>JAILWY010000009.1:347500-6295000 GCA_022113835.1 Atopsyche davidsoni
GGCGCCCGCTGCCCCATCAATCAGCACGGCGGGCGTCCTGCCCCGCCCGCCCCCGCCGCCCCCGCCCCCGCCCCCGCCCCCGCCCCCGCCCCCGCCCCCGCCCCGCCCCGCCCGCCCTGTCGTTTTGTTTTATTGCGCTTTTACTGCGGCGTGAACATCGCCACCGCGGGGCGCCCGGCGCTAAACGCTCGGCGCTTTATCCGCTTTTTATGGGGTTTAAAGAGTCGCATCCTTTGTGGTGCGGAGTTTCCCACCTTTCTTCTTGTGGGGTTGTGTTCCGACTATCATTGTGTACCATAATTTTCAATTTATTTTACCTATTGAAAATTAAGAAAAACAATTAGTATTAATTTTTTTTAAATGTGTGTTAATGAATTCTTGAAAATATTGCAAATTTTATTTACAATATAAAAAAGAGGTATACCGAGTGTTTAAGTGTTACAAACCTAGTATTTACACATTAAGAATATCGTAATGACACTGATGTCAAAATAATTGTCCTGAGGTTTATTAGAATAGACAATTTTCCTTATTAGATTATTAGTTATTATATTAAATAATATATTTTTAGGGTATAAAGGATTTTATTTTTTGTTTTTTATATATAGTAATATCAAAATATGTTTTATAAATTTTCATCCAACTTATTTCTAAAGCTTGAATTTTGTGATATATTTGATTATATTAATTATGTTTTAATCATGTAGATACATTTTTAAATCTAATCAAATATAAACACATTGATACATCACTGTACAATATAATACTGCGCGAGGAATGATATGTTTTGGGAAAACAATAGCGGCGTGACAAGTGTGTGGCAAATTATTTCGCTGGCGCCGGGCGGGGCGCGGGGCTGGGGCGGCTCGTGGGGCGAGGGCGGCTCGCGGGGTGGGGGCGGGGGCGGCTCGTGGGGCTGGGGCGGCTCGCGGGGCGGGGGCGGCTCGCGGGGCGGGGGCGAGGGCGGCTCGCGGAGCTGGGGCGGCTCGCGGGGCGGGGGCGGGGGCGGCTCGCGGGGCGGGGGCGGGGACGGCTCGCGGAGCTGGGGCGGCTCGCGGGGCGGGGGCGGGGGCGGCTCGCGGGGCGGGGGCGGGGACGGCTCGCGGAGCTGGGGCGGCTCGCGGGGCGGGGGCGGGGGGCGGCTCGCGGGGCGGGGGCGGGGACGGCTCGCGGAGCTGGGGCGGCTCGCGGGGCGGGGGCGGGGGCGGCTCGCGGGGCGGGGGCGGGGACGGCTCGCGGAGCTGGGGCGGCTCGCGGGGCGGGGGCGGGGGCGGCTCGCGGGGCGGGGGCGGGGACGGCTCGCGGAGCTGGGGCGGCTCGCGGGGCGGGGGCGGGGGCGGCTCGCGGGGCGGGGGCGGGGACGGCTCGCGGAGCTGGGGCGGCTCGCGGGGCGGGGGCGGGGGCGGCTCGCGGGGCGGGGGCGGGGACGGCTCGCGGAGCTGGGGCGGCTCGCGGGGCGGGGGCGGGGGCGGCTCGCGGGGCGGGGGCGGGGACGGCTCGCGGAGCTGGGGCGGCTCGCGGGGCGGGGGCGGCCTTCCCGCCCGGGCCTGTGGCTCCAATTCAAAGGATTTTATTATTGAGTATTCTCATAACTAGGAATTTCTGCAGCGCTGTCGATGTTGTTGTTGTAAAACATTCTTCAAATCATTTTTAATAATTTGCCTTAGAAATATTTGAAAATGCTAAGAAAGTTTTTTTAAATTTTATTATATTCAGTTCTTTATATAAAAGAGATAAGCTCGTACGTAAAACTAATTTCTAATAGTAGTACCATTTGAAAGCATATAAATATTTCATATTATTTCTAGCTTTATCGGTTTTTAATTTGGTACTTCACCATTTAAAGATTCTTTAAAAAATCTCACAAATGATCTCATTAATAATTCAAGATTTTCTCTTCGATAAAAAAAATCACTCAATAGTTTCAATTAAACTGGTCTTTTTTTCTGGGTATTTATTTCAAATATAAAAAATATTTCATATTTAAATGTAATGATTTTAAAATCAAACTTTAGAAAATTAAAGTAATATTAATCACCACGAAGTGAAGAAAGCTTCGAAATCTTCACATGTATGTAATTGCTCCGACTCGATCATCCTACCTCGGGTGCCAGGATTGTGTTTCCTCGTATGGGAGCCGTCGATTGGTCTTCCGTCTAATTGGCAAAAAGCAATCTTCGGGCGCGGCGCTCCTCCGCGGCCGGTGTTTTTTGTGGCAATAGAGGATTTATCGTTATGAGAAAAGATTCCTTCGCCGGTGGGAGGGATCGAGGTCGGCCATTCTGCTTTGCTGTTCGCGCCTTCACGGGTGAGCAACTAGGTCAACAAACTCCACACCCCTCGGCGCTATCTTCTGAGTCGTTTATGGTGGTTTACTCTCTATGCTGAGCTCAACGTGCCTTATTTCGATTTCATCATTTTAATTTTAAGTTTCACTTTATTATTTTAGCATAATCAATCTATTTATAATACTTAGGTAATTGATTTACACCCAAAAATATAACAAAAGTTCTTAATTTTTAATAAAACCCACACCTCGATAGTACAAACATTCCATACTATATTACAGTACAAATACACCATATTGTCTTCTTAGGACATTCGAGTAAGTTAATGTCTATGTATCTTAGTGATGACGCGAACAATTGATTATTTTTTTAATATCTAAAAAATCCACATTTTAGCCCAAATTACTTTATTGTGTATAACATATTTTCGTAATCTATTTTTTACACGTGAACGATTATCAAATATATTTTTGAAATAAAAAAAAAAGAATAAATCTTTATGGGTTGATAATGTGGCTTTAAAAATATATATTATATATATTCATTGATAACCAATTTACAAAATCAATGCTCTTGTTCCTCATCTCTTGCAAGAAAACTTATTTTTGTAAAATTGATATTTTTGCTGATACGCGTATCAATTGTATTTATGTTTTGAATTATTAAATTTCAAAATTATCAATATTTTACACTCGGCACAATGAGAAAAATAAGTCATAAAAACGTAGCAGTAAAGATTTAAATGTCACAGGTGTAAGATTCCAAAATGATACTGTTCGGTTGAAATTATGATGTTATAACATTTCGGTTAAACGCAGTGATTACATTACTAAACTAGGTATTTAAATAATACTTAATTGAAACAATAAGTCATAATTTTTTTATTGAATGAAAGGAACTTCAATGAACAGCCGCAAAGGAGGAGACCCGGCGCACAGTGCAGCCGGCAATATCCAGAAGGACTCCCAGTAATTGGCATCTTATTGCAGGCAGCTTCGAATGGTAGTTTAAAATCAAATCCTTTGTTTATTTTAGCTTTTCCCATCAAACCTTCTAGATTTCAAACATTAAAAATTATAATTAAATGTCGAGTGTGTGAGAAAATAATAGGTACATCGCTCTCTTATTCGCATATAGCAGTTAAACAATCCTACTCTGAGGAATGGCGATTCCAGAAATAAAAGTTCTGAGACAGAAGGCGATAAGACGCGCTTCGAATCGAATTGCATCTTGAGGATATTTCGTTGTATTGTATATCGTTCATACCCGCAGACTGATAACCGAGGCACGTATTAAATCCGGGTGTATTTAATATGTACCGATCACCTGAGACTGAGCCCGGCTTCGTTAGCGGAGCCCGCCGAGCGCCGCGCCCGAGGCTCCGGCCGTCGGACTTCTCTGCGCAATCTTTAATATTTTCAGTCGGGAAACAAAAACCACGCCACGCCGGATGACTGATTCCGACCACGTTTTTTATTACTTATCTGATCTGAGGCCGGAGCACGGGGGAGGGCGGGAGGCGAGGGCGGAGCTAAACGCGCAAATAATGAGCCCGGGTATCACGTGCAGGTAGAGAAATGTTTTTTTTTTGTTTAATTAAGTATTTGTCAATAAAAAAATATTTAATGCTGACACTTTTAACTAATTTTAGATCACACAATTCGTGTTAATTTTAATTTTGATAATCTTATCTTATGTTTTAACCCTAAACCTCGAGCATTTTTAAATTGACTTATTTTCATCTTGACAATAAAAATTATGATTTTCGTTGATAACACACTGAAAGCAGTCGAGCCATCGATTTTAAATCGCGAGTGTATTGTTTCTATTTTTTTTTATTTAAAAGAAATTGTGTCTTCACACAAATGGTTAATTAGTAGAAAAATTGGTTCCGGTATTTTAAATTTGACTTTTATGACAAAAATTGTTCCACATCTTTGGCTAATACCAAAAATTTGACAAACCGTATCGTTGAGTTATTTAGAAAACTAGCATTATTTTTTACTAAATAAAATAGAAAAAATTCTCATTTATTTTCTTTAACAAGACGTGAAATTGTCGTTGGATGCAAATCATCGAAAATATGTGATTTAAACATTATAATTTTATTACTCATAAAACGGTAAGACACTTCAACTATGAAATTGGAAATCTTGGGAGAATATTTCATTTCAACAGAATTGCGTTGAGCCCGAAGACGTTTCAGGTGGATTTGCGAAATCTCAATTATTATTTGATACACAACAGATATAATTGAAAATCGCTGAAATACATTAGAACCGGGCGGCCGCTGAAGTGAGATTCGTTCTGGGCCTGCGGGGAAGCCGGACGAACCCCGCACGTAGTGCGAAACTTCGAATTGCAAGTTCTCTTACAAAGCTATCTAAAAAAAAGTATTTTTAAAAAATCGGAAAAGTCAATTTATCTTCAGAAACGACAAAATATAAATTGCCCGGGATATTTTCTAATTCCATAAAAAAGTATTTAAAAGGTGTTATAAATACGCAAAAGTCGTTACGCGTTTTCTAAATCAAAATTAATGTCGCTAGAATAAAGCGACAATGGCATCAGAATATGACTAAATGTAAATAAAACAAATGAAACCCTTCCCCCACCCCCGGCGACCCCATTCCTTTTTGTGCGCGTCCCATTGTGACGTGTCCTTCCCGGAGATAACCTGCGGATAAAATTAATTGTAATTGATGATAACCCGGATTAGCCGGGGCCTCCATTAGCTGCACAACTTTACGGGGTACCGTGAGACATCACCCGCCCTCGGCAGGGCTACCCTGCGGCCTGGCGGACGATCTGTTACGGTCTCGTGAAAACACTATATTTCAGACAAACATACTTATTTGCGTTCTGCCTTAGCGTTTTATTGTGACTTTTGGTATTTCATAAAAAAATTGTCAAATTACTAATTTCTTTGTAAAACTTTTGTTTTTGTAAAAAAACATTTTTGATAATAATATACTTATAAATAATTATATACTACTTGAATTGATAAAATTAATACATGAGTGATTCCTATTATATTTATTCCCAGAACAGGACACACTGAGCGCGGATGTTCTGAGAACGAAGATTTCTCTGAGAGGGAGTGGGCCGCGTGGGAGTCGGTCAACGGGCTATTATTTTTGAACCGGGAAAAAATAATACAACTATTGTCATTATTTCAGTTGAAGTTCGTAAATACCGTGCGAGGCCCTGGCCGGCCGCAGATCGGACTGCTTTACGAGGCAGTCGCGCTCGTCAGATTAAATTACTCCGATGGCGAGGATGTAATTTGTATTCATATGTTGCTGCATTGTGTCGGTAAGTGATTTTCACAATGTCAGCCGCTCTAATCTGCAAATAGAAAAGGTTGTTTAGAAAGGTGAAAGGTAATTATGTTGGTAATCGTAAAAGGGAAACAAAACCGCACAAAAGCCGTTGCAGTCGTAAAGGTATGTAGAGTCTCAGCAATTAATTTTTGAATTGGTATGTATCTTTTAACTTGCACTTACTTTGAATGAAATTTCAGTGTACTATTGATTAAAACTTTTTACTTTTAACTGTGAAAAACTATAATTGCAATTTTTCAACTAACGCATTTCAATATCTGCACCATCCATTGATCCGTCAAGTCATCATGTCTGTCAAATCTGCTTAAATATCCAAAAATAGCATTGTTTGTGCAAGCTTCAAATTTAGCATAAAACTAATTACCCCGGCACAAAGGAAGTGTAAATAATTCATAATGAAATAAAAGGCATTGTTTGTTTTACCTCATTACCCTCAGTTTGGTCGGATTTACATAAATGAAATAAAAAAGACGCACCCACCCCGCCCCACCCCGCGCCGCCCCGCGCCGCCCCGCCTCGCCCCGCGCCGCCCCGCCTCGCCCCGCCTCGCCCCGCCCCGCCCCGCCCCGCGCCGCATCGCTGGACCCGCTGTGGCTGCCGTCATCGCTAATTATGACATTTCTTTTGAAGCTAGACGTATATTTTGGATTCCAAAAATAACGTAGTGTTCTTTTTTGCCTAAATGCCCCTAATTTTGAAAGTGGTAAAAATCAATACACGCGATTATCGGTTATTTCACATCATATGATTTTAAACTAAATTAATTAATAAATTAAGTAATTTTGACAGAAAGTACTTATTTGGTGGGATTTCATTTTAATAATTAAAATTAAATACTTTTGTGGTTTTTCTACATGTTTTATTTTATTGGTGACCGGTTTCGCCAACCATTCACAACCTTTCGATACGATAGCTCAGCATGGATGAAAAAATCCATTTTCGGTAAAACCAATCTTATACTTTAAATATGAAAATCAAAAATATAAGAAAATATTAACTAACTTTCACTTTAAAACACTAATAAACCAGTAATGAAAGAAAAACATAGATACCTTATCCCTTATGTGTTTACAACTCTACCCACCTTCAGTTTTTCAGAAACAGTTTTAAATTTCAAAAATTCACATGTAATAAATTTTCATTATTATTCAATACAACTTAATTACAATGTTTCACAGTACACAATTATAATTAAATTTCTTCAAACGTAAAAGAGTAAATATCTCGAAACAAGTAATGTATGACTTAGACCACTTTCATATTTATAGACACAGTTATAAACTGTATGATTTTTATCTAATGGAACAACTACTGATAAATAAATGAATCTAAATTTTATTTTGCTGAAAATTTTATAAATCAAATGTAATTATTGATTGTATAAAAAAATTAATGTTTTTGAGCATTATAAATTGACATATGCGTGCAGAAACTTAATTGTTACATTAATTGTACAATCAGTAAAACACTAAAAACGAAAAGATATTTTCCAAATTAAACAATAAATAGAAATTTATACAAAACGTAAACTTATCATTCATATTCGCATGTTGAAAATATGAAATTTCCTAAAGCATCCCGCTCGGGGAAAATATTGTTTAGTTATATTTAAATACGTATTTTAATTTAAAAAAAAAAACAATTAATTACACACTAGGTTTCAACTTGTTGAATTGCAAAAAAATATTTTCATCACAAATAATAATTTACTTGAAAATTTTTAACAATCATAAAACTCAATTCATTTCCAAATGTGTACGTCTAGTATTGGGTTGTTTTCCTCTAATTTGTAAGATTCATCAGCCCGGCCTTTCAGACCTGTCTGTTTGTACCTAAATCTCTTCATTTAATCCCGAATAAAAATTTTGTACGTAAATAAATACTTAAATAAGAAACGTTCACTATATTTAATTGAGTTTATTATATTGCATAAGAAAATATAAAATAAAATATAAATTATTGTAAAAATACGTCAACTAGCAAAACGGAGTTCTATGAATTGCTGTAAATTGAAATTGACTTTTTGATAGAAGAGACAGATGAGGGCTGAGAGGCGTCGAGTGGACTCTTCGGGAGGCCACTCCGGCAGAAACGACGAGTGTCCTGCGAGCGACCTCGTGCGCGAGCAGTCTGAAGATATTTCTATTTCGATACGGTGATACGGTGTGGCATGCGAATGATAAATTACGCAATGTTATTTAGTGCGTAGTGATTAAGTCAGACAAAGCCAGGCAGCGCGGGAGCCGCAGGTACGAGCTAATGGAACTGCACAAAAGAGTCTGCGTCTTCTCTAATGTTTAATTTTTCTACAAACATTGAAAACAAGCTGTGCTTTATTGTGAAGCTCCACAGAAGCCGCCCGAGTTCATATTAAACTCCCGCCAGTTTACCTGCCCGGGGTAAGAATTTTCTCCGGTCGGTTTCCATTGTTGTTTTTTAGCTTTCACCGTTTTTCACATTCATGCAGACACTTTTCAGGCGCCGAGGTTGCGTAGGAGTGCTCGCGCTCGCACCCGCTTCGGCCGTTTTAATCATTTTTAACATAAATAATTTGTTTTGGTTATATTCGTATTGAAATAATTTAAAGTAAATCCTCAGCCAGTGTGTGAATCAAATCTTATTATTAGTGTGGCAATTTTTTTTCAGTAAACGTCTTTTTAATATTTTTTTAACAAATCCTGTTAATGCAATAACTGGAACCTCGTGGCGAGACAGTTGACCGCTCAAGGTCGCGACAACTCGGCCCCGCGCCCCCGCGCCCCGCGCCCCCGCGCCCCCGCGCCCCCGCGCCCCTCCCCTCGCCGTCCCTCCCGCCCCGGGCCGCTAACCTGAGGGCCGCTAACCTAATACCGGCCCTCACCTCCGCTGCGTCCCCGCTAACTCGAATTTAATCATATTACAAATTTTTAACAAAAAACTTTTTATACTTTTGCAAAACGTTATTTATTATAAAAACAAAAATTTAAAAATCGCGTCTTAAGCTTCAAACGTTTTAATATATTTTTAATAATCATACGGTTTCTAATCACAATATCAGATTAAAGCAAATACGAACTACGATCGCCAACACGACACGGCAATTATACACTTTTTTAAAACTTTTATATTCACACGTGTTGTCACATACATGGAGTCTTAAAAGTATATTTTTAACATTAAATATAAGAACTCCAAATAAAGTTTTAAAACAAAATCAAAATTAAAAACACAAACAAAACAACACACAATAAACGTTGCTGGGGGAATACCCATTCTGATGGCGTCACGCTGTAGTATCTTTATTGATATGCAGATGGCAATACGGCATTTGCCTAATATGTGAAATAATATGCAGTGCAGTCACAATACGAGAATCGTAAGCTGTATTGATCGTAACTTTTTACGGGGCGCGGAGCGGGGGATCTTATTTTTGAAAACATGTGTAGTGCGAACAGCTGACTGGCTGGGGGAACGGAGGCCCGAAGGGGCGGAATAGGGAGAGGGTGGGCAGGAGGGCGCCTGAGAGGGATTATTTTTACTGCGTGTTTATAGAAGCTTCCTTCCCGCCGTAGGTCTTCCATTGCAGCCGCGCTCCGGAGCCGAGGATCGAGAGCCGCAGTACATTCTTACGATTTTATAGTAACTTGAAAAATAAACTATATATTTTTACAGAAAAAATTCTTTATTTTTTACAGTATTGGGTGCAGCGGAAATAATTACAGAAATGTTTTTTTACCTAAATCTTTAAAAAAAATTGAAACCACAGTCTCGACTGTCTCAAATTGCCGACGCCGCGGCTCGCGGACCGTGCGAGAACTTTACCCGTTATTTGAAATCCCTTTACTTCTGCTCTATCGACATTTTATGATTCGTAAACACGATTGTCATCGTTGAGATTTACTGTGAAGGTTGTCAAAAGTGTATACGTTTATTTCACAAGCGGGTGATATTCCTATTCAGGTTATCTGAATAAAAAGTACGAATGATAAGAATTTATCTCATCACATTTTATTACATTATTAAATATAACGTTTGTTCTGAATTTCAGTTTCGGTACATGTTCAGTTTCTCAGCTATTATTCCAGCTATTCTCTTCAATCAAATATTATCATTCCTAATTTCCATGGCTCTACAAATGTCACTTGACAAACATGGAACTGTACAAAACAAAACAGTCTTGCGGAACGGGGCGGGGGCGGGGGTGCACTTAGCCCGGAAGACAAGGGGGGAGGCGAGTGCATTAGGGATGTTCACTGCTCAGTCAATACCGCTCAGCAGCGGGCGAGGGTAATGAAAACTTACAACGGCCGACCTGTGGAGCGAGCCTGCCGCCCCCGGGACGCCTTCTTACTTTATGTCAAGTGAGGGATTGTTTACCTCGCCCTCCCGCTAAAGGCTGGAACACCTCCGGGGGGAGTCCTCATCTCTGTGATCGATCGCCTGTCTGCGTTTATTTATTTATTTATTCCAAAATCAAAAGTCTCCACACAACAGGGGGAGACTCACATTGTTCGATTGATTTTGTACATTGTGTAGGATGTCAGTGGGGAAAATACATTTATTATATTTTGAAAAGGGTATTTTTTTATTTTCATTTTGATTTAAAAGCGACTAAATTTGTTAAGCGTTAGAATGCAAATGCCGCTCGAGCAAAGTATTCAAACAGCGCGGTAAAGTATTATTAAAAGTGGCTCTCGAATACGCGGTTAAAATTACTTAAAAGATTAAACTCGCAGCGCGGACGATTCTGAAACAATACACCGGAGCGGCTGCATATTACAAAAACGAACAAAACAAACAACCGAATCCTCCGCGGTGCTCGCGGCCGCAACGCATTCATGTACACACAATGGTATCGGAAATAAAGGAGCCCTTCCGTCAAAAATTTATGCAGAGCAAATTTGGGCGCGCCGTTCTTCGCTCGGCTTTGTCGCTTTTGCGGAATTTATCATGTAAATAGATACGCCCCGAGCAGTCGGTCGATTCAATTAGTCGCCTGGCGCATTTATCTTCCTCATCAGCGCGGCTCTCAAAAATTAATCAGCGATTGAGACCTCGGGGTGGCCCGCGGCCCCTGGCGACCCGCAACCCCCGGGTGGCCCGCAGCCCCTGGGCGGCTTGCTGCTCCCGGGTGGCCCGCAGTCCCTGAGTAACTTGCAGCCCCCGGGTGGCCCGCAGCCCCTGGGCGGCTTGCTGCTCCCGGGTGGCCCGCAGTCCCTGAGTAACTTGCAGCCCCCGGGTGGCCCGCAGCCCCTGGGCGGCTTGCTGCTCCCGGGTGGCCCGCAGTCCCTGAGTAACTTGCAGCCCCCGGGTGGCCCGCAGCCCCTGGGTGGCTTGCAGCCCCCGGATGGCACGCAGCCCCTGGGCGGCTTGCTGCCCCCGGGTGGCCCGCAGTCCCTGAGTGGCATGCAACCTCCGGGTGGCCCGCAGCCCCTGGGCGGCTTGCAGCCCCCGGGTGGCCCGCAGCCCCTGAGCGACTTGTAGACCCCGGGTGGCCCGCAGCCCCTGAGCGACTTGCAGCCCCCGGGTGGCCCGCAGCCCCTGAGCGACTTGTAGACCCCGGGTGGCCCGCAGCCCCTGAGCGACTTGCAGCCCCCGGGTGGCCCGCAGCCCCTGGGCGGCTTGCAGCCCCCGGGTGGCCCGCAGCCCCTGAGCGACTTGTAGACCCCGGGTGGCCCGCAGCCCCTGGGCGGCTTGCAGCCCCCGGGTGGCCCGCAGCCCCTGAGCGACTTGTAGACCCCGGGTGGCCCGCAGCCCCTGAGCGACTTGCAGCCCCCGGGTGGCCCGCAGCCCCTGAGCGACTTGCAGCCCCCGGGTGGCCCGCAGCCCCTGAGCGACTTGTAGATCCCGGGTGGCCCGCAGCCCCTGAGCGACTTGTAGATCCCGGGTGGCCCGCAGCCCCTGAGCGACTTGTAGATCCCGGGTGGCCCGCAGCCCCTGAGCGACTTGCAGCCCCTGGGTGGCCCGCAGCCCCTGGGCGGCTTGCTGCCCCCGGGTGGCCCGCAGTCCCTGAGTGGCTTGCAACCTCCGGGTGGCCCGCAGCCCCTGGGCGGCTTGCAGCCCCCGGGTGGCCCGCAGCCCCTGAGCGACTTGTAGACCCCGGGTGGCCCGCAGCCCCTGAGCGACTTGCAGCCCCCGGGTGGCCCGCAGCCCCTGAGCGACTTGTAGACCCCGGGTGGCCCGCAGCCCCTGAGCGACTTGCAGCCCCCGGGTGGCCCGCAGCCCCTGGGCGGCTTGCAGCCCCCGGGTGGCCCGCAGCCCCTGAGCGACTTGTAGACCCCGGGTGGCCCGCAGCCCCTGGGCGGCTTGCAGCCCCCGGGTGGCCCGCAGCCCCTGAGCGACTTGTAGACCCCGGGTGGCCCGCAGCCCCTGAGCGACTTGCAGCCCCCGGGTGGCCCGCAGCCCCTGAGCGACTTGTAGATCCCGGGTGGCCCGCAGCCCCTGAGCGACTTGTAGATCCCGGGTGGCCCGCAGCCCCTGAGCGACTTGTAGATCCCGGGTGGCCCGCAGCCCCTGAGCGACTTGCAGCCCCCGGGTGGCCCGCAGCCCCTGGGCGGCTTGCTGCCCCCGGGTGGCCCGCAGTCCCTGAGTGGCTTGCAACCTCCGGGTGGCCCGCAGCCCCTGGGCGGCTTGCAGCCCCCGGGTGGCCCGCAGCCCCTGAGCGACTTGTAGACCCCGGGTGGCCCGCAGCCCCTGGGCGGCCCGCAGTCCCTGAGTGGCTTGCAACCTCCGGGTGGCCCGCAGCCCCTGGGCGGCTTGCAGCCCCCGGGTGGCCCGCAGCCCCTGAGCGACTTGTAGACCCCGGGTGGCCCGCAGCCCCTGGGCGGCCCGCAGTCCCTGAGTGGCTTGCAGCCCCCGGGTGGCCCGGGGCCTTCCGGAGCGAACGATGCCGGGCGGAGGCCGTGGCGTCACCCGACCGGGCGCGCCTCGAAGTTGAATTAGATTTTCTTTACGAAAATATCACCCGCCGCGGGACGCAGATAATTTATCAGCCGAACTACAAACAACAAAAAAGCACTTTTTCGCTTTTAACGCAAACAAAATTGAAACTGTTATTTATGCATCGTTGATATTCAAAATGCTAAAGATTTTTTTTTTAATTATTTAAAAATAACTCATTGAATACACTTAATTATATATAATATGTTATGTATAACTAGCGGATACCCGGCGTGTTCTACTGCGCTAAAAATATAAATATATTTATTTTATTTGTTCGAAAAAAGGAAATTTTGTTTTTTATTAACTTTTTTATCTTAATGCTAGCGGATAAACAATATATTGAGTTTTTTCGGTAGGTGTGTAAACAAAGATTTTTTGGCTTTGATTTTGATTGTGGCTTAAAATGCGGCGAATAACTACGTGGCGATAGTTTTTTAACTGCAAGTATTGTTCCGTTGCACAATTTAGGTGGATCTATGTTGCGAATGAGCATCTATGGTGAACCTACTTTTAAAGTTATGATGTGTAGTGGCATTCCAGATGGTTCCAAAGAGTTAAAAATCTCTATTGGATAGTTGACTCTATTTTGGAACTTCATTCGTTTTCGCAAAATTATTGTAGCTATGCTCCTCGTTCTTCGACATTTTTTTTTCAGTAAAATAAACACGTTGACCGTTTTCTAAATAAACAGCAAGATTGGATTGAACAGTTGGATATCATTCGTGAATACTGAAACCAAGAATTCAGCAGACAGCTTTATTACTGTTAACATATTTGCATATGTACTTGTCAATATCAATGTCAATATCAACGTTTCTTACTTTAATGGTGGTGGTAAATCCTCCATCTTCTTGCTTTCGTCGCTGTATTTCGGATATCCATCTTCACCAGTTTGAGTTTTATTAATCAAATCGCGTGGATATCTTTTCGTGCATTTGCCGTCTTTCATGCAAGGCGAATTCATATTCAATGCTCCGCATGGGCCGTGAATCATGTTCTTGCAGACAACGTCTTCTTGTAGATTCGGTAGTTCAGCAGATATAAATAACACTATCGATTCGAGTTGGAACATTTTTTTTTATCAGCCAAATTAGAATATGAGCGTGCGGTAATCTCCGTTTTTGCTTTAATCAAATTCAATTTTGGCGTACATGTCAACAATGAACTGATGAAACACTTCACGGCATTTTAAAATGTGATTGGATTGTTAGGCTCTTATCATAATGCGATATGCATAATAATCCATAGATGAAACTTGTAATACGAATATTTTTGTTTAATTTTTTTTCCCATATAAAAACAGACAAACTCACTAAGATAAAACTCTCTGTAGTGAATGACAGATAGTGATTTTTTTTTATGCGCGATCTTCACAATGTTCTTTTTTCAAATTTTTGCGAGGAACGTTCTCGACTTTACAAATGTTGAAAATTTTTGTATGGAAAATGTCAAAAATCGACTTAATTAATAGACCGAATGTATTTAATGCATTGTTTTAATAGTCACAAAGATTCTTCGTATTATTGCCTATCAAATGTAACCGGTTTGGGGCACATCGGTTGGATGGTTTCAAAGCCTATGACGGACACACAAAGTAGCTCTACCACCGAGAGTGCCGGGTCGTGATAGCCGAGCAGGTGTGAATTCAGGTCGAATCTCTGTCTCGGAAAAATATTTTTTTATTTTTCTTGTCGTTTCATTCGCGAAAAGATTGCGAAAAAACATATTGTACACACAATAATCCTGCAACAATCCTCGTCCTAGATCTGAGGACCGGCATTCCGAAATCTGAAATACCAACATTTTCATATTCAATAACTGAAACGATCAGATGCTTCAGCGGTTTGCGAAAATTCCGGAAGTCCTTAGCGGAGTCACCGAGCAAGGAACCGCGCGGAGGCGGGGACAGCCGGCGCGGAGGCTGTGGTTCTCGGACTCTCGGTCTACTCCCCCAGGTTAAATCCAACGCCACGCAGCAATCTTCTCCATTCGACGATTCTATCACTACAATTTAAAAAAAAAAAATAACGATAATTCTCTGATGGTGGTATTAATATTTCATTCATTGGGTGTAACTTGTCCACGCTCTGCGCATATCTTTATTATTCCGTGAATCTTGGAGCTGTCGTGCTGCGAATGTGTAATCTTTCTACGAAAAAATATTTTCCCGAAAAAAGCATCTCGCGATATTAATATTCAAGTATTTTCTCAAATAAATAAGTAGGTAATATAAAGCGAAGCTGTTGAGGAGGAGCCCGGGCGGGGCAGCTCAACTCAGCACAGTCAGATTTTGTAATGCATGAAATTTCGCTTAAGGAGTTGTGTTTTATTCTTCCGTTTTGTTTTTCCTTATTCAGTCGCGGGGGAAATAAACTGAAAAATGCGTCTTCCGCACTGAACAATACTGTGAATGTCCCCGTATAGGATCGGGGCGAGGGGAGGCGATCGAGGGAATTATTCACAATCTCAATGTGAGCCTCGCTGAGGTCTCTCCTGTTTCTTGTTATGTCATGTATTTATAATAAGTACCCACTTGCAGCACTGTAATTGATTAATGTGGAAGATTAAAATGTTTTACGACCACGGTGTGGAATATTATTTAATTTATTTTTAAAGTAAAATTAATTGATAGTAAAAGTAAAACATAAAATTATTCGTGAAACCATTCTGTCAATTAAAAATTGACTGAATGAACTAAAATGAAATGAAAACCATTCAACCAAAGGAGAATATATATCAACATATAAATTTGTAAATATTGTGAGGTCTTACATTAAGAAAAAAATAGACAAATTTGTTTACAACATGTATTTCAATGAATATGTACATAATTTTTGACTGCATATTCTGTATAAACTTATCTACCGTACGCTGTTGTTGCGATTAACAACGACACAAAAAAAGTATTATTAAAAGCAACGTTGATGAAAAAGTCAACGGAATGACAAGTCTTTTAGAAGTTGACATTTCCCAGCCATAGAATTACACACAACTCCAGAGACACTCCTCTTTTCTCCTCTCTTTTCTCCCCTCTCTCCTCTCGCGAACCAAAGAATCCCAATCGTTGAGCCGCGGACACCTCGCCCCCAATTACAAGAAAAAAAAGTTATTATCAAAAAATATTAGGCATTCGTTATATATATATATATATATATATTTAAATCTTTCTGCCCTAGAAGTACTGAAGTACGAAAAAGTTCTTCCAAAAACCCACACATTACTTAAATAGCAAAAATTAATAAAGATTCATATTATGCCAGAAAACTCCTTGTAATATGAGTATTTAACATTCATTCGTATCGTTTAGAACACCTATTACAATTGGGCAAAACAAAAATGTAAATTATGGAAATGGGGCCGGAGCGCAGCGGGCAGCACAAAACGTTGCATAATTAAAGCCCAAAGAATGAGTCAGAAACGGCGGCGATTCTCAAATTCGCTTTGTTAACAGTCCGCCATTAAAAGTTGCGGGCGGAGTGAGCGCGGCGCGAGCACTCGGGCCTCTTGCAACCCCGCGGCAGCCTCCACCCGGGCCTCTTGCACCCCCGCGGCAGCCTCCACTCGGGGCTCGTGCATCCCCGCGGAGGCCTCCACCCGGGGCGTCCGCGGGACTCGGCGGCTCCGGCCGTTATTAATCATGGATATTTTGTCGCCCTTTTCTAACCGGATTCATGATTTGGACGACGGTATAATTGAGCGATAAGTATTTCATCGCCCCTTACGCATAACCGGCATCCTGTTCCGTTGATCCGTGCCATTGATGGCATGTATACTATATTTATAATAATATATCACAAAAGTGAGCATCGCTTTTTACAACTGAATAAAAATCGGTCACAACTACAAGTAACACGGTACTTCTGTCCGTGTGTCTCGCCGGACTCCTGAAATGCCACCCTCGCCGGTGCCAACGTCATAATTATGAAAGACTTTTCAGTCCTTTTGAAAAACGTCCCGCTCGTGAACGAAACTTTTTCCGAAACGTGTGAACACATTTTACATATTTTACTGATAATATTTATAGTATATTTCAAAATTTATCATCAAAACGAAGCTGTGAAGATTTATTTTCGTGAAAACCGTTCGCAGATAAAAACATGTGAGTGGAAAAACAACAAAATTATATTTATTTTAAAAAATCAAAATGACCTCCGAGTCTTTTTTATTAAAATATTGATATTTTAAACACAATTTTAAACAGATTTGATAATTTGATACTCACAGATAGTTTTTTTTACATAAAAAGTATGTAAAAATAGCTATTCGTCGGTCGGGATACTAGATAATCCTTTAGAAGTGATGTAAAAAAATTGAATAAAATACTTGAGTGATTTTTTCACATGTTAATTTTTATTGGTGACCGGTTTCGCTAACCTTTTGCGTTGGTAAACTGAGTTTCTCAGTTTTTATCAAGTCTCGTGCTCGTGCGTGGAAGGTTGGCGAAACCGATCACCAACATGTGGAAAAATTACTCAAGTGTTTTATTATATTAAAAATATTAAAATGGAATTTCACCAAGTGCTCTCTGCCAAAAATATTGATTATGTAAAAAAATTGGCTTGTTTATTTCTACTAAAATAAATTTCCATTTATTTTAATAATAATGAAATTTATAATTTACATTTACTCTTACATTACTCTTAAAAATGTGGCTAAAATACTCTCAATAATCATATTCGTTTTAGTAAAGCTCTTAAAAAGCGATAGCGCTCACTCCAAAATTGTCCTTTTATTTTTATTTAGCATATATTTTTAGAATAAGCAGTATTATAAATTAAACAAAAGTGACGTGGATACTTTACATCTTTATCAAATAAATATCACCGTGATTCAAGTATTTTCTCCTTAAATAATAACTATACGCAAGAATACTCCTAATAGTCTCATTACTACTATTATACAATGAGTTTTTTAAATTAATTTATTAAGGATAATGTTTTTGAAATTAGTAATGTTTGCTTTAAATACTTAACAGCTGTTAGTTTTGAACAAATAAAATAAAAGTACTTACAAAAAATATTTCATTTAAAAAAAAATAATTTAAACTTCAATTGAAAATGCTTTTGAATAGAGCTGATATTCGTTTTGCCGGAACGTTCGCATTGCATAAAATGCAACAATACATTTCTGAGAAAATCTCTTGCCAATCTGTAGAAAATTAACTCTGCAGACCGGGCCGGTGCAATGATCGGTTCACTTCAGGGAAGCCCCCATTGTTGTTCTGCAGGAGGTCTGGGGAGCGGCAAGGGGATGTTTCAAAACGAGGAAGGGAGATTACTCTTTTTGTACAATTTTAAAAATTATACAGAAATGTAACAATATTGTTGAGTCTCGTTGGGTGAATCTGTTCTTCGAGACATGTCGAGTGAAATATATCCCTGTTTAACTATGAATTATTAAGATATTTTTAATCAAACCAAATTGAAATTTCAGTATCATTACTACTTATATATTAAGCAGAAAAGTCGAAAAATATACTATTTGTAGAAGGCCTAAAAAAACTAAGTAGGCAAGAAGCAATAAAAACCAAATGTGTGTATGTGGGCGCTGCCTTAGAACGTCTGTGACAAATGCAACAGACGATGTCAAATTGCTTCTTATGTACAGAAAAAAAATTGACATTTTATGTTCACAGAGCATTTTATCTTGTATTTGTTGAAAATCTTTTGATATTCGTCTGAAAAATATCAAGTTTACAAAACAGATAAAGCAAATCTGGAGAAAGTCCGTTCGAATGTCTTGCTGAGATTTTCAACAAAGGTTTGGAACATTGTTCCGTTTCAAGAAACGAGGTTTCGATTGCAGGTTGCCAGTCGGGGCGTGCGGGCAACGTACTCGGTGGAGTCTAGAACAGCTCCCTAGAACAGAGGCCACAATAGCAACAATAAAACACTCCCAAAACTCCAACGTGCCTTCCGTGTTCGTATTATTCTCCTATTTAATAGCACGTCCCTAGATATTGTCGAGCGTATCGAATAAAAATTATAAGGAAGCTCATTATTTACGAAAAAAAATATATTAAAACACACAATATATACAACAACAAAAAAAACCTGTAAGATAGGAAAAAGGATTCATATTTCGTACGAATGTATAAAAGGCGACCCTCGTTCTCGGTATGATATATTTTATAAAATATTTACTAGATAATAGAAGCGAGCCCCGCAAGGGGGCGTTTGACTTCGGGGGAGGGTAGGGCAGAGCGGGGGCGGACTGGGGCTACCTCGAATTACTTTATGTCTTATAAACATCGCAGATAAATCAAAAACAAAATGATTCCCGGCCGCAGTACCCGAGCCGGCCACCGGAGCCCACCCCAACCACCACCCCATCCCACCCCACCCCACCCCACCCACTTCCACCCCACCCACCCCACCCCACCCCACCCCCCGCCACCCCCCGCCACCCCACGAGACACTTTACAGTCGCTTCCGCCCTTTTATTATTCTCACTCAATAGAAATAAAACTGCTCTCTCTTCCATTTTTATTTATGTGAATTTACACATTGGCACGTCAGATGTAAAAAATACTTCAACTTCATATCTATTTTATGGGGATAAATATCATAATAAATTTTAATGCCGCCTTACACATGTGAAATATTATATTAGAATAGGAATAGCCAAATGGTTAGGAAATTAGATAATTTTAAAATCACTGAAATCATCGTAATTCCCTAGCCATTTATGGCTATTCATGTTTGTAATTAAAATATAGGAAGTACAACAAAAAATACTAGTGAATATTGGATAAAATATTGATTCTTGTTATGCTAGGTTTTATTCATATTCAACTATGATCTTGCTCACTCTTGAAATCGCTGTTTTTTAATTAATTTTGTGAGGTTACAAATTTTGAATTATTATGACAAAAAGTGCTATGGGGATTTTTTTTATATTTAGCTATAGTAACATTATTTTAAAGAAATATTCTTGAGTGATTTTCCGCTCTTTATTTATTGACGCGACAATTTTCGCCACCACGTCAGGCATCTCCTTCGACCTTCGCCCGCCGCCCAACTAATTAGCCGACTCGAGACTCCGGACCATTCGTCTGTACGTTTATGCGAGCTTGCGACATTTTGGTCGCCTCTTGCGTTTGTAAGTGCCTTTTTTAAAATTGTTGTTGGTGTTGTTATATTTTTTTTGTTTTTGATTTTATTATACGTATTAATTATAACGGACCAACGACTACCTACTTATTTTATATCCTTGACTAGGTTGCTCTTAGCCACATGGCTAGGAGAATAAAATCATACCATTTCATATTTGTTATAAAAAAACGAAATATTAAAAAAAAAAACCAATCTTTCATGGATAAGTAACTAATATGACCAGGCAATGCCATATACTTTAGTATTTATTTTCTCGCTAGAACTTTTCTCTGTTGTGATTTTGCTAGAAATGATTTCGATGCCATTCCGATAAAAATTATTTAAGATCCAGGGCAATAGACTTTTGTAGAGTTTTGGAGGTGAAAATGATTCGCGTTGAAAAAAAATTGGAAGTAATCGATAATTAATCGTCTTTCTTAAATTTAAAAATTAAAATAAAACTTCTACTATTTAAAGATTGTATTGGTGAGAATATTTTGAAGCTTTATAGATTAATCAGTTCATAGACTATCAAAACTTAGATAACGCAATGCGATTAGCCAATTTATGGTTTTCAGTCGAAAAAAACAAATGCCAGGTTACATTATATGCGTAATAATACGATTGGCTTATTTACAAAACAATATTGGATTTTTTAATGCGGCTTTTTTGACTTGTGAGACCTCAAAAATATTAATGTGTTAGCTGAAACCTGTCTGTTTATTATATTATTTGAGTACCACTGCCTTGTAGTAAGTTGAATACCCTGTTGTAATAAAGATGTCCGGTTAATAGTTAATTCCGACACCACGTTTGCTGTTGCCCAGTAAAATACCCCTCAAATTGAACTCTTATTAATCTCGTGCTATATAATCGCGGAATGTCTCCGTGGCGATGTTATGGTAGCACACATTCAGAAAGCGTTCAGCAGACTTGCCAGTCACGGAAGGCGAGTGTCCCGCCGAGGCGCGCCGTGCCCGGTCCGCTTTATTAAAATTCGCTCGGTCAAGATATTTTCAGAGGCGAAAGGATTAATTAATTCTGTAATGGTTTAGGGTGAGACCGATCTGTTCCCGACCTCGTCCTTTGTAACTCGCGTTTAATTCTATTAGCGATCCTGGCGTAATTTACGAATAATACCAGACTTTTATTCATTTTCCCGATTGAATGGAAGGCTTTTTGTATCGTTCCGTAATTACTGTTATTACCAATTGAATTCCAAAGATTCTTCCCAAAAACACAATTATCAGAAAAAATCAGGTCTTTTATAAATCAAGTTTTTATATCTTTCATATATTAATAATATGATTAGACGCATTATTTCACACATTGAAGATGATTAAAGAAACTTTCAGAAAAATATAACCGTGATTTGTGTAGGATTCAAACCCACAATCACGATGATATTTTACCGAGAGTTTCTTTAATCATCTTCAATGTGTGAAATAATTTGCCTAATCATATACGTAATAATATAAACCCGTATAGGTAATAAATACGCACTTGATTGACGTTTAATCCAAAAATAGACAAATTTTTATTTATTAAATTATAAAGTTAGGTCATTTAAAGTCCTACTTTAAATAAGTTTTTAAAATTTGTTTGCATTTGAACATAGTACATAGTACTTTTATATTCTTTTAAAGTAAAGCAAGTTGCAAACAATATTGAATTTTAAATAATAAAATGCTAATCTATATTTTCTTTGAAGCTAATAACTGTACAACAGATTATTATTATTAAATATTTAATATAACTGTTATGTATTATGTTTACAATAAGCTGTTAGATAATCAATCAACACATAAAACGGTAAGAAAAATATTTGTTTAGTTAATTAATTACATCGGTTACAGACATTCATAAAGCGGTTAAAATTCCCGCTCAGTTTAAGAAGTGTAGCGAGGCAGCAAGCATAGAAATGCTTATCATTCAGTTTTAGGGTTTTGATCTCTTCAAGTTTGAGGTTTTGACCTCACTTCGCAGGCTCCTCTAGCACTTTTCTCAATCGAATAATCGAGACATTTCATTTAGGACGCTCTCCTGAAGTAATTTACTAACTCATAATAATGAATTAATCTTAACAACACAAATAAACCGCTTGAGCAAAATAAACTCTTGCTTATTTTCAAAATCCGCTAATAGACATATGTCTAGATGACTTTTTAATTGTTATATTTGAGCTAATTAGAGAATATAAAAATTAAAAATATAAACCAACAAAGGCTTACAAAATTTATTATTTAATTAAGATAAAATTCTTTATGAAGAAAAGTGATTTAAAATTATAATTAAGTTTGACATATAATAAAGGCATTTCTTCCGCGACTTCCTCGAGTGGTAATTAAGGAAGTTAACGAGCGGAAAGGCCGCGCGAATATTTATTTGCTGATGGAAAATATTAATTGCTTGTCAACTGTTTCGGCAATTACTCGTTCGAATTGTTTATCATTCAGAATTAATCTAAAGTTGGTAATCGAGAACCACCTGGGAACATCGCAGGACGACTCGAGTATAAATTGCTTCGCGGAGATCCAAATTTGTTTATATTTTAATTTTCTACTCGACTGAGATATTTTGTACACATCTTTAAATAACGTTGTGATGAGTGCGTCCACTTTAAAAATATAAATATTTTTAAAGTAAAATATATTTTTTAAATAATTACATAATTTTATGTGTATTCAAAACGAACATTCAGTTTATGCTAAAATGCCTAGCGTGGTATACTATTTACTAATTTTGAAAATTATATACCACTAAGTTACACATTTTAATTTAAAATAGATTTTTACAAATCAATACATGAGAAATTATTTTATTAATTCAGAGTAAAACAAATGAACTCAAGCACCATAAATTTTAAATCAAGTTAAAGGTATTCTTTTGAGGCTTGGCGCAATCCGCGTCAGTCAGAGAAAAATGTTTCTAGAAACTTTCAATATTATTTGAGGAAATCTCACAATGCGGCAGACAGATCTCGAGGCGGTTGTTGTTTCTGCGGAGGGCGCGAGGGCCGGGGAGGGGGCCGCGGAGGGGGAGGGGGCGGGAGGCCGGGGGCGGAGGCACATCCATTAACAAATTAATGCTTGTTTATTTACTAGGGAGCAGCACACCTCCGCGCAGTTGAGGAGCTCGCGAGAGGATCTTCCAGTTGTCACATTTTGTATTTTTAATCCTTGCCGTGATGATAAGATAAATTAAATGGTAAATATTTTTGGTATTCCGTATTTTCGATGCGGAAGGCAGATTTTTCGTTCGAAAGATTTTGTCCTTAAATAATAACGCTAATATAACATTGCCAAGAAAAAACTATTACTTATTTTCTTAAATTTTTTACAAGTGTTTGTAGTTTCTTCATTGTCTAAGTAAAAGACTTCTGAAACCTTGTCAGCTCAGCCAGACGGACCGCACTCTAACTGAGCCACGTCTAACTGGGACGCGTTTCAACTGGGCCGCGCTCCAACTAGGCCACATTTCAACTGGTCCGCACTCCAACTTGCCCGCGCTTCAACCAGATCGCACTTCAACTGGAACGCGCTTCAAATAGGCCGCACTTCAACTGGGACACGCTTCAACCAGGCCGCACTTTAACTGGGCCACATTTCAACTGGGCCACGCTCCAACTTGGCTGCGTTTCAACCAGACCGCACTTGAACTGGGACGCGCTTCGACTAGGCCGCGCTCCAACTGGGCCACATTTCAACTGGGCTACGCTCCAACTTGGCCGCATTTCAACCAGACCGCACTTCAACTGGGACGCGCTTCAACTAGGCCGCGCTCCAACTGGGCCACATTTCAACTGGGCCACGCTCCGACTTGGCCGCGCTTCAACCAGATCGCACTTCAACTGGGACGCGCTTCAAATAGGCCGCACATCAACTGGGACACGCTTCAACTAGGACACGCTTCAACTAGGCCGCACCCTAACTGGGCCACATTTCAACTGGGCCACGCTCCAACTTGGCCGCGTTTCAACCAGACCGCACTTCAACTGGGACGCGCTTCGACTAGGCCGCGCTCCAACTGGGCCACATTTCAACTGGGCTACGCTCCAACTTGGCCGCATTTCAACCAGACCGCACTTCAACTGGGACGCGCTTCAAATAGGCCGCACTTCAACTGGGACACGCTTCAACTAGGCCGCACCCCAACTGGGCCACATTTCAACTGGGCCACGCTCCAACTTGGTCGCGTTTCAACCAGATCGCACTTCAACTGGGACGCGCTTCAAATAGGCCGCACTTCAACTGGGACGCGCTTCAAATAGGCCGCACTTCAACTGGGACACGCTTCAACCAGGCCGCACTCCAACTGGGCCACATTTCAACTGGGCCACGCTCCAACTTGGTCGCGTTTCAACCAGATCGCACTTCAACTGGGACGCGCTTCAAATAGGCCGCACTTCAACTGGGACGCGCTTCAAATATGCCGCACTTCAACTGGGCCACATTTCAACTGGGCCACGCTCCAACTTGGCCGCGCTTCAACTGGGCCGCACTTCAACTGGGACACGCTTCAACTGGGCCGCGCTCCATCAGGGCCGCGCTCCAACTGTTTCCAGCTCTCCAGCTTTCAATAAAACCATATGGTGTAGTACATTACTCTTTATCAAAAGCAGATAATTTGCCTGATTTTTCGACGCAACTATTTGTTGAGCAAGATTGGCGAATCTAAATTAGATCAAGCAAGTAAAGCAAATGTAGAAAAAACAAAACTCTGTGATGTCGAGACTCGGGGAGCTAATTTCTGACTTTTATTTTTCTCAGAAAACTATCTTCCGTACACGCTGCAGTACACAAGAAGCCCTCCCGGCCCCTCCCGCCATCCCCTCCCCCTCATCCCCCGGCCGCCTCCCCCGGGCGCTGTCGCCGTTACAGGATTCCTCCTAAAAAGGACCGCGATAACTCCCTCGCTGCGGCTTACAACTAATAACGAACGGAAAAAATATGTCCGAGGCGATGTTAGTTCCTCGGCGAGGGTGACCGCGCGGCGGGGGTGCTCGCGGGTCTGTGTGAACAGATATTTCTTTTGGAAGTAAAAGAAAGTACAAAAAATAAAATACATATTATAAATTTTGATTGAAAAATAAGTTTTTGTTGAGTTAGAACGGACGCAAAGATTACGCTTAATACGAGCGCTTCACTCCTTTGGAATGCCTATTAAATCAAGCGAGCCACAGGCCGCACATTTTTCTAATAATAAGAGCTATGCCAGAATCGACTGAGATATTTAATATTCATTGATGATAGCGTCCGTCTACTTCGGAGGCGCCAATGGTCAATGTTTTTCTAAAAATGATGAAAATTTTATGTTCAGTTATGTCTCTAAGTCTAGGGAAGCTTAAAGACGCTATTTGATCTAGAAATTTACCAAAACGTTAGGATCGAATGATTTTGTGTGATTTCTGTTAAAATTTTGAATTCATTTAAAAAATTCAATAACCCAACTTACCCTGACTTAAAATATTCAATACAAAAACGAAAATCGAAACTTAAATATAATAAATAGTGCGTCCGAAAAGTGAACAAAATCTTCGATAAAAGTACTATTAATTTGATAAAATGTGTTTTCATGCTTACTTCCATCTTAGGTCATATTGCAATTTTTCAGTTTTTTTCAATGCTTCAAACAAATTTAGAGGAATCAAAGAAAAAGAAAAACTTGACCCTGCATTATTTCAGAGATTTCTTGTATACACGGCAAATGCTGGAAACATATCAAGCCAGACAGCCATTGTTACCGCTGAATGAGTCCTTCTGCTTGCCTACTTGCATTTTTTACAAAATTTTAGTATCGCTAAACAGTAAGGTTATGAACTCTTCAATCGCAGATATCTAGATTGAAAGTAAAAAAAATGATAAAGAAATCCAAATACCAACATTTGTAAGAAATAAGCAAATAGTGCTCCCCGCTGTCCCGCCAGGCGCTGAAACAAAAGTTCCCGGCGCGGCCCTCCGTCCTGATTGAAAAGTTTGCGCCGGAATAACAAGGCCGTTTCTTTCACGCGATTTGAAATGAAAACAAACGGCGATCTCCGCGCGGGAACTTCTAATTTGATTTAAAATCTTCGTCTACTCGAATGACCGGTTCGTCTAACGAAAGCTCTATTTTCAACTCACTCGAATGCCATCCTCGCACCTATTTAATAAAAAAGTGGGCCAGATGTATTCGCACGCCCGACGTATTTAGTACAAGTGTTTATATATATATATATACGATATATAAACTAGTATATTCTCGTATATAAACTATATGTACATTTATAAATTTTCTTTGCAGTTATCTTCCTAATGTTTCTTTCACCAATTAGTAAGGAATATTTTTAAATTACGGCCAATGCCATTTTTGACGACGACGCGGAGACACCAGGGCAGTTCTGGCTCGGAGCCGCGAACCCGAGCGGCGGGCGGACGCGTCTCCAGCGACCTCCGAGCCACCGCAATTTCAAAACCCCTGCTTGGTATTTGGAATACCGAATTCTGGCATTGCAAGAAAAATCGAATTGAATTCGACGCTGACGGGCGGGTAAAAAATGACGCCGGGAAGGGCGGCGGCGGGGCGGCCAGGGGTGGCCTGGGGCGGGGGCGGGGGCGGGGGCGGGGGCGGGGGCGGGGGCGGAGGTGGAAGCGGGGGGGGGGGGCGCGGACGCGGAACAATTTACTAGCCTGTTTACCGGCGCGCTGACGGTTGGGCGGCCACAGCAGATTAGCGGACCGATGTCGAGACGAGGGGCCGAGCGCCCCGGGCCCCGCGCCCTCGCTGTCGCTTGTTGTTCGTTATTTTACATAGCGATAAATTTTTGTTTTCTTAATCATTACATTTACATAAATGTTTTCCAATATTTTTGACAGAGGGTACTTGGTGGAATTCCATTTAAATATTTTAAATAATAAGTAAAATACTAAAAACCCTCTGTTTGATAATGCCAACGTGAAAGGTTGGCGAAACCGGTCACCAATAAAAATCTCTATATGGTATAATCACTCAAATATTTTACTCATTATTTAAAATATTGAAATGTTTTTTCTTACTTAAATCATAGCATTGAATTTGTCTATTGTTTAGAAATTTGGTAATATTTTGCAATCCAATTCAACAACGCTTTGCTTAAAGATAATGATAATTGTATTTTCAATGATCATAACTCCGACCAAAAACTTAATTTAAATAATGTTTAGTTGTATTTATATTATATATTTTACATCGGTAAACTAATAACGTAAACGGCTGGAAGTTGTGCTTGAGAGTTAAATGAAAAAAAATCTTTTTGGAATATTTTGACTCCCTCTATTTACCGTTCTCCGTTTGCTAAATATTATTTTATTCAAATATCTATTACGGAAATCGCTCGCGAATATTTTAAAATTTTCTTTGGAGTTCTCTCATTAACATTGAAATTTAATTTGTTACTTTTGTTCCGCGATGCTCCACCTCCGGAGGCCGCCTTCTTTACGTTCGCATAAAATCTCTAAAAAAAACATTCGAATCCGCGTTGTAAGTCGTAACTTTTTATGCTGAAAACTTGATAGGTACGGGCGATTATGATTCACTTTTCTTCTCAAAAGAAACTTTTTTAACGTTCTTTGGTATTTATTCTGAGGAGAAGAACTTTCACTGCATAAAAGCGTCTAGGAATAACTCTTCCGATCGACAAAGGAATTCTTCCTTTAGACTTTGCGAAATTCGAGAAAATATATAAAGACATCGTATACTTTGTAGGACGTTAATCGCGGTAGAAACTCAATACATCTTTAATATACAAAGATGATGTCTTAAATAAAATAGCTAGCATAAGAAGTTTACCGTAGACCTGCGCTCGCCCTTTGCTCCTTTATTGAATCCACGTTTATGTATATATTAGCCAGACAGTCAAATTTATATTCCAAATAGTAAATAAGAAAAATTTATTGTTAACTATAGCTTTAAAGTATTATTTTAAATATATATTTTAATATCTTTTGTCAGTTATTTTGAGAATTTTTCAAATTAATTCGTGTATACACTTGACAATTTTTTTATATTATTCTTAAATAAATAAAAAATACGTTCATACTTTTCCGTTAAAAAGAGCGCTTACTTTTAAAGTATTAATATAAAATCATGAACATGAACTCATTTCAAAGAACCGGTAATGCTGAAGACTACCAAAATTCACTTAACAATGTTGTTTAAAAATCTTCTGTGGCGAGAAATCAACATATTCTAAATACCAAACTTCCTATTTTATAACAACAGATGAACTACTTTCTGATGATTCTTTGATGAGTACATCATGCATCACTTTTAAAAAGCTTCTACCACACAATAGATTACTGAAAATACTTTTAAAACGACAGAAATGTCCAAAATAAATATAGCTTTACTGTATCCTTAGCAATTTTCATCTCTCCATAAGACCCCGTGCCCGAGCAGGTGCTCCACTGTGCTCGACACAATCGATAGAAGTTGTCTCGGTAGCCCGGCGCGGGGCTTGTTTACCGTCTCGCTGGCTGCGGGCACGCATTGCACTGCACTGCGTGGAGAAGGGAGGGAGGTAGTGCACTCCATATTGAATATATATTCCACAGTGAAATGCATATTGAGCAGTAAAAATACATATTCCACTAAAATATATTTTAAACGTGTATATGATGCTAAAAAGGAAAAATTATACAGTCGAAAATTTAAAAATCATTAAGTTAACCACTGTAAAAAAAAAGTGTTAATAAAGATCAAATTTTATAAGACCGTAATGAATTATCCCAATGAAATTGTGGTTGAGCTTTTATTATTATTATATTATTCAATGCTATATTATATATTTTCTAAATCGCGTTAACAAAAAAAAATATATTTGGAAGAGTCGTTTTTCCAAAAAACCTTAGTTAATTGTTATTTTGAACTACTGTAATTGTTCCTAGAGTCTAGTTGCGAGAGAGTTTAAGCCTTTAATATAGAAAACATCACCATTTTTAAATAATTTATATTAGAATTCGAATCAACATTGTTAGGAATCGTGTCATCTGAGAGTCTACTCCGACTAAAGACTACTCCGGCCGTGTCGTCCGCCATGCTCTGCAAGACTGAAAAAATATTATTCAAATCCTTCCAGCGATCGATTACGCTGCCGAGAGGGACCGCCAGGAACACCGTGGCGAGACGCCGGGGCTCCCCGGGGCTCTCCGGGGCTCCCCGGGGCTCTCCGGGGCTCCCCGGGGCTCTCCGGGGCTCCCCGGGGCTCCCCGGCTCGCCCGGCGCTCGCGACCGCTCAACCGGGATGTTGAAGTGAGTGTTACTAGTTTCGTAAAATTCAAAAACGGATTAAATTTTCAATTTGCTAATTGAGAGCACGCACTTCTGCAATCTCGGATCACAACAGCGCGATGTACTCGGGGACATTCGACGGCTAACATTTCTTCAATCACAACTTTCAGAAGTCTACAAGTAATCGGTCGTGTATTTCGAAGGGCCTAATGCTCGATCAAACTTATCACTTTTCACGAAAACATTTCTAATAATGTTTCTGTTTTTTTAATGAATCGACTATAATTAATATATATAGAAATTAATAAAATATTTAAATTAGTATAGTACACATTTATCTCTTATGTTCTTTTTTCCAATGCTTAAGAAGCTTTACAAAAAGTTTTTAGTAAACCAGACTTGCAAGAGACTATCGTTGTGTGATGTAAAATAAATAAACTGTACGCATATAAATAGTAGAGAATCCACGAATGACCTGTTATCTATTGCGAGTATAGATGAAGCAACTTCCAGATCATCTTCAATTATTGATTCATTACTGAAAATAAGAAAATTGAAAGTTTATTACTCATACATATATTATAAAATGAATTCTAAAAAAGGATTCTGCCGTGAGAATTGTGGAAATTTATTTTAAACTATAAAAATATGACTGAAATGCCACGATTCTTCAATGCCACTAATGTTTATTTACTAATAAATTACTCAACCAAGGTAAATAAAATAAACTGTTTATCAACAAAAAATGTCTCATAAACATAAGCCCTAGCGCGGGAAAGGGTGGCGGGCGAGGGCGAGTGCCGGAAGCCCCCGCAGCCGGCATGTTGATATGTTATTCCAGTCCTGACATATGCACCCTTCAGCGCCGGAAATTTTTTGATAGATCGGATTTCTACCTGCAAACTTACAGCCAAAATAACAGCCGTCTCTTCATAACCCTGCCTGCGCCACGCCGGGCCTCGCGGGCGGGGCGGAGGGGCCACATTCCCGCGCTTTCACCCGCGCCAACACAACCGGAAACAACACCAATGTGCCGCGGAACCACCCCGGCCTCCTGCTTATAATTTACTTGTTCGGAAATCACACAACCGGTAAATAACTTATTTTATTTTATATCAAACGATATTTATAAAAGCTCTGATTTTAATAATGCAATAAAATGACTTCTTCCTGTGGATATTGTTAATGACCCTATTGCAGGATTAGATGACGCGTCGCCAGCTTGATTTTAAACCCTGAAAATATTAATTTGCATGATAATTTAGGCAGGGGACGGGTAAAAGATGAAGATATTATTACCATATCGCCTGTATCCAAATCAGCAATGACGAAATTCTCTGCTCTGAATGTATACCAATTAATATTATCTGCGCTTGTTATGATGGTTGAGACAAAAACTGCAACTCAGAGTAGAGAAGAACATTACGTAGACAATATTTTAAAGCATATATTATAAGAAAAATAATACGTATTTATAAATTTATTTATGAATATACTTACAATATATGTAACTCTAAACATTGCTCCTTTCGGGTCAAAAATATTATGGATTATAAAAAACACTGATTGTTTTTTCAAAGTAGGTATTAAAAATGAAAAAGAAACAGAATCTTGCCGGACAAGTTGCGTGCCCTGAGTGCCCTGCTCGCCTGAAGCGCCGCGCCTCTCGCAGTTGTCGGGGCATCGATGCTTTGAATTTTGAAAAAGAAAAGTTCGGCAGTGGACTTAATCCGGATGCGCGCTTATGAATGTTTTAATTGAATGTTTTTTTATTTAATTTAGATGAATAAATTATTTACAATTGTACGATATTTTATATGGTTATAGAAAGTTCTTAAATATTGCTAATGTATGTGTCTCCAACATCTTTTTCCGTGTCGTTTTGTAGAGCTTTCGAGTTTTCATTTTGGTGATAAATAATCGTATCGTCCACGCACACCCGCTAAGCGCCCGTGAAGCCCCGCTCCGTTATATCACTTGAAATATTTAAAAATAAAAACGAAGGCAGGACTCCCCTCCCCCCCGCGCTTCAGGCTACCGCGAGTCTTAGGGACCATCAAAATATTTCGAAGTTCTCCATGTCGACGGATGCGGATCCCTCGGGCCGCTCGCGTGGCGTGGAGCGCGCCCGTCTCGGACTGCTGAATTTGATATTCCATTCTCTCCGACCGTGTGCATCCACTAATTCTATGGAGATTTCATCTGGGAGAATCCCCTTGATGATGATTTTTGTATACCGCCTTCACAAACTAGACTTTTCAATCTAAACAGAATCCTACACACTGAATACATGGCGTGTGCTGGATGTGCTTCGCTATTTACACTGAGGTTTTAATTTAAGTTGTTGGTAAGTAATAAAAATATGAATGTGATTAAGAATAATAGAGCCGGCACCGGCAACCCCGGCAACCCTGGCAGCCCAGCAACCCGGCAACCCCGGCAACCCCGGCTACCCCGGCAGCGTCAGCCGCGTCAGCCGTCGAGCGACACTATTCCAATATCCTCCGCCCTCTCGCCCGGGACGTGTGAACTTCCTATTTGTGTGTAAATCCGCCCCCGCCCTCGCAGGTGACAGCCGCCTCCGCCCCGCGCGCCTTATCTCCTGTTTAACACCTCCGCAGAGTGGAAAAGAATACGTTAATGTAACCGTGTAGCGAACGTGCCGAGATAAAACAAATACTGGTGAAATTTGAAATAGGGAAGATAAAACGGTTTCCCCTAGATTGTTGTAATATGCAAAGCGAACGGAAGAAAAGTAATTAATTTGCATCCGACAATAAAAAGAAAGCCTGCAACAGCCTTTTCAGGTTTACAAAACAATTTGCATTAACAAACACCTTTTTATCTTCATAAGTATTTTACATTCAATACGAATTATATTTTGTATTTTTATACGTTGCGCTCTTTGACTGCAAAGTAAAGCAATAAGTTTCTGAAAGTAACTTGAATTCTAATTATATCAAAATCTACGTTTTGATGATGGATACGTTTATGTTAGAACAAAATGCGTATTGGCTCAACTAACAGGTTCAAGTATTGCAATCCACCGAAACAAATCAGATATAAAACGATGACAGCAGTGAAATTCTCCCGACAAGCGATGGGGTTTATTACCATAACACGGCGCTCGCCGCCACGGGCCGCCCCAGCAGCTCCCTTATTGAATCTCAGTCGACAAACACGCTCTTATCAAAAAAGCAGCGTTTCAAATTTTGTGACTACATGTCCCCAACTATTGACTTAATCCATATTATGTAAATATATCGGCGCCCCTGCCGCGAGGGTCTCACGCTAGCTTTGTTTTTCCCGTATTTTCTGTTTGCTGCATATAATATCGGGAGTTTGATACCCGCAATGTTATGTATGGGACTTCTTGAAACACTCCGCGTGCTCTGCGGGCTCCGAGCCGCGGTGTTTGCGCTGCGAGGCGGGCCGGTGGTGACTTTTGTTTTATTGTTTGACATGTGCTCGGGCGGGCTCTAGTGTAAACGAAGGAAGTGATAGATAAACGACGAAAGAACCGAGCATCAACAACATGCTGTGAGTTTAAAAAACCACGCATAACTGTTAAAGGCAGATAATATATAAAATTGACCCAAAAGAAAAATAAAAACAAAATCAAATTTATGAATTTAAATTTGCAAATATAAAAAAACCTTAGTAAATGTAATCTATCCTATCTCAACAGATAAAACAGTTAAGAATTCAATGTACCATAGAAGGAACTTATATTTTCAGGTTTACTTTCTGAAGCCTGCATATTTTATAATTAGGAATAAAACCCCTAACTCAAGAAAATTGATGAGTATTCATTCGCCAGTGAAGTAAATATTTCTATGTCAGATATAAATACATCAATTATACGCTAAGTAAATAAATGTTTTACAGTGGACTATAAATACACATAAACAAAAGTGAAATGTTGAGCCTATAGAGTGCAAACACTCAAGTATCCGAGTAATCCACCCGATACATATCAACATCCATCCGCGTGGAGAGCGTTAATACACATATCTCTCTCTAGAAAAGTTTTCCGAGACGAGCGGGCGCGAGGAAAACAAAGATAGAAAGAGAGATCGCCGTGTCATCAATCACAGAACCAATCAAGAAGTTCCTAGACGCGTTGGATAAATAATTCAAAGATGAACTGCACAGAGCGAGGGCCGGCTCGCGCCCCGCGCCCCGCGCCCCGCGCCCCGCGCCCCGCGCCCCGCGCCCCGCGCCCCGCGCCCCGCGCCCCGCGCCCCGCGCCCCGCGCCCCGCGCCCCGCGCCCCCGAGGCGCTTGCCAAACATACAAACAGTTATAATAGGCCCATAATCGAAGTCTTAACAGAGTTGAATAATTATTACTGATTAAATATAAAATATTTTTTCAACTCCTAATTTTTATTATGAACAAAATATACTATATTATTTAAGATAACGCCGCATGCCTCATTCGACCGGTTCGTAAGAAGAATAAATTTCTTTAAAATACAATTATATTCTGGATATTAAATACTCGCGAATACCCGGCGCGTGCTTCTACGCTAAATAATTAAATAAAATGCATCTTTTATTGGTTTGAAAAAAAAAATTGGTTTATTTATTAACTTTTTTACCTTAATGCTAGCGGATAAACAATATAGTGAGTTTTTTCGGTAGGTGTTTAAACATAAAGATTTTTCAGCGTTCCAACTCTGGAGCAAGCAACATAATAGGAAAGTTGGGTAAAACAGGAATTTTCTAAGTTCCAACCAGCAACACTTAGCAATTGGCGTTGAGCCTTGTTGATAGTTATGGCAATAGCCGGACGCATTGGAAACTGTAATCGCTTGAAATATTAGGGCAAATGGGTTGAAATAATTGGAATTCGTAGTATCAGCACATCTTTTCCTTTACATTTGCCGCTGATGATTGTGGATTTGATTAATTTCATCAATACCAATTTTTTTTTGTTGGCAGCCTGCATTATCCGCGAACATGACAGTTCTTTTTTTGAAATGTATTCGCGAACTTTTGTATGGGATTTATCGACTTAATTATTAAACCTAATTTGATTATTAATTGTTTAATTTAAGTGCTCTTTAAGTATTATTGGCCTTCAAATGAAACCGGTTTAGAGCACACCGGTTGGATGGTTCCAAAGCTTGGCGCAGCCAGATCCCCGCTGGTTTTTGAGTTTGTGTTTTATATATATACTAGAAATGTAGCCCGTCACAGAATGACGCGCATTCGATGAACGATGCAATAGTGTTTGAACATAATAAGATGAATAATGCTTTAATTTTGTACCATCAGTTGGATGAAGGTGCGAAGTTCTGTGATATACTTGGCCTTGAACTTTGAAGCAGAGTGGCCCACTGTTAATTTAGCTCCCATTGATGCAAAATATGTACTGTTATTGTATGATCTTATTTTTCTCTTGAAATTTCCATTATAAATATCCTTTAAATATACTGGGGAAATAGGTCTTGCTGGTAGTTTCACTTTACCTTTGTGATAGTAATCGTTGAACATTCCATCTGATGGGTTTTCTGCTTGATAATGTAAAGCATTGCAGAATCGACAGGTCACATTAATTAATCCGAAGACAAACGCAGCGTTCGCTGTGCATCAGTTTCTTTTTGTCTTGAGGTCGATGCGCGAGCTCGAATTTTAATAAGACGCTGCTCACGTTCTCCTTCCAACTCATTGCTTGACATTTATGTCACATTTCGTGTCACAAACAACACATCACTTTTCACTGCACTTTTATTTATTTGATGCAGTCTTTATCACGTTCAATTGTGCAATTCTTTTTTAATTACGTTTTCTGTGCGTAGAAGGTGTTATTTTGAGTTATTAATGATGTGATTAATAATTTCTAATGCAATTTCGATAAAAAAAATAGAGATGGCATTTGTGTCAAACTGACATAAGCTGGAAATTTCTTAGAAGCATCAAAATTTGTTTTTTTTGTAAAAGTTCTAAATTTGAAATTCTCGCGGTGAAGAACAGAATCATATAATTCGTACACATTAAAACACGCTAAAGCATATTTTATAGCCTTATTAAATTAGTTTTTAAATAAAAATATTATCCTATCGTCTTGAAATTCGGCACATAGCTGCGGAAAAATTTACTAAACTTACGTGCAAAAAATCAGCGTTGTATCTTTTAAGATATTCTATAGAGAAGCAAAAGATGAAACATACATATACACAATGGATCTCAAATGATCCTAAAATCCATTCAATTGGGTCTAGTTAAGTTTTAATGGGTTTCAATGGTCGAGTTAACGAAATGAAGAGCTCTACGATCATTTAAATTTATCATCCGGTTTGCAGCGTACAACGTTCAGACTCGCACAATACTAACGGTGAAGAAAAAGTCACAGCTGGAATTACACTTCGTGTGATGTCGCCGGGCCGGCGCTCCTCCGATCTCGGCTGGCGAAGGAATCGCTTTTCAAAGCGACCTTCTTCGAAGAATATTTTTTCACCAGATGGTGTAGCTCTTATCAAAATCAAAATTTCTATACAATAAATTTTCTTCCCCAGAAACAATCAGTTTTGAAATTATATCTTTAAGTTTAATTAAGAAAACATCTGACTGCCTCTTCTCCGATAATAACGAAATCGTTAGAATCTTCACGGTTCATGAATGCTAAAATGTTTGAAAATATAAAATAATTAAAAATGTTATGAAAGATTCAACATTAAAATATTGTCGTTTAAAATATTTCCTAGCGCTAAATAACTCATCACTCTGATGAGTCATGAAGAACGCTCTGTCCGCGGAGCGGCTCGCTTCCGGTTTGCCGTCGGATATGCACTCGCGGGCCGCCTGTCTCTCACCTGTCCGTCCCCGCCCCGCCGGAGAGCCTCCGGAGTATTCACGAAAAGCAAATCGATCGCAATGAAATCCTGTGGAAATATTTGAATACATTATTCAATTTGGTATGGCGCTTCCGGGAAGTATCCGCGCGCGGCCAAATCTCTAGAACCGATTCAAATATCACAAACACGGAATTCCACATCTCGGTGTCTCTGCAAAAGAGGAGGTGAAGATCTCTTTATTTAATACTAAGTAGTCAAATATTTGTTCAGGTCGTTGACCAATTGTAATGGCTGTCAGTTTTGGAATTCTGCATAGATACCGCGAAAAAAAAAATAAAGTTACAAAATTATCCACAGTAATTGAATCTTCTTCATCAAGTACCTCTCCTCAGAGAAGATTGGGGACTATTTCACTGAGCATATACTCATGTTGAGCCAGTGTTCATAGTTTTCTAAGAAAAAAATAGTGTAGTTGGTCTCCGGGTCCTTCTACACCTAGTAATTGAATAAGTCCTTATTAAAAAATCGAGTCTTTTTATGGAAAGATCTTCATTTGAAAGCCAGCGATTTGGTCTCGAAGCATCGCTTCTGCGGTAGTATCTGAGGAGTATCATGGGAGCATTTTACACCAGGTCGACCATTTATGAGAGCGACCACAGGTCCGCTGGTCGATTAATATTGATTTTTTCGAAATACGTTTGCCGTTTTATAGAATGGTAAATAAATTCCACAAAAAATAGAGTATGAAGAATAAAATTTTGTGAACAATTCATATCATAAATGAAAATGTGTTTATTAAAACCTGCAGTGTTCGCTGTTTTAAAAATATTCCGAAAAATTATGCACACTTTGGTTTCATAATTTTAATGCAAAACTGCCCTAATATTTCAAGCGTTTTTGGGTTGAAAATAATTATTTATCCAAAGTAATAAGAGTATATTGAATAGCATGAAAATATTAAACAAAAATAATCTAGAATGGACCCAACAAAAAACGTGAATTCCAAAAATATAAACATTTTTAAATCTGTAATAGAGAAATATTTTTAATGTTTCATTGTTTTATTTCATGTTGTACTAAACATTTTAAATAGAATTATTTCAGGAAAGTTGATTCTGATTCGTTAATAATTAATAATTAATAATTTAATAATTACATTTTATTCGATTAATACGAGAAATAACTTGATACGTACCTTATACTACCAACTCTGCGTATATAACCGATTCAAATATTTATTATAATTATCTCTTTTCTTTTTTTTATTGCTCTTCACTTAGTTAAATATAAAATTTTATCGACTTCATACTTTCGAATAATTTTGAATCGAAATATTTCTCTTGATATATTTTACTATAAATTATTTACAGATTTTATATCAATTAACATTTGACATATTATGGCCTAATGTCAAATGTTAATGTCTAATGTAAATATCAAAAAAAGCCCAAACAAATTTTGAAATATACCAATGAAGTACAGAAAAAATCCTGGAAATCTGATAACGTAATATAATATTTCATTGAAAAATAACGTTTGGTGAGTTTAACATTTATTGAAACCAGCAATTATTATCAATAGTTCGTACAAACTCCAATTGCCGGAGTCCACCGAGCCCGGAGACGCCGGGCCCGGGCGGACGGCCGAAGTTGTCGCGCAAATTTGTCCTGCTTAACGAAGTCACAAGTTTTATTACAAACTTTCTCGGCGCAGAATATTTCCTTCCCGTTATCCATTTAACCTCGCGACACAAAAAGTTGAGAGGAGGTGAAGGCTGGGGCGGGGGCGGGGGCGGGGGCGGGGGCGGGGGCGGGGGCGGGGGGCGGGGGCGGGGGCGGGGGCGGGGGCGGGGGCGGGGGCGGGGGCGGGGGCGGGGGCGGGGGCGAGGGGCGCGGGAACGGAGGGGACGCACCGCATTCAAAAAATCACAACACTTTTATAAATTAGGGTTAGAATGAAGCAAACTCATTCTAATTTAAAATGTTAATTTTTTATGGCAAAAAGTATAAATACGTGCATATCTCGTATCTCGTCAAATATTGACTGTCCATTCTTAGGGAATCGTTGGGTGCTATCGTAAAATATTATAAACAATAAACATTTAAATTTTATTTTAGTTTAGGTTGTAATAAATCATAAATAAGTAATGCTAAGAAATTTTACTAAACCAACTCGAGATCTCATTATTAGCTCGGTTGCTTATCAAGCTGACCGAAGAAGGTTTTTAATTTATAAATTTTACTTTTTATTTTTACGATATTATTTTCAGTTAGCAAGAAATAATTAATCCTTTTTACAACAAATTACCGTAGATACATGTTTTTGCATATATATTTGTATATATATGCAAATAAAATCTTTACAAAAATATTTTCTGTAAAGATAAAATTCCATGACAATATTGGTGATACCCGCGCATGTATAAAATAACCGGTAAAGTTTCTTAAACTACTTCTCCGTGCAGAGCTGCGGTCTGCAGTTCACAACATTCTGTAACTCTTTGAAACGATCTCTCTATAAAATACCTGATATGAAAATAAAAGGTACGCACCGCCTCTGGCGCTCCCGTCCCCTCCTCACTCACCTCCACCCCTGGCAAGAAGGGTTGGCTATAACAACGGGAACTGTGAGGGGATGATTTGATCGGAGTAAAAATGTAACGTTAAAATTTGTGCACGAAAAATTAAACACTCGTTTTTTTTGGATTACAGCCTAATATCAGATATCCGAAATTTTACTTTTTAATACAATTTTATTTTATTTCTGATAATTAAGAACCTCGGTTATGCTAATCTGTGGTAAAATACTTATTTTGTTTCATGCGCGAATTCTATCTGTGTACTCATAAAACACATTCTTTTAAGGTTACTGATTAAACAAATTGCTATTCGAATACAGCAAATTCATGAAAATACATTGAAATGGACATGTTTTCTGGTTTTTTTCATCGCAACTTTTAATCTGAAAAATATGAGTAAATAATTTTGAGTACCATTAATTATAATTGTAACTCTTCCTAACATGAAAATAACTCCATAATTTGCAAACATGACTTCAAGTCTCGGCGGCGCGGGCGCGTGAGCTCTGCGTGGCGCGCCTATTGTTCAACAAATTATAGTAATTATTAATATATCCCAAGATGTTTTGGTTGTTTTTTTACATTTTTTAAATTCAATTATTATTTTTTGTTGCATTAATTAATATCTCATTTGCTTATAAAAATTGAATTATAATTGTTATTGAATGAATATGTATACAATATTCAATTCTCTAGATTTAAATCGATAAAAATTTAATACAAAACAGACCAAATGATAATATGAAAAAAGATCGTGCAGGTGGTGCAGTATCGGATATCACTAAAATAACATTAAATATTTGAATGCACATATTTTGATTTCGTTGAATAAAAGTTGAGGTAATTTACATCCTAGGCCCCCGTCCCCTGCGGCTGGCAGGCGCGCTGCAGTTCTGCGAGGAACTTCAAACTCTTGCATTTATTTGGGAAGATCTCTGTACTGGAAGTCGGGAAAGACGCAAAAAATACAAAAGGAAATCTCCGAACTCCGCGAGGGGCGGAACACTCTTTAGGAAATTCCCGCTACACCTGATATTGATTTCCGGACATGCTATTACAAGCTTAAGTATAAAAAATAAATTTCAATTTCTAAATTCAGGAAATATATTACATAGTTTCTTAAATTATAAATTTACAATAAGGTATTTAAGCGTTTCCTGATCCTGCGCGCAGATTGTGGTGCTTACAAATGTGAGTCTTATGTGGTAGTGTACATGTGTTTCTTGATTGTTAATTGTTGTGCATGAGTTTGGAAAAATAGTTGAAATAAATAATTATAGAACTATATCGAATTATCTGTTATCACAGATAATTTTAATAATAAAAAAGGGGAGTAAACGTAGTGATTTTACTGAGTTAACATAACTCAAACATCCTAGTTATTAAAAAGGAACAGTAGCTGTGTCGTCGCCAATCCCCTTAAGAAGGGGATTGTTGGATTCCCTGATCAATCGGTACAGTTTATCAGGGACGTGAAGCGTCTGGTCTGCGATCAACGGGATCTTGGTTTAGGCGCAGAGGGTGGTGGTGAAGGTTCTGTAGTAGGCACCTAAGATGAAGAGGAGGCAAGAGTTTTGAACGGCCTGGATGGACGCGATAAAGCTGGGGTTCGCGTAAGACCAGACATTTCTAAGTCTAGTCTAAATTTTGATTGAACGAAGAGAGGTTTCTTGGAGCATAGGAGTGGGTAGAGCCCGCTCTTGCCAATGTGGCCCTTCGTTCGTGCGGCGGCGACGTGGGGACGCCAATTGAGGTCCACGTAAACTCTGAGGTATTTCACCTACTTGGTACACCGGATCGAAGTACCGTTGGCTTTAATTGGCTCTACGAGCTCGGAACCTTGGGGGTGGAGGTTTTTTTGCATGAACCACCTCAAGTAATTTTAAAACATTTTATACTTAAGTGAATTGTATGAAAATTTTATTTTGGATTAATAAAAAAATATATTAAACTTGTTAAGTTGAAGGAGTTTAAGTGTGTACACAATATTATAAGTTGATGAACGTGTACACTAGTACCTAGATGAGAATCGAGATTGTTTTTAAATACTTATTCTGCTTAAGAAGTTAAAAAAGCTTTTCAATCCAACCGAAAATATAAAGCATTCAAATCAATGACATTACGAATTTATTAATTTACGTATTTACTAAAAAAATCTTTTAATACAATAATAACGATGCTAGTGATAAATTAATAACCATTAACCTGTAACGAGCGTTCATTTGGCAGTTATATATTATGTGTGACGCGCATTTGTGCACGTTTTTTATAATAATCTAGAAACATTTTCACAACAAACTTGTTTGATATTTATTATAATTTTATGCATTTTAGTCGAGTGTATTTTATTTGAGCGTAAAGAACTATTCGGAGACTCGTTATTTTGTAATTCGGGCTCGCTGGTGGCCGCGCAGTTTCAGGCTTCCTGAGTAGATAAGTTTTCTTAATTCTATTAAAAAATATGAACTGTCCCTAAGTTCAAAAGGAAAGAAAAAATGACTCTTTTGCAGGCTTCCTGTTATTTCCTGTGTACAATAGGGGCGGTTCCGGAACCGCATCAAACAGAACACAGCTACAATTACATTTATTTTAATTTGTATAAAATAGTATGGACGTAGACTTCATATTTAGTTATAAGATTATAAGCGTTATTGTTGTGGAAATAGCGTTTCACAACCCAACGTGTGGATAAATCGCAAAAGTATATTATCTAAAACATTAAAATAGAATTCCACCAAGTACTTTATGTCAAAAATATTTAATTTATAAATATAGTTTTAAAAAACTTACAAATACTCCCCTCGGTTCAGAACGTTTAATACGAGAACGGCCGTTCTACCGTCAGGTTGGCGTGTCTTTTAATTGTCATGTCTGTATAGTTTCAGTGTTGTAATTTTTTATTTTTCTGGCTACAAATCTGTTATAAATGTATTATCAATCTGTAATACTTAACATAGTTTTTTTATAACTATACTTGAAATATAGCAAAGTTTATCGTTAAAGCTATGTTAAACTTTGAATGAAATAAAACTGACGCGTAGTACATTAAACCAAACGCCCCCAACGGATCGGTTGCTAAAACGTATTCTTGGCTTTTAAAAAGTTCAGCAAGTTTCTCAAAAGAAATGTGCGAACGTAAAATTTTCATGAGTTCTAACTCATCTGTCGGAATGTAGGGAGTCTTAACCGCCGCCGCCACCGCCCTTGTCGCGGAGATCTGGCGACTGTTCCACGCTCCACGCTCCACGCTCCACGCTCCACTATCGCATCACCTGCTTCTTCAAGTCGTGATAATTGTTTGCCTCGGGAAACAATTTACCTCCCATACCAAATTTATTACCATTCTTATGCTAACTCCAAATATATCTTAAATAAATATCTCATCAATATTTCCCAATGTGTTATTAAGTTTTTTGCCATTTTCTATGAAAACACCCAATATATAATACTACTATCATTTCTCTTTTTTAAATATTCAGTTTCAGTCGAAAATTTTCATAACATACATAAAAAGATAAACCTGGCATTTTAGTGTTTTTTTTTTGTACGATCCACTATAACATAAAATAAAACCAATATGACCTTACCGTTTCTCTGAAAGTAAGTAGACAAGGCAACAAAACAATGTAAATATATCGTAAAAAAAATGAACAAAGATTTTTATATAAGATCCGTTTTATGTAACCAAATGTCAAACCCGTTACACTCCCCTCTTTATCCACGCACTACGGGCAAATAACAATCCGACAACAAAAGATCAGGCCGGCACATCGGACGCGGGTCGCCGAGGCGTGGGCGCGGCGGGGGCGGCGGGGCGGAGGGCGGCGGGGCGGCGGGGCGCAGGGGCGGAGGGGCGGCCCTGGTTCCGGAGACTCGGAGTGTGCCTCCTGGACCTAACACACTCCTTGCGAAGGTTAACTGACTCGGTTCAGCCGCGCGTGGCCAGAGGACACGGGAAAAGGTCGCGAGTGACCGTCGCCTTCCACGGAACCTATAGTTATGATATTCACATTAAATCTTGATTATAGTAGATGTCTTTCGAGACTTTTGTAAAATTTGTTTGATTTTGTTGCTATATAGGCCCACAATTTAATTTAGCAAATTGTAAAAAAATTTCATAATTTAAAATTCGAACGAAATGCATTTATTACAATTCGAGCGATCGTCGAACCAATTCCTGTAAAACATATATATTTATATATATATATACGTATACATATATACGTATACATATATATATATATATATATATATATATATATATATATATATATATATTTTTTTTTTTTTTTTTTTTTTTTTTATTATTATTATTAATCGAGAAGCATTTGAGTGACAAAAAATGTACCAAGTACCCTGACGGAGTTTTTCATTTTGGATATATTTTTGGCTGGTAAATAGAGCCATACATAACGGGAGGGAGTATTCCGGGCGCGGCGGCCGGTCAGGCGGCGCCTTCCTCGATCTAATAAGTGCGTCGGCATTCTCAAAAGTCGGGGCGGAAGTAATATATTTACCACGGCGAGGGCAGCTCGACGCCCCTCGCCCCTGCGCGATAGGAGCTCTTCAAGAGCGACACGTATATGTATTTTTTTAATCATATTTATTTAATTTCACAGTCCAAAGACAAAAAGTGGCACATAAATAGTTAATGTGTTTTTGCACATTCCGGTATGATCCTGACTTTCCCTTTTTATTGTACTGGTGGATGGAAACTGAATCTGAAAAGAACATAATTTTACAATAATTGGTGTGCTATTTTATACTTTATTATTTTTGCTGATTATTGTGTAATTTACATGTTTTCAGATCTAGGTATTACTTGTTAAGAATCCGTAAAACTGCAGTGGAGAATAAATGTAAAATGCAAAATAGTAAACAATAATATTATGCTTGAAATGTTATTGTTTAACTTCATGATATCCAAAACCACCGAGCAAGCACCGTCACGGATATCTTGTAATATTGCAGAACATTGTTATGATGCCATACTTTCGAACTTAATTTAATTGATTAAGTTTAATTGAATAATTCAAATTTATTCTGAAGTTCTCGGTGGCGAGATTTTTCAAAGTGAGATAAATTTCAAAATAACAATCTGTTCGTAGTTTATATTGAGTATTCGCTCTTTTCTTAATACAGGGGCACCCGGTATACTACATCAGCGTTCAAAAGTTTCAATACACCAGTCAAAAGCGGCGAATCGGATCGGATCGACGACCGCAAGGAACACAGTGCGTTAACTGCGAATCAAATATTACAGACCCGAGTCACAAATGGGAAGTCGCGAGCCTCGCACGATCCCAGTGGCTCAAGCCTCGAGGCGAAATGCGGTGAACGGCAGCTCACATTTCACGCGAAGCAATCCACGACTCGAGTTTCATAAGTCACATAGGAGGGAATCGAAACCAGACAAAAGCAACATTGCGGACACAAGCTAAGTCACGCGAGTCACAAGTCACGGCCCGAGTGTCTCGAGTCACAAGTCACAAGTCGCCGACGCAGCCGCGCCCGCGCCGGGATTAGCATGCAGGGCGGGACACCCGGGGGGGACTATCGGTGATAAACCCAAACTGCACCTGATTTTATACCACTGAATATTCTTTTGATGTTATTCCAATGGCTATATTTGAATTATTCGTTTTTTTATTGATGTCGAATGCCGAGTGGGGGAGATGCTTCAGAAATTTTATTAAAATTGTCTTGGAAATATGATCACTACGTGCAAAGATAAGTTTTCGAACCATTCAATTATTTAATGGAAACTTGCTGGACATGAAAATAAAAATATAACTACTAAAAACATGATTCCTATTTAAATAATTTTCATTCTATAAAATTATCTTAGATCTTTTAACTTCGCATGTCGTAGTAATTTTCTCCCGTCGATATTCAAACGGCCAATTTTATTTACATTTATAACGGTCTTACAAAATATTTACAGAAAAAGATATATACCATATTATAAAACTCAAAAATTATTCTTTTCATTTTCTATAAGAGGCAGTATTAAATAGGAAAAAATACATATTTCATGTCGAACTCAACTACCGGTGAATTCTAAATAAATAAATAAAAAAAGGATTGTTGCATACTTTAATATAACTCTTTAATTTTAAGGATAAATGTATTTAAAATCTTTCTAGCTCTATTATATATATATATATATATATATATATATATGTGTGTGTGTGTGTGTGTGTGTGTGTGCGTCTGTGTGTGTGTGGGTGTGCGTGCGTTCGTGTGTAAGTGTGTGTATATACATACATATATAAATAAATTTTAATTTTAAATTCTAAATTTGTACCTAAAAGTTTTTGATTTTTCTTCTGTTATAGCGCCGTCGTGTCTATACTGGCAATGAGTCCCTATAAACGATCAAAATATTTTTAAGTTTTGTCGTGCGTTTTTAAAAACTACAGTAATTTACTGCTACTCTGGTAGCATTTACCGTTTAAAACGCTATTCATTGGGTTTAGTATGAATTCAGTAAAGGTAGCTACAATCCATTGAACGATAGCATCATCATTATTATCGCTGATTTAACCAAATGTCTAAAGTCATGGCAGTCATACACTTTCAAGCTTATTCATAAATCCGGTTTTGTTAAGAAGGCACAAATAATAAATAATACATTGCCTAGCTGCCGCCCGCTGCTGCCGCCACTGCTGACAAGCGCTGCGAGTAGTTTGCGTAATAAGCGCTGTGTTTGTTTGTTTGTTTGTCTAATTGTTTAAGATTTGGAGGAAGTCGTTGGTTAGTTTGTTTGTTTGTTGTTAGAGAGTGGCCGGCGAGTCGCCCCACCGCACTCCCGGTGGGGACGCAGGCGAGGCGCGGACCTGGCGCTGCTGGGGAGGCAGGGGTGCTGCTGAGGAGGCAGGGGTGCTGCGGGGCGGCGGGCTTCATTATTCACTAAGTGCCGCCAGTTAGTGACGACTGCCAAGTTCCTGAACTTGACAAGTTACTCAAACCGTTCAACACTCACCGCCGGTAGAACGTATTGAACTCTCGCTGGCCTGTTTGTCCAAACTAATATGCTATAGCTTAAACGTTAATGAAACATTAAATTTAATTGCAGACACAACTATTAATCAAGAGCGTGTCCGTAATTATTTAAGTATCACAGTTTACAATAAATAACATCCGAGTACTTTGTTTATGTTAAAAATCGGCATTGTGTACGTGCTTTTCAGTAAAGTCGTTCTCTAGGTTTTGTTGTTATTTCTTTTTTCATTTACTGAAGTCATCGAATTTTGAATTTGGCTCGAACTAAGTCAAAATTTCAAAACAGCACATCACAAATGGCGCAGCTTTACGCCCCAGAACCAGCATATTTTATCAATTGTTGATGATTGCGAGGCTCCCATAAATGTGAGGTCGCAAGAGTGGAGGGAAAAAATGCACCAAAGACCACCGTGAAGAGTGCGTAAAGCACTACGATATTCATAAGAGTCTTCTGCTTGCGTGCGCAGTAACCGGAGAAGGGCCTGATCAATAGACGACTGCACTTTGAAATTTGTACAACCGATTAAGAAATCTATGAATTTAGAATTTGGGCAACATCACTTAAAAACGGTTATCAATCCTTTGATATCCTCCTCGAAAATTCATTTTTAGCATGCTGCAGATTGTGGATCCTAGAGTACCTCTCCGACTCCATCCACGAAGGATCATCATATACTGCAGCAGAGACGGTCAGTAAAAATAAAAGGTTAATAATTATACAACACATATTCATATCAGAGAAAGAATATTGTAAAAACTCTCTGTATTCTTATAGATTGAATTAATAAAATTATACCAAGCAATAATATTTCCAAATTAAACTTTTTTGCATTTAAAATTATTATACGATTTTAAATTTACTTAACACACTTATGTTTAGTTAACTACGTTGTTAATTGTACAATATAAAAATCATTATTGTCCTTCAAGCGAAATTATAAAATAATTGCAAATATAAAATAACGATAATATTTAATAAGTAATACGATTAACAATAAAGAATTTAGTAGCTGTAAAACCGACCCCCGACGCGCGGTCGCTGCGCCTTGCCACTCCACTCCACTCCACTCCGAAGACCTGCGTAATTTGTATTTCCCATAACTGGAAAATCAATCATTAAAACCCAATGATTGCATGGTGTTAACGATTTCCAAAATAGCTTATGTCGATTTCTTAACAAAATCTACACCCCGCCGGCAGGAGAGCCGCCGAGAGTCCGGCCCGGCGCAGCTGTTTGTTGGGATGCAGTTCCGATGGTTTGATGCGGCGTTCTAATTACTTGCTTCTGTTTTGCAATGAAACGCGATGACTTCTGCTTATCTTTGGAAATTAATACATGGATACAAGACGATATTTATCATAATTTATCATAACTTTTCCTTCAGCTTTATAAAATCAATATATTCCATTACATTACATAACTCTGGAGTTAATGTGTTTGTGTATATATATATATATATATATATATATATATATATATATATATATATATATATATATATATATATATATATATATATATATATATGTGTTCAAATATACTGTCGCTGCATCGAAAAATGGTCGAAATATGATCAGAAACCACAAAAATTTCAAACTTGACATTTAAAACAACCTAAATAATATACAATTATTTGCCCTTAATCGAACGAAGAGTTTCGCTGAATGGATTTCACACGAAATTCTCTCATAAACTGGCTTCCGAATTTATTTTCAGCGGAATTACCCATTCAGAAAATCAATTTGAAAACAGAAACAATATAAAAAAAAGCATTTTGTTCGTCAGCCCGCTTCATCCCTTACGCAAAATAAAGTCTCAATTTTCCGCTCCCGTCCATTTAATCGAAACGAACTAAATTATAGCAGATAAGAAAGAAGAGTGTAGTCTTCTCTCCTCCATTTGTATTTCTTTGCAAATTAAATTCAATTTCGTAGAAATTCATCTCGGAAAACAAGTTGTAAGCATTACAACTCCTCCGGCCGAGGGAGTTTCTCCGCGAGTGATGCGCCGGATAATTAATTCAGAGCTTTGAAAAGAGCCCAAGCGGTCTTTAGCCAATTCGATAAATACTTAAATATTTTTTATCAAATGTAATTTTTACGAAAAGGCGAAAGTAAGTGTTATAAGTGTGTATATAAGAACGCATTTGAAAGTAAAAAATAATATGTTTTCTGTCATGATATAAATTGAAAAAATAAAATCTACCCAAATAGTATGATCGGTGAGGGGTTCATCAGGTTTCCTGGAATACTTTGTTGGAAATCCTTAGACCGGTTTTCTTTCGATTTGCATTGAAAATATCTGATTGTTTATTAATATGATAACACTTATTCTCGTTACCAGCGAGTAGTGCTGCGCCAGGCCCGGCCCGGCCCGATAAGGAGGCGCGCTGCTGGCGATCATATAAAGCTGATCCCCATCCGATGGGCGGCGCACGTGAATGCAGATCGCCAAACAGTGGCCCGAGACGCGCTTCTGAGTAATGAGCCCCATATAAATGCTAATGCCGCCGGTCCTGCGAGTGCACCGGTCATGCGGACTCGGGTCCGGGGACGCCGCCCGGCTATTGGTCTAATATTTATTTGCAATACGGTTAGTATAATACGCACATTTCTCTTCTTTGTGTATTCTGAATACTTATTCTTTGTGGGAAATCATATCGATTTGAAGCGGAAATCTTTTAATAAAGCTTTAAATTCTTTTTCAAGTATGTTGCTACCTATTTTTTATTGAAATAAAGTGAGCTTAAGAGTGAGTTTAGCATGCAGTCACTCATGGAAAATGTTGCGACGGTTGTTGTCAGTTAGTTTATTTCCTCGAAAGACACAATGCGTCGAGTGGAAATTGTCGGTCTGGCGTTCGGTTGCAACTTGAGGCAACAATCGTAACTTCTTAGCGTTCAAAAAAAGTTATTCAAGATGACATGTGCGTATATGTTCATAATTAACAGTTCAGCGATGATTTTTCAAAAATGAATTACACCTTTAATATAACTTTTTTTCCGGGCTCGTTGTAGATTTTTTCAAGGGATAATTATTATAATATTTACTGTTTTAAAATTATGTTTAGAAACTTTAAATTTTCAAATTGTTTCTCGAGTCCATGAATACGGTAACGAGATTACGGCGGGCTATAATTGGGTTCGGTAAAACGCAGCGCCGCGACGCCCGTCCCGCAGCGCCCCCCGTAGCGCCCATCTGACGTTTCGTTAATATTCACGGCGGGAAGGTCGGCCGGCCTGAATATCAAATCCGCCATTAGTCGCCGTGATCAATGATTGTTATCGGAGCTCCCCCCCTGCCCGCGCAATATGCTCGCCTGATACGCAAACTTGATTACGTAACGACCTCTTACCTCCAGCCGAAGAAAATTATATACCCATTATGGCCGCTACGGGAAAGTCTGTCTTCGGAATATTGTTAATACTCCCTGCTCTTTATTAATTTTTTTTTTTTTTACAGCTTATGAGTAATGACAGGCGACAGTGACGTCATCCTGTCCACGCATCTCGCCAGTCAGTAGACCCTTTCATTTCGAAACTGCAACTCTCCTGAAACACAACGTCTCGGTGTTCTAGATAAAAACCGTTAAATGAATTACTAAATAATATTTATTTTCTATGGCTAGACTGAGTTGTAGAATAAAAATAATAAATAATGTAGAAGAAAGTCTCGCGACAGCAAAATAGTTTCATCGTCAAATAGTACATCGCCACCGCCACCGCCGACACTGCAAGAATAAGAAGTGGTCTGTTTTCAATGTCCACGCTATAATACTTAAAACTTTTATAGTGTTCTTTCATTCTTTCAGATTAAGGTAAGTAACTTCGAGTTAGTGGCCGCAAACTTTTTCGTGGAATTTGGCCAAATAATGTCTCATCTCCAGCTTCGTGTAGAATATGAAAGGGGACGGTGATCTTTCGCTGCCGGGATGCCCGGAACACAGCAACAGCATTGATTGTAAATAAATATCTCAATTTTATTCCAAGTGTATCTAACATTTCCCATATATTTTTAAAAATCACACGGATGAAATGTTTCTGCTCACAATTTCCTCATAAGCTTCGCAAGAAAAACATCCCCGCTCGTAGATTCCCCGATATGCGAGATAACAGAGCGCTCGGCTATCAAAGCGGCCGTTATTAGGAGCATGTTAAAACACAGCATTTAATATAAAAACTCGGCCGGTTTCCCCGCCGGGCCCCCGCCGGGCCTCCTCCGGGCCTCCTCCGGGCCTCCTCCGGGCCTCCTCCGGGCCTCCTCCGGGCCTCCTCCGGGCCTCCTCCGGGCCCCGCCGAGCTCTCGCCGGGCCCCGCGGCAGCGCGGTTCCGAGGCTTGCGCCTTGTCCAGATTTTGGTTGCGCCGACAAGGTCCGGCCGCTCCCCTAGAATACAAAGTAGATAGGTTTTTTTTAGAACGCGCGTGGATGACGCTTAATCTTTGCCTAATCTCTTGATACTCATTGTTACTACATTTATGAGTAAAATATTTTTTTTATATTAAAAGATAATACAACGATTTTAATTTTAGATAATCGTTTTATACATAAAGCCAATGAAATGAATTTATATATATGAATCTATTAGCTTAAAGCATTTTGTATCATAACGATTAAATAAAAATAAAAATAATAATGGTTTTGAATCCTGGTTTTTTAACCCATCTGATTAATTCGTAATTTTGTGATGAACGTGAGTCATAATTTATTGCTACTATTTGTATGAGTATTTGAGTTTATAAGTACCAGCATCAGAATAAATGCAGATTTTAATTAATATCACAGGTAATGTGATGGTTTCCCTCCGCAGGTACGGCGGCGCTGGAACAATATTTGCTTTTTTGAAAGTTCCCCGGCGGCCGCAGCGCTGCCGGGGGAGTCCCCGAGCATCCCTCGCAATTAGCTCAACTTATAATGCGTACTGAGACAGAGGGAGATTAGTTAACTTTCCGCCGTCCCGCGGCCTCAGACATGAGGGATAGCTCCACTCCGCAATAACGTGGAAACTCTCCAGCCTCCGAAAACAGAAATCCCATTGAGGTCCCCCATAATTTAACAGTGTCTTCTCTGATTTATGAGTTGATAATCCGGCATCGTTGATTCCAGTTGATTCTTTTTCATTTCGCCGCTACACAAACGAGTAATTATCGAAGCCACTGCTGAATGGAAAAAAGCACATGGGACGGATATGTTAGTCTTATGTTCTCTGTAAATTGTCTTAAAAAAAATGATTTTAGTGAAATATATTTTTTGATATTTTGCGTAGTTTTGGGTGGAAAAGTTCGTAAATTAGAACAGAATTGAGATTTGTTTATTCAGATTATTGAACACATATTTTTTTATTCATAGCATTATAATTTTTAATCCGCTGTAAGTCTTGTCTTTTACGGGATTCGTAAGGGTACATTTTAAAATGTGTTTCATCAAACCGAGATGTTCGTAAGTGGAAAAAAATATAATTTACATTTCATCACATGATACGTTTATGTTGAGCCGCGCTCAACCGGCTCGCCCTTCAATGTGATGGTGGTTACTCAGGGTAATTTTTTAATCTGCTCGTGTAGCGGCCGGAGGGGCCGGAGGGGCCGGAGGGCCTGGAGGGGCTGGAGGGGCTGGAGGGGCTGGAGGGGCTGGAGGGAGGCCGGGAAGCCCGGGGGGAGGCCCGGCACACGTGAGGCCGGGACATCAGATAGTGCGCGCCACGTGGCCGCAAGTGTAAATATTTTTCATAATTTACCTGAGCCGCCCCGGGTGGGGGTAACGACGTGATTCCGCATATAAATCTGCGCTTTATACGTTTTAATATCGGCTAAGTCAAATTGAGTCGGCCGCCGGCCGGGAGGCTGTCGGGGCATTGTGAGCCGTACAGCCCTTCACCGAGAGGCGACAGTCGCATTTGTCTACCGATGACGAGGAGCAAAGCCTCAATTTCTTTGTAGTCTCATTAAGTGTAATGTACACACTCGGATCGGCTCCGCAGAGAGAAGCTCGACCGCGGCGCCTTGGACCCGGGCAAAGTAGCGGCCATTCGGTGATTTTACCATAAGCTAGATAGATTTTTAATAATAAACTACAAGGCTTTACTTGTTATTAGGATACATTTATAAACCCACTTTAGTTTTATTAAATAAGTTTAAAAAACAAAAAAAACGAACATTTTCAGAGATGCTGATTTTTTTTTTTCACAGAGACATTGAAAACGGTTTTGCTTTACATGTTCATTGTCAAAATGATTATCATAAAGAAAATACAAAATTGCTTTCATCGTCTCAAATAAAAAGTCAGTTGTGTCATTAAATGTTATATTTGATTTATTTTTCATTACTTATTTAATTTACTAATTCTTAATTAATAATAAAGATGTCGCTCAAATATTGTGTTTTATACTTTTATAATATAATTTTATATTTTTTCTTTTAACTATTCCCGGACGCGAGTTTGTTAGACTTCAAACTCGCGTCCTTGAATTATCTTCAGGAGGGTAATCAAATTTTACAGCCAGATTCAGATAAAGCAATAACCGACACGCGTGCCGGAACTATCTTGCGCGCACTCCGATTCGGAATGATAAATAAAACTGAAACGGCACTCGGCGTGAAGGTGAATCTAATCCGGACTCGTAATTAAACCTTCGTTGAATTGGCAAGCGAAACGACGGCCTCTTTACGCAGGATCATTGGTCATTCAATACAGAAATAATCGGCCATTATCGTAGCGTTCCCGGGCGCCAGGGCTGCCGCTCCACCGAGACGCGCGTCCTCCGCTTCACCAGAACGCAAATGTTGTAAAAAAAAATGTTTTCTTGTAGTCTTTACGTGTAAAATAATTAAATTATATATCCTATATCTATATTAATATATAGGCGAAAGTATCTTAAATTTACCACTTTTAAAATAACAAAAAATACACTAAATCGATAGAAAGATTTTTAAACAAAAACATTATTAGCATTTGAATACATCTCCGATCGATGTTAAAATATGGTTTTCTGTTAAATACACAACCATACTCCCTCTATGAGAAGAGATCAGTTGCAGAGGACCAGCCGCTCCAGCTTCCGGTGGGTGCCGACAATAATGTTCCAGAATCGAATCCGGGTGGACAATTATTTGTTCTATTTTTGTAATAGTTACGAATAGTATATAGAAGGAAAACTTTTTGAGAAAAATCTACATATTTTGTGTAAGTATCCTGTAAACAGGAAAAATGTGTTTTTTTTTATTATAATTTATTTCATTTGGCAGTATTTGATTCCATAAAAATATAACGACTTATAAAATATCTGGGTTTGGGTGTCTTCCCGCTCTTTTAGTTAGTTAAATATACACAAGCCGGAAATGTCTACAACAATTTTAAAAGGGGTAAGTATTGTACGTTTTTATGTCCTGCGAATCGATTCAATGGCGATCAAAATTGTATATGGAAATTTGATGATGATTCATATTTTTTTATAAGCATTCCTGCGTGTCTTCGCGTTGTTATTTTATGAATTTCACCGATCGTTTTTTATCAAAAATATAAAGAATAATACAGATTTCAATTTTTTTATTAACTAAGCTTATATTAACTGTCATTTGATTCATAAAACATACTACTTGCATATTTAAATTTATTACAAGTTTACTTTGAATCTTAAGTGAAGTTTAATTTGAAAAAAAGTCGATTATAACTGACCACCTCATTCAATAGGCAACTGAGCAACGTTTGTCTATTGAAAGGTAATTATAAGTCTTAAAGTAATCCCGTTGGGGTCGGCAGCCCTGAGCAGAAGCCTCCCCCTGGGGTGGTTCATTTTAATTCTTTCACAGGACGTGCCCAGCCTCTCGAGCGGCCTTGTTGTTATTATGAAGGTGTAATTGAAAGCGATTAAATTTGAAGACTTATACTTTTATTCCATCCCTAAAAGATGTACCAACTTGGCTATTTAGTTAAAGATAGCTAAAATATTTCAGTGCTATACTATGACCAAAAATTGGTTGGTTCAATTTAATATGCTCTAATTTAATAACCAACGGCAGCAACATAAAATATATTATAATATACCACAAATGTGGACTGTTTAAGAAATAAAGCCAGTCTCCTTGTATCGAGTATATATATATATATATATATATATATATATATATATATATATATATATATATATATGGCTCTGTTTGACAATGCCAATGTGAAAGGTTGGCGAAACCGGTCACTAATAAAAATAAAAATGTGGAAAATCACTCAAGTATTTTATTAAAATATATATATATAATAATGATAATAATAGAAAAAAGCCATTGAATTTTATATAGATTAACAACAATAATATTTTAAACAATTAACAAACCTTAAAAATCATTACTTACATATATTCAGCTGCTATAAATGTGATCCGAGCAGAAAAAAAAAATTATCTCTATATAATCGGTAAATCGATACGGTAGCACCACAAAAAATTCATGCCTGATTTCTGATAATTACTCACAATTTTTGAAGGAACTACCGAAGATGACATTGATATGATTGACAAGATAGACATTGGGTTTATAATTTTGGAACTACATGATGATAATATCTTGCTGGTGCGGACAGTCTTTAAATAAATCACAATCTTTCACGAGTGCCTGCACGCCTGTGGTGATTCAACACATCATAATTACAATTATGTTATCAGTGCTAATTAATCGCCTCTCAGAAGGCATCGCTCCGTAGTCAGTGGCCGGCCTCCGCCCCCGCCCCCGCCCCGCCCCCGCCTCGCCCCCGCCCGCTGTGACACGCCGATACATGCAAGTCACGCAGCAGATTAGCCGGGGGCGGCGGGAGGCGGCGGGGCGGGGGCGGGGCGGGGGCGGGGGCGGGGGCGGGGGCGGGGACGGGGGCACGAATATTGCGCCCGGGACGCCGCACGGAGTTTTCGCCGCAAATTTATGAAAAATGCACTGACGTGGGAAACATTCGGATTATGGCTGCCTTTTAGAAACGATGTGTTAGTAACGAGACTTTTAAAAATATAACTAGGAAATTGTTTTAAAGTGTCTCCTGTGAATTTATTTTCACTTTTGAAATGTTAAAAAATGCGATAAGCTTTGTGTATGTGTATATATTTTATATATATTTTTAAAAATGATATCATAAAACGCGAAAACAAACTAGAGCAGGTAGATTCAAATCAGTCAACCCTTTACATATGGCAGCTTTACATTTTCACAATTTATCACAAATAAGTTAATATGAATTAATTCAATTAATTACGATACATTTTTTTAATTTAAATCAAATTGTATGGTCTCAGCACGATAATTTCAGCAGGAACACCATCAGCGCGCCCTCCTTCCCCCTCGGTCTGATCTCTCGGCCGCGGAGTCGGTTAGGCGGATCTGGTAATCTGTTTAGAGATGGGCGGGATACTCGTTTAATGCGATCGGCATTAATCCCGTAAGCCGGAAGATGACGCCCGCCGCCGTGGCCGAGGGCGCCGCCCACGCCGGAGGAATCCTAATGCCGCCGCCCTGCCAGGATATTGAATATTATGGCAACATAAAAGACAGGTGAGAAAATGCGTTCAAACATCTTTGGAATATTAAAATTTTGATTGGAGAGTGCCGATGAAGCCGGGTCTAAATGCCCTGCGAAAAATGGAGGGGTCTTTTCGATGACTGAATTTTCTGCCGTTATCTGTGTTTTATTTCAAATTATTCGTCGCCAAAAATTTAAAAATGTAGTATTTGATTCGGTTATACATTGTGTAATGTAACATGGGTGACAACTAATTTGACTCTTTACAAAATCATTTTTTTAATAAAAACTGACATGTTTACACAACTTAAATAACACCCCCCGGTGATTCCAAGATGGATAAAATGGTATTTTACTTAAAAACTACTTTTCAAAAAACAGTCTCACTCTGCATCTTGAAGATTAATAAATTTTAGTCAGCCAAAACTAATTTTTTTCTGTTTAGTTGGCGAGGAAACCCACAAGAGTTGTGTTGATTAATTTTAAATAATAATTTTTTCTCGCGTTGTCTGCGGCCGTCTCAGTGCCGCAGTCGGCGCCAAGTTCCACGCTCGCTTATAAGAAATTCAATGAAAAGTTAACTAACAATGCTCGCCGCCCATTTACCTGCGGGCTGTACTTCCTGCGCGCAGACATTAGCTCTCGGCGGCGCGGGTGCATTTGCGACGTGCTGCTTCTAAGTTTCTACCAGAGTAATAAAATAACTAATAATATGTCAAACTTATTAGTTTTTTGAAAATTTCAGGGTTCAATTTCAGTATTTTGAGAGAATGAATACGAAAATTCAGAATGAACGCCACACGCCACCATCACGAATACGATTCTGGATCTGTATTTAGAATATCTTACTATCTTTATATCTTTTCAAATAGTCGTAACTTTAATAATAAAGAGAGTCGTTTCTTAAGAGTGGGAATCGTGAAGAACCCGCGTGCCCCCGTCCCGCCCGCGGCCCGGCATCCGCGCCGAGGTGTTCCGAGCCACCAATTATATTACTCAACTTTTTGGCTTCTCAGGAAGTTTGTCATCTTTGCAATCTTCCAAACTGCATTACCATATTCTGCTTAAGGAACTTGCCAACAAAATAATACTAATAAATCTCAATCTGAATTAACTTTTACAATCTTATTTGAATTCGTACTTCTTTGCGCAATCTCAACATTCCTGAGCGAACATTATGCTTTACGACACGTTATATATTAATTTGCAGGCACCAAACAAATTCGAAAGCACTCTCTCATATTTGTACACGAATTCATATAGATAACATGCCTCGATTTAATATTTCTTTTTAAAAAAATCAATTTAAAATTAGTGGACGTTTAACACAAACTATTAAAATATTTAACGTTAATATCCGTAAAAACAAACCTCAAGTATTTTGACGCCCATTGAGACACGGTTGACGACGTGCATTGAACTCTAGCTCTTTGGCTTAGTGCTTATAGCCGGTTTCATTTCTGTCGCAACAAGCTAACAATAAACTCGCGACATTCGGTTTGAGGTTGCCGGGACGTCATCAGGGGGACTCCTTGCAAGACAAATATGCATCATTGAGAGTGACGCACACACGCATGCATGTTCATACATATTGAACTCTGAAATTGGCGTCTAGATCTAGCTTTCACACGTTTGCACTAGTCCGAATTTTTTTCAGCCAGTAAGACATTAAATATTTGCAAAACTACCGACCGCTTTACACCACGTACGAGAATCGTTTGGATAGTAAAACATTTAATCTTCCCATACCACTACTAGTCGAAAATGTAAATTTTATGTTGCTTTCAAACAATTTTAAACCTCTATTATCAAAGACGTTAACATAGCAATTTATAGATTATTTATTTATTATACAATTTATGCATTATATAGAATGTCCCAAAATTAACGCAAGATTTGAATTTGTCGCCATTTTTGCAGTAAAGTTTTAAAAGGCTGCCATGCTTTCATTATTTTTGAATTATTGTTCAATAATGAACACACGTTGTTCTATCGTGTTACACTTCATTTTTACTAACCCTAAACTGTCAGCTGGTGTTTCCAAAACTTTACTGCAAAAATGGCGACGAATTCAAATCTTGCGTTAATTTTGGGACACCTTAATATTGTTATTCTATTCGTCTTAAGAAAAACAATAATTTAAGCTCTTTACAGAAATTAACACGAGTTTCGAATTCCCAAAATTATTTAAAACAGGAGCATAACGATCCCTGTTTTTACATTTTATATAATTTTGGATAAACCTGAGATGCTTGCGTGCTTTACTAACAATATGATTGTTTTAGATTGGAACTTTATCACGAAGCACTCGGCGGGCATTCGCCAGCCGTAGTTGCGGGCGCCGGGGGCGGCGGGACTGGCGGAAGGATATTAAAAACTTTATAATCGGCCGACGTGTACGGGATCGATGTCGAGGCCAGGGGCGATCAGCGCCGATGACGAAGATAAAAAGTTCCCTCTCCTCCCATCCGCCCCTGCGAAATATTGCTAATCATTTAAAATTTCGTCGCAAGCTGTCATTTTGTATTAAATTTTACTACATATTTTTCAAAAGTAATTTTTATGACGTCTTCGTTTGTTTAAAGTTTTCATAGATTTTACAAGGTCATGTGACATAGATAAAAAGGTTTTTTATTTTTTCATTTGGCTATACTTATCCTAAATTTCATATTTATCCATGTTATTAAGAAATATATAAATCAATTGAACAATGCTTATTCAATAGATAGCTCACTTCGGGAGCCGCATTCGGCAGCTCAGCCCGTCGCAGTGATTATGGCGCCACTCGAGACTGACCGCCGTATTTCCGGACTGAAACAATTATGGGGAAGTCCCCCCAGACCGCTGATTACCGACCGGACCAGATGCACCGCTGTGCTGCCCCCGCCGCCCCGCAGCCCCGCAGCCCCGCAGCCCCGCAGCCCCGCAGCCCCGCAGCCCGCGCCGCCCCCGCCGCGCCCGCCGCTGCCCGCTGTGGAGCTCGCGAGGCTGAGGGGATCTCAGAGTATTCACATATTCTTCTGCAACCTTGCCGAACTTCTCCCCCCCTTACATACTCGATAGCCCAAACGTAACATATTATACAATATATACTTAATACAAATATGTCTATGGCTGAAAACAAAAAATCTTTTTTGAAAATAAAATCGAAAATAACTTTTTGAGTTGCTTTTTAAAATATATCAGTCAAGTTTTCTTTGAACATGTAAAATGCACATAGCTTACATTAAATTTGGCCTTCATATTTTCAAAGGAATAATTTGTAGAATTTCCGTGCGTCATAAATATTTTTCTGACCTTTTTGAATGTTGGCGTCATAAACAGTGAGAAATATTTATTTTTTTATTAGCAACAGCTTTTACTGAGTAAATGTATCAACAGACACAAATTCAGAAATGAATTCCGATCAGTGTCGCAGTCACGCGGCTCGATGTCGCACGAGCGGTCCCGCGTGCGGCGCCGTCGACGACCGTTTCGTCTGAAGAACTGCCGCTGTTCGTGTTTTTATTTGCATTCCATCACATTAGCACATCTCGAAGTGTGTTTCTCTTCTGTTTCTGAAGTAACCCTTTCCATTTTTTGCATTTCAAATGTTCGGGCCATAAATCTGGCGAGACCGGAGCCCTCGAGGACTCGCCCGGGGTCCTCGGAGATTCCTTCTCCGTACTTCCACGCAGCCAATCAAAAGCTAATGGCTCAGCAAATACCCTGGACTCGCCGCCCGCCGCCCGAAGCCCGCCGCCTGTCTTCTGGCATTCCTCTAACGACGTTAGCCCGGTTGCAGGGGTGCCCGCGAATACACCGTGAGTCGCGGTGCCGAAACAACTCTCGGTCTTGCAACTGTAAAACTTATTTGAAATAACTATGAAAGTAACGAATAATGTTACAATAGATAAATATTTACCTTCATTATTTTTCTCAGTTATTACAATTCACTAATTTATACTTTAATTTATAATTTATATTCACATTTACACGATATTAATTTCAACCAATATGGCTTTGTTTAATGGAACGAAAATAATTACCAAAGCGATATCTAGAATTCACAAGGATACTATAGAATTTTACTGCTGTTTTGATTATAGAAATCATTTAAAAAGAAAGAGTAAAAAAAATTAGTGCATCAGAAAGTATGAAAAATAAAGCCCTTCTTCATAAACGATAACGATAGCCATTCACGGAACGCACAATCTACCGACAGCAGAGAACTAATGAAACTTTTAATGATTTATAACAAAATTGTAGAAAATATATATGTCTATCTACCATTATAAACTCAACGGCGCGCAAAACTGCAACTTCTTATGCAACCTGGAAAACGAACAGTCACGAGGCTCTCGCAAGACGTCCGGACTTCACTTTGCTCTACACTCGCACAAATTACCTCTCAAAATGTGATAAAATTTATCAACAATTTTGTGTATTATTTAAAATTAAATTAATAATCATTCATTAAATATTATATTCTTTAATATTTATCAAAATATATCACGAAAAAACATTTCAACACTACAAAACATCTGATTTAAACGAAACTATTGCAAAGAGGATACTATTTGCGTATCACCATAGTAGTTGAATTATCTCACGTTGTTTTAAGAATTATTCAACTAAGTAAGTGTATTCTTGTTTGTAGAGGTTTTCAGTTCTGGGATCGGAAGGCTCCCGTCGCATCCAGGCATCACCGGCTAGCTCAGATCTCGGCGCTCGGCCGCTGTGCTGATGTTCCACGTTTTATATTCAGGAGATAAGTCGCAGAGTGGAGATGTTCGGTGTTTAACAATGTAGTCGCTAAACTTTTATGGCGCCATAAAATGCAAAGTCGTGAGCCGCGGCGCAGCCCTGGCCGGAGTTTATTCCGAATCCGAGTCGGGCCAAATCACTAGGGCGCCCCAAGAAACTCAGTCTTAATGCAAAGTCATAAATAAAGAGGTGAATACCTGACTCCAGAATACTGATTCACTTAGGAGGCGCGCGCCGGGGCGGGGCGAGCGGTCCCGCCCGCGCCGCCGCCGATTCCGGAAGGCCGCCGCCGTATTATTTCTGGGACAGTCCTGTTTTTTTAATGTTCGGGACCAAAATAAATAACAGAGCGAGCTCCTCGGCCGCGGAAAATTTATTTTCTTAATGCGGACAACCCTCCTGCGGTCCGGCTGCTCCGGTTTACCTGGAGGGTGCTTCTCTTCATTGGAAAACAAAAAGATTTTTTGCTGAAGATGAACGCTGGTAAGGCGTAATATAACGTGACTCTTTTAACGATTGACATTATTTTGACTGCATCATATTTATTTTATATTAGAATTCATTAAATAATCTCATATCGGATGTTAAGCCCCGCGAGTGGCTTTTATAACGCTAAATTTTACATCGCACACCACGCTACATTATAGTTACTTATATAAAATTCTTGATATTTTTTTGTCTTTTCATTACCCGCGTGAAGTCGAAGGGTGTGCGAATAGAGCCTGAAGTAAACAGAATACAGAATGTGTATTTTATGTGCGACTTGAGGAGTTGCACGTGTCACACCTCAGTCGACGTTTTTCCTGTTTCGTCTACATTCCGCCCCCGCTCCCGTCGCCGCCCGCCCCGCCCGCCCCCGGGAGAGCCCGCCAGAATCACTAACGAGTTTCGACTTTTAAGTTGAGGCTGAAGAAAGGCAGAAATGTTATAAAAAGTTTCCAACCCTTTGTGCTCCTCCGCGGGTTTCATTGTTTTTGCTGATTGGATACGGTGACGCGCTCTGGGCTTCAAGGGTTTGCTCGTGTCGCGGGCAAAAACCTCCACGGAATCTCACGCATCATTTACGTATCGAATTATTTACGATAACAGTAAGCCATGTGAAAGCAAAACACAAAAGCAAGCGATGTTCATTTTAACGCTTTTAAGCGGCCTACACACGTGGCATGGTTACCAATCAATTTACTAGATGTATAAAACCCATAAAAAAGAGGACGCTTTTGATTACTGCCTTATTATCAAGTTACCACGTGTATTGGCCTCTTTAGTTCAATGCCACGAATCTTAATAATATACGGTTCAATTAGTGATATACATAAATTCATGTTAGTTGAAATTAGAAGTTTATAACATTAAAATGAATCTAGAGATTTTTTGTTATTTTAATAAAGCGATAGCCGTCCGCTAGGGCGAGGCCTTTGTGCATTATTATGCTTTAAAATGGTGGAGTCTCATGCGAGTCCCCATATTATTATTTCATTTTTAACGACTTACATATGCGAGTAAGCCGATATGTTTAAGCTAGGAAATAATTAAGAATATCAATTATTTGTGTTATGGATGAAGTTGAGGAATTATTAATAGTATTTCTGTCGATTAGAAAAATAATTAAGATAACCAGGTGTGTGAACAAGAAACACATCTTTTCCTTTGTCCTTAAACCGTATAAAAGACCTTCTAAGTCACACATTGCCAGCCCCGAAACCTGCGCACAGGACGGAGATAGCCACACACCTCACCACAACTTAAGATCTAAGACCTACTGTAATATAATAAACGAAAATAAAAGAATTTTGAATTTTTTTTTTTTCCCCATAGGGCTAGTGTTCAAATTACATCTTCGCGCGGTTACGCGCCCGCGAGCGATCCACTTCGGCGAGACGTAAACTGTGTTCTTGTCGAAATGATAAGTGTTTTATAAAATGATAAATAAGTATCTTATAAAAATGTTCGAAATGTCTTCGCGGGAAAACAACGCCCGGGAGCAAAGTCACTCCGACATGACGACGCGAACCGCGTGATTGTTAGAAAATTAATTAAATAAGTATAGTATGTATAATGAAGTGAAAAGGGTTTGAAAATGTATAATAAATAAGTGTCTGTGTAGAATTTATAATAAATAAATGATAAACTAGTATCTTATAAAAGTTGATTACTTTTATTTTGTAAAAAAAATACTAAATAAAAAGTGTTTTAAATGTACCTATTATCACTCTCTAAAACCGCGATATCCGTGTACTTGTCGCGAATCTCTGTAAAAGAATAATCATACCGTCCCCGCCATCAGTCGGTACGAAGTATTGAGTCGAAATATCCTGTCGAGAAACTGAAGTAAAGAATTACAGTCCACTGACGAGCTTGTGACATCCCTGCTGCGACAAAAATAAGGTTGTCACTCCTCAATATATTTGCGAACTTTGGGAAATTCGTAAATTAAACCAGACGAAATCAATCGGTATCTATAGCCTTCGATAACGAGAAGAATACTTAGACCCCGTTCCCAACATATACCTAAGTATCTAATTATTTAAATTTTAATCTTTTTCAAAAATATGATATAGTAGCTTTGGTGGCAGCTCTGAGTGAACTTATTATCTCGAGCTTTGAGCCGTGTCAAAGTTCGATGAATGCTCCAGCCTTTGCTGAACCAAATTTCATTCAATGATCTTTAATTACCGGATCAGAAACGCTTCAAAATGCACCAAAATACTATATGGTTTAATACCTAAGAAAACAAGTTCAACTTGTTATAAAACTGAATGTTCCACTTGTTCGCTCGATATCTACGAGGTTGATGGGTTATAGAGAATTGAAACTATACTATGATTTCAAATTGTATTTTTTAACATGGAAATTATTTTGCTTAAATTATACTTTAATCAATGTAAATAAAAGATCGGGTCGTACTTTTTTCATCTAGAACACAAACAACCCGCCGCTAAAGCTACAAGTTTAAAGAACTGAGTAATTACAACAGTTCCCAGGTATGATGTACATTGCATACAATTTTATTTTTTCTTTAAAATGTTCCTTTTAATATTTTTTTCTGACTATTGTCTGACTAATAAAAAAGCATTATATTATGTCAGTTTAGCGTATTTTATGTCTCGGTAATAATTATTTAATTCAATCATATTTTCAGAACAAGGTGAAAAAGCCTCAACATATTTTGACATAAATTGATTGATTTTTTAAGAAGACTCTCGTAAGAAAATATTCTGTAAGATATTAATTTTATTTTAATATAATTAAATTTTTAACATGAACGTCTAGTTATTAAAATATTTATTTTATTAACTTGCACGAAACATTGCAATATTACACATTTTGTATAGATTAATATATTCACATATACTTTTTAATACATAACATGGCATTTGTATTTTATGATGTATTTTTGTAATTTATTTTGTTGCTGTTAATTCTAAATAAAATTATTTATAACTTATTTACTTCATTTTTAGTATTTTTTTTAAATATATTTTTCCTTTCAAAAATAAGTTTTATGACAACTTTCCATAAATTCATTTTAATAATGTAATAAAAACACATCTTTATGAACGACACAATTAACAACAGCATAAAAGAAAAAATTGCAATCGAGGCTCAGTGAGACGAGGGAATTCTGTGCACACGAAGCGTGGGTTCACGAACACATCCCGAATATAACTCCCGACCAGTCGGCGGGTGTTTGGTTAACAATCGCAGGAACAAAAGTCTTGCAGAAATTCTTTCTTGGCTTGCGTGTAATTTCCTAGCGGGCTGTGGACAGAGCGGAAGCCAGATTAAACACCGGAAGGGGTTTTAATTAAACCAATGTTTTGTTTCAGTAAGGGAAGATCAACGTTCTGCCTTCTGCTCCTTCTTGGGTAAATAGTCGTCTGTGGGGCGGGCGGGGCGGAGGGCGGGGCGGGGCGCGCCACCGAGCGTACCTTCAGCACCGGGGCTTCCAAATTGTACCCGATCTACTAATCGATTTGCGCACCAAATAACTCTTTAACTACAACTCGATTTCATCGCTTGTTTGTAGATTAATGAAAATATAAATAAATTGGTTTTTTTTTAATTTTTACATACAGTTTTTTTTATTATTTTAATTAATAAACAGGTTAAAGTGGTACTACCACATTTACCATCAGAAATGATGTATTCACCGCTGGATGAAGGCGACTCCTCGAAGACGCTGCTTTTTTGTGGTCTGCGAGTAGGCGAAAGTTCTGAACCTCGTCCATACTTCTTCGCGTCGTTCCTCTTTGGGTCTTTCGCTATCTCGAGATTACATCGGCACAGTCCTTCGAGATCAGCGGTCGACCGATATGACTCTCGTATTTATATAGACAAAATCGGTAAATAAATTTCTCGATTGGTAAATGAGCGTACAGGAGACTGACACCGGAGACCGAGAAGGATCTGCGATCGTTCGGTTCGTCCACCTTAAGTTTGATTACTTTTGTTTGAGTAAATTGAGTAAAACAGTTCACCGACGACGAGCAGTAATTGCAGAATAACGGCCGCCCGCCGCTCCCGTCGGGCCCGGGCGGCAGTGATTCGTCCAAAGATGAACAAAAACCTTTTTCAATATTTTCATCAAAATTGACTATTATAGAGAAATGTTATAAAATTAAAGATAATAAATAGATATATAAAAATTTCCCATAGTATTTCGCCCCCAAGGACCGAGCAGTTATTTGGAACTACTCTTCGCAACGTACTATTTATTTCAATCTACTATAATAATAGCCATTGTGTGTTTGTATGTTTGTATGTATGTTTCATTTTTCCGTTCTGTATAGAATATCTTAAAAGATACAACGCTGATTTTTTGCACATAAGTTAAGTAAATTTTTCCGCAGCTATGTGCCGAATTTCAAGACAATAGGATAATATTTTCATTCATAAACTTTAAAATATGCTCATCAAATACGTCATTTTATGACGGGCTACATTGCTAGTATAAATATAACAATGAGAGTAATACAGGGTGATTTTGATTAAAAGGGTTAAAATGTTTGAAGCTTCCTTTAGATCTTTTGTTTAAAATAATCAATAGATTCTCGCAATTTCTGAAAAAAAAAAATCTTTTAAATCTTGAGCACATTTATTTTTACGTCGTACAGTTCCAAGATTTATCGTTAAATATTTATGAATTATCTACCAAACGACCGAGTGCCGTCGCGGACCGCCGGGAACGTGTTCGTAAATCTGGGGTTCATAGATTCGTCTTTAATTTCATTAATATCTTTTCTTCACAATAAATAGCCATATGTGCATTTATTTACATACTCAAACGATAAAGATACAAAGAGCCGCACTTAGAAAGTTGCGGTGTATGTTTTAGCGGTGCGGCGACGGCGCCGTAAATCAGGGCGCAGAGGAAATATTCAAAAGCCATTACTCCGGCTCGCGACTTCCCGGCGGGCGACGCGGCCGCGGCATTAGCGCTTCATTCTGGCCGCGGATTTATTTGTTTTCGAAGGCGCGGAATGGGACGAGAGAAGTTATCTTGTTTTCTAGTCACCGAGCCCAAATCCTCATTCGCGCCGGCTCTCTGAGTGCTTCTCGGCAAATGGAAACCCATTCTGAATGTGTCTTGCAAATCAAATTACCGACTGGCTGCTGAATGCCTACATTTCTTTTTAGCGCATTTTTAATACTTTAGGGCTTCGGGCTCATCAGGAAAGAAGAAACTCTACGAATGACTATTTTTTATGATACCCGCTTCAAATCTTTAAACCCATTAAATATAAACAATATTAACCCAATGCAAAAAATATATACATTTTATATATATATATATATATATATATATATATATATATATATATATATATATATATATATATATATATATATATATATATATATATATATAATATAATATAATAGTATACTATATAACAATAAAAAAAAATGTATATATTTACATATACATATATATATATATATATATATATATATATATATATATATATATATATATATATATATATATATATACACACACGAATGCGTGAAATATACACTTAGAATGCGAATGTAAATATGTAAATATATACATTTTTTTTATTTTTATATAGTATACTATTATATAATATATAATACCATAAAATATTATACTTTAATATAAAATATATAGACCGAAACTGAATTAGAATACTTCAAAACGTGATGAATATTTAAATATTTTGAAACACTTTGAATGTCCATTCAAACAGTATAATTCGTGTTTATCAGAATACGTATGCAAAATTCATAGCAAGTATTTCAAACAGATGTATAAAAATGTTTTTCCTGCGATAATGGTCCATCAGCACAAGAGGCGCGGTCCCTCATTTTTCACGAAAGAAAACTTCATAAATCAAAGAAAGCCATCACAGAGCGTGTCCTTGCGCTCCAGCTAATAGCGGGCGGGATCTCGATGGCTCCACGTAAAACATCTGGGATCTCCAGCTCTAATTCCCGCAGAATCAAAAGTGACAAGTCTATTAAACCACCCCCACCTTACCCGGCGGGGAGCGGAAGAGGCTTGCGATAAGATTTCCACCAACAAGTCGATCCGGAACCGACTGATTTACATTCCTCGTAGCCCCCTCTTCCCTGCGGCCTCCCTGTGCTCCCTCTCTCCCTGCAACCCTTGCATTCCGGTTCTACTGAGAATATTACGAGAATTGAAAAATAATTACATCAGTTTCTTTTCACAGAAGGCTAAATTAAGTGCGTATATATATATTTTTTTTTTTTTTAAATTGTGTGTTCAGAAATTTATATATTTAATAAATAGGAGTACATTAAAATAATGTTTGTTTTATTCTAACCTCAAAATGATTTATAATCTATCAAGAATTTACATGAAAAAAGCTAAAGTTATTTTAAATTAAATATTTCCGTTACATACATAGATATGTACTTTAAGCTCTGTTGAAAATTTCTTTTCGGATTAATAAAGAGAATTACCTACTCTAGAAGTCTAAGTGTTGTATTTTTTTAAAAACTTATTCGCTTGATTTGTCTCAACTACTGCGACTCATCGTCATGTTTCCTATGGTTGAATTAATTAAGTAATCAATATTTTTGTCAGAGAGTACACAGTCGAATTCCATTTTAGCATTTTAAATAAAATGCTTGCTTGATTTTTCCACATGTTAATTTTTATTGGTGACCGGTTTTACCAACCTTTCACGTTGGCATTATCAAACTTAGTGGTGATTTTTAATTAATTAAGGGAAATAACTAATCTACTAAGTGAATTAGAATTTGTATAAATTTATCGGTTTTAGATCTCAATAGGCATTTGTATTCACAGGGTGTAGGGCGAATCCCACCAAGATTAAAAAAAAAGTTTATGTGTATATTTCAAAAATTCACTCAAAATATTTAAATAAAACATATGTAAAAATACAACCGTTCGAAATCCCGGGCCGTCGAGTGTTGAGGAATGAATATGCTTATCGTCAGTTTCCATCTTGTCTCTTCCCATACTTCCTGTTTCACTTCCCATCTCGTTTACAGTAATCTAAATATCATAATATCAGAAAAGCATCCCAACTTATTGCCGGCCCAGGGCGGGGGCGGAGGCGGGCGAGTTCCTAATGAGATTATTAAATCAGTCTCCTGCCGATGGCGGCCGCCCCCGCCCCCCCCCCCCCGCCCCCCGCCCCCGCCCCCGCCCCGCCCTCCGTTCACCTGATAAGCCCTATCGGCAGAGTCGCGCCAGAAGAGCCGCAATCAAATTCGGGGATTATTTTTATGGGTTCTCTCTGTGTAACCGCGGGGCGCCGTAAAAACACTCCAGAAGTATCCCAGATCCCCAGCCCCAGATTACTTAAGTTTTGATAAGACCCGTTTTTAGTTTATTCGCAAATCTTCCATTCAAATTATTGCGCTAGTAAAACTGGCTTCTGCATCAAACTGTTTACATATTCAGACGAACTGTTTACATATACAGATGCATATGCTTTTACAACCAATTTAAAACGATTGACTAAAACAAAAGAAAAGATATTTATCACTATCTTACAAACAATAGTATTTGAAAATTTTACCGCTTTGCAGGGATAATCTTGTGATTTTTTATTTATCAGAAACTTTAATTTATTGGATCATTCATACCATATTTTTTTTAACAATAAAAAATATACGCTCACATTCTATAAATGAGAAAAAACATTTTTTTTATTTTGACGATAAAAGCAAATATCCTTTAAAAATCATTTTGGCTTTTGAAGTACATCCAAACACGTCAGCAACAAAGATTCAGTAAATTCTCACGATTACAATATTGCTGAGAGAAACAGGTTATTTTTATGTTCTGATTAACCTTATAAAATGTTTTTCTCGTGAAAGGAACGACCAACAATAATATCCATCATCGAGGACTCAATCCGGCCGTGCCGGTGACCGCCCGCCGCCCCCCATTCAGCCGCCGCCCCCCATTCAGCCGCCGCCCCCCATTCAGCCGCCGCCTCCGCTCGCCCCGTCCGCCCCACCCCGCCCCGCCCCGCCCCACCCCGTCTTACCCCGTCCCACTCCGTCCTGCACCTGACGAAGATTGTACCGGAGAGTCATTTTATTTCTGAGCTGAAAGGCACGTAAACTATTTAAGCCGTGGAGTTGACACATCAAGATGGGAAGACGCTTTAAGGAGGGATTCTCGAATTTCCGGAGCTTTTAACCGATGTTTATTTTGCTTTGACTTATTATCGATGACTCAGGCATTTTAAATTTTGAGTTAGTATGCAGCGCGGAGCAAATGGAGCGCCTTGACAGGCTTAACAATTGAATAACTTGTGAAATATTTCTAGATATCAGAACAACGACAAAATATTATTTACTCTTTTCTTCTGGCTCACATAAAATATACCCACTTTGGAAATACAATACTTGCACATTATTTTTACCGTCTTTAAAATATCATACGAAATCTGTAGTCTTATCCTCGTAATTAAGTACGCCGTCCCGCCCGAGTCCGCGCGATGCCGGCCCGGCGCTCGAGCCGCCCCGCAGCCCCGCAGCCCCGCAGCCCCGCAGCCCCGCAGCCCCGCAGCCCCGCAGCCCCCGCAGCCCCGCAGCCCCGCAGCCCCCGCAGCCCCGGCGATAATCACCTTCCTCGCGTGTGACCGCCAATTTCCGGCTGTCACCTCTGCACTCTCGGCCGGCCTCGGCCGGAGCACCAGAGACGCTCGGGACAAAACTTCCAATATTAATTTTATTTTCAGCTTTTGAAACAAGCTGTAGATGTCTCGTGTAAAATGTTCACTTCAAAAGGTTTTCACGATATTAAGAATTAAGAAAGTTTATTAGTTTCTCAGTTGTGTCGCATTATCATCTACGGAATATTGACGAGCTCGTGCATTATTTCATCGAAATCAATACTTATTGCTGTTTATTTTATAAACCTAAATAAACATTAATTATTTCAATATATATTTTATTGTAAATATTGTGCATTGTGTAAAAGCACAAAAAACTATAACTCAGCAAGCATGATATAAAAGTTTCTACAATATTTTTCAATATACATCACTGCAGAAATTCTCTTATAAAATCTCAATATAAAAAGCCGTATAACAATATTCCCCGAAGTGTTCCGCAGGAGTAAGAATTGCATTCAGCAGCTTTTTATTTATTACCACATAAAAGTGATCCTCCGTAGAGCCGGCGGAGGGGCGGGGGCGGAAGAGCGGGGCGCGGGGCTGACTCGATGATGTTATCCGGCGGACAGCGGCCGACCTCCCGCGGCAATACTACACTGAATCGATATCCAAATTCTTGCGTTTCCTAAAAAGAAACATTCAACCAGACCGTTTTTTTCTTTAAAAACGACTAGTAAAATATTTTACCTTTGATCTTCTCTACCGAATTGATATTTTGACATATTCGTGCTTTCATTTCCTACGAACATTTTTACCTGTCAACAGTAAAAAAACCTACGCAAATTCTTATACTTCAAATAAATAAAACCATCTCAAATAGAAATAATCAAAATATATATTAAACCCATTCTTTCCGGCATTAAATCAGCCGGATTGTATGGAGGCACCGCGCTCCGGCACTGCCTTTGAACCGCCACAAAATATATTGATAGAGGCAACAAACATAAAGGGCTCCCCGGGGGCGGGTTTACCTGCTCTAAGTAAAATCAAAACACCTTTTTCATGGACAAACTTGCCAGAAGTTCTGGGGACGCGGCCGGCCGCGATCAAAGGCGCCTAATGCCCCCGCGACACCGGGAGGACAGCGCTCGATTGCCACATTAAGATATATTTTGAAAGACTTTTAGAAACTCGAGAAGAAACTTTACAAAATTTCTTCGAATATATAAGTTTCTAATTGGATGTCGAATAAAATATATGTATTCAAACAATATTTTTAGTTGATTATCAGCTTGTCTGGGCTTAACTTTTATGGTTATCATTATACATCACGACTTTGCTAATAATTTGTAAATGCGTACACATATTTTGATGGCCGTCATTAACAACCATTTGAAATAGTTCCCGTGAAACCGACGACCTCGGGCTCGCGCGAGGTGCATTGCCTGACCGTCAGGCGCTAGCTCGCACCGACCCGCTGATTGCAATATAAGGGAGAGACGCCCGCCACTTCCCTTTGTAGGGGTTGCTTTATAAGACCCTAGAGAGTTAGGGGTGAGGGGCTGGGGTCGTCTTAGATAAAAGTTCTTCCAACTTCTTAAGGCTTATTACATCGTCAATGATTAACATTATCGTCAGCTTGATCAGATTAAATGGAAGATCGTATTTTTTAAAAATATGCTTTCTAACAACAGTTTTAAATTTAGCTATTCTTATAGCTAATAAAATTTAGCTATAAGAATAAAAAGTTTTGTTCTTTTTCTTTACTACATCGCAGAGCTTATCATTTGGTTGAAACTTTTTCTTCTTTTATAAACAATTTGATTTCATGACTGTCTTCCTTGCCGCGATGAGTGTAATAAGATTTCAATTTCTTGTTTATAATGGTTGATGAAATTTGACCGTTTACATTTATATTAATAATTTCTTTCTCCAAATCTAAGATGTATGATAATTAAACTACTTTTCAAAAAGCCGAAACTGATATAAGTATTCTTATTAAACGGAATTTATAAAATAAACTTTATCAAATAAATTCAAGAGCAACGAAATAAAAAAAGAGTTTCATGTAAGTCTTTTTCTATATTTATTTAACGGCCATCAGATAAAAATCCTTTTTCGCAATTTTCTCACAAAAACACGTCCGTAAGGCGGGGGTGGCGAGAGAGCACACATCCTCGGCGGTGCGCGCAGTCCGCAGGAGCAAGGTTTTTAATCATGTCGGGGCGCCGCTGGCTCATCCTAAAGAAACTTTGGCGCTGCGAGACGTGCCGGGCTTCCCGAGCAGCCTCCGGCCCCTCGCCCCGCCTCGGCGCCCCCAGGTGGGTTCCTGTCCCCTCTTATCCCTCCACCACCCCTTCCAGGTAGCCAGTGTTTCCGCTATAATCGAATTTCTCATAACCGGTCACACGGTCGGCCCTCCTGCGGAGTTCGTCTTGATTCACAAAAATCGAAAACACACTACAAATCACCAACCAGAAGATTTAAAATTATGCTCAGTTTTTAAAAAAAAAATTCAGCGCCTTTCTAAAATTTTAATAAATACATTGAAAATTTGAATATTAAAGATTTTAATGAAACAAAGAACAATATTAATATCCTATTTTTAGAATTCGTATTATTTCCAAGGTCCGGCAATAGTCCGGCCTTAATTTGAAAATTAAAAAAATATAATTTTCAATGAATCACTTAAATTTTCTTTTGTATAAAATCAAAGCAGCCCATCTAACAAAACAAGCAGGCGCCTCTCCACCAGCGGAAGACCGGTTCTATTGCTTGCCGCCTGAAAGGAACTGGCGGGAGAATCCGGCCTGAAGAGTCGCGCGGCTAGAAGTCTTCCGATTCTCGATGCAGTAATCACTCTTTTATATATATTTTTATTCAAATTACTTTCGCTTTAACTTTATGGTGAAATCGTATTAAATCAAGTTCGGTCGATAGCAAGCGGTCACTATAAACCAGCATAAAATAAAATTAGACAAAAATTCCAAATAAGAGGTTTTGTGGTAAGAATTGCTAGTTTCCAGGTATTCATTTCAATTTTTCTATACGGAATAAAAATGTTTAAAAACTCTTAATAAAGGAACTCTTCATAAATTCATTCGACGATCCAAATTCATCTCAAATAAACAAAAAAAACAATAATAAATAAGTCACCGTCAGAGAAGCGCCCCGACGAGGAGGCGAGCCGACCGTCCGCGGATAGATAACTGTCATGTTCTTCTTAATACACCGAGGGTGCTCTCCTCCACCCCACCCAGGGGCTGAGGGGGGGGAATCGACTTCTTGATTAATAATATTATTTATGATACGCCCGCGCCGGGGGAGTGCCGGCTCGCTTGCTGCCACACTGACTGCATTAGGCGAATATCACCGCGCGGAGTATTTCTTATTTATCAGATTGTTTTCGTTTCTCTTCCCGGGTCCTCAAACTATGGGATATACGAACAACACTCTGTGGTCTTCTTTTAACATTTAAAGTTAAACAAAAAAAAAAAATTGTTTCTTCAGTAATGTGGAAAATTAATTTCAAAATTTATTTTATTCAGGTGCCTCTCCTCAGAAGAGATCGGTGATCATCTCATTTAACATAGCTCTTTGTCTGTTCATTATTTTTTTAGAGAGAAAAGTGTAGTGGCCCCCCGGGTACTTTGCAATTTATATACTATTATTTTTATCTATATGACTTTTACTGAAAAATATTTAGTAAAAAGCATTCAGAAGACTTTACAGCTATATATATATATATATATATATATATATATATATATATATATATTTAACCTGATCATCTCGGGTTTTTACATTTTAGTGTGCAAAAGATCACAGAAAAGTTGTATGAAAGGAACTATTTTTCTCAAAGAGTTTTTTTTTTTGATACAATTTATAATTAAAGAAAGTTATCGCACGCCTGAAACCCGCAATGAGCGAGCAATCCGCGAGCATTGAATCACGAAGTGGATTTAACATATTGCCATGAACATTAAATGAACGATGTTAAGGGCGGCAGGGTGGCAGGGTGGCAGGGTGGCAGGGTGGCAGGGTGGCAGGGTGGCAGGGTGGCAGGGTGGCAGGGCGGCGCGGAGTGCTTGCCCGCCTGTGCCGGTGCCGCCCGCTCTCGTTTCCCTCACCTTGCGACACAATGACCGAGTGAGGCCGCCCCGCTTTGCATGGCGGGCGGGAGTGACAGAGCCCTCCGAGCCCCAAATTGTTTCTTGCAGGTGATGATAAACCAATTCAGTCTTGGGGGAGAAGACAAAAGCCGTGCAACATTTGACTTAATCTTCACTTAATTTGATTGCAAACAATGACAAACTTAAGGGGTTACCTATTCACAAAATTAGATCTTTGGAGATTTTACCCTTCTCCTAAAAATATGTCGCATTCTATAAAACAACACAAATGCCTATTAATATTCTTCGCTTTCAGAAAACCCTAATGTTGTACGACATCTTTAAAATTTAATAGACAATTTGCAATTCTGTTTTCAGCTAATGTGCAATTTATTTAATTTAGCTTGTGGGTTTTTTATATTTATTTTTAATAAATATCATCTTTCCTTTTGTGCAGTACTCCATTCGATTACCTTTTACCTCGGATTTATTAAAAAAATATATTAAAAAATGAGTAGAACTTAAAATAATTTAAAATATCTAAAGAGTGTTTAAATAAAAGATAAAAATTACAGTAACCGACCCGCATCAGCGCAATTCCATTCCCAAGACGGAGGCTGGAACCGGAAAGAGGCCATTGCTTTTGCGTTAGTTTTTCAACTTTTAAAATATAATTTTTAAAAATTGAATTATTTCAAGTCATTCTTCCGCGCCGCCTGACGTGAATGGAAATGATTTAATTTATGAAATATCAAATCTATCGAAACCGCCCGCGTCCGGGCGCCTCCGGAATCACTGAATATTCACGCGCGCCCGGCGACGGACTGCCTCCTTTTTGCAAACAACTTGTTCAAATAATATAAAATTGAATCAAATTATAAATGCAATGTAGTCTTGGTACATTAATATATTAACATCACTGATATATTCTCAATGAAGAGACCGCCGATCTCCATCCGAAGCCGTCATGACTAAAAACAAACCAAATTAATATTGAAAAAAATATTTTAGCCGAATAGAAGAAAGTTACTGGGATAGTTATGGTGAAATAGTAATTATAACTCCAACCAAAAGATACTTGGACAGTAAAAATACATACAATTAAATCAAATTACTATATATACACTTCGAAATAAAACCATAAACGCTGGTCGGTGTCCCGCTTGTCGAGGCGGCGCGGGCGCGGGGGTGAGGGCGGGTGCGACGGTGTTGACGGAGTCGCGCTGTTTGACACCTGCCCTCTTTGTGAGCCCAAAAGTGTCAAAGTGGCCACTCGAATGGCAGGAATCGCCCGCCCTGCGGCCGCCAGACGCGCGCCCGCCGACTCTGGAGCACAGGCTTTTAATTTTATTTATAAATAATGCTTTTTCGTCAAAATATTTGCGCATATTTGAAAAATATTTATTGAGCTCACTACAATTATTTATAAACTAAACTAATTTTTTTATGTTCTTTTTTATATTTTCATAATTCGGACACTAAATACAATATAATATGTGGTGTTTTTGAAGATAATAGATAATAAAATGTAAAACTTATGACTACTGTGAATACTTAATAGGCTTCGGTCGATTTGTTTGTATTTCATTCCATCTATTTCCAAATATGCAATTATTAATTTCCACAAAATTAATAATTGCATATTTTTTGTATCCGTGTATCGCTAGCCTCTGAAATAAAGTCTCAGTTTCAAACTGATAATATTTAATATTTACATGTTTATTAAATTGTATGTGTAAAAAGGCGTAATAGTACAATAGAGATAAAAGCCTACCCCATTTTTCAAATGGTTAAAAATGACATTCCCTGCAGCCAGCAGATGTCAGGCAAAGCGCTGGAAAAAACCAATATGCATTTCACTTTTTTTTCGTTTGTTTTTAAACAGTGAATACAAGTTTTAAATAATAATTTTCAAGTTTTAAATAATAATCTTTATGAATAACACATTACGTCATGACACAACACTCATCTATCGAATTTTAAGACATCATTATGATTTATGCACACACAAGGTGTGGTAATAAATCAATGTTGCAGATAGTCTTATTATAGTAGTGTTTTGCCACGGATTCCGAGCACATTTCAGAAGTGTGATGTTTTCGTTGTAGATTGCAGTAACCGTGCTACTCTAAAAAGATAAACAGTTAACGATTACACATATGCACAAAGAAACAGAAGGCGACATAAATAATTGTCGACATTAATCGCGGCCTCTATTAAACGATCAGAAGACGAGCTACGACATTTTTGCGACGATACACTATTACGGGACAATCTGTATTGAAGGCAGATAAGTTTGTACAATACAAAACATAGCCCGAGAAATACAATGCATCTTTCAATACAAGTGCTGGAGACTCCGCTGCTCAGACGCGCGGCCGGCCGGGTAATCCTCGTCATTTTGGTGTTTACCGACATTAATTTAAATCCCCAAAACGTCACGGAACGAGGCCGGGAATCAATTATGGCATTAGTGCGCGTTACACTAATTATAAATAATGACTCGGTGCAAACGGGACAAGTCCGCCCGCACGGGGCGGCGGGCACTTTTGAGTGACCTGAAATAGTTTAAATATTTCTATACTGGCGGTGATAACAGAATAATTTTTTGTTTTTTTTTGACAGTACGTTTTTTTTTTTTACACATAAGTTTGACAATTAGACTATTCAAAACAACATCAAAGACAAAATCTCCGACCTGCGGCCGCAGCTTTCGTTTGCAAACTGTTACACTGGGTAAAAAGGTTCCGTCTACGGAAATTATGATTATTCGCTATAATTTTTCAGAAGACAACACACCCATGCAAAGGTGGTATTGTAACCGTTATTGCAATTGCCGCTTAACGTAGTTGTAACGTGAAATTTACGGTAGCTATTTTTTTTTTAATTTACTTTTTTATTTCCTTCCTATTATATTCTTCAGATGGATGGAAAATCCCACAGTATGTAATCATATTTGATATATATATTTTTTCATTAAAAATTTACAGAAATAAAAAAAGTTAACTATTTAATATGTATACTTAAAATATTGTATTAACAATTTAAATATTGTATCGTCAAACTAAAAATGTCTGAATCTAAAAGCAGAAATTGAGAGATTCCATATCGCAACGCACTGGAGGTTGCGGTTCGAGCGACTGAGCCAAAACCCCGCCGCGGGCTTTGCCAGTAATTTTTTATTAACACGGGAACTTTTTGGAGCAGACTCCGGACAGTGAGTTGAAGTTTATAGTGCGGTGAGGGGCAGCCCGGGGCGGCGCCCGCCCTGGCGCGGGGACAGATGTTCAATATTAGGGACCGTCACTACCTGGTACAGAACCATATCTTCGCAAATAATTAATATTCAATGTTCATATTTCTCTCGCAGCAACAGAGCCAAGCAATTACGTCTGTGTAACACGGACGCTACCACTCATGTTACTTTAATTAAGAATAATGTTTTTAAGATTTGGTGTTTTTCACAAATGTACAAAATATTCATGATTTCTGCAAAACGGATATGCGATTTTTTTGACAAGTTTGTTCAAATATTTTATTATCCACACATTCTGTCATTATAATAATGTGAAAGTTGTTTTTTTTAACATGTGTACAATATATACTTTTTTTATTTCGTGTATAAAATGCAATTGCATGGCATGTAACTAATTATCTCCCGACTGCATCGGCGCCTGAAGTGTATCAGTGCGGCGGCGGCGGCGGCTGGGGGGGGGCGAGGGCGGGGGCGGCGGGGGCGGCGGGGGCGGCGGGGGCGGCGGGGGCGGCGGGGGCGGCGGGGGCGGCGGCGAGGGGTGATGATTGAACTGTCACTGGATTATTGTTCGCGGCCGCCAGGTGGCGGATCCTCACCCCAGCTCGACACTTCCTGTCACCACCCCCACCCCCACCCCACTCCACCTCTGCCCCCGCCCCCAGCCCCTGAAGCTCTCCCTCTTACAGCGAGGAACACACAAGACACTGTCTCCACCAAATCTCGTCATCGCTTTACTTCTGTGACGGAGATATGTCCAAATATTGCGATTAATATGTAAGCACATTTTTGCGCGCATAAATTTTCTTAAAAACTATGAAAATCGCGTTAAAAATATGCAAAACTATAGTTATTGTCATAAAACTTACTATTATCGAATATTCATATCTAATCCTAAAATAGATCATTCCATCGTTTAAATAATTATCTACTATAATAATAGCCATTGTGTGTGTGTGTGTATGTTTCATTTTTTGCTTCTCTATAGAATATCTTAAAAGATACAACGCTGATTTTTTGCACGTAACGATTTTTCCGCAGCTATGTGCCGAATTTCAAGACGATAGGATAATATTTTTATTCATAAACTAATTTAATTAAACTATAAAATATGCTCTAGCGAGTTTCAATATGTACGAATTATAGGATTTTATTGTTCAACACGAGAATTTCAAATTTAGAACTTTTACAAAAAAACAAATTTTGATGCTTCTTAGAAATTTTCAGTTTATGTCAGCTTGACACAAGTACCAATTTTATTTTTTTATCGAAATTGCGTTAGAAATTATTAATCACATCATTAATAACTTAAAATGCCTCCTTAAAAAATAACGCCGTCTAAGCACAGCAAACGTAATTAAAAAAGAATAGCACAATTGAACGTGATAAAGACTGCATCTAATAAAGAACAGTGCAGTGAAAGTAATTCGTTGTTTGTGACACGAAATGTGATATTTCCTAGAATGGCTTTGCTTTCGAAATTAATATCCGGTTATTCAAAATATATGTGTACAAAATGAAATCAAATATTCATCTAATTGTCAGCCAAACATATGTTCAAACACTATTGCATCGTTCATCGAATACGTCATTTTATGACGGGCTACATTTCTAGTTATTTTATATTTAAGAAATTCAATATTTTTGACAGAGAGTACTTGGTGGAATTCCATTGTAATATTTTTGAATAAAATACTTGTGTGATTTTCCACATTTTTGTTTTTATTAGTGACCGGTTTCGCCAACCTTTCATGTTACACCAAACATTTCACCAAACCTTTCACCAAATATGACGCAAATTCAGCTTTCGACCTCCAACTAAATAATCCATATATTACACGAAAAGAATAATCAGACAGGGCAGTTCCAAGATTCTGGGGATCACGTCATTGAGTGTCAGTGCTTTTTCCAAGATTATATATTATCAAAAATACCATGTACTGCAAAGAAAATTAATATCATGACTTCAAAATATTATTAAGGATAATTATCATGTAAAGTGTGAACAATATTGGTTCAGGTAGGCGAACCGGAGTGACTGCCCGGCGCGAGGCGAAGAGGACTTCCCTCGGAGGATTTTCCGTCCCTGTAAACTTGTAGATACTATAAATTTTGCATATTATAGCACATAATTGATATAACCTATAACATTTGTACGATTTTAAGAATGGTACCACCATCTATGTTTGGTTGGTAGTATGAGCTATCAAAGTGGTGATAGCTCAGGGAACTGTTTTGCGAGCCATGTGACATATGAGTCATATGACGGCGAATTTATGGCCTAGAGAGGGGGGGGCAGTGGCGTATAAAAGAGCGGGCTGGCCTGCAGCTCGCTCTCTTTTTCTCTCTATTTCTCTATATTCTCAGTTCTTCCCTATTCTCTTATTGTTAAGTGATATTTATATTGTAATAAAAACGGAAATCATAAAATCCGAATTTTATTGAAGAACGAGACGTGCATCATAACCTTAAAGTAAAGGATAACGACCATTAATCCCGGTCGAGTAACGAGCCGAAGATCGTACATGTGTGGGCTGAATTTACAACTCAGCGGGATCCACGCATGCTGCGGATCGGCGCGTCCATGGTCCTTCGAACTCAGATGTTGGAACAGTTTGTAACTGCATCAGGATGTCCCAAAACAAGACATCGTAACCGGAGCAGCGCAGTGCACGCATCATGATCAGACGAGTCATCACCAGGAGCCAGACGAGTGGAAGTCGAACTGAACGTGAGTACCGATCTCCTTGTATCACGTCCTATCATCGGAAATAATGCAATCTCATTATTGTCAGCATCGGACTTCCCGTCATTAGTTTTTTGTAATCAGTAGGTAGGTGATAGTTTTTTGAACAAGTGCACGTCGTTAGTTGAATTTATTGTTTTTAAAAAGTTTTAAGGTTAAAATGTATATGTTCGTCTCTCGTCGATAATTTTAAATGTTACAAAGTAAGTAGGTAGAACACGTGGAGCACGTGTAGATAATTATTTGGATCAATGCTTTGGTTAAAGAAATGTCATAATTAGAACACAGATGACGTTCGCGTAAGCGTGGCAAAATTCAAAAATTTTATTATATTATTTTTAAAAAAAATATTATATTAGTTGGAACATAAATAACTAATATAACGGAAATTAAGTAAAAATAAAGTAAAGGACTCGGTGATTATTAAAATAATAACGGATTCATTTGTCAATTTTAAAAATGGCGGAATTAAAAGAACTCATAATGAAGCGAAGATGTATTATGGGCCAAATAACGAGTTGTGGTAGTTACTTCGCTTCAGAATCCAGTAGCCTAGCACAAATACCTTTAAGATTGAAAAAAATGGAAGAATGTTACGAGGAGATCTATAAGATACAATCGAAAATAGAGTCAATCTCAGGTGTTGACGATGACGAATGGGAAACAATTGATGCCGCGTACTATGATACAATAGCGTTAGGGAAGAAGAGATTTAAAGGATTAGAGCCACCAGTTAAAGGAATAACCGGTGTGAAGGCGGTCGTCAAGTTAGAGCGACCGCAGCCAGGATTATTTCCTGGAGTTGAGGAAGGGAACCGCGTCGTCAAGTTAGAGCGACCGCAGCCAGGATTATTTCCTGGAGTTGAGGAAGGGAACCGCGTCGTCAAGTTAGAGCGACCGCAGCCAGGATTATTTCCTGGAGCTGAGGAAGGGAACCGCGTCGTCAAGTTAGAGCGACCGCCGCCAGGATTATTTCCTGGAGTTGAGGAAGGGAACCGCGTCGTCAGGTTAGAGCGACCGCAGCCAGGATTATTTCCTGGAGTTGAGGAAGGGAACCGAGTCGTCAAGTTAGAGCGACCGCAGCCAGGATTATTTTCTGGAGTTGAGGAAGGGAACCGAGTCGTCAAGTTAGAGCGACCGCAGCCAGGATTATTTCCTGGAGTTGAGGAAGGGAACCGCGTCGTCAAGTTAGAGCGACCGCCGCCAGGATTATTTCCTGGAGTTGAGGAAGGGAACCGCGTCGTCAGGTTAGAGCGACCGCAGCCAGGATTATTTCCTGGAGTTGAGGAAGGGAACCGAGTCGTCAAGTTAGAGCGACCGCAGCCAGGATTATTTCCTGGAGTTGAGGAAGGGAACCGCGTCGTCAAGTTAGAGCGACCGCAGCCAGGATTATTTCCTGGAGTTGAGGAAGGGAACCGCGTCGTCAAGTTAGAGCGACCGCAGCCAGGATTATTTCCTGGAGTTGAGGAAGGGAACCGCGTCGTCAGGTTAGAGCGACCGCAGCCAGGATTATTTTCTGGAGTTGAGGAAGGGAACCGAGTCGTCAAGTTAGAGCGACCGCAGCCAGGATTATTTCCTGGAGTTGAGGAAGGGAACCGCGTCGTCAAGTTAGAGCGACCGCCGCCAGGATTATTTCCTGGAGTTGAGGAAGGGAACCGCGTCGTCAAGTTAGAGCGACCGCCGCCAGGATTATTTCCTGGAGTTGAGGAAGGGAACCGCGTCGTCAAGTTAGAGCGACCGCAGCCAGGATTATTTCCTGGAGTTGAGGAAGGGAACCGCGTCGTCAGGTTAGAGCGACCGCAGCCAGGATTATTTCCTGGAGTTGAGGAAGGGAACCGCGTCGTCAAGTTAGAGCGACCGCAACCAGGATTATTTCCTGGAGTTGAGAAAGGGGACTGCGTTGTCAAGTTGGAACGATCGCAGAACGGCTTTCAGAGGAAGGCCAGAGAGATGGGCCGAGCGCCATCTCAAAAAGACTGCGTCGTCAGGTTAGAACGACCGCAAGAAACGGAAGCGGTGTCAAAACAAGATGACGGTTCATCATGTGTAGTGGCGCCAGCAAAGCGACATTTTTCATTAAAGGAAAAAAGTCGAAATTTAAGAGAAACATATCTTGCGGTTAGAAAAAGATTTCTCGACTTAGAACTTCGGACTCAAGATAATAAAAGGAGAGTAGAATATTCAATATTCAGGTTAGGACATTTGCTGGAGTGCGACCCTCCCAGTGAAGATGAGTTCGTATCATCTTTACCTCGTCATGCGGCGTACAAACAGTTAACTGTTTGTACACCGCACGTTGTACGTAAGTACAACTACAAGGTTCAGGTAATTTTAAATTCATTCTACGTAGACAAGTTAATTACGGGAACTGACACCATTGAACAAGCGAAAAAATTAAAATCGGATTTAGTTGAAATTTTAAGTATTATAGAAAAATCATTAGGTAGTTTCCGACCTCCTTTCCTTAACACCAGCCCATTCCTGATCGGTACGTCACTAGTAAGCACGCCGCAAAAAGACGTACGGGAGACATCTTTCAATCGACAAGATCGATACAAAATGTTTACACACATGATTTTTTGTTTTTGGAATCGATGGAAACGGAGTATTTGGGACAACTACAGGAGCGGTCCAAATGGACCAACAAGGGGAGACGAGAGATCCAGCAAGGGGACTTGGTCATCCTGAAGGAAGACAACGTTCAGCCACTACACTGGCCGATGGGGCGTGTCACGAGCCTACATCCAAGAGCAGACGGCTGTGTGCGAGTAGTTGATATTCGCACAGCCAAGGGGAGTACTACACGAGTCCACAGAGTTGTTTTGTTGCCAATGGACGACGTAGAAAACAAGTCAGTGGAAGAAAACTCTAAAGTGAACGTCATCAAAAATGACAAGTGTTTATAAATCAGTGCTGATGCACTCAGTGCAATCCAAGAGGGATTGGAGACTCATAAGTGGAAAAGGGACCACAGTTTTAGATTTATTTTACTTTGTAATTTATTTCATGTTAGGTTAAGCTTTATGATTACGAAATAACGTAACGAAATAACTTTAAAGTGAAACAAACAGTGAACGTCATCAAAGATGACAAGTGTTTATAAATCAGTGCTGATGCACTCAGTGCAATCCAAGAGGGATTGGAGACTCATAAGTGGAAAGGGGACCACAGTTTTAGATTTATTTTACTTTTGTAATTTATTTCATGTTAGGTTAAGCTTTATGATTACGAAATAACTTTAAAGTGAAACAAACAGTGAACGTCATCAAAGATGACAAGTGTTTATAAATCAGGTGCTGATGCACTCAGTGAAATTCAGGATGGATTGGAGACCACGGAATGGGCTCCTAAGTGGAAAAAGGACCGCGGTTTTAGTGATTATCGTTTTTTGACTTTGTAATTTATTTTCCATGTTAGGTTAAGCTTTATGATTTATGAAATAACGCGGATGTAATGTCGATTAAGGAAGAAAAAACTATGAGATAGTGATTTCTTGGGGGGAAGTATGTACGATTTTAAGAATGGTACCACCATCTATGTTTGGTTGGTAGTATGAGCTATCAAAGTGGTGATAGCTCAGGGAACTGTTTTGCGAGCCATGTGACATATGAGTCATATGACGGCGAATTTATGGCCTAGAGAGGGGGGGGCAGTGGCGTATAAAAGAGCGGGCTGGCCTGCAGCTCGCTCTCTTTTTCTCTCTATTTCTCTATATTCTCAGTTCTTCCCTATTCTCTTATTGTTAAGTGATATTTATATTGTAATAAAAACGGAAATCATAAAATCCGAATTTTATTGAAGAACGAGACGTGCATCATAACCTTAAAGTAAAGGATAACGACCATTAATCCCGGTCGAGTAACGAGCCGAAGATCGTACATGTGTGGGCTGAATTTACAACTCAGCGGGATCCACGCATGCTGCGGATCGGCGCGAACAACATTTATAGATTCACCTAGATTTGGACCCAAGCCTCGTGATCACATACGATCAAGAAAGCATCAAATCATTAAAAATATTAAAATAACAATACTCGTGTGCGAATGCGTGAAATTGCGTGAAATAATTTTCATTGTGAACTACTTCTCTGTAACGAATAATAATAAATCACAAAGTCGCAAAGCAACTATTCGAATATCGCCTAAATATTAAATTAAAAGAGGAAGCCGTGTGTTTCATCATAGCTGGGGCGGGAATCAAATAATTCCGACCTGGAAGCCCGAGGGCGGCTCAGCCTCGCCGGAGCCATCGGAAATTAACAATAGGGCGGGAAGTCCGCCCCCGCCTTCGCTCCCTCCCCCTCGGTAATTCGAAACTGAGCCGCCGCGGATCATGCCGTACCGCCTATTAATTACCACGCAATTATTCGATAAAAGAAGGCGTTGATGGATGGGAGGTCGATTGTTGTAATTTGCTTATGGATTACATAATAATTTATTACAGGTAATTTTTTGAAATTTATTACATAAAAATAGGGACTACTTAGCACGCCTAAATAATTAGATGATAATGAAAGCGCGCGTGCGGGACACCGTTCGTGGCAGACGGAATGCTTATGTGTTATGTTTTAATTTTTATCGATATTTGTATATATCGCGTCTTGTATTTTGAAATCCGATATTCCTTGTCGGAAACCGAGAGTGCTAGTCACTATATACCACGAGGAAATTTATTTTTAAATAATTTGCCAATAATTTTTTTTTCTGAAAAAATATAAATACCTTATAAAAATATTAAATATCGATGCAATTAGAAAGTTCCCGCGGCCGCTCGGTGCGCAGCCTGCCGGGAAAAGTTCAGACTTAAAATCTCGAATGGAAAATATTACATTCAATTGCTTTTCAAAAACTTCAAACGCCGTCAAACCGACCCGACAACTTCAAAACAAACTCGTTTTTAATCCCAAGCCGGACGAGGGGAGTCGAGTCGAGCTGGCAGCGAGCCGGTGCAGCGGTCCACCCGGAAACTTCCAAGATCCGAATTGAAAGTCGGAACCGACTCGGAGTTGCTCGCCGTCCCTATTATTCGTCCCCAGCCGATGGATTCCATTGTAATGAGCTGCAATTGAAAGCCGAGCCGACGCGGCGGGCTGCGGACTCGGGCCGTCCGCGCGTTTCTTTGGTAAGTTACCTTTGCTTTATTAAATGCAGTCGGCGGTCCTCGCGCCGGGACGGTCCCGCGCATCGATTGGAATCGGATATTCTGGTGAGCCGCTCTCGTGTGCGGGAGTTGTGCGGGTCAGTTAAGTATTAACGAATCTACTGACGATACAAAATGCAGTAACGGTAATTTCAATTTGGTTGAATATATTTTTTGTTCGAGTATTTTGTTTATTTTGCTTTTTAATTAACTAAAATGTTATTATTTTTAATAATCTGTGCGTTGTCGTTTTGCGTACAAAAAAATAATCTGCATTACTCAGGGGAAATCGATATCATTGGCCGTCAGTTACGAAACGTATAAATTTTGCTAGTCGAAACGATGAGCACGACTTCCCCCGAGTACTCGACTGCACCGAGGGCTGCTGGGCGCAATGCCGGACGCGCCGCCGCCTGCGCTCTCGCAATAAATTTAAACATTATTCTAAATACTCGCTCATTTTGTGAGGCCTTTCTTTTTTAATGTCAAAAAGAAAATGTTGGCATCTGATGTTTGCTTGAAACTAAATAATCACAACATTCGAATAATGAGTCTCCCCGCGGGAAAGCGCTCTTGACTTACAAAGCCGCGATGGGGGAGGGCGGGGGCGGGGGCGGGGGCGGGGGCGGGGGCGGGGGCGGGGGCGGGGGCGGGGGCGGGGGCGCAGGGGACCGAAAAATGCACGCGGATTTGTATGCAAGCGAGTGCACTGCTCGTTAGTTGTCATATTGCAGCTGCGAGGGCGGGAGCGGGGTCGGAGGCACCAGGGCGGGGGAACGGAACCCCCGATACAAGTTCTCTGTATTTATTACTAGTATTGAACATATTCTTAGTAAAAAAATTACTTGTTTCACCGTACTTAAAATATAGCAAAATCTATGTACAGAAAAGTGTGGCAGGAATTTTTTTTTATATCTTTTATGTGATTGACACTAGTGAAACAATTCACCTTGTCACGACAGCGTTTTCACGGTTTCAATAATATTTTCAATAAACGTGTAGAATTAATTTATATTTAACTAGTTTTCTTCTTCTAGTGTCTTTTCTCATATGAGTTTGGTGACCATTTCATCGAATTTATTTATATCCTGGGCCAGTCTCACTTACACGGCCGTACTTCCAACATCCAACCTCTAGCGTAAATTCCGCATCCCCATAAGATTTCTCCTATTTATTTATTAAAATATAGCAAAATAAATGTTTCTATCCGAACACATGAATTGTGTATTCAGCGACTATCATTTCGAACATTTACAATTCAGATCCAATCGCCTTCTGCGGAGTGCGGAGTGTACGGAGGGTAAAAAGTGGAGGATGCGCCCTGCTGGGAGGGGATGCTTTAATTGAACAAACAGCAACTGTCAACAGACGGTATTGTTTTCGAAAGCACCACCAATTTTTATAATCGTCAATTAACGTTTGGCGTTTGAACTCTCCCCGTTATATCTGAACACGCGGCCCCGCGGCCAGCTGCTGGGCTGCGGGGCTGCGGGGCTGCGGGGCTGCGGGGCTGCGGGGCTGCGGGGCTGCGGGGCTGCGGTCCAGCCCCCGTCGCCCCCTGGCCAGGCGTCCTGCTCGAGCTCTGGATGAATGCAACGCAAATCAGCTCGTGGACCGCAACTTTATCGCCGTTCGCGCCGCGTCGCGTGCGAGCTACGAGTGAACCTTTTTTAGTATCGCATACACTATGTTTTATACAAAACGTTTACGGAAAATCTGTTAAAGTGGACTTTTTTATTTAGGTGTTTTCTTAAAAGACAAGAAGCGGTCGTTGTGCCGAGATCCTGTTAGCGATGGCGCACCGCCGCGGCCGCTGTCTCGAGCCTGGGAGCCGATGCGGATCTGAGCCGCCGCGTCGCTCTCCCTTCGCACTTCGGGGCGCGCAATATACTTTATCAGCCGAGTGCCATTTTAAATTGTTTGTTTTTTATTTTATTTTTTCTCGTCCGATAGGCATCGGTCGTTTATAACGCAGTCGGCCGCCTGAGGCGGGAAAGTAGAAATGCCATTCTGCTCCTTCTTGGCTTATCTGCGAGATTACGGGGATGGATGTGACAGTGTAACTTCGTAAATATTCACGGAGGTGCTTTGCTAAACGTCGAGATTATCGCGCCGGCCTGTGATTAAAATTTAAAAAGCGACTTTTTCGTTTCTCATAAAATATGGCGTCAGGGTTGCGTCGCGCATAATTTGCTGTGTTTGTTTCTTCGGACGCGGGTATCCGAGCGACGGGGGAGATTTTCATATTTAAATCTGAAAATAAGAAACGAGGCGCTTCATCTTGGAACTTCGCCGAGAGCCTCCTCCGCCATTACCGCCACTGTACCCGCGCCCGCAAATCTGCTCAAACTTTGTGAAAAATTATATCACCGCCGTTTATTTTACGCGCTACACGACGAATAAGCCACCGAGCGGCACGGGGGGAGCACCTGTCGCGGGTTTCGCCGGACACCTCCGATACATTTTCTCATTACGTTTAACATTAGTAAATATTCGCGAGTCAAATCCAAAAATCATGCGTCATTTTGATTATTAATATAAATATGTCCGACTTGCCCCTCGGTCCTTCGGCGGGAGCCCGCGGTACGTCGGCGTCGGTTTGTCTGAAACGGCAGTTAGCGCCCGCCGCTCCGGGACGCCGTGTTTGCGGAAGACGCTGGCGAGCTGGCATGCCGGCATGCCGAGCACGCGCCGCTGCCTATTTGAAGTTTCTAATTGAATTCGCATTAGTTATACGGAGAAACAATAATGCCGGCCGCCCGGCGACCCTCCTCGGTGCCCCGCCCGGCGGAGATGGCTCCCACCGCCGCGGGCGTCGAGCACCTGCTATTGATAAAATTGAACATTTCGAGCTCACAATCAAACTGAGAGAGTAACAGTAATTAGCTCGATTAGTCTTTACGCCCTAACTGGTAACCCCCTGATTCATTTTTCGCCTAATTAAAACATGAAATTCAGCCTTTTTATACTGACAAACCTCTATTACTTACCCGGTGAAGACACGGTCGAATTGTGGTGGGCCCTAGCGGGCTCTTTGCTCAGAGCTGCGGAAAGTCGGTGCGTGTCCGCATATGCTAAATTATTGGAAGAAAGCAAAATCTGGACTTCCTAAAAAATAATATTTTCTAAGCACTTTTCACTGACATTATTTTTCAGATATTTTCAGTAGTCGGAATTTTCACACATTTTATAGTAATATTCAAAATTATTATTGGTTGAATAACGTCTTTGCTAATTTTCTTGGTAAAAGTAAAAACATTCACATTTACAAATATGATACACGCTTATAAAGTTAAATGCAAATTAAATAAAACTGAATTCTTAACAAATTCATCACTTTTGTCTTGGATTTTGTCATGGCTTGTCTTCCTTGCGATTTACTGCATTTACCTGTGGATATAAGTGAGCAACAAGCGCTTGAGAAACACTTCTAGTTAATAGTTTGCATTCATATGCTTGGATTCTACTTTGTTAGGCGTATTGTCTTTCATTTTTTTTTTTTTTAATTTAATAATTTTTAAAATACTTAATTACTTACTACTTACTTACTAAATAAACTTTTTAATATAGATTTTTTCTATATTTTTATTAATGAGGCGTTATATTTTCAACCTAAAATCACTGATATATGCTTTTAGTGTTGCAAAGACTATTTTTTTTTAAATTAAATAATATTTAAAATGTAGTGCCACTATCAGTTGATATAAAACACACCATACATCTGTATGTAATTCATCAGGTCCGCAAAGAAAGACCCAGCGGCTCGGCTGTGCATTCCTACATGTGCCGGATTTTGGGAAGGGCAGTTCTTATAAAGGGTTAAACAAATTAGACTCGTCCTCTCGGCCGTCATTCCCATCACGTAGTTATTTATTTGTTCCTTCGGCAAACACTCAAGTAGAAAGAAAATCAAATAAGACTTCCAGAAAACGTTTACCGCATTGTTGATTACCTGCCCCGCCCCGCCCGCCCTGCCAAATCAACAACAGCTGATGATTCTTTGATCCCTAATGCCGAGTCTAGTAATCTCGTTTCGCTTGTTTGGAAATTATATCTTATCTAATAAAAATAACTTGTGTTCTGACAGGAAACCAAAATGCTGTATTTACTCTCCCCTTCTTTATTTATGATAAATATTCGTAATAATTTTTATATTCCGTTTATTAATAATTAATTTTGATTGTTTATTTGTGGTCATTATGATCAACGCTTAAATTTGCAAATTGGTGCAGAAAATCTTTTAACTGATTTAATAATTAACCAAATAGTCAGTCTAAAAAATATTTTTGAAAAAAGCAATGGCACCGTAAAAAATCCATAATTTCTACTTTTTGAGTAAAAAAAATTTGATTTAGTCAAAAAAATATCACAACGAATAAAAACTTACATTTATAATCTGTGAACATTGAATTATGGAATCTAACATAGGTAAAAATGGAATTAAATTTTTACTCAGTTCCAGGCCGGTGGTCGGGAGGACTGCGGCGCCCGCGGGTGGCGGAAGACGTGGGTCAAAGTATACCCGTGATTTAAAAAAAAAGAAAAATTCTCTTCATGAACGACTTACTCAATATGTTGTCGATTAAATATTGATGTTTATGAATTATTTATAATTTAAAACAAATGAAACGTTTCCTCGTACTCGTGAAGTGAATTTAGTAGTTTGTTTTATTATAAATTACTAATAATCTACTAAGATTTTTTACTCTATAAATTTATCCAGTGACAGTATAAGATATTTCTCTAATAAAATGAGTAACACTTTATCTGACACGTAGCGTTACATAAAAGAAATCTCTAGTCCGTACTTATCTTCAGAAGACATAAATATCCAAGGGAATTTCAAATTCTAAGGTGGCATTACCGATAATACAATGAGTAATACTCGCATCTCATACCTGCGCGGTATCTCCGCAGATAGGCGAAGGAACTTAAAAATAAAACCCAGAATGAAGAGAGAAGTGTCTCATTCAGTCTTCTGATTGACACGAAATTACCATGATAAATGACGTCACTCCTCACCGCCGCTCTATCTCCAGTTTATCATGTAAGCCTTTATTCTCGACACCGGCGGCAGCGCGCGGGAAGCCCGGCTTCATGAATCTTCATCGTCCTGGATCCCGAGGCGTGTCCCGCTCGGCGGCGCCCGCTCCGACGCCCTCTCCGGCGCCCTCACCGTGGGGCCACCGCCGCTTCTGAGGGTAGAAATATCAAACTATTTTTTATAATCAATTTAAATCAAAAAACTTAGCATTTAGATTTATAGAGATATATTTCAATATAAGGGAACAAATAATATTTGATGCGAAAAAAAAATATTTTAAAAGGAGCCGAGGACACGGCGCACACGCTTAGAATTCTCAAACTGCCTGATCTCGCGGCGATAGAACAGACAGAGAGCCGCCGTTCCATCTGTCCGTGTCTAGATTTCTTGCGAGAAAGAGCAGGTTCTTAATTTTCTATGAAACTTCTTAAATTGTATTGAAATGTAATAGGATGAGTTACGTTCGGTTCGAGAATAGTCGTCGTCTAGAAAACGAATCGGGTCAGATCGAGATCTTCATCGAATCGGTCGCCCAACCGCCGATCGGTGAGACTGGGGCGCTATTGCGGCCCGACCAAAGTGAGGCCTCAGGATGGTCGAAAGCGAAGCGAGAATGTGACGAACTTTAAACAAAATTTGATTTTCATGAAATAAATTATTACTAAAATGTGTGCCATTTTGGGTGCGCAAATCGTTCGCATCGCAAATGAAGTTGCAGAAGCGAGCGGGCCACCGGGACGGTAAATCCATCCGTAAATGTGATAAATGACGGCCCTTTGTCAGCGGCGGGACCGGGGCGGGGCCGGGGCGGAGCGGGCGGAAAATTGAGCCGCTCGGCCGATAGCGGAGACAATATGTCATCGCCGTTCCGGCTGAAGTCAGACTCGCCTCGTTTGCAACGCGCGCTCGGGGGCGGCCCGGACCGACCCGGGGCCACCGGGGGGCACCGGGGGGGCGGCGGGGGACACCGGGGGGCACCGAGGGGCACCGGGGGGCACCGGGGGGGCGGCGGGGGACACCGGGGGACACCGGGGGGCACCGAGGGGCACCGGGGGGCACCGGGGGGGCGGCGGGGGACACCGGGGGACACCGGGGGGCACCGAGGGGCACCGGGGGGCACCGGGGGGGCGGCGGGGGACACCGGGGGACACCGGGGGGCACCGAGGGGCACCGGGGGGCACCGGGGGGGCGGCGGGGGACACCGGGGGGCACCGAGGGACACCGGGAGGCACCGGGAGGCACCGGGGGGACTGTCGCACGCGACTACGCCACCGCTGGGCAATGGTGGGATTAAATTCACTTTCGTGTTGTTTCATAATTTCTAGTGATAATTGTCGCGCGCTTACCTTCGAGTGTTTTTATATTTTATTAATTTTGTTTTCGAATGTTAACTTAATACAAATATTTTAACGATAGACATCTAAAAGTATGAATAAAAGTGCTTGTTTAAAATAAAATACTTCGTTGTTATTCAATCACTAATAATTCCTTTTAAAATTAGGTGATTATTACTAAAGCACCTGGTGAGTTTTTTTTTAATTATATTAATTTTAGATTAATGTCAATCAGAATGCGTTTTTATTTACCCATGCAGGTATTAGTATGTTTATGTGATTAAGCACATTTTTTCATACATTGAAAACGATTAAAGAAAACTCTCAGAAAATATCATCGTGACTTGTGAGGGATTCGAACCCACATCCCCAAGCTTTCATGGCCGGTGCATTTATCCAACTATGCTAACGAGCCACTGCAATTTAGTGAGAATTTTTGATAATCATATTCTACATATGAACTAATATGCTCGGGCATTTTTTTTTTTTTAATATAAATTGCCTTCAAACACGAAGAAAATCAAAATTCCTCGGGAAATAATCTCTCTCATTCGGAATCTTTTCCGATTTATTGTACACAACAACGCATTTGGAAACGATGCATGCGACCAAAGCTTCAGCCTCCTGTCGTCAACAGCTCCCGCAGAGAAGGGCGGTTGAGGGATTCCTCATGCATTTTATCAGAGTTTGGATGTCACCCGCTCGTTGAAATGACATGAAGTGAAAATATAAACCATATAACAACTAAAAACCCAATGAGGATTGACTTCATTGGGTATTAGTTAATAGTGAATTCGGCTTTATTATGGAGGGTGAACGCGCGTATAGTTGTGAGCGCCCCGCCCCAGTCGCAAACCAACCGCACTAATGAAAAAATATGTAATTCATATAAATATAGGTTTTTTTTATATAACTTGAAATAATAAATACACATTAATATGTATACGACTCATATTAATATTATATATATATATATATATATATATATATATATACGATTTATTGATGAATTTATTACCTAAAAACGTTATCAACCCACAATGTCATTCATATTAATAATAAATGCGGATATATTAAATATTTAATACAATACAGCGGTACGTTATTTGAATCGGCGACTTGTGCGAGCGCTGGCGATCTCTTTAGTCATGGATACAAACTTACAGAATTCCATTTAACGGCCTATCAATTCAGACACAGATCTTTTACGGCGTGTCAAGGCATTTCAATAAGTAAACATTCTAATCCTGAAATGAAAATGAAATAAAAGCGACCGCGTCAGTCGGCCGCGCGGCCGCGCCGTTCCAATATCCGCGGCGGAAATTACACGTCAGCCCCCGCGCCCCCCCCGCCCCCGCCCCCGCCCCCGCCCCGCGCCCCCCCGCCCCCGCCCCGCGCCCCGCCGCCCCCGCCCCGCGCCCCGCCGCCCCCGCCCCGCGCCCCGCCGCCCCGCCGCCCCGCCGCCCCGCCCGGGCCGCGCTTTGTGCCCCGCGCGTGCAGGGCGGGGGCCTGCAGGGTAGTGCACTCACACGGTTAGCTCCGCGGCTTTTTTAACGTCTCTGAGGAATCTCGTTCCGCCTGCTTGAATATTAAAATACGAGAGGGCGGTGGTTGAGCTGAACCCTTGCACGTCTTGTTGCCTCAAACAATATTGATAAGTGAGTGCACGTAGTGCAAGGCTTGCTGGGATTTTTTAAATACTATTTATATTTCAGACTAAAGGAAGTGATCGTTACAATTTTTGCCGCATTTGTAATGGTTTTTATAAAATGGGTACGTGATTTCTCAACTGGCGAAATTGGTCGTAGATCAAATAAACCCGTAAACTTAAGTTTTACATTTCAGTGGTCGCATCTAATAGGGTCTTGGCACAAAAAATACTACTTATTACCATTTTGTATATTTATAGTGTATATATGTATATCTGATTCATCAAGTTTATAGTTTTTTAAGGGGAAAATAGTGTAGTGTACCGGTTAAACTGAGTTACTTTTATCAGTTTGATAATGCCAACGTGAAAGGTTGGCGAAGCCGGTCACCAATTAAAATCAACATGAGGAAAAATCACTAAAGTATTTAATTCTAGTTAAAATATTAAAATGGAAATCCACCAAGTACTCTCTTTTAAAAATATTGATTATTTATACATATATTTAATTATAAATATTCAATATTAAAAAAACGAGTCAAAGCTAACATATAGATAGTTAAATTGATGCCAGAGTAAATTTTCTTAAATTTTTCATAAATTAGAGTGACTTAATCCTAGCACATAAGATGCTAGTCTGGAGTGTTCATAATGTGAGAACGGGTAAGCCTTTCGCGGCGCTCCGAAAGGTGACGGCGGCGAGAGGATTAGGCTCACCGCCCCACCCCGCCCCCGCCCCCGCCCCCCGCCCCCCGCCCCCGCCCCCGCCCCCGCCCCCGCCCCCGCCCCCAGCCCCGCACAACTGCTCTTTCATTAAGAACTTTGAGGATAATGCGCGCACAGGCGGGGAGGGGGGCGTTATTCCATGTTCCTTGTTTGATATCAGACGCGCCTACAGAATCCATTCATTTATTGAAACATTTAAATGACCACTTCCGCGCTTCTCGAGTCATTGTCGCGCCTGCGCGGTGAGCCACCATGAAAAATATTACATTCGTTTTTATTTAAAATTTAAAAATATATAATTTATATAACTATCGCAAAAATTAAATGACTACTATAAGTATTTCGATAATATAATATATCATTTTCAATAATAGTTGTGGTCAGATCTCTTTCCGCGTGAGGCCGTGGCTCCTGAGGCCCCGACCGGTGAATAGTTGCTGGACTATTTTATTCCAACATTTCTAACTTCAAATTTGAGAGTATTCTCCGACTGACCGGTCGTGAAGTGACCGCAATCCCGACCCGATTCCATCGGTTTCAATGGCTCGATGAGATGAAATGATAATTTTCAGTATTGTATGTATAAAATGTCTACAGATGCAAAGACGGGAATGCCGAAGACTTATCGAGTCGTACTCGGCCTCGGTTATCTCTGAATGCTCTCCGCGTCCTCCTCTGTCTCTTTTTTTTCCGCCTCCTTCTTTCGGAGAGGTGTATAGTTGTAGTTATAAAGAGGCAAATAAATTACAAAATTAAACGTCTTTGGGAAACATCCTTGCAGAGTTACCTGGCATTGGGTGATATTTAAGTTATGGTCAAAATATTATTTTTTCCAAATACGGCTTTACAAATATTTAATACGGCTTTGTGAAGTCATCCACTGAGGTATGGGGGCGCATCTCCTTAACATCGTCTCGTTTATGTGATGGGGTACGAAGTAACCACTTTTTTCCCAAATGTAACATTCAAAAAGTAACATATTATGTCATAATGGCCAAATAAGACCGGCATTACCGTCTGTTTGTCTGCCTCCCCCGCCCTGTATCTTTTTGCGGAATATTTCCAAAAGTTAAGGCCGGGTCATTTATCATCCCCTCCGCCGGAGCAACCTTTTGTCCGCGAATTAAGCGCGGGTAGGAAAAATAAGTCATCGTTTCGCTTTTGACATATTGCAGTGTAAGGAACCTTTTGTGAGCGAATCGTAAATTTAATGAGGTTATTTTTTAGCCGCCGTCGCTAATAAAGGACGAGATTTTTTATTCCGATGCGGTGTTGCCAGGTGGGAGGCTGCCGCGTCTGGGGAGTTGCATTCGCGTCGCGGGCGCTTTCATACTCGCCGGCTCGCTCGTACGGCCTGACTGCTGGGAGGCTATTCAATATTCTAACATTCTTTAACAATTACAATGATATATATAAAAATAACAGATTTGCAGATTGGATGCAGCTTGATCGGGTGTTTTTTTTATACAAATATAAAGAACTTAATATTAATTACATTGTTATAATACGGTTCATCATTGATTTTTTTTATTTATTATTTAATAAATGTCTTTATACCACGCATATTTATTGACTTCATCTTATACAATATCAATTGAAAGTATTCACAAAATAGAAACTGCATATTTATTTTGTGACCATTTTTACTAAATTAAAATAAATCAGTAAACATCGGTAAATAAAAATAAATATTTTTACTAGACAATAGAATAAATTAAGCAAACAAAACTCCTATACGTCTACAAAATAATATTATATGCTCCCAGCCTCCTCTTCCCCCGCACACTCGTGTATATTGTGACTAAATTTTATGTTTTGTCTCTTCTGCATATAATACTTACTACTTTTGTGGGTAATATTCAATTCAATCTCCATTGTTGGTGTGCTGGAAATGCTCTTCTCGGTCAAACGCTGCACATAATTTCAAATCCCATTTATTTGTTTCCTACAAGGTATGACATTATTTTGGAAAAAAATCAGGTGACCGAAATCTCCGGAACCTTTGACGTCCGTGTCCAGCGTCTCCATCAGTCCGCGTCACTCGGGGCGCACAAAGGGCGGCTCGGGGGCGCATTGTGCCTCACAATAGCCGCCTCTGGAATCCCGCATTCTGTCCCCGGCCACACCGCTCTCTTTTCAGAGAGGACCTTCCTCGGCGGCTTTATGTCCAACACCTTTGAAAGACTGAAGACCCTAACTTGCCTACACGCTTACACGTTTTCCTGTTCAAAAGCTACCTTAATACCTTAAATATATTTTTAAATATTTTTAACTGAATAAAACCATAAATTTGAAATGACAATTCCAAAATATATACAACGGACTTAATGTTTAAGCAGATCTTTTTTGGCAAATTTGCTATGGACGTCGAATATGCTATTCCGAGCTGGAATCCGAAAGACGTTGACGCGGGTGAATGACGGCTGTCTATTTATAATTTTCAAAGAATTTCTTGCTTACAGTGACTTTTATTTTTTTTAAAACAGTTTATTTGAGAAAACTGTTGAATGAAAAACTAAAATATTAATCATATCTCAAAAAACCATGAAATTGTAATTGCCTTAAAATGAAAATAATAATGCTACCGAGTGTTTTTTTTTTCAGATTAAATTTTATAATTAGTTCAGACGATTGAACATCAGAGTGCCCTGCGAGGAGCAGGCGTCCGACAACCGAGCGGGGTGTTCTCGTTTAAAAACAATCTTCCCTCCTTCCCGCCGCTCTAACTTGGCGATTAAAACTTTTTTTTTAAATCTGTTATTAATTATACTTTTAATTAGATCAGCGGTTAACAATGGAGCCAGACAGGTGACTCGTGCCATTTATAATGACCCCGCAAAGTGGAATCGACGGATACAATGGCTCGAGGAGCGCTCGCCGCGGGGCTCATTGGAAGGAACTGTCCTGAAAATTTGATGCCTCTCGCTCCGACGTGCTCTCTGGCGTGCATTTTAAAGTTCAAGATCGAGTCATGCGAGGTTCGCATTTATTACATCTCACGTTTTTGTCTTCCTAGTTGAGACATTCCTCGCTTTCAAACTGTCAAACGTTATGATTTATTTCTATTGATAATGCGAATATACAACACTGCCGCCGCGACTTGTCGGTGCCGCAAGGCCGAGGCTCCATTTCGAATGCAGTTTCATGCTCGTTTTCATTTTACTTAGCTGTTTTTAACTTCAGTCTCAGTTCTGAGATTATCGTCAGAGATTTAATAAGAAAATTTAATTAGAAACGCAGCACATTTCCCAAAATCAGCGGACAGCGGACTGAAGCCGATACGACAGCACTCGCCTCGAGCCTCCCCCGGGGTCGCGGCTGCCCCTCGCCTGCGCGGAGGTGTCTCCCGCTCCTAAATAGACATAAAAAAATATGTCGTCTTAAAAACCTATTAAAAATTATTTAAATCCAATTTTTTTCAATCTATTTTAGAATTATCGTGTCCATACCGAATCGTTTTATAATTATTGTGCGAAACAAAATAAACTGTTAAGCAAAAACTTGTTTTAGGTTATTACTAAAACCCCTCATTTCAAAAAAGCCCACGAGTCAATAAAAATTAAAGTACATTATTTTTAATACGGAAAAGGCAGCAATTTGCAAAAAAAATACACGATAAAATAATCACAAAGTTAATAATGTTGAAATTGTTTAAAATTTACGTCTACTAGAAGAGTATGCCAGCTTCATAAAAAAATAATAATTTATGTTTAGCTTTGTATTTAAATTAAATAACAGTTAACTTACAAATCCCTCTCTTACAATTTCTATTTGATTCAAAGAGGAAATAATTAATAACTCACATATATTTTCTTATATCAATTCCAAATCTATTACTTTCTACTAGAAATCAGCCTAACGCTTGTAAATGTGTGTTATAAATAAAGTTGACGACGAAAGAATGTGAAATGGTACCTCCGCTAATCCAATATTTCACGAATGGGCCATAAACTCCGTTTCGTATCCACTGCCGGCGTGACGCGCGGCTCGGCTCGACGCCCCGCTTCAACAAGTAGGCGGCCAGGGCGGCCAGGGCGGCCGGTTATCGGAGACGCCAATCATCCCCGGGCGGGGCGGGGGCGGGGCGGGGGCAGGAGCGGGGGCGGGGCGGGGCGGGGCGGGGCGGGGGCGCCGGACAGCTGCCCGGGGCGGCGCGGGGCGAGGCGGCAAGGGGAGATGGGGTCGTTCAAACTTGGAAATTTTAAATTTTCTTTGGGCTCAAATGACTTACGCAAACCACTTAAGGTATAAAATTATTATGATTTTTGATGAGATTTTGGTGGAGTTAAATTTAAATTACACGGTACTATTTTTTTTGAGCTGCGTTTTTTTGCCATATGTATATTTATTATATAAAAAAAAAATTTGATGGTAAAATGCTACAACCGATGTTCAAAAATATGTATCGTAATTCTTGGAAACCAGGCCTTCGATTCTGTTTCGAACCCATTTCTGGTGAAGACTTGTATTCGCGTTGCGTCGAGCGCCAGGGCAGGCCGAGTCTCGATAATCAGGTGAGCGTATCAGTTTCGTCGCTGGAGCTGAAGCTAACACTCGAGCTACCCGCAGGCCTTCATCGTCGTACAGATTTACAATGCCTCGCAATCCAAAAAAATTATTAATTTAACATCATTTTTTAAACAATTGAATTCTGAACAAATATGCTGCAGTAATTGCCACATAATAATATTAGTCAATTTTTATTTTCAAAACAGAATTTACAAAACTCTTCGCCACAATTTATACTTAATTAACTTTATAAAATACAATATAAACATGTATAACTCAATAATATATTCACAATCAACATATTGTATTGTTTACATTTTGTATGTTTTAACATTTGTTTTCAGTAACTTATATATTCTTTTTTACATATAATATAGATACATTAACACAAACTTTTAAAACTATAGTAAATAATTATATATTATCTTAGCAATCCGACAAAAATTTAAAATAAATTTCAAGGAACCCCCTTTCTTTGCCCAATCCAAATAAAACCCTTAATTTCTGCTTAGTGCCGCAGGTATTCCTGGCTCATGTTGACACTCGTCTTTGGTAACGAATCCATAACAACATTTGTGGGGGTGGCGGAGGTGGCGGGGGTGGCGAAGGTAGAGGCGGAGGCTTAATAGAATTGGGTTGCCGCGCTGTCCGTCAGAACTCTGCTGAGTGCGAATGAAATTCAGGGGATGAGTTAAAATATTCAGCCCAAAGGTTACAAGCTGAAAAAAAACATTAGAATTAATCAAATGCATATTAAATATTTATATAAGAAATATATTTTTAAAAATTAAAAAGATATCTTATACATTCACATTATTTATTTTATAAAATGATCAAAAACGCTTTAAGTCACAATAGTGTTGTTCTAATAGAACTTAAATTGGAAAATTAGTAAAAAATAAATAATAAAATAGAAATCAAACAATAAAAAAGACTTAAAATGGATTAAATTCAAATTTTAAAAAAGTATACTTAATTAATTCTGAGATTATCAGTTCTGCAATATTGTAGGTTTTACTGTGAGGTCACAGCTGTGAGCGGGCCGGGGCGCACGGGGGGTGTTACCTGAGTAAGCAGCCGCTGATAGTGACCAGCGTCTGTTGTTCCAGGCAGGCGGGGCCCCCGACCCCCGTCCATATCAAGCACGGCCGAGGGCGGCTGCTCATCAACATTGGAAATGTCTTCTGTGATACGATATGTTAATTAGCATAGTGGAACGGGCCAGCTCTGAGTTAACACCGCTATCTGTTGATGAGCCGAATCATATTTATCGTTAGAAAAATCCACTATGCCAAAAATCAGATAAACAAAAACAAATTCTTGTACTAACTATCATTAAAAGTTTATGAGCTCTTTTGGTGTTAGCTGAATTTGATGTTGTGATTGAGCCGCAGTTGCCAACGGGACTAACCGAGATTGCCTGGAGCGCCCCAAACAGGAACAACTATTTGAATCAGATAAGTTTTGGATAATTATGAACAGAATATAATAGAAGTTACTTTTCAATTCATTAAGTTTCCAACAACAAATATTAATTGGTAGGCTGAGAGCTTTCAGACTCTAAAACGTCTCATTTACGCAATACTCTCACCTCCGCTTTAAGCTGAATTATCTTAGCCCTCGGCAGAGCAGCGCCGGAGGCTGACGCAGACTCCATGGCTATCTGGATGTATTTTGGAGTAATTTTTTCAACTACTTTTTACAATTTAATTCATAATTCTATTTATAAAAAGTATTAATCTTCTATTTTTCTATGAATAATCGAAGTCATTGATCAAATAAAACATGACGTCTCGAGAATGAGTAAAAAGGAAAACCTTAATAATATGTTCTTTTAAAAAAAACAAAAAAAAATTTATCGTCTCGAGTCAAGTGAAAGTCAAGTGAGTCATTAAAGATTATTATTTATTATCTAAAGGTCTTGATAATGTGTGATCCAATTTGAGGCCGGCGATACGACTTCGAACAGACGTAACGCCTGAAACGCTCGAAAGGGGAGAAAAACGCCGCGCGGCGAAAGGTTGATTGCAAAGTGTATAATATTTTGGGATAATTTTCAAAAAGTAGTTTATTACAATTTTTCGCGATCAAGGCAAAATATAAAATTATTCAAAGAGTGAGACTCGAGCGCACCTCGGCCGCTGCGGTGCCTCGGCCCGGTCTGCTCGGTAATCAAAATGAAATTGGATTTTTGTCGGAGGCGGCGGTAATGAGTAATGACGACCGCCGTGAGCTGCCGAGAATGGCGACATGTCCATTAGACGCCGGATAATTGCCTCATAATCAGGGCGCCGCGGCGCTCGCCAGCGAGGGCGACCGGACGGCGCCGCCCCGGCTCGCCCGGCTCACCCCTTGTGCACTGCGCGACAATCAGAATCAGAAGGGTCACGCGTAGGAAATAGATCATAATTATAATGTTTACTAAGTATCTTTTGGTTTTTACAGCAATGGTTTCACGTCTAGCTTATCGTTTCAAGTTTATTTAGGGTGTGGTTATATCTGTTGGCTGATGCAGCTAACAATCAGCGCAGCGCCTCCATCTGGGCTCACGGGTGCTTCGACTCCGCTACGCAGGACGCAATTACAGGGTTAGAGATTCGATACATTGCAGTCCCGATATAGCCTCAAGTCGAGATCTCCAATCGTGAATCTCAAATCTTTACGCGTGCTGACTCCGAAAGGAAAAGGGCGCCTTCTGAAAAGGGCGACGAGTCCCGCAGCCCTGCCACTCGCCGAGGGCGGCCGCCCTAAATCACATTTGCATTTAAATTGTGTCTAACACCGAGACAGATGTTGGCTAGGGCGCCCCCGCCCCCGCTCGCGCCTCCGCCCCCGCCCCCGCCCCGCCCGCGCTCGTTAAACTTCCCGATTGGCTAATCGCCCTGAAGAAGTCGGTTCGGATTTACGGTTTTTTAATTGGAAGACCATAAAATGTAATGTAACCGCTTCTTTACAATGGACCATTAAGCGGTGCCAAATCAAATCGTCATTTGAGAAAAGTAAGTTTTTCTGCTCCGCATAGAAGATCGTGGCGTTAATGCTCCCGTTGGAAAAATGACACCTTTCTTATTGCTTTAATATAATACAATGAAAGTTATCGATGAATGTTTTACTCCGCCACTCTACAGTAGCTGAGATGCGACCATCGATAGCCGGGGCGAAGAGCGCGGCACGAAGACGTTCACCGAGCGGGGAGCCTCGCGGAGGTACTCTGGCGAGATTTCACTAATATATATTTTTTTATTTTATGAAATGAATACTTTAAAAATGTATTACATATTAGAACAAAACAGCGTAATTTTTGGTAATTTAACCGGTCGGGGGATCGCGGCCCCGCGCGCTCGGTGCCCCCGCGGGCCTCCCTCGCGCGGCGCGGCAGGCCCGGCCTGCTGAGGATCATCTCGTCTTATCACCGCCGTAAATAAATATCAGTCGCCTCTTCAATCCCGGCCCGGGGCGCGCCGAGCTAATTTGATTCACGATTCCTTTGAGTGGCTCCCGCCTGAGGAAATGAAGAGATAAAAGAAATTCGGAGCCGCGCCGCACACGCAGCGCCGCACACGCAGTGCCGCACACGCAGTGCCGCACACGCCGTGCCGCACACACTGTGCCGCACACGCGGCGTCGTCCGCTCCGGCCGCGAATTTAAGCGCTGCATTTACTTACTTACTCAACCAAAAATATATCCTAACAAATAAGAACACTACTCTATCTGTTGTCTAGTCAATGTTTGATGAAACCACTCTGATTCTTTGGCGCTGTCGTCCGTTTCCGATATCCTCAAAGTTCATGAAATTTCAAGTTGATAGATTCAAAAACGTAGCTTATCAATCGTATTTCTAGTGGTTGTATTATAAAAATAATAATAGTCTGCGAAAGTACAACATCCAGTGCTGCAAAAACTAGAAGTTGGAACTCAAATTCATATTGAAGTATGCATACAAACGCAACCTATTTTCCAAATTCACAAATACGAAATATACCAAATAATTGAAACTGAAAAATAGCACTCGAAAGATAATTGTATCGAAAATAGTAAGTTCATGAGAATGTCTCGTTTCGTTTGCAGCCTCCCGCGCGGCGTGTGTGCTCGCAGATTGAGTTTGACTTCGCTCCGGGAGGGGAGATCCTCGCTGATATCTTTTCTTTCTCTCTGCGAAATATTACCCGCCGAATAACACGATTGGAATTTGCATGCCATTTATTTTCGTGTTGGAATTTATAATGAAAGCGTATGTACATCAATCAGAACGGTAGATATCTTCTAAAATATAAATATGATCTATTCAGATTGGGGAATTTCTTATATTTACATTATATAGTACAATATAAATTTATTTCATATTACGGGTCTGTATCCGATTCGCATGCTTCTCGCTCGTCGAGCTCGCGATCCTACGTATATTATTGGCATCTTCTCATTAACCGGCCCAACGCGGGGCTTGAAAATCTATTAGAAATATCACAAATAAAAATTCAATCTATAGATATTTTCGCAACAAGCATTGGTTATATTCCCAGGCCCTTAAATATATATTTTTAGAGATTAATGTTTTCTCAATTATTGAAAAGAAAATCGAAATTTTTTAACAGTCTGGACTAATGAAATCAACACTAGACTATTGATAAACCCAAAATGATAACGAAATTCTGCTTGGATTGCGCTTCCCGAATTATCAATAAAGCTTCTAATTCCATAGACTCAGGAGTCATCCCCAGCCGACGTCACGGGCCGGGAGGTCTCGGGCGCCGCTCGGCTAAAGACGCACTCGGGTCCCGGCCGTAATGATCCATCGGCTCCTGTAATTATGAACTTTTTGTCTGGCCGCAATCTGCTTCTCGGTGAATCGCCTCCGTAATAGTCAGATAGATATCTTAATAGTCCTCGTGGAGGCGGCGGGGGCGCCCGCTCTCGGCCGGGGGCATTCCCTGTTTCTCCCTTTGTAGTATCTATTGAAAAATACGCCTTAAACTTATTCAATTATTTTGATAGTACAACTGTCAAATATTTTCAAAAATTGAAATTATTAGCAAATGTTCAATAGTATATATACGTGAATTCAGAAAAAATCAAATATAAACACGAACAAACACAAATACTAACATAGTAAATATACTTAAAAGTAAAAAGACCTTTTTCATATTTTTCATAAATTCGCGATATTCAATGACCAACAACTTATCTATTATTTGTGAAGCAAAATAGATAAATTATTGAACAATATAATTATAGTAAAATTTTATAAAATAAAGCCAAAACCGATTATGCTAGAATTAAAAATGTGTAAATAATAAAAAAGGCTTATTTTAAATATTTTGTGGTTTTTGGGAGTTTATTTGCGTTGTCGAGCCTGGGCGTCGGGCCCAGAGTTTCTCCGGGAGATCTGTATGATGAAGACTGTGAAGCCGATGCCACATGTTTCCTCAGATTAAATGGTTTTTGAGAGCCAGAGACAGTTTATTTTAAGAACTGGTTGCCTGCTTGACATTCAGAGTAGTCGGTATTTGACACCTCGTTCTCAAAATCTCTGTTTATTTATAGCCGTTAATGTAAAATTCATTGAACTTAAACTAGTAAATAATTGAGACGCTTTTTTAATAAAACAAGCTATAATTAGTTGATGGATTCTATTCATGTATAATGTCAATACGAATATACTGCAATAAAGTCCGAAAAGAAATAGTCGAATACTTTCCTTTTTTTGTTACCTGGAGCGAGTTGTTCTCTCGTGACCCGCCCGGGCCGGCATCAGATAAGGGCGCAGGGAGGCCTGGCCCCGAGGATCTGCCTCGCGGCTCGGCAGCTTCGGCTCTCGAGAGTCGTCCGCTATTCAAAGCGACTCCTGAAAGAAAGTTAAAACATTTGTCGATCCAGTTTTTCCACAGACATTCTCTTGCAATGGAAATTCTCAAAAAACCTTATTTAAAATATTTTCTAATCTGGAAGGGTTAATTTAAAAATATGTGTATACTTAAATGAATTTAATGTAGTGTTTAAGTTACATTCCCGTGAGTACACTTAAATTGCAATTGATAAAGGTAAAGAATTTGAATTTTTAACGACCAACAGTCAAATTGCAAAGTTCTATACGATATCTGTACATGGAGTGGATAAAAGATTACTTCTGGAACCAAAGCTCGCGAAACAAGAAGATACATTACGATTTTGATTAACACTAGTGTATGTAAATCATTTTCTTAATATCTTCTTATTTGTAATGAAAACAGTTGTTAATAAAAAAATTAATAATATAAAATTTACAGAGATTTTTATAATTTAAAAGAATTAAATAAAACCAAAGCAATGTTCGCCCAGTTGTATTTCAAATAAACGCAATTTTTTTTCAAATTTCAGAATTATGAGACGAGCATTCATCATTTATTTATAAGTTTAATAATCAAAATTTGATAATATAAAATTACATAACTTTTAATAAAATGTAATTTTAAAATACAAGCTAAACGCAACAATTAAAGCGCCCGGAATTCGCAGGCCAAGCATGGCTTCAACAAGCAGGAAACATCACTAAGCTTTGACATAAGTGCTTTAGGAGTTAAAATAAAATAAATAATTTGATTTAAAATGGGTGAAGATGTTTGGCCATTCGAGATACATTAACTCAATTGAGTTAATACCCGAAGGCGATCTCGGTGTGCCGATGTTGATAGCCCGCAAGGATGTGCCAACATTGACTTTGATAATAGCCGCCGCGAGCGCGGACCGCCTACCTGGCCGGGGAGCATCCGCCTAACCTAACCTAACCTAACCTAACCGAACCTCCCCCGCCCGCTGAATTACACCACAGGGAGAGACTGCGGACTGAGGTGACATCACCTCTCTAAGATCAACCTGCAACGCGATACAATAAGTCACTACATTCTAACCTAAACCTGCTGAGACGTGATTACATTAGCCAACCTCTATGCAAGAACTTTACTTTATTAACTTACGTAATTCAAGTAGAGAGACTTTCTTCAGTTGTTTATATATTGCATGTCATAATCGATTGATTGAATATTATGAATGACTTGAGACCGGAACGCTTGGTGACCGACTCTTCAGTCGGAAAAATGTCTTCGCTCACGATGCTTGGCAGATTAGACCTCTGATAAAAGCGCTGAAAAGCCTATCAGTCGAATATTCATACATATATATATATATATATATATATATATATATATATATATATATATATATATATATATTAATAATAATAACAATGACGAAGATATTTAAGCACTGAATAACACAAAAATAATAGATTTTAAATTTAAATGTAAAACAGCAAAAGAGTTTTTGAATAAAGTTAGATTGTTTGGTCTGATTCCCATCCCGACAGATTAAGCCCTAACGGTGTGGGTTCATGCATGCCCAGTTTCATTGAAGATGACTTGTGCAGTTAATAAACGTATCAGTTTTTATTTTAAATAAAAACATTTTTGGCAAAATTCACCGCCGGCAGCACACTCAAGGGAATAAGCACATCTCCAAAAACATGTATTTCTAAAAATATTTACTTCTTAATGAATTATTCCCCTGTCAATTGTACGCGGTTATACTGTAGTATAATATTTATTTTCCGGACAAGTTATTCTAAGTCACTAAGAAAATCGACTCGTTTTAAACTTATTTTTTTAATTAAATATTTAATAAATCAGTATTCGTTATAAATATCTTACTTGCCTCTGACTAGCGTGGTCGCACACTCCATATCCTCGGATTAACTATGCTTGGATGTGTCTCGCTCGTAAAATAAATAACAATGTCTCAAAAAGCTCGTAATGATATTCAATGATAAGAGATAAAAGTAGAAAAATTTAACAAGCGTACAAGTTTAACTGCAGTGATAAAATTGCAGAAAATTTTGCAAGTCATACACTAGAGAGCTCTCACGAGAGCGAGGGGCTTGGGAATCCGCCTGTGAGGTTTCAAGAAGTGGCCGGAGTACCCAAAGTCAAATTCGAAGTGCTGATCTCCGGCTTATCGGGCGGGACGCGCGGGGAATGCCGATGGGTGGCCGGGGGCGGGGGCGGGGGCGGGGGCGGGGGCTGGGGCGGGGGCGGGGGCGGGGGCGGGTCGGGGGCGCCGAGACGCGGCATGCAGGGCCCTGCAGCGGCGGCGTCTCGAGAATTGATTGGATCGGATGGGCTATCTCCCGAGGTGTTGATCACTGCATATAAATGACACCAAAGGTGGCATCAAGCCTGCGTGAGATAATTTATTCCTGCGGCGAGTTAAACATATAAATTGTTGTTTTATATTATTTTTCAAAAACATTAATAATATCTTTATGGAGCTCCAGAATGGCCAAGAAGGTATCGTATCTCGTGAAGCGATGTCTTAAAATATCTTAAAAAGGACTTTTAATTTCATGGAATCGTATCTATCACATTTCACTACTAAAGTGAATATAAAGGTAATCTATATATATATAAAACACAAACTCAAAAACCGGCGGTTATTTGGCTGCGCTAAGCCGTAAAACCATCGAACCGATGTGCCCCAAACCGGTTTGAACGCCAATAATCCTGAGGTGGTTTTCGGCCACTTAAATTAAACAATTAATAATCAAATTCGGTTTATTTAATTAAATAGATTTTCGGCGTTTCCCATACAATAGTTTCAACATTTTGCGGTAGCGAATACTTTTCAAAAAAGGAACAGTAACATTTTCGCGTATATGCAGGCTGCCAACAAAAAAACACTGATCTTGATGTTTGTTAAGATTAGAATGACGTTGCCGTTGTATAATGCAGGCTGCCACAACAACAATAAAAAAACAACACAGCACTGTCATTCATTTGTGACCAGATTTTTTCATCACATTTACGTACAATCCTGCTTGGACGGAAATCAAAGATTTGCTATCGCCTGGTCAATCATCGCATCACAGACACGACCTGACAGCTAGAATTTTTAAACAAAAACTTATGGATCTCACGATAAAAATCATATATATCAATGCTAGATACGCACGCTCATAGTCTAATTTGGCTAAAAAAAATTGTTCCAACTCAAATTGATAGTGTTATATCTGCTGAATTACCGAATCAACATGAAGATCCGATAATTTTTGACGTTGTTTGTAAGAACATGATTCACGGCCCATGCGGAGCATTGAATATGAATTCGCCTTGCATAAAAGACGGCAAATGCACGAAAAGATATCCACGCGATTTGATTAATGAAACTCCAACTGGTGAGGATGAATATCCGAAACACAGACGACGAAAGCCAGAAGATGCAGGATTCACCACTAACATTAACTAATATGATTAGGCACATTAGTTCATATATAGAAGATGATTTAAAGAAACTCTCAGAAAAATATCATCGTGATTTGTGTGGGATTTGAACCCACATCCCCTGGCTTACATGGCCGGTGTACACCGTCGTACACCGGCCATGTAAGCCAGGGGATGTGGGTTCAAATCCCACACAAATCACGATGATATTTTTCTGAGAGTTTCTTTAAATCATCTTCTATATATGAACTAATGTGCCTAATCATATTAGTAAATATAGTAAGCCCGTAATGGGTAATAAATACGCATCTTGATTGACTGATCCATAACATAGATATACACTAACATTAAATTAAGAAACGTTGATATTGACATTGATAATAGATGGATTGTTCCATACAGTCCAATACTGTCAAAAACATTTTAAACATATATCAATGTGGATACTGCAACTCCGTGATATCCATTAAGTACATATGCAAATATGTTTACAAAGGCAGTGACATGGCAGTGTTCGAGCTTTCAAGTCGAAACGATGAAATCACTCAATTTCAGATGGGTCAGAACGCCGAAAAATCTTTATGTTTACACACCTACCGAAAAAACTCACTATATTGTATATCCGCTAGCATTATGATAAAAAAGTTAATAAATAAATAAAATTTCCTTTTTTTTTTTTCGAACGAATAAAAAAAAGATTTTATTTATTTATTTAGCTCAGTAGCACGCGCCGGGTATCCGCTAGTTTTTAATAAAAAATAACAATAGAAATGATTTCCAATTTCAATAACAAATTGCTTAATTTTTAAATGTAAATTTAAAATGCAGCAAACATGCTCATAGTTTGCGTGACCAGTAAAGCTAGGATATCAGATTTACATCACCAAATGCTCCTAAAAGCTCGGCTTATTGTTTTACGTGCAATCAAAAAAAGTTTGTTTGAAACTCCTCAAAGAATGGAGAAGAAAAAGCGGCGAAAATATAATATCACCAAAGAGTAAGAAGCCCCGCAGCTAATGCAGTCTATCATTTAATTCTGATATAAAGTTTTCTTCGTCCTGGAATCGTCTAGAAATAATTGCTGCAATAAACCTTCTTGGGAAGTTTCATAATCGGTGGCCCGGGGCAACTTCACAAGGACTCTTAATAAGTGGGCCCCCGCCCAGTCCGCCCCCGAGCCGCCCCGCCCCAGCCCTTCCGCGGCCGCTCAACGAATACAGTCGATAATTAAAACGATCATAATGGAACTTGTATTTCAATTAAATTATTCCCGGAATTGTCGCCCAAGACGTATTTGATATTTGACTTCAATGGCTCGGAAGATCATTTCAATTCAGACTCGTCTAGAGCAATTGTGTTAAAATTCATATTCTGGAAACAATTTATTTCCTTATTTTCTATTGAGAAACTCATTTAATTTATATTGACATGAATAAATGACAATCATTATTATAAAGATACATGTCAATATATTATATATGTAGATTTATTGAAAATACATTTCAAAGTTACGTTAGGAAGTGCATTGTTACTCCTTTTATAGTTTCGTGAATAAACCAAAGAGCTCGGCTGCGATCTATTTAATTATTTACAAGTAAATAGTTCTCTAGATATTTTTTTTATATTGAGAATCTAGAGAATGTATCGTCTCTGCAGTATAAAAAGACGGGCGAGATAATCTCCGCATTATGCCGATAACTCGATACCCCCTTCTCCCCGCCCGCCCCACTAACTACCCCGCAATAATTGAATTGCCACGAATGTTATTTGTGGGAACAAAGGGGAGCGCGGGGCTAATAAATATCTGGCTCAATTTCCAACGGGTAATTTTGGAAAACACTCCAATCGGCGGAAAAGACAAGAGGCTGCGGGGACGGGGCAGGGTGGCCCTTCATCAAGGTGCTCGGAGAGGTGCGCTCGAGAGCGGCGCTCCGCAGTCGAATGTAATTATACTTTATATTATGAAACGGCCTCTCAATTATCCTGATCGTTAATTGGAAGGTACTTTAATCGAATCGGGCAGTACATTTTATTAAAATAAAAATGGAGCAGTTTATTTTTGGTTGCCAGGTATCACTATTGATATTATTATTTAATCTTAATATTATAATACAAAATATTTTATATTTTTTCAATCGATTCTAAAAAATGTTTGCCGCAATAATATATATTATTATCTTTTTTACGAGCAGTACTCGGCAAGTTAATGGTGCATTTTAATCTAAATATTTATTTTTTCTGTCAAAACTAGTTCAATTTTAATTTGTATCGTGTAATACAAAAACTTGTTTTTAATTTTATTTATTTATTAGCTCTTCAAAAACTTTTTGAGATATTTACAGTCAAATTGTAATGCTTAATTTTAGCCTTCTGCGTGGATGGCGAGCGGTTTGTATGGCCTGCGTTTAAAATCAACATTTCACGAATACCGAGGAACGTCTGTCTCATCTTCACGCAGAATAATTTCTACTATCAGCAGATGCGGGGCCCCTAACTTTTGTCGAGGCTCCCCGGTAGCACGTGAGGCGCTGCGCCCTCCACCTCTGCAGCATAAATATGTCGGCGCTCCAGGCTCCGAACGCCCCTTATCTGGGGTGCAACCGACGCAAGGGATTATGCAATTAAAGGAAAAAACAGAACATTCCTCGCTCGAGTACGTATTATCTGCAACCGTGTATCACACTACGTGATTTTGGTGAAATTACAAAGCAATATATCAATCCATTTATGTTCATCCTTGCAAGTGGGTTCCCTTATCTTATATTTTTATTTGCGATTTAACGTAAACTCTCGCGGGAGAGGAGAAGCGCGTTTGAGATTTAGTGATTCGAGATGAAAACGAAGTTGTCATACCCCTCAAGTAAACTCTCCAGTTCTTCGACCACATAGAAAGAATACTCGGGGAGAAAAGATAGAATTAAATATGTGCATCTGGGAAACAGCGGGGAAGCAAAAGCCCACTTTAGATGAAATAAAAATACTTATTTGTAGTTTTTTTTATTCTAAATACATTTCTAGAAAGCTAAGACTGCATTAAGAACATTTTTTTTGTGTGTTATACAGATCTTCTTTTTCCGTTGCCTCTGCTCATAGGAGGTTGGTGACCATTTCATCAAATATATTTCTATCCTGGGCCAGTCTCACTTATTCGGCCGTACTTCCACATTCAGCCACTGGCGTAAATTTCGCATCCACGTATGTTTTCTCCTTCCAATATCCTATTTTCCATTGATTTTGCCTTGGACAATCAGCTGGAGGATGCTATATTTAATGTTTCGAAAATCAACCAAACCAGACAGTTGAAAATAAATTATGTATAATTGTAAAAAGAGTTATTATGTACAAAACCATTTTATTTGATGAAAATTTATATATATTTTTTAATCATTTGTTGTTCGTTGTTTTTTTTTCAATAATGTTTAGATTATTTTAATTGAGTACATTGTTATCAAAAGCTAAACGAGCGTATTAAAACTTAAATATAATTATGGAAAAACAAGGAATAGTATATATTTTAGTTGTTAACTCAGACATATAATCTAATTTTCAAAAATCTACCGTTATAAATGAACATTTTTGCTCTTCAAATCGTTATAAAGGTATTATTTTTTAGCTTAAGTTCGATCATTCGATTTCTCGTGATAGCTGCGGCGGCGGGCTGACGGGCGGGCCCCCCTGCCCCCGTGCTCCCCTGCCCCCCTGCCCCCGTGCTCCCCTGCCCCCCTGCCCCCGTGCTCCCCTGCCCCCCTGCCCCCGTGCTCCCCTGCCCCCCTGCCCCCGTGCTCCCCTGCCCCCCTGCCCCCGTGCTCCCCTGCCCCCCTGCCCCCGTGCCGCCCTGCCCCCGTGCCCCCCTGCTTCCGTGCTCCCGTACTTCCCTGCCCCCGGGCCCCGACTCTGACCCTGCCTGCAGGCATTACAAGAAGACAGTTATTTACCGACCGCATCACTCCGCAAGGCAACAGAGTCGACAAAAATTACTGATGTTGCATTCGTTTCCTATATATATAGTAAATAGACATTCCACAATTATTAGATACACAGAAATAATATATTAAATAAAATAGTTTAATTTTTTTCCACATGTTAATTTATTAGTGACCGGTTTCGCTAACCTATCACGTTGGCATAGATACAACGCTGATTTTTTGCACGTAAATTCAGTAAGTTTTTCCGCAGTTATGTGCCGAATTTTAAGACGATAGGATAATATTTTCATTCATAAACTAATTAAATAAAACTATCAAATATGCTTTATGTACGAATTATATGATTCTGTTGTTCACAGCGAGAATTTCAAACTTAGAATTTTTACAAAAAAAACAAAATATGATGCTTCTAAGAAATTTCCAGTTTATGTCAGCTTGACACAAGTACCAATTTTATTTTTTAGTTGCGTTAGAAATTATTAATCATATCATTAATAACTTAAAATGCCTCCTAAAAAATAACACCGTCTAAGCACAGCAAACTTAATTAAAAAAGAATAGCACAATTGAACGTGATAAAGACTGCATCTAATAAAGAACTTGCAGTGAAAGTGATGCGTTGTTTGTGACACGAAATGTGACAGAAATGTCAAGCAATGAATTGGAAGGAAAAAAACGAACAAGACAGTCCTATAATTTAAAAAAATATTTCCTAGAATAGCTTTGCTTTTGAAATTAATATCCAGTTATTCAAAACATATGTGTACAAAATGATAGCAAATATTCATCTAATCGTTCATCGAATACGTCATTTTGTGACGGGCTACATTTCTAGTTATTACTAAAACTGAAATGTCACAGCCAATCTTTAGATTGTTTTAGTGTTTTTTCAGCTTATATTTTTGCTACGCGTAATGTTTCAAACATTTAAATGAAAATACAAAAACATACAATAAACCTTTTAAAGCGGAAAACTGTGTTTGCTTTTTTAAATGTTTATCAATATTTAAAAAATAAGGAATAAATAGTAAACTGTAGACTTATATCCAAACAAAAGAATAATTATGAATATGGCAATAGAAAAGAAGTATTACGATTAACAAATTCATCACTACTACTATAAATCAAAACGATTCTAAAACGACAAATAGAAAATTTTAACTTTCTCTGATTTGATAAGTCAGATTGTCTGCATGAAAATTTACGACATATTGGAATATAACATGCTTTCGTTTTCAAATCGTTCCTACAATTGCGACGTTTTCAAAAGTTTTTTTTAAGACGGAAATGAAAATAAATTACAAAACAGCGCTTGTACATATTCTTATATAACCAAAAGACTTCTGATACTAAAGAAATATTGATCGTTGTCGAAGCATCAAATTTGATTACCGACCGTTACACACTTGGAATGTAAGGGCCAGGTCTCCCGGCGCTGGACCTCAGCCTGAAATCCGCATAGCTAACTTACTCCAGCAGTCTCGGTACACTGTTACGGAAAAATGAAGATCCCTTCAATATTTCAATGTTTTGATACAGCAAATATAACTGTCAATATGTAAAAACTTCCGACGAGTAATATGAGAAACGAAAATATTCCCAATACTTACTATATATATGTAGTTAGTACATGTTTTTAGTCCGACAAAAAGTTTTTACAAATACATCCATCATATAATTATAACGTTTTATGAGACAGACGATGATGAGGTGCTGCGAGCGCATCACCGGTGGAGGTAATTTATTTGACTGACGTCTGGCGCCGGGCGCCCCCGAGCGGCCTCCTCGCTTTAAACAAGTTTCCTCCGAGTCCTAAAAGCTACCGGCCCCGCGGCCATTTTTCAAATTGCCCCATCCCCTTTTCTGTCTTGCGTTGTTTCTTTTTGATAACCACAAAAACCGAGTACGTTCAAAAGAAAAATTGAGCTTTATAAATATGAGCGAGTCATCTCAGCGACCGCCCCGGCTGGAGGCGCGTCATTAACTTACACCGAATAAATTTTTATTCACATATTCCTGCTTACCTAGTCGGATGCGAGTCCTTGAGCAGTTCGGTGACGCTCAGCGGAGGGGTCCGCCAACGGTGGACTCGGTGAAACGGTAAGATAGCTGTGACGTTCCTTTTGGGGTACATTTACACACACATTTTTTAATGGAACATAAGTGGGATTCTGTCATGTTAATATCATAGCTCTAAAGAGGTAAGAGTACAAACTGTTTATTCAACGGAACGCAGGTGGGATTCGAACCAAAGCACTCGGCCATCGCAGCCTCTTAGTTTAATACGTTTGTCTTTTACGGTCTCGTACTGGGAGAGAATATTTCTGATATGCCGGTTGATTTAATTTGGGGTTTTATCGTACCATTCCATGAATATCATTAATCTTGAACGAACTGTCTCAATAATGCGTGTTTGATACTGATGTTTTAAATATCCAATGATTGCCAGATTAGACAGTGAATCGCCTCTCGACTGATCCATTTAAATTGTCAACAAACCCTATCACTCTGACAAAACAAAATATTTTATTCAAAATTTTGGCATCAAATCAAATATATTTAAATGACCTAATTCGTGCGGTTAGTGCGGATTTATAAAAATTAAAACGGAGCTAGTTAGGCTATATTACAAAGTAATTGTAATCGATCAGTAGCATGTTTGAAACCAAATCTTTATTTTAAACAAGTAAACGATAACAAGAGCCGCACTGAGCTGCCGACTGAAAATCTACCCGCCCCGCCAGCCCCCGCCCCCGCCACGGCCCCAGCCCCCGCCCCCGCCCCCGCCCCAGCCCCCGCCCCCGCCCCAGCCCCCGCCCCCGCCCCAGCCCCCGCCCCCGCCCCGGGACTCCCGCGGCGACCGCGCAGTCGACGGGCCTTCTGGATGCTTTCTTCGAATATGCTACTTGCGCGGCAGTCGCTTACCGGTGTCTTTATTATTCCCGCCAGCATTGTTGCCGCGAGGTTTTCACGAGGCGAGAACTCCCCGCCGCTCCCCTCGGTCTGAGCCGAGAACAAAGTGTCGGAAAATTGAAGCATCACTCCCCGAACGGCGAAGTTCCGGCCCGGCAGGACGAAGACGGGAGCCGCCATTACTCCGCCACCTGCAAATGAGCTCATCAATTTTAATTTGAGGCATGACGCCAAAACAAATGCGTTTCCGATGAGGCGCGAGGCGCCGCGGATAACGATATGAAAATGGATGGAGTCTCGCAATGTCTGGCCGCCCTCGCCCGATAACTCCGAGGCTCTGAAATTGAGCCCCAGCTTTATCGGCTGTGGGTTACGTTTTGAACCGAAACAGTACACCCTTTGAATAAGCGGATACTCAATGAGGACAACTTTACGAACTCAACCGCGCCGTCGCGTGCAGAGCGACGCCTCCGAGGTGACGCTCGGCGGCAATTTCGCAACGTCAAACCCCTTGCCGATCCGTTCTCGGCGATAAAAACCGTCGGGTTCGCTTCTGCGGTTCGCATTGCGGTCTTCGAGAAGCAGAAACTGTCTCGAGCGTTCAGAAATTATCCCAAACGGATTTTTACCCGCACGCTCGCTTTCAGAAAATAACTGAATATGCTTTTTGCGAAATTACTCGTTTTCGACGGGCAGCTCCGATGAAAATACAATTCACAAACAATCGAAACAATTCGCAATACTGACTTTATCAAAACTGGGCATAATCTGAAAACAATGAATGCATTTTGCCATTCGTTTTTAAATCCGGCAGCTCTGGATGCATCCGCTTTAATCTTACATAGTCGGGGCGGTTGATGGCGAGGTCCGGATGCAAAGCGCGGGATTAGCGCCGGTCAGCCGCGCCTCGGCGCAGTACTCGGGAAGTTAATGGATTTTTCGTGTCGATGGAACTTCCCCGCAGCCGGAGTGACGCCGCACCGACAGGGACCGCCGCCTGCCACGGACGCAGATCGATAGACACAAAATAAACGGCAAACCCATTAAAATATTTGGATAAAAGGTGGCTTTTAAGCACTTCAACCGGAATGCAAATCCGCGAGCGCGCGGGGCCGCCGTTGTATTCGTGATGTTGCATTCAGTCCTATCGTGTGACCGCTTTTCGAGTCCGTGTCATTATGTCCTCGTGACGTTGATCGTAATGAGTAGTGTGCATCTCTAGTATCCGTCGCGATGGAGCGGCGCAGACGGTAATTGTCACTTGACAAACGTCATTAAAAACCCGCGAAGTGAAGTGGCCCCGGCGGCGGCGCGGCTCGGCGAGGCGGCTAGGACTGCGAGGATCGTGATTTATATCCCTCAAATTCGAAAGCTATGCCGCATATTTCCTTATTGCGTGATAATATTTCTAAAAAGCGTTTATTAAAATACTACTGTACATTTTAGAAGCCACCTCGCGATCCCGCGGCAAGCGCGTCGCCCGCCGGCCAGTCTCGGACGCGACTCCGGGTGGAGAAGTAAAATTGTTTAATTTCTTTCCATTGTGTTAAAATTATAAATTGTCTTCAGGTTCAAAAGAAATGAAAACCTTTCATTAAAAAAGCGTTATCCAGAGTAGGTTTTCAATTATATAATATATCTCTATTTAAGAAGGCAAATTCCAGAGATATAGTAGCAAATCAAACCCAGTCGCCATTGACTCTGAACATTCCCTTATTGTTATACAAATATATGTATATATATATATATATATATATATATATATATATATATATATATTACCACTTAGTAGCTATGTTTTGTCATTTGCATTTTAAAAAAATTACTTTGTAGTAAAAAAAACAGCTTTTATTCTCAAGAAATACATTTTAATTAAAGTATTTTATATTCTTTTTTTCGGTTATTAAGTGCAAACACACTCGAAATACACGGCTATGTACTTAAGGCATATTTTTGTACAGTAAACCTATTTGAACTGCATCCCCTAATTTGATTAAAAAATGCCGCCTGACTGACTCACGGGGGTCGAGTGAGCGGCTGCAAATTGGTTAAAAGAAAAATTGGAAATAGAAACAGCACAGCACCACACTTATTAATGGATACTGAAAACTTAGAAAACGGAAATCATAATTCGACGATGCATTCGCTCGCTGACGTCCACGTAGAGCACACTTGTCTGGATGATTGCGTGATTGCGTCCAGCTTTCGTCATAACGCTTTATCATCGTCGAGTCCAGAATATAGGACCATCTCTGAACATTTTCCGGCAAATTACTCCACTAATCTCTACACACCATCGATCAAAGGTCGACTCGAGTGTCGTATAGCGTTTGTCTTGAGTCCATCCACCCCTGCGACATTCTAGTTCCGAGCCTGCGTCGCCCTCGTTCCGGTAGCGGCGAGAGAGAAATCTGATAACTCAAGCGTTGCCAACCTGTTATGTAACGAGTCAACGCACCGGGCGCTCACCCAGCTAGTGATAAAAAAACATACGAATAACTATTATCAAAACTAAATTTGTTAATTCTGAGAGGAAGCCGTAGCTTTTACAGCAAACAGCTGCCACGCACCTGGTCCAATATTAGGACTACACTTCACGCTTCTGACTTAAGCGCCATCGCAGGATATTGCGTCTTATCGAAATATTTGCACTAAATTACGGGAATGAAACTTTATAGGGGTGATTTATGAGATGTTATATATTCATTATGCGAGGGCCTATCTCCGCCGTCCGCGACCAGGTGTGTCCGAGGCCTGTGTATTCAGTATTAATTAACCTGCGCAAAGATGATGTTTGATGAGATAATAGGCGAGTCTATTTACGTAATTACTTAGAGCCCGGAGGGGCGCCGGTCTCGCCCGCGAGCTGACCCTTTAGTATACCAATATTTTTGTTAAACTACCTTCTGAGATCAAATATTTATGTTAATTTTACTTTAATCGGTTGTAGATATTCCAATCTCAGATATTTTTTATTATCTTCTCGTCAAATTTTCTAAACTTAACAGTTAACCATTATAAAATTCAATAACAACAAAGCCAACATTTTTACAATGATTGCGATTCACTCACAGTAGTAGAGAACCTGAGTCGGATTTGTGGTACATTTAATTTAAAATTTCCAAGCAATCCGCGTATTTGAAAATTAGAGTCTAAAAGTATAGTACGCCAAAATATTTTAATATTAATCAAAATAAAATAATACGGTAAAACACAGGCATTTTAAGATTTAAGGCAAGAGACGGTAGTAAAACATCGAAGTTCTCAGTCGGTAGCTCTCATAAGGTCAGTTGAAAATATATCTGATGAGGAACGATTTCAAGATGTCTTTCGCTTTAAACTCGCGCGCAGGGCGCTACTCGGGTCGAGCTCTTTCAAATCCGTAACTTTCTTTAACTCAGTGTTTCTTCTGTGAATTTTATCATTTGTTACAATTAAATTGTTTTGGGAAAACTTATTGCAAATAAAAGTTCAATTAAATTTTGAGCGTTCGCTCTATAATGGTCACATTGAAAAGTTATAAACGTTATTTGGAAAACAGTTAGAACCGCATTGAAAACGATCTCCTCCACCCGCCCTGCAGGGCTGCCGCTTCACCCCGGGGGATTGTCCTCCACCCGTACCCGCAAAACTGCCCGTCGCCCTGGGGAGTATGTCCTCCAGCCGCGCCTGCAGGGCTGCCGCTTCGCCCTGGGGGACTGTCCTCCACCCGCTCTCGCAGGGCTGCTGCATGCTTTAAGAAACTGATTACTATATGACCAGTCTGCCTTAGAAGCAGATGTTTGAACCGTTACAAATAAATATCTCTACAAAGAATTTGTATAAAATAAATGCTATTATTTAGTGTTTTGTAGAAAGTATCCATTTCACAACCAAAAACTTCATAGACGAGTAAAATGAAAATGAAAAATGTATAATAGAAAACATTCAACACAATACCAACGACTCTTTTAATATTTTACTCTGGAGAATTATATTTTTATAAGTTCAAACCATTCGAAAAAGAACATTTGTATTTCAATACATTATAGTACTCAATATTTATGAAGAGATATTATGAAAGAGTGAGTACTTAGTGTAATTCCATTTTAATATTTTAAATAAAATACTTTTTTGATTTTTCCACATGTTTCATTTTATTGGTGACCGGTTTAGCCAACCTTTCATGTTGGCATTATTAAACTAAGTTTGTAGAAAAATCACAAAAATATTTTATTTCAAATATTAGCTTATTTCGTAATATTTTTTTGTAATTATAAAATAAACTTACAAAGTAAGTGACATTATTCTTCAAACGAATCTCAATTTAAGTGTATTATTTCAGATACCGTTTTCCGAACAGGTACCACATTTATGCTTTCCAAATGATTTGTCCTCCATCTGTAACTTCTCGTTTCGCACCCCTACCCGGCAGACACACCTCCCGCGTGCACTACCCACACGCCCACACGCCCACACGCCCACACGCCCGCGTGTGTACACGCTACAGACACAGCAGACACTCCGTGTAACTTTGCCCACATCTTTCCATAATGGCAAACTGATTTTCAATGGATACCAAATCGTTTGTCAAGTCGAAAAATACTTTGGGAAATCTCTTTTGTATCCCTCGCAGGGGATGATTTATACTGGGGATATTGGTCAGTACTTGCCAGTCTGGAGAGTTCCACTTTATCGCCGCCCTCCGCAGTGCATTGTGACTCCACTTCAGGATGAAGGCTCAATAGATCTGCCGGCCTAGTGGGGTTCATATTGACGATCCAATCTTCTATCTGAACATTTATTCGCATGCAATATCTCATTATATATTGTCATGTTTATGTAATTACAAAGAAAATATCTTTTTGTTAAATATCAATAAAAAAAACTTTTAAAAGTGCTATGTGGTTTTGAAAAAATATATTTCAAAGATTTAAAAAAAAATTATGTCAAATAAAATTTATTAGAATCTCTACTTTATTGAACCTTAACAGGGATATTCTATTTTAACTCGAGTGAAAAACACTATCCACAATTGCAGTACAACATGTTTATTTGCAATCGATTCCCACATGAAACTACGAGCTGACGATGAACACAATAGTTCAAGGATTTTCACCTTCGTTTCATGGGGGAATCGATCACCTCTAAACCTGTTTTTGGGGGAAATGTGGATTTATTAAATACTTAATCATAGTCGTCAGTAAAACGATTTTAATCACCGATACCGCATCTCCGGTTACGGTAGTATCTAAGATAGACGAAATAAAATTACGGGTCGATCTATTATCCTTAGCGGTTTGGCTGAACGAATGCGAATAGGATGACGAACGCGACAATCTCCGCATCCAATCTAAAGTAGCATTCCTTCCACCCTTCTCGGGCCGACTTATCGCCATCGCCAACAAATTACAAAGAATTACACCTTCATCCGCGGCCACCGCCGGCGCGGCTCGATATCATCTGCGCCCGCTCCCCGGGCCGGCCGCCCCGACCGCCCCGGCCGCCCCGACTGCCCCGGTCTCTCCGGGCCGCCCTCGCCCGAGCCGCCTAACGCGATAACAATGAGCGCCCAGCGCGGCCGAGGGGAGCCACGCCTGACAGGCGATTTCCATCTGACGAAAGCGGTGATTATGTTATTTCTGCGGGATTTTCGTGTCTCGCAACAAAAACGCGAGCGTCCGGAATCAACCGACTTCTCTCCGGTCCGACCGACGGCCAATCAGCGGCTCCGGCGACGCGGCCGCTCCGGCACGAGGCCGCGTCGTGCACTCGTAAACATAGCTTTTCGCTCAACACTCGATGTCACTTGTCGAAACCTATTCGTATATTTTTAAATACACAAAAATTAGACGCAGATTGAGTCTGAAGTGAAACGCCACAATCTTCCCGGTTTCTTCGCTCGAGTGAAATATCGCTCGTAAAATTTCACCGGAAAATGACAGTCAAAAAAACAATAATCTCGCTGGTATTGCGTACGATGCACGAACAGCGATTTCCTTGAGATTTCTCAAGTATTTTTTAATAAACGAGAATGAAAAATGCCACAAATTACCTTCGAGGATCTCCCGCCGAGGAGTCCCGACACCCCCGCCTCCGCCCGCCTCCGCCCGCCCCCGCTCGCACCGGCCGGAGGTATTCGACAGCGCAAATTGTGTTTTATGAAAAGTAAGCTAAATCAACATCCCGATGAAATTGCTCTCGACCCGCCCGGGCCGACCTGAAGAGGAGGACCTCCTCCGGGACTGCGTTGCAGATATTGTGGATTTACTACATTAACGACTGCCTTTTAATTATTTTTTTCAAAATCACCTCCGAACAACTGCACGTTCAGATTTAGGAATGAACATATATAATTGTGCTCTCACCCAGAAAGGTCGTCCTGTGATGAATAAAATATATCGAATCACAATATACAACATCGTCCTCAAGAAATAGGAAATATTGGCAGTATCATAGACCGATTATCTCCACATTAAAAACTAACAATGTGAATCATTCTGTGGAACTCGGCGGTGGTGACGTGCGTTTTAATAATTATGTATGAAGAGAGCCTCGAGTGTTAATGGTGGTATATAAGGTCTGTTCGCGGGCAGCCCGGCACTGTCAGCAGCGGCCCTCGCCCGAAGCCAGACGCCATGTCCCCGCCGGCCCGCCTGCTCCTGTGGGTGCTCCTGCTCGCCGCCGCCGAGGCCATAGTAACCGACCTTCTAATACAACCTATTTTAAAAATAAAATGCCTTGCCGCGGTCTCCTGCTGCTATGCTCACTAAAATATTTCAGCATCCCGTCAACCTTCCTTTCTGGTTTGTCGGCGCTCAGAGATCACTCGGTGCTGAACGCTCGACGCACACTTTTGAGTGCTTAGCTTTGAATTCGTTTGCAACGCATTGTTCCGACTGATGTTTGCCCTTTCGGGGCAAGTTTGTCCGCTAGAATTAGCTTATTACAATAAAATGTGTATTTAAGCCTCTCCCTTGCTAAATGAACGCTATAAATTTCATTTTCAATACTTAACAAGTAGCGTTTTAACTTTTTGCTATTAAATTATTTTACTGATGCTCGTTCTTTTCTCCAAAAGCGATATCAAATCTCATTATTTACCAGATGAGGTCTCCTCGATTTATACTGAAAGCACTAGTGTGGGTTTTTATTTTCCTCGGATCACACGAAGTACTCCATTTCAAGCAACAACAAAAATCCATTTTAAATCATTTCAAAGAGGTAGTTTTCGTGTTTTTGAGGAAACGTTGCTCACTTTTTGCGGGTTTGAAATATTGAAAAAGAGATTCAATGGAAAACTAAGATAAATAATATCCTTAAAAAGGTAATAACAACTGAGTACCCGTTGCACCTGTAAGCCTATGCGGAATGATATAAGTGTACCTCTATTCTGGTATTATTGTTGAAAATTTGATTCGCCTCCAAAAAAATAATCGTCTCAAACGGTTAAGATTTCCATAGACTTTTGATTCTTCAAGCCCCCCGGCCGGGGAGCCGGTCCGGTTGCGCGGTCGCTGCTTCCGCTCGCAGTCATAAATCATATTCAAAATACTCTTAAATTAAATTGAGGATTTGAAATTAAAGGAATATTGAATTAAAATAGTTTATTTTAAATGTCGACTGCTTAAATACAGGCTTTATTGTTATTTTTATAGGAGTTTCCGGAAGACATGCAAGAGATCATAGCCCACATCCACAACACCTGCGTCGCGATAACCGGGGTGGACGAAAGTAAGCTCGAGCCAATAAAAGCATTTTAGGAAATATGTCAGAAATAAAGAAGAAAGTCCGCATTGCAATAACACGCGATAAGATGTCATCTTATAGAACATCTGAGAAGGAAAGTGGGAGAAAGAAGATTTTATTTAAATCCATAAAACACCTTTGCTACGTCTCTAAAGTGAGAGTTTCCGCTGATTTTGTGTTAATGACTTTTGATGACTGAACGGATAATTATTTTCAGATGATATTAAAAACTGTCTAATGGGAACTTTTAAAGATGACAAGAAGCTGAAATGCTACATGTTCTGTTTAATGGAAGAAGCGAGCTTTGTATGTATCTAAGAAATTGTATTTATTTTGTTTAGTGTATATGGTAGATATAAAATTGAATTTCAAACCATATATTCTCGTGCTGATGCACGCGGGGGCACTTTACGCTATCATTTTACTTCTAGATATTTTTCAGATAAAATATTTAAAAGTAACAATAAGCAAACATGAAACGTTTTGCTTGTTTTTAAACATAGGTTGATGAGGACGGTACCATGGACTACGACATGCTCATCAGCATGATTCCGGAACCTTGGACAGAGCAGCTGGGGGCCGTCATCAACGCCTGCAGGCATCACGGTCTCCGTCTTACATGCAATTATAAATAAATCTTATCAATTTTATGCCACAAGTCAAGTTGCTGTTTAATCAACGTTGCAACATTTTAACACACTAAAGGCGGGGCGGGTACTAATACCCGTTCCGCGGACTACTGCCTGAAGACGGGGCGCATATTAATACGTTTTTGAATGTGTTTACTCTAAAAGCGGCAGAACGTTATTTTATTATTTAGGTTTACAGATCGAAATGTTTGTTTAGGACTCGTCAACGTTACTTCTACCAATACTGTCCAGTGATTCTGAACAAAGTGACAATGAAGAAGTGGAGTGGTCAGAGAATGATAATCCTCCAATTATTGAACAATTTTTAGGACAAAGTAGTGTTGTTGTGATGCCAAGTAATCCGCAAAGTGTGTATGAAGTGGTTCAACTTTTTATAGGAAACGATTTATTTGACTACTTGCAAATCAAAGAGTGTATTAGACTAGATTTCACAATTCGCAATTTTACGCGAATTTCGTCCGCTTCGCACATCAGTTTAGTCAATTTGGTTACCCGCTTAATTCATACATAGATGATTTAAAGAAACTCTCAGAAAAATATCATCGTGATTTGTGGGGGATTTGAACCCACATCCCCTGGTTTACATGACAGGTGTACTAACCCTTGTACTAACGAATCACTTCCGTTTATCGAGAATTTTTAACAATCAAACTCTACATATGAACCAATGTGCCCAGGCCAACCAATATTTACTAAACTTGAACTAATGTGCCTAATCATAATAGTAATAATATAATAAACCCGTAATGGGTAATAAATACGCATCTGATTGACGTTAATCAAAAAATAGACATATTTAATTTATTGACAAAAATCTCATAATTAACTCAGAGTTGCTAAACGGAAGAAAAAAAAATCAAAAAGTGCAAATCAAAGAGTGTATAGACTAGATTTCACACGCGCAATTTTACGCGAATTTTTCCCGCTACGCTCATCAGTTTAGTCAATTTGGTACCCGCCTAAAGTGTGTTAAAATATAACGTCATAAAAAAGCCACTACGAGAATAATAACTAATAAAGAGGGTTTGTAAAATAATTCAATTCCCATTCACGCAGCTATTGTAAAACGTTCCGAATCTGAAGTCTTTACCTCGTAATGAGCTCTTAAATGCAGAGCCTCCCTTGCTGGAGCGGGTGCCTGAAAATGTCCAACAACTCTCAATTTAGTTTTTTTTTTTTAAATTATTAATTTATTCATATTGTTTTTAGATACACCTGACAAAGAAAATTGCGATAAAGCGTTTTTGGTACATACCTGTATGTATGACAAAGACCCTAAGGTAAGACTTACACATTATTTTCCCATCAATTCAATAAAATTATATATTTTAAAATACCAACAAAAATATTAATATTTTCAGTCTTATTTTCTTTTCTGATCTTTTCCGGAGATAATGCGACGACGACCGAGGCAAAACGTGGGTTTCTTGGAGAATTTATTATTTTAATCTACTGAATCTTACGCATGCTTGTATTTTCCATGTATTGCGATTATTAAATGTTACCACTCATGTTTATATTTTTATTGAATATCCTACGAATATAACAAGGCTTGGCTAACCGCTGTGTTTGTAATGCCATTTATGCAAAAACGAAACAAGTCGGCAGTGCTGTCAACTTAACAACTCAATGTTTGTTTTCAACTGTCATTCGGACAGTTGTTAGTTGTTTCCAGCTAATGTCATTGCAACGGAATGAACTATCGTTTTAAATGCTATTAAAATAAAACAGTATAATTATATTTATAACCATGTCTTTTGATGCTTGTCGACTGTGTTTAGATTGCAATTCTCAGACTTGTAATATTTTTAACGATGAATTAGAAGAAAAAATGCTTCCGAAAATGATCCAAAAATTATTTTCAATCAAAGTACGTATTATAAATTGTATGATAATAATATTTCATAATTAATTTTTGTCAAATAACATCAGTCGCTGTTCGCGTATTATATAATGCGTATTTATATTTTAGGTAAAGCTTTCTGATGAATTCCCTAAAGTTGTTTGCGTGGAATGCATCAGACTTGTTAAAGAATTTTATACTTTTTCAATTCGAGTTAAATATGCTCAAAAGCGACTATCTCAGAACAAAAATACTCCTGCATATGCTAACAGCAGCGTTTCAATAAATCTAAGAAAGGTAACTCTTTATTTTAAGTAAAAATAACTTTTAAGTAAATATTTAGTAACTTACTGACGTTTAATTATGTTTTTTTTGTTAATTTAGCGAATAAATGGAAGTGTAAAATCTTATATATTATCAAAAGAACTATCAGCAAATGTTGAAAATAAAAGGATTAAAGAAGAACAATCAGAAACTGACTCTACCGATATTAATGGCATTTCATATCCGTCATTAAATAGTGAATCTATATCAAAACTACCTTTACAGTTGGAAAGTTTCTATAAAAACTCTCAAAATATATCAAACCCTGAAGAATTATTAGATTCTTTAACCAGCAGTGTTATAAATGAAACGATAGTTCCACCAGGAGATGATCATAGCGTAAACATTCAAAATGAAAAAGATCTTTCCAAGTCAGAATCATCCAGTAAGTATGATTCACAAGATCTAAAAATAGTACAAAGTCATCATCTCAATGAACAATTAAATTCATTAAATTATCCTCCTGAAATCTATAGAAATGGTAAATTAACATTAAAAGGAACATCACTGGAGAATCTTGTAAAGCAATTTTACAATTTAACTTGTAATTTTTGTTCTACAAAACCAACATTTGATTTACTTGCAGATGTAAGTATTATTTAATCAAAAAGAAAATTATATAACCTTTTTTTATTTTAAAGATGTATTACACTTTTAGCTCTTCAAACATTTTGAAATATTACACGATACGAGAGGATATGTCACATGCTGCAATGCTCGCTTGTACCAGAGAAGAACGATCTACTTACACATGGCACGACACATACAACCATCTGCATTTGAGTAATGAATGTTTTCTCAGTATTTTTATTTTATTTCTTAAATGTTTTTGCCATAACATTTCTTTTCTGCTGATAGATGTCCAATATGTAAGAAATCAATATCGCGACCCAACACATTAAAGCTACATCTTCAAACTCATCTTATGTATTCAGAGAAGCCATATAAATGTGATCAATGTGATAAAAGGTACACTGTAAAGATTTTATTATGTAATTATATACATAACGGCCCGGCATATTTGTCTCTGTGTTTAGTAAAGAAGCTAGTTACAATTTAGAAGATGCCAGAATTTGAAATTTCTCATTAGGTGAAATCAATTTTTATATCAATTTTAAATATTCTCAACTTGCGCCGATTTGTCTATTTTGTAATTTTATTTAAATTTAGTTTGTGTATATATTTTTATATAATTTAAAATTTTAACGTTTGTCTTCATTTTTAGATACAGTGGATTGAGTGGTTTGACTAGCCATAAACTAAGTCACATTCCATTAGAAAAAAGAAGTCAATTTCACTGTGAAATCTGTGGTAAAATGTAAGTTCTCATCAATATTTAAAAAAATAATTAAAAATAAATATTTTTTTTTATTAGTGGCCGTTTTCGCCTACCTTTCACATTGGCATTATCAAACAGAGTGACGGTCACCAATAAAAATCTATATATGGAAAAATCACTCAAGTATTTTACTTATTAGTTAAAATATTAAAATGGAATTCCACCAAGTCTGTTAAAAATATTGAATTTCCAATATTTACTTAATATCAAACCCTCTTTATCATACAAATTGTCAACAGAGCCAGTACGCCAATCGTAACATAAACTTTAGTAAAATCAGATTACAAGTATTTAGATTTACATGGATAATAATTTTTGATTTTCCACTTTAGAAATAACATTTTAAAACATTGTGATTATAATAATCAAAATGATAAATTATGTTCTTTTAGATTTACTTTAGCAAAATACCATAAAGCACATATGGCATCTGTCCACCCTAAAGAAAAATTCTTATGTTCAGAATGTGGGCGCAGTTTCCAAACTAAAATTAATCTGAATACACATATGATGACACACGATCCAATTGGGAAATACAAGGCACAATGTCAGCATTGTGGATTTGTGTAAGAAAACAATTATTTCATCAGTATCTAAATCTCTACCTTTATCATACATTTTACTTGATAATGTTCTCTGTTTTTAGGTGCAGAAATACCCAATCGTTGCAGCGACATATGAGAAGGCATACTTCAGAAACTCTCCATTGTGATATGTGTGACTTTAATACTCATCTAAAACAACAGCTGCATCTACATATTAGAGTTAAGCACTCTGAAGAAAAACCATTTGTATGTATTGTGTGTAGAAAATGTTTCAAACTTAAAAATATTCTCAATGTAAGTACTTTTCAATCATGAGAATCTTTTCTGTTTATACTGTTTTAGTTTAATTTTCATATTTAAATATAAAAATTTTTAGACCCACATGGCTCAACATACCGGAGAAAAGAAATTTCACTGTTCATTTTGCCCAAAAATATTCGCCTCCTCTGGAAATTACTACACCCACCGTAAAAGAATGCATTCTGACAAATTCACAAAAAATTCAGTTGTTAAAAAACAGGATATTCATGTGAGTTTTCGTGAAAATATTTATTGTCATACTATAATTCTACTTTAACTTGTTACAGTAATTATTTGAAATAATGAAAATTATTTTATTTTAATATTTTAAATAAAAATATTGTGATTTTATATGTGACCGTTTTCACCAACCTGTTTCTTTGGCATATTCAAACTAAGTATTTTTAGTTGAAAATATTATGTAGTTCAACCTGATACTTTCTGTCAAAAATATTTCATTTATTTTACTTTATTTAACAGAAAATAAATCACAAGACTGGACCAGAAATGGACAAAATAAATAAATCAAACATTCTACACAATCTTGCAAGACAGGAACTCAACCAACTCAAGACCAATAAATTAAAATAATGAAAAATATCAAAGTTTTATTATAACCTTGTGATTACTTTTAAACAATAATTTACTGTCATCGTAGCACTTAAATTCACACAAAACTTTTAAATAGCCAAAGTTTTAGCTTACAATATAAGATTTCCTACCACAACAATTGACTTTAAGCAATCCACAAACATGCACTGACTTGATTGGTTAAACTTCTCCGTGAAAAAAAAAGTCTGCATTTCAGTAGTTAACAGCATTTCAAAGTAAATCCCATAAACAAGATGTTTGTTATGATGATGGAAAATTATTTATAGTTCATTATGTGCAATAATCAAAAGCAATATAGTTATAATTTTAAAAAAAAAGCTGTTACACTAAAATATGTTAATACTAGTAATATAGAAAGAAGCAATTATGTTGATATGGAAATAATTCATTGGAAGAATTAATCGAATGACCAAAATGTATTTTCAATCTTTACCAATCAATTATATTTTAATTTAAAAAATGTGTTGCTTAACAAATATACTCAATCTTTAAATTGACAGACATGTGGCAAAAAAATGTAGCAAAATGTAATTTTACTTTACTTGAAGGCAATATATTGCAAAAGAGTAGGTAGCACTTAAATCTGAATTTTAAAACGCAGTATTGAATATAATTTACTTAGGTACATATTCTAATAAAGCTGTGAATGCTCAAGCATTCAAGTATTAAAATATTCATTGTCGGTTAGAATTATTCACTTAATTGGCCTTTGTGTAGAAAATAAATTATTTAATTAGTTTCCATTTTCTTCAAAATAATCACAGTAACTACAAAATTTTTTACTTAAAAAAAATTGCGTTAATAGATAATTTCAATCGTTTTATTTTTTTGTGAGATGGATTACAATTTTATAGTCCGCGCCACCAAAGAAGTCCCGTAGACGCGGCGCTGCTATCGCTTAGAAAAATGTTGCCAACGTTATTTCATTTATTTACGCCAGAAGTTGGGAAATAGATTTGAAGAGAGTCGTCCTGCATCCCACTAACACTATAAATGCGTAAGTTTATGGATGTTTCTCACTCTTTCATGCAAAAACTGCTGAACGAATTTAGTTGAAATTTGGTTCAGAGGCAAGGATTATTAATTTGATTAATAATCCAGAATAACATAAAGGCTACTTTTATTACATATAACAAAGGTGAAACCGCGTAGAAAAGCTAATATAAAATAATGTTACAACATACTATAGCGTCAAATAAGATATAAGTAATACATTTATAACGGTTAGCTAAAAATAAATAACGAATAATCAAACTATGTCCTTTATTTTGTCAGTTTTATAATTTACAACATTTTATTATAATTATGGTCACATAATGGACCAATACCAGACATACTAATGTAAAATTGATGTATTTTTTGTCGAAAATAGCACAGATATCAAAATCATCAATATTAATTTTTTTCGGATGTGGTCGACTCTTTCCAGGAGTAACAACTTTACTCGAGGATCCAATTGCTTGTTTGCTTTCTTTGGTAATCCTAGACACAGTTTTTTCAGAAACACCTGTAATAAAAAAAAACATTAACACAATCTGATCTACATATAAATGAATCGCTAATTGTGTTGTTAAGGACAAAACTCGAGAACGGTTGGACCGTTTCAGTTTTTTAGATGTTAGTAACTCTGAGGAAGGTTTCTAAGGAGAGCAGATTTGTAAGAGTAGCCAGACAAATAGTAAAACATTTGTCGGCTTTCCACGAGCAAAGCCGGTGTGGGGCTGCTAGTTAAGTAATAATACATACATTAACATTTTATATGCAGTTCTTGCAAAATTAGTATTCTATTAAACTTATTTTAGTTATTTTATTTTGGTACTTGTCTTTTATCCGACCACAAAAAAACATTGTCCTATTGTTTTGCTTTTTTTGTTGGCAACAGTGTCTATTTTTTGCTTCTTTTGTTGGCAACAGTGTCTATTGGCGAGAAAACACGTATTGTTTATTTATTTAATTTAAAGTATTAACCTAACCGTCAAAGATAACCGTTTTTTTCATTGTTTGTAAAATATATGATACAAAATTGAAAAAAAACTTTCATTTCTATGACGAGACTCGCTGTTGCCAACAAAAGAAGCAAAAAATAGACACTGTTGCCAATAAAAAAAAGCAAAACAATAGGACAATGTTTTTTTGTGGTCGGATAAAAGACAAGTACCTTTATTTTTCTCAAAGTACGGGTAAATATTTATTCGATGACAACCCCAAATAATTACCTGTCATGACAGCAACTCTGGCACGAACATTATTTATTGGGATCAGAACACAGTTATTATTCACAAAACTGCTTCACCTTGAGAATTACTTCTCGGCCCACACTTTTCATCACTTTAGGCATAGTAAACAGTACTTTTAACGTCTTTTTCTATTAAAATACGACAGCTCTCTTTCACTAACAATGTACAACATGGCCGATCTGTCAAATTTAGTTCAATTTTTCTCCGCGGGACTTCTTTGGTGGCGAGGACTCTACCTTGTGATATTGAATTGTTTACTTGACGCCTTGTATAATTAGGCCGCGACCTGGCAACACTATCTCTGCTCTCTGGCGTAAATTGCTCCAAGTCAAAACTTGTCATTTTATTGTTTCTTTTTTTCTTAATTAATATGCCTATTATTCTATAGTTAACTATGGCTGTTCAGTCTAGTAAAACTTGCAGACTTTGTCTTGAAGATGAAATGAAAAATATAGATATATTTAGTCGTGATTGCGCTGAAAAAAGTCTTTCAAAAATGATACATAGATTGTTTTCTTTTTGGGTATGAACATATTTACTCTATTCTCTATTTACATATGTATTTATTTATGAGCTTTAATATGTTTTTATTACGCTAACATAATATTAAAATTTTTCAGATTAAGCCGAGTGATATATTACCAAAATTTTTATGCACACACTGTATTAGACTGGTCAAAGAATATTATAACTTCTCGGTCAGCGTTAAAGAATGTCAAAAGATTTTATCTAAAAAAAGTAATAAGCTAAATACTCACGTAAATGGCAGTTCAAGCTTATCAAAGGTATTACTAAATCAAGATAGTTCATGTTTGTAAAGCGTAGTAAATAAAAATTTACCGTCATATATTGTTTTTTTTTTATATTCAGGAATTGATTGAAAATACTGCCTCTGAACTTATAGTATCAAATTTAAAAAATCCACTAGTAAAAATTGAAATACGGGATATATCACCATCTGAATTTGGAGAAAGTGGAATTACCAATCATACCGAAGCTAAAGAGTGGACTGTAGCAGGTATACCTATTAAATTGGAAGACTGCCTTGATGATGAAAGCGCTATTAAATCTGATTGTGACAAGTACGAAAGTTTGGAGCCTGAAACGGTGGATTCTCTCAGTGGTGACAGCATTAATATAGATGACCTCTTTTTGGAAAATAAATTAAAATCTAAAACCAAAAAAGTATCTAAGGAAACTAAAAGAGAAATTCTAAAGAAAAAATCAATTAAAAATCGTACAAAAAATATATTATCCAGTGACATCAATATCACTCAAAATGTACTTGGCTTAAATGGTATTCCTGTTGAAATATTTAAGAATGGGAAATTAATGGTAAAGGGACCTCCACTAGATGATCTTATGAACCAGTTTTACGATATTTACTGTGATCTCTGTGTTACCAAACAAACATTTAATCAAATATCCAAGGTGAGAAAGTAAATTCTTACTTTTCCCGCGTGAATTATTGCTTGATTTTATTACTCTAAGTCGTATGTGTTGATCCTTCAGCTCTTCCAACATTTTGAAGAAGAGCATGGAACAAAGGGCTATGTTATTTGCTGCAAATCTCGCTTGTATAAACGTCAAAAAATCTGTATGCACATGGCACGCCACGTACAGCCTTCTGCATTTGAGTGAGTAATTTTGCAAAATTGATTTCATGTAGCCAATTTTCATCCATTGTTAAAATTAATGTTATTTTATAACAATATTCTTTCATCAGGTGTCCAATCTGTAATAAGCCAGTATCTCGACCAAAATACTTGAAGATACATCTACAGACCCACTTGCCATCTTCAGAAAAATCTTTTAAATGTGACACATGTGATAAACGGTACTCTTGAATCAAACACTACAATTTTTTTATATTTGGTGATTTATATATTTTTATGTAAAAATAATCCATTTTTTATATTAATGGGAATTTTTAGATATAGTGGAATTGATGGATTAAATAGTCACAAATTGACTCATGTACCAATTGAAGATAGAAAAGCATACGATTGCAAGATATGTGGTAAACGGTAAGAAATCTATTTATGCGCTTAAAATTATTCGTAATTTATATAATACTTGACCTGTCAGAGTCTATAAATTTATTAAACTTTATTAAAAGTCAACTTCCTTCCTAATTACATTGCACTAAAACTTGTTACCATTTTAACTCCAAAATATACAGATAGAGAAAGTAGATAGAGCACTGGGCCGCATTGACAATGGAGGTACGGGTTCGAATCCCACCAATGTCATGAAAGAAATATATATTTTCTCATCATAAATAATCATTGGTGCATTAATATTTTCTAAATTCATAGTCCTTTATTATTATAATCTTTATTAAACTAATATATTTTCAGATTCACTCTACCTAAATCATATTTCGGGCATATTAGAAGTGTACATTCCAACATCAAATATCTGTGTGCAGAATGTGGTCGAAGTTTCCAAACTAAATCCAATCTTACTTTACACATGTCGACTCATGATCCTGAGGGAAGAAACATAGTTCAATGCCCACACTGCAGCTTTCTGTTAGTAGTAACATTTTTTTTAAATATTTAAACACAACACTATATAATATATATATATATATATTATTTTTCTTCTGGTGCCTCTCCTCATAGAAGGTTGGTTAGTTGACCAATTCATTGAATATATTTCTATCCTGGTCTCACTAATTCGGCCATGCTTCCAACTTCCAGTCACTGGTGTAAATTTTGCATCCACGTAAGTTTAATCCTTCCAATGCTCCCCTTTCCTTAAAGAAGAACTGTGAGAACATAACACTTGATGAATCTCTAGCGAATTTTCAATGTTATGTCTCTTAAGCATAATACTTTTCTTAAGTTGTTAAATGCTGTCACAATTTCATTTCTTTATCAGGATTCCAGCTCTCATTCAGCCAGCTGCTTAAGGACTTAGTTGTAGAATGTGCTATGCATTGTCTCAATCTCACTTTAATTTCTAAGTCAGGATTCCAGTTCTCATTTAACTAGCTGCCTAAGTATTAAATTTTTTTCATTCCACTATTTTGCTGTCAACGTTGATTTGGAAGTTGTCAATCAACTCTACTGACAACCATTATTTATGTTTTCTTTATGTTCATGAAGAGGCCATACTTATGGCTAGAAATGCTATATATATATATATATAAATCAAGAAGAATTTTATTTCTATTTTACAGATGCAAAAGTAAGCAATATTTAGAGCGGCATATCAAAATACACTCTTCAGAGCGGATACATTGTACTATGTGTGATTTTAGTACACATCTTAAATCACAACTATACAAGCACACCAGAGTAAGACATTCTGAAGAGAAGCCATTTGTCTGTGTAGTGTGTGGGAAACAATTTAAACTTAAAATTGGTCTACAAGTGAGTATTTATTTTTTTATTTTGACTTGAAGTTTTGCAATATCCAAATAGTTTATTTTCTGATCTTTTATTTGGCAGACGCATATGTCTCAGCATACTGGAGAAAGAAGATATTCTTGTTCTTACTGTCCTAAAACTTTTGTATCTTCGGGTAATTATTATACTCATCGCAGAAGAATGCATCCGGATCAGTACATTAAGAAGTCTTATGTGAGAACCATAGAACTTGTAAGTAAATGTGAGTCCTTATGTTAGTAATCATAATTTCATAATCTGAACATTCTGTTTATTCTTTTCATGTCATACAGAAACCAAGTATTGATCAACGAAATCCAGAAGTTGAACAAGAAATAAGCAATGCTGAACTGGCTAGACAACAAATCAAACTTCTTGATAAAACATTATAATTTTGATGAAAAATTAAGTTGCTTGTTTATTTTATAGCATTATACCGTATAGCTTTATAGTTATAGTTCTTTTAGGTATGCGTTTTGCTCTTTGTACAAATATTACTTAAGATTAAATTTCTATTGTACTTTTATATAAAAATAAATTTTTGTTTAAACCAATATTGAATTGTTTTTATTCTCTTAGTCTCCAAAAAAGCTTAAGTTTTAATAGTGAAAATAAAAATTGTAATGCAAACAATAATAGGTAGAATCTTTATTTTCATTTCTCTATATACCATTTCTTTCATCCAAATCTATGGATCTATCTATATTGGCAGAAAAAGAAATTGATAATAATCTCTCAAGGACTAACACCTACAGAAGTGAAATGGTTTCCAGGAAAAACAAAGTCTAAGTACAGTGCGAAATTTGACTTGTACCTTCCCAAAAAAATGTACGATATTTTTTTGATAATAGTGTTATGTGCCCCTCTCGGAACGCCACTTGCTTGACATGTGACTCCGCGGATGCACACTGGGTGGACTCTCTCGAACGTTTGAGTAATAACACTTTCAATACTTAATTATGAAGTTTATTTAATATATACATATGTACATCGGCAAACAGCCGATGGTCGAATTAGTTAAAATAAATTATCCATCCCGAGAGCATAGCTCGCTCCTCGGTGGACTTTGAAAACAGACTGAATAAATAACTACAATGACATAAGGAGACCCGAGAGGCTCGAGAGCCAGGGCTCCGGCGATAACGGCCGATGATTTTCGAATGCTCTTGGAACAAAAAAAAAAAAAATTTCAAAATTCTTTTATTTTTCAACAAGTTTATTACAATAGATCTTATAACTAGTGTTTTGGTGGAGTGTTTGGCTATCCCCGTCCTGCGCGCAGGTTTCGGGGCTCTCAATGTGTGACTTAGGTGGTAGCGTACATGATTTACTGTGGTTGTGATATTGTGTTAGGCAGGGAAAATGAGTGGGAAAAACCCTTTATTTGCATGTGTTTATGTGTAATAAATATCTACGAACTAAATAACAAAGGTAAAAATTTATAACAATAATAGGTAGGGCAGGAGGATGCAATGTTCACTCCTGGGTATGTTTTTTGGGAACTTGGCGCTCCTTCTTGTATAAGGTGCCCCGGGAGCCGTCGGAGACTGTTATATTTTCACCGAGTAGGATGTGGTGAGGGAATTTGTGTCTATAGTGGAAAGGCAGTGAGTCTGGGGTATCGTCTCTGATCCCTTTGAGGAGGGGGTTTTTTGTTTTCCTTATGGACTGGTATAGTCTTTCGGTGACGTGAAGCGTCTTAGTTGCGATCGGTGGAATTTTGGTCTGGGCACAGAGGGTGGTTGTTGATGTATGGTAGTAGGCACCTAGGATGAGGCGTAGGCAGGAGTTTTGGGCGGCTTGGACACTCGCGATGAGGTGTTGGCTCTTGGAACAGCATAGCGTCTCTTTTATTCACAATAAATATAAACAGTTACATTTGCTAGGAATGTCAAAAGAAAACATAAGAAATACCCAAAGGGATTAGCAACATGAATATACAATAGAATACCAGATGGCAATTTAAATAGGTATCTTTCCAGGAAGGTGTCGTAAAGCGGCGACATATAATTACACAGGTGTGCCTTACTGCAATAAAATTATAAGACTTAAGTCGGTCGGTATGAACAATAGTATTACAATATTTCCGAGAGAGTAGCAAATGAAGTCCCGCCAATGAGTATCATTTGAAAGGTTTTGAAAAGTAGCAATATTTTCCCTTCGATTTTGAATGAAGTGTCAGCGCTAAGCTCATAGAAGTTGGCGCACAGTGCTGCGGCCCCGCAACCCCGCAGTCCCGCGGCCCCGCAACCCCGCAGTCCCGCGGCCCCGCAACCCCGCAGTCCCGCGGCCCCGCAACCCCGCAGTCCCGCGGCCCCGCAACCCCGCAGTCCCGCGGCCCTGCACGCCCGCTCGCGGCAGTCGGCCGGGGGTCTACGGCGAATGCATTCGTTCGTTATTATACGTATTCATTTTGTTGCTTGTTATTATAATTGAAATGTCAATTGGTTTCTAGCGTGATATTGATTCGATTTATTAATTATAGGGATTTTATGTCAGTATGTTTTCTTTTCGGTTTTAAGCATTACATTTACTGTATTGTGGTATGTACATATTTTTTGTTCAATTTTGCCGGTCATAACGTACGAGCGGTGAGAGTTGTTATGTCAAAATGTCGCCTCCTTTAGTTGTTTGTCGGCTGTGCGTGAGAGAATATCCAAATATGATAAACATTCATAATTTTCCATCAAATTACCGTCCACTGAAGACTATGATTTATCAGCTGTTTTCATTTTGGGTCAGTGTTGAGGCTTTTTTTTTAATTTGTTTTTTTTTTTACTATTCGTAAACATAAATATTATAGTTTTTACTGTAAATTTTAAGGTGGAGCCTTCAGACTTTTCAACATCAGCATGTTTCCAGTGTATCACTCTTGTCAAACAGTTTCACAATTTTTACATACTTGTAAAAGATGCCCAGGACACACTTTTAGAGACAAATAAGGACACTAACCTGGTATAAAATTATAATTTACGAAATATAATTTTATAATTTACTAATATTACTAAGTATAATTAATTAATATAATTAATATGATTTACTACTTGATAATAAATATATTTTAAGGTATATACATCATCGAAGAGTGGTGAACAAAATAATTTGATAGATGAGAAAGAGAACCTTCTAGTAACATATCCCATTAAAGTTGAAGAAGATTTTCCGTTCGCCCCATCCGCGAGTCCTGTGGGAATCGGTAGCACTCAGTTTTTAAGAAATGAAGAACTACCTTCAACTGATACAAAAAAAATACTGAAAATAACAGATGTGATTGATGCATTAGAAAATAATATCTTAAATTCATCGAGTGTATGCAAAACTGATCAAGATTCTGAAATATATGATTCTGCTATATTAGACAATAATTATATAAGTTTCTCACAAAACTTACATAAAATGAGTAAACATAGAATAAACCCCAAAAAATTAAGAGTTCAAAATAACAATGAATTATGTTCCAAAATATCTCAAAGCTATGACATTAAGTTTGAAGAAAGTACTTGCAATTCACATGATGACTTTAATACACTATATAATATAGATGAAGACTCTATTTTTCCCAAAACTTTAATTAAAAATGGAAAATTCATCATCAAAAGGGAATTACTTGAAAGCTATGCCAGTAAATTTTTTAACGTTCACTGCAAAATATGTCTTAATCTAGAGAAATTTAAGAAATTATCAGATGTAAGCTTTATAAATAATATTATTTAAATATTCAATAATTGATAGATTCATAACCATAACACGTTGTGATGTTTTAGATGTTGAAACATGTGTCTCTAGAGCATGGCGAGAAAGGATATGTGACTTGTTGTAATACCCGACTCTATAGAAGAGATATAATATACATGCACATGGCCAGACATATTCAACCATCTGCCTTTGAGTAGGTACCACAAATTATTTTCCCAGATGAGTAATCTTGAAGGACTGTGTCACTGCTACCTAAAATTGAATCATTAATAGCTAGCAAAACTAATAAGCAACCTTCTCTGATTAGATTGAGCAGATTTTGCATGTCAATAATTCTGACCTATCAGACATTTCAGTTTTACTATACATCAAACACTTCATTTGAATCATTCAAAATATTTTTTTGTTGGACAGGATATGTATTTGTGGAAAATATTATTTTTGATAATTTTTGCTTAGCAATTTTACAGTTAGATCTGCATTTTCATTCAAAAAAGAAATTGTAAATATCTTTAAAGATCTAGTTATTTCCTAAATACTATATTCAAGGTACAGCATTACTTTAGTTTTACATTTTAGGTGTTCAATATGTAGCAAAAAATTTACCAGACTGAGTGCTTTAAAACCTCATCTTGAAACGCATTTACCAGAAGATGAAAGATCATACAAATGTGACCAGTGCGGTAAAAGGTACATAGAAACTTAAGAAATATTTTAATACCTCTTCATAATTTAGTAGCTAGCATGTTTGCATGCCTACCGTGAGGTCCTCAGTTTGAATCCGAGCAAAGCAATTTTTTTTTTCGATTTTTTACGTTTTATACAAAAAAAAACATTTAAACAAGGCACATGCCAGATACTTATCAAGTTGGATATAGCCATCAATCGGTTATAGACTCGACATTTTCAGATTATCTGAGCTTGTGTGTCTCCCATTCAAGTAGTAAAGTATAAAAACACAAAAACCTACTTTATTTTAAATATATTGTTTTTTTTAATTTCACGAGTATGGAACATTACTTTTAGAAAATATATTGATTTTATAAATTTTCAGCTACAGCAACAACTCAGGACTGAGCTATCACAAACTTACCCATTTACCTATAGAGCAAAGGACAACTTACAATTGCGAAATTTGTAGAAAATCGTAAGTCCATTTGATTCTTGTTTATTTGCACATTGATAAATTAATATCACTACTTTTAAATAATAAAATAAAACAAATGTTTGTTAAGGTTTTCTTCTCCATCAAGTTATTCAACTCACATCACTGTCGTCCATTCAAGTCCAAAATACTTATGTTCAGAATGCGGTAGAAGTTTTCACCTTAGACAAAGCTATGTTGAACATTTGCAAATACATGACCCCAGCGGAAAAAATAAAGTAAAGTGTCAAGAATGTGGATTCATGTAAGTCGTTCTACAACTGAATACTTTTATTTTTGACAATAATTGCTAGTATTAGATGCAAATTTACTTCAAGAAAATCAGAGAGGCCATATTCAAACTATTAACATGATGATCTTTTTCGTAGTTGTAAAAACAAAGTGACATTTAAATTTCACCTCAAAACTCATAGTGAGGAGCGTTTCAAATGTAACATGTGCGAATACTCCACACATCGCAAGCCCTTCCTGAAGCAGCACATGCAAGTGAAGCATTCTGACTCCAAACCGCATGCATGTCTAATTTGTGCAAAACAATTCAAACTGAAGACCGTCCTTAAGGTGAGGTGGAAAATTTTTCAGAAAAATATTTGAGTATTAACCCTTTGCACTCGAGAGGTGCGGATTCCGCACCACACGATGTAATGCCGCAACTCGAGTGGTGCGGTGATAACTATTTATGGTTTCTTATCTGGTGATTTATTGTTTATGTGATCTTGTTCTTTAAAGTTCGTTACTAAGCACTGCCTATATAATTTTACAAAGATCATGTTATCTCCCTTTCAAACTACGCTAGAATTTCTTATCGAAGATTAGTGCGGCACCATAAAGCAAACTGCATTTTTGATCTCAGTTCGACCTTGACAGCCATGGCAAAATGACTAGGTGTGTACCTACCTAAACAACCCATATATTTTTTGCTTGTACTTCTTATCGTAATCACTCATTTAAAGGTCCTTATTTGCTTAAACTTATATTGCACTGAAGAATAGACTTTTCTCCCTCACAATATCAATAACCTTTCCATTCACTTATCGTACCATTATTTTGTTTGGTTTATAATATATATAATAATATTATGATAATGTATATCTTACTAAACAGCTGAGAGGAGTACAGCCGCTTAATCACTTGCGGTATATGAAAACCTTAGTTCGGCATTTGACTGGAGATTTTCGTCAGACACATGCTATAGCTTCACTTCAACCTGCGATTCCGAAAATATCCGCCTATGTGGAAAGCTGCATAACATTCTAACAGGAGTTAGGAAGGATTGCAATGTCTGCTCTCAAAAAAATAAACCCGGCAAAAGACATCAAACGACATACTATTGTGATACTTGTCATGCATGCATCTCGGCAATTGTTACATGAAATATCATACAAAGCAAAATTACAAAGACTTATGTTTACGAAGTTATCTTCGTAAAGATGTAAATATACATTGAATATTAAAATAAAAAAGTTTTATGTGTTAATTTGTGTGTGTGATCATTTTAAGTTAGAGGTGAAAAATTCACCAAAAGTGCTACGAAACGCTTCGAGTTGCCGATTAGTCCGCGCGGAAACGGCCTCGAGCGCAAAGGGTTAAGAGTATAAAGCCAGTGTTCTGTTATTTTTAATGTCATTTTTGACTGTAATTCATGGTTTTTAATGCAAGAGAATGATATTAAAATTTAGCTGCCATAGAAATCTGTGACTGGAGAGATTTAGGGATCAGCGCTTTGATAGGAGAGGGGTCCAAGTAATGCTCACAATTCATCCACTCGCCTGCTTGACACAGCCATGACTGAGAGGAAATTACAAATGACATTTTCTCAGGGAATAAGGCCACGAACCTTCTTGATAAACCCAAATCCCACTGTGTAACAATGAACTACAAAACTTTTATTTTTGATAGTGTTTAAACAATTGATGTATTTATTAGTCTATTTGGTAAACGGTTGGAACATTTGACTCCCAGAGGACAGGTAATTCTGTAATAAGAACCGTTTTCAAAAATAATAAATAGACAGCAATATTGGGAAGTGTGCCGCTAAATAAGACTTTAGAGAAGTAGTAGTGATTCACTCTGGTATGTAGAGAATCCAGTCAGTGGCTTATCTACGTTAGATTTAAGAATGTTTTCAAAGTGCAGTTTGGCTCGGGACCAGAACATATAAACTTAATTGGGAGGTTTTCGGTTGTTGATTATTCAGAAATTCAATATTTTTGAGAGAGTACTTGGTGGAATTCCATTTTAATATTTTTTAATAAAATACTTGAGTGATTTTCCACATGTTTGTTTTTATTTGTGACTGGTTTCGCCAACCTTTCACGTTGGCATTATCAAACAGAGTTTATTGATTATTCGACTTATTTTATCAATTTGCCTTAGGTACTAAAATATAAATTGTATTTATTCACATGATATACTATTTTTTAGAATCACATGACACAGCACACTGGGGAGCGAAAGTTTTCCTGTGTTTACTGCCCCAAAACATTTGCTTCTTCTGCTAATTACCATACTCATCGAAGACGTATGCACGCACACCAACATCAAACTGATAAGAATTCAAAGCAAACAGAATATTTTGTAAGTATAAGATAATAATTTCAAGTAGATCAACAATAACTAGATTTATCTGCTAATGACATCATAAGGTCATTGAAATAAAAATAGATTATTTTTAATATGTACAAGTATTTTTTGTTGTTCATGATACTAACTTCTTTTTAATCATTTACTATGCAAACTTTATGCTCACATTGTGAGCATTTTGCATATTCTATCATGTTCATTGAAATCAAACATATCTATATAACAAATATTTTTTAGGACGATGTTCAACAACAAAATATGAAAATAAATAAATCTGTGACTGAAAAGCTAGCAAGACAAGAAATAAAACAGTTGAATCAGAAGAATCAGTAACTTACCAAATAATCTGTTCGATTCATTATCTTAGATGTCATGAAAATAAAACAATCAATAAAATCATGTAACAATTACATAATTTCAAATAAATTAATAAAATAAATGCACATTTGACTTGTCAATATAACTCTAAACTTTACTTTTGAAATCATCCAGCCTTTTCCGCATGCCTTGTAATATTTGATCAGGTAATCGATAAGAAATTGACTGGGTTGTAATCATATTTCAGGAAATGCGCTTCCGATCAAATTTTTGCCTTCATATTTATAAGAATGTGTTCTTAAGTTGAAGGAATGGCCCGCCAAAGATAAGCGGCAAGGTTTATTGGCCCGACTCAGAAAGCAAAGTGAATAAAGAGCTATTTCTAATTCAGGTGAAGTCCCAATAAACATTGAATCCACAGGTTTATGTATTTTTTCCAATATTAAATGAAATTTTAATATTGCTTTATTCTGTAAAAATAAAAAATATATAAATATAGTAACAATTTTACTAAAACATTATTATTGCACTAGTACGTACTTCAGTCAAGTCGATTTTTTTTAAATAACCTAAATAATTAGCATGTTTAGCTTCTTCTTGTGTATAAAAATAAATCCAATTGTGGAGTCCTAAAAAAGTCAATAGTTATAGTAATTGTAAACTTTCATAGACGAGTATCGTTCGGAATTGTGAAAAAATTACCCAAGACTTTTCCTTTTTTGAATTCAGATAAGAATACGTGCTCGAAGCCAGAGCTTCCGACACTCCCTTTGCTTCTTGGGTACATATCAAACCAAAGGGTCTTTATCAAACTTCTTTGATCATCGGCATTACTCGATACCAAACCTATGGTTGAGATAAAATTCATTACTAAATAACCATAAAAAAAACTAATGCTATTTGATTGCATTGTATACCTTAAATTTAAGAAATCAAAACGTAGATAATTATACTTGCCTTTACTATTAAGAAACTTCATTAATAGATCCATGACAGGTGTACCCATAATAGCAGTCAAAAATTCATTCTCTTCAGTAATTTCCTGAAAGTATAAAATAAAAAAATCACGTAAGTGCTGAGCTTAGTCACATTAAACGTCAACATCAACCTAAGACTCAAATTTCCTTCACTGATCAATAATAATCTCAGAATAACCAGGTATACCTGAAAATTGCCCATTATGTTTTCTCATGTGGTCTTCCAGGTGTCTCTAAGATTTTATACTTGCCAGATTTAGGCTACAGAAAACAGTACCGACTACGAGAACCTTCAGTCTGCCTGACAAAACTATTGGACAATTGCCTGGAAATTCTGACACCATGGCTTTAAATTGGTTAGCTCAATGGTTAAACTGTTTACTCTTGACCGTGAGCTCCCTGGTTCAATACTTTTTTATTAGGTTGAGGACAATTTGTATTCATATAGTATGTCAGTATTTTTTTTTCAAATTGGAAATAGTTCCTAAACGGGTTGGATCCCAGAGATAGTATTGTAAAATTCTTTGGCACTCTCTGCCAAACTCCAAAGTTCTTTTCTGGGGTAACAAGCACCGAGACGGTTCATAAACCCACATGCAACACGTAGCAAATCCTCTCCAAGTTTGAAGATACCCTTGGAAAATAGTAATCACGACAATTTTTTGCATATTGTTTGGAAAATTTTTAAAAACTAAAAACTTGAAAGGATTAAATTTGGCCTGGAGACTCTTTTTTATTTCCTGGATCCCAAGTTATTACAAGAAATGGCTTTGTGGTTTCCAACTATACTGTTGAAATTGATGCTCTTGGACTTCCTATTATATTTCAAATAAAATACTTAATATTTTTCCACATGTTAATTTTTATTGGTGACTGGTTTCACCAACCTTTCACGTTGGCATTATCAAACTGAGTGAGGATTTTTAAAATAACATGCAATTAAGTGAACAATTGTTAAAGGGAGAGGTATTGGTTGTTAGAGAGAGTGTAATGATTCCTTGCTTCCGGATGCTTCCTATTGTTTCTAGATTTGAACTTAAGACTTTTTAGAGACGCACGTGCAGTCCTCTATTAGATCTGGCTAAATAGAGCAGATAAAAATGTATGCATTTCAATGTTTTATGAAAAAATTTAAAACATGCTCTAAAGATTAAACGCCCTCAGACATCAGTCGTCTCTAGGAACCGGTCTGTGATTTTTACAGTGGGACTGGCTTAAGCTGCAAATTTTCATGACAATTAAGCACTAAATCTCTACTTTGCTATATGTTCTTGCAATGAAAGATTACATATAAATTTAAATGTTATAAATTACCTGAGATGTAACAAATTCCTTGTACGTTGAGTTTTGTTCATAATTATCAAATAACTGTCTCAATGCTGCTATTGTTGATATTTTCCAAATGCCATCTTGAACTCTTATTAATCTTAAATTGTTTTGATTATTTTAATTTGATGTAAATAATGAAAGTATTTACTGTGTTAATTTATCTCCAATAAAAACATATTAGGTACCGTTTAGGTGCTAAATCTTCATCCTTGGAAGGTGTTTTTGTTTGCCCCTGATAATTAACAGTTACTAAATCTGCAACATTGTTAGTGTCAGTTTGGAAGATCGCCTCACTCGTAGCTTTAAGTTCAGCATTACTGATAAGTTGCGAAAGACTAATAGGAGTAGAAGTTTCATCTACAGATATTCCATTTATGTGAAGTCTATTCAATATCAGTTTTTGAAGTGAATCTTTGTCATGAAAAAAAAAAAAAAGGTAAAGAAAATGCCTCAGTCGAGTACTAAATAGATGAGGTGTGGAATATTTTCATTAGAGCTAGTGCTAGTATTGCAGTTACTTAGTTCAAATAAACTCACTCAAAACTGATCCATTCCCAAAATAGACCACGGCCGACAGACTCATAACAATTAATTTGAAATACATATTTAAAACTAGGTTTTACTGAAACAAAATCAAATAGGATTCACTGCGACCGACACTGCCGAACGGTTCACTTATAAACAAGTTTCTCAAAACTTTATTGACCTAAAATTTACTTTCTCTGGTGGCTTTCAACTGTTAATCGGAAATAAACTATAATTCTCATCAACACGTCGGGGAATAAGGAATAGGCCGCTCCTAAAATTAAGCACTTTTTATGAATTTGGATGACAAGGCTTGAAATTCAGTAACGACATTTATTTTTTAACTAACGTCAGAGATTTATTATACTTTGTTTTTTTTATTTTGAAACAAATATTACAATACAATTTCATTGAAAACGCACATCATTTCAATCGTGAATTTCTAAAACTTGCACACACTTAACATACAAAATTAATATTGACCATCAAAACTTAGACATATCGAAGCATTTCAGTACATCCTAACCAAAATATGAGACATTTTATCGTGCCGTATCAGGTTTTGTCATCCTACTGTATGACACGCCGCCGACAGCCGCCGCGTGTGCTGCACAGCCGCCGCGTGTGCGGCACAGCCGCCGCGTGTGCTGCACAGCCGCAGGACGCGCACACGCACGCGGCCGTCCGTTTTTACATTTACTCCCCCGTGTAATAAATAAAACGTAAAACCTAAATGAATGTTCTCGCGCATCAAAATTGTGAGCCCCACAATCTGCGCGCAGGAACTGGGGCAAAACATACCGTATTATAAGACATAGCCCTAAGAAGAATTGTAATTTATCATAGTAACTTAATAAATAATTTTGCATTTTTTTTTTTTTTTGCCCCAGCAGATCAGATCATTAACAAACTCGAACGTCGCCGGAGCTATGCTCCCGATGGATTATACATTGTAATTAATTCGACCGTCGGCTGGTTGCCGATGGATATTAAATAAACTCCATAATCAAGTATTGAAAGTGTTGTTATTCCATACGTTCGAGAGAAGTCCGGTGTGCATCGTACGGTCATCATAACAAATTGGTGTATCAAGTGAAACATCATAACATATATGGTGTCACTAGAGGTGCACATGACAGGTGAAATATCGGAGGAGCCTGTCGCGCGACGCCTCGCCGAGTGCGCCAGCCGCCGCTTCCTCCCCTGACTCGGCTGGCACAGTCGCGACTCGCTCGGTCGCCGTCATGTATCGTTCTCTATTTTCTTGTGTCAAATTACATTTTGAAAATACTCTAAAATTGGGATGCGGTGTCCACACGTCGACTGTGCTTGACAATAGCAAAAAATGGACATACAAGTCTCTACCTATACCTGACGAAGGAACGGACGGAGAACGAGCATTCGACATCGATTATATGATTGATAAGTAAGGTTATAATTAAATGTCGAACGTCTCTCGTAAACGTACAATATTGTTTCCAAATTGAACTGCGACATCGCTTTCCTCCCGTTCTTGGTCTGTTTAGTTTTCTTTGGCGTCAATGAATTTTCTGCAGTATATATTAATGTAGTGACGTTAAATTTTAATGTAAAAAAAAAAAAAAACTCTTTTAGGAAGTCATCCGTGTTTCCTGACGAGAATTCTCACATGAGACTTTTCGACGGAGTCACTTTTGAAAAATTACCCATCTGTAATATCAGAGTGAGCCCAAACAACTCAATTTTTTCAATCACGAGCCACGATGGAGTTGTGGAGATGTATAGATCTTGTGGAATTGAAGGTTTCAAGAATACCAGGAAAGGAACGAACATCGCAGCTCAGGCCACAGCCATCACTATTGCTTCAGTACGTATATTCCTTGTACAATTTAATATGCATAATAGCATTGCTAAATTTTAGATTGTATTTTTTATTTCTAACCTGTCTAAAAAAGTACATTCGCCAAGGATGTCATGATTTTTCTTAAGAAAATCTAATTTTCACCCTTTGTGTTTTTTTGTTTACACCAAAAACTTAAAAATACTATATTATATCTTTTCTCCATAAATGACTTGTCATAGTTTAAAGTTGAAAAAAAAAATGCTACATACTTTTACAATAGTGTAGTAAACTTTAAGTAAATACTACTCTACTGATTGTATTTGAAAAAAGTATAGATATTTTGTATGTATTTCATTTTTACATTCATAACAACCAAGGTGGAAAAAATTATGCATGTTTAATACAAAATTATTTTTTTAAAAACTCAGTTTGATAATGCCAACGTGAAAAATCGGCGAAACAGGTCACCAATAAAAATTGACATGTGAAAAATCACTCAAGTATTTTTTTTAATTTAATGAATTCCACCAAGTACTCTCTGTCAAAAATATTAATTATATATCGACTTTGCTTGTTTCTTTGTATCAAAATCTCATAAAAATAGAAAAATGTATGGATTTTTCCTTGAAAAAAATAAAAAAAAATAATAGAACTATTGTCATTGCTAAATATTAAAATGATTCATTTACAGAAAGCTCACGAGCTCGGTGTAAAAACCGTCCGAGTGAGAGTTCGAGGATTGGGCCCTGGAAGGATGGTGAGCATGTTACTTCAAAACTATTGTATTTTCATTCACATTGGTCTATTATGCAAAAATATTTATTTGTATTGTTTGAAAATAGTTGAAATGTATACTGCATACTATAAAATAGGCTACCTATTAACAAAAAAAATTTTCAATACCAAATCAGAATTAAATTGAATTCTTATTTTAGCCATTTTTAACACACTTTAGGCGGGTAACCAAATCGACTAAACTGATGTGCGTAGCGGGCAAAATTCGCATAAAATCGCGCATGCGAAATCTAATCTACAGTCTTTGATTTGCACTCTTTGATTTTTTTTCCGTTTTGCAACTCCCGAGTTAATTATGAGATTTTTGATCATAAAACAAATTAATAACATCTTTTTATGATATTGTTATGATTGTTTAGTTGTAAGGTAATAAAAACAGAAGAGATAAGAGTCTGTCAATAATTTATTTTGCACACAATTTAAAGTTTCAAACTTATTTTGGTGTGGTATTTTTTAAATCCCTCTATACATTTAAATTATGAGTGATCGGCATGTAAACAATAACAAGACGAAATGTATAGTTCCTAATCTTTATTATATAAACAAATGTTAAAGAAGTAACGTTGCCGAATCTAAACAAACATTACGAGCTGTAAACCTAAAGAGTAAAATGACCTTCTGCCGCTTTTAGAGTTAACACATTAAAAAAATGTACAGATACCTGCTTCGTGAACTGTTGATAAGACAGCTCACGAAGCGGGTATTTCAGTACCTACCCCGCCTTTAGGTAACAGTCCACGAAGCGAGTACTGGTACCTGCCCCGCCTTTAGTGTGTTAATATGCTATATAGTATAATAATTGCTATGAATACATTCTAGGCAGCCATCAAAGGGCTTCAGATGGGCGGACTTAATATTGTATCAGTGACAGACAATACGAGAGTTACTTGGAACCCACAGCGAGCAAGGAAAGCGAAGAGATTATAAAGCATGTATTCAAATTACTGTATTATTGTTAGTTTTTGTGAATAAATTTATTTAAAAAAAATGTTTTGTACAATTTATTAAAAACCGTATTTTGATTGAGTTTGCTTTTTTGACAGTCTGTTGTTAGCCCACTGGTTTTGGAGATCTTGTTCATTTGCTTTAGCCTGAAAGAAAGGAGAATATTTATAACAGTATTAATATATACTACATGAGACATTCCATGCTGTGACAATGAGAACTCAGTTTCAATTTTTTAGTTGAATGTTAAATTGATGTAACCTTTCAATCTTCTAAAACTTGACAGATAACTTAAAGAATTAAATTGAGTGCATAGTAAATTGAAGATTTGAAACTTATTGCTCTGAAAACAAGTGTATATATCGACAAAAGTATTACTTGGTGTGCCAAATAAGTGATTTGATGCTTCTTTCTTTGTTGAGTGGTAGGTTCATCACCGCGTCTTTTACTAGATGACATCCTGTGAGAATTATCTTCTGTCAAAGCTTTGGTTAACCATTCTCTCGGATCTGGCATAATTTCTTTTTGGTCAATGTCAATAATTTGCATAGTTTCCCCTTTGTGTCTTGCACGACTGCCACATAACTTCCTCAGCTAGAAGTATATTTGTTATCAATAAAGATTTATATACAAAATCAAAACACCATTAAAAAGGAGTCTATTATATAAATATACCTCCTGCTTCGTGCCAACATATTTTTGATATAAATGTATATATACATATATAATATATATTAAATTTGAATAGCCAAATGGCTAGGAGATATTGATCATTTCTTTTTGTGAGCGCTTTTAAACTAAAAAAGTCTTGGAAAATCTCCTAGCCTAGACTGTTCATATATGTTATTTAAAAAAAGTAATTTAACTAATGTTTATGAATTTATGTAACTTAAAATATTATGGTGAAATGGTTTACAACATCACTGGTTTAAACAAAATGCAGAGAATACTGAAGTAGTTCATTTTACTTACTGTTTCATTATCAATGCCCATAGTAGAATTTTGAGTGTGACATTGAGGTTGTTGATTACCGTGTTGTAAATAACCACTAGTTGAGTATATGACTTCTTGGGAAACTGATTCTGTTGAAGCTGGTATTTCATCTATGATAGGTTGTTGCTCCTCTTTATTGGTTATCAATTCTTCTTCGTATAAATTACTGGAGACGTCAGGTACAAAAGCGGGTTCATTAAAAGAAAAGAAGTCAACAGACTCTTTCCCTTGAGAGGTATCGCCGTCGCTTTCATCTGATGACCCATTAGTGAGAGAAGCTTGATTTTGAATAAGAGTACTCGCAACAGGTTTTAAAACCTTGGATTTTATATTATCAGGCTTTTTACTGATAATGCGAGGAATCATTTTCTTATGACTGTCTTTAGTGGCTGCCGCTTTCGGAAGTGGCAGAAGACTCAGAAGTCCGGTACCTTTCTACAAACAAGAAAATAATATTTGCATTAAACTATTTTTATTGTAAAAAAGTCTTATAAACTCTTCATATATCTCACAATCCTATCTGATTTAAAAAATGTGACTAATGAAAATACCTACCACTGATGGTTTGAATTTTGGAGTAGATTTTACTTCATCTTCTTCATCATCAAACTGGAAATAAAGTCAGTAATGAAAATATTTTTTTAAAGGTAAATATTATTTATGAATAAGTAAAAATAAGATTATTTACAACGTCTAGTTACTTCTGACAGAGACGGTAAGATAATCCTTGCCGGTTTTCGTTCAACTGGCTTGAAGGCTATCGGGGGTTTGGGTATTTCTTCAGAAGCTATGGCTTTTTTTTTTAGAAATTCATCATCTTCTTCCTCATAGTTGGAGTGTTTGGATATCTTTTTAGTCGGTGAGGGTAAGGCGACAAACAAACTTCCTGCTAAAAAAATTACAAATTAGCATAAAAATTCAAACGTCAATTTACTTGGATAAAAAGTAGTATAAATACCACTAGATTCAGAGACGTTGAGTATTTTATGTTGTTCTTTATTCGTTTCAACTTCTTGCTCGTCTTCGCTGTCTGTTATTTCACCGTCATAAGCGACAAGGGACATTTTATTTGATTAGTAATTGTAGCACTTTATTGGATAATTATTCAATAATGTATACGTTCAATCGAATTAAAATATATATAACATAACCATAGTCAAAATTTATCGACTGAATTCGTTGCAGCCGAGTTTGACATTTCGGTTCGACGCGCATTCCTCGAGGCTAGCGGCGCGGCTGTTCGCACACCACGCCAAGTACAATAGTCCCATCAATTGTTATAACTGATTACTTAAATAATCTATATTTTTTACAGAAAATACTCGGTGAAAATCCAATTTAATATTTCATGAAAATAATTTAGTGATTTTTGTTTAATTTTATTGGTAGAGTAGATGTAAGTATGAGGGTCACTTTTGTGTGAATTGAAATAAAAGCAATATGAATTGATTATTTATTGACTTGGCTCTTTTATAAACTTTAAATATCTAAACTAACAATTGAGATAACCTTTAATCATTTTGGCAGATTAATTTAAGAATTATAACAATTAAAAAAAAACAAGTTTGATCACCATTGCCCACATTAGTGTGTGGACAATGGTAGTCAGCAAATGTCGCACTTATAATGCATGCAATCTTCATGAGCCCAAAGTCCACATGAAGTGCACTGGAACCACATTTCATTGTCTCGCTCGGTTACCGGGGTCTTTTGCACCATGGTCGTTAGTATTTACCTCCGAGGTATTATTCGATTATTGCAGAATTTGTTTCTTTACATCCTGAGGACCCACCTTCTGCGGCTTGCCTTACACAGCTTTAGCCTTCTTTTCTGATCATGGAGTCTTTGTCAAATCGTTGCATACTGTTTCTTTCTTTCTTGTCTTGTCTGAAGACATATGTTTTCTTAGGTATCTGGATGAAATTTTGGATTCTTGACTTGTTCTCAGATGTTGAATGAACCAAGGACGCTACATCATATGGAGTTATGCTTCATGTAAAATGGCTCTTAACCGACCGCTTAAAAAATATCGTTATATTATATTTCCATGAAATTTGCTAGGCTGCATATTTTCTAAAACAAATTTTAAAAGAACATTAAAAATTGATTTCATATTTTCACAGTTGTTAATATTTTTTTAAAATATGATTATCATTTTATAATTTTACTGTCAAGTAATATTTGTTATTATTTTTTTATTTTGCAGTGAAAATATTAAAAATAGATTATATTTTTTTACAAATTGCCCAAGCAAGTAGGTGGGAACCATTAAACGGCTAACTAATGCGAGTTTGCTCATGGCTTCTCCTCCATCTTTGCCAGACGTCTGTGGTTGTTTTTGCCTGCTTCGGCTGGATTGTTATTTGACTGAGTTGACCTGTTTTTATTTGGTTTTGTAACGATCAGATAATTTACAAAGATTTTCTCGTAGTTACATACACTGTCAATAAACGTAAGATATTTTTTTAGAACTTTTCGCAATATTATTTTATTGTCGTTTTATGCCCAGTCGATTGTAATCGAGGATCAAAACCATGTTTATACGCCATTTTTATATAAGCTGTCATTTCGAGTAAATTGTCGGTAGTCATATTTTATTTTAATTTCTACATGTATGCATATTATACTTTAACTATTCTATTCTATTCTACGAATTAAATTATCTATAATGTTTCTAAATTTGTATATTTATTATACATTTGCGTTACTCTACTGTCCAATTATTCACGCATGTTGCCAATAATACAGTTGGGCCTAAATATTTTTAATTGTACGTAGCCAGATTGAAATAACTAAATCTCTCATTGTTAATGAAATCCACCGAGAATGTTCAAATTTAGATATCTGTAATTATTTCTTGATAGTATTCATTTTATTTTTAATTTTTTGAAGAAGAAATTAAGATGGACAGGTGATTTAAATTATAATGTTTTATTTGTGCTATAATCTATTGATCGAGTTTATTGAAAACTAGTATTATCGAAATATTTCCATAGTTCTTCAAAATTATGTGTGAATGTCTATTTTGGATCCGATCCTTATTCAAAAAGATGCATATTGATTACTTATGTGTATCCTCTATATTTAATATTTTTAAAGTCATTATTATTGATTTAATTATTATATATTTTTCTAGGAAAAAGCAATATGAGTGATTCAAACGAAACACCCCTTGAAGGAAATCAAGACGTGAGTACTTTATATGTGATAAATAATTTAATCTGTATCATAAAAAGTTGATAGCAATTATTGACAAAAAAATATTCTCTAAGTGTGAATCTTGATAAAACTAATTAAGTGGAATACATAATATATTCAACATTATAGAAATAGTTTATAGTACATACTCTGGATTTGCACACACTTTTGTGGTCTAGGCTAATATAAAATTTGAACTGTTTAGAGCAGAGGTGTCAAACTCAATTTTGCAGAGGGCCATATATTAAATTTAGAATGTGTAGGCGGGCCAGATTCAAATAAAATAAGTCTAAAAGCTCTAAAAAATATGATTCTTTTTTCTGTGACACATTGCGATCGCGGGCCGTATTGATACGGCTCGAGGGCCGGATGCCGCCCGCGGGCCGTATCTTTGACATGACTGGTTTAGAGTATTAATTTGGTAATAATTGGTGCCATCAGAGAATTTGTGAAAAAAAATTGTGAAAATCTAACACCTGCCTCTCCAAGGTTTCCATATAGTAATACAGCTGGCGTAAATTTGCAGTTTGTTAATGATACAAAGACTATAATTTTTCAATACTACGGATATTCTGGATTTGATTACAACTGAAACTAACCAATTTGCAATTCAATGTCAGAATAATAAAATTTTGCATAGATTATTAAATTGTTAAAAATTTAATAAATACTTGTTGAGGGACAAGGCATTTGATTCGTGAAGATCCATTATTATAATACTAGTAATGTAGCCCGTCACAAAATGACGAATTTGATGAACGATGCGTCTAAATTCTCGCGGTTAACGACATCTCGCGGCGAAGAAGTGAATTATATAATTAAAGTTTAGCTAAAGCATATTTTAAAGTTTATGAATGAAAATATTATCCTATCGTCTTGAAATTCGGCACATAGCTGCGGAAAAATTTACTTAACTTATGTGCAAAAAATCAGCGTTGTATCTTTTAAGATATTCTATACAGAACGGAAAAATGAAACATACATACAAACATACAAATAAACACACAATGGCTATTATTATAGTAGATAACTAGAAATGTAGCCCGTCATAAAATGACGTATTCGATGAACGATGCGATAGTGTTTGAACATAATAAGATGAATAATGCTTTAATTTTGTATCATCAGTTGGATGAAGGTGCGAAGTTCTGTGATATACTTGGCCTTGAACTTTGAAGCAGAGTTGCCCACTGTTAATTTAGCTCCCATTGATGCAAAAGATATACTGTTATTGTATGATCTTATTTTTCTCTTGAAATTTCCATTATAAGTATCCTTTAAATATACTGGGGAAATAGGTCTTGCTGGTAGTTTTACTTTACCTTTGTGACAGTAATCGTTGAACTTTCCATCTGATGGGTTTTCTGCTTGATAATGTAAAGCATTGCAGAATCGACAGGTCACATTAATTAATCCGAAGACAAACGCAGCGTTCGCTGTACATCAGTTTCTTTTTGTCTTGAGGTCGATGCGCGTACTCGAATTTTAAGAAGACGCTGCTCACGTTTTCCTTCCAACTCATTGCTTGACATTTATGTCACATTTTGTGTCACAAACAACACATCACTTTTCACTGCACTTTTATTTATTTGATGCAGTCTTTATCACGTTCAATTGTGCAATTCTTTTTTAATTACGTTTTCTGTGCGTAGAAGGTGTTATTTTGAGTTATTAATGATGTGATTAATAATTTCTAATGCAATTTCGATAAAAAAAAATAGAGATGGCGTTTGTGTCAAACTGACATAAGCTGGAAATTTCTTAGAAGCATCAAAATTTGTTTTTTTTGTAAAAGTTCTAAATTTGAAATTCTCGCGGTGAAGAACAGAATCATATAATTCGTACATATTGAAACTCGCTAAAGCATATTTTATAGCCTTATTAAATTAGTTTTTAAATAAAAATATTATCCTATCGTCTTGAAATTCGGCACATAGCTGCGGAAAAATTTACTAAACTTACGTGCAAAAAATCAGCACTGTATCTTTTAAGATATTCTATAGAGAAGCAAAAGATGAAACATACATACACACAATGGCTATTATATATATTAGATAGATAATAAGAGTAACTTTGTATTTTGTCTTCACATCGAGTTTATTTTAATAATTACGTTGTAATATTGTACTTATTAAAAAAAACTGATAATATGATAAAGGTTATAATAAAATTACTTGGTACTTATTTAAACAAAAAAAATTGCAATTTTTGGATGCACTTTCTCGCCAAAATTCAACTGTTTAGTGATTCGTAAGAATTTTTTCTTAATCTTAGATCTCAAAGCAAGTTAGATTTTTTTTTATAAAACAAATTAGGTAATCTAAGAGAACAGTAAACATTATCTAATATCGATTTATTTTCTTATGACTTTAATATATTATCCTTATCTGCAGTCTTATCAAGATATTTATAATTTTTAAGACAAATTTCAAGGTTTTGTAGCAATAAAATGATGCATGCATTGGATACGCACATACTGTACATTTATATCTATTATTTTTTTTATTTCTAAAGCCTCGAGAATTAGAAAAACTAGAAGAGGCTAAACTGAAAGCCAAATTTCCATCAGCAGTCCTGGGGAGAGCAGGAGGGCCCGGCGGCCACACTGCTTTTCTGCAAAAGCGTCTCGCCAAAGGGGTATAAATTTGCCTATATGAATTAATTATTATTTTGTTTAGTTTATAAGTTTTTATTTTAAATTCAGTTTATATCAGTAGTATATTGAAGGTAGTGTGTTTTAAAAAGTTGAATTTTGCTTCTTCTCATTACAAATTGTTAACAAAGTTGAACTTTTTGAGTAACAACTAACGTGTGATTTAAAACCATTTGAAGAGGATAAAGTGTAAGTCAAGAGTTTTTTTTTTTTAATAATTTGTATTTTGTTTTAGCAAAAGTTTTTTGATTCTGGAGACTACCAAATGGCAAAACAGAGACCAGGTGGCATGGGCGGCATAGGGGGCCCCTTCAAGACCGCCGCGACCCCTAAAGTTCCCACAGGGGACACGATACCCACGCCTGAGACCGTCCCGATAAGAAAGACGTCCATCATTCAGCCCAAATTCACAACTCCCAGTCAAACATCTTAGCCCACCGCAGTTACGCTTACGTTACATTATTTCTTCATTGAAACAAACATATTGGCATAGAATCAAATTCATTCATCATATGTTTTCTATAAAAACAGAAATTAGATTAGACTTAAACCAGAGATATAATCATCGGTTGTATTTTCAAATCTAAACATGCAGTCTCCAATGTAAATTCAGTAAACTTTACATTGAAACGAAATCATTATTTAATTGATGTGAATAATTTTTACTGATTTTGCTCCCATTGAATATCATCAATACTATTTTTTTACTGAGGGTGAAAGCAAAAGTAGCTTTCCGTAAAATTGCTTCAAAATAATGTTTGGATAATTTTATAAAGTAAATTATTTTAGTCGGATGAATGTAAACGGGATGTTTAATTTTTTTAATATTATTGTGTATCCTGAGATTCACTACACCCAATGTTGACTTGCTTGGCCAGGGTCACGTTAGCTCTGTCGATTTTCTGTTCACACGCTACAATTTCCATTTTGAACACGTGAGAGTGTATCACTTTGTTGTAGAATAGATAAATTGTGATTAGTTGTGAAGTAATTGTTTTTTAATGATTGTGTTTATCCGCAGGTTAGTTTCATGTTTGCGCATTTTTCTCAGTTTTGACAGCTTTACGTTCCAATTTCTTATTAGGATTGAAAGGTCTGAATAATTATTATAAAATTAAGTACCTAAGTATTTTTACCAGAAATTTGTGTATCTCCATTTAAGTAATTAATGTTCTTTTAATTTTTCTGCATTCTAGGAATCTTTTATTTTAAACAATTTTTATGGTATACTTACTGTAATGTTATTTTAATAAAATGTTTTGCCTTTACTATAGTGAATGCTAAAGTTAATAAAATATGTTATTGAGATGCTCAGTTTTATTGCTTTCCTTTCTCTGTGTAGTGACAGACATGTAATGGTATCGCTTCACAGCATGACAATTTCACTTATGAAGGACATGAAAATCTGCCTACTAAAAGCTGATAAATATTCATTTTGATCGGTAAAATGAAGTTGACCGTTGAATTCACATGATTTTATTGTATATTTTTTAAAGTTGGTTTTTTATGTAAAAAATAGTGATATTTATCACAAAAATATATAAATATACTTTAAAACACGTTAGTAAATAAGTTTTGTTGCAAGTACTTTTTAAGTATAACCTCTGTATATATTCATATTTGATTTGAACAAAAACCACCTTTTCCCTTCCAGGTGAGATTTCTTTGGTAGAGCATAAAACATTGGTGTAAACCATAGGTTCCCAACGGGGGCGGTACCGCCCCCCAGTGGGTGCTGGAGCTTTCCAAGGGGGCGGTGGCGGGTCCAAGGGAAAATGGGAGGCGTTGTGAAATACCTCTATGGTATTTTTATATGGAAAAATAATTGGTATAATTATAACTGTTATGTCAAAGGGGGCGTTGGTTTTTTGTTGTTGTCAGGGGGGCAGTGGTCAATAAAATATTGGGAACCTAAAGTGTAAACCATGGGTGGCCAACCTTTTTCAGCTGCCGGGCCAAATTAATGAAATGAAATTTCCTATTGGGCCGTACAACAAAAATTCATTTAATACAATAGGTATATAACTTAAAAACTGGAATTTGACACTAGATACATGACATTCTGCATCGACCGAAACAAAGGGTAGTCAGAAGGCGCTAAGTCTGGATTATATGGCGGGTGGGGCAGAACTTCCCATCCGCTATTTTCCAAATTGGAAAATCAATGTCTTGTGTCTGGTCTCCCATTCTGGCCGTTTTTCCTACAATGCTCTCTTTTAACGAATCAGTTGTTGGTACACCTCTCCAGTAATGGTTTCACCCGGTTTTAAAAGCTCATAATACACAACTCCCTTCTGGTCCCACCAAATACAGAGCATTATCTTGGTAGAGTGAATATTCTTCTTCGGTGTCGATTTGGCTTCGGACTTCGAATACAACTTTTTGCTCTTCGGGTTGTCTAAAATGAATCTATTTTTCGTCACCAGTAACAATTCGATTCAAAAACGACTTCTTTTTATGACGCTCCAGCAGCATTTCAGACATGCAAAATCGCCTTTCCACGTCTCTCAGGTTCAACTCGTATGGCACCCAATTTCCTTGCTTCTGGATGAATTCCAATGCTTTAAGGCGCTTGGAAATGGCTGCTTGAGTCGCACCCAATGATTCCGCAAGCTCTTCTTGTCACGGGTCTTGATCGAGTAACGCTTCCAATTCTTCATCTTCAAACTTTTTCGGCTGTCCAGGTCGTTTTTGTCTTTGATGTCAAAATCGCCACTTTTAATGCATTGAAACCTCTCAAAACACAAGAACATGTTCGCCATACAATCCCATGAGCAAACGATGACTTTCGGCTGCAGTTTTCTTAGCATAAAAGTGACTCAGCAAAACTTCCCACAAATGCTGTTTTTTTCGCCATATTTCAAAATTTTCTATAATTTAAAAAAATAAGATGCGCACAAGCGCATATATCAATGATTTGCTACAGCGCATACACAAGTGTTGGCATCTAGTGTCAAATTCCAGTTTTTAAGTTATAGACCTAATATTTTTTTGGAACTTATCCTCATTTGACATTTAATGAAATATTGGTTATTGATATTGTTAATTAGGTGAAGTCTTTGTCATAGCAACATCATCAAACTGACTTTAAATGGTTGAAAATTTTAACTCTTTCGAAACAATTTACAATATACTATTTATAATACCAATTAACTGCTATTGTATTGATTTAAATAAAAATGGAGTGTTACAAAACAAGCACAAGCTAATTGATATTTTGTAATTTTATTTGTAAAAAAAATATACAAAGTCTTATTAAAGGTCGAAGCAAATTTATTTTACTTCCAACTCATTAGTAATTATTAATTTCACATTGGTAGTTATATTTTTTAAGAAAATCACTACTTGGTAAAAAATAATTCAAATTAATGAAATGTGTTAATGTGCAATCCAATCTGGTCTGAATTTTACTTTCACATTGATTAGATCTATATTTATCACAGACGATGGCAAATACTGCACTCAATAGATTGATTGTTCAACAATAATAAATGACCACAGTATTAGAAGCAATGGCACAGAAAACTGAAAAACGTTAAGGACTTGAACTTGGATACCTAAAACATTGAACTGTAATGTAAAAAATACAATTTTTTTTTTAGTTAGGATTCAAACTAACGTATAAGAATATATTAGTGTTATTTTACGCTTATCATCACTATTGTTTAATTAACTATAAAGATGTGAACACAATGATGCAGTGCTGCATACAACATTTTTAGTGATGTTCTTGGTGTATTAATTTTGTGGAATAATATTTTGATAGTAATCCTTCTCCGAAGTTCAGAATAGCCATTCATTATGTTTCATATATGAATGCACATTAAAATACCTTCCACTTTTTAGGATTCACTCGAATCTGAAATTAATATGAACATCTTACATTAATATGAAGTTTTACATTCAAAGCAAATTAACAAGTACAATACAATGCAATGCACATATATGTCCCGACTTCGCGTAGACCGCGGTTTATGTAATGTTTGTATTTATAGTGGTGGTTAATAATTAAATTAGGTTAAATGCCAACCTACTCGGTGCCCAGTGAATATAGTTTGGAGTGGCAGCTGCTTGGTACTCCTGAACAAGGTCGTCCACAACTCCTTGAGAATGATCAAGCTCTTCCAATGAATCCCGGAACATCGGCTCTTTACGAAATACCTCAAGGAAAGCTTCCCTCTTTCTTAACTTATAGTACTGTTGCAGGCACCTTTCGAATAACTAAAAATAATCAAAAGAGACATTCTCTCGTAAATATCCAATACACAGAATTTGATTGCCGTGTAAAATAAAATAAAAACATACAGAAGATATGTTCGTGTGGTTGGCCAAAAGCAGTCCAGATACTTTGTGACTTGATTGAACATACGGGGATCTCCGCGATAGAGCAACCTGTATGCTCGCAGGACCCCAAGGAATGAATTGCGCAAGTTTCCTCTCACGTATACGCTGCAAGGATTTGTGAACTTGTGATGGATCCACCTCTCCCTGGAATACAGACAAATATATGTTCATAAAAGGCAAAGACAATCTATATTGTATTTCATTACTGTGCATATAAGAATTGAATAACCACCTGTATAATGTTTAAGATGGAGATGTAGCAGTGCTGGTTATTTCGATCGGGACTCAAAGATACCATCATATTTTTAGGTTGTAGCAATCTTTGCATTACATCAAGTACTGTTGTTTTACGAATCTTAGGGGCCTGGAATTATTGCAGGATGTATATAACATACTAGTGGATACTTAATACAAAGATTTTTTATAGTATATTTAACTTTTTATGTTTCCAATGAAATGCAATTTTACAAAAATAATCAATATTGTGTATAAGCCTGTTACCGCATTGAGTTCGTGATCTGTAGTGAGAGGGGTATAGCCAGTCATCAGGAAATGCAACCGAGGGGTAGGAATGAGCGGGGCAATGAGACTTATGAGATCGTTATTCATGTACGAAGGATACCTGCAAAAACCACATGTTAGTATTCACAGAGTTGAAAGACACTAAGTAAAACATACAGTAAAATTGAGTATCCCAGCTGGAGTCCTGCTTTCTTTTTAAGTAAATATAAATAACACCTAATGGTTAACGAGACTACTAACATTCATCACTGCAACTTTTCAGGATAAGTAAATGCTCTTTTATGAGTCGATGGGTTTTATTTATACAAGGAGTACTCCTTCTACTTTTTTTTACCTTAAAGTAGCAGTGCTAGCACTCATTATGGTTGAGACCAAAGTATTGATTTGAGTGAATGAAGGATTCTGAATGTGAAGCCTGTCTGTGGCTATTCTGTTAAGAGCCGTGTTGTCCAGAACCATTACGCAGTCAGCGCTCTCCGTTAGCCGCTTGAGTGTCAGCAGAGAGTTGTAAGGCTGAACAACTACATCACTAAAATTTTTCAAAATAATATAAGGATTAAGGATCATCATGATTATTTGTACCGAGCCATAGAAGTATAAATCTCAACAAATAGAAGTTTAAATTAAAATATATAATTTATAGTACCATGTAAAATTGGTAGCAGAAATGATGCATTTTTTTGTCTTATGAAATTACGCTTCAACTTACATTTTTTATCAATTTAATATAAAATTTACATAATTATTATTGTTTTTATTGTGTGAAAACACATAAAATAATTTAAATTATAGTGGAAATTGCATATTAGATAATCTTAAATTATATAAACATATAACTGAACATGTCTACTGAAGCTCTATTAGAATATAAATTGAAAACCGCATAATGCTGAAATTAATTTCAAATTAAAAAGATAAAACCTATCATTTTAATTTCCCAAGTATATGCCGATTTCATTTTATAGAAATTGGGTGGTCGGTCATTACTCTTGTAACAGAATTAAGTGTAATATTGAACAAGATTTTTGTTACCTTATTTCATCAAGATTGGGGAACACACTGTAGGTTTGAACTAACTTTTTTGGAAATCTATCTGATAGATGCTCCAAAATGTAAGAGCCCATTCCAGATCCGGTACCCCCGGCAATAGAATGGCACAAAACAAACCCCTGGAAATGCAGTATGATTTATATTACACTATACATAGACAACACTTTGTTAACATAAAGTGAATTATGATGAGTGCAGCTTCTCTTTCTCTACCTCGAGATTATCACTTCCATCGGCTTCTCGGTTTATGATGTCAAAAATTTCTTCACTCAGTTTTTCTCCCTGTGCAAATCCTGAGGCCCAGTTATTACCAGCTCCTCCTCCATCTTTAGACAAATATACATTCTCAGGGTTGTAAAGCTGAAAACGGTAATATGAAAAACACAGTGAAAGTATCTCTAATAAATTGAGTGGTTTAGTTACATCAATAATAAAAATATGCCATTTTATCTTTCGAATTGAACAACAATACCTTAGCGTAAGGAGAATTTAATATAGTGTGTATAACTCGAGGTTCAAGATCCAAAAGTACAGCACGCGGAATATAGTGGTCATCGTCTGCTTGATAAAAGAATACATCTTTCCGATCCGATCCGGCAGAGGCGAATTCCTCGAGAATCCCTTCCGGCGATATGCCGTGCTCCGCGCACAACTGCTTCCAAAACTCAAAGCCAACTGAAACACCCCAGACTCACGCGTCACTTCACACATCCATATGTCGCTAGGCTATTGCGAGACGTACCATTTATTATTACTGAATAAAACAACAGTAAAATGAAATAAGTAAATATCAAATAGAATATTCAACAGATTTTTTTTATTTGAAAACATTTGACAGATGAGAGGTTTGCATACTTTGATTTCCACATTGGCCCAGCTGCAACGTTATCATTTCACTCGGCATTTTGAAGGATCGATGATTGATGTAGATCCTATAAAATTAAATTATTAGAAATTATACATTTAAATTATCAATTGAAAGATAAAACAAATAAAATAGGGATAAGCAATTCGTTTCCCACCTTAAATTGGCGAGAACGCTACTACCAACTTGACAAACGCGAAAACTTAGCAGATGAATAATTCAGAGCTTATTAATCTTGTCGCGTACAGCTCGAGCAGTGGACGACTCGAGGCACGCCTCGCTCCCGCGTCCTCGCCATCGCTAGATATAAAGAGAAATACTTGGAAAATAGCTCGTAAATTACGTATCTGCAATCGGTAAAAATTGTTATGTACCTGTAGGGGTTAGTACCTACATCGGAACACGTGTCTTACGGCCTGTTGGAATGTGACATTCGACCCTTAATCCATTAGATATTTTATTAGACGGCCCATTAAAATATGACATAAACCTATAGTAATTAGCGGTCAGTCAAAAGGCGATCGTATTTCAGGCGAGATGTCCTCTCAATGAGACACCCCCCGATACGTGAGAATCTTCATGTTTACGCTATCCACAAAGGCAGCGGGACCCTATATAAGCGGCTTCCCCGCGCCCCTCCCCCCACCCTTGTTAACTGTTATCTAGTATTTAATATTTATCTAACTTATTTCAACTCATGCTATAAAAGGGTTTTTATCACATATTTTCCCTTGCACCTACAACAAAACATACCAGTAAGAAACACATGTACACTACCACCTAAGACACCAAGCTGTAAGCCCCAGAAACTGCGCGCAGGAGCCGGGGCAAAACATACCGTTTTATAAGACATAGCCCTATGAAGTTTTGTAACCTATTATATTTAACTAAATAAAGAATCTTGAAAATTTAAAAAAAAAATAATTTTTTCGTCCCTCGACAGAGAGACCTCGCGGCATCAAAGCAGTAACCACGTACATTTCTACCCAGTGTAGTTATACTGAATAAACTACGAATACGCAAATATTTCGCCAGCCTTCTGATTTCCAACCATACATCAATCCTGCAACCACAACATCACATCAACGACATCAGAGACAACAATACTCTATAATCATCGGCGAAATACCTTTTTAAAACAAGTATCGGTGCTTTGTCGATGGGTCGTTCACGAGCCTGAAGTGTGCCGCGTCTGGCGAGTGGACTGTCATTTGCGAGAGTATTCCGTCGTTCCCGGCTCGGTTCTGCTTATTTTAGAGATACATTTCCATCTCCTTGAAAATGTCCGACGGAGACGATGATTTCATGTGCGAGGAAGAAGAGGACTATGGACTGGTGTGTAAATAATTTTAATTTACGGGATCGAATCCCGAATCGCCGATTCACAACTATTTATTAACGTTGAACTTTCTGTTGGTACTTTTGGCCTAAAAATTGCAAATTGAGTTGTATTATTTATTAAGTATGGATATAAATAAATTTATCTATAAGATTTAATTTAATTTTAGCTTTTTTGCCCCATTTTCTATAATGTGCATAAATTTATATTATTTATTTACTTTTTGTAAAGTATTAAGCTTTCGTACAGGTGCTATAGCAGTAATTTAACCGTAGATATATTATATTGCAGGAATATTCTGAAGATAGTAACTCGGAGCCGGATGTTGATTTGGAAAATCAATATTATAATAGTAAGGCTCTCAAAGAAGACGAGCCCCGCAATGCTCTCGCTAGTTTCCAGAAAGTCTTGGATCTCGAGGGAGGAGATAAAGGAGAATGGGGATTTAAAGCTCTCAAACAAATGATCAAGATTAATTTCAAACTGGTATTTATTTTGAAATATGCTGTTGAATTATTAATGAATCATCTTATTTCTTTAACTATTTGATTTTTTTTGTTTTAGACTAACTACCGTCAAATGATGCACCGATACAAACAATTACTGACTTACATCAAGAGTGCTGTCACACGAAACCACTCTGAGAAGTCTATCAATTCTATTCTTGATTATATATCAACTTCTAGAAATGTCAGTTTGCAGTACAATTATATTTATTATTGGAGTTTCAATGTTTTATGTATACATATGTAATAATCATTCTTGCCCTGAACAGATGGAGCTGCTCCAAGACTTTTATGAAACAACATTAGAAGCTTTAAAAGATGCTAAAAATGACAGACTCTGGTTCAAAACAAACACAAAATTAGGAAAGCTCTATTATGATCGTGGAGATTTCAATAAATTGGCTAAAATATTGAAACAACTTCACATCAGCTGCCAGGTGGTCATTACAAATTCACAAATTATTATTATTATTTTATTATTAGAATTGATTGTTTATTTTATTATATTTATTGTTTACAGACTGATGATGGTGAAGATGATTTAAAAAAAGGCACTCAGCTTTTAGAAATCTATGCATTAGAAATCCAAATGTATACAGCGCAAAAGAATAATAAAAAACTAAAAACTCTCTATGAGCAGTCGCTTCATATAAAGTCAGCCATTCCACATCCACTCATTATGGGAGTCATCAGAGGTTAGGAGTTATTTTATTTATAGTTTTGCAAATATAAGCGGTAAAAAAATTGAGGTTGATTTTGAATTGATTTTTTTCTTTTTCTTATTCAAATTTCAGAATGCGGAGGCAAAATGCATCTTCGGGAGGGTGAATTTGAAAAAGCCCATACAGATTTTTTTGAGGCTTTTAAAAATTACGATGAGTCTGGAAGTCCCAGAAGAACAACCTGCCTCAAGTACCTGGTTTTGGCTAATATGTAAGTATTGTTTGAGTAAAATCAACATATAAAACATAAATAATTTTTATATCATAATTTAAAATTTTCTCAGGCTCATGAAATCTGGCATTAATCCCTTTGATTCTCAAGAAGCAAAACCTTACAAGAACGATCCTGAAATCCTTGCAATGACTAATCTGGTTGTGTCATATCAAAATAACGATATTAATGAATTCGAAGCTATTTTAAAGCACAATAGAAATAATATTATGGATGATCCTTTTATCCGTGAACACATTGAAGATTTACTTCGCAATATTCGAACTCAAGTATTGATCAAACTTATTAAACCGTATACTCGGATTCACATTCCGTTTATTTCTAAAGAACTTAACATTGATGCCTCAGAAGTGGAAAATCTTCTAGTATCTTGTATACTTGACAGGTAAGCATCACAAATTCAATATATTAAATTGATGATATTATTGTCTAAGCTGGATCTTGATTGAATTTTCTTGTGTTGAATTGATTTTGTACGATTGCAGTACTATCAGAGGTCGAATAGACCAAGTAAACCAAGTCTTGGAGTTGGACAAACAGTCTCGATGTGCAGCACGCTACAATGCTTTAGACAAGTGGACTAATCAACTGGCTTCTCTTCATTTAGCTGTCACTAATAAGATGGCTTGATTCTTGATAATAACTCTGATATCAGTTGTATTTGTAATGTTTTATATATATTTTGTCACAAAATAAAACAATATTTTGTGGTCAGCTTTGCTTGCAATCTATTCAGTATACAAGTTTTGTTTTTTTTTTAACAGCAATAAAAATATTTAAAACTTATATTTTGATTTTAATTTTTCCCCTTAAAAATCAAAAATTGTTTTATGAATTTGATGATATTGTAAGTTGTTTCAGTATTGAAATGAAATAAAACACCTTCATGAGTTAATGTATTGTAATTCATAAGTCTACATTATTTAAGTTACGTTATTTATTTTCAATAATATTTACAATAAACTCTCATATTCAAGTACATATTATAGATGTAAAATATCATGTATGATAAAATTTATGTGAAAAATGTTTTGCCTCTATATAAACATAATACTATGTTCAAAGTTTGACCACAATACTATAAAAATTTTCCAAGTATGTATACCATATAGATTTTTAAAACAATATTAATCTGTGGAAACTTTTACCGCCACCATTGTTTAATATTACACATGTTAGTATTTCTGTAATTACCAACCCATATGAAATTGCAATGAATATTGAGAGTCTAGTGTTTATTATGTTATAATTTATTTGAATATAATGTATTTTTAAAGAAAAGTTATACATTACAATGCAATTGATTGATCCTCATGTAATAAAAAATCTCAAGTCAGCAGAATATTTGGTTTACGTGGAAATATAGTAAAGCGCACGAGTGTTACTAATGCCAAATAAATACTGTATAATTTAGATTTATTCAATTCTCAAATATTTTGTACATGTGGCAAGTGAATAGCATTTATATTAAAATAATAAAAGAAATTGACTGAATGTTGTAATGATTTTTCAGATGTATAAATAAAATTGCAATTGACTTATTTATAAAAGAAGAGGTATTTAAAGTGTTAATTGGTTTCATGTGGTACAAAAGATCTCTCTAAATGAAGTAAATTTTTAGTGAACAATAAAATTGGTATTTTGTATTTGCAAATAATGTGTCATAATTTGCTATAGTTAATTGTCAAGCAAAGTTTGATAATGCCCATGTGAGAGGTTGCCGAAACTGGTCATCAATAAAATTGAACATGTGGACAAATCAAAAAGTATTTTATTTAAAATGGAATTCCACCAAGTACTCTGTCAAAAATATTTAATATATTAATATAACACAATTAAAGCATTCAGAGGACGGAATGTTTTTACTTATAATCTATGTAATGGTCATTTTAATTCACATTAATCTTTAGATAACTAATATGGCTTTATTTAAAAAAATTATCACAAAACCTTACCCTAAATATAATTATATAGATAATGTTGATTCTAAGAGTTAAATAGTATATTTTGAAGTGAACAACCAAAAATAATATGAAAAAGTCTACAAAATGAATATGATATGTAGTAATCTTCTATCAGTTGTGTGGTTTGTATCTGAAATATCTCAAAAGTGAGTTTGTTTCTAATTATATATTTAGTTGCATCTTGAGTACAACCCGGTAGTAAAATAAAGCTTGAATGATCCAATTAACTTGACAATAGATTTCTGTGGATATTATTATCAATAAACATGAATTCACAAGTATTTCCAAATTTACCAATTGCTTGATAATAATAATAAAAATATTAGAACATCTTTCGTGTTTCTTACATTGATTAATTGATCTCCCAAAATAAATTGTTACAAAGATTTTAAGGCCGAGCAATTATGACACCAACCTCATTATTAAATGGTGGGTCAGCTGGATCAGTTTTGAAAAAACCTTTTTTAAAATATGATGGCATCAAATTGTATAAAACTCATAGCAAAGTTGTCAACCACATTATTTGGATGCTAGATTCTCAATCATTTTATTTTGCTGATTAGACAGTTATAATATAAATTATATTAACTTGTTTTATCACTGTATTGATTGCATGCCACAGAGAGTTGGTTTTTATTTTAAGAATGTTAGATCTTAAAAGTGTGATATAAAATTTTGAGTTAAGCACAAAAAATTAATCATATAATTATAAATGTATGTTGATAATTTTGAGATAGTAAGGTAACTAATGATACGATACTCTTGAGAGTTTTATAATGTAGTGAAATTTGATGTTTATTATTTTGGTAAATGTGTTTATTTCATGCTGAATTAGATATTAATTTTCCCAGTTTTAGAATGATGTCAGATTATTGGATGACTTGGTCATGCAGCCAAGGTCTAAATATTGGCAGAGTACTAGGGTAGTGCGTGTCCGGTTTGAGAGTATCATCTCCCTCGTTGAGTGGGTAGGTGGCCAACATTATAGGCAGCTGTAACTTTACTTCCTTCTCCAGACTTTTAGGTTCTATGATAAACTGGAATAATAAAAGACGGTAAGATTTTAAACATAATGCATCAAATGATCGCTTAAGTAAACAAGCCTGGTGATAAAAGTTGAAAAACATAACAAGTTTAAGAAGAAAGTTTTAAAAAATAAATAGCATGATGGATAAATGATGAACATGAGTTTGATAAGAAGAACTTTGTTCAGCATCAGCAGTTGTACATTAGTTCGAAATTTTTATGTGTTATAAAAGTAAAAAAATGAATACTTACATAAACATCATATTGAATTTTTATAAGATGACAGCCTCTTAAATTTGTGGGAGGAAGTGGTGGAACATAAAGCAATTCATTTATCCACTTATCTTCTTCTCCAGGTCTGATTTTCCCTCTGGACAGGCCAGCGAGTTCTCTTCGTTCAGTTTGAATAATTTTTCCTCTAGCCATATATTGGATAGTCTGTAAAGAAGAATGTATGAGATTGTTAATTAATTGATTTCCGCTAATTCAACTTCTCATTTATCAATTTTGCAAACTTTTAAAATTAATTTCTCAGCCAAGTGTTGATTTTATTTTATTTTATAAAATCATGCTGAGTCATCAAAATCCTTAACATAGCTTATAGTTTTGGAACACGACCTAATAGACCGATGACACCTAATAATGAATAACCTTAGTACACAATACACAAAATGATGAAAACATCCTCAAAAAAAAATTATACGCACAGGCGGGATTCGAACCCACATCTTGGCAGCCTGATGCTTTAATCATTTTAACCATCACAGCCTTTATATTTCGATGTACCTATGTTAGTTAAAAATTAGGTTATGAATAAAAATGTGGATCTATTGAATGTTCATTATCGCCTAAAATTATGATTTGTGAATATTGATACCTCAGTGAGAGCAGCTCTGGTGCTCTTGACAGTGGTGCGGGAGGTGTTGGTGACGGTTGCACTGATGGCTATGCTCTCTCCAGGTACATAGCCCCCGCGGTCTAGTGCCACTCGGCACACCAGCGGTCCCGCCCCCACACAGCCCATGCCTAAGCGGTGCTCCACTTCACATCGGAAAGCTTGCTATAAATAATCAATTGGAAAATTGTGTACATTAAAAAGCTGAGCACATATTATAAATTTAAGATCTAATTTGCCCAAACTACAACAAAACAAAATATAATTATTAAATGCACTGTAATTAATTGTAAAATTTAAATAATTTATTTTTTGTGATTCATCAAACAGTAATATTTGTCAAAATACTTAAATAACTACAATAATAATAAAAAGTTATAAAAAAATCTCTGAGCATACTAAAATATACAATAAAATAAAATTCATAATATTAAGATAGCTCTTAATGTACTTTAATTTGTTTGTAAATTGCTTGGATACTAATTTGTAAATGAAGAATCATAAATATTTAGCAATTGTCCTTGACAGATATAATTTTTACAAAAAGAAAGAATAGCTGATGACCAAAATAGCTTTGCCTCATTACTCGAAACCAGAGTTAAAAAAACAGATTTAATTTATTGAGTTTTACTTTCACGCTAAATATAATATTTTTATAATTACCGAAAGAATCGGAGGCTCCAAATTTAAATCAATGGGGTTCATAACAATGAAGACTTGTTGGTTTTTGTGGGTCAGTCCATTGGGTTCTCTTAAGGCTGCTTTGCAGAAGTATTGAACCCAACCGTGTTTTCCCAGGAATGTCGACGGCAATCCGAGGGGAAGACCAAGCTTGAAGGGAAAACTATGAATTCCCGGTGACAGTAAGGAAGGTCCTTGGCCTACAAAAAAGTCATGAAACATTAACTATTTATATTTCAACATGTAATTAGAAAGCTTTCAAGTCAAACTAAATTTGAAAAAAATCATGCAATCAATCAAAACAATCATCAATCAATAAAACAGCCTGATATGTAAATTGAGTTTAACTCAACTTTGCGTAGAGTCAAAATGAATAATAAGGTCATTATTAATAGTGTGATCGATATAGATACCTGGTTCTCCCAATAATCTCATTCTAAAATCAATATAATTTTCCTTGTCATAGATGCGCTCTTGTCTTGCAGTCCGTACGCGGACGACTCCTTCTCCGACAACGTGAAAATGCAGTCCTTAAAAAGTAGAAAATTTTGTTGATTTTAAGTATAATCTTTCTGTTATAGAAATTATATTTTACACTTTTCATAGTGAGTAAATAGGTGTTTAATTTTTCTGTAAACACTTAAATTTGTATTTTAGTTTGTTATTAATAATTGAGTAAGATAATTAGGCAATATCAAATTATAATATAATATAAATATAAAACACAAAAAAGGTGATCAAATATAATAGAATATGTGACATAAGACTGTGCCCGGGGGGAAGCGCGTAACCTCCGCAGACTAGTGTCGGAAGATACGCCAAGGTAAAGCTATAAGTGCTCGGATGTTTATTTATGTATTTATTTTGGGAAGGTATTTTTTACTGAGAATATTTACGTATAATCATTATTACAATTTACGCACTATTAAAACTATTTTCTTTATTAGTTGTTCAAAAAATAAAATAATTTAAACCCGAGCGTGACATCAGAAGCGATACGTACCGAGGGCGGGAGTATCGTCTTGCAATTCGATCAAAACTTTTCCAGAGAGGAATTGACCAGGGAAGTACAACAGCGAAGTGTTGTCGAACAGTATCAAAAACTTCAACAGCTTTCTAGGCATCTTGAACGACGTTTCAGTGACAACTGGAACCACTCCTCAAAACACACGGCCGGACATCGACGATCGCTCAAACCAGTTTCAAGGACCCATACTTTTGGGCTAATCCTGAGACCTCACAAACACACCGCAAACTTAACAATGTCACGACACATCACCTGCGTAACTTCAATTATATAATTTGGACTAGACAATAGTCATCCGGGTCGCACTGACAGTGCGCCTACTCGGCGAGTATCGCCAGCGCACAGGTGTCGCTTGTCGATATTGCAGCGGGCAGATTATTATTATTTTCAATATTCGCGTGAGCTCTCGCGATACGGAAGACGCCGGACGACTGAGCCACCGATCGCGAGTTTCCCGACCGCGCTCGCAAACCTCCGGGGCTCCTCAGAGTCTCCTCCGGGTCTCCTCCGGGTCTCCTCCGGGGCTCGACCGGGGCTCGACCGGACCGGGAAGGCGCGGGCGGCCGGGAGGGCCGCCATATAATACAACAAATGTTTTCCTATCGGACTTAAAAAGAGTCGATGGTTACAATAACTCGGGAATGAGTTCTTATAACTTCCTAAATTGATCCATAAAATATTAAATGCAACGTGAAAACAAAAAAAGCTGGCAATTATTTAAATTTATCGTCATCTAAACAAAAAGTACGATCATAGTACAAAGTAAATAGGTACATGATTCTTGAGTGGAAAGTTTGGATAGTAGGCAATTGTAAACAGGTGGTTTTTGGTAAATCGGCCATTTTAATTAGAATATTAGTCCCAAGATGTTTAACTGCTTGCTTAGGTAAGTGCCTTCGGTGTGTATTAAATATACATTAAATACAACGTCGCCTTCAGTTCAGTATCGCGCCATGCGCGCGGCCGCGGTCTTGTCGCCTGCAGAGGCCGCGCCCGTCTTCTTGCACAACGGTTCGGCGCGCGTACCTCGCCACCGCCACCGCCACCGCCACCGCCACCGCCACCGCGCCCGCCATCGTGCCCGCCACCGCATTCTTATCACACCTCTCAGTTTCAATTTCCACATCGGTCGCGCGAGACGAGAGCGACAAACGGTGCGCTTCCTCTTCAGTAAATTTTCTTTTTTAGGGTCTCGTCCACGCGTCGAATGTGCGAATAAAAAAAAGATTACCATAGTAATATTGCGTGGGACTCGCCTGCCGGACCAAATAGAGGCAGCGGTCGGTCGAGCCGATGGCCGTCGGTATCCGATAACGCCCCCGATCGCTGTGAACCCTCGTAACATCTGAGATGTTCGACTTGTCCGGGTTTGAGGCCTCCACACCCGTCGCAACAACTTATAGCTTTGTTTAGGGGTTCTTTATTTTTTTAATTTAATAATTTTGCCTGAAAATATTGCTGCAAGCTGGTGACGCGATTTGTTGCTCCGGGGGTAGAGGGCTCTAGTTACGAATTTACGCTTCCGCAATAGGCTGTCTGCCTTCCTGAATACGGAGAATCTGTGGATATCGTCTGACGACAGCCTCCCGAATGAACGATGGGTGTACTCTTGATCGTTGACCGCAGAATATGGTATCGACTTCGTCTATTGAAGTAGGCGCTCGGTCAAAAACATTGATTGTTGATACATAACCTCTCCTCTCCACCCGCCGCGACACAACTTGCAACCCACTCGCAACTAGTTGATGGCGGCCTACTTTTGTTGTTTATTTAGGTAAAACCTTAAAATATACCCAAAATACGAGGACGCTATTGGCTGTTTACAAATCGGTCGCGAGTTGTCGTGCGGGTGTAGAGGCCCTATGGGTTTACCGTGATCATTTTGATGGTTTTTTTTTAAATATAGTAATATTTGAACGCACGCGTAAAATTGAAACCCAGAGCGCAGGAGCGGTCGCATCCCTGGCCCGGGACGCTATATTTAAAAAGTAAATTATTCCGTATAAGTAAAATGAGTAGTTTTGTATCCGAGGCGACCTACCCTGAGTCTCCATCGGCGGTACTCGACCGGCGGCCCGAAATACTATTTTTCCAAAATAAAATATGCAAAAAACGTATTTAGAAATCGACTGACCGATTCTCACCTCGATGAAGTATTGAGAGTAGCATGTGGCAATTGTAAACCTGATTCGCTAAAATAGTAAACAGTCTGTCTCATAATTTTTAAATAAACATTTGGACATATTTAGGTTTTGCGGTTTATTGATTGCACGCAAAGCTGGGTCTATTTGAGGACTATTTCATTTTAACGAGTGACCTAAAAAAGCACCATCACCCAAAAAGGTTGCAGCTCGGATGACATAGCAAACGTTTAGTTTGTGTTTGTTCATAGTTTGTGCGCCCCGAAGGAAATAAAAGTTTAGTATCGCCGGTCTTCACCGAATTCCGACAGATACGTAATGCAAATTTACTAATTATTATCCAATGATACAGGTCATTATTTTTTGTGATTCTCAATTGCAATTGATTACATGTTTTTTACAAGTAACGCAATAAGAAAAATAGATCAATTAAATATGTTAACTAATTTGGTGATGCAATAGATATAGAAATCCAATCGTTTCCTAGTTGTTTTAGTAAAAGTATACATAAATAAATAGGTAGACATGTTTTTTTGCCCATGTCCTAGTAGCAAAAGGTGGCTTTTATTACTCGGCATGGCGTACACCGAAGTGCCACCTGCGCTATGAAGAACGATCAGTATCCAGGAAAGCAGGTTTAGGTCATTTTGATAGTCGTCTTGGAGTGTCATTTTCATATTGACTTCATATTTTCATTGACTTCTTATATTCATTTATAATCTAAAACAATAATTGACACTTATAGTGAGTGTGAGGGAGTTTGTAGTATAAATAAATACGCCTTATGTGTATAAACTGACTAGGAATTTTCCAGTGAAAATAATGAGTTTGGAAAATATATTATTCCACATTAAACATATATTATTTGAAAGAAAAAAACTAACATTTCATTAAAACAAAGGTAAAACTAGAATAAACAAACCATAAATGTATTTGTGTGTATTACTGTCATACACACTAAATTCCCAACTGGAAAAGAATAACAAATTCAGTTTCAGATTAAAACACTTAAAATTTTTACAAAAACTTTTATTATTCTAAAAAAATAATGAAATATCATTAACATTACAATCACATTCAAGAAAAAAACCTTATTTGTATTAAGTCAATGTACCTTTTAAAAAAAATATTTTTCCATTTATAAATTAGTTATCATTGTATATTATGTAGTTAAACTCATGTGCGTCTTAAAGCTAGTTACACGATATGGAATTTTTTTGCCTAAAACTAGCAAAAAAGTTATATCTTTTCTCATTTTAGGAATTAAGTTTAATAATATGGCGATTATTATACCAAATATATTTTGTAAACCTAATAGCTCAGTATTTTTGCATCTCATGGATGGACGTGCGTGTGGACCGGAGTGCTGCGACTGCGGGGCACTCTGTAAAGGCAATCAATGACTAGCGCTCATGAAGTAAACGATACCTGGACTTACTTCCCTTCAGGTGTTTGTTTCTCATACGAGACATTCCTCACTTCACAAGTTCTAAGCTTAGACGGATTCTGGCGTGATGTTGCTATGGTGGAAGGGGCTACTCTGGTAGCAGATATTAGTGGCAGTTGAACCGGTACTCACGGGAGCATACCGACTGACGATCGGCGTCTTCGAACCTGTCAAATCTTCAGATAGCTGCTGGTATACGAGGCCACAGTCTTTCTTCACTCTGCCCTGACTGCCGGTGGTGACAGATATTATAGTTAGTCCTTTCTTTGCTTCTTTTTTCAGTGCGGCAATCTTGAAGACTATGGTGATGAATATACAGATGGCGAACATTATTCCGAATCCCATCCACAGATGTCTAGTGTGGAGGATTTGGTGACGAGATGGGAAGCTGCCAATCAATTTCCTTTCGATGACGCCGTTGGCTAGTCTATCAGTGTCCTCTTCAAAGAAATCGATTTCGTGATCACTATCTGAGATTATTTGTTCTATGTCATCAACAGTTTTGTATTCTACATCAGACAACAGCACATTGCTAGTTTTCATATCATCAATGAATGAGATATTTCTAACTCGATTGGTCCCCTTTTCATCAACGTCATATTTATCAGAGTCTTTTAATTTTTGCTTCTTGGCTATGCTCTTTTCTACCATTGTATTTGTAGCCTTTTGTTTGATATCGGTAACTATTTTTACAGTGGTAGAGGGATTGGTTAGTATATCCTTTGAGACAGAAGGAAGTTTCTCCACAGCTACAACTTCTTCTAGATCATCATTGTTTTCGATGTTATCATTAGGATCGTAGTAATCTTCTTCGTTATCGTCGATTAAGTAATCACTATTCTTTTCTGAGACTGGATTGATCTTTGTCTTCTTCGGAGCGGTTTTCTCAATCATTGAAGCCGCTTGGGAATTAGAGCACAGCTTCTTAGCCAGAACATCCCACTTGGCCTCATTATTGTTTCTTGGTGAAATTTCCAAATTTGAAATACGAACATCCTTGGGAGAAGGCGAAACATTGTGATGGCCTAACCAAACCATCAAGTAAAGTAAATCCTTTGTACATTCCAATGGATTTTCAGATATGTCAAGAGTGTACAAATGATTTGAAATTTCCAATTCTTTATAGTTTATATTTTTAATGTCATTGTAGGATGCATTGAGGAATTGGAGATTACTCAGAGCGCCGTTGAAATAAAATTCCTTCTCCTCCCAAAGGTGAGTTAAGCTGCAGTAACTGATGTCCAAACGGGCAAGGTTGGGACTGTTGATAAACACTTCTGGGGAAATAGTCAAAAGTGGATTTCCAGCAAGGTTGAGTTTGGCTAAATCTTTATTATGCTCGAAGTTATGTTTGAACAATTGTGAAATGAAGTTGTACGAGATATCAAGATCCACCAACTTCGTTAAGTTTTGGAATGCATAACTAATTTTCTTAATTTTATTGTTAGATAGATCGAGTTGCGACAAGGCAGGCATCGTTTGGAAAGTATTGTTTTGAATATTTCCAATAGAACAGTGGGAAGCATTAAACAAATAAATATTAAAATGTTTTGCAGAACACTCAAAGCCTTCAGCAGGCAAGGACTTTAAAGAAGGATTATGTGAGATTTGGAAAACATCCAAGTCTACATTATCCTTAATAAGTTGGTCCGAAACAAATTCAAGGTTATTATTCGAGAGATCGAGGTAATTCAATTCCTTAAGTTTATGGAAAGCTTGGTTATGAATCTTTTCCACACCGTTTCCACTCAAGTTTAGGTTAGAGATTAAGTCCATTCCATCAAACATAGAAGGTCCTATATTCTTGATCTTTCCCATCCCAACATCCAAAGTTAAAAGCTCCTTTATTAGAACTCCAATAACAGATTTAATTGGATTACCACCGATTTTGAGGGTAGTCATCTCATCATTCATCGCAAATAAGTCTTCAGGAATAGTTTTGAGGAAATTTCCAGAGAGATCGACTTCCTCTAAGTCTGGGAGATCCTTGAACACAGCAGAATCAATTTCCTGCAGCTTGTTTCCAGATAGATTGATGTACATTAGACTGGTCATTTTTGAAAATAGGCTCTTTGGTATGACCTTAATACCGGATCTAGAAATATCAAGCTCTTGAACAGACGAAGTGTTTAAGAAAAATTGTCCCGGTGTCACTTTAGACAAAATCAAAGGATTGTCAGAGAGAGTCAGCAGAGTAAGATTTTTGTTCTCAGCAAACGTATTGGGATCTATTTTATTGATATTATTTCCGCTCAGATTAACAGAATAGAGTTGGTTTAGACCATAAAATGCCTTTGGACTGATGGATTTAATGTAGCTGTATGCTATTGTAATACTGGTAGCCTGATGAAGACCTAAATTTTTGAAGATCATGTCTCCCAAAACTAAGGGGTATTTTCCATCTAGGGATTCAACAACCAAGTCCACAATATCACTTCCAAATTGCTGCGTGCCTACTTCGAGACGGCTGCATCGAGCAATTCTGGGTCCGTTGGAAGCTGTGCATATACAGTCTCTCGGACAGGGCTTGTCCTCACTGAAGAGAATCTCATCATCTTCAATGCTCTCGAAGGATTCGTCCGAGTAATCATCGGATAAGGTCTCTGCATCAGTAACCTTGGAAGAGACATCCTTCACAGATTTAGCGCTGAGTGATACAGTAAGCAGTACCAGGATAAGCAACGCCTCCTGGAAAAGCGTCTTCATTTTGAGAATCTTCAAATTTCTGAAACAAAAAGAGATATTTAAAAAAATCTTAAATACATTCTCCTTATTGTGAACTTATTTAACCTTTATAGGTTTCCTTGTTTTCAGTGCAAACCAGTTGATTTAATGAATATAAGAATAAAAGTATATAAATGAAATATAAAATTTTTTCGTCACGCGCTGACTATCCTGGGCATTGCTCATAAGATATACACAGAATAACGAGAATACCAGCTTAGACAAGATAAGATAGCAATGTTAAAGCGTTGATAAAGCCTTTTTATCAAAGAAGGCGGGGCCCTTGATTGTGATATTAATATTTTTAAGGATGTGCAAGATAGTTCTAAAACAAAATTGTTTTTTGTAGGAAAAAGTGATTCCTTATGAAGCAATAATAAAATAATAAATATTTGATGCAATAATCTAATTTTACTAGGGAAAATATTGTGTTTGTAGGTTTTGGTGGTCGTTGTTATTATAATGATGATTCGGTCTTCGTACTTAGACTATCTTCAGGAATTTGAAACATTTCAAATTCATAAAAATTGCCCCAGCACCAACTGAAGTGTCGGAAGAAATGCGCATAACACTCAAGAACTTATATTTATAATATAGTAATGACATTTTTGATCACCAATATTGAAAGTCAAATTTTTAAAACTGTTCAAAAACGACAATAGACTTGCTCTAATCAGATTTGTCAAAATTTATGTATCGAAAATTCTGACTTATCACACAACAGTAGACAAATTCCATATAATATAATACAAATGTAGATTTCAATCGACTAAAATAATTAAAACTATCATTTTATTGAAAGAAAATAAACTTTGGTCTACTGAATTGAGTCATGAGTGCATTATTGCATGAAACATGAAAGTAAATCTAATGAATTTGGATATTACTCCGAAATTATTGATTGATAACTTAAATACTTACTTCAACCTTCCTTTGAGGATAATGTTTGTCAAGACTATTATTTTGTGTCAAGAGCTATAAGTTATCAGTTTGTAATCATCAAGTACTTCTGTAAATAAATGTTCCACTGAATAAACCGAGTTCTGAGTTAAGCTACGGGCGCATCGCCATTATGGTATGATGTAACATTTAAATTAATAATTTAAAATGCATCACGAGGTAAATTCAATGTATTTGTCAGTTTGGTTTTTAAGATTTACGTTCACCATTTTTGTGGGTAACTTTTTCATAATCTATTTCAGATTAGTAAAGTTATTTTGTTAGTGTTTTATTGGAACAGTTTGAGTGTTAATCTCAATAAATTGAATCAGATGTACTTTAAAGTTAAAAAATATTAATACCTCTATTATTCGCAAGTTTTAAATAAACACTAGCTGTTATATGTTCATTGATCAGAGAGAGGTGTAATGCTTAATAGATACTTTTGCTTAAGTGAGGTTACTTACTAGTATAATTTGCCTCATTCCAAAATAAGGTTCTGTCGAATATGAAAAATAGTAAGTCGTTAATTTACGTATCTAAAGATATGTTAAGAAAAAAAATTGACACACATAAGAAAATTACGTTTTAATTTAGATTAGCTGAAAAAGATAAATGTAGTACCTGAACTAGTCGAAATTTTACTGAAAAATGGCAGTTTTAACAGATTAGAAGATTGTTACCAATAAAATACGTTAAATTTAACTTTAGATAATATTTTTAGAGTTTTCTCTGAACTACGAACATTCAATGACAGGTGAAAATGCACTCACAAAATGAGTGGCCTACCATAGACAAGGCAGGCGAGGCACGCGAGGCAGGCGAGGCACGCGAGGCAGGCGAGGCACGCGAGGCACGCGAGGCAGGCCAGCCAGACAAGGGGCAGGCGAGGCAAACGAGCCAGACAAGACAAGACAAGCCAGGCGCGGCCTGCATCGGAGATATTCTATTTTTAAAATCACGAATATTCATCTCTATTTCTATAATTTTAATCTATCGTTTTCATGGAGTGATGAATTTATTTTAACAACGTATAATGACCGGAATATTTTTGAAACCCGGCATTCACCGTAACAAAGGTTTGCATGTCTAATTTTTTTACCTGATAGGTTTTAATTTTTTTCGTGAATAATCTGACCAATGACATCAAATCGAATTGACATTTTTGTGATTCGATTGGTAGTTTTGAATTCATCTTACAAAAAAATACCGTTTTTAGAGTATATTTAAAGTCAAGATGTTTTTGTCCCGCAGGTTATATTTTTGTGCATAAAAATTCTGATCAAAGCATGTTGGCGTTGATTGTTTACCGTTTTAATGATTCTGTTTTAGAAGCAACGAACATGACCGTAGTGTAATACTCGAGTGTGACGGTACAAGCCAGGTGCGGCCGGCGGTGGCGGTGGCGGTGGCGGCGGCGGTGGCGGTGGCGGTGGCGGTGGCGGCCGGCGGTGACGCCACCGCGGGTGCGCCACCTGCCGCCACCGCGAGGCTCTGCGCCTGCACTGTGACATCATTCATCATTCCTTCGAGAATACTGTGCAGTGAGCCTTCAGAATGAGATCAACTTTGGCATTCAGGATTAGAAAATAATTGTACATCGAGCTGCCGAGTCTAAATGATACTGAATAAAATTATACTGCGGAACATTCAAATGGAGTTCGATCGAATAGATCATTTTGGGCAGTTTTTGGACTAATAGAGAGGTCAATAATAATAAAGTTCAAAAAGATCACTGTATTTAATTAAATATTTATATAAACATATATATGATTCGTGTTTCGTGTGACACCGATTCCATTTCCGGCAATTGAAACGAAATTATTTAATATTTAAAACTAATCGTTGTTGTTAAAAATAATACACGTAAATTTATTATTTAAATTTATTCTAGTGCAATGCACTTCCGGAATACAGCAGCGGTACCTACGAGGGCAATATACAAAATGCACATTGATATGATTCCGATTGTAAGTTTCCAGAAATGTAAACCTTTAAGAAAATGCACTTTCGTGTAGACTAAATGTGGTTATTGTCTTATTTACAAATAACGAGGCTTATTTATTTATTTTTCAAGGAATATGTCACTGAAGCATATGCGGGACTATCGAGGTTAATTTATTACTTTTATACTGAAGTGTCTTGCTTCGTGTACAGTAGAAACCTTGAGGTCTGTTGCGGGATATTCCAGAATTTGTGACGCGCAAGAGTTTTCGCCGCTACTGAGTTTGCAGTTATTTGGTTATTTTGAGAAAGTGGTTTGATCATCGTGGTGTGGTGTGGTGTGGTGTGGTGTGGTGTGGTGTCTGCCTCCCGAGGGTCATCGCGCCCTTGGCACACTTTCGGGGAGACCGATGGAAACCCGAGCCGCGCTACAATACAAGTTCGGTCGCTCTCGAGGAACGCCAAAGAACCGAGTGTGAAAGTACTCCTAAGCACTCGAGCCGGAGCCGAGACCACCACGCAGGTGACATTTTCAGATACCTATTTGGAAAAATACATTGTTTCAATGTGTTCGTCTTTTTATCGCGTCTCCGAGCCGCGGGCAAGCCGGGCGATAAATAGTGAACAATCTGTCGTTCGGATTGACACGAAGGTCGCTCATTGTATGTCTCCGTATTTTGCACATTACGTGGTGCTATTTATGCTACTAATAATAAAACCGTTAAAGCAACGCTAAGACGATCGAGAGATAGGTATTGTCAACTTTAAATTTTATCTGATAAGTCAGATTTTCACACTTAAATGATGACCCGTGAGATTGTGGACATACTTCAGTAGACAAAGCATTGTTATGCGAGTAATGTATATAGTATTTACGATGTGCTGTTTTTTCGGTAGGACGGATATTATATTTTAAGAAATTTTTTTATCGCATCGATATCATCATAATTTATTAATTAATCGATCAATATAATAAATAACACGTGGCTCGATGGTTAAAAATATAAATACATTGAGATTATGGTTAAAAATATATATACATTGAGATTATGGTACGGATGTTCAAAATGGATAAAAAATATATTTGCCGTACTCATAAATACAAATGAAATATCCCACGGTGATATTTTTTAACAAAGAGCTATAGTATTTTTCACGATTGTAAATCGGTTCGCCAAACAGTACGTTTTTATTTCGAAACTAAGGTATTAGGAGTAAATAGCGAATTATGATTTTAAGGAAAATATTTTTTTTTAATCTCTCCTTCGATTAAAATGAGAGGCACAGAGATAATCACTCTCCGTCCGCAGGTTTTGGCGATTGATATAATTACTTCCTCGGTTTGTCAGAGTTCCTCGGAGTCGCGTCAAGTTTGGACCGTTCGGATGTTTCGGCTCCGGTACTGTCTACGGAAATGGCTCCCGCACTGGAGTCGAATATGAATCAGTGCCGTTTGATTATAACGATCGGTGATCGGCATAGCCGCAAGCCCGGAATAATTAAATCGCAGCCATGGGTGGCAACTGTGAATGGGACGATACGGTTTTAACTTATCATTTGCCCACAGTAGTCTTCGAGTATTTACGCATCGCTCCCGTACACATTCCTAATGCACGAAGCGGCTACCGACTAGTACACGCGGGCATCGCCGGCCTGACGTATTTTAATCCAATAAGTGTAACCAGTTTTCTAGTCAGTACCAGTTCTAAATTAATATTCAAGTACAATCTGAGCAATCTCATCTACAAAACCGCCAGCAAAAATCACTCGCGGTAATTGAAAACGATGATCGCATTCGCAAACGGAACCTATTGCCAAAATCGACGGCCGCTGCGGGCGTCCGGTCCGGCTAGAGAGCAACACCGTTTGATCGGCGAACAAAACGATTCGTTGAGCGATCAATTCGGCAAATGTGGGCCGAGTCCAGGAGGCGCGCCTCGGGGGGCCCAGACGGGGGGCCGAGGGGGCTGGCCGGGGGGCTGGCCGGGGGGCTGGCCGGGGGGCTGGCCGGGGGGCTGGCCGGGGGGCTGGCCGGGGGGCTGGCCGGGGGGCTGGCCGGGGGGCTGGCCGGGGGGCTGGCCGGGGGGCTGGCCGGGGGGCTGGCCGGGGGGCTGGCCGGGGGGCTGGCCGGGGGGCTGGCCGGGGGGCTGGCCGGGGGGCTGGCCGGGGGGCTGGCCGGGGGGCTGGCCGGGGGGCTGGCCGGGGGGCTGGCCGGGGGGCTGGCCGGGGGGCTGGCCGGGGGGCTGGCCAAGCTGGCCGGGCTGGCCGGGCTGGCCGGGCCCCTTCCTCCGGTTGCCTTATTGCAACATGCACGTGTGCATGCATAACGTGACGCAACGGCCCGCACGCCACGGACTTCTTATGCAGACGAAGCGACGGTGATTTAGTACGGCGTTTTGATTTATTTGAGGCAGTGTTTTATTAGAGGTTAATTTTATGAATGGCAGAAAAGGTCATGGACCCATCGCCACTCGTTATGTAGACATGTATTTTAAAATAGCGATTATCGATACATCACCACTGAGTCGGATCGCATTGCGGGTTTGCAGAAGTGGTTATACTTGAGAGTATTTTTGCTCAGGTTTCCTGTGAAGTGTCGGAAAGTGTTCCTCGGCGGAGACTTTCGCAAAGAAGCAAGGTCGTCGAGAAAGTTCTACCGTGAGGCTGAGGCGAGCTGAGAAAAGGTTTCCCGGTCTAGTGCGGTCCGGTGTCCTCTCGAGCGATGCACGGCATGCACGGCATGCACGGCATGCGCGACACGCTCGCGGGCGTGCCGGGTGGGCGCGTCCGCCGAATTATCCGGGTTTGTCGTTCGGAATCACCGCATACGGGATCGTCATGCTAAATAGATTTCTATTTCGAGTTAAAACATCCAAGAATAATTGTTGTTGCGTGGTAATGTCGACTCTGCAAACGATGACACTTTGCTAACGATTCCGACAATCATATTTACGCGAGTCGGGTGAACCCCTTAAATCGTTGTTAGCATTGCATTAACGTATTGAAATTATCGTCAAGAAAGACAAATCAATTAAAATGGCCGAATTTTCAAAATTACAGTTAACGGAGATCGGAGGAAAGTGGATGAAGGACGAGGGATGGAGGATGTTTCCTCCGGTCGTCTCGGCAGCGGCTCGGGGCTCGTCAGGCTCTGCGTACATCGCGATGCGAATAAATCGTCCATTTTCACAAACAAATATTGATCTATTCTGATGCATCATTTAAAATTATACTGGCATGTCCACAACAGTATAATGACTATATTAAAATGTAACTTGTTTTTTCTCATATAAATAGACAAATTATTTAATAAAAATATCAGGTTTTAAGTAGATATGAATTAAATTGAAATGTTGTTTTCGAAGGTCGCTCGTAGACCCGACGGGTCCTCTTCGATCACTCGGTTGGCATTATCTCGATCGGTCCGGTTGCAGCCTTTCTATGAAAATAAAAATATAGTCGCTTCCCCACTGCTTTAATTATTGTATTGACCTTTATGACCGCGCATGCATTTAATATAAAAAATGCTTATATAACAAAGAAAAACGAAACAACATACTTTTGCGCACGTTTTTAAAATTGAAAAATACCAATAAGGCCGGGTGGGGATTTTAAAAATGAAGGTAAATGTGAATGAAAAATAAAATTTTTCACACGAATCGTTCTGCACGTAGGTATCAACAAAAAAAACCGACAAATCTTATAAAAAAAATTATATTATACAAGACTGATGACGCATTGTCTACGATGTAAGGGATATTCTTCTAAAGGTCAGTATTTTTGGTGAGAAAAAATCTGACATATAAGACCAGAGCGAGTCGAGCATCATCATTACGATTTCACTTTCAGTAGCAGTGATAATTCTAACACAAAGAGCATCGGTCTCTCTCGGAACACGAGATCGCACCGGCAATGATGGCCGATCCACCGCGGCTCGTCTCCGTCTCGCGCGACCGACGAGTCGGCGATGACGATGACGATGATGATGACGATGCCGGCCACTGTTCCTAGCGCTACCGCACCCGCGGGGCGATACTAACACCGGCCGGGTTCTTATTGAACAATTTTCTCAGTATGCGAAAACTATACTTCAAATAATGCAAACGACACATAAAAAGACACGCCGCGGGTGTACCGAGTCAAATATAAGGTCTGCGGTATAATATAAATCACACGTAGGCTAGATTACAAGGAGGGTAAAGATCATTTCATTGTTATATTTGCACCTTTGTTTATATAAGATAAATATTAATTTGTTTTTACAAGGAGGATAAATATCCCGCTGCCGTCTGAGAGAACGCAGCAGCGCAGCCCGAGTCGCGCGAGCTCGGCGGGGAATAGTCGCGCAGATGATCGATGACCCGGTCCAAACATCGGACAGGGGATGATTATTTTTATATGTCGGTGTAAATTTTAAATTATGTGAAAAGAAAAATCTACTAATTAAAGTTACAAACGTTTCTCGATGGGACGATTCGATCGGTGATATCGTTTTTGTAATTATTTATACTCGAACAAAAATATTTTTCCAATCGCACATGCGACGCATCGTCGTCTCCGGGTTCTAGCTCTCCTCGTTCCGGCAGAGGTCCGGCCGTCGCGGCATTCGCACAACAATGAAGCGGACGAATAAAACAAAACGCTGGAGAAAGTCAAGTTAGCGAATTGTCAAACCCGGTCGCCGGGCGATCGGTCCGTCCCGGCCGGAAGGAGCTTCCGCTCTCGCTCGAGTGCAGAGAAAAGTACGTCTTCGCCCGAACTTCGGTGGACTCGAATCGGCCCCGAGACGATTCGACGCCCGCGGACCTCCGGCGCGACGGTCGGCCGAGGCGGCGGAGGCTTCCTCGGGAAAATGCCGTCACTCGAGGAGTACTCCGGCCACTCGAGACGGGCGGGGCGCGGGGCGGGGCGGGGCGGGGCGGGGCGGGGCGGGGCGTCAGGCGTGACGGCGCGACGCGTGACGGCGAGCTCGCGGTGACTCCCGGACTCGCGGCGCTCCCGCCGAGAGGACCGGAGGAAGGCGGGCTTGCCGGGGAGCGGCGCCCGCTCCCGCCGCACTCGACTCACCTCTCGCGATGAGAATTGAATCCGAGTATCTCTCGTTGAGGGAGCACAATGAGGATTCGGCACTCGATCGGTCGCACTCGGCCGCCTGAGACTCGTCGGACGCGAGCTTCTGGAGCTGACTGGCGGCCGCGGCCGAGCGCGGAGGAGGGAGGAGGGAGGGGGCAGAGGGGCAGAGGGGGCAGAGGGGGGGTCGACGGCAGCGCCGCGGGAGTTTGCGGAGGACGGCGGCCTCCGAGAGCGCCCCCCCCCGTCCTCCCGCCCCCCCGCCCCCTCCCCCTCCGCCGGCCGCGGCCGATCTGATCCTCGTCGCTCCTCTGTTCGTTCAGGTGAGTACGCAGTCCCTGTTATTTTTAACGAACCCTCCGACAGAGTTTCAGTTGCAAGAAGTTCAGTTCAGAGCGCCGGAATTCTTCAATTCTCAGCGGAAGCGGCGAGCGCGGTGCCGGAGGAGGGCGGGGCGCGGGTCTTCCGTCTGCCGCTCGAGTTTCCGGCCGGAGGCTTTCCGGGTTCGAGAACTGCCCGAGAGTGGCCCGAGCTTTACCAAAAAATACTAGAGAAAAGTCGGATCGGGAGTGATGTGACCCTCGAGTGCGGTCCGCCCCATCGGAGACGGGTCGAAGCCGAGACCGTTCATCGTTTTCTTTATTCCTTGCGAGTGGACCCGACTTCGGTCGGGGAAAACTATCGAGCGAGGCTCGACGATTCGTTGATTTTTTTACACATCGATCTTCCCCCGAGGCCTCGGGAAGTCTCCCGAGAGCGACAAAAGACACCCAAAATAAGGGGGCGCTGTTCGCTAGCCGGCTGGCTAGCTAGATATGTAAAAGTACACCCCTGGGTCTCGAGCGCCCGGGGAGAGAGAGTCGGGCGACTTCCGACGGAAGATCAGAAGGACGAGAGATTTTGATCTTGAGCTTCTCAGTGCTCGAATCTAAAGCTACATTTTGTGACCGGATAGGTCGCAGCCGAGAGGGAAGCCGCCGCCGTAGTGATGAGTCCCATCCGATTGATCTTATCTTTTTTAATATTTTGTGTTTTATTGTTACAATACTCCCGGTGGTATTCTATTACCCGAATAGCGCGCCGCTAGATATCCTCATCGGAGCGAATTTCGTGAATATTCCGCGTTCGTAGAAAAATTGTTAACATTTTGCGAAATTGTAGGGAGAAATTTTGTAATATTTTGTTTTATTCTTTTTTTATCTTTATGTTTAGAAAAGTAAATATTGTTTATTATTTAGTAATTCACAAACATCAGGACGCGTGAGCTTAGATCACTGGGTCTCCGAATTAGTATCATATATCTATTTAGCTGTACTGAATTCTTCGCATTCAGGGTGCGCCTCTCCTTGTCGTGCAATTTAAAAATTGATTGATCAGATTTCGAGCTCCCTTTGCGTCACTTGTATATTTCCTTTTATTTCTAAAATATAAAGTTCGAAGCTATTTGTATTGACATATGCAATGTCAATGCGAATCGTCTTCGGCCACACTGCAATAGCCGTGAGTCCAAAAAAATCAGTTTGGGATTCACCTGCCAGGATGGGGATCGAACCGAAGACTTTTCGATCGAGAGTCCACGGTCTACCCACTTAACAAACAAGTCTATCAAATATTGCAAAGTTAGCGTTTGCTTCGCGCACATCCACTGATGAAATAAAATAAACATTCGAAGATGCAATATTTGTTATGTCTGGATAAATAAAATATTATTACAAGTCTAGTACGTGTTCGGGTGACTCCATTAGCTCTCGGGGACAACCACTTCAAGTTGACCAGAGCAAGGAGTTATAGTCAGATATTGGAATCGGAAGTCTTAAGCACATTTACTATATATATATAGTAATACCTCGATATAAAGAACCAATGTGGGGGGGGGGGGGTGTCCGTTACGGCCGAAAGTCCGTTATATAAAAATAGGTTTACAATAAATTAAAGAACTTTATTATGAAAATATACTGTATGTATTTAGATATAAATAAAAAATACAAAACACTCGTCGTGGAGTGACATTGCTGTTTGATATCGACGCGCTTGCTTTCGGTAATCCTACTAAAAAGGAATCAAGTTTTGTTTGCACTTTTGAAGTTTGCTGTTTTTTTTTATAATCAACATCAAAAATCGTTTTAAATGCGAAAATTTTAAAATTTATAAAAATATCGTAATTTTAAAGCAGACGGCAAGCCGATCCAATGGAGCAAAAAGGTGAAATACCTTGGAGTCCATCTGGATCGGAGCCTCACATAGCACCCCCACATCGCAGCCGCCCGAATAAAGGGCAAAAACAGCCTCTACCCACTATTATGCGCTAGAAGCCCCCTCCCCCCTCAAGCCTAAACTCAGGCTCTACACCTCCATCATCAGACCGTACATGATGTACGCCGAATCTGTCTGGTCAAACGCCAACCAACACCTCATCGCGAGTATCCAGGCCGACCAAAACTCCTGCCTACGCCTCATTCTAGGTGCCTACTATCGCATCTCGACCACCACCCTCTGTGCCCAGGCCAAAATCCCACCGATCGCAACCCAGACGCTTCACGTCACCGAAAGACTATGCCAGTCCATAAAAAAATCCAAAAATCCACTCCTCAAAGGGATTGGTGACGACACCCCAGGCTCACTGTCTGTCCACTACAGACATAAATCCCCCCACCACATCATACTCGGTGAAAATATAACAGTCTCCGATGGCTCTCGGGGCACCCTATACAAGAAGGAAAGCCAAGTAGTTAAAAAACATATCCAGAGGTGATAATTGCACCCTTTTGCTCTACCTGTTAATGTTACTTTTGTTATTGTTATAAAGTTTATCTTTGTTATCTAGTTCGTAGTTATCTATTACACATAAACTCATACAAATAAAGTGTTTTTCAACTCATTTTCTCTGCCAAACTCATCATTGTAACTTAAGAAAATCATGTATGCTACCACCTAAGTCACACATCGCAAGCCACGAAACCTGCGCGCAAGACGGGGATAGCCACTCATCTCAACACGATACTAGTTCTAAGACCTATTGTAAATCTTACAAATGAAAATAAAAGAATCCTGTATTTTTTTTTTTTTTTGAGAAAATTGTAATAAAATATTGTAAACATGTTTGAAAACTTCCGCCGACAATAACAAAGGATTGGCTGACGCAAGCGGCAAGAGTCTAAGAGCAGGAAGAGCAGTCCGGCGCACTATCTTATCTCGAGGAATTCGAAGCAAGAGCGTCTCCGCCTGGCGCCGAGCTCCGCCCGCTGCGACCAAATAAAATTGTCTTCTTGTGGGATTTTTTAAAATCCGTTTGACCTTGTTGCTCTTTTTCTGAGAATGTAGAATACTTTGGAAACAAGCGAAGGTTGATTTATTCGTTTGCAATTTTCCGTATGATTGATCTTACAATCACCTACAAGTAGGTAGAGATTCAAGGAACTTCCTACAACCATAACGATAAATAAAATATTTCTGAAATAATAGGTTGTTAATAATTATAAAAAACCGCTGTTTTTCTCCACGTTGAGTTAGTTTATTTGCAAATAGCCGAAGAGCAACTGACGCGCGCGGGTGCTCGCCCGCCATGGTCCGGGGCTCGAGCTCGAGGTAAGAAGCCTTTTTCATATTCAATATTGTTGACAAAAAGTATTCAAAAAATTCCATTTTGATATTTTAAAAAAAAAAGTACTTTTTCCATGTTTTGTTTTTATTGTGACCTGTTTTGCCGGCTTATCTCGTTGGCATTTTTAAAACACTTTTTTTAATGTCATCACGCGTTTAACGGCATGCATGCTAACTCAGAATATCTTGGGATTGATTGACGCTCTTGATGGAGGGCTTTGGGGAGATGCGCCGCACCCGGGTCTGCCGGGTGAGGGTTTCGTCGGTACCGGATTGATACCCACACTGACAAGTATCCCCACCGGTGCCAACTTCCTTCAGATATTGCATCGCTAACTGTGTCACTGCCGTTAGAAATTCCAATATCGAAAATATCCTTCGGCCGTGTTCCCGGTTCCTGTACGTGTTTATCGGATATATTTTTCGATTTGTTAAGTTTATTGTGCGATCTGAACGAACCCGCAACACCTTTACTTTTGGGTGTCTTCGGTTATCATTTCCCTTGCGATTTGGTCGCTCGGTCGGATGACTCCAGGACATGCAGAACCCCAGGAAGATCGCCGCATCGATCTACTTAGTTCTCCGTATGAATCTCGAGGGCGCTTTTAAAAATATAACCATTTTACCACATTTTTCATTTATCGTTGAAACACACGGATCTCTGCAAAATTTTCGAGTTTAAATAAGAATAAAAATTTTAAGACAGTCAGTGGAAGTATAGTGTTTGTAGGCATTCTGTCAGGTTTTTCATTTCGGCTCCCGCTGGCTCCAGCCTGCCGAGTGTGAGAGGTCAGTGTGCAGGCCGGTATCACTATTTATGTATCACTTTATAACAATATAGTATGCATATAGATCGAGTGAATCGATTTAATTTGTAGTTCTTCATGTGTATGAAATATGCTTAGCAAACAGTCCGCGGTTACGGCACGCCCCGTCCTAACGTCATACAAATATTTTAACAGCATCTTAAGTCATCAATAGTCTACCCACGGCAGACTGGTTTTATTTGTAGTAATATATATTTATTCGAAACATGTATGGCTAAAAGTTAGGAGATTACGGTCATTTTTATTCGTAAGCGTTTTCGCCGTTCAAAGGCCTTTGCAGACTGAAGAAGACGAAAGCGCTGACATTTAAAAATGTTCGTAGTCTTAGTCATTTGACCGAGCATATTTTTTATTACTGACATTCATTTTACGGCTCCCTTAGTGAGTACTGAAATATTCCATTTGAATTGAGGTAGAGTGAAATTTATCACTCTACCCTAATAAGTTTTTCACATTTTCATTTGTATTTTTTTAAAAATTGTTTACAAAAATAACTTTATCTGACGAAGCGATTGAAAGGCGAAAGGCGAAAAGCGAAATCTGTCGCGCCAAAACTTCCGTCTCCTTGGGCAAAATTGTTAGAAGACGCTAGTTTGGTTGTCAGTAGTGTCGCAACGTGTGTAGAGGCGTGTCATTTATTTTAATGAAAATATTTAGCATTCTAATGCTGTATACCTTAAAGAAATTCTCTATTAGACAATATGGACGCTCAAAATACGAGTCACATAGATGGTCTGACCGACTTCTCGGCTATCCCTAATTTTATACACTTTTTGCGAGCACAATAATTTAAAAAAATGGGAGCGCTATTGCAATGTTTGTTTATATTTTGTTATCGCAATAACCCTGATGAATGTTTTTGCAAATGGCCTTGAGACCGTGTGCCATGTTGACGCCCACCACGCGCTGCATCGAGTTTCATGAAGTTTCTTTCAGCAGCAAGGCGAAGAAAATCAACTATGGCTAAATAGACTATTGAATAGTAAGTAGTCAGCTCATTTGTAATGACTCCGTCAATTCTTCAAAATATTATATGGTATAGAGTTTAATCATTCGGTGCGATGGCTGTTTCAGCTCTTGCTGAATATCGTCAGTTACTTTAAAATGAAATTTCCCCGGGTACTTTCTGCCAAAAATATTGAATGTATGAATAAAATATGTCTAGAGTTAGCGTTTTATATATTTATTTTTCTCAGTTTTCCAGGGATATAAATGATATTTCCTATATTTGACATTTCTTAAACAAGCTCTACTCAACCCTGGTTTATTAACGGTGTTTGGGTAGGACGATCATGACAGAGTTGACCGCAACGTCACTAAGTCTCGATTAACGCACACCTGGTTTACCAAATATATACGCGTAACGTGGTAAATATAGCATGGTAAATATGTCACATTGTGAGTTATTTCCAAAACCAGGGCTTTGGAAATCAGAGGGAAATTCTTTGGTTTACTACTCCACTACTCGCCAGCCAGCCGGCTGAACTCGGTTTGCCCTGGTGTACGCACTTTTGGCTTACTTAATATAGAATAAAAACCTAGATCTTGTAACTGATAGCTCAATAAAAGAAATTTTTATAAATAAAATACTTTTGTGATTTTTCCACATAATACCATTCATTGATCCATATAATACCAAATGCATATGGAAATCGCACTTTCACAAATAATGAACTGACGATGAAATCATTTTCGTTTTTGGTCAAATATACCCGACAAGAACTGCGGCCCAATAAATCGTGCACTGTGTTGACATTTGAAATGTCTCCGTATGTAATGACACTTAAATTCTGTATTTTGATTATTTATTTTAAAAAAAACATGTCTACATTTAACAACTGATTAAATACCATCGCTCCATTTCTAAAGAATTTAGGATGACCGGAGACTTATTACGTTATAAAATAAATAAAATGTGTTCATTTGAATGGAGCGATACACCTTATTTTAAGCGACCGGTTTCTCACACTGTCGGAACATTTTTGTGAATTAAATCCATATTTTTTAAAATTTCATATAATTTACACGCAATTAAATATCTCGCGGTAATATAATTTAACTCATAATATATTTGGTATGTGATAGCTTTGTATATCTAAGCCATTTTCAAGATAATCACGATTCTCCGATAAGCGAGGCCCACGAGCTCCATCGGGGATTCGTTATGACAATATGCCCGTATATTTATTTCCAAAGACTTACAGTGTTCATATATATATCAAATTATCGCATTTATGGGCATACGGTTTATTGGAATTGGAGTTTATTTATTTCATATAAGTTTTTTACATCACAGCTAACGCATTGTTAAAAGTTCACGAGAAGAAACATGCCCTAGAATGTTTTGTAGAAAGATCTACACAAGTGTTTGACGCGCGTTTACTTATATTCAAGGGCTTGGAATCTAGTTTCACCAATATTTCGATAGATGGCGATCGCGTGCCACGCGCGCCACCGCTGCGGGGCTGCGGGGCTGCGGGGCTGCGGGGCTGCGGGGCTGCGGGGCTGCGGGGCTGCGGGGCTGCGGGGCTGCGGGGGCTGCCGGGGCCCGCTAGGGGGCGCTACACATTATATGTTACAAGTACAAAAACTCTGTAATGTGATTTTATACGGTGACTAGTTATCGTTACCGAAAAGGTTAAAACTCAAGTAATGAATCACCACAATATGTAAATCTCTATCATTAATTAAACTAAATTATTCATTTGCCGGTTCTACATCGCGCGATCAGGGGAAGTTAGCAGCTTTTTTGAAATATTTTTATTGATTTGTTCAAAATCTGAGAAAACTTTATTCTGGGTTGTATATTTTAAAAATTATTTGTAGGAATGCCCATTTAAATATATAAAAAAGTGCATAAAGTATAACAAGAGAATAATAACCAATAGTGTTTACCCCGACCGTGAGCATCTCGAGTCTTCGGTCCGTTTTCTGAGTAAAAGTCGGGTCGGTCGCTGAGTTACGATTGTATCCTCCTAGAGTTGGAATTATACTAATTATAACGAAGAACGTTTACTCATTTTTACGGTCTGATTTGCTACATTTCCTGTCTTCGCTGGGTCTTGACGACTGTCGATCTTTGCTGATTAAAATGGAACTATTTTGTATCAATGTACGCGTGTAATTAAACAGGGGATCTCTCAAATTAAAGGCCAGGGGTATAAGTATTAAGGTAGACGGTTTCTTTGTATCCTTTCGCAAGTTTGCAGAAGGCAGAATAGTCGCAGGGGTCGACGAGGTCGGCGCGGCCAGCCAGCACGACTCGGTCGTTTCTCTCCGACGTTTCTCTACGGAGAAAATGACGGCCCGCGGTCAAGATCATGAACCGGAAGGACTATTGACTGACTGACCGAGTGGCGGAAATCATTCATTCATTTATAGCATTCAGCTTAATCTGATCACTTGCTGCGATGAGAAGTACGAATATCTCGAAATCACGAGTTCCAGGTACGAGCTCATTTTATGTTAGCTGTGTTTTGTTTGTTTTATCCTGTCGGCATTTTTCAAATGCAAATTCTTTGTTAGGAATAATGACTGCTCACACTCGTAGCTTAATATTGTAAAAAGTTGCAAATAACAATACAATTAGTAGCTGATAGTATATGAAATGAGTTTCGCGTACAGATGGGCTTTTAATATGCGACAGTACATTGTTTGTATGTTTTGATTACACATTCTTTTGTTCGGATGCATTTTTAGTTATCGGTGGATGAGTATGCATTTTTTGTTGTTAAGTCAAAAATAATGTTACGTGTGAATGAGTTTAATTTGTTTTATAATTATGATTTTATATGGACAAAGAATTGTTATAAAAACATTAAATAACTACAATATCAAGTATTTTATTTGCTTAATTCGAATTGACCTTCGCGGCCGTGAAATATTTGACGCTTATTCGGAGTTAAGAAATACACGTCACAACAAATCGTGCATCCGACTTGTAGCTAGCCAATAGCGTCCTCCATTGCCGTATTTACTTAAGCAAAACCGTAAAAAACACCCAAAATAAAGGAACGCTATTAGCTAGTTGCAAGTCGGATGCACGATTTGTTGCGACGTATGTAGAGAAATTTGTGCTCCTAATGAAAGAACACTTTACACAAAAAAAATTAAGATAAAGATAACATGTCCACCCAAAAATGGTAACTTAAACTTAGTACTTATCAGTAAAATACTGATAGAATTTTGATTTAATTGAAATATTTTGTTGTATTATCACGTCAGAGTAAGGTTAGATAAGGTTTAAAAAGTATAATTGACTGAGTTAGGATTATATTTTAATTATAGTGATGTAGTTTTGAAATGTAGATATCCATTTAATAATGTGGTGATGTCGCTTCGCCAGTTTAGAACTGGCGGAAAATGTGGAATATGGGCTGGGGTGTGTGCCGAATGTTAGAATCAGATGGGGGGAATCGTAGGAAAAGGATGTCAATATCTGTGAGCGTTATCTTATCGCCATATTTCACATAAATTTGTATATTACTTAGTAAGTATATCAAATAAATTTCCTATCGTAAAAAAAATATAATCTTTGTTTTGGCGAAAAGTTTTGATAATGCACTGGACAAATAAAATGCATACAAATGACAAATGTAAAATACATTATGTCATATCATATCATTTTTAATATAACCGCTTGGCTAATGCCAAAGCTATTTTTTGTAACGAACTTTACATGCTGTAGAAAATACAACAGAACATTTGAGACACCTGTCCCATTATTTATGCGGAGAGACTAAAAATAAACCACAATAAATCAAACATTTTAAGAATCTCACTGACGCGTAACAATAGACATCAGAGACAACAAGAAAGCTCTATAAGATTATTGAAATATTAAATGTATCTCAAACAAAGATAGTCCTAGAATTTTGCATGAATCTCAAAATGATGCTTTAGAGGAGTTACGCTTCGAACAAAACCATCTGTAGAGTAACGAAAGTACCGCGTGAAGAGAAATCGATATATTAACAAATCAATAACTGTGAATTAATCCTTGCACGAGTATATTTAAATGCTGTAAAATTACAATGAACCCGCAATTTTAGTAATTCTATACGAACTTTAAAAAAATATGCTAATCACTAGACCATGGGAAAGTTAAAATGCGCTTAAGTTACGCGTGGTGGTGATGTTGCAAAGGCCGCAAAGATTTCGTTTTGATTTTTGAACATTAGCATTAAATTTTTGAACATTAAAATCTCATTTTGGCGTCGCATTCGTTTCGAGACTTAACCTTCATATTTTTAAATAAGGTAATGCGAGTGTTGTGCCATTTTTAATTCCGAGGCAGCTGCAAGCCGCGTAACCCGTTCTTCCCGCTCTGCATGCCGCGGGCTCCGCTTCCCGCGCAGGGGAATTACTGTCCAGGCGTTGAACTGAATGATAATTTGTAACATTATTTTTGGCATGCCGTGCATGTCGTCACTGCATTTGTTCACTTCCAAAAAAAAAATGTGTTACTACATCATTTTGGCTAAATGAATTTTTCGATAAATGTGTAGCCGGAATTCGCAGGAGTAATAATAAAACCAATAAATGTTTGGTGATCGATTTACACGAGAAACGACAGAAAAATTCCTCAATTTTATTTATGAGACAGCCGGTTCCACGGTCGTTGCGGCCCGGCGCAGCGCGGCTCTATTCTATCCGTTAAATGCCCGACGTACCCAGTTTGCAAGATAAATAAGACCAGGCCCATCGGTTTTGTATTCGCATTTAACAATAGTATAAACAATGCTGACTTTATTATAAATATCATCGGTCAAATACTATAACCGCCTCTAAGTACAGTGGCTGGTTCGCTCGCTGGACGACCCTGCAGTCTCGGGTTCAAATACAAAGGGAACGGTAAGTTTTACAGTACTTTTTAAAATTCTGTTAAAAATATAGTTTCATATTTCTCGGATAAAGAGTTGGTATGTTTTTCTATTTCCTCGATTTAAAAATAACATTGATATAAATATACTTCCTGGCAACAAAACAAATCGACACCTCAAGACATCTTCTATAAGTGAAAACCGACTAAGGGCATTACAAAAGCAAATTCCGCGATAACCTATTCGAGTTACAAAACAATAACTACACAATTGTAATAGTTCTTGCTCTGCGTATCTTATTTTTTCTCCGGTGTGTTTTCTCTTATTTTTGTGCGGCAGCTTCCAGCTTCTCTGAGGCTCGCCCGCCTCGCTAGCGGAAGGAAGATCGAGGCTCGAGCTTTGCTCTGCCCGCTGACTGAAGCAGACAGAGGAAACTTGACGGCAGGCCCGCTGGAGGTAACATCTCTCCGATCATACTGAAAGTGCCTCACAGCAGGGCTTCGGCATAAAATAACAGAAATAAAGTATTATTTTGCAGAAAAAAAAACATCGTTGCAAGCGCTACTTAAATTTTATTACAATCATATTATCAATATTAATATTATTTTTATGTATTTATAATATTTTTTTAACTATAGGTAAGTTAGGTTATTTTGTTTTCTTGGGCAAGAGACATCTAAGGCGACATAGTTCGAATGAGAAACCGCACTGCTCTGCGAGAGACCGGCCTTCGGGTAGAAGCCAACGAGTGAGCTGTTCGAGCAAATTATCAGTAATTTACCCTGTAAACAAAAATCACAGAAACTCTGCATAGAAGAAGGTTTCAACATAAGTTTTTCTTTGAAGTTAAAATTGATAAAATAAATAGAAGTTTTTAGTAAAAAAATAAAGTCACGTCTTTCATTTGTCTTTCGAGAGCGCGGAAGCCCCGACTCTCGACGCGTCTCGAACGAACGGTGCTGAAGAAGGAGACTATCGGAGCAATGATAAATGAAAACGTCGAGAAGTTTCTATCCGGTGCTACACAACGGGCTGGGGATTTCCGATCTCACGAGTCACGACACACACCTGAAATGTTCACCTTCAGTACCAGCTGCATCACCGTAACGAGCTTTTCGCTTTCTTTCCCAGTTGCATTTAATATAATGTCTTATCTATAGTAAGCAGCTGACTCACTCGACACAGGCTTCCGAGTAGGACTAACCGTTACGGTTTTATAATATTTATCGCTCCAGCCACAAAATGTTATATTATCAAAAAAATCATTTCGGATTTACTCGTGTTTTAAAGGCCCATATATGCGGCACAGGATTTTATCTTCGAAGCTTTCAAGGGACCTTTGTCTTTTGTTTGTAGTCTCCATGCTTTGAGGTATATATTTTTGAGTGCTGGTCTAGTATATATTTTATGGAAGTATTAGTTTTCTACTGACGTATATTTAACTGTTCATTTCATACTCCCCCTTAATTTTCTATGAACCAGGGCAAGCAGCTGTGTCTATGATCATATTGATCTGCCAATACGTAGCATTTAATTTTCAATATGATTCATTGGCGGTATTATTTACTTTTAAACATAAATGGCTTTCGATTTATTTACAAACTAGGGTAAGAATTGGGATGAAAGAAGCGAGTAGATCTATTCCAGATTTAACAATAGAAATCGGGAGCTTCGATCGCATTATGACTGATACTTGTAAACATAACAATTTTAATGTTACGGATAAAAGAGACTTCTAGAATATTTTTATTAAATTTTGTTTGAGCGGAAAAACTGTAATTAATAATCAAAATATTTGCTTGAATTTTTTGTAGAAACTTATATTTTCAATGTATTTAACCTATAATATTATATGTACACTGACTTGTGAAATCACTTGTACTTACGTACTTCCTCACACACAATATCACAATAATTTTATACGCACACGAAAATAGGAAGAATTTGAAACTCACACATCTACACTTGTCGTGAGTTGATGCTGTGGCCAACTCCAGCACCGCGACTCAAGCAGCAAGAACTAGACCCGTTATCTGCAAGTGCGGTACAGATGCACCTGGTTTTAATATTAATCTAGCAAATACTAGGTGCATCGAAGATTATTTTGTTATATAAAAAAGCGAGTTGAGGCCACCGGCGGAGCTTCTGGGAGGGGGGGGGGGACTCCGCGCTTCCGGCTGGCGGGAGTCCCCAGACAGAGTGGACGGATTCGTCTGGTTTTTTTGCGCTGCCCGAGGTACGATGGACCTGTACCGGTAAAAAGTGCGGCGGCGGCTGCGCGGACGTGCGCCACCTCACCAGCAGACGGAGCGGTCAATTGTATTAAAAAAAATTTAAATTAAATTTCAAGATTCTTTATTTAATTAGATATGATAAGTTACTATACTTCTTAAAGCTATGTCTTACAATACGGTATATTTTGCCCCAGCTCCTGCGTGCGGTGTCTGGGGCTTACAGCTTAGTGTCTTGGGTGGTAGCGTACATGAGTTTCTTACGAGTGAGGTTTGTTGTAGGTGTAAGGGAAAATATGTGTTAAAAACCCTTTTATAGGATCAATTGCATTTGTTCAGCAGCATTTTATTTGGTTTTTTTGTTGTTATTGTAAATCTAAGCAACCTACACACGTAACAACACAACTGACAACCGATTGGTAATTATCCGATGCGCCCTCATATTATGTGATTTTTTTACGTAAGTAAAAAAAACACAAACATTAAAAAAAATATTTTATGTTTAATTTTATTGTTTACCGGTTTCGCCAACCTTTCACGTTGGAATGATCAAAGCTAAACCGGTCACTGATAAAATCAAAGATGTGAAAAAAACACAAAAGTATTTTATTTAAAATATTGCAATGGAATTCCACCAAATGCTCTTTGTCGAAAATTCTGAATACTTAATAACCTCTAAAACGTCGCTATTTCCCAATTACAGTTCGGTTATCATTTTTTTCGCAACTTGTGTGGGCGGACAGCTTTAACAGACGCGTTTTTAATAAAATAGAGACCCGAAACATTATATATATTAGCGAAGCATAAATAGGTTTCGAATAATGTGTCAGAATTTTTAATATAACAAAAATGAAACAATTTTTCAATTATCGTACATCTGAAGGGTTGCCTTTTCTCCGGTCTATAGGTTGTGAAGCGTCGGTTCCCGGGCTTACAAAATCTCCATGATTTAATAATCCTTAAATAAATTATATCAATATTCATACAAAAGTTCAAAAATTACTCTTCTCCGCGTCGTCACCACTTTTTGCGAGGAGGTAGTGTTCAATTTGTAGTTTAAGAAATACATTCCATTTTCATGTTGCCAGTTAATTTTTAAAATCAAACTTAAGATTTTATAATAATTAATATATTTATTCGGGTATTCAGACAATAAACTCCAGCCCTATTTAAATAGTTTATATTTTGTACAAATGTTATTTTTGTAATTAGAAGCGGCATAAACAAGTCGGATGAAGCCACATTAATTATAACTGGATAAATCTCATCGGATACAACTACAGTAAACATATATATTTGTAAGTAATAAATTAACTCTATGAAAATATATTTTTCATTTTTTTGCAGTCGCTTATTTAACGCATTTATTTATTTAAAGTTATTTATTTATGTTTTTTTTCTAAAAATTAAATAAATTGTACGTATATGGAAAATCTCACAGTAACCAAACTGAGTCCGGTCTTTTCCGTGGATCCCTAGCTGACTCAGTAGTTCCGAGTGGAAGTTCTCAGCGACTGTTTATCTTACGACGGGAGCCGCTTTGATGCATGCCAAGAAGTGTTGGTAAAAAAGCGGCGAAAACCGGACGGCTGATGCGACAGCCGCGGCGGTGGAGTGGACACGTTGCCGATACACTCGGAACCGGGCACGGCGATGCTCCTGCCAAGAAATCAAATATATACCCTAACCACTCACAAACCAGTTCGCACGTTTTGGCGGTAGTCGTTAACAAGCTTCTAATTATGTTTCAACGTTTTGGATTCAGTAGTCGATCATTTTCAAGGAATAACATAAACGTGTCAATTAGTGGGTTAATTATGGAGTTGAGCGCACCACTCCGAAATCCAGTTTCCTGGGCAATTTCGGTGAGCGCACCTCTCATGGCACGGGTGGAGCTGGCGGGCACACCTGAGGGCGCTCTAGAAACTGGATCTCGAAGTCGAACACCCGAGGAAATAAAGGCCTCACACCCGTCGCAACAAATCGCGCAACCGACTTGCAGCTGACCTATAGCGTCCTACATTGCGTTTTTTCCTTAAGCAAAACCATAAAAAAATACTAAAAATCAATCATAAACACAATTATTACTCATAAAGGCCTCTACACATGTCGCTACCAATCATGCAATCGACTTGCAGCTAGTCAACAACGTCGCTTTATTTTTGGTGTTTTTTTTAAAATGGTTTTTCCTAAGTAAACAACGCAATGGAGGACGCTATTGGCCAGCTGCATGTCGGTTGCACGATTTTTTGCGACGTGTGTAGAGGTCTTAAATCTACGCTAAACTTTTTTAACTTAAATTATTTGAATTTGCCAAAAAAGTTTGCCTTGAAAATAGAAATAACAATTTAACGGGGTTGGACAATATGTGTTATCGATACAAAGATACAAGGATACTAGGTAAGTGTCAGGAAGTAAATAAACGAAATGAATCAGGAAATGCACAATGTCGGTGTTTCTTTGACCGCTCGAGGATCGGGTGCTTCACTATCCACTGAAATGCCCGAGCAGATGCCGCCGGTTATCATAAAGAGGATGCCAAGATACAATTCATAATGGTCGCAATTTACTTCTCCAAAAATACAAGGTCAAAAATTCATTAATAATTGAGAAATAAAAAGCCACAAAGGCTAAATCAAATATGAACGAATCGAGTGTAAGCAGGCTGTCGCTGTAACACCATTTCGGAAGATTTCTCGAGCATCAGCTACACAGAAAGAGCGGGTGCGGTGCGATACGTGTACAACCAAAAATATAAAATCTCAAAAGATTATCGTAATTAAAATATAAAAAAAAACAAATTTAAATTCAATCGAAATAGACTAAAATTGACCGTAAAATTTCTTTCCGCATAATATTCACGTGCCCTTATCGAGCAGCGCAAGCAGTGATGTCGCGACGCGCACACTCACGTCATTTAATTACGAGAACAGCAAGAATAGTTGTCGATTTTAATTGTAAAAAAAACAAAGATTTATTTTTATTGTAAATGTCATGACATTTAACATTAACACTGTTTGCAAAAAAAAACTATTTAATTATCAATCAATTATTTAATCCTACTTTAATATAACTACTGTAAACGATTTATTCGAGATGTCCATGACTACGTATATATATATAAATATGTTGCAATTTAACAATTGAATACCCCTGCGAACAGAAAAAATGGAGCTACGTCACTGTCCGAGGATTGGTCGAAGATGATCAGGCGACCGAAGGCGACCGAAAGCAGCCGAAGACAGCCGACACTGGTCGAAGCTCTGTGCGGCAATTTATCATTCCTTCGCGTGGATGCACGCAACAACTGAGATTTTTATTTTGGTATAGGTGAGTAATCCATTGCGCATTCTGCCTTAATTTATAAATGTTGGATGTTTTTAACAACCTGTTTGAATGAAAAGCAAAAGGCATACAGTTAGAATTTTCATAGACACATTCATATTTTTTTATGTTTCGATTAGTTTATTTTGTCGGTGCAAAATTTTAAAAACAATATTTATTTTGCGATATGTGCAGGTTTTTTTTTTTATAAAACTTGGAGAATGCGAATTAAATAAATTAAGCTTGTGGGTATTAACCGTAGATACATTTTTTTTCAAATATTTAATTGTAACACTTCTTCCGAACTTATGATTTAGGAATAAATGTAAACATATCTCATCTGACAAAACGTAGACTTTGTAAACATCTACCTTCTTTTAATGAATTATCAAAATCGACACGCAATTTTGGTATAAAATCAAGGATTGGACCGATTGTAACGAGCTTTTTGCGAACTCAATGCTGAAGACGGCCAAACTTCCGGCCGATGGCCTCACAGTACTTAGGAATATAGAACGAAAGATGTAAAATAATATTAGCAAATCTATCTATTCCCGAGATCAAATTATAAACCGACAGCGAAATTTTTTTACCAAATCTGTGCATTTGATTAAACTTTAATGTCAGCCAGCAAATGTAATATATTTTGCCGTATCACCGTCAACCCTTTCCGAGACCCACAAAGGTGGAATATTGGAAACCGTGATGTTTTATGATTGAGGCTTACCAAGATGCTGTAGAAAGCATAATACTGTCGGACATGCGCTCCGATGCTCCCCGCCCGCGCACCGGGCCCCGATATCTACTCGCAGTGCAATACAACATTGGTCAATACGACGATCGGGGTGACCCAAAAACCTGAGAGGACATTTTAAGGTCGGGCAGATTTAATTCCAACACTTTTATTTTCATAATTCTTGGAAGTATGAGCGTATAATTTTTTTTTTATTCTTCTCAGTATACACAAGGAACAATATGAAAATAATTAAAAAAAAAAAACAAACAAACACCGCAATGAGAATACCAATCGTGCGTGTTCAATACAATAATATACGATATAAATAGTTATTTATTGTCGATAAAGGCCGCAATCACTCGGCGTGCACTTTCTACGCGGTTTTCGAAAGGACTCTAATGGTCATTATTGCGTTGCATATTGTTTTCGCGAAAGTGGTTAGTGAACTCCGGTTTATGATTTTGCAGACGAGGCAGAAGAAACAAAAACCTGAGCATCCACAGCCTCCGCAGTGAGGTCGTAAAGTAGCCTACGAAGGGAATTTCCGAGAAACATTAATATTTGCATACTCAGCTTAGTTCTAGGTAGGAAGGGCCGGCACTTCTTCTCAGTCGGAGCCAGTGCCGTACAGGACTGCCACCTGTCTGCGGGTACATTTAAATGCTAAATATTGTTTAAGGTTTCCAACATTTTACAAAAAAAAATGCAAATATATATTTTTAATTCATTTTAGCAGTTTTTTCTTCTAAACCGGAACCGATATCGATATAAACAAACCAAGCTCTCAAAGAGACAGCAATTTTTTTCACTAGGAGCTGTGACAGCCGTTTCGCCATTCACAGGCGTTGTCTAGTATTGAATGGCGAAAAAAATTACTTCTGTTCTCGTAAAAATATACATGTCTCATAGACTGTTGGGTTATATAAATTTACAAATGATATGCTACAAAATACTTAACAAAATAATATAAGTATTTTTGCGCATCTTGTGCTGGAGCCGACAAGCGCGCAATTACAAAAGTTTATATTATAAATAAGAATATAGCGATATCAGAAATTTTGATTGCACTTTACATATTCAAAAAATAAAATAAAATACGGAACGTTTAAAGGGGCATCAGGAGTCATAATTTTTTTAAAGTAAATATAATTTTTAATATCGAGCAATAACTTTATCATACAAAGCAGTCTTCAAAATAATTACACGGTACGTAATAATTATTAATACTCTTCAGCGTCTAAGGGCAATTTGTCAGATGCCACTCTGCCCCAAGCGGTCTCCATTGTATTACCTCTTGTCTTTGTCGCATTATTTCAAAAGCTACGTACGCCGCTTTTGCAGTGATTTCACGCGTTGTCAGCTTTCTTTACCCACTTCGGGTTCTTTACATTTAAGCTCAGTTATGTCCATTCACACTTCCTGTACCATGATACTCCATGACATAACTTGCTGTACCTACTTCAGGCTCTTTGCATTGAAATTCAGCTGTTTTCATTCACATTTCCTGTACTCCATGTACTATAAAACTCCATGGCATATCGCTGTAACTATCAGATTTATAAATCATTACTCATTCATCTACATTAGTAAATTACATGATTTGTAATAAAACTGTGCGTTTATTGATAATTTATCAGGATAACTCTATACCCAAAAGAATATTGTAAATAAAAAAAATAATAATTGGAAATAACTCTCCACGTTATTATCTTCTTAATCGATATTTTCGCACTTTAATTGAGTGTGTACCTAAATATAATAGCGTACCATAATAAAATACCAATAGCGTCTCTTTATTTTTGGTATTTTTTTATGGTTTTGCCTAATTAAACGACACAATGTAGAACGCTATTGGCTAGCTGCAAGTTGGTGGCACGATTTGTTGCTAGGCGTGTAGAGCCCTGTAATCTTAATAGATTGAAAAGTTTTAAAAAATGATAGAAAATTCAATAAAAATAGAATATAAGGTTACAACAGAAAAAAGATTCAATCCTTATCTATGATAAATATAAATGTTTTTTGTCAATAACGGTATGTACAGGTGTAGATAAACACGCGAAGGTGACTGAGTGATATGGCGCCAAAGGTAATATAAACACTATTTGATCTGAAGTTCCTCGAGTTGTAAAAACCAAGGGGCCGCACTCCTGCTAGTTAGAAAGACAGGAAACCTTTGGTTGTGTACGCGGTAGGAGTTCGTTTGATAGCCATTAATCTGGGGATTGTTCCCGCGGAGTGACAGATCTTCAGATTCCACAGTTTCTTTGTCCCCGCCTCGCCTCTTCTTGTGAATGCTTCGGGGAGGGATGAAAATTACTGGACAGGCAACCAAATTGTTTGAACCGCAGGGGTCACAAAAAAGCCCTCCATTCTTAAAATTCTTAAATTTAAATCCGTGGCATAAAAACCATTTTTTTAACAAAAGGAAGGTAGTTGAGAACAGGCCGTGCCAGACAGAGTATCTTGAAACCAGTATTTTATACATAGTGCTCACGCTTGTAATAATATAATATCCTATGGTAAAGGTATATTTAACAAATAAAGGAACACACATAATTTAAAAATAAATTAATAAACCATTTACCTGTATTTCCAACACAGCATCTACATAAATTCATGTTATGATAGTATTATAAATTTTTGACAGAGTACTTGGTGGAATTCCATTTTACTATTTTGAATAAAATACTTTTGTGTTTTTTTCACATGTTTAATTTTATCGGTCACCGGTTTCGCCAACCTTTTACGTTAACATTGACATGACAAACTGAACGGGGATTTTTAAATAACATGCATGGTAAAATTGGTTGAAGGTTACATCATGTTATGATGTCATATATTTTCAAGCTATCGAATAGGTATCGTTTAGAGAGATTAAACGGAGAGGTTTAGATATAGATTGTATCTATTATCTATATGTTATAAAATAAAATAATTTATAATTTATGCAATCAATTAGTTTAGAGTGTAAAATATTATCTTTCGTTATCAATTATAAGTATTTTATTTACACTAAATATCACATCTAACTTTTATAAAGCATGCCGCAATATATCGATTGATAATCAATCTACTGTCCTATCTGTAGACTTCGATAGCGCGATTCTGCGAGTCGGAGTGACTTCTCTTTCGACCGATGGTAAGTTTCAGTACTAATGTAACTTTATCATTTATTTATTTATGGCAGCACGTGCTTGTTTTTGTGCATCTATTGCACACCACGTGCCTGAGATGGGACGCTTATTGTTCTGTACTCCTGGCAGTACGGCAATAGCTGATTAGCACATGCCTAAGCCAAATATTGAATCTCTTCATCTATTCGATATACAAATGAATACATTTAGAGAATACAGCTATATATAATACATGATTTCTTAACATAAAAGAAATAAAATTTGCGATTTTATATGGGAGCTATAAAAGATTTAATAAGGCACATAATGCCTCTATGTGTATGTCCTTAAATATTTATTAAAAATTGCTACTGTGTATTTGTTATTTTTAAAATTCTTCCGCAGCTTTAAAGTCACCTTGGGCACCAGCCCCCATAGGCCTGAATTGAGGGTTCAAATTCTAGTAGTTCTCATCATATCACGTCGGTGTGATTTTAGTGCACGAATAAAGAAGCTTTGATAAATTAAGCGGTCAACTGATTTTATAGTATCCCATTTTAAAAATGTAGATTGAACCAAACGCAAACTATTGATATTTATCATTAATATATTGAAAGGTCTCGCCGCCAACTTGATTTATCATAATTTGAACAGTTTGACCGTGCTTATAGGGAGAAAGAGCTTTCACCTTCTCAGTGATAAAATCTCATCGGTTTCTCGGTCTGTTTAGTTTTATTTATATCTATTTAATGTTTGAGTTTTGCAAAAGAATACAACAATAAATGTAAACGTCAAAAATCCAGAATATATAATATAATATTTTTGCCGAACATATTATTTTAACTTTTATCAAATAATTACAGATTTTTATTTCTTTAAGATATATAAATAAATAACACCACGTGTCCTTACGTTTACCGTTCTTGGATTTCATGAGCTGTTGTCTCATCGTCAATTGAAATCAATGCAGCAGTCAATAAAAAAACAATTTCTCCATCGACGTCGCGTTAGTCGGGCTCGCGGGCAACACTTAGACATTTAAAAAATCTGCTGATTTACTTTAGTTGTTATCTTGCAACCGGTCGGCCTGCACACTGATAGCATGTGTTAAAAACCGACAGACGAAATGAATGCATGCAACAAGCTATCTAATATATCTAATATCTAATAATTGGCCCCTTTACTCACTTGCTACGACTATTCATCTCTGTGAGCCTTGATGGAATGGCTGACTTATAAATCTGGTGTTCATATAATTAGAGCATTGATAACTTAGCAACAGCTTTTCACATCAGGGGTTATCAAAGGGTCCGTCACTCAATGCATTATTTTCCTTTTAAACTAGTGTATATCATTGATATAAACCAAATACATTCATTCGTTTTCAATTCATTAAAATATAAATTATTGAAGTTTTAAAGCACGGAGAGATTGATTGCTTGTGTGACGGGACGTTAATGGCGGTGTAATGTATCTATACGGTGGAACGATTCGATTACATTTCCTGTATATCTGCTATCGGTTTGCGTCCGCTGCGACCGCGCCTGGTCCCATCAGCCAGGCCATCGCCGCGACAGGCCAGCCTGCGGGGCCTGCGGGGCCTGCGGGGCCTGCGGGGCCTGCGGGGCCTGCGGGGCCTGCGGGGCCTGCGGGGCCTGCGGGGCCTGCGGGGCCTGCGGGGCCTGCGGGGCCTGCGGGGCCTGCGGGGCCTGCGGGGCCTGCGGGGCCTGCGGGGCCTGCGGGGCCTGCGGGGCCTGCGGGGCCTGCGGGGCCTGCGGGGCCTGCGGGCCTCCGGGGCCAGCCTGCGGGACCAGCCTGCGAAAGGGACAGTGCGGCCTGCGCCGGGTCAGCGGGACGGAGGACTAAAACTGTGGCATGGTAAAAGAAAGATTAATTTAATTTAAGTCCCTAATAGAAAAGTAAATGTCATATTTACTGTATTACCAGTAAATATAAAAAAACAATTTTGAAATCCACGACAGGTAATTTTAATTTATAATATTCCTCATTTCAAACAGCTAATATGTAAAGCCACTCATAAAACCCTCCATCAGACTAAAGAATCCTTCCAAGATGAAAAAAAAACCTCACTTTTAAATATGATCGCTATCTCCTATCCATTTGGCTATTTATATGTGTTTTTTTATATTGTGATTTCTTACGAAATAATTGATATAATGTTGTAGTTTTAAACTTATAAGTTGTTTTTTGATAAAATTCCGACCGATTTCGCCTATTGGTCGTATGTATATATTTGCGTTATCTTAACCATTTTATGAATATTGCTAGGTTATTTGTAGTATATTATTTTTGGAATCCACAATCAAGTTATTTTATGTTAATGTATACTGCATGAACATTTTATGGTTATTAGAATATTATGGCCATTTAAAAAGATCACGAATCATGCACTCAATGTCTTCAAAGAGCTAGCTGGCGTAATTGTATCCTAGTTTACGGCTACCGGCTATTGGTAATAAAGAATGGAATGCTCTTCTGTGGTATTTAATTTCACTAAATTTACACAACAGGCGTCACTTCTGGGTCGCAAGTCCACCGGAAACCAAGGAATTGGAATTTATTAAAATTATAGCATACCAGGCTTGGCCTTGTAACGTACCTATTTAGATTTATTATATGTAATGTGTATTCAATATTTTTGACAGAAAGTGTTTGATGGAATTCCATTTTGATATTTATTTTTAAATAAAATAATGTAATGTAGTTGCGTGGTGAGACAATTGGCGATATGTTTTCTAAGGGCATTGTGTTGAACACTTTATGCGTGCGGATTGATTTCACTCAAAAATCTTGATATTATTTTTTCTTCGTACTTTTCGAGCTCGAACTCAAGTAATTTCTTATACTTGTGATAAATAGAACAATAAATTTACCTTTACCTCCTGTACATTTTCTCTCCATAACTGAGTTGTGAGGTCTCCGGCATTCACATTGTTCTATCTCCTGTCAAGACGGGGATCAAACCGAAAACCTCTCGACCTCTCGTCCACGGTCTAACCGTTGGGCCATTTGGCCGATCTATTACATTATGCATATTTTTTACGATACCCATTTTCTCAATTACAAAGTCCAATCAATCGTTCGAAATACCGCTGTCGTCTAACGTCTCACTCCTGGCCGTTCAGAATACCTGTCCGTCAACCTCGCACCTGGGCGCGCCAACTCGGGACGCGTACGCCTCCGCGCTTCTCCCGCGGGAAGCCGCCGGCCGCAGAACCGGTCAGCTGCTCCCTGGGCGAACTTCAGGTTCTCGAGCCTTTGAAGTTCAATTAAAAACAACCATTGAATCCACTGTCCTCCATAAGTATTATTTGAAATATATATATTTACAAGTTATTACTAGGCAAGAACGTAAGCAAATTACCACAAAGCTGCGTAGTACTCGTCAACCGATTTACAATATCCTTGCGCGGGAGCCGAGTGAATCTCCCTCCTAGGAGATAGATCCAAGAGTTGTTACATTCTGCGTGCATTCTTCATAAGAGAATTCAAAGCCTCAAAACTGCTACAACCATACAATTAGGTTCGGTTCTTAAAAATTAAAAAAAGCTGTCATGCTCGTAGCAGAGGCCATTTTCCTTAAACGGCAGTGATTGTTAACAATATGAAAATATTGAAGTAGATTCAGATAATGTCAAAAACTATGATTTGATGAAGTGTGTAGAATCTTAGGTAAGTAAATACGAATTGGAAGAACAGAGGACACAACAGGATGCCCATATCCAGCAATTGATTGGAGGGGGTTTTAGCAACAATACAAGAGAGTTAATGATGATAATAAAACATCAAAATAATTTTTAAAAAGGCCTTAGTTTGGCTGCTTAGTTATATCTATCTCAACAGTAATATCAGGTATATCACGGTGTAATGATACAGTTATACTTAACCTGCAATTCATGCTCTGAAATATTCCAAAGATGTTATTCAATAAGAATAACCAAGATTTCATTGTTAGACAAGTAGTACTTTTGTTCCATTAGAGGCAACGTGGAGCCCGGTTGCTGCAGCGAGTCGCTCCTCGCCGCACGTCTCGCCACCCGGCCGGCCACCTGAGCGGCCACCTGAGCGGCCACCTGAGCGGCCACCTGAGCGGCCACCTGAGCGGCCACCTGAGCGGCCACCAGAGCGGCCACCTGAGCGGCCACCCGAGCCGCTGACTCACGGCAGACGGGTTGGCCTAATTTCGTTGAAATTCTGCGGAGGTTTCATCGACAGCGTTGATTGTTGAAGGCACACCTGCAAAATCTTTTAGGCAACATCCTGTTATTTAATTATATACTAAGGAGTCATTTAATTAAGTGATAAATTTCAAATGCGATATGGATAGATTCCTACGCAAGAGGAATTTTAAAAAGAGCACCCGATTCTTGTGAAGAAACTGATTATATTAGAGATATTGCGATGGTTTTTCCAGAGAGCTGACGACGGGGTTTTATTTTTTAGATTGTTATTCCGAGAGATATAGGCGATGTCATTAGTAACAGTTTAAGTAATTAATTTTATAATAACTAAAACGCGTCACTACAAACAGAATCATTTTAATATGCCACACGTCACAACGTTGACATCTAATGAGAACATTATAAATATTGTATTTAAACGTTATAAAACAAACAACATTTTTAACTATACAAATGTCTTTACTTTACAAATGTAACTTACATGTTTTTTAAATTTATAAGTGATTTTCTTTCATTATATAAAGTTGTGCTGAAAAGATAAAATATAAATGTTGTATTTCATGTAATATAAAACCTTAGCAGCAATGAATTCTTGCAATGCCTAGCATTTCCTATTCGTTTGCACGGCCGTCTCTGCCTTGCTTCCCGGACTCGTTACTGTCGCTGTGGCGATAATAATGAATTTCTTCAGTTAAAGCTTTATATAATAATACATGGAACCGAGAACCGTAAATCGATAAGAAGGGAAACGTAAACTGATATTTCTAATCCATCTTAAGGTAGACAAGGAAACGTGAGGAGTCGATAAGGCGGTCATCGGCTGAATATGCTTTACAAAATAAGCTATAGATTATATTTATAAAAGTTATTCATAGTTTTTAAACTATTATAAAAATAAATTAAATGATACTTTCTGTAGAATGACTTTGATTTAATTTAGATATTAATATTCTTATAATATATGATCTTCATCAAGTGCCTCTCTTCAGAGGAGGTTGGCGACCGTTTTACTGAGCATATACTCATGCTGAGCCAGTGTTCATGGATTTCTAGGGGGAAAATAGTGTAGTGGGTACTATAATATATTCGAAGAGCTAAAAACTTCGAGGCCGCGAACAGACAACGGAAGTCAATGTCATTGCGATTGTTCCCGGTCTGCTACGTCTCCGATTCATGTGGTCATGAGTTTTTCTTGTAAAGAAGGAATAAAGAAATATGGAATTGCTCCAAAAAAATAACAACACTTAATAATATTTGAAAATAGATATCTATACGAGTATTTTTTATAAAAGGTAGACAATTATATGTTAAATTGCACCATGCAGATTCATGGAATTACAGTTGGTTGACGCAGAACTGCAAGTAAGCTATATAATTATATCTGTTGGTAAAAACTGCCGTCGCTTTATACTGCAGAACCCTGAAAAAGTATATAGGACCTGACAAAATCTAGTTTTTAGAAATAAATGTAGAGTTAAATAAAATTTGCCTTTTTTGCTGATTCTGACTTTTGTGCGGATTTTATCGCAATGTTGTTTATCAGATCTCACAGAAAACTATAGGCAACTGTTAGTTACTTGCATTGGTAAATATTTTACGCGATTAAAATTTATCGTTTATTATACGTGAGAGTTTTCAATAAATTGAGGAAAATTTCTACTAGAAACTAGAATTTCATCTCTTACCGTAAATATTTTTTATTTGTGTTAATTACAAGAGTTATTTATACTGCGTCTACATAATTATTATTAAAAGTAATAATAATTAATATCTTTTGATATTACTGTTTATTACGTCTATTATGATTTTAATTCCAGCCGTAAAATCGACAAAGTTTATTGCAGTTAATTATCGCAGTTGGCTATCCTCGCTATCACTATATATATATATATATATATATATATATATATATATATATATATATATATATATATATATATATATTAGGGTGTCCCTTATATGACCAAAAAAAATTTTTTTTCAAATTTCGAAATGCATACCCTCTACATTTTTTACTAATGCTATAAGATACTCAAATATAAAATTTCATCTTTTTAGAAAAATTGCAACTAGTGCCGACCGAGCTTCAAAGTTTAGTAAAAAACGTGTTTTGTCTTGATATTTCGGTCTGGTATAAAATCATTATAAATGCAATAAATTAAGTGAATAATAGTAAAAATTCAATTAAATGAACATTAATCTTTAATCAAAAACATAAAGTAATAACAATCAGTCAGGGTAACTTTTTTATAGAGTTGTTTTTTTACAGTCCGGATACAATTTTCTATGTTCCTGGACACAGCGCAGCAAGAACTGTTTTTGTTCTTCTTCAGCCGCGATAAGTCCGTTAAAATCTTGCATCATTTTAACAGCCCTTTCAGCAGTATCATTCACAACCCTCAAATAACTTATTTTTCTTTTAGCTTCCACAAAAGCACTATTATTATTCCAAGAAGATACATCTTCCTTTAGAAAACTGTCGTCGATCTGCAGTCGTGATAAAAATTGTTTGCTCTTTTCCGATACGTGTTTTACAAACATAAGCAAACATCTTGTAGAGTCTTTTTGTCCTTCGCAGTTATTCTGCATTGTGACTGAAGTAAACACATTTTTAAAGAATAGATCGCTCTCGCCATCCAGCGTGCCTGATGCATGGCTTTGGGGGGGCTTAGTTTTAATTTTTCCTCTGAGTCTCCTCCCAAAAATATTACGCACAGTTCGACCAATTTGCGGTAGTCATCTCTTACATAACCTTTGTCTAATTCTGCCTTATAAAATATTAAAAAAGCTTGAATGTCTGTCTCGGCAACACGTTGTTTTACGAAATTAAGAGATGGTTCAATGTTACTAGCGTCGATGTTTTTCCAATTTTCTCTGAACTTTTTAAATATTGGAGTATCTGGGCTACTAGTAATTTACTTAATTTTGCTTTCAAAGACAGCTTTTAGGACCAATTCATAAACATGATGACGACAGACGAGCAGCAATTCTCTTCCTAAAGTTTCTCCAAAATAGCACAAGCTCCATTGAAACGGCCAGTATTGAAAGCTGTTGTGTCGCAGCACATTATTTGTACTTTATCGTGAAGGTTCTAGTCAAAGAGAGCTGTTGAGACAGCCTTAGCTTGATGTTTTTCAGAAGAATGTTCTAGTTTTGGCACTGCAAGAAGCTGTTCCTTATCGTCAAACGAAGCAATAACTGGCAAGCGTTCTTCTTTAGAACTTCGTACATCTAACCCGGGTAATAGTTTTCCATCCCAATGGACTGTGACTACGTCGGGTACATTACTTCCAAAGAAGTCAGATTTTATTGCTTCTGCCCTTGATTTTCTAGTTTCAGCAGCTAGTGGTTATCTTTGTCTTACAACCCTTTCCTCTTCTTCCAATCGTCGTTGTTTAGATCTATCTTCTTTTTCCGCCAATTTTTTATCAACACCACCTAAGCATCCTGGTCGATCTGGCTCTCTCTGTTTCATTAAAAATAATTTATCTTACTCTATTTTCATTCTCTCAAAAGCATCAGCATGTGCAATATCAAACAAATTATCAAGATCAATTTTGAAATTGTTCTCACGGCTCTTGAACGTAACCTGAGTTTTCTTACAATTTTTTTTGCAACTCTCTCCAAACATGATATAAATCAACAAGTTTCTTCACGCAGTTAGGATATGCCCTTGTTGGAATTCTTGCTTTTTCCCAATATATGATGCACTCCCTAATCACAAGATTTGCACTTTCACTAACAATCAGTTTAACCTCACGAATATTGTAAAATAGGACCGAGGGAATTTGTCGAGTAGATGGTAATTTTGCACCATTTATTTGATATCTAGGCAAACCGATAAGGAAATTATTTTGTTTATCACTCCGTAATTCCACCGACATGTTAACGCACTAAACAATGGAGCACTACTAATCTTAAAAATCACGTATGAAATGACAAATAAAACATGCAGTTACAAGTCACAGCGCAGTACTTACGCAACTTGTATGGACAAGTTAAAATCGCAAGTCGGCACGGGTTACCGTTTATAAATCGAACTAATATTTTTTTCTAGACAATATAGGGTTATTACTAAACTTTTAAGAAGGTATGCGTAAAAAAATATTGAACTTGAATTTTAAGGGACACCCTAATATATATATATATATATATATATATATATATATATATATTCATATATATATTCATATATATATACATATTTACATTTGAATGTGTAAAATATTTTTTTATGTTTGTTAAAGGTACGTTGATAGTATGCGACCGACCACGACGACTTCATTGATTGACGAGATTCAACTCTGTGTCATTTCTGTGGTTTGCCTTGATATTTCTTTTTTGGTTGATTTTTGTATTTATTTACGTTAAGTTACGAGTGGCCATGTTTTCTTTAGAAGACATCATGTATTTTGTTTTATTTAAAAATATTGGATGTTTATGAAAAATCTAAATGGTTTTCAGACTGCTCTGGTGATTAGCGATGCACTGAAAGTAAGAGTTCATCAACCATTTGAATCCAGTCAATCCATTTGGTCCTATTTATTAATCAAATTATAATATACCAATTTAAAACTATGGTGTGTGTTATTAATATATTTTGCTTTCAATAAACTTTTTTAAAAGTATTTTTTAATATTTAAATTATTGACATGTTATATAACGTTATATTATATTCAATATTTTTTAATAAAATACTTGAGTGATTTTCCACATTTTCGTTTTTATTAGTGACCGGTTTCGCCAACCTTTCACGTTGGCGTTTCACGTTTTATATTATATGTTATGTGTTTTGTTATATGTTATTGTTATGTTATTGATATGTTAAAAACGATAATGTCGTTTTTGCAGTAGGCATATTTCAATATTTTTAATAAGAATTTTCATGACAGTTTTAATGTTTATGAAGTCTTTATTTATTTGTATTAATGTCACATTTATGAATTGCTCGATTTGTTTTCGTACACCGTGATTCTTTCTACAGATCGGCACTATTAACATTGTAGTGTAAAACGTTTTAAAAATCTCAAATGTTTCCTCGTTTACTTAAATGCAAATGCTTTTCATAGATTGGAAAAATAAATTATAAAATCCATTTTGATAGTTTTAAATTTTAATTTGTTTCCTAATAAAATATATTTTTAATGAATACTTTCACTTTGCGACATCTCAAGTGTTCAGTTGGTTGTCAAGAGTAATAAATACATATTCTTATTAATCAGTTTTTTATTTCAATCCCAGTATTTCATCAATAACAAAAGACAGAGGCGCAGCTCCCGCGTCGCCTTAGGTCAGCTTTACTCGTAATTAGAGGGGCGCTATCGGAAGGAGTTGCGAGTGTCTCGGCTATTAACAGCTGACAGTTAAGTGGTACATTGTGCAATGTGCACCACTCAACCCAGATTCGAGTCCTGGCCGAGAAACTGAAAGTGTCAGGAGATTTTTTCCGTCGCTGACGTCAGCAAGTCAGGTAAGAAACCTACCTGTTCTGTGAATGCGTTATGTCATGACTGCGAAATGTATGCGACCGCTATACGTGAATAATGAGTGTTACCGTGACTCGTGAATAATAATGAAAGGAAAGACGTATAACAGGACATGGGTCAAAACCCACTTTCAAAAAAATCAAACACCTTATTAAGACGTACTTACTCGGCTGGATAAATATTTCCTAACGTTATAAGTTATCTCTCCACTCAGTACCTGATTGTTATGAACATATTATTGAAAAAGTCTAAGAATATTGGTATGTGTGCTCGTTAAGTATAAGTAATTAGATGATATGCAATATTATTTGATTACTTATAATTGTACTAAATTATCAATTAACGCTTGAACTCTGTATTTCCATTTCAAGGAAGTCGCTTAATATGTAAAACACCTAGTCAGCGAAGGTTGACATCGTTATGATGATCTTCGATTCAAAGATTTTACAGTAACCCTATAATCACGGTGAAGTGTGGCCCTCTGGAGAACTGCCCAGAGCCTCGGACGGTCGAGTTCTCAAAACATATTTTTCTTTTTGCTTTTCCAAGTGCATAACTATGGATAATCCCGAAGTACGCCGTCGCAGTAAATATAATATGACGCGACGCTTCAGTTTATGGAGAGATGGACAAGAAGCAGCCGGCCCCACTCAGGGCGTCCTTATCCCTGAGAACTCTTGGCAAGCCGTGGATAAACTGACATTAGGTCATCACACCAATGGCAGATTTATCATTCGACATGACTCAATTAGTATTAATAATGTAAGCATTCAGATAATGGAAATGCACGAAAACCAGGTTTAAGTTTTATTGATTTGAGAGACACCATTTCGATCCCAAAACGCAATTCACATGGATTTTGAATACCAAATTTAAACAATATTCGTAACATAGAATCCACGGATTATTTGAGAAAAAAATATACAACAAATTTACGGTATAATCATGAACACGAATATTTACTTTACCGAGGCAGTGAGAGCTTTTCACTGTACAAAATTGGGAATTACCATAGATGCAAAACAAAACGAAATAGTTATCTCGATGGCTTTTTGGATTAGTTTATATTTTTAATTATTTGAAAGGAAACCTCTACAAACAAAAATGACATTGATATATTTAATAATTGGTACAAAAAATCCCGTTGTTTGTACTTATTGTAAAGCCTAGCTTTTATAGAATTACCCCAAAAATTCATAATACATTGTGAAATCATGCTATTTTCATAGTAAATGTATAGCATAAGTTAGTTATTCTAGACATATTCGACTTACGTGATCTAGTATGTCAGATATTTGCACGGGCAAATATTTGATTTATAAGATCAGGTAAATCAAGCACGTCGAAAATAACTTAAACCCGATATATATACTAATGAGTTTACTTGAGTGTTTTATTAATTACTTAAATTAAATTCATCGAAACTTTAGATGACATTTAATTTCAAATAATCTGATGGATAAGTATGTAACTACACTCCCGTATAAAAGTAGAAAGAAGCAGATAAGAAAGCGGTCAGGAGCAATGGCGGCTGTACTCGGCTTTGCCTTGTAGTGCGAATGCAGGAAAATCACAGAGATTTTGGAGACACAAACCATATTTACCTTTTACAGGTTTAAAGAAGCTAATTGCTTTACGTTCGAGTACAACACTACAGTTTGCAAAATTAAACCTCGTGTAGGTGAGTTTTTTGGGGATTTTGTACATCTAAACTTGATGGTTGCGATTGATCTGCTGTTGACTCCATGACTCCTCGTCAGGGGAGGTCGCGCCGGGGGCAGGTGATGCGGAGCGACGCCGGCCTCCGACTTCCGCCGCGCGCCACAACAGTGACTCGCAACTGCGTCGGCCAAGTCGGAAATCACCATTTATTGATAACGCGGAACCGGATGCAAGAAGAGACAGGAAGCATATCGCGCGCTCCATCGGTGCCCGCACGGGACTCCGCGCGCTCTGCTGATAAAACGGAACTCAATTCTTTGGAATGATAAGTAACTTTTATAAACCACCAAACTTTATAATAACTTTATCTTGTCGTTCTGCATTTGAAATCACGCTCCCCCTCCGCCACCCCCTGCCACCCCTCGTCTCCCCCCGCCAGGGAACAATAATCTTGTGATTTATTCACTGCCAGAAGTGTAATTATGAGAATCAAATCAAAAAAATGCATAATTAAAAAATATATATATCATTTTATCAATCCAGAGCAGATCCACTATTCAATTTACCTAACTAATTATATAATATTTTAAATAAAATGTTTTTGTGCTATTGTTTTTTTGGTGACCGGTTTTGACAACCTCTTGCATTGGAACTATCTTCGTTGCATAATGCCATCATAATAGGTTGCCGAAACAGGTCACCAATAAATAAAAAACATGGAGAAAAATCACAAAAGTATTTTCTTTATAATAATAAAATAGAGTTCCACCGAGTATTTTCTGTCAAAAATATTGAATACAAACTAATTATCTATTTAAAAAATAGAAAAACTAATTTCGTACATAGTTTTGTAAATGGCCACGACTGAGACTTCTGCTCTTGTTGCATATGAATGAAATCGCGGGAGCTCGGATGGAGTAAAACCGCTCGGGTTCACTGTTCCCGGGCTCGGAGGCGACTGGCGAGGTGGGGCGACACGGTCGACATATTTATTACACAATAGACAACATATAACAATACATTTCGGTATTGACAACATATTCGATTCTACAACCAACGTCCCAAAAGAAACTCATTTTTCATATGTACTAAAACGTCAATAGCAAATGACAGAATGAAAAAAAGGTACTATTCAAATAATCCTAATCTACAAAATAACTGCAACTTTAATATTTTAATGTACATTTAAATAAATAACAGAATCTTATATAATTGTATTTAAAACAATATTCTGAATTAATTTATTGTGTAGTACAATATATGCTAGATAAATAATTTTGCGTCCCAAAAAAATGCTTTTGTACGTGTGTTCATTTAATTTTTTACAATTTGGTTACATTTCTGCCAATCTCGTATTCAAAAAATATGTTTAACATAGGATTAGTTTTTTTATCTCTCTGTCGTCTAAAGCTTATTTTGGTATACGCTTGATTCATTTTCCAAATGTCTGAATTGATAGTCCTTTAAATCTGTATTGAATATAAATGTATTGGTGCTGCCTCAGTCGCACGGCCCGTAAGGCAGCAGCCCAGAGATGATAATGTAATTCGGCGGTTCAATATTACGCCATTGCAAGTAGAGCAGTCCCGCGGGAGCGGCGCCCCTCGAGCGTGTCCCCCGCGAGCTGGTCCCTCCGCGAGCTGGTCCCTCCGCGAGCTGGTCCCTCCGCGAGCTGGTCCCTCCGCGAGCTGGTCCCTCCGCGAGCTGGTCCCTCCGCGAGCTGGTCCCTCCGCGAGCTGGTCCCTCCGCGAGCTGGTCCCTCCGCGAGCTGGTCCCTCCGCGAGCTGGTCCCTCCGCGAGCTGGTCCCTCCGCGACCAGGTCCCCCCGCCAGCTGGCCCCTGACGCCGTCCTCTCTCGGTAACGGTGGCCATCATCTAATAAGCCCTATCAATTTGAACAAATAATGGGAAATTTTAAGGAATAAGTTTTTATGATATTCAGTACTTTTCTGCGTGCGTGCGTGCGCGTTGAACGAATAATCTATTGCTTAAAATCAATCAATAAAACAATCAAGTATTTTTCTATAATCGAATATTTCTTTATAACATATTAGAACTATTCGTTCGACTTTGAATATTGTGATTTGAAAAACGATTATTAAAATATATATATATGATATACATCTATCTATTTATTTGGTTATCAATTATTTATTTTTAAACTTTTTTCAAAACCAAACATTTAAAGTCAATTATCGTTAGATTTTTTTTAAAAAGACTTACTCGAGAGGTCAAATTGTCTCCTCGTGGTAATAAAAAAAAAAATAAAAAATGCATTTTATGCATGATTTAGGCTAAGCAGTAAAATTTGATAGCAATACGAAAAGGGGTCAAAATGATCCCTCCGGTAGGCGTAGTGTTAAGTCACTATAATAAGCTTTATCTTCAGAAAAAAGTCTCCAAGGAAAAAATATCAGTGTTGGAGGTTTCATAGCATTTATCTGTAAATAATTCTAGAATTCTAAGGATGTAACAAGCCGGACACAGCGCCAAATTTCAATTGAAAAAATGTTATAATACTCTTGATTAACATTTTTGTAGTTAGTATGTCTCTCGCTCGCCTGGATGTATTAAAAATCGACACGTCACTTCCACTGATGATCTTGTAAAGTACGCAATAGCGCACGATTGTAATCAAATAAGTTTAATGAAATGCATAACCTCATTCACTTATCAGGTTTTCTTAACCTCAGTTAATATCTTATCATTATTTTATAATTAGCTATTATCAGACCAACTCACCTCTATCTGGCTAGATTGCGCTTCGTCGCACGAAGTAATTATGTACTATTGAAGGAAAATCTTATTAAATAGTATCGTGTAATTTTCTGCGCCTCGATGTTCCCTTCTTTGTATTTATACGCAAAGGTGTATCTGATTCGTGTTAGGCTAGGTTAACTTAATTAAAAATTATTACGCAGATAAAATTTTTATTGCGAAACAAAAAAAAAATTGCAGTGAAAGCATAACTGAAGTCAATTACTGTGCTTATAATAATTATTAAGACGTTTGCTGTGCAGGCCTATAAGATAACGGAAATGTATAATATAATAGTTTTCTATAACACTGTCTCAATTTTCCTTCGATTTAAAGTATTTAAGTTTGATTTATTTATCAAAATTTCTTCATATCTACGTGTAATACGATATGAAAATAATCACGTTGGCATTATTTAACTGCCAACGTGAAAGGTTGGCGAAACCGGTCACCAATAAAAAATAACATGTAGAAAAATCACTCAAGTATTTTATTTTATTTAAAATATTAAAATGGAATTCCACCAGGTACTTTCTGTCAAAAATATTGATTATTCAAATAAATATATGTATTAATTAGTTGAGATTTGAAACACTTTATATAACCATGATTAATTCAACTGTATCAACGTATCTGAACGTGTATTTGTATTTGTATTGTCGTTCGACATTTTAATTCGAATATTTATCATTTGGGGTCATTGGTCTAGTTTAGCATGAGAGTACTAATATTTGATTGCTAACAATGGGTGATTAGCGACGTTTTGTAATGAATAGATGATGCAGCTCCAGCGGCCGGGGCCGGGGCTGGGCGGAGTCGTCGATTATTCGGTGGCTCGCAGTGGCCGGAGCTCGTCACCATCAAATCTACTGATCATCTACGCTACGATATCCAAACAACAAGTATGCATTACCAAATGGCTGGGAGGTTTTTCAAATCTGAAGAAACCTTTGAAGAGCCAAAAATGTTTGTAATCTCCTAGCCTAGGGTATTAATATTTGTGTTTTAAGATATACTGTTAACGCATTAAGTAAACGGTTCACTCATGAAACGACAAGAAATATTCACGACTTTTTCAAATCCACAAATGCGGAAAAACTAAATTCGGCATGTTAGGTCTTTCGATAAACAGAGAATTACATTTAAAAACTTTTTAATGTGGAGTCAATATGCGAATTTATTGAATACTCAATATCATCGGGAGGTATAATTAGATTTTTCGTTTTCTCAACCAAAAAAGCAATTTTTTCGTTTTTTTTTTAGGCAATTTTACCTTCTTACGCTTAAAGATTGCAATAGTTAGATTTGATAAGTGTTAAGAATTAAGTTAAAATGTGTAAGGGTAGTTGCGTTAACATTCGGTTCCAACAAAATCAGTGAATCGAGATTTGATCGAGTGAGTGCTGATTGACGATTATTTGTATGAAATGGAAGAATGCAGTCGATAGTTTTCGTCACGGGCCAAAGGAAATGAGATTATTCTAGCACAAGATAATCTGTAATTATGGAGACTTGAGTTCATTTGAATATAAAATCTTGAAGTTTGATTTACAAATTTCTGTTACAATCAATGCCTATTTATTTGAAATTACCGATTAATGTTGATGTGAATTATTGTTTGATGTTTTCGTTTGTAACATTACGACGAAATATAAAAAACGCAGTTTTTAGACCACAGAAAGATACAAACGTTAGCTATTTGAAAATCGAAATTGCATAGAAATAGATTAATTATTGTATTTTATTGATTTTGTAACTGTAAACCCTAAACCTAATAAAAAATAGAACAGCTACAGGGCGCTTGGGGAATATTTTCAGAACAAAATGTTTTCAATGCATATCATGCAATATCATAAAAATCTATGTGACTTTTGTGTAAATCATGATATTTAACTAAAAAAGGAATGTTTAATCTCAGAAAGGTAATAATTTAAAAATAATTTTAACATTTAAAAAATAGGATTTACGCTACCTAGCCGTTTATCAATTTTAAACATATAAAGTTATTATATTATATTAACAATGATTTGTTTTTCAAAAAAATAGATTAGTAAAAAAGCTCCCAATTTTTCATATCAAAAATAATTGTGACGCAATTATGTAATAAATTACGCAATTTGGCCAAAAAATAGTAATTTATAATACGCACTACTGACGTCGTTGACTTTATGCAAATACCGAATTGAAAATGAGCAATTCGAAAATATTAGAAATATTGCATAAGTAGCAAGATTTGAGTAATTAATTTCTTTTGTGTCGTTTATACTATCAATAAATTAAAGGAAATTGTGATATTGTCCAATACTATAGCTAACTAATCGTCGTAAGCAAAAGATGAAGAATCTAAACATTTTTAAGCCGCTGAATGATTATGCCCGTGTTTAAAATTTATGTACAGACGGAGCTCACTATGTTAGTACGAGAGAGACATTATATGTTTTTTATTCACTTTATTGCGTTATTATATTATAGTATAGCGCCCGTATGGCATAAAAATCTCTTGATTAATAAACGTAAAATCTTTAACCCAGCTACTAAAACATTTTAATGGTGGGTATTCTTTTTGATTTCTTATGTTTTTATTTGTAAGCATTTATATAAGCCGTTTACGTGTTTGAAAAAGTCTCAATAATAAAAATCGCAAGCTCCTTGCCATTTGGCTATTCATATTGTGGGTTAAATTCAAGAACAGCACAGATTTAACCAGAAAGACGCCAATTCATTTTTTTAGAATCTTTATAAAAAAAAAATATTTTAACAGAATTGTCAAAACTAAAAATATAGAGTACTGGTCGAGGACATGAGCCCGGGACCATCCATCGGACCATTTGGCGATCGCTTGGAATGCAATTCGTTTGTAATCTGTTTGACAATGTTGACCGCTGACATACAGACCGGTTCAGTAAATACCCGCCGAGGCAACGGGACACTAATGCAATCACTCTAGAAGAGGGAAGCCAATTGCAATGTTCTTTATAGGTTAATCGGAGCAAGCACTCGAGTTGATTAGAGATCGACGGGAAGAAAAAGAAAGTTCTCAGCGGTTGTCTGTTCTCATTAACCCGTCGTTATCATCATCATGGGAAGTACGCACTCCCGGGGCAGCTCATTGTACACGGTGTTTTAAAAGTCATTTCATTTTTTATTAAAAGAAGTTTATTATAAGTGAGCTCCAGGAAGAAAATGTTGCAATAAGTTTTATATGTTTTAGTTAAATAGTAAAAGTTAAGTTGTGAACCTACTGCATTCGTAAATCTCATAACGTTATACAGGGCACCACAAAAAATGCCTCACTTCATTTATTGGTGGATATACACTTTTTTGTTAACAACTACAACCAAAATTTTAGACATAATGTATTACATATTTTTTCAAAACCATTATTTTTTTTAAATAAACGATAGTTTATGAAAAAAAAACTTATGTGCGAACATGAAATAAACTGGCTATAAACAAAAAAAATCAGTATGAATATAATTTATTTTATTACCTATATAGACTACCGGTAATTATTCAATATTTTAATATGGCAGGTGGCTGATGAGACTAGTAGAGTTTATCACGTGATTATTGTCAGCTGTCTCTTTTACCGTTAAATTATATTTACATTTATAAAATTGAGGACAACAAAACAAATATATAAATTGAATTGAAAATATTAAACATTTAGTAAATCTTATAATTTTACAGGTTTGCTACTGGTTTATTTTCGTCCTGATCCATTAACATAAAACAGTGTCTGTAGTCTCCATATAGGGTATTTAAAGGATTTAACATTGGATAGTGAGTTTTTGGCCAGCATGTATGCGTCAAGCGACATCTCTCGGTCCGGAGTGGCGCGGGATGGGAGCACGGAAGGCCACAGCTAAATGTATTTTGAATAATAAATTGGCTCCAACCTGTTAGTTGCACTCTAATGAATGGAGAAGGAAGCGGCGGGAGGAGCTGGCTTCCATTATCCTGCCGAGGTCATTCCATGCGACTCAGAATAAAGGAACCGGACAAACACTCTGTAATTTGACACACCCTTCAATAAGAGACGGGCAAACACTCCAAAGAAACATTTTGGAAATAATTACAATATCGTTAAATAGTTATTAGTGCTTAATACTATCTTACTTCTTAATTATTAAGTATCAAACATTTTTTTTACGTTGCGTGTGTTTGTGTGCTGTATAGAGATAAGAGGTTTAATAATGGTATTTAAAGGTACCCACACATGCTGCAACACGACCAACAACCGAACGGCGAACTAGCCAATAGTGTCCTCTATTGCATTGTTTTTTTTGTTTTGATAAAACTATTGTATAAAAATGTACCCAAAATAAGAGGACGCTATTGGCTTTTTACCGTTCGGTTGTCGGTTAGGTCGCAGTGTGTAGGGGCTGTGGGAGTGGGAGTGCTCGGACCAGCAGCCAGGCCCGGAGTCCGCACCGCCACTCCAATAATTGATTTCGCCTTGGAGCAGCAAGTAAGCTTCAAGCCCGCAGTATCACGTATATATCTATTTATAGCGCTATACATTTATCAAACGATGAAACAATTTTTTTTTTTAAAACACCATTTGAATTTATTAAAATTAACTATGTTCTCAGAATTATTATGTTTACTTGTCATCAATAATGCCATAAAAAATCATTCAAATGTAGTCTTGTAGGTTAAAGGCATTGATTTTATGATCACGGTTTGTACGATCAAAATTTAAATGTTTCGGCCGCTATAACTGTGGAGGTGTGGGTTCGAATACCTCCAGTGACGTGAAACAACATTTCGCATTTTTTTTCGTTGCTTTATATCTAAATCTATTATTTTAAAATTTTTAGACTAAAACGTGATAAACAAATTTTTCTCACCAGCAGTAAAAAAAACTGTGTATCCGGCTATCATCTAGGAATAAAATTTACCTAAAGAGAGTGACTTATGAGTTGTGGATCCATATCTCCTTTATTTCTTACTGTGGCTTATTGGGTTCGTTTGCCGAGTACTCTCCTATCACTTTATATTGTAGAGTGAACACGATTATTTAAGATAATACCTGCTCCATAAAATGAAGTGTTTTCTCTGTTCCATCTAAGAGTTGAAGTAGATTTATTTTACACTAAAATGTATATTGTTGGTTTCCTAGATATTGTTCAAGAGTATATGTGACAACAAGATTTATCGCGACATTATTGTAAATTTGGATCAAGGTTTCTTCACACGATCCAATTTTGCATAATAGCATTAGTATAAATTAAGCTTCCATAAAAGCACTTCTCTCAAAGAGATCTAATAATTTACACCGTGTACAATATTTTCAATGGAACGTTTTTTAACTTTAGATAGAATTAAATCTCCGTGCATATTGCAAACTCTTGTAGAGCTGGTAATTACATTTAAAGGTTATAAAACGTGTTATTATTTGCGATCAGCGATGGTGAAGGATGTAAGATCAAAGTCAAACTTCTATTAGATACTTTGATAGAGGAATAAGTACATACAGCTGAGCTTTTGAAGAGTAAACGGTTACAAGAGACGAGCCTTAACTCCAAGGGCACTGCGAGCGAGCTTAAATTCGGAAAGGAGAGACACCGTGGAAGTTGCATTTTCAAACCTGACAGGTCGTAGCTCATGTGATATTATTAAAATATAAATATTTAGAAGCCCATCAAAAGTTACTGCATTAATCTCATAAACAATGAATCCGATGATTTAATTTTGATTGTCTCGGAATATATATATATTGTAAATATTCCATAATTTTTTTCGATCTGGGTTCCTGGCGGGGAGCGCCCTCGAGCTGATGCGCTGACGCCGCTCTAGTCAAATAATTATAACATTAAATCATTGCAAACAACTAACGCAATATTTCAGTTAATTTTCAACTTAGACATCGCCTCGAATCACATAATGTTTGTTCAGTTTTATTAAAATATTTCGCATGTTTTTGCAAACATTTATTAAAATTGTCTCAGCAATGATTGCGGTAACCGTCAACACTAGCCGCCTTCGCTGTGCAATAAATAAATAAATCATGGTCAAAATGCGGCTAGGAGACACAAAATTCTACAAAAAATTGTCTGCTACTAAATTTGCAACAACTTTAGATACGACAAATAACAACCGGTAAACCTCCTACCCACCTACTTTAAACAACGACTCGTTACTAATGTACAAGTACATACGAATGAAGTGCGACTGATGTGCGGAGAACTGCTGCTGGGGGCATGTGGAAGAAGCATTGATGTTCTACGTTATTGCCGCTTTCCAATAGTCCAGCAGGCCACGAGCGCTACGTGTGAGCTACATGTGCGCTACATGTGCGCTACCGTGCGCTACTGTGCGCTACATGTGCGCCACGTGGGCGCCGCGTGTGCGCCACACCGTGGCACTTACGCTCTCTGACTGCTGACAGGTTTTGCAATAATTGCAATAAATTTCTAAATGCAAATATTACATCAGTTATATAATAATCCCACACATATTTTTCAATCACACATTGTGAAGATAAATAAGAAATTATCGGGTATTAAAAAAACATTCCGTATCAGCAGGTGCTCTTTATTGAGTTTACAAAAGAATAGGTTACCTATTTTTTGCAATAAATATATGTACTTTGTAAATACAAATTATTTCAAAATTCAGTTAATAAAAAGATTATGCCGCGATCGTGTGATTATTATTGAGTATCGTTAAATTTCATAACGTAAAATAGTTTTACAGATTTTGACTAACATACAATCCTAGGAAGCCTAAATTTTATTGATAAATTGTATATATAATGCGTAAATGATTTCAAGTTCGTTATTTTTTTTATTTTCAATGTACATAGAACGTAAGCAAAATGTATATAGTTCGTAAGCATATTGATCGGTATTTTGGTGTCTTTAAACTGTAACAATATCGTAGTTAAAAATTAAAATGATACATTACGCGATTCCATATTTTTCTCATTTTTCAAATATGTGTTCTGCGAATTTTATTCCCCATTAGCCTAAGCTATCGATATTCATGCTATTGAAACCGTTACCTGCTTGATTAAACGTAAACGTTTCCGTTGATTATTCTGGGAAGTTGCAAGTATAAGCAGTTTAATTTAATAACCAGCTGCATTGTCCCGCGCGCAGAGGCTGACCCTTGACACCGCCGCCATTGTCGTTCCGATATTGTTTCTAGTGACTCAATGCCGTTTTTATGTTTCATTGTACTTTCAGAAGATATAAGTAGAAATCGAATTATATTGGTCAGACCGACCCAATGCAGCGCCTGCTGGAGAGTTCGGTTAACTTTGATAACTGTATATACAGATTTCACGAGTGTATCTATACAAATGTTTTGTATTTTAATACGAAACATTTTTGTAACAAGATAATAGATTTTTTTAATGTAGTTTTAAGCACATATATTGTCTCTAAAATTCTCGTCCTTTCTTTTAATTTTAGTTTACGACGGAGTTATAAAAAAAATAACAGCCTTCATATTTTTCAATTTTGCAACTCTAATTGCAATAGTTATCTCACTTTATTAGTCATCGGAACGAATACAAGATGGCGCCCTGCACAAACAATCGCTTTATAGATAAAGTTTGTTTGCCAGCCAAAAGTCGGGCAAATATTATAAGAGTTCACAGAATTTTCGAGTTCATAAACCGGAGATAACGCTCAAGCTAGATAAGCAGCACAAACCTCCGTCAGCGAAATTCTGTGCTTCAAGCAAACATGCTTTACTCGTCAACACGAAATAAGCCATGCGGATATACTATTTATATAATTAAATTCCTTCATTTTGATTACTCTGATAATAAGAATTGAACGGGTGGTCCCGATGAGTGCTGGAACATGGCGAGGGATGGACAAGTGCTGACTCACCACTCTCTGACTTCGGATTGAAACTTCGGCTGCGGGAACTCCAAAGGAAGGCCCAGTAAATGCACGGGGTCCGAATGCTTGCCTGAAGTTCGCCACGAGCTCGCGATGAATCCAGTAATTCAAGGTTAATCTAAAAATATTTCGTTCCGGTCTGCCTGTTATACGAGAGACTGGCATTTTTGTTTGTTTAAAAAATAGCAGACATCCTAATTAATGAGTTGTGTGTTGCGCTTTATGAATGAGCAGACTGATTATTATAAACTGAGGTGGCTCTCCAGTTGTCGGCTTCATTTGTAGATGTGCAATCGAGCAATCTCTAACTGTAATTTAATGAATAGATTCTGGTAAAACACACTTTAAAACCGACACATATATTAAATTTTGCGTTCTTTGCCTTGGTTAAATTTATTATTCTTTGTGAATGATTTTATTAACTATTTTCCTTTCATACCGAACGTTTTATGCAGTGCTTATAAATATAATTGTATATTAATGGACATATTCATTGTAATAAGACCGTCGGTTTATCTGCTCATTGTACTCGCGATGTGCGTCGCTAAATTTAATGGCTTTCCGATGGGTGCGAGCGCCGGGAAGATGTCCGACACGTGGCTCGGCCGTTACTAAACACGAGGAATATACAGGAAAACAAAAACTACTAGTAATCAAATATTATTTTTTTTTGTTGATTATAAGAATACAAAATGGAAAATTATTTCGAAAAGATGATGGGTATCCAAATGGTAACCGTTACGCTGCTGGCACTCTTCTAATCTGGAACGAAGATTGCTGATAACACGCTAACAGGGTGTCCAAAAAGAATATCGGGTATTTGTTTTAGCGTTGAAGTTGATTCGGAGCAGCTGAGGGGCGCGGAAAGGGAGTCGTGGAGTCCCCCATTTTGTGGAGTTTTAGTCGCTATGGAGCAGTACCCGAGGACGCATCGCGCTTTTTGCGTACGAGCGTATTATCGTAACGGTGATTCAATAGTGACTGCTCAACGATTGTATCGTGCGGAGTATCGTACACGCAATGCACCGAGTGACGATAGCATTAGAAAATGTTCGAAAATACAGGTGCGACGGTAAAAATTCAAAACTCTGATCGCCCTCGTTCAGTCCGCGACCAGGAAACAATCGAAGAAGTGCAAGCGTCAGTTCGTCAAAATCCGTCTTTATCCATCCGAAAGACGGATTAGCCTTTAGCTAAGCGTTTTAACATTAAAAAATCGTCTTTGCATTCGATTTTAAAGAAAGATTTGCATTTAAAAGCGTATAAAATTCAATTGGTGCAAGAATTGAAGGATACGGACTACGCAAATCGCTTGAATTTTGCGAACGAAATGCTGCGGCGATTCAATAACTTTCAATCTTCGTTCCAGATTACCTTCATCTGTTCGAAATAATTTTCCATTTTGTATTCTTATAATCAGCAATAAAAAATAAAAAGCTTGATTACTAGTAGTTTTTGTTTTACTGAACTAACAAATACCCGATACACTTTTTGGACATCCTGTATATTTTGTCGATTGCTGCTTAACTCTTTCAAAATAAATGCTTTCGATAACCCAGCCAAGCCAATGGTTGTTATTAAATATTTAAAAACCCGCTTTTTCCTCGAAAAGACCTACTGTGTATTCAATATGTTTTTACGTAATCCATGCACACACGAAAAGACAAGACAAAAGGGAAAAAAATCGATAAATTATGAATATCCGGATTAAATTTATAAGTCTGTCAACTATAATTGAACATAGTAACGTTGAATTTATAAATAAATTTAAAAAGTGCATGTAGCATAAAATAAAATAAAAAGTTTGATTATCGATAAAACAAACCAAAGATAACAATTACAAGAATTTTAAATATTGATCGACATTTAATAAAAGCATAAATACAACATTTTATGTACTATAAAAAAATATTTAATGGTGTCATGCTATTGTGTTATAAGTATTTTTGAATGTGTATCATCTATTTATATTTATATCTAAAAATTATGAAAAAAACAACTGCTATACTGAAAATACTTTATTAATAACAGCAAATCTTTTAATAAAATCAATAATTTAATATCGTAAATATTCACCTCCATGATCCATCACCCAAATGTGATTATTGGTGGATAATATATCGGAATGTCGGCGTAAAGTATCGATACAAACACGGGTGCAGCGTTTTTCCCTGTCGAGTTGGTAGGTGTGCCGAGTTTGCAAGTAAAATAAGTAGCTACGGATATCTCAGACGAGGAGACAGACGCTCCTCTATGGCGTCATGGCGACAGCTCTGGTCCCGTGAGACCACAAAGAACGAGACTTACGGTTAAGGAGCTCGATGGAAGCACTGGAGAACATTATCACTGCATTCATCGACACGTGAGGATGTTTAACTTTTTTATAGTTCGGTTTTTACAACATAGGAATCATTATGTTTACAATTTTTTTTCTCCGAAAGACATCCAGACTTAGATAATCTGAGAAAGTGTAGTCTAACAAAGCTACTCTATGAGATTAGTAGAGTATTCAGGTGGGCTGACAATGGTAAGCGTTTGGAGGCGTCCCTCTGGTGATTGCGTTGGAGTGGGTGTGTACCTCTGGGGTCGCGCTTACCCCTGCGCGGTATACAGTAAACTGGCGACCGGTAGAACTACCCTGTATGGGTGGACCGCATCGCGGAATATGAAGTTCGATTATGAATTTCGATTGTTATTTGTTGTAGGAATTGCAAAGCCGCTCAAGCCGGGAAGAATACCACGGCGGGGCCGGTCTGCGCGGGCGGTCTTGCCTTCCGCCGATGCAGATGGGCTGCCGGCAGCATCCTCGTTAGCGACGGAATGCAGGAAGCCTCCCGCGAGAGGAGGGCCGGGGAGAGGAGGGCTCCTGAGTGCCCGGGCTGGCTCCTGAGGCCCCGCGTCCTTGCGGGCCTGGCCGTGGTCTCCGCGCCGCGACGCGAATGCGAAACAAAGCTGCCCTACAGTTTTTACTTGAGCGATGGAGTAAAATAACATCAACGTTTATGAGCAGACAGCTTCTTATCTGAGTTGAATGTGTTCGTTAACGTTTTCAATTCTTTACTTGTACGGTATTTCAAAACAGTACTTGCAACATATCTACTCATACTATTACTTACCGATTTAATAATTTTAAATAAAATATTATTTATTCTCTCACTAAAATAAACTCTCTTTCAACTTGTATCGTTCCTTAGATAATGAACTTAGAGGTGCGTTACCGTGAATAAGCAAAACAAGTAATCTATTTTAAACAATACATTTGTAAACATATTAGGAGCATTTATCGTACACGACTAATGTTGGTATATTTGAAGATTTGCACAAAAATTATATTTCTGACTTTCTTTTATTACAAAAAAAATTTATACCAAAAGTTAAGTATAATAAAAATTTAAGCCAGAATTTTGGCTAGAATTTAAGCAATTTGTTTTTATTTACCTATGAAGCATTGTTATTATATTTAAAACCGACTAAGAAATATTGTATCACTCGTGTTTTTTTCAATTCAATACAAATTATTGATTTTGTTTTACGCTTTTTTTGAAGACTGTTGTTTATAAAAATGAAACCGACAGTATAAAAAATATCAGGTTTCAAAACTACCTTTAAGTAGAATCGGCTGCGATTGGCGGAGCTACTATAATAGCTCAGGTCAGGCTTGGCTTATTATATAGTTTTATTTAATTTGCAGTAAATAAATAAAAAATGTTAATTTTATTTAAAATTGAAGCGTTTATTCTAAAAATACCCGTTTAACAAAAAACATGCAATTTTTTCGCTTCCCTTGCCTCTGAAGTTATCGTACGGTACTTCTATTACCGCTATAATGAAGTTATTATCAAATACATATTTTTGATGTATTTTGAGAACTTCGCGTCAAATTTCTAGCAACGGGACATAAGCATCAATAGAATTTAACGAAATAATGGCAGTAAAAATTAATTACCTTCTGTCAGAGAGAAATGGGGCCGTCACACAGTTGTACTGAATGTATAAAGAGTTAGATAGAAAATATGGGCAGAAATTAAGGATGCACAATAAAAAATACTATTATCTCTTTTGAATTATTTTTTAGAGAATTTTTTTATATCGCAATTGTCACAAGAAAGATTTACATCCTTCAATTCTAGAGTCTTCCAGACTGTTGCTGTCTGGTGGGTTTTTTTATTCGCTCACATTAACATCATTATTTACCAAGAATATTCATCGCTCACAATACAATAATATAAATCTACCCGAACCTTTAAATTTGATTTCTAAGGTATTTTTGGCATTCAGGGTGTGGAGCCACGGAATGGAGCCCCAGTTCGATGCCTGGTAGAGGAAAGTGTTATTTTAAATTCTGCCAAATATAATTTTACTTTCCTTTCAAGGTATGGAATAACTTTCTCATATTGGTGTAAAATTTACATAAATACGGGCCTTACTGATATCCTAACAATGTATATTCCGGAGACACAGCAAGCCGGAAATAGTCAAAATTCGATCGGTTTGCTCGCCTGCCTGCCTCCCGCTTCTGCGTACCCGGAGCTTGCAGTGCCGATTTTACTTCAATAGTAATAATAAATGCAACCAGTTGTTTAGTTTTGATTGAATCGGTATTGTATGTTGTGGGAGGGTAAATATTTGCGCGCGAGAATTATTGACGCGATAATTTTAGGGATTACTTTGGAATAAGATTTTTTAGAGATATGCAGAGGGGAGTGATAAATAGATTTTTCACTGGAATTATAAGAGTGCGAATGTCAGCCGCTCATGGTGTGACACGGTGCTGCACGAGGCGGGCGCCGCACGCCGCACGCCGCAGCCGCACGCGGCACGCCGCACGCCGCACGCCGCACGCCGCAGCCGCGCCGGACGCCGGCCCGCGCCTCAGTAGTGTGCGAGCGGCCGCCGCGTGCGGTTGTGTTTCTGCCTCGTGTTCGCGAAGCGCTCGACTCGAGCCCTCGGGCGCCGGTCCTCGAGCGGTCTCCGGGACTCCTGGAAGGTCCTTCTCAGTGGAAAGCCCGGCTAACCGCTGCGCAGTGGGCAGTCGGAGGTGTTTTTTGTGACTCGCTACTCCACCGGCGAGGGAGGATCGGCGACCGCCGGCTCCGATCGGGACGTCACATTTCTACCTGGTGAGTGGTGAGTGGTGCGCGGTGAGCGGTGAGTGGTGAGTGCGGCCGCCGATGCACCTCGCATCTCGCGTCTCGCGGCTCGTCTCGTCTCGCAGCTCGCATCGCGGCCCCGGCATTGTCGTGGCCGAGTCGGTCGTATCGCAGCATGACAATTATTGTTGCCCTCTCGAGGCACGGGCCGGGCGATACTTGTCGGTGTTGCATTTTATTTTTTATGTCTTATCGTTAGTATTTTGATAAGAGATGACTCAAAAGACGCTCCGTCGGGGAGGACGGACGCGACCGACGCGAGATAATGTCGTGCCGATGTATACTTTCTTGCGTTATACTTCATTGAGTAATTATACACCTCAAGGTCGTCCAAAGTTAAACCGGGTAGTTTGCCCGGTGCGAGAAGGAAGGAGACCGCAGCCGGTCAAACGTTTCTCTCGCGGTGTCCGCGACGGAAGCGAGGTCGATTGATACTAAATAATAATATTTGGTTCGACGAAGATAACGCTCGGGCTATTTGTAGTGCGGTCAATCAGATCGCCGAATACGTTTTGATCTAGTGATCCCCGCGTATTTGTAAAATTCAGAATACCTTCCGTTCGGTATCAGTTCTAGCACCCGCGACTTTTGATGAAACTTGACGCAAAGGTCACTGCCGAACGAGAGAGAGAGAAGCGTTATATTTAATTTACAGTGAAGATTGATGGCAATTTTAAAAAATTTTATCGAGTGCACCTTGAACGTATTGCATTTATTGCGGTGGTTTTTATTGCACGGAGCGGCGGTAGTCGCACAGGATAGCGGAGCCGCTGCGGCGCCCGGCGTGTGAACCGTTTCTATTTGCCGGTACGCTGAACTGGTAACTTCGAAATATATACTTTCTTCTTGTGTTTTATCAATATGACATTCGTATCACTTTGACATTGAAGAGTTTTGCGAACTTATTGCCGAAGGTTACAAGTTACGTTGCCGCAACCGTCACTTAGCGCCGCGCCTCGGTCGAGCAGCCGAAGTGCCTGCCTACCTGGGAAGCAATTCTATCCGCGAGTTGGCGTTAAACTAAGTGCACAGTAATTATTTACTTTGAAGTCTTCGAACTTCAGTTTTCATAAACGTCGTCATTATGCACCTGGGGGCGAGTCATTACGCATCTATATGGCCTATTAATTGTTTTTTGGTAAATGTTTTCACTTCTAATGATAGTTTCACCGAAACGAAAATGTGTTCGATATAATATTCATTTCACATTAATCGATTGTTAGCTTCCGATTGCTTGTTACTTGCAATTATAATAATGACTGCTCAAACACCATTTTGTGTATTATAGTATTTAGGATATTTATTGAATTCAATTAGTTTTTTTTTTTTCATTTTAAGTTTTGTCACCTTGAAATGTACTTTCAGCGTGATTTGTCTATTGCAGGCCTCCAATGCGTACAAAATGATCGATTGGCTTTGCTATATTTTAAATTATATTTAAAACTGATAAACCGCATTTATAATATAAAAACAAATATGCTAATATCGTTATATAGATTTTCTGTTTCGCTTTCGTACGACGTTGTATTGGTTTATAGTTGTATTTTATTTTTACTGATATAATTTTGACTATGTGATAAAATACCTTGTACTGGTGGTACACAACTAGTTGCAGAATAGCAAATTGTAGAAGATGTTTGTACGATATAGCTTTAATTGCGTTTCTCCAGTCTGAAGTCCGCATATCGACCTTCAGTTCCTGAGCAATAGTGTTCCAGCGACCAAAAAAATTGTCGCCGACCTTCCTAGCCAGGTTTCCGGCCGCGGAGTCGTCGCTCTGCAGTGCCTCGGGGGAGTTGCCGGAGAGACTCCGTTTCCGGAGTGATCATCAGCTGAGCGGTCACTTTGCGCGTACACCAGAAATTCGACCGCCGATATTCTTGGCGGAGGGGGGTCAGGTGATCGGGTGATGACATTACAGGTTGGAAAATTGTTCAGTAATCGGATTCATGTCAGTTGCCGCACCTCACGTAAGGTTTCGGATTCTCTATCGAATATCAGAACATCGGTAAGGTGTCGAGTTCTAATGTTGCCGAATGGTTCCGAAGTCGTCCTCCATTCGGCTCTGAAGGGTAAAATATTCATCATCCGAGTGGTTAACGAAAGCCAGAAGTGAGTATCGATTAAAGAATTATTACTTTAGCATAAAAGCGATTCTATGTCTCGGTTGTAACCGAATTTGAATGTAGTTTTATTGCCACTTAACCTTTTGTAAATTGGTTCTATCCGGACAGCAGCAGGTACATTTTTTTAAAGGTGCAGTGTAATTTGAAATCGATATCATCGTAGAAACTGCTCTACGGTTGGAAGATGACCGCCAACTTCTAACGACAAATGTGAATAGCCATGTGGCCAGGAGTTTATCATTCACGTTGAATTCAACTTATAAATGTTGTCGATAAACTTAAGTAGGTTCGTACAATTTACTAGTAGTTTCCACTTTTCATATCAAAAGTGACCACTGTATTGTCAACAGAAATAGAAAAATATCAAATATGGCTTCTTCGTGTGATTTTATTTCTTTGAAATCACAATAGTGCAACTCGATGGTTTATAAATGCAGCCGATAACGTTTACCTATTCAATGGTTTGGATTTTAATGGTCATCTACGTTTACTTATATTTAGTCTAACCGTTCTCTTTAAAAGTATAATTTTTTTATAATTCATCTTTCAGTATCATTGATGCCCCTAACGTCTTGTAATATTACTAAGCAAGGCGTATTTGTTCATTTGATCAGAGCGCGCCGTGCAGGGGCACGCGCAGAGGATTAATATTAATTGGAACAGCGCAGATTTAGTTCCCGGTTCTGAGGGATCGGATGTCCCGGCCCGGCTGGTCCGCGCAACAACTCCATAATCCCCGTTTCTAGGCCGAAGGCTGGGGCGGCTGGGCGCACACCCAGTTTCACAATTCACGGCAGCGTATTCAGTGCATTTGATCGGATTAATTAAATCAACTGTATAAAATAATTTTTGAGATGGCGTCTTGAATATCGACGCCTCGTTGTTCAGACGGTAGCACTCTGGGCTTGTCAACCGTGGAATCATAAAAAAAACATAAACAACGCGTCTGATGAAAGTTTGTTATAATTTTCCTGTAAAACATCGAAGATTTGTCAATTCGAATACAACCGCATTGCCTCTAAATGTTTTAGATTGCTTGTCTGCCCTTGCAGCGTCTACTCTCACAGGGTGGTAAATAGCGAGGCTTGGGCGATTGCAATTGATAATAAGCCTCCATATAGATCTTCCCCGCTGAGAGGATAATTTACTATCATTTTATCCGTCGTGTATTGTCCGCATTGTATATTCTCCATTTATAACACACGTGTACCACACATGAAGCGGGTTTATCTCTACAGTATTTTACAAGTATCGTAATTTGACATTGATATCTATTCTATTATGAATAAGGGTTACATTTAAGCAATGTCAAAGGACACTGTAAGTTTTATTGTAACACGAATATCTTTAGCAGCACATGGTAGGACTTCCCGGGCCAGAGTTCTGCAACACCTTGTAGCGTCGCGAAACATGGGCCTGACTTACCGGATTACCGATTTAGAACATTTCATCCAATGTCATCGCCATTTTTAAGTCTATTCACCAGACTTAGGTATTCGGTTGACTATTTTCTGATACTTACACTAACCAAAAGGAATTCAATTAAGGCCGTTATTAGGTCACGCGCTTATGAGATCATCTTTTTCAGCGAGAACGCTTTCATTTACCGAAGGTGGATTATTAATCATTGTGCGTATGTTTGTATGATTCGTGAAATGTATTCTGCGCTGAAAAGTTTGAGTACCTACTTCATTAGATTTATGAGTAAATATAGATGTCTTATTTAACACATGTTGCAAATTGGAACAATACACATACTGGAACATATCTACTTTTCATAACCCATTTCATAAAAATCTAATTGCAAGTCATACGTAAACTTGTCCGGAAATTCTGCAGTGCACCTCAGTCGTTTCGCAGGCACGTTACGTTTGTACACAGTCTATTTATTGACCACTAGTATCATTGTATCATTTCTTTAAGACTTTCGTTAAATCTAAGGAAATTGGTGCGTTAATTGATTTTAGAAACTGGAGTCAACCGGCACCTCGAAAATTATCATACATTTTCTGACATATAAAAATATATATAATACATCATATTGATATTGATTACGCAAAAACTGTTAACCCTTTGCACTCGAGAGGTGCGGATTCCGCACCACACGATGTAATGCCGCAACTCGAGTGGTGCGGATTCCGCACCACATTGTTTGGTGCGGAAATTCGATGTGCGGTGATAACTATTTATGGTTTGTTATCTGGTGATTTCTTGTTTATGTTTATGTGATCTTGTTCTTTAAAGTTCGTTACTAAGCACTGCCTATATAATTTTACAAAGATCATGTTATCTCCCTTTCAAACTACGCTAAAATTGCTTATCTAAGATTAGTGCGGCACCATAAAGCGAACTGCATTTTTGGTCTCATTTCGAACTTGACAGCCATGGCAAAATGACTGGATGTGTACCTAATCAACCCATATATTTTTTGCTTGTACTTCTTATCGTAATAATTCATTTGAAGGTTCTTATTTGCTTAAACTTATATTGCACTGAAGGATAGACTTTTTTCTCCCTCACAATATCAATAACCTCTTCATTCACTTATCGAATCATTATTTTGTTTGGTTTATAATATATAATAATATTATGATAATGTGTATCTCACTAAACAGCTGAGGAGAACAGCCGCTTAATCACTTGCGGTATATGAAAACCTTAGTTCGGCAATTGACTGGAGATTTTCGTCAGACACGTGCTAGAGCTTCACTTCAACCTGCGATTCCGAAAATATCCCTTTAAGTGAAAAGCTGCATAACGTTCTAACAGGAGTTAGGAAGGATTGCAAAGTCTGCTATCAAAAAAATAAACCCGGCAATAGACATCAAACGACATACTATTGTGATACTTGTCCCGAAAAGCCGGGCATGCATCTCGGCAATTGTTACATGAAATATCATACAAAGCAAAATTACAAAGACTTATGTTTACGAAATTATCTTCGTAAAGATGTAAATATACATTAAATATTAAAATAAAAAAGTTTTATGAGTTAATTTGTGTGTGTGATCATTTTAAGTTAGAGGTGAAAAATTCATCAAAAGTGCTACGAAACGCTCGAGTTGCTGATTAGTCCGCGCGGAAACGGTCTCGAGCGCAAAGGGTTAATTTCTGTCTGAAATAAAAAAATAGTTATCTTAAAACGCTAGTGTCTAAATGGGTCAGACTTTTTGGCGTACAAAAGACTGACCAATCAGATCAGAGCAAGTTAAATATCGTTTTAACGATTCGATTATTAGTAGATTACTAGTATAGTGTTTGTATAATTCTCGTAACATATATGCTGTAACAACACAGCGTAGAGTATTGTGCATTGGGTTGAGCCCGGGCCGGGGCAGATTTGCAAACGGAGCGCTTCCTCTCCATCCACGCAGCTGACGCTTGTTGTCAGCTGCTCTCTTCCCAGAACCGCTCGCATAGTATTTGGTTCTGCTAGATGTCAAGCCGAACAAAGGCACTGGCATTCTCTAAGTACCATCACATTTAAGAAAACCAAGAATGGGGATTTCACCCGGATAAAATCATATTTAAGCATAATGTATATCAATTTAAACTCATCATTAAGCAGAGTAATTCTCTATATTCATTGACATTATAATATTTTTTATATTTTGGTTTATTCAATTATAAACAAGTTTTTTTAGGAGTTTTTGTGGAAAAGATTTTAATTGATAGTTTCTCAAATGACTTACAAATGCAGCAAGGTTTTATTTAAACACTATATTTTATTTCAATAATCACCTTATAAGAGCCGCTTGGTAACATTAAAGCAAATCTTTTTTCAAACAGAGTGTCTAGATTTTTAATACGAAAGTACTTTAAAAAATAACAGACACTTTAAAACATAATGAAATTAAAATAAAATTTAGATCAAAGGTTTCCAAAGAGGGTGGATGTAGAAAAAAAACTAAAGGGGTGCTAGAAGCCTCGGGCGCAGTTTGGGTCGTCGAGTAAGGGGCAGCGAAAGAATAAGTGAAACAGAAAAGATTACAAATATTTTTAAAATGTACATTTTTCAACTATCTACTATAATAATAGCCATTGTGTGTTTGTATGTATGTTTGTATGTGTGTATGTTTCGTTTTTCCGTTCTGTATAGAATATCTTAAAAGATACAACGCTGATTTTTTGCACATAAGTTAAGTAAATTTTTCCGCAGCTATGTGCCGAATTTCAAGACGATAGGATAATATTTTCATTCATAAACTTTAAAATATGCTCATCAAATACGTCATTTTATGACGGGCTACATTGCTAGTTGTGTAATATTATTTAAAATTATGGTTGTATACATGTTTTGTTTACATTGTATTAGTTATCTGTGTTATATTTTAAAACTTCAATGTACAAACTTATTTAAATCTTCTCTGATTGTATGTAGTTGGACTTAGATGGAAATAGATTTATAGAAGAATGTAAGTCTGTTGCTACGCCAATCTGTCTATTTGCTTGCAGAAGTGTAACGCAGACTTGGTTAAACCGAGAGCCGTTGTCCTGCTATACCGCTGTGCTATTTTTGAACATCAAAATTCGTTTGATTGTCCATTTAAATAACACATTTTTGTGATATTTCCACATGTTTAATTTAATTGGTGACCGGTTGCGCCAACCTTTCACGCTGGCATTATCAACCTAAGTCAATTATCCATTTACATTAATGATACTGATAACAACAAATATATTTCCAGGAGAGTGTTCGGAGATTTTTAAAAATATTTTTAAATTAGACATTGAAAACTCGTGTAGTAGGAGTTTCCAATGTTTCTAAAGTTTGCGGATAATATAACTTTTATATAGTTTTTATACAGCTGAAAGACTCTGCGTCTTGGATTTGTGAATTCTCTATCGCCTTTCCGTCAATTCTATTTGCCATCCTGAGCGTAATTCACTAAGCGGCGTCAATAATGCTAAAATTAATTTCCGATACTTCCAAGGGAAACATCAATGCCACGGTCAACGGGCATTTTATAACGGACCGTCAGCTGTTGGCCGCGGAGCTCAGAGAGCGCGCGCCGGGCTTTGGCACATCTGCCCGGGGCTTGCCGCAGCCCGCCTCGCCCCGCGCCACGCCCCGCCTCGCCCCGCCTCGCCCCGCCTCGCCCCGCCTCGCCCGCTCGGTGACGCGTGACGTATGCCGCTCACGTGCTCGGCTATGATGTATTTCCGAATGATGTAGCATCAGTCCAACGATCGAAGCTGATAGCTTAAAATGGGTTAAACCGAAATGTTAACTCGTGCAAAAAAAAAATCATAATAAAAAAAAAAAAAAAAAAAATGAAAACTTTTTAAAATATTTATTAAGTAGCAACAGAAAGAAATATAAACATGTTTTTTTTTTTGTTTGCTGAAAGTTTATTTTTTTATGAATAAAAAATAAGCTACAATAGTGCTCCTTATTTTTTTCAATCAATTTCAGGCAAATTAGAAATGCGGTCGGGTCCATTTGCTCTGCGCATTTGCAGACTCCACTTTGTAGACTTTTTTCTCCATGAAATGGATAAATACACTAATGTGTTAAACGCATGCCCACCTTGCATTAAATATCAAAATAGTTCTATATATTCTCAGTACAACTGCATTATTTCGTGTGTTAAGTTCTATTTGCGTGCACACAAGCTATATTGATTAGTATTTTGAACTTTAAAATGACTTTGAAAACATAATAGGTTTAATTTAAAAAAAATCAATAGCTCCAAAACAAACTGCAAAAGGTGTAAGTTAAAATTTAAATGAGGACGAAATATACTTATTTCTTATTATGAAACGATTTCTGATAGTATTTTAAAATTATTCAAGTATTTTACAAGTTGATCCGATATATAAGAATCTACTTATTGTGTTTTAAACTAAATAATCAATATTTTTAAAATTAAAAGTATTTGACGATGAATTTTAATTCTACGAAAATTCAATTTACCTCATGGCGAGAACCTCGAGATGTCTACAATATTGAATGACTATTTTGGTCTAATTGATGATACATTCTAAAAATGTATGATATTTCTGTATTTTTATAAAGTATTGTTTTATAAAAAAAATAATTTACACATATATTATTAATTCCTATTTTTCTTTAGGACATCGATGATTTAAGGATGTACAAAAATGTCTTATTGATATTCTAAGCGTACATTGTGCATCTTCAATAAAGTTTTATGACACCATAAAATATTTACAAATTACTTTTAGTGGCGGCAAGTTTTTTTATTCAATGTCGCGGACGGGACTTTGACTTTTGATATTAAAAAAGAAATTTTTGGATGTTAGCTATTCGATTTTCAATAAACCAATACGGACAGATCCACTCAAGTTCTGAAAGATTTAACTAATAAAGCAGGTATTGCCGAGCCAAATGCGGCGCATGAGGCTTGAAGCGGTGTTTCACCAATCATGTGTTATTTGATTGGCTAAAGGTTAGAGTTATCGATTTAGTGTTTTTATAAGTTCATTCTTAATATTTAACAGCTCGGGCGCTGATCAAATATATTCATTATTGAACTAGGGAGTTAATATTATTAAAGCATTTGTGCTTTTCTTATAATATTAATACTTCATGTCGTAAAGTCGAGTGTGAGAAATTAATTCAACATGAATTTAAAATGACAACTATCTTACATAATTTTAATAATTCATTCTAACGTAAGGTAATTGTAAATCTCTTTAAGATGTGTTTATGACAATGGATAATTTTATTATAACAATTGAATTTTCATTCGAATCTCGTAACTTTCACTATTTGTGTTATACAATGGCCGAGTCTAAAAAGTAATCTACAATCTGGACAGTATGAAAGTGTCGTCAGTATTTGGTCTGCAGGGCGCGGGTGGAGTGCGCCGTCTGCAAACTGCACCGTCGTGCTCCAGATCAGGTTCTCCTCATACCGGCTAATGCCGATCTGTTGCCGGAGTACATACTTATCTCATAACGTGGCTTCACTCGTAATTAGAGCTTCAGGTATCGCCGTCCAGGTGGTTTTTCAATGTCAAATTACGGGTATCGATTCAATAAATTACCGGCAATTGCACGTGCAATCTCTCCGCTAACAAGGCGTTGTGGTATATTGGCACTGGGGTATTAAATTTCAACGCAAAGGGACCGCGTTTAGCAAAAGATTTTTTTATAAAACTAAGGCGACTCCTGTAATTATTATATCGCTTCGCGTTGTACGTTGCACGCGTTCAGCCTGAGGCTACAGTCGTCTGCAAACTCACGGTTGTTGTAGTTAATTTTGGGGTCACAGGGGTGCCAGAGTCATCACCCGATTGGTGGTTTTCACCTGTAACACTGAACAAATGCATACATTACTCAATTACCCTCATCAGCCAGGGGGGAGGTACTTTTAAATCGACGGATAGTTTGTCGCGGAGCTGTGCTGGCGAGCGATCAAATAACCAGCGATGGGTTAAATTATCGAACTACCTAGGAAGTACACTTGTTATGAATTGTTGGTTTTTTTTTAAAAACTATTGTCAAAACTAAAATGGTTGTATTTTTCTCACGCTATGTAATAGCCACAAAATAACTACGTTGATGACACAAGCGATGTGTTTGTTATTAACTGATTATAAAAAACCTTTTTTTAAATTTTAGTACTACATATACCTAAATAATACTAATTCAATTCAATGTTACATTTTTTTTTAGAAAAAGCTATGAATACATGGAAATAATAACAATTACAGTTAACTTGTACGTCGCTTCGCCATCAGTCTCTGCCGACATCGCCGGGAAGAAGTCGAACCTCGGAACGCTTGTGGGTATCACGAGTTCTAGCGCACAGTTAATAAATGGTTGTAAAGCACTCAGAATTTAACTCCATTCATAAAATATTTATGACCAGCATTAACGTTTTAAATGGAACATTGAAGTAGGATAATTGCAAAATTTTAAATAATACAATGCGCATAATTTCCAAGCGACTGCAATCGGGTCGAGTGCAATGCACCCGCGCCGGACTCCCCGCGCGACTCCTCGGGGGCAGCCCACGACCGGCGCTCCGGATCCTGTTCTGCAGGCGTGGGAGACCTCGAGGACCTCGTCCGGGCTTCAGGAAACCTGAAACGATCGAAAAAAATAGCTGCTTGTTGATTCGCCAGGCATCGAGGGGCGCACAGAACATGCGGCTTTATCTTTATATATAGTTTATTGTTGACCGATAGGCTTGCAGTAATTTCCTTATACGTTCTCCTCGGACTGATTAAATATAGGCACAGCTCTCCTTTAGGTTGCGGAACGCGATGGCACAGTTCCGCCGTAACGTTTCAGTAATATTTATTGCATCCAGAGTAAGAGATTATTTAAAGCTGATTTTTTAATGCGTATTCTAGTCGTCGCTTGATTTCGTTTTCAAAATTAGTAATTTTTTCAATGAAAAACGAATACATGTATTTTACTGTTGTTTATGTAAAACGGATATTCATTTGAACCCTTGGCAACGTTGATATTAGAAGTATACAATATTTTTGACAGAGACAATATTTTATTAAAAATATTTATATAAGAACTCAAATTTAAAAAAAGAGACACGAGGCGGAGATTTAGAGAAATGACACATCCATACCAATTGCATATCATTTAAAAAGTTAGAATGTTGAAAATATATTTTTCAAGGCTTCAAGTGAAATACTTTTAGTACTGTGATAGCCGACAAATGATGTTTATTTTCAATTTCGCAAACAGATTTTAAAACAGGAAAAAAATTGCAACTTTTATCAATAAAGTGATTCACGGAAAAGTGCTATCAAATCTACAGGAAGCATGTAAACATGCACATAGTGGTTTGATTTTAAAATATGGTAGATATTTGAATTATGAAATGCTTTAATTATGAAAAAAGTGTCACAGAAGATTAAAATATATTTTAGGTCTTTTTGCGTTATTTATGTGTGGATTGTTTACCCAAAAATATGTTACGAGTGTTTTTCCATAAATATATAATATTACACACGTGTAGTTTAGTGAAAAAAGAATTGTTTACAATCGGTTTTTAGAATCGTGTAAGAAGTCATCTCTTAACTGCACAACAAAGAGCATGATACAAAATCGGTCGTTGTCCTTGGAATAAATTTGATTAAGATGCAAAATTGATTCGACTGCACTACAGTCGCCTTATTGGTGCATCTGAAAAAGGCTTTTGGGCTCATTGCGCGGGGGCAGAGGCTGCGCGGAGTGCAGATCGCCCACACATCAGTGGCGGCTCGCCAACGGCTGATTAATGGCTATATTCGCGTGGAAATTGCTTTCCATAAACCAAGGAACAAGGCACGCCACTGTCTCGGGCAGAATATCGAGTCATGATATTTTAAATGTGAATTATGTGAAAATGTAAAATTTAAATATAAGCTCTTGTGACACGTGTGGGTGAACTGATTTTTTAATGGAAATGAAATATATTTTGTTACCCACGTATTCTAAGCGTATATTGTTTAGAAAGTATGATGATGATATTTTAATATGTTACAACTATCTTGTCTGTCTTTATTCAAGACCAACCGATTTCAAGTGACTATCTTGTAAATAAAAATATTCACAAAATTAATTAGTTAATTTAAAGAACTTTTTGTTTACTTTGTAAATAAATACAACGAAAGCAGTCGCCCTCAATTAGACTCGAGCAGCTGGTGGTTCAGGGTTATCGATGCGCCTGTTTGAGGATGAGTGTTTACATCCAGCTCGATGTCAATTACCTTTTAATTGTCAACAGAGATGAGTTGCCGTCCCGTGAACACGCTCTTACGCCATGTCTTTGAGGTAATAAATAACTCACTATTCAGATTTAATCTGCCCTATTTAATGCCTCAGTTTATGGAGTTTAATAGTTTATCTGAGTTGCACTATCTCAATTGAGGTACAGCTGCAAGAATACATATTAAATCAAATCAATAAATTGTTTAATTATAATTATAAATAACTCTACAAGTTAACGTGATACCTAATTGTAATTTACATTTGATAATAAATATTTACAAATTACATATGGAATAATTTAAGTGTTACTGCGCGTACTTGTGAACCTCTGATCGTTATGTATATCGCCATATCGCTAACTACGTAAGGTTAAAAAAAATACATTGGACATATCAATATTATACCAGGAATATAATCACATACATTAAGATTAAGTAATCAATATTTTTGACACAAAGCACTTGGTGGAATTCCATTTTAATATTTTAAATTGATGATTTTTGATTCTGATTTTAGATTCTGATTTTAGATTCGCAGTATTAAGAATAAATAATAGTGTTTTAAACAACAAATAAAGCTTGCCTGTTTTAATAAATCTTTTAACCAATTTAAAAAAAAACATTTCAACATAACAAAAAAAGTTAATGTTATTTTACATAAATTTAACTGCTAATTCAGATTCGAAATTCATTCATTCAGCCATCGATTATTATTTATTGATTTACTAGGTATTATACATAGCACCCAAAGCCGATCGGCGTCTTTTTTGTATTTTTTTTTAAATACACCTTAATTTTATTATTGTTAGTTTATCGGCTGAAATGCAACGTGTGTATGCCGCTTTAATTGAAAAACAATGTTTACCGTCACTTACGAGTGCAGTATGCGGTCTGGATGTTATTGTAAGGTAAGGAATGTTTGAATGATGATGATAAAACTAGGTATTTTGTGGTTCAGAAAAAAATCGTCCAAAAAACCTGAAAAGTAAATAATGATATCTCGAAGAGACGCAAAAAGTTAAACGTTGATGTCAACAAGATAACGAAAGCACACAATAACAGCCGATGTTGACGTTGGCTCAGATTTATATTTGTATTATGTTTTAAGTACACATGTGCGTATCTGCCTACTCGGGGCGCGGATGGCGGGGAGGACGTCGACGTGTTATTCCATTGAATAAATTACATTAGCACTTAAATTCTGTGGCATTGAATTATAGAGTATGTATACTTTTTGACTAAAAAATAAATTACGCAGACTTATGTATGGAAAAAAGTAAACATACGATGCGAGCATAATTAATAAAAATCATAAGAATGTTGAATGAACAAAAAGTCTATGAGATTATTGAATTTATAAATCAATGACAAAACAATTATTTATACTTACAATGATGTATCTACGTCTTTCTTCTGGGCAAGTAACTTAGTGTGACCAGGGACGCACCTTTAACTAATATTAAACTTTTTATATTTAAATGTTTTAAATGAAATACATTTGTGATTTTTCCACATGCTTAGTATTATCAAACTAATCGGTCACAAATAAATAAAACAAGTGAAAAACTCACAAAAGTATTTTACATAAAATATTCCACCGAGATTTACTGTCAAAAATATTGAATATATTTTGTCAATTACAGGAACAATTTTGATCTGAAAAATTTGTGAATATATCCCTTGAATACAAATTTTACAGTATGAAATAAAATAACTAGTCCTTAAATAAATGAGTTTTCCAATGCACGACTTTTTGCATGCATTGTTTCGCTGACACAAATCAACTATCGTTTTTTTTTGTATCAAAGCTTAGCTCGACATAACCTCAAATAAGCAAAAGTGGATAAATTAAATCACCGATGATAATATGATTTGTATGATGGTAAGACACACATCCCGGGTGAATGTTGCTGCCAAACTGCTGCCATATAATTGAGTGGCAATCTCCTTTAGAGCGACTGCCAAAGGGGTTTGCGCCTCGGGGGTATGGTAACTCCTTCGGTGAAATCCGTTCTCGATTCTATGCGTATACACTGCACAACTGCAAACACCCGACGTGACCTTATAAGGCAAAGCTCGCGCTCTGCGGCTGAAGACACGACGAGATGCTTCTCTGTATAAATATGACGGTAACTCTGAGAGCTGCAGTTTTTCTTATTGATAGTTTCTTATCTTGAAAAACTGTCTTAACCATTTACAAGCTTTTTATTTCAGTGTGTATTTAATATTATTACTAGGTAATACTTTTATGAGATTTAAAGATAACATTTTGATTAAAAACTTATATTTACAAATCAGGTGATGCTTTCATTTAATTATTTTAAATTACAAAATACGTTGGTTGTGGTTAAAAGATTTATCGTCTTCATTAATTCGAAGCTGAATTAAAATATTTAATATATTTTAAAACTGTAAACAAAAAAAGTTTTACTTGAAATACATCGCAATAGATTGATTATTTTTTTATTAAAGTGATAGGATAACATGTATTGATATGCAATGGCAAAAAGGTACAGTTGATAAAAATATGATTGCATAGTATTTAACATTTTTATTTTTCAACGTAAAAATGAAAACCACAGAAAGTTTACAAGCGATTAGTTTTTTTAATCAATTTTGAAAAAATATACTAAGCTGTTCAGTATAGTTACTTGTATCATTATTATAGTCGTAAAGTGACCTCTTCATGATGAAATATTAGAAGAAATTAATCAGTTTCGATCGACACCGATATTGTAAACAATATAATTGATTAAGCTATAAGTAATTACTATAATAAAATAGAGTATTACAAAGTAAATACCAGTTCCATTAAAAGTAATTACTTTTTTATAAATGATAAAACATTATATTCTACGGCCGGCCAGGGACGATGATTTAATGACGTTTATAGATTTACGGACGAAGCGGCAAAAAAGCAACACAAAAAACACATGCCGAGGACCATCGTGTTGGATTAAATGGATTACATCCAAATGACATCAGTGGGCAATCTTAGGTCGGCGGGTCCATCTCGCTCATGTCTAGCTCACAAATGGAACGAGGAAATGTATTTTCCCGGCGGCCGCGATGGCCGGCCGTGACTGCCGACGGCCTCGTCGCCTGGACTTACTGCTCGACGGGGTAATGATTTACATCGCTTCGGAATCGATCAATCGATTGATTCATCCCTTGTCGATTCGTTGTCGGGTGGAGGCTTTCCCGTCTCTTGGCCTTCCTCTAATCTCGGCCCCCGTTCCTTTCTCTGTGGTAATAATATTTTAATTAGAGTTTGTTTTTAATATCAGAGGCGCCGATTTCGAGTCACGAGCTTTAAGAAATTGTGCCGGTATATCGAACTGATGACATTTGATCAATCTCATCTCATCACTAGTTTTGAAAAAGGTCAAGATTGTTACACACCCGAGTAAGATGAAAGATCACTTCCTTCATAATGACACATCTTCAATAAGTAAACGACATCAAAATATATATTTTGGTCTATTTTCTAAAATATTATAATTATTCAATCGGAAAAAATCCTATTGAGTCCTAAAACCACAACTGAAAAATGTTTATTTAAAAATTAATTTATCTTACTTGTATTTGTTGTATACAGATGAGGAGATAAACGGTTTGGCTTTCTGCAAAACCAATGAAATTTCTGAACAAATAAATCTTCCATATTCACAGCGTTGCAAAGCTGCGGTCTTGTCACTGAAGTATACAGATAAAATTTCAGCACACTCCCCATCCCCACACATCACATCACTCGGAGTTCTACGCTGTATCTTCTAGTGTGCTTAAATAATAGTATCTGAAATCTGTTGAATCATTGCATGTTCTGTAATGCTGTAACACATACACTCTTCAAGGTAAGCAGAGGACGTCATGGCCGCGGTGTCTGCTGACATCTCCGTCAACCACCGGGTAAGCCCGAGAGAAATTTTGCGTTAAAAAAAGTAGGTTTTAAGTACTTAGTTGAAATTTCAAATTCAATACAATAATTAAATGATATAGATTTTGTTCATTTTACGTGCGCAGTTTCGAAGAAAAAAAAACTATTAACAAACACAATGTATGTTATTTATCATCTACTAAATGCTTGTACCGGTATTGGCGTTTGTTAGTAGCGATTAAGTTTAAAGTTAGATGCTCTCTTATAAGAGTTTGGTCTCTAATTTAAGTTTCACATAAACTTAATTTAGGATTTTCATCGAAAGACTTCTCCGCTCGAAGGTTTCCAGTTCCGAACAATGCATTAACATTCCTTTATTTCTTGCGGTGCTTAATTATGTCTTTCCCCTTTCGTTGTTTGTATATTTTAGACTTGGCGTTGAATTAGAAATAAATATTTCTGAAATGTAACTTATGCCATTGTTCTCGATTGGAATGGTACACACCAGTTAGTATGGTTGTGTGAAAACGGTTACTTTTCATTAAGAGTGAAAGCTCTCTGGTTGGTCGGTAAGTGGTGCTTATTGGCTCTAGCTATTATATGTACACTAGTAGGCCGGCGAGCCATCGCGCCCGCCTGCCCCGAGAATCACAGCCTCCCGAGCGACTTCTGGAGTGGCCTGGCCGTTGCGGTTCTGGTTCAGCTTTCGATGGCGTGGGCCGGAGTACTTGAAACCCTAAGCTCTTCGTTGCATGCAAATTTACAATCGCCATTTCACCGACCGATAAAGTCTTACTGTTGCTATCGAGATAGCACTCAAACTCGCAATAACGGCTCGAATTGAACGGTTTTAATTCCAGTATGTTGCTTTACAGTCACGCTGTATATCTACGATACTCAATTGGTGTAAATTTATTTCGAGTGCCGAGAGTTTGTCGTTTTTCTGTTCCTTCTTATCGCGATCGTTTCTTATGATTAATACCGACATAAAATACTTTCCCTGTAATTTGCCAGACCCGATATTGTAATCTTAAACGTCCGAATTAGTCCGAGTTATTGGATACAAAATCACATCAAAAATACTCCTTTGCGTGCGAACGGTGATTGGGAATTCACACCTTTGTACACGTGAAAATAATCGAAGAATCTGGAATATTCTACCAGAAGCAGGCAGCCCCGCAATGGAATTGCCGCGCCGTTACTGACGTGCGCGAGAAAGCGGATTGCCCGAGATGGGAGTGTTTAATTAGATCTATGCTGTATAAATATATGAGTTCAAAAGGTCGTCCAACTATTTAAGGGCCCTGACTGTATCACGTAATTCTCAACTCCTTGTTGTAAATCTTTAGATGCAGAATGTTTTATATAGTAACTTTTTGAACTAAATGTTAGTTTTATTTTATAAATTTTACATGTATTTTTTTAATCCGTACTTCCCGAATGATGTCGAGCCACTCAGGTTTGTAACATTAAAAAAATGTATCCATTCACGTGTATTAGCAGTATTTTGGAGCTGCTGTTTTGAGAATTGCTGTGCTTTCGGGTTTTATGCAGCGTTTTTAGTTAAAACTTTTGACGTTTCGTCGCGGTACTTGACTCATCTTCAGTTGATGTTCAAGGTGGCCCCGGAAGAACACAACTATTCTATGTTCCAAGACAAGCTTATAAAACATCTTATAGCTAGCTTTCTAAATTGAAGTTATTTTTATTACTTACCCGCCTACCGACCTAACCTAAGCTATTACTTTTTATCCAATAGAATAAAATTCCGTTCCAACTACGTTTTGACCAGATAAGGTCTCTAAGATTCTTCATCGTTTCTGTATTTGTCTCGGCGGTATTAGCATAATCAATCTTACCCAGTCGAGAGTCGAGGGACCAGCAGCCGACCTCGACTGCTCCGAGTCGTAACTCTTCAGCCGACCGCTTCCCAGAAGTGCTGTACTCACTGGGGCGCGTCGTCCTCCCGCGGCGGTGGAAACTCCGATAAATTACGCGCCGCGGGCCCCAGGTGAGAGCCAATTAACGACGCGCGAGCGGAGTCACCTGGCCTGATGTCACGGGCGTGTCGCTAGCGATCGGCCGGAGATAACCGGGAAGGTGGGGGACACGCGTTGGAGTATCTCAACCCTGGCACCCAGTGCACGCTGAGGGGCGAGACATTTATTTCACAACACCGACAAAGACAAAGGACAGATTTTGGACACGCGCACGAGCTCTTTGTACTTTCAAGTGATTGCTAAGTATGTTTTTGTACCTATTGATATACGAGTATATAAAGAAGTTACAGCCATTCATTAGACATGCAAAAGAAAGGGTGACCTTTTTGAATAGGGTTAAAAAAGTAACATAAGACGCAAACTTTATTCTTGGGTGCTATGTTACGTTTAGTTGAAATTTCTGACATGAAGGTTCCAGTACCGGTGATCCTTGAAGATGCTTGCAGTACCCGGACTAAAACGTCCGAAACTTCAATTAAAAATCCGATAACAGAACACTTCTAAATATATTGGCTGCCAAAACCTGTGAATATATTCAAGGCAGTGTAAGCTAAACGGTTTTGACAGTTTGTCTAATCGGAATCACAAATTACAGCTAAGAATCGGTTCAACACGGAGGCGTTTAATAATAAGAGTGCAGAAGTGGCGGTCGTTTTGTTCGGGTGATTTATGGCCCCGGCCCGCGTGTCCGGCGCGGTTCCTGGCACGGAAGTAACTGCTCATTTAAATATGGGCAGAATGCAAAAAAACCCGACATCACGTGACGCGGCTCACGCAAGGCGCGACCTTGCCCCAGTCGCGGCCCTCGCCCCGAGCTCCGGCACTTTACAAAACTCCAAAGGCACCTTTGAAGTCAGATAAGTCAATTTCAAACATAGAGTCCGTGTGTGGCGATAGCCATAAATTTTTTTTATATTTCGCACGTCGCAGTTGCAGTTTCGACTAGACTTTCAGTAAAATTAATACTTAACAAACTTGCAACACATTGTTTATCTCGACTATAGGTAATTTTTGTTTTCACAAATATAATTTATTCCCAAAATTTTGACACTAGTTTTTTTTTGAAGAATGCGGTTATTTTCTTAGAAAAAAATACAGTTTACTAATTTCGCCGGATGCGAACGTCATCTTTGTTATGAGAGAATCGGCCTGAAGAGTTGAAACATTACGAAATGGCCGGCCTTAGTGTACTATACATAGTCGCATCTCTCAGCTTCGTCAACCGTTTTCAATTATTCTGTAAGGTGATGGTTGCTAACGGAGTCACTTAACCAGGGCGGGGGTGCTGTGTCCTCATAAGCTCACGGCATGAAATATTAAAAAATAAAGTTGGATTTTCGGGTTATTTGTATGGTTTTTCCCTGGTTCAGTCTTTGCAATAACACGCGAATCCCCACTTAGTCAAAAACAATTCAAAATTGATATTGTACTTTTCTTTGTCATTTTTCTTAATACCTAATACCCAGAGTTTACCATATAAAATTTTAATATAAACTGCCTCAAGCTTGCAAACATGGTTTTTTTTAAAACTTTAATTTGTATTTAGAATATTAGTGATTACAAAAATATTTTAACGGTTACATTAGTATATTTATTATATACAAGTTACTTTTTGAAAGTGTATACTAGGTCTACCTACTCGTTATAAGCAATAAACAATATTGATTATATTGTTTAGCTAAATAATTAAATGACAAGCGTAAACGATAAAGATACAAAACGTGCAGTTGTGATTACGTAGCAAATAACGAAAAACGGAAATTTTACAACGCAGTGCAATCTGCATTAAGATAACTGTTACTTGATTCAGAACTCGCCGTGCATTCCGGACTCGCTCAAAAGCGCACAGGGCATGATTGCCTAGGACAAGAAGTATGAAGAGCCAAAAAGCTTCTTCAGGGTGATTTAGTCAGATCAGTGGTGTAGAATATTTTAAATACAAGCAAAATGGCAGGTCTCGATTGCTTGCTTGTCGCTGGGCATCGACGGGTGCCTATTCTGTAATACCTTCCAAAGCAAAAAAAAACTCTGTTATTAAAGCAAGTGAATATATTACATCTACCCAAAAATTAATATTTATAAATAAATAAGCAATTATTTCTTATTTACCGAAAAAAAATCTCCCCAAACTAATGGCATTATTAAATTTGTCATGTTTATTTATTTTAGTTTCTCGATAGATTTTCTGAAATAGCATTGCTTTCTAATGCACACACTGTTGCATGTCATATATTATTGGATATCATAGTGCGTCGAGTTTTGATGAATGATTCCAAATCCAACCGAAAATTTGACACATTATTCCATTAAAACGGCTCCAGTACCGTAGTTGAAACGTTATAACATCAATCAAAGCACACACAAGGAAAACAACGCACGCTGTAACTTGCGAACGTATGTTCTAGAAGCGATATATTTATGGTTTTCCACCGCCTTTGACAGTTAGAAAGCTCATCAATTAGTGCAGCATATGAAGTGTAGATTATCACGGAACATTATATTTTAAATTTATTCAAGCATATATATGCTTGTAGGCAGCTGTTGTTCGATGATTTCGGTTCTTAGGTATTGAGCTGCTTGAAGTTTTCTGTCCTCCAACGTTTCGGTCCCCGTGCTGGGACCTTCTTCGGGGATTTCGGTTGTATGTCATTGTCTGCTGCTTACTTGTATTCGAGCGCAACACGGCAAAGCAGCTGTTCGACTTGATAAATTGCCTGGCGATATTTATTTTGCTAATAACCTTCTTAGCTTTCTTTGCATTAAAAATACGAAAGTAAGTGCACAAGTAGGTTTTAAATAGATATACAATATTGACTAAAAATAAATTGTATTGGTTATTGTAAAATTTGGCTTAAGTTTTAATTTACTAACAAATTATTTATTGCCGACCACTCGCTCACGGCTCAGTGAGTTCTCCCGAGATACAGGACGCCAAGCGCGAGACGCGCGCGGATTCCTTTCATATGAAATACTCGTTTCTTTTGTGCTCTGAGAATGGGAACTGCAATTCAAGTGGGAAAATATTTTGTATATCGCTATTTACTTATGGCAAACAAGGGGTGGTTTTGGGTTGGGGTTTGCGGTTCCGAGGAGGTATCAGTGCTTTGCAGATTTATGATTCAAAATTACTAGGGGGAGATTGCCGATATTCACATGTTGAACGATTCCTTGCCCAGAAGTTGTTTTTATTGAAGCTAATTTGCATAGTCTGTTTTATCTGAGAGTTAGCACGTTCTATTGGGTTATTCAAATTAATGGCATCTCGAGCAAAAAATATATTTAATAATACAGCGAACTCGGTAAATAAAATTATTTCCGACTGATGCATGAATTTGGCCCAGACTTGAAAGAAAACTAATCAAATATCGATTTGCTTTAACAATTCACTTTTCATAACCTTGGGCACTACTTTGTTTGTTTTTTAGTATAAAAAAAACTGACAAAATGTTCTAATTAAGTCGGAATAACGGACAACTGTGAATTGCAAACTTTAAAAAATATATATTCGCAGACTGACTTGTGTTGCAAATGTTGCAACAACATATTGAACTAACGTTGAATTAACGACCGTATAAGAATATAATCTAAAAGCGAAAAAATTATCTTGCGAATATTCTAAGCGAGTAAATCATTCAGAAAATTGATTACTTGAATGTTGATTTACTATCGTTTAGTTTATTATTCGATATATTATTCTGTCAATTGTCATCCAAGTATATTTACCGCTTGCCTCGTTTGTAGGCTATTTCATCATTGATAAATGTATTTGAAATTTATAGAAAGAGTTTTAACATTCACGGTAGGCTGTTGTAGTGCAATAGTGTTATCTAAACGCCTCGGGATCTGAAATATGTATGCTATAATGATGTGTCATACAATATGAGCGACCCTTTGCGGTCTGATAATCTCGGGCCGATGGCAAAGGTTCGCCTTTACGCAAGTCCCGCGCTCCCCGCGAAGACTCGCTTTGCGAGAAGCTCTTGATGGGTATTTTTGTAGACATTGATAATGTCCAATAATAATTTTAAATTAATTAATTCATTAGTATGTCATCTCTAACTAGATGTAAAAACAAGTATTTAAAAATAAGTGTCACTAAAAGTATTTTTTTTTGTATTTTCATTTGGATTGGTTTTTCAGTTGCAATAATAGTAGTGGAAAAAATATTTTTTATTTCGTTAGTCCCAATCTAATAATTAAAGCATATTTATTCTATTTTAATTACAGTAAGCGTCTTATTCAGAGTCGTTTTCTAAGCCAGATTTAGCGGTTGACGCCAGCGCTTCGTCATGGTTCGATTTTTGGACTCGCGCTGTTCTGACGTAAACTATGTAAAATCATAAAACAAAATAAAAACTGCTTGAGGCGTAATACACGCCAGCTTTAGCTGATGACTGATAAAGTTGAAATAATTGAAGGACTAACAAAATAATACATTTTAAAGTTGAATAAACAAATGACTATAAAAAGAAAGAAAGCTTCATTTCGTACAATAGTGTACGTCAAGAATGCTTGCGATTCATACATAACTACGTACTTCGTCTGTTCACTTGCTTTTAAAGAGTCAAATTGGCAAAGCGTACCGAAATTAGTATTCCAGAATTTTTTTTTTTTTTAAATGTAATAAATACCTCCTTATATCAAAACTCTTGATGCATTTCCAAATGCGCTGGCTGCCGTGCATCGCGTGTCTCCGCAGCGGGAAACATGGCAAGCTTACTTTTCTGAAAGTGAAATTATTTTTTTGTTGTATTATGCAATAGCATAACAGGCGAGTATTTGTAATTAAAAGCCGTTGTGCTGCGTACTTGTCTGGTTTACTCCAATTAAACTGATTTTAGTACAACATTTTTGCAATATTTACAATTTGTAATGCGAACTGCATATTATTTTAGTGTGATTAATAATTTATGGGAGAGATTTCAGATTAAAGATCAAATGCCTTTTTAATGTTCGAACGTCAAATATATAGTATAGCTGTTCACTTAGCACTCAAAGAATTTAAAAAAGAAACGAGGTGCTGATAAATATTAAGTAATTATTGGGGTAAATTCTCAAATCATTCAATCAACCATTGAAAGTAGTAACGAATAAATAAATAAATTGCGTTCAGATTAGTTAGCGGTCAAAGGCAATGCTTCAAGTCATCTTCCAGCGCGTCTCCTCGAAGGGCCGTGAAATCATTCGGCACTTAGCAGGATGACTTATTTCTGTACAGCTCTTCGTAACTAAAATTAAAAAAAAAACCGTAGAGATAAAACTGACTATTAATAATTCACATTTTATTATTTTAAAATATATTAGTATGAAAGTAATTATTCTGCAATACTTGCGTTTGAACTTTGTTTTTTATGACAATGGACGGTGAGAGATGAGAATGAGTAACATTGTGATTGGCAGTACGAGTGAAACAATCATCATTCGCATTGTATAAAGCGGAAGTTCGGAACTCAAAGTGACACAAACGATCGTTAATTGGGTAAAATGTCCTCCAAAGTGGACAACGCAATTATTGAAGTATCTGCCTCGCTCCGCGTCTGTTTAGTTTTTATCAATTAACGCTCCACAAATTTGATTAGCAACGAATCGTATCGGTCATATGAAAAAAATAATAATTCAGGAGTACTTCTTTTGATTATAAACATTCTTGATAATTATGACCAGGGAAGATAAGTAAAAGCAAATAATTTAGAAACTGATGAGATTACACCAAAACAGGGAGAGATACTTTGCCTAGCAGATGCTTCGTTGTGACGAGATCAGTGTCTTATTGAAAAATGTCAGTAGTCCGAAAACAGTGGTATTATTACCTATGTTTATAGAGTATAGTAAAATAAGATACCACCCTCCACTGTAATGATCAATGTTAATATAGTTATATTCTAGAACGTGCAATTTTGTTACGTTAATTGTTATTTGATTGATTATTTTACACGGGTTCCTAGCGCGCTTGTTTGAGAGCAAAACGTGTTAAATGTTTTACATTTTGCCAGTGCAAAGTGCAGTTGTCGAAACAATCTTCTAAAAAAAATTCAATGACGTATTTTAGACGTCAGCTCGGAGCAGGCAAACGTACGACGAAACGGGAATCAGGTTTTGCCTGCGATTCGGGGTCTCGCCGATTCATCCGCGCTCGGGTAAGGCGGGCCGGGCCTGGCGGGAGTCGCTATCGCTAGTCCGCGCCGAGAACTCGACTCTCTCGGTCGTCCTGGACCTCCGGCCGGTCTGTCGCGCTTATCAGCCGTTATCGCTCTCGATACTACCATTTATTTTATTTTTAGTGTTAACCGGATCGCTTCGCAGGCTCCGTTCGGTCCTCGTCGCGCGTGCCCGGCCGCTTCCCGCACTGAGTGTGATTATTTTTCAGATAGGCGAAACGAACTATTTCGAATCGAAACGAAAGTGAATCGATCCGACGATAAAGCGAATTGCACCGCAGCAGGTGCAGCGAGCGTTCGGAGGAAGTTTTGATATTTAATAAAAGTGGTACAGATTTTTTTTATTATTCAATGTGCGGCCAAAATTCGCAAAGGTGACACTTTGGAGAGTTTCGTAGTATTTGGTAAGCGGCTGCAGCAAAACGAGTGCTCGATTTCTTATTTCGGTTTATCGATTGGGATGCAACCGTGCATCGTATTTATTTGACGAATAAAACTTTTAAGGGATGAAGTTCATTTGATTATCAGACTATTGTTGAATATATATAATTATCGAGTTACGCCGGAATATGCGTGCTGTAAATTCGAGCATTCAATAGAGTGCAATTGTAAAGTGCTCGATATATTGATAGACTTATACTTAGACTGAAATATTGAGTTATGATTATTTATAAAATTTCTAATATTTTCGCAATATATTTTTATTTAAGAAAAAACTCACCGCAATTCGTGATTTTATTTGTGACAGTGTCGGATGCGGTGTAATTATTTTCTCATATGCGCAGACCGAAAGATCGAAGTGTCCAGCGACACGCGCGACTTCTCGGCGAGCGCCTCCGGTTACCGACCCGGCAGACCTCCGCTCGTTCTCACGAGATGAGATCTGCTGGATGAAGTCCCTCCGCGGTCATCCCGACGCGCCGCCTGCACTCCGCACTGCGCCCGCGCGAGTTGAATTAAATGACGGATTTAAGGTTTCACTCGGTCAACCCGAGAACGACTCGGCGTTCGTGCTGTCGCTCGAGTCACTCTGAGGTCGCCAGGTGTATTGTTTACAACTGACAATAGCAGAGAGTTAATAAGTGTTAATACAATTTCTTAGAATTATACATATGCATATTTTTGTGAGCTTGGCATATATAATAATAACATTTTTGTTTGTGTTTACAATTTTCACTTTAAAAAGGAACAGTATGCTTACAGTTGTTGTATTACTTCTAGTCTTTGAGTATATTTAATTTGCAAGTGCACTGTTGAAATCTACAAGCAAAGTGATATCAATGTAAGCATATTTTTTAAGACGTCTCCATTGAAAGTTTCGAATAGTTTTATTGCTGCGTTTCTTGGAAGATTGTCAAAAAAGAGCCATCAATGCGAAGTAACGACCGGGCGGTGAGTCTCGAGTGCTGGCGCGGAGTCACCGAAGGGATGATTATTGGCGGTTTCGATTAGGAAACTGCGTTCGAGCCGATCATATCCCCGGAGGACTCCTGCGGCGAGCGCTCATCCGGGACCGGCGGAGCGGAGGTAACTCGGGTCAGACGCCCCCGACTTCCTGAGTAGCTTCATTCTCACGATTGACAATTGGCATAGCCAGAAGTGGCTCGGGCGGCCGTGCCTGCGCTGTGGCGTGCACACATGATAGATCTTCGAAATTATTAAATATCTGCCGCGTATTATTTGCCAGTGTCTAGTCAACAAATCGTGTGAGGAATATCCACAGTACGGTAAATGTAAGATAAACCTTATCTATTCTAACAGCCTTTCGAAATGGAGGGCACTCTTACTCGGCAATAACCGAATAAAAGCCATACGAATGATCGACTGTAGCATCTACTCGCACTCCGCCCGCTGAGGCGAATCGGCACGCGTCGTATTGTTGAAGATTATTATTAACAAAGGGTATCTCAATTCTTGTTTGGAGAATTGAATGAAATTTTACCAGACAAAAAAATAAATATCTTTTGAAATTTCGCGAGTTTCATAAATATCGGTATCTCTGTACTGTTAAAAGTTACAAAGTCCCAAACGATAAGTGATAAATGTTTTCAAGCTATCTTATCTCTTCTCTCAAACGACAATATCATCATTCGTGATTGTTTTTTTGTTTTTCGACCCAGAATGTTCGATTACCAGAAATGCCGGTTTTTCACATGAGTGTTGACAGCGGGTTAATTTTTTCTCCAACAAACTGGAATGCGATTTTATCCATTCACGTTGCACGGATCATTAGAAAGACCGCCACGCCGCTCGCTAGGCGTGCAGTTCTCTACGTCTGGCTTTTCCAATGCGTTCGCCGTCTGTCCGGATCCTCAGAATGAAGACTGACGATATAAACGAAACGCCCAAGGTCAAAATCCTAACGAGTTCCATCCTTTTTGCGGAGCGAGGAAAAATCCGCGACGAGAGAGCGCCCGGCAATCTCGGTCCCAGTTTTCGTGTTTATTTCGATAAGTTTGAACGGCCGGAAGCACAAGTGACGAGATTACGAATGCATCATGTTTAATTGTTATATTATGAATAATTTTCACAATACAGTTAATGCCACCATCGGTACGAAATTTCACATTTCGTCTGTTCAGAACTTTTATAGCAATAACTGGAGCCGTTCTCTTGAATGTGGCCGCTTTAACCGTAATTATATATAATAAACATTGAAAATCATTTGTGAATCCGTTTTTACAATATTCCTACACAAATCAGAGAGTTCTCCTGAAAATGGTTTTATTGTCTAATGAATCTCCCAAAATTAAATTTAACAAAAACAAAACATACGATTTATTAATCTTTTTCAATAATTAACTCATTTGAAAGATTCGCTATGAAAAAAAAAAATCAAATAGTTCGACATCTGTTTAATCAAATTTACATATATAAATAACATATTAATACATTTAAAAACCCACCCATAATTTCAACGCTCATTTCCTTTTTTATTTTAAAACGGTTACCCGTAAATCATAAAGTCATGGCAAAGTGTGACAATCACTTTACTTGGACGGAAAAAAAACTCTGAAATGAATGCAGTTACTTCCTCATTTTTTGCGCTGCGATATTTATAATAAATGACAAGGCCGTGCAGGACAACGAACTCCTCAACGTTACCGTAACGAGGCACCGGAGCAGACCAGCAGACCAGCAGACCAGCAGACCAGCAGACCAGCAGACCAGCAGACCAGCGGACCAGCGCCCCGAGGAACGCAGCTCGCCAGCTCCGGGGAAGTCACGCGTATTGGCAGCAAGTGGCGATATTCGAGAATGAATCTGATATTTTTCAGCAGACAATACAAACTCGCATTTATATTTTTAAAATATATATAAAAAAAAAAATATTCTCAGCCTTGAATATAAAAACGTCTCGCCGTAATTTGCAGTGCTGCGAGTCGCTTCGAGTGGCATCCGGGCACTCGAGAAAAAAATTGTCTCTTGAAAAGAATCTGAAATAAATAGTCTTGAATTCTATTGTGGGCCGAGGCGTCGCATCAATATCTCTTGCACGACGTTAGTTCCCGTCCTCGGTGTTTGCAAAAAGCGGACGCCTACGAGCGTCGCGACGCCGCGAGTGCTCGCGGTGCACGCGTCTAACTTACTAACTTACTAACTTACTAACTTACTAACCGTCTACGGCAATCCGCAAGGGATATTCGGATTAATTATAGTTCGGGACCCGAGGCTGGCTGATGGCGAGCTGTCGTGTGCCAGACCGCACGACATTCGAGCGGCTGTCTCTTTTGACTTGTAACTTCAATCGAGTCATTATAGTTCTCAGATATTTGTGTATTTTCATTTGGTTCGTTATGTAAGTGTGTATTGAGGTTTATGTATTTATAAATCAGTACAAATACAAATTATTTCGACACCAATGAAAACAACCCGCAGAATCAAAACATTCTCTTGGCACGGCCTTACTCTCAGAAAAAGTCACATCATTTATATTGTTGAAAGCAAATGTTACTTTGGTTCATTGTGAAAGATAAACGCAATCGAGTTATTGAATCATAAATAAATAATATTGTATGGACGCGACCAATACTAGTTTTCTGCATTATATTAACATTAAGAACACAAGTGACGATACAAATGTCATCTTTTGAAATAATCAAATTGTTTGAAAGTAAAGTCGTAGAATATGATAGAATATAAAAATACGCAGTCCAGTTATCAGTTCAGATAAAATGACTGCACCTGAAAGATGTAAGGTTTATTTATGATTCCGCATAGTTCGGCGTGGCTGGCGTGGCTGGCGTGGCTCGCGTGGGTCGCGTGTCTCGCGTGTCTCGCGTGCGTCCTGCAGTCTGCCACCCGCGCCGGCCGCGAGCGCGGACTTGGCAGACGCTCAGCTCGGTTATTTCGGTGACCTTGCAGCCGGAGCGACCTTGCGACCGTCTTCCGCGCCTACTTTCACGACTGATTCATTCAAGTATTGTATTTCACTCCGGAGCCTCCGCCCTCCGCGGACTATCGCGACAGCTGGCTCAAATGCGTGCAAAGTACAAACACCCTTTTATACGCAACGACATTCAATTGGTTGAATACACACTAAATCGAAAAACTTATTTTTAATGTGACATTTCTCAGTGAGTTTCATTTATAGGTTTCGGCGTATAACATTGTGCATATAAACTGTTCAGTTTGGCTAGATTGAAACGTTACATGGCAAAATGACGTCATGGCTTTGCTTTTGTGACGACATACGGTTAGCTTCACGCGCCGAGGCGGGGATCTGCCACTTTTCTGGATTGTTCAGCATTGTTGTTATTCATTTGGTCAGAGCGTACCGTGAGAAGCACCACGAAGTTTAGCAACAACTGGGCTAGTATTTATTGTATTAATTCAGAAGTGTGTCGGTGACTTTGCGCTTTCTGCGGAGTCGTAAACACTTTTTACGTCCAACGTTAGAAGATAGATTAATTAAGAGCTTCCAAGATTCTCTGCCAGAAGGGTCACTGTAAACGAGCGCTGGCTCTCCTGCATTGTTTTGTTTTCGAGTGTAATAATATTGACAATAATTCATTACTGTCATCAGCTAAATAGCATTCCAGTGCTGTTTGCGAATATCTACTGATTTATATATTATCTTTTAAAAATGATTTATATATTGTAGAACCGTACAAAAATGTATGCATATTGTGGTTGGATAAAATTTTACTTAACAATGATAGTTGTCTATTCTAGTGATTCTGTTTCATTATAAAAAAAATGGTTCCCATCCGTTCAAAACCGTTATTTTTTTTAACATGTAAATGTCTTCTTTTTATTATTTTTTTATTTATTTATTTTTTGCGAATATTTCACGATAAATTAAATATAAAAAATTTCCTTTTAAGTTTCCTTATCAAAAGATGAAATATTTAGTTTGATAATTAAACAAGGAAGCTTATTGCTCAAAAGTTGCCTTTTTGACCATTTATAAATTATCGATACAAACAGCATCGATCAGGATTATGCTGTAAAGTTTTTATCGATTTTGTCGTGTAAATTGCAAGACGTTGCCCCGGAGAGAGCTCGTGATCCTGAAAACGTCCTCGAGAAGACGTCGTCGCCATCTTAATAGGTTCATCGTGTGGAATCTCCGACCGAAATCTCAATTCATTCAGCTCAGAGCGTGCGGGACCAATTGAGGCAACCTAGTTTATCGGGAGTACCCGAGACAGAAAGGTCGCAACCCCTCAGACGAGAGACTTATCTTGTCATTTATTTATTTTTGATATTAAACATCTCACAGATTTTTAAAATCATATAATCGCCCACTTAGCATCAATAAGTCTTCGAATCGCGTTTCTAGCCACGCTTGTAACATTTGCGTTGAAATAATTTTAGCTAGTAAATATTTGAGACGTTGCAAAATCAGAAATGTCAACACCGTCAAGCCTTCCCTAAAATTCCGTGCTGACTCCACCCGCTTCCACCACGCTCGGCAGTGTCAGAGCGCGTGTCTCGTGTCTCGTGTCTCGTGTCTCGTGTCTCGTGTCTCGTGTCTCGTGTCGCGTGGCGCGCGCGCACCTTCGGGGTCTGAAGTTCAAGACCGCGCAGATCTTCGCTCGCCGGCTGGGGCACATCTATGTGCCACCTGTTGTTTAAAGATTCAATTCAAAGCTAGAATACTTCACAAAATACTCGTACTTAAAGTATTTATTTTTTCAGTTTCAGGTTTGCGTTATTTACTTTTTTTTTATCTCGATTGATCTTCAACTAATTATGAAATAATCTTTTTTTAAAATTGAAACAACTAACGAAAATTTGAATAAATTTTAGGAACCTCTTTAGCGGAAGAATTTAAGATTAATGTACAATGATAATTGACAGCATATTTTTAGTAAACTTTTTTTTATACATTCTTCAATTGAATGCCAATTAACTCAATTCAAGCACGTAAAACTTTTTGGAATTAATATAATTATTATCAAACTAGTATAATTTGGGGTTTTTCTTTAGATCCTGCGCTTGTAAGAATACAAAATAAAGGTTTTGTGAATTAATTGCATTGCGTAATTTTTTGAAGCGAGCTATTTTTGTTTGGGCCATTTTATTGCTGAAGAATATTCGCGGATTTTAATTGAGGTCTCCGCTCCGCAGAGGATTCGCTAGCAGTGGTGTGATATTTTTCAATTGTAGTATTCGCCAGAAGCAGATGCGGTCTCATTATATCCGCAATTATTCAAACTCAACAAGCCGGACGGCCGAGGACCTCCGGGCCGAGGGCCGCCGGGCCGGGGACCTCCGGGCCGGGGACCTCCGGGCCAGGGACTCCGGGCCGGGGACCTCCGGGCCAGGGACTCCGGGCCGGGGACCTCCGGGCCAGGGACTCCGGGCCGGGGACCTCCGGGCCAGGGACTCCGGGCCGGGGACCTCCGGGCCGCTGAGCCGCCGCACTGGCAGGAACAGTTCACGTCGACCAAATTACATACCCAGGGAAATAATTATGTCGCGATGAAACTCATGACCCGCTCTCGATATATATTTGATGTTTTTATTGCAAATCGAACATTTTTGTATTGTTATTTTGAGTTACTCTACTTACTCTAGTTTTATATTCCGATCGTCGGTGGAACGAAACATAAAAAAATCGAACCACTTTACCATAATGTGAGGATGACATTCAAATGTTCAAACTCCCGGAGCGAATGTTGCGATTGTACGACTCATTTCGACATTCACATATCTTATCAGTATTGAAAATAAAAATTGTATCCGATTGTGATTAATTTTCATAAATAAATTGGATTGAAGTTCACGAAGATATTTTTTTGGTATTAAAAAAAAAATGATATAAATTTATCACGAACTGGACTCGAAGTCCCAGATAAAGGTGTCAGGGTCCACGTGAGTTTGGTAATTTTTCACATTATATCGCCGATTATGCATCCAGTTGACGTAACATAAGACGTTTTATTTAATAGTTATCTCTTACTTGCTGTTATGAGTACAGTATGATTTAACAAATATAGGTCAGATTTAATCAGAAATATTATAAAGAAACCCTTAAAAAAACAGTGAAGTTTTTTAATATATTTCAACAGGCAATTTAGAGCCGCTTGAGCTTGGTATTTCTACTTTATTCTGAATAAACTTCTAAATTATGTTTGTCGTCTTCATTTATGAGAACAGGAAGATGTAACGCATTCAAGGGTTATTTTTTTTAAATATTTGTTTTATTAAATCAGTGTATTTCCCAGGACGGGTCACCGCAACCTGCGTCGCATGTATTTCAAAACAATGAGGAAGTCTTTATAATTTTTCAATGCGTACAGCAATCCATCGACATCAAACCGTTTTAGACCAAATCGGTATAACTGTTGGCCTGATTAGCTAATCAGCTCGGGATCGACATTGAACTGGCGAACTGGTGGCCTTAAATCACAATCTAATTGAGTTTTGTCCCAGAGTTAACAAGTGGCATTCCCGTGTATCGGGCGAGTCCCCGGCGAGTCCCTCCCACAGCGGCCGGATGGAGGACATTATCCGCCAGCGCCGCTCTCTGGTCCACATTTCTGATTCCTCGCGACCTTCGTCACGTGCGCTCGCCGCGGCACAGTCCGCGCCTGGCGATTGCCAATTCCCGGGTGTTCTAACCGACACGACAACAAATCCGCTCCTCTGCACTAGCATTTGACTCCTGGCGATATTCATTGCAAAACCATACACGATATCCGCGATTCAGTATCCAACACTCGACCTGTAAAATTGTGAATTTTGGAGTTCTAATCGAATGTGACGGCGCTCATTGATTGACGAGGTGCTGTCGGTACTGGGTATTGCTTCCATCGCAAATCATATCTAGTCCACTAGTTTTAATCTTATTATGATTTGACGAAAGTCGACATTTCTGATATGTGCCCAACGATATCTCTGTGCGTTCAGCTAAACAATTTGATCTGAAACGTGGATTGTCAATACGTTTTATTTTAATAGTTAACGAACTGTTCCAAAGTGGAACCGTGTCGTGCGGCCAATTTTTGGACCGGGTTTTCGTTAACCGTGTGTATGACGTCATGCCTCCGTTAAATTCTGGTTTATATTATTTTATTGACTCAATGTGTCTTTGCGTAGCGGATGTTTGATCATAAAATAAAAACGGATAGTGACGTCACCAACCAATAGTGCGAAGACTCGGTTTACCAAATAACTTTGCATAATATTTGCAATAATAATTTTTTATTGGGTTTCGGATTGTAATATAAACGCTAAAAGTACAAACGAATCAGTATTTTGACGCTGAACGTAGATATAAATTTAGATGGATGAAGTGTTATTACGGTTGCGTTTACTTACAATTGTGGATGGCAGTTTGTGCTAACTAGAACGAGACATCATCGAGGCGTAAGTGTCAGCACAAACAAATCGGCTGTGATACGTCACCGGCGATGATGCCGTGCGAGTGTCAAGTGTGTGCGTATTTTATTACCGAATATTTACCTCTGAAAGCGCATATCAAAGTCGCCATTCGCGTCGCGCCGAGACGGAAGCCCGGCGTGATCGGGGAGGCCGGGTGGCAGATTGGCCGCCCAAGGTCGGACCCATCACGCCGGCGGATGCGAGGAGCTTCCTTCACGAAGACTTATGGACCTCATCAGTGCACTGGACACACTGCAGACTAGTTCTCGTCAATAGGATGATTATATTGTCCGTTCGTACGCTCGACACTGGAGACGTAACATTCAAATTTAGCTTCTTCTATATCTGGACGAGTAAATGGTTTTTTGCTATTATCTATTCGGAAATTCGCAATATAACGGCTACTTTTGATTTAAATTCCTTTTCATGGTAACTTATTTGACAATAGAGAACGAGATAGCCCATCATTCATATGATCACCGCCTCGTGGTCCAGCGGATAGCACGCCTGCGGGTTAGGATAAGGTTTTCTGTGATTTCAAAGTGCGCGAAGGCGCATCAAAGCGGACGGCCGCATTTACCACGGAACGCTTTCTCCTTCTAGTCCATTCGACTCTCGCCTTGTTGCGTCCTCCTTATTCAGAGAGTGGTCGCAGCCTCCTTGCATTCAGATTATCAGCTCGGGCGTTTCCCGCTCGTAGAAAGCATAACCCACCTTAAACTCATAAAAAGTATGCGTTGTATTCCCTGAATAGTGTTGATATTTTCAGTATTATTCAATTAATTTTTGATGTACGTAGCTATATTGATTAAAGATTTACCTGCATATCTGAGAAAGTCACTAAAAGATCTTAACTATTTAACCATATATTTTATTATATTTTGTCAAATTATTTTCTATAAAATGTTTTGAAACATGCAGTTTAAATTAAAAAAAAAGTGGAAATAACATTTACTGTTAATCTAAATAGTTCATATTAAATATACAATTGATACGTACAAAATTGAATTAAACTATACAGTAAATTTGATTCGAGTTAAAACTGATTTGAGGTCACGTTTGCGGTTGTGATTTTTTCAAATAATGCCATCATTGTTATTTTAAGTATAAATATTTGCAAAAAACTCTTCCACTGTTCATATTCGTAAAATATCAAGGCGAACGATTGCGGACTTCCCAAAGATACTCGCAAATTTTTATAGGATAAATTGTTCGTAGAATCGCACAACGGCCGCTTCACGCGAAGGTTGCGCAACACTTTAAAATAAACATTCTGCGAAACACGCAAAACCTTTTACGGATTCGCTGAATAATAAATCCACCGATATTTTGTAAATTCCAAATACGCTTACGCCGCTGGGTCAGTGTGAACTAAAAAAAGCGATTTCTTAAGATATTCACACTAAAGAGTTCATTATTTTTCAGTTCCATTAACTATGAATTACGTCTGAGTAACATTAATATGTTCCTATTATTATTATGGCTTTGCTTCAAGAGTACGTAATTTAAAATCGACTGGGATATTTAATTTCTTCTATGATAGTGTGACGTAAGAACAAAATAAATACACACACTATATATATATATGTGTGTGTGTATTTACACTTTTTTCGCAGCTAATTGTTTTGTGCTAGTTATGACTCAAAACCGAAAATTTCAAGGTTAAATTTTTAGCCGACTTACCCGTTACTAATTTAGTGTATGAAAATATTTTCTTTGGCTGTGGTACTTATCTTAAATCATAAATAAAACGAGAAATGATTTGTATTGTTTTCGTTCGGTTTCTGTCACATTTTGACTGCCGATAACGATAGATAAATCGACTGACTCATTTTCAATTTTAAAAACGTTTCAGATAAAATATTCTATTTGTAAATATTTGGCCACAAGGAAATGTTATTTCAAACTACTTAAATGTTAACATGTTAAATAAACAATAATGAACTGCAATATTTGTATAATTTTTTTAATAACTTATATAAATATTATACTGAAATTATGTCATACGGAAAAAAAACACTTTTACATGTATCTTTTCACCCCAAAAATTAATTTAAACTGACCAACGAGTCATTTATTTTGATTATTCAATATTTAAGATATGACGTGCTCTTTAAATCCCAGAACCTACATATATATTTTTATCATTTGACATTACCACTTGATTACCATATTTTCACAACCAAAGAAAACTCTTTCCAATAGTAATTTGGTAAATAATTTAAAAAATGTAATTTATTCAATCATATTTGATAAAAGTATTAGTGAAATCTCTTTTATAAATAAAATTTAAAAAAAAATTAAAATTTATATTCATCACAAAACAAATTTGCATCTTAATGGACAATAGTTTGTTAACTTAGAAGACCTCTATAAATTCCTGTAAGATATCTTAAAAAATTGAAATTGAAATTGAAATATAAAACGACGCATATTTTTGTTATATTTACTATATTCTGTGCTTTATTTGGATAAGAGTTTTTCTAGGAATGTCCTAAGCGAAAAACTTTTTCCTTATCACTAAACCTTGGCACATTGGCTGACAATACCCAACCCGAGAATATTTATCACGCTATATTCGAGTGGGAGTAGAAGTTTAACGTAGGTTATTCAAATTAAAATAATGTGCAGTATAATTACGTATACTGCAAACGTAAATGCATCGCATAGCATTTATAATCGATAGTATACTCTGCAGAATATTGCGTAATTTTTTTGTATAAAATTGTGTAAAAATATGTATTTTTGTCTTTTATACTCTCTTAACACGTAAGCAGAAAAAATCCTTCAATTATTGGCAAGATTGCTTGAGCGGCGCCGCCGACAGAATACTTGAAATAACGCCGAGCGATCGCCTCCGAGCGTCTCGCGAGTCGATCTATTTCCGCTCTCTAGGCGCGAGCACTATCGTTTATTTGAACGCTCCAATCAGAAAATCAACACTCGGATTGAAGATAAGCGGCGTCCTCGGCGTCCCCGGCGTCCCGGCGTATTTAAATCCAACTGGAAATTTAATATGGACATAAATTTGTATGGAAATTTGGGTATCGGTCGTTGCGCGTTGTCTGACCGCGGAAGTTCCGCCTGTCACCTCCTGCCTGTAGTCATATTTGTTAGTAAATATTTATTACTGACTGAATCAGTCAGTAATAAATCAGTCACTCACTAAGTCAGTTGAGATTTCGCCGGTTTAATTTCTACCCTTACAAGTTAATCTCTAATTATAATCTCAGTCAGCAGCGTGAGAGGGTCATTAACCTCTAAATTGTACGGGTTGGGGTTACAAGCGATTTTAAAAATTCAATTTGATTACTAACTAATTTTTTTTCTTATATTTGAACCTGGAGGTAAAGTATATATATAATTTTAGAGAATTGATGAGACTTGCTCCGTCTAGATTCAATTCCAGAATCTCCGGGTTTGTAAGCGAATATCATATTATGCCATCAGAATACTTGTTAGGTTGAAAATGATTATTTTATGCTAATTTGTTAATGTATTTATTTATACCTTTCTAAAAACGCCAGGAACAGACATTGCTTATTTATGAAAGAAGAATACAATGCATAAAAGGAAAAAAAAAACATAAAAACTTAACTATTTTATAGATAAAAAATTACTAGTTACTGTAAACATCACGGTGTCTTGCTAATTGTTATCGAATATACAATCAAAGTAGATACATCATAAATGATGATAACATTGTATAGTTGTCAACAAATGAAAATGTCTTCTGAATCACCAACAATGTCGTATAGATAATAGAAAACATCATATCCTGGCGGATGACGGTAACGATTGAATTCCATATCAGCTTGTAGTAACAAAAATATAAAGGTTTCTCCCATTTTAATTTAATTGAAAATATAATCTGATTAGACAGTAAAACTATATAAAATGTACATTTGAATGCATAGTGTCTAATCGTCGTAACGACGAGAGTGAGTGCTCCGACGAGTCCGCGGGATTGCTCCGGTCGTGACGTCACCGATCAGTGGACTTCAGACGCCAGCGAATCCCACTCTGCTGCCGGCCGCGAGCTATGCTTAGTAATAATTTGTTACTATGATCTGTGGACAGTGACACTTAGCGACCTGCTGCCCGATGCAGCTCTCTGGATCCTACTGACTCAGAATATCAATAATAATAAAAAAGTTGATTGTGTCGAAGTTGCTGGACTCTGGTAATCGAGTCACGGCTTAAAGGTATAAGTATTACGTATTCATGTCATATCAGTTCTAAACGACATATCTACATAGGTATTTACCCATACGTACTGACACAAAGCCGATCCGTACTTTGAATACTTTAACTCAATTTAAGTATATTCATTATAATATTTTAAGTAAAATACTTTTGTGATTTTTAAACATGTTAAATTTTATTGGTTACCGGTTTCGCCAACCTTTCACGTTCGCATTATCAAACTGAGTCATTCTCAGTTTTATAGTGCCAATGGGAAAGGTTTGCGAAACCGGTCACCAAATCATAGGAATCCGTTGTCCTTATTACGTTTCTCAAATGAAGTGTCTCGAATAAATATTATTGAATATCTGGAGATAATTATATGCTAAAACTGTGCCTTATCATTACGAAAATAATAGAATACAAAGTTCAGCTTTACTTTGTATTTTTTAACATTTGTCTGGATTATGCCAAACGTCATTTATTTCAAGTTAATAAACCAGACGAAGTTTCCAGAAGTCGTTAGGTTTTTACTCAGCAGTATGTCCAGTAATTGGTCTTTAATGAGTACTTTAATGTTTATGGTGGATAAAAAACTTCAACCGTTGGGGTAAATTCTAACTTATAATGGTCGTCGTAATTGCTAGAATCATGAATCGGTCATCAGTTTGACGATGCCTCCGGATAGCGAATGAGTTCTTACTGTCTAGGTCTAGGTGGTAAATGTCGGTAGTCTCTTTAACTATTTGGACTGTTTGTATTTCAATTACGCAATTGAAGACGGCTACAATGTCGACAAATTATACGTAAAATAATAAACACAGTTACACGCTACCTTTAAATAACGTTTTATAATATTTTTCTGTAATTGATTATACACGCACGAGTAGTAAGTTTCATATATTATATTCGGAAATGTTTATTCAAAATATTATTATATTCGGAATAAATTCATTACTGGATGTCTCTTTTTCAGACTCATTACTTAGAAAAGTAAAAAAAAGCGCTAAAGGTATTCTTTATAAAATATACGTTTTTTTTATAAATATCATGCGATTTCCAAGTTTGTGTTTTTTAGTTTTTGTTAGTATGTTTTTTGAAATATGTTATCTAATCTCCTCCCCCTTTGCAAATGAGCATTGTTTGCTCCTAAGACTACAATAATAAGTATTGAAAAAATCAGTAAAGCGTGGATAAGTTTTGTCGCATTGAAACATTCTAAAGAACAGAAATTCGATCCTTTAAATTGTTTTACGGTAGTTTTAGAATTCGAAAATACACTCGGGCGATTCGCAGTCACGCGAGGATCGTGACGGGGAAGAAATAATTATTACTATACGCGCTGTAGCTCAACTGGTAGAATTTGCCTCAGCAAACGTAGCGGACTATTATTTTGATAATTGAAGGTCGCTTTTACTGCAAAGTTAAGGGATGGAATGTTAGTAAGTCTAGCTTGAACTGTATTGTAAGTGAGTTTGGCTTGAACTCGAATGTGGGTAAACCTGGTAAGTCTAGGTCGAGTAGGTAAGTCTTGAGTTTGAATACACGAAGTATCGATGCGTAATTGTTCAGTAAGTAAGTCTTTCAGCTCGTCCCCTCGGGTTGGTCGGACATCCGGTCGCGATTGCAAGCTCTCGCTACGGCATGACTTTTGTTTACAACGTATTACTTATGATATCGATTCCGATTTATAAACTACCTTTTATCATGGTTTTTGATCTTTTAGTTTAATTTTGAGCTATCAGATTTTCGCTTATTTCTTACTCGTTTGCTGGTGTACTAGCCAATTGTTAGAATGCACCGAGCATTCGTGCTCACGGGGACTATTTTTGCAGATATCGCTTTTGTACCGGCGGGGCTCCCCCGGCAAACAGATGCGTACAAAAACCTTGTCATTTACTTAACCGTATCGCGAAAAATATTAAATGAATTATAAAATAACAACACTTGGGGCTGAGGCTCAGATTTGAATGGACAAGATGATGTATGCTATCACGTACGTGCCGAATGATGTTTGCCGTGATCTTTCCGTTGGAAAGGAATGGAATTTGTCTCAAAAAATCTGGATTGAATTTTCGTACCTCTAATGAGATATTCACGGATAACTTGATATCGCCTATCGAGTGTCCTCGCCGGGCCGCTCGGCCAAGCAGAATGCACTCGGCGCCGGATCAGTTTTCTTAGGGCACGGTCGCCAATGCGCTGATCGGTAGATACCGACTTGCAAAATTTATGTCATAAGGCAAATATCGAAGATTTGTCAATCTGGATACAATAGCAACTGTCTCAGTATGCTATACACTACTTGCCTACCTGTATTTATTCTTGTTTTCTACTCTTACAGAGTAGTGTGGTTTTAGACTTTCTCGTTTTCAGATTATATGAGTTTGCGTGTCTTTCGCCATATTGTTAGAATGCAAATCAATTATCACATAATACTTATGGATTCAATTCTTATTTCAGATTGACGAAACCATGCGGGTCATCAGCGCGTTGGTGCTGGCACTGTGCGTGCTGGCATCTCGGGCGAAGGAGGGAGAGGCCCCGGGCTGCCCCGACGCTTGCTCGTGCTCTTCCACAGCCGAGGGACTGCACCGGGCCGTATGCTCCAGCCCCGCCGCCCTGAAGAAGTACTCCCTGCGCAACAAGCACCACAACCTCAACATCCTCGTTCTTTCTCACGCCAAGATCACTAAGCTGCAAGGTGATCTCGACAGGTTCACCGAGATCGTGTCCGTCGATCTCTCCTTTAACAGGATCACGCACTTGGACAAACTGATGCGGGATTCTAAGAAATTAGTGCACCTCAATTTGAGGCGAAATCTAATGAGGGTCTTCAGCGCGACCGTCGTGCCCGCCAGCGTTAGCTCGCTGGATCTCCAGGATAATCTTCTTTCGGACGTGCCTGCTGACCTCGGCCTCCTCCCGGACCTCGAGCACCTTCTGCTCCGCGGCAACCCCCTCGCGTGTACCTGCGATAACCTCAGGGCGCTGGACTCCCTGAGGCGGAGAGGGGCCGTCGTCGACGACGTGAAGTGCTCCTCCCCGCCCGGTAGGACAGGTCGCCCTTGGGACCGAATCAAAATCGCCGATGCCTGCATTCTCGACAAGAAACCGAGTCGGAACATTCTACTTGAAGACATGATGCTCGGAGATCAGCCGATTATTCTCGGAAGTGCGGAGGATAAGCAAAAGAGCGAGCTAGACATCGGCGACACTTTCGAAGTGTCCGGTTCCGGTTCCGGAGACGTTCATCCAGGGCACGCGGATGATGACGACGATGAAAAAGTTTTTATCGGTGTCTCCGAAAACCATAAAGGAAAGCCCACGACACCGGAGCCAGATATTTCGATTCTGAACGACGAAGGCTCGGGAGACGGCTTAGACTTTTTCAGTTCTTCTCCTGCAAGTTATACAGAAGAAAACATCGGAATTACTACCGAGGATCCCGTAGGCTTTGAAGGTTCCGGCTCGGGTGTCGAGATCATCGGTAGATCTTTTCCCGAAAACGAATCCTCCACGCCTCCCGTGTATTATGATTACGACGCCGGCAGCGGGGATGACATTGATAACGTTTCCACGACCACAACGGAAGCCTTCATTACAGGCAACTTTAATTCTTATTTTGATAATTCTCTCGACCGCAGTACTTCCACGAATGAACCGTTTATTATGCCAGATAGTCCCAACATATTTCAAGGAAAAGTAAATTGGGATGATAACGATCCCCATGAAGAGACCACCAAGAGAACTGAGGTTCAGGAAGAAACCATAAAGAGAAAAGAAAGCGACGATGTTGGCGTAGTTCCCGTCGTCAAGCAGGCTGAACCCGGCGTATCCCACGAAGAGTTGCAGGAAGAAGAAGCGACGAGACCAACGAAGAGTTCTGTCGGTACTTATATTTGCATAGGAATTTTGATTGCTATTTTGGTTGGTCTTATCGCAATAACACTAATAAAGAGCCAAGTTCGCAGAAGACGGGACAAGAGACTGATGAGGCAGCAAAAGAAAGACGTAGAAAAGGCAGGAAAAGAAATGGTAGATATGAACAAGTCTCTACTGGGTAAGCCTGTAGTTGTACCCAACGAAGCAGAGAAGAAATTAAATGGAAATTATGAATTAGTACCGACGCATGATCCTTCGAAAGTGAACGGAAATAAAAACTTAGATAACAGAAAGAGTGTAAATGAACCTTTACAAAAGTCAGATGATCCCAATAGAAACTTGCAAAGTGCTGTAGATGCCCCGAGAATTGAAGTCAGTGAAGTAAAAAATGCACCTAATGATGAAAAACCTACAGTCAATCTTGTCCCTCTGAAGTCTGCGGTGGACACTCCACTGACTAATGGAAACGGGCAACACTACGACCATCTACCACCTCCTCAGGAGTATACTCCCGTATACACCCCAGAGTCAGGGAGAGTGAGAATAAAGCTATCGGAAATTCCCAAACCAAAAACACCTGTCCTGGTGACCCGAAGTCGGTCGAACGCGGGGGAGATCATCATCACTCCAGCACTGGAACAGAGCCCGTCTCGTAAGAGTGCCACTTGATTACCATTATTGTTAAAGTAATTTGCAAACTTGAGAGTGTCGACGAGCCCGCTTCCTGACATTGCGTGGAGTGATGGCTGCACAAGAATCACTTCTTTGGAGTGTTGTGACGTGAAAGGGCTGGGTTCTGCAGCGTCTCTTTGAACTTTGTTCGTAATATAGTTAGTCTGGAAACGATATATTTTATAAATTTTTGTAAATGAAAATTTCTGCCAAAGTGTAAGTAGTCGATGGCATTAAGAGTGCCTTAGTTTGTATAGTATCAAATGAACATTCTTAAATTTCCTAATGATTCTAGTACGGTATTTGAGTGTATCATAAATCATACATTATGAGAGAATGCTAATTTTATTGTAAAGGGATTATTACATTATTGAAAGTTTAATTAACATATGTGCCCCTAATGTTATATTTATTTTATTAGAATGCTTATAATGTTTTTGTTTTAGTTCATATTATCGTTGAGTTGTGGTGCATTTCCTTATTTATGATTATTGTGTAAGTGAAGTTATTACCATGTAAGGCTAAAGTGTCATAGTAGTGAAAAACAAAGCGGAGGATTTACACCTCTGGGTACTTACGCAGAGTGAATGGTCGATGCTCATGTCCGTTACTGATTATTGTAAGAGATAAATAAGAAAATACTATTTTTTATATGAATATTTTTGTAGAAAGTTCCTCTTCTAAAATCATTGTATTGTGATATGCTCTAATCTTAATGAACTTCCATATTTTCATAAAAAAATGTAATGATGAGTAATTAGGCAAAGACTTTAGTATATACATAGTTGAAAAATCATTTGGGAGGAATTTTCTGATTTGATGAGTATATAAGTAAATAAATGTTGATCTCTTGTAAAGCTGAAAAATATTTAAAATCTATACAGGGACAATACCGATCAACCGAAACAACCCGAAACAATTGAATATTTATATTACCATTGTCCGATACATTTGAATTGTATCAAATGTGATTTGTCTGCGTATTGGTATATCAACTAACTTTATTTTCCCAGTAGATGTTAACTGTCAACATAAAAAAGTCACACGTTATAATATAGAGCAATGAGTCCCCCGTCAATCATTTTAATTTATTCCAATAACAATGATTTCTGTTTATTGTGTAAAAAAATTAAGTTTTTTTTTAATAAACATGCTTACATTGCAATATATAAATTATTTTAAATACCTAATAGCATAGGATATTTGCATTACATTTGTATTAAAGTCATACATCATGCAATTCTATTTATTCCAAATTATTTTATAATTCTTTATTACCACAAGTAGTAAAGAACTTTTAATGTTCTCTCACTGTACGTGTAAGCCTTCCATTATTCTGAATAGTTTTGTATGGTGTTGCAGCAAATGCGCTTTTCATTTTAGTTGTCTTATAGCAAAAGTCTGACATCTTATAGATAACTTTAAATCTTTTATTGTGTATAATATATATTTATATAATGCAGGTAATATTTTATAAATAAAATATGTATCAGTGAAATAATGCCTATCTGTAAAATAATATCATATTGTATTATTTAAAAAATAAAATTTTAATTACTGAATGTTATAAAAAAATATTTTATTTAAATTAAATAAACTTGCTAAAAAGGTAACGCATTAAAACTCACAACCTAAAGTAGATATTATTTATGAGTTATTTAAAACGGTACAACAGACAAATTGTGGTAATTAAAAAGTAAAAAAATAGTAAGAAAATATATCGTTATTATTGATGAAATAAGTATTTTTTATAAGAAAGTTATAAATAAAAAACAAAGGAACATTATAGTAATATACAGTAATACCCTGCTTTACGCAGGGGATATGTTCCGGAAAAAATCGCATTCAGTGAAATTCGCGTACATCGGGGTTTACGATTAAAAATACATATATAGTCAAAACTTAATACAAAGAAATACGAATCATTTTAATTCTATGAACACTTTATGCAGTATTACATGTTATTTTTACTGAAAAATATATCTTTTATTTTTTGGGTAGCGTTTCTTTTGCGTTCTTGTATAATACGTTCATAACGCCCAATGCTGTTTTTTATTGTTAAGAGAAGTCAATGACTACATTATGTTCATACACATTCTTAAATAAGAAATTCGCGTAATGCGAGGCATTTTAACGCGAAATTTGAAATTCGTGTTATAGTGAAACCGCGCATAACGGGGTCGCGTAAAGCGGGGTGTTACTTTACTAATAAACCAATTTTCAGAAATAAATATGATTTCTAACGCCATCTGTGAAATATGGAAGAAAGCCGCATCGGTCCCCCCCTTCCTTCCCCCTTCCCCCTTCCCCTCTTCCCCTTCCCCCTCCTCAGCCGCCGCGACGAGGTTGCTGTCGAGGCACACAGATGGCCGGGCGCCCTGGATAGTTGGAGATGGTATATTTACTAGAAGGTAATGAAACACCATTTGTTGCAAAATAATTTTATTTTATTTGAGTCCAGGTTTTTAAATTGAAAATGAAATTATGAAAAATAATACTGAAGTATGATATATTTAATCATAATTTATTAGTGTATAGACCTAATACTAGTATACTAACTTAACATAACTTAATAAATGTCTAATAATAAAATTTCCATATTATATTTTTGCAGTAATAAAAAACGTGAAATATTGCCCTATATTTTACCTAAAATTCACACAAAAATTATAAAATTTAAGAAAATCAATCTTTATTTTGTAATGAAATAAATCTAAAAATATTTCATGAATAAAAAAATAGCTTACACAAAACGTTAAATAAAAATGACCAGTGCAATATTGACTATCCTGTGCTACAAGTCGCTCTCGTGCGGCTCCGGCCTCCGCGGCGCGCCCTCCCCGCCTGACGTGCTCCTCCTCCGGCCGCTCCCCGCTCGATCCACTTCCTCCAGCAGGTCTCCGCTGGAGCGGGTCCGCCGTCTCGCTCTCTTCTTGAGCTTGGTTTGGCCGAGCCCGACGTCCGCCAGGGAGTGGTAGGAGCCGTCCATCCGCGGCATGAGCAGCGCCTCGTCGTAGCTGGGAGGGGAGACGAGGTCCCGCGGGTCCGGCGCGTTCCTCTGCTGCTCCTGGTCCCGGCGCGCCCGCAGCTCGCGCTGGCGGTCCCTGGCCTCCGCGGTGCGCCTGTCCTGCTCTCGTTGGGCCGCTTTCATTTTCCGTCGCATGGCTCGCCTCACCAAGTATATCACGCTGAAGCAGCCGAGAAAGCTGCACACGATGACTATCAAGAACGTGAGCATGCGGTCGTTCTTGGCCGACAGTTGAGGATTCCAGATGAAGTAGCACGCCTCCAGCCAGGTTTTCCCCGAGACGTCCGAGGGGCCGTGACACTCGAGAGCTTTCGTATTCCAAACTTTTGGAGGATCATCGGTGAGGTATCCGAAGAGCGCCCTCATCTCCGTTTCGTGGCAATCGCACCTCCACGTGTTGTCCTTCATTGAGATTTCCTGGAGTTTGGTGTTCGAACTGAAGTAGGAAACTTTCCACGTCTCTGAAAATCGATTTTCCGATAAATGCAGCGTCGTCAATTCGGGCAGAAGCCGCAGCGTCTCGTTGTTCAGCGCGCTGATGCGGTTGAAACTCAAGTCGAGTATTCGAAGAGACTTCGACTTTAGGTTCTCGGGAATCTCGGTTATTAGATTTCTCGAGAGGTTGATTTCCGTCAGGGCCGACATCCCGCTCAGGGAGTCCGCGCTGAAGGCCTGGATCTCGCACGTGCTCATGTCCAGCAGTTCCAGGGACGGCGATCGAATGTTCCCGACGCTGGATAAGTAATTTCTCGATAAACTCAATACTGTCAGATTTGGTAAATTCTGAAACATCATATTGTGAACGTTCGGTATGACATTTACTGATAAATTTAGAATTTTGAGAGAAGTGAGACCGTCGAAAGCGTTCTGGTGAATCGATCCGATGGCGTTGGAGGACAGGTCGAGCGAAATGAGATGCGAATTGTTGGACAGGTCTCCCACCATCAGGTGTCTGATCATGTTGCCCTTCAGGTTCACTTCGCGAAGATTCGGAAAGCTGGAGAGACTCGCTCTGTTGACATTGCAATATGAAATATCGATGTGCCTCAGGGAAATCGATGCGATAAACCCGATTCTCGCGGATATCACTAGCCTGTAATTATGAGACATCCGCAGTCTCACGAGCGCCGGCAGGTAGTTGAGCTCGTCGTAGCTGACGTAGTTGAGTTCGCAGTGACTGATGTCCAGAGTCTTCAGCGTGGGAGACACGAGCTTCTGGATCCTCCTCAGGGGGTTACGAGAGAGGCTGAGGTGCTCGAGAACCGTCAAACCGCCGATCGGCGTCCTTCCGTAGATTACGGGAATTTCGCAATCATTCAATTCCAACGACTGCAGATTATCGCTTATCAGGAACTCCTTGTCTTTTAAGTTTCCGAATGAGTTGATCGGATTCTTCGAGAGTATCAACTTCCTGAGATTGATCGCCGGGAGAAGCAGGTAATTAGCATTGATGTCCTCCCAGGAAAAAATAAGATTTCTAGATAAATCTAGAACTTCAAGGGTAGTAAGGTTGTTGAGGGAGTTGGCCGGCAGAATTTTGATTAGGTTTCCGCTTAAGTTGAGTCTTTCTAAGTAGATGATTGAAGACACTTCAGGAGGAATGGATTCAAAGTTGTTATCGGATAGATCCAGTATTTGGGTCTGCAAATAAAGTAAAAATCTACTGTATAAACAAGAAAGAATTTTGAACAAGCAGTATCTTATTTTGTATTGCGAGTGTATTTTACCTGCGGATCCAGTTTCGGGGGAAGCTGTATGAGATCCTGGGCGGAGCAGTCGGCTTCCAGGATCACGGCTCGGTCGAAGAAGCACTCGCATTGCACGGGGCAGGGCAGCACCCCGGATAGTCGATTGCCTCCCCCTGCCGTGCCCCCAGTACCTTTTCCCTCTCCCCCTGCCAGCATCAGGACTGTCATCCACAAAAGCAGCATCTGAGGAAGGATCATTAAACACTAAGATAATATTTTTATTATTCAAATTTAATCTTCTATAATCCACGAGAGACTGATTTAATTTAAAATATCTAATGTATTTATGATCAAATGAAAAGAGAATAAAAATATTTACTAAAAAAAACCGGTTATTTAAGAATATGTATGTGTCAAATCTGTTAAATAGAAAGTTTGGTTTTTACCAATTACCCGAGTAGGAAAATTAATTTGAATGCATTGGATAACCGGGTTGCACAAATAAAAAAAATGTAAGTTGATAAGAACATTTTGTGTACACTTTGTCGAGATCCAATTTTATTAAAGCTACCAATTTCCTGTCTATCCTTTCCCTGAACTGTATTACCATTTTTGGCTATTCAAAATCCAGTACAGGCAATTTCGGGATTAATAAAATCAAAAACACCACGGAAGTTAATTAGATTATTTATTTGACGGTATAAAAATCTTCTGCTTTATATTGCAACTTACAAAAATAATTACTTACGTTGTAAATATTTATTAAGGATATTCAATAACAAAACAGAAATGTGTCATTTAAATCGTCTAAAATGTTTTCTTAAATATATATTGCAAGTATGTCAAGTTATCTCTAAAGTAATCAATTTAAAGTCAATAATCGTCAAGTTATTACTCAGAGTATCGGGTACCTGTCAAGACCGCTGCGTTATCTTCACAAAAACCAATATCATTCGGAGCACTATTTTATACACCACACAGAGGGATTCACTTTCACCAGAATTCATTTGTGACGTTTCACTTCAGATGACTGCTGTTCAACTGTACGGCGAGGCAAAAGGCTCTCCGAGTGCCAACATCAGGAGGAATTGCAAACAAGCATGGCGGCCGCAGCAGGTGGGCTCGGCTGGGCTCGGCTGGGCTCGGCTGGGCTGGGCTGGGCTGGGCTGGGCTGGGCTGGGCTGGGCTCGGGCTGGCTCGGCCAGGCTTGGGCGGCTTCGAGCGCTGGGCCGCGACTGCCGCCTCGGATAGCGCTTATCTCTTATCTGCGGGCAGATAGTCCGCCACACGGCGCGCCCGGCTCCAGAGACACGAGCCGCGACTGAGTCTTCAATTAGGCCAGGACCAGACAATTAATCGAACGATTATCCCTAGACAGGTTTACGTTTACACATTTATAAAGTTTGGTTTGATGTTTCATAACAAAATACTATATAACTAGGGTATAAATTATTTATACCAAAAAATATACATATTTTTATCTTGGTACAATTGTAATATTAGTACATGTACAGTAATACCCCGCTTTACGCGACCCCGTTATGCGCGGTTTCACTATAATGCGAACTTCAAATTTCGCGTTAAAATGCCTTGCATTACACGAATTTCTTATTTAAGTGTATGAACATAATGTAGTCATTGACTTCTTTTAACAATTAAAAACAGCGTTGGGTGTTATGAACGTTTTATACAAGAACGCAAAAGAAACGCTACCCAAAAAACAATAGATATATTTTTCAGTAAAAATAACATGTAATACTGCATAAAGTGTTCTTAGAATTAAAATGATTCGTATTTCTTTGTATTAAGTTTTGACTTTGTATGTATGTTTAATCGTAAACCCCGATATACGCGAATTTCACTTAACGCGATTTTTTCCGGAACATATTCCTCGCGTAAAGCGGGGTATTACTGTAGTATATTGCCACCTGATTATGCATGTATTAACTGACTAAATAAACTAAGCTCGTAACTCTTCATTGCGACACGGAGTTAAGCTTACGAGAGTATCAATGATTGTGTAACATATTTGTATTTGAGTTTGGTTGTTTTTCGCATTCATTGTAAGTTTTTTTTTTAATATCTGCCGCGTAACATGCAGAGTAAATACCTTTGCGAGAATCGTTTAACATAATCCTGTATCGACGTGATCCGATTTGCGGCCCTCACTTGAGTTATGACCGCAGATTGGGATGCTGGTCAGAGGGCGAATACCCCACTTGCTTCCATGCTATTTTCCATCTTACGGGTTTGAATATGCCGCACTGAGATAAATCGCATTAGTAGTAGGTATATCAATTGAGAATATAATATAAATATATGTACACACATACACACAAATATATATATATATATATATATATATATATATTTGTGTGTATATATATATATATATGTATATATATAATTTGGAAGTTGCGCCAGTGGCTCGAGATCGGAAGTGCGGCCGAATTGATGATACTGGCCCAGGATAGAGATATGTTCGATGAAATGGTCACCAACTTCCTATGAGGAGAGGCACCAGAAGAAAAAGAAGACGTAGCTGTACATATATGCGATGACAAAAGGGTTGTCACTAAGAATGGTAATGGTCTGCCCTTTCTGTTCTGTTCAATCTCTTTGCTCAGTAGGATTGGAAGCAGTGGCGTGCTTTTACTAAAATGGCAGTGAAAATACGATTGTACTAACTATGAGGAAAACAACTACGATAGGGACCTTGAACTTTAAACACCATTAAACAAGATTCAATACAATCGCAAAATAATAGTTTATCTCCTACCAAATCTCTTGAATAACGAAAAAAAAATTTTTGATGGATAAACTACACACAGTTATTTTTTTAAAAGTAGTTTTATATGACTTTAAAATTCTTGAGGCTGAAAAGTCCTTAACAAATATTTGTTTCCAATTAACAATGAAGTGAAATGTGTTTAATAATATGATTTACGATTGCTTAAATTTTAGATATTCAGGCTCGGATTCCTCACACGTTTTGCATTAAAATTATTATGAAGATCGTCTAGCTCGATGGACTTGTTTTGGCCCAATAAGGACCATTACGAGTGTGGTCCTGCAATTCTTCCCGAAAGAAGATTTCCTCAGCTTCTAATATTTATGTCGGCTTACCTCCCCTCCCCCCTTCCTCCTCCTCCCTGGTCCGCTCAAGGAAGCGGCTTATTTTTGCTCTGGACATTGCGCAGATAATGGTTTGCCAAGGTGACCACAGCTGCTGACCCCGATGGATATGCCTCAAATAAACCAAAAAAAACCAGTATGTAATAAATTACGCACTGTTATAAATACGACTTTATTTCTGAAAGGTAACACATAGGAAGAATATAATATATTTAGTTACCATTTACTTTCTGTATACACAAGCATGGTATGTCAAAAAGCGAGGAAATGTACGAACATAATTTATGTTTCAGTTTCAAACCGATATCTAAAAAGCACTCGAATGGCAAAACCTTTTAAAGTAATTTTAGTAAATCTAGAGCCAATCTATAAAATCTAGAGTCTATTTCAGTATCAAAATCGCAATAGTTTTTTTGCAAGTGAATAACTACAGGGCGAAGCACAGTATAAAAGAATAAAAATATGAATGGGAATCATGGTCACTCGCGGTCCCCGGAAGTCCAAACTAGGTAATATGTTAGAATCAGCATACTCGATAGTAATGCATGGACAAGTGTAGGGATTTTATTCCAGAATGTCGCTTGTTACGTCTGGTATTGGATACTTGTATTGCCGCCGAGCCTCCGCGAGGGCGCAAGGGGATGCTGAGTCCCAGCATGGCGAGATCCCAAACACACATAGTTCATATTTATAATATGATAGAGATAAATCCTAAGGTACCAGTTATGACAAATTTAATAATATTCACAGTGTAATTCAATTTGTTGGCATCAAAAACTGGATAAAATAGAGACAAACATCAGATTGAAGAAGTAAAAAAAGAAGGTAAAAGTTGCGCCAAAGAACTCTCTTACTGATTTGTCTTCATTATGATTACAATTATGCAATAAAAAACGTGGATACCAAGTAACCTATATCAAATGTATGCTAAAAGTTCACAAAAAACCATGGCTGGTTATGTTTTTTATATTATATAATGTTAAGAATTTAACATTATAAAAAACGCTAACAAAGCAATACTTATACTGATCATACTTCAATTTGTGTTAGCTTTTTTAATTTGAGAAACTCTCAAACGTAGTCTTGAAGTATTGCAAGGCAAAACCCGTTAATAAAATTAGGAAACAATGATCCACAACGAAATCACGCTGGAGTTCGAAGTAAAAATGAATTTGTTTTATAATTGATTGTCTTAAATAAACTATTATAAAGTATCCGTAATATTTCATCTTTGAATTTCCCACTGTCCGTCTTTTGAAATACAATCGCGGATTATGTTGCCGAGCAAACGATGGAAATAATAAATATAGGAAAATACAAATAGAGGGAAGTACTCTAATAGCATTATGCCCGGGCAGGTCAAGCCGGGGAAGATGCTGCAATGGCAATTTCAGGCTTGACCCCCGAATTTAAAAGTATGATCCGCGTAAGGGACGGGAATCAACCCCCGCTGTATTTGTATCAATTTACGATTCTGCAAAGTGCTTTTTAGCCGGAGAAAATGCGAGGACGCTCAAGGTTTCAGTAAGCAAATTAAAAAAACGGTTATTTTTTATAAAGTTCACTTAAAGATTTTTATTAAAAAAAAAAAAACAAATAATTTTAAGTGTATCAAACAACCACAAACATAATACTAACATAAATATTATTATTTTTTCTGTAAAATGAGCAAAATACAAAATCAAGTGGTTTTCTACTTGGCCTATAAGATACAAATAATATACAACAAAAATGTTTTGATTACTTTTAGACTTGATAGGATTAGGATTGATATTATATTGAATTGAAAAAATGGCTAATCGCATAAATTTATATCCGGATCTCGGTGGTTGGTAAGCAACTGCCATCATTCATCACGAGGCGGTTCGACTAAAAGATTTTATAGATTATTATAAATATAAACTTTTAATGTGTGGTAATCCGTATTCGACATATTTTGAGATATAAGTGAACTACGATATTTTTTATTGCACTTCCTGTAAAGCCGGAAGGCATATTACACGGTATTTCGAATGAACCGCCCTGCACGGGTTTCAGCGGAGTTGCCGCTGCCGTGTCGGTGGCTTTTTGCTTCTCGCGGATGGCTCAGTCCCCGGGAGGGCATGGAGGGGGGCGAGGAGGCCGAGGGAGGGGGGCGCGGGACTAATGCGCTTGTCGATATACCTGCAACCTCCGCAGCATCTCAGTGTTTAGTTTATGCCTATATTGTTCTCTCGAAGCCCCAGTCCCTGTAAGCGCAGGACTGTATTTTCATTTTCAATTTTTTAAAATTTAATGCAACAGAAACGGATTATAACTAAAATCGCTTTCACCAAACAATCCTACCTGAAATGTCTGGTAGTCGCCGACACCGGTCATTTGACAATTGCATCGATGTATGTTTCTCATGCTACCATGTACCAACTAAAAATAAAAAAAAATGCCGAACGATTTTATATACAATAAAATATATAAATATACATTGAATTTTTATGAAAACTTATTTTATAAGTTACCAAACAATCTAAAATTATTTAGTAATGGAATAACTAAAAAACAATGATTAAATTGTCATTTAATTTAAACATTTCACGGAGAGTTCCGCCCTTGCGAGTTCCGCCCCGAGAGAAGCCGCCGCTCTAACTGCCCGACTTTAAATCCTTTTTGCTCGAGGGATGACAAAACTACCCGCTAGTTTTGGTCAAACTCGATTTTCGCAGATCGATGCAAATTAGGGGATGATATTGGATTAGAGGGACGGGACGATGCGGCCGGCTAGGAACTTCTCTAAAAACTAAGCTGAGTTTTGGAGCACCGGCCATGTTTTAATCATTAGCGGGAAAAGTAGATTCAGGAAGTTGGGGGCGGAGGGAAAGTTCTCTGCGTCCCTGCGAGCCGACTCTCTTCCGGCCCGACGAGAATCTTCATTAGTACTTACTCGTGTGTACTTCGTGATATCCGAATAAAATTGACAGAAGAAGGCGCAAACTCAAGAGAAACAATTTACGTATACAATGACGAAAAAAAACATTTTTTACGACACCAAATAAAAATTATTATAATCCAATCAATGGTTTTAAAAATATTAATTTGACAAAAATATAATTATAATAGTGAATTTATTATTTGATTTGCAGAAGGTGTTAACTGTGGATTGAGGTATTTACTTAATCTATACATATCGTAAAGATAACACTTGTAGTACGAGATCTAATTCCTGAATAAATTTCATTCTCGCGATATATAAGACCTGAAGCGTGCGCGAAGCGAGTGCGCGTGTGCTGCTGGCGCCGCTTCAGTGTCAAAGGAAGAGTTATGTTCAGATTAAATTATAAAATATAACTAACCTTTAATTACCTAATTTGATAACCAGTAAAAAAAAAAAAGAAAAGAATCTAAAAATTTTTTTTTTAATATCCGCATTTATTGTAACTTCTATTTAGAAAATGTCTATTTATTTATGGAACAAAGTAACCAAAAAAAAAGAAATTTCGAAATAAAATACTCAAAAATAAATCAACAAATCAAAAAGTTATTATTCTCAGACAGGAAGCGTTTCTTGATGTAAAACACTAGAGACACGACAGAAATACTTTCCGGGGTTTATAAGCTTTTATCGATACGTTTTACTTAAACCCCAGGTAAATAAAAACGCGAAAAACTTGTCAACTTTCATCCTTCATCGTTGAGTAATTATTTAGAATCCATTAAGTCCCCGCGAGGGCGGCTTCGCCTCGCGGCTGAGGGATGCGGGTCCCCCGAGGCTTTCGCGGGTGGCCTGCTCTCGGGACGGATGCGAGATGACATGTCGCGAGTGCTTCGATCTTCGGGCGGGGCTAAAAAACAGGCTTAACGGCGGGAGATCCGCCCGACGAGCGGCGCGGCCCGCTATTGAGTTACGGCTCGGGCATTTTAGCTTTTGTTTTCGGCTTAGCTTTTGACATTTCAGGAAAATGTACAAAAAGTAAATAGAAAGACGCTGTATTAATACGATCGATTCTTTCGATTGTGAATTATATATGAAATATCAAGAAGCCAGTTTATACATAATTTAGTATTTCGTATTCTATATAAATCGTTTTTTAAAATACAATAAAATTTCGATTAATAATATACCCAACTCAACAGCATTGATAAAATGTTTCTCTTAAATGAATTATTCTTCTTCATCGAGTGCCTCTCCTCAGAGGAGGTCTGCATTTCATGCAGAGCCAGCGTTCATGGTTTTCTAAGGAGAACATAGTTTGGTGGGTCCCCGGGTCCTTCTACACTGCAGTTTTATATTGGAAAAAAAAGTCTGCGTATTGGCGCTGTCCAATAGCATTATTATATATCCTTTCCTTACAAAACTCTGGTGTTTAGATCTGATACTCCTTCTGCAGCAGGCTACAGAAACAATAGCAGAACCTCCCCCACCTCGGCAAGGTACTTCCAGAGCACATCCCTCCACAATCATTCCAAGTCCACTACTCCATTACCGATCTTTTACACACGTTCAGGATACAGAATGGCAGCCACGCACAAGTAACAGAATTTATAAAGGGGAGAGGTTCCATTATTTATTAAAATAAATAATTATTTTACTACGATTTGATTATTCCAAATTTATAATTAAAATTAATTTTTCTTTATGTTGATTATCAACGGTTTCTTTTTAAGAAGTATAAAGTTATTTCTACTCTATCGTTTAAATTTAATCAACCTAACATACCAGTGTGTCGACATATAGTAGCATGAAATCATGTTTATTTATTTTTTGGATGTGATTGATTTGATTTATAATATTATTAATTTTGGCTTCATTACAAGAGCTACTGAAAAAATAATGGTTTTTGTACCAGTACTGAGACGTCGGAAGTCGTGGCATGCAACCTATGAACAAAAATCCACTAATGACGACTACTAAATCGTGAAAACTCTCTTGGCCGATTTCTATGTCTTTCTACAATATGTTAATACAATATGTGGTTTAGTGAAAAATGCGAACATATTAAAAATATTTAAATATTGGTAAAATATTGGTTTACATCTTTGATAAGATAACTTATGTTTAAATAAAGTCGAACCGAGCATTTCGGATGCATATTTTTGAGTAAAATACTTGAGTGATTTTCCACATGTTCGTTTTTATTTGTGACCGGTTTCGCCAACCTTTCACGGTGGCATTATCAAACAGAGCCTCTCTGTTAATCTCTGCCTCAAGTATTTTATTCAAAAATATTGAAATGGAATTCCACCAAGTACTCTCTGTCAAAAATATTGAATTTGTTAATATAAACACCAAAAATGGTCGCGAGTCGTCAAATATTCACCCAGCGACCTCAAGTACTCGAGCTGTCATATTTTCATGGATTTTTATCGACGTTTTGTGTGTGAATAGATCGTCTTAATATTGTTCTATTTGTTTTCTTGAAAAAAATATTACTGCTTTATGACAGAGAAGCAAAACATTTACTGACGAATATTAAAAGTACTTTTTTAGAAAACAAATAAAACGAATATAATGATTATAACGGTCTCATATAATATAAAACATTAGGTGATCATAGCGACCATAGCATAGCATAGCTAGAACGTTGCTTCTGTATCTGCAGAGGAGAGTTTGATTCATGGCATAGAGACGGTTTTAAAATGAAAATCCGTCTGACGTGTCGCAGGAGGCGGAGAAACTGAAACTTTCATTTCGTTGAAATTAAACTTGGCACTCTGAAAGGGAAATCTTTTCAGCGTTGCCTTCTTAAATGCACTTTGTTTCATTCAATTTCCCGGTCCCGTGAAAGGCAAACCCGATGGCTGCAACTGAAGCTCAGGCGTCAGTAGAGCTTTCATCAAGCAGAAAGTAGTTTTTTGAAAGCTTTTATAATAAAAATAAAATGCCAAGTAGTTTTGTGAATATCAATTCTACAAAAGACTTCGCGTGTAATGAGAGTGCGAGGTATTGACGGCTAGGTTCCGCTGGTATTTACTTGCTGTTGAAAAAACGATATCAATGTTTTTTATAAAATTAATGATAAATTCGCTTTTTTTATTTATGCCTAGAACTTTTTTGAGACACAGTGGATTCAAACCCACCCACCTTTGTAGGGCTATCGCGGCTGAGTGTTGTATCTAACTCAATCACAGGAACGCGAGTAATGTGGTTGAATACGATCCACTGAAAAGCGATGGGCCGCGGAAGTGAGTTCGAATCACGAAGAATAAAAAAAAGAATTGAGGATTTCCGTCGTCCTTTTATGTTTGAATCGAATATCTAAAATGTCATTGTGTGAAATATCAAATTTAAATTTAAGCATAGTTATAACTACGATTAATTTTTCATTTGATGATTATTGAAGCTCCCATCAATTCTGGTTAGAATTGGAGAATATTTAAAAACTGAGCTTCATAAATTTAATATAATGACAAGTCTTCACAAAACATAAATAGAAGTGAACTTCAAATTAATATGAATAATCAAACAATAAATATTACTTACATAGCATTAAATATATTGTTTAAAAGTGTTTATTAATAAGAATACCAAGAGGCATTATGTCTACTTCTATATAAACTTTATTATAAATTTAAACATGAACTATTTATAAATATTATAATGAAGTAGTACCTAAAATGTTCGGTTAAAAATATTAAATTTGTTGAAAAATCATATTATTTTACCGTGACTGTTTGCTAAGATGTCTTTTTTTGGTGATAAATTTACATTAGTATTTTGTTGACCATGTTTCTTGTTATTATGTTTTACTTTAATATCTCATGCTGCTATTTATGCAACGATTCCAAAAAAGTACTCACCACTCCAACGTCTCGGCGATCTACTTGCTGAAGCTCCGTGGGGTGACTGAGGGGCTGTGGGGGTGGCTTCGGGGGTGAGGTGCTGCGGGACAGGGAGGCTAATGGGCCATTAAGGCCGCTGATGACCAGCGCATCCGGCCACATGGCAGACTCCTGCAGAATGATGATAGATGAACCCGAACAAGAATTGTGATTGGAAAAAATATCCATTTTATTATTAAATATGCTTTCCACGTCGTATAAGTATAATTGATAGTCAGGGCGAAAAACCGATGAAAAATTGTACAGTAGCAGTTAAAAAGTAGGAATTTCTAATATAATATTAACCTTTTTCTAAGCATTTTTTATTTTACATAATGTGGTGTTTTTTATTTTTATAGATCCCAAAATGTTGAGTTTTTGATGTTAATAATTTAGTTAATAGAATTTTTTTAACAGTAAACATCTATTTTGCATAATATCTTTTAAACACACATTAAAAAGTATATTTTCTATTTAATTGGGATTTTAGGGTCACGGAGGCAATCATCCGAGAAGAACTCTCACCCCCGCGGTGGCGTAACTAGATTTGGTCACCCCTCGACTATAATGGCGCTAGATTTTGCTGTTGAGTAAATCATAATTACTCCCTAAAGAGCCTTCGTGCTCACGGCCAGCCACCTGAAGTAATAATGATGATGGGAAAAACCGAAAAGTAACTGCAGAATTACAAGGGATGAAAATGATATACGCGCGGGGGTAGTTTTTGTAAGCTGTGAGATAACCACTTCTTTTATATCAAGTACAGTAAGTCAAAAACCTTTTATTGAAAAAAAAAAAACAAATAACATTGAACACATGTTAATTATTATAATGACAAAACGTTCATTTTGCGTGGCAGGTTAAAAAACATTTTTTTAACAAAAAAGTAAAATATTCATACTTTTAATTTATAAAATCTTGAAACTCAATTATTTACTTTTAAAAGATGAAAGTTAACCAACTCGATTATTCATTTTTGATTAAAGTAAAACGAAGCGGTTATAGAGACTACTGATGTTTTTCACCAAAACAGTGACAGCTTTTCCGCCTTTCAGAAATATTGCCAAAAATACATCAAACAAATTTATAATTCTAATTTACTAATCAGCAATTAAAAACATTCAATTCACCTTTATTTACAAAAAAATATTTGTTTTCAGATAAACAAACGAGGGAAAGCCTTTAGAAGACGTTAAATTTTCAATAAGTGTGCCTGCCAATTTTTTCTAAATGTGTTTTTTAATGTTTTAAATGCGCACAAAAGCAGGAATAAGTTCTAATTGATTTTTTTTCAACGTAATTAAAAGCATGTATCGGTTATTTGTATTATCAGTGTGATTACCATTTAAAAGGCGCAGAGCTCTCTCTGTCTTTTAAGACTTTCTATCACTGGTTGTTTTTAATAAAAAATATTTTAAAATGAATTTTATTTTTTTTTAAGAGCTCAACTATACTTTATTCTAAAGCTTTGGCTGTATCAAATAAACCTCCAGAGAAATGCGCTTGTATGTATACTTGTACATAATTTGGAGTTGAGAGCCTGGGAGTATTTGTAAATATTGATACTACATCAATACGCCCGGTAATTGGTGGTACTTAGACTAATTATGACGTTTACCTGGCCGGGCGCTCGCCGGACAATCTGAGATGCTGCTTCGAAAGTCTTTGAGGCCCCTCAACCCCTTTCAGTTTACCGAGGGGCTCCTCGCAGACGAGGGTAGTTAGATTTTACTTCAGAGGGTAGCGCTACCGCTCAGCGTCATAGTCTAATATATCGAGTAGTTTCCACCCAAAAGCCTGACAAAGGCTGCTCCAGATATCTCACAAGGACTAACCGCAGTGGTTTGTCAATGCATTGTAAATTTAAGCGTTGATTAATTGATTCAAGAATAAAAAATACAGTATGAATATGTATAATTGAACATAATTATAATTCGTGTGAATGAATTAATTAGACGATACTATAATAATCACAAATCAATCATATTTTTAGTTATATTGAATACCAGCAAGTTTCAACCGTATTATTTAGAGATGTTTACTAAAAATATCAAAGTAAAACATGCCTCAATGATAGTAACGTTTTTTTTATTACACCTAAAGAGACTGTGTGGGTGGAAATGAGGATCTGTCAAATATTAAATATCTCATATTTAGGTCAGAGGTTTTGCAGGTTAGGCTGTGTACAAACTATCACCAAGAGAGGAGGAAGTTAAGCCATTTCCGATAACTGCAGCCACTTAGTGTTGGCCGTGGGGGGTATCGGTTACGAGGTTGCGCCCGGGCCCGGCGGTCTTGTAAGACGCTCACTTCATTTCGGGCGATCCGATTTTGTGGACCTATTAGCAGCCGGCCGCCACCCCACTACCCTGCCACCCCACTACCCTGCCACCCCGCCACCCCGCCACCCCGCCACCCCGCCTCGCCACAGCCTGCGGTGTCGCGGCGCTCCCCGCTACGGGACTTGCGGCCAATATGGCGGCTAGTTGTGGAGAATCTTCAAGTTTCACGAGAATAAATAATCGAAGAAATTCAGTCCTGCTCGGCGACTACAAGTTGGAAAATAATTAGCTTGTGGACTAACAAAACATTAAACGGTGTTACATTACAATAATACATAATATCTATTTTGAACATAATAAGTAAATATTCTTATAATGTCATGACATTAAAAGAAAATGCATGTAAAAAAAATAGCCATTTTAAATCTGTGTATGTACTTAATAGCTATGTTTCTTTTTATACTTCAAATCGGTACTCATCAAAATTGTTTTAAAGCACATTTAAAAATATAACTGCGTCATATTTAGTGCATTCACTCTGCAAACCTACATAGTGTTAAATTTAAGTTGTAGCAGATGATTATTTTGTAAAATATTAGTCAAATATAATATTTTTTTACATTAATATTAATATTTATTGCTTTTGTATTCTTTGTATGTAACGAATCTTGGCTACTAGATACTAAGTGTTATCAGTGAGTATATATAAAATAATAATTTAATTTATAAATTTAAAAAAATATGTTCGGTCACATTTTGATTAACTAGGGTATTATCCTATTTACTGTGATGATATCCTCGGTTGCAGTAAAGCGAGTCATTCCGCAGCCACTTTGCGAGGGATATCGCAAAAAGATGTTTCCGCAATGGGGCGGGCTCAGCGGTCGTGTCACGCTCTCCGAGGGGGTGGCACAGTCAGATCACGTGATATTATTATTTATATATTCAAATAAATGTTGATATATGTTTCAAATCATTTAATGATATTTATTATAATAATAAAACAATATATAGTTGGGGTTTTTGATTAACACACAAGCATACTAAACCGAAGGAGAAGTAAAAATATACACTCAAAAAAATGTCAGGAGCCGTGTAGTATTTAATTAGTTTAAGGATTTTTCCTATTAATTAGCACAAAAATATTTAAAATATTCTATAAAAATGTTAGATGCATACACATAGAAATAAACTTACAAGAGAAGCTGATACCGGAGATGTATTGTGAGATTAAAAATGAGCCAAGGTGAGAGTGAGATCAGTCATGAAGCAAACATTTCTACTGTAAATGTCAAGAAATTTTTTTTGTAATCTTCAAGTATAATAGCTTAGTTTTTTTTCGTAAGGTTGACATTTAGAAAGCCAACGTGATTAGCAATACGGCTAAGAGGTTACGAGAAAGAATGTGACAGATTCTGACCAGTCATATGATTATAGACAATAGCTATTCTGTGAATTGATTCTATTTTCTTAAGGAAAAGGATTAGAATTGCTGGTGAAGTAATTTCATTGTTATACTGGATTTATGTTCGGTTACAGCAGTCAATGCGCACTTGTTTATAATTATAAAATTTGTCTATAAATACGTGTATCTTTTATTTATCGTTCTCAATATTTATAAATATTTTAAATAAAAATATTACATTTATTGTAAAATGTTGTTTAATAATAATCCAAAATCGGGAAATGTATTAAAATGACTGTACGGAGGATAAATGCAACAGGTTAGCCCTGGATGAGCTTCCCCTCAGCTACTGGGGTAAGCCAGCATGGAAAGGCGAGGGGGAGCTGATGTATTTAATTTAATTCGAATGAAAATACAGAAAAAGACGATTCACAGATTTTCTGTTGCTCTTAAATGTTATTTCAGCAATGAGAAATACTTTTTATAATTCGAATAAATTTAAAAAATCCATTTGCGCCTATATTATAGCCACCCGCATTACATTTGTGCATATTATGTTGCATTTCAGTATAGTTTGTAGGGGCTAGGTACAGTAAGTTTTATTTTATTGTTATTGTTTACATAATGAAGCGACTAAGTTTTTTTAAATTTCTGTAATCATAAAGGTGAATTTTGTTTTCAATTAAAACAAGTCTGATTCCCTTAAGTAAAGCTAAAATATAAACGAATGACAATAAATAAAAATAATTTACTGGAGTACAAAGTAAAATATTCTTAAATCACTTGTATCTTTAAATATTAAAACAGTTCAAAAATATATATGTTTAAGAAATATTTAGTTATTTTACTCTTAATGTAGAAAATTATACTAGTACATAGGAATATACGCTCTTGTGTATTATGGTTTGTGCCTCTATAGTATTTTGTATCATTATTGGTAATGAGAAATATTCTAAAGAATCTCAATTAAATCTCTTGGATTATTTAGTATTAATACATTTAGGTAATGATTTGTAACAATAACTTTTTGAAGTTATTTATTATTTCATTTGATTTTATAACCATTTTGTGGTTAGTGGCACGCTTGCTTCTCTAAGGTGTGGTCCTGAGTTCGAATCCGGGTAGAGAAATACATTATTTAGTTCTGTAGAAATTATTTCAAGGTCCAAAGAAAGGAAAAAAAAACGATTTTTGATGAGAAATTTGTTCGAATCAAACGCCAAAAACTTTTATAGTCGAGTATAGCTAAAATATATTTTTGTATAACTTTTTCTACAGCTTGCTTACTTACCTTTTTATTGCGGAAGAGGTAAGTAGAGGGGCGCGAGTGCAGACTCTGAGTTAGGTATAATATTCCTTTTGTAGGTTTTAAAATGTTTAGATAAAAATTACTGAATATCTACATTTAAATTTACGATTTTTATAAATATTATGAAAATTGTAATAATTATTTTGAATCGAAGAGCTCGGATACGTCTACGAGCTGCATGCTACTCTAGCAACATAAGTCTTATAATTAATACTGCATTTGTGTATATGAAACGGGGGCGAAGGCGGTGGTGGCGAGCTTCTCCGGCCGTCTTGGGGGCGCAAATTCAACTTGCCTCCATCTAAGTAAATAGATAGCGGAACACGTGAAAGCTTTCCGGCATTAACCGGAACAAACTTCGCAGGGCCGGCCAATTAGAGCGGCAGGCCTGGCCGCATCCGCCGCACAGTGTGCTCGCGAGGAACTCGGTAAGCCGAGGAGGTTTTTCGGGACTCAAGACGGTAGTTTCCGTGCGGGAAAGATCCACTAACGAGGAATATCTTTAGCATCTTGTAAAGATATTGAAACATATTTAAAACATTTTTATGCTGAGTTTGATCAAATCTCTAGCAAACTCAATACCTTGACAAACTGCAATCTTTCATAATAAATGAAGTGAGAGTTTTCCCTATAGAGCCATCGTTTGACGATTTTGAAGTATTCTCTACGTATTTTGCTTCACGTTCCATAAGTGTGTGTAAAGCAGTACAAGTTGCAAAATCAACACAAGTGATTGCACATTAAACAGATCTTTGTAAGATTGCTCTGAAAATAGTGTAATTATAAATGTATATATTTATGTCAGACTTTATGTAAAACAACATCTTGTTGAATTAGCAAGAACTCTTTTGTGATAAAAGGATTCATTAAAATTTATTCGCGCGGTAAATTTCAACTCATATTGGGCAAAACAATATATATTTAACAATTTTACACAGCGTTTATCCTATCTTATTCTTTTTCTTTTTATTAAAAAAAATGTTTTTAAACAAGCACTGCGCATTACAGTCCCTCAATAATTGCTGAAAACGTTGAGGTTGAAAAGGTATTTTATGTTCTACAAGTCTTGTGTCCATTCGATTCCCATATAATATTCTTAAAAATAGTACCTAAAATAACATTGTTAGAATATAATGAATTATACTAATTATGCTTTTATATTAATTAATGAATATTAAAGCAAATAGCGCTGTTTTGAATATCATAAAAATATTAAGCGTGATAGATTTTTACTCATACTGTAAATCTGTACAAAAAGCCTTCTTTACTATATATTTGTAAATCACCTGAGTATTTCAGCCCATCAAGGCGCACCTTAACCTCGACGTATAAAATACGATTGTAAATTTACGCAACACGTTTACAAAAGCGGGCATCAGCCAATATTGCCACGATAGGAATCTATCACTTACGCCCCGCGCAAGTATTTCGATAAATCGCGCAAGTTTCACAATATAAAAGACCTTGTTTCTTAGCGCCTCCGTGGGGCGGAGCGGAACTTTTGCCAAAGCCAGGCTTTACAAAGGCACTTGATCATATTTATGTGTTACTTAGATTATCGAAGGGGCGGGGCGGGGGGGTCCGGGGGGGGCTCCAGGGGGGCTCCAGGGGGGCTCCAGGGGGGCTCCAGGGGGGCTCCAGGGGGGCTCCAGGGGGGCTCCAGGGGGGGGCGGGAGCGCCACTTAAGTGGGAAGGAAGATTTCTTGAATTATTTTGCGTAAATAAAGTGAACGTGCTTCTCATGGATTAATACATTTTAAAATATTTGAATATATCACAAATCAAATACCATATCACATTGCAAGATTATTTTTACACATACATATTATATATATATATATATATATATATATATATATATAATTATAAAACATATCTATTTTTTATTTTAAATTATCTTTTTTTATACACATAAGTGATTTCATGTAAATTTTCGTTAATAGATAAAATATTAATATTACATACAAAACGATTTATTTCAATCTGGACAGAGTCTGGCGGCTCGATGTCCGCGGGGCTCGGGGCGCTTTCTCGAAGTCTGCATAATTCGATTGGGATATTTCCAGTCTATTAATGATCCGCCGCCCGCTTTAACTCGACAGAGCCATCAAAGCTCAACAGGGTACCAAATTAAATTATACCACTCCAGATTCAGTTTGATTTTAGCGAGCCGCCCCTTTGTTCCTGTAAGGGTTGAAACCGTCCCGGCCTCCCGCCGCGGCGTCTTACGAGACGCTCAAACTTTAAATTATTGCCACATTAATGTCATATTGTTTGAATATCAATCTATTGCCGATCGGGTTACAAAGCGGTTGGTTTTGGAGAAGTATGCCCGGCGTGGGACGAGTACTTAGCAGTGTGTTTTATGTGCCTCTCTGATTACAGTTAATGCCGCACGCGGCACGAGTTATTGATTGACTGGCAACACAGGATAATGGCACCACAATCAATAGCGAAGTTACACCTAACGGCTCCAAAGTAAGTGCCGGTTATGTATTAAATTAATTTGACACATTTTCTTACAATATAGCTGATAAATGAAAGTATAGCTACAAATGTACGTCACCTATCATAAATGAACTAATCAATGTATTAACTGTCTACGCGGTTTAGTGGTAAACGCATACTGGAAATAGGTTTTCGGATTCAAATATGGGCGGAATTTTTATTTTTATATTCATTTCATGTATATAACATTTAAAAAAATAGAGTAGTCTTCAAAAAAAAAAAGAACAGTCTCTGATGTGAGTTTTTGTGTGCTTGAATTAATTCAGAAGACACCGAATTGGATACAGTCGCAATTGATTATCAACGCCTCCTTCTGCTTGCTTACTTGCGGTGTCTATTTTCGTGAAATAAAAATAAAAATATTATGAAATTAATTATCAATTATGCAATTTATTCGGAATAACGTTATGTCTAGAAAGTGTTTTCGCTCAGTTTGCTTCATTATTAACGATTTTACCATAAAATCTTTTTAGCAAAGGGTAGATTCTATAAAAATAAACATTTCAAATAAATTCTTAAAGGACGTCAAGCAGACAAGGTGTTGGGCAAAATTAATAAATTAAGAAGGCGAGATCCTTTAGATTTTCGGGCGGGCGGGTAAAATAAATCAGCCAAATTCCATAACCGAAATCAAAGCCTCTTCTAAGCCGGCGAGATTCTGTGCCGCGCTCCATCTTTTGTCCTAAGAAATGGCTTGGCTCCATAAAGGCAGTAAAATTTCAATAAGTCCCATAAATAACGTCCGTCTAATTCCGCAGGCACGCCACTGCGTGAACTCACTAGAAGGAGTTTTAAGAGATTCTTAACCAATAATAATGTGTAAGGAAATCAGCCCCTCCCCGCGCCTCCCCCGGGGAATATTTATAGTTGCGGAAGCTTTATTTGAAAATATTGTTATTATTTATGGCGGGATCTAATTAAATAAATCAATTCGTGCGAGGGAATCCGCGCGCGAGGCTTAGCGCGAGCGAGATATTGTAACAAATTGATAACGATTTTAATTACTTATTCGCTAATTTATTCCCTCCGTGTATTATTTGAATGATATATTGTGCACTTACAGCGGAATAATACACGAACATGAAAAAGACACACGTACTGAAGAGACCGGTAAAGATCTGTTAACATAAGTACTTGGAAAGGTTTTTATTTAAAATTTGTGAGATCTTGTTTTTATACTCGTACCGTTCATTAGAGATTAATTCAATAAGGCGACAATTCATTAATTTACCGAAAAATATTTATAAATATAAACACCTTTTATTTCACCTAAAACTCACAGAGAATTTTAAATGCTATTTACACGCATATTTTTGAAAATTTTGACGTTTTAGTAGTTGTAGGACTAAAAAGGCTTTGAAATTATGAAAACATGTTAAAATAATACGTAATAAGTCATATTTTGTTTTATAGGATGTCGTCATCAATGTTTTCAATTAATCAAATGTTTATCTAGCGCAGAGAATTCATATTTATTTTGATAGGAAGTATGTCATGATATATTTTTTGTAGTATTAAGATGTCTCTTTCATTGGACACAGACCTGCGGTGGTCGCTTTGCGCCATGTTACACCAGCTTAAAATGTTTTATTAAATACACTTTACAAAATATGCATGTTTAAATGTCACTTAAAATCCATAACAGACATGATAAAAACCATTTTTAATAAGAAGCATTATCGAATTTTGAGATCTAATAAAGCCAAAAGGCAAAAGAGGCAAAAGAGCTCACTTGGTTGTTATTTACTGGCTGTTGGAATCTTATATTCACTACCTATTTTTATGAATTATAAAATTATATTGTATCTGGATATTAAATAAATACAATATCGATTGTCTTGTTCCATATCAATCAGTTATTTAAACAAATAATGGTTTTGGAAACCCACTCATGGTTAAATTTCAAAGTAACGGGGCGTTGAAGAAGTTAGTTGATCAGTTTTCATACTCGGGAGATACACAAGAGGCGACGGAAACTTGTGCGACGACATGGTACGAATTCTCACAAAAATTCAATGAAATAATTGAAACTTTAGAACATTACGGGAGCAATGTCGCTCCAGAAAATAATATACCCCGCCACACACAAGTGCGATCAACAACCAAATAAGTGTAATTATTCTATAAACAATGGCTAGAGTTTAATTAAACAAATTTCGCCGGTTCTTTGTGTCCCTACACCCTGGGGACCGGAGAGGGGCGGGGTGAGATGCGTGGGGAGGGGGTGGGTCGCAGGGGGACGTGTGAAATAAGAAGGTGGCACATAAAGCAAAATTTCTATTCCTTTATCCCCTGTTATAATAATCAGAGGCACGGAGATACCGAGAAATATATTATGTTGTGTGGTTAGAAAATAATTTACGTATATATAAATAGAAGTAAAATATTGAAATGACTGATAATAATAATTCTTGTGAATAAAATTAAAGGTTTTTATTGTGTTTGAATACATTTTGGTTTTGTATTTGTTTGTCAAAGCACTAAAGCTTTAGATTGATTCATTGTTTGAGGCTGGCTTCCTGGATTTTGGAGAGATTTCTTTCATTCGTTTGCTCACTTGCGAAGCTACTCGACCTGATCAGTCACGCCGCTGTAAACCATCTGAACGTAGATGTCGATGGATATTTATTATAAGTATATCTGTCAAAGTGTCAATAAAGTTATATATTTTTTTCTATGAATATTGCCTCCAAAATTATTAATACTCATACGAACATTGCTGTTGCTAATTTTCCTTAATATTGAGTATTCCATTAGGAAGGCTAACAATAGAATAAAAAAAATTGTATTATTTTCCAATGGATATTTCGTGTATGTAATGATGATTGTTTTTTTCCCTGCTGAGACCATATTAAGATATTTTTTTGTGTCCTAGCTCGGGAACCAAAACGTTGAGGAACAGAAAACTTAATACCCAAGAAACCAGAAAAAAACTTTCATACAATCACTCATTTACAATATTGGCTGAGAATCACATGTGGTACTGCTGTTAATTTTTTTTTTTAAAGACGAAACTAAAAGCACACCTCAGCGCGGCCAGTGCTCGTCGTAGGAGGTAAGGAGGTCCCGGCGGGCCTCCGTGTAGCTCACCTCTTCTATCTCTTTGCCTCCCCCGCCGACCCGCCCGCTTCAGTCGTCGTGATATATGTGCCCCGCGCTTAGCGGCTCCTCCGCCACCCCAGCCACGCACTTTTATTGCGAGCCGTGATGCATGGAGCCGTCGGATTGCGGTTGATTGAGAATGGAAAATTACCTGCTAAATTATGTGGAATGGTTGAGGTGGTTGCTCCGCGATAAAGCTAAGTTCAATTTGTATTTGTAAGCATCTATTTATTGGATTTACTTTGATTTTGAGTGTTGTGTTGTGAAATGTTTCCGACGTTTCGGTATCGGTACTAGAGTCCGGAATCCCTAAAGATAGTCCCAGTGCCGGGAATAAATCGTCGAAAATATCAAATTTTAATACAGCCCAACACCCTGGAACAAAATAAATGTAATAATTACGTTCGTCAAAACCCGCGAATACATAAAAGATAACAATTAGTAAACATGTAGATGTTTTGTTTCGTAATCGTAGAGTTGCCACACTACTGGACTTACAACGAAGTCCATGGGCGTATTTTTATGGAGCTGGTGGCCTCTTCGGAAAGGTTTTGGCCTCTTATCAGATTGATTCTTTGAACAAACAAGAAGTAGACATTGCTTTTTTAAAATTTTATTGCACAAATTTATTGAGAAAAACATTACCCATGAAATTACATAATAAAAAGTCTTTGTTGAAATTATAATCACAGTTACGATTAATTTATAAATTAACCGTTTCTGCCAGGGTTACCAGAAATAACCACATTTTTGGTGTAAAATAAATAATTACAAAAAAGTTGTTTTCGGATATTCCTTTAAATCTGGCATTTAAGTCCCTGGCACTTGTCTCCGCATGCAATAAACAAAAAGCCAGAATGCTAAGCCTCGCTCTCGTGGCATTTCATTTTGAAACGGCGTAGATCCCGCCGAGTCGTGACGTATCACTCGCATACAAACTCGGTTTAGTTCGGATTACTTGGCAGTTTTCGCGGTTTCTTCTGAGGTGAGCGTTCTCGTAGAGCGCCGTCCCTCTCGCACGGGGCGGCCCGCTAGTGCCGTCCCTCTCCCGCGGATATCTTAATAAGATTCATGAAAGGTTGCCATATATTATATCCGACTCTTTCTTCATAGATATCTTCTTTATTATCCGCACAAAGCGGCTAGTTCGTGTCGCGAGTGGCGTGTATCAGAAGTTCATTTCCAGAAAATACCTTTTGTATTTATTTTAAATGACTTGTATTAATTTATTTTAAGTACCCACATTTCTTTATATATATTGAAAAAATAACCTAATAAGTTTTGACCTTTTTACAAGTAATAAAGTCTGGAAGAATTCGTATTATATTTTTACCTTTTTAGACGTAAACACGTGTTTTCAGAAAAAAAACTCTTCACCGTTTTGAACATGGTACCATAGTATCGGTAATCAAATGTGTTAATCATAAGACCACAAGAGAGCTAAAAAATCGGGTAATTAAGTTGATCGCTTGATATATCCAGACGTATAAATTTGTTAAATATGTAAATTGAATTAATATAAAAATATTTAATAAATTTCTATTGAAATATTTACAAATTGAATTTTTATTTATTTTTAATTGTATAAGTATTTATATCATTGTAAAAACTAATAACTCTGTTAAATTTTTTTTTTTACTTATAGTACAATAAAAATAAGAATTCTGGAATAAACATAAATTTATAATCTAAGTGTTGTTGAAGGGAAACATTTCCGTCAGGTTTCGGTTTTTGTTCAGTGAAAAATAAATCATTTTCATACTCCTCGCGATTTTTTTATTAAATTTATCTTTCATGTCCCCTTTATCCGCATTTTCCCAAAGTTTCAAATCTGTTCTTATTTCAGGCCGGGGTGGGGGCGGGGGTGGTAAACTGCATACATATACATTTTCTTCTCTACCAGCTGATATTAAATAAAGTTATGACCATAAATATCCCTTCTGCTAAACTCCGAAACAATATTCGCCGTATGAATATATTGTGGGACGATATTCTTAAGAAACTTCCTTCACTTATTTCCGAGTTAGTCTTTGTAGATATTGGAAATATCGTTACGCTCTCCGTAGTCTCTTCATATATCCCGCACGACAAAGAAAATTAAAACAATGCATTATCTTAATTTTAAGTACCGTGTTTTAATCAATCAATGCTGCTTATTTTGGAAATTGAGCCTGTGTAGGTTAATGTTGTCATCTTTTGCTACGTGTTGATGATAACATGTTTTTTTAACCTTTATTCCCCGAAACATCCAACATCAGATAATCCAAGAGCGACAAGCTCGTTACAGCCACTATACTTTGGAGTACAAAACCGTTGAATCAATTAAATTTGCAGACAAGATTAAAAAGTTATACGACTAAGAAAAACATATTTTATAATGTAAGTAAATAAAAATTGGTAGTAAAAGGGTAAATATTGTCATTATTATTATGATAAATTTACCAAAGTCAGAATAAGCCATTCCTAATAAACTCCACAAAGAAAACACCTCAAACTAATTGAAAAGGAACTTAATCGAAACGCTACGCCTTAAATCGCTTCGGCGTAATCTTTTGATTTATTATTATCTTTATTCAGAAGTTCGGGGGGGCGGGAGGGGGCGAAGGGTCGGAGGGGAGGGGTGTTTGTTAGAATGTGATTTACTCAAGATATATCATAATAAGCTCGCTAACTGCACGGCGCAGGTCTTCTCCGCTTTCTTGGAAACTCGGCCGGAGCCGTGCGCGGGCTTTGTGTGATTAATTCATTTATTTTTATTAATTAAACTCGTGATAATTTTAAAATTTAAATTACGCAAATTTTTCAATAAGATGTAAACGAAAATAGGCAAGGAATTTATTGTGATTAACTTCTATGAGCTTATTTACATATTTTTATTGCATAACGGGAATTATAAAATAATTTACTATAAAATTAAACATTTGCGAGATGCAACATTTAGATAGTTTGTTTGCAATGTACTTTATAATTTTCTTAAATATTAGAAATCTTCCATTAATCAACATTTGGAATTTCAGCAGTGTAATTTTTTGGTTCTCACTTATAAGAATTATAAAAAAAAACTATTTCCTTTTCGTTTCTGATGATTAAGTCGAAAATATTATTGCATCCATTGATTTTGTCAGCTATGAATCTGATTTTTTTTCAATTATAGTATTGTATGCAAAAATCTCAAAAAACAAACATCCAAAAGTATTCATAAATTTGTGATAGGGGTTGCTTCGGTTTCTGACACGAGATGAGACGCTGGTAAAGAAGAATCTTTTTAAAGACATAATTTGTTTGGGTACCCCCTCCCCGCGCGGCGCGGTCGACAGTATAATTCCAGGCAGTCGTAAATCTTAAGTTTTCGGGGGCAGGGGGATTAAAGATCAGTAATCTTCCCTGGGATGGATGAGTTATGGCCCGCCCCCTCCCTTCGCCCCCCTCGCGCCCCCACAACAAGTGCGCGGGGGTTGATTGGCTGGGAAATGAGGGCCGGGGTGAGAAAGCAACTTCATCTTTTTGAAATGTGACCCCATTCTTTAAGAGTTTGTTATTTGCTTTATTTCAATAAGTGGAATTTTCCAATTTATGAATTTTAATATATATATATATTTGTGGCTTCTCGGCAAGTGCGCGTAAACTGTCTGACTGAAAAAAGGACTGTAAACATAATAATAGTTCCATTATGTACAGTATTGTTTTTGGTTAAAAAATTGCAAACGGTACATTTGATTAAAAAAAATAAAAAACAGCTCTACCGTCGGAATTCCACAAAGTCTATATTTAAACACACGTTGAAATTACTCCGTCGAATAGAAAATTAATACTCGGCGGAAATGTTGAAATAATTAAATGCTATAAGATAATTTTCAACAAAGCCTGGATTAGCCTATAAATGTTGCATATTCCATACTACCATAACTTAAAAAAACACCATTAATTATCCTGCAGGTTAGTCAGGTCAGATGCTGAATTTAGTAACATTTTAATTTTAGTACTTTTTTATCTAATGTCAATGCGCCTAGATATTCTTATTCTTTGCTTGATGTTTTCTGTGTAAATTAAAAATTATAAAAAAATATAGTGTGCGGTAAGCTTTCGGTTATAAATATATTTTATACGGGCAAAGCTCATAAATAGCTTTACGGTTTTTAACCTTTTGACGGATTGAGGTTTAAGATAGGGCAAAACAAGGAAATGAATTTGTGTGTAAAGAATATCTTTTTTATAATATTAGTAAAGAATACAAGCATTCTATCGCTTTCGATCGAGACAAAGTAAGCGTTGTTATTAAAATCCTAGAACATCCAAAGCAGTTATTAGTGATATTTAAAGTGGGTGTTTGTTGGGTTTGTGATATGATTAAGACCCCGGCAAGTGAGGCAAACAATTAAGTGTCGTGCCGGTTGATATACGACCTGCACGCAGCGTCCTCCGCGGTGACGTCACCTTTGGTTCAAGGCTTAGCTGCATAAATCAACGGGGATTTTGCCGATGCAAACGCCATCTCACCGCCGGAGAACGCAACCTTACTATGCTTCCTTAGACGTTTGTTATTTCTCTATAATTGGAGTTAATGAGGCACTGAACATTAAGTGCTTTTTAAGCTGTTATTAATACACGCAGGTTATTGTTTATTCAATTATGTCACAAAATATAAACAGCATAAATCATTATATCGTATAAATATGGTGTAAATATTTTTACCCAGGTTTTCAGTACCGAATAAAAATGGTTATATTTTTAGTTCGCACTGACATTTCGTGTATCAGTAAAACCAAATACTTTTAATAAATACGCTTATTTGTAAATAAATGTATCTATTTCAAATTCATGAATTTACCTTCCAAAAAAGACACGATAAATTTAACGCGAAAATATATCATATTTAACAAATTAAAAAAAAAAAACCTACACTCTGCAATATCCTTGTTATTCGGTCAATTATATTTGTTATGAATATGCAGTATTCGAGTATCATATTATTAATGCAGTCTTCTTTTCTGGGGTATGTTCACATCAAAATATTGACTGTGGTTTTTGAGAGTCTCGGAAAATACACAAAGATTTGCTGATGGTGTTTATACTATTACAATATCGCATGAAAATCATTAATACTTATATAATGAAATTCCTGAAAAAGAATACCTACAATATGCTAAATGTGATTGCATTCTAAGATCCTACAAAACAGATCTTAAATTTTTCTTTTTTTTTTTTTTATTCTGTGTCTATTTAACGAAAAACACGAAATCTATGGCTCTCATGAAAAATCTTTCACTCCTAATAGGATTTCAGAAATTATAAAATTAAATCCTGAAAAAATGTTGTTGCGGCAGCCTCCCGAGCCTCCGCCGCACCTGGCGGCTGTCCTTGCGGGACTATCTAAACGGCTTATTTAACTGCCAGATTGGGAGGCGAGTCGGCCGTCGCAGTGCGATTTGTATGGAGCCGGGCTATTTATTCCCGCAACCACAGCGTGCTACTTTATACACATAATATTTTGACGAGAACAAACCCCAGAAAAGAAGACTGCACTAATAATACCATACTCGAATACCGCATATTCATAAAAAAATATAATTAACCGAATAACAAGGATATTGCAGAATGTTACTGGTTTTTGTGTTCATATTTAACGAAATAATTTTCATGACTCAATTTAAACTGCGTTCAGCATTTATCGATGTCCCATGTTGATATATATATATATTCATATAAGTACATAGATTATTTTAAGCAATCACTTACTGAAATTTATATATTTACTTAGGATCGTCCTTAATTGATAACATTTGAATTTAGTATTGAACATTGATTCTATTTACCAGGGTATTCATATTTTCACAACTCACCCTTGGAAAGAATTCAAATAAGGCATTTGGAATATCACCCTGTTTGTCTCCCTGCCGCCAAAAGTGTTATATTCGTCTTCAGGGGGTAGTTCATCCCTTATCATGCAATAATGTATTACCGACGTTATAATAATATTATACGAGCGATGTAACATTTTTATGATTGTTGGCGGCCCCGAATCTCTTTGTTTTTTGCTAAGATGTGAGATTGGCGTTAAAAACAAACGCATAAAGATAATTCTGGAGTTTGCGGTCGCTCGCGTTATTTATGTTCCCCCGGCTTATTCACGAACACAATGCAGTCTCGCTTCAAAGGATTGTTCAGATAAATATGAAAAGGATGTTTTCAGTGACTGTAAGATTATTTTCAGGAAAAAAGCGAGTGAGATATCTACGAAGTCAGTTTATTAAGACTTTACAAAAAGAGTGTTGTTTTTCTTTTTTGCTTTGATTTTTTTAGTTGTATTAAAATTATATGTAAGGAAGGCTTCATAAAATGTCAAAAATAACAAATACATGAATAATTATTTTTTTAATATGTTTATTGCTTCAAAACGCTTGAAGCAATTTATTATCGATTGCTATATTAATTTTATAACTTAAAAAAATGTTTGCACTTAATCGGTTTGTGAATAAATGCGATATTAAAAAGTGTGTATACAATTAGGTGGAAAATATCCGAACATTAGGGTTTTCTCCCGAGACGAATATTACATTATGGTTAGTATGGTTAACGATATGTTACAAACAAGTTGATGTAATAAATGAATGAAGCTAATGAATATCTCAGATTTATCCTTTTTTATCTCTAGTGAGAGCAGCACGCACACACGCACACACGCACTCGCGGCTGGGCGGACCGCCTCCCCTCTCCCCGCCTGCCCCCCCCCCCCCCCGCCCCGCCTGCCCCCCGCCCCGCCCCGCCTGCCCCCCGCCCTGCCCCGCCTGCCCCCCGCCCCGCCCCGCCTGCCCCCCGCCCTGCCCCGCCTGCCCCCCGCCCCGCCCCGCCTGCCCCTCGCCCCGCCCCCGGCAATTAGCGCCTCCCGGCTCGGCGAGCTGTCGCCCCGGAAGGCTCGACTGGTCAAAATATAATTTCAACATGCAGTAAAACGATGAATTGTATCGAATATCAAATACTAAGAAGCTCTGAGAATTGAAAACAACGATTTCCTGGTTCAATGAAACGTTTAATTTACAAAATATACCGCTATGAGAATATTTGGATCTTTAAAGTTTTTATTCACATTGAATATGCTTGAATGAAATAAATAATATGATTGAATTAAAAATAGTAATAGGGATGTTTTAAAATGATTCTGATATTTTTCAATATTATAAACGTCCCTAATCATTCAATTTATACTATATTATTTTAAAAAAATATAAAAAAAAATATATATATATATATAATAATATATATATATGTTTTCCTGCGATGTGCTCAAACTTTTCTAAAAAATAAACAAGCGTCGGCGTCGTTATCTTGTTTATTACAGAAAATATATATTCCCGCGAAAATTCTTCTATTAAGATATATCTTTGAAGATGACAGACGTTCAACATTCACACTTTTTATTTAGCTAATCAGGCGTCGAAAAACAGCTCCGGCGTCAATAAATAAGAAACTAAAGGAGCCGTAAAGCCGCAGCCGGCCGCCGGGGGCGCCGACATCTGCCGATAAAAAATCTCTAAAAAATGGAACAAGAGGCTGGAGCGGGGGGAGGGGAGGGGCGGGGGGGAGGGGGCTGGGGCGGGGGCGGGGGCGACCGGGGCGGGGGCGGGGAGGGGGCGGGGCGGGGGCGGGGCGGGGGCCAGAGATAAGACATCCGGCGCGGTGTTGCGCTCTCATCAAAGATTTCCCGATGAGAGAAATAACGAATTTACACCCAGCCAATGGTCGCCGCTCACTGCGCCAGTATTTTAAAAAAATAATAATAATAAGTCAATAATTTTTTTAAAATAATATTAACTCAATATTTGTTTTCAATTACAACAATATAACATTTTAGGAAGCTGCTTAGACACTAGTCGAAAGAATTAATATTTTTACCAATATTTATTATCAACTTCGAATTCTGTGGAGATTGTTCAAGCTGTACTGAAAAAATCCACATTTAAAAAAATAATTTGTTCTTTCACGCACAGTGATAGGAAAATGCTAAACTAAATAAATTGAAGAATCTTATTCGTGAGGACGAGAATCGAATCAGCGAGCTTATGTTTGAAGTCAACGATACTTACGATTATATACGCATTGGGCAAGTCGCGTCAGGTGTGCAATTAAAAAATAGTAAGTCCAACTGTTTGAAAAACATAGTATGAATATTATAAATAAAATAATTTTGTGATTTTTTGACATGCTTAATTTTATTGGTGACCGGATTGATAATGCCAACGTGAAATATTTTATTAAAATATTTAAAATGGAATACCACCTTTCACATTATCATTAGTCATTTAAAACAGAGTTTGAAACTCATTTTTTTTATTTTAAAAATAAAAACTTTTTTCAAAACTCTTATTAATCGGTCTGGGTAAAAACTCCCTAGGTGAATAAAAAATCAAACTTTTGAAATCATTAGTATACCCACTAACCTACAATCTTGAACCGTAGGTAAAAATTATCAGTGTATATTTTTATTTAGAAACTGAAACTTTTAAATAATATTCCCCAGTTGAAAAGTTTAGGCGCTTAAACATAATTTCTACCGACAGTTTGTAAATAATATACTGGCGCTAGAAGCCACCGCGCTTAAAATGTGTCCCCGTCCGATACGTATGTCTGCCCGCTTCTTAATTTCCTCCCAGAGATAACGCGGGGCGGGCGGGTAACCGCAGTTTTCTTTTTATTGTCAGTTTAACGATTGGTCCTTCATTTTACATTTGGCGCGGCTCGCGGGGTGGGGGTGGGGGCGAGGGTGGAGGGTGGAGGGTGGAGGGTGAAGGGTGGAGGGTGGGGGGTCGCCGGGATGGCCGGGGAGGTGCGTCACCTTATTCACGGTATGAGCACTCATTTAAGTAACTGGAGTCGCGGCGGTTGCATTAGTTCGGGGAGTGAAAAAATAATCTGCGCAGCCATATTGAATATTTATTTGCTCTTTTTATAGGCGGCTGGATGCATCAAATGGCACTTTGCAGATCTTAAGCAGTCGTATAACGATGTGTGCATTGAAATTTATTGTACTTGATATCGAATATCTGATCGTTTGTGTGCATTTTTATTGACGCTGAGAAAATAAATAGTATTTTCTGCTGTGACAATCGCTCCTGACTGCACCTCAATATGATTAAGTATATTTTCTTTTTGAATAAACTCAAAAAAAAAAATTTCTCAATAAGACAGTGTTTTGTTATAATTCGTTAAATAATTAAATTTGGGCAGGGTACACGACCATATCAACGAGCGCATCACTTCGAGTGATTTTGTATTAAAGCCTTTTTAGTTTTTTTTATTACTCCGTTGTAGAATTCATAACTGCATTGTTTTTGTTTTTTAACAAATATTAATCGAAAAATACTAATATTCTTTTTTTATATCAATCTATTTTATAAAGTATGATATTTATAATATTTTTATTTTGAAATTAACATAAAACCTAAAAAAATACTTTCTAGTTTAAAAAAACATACAAATACACAAATTTATATGATTAATAATTTGGTATTGTTATAGTTAAAATATTTATGTTAAATTATTTTGAAAAAGCGGGTACTAAAAATATATATTTTTAGATAAAATGTACATTAAAAATAATAATCATTGTTATCATTGCGTCCATCGGCTTATTTTAAATCAATACATCTGTTGCAAAATATCCTACTCGACAGACTCCCTCGACAGCGGGGCGAGGGGAGATGGCTTCATATCTCCCGCCGCGTACAAAGAGCTTCTCTGAATGGACTTTTCTATAAGGGTTTTCAGTTAAAGAACTTTGTCAGGAAATTAAGTCTTCAAAAATGTATCTCGGCCGGAAGCGGAACCGCCACCTATCAGTGCCGCCTCGCGGGCGTCCCCGGCCTGGAGCTCCTCTGTGTCTGCTGATGCAGTGTTTTTAAATGCTGTTATCGAATTTAATCAAAGGGATGAAGAAACTGAAGACGCTCGAATCGGATAAAACTTTTAAAAAGTTCATTGCAACATCATCGTGCTTTAAATAAACCAAGTGTAATTTGTATTTACGAAAATCGATAAAATTATTAGTTGCGTTCAAAAAGTAATATGATGGGCATTGAATGATATCTGGCCTACGCTTAATTGAATTTTTTCGAGATATATTTGAAATAAAAGATTTTATGTTTTATTTTTAAAGTGACTAGTTTCGCATTTTCAAATACAGTTAAAAAAAAAAAAAAAAAATACAGTTAGGATTTTTGAATTATACGCAACCGAGGGGAAAATTAATAGAAAGAGTGGTATTGATTGTTAGAGAAACACACAGATGGAAAAAGAAAGACTATTGTCCTTACCTCCGGCCTACATTTCTTTGAATTAAAATCTTGCATGTCAACAATAAAGCATTAAACCTCAATCGACAAGAAATTTTAGAAATAAATCGCGTTTAACTCATTTTCAATAAATCTCCGGTCTTGTAATACTGTATAAATCTCATTACAAGAATAAAAATAACAGGAAATGGCCCATCAGTAATTATAAAATGCTGCCATATGCTTAATCATTACTAAAAATAAATTATTTACAAAAATATAAATTAATTTGTTTATATGTAATTGTTTTAAAAGTAGCTATTTTATAGAATCCCCAATTAGTCAGGAACATTAAACTCATGGTACATTTAAATTTCCCCTGACAATCATTACATCTCTCTCCAACAATTCGTCACTTGCTTGTTTCGAATTTTAAAATCCTCACTGTGTCTGAAAATAAAAAATAAAATGAGGAAAAACCACAAAAATACTTTCAATATTTATAATAAGTAGGACAGTTTTTTTTGTCTATAAATTTGATTTATTTACGTTATAATTTACAGATTTATTTTGGTTTCATAAATATTTGTTTTCAGTTATCGGTTTATTTTATAAAACACAATATAATAGTTTTCCTATTCAAAGAGAGAACTGATACCTTGAAGACCCGTTTTCCAGAATGTGAGTCAAATAAGATTTTTATTGTGATATGTTTTATTACTATAAAATTGTTTGATAATTATTGAATAAGATCTAAAATTTTTATTCATACAGGTATTGAATAGAACTATTTAATGTGGAGAGTCACATCAGCCAAAAGATTTATCATAACAATTCACGACAGGTGTGGAAAGTATGATGATATTTCTCGTCGTTTTATGAGTAAAATAAATGGTTAAATAATTATTTATTATTTAACCTGTTTAAATATTTAAAAAATCATCTTAATTGAATACAAGGCTTTCACAGATCAGTGCGTCATTCATTCAAAGAAAACACATCGGGTTATTCTCACGTATTGCATATTTAATCAAACCGAGGGGGACATCCGTCTCTCCACTCAGACGTTGCGTAACCTATTCACGTCGGATATCGTTAACCTCCGTTTGGTGTCGCTACACGCGTACATTGTCTCGGTAATCCAGTTACATCCCCGGGAATCACTCAACTCTGAAGACTGCTGTGGATGAGTGAGAGGCGAGAGTTAAGGGGTGCAGGGGTGGCCAACGACATCAACCCGAGGCGGCGACGCGATCATGGCGCCCATTTGTTTGCTATCCTCGGGGAAAGAGGCCGGATACACATTTGTATCTTCTGAGAATTCTTCAAGAAAGCCAGTTTTTTTATAAAAAAATAGTAATTTGATAAGACCGCAGGTTTTAGCGGTGGTAGACGAAGTTGTTCAATCAGAAACCAAAACGTATTTTTAGAAGAAATATTTGGTTTGTTGGAGTTGAGTATACCTTATAGTTGATGGGTCTCTGAAGGCAAGTGCAGGTGGTTGAGAATTTTTAAGTAGTTTATTGGTTAGTAGTCAATATTTTTTCCAGAAAGCAGATTAATTATTTCAAACGTTTCTTAAATTTATTATATATCCATAATTTTTCGAAATAATTAAGCATATTTTTATATGAATTAGTTCACAAGTATTATCAATTTAGTAACTGTTTGAATGTATTTATTGTAAAATATTTATTATACGGCTGTAAAATTTTAAATTTCAATATCGATTCGTTTGATAAATTTTTCATTAGAATGGTTATAAATACATTGAATAAAAGTCATACAAAAAAATACTTTTCAGTTGAAATTAATTTTATTATATAAATCAATGTAAATTATTTTACTGTAAATATTTGTAATTTAAGTAAAAAAGGATTATCTCTTAGAAATTGCTATGAAAAGTCGGGGAATATTAATGACTTCCCGATTGTATTTATAATGCGGTTTTTAATAGAATAAGATATCATTTTTATGAAATGAAAAAAATAATAGGAAGATGGAATAGATCTCTTCGAGTGGTACCCCTCCCACCCTCTTCGAGCATCCCCTTCTGTGATTTTGTCACCCCTATTTCAATCTATTAAAAAATAAAGCCACAGTCACACCTCAGCATTTTTTCGGCTAAATTTGCTTAATATTTAATCCGCTCAGATTTGAGGCTTTTTCGTTTGCTTCTGGAATGCCTCTTGGTAATCATTTTTATTTTAATCTGAAAAGATTTTATGCATATTTGGTATTAGATTTGGAGAATCAATTTTTTTGAAAGAGTTCTGAGTTTAAATTTTTTAGAAAATAACGACGCCCAAAAAAGTTTTGAAGACATTCGCATTCAACAATTCATATAGCTCTGACCGAAAAAATTGAATTAATTTATAATTTCACATTTCTTTTTCATATTTCAAATGAGAAAAAGAATAAAAATTTAGAGACAAATACGAAAAATAAATAAAAACTTAAAATGAGTTATAAAAATATGTAAACATTAAATAAATATTCATTCAAAAATTGAAAGTACTGTTTTGTATAAGAAATAAAAGTTACACGAAATAAATACACCGAAACGCGTTATTATATCGAACTACTAAGCTTTAATAGGTACTTTTTTTTTAAATTTTACAATTCAAATTTATTGAACAAGAAAATTAAATTACCAATAGCAATAGATTTAAATTATGGTGAATAAATAGTTCATGTTTGAAAAATGTCTTACCATACCGTAAAATAATGATGCACATATACTCGTACTTGTCAAGTATACTCGGTTTGAGATTAATTATTGTTACTAAAAATATGCTTATTTTAGTTTTGAACTTAGTGCCATTCATTAACAGAATGGCAGCTCGCATTATATCGTACATCACATAATCCCTTCAGAGAGCAATAAAAACCTACTCTTATTTTTCTGATCCTGACAATAATTCGTACCAGGACCGAAAGCCTGGGGATATCTATTAGTCGCGATGCTCCTGCCATTGCGTAATCTGACTTTTATGGCGACTCACGGCGCTGAGTCCTTTTATAGCAGGATTCTGTCCATTTAGACTCCGGACACACTGCTGAGGACTTCTCCTGTGAGGAACCTGGCTTCAGTAGTGCGACGGGCACGAACACGATAGAGATAATAGGGGTTGTTACTCTACTGATATATTAATGAAACAAGTCGTTGAGTTGCAAGCCCCGCTCAGTGATTTTTTTATATAGGATCTTTCAAATAAACTTTTCGTTTTTTATTTGAGGTTCGATACTTAAAAAAATAAAAATAGGGTATGTCGCTAAATAAAAAATACCAAATATTATAGTATCAACGTGGCGGGTTTTTGAACTTGAAGACTCAAATATAAGTGATAAAATTTATAAAATGATTCAATTTAAAAAAAAAATGAATAGTATGGTTTTTGCTGTAGGAATTTTTATGGGATTCAAACTATCACCGATGTGATAGCTAAGTCTTTGAATAGCGTTAGGTTGGTTTATCTTTTTGAAAATAGCATTATTGGAAAGGAGCTTTTTGCAACTTTTCATAACATAGAGTTATTTAGATTAAAACTAAAAGAAAAGTTAACCATTATAATAATTACATCACTCTGTTGGTTTCTAAATTATTATTGAAATTATAAATATTAACACATTGGTTCCAAATAATAAAATACTAACAGAAAATTATAGAAATTGGTAAAGATTTTGAAAAAGATCATGTTGGTATTTAGTAACAAATTTTTAGGATTTGTAACAGAGAAACTTTGGCTGAATATTATTGTTGCTGTAATTATGACAAAAAATATTTTTATATAGCAGTGCATTGTATATTTTTATTAAGAATATTTTGACAGAGGGTACTTGGTGGAATATTTTAAATGAAATACTTGATTGATTTTTCGTTATGTAAAATTTTATTGGTGCCCGGTTTCGACAACTTTTCACGTTGGCATTATCAAACTGAGTTTATATATATATATATATATATATATATATATATATATATATATATATATATATATATATATATATATATATATATATGAATAGCCGGATTGTGAGAAGACCATAACTTTTTGATTTTTAATATTTGTTAATTGTTTTACTAAGCCCTTCTAAATATATTATGTTTCGTGATATTACTATTGATATTAATTTCTTCTATGTATTTTACTGTAGATGTATTATTATTTTACTGTGTGTGTAGAAATTGTACATAAATAATCGGTTTCTATTTCATAAAATCCAAAAGGCTCTCATATAAAGCCTTCCACCACGTCTTGTCGCAAAAGCGGAAAATCCCTAACAAGAAAAAATAACTCCAAGAACGATGAAGACTTTATGAAGATTGTGGTTCGAGGGGTGGTAAGGGGGAGAAATAAAATTAGCCGGGGATGATCGCTAATGAAAATAAATTGTTTGCGGAAGATTTGCGATTACACAGCGCCGAGCCCCGGCGCCCCCCGGAGATCTTTTCTGATGAGCTTGATCTTTTATGTGTTGATCGGATTTAAGATAAAACTAATATTTTTGCAGAATAAATTGAAAATGATTTCTGGAGAAGGCTGTAAAAACTCGGGGTTTTCTTGACTTGATTTATTCCTAGATTTGAGAGCTTTTTTAAGTGAAACCAGAATTTACTCCTATATTATAAAATAGGTGGAGCTTGCACCATCCTTTCGCGGGAACAGCGCTTATCAAAAGATATGTCATTTTTATAATGATAAATATTTAAGTGGTTGTTTTTTATTTTCTTGAATACAAATTTCTTCCATGATTATAACGAAAAAAAATAATTCGTTTATAAAAACACATGAACGATCTTTGTGTAAATATATTTTAAAGCCAAGTCAAGTGCTTTTTTAAATAAAGATGCTATGTTACTTGGCAGTTTCTCTCCTTAAACTAGTTTTTCCATTTAAATATACAAGAAAATACTATGCACTATAATGTTTAGTCTTGCTTATTTTAAATTAAATTAAATCATAATTGTTTATGTTCTCTACTAAATCAGAAAAAATGTACTTGAATATTAACAATTTTCTTAAAATCAAAAACATTGTTTAAAAATATAGACAAAGAAAAACTTTTTAAATGCAGGTTTTTTGTGATTTTCTTGTATATGACACGGTAAATAACCAGTGCTAACTGAGGCCGGTTAAGTTGTCTGTAGGAAGCTTCTGCACCGTGGTCAGTTCGCATCTTAGTAATCTATTCAAATCGCTTTGATGTCTCCTTCATGAAATTAATTAAAAAATATTAGCTGGTGTAAACTGAAGCAGGTTAAGTTGTCTGTAGGAAATTTTTCCAGCGCGGTCAGGCCGCATCTCAATAGACTTTTCGTTCTGGTTATCTGAACCTTGATGTCTCCTTCGTGCAATAAAGAACTAAAAGGTTAACCGGTGTCATCTAAAGCTGGTCGAGTTGTCTAGAAGGAGTCGCTTCTCCAGGAGTCTCCACCGCGGTCAGGCCGCAGCTCGATCCATCGCCGCCAATTAGGCAAGCTATCTGCGGCGCCATTACAAACAAAATGAAATAATTCGAAGGCAGGACTCGCCCGCGGGCCATTCCGCCGGCTTTGGGGGCGCACATAACTTACTTCCTATCCGCCAAATGTGGCAAGTTATTACGTCTACAAAGATCGTTACGGCGTATTAACTTAAAGGTATAAATCTTGCCGCTCATAAGCCGGCGGACTTAGAAGTTTTATTGTAAGATATAGTGGAGGAGCTGGCCGCGGCGGGGAGCAAGTATTTCTATTAGGGTAACTTGCGTTATCGTAATTACTGTTGCTGCGAGCAGCCCCGCGTGCGGTTGCTCGCCAAATATCATTTTCATCATTTTCTCACCCTGTGCTATGTGGCTTTTCTTGCCCCGCCATGTGACTTTCTAAACTATGTGATCGATATCACTTTAGAGTTTATTGTACAGGTGTATGTAATTTGTAGTGGTTTATTTTGTAAATATATAATAACCAATTGGTTAGCTTTTGGTCAGTTTTGGAAAATTGTAGTTTTTATTTCTTTAAATCACGAGTAGAATTTCCACACTACGATCACAAGAAATGAAATAGGTAGACAAGTAGCGAAACCATTCTGAAGCAAATATTTCTAGATCGAACTTGCTGCGTCTTTGGCATTTGCCTTGTTGTTGTATACAAAGAAGACATAGAAAATCTGCATTGTGTCGAGCGTGCTATTTCTCGAACAGTTTTTCTTCACTTTGAACTTGGAGAAAATTATGCATTCGAGATTTCAATCTAGCTTATCGGCTGACAAATGTACTTTCCTCTGAATCACATAAAAAAGTTTTTTTCAAACATGTTATATTTTTATAACATGCGTATTGAGCAGTGTTAATTGTATTTATACACATGTTTTTTTATGTTTGTTTCACTTTACCTTTGAGAACTAAACCACTGTATTTTATATTGTGTTGTTTTTAAATGTGTAACTCTCGTTATAACTATTTCTAAATACTAAATAATGTACAGTGTATTTTTAAGCGTGCTTTGTTAAAACGTATGGCATTCATTGCAAGTAATCTCATCACTAGGCAGTGCGCAGTGAATACTTACACATTAGGCTTTCAGATGTGGGACTTTCATCAGAAGTGATTCCGACAGGACGCCGCGGGTACGTGCGGCCGCCCCGCGCAGGAGTAAAGTTTTAAGTAGTCTACATTCGTTAAGTCCCGCCTGTTTGTAACTCTAAATCGCGAACCGACGTTTTTTCAGAACATTTCATGGCTTAATATTATAAGTACGCAAAAGTAGGATAATTCCCTACCCAAGCAAGTGGACTGGAAACGATCTTTACGTTTTTTCTCGGTAATATAAAATTCACCATTTTTTCTATTGTCTATGTCTCTCGACGGAAAAGAATTTGTTTTTGTGGAATTCCCAAATGAATATTTAAAAGTAATTCCGTTTCTTTGGATTTTTAAAATTAATTTATACGTGTGTTCCCAAAAAACCACGCCCAAATCTCGTAGTACTAATTATGTTTACGGGTCATATTAACTGTACTTAACATTGTTCCGGTAGTTTCTACAATTTTTAAAAAAAATCTGAATATAATTCTTTTTTTTTTTTAGTAGAGTTTTTTTAAAACACTTCGAGTAGTTAAAAATACAGTATCAAAAAAACACAACAAAAGATTTTAAAAAAATATGATTTGGATAAACTAAATACATGTTCAAGTATTTTCAAAAATACATCACGGTAATTTCTCTAAGAAATATGAAATTATCACCAATTATAATTACTGAACTGCAAGAAATATTAATAATCTCGCTAAGCCCAGGCGAGCACACGAGCCGTGGATTCTTCGCTTAAGAGAACATTTCTACCAATTTGGTTGGCCGTCTATCCCTCAGTTGTAAGTCTCTCGTTTGTTCCGGTGAGGGTTTCTTTAAGACGATAAAATGATTTTGCAAAAGCCACACCAGCTTCTATACGTCAGCACTTCATCCATATAATGAAGGAAATCCGATTTAGCCAATTAAAAATATCAGTGTTTTATGAACAATGAAGGATGTTTCGGGGATCGCTCGCATCATCCGCGGGGCGACTGCGTACCTGGGAGGCTATTAAGAGGGGAAAAACGTGAGTTTTATTTAAAAAAATAAAGGATTGTGGTTGCATGCGATCATTTCAAGGTATTTGAACACATTAATCATTATGCTTATTTTATTCAATTTGATTAAATAACATGGGTTATATGAACCTATGTTTAAAAATAAATTCTCGTATTTAAAAATTATCTAGAGGTAAATATATAATATAATCATGATTTGCTATTTAATTATATACATAAATATATATATATACCCAATTCAGTGTAAGCGTGAAGAATTTTTATTTATTGTCATTGTAAGACCGCAGTAATAAACACAATGAGAATATTATACTGATGTTTTTCAAATTTTTTTAGTTATTTAAAAGTCGTGAATAATTCAAAGCTAAAGTTGTGTAAATGAAGCCTTGCGCGTATTTTGTTGCTGAAAAAACCCACACTTTATTGGAAATGTATTATGAAAATATTACGCGGCGGCTAATACCTTCGCATTCGACTCCAGGCCTCGCCGAGTTTTATCATTTGGAAAATCTTTTGCAGGGAAAGTCACTTGAAACTCACTTCACCTGGAATTAAGAAATAATTTTAATGAGAAGCGGCGTTGTACTATCGTCCCGCGCGCAGCGAGCTCGAGTTCCCGGGGCGGATCGCAAGTTTCTGGGAGCAGGTCTCGGGCCTTTATAATTGAACACTTATGGATTTTACTCGTGTGGATTATTTTAAATTCTGCCTTTTGTATTTTTGGTTTGAATGCTCTGCTGATATCTACATTTTACCAACAACCTATATTGCGTACTTCTCATAAAAGACTTTCTTATTGTACGTGAGAGAGATTGAATAATATTTTTTTAATACAAATATTTACAGGTTTATTTGATAAAATATTTATTTATTTTATATTTGAAAATAAGTGACTATTTTTAATTTAATGGTACAACGAAGTATAAAGATAACTAAAACTTTTTTTATAATTAAAAATAACAATTTTTGAAAAAACGTTGCTTTAAAAGTATAAAATAAAAACCAAATATATATTCTTTATGTTTGTAAAATATATGCATACATTTCTTTGAAAACAGCTTTTGGTAACAAAATCCATTTCAATCAATATTTAAAACAATTTAGAAGTCAGTCTGATTATCTAAACCTCCCCGTTTGCCTCGTGAGTTGATGCTGCAGAAGCTCTTGAAGGCGTTAACAATGCACGAGAACTTCATCTCCTCCGGCTTCCGATGATCTGATGAAGACGGAAGTAGTCATCACCCGTCGGTAGACAGCTGCAGATAACGAGATAAGGGTGGATGTGGGATATCCGGTGGCGCAGGGTGTCACTTGTTGCTGGTTATTCACGATCATCTGACTTTATAATCTTGTATTTTAATAGTCGAAATGATATAAATTTGCATTCTACAAAATATTAACCATTATTTAAAATAAATATTAGTCATTAATATTATTTAAAGACCAATCAATTATTCACTACGGCCAACAAGTTTAAGTTTAAAACACGATTTATGATTAGTCAAATGGTTAATAGACTACAAGAAAAATTTTGGCTGTGAGCTCCTTAAATAAATCGGAAATTCAGAAGGTTCTTTGAAAGACCGAATCGCTCACAAGCAGTCAAAATTTCTAAATCCCATAGCTATTTAGCTATTTGTTTAGATCATAAATCCTGAGCTTTGCTTATATAAACAAATAAAAGAATATCGCTTTGCAATTTTTACACACGATAAATAATTCTCACATCTTTTCTCGCTACACGCTGGTCTAACTGCATATCTGGAGCTTGTCTGGCAGGACGGCGAGTGTCGGGGATTGACGATTGTCTATGAGCGCAGCTCGGGCGGCCCCGCCCCCGCCCATCGGGGAGGGCGTCTGGCTGCGCCCACCCACGAGGACCTTGTCACTCTAGAACGATATTACTATTCTCAATATGGACTTCTACTATATACTGAAAATATTTTTGAATAAAATACTTGAGTGATTTTCCACATGTTCGTTTTTATTTGTGACCGGTTTCGCCTACCTTTCACGTTGGCATTATCCCGTCACAATTAAAAACGAACATGTGGAAAATCACTCAAGTATTTTATTCAAAAATATTAAAATGGAATTCCACCAAGTACTCTCTGACAAAAATATTGATATTTTTATAAACTGTAAACACTAAAAAAGGTTTTTATATTATATAATTAAGGTTGTCTGGATACACGTGTTTGTGATAAAACAAACAATGAGCGTATGAATTTAAAAAAACATATTTCACCATTGAAGTGTATTTATCCATATACATATATTTGAGCCGATGTAAATTTTAATTCACAGTATTCCACAAATAAAAAATCTGAATATAAAGTACATATTTGTTAAATTCGTACACAAATCGATAAAATTATATGTATATGAATTTCATATCTTTAATGAATAAGATTTTAAAGAATAAATATTATGAGTATTCGGTGGAATTCTATTTAAATAATTAATATAAAATACCTGAGTGATGTTTCTACATGTTTATTTTTTTGGTGACCGGTTTCTTAAATTACCTCTCTCTCTAACAACCCATACCTCTCCCTTTAAAAATTATTCACTTGATTGCATGCTCTTTTTAAAATCCTCACCCAGTTTGATAATGCCAACGTGAAAGGTTGGCGAAACCGGTCATCAATAAAAATTTACATGTCGAAAAATCACTTAAATATTTTATTTTATATTTTCGAATAAGATTTTATTTACTCCGGTAGATATTTGAAAAAGTCCTTCAGTTCTTAGCGAATACGGTAAAAAGTAAAAGTACAAAGCTCCTAAAATGTCAATCATTTTTTAAGAAACCATTTCTCTAATCCTTTCCACGTGGCATCGCCACTTACTAGTAAAAGAAAACACTCAGGCGCACGCGGCGGGCGGCGGGATCAAACTGCGGGAGATCCGACCAACCCTTTACTTTCAATTTCCCGGCATTACTCGGGGTCATAAAATTCAATTTCAATCACGGCACACTTCGGTGGCCCCCAAATCTTTATATCTTTTGCCTAAAACAATCTTCTTTTAAATCTAACACGCCGGGGGGTGGCGGGAGCTTTGCTAATGGAGCCCCTCGTTGATCGCCGATCGGGCCGAAGGCCGTTCACATTGAATATCTTTAATCTGCTAAATTAAAAAAATCGACCAAAACTCAATTTTTTTTCATTTTTAATTGCATTTACGCCCATTCGAATAAATAAATAAATAAGTGTAAAATAAAAAGAAATTCCGTGTGATCAATTAACTTTTAAAGTCAGGATAATATTTTAAAAGTATAATTTTCATAAGCATTTAATTAAATTTACAACTAAAGTATCAATAAAAAATATGTGCAGCCCAACGGCTTGATCGTTGAATATTCCTTTGTTTGTGGCGAGAGCTATCACCTTTGGGGAGCCAAAGTCTTCAAACCTGCAGTGCTTGCAGGGCTGCAGGCCACAGTTCAAGGCTCCTGACGAGGGCCGCGGGCCGCAGTTCGAAGCCCCCGACGGAGCTACCATTTGGCGGCCGCTGCAGCTCTCCGAGCCACCCTTATTACTTATTATTATCGTCATCTTTATTCCCGGCGTACCGAGGGAAATTAAAATCAACCGCATTAATTTCATTTTACTTTTCTTTAATAACTGCGGACGGGAATACAAATTTCGCGGCGGCATTATAATGTACGGGAATGAATTAATATGGGAGAGATTACAGCGATGGCAGTTAATTTGTAATACCGCTCGTACCTATTCTGAGATTTTTGTGTTTTAATTTTTTTGAAAGATCGCTTCAGACACGAGCGTCCTCCTCTGTATACGTCTAATAATTTCATGAAACATTTTGTGAATGTAAATGTTGAGTCAAATTGAAAAAAAACAGTTTGTGGAAAAATGAAAGCCGATATATAACTTCAGATCTTTATTTTACAAATATTTGCTGATTTCTCAGAGTGATTTCGAACTGGGCGGCCATCGCAAGGTTGACGCGCCGAGAAGTTCTCGCTTCGTACGGGTACAGTGATTCGTGTTTTGAAGAGTTTTCAGTGACATTGTTAATTAAGCATACAACAATTTTTGAATAACAAATATCAGCTAGACAATATTTTTGTTATCAATAATATTACAATAATGCCATCAAATTAATTATATTTATTTACATATTTTCTATTCTAGATTCTATACAATGAGAATTTTTTTTAATTTAATATTTAACCAATAAAATATAAAAGTATGTAACATTTTAACAACAAAAATTGAAGGATCTAGAAATAAACAGAGAATGATAGTGAATTTTGGAATACAAATTTTATGAAAAAAATCTTGGGGTGAAAAAAAAGGGAAAAAACCGCAGATAGAACGAGAGTCGGAATCTCGAGTACGTGTTTTTGATTATTCCTATGCCGACATTTAACTTGAACGGTACACAAAAATATGGCAGGAGCTAACAAATATATTTATTTTACAATAGAAACAACTGAAAATGGCGTTAACGAAAAATAATATTAACACAATCTTTACAGTTATTTGATCAGGAAACAAATAATATCATTATCACTAGACAAACAGTTAATTATAAATCATTACTCGTGAAGATCATTAAGTATCAACAGGAGAATCGTACAACTAAACATTCATTATTTTAAAGAGTTTCCTAACTAATATTATTCGATTATTTCTAATACACGTCTATTAAATATTACGCGATGATAAATAAAAACGAAGCAGATAGATCTTTGGTTTGAATATTTTGCACAGATGTATTTTATATTCACATTAAGTACCTACACAGAATATGCAATAGTTACAATATCTCTCCCCTCGGAGTCTCCCTAATACTTATGTACAGGCGATTTGATCAAGTCTTACATTAGTAAATAACACAAGATGCCATTGCGAAAATCACAGATAAAGATTGAATTATTATATGAACGTATTGACTTTAATGTATTATTTATTAATTATTAATGATTGCATATGAAAAAAGGTAAAAGTATTTTATTGTCTTATTAAATTATAAACAAAGATGGCCGCGAGAGGCCACGCCGCTTCGTCCCCCGCTCTCTCGCAAAGTGTGGCTCAGTTGATTGAACGTCAAGCTGTTTTAACTAATCGGTATCAATAAAGTAAGAGTATTCTTCGAGATTCGAGTAACTCCACAGTTTCATGGCGTGACAGTAAAATATATCGATAGTTTTACAGCGCAAATGAATACACACATCTGATTTATCAACCGCGAAACAAAACGTAACCTTAAAAAAATTAAACAGACTTATTAATAATCAACTTGTAAGTAATCTACGCAAATATTTTTTACAATATCTAAGGAAACTTAAATGGTATTTACAGTTAACGATTTCTGAGTAGGCTTTGGAATGCGAGGCTAGTCTCGCTCGCCGACGTGGTACTGCGCCAGCGCGCCGGGCGGCCCGGCCTCGTACAGGGACATCTTCAGGCGCTTGCACTTGGCGCGGCGGTTCTTGAACCAGAACTGCACGTTCTTGGACTCCAGCCGCGGGAACTTCTGGCGGTACGGCATGCGGTTGAGCTCGTCCGTGTACTTGAGGATGAGGTTGTGCGAGGGGTGCGTGTTCAGCGAGAACCACTGCTCCAGGCGCGGCACCTCCGTCACGGGGTCGATGAAGGTGCGGTTGCGCTTGCGGCGCTCGTCGGCCGCGCTGGCCGCCAGAGCCGTGAGATTCAGCCCGCTGGAGCCCGGCGGCGAGCCCGGCATGCCGTGGCCGCCGTGGCCCCCGTGGCCGCCGTGGCCGCCGTGGCCGCCGTGGCCGCCGTGGCCGCCGTGGCCCGCGTGCGGCCCGTGCCCGTGCGACAGGCCGGGCATGTAGTGGTGGCTCATGTACATGATGCTGCGGCTGAATACGGAGTTGGGCACGAGCGGGAAGCCCGCGAGGTTGCCGGGGGGGCACAGCGGCACGAGAGGCAGGTCGGCCGGGCTGGGCGAGCGGAAGGAGCGCATGCGCTGCCGGTTCATGTCGGCCACGCGGCTGGGGTGCATGGTCTGCAGCGACTCCTCGCTGGTGCGGCGCGCGCGCAGCTCCTCGTCCGTGTCGCGGCCCGCGTCGTCCTCCTCTTCGGACAGGTTGCTGTCGGGTTCCGGCTTGCTGTTGTTGTTGCAGAGGTGGTTGTTGTTGTTGTTCACGGCGCAGTGCTCCGGTGACAGGTCTTGCGGCTTGGCCACCTCGTCGCTCATGGGCTCCTGCTTTATCTCGTCTATCTGGAAAAGAAATCACTATTGAGTTTATTTCAACATTGCTTCGAAAAGTACACACAAACTTATTTTGTAAAAACAAAATAAGTTTGGGTGTATATATTTCAATAGTTTTCCTAGAGAATATCAATTAATCTGTAACAAGGTATTGTAATTGATAAACTGGATATTTTAGTGAATTTCACCTTAGGTATGTCCGGCGGCTTGGGGGAGTTCCTCCTGCAGATCTCCTGTTCGACCTCCTTTTTTGCCGTGATGAGGGAGAGCGGCGCGTCTGGAGTCTCGGGGCGTTCGTCGTCTCTCTGTCCGTCCATCATGTCATCGTCGTCCACGTCCGAACCGCCGTTGGAGAGGTCCTCGGACATCATGGACAGCGGGTGGCCTCGCGGGCTGGCGGACAGCGGGCTCTTCAGCGAGTGGTGCTCGGAGAGCCGGTCAGAAGACAAGTACGCGTCGTGCGGCAGGAGGGTGCCTCCGTTGGGCGGGCTGTGGCTGCTGCTGTTGTACCCGTTGAGCGACAGGTGACAAGGCATGCCGGGCCCGATTCCCCGCAGCTCGGCGCGTTTCTGCGCGGCGCGGGCGTTCTTGAACCAGTACACCACGTTGTTGACGTCGAGGGGCTTCCTGCCGCGCCGCGACTCCAGGTTGTTCAGCTCGCGCACGTACTGCTGGATCTGCTGGCGGCTGGGGTGCTGGTTGTCGGCGAACCAGCGCTGCAGCTTGGGAAGCTCCAGCTCGGGGTCGAAGCTGGTTCGCATGCGCGTCTTCTGCGTGGGGTACTGCGAGTGCACCGTCTGCAGCGCGGGGTGCGCGCGGTCCAGCGGCTCGGGCTTGGCGGGGGAGGGCACGCGGGGGCTGTAGGGCGGCCGCGGAGTCACCTGCGCGCTCCACCACTGCTCGAACTTGCGGCGCACCTCCTCCGAGGGCTCGTGGTGGCCGTGCGGCCCCGGCGGGAGAGAGCCGCGGCACATCTGGGCGAGAGTCACCTGGAAATCAAAAACGCCAAAAAATTTAAAAAGTTGAACTCACAATCAGAATGTTTTACATAAATAGCACCCTGAAAGAAGAATTATGAACTATATTTTCTATTTAAATTTGATAAGCGTAATTTGAAATTTTTGAGTGCCTTTTTTTCCTTAAAATAATATATTTAAACTCTTTCAAAAAGCCAACCAGCCTTCAGCCGTGCAGCTCGAGTTGTGCCGCCCGCTGCAGTTGCCATAATTAATGGATTATTTTACTATGCTTACATTTTCGACAGCGATTTTATTTTATTTCTAAATAACTCACTTTAAACTAATAATATTTTTATTTTAAATATAAATGTACGTTTTTAATTGTTTTACGCATAAAATTTGTTTTTTTTTCGTGTCATAAAAGAAAAATGGCAAATAATCAATGACAAAATTGACAATACGTTTTTTTAATACGTTTATTTTTTAAAAAATAAAGGAATTGAGTCTTTATTTATTAGTAATCCGTGCAAATTTATAATTTCGTATTAAAAAATAAAACACAAAAAATATGCATCTAGAAGTACCACTAAGTCCCGTATTGCTTAATTGACGTAAACTGGTTTAAACAATTAGGAACTAACAAGAAAGTGAGTGACTTTAGTTGAGAAGTGAAGTTTTATTGCATGATTTGACAGCGGCAATTCTATCGTCTGGATGTTTTTATTCATTTATTTGTGAAAGTTCCTCGTAATTATATATATATTTTATTTAAAAAACGTTATGTTGAATTCGCAGTTATTTTGCGGTTTCGGTTTAAATTATATTAAACCATAATTATTGCAAATAATATAAAACAAACGATTAATAATGACTCTGCGTTGAATTTCGTAGGCGTTTCATTAGTCGAGTTCCTCGTCGCGTCGCAGTGCACGCTGACTATTGAGCAACCTGGAGTATCTTGATTTGCAACGAATCGGATTTGTTTATTGTGTAATTTGCTATTTAATATGTTGCCATTAGATCACTTTCAGTACTGGTAAAGAACTGAAAAACCATGACGAGTTTAATTTATACTTTTTCGAACAATTAAATAAAGTTGTGCCCTGATTTTCTCGGATGTTGAGCCACATCAGGTTTTGAAAAATATTTCATTTATTATTTGCAAACATCGATCATTATATTTTCAGCGACTTAATCCTCAAAATAAGATATTAAAAAACAACGCCAACTTATCTTTAAGAAAATGATTTTTTTTGTTTTTAACTATAGATATATTTCACTATGAGAAGGAGATCTCTAGAAGCACCGCACCCCGTTATAAAGCGAGAAAGCTCTGACATTAAAAAAATACGTATTAAGGTTATAATACGTATATCAACAATTTAAAAAAATATTTGCAATTGGTGAGATCTATGCTCACGTCATTTGAGTTATCGGCAAGTATCTACACCGCGATACATAAACGCATCTGAAATGTTGTATAAAGCATAGATAATTAAATATATGGAAAAAAAAAATGGGCTTAACTAATTATTTTAATATCATGATATTTAAGTCATTGATGGTTCCAGTCGTTAATAGTTGGGAATAAGTACTTCAAGAATATATCTTTAATTTCATATTGAAACAAATGTTTAGGCTTTGAAGCAGTAGCAATATAATGTAACCACAGTGAGCAAGTTGGCAAGCCGCCGCCGTACAGCGAGACGTCGCGAGAGTGGAGCGACGCTAGGAGTGCGATGCCTCCGCCTCCCACACGGCTCCCTACAATATTATTTATCACATTTTAATCTCCACGTTTGCAGCGCATCTGTAATCATTATATATGGGCTCACTAATTCCCCCGTTCTGAGTTTCCACGTCGCTTTTTTAATACTCCAGCCTTGGGAGGCGAGAAGAGGAAAGCCCCGAGCAAACACACCATGCGCCAGTAGATTTCTTAAATTCGCAGGCAGATAATAAATCTTAATTGCGGAGTGTGAAGTTCGCGCGGAGCATCTTCGGTAGCGCCGGCTAATGAGGAGGAACGGTTATTTCCGCGTAGGCCGGCCGTACTTTTCGGAAAATCCTAATGTGACATAAAGGCGTGAGTTATAAGGCCGAGATGTAAAGGAAGTCCACATCTGCAGGCTTCACTTCCGCAGGTTTTACAAGTTAAATATTTCTTTGTTACGATTTCGCAAACGGCGCAGTCAGTCTCACTTGCAAAATCGCGTACATTTGTGTGGTAAATTATTATTTGAACAATTATTTTGCAATATTAATGTTGACACCGTTTACGTGGATTTTACGTAGCTATTGTAGTAATTGCGGACTTGAAATAAAATATGCATAATTGCTAATGCTTTAATTCTTTATATGTATTTATAAAAATACACTTTTTAGTATAACAGTTGCACATAATTGTCAAATGTCTTTGAATAAAAAAACATAAGATTTTATTAAATCATAAGTTTATTTATAGAATATTTCAGGTGTAAAGTTCATACGTATAATAAAGAGACAAACGGTTTAAACCTTTAGCAAAACACAGATTACGCTAAACTTTATATGTATATTATAAATGCAACGAACTACCAAATCTCCAAGCATGTAAAGGCACTCAAAACTTATTTTAAATTTTAACCCACGCCTATTATTGATATCACAATCTTTCAGTTATTTTATGATAAAACTGTAAAGTAAAATACTTGTCATTATTTCAGTACAAAACCGTTGAAAAAACATGATTAAAAAAAATTTAGATATATATATAAGAATGGATATTATTGACAACTCTAACTCGAGAGAACCAGTTTTCAACAGACTTCAAATTAAACCAAAGCTGTTCTTTTTGTCTCCATATCAGAAGTCGCGAAGCATAGTCTATTTCTGTGACTTGAACCAACAAAGATCTGTCATATCTGAGGGATTTACTCTGCCAGTAATGCCGGGGACTCGCTCGCGAGGTGTTGACTGCGCGTATCAGGATTAGCCGAGTGAGATAAAACAAAATACATATGTTACCTAACAAAATATTGCCAAGCCTATTTGCCAGAGCTGCGGATATAATTATTGAGTCCTAGCAAAGAAATGTATTCAGGTACAACTTATTTATTTCATCAAGGTATAAAAAGTAATTTTTAGAAAGAACCTATACTTTCAAATTTTTTTTATCATAAAAAAGAAAAAAAATAACACTATTTTATGAAATATTGAAGAAGTAATTAATATTTTTGACACAGAGTATTTGGTGGAATTCCATTTGAATATTTTGAATAAAATGATATAATATTTTATTAAAATTATTAAATAATGAAGAGCTTATTCTTAGATGTTTAAATTTTTTTCTATATTTAACTATATGACTTTGTATAGTTACTAGCGATTAAAAAAAATATTTCAACATACTTTTAATAACAACTTGAAAATAGTAGAATAGTCTATTGTGCACAACCAAGGAAAATGATATCATAATCTATTCAAGAGCATTTCTAAAGTAAATCGAAAACAGAAGATTGCCTCGTAAGTGACAAGGAATTAACGAAGTTTAAATACACAAGGTAAACATTACGTAAATCAAATTGACAAAGCCGCTTGACGTAATGGGAGTATTCGGTTGCGACACCGCCGGGCGGCGACCTCCTCTGGCTCTGAGCTGCTGCACCGAGCACTGAAGGGAGGCTCGCCGGGCTGCTGCCGGGGCCCGGGGGGCGGCGATTCTACTCACGACGACCACCGAAAGGAACGCAATATCCAATCGATGACCACCTGAGATTTAGCAAAAATTTGTATAACAAGTCAAATTTAAACATATTTAAATGGAAACATTTAAGTGAGCTTCTCGACCTGAGGGAGGCTCCCGCATGGAAAAAAATTCCATACAATGTTGAAAGTTGCTCACCGAGAGAAGCAACGTTTTTTTTTATTTCCTTGCCTTTAGGTCCAGAGAACAAAAACTCACGGAGAAAAAAGCAGCTGTCGAACCAAACGCTTTCTCTACTGCGTGCCTGCCACTCGCGGCCTCGGCTCTTCCAGGGCAGGATCGCTAGTAGACGCCTCTTCCCCCGCACTTACAGGGTCATCTTTTTCTGTCGTTTAAGTTTAATTCAATATTATATTTTGAAGAAAAAAAACAAAAATGAACCAGAACTTTCATATACTAGTACAGAGCAATTTTAGTCTAATTTACACGTGGCTTAGTAATCATTTTATATCAACTTATTACCTTAATTCTATTATTCCAAAAAAATAAAAACGTATTGTATTCTTGAAATAATTGGTTTACATTGGTTTATTTCGCTTATTAAATATTGGCTTTACAATTTTGGTTTAGTTTTTTCTGTTTTCAGCAAAAAATTTGGACTTAATACAATATTTAAAAAAAAAAAATTTTTTCCTTGTAGTTCCTCGTCAGGACTCCACGAGCCGCGCAGCTCGGCGCGTTTCGCCGCAAACCAAAACCACGGCAGAATCTGCGTCACGCGCGGCGAACACTCTAATCAGGGAGGCTGCGCTGATGAAAGAAAAATCCAACACGGGAAATTTACGTAACATGATAAGCAGGTCTTATTGTATGAGGAAAAATCTTTGTTTGGCTTAGGTTCCGGGACTAACTGAAGTGATTTACTTTGTTTACTCGTCGGAGTGAGAATCTGTCTCGCCCGGAGCTCTAAATCAAGCCGAGGGCATGCGGGCGGTCGGGAGCGCGCAGGCTCCGGTGATTTCAGTGCCAAAACGTTAATTGTAATAAATTTATAGGTTTTTTTGCAAAATATTTAGATTTTATTCACATATACAATTCTGGTATTCATTCACATACAAATAAAAGATCATATAACGTTACAAAAAGGTAGTGACGTGTCTAAATATTGAAACCGTAAAAAAGTATATTGATTAAATAATTATAATTTTTCTAAATAGAGATGACAAAGAAAGAGTTTAATTTCATTTAGAGAGTTTTTGTAAATTTAAAAATAATCAATTTTATTAATTTATACGAATTGTAGTTTGACATTTTCCAACTTAAAGAAAACAAAATATTCTGTTGATATTTCGTGGTCTTTACAGGCACACTTTTACAGGTCACAGAACCGCATTGCACGTGAAGGCGGTGTACAAAAAATCTATTGAAGATCACCATCGTGCCTTGCAAAATTATTTAAATTAATAAGATCACATTTTTACAATATATTGGAGCTTGTGTAAATATATTTATATAAATTTAGATATAAAACATTTACACCTGAGGCTGACGTGTCTATAATGAGCGCGAGTCGCGCGGCACAGGAGCGCAGAGGCGCGGCGGGCCTCGTCACGCGTGCGTCTAAGTCCGTTAATAAATCTGCCTCACCTACCGAGCTTCATTATCTGCCTTATAAATCACTCGAGATTAGTGACTGCCGTTTCTTTTCGGATTGTGTACTCGGCTCTCGCTAACTGCGCATATCTAGCGGCTCATATTAATGTGCCCGCTCCATGTGAAATATGGAAAATTATTTATCTCCTCTGGGCTCTGCCGCTCTCATACGTGCGCTATCGCTCCGCCTTGTAATAGAAATTGCTTCTGATTATACCCAGTATAGGCGTACGAGCAACTGGCAGGGGAGATTCTGCGTGTTGGACCGCGTTGGATTGAACTAACGCGGTACGTGTATTCGAAAATTTTTCTATATTGTTCAACTCGTTTGAAATATCGATTCTCCTTCTGTAAAGCTAAGTTTTTAGATATAGAAATTACTTCTATATAAGTTTCTTCTATAACATTTGTATAATATAATTAACTAAACGGCTTTTTTATAATTGTACTATTTGAAGGTTTTTTACTCTAAAAAGCACAGCTGGGTGAAGCATTCGTGACAGAGATGCCTGAGAATTAGCAAAATTAACCTTTCTTTTTTGACAAAATATTATAGTTTTAAAACTATTTTAGTTTGATTAAAATTGTTTATAACAAAAAACGATAACAATATTTAAATATTTTAAATAAAATACCTTTGTGATTTTTCAACATGTTTAATTTTATCTGCTTTTATATTTTTATTAATAGACTTTGAGACTTTATATACTAAATACTTAACATTTATAAAAAATAAACGGTTATGGATTGAACAGAGTTATTACTATATTTATTAATTGAAAGCCCGAATATAAACGATAATAATAGTGAACTAATAGGTGTGGCATCAAACACCGCGCTCTCCTTTTCTGAAATTCACTAGAATTCAAAGGCGCCAATCGATAAATTAAACCACGGCACAATTATAAAGAGAAAAACAGATTAATCATTTTCTGTAATGGTAGAAACATTGATACGATGAATGGAAATCATAAAAGTGAGAGTTAGCATCAAAGGCTGAATAAAACTATGTCGGCAGATATTTGGAGCCATAATCGCCCGTGAAAGCATCTATTCCAAGTTACTTCCCGATCCAATGATTTATAGAAATTAATGAAGATCCTATCACTGGTTCTATTATGCGGGAAGCCTTTGGGATGATAAATTTTGTTCCGAGTATTGATACAAGGGGCGCGAGTCAAAGACTAAGCCAAAGTTCCTGGCGAACTTTTGTACTGGGAACGGAAGCACGAAAATCGACGAAGAGATCTCAATCATTTCTGATATAAATGTAGGCAGGGGGGCTCACCCTTCTCCTTGCAATATAGTTCTTTATTAATTAAAAAAAAAAATCATTCACTGTGGAAATCCACGAACTCGTGAATAATTTAAAAGATATCATTTAAGCAGATTATTGAATCCCATAATACTTTTTATTTATTTTATTAAGCCATTCAAAAAACAAAACATTTTTGTAAAAATAAATGTCACTATCATAATGCTAGTTCTGAATTGAATAATTAGGTTGGACATTTCAAATAACAAAAGATTTCCTCGTAAAAAAACCCCATCATTATATTCCATAGTAATATAAATATGTTTTTTTAAAAAATATAATAAGAATTATTATATTATAAGTAAAAAAGATTTTATTTTCTTTAAAAGTTAAGCGTAAAGCAAACATAAAACTAACACAGTAAGCAAGAACGTTTAAATTTTGAATTTTACCTTAAAATAAACAATTAGATAAATAAGACTGTTAGCTCTCCCCATTCAGTTGGTCGTGAGTGGCTGCCATTCTGTACTCTGGTCGGTAATGGAGTAGTGGACTTGGAATGATTGTGGAGGGATGTGCTCTGGAAGTACCTTATTGAAGTGGGGAGCTCCTGCTATTGTTTCTGTAGCTTGCTGCACAAGGAGTATCAGATCTAAACGCCAGAGTTTTGTATGGAAAAGATTATATAATAATGCTGTTGGGCAGCAGCAATACGCTGACTTTTTCCTTCCAATATAAAACTGCGGTGTAGAAGGACCCGGAGACCCACTACACTATTTTCTTCTTAGAAAATTATGAACACTGATTCAGCTTAAATTTATGTTTAGTGAGATGGTCGCCAACCTCCTCTGAGGAGAAGCACCCGATGAAGAATAATACTGTTAGCAAAAAATATTTTAAGAATGATGAAACCGTTATAATAACTCAATGTAACTGTAAATGCAATGATTCCACGCCCCTGGATCGGAAGAAAGCAGCCGTCGGTAATATTATTCTGATGGAGTTATCTCGGGCGGCTACAGCGCGGCGCTGTATTTATTGCGCCCGAGGCCCAGAAGACGCCCCGACGCCGGCTGGAGGCTGGGCGCGAGGTGCTCCTGCCCCTGATGCCCCCTGACGCCCCCGCCCGCGGCCAGGGGAGGCAAGATGTTGAAGGCGAGTAAATTGGATAAGTAGCTGGAATATGTACGCCATAGGAAATTATATGAATTTAGATAGATACTTTCCCTTTTATCAGTAAAATATTGCAATGCGAGACGTTTATATATATTTTATTTTTAATATTTTCTAAAAGTTTCAATAATAGAAACTTACATATTATTTTACTCAGCTGATTGTCATGGATTATTGCTGCTAAAACGACCCCAAGGAGACCCATATCTCATAGATCGGTTGTTCGTATTGGGCGCGCAGCACCAATAAAATGACGTCACAAAACGCACTTTTGGCCTGCACGGTCTATTGAGCAAAGCGCGAACCACGTACGCTTGATTGGTATTTTTTTCACTACTCGGATTGGTATTTTCTACTCGTTTAGTCGCTATAACATAGCACATAATTTTTTTTAATGTAATGGTTTTAGTAATAAATTCTTTTATATATTCAGTTTTAGCGACAGTAAACTTAATTAATTTAAATCATACAAAAATTGTAATATTTTAATTCCCTTTTGTTGCTATTTTTATTTAATAAAACGATTGAATCAAAACAAGAAATATTATTTCAAACTTTTGAAATAATATCAAACGGAATTAATGTTGTAATTTATTTTTTAATTATACAAGCAAACTCTTCAATAAAATAATACAAGCATATTTTATGAAGTATTCATAACAGTATTTAAACGTGATTGTAGATGGAATCCGTGCCGCTCATTTGGCTTCGAGTTCAGAAGATAAATAATAGCTTATTCAGTGAAATGGGATCAGTCAGAGATAGAGCTTTAGTCAATCTTCACAAACGAGCTTCATCTCGGAGCTTAACTTCAATTTTCCGCCGAGGAACAAGAATAACAATGTTCAAAAATCCCACTTTAATTTAGGGGAGGTTCAATATGCACCGACTTTTTGAATACTCGAAAATATTTTTTACAATGTTAAATACATGAAAAAACAGATAAGTACTCTGAGCAGTACTTTTAAAATTATTTTTCTTTTAACAGCCAAAACTTGCACAATTTTTATTTTATTTAAAATTTACTTTATTTTTATTGTAAATGTATTGCGTGTCTTCAAACTCACGTTTTCAAGAAAAAGGACCAAGAAAAAGAGAATTACAAACACACGGATATAATGAGAATCGAAAATATAATAAATATTTTAATTATATTTTACCTAGAACCACCGGTCTGCAATGTTTCATGAAAAAATATAAATCTGTAAATGACGCGAGCGGAGTTCGAGTGATTTGGGTAATTCATTTTTGAAACGCTATCTTCGACATAAAAACTACAACATTGTTTACAATATCACAAGAGAAAAAATATTTTTTATATATAAACATAGGCGGTATAAATGTTTAAATATATATAAGTAGTTATTAAACTCTTGTAGATAAATTCTGATATAACGCAGACATATTTTTTGTAAAGACTATAATATTTTGAAATAATTTACTCGTTTGATAAATACACTAATAATATTGATCACGCATTAAAATATGACACTTTTCTTTGATATGATACCTTATACTTGCCCCAATTTATTTCAAATGCATGATGTGATTCAAGTATGACCCATAAATATCAAATCAGTGGTAGGATACGTTTTTTTGTTGTCGAATTTTATCAATTTTGAATACAAATCTGCCAAAATATATCAAACGCAGTGATAGTTATTAAATATACCAATAGTAAAATAATAAATGTTTTGGTAGACATTGAACGCCTCTCGTTACGCCGACACAATATTAATTTGCGTCTGAGAAATATGATCCCATTATGATGTTTACTCCGGTGTTTTCCCGGAGCGCCTTTGTCCCGCGCTGAATAATCTACCGACTCCGGCTTAATCCGGCCTTCTCTCGCTAATTCCGAGTCCGAGTTAACCCCACCTCGCCAGCCCCGCGATCGCCGCGGAGCGAACCTCCCTACATTTATTAGGCATCATTTATAATTTAAGTACACGCATCATACGAACATGCAAGGGTCTAAGAATTCACCATTCCCTGAAACCTTACCGAATCGTCATCGAGTCATTTATTACACTTTTAATGAAACATCAAGCACCCAAGATAGGAAACAGTATGTTTTTTTGTCTATTTTTCGACACCTGTGGGATGTGATCCGTTTCAACAAGTCGAGACAGATTATATATATTCAAATAGCAAACGCTTTCCAAAATTTTAAGGCAATTAATAAAAAGGCAAATGGCTGCGTATATTTACATAAACCTTTTAAATTTGTATATATTTTATAAACAATGTTTGAAAAATACTACATAATATCACATGCACCGTAAAGTGATTTATTTTGTAGAAGTCTTTTGAATAAATAAACGTAAATGCGAGGCAGCTGACATTAATCTCTGAAACTATCACAATACCAATTTATAGTTTATATGTTGTAAAAACCATATAATTTTACAAAAAATAGAATAACTTATGAATCCCTTTAAGTAAAACAGTATTTTTTTAATTAAACCAATAGGCACCCGAGTGGAGGGGGGAGGGAGTAGAGGTTGGCCCGGAAGGTGGAGGGGGCACATCTCGAGCTAACCTCGCTTTTAATAAGATTACAAAGCATTATTTCATAGTATTAATAAGATCAAAAGCGCTCGTGCACGTCTAGAGGCGCCCTAACCCGCGCCGTTTTTGCAGAGACCTTCTCACCGCGCCAACAGGTGCCGCGGCCCCGCACTTCCCACCCGCCTTCTTTGTTCAGAGATTTCGATAACGCGCAGTTAATCAATACATAACCGAGTCTGTCGCACAATGGGATTACCGAAGTCTACACAACCGCAAAATGGATTTTACAAGAAAATTTATGAGACTCCAACATGCTATTGTAATTATAATTCCTTTCAACCTTTATGTTGAAAGCATTATTTACGTATAATATAAACGTTTAAACATCAAATAAAAACTATTTTATAAGACAACATAATTTAATTATAAATTCGCCAGACAGAGAATGGATACGATCACAGGAAACGAATGGCTCAAAAATGGTTCTTGGTTCAGCAAAGCATCTTCAATCTCAAAAGCAAACCATCGGAAGGATCATTTAACAGCTAAGTGATCTTAAACTTAGAAAAAAACGAACGCAATCAGGACATAATTTCAAAACTAATTGACAGCATGCGATTAAAAATGAAATTATGAAGCACTGCCCAGGGGTGAAATTTGCTAATCTCCTTCCTCACATTCCGCAGAGAAAATTTATCTTTGACGGGATAAGGCTACGCTGAGGGATGAATAATGTAAAACCTTCAGGCACCCCCGGGAGTATTGGCTTATGCAGTTGCGCGTCTATCAAAGGACCGGCAACCCCCAATATTTAGGGGTTGCCGGTTGCTTCAATGGGGTGGCTATTTACTTAGCTATTAATAATAATAACAAATGGCACTCACATTAATCTGATATTGATTCAGTCCGTTCATGTCGCAGCCTTCTGTTTGATGTGATGCAGAGTTTAATAGGATTTTAGAAAAATAAATACTTCGCCATTTTCAATTAGTTAAAATGGATGGTCTTTTCAATAAACACTTTAAGCTTTATCTCTATAATCTTAATATTATATGTAGCGATTATAAGTTTTGAAGTTACTAATAGTTTTATAAAAGCAAATTGTTTTAAATTAATTTAAAAAAAACGTTTTAATCTAATTATTTTAAAAACTCGAGAAAAGTACACAAGGGTGTTGAAATAATTTTAATAGGATTAAAACACAAAAGCTATCTCTAGATATTTCATTTATTTGAAAAAAATACTGTTCATAAAAATTGATGTTAGCCTAGGCTAGTATTTAAATCATCGTTCCGTTAAAGTATATTCGTCCAAATATAACAAACAATATTAATTTTCAAACGACTCAATATACGTTATAACCAATTTATCTGTTCTAATTGTAGTGCATGCAAACAATTAGTCACGATTGAGTAACATGATTTTAAATTGTCGTAACAAAACGATAAGTAAAACAATGGCCAATAAGTAGATTATTTTATTTTAAAAACAAAAAAAAATCGTTTTCGTTTTTGGAGATACTTTGGGTTTATTTTAATAGTTATGTACTAATTTAGTGTTTTGGGTGTTCCAATATAATAAACGAAACAACGCATTTAAAAATCCTTCAATGGTAACATTGTATCACAAAACTTGTTATTCACGGAGAAATATAACAAAAATAGAATATTAATAATTATACGTTGATATGTCAAAAGGTTACAAAAACAGCTACACGAATATCTGCTTTGGAACGAGGCTAATTGGGAAGTCCTTCCTGCCTTGCACGTGTATTCGTACACGTGTAGCTGCCCGGTCCGCGGTGGAGACACATCTGCTTTATTGTTTTTAATTCCCTGAACACGCGCCGCGCTCCGCCGGGCTAATGTCGCGCGGGGCAGAACATCCGCCGACACGATTTTTGTGTCGCCCCCGCCCCCGCCCCGCCCCCGCCCCGCCCCGCCCCGCCCCGCCCCGCCCCGCCCCGCCCCCGCCCAGCCATTGTGCGAGAGCGGGCGGTCGAGGGCGGGGGAGGGCGGGGGTGAGCGACAGGCTTAAATCGAGAAAACAATGAGCCAGCCACTAATAAGGGTTAAATATTAAAGTACGGGCGGCTGCATTACTCGAGGGCGGGAGTGTGCGCCTTCTAACTCCAACATTTTTCCATGCAGGTTATTAACTTAAAATAAAAAAAATAAATAATTTTTACATACAGAATTCTTAAAGTATGTTCATTTGAAAATCGAAATAATAATTTGCGGCTTAAATTGTATTTTATTTCAACAAAATATTAAATACACACACATTCTTTCACGTTGGCATTATCAAACAAAGATTAAACAAAATTTTGTTTGTGAAAAGTGAAAAGTTGGCAAAACCGGAACCAATAAAATTAAATACGTGGAAAAATTCTACCAAGTACTAGAGAAGAAGCTAAAGATATTTTAATAAAAATGCAACATATGTATAAATATTAAATCAATTAAGTCTATGATTTATTTCTTAAGTATTCTAAAAAAAAGCGAGACTTGAAGTACTTCATACGATTTAATCGAATCGTATGAAGTACTTCAAATTATTCTGTAAAGCGGGATTCTTTGTGAATCAACTTGTTTTATAATAACAAATTTAAATAGCAAAGTATGTTGAGCACCGCTGGCCCGGGGGAGGGATTCGTGTGCTTTATGTCGACGGAACAAATACCGGATCAGGAGCGTCTTAGGAAAATCGTGTTACCTTTGTTTACGGCAGGCGGGCGCAACCGTCGGCCCAGGAGCGGCATTGTTGGCCGCGGCGCGAGGCACGGCTCACCTGACTCGCCCGCCTGCCTCGATTGGCTCTCAGCGCGACGCACTTGTGTGAATTAAATGCGATCGAGCCCCGTTTTATGCGAGGATGAATGGTGAGCGAATGTCTCGGATGTGTCCGTCGCGGCCGGGCACACCTGCGCACACCTGCGCACTTATTCATTAGACGCGATGGCGGGTAGTGCTTCGTGCAGGGGTGCTCGCGGACGTCAGGGAATTTCAAAACAAAGCTAGTAGATTATTCGCGAAATACACTGTGAAGCAGCTAAGTTTAGACGTATTTAAGTAGCAATTAATGCATGGTAACCATACAATATAACAATATATATATATATAAAATTTAAAAAAAATTTAAATAAATATTTACTTAAAGTAAGGGTTCAGAATTTATGGAATATTTTATTTGATAGAATCCACATTTAGAATTTTGATAAATAAAAACTAGCGAAAAAGATTACCGAGACTAATTATTTATTGTGAAAATAATTGATATTCAAATACGTGAACCCTTATTTAACGTATACTTTGATACTCGCAGAGGATCAAAGAAGTTTCCTTTAAAATAGCTATAAGACGTGAGAAGGGTACAAGGCGAAATAGAACACAATTGGATACATTTTCCCGTTCGCAGACACCACCGGTGCAGGCAGTCTGGGGCTCCTTCTAGGAAACAAAGCCTTCAAAAGCAAAGCTCTGCAAGGAGCGCTGTACTTTTGTAGCGACTCAGCCAGTCGGGCTCATCATAATTAATTATCTTCAAGTGCTACGCCCCCGGTGCTCCGTCGAATCAGCGAGCTGCGGGGCCGCCCCGGAGGACCTGAATACCGTGAGCTGCTCGACGTGGTCTAGGTGCAGGCACCGCGAGCATTGTTGCCACATGGGTAGTTTTAAATCAAAACGTATTGACAAGCCAAGAGAAGCGGTTGACGGAATACATTATTAACAGGGTTTGGAGTCTTTTCTCATTTTAAAATAAACAAAAAAACAATTTCATCGTTTTGAAATACATAAATCAAAACTATGATTAACTACTAGTAATATAAGTTTAACTATAGAAAAAAAGATTATTATTTACATTTTTGCTGTTTTTAAGTTTTTAAAGAAAATCTGCATTAAAATTATGTCAAAACATTTCATATTGTTCAATTGTAGAAGAATTAAAACAGTAAATTAAATACGTGTTAAAATGAGTCTTAATTTTACGGATTAATATAAAATTTCAAAAAACAACCCAACTGTTTGATTAATGAATAAAATATTTTATAAATCTATGTAGATGGTTAAGATAACTGAGCTCAACACTATATCATGATGGTGTATTGCTTAAATTTTGAGTGTGTCACAGTTGGTCTCTAGTGTCTTCTTCAAAATAAGTAAGGATTATTTCAAGCATACGTGTAAAGATTTAGTGGCCTCTGTTAGGGGCCGGAGCATCAATACTGAACAAAACCCTCGTTTATTTACTCACTGAGTAAAAAAATTACAAGAGATGCTAATTTTACATATTTTCTGACAATTTTAGCGTTTCAGGCCATGTGATATTGCCATAAATAAAAATTTAATAAATATTCTTTAAGAACCACGAGTTATGATGATATTAGTTTGACATGGACACCCACCTCGTCCAACGGGCAGCCCGTGGAGAGGAGCAGCGCGTGGCCCTGCAGCAGCAGCAGGCGCAGCAGCTTGTCGCGCATGTCCTGCAGCGGCGAGGCGCGCGGCCGCAGCACCTGGATGCGCAGGGTGGCCACCGTGGTCAGTTCCCCCAGCACCTCCCCCACCGTGGCCAGCGCGCCGTCCGCCACCCGCTCCAGCGGCAATGGCTTCCAGTTCTTGATCACCACGGAACCTGCGCAGCCGAGCGACACGCAATATTTACAAAGTGAAAATGAGAGAATCTGAACATTCCATGGATACATCCATGTTGTAATGAATAATTGCGTAGATATTCACGCATATCTGCTTTCTTTTTGGGTATTTCCGTTGTGTTTTTTAAATTTTTTTTGGTGACGTTTTGGTAATAATTCAGCAATATAATTGTAATCAATATTTTTGTATTCCATTTTAATATTTTAAATAAAATACTTGAGTGATTTTTCCAGATGTTAATTTTTATTGGTGACCGGTTTCGCCAACCTTTCACCAATAAAAATTTATGTATGGAAAAATCACTAGTAGTTTATTTAAAATATTTCAATATTATTATCTCTACTTTGTCGGAGATAAGAATCCATTTGCAATATAGTCATTATGTGCGCCTGAGTGAAATACCCGGTGTGATTTTATATCACTTGTATTGCAAACGGTGTATTGTAGTAATGTTACCCTCAAAAACTATAAAATATCATTGCTTAGGTAATTCAGGTTTTTAATATTATCAGACATTGCACACTGTACAATGTATCAATATAAAAAATATATATTAGAAAAATATCTACAAAGAGTGACTACTATAATCAATAGAAAATTTTAAAAAAATCGATGTGTACGGTACAATTACACTTGTTAAAATAAGATAATTGACAATATATAGACTATGCAGTTGGTAAGAATTTAAAACACGGCGTATTCATATTTCTTTTATAAAATTAATCCACCAGGCAACTCTAAGTATTTTTTCAGGGACGGGTTTCATGCGACAGCGGGTATTCCTTTTCCGGTCAAGATAGAAATAGCCGGTGTGTGCAAGGTACCTTTGGCCGCGGCGACACACTCGTGAGGGTAGCCGAGCTGCAGCAGGACCCGGGCCACCAGCTCGCGGAAGGCCGTGGCGGCGGGGATGATGACGTAGCTGTCCGCCTCCACGGCCGGCCTCCGCCCCCCCGCGCCGCCCTCCAGCGCCTCCAGCGCCGACACGCCCTCCACCACGCAGTGCACGGGGAGCGTCTTGGCTGCGAAACGGAAAAAACACTCCTGAGAACCGAGCACTAATATGTGGAACACTTTTTTGACCTGAGAATCATAATAATAGCAAATAAATTATGCTGTTTTTTTATTATGTATAATTAACTTATAAACTCAACAAGTAAAAATTTCTATGTTATCTGTCAGTTTTTTTTATTTAACATGTCAGTGAAAAAAATGTAATCTACTAATTAAACATATAAATTATTGTGAATTCAAATACAGACAGACTTTTAAAACAAATATGCAAAGTCGAAACAAAAAGAAAGAGTTGATAAAAATAATGCTTAATTTGTGGGAGAGTGAAAAATGAGTGAAAAATTGTAGCTACATTTAAAGGATACTTACAAAAAATTCTTTGGACTAGCATTCATTAGTTGGTATTTTACTTAAATGAGATGCACGCTGAGGTATTCATCGCTAGATCGGGGCGCGGAAGTCCCTCAATTTTGTAAAAACTTCCGTCCAATTTGGTTCGTTTGTCCGGCAATTAGGTTGCAAAGAGACTCGAGCTTAAAAAAATAATGCCTCGCTGAAAGGGAGCGGGCCTCATTGTTGCCAACTTAGCCGAAGAGAGTTTCGCGAATCGATGGGGACTTAATCGGGAAAATTAAAAATCACAAAGAGTTCCCCGCCGGTGGGGAGTTGCCGAACGAATGCACCGGGAATTAATGCATTCAGAAAAGGCTCCTTTGAGCCGGCGGGCGCTCGCTGCTGCCGCGCACAAATAATCATCTTTGTTTTATATTTTGTATGGCTTTCGAAAGAAGTTGCCAAAGGAGGCGGCCGGCGCCCGCCCGCCTTGTTAATAGTTTCTAAAACGCTCAGTTTTCTTTATGCTCTCGTTCCACTTTTTTGAGATTTACCTTTTTTGTTTCTTTAAGAAAGAAGAATACATTTTTATATTTCTTTTTCAATGGCTTCAAAGCTTTATACTTATCTAATAAATTCATTATTTAAAAAATTATATATATATGTATATACACACACATTATACTCAAACCTTGATTTATTTAAAGGAATCCAAATAATAAGTTATATTTCAGTTTTTTTAAAATATGTTAGAATTGTAAAATGTCTCCTCAATTAAAGACAAGTAAAACCTTTCGAAAAACAACCCTGTCTCAGGAAAAATTATTGTGATTTTTCTTTACACGATGATACAATTTACAATCATTGATATACTAAGCTGGAAACAGCCATAACTGTATTCGATAACTTTTCTACAGCTTGCCTCGGTCTTGTATTTTGCCTTTTAATTCTTATAGAAAAATGGAGTTATGGTTATGTGAACTTGGGTATCTCCAGTGCATGTAATCAATAGTTATTTGGAACAATTTAATTATATTATTAAAAAAGAATGTACACACTAATAGAGGCCCAGCCGAACTGATCCCGCATGATTTAGGTGTTTTCGTGAATAAGTTAAAACCTGTGTCTTAATGCGTTAGATCCGCATTTTTGTTTCAGAACAAGAAGGCGGTAAATCTCCCCGGCCCTCGCCTTTATTAGACTTGGCTTAATGAAGGCCGTGTCTCCAGGGCGGGAGCGGGGGCGGGCAGCCTAATATCGGGCGGATTAACCGGAGTTTGGGCGGCGCTGACCGCTGCCAGGGCGCCGCGGCTGCTCCGCTGCAAGCTTCTGACCGCTTTTACAGTCTGAGTACATTTCTATGTCGCTCGGTTACCGTGAAGGTATGAATACTCATATTAAATTACCCAAATAGGGTAAAATATTTTTTATTCTTATTAATACTAATCGTTTTTGAAAAATAAATCTAAACCTCAAATCGACACAAAGCTGTGGAAAATATTAATTTCAACATAATTTTAACGAATATTTTACATAATTTTTTAAAACAGTTCATACTTATTATGATATTCGAGATATATATACAATACATAAGCACGAATCTCGGACACGGGCCCGCACAATACAAACTTGTGTATAGTTGCACATACTTTGAATCTATTTTGATGATAATGCAATTCCGATTTGTCAATTTTTCGTTAACAGGAATTCAATCGAATATCTAAATATGTTTAAATTTCGTGTAATTATTGAACAAAACTGATGATAGAACATACATGAATAATAGAATGTAACGAGTTTTAAATGTGAATTCCTACCCCTTGCGTAGTTGTGGTGCAGGGTGCACCCTGCGCGCCTCGGCCCTAAGACGCGCCTAATCCACGCGGTCCAGTTTCAAATATTCAAATGGGCGGCGTCCCCGGGGCGGGCGGTGCCGCCGCACTCCCGGCCCGCCCGCCCAGCCGCCCACCCGCCCAGCCGCCCACCCGCCCAGCCGCCCACCCGCCCGGCCAGGTGTCCGGCCATTGAAAACACATTTATCCGGCCCGGGCGGAACATATTGTAGTTATTACGGCGCGATTAAGTACGGACAATGGGCGCCTCCGGGGATTCCGGTCGATTTAATTTGGTCAGTTAGGAGTTAGGGCGGGCCGAGGGTCGCCGGTTATTATCAAGACTTTAGGATTTAGATATTGATATAAGGTAGTCGAACAATAAGCGTCTGGAAATGTAATCGCGCACCTAATGAAAACAGACCGCACCGCGTCCGGGGCTGCGGGCGCTAGTCTCATCTATTCATTTCTATTTAATGCCTGTCGGCTCGTGCTATCTCATACGAGAAGCGACTGCCTTCAACTGAAACCAGGGGACGGAGACGAACAGAAACGATTGAGCTTGAAATTGAAATCTAAACTACCTAGCTTAGCAAAGATATCACGGCCAATTGTTTACTCTTTTTAAATGTTTGGGGACGTTGTACTGTTAAAAAATTACGTCGGTAAATTTGGGATCATTTAAAAAAAATAAGCAACACTAAAGGAAAACACTTGAAAAAGATCCAAACAAATAATTGTTTGAAAAACATTGCATATGAAATATATTCGAAAACTTAAAATTAACAAAAAAACAACACGAAAATTAGCGAAATTTTATTTACAATTTTTTTTTCGTATTTGCGTTAATGGTGAAATAATTCAATAATAATAATAATTATTATTATTGCAAGTAGGCTAAAAAATAACATTAACTTTCAATCCTATCCTTTATATAATTATACCCTCCCCCCGCTCTTCGGATAGTTAGTGATTTAGTGACAGCTGGAGCGGGCCGGGGTCTCCCAGCGCTAACAATAACTCTCAAGCGTCCGTCAGTGCTGCGATGCAAGTGCGCAAGTATCTTTTTGCCGGCGGGGCTCAAAGACCTGCGCGGAATTTCCTCCGGATTCAGTTGTGCCGTAAAGCCTGCGGGGCTGGGCGTGGGAATGTGCCAAACGAAATGAACTATAAAGGATCTTGGACTAAACGGAGTTTAAGAAAATTATTTTATATTTGACGGTTTCCGTGCATTTCTGCACAAGTACCTCAATACAAATACGAAATTCTTAAAAATAAGTTTGTAATTATTGCATCCAATCCAATATGAAATCACTAAATGCTCTTAATTAAGTATTTTTAATAACAGAGTACAGTTATTTTTTTAAATTAATGGCGGTATGTACGCCATAAGTTTCCTCTCATAATTTTTTTTTGTTTGATTTAATTATGTATTTATTTTTGTGAATAAAATACTTGAGTGATTTCCCACATATTCGTTTTTATTTTTGACCGGTTTCGCCAACCTTTCACGTTGGCATTATCAAACAGAGTGACTCTTGATAATGTCAACGTGAAAGGTTGGCGAAACCGGTCACAAATAAAAACGAACATGTGGAAAATCACCCAAGTATTTTATTCAAAAATATTAAAATAGAATTTCACCAAGTACTTTCTTTCAAAAATATTGAATTTCTTTGATTTATTTCGCAAGATAAAATATTTAAAAAAATTATTCATTTATTTAGTGATACTTACTGAAATAATCTACTTAAGTTCAAGTAAGTAGTCGTGCAATTTTTAGACAGACAAGGTGTCGAGTGTTTAACTACATGCCCCCTCGCCCCCGCCCTTCACACGTGCCCCCGCGCCTCGCCGCGAGAGTGGAGGGGGAGGGAGGCGGAGGGCGGCACAATCCGCGGGATCTCGGCGCAAATCCGGCATAAAATTAAATCGTATTAGCGGGCGTCGTGCAGGGGCGCCTCTTAACAAGAGTTACCGAAACTTCCGCGGGATCCGCCTCGAGGAGCGACGAGCGACGGAGACAATCCTCTCTTATGGAGATTACACGGGCAAAGAATGTGATCATCCAGCTTGACAATAATAGGACTCGGCGTAGTTACATAAAACACCTTTAGTAAAATCACGTACGTTTTAATATAAATAAAATATTAAAAAGTCTCTATTAAATGCAATAACATCCTTGAACAGCTTATATTACAACTGAGTCACTTTTAAAACATCTTGTAGTCGGTCATACTAACAACGCAATTCATTGCTTAAAATGTTAATTAAAGTGTAAAAAAAAACCTTATATTATCTTCATAGTTTATATTTTTGGCAAACCTAATCTAATCATAAATATAATCAAAAATAGATCAATTTTTTTTTTGTGAACTATGTACAAACATCCGTGAAATAGCTTGATTAAAATAGTTACATAGAATAATGTTGTTAAAATATGTTCAACTTCAGTATTGTATTGATAAAAAAAAAAACGAAAATCTAAAAGTACCTGTAACTTTTAACTAAAATAAAAGGATTCATCAAAAGACACTTTTATTTTTAATAAAATTCTTTTGTGATTTTTTGACATGTTTCATTTTATGTGTGGCCGTTTTTGTCAATCTTTCACGTTGACTTAAACGAAGAAACTTCATTTGACAACACGTGGAAAACAAGAAAAGTGTATTATTTAAAATATTAAAATTGAACTTCACCAAGTACATTATGTCCAAAATATTGAATATATAAAATGAAAGCATGTTTTTGGTGTATTATTATTTTATTTCCAATATAAGAACAAATAAAGTTCTGAAATAGAAAAGGGAAAAATACCTCAAATTATATTATAACTAGTTTTAAGCGTTATGACGTTTGAACTATTCTAAATACGATTTACTTATTTTTTAAAATTCATCTTTTGAATATTAATCAAAAATTTTGACACCACAATAAATGTGACTCTCCCGAGCCCGCCCGCTCCGGCACTGGCCCGCGGCACTCCGATGAGCTGCCAAAGCACAAGACAAGTCCTCCCTTAACTACGGCATAAGTAGTGTGAATTAAAACTTTGGACTAACAAGAATTAAGCTGATGTCTACATTCATATCTACCAGGATGGGGGAGAGGGCGGGGGTTCGCGAAGCGTGCGGGGCCATGGCGGGGGCTGCCCAGAGAGAGCACACGGGACCAAGTAGAATAAATCAATTAACTTAACCAATTAACTTAAACTCAATAAAGCTTGTCACTGGATTATTCAAAATTCCTGTTTATTTCCAGACGTGGGTTTTTCTTTTTTTTTTGTTATAATAGATATGAAAAACTAAAAAAATACTAATCAACGTATATGTAGTTTATTTTAATTAACATGTTACACTTGTCTTTTTGTAATTTATTTTATTATTTTATAGTAAAAATACAACAAAATTGAGACTGAAGATGTTGTTATTTTAATTTTTTCAAACAGGTTACATTAAAATAATTAAATTATTTTCAACATTTTTTTCTTTGTTTTAAACGTTTACGTATCGTTGATATTTAAACTTAACAATCTATTTGGTTACATTGAAATCTTCAGTTTCATCTGAGAGATATAATTGTGTTTTTCATAGAAATGAATCATTTAGAATAAGGTTACAAACTCTATATTACCGTGACTTTGTTACATCAGTAGTTTTACATACTCAATTATATATTCACAATTAAAAATTTTATTTTACCAAAAATATATACAGCTTCCACGTACTATAATTTAGGTGCAGTTTTTAGCCCCGTAAAGTATTGAGAGCCTCCGCCCCAGGGGTGTGTAAGTGTGTTAGTGTAACCCCGCAGCCCCCAACCCTCTCGTATTTACAATGGAGATCATAACGTGGAGGAATTGTTAAGAGCGGATCGCTAAAACTTCAGAAGAGTCTCGCTCTGTGCATATCTTTGCATTTTACATTCAGGAGCTTACCTCCGAGCGCCCGCTGGCAGAGCAGGAATTATATTGTAGTGAGGATTGTCGGTGACTAAGCGCTCACTCAGTTCCGCAAATGTCTTGTTTAGGTTACGTGAAATATACTTGTATTTACACAAGAAAGAAAGATGTAATCTTCTAGCTGACACCATTTAGAAGTTGTCTTAATTCATACTACGTTTTTTCTATTTTCACTCAATCTTAAAATATAAATTAGAAGGTCGCGTTAAATATAAAGTCACAAATCAAAATATACCTAAAACTACACAAAAAATCAATATGTAAACTTATTGCTGACATCGTTAAGAAAATATGAAATTTAATTTTTTTGAATTTTATTATTTAAATCGAATATATTGTAATTGAGACTTGACGGTTATGTAAAATATACCGGCACAGATAAAAATATACTTACCATTTTTTTAATCATTATTTTTTAAGACTTCACCAATATACAACTAATTTGCAATGTTTTAATGTCTTGCAATAAAGCTTTAAAATAATAAAAAATACGCATGTTGGGCAGTTTATATAATATCAAATTTATCGCTTTTGTCTAACTTTAGAAGATATCCTCTAGCCGAGCCAAGTTTACAGGAAAATATAAGTTTCTTATTGATATATAATTTTGGGAAATTTCATGATGAGCAAAAATCGAATATGTTGATTAACTGTTTTAAACGAATAAAATAAAAGAGTCTTAATATATATTTTTCAATAGAAAGATTTACCTGAGGTATATTAAATACATGTTAAGATGATCTTTGGCGTAATTGGAAACACAATGCCATATACGGCATAGTTATGAAAGAATGGTGATCGGTTATTTAAAACAGCTCATACAATGTACTGAAAAGTAAGTACTAAGCAGCAAGGCTGCCGAGGTGGGGCGGGGGTTAGGTTAGGTTAGCATTCCACGTGACCCGCGGGCTCAGCCGCACGCGATCTTCCATGCCGGCGGGGATTAGTCCGCGTGGAATCTGTACGGATTCCAGTGCAACTAGTTCGGCTCTGCAGTCGGCGAGGGCTACCGACTAGTCACTCCGTTCAATTTGTTTTAGTTAACTGTTTTGTCTAAACAACGTCAAAAGCTAATTCAGTTGCACTAGTTGATACGATGAATATGAAAGAACGAAACAAAAATGCTGTTTTTATCCATTGCGTCTATTTCAAAATATTTTTATTTATTATCCACTCATTTAACCATAAATCTATATAAGTATTTAAGCTTAAATAAGGTGCAGCATATTTTAACGTATGAACAGCAAGCAAAAAAGATCTTGTAATGGATGATGCGAAGTCGTAAAAGTATCTTCATTACTGAAAAAAGGTTGCTTTCCCTAACCCCACGGCCCGAGGCACTCCCACCTACCTGCATGGATATTGGATAAAGTTTAACGCCTGAGCTGGCACATATTTGCTTAGAGTTCCATAGCAGCAAAGCTAAACAAATCCCCTAACATGCCATACTCGATACACCCACGAGCTACACAGCTTACTTGTTAAGATACCAGATGTAAAAACTACAAATATAGTATTCAAAAACTGTGTTTAAGAGTTAAAATAGGCATCCTTGAATAAGTTGAAATTATTAAAAATAATATATAGTAATAATATCTCAACATGTCGTGTAATTATTTAAAATATTAACATGTAATGTATTGCATTTATCGACAAATTGAACACGCAACGAATCCAAAATATAATATATCAATAGATATTTATTATTTATCTAAAACTGGTATGATGCTTACACAAAAAGAATTAAACCTTATTTTTATAAAGGAAATTTAGCTAAACAGCGTAAATTAATTACATGCCTATGTTTAAAAATAGCTGTGTATTTCAAATCTGTGAATACAAAATCTCGCAACTATCGAGTATGGTTCGAGCTAAAAATATTTTTAAAAGAGTTTTAATTGCATAAAGCTGGCATAAAACCTATAAAGAGCTTATTTTATGAATATTTAACAAAAAGTAAAGTAAAAGTAAAATTAAAGTAGTAAAATAGAGAGCAAAAAAATTTATTTCAAGTACATATATATTATCGGAACACCTTAATTATTTTTAGACAAAATTATACGTTTATATATTTTTAAAATTCATGTAATAAATATCGAAATCAGTGAATTTAAAAATTCACAAATATCAAAAAAAAAGTTAATAATCTCACACAGTTTCCACGGACAACACACTACTGTAAACTACTTATGGTAAAAAAATTATAAATATTTTTAAATTATGCATTTCATGATCGAGAGAAACATCATAACAACGACCCTTGTTTCCACGAAGACTCCTTTATTTTCAAAAGCTTCAAGTACTTCCCCGCAGTCTTCAAAAGATTTGAATAAATTTCACCTCCTTTGAACGTTCTCCTCATAATAAAAATTTAAAATCAAAAATGATTAATAATGTAGGGTTAGAATTACAAATCATGTGTGTAGAAATTCAGGGAAAGTATTAAACTTGAAAAACAATACCATTTATGCTCTTAAATATGATGCATAAGTCAAGTAATAATCTATAGCCTTATTCATGATGGAAATTAAAACAAAACCTCTTTTCCCATATTCTCACATTGAATCAACTCGATTAAAATTTGTAATGAAAGCTTTGGATATAAATAAAACCTATGTTTAACAACAAACCTTAAAACATTACCAACATTTTATTTAATATAAATTCTACTGGGGTAATATATAATTTTCCAAGTTACTTGTTTCATTATGACTTAAGACTTATATAATTATTCTTTGTGTAGAATGTTTCAGTTACATTCAGGTACATTTTTAACATTTTTCCAAAACACAAAAAAATCTGCTTGGTGTTAACCTTGAACACCAGGAAAAGACGGCGCAAGTTCCTGATTTCAGTTTGGTAGGGGTTCGTATATTTTTTCGTCTACAGTCAACAAGTGCGACTTCAAAGACACGCGGTGGGCGGGGGCGGGGGCTGGGCGGGGGAGGGGGAGGCGCGGACCCCTTGGATAAGCCGCTCCCCCTCCCCCTCAAGAGCGGCGCCCTTGCGAAATATTTCAATGCCAGTGAAATAACTAGGGAATGCTTTATAATAGTAGATACACACGCAATATATAATAGAATTTTAATTGCAAACAAGTCTGCGCACCACACATATATAAATTTAAGTAAGACTAATTCTATAACATTAGTTTGACTTCATATTTTTTATTTATTTAAATGCGGAATTGAACTATAAAATTATACGTAATTTAAATGGTGCTACGATTGAAACGTAACGATAATTTAAATTTTTGGAAGTTTAATTTAAAGTTGAAGACATACCAATCTTACTATGATCACCCAGAGCCCACAAGCTCTGTAAGTAATCACCGTGACCTCATGTATTAACAAGGAATGAATTCATGTCTCATTGCATGTTTAGCAATTGTCACCTTAGTTGCTGAAAGTGTTATTATGTATTTAGTGTTTGTGAAAGTTCTATCGTTTAAAATATAAAATATTCGGGTTGGTGCACCTCAGCCCTGTGACTCTCTGTGCTGGGTCCTGAAAATTCTTTTGTGCTCACTAATCCTCAGCAGCAGTGGCGGCGGGGCAGGCCTAACGACAGCTCTCGAGGACAGACGCGGAGGCCCGAGCCCGTCTCGCCCGCCGCACTCGCCCTGTCTGCATCTCCCGTTCCAGATCTACAGTGAAACTTATTTTAACATAAAACCTCACCATCTTATGGTGTACTTTTAATTTGTTTAAATATTATTTTACTAAGAAATCCGATAATTTTAAAAATACTATTTTTTTAAGAAGCCGTAAAAGACGGTTTTTATTACAATAGAAATATAGTCTCGCGAGCACGTTCAGGGCGCGGGCACGAGCCGTCGTGCCGGGGAGGATCAACCTGTTAGTTAATCGCTCGGGTCTTCGGCGGACACGAGTCCTCATCCGCCCGGGATTAGGCCGTCCCTCAGGCGGCGGCTCGGGCTGTCTCGCGCGACGCCCCCTAGTATCACGCTGCGTGCGTGCCTCCTACAGCTTCAGGGAGAGACTTTATGCGGCATTCGACGAATTCGATAAAGCAACCACTTGTTCTGAAAAATCTCTACGGACACAGATGTGACCCCATCAGCAACGACCCGAGGTCTCACGACAAAGAACAAAGGGGCTGAAAAGTAACCTAATTATAAAAAAATTACGCAGATCAATCTGTTGATAACTGTTCAATCGATATTAATAAAATTAACAATTTGGCTATTTTAGGAACTCTACAAATATGAATGAAACCAAAGATTGAAATTCTACAAAGTGCTGCACCCTCCAAAATTGATAAATCTATATAATATCCGTATTTTTTAAAATAAATTTAATAGTAAATTGTAGTTCTGGTGAACGTCTTTTAAAATACTTTCATAAAATTTAAAATAATCAATTATTGAAAAACTGATAAATTTTCATGAAAAAAATATTAAATATTCGATTTATACTGTAATTTAAAAAGTATTTTTAGAATAAAATAAATTGTTAAATTCAATGGGTAACATTGAGCTGATGACTAACCTTTTATAATAGAATGAAGAACGAAAAAACTAAACAGTTCAACACTCTTTTCAAATGCCATACTTAGACATAAGCAACTACGGCTAGAAACCGAGAGGCCTCTCTGATAAGTCGTGAAGCTTTAATTTAATTTTTCCAAAGGCTGTTTCATATTAATAGTATTATTTGGGGTATTCGGGGGCACAGAAGTCCACTTGCCCGCCGTCTAGATAATCCCGTTACGGGCGCAGCGGCCCCTAACTCACCCGTCTGGGCGGGGGCGGCCGAGGACGAGGGCGGTCACGCGAGGGAACCGTCCGTACACCCTTCATTCCTAAGCATCTGGAAAGATGCTAGTGAAATGTTGTATTTTTAAAATGATATCTATTTTGTTGAAAATAAAAAAAATCTAATTTCATAAATTTAACCATCGTTGAACTTTATTAAGTTATAACAAAAAAAATAATTGATTTTTTATTTAATTTTTAAAAGCACTGCATTCAAAACAATATAAACGAAGAATAAATAGATTTTTAAACGGGATTAAGGAAAATGAATAGTTGATGATGTATCATTGTATTTTAATTGTAAAGACGCACCGGAAAAGCTTAATTCACTAATAATATCTCTAGATAACATCAGTGAATACAGCCGTGTATAGATTGTTCAAATAGCAACAAAAAACAAAGAGATAATGCCCGACGAGTGCGCGGAGTCTCCCAAAGCCGTCGCGGCGTACTTCTCGGGGCTGAGCTCGAGCGGCTCGAGTGCGCGGCAAACATCAGAATCTCCGGATTAGGGATCAGGAGCCCTCCATCGAGCCCCGAGCCCCACACACTTCACACGAGACACGATTAATAATAATACAGACTTTACCAGAGATTTGTACTCTCGATATTACTGGTAAAAACATACAAAAAAATCTAAAATGAATAGGAGCGGTATTGTTTAATCATCATGTAACTGTGCAAATTCACATTCGATAAATATTTGTTGAGTACTAAGAGCTTAAGTCGTGCATATAAGAAATTAATTACTTTAGAAAATCCTGGATCGATACGAGTAGTAAACGATTAACGATTTTACCACACGGGCTGGACGGTTCTGCCTGGTGCTGAATGCTGTTTGTGTTATGTCAAACAAAGTGTTTATATTGATAATATAAAATCACAATTATTATAATTAGCTTTGAATGGATATAGACATATCATAATGGTTGTTTATTGTGGAGTGCAGAATGCTGCCCCCTTACACGGTGTGCTAGTATTTGCATAAAGCTCCGCATTAAGGGCTGCAAATAGGGCGGAGGAGGGGGTGTTGGATTAGGTCGTTCTGAGCAGCAGTGGTCCTGGAGAGTCGCGCGTTGTGTCGAAGAACAGAAGAGAGAATACATAAGGAAATAAACTTGAAAAAGACGATATATCACATACGCAATTTAATATACGTGCAAATATTTCAAATTATAATTAATATTTCTATTTTATATTAAAAGCTAAATATTAAAACTATAAATAGGAAAATATGTATCACACTAAAAGTGTGAATTCTATAAATTAAATATATTCCTGAACGTATAACCAATATAAGTTCATATCATAAACCGGATTAAAATAAGTATGTCAAAATTTTAAATATGAATTGAATGTTTATAAACTTGGCAAAATGAATTACTAATTTAATAAGGGAGTTTTATTCTACAATAAATATTTATAGGATAAGAGTAGTATTTTTATTTGAGGGTTTAACTCCGAGTATTATGGGCTCGCAGGTAGCTGCAATACAGCCTCCCCCAGTGTGGCTGCTAAGGCGGATGTCCGGCTTGGGCGGCCGCCCTAAGCCGCGCCGCTCCTTGGGCGGCTGTTGGCAGTCGAGCACCTAGGCGCCCCGTAGTTAATGGGGGCTTACTCGAGGTGTCCCGAGGCGCCGCCGCTCCCGCATTCAGATGCAGGCCAGCCAGAAGCAGATCACCATATTTTAATAATTTTGTTTCGAATATTATTCAGAAATATAAAAATTCACTCAGCACCCATATGATATGACTCCATGTTATTTTTGGTAAAATTTATTTGTTAAAATGATGTGAAAATTTCAATATTTATAGTAGATAATATAAACTAACTAAAAGCGTTCGGAGGATAAGAAAAGTATAATTCATTTTATGCTTATTTAAACGCCATAAATGATAAATAAAAGTCAACTTTGACCAAGATAATGAGATATAACTAATAAATATTTAATGGATATTATTTCATAATTCAAGGATTATATGTATATAAATATTGAGATTGCATAAAAAATATAAAAAATAAAATATTTAAATTTTATTACGAAGTATTCTTCATTAGTGTATTCAGGCCGGACGCGAAGTGCTGAGTTCTCCAAAAAGTTTGTTTGGGTGTAAGATCGATACTTCTTAAACTATCGATTTCACCCAAGAAAATAAAATACTTATTGAGGCGTAAAGTAATGGTTTTATGTCATAAGTGGATTAAGAATTCGGCATGCATAAGCAACGGAAATCATGTTCCTTGTCCGCAAATAGGATGAAGAGGTGAGAGGCCCAGGCCGAGCGCCGCACAGTGGCTCCGGCACGCTCCGGGAAAGCCAAAATTTTTATTGGATTATTGTGAATTTTTTCAGAAAAAATATTATTTTTGCATTTGAAATCGTTAAATACACGTCTTATATTGTTTTAAATCAATTGTTCTTTACGTTTTGATTTCATTAAATATTCTCTCAAAAAATTAATAAATATACTGAAGCATATTTTAGTTTTTTTTTGGACAAGATTTTGTAACAAGGATCTATAAAAATAATATATTTGTGTTATTGTAAAAATTCTTTTCACTGCCCTTTTTTAGGTTGAGAACATAGAGAGATAGTGTCTAACCTGTGTTTGATACACACACACACATACATATATACAAATATATAATAAGCCCAAAAGAGAGCATTTGCTTTCTTGACAATAATTCCCACCCGCAGGTCTGGGAAGCACTGTGCGCCGTCTCGACTGGTATTTGGTAATGACCGGCGCTGGATTACCGGCAGCGATAATGAAAATCACGCTTATTGTTCACCTACATCATATAACGCCGTTACGCAACCGAGCGAGCCTCCGCGTAAGCCGCTTGACAAGACGACGGCCGAAACCTTTGCGTGCTCATTTACTGCCCACAATTTCAACATATGCGTCTTTAATTATACTAAACCAAATTATGTTTAAACTACTTTGACGATTAATGTGAGACTTTTCCTTGTGGAAGTTTACAATGAGTATAAACTATATTTAACTGCTTTAATACGTGAAAAATATTGCATATTGATTTGTGTCACATTCAAAACAGATCGTTAAATTTAGTGTCATGAAATATATTTTTTAGAATATTAATTTCACGAGAGAGAGATTCGCGACCCGCGCTGAGATTATCCAGAAGACGCGGAGCTGCCATGGTAATTTTAATACTGTGAACGGCCGCACGAATTCTCCTCGACTATCAATCTCTTCAGCGACTATCAAGCATATAAGACGCTTTGAGATATCTGCTTACACAATCACGAATTGCGAAATTAATATTAGGAGGTCTATCTTTTTAAAACAACCTATCGAGCTATCTATTGGAAAAACCACAAATAATGACAGCAGAAAGTGAAAAGCAGTTCTTTAAATTGTATTTTTTCAAGAAATGTTTCGGGAAGAGTTCATGCATGATAGTACATTTGTTAAATCATTAATACTTATGTTTGAATTTACAATTGCAATTACAATTTATAATTGAAAAATTTACGGATTGTAATTAGAATCACACAAGTAGATTAAAACCAAACAAATTTTCTGCATTGAAATTATTTTAATAGTGATGCATTTTTCGCAGCCCTGCATCCTAGTCGCAGGAGAGCACGCGGGGGTGAATATGCGTGCATGTACTTTATAACTTGATTAAGGTACTGTCGACTTGAATCAGGACGGTAGCCGACGCCCGCGCACAGCCTGCGCGCGGAGACGCAATCCGCCGACCGGTCCCTGCGCGAGTAATATATATACTAAGGAATTGCAACGTCTCACCTTTGTAGCTATAAGTACTATGCTCATGAGATATAACTTTGGGAACTCACTGGAGATTTACCAAGTGTTATGTCGTCTCAGCTCTTCTTTATGGAGTTGAAGCCTGAGCACTTAAGACAGCTACTATGCAAATAATTGAAGCGGCAGAAATGTGGCTATGTAGGAGAATCCTTAAAATACCATGGGCTGACCGCGTCACATATAAAAGAGTATTTGGACAGAATGCGAGTAGAAAGAGAACTCCTGACGATGGTAAAAAAGCGTGAGTTCCTATTTTAGCCACATTTTTTAGAAACAATAAACAAAGCACCTTAAAGGTGATTTTCCAAGGAAAAAGAGGCATCGGAAGTTTACGTGGATGCAGAATTTGCGCCAGTGGCCGAAAGTCAAAAGTACGGCCCAATCAGTGAAACTGGCCCAGGATAGAAATATGTTCGATGAAATGGTCACCAACCTCCCATGAGGAGAGGCACCGGATGAAGAAGAAGCTAACAATACAATAATCTCGTACTTTAATTATTTTTGACCGTAAGTTTTTTAACAATACTAATAATTATTTGTTGTTCAAAAAATACACGTGTAAGAAAAAACACCAAACGAAATTACGGTTTATTTTCTTTTAAATCACAGATAATCTAAACATTATATTTATATATATATATATATGTATGTAAAACTGAAAACGTCATATAATTTTGCTGGTAATACAGACTGAGCCAACTAGTCTTGAAACGCCAAATCAGGAGCGCCACACCGCGCCGGCTGTGCCGAACCTCCGCCCTCTGCATGTAGTGCACGTGATTGCACGTGATTGCGCGTGATTGCGCGTGTGTGCGCGCGTGGGGGTATTCTCCAGGGCCGCGCTGGTGTGTTGTTTTAATCCTTAAGACGGCGCAAAGCTTCGTTATATGCAGAAACCTTCTTAACCTAACAGGATTAGCATAGGCAAGTAAGCCGCGCCGAGGCGGGCAGCACCGCCGGCTCGAGAGCGCCGCTAGAAAAGTTTGGACAAATTATACTGGTCCGGGGAATCCGGGTTCCGGGCCGGGGCGGGCGGGACGCGCGGGAGCTATTTATTTATACTGCGTGTTTGTAAGCATTCCTTTGAACTGTCTTAAAAAATTACGAACTTTTACTGTACGGTAGATTTTCTATAAAAGAATTAAGAAAAAATCTTAGATTAACATTCCAAAAAAGCGGTTTTTTTTTTTTTTTTTTTTCAATTACTACTACACAATAACGCAAACATGGCATATTAGATACTTCTAAGATGTAAATGACCCAATTATTAAAAATTAACTAATTTTGTATTTATATCTGTGTTTTTAACTCATTAATTTTAGGTGTCTATTAAAGTTATACATTTAAAAAATGTATCACTAGTCATATCGATTATATCGAGTAATACACGTGGTTTACTAGCTTGAGAGTGTATATTGCACTAACCGGCAAACTTGTACCATTCTCTTACGTTAATCAGTTATTATTATTAATCACTGACCTTAGAAAAATTAAGGTTTGTGCAATTCACACTTTTTTATTTATATTCAACAAAAGACTTACCAAAAAAATTTGTCGGAATAATAAAATGAATATAAAAATCGATCTCGGCTGACAATCGCCCACCTTCGCAGTCGCTTTTCTTGTAAATCCACTCGGCCCGCCGAGCCGACGTAATTCACACTCGCGTCTCAAAGGCGGCGTATGCAGAGAGGGCGGCTCGGGACTTAGCCGCGGGACTCAGGGCGGATTACTGAATCAAAGGGCGGCGGATATCGGGCGAGGATTACGACCAGGTGAGTCCAGTGCCGTCCTCAGATAATCATGGCATCGATTGTGCTCGGTATTTTATAAGTGTCGAAACATTAAAGCACAGATATCTCCCTGGCCATTTCTGATATCAAAGAGTATTTAATCATTTTAATCTATATTTCGTGAGCCAAAAATATGGTAAGATAACCTAGACCGGGTCCGACAGTTACACTGTCAGTTGCGAGCAATTTAACTAATATTTGCCCTTGGTCGGTTGGGCACGTCTCCAGAGTTTGCCTAGCTGCATAAAAAAAAAACTGCACTAAAACCCTCAGGGTGGAAAGCCCTCGTGCAATATTATTTTAAAGGCATAAACAAAAACTTTTGTTTAGGATATTGTGAAATATTTTTTGAAGAGAGAGCTTTTATCATTCAAGAGTTACGCCAGTTTTACGATATTTTAATTTACAAAATTATATTTCATAGCAACTTTTTCATAAAGTTTCTACAATGTATAAGCATTATATTGTATGTATAATTTTCAATGATGGGTTTGGTATAAATAATGTAAAGAATATTGTCAAGAAAACTAATTGTACCTCCCTAAATATACCCACTTTTACAAAATCAGCATCATCATCAATATATTACAGTAGTTTCTGCAATGTGAATATTAAATCCAATGCAACCTTTCCATTTCAATGTTGACATAAAACGTATTTATTTATATAATGTATCCAGCGTTTACCGCAGTGAGTTACAAATTAGTGTCTCCCGAGGCTGTGCGTCGCGGAGGGGCGGCACTCGCTTATCTGGGGTCTCTCGCGCAATAAAAGAAAACGCTCGCTCGCATCTCGGCCATCAGCAGCCGATAATGGCAACAGCAGGCCCGTAATCTGCGGATCTCTCATGATGGATGAAACCATTCCGAGGAATCGAACCCAGCGCTCCCAATAAACGACGGGAAATCACAGTTCCGGCGCGGCAAACATTACCGCTTTATCAATACACATCCAGATAAACCGGCGCTCTTCGATTGCAGCCACGACGCAAGAAAATCCTCGTAGTCATAATGGATTTTTCTCGCGTTTATTCCATCTAATGGTATCTTATTTACAAATATGATATGCTTGAAAGTAGCAGTGAGCAATGGTTGAGTTAGCCCAATAAAGTATGTAATTATCGGGTAAGATATATTTTGTTTTTCCCTAGTTTTCTCAATTCACACCCTTCCTCGGGTTTTATTTTTATAATTCTGTTTCATCCATTCTCTCATTTCAAGAGTCTTCTATTCTTGAAATTAAACACCCTTATACCATAATTTAGATATTTTTAGCGGTTCTTTTTGTATTTAAATTATGCATTTATAACAACATTGAAAAAAAAAAAAAACAATCAGTTATTTAATGTTATTATTTTCCTATTTTTTGTTTATAAATGCCAACACTCAATAAAGGTTAGCTGCTGGCTAGAACAACCCAAATATGGAGTTTTTTTTTAATCTACAACCCAGGATTTCACTATTTATGAGTAATTGTTCTTCATCCAGATTAACACTGAAATGGTGCGCTGATAACTTTGAAACGTTAATGAAGTATTGTCGAGACACTGGAATTTGATAAATCACAAAATATTGCGATGAATGAGAACATGCAACTTAAAATATATAATAGATGATAAATATGAAATCTTGCTGATGGTAATATATAATAAAGTAAATTATCTTATTCCATCTTGTTAATTTTACTTAGCATCCAAACGAACTTTAAAAAAAAAGGGGGAATAATATATAAAATCATCACCGGAGAATATCAACTCTTTAAAAAATGTAACAACTCAAAACTTACTTACGATCACGAAGAGTCTGTGTATGCTCATTGTATTGATGCAGATATTTGTACTCACCTGAAAGTAAAATAAATATTCAAATTAGTTTGGCAACATATTGCATTTCGAAATATTTTTAAATACTAGAGTAACTTCTTAATTAAAAAAATATATATATTTTATACAATCACAACGAATACCTCTAATACTTGTATATGTAACAGGACGGTGCGTTACATATAAATATTATTTTAAAACGTTATACTATCAATACACCCCTAATAAAAATTATTATCCGAGCACTTCCATTATCAAAGGCCAATTTCTATTGGTCAATCACAAAACAATGACGTGGATTTCCTCAAATTGTAGTGCATATCAATGCAACACCCGTGAGACAATTATCGATAATAGTTACAAGAAGTATTTTTGAATACACACCTAAGAGGGCATACAATTATGTCTTAAAAAATCTTATAAATTAAGCGATGTCAATAAAAAATATCCAGAAGGCAGAAATTTGGTTTGAATAAAAAAATAAAATAAACATTTAAGTTACAAAATAAATTGAAATGACTATTTTTAAAGTGAGTGATTTGTTGACACGAGGAGGCCGCTGATTGCGGATTAACCATTATAATTATAATTCCGCAAAGTGTGCGCTAACCTCGTGCTGCACATTTGCAACGCACACGCGTTAAGCCGAAGGGTGGGTCGTTCCCTTGCAGCTGTGGAAATGATTATTCGTTCAGAAATAGTATTTTCAAGTCATTTCATAACAAAGATTGTTCATGTAGAGATGAAATTCGATACATCATATAAATATATAGTACAAAAATACTTATATTATACCAAATACATAGAAAATATTAAATATGAGGGCAAAAATATTTCTTCACAAATACTTTCCAAAACAAAATGTTGACATATGTATAAATTGTATTTTTGTGTATCGCTGAAAATATTTAGTTTGTTTTTTCCATGATTTGGGATATGTAAAGATGTCAGTAAAATAGTAAATTGGAAAAACTTTTTTAAAAATATTATTGTAAATGTATATATGTGTGTGTATATATATATATATATATATAAAGGTTTGAGTTCCAATTCTCACCTGAAGCGCGATTTAATATTAATGCTAGTTAAATAATAAATATACATGGATATCCGCAATTCGTAGCTCCGTAGCAGCGATTCGTTACTTCTGAGTGAAGCAATGCATCAGCACACAAGTGGAAAAACTACGCTCAGACGCGTGCATACTAAACCAGCTTAAACATTTACTGATGTAATTTTTTTTAATGAAAAATGAAAATTTGTATATAAATGTAAAAAAAATAAAATAATAATATTGCTATAAATAAGAGCCTATTTGCCCTATAAGGGCATTGTAAAAAAATCCTTCTGTTTCTGACTTTTGCGGCGGAGCAGAAGAACGTTTTTTCTCAACGCCTACTGATGGCTAGCTCAAATTTTTTTTTCTTATTAAATGTTTTTGATTAAAAAGTGGTGTTTCTTCTGTTCAGTGACAAATTGAAGTAATTTCGCTAATCGCGCCTTTTATGCAAATTTATATAAATACCAAAAGGAAAAAAAAAATAAACGAGTAAGAATATATTGGTTTTATTAAATGTATAAAAATACAAGTTTCGTTTTTGTGAAAAGTGGAATGAAGAAGATGTGCGATTTGATGTTTGAATAAATGTTATGTAATGTATCGTGTACCTCAGCACAAAAATTGCATTTTCATATTTGAATTTGTATTGCACGCCAATTGTACAAATATAATTAATATTATTTAATAGTGTTTTAACAATTTTATCATGTCTTATTTTACCATTTAAAGTGATTGTAAGAAATTATGCGTGATCCGTTAAAAAACCAAAAAAATGAACCGGAAGCGAGTTTACTCCGGTGCTAGGCCTCCCTCGGCCACCCCCGGTCACCCTCGCAGCGAGCCCGCCGTGTGTTTGCGCTCTGATCATTTTAGAATACGAATAATTTAGTGTGGCTTTATTAATTTCACATAATCGGCACAAAATCAAAACTAGTAAATTCGCGGGAAACCGGCGGCGGCTTTGTGCGGCCGCGCTGTTATTGCCTATTGATCTGCTAATTGGGGCGCAGCGCATTCGTTTCAAGGCATTAAAGGTGCCATCATTTGGCAAACGCTGGCTTAAGCCGCTTCACTGGTGCAGTACGGAAGTTGCGCGGAGCAAACCACACAATTATATGTTGAGTAAAAGCTTTGAATTAAATACATCCTTCGTTATTACTTTCGACTATTTACAGTCCGCTTCAAGGCGGAGGGTTTCTTCGACCCACAACTTTCAAGAATATTTAGAGTCGCATTTGGAGAGATTTGCTTGTCAATATCCACCTTTTGTGAATTTTACTTGCTTTAATAGTTATTTCAACAAATCTATTTCAACAAAACTATTTCAGTCTCATGTGGTTTGCACGCTTATTAATTTTACTGAGTAATTTTGAGTTCATGTCCGGGTAGAAACATTTTTTGTTCAATATAAATTCAAAGAAGTAACATGGATTAACAAATAAGATTTCCGATATTTCCCTTAGAGCAATTTCTTCAAATTTAGCATAACAAATAAATTTTCATTGCCCTACAACCACTTTAAACGTTTCCACCCCCTCTTTGCAATGTTAATTTACTTTTCTTCTGTGGTCACGAACTCTAAAGTACTCTTTTGACAAACTGGATTATATAGTATTTAACACTTAAGAAAATTTTCTCGAGGCATCGTACAAGATATAAAGCACAAGCTGTAGTATTGTTACTCACTTTCTTACACTGACCGTGTGCAATTGATCGGCCTGTTTGGCCACATTGATATCCTCTATTTTTTTTCATCTTTAAAAATAAAATGAAGTCTATTTCGATCCAGATTATTTTGAGTTATTTGCAGATGGCAGCCGTCTCTTGAGAATCCCTTGCTCAATTTTACACACAAATAAATCGAAATTATTTATTAAAACAACACTTAAAAATAACACCACACCTATATTGAAAAATTTCACAATGCGGACACCAACGGATCCATATAAAAATAAAATTATCGTCATATTGTGTATTTAGGTATTTTTTAATTGGAATTCAGGTCTTTTAATGCTATTTCAATACAAACGGAGCGAGCTGGTCGAATGAAATGATAGCGGGTCCGGCCCGACGTCAATAAATTGATATAAAAACGGCTGGGGGGCGGCCGAGGGGGCGGCTGAGGGGGCCCGATAACGCGGCTGGGCCCCTAATCCGGCGCCATTTAATCCCTATATTAGGATCAGCGGATCGTTCCGCCGCCCGCCCGGCTTACCACCCACCGGACCCCCGCCCCGGCTGGACTACCGACGCTGCATGATACCTCCAAAATACATTACAATAAATCCAAAAACCACGAAAAATGTTATTATAAGTGCCAAAAGAATCAGATACTTGCACTTATAAGTACGATGTTCATTTCTCAAGTAATTTATCAATTCTTAAATAAGAAATTCAATATTTTTGACAGAGAGTACTTGGTGGAATTCCATTTTAATATTTTTGAATAAAATACTTGAATGATTTTCCACATTTTTATTTTTATTAGTGACCGGTTTCGCCAACCTTTCACGTTGGCATTATCAAACAGAGTAATTCTTAAATACTTAAATTATGAACAATATCTCTCAGGAAACCGTTTTATGAATACAGTTGATGATAACAAGATATTATACGTTTATTTATAAAAATAAAATAAATTCCCAAATCAATTCAAAGAGAAAATTTTTCAAAATTACAGTAAATGTTAAATTTTATTTGTAAAAAATCATTCTATTCGAATGATAAGCGGTACTCGCTATGTAAAAATAACAAAATTAGCAGCGCAGCACTTTGCTTCATTTTATTTTTCCAATAAAGTATCGTGCGACCATCATCATCAGGGGTTGGGGGCGAGGGGGAGGGGCGTGGCGCGCGGTGATTGCGGATTACCGGCGCGTTCTGCGAACCTTGATTAACAACGCCATTCAAAAATATTAATACGGGATTAAAAGAAAACATAATACCGAAACAATCAATTGATACCATTGCACGCGCGCGAGAATATTTTATTATTTTTATTTTACAATTTTAAGGCTTGGTAAAATGTGTAGGAGTAAATGAAATGCAAGATTAAAAATAAATAAAAAATTATATTATTTATATCTGGTTAATTTTAAAATAAAATAATAAATTGTCAAGATAAAATAATATATTTGTACAACAGCATAATGCAAATATAATAAACGAAAGAAATTATTAAAAATACATGCAAAAATAAATGCAGACGATTTGGAGATTTATATATATATTGTTAATGACACGTATTTACATAGTTTCTAGTTAAATAGTATTAGTTAAGAACAAAGCCCAACATTGATGATGCAAAAGTGTTTTGTGAATACAAAATATATTAATAGAAGCATGTCCAGGAGGTCACGACACTTTATTATCATAAACTATTCTAGCCATTTAGATATTTATATTTATTTTTCAAATATGGAATATTACACATTAAACCAGTCAGCCGTAGGTATTTTGTCAACATTTGTGCACGACATACTGACACGCCTTTATGACTTGCAAAGTCTTATACAACCGTTTGTTCAAACAGGTCGGTTGACGCGAACTGATTAAACCACCGAGTTTAACTTGCGTCATGAGCAGCTTTTTATTACTCGAGCTCAAGACCTAAATTAAATATTCATACTTTCCTTAAATCTGTGTTAGTAAATTTTTATAGCCTAAACCAAAAAAATTACTGGTGGAAAACTATCGAACATGATGGTTTTAATCGAATGTGCTTTGTTTGTTTTGGTAGTCTTAACTACTCTTTATAAAATATTGAAACTTAAAATCAAGCCCAAATTAAAAAAAAATGATCGTAAGAGTATTACATTAAAAGCTCTTCTTTTTAAATATAAAAGTATATTTTTATGGAAAGTTAGAGATTTTTAAATGAGTTTCGTCTCAAAGTAAACTAGTCGTATTAGAGCGTAAATCCTTACCCTAAATCCATAACCTTAGCCTTATGAACTATTGTAAATTTAATTAATGAAAAACAAAAGAATCTTGAAATAATTTATTTTTTTTGAGTGACGCTTCCACTTTTATTTGAAAAAGAAATCGTCAGGTTTTAAAAAAATACTAATTGGTTATCTGGATATATTATAATAATTTGTATGCCTCGGACGGCTCATCGTGCAACTACAATATTTATTTTTAAATAAACAATAAAAAAGAAAACAGTTTTAAAAAAAAAAATTTGCCATTTTTTATATTAAATCAGACATTATAGTAAAATTATAAAAAAATATAATAGAAACGAATCTAGAAAAATAATAAAATATTTTATACATTTTAAATAAAAATAAAGGTAATTGTTTAACAGTAAGTGTTCAAAACTATTGATTCAAATTAAATTAAAAACAAAGTAACAGCGCATTGGTGAAGACTATTACTTTAATACAACACAAAAAAACTGCTTTTAAATTTGTATCAAGAACAAAAGTATTTATATTTTTCCTTAAAATAATATCAAGAAGATTCTTTAAGCATTACTACATCTTGATTAAAGTAGAATAATATACATTAGTAACTTAAATTGATAATTGGATAACGAAGAGTTTCTGAATGTATCCACTATGTTAGTTAGCATCAATCGTATTGTCTTTTTAAATGGCAGTAAATATTATGAAACTAGGTTTATGGAATAGCGGATAAAACGCTCCGCACTTCGAAGCAGTTCAGTGGTGGTGGAAATACTCGCCGCACCTCCACACACCCGGCGCGGCGTACACGCGGGGTGGCGGCCCGGGATTAGCGGGCAAATCCCGGGAATCCGGACAATCCGGGAAATCCGGGAATGAATCGGCCGAGCCGGCAGATTTGGGCGCGCAATAAAAGTGTCTGCACGGAGGCGCGGGGGCGCGGGGCGCGGGGGCGCGGGCGTACTGACTACGCAGGCAAGAAAAACCTTTGACTATTGAAAAAATATTTATATTAACTAAAATAAAACATTATATATTTACGACTGCTAAAATATATATATGCTGGGAAATCTATGAAGTTCACTCTCTATTGAGATCACAGATTTTAGAAATGATTTTGAGAAATTTAAATTCATTCCTTTTATTACTAATAAATTTACTAATCACACGTCACATGTGTCACTCCAAAATATTGATTCATTTTATAATAGATAAAAGTGTATAACAGTCCATGTACATATTTATTTTAAGAAATAATACTAATGATTTTTACTGTAATTACATTATTATAGATGCAGAGCTCTTTAGCATTTTGTCCAAATAAAAATTTGAATGGATTTTTCATTGTTGATATAACTCGGCAAGTTTATTTTGTCAAATATGTGATGCAACGCAATTATTTCATAAATATAAAATGGTGTATGAATATTTTTGATTCATAGGCTCCATCCGCAAGCAAACGGCATTGTTTCTATCAAATTTAATGTTATCATTGTTATCATGTTATTATTAAATTTAAATACAAATTTGTATGCCTTCTATCTGGCTTAGGATGTTTCAGGCGGAGCTCCCGCCCATCGCTAATTTATAGTTATCCGCCGCTCCACTTTAACCAGTATGGTCCTTAAACCCCTAATCCCTCCGATACCAGACTACGTGAATGATATCAGAAATTAATTGCACAGCGTCCTCCCGCCCGGGGTAGTTTCTTGGGCGGATGATCCGGCTTGCAGATTCATTAGGGCGGGATTAGTCCCTATTGAAATCTGGCGTGAGCGCTGGGCGGCGGGGGCGGGGGCGGTCAGCTGGGCTTAGGGCGGCTAGGGACGGCTTTTCGTTGGGGCATTTAGCGATGGAAAAGTTACCTCAACACGAAAAGTATAAGAAATGTATTTTATTTATTTACAAATATATAAAAATAGCAAAAACAGTGTAATAGACATTCGATGTTATGGTACCCTTCAAAATCATTCATTTTTGTGTGATTTTTCACAAAGGAATAATATTTTTTATGAATACACACACGCACACGCACACGTACACACACACACACACGTACACACACACACACAAAAACACACACACACACATATATATATATATATATATATATATATATACATACATACTCATTCCAGTATGTAAATAATGACTGTTCAGCAGTCGAACCCGTTTCGGCTATTCGCTAATCACCGGAATGTTTACACAGAAATCCTTATCGGGTCGATACGCCCATCGCTGGCCGCTGATAAGAGGCTAAGCCGCGTGCCCAGCGGCACTCGCTGGCCGCGCGGGGCACGCGGTCCGTCGGTCCACTCACTGCGTGCCCTTCCAGACCAACGCGGCTGCACTCCTGCTGATCCTGATTGCACTAAGTCGATATTTTTTTTATTTTCAGCGTAGATCAAGAACATTAAAAATATTAACAGTTCTATTTATTTACGAGTGTAAAATCTTTCATAATAGATGATCTAAAAACTGCCCAAAACTTTTCTCACAGCAGCAAAAATGTTCGATTGATTTAATTACTCGGTGGTTAGACGGTTGACTTATAACCTAGAGGTCTCCGGTTCAAATCTCAAACTGATGAAATTAGACTCGCTCCTGTTTTCTTACTGCTCAAGTTATCTATTATGAGTCGAAGATTTTTGACAGGTAGTACTTGGTAGAATTCTATTTTAACGTTTTAACAAAATACTTTTATGATTTTTCCATATGTTTAATTTTATTAGTGAACGGTTTTACCAACCTTTCCCATTGGCATTATCAAACGAACTTAATGTTGTTTGATAACACCAACGTGAAAGGTTTGCGAAACCGGTTACCAATAAAATTAAATATGTCTAAAAATCACAAAAGTATTTTATTTATAAGATTTTTTAAAAAGATGTCGTAATAACATTGTCATACAAGCATTGTTGTTTTAAAGCTATAGTATACAGATACGTACCTGTTAACGGCGTAGACTAATCTAAATACTTTAAAATATATATTTCAGATATCATTCAAATTTTGTTGATGTTTTATCAGCATATAGATTTTCTCTCTCTTTCATTTAGGGTTTTTTTACACGTATTATTCCCTACATAAACTCAATAACGAAAATAGAGAAAACTATGCACTCTACCGCCACACCTTATAAACTCCACAACCTGCGCGCAGGATCAGGAGATAGTTATAGTATATACGGTATTGTAAGCATAGTTCTAAAAACTTTTGTAAATTTGTAAAAGAAAATTAAAAAATCTTGAAATTTATTATTTTTCTCTTTCTTTATACGTTAGCAGAAAGTGGACTCGCCGGAGGAAGTGGGAAATTTCTCCGTTGATGATACGCGAACAGTAAGTATTGTTGTAATAATAATTATGCTGCGGCGGGTTGGTACGGCAGCGGGCGTCTTGGGCGGCAGCTGGCAGGGCGGAAGTCCGCGGCGGATAAGTCCCGGGATTACCGCCCCCGGAAACCAGATAAGCGCCTCGGATTACCGCCCCCGCCCTTACTTCGCCTCGGAGCCTGGCCAGGGCTGACCTTGCGGCAGGATCGATGGGATTTTCGAGTGAAACTTCAACCATTATTGAAAATAGTTATTTACTATTTCAAAAAATATTTCACTATCGCTACTAAATTTAGTTAAATTCAATAGAAGCGTATTGTTTATTAAAATATAAATTGCACTATACATATAGGAGAATTTTATGGGTTTAAAAAAATTAAAAATGAGTAGAAAGCTTCGCTTAGTTCTGCGGAATCACAAAATTTATTTTGAATATAATTTAATTTATTTCTAACATTTTGAAAGGAAGTGAGTTTTAAAAAAAAAAATTCACAAAAAAATTGACTTACATATGCGATATTTATTATAAAATTACTAATATGAATATAATAAATGCCCAAATTTGTATTTCTGTCTCCAAATCTTCGTGTTTAACCAAAACATCAAACCCAATCGCATCACTCACTCGTGGAAAATTAACTAACCCAACCCCCGGGAAAGGAAAAAAAACCGACCCCTCGAGGTAATTCATTAGGCAGCGGGGACGTCTTTTCATTTGATCTTATTTATCTCCCGCAGGTACTCTCTAAAGGATGTTTACATTTCATCAAAATATTATCCCGATTGATTTCACGCGTGATTTGTAGTACCTCCGAGCGAAGCTGGTTTATCCCCGACATTCTAACGACATCAAACGGCCCTCGGCCAAACTGAGCAACTTCCCGTTCTGCTTCTTTTCTGAAGAAAGTGAACGAGGTGTGAAAAGGATAGAATGAGAGAATAGAATAACTCCATGCGGTCTGCAGATTGTTGGTTGCGCGTGAGCTATCTGCATTTAACTCTAGCGCATTTTTTCGTACTCTAATCTTTTCTTTGTTTAAGTAATTAATTATACCAAACACATTTTAGCAACCAAACAGAAACAAGAAATTAAAAACAAAAATATATTAATAAATATATAAAATAAAAATAACTCCTAGCAAAGTACTTTTCTAAAATAAAGCAGAGAAATAATATAATATAATGTAATATATATATATATATATTAATGTTATGGATTAGTCAATCAGATGCGTATTTATTACCCATTACGGGCTTATTATATTTACTAATATGATTAGGCACATTAGTTCATATATAGAAGACGATTTAAAGAAACTCTCAGAAAAATAACATCGTGATTTGTGTGGGATTTGAACCCACATCTCCTGGCTTACATGGCCGGTGTACGAACCCTTGCCAACCCAGGCCAACAAAATATTGGTTGGCCTGGGCACATTGGGTCATATGTAGAGTATGATTGTTAAAAATTCTCGATAAACGGAAGTGATTCGTTAGTACAAGGGTTCGTACACCGGCCATGTAAGCCAGGAGATGTGGGTTCAAATCCCACACAAATCACGATGTTATTTTTCTGAGAGTTTCTTTAAATCGTCTTCTATATATGAACTAATGTGCCTAATCATATTAGTTAATATATATATTTATATATGTATATATATATATTATATTTAAACTTCACGTGATAAATATAAGGCGTTTGTCGGGGAGTTATTGGTTGAATCTGCCCTTGGCAGTGAAAAGGAAAGCATGCACACCCAAAAATGGGTGATATGTAATAACCAAGCAGTAGGGAATAAAAGACTACCAGAAAACACCAAAAACATTGCGGATTGCGTCATTTGCAGTCTGCCTCGTAAAGTAGGTGGCCTATCTGAGCCGATACAAAAGTTACGAAAGATCGGCTGAACCGCGCGTGACACGCGCTACATTCAACGAGCAGTGCTTTTATGAGAATAATTTTACAATATTGGTGTATTCAAATTGACTATATGTATTATAAATATATATATAATATATAAATTATTCTAAATACGAATTTTTTTTGCATTACATTTTTTATCAGAAAGTAGTTACACATGATACTTTGTTAAATTATCAGTTACAAATTTTCTATGATCCTCTTCAATCACCGGACTGTATGTATTCATAAGTTATCATCAACTCTTTTGGTGAATTATTAATGAACATTATAACGTCTTTGTTATTAGGTTTAAAGCACCAATTACATTTCTTCATAAGCATTCAAAGTTAATTATAGTAATAAAATAAACTATACGAGACCTCTACATATTCTTTTAATATATAATTAAAGTGTTTTGTGTTTGCGAAGTGGTTGCCTTTGTCATCTATCGATCCAGAAAAACACAGATTTACACCAATGTTTTGAGAACCACATACTTAACTAATGTAACACGTAGCTAATGTTTATTAAAAGTTAAAATTACTGTATTAATATAATCGAATTAATTGGTCAATTAATGCAATTTAGATAATAGATAATTTGTAGATATAATATATAAATAGGTGTATTGGGTAAAATATCTAATTTGAATTAAAATCGGATATCCGGTACATCCTGCCGATAAACGAACCGGGGGGGATCCCGGCATTATCCGGCGACTCAACAGGCGGGCGGGAGCCGGGGCGGCTGGGCGGCGGATCCGGCCGGGACCCCTGGGCGGATTAGGGGCCAATTGATGAATTACGTGATCCCGTCCTTCGGGATCAGCCCGCCGAATCTTATCACCGCCCTGGATATGTTATGGGATTATTATGAATTTTATTTAAACGGTATTCTCTCGAGGTTTAAGCTTGTTAACTGATTTTTCATCTTCTTGAAAACTGTCTTCAAAATTGTCTACCGTGCTTTTTAGTTTTTATTTAATATTACAATTATTCGACATAATGGGGTTAGAACTAAAATACCATTAAATCACTTTGACTCTTAACACCATTTTTGTATTTTACCATATTGGCTTTACAAGAATAGGAATAATTTTAATTGACTCAATATTCATATTGCGCTGGACGTCAAATGCTTGCCCTCAGGGAAGCAGCTAAGTACTTCCGTAATGAAGGTTGGCTGGCCGCCTTCCCGGCTAATCCGCGGGCTCTCCTGCAGCGCCTCCGGGTGCTCCCGCGGGTCCGCGAGCATCCGTCTTTTTTCAGGACTTAGTCTCTCCCGCAGCCACCGTGCTGACGTCGCCTCTATCCAGACTTTTTATTGTAAAATCAAAATCAGTTAGCAGAGAGCGGGTTTTTTCTTTGCAAAATATGTATATATAATATATCAAAAAAATTATACTTTTTTTGAATTGGAAAGTAGTAAATATAAATTTTCATTAAGAACTTGAAAATACACTTCCTTAACTTTTAGAAAGCGGATTGAGTCAATTAAAAATTATAATGAATTCATTAATGAAGATGAAAGGTTACTTTAATTCGTATATCCAATTTAAAGATTTTTCCTTGAATATTTCTTTGAGACTGTAAGGGCTTCTTCGCCTTTGGATATAAAATATTACATTTAATTTAATTCATTAATTAAAACAACCATTCAACGAAATATTTGTTTTGGATCTGAAAGGGCTGCACTTTATACTATGTTGTAAACTTGAAGCGGTCCCGCCGGTCGCCCCTCACCCCGTCGCCGCACTCCATGGATTAAGGTAAGCGCTTTATCCCGGATTTAATATTTATACCCAAATATAACGATTTTTATACGCCTGGCTTGCGCGACCAGGGCTCGGGGGCTTGAGGGCTGGGGGGCTCGGGGCTTGGGGGCTCGGGGTCTCAGGGGCTCGGGGCTCGGGGCTCGGGGCTCGGGGCTCGGGGCTCGGGGCTCGGGCGGCAGGTGCGCCAGCGAGATCGCGCATTTCTACCGGCGACGCGTTTTATAACATAAAGTTGAGCTTTTGTAATTTCTTGTGACCTGAATTGGACCAATATTTTTATTTTTACTTATTAGTTTTAAACGATTTAAATATATATTTCTGCAATGGTTTTTCAATGACATAGTTTTGAAATCAAAGAATTAACCGAGCACATTAAGTGGCTTAAAAATAATTTCAATAAGAGTATTTGATTAGATGCAATCATGATTTTTTAAAATTTTAATTACGTATTTAATAAATGAAGTACAATTAACAGGATATCCAATATATTTGTAAATATTAAATAAATTCATTTTAAACAATTCTTCACACTTAAATAGTATTGTCACGAAAATCAAATATTTATTTTAAACATTATTTCAACCGTTAAATATTATTTTATTAAATAGTTGATGTTCAAAATTTAAGAACGTTCATCCAAAATCGGACATAATTAGTTGGACAGATCAATCATTGCCCTCAGTCTTTAAAGCGCAGCTTGATGAGTTATCAAACACAACACGCCACGATTCACAATTTAAACAGCACACGACAGAAACTTTTTCATTTTCTTACACGCCACTCAGTGTTTTATTAGCCGAGCACAAAGACGCATACAATACTAGAGATCTGTAATCCGCATTGAGTTTAAGGGGCAACTCGTCAGATGCGAGATACGCGGAGCAATTCATAAAAATCATCCAAGCAGAAATGCCATACATTAATTGGGAATTAGCGTCGTTAGACGTCCCCTGTTTATTTTAAAACCGTCTCCACTTATAGGGGATTGCTATGGCGCTGAGCTGGGGTTGTTTTGGCAACTCGATTTTATTTAGTGAGATCTTCATTGGCATGTAGTAAGGTAGCCTGAAACTAGGCGCGAGATATCTTATTTATTTTACATTGAAGGATTACGAAAAAGTTGATATTCACCCATAAGTCTTCAGTTCATTAGATTATAATAAGATAAATAGTGATAGATTTAAAAATATATAGTAGCACTGCTACCTTTTAGTTGGGATCAATTTAAACAGCCACAAAAATTAAATCATCGAAGATCCAAAGAAAAACTATTTATGTTTCTAGTGTGGGGTTTCTATGATTTCATTGTATATTATAAAGCAAATATTTGCAACGAAAAGTGACCCTCGCGCAGCTGCAATAAATACTTCTATCTAACCATTCCACGTGAGCAGTGGCATACGATACGAAATTTAACTACTTTTTAAAAAATAAACGTTTATACATTATAAACAAAAATAGCAACAGAAAAAAGTGATTTTTCTCAAAGCTATTGGATTTAAAGTTATCCGCCAGAATACATCGGTTGACCTAATAGAGAGGTCCCTGGGTTGACCTCCTTTCTGTCAGGTGATCCCATCAGGTAATTAGGCTCTCACTTGTTCCAGTAGAAGATAATTTGTGTTGATTTTGCATGTGAAGATCGAATTATTTTTTTTATGTTACCATTTACGGTATTAACAAATAACATTAACGATATTTTTAATATATTTTATATATAATATATAAATATATATATTTTTATTTTATATATTCATATAAAGTTATATTTTCATATTAAGTATTCCTTATTAATACGAAAAAATGACATTTAAAACTACTTAAAGTCGAAATCATCTGAAGGACATCTTGAGGTTGTATTGGATTCATAGTGTGGAAAAAAAAACAAAATGATAATAACTTAATCATTTAATTATCCTCCAGGAAACTGATTTGTTTTTGTGGTTTCATCGATACTCGATACTTATATTTGCTGTGATAAAAATTACCAAAAAACAAAAATCGTTTTATGTAAGATCAAACCCTTTAAATTTTATGTTTATTTTTAATGTATGGTTATATTTCGTTGAATGATGAAATTATCTTATTTTTAGTTATTACAAAAATATAAAAAAAAATTTTTTTTTAATGAAATCTGTTTGCTGTATATCGCTGGCGATAACTTTTAACAATTTTTTGAATTTAATATTTTGTCTAAGTTAAAAATTATATGTTAAATAATTCTAAATCTAGATCCTTCATTTAGGGTTTCGTTTTTTAATTCAGCAAAAATAAGATTAAAACTGCTGCGTGGTTCAGTGACTACTACGTTTGTGTGTCGACTGCGGGGTCCCGGGCCTGTATCCGGTCGGAACAATAAAGTTTTTTTATTTCTGGTAAATTTTTAAAATTGAATTCAAAAAACTTGAATTAGAAGACGCTACTAGAAAAAAAACCACATTGAGGATTTTTTTTTTTTTTTAATGATTTTAATGTTTACAATAATTCCGGAGACGTATCAAACCAAATACGGTCGCAATAGATTTTGAACGCTTGTCTAACTGCCTGTCCTCTTTTAGTCTTATATTTTTCAGTTTTTTGAGCTTGACTGCGTTGAGTTCTTGGAATAAAGTTGAAATAGGACAATTGACTAAGGCCACTTAAGGATACTCGCTATAATATGAAAAACAACCCTGTGACGTATTTTAAGGGTCTAAATAGAAGTATTATGAGTATGGAAAACTATTATAATAGTTCAGATATATTAGGTTGCGACATTTTATTTATCCGCAAATACATACGACTCGGTTAATACTGTTAGCACTCACAACACAAGCATCCAAGCAGGAATCCCCGTGAGCTGGCGTGACATGATAATAGTATATAGCTAGTGGACCATTCCATTCGGCGTTCGCTAAATATCGAATGCCCCAATCGAATGAGCCGGCCCTAAGGGGAGCTGGGGAGGCGGCGGGCCATCTGTTGCGGCCCTGCCTCATCCCTTTATCTGGAATTATCCTAATCCTTCTCTGTGCGGCCCGCGACCCCACCAACACGAGGCCACTCACACACGCGGGGGGGTTTACGGCAGAGTATGCGTGAGGATGACTACGTGTCGGTGTTAATATTGCGTTCTGTGTGTGCGTGTGATTGATGATTACAAAACCACTATATATTTGATTATTGAATCGTTCATTTAACTACTAAACCAAACAATTTTATATGAATAATTTATTTGATCAAAACAAATCCCGTAAAAAATATTCTAGTACTTTATCACATTGTCAGTACAATAAACCACCAGCATGGATATATATGCGGATTATTTGAATGGTTGATAATCATCGTTACTGGTTAGCATTATTAGAAATAAATGTGGGAATTATACCAAGATGAAATAAAACCTTTGACAAGCTACTTCATACATAAGCACACAAGATCTTGTGATATTCGTATACAGAAGTACTGAAAGATATGAACCATCGCGAGTGCCGTACTAGCAGCTGTTTAACACTTTAAAATGTTTTATTTATTTACAATTCAATAATTTCACCGAGTGAATTCTGTCAAAAACATTTAAAAAATCACACGGATAAATATTTTTAATGAAGAATCGGCAACCCGGAGAATAAGCGCAAGGAATCAATCCCGAGCTATTCATGATGATCGTCATCATCATCACCGCAGTTGGCCGTTCTCGCAGTCTGTCCCGCTCGAACAAGACGCCCTGCCCTGTCCGCTCTGTATGCAGTGAGCGGTTAATCCTTTTAGCGGCGTCCCTGTCTGGCGCGCAGCCCGCCCGACATGCCTCTCACTCTAATCCCTTATTTGAATCTTATCAAGATCCGTGGGGCCGCGAAGCTGCCACTCCACACACGCGTCCAGGTCCGCACCGCTCCAAGGGATTCACCAGATTTTAAATATTTTTTGGTATTCATAATACTACCATTCTTTGAAAATTCTTTAAAACTCTTGGACGATAGACACACACCGTATTTTACAGCATTTTTCAAAAATATTTCTCTCAGAAACAAGACAATTTCATCTCGATTGGGAGCTTGCCATTGTCTAATGTTTTTTTTTCAAAATAAAAACTATGATTGTTAAAAAATCAACACCAAACGAAGTTTTAACGGGGCAAGGCACATCTTGTGTCTATAATTTACTGAAGAATTATAGATTTAAAGCTGTGATAAGCCACGGCTGTAAGACACGACGAGAGCGCGCGGTGCCCCGAGGTGGCCTCCACATCAGAGTTATCAAGCAGAGTTCCTGAGCACTGCGGTTTTACTTCCAATTCACGTTTTTAGTTAAAACGTTAGAATTAAGAAATCAACGATGAATTGAAAAGTTAGTGCGGTTTCAATAGTCCCGCGGTCCAAGTGATAGTTGCATCATGTCCGTTACATATTTATTTCGATTTCTTAATAATATTAACGCGATCGATCAAATAATAATGACCATCTTTTTCTCTAAACACTGTCGACGCCACAACGAAAAACTTCTTTCCAATTTTCCAATAACTGATTTTTTTGTTATTCAAAATGTCTCAATATTGCGTTTTAACCAATTGAATCCCCCCTCCCCCCCCATGCAATACATCATTATTTATAGCTGTTTCGGAACATCTAGCTTATATTTTTTAGTTTAATAATGCAGGCAATAGAAGATTGTGACCGTCGAAAATAATAGTGTTGTTAAGTTATCTTACCAACGTTTAATAGCTAAGCATTAAAGCAAAAAATAAAAAAAATCAGGTAACTGTAGCCCCAAAAGTTGAAGATAAATATTTGCCGCAATCGAATGTCATTTTTTTATTTTTACTCCGCGAGCAAGATACACCTAGGCATAGTTAAATTAAACGAGGTATAAAACTACATTATTCCGGAATATAAGGAATCTTTTAGCGGAAGGGGCACATAGGCAAACAGTTGCGATGTATTTTGTGTATGTTTTCGGTATTAAGTTTCTTGTATGCAAGGAAATTAAAGAGATTATAATCTGGGACTTAACGGCTAGCAAGAAAACGTGCCAATCAGGTAATTTATTATAATTGATATAGACATTCACTCAACTGTGGCATCCACCGTGCTGGATGCAGGAAAAATACAGAGATAATTATTATTATTTAAAAACAAAATTTAATTAATTGATATGTCCTGAGTACGGGCCCGTTGCGCTACCCTAATCTCACATCCATACACACACTTTTGAGTTTATATCCTGTTCCCATATTCTATTTATAATAAAAAGATGTATGAATTATTCCTGGTTGGGGATAAAGGTATTACGGGCGCAGGCAAGATGCAAGAGGACAGTGGCGGCGGGGCGACCCGCTCGGCCGCGCGGGGCTCGTGCTCGTGCTCGTGCTCGTGGTCGTGCTCGTCTCGTGCTCGTGGTCGTGCTCGCGGCGCAGGTGGCGGCCGCCAGCGTGCCCGGAGCACCAGGGCTCTTGCCGGCACCGGCAAATATCACCAAATATCGCCAAATATCGGGAAATATCGAGAAATATTGCCAACACTATTGGATAGCGAGGTACATCAAAATAATATTTTTACACATTGATTTCAGATCAGCATAATATTGCTAGCAGTGACAAGAGATCAGACATGAAAGATTTTACATAGGCATTAACTATTTTTCATTTTACACTGATATTTATCTTAAACGCAAATTACCACTAAAGTAATTTAAAATGTTATATGGATTAAGCTGAATCGGGAAGTTTCTTGCAGTTATTAATTCTCTTTAAAAATAATGTTATACGAGCGTACACACACACACACACAATAAATAATATTATAGTGAACAAGAATTTGCTTAATATTTGCTGCAAATAAAAACCAAATTCAGCTCAATTTTAGAGATCCGTGATTATTCATAGTGATTGAGGTTTTTCGAATTTTTTTTTACTAGAATAAAAAAATATATATAAAATCAAAGAAAAATAATTGTATAATACGAGTGTTAGATTAATTACTATTTAAGACATTCTTAGCAAATACAAAGATTGTTTTCTTTTTTTGGAGGGATTTTTAAAGAGAGTGTATTAATTTGATTTGTAGAGTTGCGGCATCCTGCGCCCCGTGCAGCCGCAGCCTCGGAACGGCCGACCCCTCGGAGGCAGATTTTATTCAATAAAAAACTGAAAACGGAAGCGACCAATTATTTAGATCCGCTGGGGTGTATTCTTTTGATAGCTTTTTGTGCGTGGATTACAGTACACCTCCTCGGTGCTAGTCCACAAATAATCAGTCGGAATAATCTATTATACTCAAAATAATACCTACATATAATGTGATCCATTCATCCCCATTTAAGATGTGTACGTATTTATATTTACACACATGCTCTGGAACGAAATTATTTTGTTTATTATTGCTAAAAAATTTCAATATAAGATTGTTTATGAAAAAATAACATCGTTCATTCAGATTAATTTAAAAGTTGAGACAGTTGCATACTACAACTCGGCAACAAATTTATGAGCTCTACATCATGTGTGTTTATATTTATAAGAAAAACTTATTCTCTACTGTGATTCGAGATTAGTTCGTAAAGATAATAGGACAAGACTCGGTAGGAAGCATGACACAACATTTGTTAATAATGAAACACAAATCAATAATGCATTCGGCCGTCGGTGCGGGCAGCTCGGGTAATCTCCTAAGCCGCCCTCCAGGGACCCGGGGCATCCGGGATCATCCCTTGCTCCGAGACTACCCCGCTTGCTGTACTACCAGCATCGGAGATTCTATGGCAAACGAAAGCTTTAATATCCTCTCCAATCTCAGAGAATAATAACGGGGTTGAGCAAAAAACACCCTCATGCTTCTGGAACAATGGTACGGCACACTAGACCGCGAGCCAAATGCGTAGTTTATACCAAAATCCAAAATATAAAATAAAATATTTTTTTCAATTTTTTAAAAACAATTTTCGGTAACCTCATTCAAATTTTTCAATAAATTAGATCTCGGAAACAATTTAAAGTTTTTGGAAACTTTCAATAAATAAATTAACCGGAGCCGATGTTATTTTTGTAAAAAAGCAAAGATGCGTTTCATATTGTGTAAAATAATTATTGTGTATAATGGATTATTTTCTTTTAAAATATAAATTTTAGAAATAATAATAATAAATCCATCTTGAACATTCATTTAAAAGAAGTAATGTTTTTTAAGAAACTATTATACTTTTATAAATAACCATTTTATCATTTAAAATATGTTTTGTAAAAGAAATTAAAAATAATAATTATCGCACAGATATAGTATTCAACAAACGTCACCCTGAATCGGTAAATATCTACGAGGGTAGTTGTAAAGCTTTCGTGTCCTGGCGTAACCCCCTTACAGATTATACTGCACCCTGCCCCTTGCGCGGCTGAGGGTTTATTTACCTTCAAGCACTGGGAACAAGACGTGAGAGAAGGTACAAGGATATGCATTCAAAATTAAGGCACTTCTATTATTATATCTGGATTATCAATGCGCAGCATGAACGCGCGCTCCATCGATGAACTCGGTGAGCGCTTTCAACGGTGGGTACTTAGCTAACAAATTTAATAAGTTAACATTGAAAGATAATCGCAGATAAATAAATAAACTAAGTCAAACTTCAGCCAGCGCGGTTCTCCGTCAGACTGAAGAACTATCGCGATTGATCTATCAAGGGTAAACGCGCGCACAGTTCTATAGTATATCGCTATGCAAGCAACTCGCCTTATCCACCAAATCCAGGCAGCTGTCAAATCGTTATCAAATCCAGAGATAAGTATAATATAACACAGATTACAGACGGGCGATTATAAACACACCAGAGTTCTATCACTGCCGGGCCGATCGTATCAAATAACCGTTTGTACAGCGAAAAGGAAACGTACACTGTGATACACGAGTATGCTAGCCCAACGCCCACTCGGCCGAGTAAAGCAGCTGTGGACCTAATTGTACACTGCGGTCATTTAATTACTTACACAAAACAATTAAATCAGTAACAGTTGTAATTTTTTGGATCAAGTGTTTTTGTTATAAGATTTTAAAAAAATAGCCGTGTACGTTTTCATTCATTCATACAGTTAAATGGAAGTCCTACTTTCTCTTTCATCAAGTCCCTTCCGCCTATCTGCACTTCCCTTTGCTTATCTCTTTAGGCCATACATGCCAAGTAATAAAAGTAGGAATACTGCATTGAAAATCACATTTGAAGCGTATTCATAATATATGACGAAACAATGTTTTAACACATTTATTTTCGTTTTTATTATAAGAATATGAAATATATTAATAATGCCGATTACGAAAATTTGTTCTAAGGATGGCTGAAATTTAAACTACATCAAATAAAAAAGGTTTAGTAATTACACGAGTAGTATTTATTTTTGTAATGTCACAAAACGCCGATGTCAACTTTTGGAGAAAAAAAATGTTAACCATCCGTATACTGATATGTTTTTATTTTATTTATAATTATTGTAAGTACAGTTGACGGCACTCACAGCTAACTATCTTAACTTATTATTGATTTTTTGTGAAGACCTTCTCACAGGAAGTACGATTTTGCCTATACAGGTTTTATTGATTGATAATGATCAAGTACATTTTTTTTAAATATTGAAAATTGATTAAATAAACTCATAGAAAAATATCATCAAAATGCACCGGCCATGTGAGCTTGGGGATGTGGGTTCAAATCCCACACAAATCACGATGATATTTTTCTAAGAGTTTCTTTCATCAATTTTCAATATTTGAAAAAATGTACTTAATAATTATCAACTATCTTAACATTAATTTGAGAATAGTTACAGAGTGCAGTCTGTCGATGCTTTGCATTTGTGTGAAACAGCCGTTGCCGACCTTGGGTCCCTCCCCCGCGAGGGAGGTCGGCTCGCGGGGCGCCTCGGCCCGGCGGTGTCCGCGCACAAGCGGCGATTTGTTCGGGCGCTTATCTAATCGGTGCTTAACGCGGGCGGGGGCGGGGGCGGGGAGGCGGGGCGGGGCGGGGCGGGGCGGGGCGGACGCGGATCGCGGCTCTCGGCGATCAGCGATCAGCGGCCCATGCGGGGCTTCAGGAAATCCGTGGATTGGAATGTAAGCGATTCACACCTCAAGCGGGCCCAGTGTCATTTGACAATTTAAATACCTCCGGTATGAATAATATATCAGATAGGGAAAAATTCAAATAGGCTTAATTTATTTTCGTATGTAGTCAAATTAAAATTATACTAAAAATAAATAATGTTGGAAACGAACAGTAAGCATTTGGTATACTTCAGTCTAATTGGAAAATTATTTATTGCTTGTCAATTATTAGCTCTCAATTGACTTCTATCTGACTATAAGTTATAGTGCAAGGTTTTTGTAACCACCTTCGCCAACACCAATGTGACAAAGTCAGAAAATTCTACATTTATTTATTATTATGTAGAATTATTAACTACACACCATTATTATTAACTAGACCAATTAAATTAGATTCAATAATTCTTTGTTTGATAATATTATCTGTTTTATTTTTTTACACCTTATTCTAAAATAAAACAATTTGGTTTTAATTTCAGTCCAGCATTTTAAAATTAAAAAGATACTTCTAGTTACTGATATTGTGGATGTGTGTGGAATGCAGGTAAAAATCGACTCATTCGAAGGTACAATACAACACAGCGTTAGCTATCGATTTCACCTGGCAAATCCGGCCAGATAAACAGTTCCAGTTGACACCCGCGGCCTAATTGAATTTGACAACACGGTTCGCCGCGCCACCCTGCCACCCTGCCACCCCCCCCCCTCCCCCCGCCCGCGGAAAGCGGAAAGCGCTAAGGCGATTCCGCGATTAGCGTGGATCCGGGCGGATAAGGGAGCGGGCGGACGTAAACCGAAAATATAACGTAAACATCCGGGAGGAGGAAGCGCGCGGGCCGGCCGCACCGTCCGCAGGCTGCGGCCAACGAAAGACGCCAGTTTACTCGACCTGAGCGGTTGATCTCCGTCCTGCTCAGCAATTACAACATCCAACTGACAACCGAAAGTTAGTAGGTCTACAGTGTTCTCTTATTTTAAAAGCATTCTTTTTTTGTTCATATTTTTACCTAAACATAAAAGCAAACACTTTTGGCTCGTTTCCACGTGGATTGTCAGCGTGTGTAAGCAGGTTTACTAGGTTAAAGCGGCTCGTGATTTTAGTATTTTGAAACCATGACTTCTGACTGACACTTTTAAATATATATATATTTATACGAGTGTGTATATATGTATATATATATATATATATATATATATATATATATATATATATATATATATATATATATATATATATATTTATTTATTTTAAATATATATATTTATTTATATAAACACGCAGAACGACCGCAGGAAAAGAATACTAGAAGCCAGCTGGCGAGCGGTTAGGCAGGAGAGAGTTAAGAGGATTATCTCCCAGTGATTGATGGTGCGGCCTCGGATAGCGCGAGCCTGCCAGGCGCTCTCCACGGCTGACTCCGACATCTCCGGCGATCAGTTTGCCGACACGTTTACTTATTTACCTGTATCACCTCGTTGGTTTATATCAGTGATGTGATATATTGAAAAAAAAATGCTTCATTTTTAATTGACCTATCACTGTTGGATTCACGAAATTATTTAGAAGTCTAACAGACAGGCGTATTTAAATAATCGCCGCATTGTTATACAAGTTGGCAGATGCCAAAGAGGTGCAGTCGCATTACCTCTGAACTCTTTTTTCTGTTTACCATCCCACCTCTTTCTTTGCGGTCTCTTTTATTTAAAACTAGTGTACTAGATGCACAACTCTCGTGGGTGGCGTTGATATTTCCTACTTTTGGGGTTATTGACGTCTTTATTTTTATTTCCAAGACATTAAAGAAGCCACAAAAATTCTGTAAAGGGGTTTGTACGATGATGTCATGTCGAAAACTTTTGTATAGTATAATGCGATATGGTTATCTGAGTTGAGCGAAAAATAAATATAAGGTAGTCATAATCGCGAACACGATAAGCTGGGCTTACACTGAAGACAAAACAATCGTCCGATTGTCTCGTCATATCAGCTGCAGTGAAAACTATTCAAACTGTTAATATAATACGAACATGTTGTGTCTTGCAGAATGCTCTCGAAATGAAAATGACGGCATCTCACAATTCACAACATCAGTTATATTTTGCACACACATATATTTATATATATATATATATATATATATATATATTTTTTTTTTTTTAATGTGTATTTAAAAACTATCTTTGGTAACTAAACTAAAACATTGAAACACTAATAAATTGAATGCGGCTTATCAAAAAAATACCATTTCGTTTAATGAGTGCAAGTGGATTTAAAGAAGGGATTCCCAAATTAAAAAGATGACGGTAAAGTACAAATGTTTTAAAATAAAGAACAATAAAAGTTTATTAACGTAAGATAATAACTCTTTTGTATGCTCGTTTGCTATACAGATGACCTGCTCTGTTCAGACGGCATTTACGTGTAGTGTTTTCAGCTTGTGTGATTAAAAGCATTTTAAAATATGCTCTTACCTAAATGATTCCGCCCGGAATAACATTAAAATGATAAAAAAAGTTTTTCGGAAATATTACACACAGTTAACAATTTATAGGTCGGCATACAACTACGGCCGGTGCGTTTGCCTCGTGCGGCCCACTAGTAGGGACTGGGGTACTGACGGGGCGGGTGAGCGGTAAGCTGGATGGAGAAACGGGATTGGGGTGGGTCGGGGTTGTCCGGATTACGAGGTGCGCCCTGCTCCGGACACTGAATATCATATTGGGTTTTTACAAGTTGGCGTGGGCACATCCACCATACTATATATCTTAAATTATCGCAAAGAGCACAACCTGGATAGAAAAAACGGACTCATTCGTATGGACTTTAAGTCTAGGTTATGTTAGATATATTCTTCTGTATTCAACCATAGTTTTAAAACCATTACCATAAAATTGTTTGTACGTATATTTTTATATACAATATATATACATATAGATTGTTTTTTATTATTATTACGTACCATGTTATATGTTTAACAAGCAATATAATAATTTCATTTTAAATTCACTAATCTGGATTGCCCAGATTAGCCAGATGACCCCTCCCAAAAATAAATCCGGCTTAGCGCGGCTCCACCTGCCGCGTGTCCCCAGATCCCTGCTCAGGTACCCGCGTACAGAGTACATTTTATACGTATTTATTATTAAATAGATAATGCAATGTATTATAAACAAAATATTTGTTGGAATTAGCCATTTTATATCTTTTAAGTTGTTGTTTTCTATCTTTGAAATCAAGCTACAAAATAAAAATTGAGTGTGGTAATTGAAATTTTTGGAAACGAATAAAAGCATAGGCGTCGGCTTCAATACCAGAAAAACTCTCCCTTCAATAAAATATAACACGCAACTCAAAAAATGGCGAAGTCTATAAAAATTAAACGATAAAAATATTTTACATCATACTAGCATAAATGCTTCTATGTATCAACTTTACATTAATTAACAATGTCCTATGCAAACGCCTCATGTGTACCCGTGCTATCACTCTGCTTTTTAACGTAGCCAATATTGAAGCAGTGTTTTCTGAAATTGATAAGGTTTATTATGATTTTATATAAAACATGAAAGGTTATTATTAATTTTATCAATAAAATAATTTTGATACATAAGACCAATTTAAACTGCTCGTTGTGATGCATTGAAAACTGTTTAATGTCAAAGTTCCGACAGTACTTGTAGAATTTATTATATACATACTTAGCACTAAAATTTATAATACTATAACAAAGTTCTGTGTTCAGATATGTAAATTGTAGTCATTAAACAAATACCTCTTTGCTTTATGTGTGGTAAAAAATGTGTTTTCTTTTCGACAAAATAAGTGCCATTAATCTAGCTTACCTTATTAGCTAATATAATCTTGGTACATAATCCGTTGGCATTAGCTTGAGATAAATTACCAATAAAAAACGCCTTTCATGTCTGACAAAGCGTTTGGGCTGGAGCAGTTCCAATATAAATTTATCACATATTTATAGAAGCTTCCAGCTTTAGTACGAAATATCTACTAGGTTTATGATACTTCCAATTCTAATAGATTATATCCAATCGCTTAGAGAAAAAAAAACACTAGTTCATACTATTTATTTATAGCGTACATATATCTGAATACTCGTTCATAAATTTTTGATAGCACACAAGTCATTTAAATTCTGATGATAAATCGTTTTCTATTTTTAGAATATGATAGCTTATTTATATTAGACTATTATTTAAAAATACACATAGAAATCGCATATATCCAAGATGAATATATATTATAAGGGTAAGATAATGTACAATAAATAAAATTCCGTGGCTCGTTTAGATGAATCTACTAATTATAAATCAACATAAATTTGCTGCTGTTATAATATAAACGTAAATTTTTCGTATAAGCTTACCATTTGACACAAAGATCCTACAAAAAAGTATAGATCAAAAAAAGTATGTAGGTAAATTATTATTCATTTAAATAAAAGTAGAATTTTAAAAATTAAGTGATGATGTCTGAGAATATATTGTAGATAATTTCTTTGATTCAGTAAAGAAGGACGTAAAGAAGCCAATCGCTCGAGGGGAATTCAATGTAATTTTTGTTCGCACATGGAGTAGATTGAGAAATAATCTACTCTAGGAGCAGGTGCGGCGATTCAGTCGCTCAGGCGCGGCAGCAGGGCTGTCGCGGGGTGCATTTGCACAGAGCGACTGTCGCTTCAAAAAGAGTCGATCGCATGCCATCATAGCCAAAAGGAAACTAGACCCACAAATGAATGTGGCAAGTGCGTATTTTGGTGAATAGTAGATGAGATCAGCGTACATTGGACACGAGTAGGATAGTCCGACTGGATATGCGCAGAGCGATCGGCCTCAGCGGCATTCCTTAGTTTGGCCGAGGCGCAGCGCAGCGGCTTATGGAAATGACTCGGCTGTGCGGCGCGGCCGGCTGTAATCCCCGCGGTTTTTGTAAGGAGCGGAGGTAATCTTGATTAATCATGGCCGATCGGGAATTAACATATCAAATCTTGGCCGGGCGGGGGGGGATTAGGCGAATTGTGACGCGGCGGGACAATGGCGCGGGGGGCGCCCGGGGGCCCCGCCGCTAATTAATCTCTGCTTCGTAACTCTGCGGATCGTGGAAATAAATATTATAAATATTTATGAATGTCTTTTCATGCCGTTGGAGAACGGATGTCTATAATGATATATGGTGTGTTGTGGACACGAATTTATTATTATTAAATTATTAAGAAATACCTCAGAAATAAACCTCATTACTTTCATGCTTGATTTATCATATTTTTTAAAATATGATTAAAACTTTATAATTTTTTTTATACGAACCCAAAATATCATATCGATTTATATTCAAAGCATTATTGGGCACTTGTTTATAACATAAACTAAAATTTGTGATATAGGACAACTCAAAGTGCTACCAGACGGCAGCCAAAGACAATGAATTATTAAATATATAAATACAACCAATAGAGCGATACTTTAATATGTTGATTATTTTTTTCTAGTGAAAAGTAAAAACAACGATCTAATAACTGACTTGAACTTTAACACTAAATAAAAACTTATTTAACGTAAAAATTTATGTCAAGTTAGTAAAACAATATTTCATAAAACTCAAATACAAAAAAAATATGGAAAGTAAATGATACCCAGTCTCTCCTGTTCAGTTGAATACCACGATTACGGAAACGATATTAAAAAAAATTAGCGTCAGTTTGTTATTATGACATTAGCACTGTGTCGTTTTTCTTCAAGACGAGCGAAATACCACGCAGGTCCCGAGGCGGCAGGACCTCGGGAAGGCGAGGAAGGGCAGGAAGACGAGGCGGGGAGGACCCGGCGGAGGAGCGCGGCCGAATCTGACCCCGGTGAATATCTGACGTGTCTGGTTACTAGTTTTATAAATCTCTGCAAAGGATTATGATATAATATTATAGTCGCGGTTTATAATACGACAGCTTGTATTTAGATTGGACAATCTGTATTTAGTAGTATTTTAAATTTCTTACAAGCAAAAAAATATTACGCATATACCAGAGGCGTGCAGTCTACCGAGGCAGTACAGTATTTAATTTATCAAAGCATTTTGAGTTTTTGCTAAGTTATAGGATATTCATAAGAAAAATAAAAATAACCTAATAATTGGAATAGAATAATAGATAGTAGATAAAAAAAAATAATAATTATGATTTCGCCTTTCAAGAGCTTTCTTTGTCTGACTGAAATATGAAAGCGGTTACAATTACAAATTTTAAAATCTCCTAGGCGTTCGGCTCTTCATGTTTGTAGTTTACACATAAATGTTGCGGATATTGTAAAAAGCTAAGATATTGTAAAATATTTTGAATAAAATGCTTTTGTGATTTTTCTACATATTTAATTTTATCGGTGATCGGTTTCGCCAACCATTCCCGTTGGTTTTATCCCAGATAATCCCGTTGGTTTAGATAATCCCAACGGGAATGGTCAACGAAACCGATCACCGATAAAATAAAATACGTGGAAAAATTACATAAGTATTTTAATTAAAAATATTAATATGGAATCCCACCAACTACTCTCTGTCAAAAATATTGAATACATTGTTAAATAAAAATAAATGATAATCAAATATTTGAATTAAAAAATCAGGTGTTGAATATCAGAGAAGAATGTATTATTTTGAAATTCGGTGTTTGTTGATGCAACTCGGTCTTAAGCATATATTATATAAAAATTGACATAAAAAAAAATATATAATAACTTTAGACTGAAGTTAAAATCTTTATGGTTTGGATTTTAACGATTATTTTTAGTATAGAACATTTCAAAAAAATAGAGAATAAATCAAACGACCGATGTGTAATTGATGATGAGTTTTATGTGATTTTATTACATTGACTGTTCGAATGACTATCCATGTGAGATATTAATTACAATATATGAATGTGTAGAAAACAACTGCGGGCGGCGTTCCTTAGTTCCACTCCTCAGCCCCAGCCCAGCCCAGCCCAGCCCCAGCCCCGGCCCCAGCACCAGCACCAGGCCTGGCGCGAGCGAGACGCGGCGACCGCGGCCGCGCGCCCGAGCGGGACGGAGATCATCCGCAGATTTGGAGATTATGATTCATATAAAGAGCGGAAGAATGAACGAGTGGGGAATTATTACAGAGGGACCGAATCTTCGGATTAAAAGGGGAATAGTTGCGGACTAATGAAGGCCTCGGGCGGGATCGGGTTGCGGCTTATCGCCGTGAATATTTTTTTGTAAGGTTGAAACGTCTGAATAACGCGTTATCCCAATCAGTAAAAGCGAGCTTAGTCGAAAATGTCAGAGTTATTACCGATGCACCTTCATATCCTCAATAGAGGAAAAAATCAAATAAATATAAACAAGAAATTCAATATTTTTGACAGAGAGTACTTGGTGGAATTTCATTTTAATAATTTGAATAAAATACTGTTCTGTTTGATAATGCCAACATGAAAGGTTGGCGAAACCGGTCACTAATAAAAACAAAAATGTGGAAAATCACTCAAGTATTTTATTCAAAATATTAAAATATAAACAAAACAAGTATCGAATTGTGCATGCAATAGAAGAATGATTATATCAACAGAGGAAATGTGTTCAAGCACCATTTACAGTATGAAATTTTTAAAACATTATTCTAACTGTCTAAATATCCAGGCGTTACTAAATTCAATATATGAATGATAAATTTACATAATTTTTTATTGAATCTATCAATAACAGATTTATAAGAACATTTTTTTAGTAACAAACAAAATTGTTCTAACAAGATTGTTCGTAACATAATAATAAAAACGCATACAAAAAAAAATTATTGAATGTTTTTTCTCTTCTAATTATGTAAAGGCTAGATGCTCAAGGGCTATAAAATAAATAATTTGATATTGACAAAAACATAATTAATTGAAAATAGTAATGAGTTTTAGTTCACTCGTGTAGGGCAGTCTTCTACATCCGCAGATAATCCCCCCGAGTGGGGGCGCGAGGGAGCGGTCTGCCGGGCTCGGCGGGAACTGACTTGCCGCGCACGTGGGAATCCAAACATCCGAACAACTCCACTGACGGCTCAGCAAATTAATGATGCATAATAACCCAGCGATTAAAATCGCTAGCTTTATATTATTGCGTGCAGGAGACATCCGAACTCAGGTAATCTGAATGCCGGGCATGTAAACATTTTAGAGTGTATTCCGTTACTATTACAAAAAAAACTGTTGATTATCACCTTTTTGGTTTTGTTCTACGAGTATAAATCCAGACCAAGACGGAGACCCTCTTCTGCAGCCTTGTTCCCTCGTGTATATATTACGTGGCATATTACTTGGCACTATATTTTACGACCTATAAGCCATCGTAACTCATTGAACCCGGAGACATGTATAATTTAATTTGACAATTTCTTTTCTGAACCCACACTTGAATCCATTTTGGTAAACAGCTGTTTTACTACCACAACACTAACAATGAAAAATTTATTTTTAAGCTTTTACGAGGTTTTAGTTATTTTTTAAATATTTTTTTGTACCACTGTGAAAAGGTATTGTAGTGATACATTTTGTGTGTCAAATTTCTCTTGCATACGAGTGGCAGTAGGTCGGCATACAAAACTGCCATGGTAAAAGTAAATAATTTTTGGGGCGAACAGTAAACTAACATTTTGGATGTGAATTATAAGTTAAGTTTAAGTTTCAATACTAATTTTATAAATCCACAACAGATTAGGTTTCTTTGCAATATTTCAAATTAAAAGAAAACAAATGTGAATTGCCAATTAAAAATCAGGCAATTTTGCAATTCACGAACCTTATTCTAATACTTTTTTTTAGGTTAAATTTAATACAAGAAAACAAATATACCAAAGAAAAAAAAATTCCGCTATCATTTAATTTTACATCGAATAAAGTTTTTACATATGATATTAAATTTTCTGGCATACACAAGCTGTTGAAAGTATTCTCTTAAGCAGTCTGACGAAGCCCTCGAAAAGCAAAAAGCATTTGACTGTTCACACCTGTTAGTCAAAGTATGTGTAAGTGATACTAGAGAAAGACTGATACACGTTAATTCAATAAAAATCGTAAAGTTTTGGCATGCCATCGCGTGGATTTTTGTTCGCTCTGTGCGCTGGCGGCCACGCGCCGAGGCGATTTAACACACCGTCGAAATTTCTTCTTATTAGGCAATCGAGATTTTCAGTCCAAAAGCAAGCAAACCTTTTGAGGAATTTCTCGAAAATAAATGAGCCGCCGCCATGACCGGCGCTCGGGCGCGACGGATCGCCTGGACCTCCTCGCCGAGGGGCCGGCTCGAGGGTTTTTGCATCTCGCCGGGTTTTTCTCGCCGCGCCGAGCGACTCATCGACTTTTTCTCGGCTGTCGTTTGCCGCGGCCGCTCCGAATGCAGCAAAAATGAAAGTAACTGTCGTTCTCCAGCCGAAGATAGCGGCTCGCGTGGAGCGTCCCATTGTGTCGTCAGTTTTTTTGGCATTATTGTAATTTTGTTTTAATCTAACACCGGAGATAATACGCCGAGTTAATTGAGTACGCTTTATGGTACGTCGAATTATCGCGCTTCGGAGTCTATATTTGGTATTTTAGTTTTAAAATATACTCTCGAGCTTGGTGAAATTAGGTCAAAAAAACTCTTGTGTACTTATTTACTTTTTATAACTACGTTAAGTATCGCATCTGTTTTGAGACAAGGATATATATCTCGAGGATAAAACAATAAAAATTCTTCTCTGAAAGTATTTGAGACTATGACATTTATATATTAAACCTAAAAAAAAATTGATTTAAAATCAAAATATAACATGAAAAAAATAACAACAAAAAACCAAAGAGCATTTAGCTTATACTTAAAACATGCAAAGAACATTGTTTAATTTTAAAACGTTACTTTATGTTAAAATTTGTCTTTCTTTTAATTTGTTTAGCGCTATTAATAAATATAACCACGAAATAAATCTTAAATACATATTTATTGAAATAATGGTATTGGATTTCTCTTATTTCTAACTTTATTCTCCGACCAAGACTACACTTATCTGAAGAGTGAGAGGCAGCAAAGAAATAAGCAGATAGGCAAGTAGTAGAAAATATTAAGAAAAAAATTGTAGCTTTATCTTGCTTAAGTCCTCTCTGGAATTTGCATTTTATACAAGGAATACACAGATCCAAAAAAAAAAATTGAAGAAGGTTTTCCTTGCCCTTGAACCTGAAGAAAATTTACCATATGACCGGCAAGCAAGCAAATTTATTATATATATGAACAATATTGGCGAAGTCGTAGTAATATGAAATTATTTGTATGTAGCTCTGGTGTCATATAAACATATAACAGTAGCTGCAACAATAGTATCAATTCTTTTACATTACAAAATTTTAATATTAGTAAATATCTAAATACCTGGACACGAACCCGGAGGCTTACCTTTATGAGGTATCAACAGCACAAAGGCTGAGATTGTGTTGCATTATGTCCAACAGGTCTAAAAGCAAACGGTTATTTTGTAATAAATTTCGGACCAATTCGTCATAGTACGAATTAGAAAAAACCGCTTCGAGTGCCGCACCACACGAGTCGCGGGTCACATCTGCACAATGCTGCGACGTTGGGCAACTGTCGCGCGATTGTTTGATTTGAAAGTCAGATTAAGAGCCGTAAATGCATACGTCATGAATTTTGATAGCCACGAGATATCGATCGTTCAATAGTGTTCGAGTATTGTCACACATTCTCCGGGCTGATAGCAATGAAAGTTTTGGTAATTTAAAGCTAGTAGATTGCTGCTGTTCAGATATAAGTATATTTGTATGCTGATAATAACAAGTATCAGTAATAAACGGACAAATACTTATATTCATAATTATTTATAGTATCTCAAAAATCAATCGAACTTTTTAAAACAGAGGGTGGGGGGGGGGGGATTAGGGTTAAGTTAGGTAAGGTTATGGCCATTTTGATTATTTAGTAAATATTATTTAAATAAAAGTAACAATATTCAAACAAAATAAAATATCATTACAACAAATTTAAGAAAAACTATGACAAATACTGAGCCAAATGTCTAAGAAGAAACTAATTTTATTTTAGAGTGAGCGCTTTGCATTTTGAAATCTTTGGTGATATTTATGAAGTCTGGCGAGGCCCTTCAAAGGCGAAAATGTTAGCAACAAAAATGTAGTTAAAAATAGGGTATTTCTTACTAAACCATTCTATCATGAAAAGAAAGTAGACTATGTTTATGACAATGTTATTTACGACAAATCAAACTGATAATGCCAATCAACAATAAGCTTTCAATATGACAAGATAATAATATCAGTATTCATAAGTAAATAAAATAAAGATTACAAAAAAATCCAAGGAAATAAATTCGAAAATAAGTAGATCGACGGAACAATAAAAAAAAAAAAGTTGAGTAAAAAAAAATGTTTGTGTATCACGTTAATATATCGAATAAGTTTTTTCGTGAGAGCAGGCATCAGAGGCGAAATTTTTAAAACATTGAATATTTTAACCGATAAGAATTCATTCAAATTCCACAGTATTTTATAAATTTAAAAATACATTGACAATATTTTTTTTAAATCTGTTAACATTTTCTGGTTTACGGTTTCGCCAGTAAACTTGTTCGATTTATTTTGTCTGTCGATGGGATTCAAGTCTGTCAAGGGCACAAAAAACAAATTGTCGCATTGATATTTGATGTCGGAATATTATTACCCAATGCAATTTATGTCTATTTCTTAAATCCCCCATGTATATTTTTTATCAATTACCATATTCTTGCCCACATACGTTACAATACAAACGACAACTGAAAGGTGATGAGAGAATAGCGTCCTCTTAGGTTTGGATGCTCTTAGCTTATGCAAAAAGTGCAAAAGAGGACAGTATAAGTTAGTTATCGTTCTGTTGTCAGTTATGTCACAACGTGTGTAGGCAGCTCAAGTTCAAGTTAAAATAAGGTTGGACTTACCAGAAGCTCCCTTGGAGAGGTCGAAGCCTTCCTTCTTGGGCGCCAGCAGGCCGTCCGTGGAGTCGGCGGCTGGGGGCGGTGGAGGGCGGGGGCGCGAGCGGGGGCGGCTGGGGGGGCGCTCCGCCTCGCCGCCCCCGCCCCCGCCCCCACCGGGGCTCTTGCACCGCGTCAGCGCCAAGGCCTGGCTCTGCAATGACAACACGCCGCTTAGTAACTGTCCCTGCACTGTCCAGCCGCTGTCCCTGACAATACTTCACAATGTAATTAATATTACAACGCAATGAAATTGAACTGTGAATTCATATTTATAAAGGATGCGAAACATAGCTTATTAATATCAAACAGTAACGTGAGAAATAAATTAACAGCTACTTGATTCGCATGTGCTGTATATAGTTCGCAGTGCATGCAAAATTATTTGGTGCCTAACGCTAATGCATAAAACTGATATTCAAGATATGCAAATGTTTTCAGATTTGAAACAATTTGGTATAGTCTACGTAATCGCAGACCTGGAGTGTGATAATCGAGCCGTGAAGTTATTTGCACTGCTTTTAAATAGGTTTTGCAGGAAGAGCCAGGGGGCGTCTGGCCGATAAGGCGGCCCGGCAGTCGTCCATACCTGCGTTATTAATCACGCGCGGGTAGGCGATACCATCGCACAGCCGCGGGTGCGCTCCGGCCGTGGGACACTTCAGGCCAGAGAGAATAAATCAAAACGGAATAATTGAGTTATAAGTTGTACATTATCTAAGCGGTTTGTAGAAGACAATTATTCGGCTCGGGCCGCGCGCGGCCGTGTGCGGCGGCGGGGCTCCCGATACTTATCTGCGTTCTGGTTTTTTGTCCGTGATTTGTCTTTATATTTAAATCAACTAACTGTTTCTTATTCAATCCGATTTAATAATATACATTTAGAATATAAAAGTGATGGCAATAAAATTTTATTGTATTTATTCACGGAGTAATACGAGAGCTTCAAATCTTTATAATCTCTCGATTGCTAAGCAATGAGGTATTAAAATATTCAAAAAAATTAAATCAAACATACCAGAACAGAACTGTTTATATTTATCTTTATCTTCATTGTTATTTCTAAGAAATCAGAGCTCAGGACTTTGGAAATCACACTTTTCACTAACACAAATATAACAACAAATAATAAAATTGGTTGAAGCAACAGCTTTTGTTTCCGTATAAATTGATATTTTTTCAAGTTAGCATTCGAATTTTATCTTTTCACAGTAAATTGAACAAAATTTTTGGAATAGAATTTTTTTAAATTATTTTTTAAAGCTATTTAATTTAAAGAAATGCATTTAATGATTTATAATTGACCTATTATTGTTCATTAGAATTAAATGCGTATTTATTTCTGAAATATTCTGAAGTCGAATACGGAGGTCCGGTGGTCATATCGATTTGTTTGTCGATCGTCAAATGGCGCACTTATCTTAATTCGGACGCTCTTCGATCAATCAGAATATCGGATTGATTAGGGCTGATTCGGCCAATTACCGACCACAGCCGAGAACATTCCTCTTCCATCAGATCACGCACGAGGCGCTGTGCAGGCAAATGAGACGGCATTGAGATATACGAGAAGTAGACAGAGTAGACGACAAGCGGACGGGGCCCGAGCTCGGCAGATGACAGAGTCGACAAATTAAAACCGATCGGTTATCACGGCTGCGGGGACCACCGCTGACGACTTGCGAAATCTGCTAACAATCAAATGTTTTTTTTGTACTACATATATGACCTAGCTACACGGCTAGGAGATGGCGATTTTTGTTTGTGAGCGCTTTTGTGTGTCAAAAGTTTCAAAACAAAAATATTCGTTGTCTCCTAGCCATTGCTAGTCATATTAGTCGTTTATATTTGTTGTTGTTCATATGTATAAAGTTACAAATTTAATTTTAAAAAGCCTATGGATCGGACCCGAGATCTCATTATCCCTAATATAACATGCTAATCACTATACCAAGAGACAGTTAATACTGAAAGTTATCGGTAAGAGACCTATGCACATTGTACTTTCAATGGATAAAAGTATCTTAAATTAACAACAAGAATCTGAATAATTACAGTCGCACGTGGCGCAGCGCTCGATGTGATTCCAATAATGTGTTGGCCTGCGTGATCCCGGCTGCTATAAAGATCTTCATTTTCATTGAATTTATTAGTCTATTGATTGTAAAACCGAGTCAATAAATGCCGAACATCACTGTAAATCAAGCGATATGATTGTATTAAAAGTCCCAAGGCGCTGATAGACAAGCACTTCTAGTGGCGCGGTGGCGTGGCGTCTGCATTTGTTAATTATTGTCAATTAGTCGCGCTCGGTTAAAATTAATTATTGTTGATGCTGGTTTGATTTTTGTAACAAGATAACAAAAAAATGTCGAAATGATCTTGTTAATACTGGCTAATTGAATGATTCGTTTGGAGGGGCGCACGTGACGAGAGCTTTAATAATTTCGCGGTAAACTTTTTGCAGAAGCGAATTGAAACACGGAACTTATGAATAGCGACGGAGGAATATAGTTCAAGCGAGCGGTTGACACAACCGACGAGTCAAATCAGGCAATTGCAGAAATGCGATAGGGCCAGCGGGATCACCGCGATAAATTAGCGAGGAACACTCAGTCAGCGGCGGCTCTAGGCGCGCGGCGGAGGGACAAAGTCCTCGGGGATCTTCGCCGGGATCCGCGCACGCTCGGGCTAATATTAGCATCGGGGGACGTTACTTAACAACATATCGCATGAATAAAATCGCATTGGAATTCGTGGAGTCGTTTGACCCCACTTAACCCAGATTACGCCCGGCTGGTGAGATTCCCGCACCGCGCGCCTAGAGCTGTCGCCGGCGCGCGGCGTTGTTTACGGCTTGTTATTTCCATCTGGGACAATTGACCAGTGCTTTTGACTGGCGATGTACTGCGGCCGATTAATCTAGTTAATTTTCGCAATCTGGAGAGGCGTACTGTTTAAGTGATTTTCGCAGCACGCAGAAAGAATCGCCCGGGCAGAGCGCTGAATTGATTTACTTCGAAGGCCGAGGCACGCTTACGGGTGCGAGCCGACTTTGTGTTCATTTTATAAAGTAATGCAAGACCGAGGAAAGGAAACCAGCCAAGAAACAGAATAACTTACATACTATAAAATAATAACCAAAAAATTCGAGGTCAGTAAAATGAACACTAACATATTGACCTACTTCTTGAGTCAGCTCTGATTCAACAGAGTTTAAAAATGACTAAACAAATTAATTTTGTGACCACATTAGTGACATCACAAATAGGTATATATTTCATATAAAATTAAAAAAATGTATAAAACAAAGAACTTAAAATAGTACATCTAGTAGTCTCCCTTAAATCTAAATTTGCTATCACCAAATCTTACATATTTATATCTATAAAATATTTTATATATACGAGCGTAGTTCCAATATCTAAACCAAAGCAGTAAAGTTTTATCGAGAAAATATATTTGTATTCGATAATATCCGGTATAATCTGGAATCCAGACTGAGATAGAAGTGTTTCCAAAAGTAATTATCATTTTAATTTTTTTACGTAGTAGTTATATAACAATATATTCGATTGCTTGTACCGTAATCTGAGCAGCCCGGCCGTCGCGGCTCTCGAGGGCCCCGTGCAGAGCGCCGAGGCGTCCGCTGCAGCCACTGTGCTGTGATGTGCACGAGACCGAATGTAATGAATACAAAAATGAGATATTGTTTTTTTTGGGCTTCTACACACGTAGCAACAATCGTGCCACCAGCTTGCAGCTAGCCAATAGCGTCCTCCATTGCGTTGTTTACTTCATAAAAAAACCCTCAAAATAAAGAGACGCTTTTGGCTAGCTGCAAGTTGGTAGCACAATTTGTTGCTATGTGTGTAAATGTAATAAATACTAAGTAGCATTTTAGGAAAATCCATTAAAAAAAATACCCAAAATAAAGGGTCGCTATTGGCTAGCTGCAAGTTGGTGGCGCGATTTGTTGCTACGCGAGTAACCTGTTTTAACTGTTGCGTTTTTTGATGAATTGTATCTGTAACATCTAAACAAACAAACCAAATACTCGTTTTGGCAGAATATCTCCAAATCCAAAAAAATATCCAAATAACAATATGTAAGTTTCACTAAACTGTGTTTTGTAAAATATATAAACTTTTTTATTACCCTGAAATTCGGAATATTAGCTGCTAGGCTTATAAAAAATTGTATGTTTCAAATAAATAAATCAACAAAAAATGAGATTAAACGGCCAAAAGTACTTCAGGCGGGAGCTCAGAAATGTATTAGGAGCGATTCAGCTAGAAAAACTGTAACGATGTAGATGTCTTACATTTTATGTTAAACTTTTTTTTTATTTAGTCTCATTTAGAAAATATAGAATATTTTAGGTAAATATCAATTAGTAGGAAGGAAGAGGTAAAGGAAGTTTGGGTGGAAGAGCAGGGAACATCTGCAGGTAGTCAGCGAGAGAGATATGAAGCCTCGGAATGTTCGGCGTCCTGCGGCAAGCACGCATTTTATATATACGTAATGATTTTAAACTCATCACCATCATATGTTAAGTTTAGGCTTCTATATAGATCAAAACAGTGATTTGTTTGTTAGGTTTTTTATACGCACTAGAAAAAAAAAGAAAAAATATATATTTTGCGAGTGCCGGGCTACGATCGCCGTGGAGGTGTAGGTTCGAATCCCGCCCGGGTTTTTCTAGTCGTTTCATGTCTGAATATATTACCTAGATACTATTTGAATATTTTCGGTAAATTAACAAATAAGCATATGAATAGTTTCGCTGATAATAAGCACGTGTGTGCACAGAGCCCGCCAATGGCAGCGCAGGGGCGGCGCGAGCGGAGAGGCACTCGCGCGAGAGATAGGTTAAGTGGGATTAAGCACGGCGCTCATTACGAAGATACGAGGCGCGCACTGCTACGCGGCGCTACTGATTTATCGCTCATTGCTTGCACGACCACAAGACTGGACTCGGGAAGTCTTCATTGCTTGTGCCGTTTTTTAATGTTAACATGATTTATTGAAATTCGCACCATATTGCTTATAAAACATCAATAAAAAAATATGTTTTAGTTAATTAAATATAATAAAATTATCAATGACATTTTATGATATTCATGAAGATATAAAACTTTCAGTTATGTCTCATTTTATGAAGCAAGATGCTTTGATTTTGCTTAAACTCATCACGTGTTTCCAAAAATAAAAATATTTCGAATTGTTCCAAAGAAAATAAATCTTATAAATTGGTAAAATTATTGAACGAGCTCTGGAGCATTTATATTATTTTTGTAAACAAACTTATTTGGAAATAAAAACCCTGATCAATAATTTATTTATGGTTTTTATATTATTATTATTATATTCGTTAATTGATACTAATATGATTGTTAAATTAATAATCATTAATGCGGCCCTGCCTAAAATCTGTCTTGTCTGGTCAGGGCCGGCTGAGCGGCCACGGGGTTCTCGGTTAATTAGAACCTTACACCTAAATTTAAGTACGCCTATAAATACATCCCACAATCTCAGCACAGGGGCGGCGGGTGGCGGGCACCCTGCTTCACTTTTAATTTATGGTTTTTGTGAGCACCGAGTGCCTTCACTGCCCGCTAATGCAAGTCTTTTAGAATACCTTTGATCTGCAAGCTGTTTAATGTCTCGAAAAAGCTGGATAAATTGACTTGCATTTGGATTTATTGATTGATTTAATAAATATAAATTTCTTAGATTAGTAACCAGAACGGTGATGGTGAACCTATGACACGCGAAAACGACTCGGTTGATATGCATCATTTTCGGACGTTCTCCGCCTTAAAATACAACTCGTGTGTTTTACGATGATCTACATAGAAAGTGACACAGCATCAGAGTACAGCTAAGATTTTCGCTTTTGTACACCATCACCCAACGAGAACATTAGACTTCTGACTAGGAAGAGGGCGTCATGTTGATAATTCATTATGTTTAATTTCTATAAGAAGGTACGCTAATTTTTAAATATCATTATCCTCTGTATAAATCGTCAAATAGGCATATTATGTGCGTAATTATTGTGATCATTGTCAACAGTATTACATTTAATTTAACGATTCTAAATTCTAGGGTATTACGATAAAACGACGGTATTAACTAAGCTAAGCGTGTCTTTTAATTCTTAATAATTACGCGTTAGATCTGTCAATCTGCGAGTAATAGCGCAAAAAAACATTTCCCCGATCGGGCGTCACAAACAAAATAATCTCTCGGATAAATATAAAAAAGACGTCTAGAAAAACAGGCGATAACAACGAGCGACTTGAATTCCACGCCGAGTCTGGGGTCAGGCCGAGCGAGGATCCGGCATTGTGTCAGAGAAACGCGAATAAACGCACTTCTTTTGGCTTGCCGGGTCTTATCGGCTGAACACTCCTTGCGACTCTCCAGAATAGGCATAACAGCTCTAGCTATTGTAAATTACATACATTAATATATTAGTAATTATGCGAATGTATTCGTTAGATGCTTATTGTGAAATTCGGTTGTTATACTAATGAAAGTTATAATAATATTTGGCTCGCCGACAGTAGGCTTATAAGTAAAATACAATATAAACAACGTTTAGAGAATTTACACTCAAAAATCATAGTTTTTAAAACGAGACAATGAGTATATTGTCTGATATATTACCTGATGTGCATTTAATTTTCAAGTTTTTTTATTTAGACTGTTAGTAATAAATTTTATATTTCCTTTAAAGGTCATATTTATTTTATCGGATTTTTTCAAAGTGCTTCTGTTTTTCTTTTATTAAATTTAATATATATATTTTTTTAATAAATTTACTAAAGTTATTATTTTTTTACTTCCAAAATGAGCAATGTTTGCCAAATATTTCTAATGTCATAAATATAAAATACATTCAATTTTATAGCCACTTATAGTCGCAAATCTCAATTAAAATCATAGACTTCATATTAAAAACAGATTAAAAAAATGTTATCAATTTTTTTTACAGGTCAGCAGATTTCAAAGACATTGAAATAAGATTGTTCCGCTTCAAAAACCAATGACAGCGGCTTTATGTCAATTACTCGATTACTGTTGTATCTGAAATTGAAAAGTCAAAACAATAATAATTATAGTATACATTTAAACCAAACGGTTTTGGTAACCTGGCATCATAACCTTGGCAAAGGTAATCTGCAGGACTCTTAGGAAGAACTATTGAGCTTTTTGGACTCATTGGGAGAAAGTCTGAATAAATTATCAACTCTAGGAAAGATTAGGAGATCTCCTTAATTATTAATTGATTCGACACCGAGAACAGCGAATGATTATGGCTACTGGATTAATTTGGTTATTCAATATATGCTACTGAACAAGAGGGATCTAGCTATTGAAATATTAGCTTGGGCTTTTTGCATCATTGAGAGAAACTCAATTTGATCGAATTGCAATTGAAATTTTACTTCATTAGCGGCAGACACAAAAAAATAAATAATCTGAACCAGGAATCAAAGGCTCAATACTCAGTAGAGGTGGGAAACTGCATGATATTAGACATTCGAAGCTACAAGAGAAATTACTGCTGAGTTCAGCTTAATGAATCTTTAGCATTTGCCTTGTTGTATGCATTAGAAACCATATTCCTCCTCTCAAGCTTGGAGATAATTTTTTTTAGTCAGATATTTACAAAGTAATGATAAAATTACATCGCTCGGATTTGTTCTCGGTGCTCTGGCATTTAAGTGGCTCTAAATAAAAATATTATTGGCTGTCCCAAATAACTGTTTGAGTGCGTAGTTTATATAAACAAACGTATTCAAAATTAAGCTAGGCACGACCGGCTGATTCACAAGTCTTCTGACGTAATGAAATCCGGCTTAACCGACACGTCTGAATTCTCAGCAGAAATAAAAACAAGATCTTCATAATAGCAAGACTAAATAATACTAACGACTCCAAGAAACTTGCGCAACCCGCCGCACAAATTTCTTCGAGCGCGGAGTTCGGCTCGGAGAGTGTCGCGTGTTGATTGATGGTCCATTGGATTGCCGAAAATATTGTTGATCATAGGATTTCACGATTCGATTCATTTTTCAAGCAGTCAGAGTGACAGCAAAAAATGCAACGAGAACACGGCTCAGTAATAAATTTATCATAATACGATTACGAACAAGTAATATTTTATGTCAATGAATCAATTTTAGCGTACTGAATTATTTATAAATTCAAACGGCCCGGGTAGGCAAGTGACTTTAATTATTTTTAGATAATTTTTAAGATTACATGTTCCATATAAATTTTGTTTCGGATTTGTGAAATGTACAGTGTTAAATTTTTATATTCATATTTAAATTTAAATATTTTTTCCTCTTACACGAACAAAGTTTGATTCAATAGTAACATTGTATCTCTTAAGTAAATATATAAAATATGGGAAAATCATTATGAATAGGGAAAATATAAGAGAGTTTGTGATAATTTTTTTAACAAATCAAAACAGATTATCGTCAAATTTAAAAAAAAATTAAATTAAATATTTATGCTGAAAAAAATAAATCCTAATAAAAATTCTAACTATATTATTTATATGATTTCTAGAAACACTCGTAAATGCTATCTTTTTTTTGACTAACGAAACAGTACAACAATGCTATAAATATATGCAAGTGGGTTTGTTTGAAATATTCAACAGTAAATCACAAAATTGTTATTCGCTTTCTGCTAAAATGTGGTGATGGACTTTCGAGGAATCCTCGGGCATGGGTAATGGGATCGAGGAGTGTCAGCAGTGCCGGCGGGGGCACCTGATGAGATTAGGAGCCAGTCCGCCCGGGGACGGAAGTGCGAGTCTCATTGTGTGCAAATTAATTGTCACCTGTATGGACGGGTTAGGTTTCGGCTAGTGTGTTTATCACTGATGTCTAAATTGAAATTGACCGCGTTCATAGGTTTTGGCAGCTGCTGCTATTGGATTTATTTGTTCTTGGGCGTTATGATTTGGTTAAGATTTTAAGACTTATTGAAAAATTTAATTTATTAACATATAATACATTGCACCCATTATTCAAAATATGTAATAATAATCACTCAGGTTTGTATGCAAATAGGGAGACCTCCTGGGGATCCAGCGGTAAGTACTCTCACTTGCCAATGGGATCTCAACGAATAGGTATCCCGCTAGCCCGTGATAATCAAACGCTATGCACTCAATTTCTACCCGTGGCCTAAACGAAAAAGTATTTTCCTCCCGGTTCTACATATCGTAGAAACGATAAGCGGGTGTGCGTGGTCTACCGAGTGGCGGAGGACCTCTCAGAGGGCCTCCCCGAGGACCTCCCCGAGGACCTCTCGCCGACCTCGGGGCCGTGATTGTTTCAGCCTCCAGCGAGCGCCGTGAGTCGGGGCATTAGCAAGTCCGCGCCCAATTATCACGGCCGCGACTCGCGCAGGCGCGGGCTTCATCGGGATCGTGATAGGCCGACATTATCTACCCTAAAAAGAAGATCACGATCGATTATCACACCTGATCAAATAGTTTAAGGTAATACTGCGTACGCATTTGAAGATACGTTTTAATCATTTTTGTAGCCGTTTTCTCAACTAGTGTGTCCGACCAATGATAATAGTGATATTTATTTTACGAAGTAAGGAGGAAGATGCAATTATGAACTACCAAAATATTAAATAAAGTGGAAATATTTTAACAAATTTTATTTAATATATAATAAAATAGATTTGAAATTATTGAATGTATAAAATATGCAATAAGATAACAATACCACACGCTTTTAGTAAATCCGAATTTTTAGCTCATACAGGTTTACTGTGTATAATGATATTTTCCAATGAATATTCAAAACAAATACTGTTTTTAGAAATACACTAGAATATCTCCTTTAAATTCTGTTGATGTATTTAACGCCCTATGTGTCTTAAAAATATTGATGATTTTTCTCATTGTTCAACGTGTAAATCGATATAGATATTGATGGCTCATACACGTTATTAGAATACAGCTTCTTTCGCTCATTGTGTGTGAAATTATATGACTATGAAGCCACATACAATATCGCTGCTGTTCAATTTCTTCGCAATCTCTAAAATTTAAGTAAATACAAATCCAAGGTATACATTTACCTGTTTTAACTATTTCGAATGAAACATGATTCTCTTTGACCCCACGTAATCGATTTATATTTTTTCAGCCCATCTTGTAAATTTGTTTGCTTTTAAAAAGCGGGAGTGTGCGACGTAGCGGTTTCAAATTTAAATTGTGGTGAGTCATCGCATTGTCATGTCGCAAAAACATTCATATTGTAATTGATAAGCCAAGTAGAAAGACTCACTGAAAGACTGCTGTAATGCTACTGCAAAAAATGCAGCCTACTCTGAGATCGAATGTTGGAAGATTAGGACTAGAAAATAAATTTACAACCAGTAATGGTGGGATTGTCGGATAAGATGCATTCTTTTTAAAAAAAGTATTGATATTTCACAATATCAATACTTTTTTCGCGCTCACGCGCGGATATGTTTTTTTAAAAGCGCATTGTTAATACTAAGATAAAAGTACACATTTCTTGTACCAATTATACGACTTGTCTGTAGGCAATTGTTTTGTAAATCTGGGTAGAGTTTTACAGATCGTTTAAGTTTTATAAGTAATAGTTTTTATTTGAGGTGCATTTCTCTTTGGTCCATTTTTCGTTTTTTTTTTTTGCTTGAGTTCCTGTTCTTCCTTTCTGGCCACCTACTTTAATTGGAATATATTAATTTTTCAAAATACTAACAGCATTTTTTTACATATCAACACTTTATATCATTGGAACTGCATATTTCAAACAACGGTTGCTAAGTAAATGTTTTTAAATTAAATAATATGGGGGTCGGGTCTATAATTGATGATGATATACTAACAATATTTAAATTTATCTTGTGTGCACCCTCGCACTCTCACAGCCGACCGATTATCCATATAAGTAAATAAATTCCTATTAAATGTTTTTGTTTATGAACCGTGGCTAAATCTGCCAGCAGTTGCACGTATGCAGGACATGGCCGCAATTGAATCGTACAGCGCACACCGCGCGAGAGCCTCTAACGAGCCGCCCGACAGAGGTAATAAGATCACGTTTTGGGTATCCAGATCTCCGCGTGCGGCGCTTGATAAGGCGCCAATTAATGACCTTCTTATCAGGATCTGCAGCAGCGGCTGAGGACCCGCGGCGCTCCGGAGCGATGGGCCGATAGCGGACCCATTCACACTGGCCGCAGGTAATCTATTAGCGCAGATAACGACCTAGGTGCTTATAGTTCTCACGGAATTAATATTCCTATAATTATTGTAATAGCTTCGGTGGCAGACTGAACTTAGTTTTCGGGTAATGCGGCGTTTGTGGATCAACTGTGAATATACCAATTTAATTATTATGAAATTTGATAACCGGAATATTGACTGCCGATTGATAATGGCTGTGATTGCCTTTAGAGATAGCGTGCGTAATAAACATGAGATAGCGTTTTAGTATATGGACTTGTACAGGGAATGAAAAGTCTCAATGGGTGGGCCATCTCCACTAAGTGGGTGACACTTTGTGGGTACTAGAGATAACACAGATGTACTGGAGAAATCAGGATTGAGAAGCTAACATAATTATTCTACAATTTAATGAATTTCTTTAGTCGCCTAATTTTGAAAATTTTATCATAATGAAGGTTCGTGATATTTTAGGGAAGGCAAACATTACGCAGTGTTATAAGCGGTGAATTGACAAGAAATGGTTACATCATTTCTCAATCGAATGCCTAAATTATTGGTTGTACATAATTGAATTTTAATGGAATGATTTCAGTTTTATGTGACTAATGATATGATATTTATACGTAGTAAGTGGTGGGGACGTATTTGTTTCTAAGCTCGGGGAATTTTATCAAATTTTTAAATACATCCTTAATTTAGATAATATATTTAATCGTAATATATTAAACAATTATTTTCGCCTGCATACTTTCAAGTTATGATTTTTATATGCTATAATTTTTATACACGGATAAAAAAAGTCGAATAGGTTTTATATATTATGTATGTAACATTACAAACAAACACGTTGGTCAAGAATAATGTTTCGGTGCATCGTTATTATGCATTCGATCTTGACGGTGTTGTTTACAAAAGAGTACCAGATTTTTTTTTACACATGCTGTCATTAATGTGACGATAGATACTAACAGTATTATTATAACATTAACTAGTGATTCTAATATATTATTATCATATTAAAAAAAACTAAATTCGGTATAATTTAGCTATATTAATGTGCATAATACTAATTTAACCATGAAAGGAGATTATTACTAATTCTATAAAACCAATTCACGGCACAAAAAGAACTATTTATCTTATCGATATATTTGTGTGACGCGTTTCACCGACAGATCTATCTGTGTATGCTTATATCTACACACACAGTTCCGATGATCTCGAGAGATGCTCGCGTGTACTCTGACAGCAAACATCGATAGAAATGACAGTAGACGAAAGATTTCCGAAGACCGCAGACAAAAAATGTGGTAGGAGTATCTCCGAGTCCCACGATGGTCGACCGGAGCACTCCGGGACGCGCGCCCGGCCCGGAGCGGAATAATCGCCCGTCGATTACAAGCGCGATCACGAACTTAGAAACAAATTAAACTTAAACGGCTCGCTCACAAGAATTGGCGACATTCTACCATAATTGCGAAAAAACTCATACAAATTCACTGTAATTATTTTAACAGCTGAAAAACGTACAATATTATTCCGTTGGCTTTTTTGTCCAAGTAAAGGCAATCGCAGTGAATACCGCTCGTTCTCCTAGTGATTTTTTCGGCCGGTCGGAGAATGTTACAATTTACAAGAATTTCTCCGGCCCACCGCAAGTCCGGACTTCCCCGATCGCTCTAATTCAGCCGAACAAAAAATGCCTTCGCACAATTGGCTGTCTGAAAAATAACCGATCCAATGGGACCCGTCAACGTAGGGTAACCTACAACATTGCAGTAAAAGATTTTTTATTTGAGTAACTTTAAGTCATTTTGCTTTTCTGAATTATTTTGAAAATAACCATTTTTATTTGGAGATCTTTTCCCAAGATAAATTTTATCAGAAAGTATAGACTTTGTGCAATTTTTTTCTAGTTTAAAATCGATGAGCTGTGTCATTTTGGGGCCATTCAAACAAAATTGTTACATAGTGGCTATCTTATGACACGAAAGAGACGGATAACGGTTTAATACAGACCTATTAACTTTTATTAATTGAATGTTTTTAAATTCCCTTTTTTAAATTAACTTTTATAATGCAAAACGTTCGTTTAACATATTATTTAAATTAAGTTATACAATAAGATGGGAATAAGAGCTTTTAGTTGTTTTGAATTGCTTATTATTGATAGTATGTAATGGTCGTATAGCTCATTGATTGAGATATTTTTAAATAACTCGTCAGGGCTCTGCACCTCCCCAACCAACACCCGACCGATAAAATGTAACATGTGCAGCACTGCAAGATTTTTACGTTTTTTTATAAAGAAAAAAATAACGACACACGTTATAACTCGTATGTCGGTTGTCGGCTGTGTACGAATATCTGTGAGAGCTCTTCCTCTTTTAGTCATTGTCAAATTCCTATTGATTTGACGATGATGGAGTGGTGATTTTTTGATATCTCTGAAAGATTTTCAAACTCTAACTAAACGATCATTTTTAAATAGCTAAGTACCGCAAAATAACCTCATTTAAAATAAATAATATTCCAACAATTATTATCAAAAATTTTGTTAATTCGTATTTTTCATTCATAGAGAACTACAATGCATACGGTATGTAATCAATTTATACATTAAACGACGACAGTAGCCACCATGATTCCGTGTCGTATATATGTTTATGAAAGATTTTTCTCGTCGTTTCATGTATGAACGTCAAAAACATCTTGTATGTAATAGTATGTTTGTTCATCGAACGAAGGCCCTTAACCCTGCGCATAATTGAACATACCCGAGTGTCGTGCGACGCCCAACCATTTTCTTTTTTTCTGCCGAAGCTCAAATTTGAACAATCTCAAGGAATGCATGCTCCTGCCGGCTTGCAGTGGTCGTTTGCAGCGGAATCACCGGGATTCCTTACCCTCGCGCAATTACACTCCCCAGGTGGAGGTTCCGCCGCGGGCCGCCCTGGGATTTGAATACTGCTGGGGTGACCAGCTGCTCGCCAAAAATGACCTCAATCAAGCACCGAGTCACTACTTCGTACAGATCGGTCTCGGAGCGATCGGCGGGTGTAATAATTGTACAGGTGTAACATGCGCTACTGCAGTCTGAAGAAGGGACGATGCAGCGCAATATAAAAGTAAACATTATTTTGTTATTTTTCTTTTGATTATGATATTATCTAAAAACGAGAAAAAGCGATAAATTTTGAAACCAAATAGAAATTAAATTAAAATTAAATTAAGTATTATTTTCACTTTTTGTCAATTGACGCAAATACTTTCATCAACATGGTAGGTTAGTATCTTCAAGCCGAGTTTGATTAGAGTTTACCGACAAGACTCTAAATGACAACCTAGTTTGTTGGCGAAACAAGTCATACATTTTTAAAATAAAAATATTTTTACGGAATTTCACTAAATGTGTTTTGTCAGAAACATTGAATTATTTTTTTTAGTTTCAAATAAAACAAGAATAATTATAAAAACCTTCAATGAACCCTATATAAATATTTTAATATTTTTGATAAATAATGTAAAATGCCACTGATGTTAAATATTGATTACGATAAAATATATTTAAAAAACTACTACAAACATGAAAAAAACCACGCAGTTGATACGTTTAGAAAGTTTTGTATATCGTGAATTACAATAGCGAATATATTCGTTATTTCGAATCAGTTTGTAACTTTTTAGATAAAAATTTTCCTATTGTGGTTTTGCGAGAGCCTCGCGTGCTTTTTTACACGTTTCTGTGTGGACTATTTAGGCATTAACGTACTAGTCACAAAAACTAATAAAATACATGTTTCAACAATATCTCGATATCACTATATCATTGGTAATAAAATATTTAGTCCATCCGCATTTTTAATAAAAATTATACAACAAATATTAATAGTCGATTGGCTAGGAGATAAAGACATATTTATTTGTCAGTACTTCAAGGGATTTTTAAAACTCCTTCAGTCTCTAGTCAAATCATCGAATCATTTCTATTAACAATCATACAATATCAATAATATTATTTAGTATTTAAATATGAAATATCCCACATTCTATTGTTGATAGGTGTACTGTCGAGCTGATTTAAAGGGAGTTCATTTGTGATTGTACCGTGTCCGAAATGATCTTAGGTCTATTCAAATTTGATGTTAATGAAGTAATATTGATTAAACATCAAACAGTTTAAAATGTGGAGTATTATAGATTAAACCGGATCGCCTTGGTCACCCGAAACCCAGAGACGACCGCCGGGCTTCGGGCGGGGCGGGGCGGGGCAGGGCGGGGCGGCCGGCAGCTTCCCAGAAAGCGGGAATCGCAATTAAACGACGTTCTTCCACGAGATTCCCCGGCGGGCGGTGGCTGCCGCTCGTTACTCCCCGCGCCACGGTTTTTGCGTGCAGGACGCATTTGAATATGCGCCGCATGAAGACATCCCATTTTTGCGGCCCTTCGCGCGCGCCGCCGGAGCCGTTGCGACTCATTACTCAGGCGGCGATTCAATGAATCGAGTAACTAATTATCAAGATGAGCAAAATCTTTTATTTTACTAAAAACACAAAAGGCGATGTACAGTAACAGTATATTACTGGTGTGCATTTGTACGCATTACTAATATAAATTTTACCAAACAATAAAATGTTTCGGCTGATTTTTTAGGTATTAAAAATAGAAAAAAATTCAAGATTCAGTTCAGTCGGCATATCAAAGAAAAATAATAGCTTTAATTAGAAACGAATTATAAGCATGTTACCGTTATGCAGAGAGGTCTCTTTTTAGTTAATTTAGCTAATATATAAACGTTTATATAAATTGTGGTCTCATACATCCACTTAGCACATATTATTCACATTTTAATGATTTTCTATCTGTTTCATTTATTCTTGTTTCCCAAAAACCAAGTCAAGTTCTTGTAATATTTAAAAAAAAAACTTAAATAATTTTTAATAACTCACTGCTGAATGGTGGTTCTCGATCCCTGTAATTGCACCTATCCTCAGTGGTACACGTGTCTTCAAGATCACCGGGGTGATGTTAAGTGAGTGCGCACGTGCAATCAATTGTATTGAACTTTAGCTTATTTTCAGCGAGTTATCGTATTTAGCGTCAATTTTACTTTACTAAAACTATGACTTAACTGCTTTACTAATAATTTTTCAATTTAGAAATAAATAAGATTCAGTATACATGCAACACCCTTTAAAATTGTATATATTATGATTATGTGGGGCATGTTACCCTCCCGTAATAAAGAAATCACACATTATGGATACATATTCAATAAATTCGAATTCTTTACCCATACAGGTGTATTGTTAAAGCAGGCCAAGAAAACCAGGGTTTTGAGTTCGGATCTCCGTGTCTCGAAAACGATATTGAGGTTTGTTTTGTCGTCTCTGGTGTGCATCGCTTACCTGGAATAAAAAAAAACCAAATTAATAAATAAATTTGTATGTGGTAACTACGTATTACCTAGTTTGCCAGATTATAATAAATTTTTGAAATTTGTGAGATATTTTTGGCATATTTGTATTTTTATTCTCCCGAGTGCATCGATTGCGAGAGCAATTCAACACAACGGGCACGGCCAGGCGGTCCCGCGCGCAGCTTCCTGCGGGATAAGCCGCAGACAGAAACAGAGCAGCGCGACGGCTGCCAGATGCACTCTCCGGTGAAGCGCGTCGTCAAAAATTACACTGCTCCTGAAGTGCTCTTATAACCCACGACATTCAGGTTTCGTTTGAAATACTCCACATTTAATCAGCAAATATAAAACCGTAATTGCTAGGAGATTGCCACAATTTTTATTTGTGAGAAATTTCAGCAAAATTAAAAGAATTATTCACGCTTTTTGAACCTACAACTAATCGTCAAACAAGTGCGCTAATCACTTAGCTGCGAGGCGTTAAATGTTATTTTAAAAAATATGATTCATATTACAAATGGCGCAACTAGAAAGTTGATAACATAATGTGGGTGGACGTTTAAGAGCAGATTTACAAAGCTGGTTCGCTTTTTTATTATTGGTCCTTCAAAAGTGGCGGTCGATAGCTCGTATCTACGTTACTCACGACGATTACTGTAAAATCGGACGGCGCGGGACGCTCTCTGGACTCGCGGCGGCTTATCATCCGAACAACATGTTTATATTTGTACTATATCTCTGGAATATCCCGGATTTCCGAGAACAATAATCATTAAATACAATCGCTCAAACAAACAAACGAGTTTAGAGAATAAAAAAAAGCAATTATAATTATGGTCGACATGGAGATGTAATTATATAAATTATTGCTTACGATTACCGATTTATTGAGTTTTGGAAATGGACTAGCTCCTCGCGAGTTGAGGCTCCGCTTGCGGGTCATCAAGTATGAGCCAGATTATCCTCCTATTTATGAGAGAATTCCGGTTCTTTTGCGTTCGGAGACAAACGTTGGGTAAAAATAGAGACGACATGTCAGCTGGCAACTCCGCGAGCGGAAGGTACACTTTTAACTGACGCGGTCGATTGAAAGATATATTCGATTGTATTTTTTTACAATTTATTACATTCAAATTTGTGTTTTAAAATATAATTCTTTTTTCTCGAGTGTGTTTGTAGGTCTCAGCTTGTGTGTTGTAGGTAATTTAAACATAAAATTTGAAATCGAACTGAAGATGGGGACCGAAACGACGGATCAAAAAGGAAACGCGGCATAGCAAACAAGAACGCCATTTTTTTTAATTCAATTTTTTAAAATGTATTTATAGACATATTTTAATTGTTACGTATTTTAATAATCAAAAAAGAACGTTTATTTACAGGGAAAATTAATTTTATTTTAACAGGCTTGCACTGTCATTAAAGTCGTAGAATATCAAATGTTAAAAATGTTATATTATGATTACCTGCAAATTTATTGTTAGATCATACGAAAAGTGTTAAAAAATTGACGCGTCATTTTAAAAAATATATCGTATTTTAATTTCAAACTTAAAAAAAATGATACACGAACCTATTCAAGAATGAAAATAATTTTTCGTTTTGAAACTTAGAAATGCTTTATTTGGTATTAAATCTATTTATTATCTTCAACGATGATCTGACGAGGATGGTTTCGTTTTCGTCTTGAGAAATTAAATTTGCAACTCGTCGTAGAAATTAAATTTGCAACAAAAATGCAAAATATTTGTTCTTATCTCTTGCTTGCTGACAATATTGCACAAAACGTATTCATAAATCATATTCTTATGAATATGATTAAGCCAGAACGATCAGAACGCAGGGCGCGCGACGGGCGTCGGGACTCAAAGCTGCCGGTTCGATTCCGGCTAATCCGTCTGGCTCCCGGGCAGGATGCGCCACGCAAAGGTGGAGGTGCGTGCTGAATGCGCCTTAAACTGCATCAACACTTGCACGTGCACTCTATAGCGCAACTGATGTTATCTGCAGATTTCATAGATCGCATTACTGAACCATGAAAACTCTTCGTGTTGACATATGTATACATCACTACACTACGACACAAAAAATTCTTAATTTTTTTCACAGAACACAACGGGATATGAAACCACACTTATCGTGCACATCATTACCATGTTACATGACAAACAAATTTATATTTGTTAAGTATCTATGCGAAGAATTGAGACGACTGAAATGTAGCTGTATAGAAGAATCCATATTTTGACCGCGTCACAAATGAATGCGCAAAAAAGGGAACTCTTGACGTTGGTAAAGAAGCGAAAGGTCTCCCATTGTAGGTGCATTTTTCGTAACAATAAGTATGGCATTCTTCAACTGATTGTCCAAGGAAAAAGGGGAATTGGAAGAAGGAAGTTCACGTAGATGCGGAATATGCGCCAGTGACTGGTGATCGGAAATGCAACCGGATTGGTGAGACGGAGGAAATGGTCAACAGAAGAAGAAGTATAAATATAATATTTTTTTTATGTTTGGTATTTTATTTTATATGCCATTATTATATGCCAATGCACTCCGTCCTCGACAAGCTGAATTAGATGTTAGCCTAATGAAATCGGTTCGGGACTCCCTTTCTCTGAACAAGGGACCTCTTGCTCAACAGTCAACTATCTCACCACCGAGCCAACATAAAATTGCGACATTTACTTTTAGTGATATTCACTGAAATTTTATTTTTTAAATTACATTTTTAATGTCGAGAAAAACTACCTAGCTTACATAATTCGTTTACTTCTCCGGTGTTATATAGTTCAGTGATTCATCCGGAGTTGATATTATCGAGTCGCTGCGGGCAGAGCGTACGATAAGCCTACATAAAATGTGCCAACGTTCTCTTATTCAATCAAATTAGTGTGAATAAACGAAGTTATATTATCCTGTGCAATGCTACCAACCCGGAGTCAGATGTCACACGATAATAAATCTGTCTGAAAAAGTAACACTAATCATGAATTTCAGGCAATATTAACTTACAAATGATAAATACGACGGTACGGAATATTATGTCGCGTTTCTTCTCTAAGGCTCAGATGTTTCGGTCCCGGTCCACATAAACAACATATAACACTATTAAATAAATAATTACTAATACAAGAGCAGCATTTATTAAAATTAATCTTCAACAAAGAGTCGTCACCCATAGCGATTCGTTTTTTAGGACTATCCAATGATTCAAGTAGTAAACCCATAAATCATAAACATATATACGAGTATTATATTAATTAGTAATATTTTTTAAATATCCTAGGTAATTTGTAATTAATAATATAATAGATATATATTCTTAAAATTTTAGTTTGTGCCGACGTAAGAATTCACCAACTAAAAAGACCTAGTAACTTACTGAAATTTACACCGCTTAAACCTTTGTGTTTTAAATTCTGGGTCAAGCGTACTAAAAACTGGACAAAAAAGACGGACCGCGTCCCGTCACTCCGAGATGATCGAGCTGTTAATCTGCTACTTAAGCTGATTGGTTTAATGGAGCAGGTAACATCATGCAGAGATCCTAAGGCCACGTGACTTTTACAATAAAGGCTGACGCATATGCGGCGAGAGGCTCATTTCGGGGGTCGGGCCGTGGACGTGGACGTGAAGTATTGAATCACGACCTTGGTGGAATTCCATTTTAATATTTTAAATAAGTCAAATACTTGAGTAATTTTTCCACATATAAATTTTTATTGGTGACCGGTTTCTCCAACCTTTAAAATATTAATTCTTATTACTCCATATTTAGATAACAAAAATGAATAGCTAGCCCAATGGCTAGAAGATTGCGAATATTTTTATTTGTAAGAGACTTTTAAGACCTCTCTTTTAAAAAGACTTTCAACGACTTATATGTGATAAGTTTAATGAAAAATAATAAATAGAATGCCCACAAATAAAATCTGTATTTATGGGTATTCTATTTGAAATATTTTTCTTTGAGATATTAGCATATATCAGTAATTGAAAGTCGTTTCATAACCAGTCTAAAAAAGCACTTATAAGACTAATTATACGAATGCGTAATCTTCTGGCCATTTGACTATTCATGTATGTTACCAAAATGTCAGTTGAATGTTATAAGATTATTACGATTAAAATGATAACAATATTGAAGATTTCTTAATACGCAAATTTATTTTATGACGTTATATAATCAAATATTTTTTGTGTTTCTCATTATTTGAGAAATGGCCTTTTGAGATAAAGTAAGGCCACTGAACTATATTCTTATCATTACTTTACTACAGGGCGATTCTTTTTGTGGTTTTTGGATTAATAATTTGCCCAGGTTCAATGTTAATAATTAGTGTATTTAATATAAAATATATGATTAGTTTTTTTTTAAATTTTATAAATACAAAAAAAACAGTTGAATGTTGATGATAACAATTCTGTATTTAGGGTGTTAAATCAAAAACCCTTTAGAATTCTGAATATAATATTAAGAAAAGATTACTTTGGAATAAGACATGGATTAATTTTTCACAATAGTATAGGAATAGTAGCATTAAATACTACTTAAAATTTAAAAAAAAATTTTGATACCGCCAAGAGAATTAACACGGAAATATAAAAAAATGGAATTGTTATTGATATATTGTGTAATAATACCGTACATGAATACTGTAAACAAAAATTTCTTTATTGCCAATTAAGTTTTACAAAACTTTGCAAATTCACGATACACGCAAGAAAAAGACGACATCCGTTTGAGGATCAGAGAAGGCAATAATTATAACTAAATGACTTATGCTACAATGAACACCTCGTGGCGTGTATGACACATCAGTTATGAGTGCGATACGTTAACAAGTATGGGATTAATGCCTTACAGAACACCGTGTGGCGTGTATGGTGCACCAGTTACGAGTTAGATACACTAAGAAGTAAGGGATTAAAGCCTCACAGAACACCCTGTGGCTTGTATGGTTCACCAGTTACGAGTGCGATATGCAAACGAGCAAGGGATTAAAGACTTCACAGAGCACCCTGTGGCGTGTATGGTGCACCAGTTAGGAGCATGATACATTAATAAGTAACGATGATAATACATAATGGCTTGACACGATTATCACGACCATAAACAAGCTTATCTAACACAATTCTAAGACAATTTCTAAATCACAATCCGTCCCGCCGCATTCACTACGCGGCGGACTTTGGTACGCGGCTGGAGAAGTTCACAGTCTTATCGGCGATCCCTGTACCCCGCGCGATTGGACTGCGAGACAAGAGATCGATTATCTGGCCGCTAATCCGAGGTCTAACCCCTGACCCGGGCGCGCTGCTCGCCGCGCTCCGTGCGTTTGTTTGCTTTACATAATGCGTCTTATTTATTTTTTCTCTCTTGAGTGTAGCGCTGAGTCTTCAGAACACATCGCGGCAATCTCAAACCAAAAACTTACTGACCTCGCGTCTTTTAACTTTTGTTAATAATTATTATCCCTTATAATAAAATCTTAAATATGTTTTTTCGGCCTGGTACTGGAGCGATTTTCACGTTGCATAATAAGTCCTTGAAAACGGTTCCAGGTTTGGTGCCGATGCGTCAGATCAATTATCAATTATCAAAACCTGACGCGGCTGAATAACAGAGAATATATACATATATATTTTTTCTAATTGAACTATATACTATAAGTATGTAATGATGTTTCCTTTGTTGACCCCATGCATAAAACTTTTAAAAAAAACATTGATATTGAGACATAAGTGTTAGTGACATACAAGACATTTTGAAACTATACATGCAGTTTTGTAAGTTAAATCTAAAATATACTTTGATTTAATCACACAAGACGATTTTGTCGCTTTTAAATAAATCTTATTATCTTATTATTCTGTGATTTATTTTATGTCCCTATTCTATAATTAGCAATGTTTTTGCTTGTAGAGCTATAAAAAAAATTAGCATGAAACTAATAAAACTTTTATTTTATACACAAATGAATACAAATAATACAAGATATGCATACATATTTGAAAACACATTGTATGGCAAGCAATTTATTATAAGTTGCATGTATGTATTATCCTATTTTTATTTATTATCAGAAGCTTTGTAAAAATTTATTAATAAGGGCCTATAAAATTAACGCGTTCATAAAACTATTATGTATACTCGTTAAAAAAAACTACATACAGAATTAATGTATTTGTGTCACAGATAGCCGAGATATGGAAAGGGCAGAATGTATTATAATATATTGATAACTCCGTAAATTGATGCGCTGTCGCTATCATTCCTCGTACCAAAAACAATTAAATATATTACCGAGCAGATAGAAACCAGTGTCAGCATTTGGTGTAGAGTTTTGAATCAACAACAGGAAATATAAATATTAAACGGAACTTTCGGTCAGTGATAATTTGAGCCATTAGAGCGAGAAGACTTGTTTATCGTGAGCCTCGCCCGCCTGCAGCGACTGAGATACGCCTTGTGAAGTAAACATTACATGTAAGTGTTAATAATTGAATCATTGTAAATAATAATATTTACAACTTGGCTACTCATATAACCCACAACTTATATTCTAAAATAATAGAAGTGCTTTATTTTTATAATACTTTTGACAGGGTATTCTTAGTATTTAATGTAGACTTTTCAATCTACAATCAGATGGTTTTTACTCAGTCTTATATATACTCTCCAAGGTATTACTCCTTTACTGGTTTTTGGAAGCGATTTCTTTCATTGTATTTAGTCTTCGATGTCATTTTATACACTTGTCCTGTTCTACAGCATGAACCGAGTGTTAATAAGTATTATACGATCAACGGCTGAAATTAAAATTATACCACAGTATAAAATAGACCACAGAAAAATCACTCAAGTCTACCGAAATTACACTTTTTTTAAACGATTTCTAGCTTAAAGTGAAATTAAAATATTCTTATTAAACTTTTTTTAATGTAAATTATGATTTTTATATAATATCTTAATATCTCTGTCTCAAAAAAAAAAAAAACAAAAAAAAGGTAATGACGCATACGAAATTGCATGGGTGTAAATGTTTTATAATAATTTTAAAAACTTTAGATGTCGTGACTATTTTTTCAATTGAATTTGTTTTCTACATTCTATGTACGATTGATAATTTATAATTTTAAACATTTTTCTAAAACGATTACTTTTATAATATATACATTTGAATTTCGAAAATCAACTATCGAGCTGCCGACAATAAACGAAATATAAATGGAATTTGGTTAGTTTGACAAACTTACAAAAACTATTACTATCTAATTTGACAAGTGACGTGGATAATTCTCACATAACGTCCGTACGTTATGTGCAATTATGAAATGAATAATTTTTAACAGGTATAATCTCAGAGGGATCCCGGAGTCGTCAGACGATCGTCGGTTTCGAATAGCCCCGCGAGTCCACATCCAGATTTTAAGTGTACCGATAAACCGAACACGCGCTACTAATAAATGCTAGGCGCGAGATAAATCTACACGAACCTCCGCCGGTCCCCTGATTACGATAGAGTTATTAATTACACAATCAATCGGTTGATAAGAATTAATTTGTACATTTTTGTATGGGAGTCATTAAACTTTATGGAAATACATTAGTTGAAGATGTTTTATTTAAAGCACGGTTTTGATTTTAATTGGTTTTTGCGTATGATAAGTGTACTGCAAAAGGGTCGAGGCACCGCACGGCTCCACAGTCGCGCCCCGCATGTCTCAAGCAAGTCTATAATTTGCAGAAAGTCTCATTGCAAAAGCAGAAGGAATGCGAAGCCTTTCGGGGAGGGAAGCGCTCTCATGTGCTCGCTTGTTGGATCAGGGGCGGTTCTAGCAGCTCGCTCACGCATGTATTCGTGTTTTAAGTACGCATCCATAGCTGCACTTTGATTTTGGAGTAAACGTTTAGGAGGTAAGAGGTAGCCTCAGTTCTCATTTAAATGCAATTTACTGAATTTAGTTTTTTAATACCTGGATATTATTCAGAATAAAAAATATAAACTTCCAAGGAAAAATATTACCATATAAATTATTCAAAATGGTCGAGCCGTTAGTAACTTTAATGTTTACTCGCGGTTGGTTTGTACTTAATTATTTAAAAAAGTCGTTTCAGTGTAAGTGCAGATATTCATACATATTTTGTTTGCAGTAAATAAATTAAAATAAATCAATTTTTTTAGTGCAGGGTAGAGAGGTTTGAGATTTGGGGTTCCAAAAGCGAGCCTCGCATCGGAACGGAACAGTGTAGAAAGGAATAAGATTCGGTGGTCCAGAGACGAGGTCGACATTGGCAGAGCGCAGTGCGGAGAGGTGCGAGATTCGGTGGTCCAGAGGCGAGCCTCGCTCGGGCGATACCGAAGCGGATATTGATAACTGTGATAACCCACTATCGAGCGGCCGAGCTATCGCCCCGAGACGCGCGGCGTCCGGCACGCTGCGGCGAGCTGTGCGCCGCTTTGGGATTTATACAAATCCATCGCCTCGGCAGCAGATTCAATTATACTCAGATCTTTAAAAATACTGAACACGCAATTGCACACGTTTATTGGTCAATTTCTTCTCCGCTCTCCCCATTCTGCTGCTTGTGCATAGCTGCCATTCTGCGCCCAAAAACGCATGTAAAAAATCGGTAATCTAGTGGTGGACTTGGAATGATGAATGGATGTGCCCTGGAAGTACCTTGTCGAGCTACTACTATTATTTCTGTAGCCTGCTTCAGAAGAGGTATCAGATCTAATCGCAAGATGAAGTATATATAATATGTTAATATAATATATTGTAACAGCAAATATTTTTACCGCCTCAAGTGAAATCGCAATTTTATACGCTGTTTTGATGTTAAGTATTATAAATTAAACCAATATGTCGTAAATGTAATGATTTTAAATGCATAAATTATATTGACATATTTTTAGGCAATGAAATTATGAGTTTTTGAGCCCTTTATAACTGAGACTAATCATTTGACTAACGGAAGCTACAATGTTTGCTTTCTAAAGCGCACTTCACACGTAGCAACTAATTTCAGTTGTGTCGCGACGGGTGCAGAGGGCCTAAGTATTATTAGTTAAACCGGTCGATTAGATCATTGCTTTCAGAAGTTTCTACGCTCCAGGGAGAGCGGATGTGTCGGTGGCATTGTGTCGTCGAAACATTAACAAAGTCCAATTATAATTCGCACGATTTCATAGCAGCGATAAATAAATAATGCGAGCCAAAAAACGCTCCCGCTGAAGGGAGCCGCACGCGACAGTTGCGCGGCTCGGCAGGTGGAATGGCCGGCCAGGGCTGCACTCGCGTGGGGCAGGGGGACAGCAAGGCGTGGGAAACCATCGGACACACGCTGACACGTTACACAAACATCAAAACTCTGACATGATTCTTACAAGTCATTTTATTGCTATCTTTGACTGTGTGCGTTATCAAAATTAATCAAAATGTTTAAGAAGAAGATGACTCCAATACTGTGACCGAGGCGTCATTATTTTAAAAAATATAAGCAGTATAATGCCTAAGATTCTAGTATTTATAATAGCACCAGTCGTTCATGAGTGGAGGTTAACGACAGTTTTTTTTTTTAATTTTACTCCTCTCTAAACGCGGAGTTTTTAAACCATAATGTTGCAGAAGAGGCAATTTTCTTTGAATAAAATAAATATTAATGCATTTGGAGACCGGAATCTTGTGATCACTGAGCAATCACCGAAATACAAGCAAATCGTAGGTGAGTACATACTGTATCAATAATAATACATTTATTTTTTAATTTCATACTTTGATTTAATATGTAATACCGAGATAATATTAAATAATCTAAATCTGAAAAGACACTTGTGTAATATCTCCAAGTCGCAATTGATTGAATAGTGTTTTTAATGCAGTAATTTTATTGTACAGATAACTTAGCAACAAATAAATCAGAGACAGATTATAGATTACTGAGTGCTCACGGCTGATAGCGATAATCTTTTATTCCGCGGATAGCTCGAGGTAATCTCGAGTAATCGCCTGAGAGGCGAGATAAGCGGCGGGACGGCGAGGGCTCTTTACTTTCCAATGACGCAGGGAATTTAATTAATTACACTTTTTGTTATTGTGAGTAATAAAACGGCAAGGATAATCGGTCGTTATGACATAACCGGTAATAACTGATCCGCGCTTGAGGGTCAAAGACTAATATTTCTGAATCTTATCGATCAATAAATATTCATATTTGTGGACATTTAATAGCCTCACGCTTGTAAAGATTAGGTTTAGATATTGGTCTGTTTGATTTCAAAATTAAATAGGTTCAAACAATTAATCAAGTATAAATAAAGAGAAAAGTATTGTTTCAAAGCATGCATAAGCTAAAATAGAGAATATATTTGATTAACGTTATAAAGTTTCATTGAATTTTAAATATATACTTACGAAAAAAGTAACACGCAAAAACTGCGTAATACATTAAAAAATACCTACATAATTAATATTAAATTGTTTAATAAAATATAAAAAGTTAGCATACTGTCATGGGTTAAGCATAGATAGACCCAAATAACTATCATCATGAGTTAATATGGCAAGCAACGCAACATTGCTTGCATGAACTTCATGCATGTATATATGTGTGTGTATATATATGTATATATATATATATATATATATATATATATATATATATATATATATATATATATATATATATATATGTGTGTATATATATATATATATATATACATGTGTGTGTGTGTGTGTTGCTTCTTCTATCAAGGGCACCAAGTAAAACATTTGATAAAACCGTTGATGACAACTGCAGGAGCAGCGTAATTATGAGTGCAATTATTATGCATTATGTAGGTTTGCATACACGGCGCGCCGCCAATGCACGCCGCCTGGAAGCGTAGGACGCAGGACGCAGAACGCAGAACGCAGGACGCAGGACGCAGGACGCACTGGCGGAGGGGCTTCACGCACCGCGCGCAGCGGCCTGACTGCCTGCTGCTAGTTGTCAAGTGCACTTTTTAGCATTGCCAACGATAGGTTTCAACAATCAAAAGGTATCACGACTTAACATTTATTACTACTTTATATTTTAGCATCCTCAAGATCACCGTGGTTTTAAAAGAGCAAAAGCCTTTTGAATTCAACTTCAACAGACTAGTTCGATTTATAAAACTTGCTTTAAAATAACAAATATAAACAGCCAAAAGTCGCGAACATTTTTTGGTAGTGAGCATTTAGTCCGAAAATGCCTTTGAAAGGCGAAATAACTTACGAACAAAAATGCTTGTGGTCTAATAATCATTTAGCTGTGCATAACCATTTTATCACGATTTATGTATACAGGTGTTGCAGCGCATTACCTTTTTGTATTTCCGATGTTTTAGTACTGGTACCGTTTCGTAATTTTTTTAATAATTCCTCTTTTAAAAATATATTACATAAATTTTAATCGACCAAAATATGCGTAGTATATGCTTACTCAAATGAACGAAAGTATTTAAATGATTTAACATGTGGTTTTAATTCATAGTTAAATTATGAACACGAAGACAAAATTGTATTAAACTACTTATTACACAGTGTTACAGTTTAATAATTTATTTTGTTTTGGGAAATTTAATGAATTGCTATTGGAACCACATTTCATTTTCAAATTTAATCAAAATGCAAAAAAATATTGAACCCTTTACACCATATAAGTAACACCTCTCTACAACAAAAACGCCACAAACACAAGATATTACTATTTTGGTAAAATGCGAAATTATTATTCGAATGCTAATTGGCAGCAATTACTACAATTTCTTGCAGCTGAAATTGTTCTTGCAATTATTTCCCAGAATGAAAGTCTAGTTTTGCGAGATTCAAAAGAGAAGAAATGGCGTAAACATTAACAAAGGCAGTCTGCTAAGCCAGTAATGACTAATCTGGCTTTCACTCCGGCGGACCGCAAGATCGGGACGTGTCGTTATTAAGTGGTAGAAATTTGGTCACCGGCCATCGGCCCGTCAGCGCTGCGATTGTTAGAATCGGAGAAATTAGATTAATTTATTTATGAATTTATTCCCACTGCTTGGTGATAAGTAAATTATCAACTGTAAATTTGCGGTATTGTAAATGATAATGAAATCTTCACGCCCTCATAAATATTTTGGTTGGAAATTTATTTACGATTTGAGTATTTATGTAGTACTATTATTTTAATGATCATAATTGCCAAAAATATTATTGAACTTCGTTGTCAGTAGATTTCAAAATTGAAGTATATTAATATCATATTATACAGACTATTGAGAGGATATATATATATATATATAATAATTTTATCGGATGTTTATAGTGGAGAAGTCGGTTGTGGTTTCCATTCAATGGTTGTAATTATCTTAGATATGCTTTTATTCATTGATAGACGCTCATAGTAATAAAAAATGCATGGTTTGAAATCGATTTGTCCCAATCTGACAATAAGAACAAAATAATAGAAGAAAGCTTCTCTGAAGAATTCGCCTTCGCGGTGTTTTATTATAATGCACCGAGTGTCGTGAAAAAAAAAACGCATTTATTCTGTTGAACCTCACACCAGAGAAGCAGTCTCCAAGATTTACCAACATCACTTTTTCGAATTCATCGTTAGACGAAATTGCAGCTAATATTTCTGACCAAGTTTCCGATTTTGACTTTTGACAAAATTTATATTTATTGAATAAATACACATTTTTGTACTTCAGAAGAAACTTCCTTAAAAAATATTATAAATTGAAAACGGCAACAGGATATATTCTAAAATGTTGCCATCATAGTTTTACATTGATCAGTGAAACACGGGAAGTGTTCTTCTGTTTTATAACAATTAAAATAATATTAACTATCTCGCAGAGCTCTCTTACGTAGTAAACTTATGTTTTATTTACTATATTTAGAAGTTCCGCGAAGCAAAAGTTAGACAAGCACAACTTGGGGCAATTTTAATGCGAAAAATGCTTTTGGCAGTGCTCACGACAGGCAGGTTTAACTTGCAATACTCCACATTGAAATAGCTATGAGATTACGATCATTTTTTCGATTTCGTTGGTATACAAAAATGATCGTAATCTCCTAGCCGTTTGGCTATTCATATTTGTTGCTTTCGGTAGTGTTTGTTTGGCGTATGAAGCCATCAGCGGCAGCCCCCCGTCACGCCAGAGGCAGTTGCCGTTGGCTGGTCGTTGTTTTGTTTGGTTCGGATTATCGGCGCGCAGGTCTGTCGGGGGCCGCTCATTATATTAATCGCCGGCATTAGGGGGGCACGCAGGGGCGGCGGGGCGAGGGGCCCGGGGGCAGGAAGCGGGGGACGCGGCGGTTGGGGGCCCTCAGGTGTGACGCCGGAAGGGGCCGCCGCGCCGGTCCGGACTCTTATAGAAATTGAAGTGTTCCCTGGTTTGTAATATATTTTTTTATGATTTAAATACACGCATAATAACAGGCGTACATTATTTAATTTTTAAAAAATACACTATCTGCATACATACTTCTGTTACTGATTACTAACACCGCTGAAAAATTGATAGAAAAAATTTAAAATAATATTTCTACTGTGGCGATTATAACTATTTTGATTTTATTTACTTTTATAAAATTACTAAGCGAAAATATGAAATTAAAAATGCAGGTTTTGCCAATGAAGATTGTGACACTTCTTTCTTCTTGTATTATCCAATGTTTCAATGTTGTCTGCAGTAGCCATCATCAAACAGATTTCACATTTTAATGATCACATGCAAAATATTCGATATTCACTTATGATTAAAATATTAAGAGCTTTTTCACCCCAAAAAGATACCGTCAAATTTAAAAAAAAAACTCTATTTCTTTATGACACTTTAAAGTTTTATTTGGTCAAATATCTATTTACAACAATATCGTCAGTTGAATTGTTTTTATATTTAAAATAAGGATTATGTGAATAAACAAATGCATCTCCGAATCCGCACCCTACATCTCCCCTACACTCGTTTTATCCACTTCCGGAGTTAGAACGAAATAAAAACTAAATGCACCAATACCCACAAAAAACACACAATTGACTCCGCACCGCGAAGGCGCAGCGAATAGGTCATGTTCCTGGGCCCCGACCCTAGGCAAGCCCGGCACGCCGGCATTCCCAGCAGAATGTAGAATACCGACAACCAAGCCAAATGTCAAGTGCAAATTCCACAATTACAGTATTCAAATTACAATTTTATTTAAATAATATCACTTAAAACCCATCCGCGACATTCTGCTTTAATTTGAGGTACTCCATTTCTTTACAGTAATTATGTCTAGGATATAACAACCATTATTGTTTATAAGCCCTATTGCCTTTCAAAGCTTCATCAAACTGGCTGACAAGGATAATGTCTGAAGAAGCCCTCGAATGATGAAAGCGCTATTTGGCTGTTAATATTTGTTGTGCATATTAAACGTTTAGAGCTCAAAGGATCAATTTTACATTAAAAATCTGAAGAAATAATTTAAAGTTATCAAAATAATTTATTTGAAATTATTCATTGGCTTCATAATATATTGATACATTTAAATAAACATTACGATAGAGTACAACATGTGTAACGCAACGAAAATACACCCCTAAGGTTGCAATATTGAAAAGGTAGTCATGGGCAGTCCGAATTAAGGAGTTGGGGGAGTTTAAAAAGTGCCCATCGGGGTTGGCTTGGGCGTCTGTCTCAAGTTGAGAGCTTGTGTAAGGGTAAGTTATTCATCTGTTAAAGGTGCCCCGGCAGCTTGGTGTTAAAACAGCACATTATTTCAAAAACAGAGAGTTAAAAATTTAGAAGGATTATTAATAACCATTTTAGTAATGAGAATTGCTATCGGCATTTATTTTTTAAATGATATACATTTTCAAACAATTCATTGAGTTAGGATGAGGATTTTTGAATGTTAGGATTTTACAAACAATTCAACTGTTATTATATCAAACAAATACTATTTGTTAAAATATTCAATTAAAAATATTCATATAAAGGGGTAGGGAACTTTTATACAGTTTTTATATCAAATGAATGCATTACATTCGGTCAGTTGAAAACAAACGAATAAGACTTTACATTTTAATTAATTGAAGCGAATATCATGTTCAGTGTAAAAGAATATATTTATTAACATTTATAGAACCTTTTATAACTATTGTAGATCATGTTTCTTGGTGGTAATGACCGGCGAGAGGTCTCACGAAAGCACTGCAAAAAGCGAATATTTTCTGGACTTTGCATAATCATCACTTAAGTGCAAATATATAATTTCATAAGATATAAAAAACAGAAAAACGTTTCCTCTATGGCACTTCATACAGTGCTTCGATATGATCGCACTAAGAATTTTATAATAATTGCAACATTGTTGAGTTGCACCTTGTGCGAGGTATTTGTACGTATTATATAGCAACATTTGTGTTATTTTATTTTAATAAAGGCTTAAAACTCATGATCCTAATAATGAACCTATGAATGAATAACATACTTATTGTAATAAAATTATTGTTTAGAATCAACAATGTTATTTTTTGAAGAAACCAAAAAAGTAATAACCAAGTTAGAAGATTAAACACTATATTCGGTAAAAATATATCCTTTTCAAAAATGGCAGTTTTAACAGGTATTTTATAAAAAAATTCTAAAGTTAATACACTGCACATTATTGTTATTTAAATATTGTTTAATTACTACGAATGACTTCTTGCCCTTCGGATGTAGACAATGCAAGAACTCAGTGATTTGATTTAGTTTTAAATAATCGACCTCGGTGTAAGAATTTAAAAAAAAAAACATCAAAAAGTTTTTAAATATTTGAAAGTATTATTTAATTTCTTAAATAAAACATACCGGCACTTGACTCAAGCCAATTGATCTTTGAAGTTACCTCAGCTCGCCTCAGACCCCTCGTCATATTTGCATTGCATTATTATTTGTAAGAGAAACACTCAAGGAGGGTTGGAGTAAAGTGCCTTCCGAACTTATGAACAACCGAGCGGCGTCTGGGAAATAAATGAATACTTTATTAAAATGAAAATTACAAAAAAATATAACAGTTACACGGTGAGATTGTACGCGTGATAAATGTACGCTGCAGTTTAATTTCAAACGGAAACGCAGAGCTCTTTCAGGAAACAAGAAGCTTTAGGGTGACTTTACGCGAATACTGTTGGGGTGCACGCGAACCCTGGGAATTGAGGGTTAAATTTTGTATTGTTACTATTCACTCACTGAGAGTTATATTGTGAATATAATAATCCATGTTCGATAGCACTTAAAAACAAAACTGACTAAATTTAGCTTGGTTTGATATTTAAAAGTAATAAGTTTGTATTTTATTATTTATTGTGAAACGTTTATTTCAAAGATTGTTGTGAACCTTTCGCAGTAAAAAAATACATTGTCATTGATCTTGTTGTTTTTGAACTTGGATTAAAAAAAAAAAATTCGTGAGAACTAAGTAGTTTTGAAAAGTAACTTCTGAGTTTGAAACCTCGGAATACGTGCTCTCATGTTTTTATTTTTTATACTGTGGGATATTTAAAAAAAACTTATAAACATAATTTGACATAATTGAAACAGTTAAATATATTGCCATGTAGCAGAAAATTAACTAAGGAGTTGGTTATAATTTAGTAATGGCAGTGATGGGAAATTTGCTGGTAATTTTTTGACTGAATTTACCTCAATGTTTAAAAAGCACAGAATATATTTTACGTTACTAAATATAAACATTATATTTTCTTTAAGGGTGAAGGAATTTTCAATTTCGGACTTGGTTAGGTAACGCTGTTATTATCTACGACAGACTGATTTAATTTGTAATACTTCATATTTGAGCAATGTCATGAATAGATTATTGGTCCTTTAGGTCTGAAAAAGCTCTTGATATGCAAAAGCTCCGCTTTTAAAACGATGCCAGATACTGGTAAATAATATCTGAAACCAGTTGCGACTCCAACTGGGTTATGCTCTAAATAAAGTAAGAAGGACTAGATCCTGACATGTTAGCGTCCGTTTGTCCGCGAGGTCTCTGAAAGAACCCTTTATGCCACGCATTAGGGCCTAATCCGCCGCGGAGTTAGCGCGACAGCCTCCGGCCACTAGCGGGCTCTGCTTATCTCAGCCCTGACTCCTGCCTTCCGTCTGCTCGCGGGCGCCAGGGCTGCCCCAAGCCCACTCCCTGCATGCGGGACTGACCTTTTTCAAGCAATGGTTACCGGTGTGCGTAATGTCAATGCAAATAGTCGTGAGCTTAATCGAACCATTGTCTTACAATTTTAACCGTTAATTGGTTTTGATACTGAAAGTAAATTTATGCGTGTATGCGTGAATATAGTATACGTTTTGAGTTTTTAATTTCAGAATTTTTTGATTATGATAAAAAAATGTTTGTGTATTCAATATTTAGATCGTTATTTTTTCCTGGATAATTTTAATTATTTTTTTCATTTTACTAATACTTCAAGACATTTCGTGGTAGATGTCGAATCTCAAAAATTGTAAAACTTGATGTTATTGTAATCTTTGGTGATACCTTTTTTTATTTCAATTTTAAATTAATGTATAATACTAATATGATGGCGTATATCAATTGAAAGGAAACATTTCTTTTTTTAGATATTATTACATATTAACTGAAAAGGTTATACCTTTTTTTTAAATATTGAAGTTTAGCAAATTTTTAAGATTGATACATATTTTTTTAATGTCTTGAATAAAGTAGTAAAATTAAAATTATATAAATAGAAAACAGTAAGCGGATTTCGATTGGTTTTTGTTGGACAACAAGTGTCAATAGATGACAAGAATTTTAATTAAAATCACTTTGCATTTCAAGGGTGACTGTGAAGACAATCTGGTAAAGCCTCGAAAGAAATCGGTTTCTCTTGGCTGGATTTGTTACAAATTAAACCAGACAAACGTCTTGTTTTTGCATTTTTAAAGATGATTTTTTTAAAGGTAACATGTCTTCCTTTGACACTTCGAGTGAGAGACTGTGCACGCCCTGGCAGAATCGCACGACAAAAAGGTTGGCAGGGTAATTCCCGGGGCCTGACGCAGGCCCGGCGCGGGGCGGTCCGGGCCAGCCGCGGCCTAATCCCGTCCACCGCACTCAGCGAGAATTATTTATTATTTGTTATTTCATATTCCTCCCAAGAACACCCGCTTAGCGGTGGATAATGTGCTTAGCCGAGTATAACTCGCTAAGTACTTGTTTCGCGTATTATGAATATGCTTGCGAGATTTCGTTTCATTATTTTGTCCTATAAAATGATAATAACCTTAAAATCACTTAATGCATATAATACTAGCATGTACAGTATTATATAAAGCTCGTTTCAATAATTTTGGTAGTATTGGACGTGCACGATACCAACTGGGGTATCACTATTACCGTACCGTTGGACGGGGTCAGTTAATATGCGATCTGACAAAAATGATACGAGATTTTGAAAATAAAGAAATTTGACGGTTAGATAGTTTTTTTCGGGAAGGTGGAATGTATTCTTTGATTGCAGCGATGAAATATTACAAAGCCCGATACGTTTTATGACTGGCATTAGAAAAAATGGCGCGGAGGTTCGGGCGCGCGGCGTGTCCCGGCGGGCGTGCCCGGGGCCGGCGCGGTGACGGGCGCACTCCTGGAATTAATCCGCGGATTCCTGCGCCGCCGGGTCCGCGGGGCTATTAGTAATTCGGGTGCGTACGCCGCGTGTACCGGCCGAGAGTACCCGATCCTGTTTGGCGGCCCCCGGACGGCGCATTCCCCGCCCGAATACCGATTAAGAGTACAGCCGCCAAATCGCCCGGTTAACCAAAGTATAGGGTGCTCTGGAATTGTTGATCGCATTTTTTTTTTTGCGTTTTATTTATTTGAAAAAAATTGCTTCGGCGGTAGAGGAATGTAGTAATTATGTTAGTTATTGTGCTACTTTTTTAAACTAAGGGCCATATTTTATTTCGTGTTCAATATGTTGGGCGCTGTCTTTGGTTCTTAATTCAAAAATCATACCCATATCAATTTTGCATGATTTTAACAAAATTTTTTTGTCATATAATATTAAACCTTGTTTTATTTTAAAGAAAATAGAATGAGCTCACAGTTTTCCAATGCAAAAATTTGTCAAAATGAAATGAATCTGACATGAGGAGAGTGACAGGTCCTCCGGCCGGCGCGCTCTAATTGTGATCCCGCGGGCTAACGAGGCGGCCCCGGGCCCGCGGTAGCCGCCCCCCTCCCCCTCCCCCTCCCCCGCCGCCCCTGCCCCGGCCTCCGCCCCCGCCCCGCCCCGCCCCTGCCCTGGCCCCCGCCCCGCCCCGCGCCCGCCCCCGGCCGCGCTGCCCGATCGCCAACAATGGGACATCGCTTTTTTATTATTATATTTCGTTATTATATATTAGTCGTAAGCGGTTTTATAGTTCATTCATTGCTAGATAAGCGAACTAGCTATACCTGTTTGTTTTTATAATAACACGCTAAACAACACATTTTATGGGCAATAAATCAAACAATATGCAAAAAGTTTAATTGAGGTAGTTGTTATGAGATGTGGCAGAAAAAATGTACAACGTTCCTAATGGAAGCAAGTGAAATTTAGCTACAATGTTATTTATACTGTCTCTATTTTCACTAAAAAATTTAGTTGACTTTTTAAAAAAAATTGTTTTTTGCTTTTAATAATGAAATAATAATATTCATAAGTAAAAGAAACTCTTCGTACTTATTTTTGAAGCGACCGGTTATTCCAACGAACTTAATTGACATCGACGTCAGAATGAATTTAAATTTATTTACAAATTTTATAATGGAATTTCACCAAAAATAAAATATTATTGATTTAATATTATTTTTACTTCTGTAAATTGGCTTATTTGAAAATTTAAATCTGATTGACTATACCATATATATATATATATAGTGGCATTTCTTCATATTATTTACACAATCGTGTACATTTTTAATCGTCTATTTATTTAAAATTATTCCAACCAAAGAAATTACACATTTTTAACTTACCAAAAATATATGCCTTTTAAAACGACGAGTTTGTTTAATAATTTTTCGATTTTCGTTTTCATAAGGCGAATATTTTAGAACATTTTTTGAAATAAAATCATATTACCACAAGTGTGAATATCAATCTAGTCGTTGAAAATTGATCTTGTTTTTTTCTCTTATTTTGGACTCTTTTTTCTTTAACCCGCACCACAGTTTGAAAACCACATGTCGCTAAGCTCCGTAGGGCCGAATTTACGCATTACATGAAGATTGCATTCTAAGGGCCGAACTAGCTATCGTACATTTTTTATGTACTCACTAAAAATGGCGTCACTGCGGAGTGCCCCACAATTACCCCCAGTGCTGCCTCTCATAAAAAAACCAATACAAATCATCACAAAGGCGTACCGAATTTACGTAGCATTTCCGGCTATAAAATGAATATATTCGATAAATATTTTTAATAGAAAGAGATAGTATGCTTCCAGTTCGTAAAAAAAGCTGTTGAACATTTAATAACATAATGAATGTACGATGCACATGAAAAGGCAAACAAATTTTACGCTACGTTTATTCGGCATAATATCAATCGATTTTATGATATTTTTTGTACTTTCTTTATTTTTAGTGTGGCTTGAAACTGTATGCATAAAATAGATGTACAGAAATAATTACACACATAAGATGACATGTGCTTTTTTATGCAAAAGTAGTCTTCACATATACTTCAATATAAATTTTATGGTAACAACGCTTACAGACGTGGAAAATACTTTCATTTCATATTTTATTTACAATTATAAAAATATTCTCAAAATACTTACTATTTAAAGAAAAAATTATAATTAGATAATGGATTTCAATCAAAGAATTCACGTGTTTAATAAAAATATTGAATTATTATTGCACATCTGAGTAGATAGGGTGTGGATGTTTTAAATCCACACGATGATCATCAAATAATGCTTAAGAAGCGGTGCGTGCGGCCCTGGTCCGTCGCTGTGAGTGCCGCTGCCCCCGGGGCTACTGAATTTTGCGATCCCTCCGAGACGAGCGCCTGCCAGGGCAGGCGCAACATCTTTTTTGTTAGCCCGTTTGTTAAATATACTTTTTGTTAAGGTATTAATAAAAATAAATATACAATTTTATCTCGTTTGGTATGTGCACCGACTGTTTTTTACTAAACTTGCTAGTTCGTTATTTCAGACCTGAAATCGGTTACCCCGTCTGGGATTTTTTTTATTATAAAGCATTCATATTACTAACTTCACACATACATATCTCTTCTCTTATTATACGTACATGTTCTTGAAATATGCACTAAATACATTCTACACAATACAACAAAGATGTTAAATCGTTCTCTTTCTCTCACAAAACGTAAAATAATGATATACAAATTCTAGCATACATTTTTTTTCAGATGGGTCTCAAAGTTGACACGGTGTCAAATTTTAAAGCGATTCACCCAGAGCCTTGAGTCTCGGAGAGCCGCGAGCTAAATAAATTAGATACGTAAAATAAATTGGGCTCGCGCTCTGAAAATGTCGTCTCGCGGTATGCATAATCAATTATCGGGCGATATTGCAACAAATTGCGGCCGGGCGGGGTTCGGGAGCGCCCGCCGAGGAACTGGAGTAGCCGCTTGCCGAGCCGCGCACGCCGCGCAATGCCGCCGGGTGGCATTTCGGCCGGTCAAGCACCCGCGCGGTTTTTGCCCCAAGTGATGGCTGATAAGATGTCGCCGGACGGCCGCGGCTCCCGGGAGGAGGGAGCATCTCCGCCAGGGGATGCTGCCCCGCAAAGCGGTTCGATCGCCCTCCATCATTATAGGCTGATTTATCCAATTGGTATTCGGTTTTAGAAATTCAAACACCCATACATCGCTTTACGGCCTAGATACGTTCCACGAAACTCGGCAATACAAATTCAATGGGATCGGTTTCAAATTTGTTAATGATGTGACACTTTTTATTACTTATTTGATTAAGCACACGAGTTCATACATAGAAGATGATTAAAGGAATTCTCAGAAAAATATCATCGTGATTTGAACCCACATCCCCTGGCTTACACGGCCGGTGTGCTAACCCTTGTACTAACGAATCACATCCTTTAATAGATAATTTTTAACAATCATACTCTACATATGAACCAATGTGCCCAGGCCAACCAATATTTGGTAATAAATACGCATCTGATTGACGTTCAATCCAAAAAATAGACATAACACTTTTTACACATTCTGGCCATATTTTTTTCTAAACATGGTTCACTGATGCTGTCAACATCATCCTTGATGTTATAGTTTTTTCAAAATGTTTTAATTGAAGCTTTACCATCGGTTTCCCTTATACGTTGTCGGAAAGTTCGGCGTAGGTAATATGCCTTAAAAGTGGCTATTGCACCCTGATCCATTGGTTGGATCAGAGCTGTTGTATTTTTCGGAAGGTACTCAATCATGACATCTTCAGATAGCTCGGATAAATTAGTAGGATGCCCTGGTGCATTATACAAAATTACCAAAGCCTTGTTGGATTTTTTTTTAATTTGTACATACATACATATGTACTAACGTATTAAAAATAACCCTAATTATTTCCAATTTTTCCAGTTAATGTGTAACAATCAGTAATAAATATGTACATTAAACACTCACAGACAAGTATAAACCAGCCGCTCTATGAGCACACACTGAATAACGCTCGTAAACAAAATAACATTGAAAATAAGTTTTTTTTCTGTTATAGCGAAACATTTTAGGCCGTAAATCGAAAACGTGGCTTAATTGAAAGGGACCGTTATAGCGAAATGCCGTATAAAGAGGTATGGATGTATTTTTATAATGATAAAAGTACCTTTGTATTTTGTCTTCACTTTGAGTTTATTGAATTTTTTTGCATTACTAGTTTCGACTCAATACACTGGGTCATCATCAGATTCATAACTAAACTTCAATGAAGACATGCATCAGATGATGACCCAAATGCCTTGTCCCTCGACAAGATTCAATATTTTTGACAAAGAGTACTTGGTGGAATTCCATTTTGGTTTGTTTGATAATGCCAATGTGAAATGTTGGCGAAACCGGTCATCAATAAAAATCTATGCGTGGAAAAATCACTACTTCTTATTATTTAAAATATTAATTCGGTTTTAAATGTATTGCTTGTGCATGGCTTCCGTTCCGTACCCTGAGCGTGAGTAAAGCATTTGTACTATGGAGTAGTGAACTTGGAATTATTGTGGAGGGATGTGATCTGGAAGTACGTCGGGGGGCTCCTGCTGTCGTTTCTGTAGATAGCTGCAGAAGAAGTATCAGATCTAAACGCCAGAGCTTTGTAAGGAAAGGATTATACAATAATGCTATTGGGTAGAAGCAATACGTAGACTTTTGTGTCTTACGTGTAAAAGGACCCGGGGACCCACTACATTATTTTCTCCTTAGAAAACCACGAACACTGACTCAGCATGAGTATATGCTCAGTGAAATGGTCACCAATTTTCTCTGAGGAGAGGCACTTGACGAAGAAACAGGATTGCGGAATTTAAAACCGATGAGATGAGATGCCCCCCGCCTTAACCGTTCGGTTTGATCAATTATAAGTTTACTTTGTGTATTTTTATCAAAAAGCTTGGATTCATTCGATATATTGAGAAAATCTTATTTTTTTAAAATTTTGTCCCTTTGACAATAATTTCGACCGAGTTTGTTGTTATTGACATGTGTCAAAAGATTATTTTAATATCTGGTAAAAACCAAAGATTATGCATTGAGATTGCGCTTTACCTTGTCCTAGCATCGCGGAAAATATTTCATTAAAACATATATGAATCTCCTCCATCGAAAGCATTGAAGCAAACGATCGCGTGCTTTGTTGAAAAACCAAAAGAACCGCGCGGGAAGATACGCGTTCCTGATTTACTTAACAAAGTCGGAATCTCTGTTAATAGGCCACCGCAGTAATCTCTTCACCTTGGTGGTGTTTTTATGGGAAGTCCCGGATTCCAGGCTTTGACGGAAACTGTCGTAAAGGGGTCGGCGCTCGGCATCTGACTTACAACTTGCTCTCGCGACCTGTACCCTAACCGCTGCACAACGGAATTAACTACAGGGAATCCCGACAACAAGACTGCCAACAGACCGGATTATATTAATACCTCCAGCCTGAATTGTGCTGAGTATTCCCGGGAAAACCCTTGAATATCCAAATCAGAGAAAGTCCTAGATCTAGATTACAAAAATATCTGCGTTGAAATTAAATTTACTATTGATAAAAAACATTAAAAAATTATTCTAATTCAATAACTATTGTTGAGAATAATCTGACTTGTATTCAATACCATGTGATTCCTATTTTTGTGCAATAACTAGTAAAAATTAATAAAGAAAAATTATACTAATTATTTTAGATCACGATATATCCATACCAATTAAAAATACAAAAATTATTGTTTATAGTTGGGATTGAGTTTGATGAAGCTATGCGTCAACTTCTTTTGGATCATGGTTTTTTTTCTTTAAACACGAGTAATCCACATGAACATATTTTTATTTTTAGCAAGTTTTCTGTTCAGAATTAAGCCTTGAGCATTTTTCCATAAACAAACAAAAATGTATTATTATAGTGTTTTTCTTATACACACGGGACATCATTTATGAAGTAAGCTACGGTGATATTTTTAAGGTACAATATTTATCAGTTCAATATTTTTTCTGTTTAATTTAGTTTTAAACCGCATTAGGTTTTATATATTTGACTCGACGTTTTGGCTCTGAAATTGGACCTATATTTAAGGATTGAATGCACTCACACGCATAAAAAACAAATATATTAATTATATTAATTTTAGATTAATGTCAATCAGAATGCGTTTTTATTTACCCATGCAGGTATTAGTATATTTATGTGATTAAGCACATTTTTTCATACATTGAAAACAATTAAAGAAAACTCTCAGAAAATATCATCGTGACTTGTGAGGGAATATTGATTAGCCCGAGCATATTAGTTCATATGTAGAATATGATTATTAAAAATTCTCACTAAATTGCAGTGACTCGTTAGCATAGTTGGATAAATGCACCGGCCATGAAAGCTTGGGGATGTGGGTTCGAATCCCTCACAAGTCACGATGATATTTTCTGAGAGTTTTCTTTAATTGTTTTCAATGTATGAAAAAATGTGCTTAATCACATAAATATATTAATATAAAACATAGGGTCTTATGAGATTGTCTTTTAAAATACCACTACAGCTAGATAGTAATAAGTTGTGATTTTTTATCTGAAGTTTCGACAACGGCACGAGAAGCATTTTCACGAAATATATTTTTTTCAAATGCATAGAAAAACGCCTGATAACCTGAGGCTATCAGCCGTTAAGATCGATAATCAGAACTGACGCGCCTCAACACTTGAGAAATCAAGCCCAGTCCATCTCATCAAAATGTTGACTGACGGATTCCGCGCTGGCTTGACGCGGAGGAGCGTGGAGGGGCGTGGAGGGGCGCGGAGAGGCGCGGAGGGGCGCGGAGGGGCGCGGCCTGCGGGGGCAATCATCCCCGGCGCTCCTCCGGGCCAAATAAATAATCAGCACTGCCGCGAAATCGGGCGGGCCTTCGCCGCACGCGTTTTTGCGGAATCTGTTTTACATGAATGTTTATTGCCCCCTAAATAGCGAGCATTTTTCAACCTTTTTGCAGATTTTTGTACCTTTTGCCCGGTGCCCTGGTCAGTCTCGTACGCGCGCCGGGTTAAGGGTAATGAATAACGTGGCTCCTGAAAATTACAAAAGTATTACAGCGCTCTGGAAAGCTTTTTAGTGGGCTTCAGGAAGGAGGGCAATAGCTCAGTAATGTTTCCGATAATTTAGTATTTTATTTTTTAAAATCAATCTTTTGCACGACCAGCTTCTTAAGATAACGTAGTTTAAAAAAAGGTGAGTTCAAGGGCATTATTAAAAAGCAATAAAATATTCTCAAGTATTGCTAAGTGTGTTTTAAAATAGGAACGTCCTTTAGAATTTCAGCGGGAGACAGAATCTATTTATTATAGATTCATCGCGTCTTATTAAGTATCAATCTGAAATATCACGCATACATCGCGTCATTAAGATGCCAACGGCGGGATTCGGCGCAGATAAAGCTCTGCAGGATGCTGCACGAGATACGCGGTGTCGCGCACAACAGTTACACACATAGTGGACGAGAGACATCCGAGGCTGATCGATTTCTTCAGCGGGCACATAACTGCGACGGCATGCATCGAGAAAAAACCCAACTCCGCGCTGCATACTCGGAGCGATCGGAAGCGAACAAAAAACCTCTAAAATGTTCACGTACGCGGGGAGCTTTCGAAACGAAGTCGCCGAGAGCTCTGCGGTTTCCACACAAAACACGAGGCGTAATTATATCGGGCGATGAGATTCGGCGCGCCGAAAACACAGAATGTATTCACGGATCACGCCAGATCGGATCTGCCGGCCGCGGATTGAATGGGACGCAAAAAGCGGGCCGCGTCGGGCGGGCGACCGCGAGCTCCGAGCCGGGAATGTCGCTGCGGCTTCATGCGGCTTCATGCGGCTGTCATGCAAGAGCGCCCGCCACGAAAAACTCCGCTGCATCGGGACGAGCGCGAGGGGTGCTCCGGATACGTCCAAACTCCATATTAGCCCATGAATTCTCGACTCAATATTTTAACAACACATATAGTATATATAGCCGGATGGCTAGGAGATTACGACAATCTTAATAGTACGACCGCGGGACAATAAGTAGGGGGGACATCAAAGGGACGATTCCTTCTGAATTTATCTACGACTAACTGGTTTCATTTTTAAATAAATACGCCTTTTATTATTTTATTTTTTTAAATGTTAGTAGTCTCATAGCCGTTTGGGTTTACATATGTGTTGTTTGAAGAAGCTGTTGTCGAATCTGAGGCAGCGGCGGGCGAGGACCGTGCGGAGGCTCCGCAGGGCCGTCACCGCCGCCTCGTGAGTCGGCACTTCTGCCCGTCTGATTGAAAACTGCGAAGTCAAAAAAGAAAGAAAAAAAACAAGACCCATCCCGTGTGTCTCGCATAACTGTTTCTGGTACACGCGGCGAGTCTACGAAGCCGCCGGAGCAGCTCGCTTCCAGGGTCGATGATTAATGCCCGGCGAAATAATAATTTCATAATTTAATGTCAGTCCAATCGCTGACGCATTCGGCGATAAGTCAAGCGAGAAGATAAAATGAGATTTATGGAAAAACCTTAAAAACTGTCGCCCGCCGCTCCGTTCTCGACTGGATAATTCGGAATTTCCACGATTTGGTTTATTATTCCGTTTACTGTTTAGATTGACACTGATAACTATTCGGGATGTAATTATTGAGAATCGTGCTTGCGGTGTAAATCTTTAGACGACGATATATTTGTAAAAAAAACGTCAAGAGAAATGAAGTCTTCCGAGCTAGCTCTCGGTTTGTGTTTATTATTGTGGCAACCCATGAAGTCTTCGATAATTTCACGGAAATCTCATACAGTCTATTAGGAATGGGACGGCACTTCGACACAATACACACTATTTTATTTACAAACGATATTATGTTTCTTAAATAGTTTAAAAACAGAGAAAAGCGCACTTGTAACGCGTATAGAGACGATTAAGATAAGAAAAAACTTAAGCCTACAAGTAAAACGTTTTGTATAGTAGTTATTGAAAAATTAATTTTTGTCTATTGTATGTAAAAAAAATAGATAATAATATTTATAAGCAGCAAATAAGATGCGCAAACCATGCCCTTCAATTGTAATTTGAGTAATATAGTTCTAATTGATATATGGTTCATAATAGACATATGCAAGAAACAATTACACCATTAAAACCTTTAATTTGACTCCCATACTAAAGATAAATATTACCTATCATATCAAAAACCCACGTTTGATATAATAATTATTTTTAATTGGTCATTATTTTTTTACACAAAAAATAAATAAATATTTTAATCGACTTCTCTAAGAATGTGACATGAGTACAGTAGCATATATACTATTGATATTAGAAAATTAAATTGGCAACAGGCAGCAGATAGCGCACTTATGGAATGCATAGAAGCAACCCAATCAATTATTAATGAATTAGGAATATGCAGAGGAAGGTCGAAGAATGAATTTCTAAATCTTTTAATTAACTTTCACGGCCGGTGACATCCGCGTCCACAACCAGACGACTCGCGGATCGCCTCCCGGGCCCGTGAGTGGTCTGCGCCCTCGGGTCCGATCTATTTAGAATTTCCATTGATCGTTAAGTAGCAGCTCTGAGGTAATGGTGCCCCGCGGCCTAGTAAATATTTGCTTCTAATCTGATAACTCTATGGTAATATCGACATGCCCGGCCGAGAATACTGGAATTCAATCATTTACTCTTTCGCTTACTTTCAAAATCTGGTACAATATTAATATGACTATCCGAAAGGAATTATATATATATTCACACGTATTGCATATTTTGTTGTTTCTGAGTCATTATGTACTGATTGATGATATAATATAACGCGATGTCACTCACTGTACGGTGTATATATTATATGTGTATTCGGATGATAACCGTTTATATATATTTTTTTTTTTGAAGTCACATGTCGCTTCTGTAACACTTCTGGTTTGAAAAACTACAATATGAAACGATTTGTTATCATTAGCTTGTGAATGTTAACTGTTTTTGTCAAATATAATATCGTTACAAAAACTAAATTGTGATAATAATATTGAGTCTTAAGTGATATTGCTCCAAACGAACGCTGAAACAGTTAATATCGATTTAGAAACAACATACTTACAAGTAATGATAATAATTCTGATGGGAACTCTTCTACTCGGTAATGGGATGTTTTTTTTATTTTATTTTACCCAGGGAATTAAATCTGTTACCGAGAACCGCAGAACGATGGCAATACATGACAAACAAATGACAACTCACGTCTGAAGGACAAAAAAGACAAATGCATGTAGGGTTGCCATAGTTATCAATCACTTGAAATAATAATTTGAAGTATGATTTTAAAAGAGTATTTGGTTATATGATAACTGTGCAAAAAAATATTTTTTAGTTATTGTGCCTAAAATACAATAACTAAAAAAACTTTTGAGAAATGATGTGTTTTAACAAAATTTATAAAGTAATGAAATTTTCCATTGCTTCTAAGGGTAAAAAGAAGATAAGATAAATTTAATAATTTTGAAATGCTCCGAATCATCACTAGTAAAGACGATCAAATAGTATTTTTTGTTATTAAAATAAATCATTGAATATTCTTTGGCTTTATAATACCTATTAGTTGTATGTTTTATTTGACGATAAGCAGCCCTCAAGAACTGGCCAGCAGTTGTACCCGTTTTGGGATCGGTAGTGCAAGTTGTCCCACGTGCTCGCTGCATCACGGTGGCCCTACGCGCCGCACAGCCTACGAACAGAAGCCGGAGCGCCTAACCTAACCCAGATAGTGGGGCCCGGGGAGTTTTTACCGTTGCGGGATAATGATCTCCGAAGTTCTTTAATTGAATGACGGAAGAAAGACCTCGCAAATGTTCTGTATCCAGCGCCGGGCAAATGGAATACCTCAGAGGTGACAATTGCACCGCTGGGCGTCCGAGAGGATCGTTACAATCACAAATGAGACTTCCTTTTCATCAGCCCGACAGCAAATTTGTAGAAGTGGCACGGCTTTACAGTTTTAAAATGACCAGGGCGAAAATATCTTACTTCCTTGATGTAGCTTTTGGGATACCAATCCGCATGTTTAGAAACAGCTCTTCGTTTGTGCCCGGTATAGTTCGCTCCGTGAATTAAATAAAATAATGTTAGGCCTGTTTAATTTATCAATTTAACGCTTTGATTTTAATGCGTAATTACCTATTTATCGAACTACATACCTCTGTTGACGCTTATTACTGATGAATAAAAATATATTAAGATTCTCTAACCGTTGCACATGCGAACTGATAACTTAAAAACATGTTTTTACTTTTTGATCACTTAAAAAAAATAAACGATTTTAGGAACACACAACAATACGATATACATATATTTAAATATGCATATTTTAAAACATCCAAATGAGTGTGTTAGATATCATCAATCCGCATGGCAAACGTATAATGATATAACAAATAACTGGAAGTGTATTTATTTTTATATGTAGTAGTGTATTATTATTAGGTATCAAATGCATATCTCAAAAGGTGAACAAATAAGATCGACTTGTACAAATAAATCTGATAAATCCTAAAACTCGGATAGAACTGTCAGGCGGCATTTTTTATGATGACACTGAAGTCTTCCAAGTCCACCGCACTTGCTGGCGATAAGACGCAACAATTCGAGCAATTCTGGCAAATATTTGCACGAAACTTACCGACGAGGAAGAAAAACAATCTTCGGCCGTGTTTGACAATTCAATCTCGCATATTTAAAAATTCTGTGAATCCAGAAAAACTTTAAATTAAATGCATTCATATTTTTAGTCTTTACGTTTTTTTAATCAATGGCTTAATTTTATTAACCTACACTTCGAGGTTTCTTTGTACAATTAAATTCAATCTTAAAAAAAAACTCCAATAAAATCTACGTTTATGTAAATATATGTACTGCCTTTAAATGTTTTAATTCTCAAGCGCATCTAGAGTATTCGAAATAATAGATTAGACACTACTTTTGTTCTTAATATTTTCACCGAGTAGCTAGATCTTTAAGGTGATAAATTTACTGCATTGTGAGTTATGGTTTTGAGATTTAGCATTTTGACTTCGGTACGTAAATATTTGATATAAATAATTGACATAAAATTTTCGACTTATATTTAATTCGAAGTTGACATTGGAATCCAAATACCTATAGTTAATGTTAAACACAAGAATCTTATATTCAAAAATATATAATATTTATAAATATTTGACAATTTTTAAAGAAACATTTTTGAATAAAATATCGATTGCGCGGCCGTGAACATAAAAATTGGAAAAGAAAATTAGTCGAATGAATGCGTACTCGTGGCGGATTATTGTAAGTAGATTATATTATTACATCTGAGGTATTAAAAAACTTGTATGGAATTAGCAAGCAGGTATTGTGTACAGTCTGCTAGGGGACTCGCAGCGGCTGCACTTCTTCGAAGCGGACAGCCGATCGGGCAGTTTGCATTTTAATTGCTCTTCGCAATTTAAAACAATCGTTGTCATCAAAAATTTCGAGCTAATTACAAGAAACATCAAGTTTTTAATTTTAAATACCTACCAAAATTTTCTGACGCCATAAAATATAGAACTTGTCTTTTATCGTTACGAATATCTCGCTCCGGTGTTACATTATATTCTTGTGTGAATTATTTGTGTTTATTAACTATTTTTTTCTTTTAATCATGGCATGTTTGTTAAGTTAACGTTTACCTGTTAAAAAATATTGTTATCGTACCAAGTAAGAATATTAGGCTAATGCATATATTATACTTTTAGGCTTAAAATTATTATTATTGATAAAGTTTTGTATTAAATTATTACTTAAAAGTTTTTGGGATATTTTTAAAATTAAATGTAAAAATAACTATTGATTAATATATAAGTTGTTTAAAATATTACTGTCATTTTATTGCAATCTTAGTGAGTTGTTGAGTAAAGCTGTCATTGAGATAAACAAATTTACACGGCTCAGGGTGTATCTTTTTATAGACTCATAAAATATAAAAGCGTAGGTATTTTGCGTGTTGACTCGACTGAAATATAATTCAAAATAAATCTGGAAGATAAAGAAGAGGTTCTCTAGAAACTTGAAGTTCTTTCAAACCTGAGAATTGTCAGCGGCGCCGTCCGGCTTGGTGTTCGCCGCCACCCATGCCTCTGCGAAGGTCTCCATTGCGCTTTGAAAGTCCATCTTCCTCCGGATACTGACGAGGAAGCCTCAGAAAGCGGTCGGACTCGGAGTATGCCAGATCATAATTCAAAATCAAGTGTCAATCCGCACACGACAGAATCTCAAAAAATCCACCTCCGTCATTCAAAAACAAAATATTTAAAAATATCACTTATAAATATTTCTAGCGTATTTGAATAATGTTTCACATATCACACGGATGAATCAGTTCACTTTTTGAATGCTCAATACAATCGGCCAATTGTTACCGAAAGTGCTGTGTTTGTTATCTTTGCGAAGTATTCGGCTCGAGCGCTAACCGCGGAAGCGCTATCCCCGCCACGTCCAATCGCCTCGACAGCCGTCGAGCAACTGACTCGCCGCGCTCGCACCGGCCCCGAGCACCCCGAGCACCCCGAACACCCCGAACACCCCGAGGCGGCGCCCGAACAGCCCTCGCGCCGAGCGCGCGTCCCTCTCTGGCGCCGGCCCGCAGCCCCGCGGCGGAGAGGGATATCGATACTTCGCCGAGGGTGAGGAAAATCTACAAGCGGAACGCGAAAATCGCCTATCCGAAAGACAGATTTTCATTTGATGATTCTCGAAAAAAGAATATAAGATATCGGAAAGTTTAAAGGGAATATTCTTTGCGGGTTTATTTATTTTTATTCGGTGTCGCGCCTTGGCCCTGCCCACTGCCGCCGGGGGGGCGCGGAGGTGAGCTGCGAAGCAACGCGCCCGAGAACTGGACCGACATCTTTATCAATACTCTTAGACTAATGCTTTTAATTTTTCTTATTTATCATATATTTACTTACACAATAAAAACCAAGCTTATATTCAAAATGGATGTTATCCCAATTTTTATACAGACTTTGAGAAATTTAATAGTTGCACCAAAGAAAATTAGTTTTAAAGTTTTTAGATAAAGTCAAACTCTTATCAAGATAATTTACAACGTGGCGTATTTATTTACTATTTAAATAATTCAAAAAGGTTTGAATTGCAATTGTAAATTGCAGGTAGGATTTTGAAGAGACAATTACTCAAGATGATCTTTGAGCTAGCCGATGTTTTCCTGGACCGACTGCCACAAAGTTATAAATACATAAATCTGTAAGGCAATATTTCAACGGACGATTTGAATTCTTACAGACTCCGTCGTTTCTCAAGTTTCTCATGCGAGCAAAAAATTGAAATACGGCCTCATTGTCGTAAAACAATCTAAAAGACCTCTCCGGGGCGGGCGGGGCGGGGGGCTGGGGGCTCCGCCATAAACCGAAACACAAACGGGGGCCATAAAGCGAGGACTCGGCCCGCAAGATTATCTGGGAGCAATATAACGTGTGAAGATTAGTGCGCACCAGCGGAGAGCGACCCGCGGCGCGCGAGCCTCGGGGCACACCCGGTATATCGGCGGCTCCCGAGCCGATTTTTTTGATGATTTAAAATTTGCATGGTTGTCTATCTGAGTAATAAACCCGCAGAGAGACCTCATCACACGATCCTCGAGTCAGTAGTACTCATTGTTACCAAACTATACAGGACTGATGTCATTTATGAGAATTCGAGTCAAGTCGAAATCTGTTCAATACGTTGTCCTCAAATATAAAAAAGCGTAAATCTAGAAACCCGTGGCCAAGATGACTATGACAAATTCGTCGATACATCGAATCTAGAGCTTAAATCGAGCAATCGGACTGAGTTACTGAGTCGAAATAAATATTCTTTCACACTCGATCGGGAGATTCTTCAAAATCAGAAATGCACCCAAGCGGCAATTAGATCGCTTAAGGTCCAGAGTCCGGTCGAATGATTTCTGTGTACTTTAGTTTGCTATACCAACGTGGTAGCATTAAAATATGCTCAAAGGTCTCTCAATTATTAATGACTATTGTTATATGAACCAAATACATTATTTATTCGTACAAACATAAATCATAATATAATATCATATTTTACTAGTATGTTATGAAAATGCCAGTATTTATTTAATATAAGCATAATTTGGTCTTATTTTAGGATATAGTCTCATAAAAATATTCGCTTTGATAAACTAGACTAGATAAAATAGAACGTGCATGTTAAAAATAAATTTGTAATAATGCAAATAAATTTATTATATGGATTTTAATTGAGTATTCCTGATACTCGAACGATTTATAGATTAGAATCTTTTCATTTAGTAGAATCAACGCATTATATTTTATCAATTGAATCTTATCGACTGGATTTAGTTTATTGCTTTATTGATTTCATAGCAAATCTGTAGCTATACACTTTATTAATGATTATATAAATGATAAAAACATTAAATTGACTTAACTACAAAATCCTTTTATTTCAAAGATTTGGTTGGTACTTTATATCTTTGGACCTTTCGTAATACAAAAAAGCCATAACCTTTTTAATATTGTTTAAATTTCATATATACTTTTATTTCATTATAACAAGTATTTTTCCGCATAGAATTTGAACCCTTGGATATTTGTTTGCTGCGTAAATAAAACATATTATAAAAATACTGTATACAATAAAGTAAACCTAAAAAACACAAAAAAATGATTATTTGATTCAAAATCATTTAACTGAAGCAAGTTGTGAATGGAGCAAAATATGTTTCTAATGTAAAAATGATTGATTTTTTTTATATAACTTAACAATTAAAATAAAGCTATTAGATGTTTTAAGTGAATGAAATAAGAAACAATTTATACGTGTTTTTGAAGATTTAATCGTTATTAAGTTCAGTAATATACATGTTACAGTTAAAGGCATAACAAGGTTATTATTTTTTTTAATAATGATTATTTATTTATATAATCAGAATAAGTATAGATCGTTAACAAAGTACGATTCATAAAGTGTTTTTGTTACATGAGTTTTAAGGTTTGTTCATGGTTATCGATGCCTCAAAAGGGATCAAAATACCTGGATACAGCTAACCCGGCCACGCTCGACTTACTCCGCGCGGGATGCGAATCGGAGACTCTCATTCCAGCAGCCGCGGCCGCCAGACTGCTAGCACGCGCTCACTGTAATTCTGAAGCATTTTTTTAAAAGAAACTTGAAACTTTAAAATAACGCAATGTATAGAAATCAATAATAAATATTTACCATGACGAGTTTTTAAAAAATGGTATATAGAGACATGCGTTTATTTCTCAGTGATTATGTCTGACAAAAACCATGCTTTTAATAAATTGACGATAAAAAATATAAAAATAACTTCTGTGATTTATTAGCAATAGACGATTTCATAAATATATATAAAAAGTCAAGCATTGCAAATCACTTCATCGAGAGTCACTCATTTGATAACGTTTGAGTCTAGAAATAGTTCTCTGTATATCAAATGGTTATCGTATGCCAAATGGGCAAATGGCTGAAGATGCCCTTGAAAGATATCCGCTTGCACTTTGTCGATGATTATATTATTTGATTTATCAATGAACATTAGTTTATGTACATTTTAAAATGGTACAGTTTTTTTTAAATAGTGTTTTCGTTTCATACAACAGTAATTAATATATTTCAAAAATCATAAGGATAAGTAATTTTAAGCGTTGAGGTTAAGCTGATATTAAAAATATCAATCAGACTGCTTTGAAAAATTAAATTTTCATTAAAAAAATTTACAATGTACATATATTATCTACATAAGATTACCTAAGGTAGCATTTTTATAATAAGGTTTCGCGAAATGCTCGATTACAATAATATACACAATATGCAACAAATTCAACTTTTAGGATTTTTTAATATTTATTAATACGATACTACGACACAAATATTGTCAAAAATGTTGAAATTCAGTACAAAAAAAGCTTTTGTAAATATCCATACGTATAGTTTTGAGATAAAAAACAAAAAAAAAATTGGTGGTAAACGCAGTGGTCTCTTAACACACTTTAGGCGGGAACCAAATTGACTAAACTGATGTGCGAAGCGGACGAAATTTGCGTAAAATTGCACGGGTGAAATTTAGTCCATACACTCTTTGATTTGCATGTAGTCAAATAAATCGTTTCCTATAAAAAGTTGAACCACTTCATACACACTGTGCGGATTACTTGGCATCACAACAACACCACTTTGTCCTAAAAATTGTTCAATCATTGGAGGATTAGCATTCTCTGACCACTCCACTTTGTCATAGTCACTTTGTTCAGAATCACTGGACAGTATTGGTAGAAGTAACGTTGACAAGTCCTAAACAAACATTTCGAGCTGTAAACCTAAAGAATAAAATGACCATTAAGAGTAAACACATTCAAAAACGTATCAATATGCGCTCCGCCTTCAGGCGGCAGTCCGCGAAACGGGTAATAGTACCCGCCCCGCCTTTAGTGTGTTAAAAATATGAATTTCAATTATTTGTAATATTTTATGGAAGCGAATGCAAGAAGTAAGTAATATTGTGGTGAAAAAAATTCGGAAAAGTTCAAGCCGTAAAAACTTTCTCAAAAGGGTCCGAATCGTCCGGCCGGAGCTCGATTCAGGTTTAGGGGCGAGAGCGCCGGGACGCGTTAAGCTTATCCAAGGGCCGGGCCGGGCGCCGCGGCGGGCGGCAAATCCGGCGCGCGTAATCCGCGCGGCATGCGCGTTATCCCGGCTTAGGCGGCCCAACCCGCGCCCGGGGCGGCGGCTAATCCGCCCGCGCCGCCCCGCGCCTGCGCGCCCAGGCGCCGCCCCCGCCCTCGCCCCCGCCCCGCCCCGCCCGCCCCGCCGCCCCGCCCCGCCCCGCCACGCCCACTGCGGCCCGGGCGCCCCGCGCGACCGCACGCGCCTCTCACCGAATGTCACTACTTTTACACAAATACCATGTAACAACAAGGGACAAGGCATTTGTCATGCATCTGATGATGACCCAGTGTATTGGGTCGAAACTAGTAATGCAAAATTTTTAATAAGACAAAATACAAAGGTACTTTTATCATTAATGGAACATGGATATATTTTGTAATACTACGTTTATTTCACATGTAGCGAGAGCTCTTTCGCCGAACACGGCATCTTCAAAACTGAGTCTATACAGAAAAAAGCGAGCTTATACATAACAAATTCAACAGAAATACATGAATCAAAGATTATACTACATTTCAAATTTATGTGCGCTCAATAGAAGCAACTTTTCCACATATATATACGTAGTCTCCAAAACCACTTGGTTTTATTTTATTATTACTTTTATCATTATGTTTAATAATGATTAAGTACATTTTTTCAAATATTGAAGATTTATTAAAGAAATTCTTTTTTCTAAGAGTTTCTTCATCAATCAATCAAACTTGTATAGGCAAAATCGTACTCCCTGTGAGACGGTCTTCACAAAAATCAATAATATATTTAACAGGTGCGTGTATTTACTTAATTAAATAAACTTTTAAAAATAATAATATCCAGATCGGATTTAAATGCTTCACTCAGTACTTTGTGTTAAAATTCTAGTATTGCAAGTCACACATTATTTAATTGTTATATGAAGTACGTTGTTTCATTTATAGGATATGATTGTTAAAAATTCTTGCTTAGTACCAGTGATTCGTTAGTATAATTGGTAATGCACCGGCCACGTAAGCTTGGAGATGTGGGTTTCGAATCCCACTCAAATCACGATGATATTTTTCTAAGAGTTCCTTTAATCAATTTTCAATATTTGAAAAAATGTACTTAATCATTATCAATCAATCAAACTTGTATAGGCAAAATCGTACTTCCTGTGAGACAGTCTTCACAAAGATCAATAATATACCATAAAATTCGTTTTAAAAAAGTGTGTTGTATTATATGTGTTAGAGCAAGGAATACATTTTTGGTTGAATGGACTCCACAGCAATGCTTCTTGCAGACACTGTGACATAACCGACAACGGTTACTTGCCGAAGCGTCCTAAAAATAGTTAAAATTAAAGATTCTTTTATTTTCCAAAAATTAGATTTACAATAGATTCCCTTGATGTGTTTATAACAAAACAGAAAACCAAATAACAGGTCGTCTTTTTCGTTGTTTAAAAATAAAAAAAAACATCGGAAATAATAAGACGCTATTGGCTTTTTGTTGTTTGGTTATCAGTTGTATCAAAGCGCATGTAGGTCGCTTGCGCTTGTAGCCACACTGCAGTGAAATGATATGAGGTCCTGAATTGTATAATTTGCTATTTGATAACAAGATTATTAAATAAGACGTATGAAACTTTTGTAACTGTTAGTAAGAAATTTGTATTTTGTATATTAAAAACCCTTCGTGAATGCCACTGACATTTATAGACATGTTTTTAATTAATTTTTTTTTTTATAGTAAATCGAAGTTTATTTTTCTAGAAAATTAAACTAGTCAAAGCAATATAAACAATTTTTTTTAGTAGCTTAAAAGCTAAGTGTTTTAAGTAAAATTGAAGTCTAAAACAACTATTATAATTACAAGTTTGTACTCCTGGAAAGAAAAGCGATGTGTGGTAGTCGCGTTATCTCGTACAACCAATCAAACAGTGCATAGCTTGAAATACGCCATATAGAAATAATTTTTAAAAACTTAATTTATTTGTATATTAAAATTATAAAAAACAGGAGAAATAATAAAATGTTCTGAATTAAATATATCGTATTCAGCGAAAAGAACTATATGTTCTATAATTGTGTTTAATTGATAGATGAGATTTCAAATCTGGTTTTAATCATTCTAAAAATTAATTGACTCTCTTATCTAATCTAACGGACTAATCATATGAACTGTAATATTTAATAAAGACTTTTTATTATTAAAATGTTTATGAATGACATAACATAGACAAATGAAGATGTGCACATAAGAAAATAATAGAACTGTGTACGTTTTTTATTTTAATGCTGATTCTTTTCAACCATCCAGCCTTAATAAAACAGAAAAATATTTTCTTTCTGCATCGAAGGAAGAATTGTAAAAGATATAACGTTTTAAAGAAGCTCGTTTATCAATATGTGGACACTGCTTTAAAAAATAACAGTTTAATGACCCATTTGAAACTAACCGGTGTCATCTAATATTCAATATGATCATGATTTATACGAATATGCGTGGGAGGCTGGGGATAATAATTAGTGTATGATTGCATTTAAAATTTTAAGTCATTTTTCTTAATTTACTTAGTGACAGAGAGTTTTCGCTTCATCGGGACGGATCGCCTTCGCCTGGAACTGAGTCATTCCCTCACGCCGAGCTGATTGAGATTTACTTTATGACCTGTTAAACGATCAATTTACCTGAGTATTTTAAGGGGCTATAATATTTTTATTGGTTCTTACCGCAGCGGCAGGTAAGAGAGGGTCAGAGCCAATTAATGTGAGGTATTGCCAATTACTGAGGTAGTGCCTACTAACTACCCTAGGCGTATGAATGCCTTCAAAGGGCGTTTGCTTATTTAAGTGATATTATATTACGAATAAACGAAGACCAGTAAAATCGTTACATGATAATGTTATAAGAATCGTTTAGTTTTACAAAACGTTTTAATTATAAAATGTGTCTAGGTTTTAAGATTAGGATAACGATTCGAGAAAAAAAATATTTTATGGAGATTTTTTTTTTAATTTCGGTGACGTATCAGCCCGGACATAGACGCAATTACTTTTGACTCTACCTTCTGTTATCTTTCATTTAAATACATTGCCTAGCTTTTCATACTTGCGTGGTTATAGACTTTTTGTTCTCAGATGATCTATGCGCGAACGTCCCCTCCGCTCGTACAATAGAGATAAAACAAAGGTCGCACCCACTTCGGGGACTCCGAATGAGACGTTAAGCGCCTCCACAGCCGGTAGAGGAACTCACACAGCCAGTGTCGACGTAACCAATTTCTCTTCAATAGTATTAAGGCAGGTCTCATCTTGCTGCTTTGTATGGTATTGGATATGAAGCAGAGTTACTATTTAGTTATTGAATATTCCATAGCTCCGTCCAGTGCTCGGTAAGCTCCGCACTAATCTTAATGAAAGTTGTTATTGGCCATTGTGTTTAATTAAAGCCCGTGTATTAGGCACTGTGCTTTGGGGCGCAGTTCGTAAGGCCGGAGGGTTGGAGGGAGGCCAGGTTGTGGGGGCGAGGGCGGTCAAGGTTACCCCTTTACTTCTATATCGCCGATTAAGTACTTGTAGATTTATTTATATGCAAATTATTACGAACATAACGATGGTCAGATTTTCATATAAGCGAAAGCAATAAGCAGCTAGTTATATTCGCATTAAAATCTATTAAAAATTGTTGTATTTACTTAAAAATACTTCGTGTCCAGGGAAAAATCCAAGGTAAAATATGCATTGGATGAAGAAGTTAACATGGATGTGGAATTTGCGACAGTAGCTGGAAATCAGGAGTATAGGTAAACTAATATTATAAGATTGGCTTAGGATAGAGAAATGTTCAGTGAGATAGTCACTGTAACATATACCAGATCTTTTACAACAATAATACTTTACATTTAAAAAAGTATTAGAGATATTTATAAAATCAATTAAATAAACTCAAACAATAAAACAGGGAGCTGCTGTAATAAAGATGATTTTTCTACATATTAAGACCTTAAATCTAATTGCTTAATATATATTCAACAGTGCGACAAAAAATATTTCCAAGCAATTTATGAAAGCAGAAATTTAATTGCCTCGTGTTTATATTTTTTTTTTACACAGTAAGTTTTAAATTTCAAAGCTGGATTTTTTTTACTGTAAAATTTTTTAATATTTTCAAACAAAGCGAAACTTAAATCTTTCCTTTTCATGCAGATATTTATGTAATAATATATTTGAGTCATTTATTAAGAGTCTGGGTAAACCATGGTTGGAATTGAACAGTTAATTTTAGAAATATTTTCAAAGACACGTCGCTGGCAGTAGTTATGGAATTGGTGCATTATTTAATAATAAAATTGAAGATGTTAGGCCATCAAAACTTATTGGAGTAGTTTTATTAAATTGTTTTTCTCATTTGTATGGGGTTAATAGGTCGTTGCAGAATATTGGGTCAGTAATGTGATAATTAAATATCAGAAAAGTAATGTAAAACTATATAATACGGAATACTCAAACCGTTTGTAGTATCATTAGGAAAATCATAACACATTGTTCCGGTATTTACAATAACACTATATATTTAATTATATATGAACTAACAAATATCTAAAAAATTAATTAAAAAAAAAAACTATGATATATTTTAAAAGGTTTGTATGTGTATTTGTTATAAAATAAAATATAAATGAAATTTTTATTTTAAAAAATGTACCCAAAAGTAAATTAAAACCCTACCTTGTTGCAATTATATACTAAAACCATAAAAATTACTCAAAATAAAGGAATGCTATTGGCTGATTGATAATCGGTTACAAACGATGTTGCTGCGTATTTAGCAGGCTTTATTTTTTGCTTTATTTAAAGGTTAATTATCTATAAGCGATTAAGAAGATACTTTGTCGAAGATAAATTTATCATATTGTTTGAGTGATTGAAAGTTTAATGGTCACATGGATAGTAATAGTATTGTAAATTTATACAATTCTATTAAAATATGTTGACCACAGAAGCAAAATAACATTTTATGCAATATATATATATATATGTTATTATTGATAACATTCCATGCCTATTTTAATTATATGGCAACTTTTAGACCTTCGTTTTTTTCTTTATTTTTTCACCCGAACGGACAAGTTCTCTACAAAAGCCTAGCAGCATTCACACAGACTGGGACAATTTCAGTCATTGGCCCACCTTCGGCACTGCGGCCCGACTTCCAGGAAGAAAGGCCGGCAAGGAACAAAGCGCCCTCAGCTTATCCTAACAGATGACAGACTTTGACATATTTTCACTTAAGTTATTGGATTTGCCGGCCGCACAATGGGATGCAGTTAACTCTGACGCTAAACGGTTTAACGGGATTATGCCGAGACGGGGGCTATTGTAGGCAGATGCATTCAGATAAGGACGCATTCGACTTATCGCCTCACTTTACTGTCACTAATTACAAGTAATAGCAACCAAACGTACTGCCATCATTTATACTTCCTTTAAAAGAATATTGGAAATTATTCAGTAAGTTTGCTATAGAAGTGTACTTGGATTTATCTACGCAAACACTTTCTACCGAAAGTGTACAGATGTGATCTCTATACAGTAAGTTTCGAAATTATAAAAGCGAAATTCAAGCTTTGACTAATATAATGAACTGTAAAACGTTTGAATAAAAAAATACTCGTTGATACATTTTTAAAAAAGTGTATGCCAAAAAAAAATCAACCCACAAATATTTTTTATTTTTTTCAAATTTAAAACAATTGTATTATTTATAATTTGAAATAATAAATAAACTGTTTAACATTAGTTAAAAATACTTTTAATTTACATTAATTAAAACGTTAGATGTAACTATGCCAATAAAATTAATTTTGAAAAAATATTTTGTATTCTGAGATGATTTAGGATTTTATGTGATATTTTATATTAAATAGACTGTTAGGTGTTCTTTAAAACTAATAAATGATCTTTGCCCATAATTTTTCTTACCAAGTCAATCTGTATACAGTCTTATATATTTTTTACCAATACAGTAATACCCCGCTTTACGCGACCCCGTTATGCGCGGTTTCACTATAACGCCAAATTCAAATTTCGCGTTAAAATGCCTCGCATTACGCGAATTTCTTATTTGAGAATGTGTATGAACATAATGTAGTCATTGACTTCTCTTAACAATTAAAAACAGCGTTGGGTGTTATGAACGTATTTTAAAAGAACGTAAAAGAAACGCTTCTCAAAAGACAATAGATGTGTTTTTCAGTAAAAATAGCATAATGTGTTCTTAGAATTAAAGTGATTGATTCAAATGATTCGTATTTTTTTGTATTAAGTTTTGACTATGTATGTATATTTAATCGTAAACCTCGATATAAGCGAATTTCACTTAACGCAATTTTTTCCGGAACGCATCCCTCGCGTCAAGCGGTGTATTACTGTATATTACTTATATGATTAGGCACATTAGTTCATACATAGAAGATGATTTAAAGAAACTCTCAGAAAAATATCATCGTGATTTGTGTGGGATCACGTGAAATTACGATGATATTTTTCTGAGAGTTTCTTTAAATCATCTTTTATGTATGAACTAATGTGCCTAATCATATTAGTAATAATATAATTAACCCGTAATGGGTAATAAATACGCATCTGATTGACGTTTAATAAAAAAATCGACATATGTATTACTGTACAATATTTTTTTAGTCTATGCATCCCCTGGTGCTAAAGCAACCCTAGAATTACGTATATTAATCCAAAAATCTAAGTTCAAAGATGTTTTTTGGTGTCAAATGCTCTGAATGACACCCTATCAATAACACGTGCAGCCCCAGCGGGCGCCCGGGCGGGGAGGCCCGAGAGCCGGCGCTAGTGTCATCACCAGGCAGGTGCGCTCGCTGGCAGGGGCTCCGCAGGTATGCGGTCCAGGTCCAGGCCCAGGCCCAGGCCCAGATCCAGGCCCAGGCCCAGGCCGGGCGGCCGCGCAAACAAGGCGAAATGACTGGGTCAGAAATCCCCAGGCATCGACTCCGCCCCCGCCCGCTGCCTGTCGTGCTGTGTCCGACTGCGTTCATGCTCTCAAGGCAGGTTTCATTGGTATTTTTGTTTATAATTGCACATTTTATTTAAAATATTTATGAATTCGTTTGCGTCCCCTAGAACGTTTTTAATTTTTTTTGCATTTAAAATTAAGTTTTCTAAATTTTACTTAAATCTGAAATTGACGCAAAAAGTTTGTTTTTTTAAATATTTTAATAGGATAATTATAAATAATGAAAGCTTTAATACTATGATAGCTTCAAATACTCTCGACTCGGTGGTTTGTATGATTATGAGATTTATATTTGTATTTACATTTCTGTCATTTTTAACACAGAGTTATTTATAAAAAACTATTTGAACTTCAAACGCGTTTTATTGAAAATGTATTGACCATTAACCGTTTATAATAAAATAAACATTAAGAACGACCATTGAATTGAAATAACATTTCAACTTTTAAACATAATTATTTAATATCTCGCCATGTGCCACGAGTGTGAGAGCGCAGTGTTAGAGGTTCTGAAAATGACACAAAAATCTGTTACTGCGCAAGGCTCTAGGACTGGCATTGCCGTGCAGGAGGTCTCAACCTTTTTCCAATCTAGTAAATATTTTGTTAACTATTGTTTATTGTACAATCGACCAGGCATACCTGTATTTGATTTAATACACAAGTGATTATTTTTATATTGTTAGTTTAAACAACATGGCAATAGTAGAAATAAAAGTTAAAAATTATAAAACTCAAAGAGGAATGCTTGATTCAATATGTGCCTATAATTTAGATAGAATAAACACATGTTTTATATCGAGAATTTAACGTACTTTTATTTTGGGTGGCAAAACAAATGCGAGTAAATGATAATAAAAATAGAAGTTCATTCATAATTCAATTAAAATAAGTCAAACTTTATGAAAATACAAGTTCATTTAAAATAATACCGAATTTTTGATAGAAAGGACAAAAAATATAATTGTTTACATTAAAAATAAATTATATTAGTACTGTGAATTCACTCATAAATTAATTTTCGAATATTTAATCTTTACAATTGTTAAGTAATGTTAAACAATTTTTTTTCCATGACTAGTTCCAGTTAACAGATACTCAATCACATAATATCGATTGATACAGTTAGAGTTCTGGGACTTATTTGTTTTTAAAGGTAGCCTTAATATATCCCAAAAAACATTTTGGTAGTACAATTAGTATCAAATATAATTTGGGAAAAGTAAATTTATTTCTATTAAAACAGTTACGTTTCATAACGATAGGAGAAAACCATTTTTTGAAATGTTAATATTTTGTTATGGGTCAAAATATAAATAATTAGAATCTATTAAAATAACGATAAACATTGAAAGACCCCTGGCTGACTGGAGATGTGGAGCCGCGCTGGTTGCAGGTATGACAGTGGAAGAATCGAAGGAATTAGCAAAGATGGATGAGGCCGCTCGGGATGAGTGCCTCTGCCAGGGCCGCACTGCCCCGCACGACAATAGGTGATGGATATAAATTATCAAATATATTGAAATATATACTTAAATCCTATCTTATTTTTTCACGCATAAATGAAAGAGTTTAGAGAGATACAAACACTTCTTAAATGTAAATCCAACCATATGATTTGGCACTGCATAAGCAATTCTTTATAATGTGTATTTTCGTAGATGACGAGTCATCGGACGATTCGGTATTGGTACTAGGACCATCTTTAATTTTGAATAAGGTTTATAGATTAACAACCTACAGTCAATATTAAAAAAATATTTATTAAATACATACGTTACTTTTGGTATTAATACAATGAGTCGAAAAATTGGCTATTAAAGCAATTTATTTTTGTGTGTTTACTATATATATATATATTTCTTAGTTCGCCTCTAGTCATCCATTTCGGCAGTATGGCGTATGGGATAGATATCCCATTATAGGCAGGGCCGAGACAGGAGATGATCGGCGGATAGGCGCGGATTCCCGGAATCACGGTCGAGGTTTAGCTCTACCTGGCAGGAGTCAACTTCAGCAGTCCACACCGCCCGAGCAGCGTCACGACTACCAATCCACCCACTCAGTCATTTGTACTGGGGCTGAAGATCAGTCACGCATCAACTGTCAACGAGCAGTCAGCGAATCAGCGGCTTGATGTTTTGTTATTACTCATGATAAATAAGATAACTTTTAAAATTAAACTGGTTTAATTTTGCATCTGATGATGACCAGGTGAATGGTCGAAACCAGTCATGCGATAAATCAAATAAAACTCACGTGAAGCATTTAGTAATCTTATTTATCATGAATATGGATCTTCACCAAACTAATGCCTTGTCCCTAAACAAAATTGTTATTACTCATTGAGATTTGTGCTATATATTATATACTTATTCCCATTTTGATTATTGTAATTTATATATACACATATTGGTTATAAGAGTTTTTATAACTGATATCCTATTTCCGGTTTGCATAAACTGAACCCTACCCTTGTATATTTTCCGACTTTGAAGCATGCAAACTAAGGTAATCATAATATTAAAATTAAGTTATGGCATCTTGGAAAACGGAGTTTATATTCAATATGTTTATTAACTTTAGCAAATGATTCTTCAAGAGGTAACTTTTAGAGACGTGACAACTTAAAAATATTCTTAGGGCTGTATTTGTTTCAAAATTATTTTTGTAAATCAACAGAAATTAAAATTCTGGCTACCAAAAAGCAATTGCGTAAAACTATTAATTTTCACCAGAGTAAAACATTTTTTTAGTAATAATTAAAACATTTAAAATATCACAATGTTTGTGACGCAGTCCTCTTTGGCGATTTTAAATTTTACTTGTCTGTCTTGAAAAGGTATCCTGCACGCTACTTTTCTATTGTGTTTGCCCTTGGGGTTCTCTTTCCCTTGCAAAGTAAAGCAAAGCCGACAATTTTTGGTAAATTTAACAATTTTGAAACTCGGGGGTGAGCGAGTGTAAAGGAAAGGATACAAATAAAAAATACACAAAGCAAGTCATTCAAATACAATACAAGGTGTTTGTGATGAAATAAAGATCACAAATTTACAGAAACTTTTTGCACTATTTTATATTTAAAATATGCGTAGATAATGTTATTATTTTGAGATTTAGATTTTATGGGCAAAAATAAAACAGTTATTTTATAAATCAAATTAGCAAAATACGTTTATTTACAGAACATATTTAAATTTTACTGTGTGCTACTGAATATGAATATGGTTGTTCAAAATGTAGTGATTTTTTAAAATAAGCACATATATTTAAATATAAACTTAGTAACTGTAATTTTTTCATTTATTAACATGACAATTAATGCATGCTCTTATTATAAAAACTTGCCACACTTTAACAACAGAAAAATAACAATAATTTTGACAGCTTAACAATTTATATAAGTAATATTAAAACTTTAAATCTTTGATATTTAACTTCAAACTAATTTCATGTCATTTCATCAATATTATTATTTTTTAAATATTTTTATAAATTTTTTTTTTGCTTTATTGTTGAGTAAGTTTTTTAAATAATTTAAATAAATATAATTTACATAAAAAAATCCAACTTAGAACAAATACATAAAAAAAAAAAATATTCAGAAATAACAAGAATTGTTCTGTTTTATTTATAAATTAAAATAAATAACAAAAAAACATATTTATTGGTTACATCAGCTTTCATAAATTCATATTTTCCAAAATCCAATCTTCTCAGCCTTGTTGGGTGCAAAATAATATCTGTATATCTACAAATGACTATCTGTAAATATGAAGCACTTACCTGGCAGATTAACGGCCACTTATCTCTCTCTACCTGGCAATCACCTGATAAATATATAAATACTCTACTCGTCTTCTTGTACATACTAAAATCTAAAACTTTTTTAAAAATATTTGCATACTTACAAAAATAATGTAAGATATTACATTAACATCATTCAGTGTATTATTAGTTGTGTAAAGATGTGGTTGTTTAGTTTATATTAAGTTTTATGTCCAGTATAAATATTCCCATAAGTCGTAATTTGAAATAAAGATTCTGTACTAAAGAAAAAGTGCTCTCACTGCCTGAGTTATAAATCTTTAGGTTTAATGTAATGTAATTATAATAATTGTATTTTTATTTATTTTGATATGGACGAGTATCTTTTTTCCCTTAAAAACATCTGTTTACAAGTATCATCAGAAAAAAAAATCTCTTTTGATAACAATATTACTAAAAATTACGTCAACATAACCTTGCTAGTTCCATAAAAAATAAATGTATGTGGTGATTTTGATAAATTTTTCACTATTATTTTTAATATGTGATTGTGAAGATTCTGAAGTCAAATGATAATAATATTACAATAGATTATCGCAAATTATTATTTCTACGTATCAGTTAGTTGAGAGTTATTATACTTTAAAATAAATTGAATGTAGATTATCTTGGTTTGTCTGTTAATCAAACGATAACATAAAATAAGAATTGTAAATGTAACTCAAAAAGTAAGCTAATTATTGCGCCTACTAAAAATGATCATACCACTGTACGTACATTTCAGTAAATTAAATCGTATGCTTTTAAATTCCCAAGGCGCAAAGCAGCACACCGTCTAAGTAAAATTGAGGCTTCGGTTATTTTGTAAGCAAATTTATATTCAATTCAAGCCTGGTATTATACGACAGAGACCTCGCCTCGCGCTTGATAGCCATTTTAGAATTCTCGTTGATACGATCGCAGCCCGCAAGGTCCGCTGATCAATACGGAGTGTAGACAGCAGACATTATCTTCACAAATTTGGCGGCCGTATTGTCTAGTTGTCTATTATAAAGGGTGGACCGTCTTAATTTAGCTTTCTGACGGAGAGCCTCCGACGACGTTACCTGAACGTAGGGATGCGAACCAGTCCAGCTTACCTTTCAATTTTCTGACGTTATTAATTTTTAATAAGCATAGTAAAATGCTTGGAGCAACTATAATATGAAATTGTATTAACGATGGATAATATTTAGAATAATTAGATTATTATTCAATAGATAATATTCTAATTATTCTAATTAGATTAGATAATTAGATTAGATTTGATAACATTATGATCCCAAAAAATGTAACTTTATCTAAACGTCGACTTTATTGCCATCTAAATATTTTTAGATGATAATAAAGCATTTTTAGGTTACGATTATGAAAACTTATTTTATTTAAATAAGAAATGGTATGTATATTGACAAAGTGTTTTAACTGATTCTATTTTTTTCATTTTTAACTATCACTTTTATTGATGTATTTTTTAAATTTCAGTAATACAAAAAAATTGTATATTTTTAAATTTTCAAAAAAGAATGCAAAGTTCTAATTTAATTATTAAAAAAGAATGTTAGTTGTAAAAATATTCTTTAAATGAGTAAAGCATAAGTTAAATTTACAGAATAAGTATTTATAAACAATTTTTTGAAAGAAATAATTGTGAAACTCCATGACTGTCTTTATGAATAAGAGAAAAAAAATGTGACCAAATATACGTTTCGTAAAGTAAATAATTATTAACATTAAATCAAAACCTTTATTAGGGTAGCTAGTCCCAGCAGTATCGGTATAAAGGAACTCTCCTTCAGTCCGGAGCGGCGCCTGATAAAGTCAATCATCTCCGAGGGTTACAGGGGCTGGGGGGTTCCCTGCCTCCTTGCCACCCCTTGTCCGCCCTCCCCACCCTCGGCTCGGGCCTTTATTCCTTAGCACTCCACTAACCGGTACCCGTCAGGACATCAGAAGACACCCCAGATGAATGTGAAGTCTGCACGACAACAGACAGCCGCAGGATGTCTACTCCCAGTTTACTTATGTCTCATGTTGTAATACGAATAATGCGTACAAGTTTTCGCTACAGATAGACCGGTTTAATGTTGTAAAGACTTGCAAGTTGTGAATGTCAAACCGAAGGGAATGCGGTACGTACTTTGTGATTAAATTAACAAAAGATCACGTTTACAGAAAAGCTTTATCTCGGCGTACGAGACTACAATACTCCATTGGCCAGAATATTACTTAATATCTGATGTTATGCGAACAAGAGAGCAAGTTGAATGAGTATGATAAGGAGTCTCAAGACAACCAAATAATTATAGTATTTAAATTTGATTTAAGTATTAAGATATTATATATTATTCACTTAAGTATGTTATAATACATGCGATTTATATTATCATATTTATACATATATAAATATATATAAATTTTTAATACATGTATAATTACCAATTAGAGGTTCGGTACTGGTTATTGAGTTGTTATTTTATTAAAAGGAATAAGTTTGTTATATGAAACTCTAAGCTAACGAAAGGACATTTTATATAGCATGTATACGCACGTAACCAGAAAATTAAATCATATCTACAAAAATAAGTCCTTGTTTGTTCCCGCGCTCCATTTCATATACACTTTTGTAGGGCTTCTTTGTGCGCGCCCAGGCAATCACTAGCCGATGGCTTTTAGGGCCCCTCGGGTTATAATCAAGCTAATTGAGTCAGTCGGTAATAGAACGTCTCGCATCGTTTCCAGCTCCGCCGTGACTCACTCGCCCAGATAAGTTGACTTCCGCCGGGCTCCTCAGGTATATCCGGATTGAATACAGCCTCTGAGAGCGTCTGCCTTCCAGCCCGCCCACTGAAAAGCTTCTTCCATTTTCAGAATTAGATTGCAGGCGTTGGGTAACTGTGTTGAGTTGGAGCTTTGATGATTGTGAAAGCTTTCAACTTTGGGTATGTGATTATATTTTGATATCGCTTTTGTTTTGACTTATATCATCGGATTATAATCTTAAAAATACACTTTTCTGTGTAAAATGAGAGAGTGTTGTAGTAAATTGATTATAAATGTGGAATGCTTAAAAGCACACAAAAAAACAAAATATTTAATCTTAGCTAATTAAAAATAATAAACGTATTTAATAAACAATATGATTTATATATACTGAAAAATATTAGTTTTTATCAATCGTTTAACGCCAGTAAGACAATATTTGACCGATGAGACACTATATTCAATATTTTTGACAGACATTACTCTGTAAAATTCCATTTGAATATTTTGAATAATATACTTTTGTGAGTTTTCCACATGTTTAATTTGATTGGTGAACGGTTTTGCCAACCTTTCACGTTGGCATTATCAAACGAAGAGCTTTCATTTGAAAATGCCAACTTATTAAAAAACTTCATTTGATAGTGCCAAAATTGATCACCAATAAAATTAAACACGTAGAAAAATCACAAAAGTATTTTATTTACAATATTCGATCTAAAATAACGATGTTCTAATGATGTCAGTGTAGCATCCATCCCTCAGAGCGAAGGATCGAACAGGAAACCCTCGATCAAGAGTCAGTGACCTTTTTTTTTTTTTTTTTTTTTTTTCCCCGTACCTAGGTTCACATAAGAGTCAGTGACCTAACCATTTATCCAATAACCTAAATGGATAAAAGGTTAGGTCACGGTCAGGACAAAAAGCCAGGACAAGCGCCAAGCTTTTCGCCAACCTTTCACGTTGGCGAAAAGGTTGGCTAAAGTATTTTACTTAAATATATTAAAATGGAATTTCTCCAAGTACTCTCTGTCAAAAATATTGAATTTCTTAAAAAGAGTTCGATTAAAATTTTCATAAATAAAATCTCATCATTATATAAGTGTATGATTTGTTTTATAAATTTATTTTACCTATTTCCTGATTCATGTTGCTTTGTATTACATTAAATGTTGTTTTATATTCTACAAAAGTTACCTCTATAAATTTGATAATGAAGTACTTTTGATAATGCACTTAGATGTTTAGTAGAAGTTTTGTAAAATTAAAATATATTTGTCTATTTCATAATTTCAACCCACAATGCTTAGATGAACTTCGCTATTGTTTTATCGTAAGTAAACATAATATAGTATAATATTTTGTCAAATAAATCCAAAGTTTATTAACATAATTAAAACTACGGTTGCATTTCCACAAATTGCGTTCGAAGTAGTATGTTTCCAGTAACTCTCTATTAAAAGGAAACTCGCATATATTTCGGTATCTTTTGAGTGATCATTTCAGTACAAAAGAAGGACCCAGAGCATCTCTCGGAGCACCGTGCGGCATACAGTTGTCCAATTTTCTCAGCCGCGACTCGCACGGTACACGTACAGCCGGCAAACTATACCCGAACCGCGGAGATCGCAGACGGAACTTCAACATATCATTAATCACAAGGAAAATTAATCAAGATAAGACCTGTACTAGTTTATTACCAGCGGATTCTCTTATTTGAATCATTTTTATCCTATAAATAACTAATATTTTTGAATAAAATACTTGAGTGATTTTCCACATTTTTATTTTTATTAGTGACCGGTTTCGCCAACCTTTTACTCTGTTTGATAATGCCAACGTGAAAGGTTGGCGAAATCGGTCACTAATAAAAATAAAAATGTGGTAAATCACTCAAGTATTTTATTCAAAAATATTAAAATGGAATTCCACCAAGTACTCTCTGTCAAAAATATTGAATTTCTATAAATAACTTATAATATATGTATGTAGATTGGCCGCGAGGTTCTGTATACCAATCCGGCTGAAGCAATTGTGGTGCAATGATAAGCACACTTTCTTACCAAATGTTAAGTTCATGGTTCAAATCCATTTGTATTGACTTTTTTTACAATTTTAGAAATCCTATGAAAATAAATCATATATATATATATATATATATATATATAAATATTCATAAAATGTAATAGAATTGCTGAGGTTTGTATTTGTACGGTATTCATTTGTTATGATTATGTGATTCTATCAATAAAAAAAAGGATATATAAGTCCTTTTTTGGTAGATAAAAGCCATTCATTTCCCTCGGTGTTATAAAATACACTTTATGAATAATCAGTAGCAATATTTTGAAATCTTTGCTATAGCATGGATATGGCCACATAATCACAGTACATGGCAATATCTACATGCCATGCAACTGGGTCTCTTCTGTGGACGACGCTGTTGTGATCGGAGGCGACTAACGACTCCCCGATACATTTGTTCATAAAGTAAACATATAATATTACAAATAATAACTTATCAGGATAGTATATTTTATATCTGTGTGCATTTTTTTCTGCTGGAGCCATTTCAGGTCAGCAGCCCAGCGCCGTCCAGAGCGGGCACAGCTCGCGGGCCCGCGCCGCCTCGTGCCGTGTTATTATAAATTACATTTAGAATTTTCCATTTTCCCGCAGAAGAAATGTCGTTTAATAATATAGTTCGTGATAATGTATTCGCGGGCCGAGCGCAGATGGTCCGGGCCGCGCCCGGTTTATGTGTAATTTCAGTTTATTCTCCGGCGGCGATGAACAAATGTGAGAGACGAGGCAAGTATAGAGATGTAATTTTATTTCAGGCAGAACGATCTCAGCCTCGTTTGGTGGCGGGAGGGTTTACGTAGATTTTAAAATATTTATGAGACTGTATTTTTAGTGTGATACTCTCGTAATAAACATGATACATTTTGTGTTTCTTAAAGGAACGAATAGAATTCTATTACCGCGAAATGGAAATGTGTATTTCTTACGCGAGTAGGTTCGCTCGGGCTATGTTATGACTGAGAATTCGAGGTAGTTTGAGAATATTGCAACCTTATTACACAAAAATTGAATTTTTACATCTAAAGTAATAGCTTATTTAAACCAAAGTTCATTTAAACGGTTTAAATATTTTTATTCATTAAAAATATTATAAAATATAATGGAAAAATAAAAGCATTTTGTCTGATATCCGATACCGTTTATTGTTAACGTTAAATTTTTTTAATTATATTAATAAGTAGAATAAAATATCCCATTTTTTTATTAATGTGATTAATCTTAGGAGTCGTGTTGGATTCAAATATTTTAGGTACTTTTATTACAATTTATTTAGATTTCTATTTTCGTCAATGAGACTGTAACATACATATAATATAAAAATGAATACGTCAGAATGGCGTTAATATGTTTTTTTTAAATAAAAAAACAACAAATAAAACTAACAAAAATTAAGTGTCCATTAAGTATTTATACTGTAGAATAAGTGTAGGTATGCTTAAATTATCATCGGTCGGTTCAAAAAGATATTTTATAATTTAAGCAAAAATGAAATGAAGAGAATGTTATGTAAATATTATTATTTCATATTTTTAATAAGTTATTAGAAGTTTGTATATATGCAAGTTAAATAATTAATTTAATTGAAATTTTGAAATACAGTTAACAATTTTTAATGTTAATTTGTATACGATAATCAATTTTAGGTAACCAGGATGCTGCTAGGAAATTTCTCGTAGAATTTTCCTAGAACTCAGTTACAGAAGTAATGCAATAAAACTGTTATTTACTGGAACCGGGCGGCCGGGCAAAGCGAGGAGGGTGGTATGGCACCCCAGAGGGCTGTTAGGGGAGGGAGCCCCACTTATGAATATGCGGAGTGGGCGAAATATCACTACTATTAGGGTGCCTGGTTTACATGAATACTTATTGTAAACTGATAAATATGTTGTTTTAAGAGGTTTCGATAATTATGAACTACCATTGTTTATTCAACAAAAGTATGAATTAAAACTTTTCACATTTTTGATATTTTGACATTCTTTTGGGATAGTGACAAAATAAAAAGATGACTCTTCCAGAGTCGAAATATCAGAAACAGAAAAATGGATTTAATTTGCAATTAAATACTCAAACTTGTTGAGGGACAAGGCATTTATCCATTATTATAATGATAAAAGTACCTTTGTATTTTATCTTCACTTTGAGTTTATTAAAATTATTTGCATTACTAGTTTCGACCCAATACTCTGGGTCATCATTAGATGCATAACTAAACATGCATAAGTTTAGTTATGCATCTGATGATGACCCAGTGTATTGGGTCGAAACTAGTAATGCAAATAATTTTAATAAACTCAAAGTGAAGACAAAACACAAAGGGACTTTTATCATTATAAATACTCAATTGTTAACAAATCCTGGAGCCATGGTAATATACTAAATGTCCATTAAACAATATTGCATGACTTTTTTTACCATAGGTAAGTCTTATTTCCTCATTCATAATATTTTTTACTACTTTAAAATTAATTATTAACTCTATATTTAAAAACTTTCATGAAAACAATACGGAAAAGATCCTTTCCAGTCATTTCAGTCAGTCTTTTTCTATGGAGAAAGCGCTCTAATATAAAATGTTTGCAACCTCTTAGCCGTAAGGCTTTTTGTGTTTATTTCATAAAATATTATTTAAACTGAAATCTATTTCATATTATTCTACTTCTTCAGGTGCCCCTCCTCAGAGAAGGCTGGTGACCATCCCACTGATCATATTTGTCTGGGCATGGTTTTATTAGAGTAAAGTGCAGTGAGTCCCTGGAAGACCCCCTACTAATTGATTGAGTATAAATAATTAAATAACATTTATTGTATGCATATACGTAAGATAATTGAACTTTTGATTTCAAAATCAGTTACAATTGGTGTCTAAAATGAAATTTTTTACTGAAATCAATAAAAAATATAGAAATCAACATAACTTGTCAAGTTGCGTGTAAATATGAACCTTTTTTATAAACTAAGGAAAATTGAAAAAAATAGCGCTATGATATTTATTAAAATATATAAATTATTTTTATATATTGTATTATAATTAATTTAACATTCGTAAAGAAAGTGTTAAGAAATATTGCTTATTCATTGAGGATGATTATAATTACAATATATGTAGATAATTATTATCAAACATATTTTGCTGATAATATATGCTGTAAATATTTACATTTGCAAAATGTTTAGACAGTTCACGTAATAATATAATGAAAATGAATCATGAAACAAATAAAGTACCACGAAATCACCGCGTGGGTGTGCTGGTGTCAACTCTAAAAGTACATCTGATGAAATATTATCGCTCGCGAAATCTACTTGAAGGTTGTAGCCATTTTTTTTATGACGTTAAATTGCATATTGATCGCCTAGTAGTGCAATTGTTAATGATATAGTTGCTATTTGTTTTCAATGTATTAAATTTATACCGGGAGAATGGTTAATATTCCCCATCAGCTCTTCGGTGTAGTGTCTAAAACGTCTGTCTCCTCATATAGGGTGTCTTAAGCTCATAGCAATAAAAGGCCACTTTGATTGATATAATTAAAGCACCGGGCGTGATATCAACGCGGTGTGAGCTCAAGTCCCACCTGACTAAGTATTATCAATTGAATATTTTAAATAAAATACTTGAGTGATTTGATTTTTTCACATTGGCATTATCACACTGTGGAAAAATCACTCAAGTATTTTATTTAAAATATTGAAATGAGATTCCACAAGTACTCTCTGTATATTGATTACTATTATCAATTGCAGAAGTTATTATTTAAAAAAAATCGATGTTATAAATATGATATAAACGAGACTGATCATATATATCATAAGGCAGTGATAGCTCGTTTGTTTTAAAGAGGCAATTTCAAACTCTCGTTAGCTTGTTTGAAAATGTCTATAATTTGAAAGTAATCTCAATGATGATCGCATGATAAATTGTAGTTGTTTTGTAAACTCTTTGGTTTTTTTTACTTAATTTTAAAATATTTTAGATAACTTCAGTTGATTTTGATAATCGTGATAGTGACATTGTAACCAAAAGGTGTAATACGTATTTAATGATTATTTAATGCAGCCGGGGTGAGCTGTGTTGGGCGAGAAGGGAGTCCAAGCCGAGACGAGCGAGCTCTGCTCGGCTAAGGTAGCCTTTGAGGGATTAGCGACGGAAATTCAAGTATATTAGCAAAGGCAAGCATACGCCACTTGTATTATATCATTTTAACCGTATTCGTTCAAAGAGATTTAAGTAAGCATTAATGGAATATTAATAGCGTCAGGTTTAGTGTTTGGTAGAGAGCTTATGAATAAGACATTTTATATTTAATGGATCTGTTATCTCTTTATAAAATTTTTACATATTTTTTTAAAATTTGAAATATTTAAAATCGCTTTTGCGTTTTAATAGACCCGCACTGTTAACGCAGACTTGTACTTTAAGATTCACAAAATAAACGACGATAAAAGTTTTTAAATATAAATGAATACTGTTTCACAATATATGTTGTTTTGTATGTTCATAATATTCATCAAATATTTAGATTTATACGCATGTAACACGTTTTAAAACATATTAACATTTTAAATACGAGTACACTTTTGTCACATTCTTCCGCGCAAGCAATAAATTTCCATTTCATTATTTTTTTATTTACTTCCGCTTAACTTGTGGACTTCTGGAATATAAAAAAACAACATATTTTTTCCATGAATTTGTATTTCCCACGACGTCAAATCTTTTCAAAAATATACACATAAATAGGTCTCCCGGACTCGGTAACTGTGTCGCAGTTATCGCTTCGAGGGCGAGGATTTGCGGTGACCATAAGTAAAATAGTTTTTGGCATGAATTATTAAATATTCTTTAATAGTACTATTCAAATTGAGCACGTTACCCTGTTTTTTGTCTTGCAGCACACCATTTAGAAAATCGTGTCGGTACTCGTAGATTCTCCTTCCTCGTGTCATCAGAGCTTGGGTTTCTCAATCGTGGAATAAATAATTAAGTATCTCACTTCGGTTAACCGACTTAAGAAATTAAATGCATATTTAAAGCAGTGCTCTATGCTAAAAAGTTATGTAAATCTCAGGTGATTATCTCGTAATAGCACTGTTGTGTTTCTGCCGTCTGCCAACGGGCCTAAGTTCAAACCCGGCACATGCTAAGTAATAAACAAAAACAACGCAGTTCCTGTGCTAGAGGAGCGTCTGGCGGGCGATAAACTTTAGCTTGAGGTTCAGGAGATATTTGAATGTAAGCCATCGATCACAAATGGCCGCTGATTAGTGGCCACTGCCGTAAATATTTATCAATTTGAATGGTCTTATTATTGAAAACATTTACAGCGCGTGCTTATCGCCTCGAGTCGAGAATGCTTCTTAATAGGAATGTTGCAATTAGCTCAGATACGAGTATATATATATATATATATATATATATATGTACACACACACACACACACACATTTATATATATATATATATATATATATATATATATATATATATATATATATATATATTTATTTATATATCTATAAATAGACGTTGAATCTTCATCGAGAGATCTCGGTTCGACCCTCGCCCTGATATATGTCTCTCAAACTGATATTATTGGACTCATTCTAGTTTTAATCTAGTCAAAAGCAATTTGCATTGAGCATAATATAATTGCATTTCATAGACAAAAGAAAAAATTTAAAGAAATTAAAACTATTTGTAATTTGATGTATAGTATGGATTCAAATTTAAACCCCCTTTTATATATAATTTTTGAACATGACATTCTAGATGAAATTTTCTAGAGAAATTCAATATTTTTGACAGAGAGTATTTGGTGGAATTCCATTATGATATTTTTTAATAAAATACTTGAGTGATTTTCCACATGTTCGTTTTTTATTTGTTACTGGTTTCGCCAACCTTTCACGTTGGCATTATCAAACAGAGTGAAAAACGAACATGTGGAAAATCACTGTAGTATTTTATTAAATTTCGGATTCTCAAACACAAAAAGAGTTGATGTCTGTACGTCGCATTTGCCAGCGGCGACCGCTGTTCGATTCCGTCAGTCTTTCAAAACACGAATGCCTATTCTTCCATAAGTGTGCCTGTCATGTGGTGCTATTTATTTGTGGTCTAGATGATTTAGATAGATTATAAGTGGATGATAATCCACGTTTCCTGGGGCTTGCCGGACGGCTGGTGGCCGCGCGTGTCAGGTCGCATCGGGCGCGCGCCCCTCCGCCCTTCTGGGCCGTCGCTTCCTTCATCCCCCGCCTTGTTGAGAAAGTGTTGTGAGATGTAAAGGCTAAAAGGGAGGTTTTTAAAAGTACCTACTCGAAAGAAATTAATATGCGACAGTATTCCGCGGCCTCGCCGTATTGTGCAATATGATATTCACAAAATTACATTTTTAAATGAAGACGCACAGTAAAAATATTTTCTTTCAAATAAATATTTAATAAATTTTTTAAATAAAAATAATTATTGCAATAAGAAGGATGTTATTCTTATAAATACCGTATTAACAAAATAAATCAAATTATATTACATGGAATAAAGTTTAAACTCTGTGTATCACCCCTGCGAGCCACATCCCACCCTTACCAGAAGCCTTAACTCCGGAACCTCGCTTACAGTATAAAAATGGGTTGAGAGTTTGGATAATTATCAGTTGTGTTTCAATCTTCAGCCTCGTCTCTCCACTGCACCGAAGTAAGTCTCTGATACTAATTTATTTACTAATAATCTTTACTTTATCATTTGTACGAGCAAAATTACTTCAGTTTGAAAATTTTACTCCACAATAATATGTTCTGATAGAAATATTTTCTTGTTCAGTACATTATCATTTTAATATACTTTGTATACCGTAAAATTTCAGTTAACAGCATTTTTTATTACAATAGTATCTCTATTTAAGTTATAATTAAATCATTAATATTATATTAATGTATTCTTCAAATGACTTTTTGTTACAATAATAAAATATTTTATATTATGATTACACATTTCACGAATGATAATCTACTATTAAGTGAGTAACAAATCTTCCAAATATGTTTGACTTAATAAATATTGTTAAATTTGAATTGACTTTATTTGTTTTTATTAGAGTTAACGCAGCTTAGATATATTTTTAATAACTTATAAATTGATATAAATATGACAATTTTCTCGTTTAACCTTATTTGTTTTCATGTATGGATGTTTTAATAGTTAGTAACTGTAACTATTCTATTTTGCTTATGCAGAGGGTTTTCTTATAAATTATACGAATTTTTGAAGAATATTTTTTATAGAATGGGCAATGTTTTATTTACTTAGTGAACTAAAACATAAAAATTATTTAATTAAATATATAAATTAAAATAGAATATTCTCCAACTCCCCCTCAATCGCAAATTTTAATCATATTAAATTTTAAATAATAATATATATATATTTTTTTTGTTGATGGACAAGGCATTTGATTGGTGAAGTTCCATTATTATAATGATAAAAGTACCTTTGTGTTTTGTCTTCACTTTGAGTTTATTAAATTTTTTGCATTACTAGTTTCGACCAAATAGTACAAAGTACATAGTACAATACAAAGGTACTTTTATCATTATAATAAATATTTTGACATGAAAAGATGCACAGACGATTTTACATTAATTAATAGTTTATATTAAAAAACGGAAAAGAAACCACCAGTTCTAACAGCGGTCGCCAGAACCTGCAAAAACATCAACTGAAGATTTTATTTTGGAGATTACCGAAACTCTAACAGAATCTTCACTCTAAAAGCTCTCAATCTAAGCACCAAAATGACTTCTGTAACCTCCAGATGAACTTCCTGTGGCTCCTCGGGCTGGTGTGCATGTCTGCGGCCGTGCACTCGCAGGGGGACTTGTTCCAGGCGCCCAAGCGGGACCAGCGCCGCAAGTTTTGCGGGAAGTTCCTCGCCGACACGCTCTCCCTCGTGTGCGGGGGCATCTACAACGAGTGGACCAAGCGCAACTCCATCGACTGTGAGTCACCATTCAAACCATTAAACGCTCTATTCTGGAGAATCCCTTGAAATTAAAAAGCGCTCACAAACGAAAATTATAGTTGTCTCCGAACCACTAGGCTAATTATAAATATATTGCTTTATTTACACATTTAGTGGTTGTCGCGTTCAATTCAATCACCATGTATGACATCTGTTTAAATTTTTCACACTTTCATGTTTTTCAGTCTCAGATCTCAGTAACAACGATGACTACAACTACGAAGCAGAAGACGCCCCCGCGTGGCCCTTGCTGCCCCACCAGGCCGCCTCCCTCATCCCCGCCAGCCCCTATCGCCGCTTCCGCCGGGGGGTGTACGACGAGTGTTGCCGCAAGCCTTGCAGCGTGCACGAGCTGCGCAGCTACTGCGGCCACTAGGGCCCATTGGTATTAAATTAGTTTTCCACGAATCGGCGTAATTGGACGTCGGTTTCAGAAATCGGGATCTGGAACTGGTGCCTAATTATTCTGCTACTGGAGTGCAGCATCATCTCTTGGCAAGGCTTCAGCACTCCAGAGTCTGAAAACTAAAGCTGTAAAACTGTGATCTATTCTCATTATAAACACCCGAGACTAAGTATTGAATTCTAGCGTCTTCAAATTGGCACACCTACGACTTAAGCTTCTACACATGAAAGCTTTCTAGTAATATTATCAGATATTCTAATAAAAGGACTCAAGCATGAGCCAAATAGCCTTTTAGTGCTTAAAATATTACTTTTAGCAAATTTCAATGCAAAACTAAATTTACAATCTTTTTGATGTAATATCTTAAATACATCATATAATTTGTTCTTATTTCTTACAAAATGTATTTTTATCACAAACGAATTATATGATTTCAAAGAAGAAACTAACAAACATTCATTTTTATTTTATGCAACACAAATCTAAATCAACAATATTTTTGAATAATCTAAAGTTATTAAAATGTAGTAAGAATATCATATATTTTTTTACAAAAATTAAACCTAAATCACATAAAGTTACATGCAGTTATGAGCAGAATTATCCGGAAAAATATAACCTAAAATTAATTAATTTGTGATTAAATAATGTTATATATCAACAGTGTATTATGATAAAAAATATTTTCAAAAAATGGCTTTTGAATAAAATATGTATAAAGTATGAATTAATTGTTTGTCTACATTCAAGAGATTTTAATATATCTAAAAAATTGAGCTTTCCAATAGCTGCTGTGGGTTGTGTATCTTTGGATATCTTTGATAATTAATGTTTATAACCAAAAAATTTTGTCCCTACATGTATGATTGCGCTTACACTGGTATAAATAAAGTTTTTGCTATGATATTTTTAAAATTAATATGCCTTACTATAAATGTGTTTGCGATTAAAAGATTACATGATGTTTTAAAAATATTGCTAAAATAAATTGAACGTTTTTGAAACTATTTAACCTGTGTTTATTACTTTATTTCAAAATTTTTATCGCTTGTTAAATAAGTAAAATATTCTGACTGAAGAAATTTATTACAAAAACCTCACTTATCTATATATTTTATTTTATTTTCCAAGAATTTAAAAAAATTGTGAAATAATTTTTTTCAAATATTTGTGGTGATATTTTTTAAAACAACAAACCTAATCAATATATTGAGATAAGTTGAAAAAAATTGCATATCAAATAGCTGTGTAAAACTATTTATAGACAATTCTAAATGTATTGGAGTAAAATACACCAATCACCAAAATAAATATTTTGACAATTATTCAATTTATCTAAAATGGTTTAAAATAACTTACTATTAAATGAATAAAAAAGGCACTAAAGTTATACATTTAACACGAATTAAAAATTACGATCATATAATATTACATTTGATTATTTTTCGATTTAAAATCTTTATAGATCTTTAAAGGTTTCATGTTATTGTATAACTTTGTAACGGGAATTGGATCTATATTCAGTTTCATAAATCTGTTAAGTGAGAAAAATGAGTTCGAAAATCAATAATTTTTAAAACTGTTTGTTTTATTGTTAATTTATGAACTTTTTAGAGTTTTAACTATAAATTGTATTTTTACGAAAGTCATACGTACTAGAACAACATAAATAGGAAATGTTTTAAATAATGGACAGAAGTTAGATATGGACATTTATTATATTTTTATGTCATCAACATTTGTTACAATTTTATTTTAAAATATATATATTTTTAAATATTTCTAGATAGGTAAAAATGTTATTGATAACAAATACAAACAAATCATGCAAAGACAACACATTTTAAATTAAATTCATTTAGATACAATTCATTTCAGAAACCATACAGAAAAAAGATTGTTGAAGTCACAACAAACAATTAACCTAAAAGTAAAATATATTGCTATAAAAATATTTTTAAAGCACAGTAGTACATGCACATAACCTTAAAGATGTCAATGATTCATTTTAATAATAATCATTTACATTTTTCCCCATCATAGAGATACATCATCTTTGTAAAAGAATATTTGGGTAATTGAAATCAACCACAAGAGATTTTTTCGACGATCTAACTAAGATGGAATTTTTTTTCAAAAAAAAATGGGCTGTTAACACATTTAGAAAGTACGCAAAAATAGCTTTCATTGTTAAAAAAAAAAGCTCTAGAATGTTTCGAACTCGAAATACTAAATATAATTTAGTACTTTATATGATAATGTTAAAGCATATAAGAATATGTTAAAATTGCATAGTAATAATAAAATATATTAGGAAAGATTTTATCTGATACCAATGATTGTATTGTATAGAGGAAGTTATCGCGTAAATGCGTAATTATCCTAACTTTTAGGTTGTATTACTGAGTATTATTTCATATTTAAATGAGAACTTAATAAATACGACGGTACTACACTAAAAATATAATCACAGTGAAATATTTTTACAGCATGTAAGTTATATTAATTTTCAGGTTAAATGTTTGTTGTTTGATCAAACCATCTCCTGATAGGTCCCCGTGAGAGATTTTACAGGCCGCAGTAGAAGCTCAGCTCCCGCCTGGTGCAGCCCCTGAAGCAGCACTCGTTGATGATGCCGCTGCGTCTCCGCCGGTGCCGACCCTGGACGCCTCCAGGCAGCACCGGGAGCTTCTCGGACGCCAGCTGGGGCCAATTGGCAATGTTTATCCCCTGAGAACCATCCCCGGTTACCAGAGCGGAATCTGCAAACGAATTTAATTGCTAAATGGTTAGAAGATTACGAAAATAATTATGAAATGAGTGCGCTTATATTTTAAAATTTTTATTGGATTCATTTATTAAAATAATATCCCGGTATGAACCTTTTTGAATATAAGGTGAAATCTACGTGTATTTCATAGATTTGGGACATAACGGTACAGAATAACAACCCCGAAGAAGAAAAAGATTGTTGGACCTTAACACGTTTTTCACCAACGGTTACAAAGGATTAAGGTAGAGATGCAAAAAGCAAACAGTTATAACATGCATATATCAAGCTTTATGCTGTCCTAGAGTGGCATGCGTAGTAATTTTTAAAGGCTATTAAAAGGATTTTAGCAAATGGCATGTTTTTATATTAATCTTGGAAACTCTTCGAACTCAAAAGTATGACGAATGAAGCATTTTCATAACTTAATTGCAAAACGCAGAGGTACTCGTAGCATAGTATATAGATAGCGGATTGTGGTTTTTATTATAAACAACATACATGGACCATTCCTGCTGATGAAGAGCTCGTTGTAGTAGCCGTTGCACACGACTGACAAGGTGTCTGCCAGGTGACTGCCGCACATCCTCACGGGACCATCCCGCGCCGGCGAGTCCGTCGCGTCCTCTGCCACCGCCAAGCAAACGCAACCCACTATTACGAAGAACCTCATCTGTAAGGGAAAACAGCCGTTATATTTTTAAGTCACACAATAAAAACATTTATATATATATGATGGAAATCAGCTAGATTCTGATGTTTTCATTTGATAGCGCCGCTACTCCGGCGGTAGTGTGAAATCATCAAAAATGTTATTCATAAAATAAATTCAGGTATGTTGTTGTGTCTGTAATGCTGAGTATATTTGAGTCACAAGTAATAAGAAATCGATATTTTATAATTTATTATCTTATTTATTGAAATTATGATGGTTTTAATTTTAAATTCGTTCAAGGACTGATTAATGGAAACAGTTATAAGCAATGCCTTAAATAGGTCGCACGAGCTTCGGTTACACTATTAAAAATAATTTAAAGATGCAACTTACACTTTTTTTGTTTAAATCACACATAGTGAAGCAGCAAAACAGTCAATTTTTCAATCCGCATGACGAATTGATTACCTGGTAATTATCAGCTATTCAGGATTCAGATTTTGCCATCACGCTATATTAAATAGTAATAAGATTTTAGTGAGACACAAAAACTTTCGCTTTTTAATAGGAATAATAAGGCCACGGGTGCCTTGGCTTTTAAGATTGTGCCATACTAACCTCGATAGGTCTGCGATGATGTAGGATCGACAGAGCACTATCGAAATCTCAAGTGCGATGCTCTTATATACTGACTTCCCCGGGGGTGTTGGGCACGGGGTGGGGGCAGTCAACAGACAAGTGCAAATGCATGTTTATATTGATTCAAAATAATATCAGACGATCTGGTAGGCAAAGAGGTCAGGGGAAGTTAGACTGTTACTAAATATAATTTAATTTTTGACAAAACTATTTGATGTGGAATCATTCACAGCATAGTTTTATATCATCTGTTGTGCTGCACATATTTATGTCAAATATTTTTTTGTAGTGTTTGTATACATTTTGTGTTTATCTTGACAGTATGTATGACGAATTGTGTAACGATATGTGTAACTTTGATCAAAAATATAAAGCGTATTATTAACATTCACGAGTAATATGATAACAAATCATAAATTGGAATATTTTTTCATGTTACAAAAAAAGTTGTTTACAAAATATAAAAACATTAATCATTTGAATATTAAAAAACGGATATTATACCTTAATATATTTATAAGATGGAGCATGGCTATTTTAAGTAAGTAATCAATATTTTTGACAGAGAGTACTCGGTGGAATTCCATTGTAATATTTTTAATAAAATACTTGAGTAAAGTTTACTTAAAACAAATATTGTAAGTAAACACCCAATTGACCAATAAATTAAAATTTAATGAATGATGTGTAGTCGCCGAGGTTTTAGTATTAGGGTAATAACAAACTGTGATTGTTGAACCGGCGATATCGCGGGGACGCTGGCTCTGGGCGGAAACCCGCCGCTTCTCCATACAATGGACGGCCTATATAGTGTGTCGTGTTTACGTAGGTGCTTATCACGGGCGCGTAGTCCACGCGAGCAATAATGCACTGCATGCTCTCATCAAATCGTTGCATTTTTTAAAGCTTTTGTATCAAAATTTAGGCCAAAAGTATCTGTTTATTCATTATATGGTACTACAATCAGTTTTGCAGGTTTACAAGTATTTTAATTGATTCATACATTTAATTTAAGTGAAACCTTTATATGTTAATAATGATATTTGTTTGGGAAAGAAAATTGTATATTTTGTAGTATAAATAAAATATTCACTTTTCCTGTTTTTTTGTTATTTTTTTTTTTTGACACTACCTGTATGATATATAAAATTTGCTTTTTACTTAACCTGCAACGATTTTTTGTTTCAGAAATGTATTGTAACAATTTTTTATACTTTAAATTTAAAAAAAAAGGTCTTTGTATCTCTAGCCTAATACAAACATATATTAAAAAAAAAATGGTAACCTCTTTAGCCGGAGTGAAATAGCGACAAGCGAATCTTCGTTAGCGGCTACTCTGCGTGCCCATCACAAGCGGAAACGACGCGGAAACTTGGAGTCGTCGCTGTGGTCGTACTTTCGGTCAGTATTCTGTGCGGTTAATCGATAATCACCCGATGGGTTTAAAGTTCCCGTGTGAGTGTTGCCGGGCGTGGTCGGCGCCGAGGTTCGGTGCGGCACTGCAAGCGTCCGCGTCCGAGTCACAAAGTTTCGTCTGGGCGATAAACAAAGGAATTTCGGGGCGACCTGGCCCGGCCCGGCGTATCTTCTAAATATAGCGGCGGTGCGTCGCCACTTGATATCGACCTATTCAATATTTGACGTTTGATAATATCCGTCAAATAATATTTGAACGCATCGGGGACTTGAACACTCAGCGCGCTTGTTTGTAGTCACAATCGGCGTGTCTAGTGGATTCATACTTATTGCAATATTATTTATTTTTGTACGTGCTTGTTTTCGTGATAAAATAAACAATTATTTATCCTCTATCTTGTTATTGTTACATAATGTTATTGTTACTCGTTTTAATATCACCTCACCTTCTAACACGAATGTTAGATATATTTTAATTGTATCACCTAAACATGATAAAGTTCACGAGGAAATTAAACGGTGATTAACCAATAGCGTTTTTTTTTTGCAAAAGAGGAGACTTTTGGAGGAGACATCAGCCGGTAATCGGTTGTGTTTCAACGTATGAAGACAGCACCGAGAAGCGCAATCAGAAATAAACACGATGACTGAAGCTTGTTATGTCTCCAGCTCTCAATCTCTCATACCAGAAACCAATACAAGAAAACATAATAATAAACATAATTTTCAAGAATTTAATTTCACGTGTAAATTGATTTCTCAACAACATATTGTGAAAAAATATTATCAATCAAGATAGTTAATGTATGATACATCAAATGAATAATATTGTATACAGTCACGGATGTTTACCAGAATGCAAATCCTCTTATACGGTCGTCGTTGGGGGGTGGGTGTCTCCAGCACTGGGTGGTTGTTTTTCTCTTACTTATTTCCTCGCGACTGATCGGCACACGAGCTGCTCTTTCACGGGGTTTATTTCCTGGAGACGTTGCCGCAGTCTACACTTGCCGTATTAAAACTGAGGCTTACGCTAAAAATAAAATGTATGAAAGTTTCCGATCGTTAGATGTCTTTGGGTGGCAGTGGGCGAGGGTGGTGGTGGTTGCGGAGTATTTTCCCTGTTTTTTTTATCTCACTGTGAATAGAAAGAGCAGAAATGACTAAAATAATCCATCATATTCTATTTATTTCAATAGGCATATAAAAAACTGCTATCATCACTACCTGCTTTTCATATAAACAACAGAAAAGTATTAAGCCGAACACGAATGAATGATTTAAGAAAAGTGTGGTTGTAGATTATCTGATATTGGATGTATACTGCGCAGGTTAAATAAAGATAAAACACAATTTTCAGCGCTGAAACTCGTGGTGAGACCTTGTCTCTTTAAAGAAGATTTCCAGCGGTTCATGCCACCTCATGCATGGCACTCCACCTTCCAACCCTATCGTCTTTGCTTTACTCTCATGTCGAAGCCGCCCAAATTTGCTGTACAGTATCTTTTTTGCCAGACTACCGCCCATAAAAAATATGACATACGAGTATATTTTAACATTATATTGAAGTATTCCAGTGTAATGATTATATTTCTTTAGTTTGAAGGCATATTTTTGGGACTAAATATAGAGTATTAAAAATCGAGCCTGTCTGTCGTGGATGAGTTTGAATGCTCGAAGTTTATCACCGATCTGGAATATTCACCTCCCCGAGCGTCGCTGGGTGCGCCAGGCAGTGGCGGAGGTAACAGACGCGGCCTTATTTGTGAGTTGCGCTCAAGAAGAAACTACTTAGGAAATGAAGAGCGGCAAAAAGAAATTTCCGTTGACTCCATAGGCGTCCTGTGAAAGTATAAAAAATAATTAAATATATTTAATTATAAGTATAAATGATTTTTATAATTTATTGAAAATATTCATAAATTAATATCACATGACAACTAAAAGACAATACACAAAAATAGGACAGCCTGCACAGTTCAATTGATTCTCATAAGATGTAATCTAATAGATATTTAATTTTTAAATAATTTAAATAAAATACTTGACTGATTTTTCCACATGTTCACTCATCAAAATGGAATTCCACCAAATACTCTATCAAAAATATTGATTATTTAATTTTTTGTTACAATCTTTGATCATAAAATTATTTGTATTCATTACAATAGTAAACTAAAAGCAAAAAAGTCTAGTTCTCTATTAGTATAGAATAAATTTAGTTATAGTATACTGATGGTTATTATTAAATATTTAATAAATCGCCATTTTCACAAACACAGTTAGTCTTTAGGAAATCGATTCAAACTTGAGATGATGTGAAATATCTTTGAAATTATTTTTTGCGACACACAGGATTAGACTTCACACCTCCTCGGCTATTGTAGTCTACTATTCTGTTTTATTGAACCGATGCGGCACTGTGGCCATCAGTCTGAACTCAATTTATCTCCTTATGATTTTTGTCATCGTTATATGTGCATATTTAAACACATTGTATAAATTACTAGTAGTAATAAATACAATTTTTTAAAACAGATAAGGTCGCAGATTTGCGCCTAGTTGTTTCAAGTTTTAGTTTAAGTTCCATCGTTTCAATTTCGGTGCTCAGGCCATTCTGTATACAACTTATATAAGATCAATGAAGCCTGGGAGCTGATTCCACATTCACCCAAAGAGGTGTATTCGCCTGTAAGTGCTCAAAAAACTGGGTCTTTGAAAGAATCTAGTGTCAGTACCAGAATTTTAGAGTATTTATTCAAAAAGAATACGGCTTAGCACATAAGAAAGTAAGTGAATAGCATTCCGTGTAGGCGGAGGCCGCGAATTAATGCTTCAGAAAGCACTCCAGTTGTCGCTATAACGTGAGGTGACAGCGCCGCGCGTCCTCCGTGTGAATCTATTTTGATATGAGAATGCGAAGGTCAAGATAGACAAAATAAACTCATCTTTATTCATGATAAGATAATTTTAACACGCAGCCTGACGCGAATCAATAATGCAAAATGTGGCGCAAACAATGCCGCAGCGCCGGCGCTGCGCGTCACCACAGGTACTCTTCAGTAAGCTCGGGGATGAAAGAGCTTTCATGAAATAAATATTAACAAATAACCCAATAATATTTTCTAAGTACCCTTATGTAATTTTTACTTTAATAAAATTAAAAAAAAAAGTTTTTTTAAATGTATAAATAAAACCAAAAAGGCCACTGAAATTTATCACTGTTGACAGCTGAGTATCTTAGATTTTTTAACCCCTAGAAGTATCTTATAATCTGACGAGAAGAAGAGTTATCACTGTTTCATAAATTTTAGTAGGCCGTCAAGCAATCGAGTTTTATATTTATTTAAATGACATAGCAGTAAAAATGAAGACGTTTTCAACGAAACAACAGTCACATTAAACTAATAAAAATTTTATTAGAGTTATATGAAAATTTTCCATATATGTACGCAGTTAAAATGAGCTATAATAAAACCAAATCACTAAAGAATCCATTGAATAATATAAGGAATAAAATGAAATCTATTTAAACATTTATACACACTCATTTCAATTTTGGGGTCTAATTATTTTAATTACAATTAATAAAAAAAATTACAATCATAATAAATTACCAACTTTCCAATTATTGACATATCTACTGCAGAGATAGCACCTTTATTGAGTGAATATAATGTTTATTTAAATGATTCGTAAGAAGTTCCTGAAAGGTTTAAGATTATGAAGTATTTTTTTATGATTAATCTGGAAAACTTCCAGGTCAGTTAAATTATTACACCGGTCCCAAATTATTACACAGATCTAAAAATACGTAACAAAAAATTACTGTTTTTAATCTACTATAATAATAGCCATTGTGTGTTTGTATGTTTGTTTGTATGTTTGTATGTTTGTATGTGTGTATGTTTCGTTTTTCCGTTCTGTATAGAATATCTTAAAAGATACAACGCTGATTTTTTGCACATAAGTTAAGTAAATTTTTCCGCAGCTATGTGCCGAATTTCAAGACGATAGGATAATATTTTCATTCATAAACTATAAAATATGCTTTAGCGAATTTCAATATGTACGAATTATATAATTCTGTTTTTCGCCGCGAGATGTTGTTTACCGCGAGATTTTCAAATTTAGAACTTTTACAAAAAAAACAAATTTTGGATGCTTCTAAGGAATTTCCAGCTTATGTCAGTTTGACACAAATGCCATCTCTATTTTTTTATCGAAATTGCATTAGAAATTATTAATCACATCATTAATAACTCAAAATAACACCTTCTACGCACAGAAAACGTAATTGAAAAAGAATTGCACTATTGAACGTGATAAAGACTGCATCAAATAAATAACAGTGCAGTGAAAAGTGATGCGTTGTTTGTGACACGAAATGTGACATAAATGTCAAGCAATGAGTTGGAAGGAAAACGTGAGCAGCGTCTTCTTAAAATTCGAGTACGCGCATCGACCTCAAGACAAAAAGAAACTGATGCACAGCGAACGCTGCGTTTGTCTTCGGATTAATTAGTGTGACCTGTCGATTCTGCAATGCTTTACATTATCAAGCAGAAAACTCATCAGATGGAAAGTTCAACGATTATTATCACAAAGGTAAAGTGAAACTACCAGCAAGGCCTATTTCCCCAGTATATTTAAAGGATATTTATAATGTAAATTTCAAGAGAAAAATAAGATCATACAATAACAGTATATCTTTTGCATCAATGGGAGCTAAATTAACAGTGGGCCACTCTGCTTCAAAGTTCAAGGCCAAGGTATATCACAGAACTTCGCACCTTCATCCAACTGATGGTACAAAATTAAAGCATTATTCATCTTATTATTGTAAGCATTGTTCATCGAATGCGCGTCATTCTGTGACGGGCTACATTTCTAGTATAAATATAATGTTCTAAACGTTTAACAGTCATAACAACATGAAAACCAATATTTCAATTAATATTTTTCCTAAAAAGTATATTCAGATTTACTAGCCATATTATTTTCTAGAAAAGATATTTAAATGATGTGTTCTAGAAATAGCATAAGCGATTCTCTTACCCCTTCTACTTGTTGTTGTTTTCTCGGGTTAGTTTGCACCTCCCACATGTCTGTTCGCCTCTTCACCCCATTGACAGCACCCTCTAGTAGTATATAAGTGCCTGGCAAAGGGGATGATCATTAGTTCTCTCTACATTTTCCGCGGAAACATCTCTTCTCACTAGCCGACGTAAGTGTTCTCAGTAAAATAATACACTCTTCAAATTTTAAATATTATTATTTTAACACTAGATTTTTTTTTGTAAAGGCTTTTTGTTGTGAAATTCAAAGACAATATAAAGTTTTATATCTACTATCGAATAATATTTCGGGGTTTATATTTTAATTTCAGTTATCTATTTATGTAGCAGATGTGGTCTCTGGAACCTGCTTAGAAAATATTTGAAAGCTTTTTGGAATTCAATTTCTTTCAAGCTTAAAACAGTGGAATAAGAAGTTTGATAATTTGATTCTTACTTATATTTAGTGGTCATTGCTTTCCGAGAGCACCTGTAATCTTTTGTGGTTTTTTCAGATGAAGCTGCTGTGGATCATGGGACTGGCTTGCCTGGCCGCGGCTGACGACTCGGTCGACCTGTTCCAGCAGCCCAAGAGAGACAGCCCGAAGCGCCTGTGCGGAAGCAACTTGGCTGACACGTTGTCGCTCGTCTGCAACGGAGTCTACAACCACCGGTACTCCAAGAAAGACGCGCCTTGTGAGTCTCAAACCCGCTATTCTGTAAATCAATAATGATTTCCCTCATATCTGAACTATTTTTATTTAAAAAATAATGGTTTTATATTACAAACACAGCAAATATATTTGAATAATTTTTTAAATATTTTTTCAATATACATATGTAAATATTATTAGACCTTACATTACATGACTAGAAAACAAAAAAAAATAAATAAAATAACAAATCAACATCTTTTTATATGAATATTTTAATTTGCTCAAAGTAACACTTGATATTTGTAGCCATAATTAATGTGTTTTTGGCATATACTTTAAAGTAATTCCGTTTATATATATTTTATATAATTTGATGATGATACTGTAAATGTTTTATTAAATTAATAACAACATTATTTAAGGCTTGTGCTTCACCAACCTATTAAAATAGACATACTTCATCTGTAGATTAGATTAAAAATGTACTTTTAAATATTAGCTGTCAAGTTTCATCAGTAATTTATATTTTTTCTTAATAGTAAAATACAATATATTGTTAAAACAAACTTTTCCGATGTGTTATACTAAATATATAAATCATTTGATTTTTAAGTAATTTAGTCCATATTTTCAGGACTTGCTCTCTTATAGTGTGGTCCTTAGCTTTTATAGAGGTATTAAGACTTCCCACTAAGTTTTTCGGAATGAAGATGTCTCTCATGCATGTATAAAAATAATACTCAAATTAATTTTGAAGTGCTAATAAATCTCCACAGATGGCGTTAATCATATAAATATAAAGATTATTAAAATAATCAATATTTTTGACAGAAAGAATTTGGGGGAATTTCATTTTTATATTTTAAATATCACTCAGTTTGATATTGCCAACGTGAAAGGTTGGCGAAACCGGTCACAAATAAAAATTAACATTTGGAAAAATCACTCAAGTATTTAATTTAAAATATTATATAGATTATTAATAGAAAATACCGAATGTGGCTACTTTTAATGAAACAATTTTGATTTGATAAAATTCAATCTGTGAGTAAAGATATTTTTAGATCCGTTCTATCAGTTATATTTTTTTAATACCAGTTTCTGTTTAAAATTATCATTTAAACTGTTTTTTAGAATTTTATGCAGCGTTTATTCTTTATAGCTGCGACGTTTCGCTTCCGGTACCGTGACCATCATGAGAGACTTAATACAGATTCTAATTTTTAAAGTATCTGGACCAAAATGTTGGAACGTTTATTAAAAAATTTACTTAAGATCCTTGAACGCAGTATTCGTAACGATGTTAAGAAAAACACAATTTTCTTAACGCAATATTTTTCATCTCTTCTATTGAGCGATGTTTAGTTTTCGGCCTACAATAACTTGGACCCTAAATAATAGACATAGTATTTAAATATATGTAAAACAATACCATTGTATTTTAACGATATTTTTTTAAAGTAAAAATATAAATTATCAAATGCATTATTTAATTAGAAATTTACCGACAAAAATCCTTAAAGATGATCTTAGCAAAAATATTTAAAACTTTAAACAGCTTATTATTTTTGTTGAGGGACAAGGCATTTGATTCGTGAAGATCCATTATTATAATGATAAAAGTACGTTTGTATTTTGTCTTCACTTTGAGTTTATTAAAAAAAATTACATTACTAGTTTCGACCCAATACACCGGGTCATCATCAGATGCATAACTAAACTAAACAGTGTATTGGGTCGAAACCAGTAATTCAAATAATTTTAATAAACTCAAAGTGAAGACAAAATGTAAAGGTACTTTTTATTATTTATTTTTTTGCTTAACACTAACAATTCATCTAAAATACATTGTCTGTTTATCAGTTGATGGCATGGCAGTTGGAGACTACGCCTACGACAGCGACTATAGCGGTTGGCCCATGCTGACTCGCGAAGAGGCTTCCGCGCTGTCTGGAGGCCTCCATCGGCGGTTCCGCAGGGGGCGTCATGGCGTCTACGACGAGTGCTGCCTGAAGCCGTGCTCCCTGGATGAAATGCGCACTTACTGTGGTCAATAGAGCCTGCAACACCCCCGTCTTGTTCTCCCTTTACTCTTCGGGAAATTTAAAAGTTAACGAGATTGTATTGACAAACCATTATCTGGTATTTCATTGAGCGTCAAGAACGTCGTTTATTTAACGCTACTCTGCCTACAATATTTGAATGAAATATTTTAACTTAAATTTTCTTAAGTATTTTATATAAATTATTTATATCCTTAACCTTTGATAATTTAAAAAAAAAAAACTCTCGTTAGTCGCTTGTGTGGCAGTATTAAAATTTTAACAAAAAAACTTAAATTTCAATTTTATAGTTTTTAATATTAACCTAAACTAACAGTGATTTTTTTTTTGCCATATTTACATCTTGTTCTATTTTATAGTGAATTTATAATGTAGTTTAAATATTTTATCCTCAAAGACTTGTCTTTTCTTGTATGTGTGAAATATATATAATTTTTCATTATTAACAACTAAAATTGTATTTAAATATTTTAGATTTCAACTTTGACTTTGGCAATAACCATATTTAAATAAATGTGTCAGGTGATTTATTTTATATGTTGTGTTAATCAATTAGTTAAAATAAACTAATTTTATATTAATTATGAAAATAGATGTTTTTATTTCCACACGCCACCACTGGGCCGCATGTTTAAAGCAGTCTGGAATAAGTTTCTTTTGCGACGAGAAAAAGCTATATTTATTTATCGATTCTTTTCTGAGGCGAGCTCCTCCCTCTCCGTGTCTCCGCCATCCTCCCCATCTCCAGACCTGAGCGCCGCCGTAATAAGGGAAGGGGTGGCATGTTGAGGCCAACAAATACACTGCTTAATATTTAAAAATATCATTTTAAACGCGTAAACACTGTTAATGACAAACGTCAATATAAAAACAATGAACTTAAAACAAATTTCGTATAGTTTTTATTATTATCAAGGAAAATTTAGAGATTTTATGGGATTTTTTCCAATGTTGTCAAATACAGTACATTTGTAAAGAAGATCAAGTAGAAATATATTTTATTAGCACCTTTTATTACTCTATAAAAAAATAAAAACTCGTTCTATTTCTTTTTTTTTTTGTTTTAACAATATTAGATCTTTATATATCGTATGAATAAAACAGCTTGTTTTAATAGATAAATACAATTTTTGAAGTCATCACATAATGCATAAAGAACTCAACATAGTTTTTTTGCTCAAACATTCTTCATATCTTGTTTAAAGGATTTTTAATTGAATGTGTATTTGTGTTATTTTAAATAACACCACTGTGTTCATAGCTGTTAGAAGCATAATAATGATGATATCGAATAATTTGAGAAAATAATAACGCCAATTTATAGCATATATACCATAATATATTATAATCATTAAGATTATTTTTTTATTTTAAGAAAACGATTTATTAAAAAATATATTAAATGTATTCTTTTTTAAATTATAATTTGTTATACTTATTAATGACAATTTTTAAACATGATAATTTTTAAATAGTTCATTGAAAAATACCTCGTTTGAAACTCTTACGTTTAAAAAGTATACGCCAGTGGACTTCAGCATTCCACAAGAAATCCAAAACATTTTAATATTCCGAAAAACCGAATGTAAATATTGATTCTACATCAAAGATAAACTGTCTTTGAGCGCTGCAAAGTGGGACGCTTCAAGTCCTCTGGCTCCCTCCGCTCGAGTTCCGACTGTGATACACCTGAAATATTGAAGGCATTGGAATGTCCTTCCGAAGCTCGACTCAGCCTCTGATATGTCAAAGGTCATCATCGGTAATCTGGTTATATTTGTAATACTCCACATTTAAACATTCAATTGAATAATCAGATGGCTGGGAAATAACAATAAGGAGTCTTTGAAAACCTAAAGCGCTCACAAACAATGTAATGCCATTTGGTTATTCATATCTGTTGTCAGTCTGAAGAAGCCCTAGGAAGACCAAAGCGTTCACGAGCAAAAATGTTTTCGTCGTTATAAAATAATTACCTCTATTAAAAGTGTTTAATTATGAGTTTTTGCAATACATCCTGAGGTATTTTGAGAGCAATATTTATTTGAGAAATTGGAATCCAGAGTGCCCGCATGCTGAGAGACCTGCTGGTGTATTTGAGGAATTAGATCTTCAAAGGCTCTCCCACTCCGTGGGTATTTTCTATACGGGATGTAGGATGTATTGATAAAAGCGTATCTAATATACTTTACTACGTTCCATCAATAAATACACATATATTGATTAATATTTATATTTTTTGGAATAGCCCTATAATTTTGTAATACTCAAACCTAATTGATTTTGCACATTGAACTTCTGTAGCTGAGTGAAAATTATAATTACATATACTTATTCCTCAATAACTAAGTTATTTAGAATAAGCAAGATACATCGCTTCCTCATATGCATATAGCGATTGAAGATTTCGCTCAGTTAGAGTAGTACAATGGCCTGCCCGGCGAGGGAATTATTTAAACGATTTCATAAAACTTAATAATGAAGTGCAGTTGTTCGTTTTTGTACAAGTAGTCGGTCAGTTATTTTATTAATCTAGCAGGTAATAGTATTTTATGATGTCTGTCGTATACAAACAACCATTATGAAAACACATAGAGCACGAAATGTTTTTCCTGAAATACACTAACGCATGTTAATAAAGAACGAAAGGAGACAGCAGAGAGATAAGGACATCTGCTTTGATTTATTCGTAACCAAATATTGGTAATGCAAACCATTAACTTGCGTCTTCCTTTTTGTGTGTTTTCTATGGATAATAAAACAAAATTCTCATGATTTATTCGACAGGGGAGCAGACCGAATATTTGGTATTTATATTTATGGCCGGGATAAAAGTTTTTTTGCGCTATCTTAGAGTACCCGTGAAACTGTTTCTGACCTGAAAGCTTACGGAGCACAATACACCCTGTCGGGCAACGACGAGCCCTCCGCTTCCGGGTATTGATCTGCGACTATTGTTTCTGTCCGCTACACCTTCTAGTGCAAACGTGTAATATGTGGGAATTGTTAAAAATATAATGTAAAGGGGCAGCGAGGTGCCATATTGATGAAAAGGCCATTATTTTAAAACAAGTTATTTGTTAAGATAAATAGACTGACTTTTTAACACCCACTCTAACACATACAAAATATATACATATATCCTATATCAAATTTCCTAGGCTGTTCTACTATACTACGTATATTTTCAGCGAGTTTCAGTTGGTGATTTGTTCAAATACCTAACAAGGGTGGAATATTTTTTTTGTTTCATACCTAAAGGTACTACAGCACTTTCTGTAGAACACACAATATACCTTTTTGCAACTTCCCAGAATGAATATTGCAGAAAACCTATCATATTTCTTCAGTGTGGATACAAAAAGTGCTAAGATAATCTGAGATATAGGAAATTTACAAGCTCTGTCATGCCAGCGGACGAAGAAGAGCAGCTCAGGTCAGATAGAAATCTGTTTGACCACGATCATGCAAGGCTGTTATCGCTACGTTTGCGAATGCATGTTGCAAGACATGACCCATGTGGAAAACATTAGCCGTGAATGGGTAAATTAGCCGCTACTGACTTCCCAGTCAACATAAAATAGACCAAGTATGATAGTTTTAGTCAAAACTGTTCGTCAACATGAACAATGGTACTAAAACGCTATTTTATCTTAAAAGTACTGTGGTAAGTTATTTAGTAATACGAGTCCACGAGGTCCTTCAAAGACATCAATAATGGTACATACAAAGTATATAAATATATATATACGAATATTTAAATGAAATGAAAGATATACCAAGACAACTGCAGTCTTGGAGTGTTTGCAACGCGCCCTGGTAAGCCCCGTTGCAGCCTCGGGAGGCTTGCGGGTCTCGTGGCGCAGGCGCCGCGCGGACTTAGCGCAATATCTCAGCGCGCCCGCTCTAAGCCCCGCGTCTCTATCTGTCCTGGTAATAATACAATATTTCTTCGGTAATATGTATCTCGGGCACGAGCTGTATGGCGAGGGACCAAACTGGAGCCTGGAGCCAGCAAACTTACGAATTCTTTTTTCGTGAAAAGCTTTTTACTATACAACTTTAGAAATTCATTGACAATTGTTTGAAACCGAAAATATAAAAAAAACTGTATACTTCCCTCCCTGTATGTTTAATAATGGCATGTTAAAATAAAAAAATATTTTATAATGATATGTTACTATTTTACTTTGTTAAATATCTTGAAATAAAAAAAAAATTCTTACTGGAATTTTTGTTCACTTGAAAACATATTAAGTACTTGTTTTCAAATATTGAAAAATGATTAAAGAAACTCTCAGAAAAATATCATCATGATTTGATACTTATTATGCCAATCAAATATTGTGTGACTTGCAATACTAGACTTTTAATCCAAAGTACTGAGTGAAGCATTTAAATCCGATCTGGATATTATTAGTTTTAAAGTCTATTTAATTAAGCCAATACACGCATTTGTTAAATATATTATAGATTTTTTGTGAAGACCGTCTCACAGGAAGTACGATTTTGCCTATACAGGTTTTATTGATTGATAATGATTAAGTACATTTTTTCAAATATTGATAAATTATTAAAGAATTTTTAACATCTTATAATATCGTATAATCCTGGATTTTTCAAAAATAGACATTGCTCTGTTGGGCAAAATATATTTTGTGATTGTTGATTAGAATATTACTCATGTAAGAGTTTATTTATTATAGTTCGATTGTAAAAACATGCACTATATATTTCAACACTCTAAAACATAAACAATGAGAAAACAAAGAATTGACATACTTTTTTTTTGTCTTCAAAAATAGCAAATATTTATGTATTAAAACATTAGAGAGTTCGAAGAGGTCCGCCCCCGAGCGACCCTGCATCTGTGCGCGGAGCTTGCAACTCGAATTTATACGAAAAATAATCTCGGCAAAGAAAAGATACAGCGCCCGTGCAGGGCTCTCGGGGGCGCGCTGACTTACGCGGGCCGGCTACAATAACACCGCTCCGCTTGCTCTGATTACATCTAAGTGCTTCCTTATTTCAGCTTCAGTATTTTATTCGAAAGGTTTACACGGAGTATCCTACAAATTATTAGAACTTCAGCAACGAATAATTGACAGTGCAACTGCAGTCGGAATACTCGCTAACGCAGTCAAAACACTTTACAGGGTCTCTACCCTGGCGGGTAGGTAACTATAAATATTTGCATTAAAATAAAGCAGAATTCAAGCAGTTAGGGATCTTGAATCACGATCTACATCAGAGTAGCAAAATAAAACTCAGTATCTGCAAAATGTAGGCAACGTAAGTGTAACGGTAGGTAACAAAAAGAAACACAATGTAAAAATAGTATAAATAGTCATCAAAGCAGTAAAAACATTTTACAGGGTATAAACCGTGGTGACCTCAGAATCTACAAGAAGTATAGTAGATCTTGAAGCAGTTTCAATACTTGCCAATGCATTTGAAACACTTCAGAGCCTTTAACATAGTGGGCAAGCAACGAAAATATATCTGGTTTAAAAAATCAATTTGATTTCCGCGGGTCTTTTTTATGACATTTTGATTTAAAATTTTGATAAATATTACCTGTAGATCCGCTATAAACAGTTAACTCGTAGAATTTAAACAAATCGGTCATGCATAGTAATAATAAACATCATTTTAATGAAAAGAATAAGACAAACTACAATAGAGTTGAGATTAATTTTGGTTAGGTTATTGAAAGTAGTAATAAGTATTTGCTGACGATTTATTATTTTGACGAAGCATTATTTTTAACCGGTTAAAATTTTTCAAATCGCTTAAATTTTATAATAGTTTTAAAAATGTTTGTCTTTTATTTATTTGAATGCTTGAGATATGTAAATTCTCCCTTAGACCACTGCCTTCCTAGCCGCCCCTCCGCCGGGCTAAGGCGGCGGCGGAACTTCCGGACGCGCCGCCGCTTTATTTGCGCTCTTAAGAATCAGGCGAGATTTAAATGTCGTTTAGTTTTCGGCCGCTCCCGCGATGACTTAATGCCGCGGACCTGCCCCCTAATGCCCGCGGAATCATCTTAATTCCCTCAGCCGGCGCAATTATACGAATTTAATGAAATACACACTCAACCGTCGCTTCTGCGCTTTTTATGAGCCGGCCCGCATTTTCTTCTCTTCGTAATGTCTCCGTTTTAATGTTTTAATTTCGTGGGTTCTGTCTTTCGACTCTGCCGACTGGGATTTCATTCCATTAAGGGAGGAGCGGGATCTGCGCAAGAATTAACTACCCCGAATGCCTTTCGGGTTTTGTGATACAATTATGAAATGAGTTTGCGGAGGTTTTATGAACAAATTTAATCTAAGTATTTAATTTATATTTGGTTGCCCGACGGGCTCTCTCTGACTGGAGAGAATCGCCGACTCGAGTGTTTCACTGCAGAATGAATGACTTGGGCTTTTGTTTCATATCCACCGTTTCGAATACTGCGACTTTTAAGTGAAGTTTTAAATGCTCAGAAACATATTTTGTAGCATTTTAATATTTAAATACGTATCTGGATTGATATAATCTTATAAGGCTTTTCGAGTAGTTTCTTTTATCATTAAAGTTTTTTCAAAATTTTATTTAAAAAGATCGAGCAAGCATTCATTAATTGTTAATTTGAAGTAAATATAAAATATTTTTGTTAGTGTACCGTATATCTCTGCGGATTTTATATTGATAAAAATGGTATTTTGACTTTTTTTAGTCGCTTGAAAGGTACTGTGTAGCAAACTATTGTTTTTATGGTCCGCACGGATCAACTTTTCATTTATGGCACAGTTGCCACAAAACCATGTACTCAGTGATCTCAGCATTAATAAAATATGATTTTAACAGTTGTGGCAGAGAGAATTGGTCGTTTGTTCTGAAATAATCAAATAAAAAAGTTATCGACGTGAGTTTACGCAGTAACCTAATTGCTTCACAACCTCGGCCCGTCGTGCCTTTCCCTATCTCTTGGTCTCTCCCCGTCGGCTCGCCCCGTTCTCCCCGCACCCCCGATCACGGCATATTTTCCTGCCCACACATCCGACAACAAATTAGGCGGAACTCAATTTGGCAGCAAAACGCCCAGCAAATGCATTAAGATTACCGAGCTCCCCGCCGACGCAAGGAATGCCTGCACACGCCGCGCCCCACCAGGCGGTGTTTTAACTTAATTTTTCAGCTTTGAATCGAATTAATGAGCGAAGCAAAGTGAAAGCCGGGACAAAAGAAGCACTTAAGCCCATCACCGAAAAGGCGGTTATCGCGGGCTTGTTTTTGGTCTGATACAAGTGAAGTTTCCGTGAAAGGTTTTTAAAAGGGTTTTTAGTTTGCGATATTGATTCGATTTAGTTTGTTTTATATAGATTTATATAATTGTTTAAAATACTCAAGGATAGCAATTTTCATTATATTTCTAAACCTAGAGACAAAAAACAAACATCCTATTTTAAATTTAGTTTTGTATATTAGTATAAATAAAAATGTAATAACTTTATTTCCAATTAATTTGTCAATGTTATTTGTTTGGAAGAACAGTTGTTCCAAATAATTGTTTGTTTGACGATGTTTATATTCTTGTGGGTGGTATAATTTTATTTATTAATGTATAATTTACTTTAGTCTTTTTTTGTAAATACTTTTTTGCCGTTTTATTATTTTTTTTATATCAATAAATGTTGAATTCGAAAGTCTCAGTTTCTTTAGATTAAGAGTTGACAATCTGTCTACCAAACCATATTGTAAAATTGTAAATATTCTTTAGTATACAATATATGAGGCTTTCAATAATCAAGATATGTTATTGCAGGAACTTTTCAACATTCGTTATTAATTTTACTGAATTTAAGCGAAAGACATTCGAATATCATAAATGTTGTACTTTTGAACCCCTAAAATGGCTGCATTAAGTGACTACTGTGTACCTTTATTTTGAAAAAGTTTACATATAAAAGTAATTTAAAAAAATAGCATATTAGCTATATATTAAATTATTTTATAACTTAACAAAATCCTAAAAAATATTTTGAAGAGTTTTTTTTATGGATTTTCTAAAAATATCGCAATAAAATAATTTTAATAGATTAAAAGCTGGAACAAACATAAAACAAGTAAAATTATATTAAAAGAAACTTTAAAAAATAGGAATCTTTTATATTGTATTTTTAAGTATGATTATCTAAAAAAATAACATTTATTATTACGCTTGAAGTCGGTTACTCATTAAAACTTCTCACGTATTATCATAGTCAGTTTTTTTTAACCATAAAAATAAATCTTTTTTTAATTACGCTTTCAATATAAATAAAATGTTTGCGTATTTCTGTAAGAATAACACTAAGCCTTCAAGCTGGAGGTGGAGACGTCATCAGAGCGAGGAGAAGAAAGGCGAAACGATTTCGGAGGAATATCAAAGGACCGGAACTCGCAGGTAAGTCCCTGGCGACAAAAACCAACAATGGAGTGATGAATGCCTCCCCATTACGGGGATGTTTCGTTTCATTTGAATATTTATTTCATTTTTCTTCCCCTCGCTTATATCCAGAATTATTTCGCAATTTTTAAGCTTTCTTCAGATCGTTTGAATGATTGACTTCCTCCGAAGGATTTGCAGGGTAATTAAGTTGCGACTGTATAAAAGGGATGTTTTCATGCAGAGCTTTTCAGTCGCCATTGTAGCCAGTCTTTAAAAAGAAAGCTTCCTTAATTAAGCACGTTATTAATGCTTTTTTTAATACAAGTATTTTTTTCATAACTAAGCTTTAAGATTTATTCCTTTCACACTTGTAATTTTGAATAATGCAGCGGATCTATCTATATTTTATATTACGGTTTATTTATAAAGGCTTTTGGTTGAAAATATCTAGGAAATAGGGCTTTCTAACTGAATGAATGCTGTACTGGGAAAAATCTAGAGTGGAAATTTTAAACTCATAACGTGCTGTAATGTATAAATGACCGTCTGAGAATATTATATAAAGAACCTGCATTGAGATTTACCAAATAACGAAATATTGATTGACAATTGGAAATCGGAATCATTTTAATTGCCTCAGTGCGTGGACAGCTTTAAATTTGTTTATTTATGGGAAATGTAAAAAAATAATTTTGGATAAGCACTTGCTCGGGAAATGAAATTTAAGTGTCAAAAATGCCAAAATTTATCAAATGTCTACATTCTTTTATAACTAATACGACTAATGAGTATGTAGAGTTTCCGAAAATGACAAAAAGGATAATAAAAATGTATCTTCTTAAAAGTAAGTACTTTAATTGGCCCACCAAAGTTTTCTTGCAGTAAAATCAATGTGTGTGTCTTATTGTAAACCGCACTTGTAACATTCTAAAATCGTGAGTTATTATTTTTTAATAGCTTACCTGAAAACAGCGAATTTTTAACAGAAAGTCTATGTTTATTTCTATGAAAACGTATACTTATGTTTTTATAATTAAAACATTGTATTAGTATGATAAGTAATGATTAATATTTTGGAAGATCTCAACTAATAAATATATTGAAATATTTTAATGGAATACACTTCATGCTTAAAGCTGACTGCTCTTGTATTAAATGTATTACTTTTCAATTATTTTTGTTAATCTAGCCAATTGTTAAAGCTATATTTTGATCAATATAATATTTTTGATTAAAAAACTTGCTGGAACTAAAATAAAATTTGCTTAAAGATGCTTTTGCCAACCTCACTTGTAGATAAAACAAGTCATAAATAAAAAGTGGTAGAATCACTAAATTTTATTTTAGTCAAAATATTAAAATGTAATATACATAGAGACAATCAGATGTTTTATACCTTACAGATCGATCAAATATATGTTATTGGTTAAATATAGAAACGACCAGTGAAAATTATAGTTTCAATGTAGAGTATTATAATTTAAGTCATTAAATTTGACTTGTGCTTTTTAGGGGAGGTATTCCAGGCTCCTAGTGCTCTGAGCGAGGCTTATGGAGCAGACAGTCTGCACCGTCTGCCGTATTATGTCTCTGTCAACTGAGCCTCGAAAGACGGAATACTATTCTCAATATACTCCGATAATAGTCTCTGACTCTAAGGAGCCGCTTTGCGTGTTTAAAGGCGACGTCTTATGCCGAGGCACCCAGAAACGTACTGCTCCGGCTTTTATGGAAAAACATCGCTAGCAAAGGCGAGCTATTGAAGCAAACCCGCATAAGCTTAAAAGCAATACGTACTGTGGAATCAAATAAAATCAAAATAAACTTTTAGATAAAAGTCTTTACACAGTCAGTCTTACCACACTTATCAGCATATTTTCATAGAGCCAAGTTAGTAGTCTAGAAAAAAGTATTGGAATAGCAAATTATTATGAATGGTGCACAAGTTTTAAAAATTTGACTGTGACATGCTAAAATATTGCGAAAGTAATTTTGTCGTGAGCGCTTTCACTATTTAAGCACGAAGAACCCCTCAAAAGACGATAGTGCCTACTATGAAATGATTTTATAATCTCCTAATTGGTAAATTATTCATATTTATTATGAACAACTTGCTTAAGCTATTTTTTTCGAGTAAACGCATAGAATTTTGTGAGATTTTGTCAGAACATATTTGATTAAGTAATATCCATTACCGTAATTAGTGGCGCGGGGTGATAAAAAACCAATGATATAAAATATTCAATATTTTTGACAGAGAGTATTCGTATTTCCATTTTAATACTTTTTGTGATTTTTCCACATATTTAATTTTATTTTTGGCCGGTTTAACCAACCTTTCGCGTCGGCATTATCAAACAGAGTCTCAGTTGGCGAAACCGGACACAAAGTTTAATAATTTAATTTTTGTATTGAGGGGTTGAAATTGAAATTAAGCGTACTATATACTGGCATTTAAAAATTAGATACTACTGCATATACGAGAAAAGTGTTCATATGTTTTTTTTTATTGTGAGTTTATGTAGATGATACATGGCATTATATATTCTTAATTTTATGATACGCTGTGATTTGTCTTCCAAAACTTTGTTCCCGGTCATGGTCAGATATTAACCAAAACGTTGGAAGACACAAAATACAACGCAGCACAACATCCAAAAAGAAGAACATTTAATAACAACGATTTCCAAAACCTCCGAACGCACCTAATACAGGGGTTGTATTTTTTTTGTTTGTTGATAATACAGGGTGTCCAAAAAGAAAATCGGGAATTGGTTTTAGCGTTAAAGTTGATTGGGAGCGGCTGGGGGGCGCGGGGAGGATATCGTGGAGTCCGTGGAGAAAATATTGTGGAGTTTTAGTCGCTATGGAGCAGTACCCGGGGACGCATCGCGCTTTTTGCGTACGAGCGTAACGATGATTCAATAGTGGCTGCTCAACGTTTGTATCGTGCGGAGTATCGTACATGCAATGCACCGAGTGACGATAGCATTAGGAAATATTAAAAAATACAGGTACGATGGTAAAAATTCAAAACTCTGGTCGCCCTCGTTCAGCTCGACCAGGAAACAATCAAAGTGGAAGCGTCAGTTCGTCAAAATCCGTCTTTATCCACCCGAAAGCGAAGCCAAGCGTTGAACATTAAAAATTGTCTTTGCATTTGATTTTAAAGAAAGAATTTGCATTTAAAAGCGTATAAAATTCAATTGGTGCAAAAATTGAAGGATACGGACTACGCAAATCGCTTGAATTTTGCGAACGAAATGCCGCGGCGATTCAACAACTTTCAATCTTCGTTCCTGATAAGAAGAGTGCCAGCAGCGTAACGGTCACCATTTGGATAACATCATATATCATCTATATATGATGTTATCCAAATATGATGTCATGATATGGATATATCATGATATCATCTTTACGAGGTAATTTTCCATTATGTATTCTTATAATCAATAATTCAAAAAAAACTTGATTACTAGTAGTTTTTGTTTTACTGAACTTACAAGTACTCGATGCTCTGTTTGGACATCCTGTATATAGATGACTCATGGTATTCCGCTTATCTACTGTGATGGTGGCAGTGTCGGCTAAGTTCGTGAGTGTGGATGTCGTCAGAGCCGATGCCGAATGAATATTCATCGGCAACCCACGCGGGCCGGCGCCGCGGGTCCCTGCGACCTCGCCCCGCGACTCCAGACTCGACTGTATTACACTCGGAGCCCCCATGGGGTCTCCCTTCACAAAAAGGTCAAAGTTTCATTGTGTGTAATACGCCCGTTAGGTAAACATAATAAGTGTAGATACAATTAATAATTCGGATACTCTAAAAGCAAATATATAACGTTTGTTATATAAATACTCGAAATCAAAAGCATAATTCTTTGATAATATAAATAATGAGTTACTGATAAATTTAAGTTTAAAAATGCGTTAGAAATACATTTTTAAAGATTAGGATCTTATTTATATTACCTTACAGCTAATAAATATTGATGGCATACTTATGAATAAATGAAAACTTAACTACTTCCATAATTTTCTATTGATAGATCGTGCAATTTGATGCAAATTGTTTAATTAAAAAATATACTTATAGCAACCAATAATATAATACAAGTTGGATATTTCAATGATTGATATTTTTTTTTACAAATAAGTAGATTTTTTTTTTATTTATGTCAATAAATAATTTCTTTTCGTAAGTAGTTTATTTTGAAAGTTATTGAAAATATTACAATAATATATCATATATTTATTGTAATATTTTTAATAACCTGAATAAAATGATTTAATTCTCATATATTATTTACTTGATGACTTTTCTTTCCAATTTAAAACTGCGGTGTAGAAGAACCCGGGAACCCACTACACTATTTTCCCCTTAGAAAACCACGAACATTGGTTCAGCACGAGTATATGCTCAGTGAAATGGTCGCTAACCTCCACTGAGGAGAGGCATTTGATGAAGAAATAAACAATAAATATTATTTCAATTTTGGTTTGCAAAAATATCGTTAAAATAATATAGTCAGACTTTTGTTGTCAAATATATAAGCACGGTGATGATATATTATTTAATAAAATAATACCTGATAACTATAATAAAATCATTCGATCAAGATCTTATTATTTAAATATTTTTGAGTAAAATACTTGAGTGATTTTCCACATGTTCATTTTTATTTGTGACTCTGTTTGATAATGCCAACGCGATAGGTTGGCGAAACCGGTCACAAATAAAAACGAACATGTGGAAAATCACTCATGTATTTTACTCAAAAATATTAGAAAGGAATTCCACCAAGTACTCTCTGTCAAAAATATTGAATATCTTATTATTTATAAAATAATCATGAATTCAAATGCATATTGATGCTAATTTTATTTAGCTGATTTAGTTACATTCGAGTGTTCTTAAGCAAATACGAGGAAATATCCAGTAACCGTTTCTACAAGCAAAACAAAGATAATACAATTAGTAAGGAACAGCAAGGATTATTCATTAAGCCGTACAAGTCCCACGCTACGTGCAGTCGCCGCAAGATCGTAGACCCTCTACGAAATTCGCAACACCTTTCGAGCGCCGTAGCACGGAGCACTAATGTGATCCTATTGTGGTCCCTAAGACGCCATTTGAACCGCAGGGAAGGTACTTATCACCATACTCAGCCGTCTTACGAGCATTTACACCGCTTTGGTCGTGGCTCAAGGGGTTAGTCCAAAACTGAAACACGGAACTGAAATCTGGGAGGCGTAATCGCAAAAGCAAACAGTACTCCGGGGATATAAGATATGAGAATTACACACCTTAATATGTATGTTAAGGATAACGTTTATTTCAAGTGTTGGGTTAACTAAGCTTAAATATTCTATTTTTAAGACACACATACTTAAAATAATATTTAATTCTATTTATGGTTCACAAGCAAGTGTATCGACATATTTTGATAAATAAGAATTAAAAATCCAATTTACTTAAAAGTGCTAAATTTATAACGTAAATGCACTTATATAAACATTCTGAAGAAAATTTATACTAAAGATATAAGTTCATATATAAGTAGTCCTCTGGAAAGGTCCTGGGTGGAGTGATTCGAGAGTTCAGGATTACACACACGTCTCAGCGGGAATCTCAGTTCCCGGGATCACGGTGGGGCCCGACGCTCTCCCTGCGGTCCCGCGTCTTAAGTAATGATGCTAATTGAAGACGTGATTCTGTCAAGTGTGAATGGGAGGGATATTGGAGGGCTCGGAGGACAAATTCAACGTGAAAGTGTTTCAATTAATCCATACACAGACAATATACTTCAAGAAAAAATCGATTATTTGTGTTGGAAACAACTATTAAGTCATCGTCAACTGAAACTCCATACCTGAATATTTAGCTTGTTCCTATTTTGAATACATATATAGTAATATATATTTATATATATATATATATATATATATATTGATCTTCCCTACAGATGAATAAATTATTCATCTTTTTATTTGATTGAAAAATATTCCTGGCGTAAATCTGATAAAGAATGTGATTTTTCATCGTAAATTCCGAAACTTAAAACAGAATCAAAAGTCTTTGTAAACTCGAAGAGATATTCTGTATTCAAAGCAAAACGTAAGACCAGATATAAATCAAAAGAAATTAAAACCCCGTGTCCCACTTAATTATTAAAAAAGTTCATCTCCACCTATTCACAGAGCAGGCGTGGGGCGCCGTCCACCCCCGGCACCCCCATTATGTCCTCCGTCTAATAAAGAGAAAGGGAGGTCTAAAATACTTAGCATACTTCCAAACCTTTAATCCCTTATAATCACCTTTACAAAGCAAAGATTAAAACCATTTCTTTTGCCGCCCTGGGGCTCCTTCGTGGGTGGGGTGGGGGTATTTTTATATTCCGACAAGGAGAAAGTGGGATTAAATCATTATTTTTCCGCTCTTCCTTAAAAACACGGGGGCTCTCTTCGTTTTGAAAGGACACGTATTTTTTTAAATGTACAATCAGTTAAAATGCGGTTACATTTTCTTGCTACAGTCGCACATTTGTTTTGATCTTAGCATTAATAAAAATTGCTAGTCAATCTAATAAACTTTTAAAATTTTATTTACATTGATAAAATTAATTTATTATGTGATACAAAAATAACCATGCTAACGTATAGCTACAAAAATATAAAAAAAATAGCAAGCCTAACAGCTCCATAAAACAATACGAAAACAAAAGCAATATTTCATTTTGCTTAATTTATTTATTTTTAAAATATTACCTAGAAAAGTATTATTTATATATAAATATCTGTGTGTGTGTATAAGGCTAAGCATTACAAAGCTCTTAAAATACCCTCCTAACACTCTTAATTTTTATGCCACCCCATTTTTAATAGCAAAAATATATTTCAACTGTTGTCTTATTTTTTATATTTCTTGCTGAGCTGCATCCCTCGCTCCCCGGCGTGTAGGGGAGGCCAAATTTGCAAATTCTTTTATTACTAAAGGTGTACTTTAGTGATCGCTCGATTTATTTCCGAGGGATCACAAGACGCGGTGTGATCGTTTATTTCCCCATATCTTTATAAAGGAAAAAAACATGATATCATTTGTTCAAGTGAATCAACAGTGAATAATTTGTATACGTCCTATTTGTATTTCAATGTGTGTGTTAACATTTTATTTAAAAAATATATTAAGTCTTGTAATTTGTACAATACTTTTAAGAAGGCGGTTTTTATTTGATATTGCCTGGAACATATGCATAGTGAATATTTTAAAACGATATATACTGTATTCTTAAGTCAGGTGGTGTGTGTCAGCTTCGAAGGAATACTGTAATAAATGGTTCTTCAACAAAACCATATATTATTTATTCTTATGAATCATCAAAATTCTAAATCTATAATTAAATTTATTATGTATACATAAATATATATATTTATATAAATATATACGGTGAGTATGTTTGTACCAAAAAAATCCAACAAAGTTTGTGTGCAAAATCGCAATTGTTGGTTTTTATAATTAAAAAGCAAGGAAGAAAGCAAAAGAAAAAAAGCTACATTAATGAATATTTTTAAGATGCCAAAGCTTTCCTCTGAAATACGCCTTAAACTCATCTCAAAGAAGAGAGACACGTTCATCTAGAAGCGAGAATCACATTTCCCAAAGCTCAAGATGTAAGCCAAGGATGAATTTCCCCAGTCAGCTGTAAGCTCCGGGGCGCTTTTCATCCAGCTGATAATATAAAGTTGAGCTTTCGATGCCCGACCATCAGACATTACGGAGCCGGTCTTGCGGGCCTTCGCCCCCTCCTCCTCGCCCCTCCACCCCCATTTAAATTAAAATCTAAATTAAGTCTGGGATTCATTTTTTGTCCGATCTTAAACCGTCGACTTAATGTGACTTCCAATCGGGAGTGTAATTATAATGTACTACGATATTTGTTCTTTAAGATGTACCCGTCTGCCTACATTCTGAGATTTTTTATTATGATTAAAGTTTTTTTGAGATAAAAAATTGTTTTATGTGGCTTAGTTTCATAATATTTTATGAATGTGCTTTCATTATTTTTTGTGCTATCAAAATGATACTATTTTAAAATTGTTGATTTGAAATGTGACAAGAAAAGTGTTCAAACTAAATATTTATTCAAATCTTGAAGGAGACACTGATAGTTTGCAGATTTTTCACGGAGACTATAATTATAGTAGTATTTTAAATAAAGTACTTGAGTAATTTTTTCACATGTTAATTTTTATTGGTGACCGGTTTCGCCAATCTTTCACGCAGGCATTATCAAACTAAACTCACTCAAGTGTTTAATTTAAAATATTTAAATGGAATGCCACCAAGTCTTTTCTGTCAAAAATATAGATTACAAATTTATAGTAGTTCGAATTTTTACATTTTTCAGTCTCATACATATATTTATAATATTATGTTTTTTCAGACCAAAACTAAGAATGTTCTTGTTTTTTTTGGTGCAATACAAAAAAAATCCTTTGGAAGCCAAAGTTTAAATTTGGAAAGTTCAGTAAATTGATTTATTATAATTTTTATATGAATGCAATGCTTATAGGCATACATTTTTATTTTAGGTAATGTTAAATCATGGTCGAGAATGTTAATTATTTCTAAGATTCCACCTCCATATACATCACCTGCAACGTGCATTCAGTCATGGAGGCTCCCATATGACCACGATAAAAATATTTTAAATATTTACATAAATTTATCAAAGAGCGAGTTATTGCAAATTAATTTTCTACTTTTAATATTAATAGCAATACAATGGAGACACGACTCGCTCGCTACATTAAAGTGTCTAATCATTCTCGGCAAGCGCGGTCCGCAAGCCCTGCACCGCAGCCCCCGCCCCCGCCCGCTCGCCCCCCTCTCGTGCAAGCAGCAGAGACCGCCATTTTTCATTACGTGACGGATCTTAAGGCGGCGCCGGGCAGCCGTGGCTCAGCGCCGGCAGAGCCTTCTGGAAGCCTCGGAAGTAATCAGCCTATTTGTTCACAGCAGCTATTGTTCAAACTCAAACATGTTTCGAAATACCTGCACATTCTGTTCAATTTGAAACACAGCTTTTTTTAATTGAAAAGAGAATTAGTTTTGTAAATATTTCTATTAAACTTTTTAAAGTGATTACAATAAATTTTTTAAAAAAATAAAATTGAATAATAAACTTACTGTAATGCTATTCTTTTTGATGTATTATTTGATTAAACATAAAATATTTTACATTGCATACAAGTATTCAAACCGTAAGATCAGATAATGTGTGCACTTTAATATTAATCAATCGGTTAAAAACAGGCCATCAATAATTTTTAATGATATTTCTTATATCACGGAAAGTATATAATTGGAACCACTTGAACTGCATTTATTAAGCCTGCTTTGGCGTGATTCAGTAGCAGCTGAAATATTTCTTAGACTTCACGAGCAAGGAGGCACCGCCGCCGATGGTGATTAATTAGAGTACTGTAAAAACCGCCGCAAAACCGTTTATTCACGGCGTTAAACTGCATTCGCACTTCACATAAATCTGAATTTCAAATGTCTGGCATACTAAGTGGGTGACAAATCTCTCCGTACAGCGTCTACTTAATTTACATTCAGAATCGATATTACAACATCCAGATTCTCATCTCGCCTTTATCGGTCGGCCATCTTTGACGGGAAATTCCCGCCCACCCCCCCCCCCTCGCCCTCCTACCCGCCCCCGCCCGCCCCCACCCACCCCCGCCCGCCCCCGCCCGCCCCCGCCCGGCCCTGTCTCCCGGCTCAAGGCGGGCTCAGGCCCAGAGTGGTCTCTCCGTAACTCGCTTGATAAAAACTTTACGTATGTGGCCGCCGGGGGAGGCGCCGCTCCCTCCGCGAGCATCCGTCCGTTATTTTTGCTATGACGAATTGCTTTTTCAATAAAATAACACCATACCAGTGGATGAGTAGATGTCAATTTTAAAATATTAATATTGTCTTCAATGATAAAGTAATACCCCACTTTACGCGAGGGATACGTTCCGGAAAAAATCGCGTATATCGAGGTTTACGATTTAACATACATACATAGTCAAAACCTAATACAAAAAATACGAATCATTGAATCAATCAATTTAATTCTAATAACACTTTATGCAGTATTACATGTTATTTTTACTGACAAATACTTCTATTGTCTTTTGGGTAGCGTTTCTTTTACGTTCTTGTAAAATACGTTCATAACACCCAACGCTGTTTTTAATTGTTAAGAGAAGTCAATGACTATATTATGTTCATACACATTCTTAAATAAGAAATTTGCGTAATGCGAGGCATTTTAACGCAAAATTTGAAATTTGCGTTGTAGTGAAACCGCGCATAACGGGGTCGCGTAAAGCGGGGTATTACTGTAATTGAACACAATAAAATCATTTAAAAAATCTTATTATACTGGATTAAAATACCACCACTGCACAAACTAGTTGAATTTTTGTATTATTCTTCTTTATCAAGTGCCTCACCTCGTAGGAGGTTGGCGACCGTTTCACTGAGCAGCCAGTGTTCATGGTTTTCTAAGAGGAAAATAGTGTAGTGAGTCCTCAGGTCCTTTTACACTACAGTTTTATTGCTGTTGCCCAATAGAATGATTATATAATATTTTCCTTAAAAAGCTCTGGCGTATGTATTATAGAAAAAACTAATTTAGTTATATTTTATGAGTTTTACAAGTACATATTTCTTAACCATTTTTAAAAGCAAAAAATATTTTTTACCTCAATCATTTTCATTAATTTTCCATACTAATGAAATAAAAATCCTTTTTTGATGTTTTTACGCTTGTTAATCATTTAAAAATACGTTTATCATGATAACAAAAAATAACATACTTCCATCTTATGTCATGACTTAACCAAATAATTTTAGCGTTGTTACATTACTGTATGTAATGAGCTCCATATTTATGGTCTTACGTGTATTTGAGATTATTATATATTTATTGTTAGCGAAGAAAATACGTCTTAGTTTAAAAAATTCAACGAGACAAGTTGGAGAAACCAGGTTAAAATAAATAAATACGTGAAAAAAAACACAAAAATAATTTTTATTTAAAAAATATCATAATTTCACTCATTCACTCAATTTAACTCAATCACTTCTTACTGTAAAAATTACTAACAGTCTGAGTTTGCAAGCAAATTGAAATAAACTTGTTATATTTAGTATATAATATTTAAAAAATAATTATTATTATAAAGCCCTTGTATACTTATGACTGTATACTTTTAAAATAAGATCATTAATCAGGTTTTTGTTGGGTTTAAAATTATGTCTTACTGTAGAGATTTGTTCGATTTAATTTAATCTTGAAATTGCTTCTGCGAAAAGTAAAAGATGTCTCTCGGAGTGACGTCAGAAACCTCGGGAGCTACTGTGTCCCCTCCCCTCCGGCCCCGCCCCTCTCCCATTATACTTTTTAAGCCCCAATCTCGTTCATTTAAACGTTGGCTTTGTACAGGAATCGCATTTTTCCACTGCAGGTCACGTCTCGAGGCGGCGCTTCTCCTTCGAATGCCTAAATCAACACACCCAATAATAACACCACTCCAAATTAAAAACCTAATATCTGCTCACCGTGGGGACACCATCGTTCACGCGGGAGTGAGGATTTTCTTTTAAAATAAAAATAAAATTTACAAAACCCTAATTTTAATATGTAAAATATAAAATAACATCTATACAATATCGTCGTCTTCTTCGGCTCAACAACACGTGGTGTGTCTTGGCATCGTACAAAAAAACGCACCCTTGCAGAATTTTGCTATCCTCTATTATGCCAAAGCATGATAGTTCTCGACTTCGATGTCTTTGGTAATAAATATACATTTAAAATAAGTAAATAAAATCTAGGATCGAAAATTCGTCTAGAGGTTTAATAGTAACGTGAGGCGGGGACAAGATTTGAGAGAACGTTTCATATTATAAGAGTACCCAGTGTGGGTAGATTAACAGATTAAACAACATGTTTTATACACAAAGTTATTTCACATACCGTGTCTCATCGCACACTACTATGGTCAATATTAAAAATAATAATAAAATTATCGTTGAATTCGTTGTGTTGATCTAGAAATTTTTGTCAGGTGTTATTTACAAAATTTTCCCCCGTTTATAATATTCAATTGAGACACATTATCTTGTGTATGTTTTGGTCGATTAGTTTGTTATTTCTTTATATATCTTAAATAACACATTTCACTATCTACAAATAATTTATATTATGTTCTTATTGTGTACATATTTACTCTACTGTCCTCAGAAAAATAAAGTGTTTTACAAACAAATAATAATATGATATGCATTATGTAGTCACTCGGTACACCTCTAATCGAGAAAGGAAATAATAATTATCGAAAATCAAAATGTTCGTAAATTACATATCGAACTTTCTGTATTTATGCGCTTCTAATATATTTTCCACACGTATTATTTATTTTTTCCGTTTGCATTGAATTAAAATATTTTATTAATTTAAAAAAATATCGTTCAAAATAATAAAAACAAAAAAACCTTAAATTTTTTTACATTTACCTGTTAATGAGTTTTAACTATCAACATTCACATAAATTAATAATATAATTCAGGTTTTGAAATAATTATTGGATCCGGTTATTATACTATAGTTATAATTTATATTGTTAAATTGGATAAAAAAATCAATCATTAAAATTTTATATTGTACAGTAATACCCCGCTTTACGCGAGGGATACGTTCCGGAAAAAATCGCGTTAAGTGAAATTTGCGTATATCCGGGTTTACGATTAGACATACATACATAGTCAAAACTTAATACAAAAAAATACGAATCATTTGAATCAATCACTTTAATTCTAAAAACACTGTATGCAGTATTACATGTTATTTTGACTGAAAAATACAACTATGTATTGTATTTTAGGTAGCGTTTCTTTTACGTTCTTGTTAAATACGTTCATAACACCCAACGCTTTTTTTAATTGTTTCATACACATTCTTAAAATAAGAAATTCGCGTAATGCGAGGCGATTTAACGCGAACTTTGAAATTCGCGTTATAGTGAAACCGCGCATAAAGGGGTCGCGTAAAGCGGGGTATTACTGTATATGCCAGCAAAATTTAAATAATTTTATCGCACTTGTATTCTTATAAGATGTATCTGATTTTGAGCAAATACATGAAGCCTAAGATGATTTTTGAATATCTTCAACTGAAAAGTACTTTAAAAATATATTTTGTATGAATAAATTCTGTATTCTTATTAAATAAAACAAACTTAAATTATGATATTAAAAATGAATTTAATTGGTATTGGAGGTATTGCAATATGGTGTCACCATAAGCCCAGGAAAAAGTAATGGACGGAGTCTTAACGAATATTTATACACGGCCTCCTAATCCCGTAACGCCGCCTAGTTTTTCTTAGTTAATCGAAGCTCTTAAAATTAAAGCTTTTTAAATTAAAAGTGCGCGCGGCGTCTCTTGCCCGGCGCTGTGTTTTTTCGCGGCGCCGCTAAGCGCCGTGGATTACTGCTGAAATTATAAAGTGTGCTTCGAGTTATATTTTTTTTACAGAAGGGGTTGGCGTTCAATTAAAACTGTTCTTTCTTTTTAAATGGCAATTATTTTGAGAAAAAACAATGTAATTGAGTACTCGTATTAGAGTGTTAGAGATTTATGCTTAAAGTTTTCCTTCTTGATCGATTCAAATAAATAAAATATTAATATTATTTCTTATTTATAAAACACACTTTTTTATACTTGTACGTATAGACGTTAGTTTCATGGAAATAAATCTACGTTTTGTAGCTAAAAAATACATCGAATCTCAGATGAGTTACTAAAAACATTATAGAACGCTAAGTTTTATTTTGGTTTTAACATATTACTTGCATATACGAGATACTGTCTTTTTATTGTACAAATTTTAATTAACTTTCATTACATTTATTTTTCTTATGAATGTCACTTTATACATAAGAATAATATGACGCTAATACTTAAGATTGTTGTTTTAATTCGCAGTACTTGCATCAACACAATGTCAATATCAAGACATTATTGTGAGCAAATATTTGTAAAACATGTGGTATGAATAAAAAAAGGAGCAATTTTATAAAATTTTAGTATCTTAGTTCAGAAAATAATTGATTTACGCACCGGAGACGGCGAGATGAAGAATAAGAAGGGTAAGGGGTAAGCTCGCGCATTGGAATTGCTAAAAAGGTTTCTTGGACGCCGACGACTGGGGCGGAGGGCGGGGGCGGCGATATCTGTCTCTTTGTGATCGGGGAGGAAGGGGTTAGCGTTACTTACCCCCCAACTGAAGGCTTACCCTGGCCATTGTCTCACAAGTGCTCCTCGGCCTCCGCCCTCTTTATTTCTTGGATTGTTTGACTTATTCCGTTTCCACTTGTAAAAAATACTCAAAACTAAATTTTATATATTCGTGAAATGTAGTTAAAATATCAAATACTACGCAAACTTTGTTCTTTAAATCATACACAGTTATAAATAAATTGATTCAAAAATAGTATTTTTTTTACAAAAATCTAAGCTTACCCGTGTTGATTTTATTTATAAATAAAATGAACATTTGCATTCATGTTATTGCGTTCGATTTCTTATAGCTTTTTGTTATTATTTTTATAATCTTCACGTTGGAATTGTATCAAATTTGTTTCATTTCCATGTTTTTGCTTGCGTTAAAAAAAGTCAAGAAAATTTCAAACAAGTCTGTCTTACGTTTACAAATTAACATCGTAGGTATAATCGTATTCAATTTAGCGTTTACGGGAAATTCGATAGGAAGGAAGTGCAATCGAGAGCAAAGAGGTCACTCCGATCGGGCGTTGTACGGAGAGGGTTAACGTTCGCAAAACTTAAAACGCGGAATTTCCTGAACTCTGGAGTGTTTGTTCAGAAGCCGGGCGGTTTGCAACCCCCGTTCTTGAGAGTAGTTAAAGCAGGGGTGGGCAGGCTCTGTGTTGTAGTTTTTTTAATTTTTTTTTAACTCTTATGCATATACTGCTACTCCACGCAATAGGTACTTGGCATTTAATTAAAATGTTTCATATTAATTTAGATTAATGTTAATCAGGATGCGTATTTATTTACCCATGCAGGTATTAGTATGTTTATGTGATTAAGCATATTTTTTCACACATTGAAAATGATTAAAGAAAACTCTCAGAAAATATCATCGTGACTTGTGAGGGATTCGAACCCACATCCCCAAGCTTTCATGGCCGGTGCATTTATCCAACTATGCTAACGAGCCACTGCAATTTAGTGAGAATTTTTAATAATCATATTCTACATATGAACTAATATGCTCGGGCTAATCAATATTTAATGATTTGCAAACACTGGACTTTTTAATTAAAGTAACAAGTGAAGCATTTTTATATCCAAATCTGGTTATTATTATTTTTAAAATCTATTGATATTCAATAGATTTTAAAAATATCAATAGATATCAATAGATTTTAAAAATAATAATAACCAGATTTGGATATAAAAATGCTTCACTTGTTACTTTAATTAAAAAGTCCAGTGTTTGCAAATCATTAAATATTGATTAGCCCGAGCATATTAGTTCATATGTAGAATATGATTATTAAAAATTCTCACTAAATTGCAGTGGCTCGTTAGCATAGTTGGATAAATGCACCGGCCATGAAAGCTTAGGGATGTGGGTTCGAATCCCTCACAAGTCACGATGATATTTTCTGAGAGTTTTCTTTAATCATTTTCAATGTGTGAAAAAATATGCTTAATCACATAAAATGTTTCAAATCAAAATCAATGAGAATGTTTGGTTTTCTTATTTTAAATGAATATCAAGTGTTGTATTTACGATACTATTATTTCAAAAAAATAAAGAATTACTTCTTACGTAAAGAAATTATTATCGTATCGATTATGATAATTTTTTTCTGCCAATCATATCGTATTTTCAATGACGGAAGCTTCAATTCCGATGAGTTTCATCAACAGTTTTTATAACAAGTATAATGAAAAAACTAAAATACGTATAAACCTATGGTTAAAGTGACGTTAAACTAGAAAATTAAACACAATGTAAGCCACATGTCAATATGTATCGTATCGATAGACGATAAAAATGGCAGTAGTCGACTATAATTGAATGTGAAACCTGTTACTTCAAAATACAATTTAATTGAAAAATATGATTTTTAGTTTAAATAGTTGGGTATCGTTAAATGGGCAGAATTGAAGTTACAGGCCAAGGTGTATTAAAACTAGTGCTTATAAATGTTTTGTTTAAAATTGGAAGAGTAGCAAACACGTTATTTATAAAAATCAGAAACTATTAACACAATATTGGCGACTAGAATGGAAGTCACTACCAAATGCTCCGGATAAAACTAGTCGCTTGAAAAAAAATATACTGACCTCATAGATTGATATATTTTTTTTATTAATTCACGCATAAACTGATTATTGGTACATGCGCATCCCTTTGATGTGCTTGCAGGTACTCCAGTTATCCGCAGGCTTGGCATATTAAAATGATTACCCGCGTAACCCCGACCAACTTTTCAGCGGCTAAGTATTTACATTCTGCGGCAGCGCGGACGGACCGCAAACACTCGCGTCTGCCGCGCCCCTGGCCAGCGAGCCTTTTCAGGGCATTCAAGAAAACTACCCCAACTCTAAATTTAGTTTAAAAAACCACTTTCTTAGGAGTTGTGGTTCTTCTATAATTACCAACGTTTCGGCCCTTGAAAATAGCCTCAACGCCAAGGGCTACACCTCGAAAACACCCAATTACACATCATTTCTAATTCATTGGTTTGTGATTTTTTTGCAGCAAATCTTTAGGGCTAATTTACAAGAGCATCCTTTCATAAGTTGAATGAAAAAAAAAAAAAAATATATATATATATATATATATATAAACATTGATTACAAGTAACTGTTGCAGGTCAACGAAAATTTAAAAAAAATCTAAGTAATTCCGATATACTCCGTAATAAGATATTTTTTTATGTTTTAGGATCTCTGAGAATGCGTAATAGAAAACTTTAAAAATCATTTAAAATATCTCGAGATGACAGAAAAATAGTTAAAAATACTTAATGCGAATCGATTTAAATAATATTCTGTTAATTAAATTAAAATTATAGTTTTATATAACAGCCTATAATTTTGAACCGCCTCACGAGCGTTAGTGGTCGAGGCTTGTGGCGCGCAGTATGTCCGGCTTGTTGGTCGACGAAATAAGCTTTTGGATGACCCGCGGTCGGATATGACATCACGTGTGTGGAGGGGGTGGCTGGGGACCGCGGGGGGTAGTTTTATGCCCCCCACCCTTCGTTGAGTGCATACAATTTCATTTGGCGCTGTCTCTAAGCGATATTAGGTTCGTCCAGCGGGATCAAAACTAGCTTCTGGGTATTCATTTATATTCCAAACATTCCCACGGTCAATGGTATATTTTAAATAAAATTAATGGATTTTTTTACCATTTTAATAACAAGTACCGGGATCGAAACGTCGAAAACATTTACAGTTAGTAAATTCTTAAAATATTTGTTGGCATAGATCCTATTTGATCTATTCCTCCTGAGAAAAAATACTAACCATTTAACGGTTTTTTTTTTGTTTTTTCTTTAGGGTGTTGCCAGCAGCAGTCTTATTAATTAAATAACCTCGTATCAGTTTTAGATCCCGAGTGGACAGAGTGGCCGGCGCTTTAATTATATGGAAAACCAACAACTCCGCGCAATGGACTCGCCCAGATAAGTTATTTGGGTAATGCAGGAGCGCATTTACAATTTTAGTTCGCTTTTGAGGATTTCGCTCTGCGGAATAAAACAGACCGCCATATTAATAATTAAAAGACTCATTAGGATTTCCTAACTATACCTGCGAGTATCTATAAACTGCAAATTATTTTTAATGTAAAAATTATATACCTTACTAGAAGTTCTTATAATCACATACAATAATAATAATAGTTCTTATAATCACATGTAATAATAGTTTTTTTAATTTTTAATAAACAAAGTTTAACAAATCTTTATACACTCAAAATTAATATAAAAAAAAGACTTTTTAAAAAAATATTTTGAACACTAAGCTGTAGGAAAATTTTCAAAAACTGATAAATGAACCCATGTAAAAATTTGAGCATAAAAATTGTATGGTTTTTTGTTTTCTTTTATAAAATGTATTATTATATATGGATGTATTATAAATATTATAAAAAAAACAACGTTTTTAACTTATTAAAAAAAAAACAATATTGTCTTACATTAATTTAGCGTACAAAATTGAAGACTAATGGTGACTTGACTGCCAGCCCAGAGTCCACTCTACGAATTATTTTACGCTATTTTAAATTAACTTGTTGTTGTTGAAAAGTTGTTCACTAGTACGATTTATCCAGAACGCAAATATTTTGGTACCTTTCCGACAGAAAGATTTTTTTAAATAAATCATATTCATATGTCTATTTTGTGTATTGAACGTCAATCATGGGCGTATCTATTACCTATACAGGTATATCAGGTAGGTTTGAATCCTGCACAAGTCACGATGATATTTTTCTGAGAGTTTCATTAATCACTTTCAATGTGCCTAATCATATTAATATAAATCATATTTCAAAAAATAAATGGATTCATTTACGGAAAAACACGTAGGTTGTTCATATAGAAAAACTGATTTGTAGCGAAGCGAACTTTGGAATTTAAAAAGATAATACACAACAATATTACACACTTATTATTATCATGTATGAGTATTCTCATTTCAGAGTATTTGGTTTTTCGATAGAAAGAAATAGTTTAAATTTATTATAAGGATTGCTATTAAACTCCTGTCTTCGACTGCTCGGGTATTCCAGTGCCCTTTGGCGTACGTACGCAGCTGACCCAATAAAACGAATCAATCAAGTCGCGGACTCGCCACACCGTCTGACGTCACTTCCTGTCGTGAGCCGCGAGTACTCAAGCTTTACGATCCCATTGAGAGAAGTTTTACTAACAGCTAATGTAATGCGCAAGACTACGCGAGCCGGTCGGTCTCTGGTCTATAGATAGATACGAATTTGGATTAATTTTCATGGGTGTGCAGCCGTGTCCAGCATAAATGTTAAAAGTATCAGAACTGTAAAAAAAGTCAAGAATGCGTGTGAGCTACACATTGATATATATAATTTTTAAAAACTAAAAACGTGTTTTACACTCGACTATGACGATTAGGATTAACAATCAGTTGCAGAGTCGTTGCGGTTAAATTGGATACAACACCTAGCTGCGATATTGTGGATTTGAATTCCATCTGTCAAGAAAACAAAAAATATGATTTGTCACGTTGTTTCATGAGTGGATCGATTATGCGGGTGGGCATATTTTTCATCGTGATTAACAATTTAAGCATATATTGGTTTGCGATAAGCATGGTATTTGCACAATCAGATAGTGTTTATGGTTAATATTAATGTCTCGCTATTCTTCAGTCCTGCTGCCGCGTGGGAGGGAGATCCCCGGTCAGCTGGTGACATCTCATCACCGTCCGGATACAGGCTGACACTTCCAGAGTGAGGCGCATAACCTGTAATAGGATAAACCACTCCACTCTACTCCTGAAGATTAGACAAAAGAAGGGAACAGTAAATAACGTCAAGTGTTGATTTAGATATACAGATATACCTCGCATAGTCTGGCTTTGGTCAGTCCGAATTCCCTCTAGTAAAGAAATATATTTAAAATACATTACTTGAAATCATTGAATAAAATACGTATAAATTTTAAAGTTGTCACTAATATTAAAGATAGAATAACTTTTCGTAGAATAATAATTAATACAATTTTGTAATAACAAAGGAATATTTTAATATAATAGAACAAACTATTATCAATATTATAATTTTTATAAACCAAAAAATTGTCTTACAAAACATGGTAAACATCCATTATAATTTTATATATATATATAAATAAATATTTTTAGTGATGTTCACAATTTTTATTTTATTATGCTCAGCTGGAATAGTATACTCAGAGTTACTCTGCTTGTAAATGCCTATTTAGCATGTTAGCTAATCTAGTCGCAGTTATAAATAAAAAGTGGGAACATCACGAAAAAAAATTTTTAAAATAAAAATATTATCCGCTATTTCTTAAACCATTTGACATGTATTCTTTTGTTATGCCTTGTTTAGTCTAAAAATATCTTTGCATAAAAGCGGAAATCATTACTGCACTGTATATGGGGTAAGGAACGATCATTCTTCTTAATTTATAATCGTCTTCTGAGATGAACGTGGACTTGGAAAATTACCAATTGCTTCCAAGGTCTGGCCTCAAAAGCTGAAAGATCTCACCAGTTCTTGAAATTGACTCTAATGCACAAAAAATGATAAATTAATAACGTGCTTATATTACAAATAAGTTTGGAGTGTTAGATTTTTCGTAAAATGATAAAAATATTAAGATGTTTTAAATTATGCCTGTAAAAAAATATGTGGCAAATAAAGTTTTTTAAATAAGAAATGCTGTAATAAAGGTAAATATAACAAGGTAAATATAATAGTAAATATAACAAGAATAAAATAAGATTTTAATTATAAGTCAAAGATATTATCCATTAAAAAGATTTGATTTAAAATATTATGATGCTTTTTATAAGCTCAAGCTATTTGTTGTCAATCTTAGGAATTGGATTCGTGTGTGAAGATTGTATTTTTATCATTGTGCTATTATTTATCCACTTACATACGAAACTATTACGAAATTATTTAAATAGGAAAAAATTCAGAGTACAATAAGTATGATTTATTTTTATGTCAGTATTTCATGGGCGTTACAACTAGTCTTATATAAAACGAGTAAAATATGTAAGCCTACCGAATTGAGCATACCACTCCGAGCGTGTACGACACACTCATCACGGATATCTTTATATATCTAATAATATTAGTGTAAGGCGATTTCCAAATAACTTATACATATATTATTAAAAACCATATTTCAAAACGTTGATATATGAAAAAATATATATGTTTTAAAAACAACTTTTACTTATTGCAAGTCATCTTCTTCATAAACTTCTCTTACCTATTGTAACGAACGGGAGTCTTAGACGATGCATCGGGTGCCTGTGGATTGGGTTAATAGGACACTGCTCAGCATGAGAAGTCTTTGCAAAAAGTTAGCTTTAAGATGCGATTTTTTTAACTGATGGTTATAGACGTCACAAACATGATCGCTTAGAAATTTTCTCAATAAAAAAGTCGATATTATAGAAACAATTGTTTCTAATTGCTTCTAACTTCTAAATTATCTGTCTTTTAAATAGAGACATCATGCACGATTGGGGCTTAAAAGTAATGATCGTACTACTCATGAAAAAAGAGAGTATTTTTATAGAGTATACGCATGCAGCAAGTTTTGCTCCATATTCAAAGACTTTTAAATTAATAGATCATAGGTTCCCAAACTTTTTTGTCGAGTTTTCCTGTTTTTCGACGACGTCTACCTTTCTAATATCGTTTTTTTTTTACGAATTTTTGACATCTGATATATAACAACTCGCTTTCATAGGATTCACTGTACAGTGGATTTAAAAATTAAAAAGGTTAAAATACTGTAACGTATAGAGTCAAACACGTCTATTCTGTACTGTGTTTATTATAAGACTGACCAAAGTGTGAGCATGCAACATAGATTCCATCATTATATTCTACCTACGTTACGTATGTAAAGTTAACCTTTGTTTATTAAAAACACACAAAATGAAAATATAGTAACATTCACTAAAAAATCAATACTTTTGACTGTAGGGATGGGTAGCTTTGATAGAAATTTTTTAATATTTGGCTTCAAATTCGCATGAATGGATGGTCGCACGACCCGCGTCGTAAACAAATTACGCCTGCGATAATCAGCCCAGTGACCGACCGCGGCAGGACGCGAGTGGTGACAATAATCCGTCTCGGGGGCCACAGTGTCCCGTGGGTAGGTCGGGCGGACACGACGCGCTCAAGCCCCGCTGCTCCAGGCTCCCGTAGCAACCAAGCGGACCTTACTAGCACACCTCGAAAACCCCGCAAAACCGTACTGGACTTCACTTGCATGATGCAAATCTTTATTTTTATTCATAATTGTGCGCGAATCAGACTGTGGTCATGTTTAAACTATTTAAAAAAAATTGTGATTGTGTAAGTGTGCTGTTTTAGTGAATGTGACATACTATTTTTTAATGTATATATATATATATATATATATACATTAAATTATATATATATATATATATATATATATATATATATATTAAAACACATGTCTGTCTTCGACTTGTACCACTAATTCTACCCATGGTTTAAAAGAAGCCTCGTTCGCATTATATTACATTTAAAAAAATTGCTCACCGAACATAGAAACTAAAGATTGAAGAGATTATTACTAATATGTGTTAGCTGGGCTAGTTGGCCTGGGCACATTGGTTCATATGTAGAGTACGATTGTTAGAAATTCTCGATTAATGGATGTGATTCATTAGTACAAGGGTCAGTACACCGGCCATGTAAGCCTGGGGATGTGGTTTCAAATCCCGCACAAATCACGATGATATTTTTCTTAAAATTTCTTTAAAATCATCTTCTATGTGTGAACTAATGTGCCTAATCATATTAGTAATAATATAATAAACCCGTAATGGGTTATAAATACGCATCTGATTGACGTTCAATCCAAAAAATAGACATACGTATTGAAGATATTGTTAAAATGTAAAAACAACCACCTCAAACCTCTAGAGAACATTCATTTCAAGGTCTTCACAATAACAATTAATTTATTAATGAAGTGCATATTTTCTTCTTATCTATAATAATTACTTTAAATCTTACTATTTACGATGTGCACAACCGAGAAGTAGTAAGTAGTGAAAGTGAATCTGATAGTTTTGTATCATTCATACATAAATCAATTATTACTATCAATACCTACTGGAGCAATACGATATTACCCCTTTATTATATTTATATAAAATGTTTATATATTCATGTGGAGGTAACTGATAAACTTCAGCAGTAAAGTCACGCTATCTCATATCAATGAGATAGCGTGACCAATTCGATCATCAGATCGAATTGGTCAAATGAAATTCCAATGCAGAATTTATTCCCGTTAATCTGGTTTAAATGTATTTATTTAATTAAGACTGAAAAATGAACTTCCAAAGGTCTTAGTGATCAAAGGTTGTAAACACTGGAATTTATGTAATGAAGATAACATTTTGTATCCAAATAGGTAATGATAAGGGCACTCTTTGAACCTAACACATTAGGATAACTGATAAATTTGCTTTAGCGCGTAAATTTCTTTGAAAGAATTAAGTATTACAACAAAAAAAGTACACCAGTGTAAATTAAATGTAGCTTGAAAAAACTCATTTTTTATTTTCGGATTCGAGTTCACAACCAAACAAGTGATGCAGCCACTGAATCTCAGGGTTGTTAAATACTAAGGGATGTGGATTGTAATCACGACCTTTGAAATAATTTATTTTAAATACCTATATTTTTGTTTATGCTTGAAAAATAACTGTACCACTACTCGTTATATTTAGAAAGAACATATGCATAAAAATAGCTGTAATTATGACGTAGTCAATGAAATAAAATATTATTTTGTTTTATGTAACACGTGTGATTGTATATTAATGTGTCACATTTCATCGTAGGCAAACAAACTGTTATTTGCTTTTGATAACTTTCATGTTCGTTCAAACATTTCTATCTTGCCACCAAACAATACATTACACGGGAGCATAAGCTGTGTTACATAATTCATTATTACTATTACAATGTTTTTCTAAGGACATTCTTATGGTTCGTGTGATTCCGCGACACACCCCACAAAGTATTCATGCCAAAGTTTAGTATTTCATATCTCCAACAGAAAGTATGTAATAGTGTAATTGTTATTTAAATTTGTTTTCATTCATTATTTATTAAAAATAAATTTAATCAATAATAATTAGTATCACATAGAAGTGTGAGACCATGTTTTTTTACAGACACACACATACTTTAGGAAGTATCAAAAACTATATCGTTTTAAAAGACGTAATTGTACATGATAATTCAAGTTTATTATATTGTATTTCAAATATTGTAATACTAAAAAAAATGGTTCAAAATTACTTTTTACTGTACGAAAAATAAAATCAAATACATTCTTGTAATGACACGATTCCTATTCCATAATAGATTGAGAGTTTAAGTTCGGGCTCCGGATATAGTTACATTCCTGAAAACACCGCGTCTTCTGAAATGATTTCAGGAACTTTGACGTGTGCATTGATTGTCTCGCTTCATTTATGAAAGTGAAAATAACACATTTACCACATAAAAATACAATGAACTAATGAATTTGTATATGTATAATGTCTAAAAAATGGTGAGAATACAATTGACAGTATATTCAATTTTTTTTTGTTAGTAGAAAAATAACTTAAAATGGTCTAGTACAACAGTGAAAAAATAAACTAACATTAGTGAAGTGCAACTATTTAGAACAAAAATGACTTCTAATGGAAAATTATTAGTGAGTAACACTTACGAAGATCGAGATGGCGAAGAAGAAGAGAGAGCCCCGCCCGAGTTGGGTTTCGAGGAGGAGCTAGAGGAGTACTGCAGGACCATGGAGGTCACGGAGGAGACCGCGTGTGGGGCGTGGGTGTTCCGAGGCTCTTTTCTGCAGTCCTTGGCCAACAAGAAGATGTTCGTCCTCATCTACGGACTCTCCGGCATGTGCTTCTCATCCACGTACTCGTACTTCGGCGGGACCATCACCACCATGGAGAAGAGGTTCAAGCTCTCCAGCAAAACGACCGGTGGGTATTTTATAAATAACTATGAATGGCCAAATGACTCGGATGTTACATTTTTCATTATTATCGCTTTAGCCTTTTAAGGACTTAATCAATCTGCTTCTCTCAAACTCTCAAAATTAAAATTGTCATTACCTATTATCCTTTGGATCATAATCGTGATCTAAATATGAAATTTAACGAATTGAACTAATCTGCCCGAAAAAGTAACGAATACATGTATTATACAGGTTAATCAATTAATTTTATCAGATATCAAGTTACGTCAAGTTGTGTTCACCCGATCGACGTTGCAGCTCCGGTACAAGAAAATGGATTCCTTAGCGCTGTCGAGACGTCAAACGAATAATTATTTGATGCGGCTTAGTACACAAAGTAATAATTTCATAATCAACGTCCATCAAAAACTGTGGACTTAAAAGAAACCAGTGACATACACAATTACATCAGAAATAATTCTTTATTATATTAAAATATAATTTAAACACATAATACAATCTTACGGATTCTGTATTTAAGCCACAAAAAAATCCAAAAACTTTTAATTTTTAAAGATGTTTAACAATGAAACATTTTGTTCTCAGCAAATCAAATTTAGTTTAATATATGTATCGTTAGTAATTGCAATTTTTTTTGTATTAGTAATAATAATAAATTGATTTCAAACGCATGAGACATGCACACCAATGTGACACAGCCTAACGGGTGTTAGAATTGTAAGGGATGAAATGATTCACATGGAACAATCCGCCAATTTCAGGAATAATTTCTGTGGGAAACGACATCACTCAGCTGGTATCGTCAGTTTTTCTGAGCTACTACGCAGGCAGAGGGCACCGGCCGCGCTGGATGGCCTTCGGGCTTTACTGTGTGTCCATCTTCTGCTTCCTCAACGCCCTGCCTCATCTCATGTATGGGCCTGGCGAGGACGCCCTGCAGCTCACCCTGGAGCACGGAGAAGACTTCCACGATACCCTCAACACCACCAGTCAGGGGAACAGCAAGCACCTCTGTGACTCGCCGGGTGAGGGTGCAAATACTGAACAAAATTTAATGGTTTTTAATTCTTCCAAATTAGAAATCTTTGAATTGCATAACCTTTTTTAAAATAAATACCGCATTAACACTGAAATATACTCATGACGTTCTTTAAAGTGAATATCAAAACTACTGCATAACTTTAGACTAGACTGACTTACTTACTGAAATTACCTGTTTTAAAAGTATTATTATGAATACGTAGTAAAGTAGTCGGTTTTTCAAAATATATATTTATCATTGATTTTGAATCGTTACTTTGAATGTATTCAGTCTGTTGATGCCAACCAACACTAATGGGAAAGTCTTTAAAGTATTACAGTGTAGAAGTGTCCCGTTAAATCTCCTATTAATTAAAAATTTAAACTGCAAATATTAATTGTTGATTCATGTTTTTTCAGGGAACGATGACTGTGAGCTGTCTGAGGGCAGTGGGGTTCCAGTAATCATCTGGTTCATCGCCCAGCTGATTTCGGGAGTTGGAGGCACTCTGTACTACAGCCTGGGCTTTTCTTACATGGACGACAACATCAAGAAGTCCAAGTCTCCTGTTATTATAAGTATACACGAGCTCCACGGAGAGTGAGATATTCTAAAATATTATTTAAGAACATGAAATGTATGTTTTTAAAAAAAACTTTTGATGAACTTTCTATTAACAGAAATAGTTATCAATTTTAAAATTTTCGTTTCGGAATAATACCTGCATTGTATTGTTCTAAATTGAGACTGTTTTAAAATGCGAAATTTAGCTCTAGGTTTTTTTTAATAGATGGATGAATCATTCCAGGTTTCACCTACTTCATCCGCACCCTAGGCCCGACTGTAGGTTACGCCATGGTTTCCATCTTTCTGAAGATGTACATAGCTCCGGGGCTCACCCCCACCATCAACAACTCGGACCCCCGCTGGCTGGGAGCGTGGTGGGTGGGGTGGATTATTCTCGGGGTGCTGCTGCTGCTGTTTGCCTCCCTGCTGGCGATGCTTCCAAGAACCCTCCCCAGAGCTGCTGCCAGAAAAGAGCTCCTCAGATTGAGGAGTAAAGATTTGACTGGAGAATCAATCGAAAAGCCTTCATTTAAAGGTAACCCATCTGTACTGAGTTTTTAGCTAAATTTCAGCCAAATCAGTAAAAACCAAATTACTATTATCAATAAAGTAGTATTATATTACACTACCGTTATTTTTTAATAAAAATTTATATTTAAGTAAATTTTCTTTGAAAAAAATTCAAATGAACCGTATTATTTAATAAATAGGATTATGCTTATTTCAAAATACAAGCATTAAAATACTGGCTTACAAAAAATGATAAAAATAAATTTATTGGTAACAGATAGTTTACATCACAAGACGCATACCTATTAAATATGTTTTATTTAGAGACGCAATGGCTTATTGCGAAGTACGTTACTCCAACTCCAAGTACGTCAGCTTGATTTTAATTTGTAGGATACACGCTATTGTTATTAATATTTCGTTAAAGCTATACAGGATAATACTAAATATATGTATTAAGATCTCAATTAAATTTTAAAAAGTAATTAATTATACAAATTTAATTTCAGACATGATGGTAACAGTGAAGCGTCTGATGACCAACTCCATATACAACTACAACCAGCTGTCCTCCATCTTCTACGTGTTCGGCTACATTCCGTTCTGGGTGTTCTTGCCCAAGTACATCGAGATCCAGTACAGGCAGTCGGCCTCCGTGTCCAGCCTGGTCACGGGCACGGTGGGGCTGGTGTTCTCCGCGCTGGGAGTGATGGTCTCCGGGGTGATCGTGCAGAAGTTCAAGCCCAGAGCCCGGTACATGGCCTTCTGGAACATGGTCATCGGAGTCATCTCATTGCTGGGCGTGCTGAGCTACTCGTTCCTAGGGTGCTCGGCGGTGGACGAGCAGATGCCGATTATGCATGACGGAAAGTGAGTCCTCAATATTTATTATTATATTATGACTTAGAACGTATATTTATATTAAATCTTCTTACTATAAGTTGGCATGTGTATCTAAGTAATAAAAAACAGTAAAATGGTTTAAGGTTTAGTGGTTATCACGCTTACTTTCTAAGAGAACAATCATTAAAAAAATGAATTTACCAGAATACTACAAAATTAATTCTGAGTAAAAGTAACAACACAGTCGCGATTACCTTTTATCGCTTCCAAATGCTTGTTTATCTGTTTGAGAAAAATAAAGTTATACGTTTGTAGCTCATGAAATAAATACTATGAAGTTATGCTTGAAATAGTACGCTTTATTGTTTTTGAACTTTTTTTTACAGCATAAAATTATCATATAATTTACACCCAACTACGTGAGCCCTTTATCATAATTAAGTTATGATTTTAGATAAATATTTTGTGCAATTCATAATTTAATTTTCAAAAATACTGGATATTTTAGTTTAGATACTGCGTGTTATTTTACGAAACCTTTGCCGACGGTAGATGTTAAAATACTTAGTTTTCTATTCCAAAAGACGCTTCATAATTTACTTTAACTATAGACATACAATAGAGTAAGTCTCAGTATGAAATTTTCATTCTGAAAGAGACCTACTTAAATAGATCGACAAGTCAGTATCGTCTGTAAATTATTCCAACGTGGTCTGATATGGTTTTCAGTCTAGACACCAGCATGACTTGCAATTCTCACTGCCGATGTGACTACGCCAAGTTCTCCCCCGTGTGCTCGGTGGAGAGCTCGCAGACCTTCATATCTGCCTGCCATGCGGGGTGCTCGCAGCAGTTCAGTCTGGAGAAGGGAAAGTTGGTGAGACTCTTTGAAATACCATTTAAATCTCTCAGGCTATAATTAATGGACAGTAAAAATACTTTTTATCTTCTTTTTACAGCTATATTCAAATTGCTCCTGTATCGAGCCGTTCCAGGCTGCAGAGTATGCGAGCGAGTCCTCGTCCACGCCAGAGCCCGTCTGGCCGATGCTGGGGGGCTCGGCACACTCCGGTCCCTGCGCCGTGGACTGCCAGTTCTACTTCTACTTCTTTGTCGCCATCGTCTGCATCCTGAAGCTCTTCGGAGCCATGGGCAGAGTCACTAACTTCCTGGTGGCCGTAAGGTCATTATCGCCACATCAATATTAAACTTCACCTAACTTCCAAAAAAAATTTAAATAATACAAACTTTTAAATTAACTGTCGAAATATTGATTTTGAACCATTAGAGCTACAAGACAACTTTTAAATAATGAAAGTTCTTTCATTTTACACAAGCATAATGGTTGCAAGCACGCTCAAAAAGATGCACATGTATGTACTTAATCTCTTAGATCAATAGAATGCATTTTCTTACTCATGAAATGGTCCCAAGCCTTGGTCGCGTTTCAGATGCGTGGAGGAGAGAGACAAGACCGTGTCGCTGGGCATCGGAATGAGCGCGATCAGCCTGTTCGCTCTCATACCGTCGCCGATATTCTTCGGTTACATAATGGGTGAGACTACTCTCGATCGATCTGCTTACTCGTAAACATACTAGTGATGAGCACAAACAACTTTTAATCTTTAATTTCCGAATCAACGACTTATTTTTGGTATGTAGTGCAAAAATTGAGTGCAACAGTGCTATATCTGTAGCGAGCGGTGAGGACAAACAGTGGATGATAATGTAGTTTATTTCTGGTGTAAAGGGAGTCGACACTGTATTTTTTTTAATTAAGGGTATTTTGATTCAAATAAATGAAATATTTTTAATGATTTAACACTTTTAAAAATGCCAACAAATAAAGTTGGCTACGTACTGTACTTTCTATCAAAAAATTATAAATTATTATCTAGGGCACATCGTAGGGTCCTTGGTTCTTATTATCAGAGTCAAGCATTATAAATATTTTAATTTGGTACATTGCTTGCCTCTAGTCGCTCGTCACTGATATAAATATATGTGTGTAGCAATTTTAAAAAGCAGCAGAATCTTTAATATTTAAAAAAATTATCAATTTTTTTTATTGTTTTATCACCATCCAGATTCTACGTGTCTCGTGTGGGGCAAAACGTGCACGAAGAAAGGAAACTGCTGGCTCTTCAACGCCGCCCTGCTGAGGAAGCGCCTGAACTACACTTCGGCGGCATTCCTGGTCATCGGGGCTGCCTTCGACCTGGCCATCTGGTGGAAGATAGACGATCTCAACATGTTCGACGACGGCCTGGAGATGAAGCCCGATCTGGTCAAAGCGAAAAGAGAGAACGGCAAATGTAAAAATGGGAAAAAGTAGAGTTACGCGGATCGACTGTTATTTGTAAATAAAATTATATTACGATATCGACTCTTGTTTTATTTGACACGGAGCTTTAATTACTGCTCAGAGAACAGATAACGTGCTTGAGTTAGACAAAAAAATCCGCCAAAACATGTTTTTCAAAAGTATCGAAATAACTTATTGTAGTGAACGTGCGCTGCGTGGCACTATGAGAAGCCGCGTTCTGATATTCGTGATATTCGTGTCAACTCCTCGTTTCTAGCTTCAGTTATCTCTTATTTGGCCTCACAAACGAAAGCAATGTTTGTGTGATTATTATGACAACCCATTTAATATCTTGTGTAACAGTGTATATTATTTGTTTATTGATGTGTAGAGTGATCTTTAAGTTATAAATGTTGCAATTATTTAAAAACCTTTGAGATAAAAAAATAATAAAACTATTGTATAATTTTACAAGCAAGCTATTAAAAATCTTCAGGTAGTCGGTTAATTTTTATCTTTCATCACTGGTGTTGATCTTTTTTGGCATATATATTAAGTACGACTGTTTCCTCATATTATACAGCAGGAGATAAAATCTAGTTAATTCTTACACACACAGTTGTAATCATCTTATCAGTATGAAAATATAACATCAGTAGGAAACATGTATCTTTGGAAACACTTTCCGTTAATAACATGCAGTTATATGGGAGCGACAGGATCAGAGACCTCTAGTGCTCTGACTGGTGAAAATAGTGAAAGTTCTCAGACCAACAAACAATAAGAGAAACTTAAGGACATTAAACCAAAGTTATCTTCACAATGGCACCAAAGAAAGGTGAATCTAAGCCGGAAGGGTTTTGCAAAGAGAAAGGAGCGCAGAACTTGGAAGACGACTTCGAGGACGAGCTCGACAAGTTGTACAAGGGCATGGCGCTAACCGACGATACGACCTGCGGGATCGGAATCTTCAGAGGATCTTTCCTCCAAATCTTGGCCACGAAGAAGGTGTTCGTGTTGGTCTACGGTTTCGGAGGGATGCTGCTCTCTTCTGCATTTTCATATTACGGAGGCTCCATCACGACCTTGGAAAAAAGATTCAAGCTGTCGAGTAAAACAACAGGTCACAATGTTTATATATTGAAAATACCGATAAATATAAAAAGTGAAATTGCTGGGAGATTAGGATCAATTTATGATTTGGTTTAGTCTTTCGATGATGTTTGATTTCAAATGATGATATCAAAAAATGATTGTTATAATCCTAGGAATTCAGCTATTTATATTTGTGGTATAAATGTGGACTACTACAAATTTAACCAGTCTATTGAAAAAAAATTTTTTTTCATATAAATAAATAATATGATATTTTTGCAAATAACACACTTTTCCTATTTTTAAATTACGCTCGACAAAGTCAGTTTTTTTTTTAACAAAGTTACTTTAGTCGATTTCACTGTCTGTTATGTACATTATCTACTTGTATAAATGAAATATATAAAAATCATACTAATATATTAAATATTGCTTGAGATTTTTAGATTCACCATCTACTAATTTTACGCTGTAATTCAGTTATATTTAATAATCCTAATTTATCCAACTAGTTTTTGATGTCTTCCACCACATATTATTCCTATTTTGTTTTGATAAATATCTATTCAATATTTCCGGTACTTTTTCTACATTCTACGTGAAATGACAAAAAAAATATTTGGGAGTTTTTCTTATCTATCACGAGTGAACCGTCGTAATACTGATACTAATACCCTTTAAAGTGGTATTTTTTTTATATATTCAATAATTATTATTAATTGGTGGTTGGTGGAGATTTTATTAATATAATAGTATGTCTTATCAAACATTCTGATTTTTTGTATTTTAATATAGAGAAGACTGCTTGCAGAGCATCATATAATTATATGGAATAAGAATCTCGATTAAAAAATAGAATATCTTTATTAAAATCCTCACCTAATTACTAAGCCATGGCAGCTGCATAGACTAATATGCCAGGTAACGATAGCTAAGATACAAGCGAAAATAATAAGTCATTTCTTACTTGTAAACATGAATCAATGTTTTATTATTACATACTTGAATGCTTATTAAGAAAAAAAGCTCGATTTTAAAAAAATAGTAACGAGATAAAGATGAAAAATAATAATCTTGTGATTAAATTAAGTTATTAACCAAAGAAATATAAAATTTAGCTATCACATTCAATAGCTCGTAGTATGGTTAAAAATATGTAGCTTATTATATTTATAAACAGGCAAGTATTAATATAAATAGAATAATTTTCTGATATGTATGCTGTTAAATACTAACACAATAATGTTATCAAATAATTTCCCTTCATTCAAGATACCAACACGGGTACACCGTGACGGAGCAGAATTCTGCGTCTCCGTGCTTGCTTGCTGTAAATGTGACTGACCGGCTTCACGAATTATTTTCGTTAGTGATTCCTAAAATCACCCGAAATTAGTTTTCCTGAAAGATATTAAGATTCGGTTTACATACTATTATAAACCTTCTCTTTAGAAAGCTCTGGCGTTTAGATCTGAAACTCGTTTATATACGAGTATATCGATATTTTTGACAGAGAGTATTTGGTGGAATTCCATTTTACCTTACCACTATCATTACAACTCTCTCTTTCTAACAACCAATATTTCTCCCTTTGGCATAAATCTTCACTCAGTTTGATAATGCCAACAATCACTCAAGTATTTTATTTAAAATATTCTATTTAAATTCTTTCTTTCAGCGGCTACAAAGTAAGCAACACTGATCAAAGAGAAGATGCTTTATATACTCGTACTTCACTCGGCATAAGGGCAACCTTTCTGGAAGCGTAACTTCAATTCGAATAAATCCCATAGAATCTAAATCATTTGAATTGCGTGTTTTCAGGCATCCTGTCCATAGGAAACGACGTGACGACTCTGCTGTTCTCCTTCGCGCTGAACTACTACGCCGCGCGCGGGCACCGGCCGCGGTGGCTGTCGCTGGGGCTGATGTGCATCGCCGTCTTCTGCTTCCTCAACGCCGTCCCTCACTTCATCTACGGCGCGGGGGAAGACGCCCTGGCCCTCACCAAGGAGTACGGCAGCGGCTTCGGCCCCAACGCCACGGGCAGGCCCAGGAGCAAGGACACCTGCGGAGCCTCCGGCGAGTCTTACATGTTACTCTAAAACTACCAATTATTATAACCAATCATTTTAGTTTATCAAAAATTCGTATTTTTTTCAAAAACACCTGAGTGCAATGTTTTATGAAATACAAAACGTATTTCAATCATTTATTCAATCGCATTTGAATATCGGACGGATTAGTCTTTAAATAAAACGAACCTGTTTCACAATATTTTATTCTATAAATACAGTAATACCCCGAATTTCTTATTTTAAGAACGTGTATGAACTTCTCTTAACAATTAAAAACAGCATTGTTTAAAACTCATTATTACTGTATATGAAATAATACTTATTTCAGTAAAACTTGAATAATACTAATTAACCATTCAATTAATAATTTTCATATAAATGGAGCTTTGTTACCTTAGTTCCTTTGTGTTTGATTAGTTTCTTCAAATATGTACAGCTTAAACAAATTTATTCTGTTTGATAATAAAGTGAAGGTGGTTTTGCATGTAGAGTTTCCTGGTAGCATAATAAAGTTCATAATTATTTCAGATGGGAACAAATGCACCGTGACAGAAGGCAATATTATACCTGTCACGATATGGTTTATAGGACAGCTTATCTCGGGCATCGGCTGCTGTATTTACTTCACCCTGGGATTCTCCTACCTGGATGATAACATCAAGAAATCCAAGTCACCTTTATTTATAAGTAATTATTTGCCCATAAGATAAGATCAAATTTATCAGTTATTCTAAATTCACTCCACAAGCGAAAAACATCCGAGCTCAGATAATCTAAACAAAGACCTACCACACAAGCAAGAAGCCTTGATGAAAAAGGCAAGTGAACAAACTATTAAAAGCAATTAGAAGCAAATACGGGAGTGCCCAACTTGGTAATACGGCAGATGAAAATTTTGGTCGTCTTTTGTTCGTGGAGTTATAAGTACAAAAACTTATGCATTTGTTTTCAATTTTTTAGGCTTTTCTTATTTCGTGAGAACCACTGGTCCTACGATTGGGTACACGCTGGTCTCCTTCTGCCTGAAGCTGTACATAGCTCCAGAGCTGACCCCTGTGATAGACAACCTAGACCCGCGGTGGGTCGGAGCCTGGTGGCTCGGTTGGCTGATCCTGGGAGGGTTGAGCGTATTTGTATCGATAATACTGAGCATGCTTCCCAAAGTTCTGCCGAGGGCGGCCGCCAGAAAAGAACTTATTAGACAACGAAGTAAAGATGACCCTAATGAGGTCCAAGAAAAACCGTCAATCAAAGGTACTATTATAAGATATACATCTACATCATTATTCAATAAAATATAGCAGTTTCGACTGCTCAGTACAGAAAAACCTAACATGCACGTAAAAATATTTTTCGATATTGGTTTTGTTTCCTAATTTACTATAGATTATTATTTCATTTTCAGATTTTATTAAGACTCTGTACCGACTTTCTGGAAACAAAATTTATATTTACAACCAAATAACATCCATTTTTTATATATTTGGATACTTACCCTTTTGGGTTTTCCTCCCGAAGTACATCGAGATCCAATACAAGCAGTCGGCTTCCGTCTCCAGCCTGGTGACTGGGAGTATCGGCTTCGTTTTCTCGGCCCTGGGAGTCCTGGCTGCCGGAATCATATTGCAAAAGTTCAAGCCGAGAGCAAAGAGTATGGCTTTATGGAATATTTTTACCGCTTCGATCGCCTGCTTGGGTATTTTAGGTTATCGTTTTATAGGCTGTGAGAGTGTCAATCAAGTCCATACCATGTGAGTTACTTTTTGTCCGCAATTTAAAAATTTAAAACTCAATGTCACATTAAAATGTAAGAAATCTTTCGATTGGAATTTTCAACTGCAAATATGATAAGTCAGCAGCTGGAGACATATAATATGTAAGTTTGCCAGTTCTAGGTGATATTAAGGTATTATTTTGGACACATTTTCAGTTATGATACAAATATGACCTGCAACGCGAATTGCAACTGTGAGTTTGTAAAGTTCTCTCCGGTGTGCTCTCTTGTTGACTCCCAGACGTACATTTCTCCCTGTCATGCTGGTTGTACGGATGAAACTCTCACAGAGTCAGGGCAAAAGGTCAGTGGTAATCTCTTATTAATGTAATAAATATAATATTCTGGATCCTCATAATATTTTTTTCAGATTTTTTCGAACTGCACCTGCATTCCTTCATCCCTTGAGTTTCCATTCCCTCGATGGAATTCTTCAGAGAAATCTCTTTCGACGCCTTTGAGCCTCTCTGAAACTAGCGGAGGCTGGGCTAAGTCCGGGTCGTGTTATCTGGATTGCCGAAATCCTTTCATAATATTTGTGATTTTCGCATGTACGATGAAATTTGCTGGCGCTTCTTCGAGAGTGACCAATCTCCTCGTCATGGTCAGGTGCGTGGTACCTAGTTATTTATGCTTGTATTTTTTTCCTTATTAGTGACGGAAAAAAATGTAAGATGATATCCATATATTCAAAAGCAAAATCAAATATTTATTTCTCAAAAATTTACGCACTTGCATTTACCATTTACTCTCACTGAGTCACGGGTTCACAATAGTCGACAAGACAAAATGTGAACCTTACTGTGTAAAGATTTTTGTAAATGATGTAAAATATCTATAAAAAAACTATTTGGAGTCTTTTTATTGTTTAAAGGTGCGTCGATGAAAAGGACAAGGCTGCATCTCTGGGCATTGGCATGAGTTTTCTGTCCCTCTTTGCGCTCATCCCGTCTCCGATATTCTTTGGATATGTAATGGGTATGTTAATATTTTTTTATTGTGCATATATAAATTATATAAATATATCTCGACCGTCTATTGTTATCAAATGGCACTAATAATTTTCAAACACATTTATTATTGTTAAGAGGTTAACGTTCCCTGCTACTACTTATTTGTACTTACAAGGCGATTCAGGGAAACCCACTTCTCGAGGGCAAGAAGTGAAGCTGTTCACTTCCTTTCAGACTCTACTTGCCTGGTATGGGGGAAGACCTGCTCCCGCTCCGGCAATTGCTGGCTGTACGACTCTGATTTTCTGCGAATGAAGCTCAACTACATAGCGGGCTTCTTTCTGTTCATTGCGTTTATCTTTGATGTCTTAATTTGGAAAAACATTAGTGACATCAACATGTTCGATGACATCATACCAGAGGGTGGCACCACCAATCAATCAGAGCACATCGGCAAGGAAATGGAGTTAATAGACAACAAAAAAGTCTACAAAAGCGTGGAGCAATCGGGAGATTAAATTAAAATGCGTTTTCATTTTTAATGTTAAAATTGTTTTGTTTCATGTACTACTATTTGTTAAATATGAAATATTTAAATTTTTAAATATAATACATAATGATAATTGTAATTATTTCACAATAAATTTATTGAAATACAAAACTCTTTTTATAGTAGATAAATCAATTGTATATATAGTAATAATTTTTATAGTAGATAAAAAGTATTTTATCTTATTTAAAATATTAAAATGGAATACCATCAAGTACTACTTAAATAATAATAATATCTATATATACATATATATATATATATATATATATATATATATATATATATATATATATATATATATATATATATATATATATATTTATATATATTTATATATAAAATATATATACACATACACATATATATATTTTTTTATTGGTATATTTATTACTGTCAATATTAATTTGTTTTATTTTTAATATTTGAAACAATGAAAAACTATGCGAGCTCACATTATATTATAATATACTAGTCGTTAGGGATGCTGTTTTTTTTCCATTTTGGATTAAAAAATAACAATCTTTCCACCTTTCATAATTTTTTTTTACTTTTTGCACGTAAAAGGGTTATTGTAAATTTAAAAAATAAGTTCAAATTAAAAACCAATTCAACCTTTCAGAAAAATCATATAAACTATTGAACTTAAATTCAACAATAATAATTGACTACACCAGCGATAGTATAATTTTGTAAGTCATGGTCTTCGGTGAAATTGGCAATAAGTTTAATGGTAATAAGCGAGTTTTATAGCCAGGTTTATTTTATAATATTTATTTTATAATTTATAATAGCCATGTAAGCTTTTGCTTCCCAACATTTGAAAAGAATGGCCTTCGCGCTACTTTTTTTTATTGCCATTGTGATTTTGGTTGTAACCTATTTTAAGTCCAGAGAGCGTAGTGTTTGTTGTAATAAATATTCTCAGTCTTCACACCCGAGTGCTTCTCCTGTTGATCTCCACAGCCAAGTCTCTTCTAAAGTCATCCGCGTAGAGAGGTTCATTTTCTCTCCAAGTACTCCTGGAGGAGTCAGATCTCTGCTGAGACCTGCGAGGTCTGCGGTATTCTAGCGTGCTTTGGGAAGGAGAGGGAGGAACAGCAGAGTCTCTGTTTGAGCTGGAAAGCAGCTCTTGTCCCGGCTCAATGGTCATGTTTTTCTCGTGGTCCTCTTCGGGAAAGATGGGCAAATTCCTAACCAGATACATCACACTGCAGTCCATGAATACGGATATAAGGAGAAGAGTCGCGGTTACAATGCTGAGGATGTCTCCAAAACTTGAGTTTTGAAGGTTGCAATTTAATCCATCGCTGCTTAGGTATTGGCACGTATTATCTAAAATAAAATAAATAATAAAGTACTGTCCATAATTTACATTTTTATTGTTGCAAATGATTGTTATTGAATATTTTTAATTTATCTATATTTTTACCCATATCTGTTTATTGTGTGCACAATATTTAAGTACTCGATTAACACATAAAAAATCATAAAGTTAAAGTACAACAAAAAATTCAACAATTTTAAAACTTTTAAATTACCTGCAATTGCTTTGTAAATAAATTTACCAGGTATATGAACCAAAATACCAGAAAAGCATAGATCGAAAGCTATTGACATCGCTTTATCTGTTGGTTTAACAGCTCGTAAGTTGATCAAAACATTTCCAACATATCCGGTTCCTGAAAACATATTTATATAGTATATAGTTGTTTGAAGTATTTTCAAAATAATATCAAACCCTTTATATTAAGAATAGTACAAATATTCAGTCTTTCCTGAAAAGAAAACATTTTTTTAAGTAGATTCAGAGAAATATCAGAAAGACAACCACAACTGGCTCCTTCTGCATCTTCCACTGCAACGTTCTACTTTCGTATGGTGGTATGGTTTATAAATTTATCGTTCTTAAATTATCTGAACTTGAAAGTTAATAGCACACACCAAAAGCCCATAAATTAATACAATTTTAAAAAAACAGCACCTTTTGCGTCAGTCAATTTTTTAAAGGTTTTTAAAGCATGTCGGTCTCATGGCAAGTACAATAGCCCACTGTCTTTTTTTCTTCAAAAATATGATAAAAGCTCATTCGCCCAATAGAAGGATTCTCAAACAGACAGATACATGCTTCGTACGATTTATATAATCTGAAAAATTTAATTAAAAAAATAATGGATTTTACATTTGATTGCCCAGCCTGCTAACCTTTTTCCTCAAAGACCCATACTCTACGGAGTAGTTAGGTTAATGACTCTTTGTCCTTAAATTAATATTTGAGGTCGTATATCATCACTTGTGGTTTAAAGATAAGAAACTTCGTGGTTTGCCAAAAAATTGTTTATGTGAAAAAATGTATTGTCTTTTAATCGATCAATATTTATTAATCAAAAGCTGAGAACTAGAAAATAAAAACCGAGAAAAGATATTAAAATTATTTAAATTTATACCAATTATAGCAGCAGTGAGGACGGTCAGAGACTGGAAGAGTTTCCAGTGGATGGCGCACTCGGCATTGTCGCAGGCTCCTTCGGTTGCTATAATGGGCACCGGCGCAGAATGGGGGATGATGTACCCGCAGGTACAATCTGAGTACATCCTGAAAAATGGCAATCGGTTACAGCTGAACTTGAATAAATTACTGACAATACAGCCACTTTTTGCCGTATCTTAATTAATCTTTTAAATATTAGATTCATAAAATTTACCTATCGTGTTTTTTTAAATAATAAAATATGATTTAAGGTTATCAATTCACACATGCACGAAGTTGGTAAAATCATGGTATTTTTTTAAAAGATTTAAATGGAATTCAAACTCACACCCCGATGACAATCGCGGTCAGGTTTTGAACCAATTTAACCACCGTGGCTCTATGGCTGAGCAAAAGTTTGAATTGTTAAATGCGAGCGTAGAACCAATGCACCCAGCAATATTAAATATGTTTTGGTTTTCATAATCAGATAATTGACTTCACACAATCGTCGACATGATATGAATGAATCTTTTCACTCATTGGTATTACACATTCTAATTGGTTCTATGTGAATACTTAAAATTGTAGCGAGTTTCAATGAGTTATTTTCCCCCGGAGAAGGCAGGCAGTGAAAGGTAAAATAATAAATAAATATAGTTTAATTAATATTTTTGTGAACGTATTTGATAAGAATATAATATTTGCAGATCAACCTATTTAAAATTAAATATCTAACGCCAAATTTTTGTAAGACTGGCTAATGCAGGTTATTGTTACTGGTTGAACGCCTTAAATATAGTGTTACTTACTTTATATTGTTTATGTAGATAACACTTTTACAACCAGCATGGCAAGGCGAGTAGTACGTTTGGGAGCCATTCTGGGTACAAACTGGTAGAAACTTGGGGCTGTAGGCATTACAGTTGCACTGCTTGCTACAATACGGATTCATCAGGTGGCCTTTATACTCTTGCACAATCTGGCCTTTGTTACAGTCTATGAACACATAAGATAGGATCACACATCCCACTACCAAGGAAGAAAATACGTTCCACGCAGCCAGTTTTCGAGCGCTGGGCCTGACTCTGGCTATGATTAGTCCAGCGATGAAGATGTGCAGGGCTATCAGAGGATTTCTCAGAATGTTGGTGATCAGTCGGGATGTCCAGGGATCGTGGAAACCCTCACCTTCCATGGGGATGAAAAATTGAGACTCCATGTACTTTGCTTCGTACTGGGAGAAATTGTCCAATGCCATGTACATGAATGCGGATGATAAAGTATTAAAGATGATTATTTTGTTTGAGATAATTCTTTTGAATGATGCGAAGAAACCTGAAATAATTTTTTTTAAATTTATTTTTTTAAATTATAGCAAAAACAAAGTGATCTACTTAAGCATATTTCTGTGAATATTACTTTTCATAGTATAAAATGAGATACGAGTATTAGAATTATATCTCATTTTATACTATGAAAATTAATATTCACAGAAATATCACAGTCTTAAAAATATATTTTTATTATTATCTTTTAGCACTTAATTAATTTTGAAAAAAAAACATTTTATCATTAATTATAGTAATAATGAAGGTGACCTGTAACTGTTGCCCCGTAACTAAGAGAGAATTTCAACTGCTTTATTTATGTGTAACAGTTAAAAAACCCCGTTTAATTACAGGACTACGGTACGGTCTTAAGCTGCAAGACACCAGGCCACGATGGCTAGGAGATGTGGATTTGAGCCCCCGATCGATTATAACTGATTAAATATTGTTCAAGGTAGATTAAATACCTTTTTTATACGCAGTCTCGTGTACTTGGATACTTTGCATAGAGTTTCCTGTGGCAATGTCAAGTATAGAAGCTGCTGCCTGTTTCAGGACAGTGCTAACCAGGCTGCGTGGAAAGGTCGCAATCAGAGTCCCGGTGAGAATCAGCAGACATCCAACCACTGGATATCCGATCCACCAGGTCTTCGTATCCTTCAGGAAGGACCACGCCAAGAACGATCCGAACTGTACTGATGTCATCCGCACTGATAATATTGAAGCTAAAATCAAATTAGCCTTAAAATAACATTATACACGAGAATAATACCGCAGTTAAAAATTAATTAATATTTTATGATTACCGATATAGTAGGGAGCACTATTTTCTTCAACATTATCATCTATGTATGATAGTCCGTGCGAATAGAAGGAAGCGTTGGCGAATCCGATGAAAAGCTGCAGAACAATCAGCACCGAGAGTGTCAACCAGCATCTGTCGTGGTCTTCTGGTAGAATCTCCAAGGACGTTGATGAGTAAAGGACATCATCCCTGCATAGACTTGGACCAGCTGAAAAATTTATATCGCCATTATCATTTCTAAAGTTATTCTACGAGCTGCAGACATGTAAGCTGAGATAATCTGAGAACGAGAACTTTGGAGGTAATGTTCGGAGGTAATTACAGCTTATATGTTCCCAATAAAAAAAATACTCGATTGAATTAAAAGAAAACATGCATCAGAGATGTTTTGTTTTCGGATGATTTGGCCAAATATTGATTAAGGAATAATAAATTTTAAAAAAATCAATTATTAATGTTTCCATGGATGTGAATTCGAGATTATATAATGGACCAAGAGGATCAAGAGAAAGCATTTAAAGGAAAAAAATGCCATCAAAAAAAGTCTCTCAAATAAAATATACCATAAGCACAGAAATATAAAAATAATTACCAGGGGAGGTGATGACTCCGGAGCTGTCGCTGCCTCTGTGCACAATATAAGGGATGATGACCAGGAAGCAGGAAGCTCCTTGCAGGCAGGCCAGGCCGCCCAGCCACGCCGCGCGGTGCAGCCGCGAGCCCCAGTGCGCCACCACCACCCCGAACAGCCCCATGAACAGGTCATGCGACACCAGCAGCCACTCTGAAAATAACCCAGCCACAATATATTAATAAAATGATGCTAGTTTTATATTATTCAATAAATAATTTATTTAATGAGGTTTCTTAGTTTTTCGTTAGACCCTGAGTATATAATTTAAATTCATAACTCAAACTAATTGCACCAAACCATCTCAGCGTTACGATCCCGAGTGAGTTTTAGCTATTTTTTTTTAGGCATCTTCACACTCTACACATTGGAGATTATTTCTAAAATTAGAGCCTCTAAACCAGTGGCTCTCAAACTCTTTTGGCCCACGGACCCCCTTTCATAGTCAAAACTTGCCCACGGAACCCCTTTCATAGTCAAAACTTGCCCATGGACCCCTTTTCATAGTCAAAACTTGCCCACGGACCCTCTTTCATAGTCAAAACTTGTCCATGGACCCCCTTTCATAGTCAAAACTTGGCCATGGACCCCCTTTCATAGTCAAAACTTGCCTACGGACCCTGGGAGAAAAAATACATAAATTCATATTATAGTCTAGTTGGTATAAGTATCGACTCTATTGCGTTACTGTATTAACCTACCTGACTCACCGCGATGCCTGTTATTACTTGTATTTTATGCACCTGTCTATATTTATATTTTACTTAAGACGTAAAAATCGCTAATAATGTATTCATTGTTATTTATTTTAACTTCCATATTAATAAAAATGTGTCACATTTATATATTTAATATTAAACCTTGCTCTGACACCCTAGCGTTGTTCAGGGACCCCCAAATCGATTTTAATTTTCTAAGGACCCCCTGAATGTTCCAAGGAACCCCCTGGGATCCGTAGGGACCACTTTGAGAAGCACTGCTCTAAACTGTTACTACAAGGCACATTTTTGTGAAAACAACAGATGAATGAAGTATCTTACCGTCGATCGTGATACCGATAACTACATACTCATGTTTCTTGTTCGGTTCTGCTGAGGGATTGCTCTGTACACTGACATACCTACGAGCGTGGACGAGTAGTCGAAGACCTCTCGCACGTGTCCGACTGAGGCTGCGAAGTAGGCTTGCGCCGAGCCTTGACACACCCCCAGCAGGGCCAGGCAGAAGGCGAACACGTGGGCGGTGGCGAACCTCTGGAACCACGCCGGAAGGCAGCATGGGAGGGCTGTGATGCCGCAGTCTATGGCATCTGGACACATCACCACAATCATGTGAATAATACAGACTTTTCAAAATGTCATTGAATAAACTGAAACTTTGCGTAGATATTTTCAATCAATATTTAGACGTCACTGAAGCTACTATTTTTTTTAAATTTTATAATATTTTAACGCTTGATTCTCAACCAAAAAAGGATTTGTCAATATTGTGACACTTAACAACGAATAGAGTGAGAATTAATGAATTTAAATTTGCTGATTAGAGCTCTGCATATACAAAAATAAAATAAATAACAAAAGCCATGTACAATATATAAAATCAATAGTACGTTAATAGTTTAATACAATTGAGAAATTTTAACTTTAATATTAAAATAACGTTACGCAAAACTTAATTTCAGCTGTCGACAATAGAACTTGGTAAAATTTAGGCAAATAAAAGTAGTCTTCAGTTTAAATTTTAAATGGCATGCAGTTTTTGTAAAAATTTAAAGACCTTTTCAAACGAATTGATCCTAAGGGAAATATGTTTATTGCGAGTAAACTTATTGATCATGACTAATCCACTAAATTATTTTTTTACTACATATTGAAGCTTCACTGTATATCTTATATTTATTAAAGACATTGTCTTCATTACTAATAAATGTGTGATTATTTTTAAATGTAAAGCTTGGGGACTAATTTGTTAGCATTGCGATTGCAATAAATATAGTTTGAGAAATTATTTCACAATAACACTTCGGTAAATATGAAAAAATATATTTGTTTGCTAATAAATGATATCAGAGATCAAATACGCCAGTGATTTCAATAAACGCTTTACTCTGATAATGAATCTGCAATTAGGATCAATAAACTTTAAAATGTAAATACTTTTTTTATATGAATCATTTAACAATTTTTTCTTACCTTTTTTAATATTGTTAATTGGAGCAGAAAATTCAGGGGTCTCTGAATTACTTCTCAGTAATGAAATCGGCCTAATCATCTTTGAAAAATACCAACTTAACGGGGAAAAAACACTACAAAAACTATCAAAATCGTGTTAAGATCACATTATAGTCGTGACATCCCGACTTTTCATATTATAAAAACAGTTTCACATAACACCACTATGATATTTAAAACCAATGCGTTTTACAAATTGTATTTTTAACAGCTCAAGTGAATTTGAAAGAGTTTGTATACGAATGATTGCACGCCCAGGTGATTCCTTGAGACCCAGATAAGCCATTGATTCCGAGCAAGGTGGTTGATAAGCGCGATAAGAGAAGATAGCAGCGGAGACGCGAACCCGCGGATGGAGAGCCGCGGCACCGACGGGACCCTCGAGGAGCTTGTGAGCCGAGCGATGCTCAACGATAGATAGCAGTACACGCTAACTCAAAAACGAAAACTAAGAAATCCATGCCATCACCTTTTTTATTACTGTCGTCCCCTGGGAGCGCTGTGGTACTACTTCCGGGCTCCAACAGCTTGTCTTTGATTTTTAAAAATATATCATACACAATTCATCCATTCGTGAGGGGGGCGCAATTTTCGCTGTTCCCCTCCCTTCAATTCATCTCTGACATTCATCCCTGGCTATCTATGGAGACAGCGTATCCGTGATGCGCTGAAAACCATGAAATATGGTGTCTGGTCGTACTCTTCAGCGCCGTTCTTGTCGTGTCCGTGGGATTCTGGGGCCTAGTTAGCGTTGCTTCTCGAGCTCCTCCCATCGAGTCATGGTCTTTTTTGGAAAAGGAGATGACTCTGTTCTAAGCTCACTACCACCTAAGCTACGTATTTCGAGCCCTACGACCTGCGCGCAGGATCAAGGGATAGCCACATACCACATTGCAATCATAGCCCTAACGACTGTTGTAAATTGATAGAAATTGCTGCTTTAAAATTATCCGTTATTTTTTTTATCTTCAAATAAAAATTATATCTAATACGTAAAATTTACGCGCAGTTGATGTAAAACATTTTTAATGGAAGTATTGAAGATGGCCAGCTATTTTTGTAATAAAATTCATTACTCATATTCATTCCATGTTTGATATTTATTTTTATATCGCTTTTTTTGTCAGAGTCTCATGTAATTATCGAGAAGCAACCGGTTCTGGGCATCGCATTGCGAAGTAGTGTGCTAACAGTAATAAAAGCGTGTACTCGTCTGCACTTAACCATTATCCGTCTATTTTATAGATTTCGTATTTTGAAGATAAATAACGAAGTGACAAATCTCCAACAACTCGTGCAGAATTGCCATACAAAATACAGAAAACCTAAGCGAGGTGCACAGTCGCAATGAGAAGATATGTGTTTATTCCTTTTAGTCTGATGAATGACGTCTCAAGTTATCAGACAGCAATAAGATTCAACATTTCCGCTGTAGAACAATGCTCGTGGATTCTTCAAATACCTTTATCGTGTAACAATCGTTGTGTCAACAATAAATGCATTACAATTCATTAATATTTACATCTTGTCTTCATTTGGTATTACCCTTACTGTCAGGATCACTGTCATGATAATTTGTTTCGTTAAGCATGTCTCCGCAACCCTGAACTTACACACGCTAGGATATATGGAATTCAGAATAGAATGTGATTAATAAATGACTGGAAATAGTGACCAGTGTTAATTAATTGAGTGGAATTAAAGAATGACCGCAGAATTTTGGTTTTTTTTTTTTAATACCATAAAATAACCGTGTAAACGTGGAATCATGTAAATAAATTACCGTGTAAATCGGGGGATAAATGTAGTGAAAAATATTATCTGAGATATTTTTTTTATCATACAATGGAAATACCTGTAGATAAGGCATATATATTTTATAAATTGGTTCATAATACATTATCTCTATCCCGAGTATTAATCGATGGACTGTTCTCATCAAAACGATTGTATGAGTCACTCAGCCTACTCTACTGGCTTTGTATGGTTTTTTTTTAAATTGTGGATTAATGGAGCCAACGCTAAGCAGAGATAGATGGCGAGTTTTCTAAGAGGAGACCAGGACTCGACCCGGGTTATAGTGTCAAAGATGATGTACAAAAAATTGCATTTTGATTAATCAAAATGCAACTGAATGCAATAATGTTGATTATTATTTTTATAAAAGAAAGATATTTTAAAATAATATTAAATTAATAAATTTGGTATTGGAAACAACTACCTATATTAATTTTTATTGAAATATTAGTCATAATTCATAAAATTTAAGTACTTCATTACATTAATAAAAATAAACCCAAATCGTCAAATAAACTATTATTTTTTTCATTAGGACAGTAAGAGCTCTCTCGTCTGTCTAAAGGTGGGATGATACTTTTAGAAGTGAAAGTGAGCTCCCAAAAAGTGAATAAAAAGTCTCATTGACCGTAAAAACATATTTATTTGAAATAATTATTTTTGAAACCACAAGATATATTTAAATATTTTTTTTTTTCTTCTTTAACCCGCATTGATATTTTGTAACATTGAGACATTTTCTACGGTTCAAAAAAAATATTAATAATGAAACTTTGATTGTATTATATTTTGATAATTGTTAAAACTAGTTTAAATGATTGCAAATATATACTTAACACCTTCTAAACGTTTTGAAAACCATGATCACTGGCTCAGCATGAGTATGTGGTCAGTGAAATTGTCGCCAACCTCCTATGAGGAGAGACTCTTGATGAAGAAGAAACGTTTTTGAATATATTATTTTATGTTTGTTCACATATAATATAGAGTCTAGAACTATGAAACTCTTATAAAGAGGGGCAGATAGGAAAGCAGTTAAAAGCTATCCGAATCGATTGCGACTCTGTACGTCTTTGGCATTTGCCTTGTAAGCAGAAAGGGTTTTTCACAAAAGTTTTGCATTATTTCGTAGTAAAATTTGTTGGAATAAAAAAATTATTAAATATTTGACGTATTCAGTACAAAGTTTTCATAAAAACTATTTTTTCAGAATATTCACATTTAACGTATTTTGTGTCATTTTTTTAAATATAAAATCAATCAATGAAGACAATATCAGTACTTAACACTGCGGATTTCCATAAAATATATTTTAGATTTAATAGAACAAAAAATATCTAGTTATACTTTATATTTAGGAATAGGATAAATAATAATTACAACATATAACCCAACATATCCAGTTATTTTTTTCTTGTAATATAGTTTTTTTTTATTTCGTGGTACTTACACAAATTTTATGACATAAAGAAACGTCTGTTTTTTTTTACTAATTAATTTTTTTTTTTTAAATAATCAACACGATTATTGGTCAAGATTAAGAACCGGTCGCTATAAAATTTAGCGATTCAATTAAAAGTGTAATGATGAGACGAAGTTGCTGACTCACGCTGGAGATCAGGAGTTAATGGAGCTGCAGCAGTGCGACGATGGGGCGAGGTGGGTCGAGTACTACTGACGTTGCACTATGCTTATAAGGCATGCACTTTTTGTACCAAGTGCATCCAGTTTGATGCGTGTTGTTCGAGGTCAGGTCAAACGTGAGTGTAAATATTATCTTATAAGTAATTATCAAGACATTGTTTGAGATATCAGAAAATATTCACTCATAAAAATGTATATTATAGAATAACTATGTTATTTATTTAATAGTATTATATTCCCTGTTATTTTTTAGTGCATTTATATGTTAAAATAAATTTAATTATAATCATATGTTCCCAATCCGAGAGCCCCACAGTGACGTCATTCCGGACGTACGTTATAGTACACTAAAAATATGTCTTAGTTGATGGTGTATTTATATTAGTACATATGATATTTTGAGAAAGCTTGAGGTTTTTGCAGAGCTCTGTTTATCAACTGATTTGAGAAAATTAACAATTAAACAGGTGTTTACCGCGAGTAGGATTTAAGCCCACACTATTCGCCTATACCTGCCTCATACCTGGTTTAAATATATTAATGGATATTTTTCGTTAATTTTTAAAACTAAACTTAGACAAGCAACTGCCTTAGCCATTTGAGTACATCTATTAAAATAACTAACAAATAATAATATATGTTTATCATCATTTTTCGATAAAAGACTTGTTAGGCGAAAACAATCGCTTAAAAAATAAATATTTCATATGGTATATTTTTAAAAAATATTATAATGCATTTCTATTTTAAAATTTGTGGTGAAAAATATAAATATTTAAATAATATATCAGTTGAATTAGTTTAAATTTTTAAATAGATTTGTTAAACTTGGATTTATTAGTCAATGTTCTAATATTAATCTTTGTGGTCAAAAAACCAAAATTACCATGTTCAATAGTGAATGCATTCTTTTCATATATTAAACACCTACGCATTACTTAATAATTGTATTTAACTAATAAAAGTATATTTTTATTTTCTGTTATAAATATAAACTACATAGTGTTTCTGAACCTTCCCACTGTCATTTCTAAAAGCCAACCGCTCTTTTTCACTTCTTATTTCTAGAAATTTGCTACCCTACCGATCACGGGTCCCATATGGATAAAGCAAGAAGTTTTTTTTTTCAGTTCTGTTAAAAGTATAAATTGAACCCAAGATTCCTGTAAATCCTCTTTTTACGTACTCTTCCCTTGCGGACTCCTTCACTTACAGAGTAGTTTGGTTCTCGTGGTACTACTCGTTGTAATATTATCTATGCTTATTTCACTCGCGGAAGAAACATAAAATAAATCAAACAAACCTTATCTAATATAAAACACAACCCTTAACGTATAAGATCTCTTCATAGTTTTGTACCTTTGAAGAGAACTCTTTTGTAAGAATAGATATATCTTCCGCTGTAGTTTTTACCGAGCCAAAGGGCAGGAAATTGTCAATTTAGCTAATTTACTCCGAGTGCTCTAAGAAGACTCTCGTTTTGTTATCTTGAGTTACAAGAATAGTTGTTCTCAGTGTTTCGAAATAAACTTAACATATATCCTACCTCAGCCGTATTAAATCATATTAATTGTTATCTGCATTTGAACCACATCAGTGGCATTCAAAAAATTGAAAACATACATTTTCGTATATTAATACTTCATGAAAAATAATGCCCATAACTAATTTGAATAATTTATTAGAGATATATTGTATTGGATGAATATAACAGGTGGCTGTGATGTTTGTCCCCAATATTTTAACAGTTTATACAGTTGAGCGCAGAGCGTGTCGGCAACAGGTTTGCAAGTCTACGCGAAAGGTAATAAAATAATGACGTAACATTACAAATTATGCATTGACGAATTTCCACTGTCAAAAAACTGGTAAATTCAAATTAAATAACAGTAGGAGATAAGAGTATTTATAAAACTAATAATTATTACTCAAGCTTACAATGCGATGTAGGGGTTGCTATAACCCTCATCCCGGAATTATGGATATTTAGGTTTATAAAAATGCCATATTATAAATTATATGCCACACAATTGTCTCTTAATTTTTCCTTCGAGATATGGGTATAGTAAACACTAATAAACATATATAGTTCCTCTCACACTTGTTAATTATAAAAACAGTAGCCAGATACCGTTCATAGGTTATCGGTTACCAACATTCAATTCATAAAGATGATTCAGAAAGCCAATGCCAGGTATTCTCTCTGAGTAATAAAACCTCAGGCAATCCGTCAGTCGAGCACCGCATGATTAATGCCCACGCATAAATTGGGCAACAGTGTATTTCGAGGATAATCAAAAATTAAACTAAGCTTGACCCAAAAAATACATTTTTTAGTTAAACCATCCCTGAGAAGGGGTATCGCGCTACATATTACTACACTCTTGTTCGAACTAAAAACCCCGTGTCTGGCACACAGCTGTGCTGGCTTCCAAGCCACGATAAGATCAAATCTTGCTGATTATTGGAAACAAAATAAGAATAAGGAAAATAGAAAATAAATAATATAAATTTTTTCAGCGTCAAAATTATAATTATTATCTGTCAAAGTTCAATAGATCACCCGAGATATCTCACCAGGCACTCACGCGTCATGGCTAATGAGACAAAGGGACGCTCCGATATAGTTCCGATTATAAATCATATTTTTTAAAATCAATCATTAATCATGTCATCACACCATGTCATCCAGCTCAATGTCATTCACGAAATTTTTGTTTGTAAGCGCTTCCACCTTCCGCATTGTGCGACATCTTCCTATTTTCATCTCGTGGCATGATAGTTCACTCACTCACCTGTGGCATTCATAAATTTTGGTCCATTTGCAATGCGGATGACCTTGGTCTCAGAAAAGTAGTCGATAGAGCGTTAGAGTTATTGAGGGAATGAGATCTTTTTTGGATTGATAGCCTTGAGTTCTATCACTAGAGTATGGAAAAAATTTCAGGGGATGAAAGAACCTGAAATTAAAATAATCGAATTAGTTAGTTGGGACAGATCAGCGACTCGCCTGGGTTGTGGGGACTTCTGCCAGGCAGTGCAGCTAACAGCTGATGGCTCTTCCAGACATTGGCTTGGCGCACACGAATCTCTTGACTTTATTGTTAATGTTCTCATCCCCACTCTGCAGGTTCGTGTGCGCTCGGCGAGTGTGTAGAGTGTAGAGTGTGGAGCACGAGCAGGCAGGCGACCAGTCCGCCGGCGGGGCCTGGTCGCGGCTCAGTCGGTAGCGAGGCGCGCAGAGAATAGGACGCGTCCCACACTTCAATTGCTCCCGGCAAGGTCCCGAGTGCTATAACCAATCCGAGCGACTTGCATGCAAATATAAACACACAATAGGCGAATTGACGCGGCCGATACGGGTCCATAGTCGGAGGGCCGCGGCCGGAGCGGGCGCGGGAGTGCTCCGTCGATCCCGGTTTCCGGAACTCGCAACCGGTTATCCGAACCGGCAACTTGAAGATCTCCACAACAGGTGCCCCGGGAAATCATATTGCGAAAATGGTGAGTTTAGTTAGTTCTAGTTGTGGTTTTAAGCTATACATTCGAGTGAATATAAAACTACCGCTTTTTCTTTGACCTACATACCTTTGTTACAATGGCCGTATATTTGTTGTTTGGTTGTACGCACGAATTCAATAAATATTTTTATTATTGTTTATTTGATTTCCTTATTTTGCTAGACCATGAGTTTGGAAAATGAATTGAGCTTGTGTTCGTGTATATATATATATATAAAAATATTATATGTAAATATATGTTTATTAGGTAATTATTGTGTGTCTATACACATATTGAATTATTTTCGCTATCAAGTGTGTAGTGCTGATTGGGCTTTGTGATTTTGCAGAACAAATAAATGATAAGAATGTATGGATCTTCCAGGTGAGTTGTTTTCAGATAATCTTGATCGATTCTGTTTTTTTTTAAATTTATTTGCAATCAAAAGTTACTGGCGTATTTTTTTATGACAATTTTATTTCGTGAGAAACTGATTTATTTTTTTGCCGTCAAATTTTATTCATTTTATAGAGACACCGTTATAAGCATCACTTTGACGATGTTTCTGTACCTGTGGCCTGCATAATTATTGTGACCGTGGACCTCCTCTGTTCTTGACCAAACATATGAAATTGATCTAAACAACTTCACCATAGCAAAATAATAAATGAATAATAAAAAATCCAACCTTATTATAATAAATAAAAACAATAATGTTAATCAACTTTTTTCCAATTTAAAATTATTTTTTAAATTAGTTTTCATACTAATAATGAAAAAAGTTCAAAATGATTTTACTCTTTTTAAAAGCTTTCAGGCACATTTGACGTTTCTAATTTTCCAAACCACTTTATAATGTGAAATAGCCTCTAGATGCTCAAAATTGAAAATTTAGTAAATTCCACAATACAAGATTACATAACCATTTTCACTGCTCACAAAACCCAATTCTAACATCGTCTCTAAAACCATAGTTTATAATTCAAAATACTACCTTAAATTAATGAAGAGACATTATGTTATACATTAGAAGTAAATTATTACAATTTATAAAGTTACCTTCAAGTATTTACCAATACCAGTATATTTAAGATATAATATTATATATTAATCTTATCGTGCACGTGGCTTCAAGCACATCCACTTTAATTAATCAAAAATAAAAATTGATAGCAATGCAATGTCTTATTTTATAAAATAAACGCAAGTATGCTTTATATGTGTATATATAATTTATATATATATATATATATATATATATATATAGTCGGTGATAGTTTGTTTAAAATAACTATTTGAACATATTTTTAAACAGTCAAATAAAAAAAAATTAGCAGATTAGTTGTTTATATAAAAACCAAAAGTTATAATTTTATTTATATAAATCCGTGCTATTTTTTCCATCAGATACTAAAATGTTTTTATACATAATTTATAACAATTATAAGTACATGACACATTAAATATTTACAGTAAGCGAATCATCAAGTGAATAATCTATTTAAGACTCTGTTAATATTTATAATGTTTGCAGAACTATCAACAACAACCGCATTAGGTGTAGTTGTAAAACAATAGACTGGCTATTTATAGAAAAACAATATATTGTATTACATAAATTTGCATTAAATATAATTTTTATCTTAATTGGCTAAGTGATTGATATAAGAACCTCGTTTGAGATCCAAATTAAAATACAATTGAACTAATTTTTCTTAAAATATCATAGTATCTAGTAATGATTACTCAAGCCTAAAATTATGTTTATTAATAATTTTAAAAAATATACCTATATTTATTCTCTTATAATTTTGATTTGTAGATCAATAAATAAAAGTAAATATAATTTTGTTATGTGGTGTATATTTTGTAATAAGATAGCAATTCCTGAGTTGTAGTATAGTTTTTACATTTGAATCAAAATGGCTACAATTCAAAAAAATATTTTTACCGTATAATTCTTAGCAGTCTGAAATTGCACAATAAAATCCATAAAATCTATAATCAGTTGGTACTTTTACATTGTGTAATTTCTTTGAAACAATAATTAATTGTGTTTCAAGTGAAATCGTTCGCTTAGTGAAATTATCACTTTAATATCAACTTTGTTTTTTTTAATAATTAGGAGTAAGTCATTATTCGTAGCCGATTAAACTTCGACCGGGAAGAATTCGATAAATATTAGCCTTATCATAAAACTACCGTATATGTAAGAATTAGTAGACAGTCGTGAATCATATGCCATTATATATTTTTATAAGTGAAAGAATCAAAAGTTAATATAACGGGAAAAACCGGTGCTTCCTGTGGTTGAATGCTTTCAGCTATTATTTTTATGAATATTTACGTAAAAATCTTTATCTCGATTGTCTGCATTAGTATGCAAATTTTATTGGTATTTAACTTAATGCTTGTTTTTAATAAGATACGGCATGGGAAAAATCAACGAGCATAAATTTCATTACCGATTACACAACAATATTGTGAAATCGGATGTTGATTGAGGATGGTACAATTCATTGGATTAGGAGTAATTTTTAAAATACTTTTTATACACCATTATCTTGTTACTTGCGAGATTTATTTTGCGATTTTGTATTTACAGCTCACAAAAACGATAATCGAAATTCGCATATATCATGTACAAAAATCAACACTGAAACAAAAAAATGGATATTTTGACGTAATTGATTTCAAGATTCGTTCACAAGTAGATGCGCATACAGTAATACCCCGCTTTACGCGAGGGATACGTTCCGGAAAAAATCGCGTTAAGTGAAATTCGAAAACATACATACATAGTCAAAACTCAATACAAAAAAATACGAATCATTTGTATCAATCACTTTAATTCTAAAAACACTTTATGCAGTATTACATGCTATTTTTACTGAAAAATATATCTATTGTTTTTTGGGCAGCGTTTCTTTTGCGTTCTTGTAAAATACGTTCATAACACCCAACGCTGTTTTTAATTTAAGACAAGTCAATACACATTATGTTCATACACATTCTTAAAATAAGAAATTCGCGTAACGCGAGGCATTTTAACGCGAACTTTGAAATTCGCGTTATAGTGAAACCGCGCATAACGGGGTCGCGTAAAGCGGGGTATTAGTGTACACTATGTAGTGCTGTATATTTCCCCGAGGTTCGCGTGACCCATCCAGCCAGCGGCCATCGCCGCTCCCACTCTCTCGCGTGGCTGCGTCCTTGTTGCCTGTCAATGGATTAATTCGGCGCTAGGTTACGCATCGCGGACACACACCTGCTCCGCACTCCAGCGGGACTCGTTACTACCGACTAAATTTGTTAATCGGCTTGCTTCGAATAATTCATTAAAATATTCGTATTATTTTTTTATTGATAATTCATTAATTCATCCATTTCATTCTGTATCCTGAGTAAAGGAGTAGTGAACTTGGAATGGTTGTGGAGGGACTCCTGATGTAGTTTCTGTAGCTTGCTGCAGAAGGAGTATCAGATCTAAACGCTAGAGCTTTGTAAGGAAAGGATTTATAATAATGCTATTGGACAGCAGCAATACACAGACTTTTCCTTCCAATATAAAACTGTAGTGTAGAAGGGCCCGGGGGACCCACTACACTATTTTCCCCTTAGAAAACCATGAACACTGGTTCAGCATGAGTATATGCTCAGTAAAATGGTCGCCAGCCTCCTCTGAGGAAAGGCGCTTGAAGAAGAAGATAAATTACCTGCATCGTTGCAGACTTTTTTTTATAAATCGTCAATTTATTTAGCTATTCATATATTTAATTTGAAAATCATTGACGATCATTTTTTAAGCCTTAATTTTCCAAATTACTTATACAAATTACTCATTGGCTTATATGAAAATATAAATATTACTTTTGTTTGACATTTTGTGTAGTGTGCCACTTTAGTTATAGCTACTGAAAATTATACCTATGCATTGTACTGTTACAAAATAAATACATGAAAATATAATTTATTATGTCTTGAAGACATGATAAGTTGTCTTGCATACAATAAATCCTTGACGTAAATAATTGCTTCGATGTACCCTGCCTACAGTATTCAAGTATAATATATAATTTTTTGGTTTTAAATAATCACCGTTGCAGGCATACGCATGATATTGTTATATATTAAATTATAAAAATTAAGATTTCCTCAATTGTAATAATTCAATGTTGTAACGTTATAAAATATATATATATTGTATAATAATATCATGTAATGTAATAATCTAGCACAAATAGATTATACATAAGATTAAAACATTCTACACGTTATCTAGAATCCTTGTATTCCACAAAGAGGGCCAAAATTGGTATCGGTAGCAATATTTTTAAGCATTTGGACTTGGATACGAGCTTTGGAACTGTATTTATCTATTATTTTTTCAAATCATGTCTAGGAACCGTACACAAAGAGAATTAAATAAATAAAAAATTGTGTTATCTGATTGTGAAATACATGAGACTAACTAAATTATAACTAAACGTGTTATAAGTTTGAAATAATTTTATAATTTTACAAAAAATTACACAGATAATATTTGATTTATTAAATATTTTGGCAGGAAATCCATTTTAATATTTTAAATAATGCACGTTGTGATTTTTCCACATCTTAAGGCATTATCAAACAAACTTTTATTATAAGTTGGCATTTTCAAACGAAAGCACTTCGTTTGATAATGCCAGCGTGGTTTGCAAAATTGGTCACCAAAAAAATTAAACATATGAAAAAAATCTGTTAAAAAGTATTTTATATAAAATAGTTAGTTTCTAAAATATGCATCTCTTAGTGACAAAGTTGGTAACAAAAATGTAAATCAAACATATTTATTGGATTAGAGTTAGGCAATACAAAAAGTAATAATAAGAAATAAACAAAATATAATAAATTTTAGTGAGACGTCTGATTTTTTTTGTCAGGAATAAGTGCACCAATGTTGATAACGATTGATGTTATTGCTACACGCAATCCACTTCCAAATGCTCATCAGTAATTCGTGTTCTCATAAGAGATTTAATATGCTTCATTAGAGTAAAAAGCTGTTCACACGAGTATGTGTTTCCAAATATTGAAATCATCGATAGAGCATATTTGTATAATGTAGGATATTTCTCCTTGTCCAAATATGTTTTGTGAAAGATATGCATATATATATTTTGCATATGCTCCCCGGGCCAAAAGTAAACACCCTGCGGGCCGCAGTTTGGCCACCCATGAATTAGATGGTAGGTTATAGAAATGCCTGCTTATTTATGTAAAAAACATGTCAGTAATATTTATAACTTAAGGTAATGTAAATTATACGTAAAAATATACTGTACAACTATTACCCTTATCACAGAATAGAAATGCAGATCTCTGCTTTTAGTATTTGTCTTAATTATGTCATTTTATGCCTAATATTATAGAATAACCAGTTTTATAAAAAGCATAGTAATTTATCTAAAGATTAAATGAACATTGAATATTAAATAAGTAAAATAAATAACCTGTTTAAATAGGTATACAAATAATATATATTCACCATCAATATAAATAATTTTCAAGTTGCTACAAGCATTAATATAAATATATTTCATTTTTTATTACTTTATCAGATCTCTTGGTAATAAAGGAAGTGCATAATAGGTATTGGCTCTAAATTTATGTATATTTTATATTTATATTTGTGGATAAGGATCTCAAAATGGATTGGATGATTCAAAGATTGCATTTAATCAATGTTATCTCTCAAAATATTTTATTTGAATTTCCAGGCAAAAGACACAACTTGTGGATTTTGGAACATCCGTCCAGCCTTCCTCCAGAGGTTTGCTACTTCTCGAAGCTTCATGATTACTTATGGGCTTCTTGGAACTGTTCAGAGTATGGCTTACATATACTTTGTAGTCTCACTTACAACTATGGAAAGAAGATTTAAGATTCCAAGCAAAACAACAGGTAATAACAAAACATTTTGCCATAAAACATTAGTTTACTAATTAATATAATGTGATGCTTTTCGTTTAAATCAAATTAATAAAATGTGTATGTTTGAGAGATTTTATAATATTAAATTGTTTCATTTTTACATACTTTAGTTTACACAATTATTTTTGGTAGAAATAAAATATATTATAACTCAAATACACTTTCATTTGATCTTCTCTCTTTAAAAATATTAACATTGTGATCTTTTACATAACAGGAATAATGCTAAGTGGTAATGAAATAAGTCAAATACTTCTTTCACTATTTCTATCATATTTTGGAGGCCAAAGGAATAGACCGAGGTGGATTGCTTGGGGAATATTCATATGTTCCTTGTCTTGCTTTATCCTTGCCCTTCCTCATTTTTTATATGGAGCAGGAGAGGTATATTTAATTTATAATTTTATATCTTAGCACCTTTTATTTGAGACATATTATTTGATTTATTAATTTCTCATATAGATTATGTAATAATCAATCAGATATTCTGTATTTCAGGATGCATTAGCATTGACAAAAGAATATGCAGACTTCTCTCAAAATTCAACGTCAAATAAATTTACAAGAGGCAAAACTACTTTATGCTCTAATACTAGACCAGAGGATAACTGTGATGAAATGGAATATCTAGGAGAATTCTCAATTTTGCCTGTACTACTTGTGTTTATATCTCAATTTGTACTAGGGATAGGAAATACTCTATATTATTCTTTGGGAAATACTTATATGGATGATAATACAAAAAAAGCAAGTACTCCAATGTTACTTGGTAAGAAATATCAATTTAATATATTGAAACCTAAGAAAAACAATATATTTTATATTTTAATCAAGTTACTTTATACACGTTAAATACAAAAAGCGAACATAATATTTACAAGATATTTTTTTTTTCATATGCAGGATGTATAATTAGTAAACATTCAATATTGATATTTAAAATTACAGCAATTATCAAACATTTGTGCATCTGATAAACATTTAAAAAATCTTCAGATTTTATATAACAATGTCATTTATATTTCCAGGCTATGCATTTGCTCTTCGTACATTTGGTCCAGTCATTGGCTTCCTCTGCAGTCCTCTCTGTCTCTCCATATATATAGATCCAAGACTGACACCAGTAATATCGAAGGACGATGCACGCTGGATGGGAGCGTGGTGGCTGGGATGGATATTCCTCGGGTTATTGATGTTTATATTCTCTTTCCTTATTGGCATTTTCCCGAAACACTTACCGAAGATTGAAAAAAAACTTGCTCCAGAAGAAGGAATTCCGCAGTATCCTAAAATAACTGCCATTATCAATGACAATAAACTCATTGATGAAATACCTCTCACTAAGAAAAGATATTCTTTAGAAAAACAGCCAGAACCTCAAAGCACAGTTGTTGTAAAAACCACTCCACAAACTTCAGATCATGATCCATCAACTAATACAAACTTCCCAACATTAAAAGGTAAATGCATGGAAATCTACATATACCCAAGTTGCATACTCATCAGACACTAAAAAATATTCCAAGTCAGTAAGTAAGTGGCATAAGATTAAAAAATGTATTTTTTCTCTACATTTCAAAAAATTTTTTTTTATCATTTCAGAATTACCACAAGCACTAGGACGTCTACTTAAAAACAAACTTTTGATGGCAAACATTATGTCGGGAGTGTTTTACGTACTAGGTTCTAATGCTTACATAACATATATGGCAAAGTATATAGAAATCCAATACAGCAGACCCGCTGTGTCATCGACCCTCATCGCAGGTCCAGCCGTCCTGATAGGGGTTGTGTGCGGCTTTCTAGTATCAGGCTGGTACATATCCAGAAAGAAGCCTTCGCCACGACGTCTGCTATTTTGGAATGTGATCGTTGGAATTGTTGGTTTACTTGGAGAAGGCATTTACATATTTTTAAGTTGTCCTCAAACATCTTTGGAAGAACAACTTTACTTGAATGGAAGGTATGTAAATATAGGACGTATTAAATCTTACAATACTGTATTTAAGGTTCATCGTCATGAATTCAGTGAAATATTAATAATTAAAAATATACATCTACTCATGCATTTTGTTACAAAAATAACAAACTACCTGAAATACACAAAAAACAATCAATTATTACATGCTCATTTAAATATTCCATTTCAGGTCTCAGCTTATAGTTCCTTGTAATAGTGGCTGCATGTGTGACAGAATAAAATATGACCCTGTGTGTCATAAGCCCACAGGACAAATCTTCTTCTCTCCCTGCCATGCTGGGTGCACGGATCAAATACCTGAATCACAGGTTAAAACCTTCATTAAACTCTTCTTACACAACAATTACCACTATTGAAAACTATCTGTCTTGGATGATCCAATCGGTAGATTACTGTTGTAACTCAAAAAATGGTGTTAGATACATAAATATTTTTCTCATGCAAAAATCTGACCAACTTAATCAGAGCAAATAAAGACTATCTCTTCATAGAATTAGATCAAATTATCAATGTCATTTCTTATAGTAGTAAATTTAAAATTTATTTGAGTTGTATTGTCAATTTATTGAATGTACGCTGCCGTATTTTTGAGTGGTTTACCTTGTATTTTAATTAGATAAACTGTTAGTTACAGGTATGCTGCCTTCAAAAAAGCTTAACATTATTCAAGGTATACATAAAAATAAGATTAAACAAAAATTTTAATTACAGATATACTCTAATTGCACATGTTTGCCATCCCACCCAACAATCAACCTCTTGAACAGCAGCCAATGGATTAATACAATAGACCCTATTCAGCTCGGTGGTCCGGACTACGCAGTTCCCAACTCAGATTGGAATCAACTGCACGCTGGAATTTGTACCAAAGAGTGTAACTTTGGCTTCTTTATGTTTATTGCAATTGCAGTGATCATTAATATACTAGGGGCATCAGGAAAAATTGGAAATGTACTCGTCAATTACAGGTATGTTTTCTTTAAATAATAAACAGATTTGTGATGAATTTTATGCATAATAATCATGATTTTTGTGTACAAGCAAAATAAACAAAAGAATGAATCAAATGTATTCGTTTACTATTTTTTAGGTGTGTTGATATCAAAGATAAATCCTTCGCCCAAGGACTATTGCTTTTGATGTTATCATTATTTGCACTGATTCCCGGACCAATATTATACGGCGCTATTATTGATTTCACATGCATTGAATGGGGAGAAAAATGTGGACAGCGAACAAATTGCCTGATGTATAACAAAGATACTTTCCGGATATACATCAATACTGTCGCATTCTGTATGTATTTTTATTGCAAAATAATATCTTATTTGTAAATTTTTAACATAATACAATAAAAAATATTATAAGAACACTATGAGCAGAAGAGGTCATCTTACCCCTTCTCTGAGATGGTCTTAAGCAGCAGGATAAGTAAAATTACTTTTTATGCCAACTCATTACAAACTGCGGGTAGAGTCATATGGTTAATTTTTTTAAACCAACTTGGCAAGAAACTAAATTCATCTTATAAAAACCAGCTGAAGGCGAGCCGGCAGCCCCGAAAATCTGCTAGATACACTTAGGATTTTTATTAATATTTTTTGACATTATTTTTACTCTAAGGTGTTTATTTGTCCCGTTCTTTTTAATAAGAATAAGCAAAAACTATTCTTTAAAGAAAAGTGACAATTCTTACAGAAAAATCTTAAATCCTTAATAAGTTATGCTTGATTTCGTAAATTACACTTATTCACACTGCTCATACAGTGTGCCTGCACAATTAGCCAGTTCAAAATGTCTAAATAATATTAATTTAAATACTTATAATTCCCAACTAATAATTTTAATACTAAAAAGCTCTTGACAATTAATTGAATTTTATAATAGTGTATATTATAACATGTATTTTTGTTTCAGTTCTTACATTAATAGGTGTCATATTAGATGGCGTTGTGTGGTACTTTGGGCAAAATCTAGATCTTTACAGTGAAATAAGTGATGAGAATAAAAATGAAATCACATCACCGAAATCAAATGGAGAGCCAATAAAAGACTCAGAACATTAATATTAATTTAGAATAGAGATTATTTATTCTACATTCTACAATTTCACGAATCACCAATGCATACCTCATTATATTTTTATTATATGTTAAACTTAAAAATATTGTTACGGTTAAGTTTAATGTGATAAGACACATGTTTAATAAAAAAAATAACTGAAATAATATTTATTTATTTGAAAAACTAAGAATAGTGCTAGTCATTGAATGAATTAAATTTATTTTTACTGGCTACAAACAGTTATACATTCAATCACATAATTTTAATCTACGTGGCAATAACCATCATTGCAAGAACCAACCAGGTTTTTGGAATCTTACAAAAATTGTGATGAGTTTGGAATTCTATCCATGCACAGTTATGTTTAAGGATTTAAGGTGGTATATGAAATATAAATTAAATTAAAATGGAGTGTGCTATAAAAACAGAAACCAATAAATTAACAAAGGTCTTAAAATTGATAACAGCAATTGCAATCATAATATTTTTATTTCCATTTGTAGTTAAACATTCCAGTAAAAAAATTTATGAGTTTGGAGCATCAATTTTCAAAATCCTTACGCCAGATCTTAGAAATTGAGTCCAAGTGAGTTAGTGATGTTTTATTATCAATATTTTGGGTACATAACGGTTACACTACTTCAGATTCGAGATCAGAAAACTCATCATCATACACAGATACAATTTCAAAATCTGCAATACAACCATTACAAGCTGCTAAATAGGACACGAGTTCTAAAAAATCCTCTCAACAGTTTTTTTAAGGTTATCAGTTTACGCACAAATTAACAATAAAATTGCTAGATTTTTATTTTGACAATTTTCCATATTGAATAATATCAGTCTATCAGAAACCGAGAGCAAAATTGTACAAAATGGCTCTGCGACAGTCTCACAAGTCTATGACCTATCTGGTTTATAAGATTAAAGTTAACACTTTTTAACTAAATATTATTTTACACTGGCATCATCTGTTTCAGAGAACTCCATTGATATGATATCATTTGCTCTCAATATAGCATCAGGAATAGAACAACTAGGTGTTTGCAAGTCACTAACTAATATCTCTTGTACATCAACATCAAATCCTTTGAAGGTACCGTTTAGAAAAGTCATTTCGTGTGTCATAATGTTGCACTTGCTGCCTGAAAGCGAAAACTCTTATTAAAATATATGTTTAATTTTATATACTTACTTAAATAAATATATCAAATTAAATTCATACAATTCCCCATGTATACAATGTTTTTTTTGTTGTATATTTTTCAGTAAAATTGTTACCTCGCAACGCAGTAAGCCTTTTTAAAAAGTTTTCTCTTAATGCAGCTCTAGCAACTTGCTTGGTTTCATCGGCAAAATCTAAATTAGACGACATTTTTGACAAGAAAACAACATAAAACGTCAAATAGTTGAGGTTATGTTAATGATAACAGTCTTCTTTTTCTTTTTTAAGGCTATGCAGTAGAGGTCGTACGTAAATAACAAAGTAGTACTTCCACTCTGATAAATACACTGTATTTTACAACGACACATTAGAGAGAAGATAATTTTTTTTTAATAATCTCACTAGTTTCAAATATTTTAAATAGAAAAAAAAATGCATCGTTTGCTTCGATGTACCCTTCCTACAGTATTCAAGTATAATATATAATGTTTGGTTTTTAAAGAATCACCGTTGCATGCATATGCATGATATTGTAATATATTAGATTATTATTAAGATTTGCTCAATTGAATTAATTTAATGTTGAAAAGTTATAAAATACATATATTGCATAATACTATCATGAAATATTATGTTCTAGCAATAGATTCTTACAATCTAGAATCCTTGTATTCCACAAAAAAGGCCAAAATTGATATCGGTGGCAATATTTTTAAGCATATGGACTTAGACACGAGCTTTGGAACTGTTTTTATCAATCAATCAAGTGTTCTATATTTCAGGATGCATAAGCATTGACAAAAGAATATGCAGACTTCTCTCAAAATTCAACGTCAAATAAATTTACAAGAGGCAAAACTACTTTATGCTCTAATACTAGACCAGAGGATAACTGTGATGAAATGGAATATCTAGGAGAATTCTCAATTTTGCCTGTACTACTTGTGTTTATATCTCAATTTGTACTAGGGATAGGAAATACTCTATATTATTCTTTGGGAAATACTTATATGGATGATAATACAAAAAAAGCAAGTACTCCAATGTTACTTGGTAAGAAATATCAATTTAATATATTGAAACCTTAGAAACGAAATATATTTTATATTTTAACAAAGTTACACTGTTTAAGTTACATATAAAAAGCGAACATTATAATTACAAAATATTTTTTTTTACATAAGCAGGATGTATAATTAATAAAAATTGACATTTAAAATTACAGCATTTACACAATATTTGTACATCTGATAAATATTTAATGAATCTTCAGATTTTTTATATCAATGTCATTTCTAATTCCAGGCTATGCATTTTCTCTGCGTACATTTGGTCCAGTCATTGGGTCCCTCTCCAGTAATATCGAAGGATGGGAGCGGGGCGGCTGGGATGGATATTCCTCAGGTTATTGATGTTTATATTCTCATTCCTTATTGGCATTTACCAAAGATTGAAAAAAAGCTTGCTCATTTATATAAAAGCAAAAATTAAAATGGTGTTGGTGCTACGAGAACAGAAAACAATAAATTGAAAAGGTCTTAAAATTGATAACAGAAATTGCTTTCAACATTTTTATTTCCATTATATTTTTTTATATGAGTTTGGAACATCAAATTTTCGTAATTTTCACAACAGATCTTAGGAATTGAGTCCAAGTGGGTTAGTGATGTTTTATTATCAATATTTTGGGTACATACCGGTTACACTACTTTAGATTTGAGAGCAGAAAAATCAATCACCATACACAGATACAATTCCAAAAATCTGCAACACAACTATTACAAGCTACTAAATAGGTCACAATAGTTTTGAAAAATCCCTCCAACAGTTTGCTTAAGGTTTACACAAAATTAACATGAAAATTTTTATTTTGACAATTTAATTATCAAAATAAAAATCAGTCCATCAGAAACCGAGTGCAAAATCGTACAACGTATTATTTTAATTCAATAACATTGACTTTCTACCTTGACGTCATCAATTTGAGAATACAACACAGCTTGTAGCCAACTAATTACATACCGTCTATGATAAGTTCTTTTGTATATTTTTATGACATTATTAGGTCTAAGCAGATAGTTATTATTCAGAAGCACTGAGCCCGCATTTCGATAACAAGCCAGCCAATGATAACAGGACTTTCGCTGGGCAAAAATGTCGAAACTAAGATATGACGGCAAAATGTCGCTTTTTAATATTTCGTTTTATTAGCTTCCCGAAGTTCGCAGACGGCGGCTGGCGACATGAGCGCGCTCGCAAGCATGTACTTGCTGGTCATCTTCCTGTTGGTGGATACTTTATCAATGGGGCACACCGACTATTTCAACGGTAAGTAGATATTTGAATAACAACACTTTGGGGTTTTTAAAGCACACCTCAAAATGCCTAATAGCGGTTGCGGTCAATCGTGATTGTGGGAAACTTTGTTTATACATTCAATATTACCTATCTATGGAAAATTCTCGGATCAATACTGTTTGAAATATTTTTGGGTTTAAACGTGTAGATGTCTTTTACAAATAAGTGAAGCCAAATTATCACCCCGAAGCTTTGCGGTTTTCTGATATAATACATTTAGAAAGGGTATAAAGTTTCTGGTATTTCCTTAACCAAGGTATTAACTTTGAACATCTGTTTTGAAAGCGTACTGAGTTAAATATTCAACGCGTCCGCATTTGTATCCATACAGGGTTATCTAGATAATATAATATCTCTATATCTAATCCAACCTTTCATCTGTCATTATAAACTATGTATAAATATGCTGGTTTTGTAAAGTTTTTAAATTGTAATTATAGTTCAAATGACTTTAACCATTTACAAACTGTTTATTATTTATTATCCGAATTGTTCTGACCCCTTTTAAATTGCAAAGTAATACAGAAATTAATATTTAACACCATTGCCACAATGGTAATAACACGCACAACTATTGTCATCGGTTACCGTAATGTCTTTGGGCTTAGGTTTACTAATGTAAGGATTAAATTCAAACCGCAACTTTGTAGGTGCTTCATAAATGAAACCCAAACAATAGCATACAAATCAACTAAAATTTTATGCACATTTAAAATGCATTTTGATCATCATAATATCAGACTCATACCTGCTTTTATTTGTTACTTGTAGTTATCCCTTACGTAACATTTTGCGTTTATTTTTCATATTTTAGGCACGACGCTTAAGAATGAAAATCAATCTTCAGAAGCAGCTATTCAGAGAAGCTTTAATCGAACTAGAAGTGGAAATGCTCGTACTTTTAGCGGGCTTCTCGGTTTTCTGACAGGGTATCGTCTCGGACAGGGCCTTGCTCCAAACAGTTACAATTCTTATCAAATCGACGAATCAAAGCTGGACCTCTTTACCAGTTTGTTCAATAGCGTTATCCGGCTGACTTTCGAGAAAATGCCTTACCAACTACCCTACATAAATTATGCTCCATATTATACTCCATATATTCCGTACCCTCCTCACCCTCAAAATATTTTCCCCACTCATCTGCAGCCTCCGATTTGGTATCCTCCGATGTTGCCTCCAAACTACCCCACGTACGCCGACAACCCTCACAAGCAGCCTCTAAAACCTGTTAATTTCGATGATAACGCACTTTTCGTTTCAAACCAAAATAATCAAAGAATTAACAATAGCAATACTCAGCTACATTCACAAAATGAAGTTCAGAACGACACAAAGCATAATGAAGATGAAGTTGTGGTAATAGAAAGTAACGTTGATAATTTAAATAATACATTAGAAACAAATACTAACGAGACAAATATTGTAACAAGGAGCGGGTGCATAAACATAACATCCTGTGTAGAGTTTAAAGATATTAAACCCAAACAGGAAACCTTGGCTCCATCTGAAAACTCTGAAATAACTGAGAATTTAATTGAAATTTATAATGATACTATAAATAATACCAATACGATTGAAGCAAATGAACATGAAATAAATGACGCTTCTGTTCCTGCAACAACAATGACACCCCTAAACGTGACGCAAGGACCTCCGCAGCCTCGGGACAACCAGACGGGAGGGAGTTCCGACCCCACGATCCCCCCAGCAGTCGTCCAGAGTATCACAGAGATCTCCAATCCTAACAAAACGGGCTGGACGCAACCAAAGTACCCCTACCCGGTGTATTACCATTATGGAAACCACAGCAAGATCGAGAACTTAAGCTTTACGGAAAGCCCGGAGGCGAGCCATCCGCACTTTCTAAACGCTCCGGATTACTATGATGAGCCCGTCGACAACTACCTCCCCAAGCTGGAGGGCGACCTGGCCCTGCCGCACGCAGGGGCGGCCGAAGTCTTCCGCCCCGAGCGCGACTCCTTCAAGCCCATGCCAGGGGCTTCCTACTACACTGATCCTGGATATGATGGCTACTCAGCGCGATATAATAAAAAGTTGGAAGACAGCGACTTTGTGCCTATGAAAGGCATTAAAAATTATTGATTTTTTTATATGCCTTTATATATATATATATATATATATATATATCAACGTTATTGTAAAAAAGTAATATTACTAATCATAAATTCATTCACTGATGTCATAGCGCACATTTTATAATTACAAAATCAACCATAATAATTTTGTGTACTGTTATCAATATTATTAAACCTAGTATAACAATAAAGTTCCCCGGCACGCCATTGGCGAGTAAAAGGTGTAAATTACAAATTACTCCTTTAGAAATTCCTTAATTGGAAGAAATTTCGCTAATCACTCTACCTGGCCAATCGGAATGACAGCCCGGAGCGCACCTGCGTCCACGATGCGACGTCCTCCTCCACGAGCTGACAGTCGTCCGTCGAACCGCCGAGGAGTCACTTCTGAAGACAATTCAACAAGACAACCGATCCAGCGAAGAAGACATTACACAGTGACTTAGAAGATACCATTATTTATTTTAATTCGTGACATCTCAATACTAATTATGTGGACTTTAAAAATATTGCTGGTGCTGTGTCTGTGGAGCGCTGCCTTTGCTGCTACCAGAAAACCTCCGCAGTACCTTAACCAAAGTAAGTTATTTTTTATTAATTTAATATATTCTGATTTTATCAATATGCAAAATTAACATGTTAGTTTGAAATTTGAGAAAGTATGAATCCTTATGTGGGTAGTTACGTATTATGACTTTATTATATATGCTACTAGGTCATATTTATAAGCATTTCTCTGGGTAAAATAAATTATGATAGTATAATATATTGTATTTCAAACATTAAATGTTTGAATATCTTGGTATTGATTATTTGAAATATTATATTACAATGCCGTCACCGATGAATTGAGTAATGCCTCTTTATGACACACAATATAATGTAATAACAAAACGTTTATATGTGTAGTATAGAAGAAATATTTTTTTTTTTGAATTTACTTGCGTAATACAATAAATCTGCATATGTAAGTAAATAAAATAAAACAAAATTACTTAATAAGTATAATAAATATTTATTGGTAGTTTTAAATGTTCAGTAGTTTTATCGGTGTCAGTAAAAAAATTATAAGATACAATAATTTAATCTTTTTTAAACTTATTTTGTGCTCTCTTTTAACATTTTTATTTTTACCACAGGGCTACTGTGTTTAAATTATATATATATATATATATATTTTTTTTTTTTTTTTTAACAAATAAAATGTAATATTATATTTAACATTTTACAGATTCGGCTTTAATGAGCGACGCTTGGCTGCAGAATGACTTCATTCGGGGTCTGGTAGAACTCGGGCGAAAGAGGATTCGAGACTTTCCGGGTCCTGTCGGAGGCTTCCGCTCTCCGGCCTCCACCCAGCTTCACCCCGGGCCGCTGCCTCCGGACTCTCCGCCGGCTGTCCGAGTGAACAGACACCCCACCAGGCAATCCATCTTCTCGCCGGCTGATCAACTTTTCCTGTCGCGCTACTACCCAGGATACGCCTTGAGGAACTTCGGATCAGGTACAAGTCTGCCGACACCGACGGCGAACAGCTTAAAAGACTTCTTGCGCATGTATCGTATGTTACATTTGAGACGGACAGCTGAAAAATACCTAGACGAAAACTTTGGAAAGGCTTCAAGTACAACCACCGAAAAGCTCTCCAACGATTATACTTTACCGGACTATCTCAAAAACTCAAATAGGTTTATGTCTAGTTTAGATATCGATTTACACGGAGTTAGCCTTCCTCTTAAAACCAAGCCTTCCGTTAGAAGAAAACCGATTCGTTTTGCATCTTCGACGGAAAAACCGTTTGTTAACAGCTTTGTCAATCACTTTGAGCCTTACTCGAGTTTATCAGATACCACACAATTTACAGGAGATTTTCAAAACTATGTATCTACAAAAAAGGCAACTGTTTCAGGAACGACTACAAATAAGCCTCTCGCTCCTATTTCTACGACCAGATTTAATATTTTAAAAATTACTCCTATACCGTACGATTGGAATAATTACGCAAATGAAAATTCAGACTCTGACTTAATCAGATATCCTCAATCAGAAGAACTCCCTACACTCGCTCCTTCTAATATTCTGAATTATTCTGCTAGGAAAAATAACAATAGTGTGGAAAATGATTCGATTTATTTTGGGGACGTTCCTTATCCATCAGCTCAAAGTACTCGTAGTAATAGCATTGCGTACGACTCGAAAAGCGGGTCTGACAACTTAGAAATCGAGCCATTGGAAAAAGTTTTTAATAAATTTGCCGATATCAAGAGTGCTAGCGATAATATTTCCCAAAATGAAAGCGATAACAGTAATTCAAGTATTAATATTTCTATCGAAACAAATACTAAAAATCATTCTCGCGAAAAAAACTTAACGGCCCAAAAATTTGGAGAAAACATTTCAACCTCATCGGATCCTTTTTTAGACAAATCGATATCCGTTGAAAATGTGACCTCTAAAAGTATAATTATTTTAAATATTACAAACCGCAGCAATGGCGATAGTCGGAATACAAGTAGTCCCGTCATTGATTTCCGTTCAAATTCGACTCATTTTGAAGACACCTCGGAGGGATACGATATCCTACAAGAAATAAATGTAATGCTGGAAGGTGCAAATGACGCGTTCGATATTACTGATCTAAAAACATTCCCTGCCGGGCTACTCATACATGACTCAGTCGCGTCGTCTCCCGAATCTTCGGAAATAAATATATTAGATAGAATTGAAACGGAAAACAATTCTGGCGAGTCACAATTTGAAGAATTTAACACTTATGTAGACGAAATTGAACAGGTTCAAGGATATTCAGTCACAGAAAGAACAGAGGAGGATCTAGTGCTTAAAGATGAACCAGATGAAATAGATTATTATGATGAACATTTAGGCAATCAAATTAAATTTAATTACTTTGGAAAAGATATAGCATACATAAAACAAGAAGGCACAAATCAAAGTTTATCTTCAAATAACACGACTTTAAATATTGTTGAATACGGAAAAGTAACCGACAGTGTAAACGAAATTAAAAATTCCTTAGCAGGACTAACGACAACTACAGAAAAAAATATCAACTATAGCTTACATTTAGATAAAATAATTAACAATACCACTGAGCTTTTTGAGAAACTTGCAAATGAAGCAGAGAGATTAAATATTGTTAAAGATGATATAGAGAACACTTCACATTTATCTGTTGAATCGACTTCGATGAGGTCACGGTTATCGAGTAATAATCCTTCAGTTATTACGGAAAGCTCTGATAATACCGACCATGATGTCACCACACCCGGTAGTGTAGGTGGCGTCTCGGATAGTGCGGAGGAAACTTTTAGAAAGATCCCGAATAATGTCAGGGAAATCATCGATGATAAAGATCACCCTGGGAATTTTGCAAGTATCGACAATGTATCTGAAAATAGGAAGGAAACGGTCCAGACCGCGATCGAACTGATTTCAACTACTGGCAACGAATACGATACTCTTTACAGAGACTTAAGTGTTTCTGAAAATAAGCTAGATTCGTTAACAAACACATCGAGAAATTTGGAAAGTAATTATTTCGCTAAACTTAACTCGTCCGCTGGTGATTTGGATTCGGATGAGACATCTACAATAAGGGAGCTTTTCAAAGAACCCTTAATTGATAGAAATACTCAAAATTCAATGACAACCTTTAGCTACTTAGATGAATTCTCTGTAGAAAACGTAGAAATTACTACTGCAAGCTACGGGTCGAAAATCGCTGTAGACGAATCAGATAATTCAAGAAACTTACCTCGCAATTCAGTATCAGATAATTACGTAACCGAATTAAAATCTGAGGAGGTAGTGTTATCTAAAAATGATACTACCTTCGTTGCTACAAAAAAATTGCTCAGTTTTGATAATGATTCTGTTGCGGTAGTGACAACTTCACAGGCCAATTCATCATCCCAGTATTTACGTAGTTCAGATAATTATACGGAAAAAGATACACCGGAAGAAATTACTTTTCAAACTGCCCGACGAAATAAAAATACTGACGCTGAGTTTCTAGTGACAACTTTGGATTCGAATGATCGAGATGGAGTTGATAAAAATAATATCATTGCGTATACCGAGAACCCCTTCATGCCAACTAGAATCGTTAGCGAAATATTACCTTTAACGTTTATTAAGGAGAGCTTCGGGCCAAGAAGTGCGGATATGATTATGGAGGACAGAAAAGAAGATATTGTACTGGAAAATGACGAATTTACAACGCTCGTTAATAATGAAAAAGGTTTGGAAAAAACTCGCGATAGTGTCTTAGCTTCAAAGCTTAATAATGCTTCAATAACTAAAATTAGCTCAAATGAGATTTATAATCGTATGGTAGATTCAGAACCTAATAATGCGACGATGGATGATCAGAAATATTTTTTAAATTCCTCTGAAAGTGAGATAACCAGCCCTTTGCTTTTTGAAAAAAACTTAAATTTAACATACAATAGTATGATAGATTCAGAACCACAAAACGCGACAACGTTTGGTGGATATTTTCTAAATTCTTCCGAAAGTGACTTAACAAGGTCCTTACTTTCTGAAAAGTATTTAAATGTTACTCACAATAGTACGATATTTTCGAAACTAAATAACACGACAACAGATAACGGATATTTTCTAAATTCTTCCGAAAGTGACTTAACAAGGTCTTTACTTTCTGAAAATAAATTTAAATTTATTAATAATAGTATGATTGATTCAGAAATAAACAATGTAACAAATAAAGCTAAGTATTTTTTCAATTCCTCAGAAAGTGAGTTAACAGAGTCTTTTTATTCTCCAAACAATTTAAATGATTTATTAAATTCAGGATTCAATAATGCAACAACGGATAATTCGGAGTTCTCTCATAATTTTTCAGAAAGTGAGATGGGAGGACATTTAATTTCTCCGTCAATTATATTAGAAACATCTTCGATTCCATCTATCAACGTAACCGAAGGCTATACGCAAAAAGTAACAACAGACAAAAGTACCTTTAGTACTGCAGGTCTACCCGAATACTCGACCACAGATATAAACAATTTACTCAACAATACGAGTCCTCCTGACAGTTTTCCAATAAAAAATAGATTACTTATATCAAATAATTCGTATTTAAGTAATAACACTGTTTCTAAAAATAACTTTACGGCACCTTCCAGCCAAATTGACAATACCGTAATGACCATTAATAACTCATCAGATTCTGTTAAGTCGTTCGAAAGTAATTTTACGAACGAAGTTAATTCAAATCAGTCTGCGGTCTTGATTGGTAATAATAGAAATTCTAGAAACAGAGTCCATGCGAGTATGCCTGCGCTTAAAAACATCCACAATGTAAGAAGATCGGATATCCCGATCGAGGATTATGACACTCTGCAGGGGTAGAACGCGGTAACGACATTGCACCGGTTTTATTTGTACCGTATTTTTATGTAACTTAGCCCTGTGGCTATGTATTTTTGTACATATTAATTGTTATGTGAATATTTTAACTTATGAACAATGAACTTATGTGAATATTTTAAGTATAATACCTATTTTTTATATTATATTATACATTATTATATTTAAATAAAATGATTATACAATATTACAAAAAACTGTTTTTTTATTATTTTTTGTTCAGATTTGTATCGATTTTATATTTGGTACTCCTATATTTGATGTACTCTTTTTACTCATATAAATCACAGTAATTACATAAGAAAACATCATATACTTTTTGGAAAAAAATCATTATATAACAGGTAAAATTATGACAAGTTTTATAAAAAGTTAATTAATTAAATACTTATAATTCATAAATAATTTAAATCAAAGTTTTTAAATAGTTGAAGGTATTTTAGAGCATGCGATGTTTTGTGTGGACAGTGCCACTGGCGCACCCAAACACACGATTAGTCGTCGCTTTTTTTATTAACAATCTCAATATCAAATATGAAATATCAAATGGCTAGAATATAACGAATTTACCACTTTCGGCTGTCTAGGGCAGTGCTTCTCAAAGTGGTCCCTACAGACCCCAGGGGGTCCTTGGAAAATTAAAATCGATTTGGGGGTCACTGAACAACATCAGGGGGTCCGCGCAAGGTTTAATATAATTACTAATGTGCCTAATCATATTAGTAATAATAAAATAAACCCGTAATGGGTAATAAATACGCATCTGATTGACGTTCAATCCAAAAAAAAGACATACGTTTAATATAAAATAAAAAAATTGTGACACATTTTTATTAATATGGAAGTTAAAATAAATAACAATGAATACATTATTAGCGATTTTCACGTCCAAAGTAAAATATAAATATAGACAGGTGCATAAAATACAAGTAATAACAGGCACCGCGGTGAATCAGGTAGGTTAATACAGAAACGTAATAGAGTCGATACATGCACCAACAGGACAAGTTTTGACTATGAAAGGGGGTCCGTGGGCCAAAAGATTTGAGAGCCACTGGTCTAGGGCTTCTTTAGACTATAGAGTCTGAAAATGGCCTAATCAAAATAGTTCGTAATATCCTAGCCATTTGACAATTCGTATTTGCTTGATGTGGATTATCTTTTTTTGTTCTGATATTTTGTTTGTTGTTGTTTTTTCAAAATATTTTTTTGTCTTTTAATTAATTTGTCCCTGATTTCCGTGTATTCCCCGCGCTCCCTCCAGGGCTGCTGAAACAAAGGGCTGTCTCGAGTTTCCCGCATTGTCTGTGGAACTCAGACGCGCTCGCCGAGATGGCGACTGGCGGAAACCCGCGCCCCGGAACAGCTGATCTCCGCCGTAACGTCTTCCGGTCATGGCGGGGGAAGCCTTTTCAGTTTCAAGCCTATAGGTGTATCAATCAAATATCCGAATAAGCTTGATTCTCTTCTGCTTAGTCAAATGATCAGCTACTTTAAACTGCTTCAAAAAAACAATATTTATTTTATTCTGCCTCTATTGACACTATTGTCTGTTGTAAATCGTGTCGTAGCGTGTGTAAGCAGCTTAATAAATTCATATCAATAATTACTAACTATAAAAAGTGATAACTTATTTTTGAATCTTCATAAAGTCTTAGGCCTCTCACATTTGATGACTCTTAACACAGTGATAAAATATGAAGAACAGATATTTCTTCCTGATAAACTTTCGTGGGTTAATCGAGCTCCTCGAGGCGTCATGTTCATTAAGTGCTCGCGGGAGATCCCGTCAAGAAAACTTGCATACCGCAGTCATCCATTCAATTTAATCACTTCTGTTTTTTTAGAAAACATAAATAAACTTATTACTCTGTATTTATTTTTGTTCGCGGATGACATGCGGAGCCGAGGGTGGTGCCTTGAGCGCATTCCTTCAGATGCTCGCGGGCGCGGGGAGGGAATGATTGACTCCACTCCGTGTAGGAGCTGAGTATGCTTCGAATGCGAAGAAAAGAAATGAATCAACTAGCCCATCTGTTATATTCTGTAGCCATAAAAAAACTCTTTATTGTAAAAACGATTTACTGATATCATGTTTTTCTATATATAATCCCATCCCATAAATCACAATTACATTCCGCTCAGCGCTGAGTGAGTATGCTGAAAAACACTGAAATATTATTTGCTTTGTTGTATGAAAATATTCTGCGCTACTCGAGGTTAGTCCGTCTGATTAGAACAATGAGCTTTTTGAATAAGTTCTAAAAATAGCAGTGGCGATTAAGGAATAAAGAGATATTTCCCTGATTCTGGTGAGTGCGTTTCATGAGGAGACGTGGCCGCTGGCGCAGATGGCCGGCGGCGTGGAGTGTCGCGCGCCGCTGACAGGTTATATATAGCCACGAGGTGCCCCGCTGGCCGCCCCGAGCCCCGCCCCCGCCCCCGCCCCCGCCCCCGCCCCCGCCCCCGCCCCCGCCCCCGCCGCCACTGCGGCCACGCGGAGGACCTGGGGCGATTTTCCTGCTCGCTTCGCGTGGAAGATGCGTCCGAAGCGTCCACAGAGCTTGACTCTCTCGATCGTGTGCGTCCATGGTGCTCGTCACCTCGTGGCTTTTCTGGCATTCTTGGCCTCTCGGTGTAGACTATAAATTTACAATTTATTAAAATTACTTACTAATATGATTAGGCACATATTTTCACACATTGAAGATGATTTCAAAGAAACTCTCAGAAAAATATAATCGTGACTTGTGTAGGATTCGAGAACCTACATCCCCAAGCTTGCATGGCTGGTGCATTAACCCTTGTAGATTATGATTGCTAATAATTCTCGATTAATTGAGTGGCTCGTTAGCACAAGGGTTAGTGCACCAGCCATGTAAGCTTTAAGGATGTAGGTTCGAATCCTACACAAGTCACGAAGATATTTTTCTGAGAGTTTCTTTGTATCATTTTCAATATGTGAAAAATATGTATGTAGTAAATAATATAAGCCTGTAAAGGTAATTAAAGCGCACTCGATTGACGTTCAATCCACAAAAAAGACATATATTTTTTTTTTAATGCTAAAAATAAATATATATTCGTTAATAAAGACTCATTTTTTTAAACATATTTACTAGTATATTATATACATATATATTTGAAGTATTGTGGATTTTCGAAAACATTTCAAATAGTTTGAGAGTAATTTCATGGCATATTAAAAAGTCTATAAAAGTGGTGTTTCTGTTTAAAAAAATAGCAATTGTTCTCGGGCAGCGCAGGCCCGCGGACTTTATTTGTGTGATTCACCGCTCAATCATTTCCGATTTAGGTACACGCGAATCTCTTATTTACTTTTTCAGTGCTGCGAAACCAGCGCCTGTGAGACACATGTTCTTACACCATATATAGCGACAGTATTTGTATAAAAATAATATATTTTTTAAGCTCGATGATACGTCTCTAAGTTCACGCTTTATTTTAGTTTTGTTTAACTCGCTCCGGCAGCACGTGCTTCCCATCAAGTTTTTAAATTATATTTATTTATTTGAAACCTACAAAGTAATATAACCTCGGGAGAAAAACGTTGCTCTTTTCGATGTGAAAAAAACATGATACATAAATAGAAAATCCTATTTTAAAATTTTTATTTTATTGGCACTGTTGAACTCATGTGGGAATATTACCTAAATACTAATTTCACCGATGAGTATCAGCAAGACAGGCAAGACCATCAGCGTGTATTTCATAAATTGACACGAAAAACTTTGTATTTCAATCAATCTTATTTGTCACATTACAAAAAAAACAAAGAAATACCGTAAAAAACAAATGAATAATGTAAATTACAATACTTTACGATTATTTAGAGTAGTTTGGTTTTGATATGATCATCGTAAAAATATTTTCTTACGTTGTTAAATATTATCTGGTCTAATCCAATATTTCACATTTAATGTGGATCCAGTACAGGAGCCGAATGGCGAAAGAACAAAGAAACTTGACGCGGCATAATACCCAAGACCATTTCCTCTATTGACAACGGCCATCGTAACCTCATAACACAATATATTGTATCATTAGTTTTTTTATGTCACGGACGAGTTTTTCTGAAATATTTTTCTTGGACCGATGAGCTCGACTTGACAAATGTGTATTTTTTATTGTAGTTTCGCAGGAAAGACTAATAGTGTGACAAGTGCTCGAGCCAAAGGAAACATTAAAAAAAATTCTTTTGATTTTTCGTTGTTTTAAATCTTTAGAAGCAATACCAAATATTTAAATTTTTAAATATAATACACTTTTATATTGATTTATCAGCGGCGTGCGGTTATTACAAGGAATTAAATACACTTATTTACAAATCACTAGTGACGCGACATATATCCGAGGAAGAAATCATCATTGGCCCTAGAGCAATTATGCAGTGATTTAACAGTACAAAAGCGAGATACTAATACTCTATTTGATGTTGATTCACTGATCGATGATGATTCAGGTCACTGCCTACCCCTATACTGTATTTTTTTCAGTTTTACAAAAAAAGGTAATTTTGTATTATTATCCTTATATGTTACATTTTTCTTCCCAAAATGAGTTTGGCTTGATTCTAGAGTTAAAATTGTTTGTATGTTGAAAATTAAAACAAAGGAGATTTATATAATAAAAACAAATTGCATTTATCATTGGTTTGGTTAAAATGTCCCGGTGGATTTACTGTGTGATCAGCGGAAAGCCCTCCGCCAGCAGATGCTATTATTACTCCGTCACGAGTCATTCCAGTTCCTCCCACCTCATCACGTCTCTGCGTGAGCTGACGGAGACGGTGGAGACTTCAGAGCCTGGAGACAGATCGCCGTTCTGGCTTTAATTACCAGCGATGCCCCTGCACAGCTTCCTGGAGACTGTAGGCCGGTGAATGGCTCCGAACGCTGGGGTAAAGTAGGGACAGGCGCCCTTAAAGTGCGCAATTAGATTTTATAGCTAAATGAAAGGATTTTCTATTCTCGACTGCACTGTTTAAAACATCAATAATAAAAGCAATTTAAAACAAAATTTAATTTATACATGTAACTAGGATTCAGAATTTAATAGGTGTGAGTTCGAATCCCACACCCTCTAAAAAAATACCTAGAGATATTTATAGTTATTTAATTTATGTTCCGTTTTGTTTTACTTGATAACTTGCGGTTGATTTACTGTATTTCATGCATCTATAAAAATATTTTTAACTAAAGCTTTTCTACTCTATTCAAATAAAATAAATAGGATATTGGTAAATAACTTTTAATAAAACATCACTTCTTCATACGATTAATCGCACTTACTCAGTAATGTTTGATCTACAACTCCGTGTAGTAACTCCATGTCATTAAAAACTCAAACTCATATTTAAACCTGTTTTTTATTTGATATGTGATTTTTTTTATTTTTCTATATTCTAATCTAATTCAATCTAATTTCAGGTAGGCTTGCTAATTATACACTTGATAGTGGTCTTGGAGCTTTGCCGAAAACAGTTGCGTGTAAAAAAATAAAAATATAAGTAACTAAGTAAAACTTTTGTTTACCATCACAAAGCAGCACTGAGCCTGTAAATTAAAATATTTTTGTGTTTTTTTTGTTATTTTAAAGCAATCATCCATAAAAAAAGTTTTTCACACATGCATGCTTGTAAAATATTACCCCATTTATCATAATATCAGATTATTTATTTTTGATCTACATATCTATAAATAATGCTCTTTGATCTTATGAAATATTGTGTTTGTTTTTACATAATTTTATTAAATAATTTTAATAATCAACAAAGACACTAAAATAACACATTTAAACGTGATATCAAAACAAAAAAAGAAATATATTAAAAATACACCGTCTCACTTGTAAATAAAAGTATTTTAATATAAATAAAACATATAAAAAATGTGATGCAATTAATATCAAAAGCTTTATTTTTTTTTTGCCACTTTCATCCCACGGCATGATAGTAAAGGATTACATATTCATCGTACGTAATCCAAAATACTCTATGCATACAAACATAAAAGTCAAATAAAGCCGTTAGCTCTCAACATCATCATTTTTCAAATTTATTTTTACGGAAGAAGCCATAAAGACGTCATTGGGGACGCTCGGACTGTCAGGTCCTCAGCACGCGCAGGGGCGCCCCCCCTGCCCCCCTCCCCCCCTGCCCCCTGCCCCCCCTGCCTCCTGCCCCCCTGCCCCCTGCCCCTGCCCCTGCCCCCCTGCCCATGTCCCCCTTACCCCTCCCCTGCCCCGACGGCAGCAGCTGTTGCCGATTATTCAGTCGCGGTGTTGTTACACAAAATAATATTAATTCCTCGTAAAAGATTACTGACCATTGCTTGACTATTTATATGTATATATATATGCGGTCGGTTTAATGAGGTATGATTTTATATTTAAAAAAAAACTTTAAAATAAATAAAAACACTTCGTTTTTATTTTAGCACTAAGCATACATCGTATCGTGCAGTCTTCACTTTTGTAGTATTGCATGGCTCTATTATCATAACGTAAAAGCTTATTTTCATGAATTATTAAATACTAGAAATGTAGCCCGTCACAGAATGACGCGCATTCGATGAACAATGCTTACAATAATAAGATGAATAATGCTTTAATTTTGTACCATCAGTTGGATGAAGGTGCGAAGTTCTGTGATATACCTTGGCCTTGAACTTTGAAGCAGAGTGGCCCACTGTTAATTTAGCTCCCATTGATGCAAAAGATATACTGTTATTGTATGATCTTATTTTTCTCTTGAAATTTACATTATAAATATCCTTTAAATATACTGGGGAAATAGGCCTTGCTGGTAGTTTCACTTTACTTTTGTGACAGTAATCGTTGAACTTTCCATCTGATGGGTTTCTGCTTGATAATGTAAAGCATTGCAGAATCGACAGGTCACACTAATTAATCCGAAGACAAACGCAGCGTTCGCTGTGCGTCAGTTTCTTTTTGTCTTGAGGTCGATGCGCGTACTCGAATTTTAAGAAGACGCTGCTCACGTTTTCCTTCCAACTCATTGCTTGACATTTATGTCACATTTCGTGTCACAAACAACGCATCACTTTTCACTGCACTGTTCTTTATTTGATGCAGTCTTTATCACGTTCAATTGTGCAATTCTTTTTTAATTACGTTTTCTGTGCGTAGAAGGTGTTATTTTGAGTTATTAATGATGTGATTAATAATTTCTAATGCAATTTCGATAAAAAAAATGGAGATGGCGTTTGTGTCAAACTGACATAAGCTGGAAATTTCTTAGAAGCATCTAAAATTTGTTTTTTTTGTAAAAGTTCTAAATTTGAAATTCTCACGGTGAAGAACTGAATCATATAATTCGTACATATTGAAATTCGCTAAAGCATATTTAAAGTTTTTAAAGTTTTTGAATGAAAATATTATCCTATCGTCTTGAAATTCGGCACATAGCTGCGGAAAAATTTACTTAACTTATGTGCAAAAAATCAGCGTTGTATCTTTTAAGATATTCTATAGAAAACCAAAAATCGAAACATACATACATACATACATACATACACACAATGGCTATTATATATATTAGATTCCATAAATTTTATGATAATATGCGAAACCTGCGCATGATGAAATTTTATAAAAAATATAAAAGTACACTGCACGTCACTTCTATTTACTGACCATAGGGTCCCGAGTAAAAAAACTAATAAAATAATTTAAATGCTTGAAACATATGATATCCAGTTTTATAAACGATAACAGATTTTTAAGAAAATAAACAGTTTATTCGTGACACTTACTGGTTTAATTTGCAACGTCCCTATATTTAAAAAAAACAAATATTAATAGGCAAATGGCTAGGTTACAATGGCATCTTCAAACTGACTTTGAATAAGCCCTTGAAAGTTAAAAGCGCTAACAAACAACAAAAAATAATATATTCTTAATCTTTGGCTATTCAATTTAGTATAAGGTAAAGAAAAACGTATAAATGGAGCACATACGGAAAAAATTTCATCCACGCGAATAAAGTGGATTTTAACTAACTGTGATTCCTAGCTAAGGCGATACCCGCGCAGGTTGGTTTGAATCCTACCTGTGTCAGATTAATTAATTGTTTAATAATAATCGTTACTGAAACTATTTGTATGTCTATTTTTTGATTAACGTCAATCACACAAATCACGATGATATTTTTCTGAGAGTTTCTTTAAATCATCTTCTATGTATGAACTAATGTGCCTAATCATATTAGAAACTATTTGTCTTTGTTTTTTTTTTTTGTTCCAATTCAACTTTTATCGGTTTCAATAAATATTGTTGTTATGTTTTCGTCTAACTAGTATAAATAGCTGTGCCTCTTGCTTTAATCGTGTAATTTATTTGCCTGGCGTGCTCTTCAGCTGCGGAAACCGTAGAAATAAAATAAAATCTTCCAAATTAATTTTGACGAATACGCATTTAGCCTTGACCTAAAAATGGCGCCGACGGCCAATTTTCTTCAAGATTCTACAATCGAGCACAATAAACTTTATTGCTCGTGAAATAGCAAATAAAAATCTCACTCTTTGTAATATTATTTACCACGTCATATTTTATCACTCATATCACTCTTAACCAACCAATAAACACCGATCTTTGAATAAAACTAAACTGAAATAAGTGATATAAAATTTATGTCATAATCTTTATTGACTTTTCTGCTAAAAATAAATCAAGCGGTAAAACCGTTTGCCTTTTAAGATAGCACATGTCATTGACCAATAGGCTGATCCACGTTGAATTTGCTTGATTTTTCCAAGGCTGATCAATGCATCAATCAATATACAGCTATCAAACACGTCACACCGGTTATCTATACTGATGATTAATATAGGGATTGAAAAAAATACAAAAATCAAACCATACAGAAAAAACAGCGACGTTTTGTGAATAAATTAAAAATATGCAGTTTAATTAAAAAAATAATTCACTTACTGATTTCTTTAAATATAAGAGAAACCGTCAATAAAAAAAAGCAGCGAGATTTACAGTGATCGTAGACGATTAAGTTTTCATTATTATTTCCATGATTTTTTTTGTTGTTGTTTTCAGTGTAAATATTATATATATAGCATGAAGGTATTAGAGAGATATAATTATTTTTACAGAAAATAGAGCTGTCATTTCAGATAAAAATTATTATGTCCTTGTAAGATTTAGTGTATGCGCTTAAAATAGGGTAAGTGTTGTGAGTTAAAACGTTTTTATGCTGTGATACAAATAGCATAAAAATACTTTTACAACCACAAACATAATTATGAACGCTCTTATTAAAATTGCTTGAGAATTTCCATTGTTTGTTTTTGATACTAATTACTCTACAGATACGCAGAGTGTGCTCTATGCCATGCTTGTCTGCAAGGTCTTGTCGCGGCCCAATAGCCAATCAAATAAGTTCAGTAGTTACAGCTACTAGAACCTAAGCACCTAAGGACATATTTTTAAATTATCATCCGTCTGTATTTGGGACGCGGGACACGGGGCGCGGGACACGGACGCGGGACACGAGACACGAGACACGAGCCTGGAACCGCGCTTAGCCACCGTCGGACATGACGGAAATAGAATCACAAAACTATTTCATACGACACCCGAGAGTAGCCACTTTATAACTGTCTCCCATCCGCGGTGGCAGGGGTGCGAGACCAGCGGCTACTGAAGGAATATTTACTACTGATAGTATAAAAGCGTTTTTCGTGACAGTATTTTTCAGAAAAATCAAATTTTCTATCACTGCATGTTTAAAAATATTTCTCTGATAAAATACAAACGCTAAAATGACATTCATTGTGATATTTTTTTTATGATGTTGATATATTCCGAGCAATCAACGTAATTTATTAGGCTCATTAATATTCTGTGAAAAAACTGTTTGCCTCAATTTTGATCTTACCGCACATCACTAGTAGACCGGCTATGCTAAAATACACATAAATATTTATGTAGTTTAAGCTTGAAAAGAGATTTTATGTTATGTTAAAACATGTACAGTTATGTTAACTTATATGTTAAAGGTTGCGTATCGCTGAGTTACGTGACAATCGGATAAGAAAAAAATGAATACGGGAGCATAAATGTAAAATTACAAACACGGCCAGCCGACAACCTATTTCTAAATTAGAATATTAGATGTGAGGCACAGGAGTTATTCCCCTTTATGATTTTTTTGCTTTTGCGACAGACTGGTTATATTAACTACACTCCATATTTATAACAAATATGATAAGCCAAATAGTTATGAGATTAATTTAGTCTTAGTATTTCCTTTTGTCATGAAAAATATGTATTTACTTCGACATACAACCTAGTACTTAGGAATCGTTAAGAAAAGATTTGGAAGTTGAAATAAAAAGGGAATGAAACATATCAAAAATTTTGTTTAATAATAAACACATAAAACGTATGCAATTTTCATTGCCCACTATTTTAAGAATTTTGATTAAATAATACAATTTTTATAAAATTTCGTAAAGCTGGTTAGAATGTTGTGTTACTTGCAAAATGTATTTTTTAAATTTTGGATGGCTTAGGTTTTGAGATAAACACTAATTTAAATTTTGCGTTATAGCTAGAGAATAACTGCAGTGTGGCGGCACAGTGGGGGTCAGCGATCAGGGCCCGGACATCCTGGGCTAGACACCGCACAATGGGTAATCCACACCCCCCACCGAGGCCATTGTCGCTGCTCCTTGTCTCCGTGGTTTGTCAACCATCCCACCGTGCTGTGGGATCGTGGGAGAGCAGAGACTAATACTCTCTTGTATATTTGTATGGCTTTATTAGTACATTTACGCTTTAGAGTAGGTTCGAAACTAGTGAACTCGCTTAGTTCAACCTCTGCCACACTAGACTATGAACTGTAGTTTATTTAAAACAGAGGTTCCCAAAGTGGTCAATATCGACCCCCAGGGATCGATTTCGCCCTGCAAGGGGTCGATGACAGCGAAAAATAAAATTGGGGGTCCATGAACTGTAAATGGGGGTCTACGAGAGTGGATCCCATTTAGGCAGGTCATCACCAAAATTTAGACATTTCGTAAATGTCATAATGCACCGAACACAGATTGTACCTATGTAATTTGTGACGAATCGAAGCCCTGAAGCGTACGAGTATTTCGTATGTTCTTAATTAATGTATTTTATTCTATTTAAGATATTAAAATGGAATTCCACCAAGTATTCTCTGTCAAAAATATTGATTTTCTGAATGTTACTATACATATTTGCATTTTGTGTGTTTTTAATTAATAAAGGTACAATTAACTTTACACGTATTTTAACTTTTTCATTTTTAAACCCACTGTACAGTAAACCTTATTAAAGTAAGTTGTTCTATATAAGATGTCAAAAATATATTTGAAGTTGATGAATTTCAATATTAGCAAGGCAGGGGGTCGACGAAAAACAGGAAAACTCAACAAGCGGTCGACGGGACAAAATAGTTTGGGAAACTATGATTTAAAAGATCAAAAATATAATTTCATAATATTTTATATTCATGTGTGAATCGATACGCTAAATATTGTATTCACAATAAACTTTATTTAAAATATTCAATATTTTTATTGGATATTTTTCTCGTCGTTGTTGGAACACTCTCCATCATTAGCACGTTTAAATGAAGCAGGGCCGGGAGGAAGCCACACGTGCTCAAGTGACCGATGGTCTGATACTGCTCCGCCTCTGTTAATTAACAGAAGCGAGCATCTCTATATAAAGTTCATCGTCATAATATATGAGATTAAATTAAAGACTCCAAAAATATATTTTGAATATATTTTATTCGTTCTTGGGTGTCGGTCTGCATCATATGTTGGTCTTCAGGAGAACCCTTAATGATGACACCAGCACCGGAATCAAAACACCAGAAGATTCAATATTCAACAAAGCACGCCGCCCCAGAACGAAGGAAATCTAATAACACTGGCTGCCAAAATCTGCGCTTCTATTCACATGCCAAGTGATTGTTAAAAACAAATACAGTAATACCCCCCTTTACGCGAAGGATACGTTCCGGAAAAAATCGCGTTAAGTGAAATTCGGGTATATCGGGGTTTACGATTAAACATACATACATGGTCAAAACTTAATACAAAAAAATACGAATCATTTGAATCAATCACTTAAATTCTAAGAACACTTTATGCAGTATTACATGTTATTTTTACTGAAAAATACATTTGCTGTCTTTTGGGTAGCGTTTCTTTTACGTTCTTGTAAAATACGTCCATAACATCCAACGCTGTTTTTAATTGTTAAGAGAAGTCAATGAATTCATTATGTTCATACACATTTTTAAATAAGAAATTCGCGTAATGCGAGGCATTTTAACGCGAAATTTGAAATTCGCGTTATAGAGAAACCGCGCATAACGGGGTCGTGTAAAGCGGTATATTACTGTATCACAATAACAAGGTTAGGTTAAATATTATTTTTTTGCGTAAAACGTAGCGTGTAATTTATTATTAATTACTTTTATTGAGTAAAAAAGAAAATTATTATAATATAAATTTTAAAAAAATTATAAAAAATAGGTGGTTGATAATATATATGAAATATTTAGAAAAGTATTTTCAAGATTTCAAATACATTATTTTTTCTATTAAAAATTATATAATTCGTAAAATTAATAATGATGGCACAATTTTACCAGTTGATAAAAATAGCCAACAAATTTTTTTAAAGTTGTTAGGTTAAATTCGATGGCTTTATGTACGATTATTGAATATTTATTATTTTGATAAAATAAAGTAAAACATACAAGTTTTAATTGATTATATTCATTTAATAATATTTTCACATTGATCCTAACCTGTAATCGAATAAAGTAAAGAGACAAACTTTCTCTTCATTCATATTCAAATTATTTAATTCTCTCTCTATTTAGAGTTAATACGGTTTCCTTAATCACCCGGATTTAACAATAGCAAAATTGGTTAGCACTAACCATATGGGTTAATGACATAGCATTATATGTTTTACATTGTTACCTCAATAAAATCCCATAGTAATCAATGACTTTCGGTATTTCGATTTATTTTTCCCCATAATACTCGCATATGCGATATCTATAAATACTTATTGATAAAGCTATATTTTACGATGGTGCACTCATTTCAACGCAGGTTTAATCTTATTATATTGTACGTATCTATTTACATTTTTTTATTTACTTTAATTTTATTTTGAATTTGTATGTACACTTAACATATTGTCGGAAATAAGTTTGCTAATAAATTAATCGCAGCCAGTGATAAGTTTTAATTTTTTGAATTAGAAGTTGCGAGGATAAAATTTAGATTTTATTGAGGTATCGAAGGCCTTAGTTGACGATTTAAATATAAAAATTGCAAATAATATTATGTAGCTAATGATAATATTATTTGATATCGGTAGGTAAGAAATATTTAAATAAAAACGCCATCTATAAATTTTAGTCGAAACACGAGTCTTGAAGAATGTCATTAAAATAAATAATATTAAAAAATATCATTCAACAAATATTAATTTAATTTATTAATAGTAAGCATTTAAGTTATTTTTTTTGTTATAAGTATAACATAAAAAAAGAAACTAAATACTTTGTCAGTAAAAGAAAAAATATATACATTGGACATAATATCGATAATGTATCAATTGTACGTGGCGCTTTTTATAGGTTGAACATTAATTATCCATTATTCTTATTAGGAAACAAATCAAAATAAATCAAATGTATTAACACGTGTATTTTTCTCGCACTAGAGTTGGCGACCTTCAACTTAAAAATACAGCAAAATGGGATCTTCATATTACAAAAACAATATTAAAATTAATAAACGACTCCAAGGCCTGCATTATTTTCACAGCCAACACAAACAAGAATTACACAGAAGAATAATAAAAATTAACAAAAAAATGCTAAGTGCGATGTGAAACTTGATAAAAATGGCACAGGGTGGAGAGGTTTTGAGGGAATTTAGAAATTAATTTCCTCCCTCTCGCGGGGCCTCGAGCACTCTCGAAGGCTGCTGACTCAGGGGAGGTGCTTGCTTCCTCCCCTGCCCCTTCACTTTGTACCAGCCCCGTCCTGATGATGGTACAAACCTGAAAGTAGTCTTTTTTTTTTTTCTTGTTTGGAGAAATTCATAGCCAAGATTTTCGAATAAATCTCGAATTATTAATAGTTTTTTTTAAATTTATATTTTTATGCATACTAAGATTATTTTTGATCCCAAAAATTATAATTATTCAACTGCTAGGCTTATTGTGCTAACATTATATATTAGTTGCACGGTTATTCGTTTGAAACTACAAAAAATACGGGAGACAGTTAATAATAGAATTCACACTAATCCTTGTGACAATCCATATAAATTTTTATCCAAATTTTTTTTACCTTGATTTATACGTGCGCAATTTATATCAAAATGATTTCATCGTACATATACTCGTAAAATATTCTATAAATTTTTAATGAACACTTGTGCATACTTATAGTATTAATAATATGTACTATTATTTACAAAGGTACACATTTCAATGGCGAAAAAGACAATAGATTTTTTTACGTGCCACTTCGACCTTATAAGATCTGTCAGCCTAGCGACATAATAGTTTTGCACACCATAACCCTCTAGCTTAACTATAATTTAAAGCATTATTTACACAAGAGTAATCGATGCTAATTATAATGCTAACAAGACATGCCAAGTGATATAAATAAAAAATGCAAACCGATACTATATTGGAGTAAATTTTTAAAATAAGTCAGTGATAAGCATTCGTTAGCTAGGTCATGGCGACGGGTCCAGGTAGCCACACCATAAACCATAGTCCGTGGCAAACACCATAGTCGAGTTGTCCAATCCGACCGGAAACAAAGGCTCCATAAAGGAAGTAACACAATACAACATGACGGCGCGACGCGGATGTGCAGGTCTCGGGTTCAAATCCACACCGTGACTTAATTTACTTTTATATCCTTCAAGTAGGCTTATTCTAATGCACGGCCTATTTGAATATGTTTATTTTCTTTTGTGGTTCAAATTTTAGCGACAGAGCAGCGGCGTGCTTAGAACGTGTGTTAAGATTAAAATAAATATTTTGATTCAAAAGTATATTATTGAAGTATATCTAATCCGGATGAAGTAATATGTTGATATCCTCACCGTTAAGTAGATTGCATAGCTGCTTTCCGACTATGAAATTCTAGGTTCGAATCCAATCCTACAAATATTAATTGCCTTATAAATCAAAGAAGACAAATCAACTTTAATAAAATACCCGTATTTAGTTTCTCTGCATTTTTGCTATGCACAGTCGTAATTGTCGCAAATGCTTGCTCATCTGCTTATATAAGAATAATGAAAAGGAAATCTTTGTTTGAAAATCTGTTGCTTGAGGATTGAATATATTTTTATTAATTCATGCGCCGCAAACTAATTGTTGAAAACCACTGCGCTCTACCATTTATTAACATGAGGGAAGATTCAGTAATGTTTTTAAAACTGAAAAGTAATACGTACTTTATAAAAATAAAAGAAATTCACAAGTGCCACTGTTTACTTCGTAAAAGTTTTAGTCTTTAAAACTACAAAAAAAAAACATTACTACTAGCTCTTAACATTTGAAAATTTTATTATCGCGTAATGTCCATTGTTCTTGCATATTTTGTGCGCAAATAGAATAATGAATAAGCCAAATCCGTAGCAAAATATAAACCTATACTTTCGTTATATTTTTGCATAGATCGAACTATGTGTTTGAATACTTCTTGGGCCTAAAAATATATACTGTGCCACGGTTAGTGCTATTTTGAATTGTATGCATCAAATTCAAATAAAAATTGTAAATTTTAAAATTATGAATATGTAAAAACAGGTTACACGTATTGGATATAAATGCGGATTTAATTATAATTATCGAGTTCATGTTCGTGTTATTCGTGAATTGTAACAGATAAGACACGTCAATACGATCCTTATCACTCGGGGGTGTACAACGCCATCGGGGTCAAAGCACTTCAAGTTGCAAGTCCTGCAAAGCAAAGGACATTTGAAAAAGGCGCGAAACCTTAAAACTTTTCTTCCAAGCCGGGGTCGTGAACCGTCGGTTGCGTTGCATTTATTGGAAATATAAAATGCTTTTAATGTAAACATAAAAAAAACATGCGCTATATTAATGAGAAACACATTTATTTCAGGTCATAAACTATACGAAAAATTTATAAACATGAAACGATGTTATAAATAGAAAACATATATTATTTTTAATTTAATTTCTTGAGTATCGCTAAATTTTTTCACTCGACGTTCAGAAATATTATAATAGCATTCATATTGCTACATAGTTTTTCTATTTAATTTTTATAATTTGTTGACAGTGTACCGACATAAATTTGTTTATTTATTTTGTAAAAAAAAAAAATCACAACTATCTGAGAGGATATGAGTTTAAATGAGAAAATAAAATACAGTTTAGTCTGAATTTAATGTCATATCTAGAAAACTTAACTTGTGCTAAAATTTAAAAAATTAAAGTTAGCATATTTATTTGTATACTTTAAAAATATAAATAATAAAACCAACCCTGAAATGTTTGCAACCTCCCGCTAGACGAGTCGCACGCGGTGACATACGCGATTATCTTTTATCCCCCTCGCGCTCATGTAAATCGCGCGGCGCCGAAACGGGACGGCGCGCGCCCGCGAGGACGGGCGTCTCCCTCTCCGCGCGGCCAGGTGCGTGCGAGGGAGGGGGACGCACACAGCGGCCGTGTGGACTATGGAACATGTGCGAGGTGAGTACAGTGTACAGCGACAGCTGTACAAGGCGCAGGCGAGTAGCCGCGCCGCGCGAGTGATGATGCATTTATGCTATATTTATTTTAATGACATGCCTAACTTGTCTCAATATAAAACAAATAATAAACGTAATCATTTTTTATTTTTAAGTATACTGAACTTACAAGCGCGTGTAACGTTCACGAAAATGACATTTCACATTTAGGGAATAAGAAAAATGTACACTTATATGAATTTGAACAGTATTAATATCACCAATAACATCAAATAAGAAAAAAAATATTGAATCATTGGTAGGCCGAAAAAATATAAAAAAATTTCAACAAAATTATGTGAAAATTTTGTACTTTTATTTTATTCCATTTATATGTTTATTTTTAACGTAAGATTGTATCAATTATTTAATTAAAAAACACCTCGGCTCCTATGTGATGATTTTTTATTTTATTTAGCAACACGAGGGTTTATTATCGTAATTAAAAACCACAAATACACATTAAAATCAGTTTTTGAAATATTTATATTTTTATGATTTTTTTTCAATGATATTTATGATACTTATTTTTGATATTTATAAAACTTATTTATGATACTGGTTCGGATACTTTTTCAAAGTAACAATATTATTATCACATAGCAAATATCTGTCGTAAAATAATTGTTTAATACAATATCAAATATTAATATATTTTTTCAAATAAAATGTTTTATTATAATTTAATTATATCACTAATTCTTCAAGTTTTTTAGTAAGGAAAAAAATAATTTAAATACCAATATTTCCCACCCTCGTTGATACTCAATATTAATAAAAAGACCACCTCAAAGTTTTAATGCTTAAGATCTATGCGACGGAATGAAACAATTAAATAACTTTTGTCAAAAACGGTCCTCAAAACCGTCGCCTTGAGAGTAAACTTTAAAAAAAAATATGTAAAAAAATTATACTCACCTCATTGGACTACCCGCAGCTCCGTTGGTCCGTTAAAAAACGCAAAAAACCCATACTGCACCCATGTCTAGCTGGGGGGCTAAAATTAGCCGGGGGCACACTCGGAGGGGGGCGGACGGAGCCCCGGCCCCCGCCCCCCGCCCCGCCCCGCCCCTCCCCTCCCCGCGCCCGCGTCATTCTCAAACTTCAAACGTGGAAATCGCGCCATTCGTCAGTCGACCGGCCGAGCGTGCGCGTCGCGTCCCGTCCCGTGTTCCGCCGACATCGCCCGTGACGACATGCAGTGGTGAAGCGCCTCGCCCGAGACCGACTCTCGCTTCCTAGCACTCGCCTAGACCCTCGCGGACCAGGAAGCGCCAGCCGCCCCATCGCCCCGCCGCCCCGCCGCCCCGCCGCCCCGCCGTGCAGAAAGTTTTGCGATAACTTCGAGTGACCCGGCGAGAAACCCGCGTCGATTTCCCAGCCCGTCGGAGCGCGAGGATTCTGTGCCCGCTGCGTTGATGTCGATGCGCTGAAGTTAGTCGACAATTCTCGAGTGCGGATTCCGCGAGCCGGCGCCTCGATCCGGAGCCGGGCGCGACTCGGGGACGATACTCGCCGAGGATTCGAGTCGGGACCCGAACATTTCAGGCTCCACCCTGCCCGACGTCGAGCCCCGCCGCTCGGACAGCCCGCCGCCGTGCAAGCGCCCGCGCCCCGGCCCGGCCGGCCGCAAGATACTCGCGCAGCTGCCGCCGGAGCGCGTGCCCTCGGGGGCGGAGGCGCTGAGGATGCTCATGCCGGCGCTCGGAGGCGCGGAGCCCGAGGGGCTGGCGCTCACGCTGGGGGCCCTCTCCCACCAGAAGGACACCACGTGGACCAAGCTCTTCGTGGGCGGCCTGCCCTACCACACCACCGACAAGAGCCTCCGCGAGCACTTCGCCGTCTTCGGCGAGATCGAGGAGGCCGTCGTCATCACGGACAGGCAGACCAGCAAGAGCAGGGGATACGGATTCGTAAGTGACGTTCCTCAAATCCGCCGGTACCGAGGGGGCGCTCTCGACCCTCTCTGTCTCGCAAAATATGAATCATCTTTTCTTTCTGCGTCCCCTCTGGTCCCTCGACTCGGGCGCTTTCCCCGGTTGAAAGTCATTCTACTCGTTTGGACTGTTTTTTTCTCGTCGTATTCGCACTTCATACGATTATTGCCGGTTCATACCGTTTGGTGGCGATTTGCCAGAACAGTTCATCGATGCTGTTCCGATAATTCCATTGTTTTGAACCAAATTTTCTATCGTTGATTTCTCAATCTCTCAATTCGGCAGCGCTCAGTTCGAGTCTTCGGAAACGACTCCGATCGTTGATCGAGTGGCCCGCCGCGCTGACGATTCCTCGCTCGTCCCGTCGTCATTTCCGATAACGAGAGGTGATCGACGATCGACGATTGTTCGCCGAACACCGCGAGTGTGACGGGAGCGGAGTGCGCGGCACAAAAACCTGACCAGATGTTAGGAATATAAAAAGTGACGTCGGCTAACTAGCCATGTGAGACGTCGCGGTGGCCATTATTACTTCACGTTTGAGGGACAAAAAAGAATTACGGATTCCAGCATTGCATGAATATGTATGTCTCCGTGCTGTATTGTATTATAATTATTTCAACGTTTTTGGGGCAGTGAGTTGGATTCGATTTGACATTGTGCAAAATAACACGCGGACGGAGGCAGAACACGTGGACTCGATTTCGATGAACGTGGCACTACATTTTTAGAACATTAATATTATTAGAAATAAAATTTTTAATTCTTTTTTTTTTTTTGATGTTTATAATAAAAAATTTACAAAATATTGTTTGCATCTGATTATCAAGTTTTTTTTATGCTGACGTAATAGCTCTATTTTGTATTCTTTATTATTATTATTTATTTTATTTATTTTAACTATGTTATTTATTTACTTAACTATCTGCGTACATATACAGATTTAATAAAAATAGTAAAGCAGAGCGTCATTCGGTTTCATTCGATTTTATCGATGAATATCAATATGAGTTCGTAAACAATACACATGCGTTGACGAAATATGTAAAAATGCACAACTTCGTACACAAATTTAAATATTAATTAGCACAAAAAAAAAACCAACTCGTGTGAGTTTATATCAAAGTATTTTATGTATAACTTTTTTTGTGTTATTGTGGTATGAATTCGCGAAGTCATACTTTAGCTTCAATAAAAAAAATGGAAGTATTCAGAATCTCTCTCAAGCCTTCGTGGCCACCCATCTCGCAAGGCTGATCTCCTCAGCAGGTGATTAGAGCTGCAACTGCAGAGACTGTGATAACAGATCCACAGTGATGCTGCGTTTTATAGCACTGCATTAAACCGACGCAGCAAGTACTGAAACATCTCGCTTACATAATAGGAAAACGTCTCTTTTTTTACTATGGCACGAATTCGACAACACTCGTGAAGGTTTCTTATCAAAGACACTTTGTATTTGCGCAATAAATATTTTGTAACAATAGACAAGCATAGGTGCACACAAATAGCCTGCGAATAGCGAATATAATGTTTACACGACACAAACTCCTTTTTTTTGCAAAATTATACGGGGTAATTTTATATAATTATTTAGTTCTTGCCGTTTAAAATATGACAACATCGTTACAATTGAACTTATATAAAATAAGTCAATAAAATTATTTTCGAATTAGTAATGAAAATGGATATTTTATTTTGACCACTCGGCCAGTAATCTTTTAGAATGTTTGTGGAATATTGATTCGATTTGTTAGAAATATGACAGTCTGGCACAGTGGCGAGTCCGCGTCACGTAATGCATATTTTACTGATGAAATACACCGAAATAATAGCAGTTGTTCAACATCTATTTAAAAAAAAAACAGTACTTACTCGGACGTTGGACATACCTACCTGTTTATAATTGCCTACTAATAAATAAACATCAACTTGACTCCTAAGTAGAGTACATCACAATATTACCAATTAAACATTACTGCAGTTTTTATCATTACCCTGAAAAGCCGAATCGATCGCAATTCATTTGTGATAGAACAAAAGATCAAACGTTCAGTGATTGTAATTATTTTACACGGATGACTCAAATGGCAAACGATGAATGCCGTCTATTTTTCATTATCTTCCACATCACCTAGATTTCTTTGGCTCTCATCTGAACGTTCGATTGTTGCAATTCTAAATCCATGCCAATGTGCCAAAGCGTCTCGACAAAAGCAGCCGAAAACAATCTAATTAATGGCATAGACTTTGGCTCATGCGAAACTCTCCCCACTGGCATATTATAAAACTCCCCCTCTAGCCTAGTCGCTCTGCCCCACAAATATTACTAACTCCTTGGAGTAGGGTTACCAACAGCAAAACGCAGACATATCTTCCGCATATATATATATATATATATATATATATATATATATGTTTTATACAAAATAAATCAAAAATAGTATTTATGGCAGTATAATTGTGATAGCTTAATATTTCTTTAATATTTAAATTAATTTTTTTTGAATTTCATAGAATTGTATAATTTTCTGGAAATGAAAAAAAAGGTGTGTATTGATATTTCCATTGTGTATTTTTTATTTTATTTTACAGTTAGTATTATATTGTGTATAGTTCTATACCTTATATTTATTTTTATTATTTGGTTAGAATTTATATTAATATCACAAAATAATATATATAAGTAAAAAAAATAACAACTCTGGAATTATTATTTATTTTGAAGCAAATGCAATTATTTATATTGTAACGTATCAAATATAATGAATTTAAAAGTTTGATTCAAAATAGCTCATTGGACGTGAAATATTTTTATAACAAATAATTGACACGAAACAAATTAAAACACGATTTAGAATCTTGGTTATATTGTAATGTTTTTATGCAATTGAATTATCCCATTCAGAGCAAACTGCCTTCAATACACGCCGTCTTTAATACGGCAGCCCTTAGTAGGGCATTATTTGTTGCGCCCCTTGGCATACTCTGGCGAAATCGATTGCAGCATCCCTGGGCGAGAGGGTCTCTGGGCGACCAATGGGGTCGCTATACAATAATCCCCCATTGAAATATCCCAATGTTACCCAGCTTGGGGTAGCTTCGTTTCGGGGTTGCACGGCGAGCACTGCACTTTTTAAAAAATAGTTTTATTTGAAGCAGGTGACGACTTGATTCACGACGGGTTGGTTATTTACACATAAATTATTGCCAGCACTACTTTCGATACTGTTTTTTTGCCAAGTTTAAACATAATATATAAAAAGGCTCACACTTTACGTCAGCAGTTTTTTAACCAATAATTCCAGTTAACATTCTTATTAAAAAAGAATATTAAGTTTCCTCATGGCTTTGCCTTAAATATTATTGTTTTGCTAAATGAAATTATGAAATCAAAAAAAAATACAAAAACTTTGAATTTTCAGTATGTAATTTGTCTCTTTGAAATCTAATTTGAGATATGTTTTTTTTTTCATAATAAACTTACCATAGCTCAAAGAAAACTGTCGAAAGCGAACTTCTATAAAAAACACAGGCTTATATGATATGTCAACATGTATTTGCAATAATATACCCACAGTTTGTAGATAATTTAAATACATGTTTTTTTAAACATTTTTGTATGTAATATTAGACTATAAAATTACACAATTTTTTTAAATACTTCAAATTGATTATGATGTATATTGCTGCTTTTTTGTAATTTTTTTGAGTTTCGTCAGACACGGATAATTTCACAGTGAAATGAATGAAAACATAGGAAGGTTTTTATTAACTATATATATATGAATTCAGCTTATCAAACTTAAACCTCTAAAATCTTAAAAAAACGTGAGAAATTATAATATATTAAAATTTTATTTATTACATGAAACAGGGAAGGTTATAAAAATGTAACAACAGCATTAGGGACAAGTAGAATTACAATTTGAAATAAGCATTAAAATAATAGAAAAATATTTCAGTAGATTAAATTTTTTATATTTATTAATGATATGAAATAACTTTTTATAAAAAAACTGAGTTTTTTTAGTTTTGTTCTGCATCTGATGATGTCTTTTGGTTGAAACTCATCTTGCATAAATGTTAAAATAAACTCAACGTGAAGAAATTATAAAAACTTATTTCATATCATTAAAAAAAAAAATGGATCTAGAAATATGATTCAATATTTTTTTTTGTGGAATTCTTTTAATCTAAATTTTGATGTTTTTTAATTGTGATAATATATCACAATTACAATATTATAATGATAAAAGTACCTTTGTATATTGTTAAACTTAACAGTTTAGTTAAGCATCTGATGATGACCCAGTGTATTGGGTCGAAACTAGTAATGCAAATAATTTTAATAAACTCAAAGTGAAGACAACGTACAAAGGTACTTTTATCATTATAATGATGGATCTTCACGAATCAAATGCCTTGTTCCTCAACAAGATGTGATAATATCGTTGCATACAATGTTTGCATATCAAATGACTCGACAAGAAAACGGTAACGGGTCTCGATTTACGACATTATTCGCTGTAGGTTTCGATAAAGGAATTCGAGTTTGCCTCGGGGGGCGCGGGTGGGGCGGAGGCCCTCGGGGGCGGGGGTGGAGGTGCCCCGGGGCGGAGGCGGGGGTGGAGGTGCCCCGGGGCGGGGGCGGGGGTGGAGGCGCCCCGGGGGCGGGGGAGGGGGTGCGGGCCCCTAATCCACCACCGAGGCCGGCCCTCACGGCTGACGGGAGCGTGCCGGATCTAACCGACTATGGACTACTGACTCCCCGCCGTGTCCACCGTCCCGGAATACACTATTCGATACGCGGATGCATTATTTGCCCATTGTATTTGTTTTACGGAACGACTGACCAATCATTTACGTTACGACATAAGTAGATCTTCCGTGGTAACGTATTTCCATGGAATATTTACTCATATCTGCGCTGCAGTAGAGTGCAGTTTGTAATCAATAGTACACTGCATGCTCTAAATAATCATTTATTCAATTAGAAAATGGGTATGGTATTTCATAGTTTGCGTTTTTATTTTAACTGAAAGTGAACATCTTCTCAAAAACGTTGTAAAATTTAAAAGTTGAATATTATATAAAAATAAAGAGGTACCTAACATAATATAATAGAGAAAGTGTAGTGTATTTGGCACTGTCGTCTAATTATTTTTTTACTTTTTACTTTAATTTTGTCGTAAAAAATAACACCAGCACTACGCACGTTACGATTTATCGGCTAGCGGTCGGTTGTGCTGTTGAAGTATTTATTATTTTTATAATTATAACTTCGCAAATATTATTGTTATGAGATAGTAGCAGTGTGTTCCAAATGCCAGACAAACGACAGTGGTCAAAAGTCTCCACCCAGACGCTATTTATTAGCTTCGTGGCATGTCTCGCCCGCTTCGTCATATCGGTTAAGAGCGATTATGAACGTTTATTACCTTCGGAGTGATTGCGCATTATCGGCGCAAAGACGTAATTTGAATCGCTGCCGAGTTTCAAAACTACTAAAAATCAATCTGCAAGTATACGCGTACAAAGTAGGGATACGTTTTTTATTCGTGCTACTTTCCTTGTCACAAAAACTTTTACGGAAATAACTATCTAGCACTGCGTAATTATATAAGTGGTTCTTCTCTCTTCGTTTGGATGATTCTAGTGTCATATTATACTCACCGTTTTAAACACCACAGCTATTTTGATATATATGATAATTTTGTGCTTTCCTTATGTGTGCGAATGTAGACATATATATTAATTACGGACATATTTGGATGTCGCGCTTCTCAGGAAAATTATAAAAAAATCACCCAAATTTATAAATCGCTACTCATTAATCACCGCTGGGTTGTCGGTTGTGTCGCGGCGTGTGCAGTACGCTCAAGGATCCGAGCGGACTTGAAACAAGAGCCACGCTATCGGAGCTGCCGACCGCCGCCATTGTTCCGCTGCGTATCTAAATTGTGTTTGCACAACTTTATCGACGAATCCGCTAGTTTCAGCCGCGATTCTGATTATTACCGGCTTTATTGTCGCAGCGGCTGACTTTTTAGATCCACAATAACGTAACGCGAGCGATAACTAAAAACAGGGAATAGCTTCGCCTAGCTGCCTAGCACAACGCTAGATTGCCCAAGGAAGTCATTTTGACTGCTTTATGATTTCAATTATGTATATAATGACACAATTTCATAGAATTTTGTAATTTTTTGTACGACATATAAAAGCGTTTATTAATAAATGTAGTTACCTCCCCATTCTTCATTATATGTGTTATACCTATAACAAGTAATTTTGACTGCTAAACCTCGGGCAATCTAGTGTTAAGTTGTAATTTAACAAGGCTCACTGCAACCGCTGGGCGATTATTTAACACGCAGCTAGCCCATCTCAAGGGCGCCTGTTGATCCAAGAGTCGTATGAATAAAATTATAGCCAACTCTATGACTCGTTTTTATTTCCAATTTTCTTTTTTTTCCAACCAAACTAATCCCAATAGCTAATAAAATCGGGCCGTACTCGATAAAAAAAAGTAAATGAAAATAACATTTAATCTAAATGTACCCAATATGTTTTGAAGTAATTGATTTGCACATCATACGATGAAAAAATCAAGGTAAAATCCCACCTCTGTATCTCGAAAAATAATAATGGATTATTCTTGTCGTTTCATGTGACAATCGGTTATTTAAATCTGTTTATTTTAAACTATTGAATTATAAATGCAAATTTATTTATATTAAAAACCACACCGTGACTTTAAAAGACTCTCTTAAAAATTCCGAAATAAAAGGAAGAAATTGGAGTGGTCTAGTTCTGTAGTTCCGTAACCTCGTATTTAAGGAGAGTGACTTGGCGTAAAAGGCAACAAATAATTTAAATTAGTAATATCATTGAATTTAAAGTCGCAAATTCGATCCCGGATTATTGATGACCCAGAAGAGCCTGGGTTTTCAGTGAAAATTTTCAGCATTTCAGCAGTCTGATACTAAAAGCATACTTAATCCGATAATTTTCTTGTCAAGTTTTACCAGTAAATATATTCATAATTTTACAAATTATGCTTGAAGCTATTTTACAGTCGTGATTTATCATATGAAGTGATCACCTCTATCAACGTCATCATGCAAATTAATCTTTAGAAAATTGGGTTCTTCTGCGTGGACGAAAAGCTTCTTTACAGCTTACAAGAACCTTACAATTAATTCTAAATGATTTTAGTAAATACCAGTTTTTAACATGCAGTTAAATAAAATAATCCAATTACAGTTGTAAATTTCAGTACAAGGAATTTATTACTCGAATTATTTTGCAACCGATATTAAAATTTGTTTATTTAAACTATCTCGAATTTTGGGCTGTACCAGAAAATTCATAAATTTATCAAATGATTTGAAAATTTTCGCGTAAATTGTTATAGATTTTTTTCACTTTTATTGTAAATGTATGAGAAAAAATGCATAGTGTAAATCTGCTAAAAATATCCTGTTTACATTTTGTAAAAAAATATTTTTCTAATTAACTGGTACTGTCGCAAACAATGCCACTGTTTGTAAATTATCGTGCAATCAATCTAAAACACATGAAGTTCTACTTCTTAAGTTTGATATTTGATCTTTAATATTATACATATAAATCAAGGTAGACTTTTTCACTCGACCGTTTCTCAGCTTAGTAGTTAACACAATATCTTTTTGGCTTATGCTAAATCCGGATAAAGTGAATTGATGTCATTTTAGAAAATTAACATTATCTGTTGCGCTTACTGCTATCGTAGTTAGTTTTTTTTTGCCATGCCGTATCTAGCCCCATGGTAATAAAAGAAGCGTTCACTGAGCCTTCGCAACAGTTGGTAAATATGTGTTTAATTATACTAAAAAAAGACATCAAATTGGCTTGGATTCGGTAAATGGTTTTTCTTTTTTAAAGTTTTTTCAGAGTGCATCTTGCTAGATATGTTTAACTGACTCCATAACCGATAAGCGAGCGATCTTGCTTCAATGTATTAGGGCTTAGCCTGTTACCTGTTTGTATTTAATAATAAATAAATCCCACAATAATTGGATCTGCTATGTATGTATAATTTGCATGTCTTTATAATATATATAGAGTTGCCCAGGCCAGTCTCCGCTACACTACAGCGCCGAGCTGGTCCTCCGTCTTCTCCGCCCGGAATATATTTATAGGTCGGTTGAGATTGTTTACAGTGGCTCGTCAGCGAATAATTTCCAAAAAAATCGACGTCCGTCGTTGGATATGAAGGGTTATGGCGGAAACCGACTGTTTGCTTGCTCGTTTGGAGTTACTCGTAGATAAAAATACTGAAGGTATTACATTATTATTGAAATCTTATTAACGCATAGACGGATGCTTATTTACATTTGGTATTTGCTTAAAGCATTCTTGATGCAAACGTGTTTTCAGTGATGAAATAAAATTGTACGTTTTTTCTATTTTCTCGTTCTAAATAAAAGTCATTAATTTGCAATCAGTATTCAGAGAGCCTAAAAAATATCTCCGCGTATGAAATGACATGGAATCGCGTCCAGCAGTGCAGAAAACGAGCGTTGCATAAGTATCGTTACTTTTGTGTTTATTTTTTAACGGTTTCGTTAAAACGCAAAAATCTATTGAATACAGGATAATTCTGGTTTTCATTCTGAATACCGCGTTGCAATTACCGTACACCGGAGCGGGTTTATTCCCGGTCGAAATTGCAGTATTGCTTTATGAGTATACGAATTTAACCAAAATACCCTCTCTCTCCCCTTTATTTTGTTTTATAGAACATTCCGCAATATCCGCAGCCCCTGGGGTGATCCGACATCACCAGACTATAGAGAGTACGTATAACAGAAATAATTACCTGCCGCATATGAACTGATCGGTGGCTGGTCCTGAAAAACACCCCTCGGCGTCAACCGAATGCATAGAATCAATTTTAATTCCACGTTGTCAAAGCTTCAGACTAAAATCCGTTGTATGCTTTTAATAGGCTTTTCATAATTAATATTTATAGAGTACAAAAGCTTCCGCAGTTATAATATTTTCTAGATTGAAAATGTAATTTTGACGTTAAAAAATATATAAATTTACAAGTAACACTGACTAATTGAAATGGCAGTTTAATAAAACACAAATATATTAATTAATTATTGAATTAAGATATTTTCTTTTATTAAAAATAACATCTTTATCGACCAAAAATATATTGATTCTGATTGCAAGATTGCTTAAGGCCACCATTGCATTGTATAAAAACTTAATTTAACACAAATATTTTATTGCTAAAAACAAATTATTTGTTTGTAACTAGTGTCCATACTAACGTTTTCAAAAATACCATTTAGTTTTAAACAGACACTCATTCCTTTGAAAGCATAAGTATAGTGAAGAATATAAGAATAATATATAATGATAATACTTTGATATAGTCTTTTTTTATTTATATAAGCATTTTCGTTCTTCAGAAGCGTCATTTCAAGACATATCTAAAATATTTGAGGAATTAGAATCAAATATATATCTATTAGACCTTAAGTATGTTCTTGTAACATAATTATCTTCAGTTAATGTAATAAGCGGTTTTAAAATATTCTTAATCTGTTGCATTGTTTAATAACATACAAAGATTATCTTGTATCAATAGCTTGTTAATATTTTTTTTAAGTATGACCGTTTATCCCCCCAATCAATTAAGGCGTGGCAGATATAACTCCGTCCATAAAGATATATTTTATCCGCAAGGTCTTGTATCACGTGATTCAGGTAGCGACGGATGCCACTGAATTGAATTTACCGCCCCGGGGTAACACCATAAATTATACCACCCTTATTGCTATGTGTGGCGCCCCTTCTGGCCTGTGCCTTATGCATGTAGGGTTGTAGGTCTCCGCTGTACAGCTTCTTATACATCCTGATCCGAATGACACAAAATATCTCACCCAAATACTATTAAGATATGGAAAAAATTACTTTAGTGTGAAATTAACAGATAATATTGTTATAACAAGCGTTTATATCAAGTGCGATAAAATATAATCGACTTATCTATAAAACAGCTTATATTTGATACGAAGTACCTACTTGAATTGGAGGATCTATTTTAGATATGTTATGTTGGGACAAACCAATCTTTACATCATTATTGTGCTCACACAATGCAACCAGAGATTATTTGCATTCGTTTTTCCACGTGAGCCTTCTTGCAATTCCCGATACTTTCAGTTATATTATATCTTCGCATAAAATAATATTATATAACGATACAAATGCCTCGGTGGTTGTTTTTATCAAACAATTTGCAAAATAATTTAAACGAATAACAGATTTTTTCCAAGTTTTATCATCAGTTCTTAAAATAATAATTGCCGACAACCATTGTTGAAACTACAAAGTATTCGTCGAAAATAATTAATGTTTTTACACATCGTGAGAATCTATCAAATGTTCGTTTAGTTGTACATATATAATAAACAATCACTATGTTAATATTGCTTAGTGATAATTCTTACTTTTAACTTTAAGTAGAGCACCGGAGCATACCAATTTTGTTTGTAACACAAACAATCGTTAAACGGCCGAGGAGACTAGACGCACCAACAACGCACTGTTAGTCCAACAGCTGGTCAATGGAGACTATTTATTATTCAGAGTTTCTAGCTCGTGTAACATTCACATACAGATTATGCCGGTAGAGCCAACGCGTCCAGTAAAGGCTACTGCATTATTTTAAAAATCAGACAGATGTATTTGTCACTTTACTAAGTTCGTTTCATAATTAAACTATGAAAGCGATAGAAGTACATTCCACTCTATAAAAAATTCAATTGAGAGTTCTCAGTTTTAAGACTCGCTCTGAAACAACAAAACCTCTTGTTCAAACCTCATTTCATCCTGATAATTGTAAAAAGCAAGACAAGTAGTACAGAAAGACAAATATTTCAGATAATTTTAAAGTCTATTGCGACTCTTCTCTGTAAAAGTAAGGGTCACAAGAGAAGAGGCTATAAGGCAAACTGTAAAAAGCATTCACAGGCAATCGCGGTAGTGTTCGGCTTAGTACGTCTCTAGCATTTGCCGGGTTGCATATAAGTTATTAACATAAAACTTGCACCAAAGAAGGTTTTCCTTTCTCAGAAACCTGGATACAGCATTAATTGCTCCGTTCAGATTTGAAACCTGGAATAGACAAACATGGGAATCACAGGGTTTTCATTGTTAATAGCATGCATGTAGTAATTCAACGGGTGTTGCACAACAGTAATATAAACTAAACCACATTTACTTATTATGAGACTTTCTTCAATAAATATATTTAGAGATGTCTACAATTATCGAAAAAATTATTTATGAAATTAACTTTTTTGTGTGGCAAAATATGCTTGAATATAAATTTTTTTTTTTAAATTCTAATAATTATAATTTTACTTATTTTCGAGTAGTGAAATTTGAGTGTAATATAAGTATATATATATATCTATCTATTTTGTGGATTGAACGTCAATCAAGTGCGTTTTAATTACCTTTACAGGCTTATATTACTTACTACATACATATTTTTTCACATATTGAAAATGATTCAAAGAAACTCTCAGAAAAATATCTTCGTGACTTGTGTAGAATTTGAACCTACATCTACTTTGGTTTAAAAGTACAGTGCTTGCAAATCACTAAATATTGATTGGCCCGGGCACATTGGTTCGTGTCTAGATTATGATTGTTAAAAATTCTCGATTAACAGAGGTGACTCGTTAGTACAAGAGTCAGTACACCGGCCATGTGAGCTCATATATATATGTAATAAATAATTTTTTTATTAGTATCATAATCAAAAAGCTCCGTTTGGGCATATTTATAAATAGCTTGAGCCGTGACAATCAGGCCCGGAACAGCTGTTCGCCCAAACAGCCTGACGCTTCCTTTCACGGGCGCCGGGAGGCTGCGGAGTCGCGGGCAGATGCGCCCCGATCAGCTGTCTGCGAGACGCTCGCGCCGGACAAAGGCGATATACGGGACATTGTGTCCAAGCTTTAAGCGTGCTCAGATTGTCAGCGTGACCGACTGCACGTCGATATCGGGTTTTATAGAAATAATATTATAAATTTTAAGTCCATATCTGCAGCATGCAATCTACACATGCGACACATTCATTGAATTCCTTAAAATTACTATCACAATTACATGATATTATTATCTAGTACTTTTCATGATTTTTTTTCCCATTCGATATTATTTATGTACAGTGGCACCTTGAAAAATTTACTCGGTTTGATATTTTATAGTTTCTTTAAAGCAGTGAATAATAATATTTCTAATACTAAATTGAAGATATTGTAATATTTAAAAAAATATTATTCTATGTTCATAATCATTTTCTTTATCTGCATTTATAAATATCTGGCCATGTTTTGAGGTTGACAGTTCAGGCAGGTGGTGGGGACTCGAATCCGAAGTCCCGATAAGCAAATAACATTTTTTTATATTTTCACGTTGAGCAGTTTACGTAAAAAAGTATATTCATTCAATTAAGGTATTGACTGTTTCACAAATCGATTTAAATAAATCGATAAAACAATTAGAAATTTAATATTCTTGACAGAGAGTACATGGTGGAATTCCATTTTAATATTTTTTTTGACAAAATACCGGTCACAAATAAAAAACGAATATGTGGAAAATCACTCAAGTATTTTATTTTAAAAAAATGATAAAAGAATTGTACAAATTTATATTATTATAATAAAATCTCAACCCTAAATATTAATTTAGAATGTTTTATATTTATATAATGTAGAGCTATTTTCTAAAAGCGTATTTTTGATAGGTTAAGTTAGATCGATTACAAAAATTCACTTTAAAAAAGAGTTCTCTGAAATACCAACTTAATAATCACGGTGCACCAAAATACACCGAAAAACGCATTGCAAAAATGCATTCCACGTTTAAGCCATATCATCAAGCGCGCACGTGCACAAGCATGGCGGGTTCGTTTATTTCCACGCAAAAACAATGCCGCGAGCTGTCTCCGAACATTCCCCGCTTCCTGTCCTTTGACAATTAGGCAAATTATTTCCAACAAGCTCGGCAAAAACAATGCCGCCCTCGCCCCCCGCAACTCTACTCTACTTGCGATATTATGCTAGGGCATAATAAATCCCTCGACCATTCGAACTGTAGTTTATTCCCAGGTGACACAAAATTCTTGGCACAAAATACAGTGGACGCTGTTGGCTGATCACACTTCAGTTGTCGGTTGTATTGCTACGCGCGCAGGCTCCACAAAAAAATAAATAGTGGTTATAAGAATTCTTGCTGTTGAATACAAGTATTTTAATATTAATATTCTCGTTTTATTTCTCTCCTTCGATGAGTACTTCACATTTAATATCTAATAAATTGATAAATATGTGTCAAAAATAAATTGTATTTATAACCATCAAAATAAAAATTAATCAAGGGTTTGATTTGTTATGAAACATAACAATTAATTACTATTTTAAAAAATAACCAACTTCCGTAAACATTAAATAAATCTAATTTATTGTTGTTCCTTTTTTTATAAAATATTTTTATGTCACTTCAGATACAATTATTTTACGAGTACGTGTATATATAGCCATTTCCAATTTATATATAATTTTTAACAGTTATAACTTGTGTAACATAATTTTTTAATTTCTGAACCTATAGAATCGAGACTAAAAACCAAAATTGTTTTCACATTTATCAACATAAGAAGGAAACGTAACGCACTATGAAACCGAACGATGTCCACAGGTAAAACAATATTGTTGATGAAAGGATGAATCCTTTTATCACGGTACACCACTGTGATAAAAAGGATTCATCCTCGTCCATACAATGTGTTCTTTGTGTTTTGAAAGTTGAGATTATTGTTATCTGAATACATTGACACTGTTATCAGATACTCTTCACAGAACCATGAACATGCTGTGCCTTTTACGACTGTCAGAACGGACATTTTTATAACTTAAAACCTGCAAATAATATAATTCAATTACAAATTGTTTTGGGCAAATATACTTTTTATGGGTAAATCACGCCGGTATTAAATATATTTTTAATGTTTATATAGATAATGTAATACTGCGCCACCGTTGCGGCGAAAACTAAGTTGAAGATGAAAACTAAAGCTAATTGAGGTTCACTTCAAAAAGTTGCCAAGGTCAGTGATTTCACGTGTAAAGTCCCGAAAAGGACAGCTGTGACGTACCTGAGTCATGCCATCTCCGCCACACACCGTCCCAGCTTCCAAAAATCTGCAACGTAAATACTAAAGCACGTTGTGCAAGTATAGAAAACAAACGGCCTTTTCATAGAATATCCCCACTGTTGATGCGATGCGTTCGAAATACCTGTTTTTGTTGAATAACATATAAAACACCTTGAGCAAATTTATATTATTTTTAACGGTAAAAGTATTTTTATAGTATATTCATTTTTTCTTTAATTTTTGCCAGATCTTTATGATTCAGTACCATTCTGTGTTGATTGTTTCCGACCGAGTGACACATACAAAACTTGTTTTTATTGCATGAATACATATTAATTCTGAAATATTTTGAAACATTGTATAATTTGACAATGATTTATACAATTATCATGTTGTCTGCAACTCAAAACATTAAACAAAAATTATACACATTAAATAAGTTTATTTTATAACTGCTGTTGTATATCCCCAAAAAATAGCTAAAATCAACCGCACTTCAACAAAGCGCACCACAGATCCTTATATTGATTAATCAATAATTTGTAAAATAGAAGATTGTTAAACTGTCAAAATTCAGAGGTGCGTTTGATCTCTCTAGTATGGACGCACTACACCCCAGCCGACGCTACCCATTCATAACGCCTGAATGGCTTTCACTACCCCTGTGTATTTCAATACCGTAAGGTTCACAGTGGTTGGGGCTAAACTGCACGGCAGATGTTAAGGGAGGACCGACCCCGGCTAGGGGGAAACAACTTTACGCGTGTTGTCGTTTTTTTTTTGCCGTGCGTTATTGTCGCTTGAGCTGAACATTATTATCCTTTTTTCGACGTAAAAACAACAAAGTATGATGTGAATTCGAGTGGAAATAATCATCACAATCACAATCAGTTTATTTTTATACTCATATATGATACTTGTCTGTCGTTGAAGCCAAATAAAACCTAGTCAGACTTGCCATATTTATTGAAATATTCTCCAGATTTTGATGTTACTGTCGTGCAAAATTATCTAAAAAAAAATTTATTTAAAAGTTGAACATAAAAATACCACATTAACATATGTTATTTATAATTTCATTTTGTTTTTTAATATTTTTGCGTTATTTAAAAATATAAATTTTAACGAGACTGGAAAGAAATTAATTGATTGATCTTAATAAACTTACAAAAAAAAATGCATTTGAAAATCAAAACGATTTTTGTTTTTTTTTTTTTACATAAAAAGACATGCACGATCACAGAAACAAGAATTTACTATAAACAGTGAAAAAATAATGTTTATAAATTTAAAATACTTCAGAGTCAGAACTCCTGATCACTGGACTTCTTTCTATGTATATATTACAGGTAAAATCATTAAAAGCTCGCTTGTCTGACCCAATCCACAAAACTCCCGTTAAACTTCCAAGCAGTCTTTTGATATTTTGTATGTTAAGTTTTTTTGTGTGAGTCGTCTCACAAACAAAAAAAGAGACCTTCAGGATTCTTAGATACTCGAATAACTCCTAATTTTATTTATTTATTCTTGATTAAATAAATGACCAAATATTTTCTTAATTAAATACAAAACATATTCGTGCAACCCGAAACTCAAAATCCGATCAAATAGAACAGGGGTAGTCAACCTGCTTCCCATTGCCCTATAGGGGACGATTCAAGCTTCCGCAATGGGTGGCAGGGGTATTGTCCGGCCCTTGAGCTACTTTTCGCTACCTCAATCCTCGACTTCCTATGTCTCTCAATAGTAAAGTCTACAACAAGCCTCCACACTCAAAAGTCTGCTATTTGTAAACAAATCGGAAACTTCGATTTTAAATATTTTTTTGAGCTGCTTCAATTTTGATAGACGTCGCATCAGCGAAGATGCAGAATTATATAATAAATAAAATGTTTTAAATATAGATTTTTACTAAGCCTTCGAGAAAAAAATTTAAAGTAATTTGCAGTTGCGCTAAATTATGCCACTGCGGAACAGGTAGACCGAAACAAAAGTGGATGGTAGGTACAAAAAGGTTGCCTACCCCTGGAATAGAACATCAAGGCGCGTGATAAATGATTATACTGCGCATGCGAGGGCTTCCAGGATCCCGCTGCAGCTGCTCGGGCGCTAATCAAAATAACCGCTTTGTCTCTTCATGCCTCCGTTAGATCCGGAGACTTTCGGCGATCCATGCAGCAAAGTAGACCATACTTATCAAAATTATTATACACTAAATTTAGAGGTTTGCCTCATAAAATGATCTAAATACAAATCATCATATAAAATATTAAACAATTTTTTTTTTACTTTTTGAACAATTTAAAAATCTTTGTAAAGATTAAAAAGTAAAATAGTGTTGATACAAAAAAGCATACAAATAAATAATAAAGCGATGAAATATATAACGATGGCGTCAAGACTTGATTTTGTTATGTATATAAAATATTAGCATAAATGTTATATATTTTTTTAAGTGTGCCTTTACAATGTGATATTGATTATATCCCCAAAAACTGGAGATTTATTTTACTAAAATCTTTTTTTAATAAAATGAACCTACAAATTAAAAAGGAGTCTGGAAACAAGCTTCATAAATATCGATATTTATATGATATTAACAAACTTTTTGGAAGGAATGATAAGATAATTTAAATCGATAATTTTCAATCGATTCGAAGTTAAACAAAAACCCCAAAAATAGGTAGTTGCTCGGATACGCAAACCCACCACCTTTGAACACACCCACCTATCCGTGTTATCATTGCGCCATCATTACCATTGAGATTGGTCCCTGTCGGTGTTTCTCCTGCGCTACCCTAAGGTCAATGGCACGCCACGGGGTCGCCCCTCGGATTGCCGCGACACCTGGTCCCCATAGGGCCACAGTCCGCGTCCACCAGCACCCGTCATGGGGTCCAACAACTGTTCATATTAAAGACAAGAGCTCATTTATTGTTGTATTACATTATAATGATATATTCGATTTAAAATTTCTTGTCTGCAACCATACCTAATAATATTAAGATTTTATAGATTAACGACTTAACTTAAATTTGGCCTTAAAGATACAATTTAAACAAAAAAAAATTGTTAAAAAATAATGTGCATTGCATAGTACGTTATTTGGTTTATTTGGTATGCGGGGTGAAAGGTATATAAAGTTTTTTGCTTGTGTGCTAGTGTGGTTACCATGACTGGTCGTTATTTAATTCGTAATGAGAGGGTGGAAAATTATAAAAGGCAAGCTGGACTTGTATGGCAGTTCTGAAATATTCAATATTTGCATATTCATCTGGAATCCAATTAAAGTCATGAAAAACATAATTTGCCAAACAAAGCTCGACTGCACCGACAGCCTCGGTATAAACACATGGGGCGCTGAAAGCAACTCGCGTCTATGAATACTGTTTATTATCGCACACGTCAGACCAGACACGTGGACAGATAACGATTTACTAACCTTTTAGTTAAATCTCTATCGCTGAAATCTCATTTACTATTCATTTATAGCACTGGCAACAAATCTATTTATGCATCAAATAAACTTTAGTGCTCTGTATATGTTTCTATTTTAATCAAACTTATTATTTTTTATCAACAGGTCATCATGGGCGACAGGGCGTCAGCAGAAAGAGCCTGCAAGGACCCCAACCCCATCATAGACGGTCGAAAAGCCAACGTGAACCTTGCCATCTTGGGGGCGAAACCCCGGGGCAACCTCACTCCCGGTAAGCCTCCCTCTTCAGTAAACAGCCCCCACGTGGTAGAGCACGTGCTCAAAGGGCGTGTTTCTTTGCCTTGACATTTAGCGAGGATACTTTTCTTCGCATCTATTGTTTTCACCAAGTTTCTTTAGATTTTGAAAGTGTTTGGCTTTCTATGGTTAAACTTCCGAGAAAAACATAAAAAGAATTTTCGTACGTATTTTGAGCAATTTATTTTTATATAATTATTTATTTTTTTGTAATTTGTGCGTACAACGTACTGGTAGCTTATTATATCTAATTTTAGTTCGTATATTAATATGCTACTCTATAAGAATTGAGGGGTCAACCAAGTTGGGAAGTAACTCAAATGTTTCAATCGATAAACTATGCACAACCAGTGACGCCTCCGTAATTTGTTTTAATCATAAAAAAGCTTTATCAGAGGTAATTCTTAACGTGGAGCCAATTTACAATAAAATTTTATTGGGTTGTGAAAATCCAAGCTTAGAATAGTGGATAAACAATTTAGTAGGTGGTATATACAATACATAATACTCAAAAATAGCCATAGATTGTTTCGAGAGGATTAATCCGCTCGTGGGAGTTATCTTGTCCCGATCTCCCGAACTTTACCACCGGCGGACAGTCTGAAGCAGGAAGACTCGGTCTGCGAGCGTCATATCCCGAAATACCTCCACTCGGAGCGAGTAATCTCCATAACGTGTGACACACGCGGGTCTTGACCCGGCCCCGAGCCTCCTCGAAATAGAATATTGTGCCCATGATCGGCGCACGGCCCCCGGCGCGCGCTCTGTGCACCGCAACCCCTGCAGGCTCGGCTGGAGCAATTTGCCTTTAAAGACACGTTTTAAAAATCACACCACATCTATCAAAACATGATGTTTAATGATATTAACTCAAAACATGATATTAAATATTGTGTCTATGGTCGGTGCACGATTCCCGGCTAGCGATCCGTACGCTGCAACTCCTTCGCACAGATGCTCGATTAGAGCAATCTACGGGAACATTTGACAAAACCTATTCTTCTGATATAAAATATTTCAATATATCGTGGTTTTTTAGACATCATGCTCCTTGTGCTTTCAGAGTTGGTAGAACACCTAGTCGTAAATTCCGATCCAATCAATTTTCTCTTCACCTCGTGACGGTCTCTGTGATGCGTTGTCCTCGGCCCAAGAACGTAACTCGATTGTCCTAGAGCTGTGATGGTGGCAGTTCTCTTATAGCAGCAGACATAAATAGGGACGGTTTGGCCGCTGGCCAACCTTTTTATTGAACTTTAGATCCGATCGTGAACATCGCCATTGAAAAAGACGTCGACGGCAAGGCGTGATGTGCAAACAAAAAGATCTGATCGGGAAACACCCGTGCGTCGGGAATGCTGTGTCCTTGGCTGTTATAACACATTTTTGTCTATACTTCCGACGTTTTTGTCCCGGCACTGGGCTCATCTTCAGAGATTTTAATATCATGTCATAGAGTCGATAACAAAGCATTTTTTAACCTAAGGTCGTCGTCTATGTTTAATCGCGCTTGAATTCACACAACTACTATTCAACTAGTTATTCAAATCCGTGATGATGGTTCAGTATCTTTCGTAAAAAAACGCGGCGTAACACTCAAGAACACTGCGTTTTCATATGAACTGTTGCCAAAACCCACGAGCACATCCGCACGGCGTTTGACGCGTCTGAGACTGTGAATCAGAATGTTTTGACGATCCGACTTATTCGACGCTCTATTTTTAGTTCGCGTACTTACCTGATGGACTGAAAGACTCTCCAGAGTCCAGCGCTAGGGAAACACTCGAAGTAAATATTTAACTTAGGATTATAGTCGAATCATTTTCATTACCATCAAAAATCATTGTTGAATATAGAAACTGGATTCACTTTTTTTGTATAATTTAATCTAATTATTCACTCTGGCGAAGCCTTTGAAAGGCGAATGCGTTCACATAAAAATGGATTCATTAATCTCCTGGCTTATTGACCGAGTATATTTGGTATAAACATTGAGGTTTATTAATTAAACCTATACCTTGTCTACTTAAATAACTGTTTGGGGGGTAAAAAAAAATAAGTTTCACATAGAAAAAACCTATCATTGAAGATTCAAATATATTTTTAGTTTTTTTAGTTTTTTAGTCTCTCGTCGCATTTGAAACTTAGAGCGCACGATTTGGTTTAAAATATAATGCAAACAAAAGATTAAAAAAGTAAACCCAAAGAACATAGGATTAAAGTGCACGCCTTGTTATAATAATTTCTCTGACTGTGGCACGTTTGCTATCAGTATATATTTTTTGACGGCTTGGACATAAAACGGCAAGAATAATCCTCGATAATACCGACAAGTACGAGTACATTTTAAATAAGACAACTTTGTAAACAACTCAATTTAAAAATTTATTTTTAGATTATTGTTGAAGTATATTTTAAAAACTGCATTTTTTATGATGCTTATTATGTTTATTTATACCCTTTTAGTATTTTTCCTAGCACAAACATATTGCGCACTCACATGCATTAAAAAAAACACACTGTTAAAACAGTAAGTCTCATGGATAAAACAAATCAGATTTATGGGGTATTCGATAACCATCGAAGATTTTTAAGACATGCAAACAATTCAATGAACATGCACAAAGGCTCAATAAATATTACGTAGTAACAATGCGCATATCTAGTCGACATTATATCATAGGTATATCTAAGTATACGAATGCACTGAACGGTAAACCTTTAGACTTGTCAGTGTATTATCAACCATCGATAGCCGCCTAAGGTTGGTAATTACATACAATTCAACGGAAGAAAGTAAAGTTCAATGTAAACTAACCCGGCCTGCGGTCGCGTGACAACGGTTCTTCGGAGATCACACGAGATTGATCGGCTAAATTGGCACCTGCGCTCATCGACTGAATGGCACGACGGGTGGAACATGAAGAATCACTCCATTCTTTGGAAGTGTGTCAAAGTTATAATTTCGAGTCGCTAACGAGTAAATTTAATAACTTTATGAATAAGTGAACAATCGACATTCAACCGTTCTAATGTGTGTAAACCATTAACTGAATAATGTTGTTTTATATTTTTGTTTTAATTTATTTAAGCGTGCTTTTTATGGAATCGATAAAAAAATATATTTTGCCAATAACCAGTTTGTTCTGCTTTTGATAATGAAAAAAAATTATTGCCATTCAAACGTGAAAATGATATTCTTACATATTTGCTATTTAAAACTGAAGATGTTCATTAATCCGCGTTTTTAGCAAACTTTCTTGTTTTCTTGTAGCTAACCGTAAGACCTCGACTTATCAGGGTTTAAAACCGCCTTTAGCCGTAAATCCCGAATACTATAACATTTCATTGTGATTTGCTCAAGTTTAAGCAAAAATGGGAATTCCAAAGAGATGGGTGGCTTTCAAATGCTAAGATTCATTTAAATTAAAGAACGACCGTGAATTTTGCAATTTTACGAGTTTAATAATGACAGGCTGCCTGGTTAGGGCATCTTCTGGCTACATTCGTGTCGCACGGGGGCGCGTGCCGCCAGGTGTGTCCCGCCCCCTCCCTGGTTCTCGCGCACCGGATGTATCCCTCTCCCACCCTCGCCAATCACGCCGCCCCTCCGCGGTTCCGGTCGGCTCTTGTTTCCAAGTAAAGTGTCGCGTTTTTTTTTATTATCGGTAACTGATACGTTTCAAACCCCTCTCTCTCCTTCGATCAATTTTTTTAAATTTATTTTTTAAACGCAACCCCTACGCGATTTCATAATATTACTTAACCAACCAATTTTTTTTGCTTATATGAACTGTTTGCGAGCGCACCTCACCGAGCGAGCGTAGAGCCAATGAGCGGGCAGTTTTTGATTAGGAGACAAGGAAGGAGGAAGAGGAAGCGTGTGGGGGTGTGATTGGTGATCTGCGAGGAAGGGGGTGCAGTGGCGGTAGGTCGTGTCGGTCACGGGGGCAGGGGCGCCGGGCGCGGCAGCAGCTGGCGGGGCATGTGCGGGGCATGCGGTACTGCACCGCGCGGTCACGCACTCTGTCACGGTCAAATGTTTTACCTAGCCACGATTCTTTGCCATAATTTAAAATATACTTTACCGGTTTTCTTCAAAGCTGTAAAATTTATAAATTGTCTCCAGGTTTAACGGGGAAAAACATTTCAGTTGTTCGTTACGTATCGAGCCGCAGTTGCCTTTGAATGTTTCTTTACTATTAGGTTACCTGCCTATTCTCTCGTGCTCCGGTTTTTGTAATGAGCAATTGAGAAAAAAAAATTATTTGTTCTGAAGAACGATTCTGAATTACAACTTTTTATTAAAAAAAACACGTTAGTTAAAAATTCATTCGCCCTTCACGGAGGCACCGCATATTGGCTATTCAGAGCGTTAATGGTGGATTTACAGCAACACCAGTTTAATATCGATTAAATTTTGTTATAAACATGTCCGCTATCGCATCGAGCATGTTCCGACGTGGAGCATTTCACGTCGCGTATTATTCCGCTCTGCCCCACACATGCGCCGCAAGGCTGTGTCCACACTGTAGAATGTAATATTCACACGAGTGACGTGGATGGGCTTTGTCAACAACAATGGACACGTCATATTAGGAGTACGTCCGTCCGAATTGCACAACGTTTTATTAAATAAAAATGATTCAAAATGGCCGGCTCTGAACTCTCGGAAATGCTGCCTACACGGGACTGTGTAGGAAATGTAGATTTATTTGTGTCTGCTTGTTATTTAGTGGCAGACAATACTCGTTTTCGTTTGAATTTTGGTGGTGGTTTAGTAATACGACCTGTTTGGTTCAATTTTATTTTTAAATTCACGTAAGCGTACGTGCATGTAGTTTGTAATTTTTTTAGAATTCTGTTCATGTAAATATTATATAATTCCATCGATATTTCATGAATATTTCAGTTAAACGTTTTATTCAATCGTTTTATGGAAGTGCGGAACCGATGGACTTAGTCTTTGACAGACACACGTGTGGTTTGCATGTACGAATGCTGCTCGCAGTATTATGAGGATATATCATTTTTTTAGTTTTTCTAACAATAGACATATTATATTCAATAAGGGATAAACAATGACGTATAACTTAATAGTATATAAATAAATTTGAAGTGATTACATGCATTTTTAACCAAACTTTTTGTAACAAAATACAAAAAAAAGATATTTTTTACGTGTGTCGTATTGGAACCGACGACCGCGTAAATAAAAGACGAAGTCCATGCGATTGCGCGAATCACACGTGTCTTGTAAACAGGTCCAACAGTGGCGTGGAGTGCGATAAGGGAGGAGCGACTCTACTTTCTAATGTGATAGTAGAAACAACATAACGAACGCAATATTCAATTGTGCTTATCAACCCAACGAACGGCAGGCCAACTCCATCATGTTCCACTCATCAAACTCCATAGCGGCCTATTTTTTGTTCGCAAATAGCTTTTCATAGAAAATTATTTTGCTACCATTTCCGAAGTATGTATGTATAACAATATTGTATTATATATTTTACGATTTCTGTATTTGTAAATAAGAGCGATTGGATTTATTGCATTTTACGAGAACTTTTTTTTAATTCAATCATATGTATGTAAACGAGAATTTTTCATAGATCGAACAAACCACACTTGTAATATTTTTGTATAAAAAACTACTTATTTTTAAATACAACATCTTATCATAATTTTTAGAAAAAACCCACCAAGGAAAATTAGAAAGATAACATTTTATTAGAACGCTGCTAGCAATTGGCAGGTCATGTTGACCTGACGAGCACTTCATTCTGAACGAAACGCATACTATACGCAAGTCTATATTACATTATATTACTTGATTTTAATATTTATAAAATATTTGAAAGTAGGATTTGCTTAATTCATAAACACTCAAAATTTAAAAAAAAAACTATAATTAAAAAAGTACAGTATATAATTTTGGGGTAATAAAACGACTATGACTGTTTTTTTATGATAGTCTCCCTTGGCGTTGCTGGTCTAATAGTTATAGAATGGTCGTCTGTGAGTATCTCACCCGGTGTGGCTGTTGTGCTGAAGCAGATAGCATCGGCGGTGTAGGTGTTCCGGTGCAGCGTGGCCGCCGGAAGTGGGCCGCAGAGAGCGTGTAGCGTCACCGGCCTGTCCTAGCGGATTGACTTGTGCAGAAACCGAATCTCCTATATGCTACCGACCACTTTCCAATCCCGTGTGGTCATTTTTAAATTGACATGTTACAAAGATGAGATTATATTTTTTTCTTGAATAGCAAATTATGATTCCATATTCACTCTCAAGCTCTTGAATGAATGCCCTGTGTTTCTGAATGAAGATAAATATTATTATTTGAATATCACCTGCATAAAATGAATTTTTAAATATTGTTGGTAGATCATCAAAAGTGCGATATTCGGAACATCAATATCCTTTTTGTGGTTATATTTTTCAGAGTTCTTAAAAAGATACTCTATTGAAAAATAACTTAAACACTGATTTATTTCATTGCTGTTTTAATTGTCCTTAATAACAGCAAAACAATGACCAGTTATAGGGCAACATGCTTATTAAATTCCATTATATTCAAAATGTAGTCATAAAATAATTCGATAAGATTAGATGAAAAGTAAGAAAGGAATCTATTTTACTTGCGTATTTTATAATATTTGATTTTACCTGTGGCACAATTCTTGCATTGCTGCTAATCCTATAATACGTGGTTGTGATTAAATTTAATATTGAACATGTAAATTTCACTGTGTTGATTAACTACTTGAAAATCTCTTTTCTGTTTTCTGGAGTAATAGCCGGTGATTATAGAATTGATTACATATAGTAGAATTGATAGAATGACGAGAGACATTCATTCAACAATCCAACGCAATGACTGAATCGATCGCTATTGACTCACCCGCTGTATTCGGTGGCTGAATCAAGCAGGGAGATAAAAACACACGTGATATTAATAACCTGATAAGGGATGTATAACATATACTGTAAACATTTTCAATTTAATCATTGCCGATTTAGTATATCGTTTATCAGGTAGGTTGAATTGGTCGGTGCGTATGTGACATACCAGGCCGGGAAACAATAATAACCCGACACAAGCGTTGAGCTGCTGAACTCCGCTGCACTAATACTGTGCACTCAATTACAAACACTGACTGAGCGCTTACATAAATACACACACACACACATATCTACATATGTGTATATTAGAAGAAGTGCTGTTTCTTGTTGAGGACACGTAACTGAGCCTAATGCTCATATTATCACAAGTAAATTATATAAATTTTGCCGCAAGCCACTGATATCAAAACGGTTTAATTTCGATAATAAGATATGTATGGTAGACCTTGTTTTATGTTTCAAATAAAATGGAAGGGAAAGACACGTCTTTTAATTTTAGAAATTAACGTTATCAATGTGTCATATAGAAATGTGTCTTGAAAAACCGAGAGTCTTGTAAAGTGCAGGAAGGAAGCGACGGACGATAAGTCGGTCACCCCCGGCATTAATTGATAAGTAACCGCGGCTGTGGGAGGCGCTGGGCTCTCTGTTTGTGTTCGACTCGATCAGCTGCTGAAGGAAGGGCCCTCTCTATGGCTGTAATAAAATGCTACTGTAAGCGGTGACGGCGCTGAATGTGTGTCTTCCACGAACTTTTCATTATGGTTTCAGTACTTGAGAGCGTATTTACACGAGTAAGTGCCATTGAAATAGTTTTATGTACTTTTACAGAATAAAAAAAATATCAATGGTATAATCATTATAAATTATTGAAATTCAGCATAAAACTTCACATTTGCTTGATATAATTTGTATTAATACATTCGACTAATTCGTATGCCGTTTTTTGATAGTTCATGAACCGTCATTAAAAGATTATTAATAGTTATTTGTTTTGAAAATATTTTTCATTTCAAGTGGAGGATATAATACATTATAAATAGTAAAACAAAACAATAAAGTCCACATAAAAATATTTTTTAAATCACATTCTTGTAGCAGAAGTCAATTGATATCTGATTAACGAGAGGCTGTAATTTTATTAAAAAATATATATTTGGGTAATAAAAATTGGCCGCTAGATTTACAAAATCATCATCAAATAATAATTTCAACACGTCTTCAGTTCTTAAGTCACGTGGAGTTCACTAATTTCATAAGTTTTACAATAAAACAAAACTTTCACATGTTGATCGTCCCAACGGCCTCAGACGCCCGAGACCGCTCACGTGACAGTCCACGTGGGGGCGCATGTGTGGGACCCTCCCCCCCCCCTGGGCCCCTCCCCTGCCCCCTCCCCTCGCCCCCTCCCCCTCCCCGCATCGATCATCCCCCCCACGAACAAACAAATCCGCCTTTAATGGATGCGGCTCGGCAATGACACACAACTGGACTGCAATGTGCTTTGAACTATGGATTAATAAAGCTCCTACAAACTCTGAAACACAACTGATTACCGATCGGTAATCAGGTTGTTGTTAATACTGCAGCGTATACAGACAGCTCAATGTTATTAAATTTAATCATTATTTCTCTGTAGTTTTGTATATTGTTTATTTGAATGTATATTTTCATTATTTATTAAGGTTTCATGAATAGTTTTATTCTATCTTCATGCATAGTCATACGTTATATCTCTAACATCAATGAAACCTTGTGGGTTCATGCACCATCTTTGGCCTTCAGAGACACCAATTAGAGAGCCAATGCCGACAGGAGGGCTTGTGCCTGGATGACCTGAAGTCAGTGGCGAGACTCCCACAGATGATGAAGTCACTGGATGGCTTCTTGAAGCGTGTCATCAGAACCATAAAGAGGATAAACCAGGGGGTGTAGCTTCAGTCACTCCCATATATAGCACAATTTCGATTGACTAGTTGGGAAAGTTTCCCCAAATTGTGATGACAAACCTTGTACATAACAAGCAAGGTTATGACCTATTAAAAAAAAAAAAACATCAATGAAACAGCGATGGTTCGAAAATGCTCAGAAAATAAAATAGTTTTGAAGATGCCACAAACGTTAAAAGTATTTCATATTGAAGCAGCTGATACAATGCTCGCTTAAAAGGGTTTTCTTAGCGAGTTAGTTCGAAGAGTAACACTTGTCAGCTGTGACGTCACTAATTAATTCCTATACCGTTTCATTGAAATACACGAGACGCGTCGAGAGATCTTCGTATTTCAGTTAGGAATCGTGTGCTTGTATTCAGCAGTTTGAAAACAAGGTGTTGCTCTGGCCTCCTTGCAAACCCTTTGACGTTGCACATTTGCAAATCTCCCTTCAGCTGGGTGTGGGCCTGTCCGAGATGAATGGCTGAGCTTGAAGGTCGCGCCCGCATGAGGCGGCCCCTCTGTCCAGATTCGATTCCCACAGGTCCCGGGTCCTGAGCAGGTGGCGGTTTTAATGCAAATCCAGCGCAGGCAATACATTAGCAAACCAGAATTATGTTTTGAAACGAAACGCTTTTCAAAAAGCGCTACTGTTCTCGTAGATTTTTTTTCTCTCTTTATTGAAGCCTTCATAAAGACCTGATTTTTAACATACAAAAAAAATGTATTTAATATTTAATCGTGAGAAAAGACATCTGTTACTAACTGTTTATAAAATTTTATTGCACCGAACGATCTTTATGTCCATATAATATATCTTCATGCTAACATAAATATAGTTTTATTGTTTATTTACAAATAACCTTACTGAAGCCTTGTTTAGAATTTTTATGGATGCAAAAAAATCTATGATTAAAAGTAATTGTAAACAATAACATCGATTTATATTTCCATATACAAGTTTTATTTAATCATTTAAAAAATATATTATAAATACATAAATATATTACAGGGTCCGCCATCTTTTATGTCGGTATGTGAATATTAAATAACTTAAAAAAAAAAACAACCGATTTCTATATATGAGGTATTTTTATTTCATTTGGCCCTTTACAATTTATTTAAACTAGTTTTTGAATACAACATCAATCAAGTGGCCGCCTTTATTTGCCAATGTAAAATGTGCCCCTTTTGCTGCGTTTTCCATCACCTTTTCGAGTATCTCGGGCGGTATAGCGACGATTTTGGCACGAATGTTTTCCTTGAGCTCGTCAGTGGTCCGAAGCTTGCTGGCGTACATTTTTTTTTTAAATTATTATGTATATATATATAAAAGTTGTGGTCACATGAATCATTTAAAGAAAATTATTAATGCTACAATGTCGCTTAAAAATTTCTTGAAAAATCCTGAAAGGCTAGGTAAATATATTTTGCACCTGTGTCAACCAGTTAGAAAAACCTTCAAGGTATATTGGCGCATCTCAAAGTTTATGAAACTTTTATACATAACAATACATATAATTATCATGCCGTAATTACTTTGATGATAAAACAGATTTACAAAATAACAATCAATACTATACTTTAACTCGGTAAGTTTTTGAACAATAAAAATGTATTGGAACAATATAACCTCTTATTCAATTATTCTTACAGTTGAGCAAATATTTAATATTTGAAATATAAATAAAGTAAGTAAATGCGCTTAAAAATGATTGCGTCATAAATAATGACATTAGAAAAAAATTAACCCGTTGTGTTTTTATAATTTCTCGATAATGCAACTTCTAAAAATAATTTAAATCTTCTAGCTATTTAATTTATCATATACGTTGGAAATTTAATTCCGTAAGATAAAATTTACAGAAATCGGTCTTCAATATAAGATATTATTACATTATTTCTTAAATTTGCCATTATTTTGATATTTCCCCATGCATTTGCATTTTTTCGTTGTTGATTATAACTCATTTTTAACAAATAAGAAATGCAAATATTTTGTAAAATTTGATTGATCTAATTTTATCGTATGAAACAATAATATTGTTAAATTTCTACTTTCATGGTTCCATTTAACAATGTAAGTGATCATATGAGAGAATTTAAAAACTATTAGAATATTTATTATATTTTAAAAAATCTCCATTTCAATATGGTTAAATTTTCAATTTGAATAAGTCACTAGGTAGTTTGGAGCAAGTAACCCGGAAGCGAAGGACAGCACCGCGAGAAGAACAAATTATTCAATTCGGTCACCGAAGGGTTATTGATTTGTGGCCCATACGTTAATTACAATCGAATATTGGATATTTTCTACACAACTTCTGCATAAAAATGCACCTAAATAAAAAAGCTATTGTAACTTATATATTTCAATTGTTAATTTTCATTGTAAGCAAATTACAGGTATATCCGAATATACACCAATAATTCAAGAATATACACGATACCGAATCCCAAACACTCACACATAAATTATTACAGTATAAAACAGTCATATTTTCTTAAAAAAGGATTTAGAATTATCATGACTATTTATTTATTTTATATTAATATTTACTAAAGTATAAAATATGTTTTGAAAAACATTGAATACATAATCTTATCTCAAGGTTTGGTTTGAATTGACTAGCAGTTGTGTTTTATTAACGCAAATACAACATATTTTTAATCATATAGTTTTGTAGCCCAAAAAAGCTTAAAGTAAAAAAATATTTCTTTTAAATCACAATGTTTTGCTTTATAACAGTTTCAAAAATTTGTAAATTTTGGTTTCAGGCTCAAATTTGATCGTAAAAGTAGTATATTCTACACACTGTGATAAGTCTTCATTTCGTTATTTAACCATGCGCTCGTTATATAATATTAAATTTATTGTACAATCACAATACATCGAATTTAAATACTTGAGATGGCGTAAAACGCTATTTTCGGCACATTACTATTTATTTTCTGTAAACCGAAATCCATTTTAACATGTTGCTTTAAATTAACAGCTAGAAATAAATTGGTAAAAATAGCCTTTTCAAACTAGAACGAAAGCTTTAGATCCGACAAAAGCAGAACGATACCCGATACTACTGTAATTAAAATTTAAATAAACTTTAAATTCGCCTTCGATATTCCTTGAAACTTGAAACTTAATAATTATCTATTAAATATCCCCCAAATGTTACCGGGGCATATTTAAGTAATGGATGTACAACAATGTAATAATATATTTTTTTAAGTTTAAATAATACATAAAACATCATCGCTTGAAATATTATGTATGCGAAGTTTACAATTGCATTATTGCTATACCGACCAAAGTACATCCACTAAATGATGTTATTATTTATGCATCAAAATTGATAGCATCATATGTTTTTTTTTATTGTTTTCGACACCATAAATCGTTAATATATTTCTAGTGCTTTCAAAACACTACCGCTTGTAAAGAAAAAACTTGAAAATGATGAACAATTATAAATTTCACATTCCTCAAGCCTTCCATCAGTACGATGACGTCTCTTTGGAAAACCCTTCTTTTAATTATAAGAGGTTCGATCAGAGACTCTCTCGTGTATCGTAACTTTATAATCACCGATAATTTTGACGCGGTAAGTATACTCGTCCTAAAATACCGCCTCATCAGTTATTGAAGCACTTCAAGTGATTAGAGAGAGGGTGTTTATTGTGGACACATCAGCCCTAGGCAAACATGTCTACAACCCTTGATGGGGTTTTATATCCACATATAAACAGCGATGAAGAAACTTGCAAAAACATTTGGTATGTTTGTAGGCAACTCCTCATAATTCAACTACGTCTCAAAATATATATATTTTTTAATGTTTGTATATTTAACGACAATATTGTAATTTTTTTTCAATGTAATATGTAATGTATATATATTACATTGAACCTAATTTCAAACCACCTCCTCGAGCGTTACAGTGAATTCTGAAACTTGCGTACATTAATAAGATAACACGCATACCCATGCTTGAAAAGTTTATCTACTTTGTCTTTTTTAAATAAAACTATAACGGTGTTGTTTCCTTTCGGTATTTAGCATATCATAAATATTTAACGCTCACATTGACGATTAGTGAACACCTCTGAGTCGGCCTTATCGGGGAGCCAAACGACGCGCTGAAGAATCCGGGCAGCGCGGCGGCTCTGGCGAGTGTCCGCGCTGAAGTGGGTCCTGAAAGATTATCTGAGCATTATTGATTTTTAAGTAGTTCAAGGGCTAGTTTTTACGACGAACTCAAGTAGTTAGAGAGTAAGAGGAGTGTCTAAAAGTAATAATAGTAAGCCACCGTGAGATATTTTTTTGGATTTTCACACCTCGCGGACACGGCGGTTTGCCAGCCCTGAAAATTTAAATTTGAAAGTTTAAATTTGCAAAAATATATACATTAATCAAGCGGGACTATAAAAACCCAGACAGACTAACAATTGCCTCAAATCACTTTAAATTGCTTGCCTATTTGTCTATCTTCCAACGACGTTAATTTAAACGTGGATTATCCGAATTTGGGTGTGTCTTGTTCGAAGACTTTTTTTTAATATTCATTCTGTTTGTGCTGGTGAATATGTTGGACCACAATGACACGATATTGCAGCATCTATTGTATAAATAAAAAAAGAGTCAAAATTATTATATTTATATAAATCACTACAAAATCAAAATTTTATAAATGCTGGATAATATATTTGTAGTCTGCAAGGTGTAATAGTCAGCCACAGCGTAGACGTTATTATAACAAGTATATGTATTAAAGTTTAGCCGATACGCAACTCTTGTGTATTATTTTGCATACAATGCAATTAGCGAGCCAGCAGTCCAACAAAGAGGCCTGAAAATTAGCGGACCTCCTCGAAGTCACGCGACTTGCCTTTGTCCGATGCGCGAGATTGGCCATCCCGTGCCTGTCATCTCTTCTGCTAATTCCAGCCACCCTGCTCTAAGTTCTTTCATAACTTTCATGTAAATATATATTTTAAACCGAGTATTTTGTAAAATTTTACGTATAACATATTATAAATTATTTGATTGAGTTTTAAAATTTGGTTTACGTAATTAACTTATGCAGATATTAGGTCTAAAGCAGGCCATTGAAAATATTTTGAGCATTACATTTGTGTAAAAAAATTCGTCTTTCACTCGTTTCACTGGATTCGACTCATTTAAAATAGTTTCACGATGGACCTGACTTTGGTCAGATCTCTTTATTTCTCTCCCTTTCTCTCTTTCCCATATGTTATAAAAAATATTTAACACTTTGTTCAGTTTCATTTGTTGATTACAAGTTATTAATGTTCGTAATGGTTATTTATTTTTACATGTGTTATTTTCTTTCAATACAAGTAAACGTTTTGACCATCAAATGGATAGTATTTACTTTTTTTGCAGTATAACTCATCTGTGAAAAGTACGGATGCATTAAAATTTCGAATAAATATTTCTAGCAACAAAAAAAACAACGTTCGATACCTTCTTGGTTTATTCATGTTAACGTTGTAATCGTTGATTTAACCCTTAAATGCATGACTTGTTCTGACCTCTTGAAAAAAATATATCTTGTAGACATGTACATTCTAATGCAGGGAGACATATATAGAAATAAAAAAAAAATTTTTTTTTATACTATTTTATTAAAAAACCTTATGTTGCAGATATGCAACACCATGCATTTACTAGACATTATAATTACATATGAAAATCTTTGAAACAATGCTTGGATTTAGTAAGGCAAAGGGCTACTCCACACTTCTCACACTTTGTTTGTGTGTATCCCTTACACCTAGGCATTTTGCACCTGCTGCGAACACAGTCATCGGGCCAATGACCAACATTATCTGTCCTTATGTCCTTAGGTGGAACATGCTGAACAGGCCCTCGCCTTTTTTTGGCTTGAATTTCCATTTCAACTCTGTTACTGGGCCTTCCTCGTTTGTTACAGAGTACAGCTGCATCATTGACTTTGGCTAACACCTCAGCTAGTTCCAGTCTATAGTGACACAAATTCAGAATTGATGATGGATCTTCATCTCTTTTCAAATCTTTATAAGCAAGCCAAGAATTTATTACTGTCATGTCTAATAAGTGATAGAAGATACGTAGGTACCACTTTCGACTTCTCATTTCTATGCGATACCTACCAATGAAGCTGTCCATGAGGTCCACTCCGCCCATATGGGCATTGTACTCCTTTATTATATGTGGGCAAGAAATCTTGACCCTAGTCTTATTCGCTTTGTCAAACCTTTCTATTTGGGAGACAGGTTCTGCTCCAACATATGTTGATAGGAAAGTGACAGCTTTATTATCCCTCCAAGTTACAGCTGTCAAATCAACACCATCAAAGCTAGTCATTTGCTCTTCATAAGTTCCACGGGGAACAGATTTTTTCATCAGTGTTTTTTTGTCAGCTAGTTTGCAATTTACAAGTCTGTTGTACTGTACAGTGCCTAGACTGTAGATTCTTTGTTTGGCAAGATGGGTAACTAGTGGCACAGAGGTATAAAAGTTGTCAAAATATATAATATGATTTATATGCCTTGGGACACCTCTGGCTAGCCGGATAACAACATTTCCTACTGGCCCAAAATCTGGCTCATCTTGAAACCGCTCATTCTCTTGACCAGTGTATATCTCAAATTTGTGAGCATAGCCTTTTACATTGCACATTACATAGAATTTGAATCCCCACTTGTGTGGTTTATTTGGTAGATACTGTTTCATAAAGTGTGCTACCTTTGTAGCACACATCTGCTCATCAATTGATAGCCTTTGCTCCATAGGAACTGATGCAAAGTTTTCATTGAGATGGCTAATTATGGGCCTTATCTTATGGAGTCTATCATGTTGCGGGTGTTTCATTTATCAATGGTGGGTCTTCTGCCATGAGCGGATCATCACCACACTCATCGTGTTCCTCCTCTACCAGACTCTCAAGATCGTGAAGTGAATCTTCTCGATTTTCATAAAAAACTTCATGGTCTTCTGCACTAAACTCCTCAAGATCATCTTCAGACCTTTCTCCGTCGTCAATTTGGGCTAAATATTCTTCCATATCCTTTGAATTCATGGGTCGCATCTGCAAAACAATAAAATATATCAGATCACAGATATGGGCATACTGTCTCTACTAAATGCATAGTGTTGTAGATTTACAACATCAAAATAGAAGCAATTTGTACAAAATCCAAAATGCTATTGTCCAAACCAATTATTGTACCGAAAAGAAGATGAATTATTACATAAAATAACAATTTTGGCACTTACTTACCTTCGAAAATCAACTATTTACACCACAAAACACTATTCCAATTTTCACCTGCTACAAATTTCCGACAGTCAATGCTTTGTGAATGTCAAGCTGGCATTTGACAGACGCGAAAGAAAAAAAGGTGATGCCTCTCGATAAAAAATATTATCCTGATAGTAGTAATTCTATAACAGTAGGCGTTGCGCTCATATTGATGATTTGGGAGCCGTCTTAGTGGTATGTTGCAGTTTTACGTCAAGATGCATTTAAGGGTTAAGCCATTTTATCGTATCTGAATTTCTAGCGTATGGTAACCTTCGACTAAATATGCAATGTATTTTAATTGTAAAATAAGTTGCCAACCGTAAATGCGCTGAAATAATTTCCAACGAATTGTGTCAGAACTAAAATAATCTTAACTAATAAAATAAGTAAATAAAGCTTGTAGCGAACAATTTCGTACGATAAAAAAATCACCTTATAATTAAACGTTCATTATTAATCGTTAAATTCTACACATTTCGAACTATAGTCGTAAATGGGTAAATGTTTGAGTGGTGTTGCATCATTAGATTAGGTCAGAGTGAGTACACGACTCGCCCCCTGCTTAGCCCTCTCCCGGGGATGTTTTGCCTTCTCACCCCCTGCCGAGCTCACCCTCCGCTCCCCGGGGACCCTAGCCGAGTCGGGTCCTCACCACTTGTACACTGGCACGGTGACTCACCACGTGTGGCCAGTTGTACTGCCTCGCACCCTATGTGCTCAGTAAACTGCACGCTTGAAAGAAGCGTAAACATTGTATTTATTTTATTCGTGATTGTAACGCCATCCTCGTTTTAACAATTATCATTATTTATATTTTCTTATAATTTTTATAGAAACATTAAAAACTTTTTAATATAATAATAATACAATATGCTCGCTTAGATCTGTATCTACTAAGATGTATCGTCGAGCGGATCTCGTAGTGAAATTTTCGCCTTGAGATCCAGACACTCGTAAGACATTTACATTTAGACTCTTTGCTGAAATTATCAGCATGTGGAATAAAAATTCTTATACCTAAACGTGCGCGAACGCCCTCCACAAGTAAAAAAAAACTTATTTGTACAACGTACTCAAACATGTTGTTTTTGCTTTCAAGTGAATGTGTTGTGTGAAAACTTGGTATCCGATATCCGTTATCAACAGACTTAAGTGAGTTCCGCTGATACGGCGACCGATCGCCATCGGTGCACATGAAATGAGAATTATTCTAATGTACGTATTGTGTTTTATTGCGTCCAACGCTTAAATTTATGCATAACTTCATGACAATATTCTAGCTTTAAGACAAGACTACTTGTGCTGCACCTTATTAAATCTTATTTACCAAGAAATCATTGGTAATTTGTTCAAAAGAGCTCTTTAATTTTAAAACCCTAAAAAATAAATACCTCTAAACTCAATTACTAGATTGTAACTTTTTTGTCACGGTAGTAAGTTAGTAAGTTAACAAATTGGAGCGTAACAAAAAATCTCAAAATATATCGGCATCGCTGTATCGACTTCTGCAATTTTTTGTACTGAAGATGTATTCAATCTGATTCAATCACGAAAATTCTATTCTCCCTATGATTTACGAAACAATAACACCCACAAAATTGTAGAGAACGGCCAATTTTACATTATATACAATTGTGTATTTTAAAATTTGTATCATCATTGCGATTAAAAGACTAATCGACAAAATATACTTTCTCTAAAAATAGTTTCAGCATATTTCAACAGCAAAAAATTATTTAACTAATTTAATTGGTTTGTACTCAGTTTAATCCACAGATTAGTAGTGATTAAATTTGACGGAATGCTGGGCTGCTAGTCATGGAGACGTAGGTTCGAAAAATAATTAAGATTTTTTTGACAACAAAAATAAATGTATTGAAATATTTTTTTGTGTATGAAAAAGCACAGCTGGTTTTTTTTTTTAATTAGATTAGACTCTGACATCTAATTTTCCAGCGGCGCTGAGCACGTGTTTTACAAACCTTACAAATCAAGCCTACGGTTATTCCCCGCCGTAAACCTACTCGCTACCGACCAGTGGAATTCCTCGAAACCTGAGCGTCAAGAGCCGATTACTGTTCAGAATAGCATGGCCGCGGAGGCTCGGAGCCGGCTGCAGGCGTTTAGCGGTTACGAATTACCTATTCAATCCTAAACCTGAATTTTGCATTGCCACATATCTTTGTTCATCTTTTACACAATAAACTACCCTTTCGGTTTTAAAATTGAACGACGCCTATGAAGGACACAAGAGCTCTCACCGTTTTAGTGGAAAATTGAACAAGTAGATTCTTTATTTTTATTTATTTGAGTGCATGCATTTTTACACAGATAACAATTGATTTCAAAATAATACGACTATTATAAACCAAAAATATATTTTTTTTAGGTTTTAATAAAATATTTCAAGTGCAAGTTCAAACATAAAGTGTATAGTAATAGAAGCTAAATCCAACCTAATACGTTTCCGGAATTTTCCTCATCTGTAGGAGGTTTTCCGGGGGGTATTTTGGATACTTTATACATTTTATAGAATTGAAAAATCTGAAAAATTTATTGCTCCGCCCGGACTCGACCTCGGGGTCTCCCGCTCGGCAACACAAATAGCTGACACGCCAGTTTTATAGAAAACCGCTGCTCCCGGAGTACATTTAATTGTAAACACAGAGCTATTTATACACCGGTCGTTTGATGTCACCCGACAAATTCATTATTTATTACGTTAGTGACGGCACAACAGTTCGACATATTTGCATACTTTATTATTTCACCATTTTAATTGGAAAGCTTTCCACGTGACGGGTGAAAACAATCATTTACCCGTGAAAAGTGCTTTCGGACAATACCTTATCGTGCGCTTCTAATCAATGCGTCATTCAAATTACTAAATTAATTTACTTATCGCTTTTATTTAATGACGATTCGAACAAACGAGTGACAGGCAATGTCGGAAAACCTTTCAGAATATTGCATGTATTTGTTTGATTGATTAATTGTTGGTATTATTTTTTTCATTCACATAACAGCTTATTTATTGGATTTCATGAAGATTGTCATCAGCGGAGGGCACTTTTTAATTTAAAAAAGGAACGAGGCAAGAGGAAGTACTTGCTCGTTCCTTTTTCAAAAGTTATGATTTTGAATCTCGACTTTCATTTATAGCACACAGCTATTCATATATGAAGTGTAAATACCAGATATGTACTTGCATTAAATATTCAATAGTTATAGCCATGAATATATATGCAGCACGACTGATAATCCAACTGTGATTATAAACGCATAACGTCCTCTTTTGCGTTATGTTTACTTGAAATCTGTGAATTAAAAAAAAAAAACACTTGCTATAAGAGGGTGGTATTCGCTAATCGTCGTTCGCTCGCCGGTTGTGTAGCAGCGCGTGCAGCCTGCTGCAGAGACCTGGCGGAGGGTTGGCGCGTCGCCAGCGGCCGGGCGCCTCCCGCTAACGACTCGTCGGCGTCTATATCTGTTTACAGGGCAAGCATTGTCGTCCGCAGTGATGGCCGCAACCGACTCGAGTCGAATTATTCTCAACCTAACCTAAAAAAACACATTTTCACGTAAAACTTTCGAGGGCATGAATATTTGTACATTTTCCGTGGGGCGAATTCCGATAGATACTCTTTGAAACAAACTGAACATATGAAATATTGCTAACGATCGAAGTCTTACAATTGATATCTCGTTCTTATACAAAGTGTAAAGTCAAAATTATAAATTAATTCGTTTAAAAAATAATTGACCGGTCAATCTTGCCCGTCGTTACTCCGAGATTCTTGCGGTTAATGTTTAGTGTGTGGGGAATCGCGTTGCTAATGTTGTTTTTGATGCAGGAGCTGACGCTTGCAGAGTATTTTGAGAATTTACCCAAAGAGCGCAGTTTTTGTTTACTTTAACAACAGAAAAAAAGTACTACAAGTAATGTGATCATTTTTTTCATAATTAACTTAACCTATTTTTTTCTCATATTGTAAAATAAATATAAGCTAGTGCCGGTATAGCAAATAAAACACCGAGTAAGTTGGAACTTTCAGTGGCGCCTGAAAAAAATCACGGTCATTGAGTGCCACAGTGAGACCCTGAAAATTGCACTTTCTACTAACGATGTAAATATTTTAAGATTAAAATAGAACTAGTAATTGATTTCGTTTCGTCCTGAAAAAGGCGATTCAGACACGTTTTCGAAATTTTATAGAATACCCACTATTCCAAAAAACAAATAACCTCCTTTGTGAATCTAAATGATACATGTTTAAAAAAAAGGAAAGGGACGGGTGTTTTGTTTACTGGCTACCTCAAAATTCATAGATTTCTCTAACAGACATGGCATGTTTTAAATATCAAATGAGATGAAATGTTTTTGTAAAGAGCCAACGTTTCTTTATTTTAGTGTTAACTCAACAGACAAACTCCTAATATATATAGCCATGTAAATAATGAAATAAAAATACATAACTAATATTAAGATCTTTATTATGTGTTTCAAGATTGACATTTGTAAATTCACTAATCTATTCTTCGCGGACAGCTGATTTCAGCGCGCACACAAGATGGTGTGTCATTATCGTTCTGAACGGACAGGGAACTGGACTCGCTGCGTGTCTGCTCACGTAACGGGCAACCGTATTCCATTACGCAATCGCGCCGACTGTGACGTAAATCATTCATTGTCGCCGATGATCGCTAATTATATTCAATAAATCCACATTAATAACCCCCAACAGGTTTCTTGAGATTACAGTGTTTTTCGTCAACGACCCACGTGAAGTAAAACGAAAACAAGTCTTTGAACAATATGTTCCTAATGTATATAGTTTTTTTTTCTTCACATTATTTGTTGGTTTTATTAAATGAAACAATCGGGGGTGTAAACTGTTTCAGTCCACTTTTTAATTTATTTTTCAAATACAGTGATACCCCGCTTTACGCGAGGGATACGTTCCGGAAAAAATCGCGTTAGGTGAATATATCGGGGTTTACGATTAAACATACATACATAGTCAAAACTTAGTACAAAAAATACGAATCATTTGAATCAATCACTTTAATTCTAAGAACACTTTATGCAGTATTACATGTTATTTTTACTGAAAAATACATCTATTGTCTTTTGGGTAGCGTTTATTTTACGTTCTTGTTAAAATACGTTCATAACACTCAACGCTGTTTTTAATTGTTAAGAGAAGTCAATGACTACATTATGTTCATACACATTCTTAAAATTAGAAATTCGCGTAATGCGAGGCATTTTAACGCGAAATTTGAAATTCGCGTTATAGTGAAACCGCGCATAACGGGGTCTTTACTATATGTATTTAATATGCATACAAAATTCTTAGTTGAATGCATGCATATTTACCTGCAGAACGCATATTGCTATCGCTGCTACCGATATCGTTAGTAAATCTACCGAATTGAATAGAAACGTCACATGGGAACCGAGTTTCGGTGTCGGTTTGAAATCGTGTAGTGTTTTTGATTAAATTTTGTATCATTCGCTCAAACGAAAGGGCCGCACATCGATTGTCGGAGATTGCTGAGGACAGGGGCGCCCCTCTCCGCGTGCCGCTTTCTGGGTCGAGCGGTCGCATGCAGGTCGCATATCATGGCCTGCAAAATATATTAAACAATAAAATATGTTATAAATTGCGGCGGAAAGAGGCTCGGCTAATGAGCCAGGCAAAAGGCCGTCCATTGTCCATTCCCAGTGCCGCCGGTGCCCCGCATGATGGCCGATCGTATCTGCGCTTTTTGTGCTATCTATGGAAAATCGCCATAGAATTTTACGTTTAATTATCATATGTAAATTTTTAACGATTTCTTTTTTATTCGGTTTGAAGAAAATATGTGAAAACTCCACAATAAAGCGATAGTACGTTTTTGCCGTATGTCGATTTTGATTACCTGGTTTTCCCCCATTTATTTTTTGATCTGGTGATGTTGAACTATTTTCTTCCCTCCGTCGCTTTGATAGAGTTGCTCATCTAAATAATCATTACAATATTTTTCGAAGCATATAATATATTTTTAATTCATCCGACCACAGTTGTAGATATGAAAATCATTTTAGATAATTGCCCTAAATGACTCGGTACTTTGATCAATCAAAATAATTACTTTAATCTCATTTGATAATATTTTTATAAAAATTGCGGGTACATTGACAAATATAACTATTATTTTATCTTTAGGGATAATCAAGACATTTTTATTATCTTTTCTTTTAACTATTTCTCTACATAGAAATATTGTTCTACAACAAAGATCGTTTCGTTAAAAGTTATCGTTTACTTTCGGGCTATTCTAATATTTAAGCCCAAATTTCACAATACAATAATATTTTATTCCAAATCAACACCGAAAAAAAATACGCAAAAACATTACAATTTTTTTAAAGTAAAATGAACCAACCAGGTTTTTTCTATCCAATGTAAAACATTTCAGCCTCTTATTCAGTTTCGATTTTGTAATAAATTATTAATTTTTATACATTTTATTATATTTCTTTCTCTCAATTCATATATGTCAAGAACTTGTAGAGTAATTTATAAATAATCTTTCTAGAAGTTCTCAGAACCTGTCCGCGCTCACGAGTGCAAACATACAAGTACGTATTGGGTGGCTGAAATGAAATAAGGAAGCCTCACTGCGTCGGCTTTTCAGGCTTAGGGAGATCGGAATAACGTTAACTAAAAAGTACACCTGCAGGGTTCATAGACTGGCTTAAGTCATAAATACAATCGTTAATAACATGTATAAAAAAATATATAAGGTCAGAAAGAATCTCGTATCGCCATAATTTAGTGTTGTTATTATTTTTAAATTACTTAAATCGCCTTTTAAAAATTTTTAATTATAAGATTTGAATGCTAAATTATTAATAAAATAATTAAACTATTCATAAAAAAAATTACTGTCGGCCTAATTTCACACTGCTGTTTTATAATGAATAATTATTATAAATCACATCTCTGCTTTTAAACAGGTATTTACCTGTTATTAACTATAATAAAAGAGCAATTATAGAGGGTACAAGGGGGCTGGCGGGTGGAAGGAAATAAATTTGAAAAGGCATTAAGTGAGGCCATACTCATGCGCGATTCCAACCAGAGATAAGGAAAATCGACTGTCCTTTGTCCGCGAGCTCATAGACAAATGTGTCCATCGCTTATGGCGGCTCAGCCGGACGTTTCCATTGTCTACTGCCAACCGCGACGCTTGCCAAACTTCATTATTGTCTATATTATTTATGATCATGTTTTAGTTATGTCACTCGGACATGCCGTGCTAATGGACACTGCGAGTGTGCAGACTGTTCTGCTATGCTTGCCCTAATATCTAATAGGCTTGTATCAACAGGGATTTCATTAATATTATCTACAAACACAACGCCGAGAACGCGTTATGCAATATGCAGTTTGCTTGTTGATTTATTTATTGAATAATCAAAAAATCTTTAGCTGACCCTGTTTCGAAAATATTAAATCAATGACCCAATCAAGATGAATATTCAGCATACATTTGTCTCGTAAAAAGATACCTGTACAAAAATACAATAAGCTTTAAAAAAGCTTTTAAATGACTTTATAGATGAACAAAGTTTTTTTATTATTTGAGGTTGGTTGATAATATCAACAGCAAAAATAGTTATATCAATCCACAAAAATAGGACATTGAAAATAGCAAAACTAACGTGAATGCGGAAGTACGGTCAAATTAGTGAATGTGACCCATGTTAGGAATATATTCTATGAAATGGTCAGCAATCTCTTATGAGTAGAGGCACTAGAAGAAGACGAATCCACAATGATTAAGAAACATAGAAGGAAGAAATTCAGTGACTACAAAAGTTATCAACGACTCGCAATACATTGGTTAAAAACAATTGGATTATGATCAAATAGAAGTTTGCCCTGCATTATTTTATTTTACAAATATTACACAAAATTACATCACAAGTAAGAAGTTTTTTTTCCAATTTAAATAAGGACGTACATTATGTTTACTTGCCTTTTTATCACCAAGTTTTATATGTTTTACTATCAATTTCGACTCTATTTTATAAATCGTATCTATTAACGTTAACTCGAAAATTGATGTTTACGGCTCACTGTTTAGAAGTCTAAATCAAAATACTGCTCATACTTGGAGACACCGCAGAAACGTATAACCCACGTGCGTTTCAAGTAACCATTATTGAAATGCTGAGATCTCTTGATTGCGATGATCTAAATTAAATTGCTGTCCACATTCGGAGACACATCACATATGATTTGGTTACTCTAAATTAAAATACTGCTCACACTTGAAGACTTTGCATAATTCTATTACCCACATTTGGTTGAAATAGTCTCAATTACGGCATAAAGTCAAATATTGCGTGACGGCCGCCCCTCGCCGCTCTGTGGGCATCTAATTAGGACGAGAGGGGAAATGTACGTTTGAAAATGCACCCCACAATCGCTGCATAATTTTGCAGGAAAATTACAATCAGTGAGCCGAGGGGAGAATTTGGAAGGTTTGAACTTTAATATTTAATCACCAGATACAATCGCGTTTGCGAAATAAGATATTGAAGTGAAGATCGCTAACTGGCTTTTAAGTCAAATATTAACCTACAAATTATTGAATCCGGTTTATATATTTTTTTTTATGTAGAATTTTAACTACTGCTTTACTATTGAATTGCAAATACAGTAATACCCCGCTTTACGCGACCCCGCTATGCGCGGTTTCACTATAACGCGAATTTCAAATTTTGCGTTAAAATGCCTCGCATTACGCGAAATTTCTTATTTTAAGAATGTGTGTGAACTTCTTTTAACAATTAAAAACAGCGTTGTTAACAGTTATATGAACTGTAATTTTAAAAAATTAACCAAACGATAACATCATATTTGAAAATATAATATTTTAAATTTTAAAATACACAAATTGAAGTATGAAAATCAATGAGCAGATAATAAAATTATTAATACTGAGAATTATTTACAGTGGCGCGTTATAGGTAGTTGAGGTGTGCGGGTGGGAGGGGTGGAGGACAGGGGCGGTGGAGCACAGGGGACAGGGGACAGGGGACAGGTGTAGCACGGTGGGGCGATACGGCCCAACATTTCGGTCAATAATTTCCGTGAATCATTTATTGAGAGATGTCCAGATTGATACGCCACATAGGTAATTCGCCTCCACACGCACCAGGGCGGCCGCGGCTCCACGCATCGCCAGGGCCTGCCGACATCGTGTGATATTCGGGATCGAACTAATGCCACGGCGATATGCTACAATGTGCTGGCCGGCCATTGTGCTCCCTTTGATGTGCCGGGAGTTGCATCACAGCCCCAGCGTTATGCGCTGCGCTCCTGCTGCGGCGGGCCGGGGTTTGAGGGAAGTCTATTTTAAAATAAACCGAAATTCTACTCGCGCAGTAATGAGCTGGAAACGTGAATTTTTTGTCTCCACCCCGAAAACACCCAACTCGAGTGATCCAAAATCTGGTGAAGGAGAAGCCGAACTCCATGTGGGAAACGGGATTGCAGCTCCGGTATGAGGTTGTTGCATCAATGAAACCGCAGAAAACCTGCATATGAAATTATTTATTTAGGAAGAATTTTTTTTCTCTTTGAGCTTGAAGACAAGTTTTACTTAATGCGGTTGTTATTTGTAAGACGAGCGTTCGAAAACAAAAATTATTGTAATATTTTGCTCACACTCAGTATTGCAAGGCCCACGGTTTATAGGTCGAGGCGCTGAGATGTGCAACCCGATCGCGAATCTTCCGCCGATTCAAAATTGAATTAACGCTTTACGATTACGCGGAAGTGTTCGTGTCGTTAATTATGTCGAGCGCACAATAAAAAATGAAGGTGTCCCCGGCTTCCTCGGGCCGTCCCGCTCTCTCCGGCGCGGCTCCCGAAATAGCGGCGCACGCGGGCCGCGCGTCGCCGAGGGCCCTCGCCGGCGCTTTTTCTCGTTTTGCGACGGAAACAAATAAGAAAATCACTCGGGGATAAGACCGAGACGCTCTTTAGTTTGGCCACAGTCCAATTGTTTATTCGGCGAGAGATAAAACGAGCGCTAAGTGTTGCATTGTCGGCCGGCGACGAGAATATTTGAGACATTATCGGGCTAATGCGCCCGCGCGGACGGCCTCGAGACCCGCTCGATCAGGTGAGAATGTCACCGTGTTCGCACTCCTTGTTGTCACAACCCACAACCCAAGGCCTTCTCCGAGAAGATGCGCCATCGGATCCTCCGAATCCGATGCCTCTAAGAGCCACTGCACAATACTCCCTTTGCTAACTTTCAAACTTCATCGCAGCGCTACCAGTGCAGTACACCAATTATTATTAACTTAATTACGATAACATTCTGATACAAATCGCAGAACCTTCTTTTAAAGGCTCACATTATACGCTCCAAAGTCCGTGTTTTCCGACGCACGCGTAAGTAAGCACCATCCCGAAAAATATCTCGTAAAGATGTGACGGTAGAAAAATACCCTATCTACGCAAATGCCCGGCCAGCTGCGAGTTGCGCAACAGAAATACACGAAAAAAAAAAAAAGGTTTCGACTAATCAAAATAAATTCATAAAAATTTTAAAACTGCTGTTTTTGAAATTTCACGCAACGGTTTCTGGCAACCCGGTGAAAACTATTCGAAATAGATGTCATTAAAGCTTCCATGGGCAGCTCCCGACTGCTGAAGCAGCTCTTTGATCTCGCGCGATGCTCTCTCGGCGTGGCAAACGGAGAGACTCGATTGCCCCTATAATGCGCTGCGTTAAATGTATTTTTAAGAGGTTATTCAATTATACTGCAAACAAATGCGCATCTTATTACAGTACAATAAAAACACCTCTAACTAATTAAAAATGAAACCATATCTATAAGTCCAGAGGGCGGGCATCCCACCGGTGATATGCGTTGCTCATCTCTTTACACGAAAAAGAAACAACTACACTAACTAGCATATGACAGACCTTGTTTAATCTTCTTCGCGAGATAAATGTTGTTTCGTGTCAAATATAATCCAGTTCACTTAAAAAAAATACTTTGCATTTCTGGGAGCCCTCATTATCGAAGCCATTAATAAATAAAAACGCTTGTAAAATGGGTCATGCGCATAGTCAGTACGAAGTCGATTGTCGGTATTGTCAGAACTATTCAAATGGAAGTACGGGGTGGTGTTACATACTACGTTAGTCATTTGCACCTGGAAGGTTATTAATATTTTAACAGGTCTGCAAGTGTGCCACGTGAGGTGGCCCTTGCATTGTTTCTTTAGCCACAATTATCCCGCTCCGAACAATCGGTCCGTCCTTCGGCCGAATACTTTATACGTTATTTACGAACTATTGGCTGACGTTTTAAATACTGGCAGTGGTAATAATAATTACTGCATGCTAATAGCGAAACACTGGCAGAGAATGTGACACGCGACGTGCATGCAACATGACGAGTTTATTTAATAATTTATTCTAATCAAAGACGAACTGAATTGATACTATGTCAAGGAACATAAGGGCCCTAAAATTATTTTATAATTCTCACCTTAGAAAATATGAAGCACCAATTATTTTTACTTTATATTTAAATATATCATATTAAGTAACGTGTAGTTTTTACAAATGATGTTTAGCATTAAGAGCAAGTTTGTGTAAGATTGTGAGTTTATTGTAGGGAAAATATGCAACCGAATCTCGTTTCAAACGCGTGAGATATTTAAGCTTTTTTAAGAAAATCAAATCCAAATAAAAATACCGAAGAATGTTAGGAAAAGATTAATGTGACAACTCGTCAAGTTTTGTCTATATTTTTATAGTTTAAATATAATTTGCAGATTTGTTTTTATTACAAATTGAAAACTTAATTTCTGCGAGCTTGCAGAGTGTCCCTGACTATAGTAATCAAAGGAAAAATAAGACCCGCTAAGTCAGTCCATTACTACCTACGACTGCGGTCCTATCCGACAATAGTAATTAAATTTAGAATTGTCACGACTCGCGAAGAGTTGGCAGCCAGTCGGGCGGCCATTCCCCGCCGTGACACTCGGCGCTGAATTTGTGGGACGTTAGTGTGAAAAAACAATAAACCAAAACAATTAGAATTCGGGACGCCTCGCTCCCCGCAGGCTTCGTTCGGAAGATCGAACGCTGACGATATTTATTTTGTTTTTGTCGAAATTCCTCGCCGCACGGACGGCGACTCGGCGGCGTCCGTTTCCGCATGCTTCGCGACGGAAAAATTCGTGAAATTGTCAGCGACCGCTTATTGGACTCCAAACTGAAACGCTTTTCAGCGCGGGCTATTTTCTCCGAGCTCGGCTTTCACGACGAGGTCCTCCGGCTCTCGCGCGCAACAGGGCGCACAGCGAATGCGCGATAATTTATTCAACAAACCGGCTCCGCTTAATTTTCCGGGTAAAACTATAAATCGCGGCGGCGGGCGCGGAACTCTCCGCGGCCTGGACGAATCGCGCGACTCCGCAGCCTGAGAATACCCGCGCCGCATAATGCGCGGCCGCTGTCTCCGTCGGGTATTCGCGCTACCTAAAATAAATAATATTTCAACATAGATATTGTCGAGTCCGCGCAGCTGTCGCGTCCGCCGCGGCTCTCGTCCGGGCCTCTAATCTCCGCGGACGCATCGCCGTCCGCAGATCTCGACGGACACTAATTTAGTGGAGACGAGAGACGAAACGATAATTAAAATCCCGAAATAGTTCTCGATACGAATGCCCCGGCCCCCTTCACCGCGAAGCGGGAACCGCAGTCTCGTCCTCTGGACATGCAGCTTCGTGGCACGTTTTCTTCATTGCGTGCTGCATTGTCATATTCCACGGACGCACTTCGGCTGTGTACGAGTACCCGGAAAACGGATCGACGTACTGATGAACTATTCTCTTTGTTTCCAGGTTTTCCCTTCACGACGGGGATAAGAGCGGCAGGCTACCCGACGGTTCTTCCTAGTCAATACGGGTCAGTATTCATTTTGCTTTTCGTTTTACATTTGTATATGTTTTATTTTGCACTTTTCCAACATCACCGATGTCAATTATTATCTGACCCCCGTCTACTCGCACTGAGAAGAGTCGCGCAGAACTACAAACGGAAACACAAAACAAAACCGCATTTGAAATTAAAAGTGGCGAAGCGTGTTTTTTGTTTTCGGAAGTTCCATTTTTGGTTTTGCCGGCGTTTCCGGGTTCAGCATCGCCGATGGCATCTCCTCGCCGTCCGTCCTCCCCCAGAGGGGACCATTCATTGCAAGCAGCGCGGACCGCCGCTTTCCCCGGAACGAGGTCAGAGGCGGCCCTCGCGGGCTCCATTATTGCGAGTGCACATTGCGGGATATGCCATCGACGAAGGGTGTCCCTCCGGCGGCGACTGCTCAGCAAACCGACCCTGCCCCGCGCGCCGCAGACGACAAACAGTACGACAAAAACACCCAAAAATTCACAGCAGATTGTTATTGGACACTTGGACTAAATTTTTATCGATTTTTTCTGCTTCGAAATTACAATATTAGTGACAAAAAATACCTGTCGAAAATTTTTAAGGAATATTTCAAAAAGCGAGACCCGTGCCAAGCGATGTGTTCAAATAAACATGGCCGTGAAGCGAGAGACCGGTGTCTCCCTCTCTTTCGTGGATCTTCATGAAATATGCCAACGGAAGCTGTCCGATCAAACCGCACTCAGCTGTCGGGAAAGAAATGCTAGTAAACAGCTACAGAGTGACTCTTCTCGAAAATGCACCGAAGATACTTTACTGAAAATACCCGCAGGACATTCCGACGAGCGATCAGTACCCTGATGGAGGTTTTGCATCGCTTCGTGTCGTGCTGGGCAGTCTGCGCCGGGGGCTTTGGAGAACACCCTCATTGAACATATTGAACAATTGTCGAATGTATGCAGGAGTCTCATCGACATCACGCGAGTGTCCCGTGCATGTTTGCCGTGTGGTAACGGAATAGAAACTCCGCAGCCGTTCGTGTCCGTTCCGATGCTTTCAAACTGTAGCCAAATAAAGACAGATTTACAGCACTGCATTCGCTGGAAACGGTGTCAAGTGGAAACGTTGCACTTCGTATACAATATTGTCATATTTATTGCATATTCGATTCGTTTGTTTCAACTACGTGGCGCTCGAATAGAATGTGTCGAATCATTTTCACCATTTCCAATTCGCGTTCAATTCACAAGTGTTCATTCGATAAATAAATAATTTTTTTAAAGTAAATATGACAATTTTGTCTACATATTGAGGACGAATTTCCAATTGTTCAAACAGCGACTCGGCTTTGTCTCTCGGGCACAAACACGCGGGACACTCGCGTGGGGTTTCAAGGCGACGCAATCGACGCATTTTATTTACAATGTACTCAGTTGGTAATCACTTGTGGGGAATTATTTGTACGGGATGAGTTGGCAGCCGAAGGGAGTCAGTCAGTCCCATGAAGAAGTATCGAATAATCACTCAACATGTCCTATCGAGCCAGAATATTGAGCGCCATTTCCTATTTCATTGCAGAAGAGAAAATGGCTGACGATATTTGACCTGCTAAAGGAACCGAGCGACTCAAAACAAATGTAAAATAATCAAATCAATTTTTTATGATCATTACAAAGCGTGAGAGTGGGATTGATTTGTTGTTTTATTTCTATTTAGTTTTTTATTTTATTTTTGACGATTGAGTTTATCATAATTTATTATTAAAACATTTTGTACGCAATTTTGTGGGCGATATTGCAACACCGGTCTGCCGGGCGCTCGGCTCTCGAGGGGGCGATTCGATGCGATCGTAAACATAACCGAGTTTGTACCGTTTTTAATAAGATCGAAACTGGCGCTCCGACCGAACTGTAACCTCACCACTCACAATGCACCGTAGCGTTTCTTGCACACTCTGCCGTAATCCTAATCTCATTTTCATCTGAACTTCAGTAACGGGCATTAAGTAACAAAATAATTTTCAAGTATAAATCCGCGGAGACATTAATACTTTCATTGTTGAATCGCATTAATATTACTAAAACATTAGAAACGACTCCGATCCAACGAATCGCATCCCGACGAGGCGGCGTCGCGAATCGCTCGAAACACTCGGCAGCGCGGCCCACCCGATCCACCCGATCCACCCGATCCACCCGATCCACCCATCCTCCATATCGCCCTTAGTTGTGGTGTAGCGAGTGGTGGAATTGCCTCATCGGGTCGGCAGCGACCGTTCTCGACGGAAGCCGATTCGATTCGCGTCTCTGGCGCTGGCCGAGCCGCAATCCGCGAAACGGTCCGAGCGCTCTGACGACGTCCTCGGCTTTTAGCGACCGATTGGAACCTGACCCGCGCGATTGCCGTCTGAAAATCAAAACATTCGGAAAATCATCTCGCCGCATTGCTACGATCGGGCGTAGTCTCGCGAGGAAAATTTATCATTCGGGTTCAGGATGTGACAGCGCATCGCACAGCGAAGGCCGCTTCCCTCGCGAGAGCGCCGGGACGGTGGGATGTTTGTGTTACTTTTGGTGGCGGGGTGTGAACGTTTTACATTTGACGTTTTCCTTTTTTCTTATTAATATTGTTACAAATAGCGTGTTTTTTGTGCAGTGCTATTAGCCGAGTTTTTCCGTAGACGCAGGGGCGTGGCGAAATGGAACCGGCAAGACGCCAGCGTCCCCGCATCCTCACCGCTGCCTGGTATCTTGCCTGTTGAATTCCGCCATCGACATTTTAAAAAATCATTTTGTTTTAAGCTTATTTATTTTCTTTCAAAAATTTAATTATATTATAAGAAGACATGTTTAACTCCAAGCTGTGTGCGGTGTGTTTTCTAGAGTGGGAGTGTCCGTGTGTTTGTGACGTAAAGTTGAGCAGAGACCTCCGTCTTTTGACTTTCGAGACTATTTTTAAAAACTAGGTCTTCAAAAGTAGATTAAAGAAAACATCAGCGAAACAAAGGTTTTTGTAGCCGAGCATGATTTATGGCAGGTTAGACACCTTTTATCTTAACAACTTTATTTACAACCCTCCTGTGTATTTATGTATATCTAATCTGGTATAAGTATTAATCAAAATATTAATCAACATCTTCATTCTGCAGTTGCGCTGAGAGATTTTCCCCGCAGACTTTGCGAGCGGCTCTCGTGTGTCTCGAGTGTGTTTCTTGCACTTGGCACTCTTTGATTTGAATTTCGGCTTTCTACCATCAGCTTCACAACTCACGCATTTGTAAAATATTTTTTCTTTCGTGATCTCGAAGTTCTGTCGCAAAAGACTCAGTGATGGCGTATGTCAAGAGCGTGTATCGTTTCTTTTCCAAGACCGGAAGTCGCGATCGCCCCGGCCGCACCGCCGTCAAGACGACTGCGGGCCAGGACGGACGAGTCCAAGTCGCCGGCTCTGAATAAGTAAATCCCCGGCAGGTCCGGTGCACGTATCGGGCTCCTCCACGGCCGGCGCTTATCCGGACGCACGTATCGATCTGCGGCTCCGGCAGTCGCGGGTCCTGCGCCCCCGCCCCCTGTTTATTTAGTGATCATTTATGGATAGTCAGTTTTGAGGTCACTGCGCTGGATTACTCTGTTTACTTGGCCGTTGGAAAAAGACGGATTTAGGTTATGCAGCGCGACCGACACGAGCCTCTGAAGTCAACCGATGTAAATACTGAAACTACTAGAGCGTTTTGATTTTTGATTCATTAATACTGCTATTGTGTCTTTAGTACAAAATACAACATTTATTGCTAAAAAATATATATATATTTAATATACACATTCGAATTCAAGTCGGTTCCAACAAAAATGTTCATTCAGTTGTTAATTTCTTATTATTTTCTCAAGTGCCTGCTTATGTCAATCAGGAATGATATAAATCTCATTAAGAGACACGCAGTTCATTAATTTCACCCTTATGAGATTATCCGGAGTCGCCGCCCTGCACTTCCTCCGGAAATGGCCCCACTTCCGACACTTGTCGCGGGGGGGCGCCGCGGTAGGGGATGATTTAATTACCACTGAAGCCACCCCCGCACGTGGCGCTACCGGGGCACGCGAATAAATGTAATTCGCCCTTACAATATAACTATTTAGATTATCAATATGAGTAATCGAAGGATCGCGAAGGTTCCTGTTTTTGTTTTTGTTTTGCACTGTATAAAATCAAAAACACTTTGACTGTCTGCACACGACCGACCTAAAAATTAAGCCGCGTGTGTCGCTGTCATCCGAAATTTACAGTAGTCGAAAAAACTAATAGTTGGAGGTTAATAATGGCTATCGATCGGTTGTTGGTTGTGTTGTCCCGCGTGTAGAAGGCTCCCTGTGCTAACCTCCAATTTGGAGGCTCAAATCTCTGCCCTAACACTTTTAGTTTTTACAAGAATCATTTGTAACGACCCTGGATACCTATTTAAATTATTTTACAGTAGAATATTTATTTGATAAAAAAATATACGATTTTTGTTTTATTTCCATAATTTTAGTCTCACAGTATTATTTGGACTCGAAAATATATTTGATAATTAATATGTTAAAGTGATTAGTCAATAATTTATTTGAATTTATCTCTTTAATACAATACTAAGGGTAAGGTAAGACAGGGTAACCCTGAGGATTGAGATTATCAATACAAACCAAAAATATATAGTATTTAAGGATTACTGACTTTATCGTCATTAGTAGGAATTTTTTTACCCTTAAATGGATCTATTTGGAAAAATTAAAGTACAAAGTTTAGCTCCAGACATATTTCGTTTTTTTTTTTCTATTTTTTTAAACTTATTGGTGCAGATTTTACTTATTCTACGTATATCTGACTTTCTATTCAAAATAGTGTTATCATATTCATCTCATCTATTTTAAATTAGCACAAACTATGACTTTTTCTTTATCTGAAACAAAATCAACCAATCGGAGGCCCGAATGGTTTGCGTAGATTTTGCTAAAATTGTAATTAGGTCGGATATTTTTGAAAGGAGGCAACGCCAATTGGCCGCCAAGATCATAATAATATATACGTATTTTTTCTAAAGTTTAAGTAAAAGGACACACCAACAATCTTCAAACAAGTAGAAATAAGATTCAACGCATCTCTAATGAGATTGAGTCTTCAAATTTTACCTTTCAATGGGGATACGTCAGACTCGAAGTCTGACAACTCTCTAAAAGGCAAATGGGCTCCCAGTTAAAAATGTACGGTAGTTTTCGTCTAGCTACTTGCTATTCAAATTTGTTGTTAAATTACAAATTTATAAAACGAGATACTGCAATAAAACGTGATGACTATTTGGTCGTTCTTGTGAATACAAAAACGATAAAACTTTTAATAGTAATGGAAGTTATTATTTTAAAAAAATCTAATAGCGTTGCTGGTAAACTGGAAAGAAAGTATATTGATGTTTGTTTTCTAACGGCTATGCTCACGACAGAGCACTGTGTTATGGTGCAGAGTAATTTGTGGAAGCCCGTAAGTGTCCGCTGAGGCCATTTTTCACCCTCAGACCTACAACCTGTAATTTGAACGCCTAATGCCACTTCGGAAAAACTCGAGTGTCGTATCTAATGGATTGAAATCACCTTTTCTACAAAACCGACGTATGTATACATACAATAAACAAATAAATCAAAAAAATCGCACAACGCTCGACAGAAAACTCATTTGTATGAAATCAAATATTTCCAACTCGATAGAGGTATTTTTAAATTGATTAACTCTATGTAAATATTTTATGTGTGTATTTTTATTCATGTTTTTGGAAGTCGGACTTATTTTCATCGGTTTGCTTAGGGTGGGAACTAATTTCAAGGGATTACTAATTATTATAATAATAGTTCCATGACCTGAGCCAAAAGTCGAAATATAAATCAAAACCTGACGCACGCTTAACTCCTAATAAAATAAGTCCATTAACGATGGCCGATTGTGCCTCGTGGCCGCCTTCACACGCGACGACATATTGACAACCGAATGGTAATTAACCAATGCAGTCTTTTTATTTTGGGTGTTTTTTTTTGTGGTTTTCCCTAAGGGAATGACACACAAGAGGACGCTATAGTCCGGTTATCGTACGGTTGTCGGTCGGGTCGCGACGTCCGCAGGCAGCTTTACTTTTTCTAGGATACTATTTCTAGGATACATTACTAGGATATTTAAGCACATGTATCGTGCTTGGCGGGAGTACTTGCGACATACCCGAAAAATATTTTAAACCTGAGGAGAAGCTATTTGGTGTTATAATCATCGGCTGAACGCTAAAGTCACTCGGCGTCAGCGTGACGAGCGGCCAACCTATTGCATCATCCCAGCGAAGCCATTCCGGGCGTAACCTTTGGCGGACGGAAACCCCGACGCGGGCGAGGTACGCGACGTCCGCGGCGGTCGCGTACTTCCGGTTTAGCGGCTTTTCTCGGGCCCCGCAAATCGCGCTCTACGAAGGCTCTACGCGGCTCGGCCAACCGGCGGCCGGATAATCCGCCGCGCCCCCTCCCATTGGATGATCCCCCGGGCCCGCCATTGCCCGCCATTGGCCGCCCCGCCCGAGCCTGCGCGCGGCTCCCGGCTCTCTTGGACTTCTGCTCTAATTCGCAACTGGACAAAATCTTAGACCTGCGTGCTGCGACTCTCTCGGACTCTCTCGGTCACGGGCAACCGTTCACGCAGACTCAAAATGACACACGCTTTTCACCCGCCCATAGATTACAGTAATACCCCGCTTTACGCGAGGGATACGTTCCGGAAAAAATCGCGTTAAGTGAAATTCGCGTACATCGGGGTTTACGATTAAACATATCTACATACATAGTCAAAACTTAATACAAAAAAATACGAATCTTTTGAATCAATAAGAACACTTTCATAACACCCAACGCTGTTTTTAATTGTTAAGAGAAGTCAATGACTACATTATGTTCATACACATTCTTAAAATTAGAAATTCGCGCAATGCGAGGCATTTTAACGCGAAATTTGAAATTCGCGTTATAGTGAAACCGCGCATAACGGGGTCGCGTAAAGCGGGGTATTATTGTACCCGAAAACTTTGGTTTTCATACTTTTTTGTGTGCAAAGTTGTCCTTAAGCTGTTTGTAAAGTACATTCCTCGCGTTTGTAAGTGATATTATTCTTTGTTGAAAAAATTGCCTCTGCGAAACTTCAAAACCGGATGCCGTTTTTTGTGTGAGTTGGATTAGTATCGTGATAAACAGGGTTTATGTTTCTGTATTATTTGAATAAAAATAAATATTATTAAACGTAAACTAATAATAAATACATACATAATAATAACTAATAACATATAAATTACAACTTCTCAACAGCCGGTGTGAGTTCATTTTGATTTATACGTATCAAGCTTATTTCGATTAATATTCAATTTAGAGTATTTTCTTATAGATGATAGTGGAATATTAGTTTATCATTTGACATATAAATGTAAGATTTAACCACTTAAAATCAATATTTTATTAATTTAAAAATACGATTAATATATCTTAAATTATATATTATCAAGATCTACTGCTGTCAAGTAGAAAACTTAGAGTTGATGTACCACCGAGTAAACAAGTCCGGCACACAAGAACTAGCTAATTAATATACATTCAAAGCTTCGCTTAGAAAATCTCATATACTTATAATACACACTTTCAACAATTTCAACAGGTATGAGAACCTTTTATCATTATTTATTATCGTTTTTTCTACTGTTCTTTCTACATCACTTAAGTAAGAATCCATATTTTCTCAGATTCATTTTGAATGGATTAATTTACTTTCATTCTTCTTAATACGTTTTTTTCGATATTATCTTTATTGATTTTGGTACAAGGTATACGGCCAAGTTCCGGAAGACTCATTTGACTAAGCAGCGATTGAGAAGCGATTAATAAAACCTTATTTCTGTAACATACTGTTGAAAATATTTGTTCGTTTTTATTAGCAAAACGACGTTTTATTCCAGCTGTATGATATATTTGACAGCTCGATAGTCACTTTTCAATTTGATCTGTCATTCTGAACTCGCCTCAGCACTGAGCGGAGAGCTTGGAAGATTTTAAATGAAGATATTGCGGCTTGTCAGTGGCGGCCACGACGCGGAGATCTGGATAAAGAATATTCTCTAAAAACTTCTCCGTCGGGGGAAGTATTTTTGTACACTCAGTTTGTCAACCCCGCGTCACCGGCAACACAAAACTCAGCATCCTCACAAAAGGCAGGTTATTGGATTTGAATTTCTTCTTTCGTTTTCTCATTGAATTTAATTTTTTTGTCACCGCGAGGCTGATTTTCAAATGTCATTTTTCAATTAGCAGTGATAGCCGGCACGCGCAGAGTGCGCAACTATATCGACCGCGTGCTGGAATAAATGAATATTATAAATATCCAAATATTCAAATACAAAATAACGTGCCAGTTGACTTTACTACTGCAACTCAAAAACTAGAAAACATCCTTGCCAAAGTCAATTAAGAAGACAAACGGCTGCCAGAAGATGCTAAATTTATTATCTTTGCCCACATCTTTTGAGTATCTCGTAAAATTGAGAAATAAACGAGTTCGTTTATTAATACCGAGCCGTTTTAAAAACTGCAACTTTCGTGTATCTTTCATATTTTTTATATTAATTTTTGATAATTAGGATAACGAAATACAGTTGAGTGTAATATTTGTTCAGCAGACGGTCGGATAGTCGAGTTAGCGAGGGCTGAACAATGCTGGAAGGCCTCCCGCGCCGGACAGTTGGCAGCCGCGAGGAAATATTTCGGGCGCTCGAACATTCGACGCTTGACATTTTTCCGCGTGACGTCTGCGGAGAGTCCGCCGTGCCAAGAGAATAAATAAATAAACTACTTTCCAGTGTCATTAGGCGCCGCATTTGCGACACGAGGACGGCCGGGAAACTAAAACCCACTCGATAAGCCGAGAGAGATGAATTGTTTAAGATCGCCGGAATAAGCTCGGCGCTCGTTTCCGTGCAAGTGGGCCGGCCACTTATAACCGAGCGCTCGTTCCGAAGGACGACTAGTTATCCTAGAATGTTCTCACGAAATCGATATTTTCAAACTACAAAAATAACGAAAACGTAAATAAATTTATACAACTATCAGAAATTTTCAAGACATTGAAGGCAAAAATGCAAAAAAATCGGTTTCAATTTCGCATGTTACAAATGCGCATTTTCCTTCAGAAAATGGCGATGACCCGTGTAGAAAGAATTTGTAAATCAGCAAATTGAAATGTTTTTTTTTTTTACCAGTGAAATGAAAGCAAATATTTTTTCCGCAAATAACCTTTTCGAATGAAAAAATGAGCACATTTTTTTTCGAGGAGCAAATGACGCCCCGGGAGGGAGAGGAGTTGTGGGAATCAAAAAGTCCCATCAAATCAAAGTATTTGATATTTTTTTAAGATAACTCGAACAACAAATATAATGCTCGCCATTATTTGCCATTATTATGCCATTATTTGAATAAATATTATTTTCTACTGCTCTCAATTCAACTGGTATTTGAAGTAATCGTCTCCATTGAAGGTTATTTGAATATTGATGAAATATGCAATGTCAAATTTTATTTTTCATTCGTGTTTTAAATTGTTTCAAATGACCGACTTATGCGAGTATACGTATCTGATTATGAATTAACATGGATATTGGGTTTTTGGTTCCTTCTAGTACACTTCTTCTGTTCTCGAGGTTTTCAGTACCGGAATCGAAGCTTCTGAAATAGAAGAATGAAACTAGCACGCGACATGACACCCAAGAATCGTGTGAAAACAAGAATTACGCCCAAGCTCCGAATGACTGATTTCATTAACCATTGCTAATTAACGCTGTTAAATACGTGATGTTTTTTTTTTTTTAATAAAATGTTACTCGCGTGTGATTCTATAATTTTTTAATACTTTTCTGTAAAGTACCAATCGCGTATGCAGAGAGAAGCAGCGTTTTATTATAATCGCGCGACGTATTCGATCGCTTCGCAATCACTGTTCATTTTGATCGGTCTTTCGGAACTCGGGCGTACATGTACCTGATTATGCTAATCGTGAATGACAACTAGAAGTAGGTGTTTGGTGTTTGGTGCGTACAGACTGTATTGAATAACGTTCTTGGCGTGTTTGCGCAAGTGTCGATGTACTGGTTCTGGCCCGAGGAGAGGCACATAGGAATACTTTTAACGCATGTCCTTGAGGTTAACAGCTACATGTGGCTTTCATTTTTAAAATAACACTAAGTGAATATTTTACGTAATGTTTTAGAAATGTTGTAGTTTTTTTCTGTTCGATTTTGTATCTGTAGAAAGGCTTTTATTGTTCTAGAATCATTCTGAGAGTATTTCGATCTTATATTAATGTGTGAAACGATGCACTCTTTTCCTGAATACATCATTCAAAAAGTACTTTGAAAAAAAACACATTTATCGCTCTGTTTAATTTATCAACCATGCTTTTACTTTGATTCAGATGAAATATTGCTTTGACCCTAGTAGTGACCGTATAATTAACCGTTTTTCTTTATTACTGATTTGAAATTGTAACAATAAAACATTTTCCACGAGGAGATAACGTTTACCGTGCCGCTTTGGGAATCGCGAAGTTTTACTTCGCGTCCTGGCGACAGTGATATTGGACTCGCATTTCTTAGAGCTTTATCACAATCTATCGAGATCAAACCGCACCCGTGCAAAACAAACGCAAGGGGACGATTTGGCATGATATAATATATTTTTTTTTATTTGCCCGACGGAATCGAGTGCCCTCGAATATGACTGACGAGTTTATTTTCATTAAATCTAATGCTTGATCAATAACACGATACACGGTCGAGAAGTAGTAAATTTTTGATAAAGCGTCTCTCGACCTCTGAGTCTCAGAACTCGGCGAAGAATGAAAGCCTTTCAAAGTGCACAAGGTTAACCCTTAACCGAGTAACCCGGGCGGGTTACTGCGAAGTGTGTCGGCTGACCGTGCGCGTTGTGTAGGGTGCCCCCCGGCTACATGTACCAGCCGCCCACGTACCTGGCGCCGTCGGGGCTGGTGCAGCTGCCCAGCGCGCAGCTGTCTCACGCCGCCCTGGCCGCGGCCGCCTCGCAGTTCTACGAGTACCAGAGCGCCGCAGCCGCGGCCGCCACCGCCGCCGCCTACCCCAGCCAGGCCGCCTACGCCAACGGCTTCGACGCCTACCCCTACACCACCTCCGCAGGTCAGTCACTCAGTCAGTCAGTCAGTGCATGCAATGCATCGCAATATCATAGTCGATTCATATAGAACATAGGTTCCTAAACTATTTTGTCCCGTCGACCCTTTTTTCTATTTTCCTATTTTTCGTAGACCCCTGCCTTGCTAATATTGCAGTTTTACAAATCTTCAAACATATTTTTGACATCTGATATACAGGGTGCGCCATATTTGATGTCGGTATGTAAACATTGAATAACTATTTCTTTTTTTTTTGTAAGGTTGACAACTACACTGAAACCCTTTTTCATATGGTATAAAGATGGAAAAGCTATCAAAAACCTTCTTGATATAGTCCATAATGCAGGATTAATAGCATTATTATGTTAGTGCATAGGTTCAATCCGTGTTCAATTATGACATTTACCGAATGCCTAAATTTTGGTGATGACCTGCTTAAATGGGATCCACTCTCGTAGACCCCCATATACAGTTCGTGGACCCCTGGGGGTCGATATTGACCACTTTGGGAACCAGTGATATAGAAGAACGATGGGTGCAATCCGCTCATTCTAAATTTAAAATTATTCGTAACTCAATGCAGTGGTTGTCAACCTGCCGCCCGCGAGATTCATCACACTTTTACAAAATATATTTATTTTGTAATGGCCAAAGTAGTGAAAACCGATGTATTAAAAAAAAATACATTATTTCTGCATCCATATATTCAAAAATTAACTGTCGAAATTATGAGAAAAAAATGACTTGCGAAGATATGACAGATATTGCCTGTTTTATTAATGAGTTTACAGAATAATTAAATTATATTCTGTGAACTCATGATCTTGGAACATTTTTTAATGGTATAATTTTTTTAATATTTATATATATATTTAGTGTTATATATTTATTTTCAATGTACGTTTAGTATCATTATTATTATATTTTCTATGTTTACATGCAAGAATAATAGTAAACACAATAAAATAACATATTATGTTTCAATTTTTCACTCCTAAAAAAATTTTCTATAGTGTATCTAAATCTAATATGGGGATATATAATTTTATATGTGGCCCGCGGAGTTATGATTCATTTCCGAAGTGGCCCGCAAGATCATTTGCGTTGGCCACCCCTGATTTAATACTTGATCCATAATAATATTAAAATTATACCATTTACCATTTGTCAGAGTATTTGATGTCAAAAATAATTAAAATTTTCTAAAAAATTACATTCCAATTGTTAGATTTGTATTATTTGTGATATATATGAATACATAGTAAAAATATTCTGTTCTAATTGATGAATTATTAAAATTAAAATGATTTTCGACATCATTTTATGACTAAAATGTTTTACTTAAGTTTTTTACAAGTCTTAAATATTAAGCTATGTATTTTAGTAAATAGATTATTGAAATGTATCAAAATTAAATTTGTTCAAAAATATAATCAAAGCTTTTAAATAGAGATTTATTTATTTATTTATTTTATTTTTCTAGCGTAATCTGTATATGATGTACAAGAATTTCTAACTATAGGAAATTATTCCAATTTTTCAGCTGCAGGAGCCGCAGCGAGCTACATGCCCCCGTACGCAGCGTATGCCACCCTGCCCCAAGCAGCCCTGCCGGCAGGAGGGGTGCTGCCGGGCCTGTCTCCCTACCCGCCTTCGCAGCCGCAGCTGCAGGAGGCTCGGATGCAATAATTCTGCCTTGCCGTTCCTCCGCAGTACCGTGTCGCTCAACGCAGCTTTGACCAAACTTGCGGGCGCTCTCTGCAGTACTCTCATCAGGACTGGCGTCCATCTAGTTATCGCATTTGATGCAGTCAAATAGCTTATTGTTTATATTTATCCACCTAATAAAAAATACACTTTTGGTTAAAGTGGATATGTAAAAAGTGTATCGACGTTTGCCTGAATCGAAGCAGACTACTTGAGCTTCTTGGGGTCCATCGTGACAGAGCCTAGTCCTGATTACCCTGTCATTGTTTTGCGTTAAGGTAATTATTATTTAATATACAAGTTATAGATTTGTAAATGGTATCAATATTCATATCTAATTGAATGACTAAAAACAATTAGTTTTATATTTATATATTATTATCGTGTACTTAAGACAAAATGATTATTTAAGGTATTGACAAAGTAATGTGCTCAGACACGCCAGGGTTTAGAAGCCTTCGTAATGCCTTTTAACTCTAAATGTCCTAAAATGTTATCGCGTCATCAGACTTTGATGTGACTAGCATAATATCGTTATTTTAGAGTAGTATTATTCAGCTGGTATGCAAATTTTCAATTTTGCACTATCAAAGCATACTGTGAATAGTTAATTTGTAAATTCTGAATCATCACTAAATTAGTCTTATAAAAAAATACAAACTCTAAATTATGTTCCACACAACATTATATTTTTGTAATGTTCGGCTGAAGCAAAAAAATATTTATAATAAATATTAAAGTTTAATAATATTATCACTGCATAATGCGAAGAAAAAAACTCAAAAAAAATTATAATATTATTATCGCATCAGTCGTTATAAAAAGATTCTAGGTATGAAGAGGACAGACATGAATATTGAATAAATATATAAACACATTTAGTGTGGCTTAAAACTTCATTATATACAATAATTTATTTGATTGTTGGTCAGAATAGTGTCACCGTGCCATAGCACCTATTCTTTTAAATATTACTCAGGTCATCTCCTTTTTTTTGCCATTCATTTGTGACATATCATAATAAACAATAATATTACAAACTTTTAATACTTTTTCCTTTCTTACTAATAAAACTCATATCAATGATAAAGTCCCACCGACACTAACATCTACTAAAATTATCCTTGTTACAAATAATTTTAAAAAAAGTTAAGATATTCATTAGATTTTTAAATTTCCTTTTAATTATTACAATTAATATTTCGCCTACTTTAAAATCCCCTACTTGGCAAAATATGGGTGTCACAAAAAGAACTTGAACCATACCGATAAATCAGACCTAAAACAATACATAAAAGAAAAATATATTAATATTGCAAAAACACGTTGCTTATTTAGTAATTTATGGGTACTTTATATTTAGATAAGCATTGTTTGCTCCGGTGTGAGGCTATGAAGACTAAGCTATCATATTATTTCCTAATAAAAAGGTTATATATTGACAGCAATCTTTAAAGTTTTCTGGTGGACCTTGGCGGTAATAAATACTACTTCTTTTAAGCCTTACAAGAACTTGTCTTGGCTCTAGTATGAATCGTAATCGGTCGCTTAAAAGCTACTGCTTTACTAATTGCTGATAATTATTTGAAAGTTGAGGTCCATCTTTAATTTTTAAATTGATTTCTGATGTTGTATGCGTAGAGGCTGTCAATATTAAACCAAAAAATATTTCTACCAGTAGCTATTATTAAATCTATGGATATTATTTTTGTGTAATGATGAATCTTGAACTAGAGGATTGTATAATAAAAATTATCGAGCCTGAGACAGCCAAACTTTACAGTTTTTGTTTCCACATAAATGGAGGTATCCTAATGATTAGTGAATATTATATATTTATTAGGTTATATCATCTGTATGTGTATTTTATCTGAATTATTATGGACTATCAGTTGTATAGTAATACTTGTATTATTCCATAAATAAATGTATGTTTTAGATATTATTTATGGTATGTTAATGTTTCAATCAAATGAGAAACAATAAACAACAATAATAATAATTTATAATATACATACTATTTTTAGCACAAAAAGATTTAGGTGTTAGATGAATTTAATCCAAAGTAAGTATTTACTGAAATACAAAATAATTACCAATTAATTATAATATTATATATTTCACTAGTCCATTTTAGTATAAGACTCATCAGTAGTCCATCATTACGCCAGTAATTAATAAGGTTCCCACTTAATTTCTCAATAAATATTGAATTATTTTTTGACTTTAGCTTGGCTCAATTTGACTCAATATGTAATCTCAAATTTTTGTGTTTAATTTATTTTGTTTTAATTATTATTTTTTATTCAATTATTATAGATTGCCTATTGCACCAGCACAAATAAAGTAGATGCCAATAACACGTAAAATCTCTCTTTTTTCAGGCTGCTATAAACGCTTTCTAGTATTTCTAAACTTTAATTACACCTACTTTATTTTTGTAATTAATTGTTATTACAAATATTTTTACATAATAACTGAAACCCTCCTCCAACTATTCTTATAAATCCATTTTAAATCTTCCTCTGTATAAAAAATCTGTCTTTACATAATAACTATATTTAATTTATTACTTTTAAGTATGGAATATTAGAAAAAGTAAGCTACAATCTTAAGGCCTAGAATACTTGTTTGGATTTTATACAAGCTACATCCTAAGATAGCATCTATTTTGATTTCTATACTGATATTCTTACTTCCAACATATTTGCATAATATCTACATATTTATTACCTTTCTTCTATTAAATTATCTAATTATTATACTCATATATACTTATAATTGTTACTAAAAAACTTTACACATCGCTGAAAATCAAATTGTAAGATAGTAACGTTTCTGTCAATAGGAATCTATTTTCAATGTGTGAGATATGAATAAGAATTCATAATACAATGTGCGCAATATTTATAATATAATTGTTACACACCGACCTGTTAAATAAAATATATAATTGCTGAAGTTATTCCTTCTCTTTTTTATATCAGTATGTCCATTTTCAGTGATAATTAAAATGTCCGTCCAAAATGTGCCTTTCATATTATAAAGATAACTTCAAAATTCTAAATGCTTTTCCATCAGAATATTTAGCACATTTTGTTTAAATAATAAATAATTATGTATGTCCTCTTACTATATATATAGTATTCAATAATATAAAAATGTTTTTACATTTGCTTAAAAAAAACAATATTATACGTATTAAATTTACATAAATTGAACCAAAGAAACTTGCGAATAGATTTGGTAATGAAAGGGTAAATCTAAATTGGTAAACAGTTGAAATATAATATACACTAATTGAAAAAGAATTAATGGCTTGTTTTCTATAAAACCATATAAGAAAAATGTTTTTATGTAACAACAAATTTCCACTGAACTAGAAAATTAACTAATACTATAATATGAAATATTAACATGAAATCCTACAAGTATTAAGACAAGATTGAAATGTACTTAAATATTAATTATTAAATTAATGGTTGATAGATAATTAAAATGTTAGATTAGAATATAACGTTTAGATTATATAGATAAATATTGTAATAAATTATTTGCTTAGTTATTGAAACTTATGTTTAATTATGTATAGCAATACGTATTTATATAATAAAAATCATACTCTTATAAAATTGGTTGGAAGACAATGAAAAGTCTAGTATATATTTATGCCTATCTCTAATTATTATTTTTCAATTGAAAAAAAATCAGAACTGCAGCCTTTTGGAATGTGTCATTATTTAATGATTGAGCATTGTACTTATCTGAATACTGGTGTCTTCTCTTGTTAAATCAAATTCAGAGAACAAAGCTGTATAATTATACATAATTCACATCTCAAAAATAAATGTGATGACATATAATCATTGTTATTTTTCATTATATTCCTTATCCTATCTATTTTCAATATCCAATTTCCAACCATTCCTATCAGCGCAATACTAAATAGTAAAAAGTAATAGGTTACACCACAAATCCATGGTGGTAATAAGCAACCATACAATATAAGATAATCAGTCTTTTAAATAAAACAAAAAAAAACTCCATGATTCTTTATTTTCATATATAAGATTTACAATAGTTATTATATAGCTAACCTCTGGTCCTGCGCACAGGTTGTGGGGCTTACAAAATGTTGCTTAGGGGGTAGTGTACGTGGATTTTTATATTTTAGTTATAGGTTGGGTAAGGAAAATATATCTAACAAACCTTTTAGTCTTTTCAAATAATGAGAAGTAAATATATAAATGTGCTTTAAGGCCAAATATAACAGCAAAATTTTTTTTAAAAGCTTATGGCTTTATTTAGTTTTTAACCTTGGATAGCTACTAGATGATTAAATTGAAGAATATCTCTTAGATTCCTTTATAAAACAAAGCAAATACTAAAAATACATAAAGCCATAAACCACTCTAGGCTGTTGCAGGTTTTATTTTAAAATTAGCTAATGGACACTACTTTTTATTTTGGTTCCATAACTGAGATTGGATATGACAAATTCGTAGTACGTTGCTATAATTATCTTATAAATGATAAACCAGCACGTAAGAAATATTGATACCATATAACTAAATGCTAAATTTGTCTGAATAGCTAATAAACTTTGATTTATATAAATTAAAAAACCATATCAGAATAGAAATAAAATATTTTATTTTAAAATTTGTCCATTTATTTTACAAATGAACATGTTTGGAAAGTACGTTTTTTTCCGTGTTAGATTTTGACTAATCAGAACAGTGCAAATCAAACATATTATTAAAAGTTTGGAATAATATGTTTCATTTATAATATGATAGAAAATTTTAAAAATGTGAATAATTAATTTAAAAACTCCGGATCAGCAGTGGAATAAATATTTATAAATAATTTGTGCCATTCACGGAAAATTATTACTTGGTATAGAGACAAAAATGTGTGTAAATTGTCTCTGGTAGTGTTGCTATGCGTCTGGCAGCACAGCGAGCGTTATGTCGGTTATGTCAATTCACATGTCAACATAGCGGTAATGCCGCCCGTTTGATAAATACATTTTTCAGTGTATTATAATATTAACACAATTAGTAAAATATGGCAGGACAAGGGCACCAATTCACAGGAGGTTTTCCTAACAACCCCTCAGCTATGAGAAATAACTTTGGCGCTGGTCCAATGGGCCAGTCAATGCCTGGGTCTATGAACAATCAGCTTTCAGGTTAGATTATCTATCAATATAAGTTCATGTTATACGCAGTTAGCCATAAAAATAATATTGTAAATAAAAATAAATATTATAGGTGTAATGAGTGGTCCAATGTCTTCATCCCCAGGAATGGTTGGCATGGGACAGTCCTATACACCGGGAATGCAAAACCCAATGGGAAACATGCCCGGGATGCCTCAGCAGGTGTAACATCTTATCTATAATTTAAAATAAGAATATTTTAGAATTGATCTTATTAAATAAGTGTATTTTTTATTTATCTAATTTGAATTTGATACGAATGAAAAGTTAATATTTATAAATGGATCTATTTTCTTGGATGTTAAGCCGTGTCAATCTTGGATTAATATCCCAACGTTTTGGGTTTAATACTGGAATCAAAATGTTAAAAATCAATCTAAATTGGATAGTACATCAACTACAGTCAACAAAAATTGTAAACTTGTTATATTTCTAGAGTATGGCTGTTGTGAGCTCAGCACCATCTCCAAATCCAGGAATGGGTGGAATGGGAATGGGATCATCTATGGTTTCTAACACCAATATCGCTGGAGGAATGACTGTTACAGGGATGCCCTCTGTAATGACCAACACAGGAATAGGAACAAACATGGGTATCTCAGGAGCAGGTATTCAAACCAATATGGTCAACAACCCTGCCATCACAAATAATATGGTAGCTGGTGTGGGGAATACTGGTGTTAATACTGCCATTACCCAAAACACCTCCAGTATAGCCAATCAAACTAATCAGGTTGCCAACCAGCCACAAGCCAGCAAAGAATTCAATACTGCATCACTGTGCAGGTAATGTTTAGTGAATTAATAATTTAAATAATGGTAATGTAAAATTTAGATAAATATATGTAAGTTACACAATCAAAATCCAATAATTATACAACAGTGTCTCAAAACACGCAGGCATAAACACAAGTACTGGTTTTCAGGAATAATTTTTTTTTTATCTGAAAGTAATTGAGACAATTTGATTAGGTATATTTAGCAATGGTGATACTGTTTTACAGTTAGATAAACTCAACATCAGGTTATACCAGCTTGTAGTTACAATAAATTATTTTAATGGCAGATGAGAGAAGTGTTTACATTGCTCCAGCTCTAAAATAAATATTAATCTAGTGTGAGAATTATTTTAGATAAAAACAGGCAACCTCGTTTAATGTGTGGTATTAAGTTATTCATTACGAGTAACGAGCAGAACATAGAATACAAATCGGGGTATTAGGTTGATCCAGAAAAAATTACATTGAGTGCTTTAAAACCCCAAAAACTATCATTTACATGCTATTGTACATAATAAACAGCATTTCACTTAACAAATCTTAATTACTTACCATCATGGACGGAGAAAATGAAACGGTTGCTTTCATCCTAAAGAGGGAGATAAACCCTCTATTGCTGGTTTTAAAGAAAACTTCCACTCTTGGAGTTGTGTCAGCAACAATTATTTATATCAGAAGATAACACTCATGCTATGTTTTGGTTAGAAATTGTACAAAAATTATTATATGCACCTCTTAACACTATATATTGAGCAGATTGGAATTAGTTTGAGCATTTCAAGTGTGAAAAATATCCTTCAAACACATTCCGAAGGTTGAGATTGAGTGCAATCCTCTGCACTCATTTAGTCTTAAGGCACCAGATTCTGAATCTGACGATGAGTGACTTCAGTAAGAGATTTTAATTGCAAATAAGCTCTTTATCTCTAGTTTAAAATGTTACAAAAATAATGTTTATTATCAACACCTTGTCACTAATGTTGCATTATGAATAATTTTTAGAATAAAATTATAGTAAAATGGTTTTTTTTTTAATGTTTTCTAAATTTTTGGAAAAACCAAAAATAAATCAAAACTTTATTTGTATTATTTTTCAATATTAAAGTTTCAAAATATACAATTTTATAATTGCTTAAAATATTACGCTGCATGGCAAGAGTATCGTGATGGTTTTTTGTGGGTAGGAATATAGTACATAGGTAACATTATTTGTGCAATATTTGGTGATAATAATTATTAACAGTTAGATAGTTGTGCAGACTGATTGGCGTTTGAAATATTTGTTAAGTGATTATTGTACTCACATTTTTTATAGTAAATTTTAGTGCAGATATTTTTAGGATTAATTATCCTCTTATAGCCTTCTTTTAAATCTAATAAGTTTAACATCAAAATTATTGACTACTAAATAGATTGATTAATTTCTCCTAGTATGGATTTCACGAGGTTTATTTTTGGTACTATTCGATATTGTAACCATCCACAATAGGAATAATTTAATATAGAATATATTATAATTTCAGATTCGGTCAAGAAACTGTACAGGATATAGTCAGTAGGACATTAGAAGTATTTCAAACACTTAAAGCAATACAGGTTAGTCCTTTTTTAAAAAAATATTATATTGTATGCAGAATGTAGATGAAAGGTAATTTTATATTTATGTATATGAAACATTGTATATACTATTATTTATAAATCACACATTTTATAGCCTCCTAATGGAACACCACAAGGAACCAACTCGAGTAATGAGAAAAAAGCTAAGATTCAAGAACAACTACGGACCATACGCTTGCTCTTCAAACGTTTGAGACTCATTTATGAGAAATGTAACGAAAATTGTCAAGTACCGGTAAATACATAGTCATTTCAATATTTATTAGTGTTTATTGATTATAAGTGTTTAATGATGTCCGTGTTTATTTTAGGGTATGGAATATACACATATTGAGAGTCTGATTCCACTAAAGGAAGAATATGAACACAAAACTATAGACGAAAAGAAAACATCCGAAGCGTACAAAGTGGTCTGTGAAGAAAACAAAGAACTGACTGAACAAGTAGTATTGAAAAATAAGCAATTAAAAGAAGTAATCAATAATTTAAGGACAATAATATGGGAAATAAATGTGATGCTCACAATGCGGAGATCTTAAAATATTGATTATAAAAAAATAAGACTGTATTATATGAATAGGACTCTATTTAAGGTTTAAAAATAAATGCTAAAATATTTGTCTGTTCTTTTTATATTCCCAAAATAACACATTCCCCACAAAACCACTAGAAGAAAAGAGTTTTTCACACTATATGATTTAAAATTGTGAGATTTGTCAATTTGTCAAAAAGTTTCATAACCTTATATAGGTTTGCGATTAAATTAAATTACCTGATTGTTTATTTTATTGCCAAATTGTTTTTGTTTCCCTCCACTAAATTGTAAATTTGATTTATATTTATTAAAAGATTTATTTTTCTTTCAACTACAATAATTATTATTTTATATGCACACCACTGCGGTTAATCGTAGATCATGTTTTTGAAAACAGTATTCAATTTGACACTCTAGAAAAAATCATATGATACATCAATTTTAAAAATACATTGGTAATAAATCGTAGAATTGTATTGTGTCTAAATTAGGTTCGAAAAAGAAATCAAAGATTGGGTTTAATTAAAAAATATATAAAGATTTTGAAACCATTTCAAATGCAATTGTTATCAGTGACTCTCAATTGTATTATTCGGTTTGATTTCTATATTTTTACATTATAATTTTCAGCGATGCGATTATGGGAAAAAAGCGGCCGTGCGATGGGCCAAATGACCTAACTTTCCTACCATCGTACCCCAAAATCTATCAAATAAATTTACTATTTTATCGATTGAGGACTCCTGAAGACCTAATACTTCCTTAATTAAAACTTTTTTTTTACTGATAGTGTTTATGATATTCTCACAAGTAAAAAAATACCGGCTCAATTCAAATAAAAAAACATCAACAAGCTCCTACTCCTAGCGATAGAAAATGCGGTATTCCATCGTGCTCAAGCTCTCATCTAAGTATCCGACAATGCGGCCTATCTGCTCTTTTAAGTATATTTGAATAGTATTAAAATTCATGATTTAATATTATACATGGAAAAATAATACTATAAAACTTTTATATCAAATAAATTACTGTATAAAATATTTGTTTGTCGCTCTTTTGACCGACGCCGCATGTGCGTACAGTAGAACATTCTAGAAGATGCTTCGATTGTATGGTGGAATGTTCTAGAAGGTTCGAGGCGCGAGAACCGGCGCGGCGGCGCGGTTTCGGCTCACTCCGATCTGACAGCCAGAGCGCGCGGTCCGCCATACTCCGGTCCGACTGATCTATTAAATTCAACACCAAATCACACTCTACGAGGTATGCAATTGCATTTATTAGCTCTATCGTATTCCTAGCAGTGATGCTACGCTTTTAATTGTTCATTTGTTTGCGTAAATCGGGAATTTTGAACTCGGTGCACCATGTGAACTTGGAGCATTTTTAATTGAATATTTTAAGCTTTAAAAACTAATCTATAAATTTACTTCACACTTATGTTCGGGATATTCTCTTTGTGTTGCTTATTTGTTATACTTTTTAATTCATAATATTTTTCTGTAAAATCATGTTTTTTCGTCCGCCATGTGATGAGTCTGTAATTATCAAAAACATTGAAATGCGCGTTCTGAGCCCCAAACGGGCGTTGCATGGGAAGTAGTAAATTTCTCATTTATTGAATTACGATCATTCTGTGATTATTCTTATATTTAAGCAAATCAATTGAATCTATTGATTAAGAAAATATCCACTTAGTCATAGTCTTTTTAGCCTTGAAATCTTCGCGCTTTGTCGCGCAAATAAAATGTGCACTAAAATCTTTCAATTTTCTTCCAACCCAAGGATTAATAATTTTCATCAAATTTTGTGTTCAAATCAAACGTCCTTTTTTTTTAAATGGAACTTCTATTTCGATTTTTGTAGTAGGGCATCTACCTCACTAAAGTATTGATTTATGTTGCTTATAATAATTGAGTATATATATTTATTATTTTTTCTTTTTATATCCAGCTGAGGACGCGCGGTCTGCCACACCATCAAACAGATATAATAAATTAAACACCAAATAACATTCTCCAAGGTATGTAACTTAATTTATTAGCTCATTGTATTCCTAGCTTTGATGGTACACTTTTAATTGTCTATTTATTTGCATAAGTCGGGAATTGTGAACCCGCCTGACCATGAGAACTTTGGCATTTAAATTTTTTAGCTTCAAATATGAATTTATTTCACACTGACCTCATACACTTCTTTGTGTATTCTTGTTGTGTTAGTTATTTGATATACAATCTAATTCATGATATTTTTCTGTAAAAAACTTTGTTTCTCGTCTGCCATGTGATGAGTGAAAATGTCAATAATATCGAAATGTGGTCCAAGCTTCAAATGGGTGTTGAGGATTTGAAAAAAATGTATAATTGTTAATTATAAACCTGCTTTATACCTAAATTATTTCTTGTGTGAATTTTGGGACACTAGATGCCGGAAGACACAAGCAATGATGTGGAGACCTTCGCGTTCCAAGCTGAGATTGCTCAGCTCATGTCACTCATCATCAACACTTTCTACTCAAACAAAGAGATCTTCTTGAGGGAGTTGATCTCCAACTCTTCAGATGTGAGTAATCTGCCTTTTTAAAAAAAATAATTTGGATTGATTGTAGAGGCAGCTATTTTTTAGAAGTCTCTTAAAGTTATTAACTGAGCCATTCAGCAAGTAGTCAACCAATTTTCTCGGTTGATTCACCCTATGAAGATCTTTTGATAAATTGTTTATAATTTTGAGAGTTCTCACTTTGAAGTGAAGTTAAGTTAGGTAATCACTAAAAATCAATTCATACCTCGTCGTTGATTATGAAATTAAAAACAGTTTTTATTCTGCGTTTTTCATATTCAACAACTTATACTTGATATTTACTTATACATTATAAGTAAATATCAACTTTTAAAATTTTATTATTACAATGGATTTTTGATTTTTATTTACACGTCTGAGTGTTAGTAAATATTTTTGACGCTTTAATATAATTTTGTTAGTGCTGTTAGCATCAATAAATTTATTAAACTTATTTTCAGGCTCTGGATAAAATCCGTTACCAGTCGCTGACTGATCCTGCAGCAATTAATAACTGCAAAGACATGAACATCAGAATCATTCCCAACAAGAGCGAAGGAACTCTTACTATCATTGATACTGGCATCGGCATGACTAAGGCTGACCTCATTAACAATCTCGGAACAATTGCTAAATCAGGGACCAAGGCTTTCATGGAAGCCCTCCAGGCCGGAGCAGACATCAGTATGATTGGACAGTTCGGAGTGGGATTCTACTCTGCATACTTAGTAGCTGACAAAGTTAGCGTCACATCTAAACATAATGATGATGAGCAATACCTCTGGGAGTCATCTGCTGGAGGTTCTTTTACCCTTAAGGTGGATCATGGTGAGCCTCTTCTTCGGGGAACTAAGATTGTACTTCAAATCAAAGAGGACCAGACAGAATTCTTGGAGGAAGCTAAAATCAAAGAAGTTGTCAAGAAACATTCCCAGTTCATTGGTTACCCCATCAAGCTGCTTGTAGAGAAGGAACGTGAAAAGGAGCTCGAGGAAGATGAAGAAGAAGAAGTCAAGGAGGACGGTGAAGAGAAGGAAAAGCCCAAGATTGAGGATGTAGAAGATGATGAAGAAGAAGAAGAGAAGGACAAGAAGAAAAAGAAGACCATTAAGGAAAAATATACTGAGGATGAGGAGCTCAACAAGACCAAGCCTATCTGGACAAGAAATGCCGATGATGTTACCCAGGAAGAGTATGGGGAATTCTACAAGTCCCTCAACAACGACTGGGAGGATCATCTTGCTGTCAAGCACTTCTCAGTAGAGGGGCAATTGGAGTTCAAAGCTCTTCTTTTTGTTCCTCGTAGAATACCTTTTGACCTCTTTGAAAACAAGAAGCGCAAGAATAACATTAAACTTTACGTAAGAAGGGTTTTCATTATGGACAATTGCGAAGATATCATCCCTGAGTACTTGAACTTCATGAAGGGAGTTGTAGACAGTGAAGATTTGCCCCTCAATATCTCCAGAGAGATGCTCCAACAGAACAAAATTCTGAAAGTTATCAGGAAAAATCTAGTCAAGAAATGCCTTGAGCTCTTTGATGAACTCGTTGAGGACAAAGAGGGTTACAAGAAATTCTATGAACATTTTAGCAAAAATCTGAAGCTTGGTATTCATGAGGATTCTCAAAATCGTGCTAAGATTGCAGAGCTTCTCCGTTACCAGACCTCTGCCACTGGTGATGATGTCTGCTCTCTCAAGGAGTATGTCAGTCGCATGAAAGAAAACCAGAAGCACATCTACTACATCACTGGTGAAAACAAGGAGCATGTTGCCAACTCATCCTTTGTAGAGCGAGTGAGGAAGCGTGCTCTTGAAGTTATCTACATGACCGAACCCATCGATGAGTATGTTGTTCAACAAATGAAAGAGTATGATGGAAAGCAATTGGTCTCTGTCACAAAGGAAGGACTTGAGTTGCCAGAGGATGAAGAGGAAAAGAAGAAACAGGAAGAAGCCAAATCTAAGTATGAGGTTCTCTGCAAGGTTATGAAGGACATACTCGACAATAAAGTTGAAAAGGTGCTCGTCAGTAACAGATTAGTAGAGTCTCCATGCTGTATTGTCACATCTCAGTATGGCTGGACTGCTAACATGGAACGTATCATGAAGGCCCAGGCTCTGCGAGACACCTCTACCATGGGATACATGGCAGCCAAGAAACACATGGAGATCAACCCCAACCATGCAATCATTGAAAATCTCTGGCAGAAAGTTAACGTTGATAAGAATGACAAGGCCGTCAAGGACTTGGTCATCCTCCTGTACGAGACCTCCCTCCTTTCCTCCGGTTTCACCCTCACCGAGCCTCAGATCCACGCCGCTCGCATCTACCGCATGGTGAAGCTCGGTCTCGGAATTGATGAAGATGATATGTTGACTCCAGAAGATTTTACCCCTGGAGATGTTCCAACCCTAGAGGGAGATGCCGAGGATGCGTCCAGAATGGAAGAAGTTGATTAAATTATATTATGTACCTTTATTTAATAAGCTTCGACTGTTCTGGAATAAATTTAATAATTAATCTTGAGTTTTTTTATTTATCAATTTATGTAATTGAATAATTACTGAAAGGAAGAGGAAAAAGCTTTAGAGGTACTGGAGACAATTTAGGTAAGGTGAGTTAACTTTACTTATTTTAAAAATCAGTAGACTTTCCTTTGTTTCCTTGACTTCAATCCAAATAGGAAGAATTATAAATTGAGTGATGGATGTTAAAACTGCTCGCATTGAAAATAAGTTGCAGGGTCATGGAAATTATTTTTACACTGGATGTCATTTTGGCTTGTCTACTAAGCAAGACTTACAAAATGCCAGTCATGTGTAAATGTTTTTATTGAAAACTGGATTTTTAATTTTATCGCAAAGAGCCTCTATATCGTTACTGTATTTTACAACACGTAAAGTGACATCTATGTACGTGTCATTTCATTTTTATGTTTTTTTAATAATTTATACAAGTATTTACTATAGAACTCGAGATGTCTCTAACAATTTTCACGATTCTATAATAATATTTAACTATTGTTTTTTGTCAATGACATTCTTTTTCTATTTTAATATCAAAATAAAATTAGGACCCGGTTTTCTTTATGAAAACATTAATAATTTATTATAAACTCTGTTGCCCTAATATTCAAAATTATTTTGTTAAATTTTCCAGCGCTAGATGCCAGTATAAAAAAAAGACTTGATATTGTAATGAGGGACGTTTAATTTTTTGATTTGACTGACTCAAAATTACCAGGATTACATTTAATTAAAAAAAGAAAAGTGTCATTTATAAAGTATATAAAATATGGTTTCTATTATTTTCACCAACTTTTCCATTTATTTTTATTTACATTCTAGCTACCTCTAAGAATAATTACCAACCATTTTCCTCTATTTCATCTCGCCTGAGGATTTTTTAAATTTATTATAAGCCACATGTTCTAATAAAATACATTTGGAATTTTCATTTCGTTTTCATTCATCTTAAGAGTAGTATATACTATATAGGTATATAGTATTATAGTAATATTTTTTTTATGTAACATAAATTTTTAGAAAAATAAGCCTTCATTCAAACAGACTTATGAATTTAATAAAATTGTATTAAGAGGCCCTAAATTATTATATTCATTTTCAATTAATTTTATATTTGCATTTGTATTAAGATTTAAAAAAAGTCAATAAAATTAAAAGCGAACAACTATGAATAAATTAAAGGGGGAGCTTTATTATTTTAAAATTATATTGACTAATAGAATCAATGAATATTTCTTTGATAATAATTCACAAGTCAAAGATAGTAAAGAGTTTTGTTTGTGAGAACATATAGAGTTATTTCAGTTTTAATGTTTTATGTTAATACAAATACTCCTAATGACTAAATTTAGCAAAATAGTGGTTTATTTTTCATATTTATTTCAAATGCCACAAATGGCCATTTATACAATCATCAACAAGCATTCATACACAACTTGATAATTTCTCTTTGTCATTTTAGCATCTTTTTAATAATTTGATTATAAGTAGCGATCTGTTTATTTATTTATGAAGAATTTTTCTTTTTCTCAGTAATTTATGAATACTGTAATGAGAAGTTGCACATTGAATTGTTTTATTGATTTAATAAATAAATCGTAAATTAAATATTAAAATAATAGTGCTATGGCCAAAATTGTTAAGTAACATATAATCACTCCATGTACACAAAGCGTTTGTTGAAACATCTAATAATCTGGATAATTTAATGGATTTAACGTAATTAAAAAAATTGGTCTTCCTATAAAAAATAAACCATTTTCAATATTTTGAAATCCCATTTTTTACATTATTAATATTAGTAACGTAACGGGTTCCAAGAAAACTAAACATATGGAATGATCACAATAGTATTTTATTTAAAATAAAGTACATCAGTTATAATTTGAATATTTACAAAGCTTAGCGATATATAATGTATTGAATAAAAATTCTAAAATGATTTAAGCAATATTATAAAACCAACCGTTAAGAATAATTTATTTTTGTTCTGCAATCTGCAAATTCTGTAATACTTGATTTTAGATTGGTTTGAAAATATTTTATTGTACATGAATTTATCAATAAATCCTGTCTAGTTGCAATATTAAAAGGAATTTTCAAATACCGTCCACAAAATATGACATTTTAATAGTATAATTTGGGTTGCAGTTTTTTTATATTTCATCAAAAATCCTCCACGCTATAAATAATAAAAGTAACATCTGAAAAATATATTTTATGAATTTTTGATGGTTTTTTATTATTTTGAAGCAACAGCCATCCTCCGCTGACTGGATCTGATGTAATGGTCTGACCTTAACTCCGGTAACCTAGCTTTATGAAGTCATGACACACTCATACAGCTAGATAACCAAAGATAACATCAACACCGACTGAAGACGGTCCTGGCGGTGCACAGGTTGTTCTTCTTTCCGGATTAACTTCTATTCTTGAATGAATAAGTCAGTTGCCCCCGATTGTCTTACTGAAAACAATAAATTTTTATTTATTAATGTATAAATGTCACAAAAATCATAATCTAACAATTATATTATCCAAGGAATAATATGTGATAAGTAAATGTGTTTTGTGTTTACTCAAAAAGAGAGAGAGTTATTAAAAAAATATTTTCATTTGAAATGTGTTAGAAAATAAATCTTAAGACGAAAGGATTCCCTTTAGAATAAAAATACATTTTTGTGTAAGTAATGTTCAAATATAGGATTGAAGACTGAAAATAAATTATTCATTAAATTTAAAACAGTGTTGAAAAAAAATGCAAGAAGCTTATTAGTTGGGAAAGTCAGTTAGTTTTCTCAATATGCACTTTAAAATATAATACAACTGTAATAAATTGTCTTTGTGATGTAATTTTTATGGTTTTCTTTTTAGATATTTATAGTAATAATAAATTAGTCCTGGTTGATTCGCTCGTCCATTATCAACTTCCAAAAATCATCAGTCTTTTCCAGATGTTTGTTGAATAGATAGAAATATTAATAAAACAAACGGAGTAACAATCCCGTGGAACTGTAATCACCGTCGACCATAAAATCGGAAGGCACTGTCGGGGGTCCCCATCTGAAATGGATTTCATTCAAATTAGTTAAATCAGTTTAATAAATTAGATGCACATTTTAAAATGTATACAGTAAGTTCAAAAATATTAATGATTATGTTAATATAAATGTAAAATTGTGAAGGTAATTTTTTATTAACAGGGAATGCATTTTTTCTAAAACTAAGGTGGAATTGGTTATTTTTGATTATTAACGAAAATCTCTGAAATCAGTAACTCTCTCGGGAGACCGATTGGTCGTTATCACGGAAGGACGAAAAAATGAAAGCAAACCTTATCCCAGACTATTCAATAAAAAGGTCAATAGTGATGATCGAGATCAATAACTTCGAGAAGAATGATGAAAATAACAAAACGGATTCTCAAAATCATTTAAAACTATCTTTGCAACTGCTTCAAATTGCCGCAACGATTGCAAAATATATTTTAAAAAAATGATAGCATCGCGTCTGTCGGTCTTGCAATCTGTCAGCGAATTTCTCAGTGGTTAAAATTAGGCTCGAGTAGCGCCGTGACCTCCCGCAGCGAGTCGCTATTCCGCGCCATTCCTCGCGGCCTCGGAAGGCGCGAAGAAGGATTCCTCGAAGCGCTTCCCCGCGGCGCTTCCCGGCGCATCGTCCGCGGCCAGGACGAGGCCGTTTTACTAATTTCTACCCGCATCGGCAACGGGACGCGCCATTCGTGCCGTCTCAGAGTGAATACTCCTCTCAAAGTTCACTCGGTGCCTCGAGGACGGGGCGATTTTATCATTTTTGGTAGTGTTCTCGCACCGAGGAGAAATATGCACATATCATTTCGGGACGATGCCGCGGAAGTCCGGCCATCGGCGGGGGAGAGGCGGACAGACAATCCGACACCCGATACGGTTCCCGTCGCCTCGGAGTCCGGAGTCCGGGGTCCGGGGTCCGCAGTGCCTCTTCCCCGCTGTGGTCGCGAGGCGCGCGAGGAGCACTCACTTGTCATTCATCCGATGCGGCCGATGATTTCCCAGAAAGGTTATTTTTAGTCGCCGGCGATGACAAATCCTTCTGCAGCCCGAGCACGTCCGCGCGAGGTTGACTCGAACAAAGGCATTACTTTAATTTGTTGACGTTCGAAACAATCACAGCGGCCGATATCGCTCAAAACTCTTCTCGGGCCGCACCCGACCGTTTCGGATAAGCGCGCTCGGGAGAAAGACCACTCCGAGATATCGCGAGCGGACGGACTCATCGCCTCGACCCTGTCGCTGTCGAGTCGACTCGCCTCGTCGTACCTCGTCGCGGAAAACCGACCTGACCGTGCGAGGATTGTGAATCGCAGAAGACGACGCCTCGCGCATCCCGCTGAAGCGTCTCGACTTCTCGAGCGCAGGTCGCGATTGCAACTCGGAATCGCCCGCTCATCCGCGAGTCCGTCCGCCGTCTCGGCGGATTGAAGTTTGTCTTTAATTAACGCGTTGCAGACCGCCGATCGAACGGGAGCGGTAAAAAATCTCGGCACGATAAAAAGTGTACGGGCAAACAAAAAGTGCAGGTCGCTGAACCGAAATTTTGCAGAAAAACAGGCGCAGACCGGACGAGCGACAGCCCCGGCCCGGCCGCTTATTCAAATCTCGGGGATTATTCAACACCGCTGCTACTCGGGAGGCTCTTCCGGCGCGACCCCCGCCTCGGGAGAGTTCGACGACTAGAATATGTGCAACAAATCTACTATGAAATACACCGGGCGGCTTTGCCCAGCCGGCGAGACGATATCGGTGCGGTGCGGTGAGGAGGCGCCGGGCCGTTATCAAGGCGGATCACCGCGCGGGCGGGAGTGTGCCGTTTGAGGTTTATCGCTTCCATTATCTTGGAATTACTTAGCGCCGCCGAAGGATCAAATCGAAATCGACAGGTTCGCGACGAGCACTGGCGACTCGTCGTAACGCAAAACGTCGTGACGTCCTTCTCGAGCGTCACGTATTGCGTCGCGTGCGACTCAAAATCGAAGACCGATGGGTATGATAATTCGTTCCAATACCCTACCCGTTCTGGAAATAGTCTCCCAACCGGTTATGCTTCGATTCGAGTCGAGTGGAAGCGTCCGAGGCCGAGTGCGGGTATTCGTGAAATTCGAGTTCCTCGGGACAGAATCGATTCGCTCGGTCCTCCGGCACGACACGGCGGGTGGACTGTCCTGCCCGTCTTTTCTCGATTCTCAGAAATACCTGCGAATCTGCGTTAGAAGAGGCGACTCGAAGTTTGCATACAAATTAACACCTCGGGAGGTCAGAGACGGTGGAAATTTTGTACAGATCTTTGCGAGAAATTCGAACTTCGGCAAGCATTTGCGCCGAAACGCATCGAGGATTCGCGCTCTCTCGAAGACTCATTTCGTTTCCGATATTTTGAGAGGGGGGCTTTTTTTCCCCAGCCTTGTTATTGTTCCGATAAATTTGCGTCGATTTATTCGCTTCGCAAAACGAAACGAGGAAAACGAAGCGCGCTTTGGCACGGCACCCGAACGCCTGATTTATTGCCGCGTTACCGGAGAGTCGGCCGGCTCGTTAGCGCGACTGCCCAAACCTGGCAGTAATGTTTTAAAGGCGTTTTAACGATTTATTTAATAACCGAGCACAATCGACGCATTCCCGGGCAGACGAAAAAGGACGAGAATTCCGAACAAAGCCCGCTCGCCCGGGCCGCAGCCTCGAGTGGCGGCACTCGGACACGCTCGTTCCCTCGAGCGAGAACCGGCGCGAGTCAATGCACTTCGGCGATTGCAAATCAATGTCACTCGCTGCACCGAGGCGGCGTCCTCGCGGCCGAGGCGGATCGCTCCGAAGTACCCCCGGTACGGATTGCGGATACGGTAAAAAATAATCACGTATTGCAAGGATATCTACTACAGAATAAGTACAAGTAAATCCGTATCCGCTCAAAAATACTAATTTATGCGTAGTGTAGCAGTAGGGCGTTCATTCAAAGTTTCCTACCACGAACTTGTCGATTTATTGGATAACGAGCGGAAGATATTAATATCACATTGATCTATCGCAAAATGTGGCGTCTAATGCGTATTTAACTTCCCAGACTTGATTCTAGTCTGCGAGCTGCGGGTCCTGCATCACCGTGCTCCGGCGCCAAGCGAACCGGCAATAACCCGGCTATAGACCGACAAGGATAAAAACATATTAAATTTTACAGCAGTCTGAAATAAGCCTCGAAGCAAATATAGGTTTCTGTCAACCCAAAAAACTAGTGATAAATCAGTCACAAATCAAGACAGAAATAAAAAAAAAATTGCTATGATTTTGGAGTTGCGAAAACTATAGCGGTCTACCCAGCCGACGACAACCGAGCGATAAATGTTATCGTCCAATTTTCGCGTTTTTTGAAATATACGTTTGTAGAAAAATAACTGATTAAATTTACGATTGTGTTTCACGAGTTATAATCCATGGGTCGACGGCTCGTCCCGAGGGAGGCTTGCTCCCGCGTGCGCCTCGACGGGTCCTCTCCGAGCGGGAACAAAAGGTGATAATCCCCTGAAAGCTCACCGGACGGTCCACAGCCGCGGGAGGCTGGCTTCACGAAACGATAAAAATACTGTACCGAGTGTTGGGGCATCGCAAACCAGTTTTCCGAGGAGTCTCGGCCCGGGCGCGGCTGCCCCCGCGGCCACAGCGCCGATCGGTTTTTTTGCAACTCGATAGGAAGATACAATCGTCTGCGATCGGTTTTTTTTTGTTTCAGCCACTTATCAGGGCAAAAAATAAATCACGACTTGGCCTATCGCGGCGGCGAACGGAAAATCCGAAGCGGCCGGGAGACGCGAGCGAAGCTCACTCGTGCGAATTGATTGAAAATTATATGCAGAAGTTCCAGCGTTATTCTGTCTACCCAAGAAAGAAATGCTCGCGATGGAATTTCAAAATGCACTGTAGGAATTGCCACGCATCAAGCTTGTCGATGTTTCCATAAAATACAGCACGCGTTGAGAAATAAGCATTGAATTTGTATGCAAATAAGTACATGATTAAAATTTGATATTTTCGATGGACTCAAAGTAATACTTATACAACTCTGGGTGATAGGGGAATCATTCAGCCGATACTCGTTCTAAGGTTAAGTTGATGACAAAAGTTAACGCTTCACGACCGGTAACGCCTCGGTCGGACCCGGCAGGTCGGGAGGCTCGGGTTTTGCGGTCGCCAAACCACCGAGTCACAAAAAACGACAAAGAAACCATAAATGATCATTCGATATCACTATTGAAGAGCCTACGTTAGTACTATAAAAAATAAAACCGTTCAACGGCGACGGATAAATCTACGGGGTATGTGGAATATTGGAGTGAACATTTTTGAGGAATCAGAATTACATACGTAATAATGATATAAGTTGATATTCTGATATTAAACAATAAAGGCTGCTCGTCAAGGACAACGAGTAGTAAAATTTAAATGAAATATCACACAAATGCGAACACTAAATCTTATTAAACTAATGTTTACTCGAAAAGTGACGACCGATTTGGGGATCAGTTGAATATTATCGTGGAGTGATAAGCGTATTAATGTTCTTAAGAGATAGTCTGGGTTAATTTAAAATTAAAAATCGTTGTATCAACGGAGGCCGCGCGTCTGGGCTTCCAGCGCAGGTACGTGGCCGTACCTGTGGCGCAGGTAGGGGGTTTTGTTCCCGGTGGGGGAGATCAGGTATTATGTACCTGTACTATATCAGGTATAATACCTGCCTCGTCCCGGAGGGGTCCACTCGGGAACAATGTATTACTTTGAATTCCGAAGACAATGAAGACGAGACCTTATATTCAAATCATCCCTACACGGATGTAGGGGTTTGTACATTGGAATATTGTATGCAAAGCTTGAGTAAAAATATGGCAAGACATTCTGAGAAAATAAAACATATATTGTAATAAGGGAAAATATTCATTCAACTTCCAATATTCAATTATAAATCGTTCGTATGGTTTCGAAAACTCATTCTAATGTAAACTTGTTCTCGTGGCGCGTCAAGAAAACAGTGCCCGCCAAAACCCGCAAACATCCAAATTTTTTGATAATCAACTAATATATAACCATAATCACAGAAAAGTGGAGTTTTAAAACCCTATTTTCGAGCAAGAGCTTCTCTTGCTTCATCGTGCGTATTTTTGTATACAAAAAATCGCAAGGGCTATACATAAGTAGTATTGTTGCACGGGGACGACGTCGAGTGTTCAAAAATATATGTAACTGTGATTTTCATAGAAAAAATAATTTAAAACGAGGCTTGATTTTGAAAAGAAATTGATTATATTCATTATATTATAACGGATTCAACATTATTATTAATTGAATATATTTGAACATAATAAATCTTCAAAACTGTTAAAAAAAAATAGCGGGTAATAAATAAAACGTTTTGTCGTTATGTGGAAGCAATCGGGGATCTTCTCTAGTGTTTTTGGAACAAGGACATTTAGATAAACGTTATTTCAACATAAGCTAAAATATTTTAATATGAGGTAGCGCGTACTGCAGTTTTGCACATATTTGACTAGCTGAAAAACAATTTACGAACCGAACTGGAGAATACTTGAAATGTGCAAATATTGAACTGGTTCGCGAGCGTTAAATTTGCTCAGAGGGCGCATCAACCGGCACGTGGTTTCGAGAAGCGAGAAGTTTTACCATTCGAGCATGGCAACGGAAGGTTTAAAATGCAAGAGATCGTGCGAATGTAAGAGAAGACGCAAAAAATGACAATGATACTCACCCGCGCTGGCCGGAGCGGTCCGGCGGCTCTGTGCCTCGCCGGCCCGCGGGCGGGGCTGCGGGGCTGCGGTGCTGCGGTGCTGCGGGGCTGCGGGGCTGCGGGGCTGCGGGGCGCCGCGCTCGCCGTCTCGGCGGCCTTGTGTTTGTTTTTGAATACTTTTAAAATTTAGCGGCAACTCATTCGAAAACGGAGGCTGGCGCTCGCCCGGCAGATTCTGAATAATGCGGGCGCCTCCGTCGCCGCGCGCGGTTTCGTAACGTTTGACCGGCGAGATCGTTTTGCGAACCGAACTGGGGAGGCGGCTGTGAACATACAAAATACAAAACGAAATCAGCAGACGCAGTTTGAGCGGGAAAAGCGGGCGCCGGCCGCGAATGTCAGGGAAGCGGAGAAAACGAACGAATTCGAATTGAGAACCGTCCCCGGGAGTCAACGGGGGAGAATGCGCGCGAGTTCGAGTTCAGATGCTGTTTCTCAAACGAAAAGTTTAAGGAAAATGATATGAAAGGTGTTTTACGCTGGGAAGCTGTGCGATCACTGACGGCGGGCGGGAGGATGCGCCGCGGGGACGGCCGGTGAGGTGGCGGGCTACCAGCGCGGGGGCGCCCGCAGTCGCCAGAGACCCGGCGCGGCCTGCACCGGCGCAGGCGGGCGACCGCGCGGGCGGAGCGGCGCGCGCGGACTGCCCGCCCCGACCCGGGCCCCGCCGCCCCGCGCCCGCCCCGCCCCACCCCACCCACCCGCCCCGCGCCTGACGTCACGACCGGCCAGCCGGCCGCCCGAGGGAAAGGATTGTAATTTAGCTCAGTGGCGCAGCCGAGTCTGCCTCCCCGCCGAATCTGCGATGCTGGTATCCAACTTAAAAAAATGAACCCGTATCTAAATGACAGATAAAATAAAAATACTAATATGATTAGGCACATAGAAGATGTTAAAAAAATCCCCGAAAATATCATCCATTAACACAGTTTAAGCGGGTAAACAAATTGACTAAACTGATGTGTCTATACACTCTTTTAATTTTTTTTCATCCGTTTAGCAACTCTTAGTTAATTGTGAGATTTTTGTTAATAAATTAAATGTTATTGTTACACAATAGCTTATATTATATTTATATTTTAAGCGGGCAACCAAATTGACTAAACTGATGTGCGAAGGGGACGAAATTCGCGTAAAAAATTGTACGTGTGAAATCTAGTCTATACACTCTTTGATTTGCATGTAGTCAAATAAATCGTTTTCTATAAAAAGTTGGACCACTTCATACACACTTTGCGGATTACTTGGCATTGCAACAACACCACTTTGTCCTGAAAATTGTTCAATAATTGGAGGATTATCATTCTCTGACCACTCCACTTCCTCATTGTCACTTTGTTCAGAATTACTGGACAGTATTGGTAGAGGTAACGTTGACGAGTCTAAACAAACATTACGAGCTGTAAAGTACGTAAAGAGTAAAATGACCTTCTGCCGCTTTTAGAGTAAACACATTAAAAAAGGTATTAATACGCGCCTTGCTTTTCGACAGCAGTTCGCGAAACGGGTACTAGTACCCGCCCCGCCTTTAGTGTGTTAATATGATTGTTAAAAATTCTCGATTAATAGATGTGGTTCGTTAGTACAATGGTTAGGACACCGGCTTTGTAAGCCTGGGGATGTGGATTCAAATCCCACACAAATCACGATGATGTTTTTCTGAGAATTTCTTTAGTCATCTTCTATGTGTGAACTAATGTGCCTAATCATATTAGTAATAATATAAACCAGTAATAGGTAATAAATACGCGCTTGATTGACGTTCAATTAAAAAAATAGACATAAAAAATAAAGATAGTTCAAATAATATGTATGCGTAATATATATATATTTGTATATATATGTATATATATATATATATATATATATATATATATATATATATATATATATATATATATATATATATATACATATATACAATTTAATGCTTAGACGCCATTAATCACTAAAAAATATAGTTTAAAACCACAATTTCTAAAAATCAAATAATTTATCATGTAAATAGCGTCATTGCTACAAATAAACATAAAAAATTTAAAAAAAAAAGACATTTAATTATAAAAATGATAGGTCATATGAATATTTTCAGGTATAAATTACTGCTCAAAAACCGTTACAAAATATACATCAATTTCAATTTAATATATTTATATTCACGATGTTTCAAGTTTGATGTAGATTAAGAATAAAGCCTCAATTAAATAAAATGCCAATAATAAATAACTTTAATATGAAAAAAAATAATATGGGATTCCAATTTAATATTTTAACTAAAATAAAATACTTGAGTGATTTTTTCACATGTCAATTTTCAGTTTGATAATTCCAACGTGAAAAGTTGGTCAAATTAAAATTAACATGTCGAAAAATCACTCAAGTATTTTATTACAGCTAAAATATTAATATGAAAAAAAGTCGCGACTTTTCGAGCTCCCCGGCTGCGCCCCTGGCCCGAGGAATAAAAAATGTTTGAATCTCAGACTTGTTTATTCCAATAAACCTGCGGCACAAGTTGGTCAGACCCGCGTGTGTGCGCCGCTCCGTGCGAATATCTTAAAATCCGCGGTCTCTGCGGCAGTTGATGGATGAATGGACAAGCTTTCATGGGTGTTAGGCCGCGGCAGGTTTTGAATCTCTTGCTGGAGTCATTTCCAAGGAATAAAATAATGATTCATTTAGTCAATCGTTCGTTCGATAGTATTCGTTTTGCGCATCAGTTTTTGGATATTGGTGCCCGTTTTATTTTAACCAAGCGCTTTCCGAATGGTTATATTATCCACCATAGCAATTTTATAAATATTTTTAATTTAAATCTGAATCGGCTCTTAAGCAAGCGGGTGACATTTTAGCTCATTTTAGCTCAAACAATCTGAACGAGAAGCCTAAAACTATCTACTCTGTAAGTGTAGGTTGTAAGTAAAGAGGCAGATGGGCAAGCAGTTGGGGGCCACCGCAGGCGCTGTGGCTGTTTGACTTGGTTCCCGCATTTGATTTATTGCATCATAGAAAAAAAAAATAGCAAATGATTTTTATTCTTATACCCAAATATAATTTTTGATTCTAACAAAAAATAGTAGCTTCGCCTAAATTTAAACCGACGATCGATTAGCAAGTGTGTTAACCACTTGACTATAAGACATTTGAAATACCTAAAGGCTAGTCATATAAATATTACACACGAAATCATTTTACACATAAACACCGCTCAGGTAATATTTACTTTCATTTATTCAACCCATTATATTTTATTGTCAAAAAGAAGTGAGGTCAGGAAAATTAAGAGACACGTTAAAATTATAAAAAGTCAAATGGCTGCAACTCAGTAGCGAGCATTGAGTTCAAAAACTGAGCAGTTTTATTCATTGGTCATAAAATTAAAATAATTCATCGCGTTAGTAATTTGTTGTAAATCGAAAAGCGTCAACACAAGTATACAATGTGTCTTTTTAACAAAAGATTCTAAATAATAATGATTAATTATCGATTAAACAAATGAGCTGTAGTGAAAATTTAATTAATCTTTTTAACACAAAATAAATTCCTTGGTTATTAAAATACAATACTTGTATGGACTCCATGTTACTGTAGAACTTTGGTTTTTAATACACTTATGGTGATATTTTTCATAATATCTATTATATAAAAAGCAATTTGCGTAAATTATTTGGCTAATTTATATTCAGTTAGCAAAACTGTTTGCGGTTGTACATATACAGGCTGTCAAGTAAAAAAGCAGGTTTATCAAATGTTTAGGCATTATGTAAAATTGACTGTGTATTTTGTGTGAATATAGTTTTTTCAAGTTTTTTTTATTTTCACGTGGACAAGAGGCATGCGCGGGGATGGAATGCCACGAAGAGCCATTTCTCCGTGAAAAAAAAATAAAGCACGAGTAGGAGTACAAGTGGGTGCGCAGCTCGTGCGAATCTCCAGCCCGCGGGGAGGAGGCTCTGCGGGGAGGAGGCTCTGAGGGGAGGAGGCTCTGAGAGGAGGAGGCTCCGCGGGCGGCCTGGGGGGCCTGGGAAGCGCATGCGAGCCGAAATATCGCCTAAATCATTGCCTGCTGGGTTGAAACAGGGTTGAACCCTCCAACGCCTTCCTTTAACCGGCTGTCTCCTTTGGACCCTGGGGGATAGCCGAAATAAAGCCGTCTACACACCCAGTGACACATCTTGCAACTGACTTGCAATTAGAACAAAAATAAATTGAATTACAATTTCAAAGTTCTTTATTTTTTATTCAGTTCTATTACAGTTGTTTCGGAGGTTTCGGAGCTTGAAATGTGTGGCTTATATGGTAGCATTCATGATTTACTATAGATTCAGTAATTTGTTAGGCAGAGAAAATGAGTGGAAAAACTTGCAATTAGCCAGTAGCGTCCTTTTATTTAAATGTTTAAATTTTGTTTAAGTGTAAATGTTTTTATAATAATGATTTTTCTCGTCGTTCCCCGTGAGGAGAGTTTAACCTCACTAACATTGAAAAAAAAAAGTAAAAGTATTAATATATATATATATTGAATAAATGCATTCTTTAAATCATGGTGTGTTATGCCTGTTTAAAAATGAATAGCATTTTAAATAAATGACAGCTTAAATTCCATAAAAAAGTTTATTTGTGAGACCGTTCGAATACAAAAGAACATATAATCGTATCTCTATATTTTTAACAAAGTTTTTGTTGTTGCCAAAATGATTGCATCCATGCATCATTTGAGTTAAGATTTTTTATACTTTATATATATGTTTTTCTATTTTCTAAATAAACGGATTAAAATACCCAACGAGTATATTGAATAGCGTTAGGATTAATTGACGGCCTGTAGAGTTAGATTATGCTCGCTCGTTGCGAGAAGAATGTGTGTCCCTCCTCCCTGCACCCTCCGAGCCCTCCCCGGGATGACTTGACAGTTCAGAAGATTAAGCGGCTGACGAGAGTCACCGACGGACCTACCTCACAATGGCCAGCCTCCAATCACTGCAGAGCCTCAGAGGTCCGGGGAGGCTCTCGAGCTGATTCGGGGTCAGATTATTAAAATACGAAAGGCTCGGAATTTTATGGCGTTTCTCGTGAGACTGACTATTCATCATTTCAGTTTTAACGAGATGAAAATACACAACGGCGGAAAATTGATTTAAATTAGTCGTAAACAGCGATACAAAATAACTATTAAACGAGTCTATGGATATTTATGTTACTAAAATATTTTATCTTTTTTGATTTATGTAGTGCATCTAGTTTCGGTCTCCAAACACTGAGACTACTGACAAGTGAGTAGGCGATGTACCGAAACGAACGCATTAAAATAAAAACGGGAAACTTTATATTTGTACTATAAGTCTAAGAATACACCAATGAGTAATATATTTTAATTTTCAAACAAAAGATCCTTTGCAAGGTTTTCGAATTGTTAAGACATAAGATGTCATTCCTAACGATTTCATATCCTAGTTTGTTCTGAGTACAGGTGGTTTCTTTACAACACCTGCATTTGAAATAAAGATTTACTGAGAATATGGCATACCAGGTAGAAAGAAGCAAATATATATTTCTAGACACGTCACTCAAGTTTATGTGTTTGTATTAAAAAAAAATATTATCCACTCAGAATGCAAACTCTCTGTCTCGCGAGACTACCAATGGTGATTTAATTAAATAAAAAAAACCATTTTTATTTTTCCAAGGCTCTGTTGTACAGCTTGTAAGTCTCAAATGGTTTATTTGATTAACGTTTTGACTGTCTACAAATATGAATAGCCAAATAATGGTTAGAAGATTACGATACATTTTTATTTGCAAGTGCTTTTGCCTTTCAAGAGCTTCTAAAAAAATGTGTAAACTTGGAATACTCAATGGAATTTTCGTACCATAAGGGTGGCGTAAAGGCCCTATGATTTAATGGTGAGAACGAATCAAATTATAATGTTTATTTGGTTTTGAATATCAAAAGGTATACGAGACAAGACATGCAAAGCGAACCCGAGCATGCAGGGCGTCGCTTCTTCGTGTTGTTGAACATTGAATCCAGTCTCGGTACTGTTAAACTCCCAGGTGCCGTACATAAATCTTCGAGTGGGAGTCGAACCGAGGGCCGGCTTATCAGACCTCTGCCTCGCTCACGACCGGTCCTGTTGCCATGGGTGCTTCGGTCCTTCTGCACTTGCGGCGGTCCGCCATTGTGCCGAGAAAGACCGCTCTTCGTGGAAAGATGCAACTCACAATTACCGTGGAGGTAAAGCGACGCACATATCTGCAAACTTTACATTTCCGTGTGCATGGCAACAGCATCGAATTTATACAAGTTTTAATTAACGTTTAATTTTGAGTACTGCATTTTTAATTTAAAAGTGTTTAAAACTAATTTTTTTTAATCTACTCAAGTTGATTTGCATCTATTCGTATACTCCATGTTGTATTTGATTTAAATAAACTACAACGTTTAACCCTTTGCGCTCGAGATCGTTTCCGCGCGGACTAATCAGCAACTCGAAGCGTTTCGTAGCACTTTTGATGAATTTTTCACCTCTAACTTAAAATGATCACACACACAAATTAACCCATAAAACTTTTTTATTTTAATATTTAATGTATATTTACATCTTTACAAAGATAATTTCGTAAACATAAGTCTTTGTAATTTTGCTTTGTATGATATTTCATGTAACAATTGCCGAGATGCATGCCCGGCTTTTCGGGACAAGTATCACAATAGTATGTCGTTTGATGTCTTTTGCCGGGTTTATTTTTTTGATAGCAGACTTTGCAATCCTTCCTAACTCCTGTTAGAACGTTATGCAGCTTTTCACTTAAAGGGATATTTTCGGAATCGCAGGTTGAAGTGAAGCTCTAGCACGTGTCTGACGAAAATCTCCAGTCAATTGCCGAACTAAGGTTTTCATATACTGCAAGTGATTAAGCGGCTGTTCTCCTCAGCTGTTTAGTGAGATACACATTATCATAATATTATTATATATTATAAACCAAACAAAATAATGGTTCGATAAGTGAATGAAGAGGTTATTGATATTGTGAGGGAGAAAAAAGTCTATCCTTCAGTGCAATATAAGTTTAAGCAAATAAGGACCTTCAAATGAATTATTACGATAAGAAGTACAAGCAAAAAATATATGGGTTGATTAGGTACACATCCAGTCATTTTGCCATGGCTGTCAAGCTCGAAATGAGACCAAAAATGCAGTTCGCTTTATGGTGCCGCACTAATCTTAGATAAGCAATTTTAGCGTAGTTTGAAAGGGAGATAACATGATCTTTGTAAAATTATATAGGCAGTGCTTAGTAACGAACTTTAAAGAACAAGATCACATAAACATAAACAAGAAATCACCAGATAAGAAACCATAAATAGTTATCACCGCACATCGAATTTCCGCACCAAACAATGTGGTGCGGAATCCGCACCACTCGAGTTGCGGCATTACATCGTGTGGTGCGGAATCCGCACCTCTCGAGTGCAAAGGGTTAAGTCTCCTTGACAGTAAACGTTTTCGTCTTACCAAATAATTAAAAAATACTCCGAAAGACGAAGTTTTCTTGTTTGGCAGTTTATGGTACTAACTCGCTGATTCTACAAACTTATGACTTATGCATTCTAATTTTTCCCAGAGATCTCAAAACGAAACCAGCCCCTTTTTTGTCGCGTAAGGGCACCTTGAATGATCTCCTTGAGAGGGTAGTCTTGACCGGCTGCGTCATTTGACGTGTTCAGCCCATTTCTGTCTTGCAACCGTTGAGCAGTTGACATAGTTCAAACTATATTTAGCCCTCCATTCATCATTAATATTTACACTGTGAAATTTCCGAAGGATGGAAACATCATTCAAGTTTAGATTATCTGAGAAAGTTATATCTAGAACCGCACTACTCGGTTAAATAAATATTTGATCACAATTGAAATGAACTGAAACGGTTATTGATCCCCACGAATTTCAATCCGAAATTCTGTACTCGGCAAGCAAGTGAGCTGGCCACTTAACAAGAGGTGGTTTGAAAGACCACCAGCGGCTAGCCCGCTGACTTGTCAAGCATGTGATTTCGAATTTAAGTCCTTTGCAGTGCTTAGTGTTCGCTCTCAAATAAAAATGCACTTGTTGGATCTGAAATTTATATATTATACTGAGTTATAGAAAATCACCACAAATGATAATACAAGAACTCTACATAGATTTGCTTTTAGTTCTCTTTTAATTTTGTCAAGCTTGGATGTCTGAAGAACACCCACTCAGGACGGTCTTTGGGAAGCCGCAGGGATGGCCGAGGAGCGGGCAGAGAGGCGGGGAGCGGGGCGAGAAGCTATTTTTAGACCGAGGCCTCGTGCTGCCACGGGGATGTGGTATGTGGTCAGAGCCAGACTCACCAACACCCAAGATTATCAAATAATTTATAACAAATAGTAAGCCTTTAGTAATCACATATTGCGTATAGTTTACAAAAAAACCGAATAAAATGGCGAATCTAGTGAATATTCAATAATCATGCGAATGCAGATTCCGCTATTCGTGTAAAAAACGATAAAAAAAAATAGTTTTTGTAGTGAATATCAATCAATAATTACAAAAAGCTTATTAAGATAACAATTATTTGTGATCGTGGAACAATGAGTAAAACAATTACGTCACTAAACCGACGAAGCCAGAAATTGGAAATCTCTTCTGATCAGGGATTTGTTGTTTTTTTTTTTATTGGATTTTTATGTATATATGTCTATTTTGTGGATTGTGCATTTTAATTACCTTTACAGACTTATATTATTTACTAATATGATTAGGCATATTTTTTCACATATTGAAAATGATTCAAAGAAACTCTCAGAAAAATATCATCGTGACTTGTGTGTGTGGATTTTTATGCGCTTTCATGTACCTGAGACATGGAAATATAAATTTTAAATGGTAAGGATATTATGATGGTAAAGAATTTAAGATTGCATTGCCCAGTTCGAGACTGGTCTTGAATATCTGCAGCGCATGAGCATGGACGAGACGCCCCGAGCCCTGCATGGGAGTGTTCCTGCCTCAGCCTCGTGAAACCTTCTGCTATGTTATAAATGTTGTATTTGTGCATTATAAACACTTCGGCGGTTGTTAAGAATCATCCTCTCAAGCAAATTTGAGTAGAGTCGATATTCAATATTTGTTTTTCCTTGTATATTAATATAGCGGAGTATTTCAGAATTAATAAAATTAACTAAGAAAATCAAATCCCGTACTCGTAATCAAGTATCCGAAGGAGTACATGTGCGTTTTTTTCTTCGTTATATTTGTTTTAACTAGTCTTGTTATTGTATCTTTTTATTTATTTATTTTAATTTTGCTGTAATTTTCTCTAAATCTTTGATATTTGATACAGGTTTACCATTTGGCATTCTTAAAATAAAATAAGTACCTGTTGATATATAGTATACATATATATATATATATATAAATATTAAAAGGTTTTTTTTTTATTATTATGTATTAATAAATGCATCTACTTTTCAGTTCTGAGGGGGTAAAATCAGTACGCTTAGAGAATAAAAAAATACTTAAATATACAGTAGCTAACGACTCTTTATGCCAAGGTTTATACCTGGAAAAGTATAATTGTCTAAAATAGAAATACAAGAATGTTTTATTGCGGATTTGAATCTTAATGCAACTTTCTATCCAGCAACAATGTAAAAGGCAATCATCGAGAATAACGAAAGACGTAAAAGTATTCTGACTGAAATACGCCGATGTTTTGTGCATGTAAAAATACGTTGTATTTTCTAAGTCATAACCTTTGGTATAAAGAATATTCGTTTAACATTTCAACTTTAATATGACTTGTAACCAAAAGGCATTCTCAATTTATCGACAATTCTCACAAGGAAATATATTTACAGTATGTTTTGAAAGCTTTACTGTGTTGTAAAAGTATTATAATAAGCAAACTTGTGTTTTGTTTAGGTTTACGTTAAAAATTTAGCTATTAGTAAAATATATTCAAAAAATTAAAAATTTTGGCCGCACTTCAGAGCAGTCGACGCTGTGTCTTCGGTATACACAATATTGGTTTTTGTTTAGGCTTAGATAAAAAATAGAGGTAAACTGAATCAAACAATTAGAAATGCTGCCGCACTTCAGTGCAGTCGAGGCCGTGTCTATGGTCCAGTATCTTTTCGGAGGATCTGTCGGCCTCGCCTGGCGGAGGACCAGTTCTGGGCTCGAGACCTCCTCGGGGGACCCCGACGCAGACATCCTCCCAGAGGACACGTATAATGAGATGACTTGCCGTACTCAACTTCAGATATTTTTTAATGAGACGAGAGTCATCACTCTGTATTGAATAAATAATAATACACTCGGGAAGTTTGTACTTATGGCCGTTAAATAATTGTTTTTTTTAAATTATTTTAATCTTTAATATTCACTTAACTGCGTATTCTTATTTGGCAATTTTATGGAATTCCTGTGTTTTATATTTCGTCTAGTCGATTTTTTGTGAATATTTTGAGCGTGCATAAAACTGCACGCTTGTTTTGTAATCTACTGTAAATAACTAACTTAATCATGTTGATTTATATTATATAGATGTATCAAAAAAATATTATAAATGTTAACTAAATCAAAGCTGCATTTTCTCTTTTTTTTTCTTCTTTTTTTTATTGATTATACTTGGGTGAAATATTTAATATTATAGAATTTATCAGTTTACTCGTTTTTATAGCTTCATTTTTAAGAATTTAACTTACAAGAAGACATTTTTGATTTAATTTCCTTTCAAACAATTAATTTATATCCATGACACAAACAGGTTTTTTCACATTAATTAAATGTAATTCGTATTTAACAGTTGAATAAAATAAACCTCTGTAGCTGAATTGTGTAATTTAATTGAAGCATTATGCGACTACTTTTCGCGTCATTTTTTCTTGGTCCTTTTCCACAGAGGCTATTTTCCTCGGAAGGCTCGACTGCAGGCGCCACAGCCTGAAAGAAATTCCTCTTCATTCAGACCATGAATGGTTTTTTGCAGTGTTTCCTGGGATTATCAGGCTACGTGTATGCCGATCAGTACGCAATATGCTCCTATAATGGACCGCACGCGACGACCGAGAAAAACTCCCGTTTTAAGTAGAAACGACATCCTTTTTGCTATTTATTCCTTTATTCATAAATTAGTATTTTATTTATATATATATATATTTATTTAATATATATACTTATATTAATATCATTAATTTTACTTTGTTTTCGTCATTAATTTATAAGATGTATTTAGATTGTTGATTCAGATGAGAAAAATCGTCAATTTTTTTTATTCTTGACATGTGGGATTGCTCTTTTTAGTGTTGACATAAGTGGGCATGAAAATATGACATAACAATATTTTTGTATCATATTTACTAGGCTATTGCCACTAAATAAAAATACTTTTCAAACCTCTATAAAAACCTTCACATTTGTGCATTAAAATTCAAGCCTAAAATTTAATCGTAGTAAAAATCACGGTTATTTATTTAAAGCCTGTTTCCTGTAATATTTTACAAATAGTAATATCACACAGTGGCTTTTACAAAGTCATGTGAAAATAAAGAGAGCAGTGAGAGCGACGCAAATCTGTACGTTTTGTAAGTATTATGGATTCAGGCAACAATAAATGATTCACGATATATTTATTTCAAAAACATTTTTTGCTGACTTACCTGCGCCCATTGAAAGGCTGTCCGGGGATACCTGCGAGATATCACATGTGATTTTAGTGGCCGTGATAGAGCGAGGGGGGATTTTTTATATCCACTTAATGCAGTTATAGCCAACCAGTAAAATGTCCCATGCTTAAGTAAACATATATATTTTTAAATCAGTACACTGCCAAAAAATGCAACCCCCTTGAATTGCTAAACTTGTCAATAACGAATAATTTTTGGATATAAAAGAGTGTGGGCTAGATTCAGTATTATCAATGTTGAATTGGATTGACACTGCAGGTAAATTTTTATATTTTTACTAATTTTGAACTTTTCTTCTAAGTGTTGGCAATAGAATTACATGATCAGATTATAAACATATTATTTGCAACATATATTAAAATTTACCAGAGATTTGGATAGCAGAAAAAAAGCTCAATAGAGTATTTGTAAAGTCAAATTGTGCTATTGTTTTACTTTGTTATATTCTTTTTGGAAACTCTAGGAATTGGCTGAAGTATTTTTTAAAATATTAGTTAAAGGTTCTGATTCTCTGCCGTCAGGTGTCCGCAGGCGGAAGGGCGGGAAGAGGCGGGGGATGGAATGTTCCCAGAACTGGGGGTGCAGGTACAAAAAGGGTGACCATATGTAAGCTGCACATTAAAAGATCCAAACAATCATTATTATTTTAGCTCAAAAATTTATGAAATGCATAAAATGTATTCATAAATATTATATATAAATATATATGTATATATAGTGTATGCGTATATTTTTATGCATTTGTAAGTGAAGATTCAAGCTAACTACTCAAATTTGGTTTTCAGGTAATCCTTTTAAACAAAAAAATATTGCATGTTTACAAGTAAACATAGAATATTATAGTTATAGTTTTGGTGCTACTTTCCATTAAAATTATATATTGTGAAGATTATTTTATGAATAAATTAGAATCATACATTACATTATACTGAAATAGTAATATTGTTGAATTATTGAAAATTGGTCAACATCAGCCAAAACCTGCATTTTTAATTTTCAGTTCATATCTTCTCTATAGTATCTGGTTCTGTAACAATCATGCTGTGTGAAGTAGTTATAACACAGTAAGTTCCCAGAGTATCCTTCTGATGGTCACCCTACGGGCAGGTACGGCGAGGAGCACAGGTAGGTGCGGTTCAGGCAGGTACACCGGGCAGGCCTCCACTGGACGGCAGGACCGGTCACAAAATCTGGACTTCGACCAAAAATTAAACCGAAGGAATTAATTTAAACAACTTTTAACCCATCATCCCAATTGAACGGATTCAGCACAGGGGACGTAAGTAAAATGTCGAACACAAAGAATATATATATACCAAAAATGCGTTAATTGAATGTTGCATTATAATCTCATAAAATATATTTTCTGATGATGCTCAAAACAATCTTCAAGTTATATTGAAATTTTATTTTCAACTTTAATAGCTGTACCTTTCAATTCGTTTTATAGGAGACCATTATTTTTTTTATGAACCCATAAAAAACAATGCGTCCCTAATTTTTTTATTAACACCCCTGTTTTAGAGTTAAAATAATATTTATTTAAAGTACTCATAATCTAGTTCTGTAAACACCTAGTTTCAAAATAATAGCAGACCAATGTTTATAATTATAAAGATATTAATATTGTTATATGTTTTTATATAACAGTGTTTTATTAATTATACAGCTGCAATACCAGAAGACCTTATAAATTTACTCTAAGTACATGGGTAAGGTGAGAATAGCTACAGAGTAAAAAAATGTATAATTTATACACACGCCTAACCATTTAAACAGGTTCGTGGTTTAGGGGCTAGGACGTTTCGTTACTGACTATGAAGTGTCGTGTTCAGATCCAAGTACAACATTAGATATTTACAGTTTTTCGATTATGCTAAATATTAAATTATTATTGTTAGGCAAATGCCGAAGACGTAACAAATCTGCAATTACCTCTGAATATTCTGAATACTGCCTATATATCTATAAAATGGTTTGGTTATAGACTCCTCGTTCTATGTCGACTATCTGTGTTTATATCTCTTCAGGTTGTTAAATAAGTATAAAAAATATTGGGAAAAAATAACGCTCGAGATTAATAGTTTTTTTTTGTGAAAGTCATTTTGAGTTAAATAAAAGTTGACAGATAATAATGGTATCTTATTAATATTGCTTTTGTTTTGATTGATTAATAATCGTTACTAAAAGTAAGTAAGCCACATATGCTTATATTTACTAAAATTTTAACAAATCCATATTTACTACCTAAACAAGTTCACTATGTCAAAATTTTACCATAGCAGCAAATAAAAACATAAATTCTGATCGTTTATATTACAGAATTTTTAATGGCACCATGTTTATACAACTTTACAGCATACTGCTGCTCAGTTAGGTTAGATTTAATTTTAAAAAATATTTTATATATTTTTAAATGGCGATAAAAAATACAAGAAGACGAACAACGCTGTACAGTGATCAATCACATAGATTTATAAAATTAGTTACGGAGATGAAGCTCCGAGGATCACCTGCCGGGAATATCACAGGTGTGATAATCTCGGGAAGGGAATTCTTTGGCAACACCAATCTCTTATTATAGCGTGGTCTTTTGATTATTTGGGCACACGAGTAACAAACATCAGAAAAAATATGTTATGTTTATGTGTATTATTATATACCAAAAAATGAAATTGTAATTTAGAAATGCGTAAAACTATAAAGACACATAAAATAATTGTGGTTTTTTTAAATTAAATTTTACAATGATGTTAAAAACTGATAAATTGTAACATTTTGATTTTATTTGAAAAAAATAATTTTTAAAATGATTCATATCGTGTTTAATACCAATAATAAAATTCCTTGTAATATAAATTAAGATACATTGTGTGTTGTGTTTTGATATGAAAAAAGGTTTGATATTGTAATGTGATAATTAACAATATAATTATTCCAACACGAAGGGGAGATGCAATCGCAAAGTGGCCGCACGCCTGCGCTGAAATGAAACCACTGCACTTAGGAGCATTTTGCTGGCAAGAAAAAAGTTTTTACTGAAATGTCGAGAACCACCAGCCCGTGAAAACTAAGAGGGGAAGGTAATTGAATTTATGATGCTTAAGGCAAGTTAATTTGGACAATTTGAAGGAGTGACGGTGTCCACCGCCTGGCTTGCTCAGGTCAACAAGTGGGGAGAGCGATTTAACGGTGGATGAGCACTGCGATTGTTTCGATGTAAACGATTTGATGTTTAAGGATGTCCACTGATTTTAGTTGTATAAATACTTTAACTTTTTAAATGATTTGATTAGTGTAACAAGTTGACACAAAAATATTAGAAAATATAACAAATATGAACAGCCAAATTTCTAAATACAATCGTTTTTGAAAAGCTTGTTCAGATCACCCCTAAAAGTTATTTGATATTTGTAATGTCCTAGCTGTTTTGCTACTAACTATATCAATTTTTTGTGACTTAGTATGATCGTAGTATTGTCTCATGATCCAGTGGTAAGTTTTATTGCTTTCTGACCACGGAGTTCCGAGATCAAATAGTTACTATTTATTCTTGATTTATTAATGCCCTTCAAGATTTAATGAAAAGAATAAGAATAAAAAAACTCTATGTTGTCTGCTAGTATAAACTAAAATGAAAATATAACATTTCTGATTGAGTAAAAACTTTGTCGTTTGCTGTACTTGCACTTTTATACTCATAGGCAGCTCTCCTAAATGAGGTTTAATATCTATTATATTAACTAGGTAACAAATATAATATAGTACAATAAGTTTGTTATTATTTTTATTAATTTTAGCTCATACGATTTACCGAGACTTCTAGCAGCAATAGGTATAAAAATTCCATCCAACTAGATGACCCAGACGCCTGGGGTCTGTTAGATGCCAGTTAGAATCCATTTTGGTTTATTGGTAAAATATACAAGGTATAGTCTGTCAATTTATTTGGCGTTTTGCACCACTCTATATTTCGCAGATGGGATCGTACTCTTTGCACTGGCCGTGAGTTCAACCATTAAATCATATACTATAAATTTTAATAATTAATAAAATAAAATGCATTATTTACAAATAAAAACAACCCTATCGGAAAGCATGGGCGTGGTGCAATGGTGCCCATTTTCCCATTGATATGCAAGAATTCAGAACCCGTGTAATCGCGTGGGCTTTTTAATAGTGAGGGATTCCTTTTGTTAGTTTGTTAACAATATTAAATTATCTGGAATCTTGATGTTACACCTTACAGGTGGATGGGGGAAGGTTCTCACGTGACCACCTGCACGTGTAAATAGCTCATTTATATACAGTGGCCAGGTGGCGAAAAAACAAACAATCACTCTAATTTATTTACGCGCTCGCTAACTGGTAAAACGGATTTACAAATTGATGTAGTGTTTACAAGTAAGCTTATACAATTCTCTTATTTAATATTTTTTAGTATAATAATTAGGTTCTTTTATTACGTAAAGTTGAATCTAAGTATTATTTATATTATTTATTAAAAAATTACAATTTTTTATTTCTAAGAGTAACCGTAGCTTTATTTCGAAAGAAGGAAATAGTATTTTATAGAATTATTAAAAAAGAACTTTAGTTCTACTTTCTATGATAAGTATATAAAAAATTGCCGAGAAAAAAATATTTGAACATGAGCTACACATTTCACAAAACAGAAGCCTTAATACAAATCCATTATATGTATTATAAAGATCTTATTACAAACTTATTTTCAAGCGCGTTGGCGATTTTTTTAAAATTAGCATACATTCAATTTGTATTATAGTAAAAAATGTTTTGGATTGTATTTATTCTGGTTTTGGTAAGATAGTTTTTGCTTCTCGAGTAAGATTTGTGTTATTAATAAATATTGATCGGATATTTGTAAAGATTTTATTATTTTAAATTTAAATAAAATAAAAATTGTTATATTGTGCTAATATGTATATAAAAGATTTCATATTTTTATATAATATGTGATTTCAAAGGCCGTTAAAATTTGCTTTAGTTTCACAAGATAATAATTTAATAAGAAAACAATCATAATATATATGCAATACAATAATCACGCAAACCAAAACTAATCTGAATAATGGAGTCAGAAAACCTTTTCTTGGCTTAGGTCAGTATTTCAGGAATATTTTATCTTGCTTGTAAAATAAAGTCTCATTTTAGTCAGGTGGCAGGCGTCATCAACCTCTCGGAAAAATATTCCGATTGATTTGTGTAGCCAACAGCGTCTTTTTAATCCGAGTACAGAATGCAGCAGACATAGTAATCCAAGTTTAGATTCGAAGAATTTTTTTTATATCTGCGCTTTACAATTATTTTTAGTACAATAAGGTTTATAGTATTTTTACTGCACTTTTTGTTAAAAAAAAATTCTGTTTTGAAATTTACTTTTATTTACCTTTCTTTGTTTATCTTATTTCAATCTTAATTTTTAATTTCATTACACTGGTCTCTTAATACTTTTTTGTGTTTTTGATATAAAATATAAATCTTCACAACCCTTTTTCCTACCAAGAATAATATCCCTAATAATTTTTATTAAATATTCAATATTTTAGACAGAAAGTTTTTGGTGTAATTCCATTTTCATATTTTAAAATGCTTTTGTGATTTTCTAACATGATTAATTTTATTGGTGACCGTTTTCCAACCTTTAACGTTGGAATTTTCAAATGAAGCCATAATGGCAACGTAAAAGGTTGAAAAAATCGGACACCAAATAAATTATACATATCACAAAAAAAATTATAATTAATATATTTTAATAAATAACAGCTAAAAAACAATATTTAAAAAGATATTTCTTTTTTTTAACATTACTCATTGTTAGATACAATTAAAACTTTATGCGTCAAAATTATTTTGAATTATACAAAAAAATTCAATGAAATGCTTAAACCATAAACGTCGTTCCGAAAAATCAAAAAGTCAATTAGAAAGCGAAATGCTTGAAGTTATTCACTTCAAAGTTTGCACGTTATAAATATTTAGCAACGACTGAGTCTTACTCGCGCCGCATAAGATGAGTCTTAGCATTCATGCATTATGCGCGGAAGATTGTTCCGAATAAATCTACAAGTAAAAACAAGGGAAATTGGCACAATCATGCGATCGCCAACTCTACGCAATGCACTGCACGAGAGTCACCAGACTTCATTCAGAACACCACAAACCATTAATATGTAATCAGAAGCCTCTCCTATTAATAATCAGGTGTAGAAAAGTAATTTCTGACAAATAACACTATTAACAGCACGAACACTGAACACATTCTCACACACGTATGTTTATTTATACACATACATATATATATGTATGTGTATAAATAAACATATATTCGTATATTTTTAGATTATCTGGTCTATATTTCAATTTTATTAAAGTTTATAGTCTTTTTAGACTAATATTTGATACATAACATTGATATTAGATATAGGAAAAACAGTATCAAGTATATAAGTAAAAACATGTTGAGGCTATTATTTTATCACACTTAGTGTACACTTAGTTTTTGTATTGATAAATATTTCACAAAAATCCGCATTAAAAGGACACGCAAAAAAATTGGATCATAATATCGAAGATTCGTTCCATGTTTTCTAAAAAATCGTATAAAAAAAATAAGATTCCGTCTAAAACACTTTAAGCAGTAAATAACGGCCAATTGTACTTTTTTTAAAATAGGCTCAAAATCTGATGAAGAAACGAAAGTCACCAAAAAATCAAAGTACATTGGTTTTATTAAAATAAAAGAAATTGAAGGTGTTTTATTATTTTGCTATTTCTTCAATTTATCGCTATTCCACATTGCAGGAATCCATTTGTAGACCGATGTAAAATTAGTTTCATGTCCAAACTGAATGGTGAGCGCATCGAGTCGGCACACCAAGACGAATGATTCTTTATTAGTAACCAATAATTTCACGCAGGTCGATTGTTGATTATTTACTTATAGCTTTTATGCATCTTTCTGATTACGTTTCTGTTCGCCATCATACTGCTTATAATCGTCAAGAAAACTGAATTATGTACGAATAAAAAAAAATATATTTAAATAAAAGTATGTTTTTCATGTACATAGTAGTTTTTCAATGTACATATTAAGTATTTAAAAGTATAGAATAATTTGCATTTCAGAGAAAAAGAGTTCAACGCGCGGTTCTCTCTCAAACCCAAACGTCATGTATGAATTCTAAATATTATGATCGCACCGTACGAATTAAACAATTCATATACAATTAGAATACTTTTATTAAATTTAAATAATTGGTCACGATTAGAAATATAAGTATTCAAAGAATCACAGCGTCAACGGGGAGATGACAATGAGCATTGAAAAAACCGTTATAACTCCAATCAGTATCCTCGTATAAAAGCGGTTGTAGTGTATCAGAAGAGATCCCGCAGAATGTAGCCTCTCGGGTATTCTACTGATGTCTCGTCTCGCCGGCGGTGGGCGGTTGGGCGGGGGCTGGGGCGGGGGCGGGGGTCATTGGCCGACCTAAAAATTATACGTCGCCGCAGATCCATACTCTCCCGACCTGGCTGCCGACCGTTGCCAGGGCGCGCGCCTGCGGCCGCCACTGCCTCGGACTAATCTGATTTCACCGATAGTCTCCGGGCGGCGCGCTACGGTGTTATTAAAAGATTACCAAAGACTTACGGATTTGAATCATAACGCAGAATACACTAAAAATTATTGACTAAGACAAACAATATATATATTTTGTATTTGATTTATGATAACATATATAAATAAAAAGGAAAGTAGCTATGTACATACCACATATTCCTATCGGATAAGTCAATTCGTCGATACGGCTAGCATTTGTAATATTTGGTAGTTTGAATATTTTTTTAAAACTTTTTATGCATCACACATGATGTCTATTTTTTTGATTAACGTCAATCAGATGCGTATTTATTACCCATTACGGGTTTATTATATTATTACTAATATGATTAGGCACATTAGTTCATATATAGAAGATGATTTAAAGAAACTCTCAGAAAAATATCATCGTGATTTGTGTGGGATATTGGTTATGATATTATTGGCAATATTGGTTGGCCTGGGCACATTGGTTCATATGTAGAGTATGATTGTTAAAAATTCTCGATAAACGGAAGTGATTCGTTAGTACAAGGGTTAGTACACCGGTCATGTAAACCAGGGGATGTGGGTTCATATCCCACACAAATCACGATGATATTTTTCTGAGAGTTTCTTTAAATCATCTTCTATGTATGAACTTATGTGCCTAATCATATTAGTAATAACATCACACATGAAATAAAAAGAGTTAATAATTGTTCAGATTTCGCGTGGCATTAAAATACACACCTCTTATTTCTGGTGAGCCTGCAACATAACAAGAGTAGTTATTGCAAAACCTATGTTACTTATAACTACTAAAATAAAACTTGTTGACGTGATATTTTTTGTTGCAATAAAGTTGATAAATATATATTTGTTTTTATTGTTTGTGCTGTTTCTTGAGTATTGTTCGATATTTATGATGTTTCCGAGGCTTCTCGGCTGCTGAAGACAGCACTGGCGACCGCACAGCTCGGCGTCGCGCCTGCGCGTGACGAGCAGACGAGGTCGCGGGGGATGTGACCGACATACCAACGCCTCGCTGTTCCTCGCAGAGACTAGCCCTACGACATGGACGCAAGAGCAGACGTCAAAATAATCAACAATTTAAAAAATATTTCAAAACAAACAATGATTCAAAATTCACTACAATGGTAAATAAGTAAATTCGTAAATTTAAAGTCGTTATAATATGATCTTGAGATTTCATAGGTGTTATGCTGCGTAATGGTTTATGTTTTGGTCTCGGTACTGGGACCAACTTCAGAGATTCAAATTGCATAAGACAGTTCCAGTACTGGAACTGAAACGTTGGAAAATAAAAATAATTATCACCCAAGAAAAGACGATATTATATCTCATTACAACATTTAAACCGTTTAAATTTTTCGTATATTGTGTGTTTTTATTTCAATATTTTATATATATTTTAGGTAATCGATTCACATGTGAAATTGTTGAATATTTTTGGAGGTGCAAGTGGAATTCGAACCCGCACTACTCGGGTATCGCGGCTTGGTGTTCATTCAAGCCCCAGCTGTGTTTAAAAAAAAAATCTTAAATCTTCTCGTCGTTTCATGTTTGATTTCGAAATCGAAAATTTGATTTTATTTAATACATAATAATTGATATTTAAATAATGTTATCTAGATTTAAAAAAAATCATATCTTTTTAGGATTTTTACCAGTAAAACTGGTAGTGGCTGGTGCAGTGGAAAGGTATTGCAATAAATTTATACCAAAAATTAGTTTATATAACGTTCAGCAAATAAAAGTTTAAAACTTTCTTAGATTTAGATAGTAACCGTTTCATACAAAAATGCCTTGCATTCAAATTTTATCTTAGTACTATATTCCACTACAAAGCAATGCAACATATTAAAACATAATATTCCGATTGAAATAATATTTTTTTATCATAAAGTGCTCGTAAATTTAATTAAATACATTTTTTTCCGTACGCGGTTTGTAATCCTTTGCTCTCTGGCAAGTCGTGATTTTTAAGATGATAAAAACGTTAAAGGCAAATTTCACGAAAGATATTTAATCGAAATTGCGTTATCAAGATAAGGCTATCTCGCCAATTCTCGGACACATTGTTCGTGCAGAGCGCTCGCCCCTTGTCGGCCCGGCCGGCCGCGCGGGGTGCGGGGTGAGGGGGTGGAGGGGGGGGCGCCGAGGGGGGAGGGCGAGGGGGAGGGGGAGGGGGACACGTAGGCGGGAGGACCGGCAGCTTTTTTATTCGTTCAATCGCCCGGGGCGAGCATGTATCTATATATAGCGCAGGGGTGGCGAACCCGAGAACCAGTCTGCCCGGTCCCACGAAAACCCAGCCAAATTGCGAGGCAACATCTTCCGCCCGCCACTGCAGTCGGATTCTTGGAAAAACTTATTTATTTGGCAATTTAAGGGGAGGAAAACAGGGAAACCGGTTTTGTGTTAAACGTTGTGACTCTCGATGTTGTAACTTGATTAATTCAAATATTGTATAATAACATTAGAAACGAAAATTACTTTGCTCTACTGAAACGTGCTCTATAAATTGATGCCCATTGAAATTGTTACATATCTCCTTGATTGTTGTATGGGAAAGGCCCGCCAAAAGCATTGGGTTATGTCGTGGATTTGCAAGTACAGTTTTCAGGATGATCAACACTATCGACGACCGGCTGAAGGGTTTGCCAATAGCGTTAAAAAATAATTTTCGTAGGAAGAGATGGCTGCGGCGTTGTGGCGTTGTGGCGTTGTGGCGTCGTGAAATGTTCCCCCCCGCTGGCACCCACACTGGCACACTGGCAGACCGGCACACTGGCACAGCGCTCACGCACGCGGCCCGCCGAGCAGATATCGCGGCTCGCGGCTCTCGGCGCTGCCTCCTGAACTTTATTGACCGAATATTCGAGCTCGGCCGGCGGAACGTTCGAGAAATCTCGACGGCATTCGAACCGCCAACCGTCGCGGGCTGTAACGGTCGCGGCGGCTCCTCCCCGCGGAGAGATCGCTCCGTGTGATGTCATGTGCCGGGCATTTTTAGCTGCCTACACCCGCTGCAACACTACCGACGACCCAGCGGCGTTTAGTCGATCCAGTTTAGCATCCACAAGAAAATACCAAAAATAGAACGCTATTGGCTAATCACCTTTCGGTTATCAATTATGTCACAATAGACAGCAGAACGGCTCTCAGTCAATAGCGTTCTATTTTTGTAGCAAAATAATAATAAACACTATACATACCAGGACACTATTGGATTATCACCGTTAATCCGCTTTAATCGATGCCAAATAACAAAATCAAACTGCCGGATTCGTTGAAACAATTTTTTTATAACTATTTAGTATAAAAATATTACAAACATATATAAAAATGTGTTACACATTTTTTTGAGATAAAGATTATAACTTATAAAAAGGATACTAATAGATTTCCATATATTTAAAAAAAACAACCAAGTTCTTCTGACTTATATGTCATGTAGTTATTATCAATTTATAGTTATTCACTGTTACGTATTAAACTCTCATTAAAACGAAAACCCAATTATACCAATCAATTTAAATATGAAATTTTTTATAAACTCTCGATTCACGAGTATTACATTTTTTAAATTAAATGTTTTCATTTTTTCAGTCATAAAATTGTGTATTTTAGAAAATATGTATATAAAAATGTTAAAAAAATTTGTTATGTTTTATAAAAACATTATATTCTTAAAAGTTGCTTAGAAATAAATATTTTAAAACTTCAGAAAATATTGAAATGAAATCTTCACTCTATTAAAAATAATATGCTCTTACTTGAAACTACGTATGTGTTTTAAGCGTGAATTTAAATTGCAGCGAATAAATATGTATCTATTAATTTATGATCTATCGGAAGACTGGCAACACAGAACATATTTCTAAACGACTAGACATCATCGTTAGTCGTTATTTGCTGGTATGGTGAAAAAAAAACTGACTATGCAAAATGTAAATGTTCAGCTCATACGCTTCGTTTGCTTATTATTTTTCTGGACAAGATCTGATTTCACGAGCTTCGCCTCTTTCCGGCTTAACTTTTTGTGAAATTGATTGATTCTTCGGTCATCCAAACACAAAAGAAAAGAAGCAACAAGTTGCTGCCAAGTATCAACATCTGATTTTTAATTATTAGCACTCTGGCAATGAACTTGAGGCTGAACTATGGAGAGCGTCTGCGGACAAACAGACGAGCAAGGCAAGCCGCGAAATAAAAACATCGCATGTTTCGTGTAATTATAATAAATCGAAAGATGGTGGTTTTGATATTGTAAATATAACGTTTTGCACAGAAATTTAAGAGAAAATATTTGTTTTTTACAAAGACACTGAAGGTAGAATTTTTTTATATTGTTGAAATAATAAATATATGTACAGTTATATCGAAGCAAATATTTCTTATAATTTTATGAAGCCTACAAGAGTGAACAGCTTACGAAGCCCACAGTAAACATATTTATGTGATTAAATAAAATACGTTTATTGCTGATGAAATATATTGCATATCCTTGCGCGCCAAGGATTGCGCTGGCAGCTGTGACCCTCGGTTGTCTAGGAAGGCCACTCCAATGCCTCAGACGTTGAATGCTATTTATTCGTGGAATCAAATTCACACCTACGCGGTAACGGCGTTAACGTCCTAGTCAGTGCTCCTACAACTTTATATCAACTTTATTATAAAGACATTTCATATAAAACTCTTTTACAATTTCAAATAGTACAAACTTAAAAAAATATACTATGAACTAAATCAACCAAAAATATTATGAAATTTTATAGTAGAGTAATATAAAGATGTAGTGATATAAAATATTGATAAGTGCATTATTTGTAATAAATTTTTGGTCGTTTATTTAAAGCCACGCAGAGAATTTTTGCAAAACCGGTTGGCACACTCATAAGCTGTTGAATTGGGATATGTTGCTCCAAGATCTGTCAGAAGAGTGCAAAATCACGAAAATTTAAATATAATATTAGCAAAATTGTTTTGTGCGTAATTTAGACTTAAGTATATATTGATATTTGAACGCTTTAAAGATTGTACAGACAAATTTCTTTAAAACTATATTTGGGCAAGGAATGCATTATTGCTTGTATAGGCAGTCCGCCACTGACAAGTAGAAAGTGAGCGAGTCAAATACGGAACGACAAAAAAAACTTCTTTTTTTAGTTACATCTTCTGGTAATTGCAATTTAGCGCTTTAGTTTTGTTGACCACCGTGATTCTGTATATGAGCGAAAGTTTGACTCGTTACACGCAAGTGTATTACCGATTTCCCTATGCTAAGTATTTGATAAGTTGTAAATATTTATGCTGTATATTTTAAAGCATATTTTAATCAAGCAGATGCACATTTTCTATCCTTCATACATTTTGTTTTTCTGTAAAAATCCACTCATAAAATACATTGTCCACGTGTATGTAATATTTCATGATTAGAGAGATGAGTATAGTGAGTATGGTATATTTTTTAATTATTTTAACGACAAGTTGCGCTGAAAACAATGAGTGGATAAAAATAGATCACAAAATAAAAAATATATATTGCATATTAACAATTTTTATTACAAGTACTGATGTCACGAAAACAGAAGTTTCAAGTGTTTATAATAATTTCATAAAACGTATTATCTACGGTTCCGGTACTAATGAGCCTGAAGTCAATAACTCGTGACTATTGCAAAAACTTATACTAAAAGATTTATATTGCAAATCGAAAAAATAACTGATTAAAAGCGTGATGAGTTCTATAAATTACAAAGTTATAGTAATAACCTTTAGAATAAAACTGTTGACTGTGATAACTTATAAATATAATTTAATGGGATATTAAATAAAACTTGTTGAAAATTAAAATAAAATGTATGCATAAATTGAACTATCTAAAATTAATTTAATTTAATCAAAATTACAGAAATTATTTATAAGAAAACGTAGCTGATTTCATTTGAAAATGTTTTAAAGTCAATTTGACGACAGCGTTATTAAAATTAATTTATTCGTGGCTTCAATCGACGACCGCGGCGGCCGGCTCATTAACCCGTACTGGACTGTCCAGCCATTGCCTTTTCAAGATGGAGATATTTTAATAATCTTTTGCATAATAATGTTGATAAATTGAGAATTCAATTAATCACGTTTTCTACTAAACGGTCGACGCTCTTTATCCTTTCAAACTCATATTTTGAAAAAAGTACAGCAAATCTTTAAAACATAGTGAACAAGGTCTTTTTAAAATAGTTGATTAATTGTATATATATATATATATATATAAATTAGAAATTCTTCAAAACCATTTTATGTAAATATCATAAAATTATTCTATTGTTTATCGTCTTGTGTAAAATTATGGGCCTAAAAATATAAATTGATATTGTACATTAAAACATACAAAACACCATCGTTTAATAAGCATTTTATTTTGAATTACACATGATTATGGAGGAGTTCAAAATTTGGATGATTCCATATATTTCGCGACAAAATTCTGCTGCATGTAAAAAATAAGTTGCTGAGATTTTTAATTCAAAAGAACTGCTTCTCAGTGGCAGGGAAGAACAGGTGTTTCTGGATAAAAACAGAAACGAGAGTAGCCGTTTCAGATTTTTCTTCGAAAAGCTCATCTCTCAAGTGACTCGCTCATTTTGCTTCTACTGAGCAATTCCGTTTCCTTCCCTTGACACAGTGAGAGATAATTCATAAGGTCCACAAGAGCAAGAAGGCGGACAAAAAGCAAGCAATGCGCAAAGCGCGGAGGCGACACAGCCTCTCCCGGTACAGTATGTTCAAAATTAATTCATTAAATGACCGTAATCCCAAAGATATTAAAAAGTTTTACGACTCGTCTCATTAAATTCAAAATTATACTATTTAGTTTTATCGCTATATTTGAATCATTCTGGATTATTTGTTAGTGGCATGTAAAACTTTACAATAGCATAAAGTTTACAGTCGTTTTGCGTACTCCGATTGGACCCGCGATCTCGGCGCACACGGTGGAGGCTCGCAGATCACAGACGCTCATACCGGTTCAGTAACATGCCGACCGGCGTATGTATAACGAATCAGGTATATAGAGATCGTTTTGTGTATCGTTTTTTTATGTCCGTTGTTAACGGGCAGATATTCGGCCGAGCTCCGCCATTGGTCCGATCCCCCGTCTCCCTCCATCCGCCATTTGCGAATTCCCGCCAAACGGGTCAGGCTGTTTTTCTGCGCAACTCGACCGCGCGCCTCTCCCCCCCCCGCCCCCTCTCCCAGCCCCCTGCCCCTCCCCCCCCCCCCTCCCCCCCCCTGCCCCCCCTCTGCCTCCCCCCCCTCCCTTGACTCGGCGCAGCGTCTCGGCGCGGCGACTCGGCGCCGAGTTCGCCGCGCCCCGCAACCCTCGCGGGCCGCCCCGACCGACGAGGGAATAAATCAAACTAGGATGGACGCGGTTTTTATGAATCCGCATTGTGCGCTCCGTTCCGAGAACTCCTATGCCAGATAATAAATTTGCAATCAGCGGAATGAGATCCGCCGCAGCCATTTTTTTTTTAATTCCTATTGGTTTTACTAATATGCTTTAATACAAAAAAAAATTTTAGAAATGCTTCTTATGATTTGATTTTTAGAAGTGCAGCGAGTTTTTTATATTTATAAGCTACACATTTTGAAATACAATTGGCATTGTATTATAACGTGTTGATGCTGTTTTGAACGTTATCTTTTGTTATTTTTAAGTAAAATCTATTTATAATTCGTTAAATCCTTTAGAAAGTAAATACTAGGATTTCTATTGAAATCTCTTGATTATTTAATAAAGAATATCTGATCCAGCAATAGTATTCTACTATATGACTACGTCGCATAAAATCATTTAGAACCCCTGAAGATGACTCCAGTACTGAAGCCTAAAAATCATACGAATACAAATGTATTCCTTTGCCTAATAACAATACTTTATATTTAACTTTCTACAAGAGGTGGAGGAAAAATCAATGTATGGCTTTCTTATAAATACTGATGCTTTATAAAAAAAATTAAAGAAAAATGTATTTGTAGTGCAATACGTGGGCGCTTCACGGTTAATCTGCTATGGCTAAAAGAGTTGGCAGATCTTATGCATGAAGATGCATTAAAAAAAAGAAAATGCACATGCAGTGCGCATCGAAAGAGATTTATGCACAATTGTTAAAGCTTACAAACCGGACGCCGCGTGCAGTTGTAAAGCTCGAGTCGCACAAAGGTAAAAGGCTCTGTTGAGTAACGATTTAATTATTTTTATTTATTTCACCATAAAGAAAAAATATTTCTTTTTTCGATAAAAATATGACGCAAAAATGAGAAAAGAAACGTATAAATTATTGATAAAAATTAAAAAAGTGTTTTAGAAAAATAAAATCCCAGATTGAAAATAATATCATTCACCAATAAACTAATTATCTCAATAGAGTGGAAAATCGTGTCTAAATAAAAATGTTAATAAAGAATATAAAAGGCTTTGAGCGGTATTGATTGGCGAAAAGCATTTCAGAGACCTGCCTTGGGGATACATTAAAGCTGCTTGCACACGTTGCAGTACTACCGACGACTGAACGGTGAGCTAGTCAATAGCGTCCTGCTTTGTGATATTTTTTTCCTGGTGCCACCATACAACCGACAACCGAATGAAGGAAGTCAATAGCATCTACTTTTTTCATTGCTGTTTTGCTGGAGAAAATAACACAAATGAAAGCGCTATTGACTAGTGTCGGTTGTGCTACAACGGTTGTATGCCGCCTAAGGATTATGAGACACTTAAGCGCCAGGTGTGTAGCACTGTGGACGTGTAAATGAGATTTGTGAATAAAAAAAAACTATTATATTGAATGGCCTGAAGCTAAATGCACAATAATCACGAAATATTGTTATTTTATTCTAGAAACCTGATTTTATTAATACTTTCATAATCATCATTATTAAACCACTTTGTGGTTCTGATGTTATTATGTCTAGCAAACTATGGGGTCCGGGGTTAAAACCCGGGTGAAGGAATATTTGTTATCTCTTCGGTTATAATAAAATAAATAGTTTTCATGTTTTAGGAGAAGGAAAATTCTACGAAAAATATAATTTCTGGCGCTGAAAACAGGGTGGAGACACGGCCCGACCCTTTATTTGTTGTTTTGTATTAATTTTGAAACATTGTCTAAGCTTTTAGGTTTCCTGTGCTAGAATATTTCTCGTGCAAAAAAAAAATAAACGATATGGAAGCTATCGAAAACAAGAAGATATATTTTCTGTAAAGCATAAAAACAGTCAAAGATTTTACATTTTTCTGTATAATATTTTAAAAAAATGTTCGACTTACTGTTTTGTTTGTTTGAAAAATTATCATAATATCGTGGATTTTATTTAGCTCTAATTATTTTTACTTAATTTAATAGTCTTAACAATTATAAATATATTCAATAATTACTTGAGTACTTACATTTGGATATTTAAATAAATAATACTTTTGGAATTTTTAATTGGTGACCAGTTTCGTCAACCTTTCACGTTGGAATCATCAAAACTAAATGTAAATAACCTGTTCACGTACAAACGTACAAAACTATATTTAAACGTAAATATAAACTTCGTTTGATTCAAAATAATAATTGGAAATATAATTAAATGGAATCGGATGGATGTCTTAGGACGACATCATTGGGTTGATGATATTTGACCAAATCATATTTGGTATAAAAATTAAGTATAACAAATCAAATCTAATGTTGTGTATAAAGATATAAATGCTGTTACGTTGTGAATCGTAAAATAATATATGTGTAAATTATAGTGAAAGCGAAATATTGAATTTCATATTATAAAGACGTTCCACATGAAGCTACAAATTTCTGCTGCGATATCAGAATTTACGACTGGCAACTGTTAGTAAATATTCTCTTTTGCCTGTCAAATGTTAACAAAGCCTTAAGTGAGTGAACTTTTAATGGTGTTTCTGAGGCAACAAGGAAGTCCCGAGTCACTGACTTACTGAGGTTATTTAAATACAATGTGAGTAATCAATAGCGTATTAGGAGCTGTGGGCCGCCGGCGAGTGGGAGGAACAGTTACTGCCAGACATGTTACACGACTGTAGCTTCATGTCGCTCAAGGGCGTTCGTCCTCATTCAAGATTGTAATTTTTTTTTAAATTTATAAAAATAAATATTTTTAGTGATTTTTCACATTTCGTCAACTTTCTATATTGAAATTTTCAAGCAGAGTGAGGTTTCGTAATTTTACATTTGCTCATTTTTGAATTTATTTAAGAAAATGTTTGTCAGTCGATTGAATTGAACCAGAGGCGACTGAAATTCTTAAACTCCTTGACATCATCAACAGAAATGGATATATAATGATTAAAATATATTTATTTGGATAGCGTATATGTTATGCTAAAATTTCTTTACATCGCCTAAATCAAAATTTTGCGCACGCCCCTGTTGTATACCAGCGCGGCGCACTCTACGCGCGACAGCTCTCAGTCCACTGTCCTCAAAACGGCCTAGTCAGAGTGAAATGTACCTGAAGTCTTTGTTTTAACTATCCGATTATACAAAAACTCAAACTTAAACCTTCAGCTTTTCCCATCAATCGGTTATAAATAGGATATATACTGCATACGCACTATTTTGCCAATAAATGATTTCCAGTCTATAAAATAAACATATTAAAAAAAATCTGTACTCCAAGACCATACTTTACGCGACGTAATATTTGACAGTAAAATTATGCAAAACCATTCCCAAATGATTAGATTGTTATACTATATTGATATCGTTTATCTCTTCTGCAAATATTTAGCAAGAGAGAGACTTCAGAAAAATAATAATTTACATACAAAACGCGGTATTTATAAGATTTGTAAGCTTCATCAATATCGTAACAAACAATTAGAACCGAGTATAAATTGCGTACATTGTCGGTGTTGTATAATTACATTGAATTTATTCTCGGAAGTTAAATTCTTATAAGTTTCTAGAAGCATGAGACAACCTGCGGTCACTTGCGTGTGCGTACGAAGAGATTTCTCCAGGCAGAGACTACCGGCAAAGAGAACACTTACTACGGCCGAGGCGCGGACCGATCATATCACTTTCTTTTCATTGCCTCTTTATCATTATACAATTTATGACTTCAGATTGCTCGATTGCGAGAGAAAATTTCAACCGGCGTGACTTCCTGAAATGATACAGCGAATGTGATAAAATATCAACCTCCTTGAAGTATTGGATTGTTTTCGGTAATTTATAATTGATGTTTTTTTTAAATTGTTTAGAGTGTCGATTGATGGCAGTCTGTTCCCAGTCTGACGTCAATGGATGACGCTGAGTTTCAGAGTCTTTTTAATAAAAATAAAAGAGCGCTTGGAATTTGAATCCTTCCGAATCTTTGTTTATTTTCTGTAAATATTGACAAAGGCTAACGTTCAGAACACAGCATATCCACATTAAACCAGTTTGCAGCAGGTATTGTATTAAAAAATACAAATTTATTAATAATTTCAGTTATCTAATTATAGTAGAAAGGTGGTTATATAATGATATCTATAAAACAAATGGCCCGGCTAGACAGCCCGTCGTTTAAAAGAAAAAAAGGTGGAGTGTATACGTTAAAAAAGTTTAAGCATTCCTCGATTACTCGGTTGATATTGTTGAATTCAGTGTTTCTGAAACTCTATACTTAAATTGCAATAAAGTTTAAATGATATTATGAAAACAAAATCTATCGGAAATTTTAGCGGTAGTTTAAAAAAAATAATTATTGCTAAATAAAGATCTTCAAGACCATGATCATACATATCTATAATCTATTATTCTGTATTCTTTCCATAAGCTTTAATTTAACATGTCTGAAGGTTTTTCTGTGTTCATTTTCATTTTTAGTATATTCTTCAAAATATCTAATGAAATCATCATTGCACCGATGTCTTATTTATTATAAATGACTTCAACGACATCCATAAATGTACTAGTGAGTTGCGTTTCCCATTTTCGTATTAACTAATAAAAAATTAAAACAAATAATAACTATCAAATAAAACTGTAACCTTCAATTTATCACATAAATATATTATTTCAATACTTTATGAAATAAATACGTTAAATAAATCCTTTCCACTTTTGTTTTAGACATAATAAAGTTTAAATTTTGTTCAAAACCTAATGCAAATAACTTATATTTATAAACAAGACAGTTTCTGATAGTTTTGTTGGCAACTTAAAACACTATGGTTTCATTTAGAAATTTGAATATTAAACAGAATAGTTGTATTTTAAATTAAACAAGTTAATTAGAGGTGAAGAAAAAACACTGACTTTTGAAGTGTTTTTTTTAAGTTAAAATAAAGTTACAATAACCCTAAGACTTTCAAAGTAACGCAATCAACAGCAACGAATCGTTTCCTCTTAACAAATTAATTCTAAGGAGGATTAATGACGAAATGTTTTGTTTGATTTGGAAAAGAAAGAGGTGGTTAAAAAATCGAAGCCAGTCCAATCTGGCATCTCTCCAGACCTGGTCCTGACGGATGGTCGCTCATATTTCATGGCCGGGATGGCCGGGCATCCGTCATGCTCCCTCTGAGGTAATCATAAATCTTGGTCGGCCCTTGAAGTGGCCCTCTGCGAGAGGCGACGCGACTGAACAAAATGGCCGAAATATGACTGCCGTGTTAATTAAACGCCATGAATATATTTTTTATAACTAGCTAAGTTTTATCTTTTCGATATATGGTGATATACCCATGTCCTATACCAATGTCACCGTCGATATTATGACCCTCGTAATATTCATCAATGAAATATTAATTTAAATACTAGTCACGGCCATTTAAATAGTTGAGGTTATGAAGCAATCATAAATTCATGTTATAAAACACAAAAATTAAAAAATATATATATCAGTCCTTGTTCTAACCTTCACGCGTTAAAAATCTTGTATGCCACGAGTAGATTTCGAGCTCAAGTCTTAGATGTTAATTCTAGAGAGTGACAAATCTCAGTACATCTACTCTAAGGTCAGTCACGCTCACGGTATTTTTAAATATAATCTAAATCAATTAATTTTTTTATTGATGAGTCAAGATTTTATATCTATACGTGACGCAAAAATAAAATGTTTATTTAATTTCTGTGATTCTATAAGCGAAGGCAGCAGTTTATGACTCCCCAGGGCCTTGCGCCCTTCAAGAGCTTCGATAGAAGCATGAAGTCGGGGCACTCAAAGCATGTCCCTGATTGGTCCCGTGGTATTAATTGGACGACGGTTGACGGTACCCAGAACTCGTATGGCTACCTGGAAAACTGACTGATTAACTCTGATTCATAAGATGCTGGATTGAAAATCGTAACATCGTGTGTGCATTTCTGAGAAATGTGCACTCACGGGAAAATGAGAAAAGACTTGATTGGGTATTTCACAACTAAAATCAATAAATGGATACTACCGTCGGTAGATTCATAAATAAATTTTAGATAAATATATATATAACTATATATTTCATTAATGAAATCATCATCAATTTATTTTTAAATTTACATTCACTACTTCCATTAATAAAGCAATAACGTTAACTGGTAATTGTACATATATTTTATGTTCTAATAAAATATATAAAAAGCACTTCTAAAAGTTAACATGCCTATTCCACATTTAACAAAAGTCAGCAACCGAGTATAATTTTAGTGTCAATAAAAATCGTTAACTTTAAAACTATTACATATTCTTATTTAACTCAACTAGATTTTTTAAATACTTATAATGAATATGTTTTGATCAAAATAAATGAAATTTAATGTATATATATATATATATATATATATATATATATATATATATATATATATATATATGTGTGTGTGTGTGTGTGTGTAATCAATGAATTCACAATTTTAATTTTATAACATTACACGTAGTAATCATTATTTTAAAAAAGATGCTTGGTATGCACTGAAGCTATTTAAGACATTAATATGGATTAAATACTTAAGTGATTTTTCCACATGTTTAGTTTTATTGGTGAGACCGGTTTCGCTAAAGTTTGATAATGCATACGTGAAAAGTTGGTGAAACTGGTTGTCAATAAAATTTTACATGTGAAGAAATCGTGAATTTTTTTTATTTATAATAATAAAATGGAATTCCACCCAGTACTCTGTCAAAAATGGTTTATTGCGAATTTGAGTATGGATTAGCTTGTTCATATTTATCATCAGTAGAAGCATGATATTACCAAATAGGATGCACGCATTTATACCAAGTTCATAGATCCGCTAAGCAAATACGCCTTGCATATTATAAAAAGCAGAATAAAATACATTCAAAATCCCAGAATTACGGCATTAAACACGTAACAAAGGCAAAGCCAACATTCTCTGCTCGTACCAGTTCATCTCTAGACCACGCCAACGTCCACCTCGCCGTCACGCGACTCTCGCCCGAGACCACGCCGCACTCGCTCGACCCCAAGAGCCAAATCGCTTTACAGTCTGGCGGTTTTATAGATTATCTGATCCTAAAGTGAGGTGAACACCTTAAAAATATTTTTAATAAATGCCGCGAAATTCGTTGGCGATTTTGCGCTTTATTGATACGACAAGTAAGGCTCGTTGCCGCGTGCGGACGGCGGGCAGTTGCGCCGGAGCGGCTGCCGGAGCGGCTGCTCGTCTCAGGACCGCATTCCTCGGCCGCTGTGCTGTCGGCCAACATGGCGGCGCCCGGCGGTAGAGCAGGGCTCACCGGAGCTGCCCAGGCTTCGTTTATATATATTGTCCGCAATTCACCACTATTGGCCCTTTACAATGGCCCCTACACTATAAACGCAAAAATATAAGATAATTTCGCCACGCCGCTGTCAACAATGGCGCATGTAAGATGAACACGCGAAGGAATGGCTGCCGCGTTATCCCCTCTCTACTCCGCGGGTGGAAACTGTAGATTTATCCTTTTAATCTTCGGATGATTTTGAAGCACAAAAAACCGATTTAAAAAAGCAGACTTATTACATTGTAATAAAAAGGAACCTACACAACATTGTAACAAAATACATGAATGTTATGTCGTCTCAGTTCTTCTTTATGGAGTCACAGCTTACAATAAATATAACAGGAAAATCGAAGGAAAAAGGGGCATTGGAAGATCGCGTTCATCGCGATGTGTGAGACTGGCCCAGGATAGGGACATGTTCGAGGAAATGTTCACCAACCTCATATGAAGAGAGAACCAAAAAAGGAGATAGTGGATATACCCTAAATTCACGCAAGGTTTGAATTTTCCGCCGTTTGTGCGGTAAAGTGTTGCCAATGAATAAATACAGCATGACAGCTGACTGTTCAGGGATATTAAAAATTAGGCGCTATATGAAAGAGCAACGCTTTTTCATTGTTAAGTAGTCACAGTTTTATAGGCACAGTTCGCAACAAATAAGATGAAGTAGTGATGTATCTTCATTTTAAAAATTAGGGTGACTGGATCAATGGGTGATCTTTAACAACAAAACTGTCCTTCAACACAAAACCTTGCAGGCCATTTATCCGATATACTATTTCATACATAACTTCAAATTGTATACTTTATGAATTGATAAAACAATTTTTAATTATAAATGTGTATCAGAATTACATCTTGGTGAATTTTGTTTATTTATATATACACACACATAAATTTTGATGCATCTGCTAATTTTTATTGAATATAGTTTAAAATATAATTGATTACATGTGTCGCAGTCTAGTGACTAGAAAAATAATTTACAAACCATTTTGCATTCAACCATTGTATTACGACACGATTGTAGTATTTTTGTAAATTAATAATTTTTTTGAATCGATGAATTATTGCGAGTTTTTTTTTGTTCATTTATTCTTTTCGCAGGCTAATTTTTTTATGATTAGTTAATAAATATGTTTTTCTAAAAGGTTCAGGTATATCTTCGCCTGACCTGACCTGTGCAAAAATATCTTTAGAAAAAGACACGGGGCTAAAGTCTCCGCATGAATGGGAGTTGCAACGAAAAACAAAAGGTGATGGGCTCTAAAAATAAAACAAAAAGTATTCTAATCTCGGATAATCATTATTAATATCAAATTAGTCTGTCTCATTAAGGCTAATCGATATTCAATCTGGCAACATCTTAAGTGGCAATGGGCGGGACACATAACTAGATGTATAGAGTCTAGACAGACTAAAAAATGAGCTCTTGGCGATAGATCTAAATATATTATACAATCTGGCGCACGGAGGATGTAGTACTGTTAAGTAAATTGCTATATTTTTACACGCCATGCATAAAAGCTTAAAACGAAATTCGCTGTCCAGGAAGCGCTGCTCGATTACCAAAGATGGCGCCGTAAAAATACCAAAACCGGTACTCAATGTGTCAAAACCACTTCAATAATAACACGGCCTGGAGTCGGGCTCGGGTTCATCTGCCGTCGGAAAATGGTCTATCTTGTTTCAATACAAGCACTCGTTAATCAATTTTAGCTTCATTTCATATGCAAACATTATTCTTAGTTTTATATGCGCAGTAAATTAAACATGTATTTTTAGTTCTCACTAATAAAGAGATTCCAGTTTGAGCAATTTACGAAAACGTTACAGTTTCAATAATCTTGTACTAAAAAAATTCGCCATGAATTTTTTTGCAATCAATTTATATGATAATGTGAATTTCGGATACGTATAATCATATAATAGAAACACTTGTTTTGTCTTCATAGTACGAAAAAGTTAGCAAAGAATAAACATTGAGAATAATTATCGATATTTCAAACGTGTACGAGAGAGAGAGACATACAGTTAAAATAATTTGTGTGATAGTTTTATTTATGCAGACGAATAATTAGTTTTCAAGGTACTGCGTGACTGCGGATTTGTCCGAGTCACGCAGTAAAATCACAGAAAAAGGCTTCCTAATGAATGACTTAAATCTGGAGACAACGCATTGTATTTAAAAAATTTAAACATACTTAGCATCTTCTGGACCTCAAAATAAATAATATATATTATAATTTTCATGAAAATAATAATGTTTTATTTGTCAATCGAAATTGATTAAATTCAAATTATAATAGGTACAATTGATCTCCGATCAAGCACCCGAAACTCGGTCGTAGTTAAACGCTCTTTTTTAATGACCGCCAAGCTAGTTCTAGGATCAGCGCAATGGCTGCAGAGAATCAAAATAAATTGCAGCAGTGATGTCATAAATAGAAATAAAAATTATATCATACAAGCCAGTACGCTCGCTCAGGTGTGCGTGTGAATGTGTGCGTGTCCGTGAGCACCTACACACGCGCGCGCACTCACACTGCTATGCGAATCTCGCGACAGAATACAATAGAAATCGCCAAAATGGGCAACGTCTACTAAGGACCTGCCTAAAAGTAGAAAAGCCTACAAAAAATAATGCCGATGCTTAAAAAATTTTTTAAAAAAATATATATAAGCGTACATTAATTTTTATGCAATGAATGAACTTTTAATTGCAGTGGTTTAAAGAAAAGTTTTTAATTGGAATATTATCATTTTTTTTTAAATTTGTAATTATGTGCTAAGGTCGTCGGGTCGGTACGGTCTTTCGGGCGTTTGTTTGTGGTGCGGAGTTTACATCGGCAATATCGTTATTGAAACACGCTCAAGCATAGTGGCCGGCACGTTAGAATCTGATATTTCGCCCAAGGAAAACTTGGCCTCTCGTAAAATATAAGCAATCAATTTATTTGGTGAAATGTCACGGATGTTCTAGCGCGGCCAGTCCCTGTTCAACTGTGGGACGCGCAAATTTACGAAATACACATTTTTGCTAACTTTTCATGGGATGAGTAAATAATCACATTTGAAATGACCATGACTTCCTTGTATATAAAAAAAAGATGGATTCTCATGTTTGTGCATAAATGCGGTAAAAGCTATCGCTGGTGATGTTTCGTAGATTTAAATAAAATATATGCCGATTTAATATATATGATTGGGTACATTTTTTCACACATCGAAAATGATTAAAGAAACGCTCAGAAAAATATCATCGTGACTTGTGTGAGATTCGAGCTCAAATCTCCAAGCTTACATGGCCGGTGCATTATCCATTATGCTAACGAGCCACTGCTGAATAATGATATGGGTAAATATTCAATCCATAAAATAGAAATATATAGATTTAATATATGTATACTACTCAATTACAATTAAAAGGAATCCGTCCTTTTGAAAGAAATTGTGAAGTTTTGTACTTTCGGACTGCATACTTGGGGTGTGATTTTAAGCGTATTACAAACAAAACTGACAATCAACTAGCAACACGGCTTTTTTGTGAGATAAAAATTACATATATTTTTGAGTAAAATACTTGAATGATTTTCCACATGTTCGTTTTTATTTGTGACCGGTTTCGCCAACCTGTCACGTTGGCATTATCAAGTATTTTACCCAAAAGTATTAAAATGGAATTCCACAAGTACTCTCAGTCAAAAAAATTGAATTTCATAAAAATAACACAAAAATGGACACTAGTGAGTATTTCATAAAAATGACGGAAAAAAGCTTGTTGGCCGATTTTCAATTGTGTCGCTACGGGAGGCTGTTGCCGCGATACCTCCGCGGGGGTCCGCCGGGTGAAAAATGTTGGGGGTCTCGAGCGCGGGTAGCCGGCGTGGCCGGAGCCGACTGGTTATGTTAATACGACTTCGCGGGCCATTAGTTGCGGCGGCCGGTTTTGGTTCGGTTTGGCCGATTCCGAATAACCGGGAACGCGGTTCGCGAGAGCCGCGGCCGGCGCCTCCGCCCGCGCGCCTTCACACGACCGGGCCCCGATCGTGTGCTTTATGAAGCCATCACAAATACTGCGTACACCCGTCCGATGCGCTTATTTCAATGCGAAAAATGTTTATTGTTTATCGGACCTGTGTAAAAAGATACTCATAGCCAAGCGAAAAACAGCACGTTCAAAAAATACAGGGTGTCCGAAAAGAGTATCGGGGGAGTGTGGATAGTGACCGTTATTGCGATATGCTGCGAAAATTTTTGAGCCCAGAGTTGCAGAGGCTACTCAAGAACGCAGTTCCGCCACTTGCTATACATTCAATCAATCAATTGAAGCTGTTAACGAATTATTCCCTAACAAGGTCATTTCACGTAGAGGTAACAGCAACTGGCCTCCCAGAAGCCCCGACCTTAGCTCTCTTGACTTTTCGTATAGGGATACCTTAAAAGTAGGGTTTATGAGAACAATTCGACAAACTTAACGGAATGCAAACAAAATATCAGGTCAGAAATGGCAGCAATATCGAGGGCTATGTGTCAGCGTGTTATCAGCAATCTTCGTTCCAGATTAGAAGAGTGCCAGCAGCATAACGGTCACCATATGGATAACATCATCATTTTGAAATAATTTTCCATTTTGTATTCTTATAATCAACAATAAAAAAAAGCTTAATTACGAATTGTTTTTGTATTACTGAACTAACAAATACCCTATATTCTCTTTGGACACCCTGTATATAGATATATATTTATGTAAAAAAACTAATCCGGATTCTGTAAAAAACAAATAAATAACATAAAAAGTCGTTAGGCTGACTATCTCCTATCCTATTTATGAATAAAGAGCTCGCGATTTGATTTAATGGCAAGTGATTTGCTAAGTATATTAGATAAATTATAGCTCTATTCCAACTCATTGCATCCCATTTACTATATTTAATATAATCATTGAATATTTAATAAATCCACATTTATTTTTAAACACGTTTTTAGAAAGTCGATTCACAAATAAAAATGATAAAAATTCAGTTTATTTTAATTGTAAATTAAAATTGGATGTTTTTGTTCAGTTACAATTTTATAATGATAAAGAGCGCCGGGCCGCAATGGCCTAGTTTGGGTTTAAATCCCATCTGCGTAAATAATTTTTCTTTTTTGTTAATCCAACTGTGCTATTGACTTCTAGATGTCAAAATAATTAATCTTTTAAAATTCCCATGCAGGAAAATTTAAGCGCCAAGGAAAATTAATAGAAAAAAAAAAAATTATATTTCTAGTATTATTGATGTATGTGTGATTCATCTAGACCGCAAGTATAAAGATATATTGAGTTCTAAACATGCATGCGCTCTTGCTCGGCTTCTAAACTGTTTATTTATACCTTTCAAGGGGAGTTTCAAACTAAAATTAAAATTTTGCAATTTATTATGTTATTCTGTTTGAAAATTTTAGGTGCATAGTATTGAGTATCTCGGTATTTCTCGGTGGTAATTATTTGCGATCGCTGTGAGCCGAGTGGATCCTTTCTGAGAATTGCTATAAAGCGCGTCGGGAAGCGCTTTTGTTTCAAACGATTTTATGGTCCCTGAAAGTCGCCGGGATTTATGGCAGGCCGCTCATTGGGTTTCAGTTTCAGCCCTAAAATGGATAACCCCACGAATTAAACAGGCTCCGATAAACGACGAGCATCCTCCGCTGGCAACTCAGCCGCCGTGATAATCGATTTTAGAAAATTATGTTTCTTGTCAGGTCGTAAATTTAAGGAATATTAAATAAATTAATGTAAAATAATAAAGCAAGTATTATTAATATAGATAAACAGATATCTACAAGTACAGAAAGTAATTTTTATCACGAGTATCCAACGATTTTTATGAAATATTAATTACCGATTTATAATATGTTAATTGAGAATCTAGTAAATTAATAGGTTTTTATAAAAATCATTCTGCGTAATTAGAAAATTATATGTATTCAATACTTGTTGGCAGAGAGTACTGGGTGGTATTCCTTTTTAATATTTCACGTTGGCATTATCAAATGAAATGAAAATGCTACTTTGATTAAGAATATAAGTGCTTTGTAATTTCAATCTCAATTTATTCCTCTGATCAAAGAATTTTAAAACAGTTTGAGCTGGTTTTTAAATAAATATTTTCAATAAGCATGTATATTTACAGTGGATACGCGAATTATATATACAACCTCTTGCATGCATAATTTAACGCGCTGCTTGTATATTTGCGTGACAAATCTCCCCTATTCGGAGTGGCCGCGCTCTCCCCTCGCCAGAGCTTTCGTGACGCTTTATGATATAGAAAATATTCAGCACAGCCTCGGAGCATCTCACTATCTTCAATTTTGCAGAACGGACTTTTCAAAGGAAAGCCTGATAATATATTATAACACAGTGATGTATAAACTTCCTTTGTATGTTAACACTTTCGAGGTGCACAAATAAACAAGCTCCTTTTATTACGATTGTATTAATTTTTTTACAATACGTAGCTTAAGAATGTTTCTACTGATAATATATGCCAAAGCACATATGACCGAATCAATTATCCAAAGTAAATGTTAAGATATGTTTATAGGTTTCATTGCGTAAATATAAATAAACCTTATAAGTTTATAAACCGATAGATACATCGTAGTTTTATGATAATCATTATAAATGGGAATATAACGAGGATATTTTAACAAGAATTTATGTATAACACTGTGAAAAGTAAAGTTTAAGTAATAAATTTCAGTAGTGTCGTAAAACATTTGGTTTTATTGCTTCATAAAATAATTGACTACTTAACACAGTTTGAGTTTTTTTTAAGTGAATACATATATTAAAAAAATCTTGAGAGAACTTTAAAACTTCCTAAGACACTAATACAATTAGTATAAAGTTACGAAGGAATTTTTAAACCGATTTGATAGGCTATATAAAAATAAACATTTAAAATATTATACATAAATTATCAGATAAAATATACTTTAAAATTGGATCGCTACTAAATAATTTTTAAGTCTGTAAGGCAAAGGGAGAGAAACTAAAAATCTAACTGCTAAGGATGTCTCTAAGCTATTGCTATGCCAATCGTGAGACCTACGGATCGGTGCTTCGAGACGAGTAGAGTTCAGGGGCTTGCGAAGCTTAGATTCTTTTAAGCAATTATAACGCTTACACTATTTTCACTCGATTTCTGTTGAGAAATACGAATTAATTTACTCAACCAGCGGCGGCAATGGGTTTGCTTATTTGATTTTTTTATATACTCAGGAAATATTGCTTAAATCCTAAGTTCTGTTTCTTATGTTACGTTTATAAATTAATTAATATCTAATATTTTAGATTTTTTATATTTGATTTCTTGATATTAAATTATGTGTAAATGGCAAGTAACGTATATGTATACCGATATTTCTTATACAAATAAAATTCAATAAAGCATATTTTATAATTTAAAGCCAACATTATTTTGTTGCGAATCGATATGTGCTAGAAACCTGTTTCCTTTTTTTTAAGCACTAACCGATCTTCAAAAACTTAACTTCGAAACAATTTGCGATTTGCAATGTTGGCAGGCTACAATCTCTCCGGCTCTTCGTCATTTTTATCGTTGCGATGCTGCGATCTTCTAAGTTCTAGAAGTTCTCGTGATGGTTTTAAATACGAGCTATTAAAGATTAGCTCTGCACGTACCGGCAGATTGCGGAAAATCGCCCAAGAGATCTCTGACGGGGTGATGGAGTGATGGCGGACTGATATTCGACCCGGTAACGCGTACAGAGAAAGCAAATTACAGCTCGCCATCTTTTATGGTCTCTCATGGCTGTTCTTTCCATATATATATATATTTTTTAACATGAGGAGAATCACATCAAAACTGAAAACTGAATAATTACGCCACTACTTGACAGCAAGATCGCGATTTAAAGTGTGTTGGAATTTTTTATAAATTGATTAAAGAAGTTTTTTGGACAACTCATGAAGTAAATTCTGAATCAACTGTCTTGAATAATATTTTAATAAATATTAAATTCGCTGATTTCAATTCGATATAATCTATTTTTTCAGCCGAAGGGGTTGGATGGGAACTCCCCGTGATGGAGGTGAATTGATATATTATTAGTTATTTTAAAGTATAGTCTGCCTCTTTTATCTAAGAGCCGGTCTCAAAAGAGCTCTATAATACAATTAAAAAAACATCGTTTCGGAGAATCGAAACATGACAAGCGAGTTTAACACTTCGATGAAGATATGCCAGCCATTGTAACGCGTGAAGGGCGGCTCGTGGGGACGCGGGAATGTAATCACTTCTAAAAGTATCGGTTAAAATAAATCCAGAAATTACCAGGATATAAAAGTAAAACGAACAAATTTTTTTTTCAACGTCATAATTTTTAATTTCACAGTTGCTTAAAATATAAAAAAGTCAAAAATAACATTAAATTTATTTATAAAGAATTATTTATAAAAATTATTTATTTAAAAAGATTTTGCTTGTCGTTTCATATGTTATCAATTGTTTTAAAATTGTAAAAAATATTATTATTTCAAATCACCGATTTTCTGAGATCGCAACAGTCGGCGCGGCCATTGCACAGTGTGGCGGGAGATCACAAAAAGTGGCTTTCATTCATAGAACGGATAAATCGTATTTCTGTTGATTGTTTTAATAGAATGGGATAGTAAATATAAATAAAATATGCATTCTATTGCTTTTGGATAATTTTTATTGATTTTAACACTAAAGGTGGGGCGGGTACTAGTACCCGTTTTGCGGACTACTGTCTAAAAGCGAGGCGCGTATTAATACCTTTTTGAATGTGTTTACTCTAAAAGCGGCAGAAGGTCATTTTACTCATTAGGTTTACAGCTCGTAATGTTTGTTTAGTCTCGTCAACGTTACTTCTACCAATCCAGTGATTCTGAACAAAGTGACAATGAATAAGTGGAGTGGCGAGAGAATGATAATCCTTCAATTATTGAACAATTTTTAGGACAAAGTGGTGTTGTTGTGATGCCGAGTAATCCGCAAAGTGTGTATGAAGTGGTTCAACTTTTTATAGGAATGCAAATCAAAGAGTGTATAGATTAGAATTTTGTCCGCTTCGCACATCAGTTTAGTCAATTTGGTTACCCGCTTAAAATATAAATATAATATAAGCTATTGTGTAACAATAACATTTAATTTATTAACAAAAATTTCACAATTAACTCGGAGATGCTAAACGGAAGAAAAAAAAATCAAAGAGTGTATATACTAGATTTCACACGCGCAATTTTACTCGAATTTTGCCACATCAGTTTAGTCAATTTGGTTACCCGCTTAAAGTGTGTTAAGTAGATAGCTCATAAAATAAGTTGAAATTTGTGTGAATAATTTGATTTTTGGTTTTTGGGCAGTTTTTGGGGTCTACGGCCCCAGTGTGCGGCGGCCGGCTCGGGTCTGACAAAGAGCCTCTCCGGCCAGCTCGCCGGCTCGGCGCGGCTCTGAAATGCCACGATCTGACCTTCGCCTGGCACGCGGCGCTGCAGCGAGGGAGTGGGCGAGCTGCGTGGCTACACAAACATACTTACTTTACTAGGTGTTCGGCCGCGTCATGTTCGGTATGCCTCCCGCGAGGCCGTATCCTGTGATTCGCGATTTAGTTTAGTTAACCTTCCGAGGGTTCCGTCCACATACGTGACGAGCATCTTGACACTGTGCGTAAGCAAAACCCAACCACCAACTTGACCGTTATGCAAAATTGACACGGTGAAACTATAAAGAATCTAGTGTTGATGCTTAGAGAAGCTCGTTGTCTTCTTCGTCATAGGAGTGGCGACCTACGCGTCCACTGTCATCGCACACAATCACATTATCAAAGGTCATTGAGTGGAACTCCTTTGAGCAATAAAAACTCACAGGTCAACATTCTCTCAACTGCAATTTCTTTTTATCGCTTGCTCAGCTACTTTCTTTATTTATTGTTCTCATTCAGATTACACTCACTTTTGTATGTCTCCCGCTCGGGGAGTAGGGAGAAACATTACATCATTAACACATCTTAAACTTTAAAAAACTCTTATTTAAAATATTAGTCTTGATAAAGCTGTGAGGGAATTTGAAATTTTATTTAGGGAAACTACTTTCACTTCTTAAAGAACTTTTTGAAATTTAATACAATAGTAATAATGGCCCAAAAACTTTAGACATCAGATTATACGTCTAAACATATATTATACTATGTGTAAATAATGTATACATTAAAATAAAAAAAACCAACGACTATTAAGTGTCAAATATAATGACTGAAATTTAATCATGACTGAGGTGTCAACCATCAAAGTAATGACACAAGTAAAACATGCTAATTTAAAAGATTTTTTTAAAATAAAAACACAATAATCCAGAGGACAAAATATTTTACAATAAATTGTAAATGAATAAGCAGGTTTGGGGACAATTTTCATTAATTATTAACCACATTCAAAGTATTTCTAGAACTTGTCGCTGAATAACTTTCAATATCGATTAGCAAAATCTAAAATAATAATTTTACTGATAGTTTTTTTTTTTTGAGTGTATATTTTGATTATTCTTTATTGCAATTTCGTAGCATTTTACAGCGGGCGCCAAATCATACGTTTTGTAAAAGTTTACTTAAATCGTGTAATAAATCTGCATAAATCCATTAGCGGCCGGTTTTAGATATTATATGGTGTTTGTCACTTGATTCACAATAGCACGTAGTAATCAACCACGTGGTGGCAAAGTCTGCAGTGGTGGAGTTATGGTTAGGTGTTGGTTTTAAAGCAGGTATTTTTTTAAGCACGTGACAAGGTGTTTTAAATATGATTATTGAACAGTTGTTTGTAATTCCACGGAGAAGTTTGCTATTTAAAACATGTTAGAGTGTAGTCGTATGGGGTTTACTAATGCTGGATTGATTATATTGTGCTATTCCGTGTATTGCGTCGACGAGGCTCTGCATATCGGTTCCCGCGCTTTTTGAGTCTTCAGTTTGCAAATAACTCCAACAGAGCGGAGGATTGCATGATTTTAACACAAAAAAGATGTAGCAACACGAATACCTGTTTGAATACACATTAATTTTTAAAAACAAAAGCTATTTGAAAATGATGCAATAAATAATAATTTGTGTAATTACATGAATTATTAAAAAAAAAAAAAGACAATAAGTGACATCTACCGTCTATATAAATAATTTTTTTCAAATTACAGGAATCTGTACTCTTTCCAATATTAATGTAGAAACTTGAGCATCTCTTAGTCCTTTGTTTCCATTTGAATGCTTAAAATAAATTGATTAAAAAAATGGTTTTAATCAATTTAAAAAAATATATATGTTCGTTATCACCAATTCAATGTTTTAATTAATTGTAATGTGTCAAACGCCATCTATACTGTAATAACAAACTAAACTAAAGCTTAGAGAAAAACAAAAATAGTAGTTAGCTTAACCAACAATAGATGTCTTTTAAAAAATAATAAAATATTTAAAAAAAATTATTCACAATAATCATAAACAATGTGTTCAAACAATGGGTGTTTTTTTCCCTCACGCCATTTAAATACAATTATTTCTGCTACAAACGTCAATGTTGCTAGTGTCATTCCAATAGCATAAAAATAAAATATATAGATAAACTTTGACAATTTTTCTGGCTTGAATTTATTGCAGTTGCTTGTCGGCTCGACCTTCTCGTGGCTCAAGTTCCAGTAGTCTACCAGGCCAGACTGCTTCAGACGGCTGATGATGATGTTCGTCCTCTCCGTCAAGTAAGATCCACGCCTGGAGAAGCAAGAGGACATTCTGTTAATAAAATGCAATTCACTACAACAGGTTGATAATATCAGTGTATTTTAGATATTCAAATAGAAAGTATATTTAGATTATTAGTTAAAAAAAAATAAAAAAAATAAATATATATATATTCTAATATTAGCAATGAGTCGCGGACATCGCCAGCATTTTAATTTACGACTTTTGATTTATTTTAAGGATTCGATATTCCCCGCGTCGTCCTTAGTTTTAAAGACAATTTTAAAATAAATATTTTTTTTTATTTTCACCAGATATTAGCTATTATACCGAGCGTAAATGCCTATTAAAGCTTATGATTCAATTACCTTAAAATGAAGATGTTTGGGTATCTCATAAATGACTCTTTCAATATATGGAATGAAGTATTATTGCATGCCCCGTATCTCTTAACGTTCCAGTTTCTAAAATATTTTAGAGTCCCAACGTTCCTGCAGAAAGCCATTCTCTCGTTGTGAGAAATTTTATAAATATACGCATCATATGGAACCCTGACCTCTATTTTCTTTTTGATGATTCCATACAGAGGCTCATCATCATCGAAGTTTTCTATAGTCATCATGACGTCTTCCTCCGTGGCCAAAGGCAAATCGTATTTAAGAAGTTCTTCTAAAGTATCAATGTCCTTTCCTCTGTCAGGCGCCAGCAGCAAACCGGATAAGTAACCAGAATAGATGGTGGATATAATCAAGGAGTAGAATAACCAGAACACGACTATAATTCTGATGGACAGTTGTGGCCTAAGATAACTGTCGTGACAAGGTTTTTGTATCAGGAATAAAAGAGCAACAAGAATCGCCTCCCCCATGTCGCTCATCATGGAAGAACGGGATTTAAGCATCTTATTCCTTATTGCATATATCAACGGTAAAATGACAATAGTTGCAATTATGAAAAGCCAGCTTCTAAGTTGAAACCCTTTCATGAGGTATCCTGCGAGCAGTTGCAAAAGAGTCGGGGGAGTCGCGTGGTTAGGGACAGCCCAGCCAAACCCGTCGTTGCTGAAGGTCGTGGTCATGTCGAATAAATCTTTTCTAGCCGTAGTCGGCCATATCACTCCCATCGCTATTGCACTCGTCCCTGTGTACACATCGCCGATGATTCCGTGGGCCGTGCCGTTGTCGAACACTCCGCCCCAGGCCATATCATCTTTTATAATAAAACGAGAAATGAATCTCATGTCGTGAGCCAGTGCGTAGATTATTTGTGTTTCCATACCGCTGAGTTTGACTGGCGGATCACCGTACATGACGTTGGGAGGAATTATCAATGTAGAGACGTTGAGCTCACAATTTTGCATGTCAATATTTTTTTTAGGGGTGAATACGGTTTTATCTTCGATCGTGGTTTGTTCCTCCCAGAAAAATTTCTCCAGTTTCACCACGGTGGTGCAGTTAGGGAGAGTTTCGAAAGCTCCACGGACAACTCTCACTCCCTTTTTATCGTTAATCAAAGCTATGGTGTGATGAAGTCCTGTATGAAGACACGTTTTTATAATGTCTTTTAGAAGTTTTTCATCGGCTCCATCATAGAACGCAAGCACGAGATACATGTGCTTATATTCTATAAGTTGCAGAAAATCTTTCAGATCAGTATCGCCAATCCCGGATAGTATCATTATGTTGAATTCTTCCTTTACTGAAAGCCTGGGAAACAGATCTAAATTATTAATGACATACCTGTGCGAGAATTGGCTGATAACTTTTTGTGTTTTAGTGGCAAATTCGAATTTAAAGAAGTCAGCGCGCTTTCGACCGTCATCGCTGATGATCGTTTCTGATTTTTTTGGTAAATAAGAAGAGAACAATTGTAGTAAACAATTAGAAAAGCGAATATTTTGTTCGTGTCGAGGTTCATCTCTTACAAAATTATCGTAGATGGAGATAGCGAAAGCTGTCTGTACCGACAAAGCTGTCAAAACACAGAAGTGACCAACAAAACTTTTCCGCTTCATTTTCAGAAGGCTTCTGAATATTTCAAACCAAATAAATTCCTTATAAACCACAATTCACTTTGATTTTTTAAATAAAAATAAATAAAGATAATTCAAATAACCAAAGTGATCTCGACATTTACACAAAAGACGAGACGCGGCTTCAGAACCTTTTCTGTGCTTTTTTCATTCATACTGAATAAAATATTCTGTCATAATATTTTACGCGTGTTAATACATAATTTATTGAGAAAGCGTTTTATCTAAATTGACTTGTGACACTCCGATAAAAGATTCAGTACGCTGAAAATAAGTAATTGCCAAATATTTACAAGCAATTCAAATCCGACTAATTCCATTAAGAAATTCATTAATATACAATAAAATTATTGCATCTTATAAATATTTTAATATGTAAATATGTAAATTTTATATATAAATTTTAGAAACTTTATATGAAATAATAAAAATTTTAAATCAAAATGTAGATATTAATGGGTATTTTTTTTTTCGCTTAAAGTGCTCAATTTGCAGGTAAATTAATTTTTGCACTTGCGCACTCCTTATGAAATAAAAATATAACCAAATTATGAGCTGCCGAAGGTGCCTGTGAAAAGTAAACAGCTTTTCTCTGGCAGGCCATAGAAGCTTCCAAAGCCTTCTCCAGGTACATTAATCCTCGATGTACAACCCCCCGGGCGGCACCTGTCATTATTGTTTATGTTTTTCTTGTTATTTTTTCTCCCTAAAACGATTTCCTCACCTACTTCTCGCTGCGAAAGATAATTTATCGAATTGCGAAAAATGTGCTGTGTAAATTTAAAATCAAATTATGATTACGCACTCTACAGAAAAAAATTGTGCGTGGTATGTAATGAAAAAAAATAATGATTAAAAATTGAAACAAGGCCATTAATTCATTTGTAATCTGCTTAACTCAGGAGGACTATCTTTTAAAGCTTAATGTAAAATCTGATGTTAATATTTAATAATGAAGCATTTTCGATCTTAGAAATATATTTTAAAATGATAAATCAATTAATGGAACAGCTAAATGCTTTTTGAACGACGAATTATACAAAAATCATCCTTGCTAAAATAATTATAATCCTAAGCATATAAAATAGAGGTACAAAGATTTAGAAAATCGGAAAATCGAATAAATAATGAAAATTTTCAGATAATAAAAATAATAAATCATTCGTAATTCCAACATTTAAAATTAGACATAGTTGCCACTGCATTTTTGAATCTAATAAATGTAAATGCTAAAGTTTATCATAGTTGTGTAACGCTAAAAATATGAATTACAAATTAAATATTTCAAAATAAAACAACTTTAAATATTTGTTTTATTTTTTTCACGATTAGAAAGATATTAGATCTATGATTCAATACTTTTAATAGAAAGTACTTGGTAGAATTCTATTTTAATATTTTAAATAAAATACTTTTGTGATATTTCATCATGATTTAATTTTATTGGTAACCGGTTTCGCCAATCTTTTGCGTTGGAATTATCGAACGAAGTTATTTATTGATTAGAAAGATACTTTTTGTTGTATCTTATGTTAGAATTCTTTAATATTTTAAATAAAATAATTAAGTGATTTTTCTTGATGACCGGTTTCGCCAACCTTTCACGTTGGTATTACGAAACTGAGTGAGAATTTATACAATAACAAGCAATTAAGTAAACGATTGTTAAATCAAGAGGTATTGATTGTTAGAGAGAGAGAGCGAGATGTAATGATTGTCAGGTGGTAAGGGGTAATTTAAGAGTAATATTCATGTAAAATGCAAAGAGTAAGAATATCTCAGTTTGATAATGCAAACGTGAAAGGTTGGCGAAACCGGTCATCAATAAAAATTAACACGTGGAAAAATCACTTAAGTATTTTATTTAAAATATTAAAATGGGATTCCACCCAGTACTCTCTGTCAGAAAAACTGATTCTTCTTGATCGAGTGAGATCTAGATCTTCTACTCAGAGCAGGTTGGCGAACGTTTCACTGAACATATACTCATGCTGAGTCAGTGTTCATGGTTTTCTAAGGGGAAAATAATTTAAATTTCAGTATATACGAGTACTCGTAAATACAATATATCGTATAGTATATAAATACAGTATAAAAAAAATATATATATAGTATATCGACGGAAAAAGGGGCATTGGAAGAAGGAAGTTCACGTGGATGCGGAATTTGCGCCAGTGGCTGGAGATCGGAAGTGCAGCCGGATTGGTGAGACTGGCCTAGGATAGAGACATGTTCGAGGAAATGGTCACCAACTTCCTATGAGGAAAGGCAACGAAAGATGATATAAATACAACCGACTCTTTTAATTTTTGGACTGCAATTAGTTGACTGAATTGTTGGCAATACAAATTAAATAGAAGAATAGTCCAAAAAGAGTATCGGGTACTTGTTTTAGTGACCATTATTGCGATATGCTGCGAATTTTTTTGGGCCCAGAGTTGCAGGAGTTTCAAGGTTTCAACTCAAGAACGTGGTTCCAACAACTAATCAATCAATTGAAGCTGTTAACGAATTATTCCCTAATACGATCATTTCACATAGAGGTAACATCAACTGGCCTCCCAGAAGCCCCGACCTTAGCCCTCTTGACTTTTTCGTATGGGTATACCTTAAAAGTAGGAATTGAAACAAAACATCAGGTCAGAAATGGCAGCAATATCGAGGGCTATGTGTCAGCGTGTTATCAGCAATCTTCGTTCTAGACTAGAAGAGTGCCAGCAGCGTAACAGTGACCATTTTGATAACATCATCTTTTTGAAATAATTTTCCATTTTGTATTTTTATAATCAGCAGTAAAAAAAATACTTCGTTACAAGTAATTTTTTTTTTTATTGAACTAACAAATACCCGATGCACTTTTTGGACACGTATAATGAATGAAAATATGATAACGAAATTGTTTATGAATCACTACAAATTGTCAACAAAGGCAGGTCGATACGAGTGCACGCTGCTACAAGGGTAGGTCCGGTGGCTGGCGGCAGGCCCGGTAGGCCCGGCAGGCCCGGCAGGCCCGGCAGGCCCGGCAGGAGGCAGGCCCGGAGGCTGCAGCGGCGCGCCGGCGTGGCTCAGTCGCCCGCCAGCCGCGGAGTCGCCCGCCGCGCCTGCCGAGCAGCTCCGCCGCAACCCGCCGCACGCGGTAAGTCCTCGCCTCGCTTGCCCGCAATAATAAATAACACATCTACATAACACCAAACTTTATTTTAAGATACTCGCTTGTTTCGTAATGTTTATAGCATTTAAAATTTGAATTTGAACTAGTGACTTGTGTGGTGCATTGTTTGTTGTTACACACTTTACAACACCGCGTCTGTGATTTTACACACATGTATTCGCATTCACTGAACATTTTTCAGTTATACACAAATTTGTATTGCAGAGTACACATTTGTTTTGATCATATAAATCTAAAATAATAAATCGACTTTTGCTGTATATATATATATATATATATATATATATATATATATAATAAAAATAAAATAAGTGATAATTTAGGCTATCTCGGTATATTTGCATTTGTATGATAAGACATTTCTTGATTTATTTTATATAATTTAAAAAAATGTAATTTAGGTTTTTTTTACAATAAAAGATCGAATTATAAAATAAATAATATAACGTTTTTAATTCAAACAATTTTTTTTGCATAAAAACTTAAAAAATAAATTTTACGTTTTTCGAACAGACGTCCTTCATTTTAAAGGCCCTATAGCATCGAAGTAAGTACATCTGTCGTAAATATTTTTTTTTATTGTCTATCGAAGAAAGTTTTTGAATAAAAGTAAAACTCCATCTCACAAGAAAATATATTCAAATGAGGGATGGAAATATTACAGAAGAGTTCCGTGGGGGGATACGGACTACCTGTTGACTGCAGGTAGGCTGGCCTCCACCTGTGTACCTGTGCTCTTTTGTATATTAAGTACTTACAAAAACAGATTTCAATTTATGAAGCATTAAGAAATAAATTCAGTACTATTTATATTACATATTATTGATATTGCTTTAGTATTTAAAACTAAGAGGGACGAGGGAAATAGTAAAAATTTGTATGATAAATTTAATGGATAAGTTTTGAAAAACAGAAAATAGAGTATTTAATAAAATCAGTAAACGTACTTACGAAATTAAACAAGTTACTGTATCATTGTAAATTAAGTAAGGAATGATGTAATTTTTAAAATCTGAATAAAAAAAAACTATAATTTTTAACACTAAACCCTTATATGCAAATATATGTTATGAATAATATAAAAAAATCCCTAAGAAATACTGCCTCCATTGTTTTGCTGCTTTAAATAATGCATTTAGTCTTAAAAGTGCATTGTCTAATAATTTTAAGAAGTATTTTTCAAATTGAGTACTTCATGTTTTAAATGGGAAAATATTGATCTTCGAGTGTATTTAATGTCTGTGAATATATTCATTAAAAGTATATATTCATATATTATTGCTCCATTTTATCAAAATGTATCATATAAATTTTCTATTAAATAACTTACATTCAATATTTTTGTAATGTTTCCCCCTGATTTAAAAAAAAAGTTTTATTTAAAATTAGAAATGATTTCTTGTTATTTACTTAGTGATCAAATAAATGTGCGGATAGAATTCTTATAATATACTTGAAGAATTTAAAAAAAAAAGATCTTAAAAAACCGAAGATATTTCGTATTTCACTATTATTATATAAAAATTATAAACGCCTATTTTACGGAATACATCGGTTCATCCTATCAATTCCGTCCTCTCCGTAATAAAAACTCCATGTAAATATTTGAGCTGAGCTGTGAGCTGTGCTCTGTGATGTAACTACTTTAGTATTTATAGCATTGAAAATGGCAACGTTGTAAGCAGAGGAATGAAGATAATGCTTCGCATTGCAAGACCCGCTGATGGCCCATAAAGTGCTCAGCGGAAGTTTGTTTATGGTCGGTGCATTTAAGATGGACCACTTAGTATACAATACCTGGCTCTTTTCTTAGAATTTCATTTTATATACATATCTGGAGCATACGGCAGAGCAATACGATATGATTGTGGTATGTAAATTCACATGTGAAACGGCGAGAAAATGTCTCGTGAATTTTTTCGCGACACAGTGGAATTCGAACCGGCGTCTCGATTAATGTATACACACTAACTTAATTTTTAAGATCATCATCTCATAGCTTTTAAATAGCTAGTTTTATTTTCATATGTAAATCAATATATTACATCATGGTATGGTTTGATTTACAAAAAAAGAGTAAAAAAATCGTTTTCCATGTAGTTTTTGTAAATTCACTATAAAAAATGGTGTGTTTCGTATTTGATTCCCGGTCTAGTTCATTTGAGGTCCGGGTGATTAGAGTGAGTGTACCCACATATAATAATTTTCTTGAGTGTTAAGCCGGATGGCAGTGTATGTTTCGGTTTAAATACCGGATACAAAAAAAACATATTCAAATAACAAATATAAATAACTAAACGACTTTTTTTTTCAATTGTGAGTGCCTTTTGACTCGGACAATGTCTACAATAAAATGGTTATATGTTAATTTTCTAGCCATTTTCTCCAACATCACCTCGTTTTCCTGGTGATCTCTCACGGCTGTTTGACACGAAATGTTTCTGATTGTAATACGTTTATCCAGCATCTCGACTTCCTTCCTCGATACGTGTTGAAAGAATCGAAAAACTCTGTAGAGGCACGCAGAGGATAACCTCGTTTCTATTCCTAATATATGGAAAATCAATAAATTCTTCCAACGTATTTTCCAAAAGATCCGGACGAACGAATCGAGAATATAACTTTTTGTGGTTCTTAGATGTGAACGCTCGCATTTCCACATTATAAAAAACACCACGAATTAAAAGCCCATTTAATAATTCTAAATCTTCAGCTATGCTATTTAAAAAATTAATTATTATTGATTTTTATCATTTAAATATTAAGATTTTTAACATATATATTATCTGATTAAAACCTTTATTCTTCAAGTTGAGATATTTGAGTCAAAGTAATATGAGATCGAATAATCAATAGCTATAATATTCTCTTAAGGAAAGAGACTATAAAGGAATGAATCGCGCGTATCTTGCTTCGTACGTCTGAAATAATAATATTATGGAAAAAAGTTATAAAAATACGTTGAATTCGTGGTAAGCTTTGATCTTTACAGTTTAAATATCCACCGGCAGTCACTGAGAGGATGTAGCATTACAGTGTTGACATATTGGAGCATCATTATGTTTATATTACTAAAATTACCACAAAAAAATTGATTTAAATTTTAGTAAAATTGGATAGTTATTTTTATTAATTAAAAACAGTAGTTTTTTTATTTTAACACATTTGCGCCTGGTTTGGAATTATATTGTTAATTTATTAATATTTTACACAAAAGAACTAAAGTGTTAAAATGTTTCATATAAAATGAGGTTTGAGAATAAATTAACAATGTTCAATTAATGGGGAAAATAGACAGCTGGAAACCAAATAAGAGCTATTGTTATTACACGAGTTTGATTTACAGTTTGAATTATAAAAGCCTGTCGTAATACCGAGTTTAATACCTAAATCTGATTCTAAATAATTAACAAAAACCCTGTACGTGATAAAGTAAGCTACATAAATTAAGCTTTGTGTAAATCTGTTAAGCATTTTATTTTTAATTTACTCCAAAATTAATAAGTATATTTTCGTTTTTATTATTTGAGTGAATAAACAAGACTCTTCAAAGGACTTAACTTTTGCGCAGTCGACCAAATAGTCAAATTATTTACGATTCAAACATAAATATTTTCATCCGACCTTCTTCGAAGTTTCAAAAAACTTTGCGTAACTACAAACTTCTTCAACAAGTATGAAACGTATACGCCGAGATCCATTTCCATTTGAAAAATATATACGGTGTGATCGAAAGCTTTGGGACTTCATAAAAAATAATAAAATTTAAATAATATACCCGAGTGATTTTTCCATATGATAATTTTTATTGGTGACCGGTTTCGCCAACCTTTGGCATTATCAAACTAAGTTCAGTTCATATCAAACTGAAACTCCTGTATCATTTAATAACAAATTTTACATTTATTTGAAGTTACTATAGAAATAGCGATACACGAAGTCAGTTAGAAATAAATACCTTGTCTTAAAGCTGTTTTAGAAGCAGCCGCGCACATATCTTAAAAATCTAGTCCACGTTACGTACTTAAACGAATATTTCACATTTTGATAATACTCAGATAAAATAAGAAAATATTATAGTAGTTATAATATTACCCCAAATGTGTGTTTATTTAAGATCGAACGTCTTTGTCTGCATGTCTGAAAACATGGTTTGAAAATTTTCTACAAAAAATGTATTCACTCTTAATGAAAATTCGCTTTAAAGTATGCCGTAATTGTGTTGTTCACTTTGTTAAAATATACAATGGAGTATCAAGAAAAAAATCATAAGTATAATTTAAAAAATTTCAAGGCTTTTTACCCTGCCAGACATTTGACGGCGGGAGTGAGTGTGTCCTGGGGAGGCGAGTGCACTCAGAGATGCTTCTCAACGGGACTGCCTTGACTGCATTACGGGAATCGTTATTGGAGTGAAATGTTTACTTCGAGAAAAGTTAACAGAATACTAACGTGACGAGACAACGAGCCGCTATACCGAGGGCAAAGCGCATTTTACTTCCGCGCTACGTTTCAACTAAACAAATAAACACGTACGCCAAGAATAATGCTTCTTTTTTTCCATTTCTTCCATAAGATGGGTGATATGTTTATTTTGGAAGCTACTAAATACCATTTTTAAAAGCGAGAAACATTGAAACTTACATAATCTAAACATGTAAAAAAGTACTGTTACTCCTTTAGAGTAGTGTACTTTTTGCAAATGAAAACGCAGATAAGTAAGGTCGCGTTAAAATATTTCCTGCACTAGTTGGAATAGTGCACAAAATTAAAGAAAACCAACAGTTTTTTTTAATGATTTTGAACCTAGAACAAATTAAATTTGAATTAAATTAAATAAAACTGACAAAAATTACTAAATCCACATAAAAGCTTGCCACTCGACAATGAGTCACTACACAAGTAACTAAGTTATTAAAGTACGAAAAACTGCAAACGAAATAGAACTCTTGAGAAAACATTAAAAAAATATAAACAGATATTTAAAAAAATATATATCTAGTGATGTAATCTGATGGATTTATTCACATTTTACAAAAATTATACTTGTGGTAAGTGTATTGAAATATTCGATTAGGTGTACAAAATGACCGATGGAACGGGATACGAAATTGCTTAAACCTCTCTCCTTTCAAAGCCTTCGAGGATGAAAGAAGTGATTGATGGAATAAGATTGACTGTCAGTTCCTTGTATGAGGGCGAGGGTTTGTGATTAGTACCACATGCCTGAAAGAGGTACAAACAGCCTCTAATGACCAGGAATATATAAATCGCAATTTAACAATTAATACAAAAAAATAAGTTTGTATAATATGATTTGGTAATAGTTGTTAATGATCATGGATCATTAAATGTTTGAACGTTTTTGGATTTTTTTAAATGTACTTCGGTGGGAAAAAAGAGACATTAAAATATTCATATAAACTTTGCATTAAAAATACTGTGTTATTTGGGTATCAGGGAGTTTTTTTTATTAAGTTTAAATAATAAACGTGGCATAAAAACTAAGAACGAAAAATTTATAACAATATAACAACTCTAAAACTAAATAATTTGACATGGTCGTTTATATTATCTTTGTGGGTGTTAATGCAAAAAATAAGTCAATAATTAAACTCGCTTTCTTTCAATTCATTTTTATAAGATCAATACTGAATTCTTTAATGCCATTTTGAAAATATATTCCATCATTTTAACGACCACGAATATTAATATTTAAAAGCGTTACTTGCAAAAAAAAAGTTTTTTACGAAAAATACATTTAAAAAATAGATTTATTTTACCTGACAATATAGGATATTTGATAGCGATTACTAGATAAGTTTTTATTTAATATATTTTTTGGTTAACAAAATCAAATGGTAATCAACATAAAGGTATTATATGAAGCGGTCAGTATACACGATTGATTAGCACTTTAATTAAAAATATTTGAATATATTATTAAAAAAATAAATTAATATTACCACAGAGTAAAATAATACACACAAATAATATACATACATACAGAAACACACACACACACACATTGTACACACACTGTACTGAAGTTATTTTAAAGGAATCAATGTTATGAGATGAGTTTTTACGGTTAAGAGTTAACTAGTCTGAAATCTGGTTTGCTTATATAAATAATTATTTAAAAATGTAATCAAATATATTGTTGAGTTTTGTATCACATTAGATAAAAGGCTAGCCATTTAGCCAGTTGTAGGCAATAAAATTTTCATTTCCATAAATGGGAAAAAAACTTTGTACATGAATGTAAGCCCAGCTTTGCCCCAGAATATTTATTATATCATTACTGAAGGGCCATTACCGGCAGATTATAAGTTCACAAATTTGTTTTCAGCTGTGGTTACGCGAATCCGAATTTCCATGACAAATGTTCATAACGTCCAGCCGAAATTTGAAACATGTTATGGAAATATTGTAAAATGACAAATATAATTGAGATTTCTGCCCGTAACTTGATAGAGAATACAATTAAAAATAAATCTAAAAAGGTTTGCAGACATTTTCTTCTGTCAACCTGAAACGTTGTTTGTCTGAATAATGAATACAGCACATCATTCAGGTTGTAAAAAGAAACGTGTTATTTACATTTTTCGAAGTAAGGGTTTTTTCATTTATTAATTGACGTGACACGAAATGGCGTGACGCGTATGAAAACTGACATATGCCAAATATTTTTATGACATGCAAAAAATGGAAACATTTTATAGACCAATGCATTTTTTGTGTAAAACGACACCTTTTGTGACGTAGACAAATTGATTTCAAATAATTTTACCAGTTTATAATACAACACAATTTATAAATATTTCGATAGATATTACAAATAATCATTTAAAAATTGATCCAGATAATATATTAGGAATCCGAAATGGTAATAAAATAACTCATATTTGTATTTGGAAAACACACAAACGTAAAACTGGACATTTGTACCGAATTTCTTTCAGTTCTGAATAATTTCGAGGTCAAACAAAAAATACCAACACTACACAACAAAAACAAGAAAATCAATGGACGCATGAAGCAAACAACTCGGTATTGTTTGATTTTTTCTCATAAAACTTAACTATCTTGCATAATTGTTAAAAAGCGAGTACGATAATGTTGTAAACAATACACACATGATTTAACACAAAATCAAATCGAAAAATTAAACAAAAGTATATGAACATAAATAATTCAAAATCTTTATGCAGGTTTTTGAAAATAAAGCTTAATATAAATTAATTGATTTTTAGGTACTTAACAAAAAAAAATTAAAAACAGTTATACGAGATATTCTGTTAGATTTTTATTAAACTAAATTTGTTTTAATATAAAATAAATATCCCGCATTTTTTAATAGGTCTTGCATTTTGATATAAAAGTATACAAATAAGCTTACGATCAATATAATTTTGATGAATTGTAAATACCCAACAATTTGTAAAATACATAAAGTTGTTTACAACTTAAGGGATGTTTTAATAGCAAAATACACGCTCTTTATGTGCACGTCTCGATAATGAAGTAATTGCATGAGACGGCTAGGTAAACACGGGGGGGTGGGGAGACGCTAAGGGTTGGGGTAGTGTGTGGAAAGAGGGATGAGGAGCAGGGGTGGACTAAGTGGCGCCCGACCGCGCTGCGCCCCGGGGTGCAGTCAGGGTCGGACTGGAGTAGATCGACCGGAACGTTTTTACGCAGTTTTCAGTTTGACACTCTGGACGAAGGTTGTAGGCAAAACGCTGGAAAATTGTGAATATATCTTAAATATATTTGAAGCTAATTGAAAATAAACTCCGCCATTATACATTTAATTAAACTGAGAGAATTTATTATTTTAAACAAGTTGCGAATTTTGAAAACTGCTCGCGAGTTTATACCAGAACCTCGAGTCACCATTAGTTAGAAAAAATGGCGATTTATTGCCACAATATAAACAAGAGTATTAAATATTCTAAAACCGCATATTAAATACGTATGTCTATTTTGTGGATTGAACGTCAATTAGATGCGTATTCATTACCCATTACGGGTTTATTATATTACTAATATGATTAGGCACATTAGTTTATACCGTGATTCGTTAGTACACCGGCCATGATTCAAATCCCACACAAATCACGATGATATTTTTCTGAGAATTTCTTTAATCATCTTCCATGTGTGAACTAATGTGCCTAAACATATTAGTAACCATATTAAATACGTAATTTTATTTATTACTACTTAAAAAAAATACTTAATAGTTTTAAACATTTTTTTTTTTATTTCAGTTTAGATAGAATTTTTCCAGGCGTTTGAAAGTCCACAAACTATCAATACATCCGGAATGGAATACAGTCGCTTGCTTTCGATGACAACTGAAGGCTGTTCTCTGTCCAAATATTTCCGGTTGCCAGCGTCACTACAGCAGCCGCGTCTGCAGGCTTCTCAAAGCGTTTCCCGCCACTGATTGGGCGCCATTTCCGCCTCGGCTAGTCGCCCTTATTAACAAGCGGCCGTATCGAGTAATACGGCCTTACTCCGAGTTATAATTGATCATGTGATATGGTTACGTAATCCGTGGTTGAGAAAATGGAAAGCTCGAATTCAATCTTATTGGGACAATTGAATTTGAAACTGCTGCGCAGAAGCTAGAAGTTGACTCCAAGTTAGTAGATTATTTGAATATACTGCTACTATTCATACGTTTAGTTAGTAACAAAATTATCCGAAGATTTAATTTAATAACAAATCTTAAATTAGACATCTTGCATCACGTTTATAGATTATGTAACAAAACAAACGTTTTTATAATTCAAATCGACGTCTTTCAACTGATCTTAATAACTGATTCTACCTTACTAAATCATTAAAAAGGTTAAGGTTATTTGTTAGAATAAACGAGCATATTTTAAATATTAATACATGGGTGTTATGCAATATGTGTATTATGAGAGGCTACCCACTAACAATATCACAAACTAGTACGTGTAACATATTTAGTTGAAGAATTTCGTGTGGAGAAATGGATGAACTCTGTCAGAAATATCCTGAAAGTTGTGCCGAAATAGGAAGGGGAGCGTTTAAATGTGGGTCGGATGTTTACGTGGATAAATTGAGATCATAGCGGGGAGGGTAGGAATGCTTTAGGGGTTGTTATATGTACCGCAAAATGCCTTTTTCCACGGGGGAGGAAAGTGTCCATAAGCAAATAAAAACCCCAAGGGAATTCTTTATAAAAGCACAATACCTTTGAATAACCGTCCAGTTTACATCACGTAGATTTGTGGGAGTGTGCGTTCTTTAGTAAGCAAAGCCATTTAATATAAAAGCCTGAGTATAATAGATTTATGAGAAGAATTAAAAATTATTGGTGTTTTAAAAACTATTTGATATTTGAATGGTGTAGGTTGTTGTTTTTCAATATTCGATCGTAAATTTTTGGCAAACCTAACTTGGGGTGCTTTGATTGTCCTTGGAAACGTGTCCGGGTATATAGTATTACGTAGATGAGATATGCAGATTGTAGGATCGTGTTTGTCATACAATTTAGAATTTCATGAACTTGTTTTACATATTAATATAAATGAATATATAGTCTATTAATATTTTTAAATTTAAAAGATTTTTAAATTTTCTTTATAGAATTAGTATAGAGTTTTCCGAAGTTTCATTACATGTTATTTTATTCAATAATTTAATAATAAGTTTCAATAAAAATATAGCTATATTGTTCATTGTCATCATTTTATATTGTTTACGTGATATACATTAAACGATATTTTTTACCTTGTAGTATTTAGGTTATTTGCTTAGACAACCATTAAACTTTATGGGGTGTAGGTTTTCTGCGATTTGCCTGCATACAACAAAGCAATTGGTGAGGACGTACCAAGCCAGATGCATCAATAATTGACTTTAAATGTTTTTACACTTTTTTATGTCTTGTATTTTTTAGCATTCTACTCTAACGGAGTGGTGTGGTTCTGGACTATTTGATCGTAGATTATCTGACTTTAGATGTCTCCTGCTCGAGAAACGTTTTAAGGCACTGATTTAAATTTTTTTAAATTATTTAACTGTATTCTGCACTCAAGTTGCATAAATTTATGAAAATAAATATTTTTAAATTATATAAGGCATATACAACAGTTGTTGCAGCTTACTACTTAAATAGGGATATCTTTAGTTATATCCACAATATCGGATTAGTTTAATTACTATGCAGGATGAGACTTTAGGTAATCCGTCCTGGACGCCCTCTCCCATGCTTCATACCTTGCTGGGGTGAAGGTAGAATGACGCATCATCCCCGGAGTCTCAGGTGGAGAGACGGCCATTATATCCGTTCAGGATATTGTAACATCACTCCCAACAGCGCGGACAGAATCGTAAAAGCGAGGGTTTATATTTTATAAGTGAAAACTTTCAATGTTAAAAGATATATTAGAAAAGTTACTACAAAACTGCAGCATTGAATTATTTTTTTTTACATATGATAAGATTTTTTTGGAATACAGATATTTGATCGTTGTATTTAAAAGCATTTACTTACAAGCTTAAACCGAGAATTTATCGAATATCTGATTTTTATCGTAGTAGAAAAAATACAATGAACAAGATTCACATAAAAAAAAATTGAGAATATCGGTCTCAAACTTGCTAACGATTCGAGTTCACGTTTAATTATAAAGCCAATTATGCGGCCAGGTATTGATGGTATGTTCCATAGGATAAAAGGGGGAGTTTGAGTCCTATCCGTGTCTCGAAAATAAATCACTCAACTACTAAAAATACTCAACGATTTTTAAAATTATGTAGTCCGTTTCCCCTAAAAGTGCATTTAAATCAAAACATTTTTCAAGTCTTCCTGTGATAATACATTAAGATTTTTGATTTACTATATGTATGCGCACCTTGATGCTAAAGTACGGTTCAACCCAATTATCTAAGTCCTTTTAAGCCCCTAAAGCCATGGATATGGAAATCCACAGTATCGGAATGTTCTTTGGATACCCTTAGTGCGTACAACTGAAAAGATTCAACCTATGAAATATTCATAAAAGGGGATACTTACATAATTTAAATACATATAAAATAGTATCTCTGCTGGGCGCAGAGTTCGGAGACTCCGCTGAATATCTGATTAGTTTCTTTTGGAAACAATACATCAATATGAAACTTTGGCACAGCAATCAAATAAAAACAAAAACAAACTAAATTGATTGTTTATCTTTTGTTTGCTTCTTTCTGGTTTGACATTATCTTGAGATGAAGTTCTTGTCATACTGTAAAATATTCTCCCCGAACGCGAGGGAATATTAGAGCCCTTAAATTATAATGTATCATATTTCCCAGGGAGATATCTTATTTGTCTGCAAATTTCTAACTTATTTAATGATATTTTATGTCTTGTTTACGAGCTTGTTGCGCTCTTGAATAATTAATAAGAAATTAACATACTCAGAGGGGTTTATTTACATTTAGAAAGTTAAATATTTAAAATGCGCTGGTTTAAAGTGCGCGGTCTTAATTAACAAAAACTCGTCTTTAATTACTGTACTTTGAGCAATATTTAACATATTTAATATTTTTGACAGAATGTACTCGTTGGGATTCCATTTAAATATTTTATATGAAATACTTAAGTGATCACAAAAATATTTTTATACTTTTTTAAACTCATTACTTATATTTTCAAAATAAATCATAAACAAATCAACGTATTCTAGTACTAGACTACGGGGCTGGTATATTTATCTTTCTTTGAAATTTATTGTTCGATAAAATTTTTGATGTATTTTTTGTGGGATGTAAAATTTGACAGTCGGGTGGAAAATCGACATGTGTGAAAAAATTCGAGACATGTATTTCCCCACATTTCTTTGAGAGAGTGTTTCAGTTTTTCGAAGAAAATCAGCGTTTAACGCATCGCTCCGGCAGTAATAGCAAGTAAGGCTTTCGCCTCGGTTGTAAATACACTTTACGGCCTCGCGGTGTAACGCGCATGTACTTGAGCATACGCTTTTGCAGTACGACTGGGTACTTTCTGCAGAAAAGTAATATATTTACATTATTTTTACTACCCTAGAGAAGTGAAAATAACCTCAAAATATTATGAATACTATTTGGCTTAAATAGGGTGCAAAGCTGTTTGGGTCGCTTTTATCTGAATATTTCATGGCATAATGGTAAAAAATATTTTTTTTCGATAAAAAACTTGTGTTATTATTCTAGCAGATAATGGATCGAAATATTCGTATATGTTATATTTGTTAAATAGTGATTTTTATAAATATTTTATAAAAAGTTAAATACGTCATTGGTGCATAATTGGAATAATAACTAATTCATTCAAAATTTTGATTAACTGCCATCTAAATTGAATCAAATATGAATTCGACGTTTATATGACTTGAACAACGATTTTCCTCTATTCAGTGCATTGAACACGGCAGCGCCATAATGGATATTCACGCAGTCAAAATTAATCACTTCATTTGCGTATTGCGGATTGAAATAATCCACTCGAAAATTATTCACGAATATCACGTTGTATTCAGTAACACGTGCATATATAAAACCATTTTTGTTATTTAAATTCTGTTCTTCAGTCCCTGTGATATATTATTTTAATATCAATCACAATTATTATATTAATTTATTAATAGTATTATATGAATTATAAAAACAATATTAAATTGTAAAAGAGACTGGTCTTAATTAAATTGGAATAATTCCCTTCCCTCATATCTGCGTTTATTTTAAGTACTTCTTAACATATCATTGACTCAGAGAAGCTTTACACACTGCAGAGACATCATCAATCGAATAGAATTTCAGTCTCAATATACATACCTGAAGTCAAAAGCTGGTTTTAGGAAAGTTTTACCAAACGCTTTTATACAGGGTGTCCAAAAAGAGTATCGGGTATACATTTTTGGGCACAGAGTTGCAGGAGTTTCAAGGTCTCAACTCAAGAACATGGTTCCAACAAGACGGGGCCATTTTCCATACATACAATCAATCAATTGAAGCTGGTAACGAATTATTCCCTAATAAGGTCATTTTACGTAGAGGTAACATCAACTGGCCTCCCAGAAGCCCCAACCTTATTAGCCCTCTTGACTATTTTGTATGGGTATACCTTAAAAGTAGGAATTGAAACAAAACATCAGATCAGAAATGGCAGCAATATCGAGGGCTATGTGTAAGCGTGTTATCAGCAATCTTCGTCCCAGATTAGAAGAGTGCCAGCAGCGTAACGGTCACTATTTGGATAACATAATTTTTTTGAAATAATTTTCCATTTTGTATTCTTATAATTAACAGTAAAAAAAAAATACTTGATTACGAGTAGTTTTTGTATTACTGAATTAACAAATACCCGATACTTTGTTTGGACACACTGTATTACTAAAATGCACTGAACTTTAATTTAACTAATTTAGAAATTTATAATTTTTTTTCTAAACAAGAGATGAGAGTTATTGCTTTTTATATATTATATATAGTGCTTCAACTATTCACCGCAGTGCAATCTCCCAAACAGCTGTGAGCTGACCGCAGACTGGAATTGCGGTGAACAGAGTCTGACTGTGCTCACAGCAACGCACCTCCCAAGTACATAAACAAAATTTTTCAATCAATACAGTGAGATAAAAATATCCTTTAGTTTATTTGCTCAAATGTCTGAGTAAAGCGATTGTGTGTTTAATAAATCTGTGATGGTCATAAATAGTACATTTTTTTGCTATAATTGTCCAGTAGACTTTCTAAATGTATAATTTTGTTATAATTCAAATAATTGTTGAGTTGAGTTTTATTACTAGAGATTACTTGCTTCCTTCTTTACTTCAAGGTTAATTGCAGTAATTTAATGAGCATAGTTATATTCGAAATAATCTGGGCAAACTGAAAATGTTTTTGGATACAGTCCAAGACGTGTCCATTGCACTGAATGGAGAAAAATCGTTGTTCGGGTCATATCAACACCATTAGATGCTGGTTTATTAAATTTTTGATTAATTAGTTATCATTTCAATTATGAATAAAATAGAAAAAAACAGTAAAAACGTATTTAGGTTTTTATGAAATATTTAGAAAAATATTGCTATTAAACAAATATATATATACGAATATTTCGATCCGTTATTGTAATCTGCAATAATTAGAGTAGAACACAGGTATATTAAACGATTTTTTTCTTAAATTATCGTGATAATTTGTGATTTACAAATATACGCCTGCTTAAATTTGATATCAGTATTGTTTATCAATCATTTTTGAACCTAAAATACCGGAAAGACATATTTTTAAATATACAATGTTTGAATGTTTAAAAAAATAAAAAAATATTTCAAATTGAATTTGGTTAGTTAGTAAATTTAAAAAAAACTCACCCACTCGTGTTAAATTCATAAAATTCCGTAAATTAATTATATTTTCCTATTTTTTTAAATGGTTTAACGAATATTGTGTACATGTTCGTGAAACGCTCGTTTCTGCTTACAGGTTATGGGTCTATGTGATTAAGCATATTTTTTCACACATTGAAAACGATTAAAGAAAACTCTCAGAAAATATCATCGTGACTTGTGAGGGATTCGAACCCACATCCCCAAGCTTTCATGGCCGGTGCATTTATCCAACTATGCTAACGAGCCACTGCAATTTAGTGAGAATTTTTAATAATCATAATCTACATATGAACCAATATGCCCAGGCTAATCAATATTTAATGATTTGCAAGCACTGGACTTAATTAAAGTAACAAGTGAAGCATTTTTATATCCAAATATGGTTATTATTATTTTTTAAAATCTATTGATGTTTAGCCGAGACGCGCACCATTCTATTTATATTAAATTGGATTAATGTTAATCAGGATGCGTATTTATTTACCCATGCAGGTATTAGTATGTTTATGTGATTAAGCATATTTTTTCACACATTGAAAACGATTAAAGAAAACTCTCAGAAAATATCATCTTCATCAAATATCATCAAAATATCAAATATCATCAATTTAATCGTTTTCAATGTGTGAAAAAATATGCTTAATCACATAAACATACTAATACCTGCATGGGTAAATAAATACGCATCCTGATTAACATTAATCCAATTTAATATAAAGGTTATGGGTCTGTTATTTGTTGTAGTGTGCTTATATGACGTAGTAATGGATTTTTAGAGAAACTAATATGTAATGAAAATCCTTTATGTCTTGGCATAAAGGGTAAAAAGGAGATTATTAATATATATATAAGTTTTCTAATACTACACAAACAAAAGGAATTATTACGAACTGGTGAAAATAAGTAGGTCATCCCTTGCAGCATAAGTGAAAATTTTCCGTAAATTGATACGAATGGTTCTATTACCGGACAAACAAAGGCGCGTAAATCCCACTTAGAAAGAAGCAAGTGATAAGTTCATTTAAATAAATCCTCAAAATCGGTGATGGTTTCACAGACGCCATTTTGCGTAAAAAATACTTTCAATAGTTTTACAGAAAAATACAAAAATTCAGTCATACTAAAACCATGCGCTCTGACGCAATTACAATTGCAACTACTATAAAGGTCATAAATTTGACCTTGAAAATATTTGAAAATATATGAAAGCCTTAACAGTTGCTGCGATCTTTAACACGAATTTTTCTATCACCGCAGCAAGCAAGGGGCCAAAAATTCAACTCAGAATCAAGTATTAGAATTCCAGGGTGAGCATGTAGCTCACACTTGAACGTTAATGAATTCTCATTCTCGATGTTCGCGTGAGAGACGCCATTCAATATACGCGATGTACTTATTAGTTTACTCACGTATTCGGTAATTTTGGATTAAATATGTGTTTTCTCTTAATCTATAGCGTATTTAAACATTTATATATATATATATATCTAAATTACAGTAAATCACGATACAAAAAATAAAATCCGACAGTGTCTTTGAAATATGTTGTGCTCATAGGTCAGATATTTGTCATTGAAATATATGATATGTCAAACGACACCTTTGAAGTTAGTTTATATGTTGTACTAAAATAAATATTTTTAGTGAAAGGATCTGTACATGTATAACGCAGTGTTTTATTATTATTTGTTATTTTTGCAATGAAAGCAAATTTACTTATTTATTTTAATATAATGAAAAGTTATCTTGTTATTGGTATGAGTAATATCTTTGTTTATGTGATTAAGCACATTTTTTCATACATTGAAAACAATTAAAGAAAACTCTCAGAAAATATCATCGTGACTTGTGAGGGATGATATTTTCTGAGAGTTTTCTTTAATTGTTTTCAATGTATGAAAAAATGTGCTTAATCACATAAACATACTAATACCTGCATGGGTAAATAAAAACGCATTCTGATTGACATTAATCTAAATTAATATAATATCTTTGTTTCATTACTTATCACCCGACAGTTTACCATTCGTATAAATTATAATGTTTAGTAAAATAAATAAAAAATATTAATTATTATTTACATCTCACTAAAAAAATATGAAATCTTTTAGTGGTTTTTGTTTCAAACATCTTAGTAATTTTCCAACGTATTGAAGTATGAAGATACCTCATTGAAATCATTCGATCTAATAGAATGATGTCGAAAAGGAATGTATGTAGAGGTTTCTATGGCGCCAGCCCGCCTGGCAGCCAGCAGCCTTTGTTGCTAGCTGTGACTGTGAGCGCGAAAGCCTTTGAAATAATAAATATATATGGTTTCATGACAGACTCCTAGCCTTCCTTTATTTAAAAAAAATCAATTTTTTAATTGGTTGTTTGTTTGGTTGTAAATTTATAATATAAATATCAAATAGTATTGTGGTAGGTTTTTTATGGCGATGAGTGACATCGTTCAAAACTACACAGTAATGAAGTGACACGATCAGAGCAGACCCTCTTCATAGCATCACATGGCTTAGACATTAGAATGCTTTATCTCTTATCAATATTTATGAAGATATCGTACCCTGGGCGAGGTGGAAACATGCTCATTTATTTATTCACGGGGCGCAGATCTCGAGCCTCCCCCGACACCTCCCCAGATGTATCATTCCATTTATATGTCCTGGTTGCCCCGAGGCGATGTGAAATTCGAATCAAAGCATTCCCGCGGAGCTTTGGCGGCTGAAACGACTGCGAGGCTCTCACCTGGAGCCGGAAGCCGCCGCATTCGGGGATTTAATATTGGAATCTTTAAAGCCGGATATTTGTCAAGTTGACGTTACATGCTTAGTAGTAAATATTTCGTTCGTATGTCAACCATTTATTATGAATACTATTCTGTAAAGTCGATTCTTTTTAAATTTTGACTTTTCTAACAATATGCGATTTTTAAAAAATCAATATCAGCATTTTTTTCGGACTATTTTTGTTACGATTACTATAATTATATTAATTTGATATTAGATATCATGCTCGTTACCATGTATCAGAAACACAAGTGCTGTTGTCATCTACGTATACGGCGAATTTCAACGTTTGCTTAAATTTTCTATTTTAATAATTCCGATTTGTCATTAAATAAATAATATTATTTCAGTTCATTTATTAATAATTATAAATGTCAAAAAAAAATTTATTACGACAGCTATTTTTTGAATTTTCGAATTTCTACAGTATTTATAAAAAAGTATTAAATCGACATAATTATTCATAAATAATAAAATATGTTTAAAATGCTCTCAAATAAAAAAAGCGTATACTTCTAGGCATTTGTCTATTTATATGTGTTGTTTGTATTTGAAATCTTTAATTTGATAAAAACATAAATCACAAGTATAATCATAAACGAGAGGTGCAATATTTTATTACTATCACGTAAACATCAAATGAAATTATTTTATCTCTTATTTTGCAGGAATACATTATGAGAGATGGGCAATCCATCATCCCTACTGTCAGAATCGAACCGTTGCTATCGGGAAGACCCATACAAATATAACTCGGCAATCTCCATATCTCACAAACAGCCCTAATTAATTTTCGATGGACTTCATTGTCAGATTCAGCAAAAAATAGTATACCATAAAAGCAGTGAGTTCAAAATCCGGACAAGCAGTTTTTTTTCATTGTATATAAAAAATGCCCGGTCAACTATGTCAATTACTTATATAACATTTTTGCAATACCGGTGTGTAAAAAACTCAAGACGGTCACGAAAAACTTTTAGAGTATTTCCTCCTCACACACTTAAACTTGTATGGGTGAAAATGCAGATTTAATAATGTTATTTTTGGTAAATTATTAATAAGATAAACGCACGTCGCAGCTTCGTTTGGAATGAGTGTAACCTTTACACCATAAAATGACAAACACTTTTTAAACGTGATTACAATGGTTTTGTATTTAGCACCCGGAGTCTGAACGGGTTTGCATAGAATTTTGTATGAGCTTAAACATAAATTATAATTTAAAAGCTAGTAAAAATATCACATTGATAGTTATCATTTGATAACTACAGTAAAGATATTTTTTTGCTTCTTGATATAATTTTTAAACCAGTAAAAATAAAAATATTTACAAAACATTAATATTAAATTGGTTAATGATGTAAGGTAGAATTTATAGCAAAATGTTTGGCAGGCTAAAAATGTTTACATAATATAAATACACGAAAAGCGCTTTATCAGTTATTAAATAAGAAAAACGTGTTTTTGGATTTAAAATTGTTACGTCAGACAAAAAGCACATTTAATTTAGTAGAACAGCCAGGCGTTAAGTTGAATTTAAGTAAAATCGAGTTATCGTGGTGAAAATTTTTCGGATTCATAAGTAGAATATCACATTTTTATGCAATTTTTCTTTGCAACTTGAAGTGAATATTTCTTATGGTCAATATTAGAAATTGTAATAAATAGAAAACAATAAGGATATCAGGACAAAGCGATATATTTCTTAGGCTCACGGTTCATATTTTTCATGGAAGTACAGGTCTTTGCATATTTCTTGATGAACTACAAGACAAAATGTAGTTTTATAGCGCTACAACAAAGTATAATGGTTGCAAGTCATCAAATATTTATTTAACGTTAAGTTAAATTGGCTGGACACATTCGTGCACGTAGGACTGCTAATAAAACTCTCTTTCAGTAAAAAGACAATGTCTTTTCAAAAGACTAAGGCACCAGGCCACGATAACCTAAGAGTCAGTTTGAATTCTACTTTTATCCAGTTTTAAAACATATTTTAGGGTTTTTCGTTATTTGTTTTTTTTATAAAAAATAATTATAAAAGTACACGAGGTGTGTAGAAAAAGCGGGTTTATTTAATATTTAATACTCAATTATTTTTTCAAAGGAATCAAAAAAGAGACTCATCTAATAAGAATTCTATTTTCTGTTGTAGTTGAAGTGACCTTTGTGGGCATTTCAAACTTTCGCGGAGACAAAGTGTCCTTTTGTCAAAAATGTCGAATCATACAGTAATCCTAGCCTTCACCGCCCTTTGTCAGTCGCCACATAATAGGGCAGAGGGACTGGGCGGAAAGTCCCCTGAAAAGATTTTTCAGGTACGAGCGGACAAGTGCCGGAAACCGAGAGTCATGTGGAGGGGTTGAAAAGGTCACCCCGAGAATTTTCTTTAAAATCGATTTAGATGATAAAGAAAATTCGAAATGCTCTTATCGAGAACATCTTCGTGTATTTTTGATTGCATAGTATAAAAACTAAAATTTATCTTATTCACCGTGTCTTAAAATTATAAAAATTAAATTTACCTCATTACATATAGTTTTTGGTATTTTTTTTTGTTTTAGCCAAATCATAAATAATTCAAATCACTTTATTTTTTTCTCAGATTTGTATAATAATTATTTGTAATACTTCATAAAGCTTAATATTATTATTTTACACTCGTGGAATTTTTGAACAGTTTGAAAATGTCTTCACGATTCCCCCTCGTGAAAATACCTTTTAAAAATAAAACAAACCTCTATTAAATTTTATAATCACTATCATTAACCAAAGTGTTAAAGAAACTTATCTAATGATTTATTGCTATAAAGAATTTTAAAAAAAAATTGACTAGCTCTATAAATAAAAATACGTATATAATGTGTCCAAAAAAAAATATATATTGCCATACATAAAATTTATTTATAATTAATAAATTAATTGATATTACTGAGTTTGTGAACTTAAACAAATGCGACAATCGCGTACGTTACGAATGAAACATTATAATAAATCTTTTATGACCTTCTAACAATGTTCAATTTGATATCAAAAAGTACGTGTTAGTTTTCTGAAAGTAGGTTATCGGTAGCTTATCATCCCTCTCACAAGTTTTACACTCAAAACACCCCCGCATCAGATAAAAGTTATAGGGGCCAGAGAAATGCTCCTCGTTCCAAGCCATCTCGTGCATTCAGAGTTGTAACAAAACCATGAAACACCAACACATGAGCTCTCACCCTTCTTGTTAACTGAACACACAAATTTCACATTACCCGGACACTGAAAATAAACATCTATGGTGTGATACTTTGTTTTACGGTTGACATTTATTTGGCTATTGATTTAAATTTATACGATATCCATTAAAAACTTAATTTGTAGCTTATTGTCTTTGTTGAATATATATATATATATATAAACTGACGTGAAAAAAACCTATTATTATACTATGAAGGCCTTAGGTATTCTATTTCTGAACTGAAATTCTAATTAACGCCTCTCATAATAAATGTTCTCAGTAAGAAATTGTTTTCTGTCTTCTTCAATGACGTTATGACAACAATGCCATCAGTAGTCACAATTACCACCAAATAATATTAGAGCTTTAATTAAAAATATAATAATAAATAGTCTTTAATTAAATTTTATCTAAGAACCAAAATTAAAAGTAATATCATTGTAGTATTAAAATGAACGTTCTTATGATTTCTCAGAACAGCTGTTTTTGAATTCTCAATTGTATATTAAATATGGCTTCATTCAAAAGGAAAATTTGAAAGTTCGCGTTAATAAACCGCAAATAAAAAAAAAAAGAATTTGCGGGTAAAACTCGGACGCGGATGTTCGAGTTAGTACCTAATCCTCGGCAAAAGGTCTATGTGTGGAAACTTTGTATAAAAGCTCAGGATGCCACAAAAAGCCCGCAACAGGGCTTATGTCCTGTCGACTTTTTACGCTTCAATTTGAGCTTAATAAAAATCCTGGAGTAAAACAAATAGGCAGACCTTTTGAACGCAATCTTTGTTTTCATTTCAATGTTTTCGCTTTCGATAAGTACTGGAAAAATATTTATCAAAAGGTTCTTCAGATTTAAGGGAGGAATTTACAAGTTGAATTAATTTTCAAAAGGGAATAATATAATTAAACAAATGTTCGGCATTAAAGCTTTATATAAGAATTTAACAAAGGAAATATATAATTTATAAACTTTGCTGTTTGTGTATTCTAGAGTAGTAATTTTAGAGTTAACGCTATTTATGTAGGTTGTAGCATACGTTTTTAAATATATATGTATTTTTATCGAATTATAATCATTGAACTCAATGTATTTTTTTCTAAATAAAAATAGATATTTATTTATAAATTATATTTTTAAGAAACACAAAAGGAAAGTATTATAAACAAATATTATTGTTACTTATATTTTTTTGTAAAATAATAAAAAATCAAGAATGTCAAATTAAAGAAATTGTTTTTTTGATTTAACTTAAATGTTCATATGGAAATGTTATAATTTATTAATTTACTAGATAAATAAATATATAATATATAAATATAATAAAGAGACCTTGTTTTCACGTTTCCATTCTATAGGTATGAGGTATTTCGAGAGTACGGACACATTTTAATCTCGCGGGGACAACTGCGGCACAGTAAACGTGCGGTAGTATTTTTTATTCCACCCGGAATATGAAGACTCGGTAGGGATGATAACAATCATTGTGCCTTTTATTTACGGCCTAAGAAGATGGAGTACGGAGTAATCAGGAAGGTCGCATGTGTCCGCAGGCTCCCCCGCTGAGATCAGGAAATACTAACACTCACGAATACTAAGATGACGTGTCTGGAAGATTAATGTTTTATCAACATTTTAGACGTTGTCTTTTAATTAATTTAGAAACTTAGGCACGAGTGTTGTAATCTTCTGCAATTATCTCTATTTGGGAAAACAACTTAGTCAGACTCTTCTGACTTAAACATTTCTCTCTAAACATATTTTTCCTTTTTTCTTCGATGGTTTGCCATATTCTGTGTTAAAAAAAACAATGATGTCGTCCGTATATCACCTTTACTAAAATGTCATTTTAAAATTATTTTTTATATCTTCTTCATCGAGTGCTTCTCCTCAGAGGAAGTTGGCGTCCATTTCACTGAGCATATACTCATGCTGAGCCAGTGTTCATGGTTTTCTAAGGGTAATATAGTGTAGTGAGTCCCCGGGTTCTTCTACACCGCAGTTTTGAAAAGAAAAGTATGCGTATTGCTGCTGCCCAATAGCATTATTATAAATCCTTTCCTCACAAAGCTCTGGCGTTGAGATCTGATACTCTTTTTGCAGCAGGCTACAGAAAATAACAGGAGCTCCCCACCTCGACAAGGTACTTCCAGAGCACATCCTTCCACAATAATACCAAATCCACTACTCCATTACCGATCATTTACTATGCTCAGTAACATACACAGACAAGAGAATGGGGAGAGTAGGGAGGCCAAAAAAAAACATATAGGAATAGTCAATTGGCTATGAGATTGTAAACGTGATGGGATGACATAAATATACGTATTTTAGATTTTTTGTTGTTGTTTATAATTTATATAAATAAAGGTAAATTAACATTTTGTAAAGATTGCGGCCTACAGTTGTTGAGCCGATGGAGCTGGACTGCCTGGGGCGGTGCTTCTTAAAGCCAGAGCGGCTTTGTCCTTCCCACCACAGAGGTTCTGGAAGAAATGAAAGCACCATAAGGACTGCATTCTTCCAGCACACACTGTGTGAGCTGAGAGTTATTTGAGGAACAGGCTGTTGTTGCTAACGTTAATCAAATATTAACGAATAGCTTCGGGATAAGATAATGAAAATACAACGCCTGCGAAAATAATACAATTGATATTATAGGGTACTTGTAAATTAAAGTATTTTTTTAATACTAGAAATCTCTTGTTTAATATAACGCGTACCCGTAGAATAAAAATGGCCTATTTTAAAACCATAAAATATCGATTATTCAAAATTTTAACGTATTTAACATATTTAACTATTTCAAGAGAATTACTATTAATTGCAATGTTTAAATGATTATACTATTTATTTTAAAAATTGTTAAATACTTTATTCTGAAATCACAACACTGCGGTTGAAACCTCGAATAAATTGTCTTTTTTTGTGAAGACTATTTTTAAAGGAAACCTGCATAAAAAATATAATTGAATTATTTAAAAGAAAAGATTGTAGCTTCAAAATTTCTAATTATTTTCTTAAATAACATTTAACACAGATTGATTATACATTGAAAGTAACTAATTATAAATAAAAAATCATATAGATAATAAAGATTTTCAGTTGTACAAATTGATGCAGTTTATAGTGTTTTATAGTCTCTATTTATTTTAGTTAAACATCGTATTTTATTACATTAATATTATTTTACAAGGGTAACTTGGCTGTGAAGGTGAAAATTGAAATTACGAAAATTAGAGACAACAATCGAGTTTAATTTGCTTAGGGAAAGATAAATTGAATTTTCTATTTGTATTTCCTTCAAGTAAACAACTTCCTGGCGCGAAGAACGGCACGAAATGCATATTTATAACTTTTGAGAAACTCAATGTTACGATTTATGAAATATTCAAGTCACGTTTTCTTTTGTTTAAAAATAAACTTACTTTTTTATTACTTTAAATAATTGCTAAGTATCAATGAGAGAATCCATGGACCGACTGTACAGATACAAAGTATCGAAAAAAATTACAAACTTTTTTTCGGTACATTAATGGGATTGGCTTACATTAATGAGTAGTTTCTTACACCTTGAGCTCACATATAAATATACCCAATGTTCACAAAGTTCTAAGCTACCTCTTAGCTCTATGCTCTGAAAAATTAACGATGCTGAAAAATTATATTAATTAGAGATAAATAATTTCGCGGAAAAATTTATTTAACTTTTAATATATATATTATTTTGTAGGTAGAAATTAAATGCTTCCAACTTCCCAGGTTCAATAACTTTGACCTCTGTGTAACTTCTAAACAGGTCAGGCAATCGGGAGGGACTTAAATTTCATAAATTAATTTGGTTAACCATTTAAGGGAGCTCCCCGGTTTGTTTTTGCGTTTTCTGGCGGTGGATAAATTTGTTAAGAATGCTATTTTATGACGTCATAATGAGTGCGTTCACCGGAAGAGAGACTCGGGTTTCGTCTACTTGTTGAAGGTTTTTATTTAATCCACTCATATTTTATTACAGTAAGGGCGCAACAGAAAACTTTACTGGTACGGTCCCTTTTAATATTTTATAAGAAAAGCGATTATGACTCGGGTCTGGTTTGCAACAGCTTTTGAAAATTATTTGGGTAATTGAGAATTTAGAAGTTATTTCCGTAACTCAGCTGTGTTCTCCGCATACCTAAATTTTTGTTTTGTTTAAGAGCAAACACGGAAATAAAATTGCAGAGATTTTAAATGACAATGCCAGCCAAAAAGAGAGCGCTAATATATTTTCTTTACAGCATGTGGCTTTTGAATAAAAGAAAAATCGATTTAAAATTGTGTCAATATTTATATATTTTAATTTAAAAAAGATATTGTTTACAAAAATTGAATAACTGACTAGTTGTTTTTTTGAAGTAGTTTTAAAATAATTAAGCTTATATTATTCTAAAACTTAAATATTTTAGATTCTAAAAATAAGCAAATTTAATTTTTAAAAATGAAGAAAAAATATATTAAATACATAATTTATAAATTTTCTTGTAAAATATGTGTGAGAATTCTATGTTCTGCTTGTTTGATATAGTACTAGCTTCATTTTAAGCATCTGCTCCGACTGTTTCCTGCGTCCTTGAACGTGGACGCTTGTTTCCCTACCCGGCGTCACGTGTCGCGACAAGATCAAACGTGATAAAGATGAACGCTCAAAAGCCTCCCTCGAAATGAAGGAAATTAAATTCATCGTGCAAAATAATAATTGTTATTCAAGAACGAATATTACTGAAGTTGTGGAATGAATACCAAAACTACTGACAGGTGTAACCTCCGAAAATTGAAATTTCATTTATAGATATTTGAGAATTATTTTAATATTTGATGTGGGTAAGGCCGTTATTTATCCACTGCTGCATAAAAGTCTTATTATGTTTGAAAACATCATGAATGTTAGCAAATTTAACCTACTATGATTTAAAGATGAACCGTATATTTTTTCCGCCGTATCTGCACAATGAACGCGATCAATACATAAAATAGTAAAACAAATATTATTTAACGTTATTAATATGCGATGAAAATATATTTGGCTTTTAAATGCATCCAAATACATACAACTGCGGTGTTTGATAGAATGTTTTATATTCCAGAAATGAAATAATTATAACGAAAAATGACTCCAATCAGTGTCTAGTTATTTCAAATGAATGTCAGCAAGTCATCAATACTACCGTAATTTTTTAAGATTTTCGTGAAATTTTTCGTTTAACCTGTCCAATCTTCAAAATGACTCAACGTTTCCTAATGATTTAACACGAAGCCGAAAATTTGGGGTTCGGGGGCTCTCGAAAGGGATGGGAGTTGACTTTCACTGAAATATTACTCGTAGAATGAAAAACTGAAAAAGTATTATCGTTTGTCTTCTGAAGAACGTAGCAATGAGAGAGTACATTTATATTTTTGTGTTAGTTTTGTTGTCGAAAAAATACAAAATATTGTATATAACTCATTGATATTATATAAAAAATTGTTTTTACTTTTAATTTCAGAGCTTAAAATTTTTGTTTATATTTTATTTTAGGTTAAACTTTTACGCAAACCAAAAAAATTAAATAATGCGTTTTATGAAATGTGACTAACTTTTTAAGAAAATATTCAAATTCTCAACTTTAAGGTTGAAATCTTTCTGAGATGAAACAGGATATTCGAAAAATTATAACTGGGGAAACAATATCGTTATGGGAAAATGGAAGATAAGACCAAAAGTGGTGTGCATGCGTCTTTAGGGAAATAGAAAAATAATGACTTTCAAGTATAGGTCGGTATGATTATTGAAAAAACCTACACACTGACACAGCAAAGTTATTGAAATAGATTATAATAGATTTAAAGGTACATTTATTTTTCTTGTTTAATGAAAAATATTGATAAATTTTCTCTATGGATTTGTATGAAATTTATATTTTTTGTAAAAGCCCTGATAACAAAAACAATCAATTTTAATTGGAGATTCCCCAACTCAAATTGGCTGGTTAAAAAATGAATTTTAAAAAGTACATAAAGAAGAAAACGCAAAAAAAGTATTCTTAGACAAATGCCTGCTATGTAAATAAAAGGTTTACTTTAGAGTGAAACATTTGAATGTTTTTTTATATTTATTTTTAAGTTCTTGGGTGTTCAATTTATATTGAAAAGCTATGTTTGGTAATTATATAATCTTGACATGTAGTATTTGAATTGATCAAGAATTGATAAATGTATTTAGCGTTTAATGCCCAACAAGAGTTATTTTGCCATGTAAAGGCATCATCTATGACAAATTCATGGGCTGATAGCTCGAAAAAATCTATTATATATTGATATCAACTTAAGTATATTTTCCTCAATTTGAACATTTAAATCAAATCAACAATTTGTCGAATTTTTGTAAAAAACGCTATTGTTTTGTATTCTGAGTATGGCGAAAAATCTCATTTCAAAATATATTTAGCGATCTTCAAGCAATTCGATAACTTTTTTTAAATAAAGTCGAATATGATGATATATAATCAAAATATATTGATATTCCATAATACATTACGGAAAATTGCTTACTTCAATATGTACATTAAGATGATTCACTGTAATATAAAGCTAATATTAAGCTTTTTTCTGATAACCGAGGTAAACAAAAATAAAATATTACCTTCATAAAAATAAGTGGCATAGATGTCTCATCAGCTGGAAAAAATTCAGAAATTAACTGAGTCTAACAAGTCTCCAAAATCATTCTGTAAGCTCTCCTTACAAGCAGAAAAGGTCATTTTCCATGCAAATTGTCTTCGAATCGAGCGGAACCGTCGAAAGGAAGCGAAGCCAAAATTTTAAAATCAATCAACTTTTAATTTAATTCGCTTCGCTGTGTTAAACATTTTATTCGAGAAAATTCTGAATTCAGAAATAATTATTTATTCCACACAACGAAAAGAATAATTACGCAATATAATTATAATTTATTTCTAAAAATACGTTTTTTGTGGGGTAGCTATCAAACTAAATAAATATATTTTTCGTATTCGACGAGTCTTGAATTTTAATGTGGGATTTCGTAACAGGTATTTGATTGGATTTTTCCAATTAACTTTATGCTTCAATTATACAGTGCAGGATAAATCTTTATTTACAGCTTCGTATAACCGGTATTGACTAATTACTCGACTCAAATCGAACCCCGGGAAACCAATTGAAAGCAATTCAACGACTTCACTTCTGTGATTTGCAGTGCTGGCCGACAGTCAGTTTTGTTTGGTTCGATGCATAAAGCAGGTATAGACTTGGAATCCAATTAACCTCGGAAGCCAACGATAGTAACTATATTTGACGTAACAAGTACAGTTGGCTGTGAAAACAATATATAATTTAAGAGCCAGCTTTACTTTGTTAAAAATAATACTAAACAAAATTGTTTGCAGACATGACTAAAATCACCAAATAGAAAGTTACTTTGCCTTACGTGAACATAATACAATCAAATTTAATATTGCATCGAGAGAGTTATATATTTATCAAGTATTCACGTTTTGACTAACACGTTTAACTAACAGGTTTAACGAAAAGCGCAGTTACAAATTGATCCTGGTTTAAATTTTATTACTCCAAAGTATTTTATTAAATTATAACTTTTTTTGTTTATCAACTGCTCAACAAGTAGGAAAACAACTTAAAATCAACCCTTTAAGTTACAATTTTAAGTAATATTCCTGTTTATGACAGAGAAAATACAAACGTGGCCACAATCTCTTATAATTACCCCAAGGACCACTCGCTTTCTTTTACCCTCAACCTTTGAGTAGAAAATCCGTTAATATATTTATATTTAGAGTTAGTTAAGACAAAAGCTAATAATAAAGCAAAGTTTTTTTTAGGTTCTTTCATTTAAATTCTTTTCAATGGTCAAGGTTCTTACATCCGTGATCCCAATAGATATTGCTTTTATAGCAATATCCAAGAGGTACGGTAAGAATAGTTGCCGCACCGCATGCATGCATACATGAGCATATTCTAAAAGAATGACCATGTCCCCGAGGCGAGTCTTTATGCAAAGAGCTTTATCGCAACGGGAGGAGAGCATAAGCTCGTAAGCTTTTACTGGGATAGCTTTCCAGCGATACTGAGGCCGAGAGCTTTACTTTAGATGCACAATATTAAATAGTCTAAGCATACAATCCACATTTATTGATACTTTCAAAACCTAATTTATTACAGTCATTTTATAGAAAAAGCTACAAAAATAATCTATACAATATGTGAATTCAACACTTAAATTTATTATATTTGATAAGATCTAAAAAGATGTACAGATATTATTTGATGCAGTTAAATTTATAAAAAAAAAAACGCATTTAAAGATATTTTAACACAAAATCAATAATTATAGTTCATCTAAAAAAAAAAACAATGATTGAAGGCCTTCGAAGTTGTAAACCGAGCTGATGCATAGAGATAATCGAAATCTAATATTGCAAATATTTATTTCCACTTAACTGGTCTTTACATCTTTAGATTACGACCTCTCATCAGGTAGACCTGATGATATACCTGGCTCAAAAATATTTAAATATGAAAGGAATACGAAAACATAATTGAGGCTTCTGGAGACATTTAATTTTCAAGCTTTTTTAAATTTAATTACTGTTGAGTTCATGCTACAAGGAGGCTCGGAAGATGTGCCTACGCCTACACATGATACAAAAATATTACAAGAACTCGTTTCTTTATGTCTTTTTTTGGGTTTTGTGGTATTTCCATGATCTCCACCCCCGGTTGCGTGTGTGGCCTCATGCGCACACGCGAGCGGAAGTACAAGCGCCGGGTCCGTAATACGTTTCATTCCCCAAAAATATATAAAGTCGTTAATACAAGCCAATTCTAAGATCTTATTTATATTTCAAAGGCACAAGTAGAGTTTCTTTTCATTTATTTTTTTGCGCAGATTATTAATTACATCCGCGAAAATTCAAAAAAAGCAATCGCAAAACGGGAGCAATAAAAACTCGCGAATTGGTTTTAAATATATTATTTGTACAGAGCGAACAATTTCATAAACGGTAATTAGTAATATGTTTTTGGGTGAAACGAGTTTTTTCCGTTATTTTATGAGTTCTATGAAGTTTTATGATGTTCTAATGATCATTGGTTTTTTATACACCTAAACAGGTATATTGTTATAAACCTCTCATCTACAAACCTTACCTAAATATAAACATCTGTCTGCAATTTTGCTAGTCGGTGCGTATTATTGAAGCCTGGTTTACAATGGATTATTTGTTGAATCGTTCGGATGTCGTGCGTTAAATGCGTTTTCATTAAAATAAACTTCCAAAATATTAAAATACTAGAAATGTAGCCCGTCATAAAATGACGTATTCGATGAACGATGTAATAGTGTTTGAACATATGTTTGGCTGACAATTATATGAATATATTTTCTTTCATTTTGTACACATATATTTTGAATAAGTGGATATTAATTTCGAAAGCAATGCCATTCTATGAGCCATCACAAATGAGTGGTACATACCAATTTTTTATTATAGGACTGTCTTGTATACAATGTTTTTTGTGAAAATTCTATTGTCTTGAAAGAGTTTGCCTTGCTGGTGACTTTCTTTCACGAACACTTTAATATTGTCTTTATTGGAACATCTTGAGAATGCCACATATAACTGTCCATGTGCAAATACTGGTTCATCCAAATAAATGCCGACTGAATTGAAACTTTGCCCTTGCGATTTATTAATTGTCATTGCAAACGCTAATATGACGGGAAATTGCCGGCGTTTTAATATAAATGGCAAACCGGTCTCACTGGGGGCAATTTCAATCCTTGGAATAAAAACTCGGTCTCCTTTATTTGTTCCAGTCAACACCTCCACATCGATGAAATTGTGATGCAGCACTTTAACAATCATACGGGTCCCATTACACAGTCCTCGCTTTGGCTGCATGTTACGGAGGAGCATAACAATGGCGCCTACTTTGAGGATTAGTTTGTGTGGGGGCATTCCCGAAGGAGTTTGGGAATTTAAAAATTCCGTTGTAAAAGTAAAATCGGTGTCATCTTCTGATACCACTGAATCTGCACTATAGTATATTTTATCAGTTCCCGGCAGCAGGCACAGAATTTGATGATTCAACTCTAAACATATTTTGTTTTTGGTGGTTAAAATCACTTTATCGGCTAGTTCATCACTGGCAATAATTGCATTCCCATAAATGGCTCTAATAATGGAATCTTCACAAACCATGTGAGAAGGAATTTCGATATAACCCCTTGGCAAATCAGTTATTGGTTGCGTTTTGCCTTCTCCAATGTCGATTAACCACTGATTGAACACGTCTTGTCCTTCTGATCGCATATTTACACTCAATTTTAATTTCAAAAAGTCACTCCAAAGTAAGCTTGATTTAAGACATGCTTCGATTATATGAGTTCTTGACCCTTTCACAACCACTGGTAATGTCTGTCTAAAATCACCACCCAACAACATCACTTTTCCCCCAAATTTAATATTGTTCTTTTGTATTTCTCGAAATAAAACATCTATGCATTGGAGCATATGGCAAGACATCATGGTTGCTTCATCGATAATAATTAGCTTTGCTTCACGTAAAGATACAGCTTCTTCTGACGCCATGCGCATATGGGATGTTGAATTCTCTAATATCGGAATCGGCAGCTTGAATCCACTATGGACAGTGCGGCCTCCTTTGAGTAGAAGAGCAGCAATACCTGTTGTCGCATGCGGTAGAACAATTTCTCCTTTTCCTCGTACGTATGCCATCAGCGTGTTATACAAATATGTTTTGCCAGATCCACCAGGTCCATCGAGATAAAAGCAACGACTTGACGATTCCGGATTTTCAAGTGCATCACGAATAAGATCAAAAGCTCGTTTTTGAAGTAAATTGAGTGTTTTAATTTTGATTGTCGCTTGATCTGCTTCCGCTTGAATGTCCATGTAGTCGATGGCTTGTTCTGGAATTGATCCTGGGTTTGGTAAACTAAATGATGCCAACTGAAGGCCATGTGACAGTAGAATGTCCTGTATGTCATGCAGAGCTTTATTCTTTGCATTCAACTCGCTCATATATATCAGATAATCTTCGCACAACATATTGGAAAATGTATCCCACAAACCTGATGCATTGGTTGGATTGCAAAAGACACAAATAAAAGCAAATATTTGTCTCAACTGTCGAGGCATTTCAAAAATTGAAGCTTCATCTAAAAGGCGTTCCCATTCTTGGTCATCTGCTAAGAGATTTCTTTGCCGTGCAGCTTCTACGAATGTCGGTTGCAATGTACCATTGAAGCTTTTCAAATTTTCAAAACTCATTGCTCCAGCTACTTTCAGTAAAAGCAAACGAAGGCAATATCTCTCCATATCTTTCGGACTAACTGTATAGATCCGAGACATCACATTACCGCTGGTCTTCTTCCTTGCACTCCATTTCCCTTTTGAAAAGACATAATGGTTAGGAATCTCAGAGTACAAATATTGTCTCGCATTTGCATCAATTATGTTCAACTTAAACCATGCTGTCAGTGTTGTATCATTTTCTGCAGCGCGGGCAAGTGCTGCGTGCTCTTCTCCATCGCTGAAACGGACCATTTGTTGGAGCGGAAGATGGATAGCTAGTCGAATAATTGCATGAGACCTATCGTGCATTTTATATTCTCTTAGCCGCCAAATCGCTTCAGGGGCACTAACATATCGAGCATCGATATGATTTGTTACTTCATTCAAAACAAATTCACCCTTCTGTTCCGTATTTCCAATGGTAACATTGGCCGAATCGTACCCTTTGTAGATATATTTATAAATATATTTTATAGATTTTCCGCTTCACAAAACTGCTTTACCTTGAGAATTATTTCTCGGCCCACACTTTTTATCACTTTAGGCATAGTAAACAGTACTTTTAACGTCTTTTTCTATTAAAATACGACAGCTCTCCTTAGCTCTGCTATCAATAATAATATAAAACATGGCCGAGCTGTCAAATTTAGTTCAATTTTTTTCCGCGGGACTTCTTTGGTGGCGAGGACTATAAGCTGGAAATTTGTTTTTTTTGTAAAAGTTCTAAATTTGAAATTCTCACCGTGAAGAACTGAATCATATAATTCGTACATATTTTAATTCGCTAAAGCATATTTTAAAGTTTATGAATGAAAATATTATCCTATCGTCTTGAAATTCGGCACATAGCTGCGGAAAAATTTACTTAACTTATGTGCAAAAAATCAGCGTTGTATCTTTTAAGATATTCTATACAGAACGGAAAAATGAAACATACATACAAACATACAAATAAACACACAATGGCTATTATATATATTAGATGTTCTAAAAAAAACAAATGTTGGTAATCAAAAAGGCTTCGGTATTAATAATCAATACATTCAGCTTTCGAAGTCAAGAGAATCCCTAGAAAGGTGAAAAGCGCTCAGAATCAAAAAAACCGAATTCTCCTAGCCATTTGGCTATTTATATTTGTTGTTAAAAGGTTTTTCACTTTTCTGCTTGGTAATTCAATCAGAACGGCAGGAGCGCGCCAGTCTTGCGGCGACCCTAAAACACGAAAAAAGCTTTCACGAAAGGCTCCTCTCGGAATTGTATTTATGTACGCAATGCCCCTGAGTCTGTTTTATTCCAATTACCAACGTGCAAGCAGAGCTCTGTCTCTCCAGGTTTGTGCTTGATTTGACTCATTTTGTTTTTTTTTATTTATTAAACTCAATATAACAATAAAGCTGGCTGTACCCATAAACAACAGCTGCACTTAATTTATCTTCCAAAGTATGTAAAAGCTTAGTATTTATATACATATATATTAATGTATATTGCAGTTTTATGGACAAGAATATATCTTTCATTTCATTGCTAATAAGCATTTTACATTGGATAGTATAAACTTACAAATGGCTAATCAAGTATTGAAGTTTAAAAGTATGTTTAATTAATATTTACTGTTGTGCTTTAATTTTGGCTTGCTCCATTATTTAATGTAAAATTAAACGGGGTGCTAAACAAAAGCTCACATTTATAATAACTTCATGCAAATAACTTAATACATAGGAAGTTCAAATAAAATTGTAAGATATTTCTGAGGTGTATTTTTAGACAAACAAGGTTTTGTTTCTCAAAAGCAATTCTTATATATAATTGTATTTAAAAATATAACTTTTTATTTTATGATTTTATTTAGTCCTACTACAATGCCGTGAGAAGCAGACACTTGAAAAAAAAAAACATTATTCAGACTCAAAATTCTGTGAAATTATTTGATACTCAGGCCACAAAGCGCGGCTCCGTGGGGGTAAATCTTGAAGGCGTCAAACCTGGCATTGTCAACGGAACCACTTTTAACTCCTTTCAGACCCCCACGTCTCTATTTCTGCTCTCCGTTTCTCCTATTTCTCTCCACTTTCCGAGCCGGTAATTGTCGTATCCGCTGCAGAGTACCCAGGCCTTAAATCCGCACGGCCTTACAGACGATCTGGGAGTAACGACGTTTTTCAGTATTTATTATAAAAATATATTCTTTTCTTTTTAGTCCAAAAGAAAGATCGGCAACAGCTTACATATCCTATAGATGTGTGTGTGTGTATATATATAGATATATGTGCGTGTGTGTATGTTTATAATAGCATCATTATATTATAGTGATATTAACGATAATAGTTGACTGAGAACAATCGCAATAAATCATCTATAGCATTAAAACTCTTTTCCGGTTAGTGAGTTTGATGCCGGGTAGTGAATTAGATCCCAGTTAACGAAGCGTTCTATTCACTTGTCAGTCTTTGCGTTCATGAGGCGCATTTGCGATGATTCAAATACAAGAGCGGGTCTTCCAGGGTGGGTCTTTGAAGAGCGGGTCTTACGGGTCCAGAGCCCTCATCTCCGTTCATTATTCATTATTCACTTTATTTGGGGTTGGTTTGTTCCTTTCGTTATTTCTGCAGACATTCAAGATAAGATGCGAGGCGGGGCGAGACGTCAGCTTAAAAAGATAATAACCTTGATTATTTAGGGGTGGATTTTAATTTTATTCTGAAATTTGATATTTGAGCGGGACGCTTAACTGTCTTGATAATGTATTAGTCAAGTTATTTTAATAACAACTTGGAGATGCAGTTTATTAACAAAATAGTCTTAATAAAATTGATCATGAATATGGATGTAAACAAAATTAACAAAATCACTCGCAATTAAAATGACATTTAATTTGGTATTCAAATTAAAGATGAAATCTTTTCAAAAGATCTGTATATATTTCTTATAAATACTTATTATATATATTATGTTATTTTTAAGATAAATAGAAACAAAAATATTTTCTTGCTTGTATGCAATTCATTGCTCTAATTTTTAATTCATTCAACATCGAGCCTATACATTCTTAATTATCAATTGATTTTATTAGGATTTTGCACATTTGTTTTATTATGAACGCATTAAAAAATACATTGCTTAATTGTAGTGATTTCTTTGAAAAAACGACAAAAAAATTTAATTTTACTAAAAACTTTTCGGAATACACAGAAAAAAAACATTCAAGATTTTCTTTGTAACCGAGAAATACTTGTAACAATGTTTTTTTCTGCGGGGTGAATGCTATCAAAGTGGCAGGAAAGCAATCATTTCCTGTCTTTTATTGTAGCCGCCTTAAATTTACTGAAAGTATTCCTGAAAACTACGGAGGGGGTGCGAGCGAGTAATCAGCCAGCTGCGTGGGAGGAACACACGATAATTCACAAAGCGCCTCCGCTATTTGGGTCAAGTCAACATAAATTGATAAACTTACGAAAAAAACTGAAAAAGGTGGGACAGAGTTGGCTCGGTTCGACGAAATATCAACGCATCACCCAAATTAGTAGGCATTATTGATTAAAATAATAAGGTCACACTGAATGTAAGGCTGTTTACATACTAGGATTGTACATTTATTTCTCATCCCTACACTACGTAATTACTTATTTCTTCAGATCGATGCTTTCAGGTCCCTGAATGCTCAGGTCCCATTCTATTTGTTCAATCTGTTTGCCCTGTAGTCGTTGTAGGACTTTATAAAGATGTTGTCTTGACCGGGAGAATAATTTTTTTATTACGTAAAGATGATGATGAAAAACTAGTTTTATTTAAATAGTGCTGAACAGTAAATATTCAAAAAGAGTTTAAAATACTTAAAAATTATATTAAACACTGGTTTGCTATGTTAACAAAAAATATTAAAATCTCAATTTTTCTACTTATGTTTGCAAAATAAATTAATTAATGGTCGGTTTATTTAAAAAAAGGATGATCAGTTTTTTATTGGTTATTCACTTTTTACAAATCTAAATTTTTAAAAAGTAATTTTTTAATTTTATCTTTGGACCAAAATTCTTGGTCTAAATTTAGTCATAACTATCACTTGTATTTGAGCATACTATTTTGAGATGCACTAAGCTTGCGCGTCGTTTATGTTGATGTTAGTCGGAAAATTGAGTTTTCCCTTCGCCTCCCTAACAAGACGAGTGCGTTTTCCTTTGGATGAAATTTCAAGAAGATCAAAACCCAAAAAATTATACCATCTAACAATAATGATTGACAAAACATCATACCAATAAAAATATTTTTAACATTTCTTTCATTGAGTAATCTTTAGATACACTAGAGCTCATTGTGCTGTATGTTCCTGAATTCTTTGATATTTTGGTGACAATTGAAAGTTCCTATTGTTAAGGAAATGGCGCTCTCCGGGTCTCCTCGCCTTGGCAGATGGGAGAGTGGAAAAAGCCGAGCCCGTGAAAACCCAGCGGGCCTGCGAGAGCTCTGCTCCAACTTCAAGTACGGCCGCCTTTTATGTCCTTGAACACCTTCAAACGATTTACTTTAGTCTATTGTATGGTACATCTAGATTCCAATTCTCAAAAGCGTGAGCTAATATTTCTTTAATATCTTGACTGAAATCTAAGTAATATATTTTATTCAACAACACACGAATCCCAGAGGTTTTGTGTACGAATTTGCAATCACTTGTTAACATTAACTTAAGCTTATCATAAATTACATGTTTTAGCTTAAGGCAGTCCATTACCTGGCGAAATCGTGTCATTTAATTAATTTAATTGTCACTTTATTTTTCTATATCGAAAATTATTTTTTTTACAGAATATTGAAAAAGCTATAAATTATATTAATCTATTTTTTATTATTTAATTAACGTCCATTTTCAGGGTAAAATCAAATCTTGAAGATGTTGAAAAATTGGATAAAATGACGACTTTTCAAAACCAAAGTTTGTTAAAGATTTTTTTTTTTTTAATTTTTAAATTAATAAGACCCACATGGTTTATATTTAATCTTTTAATTCCAATTGAAAAAAATACTTTTTAATGTTTAGGATTCTTGGAAAATGTACCGGACGAATCTCCAAATTCCTACACTTTAATCGGAAAAAACAAATATTTATCACATTAATAGTAAATTTATACGAAATAAAAATATATTGTGTTCGGAAGAAGAAATGTATCAAACTTTTGCATTTAAATATTTTTGATTAGTGCAGTCGATTTTTCGCAAAACGGACCAATTACCAAAAAAACTCGGTTATGGAACCTAGACCCTTAAAAATAAGTTGAAGTTTTTTGCCTTTTTATGTGATGTTGCAATATAAAAAAGGCAGAGCTTTAAAACAAATTCAATATATATTAAAATTGTCAAATAGCTGCTGGCCATCCTGGTTTTTATATTTTTCTATTTCAATAAAATTATGTGGTTAGATACTCTTATTCCCAGAGTATCTAAACGTTTGCGCCTCTCGCTCATTAAATAAATATAACGTTAGCAGAAACCTTTTAACGTTTAAAAGTTTCTCGATCATATGAAAATATTCTGTGGCTCTATAATAAAATGTAACAAAGCTTTTATTTGTCTTTGTATGACTACCATTTTGAGAATACTAAATATGAATGCCATCCAGTTTTCAGTGGTTAACCTGTGTGTACAGTACGTTGTGTTTCAGTACACAGGACTACACGTGTGTTTCATTATACATGACCACACAATCCACGTGCGGCCAGAAAACCCGTTTCAGATTCTTGCCTGTGAATGCTTTATACCATTGCCCATATAAAACATGGAATTTTATATTATTTTACATTTCTGCTAGTAGCTAGTCATTTCAAAAAAGGCGTTTATATAAAAACTATTTTACGTGTAAAGCGTAGATGCCTTTTCAATACGCCCTATTGTAAAACATTTTATTTTTAAACAATTTTTCAAAAAATATTCCAGACGTTAGGTGTATATTTTATAATAATCATTGATTAAAATAAACATATTTTTTGTTGTTTAAGTAACGCATGTGCTTGATAATTTACATTATATGCAGGTGAAAAAGTTATTGGGTTTGAATCATCCCATGTTTTATCACAGTCCGCTTGTTATATTTTTTTATATACACGGTCGAAGTGGAACATTTCTAGAGAGGCATTTGGAGGTTTGCTGTTTTCTCGGAATATTTTTTTCTTTGTTAATAGTACTGAACGGCTAGAGCAGAAAATTGCGATTGAATGGCTTTTGGCACCGCGGCAGTCATCCGATACGCAATAAGCCGCGGACGAACTTGTGCCAATGCAGTGAAATACACCCGCGGTTATCAGTTGCCGACGAAACCTTATCGCTAGAATTGGTCGACGAGGTTGACGAATCGATAACATTTCATTTTGTGCATCGGCAAGGTCGGTCTGGGAGAATTTAAATTCGAAATGTGTAGAAATCGCAAAAATCGTGGAGAGAAATTTATCTGTCGGCATTTGTAAGTGCACTCAAGGGGAGCATAACGCTAGATAAACTCAGCTGCAACATTTAGTTTTGCATTTAAATAGATTTTATCTATCGATCCGTCTATGCACACACACACACACACACATATCATATCACACGTAATATCCCGCTTTACGCGATCCCGTTTTGCGCGGGTTAAAATGCCTCGCATTACGCGAATTTCAGGTGTATGACTTCTCTTAACAATTAAAAACAGCGTTGGGTGTTATGAACGTATTTTACAAGAACGTAAAAGAAACGCTACCCAAAAGACAATAGATGTATTTTTCACTAAGTACTGCATACTGCTATAAACTGTACTATACTGCATAAAGTGTTCTTAGAATTAAAGTGATTGATTTAAATGATTCGTATTTTTTGTATTAAGTTTTGACTATGTATGTATATTTAATCATAAACCCCGATATACGCGTATTTCACTTAACGCGATTTTTCCGGAACGTTTCCCTTGTGTAAAGCCGGGTATTACTGTATTAGAGAAATAATTATTTTCATGAATAACGCCCTAGATAAAAAAAATATTTTGGACATAAAAGAGATGAGGTAAAAAAATAACAAAGACAGTATAATTATATATTTTTTACGTAAATCACAATTTTCTTTATCTATTTGAACTCATGATAATAAATATGATACTCAATTTTTTCCATCAGGCCGAGCATAACATTATTGCTATTTTGATTCGTTAAAATTTAATTTATTAAATAAACTTTAGAAATCTAATATGATGTTACTCTCTCAGACAAATTATAATCGAAAACATGATATTAGAATTTTTCAGCTGTTATTTAGAATAAACCCTAACATAAAATTGAAATAGTAAAAAATCTAACATTAAAAAAATAAGTCTTATCTCTATAGACAGAAAAAAATCAAAAGCTATCTTTTAACCAAGGATTAGGATACATAGTGGAAAAGGCGAAAAAAAAAATATTCTGAGCTCTCTGAGAAATTGCAAAGTTAAAACGTGGAATATTGAGACTGGTTTTTAATGCCATATTTTCTATTATCTTAGAACAAAAGTGGATGAGACTTAAGATAGTCTGGAAGCAACGAAGCAAATATAGAATTACAGTGAAAACTTTGCTTGCAGAAATGATATCTGTTTACAAACATTTTATCTTTACATCTTCAAAAGCAATATTTTTACTTGTTTGGATATTTTAATTTTAGTTTCTTTACTGTGAAATACTTGATTATTGTTTTATAATGCATTTTTAAAGAAAGGGATACTATTTAAAAATCCACACATGAAACGAGTTTAATTTCGCTTTTAAGTATCCGATGGAATTAGGTCGTCATGGAAGATTTCAATTTTTTTTTTGAACGCTCAAGCCTTTAAACTTTTAGCTTCGTTTTATATATGTGTCGTTTTCCTTAAAATAAGTTTTTTAAGGAATGTATAATAAACAATTAATAATGTAATTTAATGTAATATACTACAAAAATACATTTTATTAGGGTAGAAGATTGGCTCGAAATGAAATTTAGTCATTCATATTTATTGTTTCAGTATGAGTAAGAGTCCTGAGTATTTGTGAGTAACAATTTTTTTTATAGGCACATCGATTAATCGCTTACATATAACATTTACAAGTGCCTGAAAATATAAATATCTAACCTATATGGATAATATAAAGATGATGTGAGGGTTACAATGATTCTGAAAACTATAAGTCTATTCTGTTCTTTCATATTACCGTTACGGGGAAATAAAGGCAATTACCATTAATAAATGTAATAATATCAGGTTCGTATAACGATGGAAAACATTATTGGTTTAATGAAACTCGCCCTGAACCTGCTGTCGGGTTATATACATTTGACGTTTATAAATCTGTACAATTTGCTTCTTTATAATACTAATGAAGTTAAAATTTAAATTTTTACATTATTTATTTATTTAAACAATGTTGATATTTTTTGTGAACAAATTAAAATGTATTTATAGTGTAAAATTATCTGATAATTAAATTTTATAGGAGCTTTGGCATCTTTATAGAGGTTTCAGATAGCTCAGTAACAGAAACCTGTCACATGCATAACAATTCAATTGGCAGACTTATATTGAAACGCAGTTAAAACTACACATGACATTTTGAAACAAGTTTTGTTGTATAAGCTTTATTAATTACTATTTAACACATTTAAAAAAAAATTGTTATGATTTTAATTTAATTGTCTAAAATAAGTTCAAATAATATAATATAGATAATATATCATGATTTGTTACCTTTTATAACTCGTTAAAATGTTGATTATTATATTGAAAATAAACGTGACTGTGAAAGTACTGATTGATGTTTTAATGATAGGTTTATACTTATTTTTTAGAAATGCGGTGTAATAAATAATTCTCAAAAATTGTTTATTTGATATTCTGAGTTAAAATTTGAATAAAGATGTAATTTATTTAGAGAGTGTACAAATCTGATCAATAATTGCAGTCTCATATGCTGTGCTTTTGGTAGTTTGTTTTAGAATTTCCATTTACTCATTCTGCAATACAAAGTACGCCAACAGAATTGACACCAATAAACAACTCGTTATACTATTGTGGTTGCATAATAATAGCCGATGGGACGAGAGAAATGCCAGAGCATTGTACTGGCCAACCAGTGGAATTGAATCTCTTGGTAATTGCAGAAATCCCATTAATATGCAAATCTAAGTTGATAGACAATTACTATTTATGATCATATTCAGTCGCAAGCAATTGAAAAAATATATATAATATCATGTACTCAAGACGTGTCACGTTCCCAAAGATTAAAAAAAAAATTAAAAGCTAAGCTTTGTCAATCCTTAAACCAACTTTTTACTTTTATAGACGTTTGTAAACTATTCAGGATAATGAAACCTGCCCAAGCGCCCTTGAAAATTCGTAATGATCGATCATCTTGAATCTTGGATAAAGATCTTCCTGTAGTAATTTGCTTTTGTACAGCTCGATAGAAATTTGTTGGGTTATTCTCACTGGTTACATCTTTAAATGTCACCACTAATTATTCAGACCTATAGGTGTAAAAATTGAACAAATACGTTATAATAATATATATGAGTTTTTTTTATCCCACAAATTGATTCATGGTTTTTATTTAAGTCTTTACTTTTCAAATTTTTAAATAGTGTATGAATTTTTTCCATAAACTTAACTGATTTATATTTTTTTGTTGCAGATCTTAAAAACGAGACAGCAATATACAATTTTATCATTGGTAAGTGTAAAAAATATTTTCAATATATTTCTACATTGTTTTAAAGTTGAAATAAACGCAGATAATATAAAGTGATATACTGGTAAAATATGAATAATTCAGACTTTTCCCGAAGGCTTTTATTTATCTGCTATTATTTTGAAACTATATTTATCAAATGTGACAGTTTCATAAAACTCAAGGTAGTATCTCGTATCTGCTCACACTTTCTAATCAAATAGAATGCAATTCAATACCTCTTGGAAGTCAGGTTTTTATTTCGGGGGTTGAATTTGAACAGGCTTCGGGGAAACTTTGCCTTTCTGCTAACAGGAGCCGAGCGCACCTGAGACCCAGCCGAGGGGTTTTCTGTAGTTGGTGTGGTTGCTAAAGTGCTCCCTTCAAGCTAGCCGCTAATGGGCGGCGCGAGAACCGTGGGAGCTTCAAGGTCGCCCCTGAAACCGTTTAGCTTCTTGCAGGGAGCACAGTGCAGCCTCGTGCCGGGTAGCTGTGCAACATGGTGTAAAATTAAAATTAAAATTTAAAATATTTATGAAATATATGTAAGTAATACATTGTTGAGAGTAGCGTACTGCACAAATATACGTACATTATATTTAGTACGTATTTTTCTTTCAGACTTTAAACCACATTTTTTTGGGTGATTTACGTGTATAACAGTAAAAATGTGCTTTTGAAACTCTTCGAATATTTAAAAACATAATTATGTATTCAATGTTTTTTGTATTCAATCGTTTTAATCGTGTTCTCTGACGCACACATGGAAAGTTAATTATCACTTACACAAATGTCCTTGTGCAATATCAATATAAAATACCAATCACACTTAGTTCATTATTGGATCATTATCGCAGAGTTTCCTATTAATTTTAGTATCCATAAAAAGTTCCGATTGATTCTAAAAAATAGCATTAGTATATGGAAGGTTAACAAACATAATCATTGAAGCTACCTGATGTTATAATGCATTATTTTCGTACTTGAAAGTATTGATTTCTATTGTAGTCTTTTCATTAGGCATCTAATGCTTTTATATTTAGTGTATCCAACAAATATTAATTATAAGATCATTATCGCAGAGTTTCCTATTAATTTAAGTATCAATAAAATAGTCTTGATTGACTCTACAGAATTACATTAGCATAAAGGTGGTTGATAAACCCAATCATTGAGACTACCTGTTGTTATAATGCATTATTTCCGTACTTGAAAAGTTAAATTTCTAGATTTAGTCATTTCATTAGGCATCCAAAGCTTTAATATTCAGTGTATCCAACAAGCCGTAACATTTTTAACGGCGAATATTCTGCAGGCGGCGATGGCTTTGAGGCAATGAAACTGTTTATAGAGGCAATCTAGGCTCAGCCCGGTGAGGCAAGCTTTATAGGGCGGGAATATGCCGGGCCACTTTATGCCGGGTTTAACGAGAAACTTGTCTGGTTATAATCCGGTTTAAATAGAAAAACTGAACGAGAGTTATTCATCGGTTATTACGAGGCGTCATTAAAACAATTAAGCGGTTATACAAACATTGCTGTGAATATAATTAAATTTCGTATTCTAGTGATCTTTACATATAAACAAACAACGTTCAATGTTTAAATTTAACTAAAGTTAATTAAATTAAAAAATATGGTGGAGAATTAAAACTTATGAGCCCGAGGGTTACGTGTTCCTTAACTCCACTGATCTCTGAATCTCTGACTTCGGTGAGAGAATTATATGGCAGCTGAAGTATTTAGAATAAAAACTTAGGAGACATGAAAATTTAGAGATTGTTTAGAGGTTGAACCGAAAACTAATTTATCAAATTAGTAAAAGAAAGCTATCAGCACACATAATTATTTATTGTTTGTTTTTTAAAAACGAGATGTGTGGTAGGTTGTGTTGAAATAAAATAAAAAAAATCGATTGTCTAATTGTCTCTTTCCGTGGCTTTTATCCTCTGATATGTGTTGTTAAAGCAATAGAAACGAATTTATTTTCTCACATTTTTTACAAATTGACTAAGTGAAACTTTTATATTAAAAACTTTCAATTCTGTTACATTTCGCCATCCACATTTCACTACAATATTGCTTTTATTTCTAAAATACCCATTAAACTATAAAAGCCTTTAATGTGTTTTCACTGTTGCAACGCATTACAAGTAAGATTTAAAATATTTCTCGTCTGTTGCATGCACGGCTTCAAAATTTTCGCAGTTATTTGATTAACACAACGTTGCCTTGAGATAGAACAGAGACAAATATATTATTTGCAGAGCATAAGTATATGAAAGGTCGATCTCTCTCTCACTCATACATATTTAAACCTTTTACAAGACCCACACAAAGAGGTTTACAGCAACTGAATACGACAGGCACAATATTACAAAGACAATAATCTAGTTTATTCACGAAAATGGTTATTTGGAACATGTGAGATTTCAATTAAATATATCATAGCGCTAAAGAGAAATTAGATAAATGACCTTTAATTTTATAAGCTTATGCTATAATATATAGGTTAATAGATTGTTAATAGACTCAAAATGGTTTTTTGTATCACAATAGATCATGATTTTTTCTTGATCAATTTTTTTTACGTATGCAAAACGCTAGACAAGAAAAAAAGGACTCATAGTTGAATAACCAAGTATGATCCTGTCTGCTCTTGAAAATGATATTATTACGTTTGTAAATCCTTTAATGCTACACATTATAACCATTATTCTTCTCTTAAATATCAATATTATCGTTTTTTCACATCAAAGAATTTAAAACCTTTCAGTATTATTTATGGAAACTTGCTGGAAAACCTGAAAAAGCTTTTAGAACTCAATTTTTTAAAATGTTTGTTTCTAAATAATAACTTTTCCTTTTATTTATTCTGGTTTGATTTAACATTTTTCATTTAAGCTATAATATATAAATATAATATGGAAATAATCTGATGAATTAAGAAACGAGCGTTTACAGCCATAAATGTTCTAGAAAATAACAAACTTTTTCACTGCAAATAAAATAAATATTTGTTTGTTCTGATTTGTTCAATATTGATCCACGCGTCATAAAGACGTGTGCTATGAATTATTAAACAAACATTTTCAACAGCTCTCAATTGTTCAAAGTGTGCAGGAAATCAATATTCTCATAAACAGAATCGAGTCTTACTTATCGGCATACTTCTCTCTAGTGGCCAGCCGCAAATTTCAGACAAAAGATAAACAAACTGGTGCTAATACATTTGATTAGGTCGTGAGGTTTGCAAGCTAATAGGGGATGAAAGGTCATCCCCCAGGTGGAGTCGCAAGGGCCGATAAGTAAGGCGACACAAGCGGGCGCACCTCATCCCTTTGCCCTGAGTCATTAATCGAATTCTGTTACGTACGACTTGGCCACGTAAACTGATGCCTGAAAACTTGTGCAATTACACGAACACTAAACGAACTTACGTGAATTAAGTTTCATTGAATTGCGTCTCCTAATAAGATGACTGAGTTAAGTGCGAAATGGGTCGGTTAAGCTGTAGATTGATTAGAATGAGGTTTAAATTTTAACCAGTGAGTTTATTTATAGGCTAATGTATATTCAATATTTTAATATTTTACATAAAATACTCGTGTTTCGACAACCTTTCACGTTGGCATAATCACACGAAGTTATCAATCGGTGTTTCGATTGATAATGCGAACGTTAAAGGTTGGCGTACTAGAAAGTAACAACAAAATAAAAAGTCTTTCTTATATTTTAATAAATATAGTTATAAAGAAACAACAAAGTCCACTAGCTAAATTTTTAATTGCATACATTTGGCAAATAATATATTGTATTAAAGTTCCAGTATTTTATTCTGATCAGAATTTGTAGAATTATTGTCTAGTAGTAAAAGAACTTTATTTCGCAAAATGTTTGCCTGGTAACATATTGATTATATGCATGGCAATAAAATGTTCCTTTGGTAAGATAAACGACTTTCTTTTCCATGACAAGAAAAACAAGAAGTCGAAATCGAGTAGCAAAAGAAATTGATATTAGATATTTGTCTTGGCCTCCACCGAAGGAGCAGAGAAAACATGCCTTTTATATCAGATAAAAGAACAGTGAACAGTATATATAATTTTCTTAATGTTTTATATGTAATCTTTATTTAATATAAATAAAAAAAAATTTATTATTTTATTTGGATGTAAGATTTACGAAATAATAATAATAAATATTATATTATCTTTTGATAATAAGTGATAAAAATGACAAATTATAAAAAGTGTTTTTTTTATATTCGTTCTTCGCAAGAAAAGCAAAATTTTACATAAACTAATCATCAAGGCTTTTAAGTATTTTGTTTTATTAAATTTTGTGTTTGTAGACTGGTAGCATTCTTCATCGCTGGAATATATTTTCTTCATTCACAAAATTAAAAAATACGCAGTTGCTTATATTAAAAAATATTCATGACGCAGAACTCTCTATTGCCTAATTAAATTACCCAAATTAGTAAAATTCTTATAATGAAAGCTTGTAGCGGGATCTTTATTGAAAATAATAAACGTGCGTAGTGCTACGCTGAATCACATTTAGTTCAGGTCGACAGTAGTCAGTCATGTTAATCATGGACAGTCTGTTACTACACAGAGATTAAAGTGATAAAATCATGAATAGAAAATATTGTATATATATAATAAATAATTTAAATGTGTTCAATAAAATGTCAATTACCTTAATATTTGTAAGTTGCGTCTATGCTCTAAGTGATTCATTGAATGAGTTGTGGGTGAGATTTATGTAAGACATGTGCGTTACACTTAATCAATTTCTGATTGATCGCTAGATCTTTTTCCAAAATAGATACATTTTGTAGCCATTAGCTGTATTCTTTTAAATATCCTATCTTTTGAAATGTTTTCAAATTTACCTTTGTCTATTCAATAGACATTCTGGACGAATGTCAAAAAAGGTCGGCTGAGGAGCTCGTCCCAATTCAAATAAAATAAACTTTCTTTCATCGGTCAGATCTGAAGGGGCCGAGTAATTTATATCGCCTTTTCCTTAACTATCAATTTATCCTCATAAACATCTGGTCGCCTCTCCAAGCCCTTTGAAGGGGAAATCCGACCGGAAAAGTAAATCTGCTATCTCTGTTTAATACCATTCATCAAGTTAACGGGGAGTCCCAGGCTTTCCAATAATGCACAGCCCGACTTTTTGGCCAGTAATTTAAAAAAAATTATATCTCCCATAATGTATTAATTTAATTTTACAATTGAAAAAAAATAATTGACATTATTTTAATATCAGTTAATAAAATTGTTTTTGTAAGAAAATAACACATATTATATTTACTATCAAGAAAAGCAGTAAATTTATAAATCATAATTTTTTAGGTTTTTATGTAAGGTTTTGATTACAAGCACATTTATTAAAATACATATATCAAAAAATGTTATCATACGAATGACAAGAGAAAAATCATGATTGTTAGAGCACGCTGAGTTGAAATTGGATTTGAACTTTCAATTGAAATTCGCATCCCATATATTTAATGTTAAATTAGCTTATATATATGTATTTAATAATGAGCTTTTGAATATTCGATTATTGCCATTTTCCAAAGGCTGACTTCCTTTTGAAATTGTAGTATAATAACAACGTTGAAATCAGGCCGCGATCTGAATACGAATTTCAATTGTTAACGTTATATAACAAAACAGTATTTTAAAAATATTTACATATTTATTAGAATACTTGCATGAATGGAAACAATTCGATTCAATTATTTTACGTAACATCGACTAATCCCGATATTCAGGGCGCATTTCAAACATATTTTTACTCAGTGATATATTCCCATATTCTACAGAATGAATGGAAAAAAAATTCAATGTTTTTGGAAGACTTTAAAATATAAAAGTGCCTTTGTGCATCGATCGGGTTCGACTAAATGGGTTGTTACCTTTTAAGCTCTCACACAAAGCTCCTGTCTAGCTACTTTGATATCATTTTTTTTTTTACTTTTTCTAAGAACGACATTCACCTAGGTTTTATTTAACTTTCGCATTCATTTGTTTTTTTTTATTTTATTAAAGTTTTTTATGAAATTTTAATATAAAATTTAAAAGTGTCTTACTTTGTGATACTCTTTACGCTCTAAATATAAATCCGTCCGCGGGTCGTGCGGAAATCGTAAAAGTAAAAAGTAGAGTGAAGTTTTTAGGAGACAAGCGGGAGACGTTCATCGAGAAACTTCCTCATACAATATGAAGGACAACGACTGCTACATGCATCCTGAATAACATCCTGAACACGAACACACTTTACCCGACGCCTTTTATTTATTTAAAAGACACATTTTTTATCTGAAATGGTTGCTACAACATTCCTCATAAGCAGTCACATGTAACTTGCTTTTATTTATAAAAGGCAATTTAAAATAACACAACTGCATGAAATTAAAACACCACCATTCAAATTTGTATAAATATATATTTTTAGCTTTTTCATCATTAAATACTTGAAAAGGTATAACAATAATAATTACTTTCCGCATTCTTAGCCGGTACAGTTCTATTGGAGATAAAAGGCTGATTCCGATTGTGTCACTTTAAAAAATCCAAAAATTTATCTAGTTTTTTTATAGAATAGAATTAGAAATTTTTTATAGAATTTTATAGAATCGATTACCGAATAAAACCATATTGTTTTGCAAATACTGATGCATTAAATAATAAGTATAATATTTTTTGTATGATTATTTCAGCATGACATCTTGCTTGGCATTGATTTTAAGTAAATTGCCAGAAGTACTAAATATATTAATGGCTTTGAATTTCAATCGGGTATCAATTGAATTTATGGTCCATCTTAAAATGATGTCATTAGTGAATTTAACAATGGTCCTCCTTCATTTCGCAGTACGCGAACTTTAGCCGTGTACCTAAAGAAATCGTAAAAATCAACAATAAATCTGAATCCCTTCATAGCTGGCAGAGAGTCGTAATATTTTACTGCTGAGACCATTTCATCCTGCATCACACTTTACTGGTGTCATTTTATTACTGAACCTGAATGGTCCTACAATATTTAAACATGTTTTAAGGTACATATTAAAGAATACGTTACTAGAAAATATGTATTCAAATATTGGTACTGTTTTCAGGTTTAGGCTACCGTTGATGATGTGAAGGTTTTTTGATGTTATCTGTTGTGTGAGCCAATTCCTCAAAATGGTCTCAACACCGTGACAGAAACGTCGAATAACATAAAACCTCAGCTAGCTTAAATCCCAAGAAAATATTTTTGTGAATTTCATTCTTTTTAAAATTTAACTGCATATATATTTGAATTTTCCTTTCATTTATAGTATTCACAATCTTACTCGAATTGTCTTAGTTTTTATTGAAAATATAAAAATAAATTGTGCTAAGATTTTAAAAAAAATCTAACGTATAATGGATAAACCAAATGATACCAAAATATTAAAACAAAGCTTGAGTTTGATCTAAATGATAACTGAAAAATAAATTAAAGCTTTTTCTAAACAAGTTGTAAATATTTTATCACATGATTTAAACAAAAAAATCACAAAGTAATTAAAAGATTTTCTTGAATTCAAAATATCATTTATATTAACAAAGTTTAATTCTAGCATATTTTAAATAACCGAATTATTGTTGTATTTTAGTAATTTAAAAAGAGCAGCTCGTTTTAAATATGAGTTTCAATATAATTTCACTTCTTCTAAAATGTTGAAGAGAAATCATTATAAAGTAAATGAACGCGGAAATAGTATTTGTTTTCATTAGCCCGTTTTATATTTTCATCAAGATTGTTTTATTCGGTTGCTTGAAAAGTTTTTGGGCTCCCAAATGAGTTTTCCAGAAGAGAAATACTTTATTTGGACACGTGGATAATGTTTTCTGTTGCTGTTTACAAAAAATATATTTTTAAGTAGCGTGTATAAGAGATAAAAAAATGACTTGTTTACAAAATTTTAAATGGCAGCAATATTAAAAATTGCTGAAAAAATTTAAATAATATTAAATTAAAGACTAAAATAATAATACCAGAAAAAAGATTTATTTTCGGACTTAGGTATTTTTCTCAAATGATTTTATAAAAATTGCCTAAAATTTTAAATTATTCTAAGAGTATAATGTTATAATATGAAAGCATCATAGTTCAGTTATTTTTACTAACAAGACTTCAGTAATTATTGAACGATAAAATAAAAAGTGCTGATGTTAGTGTTCAAACAAGGGTTTTCTTAAAAACTTGACGAGAAGCCTTTTATTAAATTAGAAAGTTCGAAAAGCTTGCGCTAAATGAAACCTCGTATATGTTAAACTTTACATTGCTGTGCAGATAAATTTATGCAATATAACCTTAAGTATTTATATTGTATATTAATACGATTCTCTCTGATGAGCTTCACTAAAGCTCGTATAGAATATTCTAAGGAGCTTTTTTTACAATACTCTATATTTATACCACAAATATGAATAATCAAATGATGAAACTACAACGGCCCACACAAGTTTTAATACAACCGGCAACCAACCGACTAATAACGTCCTCTTTTGCTTAAGTTTTTTGACAAGTCTAAAATAATCTAATTCGCAGACGCTTTTTGTTAATTACGGTCGGTTTCGTAGCCACGTGTGTGGGTCGGTTACGCGATACTTTGATTTTTGTGTAAATATTTACGAGTTTATTTATAATGGCGTACTTTTTGACACCATCGTTATGGCCATAATTGCCTAATTTGAGCCATCTGCGCCGGACACGTACTTCTCTGGTAGGATGAACGCTTATGTTTTAACAAAATTTGTTAAGATTGATTACCCTAGCACAAGTTTTATAGTATGGAATTAGTAAATGGTGGTAATTTAAAAGGGTGAAAACATACCAGTCAAAATAAAATCATTTAAAAATTAAGTCAAGTAAATTGCAAGTCAATTGTAAAAGCACTCTAAAATTTAATATAAACGATTATTTAAATACGTGTGTATGCAAGCGATTATCACAATAAAGCTGAATGTCAGAAATTCTTAAAAATAATCGCTGAAAATATATTGAAAATAATATTTTATCTCCAGCCCAAGCAAGCAGTCTTGTCTTGTCACAATATTGCCCCGAGAAAATTTCATAAACCTCAAACAAAGCACATCATCACAGAGAAAGCAGCACGCCTTGTTTTACAAAGGAGTCGCCGAATATTTTAAGAGGCCTACCAACAGCTGAAAAAATGTTTATGTCAAGTCGGGAATGATAATTTGTTTTTTTTTTTTTTCATTATTTTATTATTTTGTTAGGGATCACAAAAAATATTTTATATTATAATGGGCTTAAGTTGTACCACAATAAATTTAAAAAAATAAATATCACAGGTTGGAATTTTTCAGATTCAAAATTGTTATCAAAAAGTATTATTTTTTATATACAAAAAATAATCACCATGTAAAGTTTTTAAATATTGTTTTAACTTCAAAGTTTCATTTTTTTCTAAAGATGCTTATTTTTAATATTCAGAATAATTTTTTTAAACAAACAATAAAACATCATAAATGATAGGAGCATTTATTGGGATCAACTTTAATTTGTAGTTTTTTCTGAATTAGTAAGCTTGGTCATGGTTTAAAAAACATAATATGTTCACATATGATAGGACTCTATTTTCAACAGTGATTTAAAATAGAAATGGTACAAATAATTTTTTTAAATAAAATAAAGTTTTAATCTCAGTTATTGATGCTCCATAGAAATTAAAATTAAATAGATGAAAACTGAAATAATAATTCGATTACCGTTAATAAACATAATCACAGGTTAATAAACCGAATATAAAAATGTTTTAATATTTTGTTAGTGTATTCTTTGATTATAATTATAAAAACCTTATTTTGAAGGTTAATTGTATCTTAATTATCTACGATAAATTGATTTAATTTTAATTCTCTTTATTGATAACATACATAATTACCAAAATGTCTATAATTTTTTTTGTTTATGAGCGCAATCACCTTTAAAGAGCTTCACCAGACAACACTTTTCTTCATAATTAATTAATTTAGTGACAAATAAAAATTATTGTAGTCTCTTAGGTATTTGAAATTCAATTTTGTAGTACCTTCAATATTTTGGTAACACTTAAGATCTGTGTAAGTATTTCACAAAATAACAAAGATATAATGATTTAAATCCAATCAGAAAAATATCAAATTCAATTTCATTCAATGGTCAATATGACTTAAAATAACTCCCTGAAAAAAGAAAACAGATTTATAAGTAAAATTTATTGTCTTAACGAGATGTATTTTTTTCTCAAATGAGGGCATTACAATTATTATACACAATATATATTATGTACGTTCGTAAGAAAATTAAAAAAATATTTTATAATATTAACGAATATTCATAAAAAAAAATTCTAACTTTACCCTTAAGGGTAAAAAAAATCATGCAGTTAACTGCATGATTTTTTTATTTATCCGTGAAAAAAATTAAGGAGTTAGGGAATTATGTGTTAATATAAAGAAAAATATTTTGTATATTAGGAAAAAACTGAAAATATTCATATCTCATAAACAAAAACTATATAATTTTAATTGATTAAGAAAATAACTTACTTTAAAATTTAAAACATATTTTTGAAGTAGAAAAAAGATCCCCAGTAATGTGTTCTAATAGCTTATACTTAAATCACGTTTTCGCTCATTTGCCAAAAGTTGGCGAATGTCATCTTCTAATACGTTTTGTGTCTATTCTAGAATTGTTAGTGGTAAAAAGTTGATATAAATTAGTTAGACAGGTCCAACATAACGGCCACAAAACGAAACGGTTGATCATATAAGTTTTTATGGGATTTAAAAAAAAGGTTTTATGGTTTGTTACCGATCTGTCATTATATGCAGTTAAGGGTTTTTAATATAAATTAAATCCCTTTTTTATGAGAATCTACAAAATAAAACTTATTATTAATACTTCTTTGGTTTTTGTTTATATCTCATTTCCAGTTGTAGGTCAAAGGTCTTATTATTCTGCATTTGAAATTCACACAGGAAGGATGTCGTCCGACTTTGCAAAATATGAGGGACGTCGACAATCCCGCTAACTCTTGACGAGGGTGAAAAGGGCTCCCTCGTGAATGAACGTCTTTCTGCGAGAAGAATGGATCCAGATCTTTACTGGGGCTGAAATGATTGTGTGGAACTGATGGTGTTAATCCAATTATTGTTACGGTCGTACGCCTCCACGCAATCATCACATCTTCGAGGTGAAACGTCTTGTTAGAGTCCTTGTTTTGAAATAAAGATATTTTCAGGTATATGTTGTACTGAAAACGCGGTAGATGTGAAGCCGAGACACGAATTTACTAATCGTTGGGTGCTTTAAGATTAGTGATCATATTTTTGTTTCTTTTATAAAATATAAAATACCAGCTGACAATTTAGATATTTCAATAAACTGAACTGATAATTTTTGTCTACAATTATAAGCTTTGTGCTACGTGATAAAATAGCTATGTTTATTTTTTATATTAAGGTAGAGAAAAATAAGTTTTACGAGATATGACTCGCAAAAAAGAAAAGATTTTATTGTGGCGAGCGTATGCCGTTCTAAGAAACTCTGCAAACAAAGCAGAACTTGGAGTTCGTATGATAAGAATTTTAATGCAAACAGTCCGCTTTGTATTTCTCTGTTTATTGGCGTTAGCCAAATAAGATGTTTTACATTTACATTTCAAAATATACATTTCTATAGAAACAATAAAGTTTATAATTATATTTTGTGATAAACATTACTACTTTTTGTTAAATAAGTTTGAGGATAATATGAATCCTATGTTTCTTACATCTAACTCATAACTTCACTTATTGTAAATGATTTAGTATTTGAGTAATTTATTCAAAATCTTACATATTCTACCGTGTAAATTATAAATTTGCTAGAAAATAACTACCGATTGTTTGAAAATGAAAATTTCTTATAAATCAGTAAATTTTCAGCATCTTTAAAAATCAAATAAAACATTGAAAATCTTATATTCCTACCTTTAAATTTTTAAAAATTAAATGTGTTGTTATGCTGCGTTATAGATATAACGTCTATCTCTAGGGCTTTTGTATTATTTCATTATAAATAATTAGAATCAAAATAACGTCACAACTTTCAAGTAATAACGTAATATCACACCCAATATTACACCCACGAACCCAGAATTAACAATTTTTAAAAGATTTTTTATTTTAAAAAAATTTAATGTTCTTTCAATTTCGCAATGATGAATTTTTAAAGTCAAGAAATTTTTTAAATTAAGTTTCGAAAGTTAAATTCTCGCCAGTCCGACATATTCTATAGAGCTATGAATTAAGCGAGGTTAGGGTCTAAGAAAGTTTTGCCGGACCCAACAGGTCTCGTAGCTTGGGGGTTCTTAAGAACAAAGGGTCTTGGGTAGAAATCCACCCCCAAACTTAGAAAGCTGGATTAACTCTTAAACCTAGACTAAGTAGATACTAACACTAAAAGCTCACGTCAATCTCGAATAAGCTTTCTCCAACGGCATGACGAATTTCGACATTCAGCATTTTAGAAAATATTGCACGAATCAGTTATGCTAATATTTTATTACTTTGAGTTTTTTACAAACAAAGAAAATTAGTATAAAATAAATATTCATTGAGTTTTTGGCGTCCGTGTTGTTGTTTGTGATTTATGAAAACCTTGGTTTTATCTGATTATGTAGCATTGCTGGAATTTCTCTTAAAGGACAAAAGCTGTGTATAATAAAGAAGTTTTTATGATTATTATACATAATATTTGCCTGCTTTACTTCTTTATGTATTAAAAAAATATATGAGTAAAGTAGGGAAAAGAGCAATTAAAAAATACAAGTGTGTTTTTTTATATACTGCGGCAGAATAGATATATCGATTTAAAAGGTAAGCGTAGTGTAGTTTCTTAGTTTTCATTTTATTATCAACAAGCAGGTCAAATATGAAAAAAGCGAAAATTGCAAGGAATATTATAGAATTTCTGTCTATTCTTTTCGGTTTTGTTTAATTTAATTATAAAGCGACTTTGAAGAGTAACTAAGATTTTTTTGTTATGTATATTTTTTTTCGATTGTAAAATATTTTCTAATTGTCGCTTCACGCGCAAAATAACAGTTATTGTATAATTGTATGGTTAAAAAGAGCGGATATAAATAAAAAAAATATTTAGTTATAAAACTTGGCCACTACTTACTTGCAGAACTGCATCATAGTTTTACCTGCAAGGGGTCTCGTCTTTGGCCCAGTTCTGCATCGTTCGCTTCGCGAGGTTTGATATTCAGGGCACCTGGCCGCTATGCCCTGTCTTGAGAAATGAAAAAGTCGAGGTACGTTCTCTTAAAGAAACGTGAACTTAACTACGCCATAAGAATATATTAACACGCGAAATGTGCAGGATCCTTCGTGCAACGTTGTTATACTTGAATTTCTGTAAGAGTCTATGAAATTCGTTCGTAAATAATGTTAATTGCAAAGCACGACTTGTGAGAGGTATTTTTTAAATAAAACATATTGCATGCCTGCGTTGACTACAAGTCTTTGACATCAACTTAATTTATCTTTATATCCCCGAGCGGGAGACAAGGACACGCAATTTGAAAAGTGTAGCATACTACTTTGTAGAAATTGGAGACCGTAAAGGAAGAGGCAGAAAGGCAAGCAGTAGGGATGTATTTAGAGATAATTGTGTCAGTGTTTCGATTTATATGTCTGTTGTTTACGGATAATAAATTAAATGAACAAGATATACTTTTTCACGAAGAGTTTGCTAAACCCTAATCGAACCAGACACCCATGGTCGTCAAGCAAGTAAACTAGCTATTTTACTACAAAGCAGGTTAAAAACAAAGATATAAATACAAAAAATAATAGCACACCTACCTTGATTTTAAGAAGACAGATATAGTTAGGTGATTTATAAGAATGACAGTTGGACACTCGTAACTAGTTTATTAAGTTGTATTTATAAAATAAGAGTTTTCTAGTAATATTTTAACTGCTTGAATTATCAAATTTTTTCATAAAATAATAGATAGTGTGTGAAATGTAAAATTTATAAAGCCCATTTAAGAAACATTAATAATATTCAATATTTTTGACAGAAAGTACCCAGTGAAGTTCCATTATAATATTTTATGTACATTAAATATTTAGTAATGTTTACATTTTTATTTATAGACGCGACCAGTTTTGTCAAACCACTCAATCACTGAATGGTTATTCTACATAAAAAAATATTTATTTTTTTAAAAACTATTTATTTTTAAATGATGAACTATATAGAACAATACAAGCATTCCCAATTCACGAAATTCCAACGACTCCGACGGAATGCGTAGAATTTTAAAACTGTTTCGTTTATTTTATAACAAAGAAAATATTTCTAAAGATCTCGCGGGGTAAACAAAGAGCCGCCGCGGCGCCTCGCACTGTCTATTACGCAGAAAATTTTTTTTTGTCCTGCCATCGGGGTCGCATAAATATTGCGACCGCCATGGCTAACGACTCGTTTTTAGGAGAAAATTCAATCCATCCCCAAACAATATTTTTTTCAACATAAAGGTAGATAAGGTCGATAGATTAATCTTCTTCGGGTTCACGGGGCGGGGGTGAGCGGCCGCTGAGACCTCCATAAAAACGAATTCGCGTTTAGTATATTTATTTATAATAGTATTCACAACAAATATGAGTAGCTAGTAGGTTACAAACACTTTTTTTTTCTTGAGTACGTTTACCTTTCTTTAAAAAAAAGTTGAAGTAGTACTCACGCCGACTGGATATTCATAACTGTTTTAATATGAAGTGTTACAAATTATTTACATTCTAATTTTACTTTCAATTGGTTGCGGTAAAGAACTTTGACTAAAAACTGAATTCAATTGTAAATCTTCAATTGCATTTATTTATTAGATATTTTCATTTTTTTAATTTAGACTGACCGGTTCAAGTGATTATTTTATACAAATCAAAACAAAATATAGACACTTTACCTACTCGTTTATCACCTAGCACCTATTTTATATAAAAAATACATAAAATGACAAAGCTCTTGTATTTCATTTCTATTAAACTTTTAAATAAATATATTTCATTGGGAAGTACCATTTATTATTTGATGTATATTTTATGATAAAAACTGTCTATCGTAAAACAGCTTCATTGAACTGTCAAAATTTTCAAGCGTGAAATTGAAAGAATAAAAATCAGAATATAGACATGGCGATAAAATAACCCCTTGAAATTGACATTCGACCCTTTAAACGCAAAAACCAGACAATTTCCAAGAGGACCAGAATACTAAGAACACCATACAGCTTCGCAATCGCTATGAGTTGGTGCTTTCATCGATTGTTTGAATTTACACGAACCTGCCGCAGAAAAGATACTGGCATAAAAATATAACAATAAATATTAAAATATAACGTCAAGTCAAAATATATTAACAGTAAAATATATTATTTAAAAAAATAACTAACGATAATTTGCGCCTCTTTGAGTTCCTTTTAAATTCAAAGTAGTTTAATTAAACTCAACTAATAATTTTTAATTATGTGCTACAATTTTCTTCCCGAATATCATATTTTAATTTTATGAATTGAGTCCATTTATATACTGCGTTATTGAAACAACGAACATTATTACTACACACACACCTATTTTTAAAAATTCTACAGTACGAAAACAAACCAGACCAATTTACTATAGTGATTTATGTTAACATCTTCAATGGTATGAGTGCATAATTTGGCAACTGCTTATATATTCCACCAATTCTCGACAGTAATATATACGTTATTATATTATATAGTATACGTTATTGTTGGTTTGTTGAAATGTGTGAATTCCTCTTTGTCTAACGGCGCCGGATTCAATGACGGAGGGACGAGGCTCTCGAATCACTTTTCGACTCCTCATTCGGCTGCCCCTGCCGAGGGCAAAGAGGGCAGAGTTCACCTTGGCGATTGATCACGTGACTCCCATGGGCATTGTAGCCGTATGAAGCTTTTCAGCAGATAAATAAACTGATCAAATATTGTCGAGATTTACAAATGGGCGATGCGAATTTTATTTATGAAAAAAATATATATATTCCAGAGAAATAGTATATTATTGGTGAAAGCTTTGTTCTTTTGTTTTTGGTCGTATGTAAAATATTCAGTGGTTTCGATAGCATTAAAACAATTTTTTTTTTTTCAATATATAATAAAATAAATATCTCAGATATTAGAGTGATATAGGCAGTGAAGCTCCAAATTATTGTAAAGTAATGCGCAATTCTCGAGTTAAATAAGTTTTATTGAGCGGTTGATTATTCTTAATAGGCTAATCAATAAACTTATATTCATATAATTTTTTTTAAATATTTTATGTCATGATGTTTAATAATAATTAAATACAAATTTTACCTAAATAAGTTATATAGTTACAGTAATTAAACGTAAAAAGAACATAAACTAAAATGTTGGTTTTGAAAGTGAAAATTTAAGGACTTATTTTTGATATTTAAAAAAATATTTTTTTTAGCATTAATTTTATCATATATTATTAGCGTTGCTTGTTTCCAATTATTTAAATGGTTTAAATAGTGACACAAAAAAACTTTGGAAATAACTTTCATCGTTCACAATCGATCCTAATTAAAAATTCGTGTCATCTTTTAAACGACCACAACTCCAACAGAAACAGGGTTCAAAGTTCCTTTAATTTATTCGAAGAGAACTGCCATTACCCCCAAGACTGCCAAGAGTGAGCAGCTCAGCAGGCCCGAGGCGAGACAACCATCAAAGTTCCGGGGCCTGGGGCAAGCTGCTGGGGCTTCCTGGCGAATAACACGTTCCTGAAAATACCTACGGCTATTTTTTTCAGAGACAATAATGGAATATTAATAATAAATACCCATTTGTACGTAATTGTACGTTATAAACACCAAAAATGCATGCAAGTCATTCAATATTTATATGGATATCAAATTATTACTCAGTTACAGTTGTGCTCTAGTTAATTGAATAATCTAGTTTTACCAACTTTCTAGATTGCTAGTTTTACGAAAAATGAGGTTGTGTGATTAAATTACCACTTGCTACATTCTTATCTAGTTTACTAAAAATCACTCTTTTTGAAAATGTAAACCAAGAAAGTTTGCTGAAAAAAAATTACAGAAAGTAATTTATGCATAAAATATTTAATATGTTGATAATATCTTATTCACTGAGTCACTGTTGATACTTTTCACGTTTCACTGGATAATTTAACAGAGCGTCATTAAGAAAAGCATAAAACACACTTTCTCTAAGTCGCCCGAAAGATATTAATCAGCAATAAGATAAGCCGGAGTCTCCGCAGAGGCTAATTGGGGATCGCTTTGTAGGAGGATTTTGTTTAATTTGGTAGAAACCCCGATGGTCTTACAGCAATAAATATTCAGAATTGTTAGTAGAAAAACCACTTACTTTATTTACAATCAAAAAATAAAAGATGAAAGGGCCCTTTGAGTCACGATGAAAGGCGCCGTACTTCCACGGAGCTCTTCTTTTAATTACTTACTTTCAAATTTGTTGACTCAATTATGTTCCTAGCAGTAAAATAACAACCAAACATAATATTTGCAAATGAATTCAATCGATTTTTATTCTAAACGAGGCATGTTGCACTGCTCAATCCCTATATAATGTCTGAAAAAAAGTCATAAAAAGTAATTTATTATATAATTGTTATATCTGAAACGATATTCAACAATTCAAGACATATTTTTCAGGTGTTAACAAGAAACTACTTACATTCTTCTGAATTTTTTAATTTTACAATTAATATAAAAGTTTGTTGTGTTAAATTCTTAACAACGTGTAAGATAATTAAAAATGTAAATGCCACCAGAATTTTTCAAATCTTAATTCAAAATAATAATGAACAAAGATAGTAAATATTCAGCTCTGTTGTTGTCATTCTGAGTAGAAACTGTACAGCATAAAATTCCAAGAATATTTATTTCATTTAATGTGTGAGTCTCATACGATAATTAACGTTACACGTTGCATGAAACTCGTTTATCTTTGTCCCTGTAAATTGATGGATGACTATTTATAAGTAAAGTGCACCGATCGTCTCCAGACTGGTTTCGTAAGCTGATGAAGCCTGCCCCTGACAGACTGGAGACTTCAGCTGAGGGGCCGTCAGACTCATCGTTGGAGGATCTCGGATGCTCACGTCATCTTCGCGTAATCCTGGAGTAATAGTACTTGTGGAAATTTCATTTACATCGTGATTAAAGCGTATATTTCTTAATTCATCAATATTTAATAAATATTCGATTTATATGTCTGTTGATTACGGATAATAAATGAAATGAACAAGATAAACTTTTTCACGAAGAGTTTTCTAAACCCTAATCGAACCAGACACCCATGGTCGTCATGCAAGTAAACTAGCTATTTTACTACAAAGCAGCTTAAAAACAAAGATATAAATACAAAAAATAATAGCACACCTACCTTGATTTTAAGAAGACAGATATAGTTAGGTGATTTATAAGAATGACAGTTGGACACTCGTAACTAGTTTATTAAGTTGAATTTATAAAATAAGAGTTTTCTAGTAATATTTTAACTGCTTGAATTATCAAATTTTTACATAAAATAATAGATAGTGTGTAAATTTATAAAGCTCATTTAATAATATTCAATATTTTTGACAGAAAGTACTCGGTGAAGTTCCATTATAATATTTTATCTAAATTAAATATTTAGTAATGTTTACATTTTTATTTATAGAATAAATGAAGAAAAAATCACTGAATGGTTTTTCTACATAAAATTTTTTTTTTTTTTTTAAAAACTATTTATTTTTAAATGATGAACTATATAGAACAATACAAGCATTCCCAATTCACGAAATTCCAACGACTCCGACGGAATGCGTAGAATTTTAAAACTGTTTCGTTTATTTTATAACAAAGAAGTGATTAAAGCGTATATTTCTTAATTCATCAATATTTAATAAATATATATATATATATAAAGTGAACAGCCATTAATATAAAATTAAACTATTTTTGATACATTGAAAACACACACTCATATGAATATACATATATATGGTAGGATGTCCCAAAATTAACGCAAGATTTGAATTTGTCGCCATTTTTGCAGTAAAGTTTTAAAAGGCTGCCAAGCTTTCATTATTTTTGAAATACTGTTCAATAATGAAGACACATTGTTTTATCGTGTAACGCTCTATTTTTACTAACCCTAAACCATCAGCTGGTGTTCCCAAAATTTTACTGCAAAAATGGCGACAAATTAAAATCTTGCGTTAATTCTGGGACACTTTATGTTAAATATATATTTGTTTTACTGAAAATATCTTCAGTCACAGCCGAAACTTCGAGTCAATAACAAAGCCTACAAAGTCCAATAGCAAATGTTTAGTCCCACATTGTTATTCATATAGGGTATTTTATAAGGCTGTAGAAACCTTCACTGAAATTCGCAAATTTATAATGTATTATTATCCCTTTAATTTATTTTGCCTCCGTATGCATTGTACGGAACTCAATTTACGTCTCTTAATATGAGTTGGCGTTTCCTTCCCGCAGCCCATGCACTAAGTAATAAGTTCGACGCAGATTAATGAACTTGAACACCGCTTAATGCTGCGGCTGGATCTCGGCCTGCCTTTTGTGTTCTTAGTCCTGACCTCGCAGGGTAAATCGACCTCTGACGGACGGTGTATTGCTTTTTGCCGTCCCTTGGTTGGAGATTATTTGGTCTCTAGAAGATACCGAGCGTCATTCTAGAAGGAAGGCAACCGAAACTTCACGAAATGGTGTTCGTTATCGTGCACGGATTGAGTTACGTAATTTCCTACTTTAAAAGTTGTTTTGGAAATAAACAATGCCTCGTAAATAAATTTATTTTTAGAATTGCTGTGTTCTTGGGTCCGTTGCATTTTAGTCGATTTTGTTGACGTTTTAGACCCGATTTTGGACCCATCTTCAGAACTCCGTATTTTTTATTAATATTAACTTTACGTGAAAATTTTATGAATAAAAGAATTCTCTTTATAAAAGAATAGCAATGACAAAAAGTGTCAATTTCGCATCTTATAACTACAGTGTAATAAATATTATCTTTATTTTCTCCAGACAGAAAGAAAATCGTTAGAAATAGTATCTTAAGGTTTTTTTTTCATCTATAAACTATTTCTATAAAACTTTTCTTTGACGCGCAAAATTTCTATAAGGATAATATCAATGCGACTTTTTTCCAAATGAATAATGACGAAAGTCAACCGCCATGAGCTAATATTGTGTTTTTGAAATCTCACTAAGCAAGTAAGAAGCACTTAAGAATACAAAGCTACATCACTTGTTATTTGACTTGCGTTTCAACTTAAGTACATATGCGTGGGGTGAGGTAATTTAGCTTAAACTAACACTGTTCATCTTTGATGGAAGGGCTAATTTGAGTTGTGTGAGTTACTGGTATTTATGGTGACTTGAATGGGTCAGTTGTTATGTTCTACTTTGCCATTGTGGAGAACTGGAACAAATCATATAATATTAATGAAATACTGGGTAACGAAGTATACCCGTGAAGAGGCAGTAAAAGACAAACTGTGATATTATTATTATATTATAAAAACTTTTTTCAGTGACGAAAAATTTCTTTACAACAAGTCTCTTTATTCTTTTTATGCCTTATATATTAAAATATAAAATAATTTTAGTAATATACAGCATATACGAAAAATAAACGTGTCTCCAGTATACATGTCCCGAAAAAATACCTGTATAAATTATCCTGTCAAATGAAAGCGTATATGTAAACAAACTTCGCAAAAATAAAATATTTTCAAGAGTTATCTTCTAACGCAAAGTAAAGCAAAAATGCAAAAAATGGCAACCGAAAATATATTCTGAAGAATATATTTCATAAATACACGAACAAAAAGTAAACGACGTGGAGAAGTTGAATGTTTATGATTAACCTAGTTTTTTGAAACACTTAGTGCACATTTTAAAACTTAAGTGGATTTTACATTTCTTTGCCGATTTTAGGCAATTTGCATCCAGGTGAAGCAATAAATTTATTTATTTCTGTATAAGTATATCATCTAAAGAAAAAAAGAAAAAAAAATCTATATCCACAAGAAAAAGCTATACATTTGTTGTAAGTCCTAATTTCTGGTAAACAGTCCTAAAATAATGGGCGTTGTGAAAAATGTTGGTTACTTGAAGGCCGAGTCCCGCGGTGCCTATTTATTTTGTTGCGGAATTCCTAATTTCCTTTTCTGCTAAGCTGTAAAACCTCTGTGCTTATCCAAGCTAAGAAAGGGAGAGGGTGTCAAACTTATAAGCCAAAGGAAGATTTAACCGACAAATTCCACATAAGAAAAATAACCTAACAGCGTAACATTGTCTCTGTGCGCCACCCTAAGTAGGCTTGCCAAATAACAAGGTTAAAATAAGCCGTTAATTACTATATCTATATATTAAATTAATTCTAAAAAAATACTGTGCTTAAAATTCAAATGCGGTTAATATCATAGGTCATTTTTGTTGCACGAGAAATTCACGAGTGTAAAGCTTTTATGCCATGGGTTTATAATCAACATTCAAACCGACGTACAGCTTTTTACTGCTTCAATATTCCATTGTTTGCTTTTTTTGGAAGGAGCAAATGCGGCGCTGGTCGCGGACATCTTCGAGTTATGGCTTTGTACGCCATGTGTTCAATATCGTAAAAAGGTTAATACTGCCAATTTGTTAGCAAAAAAGGTACGTCAAGTACACACCTTTGTTTTGCTAAAAAGATTGCTGCAGAAGGAAGGTTTACATTTATCACCTTCCAATACATTCTTCTCGTATCCAATTTCGACAAGACCGTTCGTTTAAGTAACCTTTCAGAATAAAAAATATAAAACATTATTATTGGAACGTATTTAATATTGATTGTAACTTACACTGTAAAACGTTTAATATAAAATTACAAATTTATTCATTAAAACGGCCGGACTGCCGGATTCGATACGAACGATCTAAAATGTTTTCGTTCTTTACCTGTGAACTTATATACAATAAAACGCATTAAATAAATAATTGACCAATGTACCATTCATAAATAAATTTAATATTATGATGTTGATTTAATATGGGTATCAAAGGTGGCTATTAAATTGTTATTAAATGAAATGTATTAACGTGCTACTGCTGAGTCAAGTTTGATTTTGGCACTATAAACTATTACCCAGGCCCATGAAACTGCCAACATTAATCTACGTGGGGGCACTTCGCTGCGAGGCCTACATACTGCACACATAAATGCTTCAAGGCATCAGGAACATTCATCGAAGACTTGATCGTATATATATTTATCGAATGTCTAATTTACTGACATCTTGCTTTAATAGGTGATACGTACAGAAGATTGTCGAATTATACTTGTGTCAATGTAATATTGCAAGTACTTGTAAGCACGTTCATCGAAATATATTTATCGCATCTAAATTTAGCTACTGTCTGATATTATGTTTTGTTCCCGTAACAGGTGATATATACAGTTAATTGTCAGATGATACTTACAGGTGCTTAACAGCATTATCAAATATCATATTATGTGAAAACGTACCTTGTTTGTTTGAGAACCGAAGGCAACAAGTGGAAGAAATAGTTAGATACATAGATCATAGCGGTTAGAGGCAAATGTTGCTGTATACATCAAATAAATTGATGGAAAAAATAATAAGAAATTAAAAACAAGAAACCAAAGAAAGTTTTAGAATATTAATAAATCTAATAGCTCGTGTTGAGGAACTAGAAAAATGTATATTTCGTGTAAGGGTGCGGTTTCGACAAACGGGCCGGATGCCGGTACAAGCTGGTCCTGGCTTCCCGGTCGGGCAACAGTTGGGAGTTCCCCGAGATCGTTACTCCCGGGATGGAGAAAGTTTGCCGTGACAGGAAATAGTTTAAACGATTCAACTGTAATTTAGCGCTTGAATTTCTAGTACAACTTAATATTCCCAGGAAATTTTCCTCTCATTTTGGGAATTATATATATATATTTATTTATATAAATATATATATAAATATATATATATATATATATATATATATATATATATATATATATATATATATATATATATATATATATATATATATATATATATATATATATGTAATTGAGTATTTTCAAGGTCTGCCTAAATTTTTCTTAAAAATTCCAACATAAAAAGTTGGTAAAACTAGTGTAAAAACTAAAATTAAAAGTGTAAAAAGTCATCAAAATTGCATATATTAGAATGGTATTCCTCCGAGTGCTTTTTGTCAAAAATATTGAATATAAGTAAGATATATTTCTATATTATAAATTGTATAATTTATAATTGTTCATAGTCAACGTCAATATATATTTCGCAGCGCAAACAATTTCATTTTTGTATTATTAATATACGTGCAATGATTTGCAGAATTTCGAAGGTAGTACGTTTTTTGTTGTAGAACTAAGAGAAATATGTTTGTTGAAAGAGTTCACAGAAACCAATCTTCACTGAACCGCGCAGATAACTGATAAGCCTGGCTTCAAATACAGCTTTGAAAAAGCCTCCAAGAACGATCACCGTTCAAAGCCGCGAGTAATATTCATTAAAATTACGACGAAGATATTCGGAAAAATATAAACACATTTTAACAATACGAACGATGAGTACTTGTGCTGATTCATTTTTAGATTTCTGTACCTTAGCGAAAACACTAGAAAATATATAATATGTGCCACATTACTAAAAAAATATTACACAATACCATAATATATTAAATTTTAAAGTGTTAATAACCTTATAAAAATTTATTAAAACTTTATTTTTTATTGGTTGTATATCTGTAATACAAGGCCTAAAACCTGACTTGACTTATCTGAATTCCACCCGTTAAGAACCAGCTAGCCGATATTGTAAATTACGGTATTTAACTATGAACTCACATAAAAATTTATGAAATGCTTCCACTAATTTAAAGGTATTAGTTTTTATAACAATTATTACTAAAGTCTTGACACGTCTCTTGTGCCGATTGAATACTTATTATTTTCTAGAAAGAAAGTATTGCAATTTTAAAACGCATCCGATAATAATTAAAATAAGATCCGTAGAACCAGCAGAGACAGTTTTTTTTGTTAGAAAATTTAAATGAATAATATCTTAGCATGATATATTACTAATAAGTGAAAACTTTTTCCCAGTACGTCCTACGTTGATACTTCGTAATGAAATTCCGCAATATAGTTCAGAGAGGATGATACATTAGTGTGTTAATGAATAGGAGACAACCCAGAGCAGAACTGATTAGTACAGAACCACACTCGAGCGGCGCGTCTGCTCGCTCGTGTGGACGGACATTGACTGATGGAGTCGAAAGCAGCAGATATGCGATGTAAGGGACTGATAGTGACTTCGCACTGCCAGATAATACATGATTAATGTAATACATTACCAACTGCGCTAATTTTATACTAAATTCTTACTAGGATCAAAATAAATGTATAGAATCTATTATAAATCAGAAACAATGAAATCATACTTGTACGTTTATGTCTAAATATAGATTATCATGTTTTTTTCCACGCGGTCGAAACATGTACTTATGTTGATGGTTTTCTATATATTAACAATTGCCTCACTTTTGGCAATAAAAACCTTCATAGTTTAAATCAGAAAATCCCAAACTTTTTGTCCCGTCGACCCCTTGTCGAGTTTTCCTGTCTTTTGTAGAGCCCCTGCCTTGCTAATATTGAATTATTACATTTGACCGGATTTTTTGTCCGTTATATCCGAAATCCGTTAAACAGGGGTCCGTTATATCAAGGTTTTACTGTATACCTTTATAAATAAATACACACAAAATGCAAATATAGTAACATTCACTAAACAAATCAATACTTTTAATAGGAGGGATGGATCTGATGCATTGATAGAAATTTTTTAATATTTGGCTTCAAATAAGTCAGATTTAACTTTAAATCTCAACGCCCTGTGATTTCCAATCTATTTCTTTATTTGTAAGAAGAATGGCAACCGTACTGAAAAATGAAGATGGTAAAGCTATCAAAAACCTTCTTGCGATAGTCCATAATGCAGGATAAATAGCAGGTATGTCTCTCTGAAGCCAAAATTGCTGATATCCCTTTCTAAACTGCACTTTCAGTTCTTCATGAGTGCTTATTTCAATCAGTTCTTTTTGTAGTATGACTTCCGATTCTCCGTATAGATTGATAACTCACTGTGGTATTTTGGTGATGACCTGCTTAAATGGGATCCACTCTCGTAGACCCCCAATTTAATTTTTCGCTGTCATCGACCCCTGGAGGTCGATATTGACCACTTTGGGAACCTATGGTTTAAATGATGATATATCTCGTCGTGCCTTGTCTTTCCCCGTATACAGATTTAACTGAAATGTGCGATGTAGCTGCTCGCTGTAGCGCATACATGCTGATTGAATAGACGTGAAACACCCCCCGGGAAGCGTTAGGAATCAATTATGCCCTGGGGATGAAATCATCCTGTGCTGAGGAGATCTGTTTACAAGTTAACAGTAACTGTACCTGTCACACTAATACGCTATTAACTAATTAAGGAGGTTGATAGCCTGCGGCTTTGTGAGTTTTGTAATGTAATCATATGGTTGGGAATCAACTAATTTCTGTAAAAACTTAAAAAATGTTCTTTTTTTATTCAGTATACATGATAATTATTTTAAAAAATCAACTTTAGGATTAAAGATAAATTATGTGTTTCTTTTTGTGTTTTTTTTTCTACGGACAACGGTCCTTCCTTACACTATGTTAAAATTTTACAAAATAACTGGCTGCATTTATTGGGTCTTAAATTAATAATTTATCTTTGATTAGCTTTTTTATACCTAGATATTTAAATAAAATTTAAAATATTTTTGAAGTATGAATATGTATTAAGTTTTTCAATCATTCATTACACTTGTGAAGAATATGATTTTAAATCATCTTGTAAATAAACTTCAAAATGCATTTTAATTTACTTTTATTAAATTTTTTCAATTCAAAACAATCCAAGTTTGCTTTCTCAATCAATTCTGTGTAAATTTTAAATAATGTAATATAATCTAAATATTTTTAATAACGGGGTGAAGAAATACACCACCATAGTATTTAATACAGTCCAGGTAGGGTTCAAGTTGTTATTAACAGCGTGGTTCATAGATATTAATGAAGTCCTGCCTCCTGCGGGGTCCATGGCGACCGGTCCTCCGTTTATCTTGCAATTAGAGAAGAGGACGTGCCTGCGGGTGTAATTGGCTGCCGGAATGCGGACCCCGCGGGGATGTTCCTTCAGGAACGCAACGCTGAAGACGCTGCTAATGAAGAGGCTGACTCAGACTTTGTGGCCTTGTAAATATTATCAAAGGTTAATTAAAGTATATTGTATTGTGTGGGAAATTCCGTGGAGTCGGTGGATGTTATCTTCAAATTTTTACGCAAATAAAATACCATCTTTTTAAAAATGATCCGATCAGCACCAACACTCCATTCTACACTTCTTAAATGTAAGTTCTTTTGTAAAACGCACGATATTGTGAAAATGACGGTAAAATTCTTTAAACAGTGAGTTATACAATTTTTACTTATAATAAATAAGGTGCACGTAGTCCCAAAACATGTAAAAATCCACGTATAAGATTATTTTTGTTATGATCAAAAAGGCTTATATAATATTTAAAAAAATGTTTAATTCAAACCAGACAATGCTTTTTCACGGAAAAACATTTCTCAACAAACTAAGCATTTTTCGTTAATTTAACACACTATATAGTAATCATAAATAATTTTTTTTAAAGAAAACTAAATTATATAATTTGTAAAAAAATATATAGTTTTATGATACCATTATTAATTCTAAAAAAATTATAGGTTGATGATGAATAGTAAGATCATTACAAACATTTTTGTTAGTGAGCGATTTTGCCTAAAAAACTCTCAAAAAATTCTTCCAAAGCAATAGCATTCACAGAAAACTATTTTTGTAATTTACTGGATATAACTATTTGTTTAGGTATAAAGTAACAGAAACTAGAATAGTCTCTGTAATCATGTTGGTTTTATTATATTATATAATTACATGGAGTACTAGAAAATTATGTTTAGATCTATCAGACGTTGAAATATGAGACTAAGAAACCAGAGGTTCATTAAAATGAAAACCTTTTTTTGTATCGTTTTAGTAGAGGAGGGGTCGTGTATTCCCACGTGGCTGAAATATATCCACCGCCGAGAGATGTGCAGAATAATTGATCGTTAACGGCGCGGCCAGGTCGATATGTTTGTCCGATGCACTTTTCAATAATTAAAGTGTGCATCGAACTGCAATTAGCTAATGGCCAAGAGAGGTTTTCACCGCTGAAAAATTTCCGTTGGATCTTAATCGTAAATCAATGTTATTATTAGATGCTCAACAGAAAAGCAGCGTTTTTGATACCAATGATTATTATCAAGAAATAATTAAATTCTTATTTCTGACCACATATGAATTTTTAATGCGGATAATATGCTTTAGGACATCGATTTACATTTGAAACGATGATTTTTTTTTAAATACGTAACGCAGCTGAGTTTCGAGTCTACTATAGACTATTGCAGGCCGGTGCTCTTGAATAAGGCACTGAAATTAAAATATAGTTTAATCGTTAAATTGATTAAGCAAAGCTAGCTACATTAGTTTGTAGTTAATGGTTTTAATGATGTTTGTTGCGCTCTATACAAGCGAAAATCAGCAAGCATAAATAATAAAAAAATTACTTGCTCTGTGTATACAATGATTGGACGATACTGGTAATTGGAAATATATTTTTTTACACTTTATTGACACTACATCAATGTTCGTAAAATTTATTAAAATACACACGACTTCATAATATACTCGTATATAATTCACTAAAAATGATTATTTAATTTATTCAGCTTAATATCGTATATATTTCTCGTAGGACATAAACGCAAGAGTTAACTACTTCCCGAGCTTGGAAATTGGAAGATTAGTAAAATGTCACGTGCCTAGATCAGGAAATTGCTTTAAACTAACAAAGTTTCTCGAAGCTGTAAAGTTTCTCAAAGTTATGCGGAGTGACATTAATTTTACCAGTTTTTAGTTTTGCTCGTGATCGTTTTAAAGTGCATTATTTTGTAAATCACCTACAGAATAAATGCACTTAAATCTGTACGCCACGCTACTCGCACGGATTTCTTATAGATGTGGTAAAATCAATTGATAGTATAAACAGGAATTTTAATTATTAACACATTAAATTGTTTTTATTTATTTTATACTATTGCATATTGTTATTAAATGTAGAAATAAAGGAGCCATTTTTAGTGCATAAAAAGGTTTTAGGACAATTATTATTGAGAAATAATTTTTCCACGTAAAAAAGTACTGAAACACCTTTATATGAATGACTTAAAGAAAAAAAAAATTATATTAATTTACTTAATTTATTCCAAATGCGCAAGTCTATTCAATCTACAGTAGCTTTTAAATAATATTCACCAGGAATTTACCTTAAGGTCAATACATTTTGGATAAAACAAAATTGATAAAAGTCCTCTAAAACTTATTTAAACAATTTCAAAATCACAAGAATTAATCTACTTTGATAAAATTCTAAAAAGTTTTTTTTTGTTAAAAAAACTCAAAAGCGAGAGGACTCGTACCTTAAATGAAATACATAACGTGCTGCGCTATCATGATGAAACTTTTAAGCATTGTCAGGGGAACCATTGAAATTTTACGTATAATTTAAATTCCAAGTTTCGGGTATTTCAACCAACTTGTACATTCACTGCTGACGTACTATGCGAACAATCCTGGAATACTGAACTAACGCTGTACAAAGTTACCACTGACGGTAATTGTGCAGGTAATATCTTAATTCAATAACCCGTCATTCTGTTTGAAATTTAAAATTATAACGTTTTAAATATTATTAAAACGGGCTACGTGATTATAGAAAGATGAGAAAAATCCTCGGCATTTATATATCCCAAGTAACTGGGAGTAATTTACAAATCCACCAAGCCGAAAATAGCTGTCTAAGTAAGAGTGCTATAATTGATTTAAAACGGTTTAAATGATTAAATGTTGTAAAAAATACGTTCTTAAGTATTTGCAGAGTCAAGCGGTTTTCATCAAGAGAGTCAACAGGTAAGAGGCGGTGAAAGGAATCTCATTATATAGAGCCTTCCAGGTCGTAAGGGACGGGACGGTCCGGCTGAGGGCGGGAAACCCGAGCCACCCCTATAGAATTAATTACCAGCCAAACTGAGGCGGGACACTCCATCAGGCTTAGGTGGTTAATTAATAATATTAAATAACCTGAATCATTTTTACACAGAATTTAAGGCTGAAATATTTCAGGGGATTATATTTTCAAAATCAATTTACTTTAATGCCAATCATTTGTATGTTTGTCTGGATGTAATCAATTTAAATTTACTCACGTAACAAAAAAAGCAATTTTTGGCACGATATGAGTAATATCCACGCCATACTGGTTTAAATTCTAATAATTAATATTTTTGAAGCGTAAGAAGTGAAATTATTCATTTAAACGTATATAAATATATATATTTTTTAAATTATTATTAGAATATAAGGTTGCTTTTAATTAATATCAATTAGTTTCAGGTAATGCGTCGAGTTAAGATATACACTCTTGTATTGCTTTTATTTTTAAACTTAAACATCTACTGCATTGTTAATGTTTTCTATTTGTCATTTCGTAGTTGAACTATTGTGACCGAGGCAGCTTTACCTCAAGAACGCAGACCTTTTACCAACATTACATTAAAAACTTAGTACCAGTATATTTATATTACGAGTTGGGAACAACATTAATTTTACATATTGTTTCTTTTCAGACTCAAGCCCAAACTAATTCAAGATCATCAAACGAACCACTACACTTTAATAGTAACGGTGGGTATAATTTATTTAAGGATCTTTTTGTGGATCATATTTAGAAATTACCTGTTTCTTTGTTACCGAGTAAAGAAAACTACGAAGTCAGTACCGAAGCTACATGTTTAATCCTATTGTGGTTCGTTTAAAAAAAGCAGCTTATCACGAAACATATAATACATACTGATTTTATTATTTATATAAATACATAACGTTTTTTAAAGTAATGTAGACCTGGTTTTTATTCCAACCATAAAAAAATAACGATTTTAATTATAGAGTAAAAATGATTTTTAATTAAATAATTAGTATAAAATGTGGGCCTCCAAATATATCAATATAAAAGATATGTTAGAAATACACCACTTATATTTTTTCTTTACTATGTTAAGGTTCTCTGAGACGATTTCTAGTAAAGCAGCTAAGGTAGATAGCACCCGGGGAGTACTCACCTGTCGGCCTATCTGGCCTGTACTTGTGTGAGATCTCGCCTGGCTTCACTAATGCCAAAGGTCAACCGAACCCGAAAACTAAGTACCCTCCGAAGTTCCTTTCTTACCCGAGCGGATCGGAACATTAATTTTAAATTTCTGAAAGTTTTATCAGCAAAGCCTTACCTTACTTATCGTACTCACCGCGAGGATGTAACTTTCACAAAACCAATATAATACCAGATTCTATCGCAATTGCATTTTCAATGCTGAAGTTACCAACTTTTGAGCACAAATATTTACTTCATACATTCATATTTTTGATATAGAGTAAATAACTAAATTTTATTATATATTTTTAGGTCTTTATAAATATATGATAAATAAAAGATATCTTATTTATTAACGTGTTTCAGTTTTTCGTAAATTCATCTCTTTAAATAATACAAACAATGTTAAAGTATCATAATTATGTTATAAATTATTTCAATATTTTTTAATAAAATACTTGAGTGATTTTCCACATGTTCGTTTTTATCTGTGACCGGTTTTGCCAACCTTTCACGTTGGCATTATTAAACAAGTCACAAATATAAACGAACATGTGGAAAATCACTCATGTATTTTATTCAAAAATATTAAAATGGAATTCCACCAAGTACTCTCTGTCAAAAATATTGAATTTCTTACAAAATTATTTCAATAGAATTTTAAAAAAATCCACCGGAAATATTAAATATTAAAACCTAACCTAACCCAAAAGAATTTTTTAAATTGTAATCAACTCACATTTTTCTTTTCAAAAAATCTCTTGCATAAAATAAAGGACAAATTATTTCAAAATAAAAAAAACACCCATGCATTTCTCTTGGCACTCAAATCGTTTAAAACCGGAAAAATGTTTTGAAATGCAAACGCAAAAAATATTAAATTCAAAAAAAGCTTATTTCAATTTAAAAATAGTAAAGAAAACAAAAACTACCATTCCGAGTAAAAATATTTAAAAATTATCATGACTTGCAAATTTCAACTAAACTGTCGTCCCGAAAGCATTAAAAAAATAATGAGGAAGTTTGCATGCAAGCGATTATGAAAAGACCAGCTAGAGACGAAGGCTCACTCGACTGCTCGGGGCACGCAAAGGGGGTGCGAGGCTTCACAGCCCGGAAGGAATGGCTGGCTTAACGGAGTTTCATTGGACTTGGAACGGCTATTTCAGTAGACTTACACAAGTATAATTTTTCTTGGATATTAACATAAATGCACCTTCATGCTTTATACTTTGCATTCTTTAAATATAAATTTTAAAATGTTATGAAATTATTCTCCCCATAATAATTATGCACGCGATATCCTGATCACGACATAGACAATTTTACACCGAGTTTTGAGACTGAAATATTTCAGGATATTCAGGTATTATCAAAAGCCGATTTTAATCCTAATTCTTGGTATGTATATCTCGTTGTAACGAACAAATATAATTCAATTTTTTTTATATTTTGGATGTATTTAGTATTTTAAAAGTATATTTGAATCATCGATTTAATAGCAATAAATAATAATGACAATATCAAATATTTGAACGATGATCAATTTTCATAAAATTTTCTTGACAAAGGACCGAGCGCCCTTTATGAAAAGCCTGGCGGGCTTTTAAAAACCTCTATGCATAAAAATTAACAAAACAAAAACGACTTCAGACATTGGAGTTCAAACAAGGCTTCTCAGGTACCGTCGATGTTAAGTGAAGCCTTTTATTAAATTGGAAAAGTTGGATGAGTTTTCTCAAAAAACTTCAACCCGTTTAATTCCTGAGTAACGGACTTGCAATGCAAAGAGAAGAAAGAAACCCGATTCGACATCCAGTATAATTATACAAATTTAAGTAATTAATAATTTCGACTAAGATGTATATTTTTACTTTGGAATTTGTCTTTAATATTTGAATATTCAAACCTAGGCTTTTACTCTCGTACAAAAATATAGTCTAGTTAATTTAATTAGAGACCTGATCCGGTTGTTTGTCTTTAGATTTTTTGTTTTATTAATATCCTAACAGAATCAGGGGGCAGCTAGAAATACTGTTTTTAGTCTTTTCAGCAGAGTGGTTATCTATTTGGAGGCTCGATATTGGTGTAGCGGACGTTTTACTTAGTCATGAACTATTTTTATTGACATTGACTAATGCAGATCTTCATTTAAAAGTGGTTAAATAATGGCTAACAATAAAATTATATAATTTAACCAACATTGTAAAACATAATGCAGAAAAATACTGAAAATAAGATTTCTTAAATAATTACAGAACAATGAATGTTTGTTCCTTTCTTATATAATATTAATAATAATATAGTACAAACATATAGTGACGGCACATAGCTCTCTAAAAATATTCACCAAACCCAAGTGAACCTCATTAAATCGACGCTTATTGTGTTGGAAAAACACAATATCTTTTTTATCGTATTACAGTTAAAAATAACTCACAACTGTATATATTATTTACTTGTATTCTAAAAGCTCGTCACCATCTCATCATTAGTAAAACTTAATCGATTGCGACTGTAATTTATTACCAGTTTTAGATAGATTACATTAATTAAGGTGTACCGGGATGGCCTATTAATGAGGCAATATTTTTTTGATAGCAAATTTTTCAATTTACATTATTGAGAACCTTAAAACTATACGCGAACACCAAATTTTTTCAGGTGCTCCGCACACTATCGCTCACACTTCAGACGATTACCATTTCGAGGCGAGACACTATTAGTTTTATTTTCTATTAGTTTTTTCGGTGTACTTATACAATACAATTTATCGTAAGTTAAGCGTACTAGTTGTTTTTTTCTCAATTTAAATTCATATGGTTTTATAAAATAAACTTTATTATCACTTACGAAAAATAATTATATTTACTTTATTTTACCATCCTGAAAATAATTGAAAAAAAGTTGGGGTTAATGAATCGATTTACTGACGTAAGTAAAAATTCAATTATTCGATGTAAAAAAAAATGCATTCGATTATTTGATTATTAATTATCTGATTTGATTATTGAGAATCTCTGAGCATCTAAAGTTTTTTTAAAATTTGAATAATTGTGTTGATTTAGTTGGATTATTGTGAATTTTACTTACGTAAAAATACTTAATATTATTACTAACTAATAATACCAAATATTGTTTTACTTTATCTGCGGATAAAATGAATCACTTAATTGAATCAATGGTATATTTAATAATACGCAAAGTTAATTAAAACCAAATATACTATTCGTGTAAATATGGACATTTACAACGATAAATGTAAAATATTTTAAGTGGCGACATTTAAAAATATATATACAGTTTGATACGATTTCGTAGTTGTGTAATAATAATTCAAACATCAACACAAGTAGATAAATATTTGCCAATTACTGAGTTGATTTAGCTTGGTTACGTGATCAGAGTAATCTACATTACAGCTCCTCGCGTGTGCTGTGCATGATAATGTGGGCTTGCGATAGGATACTGTGACTACCAGACTATGTGGGTGCTGGCACCAGGACAAAGACACTCGACAGCACTTGCTAAAAGTTCTCTCAGACGGAAACGATTCGAAATAAAGATACTCTCCCTGCTGGTCGGTATGCCTCAAAGACATAATTTACATGAAAGAAATTTCCTAATTTGTAATAGGCTTATAGCTTAAAAACCGGGATTTGATATTAGATGCCAAAACTTTTGTATGCGCTGTAGAAAATCATTGATATACGTGTCATTTTGAAGCTCTATTCATAAGCTGTCAAAATCAACCAACAATGTTTGATTTGCTTGTGTGCATCATATTTTTTTCAATCATGGAAAATTTTGAAATATGGCGAATATAATAGCATTTGCGAGAGTCACTTTTTTGCTAAGAAAACTGCAGCCGAAAGTCATAGTTTGCTCGTGATATTGTATGGCAAACATGTTTTTGCGAAAACACAGTGTTTTGAGAGGTTTCAACGCTTTGAAAGTGGCGATTTTGACATCAAAGACAAAGACGGCCAAGACAGCCGAAAAAGTTTGAAGATAAAGAATTGGAAGCGTTACTCGATTAAAATTCATGTCAAACACAAGAAGAGCTTGCGGAATCATTTAACCTGACTCAAGCAGCCATTTCCAAGCACCTAAAAGCATTGGGATTTAGCCAGAAGCAAGGTAATTGGGTGCCATACGAGTTGAACCCGAGAGACGTGGAAAGGCGATTTTGCATGTCTGAAATGCTGATCGAGCATCATAAAAAGAAATCGTTTTTGCATCGAATTGTTATTGGTGACGGAAAATGGATTCATTAAGACAACCCAAAGAGCAAAAAATCGTATTTGAAACCCGGCCAATCAGCAAAATCGACACCGAAGAAGAATATTTACGCTTACAATAATGTCTTGAAGATGCCGTGTTCGGCGAAAGAGCTCTCGCTAATAGTGAAAATAACGTAGTCTCCAAAACCATTTGGTTTTATTTTATTGTAATAAAATGGAGTATTACAAAATAAATACCAGTTCCATTAATTAATAATATTTACGCTGCCAAGATAATGGTTTGTATTTGGTGGGAGGTTTTAAAACCGGGTGAAACCATTACTGGAGAGGTGTAACAACAACATCTGATTCGTTAAAAGAGAGCATTGAAGGAAAATCGGCCAGGATGGAATACCAGACACGAGACATTGATTTTCCAACATGAGAAGTTCTGCCCCACCCACCATATAGTTCAGACTTGGCGACTTCTGACTACCTTTTGTTTCAGTCGATGAAGAATGGACTTTCCGGAATATGCTTCACTTCAGTCCAAGGCATCAAAAATTGGCTCAATTCGTTCTTTGGTTCAAAACATTACCGGTTTTTTTGGGATGGCATCCACAGATTGTCAAAAAGATGGGGAAATATTGTAACTTTCGATGTACAATACTTTGAATAACAGATTTGTACAAGGTTTTCTTAAATAAACGCTCAAATTTCCTAAAAAAATTCCGGTTTTTAAGTAAAAAAATTATTAAAATAACTTTAAAAATATGCAAGTCAATTTACGTATCTACTTGTGAAGCTCACGAAAAAATATAAAACATTTCAGATTTTTTTATCAGGGTCATAAGATCAGACAAAGAAAAGATGGAAAAATATCTTGAAAGCCACCACAGACGGCTGAAGGCTTCCGGTTAAAATCAGATTGATGTCAATGCAAAAAAATCGTATTCTGTGCTTGTAATTTTTTTTATTAAATAATATCCGTGAAGCTGTTAGTTAGAGAAGGCTGCATTCTGTGTTCAGTGCCGCCCGCGGAGCTCTGAATGTACTCATTGTTTGTCCATGTGGGTTAAATGCAAATATAGTGCAAATTCTAGTAATTTCAATACTTCCCATATATGTTGTATACGGGAAGTACAATCAACTCCAATAACATAGCTATTCTTGCTATTCGAATCAAATATCATATTATAATATGCAATTTAAATTAGGCATTAACTGCAAAATAATATTCTTAAAGTCATTTTAGTATTTACATAAAATTCCAACAGTAAAAAAATATATGTTTTAGTTAGTAAAATAAGGTATAATAGAACATTATTCTGTTATTATTTTTACTCATCGATCATTTCCTCAAAAATAATTTTATGTATATACTACTTAATAACATGAGTTTTTGTTAATATTAAAAGAAAAATTTACACGGTATACCGGGAAAACTTTCATAGCAGTCACTGTAGCCAAGTTAATTATCCCACTAAGGCTTTCATCTACATAGGCAATCTCCGCATGTCGGGTGCATCCATTACTGTTGCACCGTGTCCACCCTGGCTCTTGTTACGTTGCTGCCTGCACGAGGTTCGACCTTTGACCGACCACCCCAGCTGACACACCCCGTGTGCATATTTGTTTGCCACGTCGCACAACTTATGCGAGACCTCATTACGGATGCATCGAGCACAAGCTGGATAACACTGATACATTGAGTAAATCTGCATTATCTACTTTTTGGATTGGACGTCAATCAGATGCGTATTTATTACCCACTACGGGTTTATTATATTATTACTAATATGACTAAGCACATTAGTTAATACATAGAAGATGAATCCAAAAAATAGACATACGTATATGATGGTGCGCGTCTTGGCTAAATTAATAGATTTTAAAAATAATATCCAGATCTGACTAAAATCGCTTCACTTGTTACTTTGTTCAAAAAGTCCAGTGCTTGCAAATCACTAAATATTGGTTGGCCTGGGCACATTGGTTCATATGTAGAGTATGATTGTTAAAAATTCTCGATAAACGGATGTGATTCGTTAGTACAAGAGTTAGTACACCGGCCATGTAAGCCAGGGGATGTGGGTTCAAATCCCACACAAATCACGATGATATTTTTCTGAGAGATTCTTTAAATCATCTTCTATGTATGTATTATCTGTTTATCCAAGAAAATAGCTTTTTGATTATTTGACTCTTGTCCGACTAAAAGTTGAAATCCGAAAATACTCGTTTTCGCATTTCAGACATCTTTAATGTAAACCTACAACGCAGTGGTGAATTGAAATATTATCGCGATTTCAGTTTGAGGTGCGATTTAATAAGGACGCAAGGCAATCCTGTTACGAGGGCATTCCTGACTCGCATTCCATAACTCACACACAACCCACTCGAGGGGAGATGTATGAACTATTGAAAAATACGTTACGTTCCAATGAAGGCTCCAGTCTTATTATTGATCATTTGGGTTTATTTTAATATTTTTGAATAAAATACATGAGTGATTTTCCACATGTTCGTTTTTATTTGTGAACGGTTTCGCCAACCTTTATCAAACAGAGTGAGATTTTATATAATAATAAGCAATTAGGTAAACAATTGTTAGAGGGAGAGGTTGTTGGAAAGAGAGAGAGTGATTATCATGTGGTAAGGGGTAATGTGATTTTAATGTACCTGACAAGTGGAAATTTGCAAATTGCAAATTTTTGTGAACAAATGTTTTTATATTAATGGGGTAATTATCTAATATAGTGGCTTGAGGTGTAGCAGCAGTTATCCTGTGTTGGGGTTTGTCCTGTAGTGTAAATCACTCAAGTATTTTATTCAAAAATATAAAAATGGAATTCCAATAAATATTATCTGTCAAAAATATTGAATTTCTATTTATGAAACCACAGGATATGACAGAGTTTTTCCTTGTTCAAGACATAGAGTACAGTATCTAGTTTATATTTATATGGAGGAGGTATGAGTTTAAATCCCTATAGTCTTGTGCATTAATCGATAAATGTTTTCATCGTTTTATGTGAAAATTGATGTTAAAAAAACGTAGTTCTTTAATCATTTTAAATAACGCGATCACATCGTTCCAGTTTGCCGTTAATCTTTCACAGCGCTAGAAAAACTCCACAGATACAGTATGGCATGCTAAATGGAAAAGAAAAAAAAACAAGCCCCGGACTAATCACCGGCCAGCGCCGGGCGCTCCTGCAGCCAGAACAAGATTCTCATCTACTTTATGAAAGAAGAAAAAATATACGGAAAGAAATACGAGAGAACGCGCTACCTACAAGAAACACCTGATCCGTCTCCAAACTATTGTGTGCTCAGAAGTGCGCGTGAATGATCTATTACCAACTAACCAGCAAGACGTTACAAAAATTCAACCCTTAGTTATTCGTATTTGTTAATTGATAAGCTAGAGTTGCTTTTCATGACCAGATGGAATTCCCCAGGTTCTCGAATATACTCTAATTATTTTTTTTACTTGAAAAAATATAAAATTATAAGTCTGTCGATGCCTCTGAAGAGCGAACGCTCTCTAATCGAATCAAAAAGATTACGATCATTTTTTTTTACATTTTGTACTGCTAGCTGTATATATATATTTTAATAGTAACATTGAATATTATTCTTTATGAATATTCACATTCTTATTGTAAACAGTTTGCAAAAAAATGCTTTATGCAAATTTCCCATACAATAGATAACATACTTCATATTTTAATAAAAAAATTGTAAAACTCGTTTAATTTCACAATCTGTTGCAAGTCAACAATGCATAAGCTCAGCGCAATAATCTTAAGTAAGCCTGATTTGAATAAAAAAGTGCTTTCAATGCATTCATTAGATGCATTGCATTTAGCGACGGCGCTCCCATCATGGGAAACGACGAGCAATTTGCGTGCATCTTTACAAATGGCCACACAAGGGTCTCATCTGTCCTGAAGTTTGCATTATTATCCAGTGAAGAGCGTCTGGAGTCCCTGGAGTGTAAGTAGCAGAAATGGTGATAATAATAATGATTTACTTGCTCATAAAATGAATGCTTTGTGTGAATACGTATATATCATTATTTCAACGAACAAAACTACTTTCAGTTATTCCGATGAATTTCATCTCATACTATAAGTATCACGTCTATTTTAAATTTTTGAAAGTATATTTGTGCCTTTTTAAATTTATATGGCGCATCGTAAAATACGACCATTATTTTTAGATAAAACCTTGTAGCATCAGAAAACTTGTCTGTATGTCAAATTTAATGAATATTTTTTACAATTGAGCGATTGAAATCTGTTTAGAGTCTTGCTCGGTTGAATGCTTATTTGAATACCAAAAATGCTACAAAATACAAAAATTACCTTGTTTATTTAAAAAATGTATTTAAGTTTTGGAACCTGTAAACAAACCAATTAGTAAACTCGACACTGTCGCACGGAAAGCCTCAAATAATATACACCCACCGCGACCTCATATATAAGACCCTCTTATTGACGCTTTACCGATTAAGGTACGTCAACAGGCTCTAATGAAGAAGAAACCTTATCCTATTAGGATATCAAATACTAACCGTAAAAGTTTGTGAACCCTGACACTATTTCTTGTACCTAAATGCATATATAGGTATTATATATTCCTTGTAACTTGTAAACAATAATATACTTGTTTTTATACTTTTTGATTACTTAGGAATAGAATTTTGTTTTTAATATGAAAAGAGAAATATTTTTTAGAAAGATATGAAAGCAGTGTTAATTATTGTAAGGTCGCCACACAAAAAGCACAAAATTTAAACTATTTTAATGTCTTGACCACTGTTTTTCCAGAGCCTTAAAATAATCTACACATATAAGTACCAATTACCAAAACAAAGCAGAGAAAAGCTCTTTCTAAAAATTACAAAATATTTCATAAATACCTAAAATTCATATTTAAAATAATTGCATAACTTGGCTGCTTATTGCAGTAAAAACAAAACACACGCTATTTAATATGTTTACTAATTTTATAAGTATGCAGATTTCAATGTGGGTAAAAAGCATCAGTTTAGAGTGTAGCTAAGAATTATGAAAATTTATCCCAGAGAAATAAAAACTAATAAACATCCGTAAGCGCGCATCTAAATCTAGATGAAGCACCTACCCATCTACTTCCTTTGATAAAACTTTTTATGTTCTCGTAATGGCTGCCAGAAGTGACTTCATAGCCTTGTTTACTTTTCATCTTCCAAAAGCATTCAGCATTGGGTGTGTAAAACATTAGACAATTATCAAAAAAAGGCAGAAATCATCCAAAAATTACAAAAATTTTCTAACTAATATATATTTCGTTTGACATTTAAAATTCGTTAATAATTTAGATTTACACTTGAAATGTATTTTTCCGCAGGCCATTTGCTAGATTTATATCGGTTAAGATTATTGACAGATGTTTTGCGTTGATAACGTAAACATTTGATATTCAGATTTTTTTTTAAATTTAGAGACTTTTTAAATGTACATTCAACCTGTAAAATAATATTATTTTCTGCCTGTAGAGAAAGTATACATTAAAATGCCATTAAAAAGTCGGTACAGTATTGAAAAGCAGTATTCGAAACACATTAAAACAAAATATTCATTTATGGAAAATATTAAAATCGCACCAATTAAATCTAAAAAGTGCTGATATTACAAATTGGACCTTTTTAGTATTTTCAACATGATAGCTGGCTGGAAACGAGCATAGAATTCATTTAATTTAACGTTCACTACGTTAATATTTACAGATATTTGATGACAGCTGTTTATCTATTTAATTGCATAGTTTACTCAGCAAATTTAACGCTTGGGTTTCTGAAAATTAACGTTGTATTTCGATACAGTAATTTTTTCAGTCACTGTGCGGGCTTTAGAAACTTGCTATTTTGTAATTTATTAAAGCAATATCTAGAAAATACAGATTTTTTTTTTTTTTTAAATTTATTACTTTTTTTATATCAAATGAAATAGTTTCATATTTAATTATGATAATAAGTTATTTTTGGGTTCCATTATTCAATTATTATAATGACTTCAAAGACATAATGAAACCCATGCAAGTGTCACGAAAACAAGATCCTCACAGCCACACAAATAATGTAATATGAAACATTGTCAAATTAACAATACCAAAATATATTTAACGTCTGTTTTGTAAAAACTATACACCCATTGCGTATTTGTGTTACAAATACTGGCACTCCCTTATTTATACAGCAGAACTTTTCCTTCGTGAGATTTTCTTATCAGTGACTCTATCTAATTACTGGAAATTACCTGACACGATGCCGTAGCGAATGCCCATTAGTGCGTGAATTTTTTTTTAACTGCTGTAGTATTTATGTAATTATCTATAAAAAGTGTGCATTATTTAATTTTTTTCCAATTTCTAAAAAGCATAATTTATTTTTATACACACCTTTCAGTATTTTCGCACCAATTAATTTTTTGATTTTTGTTTAACTCACATGATATTGATTCGTGTCGTATAAAAAATCGAGGGTTTTTCTCGTCGTTTTACGTGTAAATTGTATTCACAATAAACTAGTATGTGAATTGTAAAAAAAATTACATAGAACCGTGAATAAAACGAGAAAATGCAACAACTATACATTTTAAAGGCTCAGCATAAAATATGTGAAAATAATCATTAGTAACAATATTGTACAATTTCAGAAGACAATCTTATATATATTATATTTGTGCGACAAGCGAGAAATATTAGAAATAAATCTTGTTAAAAATATCACGATTAACTTATTTTCAATATTGCATAAAATCCCCAATTAAACTCATTGGTCATTTGATGATCTTTGGTGACCATCGGTTGCTTATTTTTAAATAGCTTACGAAATCTCACTCTCCTTGAAAATGCCATCTTAACATGTTAACTAAACCGGTCGCGTTAAATAAAAAATAGTGGAAAAGTTACTAAATATATTTTTTAATGAAAATAGCCTTATTTAAGCAGATTGCCTGGTTGTATTTTTTAGGTGGGATGTTCCGTTGCGCAACTTTACAGCGCTTCGTTTTGTGCGGCCTGCGACTGTCAGTCCATCCCACGCTCGTGACCCCTTTGCATCGCGAATAATAAATCCGTTTGTACGGTAACAAAAAACTGAGCCGCCGCCGCCAGCCTCGGGCCGTTCAGATTTCTTCCAACAATCCTATCCCCAACTGTCAGCTGGTTCGAACGGTTCGCTGGAAAAACTATTGTGAGTTCAGATTGGCATTTCTCATTCTATTCGAGAGCTTCCTTTATTCTGCGTGATACAACCTTGAAATCGCATTTCAAGGTCAGTTCTTATTTCGGTAATATTATAATTTAACAATAATTTTTACAATGACCACAGCTTTATTAATTTTTTCTTCTTCATCAAGTGCCTCTCCTCAGAGGAGGTTGGCGACCATTTCACTGAGCATATACTCATGCTGAACCAGTGTTCATGGTTTTCTAAGGTGAAAATAGTACCCGGGTCCTTCTACAGCGCAGTTATATATTGAAAAAAAAAGTCTGCGTATTGCTGCTCCCCAATACTATTATTATAAACCCTTTCCTTACAAAGCTCTGGTGTTAAGATCTGATACTCCTTCTGCATAGAGCTACAGAAACAATATCAGGAGCCCCCATTTCAATTCTAATACTCCATTACCGATCCTTTACACACGCTCAGGGCACATAATTGCAGCCATGCACAAGCAACATAATGGGAAGAGCAAGGAAGTTTTTTTATTTTTTAATAATATGCAATTTATTATTTTTGAGCTTTCTCGGTTCAGCGTAAATATAGACAAAACCTTGAGGTCACATTTCAAGCCCAGTTTTTGCTTCAGCAGTAGTAAAATCAATTTTACTTTAGTTCGCTTCTCTATCATGTTAATAATAAGTAGTTTATTATTTTCAACGTAAATATAGAGTACGTCACATTTCAAGGTCAGTTTGTAACACATTCGATAAAAAAATTGTTTTAAAATGAAATTATGTACCATTTTTTAATATGATACAAATATTTTTTAAATATATTAAGTATATAAAAGGGCACACTTACTACTTCAACCAGCTAAAAATTTTGAAGTAATTGTTTTTCTTTTTATGTTATTAAAAATATCTTAGTTTGTATAGATACTTCACTTTAAAAAAAAACAACTAATATGTAACTATGTTGCAGATTATGAAAAACGTGTCGTACGATTTTTCCCAAAAACTTTTTAATAAATTCATGTTTCTATCAAATAAACAAAATTCACGAGCTTTCTAGAACTCGGTACAAAACTAAACTTTTTGTAGGATCGCTATGACTGAAACTCATTTGTGAAAATTGTTCACTTATTTCGCATCATGAATTTCACGGCTTTTATAATATTCGAAAAATCTCTTCAAAAAAATTGCTCGCAGTATAACATGAGATGACTGGGATATTTTAGGTTCAAATTTTTAGTCATTAATCTTTTGAACGTGAATATTAAAAAATATATTATAATCAAAATAGCTTTAATTTTTAAAATAAAAGATATCTTGGCTCAGATATTAACAGAATAAGGTTTCTATTACCGCACTAGTCTGCAAGAATAGCAAAAAAGCATTTGAAGTTAACAGCAACTGTATTCGGATTGACGACTATGTACTTGCCTTGTTGTGTACAGGGAAATTATAGTTAATGATACTTATAATAATAAAAAACTTATTGTACACGCGGTTACCTTTTTCAATACTGTAGCGTAAAAGTATCGTTTTTCAGGGTTTCGTTTAGTCGAAGGTCAATTTTTTCTCTGACCTAGTCGGTAAATATGATTAATAATTACCTTTCAGCATATTGAGATCACTAGTCTACATCATTTCTCCAGGTGATTAGCATCCCTTGTGAACATTTCAACAAAGCAGTAAAAAACTTTGCTCTGCGTAGTCGATAGTCATTCTTACAATGGAGACATTCATTTAGCTGTAACGTCGGCTGAAAGAAACATTCAGCTGCTTAATACGACTCTGGTGTATTGAGCGTACAAAGGATGCATTAGGTATTGTATTCAAAGTGCATCACATGCATTTGGATAGTAAAAGAAATGGCAATCTGACATTTATAGCAATAACCATTCTGCTAAATGTATTTGATAGAAGAAAACTAAAAATAGATTGGAAGTGGAATTGTGGTTTTTTTGTGATATTTCCGTCTAATGCTTTTGTAGTAGATTAATGAACATATTTTGAATTAGGGAAGGAATTTTTCACTCGGACGTCAGACACAACCAGTTTTATATCTGATATCAATTTTCACCTGGCGGCAACAATATTTAATTAAAAAATGCTATTTATAAACACCAAGGTCAAAACATTTTTCATCCGTATAGGCTTATTGTGTATACAATATTTATGTTATCTACACTAAAAAAAATCCATAAATTTTTTTTCTTCGACATCTGCGAGATTTTACCCAATTCGTGCTGTGAAAAAAAATTAAGGATTTTTTTAAGTATAGATGAGTTTCACGTGCGAATCGATTTCATAATTATTGTATGAAAGTTGGTCTGTAGGTGTCCGCGTGGTGTTGCGATGCGCCCTTGGGGCCGCCATGTCGGAGCAGAACTCCTCGGCTGAAGAAGGACTGCCGTTCTTCGGGAACTACACGCCTTTCTTCCCAGAGGTCGAAGAAGAGGACCTCTCCGACCACGTGGAGCTGGTGGCGCTTGCCTGCCTCTACAGCGTCGTGCTCTTCGTGGGGATCCTCGGTGAGCCTTGTTCTCCTTTTTACAAAACCACGGGTGATTTTGGAGTCTCACAGCCATTGAATTCATACTGCAGATATTCTTTTTTCTTGGGTGCTATGGTGCACGACAAGTATATCAAGTATTTCAGCATTTCTAATAACTGAAAATATCAATAATTTAAAGTTGTTTATATTTATTGACACGCATTTCATCTAATTTAAAATAGACCCAAGAAAAAAAACAACAACTCAAAATATTACCAATTTCACGCGATATAACCAATATAAATAAAATAGACGAACTAACAAAAAATATCGAATCAACTCCAAATCAACGTTCAACAAAGACTCACACAACTGAATTAAATACAACCCTCCATGGACACATTAATAAAGCTCTCACCTTCGTATTTATTGACGAATCAATCAACACACTTCCTTTCATAGATAACCTTTCTAGCATCGCTGAATGCTCGGTGCGCGAATAAACAGAGTAATTCGATTTTATTTTATTTGCACTTCACATAGAAAACGACCAAAAACTAATGTGAAATATTCGATTATGTTTTAGGCATTTTGTGTTTCAAAACAGCAGCAATTTTGGAAAGTGTTAAAGATTTAATGATTTTTGTACATCTTATTAGGTTTAAAAATAAATAAATAATTTTTAGTCCCATCAAAGTCCAGAATCTATTTGATACAATATTTTTTGCTTTAATTTTATGAATTTTGTCTATGATTAAAAGTAAAAATTTGTCGCAAATCGTCGAAAACTTCTTTGCGTCGGCATGTTTGACGCTCGAGCAAAAAAAATAATTACAAGCCACTTTATTTTCATTTGTTAGGCGTGCAGGTCGTGGAGCTTGCAAATTGTGGCTTAGTTGGTAGTGTACATGGATTTCAATATTATCGTTATGGAGTTTGGGAAGGGAAAATATGTGTAAAAAATTCTTTGACACTCCATCAAAACAAACGTAGCTTATTCTTCGTCGAGCAGAGTAAGTAAACATTTTCACAGATAATAAAAACGTCGGAGATTCGCAATCGCCTTGCGGTCTAAACTTTTTTCATTAGACGCTGTGCATCCAAATCGCCGCAAACACATCGCGCTGGTCAGTCACAGCTCAAGTTTTCTCTTTTTCAAGGGTTCATAGGGAATTTATTCAATGTCTATACGTGCGTTGTACAGTTACAATGCTAGCCTAAAATATTAACGAAACTAGTCACGTCAAAAATACAAAGTTGGAACTACACTAAAAATATTCTTTTACTAACAAATACAATGGATTTTGACTGTGTCAAAAATATTAATTATATTGTTTTTGTTTAAAATATTGTAGCAAGTTTTCTTTTGGTGTTGATTACAATCATATTTGATATTGATTATGTGACGGGTATTGCTCGCTGGCCTGTGTAATGGCTCTGCGACAACTAGCGCAATGGACTATGATCTGAACCGCGGCTCCAATCGAGTCGATAAACACTTGGGGTTGCCGACCTGCAGACCCTCGTCCTCCTCCTCCTCCTCGTGCCTAATAGCGCAGGAATACCCAAATGAACGCCAAATAAATTTGTATAGGGCCTGCCATTAGAAGCGAAGTCTGGTAAACCAATATTTTCTTCAGCTTGATGTCCTGAGTAAATAGATTATAAGGTAAAGCAATCAAAAACTATTAACTTTATTCATTGCTTTTGACACGTTTATCTATTGAAAAGGGAAACTCCTTTGTTCTACTAATAAGTTTTATAGCTTGAGTATCCATAACTCAATATGAGTAATATATGACTTCAAATATCGACATAAATCAAGGAAACGAATGTAAAAAAATATATTTAGAAAAATACAAGTTAGGCACTATAAAGCTTGTTGCATGTTTTCATTTCAAGTTCCTGCAGACTTTTTTCTTTAAGTTCCACAAATATTCCGAAAAATTAAACACCGTTTTGCTCGTAAATTGTTTGCTGTATTTTTTTGTTTTCCTTGGAACGATTTTACAGATCTTCAAACTTATAGCCATAAAATAATTCATCCAAAGTTTGGTTGGGTTTTTACAAAACCTTCATATTCTAAAGTTTAAATTTTTTTACAATATAATTTTTACAAAATGGTTAAGTTTTGGAAAGTTGATTTTTTAGTCCTAAATCTAGAACATAGGTTCTCAACCTTTAATTGACCACCGTCCCCTTGACAAGAAAAAAAATTTCCAACGCCCTCTTTGACATAACAGTTGTAACTATACCATTTTTTTCCATATAAAAATACCATAGAGGTATTACATAACGCCCCTTATTCACCCGCCACTGCCCCCTTGGAAAGCTCCAGCGCCCACTGGGGGGCGGTATGATCTAGAACAGTAGCTCTCAAATTCTTTTGACCCATGGACCCTCTTTCATAGTCAAAACTTGCCTACGGCCCATGGGTGAAAAACTACATAAATTTATATTATAGACTAGTTGGTGCAAGTATCGACTCTATTGCGTTCCTGTATAAACCTGCCTGACTCACCGCGATGCCTGTTATTACTTGTATTTTATGCACCTGTCTATATTTATATTTTACTTAGGACGTAAAAATCACTAATAATGTATTCATTGTTATTTATTTTGACTTCCATATTAATAAAGAAGTGTCACAATTTTTTTATTTTATATTAAATCTTGCGCATACCCCTCGACGTTGTTCGGGGACCCCCAAATCCGTTTTAATTTTCTAAGGACCCCCTGGAGTCCGTAGGGACCACTTTGAGAAGCACTGATCTAGAAGATGTGATTCCTTGAGTTCTCCGACACTGGGCATGACTCCCGCTCCTCAGGTAACGGCAGCCTGCTGCTGGCGCTGATGACGCAGCAGGCGGCGCGCGTGCGCAGTCCCCTGCTGCTGGCTCTGGGCGCGGCCGACCTGCTCGTGTGCGCCCTCGCCGCCCCGCTGGCCGCCGCCGCCCCGCCGCCCTCGCCCGCGCCGCCCCCGCCCTGCGGCTCGCCGCTCTGCGCGCTCGTGGTCTACGCCAAGGTGACAACATTTACTATGCTAAGTAGCCGTCGCCCCCGTCGATCGTTCGTTTTCCTTGCGGTGACCGTTGCGATTTCCTTGTTGCAGTGCTTCCCCGTGGCGGCGAGCACCCTGTCGCTGATGATGATCTCGGTGGACCGGTACGCGACCGTCCAGCACCCCCGCTTGCTGTCGGGGCTGCAGCGGCGACCGCTCCTGAGCGCGTGCCTGGCCTGGGCCGGGGCGGCGGTCTGCACAGCCGTGCCCGCCCTGGCTGCCGCCCTGCCGCCCTCCCGCGCCGACTGCGAGGGCCTGGACCCGAGGCGCGCGGCCGTGCTGGCTCACGTCGTCCTCGTGTACGCGACGCCCACCGCGCTCGTCCTCGCCTGCCACCTCGGCGTGCGCTCCAAGCTGTGCGCGCTCTCCCTCACGGCCAGGGCGGCCCACGGAGAGCTGCCCCTGCCCATGCCGCTTCTCAGGAGACCCACGCACGTCATCATCGTCGCGGGAATGCCCAACAACGCGCAGACCCAGGCCGTCACGTACGGATGCGACGACGAGGAGGAGAGGAGAAAGGAGAGGCGCGAGTCGAGAAAAAACCGCAAACTGCCGAGCGGAGGGCCCGTGAGAGGGTCGAGTCAGAGGCGGCCGAGAAAACCGGAAGGCCCCGCCGAGCCGAGCTTGCTGACGCCGCAGCCGCAGACTTCCACGCTGCAGTCGCGCCGCCGCCTGGCCAACGTGCTGGTGTCCGTGGCGGCCGTGTTCGCGGGGTGCTGGTTGCCCCACGCCGCGTGCTGCGTGTACTCGGAGTTCCACGAGGACGCGCCGGAGTACCTCCTCCGCTACAGCCTGCTGCTGGGCCACGCGCACTCGGCCATCAACCCCGTGGTGTACTGGGCGCTCAACCACCAGACGCTGAGCCAGCAGGGCTGCCTGCCGTGCGGGCGCGGCGGGGCGGCGCAGCGCTTCCTGTTCCACTTCAAGTTCCACGACGAGCAGCCGCCGTCCAGCACCAACGAGGCCGCCCTCGGACCCTTCCACCCCCGCTACACGCGCGCCCGACCCCGCGTGGAGCGCTGCGCCCCCTCGTCCCACTACCTCTACTGAGCCCCTGTCCCGCGCGCCACCGTTTGAGCTCTCTCGATCGATCTGTGATTCTTTTTTCCTAGTGCCTATAAACCCTAAGAGAAATACTACGAGATATATTATATGTACGTTGACTGTTAGACTGTACCGAGTGTGTATAAATCAGAGTCACTATTTTCTTCTACTGTCTCTTTTCTATTTTTGTCGTTGAACGTTGAACGGGTGAACTCCAGTCGTTCCCAGCGCTCCGGGCTGGCCCGCGCTGCGCCGTTCACTCCGGAATGCAATATCGACGCTCCCTCCGCCTGTTGCCGAGTCGATGTCAGAACATTAGATTAACAAATGATGTGAATATTTACTTCAACTTCGTGTACCTATCAAAAACTAATCAAAACAGTACCTATTTAGAATGTTATGGCATTTGAATAAAATATTTTATTTTACAAAGAATTCGTGTTTATTTCTCAAGCATAAAATATTACATATATAATAACACCGAGGACTTCTGACTGCTCGGATATCTAGATCCTGATATGGAAAGTGGACAGGAACTCCGGTGCCCTGGTGATGACGTGTTCAAACTCCATATAGGACAGCTTCCCGTCTCCGTCCACATCCGCTTCTTCGACCACCTGTAACAAGCCATGCCGAAAACTCCTAATTTCTCACTTAATCTTCCTCACTTATAATAAAAGACAAACCCAAAAAGACGGAATTCAATAAAAAGATATTTAAAAATCTCATCAATCATATTTACAACGGGAACTTGGAAAATTATCTGTGGATATATAATATTATTGCGTTTAAAATTTACATCTTTTACAAACCTATATTATTAACGTCTCTTTCCAAATACATAACCGATCCATCATTTTGACAGATATCCGAAAATTTACGATAACATAGCCGTAAAATATTACTATTACACATAAATAATCTTTTTATATTTTCCAAGGTACTCATTATCAATTCCTGTCATTTTCACTTTCAAAAATTGCACGCCACGATTCAGTAAATTAAAACCAATTTTTTCCAAATCGAATGACATTTGTTTACAAGACTGAAGCGGGAATAAAGAAAATAAAAAGTTATCTAATTTAGAACGAAGATGAAAAATCAATTTCGTCGATATTCTTGCCTGCCGAGTTGAAATTCGATGGCATGTTCATACACGTGCGCCTAATCTAATAAACTCCGCACGGTTGCGAGGGCCTTTTTCGACGCTTCACTTGAAAATATATCAGAAATTTATTTTTCTCACAATAGCTCATCAAGCATTTCGCGAGGATTTTTCGTAAGTCGGAACAAAAAAAAAAAAATTCATTATAAAATACACGAGTCTCAATTAACAATATATTCCTAAGTGAAGAATCGTTTTCACTAGTATGCAGTGAGTTCTTGCGCTTTCTTATTTGTTCTCATTAAAAAAAATTGTATTAAAATATTAAGCGCCTTTTTAAGCTACATCGCTAAATTAAACATATACTATTATCATATTATTATAATTAAAAAAAAAAAATTGGTTTTGATTTTAAGTGTCATATTCTTTATGCACATAATTGATTTATTTAAATATTACAAATTATTGTATGACTATTCAAATTTAAAACAGAAATTTACTCTAACTTCTTTAAAAAAATAAAACCTGTAAAAAAAGGTTTAAAATATTAAATGTACAAACACACTAAAGTCGACATCAGTTCTTGAGAGATTTTTGTCTTCAATATTAAACCTTTCAAAAATACCCACGGCATGAGTGGTTGCTTTGCATGATTTATGAGTCGATAATTTTTTATCATTTTTCCCGAAGAATTTTATTCCCACGATTTATATATTTTATTCCGAAGTCGCCATTACAAGTGGTGGCTTCCTAGATGCCCCCACCCGCGGGGGATGAGAGATAAACGTGACGCGGTTAGTTAGCGCCCGCAGCAGAAGAGCTTCCATCCTCGGAGGCTTTCTTTTCATTTTTTTCGTTTCCAGTAATGTTGCTGGCGCTACTGGGAGTCCCGCCTAGAATCACTGGAGCCCCGACGGTCTGCTTAATAAATCGCTACCGAATTTCCCAACAGACCTAGGGGAGAAAAAAAACTACTCGAAATCGATTCCGTTCGCCAGATGCAAACATATATAAATATAAAGCTGGTGTTTTGCGAATCACCAAGATCAAATAATTGGGAACGTTCAACTCAGTTCACGGTAAGATTCAATTTCCACTGAACTATCAAATTGATGTTGGTTTTAATTCGATTGTATTTTTTTTTCTTTTTTTTCAATTTTACAGGTTTTTGTATCCGTTTTTAATAAAATTTAGTTCTTGCATGCTAAAGCATCTTTCGGGGTTTTTACTCTCTCCACTTCAAATAAAACAAAGTCTCCAATACGAAGCAGAAACGTCGGAAGTATAATACATCTTTAGTGATAAATAAATTGGTTTGGGTAGTTTTAAAAATGTTTGTACTTTGTCAGCTATCTGCTGCAGCTCCTCGGCCGTCATCTCGCTCCTGGTGAGCAACCTCAGAGCCACGCCCAGGTCTGCAGAGCCGATGAACTGATCTCCATCAAAATCGTAAATTCGGAATGCATAGTAAACTTTTATGTCCCGCGGCGCCTGTTCGCTGAACATGGACATGAGATCTAGGAAATCCTCAAACGACAGATTTCCCTTGCCGTCGCGAGAGAACACCTCGCAGATGCGCCTCCGAAACGGATTCTCCTGAAATTTCAGTACATTAACTCAAAAATAGACAAAATGTATCAACAAATCGAATATTCAATTTTGAAAAGTAAATAAATACGCACCCTCAGTTCTGGTAGTTTTTCAATATACTCAACGGGGACGTGTATTTTCACAGCCTGATCCTCTGTCATACGTTTGGGAACAATCTCTGGATTTACTTCCCGAAACCTTTTGTGAACCCTACAAGGGATATATGAAGAAACGACAAATAAAATTATTATAAACTGAAACGCGGCAGTAAAAACACTTTTGTCATGAGCATCAAACCTTCCTTTATTACTTTTTATCTATATTCAAATATCAAATAAAATACTTTGTATATGAAAAAAAAACGTTTTGAGAATATACGTATTTAATAAGATACTCGGAAGAGTTTGCTAATAAATATTTTGTTTACGTCAAACTCGTATACGATTTTTCACAAATGACCTTCCGCCAATTTCTTTTATTCAAGATAGAATGAAAATATATTTTTGTTTTTCATATAAGAAATAAAGTGTTTAATAAACTGTATTGGTTTGATAAAGCTTTCGCGTTTGTACGAAGATTCGCCAAATATAATATGAAATCTATGATAAAATAATTAAATAGTGTTTTTGGGCGCCACTAAGCAGAGAGAATCGAGAATCAAATAAATAATTAAACAATAATATATATAGTAATTTAGTTTGCAATCGTTTTTTATATATATATTCCGCGTATTCAGATTTTCTGAGCTGAATATTTTCCGTTCGTCGGATTTACTTTAAAATTTAAAGTTATTTGATTTATATAAAAAAAAATAATGATCAGTTAGATCTCAAACAGGGAAATTAGTTGCAACTGGTTTAAATATGTTTAATGAGATTATGGCCATTCTGTATACTTTATATATTAATGATAATAAAGGTTTACCTCAATATTTCCTTTCGGGTGAAAAACGTACAGTCCTATATGCAAATATAAAAAAATATTTATAATACAATCAATAAATTAAGCCCTGACTAATTATCTTTAGGTCAATTTACGTTAATTTGTAAAATTAAAAATGTTTATAAAACTTAAACTTTTTATAAATATTGAAAATGTTGATGGATGATGCAAAGAGAAAATGGTCTTAAAAATATCATATAGTAACTCAAGATAAAAATAAAACAAATTTTACATAGCTTATCTGAAATTTTAGATATCCAATAATTTCACTTTATTTTAAATAATAAAAAATCAACGTTATCAAAAGAAAATTTGAAATATCATCAAAGTATTGTTCTTCATTCCCACGAGGTGGTGGCGTATAAAATATCATTTCACGATAACTGCTTACGAAAACAATTTAAAAAACTGACTCATTAAAAAAGTATCACTGTTTTATAATATCAAATGTAATATGTGTCATAAAAACATGTAATTGTTACGAAGCTGAATTTAGTTTATAAAATACAAAATATCGTTTTATTACGAGGAGTCCGTGATTAAAGCAGCTTACATACGTTGCATCACAGCAGAAAACCGAACAGTGATTAGCGAAATGAATCCTTTTAGGCGTTTTTTAAAGGACGCTATTTGTCTGTTTGGTCGTCGGCTGTGTCGCTAGGAGTGTAGGCCAAAAAAATAAATAGCGAATAATAAAAATACAAGCATACCTGGTAGTCTTCCAGCTGCTGTTCTGTAAAGGTTACAATTTTGTTTCCCATGGTTATTGTAGGCTTCTCGGTGTTGCAAGTCTTCCCCTGACCAGCCCCGGCGGCAGACTGTTGCTTCAGCGGGGGTGACTCGCGAACAGCGACCAGGGAAATTAAGGGAGTGCCTAATGCGCTGGCGATTGATTCGGGGGAGTGCCTTAATGGACTGGAACCCACGATGACCCGTGCGAATCAACAATAAGCTCTTATTTACGATTGAATTTGACGACCTGTATAGTATAAACATTAAAAATCAGTTGAGTGCAGTGGCCTTCAAATTTGAGCAAGCAATTTGATTAAAACAATAAACGGCTTATGCAGTCATTTATTGACGTCATCGTAACAGAATTTGCACATTTACCACATAACTGCATTAAAATAAATGTTTCATGTAATACGAAAGTATTTGTTAAAATGAACCTGGTTAGTAAATCACGGTTTACAGTTTTATTTAGAAAAAATCAGTATAGTGCAAAAGAAACTTGTTAGGTTTATTTACATACGATGAAAAAAATTAAAGGATTTTATGTAGATTCGTCGCTCAGTAACTCATATTGAGTTTTTAAAAAATGTGATTTTTTTATTTTTTAAGCCAGAGGATTATTTAAGAGAGGAAGGCATGATTAGAGCGTGCGTTATTTTTTTAACATTTTAAAAAGGTTTGCAACATAAAATTTACTTACATTTGTGTCAAAATTGGTTAAAAATACGCCATCAATGCGAAGCGATTAATATATGACGTAGTTGAGATTTTGTTAAAATGTTTAGGTATGCTTAATTTTTTTTAATCTCCCTACGGTGCTGATACTTCCAAATGACATCAATTCACAAAAAAATACACAAAAAATTAATTTGGCAGTATTCAAAATACACATAAATGTATAAACTATTTAAAAAAATCTAAAATACTATCCTTATATAGGCAGAACAATTATATTTCATGTTTTGTATGTTAAAGATAAAACCCTCAAAGTAGCCCAAATTATAGAGCACAAAATAATAGCATTTCAGTTCGATATTCTAATTATACTCAAAACAATACACCCTTAAATGTTTTCAATTAGTTGAATGTAAATACATAATAACTATAATTAGTTAAAGAAGCATTCAATCTTGTTCAGATCGATGCGACGGCGTGACGTCAGCGGCGAGGCGGCGTCTCGACTGCCAGCTTAACAAAAATTCTATAGTTATAAAAATAACCAGTCATTTATGACTGATATTTAATAAATACTAATGGATAATATAAATAAAAAATATATAAAAATCATTTTTTTAACGCTGAAAAAGTCTGTTTTCATGGACCAGAATTTTTTGCGCAAAACAGTTGAACCAACAAGGTAACAAAATTGAAACACTTAGAGATGCAAAAAAAAAACTTTGTCATAACGAAGTTTTATACCATAGTATATGAAATGCTATTAATGTTGTTTTAAAATTATTATTATAAGATGATAAATCGCCAATCCAATGCAAACACAACATTTTTTTGATAGTCTGTGATTTGATAGATCAGATTTTTGCGAGCAAAATATTTTTGATGCAGTTGTATTCATAAGAAGGCGTTTTAACAAAAAGTGGGTGTTTCCATCAAATGAAAAAATTTAAGATTTTCTTTCAAGAAAAAAATAAAATCATTGTATTTATTACCAAAAAAACATTTATACCGATAATTTTTCTCCAACATTATAATGTATTGTATAATTAATGAATTATACTTGAGGTCAAAAATATGGTTAGTAATAATAATTATACTTGAGGTAATTAAATAATATATTTGTACACACAAAAAATATATTTGTAGTCACACTAAAAATAAATATATATTGTTACAAATACTACTCTTGCCAATAAATACTGTCTCTGTTTAATATTCTGATTCTGCGAAAAATCTGACCAATGACATTTAACCCTTTCCACTCCAAGCATTTTTTTGTATGTTTCCACCAGCTCCCGTACAAAATTTGATATTAAGTAAGTAAACATAATTATTTTTTTTTTTATTAAATAAAACGATTTTATTAACTTATTATTTTTTATTCTTATTTCTAATATAGTGTACAATATAGTTATCCTTGAAATCAATTTTTAAAATTAATTTGAGTATGATATTTTTCGAAACATATTCCAGGATGGAGTGATGGTTTTGCCTCGCATGTTTTACAATACTACGAGGTTTCTTTTCTTCCACCTTTAATTTTTCTATTGGAACACACGGCACAATCTTTGTGCTTGCCATCTGAGTGCAAATATATAAAATGTGACGTCCCATCTAATCGTTGCTCTGTGTCAGCTGCGGACGAAATTTTACGAGATGAAATCGGAGCTCTAAAGTCTCCGATCAGCGCCATCAATAATTTTTGCCTGTAATGTTTATGACTCAGCGGTTTATTTCCATTTTTTATTGCACCTTTGTTATATAATATAAATGAATTTATAATAGAGACTTCCAGTCCCCAAAAAAAAAATGTTTTCTCCACCATCTGAGAGTCTTTCTTATAAAACAGTACGACGAAGCATAAATTTATTGTAATTTACAATAACCGTCGGTTTTTTCACTTCTATCAGTAAGTTCTGTTTGGGTTTATAACTGGGAATATTTCCTCGTTTTCCCCTTGCAGGTTTTCTTTGCACGAAAGCAACTGTTTTGTTTTGTCGCCGCCCGCTAGCCATCCTGGAACACACCATTTTTTGTTCACGTCAGGTAGTAATACGAAGGGTCCCAACGTTCTAAAATGCTTACACAGTTTGTCAAATAGTATGTATTTCGTATATGTTTCAACAGAAAATAAAAAAAAAAATTGCCTTAAAAAAAATCAAACCACAATCAATTTCAGGTCCAATGTCGAGTGACACTCGACATTGGAGTTGGTGGAAACCTGCAATGTCGAGTGACACTCGACATTGGAGTGGAAAGGGTTAAGCAAATTGTCAATTTTTACAACTCAGTTTTGAGTAACAATAAGTCTTTGTAAAACGATATTTGCTATGCAAACGTATATTTTAAAATCAATAATTAAACGAAAAGAGAATGCGTTAATTTTGAATGTCAATAATGTATTAAAAATTGAGTGAATTGTATTGATTTTTATTAAACAACTGAGGGTGTGGGTGTGGGTGTGGGTGTGGTGTAGGAGGTGGTGGCGGTGTAAGTGCGCCGCTGGCTTCTGCGCTTGTCTATGGTCGATGGTGTGATTGTAGTTTGTGTGAATGTCGCTAGAGTGCTGTCGGATTTCATTTGTAATGAAGTCCCTTTTCATTCTGAGGGAATTTCGGCACTTGCGATGGAATTAATGTGATTGTGCACAAAGTATAAGTTTTTCTACAAGTTTTATAGTCGCGATTTGCTAAAATAAAAGTCTACGTAGTGTTCCCAATACCGTCGGGTGCGGTGTTACGTACATATTATTAAATCTAAATTATCAGCGTTCGGCCGCACATTTAAAATGGCAGCCCTACCACGTAGAATAATTAAAGAGACACAACGTCTGATGCAGGAGCCCGTGCCCGGCATAAGTGCAGTTCCCAGCGACACGAACGCTCGCTACTTCCACGTTATCGTCACAGGGCCGGAGGATTCGCCGTTCGAGGGCGGACTTTTTAAATTAGAACTCTTTCTACCGGAAGACTATCCAATGTCTGCCCCAAAAGTTAGATTTATAACGAAAATATATCATCCAAACATAGATCGTCTCGGACGTATATGTCTTGATATCCTGAAAGACAAATGGAGCCCCGCCTTACAAATCCGCACCGTACTGTTGTCGATCCAAGCGCTGCTGTCAGCGCCGAACCCGGACGACCCCCTGGCCAACGACGTCGCCGAGCTCTGGAAGGTCAACGAGGGGGAAGCCATCCGCAACGCCAAGGACTGGACGAGGAGATACGCCATGGACAACTGAGGCGGGCGAAGCGGCGAGGGCTCGCGGTGCTCGGTCGTCGAGAGAAGAAACGGTGATAGAATGTTTATAAACTTGCCGGATCACGTCTGACTAAATTTTGTTAACCACTGTTTTATTGTGAAATTACCACCACGTATGTGATCCGTGAGCTACGAGCTATCTGTGAAATGTGGTGTTAACAGTTATGCTTATTTTTACTCAATGGCGAAGATTATGCGTTTTGTAATAGTTTTTTTTTGTACCAAACTGCAATAGGCACTTGTATCGCTTGTAACTTCGGCCGCATCCACCCCACCGCTCACTGTAGGGAGACTCGTGCCGACATCTGAGCAGCGGCCGGTGCGCGGGGTACGACTGCTGGCTCCCGCGGATTGTGCACTCTCAATATCTTATCAATTGTTGCTGCGTCCTCATTTTTTCATTATAAGGATTATAAAGTAATATAAGTGTTTCATTTAAGGTTGCCGTTGTTGAACAAATTGGCGTATACCCCATTCATGTTGGAGTGTAATGTATACTGACCATCTCCATTATGTTGTTACTTAACCTCACTGTCGGCGGCGGTGGAGATTCTCCGTCGAGCGACGCTTGAATACAATTGTGATGTATTTGACTTTAATACTCTAGTGATTTATATTTTACGGAGAACGAATTTAAAAACATAATCCTGATGGTGTTGAAATGGACTGTAAACATGTAACCATGGAATGCTGTCGAGTTAGGGTGACACTGATAAAATATAATATTATGTAAATGCTTGTATGACAAGTCCTGTACAACTTTGCTTCTGAAATAGAATTTTAAGCATAAATATTAACCTGAGTGTTATTTTAGGGTAAGGGGAATGAAACGCAGCGTATTGTCTCTGTAATTTATTTTAATCTATAAATGCATGACTAGATAATACTCTGGGCAATTGGAACAACTGATATTCTTTAATACACATTTGTACACACACTGGTTCTCTTTACAAACAAGAAAGGTTACATCGAGCTTATCGTTAATCGCACTTCTCTCTTGAACATACTTACTGATACACGTTTCATACAAAAAGTAACATTTATATTAATACATTTTAAATATCTGAATGTAGCATGCTAGCAAACGATCATTTATAGGAGGTACTTAGTTAACAATAATAAAAGATGTGAAAGCAGATATGAGGTTTGTAATGATATTCCATAACTACATCCATCTGGACTCTGACCCCGGGGGCCCTCGGCTCTGAGTGTCGGCACGAGCGCCCGCCTCGACAGCCGGGACTGAGGATGCGCCTGACGCTCGCGACCGGTCTCGACATTTGTGCAGTTATTGTGCAAAAGCGAGATTCCCTTCTAATAGAGGTTCACCGAGTTAATACTAAGGTTGCTGATGTCGTAGCGGTAACATCTCATATTGTCATGATTTATTATTACCAAACACAAAGTACTAGAACACTTAAAATGGTACATAATAATTATTAGAATATTTATCACTTAAAATACGCTTTTAGATTCACTTTAGCAGCAGTTTAAAATCATTTTTTAACAGTTATTACACACTATCCAAGCAGGCACTTTTAGCTGTGTTTTCATCTTCATGAGTTTGCGATTGGCCAGAATTAAATATAAACGGGATTCTCTTGTCCCGTCAGCAGTCGGAACATGGACGTCGGCATCGTCTTCATGAGAATCTAGAGACAAGCACAATCATCAGTGAGAGTTTAATATAAACAGTAAATCATTAGTGAGGATCTAATGCAAATAATTCAACAGCTCTACAAAAACCATTTTTATTTCTCCAACTGAAGGATTTAAATTACCTCTCCAACTGAAGTGGCCAAAAGGTTGACGATACGCTCGTGTGGGACGGCAACCACACTCTGATTATTTATTTCTATGATGCGATGTCCTACTCTCACACCTCCCCTCTCCGCAATGCCTCCTCGCAGAAGACTGCATATCTGTAGGCAAAATTAGAGCCTGAATAAGAGATATTTACATTTGCTATGTTAAGCACAGTATTAGAGTCCTAGCATGTGTACATTCTGAAAATACGATTCAAGGTTTTCTTAATGGAATCGAGCGTTAACTATAACATTAAGCACTCATTGGGTAGTTATGCACATACATGCACGGACAGTTAATATGTGAACAACTAATAATGATACATACAACCCCATTTTGAACACTGAAACCAAGCTGGTACTTGGTGTCGGGCCTCTTGATCTTCACCTCGACCACGGGAGCACAAGGAACGACAGTCAACTTCACAACGGTTTGGTTTTTGGAATTTTTAATATAAGTTTGACAAGTGGACAGTGGAAGTCCGACTAGACTCACTCCATTGATGGCTATTATTTGGTCACCTAGAACAAAGAACAAGAATCTTATTTTCATAAAAAAATTAAACCTCACCACATTGGACAATTGTAATTGTGGTGGAAGTAACGGTTTTTACAATAATTATTAAACAATTGATTTGAAGACAATCAAAGGAGTATTAATCATTTTAATATAGTACATGCTTACTACCTACAGTATGATATGTGTGAGTCATCTGGTTTATGAATATGAAAATAAGGAAGCACAAATAATTAATGTGAATACACACTGAATTAAAAACTGATAATAATATGCGCTGAGAATGTTTGTTAATAACAAAACCAAAATAACATGATAAGAAAACAGGAGCAAGTCTTCTAATTACAAGAAAAGCTAAGTAGTTCATTTAATTATTTAAAGATAATTTGAAATGTTACTCCAACAAAATAATTATTATAATGTTGTTATCTCTTAAGTTGACTGAACTTGTGTGATTTATCAGCTCAAAAATATTCTATGGGAAACACACTGCACCATCATGATGGTTTTTAATTTTTCAGTTTTTTCAACTGAACAAGTACACAAAAATGTATATTATAGTAATGTATAATTATAGTAAAATCGAGTTGAGATGTGCAAGTTAATATTTACCAATATTGAGTTGGCCACATCTGGCGGCTGCACCTGAAGGTGCGAGGTTAGCGATGACCACAGTCGGCAGCATGGAGCCCCAACCGGACTCCACAATGACCACGCCCAAAATTTCTCCCTTTGCCTTCGGTACCACTACTTCTTTCTGCATTTCTTTCTTTGCGAACATCTGCAGTTCGTCCCCAAAAATTTCCTGACTGTTGAGAACTTCTTGGTAGTCCATCTCCTTCACAAAACTATGATCTTCAATTCCATTAGCTTTAAGGAACTCCATGTACGCAACTTGGAATGCTTGACCTATTGATTGGGCGATAAATTGTGCCTAAAAGTATACCAAATAATTATTGTTTTTTAAAGCACTATCAGTGTTTTGTTAATTGTTATTATTTAGGTATAGGAACCTATTTGTCATACCTCTTCGCTTTCAAATACATGGCATATCATTTTGGGAGTTCGATTAACCTTTGGTGGGTCATCCATTTCGTGCGGCACAAAGCGCCGTCTAGCCATTAAAACTACTAAGTCTCCAATATCAGCTATGTATGAAATGGTGCGAAGTGCGTGATCCATCATGATCTCTTTCAGATCTGTATTTAGCACCATGATCTTTTCAGTTGATATAAATAAATCAACTTCAGTACTAGGTTGTGACTCTCCCTCTGGAGCCTATAAATAATGATAAAATTAAATATTTAATTCAAAAATTTTATAGCAATTGACAATTTAGTTAAAAATGCAGAAAATAAAACATTTAAAATGAATTTTGGTTACTGGAGAGTGGTGAGAATATCAAATATTTTTTTGAAGAGAATATAGATATTAGCTAAACAAATTGAGCATTGAGTTTTTGAGAATTTGGTAACAGAAAGTATTTTGTACAATGTAACGTCTCTTATTAAAGTAAATTGCAATATAGATGTATTTTGACTTCAAAAATACATGGAATCTAGTTCTGCAAATAGCAGGGAAAATTGTAGGAATAAGGACAAAAAAGATAGTAAATATTAGTTTATCGAAGTTGCTAGCAAAAAAACTCACCAATGCCTACAGGATCCAAGGGAAGCAGAAAAATAACATTATAATAAGAAAAACATTAGAGATTGCAGTATTTAAAATAAAAATATAAAAATAACAGTAGAATGACTACGTGTTGTGTTTTAATAACATTGATGCTTGCCCAACCAGTCGATTCATCTGTATTGTACATTCAGAGGATTCTAGCTAAAGTGATGTCAAGAACGATGCCAAGAATCTAGTCACTCACCCTACTTCCTCTACACGTGGTAACCTCTATTAAAATGCACGATTAGGTATGTATTTATAAATGTGAGCCGAGTCGGTCTTAAGGAACAATGAATATAATGACACGGTCAGACCTTGATCTTGGTGACGGCCTCTTCGACCATATTCTTTTTGAGACGTTTGCGGCGGCGCCGACCACTGCCCTCCTCTTCCACCTCCACAGAGCCCAGGAAGGCGAGACGGAACACGGTGCCGGGCGGTGCGGCAGGGCCGGCATGCGTTGCCATGTGAGCGCCTGCGTACACGCCCGCGCCCGCATATGCCGACACCGCATCCCCAGGCAGCTGCTCATTGGTTGCCTGAACGCATGCGCTACCGTCCTATAAACCACAAAACTTGCCACTCACTGCTACCTCGCAGAAGCAAAATAATGTCCGTCTCTCTTTAATGCTTTGTTAATGACAAGTGAATCTCAAGGGGGTTTCGGTAAGTAGCTACGCTATGGGCGATGGCCCCCGGTAGCGAGTCGGCAACGTAGGGAAGCGTCATCGCATGCGGCGCATTCTCGTTCATCTACCGATTGTTGCACAACAGGACTAGTGATAAGCGCGCAAGCGTCAAGCCGGATACTGAAGAGTTGCAATACTCTTCCGGGAATAGGTCCGTTTGAATGATAGAAGCGAATATATAGTATACTGGAAGCCCATGAGATTGATAGAGCATGATGAAAAGTAATTACTGATAGTAAAGAATAGTACTCTGACATGCCGTGCGGTAATGAAAATGGACATGAGAAAAGTACAAGAAGGATAGTGAAGAAAATAAACGAAAAAGGAAGTAAGGAAACCAGGGAGTGCATGGATAAAGATTAAGAAAAAAATAGAATAAAAGAGATGATAGCGGAACAAAGTATAAAGAGAGTGAGAGACAAACATTCCGAGGGTCGGTTTGTGAGGTAGCACCGGCAGGCAGGCGACAGGCAACCAATCAGAGCCGACGCGACTCTGTGAAGGGGTGAGGGGACACTGAAACAAAACTCTAGTGCAAAGTACTCTACGCAGAGGTTATAATACATAAATACAGTCAAACTTGCAAACCAACCTAAGTTTCCCGATTCACAGCTAAAGGTAACTTTAATAGGACCATGGGTATTTCAAACACAAGCAATAGGTATTATCATCTAGTACCAAGTCTTCAAGAATCTCTATGTCTATCTAAGGACGAATACAACTACAGTACTGAGCCCGTAACCTAAAGCATCGTTGTGAATTGAGTAATAAACTTTCAATTCGAAGTCCAGTCTCAGGTACAAAAGTCAGAATTGCAAGGCAATTCTCAAAAAATGCTTAAAATTTTAACAACAATTCTGTAGTTAAATTAATCCAATACCAGAAAATTACTATTCAGTGAATGCATTTATTGATGTCTTTGTTTAACGGATAAACTAATTAATACTATGATTAATTTAAGTTTCAATACATGTGAAACTACATCCAACATCTAGTTTTAATTACATGACTCTAAGAGGAAAATATATCACAAAACTTTGCAACTTTAGATATACTATATACCACATACCGAAGGGAGAGATTATGGCAAACAACAAGCACATATAAATTTGTGTAATTTGAATTAATTTTGAGATATATTTTATGACTAACAACACCGAAGGCCAACTGAGGATGATTTTGAATCGTGACCGAAATGTCACAGGGGAAGGACACAGAGAGGATGCTTGGGCTTCAATGCTTTTTATAACTTATCAACCATCATATTTTATCAGTAATATGAGGATGAAAAAATCTAAAACATTAAAAATAATAAAGGGATTGAGAAACGTATCTCTTACATAAGTATATACATTTAGGCATAAAAGTTTTAAAAACAATACATAATCACATCCATTCAACACCTAGTATCATACCTTATGTAATTTTTTTTAAACTTACTAATCATCTTCGAATATTTTCAATAATTATGTATTACATTTGGCTAAGCAAATGTTGTGAAGGTATTGAACTATAATGTCATTTATATTAGGAGCAAGGGATTCTACACTCTGAAGTCACATTTCAACTCCTAGACAGGGCAGTAGGTACACAACGCAGTGAATTTTTTTTATTCCATGTGATAAAACCAGGTGGGTTCCAACTATTGGAAGTAAGAGGATGTAGAATGTTCTGACCTTGATGCGGCTGACGGCTTCCTCCGCCTGGAGCATGCGTGTGGCCTTTGTAGGTTGGCCCTCACACACAAGTTGAGTCGATCCGAGGTATCGAGCGCGGAATAGCACGCCTTCTATCAATACTGCGGGGTCGTGTTGTCCTAAAATATACAAATTATTAATGAGTGCATACTTATCAAGAGGATCACAGGCCGAGAAATGTATAAAGGTGTATGTGTTAAAATTATTTTATACTTGGTTATATAAAAATTTTTGCACATGCAAATGCATTATTTGTCAGGCCTTATCACATTACATTTCATGAACATAAAATATAGTAGTATATCGTCGATTAGTACCACCGACCCAATTACTATATATAATATTTTTTATCAGATGTGTTATGGTCACTTTCACATCTATGAAAAATTTACAATTAAATGGCAAAAAATGTATTGAGCAGAGAATATCTTTAAATTAAATTGCTAATAGGCACTATTGGCAGTTCCTATCATACAAAAAATTTTCAGTGATAGAATATTTTTTAATATCTAGAAAGAATCCGTATTATAGTATCACTATTGTAGATTTTATAAAGCTTCAGTATTTGTGTAGACATGCCGTTGAAACATGCTTGCAAGTTGGATAAAATTATATGTGGTTATTACAGACAACAGACCATTGACCAGGTGAGACACCAATTTTAATGCAATTTACATGAAAATACAATGGTAGACATTTCAGTTGCATTAAAAACTCTCTATGTGAATTGTGAAATATGTATAATAAATTGTAACAAAATGTGGTAGAATGAAAAGATAAAGAAATTCATAATATTGAGAAAACAAAATTTAAATGATAAAACCTGATGTTATTTTACAAATACCGAATGAATTTTGAAAATAATAAAATATGCCATATTTCCCCTGGATAAGAAAATAATGTGATGATGAAGCCAGGTAATGATTTCTCAAATATTTTTTTACACTTACCAATAATAAAAAGATCCCCAGTAGGAATATTGAAAACAGAAAAAAATAAATCAGTAAATAATATATATAACATATTACTCTAAAGAATATTGAGTAAAATTACAAACCTTCTTTATTCTTTCCTTTCTTCTTGCCATCCTTGTCCTGAAAATAATAAAAAAATACGTGTAGATAATTATTAAATAGAAGAAGAATATATCGTTATTATTATTTCAGCTTTATTGAAAAAATAATTGCAAAGCTTACACATCGAGCATATTTTTCAATCAATACACCGATTGTAACAACTTCACTAGTACAGAGTACAAGACTTGTATGAATTTTTGTACATAATAATAAATGCATGAATATTACAATAATAAATTCAAAATAAAATTTTAAATGTGATAATAAAATCAGCACTTGACATGAATTGACTTATGAGATAATGAAATTAGACTGAATGTTTGAAAATTCTTCAGAAAAGAAAAAAAAATAGCCTATGTGATAAATACAAAATGATATAACAATAAAACAATTTCATATCAACATGTTGAAGGTTTTCTGAAAGCATATTTACATGCATATGTATTTTATATCTAGTACTATTTCTCATGTAAGTTTGTCATGCAAAGATTGTGAAAAATTATTTATTAATAACGCAAGAAGAGATTCATCTTATTAATTTTAAAGTGAAGTGAGATTGATTGTCTGAACATTTGCACACAGTATAGTAATAATTTTAATTGCCACAAGTCTTAAAAAATTGTAAATTTGAGGCACAAAATAAATGGTTCAATTTCTAAAATCTACAATTTTTCCGTGCAGTTTGAAACTGATATTATCTATAAAAAAAATATGACAAACTTTAGTTAGAGATGTAAAATTTTGAATTCATTCAGTCGCAAAATGTTAAATGCAGGCACAAAGTTAAACAGATAAATTATAAAAAAATATGATTCAATAAGTATGGTTAGTAAGAAATTATCTACAAACAGAAATATTGAACATAGGAATATCACAAAAGAGTTAAGTACAGCTATTAAACTAATAATACATAAAGCAAAGGTTACAATTTCTTCATGCTTACAAGTGTATAAGAATACTGTGATAATTACTTCAAAACTTGGCCACATATATGAGATGGGGATTTGATACGAAGGTACGTGTTTTCTTAAATGTACATTCTAGGTGTCATTGTTTTAAATGCATCATAATTTGAATAATGTACAGAAATAAATGATTTAAATATGGCTAACGAGTGAACTATGTATATGTGCCCATCAATGAGAATACAACATGCTTCGGCTATATTAACTTTTGTTTACGATTGCTGAGTTACAATAACCAATTTAAAGCTACAAAAGTTGCAGAGATGTCAACATACACTGGAACAGTGACCAGCAGATCTTCTTGGATTGGTTAGACGTCCACAATCATGTTATCAATCTAATTTTAATAAAAGAGCCTATGATATCTATTATTAGAAGTTACTTTGATTATGTACTTTGTCTAAAACATTTAATTTATTATTATTAGCTATTAAGTGGTGATACAAAACTAAATAAAAGTAATTCTATGATTTCCTTCTATTGTGAAATAAAATTTGTTTATTGGACTACTGTCAAATACGAGTGGGACTGTGATATCTTTGAAAAATGGTTGTGAAAAAAAAACATTTATACGGAGTTTTCCTCAAATGAACCCATCGAATTTCTGTTTTCTTAGAAATAACATGAATTGTTTCAAATTTTCAAAAGAATTGTTATTGTTTAGCACATATAAGTTGTTTGTTGTTTATGTTCTCCAAAGGAATGAATTTTGGCAGCTTTTGTACAATTCAGCTGAGGAATAATATAACGCAAAGCTTAATAAATAATAACTATATATATAATTTAAAAAAAATTATAAATGATTCTCTGTTCTGATGTCTTGTTTAAGTTTGGCAAACAAGATATACTGTTTTAATTAAAATACATTATTGGAAATAATGTGTATGTACTAAAATATTTGTGAAATAAATTATATGATATTTAAAGATTATACAGCAAAATATTTATTGTTATGACATAAATGTTGCGTTTTTTTCATTTGTAAACAGCTGATACCCAACAATATGACAGCAGACATAGAGATTTAGCTCTGCGTTAAATTATTCTTATAGCTGCCCTATTCCTTGCGGGCCACTGTTCCAGAATAGTCTGCTTGCCCGGCTGGCTTGCCCATTCCGTGCTTTGGCTTGCTCATGCCTTGCTTTGCCGAGCGGGCGAGTACCTTTTTGTGTTTGGCCTCGGGGGACGCGACCGGCTGCGGCGCGTCGGCTGGGGGCGAGGGCGGAGGGGAAGGAGGAGAGGGCGCAGCAGGGGCGGGGGGCGGTGTGGGGGCGGGGGGCCCCGTGGCGGCAGCCCCCTTGCTCTTCCTCCACCCCTAAAATACCAACAGATGAGGGCTCGACGCATACCAACTTTTGAATTTTGTTATAGCTATGATTTTGTAGCGGGACCGTCGCAATGCCATGGAGGGGCTGATGAAGCGTAAGTGCATCCATCCATCTGCTTTAAGGTCTCTAATATGGGAATAACTGATAGTTTGTTGCTTTTAGGCAGATTTTACACTTCTAAGCGTAGATTGTCCGGTGAGTTTGGTTAGTTTCTGAGTAGTAAACTGATATAAAAAAAGGGGCAAATTGAGCATACATATACCAAACGGTACTTTTAGATAAATGTATCTAAGATAGATAACTGCTCAATGTAGTTTATATTTCTAGTTACAAATATCCTTTTGATGATTAGCTATATTGATTACGTTTGCAAATATTTTTATGCACTGACCTGGATAGAAATAGTAATTTATATGATATATTTAAAATAAATGCACTCTTTCTCAGTAAATATAATGAATATTAAGTTGTATTCTTAAATATAGATTAAGTTTTGAATATAAGAACAGATCATGTGTGTATGATTATGAGAATGTATCTATTATTGCACATATTTATATAGCACCTCTACAACAAAGCTACAGCCCCGTTTTGAATATAAGGGATACGAGCTATACAGCGTGAGAGAGCCCCGATACAGAAGTTGAGGTCGACTTGTGTGAGACTTACGCCAACCTTGAGCCGGACAGTGAGGGAAGGTTCAGATTTCTAGTGTATTCTAGCCAGCGTTCTTAATGTAGCTTATGAAAAAGTTTTTTTAGAGTAAACATTTCAATATTCATTTTCTATATACAAGTAGAAATACAACTAAGAGTATTCCCTGATTATATCTACTACTATCAGATATCACTCGTAAGCTGTGTAAACTTGTAAATGAGAAAATCAAAAGTCATTAATATTTTTACTCTAAAATGTGTTTTAGCCTCAATGAATATTTTTCATTCATTCAATTCTCATTAACTGGAAGTCCAAAGAATTATAAATTGACATTTACATTGACTTCCAATTAGAGAGATGCATTTAATCTAGATTTTGATTATTTATTTATATGTGTACAATTGTGTTTCTAAATGACATATCTGATTTGAAGCAATATATAAACAAAGTGATATTCTCTAAAGCGTCTTCTGAAATGTTGTATGTCCAGAGTGTAGTTAGTAATGTGTCACAACTGTCAGAAATAAGGAGAAGTAGCACACCACTCAAGTTCAGAAAACTAAAACATGTGCGAAACAAAACACATACATCTCGTTGAATACCCACACCGACATAACATGCAGTAGGACTCCAATGTAGTCACAATATTAATAGACAAAAGAAAAATCCACCATTCATCTATACGCAAGGTTACCTTGTCATCATAAAATCCCTGGTCATCTGTCCTCTGTTGGCCGAGGAGTCTGTCAGTCTCTAAATCAGTATCGGCTTCATCTGAAATCACAGTTCAATAAAAATCAGAACTTTTTTAGCTAACTACTATCTTTATATATTAAATAAATATTTTAAAATCCCTTATATTAATATCAAGTAATTGTCAAATAAAAACAAATTATTCTTCTAAAATAATAAAGCATTAGATAAAATTTAAAAAAATACACCTTCATCTCCACTGGTAGGTTTTCTCTCAGTCGATTCAACGCTTTCTCTTGATGTGTCACGTCTTCTGAAATATATTTTCATGTTATCAGAAATACTTGGTTTTTCATTACACCTAGCGCTCATTGTGAAAGTAATACTACATCACATATGAAGGTAGAGCAGCTGATTGCAAATGAACGGTGATCAAATTTATTCTAGACTTATGCACAAAACAGATTAAAATTAAATCACAACTAATTTATGCGGGCATTCCTGATAACTACATTTGAACTTTCGTGATAAGACTGTTATCAAGAACTCAATAATACTATAAATATGGCCATTATTCATCTGTTATTTGCAAAATTCTTTGGTATAGCAAATAGATTGAAATTGATTAAGGGGAAACAAAATATTTATTGTTTGGTTAAGTACGTACAAAGAGTATGGCACGCTTGGAAAATAATGGTAAACAAAGTGATCTCAAGTATTGAATAAAGAGCTTATGATATAGTAATAACAACATTTATAACTAACACACAATAATTTTTTTATAAAGTTGTTTTAAAAAATCACTAAATTATTGCTTTTAAATAATGTTTTCAAAGCTGTATATATTATTTCAGCAAAACAAAACAATATTTTTTAATATTGTAAGTAAAGGTTTTTAGTGTTATATAAGCGATTTACGGTACCTGGGTAACCACAGAACAGGAGGTGCAGGATCAGCGGGCCTAGCAGGTGGGGGCAAGGCGCGGGCACGACGTAGTGCCAGACGGATGTCGCGCAGGGCTGCCGCACATGCGGGCGCATCTGCTGGACTGCCACGGTGTGCTTCTGGCGCCGGAGGAGGAGGTGCCACTGACCAGCGACCTGTGATAGTCAACATAACAGTGAGTTTTGAACAAAAATATAATTGCATTCAAAATACTTAAGAATAATATTCATAATGTAATTATTATATGCTATTACTAATATATGTTTATTTTAACTGTCCATTAACCATATGTTTATTTTGTAGAACTCTATGTTGTTGATAATAATATAAAGTTATCATTGTATAATAAACTATATTGCTTACTGGAGAGTAGAACATTGGAATGATGATGCAGAATAAGATGTGATGTGAGAATTAACATACATTTTTAAAATATTTCTGAAAATTCAGTTTGCCTTTAACATAAAATTTAAAAAAAACTCTCACCTAAAGGATCTAGCGAATTCAAATCTGCATCTGAGAGTGCTCCGACATCGTTCTTAATTCCATTTTCATGGATAATTTTTGGTTTGACCTCCTCGCCGGAGTCCATATTTCTTGGCAGTGGAGGAGGAGGCGGGGGGTTGTACGAGAGGGAGGCAGGAGCAGGGGCAGGAGGTGGAGGTGCTCGAGAATTGTTGTTATCGGCATCGGAGGCATGACCAGAGCTCAGGCCATCCTCCAATACGGGCATGCACGGTACCACGCGCATTGTGGAGTTAGCATTGTTTGTTCCTTAAATATGTTAATATGAGATAAATCATTATTCTATGTAGTTAGTGAAAAAGTGTGAAGTCACTTGAAAACGAATAATAAGTTTAACGAAAACTAGTCCATGTCTAATAAAAAGCAGCTTCTACATGTTTTTGAGTGTAACAGTAGTTTGATCATGGATTAAAAAGTTAATTTATTTATTAAATCAAAATGCATACTACCTAATTCATTTTCCATAAGCATAAGTGAAACTTCGCTATCTAAGTCTCCGCAGTTCGAGTCACAGTCTGTGGTTTCCGGAGAGAGAGTAAAACGGTGTGGTGGTACAGGAAGGCCCCCGTTTGTCGCTACAGTGGCTCCGGTGGCTCCGGCGACGCGCCTCTCTGAGCCACTGGAGCCTGTGCCCACCGACAATTCCACGAGATTCACTTCCGGCTCATAGGGGTCACACTCTTGCTGTAATGGCAATAATTACACACATTAATACCACTATAAACTGTGATCATAGAAAGATTAGTGAAATGTAATTTAATGCTAATTGAAATCACCTGTAACCCTAGAAAGTTTGTGTGGTTATGCCTAGTGTGGGGGGAGTCTTGGGCGGGGGCCACCCTGGGCTTGGCCAGTCTCTGTCCCACGTACCAGCTGCCGGAGTCAGCTCGTTCATCTCCGTCTACATCTCTATCTACATTGTCCCCATCGTCTACTCCATTTTCTACAGGTGAGTCGTCCATGTGTCGCTGATGTCGTCGCAGCTCATATTCTAGATCCTAAGTGTGGAGTTTGGTCATGTGAATTCACAGTTTTTAAGTTATTTATATAGTGATCAATATTTTGTCAGCTAGTTACAGTGCCGATTAACAAAAATTAAAATAGAGTCAAAGATTATCTTAAACTAAACAGAAACGTATTGAGATGTGAATAGAAAGGCTCTGAATGAATAAACTGAAACAAAAATTTCCTAAATATATAAAACCAGCAAACGAGGCAGTCTTTGACCTATTTTTAAGACCTAATAATTGTTCCACGTTTGCTTTCTTTAATCAAATTCTATCAATTAAATTATGAATAGAATAAACAGATAAAAAATAATATTAAAACTAGAAGAAAGAGATAAACTTAAAAATAGCTGAAAGCAATCACTTAAAAAATGAATTAATACCTGGAAGTCATTAATGTCATCAAGGGTGCTGTTATCTTGGTCCATGTCTCCAGGTTTGGGGCACTTAAAGAACTCCTCTAGCACCTTTCTTGTTTCAGAAAACTCATATAGATAATCAAAGGTAGTCGAAGACGGTGCCAGGCACTGCTGCGCTGTCAAGGGGGGAGATGGACTGCTCCCGGAGAGAACTCTCTGGGAAAATGGAAAAACTCTCTTAGGAATAAGGTATGGAAATATCTGACCTGAGTCAGACCCACAGTGATATTTAGGGACACATGCTTCGAGACGAATTGAGCTCAGGAGTTTGCAACCTTCAAGATCAATAATTCAAATGAAATTTTGGCTTTATTTATGTTTAAATATATTTGTACAGATTGATTTACTTTTACAGACCTGTGGGAATCCTGGCCTAGGAGGACCGTACCGCCTCGGAGACTCAGCATACTCTGCGATGGGCAGCCCTCCGATTATCCTGACTCTTCCGCCGTTCATCTGGTCTGTTCTAGGCGCGTCTCCTCGGCCCTCGCTGCTGCAGCTGCCTTCCTCGCTGGACTCTTCGCTCTGGTCCAAAGGAGAGGACTTGCCCGTGTCTCCATTATTTTTGTTGATCCCCAACATGGAGTTTGTGATAGACTCGACCGTGACAGTGCGCTGAATACCATTATCTAATTCATTATCACTGTTATCAAAGTCTAACCGCAAACCTGAAAATTAAAAATAAGCCACTTTACAAAAATGACAAAATTTCGTTTCATGAAAAATTTCAGGTCACACGAAACCTTCTGAAAATCCACCGCAAAATATTTTTAATTTAATTATTTTGGTTTACGCATGGTATTTTAAGTCACCACAAGGTTTTTTTAAAATGTTTACACTATCAAATATAAATGTTTATAATATATTTATATTATTAATGAATTTTTCATCCAAATACAAATCTAGATAATTTTTTCAAAATTTTTTCGTAAACCAGATGTGATACTTAGTTTTCTCATTTAGGTGAAACCACGATTTTGAAACACCACGTATAATACAATATTACATATTTGAACTATCCATATATTCTGGCTAAGCTCAAGTTTTTTTCATATTTAATTCATTTCGATATGTAATTATTGAAATACAAATCAAATTAAAAAAAAAAAATTGTCCATTCTCTTGCTTCTGTAAAATTTAATAATTTATTTGAAGTAATTTTTAATATTTTTATAATCGAGAGTGAGAGTTCAATCACGTAGAAAATTAAAATTAACAGCGATCCAGTACACTAAAATAATTTAATTTCAATACCGTTTACACAAATAATACAATTATATTTAAAATAATAAAGTTCATAAATAAACTTTTACAGAGTAAAATAAATATTGTAGAAGTATTACTAAGTCTTTTGTTATTTTAAATAAAATAATGGATTTCTACAGAGCATCGCAAATTTTTGAGATCTGCGTTAACCCTAAGAAAAGGTACACAATTGATAACGATGGAACAAATTAAATGAAATGTAACCGATAATAATTTATTTTATTCTGAAATCAAGTATTCTGTCTGCCTAAGAGAGTGGTGGCACTTTTTCAATTAAACAGAAAACACAAAGCTTTTAAATTAATTACTTTCAAACAAAATCACTCCAACACAACAGTTACACAAATAAGTATTAAACTTTGATCAAGCCTTAACGAATTCATGGAAATTGTAATTTATATTGATATTTATATCGAGTCTGAAAATATAATATTTATATACAAATTACAAGAGAATATAACATGTTGTAGTGAGGATTTTGGTTGGAGGCTACAGGAGATTTAAGTTTCTAATTTTCTACATCATCATACATATGTTGATTTTATAAATTCAATAAAATTAGCTATTACAAACATTGCGCTGTCTGCCACAAGACAAACTCGGCGGTAAGCGCAAAGCCTCCGAATAATTAAAGAATTTTCCGTTTTTATCGACGGATTTAAAAAAAGTTTTCGCTTTAAGACGCCGAACTTTAAAATAACGTGCTAAGTTTTGAAGTGATTTATCTACCGGTGCAAAGTACGCGGAAGAATTTAACCGCTGCATAAATAAATATAAGGTAAAATTTATTGATAATCTTAAATTATTAATAATGATATGATATAGTATATATGTATAAATAAATAAAGTGTATTTAAGATTTAAAAAATCAGAATATATTCTCTACAAGTCGCACTTAAAAATGAAAAAAAAACAATAATCGATGAAATCGTTCTTAATAAAAAATTTAATCTATAAATTTATGCATCTCCTTGGAAAGTTTCAGTAAGTCCGGTTTGTATTGTTGTTAATTTTAATTTAAAAACAATACTCGGGGATATTTGTGCCAGAGCCGCACTTTGCCGACCCCTGTGATATACCAAGGGCGTTTCTCACATCCATGAATATGTAAAAGCTTGTTTCTGGACTTTCATATAAAATAGGATTAGTTTTGACTGTCATTGATTAATATTTTTGAGTAAAATACTTGAGTGATTTTCCACATGTTCGTTTTTATTTGTGACCGGTTTCGCCAACCTTTCACGTTGGGATTATCAAACATAGTGAGATTTCATATAATAATAAGCAATTAGGTAAACAATTGTTAGAGGGAGAGATTGTTGGAACGAGAGAGAGAGAATTATTATAAAATTAAATAAAGCCATAAAACTCGATCGCCAAGAGATTTTAGAGATCAATCGCATAAAAGATAACACAGCGGAGCACCTGCTCAATGACCAGGTTATTTTTAATAAGTCTCCACTATTATTCCCTATTGCTAAATCATTTACTGCGCAAAAACTTATTATTTACAGATAAACACACTACAGGACAAAACCCCAACACAGGATAACTGCTGCTACACCCCAAAGCCACTACATAAGATAATTACCCCATTGATATAAAAACATTTGTTCACAAAATTTGCAATTATATAGAATCCTCAACTTGTCAGGTACATTAAAATCACATTGGCTCTTACCACCTGACAATCACTCTCTCTCGTTCCAACAACCTCTCCCTCTAATAATTGTTTACCTAATTGCTTATTATTATATAAAATCTCACTCTGTTTGATAACGCCAACGTGAAAGGTTGGCGAAATCGGTCACAAATAAAAACGAACATGTGGAAAATCACTCAATGAATGGAATTCCACCAAGTACTCATAAGTACGGCTGATCCTCGAGGGTATCTTTAGGGTAGCAGGATGTAGGGGGGGGGGGTGTAGAATCGGAGACTCACCCTGCCAGTTGTCGCCGATGTCATCGAAGACGACGACCTCGCCGCCGGCCGTCACGGCGATGGGGCTGGGCTTGGCGGGCGACAGGGGCGGCGGCGAGTCGGCGCGGGGCGGCGAGGGCGACGGGGGCGGCGGCGAGCGCGGGGGCGGGGGCGGGGGCGGAGGCGGCGGCGAGCGCGCGCGGGCGGGAGAGTGCTGCACGGGGAAGGCCCGGGGCGCGATGGCCGGCGCCACGGCGCTCAACGGCGACCCGCTGCCGCCGGAGCCGCGCCGACGGCACAGCACCTGCACCACACACCAGCGTCACTCATAACACAAGCCCAAGTTATCGCAAGAAGGTAGTATACATTATAAACAACTAAGGTTTAATGCCAGAGGCCTTTGTTTTTAATGTATCATAAGTTACCAAAGGTGCAGAAGTACTCGTAAGTTATTTACTCTCGTTTGGTGAAGATACATTTTTTATTACTAATATGATTAGGCCCATTAGTTCATACATAGAAGATGATTAAAGAAACTCACAGAAAAATATCATCGTGATTTGTGTGGGATTTGAACCCAAGCCTAGACGCGCACCATCATATACGTATGTCTAATTTTTTGGATTGGACGTCAGTCATATGCGTATTTATGACCTTGGCTAAATTTAATAGATTTTAAAAATAATATCCAGATGGGACTATAATCGCATCACTTGTTACTTTGTTCATAAAGTCCAGTGCTTGCAAATCACTAAATATTGGTTGGCCTGGGCACATTGGTTCATATGTAGAGTATGATTGTTAAAAATTCTCGATTAACGGAAGTGATTCGTTAGTACAAGGGTTAGCACACCGGCCACGTGAGCCAGGGGATGTGGGTTCAAATCCAAAAAATTTAATCATCTTCTATGTGTGATCTAATGTGTGTAATAATATTAGTAATAATGATTTACCGGTCTTATTCAAAATAGGAACTATTTAATAATAAATATTGATAACGCTTAACGACCGTTGTTTTGCATTAGCAGGGGAGAGGGGGTGGGTTAGGTGGGGTGGGGTGGGGTGGGGTGGTTCTCACGTCATTATTGTAGACGGCCTCGTAGGCGTCCTTGTCGAGGCGCGGCTTGGGGCGCGGCGGGGCAGCGCGCGGGGCGGCGCCCCCGTGGCGGCCCTTGCGCCCCGCGCGGCTGCGGCTCTGCGAGTACATCTCGCGCCCTCCCGCTATCTCTATGATCCTGCAACGTCACAAACACAGACCCGTTAGCGCTGAACGTGACCAAAGCAACTACCACGAAAACCACTGAACACACATCACACAATATAACTACGCGTAACGAAACGTTGATTCAATTCATCCATTTTTTCAAGTTGGGTAATACAGGTGTCCTAAAATTGTATCGGGTATTTGTTAGTTCAGTAAAACAAAAACTACTAGTAATCCCGTATTTTTTTATTGTTGATTATAAGAATACAAAATGGAAAATTATTTCGAAAACATGGTGGTATCCAAATGGTGACCTGAAAGTTGTTGAATCGCCGCAGCAAATTCAAGCGATTTTCGTAGTCCGTATCCTTCAATTCTTGCACCAATTGAAATTTATACGCTTTTAAATGCAAATCTATCTTTAAAATCGAATACAAAGACGATTTTTTAATGTCTCGCTTTCGGATGGATAAAGACGGGTTTTGACGAACTGACGCTTCCACTTCTTCGATTGTTTCCTGGTCGCGGACTGAACGAGGGCGACGTGAGTTTTAAATTTTTACCGTCGCACCTGTATTTTCGAACATTTTCTAATGCTATCGTCACTTGGTGGTGGTTGAGAAGTCACTATTGAATCACCGTTACGATAATACGCTCGTACGCAAAAAACGCGATGGGTCCCCGGGTACTGCTCCATAGCGATTAAAACTCCACAAAATGGCGGACTCCACGATTCCCTCAGTCGCTCCGAATCAACTTCAACGCTAAAAGAAATACCCGATACTCTTTTTGGACACCCTGTATATTGGAAGTTATCAAGCTGTAAAACCTGAAATCTGATAGTCGGTAAGAATGGGTCTCTAAAACTGGTTTATAAGGCAGATTAAAAAAAATGAGAGCCATTACACTTTCGGCACAAAAAATTGCGTCTTAGGGAGAGAAAACACAAAATAGAGCTGCGGCAGACCTGAACAGAGGGATGTTTCGCTGATTCGCGCAGACGCTCAGTCCTCAGTGTGCGTCCAGCCTGAATAATTAAAATAATAAATCCGGAGCTTCAAAACGAGACAGGAAAGGCACAGCGGTGACCGACCCACTGCGAAGTTCCGCCATATCTCACAAAGTTTCCCAGACCAGACTACACAATCTATTAATCTGGCGGGTGGGGTGAGTCCGCCCGCGCGTGGGAATGGCAATAATGTAATGCGATGATACGTCCTGCGGCGCCGGGAGACAGCGAGCCCCACTGGCGTGAGATAACACAGTTGTGCCACAAAGATACAGCAATACTAACGTTACGAGGTATCTCACGATCGAGGTATCGTACAATCGCAATCAATCACAAATTAAACTATTTTGTTGTTATCCATCGATTATTCGCAGTTTTATGCCTATACAGTCGAATGCTTACCCACTTTCGAAATGATTTTCACTTAAGAAAAATCAATGGTATTGAAGGTATTTTAAAATAGAGGCATTTGTGCTATATGAAAATGAACAAATGATAAAACGTGTATGATAATTGACAAAACAAAGCCCCTTAAGCAATTACGATCAAGGACTCATTTCAATTGCTTATCATATTGAACAGAATGTGCACGTACCAAAACATTTTATTAATATATGTAGACATAATTTAATTTAATTTTTTTTTCATACAATAAAATTAAAGGCATTTTAACTTTTGTACACTCCAGAAAAGTACAACTGGTTTCGATGCTCTTAAACTTAATGCTCAGTATTAATTGACCCAATATGTATTCATATAAATTAATATTTATATTTCTGCAATCTAATAGGTCAGAATTTTTGTCTCACGAAATTCTGACTTATTTGATCAAAGCGTGTCGAATTCTTTCAACGGTTCAATTTACAGTAGATTGCTAAATAGAGTCAAGGAAAGGAATGTATCAAAGATGACGTCACTAAGACTCGACGATGCTGACTAGTATCTAAAAGCAGGAAATCGAGATAATTTTTTTCATTTCCCTGGGGGTGCGAGCTGGCATTAGTCGGTCGTTTCCCGTTTAAAGTTGCTCCCGACAGCGCGGGCCCCGTAAGCCTCCGGGCCGACAGTGACGGACGTGCGGCGGGGCCCCGATTTGTCTCCAGCGGCTCGGCCGGCGCGCCCCTGGCTGCCTCGACCCCGCGCACAGCTGGACAAGCCAGGGGGGGGGGGACCAAGGGTGGGGGCACCAAGGGGGAGGACACCAAAGGGGAGGGGGGCGCAGCGAGCCTCGTGGGACAGGCCAGAGAGACACGAGACTTGGACAACGTGCAGTTTTTAACTTTGTGGCATTCTTGCAAGATATCACTGTGCTGCCGTGAATTTGTGAATTTTTTTTCAGCACATGTTAAACGAATAATTATTATGAAACCTGAAGCAGGCGAAAAGAGCAACAGCTGTCAAGACGGAAATCGAATCGCGAAAACCAATTAAACCGCAAAAAAAGAACGGACTGTTACATCTTTAGGGTATTTTCAAACTAAGTATCTTCGATAAATGAGTCAGGTTGGGGTTGAAAACGCTTCACTTGTGAAAATTTAGTAAAATTATAATTCAGTTGTGTCTATAGAACGCGTTGGATCGTCGTGTGCTTGTAAATAAGATATAAATAAATATTGTCAACATGACAAGAAACTAATAAAATAAGGGATGATCAACATGATAACTGAATTACCGACAAGGAAGTATCTGCGTCTATATTAAGACTGTTGGGAAGCGGTGTGAACTCAAGTAACACTAAGTTATTTAGTGCGCGTTTATTGGTATTGATTTTATATTACGATATAATATATTATCGCAATATATACATAAAAACGCACAAGAGAGTCTGTTGTACCGTGCTTTTATAATAATTTATATTTTTTTGTATAAATGTATTACAAATTAAATCAGTGTGTCGTGAAAGCCCAAAAAACTTTTAAAAGTAAGAAATAAGTGATTAATTTACCATTTCATTTGAACAAATAACTGCCTCATGTATATTAAAATTGTATTAATATTCACATTATAGTTATAATAAAAAAAACGTTTTTAAAATATATTATTTAACACTCGCAAATACACCGAGCAAAATTCTTTTTTCAGGAATACGTTTCAACCCTTGGAAGAACATTAAGGCTTTTTAGAAAATGGGATCCATAAGCTGTAGAGAGACGTCTCTGTTGTAATAGATGACGTGATCTAACGATACAAAAAAAACGACACAGCGAGAGCCTACAAGGTTAAAAAGTTATAAATTATGAGGTTAAAAAACAATCCGCGTGGCAAATGTGACGAGCAAACACGGACTGTTTCAGGCAAGTCAAATAAATGTTAAAATATTCATTATTCGGAAGCCCGGGGCGAGAAACAAAAACAATGCAAGGTGTAAACAGGGAGAGGGGTGCGACAAGAGGAAGGGGGTGAGAGCAAGAAACCCCCCATCCTACTCTAAACGAATCCAAAGAAGATACTTTTTTATAGCGAGGCCTGTTAGGGTAGTTTGTTGTTCAACTTTTCAGGGGTGGATGTTTTTTGCATATTCTCGGCGTATTTATAAGATGTTTTTTTCTTGAAACAAAGTGCGCGTATTTTTTTCTACTTTAATGTGCAAAGTCTTTTAAATGACTCCATTTAAAAACATCGAAACAAATTATCTTAGATATGAAATATGGCAAGTAAAGTGTTCGTGCTTTTCTTCTGCACAGCTTTCAGGCGAGTCTTTAGAAAACTGGAACGCCCGTGACTACAGATAAACTTAAGACGTGTGATTTAACAAGGAGAAACCGCTGAGTGCTACTTAAAATAATGGGGAAGAAAGATATCAGAACAGTTTATTGCGTTAGAAAAAAAAAGATATCACACCGGTGGTAATTTTTATTTTAAGTATTTCAACACCCGTTATATGAAATATATTCGACGCATCATTTAACTATGGATACCAGAGTGGTGTTATGGATTTTAAGTAAGAAATTGACCTCTGTTAAATGAATATCAGATACACATAAAAAAATAAGTAGAATATTTATTGTATGAGAAAAACTTAGAAAATTACCATTGCGCATTTTAAAAAACCACTACATTACAAAGAAAAGTTACGATTATAAATCATGCACTGACACATATGGTTGTTTAATTTTTATCTAAATTGAAAGCTTGCCTGTGAGACGGCTTATAAAAAAATCATTTCACTTTGGTACCTTAATTTGTATGGATAACTAAATATCGCTTCATCATGTTTTCAAAGTGAAGAATTGAGAATTTTTTAAGACTATGTTTTTATTATTAGACAAAAGCATGATTCTTAAAATAACACAAATAAATTAAATATAAAACTTTTTTGTACAAAATTTATAGTATAACAGATAGCACACGGACGTACAAAAGTAATAAATAAGTAACAATCGACACAAAACATCTGAACAAAAAGTTCTTTGAGCAGCTCGGCTTAGTTATTCCGGTCGCGGCCAGCAAGTTTTTGACAATTCTGTCAGTGAAGGAAGCGGGGGTCCCCCAGGACCGGGGGTCCAGGAGCACCTCCTGGGGGGGCCTGTAAGGCCTAGACATACACAGTGACAGACTATCAAAATCTGGAAACAACAGCTTTAATATAAACTGACTAACGAATTTATCATATTACCAACAAGAATACACATAACATGTTAAATTGTAAAAGTTAAATAAACACGATTGTATTTTGAGTTATATTTTCCACCAATTTACCAAAGTAGACGTTTTATTCTCGAATAATTAAAATCACAAGATATGTTGACAGGTTTTTCGGCCGTTGCTCATTGCTGAGCACTTTGTGGATACAGGTCACTTTTTCTTCGTTGAAACCAATGTGCTTGCCAAATCAAGAAAATAAATAACCCTCATGACACGGGCTTCGTGGGGAGTAAGCTCAAATCCATGTTATTGAAAATCTTTGTATCTGATTCATTGAAAATAGTTCCGTATCGTAAGTTGATATTAAATCATGTGACTTAGCATACATAAAAATAATTCCAAATCTTTCTAATATTTCACTCTGTTGTTACAAATGAGAAATCAACAATTGTCGCCTTATTAATTCATACTAGCGATCAAGCTATTTATGTTATACGCCATTGACTGCACAAACATGGATAAACGGTCTTTATAAGCTATATTTTACCAAACAATGGTCAGGTTGACGATGAATCCACCTTTTGAATTAAAAAATACGCGTAATTTATATTTTAGCTGAAAATTCTCGGACAACCGCCATTATAAAGAAGAATCGGCGGGGAATCTGAATAATTTAAAAATTTAATAACAAAAAATTAATGGCCTCGCTTTAGGGGCGAATCAATAGCAGTTGTTTCAGCATTTAAAATTCCGATAAGCTTTCTTTAAATCTAAAAAGGCGAAGTCGAGCGGCGAACGGGGCTGCTTGAATTTTAAACTATTAGCGAATCCGCGCAAAAGGAATTACGCGTCACCGTGACCGTCGCAAAAATTACGCATACTTTAATTTCTATCGAAATTGCGAAGCCGATGGCGCCATTGTGCCCGAGGGAAAATACGAATTTATAGTCAGATTTTCATTTCATTGTAAGCAACGAGTAGAAAAAAATTAACACTCAGCACTCCAAGGAAATGGAGCCATTGCATGCCATTTTGCAAGTCGCCAGAAAATCGTAGCGCTATAGCGTCGATATATCAGCGCGAAACTCAGGCGCCATGTTTATATAAAAATATATCACATATGTGCAATTTGTATAAATGTAAATTAAAATTGGTACTTCCAAAAAGTGTCTCGTGTACCCATTATGCGTAAATTCTCAATTTACTCAAGACAGACATTCAATTACAAAGCAACCCATGTCTAATTAACCCATCGCCTAGTCGCCACCTTGTCTCTGGTTCATTCCGTTTATGGTCTATTCCGCTCGTGCAATCCCCGGGCGGAATCAAATAACCTTTGTTTGGTAGCTGCGTAAAAACTTTTTCTATAAAAGCCAAACTATTGTTCAGGAAGCAATCGATTTTCGCAATATGCCTAATAGGTCGGAACGAATCCCCGGCTCGGTGCTCTTTTGATGGCGGCCACGGCAATGCTTTTAGCGCTCTCTCACTCGGTTGGCAATTTAGAAAATTTCAGTATTGAAATGTTAGATAATGTGTGTTTAAAAAGTTAAATTGAATCCGGGTGGATTTCGCGCGTACACCTGTAAAATATTTAGATTCAATCTGAATCCATTGAAATGTAACAAAGAATGAAAGATTGTTAAAAAATACTTTTTCGAAAATATTAAATTTAAACTACGGAAAAAGTTTTACGAGGGTCAGCTTACTTGTCGAATAAATGTACAAAATCAAATCAAATGTTTATAAAGAATTTTTCAAGGGTACTTATGTGATATTCTTTTAGCATACATTTTGATTCGATAGTACGAATACGGCCATTGAAAATCCTTGCACGAAACTGCTCTTTAGTTTATAAATTGATATTTTAGAAAAATTTGTTGTGAATAACGAGCGAAGTCATATTTGAAGCTTAAAGTCTACAAACTGTTGGCGTAGCATATCAACAACATTAGCATAGCAATCCAAAATTATTATCGAAATAGCTATTCTAGATTAAAGTTGTTTAGTAGGGTGTGGCTTTTTTAAATTTGCAGGTCTCGTTGGATACATATAAAAATTGACGATGTTTTTATCAAAATATTTTGCTTATTATTTTAAGCAGCATTTCAGGCAACAGTGTTTTAAATGATTAATCATTCTTTAAAAAAATTATTCAATACAAAAAAATACGGCGAGAACGCGGGCGCTCTTTTCATCAAAGACAAGCGATCCTTCCAACCCTCGAGTCTCCGCCAGACGAGACGACTTTCTGAAATTTCAGCTGAAATGTGAAACGTCATCTTGTCCCGCCCCAGAGGGTCATCCGTTGTGACGTCACGGAGGCGAGGCAGACGGCGGAGGAGCCGTCCTCATTCTCAGATCGCAGGTCTGCGAGCACTAATCCGGGGATTACTTGCGATATTTGCACGGGAGGACGCATTAATCACCGGAGCACTCGCCTTAAGCGCCGGTTTATGTTTACGATTGCGATGAATAGCCTTTGTGTCGGGCGGGGGTAATGATGCCGGGGCACGACACCGGCGCTGAATTACAACTGTAAATATCCCTCTTTGTCAATAATTGTACTAGTACTAGCGAGATGTTCGAGTATCAGCCAGACACGTCAGTATTAGCACGGAGGTACACGGCACAAAGACTATTTATATCGCCCATGTACAGCGTAAACGTAAACTCTAAGTATGAGTGTCCCTAGACAAATTATACCACACCGAAAAGAGTGTAAGAAAATAAAGTAGAACGAAAACAAAAATGTTGTGATATTTAAAAATTGTTTTTAAATTGCGTAAATAAATATATTGAAAGCTATTTTTATACTGGCTTCAATTAGAGATTCAAATTAGAAATCCGAAAATTCCAAAGAATTTCACTTGGTTAAATTCGCGCGTTTATAAACAAAAATTCATTTGGTTATTTGTATTTTTCCAAGAGGGGCCCAAAACAACATTTCTACGATTTTGATTATATAATTGATGGTGATTCTGCGCTAAGGCCAGAAGCGTTACCACCGGAAATATGATAAATGCGAAGGGGATGGTCGGTTCCCTGATTTGGTTCCTCGGTTTGCTGATTATCACGCCGCGGCTGCTTATGTTCGCGCATGTCCTTGCTGATATTCCGACGAGGGCTGGATTTTTTGGCAGGTGGAGCTCCTTGATAACGAAAAATTAGCCCCAAAATATATTAAAAACGAATATATAATATCGAACAACACGTCACGCGATTCTCTACCCACGGAACATACGAAAAATTATTGAGATATGAAATATTTTATACCAATGAATATTTTTTGATAAATGTGTATTTTTACCTATACAAGTTTATGAAGCATTCAATATTTTTAGATAATCGATTTACACAAAAAGTGACGAGGAAAAAATACTTGTATTAACGACAACGGTTGGATTCAAAACAAGACTGCAATCATCTTGTTGCAAAAGCAAACATATAATACGTCAAAAATGCTTGCAAGTCAACAAATATTTATCCGATATATTATAAATAAATATAGTTAAATCCTCGTTCAGTGACAGTAGCGCTGTGGCTCAATTGGATAGAGCACCGGTCACTGTAGCCGCAATGTGTAGGCTCGAATTCCACTGGAACGATTTTTTATTCTGTCTTGATTACTTTTAATTCATTTAAAATATTTATAAATAATATAAAATATATTGAAATTCATAATATTTCAACAGTTTTGTTATTAAAATTAGTAAAAATAAATTTGAAAAAATAGCTTTCTAATTTAAAAATAACTCATTTATGTTAGTGAAAAATAGACTTCTCTTATTTGACAGCTTAAAATGAGAATTTTTTTCTTATAATACATCTGACTTTGCGGAAAAACTTCATTAACTCATACAATCCGCTGAGAGAGCAAAGTTAGAAGTTTTCAACAAATAACAAATTATATTCATTAAGCGTAGTTTTTGAGTTCAAATTAAAATGAATTTTGCCAAACTTTTTTCCACCAAAGTATGCAAATTTGTTTACTTTGGTAACTAAATATTAGTTTATCAGGTAAATGTGTTTTGATGAATAAAAATAACATAAAAAATGCATATTATTTCAAAACATAAAACCAAGGTGAGCTTTTTTTAGTTATATACTGTCGAAAAACTTTGGTTTAAAAGGAAATAATCGTAATTTTTTTAGTAATTTGACTGTTATGATGTATATTAGTAGAAAAATAAATAATAAATATTGTCTATTACACATTCTTTTAGAAGAATCTTTGTCTTTATTAAAGTAAAAAAGCATTATTTAGTATTATTATATCGAATGTTTATGAAGTCTAACTTAGTAATATCAACTACACATGTTTATCATAAATTTGGTAAATCTTAATTTTTTATTTTGATTGTAGTATTGCTTCACGTGCAAATCGATTTCTCAAATATATTGTTAAAATATATAGTAGATATAAAAAAAAATTCATGATATGTTCAAAAATAATGTTTTGTTATGTGCAACACGTCCGCGGTGTCACTTAAGTTATTTTTCAGGACGGTGCCAGGGGTTCAAAATTGGCGCCATTACATTTATTGCTGGGCTTCACGTCCGGCCGTCTCCGGCGCCAGCGTCATTAGCAGCCTGCGGGACGCGAAACGTGCGCGGACGGGTGGCACACTGACTGGCCAAGCACGGAGATCACCCTGAAAAACACCCCCCGGCGATGTCCCCTCGGAGATCTAGATGTGCTTGGCGCCCAAATGCAAGGGTGCTTCCGACGAGAATGACGCGGTTAATTACTGATTTTGCAAAATGTTTGCAAGTTTAATTTAATATAAACTGTAATATTAAAAATAACAAAGATATTAATTTCAAACACATCAAATAAATATATAATGAGTAGTTAAACCTCCCCGCTCTCCCCATTTTGTTGCTTGTGCACGGCTGCCATTCTGCACCCATGATTGTCGACTTAGAAGTACGTGGGGGGGCTTCTACTATTGTTTCTGTAGTTTGCTGCAGAAAGAGTATCAGATCTAAACGCCAGAGCTTTGTAAGGAAAGGATATATAATAATGCAATTGGGCAGCAGCAATACGCAGACTTTTCTTTTTAATATAAAACTGCGGTGTAGAAGAACCCGGAGACCCACTACACTATTTTCCCCTTTGAAAACCATGAACACTACCTCAGCACGAGTATATGCTCAGTGAAATGGTCGCCAATCTCCTCTGAGGAGGAGCACTTGATGAAGAAGAGTAGTTAAAATCAAGGCGTATAGTTTAGTCTGTATTTATTGTAATATACCAGTATGTAAAATTAAGAAGACACATATATATATATATATATATATATATATAGACACACAAGAAGACGCTCATAAAAGCAGTTTGATACAATAAGTAATGATTTTGTAGAATCAAGGTAATTTTTTTATTAAAAATACGAATAGGGAATAGGTATACGACACGATTTCAAAAAAACATAATTTGTATTCATCAGACCGGAGATTGGGCGAGAATAACTCAAATTATAAACACGCCGGGAGTCAAGAGAGTTGCCGTCGGCGGGGATGGGGGTGACAAATAAAATGCCATTTAAATCGCAGGCACGGCGAAATGTAGGCATAAATTACTTATGCCGCTCCTGATGGCGTCCTCGGGGCCGGGCGGGGGGCCTCGCCGGGCATTTCACGTTGATGCCTTTTTTACTGCCGTACTTAGGTTTTTGCGATATGGCTGTTTATACAGGCTACCTCCTTAATACCGTATAAATTCCTATTTAATAAATATAAGTCTTTATCTTGCTCTTAGACATAAGTGCGCCGTCTAAATAATAAATAAAAAAGTAACGCAGGGTTTATGTGAAGTTTGCTATATGTATTCTTTATTTCTTTCCTAGTGTAATTTATATGAATTCTTTCTAAGCTAGAATTTAGGTTTATTTTCAGGCTTTATCGAAATTATCTTCTGAAATTTGGTTTGCGATGATTAAACGAATAAACTCATCACACGTCTCGCGGTCTGTGATGACACTTGTAGGTGCATTAAATATTTCCCACGAGCTTTTACAGATTTCATTCAGTCATAAATACCTTGCTAAAATATACACGAGATGTCAAATACGAAAGAAAATAAAATTAATTATCATCACACGTGGACTCAATTCCCGAAAGACAGGGAAATTATTGAAACAAACTCAAGCAATTTATATTTATGTAGTGGAGTAGATTTTATGTATGCTTTAAATATTTAATCTCAAATATGTAGTTTAACTAGATTTTTTTAGGTAATTTGAATGGACAGTTGGCTTTTAACACATATTCTCCTAACGTTTAGGGCATAACAGAACCCGAGAAACCCTTTTAGGCTGTGCTTGTTAAGATTGCGGGGCGGAAGTGACCGGAGCCGGACGGTCCTGGGAGCGCCGTGAAGCGTATCCTGTGACGTCATCCTGTGAAGTGACCTCGCGACAGATTCTGCCTCAGATAAAGCTACTTTTTATGGAGGTCGTTGTGCAGGTGCCAAAAGTGTGAAAAGTACTAAACCTGTGTTTTTATTTACCATCAAAGGAAACCTGAAATATCACTGTTATTTTGTTAATTATTTGTATTTTTAGAAGTACTACGTAATAATTTAAACCATAGAAGATAGCAACTATTTGTGATTTAATGAATTATTTCGTAAACATGCAGACTCAAATTAGAGAGAATTAAATTAGGAATTGAAAATTTTTGTATCCAAACATTGTAATTGTAAATTGTATGAAAATGTTGTATCCAAAATGTAAATGTGATTTATTGTATTCAACAATTTGTCAATAAATCAAATAAACACTAATTTAACAGTTATTTTAGGAAGCAACAGTAATTTTATTCCTGACTGCCTGTTTTATTTTTACACTTTGATGCTTTGTATACAAACGGCAAATATTTCATAAAACAGAATGATCGCGTGCTCTAAATTTATTTTAAAATTCATCCCAGCATTATTCATTTTCACAAATAAAACAACAAAATTAAATCTCAAATCGAGAGGTGATTTCTCGGATCTCGGTCCCAGCGCGCACAAAAACTAAGAATATTTCAGCGAACAACAGCGGCGGCGGCAGGCTGCTCCTGGAATTGAAGTCGGTGGGTAAAAACTTCCACATTGTTCGGCGCCAGCACTGGGCGGCAGTATAAATTGTACGGTGGGCGGGGGCGGCCGGTGCCGGTGACACGGGCCGGGGCGGGGCCTGCATCCAGCAGAGAATAATTACTCAGAACCACTGCAAAGCACGGGCTAGGAGAGCTAATCACTTGGTTGTAAGCTATTAGCCTCTACAAGAACAAAAAAAATATTATAATATTAGGCTGAAAAAAAATTCAAATTTCTTCAATGTCACCTGGAAACCTTTGCTTTTCAAAAATATGCGGGTTTAGCGACCATTGATCAGAAACTCTTCTTAACAAGTACTACGATAAATACTGAGATAGTTAGGTAATTAAGAAGTTTTAGGTATAAGAAGCATCGACTCTGTGTTTTTTGTTTTGGTTTATCCAATATATTATGCTAAAACTAAATAATTTTTTAATAAAAATATATAAGTCTATATCAGTGGCTCTCAAACTCTTTTGACCCACGGACCCTTTTTCATAGTCAAAACTTGCCTACGGACCCTGGGTGAAAAACTAGATAAATTCATATAATAGACTAGTTGGTGCAAGTATTGCGTTCCTGTATAAATCTGCTTGACTAACCGCGATGCCTGTTATTACTTGTATTTTATGCACTTGTCTATATTTATATTTTACTTAGGACGTAAAAATCACTAATAATAATGTATTCATTATTATTTATTTTGACTTCCATATTAATAAAGATGTGTCACAATTTTTTTATTTTATATTAAACCTTGCGCGGACCCCCTGACGTTGTTCGGGGACCCCCAAATCCGTTTTAATTTTTTAAGGACCCCCTGAATGATCCCAGGGACCCCCCGGGGTCTGTAGGGATCACTTTGAGAAGCACTGGTCTATACCTACGAATTACAGATGTAATAAGGCAAAAAATGTGTTGAAACGTCGTAGGCGTAATATAAAAATCGAGAATTTATTAGATGCTCGTGCTATTTTAACTGCTGCAAGAGGTTTCATGAAGTTGCGTACGCTCTCACGGCGACGAAATTTACGAGAGCCACGAGGACTACACAGCAGCACACTAGCTGTATGAAATTAACAAGTAAAATCCTAAATTAAAATTCAGCCCAAGTTTTACGGAGGTCGTGCTGAAATTAGCAAACAGCACCCCGGAAAATAAAACCAAAATAGCACCCGGAAAGCAGCCAAGAAGAACGAAGGGAGATTCCTTCCGAGATTCCCCGCTCCGTTACGACTCAGCCGTATGCGGTGCAGAGTGCAGAGGCTGCATCATGACCGGTAAACGTATTCCCCGCTAAACGGTATTCCCGAGTGCAGAACCTTTTATTTTTATATGTACACACGACGCATTTTAAACTAAGCCATTATATAAATTAAAATTAAACTAAACGATTAAATTGACCGTTCGCGATAAACTGATTAAACTTTGTATACTTCATATAAACAACGTGAAAAGCCAAATGGTTCTGACGATAATTTTAACGGTGAGCGCTTTTAACCAACTAATTATTTTAATATTTTATTTAAAATCTTCTTGTGATTAGTCTAAAAAGCAAAATGCTCCTGATACTCTGGCATTTAAGTATTTATGGTAAAGTTAAATTAAAACTGTTTTTGTGGTGATTTGTTAGAGTGTTGCCCAACGTTTGAGTGACGCCACCGATGATAAATTATCGCAAAGAATAATGCAAAATTAAACGCACGCAGGTTATTCCCGAATCACTGATAGAATTTTCGAGAAGCTTGAAGACAATGTAGTCTAAATATTCGGCGTCGTTAATCATCGGAGCGTTAATCATGAGGCTGTCCGGCGATGTCCTCTCATTGCGGATTAAGCCGCGCCGCTGTCTTCAGCGCCCCACGCACGCCACTTTTTGTCCCACCCCCATCCTCAGCCCCATCCCTATCCCCATCCCCCACCCCTGCCTCCTCCCTCGCCCCTACACCCGTCTTGGAGACACACACCGTGGCCCTGGAACGTTACGTCACCAGTCCCTACGCTCCCGTGCACACTGGCAAAATAGATATGAGAATGTAGCTATTGTAAACGCGGAACGTTAGGAATTGTCACGGCGCGTGGATTCATTCCATAGTCCGATTATAAATTCAAGTAACTTGTGCTTGAAAACCTATATGCTGAATATATATTAATTCTAGTTTTATGATTACACAACCTTTAATCATTGACGTTGAGCACATTAAAATTATTTTCTTTATTTGGGATACTAGAATATTTTTTAATGTTTATGCTCATCAGAAACACCAGTCTCTCTTTGAAACATAAATATGAGGACCACGAAATATTCCTCGGATAATTTGTCGCGAGATTGTCTTCGGTCGATGGCCATGACGTCACGCGGCATGTGACGTCACGCGGCACGTGACTTCACGTGGTATGTGACGTCACGGAGTGTCGCCGAGATTCAAATTAAAAGCCTTGTAAGTTTTTCATACTTTCTTCCGTGTAATGTATTCATTCCGGGGGAGGGATGGGGGAGGGGGCGGCTTTACGAGTTTTAAAAACATAATGATTTCTTTATAAGACCACGGGTCGTTTACTTCCTAACGAGGGTGGTCCGTTGGGTTGTCGATTTACAATCGACGTCGAGGCGGCGGGTATTTCTGGTGCGGGAAACACTGCGTCATCCGAACGATTCATTCCACGCCTTTAAGTCTTCCGTGTCCACGGATACGCTAAGGGCATGTTGAAATTAAAAAATGTAAAGTAAAGTCTAAAATTCAATTCGGCCGATTCAGTTTTACAACATCGTATTAAAAATTCAATACCTTCGAGTTCATTTAATTGGCAGTTCGGCTAACCAGGGGTTTTTATTGGTTGTAAAATAGTTTATAGTAATATCACATGGATCTAAAGCATAGGTCTGCTGTTTGTTAAGATAAAAATAACGTCCAAGAAAAATAGCATTAAAATTTATATCCACGTCCCAACCTACGGTAAATCAAAAGGGATAAAGGGACTCATGTGAGGACGCTATACGTGGGTTGTATTTTCAAATAACATATTAAACGCTTCACTGCGTTTTACAACAACAAAGTTATATTTTAGATGTATTTACTAGTATATATATATATATATATATATATATATATATATATATAGATATATATAATTCTCAAGTCCTGCAGAATGAATATTTATAGGACCATGTATGGGTTTGAAAATATTCGAATATACATGTATTTACAACTTGATAATATATATATTTTTAAAGTTTGTCTTACAAACTACTACATAAGTGTCATTGGAAAAGGGAACAATAATTTTATAGTTTCATTTATAGTAGATAAGAGAATATTTTATATATATAAAGAAAGACTAAAAAATTCCAGCTATCAATTACAAATCCAGATTATTGTAATGAAATTTGAAGTAAAATGTAATAATTGGCACAAAATTGGGAAAGCCGAGCGACGTCAGGGTAACCATGCTCGGGGGACTCCTCGGGACTTGCTATTCATAACCAGCCGGCGTCCCCGCGCCCCGCAGGCGGAGTGGATCCGCGGAGGAGCTGGCCGAGGCGGGAGGACCTCTCGGCGGGCCGGAGGATCAATAGAGGACCTACGTCGGGCCGGACGGGGCGCCAATCGAATTAGCCCCGAGCCCCTCACAAAGGAGGGCGTCTAATGGCCCGTGAAATAGTACGCAGAAGACGCTCAAAGTAATGAACTTTCAGATTAGATTTTTAATTGCGGATTTTTTGAATTCTCTGCCGAAGCCCTCCTGAGGCCGCCGCGAGCGGCCCGCACCTACCTGCGCGCTCGCATCGGAAGAGCGAGACATTCAGTCGAAGATCAGACAGTAACAGCAAAACACACTCAAGAAAGTACAAGTATAGTAAAAATGCAATCAAAATGAGCGACAAAAACAGGCAGATTCAAGCGAAATCGGGCGTAGTGTTACATAAGCGATGTAAATTACCAAAATATCAAAGTCAATCCACAAAGCGACGGGTTGCGAATGGTAAAGAGGCGGTAAGCATAAAAACACAGCACACGGTATGTTCACACAGACAGGAGGTGAAACAAATTGCAACAACACGGTGGGGCACGACTCGCGTGAGGCAAGCGGGGGTGCTCGCCGGGTCGGAGGACAGACACAGCCGAGGCCGGGCGCGGACACTCGACCGGCTCAGTCGCACCATCACTGCAACATTGCCAATGATAGAGAAAATGAGCGGATCAAATACCTCACCTTCGGATTGAATTGAAAGAAACGAGCCGAGGCTCCCCAGGCGAAGAATCGGCAACTCGTTTTGCTCAGCAAGATGGTATATTGAACTTTGATCTGTAGCGAAAAGCGAGGAAAACAATCTCCTCCCGTGTCATAGATAGAGAGCCGGCGGGGGCTCAAGCGACAGTGAACGGAAAGGCAGAAACATCGAAGCACAAGCGACAAGGGACGACACCGCGGGGTGGTGCGGCGCTCCGGCACCAACCTGTCGCCGGGCTCGGGGGCGGGGGCGGGCGAAGAGGAGCCCGCGTCATGCTTGCGGCGCGCGGGCAGCGGCAGCGGGTTGAGGTTCACGTCCTGGGCGGTGCGCGGCCGACACTTGGGGAACAGGCGCGTGAAGGCCTCGGGTCTGGGCCCGTTGTCCAGCGGGGCCGCGGCACTGCTGGCCATCCTCACCGGGCCGCGCGCCCCGCCCCCGCCATCTGCAACACACAGGGGCGTCAGTCAGGCTCCCCGGGCGACTCGCGATCGGAACCTTCTCCGCCCGCTCTTCTTCCGATATCCACAGCTGCGATTGTTGACAACAGAAATCCAGTTATTAACGCCCGTATATTGCCGTTAGCACAAGAGTATCACACTATTTACAATAACAACAACAAAAACACCAAGATAGAATATGCGATCACTATAGCCTTAGTAAAATTACGGCTACTGATACGTTGACATATTTTTTACATATTCACAGAAGCATAGTTTTACATTTGAAAGAGAAAAATACACCAATTAAAAAACCGCAAAAATTAGTTGAAAAAGCGCAGTATTTCAAAATCATACAGGAAAGATTATCATTCTAGAGAAACTTTTTTTTGGGATTGTGCATAGACACTGCATTGGTATTCTTTATTCGCTTTAAAGCCTCTACTAATCGCTATTTTCTGCTCGCTGTCCCTACTCCTGCATATAAGGGTAGCGAATCGACTTCTTGTTCAGATTTTGGATATCTCGAGTGCAATTGAGATTTACATTAAAAATAATAAACGAATATTGATTAAATCAAATATGAATACCCAAATGGCAATAAAATGATGAACATTTTTGTTTGTGAGCTCTTTCGCATCAAGAGTTGAAGATTTCCTTGAAAAGTGAATACGCTCACAAAATCACCATAATCTCCTTCATTCAAGTCATTAGGCTATTCACATATGTAGTAATACGAATTAATTCAGTCCGTCGTGGAGTATTAAAAATGATAAAACAGACGCCAATGAGATATTCAAGTCGCACTGAAATATTCATGTTTTAAAAACTTATATAATAGTATGTATATCAGAGATATCCCAAAAAGTCTATTATGTGTACAAACAGCGCGAATACAACTGTGAGGATTAAAATAGTACACGGTCGTTCCGGCTATTGACAAGAACGACAAAGAGAGGAACGGACAACTTCTCTCAAGCCTAACAAAAACATCCCGAACACGCAGAAAGACGAAAACAGCGAGAGAGAGAGAAAGATAAAAAAAATGTTCATACAAAATCAATTTAAACTTTTCAACACGTAGACGGTTCCTTATTTCGGCGTCCTTCAAAGTTGAGCGAAATAAATTCGACGGAGGTAATAAATATATATCCGAACGTCCCGAAAGTATAGTGGAGAAAAAAGTTACATGAAAAATGATAGCTGGAAAGCGAATGCAGCGCTGGAAATGAAAAAAAAGATAAAGCGTAATAAAATTATTGATAGGCACTTAAGCCGGTCGAGAGTTTAGCCAAAGATAAATCTCGAACACTACCGAGGGCTCGGTTATGCCCACTTGAGCGCGTGACGTAGCGACAGATAATAATTATTGAACACTGAACAGAGCCTGTATAAAACAGAAGTGCTCGTCCCAAAAAGTGATGGCAGACATTTGCTCGTCGATTTAACAACGAACAACGGTTGTGTTTTGAAGATAAGTTCAGACCCTCGGTCATAGAATTTTTCTATCGAAAATATTCATTTGACAGTAGAGATATAGAATAGGGTGTGCTTGTAGGTTTTGGGGGTTATCGTTAGTTTAATTATGATTTTAGGTGTAATGCCACGTCACGGTTTCGTAAGTATCTTAAAACGTTTCGGCTTTCATACTGTCGCCTTTACCAAGAAATGAATTTTTAAGCCGAGGCATTTATGTATACTTAAATCTTCAGGAGTTTTATGGTAAAGCTATATATTGATCGATTGAATAATATAATTTTAAACACATTTCAATTAATTGAAATATAAAATATACATAAATATGACATAGGTCATTTTTTAATAAAAAGTAATCAAAATATCAGAATCTTCAGTAAAACCGGAACAAAAGTCACCCAAAATCAACGGGCACTCTACTCGGCAGGCATACTTATATATATTTTTTCTTTTTCTTAGAAAAACACAAAAGTTTAATTACATTTTTTTTCAAGAAAAAATTATAAAAACAAACGATTGTTTTATTAAGTAGTTACAAATTATGGAAAGATGCTAGACATCGAAAATTCATTTTTCTTTTCAAAAATGTGCAGGTCGTGAAAACTAAGTGCTAAAGAAATATGCACTCAGATGCAAATTCTACTGAAAGGTAATATTTATTCAAAGGCTTCAGCGAAGATCAACACGTGCCAGACTTGGCGAAGGTTTTATCAGAGAAATCTCTCAGTGAGCAAATAAAATTCTCGTTTCCTAGATAGATTTTAGCCGGAAATATCAAATTTAAACCAGGCCAAGGGCAGAAAAAAATTGTTGTTCGAGCTGCTACATATTAAAAATCTTTCTGGTAACTCTTTCACAAAACCACCGAGAGAACAGTGGTGCAAGTCAGGGTTGTTTTCTTATTATTTTATTTCCTCTACCGCAATGGAATTCTCCATGAAAATTCATGATAGAATAACACATATGCAGCGAGATAACCGGCAGAGAACATTTTAGAAGCAAATGAGAAATTCTCAAGTTCTATGTAAAATTCCGGCGCGGTGAAATCTCCATAACCAAATATATTAAATTATCATTCTAAAAAAAACATTGTAATAACTTTCAAACGGCCACTTTCGAAAACAACAAGATCTATGGAGCAAATAAAATTACCCACAATGTAATAAAGTGTAAAAACACTTTCCGAGCTGTCCGGCAACACAATGCATATCGGTTTGTTATTTGCATATCCAATATCAGAGGAGCGATCGCGTACGAAGCGCGTTGAAAATTCAATAAAAAAATAAAATAAAAAAACACACACGTAGGCTACTGCGCGATGCACATCAGCAGAGTATTGGACACAAGATAAATGGGTATTTCGTTAATAGAATACAGAGCGAACACAAATGGTGGGATTTGGCAACGTCGACACAGCGATCCATTACGGGTAAACCCTCAACAGCAACGCATCCCCATAATGCAAATCCAATGCTTCATCAATACGCGATTTTTTTATTTCAACAATACGTCATTCCACTGGCGTGTTTTTTTTGCCCGCATAATCTTAATTAAAACCGCGGTCCCGGCGTTGTCGAAAATCGATGGGTAAAATAATTTTGAGTTTTCACTTGGAACAGCTGCTGCTGCGCAAACAAGTTACGCTCGCGTCCGGATTATGGGAGGGACGATGGGAAACCATTATTGTAGGAGATGCGCTGCGGCGGGAGCGAGCGGTCCTCGGGGCTAATTATCGAAATCAAACAGCGGACGGAAGAAGGAATTAAATCACACAACTGCGGCTTCGATGATCCATCACAAGATATATATTTAATTAATTTATAATGTCATTTTTTTCTTCATGACTATCAAACAAAAAATAGATTATCGAGATCAGGTAAAGTTATATATTTTTATCAATTTTATTATAATGTTTTATGGTTTATATGTAAGAATTTTACTTTCGAAAAAAAAATAGCTTTGTGTGATGCAGGTTATGTGATTTCTAATGAACTGTTAATCAATTATCTTTCTACTGCTTAGTATCGATACACTTATATAAAAAATATTTTAGTAATCTTTAAGTTTTACTATGTATTCAAATTGTGCTAATAATCATTGTATTGTATACACATATAAATTGAATTTATAAACTTGTTCCTTTTCGGTACAGGAACACAATGGAGCATTTGCAGTTAACAACTTCAATAGTTTGGCCATTATCAAAGTCCCGTGACTTTGTAGCGGGTACGGAACTAAACTTCAGGACGCAGTTACAGCGGCTGCTTGAAAAAAAAAAAAGCACTGCAACAGGGAAACTGGCGAGAGGTAGGAATCGAATGGAAACCGACCCCCTTCGGCGCCGTCGGATCTGCGAAGACAAATTAACGAGAATAAAACTTCACCTGAGCCGATAAAACTTTCGAAATCGACCAACTATAAAATTTAATTCCAATCCAAAGCATAATACAAGCCGAGAAATTTAATGATTGGTTTTTTCAATACGGATTTACAGCCCTTCGATTGGCTAACCGATTCGCCTCTTGTGTTGCTTGGGAATAAAAGATTTCTCCAACAGACCGAAAGAGACAAAAAAAACTAAAACGAAAAGCTTTTTATAAAGTAAACATAAGGTAAAAAAAACAGAGGGTGTAGGGTAGAGTAGTTTCTATAATAATTTAAGATGGACGTGTCCAGAATGTCTGAAAAACCGCATGTGTTTCTAGTCTTATCGAACACATCTCTCGGAATAGGCGTGCAGATTTTCCGCTGACGTAGAATATCAAATATCTCTTTAACAATGACGGATTGATGTTTCTGTCGGGAGCGCCATTCATCAGCTGTGAAGGAGAGCGCGCCCTGGGAAGCCCTCGGGGCCCGGTGGGCGGAGGCGTCGGGGCCGCCACACATGATTTGTGGCCCGGGTTCTATTTCTGATCGTTTCAATTATCAAAGTGATACTCTGCGCGGTAATTTATTGGAATTGACTGCGAATAATGTGTGTATTTGTAGAAAAAACTACTTGAAGCACATTTGATCCGTTTCACAAACATTTGTACGGTGATAAAAAAAACTATCAATATTTTTGACAGAGAGTACTTGGTGGAATTCCATTTTAATATTTTCAGTTTTAAACTGTTCAGCTTGATAATTTCAACGTGAAAGGTTGGCGAAGCCAAAAATCACTCAAGTATTTTACTTAAAATATAAAAAAAACATACGTAAAATATACTTTACGATGATATTTTTAAAACAAATGTGATCATCCAACCTAAAGATTGCGTATATTATTTTAGAAGTAAGATACATCGCTGGCTGTGATTTTCTTTCTTTGTATACTGAAGTCTATAGAAGCATTCTAAAACATGAAAGAATAAAAGTTTTCCGTCAAATGTATTCAAAAAACGATTTGTATCTGCACATAAAATTTCAACAATAAAACCTTGAACACATAAATTAAAGGTTGTGATAATTTCAACGTGCGTATGAAAAAATGAAGCTGATTATACTGCTAATAATTAGTTTCAGGTAAACATGTTGCGATTCAATTTTCACAGCTTAATAATGAAAGGCATTGTATAACAGTTTTAACAAAAGGTTGAAGTGTTTTCAAGAGATGATAAATAAACGACTATTTATTGTTTAGTCGAATTGAAGCGACTGAAACTTAATTATCGGAGTATCGAGTCGAAAGCGAGCTCTGGCCGGAGTTCGCCAGCTGCGGAGCGAAACCAACTCAGCGCCGAGTATAAGATAAGGGAAGTTGCTCGTTCTGTCTAACAAGTTAGCTCGGATTTTATTTGGTAACATTTGACAACTGATAACCACCGACCATCCGTCAGCCTTCTGACTACACAGGGTGTAATGGGTAATCAACGTGTTCATTCGTCAACGTTTCATTAGTAATTAACTGACAAACAATACCATCAGATATGTATCAAATTTCGCGCACGACCCCTAGTTCATCATTAATTACGAGAGCCCCGTTAATGCCAGGGGTTTGGTACGTTTTACTTGTACAGCTGTATTAAATAGTATCAAAATAAAAAGTCTTTAACAGAAATAAATAATTTCTTTTCAAGTTGTCGAATTGGTTTTCTAATATTGCAGACAAAGAAAGTGCCTACGTCATAGGTAATCCGTTAAATCAATAACTGCCATTAAAAAAGAATACGTTCGTGTCTAGTCACGTCGCCTATTTATAGAAGGCTATGCCAAGAAAACAGAATAAGGGTTAACGTATAAAAAGGTTTTATATATCGTCGAGGAAGCAAACTTATAGAGTACAAAGAATCTGCTGTGAAAACAGAAACGAAAGCTCAGTCCTAGTTCGACGTTGGAAGGAATATTGAAAAGAAGGGCATTCTCGAGTCGCGGCAGGGGTCCGAAGCCCTGTTCGCCCGCACGTAGACTCGCAGTAGATAAAATTATTTAAACTAAGCTTAAAGCTTTCCGGCTTCAGGTAAAATGAAAAACAGCATTGGTTTTGCATATTTTCGTGTGAATGATCTAGCGGAAGGCAGCTAAATCACCCGAGCGCGAATGACCTTTGCAAGACGTTATTGAAATAGTAAATCTCCAGTATAACCACAAGCCGAACAAACAAGAAAAACTAAAGATTCGAACGTTAAGAGAATATTTAGGACATTTTAAATATTGATGCTTTTGAAACTTTTTCTCTAAAAAAATAAATATAAAGAGCAATTTGTAAAACATCCAATAAAGTTTTTTTAGACTAGAAAACTAAAAGGGTTTCATTTATACTCAATAAGTACACGCATATTTTTAACTAGGAATTAATTTATGCTGACTAGGTAAGTAAGTAATATATTTTCATAAGATTGTGGTTTTTTTTTAATCAATAATTTTCTGAATGTTTAATATCTAGATTTTGCTAAAGTCTAGCGATGCCACCTTCATGTCAGTAAAAAAAAAAATATTCGCAAAATACCTTAAGAATTCCAATTCAATATATAATACATTGCACGTCACGATATGTATTGGAATATAGCAAAAAAAATACACAATGACGAGAGAAAAAGCTTGAATAAAATATATCACAGTGAAATGTGGGCCGGAGGGATGGAGAATGCATTCCAGTAATACGTGTGTGATGGCGCCGGAGCGCGGGGGCGCTGCAGCGAGCCGGCGGAAATCATTCCGTAATATTTGTTCCGAATGAGCCGGGAATCTCCGGGGAAATTCCGAAACCGTGTCGGGAAATATCGAAAAACACACCGGGAAGCCCCGTCCTCGCCGCACGCGCACCGGGCCGGGCGGCAATTAACGGAGCTCAAGGAATTTTAATTAAAGACCCGCTGAACACCAAGACTACGAATAAGATCGAATAATATATATATATATAGAGGAAATTAGATTAGGTATCCAGTTTTGGAGTATAGCAACAATAATTAATGCTTAAGCATGGATGGTGTTTTGAAGTTCTTCGCGGGGTACAAGCTGCCCGTGATCAATCATCGTAGTCGGAACCCCATCGCGGCATTCGCTCGCTGTCGTGTTTATTTCCGGACGAATAGTTTAAGTGTAATCACGTGTTCGTCCGATATACGATATACGTTGAATTTTATCCCAAGAATGTTGAAAGCTCCTTAAAGGCGGTCCGGTCCGTCTCCGTCTCTAGCGCGGTCCGAGTTCTGACGTGATCTAGAGCATGTCCAGTGTCAATGTGATAGATAGACAACAGAAGCTGTAAAATTGATGCCCCTCACTAGCCAGCTGGGTGCATCAGATTAATTGTGATTGAAACGAGTACGAAATAGCCAAGTAGATATGACACTACAAACATTTTTGACTACCCTTGAAACGTGAAAGCGCTCATAATTGAATATAATTGTAATCTACCTGTCATCTGGCAATCCTTTAATTATAAAGTTTTACACATTAAACCAGCATATCACGGATGAATTATGTTAAAGTTCACTTAACTTCCTTTTCTGTTTTTATAAAAAAATATTCAAACAAATAATATATTATTAAAAAAGCAGAGTAAATTCACTTTTAAGGAATAAACACAGCAGCAAAATCAGCGTTTTCCATTTTAACACTTTTTGCAGAAAGCTGTATTTGCATGTTTACAACGTACACATATGTATATAACCCGTGACCATTTAATAAAATGAGCTATTTTAAATTACAGTACTGCGTACAAAAAGTGACTACAAATAAATGTCCATTCGCGCTGAGTACACACGAAAGGTCAGACGGTTAGTTGTTTTAATACGACATGAACACCTTTGTACATCTACTCCTTGTTTTTTGTAGGCGGCTAAATTTATATTTACAATGACTAGGTAAATTAATTCTCAAGTATATACTATTTCTTATTAACAATAAAGCTTGTACAGGTACAAACATTCCATTTACGTGTCTAAAGTAATTAGAATTTTTATGATCTATGAGCTTTACGCGATCGGAATGAAAAGGTTTACATAAGGTATTCGTTATGAAAAAGTCTCCCAGGGACTGATAATCATTCGAAAAAACAAAGGGATGCTCGCGGAATCCTCAGAGGAAAAAAAGCTTTTTAATTATAAAAAACAGAAAAACTCAGTCTGTTATTTAAAAGGTTTGATTACGCAGGAAGATGGAGTACAAGCATAATAAATATAAGTATTGAAACATATAAATCAAGTACAGATAACGAAGCCAATGAAATTTATAACCTTACGTAATACACATCCAAATATTAATTTACAATAAACACTAACACCTAGACTGTAGGCTTGCATAACTACAACTATTTGATTACGTGTTTTAGGTTGACAAAGAAAATGCTTGTATTATAGATATATGTGAGTTTGCATTAAGTAGTATATTTTCAGGGGAGATCAATAAGATCGGTATGGCATAACAGGCCGATAAATAGTTGGCCGTATTGCGTTCATACAAAGCCTACACGAGGAAAGTACAATATGATCTCTATCTTGAATATAAACTAAATATTTATATACATTGACTATCAAATCCTGATTAACGCTGTAAGTGCTATAAATTATTTCACGTTTGAGTTATTTTTCTGAGGTATTGATAGCTTGTGTTTATTGAAGAAAAACACTTCAAACTTGACCTAAACAAAAATGGATTTTACAATAAAATTAAAGTAAGAAAATGTCCGTACTGACAAATGAAAGCATGTTTTTCTTCTAGCTTAACGTACGACTGGTGCTTAAGTAATAAAACGTTTTGAATATTAATTTAATAATTCCATCCATTGGCTGCAGTCGCCATGCTGTGTGTGGTATTTCGGTAAATAATGACCAGAGGACCGACTCCATTATGCTGTTCATCTTTGGCTGCTTTGTGTTCACAAGCCGGTAAAGTCCTCCGCACAATGCGGCATGCAAATTTACTACCGCGGCTTGGGAACAAGCACATGTGCTGTCCCTGCAATTATATTTAGCATAGCCAATTCTTTACGGTAAGTACTTTGAGTTACACTGCGCTCCGAGTTTTAAGTCAAATTATATTTTTAAAAAAACGTGACATTGGAAACAAACCATTAAAAATAAGACGGACTACTTAACTGTGTCAGTTATAATTTTCAGTAGTATCGTAAAATCAAAACTATATTGCTTAAGAGATTATTTTAATTTTAGACTTGATGAGTAAGCCTTCGTCTCACAAAGACGTTACAACTATCAAAAAAAAAAAATTGGTATCTTCTTTAACCGTTTAATTTATTTTTATAATAAATTAATATTAAAATATATCAATAAGCATTTGCTACTGTGTTTTGATATATCTTATATAATAGCGAATCATAAATCAATTGATTGTTCAATATAAGCAAGTTTTACGATGTTAAAAATAAATAAAATTAAAAATTTGATTTAAAATAATAAAATCACTTTCACATAAAGATAAACGTTAATGGTACCAACACGTCAAGCCGAAGAATAAAGTTGCAGAATTTATTCAATATCCCGGAAACATTTTATAGGTATATTAGAAAAGACAATAAATTTTACAACTTAAAAACAGTTTCGAAGAAATAAACTTTAAACCTTACAAGAAAACCAACTAACTTTAAAAAGAAATGTATTTTCAGCATAAACGTTGCTACGTGTTTCTTCTTAACATTTTGCACTCGATCAGGTAGTAAAGAAATGTAAAAAAAAACCATTAGGCTAATTTTCTTTAAAAAAGTATATTTTAAAACGGTTATAGCCGATGAACTTATCTGATTTTTTTAAGAAAACATTTCTGGTATATCAGATTGACAATGTACTGGAATTATGTTTTGCTGTTTTAAAACTATACATATAAATTATTTATATTTCACACTTGAGTATGTTGTTGCTACCACCGAAACAAGTAGTATTTTTATGTAAATTGTTTTTGTTTTTTTAAGAATCGCAATCCAAAGGTGTATTCAATCTTCTCCCCCCCTTCCCACCTTTCTGAAAGAAAGCAAAGAAACAGTTTGATTTGCTTGTCTGAAGGGACGACCGCAGGTGTGGTGGCTGGTCTCCCAGCGAGCTGCCTGAAGTCTCGAGGATGGACATTAGCATGTGAAAGGCGAAGTTTCGCCTCGTCAGCGGAAAGTATTCAAAGGAAAGTGAGGCGCTCGAGTCCCGGGCGGGACAAACTTGCTCCGCGAGTTGGACACATTGTCGTAGAGCGCGATGCAAATATTGATTTCGTGAATATTTTAAACCGACGGTCTCATTCAAGGCCTGCAGCGCGCAGTGCACATGGGAAATGGCCATATTTTAGGTCGTCGCAATAGCTAATCAACCAGATGCATTTTTGAAACAAAACGAGCAGCTTTTCTTCACTCATAAAACAACAAAAAAATCGTTTTACAATCACAATGACGACGATCATTGAATATTCGTTTGTTGATTTTTTATTATGGCCTTCCAATACTGAGAGCATCTTTGAAGATTCATAAAATTCAAAAATCTCTGAAGACGAAAAATATCAAGTATCTCAACACTCACAATATCTTCGGTTAAAAAAAACTGCCAAAACGCATGAATTACTATTACATTAATTGTTGAACAAATGTTGAACATGATACAATAAGAAACATCCTGCAAAAAATTGTAAATTCTGTTTATCTTTTATTTTTGACATATTGTTAACATTGTGCCACTTACAAAGAAGACTATTATTTCTAAGAACTTAGCCTGATTGAATATTTGAACTGAAAATTTTTTTTATACCAAAAGTATTTCTATGGTATACTTTCCCCACAACTTCGAAGGTGAATTAATAAAATGAATAATAATTTCCACGAAAGTCTGAAAAGCAAATTGCCAATCTCACTGTGAATAATATCTTAATGTTTATTGGAAATAAATACCTAGTAGTGTACTAAAATTGGGTCGAGGCGTTGGTTATTTATTCGCGACCGCGCTCGCGATCGCACGCTCGGTCGAGTAATGCCCATTTTCTAGGCAAGAAGTTTACAAATTTGATTCCCCGGCGGAGTCGATATTTCCTGAAAGAAATTGATATTCTACATTTAAGCTACACTTCATAACAATGGGCGGTCTGCAGGGGAGGGGAGCGACGTCACACCAGGGCCACAAGTCACGGCACGCGCGTTCACGAATGTGTACGCAAGCGTGACAGGATGTACTTGCGAGCGGCGAGTTTGCCTTATCAATTTCGCTTCAGTAAAATATCACACTTAAGTAAAGAATGAGTACTATTTTCTAACGCGTCTTTTAAAAAAATTGTGTTAACAGACTTAATCTTTATTCAAAATCATTATTGAGATTTTTGTAATTATTTGAAAAAATGTATTTAAAAAATACAGCTTTTGAAACAACAATACATGTTACAATAATACTCAATTACAATAATAATACTGACAGGTATTACTGTAGTGGTGTTAAAAAAAAAAATTGACGTTTTTCTCTTTTGAAAAATGTACATGATATTATTTATCGTTATACAATTATAATATACAAGCATTATTTTAAAAGTCTTGCACAGAATGTGCAAAGAAAGGGAACTATTGCCGTTGGTAAAGAAGCGAAAGGTCTCCTATTTCGGCCAGGTTTTTCGTAACAATAAGTTTGGCATCCTCCAGCTGATTGTCCAACGAAAAATCGAAGGAAAAAGGGGCATTGGAACGAGGTTCACGTGGATGCGGAATTTACGCCAGTGGCTGAAGATAAGAAGTGCAACCGGATTAGTGAAACTGGCCCTAGAAAGGGATTGATCACCAACCTCAAGCATTTATATATATATATATATATAAATATAAAAATCAAATCAAACAGTTGACCACATTACTTGCATATATCACAAAATCAGTGATATGTGCAGTGTCCTTTTTCTTTACAGAAAAATAACCAAACGATATATATATGTATATATATTGTGTGACAACATTCACATATAGTCCTAACAAGTATTTCAGGAACAAAGAAATGTCAGTAAAATAGGTCGGGTGAAGGTTCTGGCGGTGGTCGGGGTGCGTTGGCCGGCCTGGAGATGCGGCGACTGCCCCATGGCAGCCCCCATGCTGGCATTCACGACGTCCCATGACGTCACGCAGGGCCGCTAATTAAATGGAAACGTCCGGGTTGTGAATTCATAATTACAGGCATTAGTTTGTGAGTTGGTACGGCGGCGTTGCGTTTTACACGAATGTGCGATTTGTTTTTATTTGTACCTGGGACAACGTGCGGAATGAGAAACTGTAATCAATTAAGATGTTTAGTGTGTAATATAAATACCGGTTGATCTGCTTTGGAGGTGCGCTTAAGTAATGCAGTTGTCTCTTACCTGCAAAAAAAAGAAAAAGATACATTAAAATATAGAATATAATGTGCGTTATCATAATAATTTTTTGAATGTGTTGATGTTCTCTTTTCTTTCGGAATATAAGCAGGAACTGACCATTCATTGAATGCACATAATATATTTTCAACGACCCATGGCAATATTTATGAATAAAAAACTTAGTTTCATAACTTCGCGTACAATAAATAACACTTAATGATATAACATTGAATTCTAAAATATATCTTTTAGGGCAAATTATTACACGAAAATATTTAAGTATTCAAAATTATGCAAGTTGCTGCAAATGCACACTGCAACACTCCTACTTGGCCGCATTTAATCGAATTTCTACTCTATTTCTTGCGCTACATTTCTGACCCAGTTACTGTGCCTCTGCCCCACTGTGTCGCGATTGCAAATGACCAGCGAGTCGGCGAATTGGTGGAATGCCGTCACACCCGCCCACCGAGCTGACACAAAACTCCACGTAAAAGAAATACTTTCTTTTATATATAAGAATACTATGTAAAGAACAACGTTTTACGTTTTAAACAACATATTTACACAAAGAAGTATACCAGTACTGAAAACCGTATTTTTCAGCAAATTAAGCAACAAAAGAATATGTGATTTTTTTTATTGTAAATTGTTTATTAATAAAAATTCATTCAAATTGATGATGATAAAATTATTTTCTTTCCTTACCGACATATGTATCACAAAAAAAGAAAGAGGTTTTTGCTTAGTATTTTTTAAAATTTATTTTATTTTATTAGCGGCTTTGAGATGATTGTATTTTAGAATACGATATACATCCTTCGAGTAGCAGGATTTATCATATGATATCTGACAAGTATTTGCACGGATTGTAAATAAAAATACAAATATCAAAAGATATTTATGTGTAATAAAGAAACAAAACGTTTGTATATTTATTTACGTTTGAGATTTAGATCTATTGGCAGAGACAATATTAAACGATAAATATATCAAAAAAATCATAAAAGAAGCATTATAAGTTCTTGTTACGATAAAATCACTATTCAAATAAAACTTCTAAAGCACCAATAGCATAGTTGTTTTGCTATTATTTGGACACGTGAATATTTGTAAAATAAATGCCGCTACGCTCACGAAGCTATGATATGAATTAAACTTAGAGTATAAATGCTGTAAAAAATTAAATATATGACAAATAATTAACTAAGAAATAAGCCCATATTTTGCTATGATATGGATTTATTTGAAATACTTGGTTTATGAAGTTTTCTTTAATTCCTGAAGATGGTTACGATAGTACATCCGATACATCGGAACATCAAATATTGTATTAAAATAATATTTCAAATAAAGTTATTTTTAATGGCAGCGTATGTAAGTACAAATCTGATGACATGCCTTCCCATTGTACAGTTTAATGAAATCGCAAGGAAGTGGTTCTAAACGCGTGTTTGTAGATTACATGGCAAAATGTTTGACTATTACATACTGTCAAAGTCAATAACCAACAGCCGCGCGGTGAGCGAGCAGGTGTGGCGCACTCCAGGGGCACTCGAGCTCCCCAAAAGTGTTTATTCAACATTTAATAAATCTGTACTTTTACCCAAATCGGTTTATTGTATAAACTACCTTCAAATATATACATAATAAATGTCAAAAAATTGGATAAAATATTTTTGGATTCAAACCCAAGCCACGTATGAATTGCGACCTGACTACAGTGGCTTTGGAACCGATGCACCTAGTTGCTACGCAAGTATATTCATTAATAAAACATTAAATCAATACTCGTGTAAGTCGAAAAGTAATGTTTAAAAAAAAAATTATTGTGTGCTCATATTTCTGCATACAGTATTACGGGATGTTTCAATTGGCATAGTTTAGAGATTGTTGAATATAAGACGAGCAGCCCTGGCTGTGCGGAAACTAGGAACTGGGAGCTGGGAACGGGAGACCTGTAAGGAGCTCTCCGTAGCTCTTAGATGATTCAATATTTAACTAGAGCAAATTTAGCAACAGAAATACGCCGATGCGAACGTAATTATTGAAATAGGCGCGGGTACGCGGGACTCCACGGCAACGGAAGACAGCATTAAAACAACGGCGGGTCCCGGTGAGGCCTTAATGGCCACTCAGTTATCGTCGATCTTTGAAATACTAATAAATATCACAATGCGCGAGGTTAACGTACTGAATATGTGCACCCTTCGGTGGTTCATCTGAGAACGTGAACACACTGCTGATAGGTCATATCACAAAGGACAGACAGCTGTTTGGTTAAACTGCAAGAGTCGTGATATCTTTATAAAACTAGTAATAAGGAGAAAATTAAAATTTATTAACTAACCATAATAAATCAAATAAAATAACTAAAAATTTTTTTTTTATATAATGCACATACTATATTGTACGATAAAAAGAAAAATTATTAATCAGTATTATTAAAAAAAAGAAATCATAATGTCGACAAATCTCAAGAATAGTGTTAAATGTAATATCGTTAATCAGAAACATATTAAGATTATTTTTTTAACGAAAAAATGTGTCACTTAGAGGCAATTGGTTTTTGAAGTTAAATATTTTTTCCATGGTTCGTTTTTTACACGAGTTTTCTAAAAACCGTTTTCAATCAAAGAGAGTGCAATAATCAATTTACATTTTTTTTAAAAAAGAAATTCTTTATCGCATGACCAAATTTTGTTTGGACTATAAAATTGTTAGTACCTACGTAATAACTTGTGATAAGCTGTATTCCGATTTAATCTGTGTTTAAAAATAATAATCAATATGTTAAGTTTCTAAAAATTAAATTAGCTTTTATTATCTGAGTCATGGGTAGACGTGATAAAGTAATTTGAATTAAGTATTGCGAGTTTAAGATTATCTGATATTTCTTTTCCTCACAGTCTAATGTCAGCTGTAACATTTCTCAATTTTAGTCATTTCCAATTTTTTTTTGTAACAATGTATCTGAATGTATATAGCAATCATAAAACAGGTATTTATTAGGGTTAATATAATGGATGGGGCTTAATACAACATTGAAAACTATTGATATCATTATGTATGAATCAGATAGCGGTATTAGTTATATTAAAATTGAGTAAGGCGTTTGCGTTTTTCAACATTTCGTAAGTGGTCGGTTTGTTTGGCTAGCGCATATTGTTTACACACATCATTTTGAAACATCAATTAAACACATAAAAACGTGTTAAAAAGAAATCGATATATATGTCCCCATCTCGCGGTACAGAGACGCTTGCACTCGGGGTTGGTCTAGGGCTAATTACCCGGGGGTGGGAAGGGTGGGACGGGGTGGGGCGAGCCGCCTGTGCCCGGGGGCGGCTCATACGATATACATGACATAATGCCGCCCTAATCACCGCCGCGTCGCGTGACGGCCCCTGCAAGCCTCCAACCCTCGCGGTCCACTGCCGGCCCGTATAAATTAAGGAGACTCAATTTCAAGGGATTAAAGCACTGCCTGCGGCTTGAGACGCACATTGAATTGTTTTGGTTATATTATTTACCTTCAAATTGCAAATTATAAACACCAGCATTTGCTTATTATTTAGAAACTAGAAATGTTGCCCGTCACAGAATGACGTATTCGATAAACGATGCAATAGTGTTTGAACATATGTTTGGCTGAATACTCAAAAGGCGCTGCTCACGTTTTCCTTCCAATTCATTGCTTGACACTTGTGTCACATTTCGTGTCACTAACAACGCATCACTTTCGCTGCACTGTTCTTTTTTTGAAAAATTCTAAATTTGAAATTCTCGCGGTGAACAACAGAATCCTATAATTCGTACATATTGAAACTCGCTAAAGCATATTTTATAGTTTATGAATGAAAATATTATCCTATCGTCTTGAAATTGAAAAACTTACTGAACTTACATGCAAAAAATCAGCGTTGTATCTTTTAAGATATTCTATAGAGAACCAAAAAATGAAACATACATACACACACACACACACAATGGATATTATTATTATAGATAGAAAACGCGATACAAAAATGAAAGGTGTAAAAATAGAGCAGAAAAGCGTTCCCATATTTTTTTGGAATTATGTTTTAGATAATACTTCCAGAGGGTTTTTTTTTAAACCAAAATTTATATGACAATCAAAAATATTCAATTGAAATAAGAAATTCAATATTTTTGACAGAGAGTACTTGGTGGAATTCCATTTTTGATAATGCCAACGTGAAAGGTTGGCGAAACCGGTCACTAATAAAAACAAAAATGTGGAAAATCACTCAAGTATTTTTATTCAAAATATTTCAATTGAAATAAAGCAACAACAGCAGTTCCAGCAGACATAAAGTGGCAAAATACAGTGAAAAAAATTACGGGTTATTTTAATTAACATCGACATCACGATCTTTATAGTTTTTACGATGATGTTGAAAAATAAAATCTTTGTTAATATCTTCATTGGGTTGAATTTGGTTGTACTGCTAGTAAGTTTATAGAATAGTGTCTAGCAAAGGTCATTCACGCTCGGTAGATCCAACTGGCATTTCAGAGAGGTCATTTACATGAAAGTACACAAAAGAAGCGATGTTTTATTTGAAATTACTTTACTGTCATTTTATATGATATACTTTTAAGCATTTTTTTTCAGTAAATTATAAATCCAATATCCAATATTAACAGAATAATTTTTTTTATCGTAAGTGCGGTATTGGGAAAAAAAACTCTTGTTCTTGCTTTTAAAAAAAAAAATATTTTTAAGTTTAAACGAAATTTAAATAAATTAAGAAAATAAATAATATATATTGCTACCTGCAATATTCTCTATTATTAAATTTGAAATAAATACTGTTTTTATGAGTTATTTATTTAATGTTTAACACGATGAAACTTGAAAAATATTAATAATAATTAATTTATAAAATATACATTACTAATATAGTTTTCTATTGGAATATTATTCATAACTAATTAACATAAATAGTTTCATATCGTAGGAAAATAGCATATCCATCAATACGTCCAAATTATTTATAAATTATTTAAAAAACATATTTTGTATACTCAACTCCCATATATCATGAATTTATCTTTATCGTAACGAAAATTCAGAATGGTCTAAATTGAAAAACTTCATATTTAATTATTTAGGAAATTAAAATTATTTTTGTTTGCGAATATTTTCTCTTTTTAATGACTATTTTTAGACTAATCGTTGAGTAATATGAAAAAAAGGCCGATTTACCCACAAAAAAATCGTGGTCTCCAACCAATTCGCCACTTATATTTGCTATCCGAAAATTTTACAAAACGAAAAACCAAACCTAATTTATAAATTACTTCATAAACGAAGTACGAAAAATAAAAAAAAACTTGATAAAAACAAATCCCACAGCGAATTTCCCACACAGGCGCCACCGAAAGATTCAATCAAAAAAGTTACGCGAGCAAAGAGAATCGAGTGAAAATTGAAAATAAAAATTACTGCGATCGAAATATCCAATATTCGAATTTAAATTATTAAACAGGAGGCCGCGGAAAGCTTCTCCGGTACAGGTGAGGTTACCTGCCGGTTGAGTTGCCACGCGGGCCGAGCCGGTCTGGGAATATCGATCGCACGCGCCCCTTGCTCTATTAGGCAGTAGGCAAATCGCCCAGAACGTTCAACTTTTTAATCGGACTGATTTAATACTTAAGATGGAGAATCGAGTCCCTGGCCGTATTTATTGTCGAAGTCCACCGGGGCAATTCTGCGCAGAAGTTCCGCTAAGGAAATTGTCCAATCTCCTGGCGCCGGGATGCCTAGGATATATGGAAGTACGCGACACACCCTTCATACAATGGACTTCATGTTTCTATATGTAATAAATTTTATAAATAATACTGACTTTTAATCTGGCTACACAAGAAGCGACACAACTTACAAACTAAACGGTAGCTAGCCAATAGCGTACTATGTTCACATCAAAAAGCATTTTTTAAAAAACACCCAAAATAAGAAACTGCTCATGGTTCAAAATCCAATAATAATAGTAAAAAAAAAATTCACGTAATGACATATTATTTATAAAATTAATAAGTCATTTTTGTTTTTGTTCTGATTGTTATATACGAAGAAAACTATTAATATATTTTGTTATAAAAATAAAGTAAATAACTATCTATTTTTTATTTAATAGTCGATTACTATTCGTTATCTAATTGCCAGCTTGGAATAATCAATTCGAATTCATATTACTTATTAACCATGTATTATTCACTGCTGCTATGGTTGAATAAGTTATTTAGTAACTAAATAATTCATACGTCCATTAAATATAATTAATTGATAATTTGATCTAACATGTAATTAATTATTACGGCTTCGTTATAATTCGTAAGTCGTCTGGAGAAGCCGACGCTTCCATTTCAACAACTTTTATTTTAAAAACGTATCTAAAGAACCAAAACAGTCTCTCCCTTGTTTCAAACTCTTTTTGCATATATATGTTTCTATAATATTATGAGGAAAACTCAATAGTAGGTAGCGAGAAGGTTATTTGATCAAATTCAAAATAAAATTAGGAGCTCTTTATAACGTATCAAAGATATTCATTTAATTATTGACGATTGATGGAAAGGTATAATTTATGTTGTATAAAGTTACCCCGCGTTCCAAGTTGCCCCCTTCTACTCCACTTAAAAAGGTTCTCGATACTTATCCAATAATATAAAATTGTAAAGAGCGTGAGATGTATTAGAGAGTTTTATTAAATGGACCGAGCTCTGTCGCTCAGTGCGACACTCTGTTCATCGAATAGGGTCATTAAATTGCAATGAAATGGAAGAGGCATATCAAATCGATTACAGAGAGGAGCTCGAATGAAAACGACCGAAAAAAAACCATTCAAGCAGCATGAGTATAGAAAAACAGAAAATTTGAAATATTTATTTTTAGAAATCATATTTTTTTATGTAACATGTACATATGGAAGTAATTTTGAGCTTCAGCGTATTGATTCAGGAAGATCAATAGGTAAAAAATGCGAGCTTAAAATAAGATTTGAGCTCGATATATATGGCTTCTGTTTTTCGTTTATTTCATGACCACGCCGAGGAGTCCATTGCCACACTATTATATGATAGTAACGAAAATGCAGGTGGACAAACTGCAATTTGAATTCACAGGTAGTTATTGCAGTGACCAGTTTGGTAAGTCTATGCAAATTTCAAATTGAATATTTGTTAAGATCGTTTTGTAAACTCTATAAAATTTGTTCTTTGTTCTAGGAAATTTATTTTTTCAAAATTATTATCATCAATCAATTTAACTTGTATAATTATAACTATTACAAAAAAGGTATCAATATTCCTCAAACTCGATCTACAGATTTAGAAACGTGAGAATCAAAATATACCTACCCCCTGTTGTTCAACAAGGGTACCTAGTTGTTGTTAGACGGTTAAGTTGGGAGAGGTTCAACGTGTGGTCAACAACAAATCATAAATTAATAAAACAAAAACTTTCAGGCTGAATAAATTTTCAGAGTGTTGTCGAAAGTCATTAGCAATCAGGTGTACGGGATCGTTATCGGTGTCCTTGGTCAAGGGTCATTTGAGAGGCACTACAACCCCGAGGGGTGAAGGCCGGCTGGGGGTGTAGCCGCCGGAACTGTCCGTAGCTAGCCTGCGACGTGACACAAAGACATTTCACACCCTCATAAAATTCATCCATCAACAAATGACAAGTGGATGTTCCTGAACAAGTATATACGAAATATTTTAATGTGTATATAATTATATTTAAATATTTATATATTCAAACATTTAAATTCAACTTGTATTTAAGTATAGATATCCATCTGGCCATTTCATGATTAATCTTTTAAGTAATACTATTTGATTGAGTTAAATAAACACAAGCGTGTGTAAAGGTAATAAATGCAAATTTTATGATAATAATTTGTATGATGCGTGATATCATATCTAATGATGCTTTAAAATTAAACCAGTTAGGGTTATCTATTCTTTTGAGTTTGGAAAAAATGCATTAATTAAGAATATATTATCAGCAATCGAATTCCAATCAGATAACCTGTGGTCGACAAATAAACGAGCTAACCACTGCATCGAGAAGTAGTGCAGGATTTATATTAGTATAGCACAAATATCGATTTGGATTTGAATTATTGCAGATTATCCGCAGTTTCACGAAAGCACTGCAGTACTTGGCATGCCAGAAGCTGTACATTGTACATTCACGCAGTTCAGTACATCGCGGCACTGAAAACACCCGCTACCTATTCAATTTACGAGAGCATAAATCCACGTGCAATAGAGCGGCGGCGCCTTCATCCCCCAGGGCGGACCATCAGCGCAGCCGCGGCGTGTCGTTTAGCGGGCACGAAAGAGACGGGATTGTCATTTGCATCAGAAAACTGCACGTGCAAAATGCTGAAAATCTGTCGCCGGAAGTAAATAACGGCATACGACCTTCGAGCATTCCGGGTGAGGGCAGAAGGCGGCGGCGCGGGGCTCGCACGTGTGCCGCGACAATGCGCCGAGCACTGCTGGAGATTTATTGGAGAATTCGAACAGCGCGAATGAGATTCAGTGGAAATGGTGAAAAAAGAAATGTTCTTTTTGTCTGCAATACTGAGAAGTCAACTGGCTACAAATGGGGTAGACATATATTTGATTTGTGAACTTGTTTAGGTAGAGACATGTGATTATTCATGCGACGATTCAGTTTTGGTATTGGCGACACCGTCAGAGAACACAAGAGCAGAATCTTTGAGAAAACAACTAAGATCTATCTAGTCAAGTGATTCTCAAAGTGGTCCCGGCGGACCCCAGGGGGTCCCCGGGATCATTCAGGGGGTCCTTAGAAAATTAAAATCGATTTGGGGGTCCCTGAACAACGTCAGGGGGTCCGCGTAAGATTTAATATAAAATAAAAAAATTGTGACACATTTTTATTAATATGGAAGTTAAAATAAATAATAATGAATACATTATTATTAGTGATTTTTACGTCCTAAGTAAAATATAAATATAGACAGGTGCATAAAATACAAGTAATAACAGGCATAGCGGTGAGTCAGGTAGGTTAATACAGGAACGCAATAAAGTCGATACTTGCACCAACTAGTGTATAATATGAATTTATGTATTTTTTCACCCAGGGTCCATGGGCAAGTTTTGACTATGAAAGGGGGTCCGTGGGCAAGTTTTGACCATGAAAAAGGGTCTGTGGGCCAAAAGAGCTTGAGAGCCACTAATCTAGTCGTTAACGAGTAAATCGTTTAATCGTATATTTTAATATACTGCAAAAAAATCTGATTCAAGCTACAGAAACAATAGTAAGAGCCACCCCACCTTGACAAAGTACTTCCAGAGCACATGCCTCCACAATTATTGTTTTCCCTCCATAATATTGTTTTTTTCTTTTTGTAACAATTTTACAGATATAAAAATAAAACATTAATTATCCTGTTTAGGAAAGCACATAAGTAAAGTAGAAAAACAACTTTTTTTTTTTAATGTGTTTAAAATATTGTGTACGTATGTTTTGTGTTTGGAAAAAACTTTTCTACACTTATCATTAATTACGAACAGAGCTTAACAAAAGCAAAGCACACGTTTTTGTTTTATTAAATGCTAGGCTTCTTAAGTTCCAGAATAAAGCAAATGATTATAACATAATAACAAATGTAGACGCTTGTACCGAATAGTAGTTGGCAGGGTTTATTAAATTATTCCAGTACAATTAAGCAAATTATTAATACACAGATAGAATCAACACAGCCGAAGGAGGGAGCTGGGGGAAGAAACCACGGGGAGGGGAACGCGAATCCAATTTATTCCCTATAGCGGCGCTGTCTTCATTAGGCTCGTATCAGATCACATGTTGCGTAATAACTCATATCGCAAACGCATACACTTCGCAGGTCCATAACCCACATTCACGAGTCACAGCACTTCCGTTCGGTATCAACTTCAGCGGGGTTCCACGCTAAATATCAGAATGCTATTATATAATATTCTGACATAGATACTTTATAAAGATAACTCGTATTTGAAATTGCCAATAATGTTTCCAATGGAACGATGTTGCATCGTAAAATTCACAAAAAAAAAAAAAACTAGAGTGGAGACTAATTGTAAGCAATTGCCAGGATTTGCTTAATCTTCATCAAGTGCCTCTCCTCAGAAGAGGTTGGCGACCATTTCACTAAGTATATGTGGCAGTATTCATAGTTTTCGTGAGTCCCCAGGTCCTTCTACACCGTAATACCTAACTAACCAATAATAACTTAAAATTGCTAAGTCTTGAAAATGAAAACCTTCCCACTCTCCCCATTGACTTGCTTGTGCATGGGTCCTATTCGGTACCCTGGGCGTGTGTAAAGGATCGGTAATGGAGTAGAGGACTTGGAATAATCGTGAAGGGATGTGCTCTGGAAGTACCATGTCGAGGGGGGGGCCTGTAGCCTGCTGCAGAAGGAATATCAGATCTTAACGCCAGTTTCGTAAGGAAAGTATTAAATAATAATGCTATTGGTTCGCAGTAATACGCAGACAAACCCGGGGACCTACTACACTATTTTACCCTTAGAAAACCATGAACATGAGCATGTGAAATGGTCGCCAACCTCCTCTGAGGGCAGCACTTGATGAAGAAGAAGAAAGTAATACGTTTACACGTGTCAGTTTAATACCTAGCTTCCATGTTTTCGGCTGTTATATATTTTTTGAGACACGTGAAAGTAAATCCTGTACGGCGTATCTCTTTAGACACACGTGCCCCGGCGTGTGCGGTAAGACAAACGAACAGGCACTATTTCACAATCAGATAAGATTAATTACAGAGCTGGCCGGGCCCGCGTGCCTGTACGCGCAGACGGGGCGGCGACACGGAATATTCATGAGGGCCCGGCTTATATGCAGCGACAGAGTAACGGATAGTTTGAATATAATTACGGGAGATGGAGTACATTGCAATGTCTTCCAATTAGAAGGAGATTTGTATATCACCTGCAGAGATGTTAGCAAAGAGGAAACGATTTCTGATATTTATAATAGGAGATATTGCGTTGTGAATATATTTTATTAAAATTATTTATTTATGACACTATAATGACATTGAAACATTCTCTACGATTCTCAGAAATTCCCTTGTTCAAAATTCCACTAGCTCTAAATCCAAGAAGAGAGCTAGACACATTAATGTAATAAGCTAAATTTATAGGGTAAATTTACAGTTCAAATTTAAGCAAATGGAGTCATATACCTTCAAAGTTCTACAAAATGGACGAGCAAATTTTTTTTTACATTTTAAAACCGTTATAATATCTCATAATAACAAGAGAGTACTAAACCATAACACTTCGAAAAAATAATAAAATCAGTTTTCAATTTGCCTTTTATACTATGTATATCAATAATTTTTTTTTAACAATTTATATTGATCTCGTCGATTAACGAGTTTGCTTACGTTTTGGGCACACTATCCTGTATTAATTTAGGACTAGTTTTAAAGGACTAAAAAAAAAAAATTATATTTTAAAAATAAAATTACATTCTCATTTGTCTCTAAGCTCTAGCTGCATAATGTATTAAAAATATAGTTAAAATGTGGTTTTTTGACATTATACTCCGTCAAAAAATATTTTTCTATCATGGTTGCACAGTTTTACACCTTTTGAGGCTATAAGCTCTAAAAACAACGAATTTCAAATACATGATATTGAAACCAATTTCAAAGAACAACAAATATGAATGAGAGGTTACGATCGTTTTTTGTTGGGATCACCTTAGCCATTCAAGGATTTAAAAGTGATCACAAACAAAAATTAGCGTAATATCTTAGTTTGTTGTTTAATACGATTACATATTTCATTACTGAGTCGTAACACATTACAAGACGGAAAACAAATCGTATCACATTTCCCAGCGCGGCTCCGAGACAATACAGCCCCCTGGGGCGGCCTTATCTGCGCCGCCCACTCGCACCACGGCCGGCTGGTCTTCACGCCGGGCTGGAGGCGCGGAGCCCGACCCACTGCAGCTGCCTATGAGTCGTATTACTTACCAGGACTCCCAGAAGTCCCTCACATGAATATCCCAGAAGGACCTCACCATATATGTAGCTTAACGACAGGAACAACCACTTACAGAAAATTCAAAAAAATTGTCATTTTTATACTCCAACCTCCAATTGTTTCACCAATGATAAGTGCGCTATTTTATATAGTAAGAATATTTTAATAAAACTCATAAAACTCGTAAAATAGAATCTCTACCAAAAAGGTCGATATCATCAGACTAACCATTTATTAAATCTACCCCTCTGCCGGTGGGGAACGTAATAATACTCGATGTCTGCGGGCACGACCATACGGAACGGAAAAATCCAAATCCGCCGAGATCGAATGAACACTCACTATATTGGATTGATTCCTAAATTATTATTTTTTTATCAATATATATGCTGGAATTTTTTGTTACAAAAGTTTATATTACAGCAAAAGGAGTTTGAGTAGAAAAAAATCGGTATTAGTGTAACAAGCAACCAGAGACTGGTTTAATTTGTAAAACTTATAATTTAAGCAATAAATATGAGTTGCTTCAAAGAGTTGGTTCAAACATTATTTTTTTAAGCGTTCACATATAAAAACAACCGTAATTTCCTAGCTATTTAGCTATTCATATTTGCCATACACGTTAAGAGCTCTGTGTGGTTGGAGGAAAATATGTTAATTATCCTTTTAATACGGGTTTGCGATTAACATAAATACACATTGAATTTGAATATGATCAAATTTGTAACCTGGGTGAAATCAATTAATGCAATGTTCATATCTCACAGTCAACTTCATTGGATGAACCATTTTTGAAATCGTTAATATTACTCGTGAGAAAAGTCTCTATAGATCAGCAGTCTCATTACAGGGATTACACAATAATTAACACGATTTACAAGCCCACAAACCAACGAAGCCCGTCACTCTAGCGCTGTAGCCGGCGGGGCGAGGAGGTCCCTTATTGGATCGAGTATCTTTCAGCTTTGCAATACAAGAGTTAATTCGGGATAAAGCATCGCTACAAGTGACACCCAAAATCCAACTAATTTCTCCTAAAACGTCGCTCCGAAACAATTGCAGAAAATTTAATTAAAACCGCCCCCGCCCCGGCTTGCTCCCCGTTCGTTAGTATGGAGTGTGTTTGCACAGGCGGATCAGAGCCTCATGCCTGTAGCCGGTCTAAAGGGAGTCAATCCCGTTATTGGAATTTACATATTGTTGATGTCACTCTTAATGTTCCCGTGTCATGTGAGATGATTTCAATTAATATGTAATTAAATTTTTGACCAGTGGCGCTTATAAATTTTGAGCCTACGATCGAATGTGCTTTGAAGCATTAAACATCGATAAGGAAATATAATCGAGATGGGCATAACGGAATGGTTTAAATAATTAAATTAACCCCAAAAAATAAATAAAATACAAACAAATACAAACAAATACAAATTTCATAGCTAACGAATTTAGACCGGATGTTCTAGTATAGATATAGTTTAATAATGATACATTCATTTATTGGTGTTGAAAATAAGTAAAAACTTTGATTTTGTTAAACAAACTTAATACCTTTCAAAGTATTTTTGAGACGTCGAGTTTCAAAACCCACTTTGATTATTTTAATGATTTAATAAAAATTAAGTCTGGGAAACATTTTTCCGCTCCTCATTTCAAAACAAAATATGCTTCTCGGACAAATCGCTTGAAATTCACACCAGCAATGACAGGCGTAACTGAAAATCGAAACAGCTCAGTACCGAATGGATTGGTTGTATGAATTTTCAGTGAAACGGGAGTTGAAAATTCTAGCCGTACAGATAATTGAAAAATATGAATAGCACTCCTCATTACGGTCATTATCCACGCCGTCCAAACATACCCGGCGGCCAGGGGTTGACGGGTGGCCCGAGGACGACGGTGTTTACTGAAGTAAATAATATATGAGTGGGGCGGGCAATAAAACCTGCCGGGGGTGGGAGGGCTCGCTGCGAGGCCGCAGGCATTATGTCCGGTACAATTGGAATTAGGGTCACTAGTTTTTCTGTTTCCCTGCATAAGAGAATGACTCGACCAGCTCGGCGTGGCATAGATAATCAATTAGCAACTATAGTATAAAGCTTTCACTACTCGGAATTACTTTGTAGACTTTACGTATTAGGTCAGATTTTAATGTTTTACTATGCTGTAATCTATATTCTAGTAATTACATAATATACGAAATTACGCGCAAACTTAACTTGCCGAATTCGGAAAATGAACAACATATACTAAACTAGGTTAGGTGAAGTTATTGGCTTGTCGACCGTGGCAACTAAAATTTACTAATCATTTTGAAATCTACTTCTTGTTGTCTGAATTTGGGTTTCCAACATATGGTGTCTCCGACACTATACTTTTATATATATAAATGAAAATAATAATATTTTTTAAACAGTTAAAAAAAAGCTGTTTTGGTGAAATCCGATACTTAAACTTCATATTATGAAAGCAAGTTAAATCAGAGACGGTTTTGCTACATCACTGAAAAATTATGTCCTACCTCAGCCTACTTTTTAAAGAGTGAAACCCCCAGGCCAGAGCCATAACTTATATCGAAACAATTCGAACAGAATATAATTGAAAATAAAAATTAAAACGATTATATTTAATAATAAACCGGTGGAAACGGCGCTATCTGAGGCAGTTCAATGAGCTGAAGGGAATGAGAAGCTATTTATACTCCAAAGAGATGATCACGGAGCCGCGGCTCGGCAGACTGCGAGCTTATCGCTGCAATAAAAATGTCAGGAAAATACTCCTGGCTCCGTATTAAGGTTTATTAAAGAATTGTGCCGGAGGAGGCCGACGGTTTCCCCCTATCGGGAAATTCCGGACGTTTCCGACCGGGGAATTGAATCAGGATTTCCCCAGGTCAAATTTGTACAGAGGCTCGGTTCATTATATGTCGTATTGATAGTTTGTACCAAAGCTTGCTTCATTTTATGTCGAAGTGATTGTTTGTACTGAAGCTCGCTTCATTATATGTCGAGGTGATAGTTTGTACCGAGGCTCACTTCGTTATATGCCGCAATGATAGATTGTACCGAGGCTCGCTTAGTTTTATGTTTTATTGATAGTTTGTACTGCGCCCTGCTTCATTGTATGATTTCATTGTATTGATAGTTTGGCTGACGAATCGCCGCCACGAGGCCAGGCTGATTCTATGAAATATATTTTAAAAAATCGACTTTAGTGAGATTCTCAAGGTTATTCTTAGGATATGAATAATACACCATCTAATTAATAATTATTTTTTATTTGATGTTTGGGTAGCAAGGTTAGATAGAATCATAAATTTTTATGATTTTTGCATAAATACGTAAAAATCATCTGAGAAAAATCTCCCATGAAGTGATTCGTAAAAAGCAAGAAATTTATTGGTTTATCAATAAATGTAGTAACAAGATTTACAAGAAGTATAGAAGTATATACAAGAAGCTTTTTGATACAACATAATAATCGAATCAATTTTTCTACCAACTCAAAAAAATGTGTACAGTAATTAAAACTCCATATACGGATGTGAAATAGACTGGCGTACTTAATACTACAAAATATTGGTAAATATAAAATATTTCGAATTCATATTCATTTTTCACCATCGAGCTAGAGTTTTTTAAGTAAAATTTTCCGCATTCAAAAAATATCTGAAAACCTTTCTCTCTTTTATAAAAAAATCCAACAAAAAGCTTTTTATGCAGAAAGTACTACATGCACACATAATGCACTTAGCTTGGCAGACGATGCACTTACTACCCGTGAAACATTTTCCTTCGGCGACGCCAGTAATTGAAATAGACAGCCGGTGCAGATATCCGGCGTAACTTGGCGCACATAGAAGAAATAAAAAGATTACATCATTTTAAAACCAAACGTTTCGCAGTAAAATATATTCAAATGTATTTTGTGGAATTCAAGAAGGAATTTGAATAACTTAAATTAAAGTAAAAATCGAATTTCTAATTATTTCTCATAAATCTGTGGACTATGATTTAATTATTTTTAGCATTTTTTCATAAATTAGATTTCGGAACTGGAATTGTTTCTAGAAAATAACTCCCTTAAAGATGAATCGAAATCAAAACTTTAAAAATACATGACTAGAAAAGAATCGATTGGCAAATTACTCCATATTCAGTGGATTCCAGTTAGTATAGCATACTGGCTATCGTGGGGTTTAACGTTTATCCTCTAAGAGCATTATGAGCCGTCGGTGCTTAAAAAGCAAGCAAATAAATGAAATATTTTTTTGGAAGCATCCATGACTAGAAAGAGGATTGGCAAGGGGGGGCATGTCTAGGGAGGTCCAGTAATGGCACACTGGCTACAGCTACGCAGGGTTTAATGCGTGCCCTATAAATGCATTATGAGTCGTCACCAGAGGTGGCGATGCATTCGCCTGCCGTCCATTTAACCGGCGGTCGACGGGGGATGAACAGGAAATTTTAATGCGGTCAGGATTCGCAATCGAAATATCCGGACTGCCACCGCGTTATTTGCTAAATGCAAGCACTAACACGGGGGCGGAGGGTTGGTAGGAGTACACTCGTATTTGGTTTGAATAGCAATCCGATACTGAATAGTAAACAGAATATGAAAATACAAATACAAAAAAAATGTATTTATTTCCAATTATGCTGATGTTTTCAGCAAATAACAGCATAGGCGGAAGACAACAACATATATACGTTAATTTTAAAAACTGTATTTTAATCTAAGAAAAAACCCAAAAACTATTATTTACCACATTTTGAAAGATAAAATAAAACAACAACAATAAAATTTCTAAATTTAATGTAAAATCATTCATATAACTTTGAAACACCCTGTTTTTCGTGTAGAATATTATCTGTAGCTATTGAATGTTTCCTCTTGATTGAACCTGACGAATTTCAAGAAGCCAGTCTTCTCGCAGCGGCGCGCAGTGCTCGGCGGGGAGAATTCTTCACACATGTATTATACTAATGTGGTGTGAATGAGGACCATCTGGATAAGAAAACACGTGCCTGTAGAATCCAAATGTACTAACGGAACAAAAGTCAGGCAGCGTTAGCTGTTCATGAAAATCATTAAGATATTCAACTATCAAGAAATAGCAAACCCCAAATATCTATTAAAAAATTCAAAACAAAACAGTTTTCATAAAAAAAAAAATTTAGTAGTAGGCGACCCCACCATGAATATTTAGCTTCGAATAATATAATTGTTCATTAATATGCTAAAAGTTTTTTTTAAATGTGTGCTAATAATGCATGCCACATTTATGTTTCAGGAAAAAGTATATTCATTGTTTCTTTCAAGGCGAGAAAAAGTTTACCAAAAACACAAAAAAGGTTTAGGTCCCGGTACTATTATCAGAGAATTAAGACAAGAAATAACAACAAATACACAATATTCAAAGTAAGTTCATTACAAGAAAAAATAAATATTTATCTTAGTACATGAATGATATAGCATACGTTTTCTTTGAAATTGTACATATAAAACACTACAAAACTATCGACATTCACGTAGAAAGTAAATTAACAAAGCGTTACATACGTCTGAAACAAAGCGGGGTGCTTAATTTCTATATCCTATAGGCAGATAATAGGCGGTAAGTTAGATTTATCGGCGAGTGCAGGGCGTCGAGCATCGATATTTCAGTGGCGTATGCACCTTTTGTCGGGGAGCCGACGCCCGACCGTTTGCGGCAATAATTCCCCGGTAGACGGGAGTAATTATTAACGTTCGACGTCCGACCTGGGCGAGCTCGTAATGTGCGCCGCGGCCGAGGCTGAACCCTCCGTCTCCCGCTCGGGCGCGCCGAGGTGGACGGGCCCGGACGCCAGCGCCAACAGACTGGAGTGATCTACATACACCCGTCACACAAACATGTCGATTCACTCGAGATAAACATGTCATCGTGGTAGCTGCTGAAATTATGTGTTTTACCGATAAACGTGTTTTCGTCGTTAATACATAAATTTATCACAGGTTACTATAAAATTGAAAATACTTTGTTACTTACTTACCATGTCTTTTATCGACCGATTTCATAACTGTATGTTTATTATTATCCCAGTTTAAGTATTTCGATTTTTTTAAAATAACCTAAAAAGACTAATTTAAAAATGATTTGTTTTGTTAAATTTTAATCACACTAATATGATTATGCATATTATTTCACACATTGAAAATGATTCAAAGAAACTCTCAGAAAAATATCATCGTGACTTGTGTAGGATGTACTGAAATAATATGCCTAATCATATTAGAAAGTAATATAAGCCTGTAAAGGTAATTAAAACGCACTTGATTGACGTCCAATCCACAAAATAGACATATAAATTTTAATCAATAAATATTGCACTTGAAAATATTTTAATATAAACATAAAAAGTTACGAATACGTGAAAACTTAATTTATCAAACTACATTCGGTTGGTAAAAATATATGTAAACTGAGTACGCGGTATTAAACGATGAACATCAAAAAAAAAAAATCAGTGATAATTGATGTATTGAATTGCTTAATTATTTTCACATGCAGTGATGTATTTGAAAAATAATTTATTTCCCTGTCGTCACGCATGGAGATGACAAACACGAGCGCCGGGTCCCATCCTCCATGTCAGCCCCGCCCCGGTCCCCGCCGCGCCTAATGTACTACGTTCGAGATAAATTTAATTATCTGCGTAAGTTATGCCGAGCAGCGGCGCACATTTATTTATACGGGACTATGAATTCCGGATTGAGCCGGAGCGCGGCCGGCCGGGCCGATAATGCCGGCATTAGTATTCCGGCTCCGGCCCGGACATTATCGTCCGCCCGGAGATCCCGGCTCGGAGTGGGCCCTGCCCCGAAGGGACCGCCCCGACGTCACGCGCAATACGACTCATTTTTAAAAGGACAACCCCCTCATTAAAATCGACCGGATAAGACAGAATGGAAGTTCGTATATTTTCAATTATTAAATCTATTTTAGATTGATGTAAAAGATAATACATTATTTTATATTTCGCAAATGCTAGCAGTCCACGAATAGCTCAACACCACCACCGAATTTAAAAGTGACCTGTTGTGTATTTTTGTCACTTTTGATATGTAACGGTTCACAGTTCACGGTTCAAGTGTAACGACACATGAAAATAGTGTTGTGACAAATGATCAGCAAAGCTTTCAGAATAAAATATTGCTGAACAATAAACCTGAAATTAGAATAACTTAACCTACGTCAAGCCTTGTGCAAACTGTCTACCCCCACTGGCTGCGATGAAGTCGCACGCCTCTCTAGTGTGAGCTTTCATAACACACGCATTAATCAGTGTAACTGTGTAAAATTATTTAATGAATAAAGCTGATGTAATATTGTACTTTTAGGAGTAAAACCTCTTTTTTTTTAAATATAAAAATAAAAACGTAAAAAACAGATGAACACTGTCCTCGTGTGTTTTTTATAAGCTGTCAAGGCAGTCTCTCGCTTTAACAAACAACGGCGCACGGAGCCAGGGGGAGTGCGCGGATTACTGACTGGGCACACGAGTGTTTATCCTCAGCCGGGGTGGGTATTCCTGCCGGAGGAATAATATGACATAGTGGACAGCAGTTGACCGGGCAGGTCCACACTGACAATAAGGCCAATCGAATAAACGTTTATATGTCTGTAGGTTTTAGCAGCCGTTGTGAGGTATTGATTTGGTTTCTTGGAAGTTGCACTGCTTGAGGTTTCCATTCCTTCAACATGCCTGTCTCCGTGCTGAAGATCCCTGAAGATTTTTCCAGCATAGTTTCCGAACGTTAGAGGAATGAAAACAGCAATCAGTTGCAACACTCAAAAAAATTGAACCAATTTTAAACGAGTATCCATGATTAATTTATTCAAAAGAACGATTTTTTAAAAATCGATTTAAAAAAATATATTTTTTATCCAGATAATAATAGTCATCTTAACAAATATTCCAGAAATTGAATATTACGAATAGAAAAAAATCTACCAGATATGGTTTTAGATAGTTGGAAACTCATTTCAGATAATCTACAAAAAGGAATACAACAAAGCAAACGTTACGTTAAAAAACGGAATTAAGCCGTTAAATCGGAAATCGAGAGTAACATTTTAGGGTGAACGGACTGAATGATTAAAAAATAAACCGATTATTTTCACGATCACGAAAATGAGCCGATATTGTCCATCACTAGTCCGGACGCAGCGGGGCAGGAGGCACGGGGCGACCGGCCGCTGTAAGCCGGACGTTAAATGGGAAACCCGTGTAGGCAGGGGCGCCGTGCGTAGCAGCTGCGCCGTGTGCACGGCCCGCTGTTTTCTTTTTTTTTGCATTGGCGGAAAAAAATTCGCTCCGTTAATTTGTTTATTCGGCACAGTGGTACTTTGCATATTTTATTTGTGCAAAACAAAGCAAAAACGCGCTTGCAGAGGTATTTAGTTTTGTATTTTTGTAATCTGAACTTTAGTATGCAAATTTAAATCGCTTTACGGACACAGCAAAATAAGGCTTAAACACTGTTACGTATTAAACCATTTAAATAAATGAATAACGCAATACACTGCCGAGAATCACTTTTGTTTATTACGTGTAGTAAAAAACACTAATAGTTTCGAATATTCCATCTCCCATCCTCGGGTACATCCCAATATGAAGTATACAGCGTGCCTTAGAAAACATGACTTACCTACTGCAAATTTCACCCTCTTATCTCTACACCTCTTAAATATAATTTTATTTTAGTTCGTAAAAAATCTAGAAATATTTATTGAACTCCTGATCGTATGCACCCTTGAAGCGCTTTTAAACTGATAACGCACTTTAAATGCAAATTGAACTACATATTAAATTCATTTCGTGTGTTCGTATTCTAATTTCAGTACAATGCATACCGACAAATTGCATAACACAAATCACCCACATAAAACCTTTGTCGTATTAATACAAATTAAAAAATAAATAAATGCACAACGCAGGCGTGAAAACAAAATTGAAAGGCTTGATGAAATTAAAACGCACAAAAGTGAAATTAAACTACCGGTAACCAATTAAAAAGCGTTCGACGCGGCGAGTTATCAGTATGGCAATTTCCCGAAAAATGGTTCGCTTACTGAAGTCAATTATTCAGCGGCGACCGTCATTTCGTGACAGCTCGTAAAATGTCAGCGCCATGATGCACCGGCGCCATTTTGGAAGCGACCCCCGCGGGAAGGATTACAGCCGCCGTCATTTATACTATCCCTACTCAAACACCCGAAATTAAACACGAGGGATGCGTGAGCTGCATGTCAAGTCGAACCGACACCATAACAAGTGGTTTGTGCAGAAGTATTTATTAATATCCGATGATGTATGGTAAAGTAAAAAAAAAAACTCTAACAAAGGAAGGCAGTCAAACTTTGTGTGTAAATAGAAATTGAACCCTTAAATAGTTAACAAAATTAAACATTATTGCAAATAATACAATTTATGAAAAAAAATATTTTTGTTGGTCGGAAGTAAATGACTATTTAAAAGGAAAAGTTTGCAATTTTGGAACGGAATAACCGCATATCAGCATTCAGCGTCATTTTCAAAATTAAGGTATTTAAATAAATTAAATTATATTAAATAATGTTATATGCAATTTCGTTTGTGTGGATTATAAATAGATTAAAAATGAATCAGTATAAAAATTATAAATAAGTACAGATAAATGATGAAATATTGTTACTTCTTATGATTTAAGTTATGACTGCAGATTTTGAGTCTCAGTTGGCGGAAAGGTCCTACTGATATTATTACATAAATCCTCCGTTGAAATGAGTATTGGCGTTATATATTGGTAGTGAAGACATTGATAAACATTTGAAGTAAATCCAATCACTGTGTATCTTCATGGTTATTAATATGTTATGGAGGAAAACGACAGCTCCGCTCCGCCCCGCGCGAAGCGATTCATTAACATCCATTAGCAGTTTTAATGTAATTTATCATCGTGAATAAACGAAAATTATGTCCAAGTTTATTAAATCCAGTGTTGATGCCTGATTTGTACGTGACTGATAAGGTGAGACTTTTCTCCTTTATTCCTGACAAATATTAAATAAAATTTGATTTTCGGTAATATTTCAAATTTTCATGACTTTCCATTGTAATTAATAGTCACAGTATTAAAAACCTGTAAATGAATGCCATAAATTACCATGTGATTGAGGTGCCAGGATTTTTTAAACCCCTAGTGGAAAATCATAACCAATTTATTTCTTATATCACACGTAGTTCTCATTTTCCGACTAAAATTTAAATGTTTTTAAAATTTTAATATTTCCTATTCCCTTTCGTGTTGAAAACACCTAACGAAAAATTATTTCTTTGTCAATTTATTCTAATATACCCTTCCCCATACTGTTTTGTCGACATCCAAAATATAAAAAAGTCTAACAATTAATTTCAAATCATTCACGTACGACAACCTTAAGCAAACAAAATATATTTCGTAATAAGAAATATTCAATCACACTACAAATATATAAAAGCGCAATATACACGGAACAAAAGATATTCTTTACAACACAGTCTTTATTCATATCAAACCCATGAGCATACATAAAGACGCTCCCAACCAGCAATAATTTTTTTATTTTTTGTTACATTGAATATATTTATTCTTGTGGTACATATTTTTACAAATCATAATTTTTTTTATAATTCAAGCATACCACATTTTAAAAACAAACATGAAGTTGTTAAAATAAATAAATATATATATATATATATATATATATATATATATATATACATATAGTTAAAAACCGATGTTTTAAAAATATATATGCATGAAATACAATAACCTGGAAACAATGTTAAAATTAAACCATAACAACTGGTTTGAACACAAGTATTGGCTTTTGTTGGTAACCACTAACATGGGAAATATCCAGTTTTGAAGTAATTCCGTTAAATAAACAGGAGGCAGGCTGACGGAATATTAAATACCAGTGTTAAAATTAAAATTTTAAAAAATATACCCACAACAGGCTGGTTTGATGCAACACCCCAAATCCAAATTGCTATGAGATTTTTCTGAGCAATTTCAATTTTAAGCCCCTCGGCTACGTCAAACATTTTAATTCAAAATGAATAGCCTTTGTTTTTTGAGGACTTTTGCTTTTCAAGACCTTTGTAAGACCAAGTATTCTTAACATTTGCATATTTATATTTGCTGTAGTTCTAAATATGAAGTATTAAAAATTAAACGAGAAACATAAGATCAACTGTCACAAGTAAGAGTAGATACGTGATCAGCTGTTTTTTTTTTCGAGGCTGTGGGAGCTCCTTGGGGTACTTCAAACTTGGCGCCCAACAAAGGGGGGTGCCTGCCGAGACGTCGAGGTCGGCAGGAATCCATCAGCCGAGCGGAACCGCAACAGGCGGGGGTTGGGGTCATTAGGAGCCTCAGCGTGGCGAGGGTTGGGGGAGGAGGCTTCGAATATCGACAGGCGGACGTCACGGAAAATAATTAGGAATAACGGATGTATCGAAACGCCATGTAGCTCTAGTGGTAATTATTGTTTGCCATGCATTGTTGGGTGAGGCTTGATGAGATTAATTGCTTTCTTAATATTGTTTTACTTTCATTGCTCAATGAGAAATTGAATTTTGCTTATCGAACGAAACAAATTAAATTAAGAATTGATTTTATGTATACAATAGTAAGGTTATCAATAAATATACTAACCAAAATAGAAAATAATTAAAAACAGGTTTTTTTTTCCACGTTAATCAATTACCTTAATATAACATTTAAAAGTAACGGAATTCACAATTTAAGTAGACGTAATAAAAAAATAATTAAATATATAAAAAAATACACATTTACTCTAGCACAACGACAGCTACAACATTTGATAAACGTTTAAATACTTTGCTATTTTTTTGATAAGTTACCTGTAATTAATATTAAAGAAAGATAATCGATGAAAATATGTCTTTTCGAAAATTAATATGACGAAATTGACAGCTTTTCTTAATTGCGTTCAATCATTAGAAATGAAATAGTGCGATCAAATTGATATCTACACATTAATAAAGAAATACTTAGAGAAATGTAATACGCGAAGCATGTTTTCTCAAACTTTCTTGTGACCTCATTTCTCTATAAAATCATTATAAGTAGTATTTTAAACCTATTTTATGACACTGTGAACACTTACGCGAGAAAATAGACGTATGATTAAAGTGCAATGATAAAAATTAAAACACAGTGAACCTTTTATCTACGATAAGCAAGGTAGAAGTTTTCCATCTAGTAACATCGTAGAAGATGAAACTAGATGGGGAAAAAAAGAGTTGAAGTGGAACTTAAGCCCATTAGAAAGCCCGGGTATGCTTATGGAAAAGCCTTTTATATTTTTAGTGGAAGGACGTAAGAACCCCTGACAGGCATGTTTTACCAAACTTTCTTGTGACCGCAGTTCTCTATAAAATCATTATAGGTAGTATTCTAAACCTATTTTATGACACTGTGAACACTTACGCGAGAAAATAGCTGTATGATTAAAGTGCAATGATAAAAATTAAAACACAGTGAACCTTTTATCTACGATAAGCAAGGTAGAAGTTTTCCATCTAGTAACATCGTAGAAGATGAAACTAGATGGAAAAAAAACAGAGTTGAAGTGGAACTTAAGCCCATTAGAAAGCCCGGGTATGCTTATGGAAAAGCCTTTTATATTTTTAGTGGAAGAACGTAAGTACCCCTGACAGGTGCTGGCGATACAAGGGGCGGTGAGTGCCGGCCTGTCAGCGCGGGTGCCGGCCGAGCGGGGATCTGCCAAATAGTTTTAATTACGATCGAATTTCTGGTTTCAGGGGAATATCCGAGTTACTTAGTACTGGGTACGCCGTAGAAGAGTTATATTGGTACTAGAATTTATACACAGTAAATAAGATAAATCTGCAAAGATAACGGCGGGACAAATTGCTATAACCGCACGGTAAATTATACCCTCGCAACACGGTTGAGTAAACTATATATTTAAAGAAACGCAAGTGGTGTTTGAAAGCAAACCTCGTGGCTATTGCGGCATGTTGCTTAAATTTTTGATTTGCGCGGTTCATTAAAATTTAATATTTCATTAATGTAAATTAAATAACTGATTTTTAATGACACCGCATTTAAAACCAATCCTAGCACGACCATCATAATCCCTGGCGCTACAGCCCGTAATGGGTTGGGCATTCTCGTTAATCTTATCTAATACTACTAATTGAACAAATATGTTGTAAAAAACATAATTTAAAAATAATAATCTGGTGTGTAGATTTATTTAAGATATATATAAAAAAATCAATTCGTATTGACATATGCGGTGTCAAAACAAATCGACTTCGAACAAACTGAAACAGACGTGAACCCAATAAGGTCAATTTAGGATTCATTAATCAAAACGGAGATTTAAAAGGAGACTTAATTAATAATCAACCACTGGCCCAAAAAGGCAACCAAAAATAAAAAAGGCCCCCGTAAAATAATTAAGAGATACTAATCGATATTATAATATTTAAAATGGAACATAATGATAGTTATTTATATCTGGATGTAGATATTACAAGTAATGTTACCAATCGTAGTTAAGTATTGCGATAAGACGTTCGGTCCCGCCCTAATGGGAAACATTAATTTTCATATCGAACAAAAAAGGCCAACCAGTCATGCGGATATGATTTATCTCAGGTTGAAATTATCCGAAAACTAATTTTAGAACAGCACGGGAACCTTTAGATTGTATAATAACTTATATAATTAAACACATCGAAAAATATGGAGGCAAGATAAACGTAGTAAATTTTAATATGAATAATTTGCTAAATACGCCGAAGTAATATCTTCCCTTTGATTATTCAGTTAATGAGGCAGGTAAGCCGTAGCATTGTTTATGCAAAGTAATGATCAACTTCCTTTTCAGGGTGAACCGTCATTAGAAAGGATAATCACCTTCTGTGTTGAATACGCCCGGGAAAACAAAGTCAGAGTGCCTTGTAGCGTCTGTGAACAGCGGGAAGAGGGAAAACTACGCCTGATTCCAAACACAACTGTGCTGAAAAAATGCAAGAAGTCACTGAAAAAATACAAATTAATTTAATAATATCGTGACAAGCTTATATTCACTACTCCCGTTATAAAAAATGTACATTTAAAGAAATTCACTTCACTTATTTAGTCAAGAGAAATACACAGGGTTTTTTTGTAATGCTCTACGATCATCTTTGATTAAAATACGAACAGGTATCTGGAAATAATGTTTATATTTTATTCAAGTGAAATTGATCGGAGAATAGTAAAGGCTGTTTATGTCCTAAGACGAAAGAACTTTTGTATCAAATACGGGCTAATATTTTAATAACAAAATATTTCTTTTTCATTATAATCACCGTGACGTCATTTCGCAATTACGTATACACGTGAATGCAAGATTCAATTTGAGCATGACCAGATTAGCTTGTAAGTCGATTATTGCGTGCCACGCTCTGCGAAGGGGTGTGTTATTTTGTTTGCTCGGGTGCATGTTTGTCTAGGCAAATTGGGCTTTCGACAACGGCAATTATGCGATGGCTCATACAACTAATACATTGTGCGCCAGAGGCAGGGTATTGTTCTGTGAGCTTCTATTGACCCAACCTCCCAGAGTGAGGTTCCAGCTGTAGGTCGTGGGTATTTGACAATATTGATTTTGAATTAAATTAATACGTCCACTAACGTGATTATAACGTAAGTCTATAAATAACAACAACAAAAAACCTTTCCACGAAAGAGGAGTTAAATTTTATGATCATGAGCTCTTAGCCATTTGGAAACTCGTATTAATTAAAAAATATGTTTTCATAATAATAATTAAAAAAAACAATAAGCAAGTATTTTTTTATCAGACGTAAAAAAATATACGTTATATATTTAACATTAAGATTTTTAATGTTTTCTTATGTATAAAAAATAAACCCGTAAAAGGATGTTAATTAATTCAGGAAAGGATGACCTATATAGGGATGACCTCAATTTCAGGCCCTTTCCATCTCGGAACAAAAGCACAAAGGTGGAATAGGCAATGTCTGTATAATTTAATTACAACACATCGTGTTAATAGAATTATTTCGTATTGATTTCCATCACTCATGCTCATACGTAAAATTTGTAGCAGGCTCAGTTGATTTAAGTTTTATTGATGGCATGATGGTGGCTGCTAACTCGTTGAAACAATGCCTGGTTTTAAGCGCTTTCTGATAATTTGGGAGGTATTTTAGAGAAAGGCATAATCATCTTGTAAGTCAGTTTAAAACTCGACTGAATATTGCATGCCTTTTCTCCATAGACGTGTTTTGTTATATATAAATGACACCACAATAATGCACCGATATTTTCACTTAAAAGTGAATATTTTTTATCTTTGCAACGTCGAAATATTTGTATTAAATAGACGAGACTCACAGGTTAATTTTTTTTTTTAAATACATATTATGTAAGTAAAGTAAGCTATAGTTTAAGAAAAAATTAAATCAGTGCCTCCGCAACTCTAGTTTCCCGTGTTTGAGATGTCAGAAGCGATATACCTAACGTGGGAGATAGTGCTACCGGATGTCCTTTAAAGCAATAGGAAATAAACAGTTTAGCGTAAAGCAGCACGGATGCGCTGGTGTTGACACGGGATTTGAATAAGTGTCCTGGGACCGAGGCTCCGTCTGGCTGACGGACGGAGTGAGGAGAACTGTTATCCGTAATGAATTTTAAAATAAAGCATTTGCGGAACAGAGAAAAAACAAAAAAGGGATAAAACGCTGAAATGTGAGCGAGGGCGCCGCGACAAGCGGCCGACAGCTCACAATACATAATATAACATCTCGCTTATTTATGTATGCAATACCTTCATTATATATGAATTTCAGGATTCCGCTTTCATATCTGGGCTGTCGTAAATAGGTCGGAAAATTCCCGGTCCCGGATATATCAATTGCAGGTATGACGTCACAGTGGGCTTCGCAAATTGAGTCACGTTTGGTTAACAATTCCAATACTATGGAATGTTCGTTTTAATTTAGAATTGCTGAATCCGAAATACGTGGCGAAATCGCATCAACTATGGAGCAGCGGTCTTTCTGGATGTCGACTCGTTAGCTCGGAATTATTATTTTTACCGGGATAAAATTGACATGGCATCACGAGTACTACACTCAGTACGATTGCGGTAATAAGATAAACGCGTGGATTGTCTTCTATTGCTTGTTTACTAGCAAATAAACCACGGTAATTGGAGTTATTTCATCGCGGGAATTTGTTTTTATCTATGTACAAAAATTCTATTATTTTACTACGCACCTAAATACATATACATGGACACAAACAACAACTCGAATTTTTATATATTTCATGGTTATATTGAAAATCATTATAAATGCTCGTTCAAATAAAAATAATTTTAAGCCAATAATTTTCCTTATCAATATGCTCAACTAATGAATTACTGAACTCGAGCATGCGTAGTTTATTTTGTGTCCACTAGTACCCAAAAGTCATCCAACTCATGAGTGCATCGAAGAGTACAGTATACGAAGTATTTTTTATTAAATTCCAAGAAAATATCATACTGACTGTTCGACGAATAATGAAATACCCTCACAAAAACACATCGCAATGAACGAGGCCTTATCCTGAAACAATTTCCAAATTTACATGAAGTCGGTACGAAATAATATTCGCAGGCCAGAGGCTCATCCCAAAAATATAAATAATGTGATAAAAATGCATGGGCAGATAAGAGACGAAAGGCGGGGTAGGGGGATCCACTTCGGTGGGCCGAACGTTATTTGATGTACATTTGTATGGAGAACCATTCGGATAAGCGAGTTGGAGAACTAGCCGAATAAAACCCAGCGAGTTATATGAATAGAATGTGATAGAAAACTTGAAGGTCAGTTTATAATTTGGCTTAAGTTGAAGTCAAGGGCTGATTTATGATTATGATGTAAGAAACTGATTTTTATTGATTTTCCATTATTTTAAATTTAAAAAATAGTAAACGTAGAAGGTGACATTTTTACTTTAGTAGAAAATTCCGTTAATTATAATGGTTTCACCGAATACTTTCAGAAAAAAAAAATTAGGCTTAAGGTATAATATAAAAATAACCAAACCGGAATAGATAAATGGCTAGGGTATAATGCTCATTTATATTTGTGAAGGCTTTCGCCACTTGTGAGCTTCTTCAGTCCATTTGAAAAACTCAGACTAGCAAAGATGTCTTGAAAGGCGAGATCTGACACAAATTAAAACTATCGATATCTCCTTTCCAGCAATATTTGTCGTCGAAATACGTCATATTTCAAATGAAATCAAGGGGTCGCGGTTTATAAAAAAACACAATAACAATAATATTTTAATTGAATAATCTTAAGTAGTAGCTGCAAACAAATGTTTGTTTCTACATGTATGCTCCTTTTTACAAAGACACCATTTTTAAGTATAAAAAAAAACGTATATCGTTTATGAATAGTTGATATATTCGCGCATAGGAGCTAAACGCTTTCAGGCTGTGTTTTGTTATTTATAAAAGTCCGGCGTACACTCAGATCGATCACTCGTGAAACACAACAGCCGCGAAGCCTCGCAAGAAGTCGGCGCCGAGGCCTTAAAGCCAATAAATATTGAAGGAGAGGGCGCCCGCGCTCGTTCGGCGCACTCTCGACAAAATATTTTTCGTTTGAATTTTGAAATTCACGAAGAAAGAACTGAAAGGTAATCCAGAAATAATTAATAATGAATTATGTTTTTTAAAATTCATGGCATTTTCCAGTCGGAATAATTTAGAGAGAAATATTTTTTGGTTATGAAGTGTGTTCCCGATTAAATGGTATTTTTTTTAATTAATAAAGAAAAAAATATGTTTGGGTGGAAAAAGTTGTAAAAAAATGGCTTATCTCGTGTAGTTTTGATACTGTGTTGTTTTATACGGTCGTTTTGAATAACGCTTTATGGCGACGCATGTCAGAGTAGAGCAAATAGTAATGGAAAACAGAACATGCTTATTCACTCTAGCCTCTCAGTGTGTGTGCGCCCTTGAAACAACATAAGCCCAAAAAATATAAGCGAAGCCAAGAATACTAACGAACAAAGCACTAACAACCCCCGAGCCCGATACAAAATATTTCTATGAGAAACCATTCTTCTTCGCTGAGACTCCAAACCAGCGTGGCTCCGAAACACTGGCGCCTTAAATGGCTGTTACATTAAAAAGGTAAATAAATAGGTTTGGAACGAAATTAGTCATTATAACCAAGCATCAAAGTTTTTTCAATTTAAACTGAGGTTAAAATAATAGGCTAATCCCAAATAACAGATTCATTACAACACATAGGAATAGCCGAATGACTCATTTTTATAGTTAAAATATGGAGTATTATAAATTAATTCACTCGGTCTGACTGTTACGATGTCTACGAAAGAATGGCTTTATATTATAAAAAGATACTACGAAAACGAGATTACGATCATTTTTATCAGTGCGGAAGGCGAAAGCGATAATAAAGAAAAAACTCGTATTTGTGCTTGTTATTTACATGTGTAGTATTTTAAAAATAACGATTCTGTTGTGAATATATATTAAACAGATGATAGAAAGCATTATAAAAAAAGTCTGATTGTTTTATTAATACTCAATAGAAATTATATTTAATAGAACTCAACATTCCAAGGGTAGAATTAATTTTTCATATTTTTGTAGACATCACTTAACAATAACCGTAATAGTAAAAGTTAGTAGCGTACCACACTACTCTCTTATGGAGTTTGTGTATTATGCAATATAATTTGAATTGCAGTACAAGCGGAGCCAAAGCGTTTGCAAGCAGGACGACTGTCATAAACATTAATAGTACAGAGCCGCTCAGATTATCGTCCAGCCCCGGCGCAGAGCCAGGCGGGCTGGTCGAGGCTCACTCCGGCCTCTATGGCTGAAGGCTATGGTGGTCCCTAATCTACCGACCGAGGGTGGGGGAGGGGGTGAAAAATGATACTCTACCCTTGGAATGAAAGAGAGTAGGACAAGGCCCCGCGGTTGATGCACACCGCAGATCGGAGCGCGGAAAACACGGAAGTGTGTTTTTCTTTATGGTGCAATGACAAATGATGCGCATCTGAAAAAATGTTGTGATTCATATAAATCAAAACATAAACGGATGATGTTTTTGTTTGATAAACAATGTAATAATTTGACCTTTTTTTAAGTAAGACTGTACAAAGTCAGCTAATATGTAAACATATCTTTAATACTAAACTATTATATTATGAAAATTTTAATTATATGAACTATATTTGTATATCAAAGGCTCAAGGATAAATATGAAATTTTACAGTACAAAATATCAAAATGTTAAGCATATGTGTTTTCCACTACATACATCATTGAATTATAACGATTGTGTTGTTGTATATTTAAAGTAAGTGTAAAGACCAAGTTAAAGTTATAACTTTTGATAATGAAATAAATATAAACAATGCTATTTTACAGTTTTATTTCCACGAATAATTAACATGATCAAAGTAAAATTAAAAATCAAATTAAAGTTTTTTTTATCATTAGTTGGGGTTGTTGGACACCCCTGCAATAAGCACCATCCGGGACGCGGGAACCACGGCAAACGTCTTGCCTACACAGAGTTATTCTTTGAAAGCATTTGTTTAGATGGAAAAACGTACCGAAACATAAAACGTCACAAGAATTCCATATGCTGATAAAAACGGCCCCGCAACTTGCAAATATGAAATACTCGATTCATTCGTAATAAAAATAGGGGAAGAATTTGAAGATTTCATTCCATGAGCTTTTATTCATTTATTCATTCAAGTCGTAAAATAAATATATTGAGTGCACCTCCTACACGCCATTCGCCTCGGACAAAAACTGTAGATTTAAGAGGCAATGGATAATGCATAGTGGGTAGTGGATAATGTGCTAAAATTTCTTGAATATCTAACGTGGGCAGAGATTCTTTGAAGCTTTTGTAAAGAGGAGACGAAGTTAATGTGGGAACAAATCAAAACACGTGCGATTCATGTGAACGTCGTCTGAACCTTTAAATTTATTCACAATATCCACACTGTGACGTCATCGGCAGCAAACTCCTTCGTCTTATTATAATTTGTTTCCACAGAGCACACTACAAAAAACACATTTAGTTCGTTATAAATGATTATAATTTTAATTTTAAAAAAATACATTCGACGTCTTAGTTTTTTTTATTATTTAAAAATATATGTCTATTTTGTGGATTGAACGTCAATCAAGTGCTTTTTAATTACCTCTACAGGCTTATATTACTTACTAAAGGCATATTTTTTACACATTGAAAATTATTTTTAAGAAACTCTCAGAAAAATATCATCGTGACTTGTGTAGGATTCGAACCTACATCTCTCTCGAATCCTACACAAGTCACGATGATATTTTTCTGAGAGTTTCTTTAAAATAATTTTCAATGTGTGAAAAAATATGCCTAATCATATTATTTATATCAGTAAGTATTTTCGGTGACAGATTTGCCTCCGCAACTGAAATTGAAACGTCAAAGAGGAATATGTTTCAGAGAGAGCAGTTGTTAAACAACTCAACAAATTACCGAATTACGCCGTAAAGCATGAATTGACGCGGCGGCGTGACACGCCCGTGAGTCGAGCTTTACAAGGTTCGTGATCGTCGGGAGCACTAGCCCCATTCATTCACCTCGTCGCTTTATTGTTTGCCGCAAAATCTTAAGATACAATTACACCGTGAGTAGAATGTATCCTAACTTTGATATACTGAAAAAGTGTATTATCAATCTCAATTTGTAACATAAAGGGAATGCAGATAGACGAGCAAGTGGTTCGAAGCATCTGAGGCAGTGTCATGTGTATGCTATTCTCAGTTATATAAAGGGTTTTTTTTATTGAGGGCGTTTTGTATTTTTTTTTAAAAAACTGGCCTGAAATGACTTAATAGTATTAAACATCATTAAAAGCTAAGCTTGATCTATTGAAACGGTTATTAAAAATACAGTTACTTTTTAATATCAATCGACCTAATTTGGTTTATAAAATAGATCATTTTCATTTTACTGTGGATAACTTATGGGTATATTTTTATAGGAACTGATATTCTTAACTTTTCACCTACAATAAATGTGGTGGTTGCTATAAGCCGCTTGTGCATCCCTGATGCACATCACACGGGGATGGTTTTGGGCGTTATATCCCACCCCTCTCCCTTACCCGCGGCAATTAATATCGTAGATAAATCCGCCATAAATTGCGTTAAAATATGCTGTCAGACCCAGAAGAGTGCCGAACTGACTGACGTGAATGGCCAATAATTTCATATTAACAGATTTAACTGCTCTGATGGATTTCATTGCCTGCACTTTTCAAAAAGTCCCAAATCGCCATTTATTATCCGCTAAACACATAAAAATATTTCATTTCAATTAAGCACGATCGTAAAGGGTGAAATATCGGCTTCTTAATAACGGTACTAATTAATGCATTAAAGTCAAGGTTAATTTGAAAACTTTTCACATTTCTTTTAATCGTAAAGTGTAAGTAAACGTACTTTGCTCATACACAGTGTGTTTATAACCCACATCGTAAAATTTAACAAGGCGCCTCCGTATTTCATATAAGCTAAATACACAGAAGGGTACCTCTTTAAATCGTAAAAGTTAACCGCGTCACACACAAAGAGACTCATTCACAGAGCACGACAATCTTCCCAGCTGGCGTAATAAGGAGCCATGTTTGCATTGCACAGTGCGAGAACTAAACGGATATTTGAAAAAATTTCTTGAATAAAATTACTAAACTATATTCAATTTTCAGAGACACGATTAGAGCCCTAGATTCCAACAGCATAATAATATATTTCATATATACATCATACCTATAATATTCATGTTAGTTTCAACTTTATAGTACAACTTTAAATATAAAGACCAATGCGTTTCATAGAATAGCTTCTTTGAACTAACAAACGGTGGTGAAACGTTCAACCCAGATGTCCCCCACATAGATAGAGCGATTAAACCTACTCATCAGGACTAAAGATAAATATCTACAACACGTTCAAAATAAAGACCGCACATCACCGCCAGACTCGCCCCCAACTCCCAAATACCAACAAACTGGATTGATCGCCCCGGGCAGTGAAATATCACATGCGTTTCTGTAAATCGTTATAGATAGTCCAATTCGACTATCCGGTCACATCTGACTAAAAAAATGAAGCGGCATTTGGACCCCGCATAGTGCGGGAGGGTTGGCAAGTGGACGGTCTGTCCCGCGGGGTTAAAAACATATTAAGAAAGTGGAGGGTCGTATCAACCCCGATACTCCGACGTGTCTCACAAGCGACAACTTTTATTTTATGGCCATTTTTACATTTTTATCATCCCTTCAGGTCACTGTATATATTTTCATGGTTCTATATGGCCCCCAGATAGATTTTTGGCTGATGTGAGTTTGAAATATTTTTCTTTTTTTTTCAAGCGTATTAATGAACATTTTTTTTTCATTCGATTCGATTACTTTCGATATTTTAATATTTTCCTGGATAAAATTATCATATTTTGCAAGATAATAATAGCGGTAAGTTGTAATAATTTCTTTATATATATTCGTTCATAAGTTTTTGGTGTTTGATGGTTTGTCAATATTTTGGAAAATAAGCTGTTCTTCATTTAATTTCAGAAAATGACACAACATTAAATATAATGAACATTACTGCACATTATCAACATATTTTTAAACTACTAAGACCCAATATCATTTATATACAATTTAAATAATACTCATATTCAACTATACATCAAAACATTATAAAAAAATCTTGTTGAGGGACAAAGCATTTGATTCGTGAAGATCCATTATTATAATGATAAAAGTACCTTTGTATTTTGTCTTCACTTTAAGTTTATTAAAATTATTTGCATTACTAGTTTCGACCCAATACACTGGGTCATCATCAGATACATAACTAAACTTACTTATTATATTATAAAAAAAACTCTATTTTATAGACTATTCTTTTATAAATGAAACATTACATAAAAACGAATCCTAGCACGATAGTAAAATGCATCCCCGCTTGCGCGAGGCAGCACGCTCCTAGCAGAGTCCCGATCACAATCTCCCGGCACGATCAATAAGAACCAGGTTATGAATAAAATTATACAATAAAATATCATACAATAGCTCGAGACGGGTGGGCCAACCAGCCATAAATATTTAAATCCCCTTCCATACATTTCGCCCTTATCTTTGATCAAGAGTCACCCCAATGATTTGGCAAATTAAATTTCTCAATTTCCTCCGTGCCCCTTGCGGCATGCAACCCGGCGCGCGCCTCGAGGAAGACTACAAGCTCCGAGACTGAAATATATTATTAAAGTTTTCGTGTGTTTATAGAGTGATCAAAGATATAAAAAGGTTACACCTCTGTAAAGTGAGCAAATACACTTTGCGAAGTACTTTCAGGGTAATATATTTTGTGCCATATCGTATAAGATCTTTTATGTTGAAAATTTGAGAAATCTTTTGCCAATAAAAGCAAACACATGCGGTGGGTTAAACACATTCATAAACGGTTGTTTCCGATTTAAAACGAACACATTCTGTCGTACGTTTCCGTAGACCTAATTCATTCACATTGAACGTAAGAGATAAATATCAGACTGATAATGCCAACATGAAAGGTTAACAAAACTGGTCACCAATAAAATTAAACACGTGTGCTTTCTGTCAAAAATATTGAATTTATATACAAGCATTACGACGAAAACATAATAATGGTGTTAGTTTTGTCAAAATAGCCATAGCATACAATATTAGGTAAAAAAATCAACACCGACTACAATATCTACTATAATAATATCCATTGTGTGTGTGTGTATGTTTCATTTTTTTGGTTTTCTATAGAATATCTTAAAAGATACAACGCTGATTTTTTGCATGTAAGTATAGTAAATTTTCTAGTTACAATATAGAATTTTCAACTCCAACTTCCCACTAAATATTTACGAAGGTAAATAATTAACTCTGATATGATTCAATAAATAAAGATGACACTTACGTTAATCGGAGGCCTCGACGAACGATAACTGTATGCACTCTATGAAAGTTTCAACTTACCTGAAAAAAAAGAAACAAATAATTATTAATGTCAAATAAATTATTGATTGCATATAAATTTTAAAATAAGAAAATGGCGATGACTCACATATTATAAGAAAATATTTTTTGAGCAACCGATGAATGACTCAGAGGTAAAAAAAATTGTGACTTATAATATTAACTTAAACTAAAAGTAATCCAACACTTGTGACTCAGACCCAACACACAAAAAATCGAATAATATGAATGCTGGTAGTATCCACGATGGTGTAGGGTGGGAGGTGAGTCATGTTGTGGTAGATCAGATTCAAAGCCGTTTAAAAATCTTTTCAACCCTCGAATTACGAATTCCAATATCACTCAAGCGCACAACACCTCAGAGGGGTAGGTTTTTTTATACCAATAATAGACATATACGTACTCCATCAACCGCAGGCCGTATGATGAGGGCTGCCAAATAAAAAGGTGCGAATGGAGGACATTACAATAACATAGAAATGCTTGCACGTTTCGTACAGTGAATTATGAATGCTGAAATTCTAGCTTTTATTTAGAAAGAACTTAAAAAAAGAGATATGCTTGTATTATAAGCAGATTTTAGAACGTAGGGTATATTTATAACATAGCTCGTATTACGTTTTTGAAAAAAAAAAAAAAAATGAACGCATCAATTTTGTAATAACCTAACTTAAAAATTATTTCTCAGCGCAATAAAAATATTTTTTTTTCTACAGTTTAATGTCACAAAAAACAGACAATATTACAAACATCCTGGCAGTCATGAATAGTGAAAGTACAGTTTTTTCCCCACTTAGAAAACTAGATTATTGTGCCTCAGGGGGACAAAGTACTTAAAAATAGGTATTTCGACACAAAAGAGCGTTGCACTGATGAATGTTGATTTTTTTTTTCGTGTACATTCGAAAGATCGAAGCGGAGCAGTCCTTTGGCCCTGTAGCTGCCCGGAACCGCCCGGAGCCGTTACCCATGGAAAGCCATTAAAAGCCACCTTAAAGCAGCCATGAGGATCGGCGCACAGGAAGTCTCTTTAGCGGTCTTATTTAAAACCCATCGCGCGGCCAGTTGCGCGCGGCGTGGACGCTCCATTCCATTTCAGTGTGTGAATTACTCGTTAGCAGATTATTTCAGCCTTTTAACGGCGGCCGCTGATAAGGGACGTTATAAAACAAAAGAGCGTATGTTTCTGTTTGAAATGTAGATTTAATTTTCAATTTATTTGTTTTGGGGAGTTTTATATTTTAAACGGAGGTTTTACAATTCTGTTTTTGTGGGTGTGTTTGGGACGTAAAATTGTATTATCAAACCCCACTTAGTCGGGTCGTTCCGGGACGCACGATTTACATTTTTATATATTTTAATATCTGAGTATATCAGGTATTTTGAAAGTCAAATTTGAATCATGGTCTTTGTGTTTCGTGTCTTTCTTGACTTCAGTACGATGGATTTAAATAATTTGAAGCTAAGTTCATGAAACGAAAACTTTGTTGTTGAACATGCAAGCAACAAAATTCCTTTGTTGATTTTTAATATTAGTGCATGTAAATACACTCGCACATATGTAGCTTTGCGAATTTTCGAGTGTCGTTTTCTGTTTAGTAAATTAATATAAGATCTCTTAACTCGGATAATTTATAATACATATTCTGCGGAAGTGAGCAGGAAAGATGCCCGATGAGCTTTGCGTCCAAAGAATTAAATCGGGGATTACCGGTCCACCCGGTGCTGGTGCAAATGGAATCAAATTTCCACCGCACACTCGCGTTTGCCCGGGGCGATATCGACGGAACCATTCGGCCATAAAGAGATTATACTAATTAAACTGTAATACTCATTTTTAACGGTCGTAAAAGGATTAAAGTACCATCAGAATTCAAAACAATTAAATTATATTATCTCCCTCGAATATTTAAAACGCAATCATTTGATTTTTATTTCTAAATGTGATAGAATGTTTTTTTTTTTTACATTGAGATATACTGAAAATATATTACGCTTCATCTTATATTATAATATTTTCTTTACATTAATTCATACAAAGGAAACAGTTTTAGTAAGAGATCGTGTAATTTTTTTATAGATTTGTAAAAAATAAAAGTTATTTATAATTTTAAAAAAAGGTTATTCACACGAAAAACAAGAATTCATCTATATGTCAGACAACTTAAAATTTATCTCTGAAAAATACAACTCTATCCGTTATAAAATATGACTAGTTTATATTTTTCGTTTCAAAAAGAGGTTTACATACTAACTAAATAATTAGAATTTTAAATAAAAAAAAGTGTATTTTTTCATTTTACAAGCATTTTCACCAAAAATGTTTTCATGAAAAATTCAAAATTGAAAAAATAATAATATACCCACATACTGGCTGGCATAAAGAAGAGTGGAAATTATTTTCAGTAATACTTTATTTTAAAATTCCGGAATGTTCACGAAGGGTCAATGTGTTACTAATGGGAATTACATGCTGTCGAACATGTTCAGTAAAAGCAGCTGCGCGGGAACCCAAGCTTGGAGGCTTTGCGGGCTCAATGGCTGAGGGTGGTACGCAAAAGAAAATATTCACTATACAATAAAGAGCCAAATGGCGAGGATAATACGAACATTGAACAAGAGCTCTTCAGCTTATTAAGAGCTTTATCAGACATATTCGCTTTGAAAATTAAAAGCGCTCACAAACAAATATGTTCAAAATATAAGCATTTGTTTTTTTTATACTTAATGGTTTAATAATAAAAAAAGTCAATTAGCATTAAGTTATTGCTACTTTACTAAATACTATTTTTAGCCACTGAAAACAAAGGCAAACAATGACGAAGTACGCAATAGTACATATTGAAGGGGTGTTTTTGTTTTTGGAAATGATAAATCCCCATTGTAATCACTCCGCCCCCTTCATTCCCGCACGCGGTAGGCGTTACACGTGGCCTAGATGAATGCACGCATTCACCGACACGTGAGGAGAACCATACAAACATATCAGGCTCGCCCCTCAGGCACTGACAAAGCTGAATAGACGTTTATTAAATCATTTTGCTTAGGTTCATCATTGAAAAACAAAATGCAGACATTATTTTTTTATAAATAAAACAAAATTAATAAAGTAAATTATTTTGTATTAATTAAAGTGATAAACTTCGGCATGATTGCGATAATATTACACGACGTCTCGTAAATGCCAATATAAAAAAACTCTAGAAATATTTGTGACCATTTTGTCAACAAAAAAGAGACTAAACAAGTTTTTCCATCAAAAATAAATTTAAAACATACAAATTAATGATATTACATATAGTAAGTATAAAGATTGAAGTCACCAAATCAATGAGAAGGATTCTGCACTTATATGACTGCTATACACTTTCTGCTATAAATACTTAACATTTTTTTATTTATTAGTATATATAATTTGGAAGTAATGTGGTTTTATGAGTACAGTCACTCTCTAAGCGTCTCGTCGACGACACGAGGTCTCACCAGACGACTTTGGCAGACCGCCCCACTAACTACAACATGGCGTGTCTACTCAGAACTCACTGTTTCAATGCCCGTCCACTACGGAGACCCAGGATTGGACCCATTGCAGGGTAGTTAGACACAACTCAAGCAAATCTAAGGCATGGGATATATGTGTATATATATATATATATATATATATATACTCGTTGATAAATCAACAAGACCTCCCCGCTTTCCCCATTCTGTTGTTTGTGCATGGCTGCCATTCTGTACCCTGAGCGTGTGTAAAGGATCGGGAATGGAGTAGTGGAATTGGAATGATTTTGGAAGGATGTGCTCTGGAAATACCTTGTCGAGGTGAGGGGGTTCCTGATATTGTTTCTTGCTGCAGAAAGAGTACCAGACCTAAACGCCAGAGCATTGTAAGAAAAAAATTACAATAATGCTATTGGGCAGCAGCAATACCCAGACTTTTCCTTCCAATATAAAACTGCGGTGTAGAAGAACCCGGGGATATACTATACTATACCTAAGAAAATCATGAACACTGGTTCAGTATGAGTATATGCTCAGTGAAATGGTCGCCAACCTCCTCTGAATAGAGGCACTAACTAAGAATTACCGAGAAAAGTAAAATTTATTTTTTTACAAATTTCATTAAATGTCAGTACAAATCATATTACAGAAAATGTATTTAAATTACAAATGATTACAAAAAAATTTTACATTGTGTTCGTATAAAAAATACGCAAAAGTGAATGTTGAAACTCACTTTTATACAAAATGAATTTATCTCGCAAATCACTTCTAATGCAAAGTTCTAACCGAAGTAGAAAACGTCTAATGTAAGCAAAAGTGATAACATACGATACAATAGCACGCGGAATGTACACAAAAACTGACAGCTACATGACAAGGATTTAAAATTGTAGCAAAGCCTTAGTCGGCGAAAACCCTGTTCAAATATAGGCTCGGCAGGGGCGCATCCCCTGTAGGGTCTAAGGCTGACTATACACACAAGGGCGAGCGCGGTGGAAGTTAGCCATAACTATACTATAAGTTCGAACAAACGTCTTATTTTTTGTTTTATAATTTCCACTCATACATTATGTACAGATAATCTTGGCACATTCATTGCGCTGTCTGCGTTTTATTCAAAACCGATAACGTTCACGAGTATATTTGCAAAATCTACGCCGGTTTCGAGACATACAGAAAAAAAAATAATACGTAAGTCACATTTCGCGTTTACTTGTGGGCTGCCCAGTGATAAACTATGAATTAAAATCATCGATAAGTGGAATTTTTTACTATTAATCAAATATAATTGTCAATAAATAAAATGTTTTAAGCCTACTGAGAAAGATTGGAGAGGCTCAAAAAAACAATGAGTAATAGAACCAAAAATAGTGTTAATATTCGATAATTTTACAATTAATAATAAACGATAAAAACAGTCCTGTAGAAGCACAAACAAAACAGCTCTGCTTCTTTTTTGGGTGACTCACATACGGCCGGTTATTTCCGAATAAATGTATCAGTCGTTAAAGTCTATGGACATATTTCAGAACTGATGTATCAAACTGACTCAACAGAATTTTATTAAATAAAATATATTTTAGGAAATATGATAAAGCCATTTCCAACCTTTGTAAATTTACTAAGAAACCTTATATCTAAAAAAGACCCAACTCCAGAAGACTGGGGGTCGTATCTCAGTTTTACGGTGCGCGGGTGCCTGCGGAGGCGAGAGGGTGGATGCCGCTAAATATATCATCCCTTCGCTGCGCTCGCCACGAGGCGGGGCAGACTAGCCTGCCAAGAAACTTGTCGCTAGACTCTCGGATCCCCGCCTGGTATTATAAGGGCGGATTATATATATACGAGTATATATTTATATATTTCACGCTGAACTTGCTGCGGTGCCAGAGTTCAGGTTTACTCGAACTATAGATTGTATTCAATTAACAAGTTTGTAGGTGTTTTAATATTTGACTAGTGACTAGGTAATATACCTTACATGAAGAAAAAAAAAAAAAAAACAAGTATATGTGGATTTATTTAATAAACAGTCATGGAATATATTCATAAAAGGTATTATTAATATATTATATTAATTTTAGATTAATGTCAATCAGAATGCGTTTTTATTTACCCATGCAGGTATTAGTATATTTATGTGATTACATACATAAATATACTAATACCTGCATGGGTAAATAAAAACGCATTCTGATTGACATTAATCTAAAATTAATATAATTGAATGGTGCGCGTCTCGGCTAAACATCAATAGATTTTAAAAATAATAAATAAACCAGATTTGGATATTAAAATGCTTCACTTGTTACTTTAATTAAAAAGTCCAGTGTTTGCAAATCATTAAATATTGATTAGCCCGAGCATATTAGTTCATATGTAGAATATGATTATTAAAAATTCTCACTAAATTGCAGTGGCTCGTTAGCATAGTTGGATAAATGCACCGGCCATGAAAGCTTGGGGATGTGGGTTCGAATCCCTCACAAGTCACGATGATATTTTCTGAGAGTTTTCTTTAATTGTTTTCAATGTATGAAAAAATGTGCTTAATCACATATTATTAATATAAATGAAATGTAAAATTAAATCATTTCTATAACTTTTTAATTCGCATTTAATAAATGTGCACTGCTTTTAAAGTAATTTAAATTAATATTTAGTGATTTCGTATTAACACCAATTTTGTTTTGTTTTTTTTAATTTAAATTTCATTTTTATTGAGTTTTAAAAAATGTCAAAGTTAAATTTACGCTATTATTGACTACAATAAGCGTACGATTTATTGATAAGATATTTTTATGTCTCATTGGAAAGTTAGAAATCACTTACTTAGTTGCGTTTTACAGATATTAAAAAAGACATATGTTTTAATAAACCTATATGCTGCATGTGTTTTACAATAGAACGAATGATTCTTTCAAGTCAGATATATGTATTTTGCAATCTAGGCACATCAGTTAAAATTTGCATATGATGATTCAAATTCTCGCTTGATTACAGAACCACGAGACCCAGTTATTATAGATACACGACCACAGCCCATGGCTTGATCGATTTCTATCGTCGTTTCGCGATTGAATCGATTACACAAAATCACACTGTATTTTAACACGTCGACCACATATTCAGGGCCATCTCACAAAATATGTCGAATTCTTTGTTTCAAATGTAATGTAATTAAAAAAATTATAACAAAATATATTCATTAAGATTCGTTTATTCGAAATTGTAAAGAAATATTTAGGGCCGCCCCGTCTGGGCTCATTACTGCATTTCAAAAGAAATAAAGAGAATTTGCGAATGAAAGAAGTTAAGATGTCTCGAAGCTGATGATGTCTTTGGTATTCATTTAGGCGAAGTTTAAACAAAGGTATTTCACGAGCGATCTATTTTGAAAATTAAATGAAAAATAACAAAACAACTGCTTATAACTTTTAAAATATATATATATAAACGACGGAGCTTGCAAGCGTTATTTTGTTTTTTATATCAGTTATTTTTTTAATTAAAACAATTTTTAGTGACAAGCAGATTATCTTTGACTAAACTGAAAATAAGAAAATCTTATTTTTTTATTTACACCTTCCACGGTGGAGAAGGATCTTTTGTTTGTATGTCTAAAATTTATGCGGTAATGATGAAATATGAAATGTTTTTGTCAAAATTTGTTTTAAAAATCACATTATAATAATATCTAAATAATACGATATTAAAACTGTTGAATTTGTCATTAGGTTAAAAATATAAATAAACCAAATGAATCATATATTCATACGTAGAATAAAATAATAAATTTATTTTTAATTTCAAAAAAAGAAATTGTTTGTTTCAAATTCAAACAACGTATATTTTACTATAATTAAAAAAAACAAACTTTATTAAAAATATTGTCAACATTTGGACACACCAAATTTGCTAATGGCAAACAAAACACGCTGAAAGGTTTTTTCAGCGGATTGTGCAGAATTCATTCGTTTTTAAATCCCCAGCACAACCGAGGCATGCAGTTCACCACCCACTTGTCCGTCATGCTTAGGCGACTCAATATATTTTTATATTCGTGGATTTGATTCTCGTGATTATAATTCGCAGACAAGCTTTTATTTCGCCCCTCGCGGTTGAGGTTTTGCGAATTTTATATATCGCCATGTAAGGAATAAATTACGCGGAGATGTTGCGACGAGAATACAAAATTGAACACCTAAAAAACCCAAAAAAATGTATATATATTAAAATTTGTCTAGGATATATTGCGACACACGAAAAATTAATTACACTATTTACTAATCTATGATTTCGTTCAGTAAATTAATGAAAACAAATATTTTATTTTCTTTCGGCGAGTGGACATTTATAATAGATAATCTGAGTATGAAAATACTTTAACCTCTCTTATCTGTAAAAGAAGTAGGATGCAAAAGAAGAGGAAGGCAAAAAAGCAGTCAAAAACTTTTGAATTGCTAAATTTTTTTAATAAACTCTGAATTTATTTAAAAGCAACCTTAAACGTAGCACTCTATCAACCATTAACTGTGATTGGTAGAGCACATACATTCAAAATTGAATAGAACTGACTTATTATATATCTGGATGGATTATATCGTTTTCATTATAATTTTACAGAACGATAATAGCCTTTTGATTATAAGAGCTGGTACAAGAAATAAAGTAACTAATGCTGGGCATGCTTTACTATAAATATCAGTTGCGATTTTTTGAAGAGACTCTGATGTCTAATGCGCGAGAGATATAATTTAAAAGATTGCCGAGTCTGCTATTTTTAAAAATAATTTTTGAAAATTATACTCCACAAACAACACAATTTGTGGCTTGAAATGTATCCAACGCTAAATTTTATTCTTGATTTCAACAAAGATAAAAATACGAAAATACCCCCAAAAATTGGTTTATTGCATTAGACAACAAGGATGCAAGGGCTGGTAAATATTTTTTTTCCGAAATGCAAACAAAACAATCAAGAGCAGGGGAGGTAAACGGAGGTTCATTTTAATTGGAAGTATAGTTCCAAGTGGGCGGCACCCTAAATAGAGCACCCTTCTTCCCTTAGCGAGCTTCCCTAAACCACAAGGGAGAACGACTCTTTGGTAAGATATAAGCACCACTAAACTACGACAGGGGAGGCCTGTATACAAGTTTAACATTGAGTGCCGCAAAGAGAGGTCTAACGAAATGCCAAAAAAACATATTGCATTCCACAAGAGAGAACAATCGAGCTGTCCTCGTATCGGTCCAAGGGTGCAGTTTTTTAAAGGACTGAAGATATTTATTCAAACGAAAAATACAACAAAGAAAAACAGAAAATAAAAACACGATTCTCTCTACAGGACTATCTGAGTTATCACTGATTAAAACTGGAACCTTTATATATATATATATATATAAAGCTTCGTTTTTTCTCAGTATACATTTAGGTAAAAAAATGTAAACTGAGTTCATACTAAGTATACACTTTTACGTACTCATTACGTACAAACTATCAAAGCTTTGTAACCCAAAATTATATTCTTAAATAAAACCCTCCGATACTACGTCGCATTAAAAACTTAACAAGATAAGTTTTGAAAGGGCGTTTGGAATTTGATACATCATTATAAATTTTGCGAGCGATATAAAGAGGTCCTTTGAACTAGTGAATGAGAGTTATTAACATGTAAGGTTAGAGAAATAACTAGGTGATTATAATATGCTTTAAAATCTATTTTGCGTTTAAAGACTCCGTCAATCTAAATATCACGATTATCAACGGTTAACAACATTACGTAAGTTAATCTATGAAAATAATATATTTAAATAGTTCTTGAGAACTAGGTGATAAAACATAAATGATATGTGTGCGTAAAAGACTTGAAACTACTTGCTTTAAGACGTTATGATTTTAAACGATTTGCGTTTACTTTATAATACTTCACATTAAAAAGTCCTATTATTTCAAAACACGAACAAGTATTTTAATGTAGCTCTGATCTCAAAATGTCTTAAGATGCATGCACTCACTCTGAATTTAATATAATAAGTAATATCATTTTATTACAGGTATTAAATATTTAAAAAAAAATATGGATTCAAAATGATTATTACTTGACAATGATATATTGAAAATTGATTAAAGAAACTCTTAGAAAAATATCATCGTGATTTGTGTGGGATTTGAACCCACATCCCCAAGCTAACATGGCCGGTGCATTACCAATTATACCAACGAATCACTTGTACTAAGCAAGAATTTTTAACTATCTTATCCTATAAATGAAACAACGTACTTATTATGCCAAATATATTGTGTAATGCACCGGTAGTGAATGAGTTTCTATAATCAATTTTCAATATTTGAAAAAATGTACTTAATCATTATCAATCAATAAAACCTGTATAGGCAAAATCGTACTTCCTGTGAGACGGTCTTCACAAAAATCAATAATAAATTATTATTACTGCTTGAAAGACGAAGGACACTTGTTCGAAAAGATAAAAATGATTTTCTAAGCATATTTATTATTTACAAAGTATTTAAATATAAGCAAATCTGTCTTGGATATAAGATTTATTGTTAAGGCGGTGTGGGCGGGGAACATCAGGTGTAATAAGCGGGTAATGCGACTCCGGGCGCTGCACTAATTACCCGCGGCCCTAAGGATAATTCGCCGTTATTTATTCCCCCGGTGTTCCCCGCCCGTCGCTCCGTCCTCCGCGGGGTTGAAAAATGCCAACCCCGCACCGCCTCGCGGTAATGGAGGAAGGGTAGCTCCGATATTTGAACTTGGAGGGGTGAAAGAATTTCGATTCCGCTGTGGGAACATTTATACCTGTAACTTTTAAAATTATATTTCCACGATCTCAGAATTCCGTGCGTTAAATCTATAGTGGCATCTCCAACTTTCACATTGCGAGGACAGTAAATATTCATCTTTCCTTTGGCCGTCTAAGTTTCGCGACTCCACCAAAGAATAATTTTAACGAAAATTGTGCTCTTACCAAGTTTACAATTTTATTCCCCTTACATTATTTCAAAACGATATATTAGACATATAATTAAATTTTAAAAAAAGTTAAACGGCCACAATTGCCTCAAGGTGCTTTTAATAGCTTGCCTACTCGCAAAGAGATTCGGGCTGCGAAATCCAAGGAGGTTCGTATACCGCCTGTATCGCATTTTTTTATTGTAACTTTTCTTTTTGTTTCACATGTAAACTTAAAAACATATTATATACAAATTAAATTATTAGTATAAAAACGACATCAACTCTGTAATTTACAGAGAAAGCAATAGATAAAAATCAATGAGGCGAAAATATGCGCCACAGCGGAGATAAGAATTTCGAGAAGGTTCGATTATGTTCGGTTTTGCGCCCCCGAGCCTGGCAACCGCGGGCCGAGCATTCCTGCGAGCTGAGTGGCTGCCATTAGTGGGTTTTTATTAAATGACTATTTACAGTTAAAGCTCCCCGCCCAGCCTGCCAGCGCCTCGCGGGGTGGGCCCGAGGGTGCAATATGGCTACAAGCTTGTAATGCTATTAAAACCACATAATGGTGGTTGAACTCCCCGCCTTGTCTTTGCTCCGGCGTCTTTGTAAAATTAAGTGAATGTGTCTTAAGCTCCACGTGGAAAAAAAAATAACAACGTGCTTATATTTTATATATTTTTTGTGATAGTTTGAGCAATTACTCATAGTACGCTGTTATTACATTAAATATATATACGTTACATGAAAAATTTAATGCCATCTAGCAAAATATTTATAAAAGTATGATATTAGTATTAAATATTTAAACAGTTTAAAGACGATATCGAAATAGTTTAGTAGCACTTATTGTAGAGCAACGCAAAGCATGTGGCGTTCAGAGCTTCACCATATATGCCAAAGAACCGGGGACCTTGTATCTAAATTATCAAAAACTCAACATATATTTATTAGCATCAATAAAAGTCACAACTGAAAATCTCATAATAAAATCAGTACTGTGAGTCAATAATTTATTACTGAACCAACTGAGAATAATATACTGAATAATAAAGAAGTCGGCACTGTATATAAATACAGAAGAGCGTGTAGTTCATCCATTCTGGAATAACCGAAGTACAAACGCAATACAATGGGTATTGAAAAGCTACATATCCCAGCAGATCACGGCTGGTTTTAAAATCACGCCATCTAATAAGGAGGCGAGAGAGGGGGCGGTCCTGGTGGAAGCCGCGATAGGGTTCAGGCGGGTGTGACAATATCCTTGCTGTTTTATGGGCCCCTGGTGGCTGAAGCCGGAGCTGAAAAAAGAGCCGCGGAATCAGCACTGAAAAAGTGAAATGTATGCGAGGGGAGGAAGGCGGTCCCGCGCCGCGAGGGAGTCAGCCCAATATGAAGAAGGGAAAGTTGTTACTGGGATTTGTAGCAAAGTAGAAAAAGAAACACAAGAAACACCCAAGTGTTTTGCGAAGTAGCAACTTGGTAATGATAGCCATTTCGGCGAAATAGAATGCGATGTTTGTGGAATATATCGAAACTGACGCCAAAGTAAACCTCTTACATTCGTTGATTTATTCTGCACTCTTCTATTGAACAGGACTTTATTTCAAATCAACTTTGCCTTAACTTTGCGAGTAGACATTTAATATTTTTTAGTAAAAATATATATATTAGGAAAAAAAAGTAAAGGTTTTGATGTTTTTCTAAATTTTATTTTTTGACGCGATTAGTTTCACCAACATGCTACGTTGGCTTCTTCAAGCAAAGTGATGTTTAGTAAACTAATAACAATGAATGATCATCTCTGCAATCAAGTCACTAAAAATATTATTCATTAATATTATAATACTTACAAATACTTTTTTGTGAAAATATAAAAAAATCTATTTTTATATAAAATATACATTAAGAAACAATTTGAAACACTTTTTCCATACAAACAACGTCTTATGTTTCTTAAAAAAATATTTATTTTCTAGTAATATCGTAATAATTATAGTAATAAATAAATATAACAAACAAAATTGATGGAAACTTAACAAAAAAATAAAGGTATTTTTATTTTTAAAATATTAAAATTTTAACGACAGCTTTCTAATACGAATGTATTTTGAAAAGTAAAACTTTTAAAAGAAAAATGCTCGGAAAATGCATCAGTATAAAGTGTCGAGTCACGTGTCCGCGCTCGCTTGCATTTATTATGCAAATATCTGCAGTTCAAAGTACGAGAATAAATAAAATGTGCAGTGCATGGCTCAGCCAAAGTGCGGCAGAGTTTCATACGTATTATTTATTATTTACTTTGCTACTCAAAAAGCAGCGCACTTTGATGTGAATCAAGAGAGGGTTCATACACTGAGTTTTACCGCTCGATGACAGTAACTTCTATTGGAGTAGTAAATTTATATAAAACTGATTCGTAAATGAGATACCCATAAACATTTGACCACTGGACATTGAACATTTTAATGTCAATATTAATATTAATATCAAAGAAACGAATACTCGAGTACTTAATGTTTGAATATAATACTTGAAATTGGCGGCCGTCCGCTAGTGACAAGGGGGCGGTTTCTTATCTTAAAAAAATAAAGCTTATAAATTTATCCAATCTAAAGTTATTTAAAATAAAAGTCTTTTTTAATAAATAAATTATATAATTTAAAATGTCTTTCTGAAGCGTCTTTTCGGTGGTAATTTTTCCAATATATAATAAAAAATGAACGCAATAATTTGATTACCACAATGATGATGAAAAGTTTTAAAGCGCTCGGCGAGGGAGGCGCCGCAAGTCTGGGGGTGTATTTCACTGGATCATGAGGGGATGGGTGGTGCGGGGATGAAGGGGGCTGGGAAATCTCCAATTAATAAGCAGCCAGCGCAGATGGCTCCGCAGAGCCTGAAGACCGGGGGAAATTGTAAAGACTGGAAAATACCTCTGCTGAAGATAGCCAAATAAACGCGGATATATTTTTTATCAATTGTACAACGAATCGTGAATAATTTAAATACATTTGCTCTGTCATCCATGAAAACGGAAGTATTTGCAAAAAGCAAATGTGAATTTTACTAAACATCAAAACCATACATTAATAAATCACATCGCCAGTATCAAAGCTGCGAAAATTCTACAAAAAAAAATAGAATCTTATATATTATTGTACACTTGCAAATAAATATTTTTTACATAGCTAAAAGTTTCAAGAAAATTTATCTTCTTCACTAGGACAGATTTAAGACAGTCGAAAGACGATGTCATATCTCGCTTTTAATATTATGGTTTTTTTTGTTTGGTAGGTAGGTGCTGTGAAACCCTCAGATGATAATCGGGCCATGATGTCAATGGCCTAAGAGCTACTTAGATCTGGTTTAGTGAACGACTATGTTAAAGGCGATGACAACGTAGAGGGTGCAAGATGCCTAGTTTCCTAAATTATTATAATATCTAACCGGTGACACGGAGGAGTGTCTAGAAAGCGTTATATAACGAGCTGTCCTAGTGGCGATAAGGGATGGGGTGGCTATTTAGTCATCGTCTTTTCTGTGAGGGTGCGCCCGAGAGTGAATATTATGCGAAAATATCTATCTAGGGTTAAAATAAGCCACGTCAGGTGAAAATATACTAGATGTGAAAAAAAAACAGCCTTAAAATATTCAGGCGAGGCAACCTACGAGCTACGAAAATACTGAAAAAGAAAATATATCTGCGGGCTTATACGCTTTCAAATAAGTTATTTACGAAAATAAAATCCGAGTGTAAATTGAATAAAATAAGTAAGATCAGCGACAGACAAATTCGACACACGACATGTAGAAACTATTTTATTTAATACTAAATAAATTAAATAAGTCTCTTTCGTTTATAACAAAAATTTTTTTTTTAGGTTTAATAAAACAAAAAACTTAATAATTCAATAAATGTTGAATACACTGAATATTTTTGATGCAATTAAGATATCTTAGTTTTAAAATATTTTTGTAAGTAACTTCGAAGAAAATAAAGTTTACATTTTATTTTATTTTTAACTAACTCAGAGTGCTAAAGATGTGCCGTTAAAATGAATTGCACCAAATATGTTCAATTTCAAATTCATAAAATTTATAAACCGTCTCTTCATTATGCGATGTGATATGTGAAAGCAAAATTTGTATTTGTATTATTCTTGTTTAAAAGAAAGATACCATATATATTTGTATATATTATATTTAAAAAAAGGCTTTATTTCTCATATAAATTAACGCGACTGCTTTTAGTGCCTTTGAAGTAATAAAAATAATGGGGTAAAATATGTTTCATATATCATTTGATTATAAAATAAATTGATATATGTTCGAGAATATGAATAAGACAAGTTTTTTGTTTCGCAGAGACACAGGTGACTTCGATACGTTGCAATCCCCCCATAAAACTCGGCTGTCTTTTTGTAAATGATGTTTTCTTACACGAAGGGGATGGTAAGGTTCATGTACCAGAAATATGGTGTAATAAAAACTCTGATTTGAATATAAAAGCCCTCCCCTAAACGATTGCTTATACGTCCCACACGAGGCTATTTACTTAAACAAATTTGCAGGTATACAGCATTCACTGTAAGCCCCACCTGCGAAACTAATTTGAGACTTGTATTTATTTTGTCAATAAAACTCCGAGAATAGTTGAGCTAATTAAAATTAATGCCTCGTTTAACTGCTTAACGGGGAGCTGTGACTGATTAAGCCTTACCCGAGGGGTGTAATAAAATGACTGGCGGTCCGCATATTGCAGATTTTTTCAAATTAACTATTTGTTTACTTTAATTAAATAAACAAGTACACGCTAAAGACATTAAACGCTCATGTAAACTTCGAGGGTTGAGAGTTTAAAATAATTAGTATTACATTTCAGTGAGTTTATTTTGTAACTAATGTAACGGTTTGAGGTTAATTAAAGTCACAAGAATAGTTAGGTTCATTATATTTTTAGAAATATTTAGGGCTGCGCAACATTTTAACTATGGAGCAGTATTTCAAAAGATATGATTTAAACTATTGACTTACAGATATAATTAACGTTAGCAATTTATTTTCATGCTGGAAAATTATACTGGAATGAATGAATGATCGGTATAATTTGATTACACTATATTTAATGGTCGTTGACATCAAATTTCAAGTTGAATTCTAGATGTTAACCGAACTCCCATAAGATGAGGTCGGTATTCAATAAAAACTAAGTTTGTTATACACTTTTGTATAATGTTACCCCTAATAAAAAATATTTTTCAATTATTGAGACAAACTATAATTTTTGTTTAAGAGTACTAATATGAATACTGATTTGAGAAGTGTTATGTCTAGGAAGACATAGTGCTCATTAAATCATAAGAATAGAAATGAAAATAATAATTTTATGAATATAGTACATACACCAAATTTAACTTTTCAATTTTAGTGACGTTGAATTGAATTAGTTAACATTTGTGTGACACTTGAACACGTAGATTTAAAATTAAATAAAATCACATGTGTATCAATTACCTAGAAAAATCTACATCCATTTAAGTGATTTCCGCGTATTTATAATAGTAAAATCTAGAACTTATCAGCCATGTGCATTCATTCATCAGAAGGCCGACTTGAACAAAGGGCGTCCCCCAAATTGATCATAAACGTCGGCGATAGCCTCTAAAGTATGAGAAAAACAATAATTCCGAGTACAGGAAATGTGATGCCTTTGAATTGATGTTTTTCTTTGCAAAGGAAACTTAATGCTACATTTTTACGGCCGTCCGTAAAAAAGCATATAAAAATAAAAACTGTGGGAGAAGACAGGCTAGATCACCCGCGTCTCGGCTCGGCTATCAATTCATTCGCAGTTACGGAAATATAAAATAAAAACTGCAAATTGAATTTGTCGAAGAGCGATTTATTGCCCTGGTTGGCCGAAAGCTTCACCGGAAATAATTTTATGGTAGAAATTTTGGGTTTGAATTGTATCTCCAGCTGATGCAAAGTTAATTAATGAATTCGGAAAACTTTACAAATAAATTTGTTTATCTTTCAATTACGTGCAATCAAGGTACTCTTTAAAAATATTTAATATAAAATAATTAAAATCATTACAATTATTTTTCATACAACAGTTGGGCCATAGTTCACATCTGAAAATATTTTCAAGATACTGACTAATGTTATTACATATTTTCACGAGTAAATCGCCTATCTAAATCTTGAATACACAAAAAACCTGAAGCATGCTGCATGCTTGAAAAAAAAAATCTTATAACAACGGCAAATTTGTGCTCAATTAAACGACGTTCAGTTGACGTTAAAACTATTCATTAAAATATTCAAAACTGCGAAAGAGGCCCATATAAGGGTAAAATCAAATTCATGACAAAAATATAAATATATATATATATATATATATATATATTTGTTTATTAAATATTTAGCGTTGGAAAAATATTTGTTTCAGTACTAATGAAGTACACCGGACCTCAGGGTCCAATGACTAGAACGGGTGAGAATGCAAATGAACCAACAAATTAGGAAAATCAAGAGACAACCGAGAGCAGAGCTCGTACTGAGTAACAGAGTTATCGGATGGACCTTCGTTTCGACAGAGAAATTTTATTGTGTGTACGTAGATAGAAAATTTAAATGTTTGATGTAAACTATATTTTTAAAAAAAAATTCAACTGTGGGAAATTTAAAATTCTATGCAAAACTTATCCAACACCTTCGTGTTCGTCGAGTAAAGTATGAAATTATTAAGATGAAAGAAAACATTGGATGACCGGTTCAATAATAAAAAGGGTGAATAAGGAACGAATGAAATCATGCTTTTTAATCTAGAAGTATAAAATACAGAATGGTATAGAATAAGAGGTGATGTTTCCAAGCTAGTCGAGAGGTCCAACATCAAAGGACTAATTTAATTTAAAACAAACCTTTGAAGGCGCCTCTTTAGAGAGTGTCCAAAAGGTCGATAGACGAAAATCCCAAAACAGTAAGCACAGCTGCTCCGAAGCACCGATAAAATCACAAAGCAGTTGATATAAATTATACAATTTATTTATTAAATATACAAAGCAGCGTTGTGAGTGCTAAATATGTCGAAGCTGACGCCGGTAATAAATTAAGAATTCTCCATGTTAATGTCGCGGGTTTACAGCCCTCCGTCGCATGAATACTAAGCGTCCAGCAGCGCGGGGGCAGAAGCTCGCAGAAGCAGTCAGCAGCGCGCCCGGACGAGTTGTGTGATCGATGCCAGCGGGTTGTCTGGCTCTGATGCAGGTCAGAGTTCTGCAATGGATCGAAGCTCACAGACCTCGCCGGCTAACGACACGTCTAGAATACATACTGATATTGCATAAATCACTTACTAAAATGATTTCACTTTTTTTTTTGTCTTCAATCCACGAAGACATGCTTTGCATGCATGCATGCATAAAATCACTTTACTACTCTATATGAAGCAAAAAAAACCACAAGACGTGATTGCAGCTTCGTCCGGCTTGATTTATTTCTAAAGAAATTGTAGAAACATTAAACACGAAGATAGTTAAGAATTCGTATGGAATTAAAAAAATAATGCCCCTCCCCCAGATTCGACATTATTATTATAAATATAAACATTGGTATTTTACCGGATTTTAGAGTTTTTTTTTATTTTCACTTATCGTTTTGAACTAAAAATCAGCTATTAAAAAATATATAATTTAAAATGGCCTATAGGGTGTGAACAAAATATAAGAACAAAAAACAAATGGTTAAATTTATTTAAAAAACTTACAGATTCGTTATCAAAGAATTTCAATACTTTTCTTGTTCATAACAAATTATGGAGTATGCGATTCTAAACTTACTACATATATGTATAAAATAAGCACTTCTGTTACTTTGTATGGAAATTAATGAATAAATTAACCAACGGGTGGCTAGTAAAAGATATCAGTAAAATAGAGGTCACAAAATGAAGCAATAAAAGCAACAATGACTTCTGAGGACTCAGGCGGTTGTGCTGATGGTCCCCATTAAAGCACGTAGGGTAGAAATTCTTCCTTTATTCACCTTTTACAGCCTGCGGGATCATTACGACTCTTGACAGGATAGGGAGCTCTGACGTCACAAGAGCATTTCAATTTTACAACACTTGTAACTAGAAACTCATAAAGTCCATGACGCCTCGATAAACCGACATCGTTTTATTGAAAATAATGATAGCGAACCTATTTTTTAAATATTATTACTACGAAAGGAATAATCTGAATGAGGGTTTAATGATCACATTCGTCAGCTGAAGAAGAAACCGGCGAGGGAAGAGACAAGAAGGTAATCACTTGAAAGCACTCAGAACCTATTGCGGCCCTTTCCGATTAGGTACGCTCACAGCATCTGTCTACGTAAGGAATTTGCAGAAATTCTGCATTAAAGGATTTTTTAAAATAATTTTCCTTTAAATCTAGACAAAAAATACTTTTAATACAGTTGCAGTGAATTTAAAATTTGAGTTACTTCGACGAAGATATTAATTATCAAGCATGGCATATATTATGGCAGAATCAAAAAATATGGCATTTTTGTCCGCAATAGAAATTATTTAATTGATTGACAAGCGTACGCAAGAGAAGCAGTTATCTTCAGTGTGTTTGATTGTCGTGCGTAGTTTGTCTGCAACTCGTCGCGTTCTTCTCATGTCAATATTGATAGTATTGTTATGTCCTAATCTCAAAACTCATCGCATGCCCCTGGTACCTGGAAAATCAAATAACCGATACTTCCGTAGCACAGACGTCACGACAGCTGCAACTGACTGAGCGGAAACTCGCGCTTTCGACAAGAACAAACTGTATCCCGTTTCTGCTTATTTTTAGTATTTGGATGTATATTGTCTTTATGTGATATCTCGATGAGCTTTTTTGCTGTTATTCCTGCTTCCGGTGAATGGAGTTGATCAATGTCTTGAAGTGTTGTTTATGTTTATTTCTGTTGCCTTTATGCGATATCTAGTTTTTTTTAACTAATTACAATGAATGAAGAAGATCAGCTATTGTAAATATCTTGGACGATAGTCTATGAACTAACTTTATATTGAACGATACGAATACATCAAAAAATACCCAACCAACTGAATTTACTGGTACAACGAATTAAGTGAATTTCCTAAATAAATATATACATATATATATATATATATATATATATATATATATATATATATATATATAATAACCCCGCGGTCGTGCGACATGAGTCGCGTGCACTCGCCGCCAGCCGACAATAATCATTACCGGCGAACAGGCTTTGCATTTTTTACGCCCCCTTCGAAATCGCAAATGCCGATTTCACCCCTTGCGCCTGCAAGCCGGGGAAATTTAATTTTGCGTAATTGTACGCGTGATTTGTAGCATACGAAGCATAAGCTCGTTTTTCTGCTTTTAACTTGTAGCGTTTTATTTTTTTTTGGAATTGGAGTAAGCGTTCGAAATAAGCCTATAAAGTACACGAGGGCTCCGTGCCATGCACTTGGTCTTGGCTTTAATAATAAAATGCGAAAAATATTATTAATCTTCAACGGTGACAGCTTGAGATAAATAAAAATATTTATTAGTATGACTATGTTCATCGTTTCCAAGTGTTTTGTGATTCGGTGTCCAACTATTCCGGTTTTTTAAAAAAAATGTTTCAGATTATTGTTAAAATTTTACGTTAACTGGAGGTGAAAAAGGCTGAGAATATATATTTATATACAATTTTTATTTATATATATATATATATATATATATATATATATATATATATATATATATATATATATATATGTAAAATTTATTTATTAGTTTACACGGGTAGATTAATTACAATATGCAGTTAATTTCTAGTAAAACCATAGATATACCAATCCGAGGTGATCAACACTCTATATTATTATATACTTTTGTTTTTATATACATACTTTGTTTGCCAACGATTGTTTATTATAATATTAAATTTTAAATATAGGGGGGGGGGGGAGGAAAGAGTAGTATTTTCAAAATATCTATTTAACCCATATCTTGTTTTATCTCATGGCTGAGAATCAGCTGAGCAGCCTATAAAATATGAAAAGGTTTCCAGAGAAACGGACACCTTAATACTACTTTGGAGTTTAATGCTTTGACTCGATTTACTACAGACAACTGGTAAAAGGCAGCACGAAGCTTAGAATCATTCCCTGAGAGAAATGATTTAATAAGTACTCGTATAACTAATTAAAATACAAAAACACGATAATAGCAAGAATGAATGGGTACTAAGAATGCTTCTCTGCAACATTAGAAATTCATCCAACGCCCATGCTTGAGATCATAAACAAAAATGCCAAAAATACGCACCCTCTTCACATAATGAAATCTGGACGATGAAAAATAAATTAATAAAAGGCGAATGATTACTCAGCGAGTAGGTGTAGAGAATCGAGTTTGTATTTAAAACAATTAGCTCTTCGACTCTACGGACTTCACTGAAGCGGTAATCACGATTCGCGGATAAGTTCTCTTTGTTAGAAACGAGAAATTCTAAAGAAACCAACAAATAAACTGGGTTCAACTTGAGAATTGATGTTGGAAACACAAAAGTTACTTTAATGACCAGCTCTGCTCTGTCGTTAGAAAAGACACGTTACTTTGAAGGAGATGCTTTAAAATTCTTGACAAAGGTTATCTTGAAAAGAACCTTAAGTAGATTAGTAAACAATTTAATCATCTAGTTACATCAACCATAAAACAATTCTTTTCCAGACATAAATAAAAATAAAAAAAATACACTTTCACAAAGCATAGACGAGTAAAGTGATATCTCTTTTAAAAAAATTGAATTCTCTCCCTGGTGAAAATTAAATATTAATTTTTAATTATTAAAATCGACCATCTGCAAGTAAGATAATATTTTATACATAATTTGGAGCGGAATTATAATGTCTGGGGTGGGAATTGAATAATCAAGATAATATAAATTAGAATTTAAAGATAAACTGGTCCCTGGGGGTTCTCTGGTAAATTGCATCTCGCTGATTAAATTGATTTTACAAGGGATATTTAGAATTGCTGAATTCCAGATTAAACAACGTTATAATATATATTTGAATCTCTGCTGAAAAATCGGCAACGATCTGAAATGTATAAATAAACAAATACTCATTACAATTCACCTCAACAGATTTGTTGCATAAATTTAATTTAAAAAATGTAATTTAGTAGTATTAAATACTACGTCCTTTTACACATTTGTGTTATAATTAAGAGAAATATCAATGGACACATTTAAACAACAAAAGTAAATATCCATGAACATGTGTAAGCTACCCGAAGTAAGTCAGCATATATTGAAGTTAAGTTCTTATATACCTATAAGCTTCGTGTCTTACACATTCTTACAAACAAGAGAAATACCATTGGGCATAGTTACACAACAAAAGTATTCTTAACTCGGATAATCTAAGTGATGAATAACAATGACTTACCTACATTAACAGCGAAATATTACTCGAATTTCAACAGCAGCGATTCACGCAACAATGGCGTACATCTCGAGATAAATTAATATTAATACAACTATCTCGGACTCGGGCTGGCAGATATCGCAGATCTGGGAGGGGGGGAGGTGATTAATGTGGCCAGTCATTAGCTCTCGCGGCCGGGACAATGGCCTGCGCTACCAGGTTCGCACGGGAGCAGTCCCACGTGGTGGAGGTGGAGTGGGCACCCTGCGCAACGCACAAAGAACAGTGCGGGCGGATTTGGTGGTTTAACAAACAGTATTAACGACCATACATACAACTATACGTAATCATATAAAGCTTTAATATAAATGTTTAAAATTACAAAAAAATACTTTAATCGATATTTGAAAATTTTATATTAGTAATTTATTACAAATTCCAAAATTGCATTGCCTGAAAATAACCAAGGTATGGAATATAATTAATATTTTTTTCTCGGTTTTAACGGGCAATATTTCTTGTGAGTAGCGCAGCCGTAAATAAAGGTTTTTTTTTTTTCAATGTTTCGTCTCCGGTATTTCATATTTATTAGGCACCATTTATGGGTTTCAATTTCGAATTGAAACCATCGGATCGTCAATCGAAGCTTGACGCAAAATCAACAACTTATTTTCCATTTCATTTCAAGTCTTGACATTGAATAATATATTTACATAAATACAGCATACAATCTAAATATTAGCAATGTGATTCTTTTTGGTTTTTTTTTGCTTCATAAAAAAAATAACATTTGAAACATAGACTTGGCTGGAAATCACGTACTAGCTGTGTCGCCGGCAAGCGAGGGAGGCTGCGGTGCTAAATGAGATGCCGGCCTGAAGGCAGTGCGGTCGGAGAAGGCGCGTGACGTCACGCCACCCGCGGGTGCGACCACCGCCTGTGCGCAGCAACCTAGCTGACACCAGCTGCTAAGCCTGCATACAAACTCTCATGCATCAACGTGTGAGTATAGAATAGCTGCACCGATCTAACTTCGATTTAAATTATAATATAGGTAAGGATTTTTAACATAATATTCAAATGGTATTTTTCAATCTGGCCCGTGGTAATTTTTTTTCCCGAGGCCCGACGGCCAGTGGATTTGCCCGCCCCTGCTGTGCGAGTCTGTAATTTTCCATCGTGACAATGCTCGGCCGCATGTTGCTAAATCGGTTAAAACCTATTTGGAAAACAGTGGATGGGAAGTTTTGCCTCACCCGCCTTATAGCCCAGACCTTGCCCCTTCCGACTACCACTTGTTTAAATCGGTGCAGAATGCCCTTTCTGGAATACGCTTCACTTCTGAACAGGGTATCGAAAATTGGCTTGATTCTTTCTTGGCTTCAAAAGACGAACAGTTCTTTTGGGATGGAATCCATAATTTGTCTGAAAGATGGGAAAAAGTAGTGGCTAGCTATGGACAATACTTTGAATAGAATATATAGTGCCAATTTTTTATAATAAAGCTTTAATTTCACGAAAAAATCCGAAAAAAATAATGCACACACCGTATATATGACATATACTGAAAAATAAAGCGCAACAAAGACGCTTCACAATGAAGTTAGTTAAAGTATAGCCTGATACAATACTAGTAACGCCATCTCTTAGAAAATCCTTAAAATTAATGCACACTACTAATATAAAAAAAATGGAAAACAATATATTTGTAGCATTAACGAAAGGAGTTACAAACGGTTGAGATAGACGGGCTAAGCAGTGACTAGGCAGAAGCTAAGTCATGAATGCACCCGGCCGGGTGAGCGTGCGAGTACGAGCGTGAAGCCGACTTCATTTAAACTTAGGCGGCGGAGGAGCGCTCTAGCCCGGAGCCGAACTGTCGTAACCTTAATGGTTTTTGCACTCTTAAATGAAATAAAGTTACCCCGAGAGAAGTTACCTCAAAGCTAATGAATAGCAATAGATAAGGGAGGTTGGTAGTTTTCTGGTTGTCTTATTTTATTTCAAAAGACAATTTAAAATATACGGGTTAATTTTTTTTCCGAGATGAAGTTTTCAAAATCAATTTATAAGATTAATGAAAATTTATATTAATGAAATAGTAAACAAGATAATAAATCTCTTCACAAATAATTAATGCTTGCTTCTTATGTTTATAAACGGTCACCTTATTAATAAATAAGCGTGTTTTTTGGCATATTTGCATAGCTTTACAAAATGCATAAAATAAAATTACTAAGAGCCTCTGTAAGTTTTAGCCAAAGATAGTCAGTAACCTAGCAACCTTTTTTATTTTATTTATTTAGCAACCTTAAGCGACACTATAATGCTATAGAGTCTGGTATTTATCTTCATCTTTAATAGTACCACGTTCTTGGTCACATTGTAGTGACAACCAATAATTGAAATATTATCTCATTAAGATATTTCGCCTGGTTAAAAACACATTTAAAAGTAGTAAAAGCAGTATATTATTTTAATTTTATTTTAAGATATTTAATTCAAAATTTCATTTGAAATTGTTTTTATGGTAGACAAAAGGGCTAAAATGAATTTCCCCTATTGAAAATGTAAATAAATAATAATTTAAATACGTTTAGAAAACAAAAATAATTCGTTCCGAAATACATTTTATTATTCTCTGTCTATTTCTTTGAATTATTAACCAGCTTCGGCTTCTCGTATTTTCAATAGGAAAGTTGAAGACGAAGGAAAATATTAAAAGATTAATTTAGATACAAGCGAATCTCACAGTGGACTTTCCATGTCTCGTCTAAAAAGCTACCAGCCCCATTAAGCTCTAACCAACGTCCCCAAGTTTTGAATAAGTTTCCACTCTACTTACAGAATCTTTAGAATTTGTTCATAAAGTCAACATAAACGCGTAATGATCCTCGGACAGGCCCGCAAGACATTTACTTCGGTAGTTTTATTTTTTCTTGTCAAGTCTATCTTTTCAATTTATTTAATCAAATATCTCGAGACTTTTTATAATATTTTATAGTTTAAAAGAGTATTTTACTCCAGAAAAACCTAGCGTGTTAATAAATATGTATTATTATTTTTGAAGTATTTTTTAATCTTGACGAGACCACTGATATACATGACCGAGACAGGGCGATCTCTTTTGCCCAATAGAAGCAGTTTGATGATGCTTAAGTAGGGTGAATTTTTTTTCTACTCTGTGGGGTCATCTGTGGAAAACATAGCAATAATTATATTGGAATTTGTTTCATACAGAAGTATACAAATTATCAGTTTAGACTTATTTTGATTTTACACATTATCAGGTTATCAAAGGAACGATCGTAATCTTAGCCACCAGTTTTTTTCAGTAAATAAAAGTTTCCTAAAGTTGTAGTTATAGTATATGTATAAAAATCCGCTACAAAAACCTAACTTTAAATCCGACAATATTTTCAAAATAAACTCTGCGGTTGAAAATGAGTAAAAAAATAACACGAGTTCGAGGCAAACGGAAAGATAAAAAGCAACCTTTCGCGTGCATATAAATAATTTCGCTGTATTGACAGCGAAGCATAAATTTTCCAATTCAAAAGCGAATCTGTTCATTGAATAGGAAAGTCGTAAACTAATCGGGCATGATTAATTCGCCCTAAAGCAAACACACAGAGGGCGTCACTTCCACTCTCCAGGAGGGCGAAAGGGTATGGCGGCTCAGGGGTAGCTCCATGACGACACGGAGCCAAATGACGTCTGACTATGAGTCAGTCGGACTCGCGACTTGGCTATACTTATCGTCTGAACCCCGTCTGGGTCGCCGCCCCCCGGGCCCCCTTGGCAATAGCAGAGGACACGTGACTCGGCGGATAATGCCATGCGTGACTGTCTGCGAGGAGCGAGCGGGCGTAACAAGTTAATCCGTATCGATTCGTCGCAAAGCGTTTGGAAAATATGAGTATGAAAATATGACTCAAGTATTCGTAGTCACAATAACAGCACATTTGAATCAAATTAAAAACGACAAAAACATTGAAATTTAACTGTTGAAAAATTGTCGTAACATTATACCCATTTTTCATTCATATTTATTTGTTAAAACATGGCGAATTTTTATAAATAAACCAGTGTTAATGGTAATTATATAATATTCAAATTACATAATGAAATTCGGTAATGTATTGCACATGTATTATGCCTAAAATATTATAACAATAAAAATAATACAGCGGACAAAATAAAAATAAAAAAGTGTAACTGACGGGACTCTCAGCGTATGAAACGTCTGTTGCAAGCGATGCTTATGTAAGTCGGAGCGGAATAAGGGTGACTCTCTTCGAGGCGATTAGCAGCTAATATTGGATTAAAATAGCACCTTGTGTGATACAAGGAATTCACGTTTGCTTTCATGTTTTCAGCTATTTTAGAAAAAATGAAATGTCAAAGGAATTAATAGTGAGAGACATATCGATGCTAAATATTCATTTTTTATTTCACTCCATCGTTTTTTTTTTATTGTGAGGGAAACTCAAGATTTCTATTACCTCACTTATTACACAAACAAATTTGCCCTTAATTATAAGAAAAAGTGCGTACACGTTGGCTATTGGGACGTTTTTAGATCAAGATGTTTACGATTAATACATCTTAGTAAAACTGAGATACGTTATTACAAATGTATACATTTGAATTTTTCAGGTTTAGATTTATCTGAAAAAAATAATTTGATGAGATGTATTTGTATTTATTAGTATTTATCGTAAGTTTATATACTTAAAAATATATACAATCAATCTGATGGTTAAACCCATGACCATGACTCAAATTTCATAACTTTTTTGGAAAGGAGCAATAAATCTACAGTACTAAATCTTTACCTCGATTGAATAAAAAACGTAACTGTATCCAATTGATATGCAAATGTCGAATCATACATGATATAAAAATAACCCCGCAATCCCGAAGTGCTACAATCCGGCAGACCTATTGAACGCGGAGTACATCAATAATTACCGATACAGATCGCCAATCGCAACGGATAACCCGCGAGCGATTCGCACCGCGATAACCCTCGGCGGGACCTTCTCGCCATCAGGGGTTTACGACACATAAACGTGGGCGGTGAGTGCGGGCGCAGGTGTGGGCGGGGGAGGGCGCAGGTGTGGGGGAGGGGGAGGGCGCAGGTGTGGGGGAGGGGGAGGGCGCAGGTGTGGGCGGGGAGGGCGCAGGTGGGCGGGGGCGGCGATCATATCTCAAGCGGCCGGCCAGCGAGGGCGGCGTGACTTTTGTGGCCAAGTACCTTGCATGGTAACAAAATCGCAACAGTAAATGATTCTCACAGAAACAGAGAACTTAAAAAAAATTACATACTAAGAATAGTTCAAACTGACAGTTGTATGACAAATAATATTTTATATTATTAAATTATCCCTTTTGATAGCTTTAAACCACAAAATTATAATTTAGTATTCGTTGAATTTAGCGATCGCATTATTCATATATGTCTATTTTGTGGATTGAACGTCCATCAAGTGCGTTTTAATTACCTTTACAAATCCTACACAAGTCATGATGATATTTTTCTGAGAGTTTCTTTGAATCATTTTCAATATGTGAAAAAAAATGCTTTTCATATTAGTAGATCGTAACATCAACTTTCATAAAATATATTAAAAATTATACAAAGTTTCTTGGGAATAAATATAATTTAATAAATACCAGTTAAGTTCAAATTATCATCAAAATATACTATTTTAGATCCACGGTGATAAGTTATCAAGAAACGAAACTCTAAATAAAATACTTTTCATTAAATAATAAATACTAGTCGCAAATCAATTTTTGGTCAATCAACGAAAACAAGCAATAATCAAAAATCAATGACGAATGAGGACGTGTATCAGGAAGGCAGAGCCATGCCGGAGGGTTGTCGTGTGGAGCTTATTGGCTGCAACGACGGGAAAAATGCATGCGTCTCGGCAATCATCGTGTCCAAACAATGGAATTGCAAAGAGTAGCAGGCTGGCTGGCCGCGTGACTCACGGAGGCGGATCGATGCGGGTGAGTGGCCGGCCCGGGCTGGTCGGGGATAGTTCCCACTGAACAATGACTCAAACAAAACATTCTTTCTCTAACTCATTTTCATATGTTTAATAATGCCAATTAAACTCAGTTCGATAATGCCAACTTGAAAGTTTGGCGAAACCGGTCATCAATAAAAGTTAACACGTGGAAAAATCACTCAAGTCTTGTATTTAAAATATCAACATGGAATTCCACCGAGTACTCTCTGTCAAAAATATTGATTATTTTCATATGCCTCCAAAAGTTTTGGGGTAATTGAAATGCTTTTCTTTCGCAACCTTGATTTTTTCGCATTTGGTCTAAGCCTGTTTGTAAAGCGTAACTTAAATATAATAAAATGAAATTACGAGTAAATTACTGCTTTTGTCAGTCAATGCATGACTAAAACAGAAAATATATTTTTTTAAATTATATAATACAATGGTTGAAAAGTATGAAATTAAAACTTAAAATGAAATTACAGATTAAGTACAAACAAGAAAGCTTTGTCCGCGTTTCTAGATTGAAAAGTGATAAATCAAAAATCAATTCATTACTGAACAGTGCTTATTCACAGTTCAATACTAGTATCTGAAAATTTAAAAGAAAAAACTCTAAACAACAAGTTTTTAAATCAAATATTACTTCTTGCGATATATATTTTTACAGCAATGTCTACTCATAGGTTTACGAAAATAAGAAATTATAATTGAATTTAAAAAAAAATACCACGCAGTAAATATAAATGACAAAAGAAATTTAAAAAGAAAATACTATTCGTTTGTCGGCTCGCCGTCAGCGAAAATATGGACTCGCTTTTATAAACTTCCTGTATCTTCGCAAGTTCCGCATTATGACAGAGAGACAGATATAAAACTGCCGCGACTATATCGCAGCCGCGCCGCCGCTAATCCGGGCGAAGGGAAAAGCCACCGATTCACATTTATAATTTCTTTGCTTCGCGTTGAACACGCATAAAGACAAAATCAAACCAACAGTACGCTGAAATGTCGTGAAATAATTGTAGGCGGTTCAGAGGGCGAGCGCTTCATAGGGACGCATGAAAACACTGGCTGAATCACAAAGAAGTGCTTCATTAAGTCATTATTGCCGGGGATGAGTGAGTTAGCGAGCCTCCGGGTGGCCCGGAGCCGCCCCGGAGCCGCCCCGGAGCCGCCCCGGAGCCGCCCCGGAGTCGGCCCGGAGGCGGCGCGCAGAGACAAAGGGCCGCGCGCACAATGAAGGGCTCACAGAAGAGCCGAGTTCGCTTTGCGGAAAATGGCCTTAAAACGGTTTAAACCGATTTTAATTTTAACTGACTCGGAGGAGGAATTTTCTGTTTATTGTGTTAAGCTATATGTAAACAAGCGAATTTTTTTTAAACGAATAAAAGCGTGAAATACGAAACATCTTTAATTTGTATTTTAAAAATAATAATTGTATATTTTAGGAAAAGGTGTACTAATTAGCACTAAAACTAAATCAATATATGTCTAACATACATGTGACATATAGCAATTATGTCACATTTATGTTAAGATAAATAAAAAACGGTTTTGTAATCGGGTGAGTTCCGTGTTTATAATATGTGAATAGAAACCAAATATGTACATGGTATATCTTTAAAAAAATATATATATTATTATTATCGTATAACATTGTTTTGCGATCACGCTACTTGCATAAATCATTTGAATTATCGACGACGGTATTTATTTGAAACACAATACTCGTATTTAAAAATTCGTTAAGTGATTCGTAATATTACAGCAGAAAATATATGACTGAGTTATTGGCATATCCGGGCAATTCGGAAGGTAAATTTTAAAGGGGACCCGATATTCGCTCATATTAAATTGGCTGGTTCGGGGGGCTCTCGAGAAGGCAGAGCTCGCTGCCGGGTCAGTAACAAAGCCCGGTGTGGGCAGCTTTGTACCGGCGACGGGAAAACAATGGACCCAGTTAGTGGCGTCCGAGATATGCAGTGGCGGGGAGTGGGAAGGGGAGACCCCGATCCGGCGCCAGGGCGGGAGTGCCCTACTCCGCCATAAATTACAATTTTAAATAAATTATTCAACAGGAAAAGCACATTGTTACAAGCATACGTTAAGAGCACGTTTTATTAAAATAAATTTAAAAAATATTATATGTTGCTGCTATTTGTAATTTTTCTAGTCAGGGTACCTGAAATAGGTTGTTTGAGTGATGAAAAAAATCAAATAAATATTAAGTAATTTCCATATATTATAGTTAAACGCTTGTGCATTTCAGTTAAAATAATAAAAAAATTGTAGTTACACGCCCTTATAAGACAGCACTGATTAATTTGAAATTTTTTTTTTAATATATAACGCGAATTTTTAATTTCAGAATGTGTAGGAACATGATGCAGTCATTGACTTCTCTTAACAATCAAAAACAGCGTTGGGTGTTATGAACGTATTTTACAAGAACGCAAAAGAAACGCTGCCCAAAAGATAATAGATGTATTTTTCAGTAAAAATAACATGTAATACTGCATAAAATGTTCGTATTTTTTTTGTATTAAGTTTTGACTATGTATGTATGTTTAATCATAAACCCCGATATACGCGAATTTCACTTAACGCGATTTCTTCCGGAACGTATCCCTCGCGTAAAGCGGGGTATTATATTTATTTATATATATATATATATATTAAATATCATTGATTTATTAAAAGGTCGAAGGTAAGCGAGAGGATCAAGTCCGTAAGCCGCGCAAGCAAGGAGATGTGGGTTCAAACCCGGTATGTAAGGCGTTAATCATAGTTTCGTACATATATTAAAAATTAAACTGTTAGCTCAACAAACCTGTGATGTGTCTGCGGCGGGTCTGTTGCATAGTAAATTATTACCAGATTAATAAAATCCATTTCTGTTTACAGCCTGTTGAAATTTGGTGAGTTTAACGATTCAAGTACCTGGAGTAAGGTACATGTACCCAAATGCTATAGTACTAAAATCAGAATCAGTTCATTATGAAAACAATTTAAAAAATAATAACCATATAAAACAATTTATAATAAATATTAAAAAACTTAATATACGTATCATACAATAAGTTAAAAAGATTCTGATTCAGATATTTTTTATACTTTCATGCAGAAATGTAAAAAAGAATTTTGCTAAGTATATTTTTCTCCGTATAAAATAAACCCTCTTCTCAAATAGGCAATGTTTTCTCTTGGGGTTAGGTGAGGTTAGACTAGCTTACTTTTATTTTGGATTACGAAAAAATCGTAAGCTCAAATAAAAAAATTATATATAAATTAACATATGTTAATTCATTTCTTAAAAAAAAAAAAAAAATATGTCGTCTTATGCAAATTCAATACAGATTGCCGTTGACCTAAAAAGCATGAACTTAAATAAATCAGCTTAGAATTCATCTGCCGGATCTGAAAATTAAACCTGGGACCTCTCGAGCAAAGATCAACGGACTAACTGCTTAGCCAACCGATTGCCGGTGTTGAATTTCTGCGAAGCTTACTTAACTTTTCTAAGCTTCTGTTCAAGTTTCACCTATAAACTCATAAAGCTGCCTTTACATAACGAGCGACAAAACTTATTAACTCCGGGCAGCGACGTCTTGACCCAATTCCCGCGTAGCGAGTAAATAAGTAGCGCGTGGAAAAAGTGTTTCTCCGTTTGGGAAGAATTCCACTTGGAAAATAATTTACTCAGTCGCAGCCGAATGCTCATTAACAGTCCTAGCACGGAAAGGGTTCGGCAGTGCGTCCCGGCGGACCCGAGCTCGGGAGTAACTAAAGAGTAATCAAACAGCTGTTCAATCGCCGCTCTTGTGAACCGACACTTGCAGAGACCGTGTCAGGTTTATATACTGGCGCCGACTTCTCGAGATTAACAGTTTTAATTGAGAAGTCACAGACGAGCTGACCCAAAACGAAGCGCTCTTATACTTGTTCTGGAAATCAGAGCAAGATCGGAACAAGAACAAAGAACCCGGATAGTCTCACCGCGCAATATGTTCATCCAAAAGAATTTCATGGCATGTGCCAGTATTGTTTCCAAAATAATATAATATATACACATATATATAAAAAAAAAAAATATATATATATATGTAGTCGTAAAGTTGCAGATGATGTTCCTGAAATTATAAGAATTTTCTGTGTAACATGCTTCTTCGTTGCGAAATAGTGCTTTTATAAACCATCAAAGCACGATCAGCTACTTTTAGAAAAGATCCAGAAAGCACAAAGTAAAATGCCTCAAGAAGGGTGACGGGGAAGGGGGGTTCAGGTTGTCGGATGGTTTTCACAAATAACTTCTTGTCTTTGATCTTTGGGACTATTAATAATTTTTAAAGCGTACAAAAATGCTTCGGTCAAATCGATCCAACAGGATTTGAAGCAATACCTAGATGTTATCTCAGCTGCAGGCCCAACGAACGCCTTACGTCCTGCTCTTGGACCGAACGTATTTAAAAGCCGCTCATGAATCACAAAAGATACGCGCGACAGAGGGTCCCAGCTCAGTTTATCGTGCGAGCAAAGGAAAAAGAGTTATTAATGACGGCTTTTAGATTATGCGCCACCGCCCTGTCACGCGACTTCAGTGCAGCAGTCATCGCTGTAACGACTCCCAGTCCGGAAGACAGATGACACTGCAAAGCAAAAGGGGCGAAACTGAAGGGTGGGGAGTCACGCCACATGCCACATGCCGGGGTGTGAACTTGAAGCTCTTCAGTTATATGCTAAACGATTTACAAATTTAAGAATAAATACGAACAATGGGTTTTTAGATGAACAGATCATACAAAAATGGAAGCGAAAAATATATAGAAACCCACAAATGCAATACGAACCCGTACCTCTTGAACATATATATATATATTTTAATAGGTTTGGTACCGTGCTTGTTATGTACAAGGTTTGTCATCACAATTTGGGGAAACTTTCTAAACTAGTCAATCGAAATTGTGCTATATATGGGAGTGACTGAAGCTACACCCCCTGGTTTATCTTCTTTATGGTTCCGATGACACTCTTCAAGAAGCCATCCAGTGACTTCATCAACTGTGGGTGTCTCGCCACTGACTTCAGGTCATCCAGGCACAGGCCCTCCTGTCGGCATTGGCTCTCCAGTTGGTGTCTCTGAAGGCCAAAGATGGAGCATGAACCCACAAGGTGGATCACTGTTTGTGGAGTAATATCATCACAAGGCCATGTGTCGTCGCTCGTCAAGTGGAACCTGCGGAGATAGCTTCTCATCACTCCATGACCCGTTAGGAGCTGGGTTGATTCAAAGCTAATCCCGCAGTATTCCTGTCATATTTGTTACGTTCTCTTGCGGAGAGCTTGTGTACCTTTCATTCCATGTGTCGATTGTAATTTTCCTCTGGAGATTTTTTTTGCGAAACTCATAGGAAAGTCGGAAAATACTATTGAACATTACAGCGTGCGTTTAGTTGCTGAGCGGGAATTCAAGTGCACGGCCTGTGTGGCTTTGCTGGATAAATGTATGATGGCTGACGCATATGCTTGACTTGAGAAATTTTCTTTTTTTAAGAATAAGTGAATAAATGACGAAACAAACAATTCAATAAAAATATGTAGAGTTGATACACGAGCTATGTTTAGTGAGTGAATTGATTACATCATAGTGTTAACAAAATATCCCACTAAAAAAAGTAAGATTTATTCTTATAGGTCAGTAAACGAAAACATCTACTCAGCTTCGTTTAGAAAAAAATCGCTTTAAATCAGAACTAAATATATGTTTCTAATAGCGGAAATAAAGATATAAAACTACCGCTACACTGGTGTAACGTCCTTTGGTAATAGCGCCGAGATCATTTGCTGCTCGAAAGCACCCGCGGAGAGCGCATCATCATTAAGAGATCCGCTGACGACACTCGAGTGTATCGGGTTAGAGATGCGATTAAAAATCCGAAACGACACTCATTTCATCCGCGGGGGATAATAAATGAGAAATTCTGCAAATCGTAAAAATGCCGAGCCGTAATTACGAAAAATTCTATTTACCAGCGCACCCCTGACGCCCCCTCCTCCTTCCTATAGCAACAGCTTATATTTTTAAAGCGAGTTTAATTATTTTCGTGTCGCTAATCTAAGGCTTTCGCCGCTGAAGCTTTATTGACACAACGACAGAAAGCGTTCCCGGAGATTTGTGAGCGCCATTTGGAAATTCCAAATTAAATCCATTACGAATAAACTGAAACAAAGGGTTGTTTGCATTATTTGTAGGCTGAATTGGCCAGAGCTCTTTAGTTAAAATATCGCCCGCGGAGAGGGAGCCGCTTATTACAGCCCCAAACATCGTCACCGTTTATAATAGCCGAAAATTAAACAAATTTAAAATTAGATTAACAAATAACACAATCCACGAGCAAAATACACCAACTCAAATAATCTTAGCTGAAGGTCAATAAACTATACTGCTGGAGTGGGTCACTAGGCAAGAGGCAAGTGAGGAAGAAGTTCCAAGAAATCAGTTGCAGATGCAGATATGTATAGCGGTTTTTTTTTTTATTAATAAAAACGAGTTTTATTTTTTACTTTGTAAATTCGAAGACAGTAATTTAAAAAAATACTTATAGCTCCACCAGTATTTAAATCCGAAACGGCAGGCGAGTGTGCTAATCATCAAAACACGCGGCAGTTCTTAAACGGTACACTCGCCCGGCAAAAATATTCCAAAAAAATAAACAATCTTTATTTTTTACCGTCGTAAAAATTGATAGGGTAATAATCAAGATTTATTTCGATCCCCGAATAGGGTTGACCTAGAAGCCGCCCGGGACAAATGGGCGGAATGGGTCCGAACAAGACGACTTCCCGAAAGACATGGAATATGATCAGAATTGAGGCGATATGCGAACTACGTGCGCAACGCAACATATTATTCGTTATTTGCAAAAACAAAATGTACTACTACAATATAACGATAATTTATTAACATGTGATACGACAACGATGTGTCATTTCTGAATTCACAACAAGGTCGTTGCTTATCATCGAATTAGATAAATCCCTTTTAATCAGCGCGGTTTCCTCGGTAGAATAGTCCGATACGTCTGGTCAACAATTTACTTAACACCGTATTGCAAGGCTGTCAGACATTAATCAGGCGTGAGAATTTTTAGAATTTCTACGCGATGATTCGTCATAAATTTAAATATTTAAGATACTCAATAACTTGGTATTTTAAAACAATAAAAAATCAGTAATTATGATTGGTCTAATTCAAATCATCCACTGTTGTGGTTGGGCAAGTTTACAAATAGAAAAAATTTAATTCAAATGTAAAAATATTTCTTTCGTTCAATATTGCAAAGAAATTTCAGCAAAACTTGTTGAGACTGCAATATCAAAGTGAATCAATAACCATTATTATACTTGGTCCAAATTAAGTATGCAACATAGATTCGTTGGCCAACAATAAAAAATCACAGATATTTCTTTAGCTGATGCCGAAGAGGAAAAATAAAATCTTTTTCGTCGTGCTCGTGTTTATTTTACTCAAAGAATAACAAAGAAATTAATGAATATTTATAATATTTGTAAGTTTATTTCACGACCTAGTTTTTTCGCCCTAGAAATAATGACGATCTGAAGTTCAAAAAAGGCAAATTTCATTTCCTAATAAAATGATACATACTTTAATAACACCAAAAAACCATTATAATATACGCAATTTAAGAATATAGTTAGTGCAAAATGCCAAAAAAACATATCACCAGTGTTTAAAAAATCGTAGTATATATAGGATTACATATAGGTGAACGCTTACCAAAAGTATTGGCTAGCTTCCAGAAGGTGGACAAGCCGAGTCAATAGATACACATGAAAATACACCCTTAATATCTCTGTATTTTGTACTACATACCATGGCACTAAAACATATTTTTCAGTTCTCAAATAAGACGAGCTTTTAAGCGCAAGGTTATTAATTTGAACAAAGAAGAAGTCACTTACATACACTTAAGGAAACATCGCATAATTTTACATCTTCTCAAACATAATAAAGATATGATAATATTAGCGTAGCAAACAGGACGCTTGTTAAAAGCTACCCTTGTAAGGTTTTACTTGCCTTCTTGTATGACAAACGTATTAAGCCTCCATGCTCTGATAACAAAAGTACAATATAAAGGCTGTGTTTGATCACACCCAATCAAACCTTATCCGCACCTTTTATTACGAAAACCACGGGCATATTTATATATTTTTATTTATATTCCTACAAGGCCTTTCATTCAACAGTTACATGGTTTATTCTGTTGAAAAATTAATGTAACTTATATTAATTGAATACGATTTTTTTTTCAAAGTACCACATAATATCTAATATCAACGAAATCAAGATTTGAAGAAAAATATCGAATACCCATTTGCACATCTTCCTGATTATTGAAAATACTCACGAACCTAATTTAACTTTATAAAACTAACCAAACGAGGTACAATTTACCATCTTAAATTTTTATCGTTATCTGAGCCAAAAACTTTTACATTATTCAATAGTAGAGCTTTCGTCGAACTCGGAAATCTCACTTTTTATTCGTGAGATGTACGCGAGTTAACTGCATTATTTATATATGTAAAATGTATGTTTCTAAACAAGGAAATGTATGTTTATAAACAAATATAAATAGTTATGCTACTCGTTTATCGATCAAATCAATAAGGCCATTTATATTTGTTATTTTATACCAGTCTACCGTGAATGATCGACTCAATATTTATGAGTTTATTTTGTAATGGTTCTTTAATGTTTTAGATTTAAAAAATGTGAATTTCTATTTTGTATCCCAGGTGGCTTGGTTAAAGGTCAATAACATCCAGCATTGTGACACTTTGAACAATATCACAGAATAACATAAATTAATTAGTTCCCCTTTTTAAATTTTCCCTTTATTTAAATAATAATTTTTCATTATAATCTACATTTAAAGAATCGACGTTGCTATAACACTAAATTATTAACGTCTTGCTAAGCGTGCCTTTTAATGTACAAAAGAATATAGAAAATCCCTAAAACTTTGTGTGATTTACATCTTTTTATAAACGCTGTGTGTAACTTTTCAATAATATCAATTTGTATTATTATATTCTTTGTGTTGTTGTGTTTGTTGTATAGTATATGTTTACTTTAGTATAAGAAGTATTTGTTCTAGAGTTAGAGAGTAGAGAACACAACAAATAGCAAAGAAGACGTTTTTTATATGATATTTACAAAAAGAGCTAGTGAGTGTTTAGTAAATGAAAAAAAACAAGGTAAATTTTTGCTGAAATTTTCTGGTAGCTCGGTTGTCAGATGAATATAAAAGGGGTTGTGTCGATGCATCTTCAGTGCAACACGATGGGGGTTCTGTACTCACATAAGATATGGTGTGTGCCGTTGGCGAGCAGACGGCACTCAGCGGGCGGCCATGCCCGGCCAGCACTGACGACACGCGGGCTGCGACTCGCTCTCGCTACCGGAAGGAACTGGAAAGAAAGAACTATATCAATTCATCAATTTATCCAAAACACAACTGCATGAAAAGAAAATTAAAGCAGGTTTACGGAACACTGCATTCCCTTGTTTTCTACCCGAAACAATATGCAAACAAGATTTTTGGAGAGCTATCTCAGACGTTTAACAATACTTTGAAATCTACTGCATATGTTCGTTTTGACGTCTTCTAATATGTTTAAAAACAAAACCTAACAATTAAAAAAATTATACTTATCACCGAAACGGTGATAGCTACATCTTTCGTTTGAAGATTCTCAAAATATACGTCAGTGCGTGCATGGTGTCCAAAGAGTGTCGGGTATTTGTTAGTTCAGTAAAACAAAAACTACTCGTAATCAAGTATTAGGAATGAAAAATTATTTAGAAAAGATGGTGTCAGCCCTCGATATTGCTGCCACATCTGACCTGATGTTTTGGTTCAACTCCGTTAGGTTCGTCGGATTATTCTCATAAACCCTACTTTTAAGGTATTCCTACACAAAATAGTCAAGAGGGCTGAAATCGGGGCTTCTGGGAGGCCAGTTGATGTTGCCTCTACGTAAAATGACTAGGGAATAATTCGTTGACAGCTTCAATTGATTGATTGGATGAACCACGTTCTTGAGTTGAAGCCTTGAAACTACTGCAACTCTGGGCCCAAAAATTTTCGCAGCATATCGCAATAACGGTCACTATTCACATTCACCCGATACTCTTTATGGACACCCTATATATATAGTAATAGATGAAATGTCTAACACGAGACACTTTTCGCATGTTGATACAAAAAGCTCAAAATTGAATAAACGTATTTCAAATAATACAACAAGCACTCGCCTCGAATGTTAACGACTTACGTAGATACCCGGTTTACAGATATGTCTGAAGGTACAGCGGGGTAAGGATGTATTTATAGAAGGACGCGGGGCGGTCTCTCGCTGCCGGTGCTTGGCTGAGCACTCATCGCTTCCAGTCGTTAGGCCCGCGCCGGGGGCGGCTAGTGGTGCACCCCCGCCACGGGGAGCCACACGTGCACCCTCCGAGGGATCACATGGGCGAGCAGCCGGTGCCAATGATAATAGAAATGCGCGCAATTATATACATTTACTTTAATATTCAATTAGACGCTCATTTTAATTGAAAGATAATTATTAAAAAAATGTATTTTTTTAATGAAAAAAAAACGCATAATTGGTGATCAATTTTACAGCAAAATTGCCAAATATTAATAAATCACAATCTTAATACATGTTCTTCGTTTAGTTCATTCGAGTCGTTTTTGTTTGTATCAACTAATATTTTCGTGTGAAAATAAAAAGATTTATCCAAATAAGTGTGTATGTATGTTTCATTTTTTGGCTCTCTATAGAATATCTTTTAAAATATACAACGCTGATTTTTCCCATGTAAGTTCAGTAAGTTTTTCCGCAGTTATGTGCCGAATTTCAAGATGATAGGATAATATTTTCATTCATAAACTAATTAAAGAAGTTTCAATATGTACCAATTATAGGATTCTGTTGTTCACCGCGAGAATTTTAAATTTAGAATTTTTCAAATAAAGAACAGTCAGTGAAAGTGATGCGTTGTTTGTGACACGACATGTGACACAAATGTCAAGCAATGAATTGGAAGGAAAACGTGAGCAGCGTCTTCTTAAAATTTGAGTACCCAGCTATTCGAGTATTCAGCCAAATATATGTTCAAACACTATTGCATCGTTCATCGAATACGTCATTATGTGACGGGCAACATTTCTAGTCAATAATAAACGGCCAATGTACGTGTCGTAAAGCTTTTTATATTCAATAATAAAAAAAAAACTGCAATTATTTCGCCATAGATTTAAAAATTAAGAAAGATTTCAAAGTTCCATTGAAAGGTTTGCAAAAAAAGACAGCAAGAGTTTTCGACAGCCACGACGTGAAAATATAATGCTGTTTTTTTATTTCAGAATAAGGCCACACATTAAATCTTGAAATTCGGTCGGCACGAGAACACGTAGATTCCACATCGGAGATAATGGAAAGCGAGGGAGAGGGCGCCTCGCAAGTTCTAGTCGGGAAATCGATGGCGCTCTGCCGGCGACCTGAATCTCCGGCTTCCATAACAATTGCCAGTTCCATCGCATCTCCATAGGACCCCCTCGTCTGCCGAAGCGGCACTGCAGACAGAGCGAGCACTCTCAGTAGGCAAAACGCAGATCAAGGTATTTAGTATTGATATAGGTAATGTAACGTCGAGAGGGGGGAAACTACGCGAAGTTCAAACTGAAACTGGCAAAATTATCTTGTTTACAAAACCATTATATAAAGTTCGAGTTATTCTGTTGAGTCCGCACTGCTGAGAGGAATCATTCTAAGATTCAGAGCTAGCGGTTTTTGGTAACCAATTTTACCCGCCAACGATATATCATTATTAAAAAAAATACTATTGAAAAAATACGATAAACTAATGTATCTCTTTTTAAAAATATATTTCAACAAATTTCGCACTCTGCGACAAAATAGTGCAATATTTTAACACGCTAAATGCATTTGGATGAATTTATGAAAGTGCTTTGAGTGTTGAATAATTCTGAATCAACACGAAATCTAACGCATGACTGCAATATTTATTATTTAAAAAAAAAAAACATATGAATCGACTTTGTAATCAAAGCTTCGTAAACATTTTTAACAAAATAATTTTTTATCTCGGTATTATACAGACCAGCACTTTAATGATAAATTTCCCACGGGCAGTACTGGATAATCTTCATTTTGACCTTTTCATTTACAGTCAACTGTCTTAACAAATTAAGCTACTCTACTGACGCACCCCTGAGACGGATGATACAACGTTATCCTGAAATAAATCAGAAACAAATCAGCACTAAGAAATATCAAACACAATGCTCTCTGTATATTGTTCAGACACCCCCACAGGATTAAACTGTTTTAAAGTTTGGTAAATACTTCCAGATTTACTTACCGAACTACGGACCGTAAAATTTATAAAAGTATCGGCCTCAGAGCGAGCGGCACTCACTCTCAGATGCTGCGGCATATCAAACCCTAGAATTTTCGTTGTAGAAGATTTCCTTTCACGTCTATGAGTAATAACTTATGACTTACCACGCAGCCAAGATTTTTTTTCAACGAAACGCCTGAGTCGTAAAACTCCCGCAGATTTAACACGGCCAAAATAATAAAAGCTCCAGACAGTAAGTTTGTTTGAGGCGATCAGCGATAGCGAAACTTCTACGAGGTCAACTGGTTGCCATCCGCGCTTTTCGCTATATTCAAAGTTGAATATAACGAAAAGCGCGGATAGCAATGATAATTATTTTTAAATTTAATAAATTCGCATTTTAACCCATGAATACCATGAATGCAATGCGCCATGGTGCTTCGGCCAGTTGAGTTCGTTAATTTTTTATTTTTTTTAACAATAAATAAATGTGTGAGCTTATTATTATCTGATCGTTTCAATTATTCAAAAACATACGAAAATAAAAAATATCGTTACTCTATTTTTAAGAAATTCAATATTATTGACAGAGAGTACTTGGTGGAATTCCATTCAATATTTTTGATTAAAACACTTGAGCGATTCAATAAGTCTCCACTATTATTCCCTATTGCTAAATCACATCTTTAAAAAACCATTTACTGCGCAAAAACATATTATTTACAGATAAACACACTACAGGACAAACCCCGACACAGGATAACTGCTGCTACACCTCAAAGCCACTACTTTAGATAATTACCCCATTAATATAAAAACATTTGTTCACAAAAATTTCCAATTATATAGAATCCTCCACTTGTCAGGTACATTAAAATCACATTAGCCCTTACCACCTGGCAATCACTCTCTCTCTCTTTCCAACAACCTTTTCCTGTAACAATTATTTACCTAATTGATTATTATTATATAAAATCTCACTCTGTTTGGTAACGCCAACGTGAAAGACTGGCGAAACCGGTCACAAATAAAAACGAACATGTGGAAAATCACTCAAATATCTATTTTTGCTGTTACGAATATAATATACTGTTTCGTTTGCTTAGTATTCAAAAATGTTCACACAACACAAGCATAGCTTGGGAGGTCGTTCGGAAGCCCGAGCCTACGCCTGGCGTAGTCCGTAGAGCGTAGAACTTCTTCAGGCCCCCCGCGTGACGCGGCTTTATTAAAAGTGAAAAGAGGCATGGGGATGCGCCCCGGGGCCCGCACGCAGCCCGCCGACTTCCCAACTAATTTGCATGAAACATCTCGCTTTAATATCGCGCGGAGATTTTTAAATTGCGTTCAGAAAGACCCACAGCGTCCAATTATATAATTTGCCATTGACATCGAAAGCGTGCCGGCCATTACGGATCAATACGATCAGCTGAGCTTTATGAAACGATTTCCCACCGCGGGGCTCATCAAGTGAAGCTGTTTTAAATTAAAATAAATTTATTTCAACTCACAAGTGCGGTGACATTAAAAGGACTATTTTAAATATGAAAAAAATCTTGTAAGAATGATACCGGAATGGGGTTTGAAATTGGACACACGTGAAGGTTACAAAGAGCAATCATTAATTAACAATGGCTGCTAGAGCCCGCAAACGCTTTGCCATTAACCTTAGCGCTCTTAAAAGCGTGGTTCGCTAAATCACCAAGCAGGTATTTTAAGTTTTGAAGTAACACGAATTCCCTTTTAATTTTAAAATATTAAAACCCACTACTTCACTATTTGATAAATTTCCCTCCGCGTAACCGCATATTCCTCGTTGAATATTTACAAGCCGCGGTGTAATGGCGGGGCGCAGCTGCCCGGCCCTCTAAGAGGATCGTATAAAAAGGCTTGCGGGAACTGCACACAGTGCAGACCGTGTCGGGCCGCTCTCTTAAGAGACATTTTCTTTTATATGATTTATATGGACAGTTATATTTATGAGGCAAGACACAGTATCTACATATTCTATGTACATTTAAAATAATGTCATAACACCTCACCTTTTCTAGAGGCTTTGAATATTCTAATGCTTCCTATTTATTATACAGTGATTTTTTTGCTTTGAACAGAGCTTATTAATAATACGTATAAAATCATTGCGATGGAAAATAATATTTATCAACATAAAAATACTTACAATTGATAAAAAAAAAAAATTATTGTTAAACGTGAATCATAATGAATCGTAATGAATTAAATAAAGCTGTATTATGTCTAAAACTTTTATACCAATATTTTCACATATGCATCTAATACCCGTCATTAAAAATGACATATTAATACATTACACGAATTGCATGGATTTGCTTACTGAATAAAGAAGCGATTCATCTCATAATATGTATTCGTTTACGTTTTAATAATTTTTCATTTTATTGATGCAGTGCGTTTACCTGACTAAGTGCATAATCGTCCGGAAGTTCAGTGCTTGGGGTCGGAGCTGCAACAGGAGACGTGCAATCACCAAAACCATCAACTTACCCGCAAACTGATCGACTGAAATATTGTGCTTCGCTAGTAAATAAATCCATCTGTTCAGCGAACTTGAATTTATGAAACATCGCAAGCCTTCAGCGGGCGTTCCGGGGAACAGGTGTCGGATTTTAATTACCGCCCGGGGACATATTTATTTCTGAGCCTTCATCGCCACCATTATTGTGTCACTCGCCGATCCATCGGTATATTAAAACTTTCTAACTTGGCACCAACCTCCAGCCTTAATTATTTTTATTAATTTTACCCGTTCATTATTCAAAGTTTGTAATTATTTTGTGTCGTTTTTTAATGTCATGTTTAATAATTTATTACTTAAAAAAGGAGATACTTTGTTTTTTTTTTACTTTAATCGTGTGAATTTAATTAAGATTAAGTAGATCAATAGCCGATATGCAATTTAAATCAGCAATATGACCAAAGTCGATTAGTCTGGTTTAATACACACAATATGACAAAAAAGAGCTTGGCTATGAAGAAATATGTTTTTAGAAATTATCTGTCTAGAATACTCAGAAAATAGATCTACAAATTGCTATGTTTGTGTTTTTTTAGGATACTTCTATATGGCATAAGCATGGAAGCATCCCTGCCTGCGATTCAGTTCAAAGCCAAAAAGTCGAAATAGCGAAGCGCCGGACCGCGATAGCCAAGCGTGGACTCAAACCCCGCCCGTGTCCCGGAAAATTGATTTGAGAATGATTTTATTGAATGCGTAAATTGACGATTAAAAAACCAGTTTATTCATTGATGTGGATTACATTATTATCAGTAAAATATTGTATGCTTAAATAGTGTGATTTATTAAAATTGTACCGTAGGAAAATAAGCAACAAAATGCGTCAAAGCGCAATCGAAATTCATAATAGTTCGAATATTTCAGATAGCTCAAATTTCGAGTCACGCGTCGGAAGGATTAAAATAAACATATCTACTGGAATAATGCAAGATAATGGCCGAAATATAATCTTCCCGGGCTACTTAAGAAAAAGGAATCGTCCCACGCAAAAATAAAAAATAATAATCGCACGTCACAGATAAACTATTCGGGGCACGTCCCCGCGCGACTTCACTCCGGGTATTGAAATTCATGTCGCCAAAGGCATCGCAGATCTGGTTTCATTTTAAGTACAGGAGTATCCGCAAACAGCTCGCAGCCCGGGACGCCCGAAAGGCCGCCGGCGGGTTGCGAGCCACCCCCACCCCCAAACCCACCCTCCACCCACCGAACGTCCATGTTACCTTTTAATTAAATTCATTAGCGAGGTAAAAATGCAAGTCCCCGTGCACAGAATGTTTGTGAAAGGAAGAGTTACGGGTCTCGCTTCCGGTTGAGTTTTTTTTTTTTTCATTTGCGCGATCGTTTAATTTGTTAGGAAATCGTGAAAAGCCACCGCTCTTTGAGTGCCGCCTTGAGTTACCGAAATAATTAAAGCTGTAATTAAAAAAAATATGCACGTTTATTAAAATTATACAGCATCGTTAAGTTATTAATTTTGTGAAAATGTCGCAGCCGGCCTTGAAGCGTTGCTTTTTTATGCTGTAATAGCGGACGCCACAATATTTCGCTCGCGCTTTAACTGCAAGAATAAGCCGTATGAAGAAATAACAAGGGTTTTTAAAAGAAAAGAAAACGGGACTGTTTCAATACGTTTCGTGTAGCCGACGTTTATTGAGTGGCATTTAGCCAGCGGCCCTCCCGCCCTCCCCGTGGCCGCGAGGAGGGCTTTGTCGATGTTTCTTTCGCTGCTATCCCGGCCCGTATATCTCTTTTGCCTTCTCGGGCGTTTATAGTGAGGATTTCTCTATTCTAGAGTAATGGTCCACTGAGAGGCGCGGTATAATCATGCGATTACAAGGATCAGCTGCCGGATTTATAGCGCCTATACTATTGTTTTTCTTGTGCATTTCCGTAACAACGAACTTACGTTAAAAGCATCAATTTCATAAATGAAAATGAAAAACTAAACCAAACGAAATTATTTTTGAATTAAACAATATTTTTTAACTACGAAACATGGAAAGCTCTCTATGCAAAGCTTTTTGTCAGTGCTTTTGGAACCCAATTTTCATTAAATTTCCCTATTTGCGACTGGAATTACGCAGTTCTCAAACTTGAAGCATGCAAACTATTTCATTCCGCCAGAACCGAAATAACAGTAGGCGCTCCTTCAGCGGGCAAAGTTCAAAGCCCTCTCGGGGCGCGGAACGCTCTGCGGGCGCTTCCCGACGATTTATGGGGGATTCCACGGGAGAGCTCGTCGGAGCGAGCTCACTCGAGCCGAAAAGTGCTGCATCTGAAAAAGTGGTGCAGTCGCGAGCCCCTCCCCTGCCGTGTGCGCCGGGGCGCGTTAAGAGCCGCAATCGGGATGCGTCGCCACCCGATACCTCAAAGGTAACGAGATACTATACAAGGTGTTCCAGTGGCGCCCGGCCCTTGCGGCAGAGCCACGCGCCCAGTCGTTGAGGGACGTGAATAATAGAAACGTTGACAAAAAAGGAAGCGAGGTTGTTGCGGGACGGAGAGAAGGGATGACATTGAAAGCCTCGTCTGAGACAAAGGTAAGCGGAACAGAGACAAACGACGCTGAGTGCTTCTCTGTCAGGAAAATGGGTTAAAGTCCTTCAAGATTTTTCGCAAGAAATCCTTTCAGAGCAGAATCCTACATATGTTTTGTACCAACAGGAATTGTAGCAAAATACTCGACCGTGTTTTTTTTTTTTAAATACTGATATTTTTAAAATAGTGCCAGATAAAAATATTTTAAAGGAAAAACACCTAATGTCATTAAATGGCATAATATATCGTAAACAACTTGAAATTCACTATTATTCCTATTATTATAAAAACAAAAAAAAAACACATTTTTGCTCTTTTACAAATAAAAAAATAGTAAACTAAAAGACTAAACCCTTCCCCACCTCCGAGAAGCAGTAAAAACTCTTGAAACGTCTTAAATTTAGCCTCGAAGAGTGGGTATATTGATTATTTCTCTCGAGAAAAATGCGCGAGGGTGTCGAGTCATTAGACAGGGGCCGGGAATCCGCCCGACTCGGCCCAGCGCCTAACGTGTAATTCATTTTCATTGCAAATAACTCATTGTTTAAGCTTTGGGTAAATTCAAACCAATTTAACTCACACCGACCGGAGATAAACAGAAATACCTCAGCGCATGCCGAGTACTGACTTGAATACGCTACAGATATGTGAGATTATTTTCTGTTCTATTATGTTAATCAACGAAACAAACATATATTATCTTTCTTAAATATTTTCATCAATATGGTTGTTGTTATTCATTAATATAAACATATTATTTTTAATAGTTAGTAAGTTACCTTACTGTCCTATAACCGCTATATAACTGCACAACACAGCACAATTAATTCAAGTTTTTTTTATACATTTAAAAACAATATAGTATTAATGCACGTCATTCTTATCTTAACTAACAGGCTTTTTCCCAATAATATCAGCTTGGTATTCACCTGCCAAGACCCTTGTCTTTGATCAGTATACTTTCGCTACAAGTTGGCAGTCATTACTACCAAATCAAATATCCAACTGTGAACCATGTTTGTTAGTAATACATATATTTATTACGTTTTACCCATATTTATAAATAAATTATTAATGTATTTAATATAAAAAAAAACATATTATACACACTTCTCGACAGCACTTTTCTTTACTAAAATAATATCATCAAAATTTAAATAAAATGATTTATTTGCTTTTCGTAATGTAAAATCAATTTTCCCCCAAAAAATATCACAAGATTTACATTGTCTGTACAATACATTGTTTAGCCATGAACTGAGTTATTAAAAGGCCTTGTACCTGTGGTAATGGTTTTGAACTACCATAAAGCCCGCATTACAACAGTTTCTAAAGCAAGTGATTAAAATCTGTTGCTCCTCTGCAGACCTCAAATATATTATCTACAAACGCGCACGTCTGCCGACGCACAAGCCCCTGCAGCTGAAAGTTTGCAAGTTTCAGCAAGTACAATACATACAAAGGTGCAGATTAAAATGAATAGACCGGGTAAATTCGAGCACAAACAATGTTGTCTGCTCTCAGAATAATCACATCGCTTGTAGTAGAGTCGCTGGGGGCGCTTCTAAAGTTCACGAATCGTACAACAACACGTACAGACTTTTGTGTATGCCAAACGTACAGTAGATAAGCGACAGGTATTATCTTTAACGTGTCTAAAATATGAAGATCAAGCCAAGTAATACATAAACTTTATCCACTTTTCAATGAACTCTGAATATATACTACATATATGTAGTATACCATCCGTGAACTCAATTTTTTAATTATTTATATACATTATCACAAAAAGACGAATAACAATTTGAAATATATGATCAATAAAAATTACAAATATGATTCAATCAAATGAAGTTTTGAGCTAGGGCAAAAAAAAAATACAGAAAGAAGTGGCTAAAAGCATTATTTATTATTCCTCACTGCTCTCCTCTGAAATGTGTAACATGAACTGGTAAGGGGGTCTTTCAGTATCGAATCAAACGTATTAAATCATGGCTTGAATATAATTCTTATATATCCTCGAAGCTAATACTTACTAAATCTATTCCGTATTAAATATATAACGTATGAAGTCACAATTTACACATAAGCCTTCCTCTTACCTTAAAGCTAATATAAACTAAAGCTGTGTCGGTAGATCAGCTTAGCTATCGCATCTGAAAAGACTTAGTCATTTTTCGACTGTTCTTTGTAAAAAAAAATACTGAGATATTTAGGAGTGTTGGTATTGTGACTTCGTGTGTCATAAAATGGAAAAGTTAATATTATATTTTGGATTATTTGGTGTTTGAAAAGAAATATCCTTTTAAAAATAAAAATTTAATATGTGAATTTACGCGGACTTTTTTAAAATTAGTATTTAGAAAATAACGAGCTATTCGAACTAGTGAATTGTTTGATAATATTGCAAACTATAACAATAGTTGGCATTGTGAAGGACACATAATAATGTTTAAAGAGAGTCGGAACTTTTAGCTAATGTTGCCGGATAACTTAATCCTTTGGTGCAAGAACCCTCTGCAATTTTATTAAATTCACCGTTAATTTTGAAATATCGCACAAGACCTCATTGAATGAATTTTATTGAAAATATTAATTTATTTTATATTTGAAAAATGGTATCCAAGGTTACACAAAACAAAAAGAGTATTTGGAAATATTTAAGCTTAGCAATTATATTCTAGTAAATAATCAACTTACAAGCAAACCTTCAACGGTAACTAAACTTTTCGCAAGAAATCGCAAGCATACAAGGAAGTAAATTGAAATAAGTGAAATTAATGCACACCAGACACGAAGACTCAAACGGGGCTCCCGGCAGATGGTCGGGGGCGCGAACGGGGAATGTTACTTAGGGCGGGGGAAGTCACTTTATACGCGAAAACGTATTCCGTGTTATTTACTGTGCATGCATAAAGCGGTACCCGCGAGCACACGCGTAAATAATGATTTTCTTACTTCAGTAGCGGCTTCCCGACGAGCCCAGACAATGAAACCGACCGCACACAAAAAGAGAAGTCAGATTAATCAATTTCGTAATGAAGCCCAAAAAGGAACGGAAGCTCAAAAGAAATTTGGTTACGCTGTTTTTCTTTGCAAACTAAACAAAATAACCCGGGCGAACTGACTGAAATCAAATCAGGGCCCCATAAAACCCGTCGGCCAATTCGCCAAACATGTCTTCATCCGGACGGCAAACAGACGAGCCGGGACGGCAAGACGAGAGCTCGGAGTCTCTTTTAATTGACTTATGAGATTAGGGGTCCTGAATTAAATTTTGGGAGTCCTCTGAGGTTAGCGACGCAGCGAGGACCGCCGACCGCGATTGAAACATCCCAGGACAAACGCAAACAGAGCGGCCGATCGCGCGTGGCAAATATTTAACGCCTACAATACAAGCGAGATAAGAGATTAAATCATAAATTCTACTCTAAAACAATTATCATATAGTGTGAACGACTGGTATTAAATAAAAGTAAAAAAAAAAAGTTTGGTAATAATAAATAATCGCTTTTGCTTTTCTGTTTCAGATAATGGTATTATGTCTGAGCTAATAAATTAATAAAATTCAAAGAGTTTGAATTAATTCAATTATTTTAATTGATCATGATGAGCTGAAGCATTAAGTAAGCTTTTGTTTAATATATCTTGAAAGCTTTCTAAAATATATTAAAAATGATTTTAAGACTGATAAAAGTCACTTTTAATTCAAATATCCAGCAAACATAAAACGCATAATAGAAATTAAATCATCCGAGGAAAAAAGAAAAAAATACAAGGTATTCATTTGACCGAAGATTTTGAATTTCAAATATCACCAGATCATTCTTATGTAAACTCATTTCAGATCGATTCGGTTAATAAAGCTGCCACCTCGCTCCAGCTGAATGGCATGAAGACAGCCTTAAGGGGTGGATCAGCCCCGGAGCGATTATATCCACAAAGGGGTAGGTAAAGAGGTAGTGAGCCGATCTGCCCCTGCTTCATTCGCCGACTGCAAAAGGAATATCAAGAGAGGCCGACAGCCGACTTGTCGGGGGTGCAAAAACCGACCACAACTGCAGCCTTTATAAGTCCGGCGCGTAGAACCTCCCCCCTCCCTACTTTTCAGAAAAAAATAATTAATGTAATTGACGAAATTTGAGCGGAATTCTAATTCTATTGATACATGAAAGTAGAATTACGTACTTATAAAATAAAGCTTCAACGGTAATTTTTGAGTAAATATTTTTTATTTTCATATTATTTAGAAAAGCAAAAAGGTCACATTCAAAAGGGAAAAAAATAATAGCTATCATTGGAGATATTTACTTTTTACCTAGAGGCAGCTACTAAAGAGAGTTAACAGCACTTTTACATATTACACAGAAAATACAGACTGAAAAATGTAGAGCATTCTAAGAAAAACACGCACCGTTATAAGGTTAAAAGCACTCAAACAGGTAGAAAAATAAAAGCTTCAAAAATACTTTACCTCTTAAAATCCTGTCATTACAAGATAAAACGGTTTTTTTTCTGTAAACTCATGGGATTTGCTGATTTTTTTGGTAATCCTTTTAGAACTTCAACTCGAGCAATTAATGCATTAAGCATTAAAACATATTAATAACGCAATAACCCTGTGTGTATGAAAATATGTTTAGTTTCGTTGACAAATTTAAACAGCTATTGTTAAGTATAACAATAGGAAATCACAACTATTAATGAAAAGGTTTAACATGTTTATGATGTATAATATTTGGGAGAGCTGTGTTTATTTGCATAAAAATTAAAAAGTTTTACTTTGTTTTGTTTAGTGCTTGTTACCAACTAACTTACTTCGAGTGGAACGGCTTTCCACCACATGAGGACACTCACGGCATATGAGTAAACGGATAAACTAATGTACGCCACAGGGACGCTAAGGTTTTGGGTAATAACTTCACGATTAATCTACACGGGGCCGCTGATGATTTTATTAGACGGGGTAGTTTCTGTTGACAGAGGAAATCCACATAAGGGATGGAGATAATGATTATTGACACACCCTTCAAGGGGCTTTATCACAGCGCGGTGGTGAGGCTTAGCGCGACGAAGATGGGATTAACAAAGCAGTAGCTTATGTTATTTTATTTTTAAACTCCTTAAGTATCTCTTTTAAGCTTGAGAAAAAAAATAAAATTGGGGTGGTTGTCTTCAAATTTATGACTGAAATAATTTTAAAAAAAATGGTGGATGATTATAGGTGTCAGGTCACCATTTCTGTCAAAAATATTGACAACTTCTAATGATTCTCAAATCGTATGTCCTTTTTCAAATGAGTACGTCTATCAAGATGAGCATATTTTTACAATTTTCAGCAAAGCAGCTTCGTCACTAAAAGAACAACCTGGTTCTCTCTGCCGCATAATATTTTTTTTACACCATCATCTGTTATAAATAAATATAATAGTATTTTTTTTTAAATATATTAAAACTATCAAACTCATCGATTCTCAATGATTTTTAATTTTTTCGACGTGTCTGTTTATATATTCTACAAAATCCCCCCCCATTCTAGACTCCGTATACTTTATTTCGAAGAATTCAGTCTGTTTACAGGACACGCAACTCATATAACATCTATGTTTTCTACAATAAGATATCAGAATTATGAAATAGTCTTTTTTTATTTTACAAATTAATATTTGCCATTCAATTACAATACAGTAACAATATATTTTTTAAAGTTAAAATTGTAGTTTACATTTTAGAGAATGTCTTACTTTAACGTAAACTTACTCCAGGTAATGAAAATAAACGTAACTTCTCCTCCATGCTAATAAATGTTTTTATCAAATTCATTTGACTACAGAACTTCAAGTCGCGACGCTCTCTAAGTGCTTCCAGCGGTGAAACTTCAAAGAGGGCACATTTAATAAACAACCCGGTAATTAGTTTCAGAGAAATTGACGTCACTATCAGCCTCGCGCTAACTCGATTACGTCTTAAATAGGACAGGTTCGTAGGGGTCCAGAATCTGTGATATTAGGTTTGTCAACACGCAAGTGTGCGGAGCTCACTACCCCGTGAATCGGGGGATGGGGTGCAAAATCTGAATCCAAAATGCGATGTGAATTAAAGCTTATAACATTAGACAGTAAACCCTCGACGATATATACACACAAGTCAAATTGTTGTATTACTTTGCTCGTTTAAGTGCACCTTCATAATTTAAGTCTTAAACATAATATTAAATTTATGTTACATGTTTGAGATATTACATTGAGATACTAAGACGGTGATAATTTTGTTAACGGCTTGTTTTAAATTTAGATATATTTTACACAATATTACTGTTTAATATATAGTGTTTTTGAGAAATCGATTCACATTTGAAATAACACAAATGTCATCGAACAACTTTTAAGGATTCTTCTTATCATTTCATGTATAAAACGATTACCTGAAAATATATTGAATTAAACTGTGATTATAACTATCAATATAGGAATTGTTTAGTGATAATTTAAAATATACATGTAGAATTTAGAGTGTGTATTTTCATGATAATTTAATTGAGCAATCAAATCCATTTATTTTCAAATAGGTTTAACATTTCTAAAACTATCATTGATAATAAGAATATTAAAAACTGCATGTTCCAAAAACAGAAAATGATATATTATATATAACGACTAGTGTCATCGCTTTGTACTGGGAAATAAACAAAAAAACACGAATGTTAAAACCGATTCATTTCGTCCTGAAGAATAAACAAAAAGCTTGCATGATTAAACGTTTAAATTAAAATTTAAAGCCAATATCCGGTGTCTGCGTTACTAAGAAAATAATCAATTCTGATAACTCGATTAGAACCCCAATCAGAATTATACATTCAACAATTCCAGTCAACTGGGAGACAGACACCCCCTGAAACGTTTAAAAGCTTATTATGTGGCCGTTTGGGCAGATTAGCATGGAGGTTTTACGAGAAGTGTCGAATTACAAGCATAATATCAAAGTTGTTTGTAATAAATTAGATTTAATATAATTTCGCAGCAGGTAAACGACCCCAGTAAATCAAGATTGTTAATAGGAGGTCCCATAAATCGCGAAGACTGAGCAATTTTCATTTTCCTCTGGCGGCCGAGCTAACTGGCCAACATTACCCCCAAGTGCCGATAAAAAGCCGAGCATTTGCCATAAAACTTCATTTTATTAACTGATTATAATTTTTTTTAAGCGCCACAATGACGTGCGATTAAAGCATGTTTTTTTCATTGCTGCTGAAAACCCTGTCATCGTAAGATATTTTCAAGATACTCAACATCATAATACGTCTAATCAATTTTTTCGTATTTTAAAATGACAAACACATATTAGATTTATATATTTACATACAATATTACATATTTTATCAGACATCTGTTTAACCCCAAGTAAAAAATCATTAAGAAAAGACAAGCTAAACTTCGTTTGAAGTCGAACAGTTGAGTCGGAGGTTTGTCGGTCCACCATTAATCTCCCGGTTCCCATTATGTATTCTTGGCTGGGGCCACGTGACACCCCCACCCCGAAAGTTTTTTCCTTGAAACAAACTGGCTCGTCACCGCGAGGGTCAGCGGCGAGGGTCCAGGGAGCCAGGCCCGCCGGAAGGCGAAGCGCGCTCGGTTAAAAATCGCCCTAACGACCTCGGGCGCTATGCAAATGAGCCGAGTTCATTAGGCCTGTCGTTATTTGTCTCGGGGGCCCTGACGCCATTCAGAAAAGAGCCGAGCATTCGATGAAACTTTCAGGAGAAAAGCACGAGGAGACACGGGTGGTTAAAATAGAATAATGCAATAAACCAGCCAATAAGGATATGCAGGGTGTCCAAAGAGAGTATCGGGTATTTGTTAGTTCAGTAAAACAAAAACTACTAGTAATCGAGTATTAAAAATACAAAATGGAAAATTAATTCGAAAAGATGATGTTATCCAAATGGTGACACGCTGACACATAGCCCTCGATATTGCTGACATTTCTGACCTGATGTTTAGTTTCAGTTCTGTTAGGTTTATTGGATTATTCTCATAAACCCTACTTTTAAGGTATCTCCATACAAAATAGTCAAGAGGGCTGAAGTCGGGGTTTCCGGGAGGCCAGTTGATGTTGCCTCTACGTGAAATGACTAGGGAATAATTCGTTGACAGCTTCAATTGATTGATTGGATGAACCACGTTCTTGAGTTGAAGCCATGAAACTCCTGCAACTCTGGGCCCAAAAATTTTCGCAGCATATCGCAACAACGGTCACTATTCACATTCACCCGATACTCTTTTGGGACACCCTGTATATATATTAGGGTGTCCCTTAAAATTCAAGTTCAATATTTTTTTACGCATACCTTCTTTAAAGTTTAGTAATAACCCTATATTGTCCAGAAAAAAATATTAGTTCGATTTATAAACGGTAACCCCTGCCGACTTGCGATTTTAACTTGTCCATACAAGTTGCGTAAGTACTGCGCTGTGACTTGTAACTGCATGTTTTATTTGTCATTTTATACGTGATTTTTGAGATTAGTAGTGCTCCATTGTTTAGTGCGTTAACATGTCGGTGGAATTACGGAGTGATAAACAAAATAATTTCCTTATCGGTTTGCCTAGATATCAAATAAATGGTGCAAAATTACCATCTAATCGACAAATTCCCTCGGTCCTATTTTACAATATTCGTGAGGTTAAACTGATTGTTAGTGAAAGTGCAAATCTTGTGATTAGGGAGTGCATCATATATTGGGAAAAAGCAAGAATTCCAACAAGGGCATATCCTAACTGCGTGAAGAAAATTGTTGATTTATATCATGTTTGGAGAGAGTTGCAAAAAAAATTGTAAGAAAACTCAGGTTACGTTCAAGAGCCGTGAGAACAATTTCAAAATTGATCTTGATAATTTGTTTGATATTGCACATGCTGATGCTTTTGAGAGAATGAAAATAGAGGAAGATAAATTATTTTTAATGAAACAGAGAGAGCCAGATCGACCAGGATGCTTAGGTGGTGTTGATAAAAAATTGTCGGAAAAAGAAGATAGATCTAAACAACGACGATTGGAAGAAGAGGAAAGGGTTGTAAGACAAAGAGAATCACTAGCTGCTGAAACTAGAAAATCAAGGGCAGAAGCAATAAAATCTGACTTCTTTGGAAGTAATGTACCCGACGTAGTCACAGTCCATTGGGATGGAAAACTATTACCCGGGTTAGATGTACGAAGTTCTAAAGAAGAACGCTTGCCAGTTATTGCTTCGTTTGACGATAAGGAACAGCTTCTTGCAGTGCCAAAACTAGAACATTCTTCTGAAAAACATCAAGCTAAGGCTGTCTCAACAGCTCTCTTTGACTAGAACCTTCACGATAAAGTACAAATAATGTGCTGCGACACAACAGCTTTCAATACTGGCCGTTTCAATGGAGCTTGTGCTATTTTGGAGAAACTTTAGGAAGAGAATTGCTGCTCGTCTGTCGTCATCATGTTTATGAATTGGTCCTAAAAGCTGTCTTTGAAAGCAAAATTAAGTAAATTACTAGTAGCCCAGATACTCCAATGTTTAAAAAGTTCAGAGAAAATTGGAAAAACATCGACGCTAGTAACATTGAACCATCTCTTAATTTCGTAAAACAACGTGTTGCCGAGACAGACATTCAAGCTTTTTAAATATTTTATAAGGCAGAATTAGACAAAGGTTATGTAAGAGATGACTACCGCAAATTGGTCGAACTGTGCGTAATATTTTTGGGAGGAGACTCAGAGGAAAAATTAAAACTAAGCCCCCCCAAAGCCATGCATCAGGCACGCTGGATGGCGAGAGCGATCTATTCTTTAAAAATGTGTTTACTTCAGTCACAATGCAGAATAACTGCGAAGGACAAAAAGACTCTACAAGATGTTTGCTTATGTTTGTAAAACACTGGATGATTTCGTATCGGAAAAGAGCAAACAATTTTTATCACGACTGCAGATCGACGACAGTTTTCTAAAGGAAGATGTATCTTCTTGGAATAATAATAGTGCTTTTGTGGAAGCTAAAAGAAAAATAAGTTATTTGAGGGTTGTGAATGATACTGCTGAAAGGGCTGTTAAAATGATGCAAGATTTTAACGGACTTATCGCGGCTGAAGAAGAACAAAAACAGTTCTTGCTGCGCTGTGTCCAGGAACATAGAAAATTGTATCCGGACTGTAAAACAACAACTCTATAAAAAAGTTACCCTGACTGATTGTTATTACTTTATGTTTTTGATTAAAGATTAATGTTCATTTAATTGAATTTTTACTATTATTCACTTAATTTATTGCATTTATAATGATTTTATACCAGACCGAAATATCAAGACAAAACACGTTTTTTACTAAACTTTGAAGCTCGGTCGGCACTAGTTGCAATTTTTCTAGAAAGATGAAATTTTATATTTGAGTATCTTATAGCATTAGTAAAAAATGTAGAGGGTATGCATTTCGAAATTTGAAAAAAAATTTTTTTTGGTCATATAAGGGACACCCTAATATATATATATATATATATATATTTTTAACTTTGCAGTTAAACAAATGCGATTTCAATACAGATCACTGCTAGCTTAACTAACACAGACATGAAACAAGTTACACTAAAACACGATCAATGGCAGATCAGTGATTGAAACAGTGACTTGATTGAGATTCGATTTTGACCACTGTGAAAATAAGCTACGAATCTATTTTTTTTTAATAAACGATTTCGTAAGTAAAATATTATAGTACAAAATATCTTGACATAACAACAGACATATATGAAGAGCCTAGATGAAAATATATTTTGTAGCGAGTGAGTGAGCATTTTTTTCTGAGAACTACTCCGAAAAAAGCATCGGATCCGGAGCTGAAAAAGTCAGGCAAATAATCACAGTATGATGCGACTTAATACCCAAGAAAATAAGTCTATAATTGTAAAAATGTTAACAATTTGTGAAAAAGTATTTATTGATATTTCCATAATTATTATCATTGTTTTAAATATTATAATATACATCTGAAGCAGTGCAGTACAAGCGGTGAAGGGGTTGTTACTATTTCTCACTGAAACACTCAATAACTCAATCACTCGTCACCTCGCCGGGGCGCGCCGGATCAAGTAGGAAGGAAGCCGGAGGCTTCGGGTTGGACGGGGCTGAGACGGAGTACGAGCCGGAGCTTTTACCATAATTTAATATATTTTTATTGATCCAAAACACTTTGTGTAAAAAAAAAAACTAGCGACATTAATAAAATACGAATGAAACTTTTTATATTCCAAGAGACCAATTTATCTAATGTCTCAAACTGTGATTGGTAATTGTATTTGATTTGAAAAAAAAAACAATATTTTGATTTTTTTTAATCAAAGACTAGCTAATTTTATAATTAAATATATGTATGTATATATGTATATATATATATATATATATATATATATATATATATATATATATATAATTCCTTTTAAGCCCTGGTCTTAAAAGAGCTCTAAATAATGTACGAGAATGCTGTTTGAAGGGCAAGTTTTAGGACTTATTTAAATGTCTAATAAATACCCCGTTTAAAAGGTTGCCTACGTAAAGGCTTATGGAGGAACGAACGGTGAACCGTCGGTACAGGTAAACTAGTACATGGATGCGCGCAGGTGTCCAGTTCTGTCCCGGAATGAACCTTGTGACTACAAGCGCACATGAGAAATTCAGTGATAGACGTGTGATCGACAGGTATTAAGCTGATAATTGATCTTTGCCTTGAACCGTAGTCTCATGTTTAAAAATGTTACTTAGTGAACATGTAATCTCGCGTGCGAATTTTTAACATTCATTTTCGACAACTTGTTTTAAATAATTATCAAAAAATGTAATTTAGTTGTCGAGTTTCATGACACGCTCAAAACACATTTTTTTAAAAATAAATTGCTAATAAACCGTGTAAATTTTTTTTTTTTCAACCAGCTATAATTTTCTTTTATCTATTTTATTATTTAAAGAAACAAAGTAACAAAAAAAAAAAAAGCTTAAAATATAATTCAAGGGTTCAGTTTCAATTACAAAAAATACTTGGTTTTTAAACTCAGCGACTCGATTGTACTTTGAATGAAGTATCAGTTTCCTTACAAAATAGATGCTTTTCAAATATCATTGCTAATCAAAACTATCACAATAATTGTAGACTAAATATATTCCAGCGGGTAAATATTTCCCAAGCACTCGGAGCCGATAATTGTCCCGCCATAACTTCTCCGACAATTACGAGGCATTGTTTGCAAGTTTGTGGCCGTCTGTCTCGAGCAGGCTCTCGCTCCATCGCCTCACCTCGCCCCTCCGTTACTTATCGCCGCCCCGCCGGGAACTAATGCACCACCCCTGTTCCACTGCAACCTGCAGGGGAAGACGGACGATCCGAGGGTCGAAGTCCGCAACAGGCAGATGCACTGCTTTATCTACGCGCTGGAGACAAGAAGGCTTGTTAAGTTTAAATGAGAAACATATAACCACACTATATAAGAGTAAAAGAACACTGAGGGCGAGATAGTTGACCAAAAAATCAGGAATGACGAAACTGGTAAGTCTCCTTGTTGTATACAGTGAAATCACTGAAAACCCGCATAAGCAAGGGTGTGCCCTCGAAGGGATGTCTTTTTTGTATCTTGTGACACAATTTGATATTAATAAAACTATTGGTTTATTGGGTTTCGAGCCTGGGACCCTGTGATCAGCGAATATCTGTGGTAAGCCTGACAAGTACACTAATTCTAAGGTTTTCATTCAATATTGATAATATTTTGAATAAAAATACTTGAGTGATTTTCCACATTTTTGTTTTTATTAGTGACCGGTTTCGCCAACCTTTCACGTTGGCATTATCAAACAGAGTGAGATTCTATATAATACTAAGCAATTAGGTAAACAATTGTTAGAGGGAGAGGTTGTTGTTGGAAAGAGAGAGAATGATTGTCAGGTGGTAAGGGCTAATGTGATTTTATGTGACTTGTTAAAAACAATGTTAACAATGAATTGTTAAAAACAAAAATGTGGAAAATCACTCAAGTATTTTTATTCAAAATATTAAAATGGAATTCCACCAAGTACTCTCTGTCAAAAATATTGAATTTTTCAATATTGATAACAAATTTTAACAGATTCCTGTTTTGGTTCAGTGCCGAAAAATAAAACATTTCAAATTAAAATGCTGTAAATTTGTACTAGCTTACAAAAAAATTTATGTATAGATTAAAAATATACATATAATTTTTTTACAACGTTAAGTATTTCCCATGTTACTGTGAATACAAATGCGCACAATCGCTAACTACTCTATTGTTTGCTACTTTACGAATAGGTGATATATTTCATTTTACGGTCACTGTTTAAACACTCATCAGTAGCAACTGCAGCGCAGACCGCAGTTGGTCGCAGTGACATCGCCCGCAGCGTGTCCGGGACGACACTCGACACGTCTGACACGCAGTCGAGCACATCAGTATGGTCCAACTTTTGACAGGTCAAATGTTGCAAGGGACGTGATAGCAAAAATGAATCACGAATGCTGTCGAAAACTACTAGATAACTCGAATGTGAATCGACAAATCCCGAACGTATTTGCGCACATGGAAAACGAGGAAAATTTAAATTGTACTAGTAATATAATTATGCATATTTTTTCACATATTGCAAATGATTCAAAGAAACTCTCAGAAAAATATCATCGTGACTTGTGTAGGATTTGAACCTACATCACCAAGCTTACATGGCCGGTGTACTGACCCTTGTACTAACGAGTCACCTCTGTTAATCGTATCATAATCAACACACAAACCAATGTGCCCAGGCCTAATAATATGCCTAATCATATTAGTAAGTAATATAAGCCTGTAAAGGTAATTAAAACGCACTTGATTGACGTTCAATCCACATAATAGACATATATAAATTATACTAAGCATTTCCGTAAAATTGACCCGGGAAAAATAAAATAATTTTGTCACGATTGCAAAAATCATAAATTGTCGATTTTGATATACATTAATAGTAAAAACGGCATGCCTTAAACTGGAAAAGTTTTTCCAGGACAGAGATGGGATTTTTCACGTCTTCTGTGCAAAGCGTGTATCCAAAAACGTTTTGTTAAAAAAGTTAAGGTCTCAACGAGTAAATAACTGTAGGCGATAAATATTTTTTTAAAAAACACTATATTTTGATAATTTATTTAAATTCAAATAATTACGTTTGTGGCAGATAATGGCGTTTATGGGTTACCAACGGAAGGTGACTTGCTGATTTCTGGCAGGTAAATTGTTCAATATCTATTATGAAACTGGTCTAGTCAAATTTAAAATTTTTAATAAATTCTAAATCATAAGACTCTATACTTAAAGCTGGAAAGTTGAGATATATATTTACGACAAGCGAAAATAGCATTTTAGAATAATTCAATAGGCAGCAAGAGAGTGGCGAGTCCAGGCGGACCTGCGAGAAGCGACGCGGCCGGTCGTCGGATGCTGGAACCGACGGCGACTGATGGGCTGTGACGTCATCTGCCTTGGAATTATGCATCAGTCGCATTTGAATAACAATACGATAATACAACGGAGAAGAGCCTAGAGCACATCTTATTGGAAGATAAAACCGGTACTTCCAAGCGTACGTCGATCTGCCTTATTCTCTGAATGATTAATTTTAGTCAAGTGACATAACCTCGATGCTGTGACACCGTATCACCACAAGTAGGTAACGATTACTTTTAAAATCTGCAGGCGATAAATAACAATTCAGAAAATTAAAAAAGTATTTTCGGCGACACAGAGAATATTTAATAGAAAAAAACACGCGGGAACTTCGCTGAAAAAATGTGTCGCGTTATAAAGATCCCATTGTAGATTTCTCAAAGGGACATTTAGGGAGACGGTAACTGCCGTTTTCATAAAGTTTAAAGTACCGTAAAAGCTGCCTCTGACAATACGGCAGCTCCTTAAGCCCCGATGCGAATGTAATCGCGAAACACCGGCGCGCGGCGAGAACTCTCAGGCGAGGCTCGCTCAGCTGATCGCGGGGCCAGAGTGTCTGCAATATGGCAAGAATGGCATCGGCACTGCACTTATATTAGAATAGAATAGCAACACCGCCACTCCAGTCGAGTGCCACCTTCCTGTGCTAATATATACAAGTGATTCTAAGCTGTGCGCAAACATGTCGCATCTTTCTGTTAGTCTTTCAGACATTGGAGTGTTCAATGTTTTTATCAATACTTTATATTAAATTCTCTATTGTAAGGAGATCAAAAGGTCGAGAAAGCGGTTTGTCTATTAATGTTAATATATTTAATTACGTTTTTATTATTTTTTTGATGATTGTAGTCTTTCATTTTTTATGTCTTGATATTCGTAACACAGTTTGATGTGTACATAGGATTATTTGTATAAATACATATAAAAAAAATCACGTTAGTCGTGTTAAATCAGATATTATATTCACAGGCTTTTAATTTTATTTATATGTTAGTTCTTATTATATAATATTTTCTTTTGATTCGGTCACTTCAAATGTTATGGATCCAATAAATCGTTTGTTGAAAAAAGCGTAATTTCTAGATTATCAATGCTCATTTTTTTCCCTTTAAAGCACAAGCATTGTTCGAATTAATATATAATAGTTTTATGATCATTTTTTCTATTGACTTTATTAATTTTTTTTTCGTTCTTAGTTGCTGGAGGACTCAAAACACAAAGCAGCAAAACACCCATGAACGAAGAAAATGTAATATTACTCATGTTCAATATTTATGATAAATATATACGATGTGACAAAGGCATTCGTATAGCAATGCAAGAATCTCCCTGTATATATAATCACACACTCACTTCATACAGCGAAGCGCTGCGCACGGAATACACCACTCTTCATTAGCTCTGCTTGTCGGAAGAGTCCGTCTCTTTGAGGTGTATTACAACGAAAATAGATAGAGAGACTCTGAAATTTCACGTGTACACGTGATTAGGATCCGTTTATCGAAATTCTTGGAGGCCTCCTCGGCAGCGAGCGATTTAACACGTGTAGGCGCCTCCGAGAGCCGCCATGACGCGAGGGCTCCTGACAAGCCGATAATTTGATCGGTTCCCCTTCGCTCACACTTCTGAATGCCAAACGCATTTTTTTAAATCGAACGCGTCACAGTGGTGTGCGAAATACACCCTCTTCGGATGAATCATTTTTTTATGAAAAATGTGCAGACCCGCATCAGGTAGACAGAGATAAATAACGTATTAAATTAAGATAGGCAATACATTGACTAAACAATGCTTTGAATCCTTGTCGAAATTGGCCAGAATATATTATTAAAAAATGATTTTTTTAGAATATAGCAATATATAATATTTAAGTGATACAACGAGAAAAACCTACGATTTAAGCAGGATACGACCCTATACCTTTTTTGTGTTTTTTTAAATGTTGTATTCAAAGTAACAATTGGACTTTATTAGATATCTGATAATCATAATCAGTAACAGTGTTGAAAAGGGTGACCTTAGCTCCACGCTCCACTTCATCCTATATACGTCTTAAAGGGGTAAGATAATCCCAGGGGGGTTGCCTCCCCCAAACTTACAACATCGCGGAACCCTTAATTTGAAAACTTAGTCTAAAGGGATAAGTGCAATGTTAGTCTACTGTCATCCGGTCCATCAAGAAAACAAAGGGCAGGTAAGCCCGGTGCTTAAGCGAGCCGAGATATCTTCAGAGCGAGGCAGAGTTGTTATGTTCCAGCCGTTGGCATTAATATTTATTTTTAACTCGAAGTGCGATAATCCCCGGCGCTTGCGGCAGTGCGGAGCGCCGATGGGCCGACGCCTTGCATCAAACATTAAACCGTAGGAGAAGAGGTTAGCGGCGAAAGTAACCGTAAATAATGAAGTTGGAGAGGCAGTCTCCCAGGCCCTCGGCAGCGTTATGATATCTCGCAACACCCGAAAAGAAGAGAGCTGGAGCCCCTCGCCGTTATGCGTCATTTTTAACCTGATATATTATTCAGGCTGTTGTCGAACTAGATTTCTTCCCTACACCTCGAAAACCTATTCCTGCATTGTTCGCTTTTTGTTTTGTGAATCATTGACGAGCTACACAGCTTCTAAGCTGGGGTGCCGGCTGATTAATTTATGTACGATATTTGTCAAAATGTGATTTCGGATCCCATTGGAGAAAAAACAGCACTTTAAAAAAATAATGTGAATGCAGAGAGGAAAATAAGTACATTCGATATTTAGTGCTCAGGATATATTTATGTTCTTAAAAATAAATTATATTGTAATATATTTTATACACATTATTCAGGCTTAATTTTGAATGTCGTAATAATATTTTAAAAGTCATATTTTAGTTGATAAATATTAAATTAAATTATAGGAATTGGTGATGAGTTTTTTCCCCCAAGGGCCCAAAACACCGTTATCCAGATAAAACCTAAATATTAGATATGTGAGTTTTATTAAATCGCAAATTCATTTTATCAGCTTTAGCATAAAAGCTGTAGGGGTTTATGTGAATATATATATTTTTTCATTATTAATGTGTAGCGCTCGCATTATATCTGGGATTGATGATATCGCTCGAAGTGTATTTGAATCCGGATTCGAATAAAAGAAAAGTAGTCTTCTGTGAGTTTTTCCTCGGATCGGACCTCACAGGCTGTGGCGCTTGATTGATGGCGTGATTTATGGAAGCGTACAACTTTAGCACATTTCAATTCGGTTCCCTCTCGGCGGGAGGGCCGAGCCCGCGACCGGCGGCCGACAAGGGAGCCCGTGCCTAATAAGGCGCGAGCTACATAAAAAGGAGTCCTTTTGCGAGTACATCCACGATTTCAGCCATGAGAATAAATGTCAAAGGGAATCGAATCCGATATTATTGGATGGGCGGAGCGCAGACGGCCGCTCCGCCCGGCGCATGGGCCCGCAGAGCGTTGAAGAGGGAATATCTTCTGTTCTTTGATGAAATATTTTCAATCGAGGGAATTTTTATACATTACGAAAAATTGCTACAAAAAAAATTTACAGCAGAAAATATGCGAACATATCAAATAATATATTTTCGCGCACTACAAAATATTTACACGAAATTCATATAACAAAACGTCGTCAAGAGTGGAATTTATGGGTTACCGTTACACTGCGAAAGGGTTTTTTTATCGGCCAATGTGCTCGCGGTAACCGGTTCGATAATAACTCACTGCAGCCGATAGCCGGACATAAATCCTCGGCCGACAGGAACCGGCTCCGGCGGCGCGTGCGACACGCTGCAGGGGGCGGAGCGGGTGGGATGTGTGACGGCTGAGAGTCACTGGCGGTGAATCCATGTTAGAAATTGATACGCTTGTCATCATAGCGCTCAATATTTCATTTAAATCAAAACTACTAGATGTTGCTACTGACGAAGCACTGCTGTAATGCATATTAAAAAAATGTATAATACAGGGTGTCCTAAAAGAGTATCGGGTGAATGTGAATAGTGACCGTTATTGCTATATGCTGCGAAAAATTTTGGGCTCAGAGTTGCAGGAGTTTCAAGGTTTCAACTCAAGAACGTGGTTCCAACGTGGTGCCATGCATCCAATCAATCAATTGAAGCTGTTGACGAATAATTCATTTCATTTCACGTAGAGGTAACATCAACTGGTCTCCCAGAAGCCCCGACCTTAGCCCTCTTGACTATTTCGTATGGGGATACCTTAAAAGTAGGGTTTATGAGAATAATCCGACGAACCTAACGGAATTGAAACAAAACATCAGTTCAGAAATGGCCGCAATAAGGAGGGCTATGTGTCAGCGTGTTATCAGCAATCTTCGTTCCAGATTAGAAGAGTGCCAGCAGCGTAACGGTCACCATTTGGATAACATCATCTTTTCGAATTAATTTTCCATTTTGTATTCTTAATACTCAATTACTAGTAGTTTTTGTTTTACTGAACTAACAAATACCCGATACTATCTTTGGACACCCTGTATAATCATCATCATCATCATCATCATTATCATCATCAACGTCATACGCTTTAAAGTAGTAATTAATAAGCATTGGCAGCTGTTAGAAATTAATAACAGGATTCAGAAATGGATTAAGTGTTTCACAATGTAAAAAAGTATTGATATGTGCTATGACAACTGTTAATGATTAGGTTTTTTCAAACTCACAATTGAAAAAGAAACAATTAAAAAAACGTGTATTTTTTTCAAAAGACCACCTTTGATTTATTACAAACAATAAACAAAAGATTTGATCAAAATATTATATGAATTGATAATTTAGCAATACAAAAGTGTATGGCTTGTCGTATCGGATTTTTTTTATATATGCTTAGTTTTTTATAACAAATTTTGCGTTTTCTAGCAGTAATGCAACCACCGCAACTTTTTACGAGGCACCAAAACTCACCGCAGTATAATTGCATCTTATCTACTTCATAAAATTTTGACCTCCTTTCTCGGTTGCTCCGCAAGTTTGGTAGCTCTGTACAAGTTTCAATGAACGTTGAACGTTGCTCCTGGACGGATAGATCGTGCTATTGACGAAGAAGCAGAAAATATATAAGATATTACACAAACTCTAAGAGGTACTTAAAAAAACCCAAACGCTGTTTTATTGTTGTATTTGTTGGTTATTTTTTTATTTATCAATATAATAAATTATGATAATGATATAATACATAGCACCAAGATAAAAAGCCAAATACTATTGCCAATAAAAAAATGTTAGTAAATACTTGCATAATGAATTACAAGAAATAAATTAAAGCAATACTGTTTACGTATTAAATTAACCTTACATAAAATTATTATTATTAATAGTTGATCTTTAAAAAATAAAAATATATGTATTTTAGGCGAACGTGATTCATCATTAAAGATAATATTAATAATATAGAGATGGATAAGTTAACAATTTCATTAGATAGATAGACATGGATAAGTTAGCAGGTAAGGTAAGTTCGCAGTTTCGGAAGCCGCTCTTAATGGAGTGATTATGGGTAGTGTGCTCACCTGACGGTACCCAGAAAACTGGATCTCGAAGTGGTACGCACTACTCTATATAAATTTGAAATATTATATAAATATATTTCAATACTAGAAAATGGACTATGTAAATACTTTTTTATTTATCAAATGTTTTCATTTAGTTTTAATACTCGATTTTAATTTTAAAAAAAACCATGTTTATTTTATATATATTTTATTTTAAAATGATTTTCATATCACATTAAAATATTACATGTGTATGTGTAAAAATCTCTAGTTTGATAATAGTAAAATTATATAAATATTTATGTTCCTAATTAAATTAAATCGCGAGCATAACCTGTACAAGAGCCGGTATTGATTCTGCGTAATAATTTTAAGAGCATCCCGTTTCGGCACTCCTCGCAGCGCGTCACTGCCTGCTCGGGGGCGGAGAGGGTGAGTTTTAACAAGCCGCCTCCCCCGAGTGCCGTATCGCTGTTGACTTAGGCACTGGCGATTAAGTCATATAACCTAATTGCCGGTGTAAGGGGATACGAAATTAGGTGAGGGAAAAATTAAAATTTAGGCATACACTACACACAATGCGGCTTGGGAATTCTCGTTTTATTCCCAACCCTTATAACGAGATTGTGAATTAAAAGAAAAATCACGCAGGTTGTTTTTGTGCGATAATAATAGCTTTTATATAAAATATTTACCGAAAAAATTATTACACCAAATGTTAAATAGAAAGAAAACATTGTAAATAAACATTTAAAATATAATAGGGACAAACAATTTTAAAAAATATGCACAGAAGTACACACAGATATTATTTTTAATAACGAACACTATCAAGTGATTCACAACACGAAAGAGTAGAAAAACCTACGCAACGCGGCCATTTTAAAGGATTTTACAAATATATTGAACAATGTAATAAAGAATATAACATATAAAAAAATAATGGTTAAATATTTAATAACGTTTAAAACTCAATACAAACAGTAGTAAATTATATTGTACGCCCCAAAGAAATACAAAACTGCGTGCAGATAACCCTAAGGATAAAATATCTTGACACTTCAGGTCACGCGAGGCGGGAGCTGAATGCAGCAGATGATGTCGTAAATTTAGAATTGGGCTCAGAGGGTTATGGCACGTGAACGGCTGTAGAAACTTCTAATATGGGAGGGCACGTGGAACCAAACACCACCAAGGGGCTGTGAAACGAAACCTTGAAGGAATTAAACATTATACAGAAAATTTATTTAGAATAAAATAAATTTAGATGTTAGATAGTCATAAAAGAGCATCCTTTTAATACTAGTAATAATTGATGACGTATTTTAATATCTTGATCACAAAGACTATGAAACTGCATTTTGCTTAAAATCTGCGAAAATTCTATTTTCTATTCTAAACATAGAATTTTTTGAGACTGCCGCTAAAGTCACGTCAAAGACCTTTAACTTTTATGCTTACATTACTTAACATGAAAAAAATAAAGCATCTATCGATGTATTTGTTACAACAAAATATCGTCACATGGTCAGATATCTGCCAGCTGTCAAAAACGTTGAAACATTTCAACTCTGTTATTTTTTAGCTCAACTATTTTTGTTAGATTATTTCCAAGTAATGCTCAGAGCACAGTGGGTTTCAGACGAGGGTAAATCCTACAGCCTTTCATGTTATTTTTGCTCGGCCCCTCGTGTCTGAGCTGACCACAGGCTTCCAAAGAGAAACCTAAAAGAACACAAAAATCGTTCCTCAAGAGTATATAAAATCAATAATACTACACATCTACTGCGTATAATCGTATTTTTGTTATATTTCATAACTCATTAAAACTGGCTATTGAACTAATTATGTTTTAAAAAATATGTTTGTAAGCATTAACGAATGAATATTTAAAAGAACGACGAAAGAATTTCAAAGTAAAAAAAAATCTGATTACAGCTTATTTAAAATTTGCTCTGTGCATAGTCTAATATATACTTAAAATCAGAAATTTCTACAAAAATGAGCATAACCGATATTCACCCGAGAGTGCGACAGGCGGAAATGAAAAAACACGTGAAACTTCTCTTGCAAATTTTGAAGGAAGAGAAAGTATACTTTGAGATAATAAATCATGCAAGAACACAACGCGAGAGCAAATTTTGCTACCCTGTTTAAAATGGCGTCTCCACGAGAGTAAATTACAATACACTCTACTTTATTTCAAAAAACATTGTTAAAAAATAAAGTCGCGTTTTGCATTTTAACAGAAGAGTGTGTATCGTTAGACGCACGCGTTGATACTCAACTTAAGTTGAAAACTGACAGCCATTTTAATATATTTCAATTTTTTCATACAGTTATAACGATACTCCGTTTGTGTTTTTCCATACGGTAGCAGTTCGTTGTATAAAACAAACATTGGCGTTTATTAAGAACAAATAATATTAGGTTAAGATACCTTTCATGAGATTACTTAAGATAGCAATGTTAAACAAAAGGAAAATTATTTTAACCCCATGAAATTTCACATTTGGCTATCGATCCTCACAGATGCCTCGCACACGTTGAACAAGACATAAATATAAAATCAGATACAAAATATTTATAACGCCTTTTTATTTATTTGGAGCAACTTCGGCGATGCATGTCAATTGATATAAAATATTGCGGAGTAATTAACATGCTATCAGTCGCCAGTCGCGGAGCTGTCCGTATCAGAAGCCAATACAAATATTTGTTTGACAAACTCCCCGAGACAGCTGGCCGATAGCAAATACTCGCACATCAATTTCATATTGTAACTAAACAGCACTGTTTTCCTATGAACGCGGGCTTGTACTAAGATATCTGATATAACGAATGATTTTTTTTTTATACATCCATACATATGGGAAAGAAATAAAAAAACAGGATTCTATTGTGATTAGTAATATTATTTAATATGCATTTAATTACGTCGGTATTAAAATAATACTAAAAAAAATAAAAATTATATGCCTACATACAATCGCATCTAAATAAATTAACACGAACCAGAGCTGACCTATATACTTATTATATAGTAAAATTTCCAGACAAGGCGTGTAAGAGCTCTCGAGTAATGTCGCATCACGTAACTTTACATTCATTAAGGTTCGCTTCCTTCTCCGAAGGAATTAAACATTTTCAAGCCGCGCATTTAATTAAGGGCGAACTTAAAAATGGCCGCGAGGAGGATCGGAACAAAGCTCCGACGAAAAATCGGATTTGCTAGGAAACAAAACAATTAAGAAAACAACGGAAACTCGGCCGAGGACAGAGCTGTTAGCGGCGCTCCCGTCAATAGGCGCGACCCCGAATAGTACTGGGAGTCATAAAGCGTGGAATTCGCTTGGCCCAGTCGCCCTCCTTTGTGGGCTCTGTGGTAGATTAAAAATATATATTTAGAAAAATGAAAAGCACGATAGGGCTACCTGCGGAATAAAATGGAGAATGTGCCGTTACTGTCCATGCAAGGAATATAACCACTTCTCAGGGGCATGGCCTGACTGCCCTGACTTTTCGTACCTACGTACCTACCTTACGTTTCGACCTGTCGTAATCGCCAAATCATTTGACTATACGTATTTTTATGGTTTAAATGTGAATAAATTAACCGATTAATTTCTACGATTGCAAAAAATTGAGATATACGAAAAAATGAATTAATTTAAAGAAAAACCAAAATGTTCAAGATTGGGTAAAAATTTTAGTATAAATCAGGATAAGCAAATGTAGTATAATAATATAACAATAACATGGAAAATTCTTTAAAATTATGAAATACTCAAAAAAAAAAATTGTAAAATGTTAGTAAGCAGGTATGGCTTTTTAAGATTCTTTGTTCTACACATTTTAAGTTTTCATTGTTTGTATATTTGATGTTGAAACCCTACTCAAAAAACTCGAAAGGGAATCAAATACGCGCTTACGTAAATCCATTATAAAAATAGCACGTAAACTGAATTTTATGTAATAACAAAACGCCATGTTTTTGTTTTCAAAATAATTCAGTTCAAATCATCCCCAATCTGAAGTCGGGAGGCCCTGCGCAGGGTGGGGGTGCTGGGGCGAGTCGGGCGAACGCACAAATAATTTCTCACAATCGGGATGATAAGAATTTTCAGGAGATTAGAATTCTGCGAGACGAGGTCGAGGCAACCTCTTAGGAGACGTCAGATTACATCTGCTATATTTGTTTCTACTGGATGATGAGACGGAATTTGTTAGGATGAAATATTACACTTCTGAGCGAACAGTATCGCCGAGACAAAAACTCGCATAATTTTGGGTATTCCTACTTCGGACTGATAAAACGTTTGTATAGAGGTAACGTGAATATTGCTAAGTATACAGATTCTATGCATTGAAATATTCACTTAAACGTTTTAGTCATATGATTATTTTTAATATTAAATAAAAATAAAAGTTTGTAAACAACTGTAGGGATTTCAATAAAATAATATATGTTATTAATTTTGCTTTCAAAAAGCATAGTTAAACTTTTTGACCTTGTCTTTCATTGTTAAAGTTCAAAATTTTGCTAGAAATCATTAAAATTTCGTGGAGAATTCTGATTGTTTTATTATTATAAGCACTTATAAAAACTGAAAAAAAAATGTATTTTCCGATGCCTAGATATTTATTTTACAAAGCCATAGTAAGCAGACACTGTAAATAATATTTCAACGTCTCCGGCCTTCTGTTCCTTCAGAGACGCGACCAAAGCATTTAAATTATATTTTCTTTTACACTTTTCGGCGCCCGCCTTATATAACGACAACGTAACAAAAAGCTTACAAAACTTCGAGAAAATGTGCCGATCAGAAATAAAGCAATAAAAGGGATAAATAAAATAATAGAACTATACGAAGTACCGCGGAGGCATGCCTTTTGTTTGGAAACTGCAGGACTACAATGGAGAGGAAAAAGTTAAAATAAACACTAAAAAAAGCTCGAAATATTTATTAAAATAGTATATTCTAATTAACAATTATTTATTATTTATTAACAAGTATTTTCTTTTTTAAGTGAGAAAAAAAAATGACAAACCGAATGGCTAGAAAAATTGTAGTTAGGGCATTCGCCTTTCATGGACATCGTATTATAATTTATATATAATGATTCTTTTGTAAAGTGAAATATCTTGGATCATGAAAATACTTCAGCAGTCTCATATCACTTTGGCCAGTCATTTTTATAAATATTGAATATTACTAACCAAACCAATTTGCAGTACATAAAAAATAATTTTAGGATTTTTTCATTATTAAAAACCGCGTGTTTGTTGTCATACTATTATATTTGAACAATTATGAATAGCCAATAGGCTAGAATATTTTAAGTAACTTTGCCTTTCAAGTTTTCAGTTGTTTGACTCGATCTCTAATCTTACAGATGAAACCCAAAAAAATTTAAAGATGAACACAATCAACTTTTTATTTGATAGTATTGAAATAAATTACAACTAATTTATTTGGTGTTTTTCAGTAACACTTGGTATAAAACAACTTAGCCTTTAAATGATAAAAAAATATAAGCAGTTATCAAAGTACTTATTTTTACAGCTATTAAGCGTCTGGCTTTTACAGGGTAAGTAATTAGAGCCCCCCAGATGTTCGTTATTTACGTTAAAAAGCAATGGAAATATGAAGCTTTTGTAATAGATACGGGGCATAGAGCGCGGGGGATAAATTATTAAAAGCAAGAGTGCTCTCAAAAACCGATACGGCGTAGAACATTCTTGTTTTGCATCATAAATAATGTATCCGTCGGTCTGTGGCCCGTAAATTGGTGAAATCAGGATGCTGAGGCTTTTATTTGAATTGGGTGTTAAATAGAGTGACTGTTTTTTTCTCCCTTAAAAACGGAACCTTGACTGGTGTTTAAGTATGTGCATTGAAGAAAACGCATATTTATTCGTAGATTTTATCTATTTATGAATAAACAGGCAAGAACTCGCGTAAGAAATTAATATCGCAATCGAATCATCAAACAAAAAAATTCGTTGTTTTTTTACGTTTTCACGTGTGACTCCAAAACCTTAGTGATGTATACACAATAAACATGTATGGGTGAAATATTTCTTATACTTCTAAATATCAACGCAAACGTCAAAAATTTCCACTGAAAAGCGGGTTTCTGGTCGCCTTGCACGAGTGGAAGACCAATTGGCCACACTACACATGTGCAGAACCGTGATTGGCAATCGATGTTTACCGTCGGACTTATATATTTTTGTCTATTTTGTGGATTGAACGTCAATCAAGTGCGTTTTAATTACCTTTATAGGCTTTCTCAGAAGAAACTCTTTGGTACAAGGGTCAGTACACCGGCCATGTAAGCTTGGAGATGTAGGTTCAAATCCTACACAAGTCACGATGATATTTTTCTGAAAGTTTCTTTGAATCATTTTCAATATGGAAAAAAAAATTGCCTAATCATATTAGTAAAAGATATATATTTCTCACGTCATTTATGCAAAATTGTTAAAGCTGGTTGCTCTCTTTCTGTAAATGGGACACTTCGATGTCCCAGAGCTATGGTTGAGATCAGCCGGATAGGCTGCCCAAAAACGGGACGGTCCCGTTCGAGGCGGGACGCATGGTCACGTCGGTGTTGCCTCCACTTAGCCGGGACGGGCGGAAGAAGTATCGGCTGCTGGCGCCGTGAATAATATAAACGACATTTTCTGACAATTCCCGTAACTTCACCTGCTATTTATCTCGATTAACCGCCTAGAAAAATGGTCGGGACAGCGGCTCAGGGCGGGAGGAGCCAATAAGAATAAAAATCTAATACAACACTGACTTTACAACTACGTTCTACACCCTCAGTAAATTTAATGATAAAATCTTTCAAAACCCATAGAGTCGCGAAAATAGTTTTAATTTTAACCGCGATAATACATCAAAAGATAGAACGATAATAAATTTGTTCATATTGAATCATTAAATTGTATTTGATTAAAGACTTTTCAATATTGAATGAAAAATATTTTATTTAATTCGCTTTTATAGAATACTCAGTCTCAATGCCTGATTAAAAACGATCAAATATCGCTTGAATCGCATTATAAATCGCTAGGTTTTAGATATTTTATATCATTGAGTACTACAAAATAAATAATCACTTCTATCTTTCTCACCGACTGATAAAAATCTCAAAAGTACACAAAGGTATAATTAATAATAAAAAGTAGATGATGAAACTAGAGATAATAGATTCAATATATTTAAAAATATTTGAAACAATTATTTTAAAACAAAAATACTAACTTAACTGAGTTTGAATACAGTTTAAAATATTCAATCAAGATATAAATACGTTTATTGAACAAAACCTGTTGTCTTCAAAAGGTTAATTACTAAAATTAATATTCTGTTTCTACCAATCAAAACCTACACGGATAAAGAAAAGGCGGACTAACATGTAAAAGCCTACCATTAATCGAGCTGAATATAAATTATTAAATGTTTGAAATAAAACATAAGTATCATATATTAATTCATTCCTCGCAACCCGCTCCCGATGAGTTGATAATTGCTTTGATAAGCGAGGCCAATCAATTACTCCGAAACAAACAATAACATTTGCAAATCTCTTGCTGATGGGACGACCAGCTCCATGGGACGCACAGTCCGTGGGAATCTCGAACCATACAATACAACATGATGTGAACGGATCTCTTTTTAAAGATATTTCATAACTATGAATAAAAATTAAAAGCAATTTTTCTTAAAATTATTATTTGGAAATTTCAAACAAATAGCATTACACTGCAAGACCAAAGTATATATTGGAATCGTATTTACTGCGTAATGACGTAATAAAAAATCTGTAGCGTGGATTCGTCTGCTTTAATACAAAAAAACTGTCAATAGATCCGCTGATCGAAATATAGATTACAGAAAGCAATGACATATATTGAATTCCATAACAATGCCAAACTTCCCCAAATATATTAAAACACACTTTAAGCGGGTAACCAAATTGACTAAACTGATGTGCGAAGCGGACGAAATTCGCGTAAAATTGCACGTGTGAAATCAAGTCTATACAATCCTTGATTAGCATGTAGTCAAATTAATCGTTTGCTATAAAAAGTTGAACCACTTCATACACACTTTGCGTATTACTTGGCATCACAACAACACCACTTTGTCCTAAAAATTGTTCAATAATTGGAGGATTACCATTCTCTGACCACTCCACTTTGTTCAGAATCACTGGACAGTATTGGTCGAAGTAACGTTGACGAATCCTAAACAAACATTACGAGCTGTAAACCTAAAGAGTAAAATGACCTTCTGCCGCTTTTAGAGTAATAATAAAAATATATTAATACGCGCCCCGCCTTTAGACAGCAGTCCGCGAAACGGGTACTAGTACCCGCCCCGCCTTTAGTGTGTTAATATATATATAGTATGTAGTATTTATTTCATACAGTATTATTGTAGTAATAAATATGAATATTTGCTGTAAATCTGTTTCAACGGTCGTCATTTCTTATGAATGAGAAAAAATGTCAAGAATTAGCATTCTTTGTTATATTACACAATTTTTCATTATCTGCTGACCTTGGCAGGCAGCTGAGGCGATAGCGTTTTGCAATTTGAGAAAACAATCAAACGGGGCCCGCCAGTGATTGTGTTTTCTCGCCTCGCTCGGTATATTCGGAAGTGCGAAGGCGAAGGAGGAAGTCGCCGATAGCCGGCGGCGTCTCGCGCCAGCGCATCGAATCGGCCGGAGTGATTTTTTCGAAGGCAATTCCGCAGCCAAACTCGGTTACTGAGGAGGTGCCGCTCCTCCCTCCCGCCGGGGAGGCTCGACGCGGTCGAGGACGAGAGCGGAAAAAATATTGTCTCATGACATTGCGTATTTGTCGTGGAATGTTCGACTGAGCTGTATCAAGCTAAGCAATAAACGCTTTCTATCTAGAATAAATATTTTATAAATTATACAAACGAAGCTTGTCTAAATATAAGTGATTTATATTACCCCTTCACAGCATTGTATTTCGGCAGTAGCTGTAGTATTATTTACCTGAAACAAAAATAAAAGCATTAATACGATGGGTTCAAAATCTATGACTGTAGAAAACATGAAGAAAACCTGTATAAACTGGAAATCTTTATACCGATAAAACTCCTGAACACAACATTTAAGTGAAGGCGATTCAACAGTTATAAAATGAACATTTAAATGATAATTCAAGAAAAATAAATAATTCACAATACGCTTCGATTTTTATCGCAGTGCTTTGTTTTTTTTATGACGAATAAAAGCGAACCCTTACAAGTGTCTAGTCTGGCCGATAATTTTATTGGCTGCTACAAAAAGAAAGCAATATAAAATATTTCAAAGCGCTGGCAGTGTTCGAGCGAACGTACCGAAAAATAATCAATAAAGCCGACACGTCGAGAGCCGGCGCGAGCTTTCTGAGGATATATGAAAGCTCCTCAAGACTTATTGTGCCACTGAGTAAAAGCTCGCGGCCTCGAGCGGGGCCGAGTGACGCATCCGACGAGACTCTGAACTCGGCGTCTGCGAAGGGTGATCGTACTCTACGACTGCCCGCCCTTCGCTTCGGAGGAAAGATATTGCAGGAGCGATTTTCCCTTATTTCATGGACACTAAATTGCCGGAAGATGCTAGGGTGCTGGCGGTAAAACCGAAATCGGGAGAATATTATGATTTGAAAGAGTTAAAAACCAGCGCACCGGAAAATTGATTGGCGAACATATATTTTTACAGTTTATAATAATATAAAAATAACAATAAAATCTTCAAGCATAATAATTTTTTAATTCATATTCATTGTAGAGAAACGCGACAATAAAGGTCAAATGGATACGTGACTGAACTTTGAAGACGACAAGGGAAAGCTATTGTCCGAGGGTTATATGTACTTGTGCATGTTATTTTACAAATATTTACGAGCACGTCTAGTCTGAAACGGGTTAAAAATACAGTGCACAAAGAAACATAAACCGAACACGATAGCGCAGTTTCACACATTCTTCAAGAGGGCCACAATAATCAAGCCCGATAAATAAAAATAGCCGGAAACATTCTAGCACGAACCCGCAAAACGACGGTCATCAAAACTAGGATCTTCAGGTGATTCCGTCAGATAAAAAATATATAAAGATTAATCCGAAAGCCTCCGCTTCCCCTCCGTCGGCATCCCTCTGAGGTCGCCGCTCTCGGCAAATAAAATAAACCCGGGGTGTGATAAGTGAGCCGGGGATGCTTTAAAAAGCAACGCCAGGGGAGGAAATCGACCGAGTCGAAGAAGCGACATTGTGAGGAAAGAATGCGCCGAGTTGACTTGCCAGATGAGTTTGATAGAAAACAATTTAAAAGTTTGCTACCTAAATAAGCAAGTATTATTTGCATACCGATCTCGCGCGAGCAAACATCCCGGCGAGTAATCAAAAATCTTTATTTACAGTTTGCAGCCGATCGATTCGAAGGGCTCGAAAAAAACGTTACATGAATGCTGTATTACTTTCGCATGTCGGTATGGAATGTGTACTTAAATTGAAATACCATTTTATTATAAAAAATACGCATTAACTTCGTATTCGGGGTAGCCGACTCACCGCTGGGTTGCTGCAACGGCGTGTGAGAGTCGATATCAAATATTATACGGTTACGATATTGAAAAACGATGCCGACGCTTAATGCGTGGATATAGGGCGGTGAATACGATATACATGCAATACGGCGACTTTAAGTTAATGCTATTGAATTGACTGGCTTTAGAAGCACTACTGTAGCCGCGGAGAGTTGACAAAGGCATAGTTAACAAAGAAAATTGGATTAATGGAAAATTTTCTGACTAAATAATTACTTATTAGCATGAATATTTTTTACACAAAAAGTTGTATAATGCAAAAAAAAAATATTAAAGCCATTCGTCATACCAACTAGTACAGAATCACCATCAAAAACTCATCATACCTGGTAGTCCAGATTTAAGCTATTAAAGATTTGTACAGTAGACACCGGTAATAATTAACAATAAACGTTAAAAAAAAAAAAAAAAAACATTATTTTTATTCAGATACAATAATAAATTTAATAGTCTTAATATTATAAGAGGATCCAAAAAACCGTAATTTCGCTAGCATTTTTCAAAAAACGCCATTCATATAAAGCGTAAAAAATAATATAGTATTTTTAGATTCTCAATATAGCGAGCGATATATCAAAGGAAAACTTTTAATTAAATGAAGCACATGATGTGAAAAAGCGAAATTTACTTAGAGCTGTTCAAATTTTATTACGTGAGCGTGAAACTCGAGTTTAAAGCGGAATAAAATATAACTACTTAACATATTTTACATTACGAATATATTTATTACATGTATAGTTAATAACTCAAGTGGCTTGCCGCTGGAAGAGCATCAGGCTCTCTCGAGGTGGCTTTGTAGATCTCTTAGAACTATTGGGCATACTCAGTTTTATAAAAAAAGATTTTATATAGTAATACAATTAAAATTCAACTAATATATATTGATCCTCGAATTGGTGAAACTGATCTCGCGAAGGAGCGCTGAACATGAATGTTCATTGTAAAAAAAAAAACTTTAAGTAGTTACACAAGATTGGTGGTTTTTTTTATTGAAAATAAAAAAAAAGTATTATTAATAAATCATATTATTTTTGGTAAGCATTTATACTGTGGTACTGATGGACGGTAATGTGCTCTCCTGGAGGCTTATCCGGAGGAATGGACGGTATTAGAGCAGGGCCTGACGGACGGGGACTGCTCTACCTACTGGGGGAGGCACTGGCCCGGGGCCCCTAGGGGGATGCTTCCATCCACCGGGGATCCCAACACGGGGGGTGGAAGGGAAGGGCTGGAGTGAGCTTCTTAATCTATTGAATGTGTATGAACAACCTATTTTCTAAATACTATTTTTAAAAAACGTGCTACGCCAGTTGTAGCTTCGTTCGCAATGCGGATGACCTTGGTTTTTTTTCCAAATGTATAGAGGCTTGATTTGTTTAAAGCTACAGTAATTATTTTAAGGTTACCCTTTGCGCCTTAACATGACATTGCAATCCATTTTTAAAAAATATACTTTAAAGCAGTCAATGTCGCCCCAAAGCTTAAAGGTACCTGACCTGCAAAGCGTGGTTCCATCACATCAAAACAATGATTTTATTATGCGTAGCAATTTATCACAAAATAATCACTATAAAATGGGATAGTATAATATAAATAAATGTTATAGTCAAATAAATAAAAGAGTGTGTAAATTGTTCAAAAATATAATGTATTACGGTTCGGATATTCACTAAGAAAAGCGAGAAAACGCGTGCAATTTTTCATTCATCACTTTTTATTACTGACCGCAAACAGCTCTTTGTAAACGAAGGAAAACGTTATTCTATATAAGCGGGGATCAGGGCGGTTTGTTCAGGGCGCCTGTCCCGCAGGTACACGGGGTGCCCGCTGATGCCTACGGGGGAGGCGAAACGGAACGAACTATGTCAGCGGAGCCGCGGCACCACTACGTGATAAAATGTGCTTTGCAGCCTTTTTTATTCCCTATTTTTGGAAACGAATTCCCGAAAAGAACAACAATAAAAATAGCTGCCTCGGCTGTATTCTATATTCCGGGCTCCTCCCGGCTTTTCCAATTAATATTAGGAAACATGTCAGAGTTGCCAGCGACAGGAAACAGAATATTCCAATAAAAAAACAATATCATTAAACGTTCCACATAAGATTATTATGTGTCTCATCTTTTTAATGATCCTCGAGCATTTCTGAACAAAAACAACACACGATATCAATTTCATCGACAAATAATAATGAGAGTAAACGTCCAGGGAAAACGTATCAGTATCAATGAAGATAATACGATTTTACTGTCAGGGCGGAGACTGTCAACTGAGACACACTCCCGGCTTCGGAGGCGGCCTTATTACACTTCCGAAACTTCGTCTTGCGGGGTACATTGCGGGGGCGCACGGAGCGGGGGGTGCCGAGAGCTCAGGGAACGTAATCTCAAATATACGATCCGAAAAGTACGCCGCGGGCATACAGATCGCTTCTTACGGCGGTAGCAGCCGAGGCGCTAAGACGGGGGCCGAGGCGCGGCGGCGAGCGCGATGGAGTGCGAACCGAACAAGATACACATATTAATGGGCCACTCCGTCTGGGCATCCACAGCGGATAGCGCTGTCCATTACAACGGTTAACTATTCATTGGACAAGTCTCTTCGTAAACAGTAAAGTCTTACTTGTTTATTGTATTTTGTTTGTGTGTTTATATCTATTGATCTATTCAAAATAATTTCATTAATTAACAATGATATTAAAAAAATATATTAGACAAACGAAACATCGTATATTTTAATATAATAGATTTATGAAAAAAGCCAAAAATTATCACGTAATTGAAAAAAATAATAAACAACTTCAATAAATCATTCTTCGAATTACTTTATTACTGTGGCGACTAATAACCCGTAACGCCTCGAACCGATTTCAGACTCTCCCTCTACGTTTCAGTGATATCAATATTTTTCACTCAATAATGTGCGTATTGACTAAAAAATATATATATATTGTAATGTGTGTATTGACTTGTGAACTAAACTTAAGCCAATAAAAAGTATATTTATGCTGTTATTGAAAATATACGTTTAAAAAAAAAACGACACCACGGTAAAGTTTGGCACGCATACTAACTTAGGCAAAATACTTGGAAAATTTATTATTTTTCAGTTTGTTCTGGGTAAGGTAAGGTGGGACACGATCAATGTCTGAACTGCCGCGAGTGGAGGCATGCCTGAATTAATGAGGTTTTTATATCAATTGGGTCATGCCCATTTGCATTCTTTTACATTGCGAAGTATGTAACACGCTGATGACGAATCGGAAAACTCCTGGCTGTCGGAGCGCAGACGAATCATAAAATTATAATTTTATGATTCGTATGAGAACACAACAAGGAGTAAAAAAAACAATATTACGTAAAAAAAAATACAATTTTTTAAATACAAAAAATTAAAAAAAGTATATCAAAATTAAAAATATTTTTCAAACAGCTTGAGTGTCGGTTAAGATAATAAACACCTGCAAAAAAAAAGTCCTTAGCGAGTACAAGTGACACAAGCACCATTGAAATAGCGAAAGAACTCAATAGGTACACCGCGGAGGTAAAGTCATTAAACGGAATCACACAACCTGTTTATCGCACACACGTGATAAAAAAAAAAAAAAAAAACAAATTACACGTTCGCCCATAGAAATACAAGCACGCGGAGAAAATTTAAAAGTTATCTGCGGCAATTCGTTTTCCATACTAGCACACACAAAGGCGCCGCGCGGGGCTCGCTGTGGAATATCGCTCGACATATTCGCTCCGATAATAATTTTGTTAGGCCCGCCATATTTGGGGTGACCAGACTTTAACCAATCAGCAATTAATATCGTTTATATTTATCAAAAACGAATCGTTGCACAAATCTTCATGTTTGAGAACTGAAAATGGTCTAACTCTTCGTCCGCAAGTAAAGGGACGAGTGAGCAGGCATAAGAAGCTGTAGCAACTTTTTCCGATTTAGTATATCACCGGCGTTTCCAGCATCCAGGGAAATCATCATCGTCATCAATCATTGTCAAATCATCAATCACCATCACAGGCCTTTTTCACTCGACAATTTTTCCTTATCAAATATTAAAAAAAAAAAACTGGTAAAACTTAACGAAAACAGTAAAGTTCTAACTACTCTACTTTAAAGCAATTAAACCCTTGACTGCATATAATGACAGATCGGTAACAAACCATAAAACCTTTTTTTTTAAACCCCATAAAAACTTATAAGATCAACCGTCTCGTTTTGTGACCATTATGTTGGACCTGTCTAACTAATTTAAATTAACTTTTTCCCACTAACAGCTCTAGAATAGACACAAACCGTATTAGAAGATGACATTTGCCAACTTTTGGCAAATGAGCGAAAACGTAACACATTATTGGAGATTTTTTTTTTTTCTACATCAAAAATATATTTTAAATTTTAAAGTAAGTTATTTTCATAATCAATTCAAATTTAGTTATTTTTTTTTTTGAAATATAAATATTTTCAGTTTTTTTCTATAAACATATTTATATATTTTTCATTATTTTTCCTTAAATTAACACATAATTCCCTAACTCTTCAATATATTTTTTACGGAAAAATAAAAAATCATATTTTTTTATATTTTCATTGTCCTATTATTTTTCATTTTATAAAAATAAATTTAAAACATGTTCAGGTAGGTTTTTTGAGCAAATGTCCGGCCGGCCAAGAATATTTCGTTCCACTGTGCACTGCATTATATTCCCTTATATTCGCTTAACTACACTGTGCGCCAGCGGGGGCGGGAAGAGCCCACAGGGGGCCCTAAGGGGCGAAGGGGAGCGCCCAGGGGGCCACGAGGGGCGAGACCCCGACACCGCCTTACACTTCTGTCTATTAGTGTATGAACTCGCTTTAGCCTCTTGATTCCCGAGATTAGAACTGATTATACTTCGAAATTACTTCAAAAACGAAGCCGAGCCCCGCGTTGATCACTAATTGTTTATGTAAATAGAAGAAACCCGCTACGAAATATACAAAACTTTGCAAATTCTATTACGCAAAACGCAGCGAATAACGTTCCACAATGCTGCGCAAACTTTGACTCGATACAAACAATATATTAATTAACCCTTTGAAAAGAGACGGTGGATGGAGTAAAATATACAACGGCTGGTGATACTTCTAAACGCTGTACTACCAAATAGGTTATTTTTAATTCGTTATTGATCGACTTATAATGTTCAGTCAATCGGTGCGCGACGGCTTATAGCACTATTGTTAATAAATTTGTATTTACGTTGCCAAGTTCCTGTATAAATAAAGCTGATTATTGATTCTGCCAACCAATAATATGGTTTATGCATAAGATATTGGCTGAAAAATATGATGGTTAGTGTTCTGAAAACAAAAAGTAAAGCGCTGAATAAAAGTGATAAATAAGAAACATAAAACTTAATTAATCAATAATTTATTAGTTGATAAAAAAAACAATGAATTACATCGAATTATATTTATGTATTGATTATATATGTTACATGTTATGCTTTGAAACAAATAAGAGTTTTCTTGAATTGACGTTATTTTCCACTATGCGTAGCAATGGCGTACAGTTGCTCCAACCATTGTGTCACAAGACGTTTATTATTATTAATATTATGAATTGTTCATAATAAATCATAATATTAGCCGAAGAGCTTCGCAGACTCTGCAAAGAGTTGACTCTCTTGTCCAATTTAATGTAAAAAAATTATCATAGTATTATTCAATAATATATATAAAATTTATGATTTTGTACACATAACGATCACTATTTATATTTTTTTATGTAAAACATTTTTGTAAATCATTTTGATACTTTAACAGTAGGTTCAACAGTTAAAAATTTAGAATTTGGTGATTAAAGAAAAATAAATAATAAATCAACAAAATCAAACCAAACCATTACATTTAGATGTTTCGTAGAGAAGGTAATTGTTGTATTAAAAAAGAAATTTGTGAATTAATTTCTATAAAATAAATTACAAAATAAAATACGCACATTAACAGACAATACTGATTTTAACATCATTTAAAAAAAAAAAAACAACTGTTTGTGGAAAAAAATTTAGACACCATTAACGTGCATAAATAAGATCTCAAATCGTTTATAATAAATATTATTAATTTCACGAGCTTCAGATGACGTGTAGGTGGGTGGGGTGCTGTCGCGGCAGGGTTGAGGGTTGAGGGTTGAGGGGTGAGGAGTGAGCGGAGAAGCCTGCAGGCTGGAGTGTCGCCGGCGCCACCCTGCCGCCGCGAGGCCGTTACAGAGAGCGCCCCGAGAGGCTCTGGCAGGCTTTTTTTGGCCGCAGGGATGTATTGATCCTGAATCATGTGGTGGCTAATAATAGCCCTTTCCTCTGCTTATTTGGGTCAACGGGCTCGATATTCAAAGGCTTTATCTTTTTATTGACCTTGAATATATTCATGGTATTCAAAAATAATTTGATAAAATTATTTCTGACTCTATTTAAATAATTCTTTATAAAATTACCAAGTGGCTATATAGATGACTAAGATTTTTTTAATTACTAAGCAGTAAATATCATTATGCAGTCAAAGTGTAATTGATCGAATCATTTTTATAAAAAAAAATATTTTATTATATAGTTCGATATTCATCGCATACGTTTTACATTATTCGGAAAAATGAATATAGACAATTTATGTTTGTTCTTGGTATGAATGTTATATGAAAACTACGTTTATTATTGATAGAAAATAGTTATTAAAGTCGATATTTTATTTGATGGTAATTTACTTATCCACAACAATACGAAATAAAGCAAAACTTAAAGCACTTTGTTTGAGAAGTGTTTAAGACCCCTAGTGTGACATTTGACAGGCTTTGGGAGTTAACTCTCTCAGAAAAACACAGTACGTCATACTGCCTCAACTAAATGCAAATAAAGAGGGAGAAAACTATTGGTTGAATATTATACATCAAATAATGTGTATTTTTGTTATATGAAAAATCATAGTTGATATCATTTCAATCTAGATTTTTTTAATAAAGGTTTGAAGTTGAACTGTACAAAAACACCTTAAAAAAGGTAAAAACGACAGAGTATTTTATTTTCAGAAGCAGCTTTCCAAAAATTTTCTAAAAGAAAAACAGACAATGGCTGGTAAGACAAGTAAGTCGGAATTTTAAAGACATTCTTGTTAAGTCTGTATGAAATTACATAACATCGTATTACATTATAAAAAGGGTATAATGTGGGTTACTAAGTTAATAATTAATTACAACAGCAACGAGAAATTTACAGCCTAGAAATTCCAACAATACAACACCCCTACACAAACCTGGAAAGTGCCTCCAAACACTTAAATTCCAGCCCACTTACGGTATCATATTTACATTTTAAAACGAAGCAATTCATTATCTCTCCTTTACCGATTATTTATCACGCGCAAGATGAAAGATTTTCAAGAAATTGAAAAGGCAATTGATTAGTATCTACGCTATTAACAAAACAAAAAAAACTCAACATGTCACAAATAGAACAAAAGCCAGAATAACAAGTCTGTGACAAATAAAAGCAATCTCGTAAAGCTATCGTATCAAAAATTATTTGCCCGAAAGTATTGCTGTGTCTAGACACCGTGTATTATTCCATTCCGAAAATAGCCAAAGAACCTTTGTGCGAAATCAATTAAAGACACAGAGAGCAAGCGAGGCTCGCGGCTGTTGCACAGCCCCGCGCACTTTGTTTGGCGAGGGTCGAATTACTAAGTACACAAATCGGCGGCAACTCGCGCCCGTCACGTCCCGCGCCCTCCTGAAACCGGATACAGCCCCGCCAGTGCTTCAGGAGCAGAGTGTTGCGGCCGGCAATCAAGCAGAGACTAATCTTTCATTGACTTTCCACAAGTTTTTTTGTTGTTGTTGTTGTAAGTAACAAGATATTTGATAGAAAAATTTGCGAGAGAAACTTAAGGGTCTAGGTCCCATAATCGAGTTTTTTTTATCGTTTTCTGGTCCGTTTTGCGAAAATTCGACAGCACCAATCAAAAAAATTTAATGCAAAAAGTTTGAAACATCCCTTCTTCCGAACAGAATATTTTTTTATTTCTTAAAAATTTACTATTAATATGATAAATATGTGTTTTTCCGATTGAAGTGTAGGAATTTGGAGATTCGTCATGTCCCTTTTCCAAGAGTCCTAAACATTTAAAAGTCTTTTTTTTAAGACATAGAAAAATAAAGTGACAATTAAATTAATTAAATGACACGATTTCGCCAGGTAATGGACTGCCTCTAGTGTCCGGTTGGACACCAGAGGCAATTAAAACTGCCTTAAAGACTAGAGTGAAATGTTTGTGAATTAGTAAGCGTAGATAGTAGATTTTTTTTTCAACTACGACAATTTACCATACATAAGTAAAAGCATCCAGCGCTACTCGATCTTCAATTCAACTAAAATAAACATTTCCTCGAAAGGTGTAAGCCGCCTGACAGGCAGTATCTACTGCCATCTTGATTTATAATTTCGTATAAAATAAATAAGAATTTCGATATTTTTGACAGAGAGTACTTGGTGGAATTCCATTTTAATATTTGTGAGTAAAATACTTAGTGATTTTCGCCAAAAGATTTTAGAAATCAATCTCATAAAAGATAACACACCGGAGCACCTGCTTAATGGCCAGGTTATTTTCAATAAGTCTCCACTATTATTCCCTATTGCTAAATCACATCTTTAAAAAACCATTTACTGCGCAAAAACCTATTATTTATAGATAAACATACTACAAGACAAACCCCAACACAGGATAACTGCTGCTACACCTCAAGCCATTACTTTAGATAATAACCCCATTAATATAAAAACATTTGTTCACAAAAATTTGCAATTATATAGAATCCTCCACTTGTCAGGTACATTAAAATCACATTAGCCCTTACCACCTGACAATCACTCCCTCTCTCTTTCCAACAACCTTTCCCTCTAACAATTGTTTACCTATATATATAAAATCTCACTCTGTTTGATAATGCCAACGTGAAAGGTTAGCGAAACCGGTCACAAATAAAAACGAACATGTGGAAAATCACTCAAGTATTTTACTCAAAAAATAAATAAATAAATACACAAAAAAGAAGAGAGCAGCTATATCTTTTAATTTACAATTTTATATCTTGAAAACTTTGTGTTTGTTTTTTGTAGTTTTCCATCACCGTTCCAATATGTTCTTTTATCTAAATATTCAAACCGATTCCATCAGAGAAAATATTTTCCATTACACTTATAACGAAAAAAAAAAAAACAAAAATAAATTAAAGAAACCATTCAATTTGCATACACAAATAAGAAAAAAAAATATTTCTCAAAAATGGTCCCTACACGTTTTCCGTTTGCATTGTTTGCGCCTATTTGTCCTTTCTGAAAAGGACAAGATTCTGCAAAACACGAAAGCCACTTAAAAATCTAATCTATGAAATAAAATATGAAACTTTTAAATTGAGTCGCCATTGTGGCGGTCGCACAAAGCCGCACCTGCAAACAAGCCGGGGAGCCGCGCCGTGGCCGACCGCCTTTATATTTATCTAGAACACTTTTTAATCTTCAACAATGCCGGTTTTGCATATTAATAGCACGAGAATATTTCTCTATGAATGTTTAATACGCGAGATTAATTAAAAACGTGGAAGTGCTGCATTTTAATTCTGCTGTCGGAAAAATCTCGTCGGTGGAACGAACAAATATTTGCTCGGAGCGACGAATTTCCACAGACACAAATATTGTTGTAATCAGGGATGTTGGGACACTTCACGGAATACAACGAATCAACACTGATAAAAAATTATTGCATCTGTTCATACTTTAATCAAAATTAACGTGACAAACGCAGGACACTATTATACAAAGCCAATTTTTTTTTAAATTTTTTCAGTTCAATGAAAATTGAAATTTACTGCCTTCAATTTATACGCATAACATTAATTGTGTGTCAGATGACGTATTCAATTCCATTTGAAGCATCACGAGAGCAATTCTGTTAATACGCCATGTAGCCAGGCTGTGGGTGGTGACTCTGGCGGGGACTCCCCATGGCGGAGGGGAGTCTCCGCCATGGGGGCGCGAATCAACTTCGCGGCGCGTCATTCCCGCCTTCGATCTAAACAATTTAAATTAAACGTCATTTCCGTGCTACTCCGGATTGCGATTCCCAACAGGTGGTTCGCGAATACTTGAATTTATAATTTTATTTAAAGTCTGTGCAACAAAAACTATTCGATTTTCATAGCCTGGGTAGTAAATTTAATTTATAAAGTGATGAAAGTGAAATATATACAAAGAACTTGAAATATTAATATGTTAATTTTCTTAGTTGCCGAATGTGGCGTCCAGGTTAAAAATCCGGAGAGAGAAATTTGTATTTCAATATTTTTTATGATAAAAAATATTTAAAAAAATTTCAGACAGAGGAAGAAAAACTCTGCTTTAAAGTGATTGTCTGTATCAAACAGAACCTTAAATTATTTTTACCTAAAAATTATTTTTACTGATAGCCTAAACGCTTCTTTCTTTTAAGCTTGCAGAGTAGTGCAGTTAATACTATCACATTATAATATTATTTAAGCCCGGTTGTCTCTCCCCGATATATATAGTGTCCAAAAAGAGTATTGAGTATGTGTTTTAGTGACAGTTATTGCGATATGCTGCGAAAATTTTTGAGCCCAGAGTTGCAGGAGTTTCAAGGTTTCAACTCAAGAACGTGCTTCTAACAAGACAGGACCACTTGCCATACATCCAATCAATCAATTGAAGCTGTCAACGAATTATTCCCTAGTCATTTCACGTAGAGGCAACATCAACTGGCCTCCCAGAAGCCCCGACCTTAGCCCTCTTGACTATTTCGTATGGGGATACCTTAAAAGTAGGGTTTATGAGAATAATCCGACGAACCTAACGAAGTTGAACCAAAACATCAGTTCAGAAATGGCAGCAATATCGAGGGCTATGTGTCAGCGTGTTATCAGCAATCTTCGTTCCAGATTAGAAGAGTGCCAACAGTGTAACGGTCATAACATCATTTTTTCGAAATAATTTTCCATTTTGTATTGTTATAATCAACAATAAAAAAGTCCTTGATTACAAGTAGTTTTTGTTTTACTGAACTAACAAATACCCGATACTCTTTTTGGACACACTAAAATTATTCATACGTACGTGTATGTGTCAAATAATTGAATGTGGTAACACATGGTATGACTAGCTATCGCCAATTAACATGGAGTTCCAGAGACAGAACTGGAGTGAGAAACACTGTAGCTATTCTGTGACGTCACATCTGACGTTTAATAACCGCTCCCGACACGAGGCCCGTGGCACTTCCGCCAGCCACACCGACAGGCCCCGCCGCCGGGCCGCGCCGCCCGTCGGACGTCTGCGTGGCACGGCCCGTTGGAAATGTCGGCCCCGCGCGGCCAGCTGGTCGATACGCTTGCATGTCGTGCCCGAGTTTGTTCTAATCCATGCGCTTTTTATGCTACCTCATAACGGTTCTGGTTGATAGAATAAGTCGCTGGATTTATTAGGAGTGGATACAAGGAGTGGGTACACAGTAACACTAGTAAAATTAAATTCACAGAAATTATTTCAAACTAAAGTACGCATCCGCTGCTTTACATCTCGAGCTCAGCGTGAAATGGAATAATTTAACGTACTGCAAGCGTTTAGTTTTTATTGATATCCATGTTAAAAATGTGCGGAAAAGGCATGACCGCATGATAGTGGTAAGCCTTTGGAGGGATAAGAAATTTGTATTAAAATTCGAAGGTTCGCTTATATTTGCAACCAAAAAAAATGCTTCTGATATCCTAGCGGTCAATGGCCAGTTGCATAAGATCATGTATAGGTGATCAATTCAATATAATTGGATCACAATTGATGTTTTGATAGCCTATAAAACATAACGCGAAACAAGTTAATAGCAAGTTCAAATGATAAATTCAAAAGTTCAAAACTTTCAATGTGGACTTTAAGATGATTGCATTTCTTAAATTAGTTTTCGACTGCACTTCCCGGGACTACCAGTATCTCAATATACAACGCATCCAATCTCACTTAAGGCGCCTTGAAATAAAGGCCATAATTTGCGATTCGCCGCCCCCGACATGTTTAGATCCGCGGAGGGTGAAAGAGGAGGGGTGGCACTTACTAGGGGTGCTGGTAAAAGTACAAAGACAAAGATCGAATTCAAAGAAAACTGCCAGGTGGAAGTATCAAACGATGGGAGCGTGCACTCTCTAATATTTGCACACTGTCGAACCCAAAAGTAGGAATACTATGGTTATTTGCACCGGTATTAGCCAATACTAATCTTTTTTGGTATCGTTAATGAAAAGTACTGTCACTGTTTGAGACAGCATCGTAAATAAACTGGGAGGCATATTAATTTGTAAACAAAAAAGTACTAAATTTTAACTACATTATAACACCACTAAGCGGTTAAGAAATACTAAAGATTATTTTTAAAAACTTATGTAAAACCATAAAATTGAAAACTATTATTTTATAAATATTTTCGTTAGTAAGCCCTCAAAAAACGAGTGTAACACTTAGTATTAAAATACGTTCAGAAATGTCACACGCGACTTTGGTAAATAATAAATTTTGCACCCTTAAGTCTAGCATTCGGAAAGAAACGATGTAATAAAGATCAAAAGAAAAATAAAAAAGAAAATATAGCGCGGAAAGGCCCAGAAAATACGATTTAAGGCGGACAACGTCCGTGAAAACATCTTTCAATCTTCTGTTTCACGCAATCACTTCCGCACAAGAAACTAAGGGTGGGGAATTAAAAATAATTATTAATAAAGAAGTAATAATAACTATCCACCATTGTATCTAAGTTCGTAGGCGAATAAGAAGTCATCTAACCTACGAATGATTTATTTGTTATTTATATAAAATGATTTCGTCCCTGAAAACCTATAAGTTTACTAAGTTCGAGTGGCGGCGGGGCTAATTGCTGTTTTCAGAATTGATGTAGTAAGCTAAGTAAATTATAATATGAAAAATGTTTATGTAATAAGTCGAAATAGGTACAATTGATAGATTCATAAATACTTCGAACAATCAATCACATCTGATTTTTAAATATTTCAGTTGGGAATAGTAAGTCTTGGGGCGGTTTGCGATCTCCGAGGCGGGGCGGATCGAGGCGCCCGAGGAGAAACCGCCCTCCACCATTCGGGAACAAATTGCGGAAGACTCGCCGCCCGCGAAACGGATCCGCCCTAATTGAATCCCTGTTACACTGGCCCCGCAAAAAGAATAATCATAAAGCAAACGGGACATCTGGCTTAGCGGGGAGCGGGCCGGGCACGATTAACGGGGTCGCAAACGAAATAACCCCGAATCGGCGCTTCTCAGTGTGCCAGCTTTGTGAGCGGATATAACGAGATATGAAATATGAGAATACTAGATAATCTTGTAGAGGGGGCACCCTTGCGAGAGACGATTTCGATTTGTATTCAAGCTAATAAATTGCTAAGCAATCCATTTCGCGGAATGGCGTATTATTTTTTGCAGATCTCGAGCACGATTAATCGCAGAAAAACAGAAGAATATAAGTAAAGAGCTTTTAATAGAAGTTATCGCGTCTGCTCCTAATGCGTTTGATATCTTTATTAATGAGAAATTTGACTTTATGTTTTTTTTTATTCTAGCACAAAAAATCCAATCTTATAAAAGCGAGATTTGAAAAAAAGATTCACGCAACTCAATTTACTGAGAAAATGTATTATAATGAAATTTTTATAATTAAATTACGACTGTGGTTTAATCACATTTAATAAGCAATATTAACAAAGTTCGAGGCGCAGTCTTGGGGGTTAACTGACTCAGCGTTACTAACGAGAAAAGATGACCAAGACTGAATTTTATAACATCCCTTCTGCTCCGCTCCCCGCACGACGCGGTCCGGCTTGAACTCTCACCAATTAGCCCGTAATGGCCAGGGGATGAATTTTCCTTTTTCTTTCTTATTCAATCACCGGAGAGCGCGGACAAAAATTATCAGGTTGGGCATTATAATGCTGAGCCGAGACATGAAATATTGTCATTTACAAGGGACGCACAAATGCTAATGCCACTTAACCTGAGACGCGTGCTGAATTCTGTTAAAAAAAAATTCTGAGCAACTTTTGTTAAGTAATCTAAGCTTTTTAGAGTGTTCTACTTCAACTCAAATTTCCGTGGTATTATTGCCATACAAAAACACATTATTTATATAGATTTAAACGTAGTTAACGGCAATTTTCAGAAATCTTGCCAAAAATGGCAAGTAAACGAGGACGAGATAACTCGTAGTTGGCGTCCTAGAAGAGAACGCAATCTACGAGTTATCTCGTAGTTGGCAGTCAACGTGTTTAAATATTAACCAAGATGGATATCGTTTTCTAAAAGCGTATGTAAATATTAAATCAAGCTATTCAAAAGGATGATAATAAAGATCTTATGAAAGCACTTGTGGTGTGTTCACATTGGGGCGGCCCACGAAGCGGAAGTGAGTGGACAGCGACCGCACATGAAACAGCACAACATCCGTGCTGCGCCCCGGAGGGCTGAGGGTGGGCCGAGCCGCCCTCCGAGTCACGACCGGGGGAGCAAATAAGATTATCCCGCAAATGCCGCGCGGTCGAGTGTTCTCCCAATTCTCCTACTTCAGAGAGAATCTTCTATAAATAATACTCTGGTAATTCTTCGTACTGACATGCGTACACCGAATAAAGACGTTAGTTCAAGAAGGGCCAAGGGAAAGAGCGGTTTTCCACAAAACATATTTCTCGATTCTAAATTGTAATACCATATTTCAAAATAATATCATTTAAATTACACATTTGATTTAAATTACGAGATCTAGATCTAGAAGACCATAGGTTCCCAAACTATTTTGTCCCGTCGACCCCATGTCGAGTTTTCCTGTTTTCCGTAGACCCCTGCCATGCTAATATTGATTTTTTACAAATTTAACAACTGCAAACATATTTTTGACATCTAATTTTGAATATTTGGCTTCAAATAAGTCAGATTTAACCTTAAATCTCCTCGCCCAGTGATTTCCAATCTATTTCTTTTTTTTGTAAGAAGATTGACAACCGCACTGAAACCTTTTTCCATGTGGTATAAAGATGGAAAAGCTATCAAAAACCTTCTTGCGATAGTCCATAATGCAGGATTAACAGCATTATTATGTAAGTAGATAGATACAATCTGTATTAGGTACATTATGACATTTACGGAATGGCTAAATTTTGGTGATGGTCTGCTTAAATGAGATCCACTCTCGTAGACCCCCATTCACAGTTCGTGGACCCCCAATTAAATTTTTCGCTGTCATCGACCCCTTGCAGGGTAAAATCGACCCCTGGGGGTCGATATTGACCACTTTGGGAACCAGTGATCTAGACCATCGTCGATCCAGTAAGTCATCGAAAATTATTTTCGCATTTTTAAAATAAATATACCTAGACATAAAATACGATCACGAAAAAATTCTAAGCGAGGGTTACAAAGCTTAACGGCAGCACTTTTTAAGAAGTTCTTTTTAAAGAATGTTGGCTTTGATCTATTATACCCTATAAATAAGCATTTGAGTCGGTTAGATTGAAAAGGTCTATTTTTCAAAGTAAAGTAATTATTGTTTGTAACTAAAACTTTAAATAAAATTTGTATAAAAGACACTTGCTATAAAAAATTTGAACGTTAAATGATTCTTTTTTAACTAAAATTTATTAATAACCTGAATCAATTCATTAAACAAATATCAGAAACTAAAAAACAACCTTATAAAATCGTTTTTTAAATGTTTAGTCTAAAAAAAATAAACAGATCAAATTATGTAAGTACTAATAATTATAATACGAGTACTTCAGTACAATTAAGTATTGAAACGTTTTATAATTTCAATATTCCTTAAGCAAAAACTTGTAACGTTTTAATCAAGCCGAGATTCATAATTCAGTGAAATTATTTTATTTACTGCATTTCCACGCTCGCACGTGTCTCTTGAAAATCATTTCCAATCAGACGAACTCGAACAGCTAAAGGTCCGGAGAACATTTCCGTTTTTGTAGGACGAATATCCACGAGAGTCCCACGGTGAATTTTCATGACCGGGCAATTCCACCCCCCGAGGATTCCATTAAAGACCGGTGTTTTGAAAGAGATAAGCTTTCGCGAATGAGAGCTGGTCTGCAATAATAAATTGGCGACACGGTGGCTGGAGAGGTGATGTGAACAGCCTGTGCAAACTGCTTGACTCATTTTTCATGCAACACCAAATTTATTTCATCTTCGTTTAATTTGAAAACCGACATCTCCGTGGTTACTGTGGCAAGGTGGTGATCTGTCCAACTGAGGTGCTGTTGTACTGAAATTGATAGAGAATTTTAATCTCACGTGTGTATGTACTAATTTATCTAAATCAGAGCTTTTCAAAGTGGTCCCTACGGACCCCAGGGAGTCCCTGGAATTATTCAGGGGGTCCTTAGAAAATTAAAATCGATTTGGGGGTCCCTGAACAACGCCAGGGAGTCCGCGCAAGGTTTAATATAAAATAAAAAAATTGTGACACATTTTTATTAATATGGAAGTTAAAATAAATAACAATGAATACATTATTAGCGATTTTTACGTCCTAAGTAAAATATAAATATAGACAGGTGCATAAAATACAAGTAATAACAGGCATCGCGGTGAGTCAGGTAGGTTAATACAGGAACGCAATAGAGTCGATACTAGCACCAACTAGTCTATAATATGAATTAATGTAGTTTTTCACCCAAGGTCCGTAGGCAAGTTTTGACTATGAAAGGGGGTCCGTGGGTCAAAAGAGTTTGAGAGCCACTGATCTAAATAAACGTCTAGCAAACATAAGGTAGATTCATTTGTGAAAAATTATCTCTTTTACATGTTAAGGTAAATTAATCATTTTTGAGGCCTCAACGCTCGATCACACATTCTTCGATATGATAGCGCATTTTTATACATTTTTTTTGTTTCGTGAGATCCGAGTGTTAATTTTTATAAGTTTAAGGATAAAAATTAAGAAAACATTAACCTCGTTAAAATATAATTACTCTAAAAATGATTGTCCTTTTAGTCTCTTGAGCAATTATAGATGCATATCATTACCTCCTGATTATCGGGGTCTCCGTTCAAATTAAAACTTCCTTCATTATTTCCACCGAGCAGACGCCCTTCAATCAGAGCAGCGAGTGACCGCGGATGGAATATGGCGCGGTAAATACCAAGGAGGCAGTAAATACGCCAGGAGGGGCAATCTCCCTCCCCCCCGAATCACGGCCGAGATTTAATAAATGCTGGTAGGGGTGCAATAAAAATATACAGAATTGTATCATAACAAAGATTTTTCATAAATTTGGGAAAAACAGGGCGCTACTTATCTGTTAAACATTTTTTTTACATCAAATAAAAAAATATATACGTAATAAGAAAACATAAATAAACAGACGTGTAAATTCTAAAAAATGTATCTGCGTAGGAATTGCAACGCATTATTTACGCATTCCATGGCCAAACTTATTTACGTAGCTGTTAAAACTACAAAAAAAATTAACAACGAATATCATAACATAACATGAATTTAAAGAAAATATTTTAAAATTGCATATTTTGCTAGCGGAGATCTTAGTTTTGTGACACTGTACACTGATAAATATCTGATAATCAATTAAATTTTTTTTCGTTCAGTTTTATCATAAATACACATAATATTCAAATGGTATTTTTCAATCTGGCCCGTGGTAATTTTACTTCCCGAGGCCCGACGGCCAATGGATTTGCCCGCCCCTGCTCTAAATGTGATTATCGCAGCCTTGATTAATTACAGCCAATTTATGATATTGGAGTGGCAAACGCTGCGATCGTTCACTGCCGAGCTCTGGTGGTAGAGCCCCGCCAGTGTAGTGCCGTCAGTATAAAGTCAATCCCAAATGACAAGGCGTGTATCCGGCAATACCCATGACGTCTGCGGTTCGAGCTGTTAACAATCTATGACAATTCTGAAACCTGAAACTGGGTAGATTGGACGCACATCAAGTCCCGACTAGAGCAGGCAAATTACCTTCAGAACTATTGGTAGTATGCATTAATTTAAAGGATTTTTTTCGTGAAATTGGAGCTTTATTATAAAAAATTGGTACAATATATTTTATTCAAAGTATTGTCCGTCGCTAATCATTACTTTTTCCCATCTTCCGGGCAAATTATGGATTTCATCCCAAAAGAACTGTTCGTCTTTTGAAGCCAAGAAAGAATCAAGCCAATTTGTGATACACTATTCAGAAGTGAAGCGTATTCCAGAAAGGGCATTCTGCATCGATTAAAACAAATGGTAGTCGGAAGGGGCAAGGTCTGGGCTATAAGGCGGGTGAGGCAGAACTTCCCATCCACTGTTTTCCAAATAGGTTTTAACCGATTTAGCAACATGCGGCTGAGCATTGTCATGGTGGAAAATTACAGATTCGTGCCTGGTCTCATATTCTGGCCGTTTTTCTACCAATGCTCGCTTCAAACCCATCAATTGTTGTTTGTAGAACTCGCCCGTGATAGTTTGGCCTAGTTTCAGCAGCTCATAGTGGATGACACCCTTCTGATTCCACTAACTTCACAGCATTACCTTGGCGCCATGAATATTTGGCTTGGCTGTCGATGTTGATGCATGTCCGGGCTTACCCCATGATTGTTTACGCTTCGGGCTGTCTATTTTAGTGAATCCATTTTTCATCACCAGTGACGATACGATGCAAAAACGACTTCTTTTTGTGACGTTCAAGCAGCATTTCCGAAATGTAAAATCGACTTTCGACGTCTCTCGGCTTCAATTCATGTGGCACCCAATTTTCTTGCTTTTGAATCATTCCCAATGCTTAAGCGTCTCGAAATTGTTGCTTGATCAACTCCTAAGGCTTCTGCAAGTTCTGCTTGCGTTTAACACGAGTCTTTATCGAGAAATGCCTCTTATTTTTCATCTTAGAATTTTTTTAGTTGGCCTGGACGTTCTGTGTTATCCACATCAAAATCACCACTTTTAAAGCGCCGAAACCAGCACTTACACGTTTGTTGCGATGGAGCATTTGCATGCATACATGGAGCATACATTGATAAACTCATATCCTAATTACTATTTTTGTGATAAAATTCTAATCGCCGTAAAAAAATTTCTCTCACAAAAACTCTCTGTATAAACTTACTCTTTGAATCGAAGTTGAAATTTTCTAAGGATTTATCTTCGGTAACAATGGAAGAAGTCGGGTCTAGTGAACATTATACAGTGTACCTCATTACACTTGGAAGCAGAAAAATAACAAGAAATTTTCAAATGAACGTCAACATATTTTAAATGAAGCCAAGAGTACAATCCCCGGCAGCGAGGCGCGGCTGAGATAACGCTGCGATAATGTAAAGCGAAGTACGCAATAAAAGAGTATTTTTCCGCGTGTGTTGAATTATGGCCTGGGTACCTCCGCATTCCGCCCCCAGGATGGACCCTTAATTCTCGGACTGGGGTGGTTTGAGGGCTTTTTAAACGACTGCTAACGGAGGGAGTGTGTGAACAGAAGGAAATTTAAACATCTCTCGCGGTCTTTACATTTTTTGATTAAGTCGAAATATAAAAAAAACGAAGCCCTTCAACGACTAACGCGAAAACGATATAGTCAAATTGTATTTTCTCGGAAGAACTGAGGAAAACGGAAAAGTAAATTACGATAGTCTTTTTTATTAATAATTCATATTTAATATTTTCATAAAGTAATATAAATTCATACTACTTAGATTTCAAATCCCATTTCAGCTGTAAAATAGCCGGCCGGTGTAGTTATGTATAAATTAATGAGTATTCTATCTGAAAGGTTTTTGTAATTAGAGTCGCTAAGAGATTACCACTAACCGCCGGCGAGAGTACAGCCTCCCCCCCGGGCAGGTGGGCCTGCTCACTGCAGCGGGACTGGGCGGACAGATAGTAATTAAAAAGGGATGATGGCCTATTACACAAACTAGGTCGCTTACAGTCAAATGAAAAACAATTTCAGATACAGCGCCAGGAAACCTCGCCGCCGCGTTCAATTTTCATCCGTAATTTAAACGGTTTTTTAAACAACAAAAAAAGCCATCGATTCAAACACTGAGTGAAATGTTTCTTTGACACGCCAATATGCAAAACCATTCATTGTTAATGCACTTCAATATATTCAACAACTAGTAGTTTAAAATTAATAATTTAAGATATCAATTTGATTAAGTCACAGAGAGTAAAATCTTTAGCTAGAACTACGTTAGCGGTAGGTAACATACAAGGCTAAATAAAAATAAAAAAAAAAACAATTATCAGAGGAGTTTTAAAAAATGTTAGGTTATTTTTTCTGTCGCTAAAAAAGTTTCTATTGAATTCCAACAAAAAGAAGACAAGTTAATAACAATACTGAGAACTACTTTCAGCAAAAAAAGCAATTTATTTTTAACTTATATCATACAATATGCAAACATAAATACTATTATAAAAACTCACAATTAACAATTTTGTATAAAGACTTTACAGAGAAGGTTTTTGTGAGTTATTGATAGAAATGTGAAAACTGATTTAATAAAATCACCAAATAAAAGGCTGTGCCGGCGCTTTTTTCAGGTATAGAATTTAAAATGAATATTACATATAGAATCTCTTCCATTTTGAGCTATACTAAAAAATCCGGATAGCATATTTTAATTTAAATAAATATTAATATAATTCATAAAAGTTTGTTTCTTCGGCTATACGATCTTAAACATAAAAATAACGCTTTTTCTATAGATTTCTATAAATACTGTAGTATGATGGGTTTTGAGTCTAACAAATCAGATCATTGGTTTTGCGACGTTTGAACGATTTAATTTTTAGTACAGTGATATATTCTAGCCAAATGTAAGTCAAACACAATCTTCGGTTATTCGATAATAATTACGAGTAAACCAGAAGGAGTGCCTCTCGGTGACCGCACTGGCTGATGGCGTCAGATGATGATTATGCAGGACGTGTTGACATCACCAGACCGAGCGAGCCGACACGACTGTTCTGCGCTGCCTATGATATAACTTGCGGTAAATGCAAACGCAATTACTTATTGGAATGCACGAGAAAGAAAACAATTCGCTTGACCTGAAAATATAAATTATGATTTTATTGCAATACGAAGCATTGGTATTTTTAATTAATGTGTAATGACTTAAGATGTTTTATATTTTTTTAGTACTCAATTGCATAACCGTAAAGAAACTGTAAACAACACTGCTGATATATATCACTGAAAAATAAAAACCCTTTCACACAATATAATTTTTAGTGGTGCGCTTTTAGGCTAATAGAGCTTTTACAGCCTCAGTGATAAACCTTAGTAGCCTCATAACCCAGATAGTCTTATTTATCCGTAATACTTGTAGGATATTTTAAATATTTAATCAATCATTTTTAGACATAGATAAATTGATATAGCACATCCAAATAACGGTTATTAATTAAGCAAAGTTAAACGATGACGGTGAAAAGATATCATTTTTAAAAAAATATAAATTAGATCTTATTTACTTAATTTTGAAAAAAAATATGTACATAATTAAAGCGATAAAATTTAAAAAACCGGTCCTAAACGAGTAAAAAAGGTAGTATTAATTTCAGATAATCTTATAAGCGGCAGTAGACCGTAAAATTGACGAGTGTGTTTTAAAGGCAAAAAATTAGAGTCTCGGGCGCGAAGGGATCATTAGCCCTGATATCATCCCAAAGATAGCGCCAATCTGCCGAGTTACGGCGCGCCAGGGAGGCGGGGGTGCCAGGGGTGCCAGGGGTGCCAGGGGGTGCCAGGGGGTGCCAGAGGAGCCAGGAGGCTACGGGCTGAGGAGCAGAATGGTCTTCATTATAATTTGGAATTTCGATCATCAAAATTGGTTATGAAGAAACCAATCGAGCATTCCACGTCTTGTACATTCGTCGGAGAAGATTGGTTTCCAAATGAAAAACGATTCGTAATTGAATACGGTGCGATAATGGAAAATGTACGCTGCTTTGTTTTAATATTCCCTATTGTATTATTTCTGATAGGCAAAATACATTTATGCCAAACGATATTGAAATTGCGATATATATATATAATAGAAACCTAAATTAAAGTCTATGGAAGATTGAATCTACGGTTTGATCGCCAACCTCAATGATAAAAATCTTATATTAAATATAAATACAATACACAATTTTTCTATAAAACTCATTAAAGTACAATAATGACAAAGGCGCATTTTTTTTATGCGACATTAAAAAAAGAGGGTTTGTAGTTTACCGTCATGTGTTAAATGCCGAAAGTTTATACAGTGAATACGAGGCCCGCACGGAGTTCGCTACGTTTTACAGGCGATCGATAAATAGTCATGCTTGACATTGAACATCTATTTTCATACAAAATTATAATCGCCATGTTTTCTACGAAAACGCGCACAAAAAATCCTTATCATTTGCAAAGTTCTGTGGTCTACAAAGAATTCACGGGGGGTCTATGATTTAATCTGAGTTTATTTTTATTCCAAGAGCAAGAGACTAGACTAAAAGAGAAGAGATAAGTACGCCGTGAGATTACGATAATTTTAGTTTGTACAAAATAAATTGCTAAAAGAAACTCCTAATAAATGATTAAAGAAACTCTCAGAAAAATATCATCGTGATTTGTGTGGGATTTGAACCCACATCCCCAAGCTTACATGAGCGGTGCATTTTGAGAATTTTAACAATCATATCGTATAAGTGAACCGACGTACTTATTACTCAAATCCCACACAAATCACGATGATATTTTTCTGAGAGTTTCTTTGATCATTTTTAATTATCAATCAATAAAACCTGTATAGGCAAAATCGTACTTACTGTGAGACGGTCTTCACAAAAATCAATAAGATATTTAATTTGTTTACTGTGCATAACGATTTTCTCAAAAATAATCAATGTTTGCTTCGGGGGTAACAGTTTAATTATTTTAATAAAAAAATTATAAATAGGGTTAGCGCTTAGCATTTCAAATAGTTTCGTTATATTGATTTCAGTAAATCGAACAAACAAAGTTTAACCCGAATCTGTTAATACGTTAAAATCTGACGTGCGAGAAGGGTCTTGAACTCTGCAAACAATCGGCGCTGCCCCTGCCAGGCCACTGCGGGAATCAAGCTGAACGTGGAACGAGCAAGGCCAGGAGGGGTACGGGGAGTAATCCGATGATGCCAAGCAGGGGATGAAACAATAGGGTGTTTTCTGAAAATGTACTGCCATCATAACAATGCGTTTACGGTTCACATTACACACACGAAACGAAGAGAATGAACCCTCGGTTTAAATCAGCAGCCCTTAGCTACCTAATCTAACCTTATCGAACTAAATGGGTAAATGGAACAATGAGGTGTGGTCGTAAAAAAAGCGTTAACTGATGATATAGTGAAAACTAAAACAGTACACTGGCTTAAAGAAACTGCGTTCGCATTTACTATGTTTTCTACAGTTACAAGATCATTTTGTAGTTCAAACGAATATGTATATAGTGAAGTATACATTTAGGCAAAGGCAAACAAAGAATAAAGTTCACCATATACCAACATGGAAGACAATATATTTATTTGTTCCTTGAACAAACATGATAGTACAGAACTCAAATGTTCAATACTTATCTGAAACGTAAAGCTACTTTTTTAATTATTTTTTAAATATATATGTCTATTTTGTGGATTGAACGTCAATCAAGTGGGTATTTATATTAATATTAATATGATTAGGCACATTTTTTCACACATCGAAAATGATTAAAGAAACGCTCAGAAAAATATCATCGTGACTTGTGTGAGATTCAAACTCATATCTTCAAGCTTACATGGCCGGTGCATTATCCATTATGCTTGATTGGCCTGGGTACATTGGTTCATACGTGGATTATGATTGTTAAAAATTCTCGCTAAGTTGCAGTGGCTCGTTAGCATAATGGATAATGCACCGGCCATGTAAGCTTGCTGGAGATGTGAGTTCGAATCTCACACAAGTCACGATGATATTTTTCTAAGCGTTTCATTAATCAGTTTCACGGTTATGAATTACAGAAAAGCTAAACCATATTTAACACAAATCGCGCACAAATCACGATGATATTTTTCTAAGAGTTTCTTTAATCAATTTTCAATATTTGAAAAAATGTTCTTAATCATTATCAATCATATTTAACACGTTGACTGCCGTGTCAGCCACCGGTGGCCGACACGGAAGTATTCCAATTGGGCTGCGTTGGCTACCGGTGGCCGACACATAGCGACGACATACCTGACTTTAGCTCGTCGTTCTGCCCGTCGGCCATGCGCCCTGTATTAAACTACTATTGAACATGGCTGGTAGAGCCCTCTTCTATCTTCCTTCGATATGGCCGATAAAAATATCTCAAAACAAATGTAATAATCGTATTTCGACCCATTATATTAAATTGAACCTAAAAACGTGAAAACAATTTTTGGACATTGGCAGTCAACGTGTTAAATCAATACATGCATGCACTTATCGCGCGCACGGATAATCAAATGCATTCGAATAATCAAATACGAGGGGGAAGACATAGCTGAAGACGCTGGCGTATAGTTTTTGCAAGGCGCTGACTCCGGGTAGGTGGTCCGGGCCAGGTGAGCCGCGAGCACGTCGGGGGCAAAACGGCAGAATCGATTACGCCCGGGGGCAGTCGTGCGTTGCGGCCGCGGGGCGAGCCCCCGGGGCACGGGGGCAGAACGCTCCGGAGGGGGAGGCGCGGAATCGATAGGCTCGTGATTTATTCAGCACCAGGCGACGGACGGCGGCGGACCCCTCCAGACCCGTGCAGCCAAGCGAAGGTTGTCGGAACATCACACGGACACCAGCAATATGCTTATTACCATATTTTTCCAACTGGGTATTATATATTCCTAAGCATTCTTTTTAGAAAATATATACCGTAACCGTATCATTATCATACCATAGTTACGAAAATTTCAATACTGGCAATACGATTCTCAGAATTTTGTCAAACATAGAGGTAATAATGTCATCATAAGCCGCTTCATACACTATCAATCTACAATTTTTCAGCTCGTTAGTTCAGTGGTTAGATCATTGAGAGATCCCCGGTTCGATCGTTCTCTTATCAAATAAATCCAAAGTTAATGCCATTGGAATTTCGCACTTTCAAAAGTTGAGATATGTCATAATAATATTTTTTGCGTGTACTGTACATGCACTCGTAATAAAAAAAATAATATTCCAGAAAACACACATTTATTTTTCTTTTGTATAAAAACACATTGAGTAAGCAATAATCATTAAAATTATGTTCGTAAGCTTTGACAGCCATTGTTTTTAAATAATTTGGTTTATTGGGTGTTGGGTTGCTTAAAATTTTCACTCTTCCAGCGTTTCGGTCCCCGCGCTGAAACCATAGTCAGTGATTTAATCATAGCACTTGTCGTACTAGAACGTCTGAAGACTGAAAACTACTAAATCATTTAAAACATATATTAATTGGAAAACCTTGACAATTACTGCTTGACACTAAAAAATATAGCAGATACCTTAAAGCCTGTGTTTTCATTGTGAAAGCAATCATAACTTTGGTTGCTAATGAAGCGGGGAGTCCTGCCATATAACATTGGATATCTGGATTCCGGCGCTGTCAACCCCCGGACTTATTACGTAAGAGCATAACTTTTTCAATTTCGCTTAAGTACATAATACATTAGAATCCAAGCGGAAAGTTACCGAGTCCTCCTAGCGACAGCGCAATTCAAATTAAATAATCAAAAGTTCAAATCGGCGCTAGACACATTCGTCTTCATACAATGAAACCCTCCGGTACTAAGACCGTGAGTTTAATCATCTCTTGCACTGCGGTTTGAAAATGAATAGCATTTATAGTGCCGAAGCAACTGTCAGTAGTTATAAAATAATTTAACTATGTAAATTATTAGCAAAACCAAAAGGTTACATGGAATTACTAATTACAAAACAAAAAATTCACGACAGAATCGTAAAGAAATTTAGCGATGTCAAACGCATTCCCTTGTGTTCATGCAATACCAGTAGATAATATTTTTTAAAGTATATAATATATTTTATAAAATATTATGATAAGGTACATTCTATTGAAAAGATTTGTCATTTTAATTATATTAGAAAAATAATACATTCTAAACACATGTGTGTAATGTGTTCACGGCGAGCTATGACTGAAGCCTTCATCAATCATCAGGGGACAAGTCGTAAATAAAATATAATCTAAACGTACGCGAAGTATCAAAATACAGTTATTTACTTAGTAATATTAAAAAAAACATTGTGTCCTTAATTATGTATTATTTTTCAGATGTTTCAATCATTTATTTATTATAAATAATTTAAATAATATTTTAACGAGAAATTCACTTATACTATTATGCATGTGTCAAATTATCTCAACTGGAAATTCAGTGTTTATAATAAAATAAATGGGAAATGAAATCGATTTTCTCATAATTTCGCAAAGGAAATCTCTAACGTGTAAAGAGTATCTTAAAGTCCAGACTCTAGTTTTATAAATATCTAGCCAACAGGAAAAAAAAATTGTAAATATCATTAAATTCACATATGCCTGAGTTTCCGCAATATTAAACTTAGTTTGACACAAATTCTCGATGGAGATACAGATGAATCCTAAACGACTGTAATTGGGCTCAAAATGCTCGGAGACGTCAATTGTATTGATATTTTTTTTAAAACACAGACCGATAACGTTTTTTCTTTAGAATGTCATTAAAAAATTATACCTTCACACAAATAAAAAAAATATTGATGAATAATTGATACTTCTTGAGCGTAATCTTGTACGTATAGGTATTGATTCAGCTTTTTTAACAAAGAAAGAAATTTACAATCTTGGATAAGTTTTCAAGAAAAACAACTGTGCTACACAAACCCCGACAAAACTTTTTGTTTTTTTGTTCAAAAATTATTTTCAAATAAATTTACATCAAATAAAAAAATCCGCATCATGATTAACTTGGTAAAAGTGGGCACTAAGAACCTTGTTTTTAAAAAAATTACAAAAATATAAGGATTTCGAAGTTTATTTGGCATATGCGCCATACTGGATACGATATTTTAATCATTGCGTAAAAGAGATTTTAAAACGGTGAATTGGTTCGTATTTGATGACGCAACAACGTGCTGTACAAACTAAAACAGGTTAAAAAAATTTAATCTTAAAAATAAATAGAAAAAGAAGAACTATTGTGAAATCCGCTAGACGTTAACTTTACAGTGGCTACAAAATAAATTTGAGCCAGTATCTCCTTCAAGTAAACAACATCCACATCTCAACCAAAACGCTACAACTGAGTTTCTCAGCGGGTATCAAATCAAAATTCGCCAGTATCAAAGCATTCAGTTTCCATGCAAATAAAGTCATACTAGGTCAATACATTATATTTCATTGCACGTCGAACGACCCGGCACGGCAGGGTTCATCCCACGACCCATATCATAAGTCAAGATACAATCCAACTGAGGGTGGCCTATTTACCCAAACACCTTCAAAATCCGCAGCACACATCGCACCCCCGGGCCCTTCTTTACGGCTTCCACCGGGGCCGCCTGCACTCGAAGACCTCATCCGGGTACAAGCGGCCCAGGTGCCGGTTATCGGGGACCCCCGCAATCAATACGGCCCCCACCTGCACCGCCCCACCTGCAATCTAACACAAGACAGGAAACGGAACTTTGTTAAGATTATTGATTGGGCATGTGCGTGCATCGAACCCCGTGCTCCTGCTTTGTGTATATGTTTGTGGAATCTTTCCATAAATCAAGCTACGATTTAATTCTATTTCAAGCTAATCGCAAGTACTCATTGAAATAAAGGTTTTTCCGAATCGGGCGCAATGACTCTATCTGCGTTCAACTATATATTTAACAAATATTAAAAATACAACATTTTTATTTTTTAACGTAATTTTTATACCAATTAATAGAAAACTTTTTTAGGCTTGCTAAAGCTAACAGTGGTAATGAAAAAATAATACAATATCCATCATTTAAATATATTAAGAACTTATAGAATAAATGGTTGTATTCTGTGGGATGTACTTATTATGAGTGTTATTTCTATAAGTATTGCTTAAAAACACATTGCAAAAAATACTGTCGGTCCGTCCGTCCGGTTGTCGAGTGGGTGTATATTTGCAAAACTAATATATCAATATTTACACAAAAAATAATTATTTTTATTTTGGGTGTTTTTTATAGTTTCGCATAAAAATAGGGAAAAAATCCCTATTGCTAGCTCATCGTTCGGCTGTCGGTTGTGTTGCAGCGTGTGTAGGCAACTTTATATCACTGGAAGTACCTCTTGGGGGCGTTTGCATGTGTAGTATTATAAATTAAAGTCATTATGGTGTCTTTGAGAAAAATCCACCGGTCCACGTTAGCGCGGCAACGAGACGGTTTCAAAGGATAAATTAAACACCAAAATACGTGCCGAGCTTTTGGAGTCGTCCTCTTGCCGCTGGTCAATTGGCAAAAGCCGAGTTGCTCTTAATATACATATGCGACAAAATCAAGTGTCGCTCTGTAATTAACCAAAGGATAGCAAAAATAATGTTCTCCCTGAAATTCTGGATTTTTCACCCAAACATGTCTATTGGGCATCTAAGTTAAGTCCTTTTCATTTTGCGAAATACGTAAGATTCGAACCCACACGTCCGGGCTGCGATGAGTGTGGATAGGAATTCCAACTACATTCTGAAATACTATATAACATTGAAATCAACCTGTGCTGCTTAAACATATGTGATACTTCAAAATAAAAGCATTATTTTTCATATTAAAAACACATTAACTGGAATTAGTGCTCACAAAGATTAGTAGCTCCAGGAAAAGCGAGCCCTTTGTCGGGGGTGTGTTAGAGCGGAGATATTAAACAGAACGTTAACCGCCCCCTCCCTGAGGCCGGAAGCCTGAAGCCTGAATGGAAAAACTCGCGGCAGACAAACTTGGAATAACGGACGCTTAACCGTGTAAGGAAGGCGCGGTTGTGCTCCGGCGCGACCCCTGAATGCAGGCTGTACGGGATGTGCTCGATGGAGGAGGAAATGAGAGCTTTGGCTAACCACCGTACGAGGAGGCAGAAAAGCACGGGGGTATCATTAATTATTTACAGAAGCAATTACACGTTTGCCATAAATAACGATATTCTATTAAAGATATGTTAGGTAGTTCTTAGCGGTGTTCTTAAGCTTGAGCATGTAATGTATTATTAAGTTTTATGCATTAGAAATAGGATTAGATTTTATTAAAATGGTTAGTTTTTAAACCTTTAAAATAATACCATGTATACAAATAGCTATTTTTCTCGTAATGCGTATGAAGTATTAAATTTAAGCAGAGGTTACTTTGTTGCCATTCAAAGTGCTTGCGCCCATAGTAAATTTAGTATAATGAAACTATCCCAAGTATTTTGACGATCGAATGCACTTTACCTGAATGAACAAACTTTACGTCCTGCTTAACCGACGCGCCCCGATCAAAACCGGGTAGTTTAACTCGCAAGTTAAAACGGTTCAAGGTGGCTGCTGGGCGGAGGCCCGTTACCGGTTCGAGGGCAACACTGGGGGCTATTATCGGAGCAGTCGCCGCTTTAGTCAAAGGTTAAAACCGGAAAACGGGCGAGACCTGTCGCCAGGGCTGGAAGGCCCCTAATGGAACTCGACGCGGTGAGTTGACAAAAGGTTATTTATGAAAAATGCTTCGTTTTAACGGTTCGCTTGTAGCGCCGTGTGATAGCGAAAGTTCAATAGAATAACAAACCCCATAGCTGGAGGAAAATATTTACAAGAGAATTTAGGGTTGAGACCGTTTTCCATTCACTGACGGCTGTTTTGTTAATTTCCAATAGGGTTACGGTAAAACTTATCACTAATGGAATACACGGAAATTATCATATAATATTGTTTATACACTGCTTGGAATACGTTCATAATATTTGGAGGCGTCTATGGGACATGAAAAAAGGAAACTAATGAAGATTTATATTACTTTATTAATTTAAATTCGCCTAGTTTTTGGCATAAATTAACATTACACAGGCAACACTTTGTTTAGTTCAAACAATGTCACAAAGCACCGAATAAGATATCCTATCGATCCAGGAGGGGAAAAACCCACACATAATTACATATCCAGCAATCACGCGGCACGCAATCAGCCCCCACTCTGGGCGCCCTTTCCCCCACTCTACCCCCACTCTACCCCCCACTTCACCCCCCACTCCACCCCCTACCCCCACCCCACGAGCTGAAGCATTCACACTAGCGACTCTAGCGACGGGGACTAGAAACTTATTTTATTGAAACGAAGGCAGACCTATTTTTTTTAATTAGTAAGCTTGTTGAATTACGTTAATGTTCGTCAGTAATTTTATTAGGATTGTTTGTTTAATGAAGTTATTAATAACTCAGTATTAAATTCTGTAACATTCGATGTGGTAGTTGCACCGAAAACAGTCCAGCAAAATTATTATTTGAAACAAAAATGATTTACGTAATTTTATAACGATTAATTTTTTATTAATTGAGGACTGTGCTACGCGAGCGGGAGGCAAACTAAATAAGATTGAAGAGTGTAAATAACCAGATGACCAATAAATATTAATAGCCGAAACACTAGGAGATCCTTCGCCTAACAAGTATTCCATCACTCTTTCTGGAAAAATGAAAGCGTTTACAAATAAAAAAAAAATGTAATATCCAAGCTATTTGACTATCGGTTTTACAAATTTACTCAATCCGTCGTGGATAATAGGCAGATGAGCAAAAGGCATTCGAATATATATTTTTTTCAAGTTATATTCGAATCAATACCGGATGATTATGGCGGCCATCTATCAGCGCTCAGGCCTTATAAATCAAGTCGGTTCTGGTTCGCCGCGGAGCCTATCACATTTCCTCACCCGATAGCCACAAGAGAGCCAGGGGCGGCGCCCGGGGAGGGAGGGGGGGAGGGGTGTTTCCGGTGGAGGGGGGAACTTCAGGGGGCCCTCTGACCGCCGGTTTGTTTTTATTATTTTTGTTTTGTCGGTGCACGTGTGCAGCGGCGACCCATTTCGTTGGCACATGAAAGTTTGATGGATGTTTCGGGCGGCTTGATATTTTTTTTTAACGACACGCTATTTTTATCGGCATCTATCAAATTGCACTTGGAACAGGCCCTGAAACACCTGAAAGGTACAATTTGAATAATAACACGTGAGGATTCAGAATATAACGCGGCCACAGGCAGACGCTTCAGAAAAAAATGGAAATTATTTTTCTATTGTATATATACATATTAAAAGCAACGTTTTTTACTTTTAAAATGTTTAGCTTGATACATATTTTATCAATCGATTCTTTCAAGGGATTTTCCTTAAATTGAAACCTAAATTTAATTAGTTTCGGTCAGCAAGCACGTGCACTATCTATTACGATGGAAAACGATACTTTCAATATCTTTCAACCTATATCAATATACTTCTCAGATACGAATTGCCAAATGACTAGTGGATTGCGATGCTTTTTGTTTGTTTAAAAAGAGAAAAAATTCTTTGAGCTTGGTTATTCATATATCTTGCTTAAATATTGACTATTACAAATTAAATCAGTCTGTCGTGGATTCACTTCTACTTTATTTTTTAAAACTAATTATCAAAAGCAGCATCACAAGTATTGTACAGTAATACCCCGCTTTACGCGAGGGATGCGTACCGGAAAAAATCGCGTTAAGTGAAATTCGCGTATATCGGGGTTTACGATTAAACATACATACATAGTCAAAACTCAATACAAAAAATACGAATCATTTGAATCAATCACTTTAATTCTAAGAACACTTTATGCAGTATTACATGTTATTTTTATTGAAGAATACATCTATTGTCTTTTGGGTAGCGTTTCTTTTACGTTCTTGTAAAATACGTTCATAACACCCAACGCTGTTTTTAATTGTTAAGAGAAATCAATGACTACATTATGTTCATACACATTCTTAAAATAAGAAATTCGCGTAATGCGAGGCATTTTAACGCGAATTTGAAATTCGCGTTATAGTGAAACCGCGCATAACGGGGTCGCGTAAAGCGGGGTATTACTGTATAGACACTCTTGTGTTTTCAGCGATGAGCGACTTCCCTTACAATAGCGAAACTTCTCAGTTTGCCCAAGTCCTGTCTCGGCTGTCTCGATCTCCAGGCAAGTCCGTGACGTCACGAAGCGGGAACCAGGTGGGCCCGGACAAGATGCCCGAGATTGATGGGCCAGTAAATAACGGACGCCACTGGAGATTAATGAGCGGCACTGGACTATTATTGATGGCCACCTAATTGAAGGCCGAAGTGCCGATGCATGCTCTTAATTAATTTTTCTTTGGGTTGGTGTTTTCTTTATTCTGTGCGGTAAAATAAATTGGTATCCGTGAAAAACTTTAGATCTTAGAACACGTCTCCATTACACGACATTATTCACAAGTAGTTTATTTTTAGTACTTTATTGTTATTAAAATGGTGAATTATAATTTTACAACTGTTCTGTTCTATATCGTAGTCATCAGAACCATGTTTCTTTCATCGGTTTAACAATGTCTCTAGAGGGCGAAATAGTTCACTGTCTCAATGATAAATAGAAATTCAATATTTTTGACAGAGAGTACTTGGTGGAATTCCATTTTAATATTTTAAATAATAAGTAAAATACTTGAGTGATTTTTCCACACTTAGGTTTTTTCTGAAAATCTGTTTGATAATGCCAACGTGAACGTCACCAATAAAAATCTATATGTGGTAAAATCACTCAAGTATTTTACTTATGATTCAATGATAAATCTCAATAGACATTATATTTTATGTAAATTTATATAATAAAGTCCTTAAAGTAAATAAACCTACAATTTATTGAAAAATTGAGCTTAACTTTAAATATATCATTTGTCGAATTAAGTCAGAATTCAATTATACAATAGAAGAGCTGAACATCATATCTGGTATACTACATGTACCGGACGTCAGCTAAGCGTTTTTGACGCTGGCCTCACGACGGTGGACGACTGCCTTTTTTATGTTCCCACCGGCACGTTGGCAGCATTGTGGCTAACTTCATGAACCATATTGTTACTATCTTCATGTGCAATAAAATGACAGTTGGAGTTAGAGAATACGAATACAAAACGATGGCGGTTTAAATTAACCTCTCCCTTCCCGGCATACATCCAAATCCCCCTCAACTACAGTCCTTGTGCCAGAAAAGTCTGGTACAAATTGGTCCTTCGAGCCGGATTAGAGTCAGTGTTTGATTTGGATGTGGAAGGTGAAGTTTCGGCGTTCTACAAGTGGTAAAACGACCGAAAGTGTGTCGTGTTAAAGTCTGAACCGCGGAAATCACGGCCTTACAACCCGTGATTTAAGAAGCATTTGCGAGCGTAAGATTTATAAAGATGCCGACCACCCGCTCCGGCGTAAATGTCGCCGCGAAGGACAGAGCTGGGTCCGATTCGGGAAGTATGTCGTCCCGAAACTCCAATCGGACAGCGGCAGATAATACGCTAAGACAGATGCGCCGCGAGATAGAGGAAGCACAGCGTGTAGCGCGTGAGATGGAGGCCCGGTATAGTGTTCTGGTAGCCAACACTGCCGCACAGACAGCCGCCAGAGAGAGGCTCGCCGAAAGTGCCGCCGCGACCGGACCGAGCGCCAGCCCCGCTACAGCCGCGCTGACGTCACCTGACAGACACACGGAGAGAATTCACTCGAACGACCCGCATTGTCAAACCGCGGCATGGGTTTCCCAGCAAGACAACCCTCTTGCTCGGATGATGTCCGCCGTCACTGATGCAATGCGGCAATTCTCTGACTCCCAAAATCCGAGACAGGATACAGCGAGAGCGTATCCGGGAACGTCGCCTCTGCACCGTACAGCAGAAGAGCCGGCGATCGAGTTCCCTATGTCATCGCCACTGCACCGGATAGCAGACAAGCCGGCGATGATGTATGTCCGATCGGACTCGGCGGCGAGAGTGTCGCCGCCGCCCCACCACATTCCTGCCTACCCCGACTCGAGGGGAATGAGGCAGATGGAGGCCTTCACGGCGAGGTAGTCCAGCATCAAGGTCGCAGGTAACCTGAACGACCCCGAGCGAGTCGATGATCGCCACAAGGATGGCCGACACGGTGGCCGACACGATGGCCGACAGGAGGGTGGCCGACAGGGTGGCCGACAGGAGGGTGGCCGACAGGGTGGCCGACAGGAGGATGGCCGACAGGACGGCCGCGGGGATCGCCGCCAGGATGGCCGCGATGTATGCCGCGAGGATGGCCGCAAGGATCGCCGCCAGGATGGCCGCGAGGATGGCCGCGGTTACCGCCGCGATTACCGCCGCGATGGTGCGATGCACACCGGGAAGCCGCCGCATGGGCCCCTCCCAGCTGCGATGGCAGCTCGCGACGTCCCGCCGCCGACAGGACTGGCGGACCGGGACGCGCCCTCCATCGATGCCGCGCCTGCCAGGGAGCCGCCGAGTGCGCCTCCGATGGCCGCGATGGCAGCTCGCGACGTCCCGCCGCCGACAGGACTGGCGGAGTGGGACGCGCCCTCCATCGATGCCGCGCCTGCCAGGGAGCCGCCGAGTGCGCCTCCGCTGGCCGCGCTGGCAGCCCGCGACGTCCCGCCGCCGACAGGACTGGCGGATCGGGACGCGCCCTTCGTCGATGCCGCGCCTGCCAGGGAGACGCCGATTGCGCCTCCGCTGGCCGCGCTGGCAGCTCGCGACGTCCCGCCGCCGACAGGACTGGCGGACCGGGACGCGCCCTTCGTCGATGCCGCGCCTGCCAGGGAGACGCCGATTGCGCCTCCGCTGGCCTCGCTCGCATCCCGCGACGTCCCGCCGCCGACAGGACTGGCGGACCGGGACGCGCCTTTCATCGATGCCGCGCCTGCCAGGGAGACGCCGATTGCGCCTCCGCTGGCCGCGCTCGCATCCCGCGACGTCCCGCCGCCGACAGGACTGGCGGAGCGGGACGCGCCTTTCATCGATGCCGCGCCTGCCAGGGAGACGCCGATTGCGCCTCCGCTGGCCGCGCTCGCATCCCGCGACGTCCCGCCGCCGACAGGACTGGCGGATCGGGACGCGCCCTTCGTCGATGCCGCGCCTGCCAGGGAGACGCCGATTGCGCCTCCGCTGGCCGCGCTCGCATCCCACGACGTCCCGCCGCCGACAGGACTGGCGGACCGGGACGCGCCCTTCGTCGATGCCGCGCCTGCCAGGGAGACGCCGATTGCGCCTCCGCTGGCCGCGCTCGCATCCCGCGACGTCCCGCCGCCGACAGGACTGGCGGAGCGGGACGCGCCTTTCATCGATGCCGCGCCTGCCAGGGAGACGCCGATTGCGCCTCCGCTGGCCGCGCTCGCATCCCGCGACGTCCCGCCGCCGACAGGACTGGCGGATCGGGACGCGCCCTTCGTCGATGCCGCGCCTGCCAGGGAGACGCCGATTGCGCCTCCGCTGGCCGCGCTCGCATCCCACGACGTCCCGCCGCCGACAGGACTGGCGGACCGGGACGCGCCCTTCGTCGATGCCGCGCCTGCCAGGGAGCCGCCGAGTGCGCCTCCGCTGGCCGCGCTGGCAGCCCGCGATGTCCCTTCGCCGCTTAAACTTGCGGGTCAAGACGCGCCCACCAGGAAGCCGCCGCCCCGGCCGCCCGACGCTACTCGTCGCCGCCCCGGCCGCCCCAGCCGCTCGACGCTACTCGCCGCCGCCCCGATGCCCTCGCCGCCGCCCAGGCCGCCCGACGCCATCGTCGCTCCACCGCCGTCTTCGTCGCCTCCGTCTACGCCAAGCCCGACGCTCGCCCGCACATCCGCCGACGCCGGAAAAACGGACAGCCGACGTGGATCAGGAGTATGGCAGAGCCCTACTGGGGGAGTGTACCGGACGTCAGCTAAGCGTTTTTGACGCTGGCCTCACGACGGTGGACGACTGCCTTTTTTATGTTCCCACCGGCACGTTGGCAGCATTGTGGCTAACTTCATGAACCATATTGTTACTATCTTCATGTGCAATAAAATGACAGTTGGAGTTAGAGAATACGAATACAAAACGATGGCGGTTTAAATTAACCTCTCCCTTCCCGGCATACATCCAAATCCCCCTCAACTACAGTCCTTGTGCCAGAAAAGTCTGGTACACTACAAATAAGCTTTTATTTACTCGAGTGATTTTATAATGTTACAGCTGATAATTCAATTAGTAATTGCACACGACTGTAATAGAAATCATTGTTGTGTGTCAATATTAACAATACATTTTCAAAAGTGTCTATTTTGATGATACAAATCAGTTGTAACAAAATTTTCTAATTCATAATAACCGACATCAACAATGCAAATAAAACAACAAAAAAAAAAACTTAAATTAATAATAAAACCCGTAAAGCCAAGATGCGCCCTACTAACACAAATTAAAAACTACGAGCGCGCGCTCTGCTCGGTGCACATCTCATTACCCAACAACGGCGGGGATTTAATAAAAGAGGCTGCACAAAAAGCACAAGTGGGGGATGTGAAGCCGAAGGAGGATCGGGGACTCGCGGTGAGTAGTTCCCAGCGCGACGGCAGGTAATCCGCGAGCGAGATAGTTCCGCGGGAACAGAGTGGCTATTAAAAAGTACTTTGTCCGCCCTTAACGGGGCGCCCCGGAAGTGAGCGCAAGCCGGATGCAGATTCTGCCGGGCGGAACATGCAAAGTAAGCCGGAAATACTTCTGAAATTGTGTCGGATCGCGCAAATCGATCCGATGATGATTTCATAGTTTCTCGGGTGTTAAGAAACTGTTCTCCCTTACTTGGGGGAGCGACTTCGCCAATTTTGGTTGCATGTCGTTTCCGGATACACTAATCCTATGATTAAAATTAAATGAAATGCTTTGTTTGAGACACTGGGCCACTGTAATATATAAAATATATAAAAGCCGCTTAGTTACGAGTATATTTAGGTTAAGATTTCTATGGTGAGCGTATCTGAATAAGACGGTAAAAGTTTATTTAGTTCAAGCAAATTATTGGACGTATACGTTCTGCTTTCAACCCTCAGACATTTATCACAAAATTAGACCGTCCGTGATAAACAGCAAATATATATTAATTTAGAAATAACGACGTATAAAATATACGCTGAAATTGTCTATTAATTACAATGAACCAAGTTTATTAACATAAAATAATTTATAGAACGTTAAAACTACTGAAAATATATTTGAAATGAATTAGTGTATCATTAAAATATTGGTTTATTTTGTTGGGTAGGAGATGGTGAATATTTTTGTTTGTTAGTATTTTCACCTTTCAACGGCTTCTTTAGACTAGTTACAGGAAGATCTTCAATGGATTAGTGGCTTAATAGTTAACACCATTGAGTCACTAATAGCGTCGTACATGAACCCCAAAGTACATTACCAATAAACGCTAGTTGTTAAAATCTTCAAACAATAGGTAGTTTATTTTATTGATTTTATTTAAGCTTGTTAGTACACGTAAGCCCTTGGAAGACGGAAGCGCTCACAAACAAAAATGAATTTAGCTTTTCGTTTTTTTTTTGTTAGAATCAAATTGTGGACACCTGTCATCCGTGAGACGAAGGATGTCCGCTACAGGAACTCATTTATATGGTTCTTTCCGTAGCACCTTTCCTTCGAAGGATGTTTCATACGCGACGTTTTTTTATATGGCCAAGCTGTTCGGGTATTTGCAGTCGAAAGGTGCTTGACACGGTCGGGATCGAATTTCCTTCAGCAGGAAACTCGGATAATCTGCTCCAGCAAGTATGTCCGGATGCAAGAACATACATCCGCCAGCTGTGGCAGAACCCATCAAATGGCAATTTTTCATGTTGAAATTCAATCATTACCTTGTACACGCTGTATATTTATATATCTTTTTTATATACCAAAGTACATAATAATCGATTACTCGAATTAACTTACACGAAGACGACCGCTAGTTGTAGTTTAGAAAATAGATTTATTTTATTTTTACGATCGTTTTTAAATTAAAATTTTTAAAAATTTATATTGATTTTACTAAGCATAAAAAAACATTGCACAATAAAATTAATAATCCATTTTTATGTTTATATTTTTTAAATAAGTTTGGTAATAAAAATAAGCGAGGTATATAAGGAAATATTCCATTAAACTCTTATTTTGCTCATTTTTATAAAATATTAGTACATGTAGTACACTTTGAACCTAAGTATGCAGTTTTTATTATACATTACTTTGTGCTAGTTTTTATGTACACGAAAGTTTGATAAAAAAAGACGACCTACAGTTAAATTTACAAACCAACATGATTATTACGTTATTATTTATTTAAAATATAGTGAAATGCTAGAGCCCGAGTTTTGAAAGACCGATTCAATTGAAAGTGATAACGAAGCTGTAAAAGACTTCACATGAATTTAATACAATACATCTTTGATAACCATTCTATTAAAAATATTTCATCAATAACTTAATATTTTATTTAATCCATGTAACATACTCCACTGAAGTCTTATCAATATAGAAATATAAAATGAGTACTAACAAAATATAGCGCATACAGTAACCTACATACAAATGTTTAAAAAACAGTACTTAAACATATGATGCGATTGTTTGCTAAGCTGATAGCAAATAAGTTTTAAAAATATCACCACTGCGTTATGGGCGAGTCGTGCTCTTCTCCAGGTCGAGGACGTGCTGCACCAAGGCACACAGTGCGACTTGTCAATATTTAACATCCACAGATAAAGCGCGCACACCTCTGCATGGAGGCCGGAGCGCACTGCACGCAGCAACAAACTGTTACTAGTACTTTATCGAAAAAAATATCATGGGGCAATTTGTTGTTGCGATTTGTCGTTCGGTTGTGTTGCTATGGGTGTAGTGCGCCTAATGAAACGCGCCGTTTGTCCTCACGCAGTCGAGCGCGGCGAATCTCGTTCTTGCATTCAAGAAAGTACTTGCGACTGCTCGGAACAGCTTCTAATGAAATAAAACTATGTATTGTTTGAGGCTATAAAAAAGGCTACCGTAGCTGTGATCGTTTTGTATTATTAAGAGCACTGTCTGTTCAAAACGTGGTTGTGAACTCCCTATTAGAAACGAGGCATAGAACTATAAAAAATAATTAACGTTTGCCATTTCGGAGAGTGTGTTTGTGGACGATACGTCGGTGAATCTTGTGTTTTCAGTTTTTCAATATTTTCTTGGTACAAAAAAAACAGGTTTTATTGCGATGAGACCCTAAGCCAGCTACCGCCGTGGAAGGGTGTCGGTACTGAGACTACAAGTGCTATATTATTGCGGGCACTTTTATTGCTTGTTGGAGCACCTTGTTCTCCAGAGTGCTCTCTAGCCGGTCGTTGCTACATTCAGACCCGGACCGACCCGCCGGGGAACTGGAAAAACCCCCGGGCTGTCTCTAGTGTATGGGACCCTAGATATTGAGAAACTTATTTAGTTGCACCTGAACTTTTATGCACTGTATAACAAAAGCAGAAAAGTGTTATTATATTCCCTTTAGTTTAATAAATTATAAACGTAATCAGTTTTATCATAAGACAATCTCTCACGACACCCTAAAATGGCGTACGCTGGACGTGTTTAATAAGCGGGAGGTCCGCAATACCTTCAGGAGGATAAATCCTCGGAGCTGCAGGAGGTGCAGATTAACGACCACCGCACCGCATGATGCATCGCTGTGCTGCAGAGGACTAACCAGAACGCTCGGAGACGGCGGGACTACATTTTTATCACAAGACAACGAGAGATAAGCTTGATGTTGAATTTTATGATTTCGATCTGAGAAAACGTTGTTGGCGGTTGTTCGTATTTCTGTCTATATTTCGGGAGTAAATATCATAAAACATCAGAATTTGGTGTGAGTACTCGTTTTTATTTTACAGCTGGAATATTACGGGTGAAGATATTTTTTTCCTCCAAATGCTTTATACAGACACATGAGAAATATCCAATTTATATTTTTATACGTTCAAGCCTCAAGATCTAATTCATAAAATGAGCATACTTACATTTAGCGGTCTATTACCTTCTGGTCTGTCACCGCAGTTGTCTGGTGTTTGTTGATAGCTTTAAATATAAAGTAAATCAAGTGTTTCCCTATTGACTTAAAGTAGAACAAAGGTTAATCAATTCAATAATTCGCGATTGAACTTTCTTATGCTATATTTTAAAAAAACAATTTAGCAAATAAAAATTATTGGTAAAAAAAAAACAGCTTTGTATTTATGATAATTATGATAATAGTAAGTTATGATAACTTTCTCTGAATATTTCACACATATTACAGCTACAAATTTTCGAGGCTTACGATGAGTCGAGATTTCAATTAAGTCCTGAAGAATTGTATAGATAAAAATATATATTGTAAAGGCGTATTGGTCTGTAGATTTGATTAAAAAAATATCTCGACATTGTTTAATAGGGACATACTTAGAACGGCTAAGGAGTTCTCTAAACATCAATTAGTCATTAGGACAGAACGAGACTAAGAAAAGTAAAAATAAAAAATACAGTTGGAGATTTTTTGCAGCAAAAAGTTTCCGTTTCGGCTGACGAGGGCAGCGCAGTGTAACCGATCTTTAAACTGCATGCCCAGCTCGATCTCAACAAAAGTGCAGAGCTACTCAGATGCTGGATCTCCCAGAATGGATGTAATTTATAATAATGTAGCCATTTGTATAACGGTCGCGTCGGCGGCGGCGAGCGCATTTAGGACGCGACTTCACAGAAAAATGTGAAAGTTTCTTACCAAGTCAAAAAGTTAAACCAAAGAACCAATTCTCGACTTAGTCGTTATTACTTCGAAAGGCAACCGGTCTCAACCAGAGGCGAAAAAATCAATTATATTTTGGAAACGATTTGTACCTATTTACATCTGCACGCGCTGTCAATGTTTACCCACGTGTAAATATATTATTTCATTATTTACCTGGGAGTAACATGAAAAAATGTATACCTATATTAAATTATAAAAAGGTATAACAATCTTCTAACCTAAACGGAAAGCTAATACCTACTACATATTAACTATAAGAGCGAACTGTTAATGTTGATATAAGTATTTTGTATTATACCAATATCATTTCAACTATATTTAATTCAATAAAACTCGATTGTAATTGATTCAAATGAAAAATTTAGTATTGATCAAACCGGTCGATTAAAAAAATATACGAGTAAATATCATTTAAAAAATTCTACTACTATTTTTTATTGCAAATGTGATGTAATAATACATAATCAATTCAGATAAAAATAACAACAAATATTAAATTAAAAACAAGAAGTATATATTATGTAAAAAATAAAAAGAACACAAATAATTTGACATCGGTAAAAATACATAAGAATCATTTGGAAAATAAGTGAAATAGGCAAATAAACAGTTCAGGCCTCGAAATAATAAATAAAAGGTAAGAATTAAATTTATTCGTAAGAACATAATAAATAAAACACACAGATAACAAATAAGCTGATTGAATAATTTCTGTGATCAAAAAACTATCATGTTTGTGACTGCTAAAATTGTCATAAAATAAAAGTACCGAAGTTTAATTAATAAAAAAAATAGTTGGAAATTTTCAGCTAAAGCGAGCATGGTCGTAATTAAATTAAGTGCGAGTGACATCATTTTTCATAATTGGCAACCTTCGTGAGCCAAAATTCTTTGACATTTTAGAAGCTTTCAAAGATGATAATGACATTTGCTCAAAAGAAAGCAATAATATAATTCAATTACCCCGTTTTGTATTCAGGAAGACATGACATTGAACATAGATACAGCTGGTACTGTTGTACAGTGCTGTTAAGTCATAAAATAATGCAGGTATATAAACAAATGGAAAATACGCAGTCACTTTACGTAATTTATATACAATGCATTGGAGTTATAACATATTGTATTGAGGCCAAGATTTGATAATGAATGCAATAAAACGTAATACTACCAGATGATTGCAAAGACTTTCACCGCACATTTCTCAAAATTAAAATAACTGATAAGTCTTCTTCAATAAGGCTCTTCTGTTTTAAGGGTTGTCATAAAATTGGAAGAGAATAGAGTCGAGTTAAATTAATCGATCGACACATTTATAACAATATCGGCAACTAAATGGGATAAATGAATTGCATAAACGCTAATGTATCTAAGGTCATATTGTTGAAGCATTACCTTTTAATATAGACAATGATCCAAAAGAATATCAAAGCACAGACACACGACAGGCACCTACGCGAGCACAACACTTTTTGCCATGACAGTCAGGCATGCAACTGAATAAAATCGCAGTGACAAGGTTCCAACTTGGAGGCGTTGAACTAAATGATTTTTTTATTGATTTAAGGCGGCTCAACATTCGCGTACGTGCATAGACAATAAGTAAAATTATTTAGGTAAAATATATTAGTTTAACACATAAATCGTAAAAATAAGCTCAATTTATACATATTTCAAATAATATTATCAAAAAAATATATATTTTACATAAAACATTTAATTGAATATACTTTTTTCACTATATACAAGTTTTCATTTATTTTTCTTTGTGCTTATTGCTAAAATAAAACTCTTGACCGTATTAATTTTCAATTATTCAAGTAAAAAATAAAATTGTGTAAATTATAAACATTATTCAGACAGTATGTTTGTTTTTGGCCTTCACTTATTTGTTAGATCTTTTCGGCTAACAGATAAAACGTTTTTTTTAATGTAAATATATTTGAAGCAATTTCAATTTAATCGTAAGTCAATTCGTACAATCCTCTTTTGGTCATTGGTACAATATTTCAGGTCGTGCAGTAATTTGCATCTAGTATTAAAAATTCAAGCTTTCTCATTTACATAAACATGTGAACTGTTAAAATAAATTACTTTCTGTCTCAAAACCATTCAATTTAAGCAAACAATTACCTAAACAAGTTATCATCAGTAAATTTTCTTGACAATCATATTAATTCACTTCCTCGGTTTTTAAGAGGATTGTAATGGTCTAAATAAAAAATACACATACACATACGCATACTTTATTATAAATTAATTAAAAAAGAAACAATATGTTTTAAGCAATTATCACAGCCAATTATAAAATAGTAACTAGTTATAATGCATTACATTGTAAAAAGCAATAGCGATTTCAAATTGCCAAACTTCAATTATTTAGAGAAATCATGCACCAAATTTATTCTGAAATAAAAATTGTCTTTATAATTTAATATAATCCATAGCACATAAATTAAGTTACTTTTTAATTCCTGCTTAGTAACATTATTTCATAATGTTAATGGAGAATATATCAATACTAATGGAAAACAACGTTTTCTATAGTTTACTAACAAACTTAATCAGGAAGGTAACTGATTAAATAAAATCATATTTCAATGACAAAGGTGTCCAAAAAACTATTATTGGATTCGCTATGCTAAACATTCTTCATCTTAACATTTTTATGATAGTATTTACATATAAAAGTTAGACAACAAGAGGACTAATGCAGGGTTGTGTGAGATCTCTGTAGCTCTGCCGTGTTTCCATGAGAACTCCTTGCATGAGCCATCATATTTTCCACTCTGCTTGTAGTTTCTCTTACAACCCCAGATAGATCTGGTAAATCAGGAAGATCCAAGGTAATGTGAGCTGACAATCTCTTATATACAGAACTTGTATCTTTTTTAGATTTTCTCGCTTCTTCATACTTTAACTGTTGTTTAAGGAATATTGCATTTTTCAGCATCTCCTGTATATTTGCAAAACTTTTTGCTGCTCCATCCATTGATTTAACTGCGCTATAATAAAAAATATGTGAATTAATAACTTTTATTGCTAACTCATCTCTGTAAACGCTAGTAAGAATACTGTATGTAGTGGATTGGTATTTAAATGCAAATTAAATATGTATACTAGAGTAGGAACAATCAAATATGAATGCTGCACATACTTTAATGTGATTTCTAACACACTTTTGTATTGACAATAAATGTGTATTCAGTATATAATTTCTATAAAATAATGTCACTCTATATTTGATATTACTCATATGTCATTGAATTTTTTAAACAAATAATTTTGAAATACAATCATTATCAAATATAATAATTGTTAGTGATGAACAGATTAAATATACCCGTAACACAAATGAAAGAGGCATTTGTCACAATGTTGTTATACGATAAATAATGGTTACCTCACAGCATATTCAACATCATAACACCGTCCTTGGAGCTCATGGTGTAGTTTAGTTACCTCAACTCTTCGTTCAATCATTGGAGGTAAAGCTTTACGAACGTGTTCTTGCAATCTATAGAATGCTAATGACGGTTCATTCGCGACTATATGCATATTTTCTGATATCCGTTCGGTGGCTAAAAATTAATTTTAAGGCATAAGTGATGATCAAACTTAACTTGAATATAATTATGTTTATTTAATTTTTATAAATGCAAGTACAATTAATCAGTTAATTGATTGTTGTTTACCTTTCTTTACTTTCGGTTCTAGGTCAGGATCTCCCGTGTAAACTGCTGACATTTTACAGAAAAATAGTTTCAATTAAATAGTTGAGCTCAAAGAAAGCAGTGGCTTGTTATTTTATCAATTTTATGTCAATCTTCACAGATTTTAACAGAAAAACAGCCAAAGACAATTCAGCAAACAAGACAAACAGTGCTACCATTGTTTCATCTGCATTTTAAAATCTTAAACATTATTGACGATATTATAAGAATCATCGATCCTAGTAATTAAAAATAAATTTATAAATATTTAAAAAATCCTGTGCTTAGAATTTTTGTTTAAATATTTAAAAAAAAAATGTTTATCTTCATAAAGGTTAAATTGAAAGCGTGATTTTTAAACCAGCTTATTCTCGTAACTTAATTAGTTGAAAACTATTTTAATTTACCTAAATTAAGAGGTCTTGACAAGTTGGCTTCCAAATTTCGCAGCACAAGCAATTTTATTTGTTTTGTCATTGGACTTTATGGTTTCCCAAACGTTTTCTGAGTAGTATTATTTTACTTTATTCATATAAGCCAAACCGTTAAATTTAAACAATTAAATTAAATTAAAAAATTAAACATGTAGGTAAGTAGATGTAGTTTCCCGATTAGATTTTAAAAAATTTGTTCATTTTTATTTATTTTTACCGTGTAATAATTTAATAATATTTTTCATGGTTATTCAATTTTATTATCTACTCCCGCCAAATTTTGGACATATGATTGTCAAAAACAATAGCAGCCTGAAGTCACGTCATGCAATTGAGTACTTTGTATCATTTTTATCATATTATTTTCTATTGATTACCATATTTTCTTGATAGTCATCATTGATCACTCATTATGTATGTGGCTAAGTACTTTTAAGTAATTATATTTTTTCCTTATCGGCATAGGTCATGAACGTAGTCCAATGTTTTTTTTATATCAGTAGACTTGCACAGTTTTTGACTATAACTCCATGACTTTTTTGAAGTATTGTGTGTGATTGGATTTCTTGTCGACTAAATTGGAAGACGTTCTTAAATTAACATGGTTTTTGCATTGCTTATTATATTTTGGTTAAACATATTTTATTATTACCTATTGTATTTGTATCTTAATTTTTTATTAAAATTTTAGATTGAATCTGAAGAAGGCATCAACAACAGGGGCTTGGCCAGAAATATTTTTAGATATTTAAGATTTTTGTCTCCAGTTCGAATGTTGTTACAACTATATTCTGCTTGCGTTTTAATGTGGGATATATCATGGCTTATATTTTACTCAATGGTCTCAATAGTCAAAGCCGGCCTCGAACTCATCAAGCCATGTCCATTGAAACCAATCTCAGGAGAAATAATTATGGTGACTTATTTTGAATTTCATAATAAATAATTAAATGACGTATAATTAAATGATTAACATGATTTTAGTTGTTTAGAATTTATTTTGAAAAAAAAACATTAACAAAGTGTTAGTAATGTTAGTGTGATTTGTTCTAATTAAGTTATTTTATTAGGTCATAGGATCGAGTCGAGGAGTTGGTAAGGAGATAGTCAAGCAGTTTGCGACTATGGGAGCTCGGGTGGTTTGTGTAGATATAAACACATCATTAAACGATGTCACTGCTATGGAAGCTCAGCAATTGCTACCACAAAAATCTGGCCAGGTGTGGAAATACACATGCGATGTAACGAACCAAGATAATGTTTTGAAAATGGCGACTGCAGTGAGAAAAGATGTTGGTAACATCACAATGCTGTTTCACTGCTGTGGAATACCGAGTCCCAGGTCTTTGCTCACCCAACCGTCTTCTGATATTTACAAAACCATGGATCTTACTTTAACTTCACACTTTTGGGTATGGTTTTCAATAATATATTTGAAATAACATTTAATGCTTGAGGCTATTTTTATTATTCGAATGTGAGGCATTTTCAATTACAAAATCACTTCAATAAGCACCTTTAAAAAAAGCTTATTTAAGATTCTAATACAGTCAGTACTGTATTTGTATCTCATCAAGTATTTATTTTTAATACTAAGTGTACTAGTTATGAGTTTGACCCGTTAATAATTTGTTGATGTATTTTAAATAATGACACCTATGATAATACTCTTGGCCTTTCCAGCAGCTATGTATGATAAATGTATCCATAATCGCATTCAATTCCTTTCTTTAATAGGAAAATTTTAGTGAGTCTTAATTAATATTTATTTTCATTGATATGAGGTCTTCCACATGATAAATACCAAACTGCCTGCGCATAGCTATTTTAGGATTTTTGAAATATTTCTACCATTTAAAATATCTTAGATTACGAAATATTTTAAATTGATGATATATGTTAAATTAATTTATTTTTTTTCAGCTTCTAGAAGCATTCCTTCCAGCAATGAAGAAAAATAATCACGGTCATATTGTGGCTCTGACGTCAGTGGCTGGATTGAGTGGACAGAAAGGCCAACTGCCATTGAGTGTTTCACAATTCGCAGTGCAAGGCTTGGCAGAATCAGTATTAGAAGAACTGCGTATTAGTAAAAACAACAATGTTCATGTAACAATTGTTCATATATACCCCTTTATTATAAGTGCAGATATTGCATCTGATATAAGATTCAGGTAAATATGATAATGAAATGTATGCAATTTGTTTAAGTAAGGCAGTTTAAGCTAACAATTCTTGATTCTCTCTTTAATCTGCTCGTGTAAAATCACAAGAAAGTAAATGTACCCTTAAAGGTATATTTTATTTTACTTCTTTTTATATCAAACTATACAGATTAGCAATTGTAATAGTGCGGCAAAGTATGGTCAACTCAACTGCTGTCAGCTGACGTTCAACTATCTTTGAGTGGCATACTAGATATTCCTTTTTGGTGCTTCTGTAAAAGTCTGATTATTTTTTTAATAGCTAAAAAAATATTAGATAATTCGAGTCGATTTCAGAATTATTTACTGGTGAATTTTCAAAAACTAAGGTTGTAATTCTCTTTGTTCTAGAATCCCTAGTTATTTTGGCACAATCGGAGCCATTGAAGCTGCTAAGTCTATAATTGATGCAGTAAGAAGAAATTATGTGGAAGTTTCCATACCCAAGCATTTGATTTTTGTTGGGCACTTGCTACGAATCTTACCGCGAGAGGCAACAGTCATGATTAGGGAACTTCTTGATACAGGTGTAGATTTCGGATAGAATCTTAACTGACGACTGATTTGATAGTATTTTCTATTATATCCAAAGAGATTTAGTTTTATTTAAAAAAAATTAACATTCATGCTATGTAATTGTTAAATTTAAATCTTTTTATTTTGATAAACTAAACTTTGGCAACTAAATTAAATATATGGTGAAATACTAATGAAATAGGTGGTATATATTGAACCCTTTATTTCAGGTGCCAATAGCAATATTTGATTCTAGTTATATTTTTGTATGTTGATCTTCTAAAAATTACTTGTTCAAATATGTATTATATTATATATAAATTTTTACCATAAATGGCTGTGATAATGAAATAATTTAATTTTAAAAGATTTAGCATTTACATATTTGTTTTATATTAAATATAATAAACTGTTTCTTTGTAAAAAAAAATACTGTAAAGTAAAGTATCACTTGTTTTAAAAACAATATTTTACTAAATTAAATTACATTGAAGTTAAGATAATAAACCATGCTGTCCCAAGAGGAAGTATTATTTTAATTAGTATTTTCTTCAATTTTATTTGAATATATGTATAAACCATAATAACCCTTGTAAAATATTTCTTTTGTGTTTTTTTCTCTCTTTGAATTTAAACATCCCCAAGTTTTTTTTTTATATTAAAATAAAAACACATTTTTTCAATGTTATTGTCTTTTAATAGGAAGTTTTAAATAATAATCAGGCTTATGAAGTATGTTAAATATGTTAATATGATAAACATGTGAAGTTATCAGTAACAACAGCAGCAATACAGCGCTTAACAATGAAAAAATAACCTCTCTCAGTACTGAAAAAGCTGCATTGCTTAAATATTGTAAATTTCACAACACTTTTATTAAAGCTAATCTTGTATAAAAAGCAGCATTGAATGCAAGTTGTTATAAATACGTTAAGTTCTTTCGCCTCTCAATAAAGTGCCAGTTAGCTCAAGATAGAATAGCATTAAAAATTAAGTAATTTTTCATATAAGCTCATTGCATACAAAGCTTAACATTTACCAATCAAGAGCCTTTATATTTTGAAGTGACAATAACGTGATTTAAATATTTTGATTTGTTTTTTGGTAAGTTTTTAAAGTTGTGTGCATTTATTTTGTGGCACTAAAGATCAATTTAATCTTGCAATAACCATGACAACTCATCTAGAGTTAGGCGAAAACATTAAAGATTACTAATTATATATTAAACAATAGCCATTATTTTATTGAGAGGTGAAAAGAACCATCCTAAATCTTGAAACAATAAAGATCCATCTATTTAACAGAGCATATTGTTTCGTATATATTTCTGATATCGTTAAATCCTTTGTGACCTACTTTAGCTCCGGCTATTTGACACCCTAAAGATATGCTTTCTTGGAGATTTCTGCCGAGCGAGAGGCTGTATATGACAGAAGCGCAGAATGTGTCTCCAGCTCCTAGTGTATCAATTACTTTTCTTGGAGGATAAGCAGGACTCTGTGCGGTGGCTCCATCTGGTCCTCTTGCCATTGCTCCTCTGTCTCCCCATGCGCAGATTATTGTAGCTCTATAATTACAAAAGTTTTATTTCATTTTCGAAATTTCAAAAGTAATTAAAAAAGTTCAACAAAACGGTGATAATTGTTATTTAACTAGATGGCAAATTTTCAGTAAGGCTTGAGAATTTATAAGAATGGTTTAGTATTAAATGACAAAAAGTCTGTGTCTAACTTTCAGAAATTTTATCAAGTCACTACCATCATTTACGTTTGGGGTCCAGATTCTGATTGATTAAAGATTGATGATTGAGCAATGGTTAACAGGGTCTCGATATTTCGCTGAAAAGCTATGTGATTTGATAAACATAATGATTAATTTTTTTTCAATATACTAAAAATAATTTTACAAATAGACAATACTTACGAGAGTCGGCATGCACTAATTATTTTATTGACCAACTTTTCAAAAACCAATTGTTAACCTATAAAACCGCCGCAAATTTAACTTGTGAGCTTACCCATCTTTGGTTTCCTTGGCCACATTTTTGAGAGCTTCACTCATGTTTGCGCAGTTCCTCGCTTTTGCAAAGTCTTTACCAACAAATACTATATCTGCATAAGGAATGAGATCTAACAACTCTGATTTTGGTTTTTCTAAATCCAATGATATTTTTATACGTTCAAAGAGTTCATCTTGATCGTGAGTAGTGTTCCAATGGTCCACAAATTCCATCATCAAGACAAACTCAGCGGCATTTCTTCCCTGACATAAATATAATTTAAATATTAATACGATTAAAAATTTTTCAACATTTTTATTATGAGAAATGTTCTTAAACAAATTTTTATATTCCAAAATTAATATTGAATAATACAATTATGTAGATACATTTTTAAGTAGATCAATAATATATTTTAATAATGGTAATGCAAGAACGTCATAATGATAATAATATCAAGTAATGAAAATTCCTTGATAAGGTCTGTGAGAGATAAAAGCCTTAATTAATATTATTCATAGATATTGTTTCAATCTTCCTGATAAATTACAAAAGTGAGATTATTACCTCAAAATGTATCCATGAATAATTTTTAAATGGTATTTTCTTAAACTCTTCATATTTTAATTCGGGGAGAGTTGGATTGGAATGTAAAATTGTTCTAGATCCTCCCTCAAGACAGATTACAACGGTAGATAAGGGTGCTTCACAATCACTGTCAACATACCAATGTTATATATATTGTATTTGCAAAATATACAATTTGAACAAAAAAGGATTTCAATATGCAGCTTAATACCAGACTAGACTATTAATATTAATAGATTAATTAATATTGTCTTTTGATTCATAACAAATGTATTTCAAACACATTCTGTGATTAACGCAACTTGACCTTACAAACTGCAGTTTTTCAATCATATAACTAAGCTAAGCAATCATATTAAAGAATTTTACTACACAAAGAAGACCTTTTACACATAAAACAGAAATTATATAAGGATTCTTTAGAACTACTTTGTTATTAGAAATTCATTTTACCTGTGGTGTATGCAATGTTCTGTACTGATGTTGTATTTATTTAAATCGTCAGACAAAAAACTGAAATGGTTTTCTTTGCTTAAGGTACCAAAAAATTCACATTTAGCTCCTAGTTGAGATAAGACAGTGCAATTATTGGATGCATTCCCACCTCGTTGCCATCTCGACTCTAGACATCTAATCAATTAAAAAGAAAATAGTTTATTAATAAATTTACTATTTAAAATATTTAGGTAGGTAATCATTATGAAAAAGGACCGACAATTACCATATGAAATCAGTATGATAAAAATTAACCCATAATCTTAATACATTATGTCAAATTATTGTCATTTTCATGACTGGAAAAACTGATAAAATAATAAATTAAAAACTCTAAAACAAGGAAAAGATGAGTAATTTTAATGTGGATTAATTTTTTCATATCAAAATTAGGAGCAAAAAGTGGGTAAAACACAATCGAAAAATATTATTTTGGGTGACAGCTGTGTAACAGTGCTGCTCAAAAGGTATACATTGTTGATTATTGAATGGAAAACATGATCAAATTACATGATTAACTCACCTTTGGTCTGAATCCTCTAACGGGTAATTATTGACAACCTGTACAATGTCTAGCGTACACAAACCGACACACAGTATCTTTTTATTTGACATATTGTCTGCTTTCGAAGGCGAACCTATATTTCCTACGACACTATCGTATGCTTCACGAATGGTGTTCATCATTATTGCTTTGTGAAATTATGCTTAAAAAATTGCACACCGAAACAAAGGAGCAGTTCAGCCGATAATATGACATATCGAGTAGTTTTCATGACATTGAAACTCTCACTAATAATGATAATGCAATCAGCTGATTAGTCATCGGTTATATTTTTTATAATCCACAAACTGTCATACTAAAATAATAAAGTCATTTTAAAGACTTATTGGCTGAAATTTAACTTAAAAATAAATAAATAAAGCTATTTCATTTGCAAAGAAATAAAAACATAATTTGTTTTCGAGAATAAAGTTGTATATTTTTTTTTTAGCAGCAACACTGACAGTTGAAGTCGCGTACAAAATTTGAACTTGCGTTTTCACAACAATGGATATGGGCGGAGGTTCTTGCACACTTTTCTTTTATTATTATTTACCTAATCACGGGGACCATGGGTGCAAAAAAATGGTTGTATGATCACTCTTATCTATGTGGTTGATAGATTTAATCATATTTTATTGATCTTCTTCTTCTGATGCCTCTTCTCATAGGAGGTTAGTGACCTGCCTCGAACATATCCCTATCTTAGGTCAGTCTTACTTTCGATCTCCAGCCACTGGCGTAAATTTTGAACTGAACGTGAACTTCCTTCTTCCAATGCCCCTTTTTTCTTCTACTTTTCCTTGGACAATCAGCTGAAGGATGCTATATTTATTGCTACGAAAAATGTGGCCAAAACCTTTCGCTTCTTTACCAACATCAAGAGTTCCCTTTCGTTGCGCATTCTGTGCAAGACTCTTTCGTTTGTGACGCGTTCAACCTATGGTATCTTAAGGATACAGCCACATTTCTGTCGCTTCAATTCTTTGCATAGGAGTTGTCTTGAGTGTCCAAGCTTCGACTCCATAAAGGAGAACTGAGATGACATAACACTTGGTGAATCTCCAGCGAGATTTCAGAGTTATATCTCAAGAGATATAACCCTGAAATGCTCAAGAGCATAGTATTTTCCTCAAATTATTAAATGTACTGCATGCTATCTCAATCCTCACTTTAATTTCCTGGTCAGGATCCCAGTTCTCATTCAACCAGCTGCCCAAATACCGTAATCTTTCAATTCTCTCCAATACTCTGTTGTCGATGTAGATATTAATGTTTAATTATTTTATTGATATTGTTTATAAATCGCAAGTTGCTTATCACCAGGGATACACGGTGTAGGTACCTATCGTGATTGTAAAATAGAAAATATATTCCATTAATCAATAAAGTGCTGATATTATTTGTTTGATTATGACAATGAAAAGGTTTGCAAAAATAAATACATTATTATTTAGCGGATTGAGTTCTGTAGACATGTTAGATTGTTAATATTCCAAGGCAGTTACGCATATTGTGAAATTCGTAAGCGACATTTCCAGGTTGCTTAGTATTCTGGACACGGATAACTTTACACGTTTCTTTTACAAAACAGACGAGACAATAATTTTTTAAATTGAAGCATGTGCATCCAATTAGCAGTTTTATTACAACCTTGCGACCGGCGTATCAGTTGCGACACAGTGCGACGTTTTATACAGTTACATAAAAAATGGATTAAATAAAACTATAATTTTTGGTACAATTTTCAAATCACTTATTTAAAATAGAAATAAGACATTAATGCAGAAAAATAAAAGAGATACTTCATTTACCGATATCTTATTCTGAATCATTTACCAAAGAAAAAATACAAAAGCTTCGGTTCAGCTTAGTGACATAAATATCTACTTTTTGAATGCATTTTTGTTTAAGTCGCGAATAAATAAAAACAAAAATATTGTCTGTTGATAAAAAAGCCATTTTTGAAAACACCCTTATTTTTAATAGATGTGTCAATGGCTTTGTTATAATAACCTCTGAGTTAATTATTTTTTTATTTTATCGTTTTTGATAATCGTTGGAATCACTGATGGGTTCAATTCAGTTCAATCATATTATCTTTGTTGGTTCATTGACGACCACAGGTTTTATATGAATATTTCTCGATGACCTTTCACTTCCGGAAATATTTATAGATAGTCATGACAATACCGCGCATAAATCTTCTCAAGCAGTCGTGAGTGCTTTGACCAAGACATTCGCGTAGGCTTTGCTCGAGCACAGGTGTCTTCGTCTCCAAGCTCAGATTAATCTGAGGACATTCTAGCGTATATGGTCTCCATAAAAAGATGCCGTAATATATTGTGGTCTTTGGGCCATGTCGAAGATCGCTTGTCGAGCATTGGTGCTACGTCCTTGAGGACGAAGCTTTACCACAAATATTCAATTTCAATTCACATATAAAATTAACAATGGCTTATTTGACATGCAGGAGTTTCCAGTTGTAAGTAGTTACTGTTAATTTATTACGTTTACCTTCACACTATTCAAAAAAAACCCAAACGGCTTTAGGTATTATATATTTTTTTGGTATTTTTTTCTGAACCCACGTTGACATTTAAAGGGCATTTCAGAACTAATGTATTATACTTTTTTATAATAATACTATATTTTTGATATTATTGTTTGTTTTATTTAAAAAGTAAAATGTAAACAATGAAATTGTAAAACTATACATGACGAAAAATTAATATATATTTTTTAACTATACAGAACGCCGAATAGCGAAAAAACGTTTCTAGGAATTCTTTCATCGTTTCATATATGAATCGATTACATAAAAACATATAAGTGAATAGTGGGAATTTATTCGTTGGTCTTCTATCGTATCAAAACTTTAATTAAAATATGTCAATTCACACAGGTATGCGATATTTTGTTGCAAATATAAAGTGAAAATATTTCAGGGTGGAAAAAAAACTAACAAATAACAATTTCTCGATTGGGTGAGTTTTTTAACTACCCAATAGCATTTGAATATAAAGTTAACTTTAAATATAATTTTAAGGCATCTAATAATTGAATTTATAAATTTCAATTCAAATTAAGCCTAGAAGTGGGCGACGGCCATTTCGGCTATTTTGTAATATTAGAAATTGGCCTTCCATTCATCCAGCCAACATACTGGCTGTGGTCTGGGAGTTCCTGAATACTAATTAACAAGTTAATAAACATCGTTTCTATGCAACACGTGCCTCGGAAGAGTTGTATTGAGTTAGGTCATTCAAATATTATCCAAATGTAGTATTCGTGTATATATTGCTTTCGGAAATAATCTTTAATAGTTTAGATTGAATTGGTGTTCCTTCGTTTTGTTTTTTGATACGACTAGTTTCGCCATCATCCTAGGTAGGAAAAGCTAGAAAGAAAAACTCTATATTCGTGTATTCCCCCTATTACACATATGTGAAATAATTTCTTTTAAAACGCCAAATTATATAAAGTCATCTTCTGTTGCCTCTCCTTATAGGAGGTTAGAGAACATTTCATTGAACATATTTCTATCCTGGGCCAGTATCAGAAATTCGGCTGTACTTCCGACTTCCAGTCACTGGCGCAAATTCCGCATCCGTGTAAACTTCCTCCTTCCAATAATCCCTTTTCCTTCGATTTTTCCTTGGACAATCAGTTGTTACATACAAATATTAGCGCGGTTGATTAACTGATAAAAAATGAGTAAAAGAAATCGATATTTTACAAATACCGCACACGCGTTTGAAGCACACTTTCTTCGTTGAAGTCAGCTTTTGTTGCAAAACAGTTAACCCTTCTATAACGCAACGCTTTCATAGCACAGTTTAACAACTTAATAGACTTTAGAAGAATCTATGGAAAAAAAACTATATTTTAAATCTAATATGAAGATTTGCAATGTAAAAAAGACATTTAGTCTAATGAAAAAGAAATATTATTGAACATAAAGAATGCACGTTAGAAGCATTTGATATCAAATGACTTATTTTTTTCATGTTTTTGTTTGAAAACATTTTTTTAAAATCTCCTAATATTAACTATTAAAATAAACAAGATGAATAATGAAAAATCATTAAAGAAATTCTCAGAAAAATATAATTGTGACTTGTGCGGTATGTGTGAAAAAATTTACTCAATCATATCAATCAAAAATAAAACCTGTATAGGCAAAATCGCACTCACTGTGACGGTCTTCACAAAAATCAATATATAAATAAGCTTGATTTAAATGTATTTAACTAAACGCAAGAGCTTTGTAAGGAAAGTATTATATAATAATGCTATTGGGCAGTAGCAATACGCAGAATTTTAATTTCAATATAAAATTGCGGTGTAGAAGGACTCTGGGACTCACTACACGAACACTGGCTCAGCATGAGTATATGCTCAGTGAAATGGTCACTAACCTCCTCTGAGGAGAGGCACTTGATTTTAAAGATTCTTATGGTGCGGTTTCTAAATAACAAGGTACGAATTGATCGCGTTATAGGGGGGTTGACTGTATTCGGTGATTTATCCATTAACATGGGCTTTGCGGAGAGTCTTGCGACACGCTCGTGTCCCGTCCGATGGATTATCAAGTCCATGCAGCTGCTAAATAATTCATATGTCCAGCGGCCAGAGTGACGCACCTGGTGGGTTGCATAACTCCAGGCGCTACCTGCTCGCGAGTCGTGTTATATCACAGGTAGATTGATTTTCACGCAATCAAAAGAAAATTTCACCGAATATGATTTTGAAATCAATTCACGGTTTTCTTTCGAGCGTCATTTAATTTATTCACAACTTTCTTTTGCCAACAGGTTTTCCATGAGTAGTTCTAAAATATGCTATTCTTTACATCATTGTATATAAAGTCTTCGGCTTAGTTTTAGATTGTAAAATTTATGGTCAGTTAATATGTGACGAACGGTGGTTTTTGAAGTTATATGACAATTTTTAAAATGATGTATTTTGATTTAGCATAAATTATATATATATATATTTGAGATAAGGTCTACTATTTACTGTAAATTAATAATTATGTAAAGAATAGTTTCTTTTTAAATTTTAACGTGTTGTCAAAAGTTATAATTTATTATACGGACCCCAATGCAGCACTAAATTATGCATTTGTGACATATCTGATTTTTAATTTTTTTCACGACGAAGGATCCTCATTAGGTCAATGGCAGTCGAAAGCATGTCCTCTGTGGCCTTGACAGAAAACTTTGAAATTTTTTAATATAATAATTAGGAATTGTGATTTAGTCCACAACAACAAATAGTTAACAAACATTTTTTTAAGAAACCGATATTAGAACAACAAACATGAATGGCTAATTGTTTCGGAGATACATTTTTTCAATTCGGAGCGTTTTCGCAATTCAAGAGTTTCTGTCTGATGAAAGCTATTCATATTTGTAATATAAATTTGTAGTATTTTAAAATTAAATCTGTCTATCCCTGATAGATAGTTGTACGTTGGTTCTTTCAAACATGAAACATATTTCCTATTGCTATCTTAAAGTTGTTTTACTCTCTCATGTGCTCGGGTATATTTTTTTAAAGTCTTAAAATTGTGAAAAATTTGCTACTATTGTCCTCTAAAAGAATTTACACACAGAGCTATCAGAATCACTACGTTTTGTGAAAAGCAATGTATGGAAATGTACCTTTTAAATAGTTTTTAAATATAATATATAGTTAATACATAATGTTATCATACGAATTTAGGCGTAACACTTTAAAAATATAAAATGTAAGTTGAGATCTTTCAATTTTATGATCTTCAGTTAGTATTAAAAGGTTTTACTGTTGGAGTTAAAAAAATTCTCATGTTTAACTATCAATTATTTTATTCAAATTAGGCTTTAAACTTTATTTTGATTTCTTAGAATTTGAAAAGGCTATTTTACTTAAAATGAGACTTCATTATTAACATTAAAATAAACTTACAAAAAACCTATTTGGAAAAAAACATTATACGTATAGTTTTTATTCATATATGGGATATAATGATTACTTTCCAAGAATCAGAAATTGGAAAAGTATATAATTATAATCATATGTTCATATTCATGTCTAAACATCAATGTTATTTTTGTTAATGGTTACAATTATATTAAATATTATTAATTTTATATTTAAGTAAGCAGTTATGGACTGAATACATAATACAGCCAAAAACTCCACAGTGCATAGATTGATTCTCTCTTTTTTAGATTTTAATATATGAACATTGAACCTAAATAAACAATATTTATTTCAAAAGAAATATATAAAAGGACTTTAAGTGCTTTATTGATTGTACGGAATGCACGTCTCTAATGGTTATATAAAAAAATAAATTATGAAAGTCAACGGAATCCATTGGTGATATGATGTCATCACTGATTTTCACGTGGCGTATAATTGTCGACCACGTGGATAACAATAGTACATGTTTTGCATAGAAAAGCTATCAATATGTAAAAATACTGTGTTATTTTATCAACTGGTCAGAAGTATTATAACATGAATTTAAGTATGATGTAATCTGTGGGCGTAAGAGGAATCTTATTATATATCCGCTAGTTTGCGAAAGTGGGGAATCTCGAGAACTTGATTAATTTGAATAAAATAGTAGCATTTATTTAGTCAAAAAGAAATTTCACAAAACATCCTAAATGATGATGAATTCTACAAAAATCAGCGGTAAAAAGCTGGCTTATTTTGTTTCGCAAGTCGCTTGTTTTAAATTAACCTTCAAGGCTTCTTTAGAAATATTAAGAGAAATTATATGTTAGGATACTTTTAGTTTACTTTAGATACTTTGGTTTTAGGTTCTGGTGTAAACTCATCCTTCGGTTATCAGAGCCAGAGGCTCTTACCGCTTGTGAATCGATTGCTTTAATATTGATTGATGATTAAAAACTGCGTATATATTAAAATTATTGGTATATGTTTATGCAGCGATCTGTTGTTGAAAAATGATCAGAATCCACTCTTAAGTTATCAGAAATAAAGAGAGATGTTTTCGAATAGTTTGTAACACAATCTTAAAATGTATAAAATTGTACTTTAAAACAAGCGTTCAACATACACAATTAAGCATATCATTATTCTTACTGACAAAGACCAAGTTATGTGCCACACCAAAAGTGTGTAAAATCAGATAATAACTATGAAGCTACTTAGCACCAGGAAATCCTAATTATTAAATTAACTGAACTTCACTTAAGCCGTTGTAAATAATCTGTCATAAAAGAGAAACGTGAGCTTAATATGTAAATTAATATTAAAAAATACATAATTCAAACCAGACGACCCGCAGCTTGGCATGTAATATAAAAAAAGCTAGCATGTTTTCAATAAAACAAAAAAATGTCTTTTACACGTTTTTATAAAGTGATAAACAGATAAAATACACTTTTAAATAATTGAAAATTGTTTTTTTTTAATATCTACACACATTTTTTACATTCTGTTGTCCAAAATATAAAACTGAGAATTTTAGTATATATTTTTTAATTTAGTGTTTTTTCGTGATTATTCATAAATTTAAAGATAAAAAAATGTCGTAATACTAAAATATATTGGCATATAATTTGCCTATGATTTTAATTTTTACTACGCCGGGGACATTAACGCACCTCATATTATAAAAATGAGCCGTGAAGGATATAAATTTATGTCATCAAATGAATGATTTTAATTACCGTATTTTGATTGGAACATTGTTGAGTTTTTTTTAATTATTTTTTTAAAATATGCTTGTTATTAGTAGCGTGGAGTACACACATTAAAAAAAATAGTGAATTTTCCATAGAAGCCTTATTAAAATGCTTTTTTAAATCACGAAAAATTTGTATTTTTTACTCGCACATAAGCTTAAAAAATAACGAAAATAGTAATCAACGAAAATTATATTTCGACCCAAGTGGGTTCGAACCCGAATCATATCGGCTTTCGCGACCCAGCGTTTTATCTAATTGAACCACTGTGACTCTGTTACTGAGCTCAAACTTGAAACGTTATAATTTTATTCGGAACAGGTGTACCTAGTTGTTTTCTTAATAAATATTCGTGAGTTGCAATCATTGTTAATTTTTATAATATTACAAACGAAACCTTGTTAATTAAATCATAAAATTGATTAAACTTTTTAAAAAGATATGACCATATTACTTCTTTGATTTTTAAGATATTTTCGGCTTTTTTGTTTGAAATTGCACGCCACTGGCGCACACGTTACTACACAATGCGTACACAATGCTTCCTTACTTGAAGTTTTAAAGTTGAAGGACTGATCAAGGTTTATGTGATAATTTTTTTGAAGTTGGTATTCTCGTGTGTCGGCCGCCCGCAAGGCCAGCGCCTAGTTTTGAATATCTTCTTCACATATGAGATGTACCGGAGATGACAGTGCTCGAAGCGCGTTAATGACAAGTCTCTTGCTGAAAACTGTTGACATGAAAAATCATCACGTTCTGCGTTTACTATTTTGGTGATAGAAATCATCCTCTTCTTTATCGAGTGCCTCTCCTCGGAGGAGGTTGGCGACCATTTCACTGGGCTAGTGTTCATAATTTTCTAAGGGGAAAATAGTGTAGTGGACCTCGGGTCTTTGTACACTGCAGTTTTATATTGGAAAGAAAAGCCTGCGTATTTATACTTCCCAATAGCATTTTTATATAATCTTTTTCTTACAAATCTCTGGGGTTTAGATCTATTACTCCTTCTGGAGAATGCTACAGTAACAATATTAGGAGCTCCCCCACCTCGACAAGGTACTTCCCGAGAACATTCCTCCACAATTATTACAAGTCTACTACTCCATTACCGATCCTCAGCACACGCTCAGGGTACAGACGGGCAGCCATGCACTAGAATGAATATGTTTTTGATAAATCAATATTTTTGACAGAGAGTACTTGGTGGAATTCCATTTTAATATTTTTGAGTAAAATACTTGAGTGATTTTCCACATGTTCCTTTTTATTTGTGCCCGGTTTCGCCAACCTTTCACGTTGGCATTATCAAACAGAACTCTGTTTGATAAGTATTTTACTCAAAAATATTCTGATAAAACACTTATCTAAATTTTATAAGGATTATTTATTGCGATTGTTCAAAGTCTAACCTGATTCGATGTTTATTGGTTATTAAATATCTCCTAAGGTATTTGTAGGTTCAATAAAAATTTTAATTTTTTTAACCGTTTTCCTCTTTTTTAAATATTTATTCGGCGTGCTAAAAGGCGTTTTTCGTGATAATCAAACCGTTGAAATGATTTTACGGTTGCATTTGTTTCAAAAGACACCCGACAGTCAATAAAAAAAAAAAAACAAACTCGTTTTTCCACACAGCTGAAATTCGCGAAAAGCATTTCATTGAATTGCACCTGTCGGCCGCGGCGTCAGTGCAATGTGACACGTGATAAGATCGTTTTTACACGCTTTGTCACATTTGACTCACGGCCGGAGCTGTTCCGACACTTCCCGAGAAGCCGAGGAGTCTCGCTCGAGATGTGCTCCGCCTGCTGATAGTCATCTCCGCGTCCCGGCCGTGTCGTCAGCCTCCGCCAAGAGTGCCACCAGCCGCACACCTGCGGTCGCCAAATTCCTGCCAGACCGGTCCCGGGGGTCAACGGTCACGCATGTTCAATTTTCTCACATTTCGCCCGAATTTCATGATGTCAACTCGAAAACGACGGAGCGAGACGACGGGGCGGTAATATTAGATAATTGTATATGAAAAGAATGAGCGGTTGCGCAACGAGCGCGGTGCGTTTGTGTGATGCTCGACAAGGATTTCTAGAGGTCGACATCTTGTTTTAAAGTGTAGAATTACGGTTGGCTTGCTGAAATGGAAGGCGTTTTAAAAGAGGCCATATAACAATGGCAGAAATTATTATAATTATTTTTAACAATAAAACTGTCCCTGAAATTTATAAAACGTCCATCTCGTGTTTGACACTTAATCGGACTTATGAAATAATCCAATACTTATCAGCAAGAGTTATCAGGAATAAATGGAGAGAACCCGATTGCAAAACTGATCATTTGTATTTATTTATACATAAATTATTGAACCATAACTGTTTTAGAAAAAATAATTTTTACATACAAATTGTATGTTATCTAATGACAATAATATTTTTCATCTTCCTAATGTATTTTTATAATTTATACTAAAATGACTAAAATTTCTATTCAAAACTAGCCATCGGCTCAATACATGTAATTTACTTTTATTACGATGTTTAATTTTAATTAAGTATTTAAATACTCACTATCGGTGTAAAATACGACCGAATGTTCTTAGCAAAGCTGAAAACTATAATTTAAATATTATAACTACAGTGTCGTCTCTACTATTTCTCGTCCTATTTAAAGCAGGATTCTAAATTATGGAAATATGCAAATGCGGCTGTACGGACCACAACTCAGGGGCTATATTCTTATTCGAATAGAATGCTGCAAATCTGCAAATCTGTTAGAATTATTGATTTTTGGAAAAACCATATAACGGTGGACGGAAGAGCCGATAAAACCTTCAGAGCGCTTCTCAATACGTGTCCTTCTCATGGCTTAAAGTCTGCAGGTTATACTTTGATTCCAACTTATCAGGTTTTTAATATTAAAGTTGACACTGTCATTAATAATTTAAATAATTATAATTATATAAAAATTGCCTCCTATTTAAACTGGTATTATTTATTTCTACGTTACAAGGCAAAAAAACACGAATACATTGTCTACTCGATGATCGTACCTTGTATATTTTAAAATTTTGTCATGTAAGGCTGTATACTTAAAATTGCTAATTTTTAATTTTTTAATTGTTAATGAGTTGAATGTATTTATATTATTAAAAAAATATACACACAATTCACATTATTAAACACGCCTAGGTTTTTAAGAATTTTTATGTTAATTTATTATGTGTATTACATATAAATTATAAATATTATAATATTCTAAGTGTACTGTAAATTTACAACATGGGTTTTTTCCAATAACTAAATATTTTTATAAACTACCTATTAATCAATTTTTATAAAGCGCAATCCCAAATGCTCTAAAATTTCATAAATTTTACGAATATCAGGAAACTTAAATTTCAATTTAAAAAAAAATTCCATTGATAAAACGTACATTTTTTCATATTTGGCCGTTAACCTTAAACTTGTAATTTGGTTTCATAACTTTGATTATGAAATTTATAATGACGTAAATATATATAATATAAGCAGATGATTTTATTTTTAGTTATAAACTATTCATATTTTTTTTGTTAAAATACTATATATATATAACTAATATAATATATATATACTAAATATATATTTCAAAAAGTAAGATTTATTCTTGTACTTAGTACATTGTTTAATTTAATTTTAACTCTTATCCATAAACCTTCAAAACGTCTGCATTCATAAACTGTTAATTACAATGTCAAATACATAAAAGCAATTTTATTGACTTAAGAAATTCTCGCATATTTCTCGTTTATCGCATTTATGTATATTTTGAAGAAAATTCACTGACTAGTAGACTATGAGAAAAAGAATGATCTGCTTAAACATGCAAATGTGATTTTAGTTTCGTCATTAGTTTGTATGCGCAGTAGATATTTTTGCTTATAGAAGTTTCAAGTTGTCTTTCTATCTATATTTTTAAAAATTTCCTCTTCAAACCCGTTTTAGATCCTATTTTTTGAAATATCAGAATCAATTTTATAGTATACTCTTATGTATTTCAACCTTATTCAACAATAAATTTACTTAGCAACCTTTACTAACATATTAGTAAGCAACGCATTTCTTGTTGGCGGTGATTTCTATCCGAAGCAAAGCTTTCTTGCGTATACGATATTATGTTAATAAATATGAATATTAAAGCTCATGGAATCTCCCCGAATATGATGCCATTGATAAATACATTAAATTCATATAATTGATTACCACAAATTAAACATTAGGTAACAAATAAATTATGTCACATTGATGTTTCATTTGACACACTTTTATTGAATCGTTACCATTATTTTCAACTTGACAAAATTGAGTTCAAAGACCTGAAACCATAAATCGATGTTTGATGAATTGAAGTCTACATCCGCGTGGATTTTGGATAATATTACTAATTTATGACCAAGCATAAATGAACATATAAGAAGTGTCAGGTATATTCTTTGCTTTGTTTTTCTTTGTTAAAGAACGGAGGCTCTTCGGGCACAGTGCCTGCCTGCGGTCACTGTCAGTACACACGGGCATCTCACGATGTGTGAAGATGTACTCAAAAGACGTATTGACAGACGAGAATTTAGTAGTAAGAAGGATTTACGATTTAGCAAGCTTTTGTGGTCGAAATTATTTTGAAATATGATAATAACAACAAATATGCTTATTTTATTTTCGTGTTTAAAGGATGATTTTAGGCATAGTAATAAAATGTGAATAGTTACTGAATCACACTGTGGCTTTTTTTTTCCCAAGAAACCATTTTTCCAAGAAAACGCCGGAGTAAATAAATATGCAATGTATTATTTAACATTTTTAATGGTATTCTTGTGTAATTGTCTAAATGAGACGAATCGGCGCGACACAAACGTTCTTGAAAAATAAATGTGAAAAATATTTAATAGATTGCTGCAGATGATTTAAAATATTGAATATTTATGGTATATATGATTGATACAATGTTGTGCAAATTTTTTAAATATGCAACGATTACAAAAATTCAAGCTCTGAAAAACTGAAAGGTTAAACACCCCGCTCTTTACAAACCATGGAGCGTAACGAGGGCGGTCCGATAAGTACTTAGCCTCACCACCCGATGATGTTTGTATCGCAAGAGAGATTTACTGTCGTGTAGTACATTCTCGTGGACGGCTACTGTCAAAATTTCAGCCGAATCGGACTCGTAATTTTGTTTTGACCGTGTGTGGAAGCGGACGTGTACGCGTATTTTAGAAAAATGGAAAAAGAGCAATATCAGTCGGTGATTCGATTCTTGTTTTTGGAAGGAAAATCGCGCAGAGAAATCAAAGAGCGCTTGGATGCTGTGTACGGTGACTCTTCTCCTTCGATGGCAACCGCCAAAAATTGGTTTAACGAGTTTCAACGTGGTCGCACATCGGTTTTTGATGAGTCACGCCCAGGTGCCCCGAAAATGGCCACCACGGAGGATAACGTGACAAAAATCCACGATCTCGTATTGACAGACCGGTGCGCGAAACGAAGGTGCGCGAGATAGCTGAAACAGTAGGCATCTCAAAAGACCGCGTGGGTCATATCCTGCATGAAATTTTGGGCATGAGAAAGCTGTCGGCGCGATAGGTGCCGCATTTTCTCACTCCGGACAACAAGCGCAACCGTGAGACCACTTCGGAGCAGTCTTTGACGCTGTTTAAGCGCAATCTGAAGATGTTTCTGCGTCGTTTCGTGACCGTCGACAAAACATGGATCCACTGGTACACACCAAAGACCAAAGAACAGTCGAAACAGTGGACTTCACCCGGCAAACGTGCTCCGAAGAAGGCGAAGACTGCCAGACTGAAGACTGAAAGGTGATGGCCACCGTTATCTGGGATTCACAAGGAGTTATCTACATTGACTACCTGGAGAAGGGCAAAACGGTCACAAGGATCTACTATGCCGAATTATTGGGCCGATTCGACGCCGAATTGCAGAAACAACGCCCCCATTTTGCGAAAAAAAAAGCGCTCTTCCACCACGAAAACGCACCGGCTCACACCTCCGCCGTCGCCACGGCCAAATTGGTCGAATTGCACTACGAACTGCTCCCCCATCTAACGTATTCTCCAGATTTGGCCCCGTGCGATTTTTTTGTTGTTTCCACACTTGAAAATGTCACTCGCCGGGCAGAAATTTAAGTCGAATGAGGAGGTCATCGCCGCAAATGAGGCTTACTTTGCAGACCTCAAGAAAACGTATTTTTCAGACGGGTTAAAGAAGTTGGGTCAAGTGTATCGAGCTAAAAAGAGACTATTTTGAGAAATACATCGCCACTTTTCCAAAAATTTCCACCCGTATGTTAAACAGGTCAACAATTTTTTTTTCAAAGTCACTGTTTCTGGTTTGTTATTCAATGTGTCTTTGCCTGGCATGAAGCTCGCAGCAGAGTTTAACGCCCTTTTATTGAAAATATAAATTCTCACTTAGCATTAATCACAGAACGAAGGTTCTCGCAGCAGCGACAGGTGCCATTCAGCCGTGCGTGTATTTTTGCTCCTAGATGATTGTGTTTGAGTTGATCTTTTGTTTACTTTCTCAATACGCCGGAGCGTCTTTCATCGCGGGTCCCGCTCATGGCCGCCCGGTCTCTGCGCAAACCGCACTCGCAATACATATTTATTCAAAATTCTCAATTAGGCATTAGAATATCACCAAGCATTGCGTAATCACACAAAAATAAAAATAAATTATACAATTACAAGATATAAAAACTTCACGTTCTAATAACTTGCGCTCTTTTATTTTTAACCTCCAAATTAACTAGGAAAAATAAAATTGTCACTTCACCCAACTTAACCTAACCGATATGTACGTACCCATGACATTTAGCATTACAACTATGAATCCTGTAGCTTGTCTTTATTATATGTTAAAGTAAACAACTACGAGTACAGGCGTGGAAAGAGAGTGATGAGGGAAGACTGTAGAGGAAAAAACCTCCCTTAACTTGGGAGCTTTTTATCCACTTTCCACCTCTCAGGCATGTCATACACTTACTTAATCTAATGTAACTAATCTGTATTTTAAAAATATATAAATATATAATAAAAAATGAAAAACGCTTGTTTAAACCTGAAAAGTATACATTTATAATTAATACCGTTACGCTAGTGGCTCGTGGTTTGCTGGTTGGCGTAGTTGTATGGTTATGGTCTCGGGTTAGAATCCGGGTCAAGTCAGTTTTTTAAACTCTATTGAAATTATAAATCTACAAGACCTTATGCTTGTTTCCTGTAATTTTCTTCTTACACTTATCAACTGTTTCAGGTTTTCGCCTGAAAGCATTAGCTTTCATAGTAGGGTGGTTAGGTAAAATACACCCATTGTAATCTATGCTGTTTCTATTATTTTTTATTAAAACCAGAAATATTTTATATTATTATTATTAGTGTTTTTATCTCTTGGGATAATTTAAAGTACTAATAATTTTAAAAAAGTCAATTTTCAATCAATATTTCGTTAGAACTATAACTTTTTATTCACGATTGAATAAACACACAAATCATTCAAAGTCCTTGTTGGTTTTTTAACGCTGATTTTAACAGTTATTTATGATTTTTTTCGTTGCTTTAATTTGTATAAGTGAGAAGAAATAATATATAAATTAATATGACGACTGGTTCGTATAACGAATTAATGATACAGGTGTAAAATATAAATTGCATAATAAGAAATTAGATTCAAGTCTGCGTTTTACATTTTTCTACAATGCGATTATGATGATTGGAAATGTCATGTAAAATATATTAATTAAGTAAACATGTGAACGAACTTGTCTGATGAAATAGAATCTGTGTCAAGGGCCCGCGCTCGTCCAATGAACAAAAGCATTCTCACTCGCCTTCGATGATTTGTTTGTATCAAGCGTTGGACATTACTTCACTGGCTTAGCCTTTTTGCATACTAACTGTGTTCACTCGCATGCACTCGTGTTCACTTGCATGGACTCGTCATTACTCGTACGTTCACTTGCAATAGTCGTCATACTCACCTGAACTCGCACTTTCTCGTGTTCACTTGGGCGTATTCGTCTCAGTTGGCACGTTTTTGTGTTCACTTGCAAGTACTCGTCATTACTTGCACATTCTTGTGTACACTTGCTAGTACTCCCTATAACATGCATGTTGTCATGGTAACTTGCACGTCTTCGTTTAAGCTCGCACATTCTATTTACTTGCGTCTATATTTGCATTTACTAGAGTGCACTCACAGGTAATCGTATCCAGTTGCACATATTAGAGTCCAATTGAATGTAATCGTGTTCAATTACATGTGTTCATGCTAACTTCCGTGTACTTGTATCCAATTTAATATTCACTAGCATGTACTTGTGCTTACGTGAATATATTTTTGTTCACTTGCATTCCCATTTGTGTAGGTCCTAGCACCCTGTCCTCAGCATTTGCTCACTTATTATCAGGTGTAAATAATTCTGTAAGGTTCTATATGCACAATGTTGGGAAATTATTGCATTCTTGCATAGATAATGGATTTGAGTGTTTACACATTAAAATTACACCTGAAAAAACAAGTACTAAGTAATATGGCCAATTTTTATTCGATATGAATAAATGCAGTGAGGGTGAGATAAAATTTAATTTTATTGTATATACACGCTCTAAATGACCCAGTAAGCTAATTTTATAAGAAAACCAACGAGGTTTATCACCATTGCTTCTCTTGATGTTGTCTTATTTGGTATGACGGCACCACCAAGTTCATGTTTGTTTTAATTCCGTATAATATGCTTTATGGAATGCAAAGCTTTATAGGATAAATGAATTGCATGAAAATATTGATTATGATTCAGCATTATTTTGATTTAAAATAGAGGTGAAGACAGAATTTTATAATGGGTATTATTATATTTTCTACAATCATACATATGAATTCACCACTGCTTTAGTATCTAAAGAGCATACATATTAAAATGAAAATGTTTTGTTAAAAATATATAATTTATTGAATTTTACAAATAAATCCGTTTTGCATAATAGAATGATGTTTTCTATTATACAGTTAGTATGAATAAAATAAATTCACTTGATCTAAGCAATGTGTCATACATTTGAGAAACAAAGAGTGTCGCTACCATTAAATGAAATTATTTGAAAAAAAAATTATCACCTCAAATTATTATAAGTTATTTTATTACAATCCAACACTTTTTGTGTTATTCTCCATGAATTTTTTTCTCCCAAAATGAGCTGTATGCTTCTAGGGTTACAGTAATTTGTTATTTAATACTTATTTATTTTAACTATACGAGCTTTGGACATAAGAAAATAAATAATTCGATGAAATTAGTAAACTTTAAAATTTAGGTTAGGTTTGCATATTTGCGCAGTCGGAAAGAATATTATTCCGTGTCTTGAAAGTAGTTTTTGCAAATGGAGCCAGAATGTCTATTAATAAGCCTCTGAATTAATTTAATGTTTAATAAATTCGACTTTGCGCATCTGCCGCTTTAGGAAAATTTACATTAATATGTCAGACAACGTAGCCTCTCGTTTTGAAAAATATTCAGTGGGCAGTGTGGCCGATATGACGACCCCTCGAAGGTCACATTTCTCTGAGTTTTAACTAAAAGGAATGCGGACCTGTGGACATAAAGCAAAGTGGAAAACAAATTATTTTAAAATATATATATATAGATAAACGAAATTTAACTAAAAAACGCAAGAGCTAAATATAGTAAAATAAATGGTTGGATAATTTATGCGTTATTTATTTTGCGTTCGTCAAGGAGTGCGAAAAAACACATTGGATATAAAAAAAAGTATTTATTTATGTTATATATTCAAAAGTACTGTTATGTCACAGCAGCTGTGAATGGCTTAGCGGCAATTTGATAAAATTTCTATCAATACAAAGATATTTAAATTTATTATTTATAAATTTAAGTATTGAAATAATGTTTGGTAGATTTTTTTGATTTTTTCCGAATCTGTAATAAAATAATTAATTTTGACATTTATTGTTTAAATATTAGATAATAAGCAACACAAGAAATTTTATTATCTAAAACTACAATAATTGCTTATTTTAGTTATAAATATCCTTTCTGAGTTTTCAATAGTCGGTCGATTTTGAGTTTATACTTATTTTGTGTATAGCCTAAATTATTTTCATTTAAAACGCGTTTGTCACCTACCTGTCTGATATATCAAAACAATATCCGTCGTAAAACTCACGTCCATTAGATTTTAAATTACCAATTTAAACATACAGATCGTTTTGCGACACGTCGTGAACTATTCTGTGTTTTCGCCCATTCAAGTCGCAGGGTTTGTCATCACGTAGAAATGAAGATCCACAAGACACTAGCAAGTTCAAGGTGGATATATTTGGGCACATCACACTGAATGGACAATTTACATAATGTATTTGCATTATGTGTTAGGATTTATGAAATGTGATGTTCGTACGCAAAAAGCTCGGACGCGGATCTCTCCCAAGGTTACAGGTTTTGTATCTTTAGATATGAACAGCGACTATAGACACAACCAAAGTAACGCTTTAAGACGTTTTGTTTTTATTTAACAGTGCTTTTTGATATGTTACATCACAATTTTATGGCGTCTCATATAAAGATTTATTTTTACACGTAGAAAAAAAACGATGCCGAGGTTGACAGTACAAAATGCTGGCGCAGTGATAAAATTTGCATTGGGCTTCAATCGTTTTAAGAAAATATAACGAATGCTGTTTATTGGCGTTGTAAGCGATCAAATAAATATTTATTTCTTACTTTTTGTGATAATTTTTTTTTTTGGTTTATTTCATATTTTAAAATCTCACCCGAAACAAATTTTTACACGAAACGCTAATTGAAATGATTTTATTGATTTTAGGAAAATACGTTTAAATTAATTTAGAGATATAAAAAAATATTTTGTATGGGTATTTGATGCGAGTCTTTTAAATACTTATTAATCACTTTAGTTATAAAATAAATGAAAATATTACCAAAATATCTACAGATACAAAAAAGCTTGTGTCAATATCCTAATTTTGGATTTTATTATATTACTACTTTATGTTTATTTTGAGTTGAACTGCTGCTAAGGATCAGTATTAGCTATTAACACCAGGTGTTTCCTTTGAATTTTCACCTGCGCTATGTTTATTACGAACATAAATCAATTTAATTGAACGTGAATGACTGACTATATTAATAACATAGGAAAAATCTAAATTTACTAATGTTTTCTAGTCTTCTTTGGTGGTAGTGTCAAGTAATCTGAAAAATAACATACAATTTTTTTTATTATTAAAATCATATTTTTTCTCGGGTGTTACGAAGTGGTTTTTCCCTTTTTTTATTTGCGTTTTGATCTCGATTAAGTCCGTTGTTGAAAATTTTTGATAGAAATTCTATATAATTTTGTAAAATACCTACTGTTTAGAGATTTGTTATGAATTGAATCATTATTCATATTTGAAATAAAACATCAAACCTTCTGAATTGTGTGTTTTTTTACTAAACATGTTTTTAAATTATTTCTTAATTTTGAATTATAAATTTATTATATTTTTTAAATATTGGTATATTTGATAAAGTAATCATCGATATATTTCTATAATGTTGTTAAAAAAAGCGAAGATTATTTATTATGAGATAATTTGTAAAGTTAAAAGTATATTTAATTGAATGTTACCAAAAATACATTGTTTATTCTGTTTAAGTCAATCATATAAGTTGTCATTGCCTAAAAATTTGTTTGGTTTAAGGATTTGTTTGTATAACAATATAAAGATATTTTAGGAATAACAAGATAAAATTCTCGCATAACTTATAATTTTTCTACTAAACACGTGCACAAACAAGTTTTTATAGACATTCGATCTTTATTATTTTAGAATACATTTAGTATTTATGGCAAAAAGAGATGGATGAAGTTTATTCCTTAGGTTTGAAGATCGGAAACTGGTTGCGAAGAGCAGTGCCGAATAAATTAGGAAAAATGTGAATGAAATCATTCTCTACCAAAGTTATAAAAAATTGTTCAAATCGTTTGCACAATTTGGGAAAAAACATTACAAATGATTAAATTAAATAAAAACGGATAAAAGGTCAAGATTAAAATTTAATTTAATTTATATTACATTTGGCTCCATAGCTTATGGCTATAAGTTTTTATAAAAGGTTGTCGTATAAAGTTGGTCGTTTATTGATACTTCTTAAATATTTCAGAAAGATTACCATAAAAGTGGCAAATTCAAATAAGCATTTAGTATTCAGTGAAAAAGAATTATATTAATTTATTTTAACAATAAGGAAGTAATGCAAAAAAAATTAATAGAAATCATTTAAATAATTTTGCGATACAAGAAAGAAATCTAATTCTCCAATCATTCCAGTGTGTCATATCTTGACGATGATAAAACCGCCAATTCACTCAAATGAACAGGTTTGTGTCTTGAAGTGAATGTATATTTTAAATTTTATTATAGGATATTAAATTTGAATTAATTTGACAAAGCATCTTTCGATACTTTGTTCTATCACCGCATTCTTTTGCAAGAGTCGCCTCATTGAAGAGTCGAATAATTTTCAACATAGCAACAACGTGAATAAATTGTTTTATTTATAACAAGTTCGTGTGTCCAATTAAATAAACGTGTGATTAAGCACATTTTTTCATACATTGAAAACAATTAAAGAAAACTCTCAGAAAATATCATCGTGACTTGTGAGGGATCCCTCACAAGTCACGATGATATTTTCTGAGAGTTTTCTTTAATTGTTTTCAATGTATGAAAAAATGTGCTTAATCACATAAATATACTAATACCTGCATGGGTAAATAAAAACGCATTCTGATTGACATTAATCTAAAATTAATATAATTAAATAAACAGTAAATATAAAAATTATTTTGCGGTTGTTTATTCTTCGTGAAATAATTAATTTTAAATGTAAAAAAGGAAAGTTAAATAAATAAAAGGATACATTTTTGAGTACATGTTTCTGACCATTTATTTTTTTGTGGTATTAATGATTTTTTAGTTAGGCCAATAACATACTTTATCCTTAAATTTTGTCAGGGTAAAATACTAAAGTTGACTAAATTAAATCAAATAATCAATCAAACCTCCCCGCTCTCCCCATTCTGTTGCTTGTGCATGACTGCCATTCTGTACCCTGAGCGTGTGTTGAGGATCGGTAATGGAGTAGTGGATTTGGAATGATTGTGGAGGGATGTGCTCTGAAAGTACGTGGGGGGGCTCCTGCTATTGTTTCTGTAGTTTGCTACAGAAGTAGTATCAGATCTAAACGCAAGAGATGAATTGGGCAGCAGCAATACGCAGACTTTTTACTATACAATAGTATAGTAAAAAGTCAAGAGGATAATAATCCTCTTGACTCAGCATGAATATATGCTCAGTGATATGGCCGCCAACAATCCCTGAGGAAAGGCATTTGACAAAGAAGAAGAATCAATTGAAAAATTGGATTAATTTTTTTAGTGAGTTTTTATTAGTGTCTGATAATGATTAAGTAAATTTTTTCAAATATTGAAAATTGATTAAAGAAAATCTCAGAAAAATACAATCGTGATTTGTGTGACAAAAATCAATAATATAACAAGTGCGTGTATTGGCTTAATTAAATAATCTTTAAAAATAATAATATCCAGATTGGATATTATTATTTTTAAATGTAATGATGTTTTGATTGAAATACAACTGTCTCGTTTCCAAATTATGATTGAATTCAAGGTCGCGGATCCCTTGAACCACTTGCGGCAGTATGTCAAATTATGCGATCTTCACGAGTCCGGTTCTCGATCGGTCCTAATGCGTTCTCGTAACGCCCGTTTGGTCACAGCTCGTGCATTCTCGGTGTGTTTGAGTTTCGCCTGATGCAATAATAGTACGCGGCCGGACTCGCCAAAAAGAATGGCCAAAAAGCACGTCCGCGGTGAGGAAAGCCCGGCTTCTTGCTCGCGACTTGCCGACGCGCCACACGCGCCGTCTGTTCTCAATCAATCAGAATCGAGTGAAATTGGTCCCTTAAGTGATGTAATGATGTGCTCACATTCAGTATTTGTAAAAATAATAGGTGTCACTATGCTTCCCATACCTATATTATGAGTACGAATTGCAATTTTGCATGATCAAACGACGTTTCATGAGAAATAAAAATGCAGTTTTCAGGGGTGTTTTTTTTTTTAGAAAATTATATGTCATCTTGAGAATTCATATCTCTGAAGATTCATCACAATTAAAGCAATAAACGGAAACATCTTTGCAGTTCGGTATAGACAAGGCCTCTGTCCCGTTTTATAAGTATCATTTGGTTATTTGTTTGGCTTTTTCACCTCTTAGTATAGTTATATGTATAGTATGAGTAATTTCAATTTATAAACGATTTGTTTATAATTAAAGTGACACGATATAATGATCTAAATAAGTAATTTAAAGAACGCTGGTTTCCTTTAAAATTCAATGCAAGATTAATGCACTGTCTTTGGTTTCTTCCGAGACTTTTCAAAATTACCTCATAAAATCTATCAATATTTCATAGTTCCAATAAATATTTTGTCATGAAATAACTTTTTCTATGAATACTAATTTATCGCATTAAATATAAGCAAATATAAATTGATGAAAGGACAAGTGTTATTGGCAAATAAATAATCAATACCATATATTATTTGATGTACCTGTATATTTTTTTAAATAAATCTTGATGTCATTGACACTTTTGGTCACGAAAATTATTTTTTTATGTGATTAAAGCATAAAAAATGGGTAGGACCTTGTGATTTCTTTTGGAAAAGTATATTGATTTACAGCGAATTTAATGGCATATTTGGGTTCTACTAATTATTATGTTAAATACACATTAGCATCATCAAAATTTAAATCATAAATCCTTACTTCCTTATACACGGTGTCGTTAAAAATACAGCATTATCCAAGTATTACATTTGAACCGCGACATAATTTTTTTTTAAAAATACTGTTTTAATTAACTAACATTGTACTCATTTTTAAATGTTTTTTCCTGATAAGTTCTATCGGATTGAGTATTTTGTAAAATATGAAAATTAAGAAAACATATTATGTACATTATACAACTTATAATTCATATATAACGAAATCTATGCTATACAGCGTTTCCTTTGCAGACAAACTCTTATTCTCATCACTTTAGATACACTTATTACATTCGTTCAAAATTAAATACAATATGTATTAAGTTAAATATTGGCCTATTGTAATTTGTATTGTTGCATAGCAACAGCGTGACTTAGCATGTTTGTTTAACATATTTTACTGTTTGATTTAAATCGTTGATCATCGCTTTTTTTAGGATATATGCCGTTGATGTTAATGACCTTGTCTTGTAAAATATCTGAAATTTATAATTTTATTAGTTTTCAATGAAATCCTGTCTCAAGTATGTCTTTGCGTAATTTATGTATTTCTAATTCATTTTGAGAAGCAACACATTTTATATATATATACATATATTTATATAGTATACCTTACTTTATACTGAGCTATTTATTCATGCATATCTTATGGTGCGATCATAAACTTAAATATTCGCTACAGGTGTGTCAGGGCGGATACACGAGAAGGCTTTAGGTCCTCTCGGGCAATCCCCATGAGCGTTCAGGACGGGCTCAAGAAAGGAAGGACACCGCCCCATGAGGTCCGCACAAAACCATTTTAATAAATGATCATTTTAGTAATCTACCTGATGTCCAGCGCGTCGGCTCTTGTCCATATTTATAGATTTATTGTTAAAATTGGCACTTGTTTTATTAATGGGTTGTTCTTATTGACGCTTTGTTTATTATATATTTCCTTATTAAATACTTAAATAAATTAATTTAAGTGTTTTTTCTAAGTACGTGTATTTGATGGAAAATTTTTCGGATTATAGTAAATCCGAAAAATTGTTACTGCTATGGCATGATTTAGTTTCCATATAATACAATTGTAGTATTGACGTCACCAAAAATCTAAATATAAACTACAAATTAAAATAAAAATATAAAAAGGAGAGATACAAACATCGTTTACTTAAACATGCGTAAGTGAAGTACCGTAAAAAATATTTACCCTTTTAACTCTTCATAGGCTTCGAAATAGTATGAGCATATATTAATGGTTGTGACTTCATTAAACCATAGTTTGCTGTCATATATTTTAGTGAATGAGACGGTAGATGCCGTAAAAAAATATTTGGCTGAACATGAATCGAAATGTGAAATTTGCCTTCACAAGATGTGCGAGTCATTATATCGTGCCACACTGGTATAACACGTATAATTTAAATTTAAATGACATAGTTTTTATGAAGCCAATTTAGGAATGTTTGCAAAGAAGAGAATTGCAAATTAATACGAATTTTTTCCACTTGCATAAACAATGAGATTGAAATCTGAGTATGGGGAATTATTAAAGAAGACAATGGAGAAATATATGGATAGACAAAAGTGTGATAGTAATATTAATTGGAATTCCCCGCATCTTTTACTTAAGATATTTTTATAACGTCAAGGTTAAAGTAGGAGTTAAAAGTTGAGAACTACTGGGATAAATAAACGTATAGTGGTATAGTGTATAGTGGTGGTGTATAGTATATCCAAATGTGTAGGTTCACTCATGAACAATGTATGAAAACGCTTTTAATCATCGTTTGTTTACCTAGGAAGAAAATTCTCGTGATGTCACAATTAGAAGTGGTTAGAGTGTGGGGAAATATGTACCTGTGTGTTTTGAATTCAGGGCTGGTACCAGTTTAATGAATATAGTATTTAAAATAATAAAAAATCATTGAAAATAGATTTAATATAAATATATATTACCTTATTGAGTGTTTGAATTGAAAATAAATACATTAAAACTTGATGAAGTATTAAGGTTTTTATTAGTTAGATATTTGACTTAGCGTGGTTTTATTGAAATAGTTACTATTTTTTCGATTCAATATTTAAACAACATAAATATACTTACACATAATTATTATTTGACTGAATATTTCTTCTTAATGAACTTTACGTAACACTTAATATTCATTGCTGGTTTTGATATGTGTGTCAATTGAGTTCACCGAGAACTTGGTAGGTACAAGTCAATTCACAATGAATACGTAAGTAATATTTATCATGGTTTTACTGTTCATAATTAAAAAAATGACTTTTTTAATATGAATAATAAAAAAATAAAATATTTTTAATATAATTTATTGAAATTCTGTCGTCTCCGGTGCATATTGATATATTGCAACTTTCAGATTTTTATACTTGCTGTTTTTATCAAATCCTTGACATTTGCTTATTGATGGATCAGGATGAATGAATTTCAGGATAGAAAATAAATTAGGTAAACAATTGTTAGAGGGAGAGGTTGTTGCAAAGAGAGAGAGTGATTGTCAGGAGATAAGGGGTAATGTGATTTTAATGTACGTGACAAGTGGAGGATTCTATGTAATTGCAAATTTTTGGGAGCAAATGTTTTTATATTAATGGTGTAATTTTCTAAAGTAGAGGCTTGAGGTGTAGCATCAGTTATCCTGTGTTGGGGTTTATCTTGTAGTGTGTTTATCTGGTATTTTATTCAAAAATATAAGGTTCTCTCTGTCAAAAATATTGAATTTCTTAAAAATCTAAATGGTGTACATTTGATATTTATTTGTTTTTTTGTTGTTGATGAAATAAGAATTTCAATTTATTGTCCCAATGATAAACATTGTGAAAATATATTATTGATTTTTGTAAAGATCGTCTCACAGTAAGTACGTTTTTGCCTATACTTTAGTGATTGATATGATTAAGTACATTTTTTCAAATATTGAAAAATGACTAAAGAAACTCTCAGAAAAATATCACATCCTCAAGCTTACATGGCCGGTGCATTCCCAACTATACCAACGAGTCACTGGTACATAGCGAGAATTTTTAACAATCATATCCTATAAGTGAACCAACGTACTTATTATGCCAATTGAATATATAAGAAATTCAATATTTTTGACAGAGAGTACTTGGTGGAATTCCATTTTAATATTTTTGAGAAAAATACTTGAGTGATTTTCCACGTGTCAAACAGAGATTTGAGACTCTGTTTGATAATGCCAACGTGAAAGGTTGGCGAAACCGGTCACAAATAAAAACGAACATGTGGAAAATCACTCAAGTATTTTACTCAAAAATATTTGTGAAAATGTTATGATTAGGAAAATCTTTTTTTAAACATTTACAACGCTATCGTGAAAACGGACACGTAATTGATTTCGAATCGTCACCCCTGGCGACCACGCCTAAGATGGCACATCTCACCTGCGACAGCCGCGGCAAATTCACGGACACGAGGGCGAGGGTGGGGGCGCCCTCCCAGCCTATAAGAGGCGTCCCGGGCCTCCGCCTGGCCAGTCGGTGATTGGACTAGCACAGGAAAACGTACGTGACCCCATCATACACTAACCCCATGCCTGCTGTGCGAGATCTGTGATAGAGGAAAAGTGATGAGTGACAAGTGATAACGGATACGGACTTATGCCATATTTCCAAAACGGATTTTTTTATCATACGCGTTGAAGCATTTTGCTGTGTTAAAATTGTGTTTTTTTTTTTTTTTTTGTTGTTGCATAAATTATAAAATCAAGTTAATCTTCTTTGTTGTCAAGCGGATCTATAAACAGAGCTTAGCGTGCATTAACATAATATTGTAAATTCATGCATGTGTATAATAAATACTGTGAAGCAATATAAGCAACCTTAAATGAAATAAAAAAATAGTTAATGGGTGTAACCGCGCAAAGCTCCAGTGTTTCTCGGGTCGGTTGATCCGTCACAGATTATGTCCCGTACACGGACACATTCGCATAATGTCCTGCTTCGTATACTGCCGCACGTACAATGATATGGCTCATTATGACGAGTGTTTGTTCTTGAATTGTCAGAGTTTGGCGAGAGCGACGGGAAAGAGAGAAAAGATTTATAAATGAATTGAAATGTGAACGATGTTTAATTGTTATATCTTCAGAATGGCATGCGACACTAAATTTGTGGATACTTGTTGGTATGAATGATATCAGGCCTTTCGAGAGCTTTCGATTTTATTTTAAATAAGTTATGGTATTTATTTTAGGATCACCATGATGAGACAAGTTTTCTTCATGGCCCTGGCGCTCTTCGCGCTGGGATATGCCGCCGAAGTCACCCAGGATCTGGTGCCTATAGAGATCCTCGAACCAGAGGTACTACAAAATAACTTCTGCCTGACTAACTAAATATATATATGTGTGTGTGTATGCATATCAGAAAAGTATATAATCTTTAATTTTTGATATATTTATTTTGACTAACCTAAATTTACTTCACCTAAACAAATCATGATCTCTGCCATTAAGAAGTAATTTTTTTTCGAAGAATTTATATTTTCAAAGATGAATTTTGTTAATATCTATAAATTTGTATTAACCAGACATCTGTTTATCTTAGGTACAGGGTCTCGAATTCGAAGGACCCGACAGTGACGGAGAGCATGTCCGCAGCAAGCGTGGCCTACTGAAGCTGAAACTCGCCAAGCTGGCCCTCATCAAGGGAGGGCTTCTGCTTAAGGGAGGGCTTATCGGGGGAGGTCTCCTCGGACTAGCCGGCGGCGGTCTGCTAGGGTTAGTATATTGGAAGTTACATTTTCAGGATGAATATAAACTTCAAAAAAATCGTTTTATTAGAATGCGTATTTAGGTTTAAAAGCCATAAAAAAATTAAATTGATTTTAATTTGTTTCCATGATAACTTGATCTGAATAATATAAATACTTTTGTGCATTTAAGAATACTGGTAGAAATCACGCATTTCATAACTAAATTGTAGATTATTAAATAACCATTTATTTTTATGAAAAATAAAGTTGTGAAAGATATGAAACGACGAGAAAAATTCAAAGCCTCACTTCTACAGCCACAGCGGCCATGAGCGAGAGTTTGAATCTTGATTTGCAAGCGTAAAGCCGATTTACTGAGTTTGCTAGACAAATATAAAATAAATTGTAAACACAAATGTTTATAGGTTAAAAAATGCGGATAAAAAAAATATTGAAAAATAACAATCGGTGCAATATGTTATCTAATCCGATATTTTCATAATCATAAAAAATAATTCGCATTTAGAAAGAATAGATTTTTCAAATATTACTATTTATATGTTTTTTTTGGTGTGAATAGAGAGAGAAAGAAAATGCCGAACAGATAAACCGGCAACTGATAAATTAGCTTTTTTATACAAAAAAAATACTTTCCATATTATGCAGATCGCCAGCATTATTTATATTTGTCATAATTTATTGAACGGAGAATTTTTTAAACGTGTTCGGCTTGTTATGTGAATCTTTTGCGTTAGAATCAATGTCATAATAGGCGTTAGGCAGCTGGCGCAAGTACATGAGTTCTTCCAAAAAAACCTGTTTCCCAAGAAGATGTCTCGATCCAGCGGCACTAATCTAAGACACTACAAATTATTATATCAAACGGAGAAAGTGAACGCTCAACACTTGTAAAAAAAACATAAAACCATATTAGACGTCAGGCCAAATTGCGCAATATTTAAAGTCACATAAATTAAGAAATGACATCCGCTATAAGTCTTCAGCGTAGACAGTTTTATAATAGAAATAAAATGCATTCAGTCCAATGGCACCAACGTGTTCCTATTAACGCGCATTATGAAGACAAAGAATACAAAAATGCACCTCTTTATTTTACGTTTGTTTCTAGTCTTACAAAATAGTCTTGAAACTTCAGAAGACAATGCGTGTTCTTCATTCTTCGCCGGTTAGTTATGATCGTTTGCGGTGGTTGTGTGTTTCTTAGACATAATTCAAACATGAAATTTCAAAAGTGCTAGGTCGGATCACTCTAATTTAACGCCGTATTGTTTTCTGTTGCGAGAACCGTCTCTATTAAAATTAAGATATGTTCTATTGATAGTAAAAATAATAAATTTTGTACAGTCAAAATATTTGGTTTGCACGTGATTTTTACTTCGTCCTCGGCAGATTTGTGAATTTAAAAAATATGTTAAACAAAGCGTGCGAGCAACGTAACTCCGATAATTAATTACAGATGTTACAGTTAAACAATCAATTGTTTATTTACGCAGATAATTTAAAGTAGACTGTATTTTTATTTGTTGAATGAGGCTTAACCGAAAATCAGGCTGGTGAAGAAAATCGATTATTATTTCACAGACACGATCCCCTTGATTCTAATCAAATTACCATCAATTCAAATTTATTTAAATTTTATATCAACATTCAAATTGAAACTCGCTGTGTTTAATGTTTATTGCGGGTTAGGTGCTACTTATATATTTTGATCTGTCATTTATAAAAAAAGTAGCCTGTTGAAGGTTTACTATAGTTTTTTTTGCAAATAGCGACTACTAATATTTAAGCTAAGAAATTATAAAAGAAAAAAGTTGTCTTGTGTTATAATATTTGGTATATTTGATAACCAGGTTTTGAAATAAAAATATTATTTGTTGTTAACAGGGCTAAAAAGGGTCTGTTACTCGGAGGACTCCTGGGAGGACTGAAAGGCCAAGGCCGCGGTGGCGAAGAAAATGGCGGTGGACTGGGCGGCTTATTTGGTGGAAAGGGCGGAAACGGGGGTGGACAGGGCGGCTACGGGGGTGGACATGGCGGCTACGGGGGTGGACAGGGCGGCTACGGGGGTGGACATGACGGCGGCTGGAGCAGCGGTGGTGGTGGCAGCAGTGGACACGGAGGCGGATACGGAAATGGAGGTGGAGGCGGTCACGGAGGCGGAGGTGGAGGCGGACACGGAGGTGGAGGCGGATACGGAGGCGGAGGTGGAGGCGGACACGGAGGTGGAGGTGGAGGCAGTCACGGAGGCGGAGGTGGAGGAGGACAGCCCTCATACAACTACTACACTGCACCGTCCTACAACTACCATACTGGTCCATCTTATTCGTCCGGCGGCGGACCTAGTGGAGGACACTCTGGCGGCGGACCCAGTGGAGGTCACTCTGGCGGTGGCGGAGGATTCGGCGGAGGACAATCCGGCGGTGGCGGTGGATTCGGAGGAGGACACTCCGGCGGTGGCGGTGGATTCGGAGGTGGACACCCCGGCAGTGGCGGTGGATTCGGAGGAGGACCCTCCGGCGGTGGCGGTGGATTCGGCGGAAAACAATCCGGCGGTAGCGGTGGATTCGGTGGATTACCCTCCGGGGGTAGCAGTGGTTTTGGAGGTGCTCCGGCGCCCAGTTACGGCCTACCCAATCACGCACCACCACAGCAGCTCATCAGCCACGGCCCCCCGGCCACCAGCTACGGAGTACCCGATGTTGGCTACCATTACTAGTGAGTAATCTATGCTTACATTACACGTGCAACCTTAGACTTGTTATTCAAGGACTATTAGTAAAATTAGTCCATTCATCAAATGTGTCCTAACTTAAATACAATTAAGACACGTTTGATGTATATATTGATTTAAATTTAAAAAATCCAAAAGTTGCACAGCTGTTTATTGAATATTCGTTAAAATATAGTGACCCAATTTTTTATAAAAAAAATCTACGTATAAATGGTTTTAATATACCGTAAAATATTTCATTTCCAAATGATAAAACTCAAAAATTCTTGAGAAGCATACGAAGGTCTTCTCTACGCATGATATTCTCGCGTTACCGATAATTACAGCTTTATGGTTTAAGTTTTTTTACGGTTTTTAAATTTCTCGTGTCAGATCTAGGCCACTCGGACTGTGCCATAACCGATTTTTTTCTCTTTACAGAGCGCATGGGAGCTGAGAGAGGTTCAGCGAGAGTCAGCTCGACGACTCGTGTTATGTGTTGTGCACATAAATATTTAATCGCTAGGTTTTATTGCAATAAAATTGTTAAATATTTCTGTGAAATAAAGAGTTCAATTTTCTGTGATAATACATTCCTCCTAAACGGAATCACAGCTGAGGAAGCAGATTGAACGTAATTATAAGAAGTCCGTGCCATTCCATATCTGTTAATGAATTATATTTGTACCTCACCTCGTCATAATAAAAAAGTCACCAAATATTTAAATAAATCTTTAAATTATGAAGTTCCCTCCGAATCCTTTATCCAAAAAAAATTAATCCATGAAAACGATATTTTAAATTTATTTTCTGCATATAATGACAGATTGGTAACAAACCATAAAACCTTTTTTAAAGCCCCATAAAAACTAATAAGATCTACCGTTTCGTTTTGTGACCGTTATATTGGACCTGTCTAACAAATTTAAACCAACTTTTTACCACTAACAGCTCTAGAATAGACAAAAACCGTATTAGAAGATGACATTCGCCAACTTTTGGCAAATGAGCGAAAACGTGATTTAAGTAAAAGCTATTGGAACAGATTATTGAAGATGTTTTATCATCTTCATAATCAATTAAAATTATTAGGTTTTTTTTTTTTTATGAGATATGAATATTTTCAGTTTTTTTTTTACTCATAATAAAAATTATCACATAAATATTAATATGTAATATGTTTTTTTAAAAATCTGTATTTATCACTATTACAAGTATGTTATGTGTAGTATATTAAAGTAATCAAGTCACAGAAAATGTGAAAAAAAATCGAGGATATTTCTTCTCGTTTGTTATGTGAATCGATTACCTAAAACATGTAACAATTAATTTTTTAAATCAAATAGCCGTGTTAGTTTCGGTTTATGTTTTCAAACGGAAAATATATAAAAAAAACTGTAAACTGAAACAAGTTTGTTCACATCTACGCAAGCTTTAATTATTTATATTGAAATTAGCACAAGATGTTGCGTCGTGCGTACAGATGTTACACTGATGATGGAAAGAAGAAATTATTTATAACGATACGAAATTATTTTTTAGTATGGATTTGCATCTCTTAAGCTGATCACAAAATCAAAATAAAAATAACTATTAACTAATAAAAATAAAATTTGAGCGTCAATATAATGAATTTTTTAATCAAAATATTATCTATGAATTTAATTTTACATTTTATTAAGTTTTAGTGTTTGATAATTTCGGACTTTTCACCCATACAGGTAAATTTTGGATACAATATTTTATGAAATCAATCCATTGATGAAACAATGAGAAAAATTCTCGAAAAGTTTTATAAGGCGTGTCGTGAAAAAATTTCAATCATTTTTACTATCATTTCACGTGTAAACCGATTGTCCGAAATATTGTATACAAAATCATTTTTCTCTTAAAAAATCGGTAAGAGTATATTTTTTGAAGTAAAAAAAAATGTTAATTAAAATGATATGTGAATGTTTTCACGATAGATAACTGTAAATATATAAGAGTGTTTTATTCATTTTTTTAGGATCAAGCAATCATTTAAAAAAAGTGTGTTTATTGGATGTCAATGCATGCTATTTTTTTCTGAAGCTTATCATGCAGCACATATGTTTAAAAAATCCAGGCTCTTTATTTTCTTTTTGTTAATTTACAATAGTTGTTAGGGCTGTACTTACATTATACTGCGCGCAGGCTGTGGGGCTTACAAGATGTGGCATAGGTTGATTTATGAGGTTAGATTTTTCCTTGTTCGTTATTGAGTTTAAGTATGAAAAATTTATCCAAAAAACCCTGTTTTCACAGAAGTTATAATTATAATTATTATTATAATTATTAAAGTAACTTTGTATTTTTGTCTTCACTTTTGAGTTTATAGAAATTAGTTGCATAACTAGTTTCGACCCAATGACCGGGTCATCATTAGATGCATGACTGATGCCTTGTTCCTCAACAAGATTCATAGAAGTTATTTTTATCAAAATATATATTTCCTTATAGATGTCTTCTCGTATGGAGTAAAAACAACGTCAGCAAAAGAAAAAAACTGCAACGAGCCATCACTTAAACTAGTTATATTCTTTATTGTTATAAGTTATCCAAGCAAATTCCCGCGGTATAAGATTAAGATCAGCCATAAATCAATAATAAAAAAATCCAATCATTTTATATGATCTCATTGTAACATAGTTTTGGTGGTTAGGAGGAAAATTCTCGCGAGGTCAAAACAGGAATGGTAAGTACGTGATTCAAGATTTATATGGATGTGCAAGCCAGGGATGGTACTGCTGGCATGAAGTAAGTTAAAAAAATACAAAACTATAAGAATATTTTTTGATTATTATAACTTGATGGTAAAAACTGAGAACTGCATAATTTTTGGCTGTGCGATAGTTTGAAAAAGTACGTTTACTGACGAATGAGGAGATATCTTGGAACCCAAATTGGACTAAGCATTAAAAAAATCGCACCAGAGTTCATTATCCCCAATAAAATGCGGCTATATACCCATGAAACAAATTTTCTATTTATGACTACCCAAAATTGAGTGCATGGTTTAAAATGTTATTTGAGTTCACCAGATATGTTCATGCGGGTAAAAATTATAGGATAATAATATAAGATTTTCTTATATTTCAACATTGCTAGTTTACTTCAATTTAATAAGGTTTTTTTTCAGTTTTTTGATTTGAATTCATATTAGTTCTAAATATAAACATCAGTTTTTTTTCCCATTTTTTAAACTTTTACATTTCAACTTCATTAGTTTTAAAACATTTATAACAAAATTAGGTTGAAAAATCGTCAATGTACTTTTACTTTGCTATTGTCAAGAATTTTTCTAATATTTATTTAATTTCTAATTAAAATTAAATTTTTGAAAATAATGGTAACGTAAACAACAATATTTTACATTTCATTGAATACTAAAATGAAATTAATACCTTTTACTTATATTCTTTTGAAAACATTTCCGAATAAAATAAAATGCTTCTAACCTTGACACCCCTGGCATCAATAGCTTGATGATGACCAATGAACTTGGGAAGCCACGGGCATGGGGAACGGTGCCAGAGGCGATTTGCCATCCTATAAAAGCGGTCCAGGTAATTTCTGCTTTAGTCGATGCTTGGATCAGGATAAGGATACGTACGTACAGCTCCTTTTTCATTACTTAAACACCATACTAACCTTGCAATAATATGTGTTAACGAAAAAGTGATGAGTGACAAGAGATATAGAACTTTTTATTATTATACTTTTGGGTAGAACCTATTGCAAATTAGTTTTTACATACATAATGAATTCAATATATTTGCAGGCACTTGTTTCCATTGTAAATTAACGGAGATTCGTAGGAAATGAATTGCATCTACTACAGTCTCGATTTGAGTTTTGAAGTCGCTTTCAAGGTATGCATACATGCCAATTGGCTTACTTAATATCTACATTTTTTATCCTTTTAACGCTCCTATTCTGGATGTTTGCATCGGTTGTTACAATTTATTTAACGTAATAGTGTCTGATATTTATAAATTAATTTAATTAATAATAAAACATATATATAGGCAATCGATTCACACTATTCACGATGTAGAGATTATATTATAATTTGATTATTTTTTCAGCGTTGCATTTCTGTGCACTTTGTGCACTTAAAATTTGGGTAGTCTATTTTGATTTATATAATTTTTTTAACGAGCAATATTGCTTTGTTAAATAACAGCAATAACAATTAATTTCCTGCAGGATCACCATGTTGAGGCAATTGTTCTTCGTGGCAGTGGCGCTCGTCGCGATGGTGCGAGCCGCAGAAGTCTCGGAGGAGCAGATGGCTGTGGAGGTCCTTGAGCCTGAGGTCTATATATTCTTAACTAATTATATTTATGTTATCAAAAAAAAAAAAAAATTAGCATTACTTTGATAGAGCGTAACTTACACTTGATTTTTTTGTTCTAGCAAGTATTAAAAGTGCCCCGATATACATAATATAATTGCAAGGCTTCTTTACGCATTAAATTCTTGAATTATTTTCAAATATCTTTATATGTAAGAATTTCTATATTTTTAAAATAAAAATTATAAAATGAATGAGTCATTTGGTGCATGCTACGAGTATAATAGTAATTTTTTTTAATGAAACAAAGCTTCAATCGAAAACGATCTGGTGAATAATAATAATGAGAAATTCATTGCATAATTGCGCCTTGCATAATTTTTTCTATGATTGAGAATAGTCAATCATTGTATGCGCGATTCGACAGACTGGTCAGACCGGAAACTTTTAAGTCACATTTGGTATATTGCTCTGTAACATTACATTGTGGACTAAAAACTTGTTGATAAATTATTGAGTCAATCGCTTCACATGTGAAACAACTAAAAAATTTCGGGAATTTTTAACATTTCCATGGCTGACGCGGTCCGGTAGACTACATAGGATTTCTAACGATTTTTTTTTGTGATTTTGATTGATAAAGCAAATTTATATATTTAATAAGAATATAGCTAAATAAATTCGTTGATATATTTTACACCTAACAAGTATACGTTTTTTTTTTTTTAATGATTTGTTTTAGTGGTAAATAGCAAATTACAAAAAATATTTATTAATTTTTTCATTTTCTTAATAAATAAAAAATTCATTTGATTTATTTTAGTTATCAAATAAAACAGTAGTTTATATTGAATTTGCTTAAAATTCAATTGATTTGATTTTAAATCCACCCGTGTATTTATTTTGAGCGAACTGATAAAATATATTGAATTTATCTGAAATCGTTCAATAAGTATGAAACTTTACATTTGCATTTTTGTGTAGAATGGATGAATTCGGACTTTATAATTGAATATCATGAATTAAATAAACACCCGCTCTATGCCAAAATCTTAAAGTAAAAAGGGTCAGATGAAACTGTTTGTTTTTATGCCACGGAGTTGTATTTAATCCAGGAGGTATAAAGGTCTGATCAATAAAATCAATACATCAATAGCCCACAAAAATCAAAGGACGCTTTAAAGATATTGAACAACTAATGATATAGTATGAGGAAGTAAAAAATGTATTTTTTGCAGGTGCAGAGTCTGGAGCTTGAAAGGTCTGATGGAGACAACCCCCGCAGCAAGCGCAACCTGTTTTTCCTGAAGCAGAGGCTGCTCGGCCTATTCGGGTCAGTACTCGATTTCTATGCCGTATAAAAACTCATTTTTGATAGAAATCAAACACTATGTATTTGTGTGTATGTGTGAGCGTGTGTATATATGTGTTTGTATGTGTGTGTGCGCGTTGTGTCCGAAATCAAAGCTAATTATTCTTAATTCGTTATTTGCGAAAACTCGTTTTTTTTTTGTTCTCGACAGTATAAATATAGTATACAGTATAATTATTTATGAAAATAAAGTATGGAAATATTATATTAATTAAGTGTGTTATTTTTTTATTAGAAGTCGGGGTTGGAATAATGGTGGCAGAAGACGATATACTTACTACACTTCACCGTCCTACAGTTACCGCAGAGGTCCATCCTACTCTTACTACCCTGGGGGATATGGTAACGGCGGATATTTCAACCGTGGATACTCCGGCGGTATATTTAGAGGTGGCTTCTTCGGCAACGGATTTAGAAGTGGTTTCTTCAGCAACGGATATAGCGGGGGTTCGAGTGGCGGGGACTCTAGTCCTCCGCATCATGTCGATCCACCTCACATTCCCGAGCACCATCCTGACCCACCATCGCATCCAGACCCACCATCGCATCCAGACCCACCATCATTCTAATGCTGGCAATATTTAGTCGCTCCTTTTTTGTGCTGCCCATATAAATAGTGTATCAGTATGTTTAATAAGTGTAGAATTATATAATATTTAAAAAAAAAAAAAATCGTATATCCTGTGCGAATATAATGCATTAATTCCACCCAAAATAACAGCTGATGAAACAGATTGGAAACAATTTAATATATCGTGACAATGCATATCTGTTAATTCATTATATTTTTTGTTTAATTTTAATAATAATAAAATCATATACTTACACAAATGTTAAAATAATGCAAGTCCTGAAAGTCTTTGAAAGTCTGTTCTTTGGTTCATTAGATAATGGTTGTCTACTCCTTGCGTGGAAAGTAATGGAAAAGCTACTGGACGCCCCTCGAGTTAGTATTTTTGTTCATCCATTGATCTCGGGTATATTGAGAGTAATCTTCCGTTTTTCGCTGCTAGCCGGTATACTTGATACTAGAACCAGGTCCTTCATGTTGGAAGCTTTACATATCTGTAGTGGTAGCACAGTCATTTTATTGCCATCATGATTTCTAATGATCAAGATTGAAAAACCATTTCCAGCATGAAAACCTTGCCAAAATCCGCCCACTCTCAAAAAGTTACATTCACATATTTAGAACTTAGATAAAATTTCTAACACCAAGAACTGATGATGTAAAATTTAACAACTGGTCAGCTCCGTGGATAGCTATTGAATGCCTAAAGAGATTTGCTGTAGGAAAAATACATCCTTAACATTTAAAATTAACATAAACGCAAATAAAATATTCCATAAAAATACCCAATACGATCTAACTTAGACGCTTATTATATGCCCATAAAATTAAATAATAATAACTTAAAAATATAAATCTAGCCTAAATTAAGACGCCGCGGATGAACCTAATAAAATTAAAATAAACCTAAAACATTACATAACAATACAACATTAACGAATAACAAAGCAGGAAGAAATAATATACAATATTATAACGCGCTCGTCGGGGACACAACTAATAATAGTCGCGTTCATAAAAATCAGCGTATAAAATAAATTGAAACACATCCACCTGCTTCGAAGATCCAGCTCCCTGCTCGGCAGCATCCCTTCACCACAGAATCTACACTTAATTAAAGGTTCAAAATAATATTTAATTATTTGGTATTTAAAAGAGACGCGTTTATCCGGGATGCGACTGCTCGCTCTTGCCCTTCTGAACCCAGAAACTCCCGTCTTCCTCCGGCGATGACGATTGAATGCCGCATTTTTGCGTGTCCGACGCTCTCGAAGATCTTCAAGCGACTCTCTGCGTCTGACATTCTACCTGTGACCCCTACATCCCTGAAAGAATGTCGACCATGTGCTGCACACTTGACATACCCTCTGTTCTGCAAAGGTCTACCTGACCTCAAGCCAGCGACGACGTACGCGTATATTGCCCGCGACACCCCGCAAAATAAATTCAAATAATTACATATTTCATTACTTGCGACGCTTCGAATTCACGAATCGTCATAAGATGTTACACCGATGATGGAAAGAAGAAATTATTTAAAACGCTACGAAATTATTTTTTAGTATGGAATACATCTCTTAAGCTGATCACAAAATCAAAATAAAAATAACCACCACATATTCAAATTTGAGCTTCTATATAATAAATTTTTTAATCAAAATATTATCTTTAATTTAATTTTACATTTTATTAACTTTTAGTGTTTTTCATCCATACAGGTAAATTTTGGATACAATATTTGAAGTAATCAATCCTTGATTTCTCCTTGTACGTTATTGAGTTTGAGTAAGGAAAAATATATCCAAAAAACCCTGTTTTCACAGAAGTTATTTTTATCAAAATATATATTTCCTTATAGATGTCTTCTCGTTTGGAATCAAAACAACGTCAGCAAAAGAAAAAATCTGCATCGGGTCATCACTTAAAACTAGTTATATTCTTTATTGTTATAAGTTATCCATGGAAATTCGAATCTAAAAATACAAATATAAGAATAAGAACAGCCATAAATCAATAATAAAAAAATCCAACCAATTTACATAGTTTTATACATATTTTTGGTGGTTAGGAGGAAAATTCTCGCGAGGTCAATACAGGAATGGTAAGCACTTGATTTAAGATTTATATAGATATACAAGCCAGGGATGGTACTGCTGCCATGTAATTAGTGAAAAAATACAAAACTATAAAAATACTTTATGATTATTATAACGTGATGGTAAAAACTGAGAACTGCATGATTTTTGGCTGTGCGGTAGTTTGAAAAAGTGCGTTTACTGACATCTATCGAGCAAGATGAATCATGAGGAGATATCTTGGGACCCAAATAAGACTAAGCATTAAAAAAACCACAGTTCATTATTCCCACTAAAATGCGGCTATATACCCATGAAACAAATTTTCTATTTATGACTACCCAAAATTGAGTGCATGGTTTAAAATGTTATTTGAGTTCACCAGATATGTTCATGCGGGTGAAAATTATAGGATAGTAATATAAGATTTCATTCTATTTCAACTTTGCTAGTTTACTTCAATTTAACAAGGTTTTTTTTCAGTTTTGTGTTTTGAATTAATATTAGTTATAAATATAAACATCACTTTTTTTTCCCATTTTGTAAACTTTTACAATTCAAAGGTATTAGTTTTGAAACATTTTTAAGAAACTTAGATTGAAAAACCGTCCAAGTAATTTTACTTTGCTATTGTCAAGAATTTTTAAATATTTATTTAATTTCTAATTAAATTAAATTTTTAAAAATAATGGTAACATAAACCACAATATTTTACATTTAATTAAATACTAAAATTAAATAAATACTTTTTACTTATATTCTTTTGAAAACATTTTCTTATAAAATAAAATGCTTCTAACCTTGACACCCCTGACATTAATATCTTGATGATGACCAATGAACTTGGGAGGCCTCGGGCATGAGGAACGGTGCCAAATGCGATTTGCCATCCTATAAAAGCTGTCCAGGTAATTTCTGCTTTAGTCGACGCTTGGACAGGATAATGATACGTAAGTACAGCTCCTTTTACATCATGAGTAATAACCATACTAACCTTGCAATAATATATGTTAACGAAAAAGTGATGAGTGACAAGTGTCGAGAGGGATAGAACTTTATTATATACTTATTATTATAACTAACTATATAACTATTATTATACTTTTGGGTAGAACCTATGTTTTAACATACATAATGAATTCAATATATTTGCAGGCACTTGTTTCCATTGTAAATTAACGGAGATTCGTGGGAAATGAATTGCGTCTATTACAGTCTCGATTTGAGTTTTGAAGTCGCTTTCAAGGTATGCATACATGCCAATTGGCTTTCTTAATATAAACATTTTTTATCCTTTTAACGCTCCTATTCTGGATGATATCGATTGTGACAATTTCTATAACGTTATAACGTCTGATATTTATAAATTAATTCACACTATTCACGATGTAGAGATTCTAGTAGAATTCGAATATTTTTTCAGCGTTGCATTTGTGAATCCAAGACGATAAATCATATTTAATACACTTACAATTTGGATTTATAAAACATTTTAATGAGTAATATTGCTTTGTTAAATAACAGCAATAACAATTAATTTCCTGCAGGATCACCATGATGAGGCAATTGTTCTTCGTGGCAGTGGCGCTCCTCGCGATGGGACGAGCCGCAGAAGTCTCGGAGGAGCAGATGGCTGTGGAGGTCCTTGAGCCTGAGGTGTATATATTCTTAACTAATAATATTTAAGTTATCAAAAAAAAAAACTTAAGCATTATTTGATAGAGCGTAGATCACACTTGATTATTTTGTTCCAGCAAGTATTCAAAGTGGCCCGATATACATAATACAATTGCAAGTCTTCTTTGCGCATTAGATTCTTGAATTATTTTCAAATATCTTTATAAACACGAATTTCTATATATTTAAAATAAAAATTATAAAATGAATGAGTCCTTTGCAACTTGCTACGAGTAAAATTGTAATTTTTTAATGAATCCAAGCTTCAAACGAAAACGATCTGGTGAAAAATAATAATGAGAAATTCATTACAAAATTGCTCCTTGCATAATTTTATCTATGCATGATTTTATTTTCTAAAACTAATTTCTGTGATGGTGACAGTCATTCATTGTATGTGCGGTTCGACAAACTAGTCAGACCGGAAACTTTTGAGTCACATTTGGTATATTGCTCTTTAACATCCCAAACTTCCTTATGGACTAAAAACTTGTTGATAAAATATTGACTGAATCGCTTCACATCGTTGATGGGAATTATTTAACATTTCCATGGCTGACGCGGTCCGGTAGACTACATAGGATTTGTGTCATGTCATTTAACTAACGATTTTGTTTGTCATTTTGATACCTCAATAGCCCACGAAAATCAAAGGACAGCTTGAAAGGTCTGATGGAGACAATCCCCGCAGCAAGCGCAATCTGTTTTTCCTGACGCAGAGGCTGCTCGGCTCATTCGGGTTAGTACTCGATTTCTATGCCGTATAAAAACTCATTTTTTAAAGAAATCAAATGAGTATATTTATATATATATATATATGTGTGTGTGTGTGTATATATATATACATATATGTGTGTGTCCGAAATCTAGGCTAGTTATTTTTAATTAGTTATTTGCGAAATCTTGTTTTTTTTTTCTTGTTCTCGACAGTATAAATAAAATATACAGTATAATTATATATGAAAATAAAGTTTGTAAATATTATATTTATTGAATGTGTTAATTTTTTTATTAGAGGTGGGGGTTGGAATAATGGTGGCAGAAGACGATATAGTTACTACACGTCACCGTCCTACAGTTATTACAGAGGTCCATCCTATTCTTACTACCCCGGGGGATATAGTAACGTTGGATATTTCAACCCTGGATACATCGCCGATATATTAAGAGGTGTCTACTTCGCCAACGGATTTAGAAGTGGTTCCTTCAGCAACGGATATAGCGGGGGTTCGAGTGGCGGGGATCGACCTGATCATGACCGAACAGATTCCTTTGACCCACCATCGCCTCCTGACCCACCATCGCCTCCTGACCCACCATCGCCTCCTGACCCACCATCGCCTCCTGACCCACCATCGCCTCCTGATCCACCATCATTCTAATGCTGGCAATATTTAGTCGCTCCTTTTTTGTGCTGCCCATATAAATAGTGTATCAGTATGTTTAATAAGTGTAGAATTATATAATATTTTTGAAAAATAAAAAAATCATATATCCTGTGCTAATATACGAGTAGTACATTAATTCCACCCAAAATAACAGCTGACGAAACAGATTGGAAACAATTATAATTCATCGTGACAATGCATATATGTTAATTAATTATATTTTTTGTTTACTTTTAATAATGAAAAAATCATATACTTACACAAATGTTAAAATAATACAAGTCCTGAATCCAATGATCCTGTCAACAATCCTGATATCTATTCAACTTTAATAAAACTAACCTATTCTCAGCTATCATATATTTTTTTTTATCAAAAGCCTTAAAGTCTCTTTCTTATTAATATAAATGCGGCTATTTTACTTTTAATGATATGGTTAAGTGATGTATAAATATGTATGAAACACAAATTTTCTCAATGGCATCATAGTTGATTAAACAAGCGCGAGAAGTTTCTACCAACTACTAAAGTATTGTTGTACTTCATCTCATCATTGTGATGTTGAATTATCACGATAGTCACAAAATATTCAAATCACAGCATTGAATATTTAATTTTACATTTGTCCCAAATGTCAAAACGACCGGTTGTTATTCTGCAGGTGTCCGTCGGAAGATCAACATCAATGTGAGATAAAAACAGTTGAAATATCTGATGAGCCGCCTCATATTTAAAAATATTTAAAAAACTTAAGGACCGCCCCGTTGTTTGGTAGCTAGCACGTGTGCTTGCGTCTTGAGCTTAATTAGCTAATAAGCCATTTTTCAAAATTCCGTATTACAAATTGTTTCCAGGATTGATTTCTTTGATTGCCTTGTATATTATATGTTTAATTCAGTAGATGGATCAAATTGTATATGGCGACATTCGCAATTGAATTTTTTCTACTACTTGCTATATTTCATGCAAAATATCATTAGCTTGTGAAAAATTATCGCACGATGGGTGGCGCGTGCATTTCTTTTAACCATTCCCTTGATGCAGTTTTTATTCGGCCTTGAAAATGCGATACAATAAGTCGCCTCTTCATTTTCCTCAGTACTTGAGGTCCCAGGTTCTTGACCGCTGTTGGTGTTAAGAGACTTTCAAAACGGTTCACGTGTAATTGTTTTTGCAAACATGCACCGCGCCGGTTACCACAGACAGCCCGGCAAGGTCAGTGCTGCTCAAATAGGCTTTTATTTAAGTAAATATATTCAAGGAAAATTAAAAAAAAAAATGTCCACTAATTTCTTACGCAATCTCTAAACCTGCCACATCGCTCATTCCAGTGGCGGCGAGTTCATGACGTATTGTACGTATGTATTACTCTATACGTGCACTAATTTAAACAATCCGATCAATTTTTTTATTTATAAAAGGGATAAGAATAAGGGTGTGTATTCCACTATAATATTTTAGTAAAAATTTAAGATGTATCTAATTTTTTAATTTTTTCACTGAGCTTTGAATCATCAAGCTCAGACGTTGCACCACCGCTGACTTGTTTGGCATGTCCTGGCGTTCTGTGGGCCGACGAAATCGTAAATTTTAATATATGTTTAATAAATTCATATGATTATTTTTAATATGACGATTCACAATTTATAAAAATTATGGCCTTCCCCGCGTCATAAACTTCCCCGGTGAAATCCAACAGTCCACGTGTTGATTCTTGCATATTAGATATGTGCGGAATTACCATACTCGAGTTCAAGTTTAAGAGAATATTTGGTTATTAAGTATGTTAAATTAGCAAGATTCTAGGCGATTATGTATGCGTGTTATCTCACCATTGACTTGAAATTAAATTGGGTATGCCTATGCATATGCAAAACAATGATAATTTTGCAATATTATAAGAATATTTATTATTTCATCAAGATGCGTAAATGAATTTACATTATCAACTATGTTTGAACGAGGCTGGTAAATAATTGATAATTTAAAAACTTCATGATTATATCAGGCTGTTTTGCTGTTTGCTGAAATGCAAAATTATATGTTGTTTATTTCAATAAAGTTAAGTCTTTAAAAAATATATTTGTATTTTATAAACGATATATTTAGCTTAACTTATCTGAAGGAGTTTTTAACCACACTACTTAGAAAGCGTATGATGTCATAAAGAAACTGACAAGTATACAGGAAAATCACAAAAAACTTGTAATAAAGAAGGGATTTCTCTTACTTACGATTTAAAAAAAATACCAAGATGTTTATTAATTTTTCTTTAAAGTTTGTCATGAAATTTTTAAAATAAATAATAATATTTTAAATAAAAATTTTTGTTAAAAAAAAGGTAATTCAACATATTTAATTTCATCATAACGTCATAATGTAGGCTTTATATTTAGACGAATTTTTAAATTTGCAATATATTTTATTTAAAAACATCTGACAAGCATGTTTAATAAATTAAAATAAATATTCGATACACATAACCTTCTACAACCCACACAAATGGAAATCTTACAGTGATGCTTTGCATTATTTTTGAATAGGAAGTCGACGTTTTTGATAATTCACGACCCGGCACTCCGTGTTGTTTATTACCTTTTTATTATACTCTTGCCTACCAAGCCAACATAATCCGATTTGACATTAATTTAATATGCATCATTACAGTGGCATACGTGTATTTTCAATACCGGTATTTTTTCAATATTTTTGTCAAAATTATGTGTATAAAAATAAAATAAAATGAAAGTGTATATATTTGCTGGTTTTCTTTGAAAGGCGACGTCTTGAAGGAACAGCTCATGATGGTAATAACGGTAGTTACGGTACTCCATTTTAATGTCTTCAATAAAATCCACACCATAAAAACCGTATTAGATGTTCTTCAAACGGCGGAAAATCAATGAAAAATATCTTCAAGATAGCATTTTAAAATAAAAGTCAGGATACAGTCATTCCAAAAATATGCCTACATAGCCTGGCTCTTGACAGAGAATTTAAAAATTGAGTTGTGTATCGGTATTTACTTTACTACTTCAAAATGTTTGCATTATGTTTGTAGATTCTAATACTTACGAAATTGACAATTATTTTTAAAAGGGCTATGGGAATTTCCCTTTTTTCTTACCGCAATGATTCGAGTTTATTTTACGGAATTAATTGCTTAGTGGGTTGTTAAAAAAATATTTGATTATTTCTCAACCGAGCTAACGGTCTGAGAAATTATTTTTGCAATAACGTGCGATCGTGACGTTATAGTGTATTTGAGAATATAAAAAAAAGTTGTTAACACACCGATAATCGCCTCTCGGTCCAGTGACCTAACCATGGGGTTGACTGCTCAATTCTGATCAAAAAGTAAAATGTCGCTTAGTTCAAATGAAAGAATAATATATATATTTCGTGTTCTCATCCAATCTAAGTGTAAACGTTTTCCGCTCGTAGAAAAGAATACAATACAATACATTTAGAAATAAACTTCTTCATCAAGTGCCTCTCCTCAGAGGAGGTTGGCGACCATTTCACTGAGCATATACTCATGCTGAGCCAGTGTTTTTTTTACACCGCAGTTTTATATTGGAACGAAAAGTCTGCTTATTGCTGCTGCCCTAGAAATAAACGATTTAGTTTTTTTGTTGATTTAGAGTGTTCATTCATTAAAATCCGGTTGGGATCATTATTTTATTTGTGTTATTGGAGAGCCATCTTACAAAGTGCCATCTACACCAGCTCAATGTTACCTGAGGCTCTATACGCGGTCTTGCTGAAACAAGAAAGTGAATGGTTCGGGCATTAGCAGATGGCAGTAATGACGAGCATGTTTTCTGTAAATAAAATTTATAGACGAAATGAATATCTCATTTGTGTTTTTTACAAATTTAAAACTAAAATTATTTCAGATTTCCTTATGCATATAATATTATTATGTATTTTACCCACACAGGTGCTTATGCACCTGTTTAGCTGTAGGCGGGATTCTATAATCCCGCCTACAAATCAAACAGGTTTCGTACATTTTTGTCAACTCGAAAAAAGATTCATAATGTTTTGCTTAAAATACATTCTAGCAACCAGTTGGCAACTTATTTATATATTTATAACTATGTTCACGTAAAAACCCCCCTGAGATTCTATAATAGCCTTATTGTTTATTTACAGCAAGTAATTGCACTGTAAACGTGTGATGGAAGATCTATGTTGATAAAAAATTTAAAATTATTTTAGCAATAATTTCAAAAAAGATTTTTTAGGTATTGGAACCAAAATAATCACTATAAAATACTCGCTACCACAACCATTAAAATGCAACCACACGTGCCAAAATATATTTAATTCAACGAAGAGTTATTCTAAAAAAAAAAAAAATTCAATTACACCATCTAGTTTAAAACATATTAATCAAATAATTTTTTTTTTTACATTACTTAAAACATGTTTTTTTTCCCTAAGGTTTTATAGTATCTCTAAAAAAATACTATTTTTCGAGCCAGGTACTGTATTTCTGGCGCTTTTTTATTTATTTTGTCAGGTATATCATATTTTGATTGTCTAAAATTACCTTTTGTAAAAAATTACATTTACTCAAATGCCACTCGAGCAGGGGTTGTGCATTACACTAATGATAAAACTAAATATATAGCCTGTTTTTACACACTTTTAAAAATTATTTGGCAGCAGTTATTGGCGAAATACTGGATTAAATATCAAACACCAGGCGTGACTTGAATTGAATTAAAAAAATGAAAGGATGAAGCTCTGTTATATAAGTCATACGAGCTGAATAAAAATAAATAAACGTGGAATATTAAATATCAATGCTTCGAGGTCAACAACTTCACCAATAGTTATACTTTTTCAATATTTATAATTTACTATTATTATGAAAATATATCTGATTTTGCTAAATATATATATATTGCAACATGAATGAATTATTTTTAAAAACAAGTTTGGTACAAAGCAAACATAATTTTAAACACCTTAATTTATTGAAAAGTAGCTCTCCATTTAATTAATATTTTCTAGAGTTCTTTAAACTATTTTTATTTCAGAAATTTCAGTATTTATACAGTGCTATTAAGTAAATCTTAAAAAAAAAAAACAAATAAAGCATATTGCATCCGATTGTCAAGCAAAAAATCCAAGGAAAAAGAGGCATTAACATGAATGCAGAATTTGCAACAGTGGCTGTGAGTTGGGAGTACAGCCGAACAAATATGACTGGCCCAGGATTTATCCATGATGGGGCATAATGGATTTATCCATTATGGATGGGTCTGACCCTCTCTGAAGAGAGGTACCTGATGATGATGATGAACTTGTTTGGCGGCCCTGTTTCGCTGACCGGGCGGTTCTGCGACCTCGTGGTGACGTCACGACGCTTCTGGGAAATCCCCTGGCAATGCGCAGAAAGGCGTAATCTCTGTAATCTTCTAGCTCACAACACCAGGCTACGGGGCTTAGAGTGGACGCGAAGCTACAGAAAAACTGTGACTCACAATTAGTTTCTTTGGATACCACACACAAAAAAAACGTAATGGGCAATTACGTTCACGATTTTACACGTCCGATATTTATGCTTTGCATGAGATTATTAAAAAAAGCACATTTTTTAAAAAATAAATTAAAACAAATCAAGACTGAATCATAGTTGTGGGAATTTTTTCGCTTGATTTGTAAGTCAAATCCATCGAACTTAGAGTACTAGGAATGGCCTGATTTTTTGATTCCAGATATTAACGCCCAAATTCCGTAAAATTGTTTTAATTGAAAAATGATTATCATTACGTCACATAAATTGTACGAAACTTTGTTTTCCTGATTAATCATTTATGATTTCATTGATAAATTAAGAATGTCAATACATTTATTCAACTTGGTCTTAACTGTAGAGTTTTTGAATTTTGAAATAATAATAACTGTTATTAAACATCGACTACATAGGTGTAGGTTTGAGTCCTACCTAACTACACATTTTATACAGTAAAACTTTTATGAGAAAGAAAAAAATAATAAATTGTCCTCAAGAAATAACTGGACATTATTAACAGAAAAAATAATTGATTTAGCAAATCGTGACGTTTGAATCGATTTATTCATATTAATTAGATCTGACGGTAATTTATTCGACATAAATGATATTCACGTTGGTAAAAAGTTTATATACGCCTCTGGCAGCATCGCCGCGGTGGGAAACCCTTTCAGTTTCAATGAGAAAACGGGTCCTGTGCTACTTGGTCTAGTTGTGTTTTAAAGGCTGTTGAGGAAGGTCAAGACTTCATAATTTTTTCCAAGAATTCGTACTAGACAATTTTCACGAAGGTAATAATTATAAAACAAACGTGCACCGCACTGAGTAGACTAGATCACAATAAAAAAAATCGTTTCTAGAATGTTAAGTAATTTTGAAGTTTTGCCGAAACAAATAGACAACAAATATCTTGGCCATTTCCAATCACTATAAAACTTCATAATAATAAAAAAATATATAAATCTAGAAATGATAATTAGTTTCTTTCTGGTGAGACGTGCATATTGAGACCTCGTGTTTATTTGCTCAACTATTTATGCACATACCTCATGTTTTAATTTATATTTAGATTTTATTTTATACGAGTTAACCAATTATCAATTTACGAGAGAAAACATTAAAAAATACGATTAAAATGCCAGGTTTGGGATAAATTTGATTCGCGTATGTCTTCATTGGCCGGTAGCTCTAAACCCTCTGGAGTTTAGAGCTACCGGCCTCTCTTTTCTTGAACCGATGGTTCAAGGATGATTTCTGTATATAGTCAATTTTGAAACGTATGAAGCAGCCGTCATCCAATACAATTATCATTAAAATCTAATCATATTTAAAAATTCGTCGGCTAGTCCATTGTTTTCCATAACATAACCCAAAGCGTAGAAGCAGTGTCGCCGTCAATGGTCAACCAGGTTTTTTGCCACCTGGGACGGTCCCCCATTTGTCATTTTTAAATCAATCAAAAACAGCACGAATTTTCGTTAAATTTCACACTCATAATTATTATTACAACATTATTGTATAATTATTTTTTATGGACCGCTACCATCGCCTTTCCTCTTGAGTACGCCACTGCCTCCGCGCGTCTTATCTCAGTAAGAACGATGCGAGTTTTTATCGAAGTTCATTACATAAATGGTCGGGGGATTATTGAAAGTTTTTAATGATTAGAAGATATAAATTGCAAAAAGCGATAGGTGTTTTTATTTATTTTTTAGTTGAATGGATGCAGTAATACTGGCACATGCTACCATCGTCAAGTGTGACGCTTTATCCATCCAAATCTTGACCTTTTCCAACATAAGACGTCAGTTAATTTCTAAATGGTTTTCAGGGTCCAATCGGAGATTTTCTTGTTCATGAAAATCTCTTAATTCCCTGCACCCTTTTAAGTAATTTTGAGTATGTTTACTCCGCTGAATTATATAGTTCAGAGGTAGTTATCCTGGTCTCTATCCTCTGTCAGTGGACAATTTGACAGTGAAACGAACAAAAAAGTTTATTAGCTCTAGTCTAAACCATAAAAAAATTCTGTAATATACTACATACGGACTTATTATGATGTCTAAATTATAAAACTTATCATTGAAATATCTTAATTGTATAAATATAAATAAGTATAAAATAATATATATTAACCTAACCAAACCAATGTCATTTTTTGGCTATCTAGCTTAAAATATCATATCTATTGTCAACATATTATGAATTATTTCAAATTAATTGATGTTTTTAGTAAAATATACCATATAATAAAAACTCATTTTCAAATAAGTATTAAGTCTCAATTCTGTATTAAGGCTCATATTAGACTTTCAAATAAAATTAGGTCAGATGTATGTAGCTATATTCAAAATATTTAAATTCGTACATTTAAATAATGGATTAAAATTTATATGTTTTTTTAAATTTATAAATTAAAACGACTTACTAAGATATGCCAGAACAAGACAAACAAGTATGCCTAGTGGGCATATTTTTTAATTTTTAGAATTTTAAGGTTATTTGTAAAGTCATGTGATATTTTAACAATGTCGTAAGTATTTAATAAAAAATAAACCTGGCTGTTGTGTATTTTCAGTCTGCGTTAATTCAATAATGGCTAGAGGTGACATTTGCAAATATAAATATTTTTTAGAATCAATTAGTGAATTTTATAAGTGACTATTATGTCTGAATTGATATGCGTTGAATTCGAACTCGATGCTGCCGCTGGGAATTCCGTTGGCCGTCACGGCTGCGGTGGACAGAAGGATTTACTCATACATTATGATGACCAGCAGACTGCTCCGAGGTCCAAGTTCCTTGCACCTGACGTGTACCTGCCGTCACGTATGACCTAGTCTCGCTACCAATAAGCTGCGAATAATCCGAGACTTATAATTAGTTATTTAAATATAGCTTAGTGTATTTCGGAAGCTACATAAAGTATATATATTTATATATACTTGAATATATAGGGTTTCTATAGGGTGGATACCGAATTTGCGCTAGTGGTTGGAGATCGGAAGTGTACCCGGATTGGTGAGACTGGTCCAGGATAGAGATATGTATGAGGAAATGGTCACCAACCTCCTATGAGGAATGACAACAGAAGAATAAGATATATATATATATATATATATATGTGTGTGTGTGTGAGTATATATATCTGGATGCCGAATTTGCGCTAGTGGTTGGAGATCGGAAGTGAAGTCGGATTGGTGAGACTGGCCCAGGATAGGGATATGTACGAGGAAATGGTCACTAACCTCCTATGAAGAATGGCAATAGAAAAATAAGATATATATATATATGTATTATATTAAATAATTTTAAGGAATATCTTAACGCCTTAGCGCTAGCAACCAATTATAAAATGTCAGGTGACAATTTTTTCTGGATTATCATTCTTGGTTGTATGCCTTGCAGACTGAACTATTCAATATGTATGTGTATTTTAATTTTAATTTTGTTGTGTTCAATACAGTTTATTTTAATTGATAAATCTTTAATTTATCTATAATATTGCATAAAGTTAGGTTTAAGTATATAAGTGATTTATACATTTATGAAAGAATCGGTTTTTTTTAAATTACTGTGCAGAACGCACCTGAGATACGTTAATTTATGAGTTAGATTCAAAAGGACAAATAAACTTGTTTTAGCGTGTTGTTATTTTCCGAATATAAATAAACACAGGCCATTATATTTAACAGTATGGCCACGATTCCGCCTACGATATCTTTGGCCCCATGGCCGTGAACTCCATGGTTTCTGACCTCAGCTGCTTTTGTCATTTTAGTTATATTTTGTGCTTTATCTCAGCATGCACACCACAACACGGCATTGATCTATTATATATTTCCCGGAATCCAAAATTTAATAAGTTTTCATTAACCACAAGAATCAACACTTTATTAAGACTAATTTATGTAAATGTATAAAACATAATGGTTTTTAAATTTCCCGATTGTTTATTTCCCGACAATAAATTTAAATATTATTATCTGAAACTTTACTTAAAAACAATACTTAAAATTAATTAAATAATCAAAATTGACAGCATTCTTTTAGTGAGGTGGTGTGTAGAAAAATCAAATTTCAAAATCATCAAAAAGTTATTAAAATATCAAAATAATGTATTTCTTTTTATATATTCTTATTATTTTTATAGAGTATAAGTATTAAATGTATAAAATTTTAATTAAATGATAATCAATAAAATTTATTTAAAATACTTTAAGAAAGTTAAAAAAATATTTGTCTTAAATATTATTTATTGTCAAGTATTTCTTTTTCATAGTGTTAAAAATTACCAAAGACCAATACTAGATAGTAAATATACTTTTATAAGAGTTGTTCTTGATGAAACACATCTAAAGCTCTTCTGCTTTTTGGATCCCCAAAAAAAAGACAGCTGGTTCATAATAAAAGCGTAAAAACAGCATTGGCGTCCGCAAAGTATTTTGTGCATTTTTTAATTATAATTTTTTGCGTAAATATGCGAATAGATCAATATGTAAATCGAACCAACGATCTTTGAACTTTGGATAGAGGGCACCAAACTTTTAGATATACTCTAAATATATATATATTAGATTTTGATTTGATTGACACATTTATTTTTTACGTTAACAAGTAAATTCATTATATACCTTTTTTACATTAGTATTACTATTTTTTAATAAAAATGGCATATAATTTTTACAATGCGATATAAAATAAATTTAATAATATAATTTTTTTTTCTGAGGAATATTAATATTTTTGACGTTTTTAGAGTTCACAAATTTTTCAACTAGGATAGCTTTCTTCTTAAGAACACATTTGAATATGTCAACGTAGAAAGTAAAATCAGTCTGCCAGAGCGACTTCCTCGCCCGGCGCAGCCACTGCGGGGAGCTCTGGCGGCAGCAGCTCCGAGGACCACGGAGTATAAAGGCCACCTGGCTCGCCCGGAGCCAGCACACCAGCACCGACTTCCGCCGCACCATGAGACTGCTCCTCCCCTGCCTCGTGCTGGCGTGTGCCGTGCTGGCCGCGCAGGCTGCCACCTTCCGCAGTGAGTACAACCCAACCTAACCTAACCTAACCTGTGCTGGCAGCCGTTGTTATTTGGTGATCTTGCGATTTCTCGGGATTTCATTTCACTTCCAAAGTATCGGTCCCGGTACTGGGAATATATTTACAGATTTTCAGGAAGTTTTCAAACAACCCTTGCAGATGATTTTGGTATTTAGACTTAACATCGTAATCGCGATGATACCCGAGTAATACCCTAATCTCTCCGCATTATTATTTTTATTATTAATTCACATAAAATATTTATTAATTAGAAACGGACGGAGTATCACACCCGCGCTCTCTGGGTGAAGTCAGTTTACACTGACACTAAGCCCTCTCTCTCAGGGTAATCTAACCTTATCATAGAATACTTCCATAAAATGTAGTAATTCATTAGTTGATTGTAATTATGCATTAAAAATGATGGCGCTCAGATATAAATAATATTTAAAAAATTATGGCAACTATGATTACCTGTCTATGAAAATTGACACATCACCATTTTAAAATACTGCAAATCAATTTTTCTAATATAATTTGACAGGTCAGATATTTTCAAAAGTAACGACAAACAATGTAATAAAATGAGTAATTTATTTTGATTACTATTATTCCGGGAAACCCAATACCAGGTTACACTGCTTCTAACAGCAAAAACTATTTCACCTCACATATGAGGGCGTGTATCCAAATTATAGGTTAGGTTTTTTACTGGCCGTGTCACATCACGTGATTTTGGTTCTTATTTGGAAGTCAAGATGGCTGCCATTTCATGTTTTTAATGTCTTTAATGAATTATAGTAGCAGAGGACTAGTGATCGATGGGTTTGATATCAATGTCGAATCACAGTTATTTGGTTGCCAAGTCCGGCTTGATGGCGATGATTATGCGGTTAATTGAGGACGAGGATGTGGTGTTGTGTTACCAGCCTCGTGAGCAAGTTGCAGCGTTGCCGATGCATTTATGAGTATGCAGTGCATAATGATATGATTCGTCTGTTATTCTAATAATAGTTTTCTGCGTTACCACTTTTATCTCAATACGTTTCTATAATATATCGAAACCGGTTTCAAAGCAAACAAAGCCATTAGCAACGTTTTCGAAAATAATTAGGCGATTATCTGAATATTTATGTTTACGAATGCTCGTTTGATAATTTCAGTAGTTCCTCTATCCGAAGATGACCTCAATCTGCTGCTGAGCGACGAGGCGGAGCTGATCGCCCTGTCCCGCGCTCAGCGTTCTCCCCGGCGCAACCGCTACCCCTACGGAGGCGGGGGATATCCCGGGGAGTACCAAGGAGGCTATCCCGGACAGAACCAGGGAGGCTACCCGGGCTTCGGAGGCGGCTTCCCCGGACAGGGCGGTTTCGGCGGCAGTCAATCCAAGGCTGACGCATCTGCCGCGGCTCAAGGACTGAACTACGGAAACGGCGGCTACGGACAGGGAGGCTTCGGGTACCCTGGCTTCGGAAACTTCGGAGGCGGCGGAATCAGAGGAGGGTCCAGCGCCGCTAACGCCCAAAGCTCATCGTTCGACGGCGGCTTCGGTGGACTGGGAGCATCCGGTAGTCAGTCTTCAGCCAATGCCAACTCTCAGAACTTCAACTTTGGCGGCGGCTTAGGAGGTCTGGGCGCCTCGGGGGGTGCCGCGTCGGCCAACGCCGGAACGCAGTCTCTGGGGGGTGGCGGGCTGGGGGGTAGTTCCTCCAATGCCGCCGCTCAGACGCAGAATTTCAACTTCGGGGGTGACCTGGGCGGAGCCTCTGGTGGTGCATCATCAGCCAACGCGGCTTCCCAGACTTTCGACGCCGGATTCGGCGGACTGGGAGCCTCTGGGTCGCAGAGCTCTGCCAGCGCGCAGACCCAAGACTTCACATTCTCGTAAACCTCAACTTGACACCACTTATCAAAGTAAATCAAATAAGCTTTGTGAGTGTTGGCTTCGCTTAATTAAGCCTTGCATGTGATCAATAGATAATAAAATATTTCGCTGTAAATAGTTGTAAGTATTTATTTGGTTTGTTACTATTAAATATTAAGAAAAAAATGTTGCCTTTTTTGTCTTTGATATGCCAACCTTGGTAACAGATCCTCTTATGACGACAAGCATGATATAAAACAGCGTGACGTCCCCGCCATGACGTGCGGCGTCATCATCCAGTCTGCTTCTTCACTATTCTGCGTCTCTCTTTTCAAAGTCACGTGATACACCAACTTAACACCAGGAATACCAGAGTTTTCTAGAAAATATAATTTATATATCTCTTCCGGGTATTTAAATATATATTTATTTATGCGTTTTTAAAATCGAATCTATAAAATGAAATATTATTAATACAGAATACAATGTATCTACAGACATATTAAATATATATTTTTCAATTGTATAAAATTAAATATTTTTAATAAAAAGAGATGCAAACCAAGATTTCTTTATAGTTTCGTTGTTTTGAAATCGATTTTATATATTCTGTATTCTCTTCTCTAAGTGCTCTCTTCAGAGTTGGTTGGTGAACATTTCACTGAATAATGTCTGGTCTTGAATTTCTTAGGGAGATTCATATAAATAACAATATTTAAAAAAAAAAAAAATTTTTTACAAACCAAAGTGAGAGACAAATTGTTAGGAAATATACAAAAAAAAGTTTAGTAATAAGCAATTTTTAGTTTATGGGCTCGATTCGTTTTAATTGGTGCATTCAATTCAACTTTAAAACTAAACCTCTGCGTTGCTAATATTGTACAAAAAAATTGTCTATAAAATTATTTACCTGTAATTTATTTGTTTCTAATTGGCTATTTTTTAAAGCAAAAGATTAAATAAGTGAGGCTTGATCATATACTTTTTCACAGTTTAACAGTTTAATTTTTGCTCAAACTTATTGCAAAAGTATTGAAATAGAATTCCACAAAGTTCTTTTGGTCAAAAATAGATATGATATATTTATTACCTATGAGAATCTCAACTATTCGTTAATTATTTTTATAAATTGATTCTCAAATTTTGTCAATATTTGAGAATGTTTGGTACAAAACTTAAGAAACGTTTTCAAAATAATATCATCTTCATATTCGCACCCTACATTCTAAATTTATTTATTTAATATAGATTTCTCGATTGCATTCAAAATCAAATATCTTCATTTTCAATACTAGTTAAAAATATCTTCTTAAATTAAAAAAATTATAAATACATTTATAATTACAATATTAGAGTGTCACAACCGATGAACCCACGTCATACATTTTAAAATACAAAACTTGTTTTTAATAGTTAACTTTAGATTTTAAAACTCGTACATGGTTTTGATGCTATTTTTTCAGGTGATATGGTAATATGGTGAATTAGCCTAATGAAGTGTAATTGTGACGTGAATGCCATATCGAAAGAAAAAAATCATCATCATGTATGTAATACTCCGTTGCAAAATTTACCTTAATTCACGTTGGCTTCATTATATCTTTATTTCACGATCTGTAGATATCCAACCCCAGAGAGTCTTAGAATGAAGAGTAAGTAGACTATTGCAGTTGTGTCTTGATTGATGCTCTTTCTGTTCAAAATTAATTTGAAAAAAATCTTGTTACTATGAATACAAACCAAAATTAAAATTTTATTTTTATTTTAACAATAAATAATGTAATATAATAAACAACATTGAGGTTTACAAAAAAACAATAACAAATATAGTTAACAACAATAAAAAGTCTCGTATATCACTGTGTAGAAATAGAATTAAACTTTCTTAGCTGGAGTCAACTTTTCATTTTCCACTTCTTTAACAATTTCTTTCTTCTTAGTTTCAGCTTTTTTTGCGCAAGGACAGTCAACCTTTTCTTCTTTTTCTTCTTTCATCTGCACCTCCGCTGGATTTATTTCATCTTTTTGCTTTTGCGGGACTTCCGGTTTCTTCACATGGGAACTAAGCTTATCTTCGTGCATCATCGCAGGTTTCATCATCATTTGCGGCGGTATTGCGGGGTGTCCCATCCCTGGCATTTCAGGGAATCTGCTTTGCAGAGCTACTTTATGAATGCTGACAGGGACTTGAACCTCGCCTTTGATGGGTCTGGTAGAAGGAAAAGGGACTACTTGACGGTTTGGAACGGGCTCAATGGCAAAGACTGGTCCGTTTTGAAAGTATCGAGGGTAGTTTGCAACTCCAAATCCTCTGCCAAAGTCATCGTGGCCATGATGATGATCGTGATTGTCGTAATGGCCGTGTCCACCGCCATGGCCGAAGTCATCATAGCCGTGATCATAGTGCGGGGCATAATGACCGTGCCCGTGTCCATGGCCGTGATGGTGATGATTGTCAAATCCGTAGTTGTTTCCATATCCATTCCCGTATCCTCCATATCCTCCGTAACCATTATAGCCATTGCCATATCCGTGACCGTGACCGTTACCGTAACCATTGCCGTAGCCGTTGCCGTAACCGTTGCCGTGGTAGTTTCCTCCGAAACCGTTGCCGAAGCCTATCCCAAACCCAAACTGTCTTCCAGTCCTGTTCGGATCCTCCGCTACTGAATCACCGTCATCTTCTATAGCTTCAACTGCTACAACTTCGGTCAAATCTTCGAGAGCCTCCCCATCATCGCCTGAAAAATTTATGAAAAATATTAATGTTTAGTTGTTCACGAGTAATATAAATAGTATATCTGTCATGATAAAAAAAGTAAATTTACTTTAACTAACGTGTAATTATAATACACACAGATGATGATTTTCTGTTTATAAAATCATTAAGATATGGAAATAAGGTAAATTTTGACTTTCATGAATAAAATTTAAGTTCACCCAATAATTTTAGTATTATCAATTAATTCCATCAATATATAAATAAAAAAAGCCTAATCAATGATCCGATGATCGATCATGCCTAGAAAATAAAATAACTCTCAAATTGAGTTATTCAAATAAATGTTTCGTAAAATATAATTTCTATTTTGTGTCTTATAATTACTTTGTTAGTAACGCGAGCGGATTTTATAAAACATCTTTTTTACAAGGAGACGTTAATAATGTAACACAACACTTTATGCATAGTAAAAAATAATAAACAATTATAGGGACTTTGTTCTTGGGTGTTGTGTTTTCCAACATATCAGTCGATTCGAAGTCGACCGAAACTTTGGACGATATTATAACACAGCACAATACTCAATAATAAAGTAAATCTAATAACAACGACTACGAACACATTAAGCCGATATACTTATTTGGATAAATATATAAATAGCATACCTAATGGCATGGAGCGAACCACTTGCAGGAGGCAGAGAGCCGCCAGAGGCAGCGCTACTCGAGAGAGGAACATCCTGACGCTTTCCACTCAACCTTGAAGAAGGAACTGACTCGGCTGCAAGCCATTAAATCTTTTATACCACCGAAGACTCCCGCCGCTCAGGAGATGGATAATCGAGTGTGGTCTCCAACACTCGGACTGTACTGTTACTCCCGGCCCCCATAACGGTACCATCACAAGTCGTGGATATCTATCAGATGTGTGCCAAAATCTAGCGATATGTGGATACCGTTATATTTCCAATAACTAGTTCTGGTCCTTTTGGAGTAACGACTGGAGTGGACGGCGCACGTACTCGCTGCTCGAAGTGCCGGGTCCACTTATCTTTTGATAAAATCTTAAGAAGTGGTCATGACTTATGATTGGTATAAGTGCTTAGGCCACGGGATATTCAAAAAATGGTTAAAAAAAAAAAAATAATATGTATTTGAACAAGTTTTAATTTAAGTGTGATTTTTATTGTTTACAAACAATTGTACACGAGTGAAATATTTAAGCACGCACACACACACACACATATATATATATATATATAAATATTAGGGCATGTAGAGAATTGCAGAAATTGAAAAATAAAGTTACATTAATTTTATAAAATATCTGGTAAGTTCTGGAAATATAATAAGTATTATAAATACTTAAATAATTTTTTATGATGAACCGTAAATATTATGGATCATTTAAAATAAATTATGACTTAAGCAATTGGATATTTGTTTTAAGGTGATTTCATTTACATATTCAATATTTTTGGTGGAATTCCATTTTAAATATAATAAAATGCTTGAGATTTTTTTTAGTAAAAAATAAAACCACCCTAGGACCTTCCGCATAGGACCTTCACGTTCCAACGTTATCAGAGTTAAGATGGTTGCCGCTCGTAGAATAAAGATAATACGGAAAAAATATTAAATATGCTATTCCGAAATATGAAGAAAACTTCAAATAAAAAATATCTAGATCCAAAACTTTATCAAGATGATTTATGATTTTATGGCACATTTTATTTTTATGTTTTAATAATATTTTAAAAATATTATATGTCCTATATTATCTAAAAATTCAAATGAATTAAGCGTGGTCTACTTGTTAGTTCGGCGCTTAAACGGAACTTAATTGATTCCTAGTTTTTGTATCGAAGTTTACGCCATCGTGAATCGACAGGTTCTCGAATGCCAGAGCCACACTTGGGGTCCAAAGAAAAAAATCTCATACGATCCAAAACAGATAGGACCACCTTGTAATGCTAAATCTGTATATAAATAGCCAACTGGCTAGGAGATAGCGATTTTCTTATTTGTGAGAAATGTCTTCTCTAATTAGTTTTTTTATAGAGAGGATCATATGTGCTAACAAAAAAATAAAGTTTATTTACGAGAAACTGGTTTCATTTGTAATATTATATTCAATCAACAAATATGATTCTTCAATGACTACCAGATTACGATTTTATTTGTTTGTGAGCGCTTTTGACTTTCAGGAATCCTTCTTTCTGGTGAAGCCACTGAGAGGCAAAAGCGCTAAAAAACAATAAATAATTTCAATTAGCTTTATTACTAGAAAAAAATCTTTTCATATTATACTTTTGAATGTATGATTTAGAATTTATTTATGTTGTTTCAGTAATTGAATTTTTAACTGCCTAATACACACCTGACGCTTATACACTCCTTGAGATTAATATGATATTGGAGAGATGAACGTGAAATATAACCTGGCCAGGTGTTGGCTTGGTTTTCCCTCACAAAGGTCAGACCGTTGGGGGTCATTGCCAAATAATAAATGCAAGCAATTCAAAGTCATGCATTGTATTATGTTTTCAGTAAACAATTAATTTAATAAATGTACATAGAAATTGAAATCATTTTGATATTACCTCCACGAGTATCAGACGCCCACACACGGGTTATCAAAATATAGGTCCAAAAGCAATAACCATAATTAAAGCAGACTAGCAAGCTCAAAAAAGCATTTAGAGGCATTTTAAGTGAAGTCTTACTTATTATCCCAAAAACACGTACAGTTAAATGTTTTGTAAAGCAATTTGGATGATCCTGGGATTTCTCGGCTGTTATGATGCGTAATGGTTAGTCTTCTGACGTTTCAGTCCCGGTACAAATCTTTACGCAGTATAATACCCAAGAAATCTCAAAGTCATCTAAAAACAATGGCTGCAGAAGCCTAGGAGCACATAATTAAGCAACACCCCCATCCACTAGACTTTGAAGCATTTTCAATAAAACGTAAACATAAGAAAATATATCTAAAAGTAATTAAAATATCGACAATAATATTTTCATATAAATTATCATATTTTATGGATAGTTAGTCATTTATTGGTAAATTTTATTAGAGTTGAACAAGAAGTTTTGATAGTCGTTGAAGTGATTTTGTGTACTATTTCAGCTTCTACCTTTGCAGCCGTCTTCTTTCATGTCCTGCTTTATTGCGTAAAACTAAAAACGGATTCGATATCATCAGAGTTGTAGTCAGCAACGACTTGACAGCTCAAATTTCAATCAGTGAATAAACAAGTATAATCATTTCATGCACTTGCTTGGATATCTGAAGCCTCCAGCAGACCACACTGTTAATACTAATCATCTCAATTTTAATTACTTGTGAGATAAACGTACTTAGATTTAAGAACTTTACTACACGGAGTGTAGAAAATAAATAAACCGAGTACACCATTTAATAAATACTATTAATATATATACATTCATATTAATAAATATATTGAAAAACAACTACAAAATTTATTAATCGATCTTTTCACTATCATGGTTATGTAACAGTAACATAAAAAAATAATTAACCAACAGTTAAAACCATGCACGAGTTAAATATTGTCAAATTGTTATTTTTATTTAAAAAAATAAAGAATTTAACAATCAATCATTGCTAAACATAACAATTTAACAAAAACTATGACTGCCAAAACCTGCCTAATTAAACAATGATTATTATTTTGTATTATATAAAATCTAATTTTACTAGAATTAATAATTTTTTAGTATTTCAATATCTTTTGAAACAAATATTTAGAAATTTAATTTAAATATACAAATAAAATGACACCCAAGTAGAAGCTTATCCACGAAGTAATTACAAAATCATTTTACTGGAAAAATTAATATAAAGATTAAAAGAACAATTACGTAAACAATATCTGTCTGTATAAAAGGAAATAATTTTTTTCAATTATTTAGTGTGCAGTGTGAAGAGGATACAAAATGGATCCGAAACTCTTTGTCATAGGGGTGGCAATTATAACCCAGACATTTTCATATCCTGTTGCTGGTAAGTTAAATTTTTTTTTATACCAAATCTCAAACGAAACAGAATTTTTTAAGCAAAATAGCTAAAGATATTTTTCCCAGATCACAACTTTAGCTTTAAAGAGTCGATTTTTCTACAAAGCAAATTGATTCTCAATACTTAAGTGAAAATATTTCATTGTCAGGATAAACGCTTGGTGAGGTTTATACTTACAAAATAAAACCTGAGTACTAAATTAATATCATGATAAAACTATTTATGTTTTTAAATTTATATATTATGTAAATGTAAGAATAAAATATTGTTATATTCCAGAAGAAGAAAAACCGCTAATAACTGATCAATCGAGTAATGTCATACTTATTGGAGACCATACTCCAAGAAAGATAGCAAAACTAGAAAAAGACTGCGCAGTCAACATCCCGCAAGGCATACAAGACATTTATCAAAATATAATTCAAGATGTACACCTAACCAATACCAAACACAATGAAAACAGTGCGAAAATCAATAAAATGAATTATGAGCAATCATCTCAGACTCTTGCTGTTCAGGAAGCAAAGGAGTCAAGCACTATAAAGGAGAACATTGAATCCCACGTGGCTCAGTCCGAGCTCGAAGTCAAAGCCTCCGAATCCGCTGTTGCATTCCAAGGTGTCAGTGACCAACACAAGTCGGAAGCCATGCTCTCGTCAAACCTCGAGCAATCAACTCAGACTCTTGCTGTACAGGAAGCAAAGAAGTCAAGCACTATAAAGGAGAACATTGAATCCCACGTGGCTCAGTCCGGGCTCGAAGTCAAAGCCTCCGAATCCACTATTGCATTCCAAGGTGTCAGTGACCAACACAAGTCGGAAGCCACGCTCTTGTCAAACCACGAGCAATCATCTCAGACTCTTGCTGTTCAGGAAGCAAAGAAGTCAAGCACTATAAAGGAGAACTTTGAATCCCACGTGGCTCAGTCCGGGCTCGAAGTCAAAGCCTCCGAATCCGACATTGCATTCCAAGGTGTCAGTGACCAACACAAGTCGGAAGCCATGCTCTCGTCGAACTCCGAGCAATCATCTCAGACTCTTGCTGTTCAGGAAGCAAAGAAGTCAAGCACTATAAAGGAGAACATTGAATCCCACGTGGCTCAGTCCGGGCTCGAAGTCAAAGCCTCCGAATCCGCTATTGCATTCCAAGGTGTCAGTGACCAACACAAGTCGGAAGCCATGCTCTCGTCAAACCTCGAGCAATCAACTCAGACTCTTGCTGTACAGGAAGCAAAGAAGTCAAGCACTATAAAGGAGAACATTGAATCCCACGTGGCTCAGTCCGGGCTCGAAGTCAAAGCCTCCGAATCCACTATTGCATTCCAAGGTGTCAGTGACCAACACAAGTCGGAAGCCACGCTCTTGTCAAACCACGAGCAATCATCTCAGACTCTTGCTGTTCAGGAAGCAAAGAAGTCAAGCACTATAAAGGAGAACTTTGAATCCCACGTGGCTCAGTCCGGGCTCGAAGTCAAAGCCTCCGAATCCGACATTGCATTCCAAGGTGTCAGTGACCAACACAAGTCGGAAGCCATGCTCTCGTCGAACTCCGAGCAATCATCTCAGACTCTTGCTGTTCAGGAAGCAAAGAAGTCAAGCACTATAAAGGAGAACATTGAATCCCACGTGGCTCAGTCCGGGCTCGAAGTCAAAGCCTCCGAATCCGCTATTGCATTCCAAGGTGTCAGTGACCAACACAAGTCGGAAGCCATGCTCTCGTCGAACTCCGAGCAATCATCTCAGACTCTTGCTGTTCAGGAAGCAAAGAAGTCAAGCACTATAAAGGAGAACTTTGAATCTCACGTGGCTCAGTCCGGGCTCGAAGTCAAAGCCTCCAAATCCGACATTGCATTCCAAGGTGTCAGTGACCAACACAAGTCGGAAGCCATGCTCTCGTCGAACTCCGAGCAATCATCTCAGACTCTTGCTGTTCAGGAAGCAAAGAAGTCAAGCACTATAAAGGAGAACATTGAATCCCACGTGGCTCAGTCCGGGCTCGAAGTCAAAGCCTCCGAATCCACTATTGCATTCCAAGGTGTCAGTGACCAACACAAGTCGGAAGCCATGCTCTCGTCGAACTCCAAGCAATCATCTCAGACTCTTGCTGTTCAGGAAGCAAAGGAGTCAAGCACTATAAAGGAGAACTTTGAATCCCACGTGGCTCAGTCCGGGCTCGAAGTCAAAGCCTCCGAATCCACTATTGCATTCCAAGGTGTCAGTGACCAACACAAGTCGGAAGCCATGCTCTCGTCGAACTCCGAGCAATCATCTCAGACTCTTGCTGTTCAGGAAGCAAAGGAGTCAAGCACTATAAAGGAGAACATTGAATCCCACGTGGCTCAGTCCGGGCTCGAAGTCAAAGCCTCCGAATCCACTATTGCATTCCAAGGTGTCAGTGACCAACACAAGTCGGAAGCCATGCTCTCGTCGAACTCCGAGCAATCATCTCAGACTCTTGCTGTTCAGGAAGCAAAGAAGTCAAGCACTATAAAGGAGAACATTGAATCCCACGTGGCTCAGTCCGGGCTCGAAGTCAAAGCCTCCGAATCCACTATTGCATTCCAAGGTGTCAGTGACCAACACAAGTCGGAAGCCACGCTCTTGTCAAACCACGAGCAATCATCTCAAACTCTTGCTGTTCAGGAAGCAAAGAAGTCAAGCACTATAAAGGAGAACATTGAATCCCACGTGGCTCAGTCCGGGCTCGAAGTCAAAGCCTCCGAATCCGCTGTTGCATTCCAAGGTGTCAGTGACCAACACAAGTCGGAAGCCATGCTCTCGTCGAACTCCGAGCAATCATCTCAGACTCTTGCTGTTCAGGAAGCAAAGGAGTCAAGCACTATAAAGGAGAACTTTGAATCCCACGTGGCTCAGTCCGGGCTCGAAGTCAAAGCCTCCGAATCCGCTATTGCATTCCAAGGTGTCAGTGACCAACACAAGTCGGAAGCCATGCTCTCGTCGAACTCCGAGCAATCATCTCAGACTCTTGCTGTTCAGGAAGCAAAGAAGTCAAGCACTATAAAGGAGAACATTGAATCCCACGTGGCTCAGTCCAGGCTCAAAGTCAAAGCCTCCGAATCCGCTATTGCATTCCAAGGTGTCAGTGACCAAGACAAGTCGGAAGCCATGCTCTCGTTGAACTCCGAGCAATCATCTCAGACTCTTGCTGTTCAGGAAGCAAAGGAGTCAAGCACTATAAAGGAGAACATTGAATCCCACGTGGCTCAGTCCGGGCTCGAAGTCAAAGCCTCCGAATCCACTATTGCATTCCAAGGTGTCAGTGACCAACACAAGTCGGAAGCCATGCTCTCGTCGAACTCCGAGCAATCATCTCAGACTCTTGCTGTTCAGGAAGCAAAGAAGTCAAGCACTATAAAGGAGAACTTTGAATCCCACGTGGCTCAGTCCGGGCTCGAAGTCAAAGCCTCCGAATCCACTATTGCATTCCAAGGTGTCAGTGACCAACACAAGTCGGAAGCCATGCTCTCGTCGAACTCCGAGCAATCATCTCAGACTCTTGCTGTTCAGGAAGCAAAGGAGTCAAGCACAATAAAGGAGAACATTGAATCCCACGTGGCTCAGTCCGGGGTCGATGTCAAAGCCTCTGAATCCGCTGTTGATTTTCAAGGTGTCAGTGACCAACACAAGTCGGAAGCCACGCTCTTGTCAAACCACGAGCAATCATCTCAGACTCTTGCTGTTCAGGAAGCAAAGAAGTCAAGCACTATAAAGGAGAACTTTGAATCCCACGTGGCTCAATCCGGGCTCGAAGTCAAAGCCTCCGAATCCGACATTGCATTCCAAGGTGTCAGTGACCAACACAAGTCGGAAGCTATGCTCTCGTCGAACTCCGAGCAATCATCTCAGACTCTTGCTGTTCAGGAAGCAAAGAAGTCAAGCACTATAAAGGAGAACTTTGAATCCCACGTGGCTCAGTCCGGGCTCGAAGTCAAAGCCTCCGAATCCACTATTGCATTCCAAGGTGTCAGTGACCAACACAAGTCGGAAGCCATGCTCTCGTCGAACTCCGAGCAATCATCTCAGACTCTTGCTGTTCAGGAAGCAAAGGAGTCAAGCACTATAAAGGAGAACTTTGAATCCCACGTGGCTCAGTCCGGGCTCGAAGTCAAAGCCTCCGAATCCACTATTGCATTCCAAGGTGTCAGTGACCAACACAAGTCGGAAGCCATGCTCTCGTCGAACTCCGAGCAATCATCTCAGACTCTTGCTGTTCAGGAAGCAAAGGAGTCAAGCACTATAAAGGAGAACATTGAATCCCACGTGGCTCAGTCCGGGGTCGATGTCAAAGCCTCTGAATCCGCTGTTGATTTTCAAGGTGTCAGTGACCAACACAAGTCGGAAGCCACGCTCTTGTCAAACCACGAGCAATCATCTCAGACTCTTGCTGTTCAGGAAGCAAAGAAGTCAAGCACTATAAAGGAGAACTTTGAATCCCACGTAGCTCAGTCCGGGCTCGAAGTCAAAGCCTCCGAATCCGCTGTTGCATTCCAAGGTGTCAGTGACCAACACAAGTCGGAAGCCATGCTCTCGTCGAACTCCGAGCAATCATCTCAGACTCTTGCTGTTCAGGAAGCAAAGGAGTCAAGCACTATAAAGGAGAACTTTGAATCCCACGTGGCTCAGTCCGGGCTCGAAGTCAAAGCCTCCGAATCCGCTATTGCATTCCAAGGTGTCAGTGACCAACACAAGTCGGAAGCCATGCTCTCGTCGAACTCCGAGCAATCATCTCAGACTCTTGCTGTTCAGGAAGCAAAGAAGTCAAGCACTATAAAGGAGAACATTGAATCCCACGTGGCTCAGTCCAGGCTCGAAGTCAAAGCCTCCGAATCCGCTATTGCATTCCAAGGTGTCAGTGACCAAGACAAGTCGGAAGCCATGCTCTCGTCGAACTCCGAGCAATCATCTCAGACTCTTGCTGTTCAGGAAGCAAAGAAGTCAAGCACTATAAAGGAGAACTTTGAATCCCACGTGGCTCAGTCCGGGCTCGAAGTCAAAGCCTCCGAATCCACTATTGCATTCCAAGGTGTCAGTGACCAACACAAGTCGGAAGCCATGCTCTCGTCGAACTCCGAGCAATCATCTCAAACTCTTGCTGTTCAGGAAGCAAAGAAGTCAAGCACTATAAAGGAGAACTTTGAATCCCACGTGGCTCAGTCCGGGCTCGAAGTCAAAGCCTCCGAATCCACTATTGCATTCCAAGGTGTCAGTGACCAACACAAGTCGGAAGCCATGCTCTCGTCGAACTCCGAGCAATCATCTCAGACTCTTGCTGTTCAGGAAGCAAAGGAGTCAAGCACTATAAAGGAGAACTTTGAATCCCACGTGGCTCAGTCCGGGCTCGAAGTCAAAGCCTCCGAATCCACTATTGCATTCCAAGGTGTCAGTGACCAACACAAGTCGGAAGCCATGCTCTCGTCGAACTCCGAGCAATCATCTCAGACTCTTGCTGTTCAGGAAGCAAAGGAGTCAAGCACTATAAAGGAGAACATTGAATCCCACGTGGCTCAGTCCGGGGTCGATGTCAAAGCCTCTGAATCCGCTGTTGATTTTCAAGGTGTCAGTGACCAACACAAGTCGGAAGCCACGCTCTTGTCAAACCACGAGCAATCATCTCAGACTCTTGCTGTTCAGGAAGCAAAGAAGTCAAGCACTATAAAGGAGAACTTTGAATCCCACGTGGCTCAATCCGGGCTCGAAGTCAAAGCCTCCGAATCCGACATTGCATTCCAAGGTGTCAGTGACCAACTCAAGTCGGAAGCCATGCTCTCGTCGAACTCCGAGCAATCATCTCAGACTCTTGCTGTTCAGGAAGCAAAGAAGTCAAGCACTATAAAGGAGAACTTTGAATCCCACGTGGCTCAGTCCGGGCTCGAAGTCAAAGCCTCCGAATCCACTATTGCATTCCAAGGTGTCAGTGACCAACACAAGTCGGAAGCCATGCTCTCGTCGAACTCCGAGCAATCATCTCAGACTCTTGCTGTTCAGGAAGCAAAGGAGTCAAGCACTATAAAGGAGAACTTTGAATCCCACGTGGCTCAGTCCGGGCTCGAAGTCAAAGCCTCCGAATCCACTATTGCATTCCAAGGTGTCAGTGACCAACACAAGTCGGAAGCCATGCTCTCGTCGAACTCCGAGCAATCATCTCAGACTCTTGCTGTTCAGGAAGCAAAGGAGTCAAGCACTATAAAGGAGAACATTGAATCCCACGTGGCTCAGTCCGGGGTCGATGTCAAAGCCTCTGAATCCGCTGTTGATTTCCAAGGTGTCAGTGACCAACACAAGTCGGAAGCCACGCTCTTGTCAAACCACGAGCAATCATCTCAGACTCTTGCTGTTCAGGAAGCAAAGAAGTCAAGCACTATAAAGGAGAACTTTGAATCCCACGTAGCTCAGTCCGGGCTCGAAGTCAAAGCCTCCGAATCCGCTGTTGCATTCCAAGGTGTCAGTGACCAACACAAGTCGGAAGCCATGCTCTTGTTGAACTCCGAGCAATCATCGCAGTCTCAAGGGGTTAACAAACCCGAATCCTCAGGTGTTGATATCGAAAATATTGAATCTCAGCATGTAACTCAGCAGGTATTATCAAACGAGATGGATACTATCCAGGATGATTTTACTAACTGTACTGAAGACTCGTTGATTTCTGAAAATGTTCAGCTATCACCTTCGTTAATGCCAAATATCTTAGTATCGCCAATTGTTTCTGATGTACAGGTATCTGCACCAAAAGTTTCTGAACAAATACCCATTTCAATTCCTTTGGAGACGTCTACTCTTATATATGCTCTCAATTCAATCAACCCATTATCTTCTCAGATTTCTGTTTCGCCAACATTGATTTCAATACCACAGCCCTTAATTAGTGTTGATTCTAATCCTATAAATACAATTGGTTTAACCGTGTTTACAACTGAGAGAATCGATAATGTTGATAATTTCGATGGTTTCGGTTCCAACTTTGAAGTATCTTGTGAGTAATTGCTTATAATGTACTACTTGTGATGGTAGGCTTTTTTTATCAGCCTTCTTTCTAATTTTACTTGAGTTGTTAGTGTTTTCTTATAAGCTGCATTATTTTAAAAACTAATTTTCTTCACTCAATTTTGAAGTGATCCACGTATGTCTTAATATTACGAAATTTTGTTTAACATTTTAATTAAGACTATAAATGAAATATCTTATAATTTTTTAATGAACCTTTGTAATATGCGAGTGTATATTTTATTTAATTAAAATATTATATTTCTTGATGACTACCTTTTTTTTCAACACATTTAGTTAATTAAATTTATTTTCACATGAAGTTATAAGTTAATGGAAAGTATGTACTAAGAAACACGTCAATTTATTTCACATCTTTTTAAGGGTAACTTAAATTTTAAGCTGTGTAATATTTTATCAATACATGTATAGATAAAAGATGCATACTTTGGTAACATTATTAATTTTATATTTCATTCATTAAATTTTCTAATGCTTGTTTCTTTATTGATTTTCAAAGTTAACAAAACTTGTAATTAATATTAATTTATCAAGTACGTAATAAATCATTAATGGAATGCATGCTCATTGATAAAATAAAAAAAGAACATAAAATCATATGATAAAGTATGATTTTCAATTCACAGAAATACACTTGACTTTATATTACGTAACTATGGATTTTGTAAAATATTCATATTTTATTCACTGCCAGAATGCTTTACATAAATATACAATATGTATTAGCAATCCAAATGTGTGCTTTTATAAAATTTTATATGTTTAAATAGAAAAGAAAAATAAAATAGAATTTATCATATAAAAAAATGCCATGAGGAAATAATATAAAATAACCTTCGCTACCTAGATTATATTTAATAATCAATATTTTCGTCAACAGTTACAGATGTTTGCTGTTGTGCGATTTTATTTGCTTGGTTATATTGATATTTGAATGCCACCGTAAATTCTAAATATATAATGTTATGGACCAAATAATTTTTTATTCAAAGCATATATTTTGTTAGTAAAAAGGATTTTTGAATTAGCCAAAAACATGTAAATTATAACCGTATTGCGAATAATTCATTATTTTTAAAACGCAGTACTCATTACTCGTTAATTTTAAGATCGAGTTATTTAAATCAATATATTTAAAAATATACTTTGAGCTTTTTTGGAATAAAAAATATGCTACTGTAAATAGTTTAGAGATTTTTATAAGTCACCTCTTCGTCTTTCGAAGGCTTATTCAGACATAATAATCAATGAAATCACTAACAAATTTGTTTCATTAATCTTTTATCTGTTAGAAAAAATATGCTATTATTAATTTAGCAAGACCCCCATGGATTCTTGTGAAACCTTACAGCAGACTTTATCTTCAAAATTCAAGAAGCCTCGATGTACGTGACATTGGTAACAACAAAAATAAAGGCATTAAGTATTTTATAAAAATAGTCTTTTATCTGATAATAACTGTGGTATATGAAAATCTTATATCTTGTTTAATTATTTATTTTATTTTATGGGAGTATTTAATTACTATTTTACGACAATGCTAATATTACAAACGATAAATATTTACTTTTCTATTTGATAATGATAATGAGCATTTTAAATATGTGAAGGATAATTGAAATGCTTAACGCATTTTCATTACACGAGTCTCGAATGCTGCAAAAATAGTTCAATAATTTTAATAAAAAATAACAAAAGATGTTTAATAATAGTAATCTTTTCGAAAAAAACCCTCCCCTTTTGTAATTTCATTTTAAAGCAAAGCTGGACGTATCTGACTCAGCTGCAATCGCTACCCATCGCTTCCTTTTCGTTTGCCTTCCTAAATTATTTACTTATGCAGTGAAGCAGTTTTAACTTCACGTTATCAGATTATCTAATTTTTGACCTAGAGAAATTAAAATTAAATTTTAAAAATGACTGAGTAGCGTTGATATACACTGCTTGTTTAAATATATACTAAAATCAATTACTGTCATAAGGTACTGACTAGAAAATATTAAGTATTGTTTTTAGTGCCAATACAACTTTAATATTTACCCACAAAGATTGTTATTTAGTTACTTTGTTATTTTTTTTATTTAAAACGTAATTTTTTATCATAAGGTGTGATTTTTGTTACGTAGAGCTATTTTTTTTTTCATTTTTTTTCAATTTTTATTGCGTTGAAATATGTATTTATTGAATTCGTGACTTGAGTATGAGAACATTCAGAAAATCCCCCGAGATTCAATCTCTTCTAATGTGCTAATGTTGCTAGGTAATTATATAACACAGAAGAATTGGTATTTTAATGGCCACTGGATATTTCTTGGCTTATCCTTACACAGGTATTTTTTTTCAATAGCAAAGATTTATAGTATTGTCTTTGAATGTGGCATTTTAGATTTATTCGTTTCCGTTCTATACTTGTTTTCGTTACTGTCGTGAGTTTATTAGAATGATGTATTATGTAAAATATAAAAGGACGTCTCCAATGATTTTTTTATTCTTGTTTGTTAATCAATTTCAAATAAATCGTAAATTATTGTCAGTGTTTCCAAGGTTTTGGGACGTGATTTCGTTGCAAGTCCTCTTCCAGTCCTTAACCAAAGAAAAGTAATAGTCGTAGTTATTTTTTTTTTGCTAACTAATATCCTATGATTCAATTAAATTCCAAAATTAAAGATTGATTTTTGATAATGAGTGCTCGGTGGAATGGTCTTCACAAAAACCAATAATTAAATTTAACAAGTACGTGTATTGACATAATTAAATAGACTAATATCCAGATTGGATTTAAAATGCTTCACTCAGTACTTTGTGTTAAAAGTCTAGTATTGCAAGTCACACAATATTTAATTAGGCATAATAAGAACATTGTTTCATTTATAGGATATGATTATTAAAAATTCTTGTCTAGTACTAGTGATTGGTTAGCATAGTTGGTAATGCACCTGCCATGTAAGCGAGGGGATGTGGGTTCGAATCCCGCACAAATCACGTTGATATATTTTTCTAAGAGTTTCTTTAATCAATTTTCAATATTTAAAAAAATGTTCTTAATCATTATCAATCAATTAAACCTGTATAGGTAAAATCGTACTTCCTGTGAGATGGTCTTCACAAAAACCAATAATTAAATTTAACAAGTACGTGTATTGACATAATTAAATAGACTAATATCCAGATTGGATTTAAAATGCTTCACTCAGTACTTGTGTTAAAAGTCTAGTATTGCAAGTCACACAATATTTAATTAGGCATAATAAGAACATTGTTTCATTTATAGGATATGATTATTAAAAATTCTTGTCTAGTACTAGTGATTGGTTAGCATAGTTGGTAATGCACCTGCCATGTAAGCGAGGGGATGTGGGTTCGAATCCCGCACAAATCACGTTGATATATTTTTCTAAGAGTTTCTTTAATCAATTTTCAATATTTAAAAAAATGTTCTTAATCATTATCAATCAATTAAACCTGTATAGGTAAAATCGTACTTCCTGTGAGATGGTCTTCACAAAAACCAATAATTAAATTTAACAAGTACGTGTATTGACATAATTAAATAGACTAATATCCAGATTGGATTTAAAATGCTTCACTCAGTACTTTGTGTTAAAAGTCTAGTATTGCAAGTCACACAATATTTAATTAGGCATAATAAGAACATTGTTTCATTTATAGGATATGATTATTAAAAATTCTTGTCTAGTACTAGTGATTGGTTAGCATAGTTGGTAATGCACCTGCCATGTAAGCGAGGGGATGTGGGTTCGAATCCCGCACAAATCACGTTGATATATTTTTCTAAGAGTTTCTTTAATCAATTTTCAATATTTAAAAAAAATGTTCTTAATCATTATCAATCCATTTAATATTTTCAATTCCTTCAAATTTAAATTATAAAAAAAACTATTTTATTCAAAATATTTTGATAGAAAGGTGTTATAATAAAATAAAAATACAAATATTTAAGTTTTATACTAAATCATTATATTATTTATGAACATTGTAATCACACTGTCAGATTTTCACTGCCTTTTTAAATTAGTGACAAAAAAAAAATTTTTAAGCAGGTTTTCTTTTTATATAAACACGCATTGAGGTCTTTTTTTATAATTAATTAGTGTGCGTTGTGACTTGGTATAGTTTCATGCCTAACTAGTAATTAATAATAAAAAAAAACCTGCGAGCAATATACGTAAAAACTTTATCAATATTCAACAAAATTTTTAAAGAATAAATTATTTATAAATGTAGACTAATCATAGCATTGAAAGGGCAATTTTAACTTTTGAATATTTTTTTTTGTATCCTTGATTAAGTAGAGCGTTTATTTATCATACATTAAATAAGGTGTGTCCACAAATCTTGACCTGTACGATCAATAATTTCTATTGGAACAAGACAAGCTGAATTCCCCGTGATTCTGAGTCACATTTCGTCACCTTGGTTTGGCTCAGTGCTGGAATAAAGTCGTATTAACTCTGTGAAGGTTAAAAATCTGGGTAATAATTAATTGTGAGTGGAGCACATAAATAAATTTTCACAAAGAAAGTTATTGCCAACCTTTTATTTTAGCAGGTTTTGGTGCCCGTTGTAAATGAATTTTTATTCTAAGATGTTATGCCGCATCAATACTTCGTTGGGTTTTGATATTTAAACTCAGCTCGCACTGGCGCAAAGTAAAGTGTGATAAACTTCCCCGAGCGTGGGATGAGATGAAAACCATTAGATGCGCTCACCTGCGGAATCCAGGTGATTCAACACTTCACCTTGACAATAGACTTCTTTGAGAAGGCTACAGTATAAAACACCAACAAAGCCGTGATACGGCATAACATCTATAAATATAATAACACGACGTTATTTACGCATTTTAAGTTAAAATAGTAGTAAACAATCAATAGTACTTTAATATTTCTTAATTTTCATTGAATTTTTTTTATAATTGATTGGTAAGCTTTTATAAAAATAGTCTGTGCATTGTAGAATATTTTTTAGATTTGATTGAATCGAAGTATACAGGGACCCACTACACTATTTTCTCCTTAGAAAATCATAAACACTGGCTCAGCATAAGTATATGCTCAGTTAAATGGTCGCCAAACTCCTCTGAGGAGAGTCACTTGATATCGAAGAAGTATAATTGTTTTATAAATATCAATTTTCTACAAACACACTTCAACATTATTTGAAAAAAAAGTTAAAAGTTAAAAAAGTTAAAGTTCATTTTATTATAATGATAAAAGTACATTTGTATTTTGTCTTCACTTTGAGTATATTAAAAACAATTGCATTACTTGTTTCGACCTAATACACTGGGTCATCATCAGATGCATAACTAAGTTTAGTTTAGTTTAGTTATACAAAGGTACTTTTATCATTATAATAATGGATCTTCACGTCCCTCAACAAGATTCATTTACGATTATTTACAGGTTTCATGAATTTTGGAAAAAACCTGACGTATTGAAAAGGTTTAGACGTCATCCTAGGCGAGATTTCGCCTCAATGAAAACAAGTTGTAGAGTACGAACATTCTCCCGGCCAGCCGGTAGCGCGTCATCCGGGGGCATTTGGATTTTCAGAGCCGGTGGGGGGGAGGCGGCCTATATAAGGCGGGGGTGTCGGGCTTCAGGCAGACCTCACCGAGAACAACTTTACCTGCAAAGCCTCGCAGGCTCCCGCGCGTTACCATGGATACCAAAGTCTTGTTTGTGCTGTTAGTGACCATCTTGGGCGTCTACGCGGCCCCTTTTATACAAGGTAAACACCGAAACCCTCAAAAGTGATAAAAACAGTGAAACAAGTGGAAAATTTCTCTGATCGATTAATTTTCATAAAACAGTGAGAAAAAAATTAATTCAAAAATTAATTCTTTCATTTTTTACCGTGCTACAATATTTCACTTTTATTCAAGCAGTGGCATAAAAAAAATATTTTTAAAAACTTGTTTTTGTAAAGCTTAAATTATGAATACTTTGAAGTCATAAATTACTTTGAAAAATTATATATCGATAGTACTGAAAAAAAGTCAAACTTATTTTTATGTATTTATTTTTTACGCGGCTTCGAAAACATTGTGACCTTTTATTCAGATAATTTAATTCAGAGACATGGCATAAAAATTCCATTTGCTCAAAATAATAGCCGGTTTTTCATAATGGTACTAGAATTAGTATGTAAATTTTTCAAACGCATCCACACCTACATGCTAAGTAATTTATTATATTCTGACGATGCCTGGCAAATGCTTCAAAGCTTACATTAAATATAAAAATATTATTTCTTAGAACGTTTTATGATAAATGAATTTTATATAAAAAATGGATGGGACCCCCTCTCCCCCCCAAACCCTGATAAACCAAATTAGGAGTTTTAACAAGTTGGGGGTCGCTATGGAAAGAAGGGTGTCTTTATAATATATCCAATAAATTTTATTCACATCTAGAGGAAGTTCAAATCAGATCCTTAAGGTTATATTCAGGGGGAGAAGCAAAAAAAAATGAGGAGAGACATAAACAAATTCCAAGAAATCTTATTTCAAAGAATTATTACAGGGATAGTGTTTTGTGTGTGAGTTTCCTGGAGAGTAATAAAGGCTTCGCGGAACCAAATGATGTTCAGCGAATGTGGGCTCAGCCAAAGCAGCGAGCAAAGTGCACGTGACAAGAATCGCAATAATATTGATCCTCTTCATGCAAGGTGAAGCATGAATTAGCACTGGCGAATCACTTGCGCCAGGAGCGTACTCGATTAGCACACATGAAAAACACAATGTCACTTGAAAAAATGAATCAGATTTAGATTTATTGTATAAATTCAAACTACAAATAAAATTAAAATTGAATTTTTATCTGCTACTAAAAATGTATCAAGACTTTGAGTTTAGGAGATAATTGTAATATATTTTCTATAACTTCCAGATGAAAACAGAGTGGCTGTAGTTCGAGTGGTGCGATCCCCACAGTACGGGGGGCATCACCACGGTCACCACGGTCATCACGGCCATGGGGGTGGCTTTGGAGGTGGCCATGGAGGAGGCTTCGGCGGTGGCTATAATGAATACGACCCTTACTACGGTGGCGGCGGATACAATGGCTACAACGGCTACAACGGCTACAATAATGGCTACAACGGATACAACGGTTACAACGGGTATAACGGATATAATGGATACAATGGCTACAACAACTACCCTGGACAATATCACGGAGGTCCCGGAATCGGAGGTCCCGGATTCGGAGGTCCCGGAATCGGGGGTGGAATCGGCGCTAGTCAAGCTCAGGCTACAGCTTCCGCTGGTTCCGGAACTTTGGGTCTCGGAGGACTCGGAGCCAGTGGCTCTCAAGCTGCGGCTCAGGCTGGAGCAGCCTCCGGAGGCATCGGAGGTCTAGGTGGAGCAGGATCCAACGCAGCCAGCCAGGCCAGCAGTAACACAGCATCCTTCGGGTTCGGACCCTTCCAAGCGTCCTTCTCCAACAGCAACGCTGCAGCAAACGCTAACTCCGGTGGATTGTAAGTATTAGATCTTACAAAACATTTTTAATAATATACCCCCATTGATTTATACTAGAAACTAAATAAAATAATTAATAGAAATAATTAAAGTATTTTTTAAATAAGTTTATTAAGTCATAGACAATATTAAAGTTCTATGAGAAACAATCAAGCAGATCATAATAATTATTATTCAACAACAATTTTCTGATTATTTTCTCTTATATATTTTCTATTATATACAGTAGCTTTAAAATCAAGAATAAAATTACACAATTTTTAAAAGAATTAAGTTAGTTTGATAACCACTAATTAGTATTAAGCTTTCGAAACGTTGCCTATAGTAATAATATTCCTTTATTTATTTCTAGCTTCTGAAAACCTCATCCAAGACTGACCCAGAAAACTGCATCGCCATCCAACAAACATTAATTTAATTTCTACCATTTAAGTTTAAGGTTGTTTTTTTTACCAGCTCCTTGTTTTTTTATTTATTTTTTTGAATAAAACAATTCAGACGGATTATCTGTTTCAATTTTTCCTCAAATCCTAAATTTTATGTTCACATAATTTTTTTTGTGATTTATCTGCAAGTCCATGTCAAATATGATAGCATATCACGTTTTTTTCAAAGAGTTATTATTTTTGCTTAGACAAGCAGTCGCCCTTAATAAATTTGATTTCTCCGTATCCTGATATTGTATTTTGCGAAATTTTTAGCTTATTTGAAACATTAATATACATTTATAATAAGTCAGAGTTTTCAAGCATTGCGCAAATATTCGTAAATAAATATATACATATATTTCATAAATAAAATTTTATGAGATTTTGAAAAAATCATTTAAAAAATCTATTAAAATCAAACACTAAATACAGATAGGAAGTCAAAGTTTTGTTAATATATCCTTTTCACAATTTTTTCCATTGATATGAAATAGATTAACTTTTTTTAGATAAATGAAAACTCAATGTTATATATTTGAGTTTTACAGCTTCATTGTGAACAGATTGCTATAAGACATCATATTTTAGTAAATCGCGGGAAAAACCTACTGCGTCGTATTTTATTAAACTTTAATACGTTTCAAAGCGACCGCCATTTCGTGTTTTGATTACAGCACTAAGCCAAAATACGTGTTTCTTGTTTCGAAATCTAGAAACCGCTGGACCATAAATAATGACCGCGTCTAATGTGACATTAAAATAAAAAAAACGGAAATACCGAGATGAACAAATTGTTTGCAAAAAATTTTAAACAGTTTTAAGAGTCATAAAAAAATCAGTAATGATCTTCAGGTACTGTGCTATATGAGAAGAACAATGTGTATATAAAAAAAAATTCATTTTGGATCGACGAATTCAAGACTTCCGCGGCCATCGTGGCAAATGTCAAAGGAACGAACTCGTTTGAAGTGTTTTTCCTTAAATAACGTAGCATTTGCTATGAATTTTGATATTTTTTGTGAAACCGGTTGTCTTGGTCATCGAATTTTGTCAAAATTTTTGCTTTTTAAGTGCTAGATTTATACTGTACAAGTTTTCAAAGGAACGACTTATGTGGAAAACCAGAGCTAGAAAAAACATGCGTTTTTATGATTTTTGCAAGATTTTTATTTTATAAACTCGTTTTGCTAAATAATACATATTGTTAAAATAATACATTTATTGTGTAGCGAATAAATGTAAATATTTTATCTCAGAGGTCAAATATATCATTCATATGTTAATGACAAATAAATAAAATTTTGATTTTAAATAAAAATGCATACTTTAAAAAAGTTCTATTATATCAAAAAATTAATAACCTAAAACTACACTGCTGTGGATTATATACTATCTATTTTACGACGAAAAATGTACAATTTTAATGAAATGCTTTAACCAAGCAATACTATTAAAAAATTTTTTTTTTGTTGTATTATAATATAACAGATACGACCAAAGCCGAAATAGCGACTAGACAAAATATTTGCATTGATGACACATTCACTTTGAAGTTCACGTCACTATGCAGATGAGGTGAATAACTTCAGGAAAGATATTCGACCCTGCACCGCGTCCCCACAAGTTTCTGTCCTTCAGGACATTTGACGGGAGCATTCAGTATCCCAGGTCCTTTCGCTGGAGTGCTGGGGATCCGGTCTTCAGCGAAAGCCTGCAGGCTGAACAAACCGACGAGAACCAACAGCAAAGCAAGTACGTTGAAGATCTTCGCCATTTTGTACAAATGCTAGTTTTTATTGTCACTTGTAGTTGCACCGCAAAGGTAGGCTCCCACCCGAGACTGTCTGTGATCTGAAATTTCTCCGAGAGTGGGTTTGTATTTAAGGCAACATATACGTAGTGGGGTATTCCGAAATCAGCATAACTTAAACAGTAATGTTTCAACTTATCAATAATTGAAATCAATTTAAATAATTATTATGCATGTGCAATCAATTTCAACATTACGTTTTAAATAAACAAGGAAAACCTTACGCAGTGTATAAATGTCTTATTTCTGTTATTTCCATGTTATAGGAAGAATAATGCTATTCAGTGTCATGTTATGAAAATGTTAAAATTAATATTAATATCAGATTTCCCCATCATATAACTCATACTTTTGTAATGAATAATAAAACTATTTTAGGATTAAACGTGCATCACTGCGAGCTCCGCCACTGTTTCTATCCAATATTTAAATAAAATATTAGTGAAATTAGAGAAATTAAATAATGAAATCTTTTTTCAGATTTTCACTGAGTGTTCCTTACATAATATAAATCTTAAACACATTGATATTTCAGATGTATTTGTCTTAAATTAAAAGCGAACAGATGTCATTGAACAGTACATATTATTTTAAAAGTTATTATATTCAGTTTCTTACATTATTTAAAAAAAATCACTTAGGAATTATGCTTCGACGTAAATATTTCAGGAGCATACAATATTATAGACTCTTTCAGTTTTATAGATTATGTGTTTTAAGTTTTTCTATTTTGTAAAAGAAAAATACTTCAAATATAGCTAAGAAATTCAATATTTTTGACAGAGAGTAAGTACTTGGTGGAATTCAATTTTAATACATTGAATAAAATACTTGACTTGAATACCTGACAATCATTCTCTCTCTTTCCAACAACCTCTCCCTCTAACAATTGTTTACCTAATTGCTTAGTATTATATAAAATCTCACTCTGTTTGATAATGCCAACGTGAAAGGTTGGCGAAACCGGTCACAAATAAAAACAAAAATGTGGAAAATCACTCAAGTATTTTATTCAAATATAGCTATTAGGGATTGATTTTTTCTTTTGATTGATTAAAAATGTTTAAATAATTGTTTCAAACAATATCAATGATCGAATAAAATAAAGAAATAAATAATATTTATTACTCCGAATACTTGTTGTTAATCAATTAATTACGTTAATGAAATTTGAATAATCCTGATATTTGTAACGACTACTCTACATATACCCATTATAAAAAAATATTCAAGATTGTATTTTTGTGTCTGGACAACTGACGTCAATAGAGGTCACAACCTCAAGGTGCTGAGGTCAAGTCGAGAACGAGGTTCCTGAAAGCAGTTTTACGTTTTCAGCGGTCACTTCCGTTGGCAGATCTCCAAGAAGCTCTTATAATTCTTTTAACTGCATAATTTGTGGCTTAAAACGCATTCAACTCCTTAAAATTCATTTATTAAGGTCACGATAGAAACATTAATGTATTATAAAAAGTATAAAGCTCTACCATGAAAGTTTAAAAATTTAACAAAATACAGATTTATATGGTAGTAAAAAAATATTTTTGCTAATCGGTAAGGAAAACATTCAGTGATATACTTGTACAATGTTTATAAAAAAAATTATTTATCCAACAGAAATAGAATCAGTCTGATAACATCTGTTTGGAATTCGTCCTTAATAAACTCTTGACATGGTGTAATTTGAAAAATATCACGTGGAAGACATAGATAACCAGTTTTGTAGGTATTTTGTATATATTGTATTTTTAACAGTAATAAGGAGATCTTTCAAGGTAAGCAATTACTTTACCTTTGAGATACCTCAAGGCCTCTCAAGAATTGATAATCAGTAATAAATTTGAAATCCTAGGCTCTTCATTTTTTAATTGGTACTTTTAGAAATATCAACACCATCATAATTTAGAATATTTCTCAACGCTATTTTTTAAATATTTGATATCGGCTGATTACTATAGATTTATTTGTATTTATAGGCGTTTTTTAATAAATATTTAAATAAAATTATATGTTTTTTGACTTTAATTACATGTTATATTAAACATGTTTGTTTAGAATATCTACATAACAGATGCTCTTTTAAATATTAAAAAACCTAATGCTTTATAATATAAGCAATTGTTGATTTATCAGTATTAACATTTTTTAAATTTTGTTTTAATTACATTTGTTTTCAGTTAATTTATCTTACTTATTTATTTTATAAATTTATTTTTTGTCAGCTCGTTACCTTTGGAAGAAAACGGTTTAAATTGTTTTACATAGATGGCTAACAAATTTTTACAATCAGTTAAAAACAGCTTCCAGAAGCTAAGAGACAAACATTGTTTTAATATATTTATAAAAAATAAATATTTGTAACTAAAGCTTCTGAAAAATACGTAGAAATTTTATATTATTGCCCTATACCATAAAATATCAACTTTTAAAAAAGGCAAGAAGGTTACGATAATTTTTATTTGTGGCAGGCCATGAAAGAAGAAAATTCTATAAATATACATTTATATAGTAATCTTATCACCATTGAGCAATTCATCTTTTTTGTTTAAATCTATAGTATTAATATTTAAATTAGTTTATCGTGGCTATGATGTATATTTTATTTGAAATTTCAAGCTTTTAATATAAATAAGTCAGAATATATAAAAAAATTTACCTACTTTAAATAATATATTGTTGTCTCTCACTTCACGACATTCTCGCCTCTATTTATGTATTCACATGTAGTCTGTATTGGTAATGTACCACGAAGGCATTTAGATTCCAGCGGCTTATAAACTGTTTTTTTATGACAAAAATACAAGACATTATTAATGAAACAATTTAATGATAACAATTTAATCTAACTTCCCATTACTGATAGAATAATTAATTTGAACAGTGATTTTAAGCTCTCTAATATGTCAACAGTATCTATCTATCTTGAACCCCACATATGATTTTGTGTACCAAAAGAATATCATTTTTTTTATTTGTGGTGCTTGCATTAAAGTATGATATATTTTTTAATGATTCCTGTTGCAGTATAGTTAGGATACACTGCTTGTAGCAAAGTTGCAACAGCTGTGTTCGTACTTGTCGCGTCAGTGGACAAAACCGGTCGATCTCCGACCTCCGGTACTTCTTGCAAACCGAAGCTAATTTTACACGCTATTCTCACAGTCAAGGCAAAATTATTATATTTACGAAAATACAAAAAAATCACAGTAATGACGAAATGATGACTGCAATTATAGTGATCTTGCATTCCTAGCTTACGCACGGTAAAATTTAAAAACGTTTATTTTTTGACAGTAAATAGGCACCAAGTTTGATTTCTGTCTGAAGTTTCGTTATTGCATAATACGGGAAAATGACTATCCACAGTGTGTTATATCAAGGTGGTGATAGTGGGATAGATCAATTTGAATTATGATTATTATTTTTTTATATTGATAATATTGTTCATAGGTTTCCGGTGCCTTTGGTGTGGTCCGGTTCCAGGCACCGGCTTGTGGAGTGGGCGCGGAGGGGGACCGGGTCTGCCTCAGCCGCAGTCGCCGGAGACACCTCGGAGGATCCACGCTGCCACCGGAAGCTCCGTACAAAGACCCAAAGCCTGCAGGAAGTCAGCATCAGCTGTCGGCGACAAGATGGCGGCCTTCCGAACGTCTGCGGTGCTAGCTGTTGCGTTGGTATTAACTGCCCTTGCAGATGTCCGCGGCGCGAATATTGCTAGTAGCAGTGGAGAAAAGGGACTGAGATGTGAGTGAATACGTGTTTTTTTAGTTCACTTTCTTTAAAACTATCTACTCATATTTAAAAAATAATAAATTACGATGTAAATAAATACATTAAGTACTAACATATATTACATGCCATAGGTGCTTTAGAGCTCTCTGGCCAAAGCTCATCCCGAGAATCACAGAGCGGTACTTTGAGGCGATAGGAGTCCAGGAACTTTGCAATGTTTACACAACTTCTTTTTATTACGTATAAATAACATATGATCCTAAATAGAATTTTGTTTTTTTTCCAAGTATTAGTTAACAAATGTTTTAAAATATTTTTTTAAGATAAAAATGTCAATGTCATACACCAGTGCAAGGAGCTATTTTTATCAGAGTAATGGTAGGTTCATTTTATCACAAATTTGAGATAAAGCTTAATATTAACCACGGCAACATCTAAAAGTCCAAACGTAATAATCATTTGCAAATGTTTATACACAAATACTATGGAAGTTGCTCATTATGAAATATCATCGTGAACTTAATTTATTTAGGTCACTAAAGCCTTTTTATGTTACATCGACGCGGCTTCACACCCATGAAATAAATTCACTGGTAACTGTCGCTAGAACCTGCAAACATATTTCATCGACTATCTTATAGTTTCTTGGACAACATCGTTTCGTTACCTTGTTTTTTTATTTCAAATTATACACAAACTAACATAAAATATATTTATTGATTCTTAGTTAGGAAACATTTATTTGCTAATGTTTATATACATGTTTAATATTATTTGTGCGCTACTTTCTTAAAATATTCATTCTAAACATTTTAATCCACTCGTGGAATTCCTATAACGTCATGGGTTTTTCTATAGTTCAATTTTAGCAAACATTTTATTTCAAGAAAAATAACACGTTTGAAAGGTCCCAGTCTTGGGATTAATAAAAAATAATTATTGATTGTATTTATATTTATTATATACGAAAAATAATCAAAACATGACACACTCACGCAAAACTATTAGAATACAAAATGGTTTATGCTCTCGGGCGTTTTTAAATAACCGGGCACTCAAATTTACAGCAATGTATTTCACTTTCACTTAAACAATACCCGCTAAATAAAAAAAGCCATGAAACAGTTCTGCGAATAAATTAAAAACTAAAGCCATACTTGTGGTTGAGTAAAAAAAACTGACCGTAACGTAATACTGCTTGCCTTGTATCGATAACGAGGCACTCCTTGCGTGACTCACTTGGCACTTGTCTCGTATGTAAGTCGGTTTAGGCACTATAAGAAAACTTTAATATTTTTAATAATTTATTATTTAAAAAAAATGTATTACGAGTATTTTATTTATACGTTAAACAAAATTATAAAATAGTCGATTGTGAGTAAATTTTAACTAGTTACCTATGTTTATATTACTTGAACGTTTAAGATATTTTTATGGCTTACATACTCCCAATAACATATAAGCATTGTCATTATAACGCAAAAGGTATATCAATATTAAAAATTATACTCTATACATTTCAGCCTCTCTGTCATCCATATACGCTGAAGACATCGTGGTAGCTTCTACCCTCACCCTGAAGCCTCGCAAGGCTGGCTCTAGGCAGGGCAGGACAGGTCCTGGGGTCATCACTCTTCAGACTGGAGAGAAGGCTGCATCAGGGCCACAAGCTTCTCCTCTCATAGTAGATGGGTCCACAGTGCTGACGCTAAAGAGACACAGAAGGTTATAAAATATTTTCATTCAAATATAATTTATATTCAATTTCTATCTGAATAATTGAATACTTATTTTGCCACAGTTGGTACCTAACCTTGCTTGGTGTCCATCCCCCGTCTGCCACAAAAAAAGGACCGTTTTACCTGGCGAAATCGTATCATTTGATTTTTTTAATTGTCACTTTATTTTTCAATGTCAAAAGTTGATTTTTTTACAGAGTATTGAAAAAACTATAAATTATATTTATCTATTTATTATTATTAAATTAACGTCCATTTTCAGGGTAAAATAAAATCTTGAAGATGTTGAAAAATTTGATAAAATGACGACTTTTCTAAACCAAAGTTTGTTAAAGATTTTTTTTTTTTTAATTTTTAAAATAATAAATCGCACCAGGTCTATATCTTATCTTTTAATTCCAATTGAAAAAAAAAACTTTTAAATGTTTAGGACTCATAGAACAGGGACATGACGAATCTCCAAATTCCTACACTTCAATCGGAAAAACACATATTTATCATATTAAAAGTAAATTTACAAGAAATAAAAATATATTCTTTTCGGAAGAAGGGATGTATCTAAATTTTTGCATTTAAATTTTTTTGATTGGTGCAGTCGATTTTTCGCAAAACGGTCCATAAAATGACCCTTAACATTGCTTTCAAAACTTGTCATTTATTTTTTTTAATTGCTTGATTTATATTTTCCAATATTTCAGGAGTCCGCAATTTGATAACTTCCCCCAGCAATTCCAAGGTGGATTTCCTCAGCAATTTCAAGGCGGATTCCCTCAGCAGGGATTTCCACAGCAGCAATTCCAAGGGGGATTCCCACAGCAGCAATTCCAAAATCCGGGAGCCTTTTCCCCGTTCCGTCGACCCAACTTCAGCGCAAGCAACGCACAGGCCCAAGCTCAGGCCTTCGAGAGCAACAGTCCGTTCGGAGGATTTGGAGCTGCTGCAGCCAACGCCGGAAGCCAAGGGTTCGGATTCGACGAGAACGGCTTCAGAGCCAATGCCGGCCTCTCCGGAAGCCAATCCTACCATCTGCCGAATGGCAACACTCTGGCTCTCTCCTACGCCAACGGGTTCAGCGTTGGCCCTGATGGGAAACCGACTGTCACCAGAGGGAACTCGCTAGCCTACACAGGAGCTGACGGAAAACCGGTTGATGGGTTCAGACATCAATAACTGCAGCAACTATTTTTTCTACCAAGATAGTCTTCTGTAAACATATCAATAATTTTATAATATTGAGACAATCGATTCACACATGAAATATTCTCAATCTCACTTGGGATTCTAGCTCACATCTGCTATATATCATGGCCTGGGGTTGTAACCCTTAAAATTATCGTCAGTCTGTAACTGAGCAAGAATTTAATTCGTTTTATGCAAGTATGAAACCGATGTTCAAATATTTAATGAGTAGCTAAAATTTCTGATTTTGCTAAAATACAAAAGCTCTTACGATTATATTCTCGTCGTTTCAACATTGTGTGAATCGATAACCTATATACTGCATACACAATAAGCCAGAACTAGTTAAAAAAGTGAAATTTAAAATAATTTACAATAATCATCAGGTTAGTGTTTTTTTTATGTTTACTATGACTAATTCTAATTGATATAATGAAACAGAAAGTGTACTGAGAATTTGTTTTCTAGTTGTTTGATGTAGCCACATAGCTAGTCAATTTTTTTTTTACTATATTTTAAATATCTTATTCAAAAGTTTAACCTGAATAATACTCTTGCGAAAACAAGCCATATTATTAAAAACAAGTTACTTAACATTCCTCTAGGATTAATAAAAACATACCAAAATCACGTGAATAAATTATTTTAACCTACTCATTTAAGAAAAACACTAAAAACCGGAATATTGTGCATTCAACGAGATGTTTGTGTGGCGAAGATCCTGAATAGTAATTTTTGTATATTTGCATTAAACGCAGAAATATGTTTAAAGTAAATCTTTTGTATTTAAGTAGAGTTTAATATCATTTTATGAAAAGCTTCATAGAGGGTTTTATGAAAATAAGCAATAGAGCAGCATGGAGAGCAGCGATTTATATTTTTATTCAACTCTAATGAAAGAAGTTTTCTTAATATTGTGTTCAAGCACCATCTATGGGTTTGATCATAACAACACATTATACACTTACAAGACTAGTTTGTTTAAATAAAACAAATCTAGGTACTTTTAGCTTTAATGTTCCCTACCATTTTAATCAAGTGGCTACCTTCTTTTATATGTATTGGCTTTATTTATGGAATTATATGATTTCAATATTTAAGTATAGTATATCAACAAATTATACGAATATTAAGCTTTAAAAGGAAAAACATGTATGAGAGGCATATTAAAATTATTTGAAAATTAAATGTTATATGAATAAGATATTTAAGTAAAATTTTATAAACTTTACTTTACTTGCATTTATAACATTCATCCGATTATGAAATCAAATTGTATCAAAAGTAAACATTATTTTTTTAATTATATCTTATTTAAATATAATTAAAGTGATGCAACGTTGTTTTTTTTTTCAATTAAAATAAATAAATTAATATATATATGCGTAAATTTTTATATTTGATTAATATATAGATTTAAATTTTTAAATGAAATACTTCATGGTAAAATCAAATATATACCTAAGCCATAGAAATATGTTTTATATTCTTTGATTTAAGAATGAAAAGGTTGCTTTTCTTCTTATTATTTTCACATACAGAAATGCGGATAAATACACATCGTCTATAATATAACAATCTACATTTAAAGAGCTTTTAGGCTATTTATTTTAGTTTTTATTTGTCTACATTTTTAAATTGTAAGCTATGATAATATATTTCAACATGATAAATATTTGATATTATTGATTTATTTTTTTTGTGAAGATCGTCTCACAGGAAGTACGATTTTCCCTATACAGGTCTTATTGATTGATAATGATTAAGTACATTTTTTCAAATATTAAATAATGATTAAAGAGACTCTGGAAAATATCATCGTGATCCGTGGGATCATTTTTTCAATATTTGTAAAAATGTACTTAATCATCATCAATAAATATTTTACTTGATTATTCAACCTGAAAGACTTTCTTCAGTGTAGTCCGCATTCACGGTGGAACGTGCTCCAGCGTTTTCCTCATCCCGGAGACGGACGTCCAGATAGCCGAAAGAAATGGCCAAGTCAACAGGAAAATCCGTGAGAATACTCGGAACCCCATCGCGAATACCGAGAGTGAATCTATAATGGGGTTGATTACAATTTCTGGGCTGCGGAGAGAATCGGAATGATTAATACACCGCCTCACGCAGAATTCAAGCACGGCACCTGGCCGAGGCAGTGTTTACTTTTGAACGGAGGAAATACACCATGGTGATTTGTATCTAAAAATAAAGTCACGTGTATCTGTCAAGTCTTGTATTATTCCTGCACCTGGGATGTGCCACTTCTGAACGCAGAATTCTGCGATGACTTTGCGAATATTAATATGTAAAATATCTCTTTGGGTACACATATAAAACTTTTGCTTGCCGCGGCCTCGTAGATTGTCAAATTTGATAAACGAGTAAATTTTATTACGTATATAAAAAAAAATATGACCCAAAAGGCTAAAACCGAAAATAAGTAAAAAATCAAGTATTTCCAAGATCAGAATTTTACTTTAAAATTTATAGACAGACGTATTTTTGAACCTTAAAATATTGAAAACATCAAAATAAAGATAATTATTTATTATATTTGATGTTTTGGAAAATTTATAAAACAGTAACCGCAATAAACGTAACAGTTCAAATAACTTACGCCTACTGAACCAGTTATTTTTTTGTGATATCTCGAGTAAAAAACCAAAATGAATAGTTTGAAATAAATACAATTATCACACTAAAAGCGGGGCGGGTACTAGTACCCGATTCGCGGACTGCTGCCTGAAGGCGGGCGCGTATTAATACATTTTTGAATGTGTTTACTCTAAAAGGGCCAGAAGGTCATTTTATTCTTCAGGTTTACAGCTCGAAATGTTTGTTTAGGACTCGTCAACGTTACTTCTACCATTACTGTCCAGTGATTCTGAACAAAGTGACAATGAAGAAGTGGAGTGGTCAGAGAATGGTAATCCTCCAATTATTGAACAAACAAAGTGGTGTTGTTGTGATGCCAAGTAATCCGCAAAGTGTGTATAAAGTGGTTCAACATTTTATAGGAAACGATTTATTTGATAACATGCAAATCAAAGAGTGCATAGACTAGATTTCACACGCGCAATTTTACGCGAATTTTGCCCGCTACGCACATCAGTTTAGTCAATTTGTTACCCGCATAAAGTGTGTTAAGATCACGATATCTAAAAAAAAAATGGATACGAAATGTGTGAGAATAAGACTAAAATTTTTGCTACAGTAAAAATGGCCGTTCATTTGATTCGAGCCTCTCAAAGATAGTTCACTCCGCAGGAAGCCTCGCGGTGAAATTCTCGTAAAAAAAGCGGCCTTCTCTATTTGTAATTCAGGCGGTCTGGCGCGGACGTGCGCTCGACCAGGATGTCCCTGCGGCGCCGCTGGGGCAGGAGCACCTTTGCCAAAATAAGCATAATGCAAAAATACTTGTTTGGGATCTACCCTAATTCAATCCACGACACACTAGTTTAATTTTTAATACTCCATATCACTTCATCAAGTGCCTGTCCTCAGAGGAGGTTGGCGACCATTTCACTGTGCATATACTCACGCTGAATCAGTGTTCATGGTTTTCTAATGTGAAAATAGTGTGGTGGGTCCCCGAGTCCTTCTATACATCGTATATAAACAACAAAAATGAATAACCCGTGCGTCGATGTCTTTTAAAAGCAATAGCGCACATATACAAACATGTTAATAATCTCTCCGCCACTTGGGAGTGTTGTATTGCAATTTGAAATTTCGTTTCAGCTAAAAAAAATTATCCACAAAAGACGTTTTAATGGATAATAATTTATTTTACAGGAGCCTATACCCAGGTGGTAATTTGAACAATTTTAGAAACAACGTTTATAAAAAATGTACATATTGAGAAATAAATATTTGTCTCTGGGTGTTCCTTGATTTGATGGACTCTGAGAAAAAATATTGCCAAACTTTCAAGTTAATTGAGAATCAACTATAATTCAATATTAAAAATATGTCTTATTCTGGAAAAGGATTTTTTAATCTTGATATTCTAATACAAGGGATATGTAATGTTGAAATACCAGTGGGGTTATTGTTGAAGAACTTGGTTGTATTCATTCAAAGATGTATCCGATGTTAGACTAGACATTTAAATATCTGCTGCCTATTTAAAAAAATACATTTATTTTCAGTGATTTTTAAATTTAGCCGCGCATTCAAACTTAATAATCTGAAAATATACTACCGAAAAGAGCTTATGTAATATTTTTAACAAAATAAAATACTTACGAGATTTTTCCACATGCTAATTTTTATTGGTTACCGGTTTTGCCAACCTTATTAAAAATATTTATAAAAAATGGAATTGAACCAAGTACTCTGTCAAAAATATTGATTATATATGTATCAAAATACTCATTCGTTTTCTCTTTCAGTAAAAATAGAAAAATGTATACTCACTCAATTTTGAGAAGAATAATTCATAATATTGAGCTATTTTTAATTTTTGTATCACGGTCGAATTTACAACTTTATTTCATCCTGAAAACAGCCCCTAAATTGAACGATGACAATAAGACAGAAATTGATGACATTTTGTAGACATTTTTTGTTTATTTAATTGTCATTTATTCCGTGACGTGCACTGGACTTGACCGTTCCCGGCCCAGTCCTAGACCGGCGGGTAGAGTCGGCCCCGCGGACTGCTAATGTGGAAGGCAACGTGGAGTGACGCGAGCCACCACCAGCCACCAGCCACCAGCCACCAGCCACCAGTCACCAGCCACTAGCCACCAGCCATCAGCCACTAGCCACTAGCTACTAGCCACGAGCCACGAGCCACCAGCTACTAGCCACCAGCCACTAGCCACCAGCCACCAGCCACTAGCCGCCAGCCACCAGCCATCAGCCAGCAGATGACCTTGTAGCCTGGTTAAATCATAGCAGCTATAGCGAGCGCAGAGCCTATGAAGTATGCATATTATGATTCTACAATAAAGTTTCTTTGTAACGTCATTGGTCTTTTTAATTGTTTAACGAAACATTAACGATTAAATATCAAGGCTTTAAGTAGTATCTTCATATATTTATTATTATTACTTTGCAAATATAGCACAGCAATGTAACAATTGTTATTACGAATAAATGGTGATTACTTGTTAGTCACTAGAAGAACTGTACTAGTAGCGTAACACCATCAAGGTTATAAAGATTTACATGCCGGTATCAAGGTTAGTAGGGTAGAGATCATTTACGTAACTAACATACGTAAGTTTGTATGTAATAAGTCACTGAATTTAAAACCATAACTAAATTAAAAAGTTTTTTTATCTTAAATAAAACTGTTTACTTATAGCCGCAAAGCCATTCTACTTTTTTAAAGTAAAAATATCTACTTCTGATATGTTAAACTTATAAAAACTGGTTTTATTAGTAATACTCCATGTTAAATATGCAACATAATATTTTTATACAAAATGTACACAAGTATCAATCTTCAAAATATTTTTCAGGAAATTTCAAACTTGTTGATTTTTATTGTAATAAATATTCTAATAAAGTACTACCAATAAATGAGAAATATTATATCAAAAATAAATCTAAATTGAAACCTAATAAATGGTTTATATTTTAATGTAAAAGTGATGTTTTCATACAACCCGAGTTTCATATTTAATATTAAAACAAAATCACGTACAACTCCTCAATAACTCTCGCTGTCACCGTAGAAGACACAATCAGAAACCACATTTTCATTCCGCCCACATCTCCATAGCTAAAAATAACTAGTCATAAACTTTTCAAATCCACACATCTCGCCCTGGCTTTTTCAATCACGTAGTTTTCGCACATCTATTGGTGAGAGTTGCTTCCAAGAAGCCGTGGAGGCTCAAACGCTGGGAAATCCAGGGGACGCCTGACCTGCGGCCGAGAAGCCTCAGGCAATCTAATCTTCAAAAAAATGCAGCCTTTTCATATATTTATATACCTCAATATATGTTCTCCATTATCTCCATTTTGTTGTTTGGGTATGGCTGCCTTGAGTGTATGTAAAAGATCAGTAATGGAGAAGAGAACTTGGAATGATTGTAGTGGGTTGTGTTCTGGAAGTATACTGTAGAGACGGAGGCTCCTTCTATTCCTTCTGCAACCTGTCAAATCTAAATTTCAGATTCTTATAAGGAAAGGATTGTTCAAAAATACTATTAAATACTATAAAACTATAATGTAGAAAGACCCGAGGACCCTCTATTATTTACCCTAAGAAAACCATAAACAGACAAACATTACTAAGTGTGATGGTCACCAATCTTTTCTAAGGAGAGGCACCTGAAGAAGATATATGATATGTATATAGCCATTAAATTATCTTACTTTAGTCTGGCCCATCGTGAGTGTAATAGACCGGTACTTTGAGAAGTACTTTGGTACGTGAAACGAAATTTTGACTAGCTCTATATTTTGAATTAATTCACGATTATTTATATAGACTTTTTTTATTTATTAATAGAATTTACATTGGATAATGATTGGCGGTGTAAATATTACATGTAACACGTTTTCTAAATGTATGATAGAAAAAAAGATCGTGAGGTTTCTGACATAAGTCTGGCCCATCGAAAGAATTTTAAAGCGGTACTGTAAGTCGTGTGCAGTCCAGGGAATAGCAACCGTCATGGTGTATTTTAAATAATTTTTAATTTTAGACATATTAAAAACAGCATTGCAGATTGGAGCTACTCACAGCATGACATTCGTGTTCTAGACAAATTCTACAAACATCGCAGATCGAAGCTACGCAGCGCGTAGTAAATTTCCGGAGTAATTTTATTTTAACTACATGAGTATCTGCGGTCTGCGGTGAATCGTCAATTCGGTGGCTTGTTTGTCAATGTGTCGAGTTGGCGAAGTTAAATGGGGAATTACCATATCCGCGAAATCATCAATTTTGGGGACAATAAAAACAGACGTTTATCGCGCTGGACTTAGAATTTAAGATGCTGGACAATTTACGCTGTGTAAAAGTATTGATTAAATTGACATGCGTTTGACATCAATGTCAAAAACGTTGTGTGAATTTTTAATGCGTTGTGAAAAACACATGTTAAGTAATTATGTTTAATGATCATTTTGAATCTTCGTTATTTTCTGTCGATTTACGTAATTTTTTAATATCAATGGTGTGTTTTAACTAACTATTAAGCCACAAAATCAACTTTTCACGATAAAGTGAGTCAAAATAAATTTTTTGGTCATTGTGGTTTTCACACTTTATAATCCGCAATCAGGTTTCTTATGGTCAGTCAATTAATTCAAACGTGTGTGAAAGTTAAACTTCCAGAGTTTTAAAATTACTTTTCAGAAGTCATTGAAATTCAAACATAATTCGTTTTATCAGCATACTATGAAAATGAAAGAAAAAACGCGTGGTAAGAACTGAAACTTTCTACTCGCGTATTATTTATTTATTATTAACATCCGCCTATTCTTATACCTACATCATTTATTTTATCTAATAGCCAATTTACAAAACAATATGACTTAGAAATGCATTAAAGGTTGTGATTTAAGGACCACCTGTAGACGTACGTGATTCAGTGATTAACTTTAAAGGCTGGATATTGTATATTTCAAAATACAATAGAGGTTGGCTTGTTGGATCTGTGGTTAAGTGTTGAACCCTTGATTGAAAAGTTATCGGTTTGATTATTGTACTCATGCCTGTTTCATTTTGATCAAATACCAATTTGTATTGAATAGTTAAGAAACGCTTTCATGTAAATGGTTAAAACGACATTAATATATATTTATATATATATATATATATATATATATATATATATATATATATATATATATATATATATATATATATATATATATAAATATATATTTACTTTACAAGTAATGTAACCTCCCCTTTATTTCGCAACCTTATTATTGGTTGATTGCCTCGAGCCGAGCGCTCAGAATAGCAATACGCCCATCAGGATCAAGGATCCGATTAATCGAAGATCCTCTCCAATTAAAATTCTGACCAGGGTGGAGATGTACGAGATTATCACTTGCGAAAAGAAAAAAAAAACACCTTACGTATGCAATATTTGGTATCTATACGTTTCTCAATTAGGATCCTTGTGTCAAATTTGTGTCCCGCCTGTATTATTTATGGAGGCTTCTGATGTTATCTGGAGTGTGTAGAAAATTCCAATTAAAAACTCAAGCCACCTTAAGTTATTTGTGCTTTAAAAATACCGACATGTATGTTCGCACTAAAACTCAACACCATTGCTCCATGTGTTGTTGATTTTGGGAATTGTGTCCGGGTGTGATTATAATCTAAACAAACAAATGTGAATTGCCAAATTTCTAAGCGACTACGATTATTTTCATTATAAGCGTTTTTGCTTTTCAAATTAAATGTGATTCTGTCATTTGGCCAAAGCATGCATTTTTACAGACTAAACCAGTCTGTCGCAGATAATGATTTTACTTTTTGTTCAACATCTTGGGTAATTCCTCGGATATTTCAGACCTATTAAATTTATGTTCTAAAAACTTAATTGGCATAAAACATCGACTGTAAAATAAGTTGATAATACTCAACCACCATTCCAATAGTTGTTTTTAAAACAATCGAGAATGAAAAATTAGGGCTATTTTTATTTAAAACTATTTAAAAACATTATTATTAATAGCCTTCTAGATTACATATTTTTTAATAGTGAGCGTCAGACTGTCAATGCCCTTGAAATGCAAAAGCGCTAACTATCAAAGACGGTCGTATTCTCCTATTTTTATATTGATAGATTGAACGTGTCATTCGTGTTGTAAAAAACATTTGACTGTTAAAATATGTAGCTCTACAAAATAAATTTGAAAACAATCGACAATTTGGACACACGTGATAATTCAGCTTAGCATAAAAAATGTTTAATTCATTCGAGCAGCGAATAATTTACATTTTTTCCATTTCTATTTATATTTTTACTGTGGCACTCTGCTGCTTCCTAGAATCTCCCCCAGTCCCCCCTTCGTATGTGCAAATCAATAATTATTTTCCCGCGCCTCCATTAGCGTAATGCGGCAATTGTCTCAAAAAAGATCGATTGTAAAAAAAACCCTCCTCCGGAGGCTCCGGCGCGAGGCTCGAGCGGCCATTCGTATGCGAGAGAGGAGCCTCTTCTCGGAACTCGCCCACCGTGCATATGAATCAGTCCAACAGTAAACGGGCCTATTAGATACTCGTATCTAACTCGCATGCCAGGAATCCACAAGCCGGGCTAGTAAAACTCCATCTATTTTTACTCATTTGTGCAAATTAATCATCCAATCATCCTCTGAAATAATCATTCCATGAAAAAATAACATGATTGATCTAAGAGATTACACTGATTTTTAACCTATGAAGTGTTAGCCATTTAAAACACTTGTATATTGATAGATTAAGCATGCTATTTTTTCCGTTTTATATATGCAAATATAAATATAACGGCCAGCAATACTTACAAGCACAGTTTTTCTCATCTTTGTTTTACGAGCCGCAAGGTTTCAAGCTTTCGTTTTTTTAATATAACCAATAATACGAGAGACTTCTAGTAGAGCATAAGTAGTTGGGCAAACTGTATGTAGCAATTGTGGCTGTGTTGTTGCTCAAGGAACGTATCAATAGAAATAAAATACCGATGATTTTTGTTCTAAAAAAACCTTTTTTTTTTTACACGAACGTTTGTCTTTTACTTTGAATCTGAAAATAGTGAGAAACTGAAAGTCTCTGTCAGTGTTTTAATTTATGATTTTTTTTAACTGATTTTTTTTGGGAATAGAAAAATACACTTGTCTGTAAGGAATTCTGTTGCATCGTGTGGGTTTCCTCTTCTTTTCAATACTAATTGATTATTCCTAAGTTTGGAAATCTCCCCCATTAAGACAAGCCAGTGGCACACGTCGATGTCGGCGTGTGCGGCAAGTGAATACTTTATCTGCAGTTGTCGCTGTATTTATGTTTTATTTGTTGTTCTTAAATAAATATTCCATTTATACAACTTTTATGATTAATTAAGTTACTTCACCATTAAATATTCCCTGAGTGACCATTTTTTAAAAGTAGAAAAACTAATGTATTAAACAAAATAATCATCATTAGTTTATTTACATTTCACTAAGTTTTTAAAATTCTTAGGGCGTTAAATTAATTAAATTTGAAGTTACATTAAAGATTTTAAAATTAGTTTTCTTGTCATTTAATGTATGAATTTGACACTTTAAATAATTTCAATTATATCTCGAGAAATAAATGATTACTTACAGAATAATAAATTTCTCAAGTAGTATCTCACTCATTGATCATTATTGGAAAGTACTTAATAGGCTGCTATATTTATACAAAGTATCAAAAAATATATGGAAAATTAATAAATAACAAATTTATAATAAAGGTTGTATTGTTTTCATTAATATAAAATATAGTGAAAGTCAAATTTCATCAGTTCAACGATGTTATTAGAGAGTCGTTTTGTATTCTAGTAATTTTTTTAAAAGTTATACATTTTCTTTATTCATTTAAATTATCTTTAAAATAAGTTTGAATTAATTAGTTATAAGCTTTTTTACATAAAATATTAACCTTAGTTAACGAATTATTCAGTTTTTCATTTTACTTAATAGATGTATTACAGGAAATCCTATAATTTTGACGGAGAGTACTTGGTGGAATTTCATTTTAATATTTTTGAATAAAATACTTGAGTGATCTTCTACATGTTTGTTTTTATTTGTGACCGGTTTCGCCAACCTCTCATGTTGGCATTATCAAACAGAGATGATTGATAATTCCAACTTGAAAGGTTGGCGAAACCGGTCACAAATAAAAACGAACGTGTGGAACATCACTCAAGTATTTTATTAAAAAATATTAGATGTATTACACTCTCGAGTGACTTTTCAACCTTCAGACGAGACAGACACACTTAAATGAAACATGTGATGACTAAACAAACTACTCATCAATAATCATGAACAATCGACTTATTCATATTTAATTAATATTTTTACTGCAATTAAAGTACAAATAATATATTTAATAATCAACCATTCAAAGCATTTTTGCGTACGACATAATTGTACGTTCATCAATATGTAAATAATGCATCATTATTATTTTGATTGTGTACAATCTGCTATTGCGATCTCAAGACGGTCATTATTAAAATGTGCTGTTCGCTAATGGAATGCCTTGCAACTTATATTGAAATTCGACGTAGATTTAGCGTTATCTACAAATCTCAAATGTGCACGCGCCGAGCTTTCTTTCACAGAATAACTAGCGACGACACTGGCCGAATGTTAGGCGAAAACTCAGTAACACTGATTGTAAGCAATTAGATCCCATAAGTTAAGGCTTCGAATTTAAATTAAATTTAAATAGTGTAGTCTATAGAAATAAAAAAAGATTAAAAGAAATATTGTGTTAATAAATTGTCACTAAAAAGCATCAACAGATGACTGATACGAGTATTAAAATATATTATATTTTATAATTTTAAGAAGCATGGTATAATCAGTGAGGCAATATATTTGCATGGCGAAAATGTTATTATTGTCATAAAAAAAATCTTTTCATATTAAAATAGTAAAAGTCTTTCAGAGTATACTGGACCACATTATACCTGTAATTCCAAGTATTCAGCATGCATATACATTGTCTTTTAAAAAATGATAATGTGCTGTACATAAACTCTCAGTTCTTGAGTGGTGGCAAAATTCGCGTAAAATTGCACGTGTGAAATCTAGTCTATACACTCTTTGATTTACACGTAGTCAAATAAATCGTTTCCTATAAAAAGTTGAACCACTTCATACACACTTTGCGGATTATTTGGCATCACAATAGCACCACTTTGTCCTAAAAATTGTTCAATATTTGGAGGATTATCATTCTCTGACCACTCCACTTCTTCTTGGTCACTTTGTTCAGAATCACTGGACAGTATTGGTAAAACTCTACGTCTTATAGGATGAAACAATTCTTCATCACTTCAGCAATATCGACATTACATGCACTATCAGAAGGCATCATTATTATAATTAATTAATAATTTAAAAAGATGTTCAATCGTCAAAAGTCGAGTCAAAACTGAATTATATTTTTAAAATATCTGTTCAACGTTCCTTACCCTTAAATAATGGATGTTTATATAAAAAAGTGTAAAAGATTAGAGTTTGATTAGTATATACATTTAAATTATAAGTAATCGGCATGAAAACAATAACAAGACGAAATGCATAGTTCCTTATATTGATTATATAAATAAATGTTAAAGAAGTAACGTTGACGAGTCTAAATAAACATTACGAGCTGTAAACCTAAAGAGTAAAATGACACAAAAAGTAAACACATTCAAAAAGGTACTAATACCCGCTCCGCTTTTAGACAGTAGTCCGCGAAACGGATACCAGTACCCGCCCCGCCTTTAGTGTGCCAGTATAGAAATTAGTATTTACAAAATCGAAAATCGCAAAAAAACCCACAAACAAGCGTGGAATAAAGATGCGCCCCAAATGAAACATGACGATGAACTAATGAAACTGAAAGATGAGGATGGGAGGTGTGCGACCGGCCGAAACGCGGCCGTCCCATGGGCGGCGCGGCCTGTCTCGTCACGACTTTGACCCCGCGCTGAGGTTCACGCCGGGAGAGCTAGACACTCCGGCTCCCTGCGCGGCCACTCGCCCCACCCGCGTCGGAGCCTCACCAGCGGGCCCGGAAATCAGCTGTTCCTGAAATAAATAAATTTATAAGACTTGCTAATTATTAACACACTTTAAGCGGGTACCAAATTGACTGAACTGATGTGCGTAGCGGGCAAAATTCGCTTAAAATTGCGCGTGTGAAATCTAGTCTATACACGCTTTGATTTGCACTTTTTGATTTTTTTTGTTCCGTTTAGCAACTCCGAGTTAATTATGAGTTTTGTAGCTTAGCTTTAGAATAGATTATATTATATTTATATTTTAAGCGGGTAACCAAATTGACTAAACTGATGTGCGAAGCGGACGAAATTCGCGTAAAATTGCACGTGTGAAATATAGTCCATACACTCTTTGATTTGCATGTAGTCAAATAAATCGTTTCCTATAAAAAGTTGAACCACTTCATACACACTTTGCGGATTACTTGGCATCACAAAAACACCACTTTGTCCTAAAAATTATTAAATAGTTGGAGTATTATCATTCTCTGATCACTCCACTTCTTCATTGTCACTTTGTCCAGAATCACTGGACAGTATCGGTAGAAGTAACGTTGACGAGTCTAAACAAACATTACGAACTTTACAGTTTACAACTAAAGAATAAAATGACCTTTTGGCGTTCTTAAAGTAAACACATTCAAAAAGGTATTAATACGCGCCCCGCCTTCAGGCAGCAGTCCGCGAATCGGGTACTAGTACCCGCCTTGCCTTTAGTGTGTTAATAATCACACGAAACGTGGGTATGTTCGTAGGATTTGGCAACCGTTTTTTACTGCTTGAGGTGGATATTGCTCTTCAGGGATTTTTTATTTATTCTTCCCGCTGTTTACCTGTAATTGACAAATGATTTTAATATAATTATTTTTATAACATACTTGCATAAACCTCAACTACGTGCTTTTAACCATACATTTTACAGTCCAGAAAACATCTTAGAATCGAAAATTCACCTGCTACGCGGTACTTAACTATAGACCGTCGTTTTTGTTGATGTTGCTAGAGAGCTTTAGAATTTCAATAGCCTCCCTCGAAAATCACAGCATAGATGAGATTTTAACCTCCCATACCTAGCGTTTATTACGATTATATCAATTACAGCTGTGAAGATACATGAGTATTGAACTTAAAAAATCTACCCAACTGATTGTCTTTTAGATTAAAAAACCTCCTGAATAAATTCACATGCACTCTTCTTCCAAATAATGTTGTTTTCTATTTAGAAAAACATCATTACCACATATTCATTATTCTTGTGAAAATTTTTAAAAAATATGATTTACCGCTAATAAATGTTTTTGCCTTGGTGTCAGCTGAAAAACCAGATTTGCCTTCAATATTTGTTACCTTATATAATAAAATTTAATAATATTATTTCAGGCCTATATTAAAAATCCATTCTTCTTACTATCAAGTAATGGATGGGTAAGTTGTTAAATTTACGCAAAAATTAAATAGAATTCGATATTGCTTTATGGATTACAAATGTGTACAAAATTGATCAAAAATAACTATTGTAATAAAATTTCACATGATGCATATAACAGTTTAAAATCACTTTATAATTCAATCAGTCTTTCAAAAATGGGACACGACGTTACATGTTGCCTACTACTATAGTATTCCAGGGCACGTGCTCAGTGGCCCCCAACTGAAAGTTCCTGAAAATCATGGTTGCTGATTCTTTTACCTTCAATTATATTTTTTCAGACATCGCAGGAAATAGCTGCAAAAGCAAGTGAATTTTCGATTATCTACTAACTCTGAACTCTAAGATGTTTTCTGGGCTGTAAAATGAATGGTTAAAAGCAAGTATTTGAGGTTTATGAATGTATGTTATAAAAATCTTTATATTAAAATAAATAAAATATTTTGTCACAGTTTGATGATGGCACTTATAATAGTTATATGAGCTGCACAGCTCTTCAAAAGTCATAGTATTAAAATGTTTTTGAATATAATTCCTAGACATAATCAGTTATTTTATTTACTATTTAGATATTCATTATTTTTGGCAGAGAGTACTTGGTGGAATTCCATTTTAATATTTTAAATAAAAGACTATTGTTTTATAATTTTACTAGTGACCAGTTCCGCCAACCTTTCACGCATTATCAAACTGCAGTATTTTATTATTTACTATTGTTTTCACTATATACTTATACTTAGTTTAAAAAAATGTTTTTATCCCTTAAAAATATATGACTTTAAACTTCTTTTTATTGATAGATTTATAATTTATTTTTTTTATTTTACTTTTGTGAATTAAATCAAAGTATGCTCTGCGATAATTTAAAAAAACGATTCATAATTTATAATCATACAATAGTTATAGATTCATTTCCTGTCGTTATGAATTTCTAACGAATATTATAATGCCTACGCCTGTTTCAGTTTTATCAATGGTGATTAATACCGACGTTGTATGCTTTGGTGTTTTAGCAAAATTATAGGTTTCTATAATGAGTCCTTTTGGGGTCTTTCACCCAAAGAGCCAACCCTCGACTGAAGAAGTGCTGTCCAGTGTCCTCAGTCCGCCGAGGCTTCTCCTCGATACAAATCTTCGAATTCAAATGACCATTCAATGTCGACACGTCGCGTACGGAGCCACCATCAGTAATTATCACTACGTAATATGGCGAAGGCGTTTCTGAAACACTTTGGAGGATGTATAAGTGTTTACCTAAATGGTTGAGCAAATTATTTGCTGCGTATACTGCATAACTAACCCCGTGCAGTTCACCCTTCTATAACGCGGTGCTCTTATAACACGGTTTCCGTTCAACAGCATTCCGTCAACTCGATAGTGATTAGTTTTTTAATGTGTTAAATTTTTATGATAGAAGTTCCTTTTTTTGTTCAACGGTGAGAGTTGAGTAATTGCTTGGTTCTGTGTAGATGTTTTAAGACCAAGTTACGTTTTAAAACCAAGAGTAAGATTTGCAAAGTGAGGAAGATATTCCCATTAATCGAAGAAGATTCAGGCCACTCGTATTGGAAAGCGAGAATGAATGTCAAAAGTGTAGGAATATACTTTTTTAGTTTACATATTTTATAAACTTGATGTATTTACTACTTCTGTGTTACTTATATCGTAGTTTCTATATAACGAACTAGTCGCGTTATAGGAAGGTTGGCTGTATTTCATGAGCCGTAGTTATATATGATCGAGTAAGTCTATAGCCACACTATTTTATAAAAGTAGAGTGGCTGTGGATTTAACATCCGATAATCATTTTCAAATATACATTCAATCTTTCATAACATAAAACTCTTAGCGTTGCTCAAAAGACTCAAATAAATTAACTTTATAATCTACATTTAAATATTTGATTTTGATTCTAAAACGTGACTTTGAGAAAACTCCCAGGATTGTGTAAATAAAATAAACCACACCAAGCCCAGGTGATAAAAATCCCATAAATAGTGCTAAGGAGATAAAATGTACGCACACCAGCCAATCTTCAGTCCACGTAATGCCTACTAGACGAGACTCGGAAAAAAGCAGCGAGCATCTGCCGGAGGCACGTCTGGAGAAACCATTGTTTTTTATAGCCAACACGACGCCCGAGGAACGCCTAGCGATTTTTATTTTAACACGCGATTGACCTTCGATTATCCTTAGTCTATTTTGCTAAGCGATTCTTAAATAACCAGCTTTATCTCGAGTCCGTATCGAGCAGCAATCGATTTCACAAACTAGTAATTAACGAAACTCATGACACGTTGTATCATAGACTAACCTTATTATTTTCTTGTCGGGACATTTAGAGTTATAGCCGAAAACCTTATCTTAACATTTCTTACTATATTTATCCCTAAATATTGTATAAAACGATACGATTAACTTGCATGTAAATGAATGCCAAAAACCTCATCCTATTGTATTTTATTTATGTCCATTTATAGTATCAATCGATCGAATAGAATTGAATTATAAATTGATAAGACTCACGACCTTCCCTTATTTTTATGTCAGGACACTTAAGATTATATCTGGGGACCTAACCTTCCTCAACCTGATTTATTTATATACTCATCAGGTTGCAGGCAAATCAAAAAACTTGTATTAATAATTATTTATTCATTTTATGACAGGTAACATAAAATATCTTCACTTTTAGTATCACACCCAAGAGCCTATTCTAATCAGAAATTGTTTATTTTTATTTAATTATGAAATACTAAAATATAACTTTATATAATTTAAGGAATTATAAAAAAAATACTAGATATATTATGAAGCTGTTACTAAAACCAATCATTGAATTTACAGCACTTCGTGTGGCTGATCAGTACTAGATTATCCAAGATGAGTGCATTTGTATGTTCGTTGTTTGTTTGTAAATATCTCATTATGTGGCGTGGGTTTTATGTTATAATCGTGATGTAAAATTTATTCAAGCGATGTGTAATCTTATCTTGCGGTCATTTTATTATGTATAGACAAATAAATTAATGACAGAAAAACCCAGTGTTGTATTTTTAATTGTGATTTATCTTGGAATTGAAAAAGTACCTGAGATATTTATCATATCACTGAGAATAAAAGCTCGTTGTGATTCTATGTAACAAAATATTTCTGATTAATTGTACAACAATCCGATAAAACGAACATATTTAAAAATGATGTAGCAATGCATGACTTGCTATTGGACTAGCAGGTCTATTAAAAATATATTTACTTACTTGTATATTGCATTTTAAAAAAAAATTGGTGCATTAAGATAAATTGATCGCTTGTATTTTTGCTATCAAGGCATCAGACCCATCCCTCCCATAAAAATAATTGATTTTTTTAGTGAATGTTACTATATTTACATTTTATGTGTTTTTATTTATAAAGGTATATAACGGACCCCTGTTGAACGGACTTCGGATAAAACGGACAAAAAATCCGGTCAAATGTAAAATTTCAATATTAGCAAAGCAGGGGGTCTACGAAAAACAGGAAAACTCGACAAGGGGTCGACGGGCCAAAAAGTTTGGAAACCTTAGGTTTAGAAGGACCCAAGAACCCCGTGAATACCATGAATAGAGTTGGAGGAGATGAGGAAAAACCTTGAAAGTTTGCAGCATACTGGCTAGCAGATAAGCATGAATTTTATAGCAAATCTGTCTGTGTTAATAAAGTCATCGTAAAATAATTAAGAAATTGAATATTTTTTCATGGAGCAGGTGTCTCAGAATAATAAACGATTTCGTTCAATTTGAAGAATTACAATCACCCAAATTGTAACTGTAAGTTTTGATTTGCGAGCCGCGGAGGCTCTCGCGCGACGTGCGCCGCCGGGGAATAAAGAATTCGCCGGAGCCATTACATAATATGATGGCTCGGGCATTGTCTCACGCGCTCCCAGCCCGAGGCGTCTGCATAGCAAGAGGACGCTCCCGGCCGAGCCGTCGATCCTAACTAGCACTAGATAATGCAATCGAACACTTCATATCTTTGGCAGATGATGCTTAATAGATCTCTTTAATGTATAATAAAAAATTTAAAAAAACAGCGGATTTTGTGGTTTCTTTTATACATTCGTAAATAGTACATGGGGATACCCGGCGCGTGCTACCACCTGGATTCACCACCACCTCAGTATTATTGACATTCAATTGAAACCGGTAGCGCAGCAGAGTTTATGTGTTTGTGTTTTATATATATACTAGAAATGTAGCCCGTCATAAAATGGCGTATTCGATGAACGATGCAATAGTGTTTGGCTGACAATTTGATTTCATTTTGTACACATATATTTTGAATAACCGGATATTAATTTCGAAAGCAATGCCATTCTAGGAAATATCACATTTCGTGCCACAAACAACGAATCACTTTCACTGCACTGTTCTTTCTTAGATGCAGTCTTTATCACGTTCAATTGTGCTATTATTTTTTAATTACGTTTGCTGTGCTTAGACGGTGTTATTTTTTTTAGGAGGCATTTTAAGTTATTAATGATGTGATTAATAATTTCTAATGCAACTAAAAAATAAAATTGGTACTTGTGTCAAGCTGACATAAACTGGAAATTTATTAGAAACATCATATTATATGATTATGTGAACAACAGAATCATATAATTCGTACATAAAGCATATTTGATAGTTTTATTTAATTAGTTTATGAATGAAAATATTATTCTATCGTCTTGAAATTCGGCACATAGCTGCGGAAAAACTTACTGAACTTACGTGCATAAAATCAGCGTTGTATCTTTTAAGATATTCTATAGAGAACCAAAAAATGAAACATACACACACACAATGGCTATTGTTATAGTAGATATATATATATATATATATATATATATATATATAAAACACAAACTATAAATAACTATAAAACTATTTTTTTGATAACTAATAAATCTCTGTTATAATAGTTGAAATAATATTTATATTATATAAGTATTTTTTACTCATATTCTTAAAGTGTAAAAATCCATTATTTTATAATTTCCATAATCGCAAATTTCTGCTTTTAAAATAAATTATATATATATATATATATCAATTCAGTTTATATATGAACAAAACTATTAAATTTATCATTTATTTATGTAAATTGGAATCGATTTTATATTATATTAATAAAAAACACTTCGCCAAAATTATTATGTTTTCAGAAAATACATTTCCTCGTATTAAAAATATGATGAGATTTTAGAATATAAAAAAAATATAAATAATAGTGCATCTACCGCCGTTGTTTTTCGCCTAGTATGAAAAACATTAATTAACAAAAAAATATTATTAAACCTTTTAAACACCGATTATTTAAACTATCATGATTCTGATAAATATATATTTTATATTTATTATAAGTACATCAATATTTTCTATCAAAGGATGTGATTTCTCTATCTTCGTATTGCTCGAAGGTTCAAACGGACATTGCCACAATGTGCTATTGTTTATGTTAAAAATAGCAAACATTATGTGGTAAGCTGGTATTCAATTTATGTTTAAATATACATACATTAATAATAAAAAAAGGGGTTCCTTGAAAACCCACATAATTAATAATAAATCACGACCACTTCACTTTGTGGAATTACAAATGGGTATTATTTACGACTCGATCTACTGAATTAATTGATCAAATTATGATGATTTTTTTTTTAAATTTACAGAATATTCAATTCAGAATAATTTTTTTTTTACGAAATGTAAACATCAAAAATATTGTCCTTAAATATTACGGATTCATTCAATAGAAATATTTCACACATACTCATGAAACTTTAGATAGCAAAAAGATGGTCCAGTTTCGTAGATGGGGAACAAAGATTCTTTGTAGATAGCACTAGAAAATCATATTGCATTATGATTTGGGATTTTTAAAAATATTATCCGTGGGACTTTAAAATCACCTGTGCTTATAGATATCAATGAATTTCACGAGTAGTGACATCGGAGCTGCTGGGTCGGGCCAGACGGGCCATTTACCACCGGGACGTGCCAGACGAGTGCGAGTTACGACGGGTTTTCCCTGACCCGCCACCCGCCACCCGTCACCCGTCACCCGTCACCAGTCACCCGCCACCCGTGGCCACCTGGCGCGTGGGAGACATGGTACTGTCTAATTCAACACAACCAACGCATAATACCATCGAAGCAATGCAATCAAGACACAATACTGCCTAATCAATATAATTAACGCATGAGACTATCTATTCACATTTAAGTAACACATAGAAAAATTTCAGCAATTACTTTGGCTGATGTTTGAATAGAAACATTTTCAGTCGTTTCACATTTTATATCGGTAACTATCTAGGTATTTTGAAGCAAAGTGAGGTTTCGCGAAATATTTATAGTAAAGGGTGTCCAAACAGAGTATCGGGTATTTGTTAGTTCAGTAAAACAAAAACTACTAGTAATCAATAAAAAAATTTAGATTATAAGGATACAAAATGGAAAATTATTTCAAAAAGATGATGTTATCCAAATGGTGACTGTTTCGCTGCTGGCACTCTTCTAATCTGCAATGAAGATTGCTGATAACACGCTGACACATAGCCCTCGATATTACTGCCATTTCTGACCTGATATTTTGTATCAATTCCGTTAGGTTCGTCGGATTATTCTTATAAACCCTACTTTTAAGGTATCTCCATGCGAAATAATCAAGAGGGCTAAGGTCGGGGCTTCTGGGAGGCCAGTTGATGTTACCTTATTAGGAAATAATTCGTTAACAGCTTCAATTGATTGATTGGATGTATGGCAAGTGGCCCCCTTGTTAGAATCACATTCTTGAAACTCTTGCATCTCTAGGCCCAAAAATTTTCACAGCATATCGCAATAACCCGATACTCTTTTTAGACACCCTATAGTTTACTAAACCTCATTCTGCTTTGAAACACCAGCCTAGGAAGTTGAAAAAACTAAAATAATACTATGGATAATTGCAAGAAATATAACATTTATTTTTAAATAAAAAAATTGAATTCGGTTGTGCTATAAATTATTTCTGTTTCAATAGCTTGTTTCTACTTGCAGCGAAAACTATTCACGAATCAACCTAATACTTAACGCACAATACTATGATAAAATGTTTAGTAAATAAAATTGTATGTACACTCTATAATTCTAATGTAAATCACAATTTTTTTACCATTAAACTATGATCTACAATCTACATGAACTGCTTAGCAAATGACATTTTTTGAGGTTTAATTGAATCACATTATGAAGTTTGATAGTAGTCGTTAGTAGTATTAGCACGCAAATACTTAATTTTATTGTTTCCTGTAAAAATATTTCTATTAGTCTCTAATAAAAATACCAAAAGGCTCATTGAGAAAAAAACACACTGAATATTATTACACAATTATCGTTTAGGCGCTGGAGACAGATATCGCACAGAGAATCTTAATAAAGTTTCAGCTGAATTATCATTTGATGTGTGCGATGGTTGTGATTTAAATTTATTCCGGTTGCCTTTGGGGGGACTTCAAAGACCTGCGAAGACTTCAGACGCAGGCGCTGGGTCTCTGCCAACCAAAAAAATACACCGGGACTGCCAGTCGACAAAAATAAAACCGAGAGATTATGAAATATGTAGCACGACTGAAACTTCAGCGAATTCGGCGCTTCGTGCGGCGCAGGGCGTGAATGTAAATCGCACAAAGCCTTTCGAATGTAGGGTTAATGCGTAAATTTTAAAAAGTCTTGCTTTTCGTGGTTATAAAAGAAATTTTATTAATATGTTAAAATTAAACATATTATATTATTGATTTTTGTGAAGACCGTCTCACAGGAAGTACGATTTTTCCTATGCAGGTTTGATTGATTGATAATGATTAAGTACATTTTTTCAAGTATTGAAAATTGATTAAAGAAACTCTTAGAAAAATATCATCGTAATTTGTGTGGGACTTGAACCCACATCCCCAAGCTTACACGGCCGGTGCATTACCAATTATACCAACGAATCACTGGTACTAAGCAAGAATTTTTAACAATCATATCCTATAAATGAAATAACGTACTTATATTGCCAATTAAATATTAGTTATTATTATTTCTAAGATATATATATTATTTCTATGGGTTTCTTTAATAAATTTTCAATATTTGAAAAAAATGTACTCAATCATTATCAATTAAACATCTTAGTAACATTTCTAAAATGTTAACCACTCACATGAACATTATTTTTTTGCTTTAGTTACGAAAAAAGGAAAAAGGTTTTACAGCCAAAACTGTTCAACAGAATACTCAGCTTTGCATATTCTTTACTGCATATTATGTTTATAACTTCTCGGTTTCACTATTTTTACAATGTATTTAAATACATTGTAAGGTTTTGATTAGCTTATGATAGTTGCTAGTTTTACTATTACCACTTTAAAATTATTATTGAAAACACTTGTAGAAATCATGTTGAATTGAGTCTCAGATCATATTTGTTACGTTTATATTATATTGATTATATATTGAAATAATCAATATTTTTTAAATAGAATTTGACAGAGAATAGGGCTTGGCGAAACCGGTCACCAATAAAAATCACTCAAGTATTTTATTTAAAGTATTAATCTTATATTTGTTAGGGTTAGTTAGGTTCTAAGTGCCATAGTTTTTAGGTTCATTTTTATTTATTTAGATTTTTTTATACTTGCGTGAAATTTTGCTGAATGGAGTGTCAAGAGCTCGTGAACGGACTGTCATAATCTGCGTGCAGGGAGTATGGTAATCCATATCCTACAGATCGCTATCAGGTTCAGAGAATTGCATTTTGAATATCCCCGAAGCGCCGGCGCCTGTACTCTTGTCACGCAAGACGCGTCCTGTATTATGAGATGTGTCATAATTTGTGAGAAACGTGCACATACGACTATAAATACAACCCGAATGATCCCAAAGTGATTATCTAACAAATAAATTATACTTAGACATATTAAAGCAATTTTTATCTCATTATATCTTACTACGTATTTTTTTTAATTAGTACTACGTCTTTGGATATGATGCGGCGTTTCTTCTTTGAACTTCCAAAGTAAAGGTTCTAGTACTAAAGGTATCATTGATGATTTAATACTTTATTTTAAACAGGATCAAAACAAAGAAAACTTTAATAAAGAAGGGTTTTTATTTTATGAAGAGTTAACTTTCTTTGAATAATGTGTATGCTTAAACTATTGGGCCTTAAGGTGCTTTTAAGGTTTAAGCTCAGTTTGATAAAAACGTTCAGTTATATTTTTAATCTTATATGAATATATACTTAATAAATATTTAAAAAAATTGATGTATTCAATGGCTAACGTTAACCATAATATATTGCACAATAGTCTATTAATATATCGCGTTAACAGTAGTTGTGGAAAATAGCCAATAAAAGGACATCCCAGGCTGTTGCTCTGTCTGCATTTGCCGGAGCTGTAAAACACATTAACAATAGAAGAATCCGCAAGACGCATCACTGCAATATACTGGGGCTACGTGCCATCACGCCCGCCTTGTGCTGGAGCCATCGGCCAACTGCCTCTTCTCGGTGTTGTTAAATTATTTGTAATGAGAAAAAGTAGTAAATACGTAAAGTAAGGTTTGTTTATAGCTTTTGGAAGCAGTCGTTATTATAACCAAGGGAAACTAGGCTTATCTTCTCAGGAACGCAATTAAAATTCTTCAACTCCCCGACAACATCTATAGAGTCGACCTCGGAGAAGTGCACTCTCTCCAGTATGCCAGTAAAATAGATCTCAGAGTGCTGTGCTCAATAACGACTATTTTAATATAAATCAGTTGAAGATGGCCCCAATACCTGACTATTCATGTTAAAACATCAAAAAAGAAACGCGGTACAACAAATATTGTTTAACTCGAGTTTATGATGAATTGCGATAAACTATAGATTAATACACCCTCTCATATTGTATAATAAATATCAAAACTCTCTTATTTATTACTAAGACAGATACAGCTCTTTTGCTTTTCAAAGTTTGGGGATGTCTTTGAATGATCTTTCAGTCACAACAAAATAGGTTTTTTGGTTTTATTGATATTTATATGTATAGTTGAGAATCCTAATAATAATATTATATTAGCAAAGTTCTTCTTTAAACGCCCACCACATTTTACGCCCGTACACATAAACCAATCACATGAACAGAATGACAAAGGATCTGATATAAGACACTGTCGATGTTGAACATGGTATAATATTCAAATACGTATTCACGCAGGACGCGCTGGTGCATGTGAGCACTCCTTAGTTATATATGAGGAGGGATAGTGAAGGATCGTGGCCACCCTGCAGGTAGCCTTATTCGCAGACAATCTTCCATCAAATGAATTAAAAATATATTTTACTTTATTCCTCAAATTTGATTAACCAAAAAATAAATATGGCTCACGAGAAAAATCCTTAGTTTTTAATTTCTTTGCTTTTGGCTTGTTGGTTGAGTACTTGTACAGTTGACCCTTAATTGAGACATCTTCGGTTTGATTCTCGTTATGGCAGGCTAATCGCAAACCGATGTGATTGGGCTTACTCTGCTTAACGATACTATTAATTAAGAATTTAAAGTGTGAAAGTGAAAGCGTGTTTATTAATTTTTTCGGATTTTCTAAGAGATGGCGTTACTACTATTGAATCGCACCAGGCTATACTTTAACATTTCATTGTGAAACGTCATTATTGCGCTTTTGTTTTCAGTATATTTCATATCGCTGAAGTGTATACAACATATTTTTGAGCTCTCAACATATCAACTTTTGTACCAACAAAACGCAATCTATTTTTGCCGAACTATCACGGGCGAGTTCTACAGACAACAATTAATGCGTTTGAAGCGAGCATTGGCAGAAAAACGGCCAGAATATGCGACCAGGCACGAGTCTGTAATTTTCCATCATGACAATGCTCGGCCACATGTTGCTAAATCGGTTAAAACCTATTCGGAAAACAGTGGATGGGAAGTTCTGCCTCACCCGCCTTATAGCCCAGACCTTGCCCCTTCCGACTACCACTTGTTTCAATCGATGCAGAATGCCCTTTCTGGAATACGCTTCACTTCAGAACAGGGTATCAAAAATTAGCTTGATGACGATTTCAAAAGACGAACAGTTCTTTTGGGATGGAATCCATAATATGCCCGAAAGATGGGAAAAAAGTAGTGGCTAGCGATGGACAATACTTTGAATAGAATATATTGAACCAAGCTCCAATTTCACGAAAAAATCCGAAAAAATTAATACACACACCGTATATATAAAAAATCCATCTCGTAGTCTTCGCGGAAAGGCGGTGCGAGGGTCTCCGCCGGCAGCCTTCTGCACGTGTCGGAGTCCATTGGCGGCGCGGGCTGTGCGGTGGGGGGGGCGGGGCCTTGGCGGCGCACATTGGGAGTCTGCACGCGCCGAGGACGTGCCCCCCGACACATACGCACCACCGTGCCCGCCCGCCACTGGAGAAAGGAGAAATTGCCAAATTCGCTTCAAATGAAAGTTGCAACAGCACCGAGACTTGAAATTTTACAGTGATTTTGATTTTGTTTATTTTATAATTTTTCAGCCGTGACTGTATACAAATGAAACAAGTCATCCATTGAGAAAACCAACATTTTACACTTGGTATTATAAAAAGTAGTAAATAAATGTTTAAGAAAATTAATATGTTTAGTATATGAGAAGTTCAATATTTTTGACAGAGTGTACTTGGTGGAATTCCATTTTAATATTTTTGAGTAAAATACTTGAGTGATTTTCCACATGTTCGTTTTTATTTGTGACCGGTTTTGCCAACCTTTCACGTTGGCGTTATCAAACAGAGTGAGATTTTATATAATAATAAGCAATTAGGTAAACAATTGTTAGAGGGAGAGGTTGTTGGAAAGAGAGAGAGTGATTGTCAGGTGGTAAGGGCTAATGTGATTTTAATGTACCTGACAAGTGGAGGATTCTATATAATTGCAATATTAATGGGGTAATCATCTAAAGTAGAAACCGGTCACAAATAGTTTAGTAAATAAACACATTCCTTCCCGCTCTCCCCATTCTGTTGCTTAGGCATGGCTGCCATTCTGTACCCTGAGCGTGTGTAAAGTACCGGTACCTTGTCAAGGTGGAAGGAGCTCCTGATATTGTTTATGTAGCTTGTTGCAGAAGGAGTAACAGATAAATGCCAGAGCTTTGAAAAGAAATGATATATAGTAATGCTACTGGGCAGCAGCAATACGCAGACTTTTTCTTCTAATATACGTTCTAATATAATTACGTTGTAGAAGGACCCGGGGACCCACTACACTATTTTCCCCATAGAAAACCACGAACACTGGTTCAGCACGAGTATATGCTCAGTGAAATGGTCACCAACCTCCTCTGAGGAGAAGCACTCGATGAAGATATAAACAAAGAAAATAATAGATGATGGACATAATTAAAAAATTACGAATTCTCCATTCTGAAGAATACCCCCGTAAATTAACTTTGTTTTTTAAAATTATGCCATTTGATGTTTGATTTCATAACTACCCTGTCCAAACAATCATTACAATTTTGTTTTTCATTTAAGTAAAAATAAGAATGCTTATTTTATTCTATCAAATTCTATCTATAAAATGTGATGATTTAAGGTTATTATTATTAATCTGGATCTATATAAGAATCCTCAACCATTTCTCATTCTAATCATATCCCAGTAATCAACAAAAAATGGTTCACAAGTACTTTCACAGTGCAATAAAATCAAGTGTGCCAGCGGTAGAGCTTGCGGGAGGCTGGTGGAGAAGGAGCAGGTGCTGCTTAAGATTCTGCGCCCGCGGCCGCAGAAGAGTATTCGGTGTTTGTCAACGAGGATGAAGAGCACCATCCGTGAGTCACCGGCAGGCCAGGATCTCGGCTCATTGCCATGCCAGGCCAGGTCCTCCAGATCGGGAGTACGAGATTAGCACACACGACGCCTCAGCAGGAGATCCGTGTATTTGAACTTACAAAAAAAAACCCACGGAAGGGCGTTATAGAATCAGCGACCGTAAATCATTATCATGAATGCGTAATTTGTGGGCGTTAGTTATTCACAAAGGGTGCCATAGACACTCGTTTAACGTCTTTTTTTGCGCTATTAGTCGTGTGATTTTCTTTTTTATGCCGACGTAACGTGACGTGACACGTCATTACTTCTCTGACTAGAAGAGTAGCTGACATGTACTTGAAATTGACAATACGACTTTGTCTCTTTGTGTGTCTTTACTGGACTTCATGTTTGAATGAGAAAATTAATTTTATAAATCTGCTGATATTTATAATTAAGACATCGAGAGCTAATTTCTTCATAGTGCTTGCCTGAGTACATCTTCCCTTACAGCACCCTTCTTTAACAGAGTGTGTTGTTATAGACTCCACGTTCGCAGATTATTTTTCATTCTCAAAATATATTTCACAAGTGAAACTGCATGATAAAATCCCAAAATAATTTTGAAAATGAAATTGATTACAAATGAAGTAGTAATATTCCAGAAAAAACAAGTAAACATAAATAAAGTTAAATTAGGTTAGATAAGATTAGATTTTTAAATATTCTTTCGATGAGCGAGAACAGAAAGCCGTTTTTGTGATGACCTTTATTTGCCCTCTTCTGCACATAAGACAGAGATTGTTTTTGAAAATGCGCGCAATGCTTTGAACCCTTTCAAAATATTAAAATGGCAAACAGTAGACAAGGTCACACACAACAATAGCCGACTTCCGTTGTCTGATGAAATGATATTCACAGGATATCGCTGGAACAACACCGCGTCAGCTCCCGTCAGACACTTGAACGCTTCCAACTCGGAATATTTAAGCTGAAAACGATCTAGGCGCTACAGAGATTAGCATATCCCAATATGCGTCCAACAGGCTAGACATTTGATGAAATGAAACCAAAGCATTCAAATGGACATCAAATTTAAACAATAAAGAAAATTTCGAGAAGTGTGCGTAATCCCCTAGACCAGGGGTCGGCAAACTTATTAACCAACGAGCCAAATATGTACATTACAACGCAAAAAAAAAATTGGGAGCCAAATCTGTTTATTGATTTGATTATACCCGTAATTTAATGATTTAACACTTCATCAAATTACGGGTAATCCGAAAAAAACTTGATTTATATATTTAAAGTCAATATAATACAATTTTGATAAGATACGAAATTATATGTTAAAATGAATAAAGTGTTATTAATTATATGTAAGTACATACTTTAAATAAAAAAATCAGAATATATTATCTATAAGTCGCACATAAAAATGATAAAACAATAATCGATGATATCGTTCTTAATAAAAAAAATTATCTATAAATTTAAATCATGATAATGACCGACAAACATTTAAGGCGAAAGATGTTCTCGCATCTCCTGGGAAAGTTTAAGTAAGTCCGGTTTGAATGTTGTTTATTTTAATTTTATTAAAAACAATACCCAGGGATATTTGTGCCAGAGCCGCACTTTGCTGACCCCTGCCCTAGACCTAGACAACTTGCTATTCAAATATATATCATATTTAAATATGATTAGTCAATATTAGTGTAGAAGGATCCGAGGACCCACTACACTATTTTCCCCTAAAAAAAACCATGAACACTGAGTATAATGTGCTCAGTGAAATGGTCGCCAACCTCCCCTGAGGAGAGGCACTTGAAGAATCAAATATTTATAACATATATGTATACATACTATAGGGCATACATAATTTAAATAATAAAAAATATATCACTCTGAGCTTGAGTTTATCATCGCTTGGTTCAAACGATGAGTGCTACGTGCGTTTGGTCAGTTCTTCGATTCAAATAATATTTCCATGGAAGCCTATGCGTCATCTGCGCGCATCGAGATCCTCGCGGCGGGTCCAGAGAGTCTAGTGCCGGGTTCAGCGGGTCCCGCTTGTGACTCACCGGCGGGGAGCATTGAAATTCTGCTGATGACCCAATCCCGGCCGCATTTGCATGGAGGATCATCAATCCGGACTTGGAGCTTCTCGGAAAGCCTCTGGACAGGCCTCGTTGTCCGAAAGCTACAGTGGTGTTAATCAATCCACAGTACAGCGTCTTTGAGTATTTAATTTTAATGAATTCCTGATTATTTATACCATGAAAGATCTGAAATTATACCAACACGATAAATATCTTTTATGATCAAATTATTGGTGAATATGCCTTGAGATTATACGTATTGAAAAAATAATTTCAAATTTAAAAAAAAAAAACATTATTATGAAACGTGTTATTTCAACAATGCAAGAAAATCCTTTTTAATTATTTTGAATAATTTTTATAAGTATTAAATATGAATTATGAATTGTATGGGTCAAAGGTGTTTTAGTCGTATTGTTTCATATTATTTGTAAGATATTTTAGAGAGTGTGAGCGATAGAGATAATATATTTTTATCATTTAGAACTTGAATAAAATGAATTATTGCAATAAATTATAAGATCATCATTGAAAACATAAAATTGATTTTAAACTAATCAATGTTATTCATTAAATTATTCTTTAAGGTAGAAATATTCAAATCATCTAATCTTAATTAATTATTAAATCTAGTTTGCTTAAAATATTCTACAAAACTTGAATTATTCTTGTTTGACTAATTTCAAAGATGAATGAAAAAAAAATCCAATAATTTGACGACAGGTATGGTTATCAAATAATCACCAGAATCTTCCAATTCTTGATAATATCAATTTGGATGTCCAAGTGGTTTACTTCATTTTAAATTTTTACACACTAAACTCATGTTGCCGTTGGTATTTAATAATTTTAGTGCTCGGGTTTTGCGGTGCTTAAAGTTTTCCCTCCCCCGACGTTTTAGTACCCGTGCTGGTACCGTCTTCAGAAACTCTCGCAACCATGAAATACAGCCCCAAAATGAGGACCGAATCATCGGATGACTCAACACTGAGGACCGTTTAAGTCTATTAGATCGTATCGTACTATCATTACTATCGTACTATGTATCATTGAAGGTTCATGCCCCATATTTGGCCTTCAGAGACACCAACTGGAGAGCCAATGCCGACAGGAGAGCCTGTGCCTGGATGACCTGAAGTCAGTGGCGAGACACCCACAGTTGATGAAGTCACTGGATGGCTTATTGAAGGGTGTCATCGGAACCATAAAGAAGATAAACCAAGGGGTGTAGCTTCAGTCACTCCCATATATAGCACAATTTCGATTGACTGGTATGGAAAATTTCCCCAAATTGTGATGACAAACCTTGTACATAACAAGCAAGGTACCAAACCTATAAAAAAAAAAAAAAAATGTATCATTGAAATCTTTTTAGATTTTTGTTAATGTGGTTTGTATTTTTTTAAAGAAATAAACCGAAAAGCCCTAAAAGTACCTTGCGATAAGTCTCGGCTCTGAAGCCTCGATGAATATTCACTCCGGTCCCTGGCTGCTCTCCTTCGCATGCCCCCGCCGTGCCGCAGCTGTCTCCTTTGCATTGGCTTCTGGTGTTGGTCGGCCTCGTCTCTTTGCGGTCGTCCCAGTGATTGGCAGGTCAGGCTGAGTTGTGGGGAAAGCCTGGCGGAAAGGATCTTTTGTTGTGGGGTTGCGTCAGAGTTTCGTAAAAACATATGTTTATGGAGTATTCAATACATGTTTTTATTTTTTGGATTGAACGTCAATCAGATGCGTATTTATTACCCATTACGGGTTTTATTATATTATTACTAATATGAATAGGCACATTAGTTCACACATAGATGATGATTAAAGATTAAACAATCATACTCTACTGGGCACATTGGTTCATATGTAGAGTATGATTGTTAAAAATTCTCGATTAATGGATGTGATTCGTTAGTACAAGGGTCAGTACACCGGCCATGTAAGCCAGGGGATGTGGGTTCAATCACGATGATATTTTTCTGAGAATTTCTTTAATCATCTTCTATGTGTGAACTAATGTGCCTAATCATATTAGGAATAATATAATAAAACATGTTTTTACGCAACCGACTCACACGAGAAAACGCCTATAGAATTTCTTTGAGATTAATTACTTTAATATGAAAAGAGCATCACGCAACAATAGCTGTGGAGATGTGGGTTCAAATCCAACCTGCGTTGCTATTTTTATCTAAAAATTTCTACCCCCTTACGTGTGGTTTCACCTTAAAACACGTTCTATAGGTGAAATGTAAATGTCTTTATAATCTACTATAATAATAGCCATTGTGTGTTTGTATGTTTGTATGTATGTATGTATGTTTCATTTTTCCGTTCTGTATAGAATATCTTAAAAGATACAACGCTGATTTTTTGCACATAAGTTAAGTAAATTTTTCCGCAGCTATGTGCCGAATTTCAAGACGATAGGATAATATTTTCATTCATAAACTTTAAAATATGCTCATCAAATACGTCATTTTATGACGGGCTACATTGCTAGTTTATTCAATAATAACCGTAGAACATTTTTAAGGTATTGTTGCAGTTCTATGAAGAAAAACCTATAATTGTTTAATTTTTATTATTGATATATTTCATTACAAACTTGTCCATTCATGTTGACATACATGTTTAGTAAAGTAACTCTGGGTGTTGATATCTCCGTGTTATTAAGAATCATCACATTGTATTAACGAGTCTTCAAATAAGTAAAACATATTTTATTACATTAAGCCTTTATGCCTAATAATATTAATAATATTTTTTAGCGACTTGGCTTAGACAATTTAATTTCGTTATCATAAACATTATTTAACCTATTGGCCGACCACCAAGTCCCGAGTTAAGAATTTTTCAATACATTTAATTGCTCTATATTAAAAATTTTTTTTTAAAAAATACATCATTAACTAAGTTTTCTGGTAATCTTACTTCATTAACAAATCAAATAGCTGAAACTAATAAGTTAGATACAACCATTCTCAACTACAGAATCCATCAATGATTGCCTCCGAATTGACATTTGTTTTATATTTTAGGTAAAAAAGCTTAGAATCCTGATAAATCCAATTTGCTGCACGGATTCATTATTTATATATTTTTTAGCTCAGCTAATTTTTATATGGATTACTGCAATTAAAAAAAATCCAAGAAAGCAAAGATCACTTTCACAGATTGCATTTCATTGTTAGATTGAAATTGTAAAAATATACAGAGCGTTATGACGACTATAAACTGATGTGCAGTGGCATTCTATACACGCCCTTATGTCTGACTTGTTTTATTCGAGTATTGCCTTATTAGACAAATAAAATATGTAAATATCAAAAAAATTATTCGATTTTACAAATTGAGATAATTTGAACAATTATTAGATATTCTATTTTCTTGGGTGTTTTGCTGAATTATGATTTTTTTTTTGTTCGATGTTTTGTCCCAGTAATGGAGCCATCTTTAATTTTTTGTAAAAAATCTTTGTTAATGGTGACAGTATCGGGACTGAAATATCGGAAGACACTCAGCAGCATAACTTATAACAACGGTTTCTAAAACCTAACATATCATCAAAATAAATATAAGGTATCTGCCTTGCAGATGAGTGTACGTCACAATATTGGATTGTTTTTTTTTATTACGCTTGACTATCATTAGTGTCTGCTAGCTCAACCATTTCTTAAAATTCATTCATGTTCAATACATATTATCATGAATCTAAGCCAGGACTCCACCTCGCGAGCGTTCGCGTGCTTCTGCAGACAATTTGGCATTGTTTCCGATATCAATCACTTGGACACCTTTTCCGCCAGGCTCTCCTCCGAGAGGGCCCGCGGTCCGGTCAGGGCCCACCGGCCGCGACCCGCACTGTGCCCCGCCTGCGTGGCAATGAGTCCCTGACTGATCGTCCAATAACTTATTAAACCAAATCACATCGGCGCGCTCCGAAAAAATCCTCTCCGCGCTGGCCACTTAACATGCATGAACTTGCCACACGGCCAGAATAAGTGATGAACCCTCTCGGAGCAGGCAGAGGGGGACGCCAGCCCCCGGCGGGAGTATAAATATCTTCGGACGCCAGCCAGGATCATCATCAATCGGGTGGAAGTCACAGACAGAGTGTCTTAGCTCCCATTGTAAAGTATCACTTGCAGTCGATTGACTTTAGAATCATCTTGTTTTGTCTTCGAGTGTCGTAAATCCGTTTGCATTGCAACCATGAAGTTCATAATTCTGTTTTTCATCGTCGGATGCGCTCTGGCTCTTCCCAGGAATAACCACAAGCGATATGCTGGTGAGTTCATTATTTTTTTGTGATGCGGAACTAATCTACGCGGCCGGATCTTCGAGTGCTCTGCCCGCAGTGCTAAATCAATCTAAAGATAAGTTTCCTCATCGCGTGATAATCATGCAATCGACACAAGCAGCGTCAATTGTTCAATTAACTTTGAACGTAACAGCAGTAACTTCAGTAACAGCAGTAACGAATTCTGATAACGCAATTTTACATTTTTTTCCCCTTTAAAGATTAATATTTGAAGCATTGCGGACAATGTTTGGTGTTGGTTTTGCAATAATGATTGAGGTTTTCTAATTGAGAGCGATTGTTGCAGCTGCTGCGCGCCTGCAGGCGGCGGCTCGCCCCCGGCTCGTGAGGCGTGCTCCAGCACACCACCGCACCATGCTCATCAGCGGCTACTATCGTCCACTGTTCGCCCAGCGCCGCACCGGATACGAGCCCGAAACGGCGATGACCGCCTTCGCTACCGGAGACAGCGTGGCCGCCGGATCCTACCTCGGCTCCCAGGCCGCGCCCTGCGCCAGCTGCGGCGAGCAAGACAACACCGAGTTCATCGTCGCTCCCGAGGTGCAGAACCCTGAGCTCGACCAATCCCAGCTGGAGGAAGAAGCTCCCATCGGGGACTTCCCCGAAGCCCCCGAGGGATTCGTCCAGGAGCAGCCCGACTCCGAGGTGGCCGACCCCAAGCCCGCGAGGACCCCCAAGAAGAAGCCCAGCAAGAAGGTCGAGCAGCCCGAGGACGATGGTAGCGACGAGATCGGAGAGGAGCCCGCTTCGGTTCTCAAGGCTGGACGCGGTCCCCACAACTCCTTCTTCCCCATCGTGTTCGGCGGGTACCCTGGAGGCGCGCGGTCCGGAGCCTCTGCAGGGGCTCCTGGAGTGACTGCCATCGCCAACAGCTACAGCACCGGAAAGGGGGGCGTCGCCACCAGCCACGCCACCGCCTACGGCTCCGGGGCGCCGTCCCGCTCCAGGAAGCGCACCGAGACGCCCGCCGAAGACGACGACGAGTAGAGCCCCCTCCACTGACGCACGCCACGGAATTACGTTTCATATAGATTTATTTCAGATAATATAAATTATACAACAACAAAAAAAATATCATGAAAGTATTGCTTGAAGAATAAATAAAAAGAGAACTTTCTCTACAAAATATGATTATTTTACTTTAAAACATTAGCCATACATGTTTCACAACCAAAGTGATTTAATATCGGTCAATCATCGGAACCTAGTGTCACTATATTTTTGGTGACATTTTCACATCGGTAACACTTTTTCATTAAAACAGCCATTCAACATACTGACCTTCTAAAAATACAATGATTTAATGCGTTGTACTACTTAAAACCACCGAAGTATAATTTAAGACACCAAGTAAAAAATATATAGTGATCACCAACTATGACAAGAGATCAACCTATTTTTATAGTTTATTTTTTATTTTCAACATAAATAATAATCTAGACAAGTTCACATCTATCAATTAACTTCATGGTATCATGTCCAAATATCAAACCCATATGTTAGCGGCTTAAAAATACATCAAACATTGTATTTACAGAAAAAATAATTATTTAATTATCAACAAAATAGTCAAGCTGCTTACACGGGTAGATACACAACCGATTTTGATGTTTTTTTTTATAGTTTACTTAAAAATATGCAGAAGAGACTTGGTGCATGTGTGGACAGCTTCAAAATATAAAGGGGCATGCGATATGCTCCCATTGCTGCCCCCAACTCATCCAAGATTGGATGTTTAGACTCCCAACTCAGTTTGTCTTCTTAAAGACCTCTCCCGTGTTTGACTTATACATACAAATACATGCAAAATATAATTAAAAAGTGATCAAACAAGCTAGGAAAACAAAACGCATTTGCTTCCAAAATCAGCCAATTTTACGATGTCCATACGACTCACGTATTTTAGAAATCAGTGGCGTGCGGTCAGTCAAAAATCAAGACAAGCAGTTTCGTTCACTGAATATGGTCGAGTCTAATAAATCACGCAGTTAACTTGTTATATAGTAAACACGATAAAAAATATTGCCACGACAGTTTAATATAATATTTTATATCTGTGTTTGGCAAGCAATACTTTATTGTTTGTGTGAACCGTACGCTAATGGTAAAGGTAAAATATAAACATCTTTAAAGTTTGTTAAACCGAGAAAAATAATAAACTCATTGATACGTCCTCGTTCTTACGTAGATGTAACAAATAATACATTTTTTTTTTTGTAGATGATGTGGACAATTTCTTGATTTTACCCTTCCTTGCGAGTATTGCTACCAATCGAGATATGTTGATTCCAACCAATATTATTGGCAATTTTGGCAGTATTAAAAAATAAATATACTAAAATAAAACATTGAATTAATTATTATTTAAATTAAAACTAAAAACTCTATCAAGTTTTTTCTGACAAAAATCTTGTACATATGAAAAGTAACTAACTGGCCATACACACAAAAACGTAAAAATAATATTAAGAACAGATAAGGTTTCTCTATCTTTATGCAAGTATATATAAAAATCACTATTACATGTTGGAATTTTCATCAAAAATATACGATTCAAAAGAAAAGGTTTTAAAGTATTTTTGATGTCAGATAAAATGTACAACCATATTAAATCAAATAAAAATCTGCAAGTACGAATAAATAAGCACTGTGAGATTGAAGGTGTTGTGATTTGATAATTGGATTCTATTGGAATCGACCAAAACATTTTACAAAAACCCATAAAAAAACATCTCAATCCTTATGAGGCACCGGATGGTTGGTTTTATCAATTAAGTGCAACATCACGGTCTTATGGATCCATTAACAATGAGTGCGAGAGACTGCAGTTTAGATTCAAATAATCAGTATCTCAATGTATAAATGTTCAATATCAATTTATGGTAGGTAGTAATTTATACTGCCCCTATTATTTTCTGATATAAATACTACCACCATTATTTTAATTGTTTCGTTTCAGTTAGCATGTCAACAGCTATAAGCAAAACAATTTTTTTTTTAAATACCACTGATCAAAGCATTTTCAGACTTAAAATACATTGTAAAATTGAGTTCAAGTCAAATCAAAACGTATTGATGTTTTATTTGCCGATTGGTACAATAAAGTATCTTAAATTATCTTAATTATGTTAAGCAGCTATAAAATCTTTTGCGCTTTGTAATTTTAGATAAGCTATTACCAAAAGCATTTTTTGGCAGAAATATAAATCATCATGGTGTTGCATGCATCGACCCCCAGTCATAGCAACCACTGGAGCTTACTTCGGGTGTTCCCCGTTACATGAACTTGATCGTTCCGCAAAAAAACAAGACATTACTTGAAACCTGTTCCGTATAGTATTGCGCCATTCGTAGAACGACTCCCGTGTGTTTTGTTTTCAGCCAGCTCTTCTACGAACCATAACATGGTTCGAGGACCATCTAAAAACAGGCTTCTCGGTAACCCCATAATATTATATTAGCCGCTGGCATTATAAGTACATTTATTCATTTGTTTTATTTAGTCGAGTTTAAAAAAAAAAACACTTAAACCTCCATGCATTTTATGCCTCGCCGTAGTGCAGTGGAAAGTAATTGATTTGTAATCATATGCATACATATTGTATTGATGAAAACAAACTTTTTAATGGTACCCATAATAAAGTAATAAAAATTACAATTATGTTTTAATATAAAATAATAAATAAAGGAAATTGTTAATTTATAATAAATGGATTTTCAAGAGATAAAACTTTCAGATTACAGAGATTTAGTATTTATACCGATACCTATAAAGCTTATTTTTATTAAATTTATGTGACAATCATTTTTATTATTTAAAATTTATAAATCCGCATTGTAGACCTTAAGCATTGAACTCATGTGAAATGATAATCTACTGAAAGATTCTGATTCATACATATTATCTATATGTATATAATACAATTCTTACTTGTGGGAAGATCTACGAATCTATACATCATGGATACAGTATCAAAGTATTGATCTTGTGGTATATCGTAGCTTTAAGAACAGTACAAGTACTTTTGCAATGTGGCATAGTATATTTTAGTTGTATTAGTGAATACTTGCGCGTTTTTTTAACATTGCCCAATACATGTAAATTTGCTTTCAAAAAACATCTTAACCTCAAGCATGTAAAATTAAATAAATGTACCAGAAATTTCACTTAATACTATAAAAGCTGTCGTAGTGCTAATAATCACTTGCTTACCTTTTTGAAGTACATAATTATATGCAAACAAACATTAAGTTCTAACTTAAAACTGTTCAAAATATAATTTTGCTGATATTTATTGAATATTTTCCAGAAATAAAATTTTAAACCAATGACATCAAATAAGATTAATTTTAACTATTGTCAGTATCTACGTATGGTAAAAATATAAATTAAAATAGCGTCCAGCCAGTTATTCGAATGAACATTCAATTTTTTGCATTTGCTATTATGTCTGGGTGATGTAATATTATTTGAAAAAACAAGTATTGTTATTTTGACAAAACAAAGCAAATTCGTGAGGTAAAATTAGATTATAGATTTGGAAACGTTCCGCTTTATCAACGCTCAATACATTGTACGTAATCTTCGTGGAAGCTATAATGTAAACAATTAATCGGAAATTCTCGTTTGATTTATCTATTATTGTTAATAAATGATATACAACAGACCACTGTGTGAGTATGTCGTGATTATTGTATCAAACGATCAGAAAAATCTATCGACTGGAACTAACAATAATAACTCGATAATAAACTCGTGACGTTCCGAGTCGAAAATATAAATCTCTGGACGTTTCCAAGTACACTCCTTAATTAAACCGCAGGACCGGTTATAAGCATGCAAAAAACCCTGCAAAAACGACGAGAGAGCACTTACTGCTCTAAAAAATAGATAACAATAAAAACTAGTTTCAGCGAGGATCGCTCTGATGCTGCGGAGACGGCTGGAGTATATATACCGGCAGGGAAGTCCGAAGAGCACAGTCTGCCTGCAACTGGACACGATGAAGAAGTTTCTGGCAACCTTTGTGGTGCTGCTGCCCCTGGCAGCTTGCCTGCCCATCTTTGACTATGGTGAGAACCTCCGCCATCATAAGTGCATCCTCGTCAGCCAACGCTGCACCAAGTCCACAGTGAAGCCACGATAATATTACGTTTTATACTTTGCAATATTAGAAGTGATCGGTTCAATGTGTTTCAATAATATCTGTTACAGTATTCTGTCATGTGATTGTTCATTCTTTTTGTCTAATAATTGTGGATAAATACAAATTCGGTTCTACTTTGATTTGATATTTAAAATTATTTTTACTTTGAGTTGGATATGTACACGTAACACAGTAGTTATAGCTTTCTTTATAGACTTAAATAAATATATTAAAGTATATTCATGACCATTGTATATATAATATAATCTGTTTATAAAATGTTTACTTATATGTGATTAAATTTTTATTCCTTAGATGAGAGCGTTGCTCTGAAAAGAGTAGCGCGTGGCTACGGAGGTGGTGGAGGCGGGGGTGGCGGCGGAGGCGGCGGCTACGGTGGTGGACACCATGGCGGTGGAGGAAACCACGGAGGATTCGGTCAGGGCGGCTTCGGAGGAGGAAGTCACGGCGGTGGTGGCCTCCACGGTGGGGGCGGCGGAAGCGGACTTCACGGCGGTGGAGGCGGAAGCGGTCTTCACGGCGGTGGAGGTGGAAGCGGTCTCCACGGTGGTGGAGGCGGAAGCGGTCTCCATGGGGGTGGAGGCGGAAGCGGTCTCCATGGCGGTGGGGGCGGAAGTGGTCTCCATGGCGGTGGGGGTGGAAGCGGTCTCCACGGCGGTGGTGGCCTCGGCGGACATGGCAGCAGTGGCTTGGGTGGAGACAATTTTGACTTCGGAGGCTTCGGCGGACAGCACGGCGGCGGTGCCGGTGGACAGCACGGCGGCGGCGCTGGTGGAAGTGGCCTCCATGGTGGATTCGGAGGAGACGATGGCGGCTTCGGAGGCGGTGATCACGGAGGCGGTGGCTACGGAGGCTCTCACTCACAGGCTTCCGCCCAAGCCTCCTCATCTTCTTTCGGAGGACACGGGGGTGGGGGATACGGAGGGTGAGTACCAATTATAAAATATTTTCTTCTAAAATATGCAAAAAAGACTTTCATTTAGGACTTAGGATGTATAGCTTACATTATTTACTGTATTTTGTCGATCTTTGTAGCAAATATACGAACAAAACGATTTGAGTTAAAACATATTTGTGCTTATGGTGTCTATCGTGCCGTTTAGCCTATTTTCTTTATCTTATTTCCTCATGGTTATTTTTCTTCCAGCCACCCTCACCATTAGGTCTAATGAAAGAATCTTCCCAGACGCGGCCATCACGAGAAGCATGACTCTTCAACGTGCATAACTTTATTTTTAAGATAATAAGAAGCATTCGGCTATTTTGAATAAAACTTTTATTGTGATATTAAAGTTAGTTTTCTATTGTTGCGTTTATATTTTATATTAAAAATAATGAATGTCACAATTCGACTGTTTTATACATCGTGATAAAATAAAACTACTCAATACCTTTTTAGAAAAATCGCTTTATTTAATTTATATTATCTAAAATACAACACAATATCCCAATTTTTATTTAAACTCCCACCTTTCCTTACATTCCTGAAAATGAGCAAATGGTTTTTATGGTTGTTTTGCTCAAAATTAAAATGATATTATTTGTTTTAGCATTATTATTTTTTTGTTATGTAAATAACATCTTGAACATCGAGAATTTTTTCAGATCGTATATTTCAATCAATATAACTTCAAAGAAAGCGGAAAAGTCCACCTTATATGTTTAATATCGAAATTTAATAAACATGTGAATATTTTTTTAACTTTTTAGGAAAATGTTTCTCCAACGAAAATATCGTAAAACCTTCACTTTTGAAAAAAATATTATGCCCAAAAACCTCATTGATTCCTTGATTCAAACAAATAATCCTCATTGATTGAAACAAATAAGGAATAATTAATAAATTAACTTGAGATAAATATTGTATAATTAAATAGCTCTTATAATAAGAGATGCAGTAAGTATTTGAAAATTGCTAACAATGATATGAAAGAGTTTAGGTTTAAATTTAAATCTTTATTTTATTGGACTTCGTGAAAAAATCCACAATCTCCGTCACAATTTAACTGAATTGTTAAAAAAGAAAAAAATGTTAATTCCTATACAATGGCGGTAGTAATTTAACTGATAGGTCAGATATTTTCAAATGAAAACATGTTTTCTTGCAAACACCTAAAAATAGAGGACACTATGGGCTATTTTTAGCTCGGTTGGGGTTTACGTTGCCACATGCATAGGCTGCTTATCTCCGGCAACAAATTTCACAGACATTGAAAAAAACGCAGCGCCTTTGAAGTAGCAACGATGCTACGAGTCTATACATTACAATGTAATTTTATAATAAACAAATGACCTGGATCACGGAGTTCATGGACACACAGCACTATACAGGTGGCGATCGAGCTCTGGAATAAAGACTATTAAGTCATGTGACCTGGCAATTGCATTAGGTTAGGTTGAGAATTTGAGTTTTATTTAACAATATGAAGCAATTGAAAACGATGAAGGCATAAAAAAAAGATGGTAATAAGATAAAATCACAGTCATTGAACTTTTTATAGAAAATCATGTCTTGCTTTATTGATTTTGATATTGGGAACTACACCTGTTTCAAAAGCTTAACAATATATGTAGGTACGTATTCAGGATGACTTTTTTATACAATAATTAATAATTGATAGCAAATAAAACACTTATGATACATTTTGTATATTGTCATTTATTTTTGGATATACATATAAGAGAAGTATAATAATAATAATAGACTAAAATATTAAAAAAATAAACAATTGATATAAAAGGCCAAAATTTCACACATCTTTTTGGCCTTAACTCTGAGGCATAAAGTTTAACAATAATGCAGTCTCATGGAAACACTGTTTTACTAACAATCTTTCAGAGGTATGACTTAACGTAACATCAAGAACTACTTAAAACTGTCCATCAGATTTACTATCTCTCTATACAAGTATTTGGGGCAAACGTGTAATATAAATTTAAACTATACGCTCTCAACTCGTTATATACTAACACTTAATAAAATATATTATATTTATAATAGATACACTTTATAATATCTGTTAGTAACTTGAATAGGTTTCTAGCGACCTTGCGTTGTTGAAAATGAAAGATTTATCTTTTCAGTGGCTCGTTAACATGGTTTCGTTAAATAATTTAATTTATAAAAGAGGATTAGGTTCCCAATTTTCTTAAAATCTTTAATTGTATTAATAATAAAATATTCATAACAAATATAAAAACACAATAAAAAGTGCTTCAGTACAGCCAATAATTATTAGATTCGTTCATAATACTTATCTACACACAATAATTTCAACCTAAGTATTTCAAATAGCGTTTATAAATAAATCATATATATTTACATGTTGGTTTAATAAACATGTTTAAATAAACATATGCAGTTAAAAATGATTACAATTTTTATAAAAATAGGAAAAAAAGTTAAATTATGCTTTAAAATATTGAGAACTCAGTAATTAGTGTGTAATTAAAGTTGAATAATTATAAACAATAAAAATATCTAAGTATTTATGTAAATTAAAGTTACTTATGGATTATTGGTCATATTTTGAGGAATGAATATATTTTTTAATAAATTTTAATATTTATTTATATTTATTTGTCAATAATCAGTATTGATTTTTTTGAAGAAAAAAGACCTGCACATTTGAACAGAAATAAACAAAATGTTTTTAATAGAAATTTAATCTACTAGAGAAACATAATGAAACTATGCATATATTGTTATACCGCATTAAAAAATGAAACTGAATGAAAAGAGTAATTTGTAATAAAAATATATGGTCAAAATTCATGTTTCTCTTGAAAATTGAATAAACAAAATATTTTGTTAACTAATGCGATAATAATTAGTTTAAATTTTTAAAATATGGTAAACAATCGTAAAGCTAATGTATTTACACCGTGGTATATTATATTGAGAGCAGTAAAGCAAATTGACATAATCAGCAAAATTTACAATTTTATTTGTCTTCTTAAAAAAATATATATAATATAATTTTTTTAATTTCGATTTGTTTAATGCCATTTACCGATCGGTCAATTTATATTTCTGCTGTCAATACGGTCTAAATATAAACCATCTAAACTCTTGAAGTAAACCAAATCAAGTAGTTTTATTTACATGACTTGTACTCTGATCTGTTATTGCACAAAAATTACTGTATTTCATCTCAAAATTAAATGCCTAGCAGGTTTGAGGAGAAAAAAATCTTTATCGATGTTTATGTTTTGCCCCATATTTTTTTTCAATGTAAAATCAATAGGTAGGTGGCAGAAAAATTTGGGATATTTAATGAAAAAATTCTGGTAGAATCATTAATAACCGCACCAACTCCATGACGGAATCAACTTTTTTTTGAGTATTTTATAATTTCAGATTCACAGAGATATTAACTATTTTAAAACAATAAATACATTCAATAATACAAGTATAAAGAACCAAAAAAATATTTTGTTCATCTGAAGTAGGTATATTGATTATTGATAAAATATGAAATTACCACTATTCGCTCAAGTTGGGACCAGCATTTTACTCTTTATACGTTCATAAAAATCATCTTTATTGAAATCAGATCTTTGTCACAATATCAAACTTTTAAAAGTTTGTCATAATTATTTATGCGGGTCTAATTAGGCAGCTTTTAGGCAAGCAGTTCAATATATAGAAATGTATATACACAATAAGTTTATTATTACATGTAAACATTTCTTTTAAGGAATACAAAAAGGATAGCATATTTGCACAAATTAAATATTGTGCTAGATATTTGTCAACAATTAAATTACACTAGAGAAACTCAAAGAATGAAAATAAAACACTGGCCCTCATAAATAATAATAAAACATTGTTATTGTATTGCACATTTTTATGTAATTCTTTTCTAATTCAGCCTTGACATATCGTTCGCTTGCCTCTACCCACATTCAACTACATTATCACCAGCAATGACATTTTGGAATCTGTTGACGTAATGAAGTATGCGACTTCATTCATATAGCATTTGTCTTAAAATAGTGTGAACTTTAATATTGTCATAAGAAAACAGAAAGATGGAGTCATAAGAAGATCAGATCACATGGGAAAGAGATGAATAGAACATATAAATTTCTAGATAATTGTAGCATAAAGGTTTTTATATAGTGTGTTTATTGATCATTAAAAGTTATTAAAATTAACAAGTTTCTGTTATGTTACTTTGTTTTAGAGTATATGGAAGTAGAGCAGCTTCATCTTTTGTCCCTTGCAGTCTTTGAGAGATTTGGTAAACATTTTTTTACAACAATGAAAGGTTCTGAATTGAAACAAGTGAATGTGTCCAACCTAATTTAGAAATAATTAGACAACATAGAGAGTGAAGGCTTAAGAATAGCAGACTAGTTCTTTAAATGTGACTTTTTAACACTTTCTATAATAGTAGTACATTACACTATCTCACAGTAAAAATAAATTATATTTAATACCTGAACCTGTAATATAAGACCGTGCCTAGTGTTCCATAAAAATACATATTCATGAGAACTTTACATTACAATAAGCTCATTCATTTTCAGTTCAAACGATGGCAAACAATCATCCGTTAGCGGGAGGAACTCTTTCAAGTAAATCGCTTAGAATAAACTTTTGAGTGTGACCTCCGCATAGAATACTTTTACTTTATCCCTGGATACATTTCCAAACTTGCTCTCTAAGTGGTCAGCACCATCACAAATACAACAAAGTCTTTTAATACGTCACCTGTCCTTCTTTAAAAAAAGCAAATTGTAAAAAGTTAGATATAGAATATTTAGTAAATTATATAAATATTTATTTAATATTTTTATTAATTTAGATAGTACAATATATTAAATTTCATTATTATAACCAATTCACAGCTTTAATTATATATTTTTTATATAAATTAAAGAAATTATTGGCTCGCATATATTCTAATTAAAATTAAAATTAACATGGTCAAACAATAAAATTAATAGAATCGTAACACATTAAAAGTATTTTTTTATATATACTTACATTTATCATCTATCATTACCTACCATTTACAAAGTATGAAACATACAAAAGTAAAAAAAAACAGCTTTAAACGTATTATGTAAAAATTATTTGTTAGAGTATGTATAATTATCTAACAAAAGATCTACAAAACTTTACACATTCTCACCTAAAATTAAATTCACATAACATTATGGCATTGATCAACCTATCTCATTATATAAAAATACGTGGGCTTCGGAAATGTCTTCACTCTTTGAATAAACACGCATTGGGATCACTAGCACGACACTTCAGCTCCACGAGTACAAGTCACGTCAATCAAATAAATTAAAATAATTATCACTTTTCTGTAACACTTTCCGCATGGTATTAAATAATTATACCATTCATACTGGACCCTCTTCTCCTTGCACGATTATAATTAATATTTTGGTTTCATCATTAGAAAAGTCGTCAAGAGAGCCGACTATTTTCTTTATAGATTTCAAACTGTGGTATCGTCAGTTGGCGCCGTCAGAGGAGTCGTAGACGAGTCTTGAGGTAATGGTTTTGATATGCACTCTACTGACTTTGTAGATATGACGTCTGAAATGTCTGCTTCAGGATTTATATCTATTCGTTTTGCTTTATACCAAACCACACAATCAACTAAGAATGCTAGGCCCATTATTCCACCAGTTGTTCCTAAAAATCACCAAATTGACATTATTTACAATTTCTCGATAATACACAATATACAATCAAACCCTTAACTCATTTCAAATCTATCATTAAAAAATCTTAAAAAATAATTGACATTAATTGGTTAACATGAATCGAAAACTATATATAGCATGTTGTACATAACCCATATTTATAAGTCGAACATCAACAAAAGCATTTTAAAATATCTTACCCAAGAAGAAATGTCTGAAAACATCTGTGTCATACAAAAAGCAGGCTCCTTTGGTCTGGCAGACAGAATCCCAAAGAAGGCATGCAGAGTCCACCACGACACCAAATATAATTGGACATGGAACGTTTCCAAAAAGCCCAATTGCAAATTGTATAATGCCCATTGCCAAGGCTTTATCTGAAAATAAAGGAGTGATTTGTAAGTTAAAAAGAAAAAACATCACTAAAACAATGAAACAGTATTCATGTTTGTTTTCGTTAATATTTGAAAGTGTTATTTGTTACCTTTAGGATCTGTACACCTCATGATGAGTAATATGGAGCCAACTTCTCCGGTGGCATGAGTAAACATAATAAATGAAAATATGCATATAAAAAGAACAAAGTTTGTGCAGTTGCCAGTGCAATATCCTCCAGTAGCAACTCCAAATGTTGACGTTTCATTGGTGTAATCACCATTGGGAGCTTTCCTAAAATCAGATTTTATACAAAATTAACTCACACCATCAAAATAAAAAAACATTGTTTTAATTTAAATACATTTAACCTATCTTACAAAATACTTAAAATTGTCAAATACTACAGTAGAATTTTATTTATGTTGTTGTCTGATTGATCAAATTTTTCCGTGACCACTCAGATCAGAGGAAGTTGAGGCTCGAATCAAAGATTAGATTTTAAGTATCATTAAACACATGTTTACAGAAAGTACTTCTAAATAGTAAATTGAATATAATGATACTTTAACGTGTCTTTTTATTTTGAGAAGCAATTGGTTTTGCCAGTCGTAATTGGCATTGATCTTGCCAACTGTGATTGTTGACAAAACCGGTCACTTCAATAAACAAAAAAGAAACAATGTAGATTTATTACTAAAATAATATTAAATTTTGTTTGAATGATTACAGTTACATAAATAAAATAATTATAAGCTCTGGAGAATGTTTGAGAAGATTTACAATTTGTTTAATAAATAAACACCCTCAATGTTAATTACTAATACTTGAGTTAGGATTGATTTATACGAACCATAAATTATGGGTGCTCTGATTTCTAGATTCAATACATTCACAATTGAAATATTCCATCTTCCCATTGTTAAATGATACATTGTGGCAACCAGCATGGCAGGCTGAAAAGTATGTCTTGCCGTCCTGAAAGATGATGTATGAATGTTAAAAATATATTACGGTAACACAATGTATTTTTGTACAATTATATGTTAAATTAAAATTTTCTTACTTGTCCACAAATTACGTTGAACTTATCCTTATCACAATGACACGAGGATTCACATACAGGCTTTGTGTAGAAAGGAGTGGTGTTATTTATTTTAAAATCAATCACAGAAGTACTCTGAGACAATGTCTGGCCGTTCACCCCCACGAGGTCGTCCATGGGACAACCCACAAAGATTAGAATCAGCATACCTGAAAATTTAAATTTATAAAATAAAATCGTGAATTTAACCAGAGAAAATGGTAAGGATAAAACCATTCATAATATAATATTATTTATTACCATACAATCATATTTTCATTTTTTCTAAATCTCGACTTATGTTGTGCATAATTTTAAATTTGCAGAAAGTTTTGGTAACCAATCAGGTTTAAAACGAAATTCATCACCACATACATCTACCAAATTTGGATTGGGCCAGAGTCATCTAGGGAATATCTGCTAAGTCACCACTGCTTATATGCCTACTGCCTCAAATATATGTAGATTTACTGAATTTAAATTAATTAAATTTAATTTTTAAAACAATAAGCTCCATTGTTATTAAGGCTACTTGCATTACTTTCGAAAAATATAAACGGTCACTTAAACACCTAACATATTAATATGAAAAAAAAAATTAAATACTAAAAGTGATTTTCCAATAATGTAAAAATGCTTGTGAAATGAAAACTATAAAAATATAGCAAAGGTTTCATTGTATTCATTTCCAAAAGAAGATGTTTTATGAAAAAATTAAGGTTGGCTATCTAGATCTTGGCAGTACCAATAAAAGCAATGACTTAATCTGTGATCAGGTAATGATCGGTTTAAGTATAACTACAATACCAATTTGCGGAAAAATGATATGTACATCGTGCAAAAAATCAATGCCTTATTTATAGTGTTTCATAACTGTTTTGAAAGTAAAGTCATCAGTAAGATAAAGAAATACAATACCTAATGAGTATGCAAGAGCAGTCAATGCAATCCAACCAGCTACAAATCTAGCAGTGGGCACAAACTTCAAGATGACAGCACCGCTGAGGAGAATACCTATACCCATCACCAGGATGCCTCCGATACCTGAAACATATTAAGTAATTATTTTTAATCATTGTTATATCCACACAGACTATATTTTACAAAAACAAGATAATATTTGACAGCCTTACAAAAACTGGGCATCAGATGATTATAAATTGATTACAAATGTGTAAAATAATATGCTACAAGGATTGCAAGCCTTCTGGACTTCACGCAAGTCCCTGATTTTAACGACGAGCGTAGCTTTGACCAGACATCAGTGGCATCTGATTTCTTATCTCCTCAGGGACATGTTGGATTTACAAACCTGATATGAGGTTGGCATCATGAGAGGCCAATCTAAACTGGGATTCCAGATACTTGGGCAGGAAGGTGTAAAGCCCGGCTACTGGTAACAAGTGCAGCACGGAACTTGCTGTGCGCAGCATGAGGATGTCATTGCTGAGCTGCCGCTTCAGGGCCTTCGGGAAGTCTGAAACCACATGAAGTTTTTGTTTTAATAAATACTTAAATTACAAAGTTGTGTTCGTAGGTTTTGGCTGTTGTTGTTATGAGATGATCCGGTTTCTTGAGTGTTTTGCTGTGTATTATTTGCAGTGTTTTGGTCTCCGTGCTGGGACTATCATCAGGAATTTTGTATTTGATAAATCCCTGAAGATTGTCCCAGTACAGAGACCAAAACATCAGAGTAATAGACACCTCAAGCAGCAAAATATTTATCCATTAATATTGAAGAGGGAAATGACTTACCTTTGAGGTGAGGTTTTTGCGGAGCCTCTTGCTTCTTAAGGGGTGGTTCTTTGATGAAAGCCTTGGAGCCAGGCAGCTGCGGCGGGAAACAGAACATGGCCAAACTCATGAGCGAGAGGGACCCGGCTACCAACACTAGTCCTGAAAAAAAAAGGAGATCATTATTACCACAAGTGTCTTTGTATATTTGTGAGCACACTAATTACTTTTTTTTATCACATTATTATGAAATTATTTCATTGAAAAATAAAATGAAGAATTTTTAGAATAAAAAGTGCTTATCAAAAATATACTCTATTTTCCTGATGATGGCAATAATGTAAACGTTAGAAAAGTATAAACTGATGCGGATTACAGAATTTCTTCATCATGCGCGAGATGTTTATTAAAACAATTATTCCAAACCTTTTCGCACTTCAGCCAATTAACAATGTTTGAGTTCACGCTCACAAGAACAAAGATCATCTTTCTAAAATGGCGGTTGAATTCCGTTACGCGCTTTTAAAATATCACGTAAGAAAAATTTTAATTCTCGGCTAATATTTTTTTTATCATTCTCCAAAGCGAGTTGTTATTAAAAATTTACCTGTCTCGATTTTTATTATTTTTTTTAGTAAACATTTTTTAGAGGCGACATCGCTTTTTATAAATATACATTTTCATAACTGTCACACTAAAATATCAAATTAAAATATTTCCGCCCGAGACTTGAATTTAAATTAAAAACATTTCACGCGTGTCTCCTCCGGTGCAGCGCGTGCAGCACTCGGCCGAGGTGAAGGAACCCATTTATAGGCCAGAATCTGCCACCTTCTAGCATAGTAAGCAAATATTTTCAGAGCCTTTTTGTGTTTCTCAGAAGTCTGGAATGCTGAGGACATCGGCACTTTATAACTCCATAACCGCCAAATCCAACAAAAACAGTGGCGTGCGATTTTTTTTTAATTAATATCAAATTAAGTTTGATTACAGAATACATGTACATAAATAAACCACACTACATGTAATATAAGTAAAAAAAACCTAAAAAATCAAATCATGCCGATTACGTCAGTTCGGGACTCTTCGGTCAAGAGTTTTGACTATGCTAACCTATGAGCCAAGTAGCCGACCAATTCCGCGAGAATATATTGCGTGTCAAAAATAGTTTGCGTTTTATTATTATGTAAATTACGGTACTTACGAGTGACGCACATATTTTTAAGTAAATTATTGATTACTTTTTTTTTATACATATTTTTCAAGTAAGTTGGCCGTAAATCTTGACGAAAATACAAGGAACAGTTGCAATCGTATATTTTAAAATTAATATTGTAATGAATATATATTACTACACTCTTTAAAAAAAAATTGTACATTACTGCTGGATGCGTAATTCAATAAAAAAAGAACATTCATGCATTCATCATATACATTTCTTCAATTGTGTGTGATTTGATAAATAAATTTAAAATGTTAATTATATTCTGTTTTTCATTGTTTGGTTTAAATGAGGGATGACCTATAAAAAAATCTAAGTTTTATAATTTTCGTGTGACATATTCAATCACTGTTCAATCCAATCAGTCTTTCCAAATTTGGAAAGTAATATCATGTAATAAAGGTCGTTTAGTAAAATTCAAATAACGTATCAGTCATCTTATCAACAACTATTTATGATGATCTTTCAGAAACCGTACAACACTGACTATCGATAGATGTTTTGGAGTTAGTCAAAAACTGCATATTTTTTTTATAACTCAGTTATGAAACAAATGAGATAATAAACACTGCCATGTGTGAGCAGCGCGCCACTGGGCATGCATCAGATGCGGGTCTACCTGTGCCCGGGATTCCCAAGGCGTCTCCGGTCGTTAGCATCAATTATGATATCTGCTGGCCGCCTGCCCCGAAGAGGCCCTGCCAAAAAGAGGTTAGGAGCCGCTGGAGGAGCTGGCTCGCAGGGGAACGCCACTTCCTCTGCGAAACGCGTCACTCCGTCCTTTCTCCGGCGGCGAGGATCAACGCACTCTCGGCTGCGCGGATGACTTTTAAATAGTTTGTAATGAAAATTAAACGATCAATTGACTGTTTAAATACCCCTCATTGATGACTACAGCATCGTGAGAAATTCGACTTGATGAAGCGCGGCTGATGAGCGACAGTGCTAGGTCTATCGAGACATCTGTTTGGTGTAAGAATTCGTTTGATTACACCAATTGCTAGCGACGGGAAGATGAAGAAAGTTCCGAAACACACTATCAACTAATTTTGATTGATGCGTACGTTTGCAATGTGTTTGATTCTCGTATATCATATCTATATCTAACCGAACCTGATGATTAAATCGATTTTAACTGTATTCGTAGGTCTTGGCAGCTGATTTTAATATTCTTTTATCTCGTATTTAATTTTTGGCGTTTCCAGTACCGTTGCTGGTTGAGTTAAAAATCTTACGTTCTAAAGATACTAAGAAGTAAACATGTCCTAGATGAGAAAGTATATTGGATTTAAGAATCATTTGTCTACATCGGATATCGGAAGACACCCAAGAAATACAGATTCGGCTACCTAACCAGGCTTTCTCAAAATAAAGCAATTTGGTGGTGATGAGTCGGTGCCGGTGGGCCAGTTCGCAATTAGACTTGGCCGCGAGGACTACGGGCGTATCCGAAGAAAGCTGATTGATATTGATGGCGATGGACCACACGGGGGGGACGCGGTTCCGCCAGCGGCGAATTTCAGCCTCTCGTGTTCTACTACTCTTACTACATATACGTACATATTTATTTAAATTCAGTTTAAAACAACAAATCGGAGAGACAGAGCCTGAGATGAAGGAAGCCTGTCGGCAGGAAATAAGCATCCTAATCTGAGGGTTTTCCCCTTTGAGGCAAGCCATCCAATGGCCGGCCATCTTATGGTCACTGTGCTGTCCTCCCTACATCTTCTATCACTTTTATCGCCCTCCACCGCTCCCCATACTACAGTCCAACTAACCCAGCTTGATTTCAATGCCAATGATTTGGTTTGGTTGATTTCAATGCACAGTAAATTTATAATTTATCCGACAGCCCTGTATAGCTTAACATTACTTAAAACCAAATATTATTATTTAATATTTATTAAATCCGCAATTTTACCTAGCTTTTTTTTTCTAGATTCTGTAACTTGTAAGCGTTCAAATTCAAATACAGTTTTTCGGCTTTTAGGACATATAAATATTTTACAATTATAATTACCTAAAAAAAACTGTATACATAACAGACCAATGGAAAATATATAAAATAGTATAAGAGCACAGTTCATATTTAAATGATTACTCATAAAATTGCTAGAAATCGACGTATCAAAGCTTTTATTAAAGCGGTAATAAGAAAGATAATAGATTTCATGTAAACAATTTATACTCAGGGGTCGAAGGCAATATTATTTAAACTTATTATTAAACGGCTATGAGGTTAGGATAATCAACCACACTTGCGAGTAGATATTCAAAAAACGATCGTTAACTTCCAGTCAATCGGCAATTCGTTTTAATTGTGTTTTCCATGAAGTGTGGACTTATTGTCAAGCATATAAACGAATTTGACGAATACCGCGACTGTAATACATGGCGGAATCATAATTTCTACTACAGCAGTAACCGAACCGATAATAAGCCATACATGGCAGCTCCGAATAGACTTTCGTTTTCACACGCAGTCTGCCGGGCTGGCTGCCTTCACACACGACTGGTTGTCTTCATTGTTCGATTGCATCATGCCGCACTCATTATTACACCCGCACTCGTTGGTGGTTGCGAGCTAGAACCGGCCACCATATAAGCCACCAGGGTATACCCGAGTCTGCAGACAACTTGCACTCGCCTTGTTGGCTTCTGTTTACCTTAATTGTATTACTTACTTGCTTAGTTGTATAATAATTCACATCGCACTTATTATCACACTCACACTCGGTGGTGGCCGCGAGCTATAACCAGCCACCATTTAAGTCACCAGGGTATACCCGAGTCTGGCAAACAACTGGCACTCGGCTGGTTGCTTTCTAGTCACTTAAATACAAATATAACATTGCCTCCACTTGCCAATTTGAATCAATTCTGAATCAAAAACATATATGCTATATGTCAGATATCGATAAATTTGTGGTCATTCTAGTAAAATAAACACGATGTCTGTGCTGGGTGCTGTCATGCTCCGATATGTCAACACTGTGGCGTCACGATCTCGCAAGGCACTTTCTCACGAATAGCAGTGATTTTTGAAACTATACACAAAAAGCTTAATGTTTGTGTGCCAGGGTAATTATGAATTCAATGGATTTTGAATACCAGTTGAAAGGTCTGTAACACATTTGAAAACATCTTGTTCATTCAAAGATTGGGGTTATATTGAATTCGCATACATATTTAGATATATTTCCGCAGGTGTGTTCGTCTACGTCTTCGCTGTCATTATTCACCTGATTTCTTTACACAACATACGTAAACACGTATCAAGAAGATAATCTGGATATGGCCTAGCCTGCGTGTGACAGGTTTTATTCACCGCGTTTATGTTTGGCAGGTAGCATTTACTAGGCTGGTATCACACGAGCCTATTATTTAGCGAGTCACCTGCATGCCCGGTTGCACTCACGCGGTCAACCCGTGGTCATGGGCAGGGGCAAGGCACGGGGCACCCGAGACCCCAGGCAAACGCACATTTGCGGAGCGTTGAACCCGAACCCAACCAACCCGGGATTATTTGAATCTTTAACACTTGCCCGCGGAGCCATCCATGTACTCAGCTAATTTTATTAATTACTAACTAAAATAAAATCTTACCATTCGAAATTCTCATCTGATTCAATATTCTATTACTCATATCATTTTTTGCTTGAGGCTATCAGGTTATCGTAGCGAATGGAGAAATAAAGTAAAAATATTATACAATATATAAAATGTAGGAAAAGAGACAGAAATCATATGATGATTATTTGAGATATGTATACTAAATGTTATCAACTATTTATACATGAACTTATAAATAGTAGCGAAACGGTTAATTCATTATCACTTTACTGAGATGATACATGAGTCTATTCTTCAATTTTACAATAGTAATTCAGTAACAATAAAAACAGCTATAAAACTGTTTTAACGCATTGTCATTTTGATGTAATGTTAAAACAGTAATTTATGATTACTTTGCCAAAAAGATACGTGAGCTCAGTTGTTAATCTTTAACATTAATTTTATTAATAATTAAAAAAATCAGGATATTCCCAAAATCTATTAAACTCGTGGTTACCCTAGAAAACGAAAATTAATCTCCTTTAATTTAGTTTCAACAATCGCTGCCGCGATTGCCGGATAGTGCCTTGCGAAAAATGAAATTACGACCACAAAAATATTCAATTTTGGGGTGAAGCGTGTATTATTTGCAAAAATGTGCAAAAACACTTTTTACGTTTTTTTTTGTTTGTAATATAACAAATGCCTGTAAAAAATTTAGAACCACCCTATGTAGAGCGTTTCCAGCGCCCGTTTACGACAAATTAATCCGCAGTAAGAGATTCCTGAAGATTTTGAGAGGCCATCTCGAATAGAAATTTTCTCGGAGCATCCGGGGTCCTCAAATTTTTTAAAGTATTTTTCTCGTTAATCAATAATCGATCTCGTAAATCTCGGTGAATCAATTTCTAAGTATTGATAAACATTGAGTTGATTCGGTTTGTCGGGTGTTGCGCTGCTTGAGGATTTCATTCCTCCGACGCTTCGGCCTCCGCGCGGGGGCTGGCTTCAAAGATGTTGTTTGTATTGAGCGCACCACTCCGAGATGCACACAGTTGGTACCCGGTGGAGTCGGCAACCACGCGGTCCTTAACCTTAGCCCGTCGCCTCTGTCGATGTTGTCAGGGAGCTTGAGAATTTCTATCGCCTCCCCGACAAGACGAGCGCGTTGCCTTTGGTTGGGGCGAGAACCTCGAATTGAAACGAGAAAGCATTGCGACACCCTAATCAACCCATAGCAACGACTACCAAAAACTATTAAACTATTACTAATTCATTTTTCAATTCATTAAAAAAATATTTTAAAGAAAAAAATGGGTACACGCAAGAAATGCACAAAGCTTACAAGTCAGTAGCTCTTAAATTGAAAAACGCTGTCATAAGATGTTACATAAAAACTGTGACATTAATTTTATGAGTGCTACCCGTTTCTACACAGGTGCAGCGACCCCCATGACTCTAAAAAAAACAACATATTGCTTTTAGTGATGGCGGCCAAGGGTGACCCACCGTGAAAAATTAATACAATATGCGAATGGTTTAACGACAATAATTCTCGAATTTTATTTTTCGCATAGAAAGTGCGAATTTTATTTTCGACAATAGTACCCAATTCAACTACTTTAGTACTACATTTTTTTGTGTGCGAAACTGACGTACCTAATGTTTGCTCATTCAGTTACATAACCTCAAAAGTACAATCAAAAACAGGACCGCAACAGCAAAGGGGCGTTATTAACCAATTATCTAAAAATGAATTGTATCCTTAATAGACTTGTATATATGAAAATGCGAATTTATTAAATATTTAATAATAATTATTGATAGAAGCACTGTATTGGAGGTTTACGAGTTTAATCGACGAGAGTTCCAGCGACTGCATTGTTCTATTTCGACATAAAGCTTTAAATTATCACCTAATGAGAAAACAAAACACGTCACATGTGCAACGGAACACGCTACGCGACGCGCCCAGGGATGGCAGCAAAATTATTTTAAGACCAATTAAAAACCTAAGCTATACAACAAACATTTTCGATTTTTTTCGTGTGAGAATGATTATAACCTCGTAGCCTTTAGGCTATTCATATTAGTTTAAATTTATTAATTTCAAGTATAAATGAATTAAGTTTGTTAGCTCTACTACTAAAAAGTTACTATGCTAGCTATGCGAGTCTTGAATATCTGCATAGTTATTCGTTTACGTTTACAGGAACGCGAATTCAGTAATAGTTTAAAAACACACGTGTGCTCTGGCCGCTCGCTTCGTACAGACTGAGACTGGAGCGGCAGATGTTTGTTGCTTATCATAAACATACAAGTATACAGGCGTCCGTCACATTCAGTAGCTAACGCGATTCTAATGTAATTTATATCGATTTACCACTGGCCGAGTTTCGGTCGGCGGTATCTACGCAGCGGAGTTGAATGACACCGGTGAAAATTCACAAGAATTCCCACGTGATTCTGGCAGTGCAATGCCTGGCGCACATTGGCACGTGTCGCCTTGCGGAATAACTGCATTGCTCCGCCTGGAGGCGGCGGACAGGTAAAGTCGGTATCATTGTAGCACTGTGGATTATGTAAAGTCGGCTGCAACGCAATCGTGCTCCTACTCAGATATTACCTGCAGTTCTGCGTTTCCTTATATTCTAGATCACTTCAAAATGGTAACAGATACGACAATGAAATTTACATTTGCATTGGCATGCGATATCAATACAAATCGTCTTCGACTAAATGGGCAAGAGCCTTATAGCATAAATTTGGGATTCACTTGTCACGACCTTTTGATCACGGGTATATGGTCTGTGATGTGATGTGATTTTAGACTCCTTGCTCTCGGATTTGAGCTGATATCTCCCGGTTGTGAAACGAAGATAATAATTACGAGGAAGGTTCAGTGTCCTTATTAGATAAGCCCTTGCCATGATTCCGCGCCGCCGCCCCAGTGAGATAGAGCGCTTGCGTCAGGCCCGCGCCGTTGCATAATGCAGAGTGCACTCACTAATCAGCCGGCGGTTCGGGCGATGCATCAGACTTCGACAAATAGGGCATTGGGTGATCTGCTCTCCTCGCGTGTCTCTTCAATTGGGGTCCATTTGTGGATCGATGCGTTCCCGTTCTTTTGACCGGGTCAGAAATGAACTGCGGTTCAAGGCACCAGTTAATCAGAGTTGGGCCCTCCGCGCAGCATTCCGATCATACTCAACAGTTAACTACAGCGAAACAATTTTACTTAATTAAAATAATAAAAAAAACGCGTGGTTATCGTCTCGTTGCAACGTCGCCTGTAACGCAAATGATATTGGCATTTTTTTTCATAATTCAACGCTGCTATGTCCTTAGTAATATGCTTTTTTATTCTCCAGTATAAATACTGGCACCTACATCGTAGCATTCAAGATTCTTCCAAATAATGCCATCAATTTGATTGATTAAACGTATAGTAAAAATAAAATGTTTCTTAATTTTTAATTTGTCAAAATAACTTACGACTTTGTAAGTAATAATAATTTTTGACTTTCTGACGTATTACGCAAACGCTCGTCACCTAATTTCTGCGCGACTGCGCCGGCAAACAATGGCTCGCTGTGTGAAGAATAATCCTACATCATCTGTGGGTTATGGCACGCAAAAACCAGGTGTTATGCATGCAGCTCTGCAAAAAACAGCTGACTGGTTTCGAGCAAGAGGATCGGTAAAAAAGTAATTCGGTCTGTCGGATGTCTAGCCGCATAATCAGTACTGGAAGACTAGAAATACGTATTATTATACGTGAATTATTTATATGTGGATTTTTCTTGTTTTTTTTTGTTCAAAGCTTTTTTTGTGATCATATTACAACTTACAATATTTCCAATTCGAAAGAGATTTATATTATTCGCTAGGCTGTATGAAGAAGAGAAAAAAAACCTTGATTATTAGGTATAAATAAAAGCAAATCTTTCAAAATAAACACATATATAATAGATGTTACTAGAATCTCTAATATTTTACGTAAAAGTTGACATTGAATGTGTTCGTAGGATTTGGCAGCCGTTGTCATTATGCTCCGTGAATTTCTTATCCAGGACAATCTTCAGCGATATTTCCAGTACCGGGAACGAAACGTCAGAAGACAAACCATTAAGCAGCATATTACCCAAGAAACTCCAAGATTATCTTTAATAAACATTGTAAACAAGCGACACTTTTGCGTTTTTTTTTGTCGCAAACACTATATTCATTTTTAATTGCAGCGTACTTCTACGTAAATGGCTTGCTCCTCTTGTTCAAATTCAAAGGCAGGCGACAGGAAATTACATGTTTATGGATGATGGTCTTATATCTAAAACTGCATGGTTTACATTGGTCTACAATCGAATACCCCAAAACCTGCTTCTAAAAGATTTTTTCATGAAAGGCATCCAAAAGTACGATTTCAGGATTTCAGGTCGTAATTATTAGAGGTTTCTAGAGGTTTTTTTTTGTTATATGAGATGGTTTAAGATATGATGATGTAGCAAGTAGCGTAATGCTGCTCAGTCTCAAGTGAGGCGCGTGTTTTCCAGTGGCAGAGACAGCGTCTCGAATCGATCTGCCCGGGCGGCGGCGTCCTCTACCAAAGTCACCGTCTGGCTCCGCGAATACTACGCCAAATTAATCGAACTTCGAATTTTATTAGTATGAACCCAATAAACGAAAATAAATTCATATACGCAGATCTACACTGTAATTGGTTTGGTAAATGCTTCAATGGCGCAGGTGCATCGATTCTACGCCAGTGAATAACGGTTGATATTCTCGTCAACGGGAGGCGAACGGAATTAGTCATCGATAGAAAGAAGGCGCGGACTCGAATTCCAGCAGCGATTCGTTGAAAATAGAGGGATTTTGCTCTGTATCATTCTTTCTATGTTCTGAGCCAACAATTCAGTATGGCGAGAACCCATCGCAAGCACACATTGAAGTGTTTACTCTTGATATTCGTTCTTATCTTATAGTTATAACACCAAAGAAGTACCAACCTAAAACCTTTTTATTGTTAAATTAATCTATATACGGTTAAATATTTGGCATACTAGTAGCACACATAGAAGAGCTGTCATAAGCCTGGAAATATATAAAATCAGTATTCAATGCAGTTTTCTGTTAAGAAAATGGATAATTTTCATGAAAAACTTTCTTATTGACACGGAAATAATAGTTTACATAAATTGCTAGAATGCCATTGAAATTACATATGTATAAATCTAGCGTGTAATTCATAAATTATACACACATAAATACACACACATATACACACACACACATACGTATGTGTGTGTGTGTGTGTAAGCAGTCGAAATTAATTCGGCAGTACTCGCTGCCCCGCACTTGTCCAAAGCGCGATTCCGCAGTGCTAGGCGAATTCCATTTTTTTTTACACCTTTGTCTAAAAAAAACGCGTCTCTCATGAACGGGAAGTGGTTCCGAGAAGGACGAATCGCGTGGGGATATATTATCATATCAGATGCGTGTCATGCTGCTGTACAGTGTTTGATGCCGAAACCACACATTTTAAATACCAAGAAAGCCGATATTAACATTCTTCGGTCACGATATGCATATAGAAAATATTGATTGGTTTTTACAGTTTTATTTATATTATAATGTGCCCAAGTTCGGGTAAGGTCAGCGGAGATAAAAATTACATGTTATGAATTTTAGGTTATTTTTTTTTTAAATTCTGCAATAAAGGTCATAAGATAATGAATAATCAAATGATTTGAATAGTAGTTAGTATTTATTTTAGTGATTTTCAACAGCTTCAAAAAAATATATACACAACGCAGACACATGTTGGTTTTATTTTGTCTGTATTTTCATATAATATAGATTAATATTAAATGAACACGAAAAGAAGTTTTGAAAAATTCTCGCATCTAAAATAATATTCAAAATTGTACACGTATTATCTTTCAAATCTTAGTAATCATCAAGGAATTGTATAAATGATATATTTTGAGTATCGTATTGTTATTATAGTAAATATGTTATTTTCGTAAAATTTTTTTTTACATAATCTTCTAACAAAAGCATCGCCAAAGCACGTATCCGAAGCACGTCCATTTATGTTTATAATAACCCGAGATGCAATACACATTGTTGTACATCGCACATTGTGCTCATGCTGTTAGAAACGCACGAAGGATCATGATGAATATGATTTGACGATTCCAAAATGAAATCAATGTTTTCGTGTAATGTGCACGGGGTCCGTTTGGGTTCAGATCATATTTGTTGTAGTCTTTATGGATGCAGATGTGAGGATTAGAATGCCCGAGGACGTCACTCGGCGGCGGCTGGTGTGCTCGGTGCGTGGCGTGTTACCGCATCGTCTCGCGTGGTCGGAATACCAAGTGGTCGGAGACGCTCCCGAGGAGGTGCCCCCCTGCCCGCCCCATGCCCGCCCCCTGCCCGCCCCTGCCCGTCCCCTGCCCGTCCCCTGCCGCGCCCCTGCCGCGCCCCCGGCATCGCGGGCTCCTGACCGCAACCGGCACGGCCGCGGAATATCTTACCAGCTCGCCAGTAGTGATGGCTGCTTTGAATATCACTCAAACCGCGTCTGTTAAAACCACTTGTAGGCAAGGTCTATGGGAGCCGTGGTTTATTGACATCATAACTCGTCATATCCACTTTGATAATATGCCATACGTAAAAGTGAGAAAATCGTATATATGCAGACCGCGATATCATTATCTGCGTAGATGCTATACGATAAAATAAAATATTTATATAAAAATCTAATAAATAAAAAAATCGTAAGAAGAAAAAAAACTTCAATGAAAGTAAAAGCGCTGCTTTCAAATATTAATAAACGAGCAAAAGCGAGGCGACAAACCATACCATTGGTAATTATTATTATTTTCAAATATAAAGTGGAAAGAAACTCACCGACAATTAGCTAAAAAAAAAAGAAAAACCGACTACATTTTTCTCGCTGCCTAGAGAATACGAGTATCGTATTAAACAATTTTTTGTATAAATGATTAATCCTACCTGATATATCCTCGAAATACAATAAAATAAACATCACTCACAATGTGACAGCTGCGAGATATAGTTCAAAGTAAACAAACATTACATTAACATGAGCAATCGTAGTGCAATATATTGAAAGTAAACATAATAATAAGTCGACAAAATATAAAGTCATATTCGCGTGGAAGAATTGAAATTCAACCCAAAATTAATGCAATATTTTAGAGGTGATAGTGAATACGTGCATAGCATCTCTGATACTAAAAAAAACATCGATGAAAAGATGTTTACCGAAATGCAGCTACAATCCACGTAATGCGATTTATCGATAAGCAGATAAGAAATTGCAAATGAATGCAAAGCTAGAGGAAAAATTCGGCAATTTTTGCGTCACTCATAAAAATATACCGAGAAATCCACGTCAGCAGCGCTGCACCACCGTCGATCCAAAAATAACAGTAAGCACCGCTACATTGTGACCAATAACAATTTATCCTCTATTATAATTGACAGCAATGGAGTATCAATATCAATAATACAATTTATATGCAAACGAAAGATCAACCGGGTTGTAAAAATGCTGGCGGTGGAGATAATGAAATTCCGGCTCCTGGACGACCGCCAGCGGGAGACGCCGGCCTTTTTTTGATTGGCTTGAAGATTGGTTTGACCGCTGCGCCGCGCACTTCCTCACCTCCTCACCTCCTCACCTCCCGGAGACACACTGACACGGATCCTCGCCAATTTTTCAATCGTTAAGTCATAATGTTTGTTTGTGTAATACGAGGTGATCTCATTATTACCGCACCGTGTATTACACTCGAGCGTGCCCGCTACCGTTTAATCACTGCTCGATAAAACACCAAACCGGGTGGGCTTTTTTTTTTTAGAGATCAGTCTTTCGGTTAAATAATTTTGCATTTTTTTTTCGATCCCACAGCAGATTGATTTGAGTTGGAAAATTTATAAAATTCATGAAATTTTTACTGCAATTTTCACCACAGAGGTTCTGCATTGCTAGAATATATATGATTGTTTGAAGTAAGTTATCGGTCTAAAAACCGTAGCACCTTTGTAGCATCAAAAAAATTGCTTGTATTTCAGGGTAAAGAAGTGATAGGGGTATATTTTTTCATGACATACTAATTGGGTGCTGAAATCATGCAATTTGACTCTTTTATTTGTGGCCTATTTATTGACTACGCCACATTATTGATATACATGACAGCTGATAATACTGATTCTGTTGTAATTATTAAGATAAAATCGTAAGTATGACCAAATGTTATTAAAATTACAAATAATAACTGGGCTCTAAATCCGTTTTTCCCATATTGCCTTTCTCACATAATTACATCAGACTATATCAACTACATCAATAAAGAAGTTTAGGTTTTTACACCTTTCGTTAGCCAAGTGACTGATATCACTGGGGGTTTTTGTGTTAGGGGGGAGAGAAGAAAATAGACTGTGGTGGTAGAGACGCTGGGAAATTTCTTTTGGTCGAGACAATCTCGCAGTCGAGGAGTTTAGTTGATAGTAAGGTTTTGAACTAAGTGGCAAATGCGATAAATTAGCTTAACACACTAAAGGCGGGGCGGGTACTAGTACCCGTTTCGCGGATTGCTGTCTAAAAGCGGGGCGCGTATTAATACCTTTTTGAATGTGTTTACTCTAAAGGCGGCAGGTGGTCATTTTACTCTTTAGGTTAACAGCTCGTAATGTTTGTTTAGACTCGTCAACGTTACTTCTACCAATACTGTCCATTGATTCTGAACAAAGTGATAATGAAGAAGTGGAGTGGTCTGAGAATGATAAGCCTCCAATTTTTAGGACAAAGTGGTGTTGTTGTAATGCCAAGTAATCCGCAAAGTGGTTCAACTTTTTATAGGAAACGATTTATTTGACTACATGCAAATCAAAGAGTGTATAGACTAGATTTCACACGTGCAATTTTATGCGAATTTTGTCCGCATCGCACATCAGTTTAGTCAATTTGTTTACCCGCTTAAAATATAAATATAATATAAGCTATTGTGTAACAATAACATTTAATTTATCAACAAAAATCTCATAATTAACTCGGAGTTGCCAAACGGAAGAAAAATAATCAAAGAGTGTATAGACTAGATTTCGCACGCGCAATTTTACTCGAATTTTGCCCGCTACGCACATAAGTTTAGTCAATTTGGTCACCCGCTTAAAGTGTGTTTAATATTGTGATAGAATGATTATCGAGATCGTCAGATCTGTCGGCTTCGGCACACCTGAGCTGGGGTCGGGCCGGAGGAGCCGCTCGAGGCGTGGAACAAGGAAGTGGACCAGCACTCTAAAGTACCGGCCGGCCCGGTGCACGTCCAGCGGTCGCTCACAGGAAGACGCCAATTCAGCATCCACCAACTTGGCTATCTTCAGCGAGACGACCAGCGCCACATTATCCAATTATTCGACACGTTTAAGAATTGCTGCATTTGAAACGGCAGCATTTCCGCGCTGGCCCCGACCACATGTTGCCGTTACAAAAAATATCATAAATTTTATTCGAATGAAGATAATTTTCAGAGATTTCATTTTTAGTCAAAGAAGAAAACTACAAATTATAAATTCACCAATATAGGTCATATAGCCAAGGGCTTCTTCAGTCAGAATGAGTATCAAGAAGATGTCTATTTTTTGGATTGAACGTCAATCAGATGCGTATTTATTACCCATTACGGGTTTATTATAATTGGAAATATTGGTTGGCCTGGGCACATTGGTTCATATGTAGAGTATGATTGTTAAAAATTCTCGATTCGTTAGTACAAGGGTCAGTACACCGGCCATGTAAGCCTGGGGATGTGGGTTCAAATCCCACACAAATCACGATTATATTTTTCTGAGAATTTCTTTAATCATTTTCTATGTGTGAACTAATGTGATCTCTCAAGAAGCTCAAAATCAAAAATTCATGTAATCTCCTTGAATTTTCGCTTTTAATATTATTTATTATTAATTTTAAAATATGCCTAGTGTTAAATGAACAAGTCGTTATTATTGAGCAAGGAATGTTCATTTAGGAATGCCTGTTTTTTTCTCGTGAGAAAACATTTTGACAACCTGTCAATTTTACATTCATACATAAATAATGTTGAATCACAATTGTTTTTGGAGTTCGGACGTGCATGCAGCGCAGTTCTGGCTCGTGAAAAAATTCCCAGTCAGCAAAATTAGCAAATAATGGAAAAATAAAAATTAAAAGGGGACGCATTTTTATATTTTATAAAATAAGGTTGTTTTAAGCAATCAAATTAAAAAAAAAATAGAAATTTTAAAAGCAGCGCTGTTTTGAAATTACGTTTATAGTAAATATAGAATTTAAAAAATACATATTTTTTTTATTCCTTTACTACAAAAATAGCATTAATTATATACTTATTATTTTTTAACGCTTTATCTAACAATAAAAACACGGTTTAAGAAATTTAGAAAATAAATAATACAAATGTGGTTGAATTTTTAAAGAGAAATTTAGACAAATTTCACATTAATTAAAATGAATGCAAATTTAGTATAATTCGACTGAAAAACGACAAGTAAACTTTTGAATGTAATAAAAAGCAATATATATGTCACTTTCAGTATTAATTTCCAGAAGTCTTGTTAAAAAAAATGTACATGAAATTAACAGTGATTCAACTTTCAGATATTAAAGCACAGATGGGCGTAAATCAAACAGAACATTCATAAAATTAAAGCGACAATTGACTTATGCAAATCACATTCTTAATTGTAAATCACGTATTGCCGAATTTGCAGAAGGCAGAATATTTTCAGACCAGATAAACGATATCGGTGTGGTAATGGTAGATCAAATATCACGTTTCGAAATTCGCCGGGTCTTGAAGAAGTCCACGAACAGAAAAGGATTTACTCGAAAAGAGATCTCAAACTGATGACAAAAAGCTGTTGATTGGATTCATTTGCTGTGTTAGGATTATTAGCACAGAGGTATATTCGATATTATGCATCATATGACAATGATGATGACTTACCGAGCCACCAGGCGCCGACCCACCGCGGGTCCGAGGGGGTGAGGCCGGGCGGGGCCGTGAGGTCCGCGTACACGCGCGTGCAGAACGACCCCAGGATGAACCCCCCTGCAGGACCCACGATCCGCACCCCTATTGTGATGGCTGGAACAAGCATAAACAAATGTTAAAACAACTCTCCGAGAACACTCAAACAGGGACTTGGAATGAACTTAGCGCTTTTACTTAAATAATCACAATAACATTGACTGAAAATACTGTTCAATTTCAAATGATCGAGTCTTCTAACTAATCAATATAAAAAGCTTGGTTTAAAAAGCAATAAAAAATATTGGTTGGCCTGGGCACATCGGTTCATATGTAGAGTATTATTGTTAAAAATTCTCGATAAGCGGAAGTGATTCGTTAGTACAAGGGTTAGTACACCGGCCATGTAAGCCAGGGGATGTGGATTCAAATCCCACACAAATCACGATGGTATTTTTCTGAGAGTTTCTTTAAATCATCTTCTATGTATGAACTAATGTGCCTAATCATATTAGTAATAATATAAAAAGCCTCATATAACGAATTATTATAAAAATATAGGTTTTCTATGTGTGTTAATATTAATAAAAATACACTTTGAGATTGATTGTAAAAAAAATCAAACTAATCATTGGTTTAATAGCTATTTAGATATGCTCACTAAAGACAACTTAGTCGCTAAACATATAATACTTTCCAAATTACTTTGTATCGCATTTTAACGAACGAGTAAAAGATGCCTACGTGTCTTATGCTTTAAATTTATTATGAGAATGTTTTATAAGTGTACATGTATGCAATGTCGTCCGTAGTATAATTCGATCAATGACATTGGACTTTTATGTTTGTTTAATTATACGAGAAAACATTTGCACTAAATATTTACTTTATAAGTCATTTATTGATCAATAGCAATGCAAAGTAACAATGATTTTTAAGAAACTATTTTAAAACTGGTATATTTATTTTGTTATGTGGTATAAATATTATAAATAAAAATACATTAGAATTCATAAGACATCTGGCATTTATCACTGAGGCAATGATAGCTTGACGATGCTTCCACAGATCAAAAAGTTGTCATGTCTCAAAGATAAATGTCAGTAGTCTCGTAAGCTTGTTGGTTTTATTTATTTAGGAAACAATTTATTCCTGAAACTGCTTTGCATATAATCAATTGATGCAATTTGAGTATGAGTAACTGCAGGTAATGATATGTATTAAAATGGATCCATGCAATTAAAGTGCCGCGATTGGCCTGTGCAGTTTGCCTTTACCACAAAAGATAAAACACCCGCAACGAAGGGTTCAAATCGATTTTCGAAGAATCGCCGTGACGCTGTGTTTTCCAAGGCAAAGCATTCAAAGCGAGGATTACCTACTTAAAATAAAAGCGAATGACCTAACGTCTTTGAATAAAATGTCTTGCTACTGTTCGCCTGGTTGGTATTGGCTCAGCAATCAACATGCCTACCTGCGCAAATACAATTGTATTTATTCTGAATCATAGACAATGGCTTTGAATAACGGCAAAACAGGTGTTAACTTCAGGTTTAAATATGTAAATTCACATTAAAGGGGACTATTTTACGTGAATTCTTTTAGTCACAAGTAAACGTTTGTTTTAGGATAAAGCAAAAGCCGATCCAAAGCTAGTATATTATGAAGTCTTGGTTTCATCTATACATATCTACGGAGTATTTTTGTGATTTTGTCACAACTGATAACCGAATGATTATCATTCGGCGTCAAAAACGTCCTCTTCTGCGTTGTTTACTTTAAAAAAAAATAATTAAAGGGATACTATTTGGTAATTACAGTCGTAGTCGGAACAGCAGGCTGACGCTTCACGAAAGCGGCTAGCCTCCGGGCAGCTGACCAATTACCGATCGTCCAGAAACTGCATTGATTCGTTAGACGCGTTAAACGATAATGTCGATATTATGCGGGAATGACATTCTGGATTGTCCCCGGCGTCAGAGGTCAGCGGGGCGGACCCGCACCGCGCCACCGCATTCGGAGCCAGAGCCCAACGCGCTACGACTAATCGCGACAACAAATCGTAACCCAACTGTGAAGTCATCCGTCACAAAACATCGTAATGAACCTGTTAATTTTGATCTCTCCCCTGAAAAAACCATGATCTGCCCAATCCTCCCACCAGAGAGGCACAAGCCTCTCCAGGTCATCCAAAATAAAATACTGCGCTGGGCACTCAATGCCCCGTGGTTCGTCCAAAATGCGCAACTCCACAGAGATACAAAAACGAAGACGATCCACGAGGTCATCAATGACCTCGCCTACTCCTTCCAAATCTCCACCCCCTTAGTCCCAAACCCATCGATCAGTTCCCTGCTATAACCTCGAGGACTGCCTCTTCAAAAAAAGGCCAAAAGCCATTCCCCCACCCCCTTCCCCTCCCATCCCATACCAAATAACCCCATGGTGACACAAGCCACCAAGCAAGTCTGAAGGCGTTAAGAAGAGCTACTCACTTTTTCTCTAGTCTAGTGTATTTGGCTTTATCGGCGAAACAGGAAGATTTTCCTTCAGCGCCTTCAAAATAACTGGGTGACTTATGTCACCGTGGGGTTGGGTGGGTAGGGGGAGGGGGGATTATGGGGGTAAGGAGGATTTTGTGGGGGGGGGTGGCTTTTGGCCTTTTTTTTGGAGGCAGTCCTCGAGGTTGAACTCGAAGAAGGTGTTGATTGAGGGGTTTGGAACTAAGTGTGTGGAGATTTGGAAGGAGTATGCGAGGTCGATGACGACCTCTTGGATCGTTTTGGTGTTTCCGTGGAGCTGGGCATTTTGGATGAACCTCGGGGCATTGAGTGCCTAGCGAAGCATTTTATTTTGAAAAGGCTTGTGTTTTTCAAATGTGATGTATCCCCAGATGGGGCAGGCGTAAGTGAGGAAACACACTTCTCCTGTTCCACCGAAAAAGCCACAAACATTAGATAGTTAAATTTTGAACGTCAAGTCGACCGTCGCTCGATCTACACACGCAATGACACAACTTGCTACCAGCCGATTTGCAATTGACCAATAGCGACCCTTTACGGGTATATATATATATTTTGATTAGTCAAAGTAAATAACACATAATATAACGCTATTGGCTAGTTAACATTCAGTTATCGATTGTGTCTCAACAAGCGTAGAAGGCTTAAGTGATGAGGCTATTTCGAGGGGTGGTCCGCAAGGTGCCGCCTCGCAGGCCGCGATAAGCCACCAAGCTTCATAGCAAACACTCTTCACTTTTTATCAGCCTAATCAAACAGGACGAATCGGTCACCTCAGAGGGTATCAGCGGCCGGCTGGTGTGGTTGATCGCCCGTTATTAATTGTATATGTTCAATTACGATTATTTTATTTAAAAACTTTACTGAATACACAGGATTCTACAGAAATACCTATATAATATAAAAAACTAAAAAAAAGATTATAATTTATATACATAGTTAATACGAAAATAAAATTGTAATCTTGAAAATCGAGTTCGTTTTTTTATTATACTCATGATTTTACGTCGATTCTCTTCTCTTTTCATAATATGGTAATTTTAATTTCGTAAAAAAAAAAACAAACACTCAAAGCCTATTTTAAAGCAATTCGTAAAACTCTCCACGTTTTCAAATAATAAAAAAACAGAAAAATTGTAATAATTTATCGTTTTAGTAGTCATTTTGTTAGTCAACAAGCGATTGAAATTCTGATCAACGTGAACGGAAACAGGAAATATAACGAAGTAGAAAACGTTTGTATTTGAGCAATGTGATATAAATAATAATATTGTACATTTAAAACAGATTTAGGAGTGCATATCTCCCATTTCTTTTCGAGATACACACATCTTAAAATTTATAAATCAAACTTAAAGTTGTATCAATCTCATTTTAAATGCCATGAGTTTTTTTCATTCTTTTAAAATACTCGTAGTAATCAGATTCTGTTTTTCCATTTTTTTACAATAAAACATGTTATTTAAAGTAAATTAAATATGCAAATATGTCAAGAAGTCAGTCTAGCTATCTTGGATTTATTTGCTTGAATAAATATCATAAAATATATATTCTCAGTGATATCTCTAAAATAAACACCGGCGTATGACTTCGCAAGTCCTCTGTATCACGTGTGATGTTATTTATATTCAACAAGTGATAGATTAAGACCGCAAATAAACTTTTCATTTCTTAACATCTCCGAGACTTAATCATATCGTTATCTGCTCCTATTTATATATTCTAAAAATAAAACTACATCAGTTACAGTCAAAGAAAGTAAGAACTAATTGCACATTTTCACGTGTGTTTTTCTACCGGTCCAGAAATTAGGAACGCCGTTTTTAAGTCATTTGTGACACAAAATCAAAAAACACGTAATCATATAATTATCCTATATCTTAAGAAAAAAATAACCTAAAATAACATTCAATAGATTGTGTGCTTTCACTTGATATAACAAGGCAAATTGGCAGAGAGATAAACAGCCGAACACAGTCGCAGTTGATTTTTATCACAACCGCTTGCTGACCTATATAAATTTAATTTAAGCCTCGATTGACACAGAGTATAAATATTATTAAGGTAATCAAAGTTTGTAATATATCTCGTAGAAAATATACAAAAAAAGGGTCAATTTATTTATTTTATATTTAACTCGATTCGAGTACAGCATAAAACAATTCTTTTTTTTCAGTTTAAATTTTTTATTATTAAAGTCTATTTTCTACGTCGAAGGACCCGGGGATTCACTATACTATTTTCCCTTTAGAAAATCATGAACACTGACTCAGCATGAGTATATGCTCAGTGAAATGGTCGCCAACCTCCTCTGAGGATAGGCACTTGATGATGAAGAATAAGGTTTAATTAAAGAATATTAAAAGTTTTCGCCAAATATAGTTATTATATAATTCATGATTCACGCATATGAATAAACCTATTGTCACAAATAATCGATAATAACTAAAATATGCAGTTTTATACAATAAATTATGTATAAAACAGTCGACTATGAAAAAACTTACGATTCACTAATTCATTCATTCGAATTGATTTATTTTTTTCAAACAATTATTCGGTTACCTTTTTAAAGTATTTTCGCGACCACGAATTCGCGGTTATCTTTCAGATTATCGCGATAGATCGTCACAATTCGACTGATTAAATGACCGGGTGACGGATGGCTCGAGTGCTCCGCCATGACCTACGGCACGCCAGCCGGTGTTATTGATTCGCCCTGTCGGCCGCGATTGCTTTGACAGTCACATTGACCTTGGATCCGATAAATGCAGCCGCGACCGGCGCTTCTACGCAGATGAGCCGCACGGCACGCGGCGCTATCTGACTGCTCGCAAATTATTTATTAAACAGTTATCGAACACCTATCAGGTGTATTGAACGTATTTATGCATGAATACAGATACCTGCGTGCAGACAAGGCTGCCTAAATGTGTATGAACTAAATAATACAATACTTGTGTCTCCTATAAAAACCGAATAACTTTATTATTTATTAGATATGTAGAAAATTTATCTGAATTGAAAAGCTAAAAATTCTATTTTTTTTATTATAAAGTATCATACAGGGGGTCCTTAGAAAATTAAAATCGATTTGGGGGTCCCTGAACAACGTTAGGGGGTCCGCGCAAGGTTTAATATAAAATTAAAAAAATTGTGACACATTTTTATTAATATGGATGTTAAAATAAATAACAATTAATATTATTAGCGATTTTTACGTCCTAAGTAAAATATAAATATAGACAGGTGCATAAAATACAAGTAATAACAGGCATCGCGGTGAGTCAGGTAGGTTAATACAGGAACTCAATAGAGTCGATACTTGCACCAACTAGACCATAGGTTCTCAACGGGGGCGGTACCGCCCCCCAGTGGGCGCTGGAGCTTTCCAAGGGGGCGGTGGCGGGTCCATGGGATAATGGGGGGCGTTTTGAAGTTCACGGGGGGCGGAAAAATATTTTATCTAGCTCTAGCTATTTTAAATACTGTGTAAAAAAATCAATTTTTGACATAGACAAATAAAGTGACTCAAATCACTTTATTTGTTTATGTCGAAAGTTGATTTTTTTTACAAGAGTATTGAAAAAACTATAAATTATATTTATCTATTTTTTATTATTTAATTAACGTCCATTTTCAGGGTAAAATAAAATCTTGAAGATGTTGAAAAATTTGATAAAATTACGACTTTCAAAACCAAAGATTGTTAAAGATTTTTTAATTTTTAATTTTCAAACTTATCCTAACAAGAGGGTTTATAATTAATCTTTTAATTCCAATTGAAAAAATGAGTCATAAATGCTTAGGATTCTTGGAACAGAAACATCGCGAAACTCCAATCCCGAAACTTCAATCGGAAAAACACATATTTATCATATTAAAAGTTAATTATTAGAAATGAAAAAAAAAGTAGTAGAAGAAAAAATGTATCTAGCTTTCTGCATTTAAATTTTTTTGATTGGTGCAGTCGATTGGTACAAGCAAATGGTCAAAAAACTCGAATATGCGACTTTGCCCATTAAATGTTTTTGTATGCTTGGTCAGTGATCAATACTCGTGCGTGGTAAAATAAAGTGGTCATTAAAAAGTTAATGTGTTTGTTAGCAACCAGATCAGAAGTTAAACTCTATTAGAAATAGATATAATTGAACACATTGTATGCGGGCGCGGAACTGTGCGTGGGGGGGGGGGGGGGCGTTTTTCGCGACATTTCGCGCGAACATATTTATATGCGACCCGCGCTCTAGTACTAGTCGACCAAAGACGACTTAACATGCGACCCGCGCTCTAGTACTAGTCGACCAAAGACGACTTAACATGCGACCCGCAAACAAAGTGTTAATAAATAATATACAGAAATAAAATTGGTATAATTATAACTATTATGTCAAAGGGGGCGTTTTGAATTTTTTTTCTTGTCAAGAGGGCGGTGGTCAATAAAAGGTTGAGAACCTCTGAACTAGACTATAATATGAATTTATGTAGTTTTTCACCCAGGGGCCGTAGACAAGTTTTGACTATGAAAGGGGGTCCGTAGGCAAGTTATGACAATGAAAAAGGGTCCGTGGGCCAAAAGAGTTTGAGAGCTACTGTACTAGATGAACTAACATTAAATGTGGCCCTGACATCTTATTGTGTTAAATCTCACCTATGTAGAGTGGAGATTCTCGGCTGGCGACATTGTCGTCGATGTACGGGATGCCGAGGGTGCAGATGGCCGTCTGCCCCAGCCCCACGGCGAACAGCCCTGCGAAGAAGATCGGCAGCACCACGGCCGTCATCTGCGAGTGGGCCACCTGCTCGTCCATGACGTGCGCCAGGCAGCCCGGGGCCGCGGAGCCGGGTGCGCCGCACACGCCGGGCGGCAGAGGTGCGCTCAGGTTGCCTGTAGCACCCTGCATCACGGACCTCGTCTCCAGCAGCCTCCCTCCGAATATGAAGTGCGGCATGGCGCAGGCGAGAGCCCCCGCCGAGAACACGATCATGCCGAACGCTATCCACCTCGGCCTGTGCCCGCGGCCCGCGTAGTACGTCAAGAGCAGCGCCGTCGAGATTTGACCGACTTCCGTGGCGGCCACCAGCAGCCCGGTCGTCTTCGACTTTATTCTGAAGAGTTTTTCTATGGTTGTGATGACACTGACGAAGTACGTGTGGAAGACGCCCTGAAGCACCCAGCCGACCAGGAAGACGACCATGAAAGCGTGGGTGGTCTCGAAGGACCGGAGCCACGGAGGCTGCCAGGACCCCAAGCCGCAGTGGGGCGGCTCTCGCTCGACGGTAGATTCGGCCTGGGGGAGGGCCTGCCACCCCTTGCCGTTGCCGTTGGGCTGAAGGACCTCCACCGCGCCTCCCTCCCCGCCCGCCTCGGTCGCCTCCTTGCCGTTCAGTTTCATGTTTATTCCTAGGAAAGAAAACGACCATTAACATAACAAAAAATATATTTTTTTTTTCGTTAGAGAATACACCGCACAATGAGCTAACCTATGAAAACATTAGTACAATAACATACACCAAACTGAAATAAGCATATTTATATAAAATTAAACATTTTATGTATAAATAATAATAAAGTAAATTTCAATGTATGTTAAGGTACTCAACATTGTTTAGATTTGATGACACTTCAGTCAGTTTCTGTAATTAATAACGACATTTAGGTTATGCGAGAGCGAAAAGCCACGTCGGGATGCTCGGTCATGATAAAAAAAGGCAGAAAATGTTCCCAACGACGCACACAAGAGGATCAGTTGGAGGCCAAAAACAGGAAGCCGTAAAGTAATATGTATTCACCATAAAATCATGTAAGGCACGTAATAAAATTAATATTTGTGACAACCCAGTAGCCTTCTATACTATTACAGTCAGTAACACCACGTCACACACGTGTGACAATCACGGACAAAGAAGGTTTCCGGCCGTAAAATAATCAAAATCAAATGAATATAAGAAATATAATCACAGTAAATAAGTTATAAAATCACAATTCAAACTTTTTTTTAAAACTATCTATACTGAAATATGCTTTTGATTTTTAAAACATACCACTGATACTGAAAAAAAATGTACTGGTTTCATACTTGCATGGGCTTGCACACCACATTATAATAAACACATTATATATTTGGAGTAAAATCTACATTAAGTCGAGGTTATTGCATACTAATATATATATGTGTATGTACATATTAATAAATCATTGATATTACCGAGCAGGCTATAACCCATTAACTCGACAGATTGAGAAACGTTTTAATAAATTGACTTTGTCTATTCAGACTGCATAGACGAAGTTACGAAAAAAATTGATTGATCAACTCGTTATCACGATAGATTTTTGTATTTTGCGTAGAACGGCTTAAATCTTAATACAACTGTACTAAAGTAACTGTTATTTTATTTAGAAAATCCAATTTCATAATCTTAAATGTAATGTTTGTTGTATTCATGTTTTACCTTTTAAGTAAACATTTCATTGAAGCAAATGTATTCAGATGGAATTTAATATCTCAATAATATTTTTTGTGCTGGATTCCTGGTAAAAGTTTAAACTTATAAAATCAACATTATGTCATTCCTTAGTAGAAGATTGGTGCGACCGAAACGTGAATCATTTCCAAGCACAAAAAACCGCTAAAATTTCTTGGTAATATTATGATATATATAAAAAATCTACGAAACTTAAAATTTTACAGAAAATAGTGAATAGATTTATTTATACTTCCGTCATAAGTAAAAACACAGTAATTCCATTATAAAAGTATTTTAAAAATCTATTTTTTTTAATGCGGAACTTGAAAATTTGTAGTTATCGTGTTCTGTTCATACTTCCCGTGTTATTTTTATAAAGATTAAATATTATTAATAAAATTAAAAGTACACGGTAATTACAAGGATTAAAAAGGACTGGCCCGCCAATTGCACTCGCCGTGTGGAAGTTTTATTTGCTATTGATTTTTTAAATACTCAGTTCTTTAGTATTATATCGCGTTTTTTTTTCATTTTAAATGTTCCGACGTTTAAGTCCCGGAACTGGAGCTATCTTTAGGAACAGAAAAAATAGCATAATAACCCAGGAAAAGGAGCGGTAAAACATACAAAAATTAACAAGAAAACAACAACGGCCGCCAAAATTTACTAACATTTCTAACCTTATTAGCTAATTATTCAATATTTGTTGAATTATATAATTCGAATTGTTTAAAGAATGAGTGGTCAAGTCATTAATAAATTTTAAGTACAGTGAAACTGATGTCATGAATAAGATTGAATCAATTAACTGCAAGTTTTAATTAATTCAAACACTAGTGAAATATTTAGTAACAATGATAAAAGACGCAACAGAATGATACAAAAATTCCATGAAAAAATTAATTTACTATAAAATGTACATATATGAGACGTATTTTTAAAATTTTTGATTACTACCATTTTTTTTAAAATCTCTTAAAAAAGTCTCGGGTGAGAGATTGCCTCAAAAAATACAAACGTTTCAAAATATTGAACACATATTATTACTTGCAATTATTAATCACAAATGAAGATGTGCACGCTCAAATCATAACAGACATTGCGCAAGTCATCATAAGTAAACCGAACTGTACTCGTAAAAAAACATGTTCGCGTAGTAAATTATCGTATTATGATGCATTCTTTTTTTTTTTTTTTGTTTTCTTTCGTGGCAGTGTTTTTTTTTTTTTTGAATAGGAAATTTTATTCTTTTGATCAAATCGTTCAAGTAGACATTCAAACAAACAGTCAGGTGTTGCGCAAGTCACCTTCCCGGCTCACGCACTTGCGGCAAGTGAACCAGTTCTCGGGCCCGACGAGCGGCAGTGGCGGCCGGTCGAGTCGGGTTTCGTAACACCATCTCGCGCGCTGGCCTTCGGTTTTTTGTGAATCAATTCACGTTGGTTTTTATTAATAGTTTTTGGCCGCACTTTTGTAACAACAGAACAATAACGCGGCAGGATCTCGGCCCGGGCCGCGAGACCCCCTTTTGTTTGCGGGCCCGCCGAATGTGTTTGCGCTTTTTTTTTTGCCGCTCCGGTAAAAAAAAACGTGGCAAGCTCGTATCGTTAGAGGGAAATAATAAAAACCTACGCGCTACACTGCCATATCTAATTGGAATGGTACAACCCAATTAATTAATGATTATACCGATGTATGATGATTTGTTTGTAGGTTTATTCCGCTTAGAGCTTGAAGCGGATAATAAATTAACAATATAAAGCTAATGAATAAGATAGCGTACTGAGGTTGTATTTTTTATTGAAAAGTCGAATCTCATATTTCAAGGTCATTTACAAACTAAAATGTGAAAGTTGTTTTACCATCTAATTATAATTGTATTTTGCTTTTCAAAATGATTATTACAATTAGTTATACAATTAAAAAACCTTTAATTTCAGTGCGTATTTTTTTTTTTACTAAAACAACAAAAAAGCGTTGCTAAGTATTTTTTTTAATATTCTGTTCAATATGATGGTTAAAACGGGGAAAAGTAATGCTTATAAATTATACGATTTGGTTTTTTTTTGTAACATCGAATATTTAAAGCACGATAGTTGCTTTCCTACCCTACAACGAGGAATGTATAGTAAAACAAAAGCCACAAAGAGAGTAGCGTAGGCATATCTTACGAGAATGTGAATAGACCTTTGTGTCAGGAGATTCCTATGAAATAGTCAATTGAGACGAGAAGTTTACAAAAAAGCACCTGCGGAGGCGAACGCTCCGAGGCGCGGCCTTGACTGCGGCCACCGGGATCGGCCTCTATTCTCGCCACGAGCCGCCGCGGCAGGAGGCCCTCTGTTTACCAACACGGCGGCAACAAGAGCAGAGCCTCGGGCCGGGGACACCTTCAGGGACTCCTCTGCCCGCACCACCGCCCACGTGCTCGGACACAAGCCGCACGCTCGCGACGTTACACTATTACTGCCCAAAAAACAGCAGACGACTTTTACATTTGTATACAACATTTTGGCGTTTTCATTATGAAAGAATATACCAGAGCTTTAAAAAAATATTTAAAAAAAAATATTCGCGTCGAGTCATTTCAGCTTTCTTCCAAGTTCATTGGCAAGGAGCTTAGTCACGTGACGAGTGAATTACCGTTTTTTTTTATTCTAAAAAAAATTGCGGTACTCTATACAAAAACGTTTTCTTTGTATAGAGAAAAAATTCATTCTATTGCCGCAGTGACAAGAATCAAGCGTGGGTTCCGGAAGTTAGATGAGGATTAATTCAACTTGTGGATTCACCTGCGGTGACAGACGGGTAAGAGATCCACGTTGCTGGCGTTGCTTTGCATTTCAGGAGACAACTGAACGTTTTAAATCCACCCAAGCCCAATCACTCCTTATTTGACAAGCAAAAACGCTTGACTTTTGGTTTCAACTTTGAATTGCGTATGAGAATGACCATTCGCAGCTATTCGTTGAGCCTGGATTTAATATCTGTTTAAAACAACACGTCAGTGAGTCCTTCGGTTGAATAGTATATATAATAAACGCATGTTAGTAAGTTTTGGCAGCTGATATTATTAGATGATTTGGTTTGCTTGAAATTTTTGAAGACGGTCCCAACACTAGAACCGAAACTGCTTCAACCCAACCCGAGAAACCAAAACATCCAATGTAAACGCGAGTTATGAAAAAATAGTCGCTGCAATAGACAAGCGTATCACCACACAGAAGAAACGGTAAAAATAGTGAAAGTATGTGGACCGGTTATCAATGCGTTCGACTAACCGCCGAGAGGCCATCAGCTGGGATGATGAGCAAGTAAGAGTGAGTCGAGGTTTTACTTTCATTGCAGCGAAGCGAACCGCTTCTAACGACGTCCACGGCCGGCGTTTTCCTTTTCAAAGTAATTGCTCCATAAAAAATAATCAATTTCACTTTGTGCAGACGATTCCGCGGCGGCGAGGCGGCAGTGTGTGGCCGGCCACTGCTGCGAACGGGCGGTTCTAGTTAAAATTAGAAAGGGACATTAAAATCAGCTGTTTTGTTTGCATTTCGATTTCGTTTTCTTCGCTAGAAACTGCAACCGTTTTAATATTCCGCTCTTTCGCGGCCCGCTCTGTTTGCTTTGCGCTCCAGCGGAGGAGCTTTGAGCTTCGCGGGACGTTCTCTCGGAATCTCACGGGTGTAATTTTCAGCGAGTAATAGAAAAATACATTGCGAAATTTCTAATTTTTTTATGGTTATTGATGAATATTAAATTACAAATTTTAAAAATGAGAATTGCTTTTTACTTGGGTGTTATGCTGCGTTTTTATTTTAAATATCACTGGCACTGAAACCGTCGTCAGAAAGCCCCTTCAGAAGGGATCGAAACGACGTAAACTTCAAATGAAAACAAAGAAATTTTAGCAATAACGGTTGCCAAAACCTCAGCTTTGTAAATGTATATTTTATAAATATGGCCAACGATTTTTATTTACATATTGAAGATTTTATACTATGGGTTAGGCGTCTGAATATTATTAAAAAAAGTATTTTTAAATCTAAAATGTAGTATCAGAAAAGAATCGCCTGTAGAGCTGAGATTAGAAGTTACTCATTATTAATATTAACTATCAATTTGTAACTGAATATAGCAATAATCGTTATTACGAGATCAATAATGCAGAACCAATACCAGAGGGGAATCACCTCTGGAGCCGAGATGCCCCACTGAGGTGAAAAATGCCGTTCTTACGCAACGCCGAGCCGAGGGGCTATTCTTAGTTCATTTGACTACATTATCGGTTTATCACGCATTCGCAGTACACTCGGGACTTGACCTACATATTAATCGATTTATTTGTTCTGTAAATCAATAACTCGCCGTACAACTGCGAGTGCTTTATCGACGCCAATTGGTGCCGACACGCGCCTTTTGCTGTTTTGATTGCGGGCGCACAAAAATTATGCTCACCCCTGTAAATAATCTCAAATTTCAGATGAATAATAGTGACATGAGGCAATTACCATTATATAAAAATTTCAAAGAATTTTAATTGATAACAATGCGTGATAACAAGTGTAATAAATTTAACAGCAAATTTACGATTGAGTATGACTCAACCTACACGGGGATAAGTTTAACTAGATAGTTTGAAGTTTATTAATTAAGATGAGGAATGAACCGGGGAATTCGTGGTTAAGAACTTTGTTAATATTTCAGGCACGTTTCTTTATAAATGAAATTAATTCAAAAATATCATTAACAAACCGTCTCAATGTTCTAACGTTTCAGTAACGGGTACTGCAGCCATTTTTAGTGAAACTATACTTAAAATAACAGTACTTTCTTAAATTTAATAATAATGAGACACAACATGAGCTGAATAAAATAAGCAAAATTATGTATATCTCAGTGTGATTCTCAATATAGTATGAGCACATTGAATCTATTGTTTATAATAATAAATTAAAACGAATGTCAGTACTGTGCCCGATACGCGGCCGACTTACAGAATTATAATTATTTATATTGTTTATTGTGTGTTTATCTTTAACCTCTTTGGCGGGCAGTTCATTTGCATAATCAACTAGCCTGGCAGACTACATAAGTGCACATAATGCAGCTTGACTACTCTTGATGAAGGATGGACCATCACCTGCGCCACCCTGTCACCGGCCATTTCAACTTATCGTGATCATTAAAGATACGCTTATTTATGGTGATGGAAGCTGTCGATAAAAACAAACAAAAAATAAAATGCAGTATAAAATTATCAATTAAAAGCTACCGATCTGAAAAAAATAAGTGTGAAAGTAGAAAGTATATTCTAAAAAAATTTAAATAATATATCACCTTAATTTTATTATGGATCTCTTAAGTTTATATTTTAAATTTTATGAAAAGCGATTTTTTTTTTGTCTAGCGTGGATCGCATGCCACGAATATATATTTGTTTGGCATTTGGCACTTGAAAATTATGCAATATCATTATAGTTATTAATACAAAAATTTTGATCATAATCAAAATGGCTAAGAGTTCTTATTTTCTTTGATAATCTCCAAGCTGTTTGGTTAATCATATTTGTTACAAAACCATCGCCTAAAAATATCGGTCTAGTCACGACTCCATAATATCGAATAAAAAAGGGCAAAGTCGAACACACAAACTGGAATACGCAAATTACTAAGTCGGCGGAATAACCGGATGGGAAACATTTCCACTATCTATTTGCAAATTTTATCAACCTTTAAAAAGTAGACCTAGAAATACGACCGGATGACAAAAATCAAAATCACATTTTTCTTAAATTTCACAAAAATTTGTAAACTAGTCCGAAAAACGAAAAGTCTAAAAACAACCGGATGACCGGGTAATTAATTGCGTTGTATTGACAAAACCAACGAAAGGTCACCGTCGATAATCGACCATTACCGTTTTTCAATCTCAAATTATTTGTTTTGTGTTGCTAACTCTATGCAGTCACTCCAAAAACAGGTATCGCGGGTTTGAAATTCGATTAGTCTACAATATTAATTAATTTAAAAAAAAACACACACAAACACAGCACCTGGATGCGCTCGCCGCAGCGGCCCGGCCCACTCTTGTTTCGCGAAACTGATACGCGGTCTGTGATTAATCGCGAAAGGTAAAAACAGGTAAAAGACACTCAGTTTTATTTATTGCACGACATCAGAAATAAACTTCACAATTTAAGACAAACTGGTATTCCAATCTAAAAGAGAAATTGAATACTTTTGGCGAGCATCGGCACGGACATATTTAATGTCATATTTTAAACTCGATTTATCGCCGTGGATGTTAATCCAGTCAAAGCGCGCGCGGATTTATTCACAAATATTTTATCAATAATTTTAAATTATTTGAATCAAAAATTTGAATAAGTTATTTAAAAATGCTTTCGTTAATACCAAATTAGTTTTAAACAAACAAAAATAAACGTATCGATAGCGAGAAAAATAAAAGTATATAAACGCTGTTGGAAGGCTTTAAAAAATATATATGTTCAGTTTTACACTTCGAGGATCATACCGAAGAGGCTTATTTATACAAACAGTTGCCGAATTAATCCTCTCGGCTTTTGCTCGCACACTGCGAATTCCTTTGGGGCCTCATTGCGTATTCCTCGCGCTCATTCGGCTGGCTGGTTATCTCGTCTCGCCTTCGCAACGCTTCCACGTCCAGCCCGCGTCTCCGCATTATAACTTTGACTTTTTATTCCGCAGGAAATCGGTATTTTTTTTCATTCACGGGACCAGTTTTTTGAAACCTGCAGTTGACTCCGCTTTACACCGCCGCCGCGTGCAACATATCAAATATTTATTACTCCGCAGGCGCAAGCGAATTCAGGAATTTAATTATGAACGAAAATACTTCAACCGAAACACGAGTGGAATAAAATAAGCGCACTTCATTCACCTCGCGCGACATCGACGCGCACCGAGCGAAGATTCACGTATATCTACGAGACCGTCGTCACAGCACCGGCGTAAATATTACAATATTAGAAATATATACGCGTATATTATAAATATTGAAAAACAATGCGCGTAAATTGATATAAAGTTTGAAAATTAATATTAAATGCGTGTGCTCACTTATCGCGTTGACAGCCGATTCCTTCGCAGATAACGTCGAGCACGTGCTATTGCATTTCAATCGATCACGGACATCGGGTTCACGTAGTCGGATTCCGCAGAACGAGGCACAGCCGAATTCGCGAGGAGCGCCCAGCAGGCCGGGTCGCCGTCCACTGCGGCCGGAGATGACTCGCGCCCGCGGACCGGTAATCGCGGCCGCCCGAAACGCCCGCGACGGACCGCGGATTCGCTCGCGCGGAGAAAGTCGTTTGCGGGCGGCTCCACCGCTAATTAACCCATATCACGGCGGGGGGCGCGTGAGAACACCGCCCCCGGGGTGCTGGTCTGATCCAGAGCAGCCTGGCACCCAGTCGCGGACTCCTGCGAGAAGATCCAAACGCAAAGTAACGAGCTGGAAAGCCCCCCCCCCCCGCCCCTCTTCCACCGTGACTACGTCTCACATAATGGACGACGCAGGGTTCCTCTCCCTCCAACAAAATCCTACTCCTAAAATTCATGATCCGCCCTATCCTCACCTACGCCTGCCCCATCTGGGGTTACATCGCACCTGAGAGACTCAAACCCCTTCAGGTCATCCAGAGCAAAGTGCTACGATGGGCACTGAACGCCCCGTGGTTCGTCCAAAATGCCCAACTCCACAGAGACACAAAGACTAAGACGATCCACGAGGTCATCATCGACCTCGCCCACTCCTTCCAAATATCAACCTCCCTAGTTCCAAACCCTTCCATTAGCCACCTACTAGAGTACAACCTAGAAGATTGCCTCTACCAAAAAAAGCCAAAAGCTATCCCCCCACTTCCCCTCCACCCTCACCAAGTAAGTCTGAAGGCGTTTAAAGAAAAAAAAACTATTTTTTCTTGTTCCGCCGAAAACACCATATACATTAGCAACGACGCAGGGTCTGATCCCGTCGTCTACGTTGGCAAGCAGAGCAGCCTGGCACCCAGTCGCGGACTTCTGCGAGAAGGTCCAAACGCAAAAGAACGAGCTGGAGCCTAACCTAACCCTCCTCTCTTCCACCGTGACTACGTCTCACGCCATGGACGACGCAGGGTCTGATCCCGTCGTCCACGCTGATAAGCAGAGCAGCTCCTCCCTTTCACCGTGACTACGTCTTCATGACTTGAAGACAGAAAATAAACCTGTGATATACTGCCTCTACCCCCTTTACACGAATGCAGCATACGTTGATGCAATCCCTGCTTTAGACGAAATTCATACAACGGCAGTGAATATCGTGCTGATTAAAAATGATAACAAAATATTAAGATTGACTCATTGCGATTGCGAAGGAGGACAATTGAAATATTTCAAGTTTACGAGATAACATAACCGTACTATCCTGTAAGAGAAGAAGGTGAGCAGTACGAGACACTCGGTTGTAATGAAACATTTAATACTCAATTAGTCCTTGAAAAACTAACATTTATTGACTGCAACTTTATATTGAAAGATAATACTGGTGTGTTTAAAAAGTATGAATGATGTCAAAGAAAATTAGCATGAGAATTAGATTAATTTGTTGAATTAGACAGATATGCAAATTGTATGTAAGCAGGGCATAACAACATTTCAAAGGCATATAATAAAACTCGTTAATTACTAACTAAAATAATTTCAACAAATATATTTTTATCATAAATTGTGATTTTTAAAATCACTGCGCAAAATGAATGCTTATTTATTTAATTAGAGGCAGAATCAGTATACATAAGTAATCAGCAAAATCACTTACATAAACTGAAAATTGTCAAAACTTATATATTATCAACTTATACGGTAAGGTGCATTGATATTAATGTAGGTGGGTACCGAATCGCGATCAGAGATTTGACAAAAAAAATAGAAGAGCGTAAATTACATTTACCTTAAAACTACCTGGACATAATATACTCATTGGAATATTTATGTTTAAAAATATAACACAATAGTAAACACTTCACTTATGAAGCTCCCTGTGCCCAGTGGTGCGAGTCGGTGAGTGAGTGCTGGTGTAAGTACTCGGTACATATTTCTAGCCTTTTAATAATAAAATCAATAACCGCAATCGGCCGAGAGCGTCGACCTTTCCGGCCAGGTGAACAAATGACGTGGAAAACGAGTCATCTATTTGGGTTAATATGGAAATACAAATGCCGATATCTCCGCGAGCGCGCATCCTTGGCGGCTTTCATTCGCGTGCCAATCCCCGCGTGGCCACGGCGGAAGCGTCCGGCTCCGGGCTCGGCACTAAGTCTATGATGAAACACATTCTGACGTGAGTGACACATCATGATAATTACAGCGGCATCAGAAAAACGAGGCAAAATTGAATGAAAGTGACGAAGGGCAACCTCAAAAGTAGGCGACATTGATTCCGCGTGAAATAATTAATGACTATGCATATTTGAAATGTTGAAATGTTTGCTAATGCAATTTGAAACATCCGCTATTCTGTTTCATGATACGCACTGAAACTCGACTGTGACTTTAAATAAAATCAACAACTAAAACGTACCTGCAATGTGAAAGTTCAACCGAACTTTAAAAACCGATGTAAAAGCAAGTGACGCACAAAAAAGTCAACCGCCAAGAAAATGAAGCAGTCGAATCGACAGTTCACGCAATTGAGTATATCAGCGTAAAAAAACACTAGCGATGTTTCACACACTAACAGCACTATTTCAGTGATGCGTTATTTTTAGAACGCCAACTAGTCATGAATTGTTTGCAATTAAACTGAAATATGTCTGCAAAATAAGCACCCGTGCAGGTACACAGGTCAGACTGAAGTGATTCGCGCTGCCCAACAGCTGATTATTTAAATCAAGTGCACGTTATCTTAAGAAAATATTTATAAAATAAATCAATATCACTGGGGTAAGAATCACTTCATTTATTCAGCAATGTTAGATAACAAGAAAATTTGCTTTTTTTTATTATTGATTGAGGCGGAAAATTTTAACAGCTTTAGCCGCTTGCTCGAATGGTTTTTCTTATTGCGAGCATTATATTAAAAAAGCGCTCTTGAATTAACATATTTTTATTTATGGCTATACATTATAACATCTCTCGGTCGATAACAATTCAATTTGCAATACAATAACACTTTATGTGATAAAAGGAATAAGAATTTGAAATATTACATATCATTGTCATACTACCAAAGACGCACTTATGAAGATCAGGGATACAATAGCCATTTTCCAAGAGTTTTCAACATTAAAAAAAATAATTAAAAAAGTATTGTTTCTGTATACAAATACGATGCATCGAGTGCTGGGCTGCTTTTAATTTTCGTTCCGGTCCCGGTACTGAAGCTAACTTCAGGAAAATCGAATTCCTGAAGTTTGGACCGAATTGTCAAAATTTTAAAGAAGTACCAAGAACGCAGTATTTAGAAAAATCATAAATTTTGTGACGAAATAATTAAAAAATATATTGATGCTTTCGTTTGTTTTAACTATCGTGAAACTATGCTTGTTTTATAAAAAATAAAATCACGCATGTATATGAGTAAAAATAAGTAAATAACAACAAATTTCAAATGATGCTGAAATGAGTATTACACATATAATTTACAAGGAGTCACGTGCAGTGAGTGAACGAGTGAATCAAACATACCCAATTGTTTATTACTTCTGTAATAAAAAAAAAGTTGCTTCAAATAAATCGACACAGAAATGTGTACATACGATACCTACATTTTACAGCGAGTCACGTGCGGTAAGCGAACGAGTGAATCAAACATACCGATCTAGTGCTTTAAATCGCAATGGATAGAATTCAAAAAAACCCACTTCGAACAAACGACAAGGTCGACAAACTCTGCCAGGATCTAGGATGCAAGATTTACAGTTGCAAGTGCTTTGTCCGCCGGCTGGACGCGCGGAATTCCCCGCGGCGCAGTGCAGTGAGGTGCAGCGCGGTGCAGCGCGGTGCAGCGCGGTGCAGGAGGGCGCAGAGGGGCGCGGTGGGCGCGGCGGGCGCCATTCCCCGCCGGCCGGCTCGGGAACGGGCGCAGTGGCAGTAGGGCAGAGGGGCGGGGGCGGGGGCGGGGGCGGGGGCGGGGGCGGGGGCGGGGGGGGGGCTCAAATATAGCCCGGCCACGCGCGCCGCTGCACACCGGCCGCTAACTCTGCCTACTCGCTTGCCGATCTTCTTTTGGACCAAAAATTCAATCAACTCGACGCATTTCGAACAAACAAAAATGTCCGCAATCTCCTAGCCAGTTGGCTGTCCATATATGGAGTTTGAGTATAAATACTGTGCCCCGACTCTGCCTACGCGTTTGACAATCTTCTCTTGGCCCAAAAAAATATTCAAGGGGGCGTATATCATTGAAAAAAAAATTCCAAATTTATAACATACACAACGATAAAAGTACAGTAATACCCCGCTTTATGCGAGGGATACGTTACGTTACGAAAAAATCGCGTTATGTGAAATTCGCGTATATCGAGGTTTACGATTAAACATACAAAACTTGAATCAATCACTTTAATTCTAAGGTTCTTTTATGCCTTTTAATTTCTTTTGGGTAGCGTTTTTTTTGCGTTCTTGTAAAATACGTTCATAACACCCAACGCTGTTTTTAATTGTTAGGAGAAGTCAATGACTGCATTGTGTTCATACACATTCGTAAAATAAGAAATTCGCGTAATGCGAGGCATTTTAACGCGAAATTTGAAACTCGCGTTATAGTGAAACCGCGCATAACGGGGTCGCATAAAGCGGGGTATTACTATACTATTTCGCTACTTATAACTAATCAGAGGAACAGTGTTTTTTTCAGGAATTCGATGTTACAGTGCTGTAAATGTAAACGGTGACCAACAAGTTATTGAGTTGGTTACAGCATACTCGTCATAACAAACAAGAAAAATATGCGTTGCGTTAAATTTTTTTTTTAAATTGTGCAATACTAAAAATGGATGCATTTGAGCATGTAATGGCGGCGTCTGTCTCGTCTGCGCGCTTTCAGGCTGCACACACTGGACTGACTTTGTTTGACGGAGCGTAATAAAACACCGGTTAACGATGCGAGTACGCGCGGCGCTCGGTTCGGGTAAACTATTCGGAATGACCTCTTACAGTTCAAGTTATAAAAAGCACACGATTCACCTCTGCACGTCCAAACGCTGCCTTTTTATTTCACTACATATCATATACAGAATCTTATATTTTCTTTGTTAAACTGCATCACTTATTTACAATGTAAATGTTGAGTATACTTATTTCGATAGGTGATATAGTAATTATCATAATACAGTGTATTTGTGTACGTATGTACTTTAACACATATTTTCTTTGTTATACTACATAACTTGTTGACAATATAGCGTTTAAATATAACTGTTTCGATTGGAGATAAAGTAACTCTCATAGTACAGTGTATTTTGGGAGATTACTGAATTCATTTTTGTCGTCCAAACACTACCTATTTATTTATAGTTTTGATCATAAATAAATAAAAAAGAAAAGATAAACTGAATTATTAATATTCGTAGCAATTCGGCTTAAAATAAACGTTATTACGTTAGTAAAAAAAATATTATATTGAAATTAATTTGTATTGTTTTGTAACGATAAAAATTAGGTTGATTTGAGATACAGTGATACTAGTTTGAATGGCGCAATCAATGCAATCCAAACCAATCGCAATACGAATTACATGAACAAATACAATGTTCGTGTCATTTTGATTGAACACGAGAATCACTCGATCGGCAACACTTCACCCGAAAAACGATCATCGCTCACGAATTCCAGCGAAGTGACTGGAGACACGCCATATCAGATACGGCAAAATGTTACGAATAAGCTTACAAATATATGATTTAGAATTAAAAATTAAATATCAACCGGAGTGTATAAATAAGACTAGCAAATATGCAAAAAATTATAATAAATACAATATAAGCGAATGAAGTCCCCGAGCGGAGGCTTAGTAGCAGCATAATGGTGGATCATTCATTTTCACTTTTTTTAGTGACGTCACCGAGTGGTATACGCGACGGAGATCTCCGCTGATATGAGGAGCACTCCGAAACGAGTTCGTCTTCTTCTAGGCCAGTGCTTCTCAAAGTGGCCCCTACGGACCCCAGGGGGTCCCTGGGATCATTCAGAGGGTCCTTAGAAAATTAAAATCGATTTGGGGGTCCCTGAACAACGTCAGGGGTTCCGCGCAAGGTTTGATATAAAAAAAATTGTGATTTATTTTTATTAATATGGAAGTTAAAATAAATAACAATGAATAAATTATTAGCGATTTTTACGTCCTAAGTAAAATATAAATATAGACAGGTGCATAAAATACAAGTAATAAAAGTAGTCAGGTAGGTTAATACAGGAACGCAATAGAGTCGATACTTGCACCAACTAGTCTATAATATGAATTTATGTAGTTTTTCACCCAAGGTCCGTAGGCAAGTTTTGACTATGAAAGGGGGTCCATGGGCAAGTTTTGACTATGAAAGAGGGTCCGTGGGCCAAAAGAGTTTGAGAGCCACTGTTCTAGGCGAATGAAGAGTTCCAGGCGCAGACCAGCGCGTCGTCAGCGGAACATTAGAAAACCGACAAAAGATAGCCCACAATCATAAAACCGATCATACAATCGCGATAACAGCTGGAACAATTATTTTTCGATAATACAGCTCATCTCACTTCTCAATAAAATTCTGAGTAGCGTTAATAAATCTTTAGGTATAAAGTAACGTTTAAAAATTTAGGTCGAAAAAAGTGACCCATAGCAGGATAGTTACAGTATAGGTATACAGTATATTTTATTTTACATATATATATATATATATGTAAAATAAAAATAATTAAATGGGCCGCAGCCTGGTGGTATTTTGAGTCTTTACGCAAAAAGTGAGAGAGGCAGCAAACTTTAGTATTTTTAAAATATAAATTTAAACACTTTATTATGGCTGAAATTCAAGGTTGAATAGCTGAATTAATATTAAAAATATGTACATAAGTATATTTTTTTATTATTATGTACCGTCTTATAATTTTTCACGCAAGAAATCTGACCAACAGATCAGAGCCAACCGAGAAATATTTTTCATCATTTTGGTGTCGGTGTATAATTATGTGTTACATATACTATATCATTATTGTTCTGTATTTACACTAAGAGCGTAGTGAATAACGTCTTTGCAAATAATAAATACTCTGTTTGAATCTATTTTCGTACCGGCACAGTTTTATTGGCGAAATGAACTTGCTCAAGGTTATGGCCGAAACAATCAAACGTTTTTATACGATTGAATATTGACGAACGAAATGATTTCCTGTGCGTTATATTTTTAAAATAATAACATAAAATATAAAAATAATGTTTATTTAATATATTTTCTGTGTGTTATAAACGAACTCAAACGCAATTGTCTCTATTGGCTTAAAACCACCTGCCTCCCACTTTTAAGTCAAGTTTGGCTATTTAAAGTATGATGACTTCCGTGTTGCAACTTCATTTGCAAACTTGTAACATTTGTTTTCAATGGACATATAGACTATCGACGTGTATGCAGCCTTAAAGTACAAGAAAATCATTCTGTTTTGGAAAAACCACAGCATAGATGAATGTTTAATATACACACAGGCTTAACAATAAATTCGTATGATAATTAATCAAAGCATCACGACGGTCAAAAGGACTACAGCGCCAGGATGTCCGGTAAACGATACTCAGGTTTTTTTTATAGTTTCGTTAATATTCCATATCAAAAACATGTCTAAAAAGATAGATTCACAAAAAAAATTAAATTTTGAATATATATAGATTTAATGACAGGCTTCGGCAAGACCTGCACCGGGCAGGTGAGCGGTGATGACGGGCTGCAGGTATCCTCAGTCCATCACTCCGCAGCCTCGCATTCCTGCAGGGGTCCGTCGCAAGGACGTGTCTCCTTTATAGATAAGGCAGCGGCACTACCGCGCTTATTCACCTTCAGTTGCACGGATTTATTGGAGAATTCCCACAGTGGTGGCTTCCACAAAAAAAAAAAAACCAGACGCCTCCATACAGAGAAAACTGGAGTACGAAAACTTTCAGATATCTACTATATTTCATATAAATATTCAGAGGCGTGTAGTCCGTACAAATAAAATGGAATTGCATGCATAAAATGTATTTTATAATCAAACGACGAAAAAAATGCAAAACGCAAGTGCGATATCATATATGTATTGCATACATAGATGACACTAGATTTTGTATATTAGAGTAAAAATAAAATTATATATCACGTATTTCAAAGCTTAATAAACGTGCTCAGTGTAATAATGTCGTCTTGTTTTCTATAAATAAAGGTAGTGGTGATTTCCTCTCCACCGGACTGCGCCGACGAGATGATGTAAAAAGCGAGCATTAAAAAGGGTAGACCTTGAGGGAGTAGGTTCTTCAATTACGTTAGGGTTCACTTTTTATATCCCCCGGGACACGTGTGTTGGGGTAGGTTAGCGAGGCCAGCCAGGACCGTGAGATCACGTTGGGATAGGTCATATTATATCCCAAATTATTACTCGGGTGTCGCGCCAAGTGCCTCAGATCGCACGGCGACCTTAACGACAGGAGGTCAGTGAGCCGCCGCATTGTACCTATATTAATTAGCTCACACTGGAGGTACAGTGAAACGCCTAGGTGTTGATTTACAAACATTACAAAATTATAGCATTCATTGACAAAAACATCAAACATGGTATTTAAATTACTAACAAAATTTCAACACGGTTTTAAAGACACTCGCAATAGTTTCGAACTTGTAGGAATTTGCCGTTTTTAAATTTATATACATAAATATAAAATAAATACGTGCATTTGTTAAACACAATCTATAGCATTTACTCTCGCCAATCTTTGTTATGACCATATTTTGGAAATTAGTATGTTTTGTTCAGCAAACAAAGAAACGTCAATCTTCAAATAAATATTTTGAGCCTCGTAAGTTTAGACGTTTTAGTTCTGGCATTAGAGAGATATCTGGACTTTTAAATAGCATCTTGAGGTATGTCATAAATTGATATAATATTAAAATCTATATATATGTCATCAGTGCCTAGATCAAAACGTCGGAAATTTTAACAAAAACCTTAGCATAATACTCTAGATTTCTCATAGCAACGGCTGCCAAAACCTACGAACATATTTAAATGGAAGCGAAATTCTCTGCAATTATATCTATGAAAAACTCGTCGTTTAACTCGTAGCAATATTTATAAAACATGAACGCATGTTTTATAAACATTCGGAACCTTCAATGCGATCATCCATACAGATATCCGTCGGATCTAAAAACGCAAGTGGTACAATTTCGCGAGTGCCAATTCTGCCGGGGCCGGCACGTGTGGGAGGGCGGCCGCTTCATGGGGGCTACGATGGGGGGATATGGGGGACGATTCCTGCAATTGACGGGAGCCCAGTAATTCTCCTTTGAATTGGCGCCGTTGTTTGGTAACACTCGCAAACAGGATCTAGTGAATACCTAGTAATAACGTGCCGCGAGGGCATGCCATGTACAAAAATGTGTACATTTAGAGTTTAGTTTCATATTAAGAGCTAGAGCCCCTATCGTATGACTTAAAGATAAAAAAAAAAACACTGTCATCCCTCTTATTTTTTATTTTAACCACATTCCTATTTAGCCTTGCGTACATGTAATGTCCTGCACAATACCCAAGAACGAAGAAAATAACAGCGGTTCAAAGCCTACTCACAGCTCATCGTTTTTGTATAATGTTTCATACATTTGCGCCTAACATTATTATTTGATACATCTTATGGATACTATGCTAAAAAAATATACTTTTAATAAATTAACTAAACTGAGTGAAATTCCTCAGTCAGCAAATATAACAGCCATAAATCCCCCTGCAGAGGCTCGATGCGCCGCGAAGGACAGGCCGCGACAACCGGTCGACCGGCTTCTATGCGAGTAGCTTCTAATAGCGGATGGGATTACTTGTAGCTGGAGGCGACTTCCTCTCAGTGCAGCCAACAAGCTACACCTGCTGGCAGAAGCTGCAAAGTCACAAGAAGCGAGAAGGCTTCGGATAATATTGATTTAAGGATGACTGGTAATAAGGCGTTTTCATTCATAAAGCTCGTGAAATTATTTGTTGAATAATTTGTATCTGTATATATAAAATAAGATAAAGCATATTTCGCGCAAAATAAAAATTAAAACCTTTTGAAAGATTGTTGATTTCTATAGTTTGAACAATACTTTTTTGTTTATGTTTATTTTTACAACCTGAAATGATTTATTAAATATGGGTTGCACTCAATGCAAAAAAACTGCAAATATAGTTTTTGAATCTGCTTCACACCGAGAACGTTCAAAATGACATGATAACGATCTACTTGTATAATTGTAATATGGAAACACGAAAAACAGTCACGCTAAGTATAAGTATACCTTCTACGTGTACACACAAGTCGTATTTACATTTTCAATATAAACTTAATCAAAGGCTTCTTACACTGTACATACGTTATTATCAAACTTTTAATACCGTTGTTAATTTTATTTTATAAAATGTTTTGTTTGTTTTTTTCATAATTATTTCTGAAGTAAATCAAAAACAAAAACAGCAGCACTAAAAAAAACATTAAAATAATATTTTTATGCTTTATATAAAAAAAAACCCATAGAATAATATTTGAGAAAATTCCGTAGACTCAATTGTAAAAAAAATATGATTTTGAGTTTTTTGCAAATACAGCAGAATAAAACAGATAATTTTTGACAAGTTAAATTTAAATGACAGTTCAAAATAGCTCGCATTCAATTAAAAGTTCTGCCGCACGCAATTGAAAGCGAATATACCTATAGTAAAATGGAATCAACTCATTCAATCAATTCACGTTTTTTGATTATATTTTTTCACTTCCGAAAGTTAACGGACGCATTGTGAGCCAAACCCAACAGCCTAAGGCAATAAAATGCGATATATTTTCAAAGACATCGTATTATGCTTCGAATAAACTGCGCGATTGAAATGAAAGGTTCATCAACCACACGTCGGTTAATTACACGTCAACCGCAACGCGTGTCACTCATCCAGAGGTCTATTAATAATTTGGCTAGTGGCGGTGTGATTATGCCAAATTTCCTATTCTTAAGTCATGCCGATCCTGGGTGGGATTCGCATCTCGAGCTGTGGTCGCTGACCGCTCGCCAGAATAACCCTAGAGCACCGCTGCGACCGTCTGAAGCAATCGCATACAATGGGTGCACTGTGGCCATTTTGTAATTAGTCCAATTATAAAACAAAACATTTTTTTTTATTTGAGTATTGTCTGTATATCTTCTTCATCAAGTGCCTCTCCTCAGAAAAGATCGGCGACAATTTCACCGAGCATATACTCATGCTAAACATGCAGCTATGCACAAGCAACAGAATTGGAAGAGGGGAGTAGGGAGAGGCTTTCGTATAAATTAAGATTCAATATTAAAAATAAAGCTCGATTGTTTGTATATACTTATGACCAGAAATAATATTTGATTAAAAAAATGGTACGATTTGATACACACGTAGTATCACAACTGACAATCGACCGACAAAGTGCCATCGGCCATTTCGTGAAATCAAGAAAAAAATAGTCGGTTTGGTTGGTCCAGTTTATTGGTCGGTTGGTGCAGTTCGCAGGTCAACTGTCAGTTTCGTCGCCGCGTGTGTAGTGAGGCCGGCCGGGCCAGTTTCGATTTCGAATGGTCCGTGACGCTCCTAGACGAGTTTCGGTTTCGTATGCAATAGCCCTCGGCGTCTGTCGTGACGATGTACCACTTTTGGGCAGCAAGTACTCGTGTAAGATTTCTATTTCGTTTGAGAAGACATAAGCGCAGACTAGTATACCATTACATGCAAGTATTATTTTGAGTACACATACACATTTATATGTAAGTATATATGTGTATTCTACCTAAAAATACACGCAAGAAATGGCATGATAAGCAGAGCTTATATCTTAAATGAAATAGAAATCTTACACGAGTATTTGTTTCTTAAAATTATCAAAACATCGTAACAACGTTGATTTATGTATATACCAGCGCTAAAAGCTGCGTGTGTTGATTCAATGTCCACTGCACTCCAAAAATCATTTGATTTTATGTTTGGTTTTTTTCATTAATATTTTAGTTAAGTTAGTTTTTACATTGAAAAGTAAAAGTAATTTCAAGTGACGTATCTAAAATTACAATTTACATCGAAAAGTAAAAGTTATTTCAGCCGCGTTATCTCTTGCCAGCTGCATACAGTGTATTCGTTCAACAATATTATGATAATAACTATCGACAATTAATACGATGTTTGAAAATTTACGCCGCTTGATAAGCATAACAACAACAAAACTCTATCTTGAGCAACTTCAAACAAATCCGAATTGCTTGGGTGCGGGCGGGTTTCGAGTTTAGACGATTTAGTGGATTTTTCTCACTGAACGCGTTGCAAGCATATTAACTAACAAATATGTACAAACAAGTAAAACTTAAAAATGGAATAATTTGCACTTTGAATGAAAACAAGGACATATACCCTTTAGATGTTTTCGCAGGTTTTAGCAGCCGTTGTTATTAAACGTCGGAGGACAGAAAACATCAAGCAGCTCGATAGCCAAGAAAGTAAATCATCATATGAGGCGTGGAAAAATAAATTCATAGGCTGATTTTTGGGCATTGCGGCGTTCCCGGCGAAGGACATATACCCTTTAGATGTTTTCGCAGCCTGAAGTATTATGTCAGACGATTCGGTTGCCGTGCTGGGACTGAAATTCCAAAACGGGAATCGAAACGTTGGAGGACAGAAAAGATCAAGCAGCTCGACATCCAAAAAAGTAAATCATCATATGAGACGTGGAAAAATAAATTCATAGGCTGATTTTTGGGCATTGCGTCGTCTCCAGCGGAGTGGTCGAGCCGCGGAGCCTCCGCGAATATTATCGCCGGCCGTCGCCAGCTCGGGGAGGCGGCCGGGACGGACGGGCGGGCGCGGCGGAACCGGTTCCCGCCGGTCGAGAGCCAGCCGCGGCCCATCCTAGGAGATGCACAAAAACAGCCCATTTAGAATTCGCTCCCTGGCACGGCAAGGTCGCGCTTATGTAACGCCGGGCCGCGTCATCTCTCATTCATCGCGGGATCGTGCGGAGACCGACGCAACACCCGAGGAGAGGCCCGAGCCGCGAGCCGCAATCGAGGGCAGTCCTCTCGGGAGTGCGCTCCGCGATGGACTTTCCCGAAGGTTTAGCATGCCACTACAATGCTGAGAATACGAGGTGCCACTTGCTTACAAATCACCAACACGATATACCTGCATGTGGCGTTAGTGGGTTATATCTCCGAGCTGACTATACCGCAGGCGTGGAATATTTAACATGTTCGGAACTGCGAAAGGAAATTGCATTCAAAAAAATCTCGCGTAAAAGAAGAGACCGAAACGGCATGCGTGAAAATCAATTAAAAAATATATACTATTTTGTCAACAATTATCTAAATTTAAACGTAATACTGCTTCGACACAATACGTACATATATTTTCCATTGTAAATTACAAAATTTCAAAACAAACATCCATAAGTTCATAAAATTACATCAACACAAGCAAACCTCGTCAAAAGTATTGATCGCCCGATGACAACTAAATAACTATTTACCAAAGAACCCGCACCGGTAATATTTATTACGCATATTCATACGAACAATTTGTGATACTAAACAGACCTGTTTTGGTGGTGCATCATTTTATCTCACAGTGGAAATGGAAATCGAAAATAACTGAGATAAAAATGTGCAGCAGCTCACAAGTATAAATAAATGTCATAATGAAAAATTCAATGAACCCCGCGCTCAATGTCATTAAGAAAACGACACCGAAAAAACGTATTCGCCGGCAGACTTTTTTTTACATTTAAGAATTGAATACACAATAATTAGTACAAATAAACTTTTGACACTGAAAATAAAGCAAAGGGATTTTATGTTATTTGTAGCATGTGTTATTTTTTCTCTAAAATAATTTGCAACTATTTAATAATTTGACAGTGTCACGACGGCGTTATCGAAGGGTAACAAAATATGTTACCTGAAAGTCACATTACCGAGACAAAGAGCGAGGTGCATCGCACGAGTCACATTGAAAATGCACGTTATCAAAAACCTCACTGCCAGATAAAAGCATATCTGTGCGCCACCGGGACTTATCGAGATACCGAGCGCAGCAGGTTTCTCAATCGACAAGCAAACAGAACACGCTCCTCGCGAAACGCGCCTCCGGCGCGACCGCGGGGTCCTCGGGATCCTTCTCCGGGAGCGCACTCGGGAGGACGGAGGTTTCGGGTCAAACGAGACGAGAGGGCGTCGCGTCGCGGAATAATACCGAACCGGCACTAAGTGTGTCGCGGACTATTTAGAGTTATCGGATCGGTCGAGAAGCGAAAGAGAAAGTGGACGCGATCACTCGCGGGGGGCGAACGGTAGTATTCAAAAACGGACGCAAAACGGCGACGAGCGGATGACGCGAGATCGAGAAATCGAAATCGGCGCCGAAGGGGAAAGCGGAGTGCGAAAACCCGACTCGGGGAAGCTACCCGGGAACTCCGGCGGGGCGGAGGACGATGTAAACAGAAGACCGGCGGGGAGGCGCGAGGCGGGAGGGGGAGGGGGAGGGCCACGCGGCCGGCGTAACGCACGCCGCCCGCCAAAATAAAAAACAAAAACCTCCGAACCGGTCGGCGAACGGCGAACGCCCCCGCGCGGGGCGGCAGACGCAGACGGGCGAGCGCCGGTGAGCGCAGGTGAGGAGCGGCACTCTCGGTTTCCGCGGCCCCCGAGCGCTCCGCTCGCCGCTCCGTCTGCGGCGACCGGCCCGGCCGGCAAAAAATCTCCAAACAAACCGGAAAGGCGGGCTCAGAGCTCGCCGACTGTTTACTTTCGATCGGCCGGGACTGCGGGCGGGTCTCGCTGCTCGGGTCGCTTGCGCGGGGCGAGGAGCACGTCGCGCGGCTGGCGGCTGGCGGCAGCCTACTGAGCGCCGAGCGCCGAACCCGCCGCCGAATTGCCGGAGCCGCGTCTAGCGCCGCCCCCCGCCCCCCCCCACTTGCCCCGCCGCCTCGCCGCCCCGCCGCCCCGCCGCCCCGCCGCCCCGCCGCCCCGCGCGAGGAAATTACCGAAGACGCCCGAGCGGGCGGACGCCGCCTGACCCCTGGAAAACGGATGGAGCGAGAGCCGCGGCGGCGCCGGAGCGCCTCGTTGTTTCCTAAATTAACGAACTCGGCGAGACGCAACACAATGCGTCGTGCAAAAACGACGACCCGTCGTCAGTCTTTGAACTTTAAAACGCTTTGTTTACAACAAAACAAAAAAATGTGAAAGTTTTTTTGCAGATCAATTGTAATGCAAACTTTGTTCTTTGAATAATAATAATACGATAACTGTAAGCTTGGTTTCCGTTTATGTGCGCTTATGTAAAAACAAAAAAAAATACACACGCAAAGTTACCGTATTAATGTAACCGAGATGTACGCCGTGACCGTTTTCGGCAAGATATCGATTGCAAGTTATTCGTTTACTGAGAAAACTATGAGGTGAAGTTGACGCGGCTTGAACTCCTGAATAATTACGTCCGATCGATACTCCAGTGGTGCTGCCGCTTAAGGTCGCGCCGCAGGTCACCGGGGTGAAACGAAAGTATGCAGGCAAAATCTTTGAGCAAATAAAAACACGCGTGAGACCGGCTATTGTACAATTTGATATAAGTATATCAATGTGCTTGTAATACTATACTTTTTGTGTATTGATGAATAGTTTCGATGTTTTTAACGGTTTGTTAGCTCGGCGGTGAGACCGGGGACTCCCGAACGAGAGGTCCCTATCCCGGAAGGTGGATCCCAAACTGATGTAATTCGTCTCCCGTCTGTTTCAATTTGGTAGAAGACGATTATTATTGACATTGCACGTGTCAACAAATTGTTTATAAAATATATATACGGTCATTGGGTTGATTGTGTTCTCCGATGAGCGTTATTGAATCAAAGCGATATATCAAATTATAAATTAGATCATTTATTTCAATTGAAGAAACAATTTTTTCACTCTCGCCAACATTATTATTATTTATAATAACACCAAAGGATTTTTTTCTTCAAGTTTTGTGAACGTGCATAACATTTATTTTTCATATTTTTTTTAAAAACTTGTCATAAGTTATCGTTTTAATTTTTTTTTTTAAATATTTCTAAATATTTTAGTTTAATATCATTAACTGAAAATAACACATCAAATCAATAATTTACCAATTGGCGTGGTTTCATATGGCAGTCGAATTCCAAATCGATTTTAGGATTCGACAGACACCTCTTTCGGCTCATTCTAGAGTGATTTTTTGATTTGCATCGCACGTGTCTTTTAATTAAAATAATTTTAAAAAACTATTGGTACATAAAGGTCAATTAAAACATTTTTTGAACGACCTAAAAATAACGAACCGGTTTCCTGATAGTTTGGCGCAGGGAAGTACTGCGTCCGGCGGCAGCGCAAAATGGCCGAGTTCTCTATAAAGCGCCATAAATCCTGAGTTCTCATTAATCAAAGGCCGAGTATCCTTTGGGGTCGTTTTTTCCTTATTTCAGGAGACGCTTTGCAAATGGCGCAAAACGGCGTGTTTCGATTCTACGCAAAAGCACATACGTATGAATCTTCAAAAGCGACAAAAAAATTTCGTCGACCTAGACAACACTGTTTATATTATTACTTTTTAATTGAGCATTTTGAAACTATGATAAACAAGATATAAAATAATATTATAACTGTGAACATGTACCATGTAACTAAATGTGTTCATTACTTTATCCAACTATTCAACAATATATATACGTTTTGTGCGTGACCTCCATATAGGAAGTCAACAATAGAAATATAATTTTTGTGATTATTTTATTTAACCAGTTAATTTTACCTATGTTTGTTTACCCAATACCTGTTTTATATATATTGGCAGTATGCAATAATTTTAAGGATTTTTTTCGTGAAATAGGAGCTTTATTATAAATAATTGGTACAATTTTTTTATTCAAAGTATTGTCCATCGCTAGCCACTACTTTTTCCCATCTTTCGGGCAAATTATAGATTCCATCCCAAAAGAACTGTTCTTCTTTTGAAGCCAAGAAAGAATCAAGCCAATTTTTGATACCCTGTTCAGAAGTGAAGCGTATTCCAGAAAGGGCATTCTGCATCGATCGAAACAAGTGGTAGTCGGAAGGGGCAAGGTCTGGGATATAAGGCGGGTGAGGCAGAACTTCCCATCCACTGTTTTCCAAATATGTTTTAACCGGTTTAGCAACATGTGGTCGAGCAATGTCATGGTGGCAAATTGCGTTTTGTTGGTACAAAAGTTGACATGTTGAGAGCTCAAAAAAAAATGTTGTATACACTTCAGCGATATGACATATACAGAAAAATAAGTTGTTAAAGTATAGCAGATGCGATTCAATACTAGTAATGCCATATCTAAGAAAATCCTTAAAATTAATGCATACTACCAATAAATTAAAAAAAACTTATTTTGATTTTAAAAAATATTTGGATAGTTATTTATTATCTATACTCTTTTGACAGTGAACATGCATCGAATTTGAATCGAGACCCCTCCATTGGCAGGCAAGCAAGTGTGCTGACTACCGCACCGCGAGGAAGTTTGAAAAGCAAAAGTGCTCACTTGTAACAGTATTTAGTAACCATCTAGTCTTTTAGCTGACCATTTGTGGTGTACAGCTATAGCTAGGATCCTTCGATACAATTACTGTCGGCTTGCAGTTGTTGAACCGGCGCTGGTGTCGAGCCGGAGCGACCGAGGAATAGACGAGTCTAGACAGATCTCGATTCGAGACACTTTCTCGGTGTACACCTGAGCACAGTGCGCACGATGAACCCAAAAACACGACGGATCCACGGCGATACGACACGCCACCTCACAGGTAGGCAGGCGCCAGGCGCACAGGTAAATTAAAAAATAAACACATGCCCGCTTCGGAGAATCTTTTTTCATACGCGATAGTAGTGTCAGTGCGGAACGTGACGGGATTTATAAACCACGCCTTTGTATTATTTTTATGTAAGTATTGACGCAAAATAAAAATTATTCATTTCATTTTTTAAAACTTTATTCAATACAATACAATAATTAACTTAACGAAGAGTTACACCATGAAATTATGCTTTATTATGCATCTTATACCAAAGTAAACCAAATGATTGTGTGTCGTTGCACTTAATATAATTTTATTGGAAAATGGTTAAAAAAATAACTGATAGCAATTCCTTGTAAGTTGTGTTGCTGCATGTGAGCTTCGACATTGATAACGATTTTTTATACTAGGCGCTAAGTGTTTATTAGGCATGTTGTCGCTAATGCAACAGGCATATGTACACTGCATTTATCGATCGGGTTGCGTTGATGTTGTTCTATTGTTAATGGCACAGCCTGTCCTCCTAAAAGATAATCTGGACGAAAAATCTATAACGTATATGAGTATGAAAATACAGGAAAAGGGACAGGTAATACAGCAGTTAAAAGCAATCTACGTATAAGAAACTTTCCTTGTTTTATTCAAGGGAATCACATAAAATCCGTATCATCATCTTCATCAACTGCCTCTCCTCAAAGGAGGTTGGAGCCAATATCACTGAGCATATACTCATGCTGGCCTTTCGAAAGTTTTTTTAAAAATGATTTTTATTTATTTATGTTAGTTTGCAGACAATTCATTATCATCCGAACTCGAACACAAAGCTTCATGGTAGGCTAGCAAGCTTGTTAATCACTGGACCATGACGCGGTTTTAATGGTAGCGCCTGTCTTCAATAGATATTGATTCTGCTCAGGAAAAAGGATCGCCTCGTGTGACCATCAAGCTTAATGAAGATGTATTCCGCGTATATCAAAGTCAGTCGTGAATACTTGCCTAGTATTTTCTAATTTTATAGTTCCACCATGTTGACATGCAAATAAAAACACTTGAAACTTTTATATTCATACAAAATCCACATGGTAAATATATTACATTTCATCTATACAGCTTTCATTTCGTGAGTGTACTCTAAAACGTATATTCAAATGTGCTTGTTATGCCGCTCGTGTTGTGGCACGTGACGTGTTTGGGTTCTAATTGAAAATATATATTTTAACTATGTTCAGGCTTCGGTCTATTTTTGCTTTTTAACATTCTTATGGGTTAAGCTAAATATGCTTTAAACGCCAAAAAACCTAAACCTCAATATTTATAAACAAGATTTTGTATATCTTGCATAAAAAAAAAACTTAAACTGTGAGTCAACAAAATTTTTAAAAAATCAGGTCAGTATCAAAAATGAACTAAACGAAAGTTATTTTTGAATTTTACTTGATTTTGCTTAATGCAGCGTTAATATCATGGTAAAAATGTAACTTTGAACTATATCGCTCTATAAGTGTATTATTTTATTTGTAGCTTTTACAGCAAATACTTTGCTTTGAGTAGCTTTATTTGTAGCAGCGTGAACGATGCGGCGAGTATTTGAAATTAGTTTAAATTCTGCTGAAGTTCTGTCATGTACACAGTTTTATTATTTAAAGGTGCCCGCAAACTGATCCAATACTAACTGGCAGAATACGACAGGCAATTCTCGTTATGGCCTGCTTCTGCGGCGAAACCCCGATCACTCGAACATATAACTCGAGTGAAGTAAAAAGTAAAGTAAAAATTTAATATTGTACACAAAAAGTGCTTGGTGATCAGTAGTCACCATCGATGCGTTAAAAGAACATAAATACTTATATATTTTAATACATTGAAAATTTAAGAGTTAGTATGGTTTTTTGAGTGCTTCGAACTAGATGCATTAATTATTTAGTGTTTCAAAATAAACTTTTTTTTTGTATTAATATTTCAAGAGTGTGTGGTTTCCTGTGGATTGGATGTGGCGACGTATTTCGTTAAAAATACTTTTGTTATTTACACCAAATCAGCCGGCCGGCGCGAAGCGTTCTCACGCTACAAATAATTGTTTCCCTTGTTTATTAAATGCTTGCAATACCATCGTGATAACTGAAGAAAATAATAAAAGAAAAATCATTCAAATGAAAATAGCAGATCTGCTCAATTTGTAGTATTTTTAACAATTCGGGTCGTTTCTTCAACCTGGCTTTTGACGACATTAAGGTCAGTAGGTTGAAAATATGAACCGACATATCCGCAATGAGTATAAACTTAAAGCTTTGCAATATGTAACGGGTCGCTTAAAACTTGGATTAAGCATTCAACCGTTGCACGGAGTTGCTGTCAACAAGACATATGCATAAAAAAAAAATCAGTACTTGTAAATATTAGATGTCTTAAAATTGAAGTTGTATTCTATATCCAATTTATTTGATGTTATTTAATAGTCTTTGCAGAAATGTAGTAGATCGCTTGAACAAGCAACAGACGCTTGGATTAAGTATTCAACCGCTGAAAGGCGTTGGTGATCGAAGTCAGATACATCGAATTCGCTTTAAGCTTGCTTAACTCTCAAACGTTAAGTGCCATATTGAGTTTTAGTTTTAAAATCATCGTTTCGACGAGATTTTATAATAAGTGAACCCGTTGAACGATGGCTTCGCGTGTGCAGGGTCCGTGCGTCTGGATCACATTCGGGTAATAAGCTACGGTCAACGTCATATGGCGCGCATCGCATAGCAACAGTCTACAATTTCCATGTGCCAGTTTCTCGGTCGAATGTAGCTCAGCCGCCTCAGTCATAGAAGTTTTCACTTTCGTATAAACGTGTTTCCATTGAAGAGGCGAGAAAGGTGCTGGCCGGCGCGGGCGAGTTGGCTGTGACCGCGAAAATAGATCTCTGAGTGATTGCGTTTCAATAAAAGGGAAAACGCCGGCCGGCTATTCTGGGGGCTCCGCCATGCCCAGTGAGAGTCCGGTGATGCACCAGCCTGACACTCGAAGCCAAGAAGCTCTGGCCAGCAGAAACAGAGCACCAGGCCTCCACCACCTCTACACAGATACATTTTTTTTTTAATTTTACTGCTTCTACATCAGGTGTTTTGCCTGCGTAACTAAGAAGCAAACCTGAGACAAGAAAATATATAAATTTTTATCATATTAAAATATATTCTAGGAATATACTTAGTTAAGTGATTTTCCATGACTTTTTACCGTGGAAGCAACTTATGATTTTTAAAATATAAAAAAAAATAGAAAAATAACTCCACTTTCAATTTCTCACCTAATCCTTTTTCTAGCACTGTGCATATCAAACTTCACTTAAATATTACTAAAAATGTAATACTGTTCAACAACAATAAACTATAAAAATAATGATAAATAACACATTTACAATCAAAGTTAACGTTCAAAACCTTCAGGTGGTAAAATTGTTCAAATGTTCATGGTGAAACACAAAACTCTCGTATAATATTTATAGCAAATAATGTTCGTTATTTACTCTGAAAATACTTTTACACAAGATATCACAGCATGAGTTTTAGTTTAGTTTAGCCATTTATTTACTTAGAAGTCCGTCTCTCAGAGGTTGCGGGCTCCTGGTCGATATAATGTCATATATTTTTGTCACATTTTTAGCCTGTAAAGACAATACCAGAGTCTGAACTCAAAAAAAGAAGGTCTTAAACTGATCAAAATAAAAAAAAAATTACTGTACGTAAGGCAATATTTTTTAACACAGAAAAATTTACCTAAAATGAAAATGGCATATCGTAGTGGAGAGGTAATATAAAATTACAAATATTTAATACTACATTTAAGGTATAAGATAAAGCTCAATTACTGCCATAATACGTTTATAAAATTGAATAATAAATAAATAAAAAAAACTGAGTACTAAATATTGTGTTAGAATTTCAAAATATCTATATAACGTAGTAAAATTTAATTTTAAAAATCGCTTTATTGCGGTCAAGAAAATGACAGAACTTTTCTAAGGGAAATTATATGAATTGTTGAAAAAAATACTGTAAAAAAGTTTATAAAATTCAGAAAGCGACAGCAGTAATTTGACTGTAAAAAATATAAAATAATAACCTCAACATAAGCATAATCCTAATTCCTAATCCGTAACATTGTGTGTAGCATGTGTACAATGCGCGGAAGTCTTCATATTAAAACCAAAACAAAATCATAATAATAAAAAAACAAATACTTTCATACGTAGCCTTAGAGTTGCGCTCCACAGTTTAAACATATGAACGTTTGCCTATAAATTACACTACCGCCATAAATCAATTACATTGAAGTCTGATAAAAATACGAGATAATTCCACCAGTATAAAAGTTTAAAGCAACTTAGTAACCGATGGTAATCGCCCTCATGAATCTCCATGCACAATGAGCACGGATCCCAGAGCCTGTGAGAGTATTTTATCCCTTTTAATATAAATGAAGCTATGGGGGGGGGTTGGTTAACTGAAAGCAAAATAATCGAGCCTGCTGCACTTCAGAGGGACGCGGCGTTGCCTGGTTACTGAGTGTTACATAAAAGATAAATACGTATTGATTATTACTGTAAGCCTATTCACAAATAAAGATTTATTACGCTTCCCTGTCACCATACCCGTGATTAGTCTACTGATCTCTATTGCTGGATATAGATCTGCCGTATTCTCCCCATAACCCAGTCGACTTCTGCTGCCTTCCACATTATCTATAGCAGCTTATTATTTCTCGATTTTTACTCAAAATATAAGTCAATCGGCTCAATTAGAAACGAGTTAGCACATAAATGTCTGCACTGGAAAAAAATATTTTTCAATTGGGATTTATTAATAAGCATATCCTAATTCAGTAATATAATTTTTAAATCATGTTAACTAGTATGATTTTCAGGAAAATAAGTTTCATAACATTTCATTTCAGACAAATTTTTGATAAATGTTTTTATTATCTTTAATTATTTTGGCACGATAAAAGCGGGTCTGTTACTCGGATAATATATTTATAACTGTGAGTAAATAAATATTGGGTCTGGACAATAACATTAAAAATTTTGTATTATATTATACCACATGATGTTCACAATTCTTCAAGACTTCAATCACGTTTTAAAGGTGTTTTCATCACATTTGTGTGCAGAGAAATGATCTTTTTTTTTTTTAGTAAATAACGAGTGTAAAGACGTTAACAAAATACAAGGTCTATTAAAATAATAAATAAGCATAAGAGTCAGTTCAAGAGTTCAGTGCTGTTTGGTTTAAAAGCTCCCCTAACAGAAATGTGGAAGCTGGACTGTGATGGATAGGTAACTTCGACCTATCAGTTCCACTGTCGTTCCCAAAATACGTGAAATTTCTTTTCAATTAAAGCTACAATGGTGGTAGCTACGTGCCGGGCTGCACGCAGATGCCCGCCACGTGCAGACGGCCGCCACCAGGAATGTTCCAGAAAAAAAAATACTTTGGGGTACAGCACCGAACCATTTTTTAAGGACGACCTTTTATCCGAGCCAGCTACACACGCGGCGACAAAACCGGCAACCAAATGGTAATCAGCCAAAAGCGTCACTTTTTGCATTATTTTAACCCGGATACACACGCAGCAGCACAGCTATGTAATTAGCCAATAGCGTCCCCATGTTTTTTTATGGTATACCTTGAATCAATATTCACGCCTAAGTGAACGCAATTAGCGGGTAAACCATAAAAAACACAAAATAATATAACTCCAATGGGCTGATTGCAAGTTGTGTCGCTGCGTGTGTACCCGGCTTTGGCGTACCAGACAGATAGTCGCTTGTTCCCCGATATAAATATTGGGGTCTTTTGTAAGACGCGGGGACCAATTTCAACGTTAAAACGCAGACTTGATTTATAACCAGATTTTAAATGCGAACTAAAAAAACAGCAACGAGCCATGTGGGAACAGAGCTGTTTGATTCGGGCCATTAGCATGTTGGTTCATAGGTAGGTACTGCGCTGCTACACCGGCGATTTCTTTCTTATTGATACGATGATGATTTATTGGCAAACTCGCCTATGTGGCTATTTTTATGGGGATTGATCTCAGGTCTAGGTGTATTGAACATTTAATATTATTTTTTTTTATGGAAAACGACTTGAATATCATTCTGTCGATACTTAATAAAATCAATATCAAAAGTCACTAAAATAGCAGTCATTTTTATATTATGATTCTCCTTGATTAAAAATGTACACAGTCTGACTCATCACGCTATCATAACATTACAATACATGAGTAAGCGACCTTGACGTAATTAGTCCGACTATACGATAATAAAGTATCTGGTGGCTGAATATGCAAAGGAGCTTTCCTGAAGCAAAAGCAACCACCCACCGTGACAGATCGCCAGACATCCTGCCGCGTTCCACTCTGCCGGCTGTAATGTACTTCGCTGAGCAAACAATGTATCCACGAAAAAATATCTGAAAATACATACACTGTCTACATGAAAAATGCAACAGCGTCTAATAGAAAATCACGAGTCAGATGGAAACTGAAACGAAAAATATTCTACGAATACCTTTTGAATACATGATTCATACAAGTACTTATTCATTCCATGTCCTAAATACATTTTACGAAACAAGCATCTCATTAGATGCACGGTCCATGTTACTAAAAAAGTTTACTAAAATAAACCACGATGCTATTTATCAATTGATTCGAACACATCTTATCATCAGTAAGCAGTTTTTCCAACCACCAGTATCCGAAGCGGTAGCTACCACTTACCACGACGTAGATATACGGAAAATTAATCAACAAATAAGAATAGTGAAATGGCTAGGAGATTACGAACATTTTTGTTTGGGAGTGCTTTTTCAGACTGAAGCCATGTGGCTATTTATATTCATTGTTTAAGCATTGAGTCCACGCTACCTCCCCGCTCTCCCCATTCTGTCTTGGAATTATTGTGGAGGGATGTGCTCTGGAAGTACCTTGTCGAGGTGGGGGTCTCCTGCTATTGTTTCTGTAGCTTGCTGCAAAATGAGTATCAGATCTAAACGCTAGAGCTATGTAAGGAAAAGATTATATAAGAATGCTTTTGGGCATCAGCAATACGGAGACTTATCTTTCTGATATAGGGTGTCCAAAAAGAGTATCGGGTTATTGCAATCGGGACCGTTATTGTGATATGCTGCGAAATTTTTTGGACCCAGAGTTGCAGGAGTTTCAAGGCCTTGCCATACATCCAATCAATCAATTGAAGATGTTAACGAATTATTCCTTAATAAGGTAATATCAACTGGCCTCCCAGAAGCCTCGACCTTAGCCCTCTTGACTATTTCGCATGGAGACACCTTAAAAGTAGGGTTTATAAGAATAATCCGACGAACCTAACGGAATTGAATCAAAACATCAGATCAGAAATGACAAAAATATCGAGGGCTATGTGTCAGCGTGTTATCAGCAATCTTTGCTCCAGATTAGGATAGTGCCATCAGCGCGTAACGGTCACTATTTGGATAACATCATCTTTTCGAAATAATCTTCCATTTTGTATTCTTATAATCAGCAATTAAAATAATACTTGATTACTAGTAGTTTTTGTTTTACTGAACTAACAAATACACTTTTGGACACCTATATAAAACTGCGATGTAGAAGGACCCGGGGAACCATTACACTATTTTCCCCTTAGAAAACTATGAACACTACGAGTAGCTCAGTGAAATGGTCGCCAACCTCCACTGAAGAGAGGCACTTTATGAAGAAGAAGCATTGAGTATTACAAACTGCTATTAGTATATTTCAATCAATTCATCATTTCCACCCCTTGCATAGCATCACGTGTGGCCATTGGTTGGTTCCATTGTGCGATCCTGGCGCAGTTCTCCGGATCGGTTTCCGCCGGCCCGTATCGACAACTCAGCGATAATCGAGACGAGCATCGGCTTTCTCTTATTGTGCCCGAATCGCGCGCCCGTATGAGAACTCGTCACCGGCCTTAATCTCCTCGCACATAATGCGTCTGGCGACCAGGGCGGCGCGTGGTGACGGGCACTATCGATTTGATTCGACCAAGTGATAGAAACAATCAACTTTCTACCGTTTTGCCCGAATCGCGCGCCCAAATCAGAATCAAAATAATACCGTACCGAAAATTTCAACAGTCCATTCGCTGATTCATTAATTTATTCGAATCAATCAAATGCTTTGAATAATCGATTTTTCGATTACAGCAAGGAGATAGGTACGATTTGTTTATATCAAAACTAAACCGGAAGCATAAAAAAAATCGATCAGGCTCATGCGGGGGGTGACAAGGCATCTTTAATTTTTACCTATTATAAAACGTGATTGTGTCTGAAGTAGTTTTAATTTAAAAAAATATATATACGAAGCATCCACACGTGGTAAAATCGAAACTCAATGGAATTAATACATTATTTTTTTATTTCGTAGCATATGCACTCCTTTGGAGTATTTCGTAAAATTGCTGACCAACCATCACCGAGTAAAGTGTGTCTTAAAATTGTAACAAGCTTTAGAATTTATTTTTGTTAGTTGTGAAATCCCAAGCATGCCATTTGATTGCAAAATATGAATTTATATACAAGAAAATCATAGTCACGGTATTATAACTTGAAAATCAAAAAACACAAAGTGTTGCGACTCAACATGAACTCTGAACTTGTTTTTGAAATAAAACCAAAGCATCAATAAAGAGTCAATATGATCTTCCAGTTATAAGTCGTCATTGAACAGATTTTGATTATTCGGCAGTTTCTCTTGCAACATTGCACCAGAACAGCCGCGTGATCAAATCTATCATCTGGATCGTCGCTCTGTTAGATGGTAATATCGTTTCGACCTCTGAGTTGAAACCCGAGAGATCGCTTGCGTCAGAGAATTGTAAATCAATGTGAATTACTATTCCAGGAATAAATAAAAACCGAATTCAAAGTTGCATTTCATATGCAAATCTTATTCCCTATCGAATCGAATCAGTCAGCCATCACCTCCGAACGGATCGATCTCAATATGCATTTATGTAGAACCGCCTCACACACGATACTTTCAAATAAATGAATACCAAACGGACGATCTTAAGAATTCTAATACAATGCAGCAGGGAGAGCGGAGGCACCCGCCATTTCGAAAACCGATGCCCAAACCCTCCGTTGCTAGGCGAGTAATCGAGTTGCAAAACCCGCCCTGGGTATTTTGAAGTAATATTTATAATATGCTATAACGCTACTCCAAGTAATATTTTTCAATTCGCGATTGGCTCAAAATCTACAGATATTTCCAGGGCGGGTTTTCAAAGTCGATATGATATATATACACTTGAATAATGTATATTCACGCTTCTGTAACATTAAGTTACAAACTGAATAGATTTCCAGAAAAAATAATTTAATATTTATAACCATCGCCGTTTGCGTTGCCGCTGCATCACCAAGGTGGCGCAGGACCCATGGACTTCCGGCGGATTATTTTCTCAATATGCTTTGAAGCAGGTTTTATGATTATCGCTTTCAAGCCTTAAATAATCTGAACGAAATGGTGCCAACATAGTTACGTTTTGGTAAAAACCACAGTAGTAAAAAAAATTCCCCCAAAAAGATACACAAAAGTTTAAAACAAACATAGAGAAATATTTGAAATTGATAATAAATTGTACTGACGCGACCGCTTTGAGTAGTGTAAATATAACTTTTATTTTCTAAAGACATGAAAGACGGATAGATCGTCTCGAGAAAAAAATAAGTAAGCCTGCGTCAATACATTAATTCAGATTTTTGCTGGTTACTTCAATTTTTTGTTAATATTTCTGCGCGTAAGTCGCATATATTTAAGTTTTTTTATTCTGGCAAAGCAACTGCTCTCAACGACATGAACACGTGTAGTAATAGGTTTGATTCAAATATTATATTGTAAATTAATTTTATTTATTTCATTTAACATCTACTATATATGGTTCATTGCATTTCATATATTTAATAAAACTTAAAAAAGACTTAAAACGAGTTGCTACTCAAAAACATACAAGCAGAAAATATGCAAATTCCTCGTTACTTATCCGCCATGAGCATTGCAAAAAGACACTGCTTGAAAAGAGTCTCGGGGAGCTCGAAGGAGAAAATAAAACTTAACTGCCGGTTTATGAGTTCAAATATCTCCGTACTGAGCTTGCATTCGCGTGAGTTTAATATTTAAAAAAAATATATACCCAAACCATAAAAATAAAATAAACGACGCGACACTGTCTCCCGGTTCGAACTGGACGGAGAATTACTTGACGTTATCCTACTCGGGGCCCGAGATTTATCCGCGAGCGCGATAATGAGGCCGATGAAATATGTATGAATATGACAAAAAAAAATGTCTGTTTACAGCCAAATGATTATATTTACATAGCCTTTGAATGATAAAAACCGAGCGCGGGCAAGGCAGGGCGGCGCGCACCTTCATCCACTCGAGTAAACTCCTCCGCCGAGGACTCGCGTCCTGCAGCTTTTTCCTGTCTCTACAGTTGTGATGGAGTTTCGACCTTTGGGACAGCCGAAGACATCCTCGAGACGTCTCGGCGACCAGTATTGGTCAACAGTCGCCGAAGTCGCGTGCTGCGGTGAAAGGCAGCCGCCAGGACGCGAACCGTTCGTTATTTCGCTACTGAAATGCCAGCTTGCGGCACGACGAGTCTTCACAGGACATCTCACGACATTCAAAACACTTCAAAATAAAACCCATACGAATCACCACAAAGTCACGCAACAGTTTCGCAACCAACGACAGCAATTAAAAACGCTCCCATTGAATGCCGAAATCGTAGCATTTCTCCAATAGTTCGTTTGGTTTCTTCATATGAAATAGATACTGCTAGGTGATCGCCTTCCCACGACCGTTATCGTGGGAGATACAATAACTTATCACGCTTACCCGCCGGGTTCGGTGAGGTTAGGTTAGATTGGAAAATAAAAAAATTAAAAAAAACATAACATTTAGTTATCTAAATATATATTCATAAATATGTCCTTATGTGAACTATACTATAACCGGTACTATTGCAATGCAATTCAACAACATCAGTTCACTCTCTAAAGAAAAAAAATATCAAAAAAAAATATTATACATGTTTTATTTGATTGCGACAATGACCGCGACTGAGTTATTGGGAATGAGCATCACGAAATGGAACACGGGGCAATATAAAGTGTATTTATGGCGTGTCCGAGGAGTTTCCCGCGCCCCTGTCCGCCGCGGTCCGAAATATATTACGACGATCAAAATAAAATACGCCGCTTGACACTGTTTTATTTCGCCGGGCCGGGGGCCTCGTCGAGCACTCCTTTGCATCCTCTCCATGATTCAGAGCTAGATTTTTTTATTCCCCTAAACACACTAAAAGCGGGGCGGGTACTAGTACCCGTTTCGCGGACTGCTGTCTGAAGGCGGGGCGCGTATTAAAGCGGCAGAAGGTCATTTTATTCTTTAGGTTTACAGCTCGAAATGTTTGCTTAAGACTCGTCAACGTTACATCTACCAATACTGTCCAGTGATTCTGAACAAAGTGACAATGAAGAAGTAGAGTGGTCTGAGAATGATAATCCTCCAATTTTTAGGACAAAGTGGTATTGTTGTGATGCCAAGTAATCCGCAAATTGTGTATGAAATGGTTCAACTTTTTATAGGAAACGATTTATTTGACTACATGCAAATCAAAGAGTGCATAGACTAGATTTCACACGTGCAATTTTACGCGAATTTTGCCCGCTACGCACATCAGTTTAATCAATTTGGTACCCGCTTAAAGTGTGTTAAGATTTCAGCTGGTCATTTTCCAATGCAACGCATCGAACGTTTCGGAGATGCGACAGCCGATTTGGAAATTCTCTTAGTCATCGTTCGGTTTGATCAGCTTATCTAGCAAAAATATCGCGTGTATAAATTGATTAGTGAAAATAAAGTCGCTTGAGATTATGACGCGCACAGGAAGCCGCCGAGAACCTGTTGTTCGGAGAAGGAAGTAGGCTGAGCACGAGGCCCATGCATTTACTCGATGACTATCGTTGCCTCCTCCACGCCTCCGGAGAACCTGGTCATCGTCAGTGGTTTCGTACCTTGAAAATCCTGCTTCTACAACATTAAAGATCACCTATTTATATGGAATGCACGAAGACACGGAGCTTAATCTATCTTGAGATAAAACTACATAGGTCTGTCTTCCCGAGTCGAAAAAAAACGAATTAAGGAAAATCGTTGACAGAATATTTTAAGTCGCAGTACAGGCTCAGACATCATAATTAATAAAATGGGGAAAAACCATTTATCACTTGGAATAAAATACTAATTCGACTTTAGAGATCCACCCGCCAGTTTAGCTCCAGCGCAGGCATTATATTATCTTGGCCGACAGTTTATAATTTAATAATTATATCCTCCGCAATAAATTTATTCAACAGTTCGACTACCAGGGGAGACACTTCTACGAATCGAGAAATGCCCGTTTGGGAACACACCTCTGAATGAAATATTAAAATACGATTATTGGTTGGAATTTATTTTTAGAATGGCAAGAATAAATTAAAATACGGCAACATAAATTTGACTGAATAGAATTAACTCCGGTATGATGGTGATTCAAAAATATCGATTCTTATAGGTGGAAATGAATATTTTAAGTTATCGGTCCTAAGCTGTGTAGAAATACCCAAAAGGGGTGGGCAACGAACTCTGCGAGAGAAAGCAAAACAAAAAAAACTCGCAACTAATTCTGTGCTTTTTCCTTGTTCAATATATAAGGTCAGACTGCCATTTCTGTTTTAAGCTACAGCATATATTATAGAGTCAATTTATTAAGTTAAACGTTGCAATATTTTACTTAAGTACTAATAATAACAAGAATGCATTAACTTGATTTAGTATACGTTAAAACGACAAATAATATGTTGAGTTTAAATGACGATTAATTAATTAAATTAGATCAGTGTACCACTCCGAGTTGACACATGAAGCCTACAACCCGTAGGCTTCGCTTAAGCACCAGTCAACGTGTGTTTTTATTTGCGTTTGGCGATGACTAGCGTTTGAACATTTTCATTTTATATTTTTCAGCAATAATTACCGAACTCCATGCTTGGAATGAATCAATGATCATCATTGCCAATATATTATAATAAAAGTATCAAGTTAATTAAAAATATTGAAAATTCATATTCAATTAGAATAACATTTAAGTTTTTTTTGTGTTTTGATACAGCATTACACATTGATTGATGATCAAGATAAAAGTTATTATAATTATTTAACTACAACTGATAAACATTGTATTTTATTATTAACGAACAATTCAAATAAAACAGCGCGGAAATAAATCTATTGAAAGTTTGCAGCTGCTTCTGATGTTGAAATTATTGCATTTAATCTCGTTTCGAAAGCTTTTATAACTATTTGATTATGGCAGTCGAGGGTGTGTGGCGGCTCGTGGTGGCGAGTAGTGAGACGTGGTGGCTTGTGGTGGCTTGTGGTGGTGTGGTGGTGGTGTGGTGGTGGTGTGGTGGTGGTGTGGTGGTGGTGTGGTGGCCACCAATAATCACTCCTTAGGTGTCAAAGGTTGTTGACTACATGCAGTTTTAGCGACTGCTATTTTTGAGACATTTTTAAATTAGAAAAATATCCAAAAAAAATAGTAAAATATCGCTTTATCTTGAGCGACGTTGTGTCCGGCGTGGTGGACACGGCGCTGTTGAGTTCCAGTATTATTACAGTATGGCTCGAATACAAAGAAACGGAGGCTCCGCCATCGCTAAAACAACAAACATTGCGAAACGGTTTTATTTATATATCGGTAGGCTGAGTGCAGTGGCGTGCAATTCCATATTTGATAATATAAAATTTCTTGATAGATTATCTGTAAGTTCTATTAGTACAGAAGAATAATTCAATTACCAATACATTTCGCAGCTTATTGGCGATGATTATTAATATTTAATAAACCCTTTACAGTTTAAAAAAATGTGTAAATTGATTACACGATTATAAGCATTTGGTATATGCGATCTATCTATGTGTGAAATATTTCCCGCTGCTCTGTTTTTAGCAGATTGTGAAAATACGTTTTCCAAAATTTACAAAAACCGAGACGTGCTTTTCATCATGTCATAGCTATGGTTGCTTTTATACTGTATGGATGAAAATCTGGAGTGCAGAAGTCATGCTCGCCTGATGGAAACATACCACCAGCGATGACTCATCAAAATCTATCAGTCACAGATACAAATTATCAATGGAGTGCTACCAGATTTGGATCCGGTGTTTATCACCATTCATTTACCTTAAATGATTCGCCTTTTTTTTAGGTGTTCAGTTGCTTGAAGTTTTCAGAGCTGTGTTAAAACATCCCTGATGATAGTCACGGAGACCGAAACGTCGAAGAACTGAAATTTTCAAGCAGCATCCAAGAATAACAGGAGAACACAAAAACAACGGCTGCCAAAACCTATCAACATGCATATTAATCAACAAACTCTTAGGGTGTCTCTGGTGAGTTCTGAGATGATGATTGAACTTGGTTGTAGCAAACAGTGAGGTAGCTACATAGATTATTCGTTTCGAAAAGAGGGCAAGTAATCCAACGTCAGTCTTCGTTGAAAGGTCAACCAGGTGTATGGACCTATGATCGGGACTTCGACTCATACTCCACATCGGAAGACGGTCGGTATAATGTGGACCGCACGCCACTGGCAAAGTGAGGTGGTTGCATAAGAGCCGGTGGGTTGAATAACCGACATTCGAGAGACAAAAACTGAGTTTTTAATGTCTCAACAGCGCCACGCGTGCAGCGGCAACCACCGAGCCGCCTCGATCAATTAACAAATGTGAAAACCAACCGCGCAATCAACTGCTGTATTCTTTTACACAAAACGTTCACCTGAAAAAAGTCGGTTCAGGTAAAAAAAACTTAATACTTAAGTATTCATATTATCATTTTAATTGAACGCACAAAATAACAGCACTACTTAAATCCACGCATATTTAAAAAAAAATCGAAGCCTTACCTTTGCTTCTTCGACTTCAACTGAAACTTTGATAAAACTGTGCTAACCGCTAAGCTTCCAGGCGATTGAAGGCAGATATGACGGGTGTGTCGACGAAGCACCCGGTAAGCTTCATCCACAAAAATATTCATATCCTTTCAGCTTGTGTGCGTTCAATTTACCGATACGTCATATCTTCTGGAATTTGGGTGTGCGGTCTGTAAAAAACGAAAACGAAAATAAAAATAGTATCAATAATTCATAATGACCCATAAATGTATTTTTATTAAGTAAAGTCATATCTTATCACATTTAGTTTATCACTACTCAGTGGAACGCTGTGGCCTGATTCAGATCGTTTGCAATCAACGAACCAACGGAGATCGTTGGTTTGTCAACGTAGTATCCTTACTCCTATTTACAATTCATTTATTTATATTCGACAAACCATGTTAAGGGTGCAATTTATTCGTATTAATTCAATACTTTTGAATTAACACCTTTAATATTTGTCACATAAAAAAAAACTTTATTCATAGCGTGCGTTTCAACTAATCGCTCTATGAGCGTATTAAATCCACTATTCAATTTTTTTAAATATTTAATCAAAAAGTATACTCTTGGCCGTGTATATGGGTTTTCATTAAAAATATAATTACTTTAAATAATTTCAATTGGCGTTTTGCTTTTGGATTTGGATTTGACCACTTTGGTCATTGAAGTTCGAGCAGAGCCATTTATGACATGACATCTTTGCAGAACTTTCTTACGGGATTCCGATGGAGCTGCCGGGGCTCTGAGGCTCTTCCACGGTGAACTAGGAATCCCAAAGGGGCCAGCTCAGCCGGACAGGAAACAGGGTCACCCAGGTCTGCGGGGCCGGTGACCCCCGAACTCGGAGAAAGTGCCCGCCTCGCCGCAACTCAGCTTCCGCTCGCGAAATCGCGACACGCCGCGCATCCCAGCCCCGCCTCCGCCCGCGTCGAAGCCTTCAACTCCCCGGCGAGAAGAAAGCAGACTACGAGGCATCTGCCAAGGGTGACAGCGTTTCCTCTGCGCGATCAATAAAATGTGGAAGCTCCCCAAACACCCGGCGAAGAATCCGCCACAGCCCTTTCACGATATTTTCAAAGAGTAAACGATCGAGCTGTATTGATTGAAAGGGCATTATATCGCGTACGCGTGAAATTGAATAGGGGATTCCTAAAATTGGATTATGACTATGCATGATGACTCGCACATATATTTTTTTTAATTAGGTTTCGCACTACCTTCACCAAATAGGCAAATTTACCATTCTTACAATTTTCCAACATATAAAAGATCTATTCTACTAGTTTTAATTAATCCACACATTCACCGTTAACTTCGACATCTATGTGGAAACTAAAAAGACTTCAAACTATCAGAGTTAGTAGCAGTTCTAGATGGCGATCAAACAAATATATTTCTGATTTTATTCACACATATACCGAATTTCTCAGCACAGAGCATAGTGATTCAGTCATTAACAATTTTAAATATGCAAGTCACAGTGGAGTTCGAGTCACCATTGTAATTCGCGTATCATGCTCCGTGAGACTCGTGGGATGTCTTATCTATGTTCTATATTAGTAAAGTTGGGGTACATAAATTGACACACAAGAACTCGAAGGTCAAAATTTCTTTCATAAAACCTTAGGGTTTTGGAATCGATCATTCTTACAGTAATCTTCAAGCCCTGTTACAACATCAATTTATTTTTAAGGAAGATAGTTTACGCAAAATATATAAAATGACTTCTACTGTAGCATTTTACTCGCACAGTGATAAGATTATAATCGAAATACACATATGCGTACTGATTACACTATCAGTAAAATATCTAATTGCGTTTGTGTCCTGCTAAACTTAAATGATTCAAAGTGATCTTTCTAATGAATATCTACTTTATATGAGACCTTTGAATAAAATACAAAAACACAGATTAAAGATAACGTCAATACATATGTATACAAAACAAACATTTATAAACATATTTTATTGTGTGTTCAGCCGCGGCGGTTTAACAATTTACTGGAGCCATTTTCAACTGAAATTAGGTTCAGTACCGTAGCCGAAACAATGGAATATTAATCAACATTTGGCGTACCTCAGCACCCAAGAAAATAAATACATTGGCAGCGGCCGTCAAAAACTACAAACAAATTGTTTTTTTTTAAAGTTACGACAATATTTATTTATCGTTATCACCCACGAAATGGTACAAAAACATATCAGTATAGGTATTTTTAGTTCTTGACATTGGCAGGCATTCAATTTGTTTTTTTTTTTACATAAATACAAACTTTTCTTTGTGTGTTATTTTTTTTATCAGTGCTCGAAGTTATAAATCTGAACATGCCATATTTTCTTTTATATTTCAGCCATATTTATTTAAAAATAAAAAAACAACTCAAATCATCATTGTCGATTGTACAATATTACGATCACAAAACTATAAATATTATGTATCCATTTAAATACATCCAATGAAAATAGCCAAAAACTAATATTGGTTTTTTATCGATTCTCTGTTTTAATTGGCCGATGAACCCGCAGTGGGTTAATAACATGATTTTATTGGGAAAAAATAATTTTAAGCGATAAGTTTGTCGTGTTGCTGTATATGTTTGTACATACGTTTGTATGTACACATATCTACAAAGTACGTACCTGTTATCTTTGACCCATATTCTGTTAAATCCATAATGTGATATCGTGAACAATTAAACGAATTCCGTGAATAAGATACAAAAAAAATATGTATTAAACAATAAAAACGTATATATATACATTATTTTAGATCAAAACATATAACGTCATCTTATTATTAAATTATACATTATGTCTGCTAGCTAATCTCAACTATTGCAAAAATCTAATAGCAGAAAAAAATTATTGTGATTTTGAAGAATATTATGAATCGCCAATTATAGCAATACATGACGTATATCTTGATTTAAGGGTTTTTTGCACATATACACAAACACAAACTCAATAACGAAAATAGGGAAATCCATGTAAGCTACCACCTCTTGTAAGACCCACAACCTGTGCCAAGATCAGGGGACAGCAACACACCATAATGCAAGTATAACCTTAGGAATATTGGATATAAACATAAAATAAAATAAACAATATTGGAATTTAATATTTTTTTGTTCTTACCTATTTCATCTTTTTATCTTCAAAATCAGATGCGGCTAATGACGGCCTTCTCAAAAGTACCGCCAAAATCAAGGCAAAAATCATAACACAAGCAGCCATAAACATAAACACACTTGACCCGTCGGGGCCGATCGATTGAACTGTCAGTGCGGCCGACTTGACGCTATCAATGAAAAACTTGCCGGCGCTGTCGCCGTCCCCGCAGCACCCATTCATGACGATAAAAAAGTATTCAGTTTGATATTAGTTTAAAAACCAAACAATACACTCATTTATATCAATCAAAATAAAATGTGTAAAAATAAACTTTGAAGATTGAATTGCACAAATACCATATGATGACCATAGACCATAATGAAATTCCGAAGAAACATACTTTTTAATTTTTTTATAATTTTTATAAAATTGGTTTCTAATTCTTCAATCCTTTTCTATAGTAATTAATTACTAAATTGAAAATATTGGAGTAAAAATAAAAATTACAGTAAAACATCGATATAACAGACCCCTGGTTAACAGACTTCGAATATAACGGACTAAAAATCCGGTCTAATGTAAAAAATAATTCGTTATTTTCAAAAGTTGATTATAAAAAAAAACAGCAAACTTCAAAGGTGCAAGCAAAAGTTGATTTCTTTTTAGTATGATTACCTTTAGTAAAATGATAAACATTGGTTTTGAGATGACACATTTTTACTTAATATTTATTCATCAATTACTTTTTGAATAATTATGTACTGCATTATAAAAGGTTAACTGTCCAATGTGTATATTTTAATAATTTATTTTTGAAGTGGGCTATTTTATTAAAAACTGGTAGTACTGAATGCCATAGACAAAATAAGCATCGAAATGCCCGATCAGAGATAATATGCCAAAGACTATACCGAATGGTTGACGCTAGTTGTCATATTTATACGTTAGTGATCGATTCGTTTATGTTTAAGTTGTATATTTCTAGCTTAGAAAAACGTTTTTAATTTATAAAAAGAAAGGAACCTTTGTATCATCATGGCTTTAGCAATGCAACGGCGAACAAATGTAAGCCTTTTATATAAATAAGATTGTTTACTACATATTATATTTAGGGTTAACTATTAAATATTTTTCGTATTGAGACCAATTTTATTTGATATTATGTTGAATTAAGTATAGCATACTTCATTTTTGCTAAGCATGTCTTATTAAATCAGTTCATAATTAAATTTTGTGTTCATCATGAATTCTCTAAATATGTGTTTATTTACAGGTTCGTCTTCCTCCAGAAGTGAATCGTGTTCTTTACATTAGAAACCTACCGTATAAAATAACAGCCGAAGAAATGTACGATATATTTGGGAAGTACGGAGCTATACGTCAAATACGAGTGTAAGATATTAATACTGATTTCCTTTGTTGATTTTTTATCATGTCTAAGTTTATCAATTAATATTAAAACCGTAATTTTTTTCTCAACAGAGGTAACACTCCGGAAACACGAGGAACCGCATTCGTTGTCTACGAAGATATATTTGATGCGAAGAGTGCATGTGACCACCTCTCTGGATTTAATGTTTGCAATCGCTATTTAGTTGTTCTCTACTACAGATCCAACAAAGCATTTAAAGGTGTTGATATTGAAAAGAAGCAAGAAGAACTTGATACTATTAAAAAGAAATACGGAATAACAACTGATGATCTTAAAAAACCACAATAGTTCAATTAGTTTCATCACATTTAAGATAAATTAATTATAAAAATAACATGTAAATAGTTATATGTTTAATTAAGAACCCTTAATTTTTATTACAAGATTCATAAGTATCTCTAAGCATATTTGTAATAAATAATAACTTTTCTAAGAGTGTCTTTACAGTCAGAACCTTCCCTTGTAACTGATGACTGAAAATGGTTTAGATTAATATGATTATTACAGTTAAGATTGAGAAAACAAGATAGTATTGTGCTCTTTTCCCTTATAATCATAAAATTTGACTGCACATAATTACTGCATTCAAATTTTCATAAGCTCCATAAACAGTTGCAGTTTAGTTTTTTTACTTTAAATCTCTACAGAGCCCTGTTGTTTGATCTAAATTAAATGTATCATGTCCCATTTAAATACTAAAAATTTTAAACATCAACTGAAAAAACTATTCATTGACCAATTGAAAATAAAATAACAAATTCACAGTTGAATAAAATTTATTACTAACACTATGTACCTAAAAGACAACAATACACTTAAAATAAACTAAATAACTTAATTCAAATTTATAGATTCTCTAAAACTAAATTAAAATAATAAATCAAGTAATGGCTAGATTCTTAAAATATTTAATACAACCAGATCATACAATACAAGTGTGCGCATATTATGAAGATGCAATTCCAAACAAAACGCCCCCCGTAAAACCTGCTGAATAGTAGGAATTTGTCTTCATGAAGTTAATAACCTGAAACAAAAATATATATTTTATCATTTTTATTAAAGATCAAGTATGCGGTCTCAAAAATAAATTTTACTTTTCATAAAAATTATTCAGGTATTTGTAAATTAAATATTTTGCTTATTTTGAAAACATTATTATAAAGTATACAGACCCTGTCAACCCAAGCTGAAGATCTGTTATTTGTTTCTTTTTCGATCTTATCTCCCATTTTGTCGACACCCTTGTGTATTTTATCCCAGTTGATGTTGATGTATCCACTTTGAGTAGCCAAGTGCAGGATTATCACACTGCCTCCTAATCCCACTGCAGCAATCTTGCCGACCTTCATGCCAATATATCCAGTGACCCTGTTGAATCACAAATGTTTCATAAATTTATCTAAATTACAAGGACACTTTCACTGTGGTAAAGTTTTACTAACTACAGTTAGGTTTGTATAAATTTGGTATCATTCTATTTTTTTTATTGTTTCAATAATGCACACCACTGGTAAGTAAATTTATCAAATTAATTTGACAATGCTGTAAAGACAATAACTCATAAATAATAATTCTTAAGAGATATCTATCTAATATTCTTAAGTAATATACCTCTGTTGTTTATTCGCTAAAATTTTGAATTAATAAATACTTTTTTCTTGGATAAATTATGATGACATCATAACCAATCATATAATCACAAGACTTAAATTAAATCGTAAGGAATTTTGTATCTTACCACCCAGAAACTGTTCCTATGACTAGCTGTTTAGTCGCTGAAGATTTTCCAATATCCCCCATGGCTTTTTCAATCATTTTTTTTGAGTCTTTTACAAAGCTGTCAACTTCCTTATTTGTGTCACTCATCTTTCCTAAAAACCACATTGAATATATTACATAATGAAGTATTTAACATAAATGAAATATGTAAGAATACACCATCTTATAAATCTTTTTCACACCGAAATAATGATATTCACAAAAAAATTAATACATAAGCAAAATCAATACTATAAACATTTGAAAAAAGGGATACCTTACATATATTTTATCTATTATGTGCAAATATATGTAATATACATTTCAGCAGGACAATGAAAAATAAAAGTTTAACAATGTATCAATATAATTAAATATTGTACCAATTAGGTGTTATTTACTTATATGATTTCAGTAACTTATAAATAAAATTAAAACGAAAAATACAAATTCTTAAAAAAAATATTTCTTCAACATCCAATAACATTTCTCACGTGAAAACGATTAAATCACATGAACACTACAGCGCAATTGTCTTCTAAGAATAAAAAATATCAAAAGCAATACAATAAAGTTTTTATATTTGTATGTAAAACTGGGATAAAATATAGTAAAACAATATAGGAAATGAAGGTTTTAACCAACCTAGATGAAGTCTCCAACTGGATGCTAAATGAATATATTTTGGAATAATTATCAAAAACGTAATCGCAGGTAAATACAATTTTTATCCTTGAATTGCAGTGTCGCTTTTTCTTCCTCGCTCAGTTTATTGTCCATAGACAAATGTCAGATCCTACTTCTGGATATATTTCGTATCGATCCTATATAATATCCAAGTTATAATATAAAAAAAAAGAAATAAACTGATCTATTACGAAATAATAAATTATAAGTTAGTACTCGGGTTATTTTAATTAAAATTGCATAAAAATTCAATAAAAATATAATTATTTCGAGCAATCAAAACTATTGTGTGTTCGAGTTGTTTATGGTTAATTTCTATTTTGACAAGTGACGTCTGGTGCGACGGCATTTTGTGAGCTTTGCCGCATTCGTTGGTGTTGTACGTTATCATCCACTTTATTGTAAAACCAGGTGATAATCGATACTCAAATAATTAAATATATTTTTAGTGGTTTTTTTTAAATCGATTTAAATATTTATTAACCCGATATTTATAGATACAATCATGCATAAACGATCGACATCACCCCGGAAAACCGATGCAGCCGAAGAAGTCGAGGCTGTTGTCGAAGACACCAAAAAATTCATCGATAAAGCTATCGGAGAAATAGGAAAAACATCTGCTATGCAACAATTAATATTTGGATCTGTCACGGGGTGGTAAGCTGTCACGTAATAAAAGTGCAATAATGATGTCATATTTTGAAATATTCTATTTTAATCCGAGTGATATTGCATCAAAACTTCGATGCGTAGGATTGTGTATAAAAACTCTCGATAAGTGTTTCCACGCAATTTAAGCGTTCAATCTTGCGATAAAAAAAACTAATTTTTATTTTTTTTAATAGTAACATTTTAAATGCATAAATAATTTTATTCGACATTATACATTTTTTAATGGTAGCATGGCTATCATTGCTATTAACATGTTTTAAATGTATAATATTGTGGTTAAATAAATGTACCTACTTAACATGCAGGTTTACTGGGTTCATTGCCATGAGAATGGGTAAACTCTCTGCTATGGGCTTCGGCGGTGGAGCGATCGGTCTGCATATAGCTCACCAAAAAGGATGTATTGATTTAAACTGGGACAAAATCAATAAAAAAGTCGACAAGCTCTCTGACAAAATCGAAAAAGAGGCTTCTGGAAGTTCCCCTGCTTGGATTGACAAAGTAAGACACAAATTCCAAATACTTTTATTATTGATAAATTAAAATGCTTCACCTATTAAATGGGTAATTTTCTTTAGGTTGAAAGGTTTGTCGATCGTAAGCTGGATAAAGCTGAAGATGCTATCAAGAAAAAGCAACTGAAAGCTAAGAAGTGGTATCACTCTGTCACTGGTGATGAGCATTACCGAGCTACAGAGACTCACGTATTCCTCGCCTCCTTCGTGGCTGGTTTGGCTATAGGTCTGATGTGTGGTCGTTAAGTGGCCAGGAAGAAAATGTTGAGTTTTTCATGTATGAATACATTAAAAATAACCTTAGTAGTTTTCTCCCTTATTTAAATAAACGTGTATATTTCCATGTTTTAAAGATATATGATGCTTTATATTTACTCAACGCACATGAAATCTCAAATATCAGTATTCTATAAAAGCCAACAAATGAAAATAATAACCTCAATAAGTAAGGATATTTTTTAAGATATTTCCGAGTTGCATATGAAGATTAATAAACATACTCCGTGTCAACATTGAGGCTTCTCCGGCTGATAAGTTTTAAGTTTTATTATTATAATATTTCTGATTAATTTATTAAAATAGTCACTAGATCCTTTTATTTACCAATTTAATTTATGTATAAGTTAAGAAATCAATCCTGGTACTTAACTGTTTTTGTATATTTTTATTGTTATTTAGATGTTAAAAAATAAACTCTTTAAATAAAAAAATTCTTTCTTTTTAAGCCTGATTTTATCATTTTTTAAAAATTTATAATGAGCGAAATAACATTATAGCTGAAAACCACATAAGAGGCTATAAGGTATGAAGTAAATAAATATCAGTCTGATTTATCAGTATTTATTGTATTATGATGATACATAGATCGTTTTATGATTAATAAGCTTCATTTCAGTGTCACTGCCAAAAGCATCAAATGGTGAGTCGCTACATTCGGAAGGGTCATTTATAGTCTCAGGATTAATGACAATGCTCCTTCTTTCAATAAGTTGCCGCTCTACGGACAGGGGAAGTGATAGTCCAGACAACTTCACAGCTAAAGATCTCTTCTTGCTGCCGATGTCCTTCCTTGGTTTCCTTTTCCCTTTTTTTTTAGTTTTGATAGTTGGATTTTCATGTTTATCTATGTGAAAATTCAACTTGTCCTGCAGAAAAATGAATACAATAAACATTTGTAGCGATTTGTTGTAACAGTGAATTCCACAAAACTGAGTAATTTGTTGGATTCAACTAGAATATTGTAACTCACCTGTGTTGATAATTTGGCTTCACACAGGTTGCAATCAAATGTTTTTTCTTTATGCACAGCCTGCACGTGGTGAATCAAATTAAACTTCAAAGTGTAAAACCTAAAATAATATACAAGTATAGATTCTAAATTGTATATTATCAGGAAATTTTTAAACAATGTTGTGAGAGTTATTTTGATTTATGCAAAAATTAGAAAGTATGGTTAGAACAATTACTTACTTGACACAGTCGCTGTAAGGACAGGGATATACCTCCGATGTGTCATGAGTTTTCATGTGCCTCAAGATGTATGCTCTTGATTGAAATTTCTTTTTACAGATATCACATATGAATTCTGCAAGGAATGATCAGTTATGTAACAATTACATTATAATTTTTTTTATACAATTTCAAATAAAAATTACCATTGCTCAAATGTGCTTCTTTTTTATGCTTTAAGATAGCAGTCCACCTCGTAAACACTTGCCCGCAGTGACACTTGTAACTTTTATGGTGACTCCTGTGTCTATACCGTTCTGTTTGATTTGGAAATGTCTTATCACAAAGGTCGCATCTATAAGAATAATATTATTATGTAATTACGTAAAACTATTTCAGCAATAGGCAATTCCAAACTCCAAAAAATCTAACATACTTAAATGATTCAATTCCTGTGTGCATATAGTTATGAGCAGCAAACACACTCTTTTTAGAAAACCCAAGTTGACATACAGTACATCTATATGGAAAATCGCTCTGATGTTTTCTCACTATGTGCCTTTTTAGATTTTGACAGTGCCAGAATACTTTTGAACATTGAGGGCATCTAAAAATTTAAAAAAGTTAATGATAGTAATAACATCCTATGTAAAGTTTTATTAAATAAATCAAATATTACTGTTTGATATATATTAATATTTCAATGAGATTTAATGATTATGGAATACTAAATCAATTTAGCAAGAGTTATTGTTAATTTCCATACTTATAATCTTTATTTGGTGAACTTCTGTCCTCGTGTGCAGTCTTCAAATGTCGTGACAAGTGTGCATTATTAGTATATGATTTTCCACATCCATCAATTTTGCAAGAAAACGGTTTCTAGAAAAAAAATATTTTGAAAAATCTTTCGTTTTAAACTCGTGGATAAGTAGACTTGTAAGTTTTCATACCTCCCCAGCGTGAACTTTCAAGTGAGCAGCTAATCTGTATGGACGAGAAAATATCGAAATACAGTCCTTGAACGTGCATTGATACCTAGGGACATCTTTTTTCTTACGAGTCTTAGGTTCATTTAAATTGGAAGACGAGTCTACCGGTTCAGACATGTTTTTAAAAGGTTATGCTTGAGTACAGATACAGAAATAATATATCAAAGCCTTAAAAAACAATAAATGTATACTGATAGTTGAAAGCTAACAAGAATATAAATCAATATATTAATCTAATGCGTTCATTCTGCCATCAACATATAATAATAACAACGATACACGTGATTTAAATGAAACGCGAATGTCAAATAACACAGCGCACATGCGCCATATCTCCAATAACTGACATCAGTTGATTGGAAATATCTATGGATGAAAAAACAGCCATTTTTACACCTTCCACAAACTAAATTATAATTATTCACAAAGTATTCTGTTAAACCACACATTTCTTTTTTAAGTCGCAGCATTTATGTATTTAACGAAAAATATATTATAAAAAAATATTTAAAAAAAACCGTGACATCGTGAACGTACTTTCAAGATTTTAGGTACTTTTATGAACAAAGCTATTGACAATTTACAAAGTTGACAATTCAGCTCAATGACATTTCCACGGTAGCCGCATTTCGTTCACCTTATCTTGTTTTTTTTTTTATTTCGGATTGCCATGCACGTGATAAGAACTTGTTACACTAAAGGCAAGAAAAAAGACCCCAAGCACAGTGTGTGTTGAGTGCTATGGTAGTTGAATATTAAGTTAGTCATAAGTAGTGAATTATATTTATAAAATGGGGACATCTGGGACAACAAGATTTCGTGTGATAGTTTTATTATTGCTTGGTCTAATTTTTTGGCAAGTTTATAAATTATACCCACGTCAATTATCGTTAAAAAATGAGGTATATATAAAGGTTCTTCTTTTAAATTTAACTCGCACATATAAATATCATTTTACATTCAACGAAAATGTTTACAGACCGGCGAGATGAGCGACATTTCGCGTCCTGAAAAAGTCGTAAAGGCTGCTGTGTTCTACGAAGCTCTCTGTCCGGACTCTAGGCATTTTTTTATTCATCATCTTCAAAGTACATATGCCAAGTTGAAGCCCTACATGTCAGTTATTCTCATCCCATATGGAAAAGCCACGGTATGCTTACTATTTATTTATTAAAATATTTGTGGATAAAAGCAAAATCTCTGATAATATATTAATTATTTCGAAATTCAATTCTGAAAAAGGTTTATTCAAAAACTCTTCAGATACAGCAGTTGATTTATATTATAATGCATAGTTAATTCAACATCAATATGTAAGTGTAACACAATGCTATTATTTTGCAGACATCTATAGGTGCTGATGGTAAATTAGAATTTGAATGCCAGCACGGTGAAGTCGAATGCTATGCAAATAGGATACACGCTTGCTCTATTGAAGCTATTTCTGATGTAACTGAACAGATTGCTTTTGTTAACTGTATGATAAAAGATAATTTAGATCCAGAAAAGGCATTAATTCGGGTAAGTCTTCTGAAATATCTTATCCTAATATTGTTTGAGGTTTTTTCTAGCATTATGTGATCACAAAAATATAAATATTTAATGTTTTATGTTATATCGTAGAAGAAATATAGATTCTTGTTAAATTAAGTTTTGCTGTGGTAAAGTCAGAAATGGATACAATTTTCAGTTGAACCATTACCAATTCAAAATTTACATACTCGAGGCATGTGAAGTCACGAGGCTTACTAATGCTACTGCACCTACAAAACCATTTTTTTGTATTTTTAGCTTTCAAAAGACTTTATTAGAATAAAATGGAGTATTACAAAAGAAATACCAGTTCCATTAAAGACTTTATTTGTTAAATTAATTTGTAAGATTTGTCGATTGTTTCATAACTTGTATTTTTTAGTGTGGAATATCGCTTTCGGTTGACGTCAATCCCATCGGTGAGTGTGCTAAAGGATTACACGGCCTTGAATTATTGAAAAAGCACGGGGAGGCCACTCATGTTGTCAAGCCATCATTCATACCGACAGTTCTGCTGGATGGATCTAAAGATAATCAGGCAGGGATATTGAAGAACTTTATTTTGCAAGTTTGTGAACATTTTTCTTCTCCCAATAAACCCTCCGGATGTAATAAATTTTCTTTTGTATAGAAAACAAAACAACGACTATTGTGTTGTGAAATTATCATCTTAGAGAGATGATAATTTCTTTAACAGATCAGAAACCTAATAAGGAATGCAATTTGTATCTCTATGTACATTTCAATTTTTATATATTTGCAGCTTGAAGAATACTTTTTACTTATGGTTTGGTTTTGATTCTATTTTTAATAAGTATGCAACCTTTTAATTTTTTAATTATTGGAAGTGAGATATTTTAATAAGTATTAATAGAATTTAAATGTCATTTTACATATTTTAATGCTATCAATTTAGCAATAGGTACTAATTTATAGATCAATGTTTTTACGTAAAGCCAAGTTTAACAACAATAATTGTGTAAATTTAAGAACAACTTTAATGTAAATATTTTTTTTTTAAATCAACTATAAAAATAAAAGCATGTGTGTTTATATGTGAAAAAAAAAAAAACAATCTGTCAATGTTTTTTTAATATCAAAGAGCTTTTAGCTTATGAGGGAATAGGGCAATCTTATCTTTTAAGGTCTATATAATGATGATAACGAATATTTAAATCTGTATATTTTGTAAATATCAAAATTCTTAAATTTATGAAAGGTTAGGTTAGGTAAGGTTAGTCTTATAAAAATGCCGATGAAGTATTTATTACTTGAAAAAAATACTATGGCAGCTCTATAAAAATGTAGATTTTTAATGAACTAATATTAAGTCAATACTTTCCATTAGTTTTAAATGCAATCAAGATACTTCCATAAATTACTTATAAGAAATCGATCTTTTATTTTGTTACGAATAAGACTGAATGGATTGATTTTATCAAAACTTTCGTAGTCAACTACGTATGTATTTATATTTAAAAATATGATCACAATTATTAAGAATTATTTAGTTTACATTCAAGTGATGATTAGTAAAAAAAAATATTAATAAACTAATAGTATGTCATAAGGTAAAAAAGAGATCTAATGTTCTTCGTGGTCATGAATCGTTAAAATAATACACATCTTATTTTTATATATCAGTCACAATCACTTTTATTCCTTGTTAGAATAAATAATTTTTATATAACATATTATTATATAGTCAGAAGCTGGAGTTTTATATGAATCTGTCGTGTAATTGCTCTTTCATATAAGAACTTAAATATTATGTACTTCCCAAGTGAATGTAGCTTGTCAAAATTAGACTAAAGATTTTATAAAATCTCAACTTTAAAGAGTACTTAAAATTTGATAATGCTCAGTTTTTCTGACAATGTGTGAACATATTCAGATATAATACATATCGAAATAAGTCTTAATTACTTAAGGGAAGAACTTTTATGCCATACAATCCTTGTATATATTTAAATATAAATGTCAATGATGTTGTGTGGTAAATAATGATTTTTTATGAACAATTACTTAAAATGTATCTTAACCAACAAAATGGTTTCGTAGGTTTAATAACAGCTGTGAAATCAAATAAATGTGTAAAGTTTTTTTTAACTATTCAGTTATATATTTTGTTTTGTATAATGGAAAATAAACACTAACAAAAAATAAATTTTTATATTGTAGAAATATTATGAAAAAATTAAGTCTTACATTCCTGTGATCCAAATCTTGTACATGAACATGTAGTTTTTTGCAGTTGTAATAAAATCAACTTGCAGTGATTAGAAGCAAAATTATGTTTTTATTCCCTAATTGATAATTTATTAGCTAGGTAGTATAAATCGGTTGCAGTTTTTAAATTTTTCTCATTTCCCTTGAAAAAAGTGACATTTCTGACAGTTGTAATATAATTTCTCATTAAAATATTTTTAATACCTCCACATTCCATATTTATTTTCCATACTGTATAGGTATATCGTTCCTCAAAATATTTTAATAAAAAGATAACCTTGGAAGTAATGTGTTTTTATTTATGCAGAATGAAGAAAATCTAAAAATTATATGGTGGAACCAAATTATAAGCAATATTTCTACGTAATATATACTGATTGACATTGATGAAAGAAAATTGTGTTTTACCAAGAACTTCTTGTCAAAAACAGTTATAAAATTGTAAGCACAAACTTTTATATCCACTATGGTGATGTTCGAAGTAATGAAACGACAAGGGTGATGTGGAAATTATATTTAAATTCTAAACATCAATTTATTATGTACATTTCTTAATATAAAAAATAAAACATTTTTATGTTTTGTTTATTCTAAAAGTTGAAGCCCAGCAAACTTCTCAACAGAATAAAACCCGGCTTTCACTTGTCTTCCCCCGAAAAATCTTCCATTAAGATCCACAACGGCTTTAATTGCACTTTCAATCCTTTTGAACTCTACAAATATTCTGACAGCCTCGTCAGCAGCTACTCCTGGTATTTCAAATATGACCACTTTAATAACATCTCCATATTTAGTGTTGCATTCATCTTTTACTTCAGGTTCCAAGTCTTCATCCACATCTCCCGGACCGACCATATTCTGTAAAATAATAATTTTTAAAGTTTTGCTGTCTAACTTTTTGATTCATAAATTGCTATTAATGTTATGTTGATTGAAAACTTATCAAATGATTCAATAAGAGATTATGTTTCGAGATTCAAGTCTGTAAAAACCCTTTCAACCTATCTATCAACAACCTTACTATTTTTTTCCAAAAATACTAGATGCAAATAGACACAATTCAGTTTTGAGCATCAATTAAGCTAGGCCAGAGATATCCGTGTAAAACATAAATATTTCTGTAGAGTTTTGTGTTTATAACCTAACATTAATTAAAGTAATTTAAGACAACCTACCCTGAGTAAAACAACTTTACTCGGACTCTTCATGATTTCTGTTATTGTGGGTTCTGGCTTCAGTGGAACTGGTATCAAAGGATCACTTTGTAATGGTGGAGAACCTATCCACAAAAAAAACTATTATAAAACAATGAAAAAAGATACATGAAAATAAATGCAAAATATAAATGAGACCCTTCTTAAGAAGAAATGTAAAAAGTATAATTTAATTAAGCATATGATAAGACCTGGACGTGGAGAAAGACAAAGAGGGGGTGGAGGAGGCATTGTGCTGCCATCTTTCTCGTGAATAATTCTCCCTCCTCGTTTGGACGTTTTTTCGACTTGTAGTGCGATAGACATTCCTTGCTCTTTTTTTCCCAAGCCTTGTCCTTCCTGAAATTTAAAACACACTATGACCTTATGGTAATATCTTTTAAATGATTAGGTATCAGAGGTAAGCAATATCAGTTTAACATTCCCAAAAGAATATGCTATTATATTAAATGCAATGCTAACAACTGAGTTTTCTAGTTTAAATTTTGAATTCAGCAAAATTATAGGAGGTAATTATTTGAAGGTTAACCACAGTATAAATTTATTAAAAAAAACTTTTACACATGCAAAACTTATATTCATTGCAGTATATATGCATTTTTAATCGAATTGAAAATGTGCTAATGAAGTATTCATTCAAAGTATATAGAAAATTAGTGCCTTGAATCCATATTTAGCCATAATTTTGGCAGCCACTGAGCTGGCCCCGTAGCCCCCGACAGAGATGCCAGGCTTTTCGATGGGTCCCATGGATGACAGGTATCCAGGTGACGGAGGCCCTGACTCTTGCAGTGAAGGGGGAGGTGCTATAGCAGCCCCACCAGTACGGGTGGTGGGTGGTGAACGTTCCATTTCATCTTCCACTGGTCTCTGTAACTAATGTTAAAAATATTTTAAAAGAAAACATGACAGTATGAATGTTCAGGACAAAACAACAACAGATATTTTAAAAAAACAACCCCGCTTTTCATTATTATTTTCTTTCTTCTCAAATTAGATAATAAAGTCCTCAAAATTATTGTTTCGTTTCATCAAAAGCAAGATTAGTTTTGAGTACAATCCTTTCTACTTACTTTCATGTTTATTTTATAGTAATATACAAGTTTTACATGAAAATATATTTTAAAATATGAAATAGGTGATACCATAGTTTTTTCAGGTATGATGTCTTCTCCGTCTCCAAAACGAGATTTACGTTTTTTATGATTCTTTCTTTCTTTATCGTCTTGTTTTTTATCAATTTCTCTATCTCGGTGTTCACGCAATTCTGAAGAGTAATTATAATTGACAATAGCATTATCATGAAGAGTGCATTAGGCACAGAAACAAATTATAAAGGCTTTTGACTATAAATACTAATTAAGTCTTCTTATTTAAAAAAAAGTTTTATTAAAAAAAATTATATCAGCATTGCTTTGTAAATAATTAATTTATAATGCCTAGTGCCAATGATGGAACAGATTATATGGTACCAAATTTAAAAACAAAAAATTACGTAAAATAACCAATAATCACTTTTCACCAAGAAGAATGGTAATGAAGAAAACCACTAATAACGTAAGCATTGATGATTAAGCATTTAAAGAAAATAATAAGACTAGAAAAAAATAACCTTTAACAACTTTATCATAATCATTGGGCCACATGGGATCATATTCTCCAATGATATCCCAATCAAAGTCTTTCATAGATAATAAAGGCTGCAGTGCAGATACAGGTTTCGACGTCTGGCCGACAATTGGTGTGATTGGAAAAAGGGGATCATCTTCGTCTCTTTTGCTTTTTAAGTCAATCACAGGTGGGAGAACCTATTTAAATAGTTAAGTAATTAGTAGTTAATTACTGAAAGTTTAGGTTTTATAATACTTGATTTGTAGCATAGATTTAATATTATTTATCAATAGTAACAATGAAATTACTTGAATTGCTTTTCTTTGAGAGTCGCGTTTAGGTTGTGTCGTGGCAGCCTTTTTTAGTTGAAGCTGTGACTGCAATAATTTGATTCCCGAAGACCATGCTGCTACCTTGTCAGTATTCCTTCCTTTCATCCCATCGAAATCATCGTAGAGAGACATTTTTAGAGCTTATTAAAGAAGCCAAAAGCTGAATAGTGAGCAATATACTTCAACTGATAAAGCTTATTTATAGTGTGTATGCTTTTGAGAACGAAATGCTTAATAAAAATATTCGATCTTTTGTATAACCCCAAACGCAGTCAAGTTTTTCTATCATAGTTTTTTGTAAATGAAATTAAAATAATTGAATGCATTTAAATAATGAACTTTTCAAAGAAATGTAGGAGAAACAACACGAACAGATTCACTTTAACTTTGTGATTTACGAATTTTATACAAAATCAAATGACATTAGAAAATGTTTCAAAACGTCAAACACTTTTCATAGACAGCTTTTATCAGCGACCATAGAACACACACAAAACAAAAATAACGTTTGTAGACAAAAATAGTATTTTATAATAAATAAAAACCGCAAATCAATAGAAATTTTTTATAAAATAGTGTTTATATAATAACGAATGTGTATATTTATATCTGAATAATAATTAAAAATTCTTTTTTTATACATATTCATTAGCCATATTTCGTGCTGAAAATGTCATTGTCAACAGACACACTGGTCAACAGGCATTCAAATTTCAAAAGCTCGCTAATTGACTCATTTATTAATTTGTGGTGATATGTGTAGGTTATGCGATTACTTAGTGAATATGTAGTATATCATTTGATTGAATACTATTATAAGCTAAAATAAGCCATGGAGGAAAGTAACAAGGAAAATGATAACTTTACTCCTAAAAAGATTGATCACTCAGATAGTTCTTTAATTAAGAAGTTAAATACGATCACGAAAAACAATGCTTCTGCAACTAAGGTAAGTAGTTGCACAGTGCTCTTTTGAGTATGTACAAAATATATCAATTTAATTTTCCATGAATTGTTTGGGATATGCGTTTGTTGTAATGTTGGAATAGATTGTAGCCATAAAATATATTGCATTGGTAATCAAGAAGAGATTTGGGACAATTTGTACTACTCTATTATTAACCACCTACTGTAACATTCTAGATTTTTAACCCCATGTTCTTGTTTGTTTTTTAATCAAATATATTTTCATCTAGCCTCCGGAAATACAAGATTTCTGCATTGTTAAACCTATCAGTCGAGGATCTTTTGGCAAAGTATTTTTGGGCTATAAAAATACCAATCCTGATCAGTTGTACGCAGTTAAAGTAATGAAAAAATCAGAAATGATCAACAAAAACATGGTCTCACAAGTTGTGACTGAGAGAAATGCTCTAGCTCTATCAAGAAGTCCATTCTGTGTCCAATTATTTTACTCATTACAGTCAGCATCATCAATTTATTTAGTAAGTTATCATTTTAAATTAGTTCATTCATGAAATAATTTTATAGAGTTTTGGCTATTTGAAGTTCTCTAGGGAAAATTTAGTCTTTTCAGTGCTTTGCAGACACTTTGCAGACTTGTCAGACATATCAAAAAATAATAAACAATATTTTATATGATATTCTGCTTGTCACTCGTTTGGTTTTGCCTGATTAATTTTTAACTGAGCTCTTGGTATTTGAACACTATCATCTCTTAGATTTCTCAGACCTTAGCGCTGTGTTCATTGGATTCTTTTACATAGTTCCTCTGTTAGACATCTCCATAGGATCTCTATATATAATAAAAAAACATAAATTATGTATATTTTCAGGTGATGGAATACATGGTTGGAGGAGATTTAAAGTCTTTGCTAGGTGTGTATGGTTTCCTGGAGGAATCAATGGCTGTATTCTATGCTGCAGAGGTCACACTGGCCTTGGAGTACCTCCACAGCCACAGCATTGTCCACCGCGACCTTAAGCCAGACAACATGTTGCTATCTGTGGAAGGACATGTCAAGTTGACCGACTTTGGCCTGTCAAGAATTGAAATGCACAGAGGTAAATAAATCTGTTTTTTATAAATATACTTATTAAATAGCCCATTAGTTATCATATTTTTAAAAACAAAGAAAATGTACTTAAAGTAAATACATTATGTTTTATATTTTAGATTTGGAAATTTCTGACTTGGTAAACTGTACTCCAAGCTTCAATGCCCGCACTCCTGGCCAGTTGCTATCTCTGACTTCGCATCTGTCATTTGGTTCAGGTGGGCCATTGGGAGTGGCGGGCGGTAAAGGATGTGGGTCTGTAGGTTCCATGGGATCCATGGGGTCTCCTCCCTACCCGAGTGAGAATCTCCTACACACTTTGGAAGAAAGCTGTAAGTCTAGTCAACTCTGTATTCATTTATATTTAATTATACAAAATCTAACTATACAAATAAAAATATACAAATTTTTTATATTTTAGCAAAGCGAGGAGTCAATTCTCTATTTAAGAACAGTATTGTAAATGAATTTTTAAGTAGGGCATCAATGGATTCCATGAACAATTCCCGCATGTCTGGAATAATGCCCTTTCAATCGGCAGAAAGTATGTCTATGGACACTAGTCCTAAGGGATATGTAAGATTTTATATTCAAGAATATGTTTACATATTACTTTTATATCTCTTTTTTTTATCTCTTTATTAACAATACTATTTTTTCAGGATTCAAATTCATTAACTTCATATCACACCTGTGAAAGTTCTTCATCTACAACACGTGACATATCTTCAAACACAATCGGTAGCACTCCAATGTTGGATAATAAAGATGTCACCGATATTAATGAATCTCACTTAAACGATTCGGCGTCTGATTGTAAAATGTGTCAAAAAGAAAAATCCAAAATGTCTTCACGGTTCACTCGTAGGAGGTCATCGGAAACTACTTCTCCGCTAAGCAGATCAAGATCTTTTAAAAGACCTGATAGTTATCGGTGAGTAAATTAATGCTATTACCAAAGTAAGTTAAAATATTTATTTGTGGCCTAACTTATATATTATTGATTAAAATTTTAGAGGTATGAAACGTAAACGAGTTCTAAGGGGGTCTGGTCATCACAGTGATGATGATGTTTGTGATCGAGTCGCTTATCTGACTAAACCGCAAAGTGGAGAATTCCACACCGGGCTGACCCAAGAGATTTTAGTAATGGAGCTTTCAGATTGCACTCCAAAGCGTAAAGCTTTACATCTCAGTCCAGATGTTGTCAGTAAGAACAGCCCTTTGAAAGGAGTTTTAAAGAAGAGGTTTGTAAAATCTGAATCTGAATTTACTAGTATTTAATAAAGTACAAATATATGGATTTAAATCATTCTCATTTCAGGTGGTTGTTGCATGACGATGTTCATACAAATGCTGGTGTAATATTTTCCACACCGGTTTCATCATCAAAGAAGTCCCTTTCTGATTTGGATTCTAAAGTAACCAAAGCCACTCGTTTCGCTTTGCCATTCAATGATACAAATCCTTCTGATCTTTCACAATTTGCTTCTAATAAAGTTCAACCTTCCACTGTTGAGTGCTTCCCTTTGAGGACTATGAAAATGGTATTTATTGAATTTTTATGAAAATAAATTAAATACAAGCACAAATGCAAAATGGAGGAAATTATTGATCTTTTTGTTTTTAGGATGAAGCGGTCTCGCCAATAGAAAGCACGAAGGTAATCTCGGCAAATCATACTCCGTATAGAACTCCCAAGTCGGTACGGAGAGGGCAGCAAGCATCAGACCAGCGTATCTTGGGAACTCCTGACTATCTAGCTCCAGAGCTGCTTCTTCGGTAATACTTGTAATTGATTAAGGTTGGATCATTAATATCTTATCACTTATGTAATCGATGGACAATTTACAGAAAGGGCCATGGACCTGCTGTAGACTGGTGGGCATTAGGGGTGTGCTTATATGAGTTTATGACGGGTGTACCTCCCTTCAATGATGAGTCTCCTCAAGCAGTTTTTAATAACATTTTGCAGAGAAGTAAGTTGTCCTCTTTATTTACCTAAACATATTTATGTCCAATACAACTGGTTAAATCTTAATACATTGAACTTACAAAAATACAATAATAATCTATCTACAAAAACGTTGTAAGTTTTTCAGTCTGTTGAGTGTTAAGGAATTAAATTATAAAATAATACCCACTGAAATTCAATGTTTCATTTTTTGGTTTTCTATAGAATACCTTAAAAAATACGATGCTGATTTTTTGCATGTAAGTTTAGTAAATTTTTCCGCAGCTATGTGCCGAATTTCAAGACGATAGGATAATATTTTTATTCATAAACTAATTTCATAAAACTATAAAATATGCTTTAGCGAGTTTCAAATATAGGATTTTGTTGTTCATCGCGAGAATTTCAAATTTAGAACTTTTACAAAAAAACAAATTTTGATGCTTCTTAGAAATTTTCAGTTTATGTCAGTTTGACACAAGTACCAATTTTATTTTTTTATCGAAATTGCGTTAGAAATTATTAATCACATCATTAATAACTCAAAATGCCTCCGAAAACGTCATTCTGTGACGGGCAACATTTCTAGTTATAAAATAATACCCACTGAAATTCAATTTACCTTATCATCAGATATTGAGTGGCCGGAGGGAGAAGAAGCTCTGTCCCCTGAGGCGGTGCTGGCAATTGAGACATTCCTGACAATGGACCCGGGTAGGCGGCCCGATGCCCCCATTGTCAAGCAGATGTCAATCTTCTCCCATATTGATTGGGAGAATCAACTGAATGTCATTCCACCTTTCGTTCCTAATCCTGATAATATGTATGATACAGGATACTTTCAAGGTAAATATAATTTTTACTACGAACTTATTAGACTGTATTTTAATATTCTTCTATAAGTAATTTTTGTTTTCTTTTTTCCAGCGAGAAACATCTTACAACATCTTAATGTTTCCAACTTTGAATTGTAATAAAGCTCCGTAAATGAAATTTTATTTACGAATAATGATAGAATTTCTAGTCTTTAGGTTTTTTAATTTGATAATGTGTCAATGATGTAATATTTATGTATTATTTTAATATTGAATGTTAACTTGTAAAAAAAAAATTTTTTTATTTATGAAAAACTTATATTCAATACGGGTTTTATGGAAAACAATTACTACTCTAATATCCTTTCCTAGCTAATTAATAAATGCAATAGAAAGAAAACTTGCAAGTTCGTGACTGATTGATAGATTTGATTTTATATTTGATACCTTATTTTGAGATATGATACATTCCGAGATTATGTTACGATGTCATAATATCAAAAATATATTTTTTTATTAAATATGTAAAACATGTATATATTTCTTAATTTTTTTGATTTTATGAAATGCGCATTCTCTATACTTTTTTGCTATAATGAGGTATTTTCAGGAATGTAAATATTTGAAAGGTTATCTATGCTAAAAATTAAATATTATTGTAATTAACTGATATGTTTCAATATACCTTACACATTTTGAGTTTTGCATTTAAGAGGGTTGAATATGACCATCAATGGCATTAGATAATGAATTTTTTTTATGATTACTCCACCGGTGGGATCTGAGCAAGGATTCTGTAACTACACTCATCTGTTAGAAGGTTATCAAGCAGTATAAACGGTTCAGAGGAAGTTGCCTTCTCGTTTACAGAGAAATTTTATAATTTGAACTTCTTTTTAAAGCTGGTGACAATTATTTCACCCGGAATTTCGAACCCTGGATCGTGGGGTCGGCAAGCAAGTTCTGGACCATTAAGTGATTTTTTATAATGGGGATAATGAAAATTATTATAGCATATTTCATCCATACTTATTGTTGATCCCAATTTCTTAATTGCATCAGGTTAGGCTAGAATAAAATTGACCTATATATCACAATTTATTTCACCACACTATAGTGCTTAGTTGCCTATTAATCATTAATTAGTGGGATCTTATGTATGGTAAATAATGTTAGGAATGTAAAAAAAAAATTATTCATATTTTCATATTTTTATTTCAAAAATCATGCTTTACGTGATTCTTGGGGTCTCATTTCACACTGAAATAATTTTATTATGTAATTATTTTCACAAACAATTTTAAATGGCTATTTTTTGTAATGCGTCTGTGATAGTTTACTAAACAATAATCCATATTTTAATTACATTATTTCTATAAACTAATGAGGTTGCTAGTGGATATAAAATAAATTTATCAAAAGCAGTTGTAATAAACATAATAAAATATAACTTTAAAACAAGTTTCATACTGGAATAGAAGGCATTCATTCTTCTATTATAAAGCTCATTCTTCAATGTATATTATTTAAGAATCGGCTATTGTTTTATTTAATCTTATCTAATGCTACGTTTAATTGCTAAATGAATAGTCTAACCTCAACGAACAACATATAAATTAACTAATTTAATTTAATATATGATTTGTTGACAAGTTAGAGAGTGGATTTATTGTTTTTAACTATTTGCTGTTCTTCTGGATCCACGGCATGAAGAATGATACTCTGGAGTATACTCCTGGATACTGGCCCTTTCCACAACCGATACCCCATGATACCACGCCTACTTGTGTCCAACGCCCGCCTTCATTTACCATCAATGGACCGCCAGAATCTCCCTATGAATAAAACAAAAAAATATTTGTTAAAGCTATTTGGATTTTTATCATTTTGTGTCTCAAAGATCTATTATTTCAAGTAACATAATGTTAAAAAAAGTAGAAAATATAACTAATCAAAAAAATATTTACATTTTGATAACCACAGCTCTTTTATAATACAATATTTATCTAATGAAATCATAACATGGTTTTATTTAATGGTGTTTTTAGTTTATCAGTGAATGATTTAGATTAAGATATCTAACTTACTCATAATTAATAAAATTTATAATTCAAACCTGTCATTAATATAAGTAAAGCTGGTTTATTAGATTTTTTGTTACTTACACTGCAAGAATCCTTGGTAGCTCTTCCAGCGCACAGCATGTGCTCTACAATGCCTCCAGGAGCCGCTGCTCCGTATTTGTTCTTACATTCGTTGTTAGTCCAAATGGGAAGTGACACTTCTTGCAAAATACCTGGTTGAGGTCCACCTGAGAAAGAATACGTAATAATGGGTAATTTAAATAGAACTTAGTTTCTGAATCTTCTTGATTTCATACATAAATATGATTTAATAACCATCAATAGTTTTCATGGTAAAACAATTTATAAGGTAAAAAGCAATCAGTCATCGATTCGATGGTGAAGTAGGTTTAAAATAATATTTAAATTAAACTTACTTTCTCGTAAGCTGCCCCATCCGATAACGGTTCCAGTGTTTCCTGCATAGGGGCTTGCCCCGAATGGCAAACAGACAGGACGGATTTGTGGTGTGAAGTGGACAGGTGAGTCCACGGTTAATATGGCAATATCATTGTACTGGAACAAGAATTTAGGTTATCATTTTACTAGTAGAAAAAAGATTTAGAACTGTCAAGTGCGCAATATTGACTACTTACCAATGTCCTCATGTCAAATCCCCTGTGCCTGACGACTCTCTTTATTCTTTTTTCAACGTGCCTCACTTCATTATTTGTTTTGATGTCGTGGTCACCTAATCTCGCTGTAACTCTCGCAACGTCCCAAGAAGTCATACTGTAAGTACAAAGCAACCGTGACAATTAATGCAGAAAATGAACTTTTTCATATTGATATTTGTAAATGAAGAAGAATTGGAAAAAAAACTTCACATGAGTTCGAAAGATTTTTGTACTACTGAACATTATTTTATATCTTAAAAGGTTAAAGGGGTCAAAAGTTACTGTTATTAGGTACTTACTGGGCAACACAGTGAGCAGCTGAAAGGATGTGCTGATCATCAATAAGAGAGCCCCCGCAGAATTGTCTTCCGGCATTGAAGAGTGCTACGATCCATGGCCATTCATTTGGCTCTGCATTGTGTCCTCCGACGATTCGTTCTTGGTCCTTTTTAAATGGTAAATATGTAAAAATATTTTAATAATAAAGGCTAGTTTTTGATTTTTTCTTTTTAAAGTTATAAACAAATGGTGAGTTACAGATTTGAGTTAGATATTTTGAAATTAAAACAATTTATGTGTACCTGGTAGCCATTTTTTGCGCCACAAGGAGAAGCTGAGTCTCCAAGCACATCAGACTGTATTGTTGTGGTAGCGACTGGAGCTTGCGTTGCTGGAGGCCATGACTAAATATGAAAATAATTTAACAATCAGCCGAGTATTTGAATTTTATACAAACATAATTTTGCACTGATACTTTACCGGTGAGCGTTTTGTGGTGGAGGTTGGCTTCGTAGCCCAGGTGGTTTGCTGTGGTTTTTTGGAAGTAGAAAGTGGTTTCTTTGTTGTAGACTGAGTTGGTTTTGCAGTTCCAGCAACACCTGTAATATTTCAATTTTAATTATTGAACTGAATGGAAGTAACCATAAATTGAAATTGAATTGAAAATTATTTAGAAATAATTAGAGCTACTACCATACTAAGAAGAAGGTATTCAATACATTAAACGATTCAATTGCAGTCATGTGTAACATTGGTAATATAGATTTTGGGGTACATGACATTATCTGTGTATCTTTTTAGTGGCTAGCAGAATTCTACATTAACCTGTGTGATTGCCATTAAGTGTATTGCTTTATTTCTTGTTCATATTTAAAAAGTAAATATATTTACCGAAGCCAGGAGGGTGAGTCGCAGCGGTGTGATCAGGTGGGTGAGTGGGGATGGGCGGCGGCCACGAGCCCAGGGCGGGTCTCCCCACCGGGGAAGGCTCCGGCAGAGCGGGTGCTATGGGGGGAGCTTCCACGGGGGCCACCATGGGGGGGCCGTCCAAGCCGCCTCCTTCGAGAGTGACAGGGCTCACGCAGCACACACCCAGGGTTTGAAAAACGTCAGGCTATTCATAAATAAAATGATATTGATTAGTTAAATATTTTTAAATAGGCGAATATTTACTTTGAAAGAATATGAATTAATTGAGATTGTGATGGAGACTTGATCTAGAATGGGTATATTAAATGATCAAATTTGGTCCTAGAGCTTCACGGTCAGTAGTCAATTGAAATTATCTTACAAAAACTCATGAAGTTTTTTTTCAATTATTCTTCATTTACAAATATCATTATGGAAAAGTTCATTGTCTACATTATAATTAGATTTATATTTATTTAGGGGATCCAAAATCATAAAAGCTTGTCAGGGTTGTTTTGTATTTACAGTATGACTCCTTGGGATGTTATGAGAGATACAGCGAGATTTAATAATAATATTGATTGGCTTGTGCTAAGTTTTAAAGTGTAGTTTAATTTGTGGTGTATGTGCCGGGCCGATGGTCGCTCGCCTACAGCACTAGTAGAGGTCACAAGTGTTTCTCACACCGGTGTTATTCACCTGTCTGATCTGGTCATTGTAGTAGCTGCAAGTGTCCATGCTGCCGAAGAGGAAGGGTCCCCAGGACTGGGCCTTGAAGTAGGGGTAGCACTCCCGGAAGGAGGCGCAGCGGCCCAGCTGGCCCGCGGCAGTGAAGCAGGGCGCGTGCGGCAAGGGGCGCACCGCCCGCCAGAACTGCCGCTGCTGGCGGGGCCCCACCCTCGGGGGGGACTCCCCCAGCAGAGCCTCCCCCAGCAGGGAGTTGTCCAGCTGAGACTTCGCTTCTGCTTCTCGAATCTCCGCATCGCGGCGATGACGAACCATGCCAGACACTGCGGGAAAACAAATATCTGATAACGGTGTTCGACAGTAGGTTTTGTCTGGACGACAAGCACATTTTTTTTAACAAAAATAAAATTATGAAACGTTGATTTTTATTTTATTTATAAGATAGTATTTCAAATTTACCAAAATTCTTACAATATCAGTGACATGCAATTTTCATAAGCAATAAAATACTGCATTCTTTGAATATCTAATACTTGCATATATCTATATATACACATATACTCTTAGCTGTCTAATAGGCTCAGTTTCGGTATATTGTATGCAAGCAGTGACGTCATTGTATTATAGTTAGATCTGAAATTACTTTGATTTCTGCAATAAAGGATTTTTTAAAGAAATTAATGTACGCTACCACCTAAGTCACACATTGCAAGCCCCACAACCTGCGAACTACTGTATATTTATTTACCTTATGATAAATAAGAGAATCTTGACATTTAATTTTTTTATTTGATTTCTGTATAGTATGATAGTAAATATTTAAAACAATTAAAATATGAAATTTATTTAAAGTTACCCACTTTTTTTTACTTTAGCATTTCACACTTTGGGCATGACAAAGTAATTGTTTAAATTTGTTTTAGTTTTACCGTCGTTAAAAAAGTATGTTAGGGTGGCCCTACAGAAAGCCTCCACCTACTCGGATGTAAATGCGACTTTGCGTAGGATTTCGTGCAGAGTTTTTGGGTCTGTAACAAGACCCTTTTCTCTAGATCACGTTGTTACAAGAAATCCAAAATATTGGCGGAATAAATAAAAGAAAACCCACGCATAACATTACTCTCGAAAGAAATTCTGGGAACTTGTTTAAATTAACGGCTATTCTTGCAGTTTGACGCCCAATTTTCGAAAGGTTGATTTAATTTAACAGCTGTGAAATTATCACGCGAATTCAATTAAATAATTATTCTTCAGTAAATGATTTGCGATCTATGAATATCAATAATATTTATCAATTAAATTTAATCAGTCTTTTGAAACTTGGTCGTAAATCTGAAAGGATTTTTCTTGGATGATTGTTTATAGTCGATTCTGCGAAATAGTGCTGTAAATTTAATGGCTACCATGGTTAAACGTGAATTCCGATACATGCCTACAAATAGTGATCTACTTTGGCATGGTACAATTATTTATAATGTTAATTATAAACAGCGAATATTGCGTATTCTAAGAATATATTACAGAGAAAGATTCATAATATGAAGTCAGTGAAAATTCTAGTGCTGGACTAGCTACTAAGAAATATGTTTAATTTTATTAGTTTATTAATACGTGGTACAAGAAGACGCGTAAAAAACACTTTGGATGTGTTTTTTGTTGCTCTAATCAGTACCCATCCCACAAAGTGTGTCTTCCTAATAAGAAGATAGATTACCATATTTACAAATGGCATACCCGGATATTAGAGTTGGTGTTCTTAAAGGAAGATGTTTTATTTAGTAGGATATTGAACTGCGACGTAATTTTCTATCTATCTGGAATTATATTAAAGCACGTCACTTCTTGCACACTTATGTACAATATAATATTAAATAAATTCGTATTTATTACCCATACTGAGTTAACAACATATTTTCAAGCATTCATTCATTGTAATCATTAGTTTGGGCTTCGCTAAGTTAGTAAAAATATATATTATATAAAAACACAATATCGGTTCTATACATGTATAAAACGATTCAAAATCTCCCTTATTACCAAGCCGTTGGGCCACGATAGCTAATAACTGAGGGTTGAAACTACACCTGATATTTTTTTTTCGTCGCTTAGTGAGTATTGCCTAAAAAAATCTAAATATATTGAACATGAAAAGGGAAAAAAATAATACAATAATATTAATTAAATCCATAAAATGTCGGTCTCGTCAGTCAGGCTATTCAATCGAGCACTTGTTCTGCCAACAAAAGAAATCTTCAGGATGTTGTGCGGCTTCCAGGAGGACAGATAAGTATCTGTCGTCTCCTTAAACGACCCGATGATACATACACATGAATTAATTATTAATAAAGGTAAACTTCAAGGTCAACGTGGCAGTTCCGTTACTACAGTCACTCACCGATTACTATCTAATAAAAAGTTTTTAAAAAATCAAAATTTCACTGATAAAGTAGTTATTAATTGATATTTGTACAAGTAGGTGAGAGCGACATATTTGCAATGTTTACAGAATGAAAATCTGACAGGTCCGCATTAGTCTTTCTTGCCCGCGTAGGTCGTCCTATTTATCTACGACACAAGATAAATAGGACGCAACTACATTTACGGTCTTAATAAAAAAATTAAAATATTTTGCTGCTGTTACAGTAGTAACGCCAAAAAATTAAATATATTTTTTTGTCACCACTGAAATTATACCGGAATACATTTGTCTATTTATTTTCTGAAAAATAATATAGTAGTATAGACTGGTAATTGGTAACCATAGGTCGTAAATTTGACCACAAAATTATTAGACATATTCAAAATTATAAAAGTGATTGGTACGTAATAAATGTTAATAAAAGCTGCTACGATTTACTAAAAAATTCCATTGCGATCTTAATGCGGTAGTAACACTAAAAGGTTGCTAAACTATCTGATATATGATCAACGAACTATCGGCTCACGCAAATCGACATTGTTAGGAATAACTAAACTACCGGTTACATTCATTAGTAAGACGGTTAATGTGAGACGTTCACGCGACGGAGTTCCCTGACTTTGGCCCCATGAGGTGATGGTAAGAATGCGCCCAGCCATTTCGATGGAGACTCAATAAAGAAAATGTACGAATGAAATTTACATGTAATAATGAGTTGCGAAATAAGAGTTGGTGCTTTGTAATAAAAATAAGACTTCATTTGCATTTCCAATGTTATTGACCTTGTCGACTGAAAAAGTCGGTGAGAACCAGTTTTGCCAAAAAGTGATTTGGTCTCTGGAAGAATGGCGCCCATGTATCGAGAGCAGAGTCGGACCTTCCCACGCACTGAAGATGACACATTTGGAGCAAAACTTTGAGCCGCCAGAAAAAGCAATATTGTTTTCAGAAAAAAAATTAGTCAAATTCCAACAAGTACATTTTATACATGTCCAAACATTTGATTATTTGGACATATGTGGGGCTCAAACACACAACTGTAAGAATGAGTATATTTCTATATAAAAACATATTTCTAAGACAACAAGTCTGTAATGCATATAAAGTAATTCGTTAGTTTTAATGGATACAATATTTTGGAGCTTATAAAGATAATCTTTCAACTGAAGCGCTGATGGCCAAAACTGGTAGGCATTAAAATACCAAGCGAAGTCGCACCAGGAGCATCTTAATTGCGATCGAATAATTTAAAACAAGTAAAATGAAGGTATTTATTTAATAAAAGTTTAAATTTCCCAGCGTTTGCGAATACGAAGTGCTCGTTTACTTTTTTGCACGTTTCGATTTTATAAAAAAGGAGGAAGGCCTAATTAAATTCCGTACCGGAGCCAAGGACCGAGGCGATGGCATTCCCACACTTGGCCACTAATTCGGGTTTATTACAGGTGAGGTGTCAGTATATTTCGTATGCACTTCGAATGCGTTTGTGGTCGACCACTTAACGCGCGGTCAGTGCGCCGGATCGGTTATCCGAACTTTTAAAAGTTGGATTAATCTTTTACTCTAAGCTCTTGTCTACTGTGACCGATAGGAATTCGATAATTGGCTTCGGGGGCGTGTCGCTCTATTACGTTTGTGTCTTGCGCTACGAGCCAGAATCAATGCACTCGGTTCTTCTGGCTGTAATAAAAACTTTATTGATATTGAATGATCGCTGTTCGATTTGTTAATTGACTTGAGATTCGTTAATTATTTTAATCAGCCCGAGTAAAACGATTAATCTCATCTATAGCTCGATCCACGCGAAATTAATTTCTATGTAAATCTGTTTCAACTTTGCCGTTATTTGGATCACAGGTTTTTTTATATTTATAGTACCTATATAATCTGCGTATCAAATTAAGCGATTTTCAGGTGTGAGACATATATTAATTATCTTGAGTCATAGATCGATAAAAAAAGCTATAAAATTATACTATGAGGAAAATTGTTACGTGGTTTTATAATAGTTCAACTTTGGATTATTTTCTATTCTTTATTGACTTAAAGTGAAAAAATATTAATCATACTTGAACAAACATTAAAATCTCTTGAAAAAATCAACTGAACCTCTTGATGAAGTCTCAGGCGATATCTTCAGAAGGAAAACAATATTCGGGTCATAATTACTGCTAGACTAACAGTAACTCGAAAAGTAGAAAAATAAAAATATTTACTGTAGTTTGGTGAAGATTATCTTCAGACACGAAGGTATGAGCGAGATGTTTATATAAAGACATCATCAAAACAAAAGAACTGGAGCAAGTCATGCAAAAAATGCGGTTCATTGAGATCTCGTATACATAATGCATACCTAATGAATAAATTATAGCGGTGGTCGATTAGAATAGCGTTTTCTAATTCGCTAGAATTCCACCACGCTATAATAAAAACAACGCCACGGGGGATCACTACTAGATGACAGGAGGCACTCATGGGCTTTCGTGATCCTGATAATTAATTGAAGATTAAAAATGACTAGCAATTACACGAAATCAACGAATGTAAAAGTAAAAAACTATTACGAAATATTTTATTTTTACCATAAAAGTGATCTGCTGGGTCAACGTATCAAAACTTTTCTGGGCACATTGGTTCGTATGTAGATTATGATTGCTAAAAATTCTCATAAGGGTTAGTACCAGCCATGTAAGCTTGGGGATGTAGGTTCGAATCCTACACAAGTCACGATGATATTTTTCTGACAGTTTCTTTGAAATCATATTCAATGTGTGCAAAAATGTGCCTAATCATATTAGTATGTTAAACGTAAGACAGTATTTCGATTTGAGGTAAATAATGAAAAAGTCTCGGAAAATATGAGTAAATACACGACAAAGCTTGCATTGAAATAAAGTTAAATTGAAATGACTGATAAATATATATTTACGTATTTATTTTTATATCTGTAATTTTTTTATTCTGTGTTCATATTATGTGGGGGGGGCATGTATCAACTTGCTCCTTGAGGCTAGGTTATGCAATTTATTTTGCAGTGCACATTTCGAGACATGTCCCCGTCATTATCAGTAAGTATACAGCGTGGTCATGATGCATGTCGCTTTATACTCGGGCATTAAATATAATTAGTAAAAAGCGGCTCCTAAGGTGTTCCCTCGCGGCAGGGCGTCGCACCGGCACGCTCCCCGCATGCAAATGCTCGCTGACTGATTGTTTACTTCTTCCTGACACTCGCCGGCTTGCGGCATACATAACCTCAATCTTGTGTCTAGAATCTTGAAGTTTGCGCCGGGGAAGTCAAATTCCCAAAGAATCCACACGATTTCGTATAAATTTATATTATTAAGATTCAATATTAAAAATAAAACTTGGAAAAATAGAATGAAGGAATCACCATTTTTTTCAGGTTTCTGTCTTATACCAAGACTGCGTTGACATATTTTGGTGTCAAATTGTATACACGTTTTAAAAAACTGCCCAGTCAAGATTTTTTAGCTTATATTTCATATATTGCAAAGTTTAGGATAAAAAAATACGCTAAATTTTGAAGTACAATACTACGCGTATTTTACTGATAGCAAATATCAAGATTCGCAAGTATTTGATATATTGATAGAATAATTGCGTTTAAAAATTGATCGCAACTACCATGATAAATTATACTATAGATCGTACAAACAGATAATATTTAAATGAATATATTAATTCTATAACCAAACAATATGTTAATTGTTACATGATATCATTTTTTATGATAACCAAAGCTGAAAAATACCTTTGTGATGATTTATTCGATGTGCCTATTTTTAGCGAGATATTTTCTAGGAAATACCTCATTTAAATAAATCAGAACGAACAGATTCATAATGTTTCTCTTCGGCATTCCTTCATTTGTGTCTCGAAGTCGAGAGTTATGATTAAGTACCAGTTAAACAGGCTTTGTACGCCCATGGCATTGATCTAGTACGCCCCTGCATTTGTCAACCTTCTATATCCACATAATGCAAATATTCCAATATATTGCAGATGAGCTGGAATGATATATACACACACATCTACAAATGATAATAAATCATGGATATTAAAATTAAAACAGAAGTTAATGTCTTAAGATAAAATGTTTATTGTTAAATTCTGTCTCGTATTTAACTTGTTTGAGTTATTGTTATTGAATTTAATACTGTATAAGATCTTTATTATGGCGTATTAACATATTAACAGGACTCAAAAAGAATTGAATGAGCTGTCAGAATAAATAACTGAGGTGTCGGTGATGTCACCAGCGAGGAGTTGGACGAGAGCCGAGGGTGATGTGGTGAAGAGAGATGAGGAGGCTCGGCGGAGAGTGGCCGCCTCTCCAGATGTCCCCGGTCCGCGTGAATCACCGATAACGGCATGTTATTTCATATATCAATTACGTATTCAAACAGGAGTTTGTTGAACTCCGCGGCTATTGTTCTCCCAAACGAGACCCCAAAAACAATCGAATATTAGACGAGACGGTTACGTCTTGAACATCTGCTGGAGGCTCGAGACTCCTGAACACCGATAGTGAAGAGTTGACACTAAATGCAACAAGTGAAGTGCATATAGACTCATGCTATAAAGCTGGAGTGTGTTGTGGCTTCTGAATACACGAAAATAAGTGCTGTTTGTTTAGAGAAGCATTCATGAACTGCACAGAAGCGTAATTGTTTTACTTGCTGAGCAAAAGACTTGGAAAGGTTGCAATTCTAAATATTTTAATAACAAATGTCTAACAATTCATTTAAGTATTGTTTTAATTAAGCGAATCTAACATGTGCATTGGTTTACTTTGCAGACCCGCATGCGATAGCATTGCCTACTTTTGATGCATTTTATCTTAAAAAAGTGTGTCAAAATATATAAGGTTTTTGGAATAGTGATTATCAAGTTAACCATAACACCTGTTTTATTATTTTCGACATACATTTTTCTCATGATTTTATCCTAAAATAGTAGCATGCATAGTATATTTTATTATACATAGATACAAACAATATATTCTTTGTATTTAGACGTTAAACTTATATGTATCAGAAAGGAAAGTCTGCGTATTGCTGCTATCCAATAGAATTATTATATATCCTTTCTATACAAAGCTCTAGCGTTTAGATCTGATACTCCAGCAGATCTGTTGCAGCAGGCTACAGAATAAAAAAATGAAGGACCCGGGGACCCAGTATACTATATTCCCCTTAAAAAACCATGAACTTTGGCTCAGCATGAGTATATGCTCAGTGAAACAGTCGCCAATCTCCTCTGAGGAGACACACTTGATGAAGAAGAAGACATTTTTATATTTTGTATTTTAGGCGTATGTAGCAGGTTTTATGTGTAGTTGGAGTGCATTGCAGTTTCACACGCAATTTATTGTTTTGTAAATATTTATAGTTTACGATTGAGAATGATAACGAGAACGGCTCACAAAAACAAGTCTATAGTTCTAGGCTCTGCAGGGATTCTGGTTCAGCCCCGCCCGAGGCAGCTGGAGGCGCGGATTGAGATTCCGGTCACGCCTCGCGGGAGGACGCACGTCCGCAGTTCATCTTCATCATATGCCGCCGAAACCGAAAATATTCTCCTCGCGGTTCGATTATTTGGCTCTGAATTGCCATTTTTTCAACCTCATTGGTCCAAAAACAAAGGCAGATTTCGAGGAAAAATGTTGTTTTTATATGCCTTGTAATTATAGCTTAGAGCTCACTACTTGATTACATAATTATTTCTTAGTAAAAAATAAACATCTTCTTCAGAAGCGCCCAGGAAACCACAATACTATTTTCCCTTAAAAAAACATTAACACTGGCTCAGCCTCAGTGAAATGGTCGTCAACTTCCTCTGGTGAAGAAGTAAAATAACGCGTAGTAAATCCTATGCGAAAGCACTCAATTCCAAAGAATAGATAAAGGTATGAAATGCTGGATTTATGGGATTCTCTAAAGCTCTGGCATTTTGATCTTGGTTTCGAAACTTTAAAGAAGATCCGCGCCATAACACCCAAGAATTCAGAATTTCTAATAACAACGGCCGCCTAAACTAACTAGCGCATGATATAAATAACTTTTAAATAAAATGTACATGATTTATACAACAATGTAAAGGAAGTTCAATTTATTATTGACTAAGATAGTTGTATGATTTTATTAGTTAGCCCATTGCATTCGAAGTATGATATAAATATTTACCGTCACTTACATGTGTGCAACTAATCTAATTAGATTAGTTAGAACTAAATAGACTAATTAGTCTATTTAAATTTTTAATAAGCTGTTCATATTCAACAACACTATTGTCGGATAAATAAAATATATTAATTGATTAAGTACTTAATATTTTAATTTGATCAAATAATATTTATCATATCCACGCCAATCAAACTTTTTTTGTACTTTTTTATTTTTAGGTTCATGCTGCTCATATAAAATGACGAATTCTCTACAAATATATACCAGTAAATTCGAAATTTGTTTATAAAAAATTTATAGTATTCGGTATTCCTATAAAGAATAAAAATTAATAAATACATCAATACAATTTAAAAACAGCTTTCCTTAATTCATTATATTTACTTTGCACACGCATATGCCATGTTTACAACGACTTAAAATCAATTTTACGGAGGTAGCTTTTTGCTGATGAGCTGTCATAAAGTCTATAGTATATTATGGTTTTTTTAAATTTTAGCTTTATGACTAAAGTTTATATTATATCTGGAATGTTATTTTTAACACCACCCATGAAAACAGGAGTTTTGGGAATATTTTTTTGGATAAGCAAGTTTCAAAATTTGTTCTGATTTCATGGGTGTTGTGCTGCTTGAGATGTATATTAGATGTAGACCACGAAGATGGTTCCAGTATCGGAGTAATATACACCCCAAGTAGCATGATAGTAGCTGCCAAAACGTATGAATATCCATATGCTTCAAAGGGAATATAGTCAATAACTGCATAAGTGCATACCTTCAATTACGACAGAGTCATCTGTCAGGTGGATGTTGGGATCTTCTCGCTGTCTCTTGGAGAGCGCGGTGCTGTGGCCGGCGTGCGAGGGGGCCAGGACCCCCGCAGCCAGCAGCAGCCAGGTCCACCGAGTCACCATCTTCCGGGAAGCGAGCCGAAGGTGTCTTCGTCAACTGTTCACCACCGGAAACAGCTGGAGGTGCTCGCGCCGCGGAGGTGCTCGCCTCAGTGCGCGCGCCGGTCGCGGGGCTGCCTTTAAATCGCGGCTCGTCCTGGCTGGGACGCGCTCTTAGTCACGCCTTCGCGGAAAAGAAACTCAAATTACAGAGCAGGATGAGTGTAGTTTAATTAGTCTTGAGTTATGCAATTAATTCATTCAAAGGATAAGGCAACGATATATGGCAACTGCGGCTGCACTATCACACTTTCTACTATTGACATTTTTTATCACTATGATATACAAAACCAAGGAGAGACTTTTTGCAGTATTTCGGTGAAAAACATTTCAAGAGGTTTCATGAAAATCAACAAAAAGGTGAAATATGATTTATACTTTATTGTTTCAGGTGGTTAGAAGAAAGGCATAAGATAATTTTCCCAGCAAAGGGTTGCCGTCGAGTTGTGAATTCTAACAATCCTGAAAGATATTCCACAAAGATATTTCACATTGATGACTTATAAAATAGTTTCGAAGTCATCTTCAAGGCGGTATCAATATAATTAAAAAAATTGTTGATTACATATTAATCGTGAATAAACGTGCGTGTCCCAGTTGAGTGCTATGTTTATAAACCATCCACTGAACTAGTTTGAATGCAATAAAATAAATAAAAAAGTGATATATTTCGCAAAGGGCTAATTTATAAACTCATTTACAAGGAGAAAAAAATATATAATGAGATCTTAAACCTCCGGTAATAATATAACAGCATATAAAATGCGAATAATGCATATCATATGCAAACGAAACGGCATTTTTAATTAGTATTGATATGTAGAAGTAAAACCGCAGATTTAAATAAAATGCCCTGCTTTGAATGAGAAGTAATTCTGAACAATTTATAGGTCTACATTATTTTTTATCAAGGGCAATAGAGTCAACTTGCAAAAGGTAGACAACGTTGTTAAAATTTTAATAAGATAAAAAAATCATTTAAACCCAAAATAATCAGACCCCAGGATACACCCCATATAAAAAGCTGAATCATTAAATAATATTGCATCCTCAAAATTTAATTTTATGACTCGCTCCCTTCTTCAAAATATACTTATCTCTCTTCGGGTCGTTGATGCGCCAAATTCTTATCAAAAGAAATAAATAATCTTGAAGTAATTTGTCTGAAGGATGTCGGGCAATTTATTTGCGCCGGCGCATTAGCGTCTCGCCGCTGCCTCTTTTGCGAAAGGGAGGCTTCGATTTGGGACGAGAGGCTTTCGGGGCCTAATAAGGCAGTCACGCTCGGACTTTAGGTTTGCGTTTTGCGGCCGAACTTTCAGAATAATGCAAACACGGAGACGCCCGCACAAGGAAGTGTTCAAAATATAGCTTTGCGTGTTTACTGAAGTGGAATTTCTTTGACCGCGTTCTCCTGAAATCGTACAGGTAAAAAGCAAAAACCAAATGATTTTCAAAAACACCTGCTTATCAAAAATCACAAGTCAACCCATTTATGTCTATTGTTCATCAATATTTTTTTATCTTGTTGAGGGACAAGGCATTTGATTGGTGAAGATCCATTATTAAAATGATAAAAGTACCTTTGTATTTTGTCTTCACTTTGAGTTTATTAAATTATTTGCATTACTAGTCTTTTTGGTCGAAACTAGTAATGCAAATAATTTAATAAACTCAAAGTGAAGAGAAAATACAAAGTTACTTTTATCATTATAATATTTTTTTAAATAACATAATTTTACTAAGAATTTTTTTTGTTGATAAATTAAACTAATAGGAGTGATTACCATTTAATAAAGCAACTCCATGAACAAGGAGTTTGATTGCTTATTGAATTTAAAATATTTAGTATTAAATAATTTTGTTCATAAATAATATTGAGTTTATATTATTCAATTCTAACTTCATACAAAATATTAGTTTATTTTTATAATAACCTTATGGTTAATATAATAAAATAAAATTAAGCAGAACGATAACTTTTGTAGCAGGTGTAATTAAATATTAGATTTTTTTTTCGTGTGCATTTTGCAGCAGATGTAATTAATTTTCGTGTTCAGCTGTTGTCTTCTAGAAATCTAGTTTAATCGTCAAATATTTAAAATATAAGGCAAATTGACTGTTAGACTGTCAAGGAAGAATAGATTATCACACGGTTTCTAGGAATTTATTGACGTACAAAGGTTGCGTAACATGTATACTTACAAGATCTAAGGATCAATGGACACGTATTAGATTGAAGATAACATCGCATTAAAGAGCGATTCAGACTAAAGATAATCTGTTACTTAAGACTCAGACTACATTTTGAACGAGCCTAATTGAAAATCAATTCCTAAATTAATTCAGGAATAAAATTTAAATCAGGCTTAAATAAACTAAAGGATTTATAAGGAACCGTAGTTTTTGACAATTAAAACTTAATTCATTCATAACTACAAATCAGAAAAAAATCATTTGTTTTAAATTGAATTTATTTAATACAAGAATATAACTTAAAATTAGCTGGTCAAACATAATTTTGGTATTTTTGATTTCATACATGTATTTTTTAGAGTAAATTTTTAAATTTGAGATTCATGAATCACATTGCATTAATTGGAAACTACTAGAGATTTTTATTTTTATTAAATTTACCAAATATTCACTTTAAACAGTTAAAGTAAATTAATTCTTTTAAATAACATTTATTCCTTATTTTTAGGTTTTGATGAATAAATATGATTCTAAATAAGAATATGGTTTTGATTTAACTTAGAAGATTTTAATGGCTATTATAATATTACTTAACTAAAATAATTTAATTTTTTTTATGCTATTTTAATGCTATTTATGCTATTTAATGCTATTGAATTATATTATTTTCAGGTAAATAACTCCTCCCAGAAGGGAGCAATGTATTTATTTATATCAGTAACGTAGAATAGTCTACAAACCTTCACGACCAAACATTCACGGAATAACTGAAAAGCACTTTAGGTGTTTTTATTTTTATTTTGCTCCAAGCTTAGCAATTACCAACTTGTCGTCGGTACTGATGCCGATTTTTTTAATTCCTTTTTGGATTCCATTTGTGTACTCTGAAAAGGACTCCCCCGACGATATTCTACAGGTAATAAACTTGGTATTTTATGGATGAACAAAATAAGGCCGAAAGATTTTAATATCACTGCTTGATTAGCGTTAGATATCAAGCTGTGGTGATTTTCAATAATAAATGTGATTGTGAGATACATTTTGAACTCCTGAATTGTGACATGACATGACAACATGTCGCATTAAAAATTAATGTTTCAGTAAAATATATTGAGATTTTTGCATGCTCTTCTTTACTGTCATCGTTTACAGATTCTTCATGATTGTTGTAATAAATCATGGAGATGTACGAGTATTTTCTATCAATGTCAGACTACGACAGATAAAATTTTAATTAAAAATATATTAATAATAAAAAATTGATTGGAATGTGTGAATCAGACTTATATGTGACATTGCTCTTGGACTTCAGTTACGCAATGCCGCGATTGTATTTACTACGAATATCTGAGCAACTGGACTATTACAGCATCGGTAGACATGCTAATAGCTCTAACTTCATGACCATTATCGAGACTCGTATATCTAAAAAACTTTATACTTCTATATCAACTTTATGAATTTATAGTTATTCACTTTTTTTTTTTCATTAACTTATGATCGAAAAATGTTTCGGTGTATCTTAGATCTTCGTTAGAAAAATGCAATACGCATTAAAATAAACAAGTATTTTTTTCCAATATAAATAAATAAAAACAGTAGTAAATCAAAAAAAAAAAAAATTTATTCAAGAGTTATTTAAAAAATCTTATTTAAAAAAGACACATATGTGATTAAAGTTTTTATAGTTTTGATATTTTGAGGCCACCTTAAGGTATTTTATAAAAATATATGAATATGATCTCAAAATTGCGCCACAACACTCGAGTTAGATTAATTCTATTTTGGAAAAATAAAATTTAAATTATCTACATATAAAATAGCTATCATAAAAAATAGAAAACGTTTTCAAAGATAAATATATATTTTAAGAATATTACCATGTGTGAGCTATTTTGTCTAATACCCTTCCCCGAAACAAATTTCAGTAAATTATGAAAAAAATACCTGATATTAATAAAAAATAAAAATAATTTTTTTTGGACAAATTGCTTTAAATTTATTTTAAAAAATTGAGCTTTTACAAACAAAAGCTTTTTTATTTTAAATACGTCGCCCCCATAATGTATTGCCATGTTCGTGGTTGTAAGACACTGTCAAATGATAACGAAATATATTTTTACCTGCAGTTTTAATCAAAATGATTGACGACAAGATTGCACACTTGAATCAATAACGACCGAAGCAAACAAAAATAGTTACACACGACATCCAAAACAACAACAAAAAATTGTTGAGTGTTAAAGTATATTATTACTTCCCCATCTCCAATGGACTTTTGTATTTACAAGATGTTTCTTAGTTTAACTCATCTTCATAGCAGTGGCTGGATGGAGTGGCAAAATAGTAAGGTATTTTTAATTTTAAATTATTAATTAGTGCATAATTATATATTATTAAAATAAATGGCAGTGCAACGCTTTAGAGCAAAAATATACACTACGGAGATTCAATTAAGGTGCTCTAGATTCTGACATTGAAATTGGCACATTTTAAAGGTTTTTTTTGTACTATATTTTGGTTTCTCTTACCGTTGTGGAAAGTTACCAATTTTTTTTCTTACTATGCGCAGTTTATTATAATGATGGTTGAAATTATTTAATAATATTATTACTAAATTATAATATAACTATATTAATATTTTAAAAAGGATGACTAATGATCTTCTCAAAATAATATTTATCAAAATTAAAATCCATAGTACCTACTATGGATAAGGCAGAGTGTGTCGGTTTTTATGGGAAGCCGGAACCTTATTTTGATCCATTGTTTTCTAGTACATTTTTACGGTATATAATTTGACACATAACGTACGCAACACTAAATCAATTTTATAGGATAAACGTTTAATATTATATTTTACATAAAAATTCCTTTTTTTGACATTTTCGCATATCCATAAAATTAAATAGTTCTTATGAATAACTAACAAAGCATGAATACGTATATTAAATACATGGTAAAATATTTTGCTATAACAGAGTGATAAAAATACAGAAACTTCTTTTGGGATGCAGTATTTAAATTGACAAAAAATTGATTCACACTGCAACGGCGAGAAAATCTTCATGTTAAATTTTCAAGATACAAGTGATTGAGCACAGTATTTTTATTGTTTACGATCATAATATTATTTCAAACCGTGATTTTGATGATATTAATAATTTCAGATTTTTATATTATACCTGTTGTTCATTTTAAGATTCAAAAAAGCACACTGCAGCAAAGACACACATGGAGTAATTTTTAATTAATGGTATTTTGAAAGTAGTAATAGAGGTTTGGGCAAAAAAAAAACAAGACTAGTTTCTATTATTATACAAGTAGATTAGAGGCTTCTGTCTCGGCAGCGCTCCCTCATAGGTCGTGCTCGGGCAGCGATGGTTATCTCCAAAGCCTTAAAATTGGTCCAGCAGTGACTTGTCAGTCTCCGGCGAGACTGAAAAATATCCCGAGAGGCGATTTCAACGTTTTCTGCCGCACCTCGCCAATAAACACCTCACTTTAGAGAAATAAAACAACAGCCTGTGAATAAACCAGGGCAAGTGTTGCTTTAGAAGCCGCCGCCAGCCTGTTTTGATGGGTTGCAGTTCTATGGCATCGATTGAAGACTGAATATAAGAGATCGCAATTAGCTAACGAAGCCCGTATATTAATTTATTATTGATTCATTTCAAAACCCATGCTTCAAGAGTTCCTGTTAGCATGAACATTTTACATATTATGTTTTTTAGCCCTACATCCTACTTTTAAACACAAGCTCATACAAATAGAATACACTGAAATATTTTTTAATGAGACTTATATGCTATTTATATAAAAATCAATTCTATAAATATATATAATTAAGCTTTAATTATGATGAATAAATTTTGTTCCATAAGAAGTTCTTTAACCTCTTTATTAACATACATTTAGTAGGTTACGAGTTATTTCTTTTTCAAGAGTGATATATGTTTATTTCAATACAATAAAATTTATTTATATAACCTACTTTGAAGCGGTTTCTCTATTATAATACAATAAATATTATTCAGATATTTTATTTATACTGACAAATAAATCTTTGTGCGTGGTAAAAAATAAATATTCTATTCTATATAAACAAATAATACAATTAAAAAAAGTTAAAATATATAAATATTTTTAATAATAATTAGGTTTATGATTAATTTAAATCACTACTTATTGTTTATATAAAAATGCGGTCACGATAGTTTTCAAATGATTTATGTAGAAACAGGGTTTTACCTGCGACAAAATTCTAAGAAGGCTTCTGAATCGATAAAAAAAATTGAATCTAAAGAAATCGAATCTAATTTCTTAGGAGGGTAGAACAGAAACCTGAAATCAATAATTTTATAAAATAAATATTTTATTATGAAAATTAATAGCATCTACCCTGCAATTCGATCGTTGTCAAAAATATGCTGTCATTAATCATAAAGCTTGATTAAGATATGATCTAATTTCCTGAATTAACCTTCTAGCATAAAAAAATAGTTGTTCGGAGTTGTTTTGGGAGAGCGGAGTCCTGTCCGATGATTCAACAGAGCACAGCAATGTGACATTTGCGAAATTGTAAAATGCCAAATGCGTTTGTTGACCGTTCCGATTGAACTTGACACGGAATCTTGAGATAAATAACATCAATCTGCACTGCAAAGCCTGACACTGAATACTGTGACACAAAATGCTCTTATACTTTTTTATACAATGTTTCCTGATTTTAATATCTTCATTAAACAATCAATAAAATTGCTTTCGTTTTGAGTGTTTGGGACAGACTGCTTCCCAAAATGGTATATTTTTTATATGTTCAATCGTTTTTTCATATTTATATTAAAAATAAACATCCGCATTTTGGTGGCCAGTCGGCAACAAAGAAGCGGGCAGGGAACACATTTTTTAAAAATTTATCTAAGCCTTTGATTCTTGGATGTCGGGAACAAGTTGTGTCATGAACTGGAAAAAATATGAAAATTTAAAGTAAAGTATAAAAAAATTATCTTTTAAATATAAAAATTACTTGCCTCTGACGTGTCAATTTCCAGATCGGTCTAATAGGATTGTATACGGGAGTAAAATTATTCAAATTTTTAACAATAGATTTAAAAAAACACGATTAAGGCTATAGGTGTGAAAATTAAGATAAACAGGAAGATAATCCTTCCAGCCGGTTAATAATTTTTAAAGCTTTTAACATCCTGTTCTCCGCTATTTTGTGGGACTAAAGCGGCTTATATATTTGCTGCCTACACATGTTGCAGCACGAGCGACCATTGAAATGAAACTATTAAGTAGCGTTATTTTGGGTGTTTATTTTATAAACTTTGTCGTTTAAAAATCAACAAAAAGGATGTGATTAGCTACTATGTTAAGTTGAGCTACGAATTATTTTCATTTGAGTTATAACGTGTGAATGCCGTTCTACGTAAAAAATCTAAAAAGCTCTAAATAAAAAAACGCTTTTGGTTAATTACCGTTTGGTTGTGTTGCAACGTGTGTAGGCCGCTTAAAATGCGAGCAGCATCACAAAGTGGGCCGTTCATGTGAATCCCGTTGATGTTTTATGACAGAAGTTTGTGCAAACATACCAAGTGCTTGTGCCTGGTGAGTGGTCGCCGAAGAGAAGAGCTGAGAAGTGCAAAGCAGAGAGAGGAGAGCAGAAAGCAGAAAGTCGCAACAGTGAAAAATAAACTAATTATCATAATTATTAACAAAAGCAACACTTGGAAATCAGCCAAATATGTTACTTCAATTTTAACAACAAAAAAGGACTAAATTCGCAAAAATTACGATAAGTTTCCATCAAAAAATATTTTCTCTCAAAGACCTTTTTTAATAATAAATATATGGCAATGGTTACTTTATTAATGTTATTGATTATTACACCTATACAATTTATATACGGAATCTTCTGTCAGTAACCAGGAAACGTTTCGATTATTGGTTGTGGGGGTGGTGGTAAACTGAATACAAAATTGAGCTCTTGTAAAAAAATAAATATATATTTTATCAGTAACCAAACGTGTTTCGTTCACGTCTCAGAATATGAAATAATATTTGTTATTAAAATAATTTCTATAGTAAGTCGAAACGAAGAGTTTATCATTTTTTTACGCATAATCCGTCTTTTCAGTAATACATTTTGTCTCATCTACTCATACATATAATCCTAACATACACATACTAAAAATATATTATTGTTTTAAATATTAATGATAGCGATAATATGAGGGAAAAGAAACTGAATACAGTGGGGGGTCTCTTTGAAAACTGTAACTCATATAAAGTTATCTTTATCGTACAATTTGCTGCGTATTTTATTTCCAGACTGACATTTATTTCCAGCCATGCATCGCAAAGGCATGTGTGTCCTGAAAATATAATATTGAAATTGATTATTTTAATGTTATTTATTTAGAACATTTCAGCGAAAAAAAATTGATGTGTCGATTTATTTGAACACCATGTCGTAGATTTCTAAGATAATCAAACGATTAAGAATGCCACAGGCGACTTGCTCGGGTGGTTTATACACCACACGCTTTTGGACTAGCAAAGATTGGCAATGATAAATTGAATTTCCTTTGAAATGAAATGAATCATTTCATAAGTTCTCAGAAATGAAATGAATAAATATTCCGTCTAATTAAAAAAATTGGAAAAACACAATAATAAAGTTGCAAAAAAATATGGTTTACTAATCCATAATTTTTTTTAAGATTTATGAATTGTATCATTATTGAGATAAGGTCGGCTCGTAGGTTTCGGTTATTGTAGGTTTTGGTAAGGTTTGTTATTAAATGATTTAATTTTGATTTTATTTACAGGTGCTTGATGTTTTTTTGTCTTCTGAAGTGATGTTAAAAAACGTTTTAATATGTCATGTTTTGAAATTGGTTTCGTGTGCTTTCACACATTTAAACTGTGTGTAATATCCTATTCTCAAGATTTATAACAAAATACAAATAGTTGCGTGGTATAAAATATGTTCTTTTAAATAGCTTGTAGCACTTCTTCAGATTTATTGAAGCAGTTAATATCGCCAAATTTGCAGTCATTGATGACCTGACAAATGCAGTAAGTAAATGCTAACTTGCATAACCTGTAGATATTTATAAATTATATATTTATACACCCAAATAAAAACGGCGATAATATGTATATACAGCGAAATTATAAGTTTTATAAAATGAATTCGTAAGTAAATACAGTTTGTTGTTATTATTATATTTAAGAATATGATAACATCGATATCAGGTTTTGTTCTTGGCCTACATTTAACATTTGTGATAAAATAGTTCTCAACTAATTGAAATTAGTTTTTTTATAATTTATTAATGTCACACATGATTGATATAACTTTTTTTTTAATGATATGATAAAAACGGTTGCTACAGAAAGAGGTGTGCTGTAATTTTAGCAGCCGGACAAGCCAATTTAGTGATAATTCAAAGAAAAAGCTGCACTTACACAGCAATAGACACATTAAACCACTCGAAATTTGGGAATCTCCCGTCCGTTGGAATTTGCATTTATCTTCGCGTGCTGATTTTTAAAACAGTACCTTCTTAATAAATAAATGAAATCTTTTCAACGAGTCAGTTAGAGAAGGTCGATATGATCGATTGATGAAAACTTAGTTATTTAGTTGTTTAGTATTTAGTTGTCAGCGTATGTTTAACAAGTTACTCGAGGGGTATCAACAATATCAACAACAAGTACAGTGTTACAGACATCCCTCAGAATCAAAATGTCCGACTCCGAATACGACTGACAAAAAGAAACCAAAACTTTGCTGAAGACCATTTACGAGATATATGAACACGTTTTCAAGAAAATACGACATTCGTTACTTTAAACTAAATTTTATTCGTTATTTAATCGAAACGAGTCCTTATTTTGGGGCTCCGGGAGGCCGACGGCCGCAGTTATGTCACGGAGTCCGATGCCGTTTCCGGAGCTCCCTGGTCTCCATTATTATCTTTTATCCTTTTATTTTTTCTCTCGCGGCGTATTTCAGCCGAGATGTCCTTTAGCGGGAGATTTTATGTCCTTAAGACCCGCCGGCTCGCGCAGAAGTCGCGTTATTTGGAATCGCATGCGAATTGTATTCGCGTTACTTTGAAAGCCTTCGGAGCCTGAAAAAATAATTTTAAAATGTCGCGTATAAATATTTTATATCATGAAGGCTATTTTTGGCTCAGAATCTTGCTTGAAAAGCTACAGGAGATATTTAAAAAACCTTATTAATCTAATGCTATGTTGTCATTCTGTTTTAAACATATGCATGTTTGGTTTAGTATTTATTTTGATTGACAAGACCTGTGATGGTATAAATTGTAATTTGTACTACAATATCTTTCAATAAACATAATAATTTATAATAAATATTAAATTAAAAAAAACAATCTAAAAACTGTATGTGAAGTCGTAATTTATAAGCGCAACAAGTCCAATAACGTCAATTTATTATAAACCGTAAATAATAGGAAGTTTACAAAAATGAGACTTATAATTTTTTAGAAATATTTTTTATAAATTATTGAATATTTCGCACCAATAGAATTTAACACGTGGGAAAATCACAAATGTATTTTATTCAAAAGATTAAAATGAAATTGCACCAAGTAGTTCTGTCAAAAATATTTGCAAATTTTTATTTTTATAATTTTTATTTATTCTATATAGTAAAAAACTTTCGAAGCACAATTTATTAGAGTAAGAAAGACACTTTTTGTATTTAATTCTGTCTCAAGAGACATCTGTGCGAGTGCGTGCGAATTAAGCGAAGGCTTTCTGAATGATTCCAGCAACGCAAGAAAACCTATTTCCACGACTGGTAATGGTAGGTTGATGTATGTCGTTATAAATATTAAAAAATATATATATATATGCTTTATTATTAATTGATATATTTGGTATAATACAAAATTATTATCACTAACCTTGCAATTATAATTACGTTAACATTTAAACTTAATTCTTATAATTTTAATGATATTTACATTTTTTTGTTATTAATACTAATTGCAGCTCATGGCCGCAGCTCGGTGGGTTCACTGGGAGGCTGGGAACATCTCATCGTAGGGGATTTTGAGAAAGATCCTGTTGCTCTCCTTGATGCCCAGCTTGCTCCAGGTCAGCTCCACGACGGGCAGCAGCTCCTTGTAAATTACTCTCCAGTAGTTGTTTGCAAAGTCCAAGGCTATTTGACCTAAAAATAAACACACAATTATCTTAAACTTTACGTAATTTTGTAAAAAAGTATTTTTTGCTTACATCATATTTTCATTTTATGTTTATTTGCTTTCATGAGTATTATTTTGTTTTTAATTTTATATTTTTGTGTTTCTTCACTTAGATGGCTAATAACACAACTCTAATTATAAGAAGGAATAAATACAATCAAGAGTTAATACCAAAAAAAATATCTGTATAAACATATAATTTTAAATGAAAATTTCTCTGATAACCATTATGTTTATTTATTTGTAAGATCCTAAGTTAAAATATTAAGAAAATAATTAAAACACACCGCACCGTTATAATCTGTTCATTTTTAAGGTGCTTGCGTTTTTAAATACTTGTTGAACTTGTGATGCAAATTTTAAAAGTTACTCAATGGTTTCAGGTTCCTGAAGGTCTATGCACTATAAAAGATCTGCTTGTGACCTCAAATGGGGCCCGAATAATAACTATAACACACTCATGTATATTCCATTATATTGCACTGTGAGCGTTGTTAGGACTACTAGTTTTTTTGGGTGCTAAGCCGCATCCTGAGTTGGATTCCAACGTTTCGGAAAAACTCAATAAACTTACAGTTATGAAAAACATGAAAATAATTGTATTTGTTTTGTTATTAAATTAAATAAACTTACTGAGTTCGTCATTATCCGGAAAGGTCTTGGGGAGGTGCACTTTCATATTTCCGACTTCCGGTCTCATGAAGAATTTCGTGATTCGTAAGAAAGTTTGGTTTTTCTTCACTTCCGGAAGCCCAGCAAGTTTCCATGTCCAAGTGAGGTCACCTGATAAGTTACGCAAACATTCAAATAAATAATCAAAAACCATATAATAATAGGATTCCACTATTCTGTCAAAAAATATTAAAATATATCAAATTGCTGTTTGACCAAATTATTAGCTAATAAATAATAAATGTATACCAATATGTTTTAAAGTAATTTAAGATTTTCTGAAATGGATTATAATATTTTTTACATATAGGAAATAAATTGAGGATTTTACTTGTAGTTTTACGTGGAAATCAATCAGTAAAAATGCATTTTTAAAATATTCAATAATAATTATTGATAAATAATACCAATAAAAAAAACATAAGAATGTTAAATGAGCCAACTGATTTTACTTCCTTTTAAATCGCAATAAAGAAATAATTTTAAATAAATTTTATGTACATAAGTAAACATAATCCATTTATCAATATCGATTCATTGTATTGCTATCAATAATTAACATTGAAAATGTTGACAAACGAAACTTACAAAACACACCTTCAATTGATTTATAAATAATTTTGCATTAATAAAAACCATGTTATGGCACACTGATGGATTATTATTTCAACGAACTATCAATTAAGTATTGCATAATGATAATAAGCTCATAATTATGCAACCATTCGAAAGACGTATTTCGGCGTTTTCGCAAGTTCGCAGCAAGAACTGTGCTATGATAAACACGATGGTATAATGAAAAAGTAAAAATCGAAAACACGGCTCAATACCTAAGAATCAATTATATATTCTTACTCATTGTGTTGTTGAAGTATCCCTTCGTGTCGAAAGCCAGAGCGTTAAGTCTGCCCTCCGCCTTGAAGTCTCCTTCTATAAATACTTGTTTGTTGGTCATATCGACCTCCAGCTCAAATATATCCTCTTGGATATTAGCTCTAAAAAAATATTTAAGTCATTGAATTAATTCAAATTATTAAAATATACACAGTTGTGTAAAAAAATCAAACATATTTTACATTATATGTTACGTATTCAAGAGCATAGCAAATATTATTATTTTGATATAAATTTTAATAATAATAGTTGGCAGCTGTGGATATATTAAAAAAAAATAACGAAATGTTAATTAAAAAAAACACTGTTGACATATTTAAGTCAAGAGTTTAGATAAGGTCGTGAAAAAATAAATATTTATGCACGCAGAAGAAAGCATTTCCCCTGATACGTCTCCAGAATTTTTTCTATATATATATATATATATATATATATATATATGGGCAATATTTTATGAGACAGTATAACTGTTAAATTATTCCATTAAATCTAAATAATGAATAAACATTTTACGTATGTAATTTATAATATTATTTCACACACTGATTTAATTTGTGATATCCCATATTTAATCAATGAATATGAATTAAGAAATAGCTAGGTTATCGTGATTTTTTTTAGTTGTGAGCACATTCGTCTTTCTAGGTCATCGTTAGACTTAACGGTTTTGTGACCCTGACCAAGCCCTTGAAAGGTAATCGCGTTCACAGTTGAAAATAATGCAATTTACCGGCGGTTAGATTTTTTATATTATTTATTTGAATAGACATAATGTTAAATTATATTACAACGTTATTTGAACAAGAGACGGAGGAAATATTGAGTTAAAATTACCTGACATCCAGCACTTTAGCCTGCGACAGTCCAAAAGCTCTGATGTTCTTCAACCATGATTTTGCAGCAATCTATAATTAATACGATAATATAAAATGCAATGCCTGTATAATTAGGTGATTATACAATTACCATGCTGTATGGTGAAACAATACACGCACTGCTTACAAGACATGACAATTATTAAAATAATTAAATACGCGAATGCAACTACAAGTGCGAATTAAAATTGATGCGATGAAAACACGGATGCATCGTATAGCCTAGGAAGTATTTTTAATTAAAATTTATTGGCAATGCCTGCAGAAAACCATGGTTTAATTTCTCCGTATAAAAAATAACAGTTTTATTGTAGAATTATTGTATTTTAACAATGCAGTTAGTAGCTATACGATCCGGTCTAGATTCAAGTTTATGTTATAAAATCATTATATAAATGAACCTTCAGGCTGGTCGTCCAAGGTGATCCAAACGTTGTTATTCCAAGAAAACATGCATAGTGTACTTTTTTTATTAAGCGACAATTTTTTTAATTGAGTTCCACCTCCACAAGAAGTAGCTCCAAGTATTTTACAAGTTACAATGTCAAAGATGGTACGTGTTAAAATAAACAGTTAATTTAAAGCGGATGTAATTAAGATTAAGATCTTAATATCTTTGAAAGACTGGTATAGCAAAAATAATGAATAAATAAAGGTGACATTAAAGTGAGTTGACTTATATTGTTATATATTTAAATTGCTCACGTTAACATTGCATAATTGAACGAACAGCTTAAGTGTTATTTTACTTTATGATTAATATAATTTCATCGTAAATTATTTCTAGTTTTCATTGTAGCAATGCGTCATAATAATAACAATTAAACATATTACACGTGAGCACATTATTGTTGTTTGTACTTATACTAATTAAATGCATGCATTTTATTTATGTATTTTCTATATAAAATACATTAAAAATAACAGTTATTGAGATCGGGGAATTACTTGTTATTATCTTGACAATAAGAAGATTGTTGTGATTGAAGATTGTATGGTTTTTTTATACTTAAAAATAAGTGAGATGGTAACTAACCTTCTCTGAGAAAAGGCACCTGAAGAAGAATATATAGAAGAATATTAACCTGGTTTTGCTTGTACTCGATGGTGAGCTCCTTCTCCAAGTAAGGGTCCAGGGGGCTGATCTTCAGGCCTGGAACGCCGGACGCGATGGCGACCAGCCCAGCCTGAATGGCATCTTTCAGGCAGTCGTTCAGGTCTGGATCATCGCGGCTGCATACTTTGAAAGCTGAAAAAAAAAGTAACTTTACTTTTTACTGTAAAGAATATATTTTTTGTACTTCTTAAATATTAGTAAAAACCAAACGGTTTGAGACAATCCTAAGAATATTCACTATTACTGTTATGACCCTTTCCGGTTAAATTAATCGATACATACTTCAAAAAATTGAATTTTAGTGTTTAGTTTTAAAAATCCGTTTGATAATGATTATACAGAGTGATAAAGCTCTTACTGCTTACGTAAAAAAAAAAAAAAACAATGTATCTAAAAATGGTGTGGTTTACATTTATACAATTCACATATATATGTATAGTGAAAAGTCGTCAGGCAAGGATTGTAGCATTTATTACGTCTTGTTTATGAATATATGAACACATAAACAAATATGCATTTCTATAGGTGATTAATGGATTTTATTTGCAAAGGGGAACATTCAAATAAAAATAAACAAATCACGGAGTTATTCAAAGCAGAAGCTAATAAAAAAAGTCACTGGCATTGCGTGCAGAAAACACATACAGTAAATAAATGTTTATTTTATGTCTTGAATGTATTGATATATTTTAAAATAAAAAAAACCACAAGGCGCTTGATAACCGGCTTTTATAAATGGCATGCATAGTTTGAATTGCATTTTTTTATATGTTGACAAATAACACGTACAATATCAAGACGTGAGAGGTCTACAAATATAAAAAAAACAACAGTCCGCGTGATGCGAGTAGCAAATAAATAAAGCATAAAATGCAGTGCTAAGCAGCCTACGCATGCTGCAACACAACGGACAAGCCAATATCGTCCTCTTATGCAATTTTTACTGACCACAAAAATATATAAAATACGTGAATGTTATTGCTGATTGCCGTTTGGTTGTCGGTTGATATTAATTTTGTCGTCAGCTCGTTCTTACAGTACTACAAGAAAACGTAACACTGTAAATACCATACTGTGCCCATTTAATGGACCGCATTAGTTCGTATATAAAAAAAAAAAAATGAAGGTAGGTCATTATATTAAATCGGAATTTCATAGAAAAAAAAATATTTTCCTAACAGTTTATTTGTTTTTGGGTGTAATGATAAAAAAAAGAAATCTGTGAAGCATAATATTGTGGACTCAAAGTGGTTCCATATATTAGGCAGAGTACTGGCGGGTTTCTGTTCCTCCAGAGTGTTTCCGCGTGCGTCTACTTCCGAGCTGATGCCGCAATGGAGTTTCCTCTCGAGTAATTGCCGGAGAAAGTGCTCATACTTCGATGCATGAATCAAAATTACACCGGAGGTAGACATTAGTAAGCCTATCGTGACAGTCGGTTTGAATAGGAAATAGTTATGTTGTAAAATGATATATAAAATAAAAATAAAATATCTAGAAATCTATTTACTGCTAAATAGTATTTTTCAGATGCCCATGATTAGTTTTGGTGTAAAATAACAAAAAAATGTATGTAGAATAATATATTTATATAAAATATTACAGCAAACATTATAATCTAATAATAATATTCTTTTAGGGCTTCAAAGTGCGGTTCGTTTATTTCGAGAAGTCTGAAATGCTCCGATCATTGTACAGACAAAGAAACAGGATTTTAAATAAATTCAAAAATATTTAAAAGGCCTATTGAAAAAAAAAATAGCGATGTACAAATCAATATCATAAAAATCAATAGAGCGCAGTTTAAACTCGCAACAAACTTGAATTTATTGTGTTTAAATTATCCCAAAAGGTTATTTTTATTCCTGATTTTGATAAGTCTAAAAATTATTATGATTATGAATAACATGAGTATCAACAGAACATGTAATTTACTTGCGATGACTTCATCAATGAAATACGTTTTCAGGTAAAAAATAATAAATATACTGCAAATTGTCATATTTTTTGCTGCAGCTTTTTACGAGTATGTTATAAAAATAGTTACAAATGTCACCAGTTACGTAAGACTCTGTTTACTTTCTCGGTATTTTCGTAGTTCTTATAACGCTTCCGACAATAATATGAAAGCCTGTGCATTGTCTAGTTGGTCTGTTTATATCACATCCGGAAATTTGTCGGAAATATCATAAATGATATACAACTACATTATTATGGCTGTAAAATGTAACCTCCAATAAACTAAACACTTATTATATTGTTAAAAAATATGATAATATTGATAATATTAAATAAAGTAAGAGAATATTGTAAGCATATCAAAAAATTTAATTCAGCTGTACTCGATTTTTTGAACAATCAAATATTTAAATAACATTTTGAGAAAAACGATTAAGTGGAAGCGATTTATTATGTGGATATTTATTTGACATTCATTTTAAATGAAGAAATGAACTCCAGATATACTTTTTATTAGGATGTCCCTCTTTTTTATGGTTATAATAAACATTCATGATGCATAAAAAAAACCTGCAAGAATACTAAATACTTGTAGCTTTCAAAAAGCTTGAATACGTGTTTAAATTATAATTTGTGAAATTGTATTTTGAATTGAATTGATCAATATGAAATACCTATTTATATAAAAAAAAACTTGTAGTAATAAATATATGACGGTGTACAATTACTGTAAATTCACTAATAAATAAATCTTTTTTAAAATTCCATACATAATACACCTTGTAATGTAATATATAGTTTATTGCTGAAAAATGTTTTAAGTTATATCTCAACTACACGTTTCTAGACTACTAATGTAGTAAGAGACTGATATTTAAATATTTAAGTAGTTGTAAAATAAAAATAAAGTATTTTAAGTTAAAATACGCTTGAAGCAATGATAATTAAATTTTAAATGACAGAGATTGGATAGAGATAGAGAAGTAGTTAATTGTATTAATTAATTGTAATAATTCGAGCATAACAAGTTGGCTGATGAATCATAAATGTAAATAATGCGACTTTGCTTGATTATAATAAATAATATAAGATAATCGATTTACTCTTTTATGTTAATTTTTTAATAAAATCACTCAGTAGAAGCAACCCTTTTTGCATTTCTTGAAACTCATGGACGGATTACCCCCGAGCTAAATATTATAAAAAACAAATATTATATTAGAAAAAATACATGAGTTGAACATTTTGAAATAAAGATAAATCCTTACACGTTTCATGATCTATTTCAATATAATAAAAACACCCATAAAAAGTAGAAAGGCACATTTAGTTCAAGGAGGTACGAGTGAAACGAATTATTTCATTATATTACGATGGATATGTTTGCATAATTTATAGTCAGATCATACAGTATTTTTAAGAAAAAAAAGTTGTATTAAAGTAGATATTTGAAGAAATATTAAAAGTTTTCTGATGGAAAACACACATATTGACATTAGCGGATTGAGAGAGGTTCTATTCTCTAAAAGGCCTTTTCTGCCTAAAGAAAGGCTATTAGAACAAAATGTATATACAATAGGTTGAAATATACATAAATACAACTGAAAATAATATATTGTGATAATAAAGATAATTGGCCCAGACTTATTGTAAAGGCTCCATGTATGATGGGATGATTATGTTAAACACTTAAGGGATGAAAAATTTATAAAATATAAATTATTTTTAACCTTTAATTTTTTAAGGACAATATAACATAATCGTCACACTTAAGTTCACTAGATCTTAATTATTTATTTCCAAAATTGGTTGTTTTGGTTATATTAAATATTGCATTTTACTATGTGGTTAGGATTATTGGACGATGAAAAACAAAGTTTTATTATTTGGCTTGTTTATGTCACAATTTTTTTTTATAGTACAATTAGTAATACAGAACGTCAAAACTATGTTTTTCAAAAATGTTTATACACCTATCCCCCGATTTACACGGAACTTTATTCACACGATTTCACTTTTACGCGTTTTTTAAAATATGAGTTTTAAATAAAAACACAACTTTTGCAGTTATTTTTTTAATTCAATTCTTTTCTGAAATACATTTACTCTGATGTGACCGTCTTCCAAGCCTGTGCAAAGTTCAGGGTTGCTGAGACATGCTCAATGAAACTGATGAAGAGAAGTCATCGGAACCGGTTGAGTTCACAGCAAAAGTCACCTGCGAAGGACTCGAGTAAGGGCGAAAATCGGGTGGTAATTTTCTACAAAATGACACGAATGATGAAAGAGCCCACCTGTTTCAGAAAGATATTAATAAATATTGGGAAGTCTATAAAGATTTGACCAAACACAAAACACAATCGTTAGTTGCGGATTTCATTACCGAGGTTCGCCTATCTAAAATTGTACTATCGAGTGATGAAAGTGACATTATACCAACCAGGAAGAAAATATTAAACGTCTACGAACGTGATAACAGCACTTAAATTGTAGGTTGAATTTTTTAATTTATATTTATTGTTTCTAAATGTAAAACGAATTACATACACGATAGACCATGTTTTTTTAAAAAGAATTTATTAATTAAAAACAATGTTTAAAATAAATAATTACATGTCAAAACAAAAACATTTGAATTTTTTTGAATGAAATACTTGAGTGATTTTCCACAAACAGAGTATCAAACACTCTGTTTAACTCTGAGTAACGAACATGTGGAAAATCACTCAAGTATTTTATTAAAAAATATATTAAAATAGAAATCCACCAAGTAATCTCTGTCAAAAATATTAAATTTATATGTGACAGTAATGTTGAACCTTTTTTAAAAATATATTTTCTAATCAAGGGCTGGAAATGGAATCTCAATATTTAATACGTTATTTTGCATTCTCTACTTGTAACGACAAGGTGTAAATATTAAAGGAAGCTGGTTTCGTGGAATTTCAATATAATATAAGTGACACGCGTCTTTTGAAATGTTAGCACAATATAATTTAAATGGATAATAATAAAATCTTGTTGAGGGACAAGGGATTTGATTCGTGAAGATCCATTATTACAATAATAAAAGTACCTTTGTATTTTGTCTTCACTTTGGGTTTATTAAAGTTATTTGCATTACTAGTTTAGTTATGTTACTATGTTTAGTTTAGATGATGACCCAGTGTATTGGGTCGAAGCTAGTAATGCAAATAATTTTAATAAACTCAAAGTGAAGACAAAACATAAAGGTATTTTTATCATTATAATAATGGATCTTAGCCAATCAAATGCCTTGTCCCTCAACAAGATAAAAAAATATTGATGAACATAAATGCGTTGATTTGTGATTTTTGATAAGCAGGTGTTTTTGAAAATCATTTGGTTTTTAATAAACTCAAAGCTAAGACAAAATACAAAAGTACTTTTATCATTATAATAATGGATCTTCACCAATCAAATGCCTTGTCCCTCAACAAGATAAAAGAATATTGATGAACATAAATGCGTTGATTTGTGATAAGCAGGTGTTTTTGAAAATCATTTGGTTTTTAATAAACTCAATGTGAAGACAAAATACAAAGGTACTTTTATCATTATGATAATAATATAAGCAGAGAATCATTGATTGCTTACGGTTTTCGACGGCCTGGGCCAGCAGGACGCAGCCGAGGACGACCGCCGCGGAGCAAACTCTTCTCATGATGCACTGTGAGTTCCACTGTGTCTGCCCGCCGCGGAGTTCAGCCGCCAAGTGCGTCTCCCCCGGCCCCCGACGTCTTTATATAACACCTGGCCAGCAGCTCTTGCATGTGCCAGTGCACGCAATTGAGCCTGACTTCTCCGAGGCTGACTTCTCGAGCCGCACTTCAGTCGCCATTGCTCGCACAGGGTGGCTAAGTGAACACTCGCTGCTCGGGTATCTCTTTTATCGAGCACTATTGCATGGATACTTGATTGTGCAGTCCTGCAGTGCCTACATAAGTGCATATAAAAAAAAACGTAAACAACAATATTTACAGCCAAGCATAAGGCTGTTTACGTTATATAATTTACATGTAATAACAAATTAAATAATTACTTATTACTTGTTGTATAGTGGGAGAATTATAATTCAAATTCATAAACATTGACTAAAATATGCAAAATATGCGAAGGTTGCTCATTTTTTTAAACTCTATTGCATTTAATAACTTAATCGATTATGAAGTTTTAAGTATAATTATAATGATAAAAGTACCTTTATCTGAAAGTATCTGATGATGACCCAGTGTATTGGGTCGAAACTAGTAATGCAAATAATTTTAATAAACTCAAAGTGAAGACAAAATACTAAAGGTACTTTTATCATTATAATAATGGATCTTCACGAATCAAATGCCTTGTCCCTCAACAAGTTTTAAGTACTTCACTTTATTAGCAGCAATGGCCGTAAAGGTTTGCTCATGGAAAAATACTGTTTATATTCTTTCGGAAAATGTATTATAGATGATTATAATACGAGCTCGTTTCATAAACCAGGTCGTGCATTATTATATGTAAATAATTACGTTGCCGCCTGAAGAAACTTAGAATTAACAGCGAGTTGGTGCCCAGCAAACGTGGAGCATCAGAATTCTGAGTTCATGGGTGTTTTGTTGCATTTTTTTCCTTGAAACTTCTGACATTTCGATCTCCGTACAGAAGCCATCTTCAGGACTTTGAAAGTCACGTTTAGTACTGGACGTTTATGTGGTTTTGCGCGCACCCTTCTGATATCGTTATCGATGTGATTTTCAATCTAAAAAAGCGCAGCAAAACTCCCAAATAGTTTATTACAAATACGGTCGCTAAAAATTACGAAGACATATGTAGAACATATATTTTTTAAGGGTAAAAAATAACGGTGGAAATAAGATGGGAGATAAAATAAATATTAAGGTTTTTGAAAACATCACGTTTTCAGTAACTGTGCATTTTGAGTTTGTGGCTTTCGTTATTATGAATAATACGTTATTGCCGACGTTTCTGTCCCGGTACCGGGTCATAGGGTAGTTTTTATAATAACTCAAAGAAAATCAACGTAATGAATAAATTGTTACAATACATTTTTAAAACGACAAAAGATCGATTTTTGTATACCATCAAAATATTTCTCAATGATTTTCCTCTCGCCATTTTATACACTGTATAATACATACGAACAGTACATTTGTCGACTTACGAGTCGTCGATACGAATAAAGGTGGATTATTTTTTTCAATTCAGCTGATATTTTTAATCATCCATAGGTTTAAAAATAAGAAACATCCTAATTTACATGTATATGATGAAAAAAGTGCCCGAGAAGGCCGAATATGTCTGCAACTGTTTAAATTGCGTGCTTTCCTATCATTTTCCTAGCGAAACCCTAATTTCGTAGAATAGGGTGCTTCAGATTACCTGAGCTTGAATGTCGTCGAAGCAAACGTTATAAATAAATGGTTTCTGGGTATAGGACGCATTAGAATTAATTTGACGTCATTGTTGTTCCCCAAACTACACCAAAAGCATAATAAACATATATATATATATATATATATATATATGCTTTTTTTTTCCTCCACATCACGGGATTTGCTTACGCCAAGATAACAATAAGACTAATATAATTGTTGAAGATATTAACCTTATCATTTTAATTTTTACTATTTGAATCGTATTTTAAATTTGAATATAAAATACATAAAAAGAAAAATATTAGCAATGCAAATTATTGAAATTATAATAATTTAGTTTGTTATGATGTTAAAATTTAAACATTAGCAATGCAAATTATTGAAATTATAATAATTTAGTTTGTTATGATGTTAAAATTTAAACATTAAAAAAGTTTAGACACGAGTAAGTAAATCGATTTTATTTTTTTTTAATGTTTAAGAAATTAAAACAAATTATTTTAATTATTATAAATTCAAGATTTATTATATTTAAGAGTTCTTTTCAAAACCTTATAATCTTTCACACATAGTTTACAACTGATAGCTTCAGTTCTATGGTAAGGGTAATTCAATACAAGGATAGTTCGTCGAGGAAGGAACGGGGATGGACTCGGCTACGTGGGAATGGTGATAAATAACAAAGCTTTTATGAAAATTATATAGATTTATTATTCGTTTCATGATCTATTTCAATATAATAAAAACACCCATAAAAAGTAGAAAGGCACATTTAGTTCAAGGAGGTACGAGTGAAACGAATTATTTCATTATATTACGATGGATATGTTTGCATAATTTATAGTCAGATCATACAGTATTTTTAAGAAAAAAAAGTTGTATTAAAGTAGATATTTGAAGAAATATTAAAAGTTTTCTGATGGAAAACACACATATTGACATTAGCGGATTGAGAGAGGTTCTATTCTCTAAAAGGCCTTTTCTGCCTAAAGAAAGGCTATTAGAACAAAATGTATATACAATAGGTTGAAATATACATAAATACAACTGAAAATAATATATTGTGATAATAAAGATAATTGGCCCAGACTTATTGTAAAGGCTCCATGTATGATGGGATGATTATGTTAAACACTTAAGGGATGAAAAATTTATAAAATATAAATTATTTTTAACCTTTAATTTTTTAAGGACAATATAACATAATCGTCACACTTAAGTTCACTAGATCTTAATTATTTATTTCCAAAATTGGTTGTTTTGGTTATATTAAATATTGCATTTTACTATGTGGTTAGGATTATTGGACGATGAAAAACAAAGTTTTATTATTTGGCTTGTTTATGTCACAATTTTTTTTTATAGTACAATTAGTAATACAGAACGTCAAAACTATGTTTTTCAAAAATGTTTATACACCTATCCCCCGATTTACACGGAACTTTATTCACACGATTTCACTTTTACGCGTTTTTTAAAATATGAGTTTTAAATAAAAACACAACTTTTGCAGTTATTTTTTTAATTCAATTCTTTTCTGAAATACATTTACTCTGATGTGACCGTCTTCCAAGCCTGTGCAAAGTTCAGGGTTGCTGAGACATGCTCAATGAAACTGATGAAGAGAAGTCATCGGAACCGGTTGAGTTCACAGCAAAAGTCACCTGCGAAGGACTCGAGTAAGGGCGAAAATCGGGTGGTAATTTTCTACAAAATGACACGAATGATGAAAGAGCCCACCTGTTTCAGAAAGATATTAATAAATATTGGGAAGTCTATAAAGATTTGACCAAACACAAAACACAATCGTTAGTTGCGGATTTCATTACCGAGGTTCGCCTATCTAAAATTGTACTATCGAGTGATGAAAGTGACATTATACCAACCAGGAAGAAAATATTAAACGTCTACGAACGTGATAACAGCACTTAAATTGTAGGTTGAATTTTTTAATTTATATTTATTGTTTCTAAATGTAAAACGAATTACATACACGATAGACCATGTTTTTTTAAAAAGAATTTATTAATTAAAAACAATGTTTAAAATAAATAATTACATGTCAAAACAAAAACATTTGAATTTTTTTGAATGAAATACTTGAGTGATTTTCCACAAACAGAGTATCAAACACTCTGTTTAACTCTGAGTAACGAACATGTGGAAAATCACTCAAGTATTTTATTAAAAAATATATTAAAATAGAAATCCACCAAGTAATCTCTGTCAAAAATATTAAATTTATATGTGACAGTAATGTTGAACCTTTTTTTAAAATATATTTTCTAATCAAGGGCTGGAAATGGAATCTCAATATTTAATACGTTATTTTGCATTCTCTACTTGTAACGACAAGGTGTAAATATTAAAGGAAGCTGGTTTCGTGGAATTTCAATATAATATAAGTGACACGCGTCTTTTGAAATGTTAGCACAATATAATTTAAATGGATAATAATAAAATCTTGTTGAGGGACAAGGGATTTGATTCGTGAAGATCCATTATTACAATAATAAAAGTACCTTTGTATTTTGTCTTCACTTTGGGTTTATTAAAGTTATTTGCATTACTAGTTTAGTTATGTTACTATGTTTAGTTTAGATGATGACCCAGTGTATTGGGTCGAAGCTAGTAATGCAAATAATTTTAATAAACTCAAAGTGAAGACAAAACATAAAGGTATTTTTATCATTATAATAATGGATCTTAGCCAATCAAATGCCTTGTCCCTCAACAAGATAAAAAAATATTGATGAACATAAATGCGTTGATTTGTGATTTTTGATAAGCAGGTGTTTTTGAAAATCATTTGGTTTTTAATAAACTCAAAGCTAAGACAAAATACAAAAGTACTTTTATCATTATAATAATGGATCTTCACCAATCAAATGCCTTGTCCCTCAACAAGATAAAAGAATATTGATGAACATAAATGCGTTGATTTGTGATAAGCAGGTGTTTTTGAAAATCATTTGGTTTTTAATAAACTCAATGTGAAGACAAAATACAAAGGTACTTTTATCATTATGATAATAATATAAGCAGAGAATCATTGATTGCTTACGGTTTTCGACGGCCTGGGCCAGCAGGACGCAGCCGAGGACGACCGCCGCGGAGCAAACTCTTCTCATGATGCACTGTGAGTTCCACTGTGTCTGCCCGCCGCGGAGTTCAGCCGCCAAGTGCGTCTCCCCCGGCCCCCGACGTCTTTATATAACACCTGGCCAGCAGCTCTTGCATGTGCCAGTGCACGCAATTGAGCCTGACTTCTCCGAGGCTGACTTCTCGAGCCGCACTTCAGTCGCCATTGCTCGCACAGGGTGGCTAAGTGAACACTCGCTGCTCGGGTATCTCTTTTATCGAGCACTATTGCATGGATACTTGATTGTGCAGTCCTGCAGTGCCTACATAAGTGCATATAAAAAAAAACGTAAACAACAATATTTACAGCCAAGCATAAGGCTGTTTACGTTATATAATTTACATGTAATAACAAATTAAATAATTACTTATTACTTGTTGTATAGTGGGAGAATTATAATTCAAATTCATAAACATTGACTAAAATATGCAAAATATGCGAAGGTTGCTCATTTTTTTAAACTCTATTGCATTTAATAACTTAATCGATTATGAAGTTTTAAGTATAATTATAATGATAAAAGTACCTTTATCTGAAAGTATCTGATGATGACCCAGTGTATTGGGTCGAAACTAGTAATGCAAATAATTTTAATAAACTCAAAGTGAAGACAAAATACTAAAGGTACTTTTATCATTATAATAATGGATCTTCACGAATCAAATGCCTTGTCCCTCAACAAGTTTTAAGTACTTCACTTTATTAGCAGCAATGGCCGTAAAGGTTTGCTCATGGAAAAATACTGTTTATATTCTTTCGGAAAATGTATTATAGATGATTATAATACGAGCTCGTTTCATAAACCAGGTCGTGCATTATTATATGTAAATAATTACGTTGCCGCCTGAAGAAACTTAGAATTAACAGCGAGTTGGTGCCCAGCAAACGTGGAGCATCAGAATTCTGAGTTCATGGGTGTTTTGTTGCATTTTTTTCCTTGAAACTTCTGACATTTCGATCTCCGTACAGAAGCCATCTTCAGGACTTTGAAAGTCACGTTTAGTACTGGACGTTTATGTGGTTTTGCGCGCACCCTTCTGATATCGTTATCGATGTGATTTTCAATCTAAAAAAGCGCAGCAAAACTCCCAAATAGTTTATTACAAATACGGTCGCTAAAAATTACGAAGACATATGTAGAACATATATTTTTTAAGGGTAAAAAATAACGGTGGAAATAAGATGGGAGATAAAATAAATATTAAGGTTTTTGAAAACATCACGTTTTCAGTAACTGTGCATTTTGAGTTTGTGGCTTTCGTTATTATGAATAATACGTTATTGCCGACGTTTCTGTCCCGGTACCGGGTCATAGGGTAGTTTTTATAATAACTCAAAGAAAATCAACGTAATGAATAAATTGTTACAATACATTTTTAAAACGACAAAAGATCGATTTTTGTATACCATCAAAATATTTCTCAATGATTTTCCTCTCGCCATTTTATACACTGTATAATACATACGAACAGTACATTTGTCGACTTACGAGTCGTCGATACGAATAAAGGTGGATTATTTTTTTCAATTCAGCTGATATTTTTAATCATCCATAGGTTTAAAAATAAGAAACATCCTAATTTACATGTATATGATGAAAAAAGTGCCCGAGAAGGCCGAATATGTCTGCAACTGTTTAAATTGCGTGCTTTCCTATCATTTTCCTAGCGAAACCCTAATTTCGTAGAATAGGGTGCTTCAGATTACCTGAGCTTGAATGTCGTCGAAGCAAACGTTATAAATAAATGGTTTCTGGGTATAGGACGCATTAGAATTAATTTGACGTCATTGTTGTTCCCCAAACTACACCAAAAGCATAATAAACATATATATATATATATATATATATATATGCTTTTTTTTTCCTCCACATCACGGGATTTGCTTACGCCAAGATAACAATAAGACTAATATAATTGTTGAAGATATTAACCTTATCATTTTAATTTTTACTATTTGAATCGTATTTTAAATTTGAATATAAAATACATAAAAAGAAAAATATTAGCAATGCAAATTATTGAAATTATAATAATTTAGTTTGTTATGATGTTAAAATTTAAACATTAGCAATGCAAATTATTGAAATTATAATAATTTAGTTTGTTATGATGTTAAAATTTAAACATTAAAAAAGTTTAGACACGAGTAAGTAAATCGATTTTATTTTTTTTTAATGTTTAAGAAATTAAAACAAATTATTTTAATTATTATAAATTCAAGATTTATTATATTTAAGAGTTCTTTTCAAAACCTTATAATCTTTCACACATAGTTTACAACTGATAGCTTCAGTTCTATGGTAAGGGTAATTCAATACAAGGATAGTTCGTCGAGGAAGGAACGGGGATGGACTCGGCTACGTGGGAATGGTGATAAATAACAAAGCTTTTATGAAAATTATATAGATTTATTATTCTTTTAGTGCTAAATTTAAATCTCGTAAGGTGTACAAGTAAGTCCATACAGATGCAGCCAGCTAGAGCTACGAGCACGCACAGCTACCCGGGCTCAGGTTTCTATTTGATGTAAATATATAAGAACAAAAGAGCTTCGAGGCAGCGCCTGACCCTGTTGTCTATTCTATAAAACTTCTGTAATACAATAATGACTAGCTTGTAATACAATCACTAATTAAATAAATTGTTAAAGTCAAATAATATGTCAGTTGTGTACAAATTAATATTAGGTATAGTTATTATTTATTTTTGTATATGTAAATATATATATATATATATATATATATATATATATATATATATATATATATATGTATATATAATTTGTAAATATATATCTGGATACATATAAAATAAATAAATAAATCTTTGAGCATTACTTGCGTTGGTTAATTATTTTAAGGACATTTGTTTAATCTAGTTAATTTATGTTATCGATAGGTACAAGTAAATACAAAGAACAGTAACTAACAAAACTGAATAAAGAAAATTTGATTAAAATAACAGGAAATATAAACTGAATTTCAAATCAGGTACTAAGAAAATTTAAATTGATAGTAATTATTAAATCTTAACACGAGTCACTCGATGTACAAAAAAATATTATTCTTGATTTCAGAGATTACAAAATGGACACTTAATTGAGATTACAATACAATGATAACGTAAATCTTATGAATAAAAAGTTATTTATAAAAGCCAAGAGCAGCCAAAAATTGTTGTTATAAAACAAAAATCACAGTACAGATAAGTAGAAATATTATAAATCATTAAAATGACGAAGTACACATTTTGAAAAACTATCCAGCCCTAATCACTCGTCTTTCTGCCATTATCCTACAAACCTACTTATATCAGAATATTATCACAATCATTCTTTGTATTTCACAAATTACAGTTTCTATTTGGTCAAAGAAAAACATAAATGTCTTTTGGTAAAGTCATCTTCGCTATCTACAGATAAAACATTACATATACATTTCATTTGCTAACTGAGAATTTTAAACCTCTACTATAGTACGAAGGATAACATTCATTAATTCTTCTAACTCTACATCTTGATATTGGTAATTGTCAGCTCTCCATCGACAATACATTTTCAACCTTATCGGAGTTGATCTTCCAAAACCTCACTTTCCCTCCGCTGCAGGGCATCCAGGGACAAGGAAAAATAACAAAATTAATAACAAATAAAAGAAAAATAAATAGGGGTTAAGGTATGTACAGATCACAATATACACCTAGAGAGATGCTTCTTCTACATTCCAGATCTATTTTATGTAACTTTGAAAATTCCATTTCTTCAATAGCAAATGAAACACTATTAGTATAAAAGAAAACTTCCACGCTTAAAAAAAAAATTAGTAAAAACGAATGCTTCTTTTTACTAGTACGGGTACAGTTGAAGAACTCAGTAGTTTGTGGGGTTCCTGTTGTTTAAAACGAGTGGAAATAATCATGAAAAAAGTATATCATCTGTTTTTATAAAAATAGATCATGGAATTAAATCTGTGAACAAGAAATCTAATTCAACTTGATGCAGACAGTAAAAAATATCAGTTGAAAATCAACGTAGCAGATTTCGATTTCCCTGTAGTTCTGATGTGAAAAATAAAAAAAAATTGTGTCGATAAGCTGGTGAGTTATTTCTTTTTTTTTCTGACAAAATAAAAAAAATATGTGTGAAGTTTTGAAAAACGTGATGATCAAACAAGCTTCAATAAGAATACGTAGATAGGCAGCCACTGTTATTAAAGCACCGTTATTACGCATGATGAATTAACATTAGAACATTTGATGTGAAGGAAGGGTTACTGAGAAATGGATATGAGACTGAAAACGATTTATGAAAAAATGATATGTTTAATGTATTCAAATGCCAGCAACGAAAATCTCAAAAACCTAAAAAAGAAAAACAAAATAACATGCATAGGTATATAAAAAAATAACAACCTTATTTTTAAACTGTCCGAGATGACAAGATGCAAGGAGGGAAATTAACAAGACCTCATATACTGGAGATAACAGAAAGCCACGTGCGACAGGTGCATGCAGACAAACAGTACCAACCAGACACTCAGGGAGTCCAGCCAGTCGCGGCTGCTGCAATGTGGCATAGAGGACAAGCCACTGTTACTAATTCATGCACTAACCACACTCGGTACCATATATTTTAAATGCAATAAGAGATACGTTTGGAATTGACTGTGAAATTGACAGATTGATGACAATTCAAGTCATTTTATTTGAAACTCTTATCAAAAATTATTAATCAACATTGAGAAAATCACGTTTAAAGTAAAGCTATTTAGAGTATTTTTTTATTATAAGAATAATTATCATAGGAATATTCACTATAAGATATTTTATTATTATTAAGATTTACTATACTACTGAAAATAATTTTATTTTATCAAAACTAAGCTCTAAGCTTGAAAGATTCTTAATAAAGAAATAAAAGACCAGCAGTTATGAAATTATATATAAAAAAAACTAATTTTATAATATGAACATATACGTTCACCAGAGTATTATTTTATAAAAAAAATATCATTAATTACACCATAAGTTAAAAAGCTGAAGCTCAGTATGAAAATAAACGTTTAACGAAAGCAAAAAACCGATATAAGTTGAAAGCCAACAAAGCAAGCATGCAACAAAAGAAGAGAGGGGGGATGTCTAAGCAAGGGGGCTCGGGAGGGACTTTGGCAGAAAGGCTCGGACGGGGACTAGGGCCTGGTAGGATTCATTGGTCCGCCATGGGGCAGCGCCATATCTTCACTTCACCGCTACTGCAAAACCAAAATACCCCAACTGTTAGGTCAATACAATGCACCGTCACTCCTCCGTCTGTTAGTTCCACAAGGCTTCGGTGAGACTAAATACTTTATTAAAAGACATGTTTAGACTAGCTACACAATGCGAGTATCACTATCCAAACCTTTGCCCTGATGGACACCGACCTCAGCGATTATAGAAATTTTAAATATATAATGGATTTATATGTATGTACAATATTCTCTCATTACTTGTACGATGATCCGAAAAAAAACTGGATTTTAATATCTATTCGCTTAGGTCACTGAAAATACAAGTCACCCATCAATTCATTTATCCTATACATAATTATAAAATTGATCCTTGATTTTGATGTTCAACAAACAATAATTGAATGTTTTGTTCCTTCATGCATATTTTCCAGTGATAAACGTAATTTTTCTAACAATGTATGATAATTCACTGCGTCTAGTGATCCAAAACTGCTTTAGTTTTCTTAGAGGTACATTGGCGAGAGAGTATTGTATATAGAAAAAGAGTGAGCAAAGAAAAACATTAAGTTTTCATCAGGCCTTGATCAAATTGAATTGAAATAACAATATTTGAAGTAATAATTTTCATGACGTTAAGAAAATAAATATTTTCAATTATAATATCCAATAACAAGAGTAAAAAATAAACGGAAGAGAAGAGAAATTAAATAATAAAAAAATATTTGCAAAGTAAAATAAAGATGTACTTTGAAAAAAAAATCACTCAAGAAAAAACGTGAGAAACCATAAAATATAGTATTTTAGAACAAACTCAGTGATTTATAAAATGCAGAAATATTCTTAACAGGCAAATGCTAATGAATGCATATTTTCGATGTGCTGTTTGATATTGTACAAGTCAGCGATTCATGTATTAAACAAGACTTAAAAAACAAAATGCAAAAGATCAGCTTCATTTCAGGTAGATAATACCGGAAAAAATATCTATTTTGATGACTGTTCACATTGCGTTAAAAACAAAGCTGACCTATGATTTGAAGGTTATCGAACATGAGGGGTATGCGTTTAATGTATTCATCATAACTGAATGAAAATTGTCCGATGTTTATTTTAATATTCTTCTGAGATATAAAAATTTATGTACATTAGTGTAATGTTTTTTTGATTTTATATACATACTTGGAGGCAGTGAATATTTGCGAAGAGTTAGTGGCTATGTCGTTGATGGCGGAGTTGTCAGCTTTCATCTGGGCCAGTGGGCGACAGGTGGCTGCGTCCCACAGCTTGAGCTGCCCGGCACGGCAGCCCGATACCAGCAGCTCTCCACCTCTCAGTAGAGCGAGGCCCATCACCCAGCCCTTGTGAGCATTGTACACAGTCTGAAATGAAGCACAAAGAAAACATAAACTGAATTCTAAATTGGACAAAAAAATGCCTTTTTGTGCATCATGTTGAGAGTTTTACATATTTAGGATTCTTAATTACCTGGTTTCTACCTACTCTCCACAAATAAAAAACTTAACAGATTTTACTGAAATTTAGAAAAGAGTAAACAATGAGTAAATATAAAAATAATATAAGATAGAATATTGACCCGAGCTTGATGCAAAATGGAAAACAGTTCAAGTTGCAGTGGCTTAACATATATAATAAAGAAAAATCTATTGAAGAGTTATTTGGGGTTTTGTGCTGAATGTGATGCTTACGTGTGGTGAGTCCATGGAGTTAAGGTGCCATTTTTTGATACTGGTATCGCGAGAGCCAGAGTATAGAATGTCATCACATAAGGCAAGGCACTGCACCCCGTCGTAGTGTGGTGGCTCCAGATGGAGTCTTGGCACTCCTCCGCTGTTGGCACCACTTGCGCCCCCTCGCACTTCAAATACCTATAATTTCCAATGAACAATAAAAAACAAAATTATGATGATAGTATCACATATGTTTTGAATGTATATATATATATATATATATATATATATATATATATATATATATATAATGTTATATTCAAAAGTTAATAATAAAACATATATGTATGTCTATTTTTTGGATTGAATGTCAATCAAGTGCATATTTATTACCAGGCTTATATTATTCTTTAATCATCATGAGTGAACTAATGTGCCTAATCATATTAAGTAAATAAAACATACCTTAATATAATGATCTTTAGAACCAGTGACAACAATATCATCCATATCGGTCAAAGGTCCGACAGCCAGACACATCACAGCAGCTTGGTGGCCGGTTGATAGCTTTCCGGTACATTCAAACCTGAAAAAAAAAACCATAGAAATAAAGCATATAATGAAAAAATATTATATATATATATATATATATATATATATATATATATATATTGTAAATATGATGAATGTTATGAGTATATGATGATGGACATACATTCTTAGATCCCATACTCGAACTTTGTCATTAGTAGTAGTGTAGAGAGTACTGCCTTGCTTGTTCAGCATGATGTCATATATTTGAGATTCTCCAGCCGGAAGCTGTACTGAACGGGACATGGCGGCCAACGGGACGATACTCCCTTGTGATATTCCTGATGAACTGCAATAAATAAAAAAAAAACATGTGTGATGATTTACTTTCGTTAAAATTTGTGCAAATTTTATTTCATGTAATAAATATTTGCAGTAGAAAGTGCCAGGTTATGGAATTAACCGATTAGGTATATATTTGAGGTTATTTTATTGATAAGTTGTAAATAGGTAAATGGAAGTAAATGCTTACCAGAGAGTGCGAATAGGTTTGACAGGAGAGGAACGCAAGTCCCACACTCGTACGTAAGCCCCTGACACGCTGAACACCAGACAGGTCAGAGGGTCGTAACGGACGGCGACAACATTGTTTGGATGTCCTACCAAAGTGTGCTGGACCTTTCCAGTTGTAAGATCCCACACCTTGACGGTACGATCTATAGAATGAGAACCGTGAGGTTTATTTAGAAAAAGTTGGCTTATTATTTAGAAACGCGGATGATTTAAATATAACAGGGATATTTCACCTGCAGCAGCACTGAATAATAGGTCTTCCGTGGCCTGCAGGGACAGAACTGCGCTGTTGTGTCCTTCGGCTATATGTGTGCAGTGCATGAGGGCTCGATCTACTGAGGCAGCCTATGAACAAAGAGATTTATGAGTTAAATCAATTATTTGTGAGAACTAAATATTATTTTAATGTTAAGATTTTTCAGATTTCACCAAACAAAAAATGTATCATAAAACCTATCATCGAACCTGTAATTAGATCAAATCAACGATGTCTATAAAAAAGCTAACAGCATAGTCGGGATCGCACAAAATAGATCCATGTTAACATTGTTTCTTTCAATATAAAAAAACTATAGTTTTCGTCTGCCCTGATGCCAACTATGCATAATAACATATATCATTGTTAATACTTTAAAAATTTAGAGCAATGGCATTAAATCAACTTTTTACACCTGATATGTGTAAACATTATGTGCGTGATCTTACCTTACTGGAGAACTCCTTGATACTGCCCCCGACGCTGTGGTCCTGGATGACGGTGTTGCCGGTGAGGCGGCTGAAGACGTTGTCGTCGCGAAGGGCAATGCGGCGCGTGGCAGGTGGTGATCCAGGCGGCGTGCCGGCCTCCAGGCCTGCCTCCCTGTGGTTAGTGGATGGCCGCAAGCATTAGTCACAAGCGCAGGCGGGTTATCAGCCATGGCCACAATATTCACTCCGAGACACACTTCGGTATGATGCCAGCCATGTTATATTGAACGCTGCATTCTTTTGGGACTCGGGATATTAATTGGGCATTTCAGTTTTATGGTTTTTTTTGTATGGATGGAAAATGAGTTTGGAGAAAGACATTTTAAAAGTAATACAACACTATATTAATACTCGAGCAATTTCGAACGACTGTGCCAGTATAATTTATTAGAATTTATTAAATCTATGAAAATTGTTCAGTAAATTTTTTTAGAAAATTAGATGCTTAGAAAATCTTCTCTCTGGTCAATGGCAGAAGTGTGTACATGATTAGATTATTAAAATTTTGTTACAGCATATTTTGGAGTGCTGGAAAAAAGTTTAAGAATTATACTTTTTGGTAATAAAAAATATAAATTTTTCATTAAAGATTGTGATTGAAATATTTTCTATGGGAAATGAGATGTAAATGAAATATTTTTGATGTATGTTTTCGATATGGGAATCATTCAAATGATACAAAACTAAAAATACACCGAAGATGATGATACAATTTTAAACTTAAGTATGAAAAGTAGGTATTTGTCAATAAAGGCAAACATACCAAAAGGTCAGAGAATAAATATAATTAAATTTTAAAAATACCTGTAATATTAATAAGTAGGTTCTAAAAACTAAGGTAAAAAGAAATCAATCAACAGGTAAGAAAACAATATCATGAAAATTAAATTAAAACAACAATTTTAATTACAAGGCTTAAAATATGCATGCAATGCTTGTTAGTAACTAAAAACAAAACTACTGTTAGATTGTTAATTCTATGCGAGTTAAATACGTGTTAACGATGGATATAATGGTTGCTAATGATCTACAATATTCACATTATACGTTAGTTTTTTTATGCTAAATAAAGTAATGGTCAATTAGTGCTGAACAACCTTTCAACGATGGATGAAATAAAATACCCGATGAATTTTTGAAAAATTATTGGATGCAATTTCTACAACTTGTGAGATGAGATTATTATGAATAAAAAATAAAATATTAAATGTATTGTCTTTATTATGTCAAAATAATACAATGGAAATTTGTGACTTGTTTAAATAAAACTTAAATATTAAATTAATTTAAAAATAAATTATGTATAATCATATAACTATGTTTCACTCTGTATATAATCCCTAATGTTAATAAATTATTGTTTATTTTAAATATTAGCAAAAATCACATATTTGGCACACACGTACACTGCCCTGTCAGGCTCCCGACATCCAACAAGTTCGCCAGGAATTAAAGCAATTAGAGGTAATTTTACTACTGAGGGAAAGCATGTACAGAAAACATTCAGCAGTGCAGTTAGTCTTTGTCCTCCGTAATCGATAATTCGGTTAAGAGACTGAAAATAGAAAAATACACGGAATATTGAAAACTGCTTTCATTTGGAATGTTCATTTCTTGTTCTTGAGCATTAACTGCCGACAAAGGAAGCGCGAAGCTCACGATCCAACCGAGTTAGAAGCAAAATCATTTACAGCAGAGTCCAGAATTTAGGAATCAATATATATATATAAGAATCAAAAAAAGAGATTTAAAAAAAACCACCTCAAAACACAAGAAAAAACCTGTATTTCTGCATCCTAAATTTTAGACTGACCATTCAATAAAAAAATCATTAAAAACACGCAAACCATGCAGTCAACATACTTAGCCATGCTCAAGGAATGTTCATATAAAAAAAAACTAATATAGTACTGGTCTCTTATCTCTTCAATATTTATCACACAGCTATTCAAATAATACTAAAGTATAAAATAATATGTACAGTCAATTAATAATTACTTAGCATATTGATGAAAATGTAATATTTTATATTTATTTATAAAAAGCATAATAATTTATGATACTGGATGAAAGTGTATAATACAGTATAAATATTTCAAGTGATATTAAGAAGTAGACTTACATGGAGCCCGGTTTCCCTACAAGAGGGTGTTGCATGGTGAAGCCACCTTGGCGCTCCGGGAATGTTCTGCGGTTCAATCTCGGAGAGATGAGGGGGGGAGTGTCAGCGGCATTGCTAATATTATAATAAGCCTTCCTGGGAAGGAAGGGAGATGGCCTCGTCATATCTGGCCCTGTGTTTTCCGATACTGAAAGGCTTCTCTGTGGCGTCAAGCCCCTGTTGCAAATGTACACACACATGAAGTGCACGGTCATGATGGTGCAGTGGATTATGTAATTGTTGTTTTTACTAATTGCGATAGTATTAAGACAAACACAAATATTTAAAACACTGCGTTTCATGAATCTACTTTGTGAAAAGCTTTTACATATATATATATATATATATATATCAGTCAGTAATAACAATTGCGGTAATCTTTCTCTTGTTAATTTGCCGATTGATGATCCTACAACATTGATAACCGGCCATCTTTTTGGTAGCATCCTCAAAAATACAAAGACATATGATTCATAGGTAAAAAAATTGTAATCTAAACTTCCGGGCTTACTGTTTTCCGTATAAAACAGTTGATATTTATTTAGATATTTGGCAGTCATTTTTTTTTCATTTAAGCAGATTAGCAAGAGAAGGTTGAAATTATGAAAGTTGGAAGCATTGAAACACAAGAGCACTATAGAAACTAAAGTGCCGATATTGTCAGATTAATACAGAATCACTGATTAGTTAGCAATGAGAAGGGTGTGAGTCGGTGTGTTAATATTGACAAAGCATTAACCTCAAGGAGCCCGGAGCACTGGGCACTCGGGAGAGAGGCTGTCCCCGGGGAGACTCTACGGAGCCGCCCATAGACTGGGTCATGACGCCCGCGTCTCCTTTCTCGCCGCGTCCAAAGATCCCAATCTCGCGCAGTCGCACCGACCCTCGTCCGTTGGTGTTCCTCTCAAAGGAGTGGATCGGAGGCGGACTTCGCTCCTGGCTGACGCTCAGGGGGGACATGCCCACAAGCAGATCCGTGTATAGGTTATTTTGGCCATTTTGTTTTTTAGCGGCATACTGAGCAGCGAGCTCAATGAGAGAACTGAAATGTTTAATGTTATACATGAATGTTAATAATTTATGATTATCCTTATCAAAATATAATTACACAAGAAATAATTAATTTTAGATATAGCAATGATTCCGTTTCTTTCTATACAAAAGTGCAAGATACTTCGTAAAAAAATTTATTAGAATTTTCAGACATCAGTTTGTACACAATGGTTCTATTAAATTCATAAAATTTACAATTGCTTACAAGTGACAAGACAACGTTTTATGAGCCATCATATTGTAATGACTCATTTAAAAAGACTTCCTTCTTTATTTGGGTAAAAACATGCTTTTTTTTATGAAATATCTTCTGCTTTCAAAATTATACTCTAAGTTAAAACCAGGAATCATCAACTCACACATCATCATCATCAACGCTACAAATAAAAAAAAAGAGCCTCTAGATCTTGACCAGAAATTATGAATGTGAATGGTTTGGTTTAAGCGTTATTTTGAATTTCCACAGTTAAAGTGACCGTATTCTATTAATAAAGCTCAATTATTAGGCAATAAAAAATGACAGCTTACCTGTCGACAGGAGAGACGGATCTGGTGGAAGTTCCGGAGCTGATTTCATTGTTATTGAAGCAAGTGGCGGGAGGTGCAGAGGTGCTTGGAGGCATTAACTCCAGAAGCTCTTTATTTGTTTGGTCTGCTAACATTTGCCGCAGCACTGTCTGCTGGTGTCCACTCTCGGATTGCATCTAAAAATGTTTGCATTTAAAAATTTATATTTATCCGGTGCCAATTAACAAATGTTTTATTTGAAATTTTTGATTAAAAAATTATTTATTATTTACATTGTTTATTAAAAAATACTTGTAACATCTCAATGGGGAAACAAAATGGGTCTATAAAGAGTTGAAGAGAGAAATATGAGTTCCACAAGCAAATAATATTTACTATAACTTGATGCTCTTCGGTTTAAATAAAAAGATTTATTTAGAGTTTTAAGGCAAGAGCTTTAAAAAACTCCGAAGGTACAAAGAGGAAGGATGCTACTTCCCAATAGTGACTTCATTACCATTATATAATTATTTTGAGAGTGCCAAGTTTGAGTTGACATCTAAAAATGCCTACACAAAATGTGTTACTATAACCAGATAAAAAAAAACTGAAATGATTAATATGATTTTTTGATCTCAACACATATAAGCTAAAGAGCAGTCATAATTTTAACAAAAGTATTGATTTAATTTTCCAAGTCTTAATTTTAGTTAAAAATTATAATAATTTTATATTAAAAATTATATTGAATTATAGCTTAAATTAAAAAAAAATGTGTATTTTGAGTCTCCTGTATTGTATGGGTTTTGAAGGCTATTTAACATTTTATGTGTCGATATTTAATAAATATCCAAAAATAATTAGAAATCAATAATACAAATTAGGTTACAGAAGTATGTAATATTAAAATCCAATTTAAGCAAAAAAACAGAATGGCATGCTTCGTTTAGTAAAATTTTGTCACAGCATAATTTTTTTAAATTTAAGCTAAAATTCAACGACGAAAAAAAAAAAATGTAAATATACAAATAAATAATTTACTTTTAGGTTTTATGACATGTACATTAAAAAAATAAAACAAAAACAAAATAATGATTGAGTATCATGCCATTAAATAATTAAAAACCCATAAAGATAGGTTTTTCAAACCAAGTGCACAATTGACTTACTTTTTAACTTACACATTATTATTTATTCAATATAAACAAAAGAAAATAAACAAGAATAATAGTTTATTGTGTTTATATAAACGTAAAAAATATAATCACATAGCAGAAAATATTTTACAACTATAGGTCAACGAAAGAGGTTTGACGTTAAAGAGTAAATCTGCAAAAAAAAATTAAAAGAAAATTTAGATCCTTTTTTGGAAGGGCTTGTTTCGTGTGATGCAAAAATAATATATGCATTTTTGAAAGCAGCATTACATTTAATATTATGAGAAAAGCCACTATAATGCATTTAAAAATTTTAATATTCAATACAGTTTTGAAATAATATTTGAGAAGAGATTGTGAATAGTTCAGATTTTTACAAGACAACTGACCTCCTGCAGCTTGGCTTGACTCTCCTTGAGCTGGTTATCTTTTTGAGATGTCTCATACATGTGGCCAACTGTCATGTTGTACAGCTTTTCAATGATATATCTCGCTTCTCCCAAGTCGATGATGTTGTTTACGATAACTTGAATATCTCCTTGATCCGTAGAATCCTGAAAATATGAATAATTAGATATTAAAAACAAAGATAGAAAAACATTAGTTAATTACATTTTGAATTGAATTAATCACCAGAGATCGAATTGTGATTTAAAACAATTGTGCATCATATAATAGATAATACTAAGTAATTAAAAATATAAAACAAAAAAAAAAACTCAATAAAATATTTACAAAAAAAAATGGTTCCCGTTGAATAGTAAACTACCATAATGGGCAGTAACGATATGATATCGGTTACGAAATGGTTGCTATATAATTAAGGGTTAAAGGGTCAGGCATTTATTTTAAGCACTCAGGTCTTGAGTTAGAGGTGGACAAAGTTTGATGTCATGCATCACTTGGTACATTGCACTTATTGAGGTCAGCAATAAATTGAATCGTAAACATTTACAACTTTAATAAAGACAAATAGGCACAAGCACGACTCACCTTGGTTTCCTCAATTTGCATGATGTGATGCTGTGCCTCAGCGATGCTGTCTTGCAGATACTCTATATTGGACTTGACAGAGTCCAGCTCATTGTCTATTTCCAGGGTATCGAACCTGTTCATGACAGCTTGGTTTCTCCTCTGCTTCAGCCTCTCCATTTCCTTACCCAGAGTCTCCCTCTCCGCCAGAAGCCTCTCCATGTCTCTCTCCATGTCCCCGATTGCCTGTTTGTTGAGTGCTACTTTGCTAATAGTCTTTTCTATTGTATGCCATTTGTTTTTTGCTAATTTTTGTGAATATGATTTATCTGAAATGGAAAAACATTTTGTTCAAAATTTTTTTGAAATAATCAGAATACTCATCACTGAAAAGTAATAATTTAAGGAAGTATACCGGAGCGCCTGCCGGCCACTTTGTTGCTCATGGTCTGTCTGTTTCCTCGCCTGAGAGCCGTAACTTCTTCTTGCTTCCTCTTAAGAACTTGTTCCTTGATTCTTTTCTCAGCTTCCAGGGATTTTATGACATTTGCATTTTTACGCGACTGCTTTTTAAGTTGTGCGATTTCTCTATTTCTAATATTCTCTGTTTGCTTGTGTCTTGCAGACTCATCTTTCATTTTGTTTAATAATTTAACCTGTAATAAAAATAAGAATGTTCATCTGATCAACTCTTGGTTGAAAATATTTTAACATTCATTTTTACTACTGTGACAATCAGTGAGGTTCTTTAATAACTGAATGTCTTTACAATAGCAATATCACTATTCTAAGATTAAAGACTTGTCAACTTAATAAAATAAACAATCACAATTATTCCGAATAATTATAATTTATAAAAACCCAAAATACACGGAGATTTATATCAGTAAATTTTGTTCATATGTGAAATAAAGTAGTTCAAAAATGATTCTGAATCTTATAATTCGTTATTCATGAAAAGGGTGAAAGCATTTATTGTTGAGATAATAGGTTTTACCTTATTCCGTTTCATTTCTGCAAGCTCATTCTTCATGCACCTAATTTGATTATCGCAGTTGGCTTGTGTGCGAAGCAACTTGGAGTGCTCCTTTTGGGCGGCCTGTAATCTCTTCATTTCCCTTTGCATGTCAGAAAGTCGCCTCTCATATTCCTCCTTCACCCTCTTCACTTTCTCCGTGGGTTGAGATGACTGGGCACCGGCTAAGTAAATAAATCAAATTGTTGTTCTGTACAGTACAAAATATGAAGATACATATTTAAAATTCAATAAATTAAAGTTAGCACTTACAATATGAAGCCAGCACTTTATCTCTTTCTTCTTGCGTGAGTTTGATCTGAGTGTGCAGAGCCATCATCTTGTCTTCATAGTGTCTCCTCATGGAGTGGAGCCGCCTCTGTGACAACTCCAGTTCCTCAATGAGTTTTTGTTTCGTATCGATGTCACCGCTGAGAGAGGCCAGTTCAGCTCCCAATAGTGCACAGACTGAAATAATTCACATCCACATATTGTTAAATCAACAAAAATGAACAAAAAAACATTATCTTTATTGCATTTATATACCTTTGTTTTCAGAGTCGGTATCATCTTCTGAATCAGATTCTTCTCCTTCAGATTCATCACTATCTCCTCCGCTCTCTCCCTCTGCTCCCTCTCTTTCTCCCATTTCTGGCATTCCTCCTCCGATAAGTGTGCTTTGACTGAGTTTTCTGTTATATTCCATCTCCCCCATAGAGCGAGCAAGAAGTTCCTTTTCTTTGTAGAGTTCCCTCTTAGCGTTGTTTATAACTGTGGATGAAGTATCAAGTAGAGATACATCCGGGCTTAAAATGAGACTTTTTGTCATGTTGGTCTGTCTTATGGCTGCGATGTTATTTTTTCTAAGCATCTCATACATAGTGTTAGCTTCCAATAATTTAGCTCTAAGGTCCTCTATTTCTTTGATGTACTGTTTGATCATCTCTGTAACACCGTTGTCTGAGCCGTCTTCTCCTTCCGCTCTGATCCAGGTTGATGTGGCTCGTTCTGCCAAAAGTTCGCTATTCTTCAGTGACAGCTGGTCTATGGTGCCCTGCATTGCTTTGACTCTGGTTCGCAAGTTGTTGAGTTCACTTTGAAGAATTGAATTCTCATGAAACATATCATTGATGCCATCTTCACCATTATCAGTGATCACTCTCTTACCCTAAAAAAATATAATAAACCAATATGAATATAATATACAAACAACGAATGTAAGGAGTGAATCTAAACCATGTCCAGACATTTACAGTTAATTCCACATGTTATTTGATGGAGTCAATATGTGATAAGCTACGCATTATCCCTTAATTTATGTTAAAGTTTTGTGATTTTCAACTTATTTAATCTCTTTTATTTTATTGGATTGTAAAATGCAAAATAACTTTTGTGTTAAATATATTTCTTAAATATTTACATCTTTAAGTAAATAGAAAGATGAGTGCTAGTAAGGTTACAAAATGTTTTGATTATTTTTATTCATCATTTTAATTGTATTACCTGTCTAAATTCTAAAAGTTCTAGCTGCAATTGTGCTATTTCTTGTCTAAGAAGAGTAATTGTCCTGGAGCTCTTGTCTTGATTGACTACAATCTTGTTTTTGATATTTCGAGCCCTATTAGCATATTTCAGTGTATTTAGGGTCTCCATGAAGTCCCGGTCACTAGGGGAGATGCAGGCAATCATAACAGTCTGGCTGTTTCCTAATAACAAGGACACAAAATTACTTAAATCTGATAAATTTCACATTGGAAGACATATTCTAATTTATATACATCGGGGCTGAATCGTTACCTCCTAAGGAATCTTGTAATAATCTAGTAAGCTTTGAATCTCTGTAAGGCACATGCGACGCTTTCTTAGATTTGTCACCAAGGGCAGATATCACATTGCCCAAAGCAAGTAAGCCACAATTAATGCAAATGCCCTCCTTCGCACGGTCTCCCGTGGCACCTGTGAAATAGAAAAATAAGCAAATTATACATAAGAAATCAGACACAAAAGATATGATAATACTAGATATCGTTTTGTCATAATTACCTGTTCGCTTTAATCGTTCTGATCCAGCCAGATCGACAAAATGAAACTTAGCTGTGAGAGTTTCGAATTCATTTGTAGGATCCACCGTTGTGTCAGCATCTTCCTCGGGATCCTGAAGATATAAATATTACAACTGGTAAAAAATGAAAAGGGATTAGTCGTTTTAGTAACTTGAGTATTTGAAAGTTTGTAATGTTACCTCAACACGGACTAACCGCTGTTGCTTGATGTGAAGTGTAAAGACGGCGTGACTCCGACTGGACTGTGCGTTCATGCCGGTGGCGGCTGTGGTGCGAGCTAAGGCACCTAAACGCAAGCATTGCACCGCTTCCGATGCACTGGTCACTGGCTTCAATGTCACCCCTGACACGCGAATACCTCCCGTAGTATCTTCGTGGATCTTCACTCGCCCGTTTAGCGACTGAAAATTCAATGAGTAATAAAGTATAGTTATAGCAAAAGTTATAGTTATAGCAAAATTAAATGAACTGTATAAATAATCAGAAACCCATGCTATAAGAATTGTGGTCAGTTAAAGCAATAAATGTCAGCCTTATTTAATATCTTGTTTTTATTGAATATAATTTACAGTAGTGATAATGATCTTTTCAAGAAAATGGATGTATCATTTAAGTGGAACAGTAGACTTTGAAGATAACTTCTACACTCATTTACATGATCGTGCATCTGTTTACACCCACAGCTCAAAAGCAAATGTGCTGTCTTCATATAAATATGAGCCTACGGCCTTGATATGGGGCAAGGTGGGCCCACACAGTCGGCACCCAAGCAAGTGTCCTGTTAAGTCAATGCCTTGCAAAGCCAGCTAGGGCAAGACAAGCCCACACGGCCCCCGGCCACAGTCGCTCAGGTGCTGACCTTGAATATCTACATTGTGACTGTGACAACTTAATAAATAATTATTGCAGTCAATTATTACTGTGGTTTATTTTGCATTGTTGCGGTGATTTAGAAGTAACAGTTTGAACTGGAGTCGCTTACGTCATATGGCCGGAGGAAGCTTGGGTTGCCTTACTTAATGTTTTTATACAGAAATCAGCTGACAAATACTTAGTCAAAATATTCTTAATTTGCAAACTACTGTCCTATTAAAACTTGCAAATTTAATATGTCAAGTAAAACTAAATTACTTCTAAGAATATTGGTGAAAATGATAGCATTTTATGTAGCGATTTGAACTAATTTTAGACCGCGATCTCACAATAAAAATGGTCCGAATTAAATGTCAGTTACAAACCATATGGACTGTATATTATGATGTCTTCCTGGAAAAATCATCAACAAAACTGTTATTTGAAAAAAATTAGCACTGTGATATTTGACACTACCTTAGATCCATAAGAATCCCTAGCGGGGTCGAATAGGTCGATGATGTCCTCGTTGTAGAGCTCCATGAACTGCGCCACGACCTTGAACTCGGCAGGAATGAGTCCCTTGGAGCGCGCGTCCCTGCTGCGGTCCTCGATGCCCTGGAAGAGGTCGTGGATGGCGCGGGGGATGATGCCCATCTGCTCCTTGATAAGCTCCATGTCGAACGCTGTGCCCATCGTGTACGTTTTACCGGATCCCGTCTGGAAAATAAATATAAATCTAATTTTAAAAAAATTATCGCACGCAGCGCATCCGCAGACACGTTAAAGTTACGCTAGTGTGATATATTTGTCGACTGTACGACCGCTTGAGCTAAACGCGCGACTGGACAATTAAGATCAACTCGGTGATTGTCAGCGTTTACTGCGATAATTTTGAAACGAATTAATTAATTAACACAATTTTACATCTAAAAAAAATTTCCGTCAAGATTACGGTGTAAGCAAACACAGGCTGGGTATTGATTTCATTTGAAACGGAGACAATACGATGAATTATTAAATTTGTCCAATATGATTCGAAAAGCAGGACAAAGACTTGCCGTCGTTTTCCGATTGAACAATAAGAACGGATGATTCGATAAGCTCGAAAAATGAAGACGTTTTGTATTGCAAAACATTTTCAGCTGATGTTTGCTTTCGACGCTAACAATGGAGCCGATTAACACTTTCCAATTGCAAATCAATCATAAAGTTTAGTGCACTTCTTGCTGCCGGTGAAGCACGCAGTTATGGGGACTGCAGAATACTATTACCACTCAAAACAAATAAAATTGTATAAATAATATAATAATGAAGTGCGTTAAACATTTTTCGGAATTTACATTTTAAATTATTATTTTCGAGTCAATATATCTATCAATCTGTAAATAGTACGCATACACAACTTCAAAATTGTAAATAGCTTATGAGGCTACTAAGATTTATCACTCAGGATAGTGAGAGCTGTTCGTAAAAGTCAACGAGTGTGGCCATGCCTTAGTAAGACAATAGAGCTTTCATTGTTATCAATAAAAAGTATTAATAGCCTCGTAAACCATTTTGTTTTGTTTATATGCTGCAATAAACATTTTATAATTATTCATATTAAATGCCCCTTTGAAATGACAGCAATAAAAAGGTATATTATCAAAGAATTGAAAAAGACAATTATTATTTTCGTAGTTAATATTTGAAAATAATTTTGGAGTGTGTTCAGAAATTTTACATTAACTAATATTTGCAAAAAAGAAAACGCGTGTTCATAGTCTTTTGCCGATCGTAATACAATTATTAAATATTCAAATCGACTATTTTATTATGACGTCAGCACTCGCTAGGCGAAGTTTTAATTATCCCTCGTTCAATATTTAATTTGTAGTCGAATCCCGGGTCGGTGATAGACCGCGGATCGATGCGGATTATGGTCGATACACCGTCTAGGAAATCGGAAATGGCTCGGTCGGTAGGACAGAATTATTGACGAAGATGGCGACTGCCGCCATGCCGGAGTCGGGGATTTACCGGACTGCGGGAGACACGGCAAGAAAACGGCCGGGCTGTTGCTAAGTGGGCAATTGAAACTAACACTGGGGGACTCATTGTAAACGAATGACTTCATAGAACCGGGCATTATACGCTTGTTCTGTATATTGTATTATAAGCAAATATATTTTTTTATTGTATTAAGCTTCGCGACGTAGTAGGTATATGAATTGGATTTAAAGATTTTTTACTACAAATAATTAATTACGTTATATCATAATGAAATTATCGTTTTGTTCCGTTCGTGAAAACTCAGAATATTTAACAGTTATATATTTGTTGTTAAGATATATATTTTGAACGATTCCGTGATATATGTGAGGTCCAGAATAAAAACCTGACATTTCCATTTTTCACATGCGAAAGGCTTATCGACAGTATGAATAGCTTAGTAACTTAATAAATTAGTATGGCAACAATATTTGAATGAGCAGTGATTATAAATCAAGGACTTCTCTTAAGTTTATATTAATTTGTAATTTTTGAGTCTGTTCTTAGAAAAATATATTTCAAAAAGGATATGTGTACGATAAATATCACCTCTAAATATTTTTTATACTTTTTCAATCGTTATAAAAAAAGTTACGTTTTTCTGATAATATGTATTAAGGTCAGAGAGTTCATTTTGAATTTTTCAAAATATTTAACATACAACATATAACAAAGGAGCAGCCTATTCTTATATTACCAATACGACGAAACATGAGATATTTTAAATATTTGTGTAAATAAGAAATCTTACAACAATACGAGAATACACTCTGTTGAAAATTCCTGAGCTTACATCTATAATCTATAAATAATACGACTGTGCTGCTAATGAAGCTAGGTACGAAAAGCCAGGTAATTTGAGAGGCGGTATGAATGATTGGTTTGACCTTGACTTGGCTCTCATCACGCAAGCCATGGTGAGTGCTTATCAAAGACCAACAAGTCGGTGGGAACGACAGCCACTGTCAACGATCTCAATCTGGAAAGCGGTTTAAAATTAAATACAACTTAAGAGGGCTACTTTTTCAAAAATTCCGTTTTCATTCACCAACCCGGACACCAGAGGTCTCTAGCGTAGCTTTCAATTGGAAACTGAATGACAGTTCTAGTTGGACTAAGTTTTGTTATTTATGGTCAATTATCAAAGAAGAATTTTTTTTTTTTAATATTTAATAAATTTATATTGTTGATTTTTCTTTTCAAATATTCAAAAAGGAATAAATATTTATAAACATTTTAAAATAATTATTGTCATATTTAACTTATTGAAATTATGCTATAAAGCCACATTTCCATGGGATTTTTTTGTAAACTTTGCGTGAATTCAGTAAAATTGCAATAAATCGACCACTACTTTACCTTTTTACAAAAAAAATTCCAAACAAGAAATATAAATATTCACACTGAAGTCAAAATCCGTTGTTGGAGGTTCCATATTTGAGTTTTTTGATCATTTTCTCGTACCTTTTGCGAAAAATCGAATGCACCAACCAAAAAAATTTAAATGCAAAAAGTTAGATAAATCCCTTCTTCCAAACGGAAGCTTTTTTTTATTTCTAATAAATACTCAATACTCTAAAAAAATCAGTTTTCAACATACAAAAATAAAGTGACATAATACATATATAAATATATATATATATATAATATATATATGTATATATACACGCATATATATATATACATATATATATATACTTATATGTATGTATGTATATATATATATATATATATATTTATTTAGACATATGTATGTAAATTATAATAAAAAGGCCCAAATATATATAATGAAAACACACATCTCACCAAAAACATTTATTTATTATTAATTGAACAAATATATGACACTGGACAGAAATCTGAACATTATACAGGTTATTTCTTTTCTTCTTCATCCAGTGCCTCTCTTCATTGGAGGCTTAGTAATGTGCAATTGTCCTTGTACTTGAAAATACCATTCGTGGTGGACGTTTATAGTAATATTCTGTTTTTTATCTATTTTCCAAAATTTTAATTTTTTGTTGAGAATTGCTTCTTCAACACTTGTTCCCGATATTGATAGTGGATATTTTACTTCCACAATTTTATCACCACTAATTCCATCAGGTGTTGACGATCTATCAAAGGGACACAATTCTAAAAAAAGAAGGAATTTACTAACTGACAAGATGATTATTCACGACAGTTTTCTTATTTTTCCTCCAATCGATTGATTTACAAGACACTAGTAATATATAAAATAAATTTACTCGTTTCGCTTTTGGATTCTTAGTATGTATATGAAAGCGAGTATTTTCTTGGCATTTTGAATTTTGTCACAAACTGTCCGTCGCCACTGTACATGCAATTATGAATTTTTAGGTTAGACTTCGTTATGATCTCACGACCAATGACTGTTAGACCAGGCATCCTCAACCTCCAGCCCGAAACACGTATTCCAAAGTGAAATATGCAAGAAATGTATATAGAAATCGACTTACTGATTCTCACCTTGATAACGTATTGAGAGTAGTGTGTAGCAATTATAAACCCGATTTTTCTAAAATAAAAAAGTTTTATCTCAATATCACACTAAATTTGAAATAGGCGTTTGGATATATTTAGGTTTTAAAGATTAAGATTTAATACATGGGAAATAAGTGTAAAACCAAGTCCCCACTAACTAATTGCCTGAAAAAAGCCATTACTCAAAAATATTGCATGTGTGACTTGTAAGAAAAAAAATGTTGAGTATCACTGGGTCGGGTATTACGGTCGCAAATGCTCCTGTGTCGAAATTGTCATTTGTACAAAGTAGCTATGTTGCCAAATTGACATCTTAGAGAGAGACATGCTTTCAATGCAATGTTGCCAATATTAACAACGACAAACGAGCACAGTAGCCTAAGCTGTCATCTGCTCCGTTCTCTATGGATCAAGCATGGCTGACCACGTCACAAATATTCTAAGTAGATTTTTAAATAAAATACATTTTTGTATTTTACTCGCAAAATACGCACAAATTTAATACAATTAATGTTTAAAAAGTGACATGATGAGCTTAAATATCTTTTTTAATAGATGTCAAGCCTTGTACAGCGATAAATCAACCAATAACGATTTTTAAATACCGAGAAACGAATTGGCGTCATGCTCGCTTGGAGGCTATCTCCGTTCTGACAGAAATAGAGGACCGTTTTACCTGGAGAAATCGTGTCATTTGATTTATTTAATTCTTAGTTTATTATTCTATTGATAGAGTTGATTTTCTTACAGAGTATTAAAAAAATATTAAATTATATTTATCTATTTTTTATTATTTAATTAACGTCCATTTTCAGGGTAAAATAAAATCTTGAAGATGTTGAAAAATTGGATAAAATGACGACTTTTTAAAACCAAAGTTTGATAAAGATTTTTTTTTTTTTAATTTTTAAATTAATAAGGCGCACATGGTTTATATTTAATCTTTTAATTCCAATTGAAAAAAAGACTTTTAAATGTGTAGGATTCTTGGAAAATATGCCGGACGAATCTCAAATTCCTACACTTCAATCGGAAAAACACATATTTATCATAATTAAAGTAAATTTATAAGAAATAAAAATATATTGTGTTCGGAAGAAGGGATGTATCAAACTTTTTGCATTTAAATATTTTTGATTGGTGCAGTCAATTTTTCGCAAAATCGACCAGAAAATGATCAAAAAAACTCGAATATTCAACATGGCCCTTAAATATAATTGAAAAAAAAAAGAAATTAAATATACGTGTGAATCAAGCTTTTGACCCCTCTATAGCATCCACGAGATATTGGATTTGAATTATCGCAATCTCTTAGTCGTATTTGTTTTGTCCGTCTATACTACGTTATATTAAGATAGAATATGTAAATTAATAAATAACAAAAATAAATTAGTGGCACTATACTAAATGTTAATGTTGTCACGTGCATAACCAATTTGTAATTAATGTGAATAAAGAAATTGATGTTGGAGAGATCGAAAGAGTACCGGTATGTGCATCAAACACATTTTTAACAAGTCTGGATATTTTATTGTTAAAACATAGTTTATAATTATTACTACATAGCCAAAATATTACTGAATAAACATAGTTAGTAAAACGTGTTCTTTTTAGCTAATAGTATATGACCATATATTCAAGGTTCATAAAATATTTGACCACCATGCTACCAATATAATGCCTTTTAGTTGATTTGGTTATAATAGCTAAATAACGTGCATTATTCATAAATTTATGTACAAATATTAAATTATGTTTGATCGATCATTTTTCATTGATTGCATGCCACCATCACTGTAGGTTTTTATAACCGACAGGCAAAAATTCCAATTCTTGTTACATTAAAATGCAAACAAACCGAACATGTTTCTAATAAAATAAAGATAACCATTAAACGATAAATCATTTTATTATAATGTAATAATAGTTCAGGTTGATGTTTTTTTATTATTATTATTGTAGATTAACATAAATGTAAGTAATAATTCTCATTTAATCAGCATTCACGACAGTGTGTGAGCTGGACTGCATTGTGCAGACAATGTTGATATGATAAAAAAAAAAAAATTAAAAAAACGGAAAAAACGATAACCATAGAGTAGCAGCTTCTTGACAACAAAATGCTATTCCAGAGAGAATGTTAATAAATTATAATTTCATTGTTATTAAGCGGGTAATGTGTACAAGTTGTCGACCCGACGCACTGAATAAGAATGCAAATAATCAGAGAAAGCGACGGAAGATCCGTTTTAGAGAGAATCCTAATTAATCAGCGATAATAAATTACGTGTAATTGGCGAAAAATGGATGGAAACACGCGAACCGAGTGTCGGTGCGATAAAATATAACAACTTCCCACGGCGGGGACCGTCCGTCGCGAGACAGAAAGAGTTGTGCGCAAGTTCACGGATACAATGGCACGAGACAATCAACTATGGAGTTTGTTCGGAGATAGGGGATGCATGTTTTCGTGTTATAGGACTGGGATTTCACCAAATTATAAATATGTTTTCTTCAATGAATGAAATATGAAAATCAAATTAATAGAAAATCATGACGCCAAATATTTTATTTAGTTAAAAAAAAATGTCCCGCAAATATTAAAAATATGGTAACCCTGCTTCGAGGAAAACAAACAAAAGCATATTGTGCCGGCGAGCCGCAGACTGCGTCACGGGGTGTCTGACCAGACAGAAAGCCGCCGGTTGTATTAAATCACAATATTATGCCACTGTGAATATACAACGACGTGACTTTTTAAAGTTAGCACGATATTTAGATAAAATTAACAAGCTTTACTAGTGCAGTCTACGGTAAAATAAATAAAAACATATTATATTTTAGACACCGAGTCATCAAGCAGGTGCATCGATACTCTTGGTATCACAAAAAAGTCATGCACAGCCACAATCCCCAGTCCAATAAACTATCTACCCGAGTTATTGAACGCCTATCGACAGGCAACATTGAAACCGCAAACACTGATTTGTGTGCGCCGAAACCGTGTCAATGAAAACTTCTGTCACGGCGAATCGCCGAAGGTTCCAACTTTTATTAAAAATCGGTCGTTAATTATATTTATACACGGGACCATTCGATAAACACGTCCGGCGATGATTACTCTATTCATTATAATATTAATCAAAGAAATGGGACGTTCAATGCCACGGCATTTGTCAGACAAGGAAAACGATTAGCCAATTATTGTTTTACGTTCTATTGATAAAAAAATGAGGCAAGAAAAGTAGTGTGAAATGTTCGTTATCGAGAATTGTTTTTTTTTGATAAGAAGAAGCAATCAAGATAATAATTGTTTATGTCTAGAAATATAAACAATTGTAATGATAATAAGTGTATATTATTGATTTTTCGTGAAGACCGTCTCACAGGAAGTACGATATTGCCTATACAGGTTTTATTGATTGAGTACATTTTTTCAACATTAAGTCACACAATATTTAATTGGCATTATAAGTACGTTGTTTCACTTATGGGATATGATTGTTAAAAATTCTTGCTTAGTACCGGTGATTCGTTGGTATAGTTGGTAATGCACCGGCCATGTAAGCTTGGGGATGTGGACAAATCACGATTATATTTTTCTGAGAGTTTCTTTAATCAATATTCAATATTTGAAAAAATGTGTATATTCGTAAAAAGTTTGTGTACAACTTATTTAATTTTTATAAATCATGTACTTACACAGTTTTTTTTTGTCCATGCAGTGTCATTTTTGGATTTTTACTGCTCGGTAGTGTTGCCACGTGGGCAGACTATTTAGGAAGGTATCGCAAGGGTGGTGGCGAGAAACAAAGAAAAGCAGTGCTCACCTGTCCGTAGGCCAGCACCGTGGCGTTGTAGCCGTCCAGGCTGCCGCGCACCAGCCCCTCCACGCAGGCCTCGTACACGTCCTCCTGCTGGCCGCCCGTGTCGAACACGTGGTCGAACGTGAAGGACTTGTCCTGGCCCAGCGTGACCTGCGGCTCGCCGGGCGTCACGGCCGTGCACACGCGGCACATGTCGATCACCTCGCGCGGGATCTGCGGCCGGATCCTGCAACGGCGAGAGAGCGTCAGCTGGTCGTCAACGGTGATGTCATCGGAATAGGAACATCACGTTGGGTAATTATGTACATAATGATCGGTTATATCTAAGCCTGGACCGAAATACCACAAATCAAATTAATTTTAATAAAAACACAACGTTAAAATGTGTTTTGATATTGTCCGAGAAATAAGATATGGAAACTTCTGGGTATTATTTTAATACTAGAAATGTAGCCCGTCATAAAATGACGTATTCGATGAACGATGCAATAGTGTTTGAACATATGTTTGGCTGACAATTAGATGAATATTTGATTTCATTTTGTACACATATATTTTGAATAACCGGGTATTAATTTCGAAAGCAATTGTGCTATTCTTTTTTAATTACGTTTGCTGTGCTTAGACGGTGTTATTTTTTTAGGAGGCATTTTAAGTTATTAATGATGTGATTAATAATTTCTAACGCAACTAAAAAATAAAATTGGTACTTGTGTCAAGTTGACATAAACTGGAAATTTCTTAGAAGCATCATATTTTGTTTTTTTGTAAAAATTCTAAATTTGAAATTCTCGCTGTGAACAACAGAATCATATAATTCGTACATAAAGCATATTTGATAGTTTTATTTAATTAGTTTATGAATGAAAATATTATCCTATCGTCTTGAAATTCGGCACATATCTGCGGAAAAATTTACTGAACCTACGTGCTAAAAATCAGCGTTGTATCTTTTAAGATATTCTATAGAGAACCAAAAAATGAAACATACACACACACACACAATGGATATTATTATAGTAGATATATGTATTTGTGGGAAGAATCGTCTGGGTAAAATGTTTAAAACATATAATGAAATTAATTTTCATTAAAGGTTCTATTATCAGCATTATAATTGTTTATCAATCAGAAAGGCGGTCGTTACTTTTTGGAGTTTTACTGTAAGATTAACCATGTACAAACAAAGTAAGTTTTACAGTAAAACTTCAAAATGAAACATCAAGAAAAATATTTTGACAGAAAAGTAGTTATGTTAATAGTTTACAGAACTATTTCTATTACCGTTTATCAAAAAAACACGCTGTTCATACAATAAACCTGTGTATGTAAGCAATGCGGTTAAATTAAGTTTACGATTTATTTAAATATTCAATCTCAATTATATTTAAAAGGATTGTGAAACCTTATAAGGGAAACCAAAAAGAAAGTATCGGAACAGTGAAAATGGATGCTTATAAAAAAAATGAAATTTTGCAAAGCTTTGCAAACAATGAATCACGGAATTCGGCTCGGGGTGGCGTGTGGCCAGCATTTTCAGACGGCGCCACCCCTGCAGGTTTGACGCGCCCCTCGCCTGCACGGGAGCGCCTCGTCTATCGACCCGGCCGGGGGCAAAGGTCATCGGGGAAGTCCCCGCGAGCCACTTGTCTTTTCCTAATAATTGTGCTCTCAGACACCGTGGAATGCCGTCCGAGCAGCTATTAATATCAAAAATATTTTTCTTAACGCGCTTGACTAATTTTCTAATTTAACAGTCTGACCCAGCAGGATTCGCGTGCGTAATTATTGACAACTTTCAAAAGTGTCGAACATTATAACATCTTTACAGAATCAGTATGATTTGGTATTGCTATACCACAAATCAAATATTATAACATACAATTTACAAAAATTTATATCGATTGCACAAAAATACAGTTTAACTATGTTACGAGCAGGCGAATACCATGCTCGGTTTCATAGCTCCCACGTAGTGATCTGTGTATTCTCTTGAAAGTGGCCGAATCGACTAAAAATACACACGAAACCGAATTACCTAAACCATAAATAACACCACAGAAAACAGTAGGTGGCGAATAAACCCGGTTTACTTCAGCAAAGCGATAAGATTAGCCCGGCCCGGAATAGAGCGCCGCGGACATTGCATTGTGCGCCGGCCTGGCGGAACACTTGGGTCGGCGGATTTATGATATCGCAGACGGTCGTCTGTCACCCGCAGGAGTTGCCAAGTTGTCTGCTGGTGCTTGTTAGTTTTTTTTTTTTTTTTTTAATTTGTATATAATAGAAATATTTACGGATGACACGGGCACATATACTTAAATTATTTTTTCTTGTTTATAGAGAAGCGGCTCAAGTAAACTTGAGTTAACCAATTTCATCAGTAATTTGATACGATTGCGCATCGAAGCATTTTTTTTGCTGGAAATATTCTGAAACACTAAATGAATAATATTTTTTTTATAAAAAGACCACACGATACGCATACCATAGGCATTCAATACCTGTTGGCCACAGCTGTCATACATTATGCAGGTAGCGGCTAGAGTGTGGCGGCACCGTGCTCAGTCAGGTTTAGTGCACAGTCACGTGATGAAAATTTTAAATAATTTTTGTGTTTAAACCATAGGAAAAAAAATAACCGAAGAAAAGCACTCACGCGCGCGGACAACGCCGATTGTGTATTCTCGCGATGACACCAGCCAAGAGTAAACAATAATATTGCATCACGGAGTCATCATTTTTTTATTGCGTTATTAATATGAAGGTCACGAGGCCGTTTCAGATTATTATAGACGCAAAAAATGAGCTTGAATACGTTATTACAAAGTGGTTTTTTTTTATATTATAAAATCACAAAAAACATCAGTAATCAAGATTGTTTTTTTTTTGTAAAAAAAATCATATCCGGTTTCTATGTAAGCAAATACAATCAATCAATATTTAATTTGATAGTAAGATTATTGATATATAGTATATACTGATTTATCTTCGATATGGGCAGAAATATTATTTAGAATACTCTTGTAAAATAAAATAAAAATTGGCACGTACTATTAATCTTCTATTTTACTTTCAATAAATGATTACTGGATTAAGCCTCATATGTTTAGTATTTAATATTATTGGCATAAAGTTCTTAGTGGAATTTTATTTTACTATTTACGACTAGTTTCGCCAACTTATTATGTTGTCATCTACAAGTAAGTCAGCTTGTAGATGCCAACCTAGAAAGTTGGCGAAACTAGTCGCGTAACTATAAATATTTAATTTAAAATAAAATATTGAATATTTTTAAAATCCTTCATAAGTTGACTATATTTACCCAGTGACCCTCGTCCGCGACTGGATTTACGAACGTGGATGATTTATTTTATCATTGTTTTTTTAAATTGGTTAGACCTTCATATTAGGTAATCTGGTACAAGATTGCTTCGAGAACTGCAAGGTATGGCAGGTAATGATGGAGAGAGCTGAGGTCCAGTGCGCGGGCGGGAGGGGCCAGGCACTCCAGCGGCTCCATTGTTCCACTAGTCTTGCATCTACAGCATCAGAGAATGGACGCTCGAGGAGCCGCAGTCAATGTTCAAGGGTTCAATTCTTAAATTGGGTGAAACCGAGTTTTTTAAAATTATTCTACTGAAGCTAAATGCCGGATGAACTATACTGTCACTACTTTTTGTTTCTCATTGGAAGCTTCACGATGTTTAAGAGATCTGTGTTTTAATCGGATGTAAAGAGGAAACTTTGTTGAAAAGTCTTCAGAAAAAGTTCAATGTTATCAATGTTGAAAATAACTATTATTGTGAGTGTCATAGTATGTATCTATTTTTCTGAAAATTTAGAATTAACTTTTATCGTTTTTTAAAGTATTTTTCATTACAAAATAAATACCAAGTTTACCACAGCAAAACTATGATTTATTAATAAATCCAAAAAAACCAAATAATATATATTTTGTAATATAATCGAATAGACCGGCGACGAAAGAAAATTCAATAAGAATTCAATATTTTGGACAGAAAGTACTTGGTAGAGTTCCATTTTGATATTTTAAATAAAATTATTTTGCATATAAAAAAATTAAAAAAGTATTATATTTAAAATAGAATTTCACCAAGTACTATCTGTCCAAAAATAATTGAATACTAAAACATCTAAATTCAATAATTTATAGCTCATATATTTCAAAACTAAAGCTTTTATAGTTATACTAGCGGATACCCGGCGCGTTCTACTGCGCTAAATAAAGAAATAAAATACTTTTTTTATTTGTTCGAAAAAAAAAAAAAAAAGGAAATTTTGTTTATTTATTGACTTTTTATCTTAATGCTAGCGGACATATTGAGTTTTTTCGGTAGGTGTGTAAACATAAAATTTTTTTTTTGGCGTTCCAACTCTAAACGCAACATAACAGGAATTTTGCGAAAAATAGGAATTTTCTATGTTCATACCAGCAATACTTAGCGATTGGCCATGAGCCTTGTTGATAGTTATTACAACAGCACAATTTAGGTGGATCTAAGTTGCGAATGAGCATCTATGGTGAACCAACTTTTAAAGTTAAGATGTGTGGTGACATTCCAGATGGTTCCAAAGAGTTAAAAAACTCTATTGGATTGTTCATGCAATTTTTCGCAAAATTATTGTGGCTGTGCTGCTCGTTATTCGGCTTTTTTTTCAGTAAAATAAACACGTTGTTCGTTTTCTAAATGAACAGCAAGATGTTGAAAAGTTGGGTATCATTCGTGAATACTGAAACCAGGAATTTCATATTTTTTCAATTTCGTTCGTGAATACCAGACCAGGAATCAATGTCAATATCAACGTTTCTTACTTTAATGGTGGTGGTGAATCCTCCATCTTCTGGCTTTCGTCGTCTGTATTTCGGATATCCATCCTCACCAGGAATTGTATCTCCGAATGTTTTCCAAATGCTTGGACAACGCTGTGTTGTCAGAAACGTAGCTTGTAAGCGGTTCTGGCGGGTCAACCAGCGTTGACAACTTGGCTTTTCCGGCTTTTTCAACCGGGTGATTCCTTTTGAAATTTCAGTGCATGGCAGTACAAACAAAGAGAGCTCATCGGCCCAATTACAACATTCGGATGATTACTGTAATCGCAGTCTTTGTCATAATTGAATGCCACCAACTGAAAATCGATTCTTTGTATCGATTTAACCGCACGTATCTGATAACCTTTAAGCCTGTTTTCATGTTGTTGAGGAGTTTCAGCAGCTCTTGCTGTGGTAGCTCTGATTCGAACTTGTTCTAGACGTGCTTCATGTTGTTCTGGTGTTTCTACAGCTCTTGACTGCCGCTCTTTCAACCTATTTGACTCTGTACGCACTTTTCGTTTTCCGGCAGTTTCGGCTGTTCTTTCGGCTCTTTTTCGTTTCGCATCAGCTGTATTTTTTCCAATTGCAGCTCTTTTCGGTGGCATTTTTTGATATATATATTTTTTTGATAACCAAAAATGATACCCGGCGTGTGCTACTACACTAAATAAATAAATAAATATTTTTTAATTTTTATCTTAATGCTAGCGGATAAACAATGTATTGAGTTTTTTCGGTAGGTGTGTAAACAAAGATTTTTTCATTAACTACGTGGCGATAGTTTTTTAACAGCAAGTCTTGTTCCGTTGCACAATTTAGGTGGATCTAAGTTGCGAATGAGCATCTATGGTGAACCAGCTTTTAAAGTTAAGATGTGTGGTGACATTCCAGATGGTTCCAAAGAGTTAAAAATCTCTATTGGATAGTTGACTCTATTTTGGAACTTCATTATGCAGCAATGTTTTCGCAAAATTATTGTAGATGTGCTCCTCGTTCTTCGACATTTTTTTTCAGTAAAATAAACACGTTGACCGTTTTCTAAATGAACAGCAAGATTGGATTGAACAGTTGGATATCGTTCGTGAATACTGAAACCAAGAATTCGCCAGACAGCTTCATTACTGCGACCCATCTGAAATTGAGTGATTTCATAGTTTCGATTTGAAAGCTCAAACACTGCCATATCACTGCCTTTGTTAACATATTTGCATATGTCCTTGCATATGAATTTCACGGAGTTGCAGTGTTCCACATTGATATATGATTGAAATGTTTTTTACAGTATTGGACTGTATGGAACAATCCATATGTTATCAATGTCAATATCGACGTTTCTTAATTTAATGGTGGTGGTGTATCCTCCATCTTCTGGCTTTCGTAGACCAGTTTGAGTTTCATCGATCAAATCGCGTGGATATCTTTTCGTGCAATTGCCGTCTTTTATGCAAGGCGAATTCATATGCAACACTTCGCATGGGCCGTGATGTTCTTACAAACAACGTCAAAAAGTATCAGATCTTCACGTTGATTCGGGTGTTCAGCAGATATAAGATCGATGTCGATTTGAGTTGGAATAATTTTTTCAATAGACGAAACTTGTAATACGAATATTTTCGTATAACAATTTTTTTCCCATATATAAACAGACAAACTCATTATGATAAAACACGTTGTGAATGACAGATAGTGATTTTGTTTTGAAAGTCCGTACGATCTGTCCGCGCGATCTTCACAATGTTCTTTTTTCAATTTTTTGCGAGGAACGATGTCCACTTTACAGATGTTGAAAATTTTTGTATGGAAAATATCAAAAATCGACCTAATTCTGTTCCGTAAGTTCGGCAGCCTGTAACGGCAAGTTCATTCTAATATTTACAAACATCAATATCAGTATTTCTCGATTGGTAGCCATGCAGGCAGCCAGCTTCAAGACATTTTCGCGTATATGCAATACGCGAAAATGGCAGTTCCTTTTATGAATTGGAAACTTTTGTATGGGATTTTTCTTAATTGAATAAACCAAATTTGATAATCAATTTTTATAATTTTAGTGGTCTTGATTACTTTCGGTATTTTTGGCTTTCAAATAAACACGGTGTGGGGCTCGTCGGTCGTACGGTTTCAAAGCCTATAGCGGACTAACAAACATTTTTAGTGTTTTATATATATAGATAATGCAGACATTTATTGCAATAAATAAAATTGTATACTTTTGGTTGAATGAATATATAATAATATGCACCGCACCAGTGGCGTGCCGTCCATAAAAGTAAAAAAGTTGTGAATTCATTTAAATATGCATACATTTATTAACTTTTATAAAGAGTTTACCGTTTATCTGCTTCTATAGATAACCTGCCGCCAATATGTACGTATTTAAAGGTCTATGGAAATACACAAGTAAAATACACGGGTGGTAAAATTTACAATCTACAATAACGCGTTTTAAATTCTAGTGATTGTTAAGACAAAAAAGAAGCTGCTGTTTGGTATATAAATGAACAAAACATGCGATTTCTGAGAAGTCGGCGACAAGGGGTGGACGTGGGGGTGTTTCCACCCAGGGAAGCCGCCCCGGGGCGCAGCTCCTGCAGCGGAGGCTCTTTGTTCGAAGAGGTTTTTGTTTCAAGAGGGGCGGACCAGGTGCGAGTTTATTATTGCTAATTCACACGAGATAGCTACAAAATAGATAGATACAAAAAAAGGAACACAAGACAAAAAATAACACTTGCAGGTAGCTTTCTGAATAAACAACCTTGTTTCATTATTATGAGGATAATACTAGTTATTTTACCATTTACGAAGGTATCATTTGCATGTGTATTTGTTCTCTGTATGATTATTATACAAATAATTCTAAACGATTTTATTCTAAAAGAAAAAAATAATAACTAGAATATCCGTACTAGACATACTGTGTAGAAGTACTGTCTTACATTTTAGCATGATTGACGTCTCGTGGCGTCTACTGCTTGCGGTTTTCGAGGCATTCTCTCTAACACCACATACCGAGAGCATACATTTTCTTCCCCTTCTATTCTACATGAAATGTGGAATTTCGTGAAAGTACTGGGTTTTTATGTTTACTCCACGAGGTGCTAGTCTTGGTTGCCTTTTTGCGATGTTACATTTTAGTTTCACATAATCTGTAATTATTTTTTTGTTAAATTGTATGCATTAACGAAATTAATCTAGCTAGACTATCTCGTAAACTTTCAGCAATTTTTAATTAAATATTTAGCCAAATTGATTAAAAAAAAATTGAGTCCGAATGCATTTACTCCGGATATTCTTAAATTAATTTTATTACAGATATATATATATATATATATGAAACCAATTATAATATTTTTTATTAAATAAATGTTTTAGTGTTGTTCCAATATTTATTTCACTCCGCACGAAGATGCAAATGAAAAATCCTTTCAATATAGCAGTGAGCCTCGAAGATCTGCAGTAGGGTATGGTTTTAACACGTTTGTAGTCAATTGAGAGAGAACGATCAAGTAACTAGCGTGAAGACTTTTATAACGCATTGGGCGCGATATACTACATAAAATTCCTGGTGGGCACATCACCGCGGCCACGCATTGTTATTTACTTGATAATCGCCAATAAGGTAACAAGCTCCACGCTCTGCTTGTATCGATCGGAATGCGTGGAGGATTGCACGAGACCCGCGGGGGCGCAGCACACCCCCGGGGGGCTCGCGGGGGCGCAGTACACCCCCGGGGGCCCGAGGGGGTGCGCACCCGAGCGGAGAAATCGAGGCAAGAAGTTCTTTGATGTCGTCTCTTGAATGAGGTATGAAATTTGATGAATCGCCCGATTAGTGCCGGCCCGACGCACGCGGCGCGAGCGATCTGATAGTCGTGGGACATGCACTAGTTTTTTTAGTGAATGGTTCCGTATTTAGGACGCTACAGGATTGCGGTGCAAATGATTTTATGTTATCATTAAGAAAAAATATTTTCTTTTAATCCTAAACAATAATAAACTCACAGTCACTGTTGGCAACCCGTTAAAATGATTGTGTTTTGCTTTTTTGTCTTCAAGGGGAGACGACGCCCGCGAGCACCCCAACCGATGTTTGAAATTTATAATAAACGAGTATCGTAATAAAATTGTCATGTGTGCGGAATAAAGTGTTTTTGAGACCGCGATATCCGTATACCTGTCGCGAATCTTTGCAGAAGAATAATCATACCGACCGCCGTCAGTCGGTGCGAGTCGAGCCGATATAACTCGCCACGATCGCAGAAGTAAAGAATTACAGTCCACTCAAGAGCTTGTGACGCCCCTAGAGCGACAAAAATAGGGTTGTCACTCCTCAGTATTTACGAACCCTTGGCGAATTCGTTAATTAAATCAGATGAAATTAATCGGTTGCTGAAGCCTTCAATATAGATTTCTAAATTGGAAATATACTTCACACTATAGAAATACATATTTTAAGTAAAAAGAAGCTTTGGCTATGATGTATATGAATACTAATGTCATGAATCGTGCATAGATGAGCATATGCAGGCATCGCGTAGTGGCTCGGGACGGAAGTATCAATAAGCAGCGGAGACAGTTCGATAAGACGGGAAGCCGCGGTCCTTGCGCCATGTTGAGGCAGCTCGGGGCACGTGCCTGCATTAGTATGCGGTCCTCGCAGGCCTGCAGACTCGTCTAGCGCGCTCGGGGCTCGGTTAACAACTAACTGTCTTGTCAGTGTTGTATTTTTTTATGTTTAGCGTATCCGTGATGTCGCTTCTTGGAATATTTATGTGACAACGCGTTTACGATAGTATTGTGACGTACGGCAAAGGCATGCAGTGTGTGGAAAGCTGCACAATAAAGATGTTTGGTTTTAAATAAATATTAGTAAACTCAAACGGTTGACGAGATTTTTTTAGGGGCATCGTTTAAAATCTAAGGCGAAAGCCTTTAACCCTTTCCACTCCTATGTCGAGCTGGACTCGACATCGCGTTTCTTCACGCCAACTCCTATGTCGAGCTGGGCTCGACATTTTACAGTGTTTGGCAAAAGTATATTTATTGTTATTGTTATTACTTTTATTTTATCAAATATTTTTTGTATGTATTGTGAAAGACATACATTAGTAATTTCGTGATATTTTGGTAAGTTATTCAAAAGTATTATTAGCTAAATATTTACGAGAATATAGCACTTTTTACGATTTGTCACTCGACGGAGGCGGGCGGTTGCCGCCATAAAGAGTCAGGTAGCAAGACCCTGCAAACAATAACAGGTACCGAGTATGTTTGTTATTTATGAACAGTTAGTTAATCAGATAATATAAATATGGGCGAGGTGGTTATCGCAGACCAATACGCAACATCCTATTGCTTTATGCGAAAAACATTAAAATGGTGGAGAAAACTGTTTTTCTAGGGTCTAGAAACCTCCATAGAAAATGCATATATATTGTATAAAGAATGCAATAATATTGCAAATCCAATAAGCTATAAAGCATTTAGAGAAAAGTTGTTACTGGAGCTCATAGGAGACTTTCGTGCTCCGATATCAAAATCAGGGCGATTATCCACAGGTGACACTGTTCAGCGCTTAGATGGAAAAAGTCATTTTATATTTTCTAATTCTCAGAAAAAACGTAAAAATTGCATGGTGTGTTCCAATAGGAATGTTCATGGAGAAAGAAGAGAAAGCACATTCTGTTGCGAGACCTGTGAAAGGAAGCCGGGCCTCCATCCAGGAGAATCTTTAAAAAAATACCACACCAAAATAAATTTTAAACTTTAAATTGTACGCAAAATAAATTATTGATAGACTCTTATCTCTTTTTTTTTTACTACCTTACAACTAAACAATCATAACAATATCATAAAAATATGTTATTAATTTGTTTTATGATTATAAGCTATTGTGTAACAATAACATCTAATTTATTAACAAAAATCTCATGATTACCTCGGAGTTGGTAAACGGAAAAATTAAAAAAATCAAAGAGTGCAAAGGGTTAATGTCACAGTGGTAAATGTCAGAAGTGATAAATGTCACCATTTGATTATTTTTATATAACATATACTATACTTATACAATTACGATTTTCTTTTTGTTTTCAAAATTTTCGATTCGGTAATGTGTCATGTAAAATGATTTAATACTGTCTTGTGTCTTAACACTAAACGTACCAGCACTTGATATATACCCATTTCTACCACAACCGGTCAAATGACCGGTCATTGTGTTTTTTATGAAATATGGATTTAAGAAGGAAATAAACATAGTAACTTTATTATAACTAAACAAAAATGTGTACTAACGATTTTTATTACATAAACAAAGAAAAATAATGTTTAATTCATTGCTCATAGCATTTTTTTACATATACAGGGTGTCTCCATTGTACATTTACCGCAAACATTTTTTTGACATTTTGAGCAAATTTTGATTGTTTTACTTTCGTTACAATAATCTATTTGACACGTCTTACCTTGATAAGAATCTGTAGTAGATTTAGGCAATGTCCCTTTCGTATTTGTTTCTTTTTTTAATTGTTTACAAGCTTCTCGAAAATCGGCGGCAAGTTCTACTGCTAACTGGAGTAAAAAATCTTACCTCGAGATATTTTCTCCTGTCGTTTGCTCGTTAAAAATCCAGGCATCTATGCCAGTTAAATCAACGATATTGAAAAATACTTGGAGAGGCCATCTGCAAGACTTAGATTTTATGGTATATTTCCTCGCCATTTGATCGGTCATGCCTACACTAAATTTAGTTTGATTATAATATGAAACGGTCTCAGGTAAACATTTATCATTGTTATCGACTGTTACTGATTTATGTTTAGAACTATGTAAAACAACTTTTTTTTTGGTTTACTTTTATAGATTGTAAGAGTACAATTATCTGTGGTGAAAATTTTCATCTTTCTTTTGATTCGCAATTATTGGTAATTATTCCCTTTTATTTGAGCGGATAGTTCCAACTAAAGTTGTTTTTTTCATTAGAAGTTGTGTTGCTAGGGACTTGCTTGTAAAGAAGTTGTCTGTGGTTACAGTTCTTCCGCAACCCGTAAATGGTTCCATGAGTTTGAGTACAACATATTCAGTGAGTGGTACTGAAGAGGGACTATTTTCATCTTTTCTTAGATATGGAATTGCATTTATGATGTATTTGCTATCGACGTCAGATGCTAACCAAGATTTGATTCCAAATTTATCAGGCTTGTTAGGCATGTATTGCGTAAATTTACATCTTACTTTAGTTGGAGATAGCTGTTCGTCTACAGTAATATTAGCACCCGGATGTGATAAATTTGAGAATATCTGTGAAATTATGTCTGCTCATAGTTTCTGAGAAAAATTTAGGCCCCCGTATGTTATTCCACAAAAAAGAAACTTTCAAATGATTTGCTCCATATGCACCTCGTGCATATAAAATTGCAATAAATTCATCTAATTTATCTTGAGGTAAACTCCAATCGGCTCCTAACACTCTCTTTGCATATTCTTATATGGCTCATAACACGGTGGTCAATTATCAACGAAAATGCAGTCTTTACTTTACCCTCTATCCTGTGGGGCCTACTTCTTGCCTGCAAATGTTATGAAGTGGTGATCTTCCAGGTGTACCACCTATTTGTATTTCTTTCCAAACAGTTCCACCAATCGTAACATGCTGTTCATTTTTATATATCTCTTCTTCAGAGTAATCTCATTTTTTTTCGTCCACGGCATATATTCACAATATTTTCCTCTTCATCGTCAGTAACTGTACATTCAAACTCTTGACTAATAGATCATTTTCAACCTGTATATCTTCATTTTCACAAAAATTATCTTCATTCATTTCCGAAAACTCTTCGTCAATATTATTTATATCTTCTATGAACTTGTACTGTTTTGATTGTTTCGACATTTTTCTCGGTAAAGTGTAACCTGTATTAGTAATTTAGTAAAGATATCAAAATAAAATAAAAGCTACCTACCAATACTTTAAGTTTGTGTCTACTTTTCTTATGTTATGTATCCAACTTTTGAGATCAATATTATCTTGGGTACACACCGGGCTTCGGGACTAAAATGCTACTTTCAATCTAAAATTTTAGTCAAATTCTTGAATTTATGATTCACGGTTATCTTGATTGAACTAACTGACGCAACAGTATTTGCAGAAATGTGCATTTAATTGAATGCAATATGTTGAAAATGCATGTACATCATAATTTCTGATCCGATAACCTTATAAAGCAATAAATTGTTCTACCGGTCAATTGACCGGTTGTGGTAGAAATGGGTATACTACAAGCATAACTCAAAAAATACACAATACAAAAAAAAAATAAAAATAGAATATTACTTGCATTTAATAATTAGAAAAAGTCATGAAGTCAAATGTGCAAAAAAGATAAAATTATATGCCCATTTTCTATACCAAAGTACAAAACCGGTCAATTGACCGGTCGTGGTAGGTTTAGTGTTAATAGCGGAAGCCATCATACATAGCATGCCTCCAACGCACGTGACCATTAAAAAAATATGACGATTCACAATAAGGAATGCATTCATAAAATATCTGTCAAATATCATTTTTCATAATAATTTATTTTTATCCGAGTCAAACGTAAATGTACGTGCGCATCGCCTGATGACTAGAGATTGTGATGATTTATCTATTTTATATGCGTATATTGAAAAAAATTTGAAAAATTGATATTTTATGTGTGGAAAGAAGCAAACAGAGATGGGTATCTTTAACACCCATACAGAATACGGCAACAATGAATGCACGTGAATCTATCAAATACTTAAAACTTTATTTACACGATAATCCGCTATTTACTTTGGTTCTAATGATGCAATATATATGTAAAATTGAAGAGGTAAATCCCATATAATATTGGATTTCACAATTATTCGAAGTATGAATCGGTCATCGGTTCTTTGAATCAACAAATATACTAAGATTTATCCTGTAATATTGAACATAATAACGAATAAACTTGTTTAAATCGATTGTTAGTATCGAGCGAGGTGTGGACCGGGATTTGCATAATGTTCGTATTTAATTACGCGTGGAGAAATAAACCCAGCGAGAATGAAATATCGCCATAATATAGTGCTTCTGTGGAGTGAACGCCCACGCACGAGGTGGTGTTGGCTTGCTGGAAAATTACTTTGGAGTAAAAATGAAACCTACGATGATTACATTTACAGGAGATCCGTCAGGCACTAATTTTACAAATAAAGAAGAGTTGAATTTATCAAAACGCTGAAAGTCATTCCAGAGATCTTGATAATAAATTGATTAGAAAATTACTTTTCGCGACACAGGTTAGGTTCGAACCCACCCGGTGTTCTGTCAAATTGAACCACCCTGTAAGTGAGAAAGAATTTGAATTGTTATAAGTGATTGTAGATCCGATGTATGACGATGACGAAGTGCCTCTCAGTCTTGTTAGGGGATATTAATATTTTCAGGGAGAGGAACCATTGGTTGATGCAACACATCAGATTGAAACAAAGATTTGAAAAGAGAGAAATAATTTAATTCTATTAAAGAAAAATATGTTTGTAACGGCAGAGTGTGCTATTGAAGTTATAACCACTCTAAGAGCTTGTATAGCGCTGTGTCTTAGTGAGTTACGACCGCAGGAGAAGGGTTCATTAACAGCCTATGACAAGGAATGTCAAGGATGTTTTGTAAACAAAACGACTAGAGGTTTTAAATTAATTCAAATAATGAAGAATTTCTGGTGTTTCGGGTAAGTACGAATTTGGTCATGTGAATCATCGGATGAAAAAATAGATTACGTCTTCCTATAAGGAGTCGCCGGGACGGGAGCTGATTTGCATGGACCAAGAGTGACATGTCCACTCCGTGAGGTCAGTGTTTAAAATTAGATTCCAGGTAGCGGGCAAGCAGATGCTGACCACAGATTCATGATTAATTCACAAAAAAGTTGAATAAAGACGCTGGTGACATAAGCATTCCTAGAAATTAAAAATAGACAAAATTTTGTGAAAATTCCAAATTGAATAAATAAGCACAGAGTAAAGGCAAGGATGCTATAAACAAATAAATAAAATATCCCAGCAGGGTTATTAAGACTTCCATTCAACTTGTTTTTTTAGTGTTTGCCTCTGCCAAAAAATAGATATTTAGTCAAATTAATTTTCAAAAAAAAGGATCGCGGAAGCGGGAACCAAAATCATACATTCTTTACAGTTAAACAAGGTCAATGTTTATATATTTTTCAATCTACTATATAAGATATAATATTGATATAATTACATTACATTTATGGCATTGCAAAAAAAAAAATGCAATATCAATATCCTAAAAAAACGCAGTCGTACTATCGTCGTGGTGGCGGAGCTCTCGAATAAACTGATGCATATGGGACAGGTGACTGAAATGGGCAGGCAGTTGTGAACGGCTAGAACAGAGGTGTATCTGCCGGCTGGATGGAGACGGCACCCTGGGCACCTCGCTGGCTGGGGCCGCCTCCTCCATCAGTCGTCGGAGCACAGCCGCTCCGGATATCGTCAGCCGTGACTGGCGCTTTTATTGGGCGCACAGGGCAATTATTGTGCGGAGTTAATTGAGTGATGGATTCTGAGAAAATGTAACGCGAGAGAGCTGCCGACAGCGTGAGAATCCCTTCTAGTGGTCCACCATGATGGCAATCGCGAAACTATTTATTTACATATCAGATTAAGCCCTGAGATTAATCCGCTATGCTGTTGTGTCTTATGCATAGACGTTTATTCAAGTGAATCAGTACATTGGAATAAAGTAAATATTGCTTTAACGATTTCATGGTGGGAAAAATCGTAAACTCATAGAATGAAAAGATTGGTTTTATTTGTCATGACCCCTATTTGACATGACAGTTTAGGTCATAGGTTCCCATACTATTTTGTCCCGTCGACCCCTGGTCGAGTTTTCCTGTTTTTCGTAGACCCCTGCCTTGCTAATATTGAATTTTTACAAATTCATCAACTTCAAACATATTTTTGACATCTTACAGAACAACTCACTTTCATGGGATTTTACTGTACAGTAGATTTAATAATAAAAAAGTTAAAATACATGTAAAGTTAATTATACCTTTTAAATAAATTAAAAACACATAAAAATGCACATACGGTAACATTCACAAAAAAAAAATCAATACTTTTAATGGGAGGGATGGGTCTGATGCTTTGATAGAAATTTTTCAATATTTGGCTTAAAATAAGTTAGACTTAACATCAAATTTCCTCGCCCAGTGATCTATTTCCTCGTTCAGTAAATCCAATCTATTTCTATTTTTTTGTAAGAAGATTGACAACCACACTGAAAGCCTTTATCATGTGATATGAAGATGAAAAAGCTATCAAAAACCTTCTTATGATAGTCCAAAATGCAGGATTAACAGCATTCGTACGTAGGTACAATCTGTGTTAGGTACATTATGACATTTACGGAATGCCTAAATTTTGGTGATGACCTGCTTAAATGGGATTCACTCTCGTAGACCCCCATACACAGTTCGTGGACCCCTAATTTAACTTTTCGCAGTCATCGACCCCTTGCAGGGCGAAATCGACCCCTGGGGGTCGACATTGACCACTTTGGGAACCAGTGGTTTAGGTGAATGAAACCATGTTACGGTGTTATGCGTCACGTGCATTAGTGTTGATGTTCAGCGGTGGCACAGAGCACGCGTGCCGGTTGTTGCGTATGCAGTCGAGAATAGCCGGGATTGGGGGAGGGTAGGGTTTGATTAATGTCCGGAAGCGAGCCCCGCCCCTTCGCCCCCGGTGGGCTGGCAGACGGCGCGGCCACGGGCTGTTCCCGACTATCCATATTTATTAAAGGTGAAGGTACCAAATGACGAAATGTCAATCTTTGGAATTATAATCAATCGTAGTATCATACAGCTACTAACATTAAAAGTAGTTAAAAAAAATTAATAATCAAACAATCTATCTAAAAGATCATCCTCCAATTTAAATATTCATACTTTGTTTATAACGTCATTGTTTTCTTTAGGAAAAAAATATTTGTATCATAATTTATCAATGCACTTTTGCCGTGTATTTGTGGTTTTCAGTAACTGTTTTTAAATTTATTATATTTTACATAGCAACCCTGTTATGTTGGTTAAGCCAGTAGATGGGATAATAAGTGTGAATTGACACTTGGTTGCAACGTCTGGCTTTCATCCGGGAGGAAGTGGTTCAATTACTCTTCGGAGCCCAAGACTCCCGCAGTTTATTTACATGATAACATATATTTTTCAACAATAAATAATTAACACATTGAAATTGTTATTTTGCGGTTGACTTCTTATTTATAAAATCTAGTGATGAATGGGAACCGCCAGTAGATACACTATTGGCGCATCACTCGTTAGTCATTTAAATAAAGAAATACCGTGTAAGTGGGCAATATTTCAATATATATATTTACATATAAGTCATTGTGTAAAACAGCTGTGTTTAAAAAGTTTTCGGCAAATCCCGAGCTCGAGTGCGGGACGAGGTGGTGAGGACCGCCTTTTGTTCTGGCCCGGGTGGGCGTCCAGAGGCACTGCTGAGAACCGTATTGCGCTTCATATGAAGATATTATCGTATTTATTTTTAAAAAAATCACCAACTACATAAAAACTCTTCGTTCAATGTAAATGGATTATGCAAATAACTACTACGTGGGACTTTATGGTTTGCTGAAGTGACAAAATATTACATTATATAAAATACTAAAATAAAAATATATAAACATAAGATCCTTGGCACGTAGTATATTTAATTTTAAATGCTTATTAAAAAGTTAATAGGTATGTGCAACTCAAAAGCAATTAACATAAATTGGTTTTTGATGATTTTTTTATAGTTGTCAATTAAAAATAAAACGTTTACCCAATCGTTAAAGAAATATTTACCGGTCGCTGTGGGCGTGCTACAGACGTAATATTATAAGTAAGCAATAAAAACAGATTGATTATAAAGAGTGAATAGAAAAGTATACATGTCAATGTATTTGATTAAGTAGAACTTCTGTTGTAATTTGGAAATGATTACGTGTTTGAAGTAAGTAATGAGTACATATTGATCCTTCACATGTAAGCCATAACCACGACAATGTAATTTCATAACCCTTTCACCGACTGTCGCATTGGGATGCAGCACAGTGTAAGTTCCCTGCGCAGTCAGTCAACTCTATTTTTCCTATCCCTACTTTGTTCTATAGATGATTTTTTCACCGGGTGGCAATTCTATTTCGGGAAATAGTAATTTAATTAAAAAAATATTTTGGGCATAAAACAATAAAAACAATTCATATCAAAACTGAGATAAAAGAAATGCGTAGTTTAATAATTACCCGGAATACAGCTAGATGAGAAATTCATTAGAAACTGTACTAAGCAAGTCCAGATATATTTACAAGATATGTATTCGTCATTTGCCTAGCTGGATAATGGAAAATCTGTTTCAGTAGTAGCTCGGAGACCATTCATATTTTTTATAAAAAGAGATCGCAAGATTCCATAACCGCTATGAACCTTTGTTTATCACTGTGCCGCAAGGCGGGTGAGTATATTTGCTTTATGAATATGGCAGGAAATACCGCTGGTAGTTGTATCTCGCAGGCCATTTAAAGTTACGCCTACTCTCAGAAAGGATGTCAGAATGTTTGACTTGACTTGGTCTCTTGAGCGTTGAGCTGCTTGAGGATCGCGTTGACGTCCCGGGAACATGACCAATCTGGGACGAGATGCACTAAGCTCGCCCCCGGAGTGGTGCGCTCAAAAAAAACACTTTGATAGCGTATGATAAAATAAGCAATATGGAAAGATAAAAATATTTTTCTAAGTGTAACTAGATATCTAAATTTTCATTTACAATTTATAAAAATAAGGTATTGTGTCGATCCGTTTGCAAAACTATTTGAGTTAAATAATAATACTCGGCCCCGAGCGAGTTAAATGTATTGCGTAGAAGTACAGCGACCGGCTTGTTGGCAATCTTAATATTTAATATCTATTCGAAGAATTGCGTATTTCCTAACCGCCGCTAAGCATGGGGAATAATAAACAATATTTGTCCAATCAATTACGGGCAAGAAATAATGTTTTTCCATAATGGAAGCTGTTCTACATTTGCCCACACGGCCCGGCGGCTCGGCCAGGTCCAATGGAGTGCTTTTATTAGTCTGCCTTGCGACTGTATTTGAGTAAAGGTGGCATTCATAAGGGGCAGGACTACGCGAGAGTTTCAATACGAGCGCATAATATACACTATGATGGCTAATTTATTCAAATGCATGACACTAAACATTCGTGCCATAGTCACATTTTTCATACCAGCAAGAAAAATATTTGTAAATAAAAACGAAATTAGTCATAAGTTGTCTAGAGCCACTATCGTGTTATAGTATTAATTTTTAAAATGTGATAAAAAGTACATTTAAATCTTATCTTATAATCGGTATCAGTACAAATCGTTCAAATCCCAACGAAGAGAGGCGTGATTGCGATTGTGTCAGAATGGGGTCTCTCGAGTAAGGTTAGACGATTCTGATCACTAAGCCAACTGGATAATAAGTTCAGCTCGTTATCACAAATAAGCACAAAAATACGGTGCAATTTTTGACATGTCGACAAAAAGTCTAATTGATACTTATTGCGACTCTTTCTCACGATTGCGCTTGATAAAAAATCAAAAGTGGTGAATTCTCCACCTTTCCTTTTAATACATGTATTAAAATAAATATTATTTTGGTACGCACAAATGCTTTTAATTTCAATTAACGGTCTACCGAGATAATGCTGAAACCTTATCTGTATGGCCTGCTAATGAAAGAGAAAAGCTTTGGGTAAAGATATTACTTAATGGGATTTCACCCCAAACTCCTGCATTGAGGTGTGATGCTGAGATAATTAATTTCAGGCAATCAGGAAGCAGGTAGGTTTTCAGAAAAAAAAATGGACTCGCCGAAACGGAAGCGATGGTCATTAAAACCACATCCGTTTAAAATTTAAAAAGACGAAGGTCTCATTCCGTTAGAGCGCGGCTCGCCGGAGTAGGTAGACATTTGAATATAATTTCGGTATTAAAAATAGGACAATACCATTTGAATGTCAAAAGTATGGAAATCAGACGATTTTTTGTGAATTGATTTTCGATTAGATAAATCATGTATGGGCGGGTAAGCGTCAACGTCTAAATAATAAAATATACGTGAAATTACACAATAACTTTAAACGAAATGCGTTACACGGTAACTTGCCTATTTGAGCAGAACTGAAACCTTCGAAATGAGGCCAAAATCATTTTAAACAAAATATTCGATTCTGGGGTTGCAAAAATTTTGTAAGCTAAATGATTGAGTTTTTAGTTGTATACTATCCTATTTAAATCAATAATAATATACTTACTATTAAAAAAAAAGGCATACGGTACAGAGTTTCCATAAACACAATTCAACTCAGTTTTGATCCGCTCAGACCGCTTTTTACATGAAAAACGTTTTATCACTGTGCGGACCTCGTTTATTTCTATTCGGGGGGTAACTGCCATAATATTTATTTCAAATAATCTGTACAACAAAAAAAAAACAGGATGCTAGGGGCTGAAATTCAAACAGAGTTATTTTCAGGAATGATACTAGCCGGTCACTATATAAAACGTCGCAAAAAATATGTGGCGCCTATTCATTAAAATTTTACACGGGTAGGATATAATGATGAAATAAATATATAGTGTGTAAGCTTATCGGTAAGCTTGATCGCTTTGTAAATTAAATTTAGTGTTTGCGCCTAGTTGTTAGATTGACATATGTTTCTAAATAAAAACTGCGCTCTATAATTATTGTTAATAATCATAATAAGTTACAAACATGATTTCTATATTAAGACCCACAGATAAAAAAATACACTATAAGATTGCGACAAGTACATAAATCTTACTAAATATAGAGAAACTATACATTAAGTTGTCAATTTCAATTATGAAAATCAATAAATATTATTTCAATAGAACTATTTAAATATAAAAAATTATAATAAATATAAATAACCTACGCGTTTAAAGAAAAGCCATGTATTTAATTCTATCTATTAAAATAGAAGGAGAAATGTACAATGTTTGGATCCAGAAGGCTTCGTTACGGCTTGTTATACAAATTTATCGTTGTTGATTATTCTACAATGAATAGCTATTCATATTTTTTGTTTTAATCAGCAAATATTCAATTCGATAAATTCTATCAAATTATGAAGCAAAAACGCAAAAGCAATCTTATATCCATTTGACTGATCGTACTCTAACTACATATTTGAAATAGTTTGTCGCGAACATCTATAGTTAGTGGTATAGTAAGTAGATGAAGCCTCAGAATATTCAACCTTCTAACTTTTTAAGTTTTAATAAAAAAAAAAACAGAAATTGAACGAGCCGTGGGTTGTAAGAATATTATTATTATTTTCAATCCAGGGGGACTTTAGTTTCAGCCCGGGGTTGAGCTGAAGTTGCAAAGAGTACTCATTGCCAAGGTGCCCTTGGACTCCAGACGCCTCTATCCGAATTCAGGATACGTCGGCCGGGGATGGCGCATTGCAGGCGAGAGGGCGTCCTCAGCCCTTTACACAACTTGTCTGGAACCATCGATCAGGGTTGACTGTTTGCCGGAAGCGTTAGCTCCTCATTTTGGAATCAATGAAGTAAAAAAGTTTTGGGGGTGGTGGATAATCTAACAATCACCCGTTTAGATTGTGGCTGATGTCGTTGCTCTTTTGTATATTGATTGATATTGCGAGATTAAAATTCTCACGCGATAGACATTTTTGTAGTATTTTTATCAGTAAAAAACTTACTTACGTGGACGAAGAGCTTACATTGTTATTGTATTAGTGAAGACATTGTACTGACCTAAAATGAAAGAAATAACAGAATAAGTTTATAAATAATTTTTTTAAATGTTAATAAGAAATATGAATAGTCGAATAATTAGAAAATGACGATATTTTTTAGAGCCTTTCAAGATGTGAAAAAGGCCTCAAAAGGCGAAAGCGCTCTCAAAAAAAATATTATTGTAATCTCCTAGCAATTTTGTTATTCAAGTAATTGAAAACGTCATTGAAGACGTCATAAATGAGAATTATTATTTGAGACATGCTACGATGCAACTAGATATTGATATTCATAATCTATTGTATTTGTTAACGCATCGTTGAGTGTTATAATGGTTACAGTTAATCTTTTATTGTTTAAGACTTCACAAGTAACAGTACTTTTTGCAATCTGCATATGAAATAAAGAAGGCACAAAAATACGTTAGTATAGTATTAAAGAAAAAAAATAACCTTGCAGTGACAATGGTGGCTAATCATGATGCATATTACTATAATATTTTATAACCGAGAAATTATATGACCTTTAGTATTATAAATGACTGTTCATGTCTCTCAATGTTAAACTGGAAGAGATCATTTACAACATAGTCACTGGTATGTTCTTTTGTACTTTAAAGTGCTGTAGAGATTTGAATTTGAAGGTATACTAAAGAATGAAGATTAAACGAAATCTCCTCACCGAACTGCTGGGAACTTATGTAGGCAATATTTGATACAAGCGAATAAATGGAAATAAAGATCTAGGTCAGAGCACATAGCAGGGAGTTAGAAATAATTTGAATTTCATTTTGATTTTTTTAGGTTTATTATTAAATGATGTTGAAGATAATTTATTTCCTCGTTTTCAAGGTGGAACACAGTAAGTGAAAAGTACTGCATTTAACTACAATAATGTATTGATTTAGTATTACTCAAAGCATTAAAACCTGTAGGCTTTCACGGGTATGAATTTCATTTACTGTATACGAAAAAAGGCAGAAGTATTTTGTTACTGTGTGGATTTCTTTCTGCAAAGACTTTCTGATTAAAGAGGTCCGGGGAATTTCTTGGTTTTTCCTCTATTGAGTTAACGGAGGATATCCGAGGCTTACTTACTCTGTGTATTGCAAATATAGCCTCGAATCAAGGCCTGATTACATGAGGATGAAATTTATTTCACGTATTTGCTTTGAAAATTGACATATTTATAGGAGATATTAGTGTGCTTAGCATTATTCATTAATAAAATATTGTTTATTGAACTAGCCTGTATCTACTATATATCTGCATCTTATACTTTTATATCATTTGTTTTTATGGAATCTTGATTTTTATTGTTTCCGTTATGTTCATATAAAATAACACGGCAATACAATAGTAAATTATATATTGGTAAAAAAAGCCTAGTTTTGGAGACAGTGTTTGTGCGATGTAAAGTTCATGGGCTTATTTTAATAAAACATTAAGCAGGAGGGTTTTTTACGTTGTGATTGCGGAAAATTCACGAGTACAATGTTAGAGTCTAACTTTATTACTAATTTAAAAAATAAATTGCAAATTAAATTACCATAATATACATTTAACACAGAACTTTCAAAGAAACAAAAACAAATAATACATATAATAATAGAAGTTTATTTGTCTAGAAAAGAGGTTCGTGAAGAAATATCACGACTGGGAAAATAATACCACGAGTAAAAATTATAGCCCGTATAAAGCGTCTGGCGATGAAATAATAGTCCATGTGGTAAATTAATATTTTTATCACCTTAACAATAAATCACAACAAGGCTGAGCAAAAAACGTTGACTAATAATTTATGAATAGGTCGGCAGGACGTCGGCAGTGGGTAGCCGGCAAGAAAACGAGTCGAAAGTTGAATTAGATCCGACATTACGCACATTTCCTGTAGTGGAAAAAACGGGGCCGTGAACTGGAAAGTTGGAAAACTTTTATGTAAATCGTGAAAAAAATCTACATACATTTAATCATTACTGTTATATAGTCAATACACTAATTAGGCCAAGGTAGGGGCAAATATATCGCCTTTGATAAGAACAATGCCTTTGATACCATAATTTAGTAGAGAATGGGCGAGTATAATTTTGTACCGCAAGAATTCAACAACTATTACAATACCTCGTGTCCAATTACTAAAATGTAATATATCGTTACATTAATTGTCTTTTAACAGTCTAACTTTAGTATTTAATATTTTCATAGTCTCGTGTAAGTTTAAAGGTTTTTTTTTTATTATTATATTAGTTTATAGTAAATTTTAGCTCGCGAGCTGCTTTATTATGAGAAATATTTATGGCAATAGCGTGCGGACTACAAAACAAAAACTTTAAGAAATTTATGCACATTTTTTACGATTTTCATTCAAATTTATGCCTGAAGAATAACATCACACACTTATTTACGTGATTCATAAGGCATTTCTCATATTTCACAAATACACCAGCTTTCACGCCACTACTGTAGACTACTTACATATCTAAAATTCCACGAGTTTTAACCTAACCTCAGAGCACCACAAAGTAACCTTACTACAATAATCATAATTGTGTTGATGTAGATTTTTCTATGGAGGAAATTATGCAAAACACGACGCGTGGGCTGTCCCGGTCGGAATAGGATACCAGAGCGACTCTTTATTTGACAGATATCACCTACATGTGACATTTGCGTATTCCGGCCACACTAAGTTTTTTTTTTGTTTCATTGATAGAGTCGTGCGAGGGCGGCGGGCGACCAGTTCCTCGGCGGGCCTTGAAGATGGACCTCGGGAGAAAGAGAGACGTTCTCGCTCGACATCTGATTAATGAACGCGATAAATAAAACGTTGCGTTATTGTTAATACAAGCTGTTTATAGTATAATGCATTTATCACGGTTATGTAGGGACACGGTTTACGCGTCTAACCGATAAAAAATATTACATCAATATTTATAAACAAACGTCATAAATAGCTTCATAGACGCCGAATGTATAAAAAAAAAAAAAGTTTATTTTATCGCCGTATGTTTTATAAATAAATAAAGCGAAAAATAAATAAATATGATAAAATATTGATTATTTAATAAAGATAAATATTATCAGTTAAATAAAAGACAACTCCATCTGAAAACACAATGTTTTGTTTGCAATCCCAGAATCATAACAAATCACAATCAATCGAATGATAGCGCATGACGCGAAATACCTACCGAGTTCAAATCACACAAGTTCACTGCCAAATACTATTTATAGTATTAACATCTGTTAGATTTCTTAAAGTCTATGTATGTTTCTTTACAGTTAAGAGATTGATTGAATATTGCCGACATTAGTAGCACAGGTGCGTTCGCATGCACGATGACAAGTAACAATGATGGGTTGCTGCAAGGTTCCCTTGACACGTTTCTCCGACAGCGTCAGCGATCGGCTCGGGGCCTCTTCCCTCTACAGTCGGCCGGAGTGTCAGCTCGATGGAGTGCAGAATTAACGAAGTGACATCCCACTGCTATTCAGTACCGCTAATGTCCAACGGGCGAGCCGTCTCTCAGGATTGATGGTCTTCGCCGAGGTTCGCCATTCTCCGGGGCGGCACAAGAGACTCGATTGTGCCGGGCGACAGGTCGGACGTGGCCGTTTCGAGTACGGACTGAGATTGCAATTGAGTCGAAGGACGATGTTTTGTGTAATTTCTTCAACGAGATTTGTGAAATTATCCGGCGATAATCTAGCGACGGGTAGACAGATAGAACTCGCAAGTGCTGATAACGATGCAATCTCTTTTTAGGTTTAGATTATCATAGATACCGCGGGATAATTTATTATCTGTTACTATGAATAATGTATGTGGAATTCAGATAATATACAAGAACAGAAAAACCTTGAACTGTATTCAGAATTCAGTATAAAGAATAACCAAAGCCACCGAATAATACACGTAAAGAGCAAAACAATGACAGTTCGATTCCTATGAATGCTTGCAAAACCATTGTAATAAAACGAATTAGTACTATCCAAATGTTATTATATAGTCAAAATAATCGATATGATGAAATTGTTTGTCATACCAACGAATTACAAAAGGGTAGAGTTTAAATATACACAGACGGCTAGACGACTTAATCCCTTATTTGAAATATTCATACAGTGAATTAGATAACAGATGTTGAAACATTTATCTACGTAACGAGCATGCTTCTTTTGATGTTAGTTTCAGTGTGGCGGCATTTGAAACAACTGTCGCTATATTTTAATTTCAAATTAATTAAATTTTTATTGAATATGCATAACTGTAACAAGTTCAAAATTAATTTATTTACTTGTTATTTTTGAATGCTATTCTTTTTTGTGATTCAAAAACACGAATTGCAGTTAACGTCGAAGGCTTGTCAACCTACCAAGGTTTTGAGAATCGTTGCGGTCATGCGATCTTCTGAAAGATGGCAAAGTGACTGGGGGTCACCCTGGATGCTCCAGCTTCCCCATTGCGGTGTGGCCCGAGAGAGCCCCAGAAGTAGTCGCCGCCGCTCATGAGGCGGCTCAAGGTCGCGCCGGTGAGGAAACCTGACACGTGCAAACGCAAACTGCAAATATTGCACGATGTGCTGTCCAGTGCTTCCGCGTGAGTAAATTTAAAAAATGATAGAAATTATTCTCATGATCATATATTGTATATACAAATACGAGTACAATAGACGCGTGTCAATTTTCACAAATTTTAAATTCAAATACATACGAAATGTTAAATTGCATTAAAGCAGCCATTTTGCTATATATTTGTTTGTACAAGCATATGTCATATTTACAATAGTTTAAAAAAAATAATATCACGCTGAGTTTAGCTTGCGCGCCGCCGTAAATTCGATAGTACTTGAGAAATATATGGAAAAATAAAAGTCAAGTTTTTAATATTTATAGAATTTTAAGGTCAACTATAAGCGTTATTCAAAATAAAGAGTTGGCAGTACTGGTTCTGTATGAGTTTCTATACATATTGACCTAATGAGAAAAGTCAATATTTGAAATAGGACTTGGGAAATAAAATAGTACGCATAAAGTCGAAGGTAGTAAATTTGTAGAGTAAATTTGGTTTTATCAGTCGGGTCTCAGCTTGCTAAAAGTCGTGTCGACAAAATGTTTGCCGATTTTGGCGGTCATTTACAATTAATGGTGATTACTTTTCAAAAGACTATCCAAACTTGGACGAGCAAATATCTATGGGCGGCCGAGCACTATGTGGACATATAATGCATATTCTCATTCCAACTTAAAGTGCTCGCCATGATAAGTACAAAACATAATATCGCCCGTTTGGGCAATAAATAAATAACAACTAAGACAGTAGTCTGGTAAGATGCGCTCACCCGGTGTGACACTAGACACCTAGTCAAAAGAAGGCGTAAAGAAGTCCTTCTATTCAGCCAGATAATCTAGATAAGAAAAAAATGAAGAAAGTACTTTAAAAGCCGTATAAAATAAATTTCAATACTTTTTATATTACAAAAAAAAAGAAAAATAAGACGTCGAAAGTAAAAATAAAACAAGAACGTGGCTCTCACATCGATATGTCTCAGCATCGGGACCAAAACATTAGAACAATGAAGATGCAAAAACGCGACAGACAACTAAGAAACGAGTTTTTATAATGCGACTCACTCAAGAATAATATTTAATAGTGTTGCATGCATAAAGTTATGTTTTGTTAACATCAGTCGCAGTAATTCACTGTCCGTGTCGGTAGCGTCACAGATGTTCCTTCTGTAATCTGATAAACATTATGACGACTCGAGGAGACGTAATATACACCTAGATATAGAAATGCTATGCTTCGACTCCGGTGCTAAAATAACACACATAACTTATACCTATGCTAAACCAACACTTGCAGCAGCTACGAGTCAAGTTGTGTTTATTATAACAACAAAGTGAAAAAGTCACGTTTCTGCGTCCGATTCCATTTACGATTCCCTGTGAAGTAACTAACGCCAGAAAAGGCAAAGTTGCCATGTTCTTTTTGAATTTCGCTATTCAGAAGCAATTTGGAAAAAAAAAATTATCCCCTTTGTAGTGAAATTACAATACGTTAACATTGACTGTACTCTGAGATACTTGAAAATTTATACATTTAAACGTACAATAAAAAGTGAACCATGATATCATTAAGCCTTTAAGTTTATTTAAGACTATAAAAATAAAGCAGAGGCCATTTCCTAGAGCAAGTCTACGTAGACCATTATTTAATGACGCAAAGACCTGCTTTGCATGTTTTGATTATCTTGCTGTTACCCCCGAAAAGGAGTAAAACTATAAAATTAAAAGCGCACTCTTGTTTTTATATGCAATACTTATAAACGAATTCCCGAGAATGAACGGAATTTAATAATTATTTTTCAACAATTGTATAAAAATTATGACCGTGTACACAAAAAGTCAAATAAAAATGACAAGAATTTATATTTATTAGATGGCGGCGAGTGTATAAATATCGACCTTAACGCTGTTGCCTAAATGTCAATCAGAAATAGCCATCGTGCCATAAAGGGTTAATGAGTAAATGCGAAAACCAACCATACAATACAGCAGAAAATTAAAAATTACATTACCCAAAGTGACTCGTACTCTTTTTGCTACTTATTATTGCACTCAAGAAGCCAAATTTGCCAGCGGGCATTCCTACTCACCTGGCGCCTGATTGAGTCCACGTAAGCGTTTAACAGACCCGCAGGTGTCGGCGGGCGTTCGGGTGCACGGTCGGGTGTATCAGGTGATTGATTGATAATCGCGAGTTGCGTCACGACCGAGCTCATTGCCGCGCGTCCGAGCGGAACCCCGCGTGAGTGGGATGGCCCGCGCCGGGCACTCTCTTCGCGTAATAAAGCTATTAAAAAATGATAAATGTCGGTGTTGATGGCGGCGGCATGCTTGGAATACGCATGCATTTTATATGACGTAAAGCTCGCGTGAATGAAGTTACACGTGCTTGGGCTAAGAACAAGAAAGGCCGGAAATAAAATTAGACTGTTATCAATGGAATTGCATAACAATATACGTCTCCACAGGAAAATTACAATGGACACATTGAATGAAAGGTACACAAGCTCTCCGCAAGGGAACGTAACAAAGATGTTCTTTGATTTTGTTACGGACGCCGCTGTATACAGGAATACCTGCGGGATTAGCTTTGAATCAACCCAGCTCCTGCGGGTCATGAAGTGATGAGAAGTTATCTCCGCAGGTTCCACTTGACGAGCGATGACACATGTTCTTGTGATGATATTACTCCACAAACAGTGATCCACCTTGTGGGTTCATGCCCCATCTTTGGTCTTCAGAGACACCAACTGGAGAGCCAATGACGATAGGAGGGCCTGTGCCTGGATGACCTGAAGTCAGTGGCGAGACACCCACAGTCGATGAAGTCACCAGATGATGAACCACAAAGAAGATAAACCAGGGGGTGTAGCTTCAGTCACTCCCATATATAGCACAATTTCGATTGACTAGTTTGGAAAGTTTCCCCAAATTGTGATGACAAAGCTTGTACATAACAAGCAAGGTACCAAACCTATTAAAAAAAACGTTTTCAAAATGAAAATATAAAACGGTTTAGTATCTTAATGATTGGTGGTAAAGTGAACTTATCGGTTAGTAGTTGCGGTGGGTGATCTGAGGTGATGAATGGTGCACGAAGCGTGCTAATTCAAATAAACAAAAAGAAAAGCTAATTAACAAATAAAGTTATTATAAACTGCGTTTTATCTAAAAATATTAAAAAATTCATTGGGTTTGAAATAAACGTGTAATACGAGGTGTAAGGATATATGCAATGTCCAAGGTTTACAAGATAACCGTGGGACTGTGCAATTTGAAAAGCTAGGCCGACTCGTATGAGTCTATCCCAAGAGTTCACGGTTGGGTAAGCTCGAGGAAATGCCGATCAGACTTAGATAAGCTCACGTAGCCTGGGGGCACTGTAATTGTCGTTAAAAAGACATCACCGCGCTGGACTTTATGGCGCCGTCGCATGAGGCAGGTGAAGACGCGAGGTCTGCTGCAGCACGGGGCGAGGACTTGGGTGTGTCGCGATGACGTAATCGAATAAATGACGAACGATCAGTTAATAAATAAATTATAAAAGATTTTAAAATATTTAATAATATTAAATAACAAAAACTGAAGTGAATGATGAGTGACATATTTAATCGAATATATGAAACTCAATGAGTAATAATAAACAAACGTTTGGATAAACTCAACATGTAATATGAACATGTTAGAAAAATATTTGGATTTTTATAAAGGCCGACACAAAATAAAAATACTAGGTTGCTAGCAATGCTATTTTTTATATGGAATCGAGTCGATTTATTTTGGTTATGAGTCTAACCGACGTGGCCTTGCACCCAAGAAATCATTGATAATCATTTGATTCCAGTAGACGGACTAAAACGTTTTCATTCCTTTTTCACAGAGTGGGAGTGACTTATCGTTCCTTAAAGCCGCTAGAAGAGAAAAGGTATACAATGGTGCATTCGTTGCTCTGTCGATATCCGGCATGTGATTTGTTGACTGGACGAAGGCAGTCAATGCGTGACAGAGACCTCATAAATACTGATTCCTGTCATCTCTAAAACCTGAATAAAAAGGATGCAATCCATCAACTCTAATCGATTAAGTCGATTATTTTCATGGCATATTCAAATCGAGCCGATCACGCCCATCACTGTCCCGCATGGCGTGGGAGGGGAAAGCGAGCCGGAGCGGGGCGGCTGCCCAGGGCGGCCCGCCCACGCGCCACGCACCGACTCGGCCCGACCAGCAACAACACACGGCGGCGCCTTATACGCCACGCCTGTACGCAGACCACAGCGATTGCGGTAGTCCTCTGTTTCTGCTAACATATTGCTATGTATTTTTCATATTCGTGAGAGGGTAGACTCACCGAGTCGAAGTTAGAGAAGCGAAGTTTTCGGTTCGTGTAACAGACGTGTGTAGCACATTTTATACATTGACGATAAAAAGTTCACAAATGATGTCCATGGAAAGCAAATAGGAAACAAGTCACTTTTTAGGTAAAGCGCTATTTGATTTAGACCAGAGGTTCCAAGGGGTCGATGACAGCGAAAAATAAAATTGGGGGTCCATGGATTGTAAATCGGGGTCTACGAGAGTGGATCCCATTTAAGCAGGTCATCACCAAAATTTAGACATTTCGTAAATGTCATAATGCACCGAACACAGATTGTACCTATGTACTTTGTGACGAATCGAAGCCCTGAAGCGTAGAAATATTTTGTATGTTTTTGTTTAATGTATTTTATTCTATTTAAGATATTAAAATGGAATTCCACCAAGTATTCTCAGTCAAAAATATTGATTTTCTGAATGTTACTATATTTGCATTTTGTGTGTTTTTAATTAATAAAGGTATAATTAACTATACATGTATTTTAACTTTTTCATTTTTAAACTCCCACTGTATAGTAAACCCTATAAAAGTGAGTTGTTCTATATAAGATGTCAAAAATATGTTTGAAGTTGATAAATTTGTAAAAATTCAATATTAGCGAGGCAGAGGCGGTCGACGAAAAACAGGAAAACTTGACAAGGGGTCGACAGGACAAAATAGTTTGGGAAACTATGATTTAGACAATCAGATAATTGGCTGTCAGACTTACTAGGGATATTAAATAAATAACACATAAATAAAATAAACAAAGAGAAAGAGTCATTCTAGAATGTTGTCGAAGATTAAAATAATAATAAAAGTGACTGTGCACTCCCGACGGTTCGGCACGGAGCAAGGGACACGCAGCATGTCAAGAACATGATTACTTCCTACACTAATTCGCCAAAGCGCCAGCTGCCATTTACAGGTCGGGAGTGTTGCGAAACAAGATATCACGTGACGTAATAAACTACTAGAACAGACGACCACTGGAAACCACATCATCATTCTAAGCTTTAATTAGTAATTTTACCCGTCAAATAAACTTGATCACCAATAGCATGCATCGCAATTAAAAGATAAAGTGAACTTTGTGAACTGTGAAAATAAACATTCAAAACGTGTACGAGTATATATTCCGGTAACTTTTAATATTACCCAGTAAATTTCGAGCCTGCAAAGACCGAGCTGTGTGCACGAAGGTCAATACACGCCTCCCTCTTGAGCACGTGAATATATTTATGCAGAAACGGCAGAGTATTAACTTCCTTCCATCGCGGTAAATTTGAGATTTAATCTCACGGAGTTCACCGTTAGATTCGTTAAAATTTAATCAGACGCCGGCTATGGATAATATATGAGCACAAAGTTTTGCCATTTTTTACATTTTCAAAGGCCACTCGTCTATATGTACCGTTCGCAGTGGCGTGTGGTAAATATATACCTCTACTAAACGTCTCCTCCTCCAGTCAGTGCCGCTGCTGAGAGATCTCGCTGGTAATCTGTTTCGCGCTTTACGGGATAGAAGGAAGATGGATCCCGCAAACTTCCGGCCATAACTTTTGATAGAGGTTTCCAATTCGAGGATCCAAAAGATCGGGACCTGTAAGTAAGATATTAGAACAGAACGGGCCGGGGATTGCGAAAGCTCAAACTTGTTAAAAATAACTCAAGCTTCATCTGCACCGCTGACGCTTTACCAAGTTACACAGGAATGTCGCGCCGATAACAAAGCGTATTTACATTTAGCTATTTATTGCTCAGGACGTGGTCGAGAGCACGCCTCTGCAGGCGGGCGCGCCCACGCCGCCTCTCTGAGCTGCCATCGAGGGGAAACCACAACGCCACGGCCCGAAACCACAACGAATTAACTTGATCTGGATTCTAAAGAGTTATGCTGCTTGGGGTATATGCTACTCGTGAGTTTCGGTCCCCGTGCTGGGACCATCTTCACAAGAACGGCTGCCAAACATTAAGAAAATACCCGCGTCGAATTACCTGCCAATGTCTGCAGTTCGAGCGAGACGAACCGCTAGCGTTGCCGCAACCGGCAAAAGCGTAAAATATAAATTGATTAAATACAGAATATTTCTGATTTCTTTAAAAAAAAATAGATTGCTGCTAACATTCAATAATACATCACACCAATCCATATAATATGCCGTTACGTTGAGCGATTTTAGAGCGTTCGCTGCTATATCACATTTTAATGACTTGCATTTTAACACAAAATCTAAAAAAAAATAAAAATATATTTTACGGATCTGATTTTGAGGAAAAATGTTTTTACATATTACATGGGAATCACAATTTATCGTTGTTTCTTCCATTGAATTTCGTCAACGAATTCAACGAAATCAATCAAGGACTCTTACGGTGCTGTGATGTGTTAAGTAGTACAAAAATTAGCGGTTTTTCCGCTTATTCGACACTAATCAACCCTTAAGCATTCAGGGTTGATAATATTCAACCGAATATGAAGATATTAAATATGAGCTAGTCTGCTACTCTCGAGGCGAAGTTCAAGGTCACAAGATGAGATATTGTTCTTCATGAAGATTAGAAGGCTGATAAATCATTACAGTATTCTGGAGAGGTATAGCACAAACACGTACATATCAAAAATAAACTATTTAAAATTAATACAAAACAGTTATCTTGTGCATAAATACGCACGCGGGAATTACGGATGGTAAATAAAAGAGTGTGTTCAGCATACTAATCAGCATGTAATTTCATATTTTAATAATAGAAGCATCCGACATTTATATTCTCGTTTGTGTTAGTTGTTACGGATGGTAAATGCACCGCGTACGTACTATTTATATATTTTTTGTATTGTATATCAGGTAAACTCCTTCTTGGTTCAGCGGTAAGCACGCTTGCTTGCCGATTACGCGTTCCCGTGTTCGTGTCTGAGTGAACCTAAAAGTTTTTCTATTAAAATGATAAAGTGTTCTCAATTCCGGAGCGAGGCAAAATCCTCCAAGAGAAAAAATAAATTATGCGAACGTGACTGAAACACAGATCATATTTTCTCTGAATGCTTTCTACTGTGTTTTCCCTACGGGATTCCAACTCCAGATGCTGTAAACTTGGATGTCTCCGGCTCGAAGAATCAAATGTTTTTCGACAAGAATAGTTTACGGTTCTGCGATAGCAAAAATCCAAACAGATCATTAATATCGGATAACATTGAATTAAACGATAATGGTCGGGAGTTATTATAAAAAATAAACACAATGCTTTGCATGAGTAATGCGGTGAAACAATACAGAAGCGCCGATATTCACAGGGATCTGCGAGTATTAACGATACGACACGCTGGATTACACTTAAAAAAGGTAAATCTACTACCTAAGCATTTTCTTAAAAGTTTTTAGAATGGCAAACCACTGGGCTTATTATGTCACTTAGCTTGTAATTTGGACACGGCACATTCAAAACCGACAAATCAAAAACGACAATGGAGCGTAATGTAAACACATAAAATTACTATAAGTAACGAAAATAATAATATTGATAAAAATCTTCGTATCAAAATTGCTTAGTAGAAATAAATTAGTAAAAATAAAGTGATTGTAAAACTTAATCGATTTGTAAAAGTAATTGAAACATTTCTGAGTTGCTACAGTACAAGCAAAGGGGCAATGGCTAGTGTGTAAACAGAGCTATTAGGCGTGATTTCAATGGGAAGTAATTTTCTTATCTCGTTGAGACAAACAACTTTAAATTAGACTTCTTAATAAGGCAGCGTGTACACCGGCCGACTGACTGATCATGGCGGAAGGCATAACGCAATAATTAGAGGAACGATCCGCAAAGGCTGCAGCTTGCCCAATATGGCAACAATACTGCCCAAGGTGTACATCTAAGCATTACGAACATTCAGATTTTTATTCACTTACATGGCATATATTAATAAATTGATGCGGGAACAAAACACGCTGCGTATAAACGACAAGCGAGGGTCATTCGACAAGTGCTGTAGGCTTCAAAGTAACGACGCCGCAATTCAATTCATGACGTCATTCCAAGCACCTAATGTTCCATCAGAATTTATGATTACATTTGGGTAAATTGATATAAAAGTGATTTGATATTCACTGAAAATAGAATGCGCTATAGGCAGTTGATATTGTATGTCGTTTAAATGTTTAAATATCTACAGTAAGTGTAATGAAAAACATGCCAGATTTAATAAAAAAACATTTCAAAACAACATACCACCCCACGTGTCGCCAGCCGTGGTAGCTTCGGATTGATTTTATAACATTTGTAAAATCTGGTAACTCTATAATCTGAAAGATTATACAAATGATATTGTAGTGAAAAGTAAAATCGTTTTTTGATTGCTATTCTACTAGACTTTTTATGTGACCCTCGTAGACAAGGATATAGCAATGAATTCGCGTTTTTAGTTAATCACCACAAACGTATCTTCATTAAACCTACAAGCTCAAAATGGTCACAGCGAAAACGATTTGTTTTTCTTTTTTCTACTAAAGCGTGGGCTGTCCCAAGCAAGCGATGAGTGGAGACTCGGAACCATAAAATGTCCTGAGGCAGCCGGCGAGCGATTGTCTTAAATTTTATTGAAATATTTTATTAATCGGAGTCTCATCAGCAGAAGGTCCCTGATTAGATCCGACGTGTGTTTATGGTCATGCCCACACGTGTGCTAATGACTGTCATTATCAAAATCACAAAGGCAATAAAATAAACACAGAAAACTTTAAACAGACGATGCCTGCAAATGTGGGCTGGGACCGATCAAGTACAAGATTTAGTTACAATTTGTACCAATCATCGTGTCTGAACAATTTGAATATTTTTGCAATGTCATTGATATCGAAGTCAGCTATCATCTTATATCGATGGACGTATCGATACGGTTGAAAAATGAATGCAATTTCCTCCGTTTGACGACAATTTTAAGGGAATAAAATGTTTAGTAACATAAAATCAATTAGCATCGTCTACTCACAAGGCAAATAACCACAAAATAAACAAATAACTCTAAATTGATAAAATGGCTGTCGCAAGTGTCCCAAAATTAACGCAAAATTTGAATTTGTCGCCATTTTTGCAGTAAAGTTTTGGGAACACTTAAAAAAAACAATTTTGACAGTTTAGGGTTAGTAAAAATGGAGCGTTACACGATAGAACAACGTGTCTTCATTATTGAACAATATTTCAAAAATAATGAAAGCTTGGCAGCCTTTTAAAACTTTACTGCAAAAATGGCGAAAAAATCAAATCTTGCGTTAATTTTGGGACATCTTTACTAACGGAGAGGCGTACATTTGATATATATATAACTGCATATTGAGGTCATTTTATCTACTTTTCGGTGTGCTCTTGAGCGCACAACTGGCAAACATCTTTCATCGTGTGTAGTGGCATTCTAACTAGCGATTTCGCTTAAAACATGGACGCTAATGGACATTTAGAAGTTTGTTGATATTTGGCCGGAGACATCAGCTGGAGGCATCAGCGTATGTGTCGCCCTTGGGCGGGAGTCAGCTGGCCGGGGCAGCCGGGCGCGGCCTTCACCTGCTGGACGGGCGCCAGGGAATTCGCGGGGATGACCCCAGCTCGGTCCGATCAAGATGCGTACTCGAATTAATAGCTTGTGGCTATCTAGGCGCAATGGATTCATTTTGGCGCTATAAAATATTTACGGTCACGAAATTCACGATAAAATTTGAAAAAGGGAGACATTGCTAATGATGCGAAGATTGAATAGATTGTACTTACGATAAAGTGTTTTTTTTTTGTGTGTAAATCATAGGCTCCCAACGGGGGCCAAGGGAAAATGGAGGGCGTTATGAAATACCTCTATGGTATTTTTATATGGAAAAAAAATTGGTATAATTATAACTGTTATATCAAAGGGGGTGTTGGAATTTATTTTTCTTGTCAAGGGGGCGGTGGTCACTAAAAGGTTGGGAACCTATGGTGTAAATGAATAAAATGTAAATTATTTTTAAACATTAAAAAAAAACACAGTACATACTTTGAGCAATTGAAAATTTACTTACGGTTACGAAGAACTATCGCAAACACTGTATTGATGCATATATTTGGACTCACCTAAAAAGAAAAGAAATAATATTTATTAGTCACGAGGAAAGTCAACATTTATTTAATTTTTATTTTGTATTATAATAGAAAAATCTATTTTATAATTATTATTTACCAACATAAAAAGTTATAACAGCAACGAAAAACATTATTTTACGTTTAAATAAATTAATGATAAAAACAACTAAAAAAAATAATATAAAGTAAAAATCAGATTTGATAAAAGTGCTAGCACGTCACTTGAATCTAAACATTGCATTCAAACTGCAGCCTCTCCCACTCTCTGTGTATTGCATGACCGTGACGCTGCAGATTGCACCGAGTAATTAAAACGATTTTCGTTTTAATTACTATTAACGATTAAAGCGAAGCCCACCATCAGATATTTCATTAAAATAAAAATCTATACAATTAATATAATTCCGCCGAGCCCAGACCATGCGGAAAGACGAGAAACCAATATGCGACCAGAGCTAGTCGACTGTAAAAACAATCAAACAGTAATTTTCAATAGATAATTATATCTTGTAAATATACTTGATTATTGGCCTGTGAGGTGAAGCAATGCTAAATCCGCACACATAAAAGAAATTAGACACCGAACGTTACGTGCGGTTCCAAAGCCGACAACATTCTTAATATGCACATTTTTTACTCGTTGATTCGACGAAAACTTTCTAAATATTGATTTTGATATTTTTATTTACAAGATTTGTTAAAAATATTAGCTTTAGTGGGCGAGGGTTGACTGCTGCAGCCAGAATACAGTGCTGGTTATTTTCTTATCGTGTCTTACAGACCGAACTAAGCAGAATTCAAGGACGCTTTCATGGAAGGCAGTGAGTGAAAATAAATTACAGCCATGGTTGGTTTAAAAAAAAAAAAAAACCACCATAACAATTATAAGCAAATTAGAGGTTTAAAGCTTAATAGTGCTATTGGACATAATGAGATTTCTTTCGCCCTACAAAGGCATATAAATTTTCGTTGTAACACATTTCGTTATGGTTAAAAATGTATAATACCTCCAATTTCAATTTAAAAGTAATAAAAAAAATAATATAAATTTTTTATCAAATAAATCTAATTTTTAAAGGCATGTTTGCATTTTGAGACTCCGAAAAATTAATTAAGCCCGAATTTAGTATTTAAAGACAGCCCTTACACCCGATTTGAATATGCAACATTATAAAACACACCTGACTTATCATTAAATTGCTAATGCAAATTGAGTTATTTATCTATAATATATTTATAAATAATTCGAAGTTTCCGCAATGGACGCAACGTTCAGGAGTCGGGTGGGCCGGACCCGACTTATAATTAGGCGACAATCTATTCAACTGCAATCAAGGAAGCTTTAATTATTTATATTTTTTAAATCTATGTTTTTTGACACACCGGAATAATTTATCATATTATAAATGAATTAGCAAAACAAAGGCGCAGATATAATTTGATGATTGGACGATGTGGATTATAAATATAAAAAGACCGCTTTGTGAATTGGACAGCCGTGTGTATGGTACTTTACTGAAATTATTTTTAATTAAAATAACTATTTAACGCCTTGTGTCTTCTATAAATACAAAAACTGAATTTTTTCAAAACAAATTCTTTTACCTCTTTTATCAATTTCGATTTATTTAAAGGCAGTATTATACAATATTATATTATGTATATTATTCTAATATCCACCTTTCAGAATGGGTGAATCAAAAACCTTACTTCCTACAATATATCGAGATATTAATAATGTCATCCAGTAAATTCACCAGGTTTTGTTTGAAATTCTGGCATAATCAATATTATTATTATTATATATATATAAGAAGAATTATAACCATATACCAGTTTGCTGAAAATCACAAATTTAGGTAGTTTTTTAGTCAAGGTTTTATAAAATATAAATTATATATAACTTTTATATACATATTTAAATGACCTTGGTGAATTATTTAAATTGATTTTATGATTTTTTTTAAATAATTTAACAATAATCAATTATATACAGAGACATGCATTTATATATGTTAATAAAATGTATAAATACGCATTGATGAATAAGGAGACAATCAACTAGCAACGGCCAGTTTTCTGCTGTTATCTAGAACCCGAATATAAATATGTATCTTTAAACACTAGCATTTTAAAAAATAACGAAATTTTTGTATTTTTCTAAAAACAGACTGTACTTTTGCAGTGATGTTGAATATTGTTTTTAATTTCATTGCGCTAAAAGTAAAATATCAGCCAGTATTTAGTTTTATTTTTTTTCAGGTCTATCTATAAAATTAATAAATTATAGACGATTGCATTATTGATTACATATTCAATATTTTTCTATTTTAAATAAAATACTTCTGTGATTTTTCCACATGTTTAATTTTATTTATACAATAGTGTTATATTTTGCTTAAACTATATGAATCACACCCAAAATAAAGAACGCAATTTGATATTTACAAATTTGTTGTCAGTTGTATTGCAGAGTGTGTAGGCAACTTAATTCTCGATTTTTGTGAATTCTTCCACAAACAGGGAGGCTTCTCAGGTGAAACAATTGGGTGAAAATGCGATAAAGTACAAAGCAAGCATCCCAGAAGGGGCTTCACACAAACCTCGACTCCGCCGCCCACACAATGGACCATTATCATAATTGAGTGTTTAGGAGCACGGATTTGGAGTTTATTTATTTACAAAGGCGATCGTAACGGAATACCTCGTGCCCCGTCGGTGTTGGCATCTCCGGTCGCATTGTTGGAGGCATCTTCATTACAGTTCATTCATAAATTTCACGTGTAATTAAAACGGTTACTTCTTTATAATTCAAATGTGAATGACAGCAAAAAAGGCACTGAAGTTTAATAAAACAGCTGTGGGAAGCGTGGTCTCTGGAATGAGGATGGGCGTCATCGAATAATCGATTACTTGCAATAAACAAATAAATTAAGTATTTCAATGGATTTACCATTTAATAAATCAGTCAATAACAATTTAGAGGTCTGATAGTGTAAAATCCAATTATTCATTATTTATATCAAGTAATAACAACACAAGTTTGGTAAGGGTGGAAAAGAAATGCACAAAGCTATATTGAAACATATCTTTTTTTCTATAATTCCCTGGGCCTTCTTAACTCTCTAAGAGACTTGTATTTGATTATAAATAGAATAAGTTTGCATTTTAATGGGTATTTTGTATTAATTATCAACCACCGGAGCTAATTGCGGTCGCGCTGATCGGATTCGCAGGTGTCAAGGTGAGCGGCCAATTCCACAATTGAATGCACAAAGGCAAACCATGGAGCTGAAAATGAATATTTATCCCCATGCAATCACGGCAGTAATTTAAACATCTATGGTAGGATAGGTCAGATATTTTCAATGTCAAATTTCTGACCATTCAGACAACAAAATTTACAGGTTGAACCGTAGTGGCGTATGAGAAAGTATTATTCAGCAACGTGGTAGACGCACAAAATGAATTTTTATAATAATATATAAAGTTTTATGGCCAAAATCCAGATAATTATAAGATTAAGGTACTCCTGTCATTACATCAGTATAATTTATTAACAATATTTAGGTAATCACACATGGAACGAAGAAAAAAATCAATGAACTTTTTTCTCGACACTAGTAAGTATCACGACATTAATTATTGAAATATTTTACAGACGAAAAATTTCTGTGGGTAAAAAATACGTATTTACTAAAAATATATTTACAAATAATCATCAGTATAATTAAATGTTTTCGGCAACGCAGAAAGTCTCCCATGATATGCCTTATTCAAAGCAAAACTCCCAGAAGATATATTCAGAACAATGCTCCGGAGCCGCTCTCCCAGTATCATCCACTAAGTTTTGCAATATAAATTCTACGAGTTTAGATTGTTTTTAATAACTTCGGCCTGGGAGATCAGAAAGGCCAGAAGTCATAGAAGTCAGCGAATCACAAAGAGAAAGTCTTCTGAGCCGAAGGAGTCGTGAGTTGACTCCCGGCAGTGTGATGGCCCAAGTTCGGAAGTGAAACGGAGATAATCGCGGTACGAGATACCGAGATATTCAACTAAAACGTATTGAAGTCAAACTGAGATCGTTCAGACAATAAACCACACAACTGTGGTAATTCATATAAATTATGCACAATGTGGGCTGGTACTAAATATTAACAGCTCAGTAATAGTGTAAAACCTTCTTAAGAATTATATGTATACACGGTGCTCTAAAAGCAATGACAACTCTCTGTCGCAAAAAGTTTATTTTTAAGAGCAACCGTAAGCCATTTAGATGTATTTAAAAAAAATGGTTTTATATTGTTATTTCAGTGTTCATTTGTGTTAATGTACTGTGTTATCAAATATAAAAAAACTATTTCATTTTCAAAGTCGAAATTTTTTTTTGAAATGCGTAAAAAAATTATTTTCCGTCTTTTCGGCTGTTACAATGAATTTCGGGACACCGTGTATTCCTATGGGTTATGAGCATGTCGTAAATTTGAAAGACGAGCATCTGTAGCGTATAACGACCTATTCCTAAACAAGTCTGTCGGATATTGCAATAATTCATTAGAGAATGTGGGCCGGGTCCGCCGTCGCAGTGCAGCGCCTGTGTTCGTCGCCGAGGCTAGGTTTCGCAGACGAGTCGTAATCTTCAGGACCGGCGGGGGGCGGGGACGGACGCAGCGGTCGGGAATAGAACTGCATCAAAATTGCATGCAAACCGAGCGCATCTGAGAGGCCGGACGCGGCTCCTGGCGACTATGGTAATCGTGCAGTTCAGAGGCGGGGAGTAATCAAAATATAAAATCGTATTTAATTTAATTTAAAATATAATCAGAATAAAATAATTAAATAATCTTAATAGTCCATTGAAGTCCATGTTGAAAGACCCAAGGACCCTTTACACTATTTTCCCCTTAGAAAACCAAGAACACTGGCTCAGCATGAGTATATGCTCAGTGAAATGGTCGCCAACCTCCTCTGAATAGAGGCATTTGACGAAGAAATAGTCCATTAACAATGTATTGAATTAAATAATTAGTAAATACTTAACACCCTTGGTGGTTGTTTTATTTAGTGGACTATGCATTTTAAAATTTTCAAACGCCTAACATCAAAAATGCTTCTTATGAATAGAGTAGACAAACTAGATTTGAGAGATGAACTGAATATATATTATAATATTACCTCTGTTCTGTTCTCATTTAAACTCAAGTTATGTAGCATTTTATTGAAATGTGAACAAAAACGACATTTATCTGAAGTAAAATAGATGAATATACTTGTGAATACAATATCTTTTATAGTTTTTTTTAAAATAACAATAGTAAATAAACAATAACATAAAAATACTCCAGACAGAATAACAGAGTTATAAAATTTAAAATGCACATAAAATAAACATAAATACAATCTTAAAAGACAATGTAAGAAATGTGAGTAATGTTGATAAAATTGTGATATTCTATATTCTAGGAACAGGGTAAGACATATCTTCCAGGATAGGCACACAAGAGGGATGATTTCCATAAAAATATAATTCACAAGTCCGTCTCTAACTTGCGCCAATTTTCAAGGTTAAATCACAGTGGCTTTTTATATATTACTTACAGAAAAAAAAATACTCAGCAAGAAGCAATAAAAGTGAGATTAATTGTGTTTTTATTCGAGACAGAAATGCCGATATGTACGCTTGTATCTGCCCACCGAGTAACATATTGGTTGGCCAATAATACTGCAGGTTATTTTGAATAGATACATTGTGAACAAAGCAAATAAGTACCTATACTGGTCTGAATCTGGTGCAGGCGATGTGAAATATACACAACACTTTGTTATCCACCACTAGAGAATATTTATCAACAGATTTGGAGCTGAAATTTTTTTTCAGTAGTAAACAAATTAGAATATGCTTCAATTTCTCATATTTTCATAATTGATAGAACCATGCGTGTGTCACCGATATTGCTAGTGTGACGATGTCTCTATCCGGCAAAAGTGCACATACGGTTTATTTAAATACGCATATGTTTACACCGACTTCAACGGTGAAAGATCAAACACGAACCGCAAATTGAAATTATAAATAATTAATGTCACGTATCAGACAACAAGTGCGCTGATTATTTCTCACAATTTATGACTTCCTCGAGGTTCTGGACGCGTCGCACGGGGAGGGCGTTTCAGATTACCGACAGGTTGAAAGCAATACTACGCACTTGCGGTCAGGATGCCATTAAAATTAGAACAGCACGCCATTAAACAGAACGCTTCAATATTTAATGTTTTTTTTCCCTCGGTAAAATGCATGATAATGTACAAGGCGTTTTGTACGTGCTCACGTATGAGTATTTACGGAATTAATTAGAATCAAAGTATCGCTTACGAAGGCCAACCGGTTTTATCCATTCTTGTAGTTTTATCGGTAAGCTTTACGCCGGCGGGACAGCCGTTTAGTCGCCGGCAATTCACAGGGAATGCTCATTCATGTCCACTAATAGAAACTCACAAACAAAAAAAACAAAAAAAAACATTGAATTATACCACATAAAATACAGAATATCAACGAGACTCATGCGGAGACGCAGAGCATGTGGAGGTTGTCTTGGTGGCTCCGGTCGCTCGGGCGTGGCGGCATGAACGACGCGGTGTTTTTGTGTTGAAAGGAAAATGCTGGTTCTTCTGCGGCATTTGGCGTTTCACCGGCGCACACGACACGCTGCGATGCGCCCAGCCACGCGGGCAGTCGCTGATGACGAAGTGGCAGTTTTGAATCAGAGGATGTTGAAAAGTCTGATTAAATTTAACACTGGAAACGAACGCCAAATGGACGACATATAAACAAACACAGCAGCAGCAGCACAAAATGCGTTCTGAAAGATTGAGCTAGTTGCATTATCATTTTCAAAATAGTAAAAAGACGGCGTCGTTGCGATATCAAAAATAGTATGATATGGTAATTTAACGTATTTTCGTCTCGACCCGCGAAAGATTGTGAAATCAAAACGTGAGAACTACAAAAGTCGTGATTTAACAACGCAAACCTTTTCAAAAAGTCAATTATGATTATAAAATATCTTTACCCTACCGAAAAATCTGATATTTTAAAACATTTAATATAATTTTGTTGAGACTCTTGGTTTATAAGACTTTCTCTTTTGTTCAATTGACAGGTTGAAACAACATTTTTTTTATAGCTTATTATGTATAGTATATTATGATTTTGGTGATACATTTGTGTAGATGAATTAGGGTATTTTAATATAATGTAAATCATTTCCAAAACAACTACATCAATTCATGTCGAAATATGTTATTTTATATACAGAAGTACCTGGGGACCCACTACACTATTTACCCTAAGAAAACCATGAACAGACAAACATGTTCAGTGAGACGGTCACCTATTTACTTTGGGGAGAGGAAATTTTTTTAGTAGATTTTCTGTCTCAATGTAAATTCGTTTTTGATTAATATAACTTTGATGCCAGTGATGTTCACACAACTCAAAATAACCAACTTTTACTCGTGCACAATCCTTGTATAAATTAAAAAAAAACCAAAATCATAGAGGCTATCATGTCTATAATGATAGTGCTTGATGTCTGACAAGGCTCTTAATCTAATTGTCAATAATTAAAACCCAAGGCAACGAATCAGATGCGGTGAATGAGACATGGTTTCGCAAATATAATTAACCATCTGACCGGTCCTTCACAATCAAACCGTTACAAACAAGTATGGTTTGGAAAGCGAGATGTGCAGTATGGTCAGATACACTTCTTTAAACCCTTGGACCCGAATCTCTTTGAAACGGAAAGACTAAGGAGATAAAACATATTCAAAAATAACAAAAACAGCAAGAATAAATTTTATCTTGACAAGAGTCTTCGCAAGTAATTGACAAAAAAAACTATAAGCTCATAGGCACGAGAATAATTATTGATAATTATTAACAAATATGATTGCTGTTTTTGCTGAAATTTAAATTAGTAAAAAAAGAAAAGTATTGAAATATTATCCGCACTCACCCTTAAATACAAAGTTGTTCGCCTATCTTTCTTTAAATCAGCGACGGTATATTCATCAATATGACATTACATAATATAGTTTATACAATTCGACTCAAGAATATAAAACTAATCTCAACCAACTTACTAAAAAATCACATCTTTAAAAAACTAATAATAACAAGTGAGAAGCAAGATGTGAGTTATGGCAAGAAGCGACGTGTGTCCAGGATAATGAATAATATCGAAGATGGAATTTATAATACGCCGCGGCATTCATGAATATTCATAAAACTTGTTTTACCTGCCAGATAGTTTAGCATCCGCGAAGTTTTTTCTCTGCCGGCGCCGTCGGAGGCAGCCGTAATTACGGTGGGAACAAAACGCATAGAAAAACACGGAACATTTTTTTTAAGACAAGTGAAAAAAATGCACCATGTCGCATATTCGGAGCATATCTCGCGAACTATCGTTTTACCGATTCTACTCTTAAAACTTAAGGTAAAATATAATGAATGACCTTAGTACTTGAGTGAGTACCTTAAGCTACTTGGGCTTCAATATTTCAGTTTCGTAGAAATGATAAAGGATTCTAAAATTTAAGGACATATGAGTCAGGAAGTTCCTTCATATTTGAAGTATATTTCCACGAGCACCCTTTTTGCATCGTCTCCGCCTCCACCCGCACTTTTCATCAAGGAACGGCGTTCGTTACGTCACAAGGCTGTTGAGGAGAACTGCGCTAGTGTGGGGTCGCGGTGAGGGGAGGCTAACGACCCCGCAGGCTCCAGCGCGGACTCGCCGCAACCCGACACAATTGTCGGTTTTCTCCAATGCCTACTAAATCCGGCTATTAAATTTGTAGCCAGATGGTTGGGAGAATACAAAAACAATTATGTTGTGTAAGTGGCCGCTCGCCCAAACCTCGTTCGATTTGCAATTACCGAGTACCGAGTAAAAGGTCGTTAATATATATTTGTTTTTTGTCTTTTCAACAATTTTATTTTATAATAATAAAAAATGGGATGCATTTTGAAGAATACTCACAATATCTTATTTTTAATATGTTTGACAGAAAATGTATAGGCGTGGGAGGGTTGCGGCGGTTTCCTCGCCTCCTCCGGCAAACAATACAATAAAACAACAACGAAAAAAATGAAATAGCACTATTGAAATTTTTATTTTTATCTGCAAAATAATAAAATTATTAATTTTATCCAAATTCGGCATTTCACCTGTGCTGATTTCACGAGGCGGTTTTGGTATAAAAAGTTGACGAGCACTTGTGTGTAATAATTGATTAATGCATAATACGGCATCAAGTAATAAAAATAATCCGGGCCCTAGAAATTATCACTTCTCTGCCTCGACCTCAGCGATGTTTTCTCTAACACCTGATTTAGATTAAATTTAACGCATGGTGAATGAAAGGAGAACAACGGACTATGAATTAACTATTGCCAATGCAACATAACTTTTCTAGTTTGACGCGTACAACTGTTATTATAACAAATCAAGTTAGATACGGTTTTCTAACACTTGACGAGCGTGAGCACTTTTCATGGTAAACACAGATCAATATTGTTGTTTACCGACGTATAAATCACATTTAAAATATTGGAGTATTTTTCAAAGATAATCCAAAAACATATTGCATACACAATTGAGATGTTCATTCGTAAATATCACCAATTATTGGTAATAATTGGCAAACCAGTTTTGAATCTTATGAATTAGTCTTCAAATTGTAAAGGTTTTTAAGACAGAATAATACAAAAATTATAATATTGCGTGACGTCTACGACAGACTTTTATAAAAGATTAAAGAGCTTTTTAAGAACCCCTTAAAAGCCAAAGTGCTCGTAACTTCCAATCCATAATGCTATTCATATTTGATGCAGCATATTGTATTGCAAAGGGTTGAATGATGCAATGGGTTTGATTTATGCCACTTGCTCGGGAGTATTTCTCTTATCTGCCATGCGAGACAATAAACTCGGCATTCCAACTGTATCTCAAGCGGTAGAACGTCGAAGAACAAGAGTTGTGCAAGGATCGATTTCATTGCCTCTAAAAGGAAATAACACTCTTCCAACTGGACTACACGCGGAATACCTGATGCGCTGTGCCTCATTGGGTTTTTTTCCACGGCCTTTAACAAGCGAGTAAAAACACACAACATAAATAATATGAAATCTCCGAGCTAAGAAAGGTTATTTCATCGAATCTGCTGGATAATAACTATCAATCATTGTTTAAGATAGTATTTTAGCAAAGAAATGTATGTATATATTGCTATAAAATAATGGTAAAATACAGTAAGTATAGCCGTATAAAATAGCAGTTTGGAAAAGATGTATTCGCCAGGCTCGCGTTTGCTTGTTTCGAAGATTGGCTCTATCCATCTCTATCATCTACCGTCGGTTGAACAAGAAAGCTGCCATGTTGCCATGGTAATGTGACCGCTTTGCAGATCACCCTGTGGGAAGACAGACAACGGAAGGGGTCGGCTGCAGTCGGAGACCCCTCACAGGCGGTGTAAATTAAAAGAAAGCCCTAAGAATTCGAACGAGTTTCATGGATACTCTGTGAATTGGAGACATACTATAGATAGAAGATAGCTCCATGAACAAAGAGTTTCGGTTAAGACTCATTTATGATACATATACACGTATGCATACAGCTAAAAGTATATTTTTTAAACACTATAAAAATGAACATGCAGCTGTTACCTTTGATAAAAAAACTTTTACCAAAAAGTACAAATAAAGAAATTACATTACTCAATAAGCATTAACATAAATACTCGTATTTACAAATGATCGAAATGTTATTTTTATGCTTTATTCTTTAGTAAGAAACAGATAGGCCAATATAGCTTAATACACGAATATATTCAAAAATAATAAATAGATAATAATATTAACATTTTTAACAGCACGGTCATTATTTAGACATTCTCATTGAAAAGTCAATAAAATATTTTCAGAGATATCTAAATAAAACGACGTCCCCGGGCCGACATCCATCATCGGGTACGCTTGAAGAACAAGTTTTGAATGAAGATTTATTTCATCTTATTGTATTGGCTCGCTTGCTCGCTGCCGCCGGAGAGCGATGCGTCGATTCGTCTCCATTGTGGGAATGATTCACGACCGCGTAAACGATATTGTTCAATTCAAAGGCGCAATACCGGCAGTAAGAGTGGAATTAATATATTCCCCGGGTGGTATGCGAGTTACTGAATACCGAATTCCGAGGAATCAACCTGAGCACACCTGCTGGCGGAGGCCGATGGTCCGCGGCACGACGGTTTTGCATAAACATCCGAGTGTTTTGTTCACATAACATGTTGTACATCAATCTCCATTACGACAATTCCAAATGTAATGTAGTTAGTTACATCGTTATTTGGAAAACCTTTTACAAGTTACTTGAAGATATTTAATATGGTAATAAAATAATAACATCAAAGAAAAAAAAATATTTTTGGCTCACGTTTTCTTATTTATTTAAATCGAGTAAGAAACCTGGTATATTATTGAAAACAATAACATACCCTGTGTACATACACGCATAGCACCTTTTGTGAGAAAACGACAAAATGTAATGAGAAATAAAGCAGGCAATATATGAATTGAATTTTTATGAAATATTTCTTCAACGTATCACACGAATCAAGTTATACGTCAGTGTTTTCGAAATAGAGTTTCGTTATTTTATACATGGCTTAGGGTTGAGCAAAAATTCGCAACGCATACATTGTCCAAAATAATTTACCCCACCCAGTCGTGTAAATATCACTATCCACCTGCGAGATAAGGAAATATTCGTTTATAACTAACTAGCACTAACTATCGGTTATATTCAACTCTGATTATACTCGTTGATTTATAAAATAAAATAGTTTAAATTTCATCCATTTGTTTTTGGAGACGGGATACACTAATTATCCCTTCTGCGCGGCGCACGAAGATCGTGAGTTTTTCCGCAGCGGTTCCAATTAACGGGCGTCGAGACGTTGCCCACGTACAAGTCTAAATAAACAAATGCATTATTTGATTGGGCGAGTGTGTTGCATAATTTGAAAAACAATGCGTCATAAATCACAATTGACCTGCTACACCTGCAGGAGTGATCGCAAAGCCCGGCGAGCCCTCCGGAGCGAGTGCGCTGGGAGTGTTAGTCACGCCGGGCCGGTGAGCTCGGGCCGCGGCTCCATATCCAGTAGGGAGCAGCGTGACTATATTTGGTGGCAAGCCTTATGAAAAGGCGATTTATATTTCTGTTCGCGCGAGACTCGCTCGGCCGCTCTCGTGAGGTGAACGCGTGCTTTTCAGCTGGCGAAAAACTGTTGAGAACGCAATCTGCAATTCTGTTGAAAGTAGAAAATCAAAATTGCGAAGTAAGTTTGTAACAGTTATGTGATGTTAAAAATTAGTTGATGTACATGTTTAGATGTCAGGGTTAATTTATCGATTTATTTAGACTTAATTGCGTTGAAATCTCATTTGATTGTGATGTCGATGGTACAATACAGCAGCTCAATGTGATCTTTTTTATATCCCTAGAGAAGGACATATAATTAAAATAATTAAATAATATATCGATTCTATCCGCATCATCCTGTAATTAGAATTGACGACAGTGAAATGCGGTTCATTAATCCATACAATAAGCACAGTAATTAGATTCCTGATATTCATATCTTTGTACGTTTTACTTTCTACGTGACAACTGCCTTCAACGTGGGCTCGAACCACATCGTGACACCCATGATTTTAAATAGATGCGTAAATTGATACTACCGGAGGAATCATAACACGTATATTTTATATACAAATTCTGCTGTAGCAAAAATGAATAATTTATTAAAAATTAATTTAAATAAAATCCGACGGGTTTTACAATTTTTTTTTCTGTTTTCATCCTCTAGTAGTTTTTATGCAAATTTCGGTCGCCTCGGTAAGCGGTGAGGCAAAAGTGAAAATTCCGTTGTCAGCGCGTAAAATTAATTTAATAACTCAGGAGGCATGCCGGCATGATCAACCGGTATGGAATTATTGGGTTGTAGTTTGAGCCGCACTGTCTGTCATAATTAGCGATGGCGACCATCGAACTCACCAAACCGACACAATCGATATTTTATATTTACCGGCATGAAAAGCATACGATTTTAAGCTATAAATTCATAAATTGATGAGTTTTTAATATTTATATTTAAATACACTATATCCCAAGGGCGAAAACAGACACTGGTTGGAGCGACTAACGCAGACATTAGCGTGTTAAAGCGTTTTTTTTTATTTGTTTGGTATATACCAATCGAATGAAAGAATTGCGGGTCTATCTTTGAAATAAAAAATATAATAAACCAAAAAAGATAAAATAAGGGTCGTGTACGATATCGACCTAAGAACTATCTGTATTAAAATCTCAATCGTAATTATCGATTTATATCAGCTGGACATATAATTTGTAAGAAAAATAAAAACAAAACCCGGCTAAAACATAATTTCACCGCAAGTCAAAATATACACTTTGACACTTTAATAAATTACGACGTAATGTTTTATTAAGGAACGATTGTTGAAAAATTAATTATCTTTATATTCCTAAAAAAAATACAGTCTTCTTTGGAGCCTAGTCATTCGAGTGGCTGAAAGCGCCGTACCCACAAGGCAATAACGACATGGACTTTATCAGTGTCGCAAGTGACTGGAAGGTACTGAGTGAAGTCATCTTCTAGGCTGTACGCATTCTAACATCACTACACATGATATTATATTAAAATTGAGCGCAGTAACTGGCTTTGTATACGCCACGTGCAAGGTTTCATATTGGTCTCCAATTATTGATATATAGTCATGAAGGTGTGCCGAGAGACGTGACTATTATCGAGGCATGAAAACACTCCTGGGAGAATCTTGACCTTCAGAATAAACTGAAGAAACCAATTATGAAAATATAAAAATTTAACATTAAAAATACGATTTATTTTGGAAAGGCAGTTATATAAATTATAATTGCAGCTTGATGTAAAAAAAAATTTTCATGTAAAAGAATTTTCATGAGAAAAACACAGCTGTGCATATATTGAAATGCATTTTTCTAGGCTCTGAGCCCAGGCCCCTATGACTTTGCACTTGTTGGAGGCTTACTAACGGCACCGATAAAGTAGCCGTTGACTATTCATATTGGCTTGAAATATTACAAGGCGAGGGGCATGCACGGGGCGCCTGCATGCCGCGCACCCACTCCAATATTGACATTTACTATCGCCGACGAACAGCACTGCGGTGATACTTTAAAAGCCACGTTGAAGTTATTAATTTATCAGTCGTCGAAGCCTCAGTTGTGGAAACAAATATTATAGAATATTTTCTGATGTAATAGCGCTTCGTATTCACAAAACTAATTGAAATAAACAATAAAGACTTTCAAGCATAGTAAGAAAAAAAATTGTGAAATATAATATTGATTAGAAAACACAAGTAATAAAAATATGCATTATTATAGTTCAAACAAATTTGTTTGTTGTCAAGAAAATTTAATCGTTTTAATTTTTTAGATTTAACGTGGCGTAATGTATATAAGGCAATTAATCCGATAGCGCACTGTGAACAGATAAGGAGTACTTACAAAACACGATCTTTGCTACCGCCGTATATCGAAGCTGGAAAGGGTTAGTGATTTAACCACTTCTTATTTTAATGATTATAAATTAACTAACGATTAAGAGCAAAACATGATTATTTTTGAATACTTATAAATAAGCTCACGTATAAAATCGTGTTGAAAAATTTACAAAAATCATATACTAATAATGATAATATTATAGGCTGAGATATCACCCAATGTATGGTAATGACTTATATGGTGTTTACCTGAGAAATTTATAAAGTGTGTAAACCAAAACAAAAAAAAAACAAGAATGGTCATGAGAGAAAAAAGTTACAATAAAGTAATGAACGCATAGTTGACTAGAGAGAGCTGACTCAATATATATAGTCTCTATGCGTTCGAATCCCCTGTAGACGTATCCGACGTCGTTTGCTTCGGCCGCCAGCGTGGCGGGGAAAGCGACTCGCTCTCAGATGGGACAGATTGCGGTGCCCAAAGCGCCCGAGGGCAAACCGAAATGGTCTAATTACAGTATTGAAAGAATCAACAGTTGAAATGTAATTAGAGAGAACCTAAGCCGCGGTAAGAGGCACACTGTAATTGAATGGGGTCGAATGAGACAATTCAGTGTTCGGAGCCGAGTTTAGATGTCCAGGTGATAGAGCGGCCGCCGGGAAATCTGTTCATGTGTAATGGTGTAAGAGACAGGTGAAATGAGACCCGAGCCCGCGACTCTATCCTTTCGCCCATTGTGCGAGTCGGTGTTTCGAAAATAATGAACCTAGGTTACACGAAATATTGGGAGTGTTATATTTCAAGACATACAAAATACGTTTATAAAGGATTAAAAGTTCGTATACGAATCTGCGACCCTCACCTATCACACATCGATCCTCTACATCTACAATCTGACCACTCATATCATTTTATATTGATTCGTTGTTCTCGCAGATATTCACGCGAAACATTACTTTAGGATTTTTGATTTATTTGAAAATATATTTATCGCTTTAAATTAAACCTAAAACATCGCCGGTGGAGCATCTTACAGACTTCAAATACTTGTATTTCAGTTTAAAGAGAATTCGCACGAAAGAAAAAGGATTATAGTATTTTTTTATTAAAAAATTTGTACGCTATTTCTATGAAGCTATTTATGAAGTCATTAATGATTTTTCGTGAATAAACTAGTGTTACTATTTTTTCGTTTATCTTTTTTTAAGTCGGCGGTTCTTCACGTCTTGTAACATCCGCCTCGAGATCTCCCGTTGCGATTGCACCCTCGCCGCCTCCTATTGATTTCTGGGACAAGACAAGAGGTCGGCCGGCGCCGCTCAGCCATGCAGCCTGCGACAACGCGTCCACCGTGGCCAGTGCCTGTCGGAACTAGTCTCAATGCCACCAATGTCACACTCCACGTGATTGATGACACGTGCTCCAATCAAATGAACCATCGCATCAGAAGTAATGAGTATGACATTCAAATGATTCAGTGGATATGAGCACGGTTTTCACAAAGAGAAAATCTTCGGATAGAGTAAAGTAGGTGGAGATACTTTCAAAGCGAGTTGACCCCAGATCTCTCACGAAAACAATACTATCACAGACGATTGGCGGTCGGATTCTAAAAAAAATCCGAAGACTAGAAATTCGTTGGACTTCGTCATGATTTTGAAAGTATAATAAACACAGCGTTTTACAACGCAAAGATTTGCTGAAATGACAACGTGAAAAAAACTTTTCTGTATAAAAATCATATTTCGGTATTTTTTTATTTTTATTTCTTTATAATATCTCTTGCATTTCGCGTGTCAATAACATAAAGTTAATATAAAAGCGCTATTTGAATTAAGAGACGGCAGATAATGGGTTCTTTACATAATACAGCCAGGTGGATGATGAATCATTTTCCTATGTCTCAAAAATGTTATTTCGCGAACTATTTTAACTTTTTATCGTGCTCTTTGAAATTAATATTTGAATGTTAATGTACTGTTGTATCTATTAACAGAACAAAATCTTTACTATTTATATATAGTTATATCTGATCTTTGCTACATATAGTCTAACGAAGTTAGAACTTGCTATTATTTACAACTGTTACCATTTATGAATTGTTTACTAAGGCTGTCTGGAGCAAGTAAATTGTAATTTGTTTTAATTATAATTTTTCTATTACACCTGAAAAATCTTTAAAACTGTACAATAAAAAAAGGTAAGAAATAAACGCTAGATTATATTTAACAAAGATCTGATTTAGGCTTCAGATATGATGGCTATCCCTCAAGAACAGTGATAACGTAAATAAAAATACATTAAGAAAGGGAGGGATGGTAATGGACTAGGACTAGAAAATAAATATATTCATTTCATAATATGCCACAGAATAACAAAATTAATAAATAGACATTTATTTAGTTTTCAAGCATCGTGTGTACATAAATCATTCTATGCGGGAGAAAAAAAAAAAAAAAGTATTATTTTAAAAGCAGACAATTAAAAAAGAAATGTGAGAATGAAAGGAGCCGACGCAGAGCGCACGAAGGCGCGCGTGACAGCGGCTCGGGGACTGCAGTTAAAAATACGCAGGCAACGGAAATATCCCCCCGAGGGGTGCCCTGCCCCGGTCTGCCCCGATCTGCCCCGATCTGCCCCGGTCTGCTCCAGTCTGCCCCGGCCACCAGGCAGAGGGAAAATTCAGAAAAAATTAAGGAGTTGACGCTCCCTAGCGTTCCGAGTTTAAGGCGGAGCACCGCTGGCGGTGACTTCTACGGATTCGTATGGAATAACAAGTTGCTTGCACTTTAAAGCTTTTACACTAAGATTGAGATTAATGTTGTTTTTCAAAGACTTGTTCCCAAATTCTGATAAATTGGTTTAAAACATAGGTTCCCAAACTATTTTGTCCCGTCGATCCCTTGTCGAGTTTTCCTGTTTTTTGTAGACCCTTGCCTTGCTAATATTGAATTTTAATAACATTACAACTTCTAACATATTTTTGACATCTGATATACAGGGTGCGCCATATTTTATGTCGGTATGTAAACATTAAATATCTTTTGCATTTATCAACCGATTGACTTGAGTAAACATTTTTTGAAACAATAATTCAGTACAATTTTAACCATGCTTCACATTGAAACAACGCGCCGAAATAGTGACGCTGTACATTGAAAATAGTCGTTCAGTTATGTCATCTCAACGTGCATATCGTCGAAAATATCGAAGCCAACATGGCCAATGGGATCCACTCTTGTAGACCCCATTTACAGTTCGTGGACCCCCAATTTAATTTTTCGCTGTCATCGACCCCTTGCAGGGCAGAATCGATCCCTGGGGGTCGATATTGACCACTTTGGGAGCCTATGGTTTAAAGTAAGCGATAGTTAACAAGCTGTCGATGGCATCACAAACATTATATACGTACAGCACTTTATTTTTAAAAATAATTTTCTTGTGAGTATTTCGTTTGAGTATAAAATTAAATAAAAAGCTCTTTGTGCGTTTTGTTTAAACAATAGAAGATTTTACATTATATTTAACTTATTGATTATATGTTATTGTAACGAAAGATGTTGGTGTTATGCATTTTGATTTTGTCAACAACAACTGATTATAAACATTTATATTTGTCATTTTTCGTACACGACAACACGGCGGTAAAAAATGCAATACATTCGACATTGCTTAAAAAAACATACTTTTGTGTAAAAAAAAAACTAAAATTATAGCGAAATATTTTTTTTATAATTTAGAACAATTAATTGTTAATAACGGATATTTTGCAATATTTTCCTAAAACTATATGCTAATATTGAAATTTATTATTTATATCATACTCAAGTATAAAAAAAAACATTGTGATATATTAGTATACAAACACTTTTGAGATGTTTTCTTCTATGTTTGAATAACATTTTACACGCTAATTAATATCGATAACAATAAATATGCAAATATTGCAAAAAAAATGTTTACAAATAAAATAATCGGAATGAGATGATTTATTGCAATTTTTATTATATTTTGATTAAACAAGATATCAAAGATAAACACGACGCAGGCATGTTCTAAAATCACGAATAGCCTCGGTGATAATCAATTTATTTATAACCGATTGAACATATTAATGAGATGTCACATCGCCGGCAGCAGGCTGAATAAATTATTATGAAAACTCGGACAATCCAGAGATGATGGACGCGGTCTGGTCCCGTGCACAAAGTACCGACAGCAACCGACGAAATCGAAAGCAATGCGATAGTGAATCGAACGGACATTCGCGTGTCCGGAGAGTGAGTGGGCCGGAGACACGAATCGAATAATAAAAGCATTTTCAGATCATATCGGGTATGGATCATGACCGACTCACTGGAGATGGGCACGATCGATACATTTCAATGTCTGAACTAATTCGTATAATCTAAAAAACTATATGCCAATCGATTTATTCGGTGCGACGTGTGTTTATAGACTGAGAAATGAAACGAATGATTGATGCACTCATTGTTATTTTGTAAAATAGAGATCCGCCGTTAAAAGTGTTATAAATGGTAATTGCAGTAAACGGAAGAGATAATTTAGTTTCAAGAAAGCAAAATGAATTTATACAATCCGCTGCATGTGCATTGGAGTGAGACTGCGAAATAATGAGAAGTCGTTCTTCAATGAGAGAAACGGCGTTTTCAAAAATAATATCAAATTTATTCATTTCAGAGCAAGCTTAAATTAATTGCACATTGTATATATGTGGGACATTTGATTGACACGAATAAACTGACATAGTTTGCTACTTCAAGACTATCAGAAGAAGTATTTTGTGTGGATCCCGGGCAATAGACTCAACACATTGGTTGCTGTCAAAAAAATAAAAGGTATAAGAGTTGAAGATCGGACTCTTGAGTCTCGGACACTGAGTTTAGAAATAAAACCACTCGATCCGTTTAATTCGTTCTTCAGAGCTTCTTTATGACGCATTAGATATCAGCGGTTAATAAACCACATATTGGATATCGATAGTACTACATCATTATAAATGTTATCTATTCTTATTAGCCCCAAGAGCTACTAAGCTTTTTCGATTCTGTAAAAAAAAATGCAAATAGCGCGGCCTTGAAGATCATCAGCGCCGATGTGATATAAATAATGACCTCATATTTGGGTGGGTTTCCATCATTGAGTATGCAGGACATGCCTGCTCCATAGGCGCTCGGCATCTCCAGTACCCGAGATGATGTAAGTTTAATTATACACTTGTGCTTTTTTCTGGTGTGTTATACTGATCGCTTTTTGTATGAGCCAGCGGATTAAACGTAATGGCATCGGTTTGCTTTATTTATTATATTAAGGATTTTCCAACGGAAAAGCAAGGTAGCCCGAGCGTTTGTCAATGCTCATTTAAGATATAACTCAAGTGCATAAATGAACGTTATTTCAATTTATTATGATTATTTATACATAATCAAAATATATAACGCCGGATTTTGCTATATTGCGATAGGTCAATTGTACGACACCAATTCATTTGAAATGCCACATACACCCAGTGCCGGAAGTTAAGTGCACTATTTTGTTTCTTTCAGGACGCTTCAGGTCAACTGGACTTCAATATGCTTGCTGTCGTTTCAGATATCTGATATATGCCGTCTCGCTTCTGCTCGTACAATTTATGCTTACAATTTCTCGGTACTTCTGAAGCGTTATTCAATAGAAAATCGATTGATACGGTTCTCTCAACAGCGTTGTTTTTACGCATCTTCACAGGCGAACACTCTGCCTAAAATTGCTTCAGTATATTTTGAGACATACTAATAAATTAAATAATATGAAGTAACACTATACATTTCTTTATAGAATTTCCATAGTATTATATTTTTGTCGCTGTCAATTTAAGAATGCAACGGTAGGCCGATTTTCTGATCTAATGTCATCGAGATATATTATTTATCTTGTAAAGATAAATAATACCTATATTTTATCACGGCATGTAATTCGATATTTTTATGAGACAAACAGCAAACACAGGGGAGTAAATGTTTAGCGTACAATTTCGCAGAGGTTCCCCCGGCTTGTCAATCCGGATTTTTTACATGTGAAATATAATACATTCTAACGTCATCGAGATCTGTCAAGCAGGCGACTGACGGCAGACGTGGATTGTCACGACACACAGGCCGATGACAGATAGGCGGAACAAAATCATCGAGATGATGAAGTCACCGAGAATTCCAAACAATAAGAAAAAAATCCAGAATGTTTATAATTTAATAGCTTAAGATGACATTACCAGCGAATAATAAGAAGTCTATAATATTAAATAAATACCAATGACATCAATTTCACGAAATTATGGTAATACCCTTAATAACTATTACGCGTGGGCGTGTCAGAGTTTACAGAACCTGCTGAGGCTTTTATTTTGTGGGGTGTGGAATTATCATTGAATTTTCAGCCGGCCACTGCCATCAGCGTTTCCCAAATAAACACGCAATGTTTACGATTCTGTGAAAAACACAAGCTATTATGAGTTCATTGCGAGATCAAGGAGTTGACTAGTCACATGCTTTGCAGTATTTCGTTATAGATTGTTATACCAATAAGCTTGTTATTTCCGTCTCTCTTTCCACCAATCAATGGAATCGTAGTCGTTTAAATAAATAGTTAGTACCTTTTTTGACGTGGTATTTTAAAAATATTATTTTATATATGTACATTTTAGCATATTTATAATTGGTATCACTATTTTGCACCGCAAAGATAAAAATAATGCGTTGGGTTAGGGTTACTGCTTTTTTAAGGTTCACAAGTGCCAAATGAAATGCTACATTAAAAACTAGCGTGCATAAAAACTATCAGCACAGACGTGTTCACGTCCCCATAGTACATGCCCGCACAGCCGACTCTCTGGGACTCGTGTCATACTTTCCCCTATCACTGAGAAGACAATGATTATTATTGAATTTTTCCAAAACTATTTTGTATCGGTGAGAAGCGTTAATCGTCGAGGTCCGTTGAAAGGTTAATCTTCCAGAGATGAGGTCGTCAAGGGGGGCGAGGCCCGGAGTTCTCTGTGGAGCGGTCGGAGAGAAACGGCGCGTGGGGGGCACGCGGGGGCGCGGAGGCTTGGAAGGAAGGAGGCGTCCGAGCAATGCGGCAACTGAAGATTACTAAAAATCAATCTGCAGCTCTGCTCGGATCCACCGCCTGCGCCAGCACGACTTCGCCGATAGCAAAGTAATCATCGGTGAGTCAGCTGAGAGATAAGATTAAACGACAGCGATCGAAAAGTTCACTATTAGTGAGCGGATAAAGATCGAAGGCATAGCATGACAGCGACCGCCGGCGCGATCTATTTCCGGTGGAATTGAAACGCGAAAGGAAAAATCCGCCTGAAAACAAACAAGCGGCTTCGTGATGCGAGGCCATCAATTTAAATTCGTATGACATGGCCGCTTATGCAAAAACGTCGGTGGGCGCAATTCCCGACTCACGAAAACTATATTGAGCCGAGAATTTCCATAACGAGAAGCTGGGCGGCAGTGTCGTAAAAATATAACGCAGCTCGGTACGTAGTCTCGCTTAATACATCGCCTGTGAAGATTACCGAGACACGTGGGATAAGAGTTTACTCTCCAAAATGCCGAACGAGTTGCGATGTTGTTCAAATACGTAAAAAAAATGTCGATATTTGTATTTGTCGAGAGCTATGGTATAAGACGGTTGCGCAACGGAAAGGAATGTCGAACTGACAAAGTAGAGGCGGGCAAGTCGAGTGTGAATATATTAGGGAAATAATAAAACAAAGGCACGCAAGGGCGGGCGCACTTCCTTCGTGAAAACGTTTAATAATCAAATCCAACCTGCGATTCTGGTGCAGGCGAACGGGAAGCTAAATAACCAAAAAACTGTTAAAAACCCGTCTGCCGAGAAGTGTGCTTGCAGTGAAAACGAGCGTTATATCACAATGTTGAATAATAATCAAGATTCCACTAAAGATACGCGGAACGTTCATAATCGCAGAATAACGGTCACATTTGTAGAGTACGAAGAGAACGATCGCGATGCGGAACAGCTTTTCAAACTGTAGTGGGCGTTTCGGCACGATGGTGGATTTGTGCCTCCCAAAGAGATTGTCTGGTGCATTCGGATGGAGCGGAGCGAGGAACGAAGCCAAATCATAGAAGAATCAAATCTAAATGATAAAATACCATAAATACGCGAGCAATTGAAAGTTTAAACGAAGACGTATCTATTGGTGGAATCGGCGCTCAGTTTAGATTTACCGAGCGTGTAATTGTAGATGCAAAGAAATAAGTTTTTCTCGACGCTCTAATATAGCGCAGTAGGTCTGTCGAATGATATAAATTTAGAATGTCAATATTCACCGCATGCTCTCGTGGTGGTTATTTATACTCCCGCCCCACGTGGGGGACCCCGCTCTTCTCGCAGGCCGGACGAGCCACTCGCCGCGGTGGTTCTGAAAGAAAATCACGAGGCTTCGAGAATTCCTAACCTAAAATTAATAAAACAGGGAAAAAAAACCTACATGCTTTGCCGCGGGTGATCTCACGTGGCGAGTGACAGTGCGACAGTTGCGAGAGATCATTCTTGTGACTTATTAAAATGCAAATGTCGTGAACCAATTTTTGGATTGGCCAATCCAATAGACGAGGGCGTATGGAGTAGGACGAACGCTTTCGTATTTTCCAATGTGCAGGCTGATTGCGATGCAAATGACATGATTTGTAAAGGCCAGCGATTGGGTGAGGCCAAATAAACACTCGCCAATTTTTTGGAAGAGAAGAACTGTCTCCAGCGCGTGGAGGCTGCACCGCGACACCTCGAAATGCCAACATAACGCTCCACCTAAATTATTGTAACAACCATAAAACTAAATTATGTCTTGAATAAAATTATAGGCATTCTATGGGTGTGGTATATTACAATTGACCACCAAATACGTGTAGAGAAGATTACTAAACACAAATAATAATTGTGGTTTCTACTAACAAAATATACAACATCGATTGGAATAGCTTGTTCTAAATGATTCAATCATAAATATCATAAAATATTTTACTGTATTTTGTATATATTAAATAAGTACTTTTCTAAATATTTAAAGTTCTTAAATGTGTTAAGAAATACCGAAAAACATGAACAGGTTTAAGTTTAACGCAACTTTTGATTTTAGATTTGAGAATATTATTTCTAACATAATTTTATATAAAAATGCACAATTTATTATTTAAATACATTTGAAATTAATTTAAAAAAACAAATAATGCATTTAACTTTCTGAGCTGAATTGTATCGATTGGTAATGTAAGCTTTCTCTAATTGGAAGCAGAAAACCGCATTTCTGATGTATAAATCCTTGAAATGATAATATGATACGTGCACGAGTATATTACATATTCAATCAATGGACAATGTGAGGCGAATTTCACAAACGAACGGTAGAAAGCGGAAACGGAAGGGCGCCGCGTCGGGGAGGACAGTCGGTGCATGCGGAGGTAAGAAGCCAAGTTTAATTGCTGCAGACGCGACCAGAGGCGACCAACTTCCGACAGGCGACAAGCTCTAGTGATGCACATCGTCTCTGCACCTCAGTTTGTTCGAATGGTTCGTTCACACTGTCGGACAATTGCTGTGAGTATAGAAAAAAAAGAAAAAAAAACGAAAGTAACTCTGCGAAAAATTCAGCGAATCAGACTAATTTTCGTGGAAATAGTCGATCGCTTTGAAAGAATAAATAATTTTTAGTTCATTATTTTAGGGATATTTTCTTCCGAAATACTTGAATCAATCTCGATTTTTTATGCAACAAAAATAATTATTGTATTCATATTATTGTTATTTGTGGAAATTATGGATATATTTGATCATGCCACATTATTAGATTCATAGCTTGCATATTATTACCGCGTTCTGTAACATTCTACTGCGGATGCAGGTGATACTTGAAAGAGCAGGTAAATTATGATTTATTATGTAATCGATTATCATAAACAATCGAAATATTTGATAAGAGGTATTCGATTATTGTCATTATGAGCTTGCTTCGGTGCATCACAGCTATTATGCAAGTTCACAATGACCGTATACTGGAGTATAATTTCGTCCGATTTAATTCACGAAGGTTTATGAAATGTGAACTTATGATCATTACAAATATCTAACTATCTCGATCAAATGCATTCGATTATACGTAGCCGATAATTCCCATCATTATCATGCTCCAGTGCAGTTTTCATACAAGTGTATAATTACCGCACACCAACACTCGAATGTCGGCCAATCGAGCTCGCGAAAGGTCTACGAACTGCTAAACTTGGAAAGGCGAAATTTATGGCTCGAGGAGCGAATCGGAAATCCGTGAAATATCGACTGATCGAGAATTATGGTTGTGCATCGGAAATATTTAAATAAATTTCACGCGAAAAGGAAATCAAAATACGACCGCCGTAAATTCAATATTTTTGGTTTTATTACTGTGGGCAGTGGGAAACGTTATTCAATTCTACATTGCCAAAAGCGAACGATTCGCATATATATAACACCTGCAATAAAAAAAAACCCATTTAGATATAACAATGTATAATGTTACTGAGGCGTCAGATGAGAATTGATAAATCTATCAAGTAACGAAAAAAACTAATGCATATATAGTAGATATGTTTAAATTTTATTGTGCTCAACGGCGGGATCGTTTTTTGGTAATTATACAGATATGATATTTTAATTGAAACAACCGTTACGAGTGAAGCGATTCCAACTGAGACCGGCTGCATATCAGGGCTTCCAAATGACAGAAATGGACGGAAGTGTTTGACTCTAATCTGCGGCCACTCTACGCGTTAACGTATTCAGTCCGTTATTACTTGAAATGCCCAGCGGAAAGTGCGGACGGTCGGTGACGTTGCAATGTGTCGAGGGGCACATTGAAATGATGTAGGGATATGTTTGATATAGCTGTAAATCGATTTTAAGATTTGTTTAAATATGTTTATTAACCTTAAAGCGATCGTTCACAAGCTGTATTTCCGTAATTATTATTATTTTAGACATTCTACACTCTACAGTCTTATTATTCAATCAATACAAAAATGAAATGCATACTATTGTAACACAATTTTGCTAGGAAGCAATGACAAGCGAAAAGTCAGTAGGGTGTGTTGATATTAGAAATATGCGTCCATGTGAAGGGTGAGTATATTTTATAGAACAAAAACTGAAAATAAATTTATATTTAATTAATATATATATAACATTGATCTCGAACAAAGTATAGGTAGTGTGGTCTCCTACATCAAAAATAAAACATTTTTGGGTTGTTTAGAAATACCGTGTATATTGAAAAAAAAACCAACGTTACATTTTTATTGGTTCACTTCTTCATAAGCAAAAATCATTTTTTTAAAAATAATACACAATAACTTTCATATTATAATAAATCTGATATTTAAGGAGTTCGCATGGGCATGAGGGGAGGCAGCAGAATGCAGCAGGAGGCAGCAAAAGGCAGCAGGAGGCAATGGGCACGAGCTGGTGAGACACCTGCCAAGCCCCGGACCAGTTACAGTATTTGAGTTAGGATGCTTTGGAGCAGTTAGTCCAGTTTTGGAAAGTTCTTGTTTTTTGTACGGAAGCGGAGTAACCAGGGAAAGTTCATTTCCCTTCGGAACTTCAAGAGGTCAATAATCAAGTTTTATTTTATAGACATATGCGCGTGGGAGGTACTAATGCGTAGAGTGTATATGACTACATCCAATCCGGTGAGCTATTCAAACAATACTAAAACGAAGAAAAAAACCCATGAAATAAAAATTTGTTGCATAATGTCAACAAGAAAAATGACCGCCGTAAAAAAATATCTATAAACTTAAAAATGCGAATTATTTGTTGATAAATTGAGGAGGAAGTACGGATTCGACAGCTCGCAAATGGAATGGGACGGCATATCTTTGCAGTTAGATCGCGATTTTATTAGTTAGTTCGAGAGTAGAGTCTACGAATCAAGATAAGATGGATAATTGTATAATTTTTTTTTTTTTATTGCCGTGCATGCTGAAAACTTCGCGAATACAAAAACAAGTGTTAGGGAGTTAGGGCTATTCTGATAAAACAAAATATTGTAGCTAATCTTGGTAAGCCGGGACAAAGCGAACCTTAAAAAATTAATAGTTGGTAAGGAGGAGGGGGATGGAGGTAGTTCAAGTTCTCAAGCAAGCTTTACTTTTATATTCTAGCTATGCGTACACAGGGGAGGAATGTCTCAGTATAGTAGTTAATATTATAGCCAAGTGGTTAAAACCATCAATTCTTGACCGAGAGTGTGTTGACTTAATCGTGAAAGACAAACCTAACCTGACTTTCCTTATTATGTTCAATCTGTTTCAGTGTTGGTATAAATATCAATTGATCACAATCATAAGTGACCAGGGTAAAGAGTACAGAAATCAAAAACCTACATATCAAATTATAAAAGTAAATTATAATGTTGGAGAGATACAAAAAAATATGTATAAAAAAGGTTAAAATATCAAGGTTAAAAAAAGTCTACATGCACAATAATTAAAATAAACATAACAGGCTAATCAAAGCATTATACATCCATTAAAGCAATTCATGATACTAATGTATCAAATTCCTCCTTCATCCTGTCACCTATTATAGGCAGAGTAGACTATAAAGGGGCAGACCCATGGCGAGCCGCTGCGGAGGTGGGCACAAACATTTAATAACTCGAGCAATCAAAAGTAGCCTGCAGTCTCAGGTATTATCTTGATTGAGTGCACAACAGCCAAACAATGATTAAAAAAAAAAGTAGTTATAATATAACATAATCACAGCTCTCGATTACTTAATCACTATGTATTAGTACAAATTAAAACCGCTTTACAGTTATTTTGAGATTAATTTAACAACTTGCAAGTGCTTGGTATTAATTTAGGTTATGAATATCTGGCAATTGGTGGAAGATGTACTCATATAAGCTTGATATTAAGATCTTACCTTACGGCTACCCGTACACTGATGTCATCGTCCGGCATTGTCACAGGATGGTATCTTTCTCCTTAAACAACTGAAACAAAAAAGTAATTACTAAGTATATATTCCTTCATTAATATGTACATGTAAAGCAAAACTCTAGCTACACACTATTATTAGTTAGTGAGAACTTATTACATATTTAATTCATGCCTTACAATTCAAAATTATAAAGATAGATGTTGAGAATAAGGATATTGATTTAAAGCTGAGTACCCTAAAAAATTTATATGAAACTTGAAGCTTTCTAATTCCGAATTATTTACTAAGGTAGATTTCAAGTAAGCATTGTTTTATGATATTTCAAAATATATATGTATTTTTTGGGCAAAATAGTTAATTTAGTTAAGTCTGTGAAACAAGTAAACCACATTTTGTTCGATGAGATAGATTAAAGATCCTGACCTAAGACAATAAGAAATTACTAAAATAAAGAAGTTATTGATAATTTTAATATTTTTATTTCAAAAATGCTACATTTTGGAGAAAATTAAGGTATTTAAGGATATCAGACGAATTTATCGTTAACAGTGACAGAATCCAGAACCACATTTAGGATATCTATTTTTATTAAAGGTAAAAAAAAAAATTACGTAAATTAAATGGTATTTAATTTTTTTATCATAACAATCAAAAGTTACTAATGCAACTTTTAGATGTGTAGTTAGTAATAGTAATTGTTTTTTGAAATAATAAAAAATAGTGATGAATGAGTAGGTGCAGCTATATTTAATTTTATTAAACATTGTAGTCAGATAGCCACATAAAAACTAAAAATTTAATTTCTTTTGTTTTACACAGCAAACGAAAATAACACATTAAAAAATAAACAAAGATTACTTTACGTTATCAATATAAAGCTATTTTGGTTGCACAGTTTTTACATTCTCACATCTTAAATAACATTGATGATATACATAACATTTGATAAATGAACTGATAAAATATAGTAGAAAAAAAATTGTGATAGAAAATTATAATTTAGACTTCAATATATATTTAGATTTCAATTTTCATGTTAGCAGATCTGTCAGAAAATTATTTCTGCGGATTTACTAACACAATAACACAGCTCATAAGTACTTTTATGTAATAAATAACTGATACAGCGAACCTAATCAATAGCATGAAAACAATGTTATGAATATGAATGCCGATGCTCACCTTAGTATGTAATAAACTAGATGTATAAACTATTTCGACAGCACTAATACACTCATTAAAATACACTTCACTCGGCAACATATTTTATATAAGCCGAATTTTCAACGCGCTTTCATGACAATGTTATTATTTAGATCGGCAGTCGGCGGGTCGCACTGACTCTGCGCCGCACAGTTATGTCAAAACTTGGGCGATGAATGAGCCGTGCGGGAAAAAATAGCATCCACGAAGGGAAACTCGGCTGCCTATTGAATCATTCGCATGGCAACACTGCCAAATAGCAGACGTGAGAAATAAAAAAAATAATATAGCAATAAAATATAGTATTTTAATATTTTAAATAAAATACTTTGTTTTATTTTAGTGCTAACCGATTTTTTTTTTGTTTTGCTATTTTTTTGTCTAGAGCCAAAAATAAAATTATATCTTTGTCTCTGGTCATTTTTGAAGTTTGTGTCGACATGCACGCTCGTCAGTGGTGGTGAGCATAAAAATTACTCTATCGCTGCGCGTCGGTAAAGCAGGCGTTTGCTAAGAAATAGTATTTGTACACGAGCACAGATGGCGTTGGCAGGTCAAAATAATTATTAATTAAGCATTTTATGAAAAAATAATAATATTTCGTAAAAGTATATTAAACACAACAATCTCATATCACATCCGTACAATTTCATATAAAAATAATCTTAATTTAACCTTTTTATTTATACTGTAAACTTGCACGTACATACTCATTTTTCATGGTTTGTATCTATGACACAGTTGCTGCACTTTCTTGAAATAATGGTATATGAATATTAGCAATATGAAATAAATATTTTGCTTTATAATTTTTATATAAAACTAAATTAAAGCAGTGTGAATTATTAATATTTATTTGATTTTTAACTCATGAGGAAGAAGGGTGCAAGAGTCGCAGGATTTATGGTGTATCAATAAAAAATGCTTATGGAGTTATTGGGATTGGATCACACTTCTACAATATGCGGGGAGCTCTGGGTTTAAGATTTGTAGTACAGATTTGGATTTTTTTTAATGGTTGGCTGTGGCTCGAGCGTATTGACAAACGCCCATAGATCGCTTGCTCCGGGTTATGTTTGACCGCGGAGTGGCGAGACTTGGGACGGGGGAGCGCGAGGCCGCAGCGGCCACTGCCTTGCCTACTAAGCACAACTAATACATTAAAACAAAATAATAATCATTAAATTCCAAGACTCTTGATTTCTTGACTTAATTATAAATAGTAAATTCGCACCAAACCTCGCACAGGATTCACATAAACAACGGTTTTTGTTAATCTTTCGCGAGGTTTATAAACGCTTCGGCTTAACGCGTCGATTGGTGAGATGTTGTAAATTAAATTTGTTTACTTGAACAGCTTTTTTTTTTGCTTACGTAAATTTATCGGGGAAAAGTGAGTGACTTTGGTGGTACGCCAAATCATAAAGGGCATTTATCATGTTTTTTATCGTTTGCGTGCAAAATTTGGCTTTGGCTCCATGGATTGTGGAAAAAGTTTTCTAAGCATATGAAGGAAAATATTAAGATTTACTTCTAAAAATTTTTCTATTTTATAAATTTACTGCCTTTAATTCCTCTGGAATTAACAGTCAGACGACGCGATGAGCGTTACCAAGGCACATGAAAACTTCGAGAGAAGGTATTTTTTATTGAAATGCGGGCGAGCTGCGGTCGGGGCTTCCGGCTGGACTCCAGCTGGCTTCTGACAACTGTCTGCTGTTCGCTGGCTGCTGGCTGCTGGCTGCTGGCTGCTGCTTGCTGTCTGCTGCTTGCTGCTTGCTGCTTGTCGCCTACCTCCCCGCGCAGCGCTTGGCAGGCCAGCCACGTAGAGCCTTCGCCTGTGAACATCTCCGACGGGGACTTCTTCGCCTCCCTGATTGATTATTCGATGTCAATGTCTGATTTCTAAAATGTGTTTGAAATAAAGATTTTCTCTGGTCTCCACCCGAGAAACAGCAGTCACGGGACTGAAGCTGATCAGACACTGTCTATGCCCATAATGAGATTATACTTTGAAAGCAATCATATATACACATTTATAAGGTTTCTAAGTAAAATTAATTCACATTCAATATTTTTGACAGAATGTGACTTAAAAAATACTGTTTATTAAATGAGTATTTTTTTCAATGTTATTAAATTTAAAATGGTTTAAAGTTAGTTTTGCTCTTGGTTGTAATATAATGTCTAGTTCAATAATACAAACGTATACCATTATGAATGCTTGAGTTCAACTGTATATACGAAAGTGTATTTTTTCTTCTTATTTAAGACAAAAAATAAAATAATATTACAGGACTCTTTGTTTTTTAGTAAATTTACAATGGTTTTTAGAGTTATGGTTAGAATACAGTATGTGGCTATCACCTGATCCCACGCGTAGGTTATGGGGTATACAAGGCGTGACTTAGGTGGAAACGTACATGTATTTCTTTAATTCCGTAATTGAGTTTATGTAGGGAAAAATATGTGCGAATAACCTTATTTATGCATAAGTTGATAAAGAAGTTAAATAAATAACTAAGATCTAGATTAACACGTTTACAGCAAGGAATATACTAAAGTCGTACGAACCTGTCGCAACGTGATCCTAACAGATTCTATTGACCTGTCAGTCTTGCATTTGGGTCTCCTCACTGTTGATGAGATGTTCATGAGATCCGACACCGGTGACTTCCACTCATGGAGCTGAACTGTTAGTACCTTTTTCAATAAATTATTTTTGTAATATTTTCATCAAAAGAATAATTAATGATGTTTCGCGTAAATGAAAGATGTGATATTAAAGGTGATAAGAGACAAAAGAAAAACCCTCCCTGTTCTCCGCATTCTGTTGCGTGTGCATGGCTGCCATTCTGTACCCTGAACGTGAGTAAAGTATTGGTAACGGAGTAGTGGACTTGGAATGATTATGGAGGGATGTGCTCTGGGAGTAGTTTGTTGAGGTGGTGGGCAGCTGCAGAAGAAGTAACAGATCTAAACGCTAGAGCTATGTAGGGCTATTGAGCAGCAGCAATACGCAGACGTTTACTTTCAATATAAAACTGCGCTGTAGAAGGACCTGGGGACCCACTAAATGGCTCTGCATGAGTGAGCTCAGTGAAATGGTCGCTAACCTCCTCTGAGGGGAGGTTCTTGGTATATGGACAAATTGGAAAATGTCTAAAGAGAACTTACTGTGATAAGTAAGCGTGATCGACTGTTCTTTCTTTAGGCTATTCGAGCGGACCCATTCAGCAGAAGTGGGCGGGTGGCCGATGTCCAGCGGATTATACCAACAAGGGCAGCAGCGCCTGGTGCGTGACAACCAGAAATACAAACAGCGGGTCGGGACCGGAGCTCAGCCCTCGGCGGCGTGTTTGAGGAGCACTCCCGCGCCGCGCCACTCGGCCGCGCGTGGCCCCCGCCCCGCCCCGCCCCGCCCCGCCTCGCCCCCGCCCCGCACAGCCTTCTAGGAAAATAGGACACTTCGTGGATGGTCCTCGCTTTCATTCAGCTTTCGAGCGATAAAAAAATAGCAAAAACAAATAAAATAATCCTTTTTTAAAATGTTGAATAAACAGAATAAAAATTTCGTAATTAACGCAATCAATTATCACAATGCTTCCAGTCTGACAGAATTTCATGGTGATTTTGATTTTTAAAGTAAGTTACGCCACTGGCCGTAGATTTCGGGCTCTCGCGGTGGCTTTCTATGAGGCCCGGGAGGGTCCCGGCTGGCCGGCACAAGGAAAAGTAAACAGTGGCCTCCCAAGCACCTCCGTGTTGACGGAGCATCACCCGCGAGCCCCGCGCCGGGGGGATCCCCCGTTATGGTATTTATGTGTTTATGGCCGATCCTTTTCAACTTTCCAAACAGTACAATGAGAATTCCGGCGACTAGATTTAATAACACACGACGTTTGATACTACTGAATAGACTTTTCAACATTTTTTGTTGCTTGTAATATTGTTGAATGAAATCGATATAATTATTTGTTTCATTAAATTACCTTTAAAATTGTAATGCAGCAACTGACCAAGTATCATTAATTTATAAAAAAAACTGTATTGTTTTATTTTTTAACTAAATGAAGTATTTTTTAAGCAAGCAACACCATGGCTTAAATTAAAATTATATTTCTGTGCAAAATAATCATTCAATAATTTTATGTTTGTATTCGAGTATTTATTATTTGAAAAGATTTTGGGCTCAGGAATTTCTAAAAAATATATTATACTTTAATATAATTTACTTTAAATCTATTATGTGAAAATAAGTCGCAAGTATTTCAAGTTTTGCGTTGATTTATCAGGTCTCAGGTTTGCTGCGTGCTCGCTCGTTTACTTATTCCCATAGAGCAAGTCACGGAGCATTACGAGCATTCTAAATAACCACCAAAATAGAAGAATTCCAGTTTATTTCAACCTCAATGTGCGACCAGATTTATTTTGTGTAAGCGCTTTGCATTGGCTACGGGATGTTATGGTAGATGGCGTAAGTAATCAATCAACGAACTGCAAAGTACACTTTTTTTAACCGAAACTATAATAGCTATTTTAAATTGATACTTTACAGTTACGTAAAAAAATATGTTCTTCTCAAGTTCCAAGTTCTCAGAGATAACCACCTCCAGATTTTTATAGAAGTATTTGATATTTTTATATGATTTTTACTCATATTTAAAACAAATACAGCACTGTAGGTATATATTACAAGTTTTCCCGTTTCCACTTATGATTTCTCAATTAGAACTTCCAAAGGCCGTCATTTGTGCCGCGTAATTCGTCGATCCACAAATAATTTGTCGTTTCACGGAAATTAGCCAAAATATAAAATTAGCTCCGGTCAGTAGAGCTAATGAATTAAAAATTGACCACAAACAGAATTATTCAATGTTTTTACAGGTGTTAAGATAAATTCATATCTCAACACTTTTTAAAACCTGCACACCGCTTTTTGATCTTCTTTCTTCTGATAGTATCTGTCATGGTCAATATACGTGTAAATTTACAAGGTAGAGATTTCTTCTGTAAGGTTAGACCAGTGCTTCTCAAAGTGGTCCCTACGGACCCCAGGGGGTCCTTAGATAATTAAAATCGATTTGGGGGTCCCTGAACAACGTCAGGGGGTCCGCGGTATAATATAAAATAAAAAAATTGTGACACATTTTTATCAATATGGAAGTTAAAATAAATAACAATGAATACATTATTAGCGATTTTTACGTCCTAAGTAAAATATAAATATAGAAAGGTGCATAAAATACAAGTAATAACAGACATCGCGGTGAGTCAGTTAGGTTAATACAGGATCACAATAGAGTCGATACTTGCACCAACTAGTCCAGGGGTCCCCAACCTTTTTGCACCCAAGAGCACATTCTAGAATGCCGGTCAGGCGGCGGGCACCATTTATTTTTCAAGGTATATTTATAGTTGGACATAGTAAATAATACATATAATCCACAAAAAATATTTAATTACAAAAATATAATTATAACAATATAATTTATTCGCTTTTATTTATCTGTTTAATTGCTAGATATTATTTCTTCTCATAACATTTTATTGTCAACTTAAATAACTTTTTATCATGGTAGCACAACGGCGGGCACACGTAAAACGGTCGGCGGGCGCCATGGTGCCCGCGGGCTCAGGGTTGGGGACCACTGAACTAGTCTATGGTATGAATTTATGTAGTTTTTCACCCAGGGTCCGTAGGCAAGTTTTGACTATGAAAAAGGGTCCGTGGGCCAAAAGAGTTTGGGAGCCACTGGGTTAGACGAATAAAAAAAAAAGTTTATTTATATGTACTTATGTATGCGTGTATATTTATTCATATGTTGTATATTGTATTACTATTTTAATTGAGGTTTGTAGTTGTAACCCAATATTGGCCGTGGTCTACAGGCTCTCAAAATCGAGCACCGCCGAAGCCATGGGCGACATATTGTTTCGTGTTGTGTCGGGAGAGAGCGCCGGGAGGCCGCTGTAAAGTAAGTGATAAACCCACACAAAGAGCTCGGACAGCGGAAGTCTGCGGTCGGGCGGAGAAGGCCCAGACGAGGCCCGGCGCGGGTCCCGGCTCTCTCACAGTCAACACTGAACCACAACACCGGACCGTCTGCCTGCTTACAAAAAATGGGTCGGCGAGTTACGAAAGCCGATCTGAAAATATATATAATAATATATATATCTTCTGTTCATCATAAATTGACGTTGGTCAATGGTAAATGTAACGCGGATTGTTCCGTCAGTCTTCGACCCGTCGGTAATAAAAGTGGCTCAATATAAATAAACACCTTTGGGTCATTGTAGAGTTGCTTCATTAAGGTAAATAAAGATTAGCGGACTAATGTGGCGGATAAATCGTTTCCAGCCTATCGCATTAGGCGCGGCGGCACAGTAAATTGAAGTAAGCGGATTAATCTGTTGCATTACGCCCTGTTCCGTTTTACCCCGGCCCTTTGCAAATAGACTCAGCTTCATGGTAATTGTAAGTAAGTGGATTCATTTGATGTGTTACCGTCTTGTTGTATCTAAATGTAGGTAAGCGGATTCTGTCCGCCCCAGCCCTTCGCAAATGGACGCGACGCGGGTTCATAGTAATTGTAGGTGAGCAGATTAATCTGTTACGTTACGGCTCGGCTCGATTTGCCAAAAGTTTGCCTGCCTTTGGTTTGCATTCATATAAAGTACGTGCATGTTTGCGGTGTGCCTTTAATTTGTTGGGCAGGTCCGGCTGCGAGTGAGGAGGTGAGCATTAACCCCGGCACGGAGTGTGGAGGTCGCACGGCCATATCAGTCCCTTTTGTCATACCGAGAGGGATCGTGTGCATCAGGGTGTAAGTGCTTGCAATATTTTACATTTGCGATAGCAACCGCAGAAGATGCTGCACTGACGGTGATGTCTACCATTTGAGGTGAAGAATTTTAATTATTTATTAAAGTTTATTAATACTAGCAGTAGAACTAAATAAATATTTGAAAAGTATATAAATTCACATGTATAACACTAATATAGTAAAATCGTACAAAAATATTAAAGAAGAAAGATTCATTGTGTTTCGTGGGGTGCTTTTGTGATAATGAAATTCTTATTGTGATCTACATTTTTGGATTATTTTGTTTTGGGAGAAAATGAAAGAAATATATAGGAGATATCCCTAAATTTGGCATAAAAATAATGAATTCAATATTTTTTACAGAGAGTACCTGCTGGAATTCCATTTTAATATTTTTGAGTAAAATACTTCGTTGTGATTTTCCACATGTTCACTCTGTTTGATAATGCCAACGTGAAAGGTTGGCGAAACCGGTCACTAATAAAAACGAACATGTGGACAATCACTCAAGTATTTTACTCAAAAATATTTAAAATATTGATCTATTGGCATACAAGCAAGTGGTTACAAGCAATCAGTAGCAAATGCAGCAGTGTTGGGTACACGCTGTTGACAAGATATATTAAACGATAATTAAAAAAATAATAAAAAAATATTTAATCATATCATAGCCGTCCCTGGTGAGGACCAGGAGCGAGGACGAGCCGCAGTCCCTGTAGACTGCTGGCCTCTTCAGAGGGTGCATTTGGCTGAGAGATAAACGGAGTATCCTCCGAGCAGTGGCGTCGTTATTACACAGCACATCTATAAAACTAAATAAATTACTTTAATACTTTTTACTCAAAGATTTGAAGAATATTAAAATTTGACCGGTGAAAAGCTTTATGTTTTTTGTACCGCACAGGGTGTCAAGTTTATTCACACTAAATTTTGAACAGGGAGTGTTTTTTTAAAATTCATACTGAGTTCAAAAGTATTAAGACTCCTGTACCAATCAGGATACCATGTTTATTTAACAACTATTACAACCGCTAGACTATTATGAAGTGTAAGAAATGCTAATAACACCTGGGGGACATTTAAGATTTCCCAAGACACGCAAGTTAGATTAATTATTTTGAGTTTCATAGAGTTCTGTCTTGTTTAGGTTCTGAATCACAACGATTGCGCCACTGTTTGGGTGACTCGCGTTGGAATTGCCAAAGTGCCTTGTCTCGAGATCTTGTTCTTTGTAATATATTTCCAATAATAAATTTCAAAGACCCATCGACAATAAACAAAGCGTACACGAAGGCTTTTATTAGAACTGAGATAATCTTGAAAGTCTTAAGAGTGAAAGTAAAACTATAAGTTACGGATTTAATAAAACACCGTTTATTGATTCGTGTCATTCATTACTCGAGTGTATCGAAGTAAAAAACTGATATGTTATTTTATAACTTTATTTTAACTTGATACAATATGACTTGCTGTTCTAGAAGTATAATCTTTAAATTAAAGGTAAGACTCTATTATTTATATTTTACTAGAGTTGCGATTCCAGCATTCTAAAATAACACCATGTCGCCGACTTTTCATTGTTTATGTCAGATGTTAACCTGAGTCGTCTTTTTAGTAGGGAGTATGTGAGTACTGAAACATATTTTATACAGAATTTCGACAAGTAATCGTCGAATCTTTAGCCTTTGATGGACTCGAGGCTGCTGGTTATTCACTGGTGGTCTCGTACCGTCTGCGGATGACTGTGTGGTCTTTTGGCAACGTCGGCTGCGGTTTATCCGAAAATTCCCATATAAAATAATGATGCACATCACACAAGGATGATTTTTTTAATGTAATGTGCGTTTAAGTAAAAAGCATTAAAATTATTAAAAATGAGTATATTTAAATATAATTTTTTAAGCCTATTTATAGTTATTTCACATCTGTACTCAAGTAAGTCTTCAGTGTTTCTACAGCTTTTCTTCAAAACTTAAAAGTTCCTGAAAATTCTTAAGATAATCTAACCAAATACTCTAAATGCCTTGTACCCGATTCAGTTTACATATAATAATTTTAACTTTATATAAGTTCTGTTTTATCATTTTAATACCTTTTGTTTTATACGTTTTTTATTGGACCTGCATACGATTTTGTAATCCAAGTCCTGGCAAGCCCTGACTTGAAGCTGAAGGTCGTGTCCATCCTGACCGGCAGACGTGCAGACGTAACATGAGCTATCACTTCACATCAATTGTAATTTTCCTGCTTTTTACCACCTGACATCCGACTATCACAAGTTTTTCTAGACTCTGTGAGAAATTTATAAGCTGAGACAGGCTTGAGTCTTCGATTCATTTTAATGAATATAGACTGGGATGTTATTCTTACTGTCGTTAGTGTTCTGAAGGGTAGCTAAGAGGCTAACTAAATATTTTGTTGCTATATATATAATAAGTGAAATTGTTGAAACTCCTGTGTTTGGAACTATTTTTATGGACTTTGTATTGAGACCGAAACGTCGGAAGCTTTAACTAAAACGCAGCAGCAAAACTTATGGATAACAATATTATTATCAAGATCACCTGGCTACTAACTACTTCTAACCAATCTAAATCTAAAAAAGCTGATATTTAGCTTATCCACAAATTATATAAATTAATTAACTATTTATAAAGCTCGTAGTATTTTATTTTAAAACCGCGAATCATTCGTAATAAAACCACAAACAGTGAAAATAAAAACTTTTACTTTCTTGTGTATGAAACTCGAAAAAGCTGTTTGTATATTTTAGTAATTTTCATAAACAGAATACTTGAGCTTTTTTTTATATGTAACCTCGAGCATTGAAATAATCAAATCGTAATATTACGAGGATGCTGTCTACACTTGGCATAATGTACGGAGACTTTGTAAGAGATCCTGTATTCTGTTATCGGGAGTTCGCAGAGTTCATGCGAGCTGGACCGCTGGCGAGGCTGCAGGCTAGCGTGCTCACAATTAGTGATGAGCATGATCGAGTAATATCTTTAAACAACTTAATTCGAAAATCATTGAAATAATCTAATCATAAATAAATCACCCAAAGACAAAAGCACAGTTGTCGTCGCGTATGCCCAAATAAATTGTATCTATTTTATTGTTAACGTTCCCCGTATGAATGGGTGAGAGGAGTCCATTATCCAGGAATGGAAGTTTATTTGATACGATAAAGCAACTATTGATTTATTGATAAAACTTTATACAGCTTCGGGTTTTATTATTATTAAATTTTAAATTTACGCGATTGCAAAAAAATCGTTAGCAACTTCTAATTAAGTTGTCTTTTTTCGGAAACAAAGTATAGATATTTTATGTGTTTTGTTATAGTTTTCATTACACACTTTAAAATATCAATTATCATAACGTTTATGATAGTCCAACAGCCACATAACAAATAACGAACGTAGACAAGAAAATAATGAAAAAAATCGATTTGCATCGAATCTGTAAAACTCAATTATACAAGTATATTTTAAATAATAATAATATAATGTACTTCGTTCAAAGTAAATTTATATTGAGAGTTTTTATTCACGAATATGTTTAAACAGATGGTAGAATAAACTGATGCATTTTTTAGTAAAAAAGCAATTAAAACTACTTGTGACAATCTTTTCGCCAGTCGTGCCTTTTCATCAGGGTAAGAATTTAAAACACCATTAAAAACATTTAATCAATAACCTTAATTGGTAGTTTGAATTCTTGTTTATATTGGCGAGAGCATTTTTGTTTGAACAAAACTCACTTTTGTTCTGCATCTGATGATGACCAAGTCATAACAACAAGTCAGTCTAAAACTATAATAAACTCAAAGTGAAGAAAGTATAAAAAGTTACCCACATCATTAATAAAAATATGGATCTTCACCAATCAAATGCCTTGTCCCTCAACAAGACACGTTCGATTATACAAAAATACACTATTTATATATATATTTTCTTAATTGATTTTATGTAACCTCAATATATAAAAAAATTATTGTATTATAATATTAAAAAAAAACAGGTTTTACAAATATTCTCCATAAATTTTAGATGCTTTAATATACGTTTGATGACCAGAGTGTTTTTTTTCCCTGCGGTCTTTACTTTAAAAAAAAAATAACTTCATGGTTGTTATTATACAATCAACTACACGAAGCACACAGTTGTGTATATTTGAGCAAGACATTTTTAACGTAAAGTTTGAATGCAACGAGAATTGAAAGCAGGTGAGACTACTCCGTGTTGCATCAGGTGCACAGCCGTCGTCGTCCTCCTCCGCATGCAGCAGCTGTTTATTTTTTCGTAAAAGTCGGAACAAACAAAAACAGAAAACTGCGCACAATGAAATGCTCTAGAAATTTAAATAAACCTCTTTTAAGATGTCCTCGCTTGCTTTACATGAAGACCGAAAACATCTGTTGAGTAAAAGAAGGCTTTTACCGAGGTATTATTATTTTAGCGGGTCAATGAACGACTTCAGTTCTTTACACTTAAAATACATACATAAAAAAAGAATATAAATTTGAAATATCCAAAATTGTTAATTAAAGCTTATTAAAGAATACGTTCGTTTTAATACGTTTTAGTAAGCATGGGAAGATGCACTTAATGCAAATATGAACACATGAAAATTTTATGTGGGAAAAGGAGTTCATTGTTTGTGAAGAATTCGCAGATATTTTTGTCGAGTCGTTACGCAAAGGTTAACATACCTCGAGTAATAATTAAGTCAGTTCAGTGTTACTAATGGACAATACGAGAAACGTTCAAGGGGGGCAACATTCGTCGGTGTTAAATAAACAAGTTTTAAATAGTACCACAAAAACACGGCTCCAAATATGTCAAGAGTAAACTGAAAATGCCAAAAGGGAATATAGCTCACTATTGCAATTCAATATATTACTTTGAATTTGATACCGATTTGTTAATTGTTGATTATTTTAATTTGTAGAGGTCGATGCTGATGCATGAATGCTTACAATACGAGTTCGAAATAAATATATATATTTTTTAAATATCCCAATTAATTTGTTAAATAAGCCGAATTAATAGTTTATCTAAGTATTTGGGATCGTTTTTTGAGCTTATTAACATTTTAAGTATTCTAAATGTCAATCGGTACAATGATTAAATAATGGTTCCTATCTGTACATGAAATCTGCAACACACGGGGGATTAGCAAGGGCAATCAATCAATTCAGTTATTGAGAATATTTCCATTTTTAATTTTATTTTACACAAAAAAAAGCCAACGACGATTGAGGCGGACATTAATAATACTCAAACAGCGCTCACTCTGCTGACTCAATCGACCGAAACAACCTATGAAATATATATACAATGGTAAATTAGAGTTAACAATTAAAGGGTTTTTCATGCAAATAATGGGATTTTCCCTGCCTAACATATTATTGAGCCTATAGTAAATCATGAATACTACCAAACAAGCCCCGAAAGCTGCGCGCAGGACGGGGATAGTCTCGCACCACTAATACGACTTATATTATTGATTTTCGTGAAGACCGTCTCACAGGAAGTACGATTTTTCCTTTACAGGTTTGATTGATTGATAATGATAATTAAAAATTCTTGCTTAGTACTAGTGATTTGTTGGTATAATTGGTAATGCACCGGCCATGTAAGCTTGGGGATGTGGGTTCAAATCCCAAAAAATATTGAAAAAATGTATTTGATCATTATCAAGTAATACACCTTAATGAAATTTCATATTCAGTCGCAGCTTTCGGAAGGTATCCCGATAATTTTGGTATGAATGCGAATTGGTCCCGAGAAGCATCCAGGGGCAGTCTCCTGCAGGGCGGGGAGCGGCGCGGCTCGGCGCGGTTTGGCGCGGCTCGGCGCGGCTCGGGGCGACTTGGCGCGGCTCGGCGCGGCGCCGGCGACACTCGTCGCGCGCGCGTAATGAAGTTCCGTTTCAAATTGGAACCTCCGCAATCTTGACAAGTTCGAACAAATTTAGAAGCTCTCGCCGCCGGTCGCGGATGAGTGGCCTGCGCGGGGCGGGGCGGGGCGGGGCGGGGCGGGGCGGCCTGCGCGGGGCGTCTCGGCGTGGAGTGGAGCGGAGTGGAGTGGAGTGGAGCGGCGCGGCGCGGCGGCAGTGTGCCGGAGGCTCGCTGCGCGGACGGTCGTGCCCTGAACGCGTGCCCCGAGCGCCGAGCGCCGAGCAGATCCGCCGCGACCGCCACCGCCACGGCCGCGCGACAGGCGAGCAGCCTTCGCCGTTTCCCGGTCGCCGCGGGTGCGACCCGTCGCCGTGTCGGTCATGCGGCCGGCTGCGGAGGACCGCCGCCACCGCCACCGCCACCGCCACCGCCACCGCCGCCACCGCCGCCGCGAGCAGACCAGACCGGTGAGCGATATTCCTCGAGCGGGCCGCCGCGCCTCGTCTCCCGCCTCCCCCGCCCGCCCCGAATCGTTTTCCTCCCGAAGAAAAAAATTCAACTCCCCCCTTGCTCCAGCGATTGCCATTTTTCCCAACTCGTTATTGTCCGGCGAATGTTTCCCGTTTCGCGTTGCACGAAGAGTGTCCCCGCCGGGAGCGAAATGCGTCCGATTCCCCGGATGATGGGTTCGAAGGTCGGGCCCTCGACGGAGGCGCGCTCGCGATGTCCCCGGAAAATATACATTTGATCCATCAGTCATCGAATGCGATACCATTAAATTTATCAGCAAAAACTTCAACTTTGGGAAGCTTTTTTATCACAACACATTGTTTTTTATCAAATTCAATAAATATTTTGAAAAGGCCCAAACTTTGTACAATAAACTTATTGCGCTCAGTATTAATATCTCTAAATAGGTGTAATTTTAACATAAATAATGTGACATATTTTTAACTAAAGATTTTATTGAATCCAAATTTATAATCTATGCATATCTTTGAATTTAACTAAATGCTAAATCAAAAAATATCAACGAAGTTTTGTCATGACGAAAAATAAAAATAAGTTGATTGTGTGTTGTATCAATTAGTACACAAAATTAAATCATGTTTTAATTTCAAATAATTATACGATAAGTGTCACGGTATTGTGAATTAACAAAATATGTTCATTATGAAAGGACATTTGTCCGATATTGTTTATTATACTTTTGGGCCTCCGTAGAAGTAATTAACATTTATTTTTTATTTATTTATCTTTTGTTATTATTTTCTTAAATTGTGTGATATGACGTTTCTCAAAGTGTTAAAAAATATTTCAATAATATTCTACATTTTTTTTCGCAATTTGGACAATATTTCTATGGCAAATACATTTCCAATATAAGCTCTCAATATAATAAACTATTGCTTATTATATTTTAAAAGTGAATGTTTTTAATAGTTTTATCTAAAGTGCATATCCGCGTCTGGATCATTTACAAATCCAGGGTTGAAATAGACTTAATTAGCATATAAACCACCTTTTTTCACCAGTTTAAAATATTAATGTTGCTAATCCATAAAATACAAAATTAAAACTGCCAAGTTTTCTTTAAAATAAAGATTACTTTTTATATATATTTTTGTATTTTACAGAAAATAATAACAGATGTAGATATTACAGCAGTAAAATTCGAATGCTCAAAAGTAGTTAAGTCGTAAAATAAAACAGCCTAGAGTTATTTAGGTTTTGCAAGGTTTACTTTAGTTCCAATTTAGTATATAATTTAGCTAAAGGCAGGAAAAATTCCAAGATAAAAAAGATGAGCAAATTTCATTATTTACATGCAAACATAGCAATATGGGTAGAAAATATACAATTGTTGTTTAATCTTAAAATATAAATAATCCAAGATGTTTTTATACAATGATTTACTTAGGAGTTAATTTAGTAAATGATGTAGTTAAAGACAAGAGAAAAAAAATATTTTAGTATTTACAAACAAACATTGTTTTACAAATTGAATACTTGAAAATAGTTAAATCATAATGCTTAAAGCAGGAATAAATAGTATTTGCTTAAGATTTCATTTAGCAAAAAAAACTCCGAGTGGGACGGTAAAAGTTTAGCAAGGAAATGAAAAAGAAAAGATGTTAGTATTTGCAAGAAAATATGTTTTTAAGGTTAAAAGCAGGATCAAATAGGATTAAATTTTAGCGATAAGAAAAGAAGAGACGATTTAAAAAAAACACGATTTTACAATTTGCATGCCTGTAAGTAGTTAAACCATATAGTAAAAAGCAGGATCGAATAGGATTTCCTTAAGACCTGATTTAAAAGACCCCGAGTGAGACGGCGAGAGTTTAGCAGGGAGAAGGAGGAAGAGCAGACTTTTGTGTTTACGAGCGTGCACAGTTATCTTGAATGGAGGTAATAACCCAACGGGGTCATAAAAATGTACGCTCTTTGAAAAATTTATCGTTTGTTTATAATATTTTTGGAGTGCGGACAGTGCGCCGGGCGGGGAGATAATTACTGCGAGGACGAGAGTCGCTGATGTGCTTTATGTGCGAACTGGCTCGGGACTGCTTCGTCCTTCATTAATAAGCGCATTCTGTTGGCATTTCTCCCCTAACGATATGCTCGATCAACTATCTTGTCAAATTATTCACAGCGAGTAACGATTCTCTCTCACAATCACGGTCACTTGCTGGCCAAATAATTGTATGGCAAATGGCTGAAATTCTTTGAAAATATAAACTACCTCCGGCTTTTGGGATAATTGAAATCTTGCGAGAAAAAAGTCCTTCTGCGACCGCATCAGTGCGGTGGTTAGCAAGCTTGCTTGCTGAGCAAACGGTGCGAAACCGGGAGGGATTCTGTAAAAATATAAATTGTCTGCAGGTTTGAGATGAAATAAAAACCATTGAAAAAAAATTAAATTCTCTGGTGTTGATTTTATGTGATTTACTTGTAGATAATACCATTTATTGAATCGAACCCGCTTGCGAATTGCTTAATGCATCCACGACAATTTTTATATCACTATTCAAGTTATTTAAATTGAATGTATGTTTTAGATAAATTTAAATTACCAAGAAAGCTTTTGAAGTATTTATATTTTTGTAAGTTATCTAGGATATAAATTGATTTAAAATTGAAAAGAGCATTTCCAAAAGTAATTATTATGACACTCATGTGCCGGTTGTATTGAAACCAACAGTACTAAATAAAATATTTTGTCTAAAAAACATTTCATACTACATAAAATAAGTATTCCAAAAATAAACGATGTAAATTTTCGGTAAAATTATAATTGTTGTATTTAAAATTTAAATATTGAATATGCAAATATTTACATACAGAATGAAATATCTCAAAAAAACAGTTTTTTGTGAATATATTTGGAAGATTCCGTTAATAAAAAATACATCATCCTTATACTGTTGGCATCCAATAAAGATTATACTTACACTGTTTTTCAAGTAAGTCTTTTATATTTTTAATCAAAAAATGATTCTCCAGTTAAATCGCCCAGCGCATTAGCTTTAAATTTAAACTTTTGAATTAACAATGCTACAATAAATATAATGTGCCACTCGGTTGATGTACGTGTAACAATAATACTAAACACTTGAATGTGAGAGAGTTAAAAAAAAGTACAAAATCAATAATCATTATGAAATATTTTTTCTATTATTCAACCATGAAATGACTCGAATAATTTTCGAGGATTTTTCTAGTAGTTTCATGCGTAAATATTAACCTGCCAAATTTAAATGCTGTGTTCAATATGGATTCTCAGAGCGGGTTTCGGGAGTTCATTTCATTTTCACTGATAGCAGATCGCAGATCACAGCACTGTGGCTCCCGCATGCTATCGCCCGTCTCGAGTATCATTCCTCGCGTTCAGAGAATGACAGAGGATGACTGGGAATGTTTGGAGGCGAAGGTAAGACCGGTGGCGAGGCAGACTGAAGGCCCCCGACCTCGGGGGGCAGACAACTTGTGGTGACTGAAAATAATCATGAAACCAATGAATATTTCATACAAAAAAGAAAAAAAAATTCAAGGTTATTTTATATTTAATTAATTAAATTTACAATAGTTCTTAAGCCTAAGATTATGGTATGGTGTGTGGCTATCCCCTGATCCTGCGCGCAGGTGGGGAAGCTTACTGAAATAAGTGGAAAAACCCTTTATTTGTATAGATCCGTACATATACAATTGTTGCATTTGTAATGTGTCTAATTCAAAAAAATATGAATATGATATGGCCATATTTGTTGTTAGTAAATTATTTATAAGAAACAAACGTAACGACGAAAACATATTTATGAATTAGAATTGCACGTTAATATACCCGAATAACAAGTAATGCAACATATAATAAGTATTGAATTTTTTTTTAAAGACGCAATTTTGAAGACGTATTGTAGTGAGTATACATTTTTACATTCAAAACATCCATCGCAGTTATTTCTATGATTATGTTCGCAGAGAGAAAACACAATTAACTGATTTTTATAAACCAATTTTACATTGTAAAAGCGATTAAAGAGAATCTAAAACCTCATAGCGAGAAAGGTACACATTAATGTAATATAATTAAGAGGAGCTTTGGTGGTTTTTATTTCAGAACAATTGTGCCGTCTGCTTTCTTGGGCTCGATTGAGTTGAGGCGTTTCATATTTTCCCAGGCAATTTCATAATTATTTAAAGATTCCTGACTATTGTCTACGAGCAGTTTGCTGTAACAAAGCGCCGCACAGTGGGACTGGAACATTTTTATTGAAATGACTCGCCATATTCTCCCGTGACGGCTCGTGATGGTTTATTAAAAAAGTGTAATTAATAATAATACTTTATCTGCTGCCAGTCGGAGTTCATAATAACTATTATGCTTGTAAATTTTTATATGAAACTATTTTTTACCGCCTTGCAGATCAGGCTTGGCTTTAGAGGATTTACGGTTTTTGCAATTCCGTTAAATATTACATACAATCACACTATACTTATATATAACTTTACCAACTTATCAAATTAAACACAACCGCAATGGCGTTTAGTGCTTGCCCTCTGCTTCTCTTCTTGTGGCCTTTTTTTCTTACAAAATGGTGTATGTCTCGAAATAAATATAAGTTTAGATAATCTGAGTAAAAATTAAGTGATTATATCTGGTGTTACTCGCGCATTGAAAATCATACTTGAAAAGCTTTGCAGATTCTTGCAAACAGAAAAGTATTGCATACTCTTGACAGTTTACCTTATCATGATTGATATACCATATCACGTTTATCTTGAGTAATAATTATAGTGTGTACTGTTGTTGAAATTATCTTTTATCCCACGTGTAGAAAGCATTGTAAAAATCTTAATACAAAACAATTGTATTAAGATTTTTACAAGAAGTGTATAAGAAGCAAACAGAATTATACTTAGGGGCCATTGCTGTTGTATTATATATATTGAGCATTTTTCTAGAAGCGACGGTGATAAAAATCTATTAAAGCAAATCCCTAATAGCACAAAGTGCCCAACACTGTCTTCACGTGGGTCCGCTAGGTGTAAAAAATTGGATAATTATCAGGAACAGTCGGGCAGTTGAATAACCGGTAGACTGCGCACAGAATTTGCTTTGTTTGGAGTTTATCTGCGGTCGGGAGTTGCTCCGAAATGACAAATGACGCGATGTGTGATAAAATCCTGTTCGGCCTCAGAATCGCACCGACTTGACAAATTTGCCTAATGGACGGCTCTCGGAGTCGTCTGCGATGAAGTGCACCATGGAACAATGGCGGGGGACTTTTCGATTACTCTACTCCAGCCCCACGCTGTCCACCCAGACAACAAGAAACTGCATGTCATAACATATTTGTTATGATAAAGTATCAAATCTCTATGCAGCATATTGTGACCTTGTAATCTGTGAGAAGGGTTGTGAATTAAATAAAATTGGCTAATGAAAAATCGTGTAACTGAAATACTGAAAAACTTCATCAAAACGCTTTAGTCTGGGAGTACTCAATTATTACGTAAGCTTGGGGCTTAAAGCACATAATTGTATAATACATAGCATCTTGATATTGTGCTGTTAAAAGAATATACGCTTTAAGAAAGATTGCATTTTTGTATATTTATATTACATATAATTTCAAGCTGTCGTATATTTTACATCTCAATTCTCGCAAAACAATATTAGAGGTATAATTACGGAAGCCGAAAGACATTTTCGGCATATTTTTGACAGCATTAAAAACTCTGTTAATTTAGATTCCTTCGTGTTAATTATTTAAATTAATAATAATACTCGAACGGAATGATAATAAATATCGGAGTTTTGCTCAGTCTAGACTGGAAATATTGCAAAAAATAAACGATAAATTTCGAGAGAGATAGCAGCGGTAGCTCTCAGCTTTGGGCTGGAGATTAACCGGGTTGGGTAGACATATCACTTTTATGTTGTAAATTTATGTCCATAAATATACATTTTAAATCTGAGATATAGCATCGCATGAGTAGTCCTCTGCCTCACCTATAATACTATGAATCATCAGACAAAAAATAAATTCTTAAAAAAACGCATATCAAAAGATGATGTTATATTATACATATTTTACTGAGCGCACTATACACGTCGAGACCCAACTGACAACCGACTATTAAATTGCACTAACAAATGGAGGATAACATTTGTATTTCTACGAGTGCAGTGCGCTTTTATCTTTAAAAAAACTATTTAGAATCCACTCTTGTTTGATTATTAATACAAGAAGCACGTTTTGATATATCACGGACCTTTCTTTATCATCAGTAGTGGCGTGCGGTTAAGACATACATGTGGTTAGTTTCTGAAACTAAGAGGCATGGCACTATTTTTTTTTTGTTTAAAATACAGAAAAAGGTTTCTGATTCATAATATCAAATCTGCTAGAAAACAGCTATACGATGCAACATAATTTAACTTTAAAATATCTAGTACAGGTTGAAACAAATATTTTTGTTGTAGTTATTAACGAACGTATTTCTTCCGTATAAAAAAGAGCTACAACCCGTCAGCTACCTCTATAGAATATCATCAATGGGAACCTAACGGGTCCTATTGCCCCATAGAACCTAGTCCTTGAGGCAGGTCTCGGCTACCTGCCCTGCCCTCCTGCCCAGCTGATCCTCCCCGGGGATGCGGCCCGGCACTAAATCAAAAGACTCGAAATCACCATGTCTGAACTATTATTGTTTGAATGATGCTGAGAAGAAGCAAATCAAAGTTATATGTTATGTTTTAAGTTAAGATTCAAGTATTTATCATTAGTATAAATAGAGATGCAACTGCCATCATTATCGTAGTGGCTTTATACTTAGCGCATTGATTCGCTCCATTACTTGATGATTTAGAAATGTTTTCACATGTAACTCGCCATGGTGTTCTGCAACAGATATTTCACGCACCGAGCACTGCAGCAATCAGAGAGTTAAGAGCTGTGAGCCAAAAACAGAAAACTGAAAGCGAAAATCTGTGAGCTAAGTTCTGCGAGCTGCGTGCATAGAACTGAAAGCTGATAGTAGAGAGCTGAGAGCTGAGAGCTGAGAGTCCATCCTAGAGCTGGTTCTCGAAGTGGGTTAGACGAGGGGCCATAAAATTGAATGGATGGCACTCCGCCCTGCTTAGGGGGCGATCAACTTATAGATCGAGTCCTGGTTGAAGTATTAACACGTGGAGAGGCTGGCAGGTCACTCCACCCGTCCAATTCGGATCGGGTAAGTGACCAATAAATCAAGCTAATGCGAATACAATAAAATATGTTATAGATATTCCTGCGCTTGACTCCGATACCGGTTCTTGGCGCAATCGACTCTAGTGATGGGCGTATCGAGGAAATCGAGGAGTCTCCCATTGGTTCCTGTTTTGTCAAAGTAGCAGCTATGTTTAGTTAAAAAAGTAGTTGAGTGTAGATTACAAAAAAAAATTCTGCGAAGTAAAAAACTAAAAAAATCGGAATGCTATTTATTTGCTTACCTGAACTTTAGTACAATAATTTTGACTGTTTTTTTTTAAGTAAAATATTTCCTACATCGTTGCTCTGAAATATATGTTTTTATATTACACAAACAGAAAAAAAAGCTGTTTTTTTTATTTAAAAAAGCAGTATGTTTTAATTCTTCAAATGTAGTATTCTTAACTGCTTTTGTTTCCTAAATCCGTCACTGTTCTATATGAGGTAGCAGAATTGCTTTTTTTAACCTATAAGACGATGTGATTTTCCCACAGAGATTTTTTTAGCTCTTGTCATTAATTAGTTTCAGAAATGACGAATCCATAATGTATTTTTTACAAATGCGATCTTCTCTCGATCTCGATTCTCTGTTCACATATGCAGCATCCACTTTTTTTAAAAGGATATCACGATGAAAAATTATTTGGTTTCTTTGTTATTTATATACTTATTCCCATTCTTTTGTAATAAATCATACTAAAGTTATATTAATCGCGGAATCAATCTCTGGGCTTGTGATAAAAAATGTTGAACGGGAATTAGAAATGTTAGAGGAAAAAAATTTAGCTTTGGATCTATTGTCATACTTTATACGATATTAAAGAATTTAAAAAAATAATACAATAAGAATTGACTATCTTATAACAAGTTGGATGTATGTGTAAATTTGTACATATATATATATATATATATATATATATATACTCATACATCCAGACTGTTTTTTAGCCTCTGGGTCATGAACCCATTAACTGATTTGAGCCGAATTGCAACTGTTATAATCCTTCATAAGACGCTATAAAAATTCTCAGCTCCCGACTTGATCTCCTAGCGAGATATATTCGCCTCACTCACACAAGTGGGCATTGAATTTTAATATTTAAATCTTTTAAGATAATTTTAAGTGTGTTTTAAAAATTAATTTACATATGTAGTCCCGTGACCCCTGTGATATTGATCATGTAGAATCGATTAGAAATTCATGATATATTAATATAGATTTTCTTAAACCAATAAAAATAAACATAAGATGCAAAATGTGATATCTGTTAATTATAAACATAATTGCTGAGACTTTAAAAAATTTAAAATTCTCGGAATTAATTTCAAAACGTGATTTTCCCAAGCGACTGTCGGCTGATGCTATCTCAAAATGTAGTCAAAGTTGCCAAGTATTAAATATCACTGTATTTTTGTTTATAATTATTGTTTTTGATCATATTAAATGTTGTTTGACATAAACGAAGCTGTCTAAACAGAAAAGTCATTTCAATAAAATATAATGTGCATTTAATATTAATGGTGACTCTGGAGGTGCTATGGGAGCTGACGCAAATAAAAATTGACTATTAATGTCATCGTTATAGGGAAAATATACTATTCCATGTTCAGTATTTACATAGAAAGATTATTAATTTTCAAAAAGTCATTTTTGTGGTTTCAAAAAATTTATGTTGGAAATAAAATACAGATTAAAATTATGTTACGAAATTGAAAAGAAAATTGAGAGTTAACGTAAAAATGAATTATTGTACATGTTTTGACAACAACAACTCGACTGATTTTTAATTTTTATCAGTTTAAAACAATAATAAAAATGACCCATAGTACTACACACGATGCGATTTGTTGTCAGTTATCAATTGTATTGCTACGTGTACAGTGTGCTTATATTGCCAAGATTAAAAACACGCAACGACTGATGGGACGTTTATTACAAAAAAATGAGGAATCGATGTGTAGTTGTTGTATCCCAAACATAAATTTTGTTTGCAATAAAGGCTGTACCGTAATGATTATCGAAATGTTATTAATTATTTTTATCCAATCAGCCTCTCCCTGTCCCACTATAAATAACAGAACGCAAAACATGCGCGCCGAACCTTTTGCAACAGAAATATCCGGACAGAAGCCCCGGCAACCTCAAATATTCGGTCTTAAAAAGTCATTTCAATAGTTTTCCTATCAACATTCACATTTTTGGTAATACGGCTTATTTTATGTGCTATCAACGTTATTTGGTTTTTTACAATTTACTTGATTGTAATTTTTTTGCATGATATGATTTTTTCACTGTCCAGTATACTGGCGATAAATTCAAGTGTTATCATTGTTTGAAGAGATGTTTACATTTGTGTTAAGTTAAAATTAAAAAAAAAACCATGTGAGTCATAAATATAACTCCATTTTATTGAATTATTTTTATTCTTTCAAATTCAAATAAATTTAAAAAAAATCCTGTTGTGTTATATAAAAAAAGTAAAAAACTCACTTGATATTTTATTTGATATGTGAATAATATCAATAAAATAAATAAAATACGTTTATCTTTATTCTACGAACAGGAGACGTCGAAAATCAGATATACTGTGATTTAAATGTTTAAACGACAAGTTATCATAAGGTCATTTGGCTGAACAAGCGTAGTGTTGTAATATTATAGTGCAGGGAGTTTGAGATTTTCAACATGCCTCCTTGATAAAGTGATCATATAGTTATAATAACAGAAGCCGCTAAAATCTTTAAACCCAACGCATTTACTACTACGTGATAGCACTATATTTTAAATATTCTTTTATTGTTGATGTGTTTTACAGCTCCGGGGGAGCAGCAGATTTTACAGGTTATTTTGCACATTAGCATTTGTGCAATCTATTATGGTAAACAGATGATATTGAATATAGGTATTTAGGTGTAAATATATAAATATGGAAGGGTAATTAATAGTTATTATTGTAATCTATTCGGTGGAGATATTGTGGCATGCTCGTGGACCCCTGACTGGCCGCGGGCCGAGCGGCCGGTTCTCAATTTGCCGTCGGTCCGCCCGCCGCCGCGCCGACCACTCGGCTCTTCGGCTCATTCATAGATCCGCAGTGGGCTATCGTCTGTGGCTAGACACACTTCAATACAGCCTTATACACCATCACTGTACTCACCCATGCACACAGAAGCTCATAACATCCCTCAAACACCTCCCATGACAATAGTCACGCGAACTTAAGGGTCTAAGTCCCATACTCAAGTTTTTTTTGTTGATCATTTTCTGGTCCGTTTTGCGAAAAATCGACTGCACCAATCAAATATATTAAAATGCAAAAAGTTAGATACATCTCTTCTTCCGAACAGAATATTTTTTCATTCCTTGTAAATTTACTCTCAATATGATAAATATGTGTTTTTCCGATTGAAATGTAGGAATTTGTAGATTCGTCATGTCCCTGTTCTAAGAGTCCTAAACATTTAAAAGTCTTTTTTTCAATTGGAATTAAAAGATTAAATATAAACCTGTGCGATTAATTATTTTAAAAATTAAAAAAATATATATATTTAACAAACTTTGGTTTTGAAAAATCGTTATTTTATTCAATTTTTCAACATCTTCAAGATTTTATTTTACCCTGAAAATGGACGTTATTTAAATAATAAAAAATAGATAAATATAATTTATAGTTTTTTAGTTACTCTATAAAAAATCAATTTTCGAAATAGAAAAATAAAGTGACAATTAAATTAATTAAATGACACGATTTAGCCAGGTAAAACGGTCCTTTTTTGTGGCAGACGGGGGATGGACACCAAGCAAGGTTAGGTAGCAAGACCCTTAATGACCTTGGACTACAGTAATACCCCGCTTTACGCGACCCCGTTATGCGCGTGATAACTCGAATTTAAAATTTCGCGTTAAAATGCCTCGCATTACGCGAATTTCTTATTTAAGAATGTGTATGAACATAATGTAGTCATTGACTTCTCTTAACAATTAAAAACAGCGTTGGGTGTTATGAACGTATTTTACAAGAACGTAAAAGAAACGCTACCCAAAATACAAAAGATGTATTTTTCAGTAAAAATAACATGTAATACTGCATAAAGTGTTCTTAGAATTAATGTGATTGATTCAAATGATTCGTATTTTTTTGTATTAAGTTTTGACAATGTATGTGTGTTTAATCGTAAACCCCGATATACGCGAATTTCACTTAACGCGATTTTTTCCGGAACGTATCCCTCGCGTAAAGCGGGGTATTACTCTATCCAACAATTAGGTAATCGACTCACACATGAATCGAAGAAAATTTATTTCACTCCACCGGTGTCGTGAAAATATATTTCGAGGATTTTATCAATATTTAACTTTTTTCTAGTTAATATATCATACGAATATTGGAAACTGGTAGAAAATGCGACTTGTAATGAAATATCGTTTGTTTCATAACAAAAATCATATTTTTGTTGACTATAAGCATTAGTAAAATTTATTATAAAAATTATTTATTATTAAAATATGCATAGTCCCTTTGTTGTGTGGAAGCTGCAACGAAACTTGAATATTCAAATGTTGTTTTTTTATCCTCTGAGTCCATTTTTTGATTCATTACAAAAAATAGATTATGAATGATTGCATTGTTGGTAATTCGTTATAAATGCAAAACTGATATTTTTTTTATTTAAATCTTTAAGCAAAGATGCAAAACATCTAGTAATGAATAAGCTGTTTATTTTGAGGGGTGAAACAAGAATTAATCTCAATTTATTTTAAATAAACATAAATGCAAACATACCGTTGTTGCTAAACATAAAGAAGTTGCAAGTAGACCGAAGTTGCTTTCTTGAACAAATCTAGTTATAAATTAAAAGCACATCTAGCAACATGCTTGTTGCTACAGATATGCTTTTAATGCAAATAGTAAAACGCAAGACGCTACAGGATGTGAACTTGACACTTGCAGTTTTTTAATCTGCTTATTTTTAGTACTGTAGAAGATCTTTAACTAAGAAAATATAAATCAAACTGCTATAGACCGTGTGAATAACGATTAAATTATAAATTATAACTTTAATAGTTAGTGTAATATTAAAACACATTGAAATAACTGTCGTTGATAAATCATGCAAAATATTTGACAAGTACAGTGCAATAAGATAGAAACTCGATTGTTAGCACACCCAAAGTATAACTACGACACTGCATGCGCTCTTTCGTGTTATATTTCGTTTCTCAAATATAATAGATCACGAGATGCTGAATAATAACAAAATCATCTTTCATACCCCATCAAAGTGGTTGGCGTATTACTTGCTAACTATAAAACAGTACTTAACAGAACTTTTGCATGACTTTTCAGACTATTTGTCCAACGCCCTTCTTCATCAAGTGTCTCTCCTCAAAGGAGGTTGGCGACCATTTCACTGAGCATATACTCATGCTAAGCAAGTGTACATAGCTTTCTAAGAGGAATATTATATGTCACTTTTATATTATATGCCCAATAGTATTATTATATACATATACTCATGCTGAGTCAGTATTCATCGTTATCTAAGGGAAAAATAGTGTAGTGGGTTCCCGGGTCTTTTTACACAGGAAAAAATCTGCGTTTTGCTGCTGCCCAATAGCATTATTATATAATCTTTTCCTTACAAAGCTCTGGAGTTTAGATCTGATACTCCTTCTGCAGCAAGCTACAGCCCCTCCCACGTACTTCCAGAGCACATCCCTCCACAATCACTCCAGTACCGATCCTTTACAACCGCTCAAGGTACAGAATGGCAGCCATGCACAAGCAACAGAATGGGGAGAGCGGGGAGGTTAACGTCCAACAAGACAGGATTATTCCTGAAGCGCACTACACGGGCAGCAGCACAACGGACAATCGACCGACAAGTTGCAGGAACAAATTGGTATCGGCCTCGATTCGCTGATGGCAATTTGTCGGTCGGTTGTCAGTCGTGTTGCTGCGCGTGCAGTGCGGAATTCGATTCCTGCATAATGACCGAGGAAGTGCACGAGTGACCGCGTCCCGTCATTAAAACCAATTACACGTTCGGCTGCCCTCTCGCCGGATGCCCTCTGCATTCGGTAACGAGACGCCTATTTATTTTTTTAATAATCTAGCGGTGCTTCATCGGAAATTATTGCAAAAAAAATGCTATTTATATATAAATTACATGATTTTTCTTCAGGTGCCTCTTCTCAGACGAAGTACGTGATCGTCTCGCTGGATGTATAATTATAACTGTTCATGGTAGTGGGTCCCCATGTCCTTGTACGCTGCAGTTTTATATTAAAAGCCCAAAAGCCCAAAAGCTTAATTGCTTTGCTTGCTCTAAGCGAATGTGAAGGATTGATAGTGAGTAGGCTTGAAATGATGGTGAGGTGAATGAAGTAAAACATAAGATCCCGTGTACACGCAGGATGTTTTAAATACCAATTCCACGAAGTCTAATCTAGCACGTCTGTTCATTATATTAGAAAGCGTTTTAAGAAAATAGTTATCAAAACTAAAAATACGGCTACGTGCTTCACAGCTATGCAGTTGGGGTTGGCGAATGTGGAGCAAAGTTAATAATGTGTACATTTAGGGACTAGTGACAATGCTTATTGAAAGAGTCTAAAAAACAACACTTGTGGCCTTCTACTATTAGATCTGGTTGCTTAGAGCAGACATGCGGAAGAATTAGAATTTTGTGAAAAGATTTTTTAAATACGCCCTTACGGTTGCAACCCTTTGGACTCTGACAAGAGATTTTCATGGCAGCCAAGCTCTAATATATCTCTCTGTGTCTTTATCAATACATTTTTATTTCTTATATTTATAACATAAATATACTTCTTATCAAAAATAACAACAACCACGTCTTCATTGTTGTCAGCTACCTGCGCAGTAGAGTCATGGTCGCCTGAGTCACCCTCTTCGGTTCTTCGACCCGCAAGTTTTTTGTCGAGTCCTTTTTATTAATGAATTTTTCCTTGTGCTATCATCTGAATGACATCTTCTTTGAAGTGCATCGCACATTTATATATTCCAGGAAATCTAACATTCACCACTCTGTGAATAATGAACTTTTTCTTAAATATTAATTTTTAAACACTAGAGTCGATATCAATTAAAAAACAAAAAAAAAATCGAAGCGGAAAAAAATTAAGTATTCACAAATATATATCAAGAAAAAACTCGGTTTATTGGTTTTGCTTCCTGGCTTGGATTAATCAAAGATGTATTTATAAAATATATGTCCAGCGGGATCGGTTATTGAACCGATGACATTTTTCACAAGCAGAGACTCACTGCAACAATGACCTTACAATCGAAATGCCAAATCTGAGAGCAGACACGACCGTCGTAAATTACCATTAAGTAATAAGGAACTCGATCAAGTGAACAAACAGAACGTTAATAAAGATTTGTGCAAACTACATAATAAAATACTGTTGACCAATTCACAAGGTGATATAAATCAGAATTAAAACAACAAACAAGAGCTATATTTATTACTGTCTGTTCTAAAACAAAAGTCTACTTTGATAGAAATAGCAAATGATGAATGTTTATTTTTATATTGTTATATAATCATTTCAAGGATTTACTAGGATACCAGGTTTATGTAATTCAAAATCGCACTGTGGTTCACTGGTTGGCACGTTTGCTTATACCAAACTATTGCTTATATACAAACCGAATACAGTCTTCCATTAGTGCTACTTACTGCTTGCTTACTTTGCAATTTTCCTGCGAACTTATAATATTACAAATAAGTGTTGTTATAGACATATTATTCTTAGACTACCGGAACTGAAACGTAATCACCCCTACAAAAATAAAATGACAGCAAAAATGTGTTATCTACTTCTGATACAAAATGATTCAAATAATGATAATATTCAGTTTTTTTTTAAATTATTAATTGTTATATAAAATAACCCGTCAGTTTTTTTATTGAACAGTTCGTAAAACAATATTTTAAGTATTGCATTAAATGTAGTTCATCTTAATAATCTGTAAGATATTTGCATTTTTTCAAATAGTGCATTAAGCGGAACATAAAAACAAGCAGTTTATAGTTTTTGACAAGAAATTTACGTTACAATATCAATATTTAATTAGCTTGGATATTTTTTTTAATGAAAAGCTTAAATCTATAAGCCGTTGACTATCATAAAAATATCATCAAAAATCACATAAAAACTCCATGGAGTCCAATCAAAGCCACTCGTCTCTTATCTCTTTCGGAATAAATTATTAAAGATGATAGTTAATTTGTTATAAAATGTCAACGACCATTCTGAAATCGGTAATCTTATATTTAATATCATTTTAATTAGTGCCAAAGTCTTTTATAAGCAGCTTCAGATGCGTATTATTTTCATTAGTAGCGTGAGATAATTTTTATTGCTACAAATAAGTAAAAGACTCTCATTTCAGGTTAATGGATAATGAAATGTGAACCTTAGATTGAAACTGCTATAAAACTTAAACAAGATTTCGATATGCTTTCTCGTGGAAGTGAAACTTCTTGCAATGACTATAAAAGTGGATTTGAAATTTTTTTTTTTTATATAAACCTAATAAACGTTATTAATGATAGAAACGCAAGCAATCTGAAGTAAACCATTAAGTTATAGAAGCTAGTTAGAAGTAGAAATCTATTATTTATTTTCATAAAGAAATATCACGATTATTGCTATACAACCCATGAAATAAATCAATATTAAGTTACTTTTTATTGTTTTAGAATAAAACGTTATCAAGAATAAGTCTATTTATTAATTGTTTTTAAATAATTATTGTTTTCTTAATACACGTTTCACACAAATAAAAAAACAGTTGGTTTTTGTCTAAAAAATATATTGTAAAAACTAAACATAAAAACACAAAAGAAAGACTTTTTGAATATTCAATATTTATGAACTATACTTAAATAAAATACTTGAGTGATTCTTCCACATGTTATTTTTTTTTATTGGTGACCGGTTTTGCCAACCTTTCACGTTGGCATTATCAAACTAAGGAAAGACTTTTTGTTATCTCATATGTTTGTTTAAAAGTCACATGTTTAAAAGTCCAATGCTTGCAAATCACTAAATATTGATTGACCTGGGCACATTGGTTCGTATGTAGATTATTATTGCTAAAAATTCTCGATTAATTGAGTGGCTCGTTAGCACAAGGGTTAGTGCACCAGCATTGGGCATGTAGGTTTCGAATCCTACACAAGTCACGATGATATTTTTCTGAGAGTTTCTTAGAATCATTTTCAATATGTGAAAAAATATACCTAATCATATTAGTTAGTACTATAAGAGCCTGTAAAGGTAATTAAAAACGCACTTGATTGACGTTCAATCCACAAAATAGACATATATATTTAAATTCTCAAATAGATATGGTTGTGTTGTATTCTAAGTACAAATTGAATATTTTTTTTGCTTGTCGTTTTTTAATTAAATTAAAAATATAGTGGATTCACACATCCTGCTGGTGAAATTCCGCAATTCACAAAAAAGACATATATATATTAAAATTCTCAAATAGATCTAGTTGTATTCTATGTACAAATTGAACAATTTTTTTTTTTTGGATGTTGTTTTTTGATAAAAATAAAAATATAGTACATTCACACATCCTGCCGGTGAAATTCAAAAAGGAGTATATATTAAAATTCTCAAATAGATCTAGTTGTATTCTAAGTACAAATTGGACTTTTTTTATTTACTTGCATGTTGTTTTTTTAATAAAAATAAAAATATAGTACATTCACACATCCTGCCGGTGAAATTCAAAAAGGAGTATATATTAAAATTCTCAAATAGATCTAGTTGTATTCTAAGTACAAATTGAACAATTTTTTTTTTGGATGTTGTTTTTTGATAAAAATAAAAATATAGTACACTCACACATCCTGCCGGTGAAATTCAAAAAGGAGTATATATTAAAATTCTCAAATAGATCTAGTTGTATTCTAAGTACAAATTGGACTTTTTTTATTTACATGCATGTTGTTTTTTTAATAAAAATAAAAATATAGTAGATTCACACATCCTGCTGGTGAAATTCCGAATCGATCTATTTTTTATTGGGCTCATTAATCCCGGGGGCCACGTCGCCGCGCCGGGAGCGTCCGCGCCGCTCCCGCGACCTCCGATAAATCTCCCGCGGCCGTCTGCAGTTCGCTAGAAACTAGTTTGGCCCCGCCGCGGCCTGCAGCGCGGCTCTATGTTTCCGAAATTTATATCTCGGGTTTGCAAATAAAATAACAGCCGCCGAAAAAAAACCGTCGTTATTTATTCGCGGATTGCCGTTACGTGGGCGTCGGCGTGGAAAAAATACTGCAGATCGGCGGCCGATGCACGCCGCGCCCGCCGCGTGCTCTACTTCTACGGGGCCTGACAAATGTGATGAAGGCATTTTATTCACTTTGATGCTTCGGTCGTATTTGAAACTGATCACAATACAAAGCTGCATCGAACAAAGTCTCATTAAAAAAATATATATATATCATTTGACTCTTCTTCATCAAGTGCCTCAACTTGGAGGAGGTTGGCGACAATGTCACTGAGCGTATATAATAATACCGCGCTTCACGCGAGGGATACGTTCACGTATATCGGGGTTTACATAGTCAAAACTTAATACAAAAAAAAAATCAATCACTTTAATTCTGAGAACACTTTATGCAGTATTACATGTTATTTTTACTGGAAAATACATCTATTTTCTTTTGGGTAGCGTTTCTTTTACGTTCTTGTAAAATACGTTCATAACACCCAACGCTGTTTTCAATTGTTAAGAGAAGTCAATTACTACATTATTATTATTCTTATTATTTATTATTCATTATTCTTAAAATAAGAAATTCGCGTAATGCTTAATACGTGGCGTTTTAACGCGAAATTTGAAATTCGCTGTGTTACTGTATAATCATTTTTTTTACAAACTTCTAGCGTTTAAATCTGATTGTTTCAGTAGCTTTTGCAGCAAGGTACTGAAACAATAACAGGAGCCCCTAGACCACGTTCCTCCACAATCATTCAGAGTCCACTACTCCATTACTGATCCTTTACACACTCTCTGGGTACAGAATATCAGCCATCCACAAGCAACAGAATGAGGAAAGCGGGGAGGTTTTTTTTTAATTTGCAGTTCTAAATAATTTTGAAAAAGATTATTTTTAAATGACCTATTTAGATTGTGTAAGTTCTATCGGAATCTAACAAAAGCACATATATATTAGGAATAAAAAAAAAACTTAAAATCGAGGCATGGCGCCGTAATCCTTTCGACCGCGGTGGTTCGGTTAATTTAAGTAGATTGGTTTCTTCACACTTGCATATAAAGACTTCGATCTCGAATAAATTACAGTGTCAGAAAGCGATATCTAAGACATGTATTTAAAAAAAAATCGTGGATTTTTCTCATAGCTTCCTGTATGAAAGGTTTACATAGTAATCATTTGGTATATTTACATTCTAAAGTATATTATAAATTTACTTTGTTATAATATTAAAATGCATTCGACCCCTTCTTCGTCGTACAAATTTTATGTCTTTCTTATGAAAACTGCAATTTTACCAAACATTCGTAATTATATATCTCATTTATGGCGCAAGTGTCGGTTGCAAGACTGAAGCGAATTAATTTTTATTTTCTAGCAATGATAACCTTTTTTTATAAAAGCATCTATTTTGGCTTGACTCATAAAGTATCACGAATTATTTATAATTATCAGATTCTCAATTTAGATTATTTAAATATTACAACTTTAATGAAATCGCTATAAAATTTAATTCGTAAAAAATAATTAACTTAATTTTATTTAAAAACAGAGATGTAATCTGGGAGTTCTAAGAAGATGAATTCTAACAAAATAGTTATCAAAGCTCGTGTATTGTGAATGGGAATAATATATGTTTGTATCATTAGTGGAACTTTTCATCTGATAAAATGAACGATGGAGATTCTTAAATAAACTTTGATTATCACGGATCAGCTATTTACGACAGGTTATATTTATTTGCTGCCAATTAGGTGTTCTAGCATTTTACCTGGAATAAAGGCTGTTCATAAATGGCCGTATAAAGCAGTTCAGTTATTCCAGATTAGATCATATTTTAAACAAAGCGCGCCTGTGAAGTGTATTTATTCAGCTTCAGTGATGGCTTCAGGGACGAATTTGGAAACTAGAGATGGGTACATTTTATTTCATATATTAAAAATACATTATTTGTATTAACAAATTTGAAATTCCTATCGTTGAATGTATTCGTAGGTGTTAGCAACCGTTGTTATTAGATGATCTTGAGATACCAGCATGATGCATTTCGGAGTCGAGCGCTTGAATGCAGGTGACTTATAAGAATAACGAATAGTTTAAGAAAATTTAAGTAGGTGATAGAACTGAAATATAATATGATAGGGTTCAGTGATTAAAAGTAGAAAGATTACTAGCACAAAATTATATTGAAAAAATCTTAAAACAAGTGGAGTTTAATTTATACCACCAGTGTCTTTAAAAAGGAATATTCATGTCAGGTCCAAAAAATAGGTCGTTTTAATATTAATGAATAAATATTTGTTTCGCTGTGTTACTCCATACTCCTCGATTCGGTGCTGGTCCCAAGTCGCTCGCTTCAATTGGTTCCGCGAATCTTCACCACAGAGCACCGTACGAGCTCGCCTCCACCGAAGACTGGCTTAATGGCTGACGTCACAAGCAGACGGGGGATTGTGTTCGATTCCGTTCGTATCGAAACAGCCAGGGCAGCGGCACAGTGACAGATGCCAACTGTACGCAAGACAACAGCAACTGCAATTAATCTAAATCCACTCAAGTATACTTTTAACAATAGCTACAGGAGATACAGTTAACGCACAAAGCTGCGCAAGGTAATCATTATTTTTTTTTAAAAACGCCGGTAGGACTTGATTACAAGGCTTCTGGGCATAGATCTGCAACACGATGAGAATATATGATACATCCAGCTTTCTATAATATTATATTGCCCATGACCAAAAGTCTAAAATGTATATGATAAAGTGAGCTTCCGCATTGGTCACAAATCGGCAGTATAAAAGCGGCCAAAAAACACGTGTCTTTGCGTTATTTATTTGAGCTTTCGTTGCTGAAAGTGTGAATGAATTATTTAAAAAATATTACTTGATGCTAGTAGTTATTAATTCTTGATATAAGGGGAAGAGTCCGAGCCAGGCCAGCCCTGGCGCGGGCTCCGGCAGCGGGCGCGGTGTGGGAACGACCGCCAGCGGTTTGTTTGGGTGCCAGCTTTACCCAATTCACCAGTGCTGCCCAAACTTTTTTTTACTTATAATTTAATATTTATTAAAAATATAAAAATAAACAAAACTTGCTCACGGACCCCCTTTCATAGTCAAAACTTGCCTACGGCCCCTGGGTGAAAAACTACATAAATTCATATTATAGACTAGTTGGTGCAAGTATCGACTCTATTGCGTTCCCTTATAAACCTATCTGACTCACCGCGATGCCTGTTATTACTAGTATTTTATGCACCTGTCTATATTTATATTTTACTTAGGACGTAAAAATCGCTAATAATGTATTCATTGTTATTTATTTTAACTTTTTTATTTTATATTAAGCCTAACGTGGACCCCCTGATGTTGTTCAGGGACCCCCAAATCGATTTTAATTTTCCAAGGACCCCCTGAATGATCCCAGGGACCCCCTGGGGTCCGTAGGGACCACTTTGAGAAGCACTGTTCTAATATGTGACATATGCAGGTTATTAAAAACTAGAAATGTATCCCGTCATAGAATGACGCGCATTCGATGAACGATGCAATGGTGTTTGAACATAATAAGATGAATAATTGCTTTCATTTTGTACCATCAGTTGGATGAAGTTCTGTGATATACTTGGCCTTGAACTTTGAAGCAGAGTGGCCCACAGTTAATTTAGCTCCCATTGATGCAGAAGATATACTGTTATCGTATGATCTTATTTTTCTCTTGAAATTTCCATTATAAATATCCTTTAAATATACTGGGGAAATAGGCCTTGCTGGTAGTTTCACTTTATCTTTGTGCACTTGAACTGTTGAACTTTCCATCTGATGGGTTTTCTGCTTGATAATGTAAAGCATTGCAGAATCGACAGGTCACACTAATTAATCCGAAGACAAACGCAGCGTTCGCTGTGCATCAGTTTCTTTTTGTCTTGAGGTCGATGCGCGTACTCGAATTTTAAGAAGACGCTGCTCACGTTTTCCTTCCAACTCATTGCTTGACATTTATGTCACATTTCGTGTCACAAACAACGCATCACTTTTCACTGCACTGTTCTTTATTTGATGCAGTCTTTATCACGTTCAATTGTGAAATTCTTGTTGAATTACGTTTTCTGTGCGTAGACGGTGTTATTTTGAGTTATTAAGGGTCTAGGTCCCATAATCGAGTTTTTTTTTTTATCATTTTCTAGTCCGTTTTGCGAAAAATTGACTGCACCAATCAATAAGATTTAAATGTAAAAAGTTTGGTACATCCCTTCTTCTGAACACAATATATTTTTATTTCTTATAAATATACTATTAATATGATAAATATGTGTTTTTCCGATTAAAATGTAGGAATTTGGAGATTCGTCTGGTACATTTTCCAAGAATCCTAAACATTTAAAAGTCTTTTTTTCAATTGGAATTAAAAGATTAAATATAAACCATGTGCGTCTTATTAATTTTAAAATTAAAAAAAAAATCTTTAACAAACTTTGGTTTTGAAAAGTCGTCATTTTAACCAATTTTTCAACATATTTAAGATTTTATTTTACCCTAAAAATGGACGTTAATTAAATAATAAAAATTAGATAAATATAATTTATAGTTTTTTCAATACTGTGTAAAAAAATCAACTTTCGATATAGCAAAATAAATTGACAATTAAATTAATTAAATGACACGATTTCGCCAGGTAATGGACTGCCCTCTGGTGTGCCAACCAGACACCAGAGACAGCCCAATCGTGTCATTTTTTTAAATAATATGGCGCACATGGTTTATATTTAATCTTTTAATTTCAATTTAAAAAAAAAACTTTCAAATGTTTAGGACTCTTGCAAAATGGGCCAGATGAATCTCCAAATTCCTACAATTCAATCGGAAAAAAAAATTATCTTAATCATTTCGATATAGAAAAATAAAGTGACAATTAAATTAATTAAATGACACGATTTCGCCAGGTAATGCACTGAGCAACTGCCTTAATGATGTGGTTCATCATTTCTAATGCAATTTCGATAAAAAAAATAGAGATGGTACTTGTGTCAAACTGACAAACTGGAAATTTATTTTTTTGTAAAAGTTCTAAATTTGAAATTCTTGCGGCGAAGAACTGATCCTATAATTCGTACATATTGAAATTTGCTAAAGCATATTTTATAGTTTATGAATGAAAATATTATCCTATCGTCTTGAAATTCGGCACATAGCTGCGGAAAAATTTACTTAACTTATGTGCAAAAAATCAGCGTTGTATCTTTTAAGATATTCTATAGAAAACCAAAAATCGAAACATACATACAAACATACAAACACACAATGGCTATTATATATATTAGATATTTGACAATAATCTTTTTTACATTCTAATGCCAAGTTAATGTGCGCAACTGGCGAGCAAATGCGACAAAAAAACAGCTACGTTTTGGTGAACTCATGTTAATCGCACGTCATGGAGTGATGACTCAGTCAGCGTCAGTCCTGGCAGGCCTGGGCTGCGGGGCGGGGCTGGGGAAGGTGGATAGAGGGAGGGGCCATGATGAGGACGACGGCGGACCTTCCGAGGCCGCCCTCCCAGGCTGCGCGGCTGTGGGAGCGGACGCAGACTTCGGGTGGCTAAACACCGGCGAGCCTCGAGACAGTGTGATTTTTATAGTATTTCAAACTCATATTATTATTTAAAAAAAAAATTATGTACAAAAAAAGTCAAGTTTTGACTTTTGATCAAGAGGATCCCAGTTTGATCCCCGTTCCGACGAGATCCTCCCAAGCTGTTATAGTTAGTTAAACGTCTTGTATGTTTATAAAGGTAAATTTGAATTTGTCGCCACTATTCCGACCATATTTTGTATGAAATTTTCGAACTGCAGCTGCCAAGCTTTCATTATTTTTGAAATATTGTTCAATAATGAAGACACGTTATATCGTATAACGCTCCATTTTTACTAACCCTAAACTGTCAGCTGGTGTTCCCAAAAATGGCGACAAATTCAAAACTTGCGTTAATTTTGAGACACCCTTACAAATTAAAAATTTTGGAATTTGAAAACTAATGTCGCTATATTTTGTGTAAATTTTAATAATATTTTTTAACGTATGAGTCACACGCGTCCTGAGCTAATCGAGTCACGAAGTCACGGGCTTCAAACATTAGCACTTATATAATATATTCTTTTGCTAGTATAATAATAAAACATATATATTTTTATCACTGTGCGTGTTTCGTCACAACCTTTTATAAGACTATAGTTTGATAGTTATGTACTTTAAAATATTAAATATAGAGTATATGGAACTTATATCTTAAACTCGATTCAAGGGAGTTGTGCTTAGCTATCACGTTAAAAAAAAAAAACACAAAATATTGCATTCGTTTTTGTAATTTAATATTGGATGAGACTCATAAATTATGTGGATGTATCGATAACTCTGAAGTATGTTCTCGGGCCGGGACTTTTGGCCGGTTACAGTTACAAATTGAGTCCAGCCAATCGGAATTGATAGATTGTCGACGGAGAGGCTCGGCCTGGACCTCGCCCGCGCCGCAGAGGTCCCCGCAGCCCCTCATTATCTCCGGATGATAGATGAATAGTCAGATTGATGCATAATTTATTGAATTTAATGTTTAATAAAGACGGCATGTTATTTACAACCGTAACAGTACGGGGGATTACAAAAACGTATGCGTCTGCGAGCGCCGACTGGCCCCGGGCCCGTGACGTCACGACTCGCTCGCGCATATCGATTTCAGAAGACCAATATCAATAAATACTGGAATATTTTACGCTTTTTATAAGACAGACTATAGTTTGCATCGATTTCAGTACGGAATAACATTGTAAGTAAGCGTTGAAGAAAATTTACAATACATCGGCTTCTTTGTGAAAATGGTAGAGCGCACCAATGCTCTGATACAAGCTAGTGAAGATGTAGTCTTGCAGTACCCTCATGCTTGTAAATTGATTTGATTTCCAAAAAGAAAAAAATATTAAGTATTCAATTTTGATCAAAACTATTAAATGGTACCTGGTATGGTTACATAATAATATAAATTTATGTGCATGAACTTTAAAAAATATTATTTGATTTGATTAGCCACTTTGATAAATATGCAATTGGATGTATTTTTTTTTAAATTTAAGTTAAATGATGAATGTAAATTTATTAAAAGTATAAATATATGAATATTTCAAAGATTGTATTAGGTTAAAAATTTAACTTTGAAGGAAAATAAAATTTTGTTCGTTTTGGGAATCAAACTCATTTACATGCATGAAATGCATCAAAATGAATTCATAGAAATTAGCACTGAAATATATTAATGGTTTTGTAAAAAAATATTTGTTTTATAATATGGTGTAATTTACTTTTGTCTCCGTGGGGGACTCGAACCAACAATCTGTTGAACAACAAAAAGCGTGTTATTAATCGAGCGAAACTGGCGACCGTGTTTATGTAATCATAAATGTATACAATTTAAAATTCACGGATCCTTCGATATCCGCAGAGATTTGCAACAATTATGTATATTTACGTATCGTACACGACTGTTACATCTTCATGGTTGTTGAAGGATTCACGGATTTTAAATTGGCGATGGAGGTAATAACAAATATTAGGATATCTTAATATTTGAATGTATTGAAATTTAGTGTACCCACCCACTTATTAATTGAACGTCTATATGTTATAAAAAAATGTGTTTGGTCTCCACGTTTAGTAGATGTGAAACATTCAAAGAAATTGATCAGGATTTTCGTATAAAATTAAAATATGTAAAGCATAATAATGATATAAACTAAACATCTTTGAATGTTCGTATTTTTAATTACTTTTTTTTACATATATTCTTACGCTCTTATTTCTTTACGTGCGCTTCATTAAACTATCTTTATGTTACTTTCTACAGTGGATTTGTTCTTCAGATTTGCCATAATTTCCAAGAAGCTGCGTTCTCATGTCATGGGGGCACTAGCTGCTATTTTCCCAGTTCTTACTCCATCACCCGTCAAATGTAAAATAATTTATTTGCCCAGTATGAACTCAGATTTTATTCGTTGGGAAAGTTGAGATGCACCGTGTGAAGTGCAAGAGAGAGGTGCACGATCGTTAAGTTGCATCAGAAAGTGGGAAAACCGTTAGATAATATTCAATCAGAATTGTTTCTTGAATCAACGCAGATTTCTTTTTTTATGTTTAAACCCTTTCCACTTTATTGGCGACAGTGTGTCGATATGGTAAATTTCTTTGTAACTCCGTTGGCGACTATAGGTCGCCATAATGCACCTTTTATTGTTTACCCTATAAGAAGTCTACGTGCGTATTAGAGCAGGTATATGTCCTTTTTGTCAGTTTTGCAAAGTAATTGCTGCCATTCGGACGTATTCACATTGTTAAATTAAAAAAAAAAAAAAAAACAAAAGTTAGTCCGGAGTTACTTTGAAAATATTTAAATCAAATTGTGCTTAAAGAAGTTAAAAATGGCTTTTCGATAGCAATCGAAAAAATTATTAATATCTAATATATATTTTTTTTGTTTCAGATGTAATACTGTGCAAAAATATACACCAAAGAAGAAAAGAGGATATATTTTGTTGATAGTTGTTAATATAAACAACATTTTAATGTGTATTTTGAAATAAGTGTTTTTTTTTATTTTGTGAAGAGTTTAATTGATAAGTTTCATAGACAATGTAACAATAATAATAATGAAATAAATAAAAATATTTTATCACTTATTCACTGAAAACAGTTTCATTGAGTAAACTCAAAAAAAATCGCGTGATTTTATTGTATTGTATTCAGTCGGATATTTAGTGAGTGTTTCTTCGGACTGATTCCGCGGGGCCGCAGTGCAAGGGGTGGCATGTCGCCGGCCAGGGAGGAGGGCTGGTGAGCTGGTGGCTGGCGAGGGGTGAGGCATGCAGGCGGTGGTGATGACGGGGGCCGTGGCGCCGCCCCCGCCCGGCGCCGCGCTCCCTGACGCCCGCGCGAAGCAGGTCCTCAAGGAGGCTGTCGACGCCGTCGTCAACAGCTTTGCGAAGCACACGCAAGGCTACGGAAGGGGTAAGTTCGAAAACTTTTTTTTTTTTTTTTTTCAGTGTTACTATTATTATGTACCCCTCTCGAAACGCCACTAGCTGGCGACTAACTGGATCCGTTTCTTTCAATAACAGTCCGTTATTAAAGAGATGTGATAAACCCCGTTACTTCTTGCACCAAATTACGTTGTGGTGGTTCGGTTGGCAGGATATATCTTGAAATTCCACTTCTGACACCTATTTTTATGTTATGTGGCTCTCTGGATGCCACTAGCTTGACACGTGACTCAGTGATTGACTTCTCTGGATCCGCCTCTTTCAATAACAGTCCCATATTAAAGAAATGTGATAAACCCCGTTACTTCTTGCACCAAATTACGTTGTGGTGGTTCGGTTGACAGGATATATCTTGAAATCCCACTTCTGACACCTATTTTTATGTTATGTGGCTCTCTGGATGCCACTAGCTTGACACGTGACTCAGTGATTGACTTCTCTGGATCCGTCTCTTTCAATAACAGTCCGTTATTAAAGAGATGTGATAAACCCCGTTACTTCTTGCACTAAATTACGTTGTGGTGGTTCTGTTGATAGGATATGACCGGTTCATCATCAGATGCATGGCTAAACTGTCATGCATCTGATGATGACCCGGTATAGGGTCGAAACTAGTTATGCAAAACAATATTCTAATAAATTCACTGTGAAAATTTGAATAAAAAGTTATTATTTTCATTATATTAATGGATCTTCACCATTCAAATGCCTTGTCCCTCAACAACGGTTATCATCTAATTTTATCAAATTTTTTATTGTTACCAGTATCCTGTTTGTTGTATTTAAGCATATGTTATTTGTATATTTTGTTAGTTTTGTTTTGCATCTGATGATGACTAAGTCTGTTGGTCGAAACTAATCATGCTAAAACTATAATAAACTCAAAGTGAAGAAAGTATAAAAAAGTTACCTTTATCATTAATATCAAACACAATTCATGCATTCGTGATGGGGAGGTTTCCCAGGGAGCGCTTTTCGCTGTTCCCCAGACTGCCTCCCTTCCCTTCTATTCTTCTCTGATATTCGTCCCTAGCTACTATGGAGACGTTGAACATTATAAAAAATGGTGTATTGTCGTGCTCTTCAGCTCTCGATCCTCTTGTCGTATCCGTGGGCTTCTCCTCAGGTCGGAGCTCTGAGGCCTAGCTGGCGTTGCCTCTCGAGTGGTCATAGTCTTCTTGGAAGTTTGAATACCCTAGCATAATATGCACCGTAAAAAATCTGGGTTGAGGTGCTGGAAGGTCTTTTGCAATTGATACATTATGTTCATCAAAAGAACAGGCTAGCTTTTGAATGTATTGAAATGAAAAGATCCATGATCTCTAATTATTAACACTGAAAAAAATATGGCAATTAAAACAATATTGATATGCGCAATCAAAAAGACAATAAAAGTAATATTTGATTATGCGGTTTAAGTTAAATTCAAAATATCTGATTCGTTGTACATCATATATCTAAATGGTATTAGATAAATAAAACTGTTAAATCGTGAAATTGTTTTATATTTATATAATCTTTGTATATTTTTGAAGAAAACAAAAACCACAAACTAAAAACTATAATAAAAAAATAACTTTTAATGCGTCTGTTTTATTATTCAAATACGAAAAAATATTATATAAAGTTTTAATTATTAATTAATTTAAATTTCACTTAGTATTTAACTTGTTGAATCACTTGACCGTACTAGCTTCAGATGCGCCGGTTCAAATCCCACCTGTCTCGAAAATAGTCCCATATGATTATTTTACTCGAAATTATATTTTAGTTTTTCACTTGTATACAGCGCGGCTCGAGCACATTGTCAACAGTAAATTCCATTACGCGTCTCTTCTTGTCAGCGTTTTTGTCTACCTCGTGAGCTTCGGAGTGTCTGACATCTCGGCACGCATAATTTGCATTGAGCCTGATGAATATTTATAGATCGCCTCCGCGGCCGCCGAGCGGGCGACGCTCGCGGCGCGGAGATTCGCCGCGGCGATGCATCTCAGTTTCAAAATATAATATCATAAGTAAATGGTGGCGTACTTTTTTGAGAGTCATTTTATTTAAATGATCCGCATCCTGCTTCTGAGTCGCTATTGATATAATGGCCGCGGCCGCCTACAGCCAGGGCGGGCCGCGGGCTGCGCCAGCCTTAAAATCGATCTTCCGACGGTTTTCAAGCTGTAATGGCTAGGAAATTAACCCGTGTTATTTAAAGTGATTCCAATTAAAACTGTTTTTTTCTACTTGTATCTCTATTAAATTGGTTTTATGGTCTTTACACGAGATGGACTGGTGAATTGAACCTGTAATGTGATATATTTATATTTGAAAGCTGGATGGTACATAAATACTTTGCGGGATTTTTCAGCTGTGATTTAAAATTGAATAACGTTATTTCTGATTGCATGTTGGTTATAATAAATAGTTTGTATTTTGCACACCCACGAAAGTATATTTTTTCATTCGATCATAAAACAATGGACACTTTTCGTTTTAAAAGTATAAACAGTAAAGATAATAGTCTGATAAAAATATACAACAGGCTTATTGTCTCATAGAAATTTGCGAGCATAAAAAAAAAGTTATGAATATTAGACGTTTATTATAAATTACATGATCATAAATATTCTCTTTAAATAATAGGGTATTGTTTGCACCGAGCCAGCGGTAGTTCTGCATTATACCTCAATCACCACAAATTAAAATTACACTTGAGGCATTCTTTATGGGAATGCACACAGAGGCGTCAGATGTACACATGAAGAACGACTATGCGTAGGCATGAAACGAGAGACGACAAACGAGAGCAACGTTGTTCTATGAAAACACTCACATTAAGGGGCAGGATCTCAAATTGTGGAAGATACCTCAGATTACCTCACATATTACCTTATAACAATATCGTTAAGTATAACATGAATGCAATGACACATTTTTTGTCAAGGCTTCTAAAGTATAGAATATCCAAAAGTAAAAATACTTGGCCTAAACTCGAATAACTATGTATGTATAAATATATATATATATATATATTTGTATATTTTTTAAATAATTAAGTCGTAACCAAGGGCCCTGGGGCCCCTAGCCGAGGTTCTGTGAGAACTTGCCTCTCGGCTGTGACCGTTTCCCGTGACGGCCTCGACTCCCCATCAGAGCACCTCTCGCACATTTCACACTAAGTACTGCTAATGGAATATTCACAAGCTTCCCGCTTGCTTCAAAAAAATATATGATAATTAAGCCTCGTCTTTGTCCTGCGCCCGCCAGTCTTTAATAATTACAATTTTAAATTTTTATGGTTTGATTCGCACACAAAGGCAGCAATGAAAACTTTGAGCTGTATTTTTATCTGTAGAAAAATCAGCATCCCTACTCGAGCGAATAAGATCTATGGACCCGATTGATCGATAGGCATGTAATTGAATATCCGATTGGGAATGTGTGAAATTCAATATATTTATTTATTTTATTTCACTGTATGAAATAAACAAGTAAGTATTCAACAGTCTTAGGTGGTTCATAAAATATTTTTAGTCGCATAGATCGAATTTCTACGTTTGTTCATTCCCCATAAAAATATCCACAAAAGGCCTTTACTTTTGTTTATGATTGTACTTTATAAGGAGTTTTAATGTTAATAAATTGATAATAATTAACTGCTAATATTTCATTTTTAAATTCAGTTTTGGGATTCTCCGCTGTGAAGCACATGAAATATTAATTATGAGAAAAATCAACGATGAGTGAATATTTTTTTATGGACCGGAAACGTTTTGATGCTTCTACGCGTTGCAAAAAGGACAGTAGACATAATCTTCATTAAAAAACAAAACACTTGGCATTTAACAACGTCATTTAGAATTGAATACAGTTATTAAGTAATTATTTAATGTTACACTGTTTATTCATATATCTCCATCCAAATGACTTCCAAGTCAATAACATAATAAAATTTAAAGCTTCAAAATTTATAAATGAGTTTTTAGCTTTATATGCAGTTGCACGCCTGTTGGCTCAGGGGTTAGACCGTTGACTGTTGGTCGAGAAATCATCGGTTCAATCTTCGTCATGACAGGTGAATCCAAAACTGATGGGTTCAAGACAATTTGTGTTGATACTGCATGTGACAATATATATATATTATTTTCAATTTAACAATAAAATTTACATATCTTTATTAGTATAGTTTAATTAAACTAAGTAGTAGTTAGAGAAACCGCACTCGAACCAATCTTCTATTATTTTCATAAAAGTTTGTTATTTTATGAAAAATCTTAAACCACCGGTTAAATAAGTTATATAATTTTAAAAAAGTGAATTTTTAATTCAGTTATTTGATGATAAGTGTATATTTGAGTTTTCAATTACATAGAATAACTGATTTATTCGATCGTTTGTATCCGATTATTGCTATTATTGTTGTTGATGGTTGTCCAAGAATATCACTGCCAAGCCTATAAAACAAGACAGCCAATATTGCTTTGTCTGTTCAGTTTTGCAATAAAACTGATTTATTTCTTATTATCTTCTAGCCAACTTGAGTGCTGATATAATGATGTATTAATATTTAAAATAATTTTATTGAATTATTTAAATTAACTCTACGGGATTCCTATATTAACAGGCAGTTCTAATCAGATTCTTTGATTCAATTTGTTATAAGAAAAAGGAAAAAAAAAGATATGTCAAATGATTAATGGTGCAGAATACTGTCTAGAAACTAATTTTATTATGCAAATTATTTTATGTGTTGCTCATGAAACAATATTTTTTACTTAAAAATACATTTCCTGCAATTAAATCAGTCAGGTCTGTTAATTTATCAGGCAAAAATACTAGATATGCAAATCGACGCCTACGACGGGCAAGTTTTTTATTTGTGTTGTTTTTTATTATAGGCCGTTGCATTTTAAGGTGATTTGCCAAAATGAGTTTCGTGAAAACTTGCCAATGTCTTTGCGATAATCTATTTAACTTAATGGTCGCCGTTCAGCCAATATACTATATTCTAATCTATCTAGAATGTCTAATCTTATACGACTCTCGACTGATGGTTAGTAGAGTGCATCCGGTCAAACATTTAGTCAAGAATTTATTTTACGACTGTAGAATGTTGTGGAATTATTTATGTGATTGTAGAAAATATTATTGGTCATAAATCAATATTTCTTCTTGGTGTGTGTGCGCACACACACTTATGCGATGCTAAGACCTAGTAAGCAATGGGAACTGTCTTTTTTATCAAAGACAAGTACTCCAGCATAAAATTTGGTAATGAAATCGGTCCACACTTGAAACAACCAGAAAAATTTACTCTTATCGCGATCTGTCGTCTTGGTTCATTAAATCCCCGCGGATTATATATGAATATGTAACCGATGTGTATAATAAATAATAATACTTAAAACACACTTTAGGCGGGTACCAAATTGACTAAACTGATGTGCGTAGCGGGCAAAATTCGCGTAAAATAGCGCGTGTGAAATCTAGTCTATACACTCATTGATTTGCATGTAGTCAAATAAAATGTTTCCTATAAAAAGTTGAACCACTTCATACACACTTTGCGGATTACTTGGCATCACAACAACACCACTTTGTCCTAAAAATTGTTCAATAATTGGAGGATTATCATTCACTGACCACATTGTCACTTGTTCAGAATCACTGAACAGTATTGGTAGACGAGTCCTAAACAAATATTTCGAGCTGTAAACCTAAAGAGTAAAATGACCTTCTGCCGCTTTTAGAGTAAGCACATTCAAAAGCGTATTAATATGCGCCCCGCCTTCAGGCAGTAGTCCGCGGAACGGGTACTAGTACCCGCCCCGCCTTTAGTGTGTTAATACAGACAAATTCACCCTGAGAAAAGTGACTTGGAGATACTCGTATGTTCAGTGAGATGGTCACCGACCTCTTTTGCGAAGAGACACCTGAATAAGAAGAAATGTATATAATTTATAATACCTCAAGGTGTTTTGAAGTGATGTGTGCAGTGCTTAATTATATAACTAACAAAGGGCCGTTAGACTTGGAACATTTGCCATTCTGGGATTTGACTGATCTCGGAATACCGGTTGCGACTACCGTGCGGCTCGCATACGTCACGCGCCGGAGTGCTCCGGAGATGGATGCCTCGCCGCTTATCTGCCGAGGATCTGAAGACTCTCGGATGAGCAGCCCAGGACGGAGAAGCGAGGCTGGAGACATGATAATCGAGCGGGCGGCAGGGGAGACCAGATCGCTGCCGATAGCTCCGAAGTTGATTTATATTTATCTATTTTTAATGCGAAGCGAGATACATAATTCATTCGAATCGCTGAATTTTAATAGTTATAGATAATTTAGATGTTTGACTTGATTCTGAGTGATAAAAATATAAGGTTTTTTTTTATGGGGTTCAGTAGAAAATTAATCTGGCGTAGTTTATTTCACAATACGCAGCATTTTTTTGATGGTGTAAATTTGGAAAATTCTAAAAATAAGAGTCAATGTCTTTCGAATTACAAAAATACTTATTACTCATTTTTTTCATGTTTTGATTTATCTGCAAAGTTAACCGTTATTTAAAAAATACTGATACCTATATATATGTCTTTATTTGGATTGGACGTCAATCAGATGCGTATTTATTACCTAATGCCTAATCATATTAGTAACTTATACATATAATGGTGTCCCAAAATAAACGCAAGATTTGAATTTGACGTCATTTTTGCAGTAAAGTTACGATCACGTAAAAAAAACAATTTGACAGCTGAAAGTTTAGGGTTAGTAAAAATGGAGCGTTACACGAAAGAACAACGTGAAAAAACACCGACAACAAAAAACTGCGTTTTCTATTTAATTCAAATATTGCGTTAATTTTGGGACACCCTATATAAGTGCACATCTCCTTCTAAATTACTCAAAGAGGGGAAAATTGTGTATGTAATATTTGGAAGAATTGGTTAGGTTAAACTTATAAAAGGTTGTTTCTCAACTAAAAAAATATGAATATCAAATCACATATACTCCTAGCATTTTGTACTAAGCAAGAATTTTTAACAATCATATCCCATAAATGAAATAAAACTTATTATGCCAATTAAATATTGAGTGACTTGCAATACTAGACTTTTAACACAAAGTACTGAGTGAAGCATTAAAATCCGATCTGGATATTATTATTTTTAATGTCTATTTAATTAAGCCAATACACGCACTTGTTAAATATATCACGATGATATTTTTCTAAGAGGTTCTTTAATCAATTTTTAATATTTGAAAAAATGTACTTAATCATTATCAATGTATCAGATATGTTAAATGCGTTGATTTGTGTACGAGAATCAGTTCCTGCAACGTCGCAGCGCTATTAGAAAGTTGGGAGCGATACGCGCTGTCCATTTACCGAGCGATGGATCAAAGCTGAGGTTTATATTGCAAGCGAGGTAGAGCCTGCGCGGGCCCCGAGAGCCTCCGCCCCCCCCCCGGCCCGCAGGAAGTCCGCTGTCAGCGACTGTCAGCCCCGATGCCGCCTCAATCATACTTAGCCTCCATAGGTTATTTGTTTGTTTGGCTCACTATAAGACACCCGAACCTGCACAAATAGACTTGCTGCAATCCCTGCTGTAGTTTATTACGTAAACGCATTAAAAGAAATAAATATCGATAATTCGAATTATCAGCCAACATCATTATGTAAAGAAGCAAAATGCAGGTCCTAATATAATATTTTAGGTCTGATGTTTGTTATAACAACCTTAAATTAAGCATTGTTTTTTTAGTAATTGTTTCAAATTCAGTACATGTTCAATATATGACATTAAATAAGTACAGTAATACCCCGCTTTACGCAAGGGATACGTTCCGGAAAAAATCGCGTTAAGTGAAATTCGCGTATATCGGGGTTTACGATTAAACATACATACATAGTCAAAATTTAATACAAAAAAATACGAATCATTTGAATCAATCACTTTAATTCTAAAAACACTTTATGCAATATTACATGTTATTTTTACTGAAAAATACATCTATTGTCTTTTGGGTAGCGTTTCTTTTACGTTTTTGTAAAATACGTTCATAACACCCAACGCTGTTATTAATTGTTAAGAGAAGTCAATGAGTACATTATGTTCATACACATTCTTAAAATAAGAAATTCGCGTAATGCGAGGCATTTAAACTCGAAATTTGAAATTCGCGTTATAGTGAGACCGCGCATAACGGGGTCGCGTAAAGCGGGGTATTACTGTATGTTAAATATATTCTTCATCAAGTGACACACCTCAGAGGAAGTTGGCGACCATTTTACTGAGCATATACTCATGCTGAGCCAGTGTTCATGGTTTTCTAAGGGGAAAATAGTGTAGTGGGTCTTCGGGTCCTTCTACTAGTCTATAAGATGCATTAAAAAAATATTTGCTACATCTTTAGATTACAAAATCTAGACATATTTACTTTCATAAATTACCTTAACGACTGCGCGTTACTTTACTGGGGATGGGATCTAGAGAGTTTACTAGATATATATATATATATATATATATATATATCTATATATATATGTGTGTGTGTGTGTGTGTGTGTGTGTGTATAGAGAGTCACCGAGCGAGGTCCAGCGGATGTCTGACCGGAGACTCCTCCCGGCCTGTCCCTCGGTAGACTCCTCCAGCACCTGTTTGCGCGTCAAACTCGTCTCCGTAGCTTCCGTTTTACTTGTGCTGCCTATCTATGCTATTGAGAGCGTCAATAGGTTTTTAATTTAAAAAATATTTTTTTTATATTCGAGCATATTTTTATAAAAACGTTATTTCAATATTATTACTGATACCTGTAAAAATAAATTCAACACGGATTTGCGAAACAAAAATTTACACAACGAAGTAATTTACGAACTTTTATTTAAAAATATTATTTACAAACAACTTAGTGTTAAATATATACATATGTATGTAAATTATGTATAACATAAATTGATTAAAATCATAAAACGTGAATTTACCTCCGCACTCTGTTTTGGAACAGACCGCAATGGCAATACTGAATATAGCCTTGAATCTAGATCACACTCCTGAATAATGAATCTTATATAAAGTCCGTATAATTTGTCATAATGATCTCGATAGTAAAGCAATGGACTCCCGACCGGTTCCCTCGCGCATGGCCTGGTCCTGGCTCCACAGCCGCTCGGGAGTGCAGTCGTATTCATTACCTGCCTTCTTGTGTAACCTAAATAAAACTACTTGCACACAAATTCAAATTTATACACAAATACCTTTCACACGTCTTAGAAATAATATTTTTCATAGCAAAATCTCCTTAAATCACAAGCATTACGTAAATATAAATTCTATCGTTGTTTTTTTCTAAATACTGCGTTAAATTATGACAATATGTATAATATTATCTCATGGAAAAAATTTTCCATATAGGTTTCCATATAGGTTGGGTTGGTACTCGAGAACTGTAGTCGAAGTGTTGGAAAACCAATGAAATCCTCACGCGACAGAACAAATGAGGATATTAATTTTATTGAGTGAATTTTTCACATGTCTAAAATTTTAAAGTAATAAGCGAAAAAATGCATAAATTAAGAAAAAATATTATAAATAAAGCAGTCAACCCACTTGAGTTATCTTTTTAATACTGCAACTATAGTAAGTAGCATGGAACGTTGTGAGATTGATAAACTTATTTAATAGTACAATTTTTTGCGAGAATTTATTATTATTTTTAAACAATGCAATACGAGAGATGAGTCTTTATTTTTATATTTTGTTGTCTCAGGTAGAAGAATGGTAGGCAAAAGTATGAAGACTCGAATTCCAATCGTGGCATGCATATATTCATGAAAAATTCTAAGACCAACTTTTTACAGCCAAATAGCATTTTAATGAACATTGCTACAGCATTGCAGAACAAATATTATTCGGTTCCCGGTACGATGCACTCAGGCTCCAAAACAAAGAAATCCTACACACGCTCGGCTTGTTATTTAGTTTGTTTTTTTAGTTTTTGCTGGCGTTTCATCAATATGTTATGATGGTATGACGAATTCTTTCCCAGGCATTTTTTCGCAATAACTGGCTCCGTCCAGGGGCGGAGTGGATTCCTGCGTCGAGGCAGCGCTGGGCCGGGCCGGGCGGGGACATCGCCGGCATTCTTGCGAGGCGCGCCCCGCAAGGCTCCCGCAAGGCTCCCGCAAGGCTCCCGCAAGGCTCCCGCAAGGCTCCCGCACGGCTCCCGCACTGATACCACTTTGGTACCGCTAAGCTTTCGCGCTGCTTTACAGCTTTCATACTTTTCAGTGCATCGCGGAAACACATAGTCAGGGACGAATGTCAGAGATGAATAGAAGGGAGAGAAGGCAGACTGAGGAACAGCGAAAAGTACGCTCCTTGGGAAACCCTCCTTCATGAATGCTTGATATTATATATATTAAAAATTAAAAGTCCGGCTGTCGGCACCCAGAAGTAGTACCACATCGCTACCGGGGGCAAAAGGTAAAAAAAAACGTCTCTCGTGCTACTCCTGTTCTCTCATTGCTCTAGTACTGTTCCCTCAATAATTTAGCTCGGATCCAGCATGGCTCTCGCACTGCTCTCGAACTCTTCTAGAACTGCTCCAGCACTGATCTTAGATAGCTGCTCTTGCACTACTCCTGCTTAGCTTCCACACTGCTACCCCACGGCTTCCGCACATCCGACAAAGCTCTTCAAGTAGCTTACACACTTAGCAACACAACCAGAAACCGAATAGTAGTTGTCTTATTTTGACCGTTTTTATATTTTAACAAAGAGTTGCAGTTCAGTTGTCGGTCGGGTCGCAATGCGTGCAGGCTGCTTTGCTTAACATATAGATACACGCTTGATCGCACAGCCAGTTAGTTGTTTCAGGTTTCAGGTTCCTACTCAGTGCAGTGCAGTAATTCATAAGCTTTCTGAATTGATTTATATTTGCTTTGGTTTTGCAGTCAGTTGTTTCCTTATACTATATGTTGTAAAAGTATTTATATTTAAAAAATATATTTTAGAATATTTTATTTAAAAATACATTTTATTTTTTGATATGCTCATTGAGTCAACCTTTATTAACCAAATAAATAACCAAAACACAAAAAAAAAACTGTACGATACTAAAATTGAGCCAATAAAATGAAAAATAATACTTCTAATTTAAAATAAGTATTAATTGGGTTGTCGTAAAGCAAGTGTTCTTTAAAATATTGAGGATTACTACAAGAAGCGCCCGCAGCTCAGACTTCCAGCTGTCGTGCATAAACTGGCCAACTGTACTCCAACCGACAACCGACAACTGACAACCAACAATCGACAACCGACCACTAACCACCGACCACCGACCACCGACAACAAACAACCAGCCAACGGCTCACGACAAAAGCTTTCTCACTATATTTATTATCGTTATTTACAAAGGAAGTAAATTGATTAACCCGGTCGCTACCGAGAGGGGTCCGCAAAACCTCGTTATTATTAATTCAAACTGTTAACACCAAGAGCAAACATGACTCATTTGATACTTGGGGGAGAATCTTATTTTAATAGAGGTAAACAAAAAATATAATTTGTTTAGTTTAATACAATATTTATTAAATAATCTTAATACTTTATAAAAAAAAAAAAAACAGATTCTTAAGATACAGATAACATATGCATATATAGAAATAAGGTGATATGTAAAAAAAATGTGTATAAACAAATACATAAAATTACAGTGTTTCACCCCACGACCCCGTTCGTACGAATAATTAAAAGCTGTCGAGGCTTCGAGGGTTAAGCCTGTCTGTATTCCTTTCAAGCTGTATGAAATTCGCATTCCGAGTTGTTTGAAAACCATAAACTTTGTGTTTTCAATCGGAACTTTTGTATTGGAGCTGATTTATTGTAAAGTAATTTATCACGTTAAACCGAAGTTTTACTAATGCAAACTCACTTGGTGGTAATAAATTATATTCCAGCCGCTAGTGTTCGCTTCTTGTACAAGACTCCCAGTTTATTTAATACCGGCTATTTGTGACACTTACTCTAGCTTTAAGAAAATAAATAACCATTAACTCCCTCGCCAGCTATTGTAAAGTGAACAACACCTTTATAACGCCAATCTATATAGGTATATTTAAAAAAAATATTCGTGTCTAGCATTTTTTTTAAAACTTTAACCTATACCTTAAAGAAAATAAGTTTTCAGCATGTTTTGGCAATATATTTTAATAAAAAAAATAGTATAAAATTCACACCAAAATAATTATTCAATGATTTTGTATTGAGCGATTGCATTCTAAAAATACACAAGAAATGTTCATACTCACCATTTACTTATTATTCAATGGATTTTACGAATTTAATGTATTACGAGAACGAAAGATTTTTTAAGTGTAAGAGTAATATAATTTAAAAATTAATCAATACGGTCGTATACATATTTTTTTTAACTTCAAGCTACTGAGTAGCTAATGAAATATACAAATGAATCAATCTGACAATATGAATACGTCAAGAAAGTTGATTAAACCCAAAAACCATGTAACTGGCATCGCCATTAGTAACCCCGCGTCTCCCACGCGGCCAGCTCCTCGCGGTGCGGCAGTGCGGGAGTGCGGCAGTGCGGCAGTGCGGCAGTGCGGCAGTGCGGCAGTGCGGCAGTGCGGCAGTGCGGCAGTGCGGCAGTGCGGCAGTGCGGCAGTGCGGCAGTGCGGCAGTGCGGCAGTGCGGCAGTGCGGCAGTGCGGCGGGCGGCTGCGGCGGAGGGCGGGCGGCGATTTTGCATTTAAATGAGACCGGGTAATTATTTATTTGAGATTGGCAATAACTAAATAAATTGCGGGCCAATATCTGATCCCCCTTCCGGGTCCTCCGCGAGGATGCCCGCCAGCAATCTCGCGTGCACTCCTCGTTCCGCGGTCATAAATCTTTGTTACTAATTTATTTACATCATATGTCTTTTCATTTTAATTTAGCAAATGCTTTGTTAAATCATTTCAAGATAGAATTAAAAAAAAAAAAAATTATGAAAAACTTTAATTTAGATTTTATTTGCAAAAGAGTTCTAAAATATAAAGCACGCTTTTTGTTTTTTAACTTGGGTTTAATGAATGAAAACAAAATTGGCAAAGAGTACTTGCGACTAGTTTCGTCAACATGCTAGGTTGGCATCTTCAAGTAGATTTTCACTTTGCTTGAAGATATCAACCTAGCAGGCAAGTGTTACTAGTCGCGTCAATAAACGAAAAGTGAGAACATCAATGAGCAACAGAGGATATTTCTAGAATACTAAAATTATTTTTTTTTAACGTTAATAAATTTTCAATGTTATTACTAGTAATTTAATCTCATTGTAATTTTTGTCTTCAGTTTATGTTACACATAGCAGTCATATTGAAGCCGTCGCTTGCTTCTTGTTCACTGATTAGCGACACAAAGTCTACATTTACTAAAAAACCAGAGAAAACTCAAAACCAAAGTTTTTATTATTAGTATAAGCCTGAAAATTTAGGTGTTTTTTTATAGTTTTGCCTAGAAAATCAATATTAAATAGGATGCTATTAGCTAGTTACTGCTTATAACGGTTAGTTTTTGCCTTAATTTTGTACATTAATGTTTTTCAAAAATAATTTAATTTGTTGATGCATTAGAGACTGTTTAACTTTTCTCCTTGTACCTGCGAAGTAAGCTTCCCTTTAATAGTCGACTCTTTTTTTCTTTTCGTGTAAATGTTTTTTTAGTTCGTGCTTTTAATTGTTTACTTCTTAAAGCTAAATGGAGAAAAAGCTATAAACAAGCGATCCATCACTGTGATGGACATGCTACAAGACATGCCCGATCCTGTTTTCTCAATGCTCTACATTTAGTTACTGTGTGTCTGCAATTATCCAAACTTTTTATTGAAAACAAAATTATTTTGTTAAAAAGTAATGATTTATCAATACACAAATTTTATAAAATTGGGTTAATCGTTGTATGCAGTAGTTTTATACGTGGTATTAAATTACACAAAATTTTTAAATATTTAAATCAAAACAAAATAAACATATGCTTTGTTTTGTTAAGCAATGCATATTTTTTCTTAATTACATAGCAAAATAAAAGTAAAATTATATAAAAAATATCCATGTAGACAAGTCTCGTTTTTAACAATCTACGAAAGACAACAACAATGATCTAGCCACTTGACTATTCATATTTTTTGTAGAATTGAATACAATAAAACAGTTCGATTTTTTTTTAGCAAATAATCACTAGTGTAGCAATATAAAATAACAGCATGAAAGGACACAAACTAAATCTCTAAAAATAGTTCCAGCACGGGGACCGAAACTACGGAGAGACATAGTTAAGCAGTAACTTACCAAGATGCGCAATCATCTAATAAGAGCTACCTTCGAATTGGCATTTTAAATAATAGTTAAAAATTATTTAAATTACGTAATTCATGTTTGAATGAGGACTTGAACGAAAAGGAAAAGATCGCGACTTGCGGTAACACCGGGCATATGGATTGAAGAAACTACTCCGGACAAAGCTTCGTTCCATTCTGGCATTGTGATAATGGCTTCCCACCGTTTACAAGCGAGCAATAAATATCTTTCAAAGGTCACGCACCGCGGAGATCCCCGAGTAGTTATTTCCCAATTATTATTTTGTTTATCTTGCCTATCTCTAATACCTTTACCGGTTTCAATCGATTCAATCTTACACCTGAGCTTCCGTTTAATGCACGGGTTTGCATTCTGTTGTCAACCAATTTTGAAAAATTATACCTAGTAACACGTTAAAAAAAAAAATTCTTGCTTGTGTGATTTTTAATAAAAAAAAAACAAAAACATTACTATTGAAATTTTAATGGTAACATTGTTCATTATTTTTTTTAAATATACGGCCGCTGTTATTTTTAAAAATATATATTTTTAATTAGATTAGATGTACTGTTTTGAAGAACCAATGTCAATGTCGCGAAACAACGGAGTCAAATAAAGTTTACGTAAAGTGGAGTTGCACAATGGTTTGTTCACCTTAGCACCGATCAAGCGATGCAAAAATGTAGACCCATAAACGGGAGAAAAAAAACCACTGATCTTACTTTATAAAATTATGCAGTTTCTTTGCTCGCAACTAGTGATGGGAACACTCGACCTTAATAACCATTTTATTCGACTTTTTTACAATCAACTTGTTCTTTTGTGAAAAAAATCTGTCTGATTATATTTTTCAAACAAGAACAAAAGGTTGTTTTAAATATTTGACTTTTTAAAACTCATAATATTGTTGATTTGCTTAAGATTGTGTTGTATTGGATCATATTATCCAAACATTTGAAGATTTCGTTAAAAAATGACTATATATAATTTAACACATTTTTAAATATAATATATTCGTCATTCGTTCATTCAATACTTCATCCGAGTAAATCGATTTTGCCCAACATTAATCGAAAGGCGTTTGAGTTTCAGACAATAGAAAAAGTCGAGGGACTTATTTTGTCGCGGCATCGAATTAATAGATTTCAGAAACAATCAATCAATGTAAATCTAAAAAAAATCCGCAATGGCGGCTTCATAAAAAGTAGGCAGCAATATCCTGGCGGGGCGATAAGGCTCGTGTGACTCCCACGGCTGTGCCCGCTAGACCTGATAACAAAGAATCTAAATTCCTTGCAAATTATGCAAGCAGTCTTGGGAAATCAATCCGCTTATAGTCAACAAACAAAATTAAATTAGATATTTTAAAAGTATCACACAGCGCAGATTTTCAATTTAAAAATATGAACTTCATTGGTGAGTTTTGAGTTATGAGGAATTTTACTTGCGAGTTGAGAAAAATAATAAGGAATTTATTGCAAAATTTAACTTGTGAAAAACCTACAAAATGTAGTAAAAACTCAATGAACTGTTTTGGGTATTACATAGTTATTTATTTAACATAATGAAAATATTTAAGAATGGTAAAAATAAGCAACGTACGAACGTAATTGATGAACGCATTATAATGGATTCCACCATGTTTTTTATGTCAAAAATATGATTTATAACAATAAAAAATATTGAGTGTTAAGGCTGAATGGCTAAAGTGAAGAAAAATTAAAAATAAGAATACTATAATTAAAAATATCGGTGGTATCAGTAGTGTGATATTTAAACAATGATCTGCCCCGACAGGGTGACAAGCAAATTGCTTGTTGGATCAGTAGCTAGACGTCAGTTTGTAAAGCAAAGTTCGGGGGTCACACTTTTGTTTGCAAGCAAATCGAATTCACGATACTGTAGGACTGGCATTCCACGCAGATATAATATCCAAAGGCACCTAAAGGCCGGAATACACGGCACGGCCTGCGCCGCGTGGTTCACCGGGTGAACCGAACCGCGGTGTGTGAAAGCACACACAAGAATACTGACTATTTATCATAGAAAATAACCTTTTGAATTGAATTATTACGACTGTAAAAACTGCTGCTGACTTTAACAATTTTAAAAAAATAAATTAATCAAATCATTTATGATTTTATGATTCGCTGTAAATGTTTGCATAGAGTATTGAAAAAAATGTTTTATTGCATTTCATAGTAAATACGCGTACATTCAAAGAAAAGCACGTATTTACAAGAAAACCAAGGATTAAGAAATAAGTAGGTGATGTATGTAACTCTTTTTATTTATTCATTCAACGAGGAATAAACTAATCACTAACCATGGCTTAGTGACGTTTGCTTGGTTTGCCTTTTATATGGATAAACAATATATGAAAGTTTGGTACTACACTGTTCGGTTATGGTATGATGTGTGGTTATCCCGTGATTCTGCGTTGTGGGGCTTGCAATGTGTGACTTAGGCGATAGCGTGCATGGATTTTTTCTAATTATTGTGTTAGGTTACTCGGGTCCGGCAAATGACTTTGCGTAACACGTACGGTGTGCAAAATCTGCGTCGGGAGGACGAGCGAGGCCGGCGGCTCCGCGGGGGCTCCCTGCGAGTCGCCGCCTCTCGGGGAGCCCCGCGCCGCGTCTATGTCTGGAGAGTAATTGCCGGAGGATGCCTACGACTGCAGTGCGCCGGCCGGAGTCGCCTCTCGGCGCAGACGGCCGCTCCGGCTAACGGTCCCTCCCGCTCACACGGACCCGGCCCCGGCCCCCGCCGCAGCCTCCGCCCCCGCCCCCGCCCCCGCCCCCGCCCCCGCCCCTGCCCCGCGCCCCCGCGCGCCGTGGCATGTCTGCGCTCAATATTTTATGAAAAAACTGGTTATAAAAATATGTAATCATCACATGAGATTTTTAATAAAATTGGCAGATTTCGGCTATGCCGGCCCGTCCGCTGTCGCTAAGGGACCCGCCGGCCGCGAGACTTCGTCGTGCAATTTTTTTTCTAAAACAATCCACCGCGAGACGGCCGCGCGCGCTCCCGTTGCTGAAATTAAACTGTTTTATGTAATTCTTGCAACATTGCGCGCAATTATTTTTAATTGAGACTTAAGAGTTGTGTTTGCAAAAAAAATTATAACGATTTCGACATTATTCGAATGACAAAAACCGGCTAGACGCAGTGTCCTACATACTGACCGTTTTATTATACCACAGTATTGCGCAAGAGATATATTTATTTGATTCGATCGACCGCGATCGACTTGAAACGCATCGAAGCGTTAGTGGCATTATTTACAATTCGGATACTTGATTTAGCATCGGGCGAGTCGATATTAAAAAAATATCGATAATAACGATGTATCGGGTATTATTGTGAGGCTCCCATGCTTCGGAGAGGAGACCGCCGTGAGGGATAAATCCTTCCCGAGACTCGCTTTCTCCCTCTCACATTCGACGTGACTGTTTTGTCAATTTTACATTTTTACATACTGGTGCGCATGTACTTAAAATTTGCTTGCAACATTTTTTTTGCGGTGAGCGGAGTATATGAAATCAAATTCCATTCTTTTTGCTCGTTTTGCGACGCGACGTGAACGAAAATGTACGTATCGGCCAGCTTTCTCGGCGCAACGTCTCTCCGTATACGTCGCCTGTCAAATAAAATGGCCATTTGAATACTGCTCGCCTTGAATGGATGTTAATGTATTTTTAAATATAATAATGAACGCTAAAATATGCAGCAAGCCAACATTAAACCGATATTACTTCAGCTTTAACGCTACTAAAGGCAATACGGGTTAACTTTTCTACGCTAGGGCTGTGTAGGTAGTTACATTGTATTTATTATAGGTGAACGACCACTATGCGCAATCATTATTATCAAATAATATGTAAATAAATTTTATATTATCTAGGAAACGCGAGACTGTATAAGCTGCATGCGTACGCCAGCTTTAAACCGAGTTATGCGCAGTTTAAAGTTAATTATTTCGTCGGTTATCGATTAATCAAGTGAGGCTTGCGATTTATGATTAATCTCGGTAAGTAGATGTAATCTCGCTTTATGAGTTGATCAGAAAGCTGATGGAGCTTTCCAGCGGAGGTCGGTCTCACTTCCGCGAGAAATCTCACCGGACCGCAAGATGACGTACTTATTAGAAAACGATTTATTTAATTGGATAAATAGCTAATTGAGACAGTCTTGAAATATTTCTATTCTAAGATAAACGTAGTGAATTATGTGGAAACAGTTAATTTGCAGCGGCTTTGTGCATTTAAATATATAAATCACAACAACATACAAAGTCCACATCGTTACTTATTAAACTTATCTGAGGCCGAAGATTATTATGGTCATTGTCAAAGTATATTTTTTCTTGGGTTTATAGCCACGTTGAGTTTTGATTCATGTTTTATAAAAATAGTTAGTACCTACGGAGTCAAAAATGTTTGCACATTTGAAATTTACTATTCATTTGTGCAAACATTTAAATACACTTCATGCAAGACAAAAACTAGAATATATATATTTAAAAATATTTTGTAAATCATCAGACACTTGGTTTTGGCTTTCAATGTGCTATTTCTAGTCAGAAAACACATTTGCAGTCTTGGTTATTAGTTACCACTTCTTCTGTTTAACTTACTACTAGCCAGCCATTACCAATAGATTCAGAAGTCGTGCCTCCGGTGTTTGCTGGTGAATGACAAGTTTTTAATTATTTTTTCTTTACGATTATTGATATACTAGATATTTCTGTAGATTCATGCGGCTTTTGGTGTGAATACCGAGTCAAAAGAAGTGTTTTCAGTGTTGTTGCATGTTGGTGAGTAGCAAGTTTTCATACATCTTTACCTGAGATTATCATCGGCGTGCCCAGTGGATTCGTGTCGCTTTTGCTTCACATGGCAAGTCTTATGACGTGTGGCGGTGAGCTCTGCCCTCGTGTAACACACATCTTTATTTACGATTATCGATCTCCTTAGTCTGGCCGAGTAGAGTTTGTAATATATCAAATTAACGTCTCGCAGGCAGCCGCGGCCGTCGCGCTCGGGAGCGCCCGGCCGCGCTCGTATGTCTCTGTCATTTCACCAATAGATTAGCAATCAGATCATTCGTTTTAATTTGACAGCCTACAACACTGGACTTAGTGGTTTTTTTCTATTATGATACCGTATTTATATTGTAAAAAGGCCGGTGTGAATTTATTTTACCTGTAATTACAGCGGAGAGCAGAAAGGAAGCGATTTTTTCCCATGGGTGTTCAAATATTTACTGCACAAATAACATGTTACAAAAACGATTTCACTTAAATTTTAATAATAATAAATTTTTGCAATAAAAGTTGTTGCATTTATTGAATTACAATTCAAATCAACAAAAGTGAAATGCCAATAGAAATAGAAATGAAACAAGTATTTTGCAGTCGATAAATATAAAAAAAATACTTATTTGTATTTCAAGCCTAATCTTCGAAATCGAAATTTAATAATTTTTTTTTATTAAAATTGATAGAATTTTAAAAATATACGATGAATCTCTGTATCTTAAAGACACATGTAGTTAAAAAAATACAATAATTAATTTTAGTCATCGATTACTATTGTAATGATTTTAGAAACAAGTACATAAGAATGTAAGTGATTTTCAAATATTTTATTACACGCGTAGGTTCATTACGTGATTTTGTCATCACAAGTACGTATTTGCAACCGTTAAGCTGCCTACGCACGCTGCAACACAATTGACCACCCCACGGCAATGAGCCAATTGTGTTATCTCATATACAAGCTTTTTTAAATTGTTTTATCCAAAACATAAAAAAAAAAAAGTCTTCAATAAGGTAGCTCAGCGTTTGTTTTTAGCTCTTTTGCAGCGTGTGTAGGCAGCTTTAGGCGTATGGTGTCTGCTTTGTTTTCCGGATGAGCCCGACAATGCGTGGGCAAGGCGACGAGGACGCCAAAGCCATTTTATCTTTTATACAAATTTGGCAACTCTAAAAAAGTGGAAACATTGTTGGAACCATCAATAAATCGTAATTTTTATTACTGTGTATTATTTAATTTACGACTTCTCATCATCTTGATAGTCAAATCGTCTCACGTTTTATGTTATTTTTCAAGCTGAAAATATGCAAACCTAGCACAAAAGCATTTTTATAAAAAATGAATGCTAATTTTAAATCCGCATTAGCTACAAACTACATTTGAACTGAGATGTTATATGCCGAAAAATAAATTTAAAAATCTATATTTATGTTCAATATCCCCAAAATAATTGTACGTCCATATTTATTTGATTTTTTTGCATATTACCAATACAAGATAGTAAGTTATGGCTATATCAAGTTTGACATATCTATGCACCGGGAATCAATTCCCCATTGAAGTTGATAGATTGCAATGCTTTGATTGTGGCCAATCGATATAAAAATTTCATATGAAAGAAAGTTTGATCTTTTTTATGGAGTTCAATCTATCACTTGTTTTACTTTTGACGACGATTTGTGGCAATTTAGAATTAAATGGTGAATAAAAAAATTAAGTTAGACGTATCGATGACTTATTGTGACAGATTGATCGGTTACTACTTCTATGTAATTAATCTGGTAATGCTAATTTGATACGTGTATTGATATGTCGAGTATTTTTGTAGAAACCTTTCATGCTGACGTTTCTCTTCTACTGTAACACAGCTGCAATGCTGGAGATAGAAATTACATTTTGATTACAAGATGATAAACTCTCATTACAATCCAAGGCTGCTGCTTAATTACAAATAAGTCCCACGCAAAACCGATGTTATTATGCATATTGTATACTTATGTAGGAGTTCACATGTTCAGTACAACCTGCTCTAAGCGTTGCATCTGTGCAACTCTGAAGTAGAGATGCAGTATTTTATAGTAATTATAAATTTGATTTAAGAGGCAGGCTTACTCGTGTTTCTCTATACATCATAGAAAATTAATATTACGTTAAGGACAGCAAATGATTGTTATGCCTAGAAGTTAATATAGCTGAAAATTTGAGCTACAACTATATAACGTCTGGTTTAAATCCAGACTCATCGGCGAGCAATAAAATTAGATACGAGATAGGCAGAGTAAAAACAAAAATATCATTGATTTTTATTGATCCTTTTGCGTCTTTGGCCAACTTGCATCCAATCAAAGAATTTTTTTTTAATACTTCATACAAATATGAAAAACTAATAAGCTAGAAGTTTGAAAGAACTTTCAAGGGCTTCATCAGACTGTCAGAGTCAATTAGTTAATCATATTTGTTATTTCTATTGAATTTTATTACATTTAAATAAATGCGAGCTTTAATTTAACCAATAAATAAAAAAATTGCCAAGTCAGGTACGTTAAAAGGTATAATCTCCAAGCATTAAGATAAGGTTGGCCGGCTTTGTTAGATATGATGTGTTAATTGGATTCCGATGTATAAGAAGATAATAAAATATTTGCCACCAGACATAAAGTTTTACGGAATTCCACATTTTATAGTGCGTCGTGAATTCTCAGGATTACAATATCTAAGGAGACCAAAGACTCATTCACATATTAATATAAATGTCTCATATTCACTGACCTTTACAAAATAAACACAGCGCCATAAAACACGTTCGCATCTTTTGATGGCCGCTGTTAATAAAGTTTTCTCTTTGGGTGTTGAGCCGCGTCGAATTGTGGCTATAAATATGTCCGTAGGCACTCAGTTCTATCTCATTCAAAAAAGTATTGCTATGTAAAGGCTTACTTTTGCTTTTATTTTGAAGACATTACAATTCTCAAAGAATGCATGGTGCCCCATAGGCGTCAAGCAGGCGTGCTACGCGATAAATTAATTTGAACTATATAAAGATGCTAGGTTCTTATAAATAAACTAAACTTTTAAAAAAGTACACTGTTTTTTGTAATGTGATAGATTTTATGGATTTAAATTGCACTTTTATCAAACGAAAGAGATCGCATTCGTTGCTGTGAGATATTTGGGTTTTAATGGGACCATGAGGGTTAACACCATTAAGATAATGTTAGTGGTGTTTTAAAGTGGTCATTAGCTAACAATAATTGAACAAACACCGCACAGGTAATGCGGAGAGCCCGACTCGACCTTTGATCTGCGCGTGTGGCGAGGCTGAGTGCTGAGAGAGTGGACCGCGGAGGGTCTTCATCCTCTTCACCCTCTAAAAGTTTATAAATTATTTTTTATTGCTGGCCAAATACGCTTTTCCCTGCGGCCTTGAAAAAAACAAATTTCATGATTCATTTATTAGATTTACAATAGTGCTTAAGGTTATGGTATGGTGTGTGGCTATCCCCTGATCCTGCGCCCAGGTTACGGGGCTTGCAAGGTAGTAGCATATAAGTGGAAAAATCCTTTATTTGCATGAGTTTATGTGTAATAAATAACTACGAACTAGATAACAATGATAAAAATGTATACCAAGAACAAAAGTAACAATAACAGGTAGAGCAAGAGGGTACAATGGTCACCCCTGAATATGTCTGTTGACTTCTTGGCGTTCTTTCTTGTATAGGGTGCCCCGGGAGCCGTCGGAGACTTATATTTTCACCGAGTAGGATATGGTAGGGGAATTTATGCCTGTAGTGGAAAAGCAGTGAGTCTAGGAGAAAATTGTTGAATTTTCTTATAGACTGGTATAGTCTTTCGATGACGGGAAGCGTCTAGGTTGCGATCAGCGGGATTTTGGTCTGAGCGCAGAAGGTGCTGGTTATAGACTATGTATATTTTTTGGATTGAACGTCAATCAGATGCGTATTTATTACCCATTACAGGTTTATTATATTATTACTAATATGATTAGGCACATTAGTTCACACATACATATTGGTTGGCCTGGGCACATTGGTTCATATGTAGAGTATGATTGTTAAAAATTCTCGATTAATGGATGTGATTCGTTAGTACAAAGGTCAGTACACCGACCATGTAAACCGGGGATGTGGGTTCAAATCACGATGATATTTTTCTGAGAATTTCTTTAATCATCTTCTATGTTTGAACTAATGTGCCTAATCATATTAGTAATAAGGTTTTAGACTAGTTATCTATTAGGCTATAGACTAAAATGCTCTTATTAAATCACAACAAAATAATGAACAACTGTATCAAAAAAGAGTTTTTATATTTTAAAAAAATCAAAATTTGTTTTGAGTGCAGTTAGCAATGTAACCATTAGCAACACGATTTTAAGTGATTAAACATAAACAATATCCAACGTAGTCATATTTAATACACGATTTTTAAGTGATAAAATGTAAATAAAATATCAGAGCATAAACAATATTCAGAGACCATAAGCACGCACGTTTTTTAAGTGATTAAATGTATCCGAGCAGGCCGAGCGGGGCGGCGCGACCTCCGACCCCCGCGGCCCGCGGCGACCGAATTATCGCTCACCGTTCGAGGTGCTTGTTCACAGTAATACCAGGGAAATCAGAACTAATTGAAAGCAAATAAATACATTTATAAGATAAAAAATAAATTTTAGCCTCGACAGACCGGTTAAGTTTTTACTATTCATTATTAATGTCCAATCGGTTTAGTCAACAGACAAATAATTTGACTCAATATATTTGTTATGAAAAATATCGAGAGTATATATAGCACAGTATTCATGTACAGATTCTAAGTGTTTATAACCCAACGATTATTGGCTTGTGAACTTGTTTGCAATATGGCCTGAGCAATAAGATTGTGAATTTATTCTAAGGATATACTGAGTATGCAAAAATAGCAGAAGTAAAGATCTAAAACTATCTACAAATTATAACTAGCCAATATCTTTATTTTCGTTATAAAACTAGGAAATATTATTTTAAAAAACACCCCAAATAAGAGCATGCTATTGAGTAATTCCTCGCTCTCCCATTCTCCCATTATGTACCCTGAGGGTGCGTTAAGCATCGGTAATGGAGTAGTAGAATTGGAATGATTGTGGAGGGATGCCAGCTGCAGAAAGAGTATCAGATCTAAACGCCAGAGCTTTGTAAGGAAAGAATTTTATAAAAATGCTAAAAGTGCGATGTAGAAGAACACGGGGACTCACTACACTATTTCCTCTTAGAAAACTATCAACACCGGCTCAGATAATTACAAATCAATTATATGTTGTGTCGATACACGTTTTGCTTTGAACTGTCTACGAACTTCGTTGAGTTGAGGCAAAACCCCGCAAAAACACATGAAATAACAGAAGAAATTCAATATTTTTAACAGAGAGTACTTGGTGAAATTCCATTTTAATATTTTGACTAAAATACATGAGTGATTTTCCACATGTTCGCTTTTATCTGTGACCGGTTTCGCCAACCTTTCACGTTGGCGCTATCAAACAGTGCTATCAAAAATAAACAGGACGAAATTGACAAATTACAAATCAGCAGTGAGTGGTGTGGCTCTGTGTGTAGGCTGCTTCAATATCTCGTAAAATAAATCCACGCAGCATCAGCAGCCTTCCCGGGGGCGGGGCGGGGCGGGGCGCGCGTGCGACCCTCGACCCGGCGCGGGTCACGACCGCCCGCTAACTGCCAATTTAGAGCTTTTGGGCGGATAATGAAGCGATCGTTTCGTTATTGTTTATGCGGCGTATTCCTCACCACACAATTTTTTTTATTATGAATTATTTCAGTTTCAGGTAGTAAAGCAAGGCGCGAGATCAAATCGAAATTGGTGCCGTTTACAATGTATCACTTCTGTTGAGTGGAGAGATTTTTTCAGGCAGTGTTCACGAGCGTGTTATAATTTTTAAAAATTGTGAGCTAAAAAAATCATTAAATTGAAATTTCAAAATTCTTTTATTTTTCATAATGTGTATTACAATAGATCTTATAACTAATGTTTTGGTGGAGTGTTTGGCTATCCCCGTCCTGCGCGCAGGTTTCGGGGCTTTCAATGTGTGACTTAGGTGGTAGCGTACATGATTTACTGTGGTTGTGATATTGTGCTAGGCAGGAAAAATGAATGGGAAAAACCCTTTATTCGCATGTGTAATAAATATCTACGAACTAAATAACAAAGATGAAAATTTATAACAATAACATGTAGGGCAGGAGGATGCAATGATCACTCCTGGGTATGTTTTTTGGGAACTTGGCGCTCCTTCTTGTATAGGGTCCCCGGGAGCCGTCGGAGACTATTATATTTTCACCGAGTAGGATGTGGTGGGGGAATTTGAAGGAGGAGGTTTTTGGATTTTCTTATGGACTGGTGCTGAAAGCATTAGTTTTAACTCTTTACACTTGAGAGGTGCCTCTCGAGCACCACGTTGTTTGGTGCGGAGAGTCGATGTGCGGTGATAACTATTTATGGTGATATCTTGTTTATGTTTATGTGATTTTGTTCTTTAGAGTTCGTTCCTAAGCACTGCCTATATAATTTTACAAAGATGATGTTATTTTCCTTTCCTTTAAGATATGTGCGGCACCATTAAAGGCTGCACCGTGGACTGCGGTCTTAGTTCGACCTTGACATCCGTGGCAAAAGGACTAGATTTATACCTAATCAACCCATACATTTGAAGGTCCTTATAAACTTATATTGCACTGAAGAACAGACTTTTTTCTTCCCCACAATATTAATTAGCTTTTCATTCACTTATCGCACCATTATTTTGTTTGCTTTATAATATCTAATACCATTATGATAATATGTATAATAAACCCGGCAAAAGACATCAAACGACATACTATTGTGATACTTTGCATCTCGGCAATTGTTACACGAAATATCATACAAAGCAAAATTACAAAGCATATATGACATATGTAGACACCATACCAACCTACCCCGTTTTTTTTAGTATTGTTTTATTTATTATCTGAGTGGTTATGTGTAATTGTCGATATCTGTATCGGGATGCAGAGGTGAGTTATCATCATAATAGGTGCGTCCCATTGACAATATAATTGGATCACGCCTCTCTCCATTTATTAAGCAACAATATTTTTGAGGACGTGACTAGATATTAAATTTATTGGTTGCGATTCAAACAATTATTTTGGTAGAAAAATAAATCTTAGCTCATCAAATACGGAGATTAACAATTAAAAAAAGTTTGTTCAATGATCAAGAATCAAACCCACATCCTATAGACTTTTTCTTGTACTTACCACTGAAATAATTACAATGCCTTTAAAAACCAGCACTTAATTCTATCATTTTCTGATTTCTGTTTTAAGTAGTTTACAAACATTTTAAAACAGACTTTTGAAGAAGGTGCATGTTTAATAAATGGCCGAAAAGAAAATTAGCTGATAGATTCGATTAAATTCACAATTTACTGAAAATAAACGTCAATTATTGGTTGTTTTTACGTACTCAATTTACTTGAAATATTACATTGATATTTATTTATTGCTTTTACGCAATACAATTTATTAATAATGGCAATAACGCTCAGAATGTTTTTAATTATTGGCAAACTCTTATTGTCAAAGTTCTCGGAAGTAACCGGTATTCAATTATTGAACTGGACTTTTTATTTATATCAATCATCAAAATTAGCCCACGTTCCGATAACGGTATGAAGTGTTTATGTACAAAAAGTCACTTACGGGAAATGTAATTGCTTAAAATATTCAAAACAGATTAATCACAGCAACCCGACGAATAAAAATCAAGAACAGAAAATCGCACATGGTTATTTATTACGCCGTGAAGTTTTATCAGATTACTTGAATATTGAGCTGAACGACGTTTTGTTTTACCTCGATATTAGATAACACGATTCAACATAAAAGCAATATATATTTTTTTTACTTTACTAATCATTGTATTATTATTTTATGCGACGTAAGATGTATTTGGTCCTTTTGGTTGAGAACTGGCCCTAAAAATCTACGTAATTATATATAGCACAATAGCACTGATAATAAAAATTAATCGTGATTTTAAAATCATTAGACTGAGAGATTACGTTTACATTACATTCATTACATTCACGGTTGTTGTTTTAATATGGAGTGTTACAAATTAAACCAGTCTATTGTGGGTAATTGATAATGTCAAAATAATTATCAACGCGGTGACAAAGGCGGCGTTTGGCGGTTTAATTGTCGGCGTAGGGAAGACATTAGTCTTTGCCAAGTAGTCTCCGCGTGCCAATCAATCTCACCTGCCGGAGAGGCAATCACCTGGCCGCGGAGGCTTCTCACCGGCCCCGCGTAGGTGTCAATCGAATCGGTCCAGACGAATCAAACTCGAACTGTTCGATAATTATTACACCTGCGCAGAGTTCGCCGCGTTTGTCGCGGAGAATGCCACAACACACGTCGCTTCTATGTGTAATGAAAAAGTTACACACGTGCCGATAACTCTTATAATTATTTAAAATTGATAAATCCGCATTTTTTAACCGAACATGTTCATTTTGTATAGCATATTTGTTTTTAGATTTACACGTGAAACGACAAGAATAATCCTAGAAAACTTTTTTAACTCAAATTCACTGTGTTTGCACTTGCATACAATGAGTCAAAGTTCTTACTCAGTTACAGAAGCGAAGTGGTTAAATATATATTTTTGCTCATATAAACGAAAAATTATAACCAAATATATCTACGTATTAAATGGCGTAAAAAAAATATTAATATATATTTTATAATTAAATCTGTTAATTTTTTATTATGATCCTATACTTTTCATGTCATCGCGTGACATATATTATGCTAACGCTGGGGGCAAATGGAAATACTTGACCGCCACTTTAGACTATGCTATACTTAAGCTATATAAATAAAATTATAATTTATCATTTAGTGTGGCCTTAGAAGAATGTTTTATGAACGCATCACATTTATCATTTTAAGTAAACGACAACCCTCCTAACCAGCATCTTTTATAAATTTCAAGGACGGTTATCTAGTGAAATTACAAAATCGAATTCATTTATAGACGCATAAGTTTTCATGTTAATTTAAAGATTTTTAATAATTTGTTTCATTAAAATTTGTTAATATTGATAAATTTATTACATAGAAAACGCTATTTGGACCTTGACTGTAAAAAATAATAAAAAGCGATCACAGCTGTGATGGTCGGAGGTCACCGTTTCCGTCCCATTAATTAATTTATTTCCAAGTTTTATCTACAAGCATGCAAATCACCAAAAACCGAAATGTAGTTCCTTGACCGAGACGACGTATTTTATTAATGAGTAGATGTCGACCAACAGTTTAATAAATGTGGCATATGCTTTCAAAATTAGTCAATATAAATAAAAGAGATCTTTGAAGATGAAAAAACTTTAATTGACGTATCATATAATCATTGTATTTTTATAAGCAAATATAAACAAAGTTCAAGTTATAAAAACTTTTATGAAAAAAATAACGTACACACCTGCATTTTGAGCAATGTCAATAGCCTTTACTGAATAAATTTTTTATATAAAACGTATATTCATAGAAATCACATCAAAAATGTTTTACTAGAAGTAACTGATTTTCTACGTAAACGGTATGCCTTGAATTGCGTTTTATTCAGGCATTCATAGTTTTTGTCATGCAAAACCTCTGAAAGGACGAGAATAGCGTAGCGTCGCCTGTTCGTTAGTAATTCAGCCGTGTCTAATCGCACTTATCAAATATCGGAATAAATTAAATTGACACTATCGAGGGGCATTCGACGCGCGCCAAACACCAAACGTCGACCGAGTCGACACGAAAAAAAACGGTAATTTATGTACAGGCCTCAACCGCCGCACACTCACTAATTAGCCAATTAATATATGCGTACATTTTACGCGTTACCAATCAAAATACATTCAATATTCAGCAATTTATATATTTTTTTAGATGCCAGCTGAGTTTTTTGGTCGGGTTTTATTGAGTGCAGTTGACACGTTTCAAACGACAATCTGCCAGCGTTTCTGAGATATTTCAACACCAGATATAAAAACTACACACACGGAATCAATCTCACGTGTTTATCATATCAAGATAGCATAATTCAATAGCTCGAAAATAAAGAGACGTTTTTTTGCATTTTTTTTAGTTGTTTTAATTAAGATTTATATCCAGGATGAACCGTATTTATGTGTTGGTTTATAATGAAATAAGCGCTGGAAGTCTCTCGCCTGGCATGACATAAGAATGCAGGGAAATGACCCGGAATGTAAATATGTTTTATTGTTTGCCCGGAGTGACTTCTGCGTTAGTCATTTAATATGAATAATTCCACCATCAAAACTCTAATACGATATTAATAGAATACGCGAATCGTAAAAATTAAAATAACTGAAGAAGCGACGGCCGGGCGATATTACAGCATGATTTGAATACAGGAAATGATGCAGATGAACAATTTATTTTACATAAATATTCTTTTTTCGACTCATTATGTCTTCTCACTCGATTCTTTAATTTTATTTATGAAGTGATTCCTTGAAATCGAAGAATATATTATGAAATATTATTATTATACTTAAAGCGTGTTGGGTTTCATATTTAACTTTGCGTTGGTGTCTCTCTTTAGATTTTATTGAATTGAATTTGAATTAATTCTGATTTAATTTTGTTCAAATAATAAAATGCTGTAGAGCAATGACTCTGTTATTATGCAATAGGTATATTGTATTTAAATTTTAAAATGCAGGGTTTCTCGCACAGTTTTTGTTATATATCAGAATTAATTATGCATGTTAATACAGTAGATAATCTTATTAGAGATATGTCCGCAAGTTTTGGCAACGGTCATCTTTGGACTTATATCTCGGATGTTTCGAGCGTCTCGGCTTTGGTACATCCTTAATAATTAATGCATTTCAGAAACTTGAGAGTGGGATCAACGATAAAAGCTAATTTAAGCTAGTAATGTTGATTAAAACCAAATGCAATCAAACTCAAAATGAAAAGAGTTAGTCAGATTAATAGATTCGGAGTAATGGGCCTGGCAATAAACATATACCTCATTTAAAATAATAATAAATATATCTTGTAATATTTTTAAACATATTTATACTGATTTATAATAATTTATGACTGAAAGACTCAATCACAGGTTTCATAATTTATCTTAATAAAGCGTATTCTCGAATTTTACAGCAAAAAAACTCCAATAAAAAATCAAAGTTAGCATGCTATTGGTATTCATTTTCAGTATTTTTTAGAGTCGATATATGAATGCTTCGCACATATTCGTTTGAGAGAACAAGAAAACAGACTTATGAGGTTTGGTGTATTCGATGGGGCGGGAGCCTGAAGCTATATCTGTGCGATCGCTCACCACTTTTCATTACCGCCGTGCATGACGGAGGGCCTCGTTAAAGGCTCCGTTTCGGGTGCCTCCACCCCAGCCCTTCTCTGTAATGACTCTGTCCTGATTCGAATCTTTACGGAAATTGTTTTGGTATTAAAGATGCTGAAGGATGTTATGAAACTGACGGTTATTGCGCCGAATTATGCTGTGACAAGAAATACTGCGGACAATTATAAATTTCACGTTTGAATTATTTGTATGGGCTCGTTGACATGTGTAACAAATACATTGAGGTTCTATGAAATTTTCGATTATCTACAGTCCATATGCGATCAACAGAAAACATATTATTCAAAAACGCGATCTATATTTATATGATAACAAAACACGATTTTTGAAACAGACAATGTAACTCATTGAGTGCATTTGTGCTAAAATATTATATATATACTATTGAATAATATAAGGTTGTTTTATTTTTTTTGCAGGTAAGAGACAATCGTAATACTAAAGCACGCCCCCAAAGCAGATAAGCCGGTAATTATATTACACCATAACATTAATTTTATATTTATTTATTACAAGTGTGTTTCATTACTGGTGTACTATTAAACCGGTGACATTGTATCGCTCTTAAAATAGGCGCACAGTCGCGTCCTCGATATGAAGCGGTAAGTGTTATACTCCGCGTGTGCTCCACTTCCACTGGACCCACTCTGCGGTAGCACATGCGCCAACCACTAGACCACTGGGCCGGCCAGCGTGCTGTATAAGACCACGTCTGAGAGAGAATCATGCAAATCACACGCGTAACTGTAAACTCTCGAAAAAAACACTCTCTGTCTCGGTGAGCGCGCTACCGGGTGCATATAAATAAACATCACTTTAGGCAATTCAAAATATATAAATAAATTACATGAAGCAACTCCTTGCTTCTCTTTCTGTTCATTTAGTATAAAAATACCAAATATAGACTATGTCATCAATAAGCAACGATTTTTATATTCATGGCACTGAAATTTGAGTGACGTCCATAAAAAAAAAACAATTTTTTGTAAAATGATAATGCTAAAAATATGTAAAATAACATACTTTTGTGATTTTTCTACATGTTTTTAATTTTTTAGGTGACTTTCAAAACATGTGGAAATATCACAAAAGTATTTTATTTAAAATTAATTAATTGGAAATTCATCGAGCACTCTGTCAAAAATATTGAGTACTTAATGATGCTTGGAGTTTAACTTTCTGTGGTTAATTCTTATGAAATTATAATTTATTATCAGTTATATTTCAATATGTTATTGCGTTTGTACTTATAGGCAAAATAACAATCTAATCTAACGTAAATCCAAGAATATTTTACATATATTCTTTTAAAATATAAACTCATAGAAATATTCTTTCTGTGTGAGATGCGAAAACATGAGAATTATCAGATATTTAAGAGGCTCAAATAATTCAAATCGCTTCAATAACCTGTCAATGGTAGTCCTATTCTAATTATCTGATTATGAAAGTGTGTGGTGGGGTTCATATTAGAAAAAAAATTACGTAAATTCATTACTTTTTATAACATTTCTGCCTAGTATATCATCTTCAATTAACATATTTCTTTGGCATAACTTCTCATATATTTTTTTTATGATAAATGAATATTTATGTTTGGCATTTGTGACATTTTAAAACCACCGGGAAAGGAATAATGCGAGGGGAAAAAATCTTAACTATATATTATCATCACCACACATAGATCATGTACCTGAAATACACCTGTCCGATCTGTAATATAAAAATGATATAGATGCGATAACCGGCAAATATTCTTGCAATAGCACGGTTGACAAAGAATATTGAGGGTATGATTCGGGTTTAGTATTTAAAAGTATATTTTGTTAATATTTGATCAATAGGTGAGTGAGTTTCTACTCAGGGTGTAGCCTACTGCGTGGTGCGCGACCTTTCTGTCTGGGCCGCGCACGGCAGCCGTCTCGCTCCCTCCCCGCCGCTAGACAAGGACGGCCACTCCTCGAATGTTGAACTTCTATCTATTAATTGCTTAATATACTTTATTATTCAACTCATTCGAGTTTTTTTTTTAAACAATATTGAAAATAGCACATTCGCGACCGTGCCGGACGCCATTCTTGGATCATTTTGAGCCGGCTACACACGCTGCGACACAACCTGAACCGAACGGTAACTGGCCTATAGGGTTCTCTTTTGGGTGGTTTACTTAGACAAAATCTTAAAAAAACACTAAACTAATAGCTAATTACCATTCGGTTTTTTTTCAACAACAAAATTTGAACCAATTTTTCATTGGTTCAAATTTGTGAAAATTCATGACTCTTATCAAAATTATTATACGAATATTTGCGGTGTGATCTATTTTTATGTTAAATATTTTTTTAGTTTAGTTGATTATTTAATTTAAACTTGTATTGTTTTACTTTCAAATGAACAATGTATCATTAAACATATTACAGTTTTGTGTAGTTACCTTTTCAAGAGAAATTATATTATTTCAACTCCTTCAATCCGCATCAGAGTTACAAAAATAAAAGCCACTCCGTATATTCAGACTTAATTCTTTCGTAAATAAGTTTATCTAAGATTGAAGTATCAACATTTTATTGCGGTCGTTATTTTTATATAATGGAATAATTATTAATTTGGTATACTTAATAGACATGCAAAGTACGGTGTAAACTCAATGTTTAAATAACATATCCCGGATATGCGAATCATTTGGGGCTATCGAAAACGTTGATTATATCTAAGCTATGGCTAATAAATCTTTTTGTGTGACAAAGACTTAAAGTTATTACTTATTCTCTGTTATCCTTCGTGGCTTGTCTCCGGCCATCATTAAAGTGTCACATTAAACAGCTAAGAATATTCATACTCTAAATAATTATATCCACCTCGCGGTGTAGCAGCTAGAATTCTTACTTGCATCTGAAATCACAATGTTTTGGGGTTTCAGGTTTGAATACGAATAAAGTAACAGCTTATTTGTTTTTTCATTTCTGTTTATAATAACTTTTGTGATACAAGTTATCAGTGATTTTCCTGTAAAAACGAGCAAATTTCTAGACACTACCACAATAAGCTCTGAAGCTTTTATTTGCTTGCCTACTTATTATACTTAAGTCTTTGCAATTTCCTATTCTCAAAGTGTTGCGAAGTTCAATATATCAATATTATCAACTGAAAGAGAATTAAAAGCGGTAAATAATTTTTACAGTGGTGTTGCACATTTTTAGCCGAGCTGCTCCCTTATCTCGGTCTAAATATCTGCAGACATGGTGTACTCGTCCGTATTCAATATGCCGTATCAGTTCCTGGGGAATTAAAAAATTCCAGCCCTGATGAGCAACTCCCCCGGGAGCGGGCCCATTACTCAGCCCAGCGGCCAGCCCCGCCGGACAAATAAATAATTGGAATTTTGACACGAATTTAATAGGAATCGACCGGACCGGACAACGGCCGGAAGATTGCGAACTCCTCGCCGAACTCCTTCCTTGGGACTCACCCACGAGCCAGAGCAACACGCGGCTCATATATTCTTCTGACTGCTAATTAATATATATATATATACTGGGTGTCCCAAAATTAACGCAAGATTTGAATTTGTCGCCATTTTTGCAGTAAAGTTTTGGGAACACTTAAAAAAAACATTTTGACAGCTGACAGTTTAGGGTTACCCTATTGCAGGGGTCTCTAACCTTTTTGCACCCAAGAGCACTTTCTTGAATGCCGGTCGGGCGGCGGGCACCATTAATTTTTTAAGGTATATTTATCATTGGACAGAGTCAATAATACATATAATGGATAAAAAATATAATTATTATTAATATAAAAATATAATTTATTCGCTTTTATTTCTCTGTTTAATTACTAAATATATATTTTTTTCATAACATTTTATTGTAAACTTAAATCATTTTTTATCATAGTCGCACAGCGGCAGGCACACGTAAAACGGTCGGCGGGCGCCATGGTGGCCGCGGGCACAGGGTTGGGAATTACTGTACCTATTGTATTGACTTTTTGATTTATTTAAAAAATAGCAATCAAAAGACTAAAAACTGCGTTTTCTATTGTTACGTTTTAGCAGTAGTTTGAAAAACAAAGACTCCAGAAAGCCAGCAAACAAAATAGGATCAATGAAAGCGGACTTTCAAATGTTTAAGAAGCTTCTAGATGCATCGCCAAGCCAAGCATCAGTTTACGAATGGCCGTCGTCTGACAGCAGTCAGCGAGATTGTTAATATAAATGTGTTGAAATAAATACTCTGTATGTGAATATAAATACTTTTTTAATTATAGACGCGACCCGTTACACTATTTAATTCTAATCTTGCGTTAATTTTGGGACACCCTATATATATATCTTTAAAAATATTATCGGTTTCCGTTGCTGATATTTTAGTAACATTTCCTAAGTTACTCGTTAGTTTTCGCAGCCACTGTTGCGAGTTGATTTCGTTTCAAGCATCAAGTTCTTTGTACTTCGATGTTTTGGTCCTCGTGCTGGTACCGTCATCTCCTGTTCCGCCGAAAAATCCCAACAAGAAGAAGCTGGGACTATCTTAAGGTACTTTGTGCGTAGGTACAGTAATACCCCGCTTTACACGACCATGTTTCACTATAACGCGAATTTAAAATTTCGCGTTAAAATACCTCGTATTACGCGAATTTCTTATTTTAAGAATGTTAAGAACTTTTCTTAACAATAAAAAACAGCGTTGGGTTTTATGAACGTATTTTACAAGAACGTAAAAGAAACGCTACCCAAAATACAAAAGATGTATTTTTCAGTAAAAATAACATGTTATACTGCATAAAGTGTTAGAATTAATGTGATTGATACAAGTGATTCGTATTTTTTTGTATTAAGTTTTGACCATTTAACGTCAACTCCGATATACGCGAATTTCACTTAACACGATTTTCTCCGGAACGTATCCCTCGCGTAAAACGGGGTATTATATTACTGTACTGAAAATTTGAAGCAGCTCAAACCCAAAATACCAAATCACCTCACATCGTGAGTAGTTTGGATATAATTTGTTCTTTGCTATTAATTTAAGCACATTAATAGCAAAGAATATTCCAATTCCTGACAACACTCGACGAAAATCCGACAGCATTATTTAATGTTATGGGTATTGGAGTTTTAGCCATACGTGTTTGTGTACAGTATCAATAATGTTTCTGATTTCTATGTAACCCTATTTTTTCATTTTATAAAATTCTATATAAAGATTAGTTGTATTATATATTATAAAACAGATTATATTTTCTAGTTATATTTATGATCGAGGAAGATTTTAATATATTTTTATCGATTTGAACTGATACGTAGAACCAATAATATAAATTGATCAGAGTGAAGATGTATTAACGATCTACATTTAATACTAAGAAAAAAACATGAATTATGTGAGATAATATGTTTATTAGCATAATTCAGTGGCTGTCAACTTTTTCTTGACGTTCATATCGCTATAAATAAAAAAAAAACAAGACAAACGATTGATTTATGCTTGATCTATATACAAATAAATACCTGTATTAATATATATATTTTTTATACTAAAAAACACTGTTCTAAAGTAAATGATATATTTAGACTATTTACATGCCATGTACAAAGCATCTTTGACCAAACTGAAATAATCGTGAGCATAATTATAATAGATAAGAATCCTCATATAATGAAAGGATTGGATTCGTCATCACCAATCAAAAATCAATAGATCCAACAGCTGTGGTTATTACTAAACCCATGGAAAAGATAAGTTATCTGATTTTATTTTCCACCTCAGATTTTTATAAGTCAGAACATGATTTAGTATTGTTGAAACATGGCTATACGGTGTTATTATTATTTATTGCGTTAATAAAATAGCTTAGTAATGGCTTAAGTGATGTCACTTTTAATATTACAGTCAGAACTGCAAACCTTTGAATTTTTCAAGTTATTTCAAGATGACTAAGTATAGTGACTCACAATAAAAGGTAGTTTCCTTCAATGCGGTTTGAATATTTAATAAAGCACATTTTTTCTAGATAAACTTTAAATAAGACAGTAACGTTTTATGGAAAAGTAAATTGAGAATAGATTTTTACGTATTATTTTTTATTTTAAATTATCCTACAAGTCAAACTCTCATTGATACATTTTGTGGATAAGTAACAAAATTACAATTATTAATCGTTTAGTTCTTAATTTTATGGTACGGCATTAAATATAAACAATCTGACCATTCTGAGCTTTTCTTAGTTGCACATGAATAGAAGACCGCACAGAAAAAGGCAGAACGGAATAGGCAAATAGGCATTTGAAGGCGGTTGCTGGTGTGTTCGGCGCGGATTGTCTCTGGAATTTATGTTACATTACAGTCATGCTTGATTAAAAAAAAATGTTCATATGATCGTTCAAATGGTTTAGTTCGACATTATTTACGCTTTATTTTGCTGTAAGCTTAACCTATACATCCCACCTGAGAGGCACAAGCCTCTCCAGGTTATTCAAAATAAGGTGCTACGCTGGTCACTCAACGCCCCGTGGTTCGTCCAAAATGCCCAACTACACAGAGACACAGAAACAAAGACCATACACGAGATCATCATAGACCTCGCCCACTCCTTCCAAATCTCCACCCCTTTAGTCCCAAACCCATCTGTAAGTTCCCTCCTCGAGTATAACCTCGAGGACTGCCTCATCGAAAAAAGGCCCAAGACCCACAACCCCACGGTGATACACATCACCTAGTGACTCGAAGGCGTTAAAAGAAAATTATTATTTTTTCTTGTACTAGAAAGCGGTCGCGGCTGTAGGTTAAGTTAAAATTAATGCATCAATATTAACCCTTTCCACTCCGTTGGTGACAATGTTTTCCCTATAAGAAGTCTAGGTGCGTATTAGAGCAGGTATAAACCCTTTTTGTCAGTTTTGCAAAGTAATTGTTGCCATTCACATTGTTAAATAAAAAAAAAACAAACAAAAATAAGTCCGGAGTTCAAAGGGTTTTAAATAACAAAAATATAACGCGGCTTCACACCCAAGACGCAAAGTCCGTAACCAATGCCCACCAAACTGCAAGCTCATTGAATAATATAAAAATGATAATATTGATGGTGTGGCGCGGATGTGGGTGAGGGTAGCTGGAGAAGGCTCGGGATGGCCTGACCTTGAACCGGCGGGCCGCGCGTCCAAGGTCGTGGCGTGTCGCGCTGCAGCCTCCAGCGGGCGGCCAATTATTCTGCACGTACTCGGGCAAAAAACGCCTTTTCTTCTTCGTGTCCCATATTGCGATACCGTAACGTGTGATGGTTGTCTAAAAATATATTGTAGGCGTTATGTTCGAATTACTGTTTCTGCTTTTTTGCATTTCTTTTTTTCCCCTCTGCTCGGCTGGCCAACGTTTACAATACGTTGGTAATGGATTCACAAGTCCTTGAAATTTTACTTATACCTTACGAAATTTCCCTCGACACTAAATGAATAGCTTAGTTAACAGCAGTGGGATACATTGCTTATTAGTCGTAATACACTTAATTAAGTGTTAGTGTAATTTGTAAATATCATTACATGTGTTTTTATTTAAAAAAATTATAAAATTGCTTGTTCTTAGATGTGACTAGAGTTTGCTCTAGTAATATTGTTTCAATAATTAATAGCTTTGTCTAATATAACAAATCAAAACAAAAGCACTTAATTTATTTTCTTTCCTTTTATTTTATACAGAACCTTTATTCAGATGCTTTAGATTTACCAGCTATGTTTATTTTATTGAAAAGACCCGAGTGTGTTCAAAAAATAAATGAGATGGAAACCCCCACTGAGAAGTTCAATAAGTTATTTTTACAAAGTTTCAACCTTTTTAAGTTTAATAAAGCCGTTGATTATTTATTGGGTAGCATGAAACCTTTTTAAACCATTTTTTTATGTTAATTTACTTTAATTATTTTTAAGACATATTTCATAAGTAATTTGAATAAATTTACCTACAGAGATGGTCGTGGTTAATTTTTTCACGAAGTAATTAATAAATTTAACAAGTTATGAAATATTTACAAAAATTATTTGTACATACAAAATAAACATGAATATTGTATGAATAGCAATCTTTATTGTAAAATTAATTCGATTTTGAACTTTTAAAATTTTTAATGAAATATTTTTACCAAAATGTATTTTACGTTTATTTAATATTATATTGTTAAAGATTCCTTTATTCGAAGACCGCAACATATAATGATCGTAATTATCTAAATTCACGAATATAGCAAAAAATATATAAGTTTTGGATTCGTCTCATAGATTGGGCTGACTGTTCTTTGTGATGTTATTATGTAAGATTTACGAGGTATCTAAGTATAACTTGGCAGACCGGGCGACGGTTGCGCTTTTGTGTTTTGGAGCCCTAGCTGAGCTTTGGGGCCTAATTAAGGTTTCTCGGGTAGCTAATTCAAGTCCCGGCGGCGTAGGGGCTATAAAGAAGCCTGGATCGGGCGGCAGAGGGTATAGGACTCTCATAAAGATAATATTTTTAAGTTCTTAGGTCTCATGTGCTCGTGTCGATGAACTTGTGAAAACAATACCAAAGAATCCGCGACCGGTTTTATTTGTAGAATTTCAGATTAAAACATCAAATATTATTATCGTATTTATTTGTGAGCACTTTCGTCTTTCAAGAGCTTTAAGGGTAACTTAAAAAAAAGCTGGTTGAAATGGTTACGTGATTTCTTTATTCCTAAGAGATAATTCTTTCTTTTACACCAACAGGTTATTATGAGTCAAACATCGTATTATACACGTATATCATATTTTAATATGTAACTCTTTATTATATAAAATATTATAATGTTTCAGGTTTTTAAGTTGGATTGGCAGAAAGTCTGCATGCGCCAAGTAAACGGTGCTTGTATGATTGATGATTAAGAAGGTAAAATGCGTATTACCAGTATGTAATTTTCATGGTGCAATTTTTTCAAAGTGGATTCGACAGTAAAGTGGCAACACCAGTTATTGTGAGATAGTCTGTTATATTTAATCATAATATTAACGAAAATATTTCATTTTGAATTAAAAGGTTCAAAATTAATCGAGCAAGTATATTTTGTATAGCATTTTTAAAAACATGCAAAAATCAGTTTTAAGCGTAAAAGCATTTTTTTTTATAAGTATAAGGTATTAAGATAATTGAAGTAATAATTATTTCTAGAAAACAAAAATCTATCGCGGCGTATTATTTTTGTTGAAAGATTATTTTTTTATTCCTACAATATTGTGATTTATTTCGGCATATTTTTATAACGAGTAAAAAATATTTAAAGTTATAAGATTGATAATTGATTCGGCGGTCTCTATTTTAAAGAAGAGTTATTTAAGGACTCGGGCTGATAGTGTTCTGTAAATGAAGGCTGTGTGGGTAAAGTGAATCAGCTGGTGCCGCAGTGCTCTTTTCGCTTACTCGGCGAGGTTACCAACCAGATACTTAACACGCGAGGAAGCGCGAAACCTTACTTCGATTTTTTGCAGACTATTGCCACTTCAATGCAAAATAAAAATTTGATACAAACGATAGAATGAAGCAAAAACGTATTTATTTTAAAGTACTCTTTTACTTTTTTTAAAAGTATTATAAAATCTCTATTGCATTATATAATGATCGCCGATTGTTTATAAAGCGAAACTTTCACTGCTTCAGCAAAAAATTGGTTTAAATTTTACTTATACTTTTAAATTGTTAATTGTGTATATATATAATATAATGTATTTTAATCATTTATCAGTTTCTTTGTGTGCATGTTAATAATGTACAGAGCGAGTTTGTGGTCCATTTTTTGCTCGCTTCTGACTAATACGTCTTAGATTAAAAATCGAAAAGGTCAAAGGTGAGTCCAATATTCTCACCTGAAGTGGACTCAATGCTCTCTGTTTTAAGCAATTTAACACGCCATATTGAATTACGATTTTATAAAAAGCAATTTAAATGGAATCGCCGGAGAGGTTCTCAAGGTGTTAGCCCACGGTTCACTTTTTTCACGGGTTCGCATGAGAAGTCAAAAGAGACGCCAAAGACTCACGGAGGAGGCCGGCTTCCAGAACGGCCCAAGCGCCGCCTCCGCCGGCCGAGGCTATCGCCTTTGCGCCGAGGGCGGCAAGAGCGGTTTTCGCAGGACAGGACAGTCGGACGAAGCGGTTTCGAAGCGAAACCCTTCGATAGTAGAGTCACCTTCTAGTCGGGATTTTGCAGTTGCAAGGGGTAGCTGGGGAGAAGTGAGCCCGAAAAAATATTAAATAATACAGTACAACAGAATTTATAAATTTGTGCGTAGACGTATTATGCAAAACGCTCGATTACATAATACAAGCAATTTATTGTACAATATATTAATCCCACGTGTACTATGTTTATATTCTTTTAAACACTTCCCACGTACGCGTCCTTAATCACGAATTGTGTTTTGGCTTTTATTATTTTTTATTGTGAACATAAATATTATATAATGATGAAGGCTCCGTCATAAGATGACTAACACATTTGTAGTGAAGTCGGTGGGGATCGTGGGACTCGGGAGCGATGTAGGCGAGATGCGAGAGGTTTGAGAAGCGAGGAGCCGCGTGCGTGGGTGGCTGCTATTGTTGCCAACCCATCGAGATAATTGAGAACAATGCTATCGAGCATTAACGAAACCGGCCGTTTTAATAAGTAATCGATTAATTAGAACTGGCTAAAAATTAACATCACTCCCAAACGAATCAGTAAAAGGTGTGAAAATACTTGATATAAAAATGTACTATCCAAATTTTTGTTTTGTTTATTGCTTGGTTAATTTGTAGGGCAACGGAAGGAATAGTGTGCGAGATTTTCAAATTAAAATAGAGGCTCACCGTAACATCTGATAAAGCAGATTGCACGGTTTTGGATAGATTTTGTACTTATTTTTTAGCTTATAGAATTGGACCTACACATGAGAATTAAGAGACAGGTACGTAACTTGCGAGGCTCTTATTAAAATGTATGTGATGTGATAAAAAAAACGGAGAAGCGGTCAGGTACGTAAGTAAGCGGGCGGTCGGGCGGGCGGGCGAGGCTCGGGGGGCTGCAACTGCTAACCCAGTTCCGCGCGTCTCGCCCGGCCCTGCTCCCCCCGGCCGCCCGCGCCGCTGTTTGCTTAGAACGGACCGCCGCGCCGCCGCCGCCGCTCGTCTGCGCACGTAAGATTCCTCTTGCTTCAAATCCGTATTGTTATTTTGACACATCGCCGTCTCCGCAGACGCCTTCGACGCCCTCCTGTGCGCGTACCTCGGCTCACCTCGGCTCCGCGGCCCGCTCTGTGGCGAGGGCCCCTCCGCGCACCGCCCGCGTCTGCTCGCCCGTGTGTTTATGCATTTCCCTCGCGAGTGTCGCCCGCGTCCCCCGGAGTCGTACAGTGCCGAGTTTGCCGAGTTTGCCGAGTTTGCGGAGTTCCGAGCCCGAAAGCTCTGCGCAGGGAAGCGTCCCCGGGTAGTTCGGACGAAAGCTCGTCCGGGCGTCGTCCTGGCTGACAGGGTAAAGTTTCCCAGTTTTTGCAAGTTTCTCCGCGCATCGCGCCCGTCGAGACGATCGCCGCCCGCAAACCCACACCGGACTTCGCCATATTTGTTTTCGAATATTGTAAACACAACAAAGGATAATTTTATTCAGGTTCTATAAATAGCGCGCACTTCTCGCTCGTCCGCGGCCAAACGGACGGAATTAGCGAGCCCCGCATGCCGCGGTCTCCGCGAATCGTCCGTTTGGGTCGTGTATCATTGAATAAGTTCACTTTTAGTAGCATAAGCGGGGAGCGCGAGAGCGGCCGTCGTGTCAGTTAACCTGTTTTAGACTTCACATTGGCGAGTTATTTGTGCAAACTCGCTGCAAGTGATATCACACGGGAGATTCGTGTGTAAGAAGCGACTAGCGACCGGCCAGCCGAACTTTTACCGTAACGTTATAATATTTTAAGCCAGCTTTTGTGGGCCATTCGATTTGTTAACATTGACATCTCGCAGCTACTACCGTCGGCGTAAAAATAACGATTGCATGAAAAAATCTGTTAGAATTAATGATACTGTGTGCAGACGAGACGCGCTGTTTGAAGAACCGAAATTAAATTCTCGTTTTCAGTGCTGACGTTATTATAAAACGACACAAAGCAGCCTGTGCGGAGCTCGCGACGCTGATAGCTCTGTGGACCCTTTTCTTTGTGTGTGTTCTCAAACGTACTGCAAAATGCTTGAGCGTCAACAATGACTATTTCTGTGATCACTTAAAACTGGTTTAATTTGTAACACTCAATTTCAAGTCAAATTGGTTGTATATTACGACCGATTTAAAACGTAAGCGCTTTCGTCTTTGGAGAACTTTGTCAGACTGTAATCAAACTGCTTGCGAATAGAACAGCTATCATGACTAAGCAGCCTAACTAAGTAACGTAATTATAAGGCTTCTCTGATATTGAAACACAATAAATTAGTTTCATTGCCACTGAAATAGAGCTCGAGCTCAATATTCTAATAAAAAATATTATTTTTAAGTGTGCGCAGATTTTTGCTCACGGTGAAGAGCATCTTGGGAACTTTCACAGCCTTCCCGGCAGTTGAAGGCTTTTGATTGTTGTGTCATTTGCGCGTATAACTTGTTCTTTGCGGTTTGTCTTTTGCGTTTTTCTTAGCCGACCATCCTCCTTGAAGGCGAGCCTCGACCGAGAGCCGTAAAAAATATACAACGCCGGCACCCGCTGTAATCCACTTACAAAAATACGCAAACTGCCTACACACACTGTAACACAACCGAAAACCAAACCAGCTAGCTAGTGGCGTTTACTTTTGTGTTGATTTTTGAGACAAAATTATAATAAAAAAACACGCAGACGCTATTGGTTGACTACCGTCTGGCTGTCGGTTGCGTTGCAGCTTGTGCTGGCACCTCTATTATTTAATTCGCACGCGAGTGCGACCTTCGCAGTGTTTTTTTTAAATTCCATTTTATAATAAATGTGCTTCAGAACTGCCTACTGTTGAAACTACTATGAATTAATTAAAATGGGTTTTTAATAATAATCTACACACTCATTCAACTCGGATTAAAAATATTTTCAAAGATAATTAAATCGATCGCTTATAACTGCCATTCACATATTTTCGCATTTTTACAAATCAATCTTGATTCAAAATATTTTTTTATATTGTATTTCAGATCATATTAAATTGGTATTTGAAAAAATAAATTGTTTCAATTTCAATAAATTGTTGAAAAAAAATAATTTCTAACGCATTTTCGATAAAAAAAATAAAATTGGTACTTATGTCAATCTGACATAAACTGAAAATTTCTAAGAAACATCAAAATTTGTTTTTTTGTAAAAGTTCTAAATTTGAAATTCTCGCGTTGAACAATAAAACCCTATAATTCGTACATATTGAAACTCGCTAAAGCATATTTTATAGTTTTATTAAATTAGTTTTTGAATAAAAATATTATCCTAACGTCTTGAAATTCGGCACATAGCTGCGGAAAAATTTACTAAACTTACATGCAAAAAATCAGCGTTGTATCTTTTAAGATATTCTATAGAAAACCAAAAAATGAAACATACACACACACAATGGATATTATTTTAGTAGATAATGCTTCGTCGAGCAAACCCCAGCTTAATGAACAAAAATTTTAAATTCAAACAAATCGACATCCGAACTATAAATGACCGATAGACTGCTCTTATTTTATGAATAGTTTATGTCAAGTGTTATTGGCAGGTTACCGTTTGGTTGCCGACTGTATTGCAGCGTGTGTAGGCAGCTCGAGGGTGATGTGTCCTGCGCGCTGCAGTTTCGCGGAACACTTCAATCAGCGGCGGGGAGGCAGTGGCGCGGGGGCGGGGCGGGGGGCTCCTTTGTGCGCCCCCCCGGCCCCGCGCCGCCCCTGCCCCACTGCCGTCAGAGGTGACATTGCCCTAGGGTCGCCAGACTGGCCCTAGGCCTTCTGCGAGGTCATGACCCCGGTAGTCCGCGCTTCACTTCTTTCACGTTTTCATATGTATTGTTCAATTCACGCCACGATCGCGTGCAGCAATTATATTGTTATAACTTAATTTAGCTAGCAAGAAGTTTGTTATGAAATAAACGCAAACGAGCTAGATTTGTAATTCTCAATTTTTAATAACAAATTTGAGTAGCCGAATGGCTAGGAGGTTACGCTATTTTTTCGTGTGTGGGTGCTTCCGACTTTTGAAGGTTTTTAATAGAAGATTATCGTTTGTGAGTGCTTTCGCAGACAGACTGAAAGGCAAAAGCGCTCACTAACAAAAATGATCGTCATCTCCTAGTCATAGGTTATAAAATTAATGCTTTATCCAAATTATTATACAAACATTTTACTACGGTGCGCATATTTTTTAAGTGAGGCAGATACTCTCAAAAATAATTTTGAATATTGTCGTAACACAAAATTTCATTTTTAAATTTATATACGTTACTATTTTTAAAATACTACAATTTAATTATAATATTAAAATTTAAATGATATTAGGTTTGTTAAAAATAAAACAACCGATTCCTTTTTTTATGAATACACTATAAGTTGATTATTGATTAAGAGCAAATAAAATAAACAATAAATGCTATAATTGTATATAAATCTTATTTTATAATAAATTAGATGATGATTGTATTTTTTTTTCATTCTACACGTTATTAATAAAATGTAGATTAATACTTGAATTTTTATAGGTTTATATTGGTTGATTTAAAACTTTGTTTTACGTTTAAAACGTTGATTAATATTAAAGGAACTTGATATGTAAAAATTACTATATAAAAAAAGCTAATTGGTCACAATTTTTCGTTAAAAAAAACATAGATTTTTGCAGGATTTATTATCACATGTTTTTCTTTCTTGGGTGTTGTCAATGTGTGTTGTTATACCTAACGACGATACCAGTTGCAGTACTTAAACGCTATAAGAGTTAAAATAAACCGCAGCACAACACCCAAGAATGATGAACATTTAATAAATTTCAGGCTTGAATTCGTCCAGTGCATTTGGACCTTTGCAGTGAATCCTTCATATAAATAAATAGAAATCAAAAATTTATTCCTTACCGAGGCCTAAATTAAATGTTTATATTTTGTTAAATAAAATAAACACATATTTATTGATTTGATTCAAGCAGTACGCTTAAGGGTCTTGCTAACTAACCTTGCTTGGTGTCCATCCCCCGTCTGCCACAAAAAAAGGACCGTTTTACCTGGCGAAATCGTGTCATTTAATAAATTTAATTGTCTCTATATTTTTCTATATCAATAGTTGATTTTTTTATTGAGTATTGAAAAAACTATTAATTACATTTATCTATTTTTTATTATCTAATTAACATCCAATTTCAGGGTAAAATAAAATATTAAAGATGTTGAAAAATTGGATAAAATGACGACTTTTCAAAACCAAAGTTTGTTAAAGATTTTAATTTTTAAAATAATAAATCGCACAGGGTTTATACTTAATCTTTTAATTCCAATAAAAAAAAAGACTTTTAAATGTTTAGGACTCTGAGACATGACGAATCTCCAAATTCCTACTCTTCAATCAGAAAAACACATATTTATCATATTAAAAGTAAATTTACAAGAAATGAAAAAATATTCTGTTTGGAAGATGAGATGTATCTAACTTTTTGCATTTAAATTTTTTTGATTGGTGCAGTCGATTTTTCGCAAAACGGACCAGAAAATGATCCAAAAAACTTGAGTATGGGACTTAGACCCTTAAAGCTGTAGTGCTTTAAGGGTCTAAGCTCTGCTTAGTGTATTTTTGTATTATTCAAATAAATTACGTAGAATTTGTTCCTCGTCGGGTGTCAGAGTGACATAATTTTATATGGTTTTTGATTATAGTTTTCAGGCTCAAATAGTCCAGTTTGCTTATAGTCCGGGTGTGTGTTTTATATCGTTGAAATAAATTAAATAGAAACGTCAGGCTCGCGGCTCGCCGAGGGCAGAGCGGCCTCCCTTTTCGGCACGTCCGCGGTTTTGAGAAACGCATCCCGCAGAGTGCGCGCCGGCGACTGAACAATCCCGTCATTAAGCGACGCTGCCTCCTTATAAGGAGTCGCAGGGGAGAGCTTCAGCCGGGGCTGTATTCTTTGGGACTTTTTTGTCTTCGGCTGCCGTGACAGCTCCGAGTCTCCGTCGTCTAAGCCGGTCTCCGCCGGGGGAATGCCAGCGCATTGTGGCCGCGAATAATTCCGAATCCGAAGATCGTTATCTATCGTGGCTTCGGGAATGATGCTTTTTTGTAATGTGCGATTGTTTTTAGTTTCGCAGTATTTCGGTTTTCAAGAAGCACTTACGCCATTACACTTTATTAATATTCAACAGCCCGCGGACAAAGATATGCAACAACAAAAAAAAAAACGACATGCGTTATTTTAAAAGTTAATGATGATTTGTTATTCTATATCAAATCCATATTCAATTTTCGCAATCAGCGCGAGCAGTTATCTACAGCTTTGCACTCGGAGAGCCGGGGGTTCAGAAGTATTCAAATTGAAACACAAGATGGCGACGAGGAGCGATGGCGGCTTCCTCGGGGCCTGACTTATGGCTGAGTCCGCGGCGCCTAACGAGCGCCGGACGTCAGCGCGACAGGCCGCGGACTCGGCCTTTAACTAGACCTCTGCACACAACTAAAATACCCTAAAAAAAAAACAATATGTCACTAATAATGCACCCTTATTTATTGATCTCATGAAATATTTCGAAAGCATTCCAAAAAAATCTATTAATCGTTTGATTTTTTTCGTCGCTTCGTCGGCGAATCGATCTCATAGTACATATTAATGCACAAAGAATTTTCGTTTGTCTCGTATGCTCGTGCTAATATTAAAATGATTTTTCTCGTTGTTTTGACTGATAATCGAAAACCTGAAATCTTAATATACACTTTGGCTGAGATTCAGCAGATTTTTTTTTATAGTTACGTATGTGAATCGAGCTCCTGAAATTTTATAAAGCGTTGTAAAATGCCGTTTGTCCCGTAAACTTCGGTCTCGGCTGAGTTTGGGGCCGTCAACTGCTTCTTTCGTTAAAGCTGTCATAATTTATTGGCCATGCAGTTCGCGGCCGCGTCTTAGTCACTCGCGTCCTCGTTACTGTAGCCCAGCGGATTTAAAAAGTAATTTTTGACTTCGCCAGTTGATAAACTCTGGTGAAAATTGAAATGCCCCCCGCGTGAAATCGATGGTTTTATTTTTGTGAATACAGCGTTTTTTAAAAAAAAATTGTTACTTGATTTTAATACGATATTGTGAATAATATATCGTGGTTCTTAAATTTATGAAAATCGTCTAACTGTTTTAATTTTTTACAAAATAAAATTCTTGAATATATGGAGAATGCTATGGCACGGATTTGGGAAAGTAATACGACAGAAAACGAAAATAATATTTTTGGACCGATTGGATTTTATTTTCATTTAAAAACGCCTACGAGATGAAGAAGCATGAAAAAATTACAAAATTTTTTTTTAATGAAAAATACCAAAATGTTATATGGCAGACTTAAAATTCACTCCGTACATGGCAATTGAGAATATTTACAAAACCGGTCGCTTTAAACGCCAAAAAAATTGAATTTAACACAGAGTCTTTTTTGTACAAAATATTGAATATACTAAAAAGTACATTGATCTACTGTTATAACCACTTTTCTACCGTATTAACTTATATAGAAATTTAACTAATATTATGACTCGTTAACGACCTGATATATAAGTTAGATTAACTTCGTTGTTGGGTGTTGTGCTGCATTGTACTTTGACGTTTCAGTCTCGGTGCCGGGGCCATCTTCAGGAATTTAAGAGTTAAGTTAGGTCGTGCTTTTTATCTAGATTTGAGCGCTTGTGTATATTTAAAAATGTCAAGCTTGAACAAAAATGGAGTCAAAAATGTGCTTATTATATTATACCAAAAACTTACACGTTTGTTTGTAAGTATTTTACAGTAAGATTGCGATATGCAATCATTTTGAGTCTCTGACAGTTTTAATTTCTCTCAAAAACTAGCCGTTAAAAACATTTCTATTGAAACCATATCTTTTTTTTGGGTAAAGGAGTAAATTTCTTCTTGTAACTTTCACAGAACAAACCTTCATAGAATCGTATTCAACGCATTGCATTATATAAAAAATAGAGTTAAGTTATTCACAGGGTTAATTTTTTTTAATAAAGCAGATAAATGGATAACAATTGCTTTCTTGCTAATTTGATACTTAATTGTACTTGTGCAATGCCGGCTAGGATCTGCTGTTGGGGTATTTGGCTGAATGGTTGCCATGCCGCACTGTGTGCCGCGAGTCCGCCGGTCATTAATCAGGAGGATGGCGAGCCACATTAGAAGGAGATCTCTCACGACTCTCTTGATGGATTTATCTCTGAAACACCTTAACGATATCAGTATTTCAGAACTAGCTGTATATTTATCATGGCTTTGCACAAGTCGTTGAAGCATTATTTCTTACCTTGCGTGGATTGTTATATTATTTGTAGAGTATGCTCGTATCTTTACGAAACAACCAAAATTATTAGTAACTTGCATACTACCTATAAAATGTTTTCAACTTAGCTGATATAGGCTAAAAACCAAATTAAATCAGTTTGGATTGCACCTCTCAGGACGGAAATGTGTGGTGTAAAGGTAAAATAACAATCTTTAATATAATTTGTAAATAATATTTGATATACACAAATAATAAAGCTTCGATACGTATTATAAATCATAAGAAATATCTGTCGTTGTGTGTTGTATTATAAAATCATCCCGGAACAGTTACAGGCAATAGACAAAGGCTGTGCACATTTACCATTCAGCAGCATAAAAAAAAAATGATAAACGGCTATACCCGCTATAACAAATGATAGTATTCATGTTATGATTAAATACACCATAATGTTTTGACGTGTTAAATGATACAATCGGCAAACATTACACAAAGGTGAGGGGTCACGTCATAGCGTGCACCGGCGAGTCGCCACTTGCTCGGCTGTCGAGCTGGGATGGCGCAGGCACAGGCATTGCGATATTGAATAATAGAACACGTCGATAATTCCATATCAACCCATTCTGCACGAACGGAGCCTTCCCGGCGGAGTGAAAGTGAAGCCTCCGAACAAAGCCTCGCCATTGCGCACGTAACGGGCCCTTGGGTACTTCCTAACATTCATATACGAGTGCGGAGATTCAACGATGTCGTATAGCTAGCTTTTTCATATTCTTGAGAATTGTACATTTATTTTGAGATAAGATTATATACAAAAATTGGAACAATTCCTTAAAAACTCGATTTATTATTATTTATTCAAAGTATTGCCCTTCGAAAATTACAATATTTCCCCATCTTTTTGGCAATTTGTGGATGCCATCCCAAAAAAACCGGTCATGTTTTGAACCAAAGAACGAATCGACCCAATTTTTGATGCCTTGGACTGATGTAAAGCGTATTCCGGAAAGTCCATTCTGCATCGACCGAAACAAAAGGTAGTCAGAATGCGCCAAGTCTGGACCATATGGCGGGTGGGGCAGAAATTCCCATCCGCTATTGTCCAAATAGTTTTTAACGGGTTGAGCAACATGTGGACGAGCATTGTCATGTTGGAAAATCAATGTCTCGTGTCTGGTCTCCCATTCTGGCCGTTTTTCCTTTAATGCTCTCTTTTAACGAATAAGATGTTGTTGGTACACCTTTCCAGTAATGTTCTCTTCTTGTGTTTGACACGAGTCTTTCTCTTTTTTCATTATCTTCAAACTGTTTAGGCCGTTTTTGTTTTTGATGTCAAAATCGCCACTTTTAAAGCGTTGAAACCTCTAAAAACACTATGTTTTCGCAAAAACATGTTTGCCATACAATTCTATGAGCAAATGATGACTTTCGGCTGCAGTTTTCTTAGCAAAAAAGTGACTCCCGCAAATGCTATATTTTCGCCATATTTCAAAATTTTCCATAATTGAAAAAAATATGATGCGCACAAGCAAATCAAGCATTGTTGGCTGATTTTGATAGCTTATGAATAAAGCTTCAAAACGACATGTGTATCAATGATTTGCTACAGCGCATACAAAAGTTTTGCCACCTAATGTCAAAGTCCGGTTTTTAAGTTATAGACCTATTACATTAAAACACCCGAAAATTTGAACAAATAAACCAAACACCATATGGATTAATCAAAAAATACATATTAGTTATTTGTAAACTTCCGACGAATTTTGCGTCATAAATATTAATTTCATTTGGTTATAACTTTATTCCGTTAGTTTATCTGTCATTATTAATAATTAAACCATAGCAAATTAACTAAAAAAATTACCTATTTCTTATTAAGCGTACATTGATTTATCTTATATCGATTTATTTTATAATAAATTGCTACTATATTTTAAAGTTAGGTTTATTAACTTCCCGTTAAGAATAAAATTTGAACCAATTCGATCAATTTAAATGACGAGATAATATCTTAAAAGATATATCAAAGAGTCACAAATTAGTTGAACTCTCAAGGTACGTTTTTTATACGGGGTGTGGAGGCAGGTGGATCAGCAAAAAAACCACATCCCTTATAAACCCTATAAAATGTATACAAAAAGACATCAGCTGAGTATTTACGTTAAGGCGCAGCGCTTCCGTTGTTTTGTGATCCTTGCATGCTTCGTTTTACTGTAATTAACCAGCGGAGTCTCAGAGATACGAAAGCTTTCGAAAATAAATAACTCAAGCGAACCGAGCAATAATTTTTTATCACATTCATGACTAGGCCATTTTTTTGAGAAAAAAAATATTCATCAACTTTTAGTGTCGTACTTTTTATTTCCAAACACGGGCTTTGATTTTTTCACTAAATCTTGAACTTTGGTAACATATGAGGTATAAAATAAATTTTATAATGTATTTACGATAGACTGATTTGATTTATTACAATACTCATTTAAACAACAAATAAAAAGAGCCAGCTGAGGAAATGATAGAGAAGAGGGCTGCGAGTATACGAATATTTTTATTTGTGAATGCTTTCGTTTACAAAGAGCTTCTTCAGACTGAAAAACGAAAATTCGCAATGAAATGTAACTAATAATTAAATCTAAAATTAATTTATTATTCCCATAAATTAAAACCAAAAAACATCGAAAAAAATAACATGTAAAAATGTTTGTGGTGAAACTGTAAATCACAAACAAAAAAGTGCCAATTTTTCAAAGTTATAATTGATTTATACCACAAATATCAATTTTACGATCGCAGGTTTTTTACGAATAGGTAGTTTATTTCCTTAGCATTTAGATAATCTACGTTTTAATGTCTCCTGTGTCGTGCCTACTGATTTGTTTGCATTCACGATTCAATCTTTCTTCGTGCTATTCCTTGTGTCATTTTCAAATATGAAATTGTGTTTAGTAAGAAACACCATTTACATATTGAAAATCGCCGAGAATTTATTTTGCATCAATTCATAATTGAATTTGATAAGCCGTACTTTTATTGCACATATCTTATTATTTAATCAAAATTATAGAACATTATCACAATCATCATTTTTTTTGTTTCGTAAAATAAATAAATAAAACGCACTCCGGAATATTTGATCATAAATTTTTAAAAACAATCAAATCATTAATTTAAAAGGACAACAATATTTATAACACTTTTACTTGAAATTTATATTACAGTGATTAAATGATATGCATTTTAGAAATAATGTATTTTTTATTGAGTACGGAATATATAAATTCTATGAATTTTTAAAAAAATAATCGGCTTAATATTTATTATTTGATTTGTGTTAATATTTCATATCAATGATATGAAATAACTTTTTTATAATTTCTTCACGTTGAGCATATTTTAACATTTATGCATGACTAGTTTCAACCAAAAGACTTGGTCATCATCAAATGCAGAACAAAACTGTTCTGTTTGTTCAAAAAAATGGATCTTCACCAAACAAATGCCTTGTCCCTCAACAAGATTTGTTAATATTGATTGAAAGTTTAAATGAAAGAAAAAGCTTTTAATATAAGCATTTTTTTTATTCAATGAATATTCATATTAATTCAATATTGAACAAACATTTAGAACGCCGCGTCACTATGGAGACACGTCCACGTGCCGGAGCTTAATATTCTAGACGGCCGCGCGAGCACTTCGCAAACAATAAAGCTCAACATTCCCAGACCGGCGAAAGCCTTCGACCCTGAACACGCACATGCGTGGAATTAAATTATTGAAAATCCCAGGCTTTTATGGCAAATCGCCATGGTGGAGGCGCATCAGGTGGCAGGCGCGAGTCAGCACGCACGGGGCGGAGGATCACACCTTCGCCGCCGGAGACGCTCGTGCAGGGGTCCAGGAGTTCAGAGATGCTCGGCGGTTGATGCTGCCGCGAGGTCAGAGAGTAATGAGAGGTCAAGTGCTACTATTATCCCAAGTAGTATTTATATAATATGCAGTAATACCCCGCCTTACGCGAGGGATACGTTCAGGAAAAAATCGCGCTAAGTGAAATTCGCGTATATCGGGGTTTTCGATTAAACATGCATACATAGTCAAAACTTAAAACAAAAAAAAAAATACGAATCATTTGAATCAATCACTTTAATTCTAAGAACACTTTATGCAGTATTACATGTTATTTTTACTGAAAAATACATCTATTGTCTTTTGGGTAGCGTTTCTTTTACGTTCTTGTAAAATACGTTCATAACACCCAACACTGTTTTTAATTGTTAAGAGAAGTTAATGACTATATTATGTTCATACAAATTAAGTAAGAAATTCGCGTTATAGTGAAACCGCGCATAACAGGGTCGCGTAAAGCGGGGTATTACTGTATACTAAAAATAAAAGTATTTACTATGCCTATAAGATCAATCTTTAAGGTGAAAAAAATGTTTCATTGATCTACCTGTGAACTTATCTGGTTTAATACATATTTTTGAGTAAAATATTAAAAACTTAGAATCATTTTATAATATTTCACTAATTGTAAAATATATTCTCGCGGTTATAAAGCAGGATAATTTTTCCACGTGAGAGTGCTACTTATCATAGACTGAGTCTTCTTTGTTAAAAAAGTAGAGTAGGTTACTTCTAATACAGCTATGAAAAATATATACACACATAATAGATTGGCAGATGTGATATTAATTGTACGTTAATTAGTTTTGCAAGAGCTGAGAATGAAAGGTTTGACTATTTGAAATATTCGCCGATTAAATATAATATGATGATAATTTTTTATTTTTAAACTTTTATCTTGGTGCTACTGATAGTTTCATTGTTCCAACTAAGAAACTATCAAGTTGAAGTTCTTTTAAATCAACAAGTATATCAAAGACACACACAGCTTTCGTTTAGTAATACTTCATATTTAAACAACAAATATCATTAAATAATTGGGTGAGAGATAACAAATGTTTTAGTTGAGTACTTTTATTTTTTAAGGGAAAAAATATCCGTAATCTCTTAGCCAATCGGTTAAAGATATTTATAAAAAAGAATTATTCAATTGACTTAATTATATATTTTGACTCATGTTTATTGAAATATGGCCAGTAGCTTCGGAATCGTATTGTATTTATTGTACAGAAAAAAAATCAAAACAATTTTTTATATGTTTGAATTAAAATGATTTACCTTATAATAAACATATTTGCGTAGGTTTTCATGGTCATGTGTGGTTAGATTGGTTTCCATCACAAACTTTATGGCAATACAATAAATCTTATAAAATATCATCATATTTCATCAATTGTGTCAATTTTACGTTTACGTTTTCGACAAGCAATTCGTGGATCGAAGCCGTATAAGAGTTTATTGCCTCTTAGCTAGCAAATAAAACTGTTTATAGGTGGTATTCCAGCAAAGGAAGCTAGGCTTATACTGAATACAGAGGATAATTTAAAATAAACGAGGCAATGTGCACAGAGAGCGGACAGCTGACATGCACGGCGGGGGGCGGGGTGGGGGGCCGAGGAGACGGGGAGGGGGGAGGGAGAGGGGTCAGCTGGTGAGAGAGCCCCCCCCCCCACCCCACCCCCCCTCCCCGCCAGACCCTTTGTCTAGCCGGTCCCGCGACAAATAGCGCCTCGTCACCCATCGCCCGGCCATACAGCCTCCTCAAGCTCTCGGATGCATCTTTGCATACAATTTGCAAGGGCGTGCAGCGCGCTAGAGCACAGGCTCCCAAACTTTTTTTGACCACCGCCCACTTTGCGAAACATTAAAAATTGTGAAACCCATTTTCATAGAAGTGATTATATAAATTTATATAAAGTTCGGTATAAATCATTACGCGTAAAGTTTAAAAAAATAATAATTAATTTATATCATATTAGTACTTGTAATCTGTAACATTCAAAAGACAATCTTTTTAAATAAAAAGTTTAATGTAATTTCGTAAATAGCAATTATACCGTACGAAGAGTATCTGAAAAATAAATTGTTTCAATTCTTTCACAACTTTAGAAATCGATAAACGTAATCGATCACATGAATACGCCCAACGCTTTCTGCGGGCTGCTCATGCCACGCTTTTGCATCTAACAATACACGGTGACTAAATTAAACATATGGAGATCGCATATTTATGAAAATAAACTAATAATATAAAAAAAAAGTTCATATAAAATTAGATTCAGTATTATTGCAATGATATTATTTTACCAAATTTTTATCGCATGTTTAAAAAAAATGAAAATTAACTTTTTTTTTTAGATACTGTCAAAGATCACACTTGCGTTATTCTATATGATCTCGTTGTGTAGAGCAGATGAGCGGAAGTTGTATATGTATTGAAATTGTGTAAATTAATCTATCAAACTCGCCCTAAAGGTTGCAATCCACTGCACTCCACTCGGTTCACGATAAGCCTGACAGAGATTTCTATGGCAGATAAGTTTTTATTTTTTTCTATTTCAGTAAAATTTAAAAAAAAATTGCTTGTGCTTCAAAAAGTCTTAAAAATATGAAAACTTAATTAAATTAAAAAGATAGATTAAAATATTTACAGCCTCTTCAATTGTGATGATACCGTGCGTTGTAAGACACCGTGTATAATTAAACACGCGCTCGAGCGAGAGTTCCTCCCACTGCCTCCCCGTCCTAACAATACAGCAATAATTTAGACTAAATAGCATCCATTCTTGCCCAATGGAGTTTCGACTCCTTGTGTAAGAACTCTTTGGGGACTATAACCGACGCAGGACTTCGTGTTTAGATGGTCGCCATGTTCTAAAATCCACTTGTACGGAGATTAAACGGGGTCGACAATGTAAAATGATTTGTGGATTGAACGCCAATCAAGTGCGTATTTATTTACCTATACAGGTATATATTAATATTAATATTATTAGGAACATTTTTTCACACATTGAAAATGATTAAAGAAACGTTCAGAAAAATATTATCGTGACTTGTGTGAGATTTGAAATCATTTTATTTATATGATTAGGCACAAATCATATTAATAAAATGATTTGAACAAATTAGCATAAAATACTACTATTTAACATAAAATTTAAATCGGCATTAGAAACATGATCAAAATATTAAATAAATATGAAGTATCATCGTTTAAGTGCACTTATTATTACAATCAATTCATAAATTAAACGAAAAGAAATAATTAATATATTATTCACAACAGGTAAAATCCAATAAACGTTGTAGTCGATTGTCTTTAACTCATATAGAGTGTTATGTTTTTATATACTCTTAGTTTTGATCATAGGCTCCCAACCTTTTATTGACCACCGCCCCCTTGACAAGAAAAAAAATACCAACGCCCCCCTTTGACATAACAGTTATAATTATACCAATTTTATTTCTGTATATTATTTATTTCTGCCCGCGTAAAAAAATAGATGTGTTTCTAGGTGCGCTACTAAGTTTTTGGTTTTCACCCATAGATGGCGCTAACGATATATTAAGTCGACAAACAAGCCTAAACTTATGTTGTTTTATAACTGTCATCAATAAGCTGTTACAATACCAACGCATTTTGCAATGCAATTTTTTTTGTAACAATGAAGATGTCGAGTTTTGTGCCAAAAAAACAGCATTGTTAGCATGTTCATGCATGCAAAAAGTTCATTCATTTTCCCTTGGACCCGCCACCGCCCCCTTGGAAAGCTCCAGCTCCCACTGGGGGCCGGTACAGCCCCCGTTGGGAACCCATGATTTAGATCATAGGTTCCCAAAGTGGTCAATGTCGACCTCCAGGGGTCGATTCTGCCCTGCAAGGGTTCGATGACAGCGAAAAATTAAATTGGGGGTCCACGAACTGTAAATAGGGGTCTACAAGAGTGGATCTCATTGGCCATGTTGGCCACGATATGCACGTTGAGTTAACACAACTGAACGACTATTTTCAATATACAGCGTCACTATTTCAGCGCGTTGTTTCAGTGTGAGGCATTGTCAAAATTGTATTAAATTAATGTTTCAAAGCATGTTTACTTAAGTCAATCGGTTTATAAATGTCTAAGATATTCAATGTTTACATACCGATATAAAATATGGCGCACCTGTATATCAGATGTCAAAAATATGTTTGAAGTTGATGAATTTTATAAAAATTCAATATTAGACACGACAAGGGGTCGACGGAACAAAATAGTTTGGGAACCTTATCTTATTTTAGAAATCGCCAGTTTAGTTTTCAAAGTGTATTATAAACTGTGACAAAGTGAACGTAGAAATGTGAAGTGCGATACCAAGTTTGCTGCTTGTCGATAAGGAAGTCTCTGGTACTCCGGGGTGGCTCCAGCGCCTGCACCCCCTTGCGGTGTTCATGTCTGTTGCGCTGCAGCTGGGAGGGGGCGCGATGGTGTATCCCGACCCCCGCTGGGGCGTGGACTGCTCCCCCAGTGGCAACCCCCACCTCGCCCTCTACGACGACGTGGGATACAGAGGTAAACCTGCCGGAAGCTCACGCCGCTGACTGGAGTAACACCACTTGGGCAACTTTCAAACCCACCCAGTTTTGCTAGAGTTTCTGCAGTTCTAGCCTAAACTTATGAAAAAAGCGAGAATTTCAAATTAAGAATTGACACAAGTACCGATTTTGTTTTTTTATCAAAATTGCGTTAGAAATTATTTATCACTAATCAGTTACTAACGAAACTCAAAATGCCTGCTAACAAAATAACACCGTCTACGCACAGCAGAAGCCTATAATAAAAAAATGGTATGTATGAATATTTCCTAGAATGGCTTTGCTTTCGAAATTAATATCCAGTTAACAAACAACGCATCATTTTCACTGACTGTTCTTTATTTGGTGCAGTCTTTATCACGTTCAATTGTGCAATTCTTTTTGAATAACGTTTGCTGTGCGTAGACGGTGTTATTTTTTTAGGAGGCATTTTGAGTTATTAATGATGTGATTCATAATTTCTAATACAATTTCGTAAAAAAAATAAAATTGGTTCTTGTGTAAATTCTAAATATGAAATTCTCGCGGTGTACAACAGAATCCTATAATTTGTACATATTGAAACTTCTTTAATTAGTTTATGAATAAAAACATTATCTTATAGTCTCGAAATTCGGCACATAACTACGAAAAAACTTACATGCAAAAAATCAGCGTTGTATTTATATAGAAAACCAAAAAATGAAACATACATACACACAGTTTAGATTTCATAGAACAAATATTTAAACAGCAAAACTCAACGCCTGAATAATTAAACATAAATATATTGTTTAATCAAAGATAACCACCATTATTCACTGACCTAATTCTCGAACTTCAGAAAACTCACATTATCTTCAATCAAAATACAACCTTCACACTGCTTAGTCTGCAAGTCTACTTAGCTTAGTATTTATATTTAAACGTTCTTGCTGAAATGCACATATGTATACACATATTATACCATAGCCAGATAAAATAAGCATTGTTTTTATAAATAAAAAAAAACACGTTGCCTTGCATGGTTTCGCCAAGATTTTTTTTCTGAAAAAATGAATGTAATTAATAATAATGTCGTATCATTATAATCTTGATGCATTTGATAACTGCCAGTTTCAAATATCTCCCTGCTTGCCCGGAGCTACCATATCGCAACTGGTTTACCTCGCGAACACGCTCTTGTAAGAAATTTGCATGCTCGCGAAGCAGAAAACTACTCCAGCATGCAAAGTCGATTAATAAGCTCAATATGCCTGGCCCTCTCCACATAGTCCTCCAAGGTCCTGGACTTCATCTTCATGTATATTGGATGATTTTGATTCTTCACACATGACTTATTTGATGTTGTCTATCTTCAATCGTTTCAATTCTCGTGCTGTGACCATTTGACCATGTGACCACCACAGACAGAAAACTTCACTCATCCCATCACTGTGCCTCGGTAATTATTAGACTTTTCGTACTTAGATGTTGTTCTGAGTTGTGTTCTCAATCTTTCGGTTTCAGTCTCAGTGTTTTCCCTAGCTTATTTTGTACGTATTAGACGATCCCAACGCAAGCTGTTAAAACAACGCATTTTCAATTTAAAAATACACGGTGACACCAGCCAGAAATAAACTTTTGAAAGACGAGCAAGCGAAAATCTTCTTAGTCTCCAAGACTGTACATACATTATCTCTTATATTTAATTATTTTAGTTATATCAATGTTGATATGTTTCCGTTTCAGTTAGTGAGATAGCGATCCATCGACGCCTTCATCGGCCCGTCTCACGCGACAAGGCTCAGCACCGGACGTCGAGCAGTAATAAACCAGTTCTTTAACAATGATTTCAACTCGCACTTCCTTCGACATTCACGAAGAGGTTGATTCTATTTACTCTGATACCATCTGGAGTCTTTTGACCTGGTCGGCTGGATCTATACTCCATGAACTATTGAATATTTAAATCAACCATAAATAAATATCAAAATATTATAATTTATCCTATTTGTATTAAAACAAATGTTTATTGAAGTTCTCAGCTTTTATTTTGTTGTTAGGTTAAACTTCACTTTGATTGAAGATGCGAATCTAGCATGTAGTCAAAAATTATCGCTTCAGAAAATAAACAAATGTATGTATGTAGAAACATCACCAAGTATTGTATGTCGTAAGTTTAAGGTAAATGTGTCATCACAATTATTTTACTAAACATTTTATTATTTTAGAATATGAATATGATTTCGATTAAAATTCCCAACGATTTCTTGAGTTCGCATAAAAAATAGCCTACCAAAGTATATTTAATAGCTATCATAAAATTTTATTCACTCCAAACTTTTGAAACAAGAAGAACATTGCACCGGCAAGAAAAAAACTCGATGACTAACTTCTCAATGATTTATTTTTTTACGTCGAGTAATGGAATACCTTACACACGAACAAGTGTAAGAACTATTCATTGGATATATACGTACGTGCACGAATTAACTGACTCGATAATTCTACATTTTGGGTTCATTGTCCAAATAACTAAGCGCCATTGGGTCTGTCGTCCTGATGATGTCATTGCGTTGATGTAAGGCCCATTAATATTCTTAAGAAGGTACGAGTATTTGTGTAAATGAAATTATTATTAATTAACTTTTGAAGGCCAGAAGTAACTATTTTTTATTTTGTTGAGTAATTAAAATTCATTTCATTGAAGTAAGAAAAGTGAGAAAACAATTTAAAAATCAAAACTCTTATATAAAAGGATTTTTTAAGAGATTTATTGTAAATTTTGTTGCTTTGTATTTAGTTTTTACCGTTGTCAGATAGTGATTTAAATTTTAAAAATCTATAGTTTCAGTAAAATAAATAAAAAATCTATACAGTAATACCCCGCTTTACGCGAGGGATACGTTCCGGAAAAAATCGCGTTCAGTGAAATTCGCGTATATCGGGGTTTACGATTAAACATACATACATACTCAAAACTTAATGCAAAAAAATACGAATCACTTTAATTCTAAGAACACTTTATGCAGTATTACATGTTATTTTTACTGAAAAATACATCTATTGTCTTTTGGGTAGCGTTTTTTTTGCGTTCTTGTAAAATACGTTCATAACACCCAACGCTGTTTTTAATTGTTAAGAGGAGTCAATGACTACATTATGTTCATACACATTCTTAAGTAATAAATTAGCGTTATAGTGAAACCGCGCATAACGGGGTCGCGTAAAGCGGGGTATTACTGTATGCTAAAATTACTCGTTACAAAATTGTCTACAAAGTGAAACTGGATTGTGGCGGCGGATATTCTATAAGTCTATTTTAACCTATTGATTTATCGCAATTGCAATGGTGTGCAATGTGATTAGGTTGTTTTTTGTGCACACGATTTCGAATCGGATTTAATCTGGAAATATAATTTTATTGGTCGGTTTTGCATCGTTAATGGCTGTGCTTCCACAGCTAGCTCTGGCATGGCGCGGGGCACCTGACTGACTTTTAATTATCACGGCGGATCATGGGCGAGCAGCTCCGGTCGGGAGGAGTCATAATATTTTATGTGTCTGAAAAAAAAAACAATTTATATGTAAATAGTATACATTAATGAAGAATACACGTAAAAAATTAGGCATCTTTATATAATACGTATTCGAATCTACTCGTGTGTGAGTTGTTAGTCCTTTTAAATTATTCACGTTTTCAGTGATGTATTATTATAGAACAGTGGTATAAGATTTTGTGATAGTAAAAAAATACACTATAAAAAGTTTACTCAAAGTGTTAGTGTATTTTTATATATTTATATATATATAAATGACAAGTATGTTAAATTGAATAAAGAGATTTCCAACTTCTCTGTGATTATACATACGTTGAGGAATGCTGCGAAAAAAATAATTCATATTCATATGATTAAGTCGAGAGAGCTCGCATAGTGCCACGGCCCGCGAAGGACAACCTGGTCCAGGTTGAAAGCAAAGTGTCTGCACTGAACACACATAAAGTCATTTCAACGAATATAAAAAAACCAAGAATCTCGTTTGCCCCGCCCAAAATTTAATGTAAAATGTTTATTAGTTACACTTAATATAATCTCGCCATAAGTCTCGAAATACACATTTGTTGGTATGCGAGGTGCGCATGGTTAATTTTGTAAATGTGTTAAATAAATTGGAGTATTATTAAAAATACTCAACTTTGGTTTTTAAATACATATTTTGGTTGTAAACAAGCATCGAGGTTAAATTCAATACATTACTATGAAGCGATAATACAGTTAATTAAATTTTAAATGCCAATCCATTATAGACGTTTACAATCAAGCACAAATTATATATTTAGTTATTTAAAGTTTATTAGTAATTTTTCGCGTTCATTAGATTTACTAAGTTAGGTCGTTTTGCTCTGAAGATCACAATGATTTTAGCTATTTGAACGTAAATGCAGTTTTGCCGACAAATTAGAAAGGCAAAAAAGGTATACTTAGGTAAACTTGTATAGCTGAATTGTATTTACCATTTCAACGTGTTTCTGTTTATCTCTTTTCGTATTTGTATATTTGCATCCTCTTATAAGATTGATTTTAATTATGTTTTTATGTTATTAGAAATTTGACAAATTTATTAAGAGAATCACTTTCGTGATTGACGTCAGATAGGTATTATTTCTGCGATTGCGCCTTTATCTTAGTGTGATTATAAAATGCTTTCATTTATGTGTTGAATGTTAAATATGAAGAATCTACAATCGTAACTGATTTATTTATAATAATTTATCTTTCAGTTCTTTTGGAATATTAGCATTGTACACATCCTATAGGGGGATTGAATGCAAGTCGCAGTGCACGAGATGCACCTCCTCGTGCCATTATAAACCGATTTGTGTTAAATTGCATAGGCGTCCAGCTCGCTGCAGGTTGCGGGTCGCTCCATTAGCGGATGCGCCTCTGCTCGCCCGTGGAGCCTATCAATTACTCCATCAGGCGCCTGACAAGCTGCTACTGTGGCTTTGGGAAATTACTCACGGAAGCTTGGACTCATAGCTAAGATTCGCAATTGAATTCTCAAAACATATTGTGCATCACCCTGATGCAGCTTTGTTGTCCTTGAATTCTATTAATCACTTGACAAGCTGCTACTGTGGCTTTGGGAAACGACTCACGGAAGCTTGGACTCATAGCTAAGATTCGTAATTGAAATCTCAAAACATATTGTGCATCACCCTGATGCAGCTTTGTTGTCCGTGAAGTCTATTAATTACTTGACAAGCTGCTATGTGGCTTTGGGAAACGACTCGCGGAAGCTTGGACTCGTAGCTAAGATTCGTAATTGAAATCTCAAAACATACTGTGCATCACCCTGATGCAGCTTTGTTGTCCGTGAAGTCTATTAATTACTTGATATGCTGCTACTGTGGCTATCGGATATTGATTGCGGCAATCACCATCACAGTTACCATTCATTATTAAAATCTTACAAGATTTTAGAATTTATATAAAACATTCTGAACAGCACCTCGTTGCAAATCTGCTACCCTTGAAGTCCATCAACCACTTCACAAGCTGCTACTGTGGTTTAGTGACTATTGAATTTATATATAGTAAAATATACTGAACATTACCCTGTCGCAACCCTGTTGCCCTTGAAGTCTATCAATCACTGACAAGCTGCTACTGTAGCTTTGATAAATTAATAACAGAAGCTTGGAGTCGTAGCCACGATTTGTAATTGAAATCTTACACAGAAAATGAACACTATTGATTCATGGATACTATTGTGATGGTCGAATTTATATTAAATATACCTGCATCACTCTGTTGCAGTCCAACTGTTCATAGAACCTATTAATTTCTGACAAGCTGCTATTGTGACTAAAAATTAATAACTAAAGCTTGGAGTGTGGGCTACGATTCGTAATATAAATCTAATAAAGGAAATGAGATGATGCTGATAACTTTGATATGTTTTAGGAAAAATAACAATACGACTTAAGTTGTAGAGTGATAAACGTGCAGAAGTTTTTACTAGCGAGCTTTATTTCATTTTAAATTATTCGGAGATTATTTATTTCATTTTTAACGATATTAAAAAAATGTTAAGCTCTAATTTTTGATTTCGAGGTCCTACGGTCGTCAAGCTAGCGTGCTAAATTCTATTTAATTTGTAACTATTACGCAAATATTTCGACGTCAATTAAACATTTGCACATGTCCGCTGTAGACCTTCCGACTGGTTTAAGTCTGACATTACGCTAAAGTTAATGTGCATACATTTATAAAACGCTTAATCCTTAACGGATGACTCCGTCGGGCGGAGATAACGGAAGTCGGGCCCTGATAACCATACCTCTGCCTCTCTCGTTCTTCATACCATTATTATTATTCAAATGAGACAGGTGATGCTGCGAGAGCTTCGTGGGTAAATGCCCTGAAATTTCTATGGGAGTCTTTCGTCCTTTTGTACTGCAAGTTTCTACAGTCAATAGTGTCGCCCTTTTACTGTGAATATTCTAACCATGTAAATTACCACAGGTAATACCATACGAATAATGCTACGTTCGTAGATTAATCTTTTTTCAATCGAATGCTTGATATATAATAATAATTACAAATATCTTATTTCAGCGCGTTTTTTATTTTCATTTAATAAACTTTGCCTTTTTACTTTAATGTAGGATTTGGTGTAATAGTAAAATTAAAACAAATATAAATATAATACAAAAATGCATACAAGTCTTTGTATGCATTTTTATGCAGTCTAAATATTACACAAAAGATTACATCTTTTTTCATAAATATATTGGTTCATTGCATAAATTTCAAAAATATAAACAAAAAAAATATGATATGATAATAATTATTCGCATATTATATTTAATTGTTTAAAAGCTAAAGGTAATATGGTATGTTGATGGCAAAGTATTCAAATTGTACAAATTTATACTCAGAGGCACATCTTACCTTAAACGTTAACGCTGCAGTCGTGTATTACCAAAAAATAAAAGATTTACGATAAATAATCAAATAGATGCAACTCTGCAATTTGTGAAAAAACCTAACACCTCGAGTTATAAAATGTAAATTTACGACAGCACTAACGAATGCTTTTGCGGAATAAATTAAATTGAAAATAATAAAAAAATATCGTAGTGAATTACCAAGTGCCTGTATAAGTGTCTTGTTGCGTGCAAAAGCTTTTTTTTCAAAATAAATGTTTACCCGTTAAAAATAGATACCAAAGAAAAAGCACCAAGAGGTATTATTTTAGAATATTGTAATTGAGAATAAATATTTATAGTATATTTCCCACGTGGTGCAGTTTTTTTTATAAAATGTTTAATCAGTGGAATATTCAAACTCAGATAAGCTGTTTGAATTTTTTAATGTTATATTTTTAAAGGAGAGACATATAAACTTAAACCATTTAAAAAAAGCTATAGATATAATACTGCTCGTTTAAAAGCAGGTGAGCAAGATGTTCAATGATAATTGATGCTGTTATTTTTACATGTTTAGCTGTTACACCGATATCTGAATAAAAGATGATTTTCTTAAATGGCTTTTACTTCTATTTACATACGATAATGTTGAATAAACAAATCTGGATAAACTTATCGCCTTACTAGAGTTAGAGTAGTTCCTAGAGAAAGAGACAGAAGGGCAAGCGGTTTACAGCAAGGGTGCAAGCACCTGCTGCTGTATCTTGTTTATATTATTTTAGGACTTTGCCTTGTCAAATACACGAGTATTATGTATTATGTATTATGTATAGTGGCCTTTCCTAAAGATATTTCATGTCCTTTTAACAGGAAATAAATTAATATTTTCATAATATTTATAAGTTTTTAATTTAATCCCGGGACCAGAAAAATGCGTTTTTACTTACAATCCAAACGTAAAATTTATTAGTGTGTGGATTGATTGATCTTAGCCTACCTAAAAACGCGCTTTTGTAATTATGTATAATTAAAGCATCCCCTTAATGATTTTGCCGTAAAGTATTCATCGTTGATGTAAATACTTCATAATATTTATAGAAAAAAAAGATGCCGAGTTCGAAGTAAAACGTTAACCAAAGAGCTCTATGTGCAGCCCTTCGGAAAGAAGAACAATTAACCTCGTCATGATAATCACTTTTCATTTATTATTTAGAACTATAAAATAACTACATTAAATAAGGTATTAAAAAGTTTATGTAGTTGAAAATATGTTTCGGAAACACTGTATGTACACGAAACGACGATATAAATAATTGATAACTTTGTAAGGATTACAGTTAAGATATAAGCTCTTAGTCTGACTATGATTGAAAAAATATATTACATGGATATTTTCTTATTCCTGAGTGTTTTGAATTTTAACTACGTTTGAAATTGTAAAAACTATTAGTAGATTTTTAATATACATCAATTCTTTAAATACATTATTAATATTATTCGGGTATAAATATAATATGGCAATTATATCAATTATCTTTTCCAGTTTACGTTTTAAGTAGAATGTTTAAAATATATCTAATATTTAGTTGATTTTGATTTTAGGGTGCTGAGCTGCTTTTTGTTTTCGATACTTAGACGTTTCGATCCCCGTTCTGGAATCATCATCAAATTAAGAAAAACGGAACTTTAAAATTCCTGTAGATGCTCTTGGCAGGGGGACCGATCGTCAGCGTATTGAAAACTTGAAACAGCTCAACACCCAATAATCAAAATTAAAAGCAGCTGCAGCCAAAACCTTCAAACATACATCTCTGATATTAATAAATATGAAAAAGCTTTTGCAATTGTTGCTAAAAATACACGATTATAAAAATCAAGGATCAACGTAAACTTTTAAGCTTCCCATTTAAACGCGGCGCCTATATCCTGTCAGGTACTTAAACTAACTATAAATGCTAGAAACGTAACCGCGAACAATCATTAAACCTCAAGTATAAGCTTATAAGGTGGTCTCGGCCATGGAGACTTTTTACCGGAGAGACGCGGTTTAGTTTTTTCAGAGACCGGTCTAGAAGTTTCCAGGAGGTGAATCTCTCAACGTTGGTCAAACACCTGCACGCGTTTGCACACAAAATTTCAACTTTGAAACGGATTGAAACTAGTCGATTTTAAAATAATTTATGCTTCAAGGTCTCATTCCGTTTTGATTTTTTTGGAAATAGCACCAGTAAGAGAACCGGAACGCCGGAAGAAAAGGTCACAAAAACCTTTGTAACACATTGCATTTTATTTATTGGTAGAATGGTTTTTTAATATCAAGTTTTGTGATGCATATAATTTATTTATTTATTCACGACACATTTTATCCATATATTCTGACTGTTGGCAAGAGCAGTGAATTCTGGAATAGAATAATGTACAGGGTGTCCAAAGAGAGTATCGGGTATTAGTTAGTTCAGCAAAACAAAAACTACTAGTAATCAAGTATTTTTTTATTGATGATTATAAGAATACAAAATGTAAAATTATTTCAAAAAGATGATGTGATCCAAATGGTGATCGTTACGCTGCTGGCACTCTTCTAATCTGGAACAAATATTTCTGAAAACACGCTGACACATAGCCCTCGACATTGCTGCCATTTCTGACCTGATGTTTTGTTTCAATTCCGTTAGGTTCATCGGATTATTCTCATAAACCCTACTTTTAAGGTATCCCCATACGAAATAGTCAATAGGGCTAAGGTCGGGACTTCTGGGAGGCCAGTTGATGTTACCTCTACGTGAAATGACCTTATTAGGGAATAATTCGTTAACAGCTTCAATTGATTGATTTGATGTATGGCAAGTGGTCTTGATGGAACAACGTTCTTGAATTGAAGCCTTGAAACTCCTGCAACACTGTGCCCAAAAATTTTCACATTCACCCGATACTCTTTTCGGCTACCTTGTATAAGTGAAAATATGTAATAAGCTACAATCGAGGTTTATGATAACGAAGAAGGGAAGAAAAATAATTTGTCAAAGTCAACGAGTTGAATAATTCATTTCCGTCTCTCTAATTGGGCTGTCAAGCAATGAGGCTGCATCAAACTCGAAATTTGTATAAACGAAGGTATTGATTTGCGTATTTATTGTTTTCAGTTAACGTGGTGGAGGCTCTGCAGGAGTTCTGGCAGATGAAGCAGGCGAGGGGGGCCGACCTGCGCAACGGCGCGGTAGTCATCTACGAGTCCGTCCCGGCCACTGCGCAGCCTTACATCTGCTACGTCACGCTTCCGGGTGGCTCCTGCTTCGGGAGCTTTCAGGTATCTAACCTAACCCTCCGCCAGTCCCTCCCATCTGGCAGGTGTATATACCCAATAACCAAATCTAAGCCCACAAATCAGATGTCTGTGCTTTGTTCTACAACTGCTACCACATAATTCTAAATATTATGGCACAGCCACACACTTGTTGAAAATTTGCACTTGCGCGATAGTGTGGTCGAGAAATTCACCTGTAGAAGTTAAATCATTATGTAAGTTTGAAAAATTATCGTGTTGAATACATTTATATGTATTTTTAATAAAAATATTTCCAACTGAAACAATGCTATAATTATTAAAATATATTTCTGGGTAACAGTTGCATTTTTTAAATTTTGAAGAGCTATGCAAATCGTGTTGTAAACAGTATTTTATGTAGGTGTACTAACAATCATTAGATTGATATCGGTGAAATATAGCACAGTGCATTGTGTTTTATTATCATGTCGTGCAAAATGCAGTTAGAAAGCAACTTTTACGAGTTTTGTATTAAGTATAAATCCGGTTGACGCCGAATACTGCCATACATACAAGTCCCATTATACTGACTGAATGTGCAAGCCATAAAGTTTTGTGTTTGGTTCAATTCAATATTCACTTTAATGTCCACCTTTTACACATTTCAATAAACATATTTCAAAAAAACATATAGAAAAAAGTTGAGTAATATTAAGAGCAAAAATTGTATTCGAATACTATATATATTACATTTGCCAAATAAATTTGTGCAACCCTGTGTTTATTAGTATTAATAGAACTTATATTTGCGGTTAAAGAATATGAGTTATTTGTAATAATATCCCGAAGGTTCTCAGGCAATTCTTAGAAAATTAATGAAGGCCACATGTACTTATTCCGCAAGCAATATAAGCCTGAGTGCCTGCATTTGCGCAAAGTTCTTTTCCATTGTTGAACTTATGCCAAGCGAGAAAATCCTGATTGGTTTACAAGAAAACAAACGCTTTTACATAAACGATCTACATTTCTAAATTATATTGTAGCCGTTTGTTTAAACCAGAGGTCCTCAAACTTTTTTGTTCCGTAGACCTCGTGCTGTTATTTGTTATTTTAGCGGACTTTTAATAATTTACTATTGACTTACTATTCAGCTAACTTCAAATTAAAAACATGAAGTTTTGATCCAACCTTTATTAATATAAACATTTTTTTATTAATACAAAAAATATATGATTTTAATGGAAGGGATGTTGGAAAATTTAAGTGAGTACATAATATATCCATAATCTGTGTAAGGAACATTGTGACATTTACGGAATGACTAAAGCCTTAATTTGATGACGACCTAGGATTTACTCTCGTGGACCCCCATTTACATCCCAGGCATGCCCAATTTTTTTTTTTACCTATGTGGACCCTTTGCAGGTAGAAATCAACCGCTGGGGGGTTGCTTTTACATTGGAAATCTTTGGGTTATCAGCAAAGAAATATACAAAAGCGTATTATATAAAACATATGGTAATTATATTTTGATGCTACTGAATAATTCTATTTTGTATTGTTTTATTACAAAAGACACTTTTGATGAGTTTTACCATAGTATATAAGTTTATTTATTTAATATTTGTGGGTGTATCTAATTATCACATCTGTGTACAAAAGTATTTCCAAAAAAAGTTTTAAAAACAAAGTCATTAATTGAATAATAAATAATAAAAATATTTAATCCAGGTAATAGTAATTTTTAATGGCTTTATATTTTCCCTATTAGTATAAATTAAAACAAAAAAATATTCACAGTTAACCAAAAAAGTTATCAAATAAAATGTCATTTTAAAAATGATAAAAAACATAAATAAATAACCTTTTTGTGATTGTATAAAGTGAAAAAATCATTTTAATTGATTTACTGAAAGTATTTAAATTAATATTGTTGGGATTATTCTACATGTATAATTTTATTGATGACCGGTTTCGCCAATCTTTTCAGCATTATCAAACGAAGTATATATTACTATTATATTAAAATAGAATTCCACCAAGTTCTCTACGTCAAAAAGATTGAGTTAGTTCATTGTGTTTTTAATGTTTTTATTGAAATAGAATCACACCTGTACCAATAAGAAAAATCCTCTTTTTTTATTTTTGTGAAATTGATAAAAACCCACAGCCGTTTCACGCAGGTAAAACGTTAGAGCTCAGGCCAACTAAAGCGTTTTTACACCGAAGAAAACTAATAGTCATTTTATGATAGTAAAACGTTGTAACTCACGCGGTTTAACACCCAAGAAAACCAACAAAAATTATACGAAGGTCCGGGGAAGCCATTCAGGCCGGAGCCCCCGAAGAAAGGGGACGTTTTAGTGCGCAGTAAAGGAACAATTCAATACAAAACGTGACACCCTTGCGGTGGGGCCCGCCACCATGGCACCCATAAAAACCTTTAGCACACATAGCGATTGTGAAATTTTTACACAACGTTGGTTTTACTTGCTGTAACCGCGTGTGAGAAAAATAATAACTCGGATAATCTGGATTTAGTCTCGATATATTTTCAAAACATCCGAATACCCAAATGGTATGAAGGCTACGAAAAGCTTTGTTCGTGAAAGGGTTATGGCTCATAAGTCATTCACATGCACTGTTGTGGAATATTACAAATCAAACCAGTACGTTGTGGATGTATATTAATTTTAATATACATCCACACATATTGTTATACACTGTTAACCTTCTTTTATAAAGTTATGTAAAAGAAGTGTAAAAATATTAGTATTATTATGAAATTACAGTGACATTGAAAGAAACAGCAAAATCTTATGATACAATTTTTACTTTTTACTGTTTACTAATTTTTAATATATAACTTGCTGCATTGATTTTCAGTGCTAAATTTATGCAGTTTTTATTTTTTAAATATTTTTTCTGTTTTTTTTACTTCATATAGTGCATCTCTCCCCCAATTTTTAAATAAATAAAAATGATGTGATTTTTATGAAAGAATTTCTGTGCTTAAAGGTGAAACCTTTCGAGGGAAAAATGAAATATTTATTGTATATAAAACCTGTTGATAACAGGATTTTCTAATATTCTATGATCTCTCGTGGTAGAGTGAAAGGGTGAAATATTTATATAGGATCTACTGTAAACTTGGTTTTTCTTGTACTCTATGATCGCCTGTGCTTTGCAGAACTGTCCAACGAAAACAAAAACGAAAATAATAAACCTAACCTTTCAAGGGAAAAATGAAACATTTATTGTATATAAAACCTGTTGTTAACAGGATTTTCTTATAATCTATGATCACTCGTGGTAGAGTGAAAGGGTGGAATATTTATATAGGATCTACTGTAAACTTTGTTTTTCTTGTACTCTATGGTCACCTGTGCTTTGCAGAACTGTCCAACGAAAATAATAAACCTAACCTTTCAAGGGAAAAATGAAACATTTATTGTATATAAAACCTGTTGTTAACAGGATTTTCTTATAATCTATGATCTCTTGTGGTAGAGTGAAAGAGTGGAATATTTATATAGGATGTACTGTAAACTTGGTTTTTCTTGTACTCTATGATCACCTGTGCTTTGCAGAACTGTCCAACGAAAGCTGAAGCGCGCCGCAGCGCCGCTAAGATCGCCCTCATGAACAGTGTGTTTAATGAGCACCCGTCGCGCCGCATCAGCGACGACTTCATCGAGAAGGCTGTGGCGGAGGCTCGGGCCAGCTTCAAGGGCGGGCCCGAGGAGGCCGACAGCCCCAACACCGGCATCGGAGCCTTCAGGTAACAGACACCAGCCTTGAAAAACTGCCAGTAAAGCACGCCACACCCGCTCCTACTTCCCGTCGATCACTTTGAGCTTTTGCATGCACCGAACTTACGAAATAAGAAAAGCTTTCTATCAATTAAAAAATCAAGTCAAATCATTAATTAGGAAACTCATACCACGGTTTACATTTATTAAAAAAAAGCTGTTAAAACCGAAATATTCTTTAAATACACAATGCACGTGGGGCAGATCCACATTGTCTATCGATGATCTTAAAAAATATTTGGCTTGTTTTTTCTTTTTACGTCATTTTTGAGTGCCTCAATTTTTTACGAGGACTGATAGCCTAAATTTGTATTCACACTTCTTGGCTCTTCTCGTGTACGTGACGTGTATCCATTAAATTCTTTTCATTGTTTCTGCTCATATATTTGATGCCGCAATTTTTTCATAAATTCTCACCATAGTTTAAATATTCAGTACATGAGCTGCTGCCTTAACGCGGTAGACATTACGACTCATAGAAAAATATAATAAATTAAAAATATATACCCATCCAGAAGCTGACTTATAATTTTATTTTTATATTGACATGAAATACAACTGATATTTTAAATTAATATATTATATAAATTTATACATCTATTTATATTTAATATTTATTTTGACAAAGCTATCTTATAATGACTGTCTCTAACACTATTTGGTTTTGATTATTATCTATTTTGTCGGATACTTACGATAAAAAACTTAAACAATCATCAATGGTTTTAATTAATACATTTTACTAAGAAAACAATAATAAATTATTTGTTAGTAGTTTTGCATTATATCCATTGTATCTATTGTTAAAAGTATGTATTTATTATACCGGTGGAAGATATCCAAGAACGTGAAATCTTTAACCATAAGAAAGTTAGAAAATATCACATCAGTAATCATTGGAAAGGATTCTAGTTAGAATCAATTATTCATTATTTAATTGCTCATTACAGTTTTTACAGATTTAAAAACTCGGTGCAATTCAAAAGCATCATCATAATTTTAACGATTTGGGTTTAAATTAAAGAACCAATGCTTTTATTAACACATAATATTTCTAAAAACTATCAACTGAATTACGCATTTCTTTGCGTAGTCATAAACAATTTACAGTCGCGCCATCGCCTTAAACACTGTACCATAAAATGTCAGTAAGTAACATATTCACTTATGGCAGAGTTGGCAGATATACCACTGTTTACTTTTATTTATCCGAACCTTGTCACGTTGTAAATCAACCACCTCCACAGCCTCCGCGCACAATTCGCAAACGCAAAAAATGCCCCCAACATAGAGAGACTCGTGTACCTTCGGTCAGTTTCTATCTATTTTCAGTGAGTCGGTGTGTTTAAGGTTATTTGCAGGCATATTGGGTACTGTTCTTGGAAACATACATAATGCATTAAAGCAGACACTCCTGGCGGTTGGCATGGCCATTCGCAGCACGTTTAATTGCGATGAAAGCTGAAAAAATGTCGTTTCAGCAACCAGGCAACCACCCTGCATGTTCCGCTATTGGATAAAAAAAAAGAAATACAACATGTTAGCAACAAACTCGATTGACACTTTGTGCCAGAGTTGCTTTACCCACTGGTAGAGGTTTTCCAACCGATTTTGTATTTTTTTTTTACTGACTCTCGAAAAGGTTTTCAGTCGATTCCTTGATTTAATATACTATAATCTAAGATTATAATGAAAATATTTGCTCCCTTACACGTGTGCGCAAGTTTTTACACCTATGTTTTTTAAAATTATTAAATAAAATTAAATACCACCAGTAACTAGGAAAGCATTCATGTTAGAAATAAATGTAAAATAATGACTATTGTATTAGTAAAAACTGTTTCAGTTTATAAGCTCAGCAAAAAAACCTTTTATATTGCTTTAAACTGAAAAAATATAAATTTTTAAGATAAAGAGTCATTAATTTAACCCGATAAGAAATCCCCCAAGCCTGAGCAAGACCTTGAAAAAGCCGCGAAGTTTTACTTTTCAGACAGAGCTTTCGATGACAATGCCAGCCAAAAATAACTAAATGACGAAAAGCGAGAGCTGAATACTAAAGATGGGCATAATCGAATAATCGATTCATTCAAGTTCATGAATTAATAAATAAATTAACTTTTAAATTATTCAATAGTCATTTTAGAGTAAATGCAAATAATTGTGATATTTGGAATATCGAATTGACAAAGAGAGCGTTAAAAAAAGATTGATAACATTTTTTCACATATTGAAAATTGATAAAAGAAACTCTTAGAAAAATAGCATCGTGATATGTGTTTGATGTTTAAATGCTTCACGCAGTACTTTGTGTTAAAAGTCTAGTATTGCAAGTCACACAATATTTAATTGGCATAATAAGTACGTTGTTTCAATTATAGGATATGATTGTTAAAAATTCTTGCTTAGTACTAGTGAGTCGTTGGTATAATTGATAATGCACCGGCCATGTAAGCTTGGGGATGTGGGTTTCAAATCCCACACAAATCACGATGATATTTTTGAATTTGAAAAAATGTACTTAATCAATCAAACCTGTATAGGCAAAATCGTACTTCCTGTGAGACGGTCTTCACAAAAATCAACGATATATTAAAAAAATATCTAAAATTTGTATACAAACATGATGTTGTAAATGAGTTTTTATAGATACAGGTGTGTAGTTTTTGTTTTTTTTGGACTTGCGAAAAATTTAGGATGAATCGATTATTTTCGTGAGTCATTCGGGTATCCCATGGTGCCCATCACTACGCGAATGCCCTCACGCCGCGACCTTGGAAGCCTTCAGTCCGCGGCGTGACTGACCGGTGATTTACGGAGGGTCCGTCCTTGACGGCGCAGGATCTGACATGTTAATTCTTAAATCTGTCTTCATGACGACCGGCAGGAGGTGCGAGAGGATCGTAAATATTGACGTACCTCCGTATTTATTGCTATTGAACATCAAAATATATATATATTTACCCGAATCTTCGAACAATGGCCGAATTCTCGTTCGCGATTAATAGGTCGCGGTTTTTAGCTACTAATTTAAACAGCGAGCTGAATTCGACTGCTAAGCGAATTAAATTGTATTTCAAATGAGTCTAATTTCGATCACAAAAAAAAAAACAAATATACGTTAAATAATGCATGGTTTTTTTTACAGTAGAAAATATTGGATTAAACGCCACGGATATTCTTACCCCATTATTAGAGTACAACCAGGAAAATATCGAATGTAAATTTGGAAAAGAAAAAAAAATGCCGTTGGTTTTGATTGATAGATTATTGTAGGTATTTGATATAAATATACTAAATGTAATTTGTAAGTTTGAAGTAAGACATAAGGCATAAAATATTTTGATATGGTTTTATTAGTTTTACAGTTGATTGGTGGTTGTTTATTGACAAACAAAAGATTTAGATATAAATATCTACACGAAGTATCAGTCCCAATTTTTTCTACCAAAAGCTGTATGTTTTTTTTTTTAAATAACATTCATCCGATTAAAATGTCAATTAAGTAAAAAATATCATGTTGTTAAAATAACTTTAATTTCGAAGAAAAAAATATATAGAAAAAAAATTATGTTTGCAAAAATATCTTTTGTAAAATCTGCTGGTAAAATCGCAAAATTTAGTTTAAATTATCAAGCAATAAGAGGGACGGAACTGTTTTTTTTTAAGAACGGCTATCTAATTAGAAGCCCCCAAGAAGCCGAGCGTCCCGTTAGTTTGCTTAACAGTTATTTAACGACTTAATCAAGTCAGAATTTTAATTCGACGGCCATTAACTAGATGTTTTGATATAAGTTATACAAAGGGTTCTCATTCGTATTTAAACAATGGAGGTAATTAAATACGTTGATTCGTGTAAGAAGGAAGTTGTTCAAGGTGTTTCAAAAATGTGCTATGTATTTACGAATTTACTATAACATATGAATGCACCGTAATTAAACTGTTGTATTCAAATATATTTGCGCCTGAGACATAAATTCCCCTACCATATCCTACTTATACAGAAAATAACGCCAAGTAGTCATCCAATATATCTAGGGGTGACTAATGTACCCTCTTGCTCCACCTGCTATTTTTGTTTGCTGTTTTGTTTTTATTATAAATATCTATCTTTGTTATCTAGTTCGTGTGTACGCAAATAATGGGTTTTAACACCTATTTTTCCTGCCTAACGCAGGATCAGGGGATAGCCACTCATCATACCATAACTTAGCTCTAAGAACAATTGAACTTTTTTTATAAACAGCTCTCTATCTCTATTTTTCTGGATTTTTCGGCGTTAGTTCTTTTAACGCCTTCAAAATCACTAGGTGAGGTGTAAAATGGATTTTGGTCTTTTTTTGAAGAGGCAGTCTTCGAGGTTATATTCGAGAAGGGAACTGATCGATGGGTTTGGGACTGAGGGGGTGGAGATTTGGAAGGAGTGGGCGAGGTCAATAATGACCTCGTGGATCGTTTTGATGTTTGCTTCTCTGTGGAGTTGAGCGTTTTGGACCAACCACCTTGTTTTGGATGACCTGGAGAGGTTTGTGCCTCTCAGGCGGGATGTATCCCTTTTTCTATCTATTGGGATGTATTTGGCTATATCGGCGGAACAGGAAGATGTTTTTCTTCAACGCCATCAAAATCACCGGGTGACTTGTGTCACCGTGGGGTTATGTTTGGGGTTGTGTGGGTGTCGGGACTCGGGATGGTGTAGGTGAGGATTGGTCGGATTATCATTTTGAGTAGAAAGATTTTAATATTTTTGAGTAAAATACTTGAGTGATTTTCCACATGTTCGTTTTTATTTGTGACCGGTTTCGCCAACCTTTCACGTTGGCATTATCAAACAGAGTCAATCACTTTCTCTCTTTCCAACAACTTCTCCCTCTAACAATTGTTTACCTAATTGCTTATTATTATAATGCCAACGTGAAAGGTTGGCGAAACCGGTCACAAATAAAAACGAACATGTGGAAAATCACTCAAGTATTTTACTCAAAAATATTAAAATGGAATTCCACCAAGTACTCTCTGTCAAAAATATTGAATTTCTTAGAAAGACTTTGTTGGGGGGAGAAAGTCTGCTTTTACTGCAGAGCAGTGGGGAGACGTTCGGAGAAATATCAAATCGATAGTACAGAAGGGAATGCTAACGAGAACGACTGTGTTTTTCAGGTTCATGCTGGAGACTAACAAAGGCCGCACGATGCTGGAGTTCCAGGAGCTGATGACAGTGTTCCAGCTGCTGCACTGGAACGGGTCCCTCAAGGCCATGCGCGAGCGGCAGTGCTCTCGCCAGGAGGTGGTGGCCCACTACTCCAACCGCGCGCTGGACGACGACATGCGCGCCCAGATGGCCCTGGACTGGGGCGCCCGCGAGCGCGAGGCGGCCGGCGCGCTGGCCCGCGAGCTGGCACGGGCCGAGCGCGAGCTGCGCACCGCCAGGCTCGCCGGCCGCGAGCTGCGCTTCCCCAAGGAGAAGAAGGACATCCTCATGCTGGCGCACGCGCAGCTCAGCGCCGCGGGCAACAGCTAGATCACGACCCCGAGCGCGAGGCGGCCGGCGCGTCTCTCCCCCTGCTCGCCCCGACGCACCGAACGAAGATACCGCCGGCCGTGATTCTTCAACGAAGAGTCTTCCGAGGATCACAACAAGCAACTGGCTAATGTCGCACAAGCAAAACACTCTATTCTGCTCACAGCCAGTAGCATAAAGCGTGTTCGCAAATGATTCACGCATCGGCCGAAGACAAACATTGGGACACGTGAAGAAGCTTCGATGATTTGTATTTGCACGCATCTAGGAGTCCATGAACTCTTGCTCTTCCAATGGCAAGGTTTTAATTTGGACAATTGCTCGTATTTTTGTGGTTGTGTGTGCACAATGAAGCATGGAGGGACCCAGCTGGGTTTCACACTGATTTGTATCATTTCGACCGTTTTTCGCCTTTATTGTTAAAGCGTTAAATATCGCCCACTTCCCTTCTTATTCATTTATACTAAAACACCAAACTTGAATAAAATAGGGTTTAGCTTGAATCACGTAGTGTATTTTTGATTTAAATTATTTGTTTACACTTTTATTTTTTTTGTTTATAAAAAAAATCTATGGATTTTAGACAAAGTTTCGTGAAACGACTTTAGTTTACACTATAAAAAAAATTATCAACATTTACGTTTATTTAGTTCATTCATCAGACATCAGACAAAATGTATATGTTATGGTTTAAATTTTATTTTTGTTCACAATTATTAAAATAAAAAAGTAGAGGTGAATGCAAAATGATACGATTCAGTGTGGATTTTTTTAGCAACGAAACTTGGTTTAACACATAAAGCATGCAAAATGCTTTATCAAAAGGAAATTTTTATTGGAGAAAATACCTTACACGTTACAGGGTTGTAACTGTTTTGCAATGGTGGCGTATTTAAGAATGATGTAACTTTTGGAAGGAAAGAGCTGTTGGACATTGACTGGACTTCCTTGACTGCAATACTTGTGAGAGTTATGTGTATTTTATAGATTAAACTGTGTTCTAGGTAGAATTAATGTATTGGTTACTGAATAGGATATAAAAATCGCCCGACGATTTAAAACGTTTGAAATATCTGTAAATGAAATAAAATTATGGCAAAGCCAACTAGTTTCTAAAGTGCGACTGTCAGATTATCAACTTCTAATATATATTTTAATATTTTTCGCACTTTTTCTGAAAAGTATTGACCATCATACAATACAGCGATTATAATTTATAGAACCGATCATTATAGATATCAAAAATTGTTTTTGTTTTTAAAAATCTTGTTTTAATTTAATTGAAAGTCATCAATGACGATTTTTTTGATAAACAATGCTATCTACTGTTTAAATTTTTATTTTCTGGACTTTCCGCATAATCACCGAGTCATGTGCTTTGCGTTGTTTGTAAATATGTTTTTATCAAAATAATCAAGTGATAATAAATGATATTGGTTAAGATTAGATAAAATGTATGTATTTATTAAAATAAGTATGCATTTTAATTTTGAGTTGATGTACATCAAATGTGTTTTTTAATTCACCCAAAATCTAATTAAACTTAATTTATTTGAACTTTTCATTTACAGTCGTTTAGTTATTTTAAAATACGTTTGAATTAAATATTCACAGTCATAATTTAATTGATATTCATTGATTATTTTACGCAATTAACTTTCATTTCAATTTTATTATTAACTGAAAAAAAATTATAATTTTAGAAGGATTTCATTTGATTGTATTTATAAATAATATATATTTTAATGTCGTTCTAGAATATAGATTTTCGTTATAATGATCTCACGAACTTGTCACAAAATTTTGCTTTGTTGATTAATTATTTATAGTGTTTTGCCATAACCTTCTGGAATTTACCTTAAATATAATAGTTTTATGATGTCTTATTCATTTTTAATTCTTGCATGGTTTTAACTGAATGTATCAACACTTATATCATCTGTTAGCAACCTAATTATAACACTCCAAAATATATATCTGTTTTTTTTATTACTTTTTGTAATATCAATTATAAATGTCTCTATATTGCGGTTTTGAAAATAACCAACTAATACAATACGCAGTAATAATGTGTTGTAAAATTATGCACCTGTTAACTGATAATAAGAATTTAATTATTTTACTACAACTTTATTCTTTACTATAATTATTAATCAGTCTATTTGATATTTGTTTACTGTACGATAGAGTTTTTATGAAAACAAATAAACAAGTCAATAATAAATAAACTTATTAATGAAAACATGGAATATTTTTATTTGTCTCACGATACCCTGTGTGTTTAATTTGTGAAAATAAGCTGGTATAAGTAATTTGCTTAAATCGTTTATTTTTACATAATTATTAAAATATATATAAAGGAAACTATTCTTTTGCTATGCCATTGAAACCATTATCATTTATGAAACCAAATACATTAACCCCAAAAATATTGGCTCTCTTTTGGAACGAATCAACATTTACAGTTTTAATGAAAAATTTCAGTAGTTTTCTGGATTTTTTGAATATAATATAATACAAATCTATTTAGCATTTGAAAATATTAATTAAAAAAAACATATTTTCGTAATTTAAAGTTTTTGAGTGTTTACTAGCACTTAAAGTTACTTAATTTGAATAATGTGAAATTATATTTAAAAAATCGCTTAGCATGTTTTGTGGTGTACATATTTATGTAAATTACTTTTTTCAACTTAATAATTATTCAACATAAAAAACTTAGTACTGAATATTACCCAGAAACTTCAAAGTACAAAACCACCCACAAAATTCTACTTAGTTTTTATAACACAATTTTCGATTTAATAACATCAAAATAAAAGTATTTTTTTAATGAAACACATTTTCTTAAAACGACGATATTTATTATTATTATTTGATTTTATTTTTATGATTTGCATATTTGCCAAAATTAAGATCACCGTACGTGAAATTTAAAAACCATATATTTGATACATAAACCTTACAGGCTTTTAAGCAAGGTTAAACAATGAGTTTTTATTTTAAACATTTTTTTAAGTAGTAATAATATAAAAATAACATTTGTAGATTTAACTGTAATTATAAATGTAGACTTTACTGCTGCTAGCTCAATAAAAGATTAGTGTAACATTTTGTAAAAATACAATTCTTTTACAGTCTAGAAATATTTATTTTGGCCAATGTGACATAATTATTATGCCAGCTAACATAGCTATCATACCGTTAGTTTATATAACTACCTTTAAATGGTTACCATCGACGTGGTTAAATTAAATTAAGTAACCATTTAATACTGAATGATATTTTGTCATTTGAATTTTGAATTATCGATTATTTTACTGTACAATTAATTCCTGGATTTTCTATTCTTGTCACCTGGAGCGTATTTAATTATTAAATAAAGTTGAGTTGGAATTTAAGAAAAAGTACAACATTTAAAATGTACGCTACCTGTCGTCTTTTCGCATGCAGTTTTTTTCATACTTATTATCAACGAAGATACTGTTTCCTGTCCATTAATCCACTTCAATAATTCATGTATTCCGAACTCCCAAAGGATCCAGCATTTCACTCAAAGTCAACCGAAAAAACCGATCCCACAAAACATGTTTCATCTTACTTTGCAATTCAACAAGTGTGGATCCTCCGAACAAAGCGCGGGCCGTCCGCGTAAGGACAATGGGGGCCCAAAGAAGTCGATTACATCTGCTCATCAAGTTATTGCAATAAACCGAATATCCCGAGGGCCAACGACCGCGGGGAGTTGCGTTCGCATTTCCCATATATAATTCGAATGGCAAAAAGTGGTCGAAGTGCCAGTGGAGGCGCGCGACAGGGGACGGAGTTATTGCGGGCCGGGAATACGCCATCGGGCCTTCGCGTCAGCCTACTAATGACCCATGGGGCGATTCCGGCTGATGAGGTTTCACGTGCCGCCTTTGTCAGTCCTGGCCGGAGACGTCCCGCGGATCCTTCGCCAGAAAATTTTTATGATTTAGACCAGTCGTGTCAAAGATAAGGCCCGCGGGCCGCATCCGGCCCTCGAGGCGTATCAATACGGCCCGCGATCCCAATGTGTCACAGAAAGAAGAATCATGTTTTTTAGAGCTTTTAGACTTATTTTATTTGAATCTGGCCCGCCTAAACATTCTAAATTTAATATATGGCCCTCTGCAAAATTGAGGTCGACACCTCTGATTTAGACCGTGAAGACGATCGAGACTGGCTGTCGGTTTGGGCTGTTTGTAAAAACGCATCGGATGCACTTCGGACCGATGTCGTTTGATCGGTTTCGATTTGGATTTAAAAGCTTAAGGGCTTAGCTTCCGTATTCGAGTTTTTTGATCATTTTCTTGTACCTCTTGCGAAAAATCGACAGCACCAATAAAATAAAATTAAATGCAAAAAGTTAAATATATCCCTTCTCCCAAATGTGAAATGTTTTTATTTCTTATAAATTTAGTTTTGATACGATATGTGTTTTTCCGATTGATGTGTAGGAATTGTGTGTTCCAAGAATCCTAAACATTTATGACTCTTTTTTCAATTGGAATTAAAAGATTAACTATAAACCCTCTCGGTGGGATTAGTTTGAAAATAAAAAAAAAAAATCTTTAACAAACTTTGGTTTTGAAAAGTCGTCATTATATCCAATTTTTCAACATCTTCAAGGTTTTATTTTACCCTGAAAATGGACGTTAATTAAATAATAAAAAATAGATACATATAGTTTTTTCAATACTCTGTAAAAAAGTTAACTTTATCAATAGAATAATAAAGTAAAAATTAAATAAATCAAATGACACGATTTCGCCAGGTAAAATGGTCCTTTATTTCTGGCAGACCGGAGATGGATACGAAGCAGGGGTGACGTCAATTCGTTTATCGGTGTTTAAAAATCGTTTTTGGCTGATTTAACGCTGTAAAAGGCTTTAAATCTATTAAAAAAGATATTTAAGCTCATCGTGTCACTTTTTAAACATCAATTATATTAAATTTGTGCGTATTTTGCGAGTAAAATACAAAAATGTATGTATGGTGAAGTAAAACGGAGTTAGGGTAGAAGCACCGCTCTTAAGAAATAAAGAATTTTAAATATTGAACCTGAAGCTTTACAGCTCTTTTTACTAAGACAACCCTAAAATTATATACAAATTACAGTAAGGCCAATTTTGTATTGCTTTATTTATAAAAGCATGCTTGTCATTAATTCTAACCATATTGGAAAATTAAATTCAACGTAATTCGAATTTATTTTTGCATTTTTGTGAATCGTTTGTTAAGTAAAATGGAAAAATAATAATTAGAGATAGGTTTAAATAACTTTCAGCGGACTATTTTTTTATTCATTAAAAATGTGGGAAGTGTTCATATTCATTTAAGATATTTTAATTTAGAATACTTAATATATATATCTGACTAACAAGTAACAAGCACTTTTATCCGTGTGGCTATTCATACTTCAAAATTAAACCGCTTTATTCAAATGGCTTCAACTGCTTCAAAAGCATTTGCCGAAGCGAATATATGGTTAGGGGGTTGTGTATATTTTTTATATGTAAACGCTTTCGCCTTTGCATTAAGCATTTGGCGACTTCTTACTGTATGGTTATACACACTTGATGTAAAATATGAATTATCACACAGTAAACCGCTTTGTAGCAGCTTAACCAGAATCACCCCGAATCACCATGGTTTGGTGATTGCGTGTCTTTTTGTATGTAAGCGATCTTTCCTTTGAAGTGTTTCTGCAGACTTCTAGCAGTATGGCTATTCATGTATATAATAAATTAAAGCAATCTGTCGCGGGCCAACCAGAAACCTCCCGCAGTACCGATGGCCGCTTCGCCGTAGCGCCGAGTTAATTGCCGAGTTTCATACTGTATCCGCTTTTTGCTGCCCGATGACCGAAGCCGCGGCGGCGTTTTCGCCGACAATTCCACCCGAGAAATACTGACAGACCCTTCCGGCAAAAAGCCCGGCATGCCGGCCCGGCCTTTACCGGCAACCCCCGAATACTACAGCCGCATTTTCTCACAACCGGGACGCACTCGTGCAGGCACATCCACCACCAGATTCCCAAAGCTGCCTACGCACGCTGCGACGATTGTTCATAATACAACATAATTTTAATAGCGTAAGCATACATTGTAATAATACATTTTTGTCTTAGAGCTATACTACTACTACTGACAGGTATTTTATGTGTATTGAATTCCGTTTTTAGTAACTTCATCTCCCTGAAGATGCCAACGTAGCATGTTAACAAAACATGTAACGCAAAAAATAAAAGTTAGAACAAAACTAAAAATACAACATGAAATGCAATGTATTTTACGTTTTATAAATATTTCACAATTATGCAAAATATAAAGTGACGAGTCGCGCTCTCCCGAGTGTGAGCGCGTATCGCTGGTTGTATGCAAAGCCAGGCGTGTAATTGGTTGTAAATATGAAGATTTAGCTTTTGCTCCGAGTGCGGCGACGCCGGATTCTCCGGCTCGGGTGACAGCCGAGGGTCCCAGGAGGCGGAGTCGCCGGCCAGGACCTGTGGACATTATTAGCGAGGCACAAAGCCGCGACACTCTCGCGTCTCCCTCAAAACTTGGGCAGAGCGGAGCGGCCTGCACGCGGCACTGCACAATCGACAGTTCACTGGCGAGCCACCCAATATCGCAAGTAATATTTTAAATAAAATACTCGAGTGATTGACTTTGATAATGCCAACGGGAAAAGTTGACGAAACCGGTCACCAATATAAAATAACACGTGGAAAAAATCACTCAAGTGCTTTATTCAAATATTAAAATGTAAGTGTAAAATATAAAATGTTCGTATTTTCTTGGAAAAACTTTTCCCTGCCGCGTTTTGTTAAGGCCTTGATATCATCAAAGTAGAAACATCGTTTCATGGAAATCACGTTACAAATCGAAAACATATGAATTATGTGCTTTTGTGTAACTGACTATATTGTATATACAATATACAATTGTGGGGTATGTGTGTTTGCAAGTTTTGGCAGCCGTTGTTTCTGTTACGATGCAATCACTCGAAAACACAAAAATTCTTATGCAACATATTATTGCAACGGGCTATTGCCATCTAGAATAATTTATAAAAAAACTGTATATTTCTTAACACGAACAATAAATAAAGCAAGCTTAAAAAAACACTTGATTTCAAAAGACAGCGAGCTTTTTCTTTTTGTGTACACAGCGGAGCATCGGAAATATTCACGATATTAAAAAGACATCTCGCAGTGGCCGCGCCCGCGGGAGGCGGCGCGGGTTTTTGTCCGTCACATTGTTGTCCGCCATAAGGCAGATGATTGGAAATGCCCAGGAAGAGAAACTGGTTCTAGAATAACGATTGGGGTTCTGTCCCCGAAATGGGCCGAGGGCCTGTCGCAGGGCGCGGGCGCCGGCCGACGTGAGTTGTCTCGCCGCAAAAACTCGCCGAGCGTTGACTTCGGCCGCGGTATGTCCTGCTGCAGTGCCTGCCCGCGTAATTGGCCGAGGCTCCCTTTGATGAAAATGTTTTTATTCGAGTACTCGTTTAATTAGATGACTTATAATTTAAGCTTCACCGTTGAAGGTACGTGCGGTTTAAACATGGGCGATCACTTTGAACAATAGAAATTGTCAATAAAACACTTTTGTGGAGTCGAAACTTGAACACTCAAGACAGCTACTTTGGCTGTATAGGAGAATTCTTAAGATACCAAGAGCTATGGAATTTAAGTCAGCTATTCCTTTTGCAGTAGGCTGCAGAAACAATAGCAGGAACCCTCCCTCACCAACAAGGTACTTCCAGAACACATCCCTCCACGTCCACTTCTACATTACCTATCTTTTATAAACGTCTAGGGTACAAATATGGCAGTAATGCACAAAGAGCGAGTAAGCGAATATTTGAGACGATTGAAATGTGACTGTACAGGAGATTCCTTAAGATACCAAGAGTCTTGCGATATACTCGTATATACGTATCGCTGCTGCCCAATATTACTAATATGTGATGTAAGCATTTCCTAACAAAGCTCTGGCATTTAAGTCTGCTATTTCTTTTGCAGTAGGCTGCAGAAATAATAGCAGGAACCCTCCCTCACGAACAAGGCACTTCCAGAACACATCCCTTCACAATCATTCCAAGTCCACTTCTACATTACCTATCCTTTACAAACGTCTAGGACACAGATATGGCAGCAATGCACAATATTTGAAACGATCGAAATGTGGCTGTACAGGAGAATCCTTAAGATACCATGGGTTGACCGCGTCACAAATGTCTTGCATAGAATGCGCAAAGAAAGGGAACTTTTGACGTCGGTAAAGAAGTGAAAGGTCTCCTATTTTGGGCACATTTTTCGTAACAATAAGTATGGCATCCTCCAGCTGATTGTCCAAGGAAAAATCGAAGGAAAAAGTTCCGTGGATGCGGAATTTGCGCCAGTGGCTGGATTGGTGAGACTAACCCAGGATAGAGACATGTCCGAGGAAATGGTCACCAACCTGATATGAAGAGAGGCAGCAGAAGAAGAAGAGCGATTTTTCCACATGTTAACTTGTATAAAGTTTGGAAGTTGAAAGATTGTGAATGTGAAAAATATACTTACAGTATCACGTATCTTGTACCATTGATGGGTTTCCTTACGAAGCCATATGGTTTGGGCTGCTGGGGAGGTTGTCTAGATGTAACGTTGAGCTTTTTACACTGTCCGTAAAACCAAATATGCTGACATGACAACTGGAATTTAAGTATTAACTTTTTGAATTAATCTGTCAATTTGGCTTCACCAGCACTATTTAAATAATCAATATTTTTGGTGGAACTCCATTTTAATATTTTGAATAAAATACTTGAGTGATTTTTCCACAAGTTCAGTTTGATAATGCCAACGTGAAATGATGGCTATTTTATTTAAAATATTTAAACAATAGAGCCATCGCCAACATCGGTCGTTTCATAAGCCTTGATTTAACTAAAATATTTTTAAAAATCAACATACATAGATTTTGAGTACTGAAATATTGAAATGATCACACACGAGTATTTTTGTACTCTCCTTACTAGTATATGCATGTAAATGTGTTTTTTTTTATTTTTATTATAAAGCATGATTCTCAGAAATTATATTTAAATTAATTCACATGCACTGAAATACACAAGACGACAAGACCGAAAATTCCACTCGAGAATGCCATTCTGGGAACGAATTACCCCGACTGCCGAGGCGCTCCTGCCACCGAGCCTTCTGTTTTCCCCCATCAGCCCCGTTATATTATATTACATGAGCTTCGATATAAATACCTCCGTATAGCTTCAGCACATGCAATTATATTTATTACATTCATAACTTGGTATTATTCCAATGCCAAGTGGCTGGACTCTTTAACTCTCATGATACTTAAAATATGCAAAGCCAATTATAGACATATTTTATGAGAATCGTAAAGTAAAGCATTTATTTTCAAACTTTAGTGCACTATACTCTACAAGGGTGATAGTAAAATTTATATTATGCAATTCTAGCTTTTCATTATAAAACTTAATAATGGCTAAATTATAGATAGTTAATATGAAGTCAACAAGTTTCAGATGTATAGTGGTTTTCACTGACTAAATTTAAAATGAATGTTAAGAGAGTTTATCATCAGACTTTTAACTATAGCATTTTATAATTTATTTAAAAGCTCACATATATAATTGATTGGTTGCGTTAAATGTTTAAAAATATCACAATCAATATTTGTATAGTTGTACTGAAAACATTTATTCTATTTATTTTTAACAACGCTGCACGCTTTCGCAAGCAATAAATGTAAGTAAGGCACAGTCGAAAAGCCACCTGTAATTTTAAAACAAACCGGATGACCCATCAATTGATAGTTAGCGTTGCATTTTGACAGGAAATGATTAATTCGATATCGACTACAGCCCGGAGGCTTTCGAGGGGATATGTTGTAGGCGCGGGACGGGCATAAACTTTTTGGGGGCTTCCGCCGGTCTTTTTTTTTAATTCACTCGAATTTTATTTTTATTTATTATTTTATGCAAAACGCCCATCATTTTTGGTTCGCGTCTCGCAAGATCGGTGGGAACAGGGAAGCACTGGCTACTAGAATATTTTAAAAGGTTCAGAAAACATACGGAACAACTTGGGAAATATAATTTTAATTTAAAACCATGAAAAATATATTGAATTACTACAATTTACAACAAAATATTGAAATAATATCTACAAATGAAAACGAATATAGAAAATAAGTTCTATTTCTTTAAAGTAGAAATATTAATACAAATAATTATAACTCGGCAACACATGTTACACAGAATTTCAGACTTTTTGTGATGTAACAACAGTTTTATATTTAAACTAAAAACTATAAATAGATATATTTCTATGATTTGACAGTAAAGACACAAACAGCAAAAACTCAGCAAAGCTTGACTTATTCCAATAATAACTTTTTTATTTAGTGAACTTTTCTCCTTATTTTATATGATATGTTAATCTTCAACGTTAAATTAAAAAAACTCTCCGCATTATGAATGATTTGCTGAATAAATTTTTTAGAGGTTACCCTTTTTTGATTTAAGCTTTGCACTCTATGAGGTTCCAAGATCTTGGGGTTCAGCATTGGACTGAAAAGTCGAAATTTACAGGATATTGCGATTCAGGCCACGCGCTACCCCGAGGGCCTCCGCCAGGGCCGCGGCCAGGTAAGATTCATAAAATACACCATAAGTTTTCAGGACTTCGATTTGGACACGAATCGACGAGAAAAATACTCGATTTTTTTTTAAGACAGGTACGATTACGAAACGATACCTCCACGGCCGGGGCCCGGTGCTCTTGCCAATCGTACTACTACGACTGTGTAAGTAAGCGAGAATACGTATTATTTACATATGCACTACAAGAATATAATGCCATCACTTTAATAAAAGCACTTGTAAACTTTTATATTAAAATAAATAAATATTTTTTTTGAGTCAGCTTGAGTGCAAGCTGTTCTGAAAGCTACTCCTCATCATTTGTGGAAAATTATAATAAGGTGTGTGTTTTATGTGTACCCACAGCGAGGTCAAATATTAAACTTCCGATTGCATGACCAATTATACAATAAAATATTTTAAATGGATTATTGCCAAAATAATATTATGTTTTGATTAATTGGCCTAAACGTCTACAAATTAGATTTGCTTCCAAGTATATATTTAAGGTCCTTTATAATTTTGTTAAATCTCACAATTAGATTATTCTAATCCGGACCAGCTGTGCATAAAAAGCTTCGATATCCTCATTTTGTGGGCGAATTTCAAAATGCATTACATTATGTCATAAAAGTAATAAAACGAAGCAGAATAAGAGAAGTTTGGCGAATGTTTCGTATTTTACATATTAATGATAATAATCGAACATAATGCCACGACGGCAGTCGTGGTTCATAAAAGTATAAAACATAAATGCAGTGGCGTATCTAAGGGAGGGATGATGAGGGCACTTCTCTCCGGGCGGCATTTTTCTATATTTTTTTCATTATGAATAATATGATATTACTCTCATCAACAGATTTAATCATCAAAAATGCCTACTGATCCTTAAATTGCTGATCTAATAACTCAAAAAAGTGGTGGGAAATTGGAGACCGCCCCAGGAAGGTAAAGCTCTAGGTACGCCACTGTATAAATATTTTCGAGTTAACGTCCGCTCAGTAATAGTGCCAACAACCCCGGTGCATAAACACCAATCAAATTATCAGTTTTGCATCGAGAAACCGCACGTATCTCAAATAATTAAATAGAGATATTTCGTATGAAAAACTACTGCGTATGAAGAAACACCTAGAAGGACGTTGTTGATGTTTTTATTTATTATTTTCTGGATTACTAATGAAGGTGATTTTAGAAAGATACCTCATGTTATTCAATCTAATAATTCAAGATTTGTTACACTGGAAATATTTAAGCGTATAATAAAAATACGATTGTAAACATCCACTTAGTCTGCTAAGACAATTCAATCGACATATTTCGATGAAATTATCAGCGTGTGAGAATACGTCTAGAATGTATAAAATGCCTTCTTTAAACGTAGAAAATTGTTGAATTATAGTTTTCTCCTAAATATCTTGAATATAGTTGAACTTCATAAATACTCATAATTCCTTGATATTTTTGATATTAATATTTTTTTTATACAATCGGAACAAATGTGTTTTTTTTTTCTCCACATTATTGTATTTTAGACAAACTAGAATCGCTTTTATACATTTATTTCGCATGTTCGCATCAGCCGCCCACCGTGGCCCTACAAGAGCCGCCAGGAACAGGAGCGTGTGAGCTGATGGTCGTTATTATTTTTGATCAATATTGCCACAGTTCTCGGAAGCCTCGCGCTGCTCCTCTGGGATATTACCCAAAAATGTGGATCTGGAAGCAAGATAAACTAACGTGTGTGACCTGCATATTTAAGGGGGGCCGTGTGTGCACGGGGGCTGGTAGCGCTCCTTCTATTGGAAAGTAAAAAACCTCCACGTACATTGACCAAAAACCCATAAAATAAATTCTACAAAGGCATGCAAACATTCAATAAGTTTTACATTTGAATACACATTGAATACATTGGCTATTTATTAATATTAAAAATTGGTGTTCCAACAAAAAAACTTGCCGATAAAATGGTAACGCATGTTTTAAGATAACTTTCATTAATGTAATAACCATATTCATAGCGATTTGCTGATTAAAAGATTAGTCAAAAAAATGGTGCTGCATATTTTGAGAAAATTCGACAAAACTCCTGTTCATCTGAATTCAATTGAGTTTTATAAAAAATATCTTGAACTTATTTATATATTCACCCCAACGATGCTTAGGCTTAGTCTTACATATATACGCTTTTTACATTTTGAATACTCAAAACGGTAGGGTTTTATTTATATTCAGCCGCAGTCGCTCCGTAGAAATACCTGAAATATTTTTTCTGCAAAGGTGTCTCCCTTCCCTTGTCGATAATCGATATTATACTCTGATCACAATAATTACACCGCACCGGGAGTGCTACTTCTCTGCGACTCGCAATTACGGCGGACATCTGCCAGGTAACACTGCGGCACACCTTGGATTATAGCTCTTGAATTTCTGCCATACCAAGGGTATTTAAATTTCAAGGTTCTGGCAGCCGATTAGAAGAATTGGTTTCTTATATGTTGAGCTGCTTCTCCTCGAGCTAGGACCGACTTCAGGGATTGTGTTTGTGTCCCTTCCTGCTGCTCACCCGTGTTTGAGATGCACTAAGGTAATACCCGAAAGCGAGCTCATCTCTCAGTCTTCAACCTTCAACAGAGACAACGGCCTGAGGTTGAAGACCGCGCGGTCGCCGACTCTACTCTCGCTCGAAGAGGTGCGCTTGCTCCCGAGTACTTACTCTCATGTAAGAAAACTCAAGAAGATCAACACCCATGAAACTAATGTATGTAACAAGGGTGTTTTATAACTTATTTTGAGCGTTCTGTGTATGGAAGAAAACACCCAATCTTAGATGATCTATATGAGTCTATACACGCAACTATTCTATACAAATAGATACTCGAGTGCTTTCTTCATATCGACGATCTAGGCCATAGTTTCCCAAACTATTTTGTCCCGTCGACCCCTTGTCGAGTTTTCCTGTTTTTCGTCGACCCCCTGCCTTGCTAATATTGAATTTTTACAAATTCATCAACTTATATATTTGACATCTTATATAGAACAACTCACTTTCATAGGGCTTACAGTACAGTGGGTTTAAAAATGAAAAAGTTAAAATACATTCAAAAATAATTATACCTTTATTAATTAAACACGCACAAAATGCAAATATAGTAACAATTAGAAAATCAATATTTTTGACAGAGAATACTTGGTGGAATTCCATTTTAATATCTTACATATAATAAAATACATTAATTAAAAACATACAAAATACTTCCAAGCTTCAGGGCTTCGATTCGTCACAAAGTACATAGATACAATCTGTGTTCAGTTCATTATGACATTTACGAAAAGTATAAATTTTAGTGATGACCTGCTTAAATGGGATCCACTCTCGTAGACCCCCATTTACAGTTCATGGACCCCCAATTTTATTTTTCGCTGTCATCGACCCCTTGCAGGGCGAAATCGACCCCTGGGAGTCGACATTGACCACTTTGAGAACCTCTGCTCTAAATCAACCATTTAAACAATGTTTCTTTCATATATTTACAATTAATTTAACATGCTTCCAGATAATCTCAAAAAACAATTTTATAAATTCACTTTACTGTAAGAGAGTTTTAAATTGTTTTTACTACTTGATCTAATACTTTTGGCTGGCAGAGTTTTTCGACGTTTTTAAAAGTTTTTTACGTGGAAGGGAAGAAATCCGAATTCGGCTCATAAATAAATAAAAAAATGCATACATTAATAAAACTGGGGATTTTTTTTTTCACGCACATAAATCACTCGTAACATTCAAAACAAGATAATATTTTCAACTATAAGTACGCGCAATAAATCTCGCGTCACGTCAAAAAGGTTACGTTAAATTGTGCTTCTTGATAGAGCGCAATTAGATTGTATATACATAAGTGCTGTGCCATGTACTCAAACGCTTTATTTATCCTCTTACAAGCAGTTTGAAACAAGATATTTTCATGGTGCTGATACTTGTCTGTTAAGAATTTACAACATTGCTGAAATTCAATCTGAAAATACTCGGTTGTTATCCAATGAAATATTTTCATTAAAAGCTACATGCATTCAAACACACATGCTAGAGTGAAATGGTAATTTAATGCCTCTCTCTAAAACTCATTTGTAAAGTTTACAAAATCTTACTGTTCTTAAAGATGGCAATCTAGCATAATAAGCAATATATTCTTTTAATTAAAATTTTATACGTCAATGTTACACAAACTCAATAACGAAAATAGAGAAATTCATGTTCGCTTCCACTTGCTAGTAAGCCACATCTTGTAAGCCTCGCAACCTGCGCCAGGATCAGCATATCCTGTAAATCAATATAAAATAAATATGTTATGGCTAACGTAGATAGTCTTTCTTATCGGTTGAATATCTTGACAATAAAAAGAAACCCGATGTGACGCCTCCACAGGTTTTTGCCGAGTTGTTTTCGACTTATTGAAATTTCAAAGAACCGATCACACGACGAGGAAAATATGTTTGCCATAAGTATAAATCGGATCCTTACTTATCAACTTTCAAGAGAATCGATTAAGCTGTTGGCTTTTCAAGGTTTCGCATTGTGACGCTCATGATCTGGTGTCTGATCGGATGTGGCGTCATATAAAGTAAACGAAGATACGACCGACTCTCCCATGGAATGGTCTCGGCGCCGGTGGCAGATGGGACGATAGCGTTGTTTTCACCTCCGAGGAGACTATCAAATCTAATGGGTTCCTTCCCATCTTTGTGCAGCCAATTTTTATACATATTTTGCTAAAAATAACAATATCGATAATATGCTGGAGATACCTTAATTTGAAAATATTTCAGTTTTACATTCATTGTCACCAAAACAAAGTATTTTTTTTATAGAATATTATTTTTAATGCAAGGTGCTGTAGCTATATTATACGTCGAAATTTTTATTATAAAAATATATTATGGTGTTTAAAAATAAAAAAAGTATATCGCCAAAACTTTTCTATGATGATAACTATTATTACATAAGCTTATGAACAATATTTCGCTTACCAAATAAATATCAAGTTACAATTTTATTATTAATAAATTTACTCCATTTTCAGTATTACGGTTGCGACAGTATTCTTCTGAAACCTCTGAAGTAAAGTTTCTTCTATTATATATCAATCGAAAAACTAAAAATATATTGTTCATACGCAGCTCGCAGATGTCTGATGGGTCAGAAATTTACACCCACAAACATCTGACCTAACAGATCACGCATATCGATATAATAACTAAATTTCCAGATAGGTTTATAAGAACGGCGGAAAAGGTACGAGTTAATATATTTTTTAAATAAATAACGATCGCCTGAAATAAGAAACTAGCCAGCTTCCTGGAGCTTAATGGTAACTTGTGCTGCGTTTTGTCCAGCCCGACCGGTTCGGTGTCCTTTTAAAACACGATGAAATATTGACTGATGCAACAACTTTTTTTGGGACGCGCTAGTTTTTAGAGCAAACAACTGTATTTGGTTTATAAACTCAGGTTGAATATTATTGTAACCAGGGTCGAATCAGGTTTATCAAAATAAATCATGTTTTATTTTATCAACTGGCAAGCTTTTCAGAAGGAAGTGTTTTGTATCGCGTTTTAACTATAGGTTTTTTATTTATAGATAAATTAAAAAAATATATTTATCAATCTAAAATATTAGTCGAAAAGACACGGGAAGGGGGGGGGAGGGTACATGGCATTGCATATTTAGCTTGGATTATTTTATTAAATACGAAAAAATAAAGCATGCTAACTTATTTCTCACAAAAGTTATTGAGGAAAATCTTTTTATTTAAAAAAATTATATGAAGATATATTTATAGAAAAAATTCCTTTTTTTTGTTATAAAAGATAGCATAATTTTTTTCTCAATTCTAAACTTACTCAGTTTCTTTATATCTTAGAATACATGTATTCAACACAAAATAATTAACAAATATTTTAGTAACTTTTTAGCATCATTGCTAATTAGTACATTTGGCAGATCTTCGGTATTTAAATATTTTTACTGTACGTATTTCTTGAAAACTTACATTATATAAATGTATCATGTGATTGACAAAGCTCGCCATGGCAATCTTGCAGTTTTTTTGCTGATTAATTAATTTTTTATATTTTTCATTTATTCGGTTATTATTCAAAAAAAGGTTTCTCTAGGCTTGATTTTTCAACTGCATGAGGTAATAAAATTTAGAAATTCATTTGGGAAACACTAAACTCTTCATAATTTTATTTGTTAATACACAAAATCTAACATGTGGCAACATACCTTTTATCATTTCTTGATCCCTAAAATCAGACGATGGGGTGTAAAATATAAATCCGGAGATAATCGATCTCTACATATCCTGATACAGATCATAAATCTTTTCAGTTTACCTTCTATTTAAAACGCAGCTATTGTTTATAGGGTTGTACATTCGTCAGAGAATAATTATTTGATAGGTGTCAAGGTGTCATGCCCCTTCGATATTGCACACTTAACGTTGAAGTCTCAGAATTACAGATGAACATACTTTATTGTGAGATTTTCTTGTACCAAGAGCGTGCCTACCTATCAGATGTTCTTTTCATATTCAGTTATCAGTATACACTCAGAGATAAAACTATTGTGATTGAAAAATTGGACATTCAACAAATGAACATAATCAAAATAAGCAACACAATCTCAAGCACAACATATAAGAAAGTGAATTTATTATAACATACGTTTTTATTAGTTATTTAATATTTTTTTTACAAAAGTACATTTTTAAACAGCACCATAATATCTACTTAAAAAATATTTAAGGATTTAGGATAGGAATTGGCAATTGGAAACATCTTCGCATACATTTTATTCAGATAGTAGGAGACACAGGTTTATCAATAGTAAAACTCTTGTTGGTAATAGAAATGGCCTGTACATTGAAAATAATAAAAATAAATTTATTAAACAGTTTATTATATATTTGAAATATTACAACGATACGTCAATACAAACTACGGATGTAAGATATTACTCTTTTTTTACCTCTTTTTCACACACTTCCGGGGGATGTTCCAGGATCTTATCGATGATGCCGTACTCCTGGGCCTCCTTGGGGCTCATGAACTTGTCGCGCTCCATCATTGACTGGATCAACTGCAGCTGCAGGCCAGTGTGCTTTACGTACAAATGATTTATTTGATTTTTCAGCTTTAAAATTTCTTCAGCTTGAATTTGAATATCAGTTGCTTGACCCTATAATAAAATAATATTCTTATTAAATTTAAAATATCAAGAAATAAAATAATTAAGAGCGTGAGATTTAAAAAAAAGTAGATCAAGAAAAAGGGAAAAAAATATAAAAATTCTTTTCTAGAGTCTTATTTCATATCCTTTTCGTAACTTTTTCGACATTATTTTACAATATATTTTTAGATCCTTCAATGCTCTAGTATTATTTTGTGTATATGAAGTTTTTGTAAATATAAATATAAAATTTGAATTCTCTTACCTGAACTCCTCCTGAGGGTTGGTGGATCATGATGCGTGCATTGGGAAGAGAATGACGCATCCCTGGCGCTCCAGATGCCAATAATAATGATGCCATACTGCAAGCTTGCCCAACGCACCTAGATAAAAAAGCTTTATCAAATAAGTATCTTTAAATCCTTAAAATACTTGAAAATAATACAAATTATTTATATATATATCTTTTTGTATTTTGTTTATTTGTATGTATTGTATGTATTTATTTTATGTATTGTATTGTATTGTATTTGTAATTTAGCAGCTTTAAAAAAAGTAAAATAATTTTTAAATGAATAGATTTTTTATATCATTCATCATTATTAATATTTCACGTTTTACATATAAGTTTATATATAATATAATTTTATATATAAGTACTGTTATCACATTAATAAATATATTTTTTATAGATGGATTTTCTGATTATATTAGGACTCACCATGTTGCTATCGGAGGAAGTATATATTGCATTGTATCATAAATACCAAGACCAGCAGTGACGCTACCTCCAGGAGAATTTATATACATGTGAACTGGCTTTTTACTTGATTCTGGAAAAATAAGCACATTGAATTATTCACTGCAGAGAAGTATTGAGACTACTAAAAATGTTAGAACTCTTTTTTCCGTCAGTCATCATCAAAACGTTTGACAATGGATTTTTAAGAAAGAACAGTTTTTACTTTTTTTAAAGTGGTATCTTTGAATCATTGGATTTACAATTTAACATGACATTATTAATAATTTTGAAATAGTTGATGCAAGATAAAGAGTGAAATTTATGTTGCATCTATTCGTAAACTAGAGAGTGTAAATACCAACAAAAACGAAAAGAATAAATTTTGTAGGTTTTTTTAACGAAGTCAAAAAGTACACAGATAACAATTTATTATGTTTGATTTCGTTGAGATCTTAAACATATATTAAGTTTACCTCACAATTTAAAACTATGTTTTTTTATGCATAGTACTGCAAGCTAAATAAAAACTCCTCTATTACACGTTGGCGGATATTCCAGCAATTTCGCCGCTGAGAAAACAATTTACCTCCGGTGACTTTCCTGTATTAATTTGTTGTCTTATAAAAGTTATTAAAAAAAAGAATTAATTTTTACCAGATTGTAAAAACAAAAGTTGTGCAACGACAAGTGAGCTCATATCATCATGAATTGGTCCCATTAAACAGATAATTCTTTCTTTTAGAAGACGAGAATAAATGTCATATGCTCTTTCTCCTCGGCCGGTCTGTTCAACAACTATAGGTATTAAGCCTAGATGATTAATTGCAGACGAATGAACAGATTTGAAAGTTTGGGGGCCATTCTGCTTACTGAATTTCTGCAAAGCAATAATTTATTACAAATAAATAAAAACCAAACTATTAGATGATAAAATTATTACAAAAAGAATATCGAATTTACCGATAAAATTCCTGCACAGCGAATAGCTTTATAAATCATATTGGGAATTTAATTAAATCTTTATTCCATTAATGATTTTTATACGATTATCGCTTTCACCTTTTATGGTTATATTCACTCTTCAGAAACCGTCAACGCGAAAATTGCAAACATTGAACTGTCAAATTGTCAATGACCACCAGTGTTGCCACTGCATTTAATTATTAAATGATCCCAAAATTTTAATACTATTAAATAAACTTTTAATTGAATCTTGACGACTTTTATGAGATAAAAAAATATTTTGAGATTAAAATAAATTTTACTCTACAATATTATCATTGCAGAGTTTAGTTACATCGATGAAATTTCATTAGAATTGGAGAATTTGTTAGATTCAGACTCCGTCTAATTGCTAATAAATCATAAAAAATTATTACAAAATTTAATATAAACAGTTGAGCAAATTAAAACAAGTAATCTAATTTTATTAACAAAATGAAGGAACTACACAACATACACATGGCAATAACACATATTTGAATTCATACTTTGTTTTGTATGCGATGTCGTTATTTTCAAGTTTTATAAACGTCTTGTGAAATTGATTATTTCAATCTGTCTATCCGTTTACATTTAATTATATACAAGTGCACTGGTGCTGCTCTATTAAATATTCTACTAATGAAGGTAAGACTTAACAAATAAAATTTTGACTTTTTTGTGTTGGCGAATAAGCCTAAATATACATTTATATCCTTATACATTTTTCGTCTATAAAATGATAAACTACTTTTTTAAAAAATTAATTTTAGTAAAATGGACGTCTGGACGATTATTGAAAAAAGTCAATACCCGGAAAAATTCTCTGGGGTTGTTCATCATGATGAAGGAGCAAACAACTTTTCCGTTAAGATATCTACAATACTACATTCAAATGTATATAAAAAGATTTCCCAATTCAAGTCATTCACTCGACTCCCCTATGTGTGCATATACTTTGAAAATGTAGTTGTGATATTTTCTACGTTCAAATGTGAAGATGTTATATTGCTGAAGACATTTGATTCAAGTATTTGTGGATTAATATTGCAACAAGCGAGCGACAAGCTTGTTGCCATTTTGGAGAATGGAATACTTCATACAGTGGATATACTTACTAAAGAACATAATTATTCAAGAACATGCATTGCCGATGAAAAGTTTCCCAATCTTATGATGTTTGAACAAGAAAATGGCAGTATCATACTTGCCAGTACAACCTTTATGTATTACAGTATTACAATCCTCGATGAAGATGTTGTCAATAACGAGTTGAAGTTCAAAATGTGTCGTATGAAATTATCAGAACTTGATGATAATACACTTCTAAAAACAGAATTATTACAAAAAAATGTTAAAAGCATTGCAGGATCAGCTTTATATCTCAAGATATCACCGGCATCAGACTTAAACGCTTTCTGCCCGATATCACATCAGAAAGTTCAGATTGGCGAAAATATCAAAGCCGCGTCTATTCAGCCATTTCTAAACAGTGACAAAGTATTGGTTTTGAAAAGAAATTTGATTAATAACTCTTACAACTTATGTGTAACGAATTTAAGTAGCTATGAGACTGAGTTCAATGTAAAGGTCAGTGAAAATTGCTTTATCATTAGTGGAGTGAATGATACGGCAGTTTATTTGGACATGACAGATGAAAGTCTTTGTATTTACCAAATTCAAGAAAATTCTCCATTGTCCCAATTGGAAATTCTTATTTCTTCACGTAATTATGAGGAAGCTGAAGCATTTGCAAAACTTCATAATCTGTCCCGAGAGTCTGTTTTGGAGCTGAAAGCTAAATTTTTACTCAGTAGTTTAAAGAAAGCTGTTTCATCTGAAGGTATCGCAGAATTACAAGAGGTTTTGTCCTCCTGCAATAATGTTGATTTCATTGTCCACTGCTGCATTGAAGGCGCCGAATCAAATGAAAATTTATCTTCACTATTACAATTCGTAAAGAAGTACTTAATAGAATTTAATGATGATATAATAAAAGCACGAATTGATGAATTAATCTGGAAAACCGATGTCTTCGTAATGCTTCGCTACGAAGATGTCGACAATGTAATGGAATGGAAGGACTTTATTAATGAACATCCCTTATCACTTTGTAAAAAGTTACTTTGTAATGATCAAATGGATCATGCTTGCATTGTATGGATGAAGTGTTACCCATATATAGCGCACAAGTTAAAGTCGAATGACGTATATGAGCTGCTATCGGCTGTGTCTCCAGATGTCAGCATAAAATCTCTTCTTTTGTGGCTGGAAAATTTCATACCTGGAGCCGTCAATGTGCTGCCTCATGCTACAGATATTATAGTCAACTGGGCTCAAGACAGAGTTTGCTGTTTAGAAAACACAAAGTGCTGGCCCGAGATTGGGATCCAATTGGCAGAAAAATTTTCCTCAATAATATTTCAAGTTAAAGTTACAATTAATTTCATTCCAACAAGTGCGGAAAAATTCTATAATTTATTGTATTGCTTAAAAAATATACAAATCTTAAAAAGTGCATACAACATTGTCATATCCTTAAAAGATTATATGACATTGTCTTCCAGTGAACTCGCAAAATTAATATTGAGAAAAGCTTTTACTGAGGATTTAGGGCTGTTGTTGTCTGACTTTATTGATAAGTTTGTAATAAAACACGCTATTAACAATGATGTTTTAATAAGAGAGCATATTGAGGAACTTTTGAGCATATCTCCTGTTATTGATGAAAACAAAATGGAGATTTTATTGGAATATATTCATAGAACTGAAGAAAGAATGAATTGTGTTCTTCTCGTCTTGAAATCTGCTAGCATCCCGTGGACAGAAAAAATTGCGAAAATTGCAGAAAAAGCTATTGAATCTAAGCATGTTTTAGCTTCAAACGTTCGGATGGAAGTGCTTCATGCAGAAATCAGAAGCATTCTAATGAAATACAAATGCCACGAGTTACTCTCCGAAGACTACGAGTACCTTATCAGGCTTATAGTGAAAAAAGGGGATAAAGATATGATGTATGATATTGATAAGATAACTGGCTTTTATTATTCCCTAAAAGATGATGCCTACATGCTTTGTATTCAAAGATACATAACTTGTTCTGAAGTCCACACCGCCCTTAAGTTATTTCATTCTATGAAGGAATGTTTTCAAATGATGTGTATCAATTCCATATTGCTAAAACTGGAAAAGCTTCTAATATCTGGAACTAATACAGAAGCTGAAGAGTACAACTATTTGGATTTTTTAAAATCTGTGGATCTTGTTAGTGACACCACTTTGAAATATCTCAATAATGTATACGAGTTGAAAACCAGGTTCAAACTTAGCATCACACTGACTGATTACTGCATTGAGAGTTATAGAAAGTTCTTTTTTAGAGATTGGTGTAGGGATAAAAACAATAGGTCTTCTAAAAATATCTGTGCATTGCTCACGAAAACATGTCAGATTGGAGAATGCCTCATGATTCCCAAGTCAGAAAGTATTTCAATTCTGCTCGAGCATTTGAATAGTGATTCACAGAAATCTGTTGCTAATATAATTTTCTCGCAGAACCTATGTTTTCTTAGCAATACAATCAAATCTCTCGATCTTATCCTACAACTAATACCCATGATTGATGTTTTTGATATTCTTGTATTGGATAACATTGCGCAATTTGTTTTAAAAATAATGCAATCTTGTAATGAGACTTATTTGACGTATTGCATAGATGTCTGCAGCTGGTTGTTTGCTATACGTTTCTCTCACAATAGCACCAAAGAAATGTTAAGCACATGGAAGATCAGCTCATTTTACAATCCTCATGTAATCAGCTCCATTATTCCAATATGGAGAGATATATTTTCGAAAAATACATCTACCAACTTCAGTTCCAAAAACTTGACAATCTGCCTTTGCAAGATAGGACACGAATGCAACGACGGATCGAAATGCTTAAAACCAACCTTAATAAAACTTCAATCTCAGCAAAATGATATCTATTTCACTAGGATATCATCATATTATATAATCAACCATTTGAAAAATAACTTGCCTTTGCCAAACTGGTTTGTGGATCTCAATGACAGCATGCTGACTAATTTAGTTCCTAAAATGTTTATGGTTGATCAACCTGATCATTTGTTAATTTCCATTTTGATATTTTCTCATTCCAATCCAGGTGAATGGCTCACTGACGTGCTGCTGAAATGTTTTGATACACACAGAAAAATATCTGTCGCTCAGTACATCTTGAAATGTAAGGAGATGTTTTACGGTATTAGCATACCGTACAATCAGGCTTTTAGTATTTACTCCCAGAACAATATTTCTTGTAAGTTGGAGAATTATGGTGTTATCTATAAGGAATGTCAACAAGATAATGCATATAATGTTGATTTGTTGTTAGAGTCTTTAGTAAATATCAAAACGTTTAACATATCAATAATAGAGGAACTTTGCACGGTCACTAATTCCAGTCTGGATAATGCTCTCATGTACTACCTATTCTCTGTGCTTAAAAATTGGGATTCTGAGTATGAAATACTTCAAGATGATTTTGGTAATTGTTATGTTCATGCAAAAACTACTAATTCTGATTTGATGCAAACATGCTTGACCATTGTACAAAATATAACATGTAAAAATGTTTTGAAAGATAATTTGTCAACTCTTTTCTTACAAGGAGAGATTAATTTACGAACTCCAACAACAATAACTCTGAGTCAATATTGTTACGAAGTATATTTATTTATTCTTAAACTGTTAAAAAATGTATCCGATAACCAAATGTTCAGTAGGGAATATTTATTATTGAAATTTTTGCAAACCTATCAAAGAGTCAGTAAACCCAAACAATCCGAACTGGACGTCTACAGCATGAAGGAAACATTCCCTAAAATTGGGTATATTAGGCTACCATTCCAGTGTCTCGTTTCATCAGACGTTTGGCATAATTTAAAACCGGAGGTAACATTGTCAACTTATGGACGGTGGTTGTCTATCGCAAGTCTATTGCCATTGAATGTTGAATTACAGGTGCGCCATGATATGATTTGTAGTAATGCTGTGCGACAAAGTATGACAACAGAAAAAAGCAAAAATGAGGCAGCTAATATGAAATGGTCCCTACACTTGAAGAATGACCATCTTCTCAGACAAGCCTATGAATGTATTCAGAACATTACCAACTTGGAATGGGCAGGAGCGTGTTTCTATCACGTCTTCCAGGGCAGTATGTTTGGCGCTGATCAAGTTGCGGCTGCAGATCTCTGCTATCAATTTGCCGAACATTGGTCCCAACTTGAACCCGACGAAAAGGTTGTCAAAAAGATGCAATCGAAGCATTTACTCACTTCGACCGTACACGTTTTGCATAAAATTGGATTAGCCGAAGATAACCTTTTGCCACTGTCAGATAATATTCGCGCTCTCATCAATGCTCTTTATCATCATGACAAAATTTTGAAATCATATGAATGCTACGACATTAACCTTGCCGTTGATGAAATTTGTGAAAAGAATGGGTTAAATGCGGCTTCAGAAAGGATGAGCATATTAGAAAAGATTCTAAACGAAACAAACAATGTAGGAATCAAATCTCAATATGTGGATGATGGTACATTAAAGAGAGAGACTTTGGCTAAAGCCTGTTATATTCTCAAGGGAACTAATCCAATGATGGCTGCATTGTATCTTTCAAGAATCGGGCTAGATGAATGTTATACTACAGATAATTATATAAGTAAAATAAGAGCTCTCCAGTGTCTTCTTAGTTTAGTAGAGACTGATGTCATTGAGAAAGTCACAAATTTCACCGTGGTCGAACTTTGGTCCAAGCTGTGGGAGCTGTATTTTATTAATTGCTTGCACATGTCTGGCCTCGAGTTTTTGACATCAATTTTCCTAGAGGACAGAAAACAGGCAATCGAACAGATTTGGCACGCAAGAGAGCATAATCATTTTGTAATATCTTTTATAATCAAAATGATATTTGTTTACAATTTGCAACTCGAAGACAATTTGTTTAGTGAAATTCTTCAGGGTATGCTGAAGTTTGATATGTCACATCAGATGAGAGAGTTTCTTCAGTCTATTAAATTATTTTATGGTGATAATTATGTTGAGGCGTGGAAAAACGTGTTGCTTAATCCATTTAAAAGATTGGACACTCCGTTGGTTGGAAATCAGAAAGAGGAATGTTATGATACTTTGAAAATTTTACCGACGTGTCCAATTACCGCACAAATAGATTTATCCCCGATTTGGTTGAATTTGATCCGTTTAGGCAATTCTGATATGGCAGCCATGGTCCTGCCTCATGTTAATACTGGTGAACAGAAAAAACTTATTTCTAAATTAGGAAAGATTCAATCTTCTTATTTGCAAAAGATAAAGACGTTTAAAAGTAAGGGCATTGTAACTACAAATACAGTTATGGCTATTTTAAAACGAGATTATGTTCGCTCTAAATAGGATTTTTGTTAAAGTATAGCATAAGAAGTATTGTAAATATTTGGGGCAATTTAGTAGTATTTTTTTTTAAACTATACAGTATTTTCTTAATTTTAGATTTAATTATTCCTTTAATGTTATATTATGAATAATTTATACAACACTAAATTTGTATTTTTTACGAAGAGAATACTGGCACTAACTATGAATATTATAAGTTTTTAAATCAATCGAGTTACTGCCGGTATCTGAAAGGTCATCCATCGTAAATAATACTTGACTAACTGTCGAATACGTCACACACGTTGCATAAAAAGTGACATTTTAGTGATTAGCTATCTGTGATTAAGTTAACATGAGTTTTTTTTTTTTTGTATAATTTTTGACTGAATTATCTACATTGCAGATAGCTAATCAATGAAAAACCATTTTTTAACTAATGTGATGTATTTGACAGCTTGTCAGCTATTGATTATATTAATCAGTCTCATTTGTATTAAATTTGATAAATCTTAAAATGTGATTGTTAAATTCAGCCCAATAGGGTATTAGATATTAATCCACAAAACCTTGTATCAAGCAGTTATAGATATGATATTTCTGGGTCTTTTGGTTATCTATAAATGTATATTATTATATATTTGATTAGTTTTGTACTTATTAAATGAAAAATAAATATGTTGAATTAATAATGAAGCTAACAAAAATATAAACAATTATTTTTATTTGAAACTTGTGTAAATTTGTTCATACAAACTTATACATTTTAGATAAAATCGGAGATTGCTGATGTCATATTACTTTGTTTATTTTTTGTTAATGCTTAAATTCTAATTCATGTAAATAAAATAATTGATATGAAATCCATTTTTTTAATTCATTAATACCATAAAATCCCTGAAGAAAACGCTCACAAATACTATATGCTGCGGTATTAATTTTGCTATCTCATGTTGCATTACAGACAATAAACTATTTATTTTATCTTTAATGTTTACCATTTTGCATTTAGCTAAACAATATTGCTTGACAATGATATCTTCCTCAAGAAATAATCAAACAGAACTTCGGTTAATCATTTCTCAGTCATATCCTCTTTTTGATATCTCAAACATGTCTGGAAAAATATTTGAAATATGTAAAAATCTTTATGATTTTGGTTGTTATATTTGTCACTGAGGACTGTCGAAGAATTGTATGTTTGTGAGTAATAACCGAAAAGGGGGAATTGAGTACAACTTCTAAAGTAAGAAAAAGCTATTTTGTTTAAAATTTGGTTTTGAAAAGTTAAGGTTTTTTCTAACCGAAAACGATAGTTTAATTTAAAACCACTTTCATTTTTGAAAATATTGAGATTTACTGAAGCAATAAGATTAGATAATAGACTAAATATATAAAAGAACTCAAAAATGTCTTAAAAAAGTTCCAAAAAACATAAGAAGGAATTAATCACACAAATATTTTATTAAAAATGTATATAACAGTTTATAAAATGTAACAATAAATTTACAAAACATGCAACATGAATGAAGGGACCCTGCTCTACAGAATATTTCTTATAAATTAATATAAAAATAAATATTAACCCATATCTCAACTAAATATTTTCCAACATGTCTGAAAGCATAGGATTTTTGTTATATTAATTTATTATTTAATATATTTTTAATTTATTATTTAATATATTTCAGTGGATGTCGTAATTTTATAAAGTTGAGATAAAGATGGATAACAGTATGGACTGTCGTTAGTTCATCAAAATATATCATTTTCTATTTGCAAAGAAACTTTTCAATAGACATGAAAATAATACTAGAGCATTTATATGGAGAAAAATAAATACTAACACATTCAATAATGATTCATCATATGTATAATTTATTCAGAATGTGTATAATTTAATCATATCTTATTGTCAAATTGTAGTATCTTTAAAACGCTACCAAAGCAAGACTTCAAAGCACTTGCAACATATTCCCACTAACAAAATATGGTTTGTATGGCAAGTCTATAAATATGTTCGTCATTTTGAGTCTATCAATGCTTTTGTTCGCCAAAAGAGCTCCCACCTATTATACTTTATATTTACATAGTCCCTTAGACCAATTGGTTTTTTTTTTTACTCATTGAACAATACAAAAAATGACATGTGATCCTGTGACAAAATCTGTAAAATTTAACAAAAAAAAAGCTTACATCTAAATCAAACCAAAATAAAAATTTGTACCGCTAAATTAACCAAATTCAATAATAATAAAATTTAGCATTAAAGGTAAGTAAAAGTTATAACTACTGGAATGCTAAAGAGCATAAATCATCTACATAGTTTCTGCGCAGGTGAGAGCCTGACTTAAAGATAACCATTATGAGAAGCAGTCGGTGGTTGGGAATGAGCAGACATTTTACAAAATAAGATAAGTCCAAGTGAAATTTACTTGACTTTGATTTGTTTCGAAACCGGCTACAAGAATAAATTAACAATGGTTATGCAAACATATATTTTCATAACACTTGACTTTTGAAAAAACAGGTTTACATATAAAAAATACTGCCAATAAATATTGCTTGCCTGTGTGAAATTATATTTTTGTACATCGTTTTGTATTTTTTATACGATTATAAGTGTGTTAGAGAAAATTTGAATGACATTTTCAGATAGTTTATTGACAAATTATTTTTTATCATTATTTTTTCTAAATTATTAAGTCAGCGCTTATTAGCTGAAGAAAGTCGAGTCGAGCCAACCATTTTTAAACAGAACATTAACATTTTTTTAACCTAAGCCAACAAGCCAAGGCATCGGGACCACAACAACTATCTAAGGCATTTTTTGTGTTTGAAGTAGAAGTAATTTTTCCAGTAAAAAATATCTATAAATTAAAAATCTGTTTTTTAAAAAAAATTGCTTTTTGTTTTAAAATTAATATGTTAAACTGTTGTAGCTAAAACTAAAAAAAACAATGATCCTACGTGATTATCAATACAATAATTGTTTAAAGATCATTTGAAAATGAATTGTCATTAATTTACTTGTATTCAAGTGATAAACAACAATAAATGACAATTCATTTTCAAATTATCTTTCTACAATTATTGCACTGATAATCATGTAGAATCATTGTTTTATAAGAAATACTTGGAACAGAGGCAAATTAACTAATATTATTAACACGTTGACCGCCAAGCGGATTTTCGTAAAATGTCCAAAAATTGTTTTCACGTTTTTAGGGTTAATTTAACATAATGAGCCGAAATACAATTATTTAATTTGTTTTGAGATATTTTTGAGGTGATTTATTGGTATTTACAGGTATGTCGTGTCGGCCACCGGTGGCCGACGCAGCCCAATTGGAATACCTCCGTGTCGGCCACCGGTGGCTGGCAGTCAACGAGTTAATAAAATACAGTTTTTCATATAAATATCATAAAGTTAGTAAATTTCTTTCTCTGAAGCTTCTTTCTTTCACATTCAGAGAGTCAAAAAACATTAGACATAACAAGATGATTTTACATATGTAGTACATAATTCGTAAGAGTTAAACCAGCAGACAATGAAACTGTTAAAAAATTAAATATTTCAAATTGAACGTATCCGCAATTGTTGCGCCAAGCGTGTAAAATGAATAATATTATTCAAGCTCAAAATCTGTTTTTGATATTTTATTTCTTTAACTTCATGATAATTATATATAAGTAAATGTTGTATGATAATCTTACATTATAATCCAGTATGACATGACTTGTCATTCAATAGATGTATAAAAACATTGAAATACCTACCCATTAAAATCTAAATATTTATAAAAGTTATTGTACCTTATAAAGAAATAATAACAAAATAAACTATGATAAATGTTTACTTTCAGAGGTAAACAATCATACTTGACCAAATTTTCATGGAAAATAAATATATAACAGTCAGTGACTTTGAATTTATCAAGTCTATATAAAACTAATACTGGCAATCATATTTAAAAGTTATCACACTTTTGACACCTTTTTATAAATATTTTCTAACTTGTAAAAATGAAAGTAAAAATACATTTTTACATTCAGGTTTTGAAAGACTGATTAAATATTATTATTCAATATTAGATAACGTTACATAGATTGCATATGATGTCACATAACTACATAAATATGTCCAATTTAATTGACAAAATTTCAGTGTTTATTTTTTTAAATATTTGATCTAAATTGCAGGTCGTTTAACAGATAAATAGCGTTTTATTAAATTTGTGTAACGTATTGGACACCTCGGTAATCACTGTCCAATTTAATCAGTCTTTCAGAATTTGGGCACTAACAATTAAGTTAAATTATTTATTCCACTTAATTAGTTTACCCGCATGGATTATTTTGAACAAATATAGTTGTATAGACAATTAGGAAATATGAGACGAGAGATCCCACGGCAGATCCTGCTTGGGAGATGCCCCCGCAGTAGAACATCCAGGAGCCCCCCTCAGTCCTGAATACTGTGGAAATGCACAGCTTGATGTAACTCACGAGCCCCACCACGAATATCCATGCCAGAACCTACAATTTTACAAGTTTAAATAAAACGTTGCTGTATAAAATTCATTTAGATATTTTTATAATAACATTTTTGATTAAATTCTATAACTTCACTGTAGAACAAGTATTTCATTAAAGATATTTGCAATGTCAAGATGCAGGTGTGTAATAATGTTTTTGATACCTCTGACTATTTACATATTAGCAAAGTAAAATAATTATTTTAAGAATAGTACTAAAGATGAGATTATAAGCCTTTTCATCTTATCTCAAACTAAACATTAAAATCTGGTTTGCCTGCAATTTTGCCAAAATTTGCATTTCTTTATTATTATTACATCTAATTTCCAACATAGAGAATTATACTTAAGTTTGTTACGGGGCAAACAATTTAATCTAATTCAATTTAACAGGTTTAAAATAGTTTTGGTAAGATTCTTTACTTTGAGATGTATCACATAAGTAACAAAATCAGTGTGATCAATGTTTAAATTAACAGTCAAATCAAAATTAAAGTAATAATCCTACAATCTAATTTGATTGTAAATAGGAAAACATTATCGTTTTTAAAAGGTTAAATTACAAAATTGTATGTGAACAAGTTTTAAGATAACTTGTTCACGTGATGAGATTGTTTTATTTTCATGCTGTTGATTTTAGTAGTAGCTTTATTTTGGATCTTGTGTGATATTTACAAAAGATTGTTAACAGTTGTTTCCAGAAACCAGGTATAATAAAACAAAATAACTTACCACAATAACTTCTCCAGCTACACTGTGGACCAGAGGCGGAGTGGGACTCATTACACTTGTGGTCACCACATATGCCACAAACACGGAACAAACTGCAGTGAAGAGCGATATGGACCGATTAGATGTTCGTGGTAAGAAAACTGCCACGAAACAAGCGATAGGATTAGCCATACTGCTCAATGTAACAGCCAAGTGATATGCTGTGTTACCATACGGTAAACAAGAATATGACTGTATGCTAGGAAATATCCCATTACCAAAAGCGCAAATAATTGATATTAATACTAGTAAAGATGCTGCACGCTGAGTAGATATTTTATTCTTTTCAACTGGCTCCTCTGATGATGTGCTTACAGTATCAGAAAATTTATATATTTCTTGGTGATTTGTAAGATCAGTTTCACCAATATGCTTCATATCATAAGATAATTCTTTTTCTGGAAATCTTTCTGTTAAACCGGTCACTCTTTCACTTTGACATGTTGTTAAGTGATTGAGTAAAACAAATCCACAAAAACTAATAGCCAGAGCTACAGCAATAAATATAAAATAATACTCAGTACCAAATAAAGGTTCTGAATATAATACTTCAGTTTTATTTCCAGGAATTACGAGACACTCTGGGTTTCCTCCCACTCCTTGAATGAGGGCTACGACACTGGGAATAGATCCACTCAAACCTTCACCGATAAAATAACTGGTGAGGTAAATATTCTTGAAATTCCCCATGAAAGGATAAAATAGGACAGAACTGGTGCAGCCGACGAGAGCGGTGAAGAAAACCAACACTAGAAACACTGCACTGCGAGGTTTTCCACCGATTATTACTGTATAGTCATATAAAAACGAAGTAAGAAGAGCTGCCACAAATCCTATTAATAAAACGCAATATATACAATATGCATCATTGATTTTTTTAGGGAAAAATCTACGTGCAATTGCATAACTAATAGGACCAATATTAGCTATTTGCACTGTGATGGACATATAAGAAGGCAACACCCATTTCTCCGGGGCAGAATTCACCAAAAGTGGAAGTTGAACAAACATTCCATTTACACCGACCCACGCTCCCATTCCAAAGCAGATTGCAAGAATATCGACCAGGATCTTTCGCTCCCCCATGATGCTCTGTTGGCACTTCTTAATGAACTCCTTCATATTGATTTATCTTGAACTTTATTGAATTTAAAGTCCTACTGATATCATCGTCTGTAAAGAAGATAACATTGGAACTTTGTTAAAGGTCATATATCTAGGGAGAACCTTTGTAAAATACCCACACTTTTATTTTATATTTTCTAAAACATCTGTTCTATTTTTTGTTGTGTTGTCATACAAAATAATAAGAAGCTTACATGTATAATACTGCAGTAATTTGATATATATGTATAAAAAGTGTGGGCACTTTCTTCAAATATTTTTTTTTAATAATTTGTTAGTGCAATCATGTTTCATACAAAATTTCATACAAACATTCAAAATGTCTTTGGCATTCGCTTAGTTACGGGGAAATTGCAAAAAATCATAAAATATTTTTAACCAAAGACTTTTTTAAAGTCTATTTTATAACTATTAACTAGGATGTTGTGGTTGGTTTTATATAATGTGGTTTTATCGATAACGATAATGTTTTTAGATCACATAAAATATTTTTTTGTATGGATCCGTTTCAAGAAAAAATATATTATGGAGTAATAGCTTAGAGAAAAATAAAGAGTTTTGATCTATCGTCTATCTAAGCATCACAATATACATTTTATATTGAGCTTATAAAAAGTAACATTTATTTATAGAGTTTAATTTCCATACTGACCCTCGAATAATTTAGAAGCTAAATAAAAAGCAACAAAAATATCAATTACCAAAATGGTAGGTCTAATAGCCACTGTCCACTTTGTAGTCCAATTGACCATATATTAAATTAACCTAACAGGTTTCAAGACTGACTACTTATCTGCTTGAACCAATCAACTTCAATCACTGAGACATACCGATAATAAATGCACCGTAAAGGTGTTGAATTATTAAGAAAATGATAATGGCACTGGATGCTTTAGCTATTATATATATTTCAATATAATAGCTAAATTTCTAACTCACAAACGCTACAACCTGATAAAATTTGCTCACTAAATCCCAAAATAAAAATAAATTAACGTTTTTAAACCTAGACATGAGTAACTACACTAAAAGTGTGGGTTACTCATTTCAGAATTGAATAAATATAGGTTTAAAAAATATATTTTACACAAATTAAGAAAAAGTCATTTATTATTATTGATGAAAATTAAATAATATAGGTTTGATTACGAACGAAACTAAAACTGCACAAGCAATTATTATATTCAATTTAGGTATATTTTATTTAATTGGTTTGTTTTCAAAATTATAACCTCTTCGCGGAAATACAATTAGTGTAGAATTACGTGAATAAGTTACATCATATTTAAACCAGCTTAAGTATTATTAATCTTTAGCTAAACAAAAAAGACTGTAATTCAAAGATAGTAATGAGTGATTTTGAAAAGTCAATTGACATTCGTTAGATAAATATTGATGGTAATTGTTATAAAATTATCATTACTGACCATGTTTACGTGAAGATACTTCTACATAAATCGGTAAATATGGTGTTTCGTGCATCAACTGAGTGAAACTTATATCCACGGAAGTCTCGTGAGCATTCCTGAAGATCGACAGTCATAAATTACTATGAAGCCAACAGGCGAATGGTTATTTCACTACTGAGGAGTAATTTAGAAACTCGAATGTCAAAAACATATGCGAAGCCCATCGAGGAGAAACTGATATTCTTGTCTATTGTTCAAAGGTCGCAAAATATAAATGCACGAGTACACTGCGTTGTTACTGATTTATTTCACTAAAATAAATGCTTATAAAAACATAAAAATTAAATTAAACTAAAAAAAAAAAATGTACAATACTAACATGTTCTGTGTAAGATTTAAAAAAAAAAGTTTGAGTTACCTTAAAAATATAGTATATGATATATATTAATTTAAACAGGTTGATAATTTTAAAAGGTTTTTTAAAACACTAAGTAGTATTTTTTTTTTATTTTTTAAATTTTAGTATGGCAGCACTGAATAATTGTGTCAAATTCAAAATATTACAAATCTGTAACGAGAGATTATGTATGCGATGTGTTTATATGGATTTATAGATACTTGTTTAAATTGATATGCAAATAATCTTAACTTATCTTTTAAATCAAATTTTTATTACGTTTGTGTGCCTTTGGATCAACATACTTTTATATATTTTTTACCTTATTTATAGCAAAAAATAGATTATGAAACAAACAATCATTGTTGCCGGAGTACAGTGTCAACTGAAAATAAAGTACACCAAGCGCGTCTGCCATTATGTTATATATATGTATGTATTATGTTTTCATAATAAAAATGTATTAAAGTTAACTTATCAATATAAATTCTTATAACTTAAAAATAAAATTTAAAAAAATCAGTGTACCATACATGGAGCATATTCTTAATTCATTACTTTTCTCTGGATATTAACATTCCATTCATCTGCTACTCCAAACATCTTCTGAGCTCTGAAGTTTATATATAATTTTAGAAATTATTTAAAAAAATTGAAAATGATTAGATAATTCTTGAAGTGACGAGACTTCGGCTCAAGAATTTTAAAGACATGTAGTGTATTATTTAATACCTTTAAATATTATAAAGTCACAAATCACCTGTCAATGATCTCATCATATGTTTTAACTCTACACACTTCTTACCAAAGGATTATTTTTGTTTTTACTGAGGAAATAAAGACTTTGTAATTTTTAACACACTTTATTTTGCTCATCTTATAATTTAAAACACCAATTTTCATAGAAAAAGCATACAGTAAGATTTTTACAGTAATATAAGTATACAAGTATATATGTTTAAATTATAAATTTTATTCACACGTACATTGCATAATATCAAAAATAAACTGAAGGTGTAAATTGCAAGAGCTTTTTTTTTATAAATGTTGAAAAACATTTTATGTTACTGAAGCGATAGAATTAACTTTTTCAGTCAGAACACAGATATGAAGGCACACATAGATGTGTATGACATTGCTTTAACCCCTGGTTATAACTTTAATCTGATTATAACTTTAAAACTTTTTGGTTTCATATTTAGTACTGGCATGTTATGATACCTGTAACTATGTTACAATAAGAGCAATATAGTATGGAAAACGGAAAACGTTTTCCTTCATCGCCTTCTAATGGCTTGGTGTCGTGTGTCACCAAGGGGGTTGAGATTATTTTGTGTGAAATTAATTAAAAATATTTTTAGGTTTGTTTTGTCGGCAAGTGCACATTCTTATGCGTAGTGTCAGTGCCATTCGTCAAAAAGTACTAACCAAGGGTTAAAATCGAATATTTTTAATGAAAATGGATTACGCAGGCGCTTATATCTATATTCAAATGTATTTTCATAATAATATACAATTCTTTTATGTACATTAAAATTTACGATGCTTTTAGATTTTTATTAATGAAGCATAATAGACACTAAAATTGTTTTCTTTTAAATCGATGGAGCTTATCAATACTCCACGTCTTGAAATTTTATATCATAGTTTAATATATATGAACCATTTTAATATTTAATATGGATGAATCAATTTAGATTCTAAAGGGGATTTTGGCAAATACAAGACGTAACAAAATAATATTTTAAATTCTTTTAATACAGAGGGAATCAAATATGACTACAAACATTTTTCATGCATATTTGCCAGGAATTTAATTTTAACGTGACTTGCATTCAAATAAACATATTTCACACAGTATCTAAAAGACTTTTAAAATATCAAAATTATTTTAGAAACTGATTTAGTTTTTATAGAGATTGCCTGTTTTTTTATTTACATGGGGTATATGGATACAATTATTTTTATAATATAATATAAAATATAAAACATTTTATATTAACAAATGAAATAAAAGCTACAGATTTATTTTCTAATTTTTAATACTAAATCATTGAGAGCTCTTTTGCCCATAGGTTTTGATTCTGCAAAATATAATTTTTCCAGGTAACCAAACTTGGTGACATTTTCAGAAGTCTTAAGTTTTATACTCAATATTATGTCCAATTATTGCTATATTATGGTGGCTAATTGAGTTGAATTTGTAAGTGTTAATTCTTATTTATAATAGTCAACATAATTGTTTAAAGTATGTATCTTTCATGAGTCATTTTTTTACGGAGCCTCTACGGGTAAAAGAGTTCTCAAGTAATTAATATCAGTAGTATTGCCAATCATTTGGCTAAATACGTCTAGAAATAAAACGTATTTTCCATAAAAACCATACTGGTTGCTTAAAATGTATGTAATAATACTTGATTCATCTGTGTACAAAATAATTTTGTCTGTGTTACACCATTTTCAGCTGATATATCAAGAGTCGCCAATTATGTTTTTGATTTCACAATACTTTTGCTTAGGTTGATATTTATTTTGATATTTATTAATTTGATATCATAGTCCTTAAAGTAAAATCTCTACGCAAAGACTATTGTTTATAGTGGCTGAGAGTTGTCTTTCGAATACTTTAGACTACTGAATAGTTCAAAACTAGTGAACATGTGTTACATGCAACACACCGACCTCCATCAAACACCTGGAAAACTCAGTCATCTGTAGATACGTCAATATAATATTTTTTACATATTATATCATACTCATAATCATCATCACAAAGTCCAGGCTGCATCTGACCCGATACTTATTACTTTATTGCCTAAAGTTCGTCTACCATTACATGATGACCATCTTCCGGCAAGCAGTTTGTGTGATGTATATCTTATAATTTACTTGTATGAAGTTCTATTTTTGTTATTAAGTTATAATATATTTTTTGTATTGGTATTATGATACTGCATTTTGCTTTTAGATATGTACATTCTATTAGGAAAGAACCAATGAGAATATTATTTTTTGTTACATGGTTCCAATATACAAATTGTTCTACTTCTGTATATTTTCATACCTCTATGGGTAGCTAGCTTTTAATATTTGTATGCGTAAATGTTTTAAAATGACTAATATTTAATTTTAAAAAAATTACGTGAAGTATTTATGATATGCTAGATTCACAACAATAAATGGTTATCTAGTAAAGCTAGACTAGCCTCAGGTCGAAGGAAGTGTGTGAGTTTAATCTTTTCTGTGAGTGTTCTCCCTTGAAACCGTTAAATGTTTTAATTCTTCAAATAAATTAACTTATGCACAATAATTATAAACGCTCACAAAAGACAACGAATAAGGTTTCTGATTTAGTACAAAATTGTTAGAAAAGTTTAGTAGCATTCATAGCGATTTAAGGTGTAACGATATTTATCCTCTTAATAAAATAAATTAAATACAATCTATGATTAAGTGATTTTAGGACGGTAATCTTATGAATATCTTATATATTTATACTAGGAAAAAAAAAATGATTTACTTGATTCTTAGCTTTATTAGTGTCAACACTAAAGAAATCAAATGAGACTTGAAATTATACATTAAATCAAATGAATATTTAATTGTAAAAAGATACAATTCTATTGCTTAGTAATAATACTGGTGGCAGAAGTTATATTATCGATAAAAATAAAACGAAGAATTGTAATTAAAATAAATTGTAGATAAAAATAAGTATAATTTACATTCTATAAAAATGAAGCCTGGTTTCATATCACACTCCCCACAGAAATAAAAAAAATCTAGAATTAACCTACGGTTCAATAAAAATATATGTAAGCTGCTTAAGTCAATTAGATTTTTGGCTTCAAAATAAAATATTCCTGAAAAAAATTGATACTGCCAGAAATCAATAAATTTTTGAAATAAAAAGAAATACTACAAATAAAATTTTTAACTTACAAATAAATATTGTTAACATTGAGTAAAAGAATTAACTATATACATAAATCTAAAATGTTTAATTTTAGAGTTAAAGTCAAAGCACGAGGTTTATTTTCAATTGATTATCCATTTTTTTTAGTTTCTATTAATGTTGATTTACACACAGTTCAAGCAATATTTATTGACACTACAAAGAACCCCAGAGATATGCGATTATGATGCATAAAATTACACAAATCTATAATTATTCTAAAAAAATGACTAATTAAATATTATATTGATTGCACTTCTCCAATAATCTATGAAAACTTGACAAAGCGATGTTTTCTTCAAAATGTTGATTGAATCTATACATTGTAATTATAATGACATTATACTACATTTATTTTACATTTAATAATGAAGGGTATATTTCAATATTTCCAAATGCATGTGAACTTTAGATATTTTATTAATGCATATTTTTCGTTAAAAAGCGTTCTAGTTTACTATTTTGTTTTATTGTGTAGGTGTGAATTATAATTTAATACTAATTACTTATACAATATGGCTGAATATTTTATGAATTTATATAGAATGATGAAAATTTCAATAACATTCAAATGTCTACAATAATTAGTTATTGATGTTAATACTATAACAAGTAGTCGACAGCAGCTAGTTGCCTTAACTTGTATTTTTTAACTATTTCAATTTCTTATGATTTTTGAAATATGGAAGATAAGAATTATAGTATCCAATAAATAAGTTCATGCCTTTTAAGAATTAAAAAAATAAAATTTTAGACTATTAAATTTACATAAAAATATATTAAAGTCATTATGTGACGATCGAACGTAGAAAGCCATTCTTAAAAACCAGAGACCAGAGTGATAAACTAAATAAGTGAGAAGTTAGATTAGTTGGTCCCAGTAAGAAAATATAAATCTTTACGATAATTTTTTATGCTTTTCCTGTTTACAAGTTTCCACATTATATTATCATAATTTATACCAGTCATTTTAGTTATACTATGATTTAGATTTAGATTTTACATTCATTGGATATTAGAAAAGCAGGCGGCATTTAATATACTTTCACGCCAATGAATTTGGCAGAGTGGATCAATTAATAAATTTGAGATTTGGCTATCATATTGCCATGTGAATTATTTTAAATGATTTGAAGAAATTAATTTAAACTAAAAACTTGCTAAACTTTTTCGTGTATAAGTAATTAACCGTTAAAATTGTCCGTGGCAATATAATGATTAAAAATGGCAAATTTTTTTTCTCAACATTTCCTTTATACTGAACATTTCTTTGGGGATGATCAGTTCTTTGTGGGTGACTACAAAATATAATTATTAATTCATAAACATATATTGTATAATTATAACAACACTTTCTTACCTTCTTAACAAAGTTAAATGATGGTTGTAAGAAATTGTTATTAGTTTTATGATTTATCATTTTTCTTACTGTTTATAAAAATTCATTTTTTACAATAAAAATATATTTAAGCGCACAATCTAATGTCCATAGATAGTTGTGATGAAATTGAATTTATGAACTCACACTTATAAAACAAGTACAAAATATATTTAATGAGTTCATTGCATTTTTTGAAATTTTACAAAAGCAGTCACCCTAGTCACAAAATCGCGGTAAGAAACGATTATTCTTTATATTTTATATTTTTATAAGCAAATGAATTATTAATAACTAGGTACTGGGTGAAATATCTTAAATAAATAAATTTGTAAATATTTTATATCAAATACACAGTTGGAAAATGAGAATGAACAATTATTCCAATAAAACATAAATAGAAAAAATAAAAATTCAGTGAGATATAAGAATATTTATTATCAAAATAGTTTAAAGTCTACTATCATTAGGTGTATTTTCATGAAATGATACAGAAGAGTAAATATGGTAAAGATGAATGGCTGCTTAAATATTCTCGTGACATAATTGACATTTTATATTCTTTGAGGTGCATAAATTTAAGGAATCTAGTAAATTTCACATTAAACATCATGGACCATAATTTAATAAGAGTAAATATCGTATTATTTCATAGATTGCTCAAAAATATACATAATTTTTTAATAAACACGGGTATCTAATTTCATAAAGATAAATGTGAATATTAGTAATTTTTAATGAATATTATTTTTCTATGATAGAAGATCATACGAATAAATATTATGGTCATCGATTCATACATATGTCTATTCTTAAATCGATATGGACTGATGCACCCTCGTAGGTTGTCATTATTTAAGTCTAATAATACATTTATGATGATTTAAGTCCATATTAAATAATATAAAGATGATGTTTGGGCAAAGAACTTATTTATGAAGCAATCATACATCTAATTGTTCACAATATTAAAATAATAATAATATTGTTACATCTTTAAGAATTTTTTTCAGTGGCCTTCATGAGTGGAAAAAGTGCTTTCTAGTATTACATTAAATTTTAAGTTAAAAAATCTAGAAAATAATTTTAGGATTATTGAGTTAGGGTATGTAATAGTGATATATTTCATAAATGGTAGACTGCAGCAATTATCAGATCAACATATGATGGATTGGCGAGAGTACTTCACCTCAGTGATTCTTAAGTCATTTTACATCCTGGTAAATGAAATTGTACAACAATGTCTGGTGTTTTTAAAGATTTAATAGAAAGTAAGGTAATTCAAAGTACACTGAAAGTATATTGAAAGTAGTAAGTAGCTTACTGCGGAATAAAACAAGACTGACAATTAAATTATGTCTCAAGACTTATAAGTTAATATTTTAATCAGTGTCCTTTTTTTCATTTCATAAATGTATTGTGTACAGGATATTTGTGTCTCTGAATAGGTTTTTTTGTTGTGTGAGTACGTACAATCTATTCTATTGATACGGTATTAGTACATGACTACCAGTAAATAACATTGTCTGTGAGGTGTACTATTAAATAGGAAAAGAATTAAAATATTTGGTATAAACTAGATATTATATAAGCGTTGAAAACATGAGCCAAAACGGTTTACATGATAGTACATAAGCCAGATATCATATGATTTAGAAAATTTACCAAAGCATGTTTTGCAAGTGTGACGTTTAAGTATTTATAAATATACTTGTCCAATGTATAAGTGATTTTGATAGTGACCGCATTGAGACAAGGTTTAGGGTGTACAATAGTACGCAGGGCTCTTCCGGGTCATGGAGGTTTGCGCGTGCGGGAGAGTAGATCGGTGAGGGCGCACACGAGGCCGGAGAGGAGCTTCCACAGGGAGGGCCGTGGCGGAGAGCCCGGGGGAGGCGCAGGGCCCGCGGGGAGTGCGGGGGCTGCATGGAGGGGTGAGAGGGTTGGAGGGTTCTTGGGGGGTGCGGGGGCTGCGTGGAGGGGTGCGGGGGGTGCGGGGGATGCGGGGGATGGGGGGGCCGCGCGGAGGGGGGCGGGGGGCCGGCTCGGCTCGGCGCGCGGCCGGCCGGTCACTCAGGCGTAGTCGGTCTCGGTGGACAGGGAGCGCTCGCCCAGGGAGCAGCGCTCTTCCCCGCAGCAGTGGTCTTCGTCTGGGTGGCCTGCAATGGGAGAACGCATTATTCGAATTTACGCAACAAGCAAGGAAGCACAGGAGCTGAGAATCTAAACAAACCGAACGATTCTTTTAAAGGACTCGCATTCATCACTCACTCGGGCTTATTGTGTTGTAGCGGTCGGTGCACATGCACCGAGCTACTTTCGCCGTCGATGTTATATTGATTGTTGATTATGGATGTAGATCAAAAGGCTGGCGAAATGTTTGCGTATTCGTTTATTTATATGAATTGGACAAGACAGAATAATACGTGGTTACTGGTCGAGTGCCTGCGTCTCTCCTGTGTGGGGTTGCGTTATCGCTGGGGTTGTTGTAAAATTAGAAAGTCTCTACCTGCGGTAGGGGCGGAGCTTAACAAGTCAAATATTGTAGCGGTGTATTTGCACTGACCGCTACACTACTAACTACTAGTCAGAGCTAACTATTCCAATAACAGTTTCGCCGTTAATGATGTTGAGGTCACCAATTTCGCCAATGGTGAGGTTGATGGTTGCGGGATTGATGTGATGGTTGTAATTTATTCAGTATAAGTACACTGAGTAGAAATGTACGTGGTTACTGCTTCGATGCCGCGAGGTCTCTCTGGTGAGAAGCTGCTTTTATAGGGTCCCGCTGCCTTTGTGGATAGCGTAAACAGGAAGAATCCCACGTATCGGGGGTGTCTCATTGCGAGGACATTTCGCCTGAAATACGATCGCCTTTTGACTACTATGGGTTTATGTCATATTTTAATGGGCCGTCTAATAAAATATCTAATGGATTATGGGTCGAATATTACATTCCAAAAGGCCGTAAGACACGTGTACCGATGTAGGTACTAACCCGTACAACAGTAACAACGCCAATAAAAACTATATAAAGAGCTCCCAACTCTTCACGCGGCAGAGAGACTTCGACACTCAACATAACCAGTGAAATACCATCTTGTAAAGTTGTTTTGTGTCTTCAAATTCCGAATATCGCCGTATTATGCTGTAACTTCAGTCAGGGTCACCAATTTCGCCGATGTAGTTGAGATGTCCTGGTGTCGTGATGTGGAGTATTGGTTGCAGGATTCAGGTGTGGTTTTTAATCAGAAGGTCGGCAAAATATTATTACGTATTCAAGATATTTATTTACAACTTTACATGATGGAATTTACATGAGGTCACTGGTTATGTTGAGTGTCGAAGTCTGTCTGAGGCGTGAGTCTAGTCTAGTGTATTTGGATTTATCGGCGAAACAGGAAGATTTTCCTTTAGCACCTTCAAAATGACTGGGTGACTTGTGTCACCGTGGGGTTGTGTTGTGGAGTCAGTCCTCGAGGTTAAACTCGAAGAAGGTGTTGATTGAGGGATTTGGAACTAAGTGGGTGAAGATTTGGAAGGCTGTGTGCGAGATCGATGATGACCTCTTGGATCGTTTTGGTGTTGGTGTTTCTGTGGAGCTGGGCATTTTGGATGAACCTCGGGGCATTGAGTGCCTAGCGGAGGATTTTATTTTGGAGAGGCTTGTGTTTCTCAGATGGAATGTATCCCCAGATGGGGCAGGCGTAAGTGAAGATTGCGCTGGGAGCTCTTTGTATAGTTTATATTGGTATTGTTACACCGCCGAGTAGTTAGCTCGATGAATTGTAGCTCTGTGTATGAGTACCGACCGCTAAAGTGTTAACAATTTTTTTTTTTCATTTTTAATTTTTGAATTAGCTTCTCTTAACCTCTCTGCTTGAAAATCGCAACATAAGGCAGTGGCGAAACAGGTCGCGTAAATCACGTAGAAAAACACTAAAAATGTTTATGTTTAAATCACACAGCTCCACTGTTGAATTTCTGTCAAAAACATTGAATATTTTCATCAAAAGGCTTAAAGGTCAATATTATAATGTACACGAAACCATTTATATATTTTCGTAACATGGCTGATTTCAGAAATCCTATTTATTCTTATATGCTTGCATATTTATATTTATAACCAATTCATCAACATTTCGACTGTACTTTCTTTAGAAAATACTACTACTTTTCATAATATAATTTAAGATAAACCTAATTTTATAGTTTTCACTAACAATCTACCTAGCCACAATCGATTCATGTTTTCATACACCTACAAATTTAACTTTTATAAAAAAATAATAAAAAATATACAGAGTGAGTCCTGCCTGCTCTCAGATTTAAAAAAAATATATAATTATGTCTTAGTAAAAAATACAATTTAATTTTATTAAAGTAACAATGAGGGCTGTGCAGTTCTAATTACCCATTTATTATGTAATTTTAAGACAATAACAAATATTAATATGTAATTAAAATTATAAAATAAACAATAAAAATATTGGAACATTTTTCCAAGCGATTTATATGTATTACATATTCTTACTCTGCAAATACAATAGTAAAAACACAGAAACCGCGTATAAAAGAGTACTCAAGATATTTATTAATTATATTAGCCAATAAGTTTAAATGCCGATAAGAATATTAAAATCACCCTGTATATGTACTGTAAAGTCAGAACATTTTATAATACTAGACGCTCTAAATCTGGTTACATATTCCATTAAGCTACTAACATTGAACATTAATTTCGAGTTTCTTCATTATTCCCCGAGTCATTCGTCAAGATCTTACTGAACCTCGAAATTGGAAGAACCAACTGTTGGGATTCTTCATTCTGTGACCCTCTTCAGCGACGTCTCCATTATTCTGTCGGAAATGCGTGGGCCCTTTCATAATCTGGATATTTTATAAATCATATTTTCGGGAGCGGTTAGAAGGTCCACAGGTAAAAGACAGTGTGTCGAAATTAATTTTAAATTGAAATTAAAATCGACCAAGGAGTCAAAGTATTAAAGAGAGAAAATCGAATTTCTAAAAAAATACTTTTTATTTCGCCAACTAATTAAAAGTCAATGGCACATTGACAGATTGACATTTTTTGATTAAATTAGATGAGTTGAAGAAGTAAAGCTTTTTTTTAATTTTCAGGATAGGAGGTTATTATTGTGATTCAAATTAAATTAAAGGTTTTTTGTAAAATATATTTAAGAGTTTTGTGGCGTAATTTACACATGATTAAAATTAGTAAATTTTGAAAAATTTTAAAAACGCAAATAACTATTAAAGCCTAGATTATGAACTGCATGTATTATTTTTAGTTATAACGTTTATACGTAGTGTATAAATATATTTTTTAATTTTCTTTGTAGAAAATGTTATTGGAAAGGAATCACTCTCTCTTTCTCTATAACAACGTTTCTTACCCTCATTATTCTTCATTCAACCTTGTAACAAAGACAAAATCTAAAGACACACTGCGTTGAAAGGACAAACAGGTCACACCCCGAAATGAGGTTCTTCCAAGGGTGAAGGGATGTTTTGTCACGTCAACAAATGTCTGAAAACTATCTTTCTAGAAGTCTATCCCTGGAACGAAGTTTAATTATCATATCTTACTTCTCTGCACTAAGTCAAATTAATTATTAATAAATTTATAAAATAAAACATAGCTGAATGATAACTAGGTGCACTAAGTGTAGAAAATACTTAAATAATCTAAAACTAGTTGGTGTTAATAATAAACGTGTCGATTTAGTAAATAAGTAAATGTCTAGAAGTATTCATAAAAAAATTAAGAATAAGATTTTGTAACATTAAATTAAATTCATACTAACTTTTAAAATATTTCTAAATAAGTGAAAAATAACAATGCTATAGAAATTATTAGTTCAGATAAGGGCTTATAGTTTTAAGCCATAATTCTTTATCAGAAATAGTTTGTTATTTACCGGAAGTAGTTTTAATGAAAAATATATATTTTCATAATTTTCCAACAAATAATTTTTTTTTTTAAATTTCTGATAAAAAAAAATGGGCTGACATTTAAAATATTAAAATTAGAAAACATACTAATAGTAAAATATCTGTGTAAATGTTTAAGATCGATGGTTTTCGTATAAAAATCAAGAAGTGTTATTACATTTTCGAGATGTAAAAATGCATTTTAATTTTATGAACATTATTTATAATAGATTTAAGATTAATACGTATGCATATTAAAAAAAAAAATCAGTCTTTTAAATGAGTTTTTATGAAATACACCAGTACATGCAAAAAAGGATATTAAAGTATTATCATTTTTCTTCATAAAAACTCCATCTAAAAAACTCAGTATATTAACAAAATAATTTTTACATAACATGATCAGACTTTAATTTTTTTGAGGCGTAATGTTTTGTATTTGTGTACATGAAGGGTTTCTAGTTTTGACCACTGTGTATACTTGGATTGGATGTTCAAGCAAGATGTATCGGTATAAAGGTATCGTCTCCAATTGCCTTCTATTACAACAAGGTACAGTGTATTTGATCATAAATATAAAATATAATAAAAATTATTATTATTTAGTTCCATTCAAACATTATTGCTTCCGCCATTTATTACAAATAAAAGCAGCATATTTTACTAAATTTTTGAATAATTTTAAGCTATTTTTTTTCACTTGTAACTGATGTCTATGATTGCTTACCGTTACTTTTTATTTTGAGTAATGATTAGTTGAGCAAAACATTTTTTTTTTTTCAATTCAGCGTACTCGTATTTGAAGTTAAAATACTCTTAATTGAACCGGAATTGCAAGTATTTATATATTGTACTACATATTATCGAGATTTTAAGTAGTTTTAGTTCAGTTTATATTGGTTGACCGATACTTCAGGTAATATTAGCTATATGATATTAACTCGTGCGTATTGATTGACAAATACGATTTCAACTAACTGATGGCAATATCATATTAATATAATTAACTAATAACTCGATTAATCTTCTTCAATGTGTACTTACTAATAAATATTTAATTAAGTGTTTTTATGTATATCTCAGTAAGATAGTATTGTTAGAGATCTTCTGCTAAAACGTAGTAAAATCTTTAAATGCAGTCAAACCTCATATTGCGAGTAACTCGATTTGTGAGTGTTTCGCACTTTGACAAACAACTTTTTTAGTCATATACGAGTATCGGAAAAAAATATTGACAAACCTTGGGTTCGTGACTCGGACTTTGTTGAGCAATAGTAGAATTTTATGAAAAAAAGAATAAGACGAAGAAATTATTATACTAGGAAGGTGAACAGAAGATGAATGTCACATTTACGCGAAATCTTCAAAAGAAGTCAGTAGCAAGTGTTACTTATGAAAGACAATAATAAATGTATACTGGGACTTAGTGGTGTTAATCGTTAAGAGCTGAGTTTCTTAACTTATAATACTGATGGAGAAACTCGCTTTGACATACGAGTGATTCATATTCACGAGCACGTTTCCGGAACGGATTATATTCGCAATCCGAGGTTTGACTGTGGCTTGTATGAATGCATGGGAGAAACAATGGCCCTACAGAGTGTGAAAACTATATCTATCGGTGGCTAGAGTGTCGGCAGTGCTCTAGGAGCGTGCGCGGGGGCTAGGTGGAGGGTGGAGGGTGGCTAGTGGTAAGTAAGTTGTAAGTGTTGGCAAGTTGGCTCACGTGGGACTCACCGTCGGGCGTGGGCAAGTCGTCCGAGTATGTGCCACGGGAGTGCGCACAGGCGATGCTGCGCTGGTAGCTGAAGAGCTGCCGCTCGAGGCTGTAGTTCTCCGCCTGCAGGGTGGCGATCTCTCGCCTGAAACACCATGACACACAACCCTTACATAGTAAAAACAAAACCCTGAAACTCAGTGCTTAAAGCGCCACATTTCATCAGACCAATTATTTATACCTACTCAATGTAATAAGACAGTATTGTTGAGTATAACAATCGTGTGTAATACTCCCCGCTCTCCCTGTCTAGTGTATTTGGCTTTATCGACGAAAGAGGAAGATTTTCCTTCAGCGCCGTCAAAATGACTGGATGACTTGTGTCACCGTGGGGTTGTGTTGAGAAGATAGTCCTCGAGGTTGAACTCGAAGAAGGTGTTGATTGAGGGGTTTTGAACTATTGGGTGGAGATTTGGAAGGAGTGTGCGATGTCGATGATGACCTCTTGGGTCGTTTTAGTGTCGGTGTCTCTGTGGAGCTGGGCATTTTGGATGAACCTCGGGGCACTGAGTGCCTAGCGGAGGATTTTATTTTGGAGAGGCTTGTGTTTCCCAGATGGGGCAGGCGTAAGTGAGGATTGGACGGATCGTCGGATCATCGTCCGCAGGTATTTTCGTGAGGGCGCTATTTACGGGGCGAGGAGGAATGACAGGAGCTTTGGGATCATCGCTACGACCATCGTAGCTTGCTCCTGAAGGAGTATCAGTTCTAAACACCAGAGCTTTGCAAGAAAATGATTATATAATAAAGCAGGAGCAATACAAATACTTTTTTTTCAATATAAAACTGCGGTGTAGAAGAACCCGGGGACCCACTTCACGAACACTTGCTCAGCATGAGTATATGCTCAGTGAAATGATCGCCAACCTCCTCTGAGGAGAGGCACTTGATGAAGAAGAAGATGTTGTAATCAATGTTTTTATTTCTACTAGATATTTTGGAAGTGTTGCTGTAATATTTTTTAAATTAGCCTTACCAATAACTTCATAGCTTGGCGGTTAGCACGCTTGATTACCAGTTATTATGTAGAAGATTCGGACCCGGTTAGGGCAGTAATTTTTTTTATTTTTTCGTGCAATTAGATTGAAAGAAAAGAAAACCTTATCGAGAATAATTTTCTCTCTGATGAAGGATCTGTGATGTGACGAAAAGGCAAATACTGGAAGCAAATACAACCGTAATTATCTTTGACCGCTTTTACTTGCATGTTTATCTCGAATTTCTCTTGCGGTATGTAAAATAATAATAATAAAAACCAAATATTATGCGACTGGTAATATTTGTAACCGCACCGATTTTACACCCCAATTAACAATTTTATTTCCAAACGATTTTTTATTTCAAATCAACATTCAAAATTTCACATTAATCACTGTTGATGTAAATATATCGAGGAGCAATAATTAATTCATTTTCAGACGGGTCATTTATCAATTTGAAAGTAACTTGATTGCTGAAAAGTTAATGGCCTTAAAAAAGCATATCCGCCTGAATTCAGTTTATTTTCATTTTTTTTCACGCATTTAATTACACGCTGAATAAAGCTTACACATTTCTCCGCGTCGTCAAATGAAATTGTTTTTATTATTTATTTCATATATATAATAATAATAAAAAGTATTTATTTTAGGAAGAAAAAGTAGTAGTTAGAAAATCAAAGGAAGCATCACAAAAAACTCATGAGGTAAAAATAAAATCTCGATTCTTGTATAAGAATCCAAATGGCCATGATGCTACAAATTAGTGTTTTTAAGTTTATTTACAGCGCGAGGTCAGATTATCTGAAATCGGATGTCTCCGTTCGTGGAATAATGTTAAAAAAAATGTTACTCCGAGAGTAAATATACGTCCAAAAAAAAGCTAAGGTTCATCGCTAATTTATTAATTACCGAACTAATCGTATTGTAATTACTAAGTAAGTAGTCATTAATTAGTGATCTATTTTTTTGTATGAAAAAGGTACCTTCTTTATATTTGATCTTTGACGTTTTATCAAAGGTCAAAGATAGAATAAAAATAAACATAAAGATAATTTATAAATTGAGGTAACGTAAATGTAAAATAAAATAAGTGACGCAAATAAGCGCCCATAGCAAAAATTCATTTTAAGCTTTAAACGATTTTACTCAGAATGTCATGCTGGAATTTCGCTGCTTTTATATTTTAGTACTGCTTTAAGTGACTCTATATAATCCACGTGTTTAAGTTAATCTATAGAAGTGTTATGAAGTATTAACCTTACAGATTTTGAATAACAAACAGGTTGTAACGTATTCCTGAAAGATTCTCCCGCGCTGAATAAAGAGTGGGGATAATGAGGGCTTCCGCCTGCATGGGGTGCTCCAACCCCCTGCCTTTCCCCAACCCTTGCCTTGCCCACCCCCATCCCTACCCTGCCAGCCCTCGGGCCTCAGGGACTTTTTGCCTTGCCCTTGTCACCTGACCCGGTCCAGTGAGAGTCCGGCTACTAAAAATCAATCGCTTACTTGATAGCACACCTGCTGTGGAAATCGGATTTTTTTAATCAACATAGTTTTCAAATACTAGTTGGATGACTTTCCATATTTTTTATGCATTTATTTAAACTAAATTTTCTGAAAATTCATTCAAATAGAATTATATTGTTCAAGTGGTAGATAGTTTTCTTTTATTTTTTTAAAAGAAGTAGTTGTCTTTATTTATTCAAAATTGCAAATTTGCTAATAAATAATTTAAAAAAATAAGTCCCAGCCTTTATTTTTATAATGCCTCTTAATCAGTAAAGCTTTTGTAAATGTGCAATAATTGAGTGTTTTTAATTAAACTTGAGTGCTAATTTAAAAATATAAATTAAGCTTACAATTAGTGAAAGGGTCTATCTAGCCAATAAGGTAAGAAAAAAATACGATTGATGAATTATTCATGAAAATGTTTAAATGACAAAGAAAAGCATTGATTAAAAAAAACATTGCCCTATACTTGCATAATTAATTTTCAGAAATTATTATAATAAAATTACTTAATTGAAAACTTAAAACGACGATTAAGTTAATAAGTTAACACACAGATAAAAAAATTTAGTTTTATTTCGAACACTAGAAATACTTAGCACTGAATTTGTTGAATTCATCCCTTTTTATGCCTAAACTTTTTCAGGCGGAAATAATTCAAATATTCACACGCATCCGATATTCAATCTGTGCCTTTCAAAACAAATCTCACGTTCGATGTCACATACGAATTTGTGTGTAGTCCTGAAGAAATAGATTTTACCTATGTATATATACACGAAGGCTTTGAATATTTTATCGCTTTATGAAAATTACAGATGTAAAATTTAAAAATATACTGGTTAATACTTGATCATTTGTTCAGTTATATTTGTTATCCTAAATTAAAATAATTTTTATGTAATACCCGAAATAAAATCATTTTAAAGTCGAGGAGTGTTATTAGTAGACAGGCAAGTGAATTATTGGTTCGAACTAATTAGTAATTCAGCAGCTGTGTATTTGTTTCATTTCTATATTTTTCGGAGACTGGAAGCATTTTTATTGAATGAATTAAATTGTTTTAGAGTTTGGTGGCAATTTACAAAACCAATTAAAAATCTATATTTTTTCTACTTGATTATAATTGGTTAAACAAGATTTCTGAAACACTATTACAATAAATAAAAAAAAGTCTTTTAAATATTTTTAGATCTGGTAAATGTATGTACTCACAAGAAAATCTTCAAAGCTTCCTAAATTGTAAGAATGGATATGTGAATATGTAAAACAAATGTAAAAAAAAATGTTTTCACAAAAGATATATAGTACATAAATACATTTTTATGGCTCTAAAGTCTAAAGGGTACCTTTTATACGAAGCTCTTTTCTCGGAACATTGTCTTTTTCGTAGTGTCTTTATTAGATTCATAGTCAACGTATACGCTGTAAAACGTTCTTGATATATACATAGTTAAAAATATGACTTATAATCTACGAATTCATAAAATATTTAGGGGAAAATCGGAAGATTATGATATAAATGAGTGGTCTGATAAAAGTGAGACGTGAGTGTGCACAGTAATATTATTTTGGATACTATTATGAATTTTTATCACATTTAATATAGGTGTCCAAACAGAGCATCGGGTATTTGTTAGTTCAGTAAAATAAAAACTACTAGTAATCAAGTTTTTTTTATTATTGTTGATTATAAGAATACAAAGTGGAAAATTACTTCAAAAAGATGATGTTATCCAAATGGTGACCCTTACGCTTCTGGCACTATCCTAATCTGGAACGAAGATTGCTGATAACACGCTGACACATAGCCCTTGATATTGCTGCCATTTCTGACCTGATGCTTTGTTTCAATTCAAAGTAGGGATTATTCTCATAAACCCTACTTTTAAGGTATCCCCATACGAAATAATCAAGAGGGCTAGGTTGCGGCTTCTGGGAGGCCAGTTGATGTTACCTTGATGTTAACAGCTTCAATTGATTGATTGGATACATGGCAAGTGGCCCCGTCTTGTTGGAACCACCTTAAAACCTTGAAACTCCTGCAACTCTGGGCCCAAACATTTTCGCAGCATATCGCAATAACGGTCACTAAAACAAATACCCGATACTCTTTTTGGACACCCTATATACTCGTTCCAAGTTTTCAATGAATGCATAATTTGTAGTCAGATTTGAAATGCTCTGCATGTTAGTAGTACAATTACTGTTATACCAAATGTGTTAACCGCAAACTCGCATACGCTGTCTACGTGAATGCAGGTTGTAGAATGTTGGGTATCGTGTATGGATTCGCCATACCTGGTGGCCTACCTACCTCATCTGGAAGTTGTGTGTGCGGCAGACGTCATCGTACTTGTGGTACGTCGCCTGAAAGAGAAGGTAGCTCTCGTCCCACTCTATCTGCACTCGGAGCTGTGACTTATCCGTCAAATACGGGCACCCGGGCTCGCGGATCTGTAAAAATGGCAATGTTTTATTTTACAAAAAAAATCGACCAGCGATTAGCTGAATCAATTTTTCACACATTGAATACGATTTAAAGAAACTCTCAGGTCAATCAATATTTAGCGATTTGCAAGCACTGGACTTTTAAACCAAAGTAACAAAATCGTTTCACTTGTTACTTTGGTTTAAAATGCTTGGGCCCATTGGTTCGTGTGTAGATTATGATTGATTGTGGAAGTGATTCGTTAGTACAAAGGTTCGTACACCGGCCATGTAAGCCAGGGGATGTGGGTTCAAATCCCACACAAATCACGATGATATTTTTCTGAGAGTTTCTTTAAATCATCTTCTATATATGAACTAATGTGCCTAATCATATTAGTAAATATAATAAGCCCGTAATGGGTAATAAATACGCATCTGATTGACTTATTCGTAATAGACATAGATTATGATTGTTAAAAATTCTCGATTAACAGAGGTGACTCGTTAGTACAAGGGTCAGTACACCGGCTATGTAAGCTTGTGGAGATGTAGGTTCGAATCCTACACAAGTCACGATTATATTTTTCTGAGAGTTTCTTTAAATCATTTTCAGTGTGTGAAAAAATGTGCCTAATCATATTAGTAAGTAATATAAACCTGTATAGGTAATTAAAACGCACTTGATTGACGTTCAATCCACAAAATAGACATAAATCAATTAATTCACGCAATGACTATAACATATATAAATTTATGTTTAATCGTTTCCTGGCTATCGTGGTTAAGATATTTGATCACTGTGGTACTATTACTGTAATCGTTAAATGCATGTATGCATATAGCCCATTTGAGTTATTAAAAGTACTTTTCATATTTAATAATAATCTTAGAACATTAAATTATTAAAAAAATTGTGCTTTGCACATTTCAAACATTTAAATGGTGTAAATAATTATTCAGCTATATTAATGTAAATTTTTTTCTCAAGATCCTCTAAATATTTGATGAACAATCTAAGAATGAATAAATTGTATTATGTATTTATTTTTTATTTTTATAACAACGCTTTTTACTACTGTGCTGTATTATTAATACAAGCAAAATTATTGAAAATTTTATTTTAGAGTTAAGATAGTAATAAAATTGAAAAGCTTTTGAAGCAGCTTTGTAATTATAAAAGTATGCATTTTTTAATCACGCCGCGGGCTGTGTTTTATTCGCTTATAAAATGACACACAAATCCATTAACATTTTTTTTTATCAAAAAAACACAGGGCAAAACGGTCGTTTGAGGTCCTCGGAAGGAGCAGCAACTGCACCCTTAACCCGCAGCGTAATAACTCGGTGGGGATGAGAGCTCGCGAGGGGGATGAGAGGGGATGCTGAAAGTTTGCGCCTCTCGAAGCGATCTCTCCAGGGCGAGAGTAAATATTCATGATACGTCTTCTTTGAAGGGACCGTGACGTTTAGTGTGTGGCGCTAAACTCAAACAAGGCTTTGCATATTATTTATTCCGGAACTTGACGATTGTAATAATGTGTCACTGCTACCATTACATTTCTATGAAATTAAGACTATACAACTCGTATGTTTGTGGTATAGCATAAAACTTTGAAACTGGTGTTCTTGTAAGTTTTTGGCAGCTTGGTTTATTGGGTATTCCCTAAATATGGTCCTTGCAACCGAAACGACGGAGTACCAAATACATAAAGCAGCTCAAGTCTACAAGTCCACAATATCGTTTTCATAAAAATGTTTGTGTTTTTATTACATTCAAAATATTAAGTATTCAAAATAGAGTCAACATTTTAGTGGAGATATCTGCCTTTGCTTAGTACCCTCAAATCTTATACCGAGAACATGCCCGTTTGTGTTTCCGGAGTGGTCAGGTTAGGTTAGATCAATCACCATCACACGCGGGCCGAATTCCCAAGTTCCACAACACGAAAGAAATAATAATAGATAATCTATTAACGAAAAGCACTTGTGCGCAGGAGAGAGTTGTTTAGAACAACTTATATTATTATAAGTTCCCAGAGGTCGGGGCAGACCCTCTCAGCTGAAACTATCGCGAACTCTGAACTGCGTAGACCTCGGAGAGTTGAAGATGTATGGACCTGCAGAGCTCACACAGCTATCGACCGCTATATTTAGAATCTGAACCGAGGATTTGTAGAATACTTCCCGCGAGCCAGATGCAAAATAGTTCAGGCGGCATTTTGCGGCGATGGAAATAAAATATGGAAACTTGAATGATTATGAAATGCGCGATATGACTTTATATTTAGTTAAAATGGTTTTATTGAAACAATTTTATGTATTGGTTCTACTCGGATCCGCATTTGAGTACCCTTGGTTGATGACGAACTATTTCACTGTAAGAACTTGAAAAGAAAGCCTTGATAAATAAAAAAGAGAAAATTCTCTGATATGATCATATTTTCTAATATTACAAAAAAAACTGCTTAAGTATTACTGTACGTGATTTATCATTATGAACATTTTATTAGCTCTATTTCTACTCAATAAATGAATTGACTTATTAAATTATTTTTACATTCCTGCTATATTTAAATAAACTAGGCTACCATACTGATTTTTTTGCCTTTTGCGCTCGTAGCCTTACAGAAAGTCTACAACGTGTATATTTAAGGATCTCGGTTTATTAAGTAAGATGATGCTTTTATTTCTTGAGAAACCATTCGTTGGCCTCCTATTGAAATATATAAAGCATATGGTTTAATTTAATGTGATAGAGACAATTATCTTATTTAATACTTGAGCATGTTTAGGCATCGATTCACACATGAGAAATTTCTACTTCTATGGTGGCCTAGTGCTGTTGCTAATTGAATTACATTAGTAGTAGAAAGAACACAGTAGCTTAGAAAGAACTCTAATCAAACAATGTACAATATTTCTTATGATTCTTGATTTTTATTCTACAGTTATAATGACAAAATACAAGGTTTTTTCGTTGATTGGTATGAAAGTGAATCAACTACCTTAAACATATTTTATGGGCGCTTTTATTTGCGTGGACTTTGTTCAAATGAAAATACAGGGTGATATGAAAGTTTCGAATAAAATACGTGGATACGTTTTATCGGGTGGTTCATAATGCTGTTGCTGGAGGTTGTAGTGAGTCTACGTCGTTGACGATTTTTCACGTTTTGTCGCGTTTCCTCCGCCGCCTACTCGGTGATCCCAGCCCCGTAGATCCTCCGGCGATATACGTTATCTCCCACCGTCCCCAGCACGCCTGTAAACCTGGTAAATTACCACCCCATGGCGAAAAAGAAGCTCACGATTTATTCTAGATAAAAAAAATACACCAACTAAAAAATACATCACAAGTACCTTAGTAAATATCTGGCGCCTGTGATGAGAAAATCTATAAAAAAAACCTGGTTGATAAGATTTTAAGCTTGAATCTGATAGTGTCTTTAGACATCAAATGCTCATCTCTCCTCCTGTAAGCACCATAAACATTCTTTAAAAAAATTAAATAATCGAAAAATCGTCGTTTTTTTTGCTAAAACAACTTTGGTGAGATTAAAAAAATATATTTGTATTGAGCACAGTAGCGCTGACAGTAAAAATGGAATAAATTAAAATCCATTTTGATATTATTAATTAAGAAATTCAATATTTTTGACAGAGAGTACTTAATATTTTTGAAGGGAGATGAAACATTTACCTTCGGCCTCTACCTCTCTGATAATAAACACGACTTTAATTTCAAATTTTTGCGTATTAACAATAAAGGCACAAAACTCGATCGCCAAGAGATTTTAGAGATCAATCGCATAAAAGATAACACACCGGAGCACCTGCTTAATGACCAGGTTATTTTCAATAAGTCTCCACTATTATTCCCTATTGCTAAATCAAATCTTTAAAAAACCATTTACTGCGCAAAAACCTATTTTTACAGATAAATACACTGCAGAACAAACCCCAACACAGGATAACTGCTGCTACACCTCAAAGACACTACTTTAGATGATTACTCCATTAATATAAAAACATTTGTTCACAAAATTTGCAATTAAATGGAATCCTCCACTTGTCAGGTACATTAAAATCACATTAGCCCTTACCACCTGACAATCACTCTCTCTCTTTCCAACAACCTCTCCCTCTAACAATTGTTTACTTAATTGCTTATTATTATATAAAATCTCACTCTGTTTGATAATGCAAACGTAAAAGGTTGGCGAAACCGGTCACAAATAAAAACGAAAAACACGTGGAAAATCACTCAAGTATTTCATTCAATAATATTGTTAATTATTAAAATATTTATATTATTCTGGTATTCAACACACATAGATCGATTGGGGTGAGTCACAAGGGTGGTTCTCGGGGTGGTATGAGAGCCCAATGAGCTACCCCTCCTGAATTAGAAGCAGGTTTCTTCGCTTCCTGTTCTTCCCCCATACATATAGCCAGAGTGCTAATAAGACAAGCAGGGATGGAGACTTGGATAATTATAATTCCTTTCCCTAAGCCCTTATATTTATTATATGCTGTACGATATCAGCAAAGAAATATATGTAGTTTAAAAAGGTTTCATATTTTTATTTCTATAACTCATTTATAAAAAAGAAAACAAAATATATAAGTATATGTTTAGTAAAGCGTATTGTTGAACAGTTAAATAAATGTGATTAAAATATTTTACCAAATTATATAACAATTGCTATTTACTTACCTATCCAAAGTATCAAGCAAAATTTAAAAAAAAAAATGGAAATTTTAAAACAGGAAAATTGTATTATATGTATTTAAAATAAATTTTCTATAGTATGAATACTTTAAGCGTTGAGTGAGATTTTGTAATTAATTAAATAATTATAAAAAAAATATCGCTCAGAAATGACATTACTTAAAATTTAGTACTATAAAATTTATTAACGTATATTTTGGTATTTTAATATCTTTATAAAAAAATTGTTATTGGTTGAATATTTAAAATCACATGAACGGTGATTGATGGCAGAAATGTCCGAAAAGCATCTGATTTTTTTACATTGCAAATTGATTAATTTGCCAAAAATAGCAAAATCATTGACACATCAATACAAATTACACAACATTTATATTAATTTGTTATATTTATCAAAACTAATAACACAAATGTTTTAATCATGATATAATAAAATAAATTTATAGAAAGTATCTGACTAATTTGTATTAACAATGCAAATTAAAAATATTCAGTTGATACGTTAAAAAACGATTAAATTCAAAACGTAAAGCTAGAATTTATATTAATAAAGGGATTCGTATTAACTTAAAGTTAATACAAGAGTTAAGGGCCCTTGCTTTAGTTTTGAATTCAAAGTAATAACAGCACTTCTACCCTTCAAGCAACCCTTAATAGATGTTCTTGCGGGAGGGGATGGATGTGAGTTTTCGTGGTGTGATTTGAGTACTTCAGAAACCAGGGCATCGGATCAGTAGCGGAACTCAAGATAATAGTTATAGTATTATAAAACTTATAAATAATAATTTTTTTTCATATTGATAGTAATGCACGTGATTAATCAATGTCGTAGCTTTTTACATATAAAAAGAATTGAGCGAATATTGGATTCGATTATATATATTTAAATTAATTACATATTTAGAGCTCTTGTTTTAGAGTTTCCTGTCTTAATCAATATGTAATAAAAACAATAGTCAAAGATAATTTTGATTTACATAAATTCGATCCCCGACCTAGCAAGTGAATATCAAAGTCATGTTATTTGAGATGTGCCTTTCAGTTTAACCAAATTTACATATTGACATGTTATTAAAATCTGCTTCTAGGTCTTTTGATTGACAAAGGTTTCTTTATTGTGATAAATATAACTTATCGATCACAGTAATTGTGGAATAAGCTTTTGTGCCATGGCTTATATTTCTAGTATAATAAGTAAATCGTAAGTAGTATTAATTTGAAAAAGTTATATTTAATAGCGTTTATATTTATCATGTGTATACGATAGTATAAATATCATGAATATAATTATATAGGTAGGGTCAAATTAATACCTCCGGTTAGAATTCATTAAATTGTCATGCGATGTGTCAATCATTCGGCATTTATATTTTCGCTTCAATTGCGTTAATAATAGTAGAAATATTTCATTTATTCAGGTGATATCGCGTTGTTAACATGTCGATTGATCAACATTGTCAGAAGTGACTCGATAAATTCAATTCCATGACCTCACAGACGATTCGAAAACACGCACCTACACATAACAATTACTACCGTCGCATATTTATTATTACAAAAATGTCTGTACTTTTATTTTTTGTTGTTGGCAACCGTACAATACTGAATAAGTTATGGCTCATTTATAGATTATTTAAAAGGCCTATAATAACACACGGGAAGTTCAACACATGGTATCAATGGGACATTTGTTATATTTGTATTACTTACTTTTTCTTTTCTTGATTTTTTTGAAATAGACACGAGCCTTTCTGCATTGATTTGTACTACAAAAATAATCACAGTAATATTTTATATAAAATACGTGATGTTTATTTATATTGGTGACCGGTTTCGCCAACCTTTCACGTTGGCATTATCAAACTGAGTTTATCAAATTATCACTCAAGTATTTTAATTAAAATAATAAAATGGATTTCCACAAAGTAATCTCCGTTAAACTTAACCATTACACGAACAGGTAGTTTGTTGATCACTTTTCAGTATTGATGCTGAAAACAGGAATTGACTTGCCTTATAAATAAAGCAGTGGAGCATTAAATTGATAATTTTTCCTACCTTTGGTTACAAGAAACAAAAAATTGTATAGCTTAAACATAAGAAAGTGTGTTATTCATTTCTGCCGCCAAATCAACACACAACTCATAAATATTTTTTTGTTTACTTTTCCGGATTCAGAACGAATATTTTTTATTTTAGATTTCATCGTCATCCTGTTTGGATATAAACGGAAATACCGATTCAGTCGCTGCACAGCCATTGTGCTATTTTGAAATCTTTGATCCTTTTGAAGTGCAATTGTATGATGATTCTGAAAATGGATCATAATATATATTATATTATTTCCCGTCGAGTGGTTTCCGGTGTCGCGCGCCGCCATGGACGGACTGCCCGAGACTTCCGGCCGTTCCCGATTCCGGGCACGTGCAATCAATGGCCGGGCGACAAAGATCATTATCGATAATGAGAATTTTATCTGCCAATAAATTTAGGAAAAGTCCATTACGTCGCCGAGGAAGCGCACGCACCGGCCGGCGCCATTTTTAACTCAATTTATATATTTTTTTGAACTCTGACCGTTAGCGCGCAAAAAAAATAACGCATCGAAATCTCTTTCCGTCAGGTTGTTTTGTCATTTCGCTCGGCGTTATTATAAAAAGAGCCTGAAATTCGTTTGATTATTTTGAATAAATTGACTTAAAATATGAGGAAATTTAAAATATTATATATTTTTTACTGAAAGATAAAGATAGTGACAATACTTTTGGATATAAATAGAATAATTAGATTTATAGGGAACATACATTTTTTATCAATTTAAACCAATAAAATTTTGAAATAATGTCTCTGATTTGTTATTAGTTAATTTATATTGCTATTGCTTTACGCGAAGGATACGTTCCGGAAAGAATCGCGTTAAGTGAAATTCGCGTATATCGGGGTTTACGATTAAACATACATACATATTCAAAACTTAATACAAAAAAATACGAATCATTTATGCAGTATTACAGGTGATTTTTACTGAAAAATACATCTGTTGTCTTTTGGGTAGCGTTTCTTTTGCGTTCTTGTTAAATACATTCATAACACCAACGCTGTTTTTATATTAATTTAGATTAATGTCAATCAGAATGCGTTTTTATTTACCCATGCAGGTATTAGTATGTTTATGTGATTAAGCACATTTTTTCATACATTGAAAACGATTAAAGAAAACTCTCAGAAAATATCATCGTGACTTGTGTGGGATTCGAAACCCACATCCCCAAGCTTTCATGGCCGGTGCATTTATCCAACTATGCTAACGAGCCACTGCAATTTAGTGAGAATTTTTAATAATCATATTCTACATATGAACTAATATGCTCGGGCTAATCAATATTTAATGATTTGCAAACACTGGAACAAAAAATTCTCACTAAATTGCAGTGGCTCGTTAGCATAGTTGGATAAATGCACCGGCCATGAAAGCTTGGGGATGTGGGTTCGAATCCCACACAAGTCACGATGATATTTTCTGAGAGTTTTCTTTAATCGTTTTCAATGTATGAAAAAATGTGCTTAATCACATAAACGCTGTTTTTAATTGAAAAGAGAAATCAATGACTTCAATATGTTCATACACATACTTAAAATAAGAAATTCGCGTAATGCGATAATTACTGTATATTGTAGAACGTATTTATAATATATTTACTTCGTACTATTCTATTTACTTGGGTTGTATTCATAGAGTAGTCAGTACAAACGCAATGTGTGTGTTTTTTTTTTTCAAATAAATAAATAAGTGTATCAGGTGCATATTCCGATAGGATACTAGATCTACCATTGGATATGAATAGCCTTTTTCGAGAAGGTTCTTCATGTCACACGTTGTAGGATGCCTGCACATCCAAGCTGATCATCTCTACCATTTCTCACCCTGGCCCCGCCCCCACCATGGCAGACGAGATAAGGGAAGGTAATTTGTTCCGAGGCGAGGGGACTTGAAATTGCCGATGGATGCTACTGCAGGCAACGAATAAATATTAAACCGGAAATTCTTGTTCCTTCCAGAGGATTAAATTATGCTGAAGTTAACACGAAAGAAGATCAGATGCTGTTTTGATAAAGTGTGTCGATGTTTATATTACTGCAATCAAAAGATTTGATCTAACGAAAATATATAAACAATATAGTTCCGTTTAATACGAATATACCAACAAAATTATCATAGTTAATAGTTTACTTTAAATTTTTTAAATAAATAGATCAGACACTGCAATGGAATTATTTAAAACCTACTTGTCAATGATTTTATGAAATGTCTCATTGAAATATTTTATAGTACATTCAATAGTTAATTTAATTATTGAGGTATTTCAAACCTAAAGTAACTTTTAAAAAATGCCTTATATATACTTGCATATTATTTATTGACGATTGTGATGGATTAATCCATATAATTTTGTTTATTAAATTGAGCATTCATTTTTTTTAATTCTTACGAATTTTAAATACATATGCAAATAAAATCATTTTCAATAATTTGTAAAAATTCAAATATCAGTGTAAAAACAGCACAATTTTACATATTTTAAATAAAAAATTGAAGGTACAAAATAAGCCCGCAGAGAATTGATTCAGTTTATTTATTTACACATCTTTACGTATAAAATATTATAAGAAATCCTCGGATTATCTAGATTCTTTCGTTTGGAACAGCGTATTACAAACGGCTACTCCCGAAAACGTTTCGTGTAAATCGTGAAAACCGTTTACATATTTTTTCAGCGGCCTGAAAGGCGCTTTCGCCACCCCACACCAGCGAAGCCTGGCGGACTCGCAGTTTTATAGTTCGTTAAAAATATCCCAGGGAGAGAAGGAGGCTGTATCTACAAGCTGTCAGCCCTCGCAGGCCTCTGCTGCAGGACAGATAAAGGCTGAAGGGCTGCGGGAGCTTGTCTGGCCCCTCGGCCTGTTTCCCGATGAACGAGATGAACGTCTGAAAATATATTACTAGTCGCTTGCTTCACAGTCAAAGTATCATTCAAAATGAAAAACTACATTTTTAAAAATTAATATCATCAGTTTTTACATATTTTTTTAGAGGTCAAAATTTTTCTTTAAGAAAATTTGACTTAAAATAAAAATGCATAGTAAATACTAATAATACTTTATTTCACTTACGTGTATGGTAATATTCAATATAAATTTATTTTTAAAAGATTCTTGGCGGTTTAAAAAGTATTTATTCAAAGTTATTGTGATTAAATTACATAAAAAACCATAAGGCCAAAAAATGACTTATAATTTAGGTTTATATCTATGTTATGGATTAGTCAATCAGATGCGTATTTATTACCCATTACGGGCTTATTATATTTACTAATATGATTAGGCACATTAGTTCATATATAGAAGATGATTTTAAAGAAACTCTCAGAAAAATATCATCGTGATTTGTGTGGGATTTAAACCCACATCCCCTGGGGATGACCAGGGGATGTGGGTTCAAATCCCACACAAATCACGATGATATTTTTCTGAGAGTTTCTTAAAAATCATCTTCTATATATGAACTAATGTGCCTAATCATATTAGTAATTATAATTTAGGCGTGAAATATTTTCAAGTCACAAGACGATTCAGGTTTATAAATTGTATGTGTAGTTATACAATATATTTTGGGTTTGCAATATTCCTACAGCTTTGTATGATAGTGCAGTTTTTAGTTTGTAAAGAAAGTCTAGAAATATTAACTAGCAGCCGCGGCTTTTCATATCGCGGCGTTAAACGAATCGTAAACTCGGAGAGGTGCGCTTAAAGTATGTGCTTGCGTACAGCAACGAATCTCGGAACGTAAAAGTGAACCGCCAGCAGAGATTGCACGTTGAATGCTTGTTTATCTCACAACATTGACTGTAATAACGAAAAATATTCACGTTGAAAAATATCTACAACAATGTCAAGATCTAGCAGAATATTTGCATAAACAGCGGCAACAAAATAACCGACCGAATAAATATTTATTTCTTTTGACGTTACAATAGCTTAAAGCTTGCAAGCCTGAAATTATACAACAGAATGTTTAAAAACTCGTAAAGCATATTTTTAGGAAACCTTTTATAATTTGTGAATGGGCTTTGGTTGCTGGTGCTTGGGTGTAATGAGAAGTCTCTTCTTGAAAGACCGAGAATTTAACGTGACTTCAGGAATTTAACGTGACTTTTAAATTCCTGAAAATTGTCTTAGTACCGGGACCAAAATATCAAAAGTAAAATATAAATATTAAAATATAACCTGGAAAAGAGCCCGCACGATTCTAGTCTCTGATAATGCTTTAAGCTTCTACCCGTACGATATCTCATGTTGATAAACTTCTTGTCCTGGAAGTATGAACTTTCTTTGTCAGACTGAGTTGTTCTACTTAACAACCAGACGATGCCACAACCAGTGGACAGGCATGCGATTGATATATAGTATATAGCCTACCTTACAGGTCTTGCTCTTTAAAAACTTTCAGGTCTTTGAAACCACGTACCTCCTTGACTGTGACGTCTGTCTCCATGATGATTCCCTCATCGCTGGTCTCCTGGGCATAGTAATGCGAGAAGGGCACGCCTGGCAGCGGCAAAGGCTCTGCGGGGCCGGTCTTATGGTGTCTCAGGATGTATGCTGTCCAGCTCATGTATCTGGAATCATATTAATTTAATATTAATTAATTAACCACCAAAATTCAATTGAATATATTTAATCCCACACTCCATAATTTCATTTTCATTTAAAAAATAAATCACCACCAATATATAAGCTTTTTTTTTGTAGATTATTTTTTTTTATGCAAACATTTGTTTGGTAATAATAAGTAAATAATAATAAATAAATACAAAACTAGGAATTTTTACAATGGGATGTAAATTATACAATTTTGATTGACTGCAAAAGTTTTTGCAATCGAAAAGCTGCGCTATGAGACCAACAATGTATGTAGATTGATTTTGTAATTTAATTTGAGCAAGGCGAATCCAGAAACTTGGATTAATGCAGAAAGTTTTAATTTCAGCCGACTGAGGGTTGTTTTATTTTCAATAATCCATCACAGGGCCGAATTATCACCCCCCGGTTTCGTTTTACCAAACTTTTCTCATCCACTAATGAGTGACGTCACACGGATCGAGTCTCTGGGGCTGTGTGCCACATGAGAGTGCCCAAATAAAATAACAATTTAACTATAAAATAAATTAAAACAAATTTTATAGAATGTTTATTGTCGTCATTTTCGAAAACAAAACACTAGAAACTGAAAACGTTTTTCATTTTTAAAGTAAACGATGTTGTATTGAATGATTACAAAATTTAAAAATGAAATAAGTACGAGGATTATTTGACGATTTCCCAAAAATTCAACTGGCTAGTTCACGTGCAATACTTGGATATAATAGGGTTACTTTGTTACATCTGCGGTGTGTTTGAATGGACACGTGTCTGATAAAAACTGGCTATAATGAGGAGTCTGGTCGTGCGGTTTGTTTGTTACATTTCCAGTTGACATTTTTGGGTTAGTCGGGATTCAGGTTGGAAGAGGGTCTATTAAGTTTCAGTGCTGGGAACATTAACTGATAATCAAGTGATATATTATTAAACGAATTTTATGAAATTAAAGTTTATCTCTATTCTTAAATTTTTCTTAATGTGTTTATACTGTGTAATCATAAATAAATGTAAAAAATCAATTCAAATTTATAACTGCTTTGAAATGTTCAATTTTACTTCAGTACAGTTAAATTATGAAAACCAACGTGTTAACGGCATTTTAAAAATAATATAAAACCATAAACATTGAATGTGATAATAATAGTAGTTTTTCTTGGAAATGCAGTAAATATATTTAATATAATAATTAAAAATGATAACTAAATAATTTTATGAGTGGCATATAAAATATTTACAAATTTATTTTTATCAAAAATGTTAAATTAGTATGAATACTTTAAGTACTGTACAACACAAAAAATATGTAAGGGTGTTTAATAATGTGGATTTATTCTAGTATGAAAATACATAAACTGGTCGTAATCGCTTATTTCCATACTAATACTTTATTAATAAATTGTAATATTTATTAATTGATATTTCCACACTTTATTTTTAGACGCGACTAATTCCACTAACATGCTAGGTTGTTACTGTGCTTGAATATGTCTATATATTATGTTGGCGAAACTAGAAGATTTGTTGTTTACTACATAATTTATAACAGAAGAAGCTTAAAATGGATTTTCAGAAGAGTTTCCTCGAAATAATGACTAGTGGCACTAAAACCACGTCCTCTATGGATCCATTAGCAGCGACATAGAAAAATGATGGAGTCTCTTTATTTTTCCGTCATACATCACCTGGAGTATATTTTTTGTCACCAAGAACAACTGCTCGAGAATGTCTACCTGTGACCATTCGCCTCACAAATATAAAGTGTTAAAAAAGCTTACATTGGAAACTAAAACGAATTTATTTTTGATTAATATAATGTATTTGATTTTAAATGTGAAAAAATCTGTTGAAAATTCACAGTAAACCACTTATAATAAAAAAACGGTATGATGCATTTCAATATAAGGAAGGCTTGGTTTATACCAGTGGCTCTCAAACTCTTTTGGCTCAAGGACCCCCTTTCATAGTTAAAACTTGCCCACGGACCCCCTTTCATTGTCAAAACTTGCCTATGGACCCCTTTTCATAGTCAAAACTTGCCTAGAGACCCTGAGTGAAAAACTACATAAATTCATATTATAGACTAGTTGGTGCAAGTATCGACTCTTATTAACCTGCCTGACTCACCTGTTATTACTTGTATTTTATGCACCTGTCTATATTTTTATTTTACTTAGGACGTAAAAATCTCTAATAATGTATTCGTTGTTATTTATTTTAACTTCCATTTAAATAAAAATGTACCACAATTTTTTTATTTTATATTAAACCTTGCGCGGACCCCCTGACGTTGTTCAGGGACCCCCAAATCGATTTTAATTTTCTAAGAACCCCCTGAATGATCCCTGGGGTCCGTAGGGACCACTTTGAGAAGCACTGGTATATACGAATTAAGTCGAGGATAATGAAAAATATATAATTACAAAACCGTCATTATTATTTATTAATGATTATTGTGTATATATAGTGTAGTAATTGTAAATTTTGCTATGAACTGATAAATCGCCTGCGGATTGTGAGGGAGACAGAGATCTACCCGGCAAAACTAGTTATATGGGGCTGATCATAAGCTCTGGAATTTCGTCATTAGGGGTAGAAAACAACGCAGCGTGGGTGGAGGGCTGAAGGCTCTCTGCTCACAAGGGTGTGCGCTCGTAATCATGGCCGGGTCAAAGCCTCTACAGACCCCTAGGGATTGAAACGTCGAAAAGGCTTTGCAAGACCTTGTGAGGTACTTTTTAGATTTTCAGGATTAGAAACTTTATAAAAAAAGTTTGGCATTGTAAAAAAGTTCGTATTCATGGAAGTAAAGTGTTCTAAGCTATAATATAAAATATGTCTCTATAACCATTAAAAACGTGAACATTGAAATCTTTGTGTTAAAGAATTGTAACGCCAACAAAGGGAGTACGAGCTAGCTTTGTCCCTTCTATGCCTAGCTGATGTTATCTAAATGTAAATACATAAACATCGGTATTGATCGTATTCAGTATGATCAATGTAAAAGGCACTCGTGAACCGAAATAACAACTTGGAATACAATTCAGTGTTGATGAACAGTGTTTGGGGAAATAATGAATCTGCTTGGTTGGCTTCAGAGCTGGGATTGTACGAGTATCATCATGATAAGAATGTGCAAATAAATGCAATTTAATGTATGTATTTCGAGCAGACCATCTGTTTAATTAACAAATAATATTAAGTAAAATACATTAAATAGATTAACATTTACTTATTTGTGATACGAAGTCATAATATTTGTATTTGAAATTTAATATCAACTGCGTAATAAAGTATTGATTCGCTCAGATCATAATAACAACGAGTTAATAGAGATAAAAAAACTTTATAATAGCTTCTGAAGTTTGTTTAATATAGTTCTGAATAAATAATATGTGGTTTATTTCAGAAAACAACTTTTCTCATAGTTTATATAATAGGTTTTTTGGCGTTCAAAAATTATATGTTGTTCAAATATTTTCACAGCTATTTATTTATATATTTTTTTAAAATACCAACGCTGATATATTAATAACGCGAAGTAATTAATATATTTAATAACAATATTTTGATTATCCAATTCATCTTCATTGATTTCAATTAGTGTTGTAGACTGAGATAATCAGCCGCCATTCCAAACATAGCCGGTATAGCTCGGAGATAACGGCAGATTAATCACAAACAATGAGCACTCTTTGCATTGAATTTCGTTCACATTGTGTTGCCAGCAGCAAGGGAGGCTTGCAGGCGAAGGGGATGATTTGCAAAGCGACCTGGCAACTCCGTCTCTTACCCCTATTACAATTTACGAAGGAATATAATTTATTTATGTTTGCGCAAAGCAAAAAGACGGTAGGCGAAATGAAATCATTTAAGGACAGGTGTGGTGTTTTTCACGAAGGATTATTAATAAATCCATTTAAAAAAAAACACTCGATATATGGGATGTTTATTTTTGGTATTTTAAATTGTGTGAATTTAACCTTATTATCTGGAAGGCTTGATTCAATTTTTTGCGTGTTTTTCAGCGAACGTATATTTTGTTATTTTTTTACGCATTTAACTGTTTTTCGACTAAAAGTATTTTTACCCAGTACCCAGAAGCTTTTACTTAAAATTAACATTATGAAAATGAAAAATAAACAATTAAACCATTTTTTTATAATTGAACTTGAGTAAATTGAATTTTACTGTAAAATTGTATTAATAAATAAGTTGTTATACTTTTAATACAAAATAACGTAATTGCATGATATTTAATGGAGATTAATCTTACACCATGTTGATTTATTACACTCGCTATACTAACTACAAATCACATAATAAAAGTTATTATTTATTTCACGCCAGCACCAAAAAATAAAATTGTAAACAAAAAAAATATATAATGAAACAAAATAAATAAAATTTAGAAGTATAAACAAATTATTCAAATCTATACTTGTATGGATTCAAGAGACTCAGGTAATGTGAAAAATAAAAATTAAATGTGCTATGTCTACTAATAGCAACGATTGTGATTATCTAGTTTGGAAAAAAACAAGTATTAGTGACCTCTGGACTTTGGATTGGGGTTGTGAATGAACTTTGAAAGTCTGTCGGGAAATAAATGTAGATGCTGAGTTTTATTAGGCGTCCTAAATCTTTCCCGGAGAAAAATTGTAGGGATAAGCCATTCAGGAAACGGAGAGTTGTAGCTGGGCTTTGCGATAAGCAGAAATAATTTGACGGTCTTATTAATAAAGAGATTTATGTTTGTGTATATATTAAATAAATTTTATCAAAGGTTTTGTTTTGTACACGGAAGATGTCATCATCCAGACCAACAGAACGAAGAGTCTAAAATCTTTGCTGTGGAAGTGTTTGGGGTCCCAACAGCGTCCTTCTGTAAAATGTCGGTTCATATTTTTTTTTTAAATGTATGTTATGCAATTCAGAAATGTTTCGAGAGAAATGTTTTCGACTGCGATATTTATTCTGGAAAAATTATCTTTCAACAAGTCGGTAGATGTGCTATATAATATTAATTAAGTACAAGAAGGGCATAAATAGATTTATCGAAACATAGACAGTCCTTTGATTAGTTTCAGTTTTGTTATCTTTAACGTAGTAAAAATTCGTTTTATTTTAATCAACTACTTTTCACATGTATTTATTTTCCACATAATTTTTTTTATCTTCTGCGGTTTATTTAAATACATAGTAGTAGTAGATTAAGATCATTTTCCTTATATTTTTCTGCAACGTCTAAAAATTCAATGCAGCACACTACGCTGAAGACTTATAGAGATTCTATTCTTCATGTACATCCCTTTGTAGTCTGTTATGTCGTTCGTTCTGATCGTTATCCAAGTAGCTATTTATAGAAGGAATCTTGTTATTTTACTGATAGTTTTCTTGTATCGCCGCTATTATTGGTCTCGGATTTCCTTGTATACTTCTTGCAACTTGCACAAAGGATTTATTTATACTTTGATTATTGGGTGCTGAGTTTTTGTATTTACTAGATAATTTACTTAAATATACGTTTATTTTTTTTTGTGATTTTATACAAAAGAAATGCTTTTATATTTATGAAAGTGATTCATGTAAGTTTTGTACAAAAATAGCAATGATATAGAATCCTCCATTTATCAGGTACATTAAATGTCTATTTTTTGGTTGGACGTCAATCAAATTATTACCCATTACGGGTTTTTATTATATTATTAATATGTTTAAGCACATTAGTTCATAAAAATATCATCGTGATTTGTGTAGGATTTGAACCCACATCCCCTGGCTTACATGGCCGGTATACTAACCCTTGCACTAACGAATCACTAAATATTGGTTGGCCTGGGCACATTGGTTCACATGTAGAGTATGATTGTTAAAAATTCTCGATAAACGGAAGCGGTTCGTTAGTACAAGGGTCAGTACACCGGCCATGCAAGCCAGGAGATGTGGATTCAAATCCCACACAAGTCATCATCTTCTATGTATGAACTAATGTGCCTAATCATATTAGTAAAGGTACATTAAACTCACATTACTCTTACCACCTGACAATCAATCTATCTATTTCTAACAACCTGTCCCTTTAATAATTGTTTACGCTATTGCTTGTTATTATATAAAATTTATTACAAAAAAGTTGCCGAAACCGGTCATCAATATAAAAAAATTGCATGTGAAAAAATCACTCAAGTATTTTATTGAAAGTACAAAATTTTTCAGTATTGTGCTTGTTTGTTATGGCGATTAAACGACTTTGCAAAGAGCGAATAACAAGAGGTGCTCGAAACAGGAAGCTGCGCATATCTGACGTCACTACGTGGGATATTTCAGGATTGCCGGGGTATGCGCCGAGTGCAGCGGCCGCAATCAGATTACGCGCCGGGGCGGCAGGAATTGGGGCGCGCCGGTCGAGCGGACCTCCCTCCCGGGGGAGCTGGACCTCCCGGGGAGGTGACGAAAACCACACCCCCCCTAACCCACCCACCCACCCCGGTCGAAGCACCCGGTAATGAATGCAGAGAGAATATTTATTCAGAGCTATCCACAAAAGCAGCACGTCAGAAACGCTTCGGTTCATTTTTGTGTCGATTGATAAATGCAGTTTTTGAAGTAACACAATACATCGAGCAACGGATAATTTTTTTAAATTTTGCTAGTACAAAAGTATTACTAATATGATTAGAAATAGAAAAATGAAAAATATTATAACCCACATCCCCAGGCTTACATGGCCGGTGTACTGACCCTTGTACTAACGAATCACATCAATTAATCGAGAATTTTTAACAATCATACTCTACATATGAACCAAAATATTTATTTAATCATCTTCTATGTGTGAACTAATGTGCCTAATCATATTAGTAAACTATCTACTATAATAATAGCCATTGTGTGTTTGTATGTATGTTTAATTTTTCCGTTCTGTATAGAATATCTTAAAAGATAAAACGCTGATTTTTTGCACATAAGTTAAGTAAATTTTTCCGCAGCTATGTGCCGAATTTCAAGACGATAGGATAATATTTTCATTCATAAACTTTAAAATATGCTTTAGCGAATTTCAATATGTACGAATTATATGATTCAGTTCTTCGCCGCGAGATGTCGTTCACCGCGAGAATTTCAAATTTAGAACTTTTACAAAAAAAACAAAAGACGCATCGTTCATCAAATACGTCATTTTGTGACGGGCTACATTACTAGTATATATATAAAACACAAAAGATGTTTGTGTGTCCGTTATAGGCTTTGAAACCATCCAACCGATGTGCCCCAAGCCGGTTTCATTTGAAAGACAATAATACGAAGAATCTTTGAGATTATTAAAACAATGCAGTAAATACATTCGATCTATTGATTAAGTCAATTTCGACATTTTCCATACAAAAATTTTCGACATCTGTAAAGTCGACATCGTTCCTCGCAAAAAATTTGAAAAAAGAACATTGTGAAGATCGCGCATAAAATAAAATCACTATTTGTCATTCATAACAGAGAGTTTTATCATTTGAAGTTATCAAAATAATATATATATATATCAAAAAATGCTACCGAAAAAAATACAGCAGATGCGAAACGAAAGAACAGCCAAAATTGCCGGAAAACGTAAAGTGCGTATAGAGTCAAATAGGTTGAAAGACCGGCAATCAAGAGCTGTAGAAACACCAGAACAACATGAAGCACGTCTACGTCATGTACCACAGCAAGAGCTGCTGAAACTCCTCAACAACATGAAAACAGCGTAGTAGCACACGCCGGGTATCCGCTAGTGGGTAATAAATACGCACTTGATTGACGTTCAATCCAAAAAATAGACAGTACTAAAGTACTCGGCATCCTCTGGACGGCAGACGAGCTAGTGCCGTCCATGCTTAAGATCCAGCGAACTTGGGACGCAGCCGTCTACTTTGCCGAGAAGACTTTGACCCGAAGGAATGAGCTCAAGAGACAACGCCAGTTAAATACCAGAACTCCGACCTGAAGAAAAGCCTATGGACACGACAAGAACGGCGCTGAAAAGGGTCGAGAGCTGAAGAGCACGAGCGCATCACTCAACGGAGACGCTGTCTGCATAGATAGTCAGGGACGAATGTCAGAGACGAATAGAAGGGAGGGGAGGCAGACTGGGGAACAGCGAAAAGTGCGCTCCCTGAGAATCCCCTCTCACAAATGAATGAATTGTGTATGTATTTATAAATTAAAGACCAGCTGTCGGCACCCGGAAGTAGTACTACAGCGCTGTATAAAAAAAAGTGCTAAAGCCGAGCATACGGTTTGTACTTTCTTCTTGCATAAATAATAAAGGCATATGCACTTCACCCTGATGCTGAAAATACCCAGAAGAAACTTTAGACGCAACGTGACCTCCAAGAGGCCGATGATTAGCCAGTTGAAACAACGTACACAATATATTATGTACCAAATGAAAACTATCAATGTGATTGTGTCATATATATTATAAAATTTATTTTTACCGTACAATTTTGTATAGCTCTATATTAGTATATTTAAATATTAAACAAAAAATATATAAAAACGAATACAAATGATTATACAATACTGAATTAGTTTACAAGTTGTGAATCATCAGGCAAACTAAAATGATAATTTTACGGTTTTGATTTCTCTTTTAATTTCAACATGCTGTTGTAATCGTGTTTTCTGCAGTCGAAATTTCAATACTTTCAAAGTGTAAAAGAATTAGTTAATGGCATTTTCAGGTTCACTTAAGTATTTCTTCATGAATATTGAAGAAAATGACTGCCTTTGAAGGCACTGTGAACGGAGAATCTTATATTTATGGAACGGGAACTCGCGAAACTTGGCAACTTTGATTTTGAAGGCGCGCCAGTCCAACTTCAGCGCCGGTGGAATGGTAAATATTTGTTTTCGACTATACGTACTTAACATTAAGCTAATTTCTTGAAAATACTTAAAAGTCATAATCGCGATTATACTGCAAACTTTAAAACTTTTGCAGACACCTCTCAGACTAAAAATATTTTAGCTACTCTGAACCTATCAATATTACATTCTATACATAAAGTTCACCGAAAGAATATATAAATCGGAATTCAGTGAATCGTAATTTTAGGGAGGTAAATAAAATATTATTTACGTATCTCTATCTTACATAATTCTCAATCCACATAAAAAATGAGTAAAAAAATCAACGAAGCGAGTAATAAATTTATAAAAATATCTTATCACTATTTGGGTATAAAAATTATGTTTTATATATTTTTTGGGTAATTTAAATTATTTTTCTTTAAGAGTGTGCAGTTTTTACTTTTGGGATAAGAATGTTGAATGGAAATAGTTTAAAAGTATGTATAAAAATATATTATGTCATTGGTAAATTAATATACGAATTGTTTTATGTGTGCCAGGCTTGATTTTAATCCACACCCCCTGGTGTTCATTAATCAATAATAAGAACGGATATTTTTATTGTATTCACGTGTATTATAATTTTGGCATACACGACTAGTTGTAGGTTTGATGTATCAAAACAAAAAGGGAGAGTCTGCGATGAATTATGTATAACCTATTTGTTGAAAACTAAGGGACCTTTTTAAAAATTTGCTCAGATTTAAAGACATTTTAGGATATAGAAATAATTTAATATTACTGTTTGGGGTTGTACGGTTTAGAAATAATAAGAACGGATATTCACATGTATTATTATTTTGGAATACATACCTAGTAGTATAGTTGACGTGTCAAAACAAAAAGGGAGAGTCTGCGATGAATTATGTATACGCGGAATTTGAAATACTTATTTGTTGAAAACTATGATACCCTTGTAGGCACGAGTATGGGAGATTCAATTTGTTACGGGTGTGCGAAATACTCGTATTTGCCTGTTACAAACTTCTGAGCTGCCTCGAGACAGGCTGTGTTTATTCTGGAGATTGGCAGGACTGCTGTTGTCATTGTAAAAGTAAATTTATGCAAATCATATCTCTATACTGAGCTAACACAAGTACGCGATACAGTCTTGGTTGGGGCAACACTTTGTCTTTATTTTATTTCGATTCACTTTTCACAGGCAGTGCAGAATATTTAGTTCGTTAAAAATTGTAAGATATGATTCGCTTTGGTTGAAGCTTTAAACATAACACGTTAAGTGGAAAATTTGGGTAAGATTATGTGGAAACGTGTCTAAGCTGTTATATACAATATTTAACTCGTAAAAAAATAATATTGTATATTGTTTATAATGCAGTACGTGTCAATCGTACGCAGGCTTTCTGTAACATTCCTGTTTTAGAGACTTTTGTTGTATAAATCTCTTTACTTCACAAGCATGACGATTCGCAGGAAAATTTTGCAAGGGGCTCTTTTAAAGTTTTATTGTTCCCAGCTTCCGCGTTTGCTTGGCACGTGTCCTGAAAAGACCACAGGAAGCCAGGAGATTCTATCTACCCCTATTTGTAAGCTGAAAATTCAGCGGAGAAAACAATTATTTGACTCATGAAAAGTTCTTAACGTATTGAGTCTTCGTATAGCGTTAATTGTCTATATTTCTTATATATCGAAAGACTTTCATGACATTATGAGAAAATAATAATTGAAATTTATTTATTGTATAAACGAGTAGTGATAAAGTGAAATTTTATATAATAGGATTTATTTGAACACCATCGACGATTTTTCTCGTCCTTACACTTGTAAATAAATTTCTCAAAAATATACTGTGCACGTAGTTATACTTTTTAATGATAAATGTAGATTTAATTTAGTTTAATTTAACTACATGTATCGACGCACTATGTATGTATCGGGCACTTTGTATTATTCAACACACAACGCATTAGTTCATATATCAATGTACAAGGGTACTTCGTATTACTTACAGGTTAGTTCATGTATCAACATAAGTACTTCCTATTACTTATTAGTATTGTACCAAATCGCGGTATTCAAAGTTTTCAAGAAATTTCCGGATGAAGATGCCGAGAACTCGCCTCGGTAAACATCGGTAGTGGGCGTACTTGCGAAATTGTATATTGAGAGATGGAGAAGGAAATTTTGTCGATGGAAACCAATAAGTTCCGACGGCGATATTCGAGAACGCGAATATACTTTATTCGGAGTTTGACGGCGGCCGATTGGTCCACTGGCGTTCGGGAATCCCCGAATTCTGCAGAGATGTGTCCCGACCCGGGAATAAAGAATATTGATGCTTCTTTATTTATTTGTGAAGCTCGAATTCAATTTCGGAAAAAGCGGCGAAAATGAATATGTTAAAATTCCGACTTTATCTGGACAAAGGGAAGCGATCTTGTTTGTTCGCCCCCAGCTCACAAAGAGATCACTCGCATTAAATTTTATTTCTGTTACTTTACTTTTATTCAGTAAAAAAAAATTAATCATTGACATAACGCAAAAGTTTCCGTTATAATACTAATCATATTCAATTATTTATTTATTCAATAAAACACTTAACATCAACCGTCATCATAAAATGTTATTGAATGAACAGAGTAAAAATCAAACTCAAATAAATGGTTTTTGGTTTGAATTTGTTTTATGTCTATATTTAATTGTTGAATTGTATAAAACGAAGCAATATTGTAACTTATTTCATATGCACGGCGTAAATGTTCCAATTTCATTGAACATTATTACTCGTGAAAAGCAAGTCCGCCATATACAATTAAAACAGTAAATTTCTTTAATTCAAGCTATTGACAGATAAAATTGGAAGTAATATGTTTCCATTTATTTTCAAAATCTCACCGTGCGGTATTAGAATTGATTGGATAACTAAATTACTTAAAAATTAAAGCAAAGCAAATCAACAATGTTTAAATTTAAAAAAAAAGTTTTTTTAGAAATACAATCATTTGTAAAAATATGTAATCGTATTCAAGTCATTTTATATTTTTAATAGCATTTATAAGAACTTTTTATCCTATGACAATACACACACATACACACATATATATGTGTCTGTTATGTTATTTAATTATTTAATTAAAGTTATGTTATTTAAAATATTAAAATGAAGTACCACCGAGTACTCTCTGTCAAAAACATTGAACTTCTTATTAAAATAGCTTGATATTGAATATGTATTAGTATTATCTATTTATTATTGGTTGTGAAGACCATCTCACAGAAAGTACGATTTTACCTATACAGGTTTAATTGATTGATAATGATTAAGAACATCTTTTCAAATATTGAAATTCGATTAAAGAAACTCTTAGAAAAATATATCATCGTGATTTGTGCGGGATTCGATTGGTTAGCATAGTTGGTAATGCACCTGCCATGTAAGCGAGGGGATGTGGGTTCGAATCCCGCACAAATCACGATGATATATTTTTCTAAGAGTTTCTTTAATCGAATTTCAATATTTGAAAAGATGTTCTTAATCATTATCAAGTATTATCTATGTTTATTATTATTTATGGATTTAAATTACTACTTTTGTATGATCACTTAACACATACGATTTTGATAGACCGCTGCCTGTAATTTAAAAAAAAAAACAGGTCGCCCGTAGTGATCAAAAGTTTGTCCCCTAAAATATATATACACATAGAAGATGATGATGTCGGTGTACTCACCATTGTACTAACGAACCGCATCCATTAATCGATAATTTTTAACAATCATACTCTACACATGAACCAATGTGCCTAGGCCAACCAATATTTAGTGATTTGCAAGCACTGGATTATTTAATCAAAGGTTGGTTCGTAAGTACAATGTTCAGTACACCGGCCATGTAAGCCTGGGGATGTGGGTTCAAATCCTACACAAATCACGATGTTTTTTTTTCTAAGAGTTTTTTTAATCATCTTCTATGTGTGAACTTTGTGCCTAATCTTAAACCCGTAGTGGGTAATAAATACGCACTTGATTGACGTTCAATCCAAAAAAATTGACATACATATATATATATATTTTTTTTTATTATTTTTTTTATTTTTGCTTAGTTGAATTAATACTTCCGGTTGTCCAAGTGTTTCAGATTTCCGTTCACTTGTTGAGCGGGCACTCGGCCCCGCGCCATGACTAATTAAGCCCTACACGGACCGCCGCTGTCCATTACAGTAATTGGCCGCCCAGTGCCGTGCGCTGTGGGGGGGGCCGATGATTATTTCTTATCAATACAACAATACTATATAAGTTGCACAGAATAAACACTCCGAACGTAAAACCTAGGAGTTAATTATTTGGAGGATTTGTCTAAAAGCGTTGAGTAGGGTGTCCAAACAGAGTATCGGGTATTTGTTAGTTCAGTAAAACAAAAACTACTAGTAATCAAGTATTTTTTTTATTGTTGATTATAAAAGTACAAAATGAAAAATTATTTCGAAAAATGATGCTATCCAAATAGTGACCGTTACGCTGCTGACACTCTTCTAATCTGGAACGAAGATTGCTGATAACACGCTGACACATAGCCCTCGATATTGCTGCCATTTCTAACCTGATGTTTTGTTTCAATTCCTACTTTTTAGGTATCCCCATACGAAATAGTCGAGCGGGCTAGGTCGGGGCTTCTGGGAGGCCAGTTGACGTTACCTCTACGTGAAATGACCTTATTAGGGAATAATTCGTTAACAGCTTCAATTGATTGATTGGATGTATGGCAAGTGTCGTTCTTGAGTTGAAACCTTGAAACTCCTGCAACTCTGGGCCCAAAATTTTTTGCAGCATATCGCAATAACGGTCACTATTCACATTCACCCGATACTCTTTTTGGACACCCTGTGTAAAAATTGATGGCTCGCGCTTCGAACTTGGAGTATTACAAACTCAACCAATCCCATTTATAAAAACCATTTTTATAATAAATATCACATTTCAATTAAAATTTTGAAATGTCTGAAGTCAAAATCAATGATATTGAGTGTCGAATGTTTTGCAGGTGGGAATATTCATAGATTTTGAATAATAACCCGATACTGTTTCAGCTCAATTTATTTGTATATTTTCTAAATATAATATTGCTAAAATTGAATACACAAAGCGACTGAGAATTTACAATCAGATTTCATTATAGAATTTAACCATATAAAAAATAATAAACTATAAAATGAATAGTTAGAAAGACTTCATTTTTAGTTGGGAAAGTCCACCCCTGCAGGTATTTGCATAAGCCGCCGAGCCTCGCCTGGAGCTTCCAAATTAAAACGAAAGCCTGCCAATAGTCGTCCAACGGGAAGGGATGGCAGTCATACTGAAGGGTGAAAAAAATCAGCAAAAAACTACTTCAATCTCGCGGCTCACTTGGTTTTAATATTTCGAGGCTGAAAAAATATTCATTTTACACATATATTACTATTTACTATTCAAAAACTTAAAAACACGTCTTACTTAAAATATTTTTATTTTTTTTTGCTCATATAATTTTTTTTTAGCATATCAACTGCGTCACAAAAAAACATTGCACAAATGGTGTTTCTAAAACGGCATCAGAATATAGACTGTATTAAAAGACGTATACAAGCAAAAATACAAGCATATCTGGGTCTAAATTTGATTGGCAGAAATTTTGCCGAAAGTCTTAAAACACAGCAATGAAATGATAAATTGACGACAAAGCCTAGAAAAGCGTACTTCGGAGTAACCTAGAGAGTTGTAATGAAGCCTGCGGGAATATGTTCTCCCAGTTACTACGTTAAGTGTTGTTTATCTACTCAGTTAAAGCTCGGATCAGTTAATATGCAATAAACCACACCGCGTAATCGCTCTTTTGGCAGATTAATAAAATTTATCTTGTCATAGCACAAGGTGTTATGTTTTAATTTAATCATATTTTACAAGCTGTGGAGGAGCGAGACATAATGATATCATATTCTGTAATTACACAAATGAGAGTTCCCCTGCTTTTACCTGACGGATGGATAATGGATTACTGAAAACGTTCAAATTTAGTGTAATTAAGAAAACTTTCAAGCTGAATTTGTTAACCATTCAGTTAATAATCTGAAAAGCAGCTTTTGATTTAATTTATAATTTAATGTATTATTTTTTAATTCTAAAGTTTTTCTCATAAATGATGTTTACAAAGACATGTTATCAAATGCTTAAAAAATGTAGCATTTGTGTAACTCGTAAAAAATATCTTTAATAATACTTAATACTAAAATTTAAGAATCAAATTGTTTAATGAATTTTCTCCCCGTATTTCATTGGAAAGAAATCACTTCTTATCGTTCAAAATTAATTATATTTTAAGCACCAATAAAAACAATAAAATAATAGTAAAAAATATATATGCAAAGATAAAGACTCCCTCTAAATTCTAAGAATGAATGTTTGATCTGATATTGTATATATTTCATAACAAATGTCTTTTTAATATTATTTTAAAAGTCTTATTTTTTTTAGACACAGAGTGGAATCAGTTTCATAGAGCAGAATTTTTTTATTCACAATTAAATTTATAAACTGGTGTAAAAATAAAAGTATACATATTCTTCTTTGATATCTTAAAAGGTTTGTGTTGTTTTGAATCATACAAACTCTAATACAGTTTTTGACTCAAGCTTTTTCTAGAACTCGTCTCTCTTATCTTTCTTCAGTCATTGTCCATTTTGGACCACAAAAGTGATAAGATTTTTCTGGCCCGGCGCATTTAGGCTTTCCTTGTGCCTTTCCGCTCTCCCGGGTCCTGTTCCAGACGTTTTGGGTCCATTTGGGTCCTCTATCTTACCGGCTTCTCCGCGCATTATCATCATCCCTTCATTGCTGAAATTATTATTTTGCTTTCAGCATTTTGTTCATCAAGATCGCTGACAAACGAAATGGAAAAATAAAAGAAAATGCGTCATAATATTTACTATCCCGTGATTACTGATTTAATTTGATATACTTCAAATTTGACATAATATATTAATTGTATAATAAAATTACAAGCAATTGTTTGTGAATTCTTTTGCCTTTAAAGGGCTTTTTCTGACTTTGGATGTGATTTACAAAAGGCATTGAATATCTTCCCGTTATTTGTCTGAAGAAGTCATTGGAAGGTCAAAGAGCTCACAAATAAAAATGCATGTATAGTAATTTCATAGCCTGTTGATATTTGTTGTACAGTATTTTCCATAGTTTTTTTTTACAAAAATGGCATTGTGTGGTTTATAAATGTTGGAACTTAAAAAATAAATAACAGACTTGGCTTGCTCTGAAATTAATAAATTATTAACAAATAATAAATTAATTGATAAAGGCACTGGTTAACTTACCGAGAGATTTCTAGGTATTGGACTTTATCAATAAATTAGTCGTATTTTTTTACCTTTTACCAAATAAATAATAAACAACGCTATTATAAATTTTTGTTATGAAATTTTCCTATTAAATACAAACTTTACAAATATTACAATAATTGAATCAGTATTTTTTTTGGAAAATTGGAAATAGCATTACAAAAATAATACAAATAGAAATTATAATACAATTTTTAGTTGGTACTGTTATTTATCCCATTTATTTTTAAATATTTTGCTTAGTATTTATGGCTGTAGGTATTTTGAGCTAGAATAGCATTATCTATTAATTCAGTTTGGAAAGAGCCATGAGTGTGTGTAAACTAGAAAAGCCTCAGAGCTTAGAGGCCTAGGCATCCTCATGCGTTTGTCAGACTTTAATTAAGGGCCTATCTTATCTTCAAGCTACCGACTAATGGAGAGCTGGCCACAACGTCGCATGACTTTGTATCTGAACCCATATCAGTGAGGAAAAGCCTTTATCGAAGGGATGTCACATAACGACAGTTGGGAGTTTTAACAAAGCACGCGTACATAGAGAATACTTGTCTACCAAACATTTGTGAAATATTCAGAAGTCTATGAAATAGACTGTTACTTTATTCAGTTAGTAAGCTGTAAGTTAAAAAACGAGATTGTTATTATTAATGTATCAGTATCAGATCTAAACACCAGTGCTTTGTAAGGAAAGAATTATATGCAAATGCTATTGGGCAGCAGCCAATACACAGGCTTTTCCCATCAATATAAAACTGCGATGTAGAAAGACACGAGGACCCACTATTTTTCCATTATAAAACCATGAACACTGGCAGGCACTTGATGATGATGGAAATGTATCTTTGAAGAGAATCATGCATGCTATTATGTCTAACAATCAATTCTCCTCAAATACGATATCCACTGCAGGTTGGGTTGGGTTGGAATTGCAATGCCAATCCTGATGGTTATTACTGGAGTATCAAGAGTTCCGACCGTAAAGCAAATACGTATGAGGCATTGCTTATAGCCCAATAATACAAGAGCTCGAGTGTGTGAGATTTAGTCACGTGTAATTTATTTGGTTGCGAATCATAACTAATTGTATGTAAGTCGGCTTGCTTGATATATTGGTATAATGTGACTAATTAAGAATGCAGATTTAGTCGCGTTTCTATGGGATACAGAGCACTAGTATTAATTTGATATATTTGATTATTCAAATATATGACAAAGTTGTTTATATAATTACATACAATTGTAAATATCACCCAACAAATCATTTATAATTGATTAAGGTACTTTGTGCTGTCTTTGTGAATGAAATAACCGTAGTAGCAAAGATCTACGTCATAAAGTTATGAAATTCATTTTTAATGTATTTATATTTTCACAGAAGTTTTATTTAAAGTTTTCAGATATCTGGCTTGTGCGTTATTTATTTAAAAAAAGGACTACTGACGAGAACTTTTTTATCAAGACTTAAATATTTTTTGTTTATTTTGGCAAAAAAATAAATGTAAATATGTATGAGCTTAAATTTTTATGTTTGAAAATTATTGTGAAAACACTATGGCGTCACGAACTTCCGCGGAAAACCGAGTGCATTTCAGAATTTCAGAGCTGGAATTGAATAAAGTTTGTGCATGACCCAAATTAAAATATATTAAACTAAAATGTCTACTTTATTATTGCTCGACACGTATTCAAAATTATACCTGTCAATACAAACTTTTCATTATTTTAAATTTAAATAAAAACCACGGATTTAATATATTCAAGATTATTTTTGTAACAGTGAATACTTAGTTTGCATATAATAATATAAACGTTTTTTTTTTTAAAAATGACGTTTTGATCGTAGCTTTTGGCAGCCAATGTTTTGAGTTAATTGGGTTTATTAGGTGTTGAGCTGCTTGATAATGATGTTTAAACAAAATCCCTGAAGATGTTTCCAGCACGGAGACCAAACAGTCAAATGAGTGAAAACCTCAAGTCGATAACACCCAAAAACCGAATCAACATAAGAAAAAGTAGCCTTTCATCATTGAAATTTAAAGGTCTTCAAAATATATATATTGAAAAAAAATAGTTGTACTAAAAACCAAATCATAGTAGAGTACAGATGTTATTTATATCGTGCGGAATTTCATTATTTAGTTTAATATATTATATTCAACTCTGCGATCAAAGCTCATATGTTTGGAATGTTATAATTAAACATTTTGTGATTCTGATTTGTCTCGGATTTCATTAGGTAATTCCGAAATGTATGATAGTATATAACTATAATCAAATGAGAAGGTTATAAAGGGAAAGCATTATAAATAAAAAAGAAGATTAAAGGTTATTCATTAATGAATATTTCTATAAGAAAACACATATTTTGTTATGATTTTGATTGGGTAAGGGAAGGTTTAATTACCTTAAATGATTTCGTGGTACATTGTGGATGTCCTTGTAAACCATCTGCAGCCTCACTGTTTCAGAATGGCAATCGCTCTTAACTGTCCAGGCCTGCAAGGTCAAAAAACAATGCATTAAGAAAACATTCATTTAAAAACATGCCTACACACGCTGACAGCTGAACTGCGATTAGCAATTAGCGATCTCCTCTTTTGTGTTGTCTACTTGGGGCAGCCTAAAAAAAGGATTCTATTGGTTAATCACCGTTCAGATGAGTTATAACGTATGTAGACTCTTGAAAAAAATGCTAACTCATTAATAAATTGATAAAGTAATAATTGATGAGTAAGTAATTGATAAAGTTTTGGTTAAAACACGATAAAATATGACAAATGTAATAATAAAACATATGAAATTGAGAATGAGGTCATTAATTCAGTTGTCGAAAGCGTGTATTGAGTTTAAAATAACAGAGTTATTTTCATAACAATTAACATTAAATATAATTTCGATAAACAGGTCGGCACTAACTCATAGCATTTAGTGAGATATTAAAAATCAATCAGAAGAATTTATACGCCATGTCTATACATATAGTCTTGTTTTTCACGAGAGTGTCTTGGGTTCATTTCTATTTCCTGAGTGGAAGGTAAGACGTCGTCAGCCCTCTCCATCAATCATGCCGGGCAGCCTGCGCCCCCAAGCCCTCGCGCCCCCACGCCCTCGCGCCCTGCCGAGCCCTGATAAGGAGAGCTCCTGGTCATCATAATTGGACTGGGGCTCGTGAAGCTCGCCGCTGTCTTTCAGGCGATACGATGGATTTATTGTTCTTGAGGCCGCCAATGGAGGCCAAATATCAATTTGAGATTGTTATTCTTATTACAGAACTTTGAGTGATCCATAAAATATAAAAATCCTACACCCACACGCACATAAACACACATACACACATATGTGTGTATATATATATATATTTTATCGTAAATACTACGTTATCTTAATCTTAATTACAAGATAATATAATATGTTTGTTCCACTTCCTCTGACAGAAACAATGGGAGCAGTAAACAATCATCATCGTTGTTTAAATAATCAACTATCACTCTCATTTATAAAACAATCACTCTCATCTAATAGCACCTGTTATACTAACCTAAAACAGGTCATTTTCGTATACGTAGTCATAATTTACTGAAAATTGATTTTAAAAAAGCGCTGTGCCGCAAATTTTCTTACAAAATACTTTTAATGTAATTAATATTAAAAAAATGTACTTACTCTCTTATATTTTATTTTCAAATAAAATGGTAAAAAGTCGCAAAAAAGCTTTTTGACTTAAAATGTTTTTTGTTGTTTGAAAAACATTTTCTCTTGTTTAACAAAATACCTGTTATATGGTATTTACGATAAATACTCGAATGAAAATATTTTATTCAGGAAAAGCATCGAATAAAATAAAATTCCTTTAACAACGCAAGTCAGGACTCCATTATTTAACATCTATCGTTATTTCTTACAAACTTGGCGGGTGTTTGAAATAAAATACGAAAAATTGTATTTTATTCATTTTTCGTAAAAGCACTTTAAACTAATGACGTACACTTTTTTCTTTTATTTATTTTCTTTATATTTTTAAAGTTTTACCCTTTTTTATTTACACGTAATTATTAAAAAGTAATTTAAAATATCATAAAATAAAACTAAATATATTTTGTGTTTCAAATATCCAGATATTTGATGCTTCTGATTTTATATTACCAATTTTGGATCGGTATTGTGAATTTTGAAAAAGCATATATTTACAAGTATATGGTTTTATCTCTCTGGGGTATAGAACTGGATATTGTTGTTTTTATTTGCAATTTCACTCACCCAAATTTATGTTTAAAAACACGACATGTTTGTGTTTTGTATTGGCAATATAAAAAAATAAAATTACTACTCCCAACTGAAAGGTTTCTATGAAAAATGAATACAGAATGTTTGTCTGACTGAGAGTTTTTAAATTTTTAGTGAGTCTGCCTTGTGTTTAAAAAAAAAATTGCTACAGAGGATTCTCATCTGTTTCAGCAACTCAGTATGCACTCATTGTCAGTAAAACAAGAGATATAAAATTTTTTCAATCTTGTTTTTATCAACAACCAAGCTTTTAAATTTTATGAAATCATTCATTGATAAAATTAACTCAGAATTGTCATAAAAAAAATATTCGCTATACACGTAAAATATTTGAATAAAATCTTATATTTTTTATTTATAAATATAAATAGAAGAAATAATATTTTTTTAACGAATTTTACACCAGAAATTTTAAGAATACGTAGATCTGGTACAAGTAGCAAGTTGTTTTTCCGGTGCTAGGGTTTCCTGTCACCCCCTGAAATCGTTTCCTCCACAGGTAGCTTGTTTGCGGCAATACTGAATAAAGCCTTAAGGCGCCGAACAAATGCTTTGTAAGTGGAAGCGTTTCGGAAAGACCTCCGTGAATAATATAGCAACATTTTTTCATATTTGTATGCATGACGGAAGTCGAAGATGATTTTCAATATTTGATGGTAATTTAAAAGAGCATATTAATTTTAAAAAAAGCATATTGGCTGTGAGTTAACACACATTTTAATAGTAAGCGTTTATTCTTTTCAAAGTGTAGCGTAACAATAAAGTTGAAAGGCATACGTGTCCACAAATAAAAATAATTGTAATTTTACAGTCATTTGCGATTTGTGGGGGTTAACTATTGGTTATAATAATATAAAATCCCAGGTGTTGGTTCCCAAGTAAGTATAGTTTGTTTGGAGATCTCTGAATATTTTTCTGTATTGGAACAGAGCATGATATTTCAGGCAATAATACGGAGTGATAGTTTTCCGATATCTCGGCGGAAGTGCTACGTTAGTGCTACATTAGTGGATGTGGAGATTGATTAGGTGGACTTGGAAAAGAGCCTCATGTTTAATTCAATAGGATGAAAATATATTGGGTATATGTTACAATAAAATTACCATTAAGAAGTAGATATACGAATGTAAAATATATAAAATCGTTTTTTTGTTCAGAAGAGAATCCCGGTTCGATTTCATCCTGACAGGTGAATTCCAAACCGATGTAAAAAAATATTACTTATGTTGACACAGGTTCTAAAAAAATATTTTAATCCAATCTTTTTTAAATAGTGAAAAAACCAGTGGAAAAAAATTCATCAAATAAATAAAATTAAAAATAATTATGATATACCTTATCACTAAAACTTGTACTTACTCTTTCAAAATCATACATACTTAGCATACTTAGCATACATGCATTTAGTTTATGTAATATTTTTCATATATCCGTGATATACTCATACACACACATCTAGTACATATGCCGATGTAATACTTATACATGCATATGACAATAAGATGAATATTTGCTTTCATTTTGTACCATCTGTTGGATGAAGGTGCGAAGTTCTGTAATGAATTTGGCCCTGAACTTTGAAGCAGAATAGCCCTTATTTTGCCACTGGACCTGCTAATTTAGCTACCATTGATGCAAAAGATATACTGTTATTGTATAATCTTATTTTTCTTTTGAAATTTCCATTATAAATATTTTCTGGATATGACACTTTCACTGCACTGTTCTTTATTAGATGCAGTCTTTATCACGTTCAATTGTGCAATTCTTTTTGAATTACGTTTGCTGTGCGTAGACGGTGTTATTTTTTTAGGAGGCATGTTGAGTTACTAATGATGTGATTAATAATTTCTAATGCAATTTCGATGAAAGAGTAAAGATGGTACTTGTGTCAAACTGACATAAACTGGAATTTTCTAAGAAGCATCAAAATTTGTTTTTTTTTTGTAAAAGTTCTAAATTTGAAATTCTCGAAATTCTTTGAAATATTGAAACTCGCTAAAGCATATTTTTGAGTTTTATTAAATTAGGCACATAACTGCGGAAAAACTTATATTCTATAAAGAACCAAAAAATGAAACATACATACACACACACACACAATGGATATTATTATAGTAGATACTTGAAAAAATATAGTTTTTTTTTTTTTTAATAATAATAATAGTTTTACGTGAATCACTACTTTTTCATGTCGTTGAATACACTTGAGCAATCCGTAATTCACCAGGCATACGAGGGTCTCTTTTGCTTTCAGGCAGATGGTGGCACTATTGGCGCGACTAAAATCAGCGTTGCATCTTTTAAGATATTCTATAGAGAACCAAAAAAATGAAACATACACACAATGGCTATTATTATAGTAGATAATAATAGTTGAAGAGTGACCTGCTTGTCCCTGTCGTAGCACTGTGCGGCGGGGGGCGCGGCTGCCAAGGGTCCCGCGGCGCTCCCGCCGCTCGCCACCGCCACCTCGCACACTGTGCGGGCCATCTGCATCTCCACCTGCACTCGCACCATGCCCTGCAACACCATGCAAACAGTGAAATTAAAAAAAAAACACACTAAAAACCTCCATTCGCCTATAAGAGACCCATACAAAAATAATCAATATTTTTGACATACAGTACTTGGCGGAATTCCATTTTAATATTTTAAATAAAACACTCGAGTGATTTTTCCACATGTTAATTTTAAGTAAATAAAATTAACATGTGGAAAAATCACTCGAGTATTCCATTAAAAAAAAAACAACAAAGACAACATACGCGTTATTTTTTTACAAACCTTAACTTTTTTACAAACAAAAATCCAAAGTTGAAATGGGTACTGTGTGTAAATTTTTTACACAAATTCAATAATATCTATGTACGATACCACCTAAACGTCTCCTCACAATACCCACAACCTCTGCGCAGAATTATAAGATAACCACACACCGTATTATAAACATAGTCTTAGGGACTATTGTAAATTAATATATCCCTCTACCTTGCTTATTACTAATTAACGAATATATTTTATTTTATCATTTGAACAAACCAGTATCATAATCAGGCATGAAATCGGAGTAACTATTCGATATCAGTAAGACAGATTGGGTACACGTAACTATTATACAACTCGTTTAAACTTTGAGGTTCGGTCTACAGAGCTGCAAATAAGCAATTTAATTGCATTTCCATTATTACTCGAGCCAGATTAAACATTCAACCTCAGAATGCATTCTGCCGAGAGTTCACAGCTGTATAAATAATTCTGAGCCAAAGAGACAGGTAATCGACCGTCTGATTACTCGATCCCCACACTCAGGCATAATTAGAAGTGAGATTGAGATGTTTTCTAGTACATATAAACCTCGGATAGCGAGTAACTCGTTTTTTAATCAATTGAAATTCTATATACGAGCTATGTGACCAATATCGATAAGAAAATCCTCAATTATGCTTGGAGAAAACTGTAGCCTGATTGTACTAAACGGCATGCTCATAAACAGAAGTCGTCAATTGGCGATGAAGTTTGACCGTGAGACTGGAAGTGAATGAAGACGATATTGATAATGGTTCACTAATAAAAAGTAACTGGTATAAATAAATAAACCGAATTACAGCAAGTACTCTCTGTTAAAAACATTAAACTATTGCAACAGTAGGTTTTCATAGACACATAAAAGTTTTGTTGCTTAGTTTGTAGGTATAATATATATAGGCGTCTTCATTGTTTTTCTTTACTGTCATGACTTATTTACAAGATTGACATAGCATGTAATCTAACTAGACCACGTCACTGCGAGATGAGAGCATGTCCTGGACGTACCGATGCGGCGAAGGCGACTTCAGTAGGATGAAGTAATGTATCTGAAAAAGTTCCCCCATGGCTAGCAATAAAGGGGGTGGGCGGGGTTGCTGCAATCGCCTGAGGGTATTTTTAGAACCACTCAGGGATGGCGTGAGGAAGGGAGGAGGGTGGATGTTTGCTATTTCAATCTGGAACTTTGTTATTATATTTCAGGTGTTTAGAAATTAAATTAGCACACGATAAAATTTAATTTGTGGTTGATGAAACTGACACAATTTGGTTCAAATTAATGGCGTATAATTTATCTAAAACGAATATTGTGTTCTATTATGAGTGCTTTTTTTTTAAACGTTAAATTCATATTAAAGTCGGTGGGATTTAAAAAAACCTGGTTTAAATATATTTAGCGCATTTTTTTGGATATCTGAAAATAAAAAAGGGCGCCTTGAGCTGAATGAGCGTTTGGATATACAAATATTTACCATTCAAGCACATTTAATTCAACAGGTATCAAATTAAACAGCTTTGCTCAACTGCTATAGCAGATAAATATAGCAGTCTGGCTAAAACAACGGACAGAGAAAAAGGTTTAAAGAAATTAGGATTCTGAGAAACACACCAAAGAAATCGCGTGCTCTGTTGGAATAAAATGTTTAAGTTTGTAAGGGTACCACTTTTTTTCATTGGGGTGTTTATTTTTTTAATGCCTTAATTTTATCCATTTAGAGTTAACCAAATAAAATAAAAATATTCAACAACTAAAAGTTATTACACTTACTGTATATTGTCGTATTCAAACGTTTGCAGGTACTATGGCAAAAAAATTAAAGATTTATAGATAATATAGTTGGTTACATCATAAATAAGCGATATAATTTGATGAATAGCTATTAATAAATAAATTTAGAATGCTATCATGAGTAGAATACATCAACCCGCATTTAAATTGAAATCAAAATCCCATAAACGAATATTAATGTCATTATAAAGTAGACTGGATAATAGAGACACATATTTCTATGAAAAATTTCAATGCTGATACCTCATCTAAAAGCATAATGGAGCATTGGTCGTGCATGTCAACGTACTATTCACAATAGTTTCAAAGTCACAAAAGCTGGGTGTGATGAACTTTTGTCCTAAGCCTTCGACAGGTGGATTAACTGAACACTTAAATTTATCGATTATTCGAAGGTATGTTGTGTAGATTTTGTTAAAATAATCAGGAATCTGCAGTTGATATAATCTACGCAACAAACATAACGTGCCTTAAAGAATATTCCATATTATTTTATTTAATACCTGACTGGTTTACTATCGATAAAGGCGCATGGCAACAACAGTCTCAATGTATAAGTATTTGTATTATTTTTATTATTTAAGGTACATTAGTATATGGTGCTTGTAATTTATAAAATTAGCTTTGATACAGGGGCAAGCTGTTTCTTCCCCCGTATATTTCCACTTTGCAAGAATAAAAACCTACCCAGCCATTCATCCCTCTAACGCTACTAGTGACCTGGGAATACCGAATGAGGTTTGGGTGTATTGGCCATATACTATTTATTAGACGCCATAAATAAGGGTAGAAATCCCAGCGATCCGCTAATAAATTGAACAATTCATTTTCGCTTTAAAAAGGTACATATTTTAAACGCAAGAAACTCAAAGTTTTTATTAAATCACACTGAGAATTTTCCGTGATATTGTTTTGATAATTTCAAATATTTCAAATATGCAGCGCTGCGATAAGTAAATCACTGTGTGTATTTATTCAATGGTATACGAACCGAAAATAGCGGGCGTTTAAAGGTTTAATTAAGTTGCATTCAGCGGATTGGATGGAACTAGCGGTGGACACGCAAAGAAAGCCTCTCATCGGAGAAAGTGGCTCGCAGTTTCTTTTATCGTACGTGGCTGGCTCTACCTTTGGATGGGGGGTGGGGGTGGGGTTAGGTTAGGCTAGGCGCACCTGTCCGGGGGTGGCTCACCTGTCCAGGGGTGGCGCACCTGTCCGGGGGCGAGCTGCGGCGAACGTGACGGCAACTAATGCCGGTCGTACGATCGTTAGAATTCAGGATGTGTGGTGGGAAATCTTACGGCAAATTGTGATGATTTTTCCCGACGGGCTTCATTTAATGTTCCGGTCTTATTTGCGCTTTATCCCGAGATAAACTCATAATAATTTTTTTTTTTTATTATTCGTATTGTTCATTTAATTATGTGAAATATTAGTTTATAATTTATACAATCTTTAAGATATTTTTGAGTAAAATACTAGAGTGATTTTCCACATGTTCGCTTTTATTTGTGACCGGTTTCGCCAACCTTTCACGTTGGCATTATCAAACAGAGTGAGATTTTATATAATAAGCAATTAGGTAAACAATTGTTGGAGGGAGAGGTTGTTGCAAAGAGAGAGAGTGATTGTCAGGTGTTAAGGGCTAATGTGATTTTAATGTACCTGACAAGTGGAGGATTCTATATAATTGCAATTTTTTTGTGAACAAATGTTTTTTTATTAATAGGGTAATTATCTAAAGTAGTGGCTTTGGGGTGTACACAAATAAAAACGAAGTATTTTACTCAAAAATATTAACATGGAATTCCACCAAGTACTCTCTGTCAAAAATATTGAATTTCTCAATCTTTTAGACGCCGAGAATCCTCTTTAATTTTCAGGTTTTTTGATAATTTTAAGTTTGCAGTTATCTGCGCGCTTCTTGCCAAAAAATGTATAAGTTTTATTAATTACCACATAAGTTTAATGTGTTAAGTGTTTTATGAAACAAAGTTTGGATACAATCATTTTCTATAATTCTTCTTGTGTTGAGTTTTTAATTTTCAATTATAACACAAACAATTTAAGTATAGAGAATCAATAAATTTCTGCGTTACGAGTATCATTTTATTTTAATAACTTTTTGTTTTAGTGAATTTTATGTTTTAAAAGAGAACTTTGAGTAAAAATAAAATAATGTTTTAATTAAAAGTAGCGTAAATGATTGAAAATTCTTGAAGATTTGTGAGTTAAACAATAAAGCAATGACTAAAGTTAGTCAGTGCTTTGTTACTATATAAGGGCGTACAGTACAAGTTCTTGTGGTCTCAGCTAGTCTATTATGTGGGCTGAAATGAAGGGGGTAGGAATGTTGACCAAAGGGAAAGCAGGGTTCGCTCAATCAAAAACCTTCCGAGCCTAGAAACCTAATCCAAATACGCATAACGAGTCGCTAATTGTAATTAAAAATAATTGGTTAATTTGAATTTTCTCCACATTTTAAAAGTTCTAAACTTTTTTATTTGCACTATGCAATATATTATTTTAAAAAATACAGTGGCATCAATCTGATCAGTTCTACAACGATGTTAATATTTTACAAAAAAAAATGCTAAACTCTGCAGGCAAATGATTTTAAGTTTTGATTTAACCGGAGATACTCTACAAAAGTGTTTAATTTTAAGGAAAATACGTTTAAGGTAAAGTAGAGTGCAAAACTTTGTAATAAAAATACTCGTATTCTAGGTTTTCAGTTATTTTATTTTTTGCGTCTAGAGCTTCAAAGCAAAATGAGTGAAATGGCATCTGCTGATGCTGCATTTTAGCTTGGCTAGTCTGTCACAGTCTGCAGGGGTGGATATATTGTCACACGTCCTTCACGAAGGGTTCACTGTCAACACTGTAACGACACTGAGACAACTTTGGGTTATTTTCTTTCTTTTATTTATTTTCTTGCCAAAGATAATGTTATGCATTTGAATAATATATAAATAAAAAATATTGTCAAACGTACCAAAAGAGAACAATGATTTTATTTTATCGATATGTTTGAAAAGATCATGCTTGTAAAGGTTAGCACATTCAAACATTTAAGCACAAAAAAATTTCTTTTCAATTTAAAAAAAACCGCAAAAATTTGAATTTTTTAAATACCTTTTATGAAATAGTGAGATTTGGATTTAAACCAAAATCAAATTTGTTTTTTTCATAAATAACACACAATTTTTCTTACATTCGATTGATTTTACATAAGTATTAAATTCTAACAAAATAAGTCGAATATTTTTGAGCATCTATAGAAATAATTGTAACTAAAGAATATGATATATAAGTATGACCAGGATTGGATAGTAAATGTTTATGATTAATTTAAAAAAATACGAGATGTTTGGAAAGTAGCAGAGTTACGTCGATAATCGGGCACTTTTCTGAGCTCTTGCATTACACTCAAGCAACCATGAGAATTGATAAGACGCATAGTAGGGTGTCCCTTAAAATTCAAGTTCAATATTTTTTTACGCGTACCTTCTTAAAAGTTTAGTATTAATCCTATATTGTCTAGAAAAAAATATTAGTTCGATTTATAAACGGTAACCCGTGCCGACTTGCGATTTTAACTTGTCCATACAAGTTGCGTAAGTACTGCGCTGTGACTTGTAACTGCATGTTTTATTTGTCATTTCATACGTGATTTTTGAGATTAGTAGTGCTCCATTGTTTAGTGCGTTAACATGTCGGTGGAATTACGGAGTGATAAACAAAATAATTTCCTTATCGGTTTGCCTAGATATCAAATAAATGGTGCAAAATTACCATCTAATCGACAAATTCCCTCGGTCCTATTTTACAATATTCGCGAGGTTAAACTGATTGTTAGTGAAAGTGCAAATCTTGTGATTAGGGAGTGCATCATATATTGGGAAAAAGCAAGAATTCCAACAAGGGCATATCCTAACTGCGTGAAGAAACTTGTTGATTTATATCATGTTTGGAGAGAGTTGCAAAAAAAATTGTAAGAAAACTCAGGTTACGTTCAAGAGCCGTGAGAACAATTTCAAAATTGATCTTGATAATTTGTTTGATATTGCACATGCTGATGCTTTTGAGAGAATGAAATTAGAGTAAGATAAATTATTTTTAATGAAACAGAGAGAGCCAGATCGACCAGGATGCTTAGGTGGTGTTGATAAAAAATTGTCGGAAAAAGAAGATAGATCTAAACAACGACGATTGGAAGAAGAGGAAAGGGTTGTAAGACAAAGATAACCACTAGCTGCTGAAACTAGAATATCAAGGGCAGAAGCAATAAAATCTGACTTCTTTGGAAGTAATGTACCCGACGTAGTCACAGTCCATTGGGATGGAAAACTATTACCCGGGTTAGATGTACGAAGTTCTAAAGAAGAACGCTTGCCAGTTATTGCTTCGTTTGACGATAAGGAACAGCTTCTTGCAGTGCCGAAACTAGAACATTCTTCTGAAAAACATCAAGCTAAGGCTGTCTCAACAGCTCTCTTTGACTAGAACCTTCACGATAAAGTACAAATAATGTGCTGCGACACAACAGCTTCCAATACTGGCCGTTTCAATGGAGCTTGTGCTATTTTGGAGCAAACTTTAGGAAGAGAATTGCTGCTTTTCGCCTGTCGTCATCATGTTTATGAATTGGTCCTAAAAGCTGTCTTTGAAAGCAAAATTAAGCAAATTACTAGTAGCCCAGATATTCCAATGTTTAAAAAGTTCAGAGAAAATTGGAAAAACATCGACGCTAGTAACATTGAACCATCTCTTCATTTCGTAAAACAACGTGTTGCCGAGACAGACATTCAAGCTTTGTTAATATTTTATAAGGCAGAATTAGACAAAGGTTATGTAAGAGATGACTACCGCGAATTGGTCGAACTGTGCGTAATATTTTTGGGAGGAGACACAGAGGAAAAATTAAAACTAAGGCCCCCCGGAGCAATGCATCAGGCTCGCTGGATGGCGAGAGCGATCTATTCTTTAAAAATATGTTCACTTCAGTCACAATGCAGAATAACTGCGAAGGACAAAAAGGCTCTACAAGATGGTTTCTTATTTGTCGTGATATTGTATGTTAAACCTTGGCTCGAATGTACAGTGGCGATCAAAGCACCTAACCAAGATTTGCGCTTCTTGAAGATGTTAAAAGAGTACGAAAAAGTTGACGCAACAATTTCTAATGCTTCTATAAGCATGTTTAGCCATCACTTGTGGTATTTATGTGAAGAGACAGTTATTCTATCACTGTTTGATGATGAAGTTGATAACCAAACTAAAAAGAAAATGATTGCCAACTTCAACCGGGACAAAACCTCAGATTTTAGCAAACGCTATGACCCGTCAAAGGAAGAACTGCCCCAAAGGTTGTTTGGTAAGTTTAATTGACTTTTTGTGATATATTTAAATTGTTGTAGATTTATTTGTTATTTATCTTATTTTCCTTTTTTTTCCAGGCAAAACACTGGATAATTTCGTATCGGAAAAGAGCAAACAATTTTTATCACGACTGCAGATCGACGACAGTTTTCTAAAGGAAGATGTATCTTCCTGGAATAATAATGCTGCTTTTCTGGAAGCTAAAAGAAAAATAAGTTATTTGAGAGTTGTGAATGATACTGCTGAAAGGGCTGTTAAAATGATGCAAGATTTTAACGGACTTATCACGGCTGAAGAAGAACAAAAACAGTTCTTGCTGCGCTGTGTCCAGGAACATAGAAAATTGTATCCGGACTGTAAAAAAACAACTCTAAAAAAAAGTTACCCTGGCTGATTGTTATTACTTTATGTTTTTGATTAAAGATTAATGTTCATCTAATTGAATTTTTACTTATATTTACTTAATTTATTGCATTTATAATGATTTTATACCAGACCGAAATATCAAGACAAAACACGTTTTTTACTAAACTTTGAAGCTCGGTCGGCACTGGTTGCAATTATGCTAGAAAGATGAAATTTTATATTTAAGACTCTTATAGCATTACTAAAAAAAGTAGAGGGTACCCATTTCGAAATTTGAAAAAAAAAATTTTTTGGTCATATAAGGGACACCCTAACGCATAGCTGACAGCTTTGTTACCACTTTCAGGTCTTGAAGCGTGAGGATGTTGGTTTGGAAAATCATCTGAAAGATTTACAGGTTTTTGCTTCGGTAAAAACAATACCGAGGCAGCAACCTACATTCAACTTTATTATAATATATTATAAAAAAAAATCTCTTAGAAGTAAAGTGAGTTTCAAATATACCATGAGGGATTATCATCTCTTATAAGTGGCCTAGGAATTCTCGATTTAAAAAAGAAAATATAATATTTATCGTTGATGTATTATTTTACGGCTGCTGCGTATATTTTTAGTTAACGGCTGCGCCTTTTGAGATCCAATTAGAATTAAATTAAATGAATAACCCGGCTTTATTTTTGCTGGCAATACTAATTACGGAACCGCGCGAACGAGCCGGCAGGAGAGTTTTTATTTAAAAACATGATTATTCGAATTATGAAAGGGCAGAGAACGTGCGAGGGAGACGGAAGGGGGTGAAGGAGAAGGGATGAAGGGGTGAAGAGGTGAAGAGGTGAAGGAAGAGGGGAGGGAGGGGCGTTTTTTGCTTCCGCATAAATGAGGAATTCCCGTTGACAGAACGTTACGAAGTGAATGAAAAAGGTTAAATAATTAACTCCTTTTGCTTCATTAGCAGAACCTTTTCAAGATTATCAAAACTGTAATTTTAAATATTTTTTCAAAATGAATTTAAAAGTACATGTGATAAAAAATATGTTCTTTTTTTCACGGGTTTGTTTTTTGTATTAAAGGTTTTCACGAGTTTTTGATATTTTTTTGGTACTACCAAAATCAAATATTATATCGCCATGTTTACTTTTAAATCTCTTTGTGAGGTATTACAGTTTATTTTACGGAAATAACCTTTATATGGGGCAGTGTAAATCCACTTCCATGTCTCTTTTTATGCAGTTAAAATATTCAAAAAGTCTATTTTGGTATAATAATTATAATAATACGTCAGAAAATATTCAAATAATATAGAAATATTTAATAAAAAATAATACTGTGTTTTTGGGTTAGGTTAGGTCCCAGTTCCCAAATGCCATATTATAGGTTTTGAATTGATTTAACGTAAAATAATTATAAATAGATTACAGGCAGTTACGCTCGAATTTTTATAAACAACTACTGTGTCCCCTGAAATCAACTTCGAATCTTTAAAGAAAGCTCCAGTCTCGGGACTGAAACGTCAGAGCTTTAATACAGCAAAAAAAAAACACTTGTACATTGTTTAAGTGAATATTTAAACTGCAGCAAACATACGGATTGCACTAAAGCAGTGCTTCTCAAAATAGTCCCTGGGATCATTCAGGAGGTCCCTTGAAAATTAAAATCGATTTGGGAGTCCCTGAACAACGTCCGGGGGTCCGCGCAAGGTTTAATATAAAATAAAAAAAATGTGACACATTTTTATTAATATGGAAGTTAAAACTAACAATAAATACATTATTAGCGATTTTTACGTCCTAAGTAAAATATAAATATAGACAAGTGCATAAAATACAAGTAATAACAGGCATTGCGGTGAGTCAGGTAGGTTTATATAGGAACGCAATAGAGTCGATACTTGCACTAACTAGTCTATAATATGAATTTATGTAGTTTTTCACCCAGGGGCCGTAAACAAGTTTTGACTATTAAAGGGGGTCCGTGGGCAAGTTTTGACTTTGAAAAAGGGTCCGTGGGCCAAAAGAGTTTGAGAGCCACTGCACTAAAGAAAGAGACAATGACGAATGAAACCTCAAACGTACAGTCAGCTAAATTATCATGCAATCTGCAAATACGGCGCTATCATTACAGCTGGAGGCGATGTCTTGGCTGCTCAGCCCGCCTGTAAGCTTACGAGGAAAGGGAAACAAATGACGGCGATCATAAACCTCCTCGCACCCCTCGTATTTCTCAACCCTCTCCTACTTGTTGCAGCTGCACAACCAGGCCAGGGCGTGAACAGATTATGCCGTTTGTCTGGACTGATACAGTGTAAACGCAAAATCTCAAAGTTTCGTGTGTGATTTACATATAATCGTATTTAACAAAAAAAAATATTTTATATTATTTATAATGCTGTACGTGTCAATCGTACGCAGGTTTCTGTAACATTCCTGTTTTAGAGCCTTTTGTTGTATAAATCTCTTTACTTCACAAGCATGACGATTCAAAGGAAAATTTTACAAGGTGCTCTTTTAAAGTTTTATTGTTCCCAGCCTCCGCGTTTGCTTGGCACGTGTCCTGAAAAGACCACAGAAAACCCGCAGATTCTATCTACCCCTATTTGTAAGCTGAAAATTCAGTGGAGAAAGCAATTATTTGACTCATCAAATGTTCCTAACGTATTGAGTCTTCGTGTAGCGTTAATTGTCTATATTTCTTGTGATATTTCTTATATATCGAAGAGTGAGCCAAATTAATGAAATACCTTTAAAATAATGACTTTCATGAAATTATGAGAAAATAAAAATTGAATTTTTTTTTTGTCCACTGTCTAAAACGAGTGAAATTCGACATCGATGATTTTTCTCGTCCTTACATGAGTAAATAAATTTCTCAAAAATATACTGTGCACGTAGTAATCCTTTTAAGTAATAAATGTAGATATAATAAATATTTTATAAAAATAATTAAAACGTACTTATCGGACCGCCTTCGTATATAAATATATATTTTAAAAAAATTACATTTGTGTATCAATATTATTATTATAAAATTCGTATGTTTCATGGGTAATATTAAAAAAAGCCGGTTTTCTGTAAAATAAATGCAAATTCCAGCAAAGCGACGGTTTATGAAAAATATTCTGAGCTCATTTGACAGACGTCAACAGATTTGAGTGCCGGCGGAGAAAGTTCAAGTCAGAATATCATTTGAAAAAAGCCTCCATTCGTAAGCTCGCCACGTCTCCTAAATTTAAAAGTTTACCTTTTAGGTGAAAAAAACTTTCTGTTTATCCGATAGATTAGACCCTACGTAGGAACTTAGATATTAACTTTACCTCGGAGAACCTTTTGGGTGGTTTTTTGTACATTTATTATTTCATCCAACTCTTTTAATATATGAGGTATCTTTTTGTATATTTTTTCTGCTTTTGTCATTTTTCTTTCACCTTTTTACTGACCCAGAACATGGCTTCGCAAGCTCTTTAGTGTATGTTTTATTAAACACTGAACTCATCTACCATTCTCATCATATGAACGATTGATCGCTGCAAAGATGAAAAATATTTTTAAATAATTCAATCGCTTTAACTTATATAATAAATATATCTTTTAATTCAAAAAAAATATTTAGATGTTTAAAATATCATTATATCAAAAAAATGTCGTCACTTTCGTAAGGCCTTTTTGTATTTCTATATAATTTCACAAACTAAGAACTTTAAATTGTTGTTTTTTTACACACATCTTACGTTAGAAAATTATATAAAATTTACGTTATTTTCTAACTAAATTTTTAATGTAAAAAGCGTAAATCAAATGAAACATATTAAATCAATGTGAAGATATAAATAAAAAGTTACTTATTTCATTATATTAATGGATCTTCACCATGCAAATGCCTTGTCCCTCAACAACAGAAACATATTTCGTTTTAGTAAAATAATTTTTAAGCGAATTCCCAATTTTACTATGTTATCAATTTGTGTGTTCCATTCAATCAAGTTATTTTTGTCCTATTTATTTTGTAATATTCAACCGACGCAGATATTTGTGTTTTTCCGTCTCCTCCAGGTGCAAACCGTGAAATTGAATTTATATACAATGATCTCTTATTATAAATAAAATAAGTTTTATAACTTAAATTATATTTATAATACGTATATTCCATAAAAAAAACCTAATTGAATACGTTTAAAGAATATTAAAACTTCATGCATACGCTTGACAAAATATTTAATAGTAAAGAAAATTATACTTAAAAAGAACACAGTAATGATAACGTTTGTATCTTAATATTATTTTAAAAATAATAAACCACTTACGTTCTAATTATTAATTTTGTTTAAGTAGTTATTTTATTTATAAATGTGGTTAAATGTTAAAAGGTGAAGTAAACAGTGCTCATGGTATTGAATTTTTACATTTTTAGACACGATAATCTACGCATTACCTGTAACCTCATAAAGTTTAAATATATACTCGACTGCAAAAATAAAATATATCTAAAAATAAACAGCTGTTATTGTAAAACCATTGTTTCGCCTTTTTTAATTTGAAACAATCGTTTATAGCGTTTTTTAATAATTAATATTTTAAAATATGAATTTAAAGAAAACAGCACTTTTTGAATAATATTTCTCTATGGTAAAACCTTAACCTCGATTTTTTCATATAAAATATAAAATAAATTAAAAAAATATTTCACTACATAGTCCACTCCATGTGCAATACGTTTTGCTGTGGCAATAATATATTATTTACAACCAAAACAACCTCACAAAGGATTTCTAAGACCGCCCTGTTATTCGAGAGTCGTCTGGCTTCAGCACAGTGGATTTTTCTGCCCCGAGCTGAGGGGATGTGACTCTAAAGACTATTTTATTTGCCATAAAGCTGATAGTACAAGCGAACCTCACAAGAAGCTGAGCCAAGCTGTTTTTTGCCTGCATATTGCAGTTTTGCATATCTCCACTGAAGGCTGTGTTTTTTTTTTTTTTTGACTACCAACATGATGCTCTTGTTCGTAATCACAATATGCAACTTTGATTCATAAGAATACTTTTGAGAAATTCAGAAATAAATACAGTTATACTGGCTGAATTCATACGTTTTAAATATAAAGAATACACAAATTAATTTATTTTTAAAATGTTAAACATATATTTTTTTCCTTTATTCAGCATTTCAATTCGATTTTCGTGAGTAAGTAGGCTTTGAAAAGACAAGACCTTAAGTTGAATTTCCTAAGAATTCATACAAAAAAAAGTCAATTTTATATGAAATCTTTTACAGCAAAAATTATAAAAAGGTAGAAATTGTAATTTCTAGAGATTCTATGAATAATTGTATTATATTTATGCCAAAAATAATCTTCTTTGCATTTTGTTCACAATTACACAAAAATTCACCACCGCTTAAAAAAAAATTCATGGTTACCGATTGTGATTACGAACAGTTATTTTTAATAAAGTGCATTGCAATAAAGTTTTATGGTGCAAAGTGCATTTTTTTTTTATTGTGCTGAGTAAAAAATATATAAAACTGGGTCATAATATTTATGACAATAATATATTTACAAAATCGATAAACATTTTAACACAGCAATAGTGGGGCATACGGACACTCCCTACACGTTTAGTATAACAGTAAGGTTAACGTGCCCAATGAAAGAGGACTCCCCTGTCATTTAGACGTTTTATGATTGATAGTAAAAATTACGACCAAGCTATGTGGCATACATCTCACGGTCATGAAAAAATAGGGTGATCCCTTCAGGTGAACGTACAAGAATTTTTTATTTTAAAATATTCTCATTTGTGCTTTGATGTATTTTAAAGAAACATTTTTTTTACTGGGCACTTATTGTCTGCAAACTGTTTTATGCATTTGAAAAGCGTGTTGTATAGTAAGGTTAAAAATTATAACGATTTGTTATTATCTATAAATTGATTTTTCTTCTGAATAGAGATTTCTACTGTAAAAATAAGATTTTCTTTAAGATGGGTATTTACAGGTTCAAATATAAATTAATTAGAAAATCATCATATCGAAATGACTCAATATTATATAGGCTCATTTTTTTTACATTACATTACTTTGTTAAACACTTGACGAAATCACATATTGAAAAATAAAATTCGCTTTTTCAAATGTGAATCAAAAACCTAAAAAATATTTATTTTCACAGTAAACCGGAACTGGCGAAAAACTCGAATTTATTAGATTTTTAATAATAATAATAAACGTGGGTGTAATTTATTTTTATACTTTTTTAATATAAAAACGGATATTTTTCTGTATTTTTCAGTTTTTCAAGTTCAAGGTATAAATCTGAGTAATAAAGGATACTCATGAAACATGAAATTGCCTTATTAAATAAGGAAGCGAGTCTGTCTATAAATTTATTCAAAAATAGCGCCCGGAAAGCCTTCTCCCTCTTGTGTACAGTATTGCTAACAGAAGTATAAATTTATGGGCCAATTTTGTAAAGGTTTATGGCAGGGAATTAATAGTCTCGTTACAGAGTAATTCTTGCATTAAAAATAAAGCTTTCAATGAATTGACTTGAAGTAGAGAAGTTTGGCATTTCTCAAAGAGACATTTTATTTTTAACAATTAAATCCAATTTGTTTAATGAGATACACAAAAAAATTAATAATTATATAGTTATACAATAACAAAGTAAATGATTGACACATGAAACCACAAAAAAAACTTTCGATTTTTGTAAATTCATGTGTGTAACAATTTTCAGGTCATTGTATGTGCAAGTCGATAACTGAAATATTAAAAATACACTAAAGCTTTATGGATGGTATATGCAGATTTTTAATAATATTAAAAACAAAGTCATTGAATTAATAAGACATTTGATTAAATATAAGAAAAGATGTTGCTGAAATTGAGGTAAAAGTTATATATTTTTATCTTATGTTACTTGTAAGACTTAAGGTAAGGTCAGAGGTGGTTCTCAAATAAAACAAAGCCCATAGATCTTTTTCAAATTAAGAAACGCGCTGAAGGAAGCGAATTCTCGCCTTTGTAGGCAACTGAACGCAAAACAAGCAGCCCAACAATTAATTGAGTTCAGAAGGGATGAAGTAGGGCTGGTTAACTAAAGACCAAGGGATGAAAGTGATTCCGAATTTGCAACGGATTCTGCACGAGCCGGGGATAAAACTCCAAAAAAAAAAACTCTTCGAAGTATCGGAAAAAAACAATCGCTACTTTTTCACCTCGATTTTAAAATTTTGCAAAGATCCCTTTTGATATTGAGCCTTGGGAGTTTTTATGAAGTGGGAAGATAACAATTTAATTAAAGAAGTTAGGTCTTTCTCAAGAGTTTTTTTTTTTTTTGAAACGATAAAATTAAAAGGCATCAGTTTTTCAGGTGTAAACTCACTTTAAATTAGGTATTATTTTTGTTAAAAAAATACTCTTAAAGAATAAAACATTATTTAATCAGAAAAAATGTATTTAAGATTGATAAATGTTCAATGAATTAAATATCTGTTTTTCTTTGGTTCGTTTTTCAATGATTATTTTTTAAATCTTCTCGGAGTTGTAATAATTGGTAAATAAATCATAAATATTTAATATATAAAAAAATTCACGAAAAGTTGATTAAATTTGATATTCTCTATATTTAAGAGCATATAAAAAACCAAAAGTCTTTCATATGAATTTATGTGAGCGATTATGGCTTTAAAAAGCTTAAGTGGTTTTTAATCTCCTAGTCTTCTTACTTTTGTGATAACAACAGGTACATAAAAAATATATAAGTACTATTAGATAAACGTCAAGTTTGCAATAAATATACCCATTATTAAAAAGAGTCTAAAATATTACATTTTTAATCAGCCACAAACAAAGAAAACGTAAAATACCGAGTGGTATAAAACGAAATATATATCTTCAATGAAAGGATGATTTATTTTAAAAACTTTTCCTGCTCAAAATAGAATAATGACAGTAAATTAACTTCGTTAAGACGACCCCTATAACCCAGATCGGATTCTACAATTAAGATTTAAGAATCCCCATAAAAAAACTGTAAAAACACATTTATTCAATCTTCTTAATACAAGAAACAACCTTGGGAAGAGTAACGCAAATCGGATTTCATTCTTGATGACAAATGGAAAACCACCCTTTTCAATAAAAATAAGTATAAAAACTAAGATCTTCTACAACGCAGATCAGATTTTTAAATTAATACTTTTATCTATTTCTATTTGTAAAGCGCTCTGTATTTAACATTGTTAAAATTAATAGAAAATGAAACAAGTTGATGCTCACTTTGTCTCTTTGTGTACCCTTATCAAAAACATAAAATAAAGAGAATACTAAAGAGACTCTAAGGATAAATAAAGCTAATCAAGTTCTAGTGCAACTCGTGGGGCTCGTAATGTCAAAGGTTGGCAGACTCAAGAAAAGATACAAAATACACACTAATAAAAGCATAATTTTGTTTCGCGATTGTCTCGAAACAATAAACTGTGCAAGCAAAGAACGCTCAAAGGTATATTTCCTAGAAAAGTATCAGTCTGAGCTTTTGGTGACATGGGAATCAATTCTTTTGAAATCTTGACTTTGAAGTATAAAAATACTTACACACTATGATAATAAGGTTTTCTCGTAGGGTAAAAGCTTAAAAAAAAAATTAAAATGAATAGACATTTTTTTTTATGATGAGAGATTTTATTTATTTTAAATGATAAAATCTTGCGTAAATTTACGGTTTCCAAAAACAACCGGAATCACACGCAAAGCCGAGCCGCAAACATTCTCTGAGAATATTTATACAAAGCACACAAAGGATTCCTTGGTAGAGATCAAACACGTGCAGCCGTGGGAACTTTGTGGAGACTGTACCTGAAGACTACCTGTGCAATGGGTTTATAAGAATATTTCAAGTGAAGTAAAATAATTCATGCTTGTGTATAAACATCCTCTCTCACTGTCCTGTATATATACATATATTTGTTTATATATATATTATGTTTTGTCTTATGTCAAAAGTGTCATGGTTTTTTGTGTCAGAAATTAACCGCATTTTTATTCAGCCTTGCGTACATTGCATGCTGCCACAAAACACCATTAATTGTAATTCCGGCTTAGTTTCAGAACCACACTTGTCTAAAAAATACGTAGCAAGGGTAAAATATCATTCGTGATTAAAAGTATATATCTTCTTCATCAAGTGCCTCTCCTCAGAGGAGCTGCGCCAGTGTTCATGGTCCCCGGGTCCTTCTATATCGCAGTTTTATAATAGAAGAAAAGGCCGCGTATTACTTCTGCCTTAAAGCATTATTATAAATCCTTACAAAGCTCTGGCGTTTAGATATGATATCCCCCCCACGTACTTCCAGACCACATCCCTCCACCATCATTCCAAGTCCACTATCCCATTACCGATCGTTTACACACGCTCAGGGTACTGAATGGCGTCCATGCACAAGCAACAAAATAGGGAGAACTGTGAAAATATAAATAAATAATGTTTTTCTCTTAGATGCATTTGTGACTCGACAGCTTAAATAGTGTCTGTTTAATAGTAGCGTTGCCAACATTGAATGGTCCTCTAAATCTATGGCATGGTACATTGGATGAGCGTGCGATGTGCACGGAGATGAGTGTCTGCTATTCTCGGGTCCTAAGCCGAGACTTGACGTTCTAGGCAGGCAGCATTAAATAAAGCTGCTAATGAAGTGTTTTCGGAGAGGTGCGCTCATATAGTTGGCCTCTATACAGAAGTGGCTGTAGAGAGCCAACATTCTCAAAAAAATATCACTGAAACTTGTTCACACCATACTTCTGGATTAAATAATATTATTTGAGCTGTTTTTCAGCTTAACCAGTTGACAAAAAAAACCCTTAAGATTTCAAGTACTGCTATTTTGAATACATTGTATCGATTTTAGCAATTCGATACATCAAACTGAAACGATCTTGAGATCCATTTTATCTTAGTTTGACACGTTCTACGTGTCAGGAAAAAAACTGGAATTATCGCGATCAAGAGTCAATGACAGCGCCGACAAGCCAACAAGGTAGTGAATTAAATTGTAACGGTTTGATTTTATAACAATTAGTAAGCAATAGCTACCAATACACTTGGCTTATTAATGGAAAAGTTGGCACAGTCAGCATTCAGAACGAGTTATTACAGAATACAATACTCGGTTATTATGTTCATCACTGAAGCCTTTATTTATTTTTCAGTATTTCAGCATTTTGTTGTTTGAAAGAGAAATCAAAATTGAATGAATGTTACGCGCCGTTAATTATTGTAAACTGAATCGGTTTTATTTACAAAATCAGTTCGGGTATTTTGAGTAAATAATAACGTGCGTTAATGAATGCTGCTAATATTTTTATTTACATTGTCGAAAATGTTTATTTTGCTGGCCAAAATATATTTTTTGTTTGTTTAAAAATATACCAAAAGGGAAAACAAAAATTTAAATTGTTCAATATTTATGTGGGATAGCAGAAAAAAATTGTTTTATATGCCAAGTTAGTTAGCGATGAAATAATTTAAAAAAGCATAATTTTCGCGAATAAAGCAAAAACCCATGGCCAGCAAAAAAAATTATAAGCTGCATAAGAAAGTGAGTTAAAATCAGTTATCAAATGTAAATAAATGTGGTGGACAACCTTTAATTAGAAATAAGACACTCAAATACGATATATGGTATTTATTTATTTAAAAATGCTGGCTTGAAAGGTATTTTTCTTTTTTTCGCGACCTTCGATTGATCACAGTAAAGATAAAAATATTACTAATTATAAAAGTTTGAGATTCAAAGCTGAATAATTAAAGTTAAAAAGTAATTAAAATTCTGAATTGCAAAAGAAAAATGTATAGCTTGATTTCTGTACTTATTAGCGAAGAGAGTTAAGCATTTCAGGAGAGATCATTTCGAAAGGTATTAGGATAAAGCCTTACGGTACGTGGCTGTACTTGCAAGTAAGAATTAACATTGTGAAGTAACCCTTATTCTACCATAGCGATTAAAGTTATTTGATTTGGGTTTCTTTTTTAAGTAACATATATACTTTTTATGAATAGTAAGATAAAATATAAGTTTGTACTTTATTTATAATACTGTATTAATGTTTCACTTACTTAACCAAGTTTGCTTGAGCTTTAATGAGCTTTAATGAGCTTTATATAATTATTGAAAGTTTTTATTTAAAAAAAGATTTGTTATTAGTTTACACTAACCTGGTAAAAAAATATTTATAGTTTTTTTCTAAGCCCTTGTCAAAATCCTGTAGTTGAATTTGAAAAAAAAAGGCCAGGCGCTTTGCAAGTGACAAGTTTATTATACTTAAACTTTCTTCATAACGTGAGTTGATATTAAATAATTAAGTCTAAAATTAGAAATAGATGTGCATTTAATGTAGTTTTAGTTTGTGGCTTTAAAACTTCAAGCCACGTGTTATTAATTTACCGTCTGAGAACTAATGACCGCAGTAATGTAAATGGCACTATTTTACAAGAGGGTGGTAAATCAAAGTTATCTACAAATTATTCCACTCTTGTTATCATAAAAAAATTGCGTCGTTACATTACAGTACTGTCTACTATTCAAATAAACTATATACAAAAAAATGAGATTTTTAAAAATTACCATGTTTATTGTGCATTTTTTAAAAAAGATTTATCAATAGTATTGAAGCTGTAACAACTAGAATGAACTTTTATTTTGATCATTTGGAAACAAAGCTGACTGAGATATAATTACTTGATATGTAGCTTTATGAAAAGTTACTTTTCACATAAAATCGCATTCTCTTCATTCACTTAAACCTTATCTTTTAATAACCTCGCCGCTAAATCAAACCACAGGTATTCGCTTACTAATCGTGCATTTGACATTGTCTAGACTGTATACGAGTCGCTGAATAAATTAAACCAACCGACTTGTCATATGAAACGCTACCCCATGTGATTCATTCAATCTAGTGAATGACTAAAAATAAAAAGTAAGTAAATATTGTTTAATCTGAGTTGTACACGATCCACTTGCGTGCTTTTGAAATTGAACGACCGGTGCTGGCATTGAAACACTTGCTAGATTACTTGCAAGCCGCTGGCTTATTTGCATGACATATCGTAATTATTCGCATACTTGTTAAATTTATGAGACTTGTAAAGCTATATTGAATGCATTTGTACTAGTGAATTTTGTTTATAATACTGAAAGATATGTTTAGAGCTAAGATACCATGGATATCTCTGACGGCAGTCAAACCCATCGTTAAACCGATATACCGGTGCTTTGAGAAGAGTTGAGCACAAGGGGTTGCAACCCTCAGGGCATGTTTGAAGGATCATTTTACACAACTGTATTATATCACTACCTCCACTTATCTGCTCTACACAATATGGTCTTGTAGTATCCTTAGTAAACCAAGATCTCTGAAAAGATATTTCATGGGTGTAAGTATACGAGCACTAACCTCAACTATGAACATCGTAGCCATTTTCAGTGAGTTATTTGACTTGACCTGGTAATCTATTGGCGTATTTGAATCCCAAAGTACAGTTCATTTTATATTCACATTTACATTATAAACATATTTATTTATTAATATATAATAGCGTGAGTGTTCATTTTTACATAAGTTCCATTTCGTGAAACTTCTGAAACATGTGAATTTCTATAGGCTGAAAATTATTTCTACGCAAGGTAAATAATGAAAAAAGACTATGACAGCATATAAGACATTTTTATCTTTTAAATCTGTAATGTGTGCAACGTTTATATGAATAAACACGCAGCACTGTGACTTTACTACTGTAAAAAAATGCGAAACAAAAAGAAATTTAAAATAAATAGATTTGTTCAGTTAAGACTTAAAGCAAGCCAAGAACATAAAAAAATAATCTTTTTACTTATAAATTCGCTTCTTAAGCACACAAAGCTATTTAAGTGCCATTTCCGTTGCTTTCGTCAAAATTATAACATTAATTAAAAACAACACCGTAGCCGTGTCGCAAAAGAATTCCAAATGAACTCTGAACCCTTGTTATAACTCTGCCTTACTTACAAGGCAGGGGGGATAGTGATGGCCACAATGGGATTATTTTACTATAAAATATTTAACAAATCAATTTTTTCAAACGAGACAAGTCAAATGTGTACCTGATATATTTTTATATATTTGATTTTCACACGTAATGACGAGGAATATCAAAAGTTTTTCGTAGCACAATCCCAGCTGTGTCGATTTTTTTTTGAAGATTATTATTCAAAAACAAATCATATGCTTATGTGTATTAAAATTACTTTGGTTTCACATTTAAATATAATGAATTTCTTAAAATTAATTGATAACCAATAATAGATAAATGACCAATTGTGCCCATCTAAATTTCCAATGTTTTAATAAACTCTATTATTCGTTGTTTATTGCTTGTATTCATCAAATCGATTTTGATAGATCGAGGTTTTCCATCTCTAAAGAAGGACTTTCCTTTCCTGAAGAAGGCACTGGAAAGGTGGTCTATAAGATTTATAATAATTTTGTATAGCTGAGCAGTACTTAGAGTCTCAGGAGCTGAATACAAAATACAACTAAGAGTTGGCTTAGTCAAACTAAGATTAGGAGAGTTTGATCTACTAAGTACATTTTAATTATTATATTAAATGTGTAAAATCCCCATCCCAGCGTTGTTATATAAATGTGACAAATTTAATACTTTTACTGTCAACTACATAATGTGTCCTCATTCAAACAATTCAAAGAAAAATAAAATAATATTCCCATTGTCAAGTGAGAGATTCCAGGATACGTACAATAAAAAATATTTGAGTTCAGATTAAATTACTGTACATATTATTTTAACGTTATTCCAAAGAACATGATTTTTTGTATTCTGAGTAATCTTTTATTTTAATTTACGTACACTCATTTTACCAAACAGCATCTTTTCAGTAAATTCGATCACGTGCTCTTCAAAAAAATGATTGAACTATGATGAATCTCACCTTTGGGTTTCAGGTTTGATAGAAAGCTCCACAAAAAGTATAATTTGTAAATTTAATTTAAAAATATTTTTTGTTCGTATATGTATATTTTCATTTGTGTATATCATAAACTGTGATCATGTTTGAAGTTCCGTTTTGGAGAGGACAATGTTATATTTCCTCATGGTGATACCCTTTTGTAAATAATACCAGGTTTTGCGGGTAATGATATGGTTATCTTGTTTCCAACGGGAACATTAATGTCAACATCAGGTAGAATATCATTCTCATCACCGTGTGTGGCTTTGATACTGTAATATTTTAAATAAAAAAGCGCTACTTTGTACAGAATCTAAAGCGAAATAACAAGATATTATAATTGTAAGGTTTCATATTTTATTGTTAACAAATATTTAATGAAAAATGTCTTAAAAGATTTTTAATATTAATTATTGTAGCTATATTAAAAAAAGCACGTTTTCATCTTGTTAAGAGCTGCCAATAAGGAAACTTGAATATTTATAAGTAATTATTTTATAATGGAAATATTTCCTTGGTTTTCAGTACAAACGAATTTAAAGTTAAAGTTATTTTTAAATTTTGTTAATGTGAACTGTTTTAATTATTGACATGCTACATTAATTAGGCGTTATTTTAATTTACAAGTGTCAAATTAAAACCATATTTTCTTTTTTGTGCTCACCTGAATTTCGCTTGAATACATAGATTACTTTTGTATTATTTTGACGGCAATTTTTATCTCGTTATAGATAATAACGGATGTGAAGTACTAAAAAATAAATTAAAAACTCTATTTTTATATGAGAATATCGATTTCTTTTGAAGTCGGTTTAATATTCAAGTTTGAAGTCGACCGCGTTGTAGGCAAGATAATTCTCCTGACGATGTTAGAAATTCAATTTTATACGGATAATTAGAGCTTTGCCCCGCTAATATGATTTGCAGGTTCGCATTGAATTACTGCTGAAACTTTCAGGTGTAAAGTTCAGAGCTGAGGGGCGCTGGTTCACCCCCCAACAGAACACTACCCTTATATTTATACCGTATACTCTTGTTTATACAAGAAAGCTTTATAAGGGATGTTCCCATCTGTGACTGTTGTTATAAGATGATTTGGTTTCTTGGGTGTTGAGCTGCTTTAAGTTTTTAGTCCTCCGACGTTTGGGTCCCTGGAATCATCTTTTAATCTTAAACACCCAAAAACCAAATCATACTTAACCATTATTTATAAAAACAGTTTGTGGTGTTTATATTTAAATAAAAAACAGTACACTCAAATATTGCTTAATCTTTTAAACCAATCAGAGGCCCTTTAAATATTTATGGCATTTAGGGAAGTCACAAAAAATCTTAGGAAGGTTTTTTTTAGAACCATGGATCTTGGAGTCAGTTTGTAACTTCAAAAGACTTATTGCTTTAACTAAGTCAGAACATAGGATATAAGGTCCGAAAGACAATATGGTGTTGTTTTATATCCAGTAGAGATTATATTTGATAAGTACATGACTTTATTTGTTGCTTTCAAGGAAAACGTGATATAATTATGTCAATATTTTTTTTATATTTCAAATGAATGTCAATATTTTTATTTATAAGAAGTATTAAAAAAGCATGTGAAAACTTCGCATTTTTGGTTTTAAAAATTAAGGAGTATTTTTAGGCATATATTTTATAATAACGAGATATTAAATAATTTCTGCTGTGTGAATAAACATTTTTTGTCTTTCGCGTGTCTTAAAAGTAAATAAAAATTTAGTTAAGTCTATAAAAATATTTAAATAAATGATAATGTTTGTTTGATAAATTATTTCTTTAGATCTGAAACAATGAGACAAGGCTTCTTTATGACCTCAATATTTATAATATACGTGCGCTGAAAAGTCATGGAAAAGTGCCATTTCATGGTGTTATAAATTACAAGCTGTAATAACAGGCATCATAATATTTCAAGAAACATTATATTAAATTTTCACTGTTTTGTTGGAAATAACACGTATAAACCTTAATAATAAAAACGAAATTCAGTGTAAGTAAGTTCTATTCAAGATGCTTTAAATGCTAAATAAATTTTTATTTTTTAAAATAATCGTAAAACATTGAAACTTGGTGATCTTGGGATTTCGTGGTTTTGTGAATTCTGTCTTCACAAAACTAGAATGGTTTCAGTATATAAACCAAAACTTTTGAAGACAAAAACCATAACGTAGCATAAAACCCAAGGGACCATTCATCGTAACACTATTAAATCAAACATAATGTATTCTGAGATACAGTATAAATATTTTTATTAAAAATAAATATTAAGATTAGATACTTTAAGTACACACTTTTAGTTGAGTAATTTAACTTCCACACTCAGTTACAGCGAGACACGCTTTCTACGATTACAGTTCACTAAATTTTGACGTGAGGTGTTTATAATATTTTCTAATAACACACTTTAAGCGGGTAACCAAATTGACTAAACTGATGTGCGTAACGGGCAAAATTCGCCTAAATTGCACGTGCAAAATCTAGTCTATACACTCTTTGATTTGCATGTAGTCAAATAAATCGTTTCCTATAAAAAGTTGAACCACTTCATACACACTTTGCGGATTACTTGGCATCACAACAACACCACTTTGTCCTAAAAATTATTCAATAATTGGAGGATTATCATTCTCTGACCACATTGTCACTTTGTTGAGAATCACTGGACAGTATTGGTAGAAGTAACGTTGACGAGTCTAAACAAACATTACGAGCTGTAAACCTAATGAGTAAAATGACGTTATGCCGCTTTTAGAGTAAACACATTCAAAAAGGTACTAATATGCGCCCCGCTTTTGGACAGCAGTCCGCGAAACGGGTACTACTGTAGTACCCGTTTTACCCCGCCTTTGGTGTGATAATATTATAATATCTTCTTATAATAAATCATATTAAAAATTGTTCTACCTTGTTGGCGATGTCAAGCAATCGCGTGCGAGGGTGCCATCCACGAGCGCGACCTTCAGCATCCGACACGTCCTCCAGGGGTCCGGAGTCAGCCCTGCGGCCACCCTCTCCCAGGGCCACGGCGTAGCGCACTCTGCAGCGATGGTCAAAGCCGGTCAACCGGTTCAAATACACCGACACGCGACCTTCGCTTCCTAGACCTGCAAAAAAAACCAAAAAAAAATTAGTAATGTGCATCAATTTTAAAGATTTTCTAAGAGATGGCGTTACTAGTATTGAATCGCATCAGGCTATACTTTAACTAACTTCATTGTTCATCGCTTTATTTTTCAGTATATGTCATATCGCTGAAGTGTATACAACATTATTTTTTTGAGCTCTCAACATGTCAACTTTTGTACCAACAAAACGCAATTTGCGGGAAGCTTTACTTTTCTGTTTCAATCGGAAGAAAAAAGCACCTGAAAGTCACCGATAGCTGTGTGAAGTTTATGGTGAACATGTTTCATCGCAACAAACGTGTGAGAACTGGTTTCGACGCTTTAACAATGGTGATTTCGATGTGGATGACAAAGAACGTCCAGGCCAACCAAAAAAATTCGAAGATGAAGAATTAGAGGCTAGTGAAAAGAACTCGCAGAATCATTGGGAGTCGATCGAGCAACAGTTTCGAGACGCTTAAAAGCATTGGGAATTATTCAAAAGCAAGGAAATTGGGTGCCACATGCATTGAAGCCGAGAGACGTCGAAAGGCGATTTTGCATTTCGGAAATGCTGCTTGAATGCCACAAAAAGATGTCATTTTTGCATCGTATCATCACTGGAATACGCTTCACTTCTGAACAGGGTATCAAAAACTGGCATGATTCTTTCTTGACTTCAAAAGACGAACAGTTCTTTTGGGATGGAATCCATAATTTGCCCGAAAGATGGTAAAAAGTAATTAACAATACTTTGAACAGAATATATTGTACCAATGTTTTATAATAAAGCTCCAATTTCACGAAAAAAATCCTTAAAATTAATGCACACTACCAATAATTCAATAACTAAAAAAAAACTGTTTTTAACTCTGTTTTTCCACCATGCTAGGTTTTCAAATAAAAATATTAACTAAGCTATTATCGTATTGATTATTTGAAAAAAAAATTGCTACTTGTAGAATAAGAAAAGGTTATTGTGAAATTGACTGGGTAATTTCGATTGTGCTATTAATATGTATCAGAAGAAAACAAAAGTTAACGCAAAGTAATATTAATAAAATTAATGAAAGAATGTATCCACTTTGCGAAAAGTAAAACTCGACCATAAAAGTGAGAGCAGAGGTTCTCGCTGGTGTGCGAATATATTTCAACAGTATAAATTTTGGTTTCGCAGGAGACCAACTTGGAGACTATAACCGAGTTGCTATTTATTTTATGGGATTACTTTGTATCCTCGGTAAACGTAATTTTTATATCTAAATTCCACAAGTTATGTTTACATAGTAAATTGCTTTGTGTTTCCCACGGTGTTTATCTTTAAATTTATAATGTAATTTTTTTACATTCAACCGTAAAAGGTTTTTTTTTAAATATACGATTGTACATAAAATATGTGTACAAAATTGATTTATAGTTTATGATATAATACATTCCTTTCCTATTCGTATATTAAACATCCAAATTTTTAGTTTTAGTTTAAAAAAAATAGAACTAGATCAAATATTTATTATTTAAAATAAACTGACTGTTATTTTGTTTATATTTAAATCAAATCACACAATAGTGAAAGAAAATATGATTGAAAAGAGCTCCGAGATAAAATGAACGGTTCTATACTAAAGTCCCTCGAGGAATAAAGATGAAAGGGAATATTCGACGAACTAAAATGCAATATTCGAAGCCACAGTAGCTGCAGAAATATTCAATACAGGAATCTGAAAATTCCACTGAATCATGCACATTGCCTGGATGGACTACACTTTTATAATATACGGAAAATATCACTTTTATATTTAACATTATGTTTATAGTAAAAATATACATTATATTTTGTTAAATGTCATATTTTGTATCATTTGACGTTTCAGGCATTTCCGAGATGAGATTAAAAGGTTAAGTCCTGCTTGTTGTTTGTATTCTGAGGTTAGCTGCCGACTTCAGTCTTACTCCTGGGTACTAGCGCAATGTTTCTCAGAGTGGTGCACTCAAATATATACAACAAACATGACTTAACATTACCTTTTGAATCCCCATAGACCCAGTACTGAGACCGAATACCGGAATATATGACATATGACGCATAACACCCAAGAACGAAGTTAATCCTATAACAACAGTTGCTAAAATCTATAAAGACAAGTATATATATATATACAAAGAAACTAATTTTTAATGGTATTATTTATAGATTGCCTTTGTTCTTGGATGTTGAGTTGCGTTATATTTTGAATCATCCGACACTTTGGTGTCGATACTGAAGCCATCTTCAAATATTACATACAGAAAGATTTAAAATAAAACGCAACACAACAACCTAGATCGAATATAATCTGATAATAATGGCTGTCGAAACATACAGGCACATTGAAATTCATTATATCCATACATTGAACGTGATAAAAATATTTCACTTTAAAATCTGCCACCAGCACATCGCATAATATTAATCACATCCCTCCACCAATATTCCCGTCAAATTTTCGCTTTACAATCGTATCGTCCATCGGAAAAAAAACCATAAAAGTACTTTTAAGGGAGAAAGACCCGAAAGGCTGTCAGACGGCCACCACCCTGACGAGGGCACATCCCGACGGGAAGTGGCCACGTCATCACGTCACGCCGCTTTAAATATATTTTCAATTACACTCAGTGAGAGAGGTGTTTCTATTCAATAAATTTCAACAATGTTTGAAATCAGATAAAATTAATAAATATTGAAAAATACGTGGAGGAATCACAACAGTATTTTATTTATTCATCTTTATCAAGTGATTCACCTCAGAGGAGGTTGGCGACTGTTTCACTGAGCATATACTCGTGCTGAGCCAGTGTTCATGGTTTTTCTATGTAAAAAATAGTGTAGTGGGTCCCCTGGAACTTCAACACCGCAGTTTTATATTGGAAGGAAAAATCTGCGCATTGCTGCTGCCCAATAACATTATTATCCTTTCCTTACAAAGCTATGGCGTTTAGAACTGATACTCTGAAACAAGAGCAGGAGCCCCCCACGTACATCCAGAGCATACTCCTCCAGAATCATTCCATTGGGTTTATGAGAATATTTCAAGTGAAGTAAAATAATTCTTGCTTGTGTAGAAAACACCCTCTCTCACTGTCCTGTATATATAAATATATTTGTTTTGATATGAAGAACTTGACTTATGTCAAAAGTGTCATGGTTTTTAGTATCAGAAATTAACCGCATGTTTATTCAGCCTTGCGTACATTGCATGCTGCCACAACACACCACTAATTGTTATTTCGGCTTAGTTTCAGAACCACACTTGTCCAAATAATACTATAATAAATAATCATTCGTGATTAAATCAAGAACTCCTCAGAGCGACTATTTCACTGATGTTGAACCAGTGTTCTTGGTTTTCTAATAGTAAATATTGTAGTGGGTCCCCGTGACCTTCTACGCTACAGTTTTATATTAGAAGGAAAAGTTTGTGTTTTGCTGCTGTCCAATAGCATGATTATTATATAATCCTTTCTTTACAAAGTTCTGGCGTTTAGATCTGATACTCCTTCTGCAGCAAACTACAGAAACAATAGGCGGAACACCCACGTACATCCAAAGCATATCCTTCCAGAATCATTCCAATCCCACTACTCCATTACAGATCCTTTATACACGCTCAGGGCACAGAATGGCAGCCATGCACAAGCAACAGAATGAGGAGAGCGAGGAGAAAATATAAAAATGTAATTCCCCTAAGTACTTTCTGTCAAAAACTTTTTCACTTATTCGCAAAATATTTATGTTCGTAGACTTTGGCAGCCGTTATTATAAGATGATTTTGTGGGTTTCCTATATGTTTATGATGTTTTAGGTTCTCCGTCGTTTTAGTTGATGTGCTGGGACCATAAAAATCCCTGAGGATGGTCCCGGCACCGGGACCGAAACATCAGAGAATCGAAAACATTAAGGATCTTATCACCTTAAAAACCACAAAATGTTTGTTAGAATTATTTTTTTTTAAAATTAAGTCTCATACAATTACAATCCTATTTCGACGATTACTATTAAATTCTTGACGAATTCACATTTTTATTGTGTTTTTAATATATTTTTTGTGGGTTATAGATCTACTCACTAAACAATGAGAAAAATTAAAGTGTAAATTTTGAAAGCACATCTAGTTTTATGAATACTCCAATAAATGTGTACACATATATATATATATATATATATATATATATATATATATATATATATATATATATATATATATATATATATATAAAAAAATAATTAATGTCAATGAACTGATATTTCGAAATATCTATTGACTAAAAATAAATGTAATATTCTCTACTGCAAATAACGTGCGTACATTATCAAACACAAACCGTCTTGTCGGGATCGTAGCGGATCATTCTAATGTAAATATTTGCACTAGGAAAAGGAAATATCTCAAAGCTTTTGAATACTAAAGGTCATTCATTATCTTTACAACGATTATTAATTCTTTGTTAAGGTTTATTTAGGCTATTTCCTATTCATTAAAATATTTAAAAGTCATATTTTTCTACTCATAAGTCTATAGTTTTATATCATCTACGCTTACCGGAACAAATAAAACATGTTTTAATTGAGGTTTACTGGTATTATTGGTCAGCGACTGCAACTGTAAAGTTCGCAGTAGCAACTCGGATTTCAGGCTTTTGGGTGGACTTGCGGGTTTTCGCAGTAAGTACTGAAACCAGAGCTTATGCCGCAACTTAGAGAAGACCATTAATAACTTGAACAGACAGACTCACGTGAAATAATACCTATTAGCGAAGGCATTTCTCCGAGATCACGAAAACCCATAATTGTCCACAGTGTCCATAATTTAACAAAATCCAAAATCCTCGTTTTTTAATAATAAAAAGGGTTAAATAAAAAAGCAATCAACAAATTCAAGTCTGATATCGAAACGATCTAAATAGTAGTTATTATTGAAATCGGAAATTTCATAATATAATTCCTGATATAATATAGCATATAACATACTCATTTGCTCAGTAAGAGCAAATATCTCACATTAATTCTCATCAAATATTCGTAGAGTTGTTTTATGTCGTAGATTTATACATATAAATATGTATGTAAAATTATTTCCTAGATGTAATTGATTAAAACTATTGATAAATTTAATTGAAAATGCAAGCTTTCAATAGTTTTTAAAATATGTGTAATTTCCCTTTGCGTGACTTTCTCCCGAGCGAGAATATTAATAATTTTTTTACAGCCATGATGTGATGTCTCACTTGAATTATTCTCTAACGACGAATAATTGATATATGAAACTTTTGGAATTATTCAGATTCTTCAAATTTTTCAAATGTTGAAATATTTCAAATTTTTCAAATTCTTTAAATTTATTTTATTACTAAAATTCTTAAAATTTTTAAAATACTTGGAATTTTTGAAATTTTTTAATAATTTAAATTTTTGAAATTCTTGGAATTATTGGAATTTTTGAAATTTTTCAAATATTTGAAATTTTTGAAATATTTGAAATTCATGGAATTTTTGAAATTCTTTAAATATTTGAAATTCTTGAAATTCTTGATATTTTTGAAATTATTGAAATTCTTGGAATTTTTGAAATTTTTGAAATTTTTGAAATATTTGAAATTCTTGGAATTTTTGAAATTCTTTAAATATTTGAAATTGATGAAATTCTTGAAATTTTTGCAATTTTTCGAATATTTGAAATTTTTGGAATTTTTCAAATTTTTGAAATATTTGAAATTCTTGGAATTTTTCAAATTTTTGAAATATTTGAAATTCTTGAAATTTTTGAAATTTTTCGATATTTGAAATTTTTGAAATATTTGAAATTCTTGAAATTTTTGAAATTTTTCGATATTTGAAATTTTTGAAATTTTTGAAATATTTGAAATTTTTGGAATTTTTAAAATTTTTGAAATATTTGAAATTCTTGGAATTTTTGAAATTCCTTAAATATTTGAAATTCTTGAAATTTTTGAAATTTTTCGAATATTTGAAATTTTTGAAATATTTCAAATTTTTGGAATTTTTGAAATATTTGAAATTCAGGGAATTTTTCAAATTTTTGAAATATTTGAAATTCTTGGAATTTTTGAAATTTTTTAAATATTTGAAATTCTTGGAATATTTAAAATTCTTGGAATTTTTGAAATCCTTTAAATACATATTTGAAATTCTTGAAATTCTTGAAATTTTTGAAATTTTTCGAATATTTTAAATTTTTGGAATTTTTCAAATTTTTGAAATATTTGAAATTCTTGGAATTTTTCAAATTTTTGAAATATTTGAAATTCTTGAAATTTTTGAAATTTTTCGATATTTGAAATTTTTGAAATATTTGAAATTCTTGAAATTTTTGAAATTTTTCGATATTTGAAATTTTTGAAATTTTTGAAATATTTGAAATTTTTGGAATTTTTCAAATTTTTCAAATTTTTCAAATTTTTGAAATATTTGAAATTCTTGGAATTTTTCAAATTTTTGAAATATTTGAAATTCTTGGAATTTTTGAAATTCTTTAAATATTTGAAATTCTTGAAATTCTTGAAATTTTTGAAATTTTTCGAATATTTGAAATTTTTGAAATATTTTAAATTTTTGGAATTTTTCAAATTTTTGAAATATTTGAAATTCTTGAAATTTTTGAAATTTTTCGATATTTGAAATTTTTGAAATATTTGAAATTCTTGAAATTTTTGAAATTTTTCGATATTTGAAATTTTTGAAATTTTTGAAATATTTGAAATTTTTGGAATTTTTCATATTTTTCAAATTTTTCAAATTTTTGAAATATTTGAAATTCTTGGAATTTTTCAAATTTTTGAAATATTTGAAATTCTTGGAATTTTTGAAATTCTTTAAATATTTGAAATTCTTGAAATTCTTGAAATTTTTGAAATTTTTCGAATATTTGAAATTTTTGAAATATTTTAAATTTTTGGAATTTTTCAAATTTTTGAAATATTTGAAATTCTTGGAATTTTTCAAATTTTTGAAATATTTGAAATTCTTGAAATTTTTGAAATTTTTCGATATTTGAAATTTTTGAAATTTTTGAAATATTTGAAATTTTTGGAATTTTTCAAATTTTTGAAATATTTGAAATTCTTGGAATTTTTGAAATTCCTTAAATATTTGAAATTCTTGAAATTCTTGAAATTTTTGAAATTTTTCGAATATTTGAAATTTTTGAAATATTTCAAATTTTTGGAATTTTTGAAATATTTGAAATTCATGGAATTTTTCAAATTTTTGAAATATTTGAAATTCTTGGAATTTTTTAAATTCTTTAAATATTTGAAATTCTTGGAATATTTAAAATTCTTGGAATTTTTCTCGTCGTTTCATGACAAACTGCGTACTATTCAAATCAAATCAAAAATAAATAAAACAGGTTAAATAAAGTTATATTACAGAGAGAAAACATAAAAATAACGTTTGGAAATAAATATTTTAATTAAATAATCGAAACAAAATACTAAGTATTTAAAATTGCAAATTTAGAGCTAAGATTCTTTTTTGTGATATAAATAAGCCATTTATAATTTTTTCAAATCATTTTTTGCATTTTTTTTTATTGCATTATTTATCTCTTCTCCAAAACAAGCATCAGTGGATATTAAAAAATGCTACTTTATAAAATGACAATGCCCAGCTTTTCCATTAGGACTGATCCCTTTCCGCGTATTAATATTCCAAAGGGATGTCACATTCTGTCTGAAAACGTACCACCGTGTCACAAAGCTCGCGTTAATGACACGTTACTATATTATGAGGCTCTACTATTGTGAGGCTTTATTAATACCTCACCTTCTCACGTTGCGAGAAATATGAAATGTGTTAATGACAGGAAAGTATCAATATGTTTGCTTGTTGGGGTTATAAGAAATAAATAAATATTACAGCATAAATTTTTGGTTATATTAAAAAGTGAAATCTACATATTTTCTTCCATATGCTTACTGTATATGTAAATAAACACCAAAAAAACTTTCTGTTTTATTTTTAATATTTTTAAAAATAAAATAAAAATTTGTGCAAGCTTTGTGACACATTTAACAGCTTTTTAACAAATAAGGTATATGATTGATGATTTAGACTTATTTTTAGTCAATGCACGTTAAGGTACAAATTAAGTTCTGTAATAAAAATTTGTTTATAATATAATAAAAATATGCTTTAAAACTTCCCACAAAAAACATTTTACAATTAAATGAATAAATATCTCTGTTTTTAAAATAATAATTTAAACCAGTTAATAAATAAATATTAAGAAGTCCTATTGAAAATATGTGGAAAATATCGCTTATATTTTCCACATAAACGCGATGTTCATATGATTTTTTCACAAATAATATTGTTCGGGTTGTTTATTAGACTTGCAAAATTCTTTCAAGAACACGCCATTAAGACCGCAGATAACAAAACAATGGCTGCAAAAAATGAGAGTACAAAAGTAAGATCCGAATTTCCTGTTATGGCTGACTGATCTGCCTCCCCCGCTCGACAGGCATTCAATCACAGGAGAATAGACGAGTAGGTGTGCCTAGAGCAGTGCTTTTCAACCTGTGGGTCGCGATGCCTCACTCGAGGAATCGCGGGTAACTTACAAAGCAGTCGCGAATTTAAAAACGTTGAAAAACACTGGTCTGGAGCAGTGGCACTCAAACTCTTTTGGCCCACGGACTTCCTTCCATGGTCAAAACTTGCCTACGGACCCCCTTTCATAGTCGAAACTTGCCTTCGGATCCTCAGTGATAAACTACATAAATTCATTCTATAGACTAGTTGGTGCAAGTATCGACTCTATTGCGTTTCTGTATTAACCTACCTGACTCACCGCGATGCCTGTTATTACTTGTATTTTATGCACCTGTCTATATTTATATTATACTCAGGACGTAAAAATCGCTAATAATGTATTCATTGTTATTTATTTTAACATCCATATTAATAAAAATGTGTCACATTTTTTTAATTTTATATTAAACCTTGCGCGGACCCCCTGACGTTGTTCAGGGACCCCCTGAATGATCCCAGGGATCCCCTGGGGTCCGTAGGGACCATTTTGAGAAGCACTGATCTAGAGCATCTCAGGTATTCTCGGTAAAGATAGGCATAATCGAATAATCCGTGGATTCTCTCGATGGACGGAGTCGAACATTAAACCAATAATCGTAATGATTCAATTTTATTTATATTTTTTAAAACTGTATAAACAAGATATTTTTTTGTATTAAATATAATGATAGCACCCATCACTACAAAGTTTGAACAAGTGTTGAGGTGTACTTACTCATGTCCTTGCCGTGGGGGAAGAGGGAGATGTTCCAGTCGAAGCCTCCGAAGGTGAAGTACGTGGTCTCCAGCTTGAGCCCGTTGTGCTTCCCGGCGTGGGGACCAGCGGCGGTGGTCGCCGTCTGCCGGTGGTGACCTGTGACCAAACCAATTTATAATGCTATAGTCTTAAATAAAATAAAAAAAACACTTCTAAAGTCATGGAAACAAATATCGAAGTAAGAAAGATGGTTCTAAAAAAAAAAATTAAAAAATTAATATTAGTCTATGAAGACAATGCTGATTTGAGGTTATGTCAAATATGTTATAACATTTTTTTAAAATGTATTATGCAGCATTATTTTATGGTTCAAGTTTGTGGACCGAAACGTCAGAGCTTTAAATAGACACGCGGCATACCAACCCAGTAATTATTATTCAATGGCCACTAAATTCAACGAATACATATATTTTGCAAAGAAAACTCATAAAAAACGTGGTTCATAGAAAACACAAATATTGTAAAAAAAACGTAAAATTATATCAATAATCATTTGTAGGAGATTTTTATATTTTACTGTAAATTTTAAAGTACTTTTAAATGTATACATCTACCAATTATTTTCTATTGTATTGCTTGGTTAGCTCAGTTTTTTTAATAGTCAAGAAGTTTCCACTTTCATTTCCTTTTTGACAGGTGTTTTCCAAACAAATGATTGAGTTTCTTTAATGACGTCTTTTATTCATATTCCATGTATTGCAAAAAAAAAACCCGAAAAAATATTATTTGATGGTTGTATTCATTTTATTCCACCTTTCACACAGTTATCATACATATAACGTATTCATATCAATTTAATATATATTTTGCTAATATATAAGTTCTTATTAGTATTAGGGAGATAAGCGCATTACAAATATCTTAAAATTTTGATACATGAAAATATAGTTGAAAGCACTTAAATGAATAATGGTTTTTTAAGAATTTTTAAAATAAAATTAAACGCCTATACAGCTTAGTTTTGTTGCACTATGCAACAGCAAAAATATGCAATATTTATATTAATTTATTAATACTTTTCGGAAATATGCTGGAGTGAAAAATTTAACAAAAGTTTTCAAATGCTTATATAACTGTAAAACTAACATTATACGAAATAATTTTTTTATGAGTTAAGTATTTTCTTCTCGTACAAGTCTGAAGGAAAATGTTTTGAATAAATTAAGTCAATCACTTTTTTTTATAGAAGTATTTCAATTGCACCCTCCTTGCCATTCACCATACGGGTACATGACTGAAATTATGTATGAGATGGCCCTATTTCGAGGATATACGAGGGAGGTAGAAATTAAATTAAACTTTCATATATTCCCACTAAAAAAATCTGTAGATTGAAAATATATAATTCATACACTTTCAAACATAGCGTTAGTAAACTTATAATTTTACCTTATCGTTGAGATTAATTTTTACTTCTGATAAACTGTAGATTTTTATTGAGATTATAAATTTTATGTATGCATACTGTTGACGACGCTACCAGGTATGGTTCTCGCTTTCGAGACTTCTGATAGACGTTCTGTTTCTTCGATGTTTAGCTTACAAATTCGCCAAGGTTCATAAGCTATCAGTGGACTGTATATTAGGTGATTCAAAGACTTCTTTCTTGTAATCTTTTATTTAAACTTTATTATAAACTTGATTACAATATATGATTTCCAGACATGTTACATTTAACACTTTTACTTCACTTTTGAGCCGACACAGGGGTCGGTAATTTAAAACACTGCGTGACAATCCGTCACAATATACTTCCGAACTCGCGGCGGTATATTCACTGAGGTATATAATACCTCCCACGATATTTACGTCACCTGACGCGATGTTAGCACAGAATACGCCAAACCGTGGTCGTATCTTCACGCACGCGGACGTGGTTTCTACGCGCGTTGCTTTTCCACTCATAAGGGTTTGTAAGGTCCTTATGATCATTCCGACAGATATGAACTTTTCATAACCTCGCCGGATATTAACGATAAGATCGCAATTTACGTCTCACCGGAGTGCTGTCTCCGGGCATAGTTACCCCATGAAGACACTTCGAACACTCGTCGAACACACACTGGCCCTTTGGGGGCTCTCACTGGTCTTTATACGGTTTTCAGAACAAAGAAAAGTATTTTTAGAAGATTACGCACTCAAAACATATTAAAATTTGGCAATCAACTAATTATTTATTAACTGTGCTCACAATCGTAAAATATTATGTATGTATAAAATTTTATGTATGCATACTGTTGACGACGCTACCAGGTATGGTTCTCGCTTTCGAGACTTCTGATAGACGTTCTGTTTCTTCGATGTTTAGCTTACAAATTCGCCAAGGTTCATAAGCTATCAGTGGACTGTATATTAGGTGATTCAAAGACTTCTTTCTTGTAATCTTTTATTTAAACTTTATTATAAACTTGATTACAATATATGATTTCCAGACATGTTACATTTAACACTTTTACTTCACTTTTGAGCCGACACAGGGGTCGGTAATTTAAAACACTGCGTGACAATCCGTCACAATATACTTCCGAACTCGCGGCGGTATATTCACTGAGGTATATAATACCTCCCACGATATTTACGTCACCTGACGCGATGTTAGCACAGAATACGCCAAACCGTGGTCGTATCTTCACGCACGCGGACGTGGTTTCTACGCGCGTTGCTTTTCCACTCATAAGGGTTTGTAAGGTCCTTATGATCATTCCGACAGATATGAACTTTTCATAACCTCGCCGGATATTAACGATAAGATCGCAATTTACGTCTCACCGGAGTGCTGTCTCCGGGCATAGTTACCCCATGAAGACACTTCGAACACTCGTCGAACACACACTGGCCCTTTGGGGGCTCTCACTGGTCTTTATACGGTTTTCAGAACAAAGAAAAGTATTTTTAGAAGATTACGCACTCAAAACATATTAAAATTTGGCAATCAACTAATTATTTATTAACTGTGCTCACAATCGTAAAATATACTTTAGTTTCCTGGTTATCGGATTACACAAAGAAATCTAGTATTTAAACAAGCGCGAGGTTTAAAATCAAAGGAAATAACTTCGCGAAGTAATGATTTCTATACCTACTTTCAAATATAAATCAGTAACAAGTAATTCTAAAAGTCAACTAAATCTTATTTTTATAGGAAGCTGTATCCCAACAATTCATTATTACAGAGGGATAGGACCCTGGTCGGCTCGTTAAACTAGTTTAAACTTAAAAAACAGCGCCGGTCTGGCGGGCGCCATTTTATTCAACAATAGTAAATAACATCTAGATTAAATTCAAACTTAAAATAATCTATTGTCTCATCGGGTTGGTAACACATACAAAAATACATATTTTTATGAGAAAATATGATATAGTTTTATAAATCTGGTAGATATATAACCACTGGGTTCTTAGTGAGCCGCAGTACAGAAATGTGAGAGTAAGCTCATAAATCTCAGAGTAACTTTAATATTTAAATAATTACATAATAAAGTCTGCTTTTACTTCACACTGGCAAACCAAACAAATTCGTATCAACAGCCCCTAAAGTCAACAGCTTTATTCTAAACTGCTGTGTTTATAAATATGTTTGTTTACAAACGAGTACATGTAATGTAGGAATGAAAGATTGTGTAATCGTTAAGCTAGATTGTATCTTTTAACGTTTAAATTTAAATCAGTAAACTGAAGCTAATTTAATACATAAGTTCATAAAAATATTTAAAGTTTATTAAAAAAGCTGTGCACTGGTGCAAAGAAACGAATTGAATTTACGAAGTTGCGATGCAGTTTTTCATAGACTCGAAAAAAGATCATAAATATAAACGTTTACTGTGTAACAAATAACTTATATTTGATTTATAGTATATATATTATTTCGCGGTTTTCTCGTAAAAATACTGAATCAATAAATAAAAAAATGACATAAATGCAAGAATCTAATTTACTAGTTCTGCAAAGTAAAAAAAATAATATATTTTCAACAGATGCATATTTGTTAACACAGCGAACAACATTTTAAATACAGCAACAGGCTGTTGAAATCGGTAAAAAAAAAAACTAAACCACTTATATCAGACGTACTAATATAAACTTAAATATATTAAGGAAAAGAACTTAATGAGATTAATTTTATATGCCAAGGGACATGAAAATCATGAGTTAGTACTACAAAAACAAAGGTCTCTGAAATCCAACGACGAATATAAACAAACCTGGGGAGGAGTTTCAAGACCCAATTAAAAGTTAGCTAATCGATGTCGGACGTTATTTATACGAGTTATTAAGTTGGCTGTGGTGACCTTTAGTCGGGGTGGAGAGAGGGAGGCTGTGCTAGGTTGTGCTAGGTTAGGTTGGGTGCACCCCCACCTCGTCTCCTGGGAGGTCAATAAAGTTACACGCCAGCAAACGAGTTGCATCACTGCCGGTCGTCGTCGCATCTGGCTTCAAAGTAGTTACACTTTTGGGATATAAGTACCTGCCTTATGCCTCTTTGCACATAATATATACACATTGAAATTAAATTTAAAAAAAAACAATCAATTAACGTAATTTTGCATTTACATGTATAAAAATTGTTCAAGCTACGAATGAAATTTTTTCTACGAATATTTTAAAAGTGGTATTTGTATATCAATAGGCATTGATTGCATTGAAATGAGGCATAAATATAACGCAGTGAAATATTTTATATAACACAAACACTTTCGATCGTGGTTTAAAAGCCTCCAGGGATATACACCGTCTGAGAATTTATTGTACAGGGTGTCGATATGCTGCGAAAATTTTTGGGCCCAGAGTTGCAGGAGTTTCAAGGTTTCAACCTCAAGAACGTGGCTCTAGCAAGACACTTGCTATACATCCAATCAATCAATTGAAGCTGTTAACGAATTTTTCCCTAATAAGGTCATTTCACGTAGAGGTAACATCAACTGGCCTCCCAGAAGCCCCGATCTTAGCCCTATTGACTATTTCGTATGGGGATACCTTAAAAGTAGGGTTTATGAGAATAATCCGACGAACCTAACGGAATTGAAACAAAACATCAGGTCAGAAATGCCAGCAATATCGAGGGCTATGTGTCAGCGTGTTATCAGCAATCTTCGTTCCTGATTAGAAGAGTGCCAGCAGCGTAACGATCACTATTTGGATAACATCATCTTTTCAAAATAATTTTCCATTTTGTATTCTTATAATCAACAATTAAAAGAAATACTTGATTATTAGTAGTTTTTGTTTTACTGAACTAACAAATACCCGATGCTATCTTTGGACACCCTGTATATATACAATGACGTGATACTAAAATGACGAGACGACTCCCCCGTGAAACTGTGTTTGACCTTGACTGACAGGAAACGTCGGCATTTTCATAGATTGGGATAAATTGATACTCAGACAGTTGTAATTATGCTTTGATCTAGATTGCGTTGGATATAATTTTCTTTTCTTACACACTATGTACAAAAATACACAAAAATTGAACATTTAGGTACTAAAAATAAAAAAAATTCAAGGGAAAATCAACGGAATGTAGCATAACTAAACAATCAATGATTTGTCGTATTCCGCACGAATATTATTAAAAATCTCGTCAGTATGAAATATTTTAATGGGAAAATCTACTTTTACATTTTTAAATTAATAGTTAATTTTATTTAGAGAGCACGGTTAGTTGAAGGGAAGATATTTTATTTAATTATGACTGAAGGCTTTAGTCTAATTCGTGTCGTAAACTAATTACCAGCACATGCAAAGTTTTAACTCATCCTCACGGCTGTTTGCATAAGTAAGCATTTCCGAGAAAGCATCTATCTCTAACGGGATTGCTTTTTTAGTATTATATAAACACTTCTATGCAACACTTATTTTTTCAGGATATCGATATTCAATACGTTCCTAGGTTTTATTTTCTAAAATATTGTGCTGATTTGTAATTTGTGTAAAATATGAACTACAATAATCAAGAAAATATAACATTGAATAACGATGATTTTTACACTGTAATATGAGTCGTGGGTAAAATGTGTAGAGCATAATTAATAATCTTTAAATATTTTAAGTAATGACTAACTTCGCCAACACGCTTATTAGCTGTTTCATACAGAATAAATATTCTTCTGATGCCTCTCCTCATAGGAGGTTTATCCTGGATCTCACCAATTCAGCCGCATTTCCAGCCACTGGTGCAAATTACGCATCTACGTGAACTTCCTTTTTCCAATGCCCCTTTTCCCTTCGATTTTTCCATTGATAATCAACTGAAAGATGCTATAAATAACGTGGCCAAAATAGGAGATCTTCAATTCTTCACATAGTAGCTATCTTGAGTGTCCAAGCTTCGACACCATAAATGAGAACTGAGACGACATAAATTTTTATGAATCTCCAGCGAGATTTCAGGGTTATATTAATTGAGCAAAGTGCTTTCCTCAAATTATTAAATATCCTGCTTGCTGTCTCAATCCTCACTTTAATTTCATGCTAACTCAAAATCTAAATCTATTGACTCTCTCCACTACTTTGTTGTCGATGTAGAATAAACATATATGGTGTGAGCATTAATTTTTTGCTCAAATTGGAGCTTTATTATTAAAAATTAGAACAATATATTCTATTCAAAGTATTGTCCATCGCTAGCCACTACTTTTTCCCATCTTTCGGGCAAATTATGGATTCCATCCTAAAAGAACTCTTCGTCTTTTGAAGCCAAGAAAGAATCAAGTCAATTTTTGATACCCTATTCAGAAGTGAAGCGTATTCCAGAAAGGGCATTCTGCATCGATTAAAACAAGTGGTAGTCGGAAGGGGCAAGGTCTGGGCTATAAGGCGGGTGAGGCAGAACTTCCCATCCACTGTTTTCCAACTAGGTTTTAACCGATTTAGCAACATGTGAGTTAAGGCTTGGTAAAGATTCAGTTACCTGAAGTGTGGTGGACTCCGAACAGCGCTGGTGGCACCCTGAACTCCGCGGCGTATACTGTGCGCAGGTTCCCCATTGTCAGCTCCAGCTGGAACTCCCCATTGGGGTCGGTGAAGTTGCGGCCATACAGATCTGACACGGGGATGTAGTTACGGTTTCCCTGCGCCGGAGACTCGAACGTGAACTTCACCTGAAAGCAAACCGGCTTATGACATATTATACAAGTCAGGGTGGCTTACGTCCACGGCGGGGTAGTCTAATTCCCTTTGCTCTTAGTACGACGCTATTTGTAACGCATCAAAGAACTACAGCATAGGTTCCCAAACTATTTTGTCCCGTTGACCCCTTATCGAGTTTTACTGTTTTTTATAGACCCCTGCCTTGCTAATATTGAATTTTTGCAACTTCATCATCTTATTTTTAAACATATTTTTGACATCTGATATACAGCGTGCGCCATATTTTATGTCGGTATGTAAACATTGAATAACTATTTCTTTTTTTTGTAAGAATGTTGACAACTGCACTGAAACCCTTTTCCATGTGGTATGAAGATGGAAAATGTATCAAAAATCTTCGATTTTAGATAGCTTTAGATATTTAATATGTCGATAACAAGGAGTGAGAGAGGTCAAAAACCGACTCAAAAATCAATAACATACAAACGTTTTGAGAATACCATTTTTGTGAAATATTTTGCCCAGCCAATTTATTCTAATTTCCATATTGCTGAAGATTTGCTTTGTTTGTGTATGATATGTAATCAAAAACTGCAATACAATTTTCACTGGCCTTCAAACTGATAAACTCCGTATTTATGATATTCTTACATGGTGTATCCATAATTAACTATTATGTATGTACACTCAATATTGATTATTAGCTGAAGAAAATTATACCACGAATAAGACGTAACGAGGAGCGACAGCAAAACGCTCCATCATCGCAAATTGACAGCTCGGAAGAAGCCATTACTTCGCCATATTACGAAAGATAAATTAAATGACAATTATGAAATAAACAGTTCAGAAAATTTCTCAATGCTTGCGGCATTTTAATTTGTGGGAATTAAATCGCGTCATAATAAAGAAGTTGCATAAGCAATAAATAATTAATTACAGTTAAAATACGTAAGAGTTATGCAAGCATAACATTTGAATGATATATTATGATATCGTAAAGCATTTTATAGAAATGTTTTGGTGGTGTATTGAAATGTCAATATTAATCATTTATGTCAATAAATCAATATCACCATGCTTTCATGGGCTTTATTTATTTATTTTCACAGCTGTTATTCTGTGGCTGAGTGGGAATTTGAATAGTACTATATAAATGGGAAACTGATGTACCCATACACCAGAAAAATATATGATGTTCCCCAAAGTATTCTCAACTTTATCAAAGTATAATAGTAGCTATCATTATTTGGAATATATGGAAATATTTAAAGCCTGCTTAGCGCTTTTATTCCACATAAAAGTTTGTTGTGCTTACAATTCGTTTGTGGATTTCATTTAACTTGTTTATTTTCAAAACATTGTTTTATTACTCTATTCGTGTATATTATATTCTTTTTTCGGGTAGAAGCTGTCAAGTGAGATATGAGAAAAATATCAAAGTAAGGAAACCAATTTATATCAGAAGACGTTGTGCGGGGGTTGCCTGACGAAATTTAAATTTGTTTGAGTAATGAAAATCAGTGTGAACACAAAATAGCGGTTTTATATTTATACGTTAAACAAAATGAAAACATGAAACTTCTTTTTGTGTTGTATTTTAAATCAGAATCTATATATATGAGGTGCTATTTCATCTACACAAACTGTGCAAGTCGTATCAACACTTCACTATAGAAGAGATACAAAAAGCACACTTGCAGTAGAATACTTGTTAATATGACTTGAAAAAATGTCTAGTCTATTAGTGCAAGTAACATAATTAGTCTAGAACGGAATTTTTTTTAATGGAAACTAGAGATTATCGCAAATGGCTCTGCACAGATTCTGAAGAGCAAACATGGCGCATTTGATGAGAGAAGACAGTTTTACTTTAAGAAAAAAAACAAATAAAAAATATTTCATCAAAAAGATAAATAAAATTATTTAATACAACATATGAAAGTTTTAGTAGAGTTGAAAAATCAAAAATGATTCAAAATAATTCTTATAAATAATAATATTTTCAGTTTATATAAAGATTTTTTTGACTTTGCTTTTTTTTTGTTAGTTTTATCCTTATTTATTTTATTTTGTTAGGTAATGCATCGTATTGTATAAAATCAATATTCAATGAAGATTCTATATCAAATTGAAAATTTTGAAATTTCTTTAAACGGATTTTCTTTTCATATCATGTTTTATGAATGTACTTATATAATATTGATCAGACTTTTGTGTGAATTTTGGTATTTGAGATTTAAATATTAGAGTATGTTTTTTTTTATTTTGTATATCTTTTAACAAAACATTTATTACGCTGTGCACGGAAATAGCTTAAAAATTTCTTGTAATTCAAAGAGTTTTAACTTCTTTTTAACTTTAATCATGACGAGAAGATTGTGCAGATGGATTTAAGAAATAAGACAGTATTTACTCACATGCGACGCTAAACTATTTATGGAACCTTGTTTTATTATTTTAAAACAATATTAATTTTCACCATTAAAGTTGCCTTGTCAAAAATTAGATTGTTTGTTTGTTTTTTCTGCATTTGATGATGCTCAAGTCTGTTGGTCGAAACTAGTCATGCTAAAACTATAATAAACTCAAAGTGGAGAAAGTATAAAAAATTACCCATATCATTACTTAAAAAAATAATAATTAAAAAAATGGATCTTCACCAATCAAATGGCTTGTCCCTCAACAAGAAAAAAATAGATATTTAGAATATAGTAATTATAAATGGGCTCAAAGGAAAAAGGGGCATTGGAAGATCAGAAGAAGGAATTGGTGAGACTAGCCCAGGATAGGGACATGTTCGAATATGGTTACCACAATATGTAATGTGATTAACATCAGATACTGACAACTAGAATTTACTAATTACAAACAAAACATTTTAGCACAGAGACCCAGCCTGGCTCTCTTCAGACATCTTCGCTATCAGGTGTTCACGTTCACTCTTTGCACATTGTATATTCTACGTTCTACCTTGTCATAACTTATCTCGTCAGGCGAACTTCAATAGATGCGGGGAGGGAGCGTGAAACTGGGGTGGCAGAGGGGTGGTTATTTATTTAGGTGCGTAATGTCGTTATAAGGGTAGGTCGGGACAGCCCCGGAAAGGCTGTGGAAGTTTTGAAATAGTAGTTCAAAAGGTAAGATCGCGACGAGAGATTTTCTGAATGTGGTTAATTTGGACGTCTTACCATAATTTTGCATAAAAGCGACGATCCTCTTAGAGTTCTTTTTCTTTTAAAAAATTACCATTTTTTTTTACTTTTTGGGAAAAACTACTTTTGCTAAAAATATACTGTTTGATAATGCCAACGTGAAAGGTTGGCGAAACCGGTCACAAATAAAAACGAACATGTGGAAAATCACTCTAGTATTTTACTCAAAAATATTAAAATGGAATTCCACCAAGTACTCTCTGCCGAAAATATTGAATTTCTTAATTTAATATTTGATAAAAACTGTGAGTAACATAATTTACTTCTTTCATATCTAGAATTACGAGAACAAATATTCCTGCTGAATTACAAGGATAATTGAAGATAGCAGTCATGTCTTTTTCTTATAACTTGGTTTGCCGTATTATATTACTGATTTTGTGTGTTTTTATTAAAAACTCAAATCAAAGAATGGCAAATAATTTTTTTTCCCGAAAATAAATCCAAAATACTATCTCAACAAGTTGAATAAAAAACAATAGCCACGAAAAATTGTTTCAGATTTTTTTAACAGAAAAACTATATCTTTGGATGATGCCTTTGAAGATTGCTTAAACGAGTGAAAAACCCAGCCTATTGGACGCATCCTCCTCGACAGCTCATCTCTCCTCTTTTGAGGAAATAACTTTCCAATCTGCTGGGACCAGAGTTACTCTTTATTCCACTGGGCGGGGATGGGCTGCTCCTCGGAGACAAATAAATTATTATGGCCCGGAGATTGAATCTTTTGTTACAAGTTTTAAAAATAATCACAAATCGTTTCTTGGGTATTGTCTGATTCCGAATACTAAATTAGGAATTAAACAAATGTTTTTTTGTATATGTATAATGTTCATTTCGTGCATGAGTTTTTACTTGCTAATCATCGGCGACGTCTCAGACTTCTTCTCCTCGTATTGTATGTGCCAGAAAATAGAAAAGTTAAAATGAAAATTGACGTGTTTAACTTATTCTAAACAAATGAGAAACTAATAATAAATGATTCAGTATATCCACAAACCTTCAATCAATATAGTTTATTTTTAAAATCGCTTTTACGCTTCCGAAGTAATAAATATAATATTTTAAAGAGTTTCTAAAGATAGGGGTTTTATGTTCTTCAAATAAAAAGTAAAAGGTCGTAAAAAGGTTTGAAGGGTGGCAGAGAATCATTCTGAAAATAGGACATTAGATGATAACCCAAATCTTATTTACTCAAAGCCTAATTTTTAATGTAGTCAATATGTTAACTATTTAAAATTTTTCCTATTATGTTCTTTAAAAATAAATATAATGTATCAATCTTTTTTTTCTTTAAATCCTTCAAAATTCAGCTAGCGTGGTCCCAAGATACTTTAAGTCATAAAAATGAAAGGAATATTATTATATCTTATTCAAATCTGTAAGAATAAAAAATAAGGTATTGCAGTAACTTATTTTTGTATTATATATGCAAAGTATACGTGCGGAAAAAAATTATTTAAATAACTTAAGCTTGGAGTCCATGGCCATAAAATATCAAACCATATGATATACTTTTTGAACGGAAGGACAAAAAAAAAGAAGAAAAAAAAAAGCTGGTTAAAACAGTCACAGCCATTTTCGACAGTGTCCTCCTTGTTGCGTTTCCAGTTTTATTATTTTCTACATGAAATGCATTCAGGACCTCACAGTCACCATTTGACAACCATAAGATAACAGGGTTTTTCAATCATAAATGGAAATAATTCTATCACTTTGCGATTGAATAAATATTTTTTCTCTCATTGTCAGGGGTGGCAGGATTCATCAAAGAATCTTCTCAAACAATCATTCACAATAAGGATGCGCTGAGAACTCTCGAAAGCCAAAAACACCACTTCAGAATTTATTATTTATGCTCGAAGAATTAAAGGACAAATGAAGGATTCCAGGTGGGTTCACCGCAAGGATAATCAAATAAAATTGTACAAGAAAAACAAAAATAGAAAACCTTTTAAAATAACTTTTCTATTTTGAGATAAGACGCACACCGTTGGTATAAATAATTATCAAATGTAAGAATATTTCGTTAGATATTCATTAGCTATAAAAAACGTAAAGCCTTTAAATCTTATTAGAAATTTATTTACGGGATATTTAATTTACATAGAAAAAGCGCTTTTTAAACTTTCAACAAATGAGTACATACTATACTTACCGATGAAAGTTATTAAATACTAATTTAAGTAATTATTTAGATGATAACAGACTTTTCTAATAAATTAAAACTGGAATATCACAAACTCCAAAAGAAAACTTAAAACAGTAAGTGGGTTCATGGAAAACGAAAACAATACAAATTACAGGTAGAAATCTGTAAAAAGAACCTCGCTCTTTAAATAATTAATAAGCAAAGGTTTTATATAAAGGTGACCTATTCACAGTTTTTGTGAGCCTTATCGTTCAATTATGTCACCGTTTAGCTACTCGAAATTGCTCTATACAGAGTAAAAAGCCAGCATAATCTCCAAAAGTTTTTCAGGCTTTCATCATTATCTAATAAAATAATCATTACTTTGAAAAGTTTGTATTTTGAATTTTTTCAATATATTATATGACAAATATAGTTTTTGTTTAGTTAATATACAAAACAGCAAAAAAGTTATAAATTACTTAGGCCACGAAAATAAAACGTTACTTCACCCATCGCGTCACTGCTTTTGTTGCTAAGCTATGAGTTTGCATTGTTGAATTATCATTTCCTTTCCGTCTCCAATATTTGCTGATCTCTTGGATCATCAGTAATATTCGCTTGGTAATGATAGCTTATATGTGATTAACCCAATATATTGACATCAAAGAGGTGCTATACCCTTTCCAGGGCCCCATAATCTGAAAATACTTGAGTGACATCCTCAAAAGCCTATCATCTCATTATGCTGCTTTGGGGTCGTCTGCAACTTCCATTGTATGTGGTTTATACCAAAGGTGATTACTTGCACAAGGAAGTAATTATCAAAATGTTATTAAATATGATCAGATATATTGAATACCTGTATTACTGTGGCAGCTAATTACTCTAACGTTTTGATTTCAAAGGGACTTGAAATGTACATTATGCTGGTCGTATCAAATGTAATCAAAAACACTGTAGTATTGAAAATCTATGAAAGACAAAGTAACCCCTACTTCATCTCGAATAATACACAACTTGTTCTATGATAAATATTCATGCATAGTTTATAAATTTAATTCACCTTCTTCTCAAAAGATTTTAAAATACTTATTTATTGCATCGGCTGAATAATCAACATCTCTTATTCGTATGCAGTCATGACCGATTGGAATACCAAATGGGATGACATTTCATGCAAATCCATCCATCATAACTCTCATATCAAACACATCAAGCAATAACAACTCATCTACATCCGAAAACACATATCCTTCAAGGTTCTTCGTTATCAAACAAATATCAAACTTGACGCCTTCAATATCAAAACTACGTATTAATATATTTACTTTAAAATTTCTATATTATAGATTTGCCATATTATTTCTGATTAAAACTTCAAAACGATCAAAATTTTCAAAAAAATAACACAAGTATTTAAATGTTTGATTTTAAAATAATTTTCTTAAGACCCTCAGGTTATAATTATACGACTTACGAATTTCTCGAATAAATTTGCTCACTGTATATAAATATTTAGTCAAACATCTTATTATAATCATATTCTATTTATTTACAGGTAGGCTCATTAATGGCTGATGTAATGCTCCAGCGAAATTTAAAATATTTCCTTAATTTTGTAATTAAGGTTGTAATTTAATATATATCAAAGCCTCTTATGCTTTTCATTTAATAAAGTATTAGCTGAGAAATTTCATTACAGACCCTATAAAAATATAGGTGGGGGAATCGAGGCTAACATACAAGAATATTAAATTAAGTATTTTTAAATTTATATAAAAAATCACACCTAAGCAGGGTCTAGAAATAAATCCACAGAATATGTATACACAATGAAAAAAGTTCTCTTTAATAAAACTTTTATGTTTTCGTAATGTATATATTTTATAAAATTTATTCCCGTGGGTCTACGTCCAATCAAACCAAATTTAATTTTAATAAAAATGTTACAGCTTTAAATAAAAACGAAAAATTATTACATGCTATAAAATATATAAATTTCGCTTTATAAATCATATTACGTGCATATTTGTCGGTGGTAATGTTTGCTTTTAGTATAAAGTTAATTAAAAATAATATTGGTTCTCTCGGTTATTATATTAAATTTGACTTGAGGTTATTTAATCTATAAATATGATGAAAAAAATATTATTTAAAAAGTATTTTTTATGCGATTCATTCACTAATGAGAAAAATAATATCTTAACTTTTTTGGGTAGAAGAGTGATTTAACTTATATTGATATATATTTTTTCTTTTTTCCATCAGACTTTGCTAGTTTTTACTTAAAATATTCAAGTTATATTTAAAATTTAACTGGTCTCGATTACCTGCATAGAACTAATTTACTAAGTTCATTTAAATTAATAGTTTGGTCCGTTCATTAGAGAGGACAAGGTTTTATGGTAGATTTTAGATATAAAGGGTCGTTCTTCTGAGCAAGCGCTCATTAAAATAATAAACTTTTTCAAACTTTCTAAATCTGACGGAAAAAAAAATTGTAGAAGAATTCCTTAACTTTACGAAAACTTTCAAATATTTATATTTTCCTAAAACTTGTTGATCTTCTCAGGGGTTCAAAGATTTTTATGGATGCAAAGCCAAAAATATTTTCAGCCAATCAAATAAATTAAATGCTGACGCAAAGAAAAGAGTGGTAAAAAATATTTCAGATATTAAAACAAATTATCTATTTTGAATAATTATATAATATTTTGTCCGATTAATGAAATACATTGTCACTAAACAATTCTTTGCGTGTACTTTAATAGATATTATTTTTACAGTGTTTGTATTTTAAGGTATGAAAAAAAGGGTGAAAATGATTCAGGGACGGGGTGGCACAGTAGTATTTACGGAAGGGTAGACCATTATCACAAATGTTCTCTATTATAGAAAAACAATTACCATTTTTCACACAAAGTATCGCCAAAAAGAGTGGATGGTCGAATCCTCTTGTTGGGTGAGCAAGCCGGTAGATATAATTCCATCCATGGGTTATTCCTGAGTCCTTTTCACCTTTATACGAAGAGTATTTTTATCGGCTCTCGGCCAGCGAGAATACTGGGGTGTGAAATTTGGGGTTATGCTCGACGTTATGCTATACGAGTATCTGATCTTAAAATAATACATTATTAAATCGACTAAACAACCCAAAGAGACTTCAAAAATTCTTAAAATACCCACAGTGGAAAGCCTAAATGTTGAATACAAAAAATATATTTACTCGTATTACAATAATGGCCAACTTTTGGATGTGCAAAAAGATGATATAATACATGATAATTTAAATATTTTATTAAATATGGATAAAAAAATTATAAAGCTTTACAATTTGTTTAACAGTGAGTTAGCTCGATATGGGAATAAAATTTTTATTCTGGAATTTCTAACTATGACTTTCATCTGAATCACAACATAAATATATCATAATTATAATTTTTTAAGTATGAAATTATCCGAGAAAGATTGAAATGCTTTTATATTTTTATATGTTGAAAGACAGTGTCATTATTATTTTAACCAATTATTTTATAAATAAAAGCAATAGGATTTTTTACAATAAAAAATTATGCATTTTCACGAATCCTGTGCAACACTCTTTCATCTAAGACATGATCAACCCATGGTATTTTTTAGTATTCCTCTATAAAGCTACATTCAATCGTCTTGATTTTTTTATGGTTTCCGTCTTTAGTGGCCAGGTCTCAACCCCATAAAAAAACTGAGAGAATATATAATTTTGTGAATGTTTAGCGAGATTTCAATGTTATATTATATTTATAGGACATTATCATTTTCTTAAAACCAATAGCTTAGTGAAATAGTAAAACAATAACGGGTTTTATTGAAATTCCCCGAGGTGATGCTCTTGGAAATGAATTTTGAATATCCTATAAATTCTCTTGCTGACTAGAGCTCTCTGAGAGCTGCTAACCGAAATCTAATTTAATATTTAATATGGCAAATAGCTACATTGCCTGTAACTGAGGGAATTTAATTACTAATTAAACTTCTTGCTGACTTAATAATGAGCTTTTTAAGTATAAAAGAGATATCCATTTTTACAAAGACAAATTGTGCATAACTTAAAAACGAATACCTTCAAAACAGTATTAAATTAACCTTTGATTAACTTAGAGGTGCGGATGAAAAAATAAAATATAATCACTAATTAAGATATTACTATTTTATGCTATTTTTTTCGTTGGTATAAACGTAATTTATGTTTGGTATTTGTTTATTTTCTGATTTATTTTTACTTTATTTGTTGAAAAATAGAGCTTTGAGGATATGGCGAATAATAAATATGATTATTTTGACTGACCTGCTTTCCGGAGAAGCCTTCGTTAACGCTGAAATGTTCCCTATTAAGGAGGGTGAACGTAAAATCCACGTACACCCTCATCCCTTCCGATGCGTTTCTCCATACAAGATAGACTCCTGCAATAAAATATATCAAACCATTATTAAAAAAAAACATTGCAAAGAACCTGAGCCTTTTTAAAAAAATATATTATTAAAAAATATAGATATTTTTTTTTATTAAAATGATTATGGAAATACTAGCTATGCTTTCATTGTTTTGAGAACGAAACTTGTAGAACCAAACTTTTAAAGCAAGTCAAGCCTTTCTCAAAATTTTATATTATAGTAATTGTTTGTTCACATGATGTTTGTAAATAAGTATTCTGTTTGTAAAATGAGTCTTCTTACATTTTTAATATTAAATATTCAAGAATTCGGAAGACATTTATAAAAGAAATGACATTATCTTGAAGAAAAACCTTTTATTTTTAGCTTAGGGTGTCAATAATGGTTGGTTTTTAATAAAAGACTAAAAATAGAAAATGTCTTCAAAATATGATTATTTTTTGTAATTTTACGTGCGCTCATGAACACTTGATCTTCAAAACTACTAAATAAAGATTAAATTGAGCCAAGGCTTAGTGGGTAAAATCCCATTGAAGGAAGTGTAAACATTATAGGTATTATAAAGTATAGTGGAATCAGATTTTTAGCGAGTTCATAGTCTTACCCAGCACTTTGTCCGTCCTGGAGAAGGTGATGGCCCATTTCTGGAAGCCGCAAGCCAGCTCCTTGCTAGTGACGTCTCGCTCCAGGTCGCGGGTCACGGAGCGGGTCACGACGAACGTGAACACGTGAGTGTTGGCCCGGTCGTGCAGCCGGGCCACGCGGTACAGCAACGCCATCGTGCACGATCACTCACGAACCCTGTGGCACATCACTCAACTTCACTCACTTAACACGCACCGAAAACTCTATTATAACTATAAATTTTAATATACTTTTAATCAAATTTTGATAAAATCGCGTAAAAGCTTTTATACTACGAAGAAAACGGTAGCAGCTCACACTTTTTAGTTACACAATAAGCGAACAAAGCGCTTTATAGCAGCGTTTATAACTATTGTTAAAATAATTAAGATTGACTATTTTTAAAACTGTGAATCAAATTAAAAACTTGAAACATCACACCTTTATTAAATGAAACTTTTTCTGTGTTTTATTACAGCGGATTTACGTGATTCATAACTTTTTGTGTTTAAGTTGGAAACTTGCGCTGAATATCGCTTTAACTCTTTTGAAAAACAATCTTATTCGAGGGTCGTAAAACATTTAAGGTTTGAAAAGCTGGCAGGCTGGCTTGGATGATGTCGGAGGCTCTATCCTGCTCCTCCGGTATGAGTAGCTTCAGTAATTACAGCTTGTCTGTTTTAATGAGCCTGAAAAAATACATTTTTGTAAGTAGACGATAATTCAACGCAAATTTCAAGTAAAAAAATATATGATATTAAAATAAATCCTTAAAACCACGACTACTTATAATGGAGATAATGTTATATTTTGACCTCACAATTGATGTTATGATCCAATTATAAGATACTGAGACTTTTACAATATTTTTAATTAAAATGTTTCTTTTTAGAGCATTATGTTTTTAAAAAAAATGTTTTTCCTAGTAGGCTATACAAATTTTAAAAAATCTAGCAACCAGTAAATTTAATTATTTTTATTACAAACTAAAACCCAAATTACGACACCTAAAATAATCTTTCAGTAAAAAAAACTTATATAAATATTATTAAATTATTATTTATGCATTTAAAACAATCTTTTTTTATATCGGTCGCTTCACAACTAACAGTAAGTGGTAAAATTATCGTAATCTGAATACAGTAGACTATAAATAGTTAGTTATCATTCATATATAAAATATATAACGCTATACGATTGGTCAATCGGTTAATCATATTTTGTAGATATAATAATATTCCGTAGCTGAATTTATTATTTATTTATAGTTAGCACACTTTCATGTAGAAAACCTAATTACGAAATATTTTACGGTCAAAGCCAGTATTTGCATTCAAAGCGACGCAATAATGCCTGGTGGAAAATTCACTGCATCAACGGGGAAAATTTAATTCTGAAATACTCGTATTTGCAGTTGTATTTATGAAAAATCAAACAACGGAAATTTATATCCCTTTTAATTAGATATGAAGTCTTTTAATAATTTTTACTGTAAGTCAAAACAATTTTTATATTGCATCATATTTTTCCCTTTAAGTGGAGGTATTTTTTTATTGTAGTTATTATAATATTTTTGAGTAAAATACTTGAGTGATTTTCCACATGTTTGTTTTTAGTTGTGACCGGTTTCGCCAACCGTTGGCATTATCAAACAAAGTGAGTTATAAGCAATTAGGTAAACAATTATTAGAGGGAGAGGTTGTTGGAAAGAGAGAGATTGATTGTCAGGTGGTAAGGGCTAATGTGATTTTAATGTACCTGACAAGTGGAGGATTCTATATAATTGCAAATTTTGTGAACAAATGTTTTTATATTAATGAGGTAATTATCTAAAGTAGTGGCTTTGGAGTGTAGAAGCAGTTATCCTGTGTTGGGGTTTGTCCTGTAGTGTGTTTATCTGTAAATAATAGGTTTTTGCGCAGTAAATGGTTTTTTAAAGATGTGATTTAGCAATAGGGAATAATAGTGGAGACTTATTGGAAATAACCTGGTCATTAAGCAGGTGCTCCAGTGTGTTATCTTTTATGCGATTGATCTCTAAAATCTCTTGGCGATCGAGTTTTGTGCCTTGATTGTTAATATGCAAAATTTTGAGATTGGAGTTCTGGTTAAAGTCGTGTTTATTATCAGTATTAAGTTTTGTATTATTATAAACAAGTTATCTAGAGAGAAATATCGACTTTAATAAAAATGATTAGGGATTTTAGTTTTCAACATTTAAAAATTAAAAGAAATTGAGGTGATGTTTTGAATTGCGGTATTTTCTTTTCGGGTCATACGGCAGGCTTTGAAATCCTTCTATAATATTTCAAACGTCACTTTATAAACTTTTAGAGTAAATTTATTATAGTTCATATTTGACTTTGTGGGGTCTCTCCTCGATTTATCATATTAACAGCACTCGCCCTCCCACACAGCCTAAGTTTTACTTGTTGATCCACGCAGGTTTGAACTGTAACCTTTACGAGGTTGAGCGTGGTGAAATTTTACGTTTCACTGATGTTTATAAACATTTATGTTAATGTACGCAAAGCAGAAACACGCTCGCGTTTTTATCATTTATTTACAAAAAATCAATACGTTAGCCAGAGCTTTGATGAGGTCTCATTAAATATTTTAATTTGTCTTTGCGAGATGAACACATCTTCGGTAATCTGAATGAAGGTGCGGTCGTAATTTTTGAGTCAGAAACCGCAATTTATTTATGTAGATAACATACAAAATCTCTTGTTCTTAAAATGTGAGATTCTCATTTTTGTCTGTGTTAAATTGAATAATACATAAAATTTTAAATCACGAATAGTTAGAAACATATTTCTGATTCCAAACTAAAAGAAAACTCTTCGAGATAAAATAATATTAAATTTAAAAAAGTATTAGAAGGTTTTTATTTTTTTTAAATAAGCTTCTTAAAAACAATAATAACAATTATATAAGAAGAAAATATTTACTGATTCAGTCAGTACATTATTTTTTAACGTGAGTTATAGCAACGTTTTAGCAGTTTGAATAAAATATAATATTTTTGACTGAGAGTACTTGGTGGAATTCCATTTAAATATATATTTATTTTTGATAATACCAACGTGAAAGGTTAGCGAAACCGGTCACAAATAAAAATAATGAACATGTGGAAAATCAGTCAAGTATTTTATTAAAAAAAATGTTGTTTTTTCAAATTCAAAAATCTGTTACTGAACTTTTTTGACGTTTTGATTTGTTTTTTACGTCGACTTGTAAAATGATATTTAACTATTAAAAAAAAAAATACAAGTATGTGGGATATCATCGTTTTATAAATATATTACTTTACTTCACTGTTTTAGCCAAAGTCGTATTGATTTCCGGGCGAGTTGCGAAAATTTTAAATATTTAAATATCAAACGAGAAATTTTACTTGACATATTTAAAAAAAATACTCCTCTCAAACGAAAAAGTACGTCAAATCAAAAAAGACGTAAAATATTTATAAATCAATTTACTCTGTCACACGGAAATGTTTGAAGTCAAAAAGAGCACGCGTTTTCTCCAGTGAGACACCGCGATTTGTCTCTAGAGATGAATAATATATTAAGGCCTGAAAAATCGACGACCTCATGAAATATTGAGTGAAACAATAAAAAAACTCATTAAAGTAACGCAGGCATCAACTCCGGCCGTGCCTCCACAACCACCCCCGCATTAATACCCACACCTGAACAACCCCAACCTCTGCCACTACAGGTGAATGGTATACACCTGCACCTCGGTATGATGGAGAAGTCGTCGCTTTGTGAATAAACAAGCAATTTGTCCTTCTCGTTGATATTTATAAATATTTAAATAGAAACATAAAATAATAAGCTGTCCCTTTACTTATTTCATTAAATTTGAATTTTCAAATTTTAAATTTTAATATTTATAAATAAAAGCCCTAACTAGTCGATTTAGTATATAGCTTATAATGAGTGTCCCAAAATTAACGCAAGATTTGAATTTGATGCCATTTTTGTAGTAAAGTTTTGGAAACACTTAAAAGAAACACAATTTGAGAGCTGACAGTTTAAGGTTAGTAAAAATGGAGCGTTACACGATAGAACAACGTGTCTTCATTATTTAACAATACTTCAAAAATAATGAAAGCTTGGCAGCCGCAGTTCGAAAATTTCATACAAAATATGGTCGGAATAGTGTTTTGACTTCGTCAACTGTGAAGAGATTAATTGAAAAATTCAGGGAAGTATTCGTTGAAGATGCTAAACACACTGGTCGTCTAAAAATAAGCCGTTCATATGTCAATAAGTGTCAATCCAGGAACCTCAATCGGCGTCGTGGACAAGAATTGCAAATTTCAAGAAGTTCTCTACAGCGTATACTAACTAAAGATCTGTCTCTCCACGCTTACAAAATTCAATTAACACAAGAACTGAAGCCTAATGATCATGCACAGCGAAGAGAGTTTGTTGAATGGATTATTGAACATCAACAAATGGATGCTGATTTTTCGAGCAAAATCATCCTAAGCGATGAAGCACATTTTCACCTTGATGGCTTTGTTAATCGTCAAAATTGCCGCTTTTGGGGTTCTGAAAACCCACGTGTGATGGTATACAATAGACAGGTTTATTTTAAATATTTGCAGTTGTTCAGTCATTGAAATTACACGTAATTTTAAGAGGACATGAAGTTTTTTTAGTATAAGTTCCGTTATTATTTCACTTACCCAGTTAGCGTAATGACTTGGCTTCATTTTACGTACACACTATACAAGTGATGCTACATGTGCTACAGATTTATCAATTTCGTATTAATACGTTAAAAAAATAATGAAAAAAAATATTATATAGATCAGCATATTCCCAAAACACCCAAAATGTATGGTTATCCCAAATTGAGAGTGACGTCATAATGTTGACATATCGAGGCACGGCAGAGCAAAACAGACGCCGTGTTTATCTTACTAGAATGATCATTAATTTATTATACATAGAACAAAAGCAGTATTATTATTTATGGATAAAAAATGCTTGAATTTATAAAGTTTTTTCAATGATTAATAAAAATAACAGATTGAAACCATCTTGAACAAAGCATGAATAGTATTTTTGAAATTAAGTCTGAAAAAAAATAACTAAGTGTTTGATAAACCAATTTTTTCTTGTTGGCCTAAACAATCATAGAAAATAAATTTTTCCCTAAAACCGCAAAAGAAAGTATATATTTTTTTGTTTCAAAAATCACTGTATACGACAGATTGAAAAGTCTGTGACAAGTTTGAAATCACCCTGTGTAAGATATTAGTTTCAGTAAAATGTTATCGAATACGGCTGAAAACAAAAAACCAAGACTTGGTTTTCTCTCAGCAAACAAGTACACAAACACAGCCTAAAGTACGTTTGGCCAAAGTAGTTTATAGAGCTTTCATTTGTGCTTAAGGTTTCGCCGCCGGATATTCCGGAGCCGATTTACACGGCTGCCCTCTAATAACTTGTTTTCCTGAATTTCATGAATTTACCGGAAGACGGAGGCGTGAGATGCGACCATTAAGAACGAGGACTCACCCCGGGGGCGAGAATAAAAAAAACATATTCTTCTTGTTTATCCTGTGATAATTTTTTTTTACGTCGAACAAAATATACTTCTGGTTTTTTGTAAGATTTGGGAAGTTACTGAGTTATGGAAATGTTCTTTTGATGTTATGATTTTTACCCATAAATACATTATACTTCCTTTAAGATTCAAATGTGATATTTATTTGCACAGGATGAAAGAACAAGTGAGTGTTAATTCCCACAAATATTTCGCGTTCTGGTACAAATTTTATTTATTTTTTATCAGTAAAAATTAATTCAAACGTATTTAAATATAAAACGCTCAGAATCATTCGAACAAATATTATAAAAGGGAATTAAATAATAAATTGAGTGTTATGCTCGCTGATTACTTTTTAACATTTCAACGGTTCGGTCTTGGTCCTGGGGCCATCGTTAAAAGCTTACTCAGACATTTTATAACCTTTAAGATGTATCTGGGCTAAAACACTAAACATGGCACAATACTCACGAACCAAGTTTTCATAATATATATATATATATATATATATATGTATATATATATATATATATATATATATATATATATATATATATATATATATATATATATATATATATTTTACAGATGTTACCGAAAGAAGGCGAACTCTTAAAATTATCATGTCAAAAGATAGATTTTTTTTAATTCTAATAATTATTTAAGTTGATTTAACTCCAGGTAGCAAATATTATTTGTATTTAAAAATAAATTGAAATGCTTCATGAAAAGTGCATATTGCATAATACATTTCTAGCATTTTTTAAAATTCCCCAAAATAATCTGTAAAAAATATACAAATAGGATTTCAATTACAGAGACTTTTCAAAACATAAAAATATTTTTTTCCACGTTTTGTTGATTTAAAAGTATGTACTGATGTAAATGCGAATTGGGTTTTAGGCACAAAATAATATTTTATCAAGCTTCTCTTAAATACGGAATGAAGGAAGATAAAGTCATACTGTAATATCCGGTACGAAAGCAAAAACTTTCTTCAAAATATATTTATACGCTAATTTAAACTTCACAGATAAATAAAACAACAAATCTTAAGTTGTAACTTAACCAAAAGTATCTAGTTAATAAATAATTATTACTCAATTTATATATTCGATTTACACATTAAACGATTAAACAAACTCCACCGTCTTAACAAATGTATTTTTTTTGGTAATTGCACTAATGCTCCGAAGCCTTAAGCCACATCTGTTCAGTCAAGAGATTGAAAATTAAAATCAATAGACATGAGGACATCATGGATTTCAAATGTTACGCGTTTTTCAAAATTCAAGAATATAAGTTTAATATTATGTATACTAAAATATAATTTATATGATATCAAAGTCTCGTTCGTCATTCATTTAATTTTCGTATATTTGATATAAAATTGAAATACTGAGTGATGTTTTGTTTTATTTCATATTTATGTTGCACTCTTCAGCCGCGCTTCTGCCTCACGGTGAAACGTTAAAATATCGCTTCTGAAATTAATTTTCAATTTTCCACTCTCGTGGCGGAAGTACGCGTCGAAACACCCTGAAAGCCTTGTTTCGCAAAACGTTCGGAGTCCAATAGCTGGGCTGGGCTGCTCGCCCGAAACAATGCAAGCATTCAATTAAACATTACACAATGAGTTTTTAATATTTGCTTGAATAAGATTTAAATTTAGTTTTGGAGTTGATTGTTCATTATTAAAAGTGTAGTGTATGCGTTTGTGGGTTTTGGCAGGAATTGCTATTAAACGCCTGTAATTCTTCCTCCCCGCTCTCCCCGTTTTGTTGCTCATGCGTGGCTGCCATTCTGTACCATGAGCATGTGTGAAGTGGAATTAGAAAGACTGTAGAGGGATGTGCTCTGGAAATACCTCATCGAAGTGGTGGGACTCCTGCTATTGGTTCTATAGCTTACTGCAGAAGGATTATTAGATCTAAACGCCAGAGCTTTGTAAGGAAATGATTGTATAATAATGCTATTGGCCAGCAGTACACCGCAGAATTTTTCTTCCGATATAAAACTGCGGTGTAGAAAGACCCGGGGACCCCCTACACTATTTTCCCCTTAAAAAACCATGAACACTGGCTCAGCACGAGTATATGCTAAGTGAAATCGTCGCCAACCTCCTTTGAGAAGAGGCACTCGATGAAGAAGATTCTTGAGTTTTGTACTGCTTTGTGATTTGAGTCATCCAACTATTCGATCAACAAGTAAAAATAATTATATTTAATTTTGATTTTATTAAAATAAACAAATAACATGTCGATGAGAATATTTGTGCGTGAAATAGTACATGAAAGAAATAAATATGGACTGAAAAGTTATAAAAAAGTGTGTAATATATATATATATATATATTACACAACTCTAGTATCTTATTTGAGTTACCTTGTACCTATATAAATTAAAAATATTTTTTAAGTAATATATTATAAATAGAATTTTATGAATTCAAAAAAACAAAGAGTTGTATTTATATGTGCTTTATTTTATATAAATATTATTTATAATATTTAAATATATAGTGAATGAAAATATATTTAATAAAATATTGTATTAATCATTATTACAACAGATTTACTCGTATTAAATAATCGTGAATGCAAATCAATTTTTTTTATTAAATATTAAAACGCCCTTAAATTTTTGTTCGTACATGACATGAAAATAAATATTATTATTTAAAAAATACAATGTGACGACATACGTGGGGTAAACCCTTCATTACAGCACTTCACTGGCACGTTAGACAGCATCTCGTTTCGACAGGGATATTTCCATCTCCCTTACATAGCAACCCCATCCCTAGCCGGAAGGTAGTAAAATGAGCTTCAGAAACAAAGCCTTTTACGCGCATGAAATGCAGGATCTCCGACAAAAGATAAATATGAGGAATGTTCCATGTTTATTTTCATGGAAGGAATCGCGGTTTAAGAAGTGGCTTTTTCTGAAGATCTTTCTAAAAGTTAAACTTCTTTGCGGGTTCATTTATAATCTGTTTTGTGAAAAAGTTTTCAATGCCACAAAAATAAACTTAATTAGACAAGTTAATTTGTTACGAGCTTGAAATTGCTTTTAACATTGTGTGTAGGAGAATTTTTCGGAATTAATTGTTGAGTTTATAAAATTAAATTTATAAATGTATAAAGGAAACCTTCATATATAAATTTACAATAAATCAAGCAGTTAACCGTTTGTTTTGTTCCGCCTTTTTGTTAAAAAGAGTACAATACTGGTATCTAAAAGTCAAACGTAATCTGGGACCATTATACGGATTTCAAAAGTCAGCAAGCCTATAAAAAAATATATATTGTCTTAAAAACCTTACATTAATAATTACATAATAGAAAAATATTTTTTTTTCATAAATATAATATTCTCCATTGTTAATATATGAACACGTGTTTCTTGTATGTAATATTTATTCTTAAGTGTAAATTATTAAAATTAAAACTGCCTTATAATATAAAATATACATCCTACTTAAAACTGGTGGTATGGGTGTAATGTAGTTTCATTCCCAAGGGATGTAGCAAGTTTGAACACGTAATTTGGTTTGACACTTCGCTTTGTTTTCATAGTGGCACGTATGCAAGTAGATTTCCCATTTCTAAAGTTTGAAATCATGAATAATATATAAATAAATGTTTATTTAAATGTTTCGTAATCATTGTGTAACTAAAATTTTATTTGCGTTTGTAAAAACAAATCTTATATTAAATTAAAGTTTATGCTCTGAACACTGACTTCAATATTTAACTTGTAAATATTAAATAAAGTATCGTCTCTTAGGAAGATTAAGTAATAAATGATAGAATACCTAACTAAACGGTTTAACTGAACTGAACTGAAGTAAACTGAATTCTGAAATGGTATCAACTTTCAGTTAAGGGGTCCAATTTTTTTTATTATTTATGATTAGAAAGCTTTTAATTATTGATTGCAGATTCGTTTAATTTAGTTTTTTTTATCTTTAACACTTTTTTTTTATTTTTATGTTTTGTACATAAGCTTCTCTCTGTATAGTCATTGTTGAGCATTTATGTTTATTTTTATCAAAGTTGTAAACAGGTTTACTAAAAGTTAAACAGCAAAAAACAAAACAAAAACTAGCATAGTTTGTATTATTCAAGCGACTTTAAATTGTATTTTATTCAGACTGTTTGTTTTAGAAGTAATACAAATATAACTCTAGGAACAACAAAGTTACATCATAATAATTTCAACAATAATTCCCCAAAAACGTAGAGCAAAATTTAAATAGTTGTACCATTAATGTTTTATTAGTATTTGACTATTAATTAACACAGTTTAAGTTTGTACTATTTCATATGTTATTTGTTCTATTTTTGTCTTGTCACATTTGGTCTAGAAAAGACATTGGAAGGCTGAAAAAAATCGTAAGCTTCAAAGCATTTGGTTATTAATATTTGTTGGATAAATTCTAGGGGCAGGGGTGTCTTGAGAACCTTTCTGTCAAATTGAAAGGATAAATTGTAAAATGTATTTACATTGCTGAGTCCTTGCTGTGCAGTAAACATCTCATATAAATTACGTCTTGTCTGAGCTATCTGCTCGACTTTTGTTATTCATTTTTCAGAGCAGTTCTCGGAAGCTTCTCTAAAGAGTAATTACCCTCTGCGTGGGTTTGTTCTTTAGCCTATGACGTATGGCAGAGAGATTACTGTAAACTTTGCCAGTATCAATGTTTAACAAGAGACCATTGTTAACATACATGTCAAATATATTGAGGGGTTGACTCAAGCAGCTTGTGTAACTTAGGGACTCAAAAATATGTTAATTTCAAATATTTTTACATTCTTTAAAACAACACAAAGGTTAATGAATAACTTTTCAAATAAAAAAATCGCGAGTCGGTGCCTTTAATGAGATATTCTTTCAAGAAGTAAATCTTATTTCGCAACGTAAGTTAAAAATGCAATTCCAGTAACTGGCGACTCGGCGAACTAAAAAATATTTTCAGTCAAAATAAGGAAAACAAATTACTCTTTAGCAACGTAGTTTTTTTTGTCTCCTTTATACGGGAAAATTCTTGAAGTGTTTATCATTCCCCGGAACCGGAGAAAATATTTCTGAGCAAAGAAATATTTTTCTATCTTTCAACATATTTTCAGAAATACTTTAAATGTACATTTACCTCAAATGAAAAAAAAATTGCGAAGAACGGATTTATCAATTATAGTTTTAATAATAAAATAAAGATGTTGACTTTTTTTACTTGTGCATGTCTGGAATATAAAAAAATGGAAGCAAATTGTCGATCGACAAATCGATAGAAGTTATTTATTTGAAATGATGTGCTTGATTTTTAATTTGGATTTTTGGTTATATTATAAAAAAACTTCAATTTAAAGAACTTATCATTATTGCTTAAAAAAGCAGAGAACTTAACTTTTAAGTTGTTTGTTATAAAGCCGCGTTTCTTCATTTTGGTGTCAAACGCTTTGGTTCATCTTCAAAAAAATAGTTTCACAAAGGAAAGAAGATTTTTTATTTCAATTCCAAACTTTTGAAGAGACAGATATCAAAGTTAGAAATGTAATATCTGAATCCAAAATGATACATGTAGCTGTATTATAAGAATGAATTTATAGATTTATGAAATAATGGTTGTCTACTACCGTAGCGTATTACTGTCATTGCATTAAGATTAACTCGTGGAACGAATGGCATTATATATTATCTTATATATTCTCTTTTTGTTCCTGAAATATCCTATTATAACCCTTGTAGATACCTGGCATTGATTTTCCAGCTGACTGCGTGCCGGGATGAGGGATCATTTGTGAGCTGTAATTAAAGATCAAAGCCTAAGTTAACAGGCTCCTATTTGTCGAGATATCAATCCCAGAGATGAATTCAACTTGCGTCACAGACCAAACTTCCTTGGTTCAATCACAGCATCGAGCAAATTGAGCAAAGTTCCCGGAAAATTGTACAAAAAGTTTTTAATTTACATGACAAAAAATTATAATCCGTCGTTTTATTTTTGAATAGGACAAAAATGTTTATAATTTTAAATATTGGCAAAATCCTACAAACAAAAATAGAAAAGAGGTTCGCTGAAAATATCAAATGGTCAATACGACGTAAAAAATGTTAGAATAATAAAAAAAATATATAATAGACCATTTATTTGTCAAAATCAATATTTTAACTCAATTTTTAGCATGTTGCTTTGTATAGGTAAAAAAAAAGTATACGAAAATTAACCGTTTGAAAAATTGCCTTAATTCAGAATGTTAATATTATTCAGGATTTACATATACGAGTATATTCGCAAGGTTGCTTTTATTTGTTATTTAATTTTATTTTACAGGTTTCGTGTAACTAAAAGCTTTGATTGGGAAAGATTTCATAAAATTTAATTGAAAATATTGATTATTAAACGTTATTATTACAGTTGCATTTTTTTGAAATTATTGAATAATATATAAATATTTCGCTATCAGAATCGATATTATCGACATTAATTGACATTTAAATTTTCGATAATTAAATTTTTATAGATTTTTATATTATCTATGAAAACATTAACGAGTGTTGAATGTTATATAGAATATGTCTGATTGAAACTTTATAGTTTTTAAACCTTAAATATATGGATGAGGTCTTTAGTATGAATGTTTTATTAAGTTTTTGAAAGTATTTTATGCATATTAATTATGAAAGAACTGAAAGTATTCAAGGCTCTAGTTTCACCCTTTCGTGTGCTCTCATGCACGCTGGCTATTATCTGCTATTTTAGTTCTCCTCTCTTTCTTCACTATTAGCGCTCTAATTACAGGAAGCTGCTTGTTCAAAATGAAAAAAAAACCCCTCCAGCTCGATCCTATTGGTCACTTTTTGTTTGTAAAGCGCCAAGGCCTCCTTTTGTGAAATGAAACGCTCTCGGAAAAGGTTTTGTTCGATTATTTTTTTTGTACATTCATTAAAAGTACATTAATTTCTGATCATTATTATAACAATACCGATTTTCACATAAAATTGATTTACGACAATATTATTAAATAAACGATCGACCGCTATTGTATTGTAAAGAATATAAGTATGGTTTAAAAAAATATCTGTTGAAAACAAGAAATTTAATGATGATCGGGTTTCTCGAATGCTATACTTTGTAGTGGTTTTTGTATTATGATTTTTCAGTATTAGTACTGAGATCAGCTTCAGAATCCCTAAAAATGATCCTAGAGATCGAAATGTATAACAAATACAAAGCACTATGAAGTATAATACCCAAGATCTGGGAAGGCTGGGTTTCTCGAATGCTATACTTTGTAGTGGTTTTTGTATTATGATTTTTCAGTCTTAGTACTGGGAACAGCTTTAGAATCCCTAAAAATGACCCTAGAGATCGAAATGTATAGCAAATACAAAGCACTATGAAGTATGATACCCAAAAAAATCAATAATCATCTAATAAGAACGGCTGCCAGACTAACGAAATTTTAAGTGACTGAAACATTAAATAAATAAAAAATAATTGAATAATATCACAAAAGTTTGAAACAAATTATAGACGCAATTCGACAATGTGAATATTACTTTTGTAAGTAAAATCTTGAATGAAATATATTATTTTACACAAGTAATAAGACACTCAATAGATATAGAGCAAACGTCCTTTATATATGTTGTTTAAATTGGCAGTTTTTTTTTGGCTGCTCATTGAAATCAAAGTCTAGTCCACCTGTCCATTCCCAGGTGAGGTTGCCTACTTCTACCTCCTCCCTTGTTCCCTAACTCCGACGGACATTACTTGAGATTTGCGGGATTTCCTCGTTCTTGGAATGTCCACTATATTGCTAGAAAGAGTCTCTAAATTGCTTCGGCTAAATTTGTTACAGAAACTAAAGTACTTTGGTTGCAACTTTCTCAATATAGTTATTTAAATTTTGAAGTCACCCCAAAACAAATATATATATATATAAAAATAAAAATATTTATGTAAGAATGTATATTTATATATAAATGTTAATATATATGTTAAATGTTGATTTATATCACCCTCGAGACTTGTCCCTTTCTTAGATAAATATGCATAAGGCACACGAGAGGATATTATAACAGGTGTATATAACTTGCTAGTAAGGAAACAAAGACCTAAATATTCTACCTTTACCGGAGTTTTAACGAACCCAAATCAGTGCCAGAAATCTTTGAGCCTCCCGGGAACTAGGTAGTACATTTTAACTTGAAAGATATCTGCTTGCAAAGAAAAAAACTTCTCGACTAGTTACATATTCATTTGATTTTCATCACAATCAAAAAGTAGTCGTAGTTAACATATTAATGATGACACATGTAATATATTTTTTATTTTTTTCTTATCGTCATTCCATCAAACAATGATAGTCTGTCCTGTAAACGGTTATTGTCCACGATTCCAAAGATACTTAAGAAGTTTCGCAATGGAGTTCCGAACTATCCACAACGACAAGTTTTTCCTAATCCGAACGTTTTGTTAACAGCGAGCGTCGGTTACTGCCACAGGAGAGATAAAATCTCGACGCCTGGGGTGTGAAAAAAGAGGGGTGTTTATGTCGTCGTCCCGGCATCAAGATGTTTGTTAACAAAAAAAAGCCTATCCGGTGACGGCATAATGAGCACGCTGAAGAGACAGATGAGCTTTTAAGAGCTTTCTGATACTCGCCAGATAATACAACTGTCTCGAGCCTCGGCACACAGAACGCCGTGGAATTTTATATTTTTTTTAATAAAAAGCTTCGAGCCCCCGAATTACCTGCTGAGATAAACGAGCTATTAGAGAACAAGTGAAAAGTCACTTGTGATCCCATTTTGAATGCCGCTAAGTTCATTTTATATACATTAGGGAGATCTTTGTGCAATAGATATTCTTTTATGCGAATTTTACATTCCATTTCAAACTTTTTTTTTGATAGCTTACAAGATTGTCAATTAAATTAATAAAAATCCAAAAAAACCGTTCATTATAATAAATACAACTTCTATCCTCGTATAGCAGCTTTGCTAATCAAATACCTTATTTATTTTATAGTGATCATTTTAATAATTGTTATCCCATAAATAACGTTGAAGTTTGGAGTAACAGTTTATGCCGTTAAGGTTGTTGATACAAATATAAATTCTGTAAAACCAATTTATCTAGTATATAATTAATGAATGTAATAAATATAGGTGGTTTTAGATTCTTTGAAAATATTTTTTATTTAAATTGCTGGAAACGGTTATACTATTATACTATCGAGTTATTTTATAATTCAAAGTATAAACGAATTCCTGGTATTTATTTAAAAGTCATTGACGCCAACAGTTATGCTTTATAAAATAAATATTGAAATCAAACTAAAACTTGAGTGAGTGGTATATAAGAACGCTTAGAACATTGAGAACGATAAGTCTTTTACCTTAAAGAATATAAATCAAAACTGATAATGATAGACAATAACAGTATTTTCACATTACAAGCACTAAATGGGTAGCTTTTTATTTCACGTCAATAACGGTTATTTATTTTTTATTATGTGATACTTGTTGATGTATGATAGTGTCAAAATATTTTGTCCTAAAAACTGGCATATTTTCAAATAACAAAACTGCATGCTACCAATTTTTGAATTATCTCTGTTTTCGGTACATTATTGTGTTTGAAGAGTATCGTGTATATATGAGAGTGAAGGCTTGCAAAAAAGAGAACAGAAATTCCAGTGCAAACATGAATATTTATTATTATTTTTCGATATTTTTTACCAGAACACGAGTCTGGCGTAATCACAGTTTCGCGTTCTGTAGTTTTATTTCGCTAGAATTTTTTTTCGATTTCATCAATATTTTCAATTAAAAAAAATTATACTACCACCTTTATCTTATTATTTAAATTAATTAATTTTTCACTATTTTTATAAAATAAAATTATTTATCTATCTGGGATAAACAAAAATCGAAAATTAATTTTTTTTGTCATATATTTTCTGAAAATAGAGTAAATTTAACTTACACGATGATTTTGCGGTAAAAATATACGTTATTCAAAACAAATATAATTAATAGTAGTAAAGTATTTTTAAAAAAATCATACAAATTTTAATTAAACGTGTAATTTTTAAGCATAAGAATTATTTGTTGCAAAGGCAGCATTTTATTTGCACAGATAATTAAAATTTTAAGCTTTCGTTGAAGCTTGTAAAAACAAGAACATCTCTGATTTTACCATGAGCTCCCAGTTATTTCAGCTTTTTTTAATCCTGAAAGGACTGAAAAAGTTTTTCAGAGATTTCAAGACTTTGGAAATACCTAGTTAAATATTCAAACCTCGTTAAAGGGAAAATCTGCAGTTTTAAAAATTTTATCTTAGAAAAATCTAATACTTCAGTTATATCAATAGTGTCCAACGTGTTAAATCCAATTTAACCTAATAAAAATATGAAAATTAAATCTTTAAAAATATTATGAGTCCAGAATTTTCAAAACCATTAAAAATATTTAAAAAAAAATTGTAAAACCGTTTTTAAAAGATGAAATGACAAAATATAAATATATGATTTAAATTTATTATGTATTATAAGGGTGTCACAAAGAAATTAATTTATTCAGTAATATTGTTTATTTACACTATTAATAGCGCCTTTTCAGACCACCTTTGACTCCGCTGAAACCCGAGACTTAAGCAAAATAAAGCTCGACGAAACTGCTGCAAAACGTCAAGCAATCCTGAAAAAAACCAAAAATTACTGAAAGCTTGTTATTTCAACGTTAAAATTTTTGATGCAGAACTGACTCGACTCTTAATTTTCCATATTGTAATTTTTTGTGGAAATAATACTGAAATGCCTTTATTTATAAGCAAGTACGTGAATCCATAATTAGCCTGCTTACCGTATTGGTTTTATATTCAAATATAAATTAGACATCTTTGCTTTTAACCAAACTCATATATGAGGATCAAATTCACTATAATAATATCAATAACGTATCATTAACTATATTCATACAGCAAATCACATGTATGTAACTTATTTGCCAATAAATATGATTAATAAACATAAGCAATTTATCATAAAAATATTTTGGCCTAACGCAAAGTATTAAACAAAAAAAACTACGAGTTGTATATTTTTCAGAAAGAATTTTCAATTCTCGTCTGCACTTATAACTTTAAACTGACTGACAAAATTTCTTTCTGTGACAAAGAAGCCTTTATAAATTTGTGCTGGCAGGCTTTAAATCACGAAAGAAAGAAAAAAAACGAGAGATTATTTATTTTAATAGTGTAAGCAGCGCAAAACAAAATTGATAAATTATCTTAGTCAATTGAATAAATGATTTTAAAAAAACATAGTATTTTAAATTATAAGAATAAACTAATATTTTACAGTTAAATAAACAAAAGATGTATTCGTCATTCATTGAACGCTTTGAATGAACATTAATTCACGTTACTCGTATTTTTTTAAATCATGCCTAAAAGTCTGAGAATTGAAAAGCAAAAATCACACAAAATCTATTCAGGCTCAGAGAAAATCCTGAAATAGTTTGAAAAGTATTTCCCGGCGAGCAGGTGCAAGGGGAGAGGGAAGCTCTCCAGCCCGCTGAAGCCTCGCATTCAGCGGAGGTTCTATTTGCGGATTCTTTAAATCCTTCAGGTACATGGCCAAGTGTTTGTTTTCCTAAAGTAAATATAATGGAAAATATCTCTAGACTATTATACAAATCAAGATTTGAATATATATATGATCTAAGGCTGTGCATAATTGTTTTATACTAAACCTTAAAGAGTCATAATAAAATAAACTTTATCGAGTAAGAAAATATTATATACCTATGATTGGTAATCCATTTCTTGGCTAAAACGATTTTCATAAAATAATTACACGTAATATTGTTTCATTATTATTACTAATATGATAAGGCACATTAATTCACACATAGAAGATGATTAAAGAAATTCTCGTTGAAAAAAGGTTCATATGTAGAGTATGATTGTTAAAAATTCTCGATTAATGGGTGTGATTCGTTAGTACAAGGGTCAGTACACCGACCATGTAAGCCTGGGGATGTGGGTTCAAATCCCTCACAAATCACGATGATATTTTTCTGTGCCTAATCATATTAGTAATTATATAATAAAAAAAACCCGTAATGGGTAATAAATACGCATCTGATTGACGTTCAATCCAAAAAATAGACATACGTAATATTGTTAGACAAATCGGAATTGATACGTCGCAGCTTTCACGAAATAATGCAGCATTATACTTGAGTGGTAGAAATATAACAACTAACTCTTTGTGTATACAGAGGCTTTAATCAAGCCGCATAATTTTTCCCTATACCTGTCGGGTGGTTACTTAGCCAAATCACCTGCGACCTTCAAGTGCGTGCTCCGACTGAAGAAATAATTAATTCAGGTAGGCTCTGATGCCAAACACTCGGATCCAAATTGGCGGAGTGAAACGTATTCAGGAGATAACAGAATATATACTAAAGCTGAGTACGGTTGAAATTTTTATCGATAATCGATAAATTTGAATAAATGTAAAGTAAAGGTGATGCAAAAATAGATAATGATATATTTTTATAAACAAGGTTTTTGATGACATCAAACTTATTAAAATAATAATTATTAGAATTTGTATATTTATATTGAAAAATAGAGGTATGTATTAGTGAATTTAATTTGCTCATTTTTTTTGTTTTATTGATTGTTACACATTTATGTAAATACCAGCTATAAGTGTTTACTAACTTTGTAATGATTAAATATGTTTGCAAGTTGTAAAATATCAACAATTAGACTTAATCATAGCATTGAGCGTTATTTCATCCCTTATAATCTAGTTTATTTCAATATTAATTTTATCAAAACCCAAACGCCCATGCTATCAGTTTGGGGTTCATCTTTTATGACAAAGAACTGGAAACTTCTCAATCAAGATATCACAAGTTCATAAAAAAGTCAGCTATAATTGAATGAAATATAATAATAAATTATGTCATGTTTGATATATTCTTCAACACTTTCTCGAGAAAAGAATTTCTACAAATATAAAACTTTATTCGCATAATAAAACAGTTATCCGTTAATTTATTACCGAGATCCAATCAGCAGTTAAACGTGATTCTCGCATCTATCAATACTATATTACTTACAAGCACACGTAATTTATTCGAGCAAGCTGTAATGAATCCAATCATAATTTTTAGATTCTTTGTTCTCCATCAGTCCTGAGCCAAGGCAGAGCCTTAAGTACTGAAAACTGAAGAGCTCTCGGCTTGCGTTAAAATCTGTATAAATTACACAGAATCACCATTCAATTACTTAACTACCGATTTCAACGATTAGGAATTTCGGAAGAACAGTTTGCTTTAAGTAACTTCTAGGAAATTGGGAACATTTCAAGTAACTTTTATCTTGGGACTAAATGTTTTAATGATATTTTGAATCCAGAGCTTCGCTTGATATTAAAATATGAATAAAATTGAAAAAGTTTGGCGTAATTTCCTAGTTTCAATTTTAATTTAACCAAACCTTATATTACATCAGCTAACTAACTAAGCCAAAAACTTAAAAGTGAATTTGTACATTATGACTATTTTTATTACTTAGTACATTGTAGTTTAACAGAAAACAAAAAAAACTATGGTTTGATAAAAAAATCTCACGCCTGCAATAAAGGAAAGGAAGTTTAAAGTAAGTTTATTTGGTTTTCAAAGGTTTTATCAGGCAAAAAATGATATAGCTTGTTACCTCCTAAGTTGTGTTGATATAAAAAAATGATTAATATAACTACATAATAATATTTTTTTAAAGTAAATCACTTTGTTTTCAGGCAATGAAGATTCACCGTTATAATCTATGAATTAATTAGCACTGTAATTACAAAATGGTACGGGTTCTTGCATAATTACGCCTTTTGTCTTGAATCTAAGCAGAGACTTTACATCTAAATTAATAATAAATCAGTAAATCTGAGTAGCTCCGGCTCTCCGTGATGTTCCTTGTCTCATTGTAACACCTTTTCATTCAGGTAGGATTATTACGCCTATGAAATTATATATTTCCGGTTTTTTGAACTGAAATGACAGTTTTCCTTTGCTTGGTAACTCAAATTTTAAGAACTGAAAAATACATATTTTATACAGATGGTTTTTGAATAAAAAATTATCCATTTTTTTGTATTTGAGTATTGATTGTTTTTTTAGACCAAGACCTAACATTGATTATTATTTATCAACAGGATTTTTTTTTTTGATTGAAAGTAATATAATATAACAGTTATTTTCAGATAAAATTCTAAGGCATTCTGCATTCAATCTGAGAAGATTTTTCAAGTATTTAAACATGGTAGCTTTTTACATCGATAATAATTGTTAATTCTTATGATTATTTTGATTTGTATTCAGTTCGTATTTATTAAAGTGGTATGCACTATTTTATATAATTATTTGAGGCAATAATATTTTTATCACCAAGGAAATAATTCAAATAATAATAACAGAATCATACTTGAATAATTTTTTATTGCAACAAATATTATTTCATATTCCAAAATATTTTGTTTATCCCTTAGTATATATAATAGCTATATTTCATTTATTTACGGCAGTGTAGCCTTATTTAATTAATTTCAAATATGAACGAAAACTTCCCTAAATTAATGGAGATCCCTTTGAATATTCAATTGAAAGAAAAGGTTCCCAGCAGATTATTATTAACAGCCTTACGATTTTTTTGAAGAAGTGCGTTATAAATATATTTAATATTTTTGACAGAGAGTACTGGTGGAATTCCATTTTAATATTACTTTAGTGATTTAATCAAACAGAGATAATGCCAACGTGAAAGATTGGCGAAACCGGTCACAAATAAAAACGAATATGTGGAAAATCACTCAAGTATTTTATTAAAAAAAAATTTTTTTTTAATATATATCCAAATGAGTATTTAAGTGAAGGATTTATAGTTCGTACAACATTACTAATGTTTTCTAGTCTAATAAAATCCAATTCTGTTAGTACATCAATGAAACCATCTTTATGAAAAAGTATGTATAGTAAAATTATACTCCATAATAATACTTATATAATGTATTTTATAGTATACTATAATACTACTTTACCACTTATATTTTGTTTTACTTATGTTTTAAGAATATGGGTAATTGTTCAAAAAACATTATTATTATAACAGTATCTTTTTACTGCGTCATTAAGTAAAAAAAAACATATTTCTTTAATGGTTATCTAAAAAAACCGGTAAGGTGTAAAATAAAATAATTTTCTCACATCGCCTCGAGGGTTTCTCCAACATTGTTATCTTTACGGTAAGGTTTTAACGCATTTTACGCAAAGAAGACCAATGCCACCCTGTATAAGTCTTCCTTCTATTTTGACAGTTTTCCGATAATGTTATATACAGAGAACCTTTCGCACGTATTCCTGATAGCAGTTTCCTGGAAATTTGTGAATTAATTTTGTGTATTTGTAATAAATGCGAATATATATATTATAAAACCAAGTAGTTTTATAGATACATTTGATTCAAAAGGTATCAAAGAGTTTTTTTATACAATTTAATGAACTCATATGAAAATAAAAACAAACATTGGTTGCCTTCTACAGTAAGAAGTTAAATACAAACTGTTAACTTGTTGGTAATTAATTATTACAGTAAAAATATTTATTTAATATTTCGGTAAATATATAATTATAAGTGTACTTGAATTACTCCAATATATCAAATTTAATAATTTATGTCTAGTAATAATTTATGTCCCCAAATCAATGAAGTACACATTGAGGTAAGTTATTTTTTTTATAAAATAAAAAAAATGGTAAGATAATATCCAAGCAAAACAAATGTTTACTACTTTATTTTTGAACAGAGATAACCAAATAAATATATTCTACAGTTATGAAATGGAAAACAAAAAATACAATCTATTGAACAAATTCTTTTATTTTATTCACATCACAATTTTCTGAAAACCTAGACCAGATGCTCCAGCCTTCATTTCCAATCATAAGAGAGGGGTGTGACGTAAAGATTGGCTGATTCCCGAAAGTGTTTCCGGTTTCGACGTTTCCTGAGAGATAGATCACATCTACTATAAGAATAAATAAGTATTTTTTAGTGATGTCCCAATATCTAAAATACAAATACAATTTTGTAATATCTGTATTTTTTGCCCGCGTTAACAGAAGTTAGAATATAAGATGTTGAAAATAAAATACAACGCAGAATGTTGAAAATGGATCAGTAGTAAATAATTATAAATCGTTCAGTTCCTATTTCTTTATGTTAAAAGTCTCAGTACGGTTGTAAAAATTTCAAAGTGCAGTTACAATAAAAAAATTCCTAATTAAATCTTAAGCTTTGAAATCGATGATTAAACAAAAAAACTATTTCAGAGCTAAAAGGATATTATTGTGGTAATAAGAACAATCTGATAAAATCACTCCAAGTTAAAAATAATATACATTACTAACAGGCTGAGAGTCAAATATCATAACGACCACAATGATCGTACTTTCCGTAGATTTATTTTTTTGTAACAGGCTAATACAAATAGATTTTTTTTTGGTTTTTAATAAAAATGAAGAAAAATAATTACAACGCTTTTAGTTGTAAGCGGGGTTGCATAAATGTAAGTATCTGACTTCTTTCAAAAGTCTTTATGACTGAGGGGGTAGTCAGTAGATAGGGGTGGACGGTCATCTTGCGGACACAGGAAATGCGAGGGGTGAATGTAAAGGATGTAACATATGGATCCTACGTGGCAGGCCGGGGACGTGCCTTGGTAGTAATATTTCACAAGCTTTGAATAAAGGGGTTATATACGCATATTCTCTCACACAAATAACACCAACGCTGGTCAAGTATTTATATACTCACTCAAAATTTTTCAGCACAAACAATTCATCATTAAATTTAACTTAATAACAACGTTTTTATGTTATATTCAAAAACTGTTTATATTTGCGAACGCTTTTAAAATCCAAAAACCTATAGACTTTCAAAAGCGGAAACGCTTAAAAAATATTGTTTTTTTTATTCATTTTAAATAACAAAAAATGACTTTTATTTAGACTGTACGAAAGGGTTTCCCCCTGTGCCGTACGAAATGGAAAGAAATTACAAAAAGTCGGCTCGGCGAGTTGTAAACACTGGTAAATGCTAACAGGGTTGAAAAGACTTCTTTTATCTGAGCGAGTGTATGGTCGTTACTGCGTTTTCCCGACCCAGCCAGAGCAGCACAATTGAAGTTACGTGAGCAAATTGAACTTCTCTGCACACGTACTCACATGTTGGCTGTTGAAACTGTGTGCAGTTGATCTTTTCAGGGGATCTTAAATATTTTCATTTACTGAAAACTGAAATTATTTTAAGTTCCAGCGTTTTTTCAGAACACAGCTTTGTTACATTTAAATAAGACTTCTATTCATCTTCAACTCAGTAAAACGATGAGCATGAATAGCGTAAAATTTTAATTAAATAAATATTTAATACATATATGCAATCAACGCTTTGCATTACGCCTAAATAATGTAAATCAAACATATAAAAGTATATTAAATTCCACAGGTATAATTGATACTGATCAAAGAATATTCATAAGAAAATAAATTTATTTGGATGTAAGAAACATTTATCTCACCAAATGCCATGGTATCAATATACCATGCCTCTTATTTACAAAACATGCTGTTTTTAATGTATTTTGTGTGTAAAGTACAGGGTGTCTAAAAAGGGTATCGGGTGAATGTGAATAGTGACCGTTATTGCGATATGCTGCAAAACTTTTTGGGCCCAGAGTTACAGGAGTTTTAAGGCTTCAACCCAAAAACGTGGTTCCAACGTGGTGCCATACATCCAATCAATCAATTGAAGCTGTTAACGAATTATTCCTCAATAAGGTCATTTCACGTAGAGGTAACATCAACTGGCCTCCCAGAAGCCCCGACCTTAGCCCTATTGACTATTTCGTATGGGGATACCTTAAAAGTTGGAGTTGAAACAAAACATCAGGTCAGAAATGGTAGCAATATCGAGGACTATGTGTCAGCGTGTTATCAGCAATCTTAGTTTCAGATTAGAAGAGTGCCAGCAGCTCGTAACAATCACCATTTGGATAACATCATTTTTTTGAATTTTTTATACTTGATTACTAGTAGTTTTTGTTTTACTGAACTAACAAATACCCGATACTCTCTATAGTCGCCTGTACATTATTATATTCCAGAATTCACTGCTCTTGCCAAAAGTAAGAATATATGGATAGAATATGTCGTGAATAAATAAATACAGAATATGCATAACAAAGCTTCATAATAAAAAACCGTTCTACCAATAAATAAAATGCAACGTGCTACAAAGGTTCTGTGACCTTTTCTTCCGGCGTAGTTTTTGTTTTACTGAACTAACAAATACCTGATACTCTCTTTTGGATTTGATGTTATTTTTGTTTTTGAAATGCTTGGTTTCTTACTCAAACTATTTTCAAAAATATAAAGTATTTTTTTCACTATAAGTGTTTTTCTTTTACCTGAAAACGTATTGTTAACAACGCCAATTTAAAGTTTTGCGGCAGTCACGTTTTGGTTCCGTATAGTTACCATTGTATGAAATCATATTTCCGCACACTTGCATGGCGCATTGTTACGGACGAAGCCGATCTCTGGCGACACAGCCTTACGCGAGACTCGACTTGAAAGCGCCGAGTTTCAGCCGACGTGAAAGGAAATGGAAAATTCAGACCCTCTCGAGCGGGGGCGGTTAATGAAGAAAAACGAGATGTGAATAACGCAGCCAGAGGCTCGTTCGGGACCGAGTTTATTACAAAAATGCTTGTTGCGGCGCTGTGCGTAAATTCTGCAGACAAACCCCACTATCAGGAGACTTTGCGTAGTGTAACTTTTATCAGAAGTGACTTCCTCGGGATGTAAATAAAAAATGAGATTATAATATACGAGGTTTGTACAAAACGTGAGATCGCAGAATGTCTGATATAATTTATGTTCTGAAATTTTTATAACATTTACATAATAATACGTCATGATCATAAGCGAATATTACGCATACTAGTATCTATGATTAACTGTTGAAACCTTTCTTTTCTTACACATTATAAGATCGACTGTACTTCTCTGTTTTACTGTTTTAAACATCCTCGTCATGATAGCAAGTTTTTTTAATAAAAAATAATACATTCAAGTTACATGTACTTGTTGTATAAAGTTACAAAAACAAAACTTAAGGAATCGTTTGTATGAAAAATATCTAGAACCCAACAGAGACTGTTTTTATCACAAATAATGTAGACTCATATAAATTCCACCAGAGAAACATAACAAAGACTGAAACGAGCTAAACATTTCTCATGAAATCTACGGTCCGCTATAATAAATTTCTTTCTATATTAAATACTGGTATAAAAAACCTAAAACTGTATCATCAGTTATCACAAACATCTTACAATTTTGTTGTTTATGTACAGTGTTATTAGAAATCGGTTTTTTAAGTTTTATGACATTATTTTTAAATTTCAGTTCATTTATACATGAGTCTTGTTAAAAATGTGAGGAGCTGAAATATTACCTCTTGTCAGATTCATGTTTCAATGTTCAGTTTATTGAGTCTTTTTGATTATTCTAGTGATGGGCGCAATCGGGAAAGCAACATTAAATTTTTCAAACATTATCTGCAATAAACTGGAATAAATATATTTCAATGTGATTAATTATTTAGACAACAACAATTTAAATAAAATAAACAAATTTAAAATATGTTTTTAATTAACTTTACGTGTATTTTAACTTTTTCATTTTTAAACCCACTGTACAGTAAACCCTATGAAAGTGAGTTGTTCTTAATAATATTATATAAGATGTCAAAAAGATGTTTGAAGTTGATGAATTTGTAAAAATTCAATATTAGCAAGGTCGACGAAAAACAGGAAAACTCGACAAGGGGTCGACCAGACAAAGGTTTAAGGTAATTTATATCAATGAATTATAAATAAAATATGTATTGTTTAAACAATTTCATAACGTCGAAGAATTTATTTGGTTTACTTTTCGACTATTTTTCATGTCTTTTCATGAGTGAGCCTTACTCTTAAAAAGTGCATGAATATAGCCGATTAGATCGAGTAAATCAAATGGTTCATCTTATGATCAGTTTATTTTGGGGTTTTTTGTTTTGCCCATCACTATTCTCGACAGGTCATGTCGATTTCCACCAAAGAATATATTATAAGACATCCATCATTCGGGCATGTACCGACCAATCCCCGGCCGTAAGGGGTAATACGAGCAAACAGCCCTTGTTTATTTATGGGCAACCTTTACATTTATAACATAGGTGATCCTTTAAAAAAATATTCCTGCCCTATTTACCAAAAACAAACATTTGGACTTTTGCGTCAACACGGTTCGTGGCATTCGATACGTGTTTATTCAACGTTTCAATGATTTCATGAAGCTTTCACTTTAATCTATGTCCCCAAAGAAATTTAAGATTTTTTTGTATTTCTGAAATTGTTTGTATATCGTTTGATCAATTGGGGATGACTGAGTATCATTAATAAAAATATTTAAAAATATAAATGTTGTGTTGAACTAAATAAGCAGAACTAAGTTTGATTCAATATACAATACTTTTATTATCTCCAATTTCTTTTACACAAATAATACCATAAGTCAATAAAACTGTTTGTTTGGGTAGACGGTAGACGAAATAAAGAACAAATAGTTATCCTAACAAAAATACTGAAGTAATGTAATGTATCATTGATAAAATCAAAACAATACTAATATGTAACTTAATAAATAACCAGAAAAATAAACGTAAACAATAATAATGAAATTTATAACATGAAGTATAAAATTTTTACCCGTAATATTTTCAAAATAAATTTCATGGTAAAGTCAAATACAAGGTTGTTTAAAATAATAAATATATTAATATATATATTTTAGTTTTTAATGCCATTTAACGAGTTAAAAAAATAAGACATAAAGTGTTTATTAATTTTTTTCAATTGTATTTTTACTTACTATTAAAGGTTACTTTCAATTCAACAAGATAAGAAATTCAATATTTTAGACAGAGAGTACTTGGTGGAATTTATCAAATCATTATCAAACAGATTATCTCTGTTTGATAATGCCAACGTGAAAAGTTGGCGAAACCGGTCACAAATAAAAACGAACATGTGGAAAATCACTCAAGTATTTTACTCAAAAATATTTCAAGAAGATATCTCAAATATATTCAAGCATTCGGTAGAAAACTTGAAAACGAGATGGATATTTTTATTTTCAGTTTACGGTGTTAAAATAGTTACCTCCATGAATAATCATTCTTTAGGGAGATTTCCTATTTCAGATTTAGCCGGAAACCAGCGAAGCCTTATCAACTACCACAGTGAATTGAATGGCGTGATAGGTGTGGGGATGGTTTGAACAGAATTCAAATGTGACTCTGAATGCCGATCTCCCCTAGTTCCAGTCTCACACCATTGAAGCCATAATAGCCTTTGCCATTGAATCTAAGTGAAAAGCAAAAAAAAATGAAAGATATGTGTGACTAATAAAATTGAATTTTGAAAAGTGAAAAACTAAAATTATTAAGCAGCACTTTTATGCCCACTAGTTGTTTGATATATAACATGTATTAATTCAGTTTAATTTTACAATTCGTGGCTCAAAACCCACGGAATGAAGCCCAGAAAGTATTCATTTAACTAAAAAAAATACAAGTGATTAAACAATTTACATATGGCAAAACCCGCTAAATATATTATAGTATCAAGCATATAATCTTCTTTCCTAAATTAAGCACTGAAAAGTTACGATTCGTGGATATCCGGTAGTAGTTTTTTCAATGTGGCAACCGGAAAAGAATGTTACCTCCCTTGAAGGGACAGGAAGTATTATGCGCTGCCTAACGAGTCGTAAGGCAGTTCACTGTTGGACAGTAAAATGCGTGAATAATTTATGAAACCATTCTTCAAAATTACGACGATAAAAGCAACCCAAAGGTGCAGTTATAGCAGTAAAACGAATCGTCTGCAAAATATTTTTCCTCCAACCGTTATTTGAACTTACTATCTTTCGCAAATAAATTATTCATATCAGCGTTGAAAAACAAATACGAATACTAAATTGGCTAATAGATTACAAATATTTATTTGCAAAAACTTTTACATCTCAAAGGGTTCATCAGACTAGTCACATGGCTATTTATTTTAAAGTTTGAAAAGTGGTTGTAAAAAGCTGATCAAATGCGAAAAAAAATGCGCTGTCATATTATATCTTGTTTATAAAATTACTCATTTATAATCACTGCACCGAATGGTCAAATATTTATTTTTATTACTGTATACCAAAACAAACCGCAGAGATGTTAACAAACTAAAGGTAAGGCGGGTATTAGTACCTTTTTGAATGTGTTTACTCTAAAAACGGAAGAAGGTCATGTCGATATTGCTGAAGTTGATAGCGAGTGTAAAAGTGATGAAGAATTGTTTCATCCTATAAAACGTAGAGTGGTTCTAAACAAAGTGACAATGAAGAAGTGGAGTGGTCAGAGAATGATAATCCTCCAACTATTGAACAGTTTTTCGGACAAAGTGGTGTTGTTGTGATGCCAAATAATCCGCAAAGTGTGTATGAAGTGGTTCAACTTTTAATAGGAAACGATTTATTTAACAACATGCAAATCAAAGAGTGTATAGACTAGATTTCACTTGTCCGCTTCGCACATCAGTTTAGTAAATTTGGCTACCCGCTTGAAGTGTGTTAATATAGCCAGTGATTTGAGATCTCTCTGGGATTATTATGTATAATAATATCCATGTGCTCGACATGTACAGAGTGCTTGTGATGTCAAGTGGTAGGCAGAACAAAGCCTCCCCGTCCGGCCGCCACTCCACTGAAGGGGATGAAGGCCTCTGCATCCCCAATGGGCCTGCGGCAAGTGAGCATTATGTTCCCCACTCGTGACTATTTATCACACAATTCTGCTAAATTTTTTTGGAAAGTCTCCCATTTCACATGGTATGTTAAAACTGTAATAATTATTTCTTTTAATAGAGTCGAATGCAAATATTTTACAGAAATACTATTTATAATACACAGCTATAGATTTTTGTAATATTATTCTTAAGTACATATTTTTAGAAATTCAATATTTTTGACAGAGATTACTTGATGTAATTCCATTTTAATATTTTAAATTTTAACTAAAATACTTTCCACATATAGATTTTTATTGGTGACCGGTTTGATAATGCTAACGTGAAAGGTTGACGTTAATGAGCATTATGTTCCCTACTCGTGACTAATTATCACACAATTCTGTCTCCCATTTCACATGGTATGTTAAAACTGTAATAATAATTATTTTTTATAGAGTCGAATGCAAATATTTTACAGAAATACTAGTTATAATACACAGCAATAGATTTTTGTAACATTATTCTTAAGTACATACTTCTAGAAGTTCAATATTTTTGACAGAGAGTACTTGATGTAATTCCATTTTAATATTTTAAATAATAAGTAAAAACTTGAGTGATTTTTCCACATACAGATTTTTATTGGTGACCGGTTTCGCCAACCTGTTTGATAATGCTAATGTGAAAGGTTATGTGAATGTCTATTTGATATTTTTGCGATAGTACGATAATTAATATTAAAATTAAATATTTTTGGCGCATTAAAATCTTAATAAACTTAGCCTGGACTTAAACTGATATTTTTTTATTTTTTATTTAATCGATTGACACACAGAAGAAACGCAACCAATACTTCAATTTGTGGGTTATATTGGTGTTTTTTTTTTATTATTCTATTCAGTTTCAATTAATTTTTTATTTATTTTATTGAAAATTTTAGTATTTCATAGTAATAAATATATTATATTAAGTTAGATTAATGTCAATCAGAATGCGTTTTTATTTACCCATGCAGGTATTAGTATGTTTATGTGATTAAGCACATTTTTTCACACATTGAAAACGATTAAAGAAAATATAGATATTTTCTGAGAGTTTTCTTTAATCGTTTTCAATGTGTGAAAAAATGTGCTTAATCACATAATAAATATATTGCAATATTTAATTCTTTATTTCTTTATTTTTATTATTTATTATAAAACGCTGCTTTTTTAGGTTTCATTAGATTCTGTATTAATCATATACCTTTTCTAGGAGGTGAGGGTTGATTTTTCATGAAGAGAAAATTGCTGGTCATTCTTCAGCATTATACTCCCAAGAAGTATGATGTTACTGTACTCTACTTAATCTTAAAGTTCAGAAAATTTTTAAAGGTGGTTGCCGTTAACGTGACAGTTTTAAAAATTGCAATTTAGCGTTACGGGTGAATTATTATATAAGCAATATGTTGAAGAATTTGTCTCGTCGCTAATTTAATATATAAATTATCAGCAATACGAATTTATTTGTTATTATTATATATTGCTGAGTGTCTCCATAGCGTAGCGTAGAGCATCAAACATCAATAAATACCCAAATACTTTGAGTTCTGAAAGAATCATTGAGTTTATTTAGAAAAGCAAATTACAACAAGCCTAATGTAAATAGCATTTCCTAATCCACTTTTCTTCTTCGTTTTTTTATATTTGAAAATTTCCCTGAATGCTAGGGGACCCTCGATACATCTGCGGGCCATCTGCGAGTAATCTCATTTAGGGGATAAAATTCTGTGGTTTTCGAAAAGTGAAATTAAGAATGCCTATAAAATGATTACTCTGTAAGCCTTATAATACAATCGCATGGTATAAAAGCATAGCGTTGTTACTTTGCGAAAGCCTTGCAGATTTGTTTTCAACATCTCGATTATTTATAGAATTAGTTTCTTCATTTTTTATTTAAAGTATATCTATTTTTGGATTGGTCAATCAGATGCGTATTTATTACCCATTACGGGTTTATTATATTATTACTAATATGATTAGGCACATTAGTTCATATATAGAAGATATATCATCGTGATTTGATACCACACAAATCACGATGATATTTTTCTGAGAGTTTCTTTAAATCATCTTCTATATATGAACTAATGTGCCTAATCATATTAGTAATTTTTTTTAAAGCATATATACAGTATTGGTTGGCCTGGGCACATTGGTTTATATGTAGAGTATGATTGTTAAAAATTCTCGATAAACGGAAGTCATTCGTTAGTACAAGGGTTAGTACACCGGCCATGTAAGCCTGGCGATGTGGGTTCAAATCCCACACAAATCACGATGATATTTTTCTGAGAGTTTCTTCAAATCATCTTCTATGTATGAACTAATGTGCCTAATCATATCAGTAAGCATATATACAGCGTGAATATTGATTACTCAGCGACTAGATCAGAGTGTAAGCTTTCCAAGCAAAATACACGCCAATGAAAAAACAAGTAATTTACTACAGAATAAACATGGCCGCGTACACAAACCATAAAAGTCTCTGCCTGCAGCCCGGCTTAATTAGTATCAAACTAAATTATCGGCGCAAAAATGTCGAGTGATCATTACGGGCCGCGACACACAGGGCGACTAATGACGCAGGACGGACATCAACGAAATCATGTTTGCCGAGGGGATCCAATCAGACGGTCGCTCCGTGTGGCGCGGGAAATTAGAGATCCCCTTGCGACTCTCGTTAGGTCGGTATTCAATTTATTGTTTTTACAGTAGTGCCTATTTTTTTTTTTTTTTTAAGTCATTTAATGCTTAATACAATAATAATAATTTCTTCGTTATTAAATGCCTCTCTCTTGATAGGCGGTTGGCGACCATTTCACTGAGAAAAATATAAAATATAAGAATGCACAGCATTGGCGAATAAAGGGTTTTTTCTTAATAATTAAGGTTGCTAACCACTGAACATATTTCTATCACGGGTGCAAGTTTTTTCAGATCAAATTTTTACAGTACAATCAGCTGCGATATTTTGAAAATATGGCCAAATATGGATATCATACGCTCTTTTCCCATCTTCGAGAGTTCCTTTTCTCGTTTGTGATGCAAACAACCCATGTTACTTAAATTATTCTCCTATAAAACCTTCTTTCATTTTACTCATGCTGAACCGGTGATCATGGTTTTCTAAGGTGAAAATAATACAGTGGGTCCCCGGATCTTTCTACACTGCAGTTATATATTAAAAAAATATATTTTATATATAATCCCTTATTTTCAAAGCTCGTTAGTAGTTAGCTATAGAAACAAAAGCAGGATAATACAATAACAATACACGAATGATATCAAACGTTTTTTATTCCGCACTTGTATTTAACAATATAAATTTTCAATCAGTTACTAAGGATGGCTAAGTTGTATGGGTTTGTATTAAATTTATGTCGTGATTAATGACTATAAATAAATAAGCTACTTTTTAAAAATATGCAACAATTCTGCCTAAATCGCAGAAACGTTTATCAATAAATTATTTGATAAATTAGAAATCAAATATAAAATTTAAATAAATGAATTCATAAGAAATTAGAATCAATACTTACATTTCAGATTATTCCGTTTCATTTTATTTCAGCGACTCTCCAAAGCCGAGGCTTCATTGGACGCGAAACACTTTTAATAAAATGGCTAAAACGGTGGGTGGTTGAAATTCCTGATTGAAATTTATATACGAATTCACTGCAAAGCAAAGTTTTTAAAAATCTGGAAGAAGCACAAGGCGTCCCTGGGAACCTTTAACTGAAACTTTATGCCAAGTCGTAGCTTAAGGTAAGAATAACGATAAAATTATAAAGAATAACATATTTTGTTAGTTTTCACCCTAAATTTTCAAAAAATAAGTCTATGTTTTGCTTATACTAAACTGAAGGTTATATAAATTATTGTAATTTTTATTTGAATACATTGATATTTTAAACAACGTTATATCTCTTGTGTGTGTTGTTTTTAAATTTTATCAATTTTTATTTGTCTAATCATACATATTTTTTAAAGTTAAAGTCTCGTTATTTGTTTTTTTATATATAATTCTCTTCAGCTATTGAATTACATATTTTTATAATACGATCTAAAATCCACTTTTAATTGATATTTAATATTGAATAGTGGTGTATTGTAGCTAAGTCGTCAATACAAACATGTTTATAATTATTTATACTATGTAATATCGACAAATGTACATTTCATTTTAAATGATTTTTTATCTTGGATACATATTTTTTTTTTTATAAACAACCGAGTTAATATATTTTATACTGTTATAAGATAGCGCATCTGCAACCTTGAATCAATGTAAAAGCTGGTGAAAATTAATGACACGATAGCGTGGAATTGGCTCTTATCGCAATACCATACCACAAGTTCAATAATACTTACAATAATCAGTTAAAAGATCCTTTTTTTATATTAGAAAATAATAGCAAATGAAAGATATGCAAGTAAACGAGAGTTGCTTGAAGCGATATGAGTCTGTATTATTGTATAGTTTATCAAAGATTTGACAGAAATTTTATTAATTTCCTGCTCTTGTATTAAAACCCCGAACATACTCGTATATATTAGTAAGCAATGGTTTCAAGCAATTAATAGTCCTTATTAGGGGGTGTTCCAGTGTGTAGAGCCCGATCTGCGGGGTTGTATGACAACACCGCACTTTGGGCATCAGGGAATACCGTTATTTGGTGAGCAATGATTTAGATAGAGAGAGATTAATCAGGAACCAAGCACTCGACGCACAGTGAGGCCAATGACATCATTTATGGAAATAAATTATTTTTGTTTTTTTATAATATCCACGACATTATAATATACCTTACAATATTCAAATTCATACAACAAGTATGAAAAACAAAATGTTTTGGAGATTACGAGCATGTATGGGAGTGCTTTCAAAGGCTTACTTGCTTGAAAGGTGAAAGCATTTTCAAACAAAAAATATCGCATTCCCTAAGCTATTTTTATATGTTGTACTAAAATTTGAAAAAAAATTTAAAAAAATATATATATTTATTAAAATATTAACACACAAAGTATGTTGCCAATATTTAAGTATACGTATTATCTAGATTTAATATTGTCGTAATCAGCCAAGAGAATAAAAATAACATGCCCACGTTTCGATAACCAAGCTCTAATTTTCTTCACCCTTTTTTTACAACTGTACAGTATATAATGATAAAATATAATACTCTTTACGTTGTTTAATCCACATTACATTAAAGAGTCCTTGGTAATAGTTCGTGGATTCGGCCCCAGTATTTGACGTGTGATTACTCGCACACAATGGCTTTGTAAATAGTCAACACTGCGATTTGGGGATAAATTAGATTTCCGACTAAATTGTCAACGTGTTTTACTATGTTGTATTCTGCTTTCACTTGATCGTCTCTTGGCTTTTCCTGTATTGATTTAGTATAATCAGTGAATCTTGCTAGCCTCGAATATACAAAGCACATTTAAATCTCATATATATTATAATTGCACTAAATAAATTATTCCTTGGCTAAACTCTATTTTTAATACCACATCAGTATGAAACAAGTGATTTAACTATTCCCACAAAGAAATCGAGAATATTTAAGCATAAATATTAAGTTAAAAAAAGTTATATAATGTCAATGGCAAAACTTTAACTAAACGTAAAGAGGCGTAAATCTAATTCACTTGTCAGGATAGGGATCGAACTGATAGCTTCTACGGTCAAAAACCAGTGAGCCAACAAGCCAACTAAAATAAATACTTCAATCTTTAGTTATAAAAACATATAATCTTTAGTTATAAAGTTTACATAGTTTAAAATTATTTGAAGGTCAAAAGCACTTGTAGAGCTTATAGTATTTGGAGACACCAAATTAATCTCAAGAAAATTTAAAGTGGTAATTAACTGGCATTGTCGCTTTATAAATTAGCATTAAAGTATGAGCTATCCAACCGGAGGAAACCTAAAAAAAATACTTTGTTTTAAATTTAAATTTTGACGTCAGACTTGAACGAATTCATTTCGCGCAAAACCTCCTCGCGATAAATATTTTTTGTTTACTTTGACTGGCGAGAGGAAAATGCTCTCCGATAGGAAAAGTCATTCCAGCGATATTGATTTTACGTGATTGAGCGTTTCAGTATTTAAATAATGTTTTCCGAGGAGGAGTTCAAATGACTAAAATCGTTTACGACTTTTACAGCATATATATTTAGCTAACTCATAAAAAGTAACCAATATTCATGTATAACATATTTGAGTTAATGATTTACGAAATATATGTTTTAAACATGAAGGAAATGAGAATTAAAAATCAATATTATAAAAAATTAACCTAATCTTATGTTAAGAAATTCAATATTTTTGACAGAGAGTACTTGGTGGAATTCTATTTTAACATGTTTGAGTAAAATACTTGAGTGATTTTCCACATGTTCGTTTTTATTTGTGTACACCCCAAAGCCACTACTTTAGATAATTACCCCATTAATATAAAAACATTTGTTCACAAAAATTTGCAATTATATAGAATCCTCCACTTGTCAGGTACATTAAAATCACATTAGCCCTTACCACCTGACAATCACTCTCTCTCTCTTTGCAACAACCTCTCCCTCTAAAAATTGTTTATCTAATTGCTTATTATAAATAAATTCTCACTCTGTTTGATAATGCCAACGTGAAAGGTTGGCGAAACCGGTCACTAATAAAAACGAAAATGTGGAAAATCACACAAGCATTTTATTAAAAAATACTAATCTTATGTCTCGTTTTTAAGTAAGGTTGTAGCTTTTGTGATTTTGTAACGACTGAAAATCAGGTTGAGTGGCCAAAAGAGGCAGAATAAGCCACCCCTTCGTGTGGTATTTCTCGAATGCTTCGGCCCAACAATGACTCCAAGCAGTCCCGGCCGCGATCTCTGAAGGATTTACGATCAATTAGATAACGACGGCACCCCATGCCTGTGTAGGCATGCAGTGCATGCCAGTACATGACCGAAGCACCGCCGGCTCGAGGGGTCTCCCTGCATGAACCTTCAAGTGTTCAATTAACCGTCGTCTTGCAGTGCTTGAGGCGGCAAATTTGCTACAAAGTGGAGTGTTTGTAATTACTAGATCTAATGTATAGTATAATAATGGTGGTAACAAGGCCAATTAATATTGTTATAGCATTGAATTATCACAACCAATTAATAATATAAATATTACTGTATTACAAATATCAATAAAAAATGTGTTTGGCTTGAGAAGTATTTTAAAAGTCAGCTTGATAAATACAGTACATTTAGTGTTGATTTTTTTTTAAATAATTTTTTTATGATTAATTGTAACACAAATTGCGCACGTGTGTAAGCAAGAAAACATTTATGTAGCTACCGTGTAAAATGGTTTATATAAATTAAGTTTATCTGATCCCTAGTCAGTTCTTATATCTAGTAGTTAATGCTTTTACTGTCTATTCTTAGAAACTTGCCTTTAACGTGAGGCGATCATTGATAAAACCTTCTTACGGAAGAATCAGTTTTTACTTAAATTCTATTCTTAAAATAATCTTAGACTTGTATTTTCTGCGTATTTAAACGTAAATATACTTTACACAATACCAACATCTTTTAACAAGCTAGACTAGAGCATTGTAAAATATCGTTAGATTATATTATAAAAAATACAACAAAAATTCAATTTATACAAAAAAATTAGCATTAATGTTAAATATATAAATTTTTAAGCATTTTAATAATTCATTCAAGAGTATGTTATAAAAGAAATAGTACCCAAACAAATAAGTCATAAATACAGCAATACGTCAATCTAGACCGGTGGGTCTCAAACTCTTTTGGCCCACGGACCCCCTTTCATAGTCAAAACTTGCCTACGGACCCCTTTTCATAAAAACTTGCCCATGGACCTCCTTTCATAGTCAAAACTTGCCTACAGACCCTGGATGAAAGCTACATAAATTCATATTATAGACTAGTTGGTGCAAGTATCGACTCTATTGCGTTCCTGTATTAATCTACCTGACTCACTGCGATGCCTGTTATTACTTGTATTTTATGCACCTGTCTATATTTATATTTTACTTAAGACGTCAAAATTGCTAATAATGTATTCATTGTTATTTATTTTAACTTCCATATTAATAAAAATGAGTCACAATTATTTTATTTTATATTAAACCTTGCGCGGATCCCCTGACGTTGTTCAGGGACCCCAAAATCGATTTCATCCATAGGGACCACATTCAGAAGCACTGATCTAGACGTTTGATTGGACGCTTGAATATTGTACTGAAACTATACAAAATTTCAAAAACATTTTTTAGAAAAATTATTACTACAGTAAAAGAGTGAAAGTTTATGCATGTTTAAAATGTATTATTATCGCTTGAACGCGTGTACGGCGTTGAAGAATCATCACTACAGCCGCGCCTTAAAAACCGTTCTATTATATTAAATTACTCATTTTAGTCGGTGGCTTTTTTGCTGGACATAAATAACAGGGGTGGAAACAAATCACCAGTCAGGCGACCACTAAAAGCTCGGGGTTGTTTTCACCCCAGTTTGACTAATTTCGCGACTGTCCGGCGTCCTCCGTCACGGTTTTTCCGGTTGATCCGCAGGGAGGGACGCCGGGCCGAGGGGTGCATGTCCCACCCCCGTTAGTCCATCTTATCGTCCAATTAATAACTTAATTAAATTCAGCATAATGAAAACGCTTGATTCCGGGACGGGGCGAAATCAAATCAGCTCGGAACCCTCGTTAAGTCGGCAATATCGATTGATAATTGTAGGTATTAAATTAACATAATCCCACCAATTTACGTGGATGCCTAAATCTATAAATAAATTTTGATGCCTAAAATTTTCATGCACATATATTTATGTATTTATATTTAAAAACTTTCTTTTCATCAAGAAAGTGGTGACAGTATACAGCCTGGATCAACGCGAGATTATTTTTATTCTATTCATGAATAAAAATATTTTTTCTCATTCGATTTACCAAGAATTCCAACGTATGAGAATGCCATCGCTTTTGTCAATATCTGCCTTATATTTATTGAATATATAAACTGAGACACAACTTTTTTTTTTTATTACGATCTACGAACTGAGTTTTAATTTTTTCAATAAATATCTTCTTCATCAAGTGCCTATCCTCAGAGGAGGTTGGCGACCATTTTACTGAGCATATACTCATGCTGAGCCAGTGTTCATGGTTTTCTAAGGGGAATATAGTATAGTAGGTCCTTGGATCCTTCTACACCGCAGTTTTATATTGGAAGGAAACATCTGGCATTTAGATCTGATACTCCTTCTGCAGCAAGAAACAATATATAATTCATATAGAAACAATAGCAGGAACCCCACCTTGACAAGGTTCTTCTAGAGCACATGCCTCCACAATCATTCCAAGTCTACTACTCCATTACCGATAAAACCTTTAGCATTCAATATGTTCAAATAGCCACATTTACATTACACATACTAAACAATTCTAGAAGCAAATTTTGAAAGTATTTATTAAATATTTTACTGTGCTGTCAATTATTTTTATTATTATTAAACATAGTAAGATAAATAAACGGCTAAATATAATTACTACAGTCGCAAATACACACTGTCAGGTAACCCAAAACTAATTTAATGATAATTGCGAACCGCAATTTCAAAATATACCTAACGGTGGTGGTCTTTATTATCTACCTTCCAGGAATTGTGGAGATATCACCCGATGTGGACTTTACGACAGGTGCCCTCGTAATGCAGACATAAAATATTACCACACAAGATTAAATTTGTATACCGGTATATGGGACGACGTATGCAAATTTAGTTTATTGCCTATAATTATAAATAATAATTGTTAAATATTTTAATATAATAGCCCAGAGTCAAGTCGCACCATATATCAAAGAATAGCGACTAAACAAGATGTCTCAATGGACTCCGAGTGAGGTCGAGACTCTTCTCATTGCCATTTTTAATTCATCTTAAGTCTTGCATTTCGAACATATCAAGCATCACGTCAAACATACCGAGAAAAAGCCATCAACTCAAACGACAATAAACTAAATAACAAAACAAAGTATTGAAGGACTGCAACAAGGATTTTTGCTAAAAAAATTGCATATCTATTATGCGTTTATATGAAAGAATAAATAACATCAAATCATATGCTATTAGAAAACCATTTATTCTATTGAAAAGGCAATCTACCAAAAAACTTAAATGTTAAAGGAAATTATTTTAGAGACTTATGCAAACCGTTTAAAAAATCATATAATAAATTGAAAAGATAAAAAAATATAAACAATATCTATTTACCATCGGGAAAATATAAATATACTAATGAAATCTTAGAAGATATATAAACTTTGGTATTATATGTATTTGCAAGATCATATGTCTTATTCGAATGTAAAAGATTCATGGCATATAAATAAAGAGATGAGAAATCTCCCTTAAAAAGTTACTGGATTGAATTTCATCATCCATATAAGCTGTACAGATCTCGGGATGAGAAGTAAATTCGCATTTAATGGTTTAAAAGATTTCTTCAGCTTGCTCATATTTCTTTCAGGTTCGTGTGAAAATAAAAGTTTTCTACGTAAGATATTGGAATTGACAACGTCTAGAAAATTTAGTGCGAAGAAGTTTTCTTGTCTCCTGAAAATCAACTCTGTTGATGATGTCCGATTTGACAGATCTTTGGCTTGGACTATTGATATTAAAATGTATTATTTCTACCCTTATTCACACGGAAATCGACTTTGATTAGTGTATCCAGCCAGAGAGTAAGTGACGGGGTGAAGAATTCAATTTCCAAGAACCAACCCCCTCGTGTCTTGTGTGAATATTATGATACCCCCTGAAGTGAGGGCGTCAGGAAATTTGTCAATTTTGTAAAATTTAAACGACAAAATATAACACTTTCTGTGTCAAGGGTATCTACAGATTTTAACAGAATTTCGTATCATTAATCCTCACCTAAATAATTATTCAAAATTGTAGTAAACATCGTCTTTCATCAAATTTATTACAATTACTATTGTATTTGTAAAAAATATTTTTTACTAAATGATTGATTGTTTATGAAATATTTATAAGTCATTCAGCTTTTAAGGCCGGCTATTATAATAATTTTAGTTTTACTAAGCATTTCGCATTTGGAAATATTTTTTTGAGTCTTAAATAAATAAGAAATTCAATATCTTTGACAGAGAGTACTTGATGGAATTCCATTTTAATATTTTTGAGTAAAATACTTGAGTGATTGTGAACATATGGAAAATCACTGAAGTATTTTACTCAAAAATATTAAATCTTAAAATAAGTAGATTATAAAAAAGTTTATATCCACTTAAATATGCTCTTAATTAAATCACGTTACTTATATGATTAAAAGTGGTTTTTACTAAAAAATTTGAATGTTATTAATGTAATACGTAAATATTGTGTTATGTTATAGTTATATTTGATTTTTAAAAATGACCTTCAAGTAATTTTTTTCAAAAGATTTGAAATAGTTAAAATTATCCTAGAGTGCGAAAACTAGTATAAGAAATAAGAAAGAAGTAACATAAGTGTAAAAAAAAAAGGTAAGGTAAATTTGCATTATTCTACTTTATATAAACACTATTCGAGTTAAATGTATTCCAGAATCCGTTTACACCCTTGGGAAAAGCAAACACCCCCAAGTCCAAATTTATTTTAGTTCAACTCACTTTACTGTTTAAGTTAGTGATAAAAAAATCTCAAACAAATATATAGTATTCATAATTAATAAAAACATAAACATAACATGATCTGTATTATCAACTTCTGATTTGCAAACTATTATGTAAGCCTAATGTATGTGATTAGTTAAAACCAATATATATAGTCTTTGATTCATTTATTTCAAGTTGATTTTTAGAAACATTGTTGTATTTTATAGTCTGGTGTTGATTTGAGTGTGTTATAATTTACAAATTGAATATTCTGGCACATTAAAAATTATAAGCTTAAAATTTAAAAATATTATTAAACGTATTTTAACGCAAAAGAACGACTAACGGCAATGCGAATGAATAGTTTTTAGTATTATTATCCTCAAATAACAAACTCAATTCTAATGAATCGAACTGAATAGATTCTCATCATTTCGAAATCTGTCACATCCACATCTCTTCTCTCACGCTCATATTAAATAATATATAATCTGAAAGAAAATTTCCTCTGTAAAAATATATGCGATGAAAAAAATATCTATTATCCCGATTGGTCAGTTATAAAAAAGATTAATTAAATTAAATTCTGCCATACTATATAATGAATTGGAGTTTGTATTGTAAACTTTTTACTTAAACCGTTATTTAATTTGTATATACTGTTTTATTAGTACTGTCAAATATTAAAGTTTACTTGAGATACTATTTTACTTTCAAACAATTACAAAGCTTTCATTAAAGTATCTTCAAACGAAAATTACAAACAAACAACTAAATCAAACAGTCTTTAATATTTGAAGTTTAGTCTGATTAAACAAGTAGAGATTTGGTGGTAAGGGTGTGTTTTTATTTTCACAATTTATTTTGCTTCCTCTGAGGGTGCAATCGTATTCCAGCAAAACCCAACCCCTGGGGTGTCTCGGAACCTGCGTCAAACGACCCATGTTTCTCTCTTTTTCTAAATATTTATAGATATTTCATTCCAAATATATAAGAAATGGTTTTTAGTGTATATAAGAACATTGACAGACGGACGGAACAATGATTCAACACTATAAAAAATAATCTTTTTCAGAATGAGACATACTGAAATCAGTATCTTTCACTGACGAGTTCAATATCACATTTTAACATTTAAATCGATTTACTGTCATTTTTTAAATTACAAAAAAAAAATGCTTAACTGTAAAACTAATAAGCAAATAATATCACTCAATGTTTCCTTTGGACGCAAAAACGGTAAAAAGGAAATGGTTTTGAAGTGTGTAGTCAACAACGTCTTATCAATGCACTTTAACTTTTTCTGTTTTTAATTGGCTTGCAAAATTTAAACTAGCTAAACGCAGGTTATTATTTGTAAATCAGACTTTTCTATATTGCATGTCTTTCGGAAACAGCGAATCAAAATTACAGTTAGAATTTTTTCTCTGTTTTGTCGGTTCAGATCAACGGTATCAAATATTGTTTCTTTTATAGTTTATGATTGAAATAAAAAAATAATTTAATAACGTGTGTTGGTACAATTTATTATCTGAAGCAATTTAGTTGCAAACATAAAGCACAACTATATTCCTTCACATAAAGCTTGGCTTCCTCCTTACGTGTCTAGTGCGCTCGGTGACATTTCACACATAAACTGTATGAAACTTTGTACGTCCAATGAACAATACTGCGAAGCCTTACATACCCTCCCTTCCTTCTCATAATGACAATATTATATGCAAAGCTTACTCGAACATCGCTAGTTACCATAACTGCATGTAACTAAAATTAGTACAACTAGGTATTTCATGCTTATTTTCGTTGTGGCTTCATTTTCAGGGTGAGTGTTTGCTCGTAATAACGATTTAAAACTGAAAATACTTTTTGTAAATAAGTGTAGACTTTTACCTAATACGATTGTGTGAGGATTACACTTAATTCTCAAAACACAACCTAAGGGCTGCGACCTCTTGGAATCCACCCATCTCACAGAACCGGTCAGAATCTACATTTATTATTGATACAAGAGTTACAGGAGTTTCAAGGTTTCAACTCAAGAACGTGGTTCCAACAAGACGGGGGCACTTGCCATACATCCAAGCAATCAATTGAAGCTGTTAACGAATTATTCCCCAATAAGGTCATTTCACGTAGAGGTAACATCAACTGGCCTCCCAGAAGCCCCGACCTTAGCCCTCTTGACTATTTCGTATGGGGATACCTTAAAAGTAGGAATTGAAACAAAACATCAGGTCAGAAATGGCAGCAATATCGAGGGCTATGTGTCAGCGTGTTATCAGCAATCTTCGTTCCAGATTAGAAGAGTGCCAGCAGCGTAACGGTCACCATTTGAATAACATCATTTTTTTGAAATAATTCTCCATTTTGTATTCTTATAATCGACAATTAAAAAAAATACTTGAAGTCGAGTAGTTTTTATTTTACTGAACTAACAAATACCCGATGCTCTCTTTGGACACACCAATACAGAAACACTATAAGTATAATTGCATCGCAATTCTAATATTTTGTTTAAATGTAGAGTAATAAAACGTAAAACAGTCCATCGTCGATATCCGGTAAAACTACCCCCTGAAAGTGGCTGCGGGGTGGCCTCGACTCCGTGCCTTCCAGAATATTCCATTAGAAGGAAGGCTCATTTCTGCACAGGGCCGGATCGTGACGCCTTTGTACCGATTTAATTGAACTCTTCACGAAATTGCTTTTCTAGTACGAGGCGGAATGGGTTTTTAAGAACAAAAAATGTCGGCGATCGCGGCTCCCTAACGACGTTGCTCCAAGCACTCGTAATTATCCGTCTTAGTTTGGCTTTGTCATTAACCAGATTTCTATGGAAAATTATTTTAACTTTTTCAAATAATTCAAAGGAGGCGAATAGATTCATACTTTTAAAAGGCACGTACATAGAATTAGGGATTGTTAAATTTCTGGCATTTGCTTTGTCTGTACAAGGAAAGCGTACAGGTCCTGCCTCAGTTGATAAGCGGATAAATAGTTATTGATTTGTTCGGACTTTAATTTCAGCAAAAGCAGTTTGAAATTCCTGTAGGTGAGAAGCTACGCAAATTTATAATATGGATCCAGGACTAATCGAAATATGAATTACCTATCGATTAGATTGCGATTTTTTTCAGGGAGAATCAGGAAGAAGAAGCTCTTGAAAAAAATATGTTTGTAATTTCATGATGAGTAAAGTTATTTTATTGTTCACGAATGAAAGATAATATTAAGCTTTCGGCTGAATTTTTTTTAAAATCAGATATTTTCGAGTTGAGGTAAATTTTCAGGAATAACAAAATAAAAATATTTTCAAGAGAGGTAAATACTTAAAGTAAGGATCTTCGTTCTCTTTGTTAAGTATACAACTTAATCCGTAGTCTGCCTTGAATAACAAAACGATCCAAAATAAAGAGAGAATTCCCTTAAAATCCTAATAATAATATAGGTACTTAATAAAGGGAAAAAGTACAATATAGCATTCAACATCGTGCATATTTATTATTCGAGAGGAAATGGCAAGCTTTCACAACAGTGAAAATAAAAATAATTTACTCGTGATTTTCATGAGTTGTCAGGTACTAATTTAAAAGTTTCCGGTTTCAACCCTTATTGGTCGTAAACAAACTTTTTTACTTGTCTCAGGTAATATGTACATAATAGATTCAGTTTATAAACAAATTTAACGACGGTGGTCCTCAAAAAACTTCGGAATTTTGTAACTGCAATGAATTTCGTACACAGTATTTTTTTCGTATTTTTTCCCGATGAAGTAATATTTTTGTATTTTTATGATTGCATTGTATTAAACGTAATTGTGATGTGCTCGACTTTTTTAAAACTATAACGTTTTGAAAAAAATTTACTATTGTAATACATTTTCAAGAAAATTGCAAAGCAAATGCAAATACACACATAGTTACTTTTTATTGATAGAAATTAAAAAAAACTAAATTACCAGTATAATAATATATATTTAAGCAAAATGTGGCAAAAAAGCAAACACTAAAACATGTTCATGTCAAGTAACGTAGACTAATTGATTAAACTGCATAATTAAAATTCGTTTTGTATGAATAAACAATAATCAAAACTATTAATGCGCAAATGTGTTTGACTTCAATTTACATTTAACAAAAAAAAAAGTTGGCAACCATTTTATACCAACCAATCATCAAATGTTCATTTTAAATGCATTATGTGTTGTTTTTTTTTTTATTATTCTTCTTCTTCTGTTGCCTCTCCTCATAGGAGTTTGATGACTTCTCAGTCAGTCTCATCTCCAGCTACTAACGCAAACCTCGCACCTACGTGAACTTCCTTCTTCCGATGCCCTATTTCCCTAGATTTTCCCTTGGACAATCAGCTGAAGAATGCTTTATTTATTGTTACGAATAAAATGGCCAAAATAGGCGATATTCCGCTTCTTTACCAACGTCATTTCTCTGTCTCTTTCATTTGTGACGCGGTCAACCCATGGTATCTTAAGGACTCTCCTATACAGATATATTTCAAACGCCTCTATTCTTAGCATAGTAGCTGTCTTAAGTGTCCGTGCTTCAACTCCATAAAGTAGAACTAAGACGATATAACATTTGGTGAATCTCTATCAAGATTTCAGGGTGTTTTTTAAATACGCATTCGACACATGGAATGAAAGGTACACAAGCTCTTCGCAAGGGAACGTAACAAAGACATTCTTTGATTCTGTTACGGACGCCGCTGCATACAGGAATACCTGCGGGATTATCTTTGAATCAACCCAGCTCCTAACGGGTCATAGAGTGATGAGAAGTTATCTCCACAGGTTCCACAAACAGTGATCCATCTTGTGGGTTCATGCCCCATCTTTGGTCTTCAGAGACACCAACTGGAGAGCCATAGCCGACAGGAGGGCCTGTGCCTGGATGACCTGAAGTCAGTGGCGAGACACCCACAGTTGATGAAGTCACTGAACGGCTTCTTGAAGTGTGTCATCGGAACCATAAAGAAGATAAACCAGGGGGTGTAGCTTCAGTCACTCCCATATATAGCGCAATTTTGATTGACTAGTTTGGAAAGTTTCCCCAAACTGTGATGACAAACCTTGTACATAACAAGCAAGGTACCATTCGAATTCATCTGTAGGAATAAAATTGTAAATTAATCTCGGTGCTTTTTAATTCTGCAGCATTGTGAAAGATGTAAAATATTACACAGTCTTTATCCTCGGCTTGTCGGGGTAAGCCTCCGGAAGGCCGGTGCGATTCCGCTTCCGCGGCGCCGCGGAGAAGACTCCCCATGGGGCCCACCCCCATAGCGAGACAAGGGGAACGCAGCCAGTCCTAGCGCGGGTCACTTCCGGTCGGCCTCCGACTTCCCGACGTCCGACCGACAGCACTGCCAACTTCCACGCTGGTTATTGTTAAGTTCTTCTATGATAGAACGGACGAAAGTGTTGTGTGCCCCTCTCGGAATGCCACTAGCTTGACATGTGACTCCGCGGATGCACACTGGGTGGACTTCTCTCGAACGTTTGAATAATAACACTTTCAATACTTGATTATGAAGTTTATTTAATATACACGTATATCCATCGGCGAACAGCCGATGGTCGAATTAATCACAATGAATAATCCATTCCGAGAGTATAGCTCGCTCTTCGGTGGACTTTGAAAACAGAATCGTCGTCGTGGCCGTCGAAGCGGTTAGTTTTATTAAGGTAAAAATGAATAGTTACATTTGGTAGGAATGTCATAAGAAAACATCAGAAATACCCAAAGAGATTAGCAACATGGGTGAATACAATAGAATACCAGATGGCAATTTAAATGGGTATCTTTCCCGAACCTTTCCAGGAAGGTGTCGTAATTAACTTCTGGCGGAGACATATAATTACACAGGTGTTCCTTAATGCAATAAAAATATACGATCTGAGTCGGTCGGTAAGAACAACAGTATTACAATATTTCCGAGAGAGTAGGACTATAAACAAGCAGGAAAAATACATAACAAAAGCATTGTTTCATTTTATTTTCATGCTTATTTTGATTGACTTGTAGCAAGTACCCCGCTCTTCCCATTGTTGCTTGTGCATGGCTGCCATTCTGTACTGTACATTCAGTAATGGAGAGTGGACTTGGAATGATTATGGAAGGATATGCTCTGGAAGTACCTTGTCGAGGTTGGTGGGCTCCTGCTATTGTCTCTATAGCTTGCTGCAGAAGTATCAGATCTAAACTTTAGATCTTTATAGGGCCAGAAATAGGTAAACTTTTCCTTCCAATATAAAACTGCGGTGTAGAAGGACTACACTATTTTCCCCTTAGAAAACCATGAACACTGGCGTACCATGAGTATATACTCTCAGTGAAATGGTCGCCAGACTAGTCACAGAGACTAGTAACAAACAATAAAAGAAATACGTTTAACTCCATTCAAGCGCTCCAAAAATAAATTTTATTCAGTCTCATATAAAACTAAAAAAAACGTTATATCACCGTTTTTTTATTTTAGGCGCCATTACGACACCGAGCTCTATAAGTTGATCGCAAACACACGTTTGAAATGTCAACACTGAACGGTAAACACCGACACCCTGTAGAATATGCGATAAAGGGATGATTGTTACTTCTCTGGCGTGCTTATCCATAATTCACGAATACTTGAAGAAATAACATCTTTTTACTTTCCGCGTAAAAGTTTATTTACATATTTATTGAAGAACTGAGTGTGCATGGGTATTCCTCTTTTGATCAATTCGCAAGTCTAAATGCAGAAAACAATATTTAATAATAATAAGATACGTATTTTTAGTATGTACTAGTACATCTTGGATGACGAATATATTTGTCTCTATGGCAAAACTTGATCAAGGTTTTCTGCACTGCATGTATTTTTTTAGTTTTCGTTTTATCAAAAGCTGGATATTTATTTACAAATAATATTAACATGTTATTGTATACCTACGACTATTATACTATTTCAAGGAACACAGTAGTCATCAGTTAATGATTAAGGCTATATACATTATGATGGCTGGCAATAACACCAATGCAAATTCTTGACAAGTCAAATGCACATACCTCTTGGTTTTTTTTGTTATTTTAAACACCCTTACCCTGTAACTGAACAAAAAAAATTACTTACTTGTATAATAAAATTTATTATTATTTTATACAATGCAGATAAAAAAAACTCATTTATCAAATATTTATAAATTGTCGATGTTCGAAAGTCTTTGGTGAAATAATGAAAAAACCATCAATATATAACGTAGCTTTTTTTTATAAATTGATCAAACGTAAAACATGTAAAGGAATATTTTTTATAATGTATGGCTATAAAAGTAGTCGGTGCTTTCATTTAAATGAATACTGTAGATAAATGGCTCCTACTATCGCAATACGATGAAAGGAATTCAACAAAGCATTCAGACAACGTATATACTCTTACGAATATGTTGGAATAGCTGGACATGGCTGAAGTCGATTTAATAGATAATAGCTGATGAGTTTCAACATTTCATATGACTAATGCGAGCAATTACTTTTAAAAAAAGACGTAAATCAAAATATATCCACCACTTTTTCAAATTTAAATTTTTTTGCGGATCGAAAAGCAATTTTTAAGTTTTTAAATAAAAAGAGTCAAACGACCGTCTTCTTAAAATATTAACATTTTATATATTACGATTATTCAAATTTGTAGTTTTTCAGCGAAACTGTGGAAAAATCACAAAGGTATTTTTAAATAAAATATTTATACGGAATTCTACGGAGTATTTATTTTGGCAACAGTAACCTTTTCCTATATAAATAAGCAGTAAATTTTAAATAATATAATGTGTCCGTTGAAATTTCAAATGATTGTTCTTTGTGGAGTTAACAAAAGTTTGTTTAATCTTTAAAAAAAAAACTGATTTTTAGAAACTACACCTATCACCGTCGCCAATTCCATAATAAAATTATATTGACATTAAAAAATCACTAACAGAAAACTACTTTTTATTATAAATTCAAACATACAAAAGCACTTTTAATATCAATATTTCATAATATATTTGACAAACATTATATTCCCGTAGACCCTCGCTGTGTACGGAGACTTAAAAAAAAATCCGAACATCCACTCCGCCTCCGATTCATTCCTAGAAAGAGCGGAATAATAGAAAAGTTGGATGAATTATTGAAGACGGGCCTTCGTCAATAAAAACAAAGTTCTTTATGTGAAGGGCTCAGTGTGCCTGAAAGGGCGATCTCGGAAACTAGACGCTATCAGAAACTCCGATCGGCTCCACTCAGCCTCCATTCGGACTACTTTTGCCTGCCTACAGCTTCAGTGATTGACGTCAGTAGGAAAAAAACCACCAATAAAGATATCTAAGAATACTGCGATTAAATTAAATACGTGTTATCCAACAATTAAAGAATGATTGTGAGTCCCAAATACCAATCAGCTCTACCTAACCTATATTTGGACTGCCTTTTTCTGTTACAACTTCAGTGATTAACACCAGTTTGGAAAAAGTTCTGATTCTCTCACACTCTATTTGGAATACTTTTGTCTTCCTTAGTGATTGATGCCAGTTTGGAAAAAAAGTATAAGTAATAATATCTTCACTTGAATATAAGTATCTGATAAAGGATTAATGGTGTGTCTGAATTGGAAATCTTGGAAATCAGGCTGCTTTTTTCAGTTATTATTGTCAACAAATTATTACCTTTGATTGCATCTACTTAATTTTAAAATAATAACCAGTCCCTTGTCTAGACTATGTGGTGTTGGACTGGAAGAATCCCATTCGTCAAGTCACGTAAAATCGGTCTGCTAAATCAGTTCAACTCCAACTGTAGTGGATGTTGTCGGAAACACTTGGCAGTGCTCGTTATTTAGTAGCTACGAGCCTCTCAGTTCTTGGCACAGCTTCCTCGTCCCCTTACGACACTTGTTGGTAAAGTTACGTTGACTACTACAAGAAGTTGCGGACTCGAGTTCAGAGTCGTTAAGATTTTCTCTCGTATGAATATACTGGAAAACGCCTGTGGCTGAAGTGTTGCACTTTGCGCTTTTCGCTTCTGGTGCACTGAAAATAGAAAGACTGAGAGAAAATAGTCTTGCATAGATTTCATAATTACTGTCCTTTAAAACAACTGGTTTGTGAAAGTATAATTCACAAACTGATAAAAAAAAATACTTTTAGTATGATAAACTGAAAACATTAACAACAGATTTCATAATGTTTCAATATCATTTGCATATATTTGCTGTATCTCATATAAAGATGCGTTAAAAAGACAACTTTCTTTCTTTTCCGGAATACTGCTCATAAAAAAACGATTTACAAATCTATTTTTATGGCGGCGAGCAATGTGGCAGCTGGTTTAACGTTTCGCTTCGTCAATATAGACATATTTATCCATCCCTCTGGATTTTGTGGTATCACAGCAAGCTTTTTTTTATCATATTCTTTTATTTTTCTGTCTTTAAAAATCTTTATTCTTACTCCAAAGGTAAAAAAGGGAGCTCCAATTTTTACAACTTTACGAATTTTTTTAATAAAAACTATTTCGAGTGCAAAATCTGTGTTTACTTTCGTCTACAGATAAAAACTTTAGGGTTAGGACATTGAACAGTTGAATTATTTCATTGAGTATTGAAAAGTATAAGTTTTTAGAAAACTACCTATGGTTGAAAGTTGAAGATTGACCCGCGAAGTTACCGGTATTGAAGTTCATCAGAATCTGTTATGTTACCACCTTTTTTTAGAATTCGTAAAAGATATATAGAAGTTACCGAAGAATTTATTTTTATAAGAATTGGCACATGTGTTCATCTTGTTTAATATTAAAAGCAATATCCTACAGATAGTTTTAATTCTGAAAAATTTGTCATTTTAAACTACTTAGTGACATATAAAAAACCATTTTTTTAGATTGCAAATTTAACACCTGAACAGGCTGATATAAAATACTTTACAAAATGAAAATTATAAAGAGCTTTCAAACCACTGTGCCTATAACTGATCACCTATAGAATGGAAATATAGAAGATTAATCAAACCGGTTAGTTTGTTTCTAAACAGGCACATAACGGAATTACAAAGGAGCTCTTAAACCACTGTGCTCGTAGCTAATCAGGTACAGAACGGGAATACAAAGGAGCTTTCAAACCACTGTGCTTGTTGCAATTGCACAAATTTACAAATGGCCTGAGCATCGGTTCTCTCTGTAGGGAGGTTATTGGTAGGTCCTTTCTCACGGGGAGGGCCATTCGTGGACACTTCACCCTCTGGACTTCTCTCCGGCTGCTATCTACGACCGAGCAAATGAGCGAGTATCGATCGGGGAGGGAAGAAAGCATTTAGTACTTCCCCTGCTGTGGCTACGATCTAGAAAGGCCGCGGGGTGTCTGCTCAACTTGAAATGTGGAGCTTTTCCATCGCATTGGCTCAATTTCAGAAAAATCACGTACGCGGATATCCTCGATATCTCTGCTTTTCTATTTTCATACAATTTACACTATTTTTTTTATTTTTTACTATAAGACGTCTTAGACCGATATTCTTACCAATTGAGCTACAGTGATACTGTACTGAGTGAAAATTTAACACGTCATAAGCAAAACGAATTTTTTTGATGAATTGCTTGAACCACAAGCATTTGTGGTGTAAAAATTTACGTGAAAAATTCAGCGTTCAGTTTTGTTAAGACAAATTATTTTTTTATAGAATTTTGTATTTGTTAGTGAAGATTCAAATCAATAAATTTGCATCGGTCGCCCATACAGGTTGTCTGTTAAAAAGCTTAGTTTTTACTAACTTATAACGATAAATGAACGTTAAAATTATAATTGTATTGTCATAAAGTATATGATTTCCTAACTGCTTGTGCTTAGGGGTAGAATTGTCTGAGCACGACCGCCCTCTGTGCTCTGAGGGTAGTACTCGTTTATCGACATCTTTATTGTTCACATTCAACACGTAGGCCTTAGGGGGTGTAATTCAGGTCGCCATTGTTCTCCAACCGGAGTGTTTTACAAATAAAGGTATTTTTTACAAGAAAAAGTTCTAAGCCGAAGATTTTCAGAATAGCGTTATATTGATATAATATGATCTGAGAATGTTAAATAATCATTAAACAAAACATAATTACTTACAATCTTACATAAAAAAAACTTACAACCCAGATATAAAAATCCAAAACCCTCTTAAACATATACATGTACGTACATGGTGATTTTCAGGATACCGAACAATTGAGAACCTTTTCCCGAGGTATACATTTTCCATGGGGATAGTTACGAGGTAGAGGGTCGGTAGAAAATCGGACACCTGGACAGGTACGTTTTATTATTAAATATTTATATTCTTGAAAAATACAGTACAACCCCGTGATTTTATAAAATGTATAATTTACGGGGATTTGCGTTTGGCGCAACATTTACGCAAGCGAGTGATTTTAAATTCTGTCAATATTTGCGCAAAATAAGTTTCAGCGTATAATCTGCAATTAAAATGATCTTCTAATACCTCACACAACCGGTCGAGCACGTCTTGTATTTCTTGTTTTGTTGAAATTCCAAATTTTATATAAATAACATGAATATAAAATTTGTAACAAAACACGAATACTTTCAAATTAACATCGCTTGCTTACACCCATTACAAATTGTACGTGATTTATTATATTTCGTGATAAAGAATAATCAAAACAGTTATAGCAGAGTTGGTTGTGATTCTCTGGTTTTGCGCTTCTACTGGGACTATTTTCAGGGATATTCCTGAACCTCTTTAAAAAGTCTCAACTCGGGGATAAAATCGACGTGGTTCTTTAAAAATGGCATACCTCAATAATCAAAAATCAAAATATACTTTCACTAACGAAGATACCATGTCATTTTTAAGTTACTAGGTGGACTTAATTTATTGGATGACATGACCCATCAAGCTTTCATAAATATCCCAAAGTTTCGACTCTGACACTGGAACCATACCAATTGATGCTTTTTTTTATTTAAAGGACCGCACGACACTGGATGTACGTTTTTTTTTCTTTGTTAACACTAGGAGGGATCACATAAATACGATATAGTTATTTTCCGCGCCGAAGCTTGCGGAAGATCTAATGACTAAGTAACATAACGCATGGAATAAGCCATACAAAGGAAAACCCAGTTTCTCGCATGGACGCGCTTCTGGTCCTTTGAGTCCTTTGTTGGCAGATCGCTATCAAAAACCTGCGAGTCAACAACTTTGATGTGCTCGTTACTGATGAAAAAATATTTATAGTTCCCTCGAATGTGTACCGCGAAGGACGCGTCAGAGATATTAATAGATACGTAAAAATACACCGAAATAAATGAGGTTGATGTATAATTGATTTGCTGAAGAAATAACGAGAAAATATCGGAGTCCTTTTCATCTTTGCATATAAAAAGAAACTTACTGAGGAAATACGAGTTTCCAAGAATAAAAATGTAAACATTATATTCATGAATGAATTCCGAATCAAGATTTCTAAGAGACTCTTCAAATTCTCTTACCACATTATTGATATGTTTTATGATTTGAGTATTTCATGGGATATAATTTATTTAATTAGTAAAAACGTATGAATATTAAAGAAGACATAATATACAATTATTACTTAAATCTAAATTGAATCAAATTTATTAAACGTCAATAAAATTGTATCAGCTCTTGTATCTATCAGCGGGTAGTCAGATAATATTTTTTTTTTCTATCTATATTTAAATTAAATAAACGATGATTATTATTTCGTGGTATTTATACAAAATACAACAATAACTAAGCGGTGTAAGAAGTGTTGTATAGCGCCAAGTTCTCGTTGTGTTCCTGACAGATTACTAGCTCGTGTAAGCCTATTCCTACAACAAATAACACCTTCACGAATCATAAAATCAATCGAAACAAAGCGAAAACAATAAAAAAATAAAAAAATAAATAAAAACTCACCTATCGCCGATTCTCCCTTCGGATAAATCGTAATCCTGTCAAATCCTGCGGGGATCACCCGGCATAGACGGATATCTATCGTACACACAAAAGGACACCCAAACAAAGTGGTTTTCGAGGCTGTCTTTCAGGAGGGCGCCCCGACACTCCGGGGGCGCCTGGGAAGGTAGTCGGGGTAAACAACGGCGGCGGAGCGGGCGCGTGGCGTCGCGGCGGCGGTCGGGCTCTAACTGTTGCTCGGCGCGCGCCCCCACCCCCACCCCCACCACCACCCCACCCCCACCCCTGCGCCCCCACCCCCGCGCCGCCACCCCCACCCCGCTCGACCTACCCCACCCGGAACACCAGAATTTACATTTTTCAAAAAAGTACGCCGCGAAACGTTTTGCTTTCACCGGACTCATCAATAATACACATACCGAACTGTTCAATATCACTATGCATATACGAGCTGTCCTGCCGGAAAGGTGATGGCCACATTGATCTACATTGACTAATATATCCGTAATATATATTGGAAGGCGGTCCGATAAGTCCTCACCGCCCGATGGTGCTAGAGTATCGCAAGAGAGATGTACTATGTTTGACCCTGTTTAAGCGCAATCCGAAGGAGTTTCTGCGTCGTTTCGTGACCGTCGACGAAACATGGATCCACTGGTACACACCAGAGACCAAGGAACAGTCGATACAGTGGACTTCACCCAGACTGCCCTATCGGCCGGAGTTTTCTGGGATTCACAAGGTGTGATCTACATTGACTACCTGGAGAAGAGCAAAACGGTCACAGGGATCTACCATGCCGAATTGTTGGGCCGATTCGACGCTGAAATACAGAAAAAACGGAGAAAAAGAAAAAGAAAAAGCGAAGAAAAAGTGCAACGCACCGACTCACACCTCCGCTTATTATCGTGTAGTACATTCTTGCAGATGGCTACTGTCAAAATTCCAGCCGAATCGGACTCGTAGTTTTGTTTTGACCGCGTGTGGAAGCGGACGTGTACGCGTATTTTAGAAAAATGGAAAAAGAGCAATATCGGTCGGTGATTCGATTCTTGATTTTGAAAGGGAAATCGAGCAGCGAAATCAAAGAGCGCTTGGATGCTGTGTACGGTGACTCTTCTCCTTCGATGGCGTCAAAAATTGGTTTAACGAGTTTCAACGGTTTTTGATGAGCCACGCCCAGGTGCCCCGAAAATGGCTACCGCGGAGGATAACGTGAAAAAAATCCACGATCTCGTATTGGCAGACCGCCGATTGAAGGTGCGCAAGATAGCTGAAACAGTAGGCATCTCAAAAGACTGCGTGGGTCATATCCTGCATGAAATTTTGGGAATGAGAAAGCTGTCGGCGCGATGGGTGCCACGTTTGCTTACTCCGGACAACAAGCGCAACCGTGAGACCACTTCGGAGCAGTTTTTGACACTGTTTAAGCGCAATCCGAAGCAGTTTCTGCGTTTTTCACATATTGAAATGATTAATGAAGCTCCCAGAAAAATATCAGCGTGATTCGAACCAAAATCCCCAAGCTTACATGAACAGTGCATTTCCAATTATGCTAGCGAGCCACTACAATTTAGCGAGATTATTTATTTGTTATTTACTAGAAAATAGAGCGTACAATTTAAGATAAAATATATTTAAATATATTCAATATTTTTGAGAGAGCGTACATGGTGGATTTTTTTTTTAATATTTGTAAAAAAAATACTTGAGTGATTTTTCCACATCTGTTTTTTAAACGGTTTCGCTAACCATTCACGCTGGAATTATCAAACTGAGATAGGCGATTATAAAATGGAAAATATTAAAATGGAATTCCACCAAGTACTCTGAGTCAAAAATATTGAATTTATCAAATTGCTATTCATAATGCTTTTGCCTTCTTTATGATTTAAAAAAAATTCATTGATGTTAACATTATTTACATGAACCGTTTTGATTTTAATATTACGCCTTTCTTATGTGGCTATATGAAAAAATGAAAGAGTCACGAAAAATCAGAGAGGTACTTCTTGACACCCTGGGCGCCTCCCTTACGGCTTTCAGGGACTTCAGGACAAAGAAATTTTCTTTTGTGTTAGGGATATTAAACCTTATTAGCACTTTGATCACTCGTTAAAGGCACTATTAGAACGGCCGTTATAAAATCTATGGAAAATGACTCATTGTCATTTCGTTCTATTAAGTCAGTAAAGAAAATTGAATGAGATCAATTACGAAATTTAAGAAAAAATTTTGGCGCTTAAATATCAATCTACTATAATAATAGCCATTGTGTGTTTGTGTGTTTGTATGTGTGTATGTGTGTATGTTTCATTTTTCCGTTCTGTATAGAATATCTTAAAAGATACAACGCTGATTTTTTGCACATAAGTTAAGTAAATTTTTCCGCAGCTATGTGCCAAATTTCAAGACGATAGGATAATATTTTCATTCATAAACTATAAAATATGCTTTAGCGAATTTCAATATGTACGAATTATATAATTCTGGAATATAATTTTGTTTTTCGCCGCGAGATGTTGTTCACCGCGAGATTTTCAAATTTAGAACTTTTACAAAAAAAACAAATTTTGGATGCTTCTAAGGAATTTCCAGCTTATGTCAGTTTGACACAAATGTCATCTCTATTTTTTTATCGAAATTGCATTAGAAATTATTAATCACATCATTAATAACTCAAAATAACACCTTCTACGCACAGAAAACGTAATTAAAAAAGAATTGCACTATTGAACGTGATAAAGACTGCATCAAATAAATAACAGTGCAGTGAAAAGTGATGCGTTGTTTGTGACACGAAATGTGACATAAATGTCAAGCAATGAGTTGGAAGGAAAACGTGAGCAGCGTCTTCTTAAAATTCGAGTACGCGCATCGACCTCAAGACAAAAAGAAACTGATGCACAGCGAACGCTGCGTTTGTCTTCGGATTAATTAATGTGACCTGTCGATTCTGCAATGCTTTACATTATCAAGCAGAAAACCCATCAGATGGAAAGTTCAACGATTATTATCACAAAGGTAAAGTGAAACTACCAGCAAGGCCTATTTCCCCAGTATATTTAAAGGATATTTATAATGTAAATTTCAAGAGAAAAATAAGATCATACAATAACAGTATATCTTTTGCATCAATGGGAGCTAAATTAACAGTGGGCCACTCTGCTTCAAAGTTCAAGGCCAAGGTATATCACAGAACTTCGCACCTTCATCCAACTGATGGTACAAAATTAAAGCATTATTCATCTTATTATTGTAAGCATTGTTCATCGAATGCGCGTCATTCTGTGACGGGCTACATTTCTAGTTAGGCTAATAATAATATTTGAAAAAATAAACGCTTGTTTCATAAATTGGTTTTAATTCATATTTGTGAATTTAAACTCACCTTTACAATCTTTAAATTTTTCTATCACAAATAGTTATCTTTCAAAAAATACAGTAGATATCAAAGTTTATTATTTATATACTATATTTCACACACTAGACATGTTATTAACAAATACAGTTAAAACCAGATAAAAAGTATTTAAATTGGTTTTTACTTAAACATCTTTCCTTCTCTTTGAATTTAGGAGCATTTTGTAATTTTAATTGTATTGGACTCCATAACTACTAAACGATTTTGCTAACGGCTTAGAATAAAACGATTTTTCACAGCAAGCCTCAATGTCAGGTTATTAATTCTGTAGTTATTAAAACGCTTTAATACAAAAATTATTTTAAACTTATATTGCCAATTTTTTGACATCTATTGAAAAATATTATTACAAGTTTGTTGTGTGTTCGTGTGTAAATTTTAAGTTTAAATTTAGCGCTGGTTGTATATGAAAGCTGAAACCACCCTTCGGTTAACTGTTAGTTCACCCTATAGCGTGAACTCAAACGTAAAATAATTTAACTGTTACGAGCGACAGTACACTCCATTCTGTTTGATAGAAGCGAACACACTTGTTGAAATAATTTTGTAGCCTTTTGTAAACAATACCACAACAAGCCACTCGTTATAGCAAACCAATTGTATATGTTTATTAATCCCAATACATTTCGAATTTCACGGACTACCAGGGCCGTCCTGTACTATATATAATAAAATATTGTATGTGTCTCACCACCGCAAATAATAGGATCTCAAAAGAATATACTATAAATAGGTGTTATAAAAAAAAAGTTTTTATATGCCATAATTTTACTATGCATATATATAACTATTTTATAAAAAAAACTATGCAGGATTTTCCAATGAAACATTTTTGTTTATTTTGTTATTTTCACGGTTCATACTTTTTTATTGAATTAACCTAAAAATCAGTTCATAACATTTTGGTCTAATTATATAAGGCAAAAATGTAATTGCTAAAGTACTTAGACTTATAACTAAAGTAAAATACATTACATTTATTCACTCAAAAGAGGTAATGTATAATTATCATATATTTGACAAAATAAAAATAAATACGAAATAATTTTAACCATCAAGATAAGATTAATTGAATTTGTGAAATTTACAATTGTACGCTCTTAAAAAGTTCTCTCCGTAAATTTATATTTAAATCTTTTTGAATTTAACGCTTTAATAAAAAAGGTGATATTAAAAAAACGAAAAGGCTGCACTTTTGGATATTATTTAGTATTCAAAAATAAAAGTGCTTGTTCGGCATCTGATTTCACTAATAACTATTCTAACATAGTTTGTATACGAACCCAAAGTGGTTTACTGCTATTCAATCGTACTTAATGCTCCAAAACATACTTTTCCAAAGTATTATTATTACTTAATGATTTTTGAAAATTATTATTTGGTAGCGTTTTTTTAAAAATACTTTATTACTATTTATTCAACATGCTTTTACAACTACGCAGTAAAACTTATATATTTTTTTAATATAAACCATTAAGGTAATTTAATACTACGAATATCTATATCAATACATGTAACCCTGCCATTAAACCTAGAATAACGGCAGGATCGTATAGAAATAATTACAGCTCCTGAGTTTAATGGGAACAATAACTGGGTTCGATTATTGCACTCGGCATCCGCTTCGGGTCACGACCAACCCCTCTGGCCCATGCGGGGTGGTAATAGTTCTAATCGAACAAGCATTACTGAATAATCGATCTAATGATCAATTGATTAAGTGTTTGTAAATAGCCGGAATCAAATCCAAAAGTTAAATAATTAAAATATTCAATATTTTTGATTGAGCGTACTTGGTGGAATTACATTTCATGTGAGTGATATTTCCACATGTTTTCGCCCAACCCTTCACGTTGGCATTATCAATCTCAGTTTGATGCATTTGAAAATAATATAATATTTTTGAATAAAATACTTGAGTGATTTTCCACATGTTCGTTATTATTTGTAACCGGTTTCGCCCAACTTTTCACGTTGGCATTATCAAACAGAGTGAGATTTCATATAATAATAAGCAATTTGGTAAACAATTGTTGGAGGGAGAGGTTGTTGGAAGGAGAGAGTGATTGTCAGGTGATAAGGGATAATGTGATTTTAATGTACCTGACAAGTGGAGGATTCTATATAATTGCAAATTTTTGTTAACAAATGTTTTTATATTAATAGGGTTATTACCTAAAGTAGTGGCTTTGAGCAGTTATCCTGTGTTGGAGTTTGTCCTGTAGTGTGTTTATCTGTAAATAATAGGTTTTTGCGCAGTAAATTTAGCAATAGGGAATAACAGTGGAAACTTAATGAAAATAACCTGGTCATTAACAGATGCTACGGTTTGTTCACCGTAATCTTCAAAGCTGAGTCTATACAGAAAAAAGTGAGCTTATACATAACAAATTCAACAGAAATACATGAATCATAGATTATACTACATGACAAATTTATGTGGAAAAGTTGCTTCTATTGAGTGCTGTGAAACCCCATTAAAATGATATTAACAGCATTAATTTGAATACTAACTATTTAAATAAACTAGTTTGTGATGATTCTTGACTGTCCTGGCCGCCATCTGAAAGCAATTAGTTTAAGTGCAGAATCACAGTGTATTTTTAAAAATATTAAGAAGGGGAGAATTATGGTTATTCAGTTGTTCGTTGAATTTTATTATTATAAATGAAAACCACTTGGTATTACAAAATAAATACCAGTTCCATTAATCAAAATTAATATTATTACTAATATGATTAGGCACATTAGTTCATACATAGAAGATGATTTTAAAGAAACTCTCAGAAAAATATCATCGTGATTTGTGTGGGATTTGAACCCACATCCCTAGGCATACATGGCCGGTGTACTAACCCTTGTACTAACGAATCACTTCCGTTAATCGAGAATTTTTAACTATCATACTCTACATATGAACCAATGTGCCCAGGCCAACCAATATTCCAATTTTCATTAATCATCTTCTATGTATGAACTAATGTGCCTAATCATCTACTATAATAATAGCCATTGTGTGTGTGTGTGTATGTTTCATTTTTTGGTTTTCTATAGAATATCTTAAAAGATACCACGCTGATTTTTTGCATGTAAGTTTAGTAAGTTTTTCCGCAGCTATGTGCCGAATTTCAAGACGATAGGATAATATTTTCATTCATAAACTAATTAAATAAAACTATCAAATATGCTTTATGTACGAATTATATGATTCTGTTGTTCACAGCGAGAATTTCAAATTTAGAATTTTTACAAAAAAACAAAATATGATGCTTCTAAGAAATTTCCAGTTTATGTCAGCTTGACACAAGTACCAATTTTATTTTTTAGTTGCGTTCTAAAAAAGTAACACCGTCTATGCACAGCAAACGTAATTAAAAAAGAATAGCACAATTGAACGTGATAAAAACTGCATCTAATAAAGAACAGTGCAGTGAAAGTGATTCGTTGTTTGTGACACGAAATGTAATATTTCCTAGAATGGCTTTGCTTTCGAAATTAATATCCGGTTATTCAAAATATATGTGTACAAAATGAAATCAAATATTCATCTAATTGTCAGCCAAACATATGTTCAAACACTATTGCATCGTTCATCGAATACGTCATTTTATGACGGGCTACATTTCTAGTATCTACTATAATAATAGCCATTGTGTGTGTGTGTGTATGTTTCATTTTTTGCTTCTCTATAGAATATCTTAAAAGATACAACGCCTAATTTTTTGCACGTAAGTTTAGTAAATTTTTCCGCAAGTATGTGCCGAATTTCAAGACGATAGGATAATATTTTTATTCATAAACAAATTTAATTAAACTATAAAATATGCTCTAGCGAGTTTCAATATGTACGAATTATAGGATTTTATTGTTCAACACGAGAATTTCAAATTTAGAACTTTTACAAAAAAACAAATTTTGATGCTTCTTAGAAATTTTCAGTTTATGTCAGCTTGACACAAGTAACAATTCTATTTTTTTATCGAAATTGCGTTAGAAATTATTAATCACATCATTAATAACTCAAAATGCCTCCGAAAACGTCATTTTGTGACGGGCAGCATATCTAGTTAGTAATAATATAATAAACCCGTAATGGGTAATAAATACGCATCTGATTGACGTTTAATAAAAAAAAAATCGACAAAATTAATATATAAATAAAAAACAATACGATGATTTTGACGCAACGACTTGAATTAGCTCGATTGTGCCCATCGCTGGGGCTGGGTTCTTCAACAGGTATGGCCTTATATAGCCGATGGCGCGGGGGTGGGGGTGGGGAGGCTGCGCGCGCATCTATCGACTAGCCCCAGGGCGGGGAGAGGGATGCGAATATCGGAATGTCCTGCACCCTGCGCGGGAAACAATCATAATGGGCTCTGTTTTTTGCATCTTCAATCGCAGTCGAGCTCCAGAATGCACGGCCCCTTGCGGCAAATCGAATTTAAAAAAAATTTCTTATCGAAACGATTTATCAACAGAAAAGCCTGCGATTGAAGCCTCATTCAGATGCACCCATTTGAAAACATTGTTACAAATCGACACTGAATTGAAAACGCGAAAACAAAAATTAAATTAAATTGAGAAATCCTCGACAAGGTGCTACCAGAGCACATCCCTCCACAATCATTTCAAGTCTACTACTACATTACCGATCCTTTACACATGCTCAGGGCACAGAATGGTAGCCATGCACAAGCAACAGAATGGGGAGAGCGGGTAGAGTTAGAGGGAAAACATTTATCAAATATTATATGTATAATATATGTATGTCTATTTTGTGGATTAAACGTATATCAAGTGCGTTTTAATTACCTATACAGTTTATATTACTTACTAATATGATTAGGCATAATTTTTCGTCACGACAATATTTTTAAAATCATTTTCAATGTGTGAAAAAATGTGCCTAATTATATTAATAAGAAATCAATATGTTAATTGAACTGATTCTATGTATATTTATGTTAGATAACGATTGAAAACTTAACTATTTTTTTTATTTTTTAAAAAAATATTGTCGATTCTCTAAGTTTAGAACATCGATGTGGTTTGTCCCAAGTCTTGAAAATGTTAGTACAGGTTCAAAATTTGACGAATGTCAAGATTTTTCCCCGTGCCCCGCCAGAGCTGATCATCCCTCCACCCTTGGCCCAGTTCCTTCGATACGTCTCCGCGGAGCGGAGGTTCCGCGGCGTACATTTTACATGAGTTTAGAAACAAACGGGGCTCCACAGCCTGCCATAGTTTGCTGCTTGCCACCCTCGAACTTTCTATGGCGACTGGCAATCTGTATAAAAGTCGTACCTGCGAAGTTTTCATTCCTCACTCTGAAATAAAGCTTTTTGCTAGCAAGCATCTTAGATGTGACGCAACTGATAACTTATTTTTTATAGTCGTATAGACCCTTTCTGTATTATTTATTCAAATAGAAATATCGTTTTCAATGCTTCATCCTCAATATCAGATCTATTCATGCATTCATTGTTGATATCTAACTTAAGGGTCTTGCTACCTAACCTTGCTTGGTATCCATCCCCCGTCTGCCACAAAAAAAGGACTGTTTTACCTGGCGAAATCGTGTCATTTAATTAATTTAATTCTCACTTTATTTTTCTATGTCGAATGTTGATTTTTTTATAGAGTACTGAAAAAACTATAAATTATAATAATCTATTTTTTTATTATTTAATTAACGTCCATTTTCAGGGTAAAATAAAATATTTAAGATGTTGAAAAAATGGATAAAATGACGACTTTTCAAAACCAAAGTTTGTTTAAGATTTTTTTTTTTTTTAATTATTATAATAATATATCGCACAGGGTTTATATTTAATCTTTTAATTGCAATTAATAAAAAGACTTTTCAATTTTTAAGACTCTTGGAAAAGGGACAAGACGAATCTCCAAATTCCTACACTTCAATCGGAAAAACACATATTTGTCATATTAAAAGTAAATTTACAAGAAATGAAAATATTCTGTTCGGAAGTAGGGATGTATCTAACTTTTTGCATTTAAATTTTTTTGATTGGTACAGTCAATTTTTTGCAAAACGGACCAAAAAATGATCAAAAAATCTCAAGTATGGGACTTAGACCCTTAACCCAATCCTCGCTATTATACCGACTCGCAGCTCGTGAGCTCACATGAAAAAGCTTTTATGAAGTACTCTATAGAAATCAAAACTAATTGACTTTCAGCATTACCTTCATTTTTATTATTACCATCTTTGCGTTTTTTTTAATAATATAGTTTCTTCATTAAATGTTACTTGTTGTTGATCTCTTACTTGCAGCTCGCAAGTCATTCACAGGAAAGGTCATATGTAGAAAGTAAAAAAAAACTTATTCGCAACTTTTTTAAATGTAAGCAGATAATATACAGCAATATATAGATAAATAGTAAACGTTATAATAATAATAATAATAAACTACATTCAAACACCATCTCATGCATTTGTAAGTAGATCTGAGCCTTGCAAATGCAATTTCTTGCTAGCGGGTAACGATCCCTTTGTAATTTAGAGAGGCTTTCAATACTTTTAATTCGTAATTCGACCGAAACTGGATCATTATTATTGAAAATTGTGTTAACTTTGTAAAAGTTCACAATGATGTTTAGAAATAATAAAAATTATTAAATAACTATTAATATAATAGATCGATTAAATTTTAATGAGAAAACTTACGCTTAGTGAAAATCTTTTGATTGAAATCTCTCTAAAATAATTTGGTTGTGTTTTTCTATTAGTTTAAATAATTGGAGTATCAAAATCACAGGCAGCTTATGAAAACTGAATATTTCAAGAAAATAATGAACAGTTTACATCTCAAATCTTTGAACAATTTATATAATTGGACTACCAAAGACAATGTTAAATAATTCGAGTCGGCCGAACATCATCATACATTAAAAAATAATTATTCTTGTAAATTTCACTGTCTTGAATATTTAATGTTATTGATATAAATATGGTATAACATATAAATCAGAATTTTTAATAATAAATATGTATATTTTGTATTCTTAGGTTCTCTCTTCTAATTCACGTTTATTATAAATAAATATATTATTTACTTTTAAAAAAGTGGCAACTTTTCAAATTGACTACTCTGTATCATTATTATTTTACCAAACTCAAAGTATAAGAAATATGCTAATTTCATTATTTCAGTATTTTTGACTTCTGGAATTTAAATCCCCTATTTTAATATTTTCCCTCAATGAATTCATTTTTACCAAATTTCAATAATGCTTCAGTATTTTTACGGTTTTTTCGTGTTTTCTTAACTCTTAAAACTCACCCCAGCTTCCAGCCTGCTGTCGAATTCGGTCAAATATGAAGTAAAGTCAGAGGTTTTATATATATTATTTTATTAAAATTCAAAACATATCTATGAATTTAAATATTTAGTCTGTATTTTTATATGTTAATAAAGTATAAAATAACTTATAAAGTGCTATTCAACGGCGTATTCAAAAAATAGTTTTTCTAGATTCAATCGATATTTTCACTAGTATTACCACATAGCATCATAAAAATTTGATATGCATTCAAATTTTATTAAATTCATAGAAAATTTCAATATGCGAGATGAAGCTGGCGGTCCACAGACTACGTGTACGCTTTGCATTCTCAAGTCAGCGACAAGATGTTTCTAACATGATGCTAAAAGAGAATATCCTAAGCTTCGAGGTTGTAAACTCCTTCATGAGAAGTAAAGTGCAGGACTTGGAGAAACTTTTCAAATATAACTGCCATGGAAAAGTCGTCGATCCGAAGGTATTATCTGAAGGATAAAAGTTCACTCTACGATATTAAAAATTGTATTTTACATTTGACTCGACAGTAAGTATAGCAACGATGATAATATTTTATATTTAAATGGATTCATAAAACATTTTTTATATTAAATAAATCTAGAGGGAAACTCTCGGTCTATAGTGATTTGTTAAGTTTTTATTCAAGACACTCGATAATATTACAGTTAAGTGATCTTTAAGCGTTACGCATGTAAAGTCATCATGAAATCAAATTGAATAAACAAATATGTTTTAGTAACATATCATCAAGAGTTTTATGCATTTTTTTTCTGAATTAAGGGAGTATCGTTAGACACAATACACTGTGTGATAAGCTCGTACATCAGGTGAAGTTATCATACTTTGCCTGTGAGCTAGGACGATGTTTTCGAGTAATGACAATTACCTGACCAAAGGGTCTATAGATAAGGAAAAGGGGAGGATTCACCCTTTACCCACACGCGAATGATAATAACGCACTAAGGGGTATTTCAAAATAATGAAGGACAAACCGAAGGAAGTCTTTTGTTGTTTAATTAATACCATACACACACACATATAAAAATATATTTATATACATTAAATAATGTTTTTCTTTTTATAAAGTTTTCCTGATTCTATCGATTTTAATGAAAACTTATTTTTATCCTTAGTGGACATTTTTCCCTTCCCAAGAAATATTTCCTATTTAAGTTATACAAAATAATTCCCCTAGGCTCTCTCTTTGATAGTCAAAGGGAAATTATTAAGTAACCAGAAAATGTATAAACGGAATTCACGGGTTTATTCAGGAATTTAGAAATCTGACAAGCAAGACTTTTCGGGGAAGTTTTATTAAAGCAATAAAAATAATGTTTATGTGTTCATACATCGTTGTATAGATCTGACATTTGTGAACAACGCAACAAAATATTCGAGGGAAGTATTAAATTTTTTTTATCCAATATTTATATTCTTTTTTATATGTAGTTGGGTATTCTTCTGTTCTTGTTTCTCAAATCCCGTAAATTCCTTAAGTTCACCCACCGTTTCCCATCAGCTATGCCTGAAGCAAATTCCTATCTTCTTGATGTGGTGAATCTTTATAACTCGATAAAGCTACCCTTATACTGGAGATGTCTTTGAATTCACTCTATCGTATTTAGACAAATTTAGTGTCGGGAATACTGGCGGCGACAATCGACCAATTTCTGAACTTTCTGTAATACTAAAATTAAACAATTCTTAAGTATTAAAAAAATAAATTAATTTTTCACTATGAATATAACTCAATTGTTAAGGTTTCAAAGAATTGCACATATTTGTTTAAAAAGATCAGTGTAGAAAAAATACTTTTAAAGAAACATAATATATATTTTTATATTCACATGACAATATTTCAATTATGAATAAAAATCAAATTAATATATAGTGAGTTGAAGTTATTAATAAAACATACATATTTACGACACAGACTAGCATTTTATATTGTTAAAAATATTAAGCTTCGTTTATCATCTTAACAATGTGTTTTCTTTTTATTCTTCATCAAGTGCCTCTCCTCAAAAGAGGTTGGCGACCGTTTCACTGAGCATACTCATGCTGAGCCTGAGCATATATTCATGGTTTTCTAAGGAGAAAATAGTGTAGTGGGTCCCTGGGTCCTTCTATATCGCAGTTTTATAATGGAAGGATAAGTTTACGTATTGCTGCTGCCCAATATCATTATGATATAGTCCTTTCGTTACAAAGCTCTGGCGGTTAGATTTGATCCTCCTTCTACATCAGGATTCTCGACAAGGTACTTCCAGAGCACATCCCTCCACAATCATCCCAAGTCCACTTCTCCATTACACAGAACGTCAGCCATGCACAAGCAACAGAATGAGGAGAGCAAGGAGCTTTTTATAGGATTATTAAAGTGAACCATGAAATTTCAAACAGCTCTAGTCCGTTATCCCAGACAGTAGCTTCTGAGTTTATAGTTCGTGGCTCACCCTTTTCTTCATAACATTGATAATATACACATATTTGCAACCGATTCCAATGCATATGGCATACGATCCCGCCGAGCCGAACGGGAACAAATGATCATAGCGAAGGCGAAAGATGTCTTTGCTCATAAATTCAATTCAACTTTGTGATTTCAGAGAAGATATAAAAACGTAAGCGTTTTTGCGAGCGTGGGCGGTCGCGTGTTTGGATATACGATAAGGTTTTTTTTTTTATTTCACTTAAGTTTTTCAAAAAAAATGTCCTCGCTATAATAGCATCGGGAGGTTCAACAAAGTACATTAAATTATAAGTTGGTAGCTTATCGTAGGACGGGTGTTTTTTTGGGGCTAGTAAATTTATACGCAAAGTAATATTTAACTTCGAAAACAATTGTAATTTTTTTCTCAAAATTATTCATAATATGTGCATTTTTTATCTAACTCGAATTACAGCTTATCTTTTGAAGTGCTCTTTGAAATTGTTTAAATTGAGATATAAATTGTGTAATGAGATCTTTTAAATGTATCTGTCGCAATCACGATTATGTCCATCCATTTTACGGTGCTCTAAAGTATTCAAGTAGACGAAATAAGTCATAGTTTTGCATATTTTTAGTAGTTTAAATTATATATTTTATTTTAGTTTATATTTAGATAATGTTTTAAATACACAGCAGTAACAAGTTTTACATCTGTTTCTACCATTTATCCTTACCCTTGTTGCATCTCGCACAGACAATAAATTTCTCGTGTAGTATTCTCGTTAAGTCTACAGTGCGTCCATCAATCTTCGTATTTTCAGAGTTCCAGACACATAAGCTGGGCATGCGATTGTTCTTGGGACTGCAAAGTGCACGAAGCGACTCAATAAGGCAATACAATGAACACAGGAATAGCCAAACAGAAGGTATTGAACTTTTATATTTACTGTAATTAATATTAAGATTATAAACTGAATACAGTGTGCACTAGAACCGCCAAACATAAGACATTGGATTATAATGTTGGTTAAAGGTTTCCTCTAAACGTGTGCACTGTGAGTTTTTACATTTACTGTCATCGCCGAATTTATTTACATTATTTTATAAAACCCTTAAGCTTACTTATAAATACATTCATTTTGTTGTTCTATTCGTGGTATAGTATTCATGGGGAAGACAGAGTAGTGGGTCCCCGGATTCTTCTACATCACAGTTTGTGTTTTGAATAAAATATATACGAGCACGTATCGCTAATGCCCAATATTACTAATATGTGATGTAAACATTTCCTGACAAAGCTCTAGCATTTAGGTCTGCTTAGGTACACCTCTACACATTCCTCCATAATCATTTTAAGTCCACTTCTACATTACCTATCATTTACAAATGTCTAGGGCACAGATATGGCAGCAATGCACAAAGAGCAAGTTAGCAAATATTTGAGACGGTTGAAATGTGGCTGTATAGGATAATCCTTAAGATACCATATATATCAATATATAACAATAAGTACGACTTCCTCCAGCTGATTATTCAAAGAAAAATCGAAGGAAAAAGAGGCATTGGAAGAAGTATGTTCACGTGGATGCGGAATTTGCCCCAGTGGCTGGAGATCGGAAGTGCGGCCGAATTGGTGAGACTTACCTAGGATAGAGATATGTTTAAGGAAATGGTCACCAACTTCTTATGAGGAGAGGCAACAGAAGGAGAAGATAAATACATCAATATAAAGAAAATATTCAGTAATCATATTAAAATTGCAAATGAATTTGGTACTAAATATTTCTTTCATTCTATTTGAATACAGAAACCAATATAAAAAAACTGACTTTTTGATCAAAACTATGCTCATCCCAAGTATTATAAACATGTCATCTGACATTACAGATATGAAAAAATGCCCAAAACAAAATATACTTTTTAAGTAAGCTTTGCGAAATAAACTTTGGGGTGCTATTTCAGAGTCTGGCCAGCGTGCATTACTCCCAAAAGCTCCCGTAAGCTTTTATATTGCATACTTACCGCAGCACTGCATTTCTCATTTTTATTACCAACGAAAATGTCAACTCTAATATTGTACTCCCCTGTGTATTAAAGTCACTTTTAAAGCTCTCGGAATCATATACTTCGAGCTTCTGTAAAATCCAAAAAAACTTATTAAAGCCTTTTTTCGGGCAAGAATTATAAGAACTACGCTTCATTAATGTTAATGGTGTTGTTTTTTTAAACTAATAATAATATTTTTTGGGTAAACGATAGAAAAGAAAATTCTGATTTTTAGCATGCTTTCTTGTTTCGCTTATTTGTGACAAAATAAAAGAACGAACCGGATTTTTTTATACAATAAATATAATAACTATATTATAAAATGAGTCACTGAATTAACAATAAAAACACTTGATGTATTATGTATTGAGGATGAGAAAAAAAGCTGCATTCCCGTAAGATGTAGCGGACATTTCAAGAAGACTTAGAAACAAAGAGACGCTGTATTCGTGTAAATGGAAGAAGACAATTATTCTACTCATTTATAGAAAATAGATAAATAACAATTAATTATTTATTAAATCAAATTTCACTTAAGATAATATTTTTTGATTATCTCGTCGACAGAAAATCATCCTTTAGAATTGAAGCTTTAAAGTCGAATTGAAATTTTATGCTTAATAAATCTAGTTTCAGCTTCATTCGCGCATGAAATATTACTACTATTATTTTTGACATATCTTTGGATTGGCTTACGATATGAAAATCCTTTTTATAATATATTATAGTGGTTTAATATTCAATTTTAAAAGTGTTAAAAGACTGAAAGCATCTAGTGATATTTTTAGAGAATAATTGACTGATTAGTGTTAATCTTATACATTAATTTTATGCGATGGAATTTGGTCTTTTGTGTGTGTACAGTATTCATATTTTTTGGATTAAAATATTATCGCATGAGTCATGAATATAAAGAAACCATAAAAAAAAACTGATTGATTGAATATTCCTCAGGTTTAGTTCTGTAATTATTCAGCATTTACTTATACAAAAAATATCGAAAAATTCACCATAATGGCTTTAGACACTCAGATGAATTTATTTTTTATAGATAAAACTTCGATAGAACTACATTAAAATAAAAAAAATTTAAACATTAATATCTTTTTTGTTCAAAGCAGCCAGGTTTATTACATTGTTCGGAGCGCTATAAAGTTTTCGCTGCAGTTAACTAACAGGGCGTTGGAGTGGGATGTTCTAGAATAGCAACTGATCACACTTCATCCCTTATTAAATCTAAAGCCTTAGGAGCCAACCAACAACCGTTCACTTTACACGAAGGCCATTGCCATGGTGATTAGGTGCTGGCTTTATTATTTTTAATCAACCTTAATGGGCTGTTGATTTTTTTCAATCCAAAGTAATGACGTTAAAAAACCTAATCACTGTTTTACCAAAAACTAAAAAAATACATGAGAGTTTTTTCATAACATGATGTAGATTTTTTTTGCTTAGATGTATTTTTAAACTGTTTAAAAAATACAAAGAGTATGAAAATAATGCAGATTTAAAAATGATAGTATATTTGTCAGTGTGCAAATATTCAATTCATTTTATTAAAAACAACACCGGATACATTATATACTGGATACGTTTATATCAAATATTTTCAAATTAAATAAATTGGCATGACAAGATTACCTTGTGGTAATAAATATACTTCAACATCGCATTAATTATGAAAAGACAATTTCATTATTGTACAATTAATTTAAAATGACTATCGACCATGAATTTCTGATATCGTAAGCCTGGACCTAATTCAATCTTATCTCACGATTTTAATCCCCAAGGGGCAAAAAGGGTGTTGGAGTTAATATTTTATTCACACGAAGGCTCCAGCGATACTGACGTTGTGTTTCTAATTATCCAAGACCTCACAACTTATCAAATGCACGGTTCGTCTAAGTGTTAACGGCTTAAGTTGGTGAGATCAGACTTACACCACCAATAATTCCTAAAAAGGTTTGACTATAAATAATATGTAAAAAAAACTATAAGTACAATATTAACACTTACTCGTTAATATTCTCAAGAAATTTGAAATAAGATTTGCCTCGTGGTCTACTAATCAACTCTATCGCCTATTTACTACGGGGCTTATAATGATAATTATTAATTATATAAATTCTGTAAAATACTAAAAAAAATATATATGTACGACAAATAGAAAAAAAAAACATACCTATATAGAATCAATTTATTATTTTTATTGCAGTTAGCAACACATTGAATGTCAAAAGTTCCCACTATCAAACTTAACCGAAATCTCCAACGACATTAGATTATTTATATATATATATATTTTTAAATAAGGTGTAATTTAAAATCAGCGTAGTTTAAATAACATTAACACGTTTTGTACATTAAAATTATTTGATTAATTTCAACAGGGATGACAAAACAAAATACGAAAGTTTGTTGGTATTTATTGTATAAGCAAAGTTATTGTAAAACACACAAATATGAATCCATTTGAAGTCTCTCGAATGGAAAATTTACTTAACTTAAAGTTAGTTTTCTGTTATCACGGGTTTTGAATGTTATGAATTTTTTTCTTATATTTAACATCTCATTGTTATTACTAAATTCACAAATAAGATAGTATTAACTGTTGCGATTCAATTTATTTAATGAAAAACTTTACGAACTTTCTCAATTGACTTCAAAACTCATTTAATAAGACGTATTTGGAGCTTACCATTTTTATTATAGTGTTTTCAAATGAAGACACATTCTATATATATAATTATTTTTTCATGCAGCGTTATTGATATTACTCCATATTATGATTACTTAGATCCGTGATGAAGTAATTTATGATGCTGAAGAAATAAAGTATAATAAAGTAGTGTAAAGGAAGTAAATATTCTAATATTCATTCAACAATTTATACGAGAGTAATCGTTATTTATTTTATGGGGTTGTTGCGTCTTTACGTGATTTACATCAAATGATTGTAATAATTTTTAATGTATAACATAGATTTTAACATAAATATTAAATAATTATAAAAATCAGTCTTTTTACGTGCAAGTTTCCACCCTCTTGTTCTGTATTTTCTCTTAAAACGAAAAACCATAAAAAGCAAATATAGATATGAGATTCAATTTAAGGATTTCTCACTCAGCTCGAATAAGCAAAAACCCCATCTTTTGTTTATATAAAATGGCGCTATTACCTACAACAGGACGTCAAACAAAAAATCACTTTAACTAACAAGTAAAAATTATGTGTACTATTGAGATATATAGAATTTATTAAGAAATTAAACATCTTCAAAATAAAGCATCGTAAAATAATAGCTTGTGCTTTTAAAAATCTAAAAACACTTAAAATTTCACAATATTAAAACCTGAAAATATCCCCGTAAAAAAATATCAATTATCTAAAAAGCCTCTCGCATGCTGGCTAATTCATTATCCCTGTAGTCTTCTCCCCTCAGGCCGGTAATCCGCGACGTAAAAATAATAAAAATTGTTTCAGGCGTTTCTGGAAGGCTTTCACGTCCGAGCCATCAGGTTTATTTCAGCTTACCCCTTACTTATCGCACCCTGTTTTTGCACCCTTACAAATCGCTTTACCCTTTGAACTATGTGTTCTGTTCTGTATCCACAACCCGACCTCGGCTTCTCCGGCAGGATGACTTGGTACTTTTGATTGTACGACCATCTTTGACTTCTCCTATAGTTAATCTTCTGAGAACTCAAACTTTTGTTTTGAATTGCAGTTTTGAATTTTAAATTTTATAATATTTAAAGCGTTTTTATTAGAAATTGTTCGCTTTTAGGTAATATAAAGAGAGAGGCTCAGGAATTTTTATGAAAAACGTGACTCAATTCCAAAATACACAGCATGCAGAATATATATATTTCTGGATACATATATACTGTATATATATATTGTACACCCTTATTCATCTTTTAACGTATTCGTACTTAAAGTTTTTTTTAAAGATTTTGGTTTCATACGTGGAAAATCTAGAAATATGCTAAAATATAATTATCCGGTGTAGGCTCGAGTTTCACCTGTGTCGTGAAAAAGTACTTTAAATTAAATTAATTAAGTTCTTAATAAATAACAGCATGTTTTCACTAAACGATTTTTTTTATTTTTAATTATAATATTTTATAGAACGCCTCACTATCCAAATGCAATTTATATGCAAATGACAAGGAATAATTTAAATTTCATACGGAATTTAGACTCACGGCATTGCATGGAAGGCATTCGGCTATCATCTGTTGAACCTTCATCACTTTTCAGGCAGGAGGGTTTATCTATTCATAACCTGGACCTACCCCGAGATAGACCTGGCAGACTGAACCTTGTGGGGTGGGGTGGGACTACCCTCCATGGGCTCGATACGTACCCAAAGGTCAATGCCGAATAAAGGCCGTTGGCTTTAATTTTATTAAAACATGTTTTTGGAGAATACAATGGTCTGCACTTAAATATATCAGAATTCAATGGGGTTGATTCATAACCCTCCACTTTGATCAGCCTTTGAAGAGCGAATGTCTTTTGTAGAATTATATAAAAAGTACATAACCATCCTATTATTCTATTCATACCATGATTAGAATAACCTATCCTACTACATAGAAATCTATGATTCTTGTGTAATATTATTGAATTCTTAAATACTTGTAGCCTAAAGCTTTTGGGGTATCGTCATATCGGAACTTTTACTGGTTTTTCCAAAGCACAACCACGTTGTATTAATATAAGATATCTTCAAATGTTATAAAAATTGGATTGGACAATGTTTCATCTTAAACTACTTCATGCGACCTTTCAAGTATAGTATCATATTAATTTGCTGAAATACTTAAACTTAATAAAGAGCGAACATTATCGATTCTTAAAAGCTATACTTAAGGGTGAAGAGAATATAAGTTTTCAGGCTGATTTATCGCACAAACTTATCCACATGATAATTAAGTTAAAGACCTCGAGGCAGCGAACTTTCTCAAGTTGAGTACATAAAAAAATACTCTCTCTATCGCTACTTATAGCAGAAAGCTCTGACGTCAAGTATAGTGAGAGCACTTTATTGGAAATAGATTTTTCTGAGAAATATATTGACTACTTTATCCCTTATGTAGCTGAAATAATAAACTGTTTATAAAAATATAAATCTTTTTTTAGAAAACATTTTAATTAAATTCCAAAAGCCTTTTGTCTCAGTTCTTTTTTTATTGTATAGGGTTTATATCAAGACAAAAATATGTTTCAAAATAGATAAACAAAGATTCGACCCAAGTATATTTCAGAAACAAGCTTAAGGCTTGTACAAAATGAAAATTTTTATCGAGTTTAATATGAAAGATAAAATTTTATCTATTTTTATGATTTATACACTAAGTAGTCCACGAATGGAAGCAAAGAATTTTAAATACATTTTTAATGAGTACGATGGTCTAATCTCCAGTTAAGGAGAAAGGGGTTACTTGTGCATGCCTTTGAGAACACTTTCAGTAAAGAGAGTCACTTTCTACTTTACCAGCCAGCTTAACTCGAAACCTATAAATATCTACTGTGCTTCTCGGAGAAACTTTTTCACTTGAAGTTCCTTTTTTATTTTTTAGAAACCCCCGTGCGGAGACAAAAACTGGAAATCTGTCACCTTTCTAACCAGCTGTGAAATATGACACGTGTAACAATAGGCGAGGAATCAGGCTTTACTCAAGTCTAGCTCTGACTCACTACTTTTGTTTACGTTTCAGGTCTTTTGTGTTTTAGAGTGGGTATTCTATTTATACATTGCCATTTATTTCGCTGTAATTTATTTCAATGAAAGTGAATATTTGGAGTACTGTGAGGTAAATGCGAAGCGGTGTGTTTATTTTTGTCTGCGGTCGTTGTATGGACAGACAAATAAACGGCCAGTGCTTAATATTGGCATTTGCAGCGTGACTTGGGATCTGATGGCAGGAGTTGTTTGAGATTTCACGTATGCATCCTCACTTACTTTTCAATAGAAATTAAGGAACCGTTGATCATTAAAAAAATATTGAATAAATTCACATTTCATCTATACTGGTTTTTAAATAAAAATAATCAATTCTCATGTAAACGAAGGGATGTTGGCGATTCATAACTTATATATTAAGGCAGTTGCTTCCAGCCTTTTAATTGCCTGGCAGTTCCATTACCTGGCGAAATCTGTCATTTAATTAATTTAATTATCACTTTATTTTATAGTATTGAAAAAACTATAAATTATATTTATCTATTTTTTATTATTTAATTAACGTCCATTTTCAGGATAAAATAAAATCTTGAAGATTTTGAAAAATTGGATAAAATGACGACTTTTCAAAACCAAAGTTTGTTAAAGATTTTTTTTTTTTCAATTATTAAAATAATATATTGCACAGGGTTTATGTTTAGTCTTTTAATTCCAATTGAAAAAAAGACTTTTAAAAGTTTAGGACTCTTGGAAAAGGGACATGACGAATCTCCAAATTCATACATTGTAATCGGAAAAACACATATTTATCATATTAATAGTAGATTTATAAGAAATTAAAAAAATATTCTTTTCGGAAAAAGGGATGTATCAAACTTTTTGCATCTAAATTTTTTTGATTGGTGCATTCGATTTTTCGCAAAACGAACTAGAAAATGATCAAAAAAACTCGATTATGGGACCTAGAACCTTAACCACTAGATATATCAGCTTCCACTGGAGCTGCCGGGAGGCTTTGGTTCAAATCCCACTTGACGCTCGATATAGTTTTTCATAGAATATTCTCTTTATTTTACGATTACTTAAATATATATAGTACTAAATAGAACTTATGAGGCGCAATTTACTTGCAAGACTTCTGTAACGCTAGCCTTATTTCCTTCATTTTATAATCTCTTTAAAATATTTTATTTGTATATATTTTTCTAAAATCTATTATGGCATTAACTCATTTATAAATGTTGATAGTTTTTCATGTTATGTTGATTTTTTGTATTGTTTTAGTATTAGAATATAAAAACATTAAATGTGATTTCAAACACCATATAAATTAATTAAATAAAGGGCTGAGAATTACAAATGTGATTAAATATATATATAAAATAAATTTATTAGAATATATTTCAAAGATGTTATTAGTGCGTGGCATTTTTTTAATATTCAACATGAAGCATTGTATGTTTCCTTTCAAATAAAAACAAATACTTTATTTTAATAATAAATACAGTTTAACAAACGTCTTTTGTAGATAAATTTTTCAACGATGTGATTAAAAAAATTGTTTTTCGTGAAATTTGTAAAAAAAAAAAACTGTCAAATTGATCATACATTTTAGTTTCCAACTTATTTTATTAAATAAGTTACGAATTCAAATGAACAGATCTTGGTATACTTTGGAAGAAGGCTTTTTAGCTTCATTTTCAAATAACAAAACTTTTCAAATAAAAACAGTGAAGGTAGCGAGACTCAAATGCTATAAGCGTGTCAGCCAAAGAAAATAATCTGAGAAAGCACCGGATGGACGTCTGAAAGTTTAAAATCAGTCCAGTTTACAGGAAAGAAGAAAAATTATCTTTTAAAGCTCGACTGACTTGTGTGTGTTCCTGCGCTGCCATTAATAGTAAATTCGAATAAATTTATGCTCGAATTCTTTTTTTTTTTTTTTTGTAAGCTCCAGCTTATTTCAGAGCTTTATTCCAGAAAGTGGTGACAGTGTACAGCCTGGATCACCGCGAGATTATTTTTACTCTATTCAAGAATAAAAATATATTTTCTCATTCGATTTACCAAGAATTCCAACGTATGAGAATGCCAACGCTTTTGTCAATATCTGCCTTATATTTATTGAATATAAACTGAGATACACAACTTATTTTTTATTTACTACGATCGTGTTTTTAATCAACGCTGTGATACAACTGAGTTTTAATTTTTTTTTTATCTTAATATCTTCTTCATCAAGTGTCTATCCTCAAAATAGGTTGGCGATCGTCTCACTGGGCATATTATCATGCTGAGCCAGTGCTCATGGTTTTCTAAGAGGAAAATAGTGTAATGGGTCCCCGGGTCCTTCTACACAGCAGTTTTATATTAGAAGGAAAAGTGTGCGTAAGCCTGGGCCCCAATAGCTCTACAAAGCTCTAGCGTTTAGATCTGATACTCCTTCTGCAGAAAGCTACAGAAACAATAGCCAAACTCTCCCCAACTCGACGAGGTACTTTCAGAGCACATCCCTCCACAATCATACCAAGTCCACTACTCCATTACCGATCCTTTTCACACGCTCAGGGTACACAATGGCACCCGTGCACCAGCAACAGAATGGGGAGAGTGAGGAAGTTGCGTGCATGTATATATTATATTATATTTATATATATATATAAATATATATATAATCAGCGGAACTCTACTGAAAAGAACATATCAAATGAGCCAAAATTATATTATTGATTTTTGTGAAGACCGTCTCACAGGAAGTACGATTTTTTCTATACAGGTTTGATTGATTGATAATGATTAAGTACATTTTTTCAAATATTGAAAATTGATTAAAGAAACTCTCTAAATATTGAAAAAATACTATCGTGATTTGTGTAGAATTTGAACCCACATCCCCAAGCTTACATGGGTGCATTACCAATTATACCAACATATCACTAGTACTAACAATCATATCCTATAAATAAAACAACGTACTTACTATGCCAATTAAATATTGTGTGACTTGCAATACTAGACTTTTAACACAAAGTAATGAGTGAATCATTTAAATCCGATCTGGATATTACTATTTGATAATGATTATGTACATTTTTTCAAATATTGAAAATTGATTAAAAAAATATATCATCGTGATTTGTGTGGGATTTGAACCCACATCCCTAAGCTTGCATGGCCGGTGCATTACCAATCTATGAGCCAAAATTCATTTAAAATTAAAATATTATATATAGTTATGTAAATTTCAGCCGTCTATTTCCACGGCATCCCTCTTTTCCGTGTAAGTTTCGAGCTTGGTAATTGTGAGATAAGTAGTCGTTTAAGCTTGCATTCTCCGGGCGACTGACATCCTCGGCCCCGGCCGCCATCTTGCGTCCCCGGGACCTCAGGGGGGGGGAGGGGGAGGGGGTAGCAAGGGGGTTGAGGCCCCCGGGGGCACCCCTTCAGCCCTGCGGTCGGGAATATGTAAAGCCATACAATATAACCGGAGCGAACCGGGAATATGGAAAGCGCTGTATGTTTACAATCGAAGTCGAGCAAAACGATTGTATAACGTGTACGCGAATACACGTTATGCCCCATGTGTTTTGTATAATATATATAAAAAAAATATATCGTAGCCCAACGTGATACGTGAACATTAAAAAAATATATATTTGCACTATGCATATTAAAACAAACAAAAAAATTACTTTACTAATTTCTGCAGTGGCTAGAGTACGGCCAAACTAGTAAGACTTTCCTAGTATAAAAATATATTCGATAAAATGGTCACCAACTTCGTATGAAAAGAGGCATCAGAAGAAGAAAATTTTCAACAGAAAATAATTTAAGTATAAAAAAATAAGTCATATTGCAAAAAGAAGCTGTGTATATCTTCTCGTGAATCTGCTTTTTTATCAAGTGCCTCGCCTCAGGGGAGGTTGGCGACTATTTCACTGAGCATATACTCATGCTGAGCTTGCATTCATGGTTTTCTAAAGGGAAAATAGTGTAGTGGATCTCTGGGTCCTTCTACACCGCAGTTCAATACTAACTGCCCAATAATTTTCCCTACGTTTAGATCTGATACTCAACATCGGAGCCCCTCACCTTGGCAAGGTTCTTCCAAAGCACATCCCTCCAGAAACATTCCAAGTACACTTCTCCATTATTGATCCTTTGCACACGCGCAGGGTACATTGCAAACCAAAAGTGTCTTCGTAATCTCTAAACTACGAAAATAATTTTAAATATGTAATATTTAGTTGTATAATATAATTAAATTTATCAAACAAATGTTACCTTGAAAGAAAATATTTAGATAAAAAACATCAGTTAACACAGTCTAATTGAAAAAATCTCGTATACACAGTACAAAATAAATTAAAACTTTTAATGAGGAGAAACTCTTTCGACCTGTGTGTAGTGCCCTCGAGCTATTACACAAGTGTTACCAGAACTGTCTGATGAGTACAAATAATAAAATAAAAAACTTATGGAGAAAAAATTTTCCGCTGGAATTCTCTCGTAATTTTTTGCCACTCGCCCGGACTCAGGCAAGAATTTGTAAAAACGTGTTATTTTAAACTTCTAAAAGGCAATATCTCACTTTATTTTTATCTTTGATAATTTTATCTGAGTAATTGAACAGAACGAAGTGTTTTATGATATAAAGTAACAATTGTTAGCTTACTGCCAATAGAAAATAGTTGGCGAAACCGGTCACAGATAAAATTAAACATGTGGAAAATCACAAAAGTATTTTATGTAAAATATTAAAAGGGAGATTGTGAGATTTTAAATACATTTTTCATTTATTCTGTTGAATTTAAAATATTGCATATCTTATAGAGCAAAGCATTTTTTTCTAGATATTTTAATATAGCTTAACTGGTCATTTCGCATAGAACCTTTTCTAATTTTTTTAACATATATTATTACAATAATTTTTAAGGTGTCTAAATAAACATAAAAATATTTACTTTCGTTTGCGTGTATCATAAATAAATTTTAGATTTTATTTAAAATAAATAAACGATCATAAAAATTACTCATGAGATGTGATTTAAAGATTAGTTACGAAGTTTCAAATTTTTCAAGCCTGAAAAATATTATGAAACTTAACTAAGTAAAAACTTTGAGAAATTATAAAAGCTTTTTAATTGTTATTACAAATTCATTCTTTAATTAAAGACTTTCATAGTCTATGATTCATAAAGTACTAATTAAAATTTAAAATACACGAATTAAATAAATAGTTCCGCTCAAATATAACTTTAGTGATAACTAAAGCCTGTATTATGAAATCAATTATTACACCCCAGTCCACTGAAGACTTAAGTTTCCAAACACCTGTTATGTTAGAAAGAATAATTGATTGATTACTCAATCCACAACTTTATTGGAAACCTTCTTGGATTAATAGCTCTATTATAATTCTCAAGCAGCTATCCAATATTCCAAGCCATTACTATTGGAGGTATATCCTGCTTTCTGAGCAGGGAAATCTTAGACTTTTATTAATGATACATTAGCAATTAGGCTTAAGCATAAAGCAGCCAGGTGGAATTTCATATACTTTATTAAATCAAAGCAAGTTCGGAGTAAATGTGATACTTTGCGTTAAGTAAAGACGGCAGGATTTTAGGATAAGCTAAAATCATAATGTAAAAGCTTTAAAGAATACTTACTCAATAAGAATATTTATATATTTAGTGTAAAAATAACTAATGTAATTCTAAGATTTACTGATTTTATAACAATATCGTTATTTTTAATATTTTTTATTGCTTGTTTAAAGTGTAATTTTACACTTGTTTTCATACTAAAGAATTGAGATACTATAAAAAGGTAGTTGAATCTCTTTTACAATTGTCTTACTACTAACGACTGACTGGTTAAAGCTAATGTACAAGGAGATTACGATCATTTTGCGTATTATTGCTATTAATTTTTCTAATTTACCTATATTTATCTTTATTTCTCTAACAAGTTTTTGAGGAGGTGAATGAATGATGTCTTAAAATACAATGTTTTTTTTTTTTACTTGTAAACATGTTGCTTACTCAAAAGTAAAATGATACTTATATTACTTTTTTTTGCAAATTATGAGAATGAAAAATAATACTTTTCACATTGGTGTAAAAAACTTTTAAAAAATAAAACAACAATCGATAAAATGTAAATATATTTTTTGTCTTTCTTTTATGAGTAGTACAACGACTTTCGCAACACCAGAAATTTGTGAAAAGTTAGACGTATATGTGATATTTTTCCTCGAATTTGTCAAGCTTACAAATATTATTTTCGCACATATAGTCCCAGCTAAAGTGAACAACAATAAGGAATTCCTGAAAATCCATTAGACGTAACGTGACACGAGCCCCTTTGTCACGCACGGCACTGTGCCGCCTGTTGCTCGCGGCCAGCCCGACACTCCTGGCTGCTCGTCACAGGACATCCGCCTGGGGAGGCTTTCAGGGGCTGAAGACGCGGCCCGCGGCTCCTCTTTCAGTAGGGGCGAACTGCGCGGCGCGTGCTTCGCGGCTTGCGTTTTAAAGCCTCTTCAAAACCTTCGCCTAATAAACCTTTGAACAGAAAGACAGCACATTTAAAAACGAGTCCTTAAATTGCATAAAACTAGTTACAAATATACAAGGCACATTTTTACACACATTGAAAATGATTTTAAAGAAACTATTACTAATATGATTAGGCACATTAGTTCATACATAGAAGATGATTAAAGAAACTCTCAGAAAAATATCATCGTGATTTGTGTGGGATTTGAACCGGTATACTAACGCTTTTACTAACGAATCACTTACGTTATCATATCATCATATCATACTCTACATATGAACCAATGTGCCAACCAATATTTAGTGATTTACAAGCACTGGACTGTTTGAAAAAAGTAACAAGTGAAGCGATTATAGGTCCCATCTGGATATTATTTTTAAAATCTATTAATTTAGCCAAGACGCGCACCATTATATATATGATGGTTTAAAGAAACTCTCAGAAAAATATCATCGTGACTTGTGCAGGATTCGAACCTACATCCCCGAGCTTACATGGCTGGTGCACTAACCCTTGTGCTAACGAGCCACTATAAAAAATGTGCCTAATCATATTAGTAAGTAATATAAGCCTGTAAAGGTAATCTAAACGCACTCGATTGACGTTCAATCTACAAAATAGACACACATATATATAATGGTGCGCGTCTCGGTAAAATTTAAAAAAATATTATCCAGATGGATTAGAAAATGAGAAAGAGAAAAACGCTTCACTTGTTACTTTGGTTTAAAAGTCCAATGCTTGCAAATCACTAAATATTAATTGACCTGGGCACATTGGTTCGTATGTAGATTATGATTGCTAAAAATTCTCGATTAATTGAGTGGCTCGTTAGCACAAGGGTTAGTGCACCAGCATTGGGCATGTAGGTTTCGAATCCTACACAAGTCACGATGATATTTTTCGGAGAGTTTCTTTGAAATCTTTTTCAATGTATGAATAAATGTGCCTAATCATATTAGTAAAGGTAATTAAAACGCACTTGATTGACGTTCAATCCAAAAAAGTAGATTTAAAACAAAAAGAGTATAAACCTATAAATAGTAATTACTTTAAATTTAGATAGCTTTTTTTACTTAATTAATACACATATTAATGACGTACATGACTCCTTATCTGCGCATAATATTATGGTTACTGATTTCAATACACAATAATGATAAATGACGACATCATTTTTCTTAGCGCTGCAACCTGTGATAGATCCTGGACTTCTTCAAATAAAAGCACTAGCAATCTTTGTTTAAATGCCATTTTATTTCATTCAAAGCACTGTATTCTTCCATAACAACTTTCAGACATGTCAATAATAATAATTGTAACTTTTTATCTAGTACAAACTCAGCCTGCATGGTCTTTGAATTTGTTTTAGCTTTACTACTTTAGTAGCTTTGCTACTCTTTAATATAATTGTAACTACTTGTCTGATTACGCCTATTTTTTTTAATGACGTAAACATATATTTAAAAGATATAAAATACTATCATCGAGTCATATCGTTGAGTGTGTTTTAGTGTATACATTTATTTAAAAAAAGCTTCCCCCTAGCGGTTTTTAGTTTCTCAGCCAGCCTGACTCATGACAAACGGTGTTTAATAAAAAACCAAACACAACTTTTCTTTTAATAAAATATTTTCTTCATTGTTTTGCAGAATAGCAGCTGAATAACTTCAACCCTTCATAACTTGTAACATAACAAATAACTTCACTTAACTTTTTGAATAGTAAAATATATTTGATCGATTGCTTTCTTTTGTTCTGTAGTTGTTTTTAAGCTACTCGTAATATATATATATTTTAAATTTATATCTTAAACATAATGGTTTTATAGTAGTTTTATAGTAGCGCGCGTGCAATGATATTACAAAGTGCCAGACCACCCCCAAGTAAGGGGTGCGTTCTCTCTCCCAGCAAATGCGCTTCTAAATGTGAATTATTTTCTAATTGCTGGAAATTTAATTAAATACCTGAAGGTAATATGCACATTCGCTAGAATGAACGCATCGTTGTACGTAGAATGCAAGTCCAAACAACTCGCATGGCTGAATACGAATGTGGATAATTTTATTATTAAAACACTGCATGCTGTGTAAATAACATATATATGTAGTTAAAGCTTCATCAGGGCTCGAACTGGGTTAGTAACTCTGCAAACTAAACCACTTAGCAATTTAACAAACAGAACTTTCAAAAAATCATAATAATATTAATTTGCGCATAATTAGTTTCTTGTATCTCCGAATGAAATGAAATATCTCCCACGAACTCGCGGGTTTTCCCCTAAACAGATAAAGCTCGAGTGACTGGAGTGCCTATTTGAAAATACTATGTGAAGCGTAAAATTGCCTTTGATGAAGGCTAATGTGTCTGGAAATGATAGTATATAAGTGTTTTAGTAAGAAAATGGCATACGTTCCCCAAATACATTAATTGGAAGATATGTAAGGTTTATTATAAATAGACAAGAAGAATAAATTTCCAATCAACTACAAAACATCAAAGTTGATGTTATATACTTATTTATGTATATTTTATATAAATGGAAGTGCGGAACATGTGTATCTATTTTAAGAAACACATATCCTACGTGTACCGTGTTTTATTTTTCATTTTACTAAACACTGTTTTCTTAATATTGAGATGATTAAAATTATTTTTAAAAAAACACGAGTACTCCTGGGAAATTGCAAATCAAATTAAGCGTTATTTTAAAAATATTTTTTTAATCAAGTTGTGGCAATATTAAAATTTGTTTGCGATTTTTTGTTTACCCTGAAAATTAATTTTGTGGGCTAAATAAAGATTCCAGCTCAGACGCTTTCTGCTCTTCATCGTCAGGGGAAATCAGGTGGAGCCATTGACACCGACTTCAGCATTCTTCAGCTCTGTCCTTGCGCAAAATTACTTAAATCCCCAACTAAAGTACTAATGATCATTAGTATATATTTGATAAATCCGCAGTTTTAGCATGTGCAAGTTAAATCTTAAACGAAAAGTATTTAGAGTTTTAATATATGTTATAGGTTAATGTAATATAGGGTGTCCAAAAAGGGTATTTTTAGACCCAAAGTTGTAGGAATTTCAAGGTTTCAACTCAAGAACGTGATTCCAACAAGACGAGGTCACTTGCCATACATCCAATCAATCAATTGAAGCTGTTAACGAATTATTCCCCAATAAGGTCATTTCACGTAGAGGTAACATCAACTGGCCTCCCAGAAGTCCCGATCTTAGCCCTCTTGAATATTTTGAATGGGGATACCTAAAAAGTAGGGTTTATAAGAATAATCCGACAAACCTAACGGAATTGAAACAAAACAGCAGGTCAGAAATGGCAGCAATATCGAAGGCTATATGTCAGCGTATTATCAGCAATCTTCGTTCCAGATTAGAAGAGTGCCCGAAGCGTAACGGTCACCATTTGGATAACATCATCTTTTTTAAATAATTTTCCATTTTATATTCTTATAATTAACAATTTAAAAAAATCTTGATTACTAGTAATTTTTGTTTTACTGAAATAACAAATACCCGATACTCTCTTTGGACACCCTGTACATTATTCTATTCCAGAATTCACTGCTCTTGCCAACAGTAAGAATATATGGATAGAATATGTCGTGAATAAATAAATAAAATGCAATATTTTACAAAGGTTTTTATGACCTTTTCTTCCGGCGTAGTTTTTGTTATTCTGAACTAACAAATACCTGATATTCTCTTTTGGATTTTATGCTATTTTTGTCTTTGAAATGCTTGGTTTCTTACTCAAACTATTTTCAAAAATATCTGTATATAAAAAACAGAAAATAATCAACATCACAATATGGCTTGATTATAGAGTAGAGAAGGTTTTATAGCCGCTTCCTGATTTTGGATAAATCAATCCCCGATCGCAGCAGGGGAGGTCCTCCAGAGGTCCGGCCGGCCTCGTATCCGGTGCCGGTAGTTTGTCCGGGTATTAAATAATTCATGAGGCCGCTAACTACCCCTCCTGGTGGACTCGCCCGCGTCAATAGTGCCACCATCTGCCTGAAAGCAAAAGAGACCCTCGTATGCCTGGTGAATTACGGATTGCTCGAGTATATTCAACGACATGAAAAAGTAGTGATTCGCGTAAAACTATTATTATTAAAAAAAAAAAAAAAACTATATTTTTTCAAGTATCTACTATAATAATATCCATTTTGTGTGTGTGTGTATGTATGTTTTATTTTTTGGTTCTCTATAGATTATAAGTTTTTCCGCAATTATGTGCCGAATTTCAAGACGATAGGATAATATTTTCATTCGTAAACTAATTGAATTAAACTATAAAATATGCTTTAGCGAGTTTCAATATGTACGATTTATAGGATTCTGTTGTTCACCGCGAGAATTAAATAATTTACAACTTTTACAATAAAACAAATTTTGATGCTTCTTAGAAATTTCCAGTTTATGTCAGCTTGACGCAAGTACCAATTTTTTTTTTTATCGAAATTGCGTTAGAAATTATTAATCAGTCAAATCCAGAAAATATTTTTTATGTAAATTTCAAATGAAAAATAAGATCATACAACAGTATATCTTTTGCATCAATGGGAGCTAAATTAGCAGGTCCAGTGGCAGGATCAGGGCCATTCTGCTTCAAAGTTTAAGGCCAAATATATCGTAGAACTTCGCACCTTCATCCAACTGATGGTACAAAATGAAAGCAAATATTCATCTAATTGTCAGACTAACATATGTTCAAACACTATTGCATCTTTCATCGAATACGTCGTTCTGTGACGGGCTATATTTCTAGTATTTTATATAAAATCAACTTCACGTCGTGGTTAGCACTTTATTAATAAGCATTATATTCCAAACCTACTGTAGAAAATTATGATATTTATAATCACTAGTAAAATACTCTTCAAGCTGCTTGCTTACAATATTATTTATATGATGATTTATAAACTAATTTACGATATTATTGCTTGTACAGTAAACGTATAAAATATTTTTTTTGGTGCTTAATCTTCTTGAATTTTTTAAATACATTTAGCATCTAATTGTTTTGACTGTAGTACCAATTTTAAGTGCTCTTATTGTTATTCGAACTGCTTACCATTTACTGCCTGCATAATGTTTTTTTTATTCCAATTGATATTCTTTCCACGTGATAGCTTGGTTGATTCAATATATCCAAAGGGAAATACCCGTTTAATTATCCCCGCTTTTCCCTTCACCCGCTACTAGTCCCAAACTAAACGTATAGTTTATCATAATATCTACACATAACTGAAAACTATGTGTTTTATACACGTTATTAGTTTATTTTTATTTCAATGAAAGTTCGATTAAATCGAGTTGATAAAAATACGTCAAAAATCCATTTTTCCTTTACGTTAATTTTTTTTTATTTTGATGCACGTGATAGTCGAGTTTCATTATAACAAAAAGTTAATAGGAAAATTTCCATTTGGAAACTCCCTCACTCCCCGTCACCCAGCGTAATCCTTTTTTATTTTTTTTGTTTCCTTGTGATAGTTTGGTTGAATCGGATAGATTCAAATTAGGTCAAAAATCAGTAGGGAAGTCCCTGTTCAATTATTCCGGCCCCCCATCGACCGCCATAATCCTACAGCTCTGGCAGACTGATTCTCTATAGAGCATCAGTATTGGAAACCACTAGCCATCGAATTGAAATGCATTACAGGTTTAGCGTCGAGCATGTTCAACAAAAAAATGTTTTAAAAAATATAAAAATAATTCCATAACAATTGTAGCAAATCTATTTTGGTAAGGTTAGGTTTAGAAAAATCAAAACAACATAAGTAGTTAAAGTTTTATCTAACTTGTAAGTGAATTGTAAAATCGTTATAAAAATACTTTTAAAGTGTTTAAAGCCAATTCGTGATTTACTGACTAGTATACCGAATATGAGGTCGAGCAAGTATATATTTTTAATAACTCTGAAAAAAAAATAATTGTCCTATTTTTATTCTAATTGTTAGATTAAAAGAAAAAGAAATCTTTTAAATGACAACCTTTCAACCGTACAGGTTTTCTATGGTTTTATTACAAATTTGCTACTGAAATGAACTGCAAATACTACACAATGGTATCGTTATACTTATTGAACTCAAATTATTTAAGCATGAAAATATTCCACTTGATGTACATATAGTACAAAATATTTTACTATTTTGGAGTACATATAAATTTTATAACAAAGCTTAATACATTTAAAACTGATGTACTAATATTTATACTTATTATGCAGAGTAATAAGTAACACAAATTTGATGTCGATAAAATACAGTTATCTTTATTGATATTGAGCTTAAATTTTTTTATAACGAAATACTTCAGATTCTAACAAACATAAAAAAATAGGTGTAAAATAAAAACGTTTGTGTGATTATCATATTAATATTTTCTAAAATAAAATTTTACTGCAAAATAATATATCTCTGGTTGTGCATCATGAAATTTAGGGGTGTTTTCATAATCTCACACTTTACAGCGCGATCAAAATAAAAAAGCTCTGAAAAAGCGTCGAGTGTGCATTAAAAGCTTCATGCATTAACGACCTGACATTTGTTCAAAGCATAAAATTAATTTTACTTTCCAAATGACGTCTCGTAAAGCCGGAGGTTTTATCGTTGCGTGGGAGGGTTGTCAGTTGATGGGAGTTAAAATGCAAAATACCTTCATGTCACAATTTTATACAGTCCGCGAGTCACTGCATTGCACATATAATGCATATCCATTTTTAAATTGTTTGCATTGGCAGAAAAACAAGTCATAAAAGTATAGTGTTGTTTTATTTGTATTTACAATTGGACTTTTATTTGTAGCGAGTCAATAAATCTTATGAGGGTGTATTGGTTCACTAAATAAACGAACGCTTCTAGAAATCTTTTTTTTTTCTGCCTCAGTTGCAGCGAGCTCTAGTGTCCCCGGGATTCTTTTTATTCTTGCCTCTATTTTGTGATTTATTTTATGTTATAAGGGAGGATGGGTATCGACCTGCTGCCGGGGATGATTGCACCTTTTGTGCTCCGCCTGAAATACGGAGGAAAATTCTAGAGATTTTTTGGCCACTTAGTGCTCCTTTATTAAATTTTTACCGAAAATAGCAAGAGAATCTCATGAAAGCGATTTTACAAGAGAAACCCAGAGGCGTGATCACTTTTTTTTTATTTTAGGTGTTTTCCAGCTTCTAAGCTGGAAGTAAATGTTTTCCAGATTGAAAATTAATTTAGTTTTAAAAAAAAACGTGTAAAAGACACTTTGGGTTTATGCGGTTTCTTATTTAAATTTGTGCGAAAATCCATAATTGCGATTTGATGTAAACTTAAAAAAGTGTCTTCACGCCTTGAAAATGTGTAAAGCCGTAGATATTACCACAGAGGCTCACCTTTAAAGCCTTCGTCTCGGATGATAAAGTAACATAAACTCAAGCGTCTAGATTCTGGAACGGTTTCCCATAAAAAAATAAAACGATAAAAATAGAAGCCTGATCCAGTCGGAGGGAGACTCACCTGTAAGGGTAAATCTATTATAGACAAGTAGCTTTTTTGAGTGAACGCGCCGGGAAAATTGACAAAAAAGCTTTTCAGTGGCTGAAGTAACGAGAACTGCTTCATTTACAAACAACACAAATCTCATTGCTTACCGTTCTTTCTGAAAGCTGTTTCGCTGCCTGAAGTTTTTCAGAATTCAAATCCGTACAACCTCTTTTTTATATTTTGCGCTGGTCTAATTCTAGAAGCATGGAGAAAGTATTTTATGTTTGTTTAGAGTGTTATTTTTTTTGACGAACTTGAAAACTTTTAAACTGAGTTGAATTATTTGCTCAGCGTTTATACCGTGGATTTATGATCGAGAGATTTCTGTTAAGATTCTTGACGTGATAAATAAGCTTCAAATTCGTGTTGTTTGAAATTTCTTCTATGTAAATATGATACAAAAGCTTTTTTTATACAATATTCGATTTAAAACATTCAGTACAGAAAAAAAATTGTCAAAATTAACTAAAAATACTTATATTATTGATTTTTGAGAAGACCGTCTCACAGGAAGTACGATTTTGCCTTTACAGGTTTTATTGATTGATAATGATTAAGTACATTTTCGTACAAAGGAATTCTCAGAAAAATATCATTAAGACTTAACTTTACATTAACTTAAGACTTTTTATTTAATATATGCTTGCAATATTTTATGTGAGACTATTATGTAAACTTAATATCGAAATATTTTTCAACCAAGAAATTTTTAAAGTCGCTTATTCGTACAAAATTATTAATAGAGAATTATGATACAGTCCTAATGATACTGTTTAATATTTTTACTCCTATAAGTATAAAATACAATAATAATTAAATTCTATTTAATGTCGGAATCAATTTTTTTTATATAGATCGTCGATTTACTTTATGTGAGCTTTTTTCAAAAAAGCTCACGATCAAAATGCATGACATTGAAAGCTTAAAAATAAGCTCTCATTAACCTGCCATAAAAACCGTCATCTTATAATTTTATCTTTAAAGAGCAGAACTTGAGGTAAAGAAGCAAATAAGATATTAATGGCATAGATACGACGTAGCACCTGGAATAGATTGTTCCTGCGCATTAATTATTTCCTCACTGGTGAAGATTCAAACCTTATAAACCAGGGGTATAAAACTATCTCTCCGTGTTCATTAAATATGTGAAAAAGATTATACTTGTCTACTTATAGCAACATCGTTAATTTTCTTGTAATAAATTATAGTTTAAAAAAACATTAGTTGCATAAAACTCTATAAAACTATTTATCTCCCAAAAATTGCGAGAACGATGTAAATATTTTGATGAAAACAATATATTTTAAGTCAATTATTTTTGGGTTTTTAGATATTTGAACCATCTGCATAAATATTTTTATGACAGAAGTGTCAAAATAAAATGAAATCGCAAAAAAATTAAGACTGGTAAAAAACGTGTTTAATATTCAAATTTAAAAAAATAATAATACGCGAACAAACGATATTTTTTCTATATTGTTTGTGAAAACTCCTCTAAAAATATGTTTATTTAAATTAGTAGAAAACATTTGCACGAACAGGTATTTAAAAAAAGCATTAACTACTAACAAAGTTATTGCAGTTATAATAGCTTTGCCGTCGTTTATAAAAATATTGCATTACATAAAACTACGTTAATCTTTATTCGAAAACATTTTTCGTAATCTTTTGTGGCTTTATCGAATGTATGAAACTTCTCACGAAACGCGACTTAACACGATTCCTGTGAGAATTTATTTTCACGTGGATATTACACGAGAGAGTAAACCTACTTTGCCAAATCCCTATTCACCCCGTCCGAGCTTCCAACTGGGTCAGCAGAATAAGGGAACCGTCGTAAGGGATGAAGAATAAAACTACCCTACAGAACTCAAAATAAGCTCCAACGTCTGGGCGATAGTAATCAACAATGCACAATGCAGCCAATTTCAGAGTCACCTCAAGAATTTGTACGAAAAAGGAGTTTGTAATATTATACCTACAATGAAGCTTTATCTCTGAGACTGGCGTATTTTTCAGGATTTTGATGAATTGCTACTGAAAATGGACGCTTTGTGTGTATTCATCTTCTAGAGAAGCTTAAATTAGTATTAAAACAAACAATATTTAATCACAGTTCCAAAATACGAGATCTCTTATACTATCAAATCGATAGTACATTTTTTCAAATATTGAAAAATGATTGAAGAAACTCTCTAATTATGCCAACGAATCACTATTTACTTGGCAAGAATTTTTAACAATCATATCCTATAAATTAAACAATGTACTTATTATGTCAATTAAATATTGTGTGACTTGCAATACTAGACTTTTAACACAAAGTACTGAGTGAAGCATTTAAATCCGATCTGGATATTAATATTTTTAAAGTCTATTTAATTAAGCCAATACACGCACTTGTTAAATATATTATTGATTTTTTTTGTGAAGACTATCTCACAGGAAGTACAATTTTGCCTATACAGGTTTTATTTTTTTGAGACTTTTGAAAAGTTTCGAGAATTTGAAAAAATGTACTCAATCATTATCAATCAATAAAACCTGTATAGACAAAATCGTACTTCCTGTGAGACGGTCTTCACAAAAAAAAATCAATAAGATAATATATAACATTTAAAGCCAATATTCTATAAGCTTTAATATAAGTAGTAAAGACGTTTTTAATAAGAAATTTCACACGAAAAGCAGTTCTCATGTTTTTTGTAAATATTTTAAGCATACACATAAAAAAAGCCTTGAATTCCACATTCTTTATTATATTAAACTGTTACTTTAAACTATATTAAAACTAAACAAACAAGCGGGTATGGCATCCCCTACCCTGCGGCAAGCTGTGACAATAAATAAAGATAAGGTAGATAAAATATGGTCTGCGGTGCTACTACCTTAGAGCACTCACAACACGTGCATCCGCCAAATGAGGATCTCCTGAAACGCCGTGAGCCTTCAGGCTGAAGGCTGTGTTGATGAAGCCTCCCCTTCCTAAGTTCCTGTAAATAGCTGCAAGACGACAGGCGCCGAGCGTCATTCACTAAAACCCCTGATCTACTTACTTACGCCATAATACATAACTATATTATTATTCATGATAAATTTTAAGCTGATTACAATCAGCTTAAAATTTATCATTTTATCGGAAAAACACATATTTATCATATTAATAGTAAATTTATAAGAATTCTGTTCGGAAAAAGGGATGTATCAAACTTTTTGCATTCAAATTTTTTTGATTGGTGCATTCGATTTTTCGCAAAACGGACTAGAAAATGATCAAAAAAACTCGATTATGGGACCTAGACCCTTAAACAAAGTTGTTTTCTTTTGAAAATCGCTGAATATCTATAAAACTACACAAATAGCCAACTTAATGCACGTCTCAAATTGTTGAATTCATTTTATATAATGCTATAATACACTTCTGATTTATCTGATAATAATGAAAGTGTCGTAGTCTTCTAGTCATTTATCATCATTATTATTACTGATTTTTATTCAATAAAGGCAAACACGCAATAAATATCAGATAGGACTTCTAGCAAATAAATTTGAATAACGAGGAGTTTGTAAATACATATCATTATTATCAGATTAATCAGAAGTGTATTATAGCATTATATAAAATGAATTCAACAATATGAGACGTGCATTAAGTTGGCTATTTTGTAGTTTTATAGATATTCAGCGATTTTCAAAAGAAAACAACTTTGTTTAAGGGTCTAGGTCCCATAATCGAGTTTTTTTGATCATTTTCTAGTCCGTTTAGCGAAAAATCGACTACACCAATCAAAAAAATTTGAATGCAAAAAGTTTGATACATCCCTTTTTCCGAACAGAATTCTTATAAATTTACTATTAATATGATAAATATGTGTTTTTCCGATTGAAGTGTAGGAATTTGGAGAATCGTCATGTTCCTTTTCCAAGAGTCCTAAACATTTAAAAATCTTTCTTTTAATTGGAATTAAAAGATTAAACATAAACCCTGTGCGATATATTATTTTAATAATTAAATTTAAAAAAATCTTAAACAAACTTTGGTTTTGAAAAGTCGTCATTTTATCCAATTTTTCAACATCTACAAGATTTTATTTTACCCTGAAAATGGACGTTAATCAAATAATAAAAAATATATAAATATAATTTATAGTTTTCTCAATACTTTGCAAAAAAATCAGCTTTCGATATAGAAAAATAAAGTGACAATTAAATTAATTAAATGACACGATTTCGCCAGGTAATTGACTGCCTTAAGACACTTTGAGTGCTTATTAAAAAAATTCACACCAAAGATCCGAGATGTTTATATATCTAAAATCATGCGTCATTATAAAAAAAACACTTTAACATATTTCGTTCAAAAATAAATATCAGAGTAACAGATGGACCGAGAGACAAATTTTACTTCTGACATTTCACAGAATTTTGTATCGTTATTTGCGATAAATCATTTTGCACGCCTGTCGAGGACGTCGGCGGTGAAATTTCATTGGGAAATCATTTCTATTTTTCAGGAGAGAGAAGTTGAATGCGCCCCTGGTGCTGCTGAAGCCGGAGGCCACAGATAATTTGTCAAGTAACGCGCATTTTATAAATAATAAATAACCAATGCTGTCCCCGGGGCTTAGCCAGGGATGCCTGAAATTCCATCTTCCAAGGGATGGTCCCGTATGTTAATAATTTATCATATATTTAACAAACTCTGTATACCATGCTTGAAGCAATTTGGTTAAATTATTTTTTTAATCTTGTGATTCTTTATAGATAATGATTGAGTACATTTTTTCAAATATTGAAAATTGATTAAAGAAACTCTCAGAAAAATATAATCGTGATTTGTGTGGGATTCGAACCCACATCTCCAAGCTTACATGGCCGGTGTATTACCAATTATACCAACGAATCACTAGGTACTTGGCAAGAATTTTTAAGCCAATTAAATACATATTGTGTGATTGGCTTAATTAAATAGACTTTAAAAATAATAATATCCAGATCGGATTTAAATGCTTTACTCAGTACTTTGGGTTAAAAGTCTAGTATTGTTATATTTAATTGGCATAATAAGTACGTTGTTTCACTTATAGGATATGATAATTAAAAATTCTTGTCAGCTAAATAGTGATTCGTTGGCATAATTGGTAATGCACCGGCCATGTAAGCTTTGGAGATGTGGGTTCGAATCCCACACAAATCACGATGATATTTTTCTGAGAGTTTCTTATTTGAAAAAATGTACTTAATCATTATCAATCAATAAAAAACCTGTATAGGCAAAATCGTACTTCCTGTGAGACGGTCTTCACAAAAATCAATAATATATGTGATTTTTTATATTGAAGTCTAAGGGTTACTTTTGTAAACTTGCTACTGTAAACATTAAATATAGAATAAGGTAGTATTATCATATCGCAAACATGCGAAACCTTATCTCAAATAAAATATATGAGGAATAAACCTCATTCCGTATGTCCGGATGGACGAGTGATTTTTTTAAACGATTAAAAGCAGTTACGTTTATTTGATTTGTTATATGCAAGGTTTTAGTTTAAACATTGTTTCGATATATAATATTTTAATTATTTATGTTTGATTTATTCAAAGTCATCGTAACAAATCGTGCCTCGCAAAATACATTTAAAAATACTGCAACCCTGAGCTGAAAGGGCCGAGGTGAACTTTGACACTTACCTGTAACCTTCTGAGGTAGCGAAATAATTATTTAATTTTTTATGCTTGCTTATTTGTGTAGAAATTTTAAAACATATTTTTTAAAAATTATTGTTTGTATAAATATGACTAAGATATTCATACTCTTAGATTGATTCGATTTTTTTAATCGTTGCGTAAATTTGAAACCTAATGCACCCTACTGCTGCATAAAATATTAATACATTTAAATTTTTATAATACTGCAGAGACTCCTTAGAAACTTTTGGTTTTTGATTCTGAGCACACGTTTTTCACAACTTTACTCTCAGCTTTTTATAACGCTATAAAAGTACAACTGAAAATTCGTAAGCGGTAGTAAACACAAAGAGTTATGTCTTTGAGGACACGCACGCCATTAATATTAATACGCTCTTAAATCCTGAAAAAAAATTCAGTCGTCTAACAAGCCTCCGGAAATTCCCCGGAAGCAGTTTGCCTGCAAGTCCCTCCGCGCAGAGCTTGCTCGGGGCTTACAGGTAGGCTTGCGAGAGCTTTATAAACTTTTCCAATCATTCCCCGCTCAAACTTAACTCAAGAAAATTGAAACGGCGGTTAAACTCAACTTTCTAATTCAGGAAGACTTAGAAGATCCGAATTCTTGAAAGATATCTGATTCCCTGATAATTCGATTATTTTAGTCGCTGAATAGCTTCGAGTGTGCGAAACGAATTTCAGTTCTCTAAAGAGCATCTTCTGTATCTGTTTAATTATTTTATTGAAATCTTACGTATTTAGGCCATTGCATGCACGTTATAATATAATAATTTTATTTAAGTTTCTAATCAGATATTTCTTTATTTTTTCATCAAAAAAAGTTGTAACTTTCAAAAGGCTTGAAATATTTAAATTAATATTACTTCTTCATTTTTCAACAGTAGGTACTTCAAGCGTTTTTTGCATAAGTCGTTATAATTAAAAAATATTAGATGCTTAACTAAACTGTTTAGTTAAGCATCTGATGATGACCCAGTGTATCGGGTCGAAACTAGTAATGCAAATAATTTTAATAAACTCAATGTGAAGACAAAATACAAAGGTACTTTTATCATTATAATAATGGATCTTCACGATTCAAATGCCTTGTCCCTCAACAAAATTAAAAATATATTTTGATCAGGTTTATATTAATACTTTATCATAAAAAATGATACTTTATATTGTGCACTTGGTCCCTTTTTCTGTAAACAAGAATATAAAAAAAAAATATTTGTGCACAGCGCGAAGTAATCTTTATATTGTATATTTCCACACGTAGCTTTTAAATTAGCCTTCGAGTTTTCTACTTGAAAACTTTAACACCAGCTATTGCAGAAAGTTCATATTTAACTTGTTAATTAGACACCTAGTTATTATGAACGATAATGAAGTCTCAATGTCGACAGTTTTTGAAACTTTTGCAAAATTTCTTTTGAAAAGAAATTGGTATTAGTCGAGAATTGGTATTCTCAAGAAATTTCGAAGTAACTCTGAAACACCGGGTGTTTGAAATTCATATTAAATTTGTTAAATAGAAACAGTGTTGTTGTAAAAAAGCGGCACACTCAACAAAAAAATTTGAGTTAAAAATTAGACAGTTTTTTTTATTTTCTTAAGAACGGAATTTCTGACAAACATCTATTTAAAAAAATATTGTATTATTGATAAGTACAAGAAAATTATTACTCAAAGCATATTTTCTATACTTGGCAGGAATTCTATTCTATGAAAAAATTCTCAGGACAATTTTCAACTTGAGGTATTTCTATCATCTATACATCCTTCGGTTGCTTATCATCAACTTTCTTCAAAGCTTATTCAGGTGTTTTCTTGTTTCAGTGGTTTTTCACAATATTTTTCACGCTTCTTCACGCCATAAATCTTGAAAACACAGACGCAGGTCTAATTCCCTATGTCTAAAATATAAATCGTTTCATTTTTATAACTTTCCTTCACTGGCGGCCCCAGACTCTTACTAAGCTAAATGTTTTAGACTCCTCGTTTGTTTGATCTAATTACGCATGTCTCCAATAATAAAATTCGTCATTATTATGTAGCGATTACCAAGAAAATACGCAAGCGATTATGCAGGTATCAACGCTTGGCAGCTCTCTGATACCTTCTCCAACCATCTCATATTTGGTCTACATACACTCTAAATCACCTGAACAGTGCACTGTGCCAATTTTTATATAGCATATTGGTGTCTCCTCCAATTTCTGTATAGACACAAGTAATCTAATAATTACAAAGTTCTGTGTCTTGTCTTATCGTATATTGTTGCAGAAAATCATACATGACGACATTGTTTTATCCATGCAATTATATTAGTATTTTCGATTATGCAGTCGATATTTTTACACAAGTAGGACGACCATGTTGACCTGAATATTATATAAGTCGGACAGTATATTACGGACAACCGTGGGAAATGCTAATGACACGTCTTACGCCCTCACTGTAACTTCGTAACATTTTCCCTGTGGACTGACGGAGGTCGATAAAGTAATATTTTTTCATTTTATTGAGATTAATATTTCATCAACCAAATGCGTCGAAGAATGCGCCAACTTTGATCGATCACCACCTGTCAATTAAAGAATTCGCCAAAGTCCGTGACTCTAACTGGAGTGACGATCCCCATACGGTGCGTCTTCAATAGAAGTGTTACAAATTCGCCAAAGGTTCGTGAATACTAGTGGACTGTATTATTTCATTTTTAAATCACTTTATCATTACAAATTTTACACTTTTTTTTATAAATGGCACACAGACATCGTGACCCTTCTGATGGTAAACTAGCACTGTCCTTCCTAGGAGAAGGGCGGGTTTGTATTGAATGTTAGATCTTACGAAAAATACAACGCTTTCGTGAGACTCACAATTTATATAGATCAAAATATATCCTAAGTCTTTATTAGGGAACTCTTGAGATTAAATATTTGGGACTACACATCTGCATGCAATAAATTTATACTATTTATCTTGAGAGTTTTGCATATTCCTTAAAAATATCAAACCATTTATCATCTATTCATGTAAAGCAATGGTTAGTAATTACACAGAGAAATGTAAGCGACCCAACCGACATTTTAGAAAGTGCTCTTGGGTGCAAAAAGGTTGGGGACCCCTGATGTAAAGGTATACGTATAAAAAATCTTTCGTTCCTATAAGGATCTCCATTTCCTAATTTGGAGCATCTGAGAAGACTTAGCATATGCATAAAATATCAATTTATTTATTTACCACCCATATCTAATTTTTGTTTTATCTTAAGCTTAAAAGTCACTAATAGAAAAAGGCTGCTTCTTAAAATAAATCGATTTAATTTTTTGATTTTATGTGAAAATTGGATTCTTATATATTATAATATTTACATAAATAATCATTAATAATACCACACACTCCGGAGGAGAGTTTCTGAAATACACACAAAATACTAATTTATGGATTCCTAAGATTTACAGCGCGTACTTCAATGGTCTCTAGTGTTTATCATTTTCAAAAATCACAAGTTTTAATAAAATGGACGTTACAAAATATTTCTTGAATAATTTTATTTTATTTTACTGGATGCAAACATATGCATGCCCGGGAATCGTTAATATTTGTGATTTTCGTGTATTAATTTGATTCTCACTGCACCTCCTCCCTATTCAATGACCTGGAGTGAAAATTCACTGTAGGGTAATATTTCCATATTCAATCCTGCGGAAATATGGAAATGGGGTATTAATTATGCTAAGCCTCTCATTTGGGGATGATTCAAACGTGAATCAACTGCAATGTTGCATGGATGATGGATTTAAATTAATAAATGTTTATTGATTTTATAAAACCCTTTTTAGCTAATTTTAATGATATTATTTTACATATATCAGTGAAATGTTGCGTTATTCAAGTGATGTGATTATAGGCATATAAACCATCAAACCTTTGCAACCCAGATCTCATCACAAGAATAGGTCTAAAATCTGCCTGTTGACAAAACGGTTGCTAAAAAAAATAAAATATATATATATATATTAGGGTGTCCCTTAAAATTCAAGTTCAATATTTTTTTACGCATACCTTCTTAAAAGTTTAGTAATAACCCTATATTGTCTAGAAAAAAATATTGGTTCGATTTATAAACGGTAACCCGTGCCGACTTGCGATTTAAACTTGTCCATACAAGTTGCGTAAGTACTGCGCTGTGACTTGTAACTGCATGTTTTATTTGTCATTTCATACGTGATTTTTGAGATTAGTAGTGCTCCATTGTTTAGTGCGTTAACATTTCGGTGGAATTACGGAGTGATAAACAAAATAATTTCCTTATCGGTTTGCCTAGATATCAAATAAATGGTGCAAAATTACCATCTAATCGACAAATTCCCTCGGTCCTATTTTACAATATTCGTGAGGTTAAACTGATTGTTAGTGAAAGTGCAAATCTTGTGATTAGGGAGTGCATCATATATTGGGAAAAAGCAAGAATTCCAACAAGGGCATATCCTAACTGCGGGAAGAAACTTGTTGATTTATATCATGTTTGGAGAGAGTTGCAAAAAAAATTGTAAGAAAACTCAGGTTACGTTCAAGAGCCGTGAGAACAATTTCAAAATTGATCTTGATAATTTGTTTGATATTGCACATGCTGATGCTTTTGAGAGAATGAAAATAGAGTAAGATAAATTATTTTTAATGAAACAGAGAGAGCCAGATCGACCAGGATGCTTAGGTGGTGTTGATAAAAAATTGTCGGAAAAAGAAGATAGATCTAAACAACGACGATTGGAAGAAGAGGAAAGGGTTGTAAGACAAAGAGAATCACTAGCTGCTGAAACTAGAAAATCAAGGGCAGAAGCAATAAAATCTGACTTCTTTGGAAGTAATGTACCCGACGTAGTCACAGTCCATTGGGATGGAAAACTATTACCCGGGTTAGATGTACGAAGTTCTAAAGAAGAACGCTTGCCAGTTATTGCTTCGTTTGACGATAAGGAACAGCTTCTTGCAGTGCCAAAACTAGAACATTCTTCTGAAAAACATCAAGCTAAGGCTGTCTCAACAGCTCTCTTTGACTAGAACCTTCACGATAAAGTACATATAATGTGCTGCGACACAACAGCTTTCAATACTGGCCGTTTCAATGGAGCTTGTGCTATTTTGGAGAAACTTTAGGAAGAGAATTGCTGCTCGTCTGTCGTCATCATGTTTATGAATTGGTCCTAAAAGCTGTCTTTGAAAGCAAAATTAAGTAAATTACTAGTAGCCCAGATACTCCAATGTTTAAAAAGTTCAGAGAAAATTGGAAAAACATCGACGCTAGTAACATTGAACCATCTCTTAATTTCGTAAAACAACGTGTTGCCGAGACAGACATTCAAGCTTTTTTAATATTTTATAAGGCAGAATTAGACAAAGGTTATGTAAGAGATGACTACCGCAAATTGGTCGAACTGTGCGTAATATTTTTGGGAGGAGACTCAGAGGAAAAATTAAAACTAAGCCCCCCCAAAGCCATGCATCAGGCACGCTGGATGGCGAGAGCGATCTATTCTTTAAAAATGTGTTTACTTCAGTCACAATGCAGAATAACTGCGAAGGACAAAAAGACTCTACAAGATGTTTGCTTATGTTTGTAAAACACTGGATGATTTCGTATCGGAAAAGAGCAAACAATTTTTATCATGACTGCAGATCGACGACAGTTTTCTAAAGGAAGATGTATCTTCTTGGAATAATAATAGTGCTTTTGTGGAAGCTAAAAGAAAAATAAGTTATTTGAGGGTTGTGAATGATACTGCTGAAAGGGCTGTTAAAATGATGCAAGATTTTAACGGACTTATCGCGGCTGAAGAAGAACAAAAACAGTTCTTGCTGCGCTGTGTCCAGGAACATAGAAAATTGTATCCGGACTGTAAAAAAACAACTCTATAAAAAAGTTACCCTGACTGATTGTTATTACTTTATGTTTTTGATTAAAGATTAATGTTCATTTAATTGAATTTTTACTATTATTCACTCAATTTATTGCATTTATAATGATTTTATACCAGACCGAAATATCAAGACAAAACACGTTTTTTACTAAACTTTGAAGCTCGGTCGGCACTAGTTGCAATTTTTCTAGAAAGATGAAATTTTATATTTGAGTATCTTATAGCATTAGTAAAAAATGTAGAGGGTATGCATTTCGAAATTTGAAAAAAAATTTTTTGGTCATATAAGGGACACCCTAATATATATATATATTTATATATATAGGTTTTTATATTTTATTGTGACAACCAAGTGTTTTCTGTCAAAAATTTTCAAGAATAGACATTCTGTTAATTTCAAAATTACCATTTATTCATTCAATAAAAATATATAATTTATACAATACTAATACTATGTTCAACAATGTTAAACATTACTTTTAAATCACTCAATCTTGACAGATTCTCCGTTGGGAGTGAACTCGGCGAGGAACTGCTTTAGCTCTGAATTGGCTGGGAGAGAAACCGTCTCTTCCGATTTGGTATCATCATTATCCCCTGCCAAAATGAACTCTTTGTTCAATTCCAGACTAGACGGATCGGCGGGGTTTTCACCCATTTCATCCAGAGACATAGGGGTATCTACAAAAAATAAATTATGTTAAAAATACTCTAAGTAAATTTTGGTATTAGCCCATGCAAGCAAAGAACCATTGCATGCTTTAATATATTTTTTTTAATCTAATAATACATATTAACAGAACTAGATTTAAAAGTAACCGCAAAGTCAACATGCTTATAATAACTTGATAAATTTACATTCTAATGATTCTCGAGATTATTTTAATTTAAATTTGATGCAAACGTTTTAGCAATAAGATGTCAATGTGCATGCACTAACCTCCAGACATAAGCATGTGTGTCAAAAGCACTATTGGTATTCATTAAAAGATTCAATGCAATTAAGAGGATTACCAAGATGTGCAAGTGTGACCCCCATGGCCTTTCTGATGCTGCAGATTGGGGCCACATGCTGTGGTTGTACACGAGACGTCATGTCCTTGAGATTTGCCACGACTGCCCGTGCCACCTCCTGCTCTGACAAAGAAGGCCTCGGCACCATAGACAGGTGTGCCGGTATAGGTTGAGATAATCTGGAAAATAATTAATTATAATTAATTCAATACAACACAATGACTTAATCTTAATATTATTGCATATTAGTAATTTATAAACATATGTGAAGCTCTTCTAACCTTTCCCGTTGTTCGCATTCAAGTTTCCTTAACACTGTAAGATTAGTCTGCAGAGATTTTTTCAGGCCGTAATCATGCTGCGAAGCTGCTATATCATCTTCAATATCAGTCAAGAAGTCAACGTCTATACCAATATCTGATAATGTTCGCAGTTCATCGACGTCCACCTTGATATCAGTTGTCTCAGGCTGAAAAAGATTATTTCATTGTATGTTAATATCCAGTGTGTGAGTTGAACATACACTAAAGTCAACATTTCCAGTATATACCTCTGGAGGCGGCTCAGGAGCTTTGGGCCCATGTCTGGCGGGAAACATTTCTTCCATATTGTAAATACAATTCCATGGTGAATCAGGTGCAAATTTCAATAAGGCTTCATTTGTGTTCAATCCAGTCTCCTCGCCTATTTCGAAACATAGATATAAAAATGAAACAATCTACAAATTATGACTTTTAAATAAATTGAAAGTTCCATTGTATTGCATAAAAAAAATTAATTTGCTATGTACAGTTTTTTTTCTCCTCTTGTCGTCTTCTGTCCTTGGTATATTTTGTGTACAATGGCCAATTCAAATAATGGCAGGTAACTCTTGCGGTATATTGATCAAGTTTTACGGTGTTTAGCTTATCAAAAGTGATATTTGCTTGTAAATATAGCAGAAGTTCAAATATGTGTAAAAGAGGTGACGATATTTCATCATGTAGTAATATTTGTACTTCAAAAAAGTATTCATTATAAATTTGACTGGTTGATATATAGTTAATAAAATTCTAACGAGCCTTCTAGAGCTGCGGATTAAAGGTGATGCATCATGGGTTATTTATTTCTTTGCATGTAAAAAATATTATAGATAAACTTACCAAAAGTATGATAGAGTAAATGGGAATCTTCTTTTGATAATGTAGCAAAAGTAGAATCATAGCTAGGAGCATATGATCCAAATGCTCCATAATTTAGAGATTTTACTCCTTTGACATAATTTCTTCTATCCTCTTTGAAACCTGAAGAAATTTAATGATAATCAACATTTTTAAATATCAATAAAATATTATTGTTACACTTTTATCAGCATTCCGTAATATAATACCTTGTAAAGTGCCGGTTCCGTGTGTTATGCGGCCTGTGAACAGTCCCAAAGACACGGGCCTCTGATTACTAGGGGGTAGGATCCCATCATTGTCTACGAGCACCTGCAGTGATGTATAACCATCTGCATCCATGCGAGGGAATGCTGGAAGATCGAAAACCAACATGATTGAAGAAACTCTTTTCATTACATATATAAACATCCAAAGTAATATTAATACCTAATTCAATTTGATGTATGTTGAAATACATGAATAAATTTGTTTTTTTTGTGTTAGCTACTCATTTTTATTCTCTTAACAGAGCTAGTAAGCTTACAAAACTATTGACTTTTCGCTGAAATAACTCAAATTCTTAAATCATACCTTTTTTGGCGAGGCGTTTTCGGTGTTCGTTTCTTTCTTCTTCCATTTTCATTCTCACTTCATCGTCGGGACTGAGAAGACGATCCTTCACATCATCACCATCGCCACCATTTTCCACACAATTTGCTTCTTGTTTAAGAGCCTTCTGCCGATAGGAAGATACAAACCAAATTAATACAACACAAACCAATGCATAATCCTTATATTCGGTTCAGGCCAAGCTTTTGTAGCATTGTTCCATGATGCATATTAGAAATAGTGTAAACTTTTCATATTCAATTTGTTATTATTAAAAAAACTAAGGTTTTTTTTTATAAAACATGCAACGCTGCAAATGAATATTTAGATATATATGTATATTAATAATATATTCTAATGAAAATACTTATATATCATTGTAGGAAATGCATGATGATGATTCAACAAAAATGACAGTGAGATGAACAGTAATGGATCTAAAATGATAAATTAAATATTCAAGCACGATACAGTAAAAACAAGACGACTGACGTTATCAAAGCATTTTAATTTATATCTAAATGATAACTTTAATAAATAATTTCATATTTTTGGCTATCAAATACATTTGAAAATTTGTCCATCTACCATACCTTGTTTTTTCCAGCTGGTTTTGGAAGCTATCGTAAGATTAGAGAATGTAAGTTATTTGGAGAGTTTTAAACAGTATTGCAGAAAAATACAAATCTTCGCTAATACAATATCAACGCACAAGACATTCTTTTATACTGACATTCCTTCAAATACTTAATGCGAGGCATTATTAGATAACTCCACTGATAAGACTGAACTGAATGACCCTGTAGAATAAATGCACCTATTGCTGAACCAAGTCGGTATAAACTCCAAAAAATGTTTTCATCTAAATTATAAGGCAAAAAATATGTACATGGAAATTTGATGACTTCAAGACAAGTGTTGCGAAATAAAGTAGTTGCTGATGTAGCATTGCAGTCCACAATTAGTGAATTTGACAAGAATAAAAGTATTACATTCAAATTTCCAGAGAGAAAATTACAAATTGTTACTATATTTCAAAGAAGTTATGGTTTTTTGACCGTCATATTCAGAAACATCAAATGAGTAGTGTTAATCATCTCGACTCATTTCTTGAAGATGACTCCAACATATATAGTTGAAATATCAGATTAAGATGAAAAAATGCAGTATTTTATCAAAACCTAATTCTTGAATTAGCAAACCTATGCTAACTATTGATTGTTAACAACAACAAAATATAGTAAAATTATTACAGTAATATTAATTTTTTGGTTGAAAATGTTTTAAATACATGTTAATTCAAGAAAGATTGATAATATGGGATTTAGAAATTTTGTTAACGCATTCTTTTATCATTTCATGTACATGTACACATATACCTAAAACATTTACTTTGTCAAATTTACTTAATATTGCCAATACTTCAGCAAGATAGTTTATTAATCAGGAATAGGTCTTTAATATTAATCTGTGACTTTAATTTGAGTCAGACAAATAATAATGAATATGAAGGTAAAAAATGAATAATGGTGCTTTTAGAATTTTACAAGAACGTTACTTATATTTAGTAATATCTCAATAATATATATACTGATTTCTCGAATATCAAGAGATAATAAAAATACCTACTTAACTACCAAGGATAAATAAATATCAAAACCAATATTACAATTAATTTGATGAAATAAAAATTAAGGATGGGTGAAATTCCAAAACCGATTTCGATTCTATGATTTCTAACAGAATTTTGGGCTGCTTTACTTTCCAAGTGAATGAATCATGGGAATGAAACAAGCACAAAAACACTTTTCCGTGACAATTAGAATCGGAATTGATTCGGATCGATACAAAGAATCCGATTTGAATTACTCAAATCCTGGAATCAACCCATGCCTTAAAAAACCATTCTTAAAATTAGCTTTTGTAACTTATTTACTTGACTGACAAAAAATAACAATGATTATTCAACACAACACGGTAATGTTATGAGAGTGAAATGGGGTAATGATTCGTGGTTGTTTCTTTTACAAAATGCGCACAATTTTAATTTGAAACAAAGCAAGAGAGACTAGGGAAAGTTTTCAAAAACGCAACGGAAGAAATGAGACGCATACTGACCACGTCCATCTTGCCCATGTCGAAGCCAAGTTCTCTGATGGGAATTTCATACATATATGTAAGGATGTTTCCAAGGGGGCGCAGTTTTGTCGGTTGGAGCTGACGCAGTCCAATGTTGAGGAGCTTCCGAGCAGCCTTGTGGTAGACGGTCCCTGCCTTGTTGTATTTCATGGCATTGTTGCACATCAGTTTGAAATCGCTCTGAAATTAATAAGTTTTATTGTGATGTGAATGTTATATTTTTTTGAATAGAAACTTGATAAAGATTCAAGAACAATGCTGCACAGCAATCAGAATGCATTAGCAGCGACACACAAGATATGTGTCGACACATGACGACTTAAAATAAAAATATTTGAGTATTGCTTTTTTATATCTTCCTTACACAGCACATTATCCATATTTGCCACATTTCTATTTTATACTTATGTTTTTGTAAACTCTAATGAACTAAATCTGTCAATATTAAGATGTGGAAGGATAATGTGATAAAGAGACCTCTAATTTTAACAAGAACTAATCGATAAAATACTTACAATAAAAAAGTTCAACGATCTATATTCATTATCATCAATTTTCTGTTTCATGGTTGAAAAATCCATTGGTTTTTTTATGATACTGGAATAATTTGGTGCATAATTATCGGTCACAGGCCATGCGAAGAATTGGTTTTGATCCCTCTTTTCTAAGTTTCTCAGCAACTGCTCGAGGAGTCGAGAGAGTGGTTTTCTCTTCTGACGCTGGTTCAAAACACAAGACCTGGGCTCCCGCGGACCAGAATGACCAGGAGAATTTGAACCGGGGCTCCCCAAGAAACTAAAGTCTCGGTGACGCTTTCCAGATTGTCCATCGCACTCGGAATCATCATCATTAGACCCATCGTCATCATCTAACCGTATCTACAAAAATATTGTGATTTAGATTAAAATAATAAAAATATAATAAAAGTTCATTTTTATGGCGTTAAAAAAATAGGTACACACCCTCTCTAGTTCTCGTTTCCTTTTACGTTTTTTCTTAGGCTTCTCCTCCACATCTTTATTTTCATCTGCTGCAGAAAAGATTTCGGCATCACTTGTGTCCCTTAATTCTGTAATATAAAATATAAGCAAGAAACGTGCACTTAATCATCAATCAGAAAAGAATTCATCTTAACGTCAACATGGTAAAATACCAAAATAGTTTACCGTCAGTTTTATCCATTTCTTCAGAGACAATTGAGTCTTCCATATTTATTTATAAAACATAAGTATTTAATAATATATATTCAAAGTGTTGATGTTAATTTTAGATAATACAGCCACAAATATAAACAAATTTTTATGATTTAACAAACGCGAAGCCGGCATTAGGCGAACCGACGCCGTCGCTGTCAATATTGGCACCATAGACAATAATACATTTGCGGAGCTGATCGTTAAAGTTACAACCGACAGATGATTTTAAATAAAAAAATAATTATAAACATGGCGTTATTAAAATGACACTTAAACGATGACGATTTTTAAATTAATTTTTTCATTTGTAAAATTATTCACGTTAAAATGTAACCAGCCAAAAATAATTTTTTTAAATACTTTTCCATAGACAAAGGTATGATCTGATATTAAAATGTTGGAACCAGAACATAAGTACTTGATTAAAATTAATCTGTTTATACATTATCATTACTTAGTTACAAATTTTTTTTATATATAATCAGGATAAATTTTTTTTAAAGAGACACTTGGAGCAATCGGGATAATCAAGTATTGAAACTTTCCTATGTAGAATTTACTTTCAACTACTATATGTATTTTTTGGCAGTCCTTTTTATTATAAAAGTCTAATAACTTTACGTACCTATATTTATAAATATAGCATATTTTGTATGTTTCTGGGTAAAGCAACGGTGTTTATTTGTGTTAGTAACTTATTGCGAAAGTGCCGTCATTGTTTTTAATCAAATATTTTTTTAAATTATTTGGATGAAGTCGTTATTTTAATCATTCACTTATACCTTTTGAAGACTGAATTTTGAGATTAGAGGAACGATAAAGGGCTGGCGTGCTAGAAAAATGGTTCTAGGCCGACTAACAGGGCCAGCGATGAAAGCCTTAACGAGTTAATAATTGAGGCAACGCCTCTCATCCCGTATTATATATAGCTAGAGTCCAGAAATACTTCAGCCACGTTATCGGACGAGAAGGTGACATCACACAACCTGCCTGTGGGTGAGTAGGTATGTCGCCCACACGTGGAAGAACCTTTACAGGTAATTCCTTCTGAAACCACAACAGGACAGGATATTAGTTATTTGTGATCAGAAATAAATTACCCACAGAGTTCACTTGGGTCCATAAAAACCAACGGTGAAGAAAATGAAAAATCCCTGCAAATCCTAAAGTAGACCGGATAATCACTTCCAAAATATTTTTTTATAGGAACCTCGCTTCAGAGTTCAAGATTTATTTGGTCTAATATTCAAGAAGCCATCGTTCAGGTTCTTCGTACAGCTGTTGCGTTCAATAACAAATTTCATCTTCAAAAGGATGCGGAATGCATTCAGATGAAATAATTTGAAGTGGAACCCTATTCTGTAAAAATTTGGGTCGAAAGTAAAAGGTAAGTAATATTGAGAATGGATCCCAACTTTCAGTATGAGTGGACACAAAACTAGGAATACCAATTTATTAATCAAATCTTCACGTTTTTATAATTTACAGAATCAAAACATACAATTTAAGAATGAATTCCCGGATCAAAACATGGAATCACATGTTTCCAAACCGGCCAAACAAATATTCTCACTACCAGCGATCTATCCAATAAACATGTTGAAATATGCAAATGTGTCTAAAATTTGGTTTATTGGTTTTCTTTGCATCAACTAAGCGATGTTTTAAATAATTAGATGGTTATATATTTTATCTTTCAATACATCCTTTATTTATTTATTCCACCGGAGCTGGGAAACCGTTATGTAATCTTCTAGCTCGGGCAGCGTCTCCTTTATTCCTTCTTTAGTACAGTCATAAAAATCATATAGCAAAAATAAAGCAGAAAATATGCTGCGTTCCTGTAAAGGCGGAAGAGGCAGGATATTACAAGTTACATATAAAAAATAATTAAGTTACTCTTCTTCTGTCTTCGTGCTTCCTGTAAAGGGGTCAAGGCTTGAAGACCTCGTCACTGTGGGAGGGAGCTGAGCCCTCTCAAGATCTTCTTCAATATATCCTAGTATACGTGTAAGCATTAAGGCCTTGATTTTTTCGGTGGTGCTGATGCAAATATTAAATTTATAAATTACACATGATTTGTTCCGATCCATCATGTTTTATTTGTTTGATTCGTCATCTAACGTACAGGAGTGCGGCGTCGGTGCTGAGAGCGTTTTCCGTGGTATATGGCGGTCACGATCCATGTTTACCTAATTGAACAAATTAATAAATCCCACAATCGTGCTCAGGTGCTTACTCGCGTACGTGGACGGAATACGGACCCTCCGAGGTGTCTAATGAGAGGTTTAGGATTTCTTTGCTGCAATTGAATGGCAGATATTAAAAAAAGTTTAACAATAAATAATTATCCATGGGAACCGATTTCTGTTTTGTATGCCGAAAATTCTTTAGCCTATGAAATAAATTTTATACAATTGTAAAGCACTTGCAATTCATCCAACAATATGAAACATATTTCAATTTCAGTTCGGACGCGTGAGCACCTTTGAATGAATAATAAATCAAGTTAAACAAAAAATAAATAAAATAAACACTTGTGAGGAAAGGTTTGAATATTTTTCAGTAAGAAACACATACTAGAGCCTCCAAAAGGACAGTTCAACTCAAACGAGTTAATTTTTATTGGTGACCGGTTGAAACGGAAACCTTTCACGTTGCCATTATCGAACGAAAAATTAACATGTGGAAAAATCACTCAAGTATTTTATTATATTGAAAATATTGAAATGGAATTCCACCAAGTACTCTCTGTCAAAAATATTGAATATTTAAAAAGTGTGTCACCCCCGGCCTCCGGCGGGGCTGCTTCCGCCCCGGGGGCACACAATGGTGACCGGAAGTGCCCGCGACTGGCGGTGCATCTTGTGCAGGGGAGGGGAGACTATTCGGGTCCCAATTTTGAGGGGTGCTTGAGCACCAGTGGCGTGGAATCGATATCTATTATATATAAATAAAAAAATATTTAATCTATAATTAAAAATACAGTATATGACAATAACAGCTATCGTTATAATTTTAATTGCAACACGAACAATATTATTAAATTATACTATTTTTTACAAAATAAAATAACATAACAATAAACAAAAATAATATTAGTATTTATTTCATGCGATAAGGAAGACTTTGCAGTTCTGTGTTACTCATAAAAGTGATGATACAAAAAACAATAATGACAGTACTTAGCAGCAAGCAAAAATATTTTACGCCCTGATATCCACTATATAAAATAAATGACGCGGAGTACTTATAGTATAAAAACATTCGATAAAAAACACGGAAAACTTAAATTTTGTTTGGATTACGTGTTTTGTAAAAATTATTGTGTGAAAACAGTAAAAAATATTAAAAATGGTGTTTATAGACACAAGCAATAAAACAAAAACACATATTTTAATATTTGTGTACTATTTAAACCTCTGATATCCACCTGAGAAATATTTATAACTTACACGTTGGGATATTTTACGTGATTATTTAATGTAATTTATTACAGATTTTGAATTCACTGCGCGCCATTTTCAAATATGACACAATAAAGCATTGACGAGTCTAAAACAGTTTTTGAAAATTAAACTTATTAGAGAAACTATGAGACTATGCTTTGCACCACTCTGATTCAAAACTGAAACTCCGTAGTCAATAAGTTTATGTAGTTACTATGATACATTTAAACTATCAAAAGTAAAAAAAGCTTCAAATCAAATATAAATATTAAATAAGTTTACTATACGTGTCTTGAACTACACCTGCATCGTATATCTTAAAATTGTCTACATGCAGATCTCATCTTTGAACTCTAAATTGTTTATGAACTATAAATTTTCTATGGCGATAAATTTAACCACTGTCAGTGCTACTGGTCAGAGAAGATAAAAGCGCGCTTGAATTATTCTCGAGTCCACCTTCTTGTGAACAAAGACGGACCTGAGGAACCCGTACAAAACGAGTCCTTACACATTATATTTAATTTAAAATGATTACCTAAAGAAAAAGTACATATTATGTTAGTACGTAGCATTAAAATCGTGCTCCACCAATCTTCACAAGTAGATTGTATTTATATCCCAAATAAATAGGGTATATACAATATCTCCCCGCTCTTCCCATTATGTTGCTTGTGAACTCTGAGCGTGTGTAAAGGATCGGTAATGAATTAGTGAACTTGGAAAGATTGTGGAGGTGTTGTTGCAGAAGGAGTATCAGACCTAATCGCCAGAGCTTTGTAAGGAAATGATAATAATGATATTGGGCAGCAGCATTGCACAGACTTTTCTTTCAAATATACAGGGTGTCCAAAGAGAGTATCGGGTATTTGTTAGTTCAGTAAAACAAAAACTATTAGTAACCGAGTATGTTTTTATAGTTGATTATAAGAATACAAAATGGAAAATTATTTCAAAAATGGCTGGTACTCTTCTAATCTGGAACGAAGATTGCTGATAACACGCTGACACATAGCCCTCTGCTATGATATTGCTGCCATTTCTGACCTGATGTTTTGTTTCAATTCCTTTAGGTTCATCGGATTATTCTCATAAACCTTATTTTTAAGGTATCCCCATACGAAATAGTCAAGAGGGCTAAGGTCGGGGCTTCTAGGAGGCCAGTCGATGTTACCTCTACGTGAAATGACCTTATTAGGGAATAATTCGTTAACAGCTTCAGTTGATTGATTGGATGTATAGTACAGTACAGTCACTATTCACACCTGTATAACTGCGGTGTAGAAGGACTCGGGGACCCACTGCACTATGCTCAGTGAGATGAGAGGCACCCAAAAAAGAAGATATTTTTCTTTATGCGTGTATAGGCACATTATCATTGAAGTTCGAAGAAAATTATGGTATCATTTTGGGTCATTTGCCCGGCGGAGTCGTGCTCATCGTAACTGTGCGAGGTTAAATTTGGGAATTACGCATCTTCCTGGTGTGTCAACATCGGCGATTCCGGGGTGCTCCGGCCGCCACGCACGACTCGCCTCGACGTCTGGGGCTCCGGAGGCTCTGCGGAGTGGCGGGGTGGCGGGGTGGCGGGGTGGCGGAGTGGGGGCAGAGCGGGACCCGCGGCCGGAGAGGTCCGGAGCGGGCCAGTACCGCGGCCGCCGCCGAGCCGAGCACACCTGCCGCTCACCTGCGCCCACCTGCGCTCACCTGCGCCGCCCGGAGCCCGACGAGAGCGGTGACAACCGCAAACAGACCCACCTCCGGCACGACTGCCCGCCCCGGCGTGCCAGCGCGAAACGATCCAGTTCGAGTGTTTTTTTTCTGTTTGTCGAGCAGCTCGGATAACTGTTCCCGAGATTCGCCGACGCCGCCCGCGTCGGAGCCGAGTTCCGCGTGAATACCGAATTGCGTTTTTGTTTGTTTGCCGGCGAAGAGAGTTGTCGAATTTGTTTGTGACGGAACGGGTGGTCGGTGAAGTGATCAGTGACGATTTCCCGGACCGGATTACCGGATCGCCCTAAAGGTAAACAAACCGCGGCACGCTTGGCCGCCGTGTGCCTGTTTTCGCTCGCATCTGTCAATTTACTATTTGTATTTACTCATCCGCGACTACCTCGCGTGTTGCCCCAGAAGCTGCTGGCCGCTATCGAGGCCTTCTCCTGAAGTTGTGACATCAAACTGTTGCAAAACTTATGCGCATCGGGTATAATTAGTGTCAACAGTGTTTGGTTTTCATTGATTCATATTTACACATACTTTAGTGAGTTCACATAACGTGTTTTTATTTTATCGTAAATAATTCATCTTAACTGTAAATACATCAAAATCCTCTCACCACTCATCACTCAAATCATCCTGCAACAAATGTCGAAAACACGACAGCCCGGCGACACTCAAAGTTACATCAAGAGCTCTCTCATCTTCCGCTTGCCGCCCCCGAATCAAAATTGTTAAAGGTGGTTAATAAACTCATTTTTAAATCACTAAACAAAAACTGAATTTGGATATGTTCCGCTCACGAAGTTGATGATAAATAAAAAGCGCTGTTATTTAAAAATAAAACTTTACAGTGATCTTTCAAATCGATCACGAAACATTTGTAACTTATTAACAGCGAGGATCGATGTTTTTGTATCTGCTTCGATGCATGGCTAATTACTTGCAGTTGCTGAATCTAGGAAGTTTTTTTAGGCGTTTTTAATGAATTATCGGATTAATTCGTCGTTCTCAGCTCACGGGCTTTCGACATTTTTGTAATGTTCAGTATTTCCGGATATTTTAATTATGTTTGTACGTTTTGGCAGTCATTGCAATGAGTCGACTTGGTTTCTTGGGTGTTGAGCTGCTTCAAGTTTTCGGCACTCTTCTGGGACCATGAAAAATTCCAGTACCGAACTTTTCAAGCAGCTTTATTCCCAAGAAACCAAATCAACTCATTTTAACTAAACCAAAGAAACAAACAATATCAAATAGCATAAAGATATTTGTATAAGTTAGTTTTTATTTTAGTCAATATATCTTTATTTGCTTGGCGATTGTATTTACTTACGTTTTTTAAGAAATGTTTTAATTTTAAGATGAACCTTTGTATCGTATTCAAATTTTGTACTTCTTTGTACACATTTTCAGTGGATTTTCTGACCCGTTCAAGTCGGGACTTACAGGCTCTGCACTGAGAGACCATAAAAAGCTGTCATTATCAAAACAATAAATCAACTTCAAAAGGTGATAAATCACCTTGGCAAAGTAAGTGTAAAAACAAAACAAAAACGTCTTAATCGTGGGAATGAAGGATTGCGTCCGCGGTCCTTCCCGAAATCGGCTCTTTTTTACCTCATCGGAATAAGCCACGTTTTTCTGTCGCTTTTTGCCACGCCGATTCTCGATTTCAAATTAAAACTTGATTATTTTAAATTACCTTTGTTTTGAAAGACACTTTCAACACCGCCCCAACCTCTTAAATCCAATAAGTAATATTGTACGCGTCCTTCAAGTCCGTACAGAGGGTTGCCTTGTTACTAACATCCAGGCACGAAGACTCGGATAAATTAATCAAAACACGTATTCCTTAGCCGCTTCTTTACTGTCGACTGGCGACCAAAATGCGGGAGTTTATCATATATATTTAAACATATACATATAACATTATGGGAAGCAGTGGCTGGCCGTCCAATACAAATATTATATACACATCAAATCTCTGATTATCGAAATATTTATAACAGCGAACATTATTAATAAGATTAAGTTTTACAAAAGTTCATAAGTGATATTCAACTATTTTTTGTGTTTTTTATTACTCCAAATGAACGTAAAAATAATACGCAATAAGTTGTAGTATCCTAAGTTATTTATGCGCTAAAAAATCACACATAATTTATTGTATATATATATTGTATGAAATCTTAAATCTTCCTATATTTTAAGGTCAAAAGCGTGCTATTAGTAAATACAAAATAAACGTATATCTCAAAACCTAAAAATAGAAACATATTCGTAAATGAATGAAAAATAATTTTCATATCTAAAAATGAATTTAAGATATTATTTACCCGTGTTTTTATTTTTATAAAGCATCAGATTTATTTTTCATAGTACATGTTGTTAAATACCAGACTTTTTTCGGCAAACACGAATAACTTTTTTCAGCATGAGAAAATCAAAATAATTACATTTTATCAATACCCAAAATGAAAGTAAACGAAGCAGACCTCAGTTTTTGCATAAAAACTTAATTTCAATTTCAAAAGCATCGCATAAATTTAAAATAAATCAATTTAACACAAATATATTTCATACACGCTCGCGCGCCCATTTTGAAAGAATCTCATTTGCACTTAGCGTTGCTGAAACGCGCACAGTATTCAAATCTCTATCACAATCCGTCTGCAATCTTCTTCAAACTTATACTTTATATTGCATGGATTATTTCAAATCAAATTGATTTTTGCTTTAGCACACATCGGCGGCACTTATCTCTAAAATTGCATTGAAATAATAACATGGAGTATCGTTTTGCGAGAAAGTTTGTCCCACAAACCGCGTACAACAGATTGGCGATCTGACGTTTCTCTACTCTAGATTATATATATATATATATTAATTTTAATTTTAATTTCGACTCACGCACGCCTCTGAAATTCTCACAAAATAAGTTGTGTTTTTCATAAGATTTATTTTATTTTACAATTTTTTTATTTTCAGATTTTAATCCAAGTGTGCACGACTGATAAATGATTCATTAATTATTTATAAACAACAGTAACGGAAAACGTTTGATTTAAAACTGTGTGTGCATTTTAATGCTAGGAAAATTTTTATTAATTTTTTTACATATTTTACCATAAGTTCTGTGGAATAATAAAATGAAGTAATTGATGATTCTAACAAGACGTGTTTCGATTGTATTCTATACGAAAAGCAAAGTCTTAGCAGTCTTTTGTTGTGTGGATGATAATGAGGGCATTGCACTTTGCGTCAACAAAGTCATTTTCAGAGAAGTGTTTTTATTTGTTCTTACACAACAATTTAACAATATATGTTTTGTTCACTCACAAATATAAAAACACTATAATACCTAATAATTTCAAAGCAATTTATAATGAAGCAATTTCAACAAGAATACAGACTCTTCTTACAGAAGAAGCACTCTGGATGCTTCAAAAGCACCTTTCTAAATTGCTTTATAAATCTGTTCTTTGCGGTTCAAGTAACCCTTAAAATTATAAAATATAAATTTTCTTTGTGTATTTAAAACGCCAATTATTTCTACAGTGAATAAATAAAATGAACTAAGTAATGTTAACTTATGGATTATTTTTAGTCGAAAATCAAAATTACTTCTTTTGAAATCCTGCTTGTTTTTTTTTTTAGAAATCCTTGATTCTTTCACTAGGGCCACATTAAATTTCTTACGGGTTTTTTTGTTTTCATCGCCAATAATAAATTTTACAACACATGTACACAATTAATAAAGATTGTAAAAATAACATCAAAGCACTGTAAGAATATTTTCAATTTTTTTTACAGTGCTCTAACAACATTTTTTAAAAATATTTTTGTCGATTTTTATTTATTTTTTTGCACATTTTTAGCATAGTCAATATTGGTTTTGTTCAATTTATTTTCAATAAACTGAATATCAACAAAGCCAATATATGATACAGCGAGGAGGGATTTAGTTATTATTAAATATAAATTGTTAAATAAACAGGCTTGGCCTATAGTGGGTTAAACGGGGTTTTTTTTTCCTTCGTGATTAAAAATTGGTTATTGATGAATAAATAGATAGAAATTCTATTCATTTGGGAACGTGCACGCGGCGGTGTGTAATTATCTACGATTACCGTATTGTATTATATCCTTACTCCAAAAACTGATTCGGATCTCACCAACTACTTTCGGATATTCCGATTAGGCTTGAGTCCGTGGACGGGCCTGAGATTGAGTCGTTCCTACTAATGATGAGCAATGTCGGACACGTCCAATCGAATTATCCAAACAATTTAATTAATATCGAAATAATAGTATCGAATTTCCTTAACTTAAATCACAAAATGATTTTTATTATTATTAATATACTGAAAAAAATGTAAATCGATATTTTATTCATTGGTGACATTTTTCGATAATTTTATATTATTTAGCAAAAAATGAATAATATCCTAGATTTTAAATTCGAAACATATAAATTGATATCATTAAACATTTTAGATTTTTATATCTTTATCGAAAATTTATACATAGCAAACACACTTCTCATAAAATTAGAATACACAATTGGAAACTAAAAAAAAATGATTATATTCAAGTAATCAATATTTTTGACCGAGAGTTCTTGGTGCGATTCCATTTTATTGTTGCATATAAAATACCTGAGTGATTTTTTTACGTGATAATTTTTATTGGTGACCGGTTTTGCCAACCTTTATAGGCATTATCAAACGGAGTCTCAATCGAGTTATTTTGATTATAAGTATAAATCGATTGTGCCCATCACTAGCTGGGCCGAGTCCGATCGCGCCTTACACGATGACCTTTTCTCGGTGGGACGTGTCGGCATGTCCGGCCATCGCCAGCCCCATTCGGCTCTGTGATGCGAGCAACACCTGCTGAGACTCGCGAAAAATAAATTTTCAAGCGAATTGTGCCCACGTGAGCTATAATGTGACTTACCGCAAAACCCTTGACTCAACGCTCTTGGCTTAGAAAAACACTTGGCAAATTGACGTAACTTTCTTCTTCTGGAGCCATTTCATCGAATATATTTATATCCTAAGCCAGTCTCACTTAATCGGCGCTGCGAGGCGAGCAACACCTGCTGAGACTCGCGAAAAGTAACTTATCAAGCTAATTGTGCCCACGTGAGCTGTGATGTGACTTACCGTAGAACCCTTGACTTAACGCTCTTCTTGGCTTAGAAAAATACTTGGCATATTGACGTTACCTTATCCTCCTTCTGGTGCCTTTTCATCGAATATATTTCTATGCTAAAGTCTCACTTAATTGGCGCTGTGAGGCGAGCAACACTTGCTGAGACTCGCGAAAAGTAACTTTTCACACTAATTGTGCCCACGTGAGCTGTGATGTGACTTACTGCAAAACCCTTGACTTAACGCTCTTCTTGTCTTAGAAAAATACTTGGCATATTGACATAACCATATTCTTCTTCTGATGTCATTTCATAGAAAATATTTCTATCCTAAGCCAGTCTTACTTATTTGGCCGTACCTCCAACTTTCAGCCACTGTTGCAAATTCAGTATCCACGTAATTTTTCTACATCCAATGCCCATTTTTCTTACGGTTTTGCCTTGGAAAAAATGAAGTTACCAACGCGTACCAAATGCACGTCGAAATGCAGATTCTTGATTAAAAATTTAAGTGATATAATCACTTTAAAAAAAACCGAATACGTTTATTAACGCAAGAAACGTATAGAAAACTGCCGTTTAAAGCAACATTTAAATACATGTAAAATAACTACTTTTAATGTTGTGTATGTATTTTATTTTATATTGCAGGCAAATTGAAGTTTAAAATAAACAAAGTGATCGAAATTCAGATGCATGAAATAAATTGATAGAGATAGATTACTTTTTACTGTTAAAGTAGCGCACATTTACCATTTTATATTGGTGATTAATTATTGCAAAAAAAAACGGAATATTATTTTTATTGATTATTAACCTTGCGATATTATTAATTACGCCATATCTTTTCAATCGAATTTCTCAATCTATAAATGCCATATTAAACAGTTTAATCTAATGTAATGCAACCATTTATATGTAAACAGAAAATGCTATTTGTCATGGAGTGAATCACGTTAAACATTTTTAAAGAGATGCAATGAAAAATTAATCCTTAATATTCAATATTATTTTTTGTTGTTGGTTTAATAACAGGGAACTGAAAAATAATATTTTTTGCTTTAATGAATATTACGCATTAAAAAAAATAATTTTCTTTTGCTTTTGATACAATTACATTAAAATTTTATTATTATTATTGAATATTTTGTTCCTATATTTCAATACCATCGTATTGAATCGATCTATTTTAATTTCATATCAAACACTTCAAAACTATCTAATGAAATTAATGGGACAAAATTGGAGATTGTTGTTTGAGCAAGTAAGGTGTATTTTTTATCATAACCTCTTTCTACTAGCAACGTTTGTTTTTTTTGTTGAAATTTAATTTCCTCAATGCTGTAATATTCTATTAAAATTTTTCATCATGTAGAAGGAAGTGTATTGTTAATCGATCGTGAATGGATTGATTATGAGTATCAAACAAAAAAATAAATAATGTCATTGCAACGTTGGTTGTATAAATCATACTAACGATGACTGGACGATGGGTTAATCTTATTTCGATACACAGCGAAAAAGAAAACTCTATTGACCAGTAAGTACTATTTGGTTGTCTGGCAACGTGTATAAGCAGCTTTGAATTAAAAAATTATAGCTTTGCTCGTACGGAATGGTTTATTTTTATTATTAAACAAAGAGTGTTGTATATGCTCGCCTCCATTTCACACTCCAGTTTCGATCGAAACCAGAGCTTATCAAGAATGCTAAAATATTTATATGTTTACCGTTTTGAGATACCTTTCTTCTGTTTAAAGTTACGCATGAAATTAAACCAACTTAAATAAACTCATCATTAAGGCTGCTTCCACAAATCAAAAAAGATAGCGCTGTTTCGATTATTTTCAAGCATGAAATTGTATTTTTTTTTAAAATTAATATGGCGTGATTTTTAACAAGGTAGATATGCCCGAAAAAATACATAAAGATTGAATCTGCTTTAGAATAAATAAGCTCATTTATTTAATAACTGTGAGTCATCATTCGAGGCAAATTTTTTGAAGGCCAAGTCATCATACAAATAATCCGAAAACGTTTAGGGTTTATTCTTTCGTGGTCTGTGGGATTTTTCAATAAATTAAATTACTGGATTCCTCTCACTTGTAGTAAATTAAGTATCATTGAACTGAGGGAACAATGGAAATAAAGTGATTACGCATATATTTTACTATTTGGAAACGTTGAAAAATTATTAAAATAAATCATTATTTCACGATGATTCTATCACACAGTAATCATTTTAATCTAAAGGCTGCTATATAATTCAGCGAATTTGCGGTAATTCTTGCAAAAAAAATTAAACAAAGTTGCACATGATTTATGTAATAGGCGTATTTAATTGAAATTATTTATTTCTCGAAATCTGAATCAGTAATCTCTTCTAATATTAAAATACTTCTTTGAATATAACTTCAGTTATGTTATAAATAAACCAGCAAATTTTCATTGTTACATTAAAACATGTAACAAAATGACAAGTACAGTAATACCCCGCTTTACGCGAGGAATACGTTCCGGAGAAAATCGCGTTAAGTGAAATTCGCGTAAATCGGGGATTACGATTAATCATACTTAATACAAAAAAATACGAATCATTTGAATCAATCACTTTAATTCTAAGAACACTTTATGCAGTATTACATGCTATTTTTACTGAAAAATACATCTATTGTCTTTTGGGTAGATTTTCTTTTACGTTCTTGTTAAATGCGTTCATAACACCCAACGCTGTTTTTAATTGTTAAGAAAAGTAAATGACCACATTATGTTCATACACATTCTTCAAATAAAAAACTCGCGTAATGCGAGGCATTTTAACGCAAAATTTGAAATTCGCGTTATAGTGAAACCGCGCATAACGGGGTCGCGTAAAGCGGGGTATTACTGTACTGCACAATTTTTACTATAATTTTTTTAAGCGTATTGCATAAATATTTATATCTGTAGTGCTTGCTTAATTTATATATTTGTAACAGGTACATTGAACAGCCTGGAATTCTTACTTACAGGTGACTCAATCGGCGAGCATTATTTTGATTTACTGTTGCTCGCTACGATTTCGGATGAGATTCCGCCGAGTCATTGTCACTAGCAAAATACTTCTTAAAAATCACTTTGTATTATTTGATAACAGCTGGTAGCGCAGCGGCTAGGAAACTGTATTGTCTGGCACCACAATACAAGTACCGCTCGGCGGAAAGAGCTGCGATCTTTGCAATCCAAATTGATCCCACCTTGACCGCCGTGTAATTGAGTTAGACCAATCACGAGCCGATCCTGCTCGCTGTAGATCCTTCCGTTGTGAAGCAACGATCCTTCACCCATTCAAGAGATCTGCTCGGAACGGGACTTTATGGGATCGAAGATATTCTTAGATCGCGATAACTCACGGTTATAATATTTTACAGAAATCTGCACGAAACGAAAACATGATTGTTTATATTATTATTATATATATATATATATATATATATATATATATATATATATAGAAATTCAATATTTTTGACAGAGAGTACTTGGTGGAATTCCATTTTAATATTTGAGGGTCAGCACTTCCGCTCTTTTGAAGAAGTCCAAAATTGGATCGATTCGTGGATCGCATCAAAAGACACATCGTTTTTTCGAGATGGTATCCGAAAATTGCCAGAAAGATGGGAAAAAGTAGTGACTAGCGATGGACAATACTTTGAAAAATGAACTTGTAACAATTTTTTCACAATAAAGCGTCAAACTTGAAAAAAAATCATTTAAAACTTATCTGTACAGGTAATATTTTAGAATAAAATATTTGAGTGGTTTCGCCAACTATTTTCTATTGGCAATAAGCTAACACTTGTTACTTGCATGTTATTTAAAAATCCTCATTCAGTATGAAAATGCCAGCCTAAAAGGTTGGCAAAACCGATCACCAAAAAACGTATACACGTGGAAAAATATCAAAAGTATTTTATTTAAAATATCATAAAAAATGTTGAAAAACCACTTCGTTCTGTTCAATTACTCTGATAAAATTATGACCTTATTAAAAACAATATTAAACCTTTCACGTTTGCATTATCAAACAGATTATCTCTGTTTGATAATGCCAACGTGAAAGGTTGGCGAAACCGGTCACAAATAAAAACGAGCATGTGGAAAATCACTCAAGTATTTTATTCTAATAAAATATTTCAATTAATGCTATAAAATCTAAGATCTTTAAAATCTTACAAACGATGTAAATTTTTCTAAATATTTCAGTATTATTTTTTTATCTCAGTTTGCTTTTAATTTTATTTTGTGTTATTGGAGTTTTTTCTAACAAAAACTCAAATTATCTGATTGAAAATATTCCTATATTTATTATATTATATTAATTTTTAATAATAAATTACTTATCATAATTTTATGAATTTTTTTTCGAAAGAAACTTAATTAATTGAAATATAACGTATAACATTAATTTGTTTCTATATTCATATACCCTTTATGTTTATTTGCGCAGGTGTATTTATAAAAGGTTGTAAATAATAATCAGCAATCAACTAAGTTTGCGTCAAAATATATTTTGATTATAATTTACTGACACGGAAGTGCTTTAATTTATTTTTACAATCAGTATTACAATACCGAGAGCATAGTTTTAATTAGCCCTTATTATCTGAATCGTATTAGCTTTGTATCTGAGTAACATATAAGCCAATGAATATGATACCGCTTCTACATTGTACATATAATTATAGTAAATAAATAACAAATAATCTTCAAACTCGCCATTAATATTATATAATCAACATTCTCTGTGGTAGTAAAACAAAAAAAAGTCGGCTCTAATAAATAAAGCAAAATACTGAGTGATTTATAAACCGAGAGACTTATCTCCGATAAGGATGTTGGGTGTTTTTGTGTGGGAAAAATATTTGTTTTTATTAGGCGAGCAATTATGCAATGATGAATATTTATAATCGTAAAAAATATCTAGATTGATCTAATTGTAGGAAAATGAACTGCCATGTCCGCCAGTACCTTTACGATCTTCGTCATACTCTTAAGAATATAATTCTCGTACTAAGAATATTTTTTATCGTTCATCGTTCATACATTCCTAGAGCAGGATTACACGGGTTTAAATGCGAGCATAAATTTTAAACCTGAAATACCTGCGCACGATTTTAGTACCTTCGAAAACTGCTCTCAATTTCTGTGATATTAATTATAACAAATAATCTCGCTCGCGTGCTTATTACATCAGCTTGTACAAGCAATAAATAACTGCATGCCCTGTGATATTGCTAGAACGAATAAAAAGCTTCGTTCATCGTATTGAGTCGTGTTTTTATCTAAATATACGGTTTAATTCTTCAGAGTTTTTCTTAATAAAAAGTCCTTTGTTTTATCTACTCGTTGAGTTTTAGACCCAGTGAATTTTAACCTTTTATTTAACGGATGCTTAGCACAGTTGTTACCAATAATGAAATCACCTATTTGCATAAATAGGTGAAAAATAAGCTATTTGCATGGAAGAAAAACTTTTATTATCTATTTGTGCTCAATTTTTGTCATATACTTGCTGGGTGAAGCAATCGTTGTATGTCATATTTTTCGTAACAATTAATATAGCATTCTACAGTTGATTGTCCAAGAAAAAATAGTAAGAAAAGGGACCATTGGAAGAAGGTCGTTTACGAGACTGACCCTGGATAGGGATATGCTCGAGGAATCAGACATATTTTCAGACAGGCTTTGTAATGGTAGTTGCCATAGTCAACACATATGAATCAGTATGAATAAAAAAGTGTGTAAAGTAATAAACAACGAGATAGATTCGTGTTCATTGGGATTCATTAATTTATCAAAATAACTCGGTGTAGCGTTTTCTATTACACGCTTCCAATTTTCTATGTATAAATATACAATAACGTGAGAAATAATAGCCTCGATAGAGATCTAATACCATCGTTAGAAGTACACGTGTTTTGATCGTAAAAGCGCGTACCCGGTATTAAGTCAGACACGAAGGGGCGCCGCCCTGCCCCGAGGAATGCGCCTCTCCGGCCACTTCCTCGAGCACCTGCAGCTGCGTGAAGGATGCGCAGTCCTACCCGGAAATGCCTCTATTGGCAACCCGTTTAAATTATTGTGTTTTGTGTCATAATTGTTGCACCCAACTGGGTCGGTAACATGCTTCTTTTGTGGGCCCTCGTGAGCAGTATTCGATACGTCTTCAAGGGGCGCCGCCCTGCCCCGAGGAATGCGCCTCTCCGGCCACTTCCTCGAGCACCTGCAGCTGCGTGAAGGATGCGCAGTCCTACCCGGAAATGCCTCTATTGGCAACCCGTTTAAATTATTGTGTTTTGTGTCATAATTGTTGCACCCAACTGGGTCGGTAACATGCTTCTTTTGTGGGCCCTCGTGGGCAGTATTCGATACGTCTTCAAGGGGAGACGACGCCCGCGAGCATCCCAATCGAGTTAGTTCGGAAGTATAAAGTGATTAAATAAGTAGCTTATAACAAAGTAATAATGTTTGAAATGTCCTACTATACAGTCCACTAACTCTTTGGCGAACTTGTGAACGAATCTCGAAGAAGTCGAACGACTGCTAATGAATATACTTAGCGGCCGTCGCCAACAGCCTCCTTCATCCATTATTTTCAGCGAGAACATCCTCACTCTTAGAATAATTGATTCACTTTGATATTTTAAATAAAATACTTGAGTGATTTTTCCATGTTTTTTATTGGTGACCGATAATGCCGACCTTTCACGTTGACATTATCAAACTGAGTGAGAATTTATACAGGTTCAAGTTAATCAGTAAGCAATTGTAAAAGGGAGAGATAATGATTGACAGGTGGTAAGGAGTAATTTAAGAGTGGAGGATTCTATATACAGTAATACCCCGCTTTACGCGACCCGTTATGCGCGGTTTCACTATAACGCGAATTTCAAATTTCGCGTTAAAATGCCTCGCACTACGCGAATTTTTTATTTTAAGAATGTGTATGAACATAATGTAGTCATTGACTTCTCGTAACAATTAAAAACAGCGTTGGGTGTTATTAACGTATTTTACAAGAACGCAAAAGAAACGCTACCCAAACGACAATAGATTTATTTTTCAGTTAAAATAACATGTAATACTGCATAAAGTATTTTAAGGACTAAAGTGATTGATTCAAATGATTCGTATTTTTTTGTATTAAGTTTTGACTATGTATGTACGTTTAATCGTATACCCCGATATACGCGAATTTCACTTAACGCGATTTTTTACGGAACGTATCCCTCGCGTAAAGAGCAGTATTACTGTAATTGATATTTTTGTGAACGATTCTATACAAAACAAATGCTTTTATATATGTGAAAATGAATAATTTATGTGGTAATTTGGGGTGTAGCAGCAGTTCTCCTTGGTAAGGGTAATCCTGTTATATATAACAAGATTAATTTTACTCTTAAGGATACTCTGTGATTAAGATCATAAACTTAAGAGCCTTTGCGACACAATTGACATAAAAACATGCTGATAGGGTTTATTTCGTCGTTTCATTATGTTTATTTTTTTATACGGCAAGCAACCGTTTGTTGAGGCGAAAAATATAATGGATAATTGTTTCAAAATTTATTTAGAAATGTAGCAACTTGTTTTTATCAGTTCATTCTTGTAAATGTGATTGTGCGGATTTACGCAATAAAAAAATACTAATGTGACGTGCTGATTATGGCAGAGTGAATTTTAGTTACGAAATACTTTCTAACTCCCAGGTATTTCATTACGCTATCTTTTTATAATGATTTGCCCAATGATCGTATTGCAAGCTTGCGCCTTTGTTTTTGAACTGTTCAATTATAATAATAAAAACAGAATAATGAAACGTCTTGCAACACGACTGAGCATGCCCAATGTGCCGAAATCATTTCAGCCATTTTACATGGAAAAAAAAATCGCTACATTGAATAATAGATGAAATTATAATATCGATTGCAATAAAAAAAAATAATGGTTACATATCTATGAATATAACTTTCAAACATTAAACAGGTTGATTTTTATTACTCTAGGTAGATCTTTGTTATTTTGACTTACATAAAATTATACTTGGATGTGTTGATTCGTGAATATGTTATTACGTCGACTCTATATTATACAACATAATTATTTATTACCAAATATTTTCATTGGGTTACTTTCATGTACAACAATAGCAAATTTGTTTTGACTAAGCTTTTGAAGCTCTAATAAAAAAAAACAGCCGCACTATTTACACAATTATCTCATATATTCCGTAATATTTTATCCAAGGGTTTAAAACTTTAACAAAAGCCTTAAGACAAGTATATTTATAAATTGACAGCATCACATGTTAACATATACTGTTGATTTACAATTTACATATTATTAGCTACATCCAGCGAGCACTGGATTATATTTCTGATGCCATATACATGTCTAATAATTAATTAAATCCATTAGAAACACGTTGCTTACACATCGTGACTGCTAGTTTCACTTACATTTGAATGTTGCTCAAAAAATATTTTTTTTCAATTTAATTCATGTCCCCATTACCTTACTACAAATTTATATTTACTACTTTATAACCAATTTGAATAAGAAAAATATTACAAGACCTAATGAATACCGATTTTAGTTCAGTAAAAGTTAAAACGGTCGCACTGAATTTGTTTTATTTATAAACGGAAAACAATAGTGGTCTTTGAACACAGTGACCCCCTTTTTTTTTTCTTTTTTTTTTTTTTAAGTGTTTGCATTAAAAACGAATCAGCCATGATTTGTTTATGAATTTACATGAACTCGAATCTCCGCCGGTATACCCGGAGACGGTTTCTCAGAGCCGCAGAGTTGCTCTTGAAATCGGAATAGAGCAGCGGCCTCTTCAATCAGCATTATTTGTCATTACAGCTTTAATGATTTTCGTCTCCCTAATGACGACGTCTAATGACACTGTCACCCGGCGTCATTAATAACGCCGTGAATGGCTGCTCGGCCGGCGTTTCCCACCACTCTGGTCCGCCGCGCCTCCTCGGCGAAGGTTCCTTCACCGCACCGCCCTGGAGGCTGTGCCGCCCCCCCCCCCCAACCTAACCTAACCTAACCCCCCCCGCTTCCTCCCCTGCGGTCAACGTCCCAACTTCCTACCGCAACGCTGAACAAACCTCCTCGCCCTCCTTCCGGGTGCTATTCCACTGAAGATACATTTTTGCGCGAACAATCTAACGTTCAAATTTTTACATTTTATAGTAAGCGTATGTCTATTTTTTGAATTGGACGTCAATAATTATTACCCATTACGGGTTTATTATATTATTACTAATATGATTAGGCACATTAGTTCATACATAGAAGATGATTTAAAGAAACTCTCAGGAAAATATCATCGTGATTTGTGTGGCCTGGGCACATTGGTTCATATGTAGAGTATGATTGTTAAAAATTCTCGATAAACGGAAGTGATTCGTTAGTACAAGGGTTAGTACACCGGCCATGTAAGCCAGGCGATGTGGGTTCAAACCCCTCAAAAAAACGGGTAAAAACGCATAGAATTGATTTTGATCTAAAAAAAAAATCTTTTATAGTTTATTTGCTAGTTTATCATTCCGACGTTTCAGTCTCGGCACTTCTCTACAAATCAACGATTTTGATTTATCCGAAATTCGTGACAAATACTCATGAATATTAATCAAGCAAACATGCGACATGACATCCGATGGCACGTTCAGAAGTATTTCTAGTGTTAAAGGTTCAAATTAAAAATTATTATTTGTCATGGCGTAGTTTTAATTTAACGGTTTCATAGGTGTTTAGGGGCAATGGTTTTATTATTGCTAATATAAAAAAATAATGCAGATAAAGACAACATAACTTATCAAATGGCTGCAAAAGCGTTTGTATTCAGACGATTCAGTGAGATATTGATATTAATCTTTATTTGGTGAGCATTCAGAATTTTTTTTTAAATATGTTATGAAGCATTCCGCGTACTTATAAATTACTATGAATTATAGTTTAAAGGCGGAAGGATGAGAAGGATTTTTAGTGTCGGAATGTCAAGATGGTCGGCTGGCATCGCCTTCCAGTAGCACCGCTCTGGGATCAATTACGTTACCAATATGCGATTTCACAGAGTATATGTTTTTCAATAAACTTTCCCTTGGCATTAAGCTATGCCCAATCTCTCAATTAGTTCGTTATTCTCATGAAGCGATCGTCGGTAGGTTTGAATCACCGCAAGCCGCTATGGCCATATGTGGCGGCGACTCTCCCACGAGACGGTCCTGCCCGGTGATGATGCTCGAGGTGAGCCTCCAGTACTTAGCGGTCGCTCTCCAATCTTTTTGCCAGTCACCATCGCAAACAATAAAACTGAGAAGCTCTATTCAGAAGAGAAGATTTGAGTACACGCGCTGAGGTACTTCTAGAGAAATGCGCCAAAGACGGCGATGCTTAGACACGGTTTTGATTATAGAAAACACAGTGACAGCACTACCTGGCAGGAGATAAATAAGGTAGCAACATTCTTTGATTAATTTTGTCGCTTCGCTGCAGTGAAGGTGCAATCATACTGTAGGTCTACAGAAAACATAACACCATACATGCTAATAACATAACCGATGATGCGCTGATTTTGAAGAAGTCACTAAAAACGTTATATGTTAATATTAAATTGTTTTTTTAATCGTACAAAAATAATTAGCATTGCAGTAAACAGTTGCAAAAACATCGCATGTCTGATGGAGAAGATATGCATCAGCACGTCACCAGCGGTACTTGATTATCACCATCACCACCGTGGTACATGGTATTATCTTCAGCCTCAAGACAGGCAGGAATATAGTGAGGACATAAACCACGGGGTTTTATTTTATTTTAATAGATGCTTGCTTAAGGACGCATTAGGACACTGTGTTTTCACAAGAGAAACATATATTTCTTTAAACTAAAACGTTTAATGATAAAATATTTTACTGATAAAATTTTCTTGTGTGTTTAGCAGTTTCGAGTTCAGAGTTATTTATAACAATTTAAAAACATGATTTTTCGTATTTTTACTATTTAATGTCACGATCGATGATGATAATTTTCTTTGTGGATATTTTGAGCTCAACTCAGTAACTCTTCTTTTAGATCAGTGGGTCTCAAACTCTTTTGGCCCACGGACCCCCTTTCACAATCATAACTTGCCCACGAACCCCCTTTCATAGTCAAAACTTGCCCATGAACCCCCTTTCATAGTCAAAACTTGCCTACGGACCCTGGGTGAAAAACTACATAAATTCATATTATAGACTAGTTGGTGCAAGTATCGACTCTATTGCGTTCCCGTATTAACCTACCTGAATCACCGCGATGTCTGTTATTTTTTGTATTTCATGCACCTGTCTATATTTATATTTTACTTAGGGCGTAAAAATCGCTAATAATGTATTCACTGTTATTTATTTTAACTTCCATATTATTAAAAATGTGTCACAATTTTTTTTATTTTATATTAAACCTTGCGCGGACCCCCTGACGTTGTTCAGGGACCCCCAAATCGATTTAAATTTTCTAAGGACCCCTGAATGATCCCAGGGACCCCATGGGGTCCGTAGGGACGACTTTGAGAAGCACTGTTTTAGATAAACATCGATTTGTTAAAAGATTTTTAGAAATTAAATATATTAATCGATAACCTAAAAATATATTTAACATTCAAAATTCGATATTTTTTGTAATATTTAAGTGGATTTACTAAATATTAATTTATGTTGAGAAATGCTTGGTAATCAAAGTATCAATAATTTTTGTTGCAGTAAAATTATTTGTTTGCTTTTTTTTGTATTTTATTTTCATGGTCGCACAACCCTGCTTTCTGCCTCGATCACATCTTATTATTATCATTAAGATCTTCTTGATTTTCCTGCGAAGCCTTCAACATCGCAATGCTGGCGGAGTGGATGGCCATTAGTGCCGTGTCGGCGGAGGACCTCCGGTTCGATTCCGGCTGGGGCAGATGAACTCCCCCGGGCTCGCTGATTCTCATTCTCATCCTCCCTGCTCATTGTTTTACGGTCCCTAATTAGTTACCTTAGTTCAGGCATTAAGGTTCTGAATCAGTAGAAACAAGCTCTACTAATGGAGCCTTAACTGTAAATACGAAAGTGCATGTACATCTGATCTAGGAAATGCAGCTTAACCTTTATACTGTGCATATTAGAATAATAGAGTTCAAGATATCATGGGAAATATATTGACTATACGCAAATGATAAAGCAAAGTTCATATTATTTAAATACGTAATATTATCATTCCTCTTAAAAACATATACGCTTTAATTTGGTATGCATTATTTTTTTACACAACAAGGGGTAGGAGATGGGGCCGTCTTCATGATGGCTCCACCAACACCCAAGAACGTAGCAAATTTAATAGCAAAGCTACGAACGAACACGTTTAAAATTCTATCATTGCCCATGAATCTCTCGGTACTTAAGATAAACTCACCGTTCAGTCTTGTCCCCGATTATCTCTTGCAATGTTCCTCGGTGGAGTAAGAAAGTAATGATTGTTTTTCATGGCCGCTGTTTTCTCCGACGTAAAAAGCGCCATCGTCAGAGAGCCTCCTTCCAAGCAGGTAAACAACCATTAGCGGTGATTAACGCCAGGTACAAGGCCTGGACATCGCACCGTCAGCCATCACCATCGCCATCTTGATCAAACCATGGAGTACTCCTGTACTTTTATTGTACCTTGTGTGTAGAGGGGTACGTTGTGTGTACGTTGCAATTTTTACTACAGAAATGCCATTCGATTGACTTGTCATTAAAAACGGTTTTTAGATAAAAACTCGCGTCTTTATTTTTGCTTTCATGTTTTGATTTTTATATTCAAGATAGAACTTTTCTTAAGTATATCCTAGAAAGAGTATCCCAAATTAACAAATCACAATAATAACATTAGAGTTAAAACCTGGTGTTTTATATATTTTATTAACTTTAAGGCCAAAATTATATATTTCTGATTGGAGTTTACGGACTCCAATGGATGTGGCACGTCTATTGGGCTCTATTTGTCTTATGATTATCAAAATTCACATAGAAACACATGATATATGAGTTGTCAATGAAATAGCAACTTGTCAATGAAAATCTTAAAAAAAAATGATATCTATTCTTCGTATTTCTACTTTTATTTGCGTAAATCATTAAATTAACCTTTATTAAATCAATGTAAATTTTTATTCGTTTATATATAGTTTTTCTATCTACGTATTTTTTGCATTGAAGTGATGTTTGGAATATAAATAATCTATCGACATACCTCTGGTGTAATTTCTGGTATACACGAGAATGAGTTGATACGTTAGAGTCTCCTTTGTGGATGTTCACCACAATGAAGTCTTTGTCTATATTCTATAGAAATATGCATTCTAACCATAAACAAACTCCTATACATCTGCATTGGTATATTCTTTACGTATATGCATACCCTATAAATATTTATATACATCTATTATTCGAAGCAATTTTTAATATAACTTCTTACGGCCTTCTTTTAAGATGTGGTATCATTTATTGAACTAGATGTATGAATCTGAAAAGAGTCTACCGTTAAACGGTTTATCAAATGAGACTGCATACGTAAAAAAAATCGGTAATTGAATTTTAAATTAATCAAGCTCTGTGGATTTTTACATAATGTAAATAATAAATTATTAAATTTTTAAAATAAACATAAGTCAGCTATCTAGTACGTATACATCTAAAATCCACCCAGTAGGCTTTAAGAAAAGAGCAAAGTAAGCAATCAGAAGAAAAAGTGTCTTCATTAAAAACTTGAATACCGGAATGTTTTTCATACATAACATGAAGGCAAATAATAGCTATAACTGAATAAAAAAACTGAAAAAATAACACCCGAATATGAATAAGAGGACCCATGGCTATATGTATTTACTGGACCATAAGTTTGTTAAGAATGTGGTTTCATAGTCTAATCTAATTATAAATTGCTGAATAAAATATTCGCAGTCGCAGCCTCGTTTTAAAAATATTGTTAAAAATATATGTATTCTTGCTTTTTATGAAAATTTAATGGGAGTTGATATCGAAAGACTGTGGTACTGTCGATAGAGATTTTATTGTATTTTTAATAGTATGCAATTTAACACACTGAAATTCGTAATTCTCTTCTTCGACATTGTCTTCCCCGCCATATTGTCTGACAGAAGCATAATGCTGGCACTAAGTAAGCACATCGCATCAGACAAAAGATGGTCTTTAAGAATTAGCTTATACGAATATAATTTATGGGAAGCCGGCGTTTTGAAGAACATGATAATAAAAATAATTATTAACGACAATCAAAACACAATGGGAAGAGCGCTAAAATTGTTAGGCTTATGAATCTCGGGGAATGATTTAATAACTTTCGCGGTAGAAAGTGATAAGAGTCGGAATAACGCCGGTGTAATGGGTATTTTAGTGAGAGTAATATTTGAGAAAATATATAGATTAAGACAATGCCGGTTGTAAAGTCGAAGTGTGCTTTATTGCTTCTTATGAACTCGAAATCCATTACAATAGCGAGACTGCACTGTGGATTTCTCACCATTGTATGTACACCAAAAACATACCTGTATTTTAAATGTATCAATTATAATCAAGAATTAAATGTGTTTTAGAAATTTCAATAATTACTAACTTTGAACAAACGATTTATTAATGAATTGATTTTCGTTAACGTTTGGGGAGAACTCGTCTTTGATGTTGGAAAAAAAAATGAAAATCTGCTTCTATACAACATCCGCAGTGTGGGACCACTCACTATTTTTTGTTATTTTAAATATATCAAATATAATCTTAATGCAAATATCAATACTTAAAAACTGCCATGTTTTTAAGTATTGATATTTAAATTATGATTTTCCTTATTTTTCTGCAATACTGCGATGCATCTACTTTTTTTTCATAAGTCACTTGATCTTGGATATAACAACTTGGAACAATGATAGAAAAAACATTTAATCTACATTTTTATCTGCTCCAGCTCACAAATTTGGAGGTAATTAGTAGTAGCTAGTAGAAAGTACGTTTACATTACAAATCGCACAATTTCTCGAGAATAGTTTTTAATTAAGATGCAAATATTGTACTTGTACCATAACCAGCGGTTAGAGAAGCTTCTAATGTGATTCCTTTATAAACAACAAAATCTCAATCAAATCACCACCGTCATAGATTATTACGATCCACGACAGACTGGTTCAATTACAAACACAATATATTTATAAAATAATAATAATTAGTTATTTTTGAGTGCTTTTGGCTTTCAAGGTCTTTTCAGTCTGAAAAACTCTTGAAAAGCAAATCGCTTAAAAACAAAAATTATGTTATCTTTTAGCTATTTGGCTACTCATATTATTTTGATAATTATGATAAATGCGGGACATCTTCATGTTTACCAAACACTCGAATACATATTACATGTTTATAAAAAAGTAATGTACAACACATTTTCATATTTTTTTATAACAAGAGAAATCCATTTAATTTCACATGAATATTATTTTATATTTACTTATGTAAACATGTAATTATAGTTAATTTAAATGAGTACTTTAGTTATGTAATTTCTGCTATGTATTGCTCTTGGAGCTATCTGTGAGATCTGTGTATAAAAGTATGACTTGCATATTTTTAATTAGTATTAATAATATAATAAAAAATATATTATAGAGAATCGTGGCTAATTAAATCAGTTGAGTGAATAAATAAATGAAAATGTTAATTGCTTGTAAATAATAAATGCGTTCGTTTTACAAGAATTGTTCCTTTGAGAATAGCTTATTTTGTAAGCAATATATGAAATAATTTAAAGATTATTTTGACCGCCTAACACTATACACGTAAATGTTTTTTAAAAAATATTTTTGACAAGTGGTAAAAATTGGCTTTTGTCTTTTTTAATGTGTAAGTATTATTACTGTAACCGCTTTGCGGTTTACTAGCTAGCACACTCGGTTATTTCCCACGTGGTTCCGAATTGGTCCCTGATTTTTTTCAATACGGTAAAACCTCGATATAACAGACCAATTGGGGAGAGGGGGTGTCCGTTATATAAAAATAGGTTTAAAATTGTATTTAATTGTCTTCGGACACTCGTCGTGAAGTGAGGATGCTGTTTGATATCGACGCGCTTGCTTTCGGTAATCTTACTAAAAAGGAATCGTGTTTTGTTTGCACCTTTGAAGTTTGCTGGTTTTTTTTAATCAGCTCTTAAAATTACGAAAAAAAAAATTTTTTTTTTTCATTTGACCAAATTTTTTGTCCGTTAAATAAGAGTCCGTTATATCGAGGTTATACTGATAAAAAAACGAGGTACTGTTAAAAAAAAATTTATGCTTGCTGATATAAAAAAAACTTTTTTGATGACGCCTTTCTGCAATTTCCCTGCACAACACGAATTGCGGAAACCAAACTGCATACATATTTATATACAGAGTGTCCATAAAGAGTATCGGGTATTTGTTAGTTCAGTAAAACATAAATTACTAGTAATCAAGTTTTTTTTTTTGGTTGATTATAAGAATATAAAATGGAAAATTATTTCAAAAAGATGATGTTATCCAAATGGTCACTGTTACGCTGCTGGCACTCTTCTAATCTGGAACGAAGATTGATGATAACACGCTGACACATAGTCCTCGAGATTTTGCTGCCATTTCTGACCTGATGTTTTGTTTCAATTCCGTTCATCCGTTTTGGATTATTCTCATAAACCCTATTTTTAAGGTATCTCCATACGAATTGTCATGAGAGCTAAGGTCGGGGCTTCTGGGAGGCCAGTTGATGTTACCTCTACGTGAAATGACCTTATTAGGGAATAATTCGTTAACAGCTTCAATTGATAGATTGGATGTATGGCAAGTGGAACCACGTTTTTGAGTTGAAACCTTGAAACTCCTGCAACTCTAGGCCCAAAAATTTTCGCAGCATATCGCAATAACGGTCACTAAAACAAATACCCGATACTCTTTTTCGACACCAGTATATAGATTTGAACTCCGCCTATTGAGAATGTCGTTTCATTGACTGCACGCGTTATTAAAACTTTATTGCTGAAAACAGAAGATTGACAAGTGAAATAGCCTGAATCCAGCTAATAATAATTACACAGCTGTTGGTCATATTCTTCGTGTTCGATAAGGAGAAATTCGTTTCCGGTTCCTTTCGTCGGTTATGCAAGCCGAGGCTCCGGGGGTAACGGTGCGTTGTGGAGTAAAACAATGAGCAGCGAGTCCCGCTCGGGTGCCTCTGTCTTCTTTCAGCCCGTCGGAGGCTTCGACTCCGACGCCATTGCGGTGAATTAAGGTTGTATTGAACTCACAATCTCAGCAGAATCTTACCAAACACAAGGTTTTTGCCTAAAAATGCATATTGAATATCGATGGCGTCAATTATAAAAAATTCTGACAGATTTTTGCTAAATCAAATCGAGTAAGCAAACCTGAGTTGTTTGTGAATACTGTAGCATTGTTTTCATTTCGAATCTAACTGTGCTTTATTTTGGTAAAATTGAATATATATTCTGGAAGATAGAACATCGAAGACGTCGTATATAAGCAAAAAATAATTAATATTTTTGAATAAAATACTTGTGATGAGTGATTTGATTTGATCGCCAACCTTTCACGTTGGCATTATCAAACAGAGATAATCTGTGTGATAATGCCTACGTGAAAGGTTTAATATTGTGTTTAATAAGGTGATAATTTTATCAGAGTAATTGAACAGAACGAAGTGTTTTTTCAACATTTCTTTATGATATTTTAAATATAATACTTTTGATATTTTTCCACGTGTATACATTTTACGTTGGCATTTTCATACTGAATGAGGATTTTTAAATAACATGCAAGTAACAATTGGATAATGGAATTATAACAAGTAACATGTGGATAACCACTCCAATTTTTTCTAAAATATTAAAATGGAATTCCACCGAGTACTTTCTGTCAAAAATATTGAATTTCTCAAAAAATAATTGTTTATGATGACTGGAAGTTAATAAGAAAAACCGAATAATTTGTGAAGACTCCAAGTGGCAGCTGTTCTTTGAAATTGTAGAAGCTATATTTTATACGTAATTATAGTTATTTTTAATCAGTTTATTACTTCAAAATTTATCGTTTTGTTTTTTTCATTTTTTGAACGATTGAAGGCTTCGATGGTGTTGCACAAAACGTCTCCGGTTCATTTGTCAGCAATGAGCTCGCGGTGTGACCGAGAGAAGATTCGCTTGGAATAATGACCGTACCCTGTTGTATCACACCGCGAGACTCATTTACATAACACTCAAGAGTGCCACTCTAATTAACTGTAATTGACATTTTCACTTGGCTAATGTGATTGAGAAGAGAAATAGCTTGAAATTATTACATGGCAATTTTAATTTTCCTGAAAAATGCATATCGAATCGAAATTGAATAGTGGAAAATTATATCCAATATAATTCATTATAAAATATGATGTTTAGTCACTAAATGTATAAGTAGTTTTTACGTGTTATTGCTCTCGCCAGTCGCTAACATTTAAAATTCTATCCTTGAAGACAACTTCCTACGTAACGATTTGCGAATAAAATCTTCTACTATCTGAAACCATCTGCTGATGACTTATTCTACGAAAATTATTCTTGTTCATAGCGTCGCTCGAATTTCATCAAACAATCGACAAAATCTAACCGTTGAATATCTGTGTTATTAGTGTTAACTTTCCCTGCCACACTATAAACTAGAATCATGACAGGGTTGTTTTAATTGTGACCATCTTAGTATAATTTATAATGTTCAAAGACATCCATTTCAAAACCCATTAACTTGATTTGTGTGCAATAAATTTGAATTATATTATCACATCGGCTGCTGTCGACCTTTGCAAACGAAGAACCGGCTGGAGATCTTCTGCCTCTATTTGTATCGATGCTCAAGTAACCTGCTAAGTTAGTTACTTTCAAAGTAACCAAAAACAGCAAACGGTGCTTTGTACGAGTATGTACTTGATCTTAACGGATGTTTCAAAATTATTTTGCTAATATTTTTAAACGTAGCCTCCGCAAGTCATTCTGAAAATCCCTCTTTGGCCCTCCGTTCAAAAATGACAAGTGAAATCATCAGAAGACAAATTGCTACCGGAGCGCTAATGCGTTGCATTGTCTCGGAGGTCGCAAGTCACTCTTTTCACCCCGCGGATGAAAATACATACTTTTACATTCGCAAAGTTTACGACCGGAGATTGTTATCGGAGACGCGATGTTGTATTGAAGTGCTACATTTAATTCTCATATTCTATTGCTACAACTTAGCGATGGGAGTTTTGCAATAGAATTCGTCGCTGTCGCCTTTGTTTTTGCACTGTCAAAGTGGAAGTTATTGTTTAAATGCTGTAAATTAAAATGTATTTTAAAGTACTTGAAATAGAAAATGAGAGTGTTATTGGCTTAAACCAGTGGTTCTCAAACTCTTTTGGCTCACGGATCACTTTTCATAGTCAAAATTTGCCTACGGACCCCATTTATAGTCAAAACTTTCTTACGGACCCTGGGTGAAAAACTACATAAATTCATATTATAAACAAGTTGGTGCAAGTATCGACTCTATTGCGTTCCTGTATTAACCTAACTGACTCACCGCGAGGCCTGTTATTACTTGTATTTTATACACCTGTCTATATTTATATTTTACTTAGGACGTAAAAATTGCTAAAAATGTATTCATTGTTATTTATTTTAACTTCCATATTAATAAAAATGTGTCACAATTTTTTAATAAAATTAAACCTTGCACAGACCCCCTGACGTTTTTCAGGGACTCCCGAATAGATTTTAATTTTCTAAGGACCCCCTGAATGATTCCAGAGACCCCCTGGGGTCCGTAGGAACCACCTTGAGAAGCACTGGCTTAAACGATCGTTGTGTAAAATAACTTTCAAGAGCTTCATTATACGTTCAAAGGCTTTCGAGAGGTTACTTAGTACGAAGAAGCCCTTGAAAACGCTTACAAACAAGTGTCAGTAGTCTTCTAGCCACTTGGAAATTCATACATGTTGTTTGATCTATCAAAGTATCACAAATAATGTTAGTCTGCTGTAGATTAAGTTTGTGTACTACTTCTAAAATAAATTATTGATATTAAGCTTTTCAAAATCAAGCTAGAGCAATAAAAACATTTTTTATTCAAATGAGCTGTTGTTTGCACTAGTTTTATAATTTTTATAAATTGTTTCAGAGTCTATATTTCAATGCTTATGTTTTCATTTGGCCATTATGCTGTGCCAGCTCGAATGATGACTTAGGAGAGAGTGTGGGATCGGGCGTTTTGGCCAATTTCATGCAGAATCATCTCGCTGGATATTCAAAATATATTCGCATAGAAACCGAACGTCAATCATTAGGTAGAGGCATCATCAATCATCAATGTTACGGTATGAGAAAAAAAAAAAAAAATTATAATTAAAAAAGATATCATGTTTAATTATCTGGCATGATCATAAATACGATTTGTTGGTTATTTGCGAAAGTATATCTGATGTTGCCATTTTAAGTGTTATTAATCGGTATCATGAATAATTTTGAAGCAATGGTGGTTTCTTTTATTAGAAGCATATATTTCAATGTCTCAAAATTTAGAAAATCTTCCAAAAGAGACAACGTGCTTTATAATAATTTTTAACTTATTATTCTGAAGTGTTATCAACGTTTGCTTACCCTGCTTAACGTGCATAGTAACATATTTAATTATAACCAAAGTAATGTGCCAATACTTTATTAAATGCAAGTACATACATAAATCAAACATCTTCACAATATTCAATATTTTTGATAGAAAGTTCTTAATGTAATTCCATTATATTTCTGTTTACATGTCTTATGGTGTGTAGGCAAAACTATTCGCGTCAAAAAAGTGGAAACTCACTAAAAATATTATAAATTTGGTGTCCTTTGTAATTATCTTTAATTTCATCAATTTTTTTCGATATGTTTATTTCGTCTGTTGATTATAAATTTCATATAAAAACACAGCATAAGCTCTTCGCTGCTATTTCCTTTGTGTTTATAAACATTTGCACGTGCATGTGATTCGTTGTTTTGCTGAGTGTTTTCAGGCTGAAAAAACGATGCGATCGAGTCGATTACAGTGATACAAAGTAGTGAGATACCAATAACTGGTCTCGATGAATATTCATGGAGTGTGAATGACTGCCTTTCCTCGTTGCAGCCGAATGATTTCTGCTCCAGCACGGAACAAAGAGTCTTAAGACCAACTCGTCGGGAGGATCGACTTCTGTTCTGAATAAATTATATTTACAATTAGCTGTCGTGCATGGTGCACCGGGAAAATGTTTCAATAATAGTAAATTATGCATTGCTTTCGTTATAATTACGTTAGATGTATTAAGTTATGTGATGTGAATAATTTATGAGTGATGTTTTATTTGATTAATATTCCACAATATATGCAAATAAAATTTACGGGACTTGGTTCATTATTATTATTTTTTTTTATTATTTGTGAAAACGTAAAATATCTTTAGGTTCTTTTACACAAATTGCATTTTTATACGGTTTCAAAAATATTTTTTTACCCTAAGACTTGTATTCAATAATAATAATGACAATATTTAAAATAATTATGGTATACAGTGTTGTTTTGAATCTTCGATGAAAAAACACTCAACGTAGAGCAGGTGGGATTCAAACCAAACCTTCTGGTTATCACGGCCAGGTGATTAATCTATTCGCCCACCGAAGCCTTCTACTTGAATGTAATTTACATTTGTGAAACCAATATAACTAAGCTATTTGAATATCTTATACGATATCAACATTTCTATAGTTTACTTCGAGATATAGTACACTTTAAAGAAGAATAAAATAAGACGTTTACAATTATACTGACTTTATGATTTACAATAAAAGCACGTTTTATTTAAAATTGTGTTTGACAAAACGTATCAGTTGAGCATTTCATTTTCGCAGCGTAAATTTACTGACAGTTACAATAATTTCAGTATTAACTACACGCGGTAAACCAGTTATTTAAATATGATACTTTTTAGAAAACCGGTTCTTCCCGAACCGGTGCGAACCCGGCATGGCCATTCCTAGTTCTTAGGCAAAACATCTTCGTCTCCGAGTCAAAGACCGGACCATATTATTATACATATCAAAACAATTTTAATTTATTAAAAACAAGTTGCTACACTTTAGTTAATTTATAACTGATATAAACACTTAACGTTTATTTTGACCCTTTACTTGAATCAAAAAAATCTGATCAGATTTATTTTAAAAATGCTCGTGCATATAATATTATTCTGCAGGTTCTAAAACTTCAATCGTTATAAGTAAAATGCATTATGATTTCTCACACCACGATAAGACTGACTTAAGTGCATTACATACGCAGCAATAACATGATAAGTGACATGCATATGTCGAATAAAAAAAGAAGTTTGGACATTGCTCAAATATATCGACGCAGCACAACGGCGATAGATAATAAACTAACAGTAAAGTGACACGTATGCACTAGTGTCAGCATTTCAATAAGTCGTGAGTGATGCGACGGAAATACTATTTAGCTTGTTCTATAAAAAAATATTAGTGTCTTTGACCCGCCGAGGGCAGCTGGAGGAGTAAATAAACATTCGCCTCCCACACACCTCGCCTGCATTTCACTTCTCTTGATTCTGAACGACCAGGCAATTTGGGACATAAATATTTTTAAAACAATTTGTATCGATACGTGCAATCTCGCCTAACAGAAACAGACGTGAACCCAATAACATCTTACTACGATTCATCTGCCTGGACCTCTCTCTTACTATAGTTCCTCAAACACAAAATGTACGTTCAATGCTTATTTCTATCAAACTGACTGTACTTTTTTTCAGATAAAATCACAATTCTTAATATAGCAATTTCTAATTTGTTGAATATGTTAAAAGCTACTTTTAACTTAATGAGCGAAAAACACTCAAGATATCCGTAATTCAATATTATCCATTATTTGCAAGTGTTACAAAAATAAGCTAGTTTTATAAGAAGTTTTTGAGTATTATCGAGAACGTATGTCTATTTTTTTTGGATTGAACGTCAATCAGATGCGTATTTATTACGCATTACGGGTTTATTATATTATTACTAATTTAAGCACATTAGTTCACGCATAGATTTAAAAAAAAAATAACACCCAGATGGGATTAAAATTGCTTCACTTGTTACTTTAAAAAAAAGTCCAGTGCTTGCAAATCACACATTGGTTTTGTGTAGAGTATGATTGTTAAAAATTCTCGATTAATGGATGTGATTCGTTAGTACAAGGGTCAGTACACCGGCCATGCAAGCCTGGGGATGTGGGTTCAAATCCCACACAAATCACGATGATATTTTTCTGAGAGTTTCTTTAATCATCTTCTATGTGTGAACTAATGTGCCTTATCATATTAGTAATATTATCGAGAATTCAAAAATGTATTTTTATGATTCCTGCACTCATGACCGGCAAGCAAGCGTGCTAACCACTGGAGCATAAGGCGTTTAAATTTTATTATTGTGATCAGCCCTGCTGTTAGAATTGTAGCTGCAGTACTCTGCTGCACCAGTGCTGGGTTTTGCAAGGTGCTAGTGGACCTCCAGCAGCGGCGCCTCTTTCACTTTCCGTTCTCACGTCGTCTGACGAAACGAGAGTGAGTGGGCGGCTCGGGGGCTGGGGCCATGGGGGCCACGGGGGCCATGGGGGTCACGGGGACCATGGGGGTCACGGGAGCCACGGGGGTTGCGGGGCACTTCCGGCGCTGCCCGAAGATGCACCCTTACAACACCTGCCATAGAGTCGTATATAATACATTCCTAAACCTACATTTTGGCATTGTGCCTAACGAATAGTATTTAATATGATTTATTAAATCAGAACACAGCTGCAAACTTCTAGCAGTTCCAACCCAACAGAAAAAGTGCTTGTCTTCACCAGGTCAATGACATTCTTGAAAAAATGAATTTCCCCATAATTCACCAACACTAGAAATTATTTAATTCTGCGACTGTTATATGCTTCGATAAGCTGCTTAATTTCGGCTTTTTCGCATTATACTTGCTTACATCTCTGCACTCGAGTCTACGTACATGTAAAAAAAGAGAAAATATTTGTATGTATACAAACACGCTTTAAAAGTTACTCTATATCAGTACTTCTCAAAGTGGTCCCTACGGACCCCATGGGGTCCCTGGTATCATCCAGGGGGTCCTTAGAAAATTTTAATCGATTTGGGGGTCTCTGAACAACGTCAGGGGGTCCGCGCAAGGTTTAATATATAATAAAATAATTGTGACACATATTTATTAATATGGAAGTTAAAATAAATAACAATGAATACGTTTTTAGCAATTTTTACCTCCTAAGTAAAATATAAATATAGACTGGTGCATAAAATACAAGTAATAACAGGCATCGCAGTGAGTCAGGTAGGTTAATACAGGAACGCAATAGAGTCGATACTTGGCTGTAGGCAAGTTTTGACTATGAAAGGGGGTCCGTGGCCCAAAAGAGTTTGAGAGCCACTGCTCTATATGAATTCACACTTAGACTAAAACTATTCGCATATAAAATTTTTAACAAATAATAGCGATCTCTCTTTATACAAACTATATATATTTAAAGATTTCTCGCATTATCTTAAAGCACATTAAATAACGCGAAGGTGACAATCGCTCGACAAGAAAAACTCCGATTCTTTTCGCCTGTTTTTTAAGCAGCCTACTCACGTCGCGATACGAAGCACTACCGAACGTTTACTTGCCATTATTTTGCTCGGTTTTGTTAGACAAAAATTAGAGGAAGCTATTAGAAAATTACCGTTTTGTAATAGGTTGTTTTGCAAAGTGTGTAGGCTGCTTCGATGCCTTCTGTTTCTAATCTCGTAGCTCGCATTATACGCTTGTTTGCTCGTTCGTTTGCCGCGCGGTAATAAATCTTTCGGGTTGTCGCTTCACGATGTGCCCCCGTCGAGTTATCTGTAATGACTTACTTTAACTGTTGTTGTGGTAAACTCGCGATTATTAAACAATATACCATTCTAAGCGCACAATCTCACTAATGTCGTCGAATGCGTGACAGAAATATAAATTATCCGTATAAAAACTGTCTCAGACACCACAAAACGTTTTTTCCACATTTTAAATAAATTTGGTCATATATTGGTTTACAACATGGAATGACGAGAAAATGGCTCTGAGAATTATTGAGGCGCCAGGGTTGATCAATTAATAATAATAATTTTCCAAAAAAAAAATATTATAATGAGTTTTTAATCGACCACATATGCTACATGAAATTCCTGTATCTTTCAAATTTAAACAATCTATGACTGTGGAAATTGTAAGTGACTTTTCCTTTGTATTATTTTCTAGAAGGCTTTTTTTGCGTGGAATAATTATATGCGGGATAAATGAGGTCTTAAGTGTTTCCCAACTGCATTGTCCGATATTTCAATATCAAAATAGCCATTTGGATTCAAAATGAACCTGCGAGTTGCCAAACCCGGCACCTCATTGTGGCTCACAGAGCGGGTACCTGTAGACGCCTTTCATTAGTGGCGAAATACACATCTCCTTATTCGTACTCGTGGCAAGAACTTCATAAATGTGATTCGAAAATATCTACAAAATATATCACATTGTATTTTATTATTTACAATTTTTAGTGATACAAAAAATTTTATATTTACGGTAAAATGGAATCTATCAAAGTGATCAAATGATCTATTTTTATATATATATATATACTTCGTTCGCAATTCTGTTGACCTTGAAATTTTTTTTGGGAAGATTCACGTAAAGTGTTTGTAATAATAATCTTGATATGTTAAAAGCATTTTAATGAAGGTTACTGTCTTGTTAGGTTAGGTTAGGTAAAAAATCTACACTGCATAGTCTAAGGGAAAAATGAATTTCAGTCAAGTGCTTGTAATTTTAAAAAAGAGCATTTCATTTTATGTTTTATGGTAATAGTGTACCAAAATATAATTTACATATGTACACAACGCGACCATAATTTTTATTAATTAATAAAATCAGCAACGAATCTGAATGAATTTCGCAGTGTATCGAATCCAAGCAATTCAATTCTAATAAATTATGAATAATTATACTTATTTAGTGAGGGATTGCAGCAGCTGTCAGATAAGAACCACGAACGCCAACGCACGGTATTTCTCAAGTTAGCTATGTTAGTCCGAGGGTCGTCAGATAAGTTCATGAAAATACAAATGGAATGGTTATACAATCCATTACATCTGTGACTGAAAAAAAGATATATGGAACGCTACATTTGGAAGAAAAAACAGCAAATAAAACTGTAGTAAACGCAGACACATACCATTTTATCGGCTGATAAGACGGTGCCTACATGTTTGTTTACTTGTCTGCTTAACAGCTAAATGGCTAGGAGATTACTAATATTTTGGTATGTAGCGCTTTCGCCATTCTTCAGCCTCAAAAAGTCCTTTATAAATGTGGACTATTACAGATAAAATCAGTATGTCGTAGATATGCTTGAAAATACAAAAAAAATATTGAATTGACACCTGTAAAATTGTATGAACTGAGCTTCGGACCATAGCATCATACATTTTATTATTGGGTTGTTATGGCTGCCGTTAGTGATGACTCTATTATATCGATAGTACGAAAGCATGACTGTTTAAAATTACAGGTTAAATACAACAACAACAAAAAACACTCCCCTGAGTTGTAGTGTTTAGATTGTTTCGGAGCATTAAGTATTGTCAGTTTTGTGAAAAAAATTAATAATGTAATGTGAATTTCTGCAATTTTGGAATCAGAGAACGATGGTTATTTTATATATATATATATTTATATATATATATTGTAGTTTTTTGAGATAAATGTGTTTTTTTGCTACTTAGTCGACTGATCAAATTATATGTTCATTTTATCTGTACTTGGATATAACCAGCTTGTAACATCAGCAAAATAAAACCTAAGGATCAGAAAGTCAGTTGTTTTCTATATATTGGAATTTATTGATATAATTGTGTTAAAAACTTGCTACTTGATCAGACTGATCAAGTGCCCCTAGTAACTGGGCATCGAGAGGCCAAGTTGTGCAAATGTAAGTACCTGTTCCTATACAATCGACGTTTGTTCCGTTTTTTTTTTTTTTTAAACACAAACTTGATCTTCTATCATAGACATTCTCTTTCCACTACAAAAGACTTATTCCAAACAACATCGCAGTGCTTTGTTCATTAGCTTAGTAAACAATGGCTCTGTCGGAATTAACGAACTCGCGTTCTGTAGTGTGCGTAACCCAGTGTTGCCAGTTTAGCGTATGATACTCTGTATTTATATATGATTGAGTTAATCCTTAAAACAAACAGCTAAAAATATATATATATATACCATCCAAAATTATATGATAGACGACAAAAGATCGAGAGTTCGCAGGTTCGATTACTGACAGGTATATAAAATAGTGACACGATAATACTTACATCTATTTCAATTGAATATATGAAAAAAAAATGATTGCATTTGTCGATGTTAAATATGTATTATCTCCGCTGTGTTGCTATCTATCACTATATTCTTAAATCCAGGTTTTTTTCTGAATAAAGCTTTCTAAAATTAGCCTTAAAAACATCAAACTATGAGCAAAATTTCTAGTGTCAGTTGCGTCTTATTTTACTAAGAGAATAAAAAATCCAATTGGAAATCATGACTCAAGTTTAATTGTTTTAAGTGTTAGGCTGTTTAAAATTGTTAATCAATATTCAACGGTCAGATTATGCATAGTGGTTAGGAAATTAAGAAATAATGTTGTATTTGTTTTTGTTCAGGTGATATTGATTTTCATTATAAAATCGTTAAGATCTCTTTAACCTTGTACCTGTTAATCAGTGACTCTTCGACACTTAATGACATTAAAAGACCTTCAATTTTTCATCATAAAAAAAAACCAATTGACTTACAACAAGCGAAAAAAAATCATGGTTTTATTGTACCTTTATGGACACCTTGTGGTTAACATGGGACAAATTATAAAAATAGTGTATTCAGTATATTTTTTTAAATAGAACATTCGTAATTTATTTTAATCAGTGGGATACTATTTTACTAAAAAGATTAAAGCTGAGCATTTAAATGGTTAAATACCACGTTAAATAAACACTGACAATTGTTTTTTTTTATTAGTCAAGTCGAGAAATCACGGTCATGGTCATATTAAACACACAAGTATTTCTAAGCTTAGCACCATAAAATGAAACCGGATTCAAAACATTTGCTGCGCCTAGTAAAATCACAACAATCCAATTGATTTCTGTATATCTCTTCGGTCAGATTTATTAAATGATATTGTTCTGTTGCAAAGAATTACATAAATGTCAAGGCTTCATATTAAATATTAAAATAATTCCTTGCATTATGGCTCGGAGATACGACGCACAATAATGAGAAGATAGCAAAGGCCTGGGAGACACAGCTTATCGTACAGTATAATATAATCCTATTATATTCAATATATTATCGAATTAACTGGCATGTTCCCAGGTAAGACATCTGTTCTCAAAGCATAGCTTTTTTGGTTTTTTTTATTTTTATTGTACAATATAGATCAGGGGTGTCAAACTCAATTTTGCAGAGGGCCGTATATGAAATTTAGAATGTGTAGGCGGGCCGGATTCAAATAAAAAAAATGTACTGAATTATTATAACATTTTATATATTTAATTATATAATATACGGCGTGTGCATAAATTTTTCGGATTTTTTCGTGAAATTGGAGCTTTATTATAAAAAATTGGTACAATATATTCTATTCAGAGTATTGTCCATCGTATTCCAAGCGTATTCCAGAAAGGGCATTCTGCATCGATTGAAACAAGTGGTTGTCGGAAGGGGCAAGGTCTGGGCTATAAGGCGGGTGAAGCAGAACTTCCCATTCACTGTTTTCCAAATAGGTTTTAACCGATCAACATGTGGCCGAGCATTGTCATGATGGAAAATTACAGACTCGTGCTTGGTCGCATATTCTGGCCGATTTTCTGCCAATGCTCGCTTCAAACGCATCAATTGTGTCTGTAGAACTTGCCCGTGATAGTTTGGCCTGATTTCAGCAGATCATAGTGGAAGATTCAAAAGCAAGGAAATTGGGTGCCACATGAATTGAAGCTGAGAGACGTCGAAAGGCGATTTTGCAATTCGGAAATGCTGCTTGAACGCCACAAAAAGAAATCATTTTTGCATCGTATCATCACTGGTGATGAAAAGTGGATTCGCTACGATAAGCTGAAGCGTAAAAAATCATGGGGTAAGCCCGGACATGCAACAACATCGACGGCCAGGCCAAATATTCATGGCGCCAAGGTAATGCTGTGTAGTTGGTGGGATCAGAAAGAAATAGTGTACTAGGAGCTTCTGAAATCAGGCGAAACTGTCAATGGGCAGCGCTACCGACCAACAACTGATCAATTTGACCCTTGCAGTGCTCGAAAAACCGCCAGAATGGGACACGAGACACGAACGAATGATATTGAAGCACGACAAAGCTTCGTGCCATCGTCCAGGACACCATCAAAACGCTGAAATAGGATCTGCTACTGCACCCGCCTTATTTACCAGACCTGGCCCCTTCCGATTTTTATTTGTTCCGGTCGATGGCGCATGGATTGGCTGGGCTACACTTGGCCAATTTTGAAAAAGTGGAAAATTGGATGCTTGAACGGTTGCGGTCCGACGCATCGTTTTTTCGTCACGGTATTCGTGTACTGCCAGAGAGATAGCAAAAATGTGATGATACTTTGAATAAACTATTTTTTTTTAAATTATACACTTTTCATTGATAAAAAAAAGCCGGAAACCTAGTGGCACGCCTAGTTGGACTAAATGGAAATGGAAAAAATACTCAATTCCAAAAATATAATTATAAAATTATTGTTTATATTTTTATGTTAAATAAATAATAAGTAGTAGTAAATAATAGTATGAAAATTCTGGTAATTGGGCTGAATTGGGGCAAACAAACTTTTGTTTTGAAAAATCATAATTTTATCAAATCATCTTCAAGACTTTATTTGACCTTGTAAAAGGACGGAAATTAAATAATAAACAAATAGGTAAATATAAATTTTAATTTTTATAATATTCTGTAAATCAACCAGCTTTCCGCCCAGTAAAGTGATAATTAAATAAATGAAATAATGAAACGATTTCGATTTCCGAGTGAGATCCGTACTGACTGGGGCTGAAATGGGTGTATTTTCTTTCCCTGAAAGCTTTTGTCACTTTTTTGCGAAACGTGTCATCATATTTTTTTAACTATCGATTAATTTTTCTTTGTTGAAAGTTGGTTTAGAATATTAAAAAAGCTTTCAATTATGTTTATATATTTTTTATTATTAAATTACCGATCTTTTTTAAGGTAAAATAAATTCTTAAAAATGTTGAAAAATTAGATAAAATTACGACTTTTCAAAGCAAAACTTTGTTAAAAAAAATTGTTATAATTTTTTAGCTAATCTTTTACAATAGGTTTATTGGTAATCTTTTATTTCCAATTTAAAAAAAGACACCTAAATGCTTAGGGTTCTAGATCCATCGGTTATAATAATCTCCCAATTCCTAAACTTTAATCTGGAAAATACATATTAATCATATTAAAAGTAAATATACAAGAGATAAAAAATCACGTCTTTAGAAGAAAGAACGCATCTAACTTTTAACATTAAATTTTTTTCTATTAATGCAGTAAATTTTTCGCAAAAAATTGTCAAAAAACTCAAAAATTGATCCATCAAAGGGATCAGCCACCATAAGATACTATTTCAACAGACTTTTTTATGTTTTTCTGGAAATAATTATTATTTGGAAATTATAACTATTAACTTATTTTCGTTTACATTTCTCATTTTAATTAGTAAAAAAAATTTTTTTTTCTTAAATAATTTTTTTATTGAGGTTGGACAGGAAAATGGTCGGCGGGCGCACGGAAAATGATCGGCGGGCCATGGCGCCTGCGGGCACAGAGTTTGGGACCACCGTGTTAAAGTATAGCCTGATGCGGTTCAATAGTAGTAACGCCATCTCTTAGAAAATCCGAAAAAATTAATGCACACATCGTATATATATAATATAGGATTGTTAAAAATCATATCAAAGTTATAAAATAGGGTAATTATTTTGAGCTCGAGGATCCAGATACCTGACTTCTCTTGTTTTTGACAAGCTCATTGATGTCAGGTATCGTATTCATTGTAATTATTTTAAGAATTGATTGGAGATGTTCATTCGTAAGTCTTGTGCGATGTTTGTTCTTATTTATTTTCATGACGGAAAACATCTGCTCACATAAAAAGGTACTATCAAACATGCACAGAATGCGTGCTGCATGCTTTTTTAATTCCGGGTAGTTATCCAAACTCTTGAAATATTGTGTATAAAATGTAAGAGCGTTTACCTCTTTAAATTTTTTTTTCAAAATACTTGAAATTACTTATAAATGTAGTGTGCGCATTTTAAAATATTCGTAGAGGAATTGAGTGAAGTTTAAAAGCTCTAAAAAACATGATTCTTCTTTCTGTGACACATTGCGATCGCGGGCCGGATTGATACGGCCCGCGGGCCGGATGCGGCCCGCGGGCCGTATCTTTGACATGACTGATATAGATAGTTAATAAATAACAAAAATAATAGCTTAGGAGAGTTAGCTCATTTGATATTGCAAAAAACTCACACATCGTATTAAGTGACAGCGTGGGATGTTTTTTAGGATATATTGAGTTTTTGTTGTAAAATGAAACGTAGATTAGATTGGAAGTAACAGCTCATACTTTTATTACAGCTTTTATATATATATATAAAAGCACGTAAGAAAGTAGTTATAGTTTCAATGTCAGCACGGATATATTTTTTTAAACGTTTTTATTGTTGAATATTATTTACATTTGGAATTAGTTAGCTAGCTATAAATAAATTGGAAAAAGTTGTTTGTAATAATATCCAAATATTAAATACGCATGTAGTAGTAGTCACTTAGAACGAAAGCGCAGATTTTTTTTGGTTTTAATAATGTAGAAGTAATCAAATCAGATCAAACTGGTAATAAAATTTTAATATGATACATAGCTGCAGTATTAATAGTCATTTAAGAAAGTGGTCTTCATTTTAAATGAAAGTGAGGAGTAGTTTTTTGGAGTATGTTGAGTTTTTATTTATTAACAATATTTCAGTTTGTAATCTTCACCTTAAAGCAAGATATTTGTATTATATAAATATCAACAGAATATAGCCATCATTTCAAATCACAGTACGAAGTATTTTTTTAGGTTGGGTTATATAATCAAATATAGATTAGTCAAAAACGTTAGGAAACATAAATTGCTCACGGGTTGATTGGCGAGGAGGTTTTAAATTATTCGTTGGTTCACGTGATGTTGTAAATACAATAAGACCTTAAAAGCAGCTCGACAACTAAAGATAAATTTAAGCTTAAGGTATACATTAAGAAGATCATCACTATATGTGGTTTATAAGCAAATCAGTGTGTATTGAGGTGGCCATGGTGTCTGTTAGTCATATATGCAGTAAAATATAATTATCCTAGATATTTAACCTCACTTATACAACTGCTTAGGAATTTTCTTTTAAGGAGGCAAGAATGATCTTAGAATCTTTTTACGCCACGAGTATGCTCTGGATTGAATTAAACACGCTAATATTTTAGATGAATTTTTAATTAAATAGGTATTACATTAGAAGCTAATATCATATTTTATTTATAATGCATTAGATTTAAAATGAAATGAAACGTTCACTTAGAGAAATTAATTTACAAGAGTTAAATAAAAATTCCATGTTAATGCTTTAATGATTGATCAAGCTTTCTTTTATTTTTTACTTCAATACAAAGTGAATCAAGTAAGAAACCACACTGGCCTCTTTTAAGTGAGACGCGGCGGCACTGTGTGATATAATTGAATATAAAATATATCAATTAATAAATAACGCCTCTCTTATACGGGGCTGAATGATATTTATAATTACCGACGTCAAAAAACCAAACATAGAAAAACTAGCAGCACACGCTAGATATCTCCACCGATGTCCAGTCTGGTTCGGTGCATCGTCCGGCTCTCGAGCTCACAACCCGTTTGCGTAAGTAACACAACCACTAGGCCATAGATTCCCAAAGTGGTCTATATTGACCCCCAGGGGTCCGCATAGACCACCGAGTCCGGTCTGCAAGGGGTTCACATCAGCGAAAAAAAAAATTAACTGCATGAGGTGTAAATTAATACCCAGGCCTTCCAAAATGTCATAATCTTCTTGAGACAAATTTAATTTATGCAATTATATTTATTATAATGACATCTACTTCTTCTGATGCCTCTTCTCATAAGAGGTTGACGACCATTTGCTCGAACATATCCCTATCCTGGGACAGACACTTCCGATCTCACGTAAATTTCCTTCTTCCAATGCCCCTTTTTCCTTAGACAATCAGCTGGAGGATGCTTTATTTATTGTTACGAAAAATGTGGCCAAAATAGGAGACCTTCCGCTTTTGTGTAAGTGAATACTTATTCACTTACAAGTTTGATACTAGTTTATTCAGCTTATTCAGGCTTATCTCTTTCATTATGGAAAATTTATTTTTAATTAATATGATTAAGTATAAAAATATCATCGTGACTTGTGCGAGATTCGAACCCACGTCCACAAGCTTACATGGCCGGTGCATTTATCCAATTATGCTAACGAGCCACTTCCATTTAGCGAGAATCCTACATATCCACATTATCCACACGTCTACTGTACAGTGAATTCTCTAAAAAAAAGAAGTTGATGAATTAAAAAAAAAAAATAGTTTTATGAAGCCACGTGGTTTACGAGTTAAAAAGTTTAGGAACCGCTGCCCTGGACCATTGACAATATTGGCCAGCAAGTGTGGAGGCGCGCCGAGCGAGTTGAAAGTAAAACCGATCTGATATTGAAAGTTGTACGGCAAACGAGATCGCCCGGGACGGAGATAATAAATCGCGCCGAACGTGTGATAAGGCGGTGGGAACGCATGTGCATGGTCTGAGGTCTCTGGCGGCCATTGTTTTTGGTGGAAAGTGTTTTCGGATTACGATTCCTTTGAGATTATCTTCGTTCGGCGCCGACACTCCCATGATTTCGCCGATTCTCTCCTTCCCTAGCCAAGAGTTTCCGTTTGGACGATTTTCACATACTCACGCCCACATTCTTAAAAAAAAATATTTTTTGTATAAAAAAATTATTTATCAAAAGGATACTTACACGTATAATATCTCATTGATTTTTCTATGCAATGTATAAAAAAAAAATTCTTTGTAGTCAAAATTTTTAACTAAACTTGCAGCTGAAACTGCACCATCTAATCTAAAAACGAGTGGTTGCTTTTATTTACTGCAGGCGTTTTCAATATAATATAAATTTAAAAAAATTCAAGTTTTAAGCATTCAGTGTTGAATTATTCATACTTTTAGAGTGATATAAATATCGTCTGCTGTATAGCAATTGTAAAGCATTCTCAGGGCCGACTGAATCTGAGATGTATTTTGAACGCTTTTGTATTGATACTAACAATGTATTGAATCTGTAATAGTTAGGAAAATTTATCGACCGTTGTCGCCATAGACATTTCAAACCGGATATTCGCTAAGCCACACAGATTATTTTCTTGGGCGTTGCAAGGTAAATACCCTTTGATACTTTACGATTATTATTGCCGTGAGTGCTCGGCCAGGTAGATTGCCTTGATGTGGAGCGAATTATTTCCCGTAATTTGTCTCTGTTTGAGTTGCTTGTCAAATCACTTTAAGAGCTTTTTTTTGTTCGGGACTGAAATATTTAACTAAGTTTATTGTTCGTAATGTTTTTAAGTATATTTGTTGTGTCTCATCTGCACGGAAACATATTTTAATAATTATATATACATTATTTAATATAAACAGGAATGCTTCTAAAATAATCCTGCCTTTGACAAGTATTTTTTATATAATTTTTTTACTTTAAATACAAAAGTTATTTTAAAAATCAAGGAAAAAGTTTCTATGGTAGTAAAATATTGTTATCAATTTAAAACGCCTTACTTAAATTACAGGTAAATATCGATGCTAAAAATTTATTATAAACCTTTGAAATATTTAACTTAAACAAATTATTAATTCCAAATATTTATTTTTGTAACAGGCGTTAAATATAGTTTTTATTTGGCAAAATTCGTTTCTATTTTATTTCACGATTTTGAAAATTTAGCACTTCATAAAAAATATAATATAATTTAAGAAAAATATGCCTTCGTTTAAAAATACTATAGCATATTATATAGAAAATCCTATAGTTATAATTAGCTGAATTTATTAAAATATCTAATAAATACTTCTATGTACTATAGCATTAGCAATACCACACGCATCGACGTTTCTCCAAAGTCGTTTTGAGGTTACAGGTGTCAGCACAAGAACGCTATGATTTAAAACCGGAACGTCTCAAATGGCCAGCCATACATCTCCTACCATTCCCCACACTATTAACAGAAACGTGAATGTGCGTGACAATTTTTTTACTTTTAAATGAAGTATAAAATTAAATTGACTATTTGAAAAATATAAGATTCGTGAGCAATAGATTGATACCAAAAGGAATCCAAGTAAAAAAATATTCGTTGCAGGTTTCTTCTCATGAAAACCAAATATTTATTAAAAATATTTAAAATTAAATCACATATAAACGTACACTTATAAAATAAATGCATTCTCATAGTTTTACAATTTTTAATAAATCAAAAACAATTTATAATATTTTTTATTAATGATAAGGGTAACTTCGTATTCTTTCTTCACTACACGAACAAAACAGTTTTGAATTGAAAGTCAGAATCAGTTTTGTTCTGCATGTGATGATGACCAAGTCTGTTGGTCGAAACTAGTCATGCAAAAACTATAATAAACTCAAAGTGAAGAAAGAATACAAAGTTACCCTTATCATTAATAAAAAAATGGATCTTCACGAATCAAATGCCATGTCCCTCAACAACAATTTATAATATTTTTTTAAATTGTTAAAAACATGCGCTTTCTTAAGACGTAGCAAAAAATCGTGTCACTGACTTGCAGCTAGCCAATATCAAATGGTTTTTTTTAAAGTAAACAACGCAATGTAGGACGCTCAATTTTTGATGGTTTGTGAATATAAATTTTTAATTTTTTTATTATTTTGTTTGTATATTTCATACTCAGTGTTGGTCTTGTGAGGTCTCTAAGCGACAGTCGATGAGTGCGTCATGGTTAGGGGTGGCTGTGAGTCAACCGGGGGTGGATCCGACACCCTGGGGTGGGGTCTTGCCGTATTGCCAGTGATTGAGTCCGGAGTGGCACGACAGGTTCAATGTCGGTCATGATGGTGTCCGACGGTAAGCGATTTCTAACGAAACATTTGCACGCATCCTCTGTGAGCGATGGCGCGTGACACAGTTGCAGTGGCTCACACCGTGTGGGATATGGGAAACCCAGCACAGGTTCTCAAAGAATCTACAAACAATATTTTCTTGCTTGAAGCTGAAAATATATCAAATCACTCAGATATTATAATATAAAAAGTAAAAAATTGTATAGCCAAGAGACAACGACATTCATCGAAGCTTTTAAAAAACGAAAACAGTTACAAATAAAAATGTCGTTATGTCGTGTATACTTGCAATTTTATATACATTATTATTGATTGTTTAAAACACTGGTTCCCAAAGTGGTCAATATCGACCCCCAGGGGTCTATTTTGCCTTGCAAGGGGTCAATGATAACAAAAAATTAAATTGGGGGTCCACGAACTGTACGAGTGTGGATCCCATTTAAGCAAGTCACACCAAAATTTAGGCATTCCGTAAATGTTATAATAGAACACAGATTGAACCTATGTACATACATAATAATGCTGTTATACTGCATTATGGACTTTTGCAAGAAGGTTTTTAATAGTTTTTCCATCTTCATACCAAACGGAGAAGGGTTTCAGTGCAGTTGTCAACCATCTTACAAAAAAAAGAAATAGTTATTCAATGTTTACATACCGACATAAAATATGGCGCACCCTGTATATCAGATGTCAAAAAATATGTTTGAAGATGATGAATTAGCAAAAATTCAATATTAGCAAGCCAGGGGTCTACGAATAACAGGAAAACTCGACAAGAGGTCACGGGACAAAATAGTTTGGGAACCTATGGTTTAAAACATACATATACAATGGGATCTCGATTAATCGAATTTCAAGGGAAATGCTGAAAATTTCGAGTAAGAGTTATCGACTTAACAAGAATTGCTATGATTTGGCACAAATGCTAAGTGTATTTTTTTAACTCGAAATAACATTTTGTTATAAGGCCTAAATAATTCGAGATACCGCGTATTTAAGGGTTCGGCAGAAGGGAATGGCAAATTTTTTCGTCTTACTGAGTATTACCACTTAACGAGGTTCGAGTTATCGAGATTCTACTGTATATTATATATATATAATTTATTATACATACACATATATCAATTACAACGGCTGCCTCATTAAATCCTTTGTACGGAAATCGCTTTGTGCTGTTTTCGTCAATCTCGGCGAGATCTGCCCCCACAAACGGGCATCCCGCTAACAGAATAGCTGCACTGTGAATCGGGATTAAACCGAACAAAGTGCATAAAGGCTTCCCGAGCGCTGTCCGCCGCGCCGCTCTACCCGCTCGGGCACGTATGTTTTGTTAACTCAGTGTCAACTTAACAGTTAGTTAATTATGTCGAACAATAGCTTAACCTCAATCAACGGAGCCCGGACTACTGTTGACGTCGCCTGTGGAAGAAGGCCAGACCGGGTGTTCATATGCCATAATGTTCTGCTGTGAATTATTCACAACACTGTCGCGTGAATGAGAATCGAGCGCGCTCCAATATGTGCACCATGCGTCTTATATATTTAGAACATAGGTTCCCAAACTATTTTGTCTCGTCGACCCCTTGTCGAGTTTTCCTGTTTTTCGTAGACCCCTGCGTTGCTAATATTTATTTTTTACAAATTCATCAACTTCAAACATACTTTTGATATACAGGGTGCGCTATATTTTATGTCGGTATATAAACATTAAATAACTTTGACATTTATCAACCGATTGACTTGAGTAAACATATTTTAAAACGTTAATTCAGTACAATTTTAACCATGCTTCACACTGAAACAACGTGCCGAAAAAGTGACGCTGTACTTAACTCAAATATCGTGGCCAACATGGCCAATGGGATCCACTCTTGAGACCCCCATTTACAGTTCGTGGACCCCCAATTTAATTTTTCGCTGTCATCGACCCCTGGGGGTCGATATTGACCACTTTGGGAACCTATGATTTAGGGTCTCATATTGCGTCGTACTCTCATAGTAAATAATTTAGTGATTAGCGTTGATTATAACCGACCTTTCCTTAAATAATATTTCCTTGCAATATAAAACTGCGAAGTAGAAAAATCCGGGAACCTACTACACTACACTATTTACAAATATGTTCAGTGAAGTGTTGACCAACCTCCTCTGAGAAGAGGCACTAAAGAAAAGAGTAACTGAATTATTTTATCAGTTCTGTATTGATTTTCAGTTGCATTCCTGTTTTTCTATATTTTGATACGCATCCATATTTTGCTTGCAGACTTCCAGTGTCAGAAATGAAAAACACACATTTAACAAAAATTGTGGTCACATTACTCGAACGACAATTACGTTCCATTTAATTGCGTATTTTATACCATGTAAGTAGATAAACGCTTATTTACGCAGATTTCTTAGAATCTAGCTGTAACTTAGTCACTACTGCGGCGTGTAATGTTTACGCTGGGCAATCATTGATTAGGTCTGTGGCCAGATCTAATTCAGGATTTATAACAATAATGATGGTATGAATATACGCACGGATCCCTTGGGCTTTGGACGGTTGTTATTCCATTTGGGAGCTGTCGATGCTTGCGATACAAATGAACCACTTCGTAGCTCAGAGCGACAGACCAATTAGGACTGGAGTGCGTGGCCAGTGCGGACGATGTATCGCCCCAGCATATTTCATTACAAAGTAATAGACGTTTGATTATAATAAAATGCCTTAATAACAACTTTCGTACGCATTATGGAAGAACGTGCGAGCGGCCGCGGAGCTCGCATGGCGTTAAGGGGAACGACATCGCGTTTCGTTGAATTCCACCACCGTGGTCTTAATAAAACGAGATTCTCGTTGATTTTTATTAAAAAATTTTTTTTTTAATTTTTTGTTGATAATTAAGCGTTCATAATTTAAATTCATTTAAAAAATAGGATGTCCCAAAATTAACGCAAGATTTGAATTTGTCGCCATTCCTGTAGTAAAGTTTTGGGAACACTTAAAAAAAAAACCAATTTGACAGCTGACAGTTTAGGGTTACCCTATTGCATTGACTTTATGATTCATTTAATAAATAACAATCAAAAGACTAAAAACTGCGTTTTCTATTTAATTCAAATCTTGAGTTAATTTTGGGACAACTATACAAGAAAATTATACGCAACCAAACTGCTTAAATTTTCACAAAAATTTGAAACAAGAGTATTGCGAAAAATTATCTGTTGCTGATTACTCATGATGAATCAGTGTTCATGGTTTTCTAAGGAGAAAGTAGTGTAATGGATCTCCGGGTCCTTATACATCGCAGTTTTATATTCGAAGGAAAAGTTTGCGTATTTATTGATAAATTTAAAATGTATTTTTTTACGATTGAATATTTTAAAACCTAGAAAGCAGAGTACGGGGGTCTTAACGTTGAAGTCAGATCGGGTACTCTCTTAAACAGATTATGTTGTATTCATCACCGAGACGTGAAAACGTAGTTTCAAATGTCGACATAAAAAATATATACAATGTTGATCTCAATTTCCTCTACAAGTATTAACAGTACTAATGTAATAACCCGGCGTGCTTGGAAATAAAAACACACCTGTAGAAAAACTATATTGGGTACATCTTTTGTGCTTAGCCTAGCTTTATTCAATTGAAAGATAGTAAATCACATTCAACGCACATGTTGTATGTTTAATTTCAATCAATTAACTATAACCTTTGCCATTTGGCTTAGAATTTGATACTGAATAAGTGATTTATAGATTAAGGTTGTGCCAGAACTGTAAACTTCTCTGAATATCAGTAATGAGTGATCATAGTCGTTTTATCGGCCACAAACTCTCGTCTATCTGATAGTATGAAAAAATTAAAAGTAATAACTCAATTTAAAAATTCTGTAAATAGTCGAATAACAAAATGATTACGATCATTCTTGTTATTAGTCACTTTTGCCTTTTAGTTAGAAGAAACCTTTGAAATAAAATAAAATTGACCGTAATCTTGTAGATATTCAGCTATCCTTAATTATTGTGATTTTTTTATATTTCTCTGTTATAACAAAGTGACAATAAATCAATCAAGTTCAATATATATTTTTATGTAGTAGTGTGTAGGCAGCTTAAAATTAAACGACCATAAAGCACAACACTCCATAGCACCTCTGGGTATTATAAAATTATATGTATTTATTGGGGATTTTTTTTATAACAGCCAATAAAAACTTGATGAAACTCCTACTAAATTTCTTCACTTTAATTTTAGAAATAAATAATGCTTTATAAAAGAAACCGGGCAAGTTTCTATAGATGAATGATGAAAACTTCGTTTAGTGTTTTTTAAAATTATTATTATCTCACTCGCCTCAAATTTTTTCACTGTTTTTTTTTAATACATTCAATTTTTATGTAGGAATAACAAATTTAATCGCACATTAAAAATAATATTAATAACCTCTTAATTACACAATAACAGCAAATTGTGATTATATTGCATTTCAGATAAAATGAAGTGGCAATGAACAGTTCAATTTTTTCTTTTGTATACAAAAGAAGTAAGAAGTAAAAACTTTTGAGCATAAAAATACCGGTATTTGTTGTCATCTTTTTGTGTGTATTTACTATTAATAAAACTTATTGTATTCACTAACCTATTATTTTTTTTGTTACAGGTAACCGTTTTATTTACAAGTTTCTGCTTAAATCTTCGTAATAAGAGCAGCACCAATATCAAGGTAACTGGGTTTCTGTTTATAACATAAATAAATAACTAATTAAAATATGACTTATCGTGGTATTTTATGGAGCCTTTGCAAAAAAATGTATATGTTGGAACGTGAATAATGAATTTTAATGCAGATGTTAATTAATCCGCCGTTATTGGAGCTCCTTTCTAACGATTCCGTTATTTGTTACTATAAATTTAAATACATAAGTATAAGTACAGTGTTTGTATATTTTTCTGTGGTTGTTTTCGATATATGAAGGTTTTGTTGTTGTTCTTCATTTTTATCTTATAAGCTCGAATAATCTGATAAATTTTTTTTTTAAAGAAAATGATGGTTTTGATCATATGAGACTTTCTAGTTTTACTTTGCAGCCTTTTCGTAAGCCTTGTAGAAACGCAGTCAGTCAGTCCCTATCCTGCTCCAACCACTTGCAATTCAATGAAATATCGGTTATAGTACATGAATTTATAAGCATCGGCAAATTAGATTGGCGGCTCTCTCTTCGTGCCTGGACGAGGCACAGGTGAGATAATGGGCTTTGCAGGTACTGCAAAGCCCACTACACACAAGGCAGCACAACCGATAACCGACCAACAAATCGTAAAAGCTGTAAGGTGTAACACTGCCTACAATTTTTTTCAATTTCGCCTATTACAATCGCGAAAACATGGCCCAATACACGATGCAATTTATCGATCGGTTTTCTATTAAAGTGCTTTTATTAATCAGTACTAATAAATCAGTTCTGTAACATCGTTAATAAATTTAAATGATTCATTCACAAAACAATAGTAAAGCGCAAAAAAACTGACAACCACCTACAAATTGCATCACAACAATTTTTTGTCAATTTCGATGATAAAAATCTTGGAAATAGCCAATAACAATTCGTTGACGCAATTTATTTGTCGGTATATACAATTTGATGGTCGGTTGTCAGTTGTGCTGCTTCGTGGCCTCACACCTTCGGACAGTCTCTCAGGTGAATGATATCTGAACTGACACCATTGCAATGTTTACCTAGCACCTAAAGTTCGCACGAATGTCAAACATTGAGAAATTTTTATATTCTTACAGTTTGTTCACATTGAAACTACACTTTGAAATAAAATATACAATATTTTTCAACAATATTATTTTAAAATGGATATGTATGGAAGAATGCAATTTAATAGCATTAAAATATTTTTACTAGAATTTTTCTCTTCTATGATGAATATGCTTAGTAATATTATACATTGTACCGGTAATACTAAGTTATGCGTACTGCAGAATGCGAGTTTGTTAATTCCTTCGCAGCCTTTGTCTACTAATCTAATGAACAAACCACCGCGATGTTATTTGAAATAAGCCTTTTGTAGAGAAAAAATAATGTCTACGATAGAAGATCAAGCCTGTGTTAAAAAAAACTGAACAAACGTCGATTGTATGAGAACAAGTACCTACGTTTGCACAACATGCCTTCTCAGTTTCTTAATTTACAAGCAGAATGCATCCAAGTACCAATAATATTATATATATATATAAATAATAAACTATAAACTCACTAATTTGTAAAATTGAAAGTATTAGCGGTGATTGTGTCTGTTGAATACGGTAAATCATATAAAACTAGTGATAGTTTTTTTACTCAGGGTTTTTTCGTCTAATCTCATTCAATATATTTTGTCAAGTAATCAATCCCTTGATAACAATATTATTTTGTAACTTTCATATCTTAAATGAGGCAAGCTGATAAGTACATAAAACATTGATAGAAAATTACAATACGTAAATGTGGGACTTTATAAATAACTCGATTTTTTTATTTACAGTGATTTTTTTTTTGCAATATATTCTGTACTTCTTTATAATTACTAGTATAAAGACCACTTGATAACACTTAATACCCAGATAAAACTGTAAAGCAAAAAAAGAGATAATAACAAGTGTGCTAGAACTGATTTCCAGCCATTAAATCTGGAATGGGATCAATTTCCATGTACGGCGTCCACTGTGGGTGCTCGCTCAGTGGCGTACCTACGAGGGCAGTCTGATAATTTTGGGGTGACATTAGTCTAAATTATATATAAAAAAATTTAAAAAATCAACCATTAAATTAACGCACTAACCAAGTGACTATTTTGTAAATCAGTGACCGCCCCAGGGGGTAAAAGCTGATGGTACGAACGACACTGCTTGCACTTTTACTTCGACTCGTTTTACTACCTCGACAACCTTGCACAGCTTGGACAATTACAATAAAGAGCAAACGAAACATCCAAAACGTTTATGTCTCAGGCATGCAGGCTGAAGACCACACTGGGATCATTGATAAGTAGTTTTCTTGTGAACCTGCCATCATCTTGTTAAATGTAAATCACTCCTGATGTAACTTATTCAAATAGCCAGTATAACATGTAAACCGCGCAGCCCAATTATATGCAACTTTTATGTGATTCTATTCAATTGGTTTTTTTTACTAACGCTACAAAAAAAATTCTATAATTATAACAGCTGAATAAATTGAGGTGACCTCAAGTTATATTTTCGATGCAAGCAGTAGATATCTTTACGTAATTAATCTAAATAAGAGCAGATTAGTTAATGTACTCCAAAACCACTCTATTTGAATACGAGATTTTTTTGTACTTAACCACATTTTTGGTAGAAAATCAACAAAATTTAGAATTTATATAAAGTAAATTAGAAGTCATTTTAAGTGTTTTCAAATTTTAACTCAAGGGGTTAATTTTTCAGCATGTGCCTCCCAGTTTTAAGAGCTCGAAACTCGCTGGGATTTCCCCGTGAGATGTTGAAAACGAAAATATCCGACAACTTAAACGGCTTCGCATTTTACATCAGAATTCAGATATTTATACGTCTTCTGCAAACCGAAGTTAATATAAAGGAATAATATAATAAAAAGAGTTTAAAACACGATTAAAAATAATATAAAACACATGTTGCTCTAATCCGACGACCACCTACTGCATATAATTCCGTCTGCACCAGAAAATAAAAGACATGATTTAATAACGAGGTATAATTATTGAATAAATCGGAATAAGTCGGAGCGAAGGAGAGTGAAAAATGAGGCGACTTGTCGGGCTTGTGCAGGGCTAGCCGATATTTCAGGGATGTGCCACACGGCACACCCCGCCACCCTCCACCCTCCACCCTCCATCCACTACCCTCCACCCTCCACCCTCCAACTGCCAACCCCTCCCCAGCGCACGCGCTTTGAATACCGCATTTATAACTAATCATCCTACAATTGAACTTTTAATATACCCAAAACCAACATTTAATAAAATTATTCAACGTGGTTTTATTTATGAGTTAAAAACATTGTAGTCGATCAATCGCTTATCTCTTTTAGTCGAAGCATTTCCAGAAGGTATTATCTTCAAGGGTCGTGATATGCATTTTATTTATCATTATTTTATTTACGTATTTGGTAAACTCCCGTTCGAGAACTGGTTTTCACATTAAACAACAAGATACACTGTTATATTTGCTCAATACGTTTGTATTGCAATATTCATTTTTCACATAAGCATTACGTCCACGACAGGCTAGTTCAATTCGTGATTTACCATTTTTTGGTTTGTGTATCTGGAGAGGCCCTAGAACAGCGAAAGCGCTCACATACAATAAACTATCGCAATCTAGCCGGTCATGTTTATTATTAATATATGTATGCATAAATAATTGAATATAATCGCTAGTGAGTTATATTAAGTGGGCAGGGTGTGGTGGAACACCTTGATTTAATCACGTTCGGCCGCGACAAACCTCCCGCGGGGAGCCTGGGCGCGCAGCACAGCCTTAACGACCGACACTCCGTAACGTAAACTACCCTGTGCTTTAATTACTCATATCGATATTCTTATTTCAGCTTCTATTGATAACAAGCAGCAAACCCTTTTTGTTACTAGTGAAATTATGTTTTTTTTCAAAACAGATGGTCTCTTCTATTTATATGTGATAAACGCTTTGATTTCATCATTTATGTTTAATATTACATCTTTACATATTTTATTATACATATTATCTTAGTGGTATTAAATATTATAAAGCAAACAAAATTATGCTAGTCCTTTTGCCACGGCTGTCAAGGTCGAAATGAGACTGAATTAAGTTGCAGTTCTTAATGGTGCCGCACCTATCTTGGATAAGAAATTCTTCCGAAGTTTGAAAGGAAGATAACGTAATCTTTGTAAAATGATATAGGCAGTGCTTAGGAACGAACTTTAAAGAACAAGATCACATAGACATATACAAGATATCACCATAAATAGTTATCACCGCACATTGAATTTCCGCACCAAACAAAGTGGTTAATATGGTTATCGGCTATGAAACCTGTTAACGAGATCTTCAACATGCCGGTGTCGCTTTATCGACAGTTGACCAGTGTCGGTATTTATTACTTAGGTGGTATTTATTTAATATATTTTTTTAATCAACTGATACTAATGTGTAATATTAATTGTAGTAAAATCATCATACACGGGCCCCATTCCCTACATTTGTACGGATGCTGTTATCTTCGCTGGTTCTTTAATTTAATATTAAATACTCATCTAGTCGAGGCGTGTTGATAAAATTTAAATATCAGTTATTTTTATATCAATCAGTATAAACGAATTGCCTACATATTTCGATTTAACCACATCAGTGATGCCGAACCTTTTAAACTTGGAGTACCGAAATAAAAAAAATAAAATTAAACACGTGCCACAGACTGTGGTTTTGAATGCAAACGACGCGTATTACAGTATTATTACTAATATGATTAGGCACATTAGTTCACACATAGATGATTAAAGAAATTTTCAGAAAAATATCATCGTAATTTGTGTGGGATTTAAACCAACATCCCCAGGCTTGCATGGCCGGTGTACTGACCCTTGTACTAACGAATCACATCCATTAATCGAGATACTTTAACAATCATACTCTACATATGAACCAATGTGCCCAGGCCAACCAATATTTAGCGATTTTCAAGCACTGGACTTTTTGCCATCACTAAAATATATTCATATATTGACAGCAAAAAAATATTTTTCTTCTGTAAACGACGCTTGTCAGTCTAAATTTAGCATGTGACATGCTCGTTACTGGTTTGCCATTACTGAAGTACATCAATATACTGTTAATTAATAATAAAAAAAATACTTCTTAAGAGAGACTTGAATGCGAGGACCGTCTGCAAACGACGCTTATCAGTCAAAATTTAGCATGTGACATGCGCGTTACAGGTTTGCTATTACTGAAGTATATCAATATACTGTTAATTAATAATAAAAAAAATACTTCTTAAGAGAGACTTGAATGCGAAGACCGTCTGCAAACGGCGCATATCAGTTAAAAAGTCTTCGCGAGTCACATGTTGGCAATCACTGAGATACGTGAATAAATTGACAGTAAACGAAAGTAGCATAACGAGCCGCGCGGCCAGACGGGCTCTTTCACAGATATCAAATCATAAATACGAAATGGGCTTCACTCCGTGCATTCATACCTAATTATCTGGGCATTTTATAAAATTACGAAGAAATTATCCACAGTCTTCGGAGTGATATGCTCTACATACTCGCCGCGCTACTCGGAACGTCGTTATTAAAACACAAGTCCAGTGAACAACTAACGCAAGGAACCCGAATGAATTCACGCTGCCTCACTAACAGTACTCCCGGGACAGGAAGTGCAGACTCGCTTTAATACTTTATTAACTGTTACAATGATTAAGCCGATACTGCGATTTTAATAACAACAGCAATTCTGTTATTAATTTGCATACACTAGGATGCTGTTCTTTTTTCAGCGGTTGCTTCAATATTATGGGCGAGTGTTTTTGATCGATTTGCATTGAGTTTGGGCAAATGTTTCTGTAAATTATTTAAGTCTCATGACACTTGACTACACCCACTTTCACTCGTAAATTGTCTATATTATTTGTATTCAGATGAATTTATATATGATTTTTTGCGCTTTGGGTTGTCGTAGTGACGAAACGATGCAAAAACGACTTTTTTTTGTGGCGTTCAAGCAGCATTTCCGAAATGCAAAATCGCCTTTCGACGTCTCTCGGCTTCAATTCATGTGGCACCCAATTTCCTTGCTTTTGAATCATTCCCAATGCTTTTAAGCATCTCAAAATTGTTGCTTGATCAACTTCTAATGATTCTGCTAGTTCTACTTGAGTTTGACACGAGTCTTTATCGAGAAATGCCTCTAATTCTTCATCTTCGAGTTTTTTTGGTTGGCCTTGACGTTCTGTGTCATTCAGATCGAAATCACCACTTTTAAAGCGTCGAAACCAGTTCTCACACGTTTGTTGCAATGGAACATGTTCACCATAAACTTCACACAGCATCGATGACTTTCAGCTGGTTTTTTCTTCCAATTGAAACAGAAAAGTAAAGCTTCCCACAAATTGCGTTTTGTTGGTACAAAAGTTGACATGTTGAGAGCTCAAAAAAAAAGTTGTATACACTTTATCGATATACTGAAAAATAAAGCGTAACAATAACGCTTCACAATGAAATTAATTAAAGTATAGCAGATGCAATTCAATACTAGTAACGCCATATCTTAAAAAATCCTTAAATTTAATGCATACTACCAATACTTCATAGGATTCTTATATACTCGCAGCAAGTAATAGTGTTATTATAGACTCACGGTTCTTGGGCGTTGTATGGCGTTATATTTTGACGTTTCGATCCTTGTTCTGGTGCCGTCGAGCCCCTGGAGGGTGCCCCAGTACCGGGACCGAAACGTTGGATGATTCAAAAGGCTGCACAACACCCAGGAGCAAAGTGAATACAGTGGTGTGATTGTGATCTTTGGGTTGTTGTGTTGGCAAGTGAGGCTCCCTGCCTGCTCGGAACGGCGGAGCGGAACGGCACGGAAGGCATGCTAGATCTTCTCAACGCAATATGGATTTTACAACTCAACTATTTACATAATACACATGCAGGTTAATTGTATATATATGCAATTTAAAAGTGCGCTGTTGGCTGAGTCCGTCTTGGTGAATAGCTCCCGTCGCTGCACAGCGAACGTCATCTACATCGTCTAATTACTATGAAGTAGACTTGCCCACAATATACAAGTCATCGTATTACTCTATTTACGGAGAATATGATTACATATATATAATAAATTAACACGTGAAAAAATCACTGAAGTGTTTTATTTGAAACATTAAAATGTAATTTCACCAAGTACTCTCTGTCAAAAATATTAATTATTTTTAATGTGATATATGGTCCAATGTTTAAGAAGTAAACTCGCCCACACGTACTAGTATTCGTAGAGAATATGACATATAAGCTAAAGTTTGAAAAGTGTACTTGCCCACATTTACAAGACATTGTTTTATTTTGTTCACGGAAAAGATAATAAATAGTCCAACTTAACTGAAATATGCTCTATGTTATTTTATTATTCTCTTTTGGAGAAAATGGCATATAACGTGTATGTACGTGGACCATATATACAAGTCACTTTTTTTTTTTCGTGTAGAATATAAAATATATTAGTCATTTAATTATTTCCTTTGTGGAAGACGTGACAAATAGTCTAATGTGCAAGAGTAGACTCGCCCACATATAAAAGCCATAGTACAATTATCTTCATGGATATATGACATATAAGCCTCGCCTTTATATTCAAGTCAACATCTTTGTATTTCTACTGATACATGTATACGTACTTATTTTGAGAAATATAGTAAATTTATAAATAAATTAACTTGATTAATGGACAGTGAATTTCTGCAGTAAAAATATTCTTGAAAGGTTATATTTTATATCATCCTTGGGGGTTGTTATCCCCATAACCACACCATCGCGGGCTCCCGGAAGCCCCACCCCATGTCTCCCGGGTGATAATAAACACTTGTACCTTTTCAAATTGCATAAGGCAACCTTTTTCTTCTCGTGGCTTCTTATCATTTAACACTAAAAAAATATTGTAAATATTAAAATATTTCTTAAACGGTTTGCGATGATTACTTGTTGGTGGTAGCCTCTACTCCTTTTTCTTCGCAATCGCCGCTCACGTCACGTCACCTCACATCTCGCAGGTGAGCGGCACCATCACCTGAGTAATCACGCAGCATCCGGAAGCTGGTCGCCTCTGCTCTCGCTTCTCCGGCGGAGGCTGCGCAGGGCCGTTCTGAGAACCCTCGGTGCCATTGTTCCTACAACGAGAGGCGTTTCCGCTGTGACAAGTTTTCACCGGTTATGTGGGCCACCATTGTTTTTTTTAACATCACAGATGTCAATACCATTTAGAAATTATTTTTTGTCTTAAAAAATATTGAATATATGCAGTTTTACAAGGATTGAATAGACAGAATGTACATATAAGAGTTTTATACTATACGTATACGCTTCCAATTTAAGTCGGCTTAAATTCATAACTTTAAGTCTAAGTAAGTTTTTACTTAAACGTTGATGATATATTTACATTTATGTCGTGTATTCAAATTACCTTATTTCATTGTAAAAGACTCTGGATTCTGATTTTTTATTGTGAACTTGAATATTCTTCATAATCAAATATGAATCAATAATAATAAGTTGTCATAAATGATAATGTCAATTATGCTATTTTTGAATTACGTTTGTTGAAAAAATAATATTTTTCTTTATTTCATACAATTTTTTTTTTTTGAAATTTTTTTTTGAATCTGACCGATAAACTTTATTGAGTGTAGTGCTACAAGTTTTTTTGTTGAGTTGCTAAAAAACTAGCTCTTTACACGGAGCAGATTGTCGATTGCTTGTTGAAGTGTAAATTCCCACAAAATATTCACGAGTGAAATGCAAACACATCGGCGCTGATCCCTCAACCTCGCGACATGCGCCGCCACGAAGATCTGCAAGAGTGCACATCTGATGATGACCTGATCATCATGCTCCCTGGTCTTCAATCACCGGGTTGTCTGCAGTGTGATTGAGGGAATCAAAGGCGCCGCCGAAGACTTCGGCTGGCGCGACCATCCCGGAGATCGCGAGAGGAATGCACATCCACCGGGAATTAGATGCACCGGCGCTGAGATTGGATTAGCATTTGTGAATGACGGAGCTGCTAGTAGCAGTTGTATTGTGAACATTCCTACTAGCTAAATTTACTATAAATTATAGGTATCAAATGATAAAAACAATTCAGGCAGTAGACCAATCACTTCCGGAAAAGAGGACTCTACGAATATTTTTTTAGTCTAGAATTAATATGCAGGGTCTTCTTTTCGGATACTGTCATGATTTATGAAGCAAACGACAAATGATTTCGTTTTTGGGTGTTGAGCTACTCTTTAAAGCAATCCTTGAAAATGGTCCTACCACGGAGACTGAGACGTCGGAGTCTAAATCAAACGGTATTACGGTACGGATTAATTGAATTTTAAATAATCAAAATTAAATCATGATCACTCATAATCAACACGGTTTACATATTGAATTAGTGCCTATTTTTTATTGATTAATTTTCAAATTATAAAAATATTTTTAATAGAAAGCAATCATTAAATTCGTGATAATACACCATTTACAGATTAAACGCACCACTTTCCAAACCTAATTATTAATTTCGATCATCGTATTTATGATTCGTAATTTTATTACGATTCTTTAAACACATTGCAATAATACATCGTTAATTGATACTAAGCACGTTTTTGACTATGGCGAACTCGGTGAAATTTTCTACAGGTTATCGACACCTGTTTTCGTAAAACACTATGATTATCAGAATTGGCACGACTGCCTGTAATTTTTGAAGCCCGACCGCTTCGAGGCTTGCCTCTTCTCTGACCACTACACACACACACACACACACATATATATATATATATATATATATATATAAATATATATATATATTTATACATACGCACTTCATCGTTAAGGATCTTGCTACCTAACCTTGCTTGGTGTCCATCCCCCATCTGCCACAAATCGTATCATTTAATTCATTTAATTGTCACTTTATTTTTCTATGTCGAAAGTTAATTTTTTTAATGAGTATTGAAAAAACTATAAATTATAATTATCTATTTTTTATTATTTAATTAACGTCCATTTTCAAGGTAAAATAACATCTTGAAGATGTTTAAAAATTGGATAAAATGACGACTTTTCAAAACCAAAGTTTGTTAAAGATTTTTTTTTTGTAATTTTTAAAATAATAAATCGCTAAGGGTTTATATTTAATCTTTTAATTCCAATTGAAAAAAAGATTTTTAAATGTTTAGGACTCTTAGAACAGGGACATGACGAATCTTCAAATACCTACACTTCAATCGGAAAAACACATATTTATCATATTAAAAGTAAATTTACAAGAAATGAAAAAAAAACTCTGTCCGGAAGAAGGGACGTATCTAACTTTTTGCATTAAATTTTTTTTGATTGGTGCAGTCGATTTTTAGGTTTAGGATTTTGGTGCAGTATGGAACTTAGGCCCTTAAAGGAGGCTCTTCCTCCAGTAGGGGTCCCCGTAACGGGCTACTGAAATCGGCCCGCCGATCTCGTTTCTGTCCGACTTCCTCGTAAGACAAAAAAGGCTTTCTTGCTGCGCGCGGATCAAAGAGCACTCTCGATTGCTTGCTGCTTTTTTTTGTGAGAATTGCATGTAGCCGGTATGCTCCGCGTGATCTGTGCGGATGGAATTTATATAGCCGTTCTCTGATTATACACGGTGTTTTAGACCTCGTGGTATTGCCCGAAAATTGAGGCACCGATATATTTTTTCGGTCTTTACAGTATGCTTGCATTATATAAATACGGTTAAAACTTTTATATATATATTTTATGTATATATATTAAATCGACAAAGCAATGTGAATTAGTGTGTACAAATATATTTAATATCTTCTAGCAGCGTGCCTGCGTGTCCGGTGTAGTCTGCCTAATATTTGCTCATTATTATAATTTACGACAAAAAAATACAAGCGTAACGTCTTAACGTGTTTTCCTTCGCTGTAGGTACATCATGGTGGAATATTTTTACTCTCGTCTTTATTTTCAGATCTTCCTTCAATGGTCTGTTTACAGATTCGTCTCAGCCATTATCCGTAATCTCCCAAATGATCCACATCCATCAGACGGGTCATAGACGATTATATAATTATGCCTATTTAGCCTTAATAGCGTCTGATGAACAATCTATATCCATAAAGCGAATTTTTCACTTTCAAATAAAGCGGCGTCGAAATCCTCCGCGTCATCGTCATCAGGGCAAAATGGCGTTCTTTCCGGAGAGTAGAAAGGTGGCGCGGACCTGAAGAGCAGCTCCTTATTGGGAGACTAAGCGATTAATTGTGAAATAAAGGTTTTTCTTGTCGTGAGAGTGCCTCGACCGAACAGAAGGTACATTCAGAATAACGTATCACTTTCATTAGTATGAGAGGCAGCCGTGTGACAAATCGCCTTCCGTGCAGCTATTTTCGGGGTGAAGATCGAAGAGCAATAGCCTTTAGGTCGTGTTTGGATTATCTACATTAGCATATAGTTCAGATTTATTCTTTTGAACTCAACAAGTCATAATTCAGGGCAAATAACCTCACTTTATTTCGTTGCCGTTTCACATTTATAAACATCCATAATTTTAATAGATATAGTAAAAAGTTGGCGGTGGAATAAATCTAAACGGTTCAGTGTATAAATTGTCTACGACCAGTTATTTAACATTTGATACATCCGTGAGTTTAAACATATTAAATATTTTATTTTCTGAATACTACAGGTTATCAATTCATATATATAAGGATTATCTCTTTGGTGCTTAGTTTATAACATAACGTACACCAAAAAGTAGGCTTCTGTGACGTATTAAAAACTGGTCGGTCTCTTGTAATACTCTGTTTAATACAATACAAGTATGATTTTTTTCATTCAACCTTCGTTTTTTCGTTCCCTTGCTATACGCTAAGGCCGGTTTTTATTTTAATTTGTTACGAAATGATTTTATACGTTTAGTCTAAATTCTTGATACGTCAAGGCCGTGTCACAATTTAGAATGTTTTAATATGAAATATGCTCTGTAGTTCTTAGACAAAAACTTTTTATTTCTCATGTTGACAAATATGAAACACAATGAAAAATTAAGGTTGTTGTGAATATAGACGACTCATCTACGATAAGTTTGTTTCACTTTGTAACAACGAATTTACATTTCAACATTTTATATATTTTTATGGTGTATTTGCCACCTACTCAATCGATATTTCATAGCTTGTTTACCATATTTAAATAGATAATTTTTCACGCCCATTTTGGTAGTATATGGTACATTATCAAAGATTTAAAATACGGTGTAAAACATGAAAGTTTCAAACAATACAATAAATCAAAACTTTTCTAATTTCTAATAAATGCTATTATAACTGGATAAGCATTTGTATTACAAGCACTCCATACATGTCGATTTAATGTATGAACTGATCTCACTCGTTTCTACCTTGTATATTCTGATATTATATATGTATATAAATAAATATGGTCGTCAATAAATATAATTAATTGATGTTTATTTTATAACTTTAAATAATATCCGATTTATTAGAATGTACGAGAAAGCTTCCATATATCACAGATAAAAAAATAACTTCTTTGTAAGCTTCAGTACTTTTATCCCTAATTTTCAATTAAAAATCAAAACGTTGAATTTATTTGAAATAGTTAGTGAATGTATAATTCCCATCTTTAAATTAATAACTGCAAATTAACTACTTTTACACGCAAACTTTATAATATTCAATAATTAAATATTCGATTTATTCACTGTGCACTTTGGACTATCCCCAACATTAATTATTGAAACGTAAAATCCTGTCTTTAAGAATCAATTATCTTACGAAATCGGATGCGCCCAGAGAGTGAGAGTGGAAGAACTTAAAGAGCAAGATTCACGACCTTCTCGAGTGCTCGTGTTCATATTTTTTAATATCACAGTCACTTTCTTTAAGAGAATAATAAATTATCTAGTGATGCAAGCCGATGAAAATCAAGAAAGTATAATTTGTAATTCAAAATAATTTTCAGTGAACGAAGTAACGTGTTTAAAGGGCGAGTGCTTTCACTGTGTTTCTTTTAAAAGAGTATTTATTTTATTAAATATTACAGCCAATCAATATTGCTTTTATATATCGTCAAAATTAATTATTATGCAATGTTATAAATTATCAATTATTATTAGTAAATCTATATAGAAAATTATATTATTGAAATAATTTTAAACACACAGAAGTGTATTTTGATAGAAATGAGGAACTCACAATTTATTAAACATAATAAGAAATAGAAAAAAAAATTAAGCTTTAAGCTTTGAAGAATCCAGAATGAAATAAAAAATACCCCTTTTAATTTTGTATCATTGCCAAGTAGTTAAACGATTAGTATGCCAAAGCGACGCTGGTATTGTAAATTTTAATCTACAATCAACCAATTTTTTAAATAGTTTAAAACCATAAAATGAATTAGGGTCGAAATTTGAGGAAAACCAAAAACAAACCTATTTTAAATAGGCTGTGATTCAACAGCCTGCAAAAAAAACAAATGCCGGAAACTTAACCGCAACAATTTCCAACCGCCCATATTATACCTGTCTTTTTTTTATTTGCGGCCCCTGGAACCTGTTGTGTAGAGTGCTTTAAAGCTACACAATTTTAGGGCAGACTACAACACTATTGTGGTTCCGTACATAGAGAGTGAGAGAGCCTGCAATCTATGTTTAAATTCAAATAATCCGTATGAACCTTTAGATTTTGCACAATTGTGATTTTACCACAATTTTCTGTAATATTAGTTTTTAATAAAATGTTTTTTATTTTATAATTATTTGATGGCTTGAAAATTTTACTTTATTATAGTATGAAATGCGTTTTGTTTTTTTTATGAAATAAATATTATAAAGTCTACTAAAACTAACTAAGAAATATAAAATAACGTAGTTCGGCAAGTTAACAGCTTACCAAGTTATTTTTGAGTAAAAAAAAATATTTTTCATGTCTTAATTTTTTTCAGTTTACAATTTTTTTTTTATTATTGAATATTATTTTTGTTTAGCGTCACGCTTGAAACCGATTTTCAATTAACCAATACCTATCCTTAATTTTTATCAGTTGTGTCGCATCGTGTGTACAAGACTTGAAGATTTTCGTATCTTCACTTATAAAGATAATAAAGGATCGTTAGAACTTTTATATAACCTTAACTAAAAACTTTATTACTATCATAATTATTATATCTGATTTTAGTTGGTTCACATTCGTAAAGTCATAAAAAAACAATACTTTGCTGGTGATATTAAATTATAATACTTCTTGATATTAAATCTTATTACAACCTATTAAATTATTTTTATCACATGGTACAAAGTAACTCCAAAATTATCACCTATAAAAATTAAGCGACTTTTTTGTATAAATTAACAGCTTCGGTGAAAGTCTCTTCAACATTTAATTTTTCATACAATATGTAAGCTCTTGTATAGAACAAACGGTGGCCTTTATTTTTTATTCACCCACTGGACCCGTCATTGCTCGAGGTTTTCTCCGAGTCATTCCTCTTGGCTGGCTGGCCTAAATATTTATCATTATTAACTGTTAAGATCTGTTTGGATAAACGAGTCGCCGTTTTCTCAGATGAATCATTGCAGACGCTCTTACATTTATACAGCTTCGAGCGAAAGACCTACAAGCTTACTTTTAGCAGATTCTTTGTACTTGTGATGGTATTCGAGCCTACGCTGCCGGTTATAAGTAAAAAAAACACGTTTGATTGTTTGCTTGTATCCAGAGACTTATTTCTAGCTCATTCAAATAAGTAATTACTGAAGCTTTTGCAATTGGACAGCCCCAAGTAAAAGACCTGAATATACTTATTCTGTACCCCAAATTATATCAACCCTTTATCTACAGCAATTAGTGTAAAAACCTTCAAAGTGAGTAACTGTCGTTGTATGTCTATTTTGTGGATTGAACGTCAATCAAGCGCGTTTTAATTACCTATACAGGTTTGATAAGGCACATTTTCTATGTGTCAAAAGGGAAATATTTCTCCTTCTTCTGTATATGAATCTGTGTTATTATTTAAAACCGTTTTTTTTTATTTAAAATGCTGTTTCTGTGCAGGTTTCGGGTCTATATTCAATATCAATCCTTTAATATGGCACCTTTACTGTAACCAAAACATCGGGAATTGGGAATTTCATACAGCATTTCTAAGCACAGAATACTACTTCATCACCATCGTTTCATGAAGGCAGATGTTACACATCACGGAGAAAGTCTCTTGTTAGCGTTAAGTTAACTTAATAACTATCATCCACATAGCCTTAACTTTTTTAATAAGTCGTACACACTGACGGCTTTATTCTCTACCCGTGTCGACAGTTCTTCAGCTCTTCCTCGAATCTCCAGAAGGCGTGGTTCTCCCAGGCCGTTTACGTCTACGTGTGGTGAATGCACCATTACATTGAAGTTAATTATTGTGCACAGACACACGCCATCTAGACGCGATCAAATTCGGATCATGCCCATTTTTTCCTCTCATAAAACTCTTGCCGCCTCGGCCGGCCCTGTTATTTCTGTCTTAATGACTCAATGCGAGTGAGTTGCCTTATCAATTTATTTATATTAGACACTTCTGCGCGAGGGCACCTTCATATGAAGCGACTGGTTAATTTAGAGAAAGTTTTTTTAAAGCTTTCTCGCCCATGCACACCCCATCTGGCTACTAATAACTAACAATTTCAGCAGTATCGAGAGCACCATTATTGCTCATACAAAACAAAACTGAAAACGCAGTTTACAATAATCGAATTATAACGATTTAAAATATGATTATTTTTCCATACAATTTATGAAAAATCATCCACAGAAGCTTCACCATGAGTGAAAAATACTTACAACTCAATGAAAAGTAGCTTACGTTTATTTTCTGTGCTTTACATGATTATGTTTTATTATATAGTAATTTAACTATTATTCTCACATTTAGTCAAGTAATAATAAACCGAGCAACGGTGAATCGTGAATATTCCTTTGCTAAGGGCTTTATAAAGTGATGTTGGCAATTATGTTATGTGATACTATTAGTAAAGAAGCGATGGACAACATATGTTTGTACTTTGTATGGAGGCTTTATTTAATATTAATGTCATAAATACAGTCAGATTTCTGTCAGTAATCTAATTATATACTGTTGTTATTTTAATTGAAATATTCCAGAAACGGTAGTCTCTGGAATATTGATTTTGAAGTTGAAACATCAAAATAAAGTCATTTTTTTTAAATATGTATATTATATTTTACACTACATTGAAGTTATTTTTATCAAGCTAATCGTAAATTAACTTGCGCTCATTTTGTCCATATATGATTTATGATATTTTGAATAGTTGCTATTTTAATATAGCCTTGACAATGAAACTACAAACTTTGTTGAAACGTTTTCGCTTTTTTCAGTCTCCTTTCGAATTTCGTTGGTTTTTTCCGTGAGTAAATCCATCGTGCAAGGAGGTGCGCCGAGACGTTTTTTTACTCCAGATTGTAATATACGAACATGAGAGCGTTTTATCGTTATTAACTAGTTTTTCGGTACGATGTTTTGAATTCGTTTTTTCGTCCATACTTTCTCTAGACCCGGAATCTTATAGCTGCCGACGTTTTCGATTACACGTCGGATAGTATTTTTTGCACGCCTATGGAACCTTCGCCATATACGAGAGGATAATACCCCATTTACTATGATTAGAGAGCCGATTACTAATTTTGGCTTGTACTGCCAAATTGTACGAAACATGCATACATTGAAGATTCCACGCGGGCTGAACAGAATAATTGAATGTTTCATTTCTTGCTTGTTTTGTATGTTTAATTTTTTTGACAGAAAGCACTTGGTGAAATTTCTATTCAAATTTTTATCCAAATATTTTCCACTGATGTTTCCACTTTATATTCATCGATGCGACTAGTTTGCTAGTTTGGCATCTTCAAGTAATCTTTGAATTTACTTGAAAATGCAACCCACAAATAAAAAAAACAAAGTCAGTAAATATTCTATCAATAAAAATAGTATATATTTAGGTTAAAAGCAATTGAAATACGACTTCTATAAGACACAAATCTATGTAAAATTTCTTGGGTTATGGTCTTATTGTACATAAGAATATTTAATTTTAAATTTATAAATATATACATTAACAGGGTCCTAATGTTATTTTTTTCTTTGGTCCGTTAAAATCAGGAAGTTGTTATTCTTGTATAGACTTTTTATACGTTTTAAATAAATTTCATTTTAATATATTTTTAGACTTAATATTTATTAACTAAAAATAATAATAACCATATTGTAGAGGTTTGAAATAATATGAAATAATTACAAATTTAATATACCTAGCACTGAAATAAATAAGATGTAAACTTTAAATAAAAAGCTTAATCTTTACTCACACGTTACAATTGGTATCATATTGAAACTATCAGTGGGTTATCAAACTATATTTAATATTATAATTTAAATACTATAAGATAGCAAGCGTAGGAAGAGTAAACTTCTTATCGAGCCTGTCTCACATTGACATTTATTATCAATATATTCAATACCTGATAAGCTTTAAAATCAGTTTGAATATATTTGGCTTTGTGTCACTTTAAATAATGCAAGTCAAACCAAAAAAGCTGATAAAAGATAACGATCCACACAGCTATAATATTTTATGACAGATTAATAAAAAATAATGTGGCCATTGTACAATCTACCAGTGCAAATAATCAACTGACCCATTCCAATTCTATCAAGTAAATAATTTAAAATTAGGGTCAGTGTTTTTTTAAATTGTATTATTTCGCCCATTATAGAGTACAGTTGAGAAGAATGGCACGAACAATGTATTGTACTTTAGCAATCATTTTCTGCATTAGAAAATATTTGACCCAAAATATTACGGCTTGGGAATATTCGATCGCAAAGATACAGCAAAGTTAAAGCAACCATAAAATCCCGGGACTTCTAAAATTGATATATCAACTGTCTTACACGTTCGTTGATTTCATAATGTCCAGAGGAATTTCGTTATCTTTGATTTAAACGAAACAAAAATATTTTTAATCAATGCTTAATTTATCACGTAGTCGTTTCGGTATCGAAGTTAAGACATCGCGAGCGATCGACCTAAATTGGCTTCGCGATCGACTTGTTGGCCACCCCTGGCGTATAGTTTCACCGAATGAAATGCAATCATGAAATGTTGGTACGACAAGCAGAAAGAATCCACGAAAGTCGGGGAAATCCTTTCACGTCTTTTGGGGCAACCCATTAGGGCGGAGCAGCACCTGGCGGAGGCAGGTGCCGAGCACGAGGCCCGCCGGAAGCGCCTGAAAAAAAAACAACCTCCTTTTTTATGCTGCCTCCATGCGGGGAAGACATCCAAACTCGGACCGCCTGAATAAGAAGCCAATTAACCGGCAGCATCAACGCTAACAAGCCTGGAATAGACAAGTGAATAAAGCTTTTGGGGCAACTGTGACCGTTTCCGGTTTAAAACAGCCCCTTCTTTACTCAAGCTTTATATTATGCGTGAGAAACATTCATGTGCCCGTTATCTGAAAACGTGTTATTAATAACCACGCTGCTATGCAAGGGGCCGCAAGGGAAAATGCAGGCATTTTTTAAAAGAGGATTAAGCTGCCTATACACGATGTGAAAAAACTGACAGGAGCAGAGCGATTAGCCGATGATGTCTTATTTTGACGATCAAAACAAGAGGTTAAAATATAATTAATCACCGTTCAATCATCGCTAATGAATAAATGTGTGTAAGGATATTTATTATCTTACTTAAAATATAAGATAATTCATTAAAGGTACAAAATAACTGATGTGGATTGAATGAATATTTTTAAATTAATAAGCCTAAACAGTTTTGAGCTTTAATAATATTCTTATAATTGGAAATCAATAATAAGGTATTGCATTGTTTTTTAATGAAACGTCAGACAATAAGTAAATAAGAGTTTGCTTCATAATCTTATCAGTCTTCTTCATAATATTTTCTATACCTTTGTTATGAGATCATGCCTCTTAGCGTGATCTTCCGAGTGATGCATGCGGTCGATGGAAGGTATTATTAGCATGTCTCGTGTCTGCTTATTAGTCTGTCTCGTCGATGGATTGCAACTGGAATGGGGACATTTTTAATAGGCACTTTCTTCCTGATGAATTTTCAAGGTCGTTGGAGAGGCTTTCAAAAGTGCTCACGCCTAATAACAATAATAACGAATTTCTTCTTCATTGACTCTAAATAGATCTTCAATCTCTCGCGGTTTTCATTTTATATTTTTATTTCTTTATCTTTTGCTTTTTTTTTTCTTGTTGTTTTTTTATAGAGCTACCATACAACTTATTTTTGAAAAAAACTGGTATACAACAAGTTTGTGAAAAAAAATAAAAAGCGTTTTTTTTTATTTTCATACTAAATATTTAAAAAATGACAACTTATATTTTCAGAAATTAGTTTATTAGTTTAATGATTCCAGTTAACCTAACAGTATTTTATATTTTGTATTTTTTCCCAATTTTCAATAGCAAAATTAATTCATTCATTTCTAGGTTTTGGCAACCATTGGTTTCCGACGTTTCGGTCTTTCAGGGATTTTCCCGGAAGGCGTGACTGAAACGTCGGTGTCTTCAAATAAAAACGCACCATAACACGCGAAAACAAATCAATTCAAACATATTGCTCATTAATTTCAATAACCTCTCTTCGAAGCAGTGTTTTCACTGCCATTTTGTAGCCGATGAGAAAAAACAGTTTCTATTATACAAGACGAGTTAAATGAGAATTACACTAATCTTAACAAATCTCGGTAAATCAATCTTAACCTTCGGAAGAAGTTAGCGTTTGACTCCACAAATAACAAAAGGCTCTCATTTGATTTTCACGATATCAATTTCTCTTCAATACATCATAGTCACGACTGTTGATTTTAATCATTTCTTTTTTATAAAATAATAATGGGAAATGTCTTGCGCCGATCTCATCATTTATATTTTATGAAATCATGATGTTATTATTAATATTAATATGTGGGTAAATTCGAGACGTGTATACTACCTGCAGATTAAATTAATTTTTTTCTCTCTGGTATATCTTAGATAAAATCAATTGCATATTTAAAAAATACTTTTATTGAATTAATTTTAATTTTAGTTCCGCTGTATACAAAAATGTTTGAGGTAGGGAATATTCTTAAATCGTATTATTTTAACTGATTTTTTACCTGTAAGTTAAAGCATTCCGCTTATATGTATATTAATATCAACTTTACAAATTTTGTAAATTTCTCTACATATCCTAAGATATTTTTTACTAAAAGTGTTTATGTTTTTATGAACGCAAAATTATAACGACTGTATTTTAATTAAAACTAATAATATTGTTTCTTTGTTTTAGGTGAGTTCAACTATGTGCCCTATAGAGTATCCGTGTAAGCTTTTCGTGATCGTAAGTTTTCAACTGACACTTTCGAAACAAATTACACCACATAGTTCAACCAAAATCATACCCAAACGATAAATCAAAGTTTATTATTTTTTATACATCTATATAATATTAACTACCTACTCTGCACACCGCACAAACCCCTGAATAATCATCGCTGCTGAAAAAACTTTGATTGATGCACAGAGGCTTTCAGGGAGGCAGTGGCGGGTTATAAGCCAAAAGCGGATGTTATGACGTTCAATACAGTTTATTTTATAGTTGTTCTATTTTTTACAGTATCATTGAAATACAATTTATCATATAAGAGCAAGTTTGATAATCGCAGCAGTTTTCAAACACGGGTTCCGTTTTATGAAAATTTGTACAGCAGCTTGTACATCAAAGTGTTTTTTTATTATTTAGCAGCAATTGTAGTTATGAGTCGAGTTGAAAAAGAATAACTGACGTGTTAGGGGAGGTCTTAAATTATTTTCCAGCGAAATGGATGGAGAGGAGGCTTGGGTGCTTTTGCTTTGCTTTGCCTCAGCGATGACCTGGCGGGTCGGACCTCCGACTTCATTTCACTCTCGTCGGCCTCGTTTCTCCTCAGACCCGCTCTTCTTTCTTCCGGCACTCTTTCTTTCGCAGAGGGGCGACGCGGGCCGAGGCCTCTTGTCGGCCTTTACTTTCTACACGTGCGCAAAAAAATACCGGTGAATTGTCACGCTTAAATTGCCCACACACGTCACAACACACCCGACAGCCAAACAGTGACTGGCGACTAGCCAGCAACGTTTTTTTAATGCCTTGTTAATTAAAATTTCCTGCACACGTCGCAACACAACTGATAGCATCTTCTTTGGCATCGCTTACTAAAGCTACGCTAAATGATATCTCGTCTCAGTTCTCCTTTATGGAGTCGAAGCTTGGACTCTCATGACAGCTATTTAGCGTATTAAATGTAGCTGTATAGGTGAATCCCTAAGATACCATGGGTTGACCGCGTCACAAATAAAATAATCTTGCACAGAATGCCCAAAGAATGGGAACGCTTGACGTTGGTAAAGAAGCAAAAGGTCTCCTATTTTAGCCACATTTTTCGTAACAATACGTATGACATCTTCCAGCTGATTGTCCATGGAAAAATCAAAGTAAAAGGGGCATTGGAAGGATGAAGTTTACGTGAATGCAGAATTTGCGCCAGTGGCTGGAGATCGGAAGTGTAGCCGGATTAGTGCGACTAACCCAGGATAGGGGATATGTTCGAGGAAATGGTCACAAATCTCATATGAGGAGAGGCATCAGCAGAAGACCAAACCTACCTTTAGTAAGCCGATTGTCTCCTGAAAGTGAAGATCTCACTGCGGTCGGGGGTCAGGAGTCACTGCTGAGAGACTGACGCGGTCATAAATTTTAAATATGTGGAGACTTAGTTGCAGAGCGTTTCTCTTACTTTTAAACAGGGAAAGACGTTTAGATTTCTGCATATTTAAGTAAATACATTGTTGCAACAAATATGAACTGCCTAAGAACTTCACCCTTGCATAATTTTTTTTCTTCAAGTCGTTCATTTTATTATCAAATTTTTGAAATATTTGATTGTTTAATTAAAATGTGTACTTTTACTTTGAGAGATATTACAAATTGAGAAGTACCTTAAAAAATCATTTGGATTTATTTAAATTAACATTATGCAAATCAAGGTCACAAAAATGTAAATAATTCACTAAGAATGTTATTATTCCGAACACATAACTTTTCAAGTAAATAAAATCGCAGAATAAAGACAAATATGCTTAAGATGGCGCCCGTCTAATGTAACAGCTGTTTGATAATGATATTTTCATAAAATTCCGAGAACCACAAATCATTTTCGTGATGCTGGAATGTCCGCCATTTGCAAAGGTAAACAAAAAACAGCGCGTGTGTGTGAGGCCCCGGCACAATGGATCAAACCAAGGTTACAACACTCCGAGGCACTCGACACGTTCAGGCTTGCCCAGAAACTCTATAATATCCTGCCCCGTGTTACAAATTAAAAATTATTACCGTATCTAACTACACTAAGTACCTAAAATAATAATGATTATACATTAAAAATATAATATTTTGTCTGCACTTGTTTTTACCCGTTTGGCTGGAGTTGTTTCTACGCACGTATAATATTTATCGAAACTGAAGTTTTTTTGGGAACTTCCTTGTTGTCTATTAAAAATTGAAATTTATTATTATTATTGACGTCGGAAAAACCAAACTACCACGCAGCATAACATCCCATAAAATCCCAATCATATCTTATCGGTGTATGTAGTAACAATAAAAATTAAAACTTCTTTTAAATATATTGCTTCCTCGCGAAACGTATTAAACCATCGTAAGCCGGTAAATTTCACCAATATTGATCAAAACTAGATCAATCAGCTTTCAGTTTGATATCTAGGTTAGTTGATATAATAATGCTTTCATGTTGGATTGTTATCTATTTAAGTAACCCATGTCTTAGGATTTCCTGCTATTTTCTACCAACGATCAAATTTGCAATAGATACCGAATCTAACGTGAGAACATATTTATAGAAAATTGCTAGGCTTTTAATATCTATAAGGTATAAATCGTGTGCTATACATAGTTAGCTTTAATGTTTAAGTCTCCTCAGATTTGGCAATTATGGGGTCTCGGGTGTAAATTCAGGTAGTACAGTAAGTTCCATCAATTATGTATAAATCATTATTCTAAAGGTAACCTTACAACAAAATATTATTTTACTGTGATTTCCTCTGTGAATTCTGGAGACCTATAAAACTGGACACACTTCTTTGCTTTGCTTGAGTAGTACAATTATAGAATCCTTATTCAGATATATAAAATTGGGTGTTGAAATAATAAAAATATTTTAATCTTAATTAAAAGATTGCCTCCTAAACAAATTGAATGCGATTCATTGTTTTGCGCAATATATTCAAAGCATTGAAAGAAAGATCGCCAAAACGGTCTGCGTTTTTATAAATCCTTTATGAACGTTCTTATTAAGAATTTAATAAATTAATACGCCAAGCTATTATACTAATAATAGATGATTGATGTTACCTCTCTATATATAGCTGGTGAGGGGGTCATAATTGACAGCAGGTTCGACACTAGTGAGGCAGATTTTTTATAAGAGTCCTTAAATTTATGAGTTGCTTCAAATATGTATGTATATATAGTATATATATACACACACACATATCAGTTCAGTAAATTTTTAACCTAATACAAACAATTATTTTTTTTATACTGTCTCCAATTTACCTACATTTTTTCACAAACCTAAACGGCTTCATACATAAGAGTCAATCTTCAAAATAGGGTACTACAGTGTTGTATTATAATTCAGTAAATATTCACACTAAAAAATAAAATAAATTTCTTTAAAAGTATGAATCACAAATGATTTCAAAACATATAGTTTACATCAGTGGCTCTCAAACTCTTTTGGGCCACGGACCCCCTTTCATAATCAAAACTTGCCTATGGACCCCCTTTCATAGTCAAAACTTGCCCATGGACCCCCTTTCATAGTCAAAACTTGCCCATGGACCCCCTTTCATAGTCAAAACTTGCCCATGGACCCCCTTTCATAATCAAAACTTGCCTATGGACCCCCTTTCATAGTCAAAACTTGCCCATGGACCCCCTTTCATAGTCAAAACTTGCCCATGGACCCCCTTTCATAGTCAAAACTTGTCCATGGACCCCCTTCCATAGTCAAAACTTGTCCAAGGACCCCCTTCCATAGTCAAAACTTCCCTACGGACCACCTTTCATAGTCAAAACTATTGCGTTCCTGTATTAACCTACCTGACTACTTTTATTTCTTGTATTTTATGCACCTGTCTATATTTATATTTTACTTAGGACGTAAAAATCGCTAATAATTTATTCATTGTTATTTATTTTAACTTCCATATTAATAAAAATGTGTCACAATTTTTTTATTTTATATTAAACCTTGCGCGGACCCCCTGACGTCGTTCAGGGACCCCCAAATCGATTTTAATTTTCCAAGGACCCCCTGAATGATCCCAGGGACCCCCTGGGGCCGTAGGGACCACTTTGAGAAGCACCGGTTTAAATAAAAAAAATATACATATTTTAGCTGCACGTCTCTACAGAAAAAAATCTTCAGCGGTTACAGCGCCCATACAAGCCCATTGCATAACAATCCATATTTATTACATTGTACATATTCTCATGCATGTTTTGTGCGTTATATACCACATTCGTGAATCGTTCAAGCCATACCTTTCTATAATTCGGTAAGACAGATTACGCCCGTCCTTGGATGTACGCCATTACTAGCGAGCTGTGTTCCCAACCTACAGAAAAAAAAAACATATTCTCCGCTATACTTCTTTGACGCTAGTAATATAATAATGACAACACGAGCAAATCAAATTCTTCTTAGTGTTGATTTCATTGATATTACCTTCGATGTAATGTATGACTTTCAATTTAATACTTTCCGTAGTGTTTTAAGAACACTATAGACTCATGTGACTAGTATGCTAATAATTTAACAACAAAAAAAGTTTAATCTAACATCGTCAATTTTTACTTTTTACTTGCTAAATGTGACGCATATTTCACAAATACTGTAATCATTCATTACATATTTTTTACTCACTATAAATTCCGCACTTTTTCCCTGTTTTTTTATTACGAAAAAAAAAAAAAACAAAAATAACCCGAACGCAGTCTCTAATTTTTTTATACGTACTTACGAATGGAATTTCTGATAATAAATACATTAAAGAATTCCGTTCGTATCGAGCAGGTAATCAGAATTTTTGTAACCGATGAAAGTACGTTACTATTACAATCTAAAATTCTACTTACAAAGCATCTTATATAACGTTGCGGTCGCGGGGCCGAGCTGCCCATCCGATCTGAATGCTAATGAAAAAAAATAATTCTATATTCTTCGCCACTCTGGGTTTTTTGTGGTCCGCCATTGGTAGTGTCGTCAGAGGAATTCGTCTCCCACGCCGCCATTCCTGGCAACATTATGATTTCATTCGTATTTATCGGTGCACTTATCATAATTGCTGTTGGACTGCGTTATATACGGTCGTATTATACAATAAAGTATATTAGCATTTTACGATTCGATTCTAATGCTGGTCTCAAGAAAACGCGTCGGTAAAATTTACATAATTCTATTTTAATGAGAAGTCTGGCTTGACTTAACGTCATCATTAATTTACATGGAAAAAAAGTTCAAGAAATTGACCTAATGTATAAAAAAAATATTCTAACAGGTAATTGCGACAGCAAAACTATTTCGATTTTCATTTTTGTTGTTTCAAATTGGTATAGTCAATTTTACTACCAGTAAAGTTAAAATTTATAATACTATATTGAAATTTTGAAACAGTTTTTTTTAAACAGCTTTTAAAAATACCTATGGTTACACATTTTAGACCATCATATCAAATTTGCTGAATCAAAATCCGTTAAAAGATATTTTTGATAATTTTTAAAAACAATTAGAACTCACTATCAGTTCATATTGTTTAAAAACGCTGTTTTTGATATCATGTTTACTATAATAAAAATATATAAAATAGCGTTACCTGAAATAGAAATCTTCCTTAACCATAACTCACTCCGCATATAAAATTAATTAGATAATAAATTACAATCAACGTTGTTATTACGTGAATCTACATACATTTATAGATATATATTCGGCGCAATCAAACCCATTACTCCAAAAGCGATAGTCCATGGTCAAAAACAATTAGTGAATTTCAGCTTAAATTTACCACAAACTATATTTATGCCGCCATGTTTTGTTTATGGCTCTGCAAATCCGATTTTCAAATTTACGACTCCGGAAGTCGCGCGCGTCGTTTGGCCATAAATGTAATGATTGGAAGATGCTTTTTTGCCGTATAAAAATAAATTTTAATTACAAATGTTATATTATAATAAACATTTCAGTTCTTTTTAATCATAAAAAATAAGCTTCTTCATCGAGTGTTTTTTCTCAGAGGAGGTTGGCGAACATACGAGTATACTCATGCTGAGCCAGTGTTCATGGTTTTCTATGAGGAAAATTGTGTAGTGAGTTCCCGGAACCTTCAACACCGCAGTTTTATATTGAAAAGAAAAGTATTCCTGCTGCCAAATACTATTATTATATAATCGTTTTCATACAAAGTTCTGGCGTTTAGATCTGATACTCCTTTTGCAGCAAGTTACATAAAAAATAGCAGGAGCCTCCCCACCTAGACAAGGTACTTCCAGAGTACATCCCTATACAATAATTTCAAGTCCACTACTCCATTACCGATCCTTTACATACGCTCAAGGTTACAATTGCAGCCATGCACAAGCAACAGTATCGGGAGAGCGGGGATGGAAAAACACATAGGAATGTTTATATTGCGTCGATGTATATTTTAAGTTGAAAAATACGTGGAAGAATCATAAAAGTACTTTATTCCTTCATCTTCATCAAGTGATCTCCTCAGAGGAGGTTGGAGACTGTTTCACTGAGCATATATATATATATATACAAATGGTGCATGGTTTTCTATGTGAAAAATAGTGTAGTGGGTCCCCTGGACATTCTATACCGCAGTTTTATATTGGAAGAAAAAGTCTACTTATTGCTGCTGCCCAATAGCATTATTATATAATCTTCTCCTTACAAAGCTCTTGCGTTAAGATCCTCCTGCAACAAGCTACACCAAGACCAAAATGTTGTAAATTAAAAAAAAAAACCACAGCATAGCTCTCAAAACAGAATTTCTCATTTTCTTTCAGAATTTTTAGTTTATTAATTATATTTACAATTTAACATATTATTATGGATCAACACGCTAGTATTCGTAGCTGCATGTTTACTAAAATGCATGTACGCTATCAATAATCATTAAAATTCCATTGACAGAGATGATATTTACTTTGTAACTTCTTCGCTTCAACAATGTTAGAAAATCACTTAAAGTGATTTTGCATACCGAGAGAATATATTTTTTCCCGATATTGTTTTTATTTTAATTTTTAAATGAAGTACCCAAACAGCTGATTTTCGCTTATTCACTTTCGCGTTTTTTTTTTTTGTTCTTGTTTTTGTAGAAACGCAGGTATTCGTATTGTTAGCGCAGTTTCTTTTTGTTGTATACGGAGTGGCGCAAGCAATTCTAGCACCGCAGGAAGTATTCTGAATTCCTCGTAGGTCGACGGCGTCTCGTCTCCATCGACACCTGTGGGAGTGCCGGAGAATGGCGGAGCCCACCTGGGCCGTTTCCCAGCACCGTTCGTCACTACTTCCAGCACTCCACTCTGACAATTATCTTTCGTATTTGGTGCTACGTTGCGGGGCGGCTGGAGCGACACGTCTTCCTACACACGGGCGCGGGGGGCCTTCGCGACTTTGACGACTCAATCGGAAGAATTTCCAACACTCGAGCGAGCAGTCGACGGAGTTTTAGATCACCTGAGATATTTAAAGTAATGCACAGGTATGCTGACGGCTTCCTATCTCACGGCGGGAGAATTTGCTGCACTTCCGTCATCGCGCGAACAAAAAGCCAATCTCGGTCCATAACGTATTGCTTCGCACCGATAACGTTTTTGTTAACTTTCAAATGCTTTTTTGTGTCAGCATTGAGATCAAGATTTTTTTAAACAAAATAGACATTTATAATATTTACAACGATATGTATCTATCAATTACACAAATTCCTGAAGATAATCCGAATACCCAAAGCAAAACGTGTAGCTTTAAATTAGTAACGAGTTATAACACTCAATATCGCAGAAAGCGATACAAAAAAAAATATTTGTTTGTATTTTGCGAGACTAGTTTCGCCAACTTACCCGGTAGGCATCTTCAATCAGAATTCATGTTTTGCGGAAATTATTATTTTTCGAATTATTTAACATAATTTCATTGTGATGGCGCAATATCGTCTACCTGCGGGCGCCGCCCCCTCACCTGTTGGATCCTCGGTGCTGTCACGCAGGCGTGCATAATCATGCAAAGCACAACCGGCATTCTTCGCGAATCTGCAAGTCCTGACGAAAAAACAAAATGGGCGTCAGAACAATACCACTTGAATAATTGCCGGCTATACAGGGGGCGGCCGCGACTCCGCGACTCCAACGAGGATATACGTTTATTTCAAAATTATTTACTGCATGTGATATGTAATGGCTACATTGTATTTAACAGTATTCAAGGTTGAATATTTCATATAGGTACTTTGAACATTGGGTAGGTTTAGGTTGTTATCTTCGTTGCTAACAGCATTTTTCGGCTGTAATAAATCGCAGCAGGTTTTTTGTGGAATTATATACAACAATATTGCCAGTGAAATTAATTTGTATCATAAATAAAACGAAATATTAAAAAAAGTGAAAACGCCCATTTAAAATTTTCAATATGTTTTAAGATATAAACGCACGTATTCTTTTGTATTAAATATATACACTTATCTCAAGATCTGTGCTATTTGAATGAAGCATCTGAACAGTCCATGATTAGGGTATTGATATTTTCTGTTCTGAGTGAGACAAACCTCGTTATCGTCAACTTATGCCACGTATTATATATGTTTTTTATTTATGCGCAGTTTCTAAATCACAGTGGATTTTTTGTCATTATCAAAAATCACGAAAACACACTTGTCACTTTCAATGACCGCTTGAATTTTCATTTCTACACAGTAGCGACAAGGCGTCGCCGTAAAAAAATTTCCACGTGTGTGAATAAAAATAACACCTGGGATTTTCTGAATCGCGCCAGGTAACAATCCAAACATTATATTTGGCTGTTTCGTAAGTGAGCATCAGAGATCGCCGAGACAATGCAGAAGTGCATGCTTCGTCTCCGAGGAAAACTTCGGCATCTCCACTTTCTCTTTTGTGTTCTTCTTTAATTCCGCCGAGGTTTCCATATAAATACCTGCAGACTTGATGGATCCAAAACCACGCTATTTTACTGTGATTATTAATTAATAAGAATTTCGATATTTTTTTTCGCAGTAATGGTTAGTTACTTGATGAATTTAAATCATCTCTTAATGTTGTAAATTATTTAAATATTTTTTTTATAACTACACGTAACTTATTTTATTGATAACTTTCCTTTGTATACTTGTATTTCACACTCATATATTTGATATGTTGATTCATTTTTATATTTAATTAGTACTGTGCTAATTTCATATTCTATATTTTTTTGATTGTATGAACGCAACAAGCAAGATCTTTTATACAATATAGAGTTATATTAAATAGGCAGAGTATGGTGGTGGATTTTCTAACTATACTTTCTAGATTACACTTTGTTGAATCTTCATTATCATAAGGCAGAGAGTATCAATGGTTATTTTAATTTTATTTGCGCGGCTGGATAATTGACGAATATATCAGAATCGCGGCCCTCCAGGCAGCTCAATTAAAAATCACTCAATTATCAATCATCACGAATTCCACAGCCATTAATGTTACTCAACTGTTTTTTTTATCATTGTTGTAATCTTAACATTTAAGCGTTGTACATAGGTCAGTTGTTAGAGCTCCGGCTTGCCGTATAACACATGCTCGGCATTTCTCCTGACACGTTCGTTTAAAATCGATTTCGTATTATTATATACCACGTACAAGTGGCTTGCGGTCCATATAAGCAATAAAGCAAGACACACTTTTAAAATGTATGATTGTGGCATATTTTTGGATAGTATAAAACTTTGAAAAATGTATTGTTTACATTTACTGATATGACTCGTAAATCATTGCCACGTACAAATACAATTCATATATGTTAGTACGAGTTGCAACATCATCGTTTTGTAAATCCATATATTTAATTTAATATTCTAACCAATAAATAGTTCGTTCCTTTATTTATAATTATTATCATCTTTATTATGTATTATATATTTATATATTTTTATTATCAATTTGTAATAATGATGGAACTCCTGAGATCCACGCGTCTTCAATCGGTTGGTCTCATTTTATAATATATTAAAAAAAGGATTTTATTATCATAGGTATTGTATTGTTTGTAAGAGTGAGGAATATGGTATCTCAGTTTTAACTATAATGACTCAGTTTGATAATGCCAATGTGAAAGTTTGGCGAAACCGTTCACCAATAAAAATTAACATGTGGAAAAATCACTCAAGTATTTATTTGAAATATTTAAGTTATGTCAAAAATTCTGATTGGTATTTTGGATTTTTTGATTGGTAAAAGTTGTTTACACAAAGATTTTTACTATCAATATATTTTTGAATATTACTTCCTGTATTTACTATTGTATTTTATATCTACATTTATCTGAGTAAAACACTTTATTATTATTGTATTTACATAAGTATTTTTGCAGGATTCAAATTGTAATTATACATATTTATACATAAAGAGCTTGGTAACATACAACTGAGTTATAATAAACTTTTTATTCAGTACCAAAAAAATAAATTTTGCCAATAGACTAATAGACTATTTAAAATCTAAATAATATTTTTTGTGCGGTAATTAAATTATATTGTATTTGATTTTACTAAGCATCAAGTTCTTCACCAGTTTTCAAGTTGATTTTATCTTAATTTTTATAGATCACAGTGAGTCACAGTATCGCTCTCCGAATCTAAATTCATTCGCAAATGTCAAGGAGACCACTGAAAATATGATACGCTTTATTATTTCTTCTCAGTTTCTTCATATGAGCTACACTCGAAACTATCAAACAATGCCAAAGCGAATTCATATTTTGAGCACGTCGTTTCTATTTTCAGAAAACACAAACCTTGATCGTAGCCTTGCCGCGTCCAATGGGAAAATATTTTCGTAATTAACTGAAATTTAGTATATCGCACTTTCGCTTGCATAAATTCTCTCAATTGTCAAAAAAATCTCTCCGGTGTATTTAGTTTTTCACACATTCCTTTTTGCTAACGGCCCGCACAATGCGCTCCCATTGTGCCATTATGAACTGTGGCAACTGAATTCGATATGAAAATTCTCTCTCGAGTTAGTGAACCTCTTACACAATCACGCTGCAAGGCTCCTCAAGGCCGTTTTGGACAAATAAAAATACCGGTTATGGCGGCAAGGCACGCGATTTACTCAATACTCCATTTTGATAGGGCATTGTTATCACGAGTACATGCTCAAAGGCAGATCAGCATTCCTCGGCTGCAGACAAACTTGTAAACAAATTATTTCACTATTAACGGAATCAATAACCTACTTCAAAACACTCTCTCTCTCTCTATATATATATATGCATTTCTCAGTTAACGCAGTCATATGGAATACCTTTATTACAGTGCCAGAACTTCAGTGAATTATTTCGCAATATAATTTTTATATTTCTAAAGATCAAATAGCAGATATCACGCTTGATTGATTTATATATTTTTAAGCTGCAATATAGGTTATACCATAAGACTGCGTTCATTTTCTACAGAGTCCCACGTGCGTCCTTAAAGTAATTGTTGAAGATTTTTCTATTCGTCTCAATCTGAGTATTTTATAATCTAATCAAACGTTTTCCACGGTTGATTGATTTGTATGTTATGGACACTGCAATACAGGTCTGAAGGTTTGTATATGAGTAGGACGCTCCAAAGAAACCGCATCGCCAGCTCGGCATTCCCCTTTGACATTAAAGCCATTACGCAAGGCGATTCGGCCTCAATGAAACGAACAAGATCTTTACAGCTTCCAAAACACAGGTTCTCGCACATCTTGAATTCGAGTACCTCGTTAACTTGTATTGTATCTACTTGAACGTAACACTCATCAAAATAAAACAGCGTACAATTTTAACATTAAACTGAAAAATATATACTCAGTCTTAAGTACACGGTTACATTGTTATTTGGCAGTTAACTATTTAGTTTATAAAATATTTATAAATTTAAAACTTAAGAGGGAGTATTTCTTTTAATACAGCTAAAAAGGCGTTACGTAGAATGACTTAATACATAAATATGTGCGATCAATACTTATACTCCTTTTTCGCATTATTTGATATATTCCCAAAAAATATCACAATTTTACAAACATGCATTCTTTCGGCGTTAATTTTTATTATGTTTTTTAAATGAAACCATACCTTAAAAATATACATGTGAAAGCAATATATCCAATATGGTATTAACGGTTCTTTATTAAGATTACATAATAATGGTTTTTGCTAATGGTTTCTCTTTCATTTCCTGTAGGTTACACTTCCAATCAAATTAATAAACATCATTTCCTCTTCACATGTGCAAATTAAATCGATACGAAACAGAACCCGGTGCCCTTGTGCCGATACGTACAAAAACATGAAGACGAACACAACCAATCAATATTTTTATGGGCGATATTTAAATATGGCAACACAGTGACTGCTTATTGAGAATTATATGGCTGTTGTGTGTCTGAAGCCACTGCCGAGGCACGACCGTGTTCTCCTTGGCAACCGCAAGAGAGTGGGACCCGAGGAATGTTAGTCCATAGAAATACACCATAACACAGGCACAATATTATTATATTTAGTGTGAGATACTGCGGCTGGTGGTGGACAATGGTCTGCAGCAGGTCTCTCCAACTCCAGGCCCTCCTTGCTTCCAGTCTTTAGAACTCCAGATACGTGAATTTCACCTTATTTTCACTTATTATAAGAGACCCCTGCTCTCCCCATTCTGTTGCCATTGCTGATCGGATCGGTAATGGAGTAGTGGACTTGAAATGATTATGGAATACCTTGGTGGAAGGACTTCTGATATTGTTTCTGTACCTTGCTGCAGATGCAGTATCAGATCTTAACGCCAGAGCTTTGAAAGAGAATAATATATTGGGAAACAGCAATACGCAAGTTTTTCCTTCCAATGTAAAACTGCGGTGTAGAAGGTCCCGAGGACCCACTACACTGTTTTCCCCATAGAAAACCATGGACACTGTGCTCAGCACAAGTATATGCTCAGTGAAATGGTCGCCAACCTCATCTGAGGAGAAGCACTTGATTTATTACTTTTTATTATATTTATTTTCTTTTAGATAACAATCTCAAATTTGTGTACTTATACACATCAAAATTTACATAAAATTCAAGTTGTATTTCAAATAGTTGGTTATGGAGGGCTTTGACAGTGGCTGGTTGTCTCTTGGCGACTCCTGGATCGAGGATTGTGCAACACTTCTACTTCGGCATACTAATCTGTAAACCGATTAAAGTTGCAAGTCATGAACTTGTCGTGCTGCCGAATTCTCCACATTCTAATTACACAGCCGATGCCGACCCAAGTCATGTGCATGGTAATTATATTATTACTCAATTCTTGCAACAAGAAATTGTGCAAGTAATTTATCCGATGAATATGTTTACCTTGCAGATTTAATTTAGATCAAATACAACATGTGTTTATAGTATTACTCTAATTTGCGAATATGAGACTCTACTCACTGCATGCAAAAACTGAACTATCAAAAAAAAATTAAAACTGAATTGAAATGGACAGACGACTGAAATATTATAAGCTTTTTAATAGTGAGTGACCTCACTGATATCATCAATAAGGAAGAACTGCCACTAAATGGTAATATTATGAAGGATTTATTTTACCTAAGGGTGCTATAATAATTAAGTATTTATTAATAAATAGGTAAAATATATCCTTTTGTTAACAAAACAAAATAAATAATAATTGAACGAGACAAGTTCTTTCTGCCTAGTGTGGCCTGTAAATATAATTTTAAAATTGTTACTGTAGATACTTTCTTTGCGAGGCTCTACTGTATACTACTAAAACTTTCAACTCAAGGTTCAATGTTTAGTACGCTTGCTTGTGAATCACAGGGTTCTCGGTTCTATTCCGGTTGAATCATTTTTTTGCAATCAATTAAAGCTATAAATGGTCTTTATATCTAGAGATCTAAAAGTATAAAAGTATATCTTTATAGCCTAAGTTTCCGCGTCCCAATCCAAAGTACCTCTGCTTTATATTGCTTGCCTACTTGATTTTACACTTGCGACCCCACGCATTTAATAATTATAAATTATTTGCGCTTAGATTATATTTTATTAATAAATTTAAATTGCTAATAATACAAATCCACGTTACGCTGTCAGAGTTAAGTAAATTCAAAAGTTTTTTTTTTTCTTTATTTTTTGAGGCAGTCCCCCTCGAACAGCAAAAGTCAAAAGCGTCTAGTTCATTTTACGGTAGAAGGGATAGCATCCCAGTGAAGCATCCTGTACATCATCAGCGGGCCGTGACAGCCGAGAAGCCTTTGTCTCTAACCACAACTCGCCGTCGACAGTCAGAGCACTTATCCTCTGTTATTGCCTCCAACCCTGCTGGGACCACACCTGGTGCCGCGCTTCCACTCTGAAGATGGGCACCAACGAATGCGCTCAACAGAATAATCGATCCCTCATTGGGTTCACTCGATTCCACTGATTCGATAAATTAATAATTTTACACACATTGCAACAACAAAAACAACATTTATTCGACATTTTTTTAGATAAAACTTTCGTTACGGTTCATACCGATAAAAATGTTTGTACAGCATTGTTTTAGGGCGAAGTAATTTATTTTTCGATTTCGAGGCCTCATTTGGTACTGTGTGAAAAACTTGTTAAATTGTTTTTAATACCTTTAGTAACAAAAATTATTCAAAAGTTTGATTAACAGGTATTTAGGATTCTGCAAAAAATGTCATCTTTAATTGAAATTCGCCTACTAGGATGATTGATACAAATATCACTAGCATTGCACTGCTTGTGTGGTTTATAGATGTAGAAAGTCCACTACACTATTTTCTCCATAGAAAACCATGAACACTGGCTCAGCATGAGTATATGCTCTGTGAAATAGTTGCCAACATCTTCTGAGGAAAGGCACTCGATGAATGAATAGACTATAATATATACGGTATACATCGACGGCCAGGCCAAATATTCATGGCGCCAAGGTAATGCTGTGTAGTTGGTGGGATCAGAAGGGTGTCATCCACTATGAGCTGCTGAAATCAGGCCAAACTATCACGGGCGAGTTCTACAGACAACAATTGATGCGTTTGAAGCGAGCATTGGCAGAAAAACGGCCAGAATATGTGACCAAGCACGTAATTGTAATCTGTAATTTTTCATCATGACAATGCTCGGCCACATGTTGCTAAATCGGTTAAAACCTATATGGAAAACAGTGGGTGCGAAGTTCTGCCTCACCCGCCTTACAGCCCAGACATTGCCCCTTCCGACTACCACTTGTTTCAATCGATGCAGAATGCCCTTTCTGGAATACGCTTCACTTCTGAACAGGGTATCAAAAATTGGCTTGATTCTTTCTTGGCTTCAAAAGACGAACAGTTCTTTTGGGATGGAATCCATAATTTGCCCGAGATGGACAATACTTTGAATAGAATATATTGTACCAATTTTTTATAATACAGCTCCAATTTCATTAAAAAAATCCGAAAAAATTTATGCACACACCGTATACTAAAAAAATAATTTCATAAATTAAGTTATTCCACAGTATATTTATATTTTCGATTGACGCTTCGCTCGATCAAGTCGTTTTGTAGCATATTCGAATTGAATCGATTCTCATATTGAATCGATGGTGCCCGTCCCTAGCGCAGGTTGTGGTGGAGTGCTCAGTTAATGGCTCCCCGCGGCAGGTGCGGCTGCGGCGATCAACTTCGGTGATTGTTCTTGTGTAAACACAATGAGACTTTATGGATTAGCAATGGTCTTTATGGTGGTTGCTGCGAGCCTGGCGTCACCGCCTCGGCAGCCGCCGGGCCTGGCTCTAGCCAGCGTCCATTAGCATACTTGATGTAGGGCAAACGCACTAATATAACTCACAGCTACTCCAAGCTAGGAGAAAATATTTATTAATAATTATTAATCGATTGAAGAACTAAATAAAACCGAAAGGGTCGAATATTTTTTTACATTTTTTGATTGGTCAATCACATGCGTATTTATTACCCATTACGGGTTTATTATATTATTACTAATATGATTAGGCACATTAGTTCATATATAGAAGATGACTTAAAGAAACTCTCAGAAAAATATCATCGTGATTTGTGTGGGATTTGAAGCCTGGGCACATTGATTCATATGTGGAGTATGACTGTTAAAAAATTCTCGATAAACGGAAGTGATTCGTTAGTACAAGGGTTCGTACACCGGTCATGTAAACCAGGAGATGTGGGTTCAAATCCCACACAAATCACAATGATATTTTTCTGAGAGTTTCTTTAAGTCATCTTCTATATATGAACTAATGTGCCTAATCATATTAGTTATAAATTATTTTTGTTATTAAAAAATCAGATTGCCTATCGTTTATAAATATACTTAATATCACTGTTGAAATTATTGTATATTAATATACTAATATAATTAGGCACATTAGTTCACATATAGAAGATGTATTAGTAAATAATAATATAAACCTGTAATAGGTAATAAATACACATTTGATTGACGTTAAATCCAAAAATAGACATACGTATATTTATATCTCAAAATTTAAAAAAATATATTTCAGAGCAGTGCGTGACGCAAACCTTGTACAGAAAAATTATTATAATATATATGAATTAATTGCACTTAATGTTTTTCGCATAAGTTTAAAAATATACACTGATTTTTTTAGATTAGATATTTAGATCTTAAAATTTAGATTTTAAAAATCTTATACGTATAGGCTTAAAATGAAATTGTTGCTATTTTTTCATAAATATATTATATTATACAAATGCTAGTGTCGTTTCGGCATACTTCATCGCGCGTAATTAACATATTGAGGTACAAATTATTAAAAAAACTCACTATAATTGATAAAACATTTATATATTTTTTCTTGAGTAAATTTTTTGTTGATATTTTTCAACTGCAATCGGCCTGCGAGGCGTTTCATGTCCTAATACAACGAAATAAAAATCCGCTTATAATATCATGATAATCAAACTCGGTAACTGGTTTTTATATCTATTTATGTTCTTTTACGCAATATTTGGTCTAGAAATTACTAAATAATATTGGTACAGACACCACTTAGTTCATATACGATACAACATTTTTTTTTGTGAGAGCTTTCGCCTCTTAAGGAGTTCTTTATAAAATCTTCATTCAGACTTCATACTTGATAAAAAAAAAGGTCGTAGTCTATTCATAAATTTTTCACATTAAGCCAATCTGTCGTGGATATCAAATATGTATTTTGCAAAGTGAAGATATCTAATCTCAGATAGTTTAAGAATGTAGAGTGTACAACACTACAAACGGCCAAGTAGAAAAGCAGTTGAAAGTATTTAATTCCAATTCTACCTGAGTTCTAATCAATGTTTCCAGAATTCGTTTTATTTTAAGCATGGTTTGAACCAGCCAAGCAAGCAAGTGTGCTACCCACTAAACCATGAGACGGTTCAAGCGAGGCTGTGTCGGTTAAAATTAACATCATGTATAATTACGGTTAGGATTTATAATATAGACGCAACATGCTCTTGTCAAATTCTGGCACCTCTCAATCACTTTTTGTCCATCTGCATAAATTAAGCAATTATATTTTACATAATCATCAACGCATTACAGCGCGATGATTGGTGCTGTAAGAAGATCATCAGTAAATATGATCAACTCTTAATATTATGAAATTCTTAAAAAAAAATCTTAGGCTAAGAGATTACGATTACTCCTGTTTTTTTTTATGGATTATGCGTTTTCTGCATCTGATGATGCGTCACCAATCATATGAATATTTGTTATATGAATCTAAAAAATGACTTTATATTTTAGAAAATACGCATTTATCTTTTTCATCGTGTGCCTTTCCTCAAAAGAGGTTGGCGACTATCTCACTAAGCATATATATATGCTGAATTAGTGTCCATGGTTTTCTAGGGGAAAATAGTGTAGTATGTTCCCGGGTCCTTCTACACCGCAGTTTTATTATTACTGCTATTATTATAATACTTTCCTTACAAAGCTCTGGCGTTCAGATCTGATACTCCTTCTGCAGCAAGCTCAAGAAGCAATACCACCTCGACAAAGTATTTCCAGAGAACATCCTTCTACAATCAATCTAAGTCCACTACTCCATTACCGATCCTTACACACAAATACATATTTTCTTTGAAACACAAACACTTCTTCACATATATATATATATATATATATATATATATATATAGACTGTAGAGAAGAATTCTAGACTTTCGAAATTGTTACAATTATTCAACTGATCAATATACAGCCCTGGCCTTGCATTGTACAATACTCGGTTCTACTCGGTACTATTTATTTTTTAACTCAAATCTGAAGTAATATACAATTACAATCATAAATCTCATTAATCTATCAAGGCTGAAAAAAAATCCCATAGAGCAAACAAGGAAACCGCAGACGGCCCGAAACGTCCACTCATTATTCTAAGTACTCCGATTAAGATTTCGTTCTGCGCATATCGACGGGCGGCATCTCATTAGAAAGTCCTCGGTTTTTTGAGTTTCTGGGACTCGCGGCCGCGGTTCCCCCGACAATGTGCGCCCCCGGCGGTTCGTACTTTCTTCTCGACAAATATTTACATAAAAGAAACCTCGGATGCACTCTTGAATCTTCGGCGAGTTATGTCGCCGAGACAGGTGAGCCTCCCGACAACGACTTTCAATTCAATTATTTTTTTTTTTTTTCCATACCTTGGCAATAAATAATTTTCAGTGTGGCAGTTCATGCTGGAGCACAAATATAAAATTATGAGTATTATATAGGGTGTCCTAACAGAGTATCGGGTATTTGTTAGTTCAGTAAAACAAAAAACTACTTGTAATCAAGTATTTTTTTTTATTGTTGATTATAAGAATACAGAATGGAAAATTATTACAAAAAGATGATGTTATCCAAATGGTGACAGTTACGCTGCAACACGCTGACACCAAGCCCTCGATATTCCTGCCATTTCTGACCTGATAAATATTCAATTCTGTTAGGTTCAATTAGATTATTCTCATAAACCCTACTATTAAGGTATCCCCATACGAAATAGTCAAGAGGGCTGAAGTCAGGGCTTCTGGGAGGCTAGTTGATGTTACCTCTACGTGAAATGACCTTATTAGGGAATAATTCGTTGACAGCTTCAATTGATTGATTGGATGTATTGGAACCACGTTCTTGGGTTGAAACCTTGAAACTCCTGCAACTCTGGGCTCAAAAATTTTCGCAGCATATCGCAATAACGGTCCCTAAACAAATACCCGATACTTTTTTTGGACACCCTATAATTGTTTTGCTTATATTTATAAAAAAAATATTTTTTTGAATACACGGTAGGAAGACAAGTCTTTTGGCGTTTGCGGTCTGGCGACATGATAAATTATAATTATTTCTATTTATGGTTAGAAATGCAGAATGCGGTTGTGTTGAAATGTGCAGAAACGTATTTAGATTGTGTTACTTATTGATTTGTGCGTTTAAATTAAACAGGTTTGTAGTACTATAACCGCGATAATTAGTTTACCGTAATATATTGTATAAAAGTTAAATTCAAATATTCATTTAAACTTTAACTACAAGTGCTAAATAACATAAAATTAACTTACCGTTAGCACATTTAATAAAATATATACAGGGTTAGTCAGGGAGGTACGGATGAGATAACCTTGATGGATAAAGAGTCGGGGTATCTGCTAGTATCTACACTGCGGATTTCCCAAAACCCACCCTCCAGAACACAATTATAGCCCTATACGCACTGAGACGACACTGCCATTCTGGTGAGGTCGAGCTCACCTGCCACAGCAACCGCCAAAACCCAGTCCTCACTAGACGCAGTGAGCTCCTGGTTCGAGGAATGGAGAATAAAAACAAACCCCTCCAAAAGCGAGGCAATACTTTTTGAATCCCCGCCAAAAGGAAAACGACCGACAACATCACTCTAGACAACACACCAATACCCTGGAGAAAAACGGTCAAGTACCTCGGACTCACCCTTGACCGGAAACACTCCTGAACCCCACACATCAAGGTTACAGCCAGCAAAGCAAGAGCGGCAACCGGAATTCTCTCCCCACTCCTTTGCAACAAGAGCAAACTTTCTCCCTCCAATAAAATCCTCCTCCTGAAAACCATGATCCGTCCAATCCTAACCTACGCCTGCCCCATCTGGGGATACATCCCACCAGAGAGGCACAAGCCTCTCCAGGTCATCCAAAACAAAATACTTCGCTGGGCACTCAATGACCCGTGGTTTGTCAAAAATGCGCAACTTCACAGAGATACAAAAATGAAGACGATCCACGAGGTCATCGTTGACCTCGCCCACTTCTTCCAAATCTCCACCCCCTTAGTCCCAAACCCATTGATCAGTTTCCTCCTCGAGTATAACCTCGAGGACTGCCTCTTCAAAAAAAGGAGATATACACTTCTCCTGTTCCGCCATAAAAGCCAGAAATACAAGACAAGACAAGAGATTTTTACAATGGCAACATCCAAGTTTAAGTTTCGTTGATAAATGAGTGTGTAACCGTTAATTCAAATCATCCATACCTCCCTGCCTAACCTTGAATATTCCATTAAAACTGCCTACACATGCTGCGTATTTATTTTGTATTGGTGAATTAAAGTTGTGTTGCAGCATGTGTGGGCAGCTTGAGTATTTTTGATCGGTGTTGCACACTTGTGGTCGCCGGCCACACTGACTATAAGAGGACGCTATCAGCTAATTAACGTTCGGCTGTCGGACCTGTTGCCGCATGTGCAGGCAGCTAAGTAGCGAGCGGTGTGGCACACTCTCGTCGGCGGCCACACCTCGCGCACTGTCCGACTTTCGTTTTTTACCCATAATTAATTGAAAGCGTTCCCACCTGCGCGGCGAGACATCACCTATGCTAATTCCGACACTCGAAAATATCTTTGCGTGTTTATAAATGCACAACCGGATTCCTCGAATCGACGATACGTCGATTTTTTTATATGACAAGGTACACTTTTAACGAGATAGGAAATCGTCTCGTTAATATTTATACGCTCAGGTGTCGTGAGAAGATATCTGCGCGCGTACTCACTAATGATGAGTAAAATCGAATAATCGCCATTGACGCTAGTGTTATTTGTATGTTTAAATATATTTTATTTCATTCATCCTTTACACACTGGTTGAGTTTGTAATACTTTATATTTAAACACAAAAAAAACCACAATGGCTTTGAGACAACGATACTTTTTGTTGACGATGCTGAAGAAACACGTGATAAAACAAAATTAGTTATTCATATTCTTGTTGTTTTATTCACATATTTTACATTCCTAGTGTTTTTTTTTTATTAACGTCTAATAATATCTTTCTATAGAACTTGTATAAGACTTTTTTTATTATTTGTTTGACTAAAAAATAAATCGATTGTATCAATCACCACTACTCACGCGTGCGACGAAAATTTTGTTATTATTAGTTTTTCAACCCGTCAATAAATGGGTATTTCTTAAATATTTTAATGTCATTTCATATATTATTATATCGCTATTTATTACAATAATTAATGAATATTTGTAATTTATTGTGTTTTAAAAAAACGGGATAATCAATCGATATTAGTTGAAAGCTATGCATTTTTGACTTAAGTCAAATTGCAACAAAAAAGGTCCTTGTCCAAATGATCTATTTCAATCTGTTGTCGCGATTTGTTGCTGAGTAAACGCCTTTAGGCACAAGGACGCTGTTGGCTTATTACAAGTAGGTGGTCAATCGTGCTGCAACGTGTATAGGCTGTTTATATGAAAACACCGGTATTATTCACCAAATTACAGACAGCAAAGTGGCTTGCGGCCCCGCCCCTTTTAAAATAGCGGAAATCCAACGCGGCGGCTCGGTTCTGGGGTAAACTGTCTCATAAATAATTGCGGAGCACACAACAGCGTCATAAATCAGAATCCGAAAAACTCTTAATAATGGCCGGTAATTTAAATCTCGTTTTGCTATCCCAAGGCTGACAGTGAAACACTTTCGTTTCTGTGACTGGATCCGCAGCAGCCGGCACCTGGTGATGGAGCCAGCCGCTGATGGTCCAGTCGGTGATGGAGCCGGCCACTGGTGCCATTGTTCCATTTCTTCAGATCAGTCACCCGGGAGCCCCGCCCGAGGCTCCCTACTTACTTTCTACGTCCTGGTTTCGGAGCTGGTCCGGTCACTTTCGCGGCAGCTGCTGTCCGAACGGCGCGCTTCGAATGTGTGGTACGAAACGCCACCGAGGGAGTCTCACCCAAGCGAGGCTCATTGCTATTGCTGCATAGAAAATTAATGACATTAGTAATTTAACAATAAGTAATTAACGCTTTACGCGAGGGATACGTTCCGGAAAAAATCGCGTTAATTGAAATTCGCGTATATTGGGGTTTACGATTAAACATACATACATACTCAAAACTTAATACAAAAAAATACGAATCATTTGAATCAATCAATTTAATTCTAAGGACACTTTATGCAGTATTACATGTTTATGTATTGTCTTTTCGGTAGCGTTTCTTTTGCGTTATTGTAAAATACGTTCATAACACCCAACGCTGTTTTTAATTGTTACGAGAAGTCAATGACTACATTATGTTCATACTGGGCATTTTAACGCGAATATATAGTGAAACCGCGTATAACGGGGTCGCGTAAAGCGGAGTATTACTATAATGCTCTTTATGATTAATATGCCTGTGCACTGTGTGCGCTCAATTAATATGTGTTACCCTTTTGGAGCAATCCCTATCAAGGCATTTATATAAAAATCTAAAAAATAAATAAAAACTCACCAATAAAATACAAATTACTAAAAAATATTCTGCATGATGAACAACAATTTTAGATAATTTTTACATATTTTTTAAGCATGTGTCCGTTTTTCGTGCTAGCAACGCCGCCGCTGCTAACCATGTGGTTCCAGGCCAATATGCAGTGATTCATACTATATTTTCAAAACCGGATGCCCACCTTAGAATCCATCAGCACGTCTTGCACCTTCGAGCGCGTGTCATTACATATCATTAGAATTTGAGTTATCGTCGGCCGGAGTTATTGACACTCGCCGGCTGACCCGCTCGCTCACCGTGACCCCCCAACCAAGTACAGATGTTTTTTTTTTCCAGGTATGCAGAACAGCTCGGATGATTATTGGTTACTTTTTCTTTCGCTCACTTTCTTCCGGGTGAGTCAAAGTCTATTTGAGTTTCTCGAACGAGTGCGCTGTGTATTTTCTAGCATGATTTACAATCACATTTGATTTATGTAATGTGATATTATTTCTACTATTATCTTAATCCGAGGAGTGACCGCTTTTTTAATTGTTATTTTTTTTGTACAAAAACAAACTTTCTCCAAACAAGAAATAAGTTTCTATTTTAGGATGTTTTGACACGTGAGGTCATAAATATCTGATAGGTGTGTCTTTTTCTAAAGTTTCAATAGAGAAACTACAGAATTAATTAAAACTATTCGTTGTTGCTTCATCAAGCGGATATTCATTCATTGAAACGATACCGTTATTCAGGTACAAAGTTATGCGATTCCTTTATTGTGATGTAAATTGAATTCATCGTAAAATCAGCATTTATTAAATACACCTGCACGCACTAATTTCGCATTAAGTCAGTAACTCTTCATGCGTATCGCAAAAGAGTGCAGTCGGGTCTGTATGCATTGCAAATGTACCGCAATAGGAAGTATTTACATGTAAGAAGACACGTGCGCTACAACAGACAGCATTTATGCAATCCGCATCCTGTGGTTCTAAACCTCGTAATCGTTAATATTTATTATTAATAATAGTTAATTTTATTTTTTATTAATAGTTATTTTACCATTGACAAAAAAACTTATCAGGTTTGTAAATAACACGCAACATCCACCTGATATCTATCCTTAATCTAACCTAAGCAAACGCACACAGTACAAAACTCTCATCAGATTTGTGGATACTGCGAAATAATAAACAAAACGGCGTCGTGAAAAAAGTATTTGAGGATTTTTATCGTCATTTCACGTGTGAATAAATTTTACATATTAAAATTAAAATGACTATATTTTCATATAAATATAATCTTGCATCTTACATTCGGGTCTATAAAATATGACAATATTAAGAGAAGACGCTTCAATGATGATTTCAATTATTTATACCGGAATTTCATCTCCATTGAAAACTTAAAAAAAGGGTTGTTTTATAGAAACCCTTATGAGAATAACGTATCACTTAAATACGTAAAGCTTTTTGGATGTGTATTACGAATGATTTTTTTTGTTTCGATAATAATATAAAATGGTTTGGCTCGATGGAATGCGGACCACAGGTTGGGGCGAGCGTGGGAGCTCGCCGCGGCCGAGTGCGTCCGGAACTCCTCGCCGGCAGCACGAGCCGACCACTTCCTTGCAGGGTCCCTCGCCCACCATTTAATATTAATCAAATTAAAAATAAAATAAATAACTAATATATTTTAAACAATCGCATGAAATGTCCAATCCAGCCTATTTGACAACGTATAAATATGAAATTCACAGATTTTGGCTGTATGGGCTGTACAGGTGTTATGCTGCGAAATGTTGAATTAATCATTTCATTCGATCCTTTTTTCATTCACAAAACAGGAAATATGTATATCTAATTTTTATGCAAATCATGTTTATGGATTATTTTTGTCGATAACTAAAAAATCTTTAACAAAAGCCTCTGAAAAGCGAGAGCACGCTCAAACAATAATGCTCGTAATTTCTTCGCCAATTTTCTAGTCTTGCTTGTTGTCTAGAGTGATGAGCTTTTGGAGGTTTTCTTAGAGTGCTTCATGCGATTGTAATTGCGTGCAAGCCTTTTGTTAAGTCAAGCCTTGTTCCCGCGGCCGCGCGTGCCGCGTTAATTGAGGCGGTGATTGGTGAAGCCGAGCTCTTCAGGAAGCGGAGGCTCCGGCTTTGATGTTCAGCTCGTTGGTAATTGAACAAAACGACTGCGAAAGGATATCTGATGGCGGCCGTTACAAATAATGCATTTACCGTTAAGCATTACACCGAGCACTTAACTATTTGTATGTGTCTGTTAAAATATATATATATATAAATAAGTATATTCGCCGTAGGCCTCTTCAAACAAAGAAGTAAAAGCAGAAAAGCAAAATTTCCCGCAAAAATTTTTTTGGCACATTTTTCATTGTTAGAATAAATATTATTGCGTTGCGATATGTGTTGGTATTATGACTTCTTATTCTTGACAGATGTCTAAACTATAAAAAAAAACACAAGTTTAGACATGTATATCGACTACAAGTGAAACATAAATACGTAGTTGCGCACCTAGTACATACCTCACTAGCAATAAACTATCGTTATAGACCATAGTTACCTAAACTATTTTGTCCCGTCGACCCCATGTCGAGTTTTACTAATATTGAATTTTTACAAATTCATCAACTTAAAACATATTTTTGACATCTTATATAGAACAAATCACTTTCATAGGATTTACTGTACAGTGGGTTTAAAAATGAAAAAGTTAATTATACCTTTATTAATTAAAAACGCACAAAATGCAAATATAGTAACATTCAAAAATCAATATTTTTGACAGAGAATACTTGGTGGAATTCCATTTTAATATCTTAAATAGAATTAAATACATTAATTAAAAACATACAAAATACTTCTACGCTTCAGGGCTTCGATTCGTCACAAAGTACATAGGTGCAATCTGTGTTCGGTGCATTATGACATTTACGAAATGTCTAAATTTTGGTGATGACCTGCTTAAATGGGATCCACTCTCGTAGACCCCCATTTACAGTTCATGGACCCCCAATTTAATTTTTCGCTGTCATCGACCCCTGGGGGTCGATATTGACCACTTTGGGAACCTCTGTTATAGACGAATCACGGAATCCGTTTCCATGTGCGTTGTTATAGTAAATATGAGTAGTATGGCTGTAACTTAATATTTTTTCAAAAGCATAACAACCGTGGTAACAAATTAGGTCCATTTTTTTTTCAAACGCCCAAGCAAACACGTCGAGATCCGAGATAGCCAAAACATCAAAGATCGGACCTCCATAATCTCGAGTGAGTCTCAGCAGTGGCACCACTCCTCTCCCACGTATCTCAGATCGTATCTCGACACAATACATCCAACAATGCAGAATCTTTAGACGTGTTCACATTTAGAGAAAGTGACGTTTGTCACACAATAAATGCAAATATGACCGGCGATATTGTATTCAAACAACGCGGCGTAAAAAAATAAAAACACTATGTGCTTAGAACTCTCACATTTTTTTTACTATAAAAAATAACCTGTTTTATTAAAATATCCAAATAATTACGCCTGTCATCAAATTTCACCTAAAACAGGATTTCTATCTACGATATTGATAGCGACCACTCATTTCCTTTACTCAGTAATCAAGTAGTTTTTAATAATAATTATGATGTTTTCTTGTCCCATATACAAATAAGTGTTATTAATATTTGTTATACACTAAAATGAAGTAATATAAAATGAATATACTTTTCTAGATATCTTTCGAATTTATATCTCATGAGTCAATTTGACAAAAGACAAGAGCAGTCATAATTCCACGAGGCATGCCTAAATCTTATATCAAAGTATTAACTACATGTTCGATATATTTTTGTAGTTTTTATAACACTTGAGCACAAACAATTAACAATTTTTTTCTCTAAAATATAAAAAAGGTACTGAAAGAAATAAGTGTTATATGCACTTATATTAACAGCACTATTCAAATAATTTAAATATTAATGACCTAAATAATAATTTAAAATATTTATAACAACGCTAGATTATGTAAGGCTTATGATTGCTCATCCAGGCAGTTCTAAATCTCATTTTCAATATAAAAAAATAATAATATAGATAACTTCGTTCCATTATCATGGTTAGAACAACACATGGACCCACATCACTTAAAAACCACTGTCAAGTCAGAGTACAAGTTGATTATTTTGGAAACTCAAATATAGTACTTTTGCGGCAAATAATATGATGTTAAATATTTTAGGAAGTAATACTTAAAATATTCCGAATAATATAAGGTTATTGCAAAAAGACAAAATAAATAGTGTTGGTTACGAGTAATATTTATTATCACTTACTAATAATCTCGAGCATAAACTTTGTGGGACATTTTAAGTCAAACACGTGCAATAAAGCTTTTAAGATCAGGAGAAGTACTGCCTTCTGATATTTCAAGGCTTTTTAATAGCAAACCATTTATATACTATGAGAATTTTATAACCTTTACAATATTGTATTACTTACTAACAAAATACTTCTAACGTTCGCCAATGTCACTATTTAATTATAATATGAAGATATTTTTTTAATATAAAAATTTTCTTTCAATATCTTCATTTTAATTATTTTTGCAAGACAACTGAGCACAGATTATAAGTCTATAACCGCTGAACTCTGAAAGAGCAGTGAATAAAATAAAACATTATGAGTCAACATCGGCTGTGCCCGGCTTGATACGTCTCCGGTATATACAGATATGTCACATATCTACTACATCAGTTCATTCATATTTTATTGAACTTGAAGACTGTAAATTTACCGGTATCAGAGATTTTAGGTACGCTATAGTTTAAAGTACCGAATCTTAGCATAACTGAGACGTTTTCAAAATATAAAGAAAATAAGTTGCTCAGTGAGAGCATCAGCGATCGTCTGCTTGCTGCATAGATGAGGAAGCCACCTTCAGGTATTTCTTCGAGGTGACAGTTTCCCGACTCGTATCTGGGGCAGCTGATGGGTTACGACAGACTCTCATCCAAGCCGGTGCGGTACTGCCTGGGGACAGGGGTGGAACCAGGTCGTAAAACACCAAAAACATTATTTTTAATTATACTATAAATTACTAATATGATTAGGCACATAAGTTCACACATAGAAGATGATTAAATAAATTCTCAGAATGTACTGACCATTGTACTAACGAACCACATCCATTAATCGAGAATTTTTAACAATCATACTCTACATATGAACCATGAACATATGCCCAGGCCAATCAATATTTATATCATATTAGTAATAATATAATAAACCCGTAATGGGTAATAAATACGCACTTGATTGACGTTCATGCCAAAAAATAGACGTCTACTATAAATCACGATTTTGAAACAGGTGTAAATGAAGAAAGATCACGATCACCTGTTAAGACTGGGATCGACAGCACGCAAGTACAAGTTGCATTTCCAAGGACTACTGAATAATAATGCATAATAAATTAAAAACAAAGTACTAGCAAAATCAATATTTCATTTCATCTTGACTTTAAATCATATTATAAAAAAATAAATCTTGAATTCAAATTATATATATCAATATTTTTGTGAAGACCGTCACAATAAGTGCGATTTTACCTATACAGGTTTTATTTGTGATTGATATGATTGAGTACATTTTTTTCCCATATTGAAAATGATTAAAGAAACTCTCAGAAAAATATCATAGTAACTTGTGCGGGATTCGAACCCACATCTCCAAGCTTACGTGGCCGGTGCATTGTCCAATTATGCTAACGAGCCACTGCAACTTACATATCCTATATATGAATCGACGTACTCATGCCAATTAAATATTGTATCAAATAAATATATCAAATTACACAATGATATTATTGGCGACGGCTACCAGATTTATTCTCTCGCGGAGACGCTGGCAGTCGGTTTACTTCTTCGGCTTCAGCATATGAATTCGCCAAGGTTCATACGCTAGCAGTGGACTGTATTATCATTCATTTAAACACTTTATTTTCGTTTAAACTTTTATTCAAGCTTCAAAAAACATAGATTACAATTTAACCTTAATGTGATATTAAAACAAGTTACATTAACACTTGAATTTACTTTTAAAAACACTTTGAGCGATAACTGGGTCGTTTAATTTCACTTTTCAACATTTAAACGACAGCCACGCGATCCTGCATGGATGTCGGAGTATCTTCGCTCCCGGGCAGCGTCGCCCCGTGGAGTCAAATCGAGAACTTTTCTATTTCACTTCTTAACTTTTTAACGACAGCCACGCGATCCTGCATGGATGTCGGAGTATCCTTGCTCCCGGGCAGCGTCACCCCGTGGAGTCAAATCTAATACTTTTTAATTTCACTTTTCAACATTTTAACGACAACCACGCGAACCTGCATGGATGTCGGAGTATCCTTGCTCCCGGGCAGCGGTTACCCCTTGGAGTCAAATTCAATACTGCCCCCTTCCGGGGCTGAACGGTTCTTATACCGTTGGAACGTCCGGCCGCCCGGGTGACGGGCCGTGTTTAAAAACAATAGAACCCAGATCAGGCTTTCGGCACGTATGTCCGGACTGACTCTGGAAACAATCATAAACCTACCCGAGCGGCGTCATATACATTGCAAATTCAAAGGTAACGCGGCGGTCCCTTTAGGAGCAATAATCATAAAATCTTCCCCCGGCCGAAGATATCCATGTCGTCCGTGGGAGCGGGGCCTGAGCCTCCAGGCGCCGTCCCGGCGGCTGCTTTAAACTAATCTTTTCAAAGTTAATATTTATTCTAAAGGAATTGAAACTATGATCGCGTTGCCAACAGATATTATAAACACATTTAAATGTTATAATGTTTCGTCGGTCCAGCTCCGCTCCTGGTGCAGGACGGGTTCTCATCTGCAAGGGAAATCTAAGAAAATATACCCGTAGTAAATATGTATGCATTTTCTGTTCAAGCAACTCGATGCTCTTCTTTTAATGTACCTAATCAAAAAATTTAAAAAAAAATATATATATATATTTTTTTTTTTACATTTTCTACTAATCATCGAATTCAATATTACGAAATGATCATTCAAATGTAAAATTTGTTATGAAATTAAAGCATTCGGATGCAAAATTTTAGCATGCGGAAATGCTGAAATATTACTCACTTCCGTTGATATTATCGATTTTATCTGCAGTTATAAGTGTTAATATTTATTTAAGTATATCTAATCTCTCGTTTCATTTCCTTTTGTGAATAATAATGATAGAAATTTTATATAATACCACAAGACAAAAATGTTTTTTTAATCAATAACAATTAATCACTATTTTTTTGACGCATAGTACTTGGTGGAATTCCATTATAATATTTCTATTCAAAATAAATATTTAGTAATGACTTGCTTTAGCCAACAAGATGTCTCGGTATTAGGGCCATGCTCAGAAAATATGTAGTTGGCTTAAGTTCCGATGTTGGAACATCGAAAATGCGGCATAACACCTATGAACCGAAAATTAAAAATAATACGCCGGTGTATTTAGGGCCTTATTGAAATATGTAGACAGAAACAAAGCGTCGCGCTCGGTGTTGCCATTCAACCATTTTTGTGAATGATAATGATAGAAATTTAATAAGTCGATGTATGTTTTGTTACTATAAGGCAAACATATTTTATTAATCAATAACAATTAATTATTATTTTTTTGACACAAAGTACTCGGTGGAATTCCATTAAAATATTTATATTCAAAAAAAATATTTAGTTCAACATGCTATAGCCAACAAGATGTCTCGGTATTAGGGCCATGCTCAGAAAATATGTAGTTGGCTTAAGTTCCGAGACCGATGTTGAAACATCGAAAATGCGGCATAACACCTATGAACCGAAAATTGAAAATAATGCGCCGGTGTATTTGGGGCCCTATATTGAAATATGTAGACAAAAACAAAGCGTCGCGCTCGGTGTTGCCATTCGGCGCGGCGCACACAGACTCGAGGTCGCTATGAATCGGATTCCTGTGCTTTTCTAGAACCAGTTTGGCGGCGGTGGCGGTGGCGGTGGCGTCCGCATTCCCCCCACCCCCGCCCCCGCCCCCGCCGCTTACGTCACGGCGACCAGCTGTTCTCCGCTATATGCGGTAACCTACGAATCCGTCTAATCGCTGGGACCGCAAACAATGCACCTTCTGTGTGCACTACAGCTTACTGGAAATGTCGCATCTGTAGGGATTCTCACGCCTAGACCATTTTCATCAAGTGCCTCTCCTCAGAGGAGGTTGGCGACTGTTTCACTGAGCATATACTCATGCTGAGCCGGTGTTCGTATGATGGATCCCCGGGGCCTTCTACACCTCACAATAGCATTATTATATAATATTTTCCTTACATAGCTCTGACATAACCTAACCTAACCTAACCTTCCCCCCACCTCGACGAAGTACTTTGTAAAGTATTTTATTCATCTTCATCAAGTGATTATATATACTCATGCTGAGGCAGTGTTCATGGTTTTCCATGTAAAAAATAGTGTAGTGGGTCCCCTGGACCTTCTATACTACAGTTTTATATTGGAAGAAAAAGTCTGCGTATTGCTGCTGCCTAATAGGATTATAATATAATCTTCTCCTTACAAAGCTCTTGCGTTAAGATCCTCCTGCAACAAGCTACACCAAGACCAAAACGTCGTTAATAAAAAAAAAAAAAAAAACCACAACATAGCTCTCAAAACACAGAATTTTTAGTTTATTAATTATATTTACAATGTAACATATTATTATAGATCAACACGCGAGTACTCGTGCATGTACTAAAATGCATGCTTGCTATCGATAATCATTAAAATTCCATTGACAGAGATGATGTTTACATTGTAACTTCTTCGCTTCAACAATGTTAGAAAATCACTTAAAGTGATTTTGCACAAGGTCAAATTTTTTTTATTGAAATAACGATAAAAGTATAGGACGAAATTTTTATTACCAGACGTGCAAGTGGAGCCTCTATATTACTGGTTCCCAAAGTGGTCAATATCGACCCCCAGGGGTCAATTTAGGCATTTAGGCATTCCGTAAATGTCATAATTGAATACAGATTGAACCTATGTACTTACATAATAATAATAATATAATGCTGTTAATCCTGCATTATGGACTATCACAAGAAGGTTTTTGATAGCTTTTCCATCTTCATACCACATAAAGAAGGGTTTCAATGCAGTTGTCAACCTTCTTACAAAAAAAAAATAGTTATTTAATGCTTACATACCGACATAAAATATGGCGCACCTGTATATCAGATGTCAAAAATATGTTTGAAGATGATGATTTGCAAAAATTAAAGGGGGTCTACGAAAAACAGGAAAACTCGACAAGAGGTCGATGGGAAAAAATAGTTTGGGAACCTATGCTCTATATTGTAGGATGTAGGCGGTCACTAAAAAAAATTTTTTTTCAGCATTATCATAATCATTGAATTAGTTCACTGAAAACTGAAATGGATAACAAATGCCAAATAAGCTTTCAGGTATAAAGTATTTCACTCTCGATTTCTATTTCTCAATGCAAGGGCTTATTGTGACTGGAAATTGATATCTTAACTTTGTACGGTATTGCGTCAGAGCCTCCGCGGGCGGCGACCGCAATCTACAGTGGTTGCCATTGCGGTCGCCCGCATTACTTCACTATTCCTCCACACATCGGATTCGTAGATCCCTCCATGGATCGTACTCTACTCCCATCACTGGTACTTGTTGAAGCTAATTTGTACTAACAATTGCATAATCTTTAAATATCGCAGGTCCAACTCCGGGGACGACCGCTGTGAGTGATCGGTAAAGATCTTTATCGCTGAAATTTTGATTCTCGTACTAATGGCATCTTCATGAATTCGACCCCTGAAGATGTGTAAAGAAAATCTCTGATTTTTTTTTTAGTTTTAGACTGTCGTTATTACTGTAAATATAAGTGCTTAAGTGTCACACCGCGTTTCTTCTTTGAAGTTCCGAAATTCCAATCTCCTTTGATAAGTTGACTCGTGAAGATGAAATTTTTTAAGATAATCCCAGTACCAGTACCACCCAAAAACTTTGTATTTCTGAAGAATATCGGAAATAAATAGGCAATGCGAATATATCAAACATATTTAAAGCTAATAATTGTGGTAAGATTTCATTCATTACGTGTTTTTTTATTACATTACTATTGGTCCACTTACAGGTTATTAACTTTAAAATTAATGCTTTGTAATTTAGCATGTTTTGTTATACTCACATTTAATTTAATGACATGAACTAGATCTGATCAATTATTTTACTTGTAATGTTACAGACACAGTAATTTAAGTTTACTTAACATATAATAATATAATTTATAAGATTTTGAGTTATTTTTAAGCCTTACATAAATAAACCACTGTGCGTTTCAAAAACAAAATATAAGATAAATAATTTTTTTTTTAAATGGACAATTTTAACAGTGCATTGGAATCACCCTGTATATTATAATAATTAATAATTATGAATGTTTAGCGTTGATCGTTATTCATCTTAATCAAACATCAATAACAGTTTCCTATTAACAGCGCGAATCAAACCCGAATCATTTGGAACTTCCGTTCCCATTTGCCGTCTCAGGGCACGGCCGGCGACGCGAGCTGATCGGATTATTTATGAAATTCGAAAGTAAGTTTACGGCCTTAAGCTTAGTTTACTATCGAACGCCATCCAATACAGCCTCCACCGGCTGGGAAGCCTTCGAAGAAACGCAAGCGGAAACTACATTCCTCTTAGTACGTAATTAAAATTTAACTCGACGTGAATATCATCAGAGTTCGGAAGCCTCCAATAATGTCTGAGATAAAAAAAATGTTTATATGCCGAAACGACTGGCAGGCAATAAACGTTTGTGTATACTTTCTACTTTACCATACCTAATATAGTAAAAAAAAAAAAAAAAAACACTCAAAGGCTACGGTTTTAAAATGCTGCTTACAGTAAAAATAATTGCTGTAAGATATGCGTGTAAGCTTCTCTTAAAAATATTTATTATAAAATTACAAAAAAATCACATGTTTTGCTGCTTAAAATACCCAGTACGTTGTATTGAAAGTATTTCCTTTATGTGTTGCTTATAGTATAGAAATCAAGAGAAATTTGCTTAATATCCCTTATAAAATAGCAAAGTACACTGTAAAGTCATTTATTTACAACCATCGATACCACATCTTTATTAGCTCTAAATAACACATAAAACCAATATTCGCACTTCAAATGATTTCTCTTCTGATGTCGAGTTGAGTATTACATTACTCAGCGTCGGCTTAAGTAGATATATATATAACATAACAATTTATGTCACGAGTGGGGTTCAATCCTACGATATGTAAAGACATCAGTTAAGTGAGAAAACACAACGTACTACTTTGTATAGAAACACATAACTTATGTACATTCCTTATAGAAAACATGCTCATGATTAAAAAATATACAGATTAAATATAATTTCGATTTAACTCTGCAGCGATTTTGGTCTTATTTAAAACAACATAATACAAAAATTAGACTTATTTATATTTAAATAAATTACAGCCTTGTTTAATTTTGAAATGCATTTTTCATATCCATGTTGTTTCTGTTACTTTTTATTTTGACTTATAAATCTAATTAGTCACACTAAAATCAACAGTGGCTAGTTTTCTATTATTTTTTTTGCCATGATTTTTATTATTGATTAAAATCTGTTATAAATTTATAAATACATACTATTCAATACAATATTTTTCACTTTTGTCTATCTTTAAAAGACGAAAGTGACATGAAGTCTATGATTCATTTTTTTTTCTAAAATACCTTTTACTTGTGTATCAGAATAATTATGTTTCTTGCCAAATTTTAATTTTTATATTACATCAAATAAATTATAAAAATTTATTAAATTATGAATAGCTAAGTAGAAAATTAATAACAATGAGTTTGATCAGCTTCCCCGATCACACGGTTAGTACCTTTGCCGGAAGTGTTAGCTATACACTATTGTTTATACCAGAAGTATGAAATGCCTACTTTTTTTAACAAATACAATTTAAGATTTGCAAATAAAAGCGCCATGCTATTATGTAATGAAAATAAACCCATAAAAATAGTATTTATTTAATTAAATACGTATTATATTCGTCTCTCGCATCGTGGTACTAAAAACTTTTTGGTTATCTAACGCCACAATCACCAACGATTGTTTAAATCTCCTTCTCTTATTTTGTGGGTACATTTTATATTATGCGATACTGTAATACATACCTTTTACTATACTAATAATAAACTACTTGCTATTAAGTTTTAAATAACGCAATAAATATATATATTTACTTTCAAACCACTGCAATATCCACATCATTTAAAATTGATACTACGCCAATCTCTCAATTATCTCGTGTTTGTACCCGACCTCTTAAATATTTGAAGCTCGATATTATTTATTCAACAAAACGTTTGATATATATCAATGATCGCTTTGTATGTAAATTCGTGAAATTTAAAGGTCAAGAAACATTAACAAGCTGGCAAATGTTCACATTACTTAATTACCGATTGTACAACTCAATAACATTAGCTGACCTTTAGTACAACCTTTAAAGAATAATTTTTTTTGTGAATTCCATTTAGATTGTCAAAATGAAAAAAATACCAAAAAGCCGCTGAAAAATTCTAATTATATGCAGTATTTATGAAAATGAAAAAAAGTTTTAAGTATTCTGACCAAAGCTTATAAAAATAAGTCATTTTTCAATTAAACTAATTCAAATAAAATTTATTTTAATAATTTTAAAAAAACATATGTCCCTCAACTTAAAATATATTTGAGCATGTTATTTTATATTCTATTTTACATGTTTAATGAAAATCAGATGGGCACTTTTATAATGTAGTAAAAAATAATATTCACGTATGGTGCTCATTGAGTTTTTTTTTTTAAATAAAAAAAAATATTGACTCAAGGTTCAAATGAAAATAACCTCTCTGATGCAGGTTTTCTGTGGTTTTTCCGTATTCAACACGGCAAATTCCGGAGACGTATTGAGATAGACACACCCGCAATGGTTGCTCTCAGCTACTTGCTACACTCGCTTTATACTTTAAATATGTATGAATAAAAAAATGTATCTAAATTTAAAGCTTTCATCGCTTGAATATTAAAAAAAAAAATAATAAACAGCAACAACTTTACTTTTCCCAAGACTCATGAAGTTTGTTCATCAACTGTGTGCGACTCTTACTTGAATAAACTATGAGAATTTTTAAAGTATCTTATGTCTTATAAATGTCATTAAAATATGCTAATTTTACAGCCATCTTGTACAAAAACAGCATGGCGTGATTTTTCAGCCACCGATTTTCACTTTTAATCGACAATTGCGTCAGTACCTCATAACGCATCAGCCACGCAGATTTCTACTTCCCCATGTAATGCGCCTTCCCATGCACTTCCTGGCCTGCCTCTATTGATCAAATTCGCTCAGCCATTGATTTTAATGCGCAGCCATTAATCACCACAATGCAGTATTATTATGTAAACGCCATTTCTCGGATGATTTCTCTTTTATAATAAAATCGCTTGACATGAGCTGTGGCTGCTTCCATTTGCACTGTATTAAAATGCTAATTTGGTGATCTGTGTCAATTTTAAAACATACACCTGACATTTCTAATAACTTATAGTCTTAATAGGTGTAAGTATAAATTTGCAAGTACAGTAATACCCCGCTTTACGCAAGGGATACGTTGAGTGAAAATCGCGTATATCGGGGTTAACGATTAAACATACATAGTCAAAACTTAATACGAATCATTTGCATCAATCACTTTAATTCTAAGAACACTTTATGCAGTATTACATATTATGTTTACTGAAAAATACATCTGTTGTCTTTTAGGTAGCGTTTTAATAAAATACGTTCATAACACCCAACGCTGTTTTTAATTGTTAAGAAAAGTCAATGACTACGTTATGTTCATACACATTCATAAATTTGAAATTCGCGTTATAGTGAAACCGCGCATAATGGGGTCGCGTAAAGCTGAGTATTACTATACTGATGAATCACATAATGTTTACTCTAATTAAATATTTTAAATCGTTATTTTTCATCAATTCGTCATAATGTACAATTTCTATGAGGCCTGTCGATGGTTGGTCAATAGTTGTATTTTAAATTGTATACGTACATGGTATATTTCGAAATTAAGCCACGTAGTTCGTATTAGCCGTAATATACTGTGAGAATAACGCGTACTGGAATGCAATCGCCTTTATGCTGAATACGAAATGAGAGCCGAACGTATTATTCAACAGCCTCAGAAAGGCGAAATAATTATTGCAAATGGTATCAGATGGCACGTGAAATGTGGCCACGTTTTAAAAATATGTCACAGACGCGATTACGAAGTATTCTGATCGTCGATCATTAATATAAGTATTACGGCATATATGTGGCGATTTCAATTTTTTTGGCCCAGATTGGTTGAAATGATATCGACGCTGGAAAGGGAAAACGATTTAATCACCTCTTATTGAGTTATGTTGCAATTTTTTTAGGTATATTTGTGTTGATTATTAAAATGGCAGCTCTAAGACTGCGATGTGCTCGGGAGAGGGGAGCAACCGCTAACGAGGTGTGTTTTTTCCTGCTACACATTTTCCGTTCCGTGTTATTTCGTAACAGTTCTCACAATTCTGTCTAGAATGTTCTGCTTATATTATTGTCTTTTTTGTGTGCACTTCTGTTCAAATGTTTGAAAGCTGTGTGAATTTTACAGCATATACGATGACAAGATTAGGAAATATTGATGTAACGAGCCGCGTTTATTCCACTTGTTGATAGGACTTTATGGCGACCGAATTTGAACCATTCCCAGCCAGTCGATTTAAAATGACATTAGCATTGTCTTTTGCCATTCAAACCATAAACAACTCATAATGCGAAAACTGAATATATAAGCGTATGGACTCCATTTTATTTCAAAACCGTAAAAACAAACCTAGTTTATTTTATTCCCAAACATAAATAAAATCCCAAATCATCATCTACTTGTCTTATGCTTTATAATGAAATGTATGTCAAAGTATGAAAAAACAAATACTTCTTTGTTTAGTTTTTTTTATTTATTTTAATGATCATCTAATGTTTTTTTAACTCCATTATATAAATAACACCACTCACATGAATAATGAGACATCAGAAAAAAAAACTCTCACAGTGCAAGTAAAAATGGCGTGGTCTTTTCCAACTATTTTTGTTTGATTATTTGTAAGTAAATTAGTTCCGCTTTAAGTCAACCAAAATATACTTAAATATATTTAAATATAAAAATACTGTTTTATTGCCACTTATCTTTTATCTAAATATGCATAGAAACCGATTAGGCGAAAACGAGTACCGATTAGTGCAACGAGGAATTTGTATAAAATACTGGAATCTCACTTCCTGCCCGACCCAGCTCCATAAAACTACATCATTTAAATATAATATATCACCCGGTTAGACCGGGCGAGTCCATTTATGCGGGTGTTTTGCTAAAAGAATTCTTATGTGGTGTTACACAACACCTGGTCTACTCTCGCCATCAACACGCCTGTGTGTTTGTTTCCGCGTGCATTTCAGCATTTTTCAGCAGTCGTTTTTACATCATTTTTCAGCCCGACGAGGAGACGTCATCGCGTGATTGTTGCCTTGATTCTCCTTCCGCATTTTTTTAAAAATTAAATAAAACATACGTTATTAACACACTAAAGACGAGGCGGGTACTAGTACCCGTTTCGCGGACTGCTGTCTAAAAGCGGGCCGTGTATTAATACCTTTTTGAATGTGTTTACTCTAAAAGCGGCAGAAGGTCATTTTATTATTTAGGTTTACAGCTCGAAATGTTTGTTTAGGACTCGTCAACGTTACTTCTACCAATACTGTCCAGTGATTCTGAGCAAAGTGACAATGAAGAAGTGGAATGGTCAGAGAATGATAATCCTCCAATTATTGAACAATTTTTAGGACAAAGTGGTGTTGTTGTGATGCCAAGTAATCCGCAAAGTGTGTATGAAGTGGTTCAACTTTTTATAGGAAACGATTTATTTGACTACTTGCAAATCAAAGAGTGTATAGACTAGATTTCACACGTGCAATTTTACGCGAATTTTGCCCGCTAGTCACTTTGGTAACTGTAACGTAGGTAGCATTATGTTGCGAGGACCTATGTTACATTCCCATACTTCGGCAGTCTTATAATAAACACAGTACAAGATAGACGTGTATTTCATTACGTTACAATGGCGACGAGGATACTGGTGGCGTGCAAGTGCTAATTGCGTTGAATCACGCTCGCCGACGGCCGCGGCGAGCAACGAGCAATCCTGGTGAGATGTAAACACCTAAGGAACGGGATAGCAATTGTGGGTTCCTTGGGGCCAGGAAAATCGGTGCGTGAATCGGCGGCATGGCCGGTGCAGGAGCGAGTTTGGGCGCCGGGTGGATCGGCGCGGGAATCGGCGGCGTGGCCGCTATGGAAACAACATCGGGCGCCGGAAGGAACGGCGCGAGGACCCGCAGCGTGGCCGCGCTGGGAGCGATATCGGGCGCAGGAAGGATCAGCGCGGAAACCGTCGGCGTGGCCGTGGGAGGAGCGATGTCGGGCGCAAGAAGGATCAGCGCGAGGATGTGTGAAAAGGAGACAAGTGAACCATCGTCGCGGAGCATGGGGCTTCGCGAGCGAGTGGCGCTGGGAAGAGCGCGAGCGAGTGGCGCTGGGCAGAGCGCGAGCGAGTGGCGCTGGGAAGAGCGCGAGCGAGTGGCGCTGGGCAGAGCGCGAGCGAGTGGCGCTGGGAAGAGCGCGAGCGAGTGGCGCTGAGCAGAGCGCGAGCGAGTGGCGCTGGGCAGAGCGCGAGCGAGTGGCGCTGGGCAGAGCGCGAGCGAGTGGCGCTGGGCAGAGCGCGAGCGAGTGGCGCTGGGCAGAGCGCGAGCGAGTGGCGCTGGGCAGAGCGCGAGCGAGTGGCGCTGGGCAGAGCGCGAGCGAGTGGCGCTGGGCAGAGCGCGAGCGAGTGGCGCTGGGAAGAGCGCGAGCGAGTGGCGCGGGGAAGAGCGCGAGCGAGTGGCGCTGGGCAGAGCGCGAGCGAGTGGCGCTGGGAAGAGCGCGAGCGAGTGGCGCTGGGAAGAGCGCGAGCGAGTGGCGCTGGGAAGAGCGCGAGCGAGAGGCGCTGGGCAGAGCGCGAGCGAGTGGCGCTGGGCAGAGCGCGAGCGAGTGGCGCTGGGAAGAGCGCGAGCGAGTGGCGCTGGGAAGAGCGCGAGCGAGAGGCGCTGGGCAGAGCGCGAGCGAGTGGCGCTGGGCAGAGCGCGAGCGAGTGGCGCTGGGAAGAGCGCGAGCGAGTGGCGCTGGGAAGAGCGCGAGCGAGTGGCGCTGGGCAGAGCGCGAGCGAGTGGCGCTGGGAAGAGCGCGAGCGAGTGGCGCTGGGAAGAGCGCGAGCGAGTGGCGCTGGGAAGAGCGCGAGCGAGAGGCGCTGGGCAGAGCGCGAGCGAGTGGCGCTGGGCAGAGCGCGAGCGAGTGGCGCTGGGAAGAGCGCGAGCGAGAGGCGCTGGGCAGAGCGCGAGCGAGTGGCGCTGGGAAGAGCGCGAGCGAGTGGCGCTGGGAAGAGCGCGAGCGAGTGGCGCTGGGAAGAGCGCGAGCGAGAGGCGCTGGACAAAGCGCCAAAGAGGGGTCAACAGGACTGTCGTCGCGGGGAGTGGCACTCCGCGAGCGAGAAATGTGTGAGGAGGAGACAGGACTGTAAAACTTTGTAGATTGGACAAGGAAAGAAAAAAATGAGGTGTAGCGAGCGATGTGTGGAGAGAAGACAGGACCGTTGATAATAATTATATAACACTGTTTAAGGTTGTGATTTTGTAAATTACTTGCAATGTAAAATAATATTTGTAGAACACTGTATAATGTTGTAATTTTGTAAATGACTTGCAATGTAAAAATTATTTTGAAATAAGTATGAGGGTGTAACGTAGGTAGCATTATGTTGCGAGGACCTATGTTACATTCCCATACTTCGGCAGTCTTATAATAAACACAGTACAAGATAGACGTGTATTTCATTACGTTACAGTAACATAAAAAATAATTGTGTAAACCTTATAGCTGTGTGCACCTTAAATTGAAAATACCTTTGATTTTTACCCTATTTTATTTATTACTTGTTTATAGGTTTACAAGTATATTTACAGCCAGTAGAACTGCTAGGTTTGGATTAAGCTTTTTAAAAATGCTGATATACATAAATTATTACAACCTTCCAGTTGCTTGGATACTCGTGTGTGTTGTTTAATTATGGCGTTTTACACATCAACCGGTCTAACATGGATAAAAGTTTTATTTATTATTTAAGTTTCAGCCGCGTGTAATAAAGTTACATGCAACATATTTAAACATTAATTAACTGCACGTCATAATTATGATTTTTTTCAAAGAAAATAAAACATATAAAACGCTCCGTTCTCGTGCGGGCTTGTACAAAAAGCCATTGTCGTACTTTTGCAAATCGAAACTTTCGTCCGCGGAGCACTTTCATCGCAGAAAAAAAAACTATAATTTTAATGTACCTAGTTAAATTACGATTTGAATAAAAACATAATGAGATGTTCGTAAAGTATGAAAAGTAACCGCTTGAGGCATTGGGCTGGGTGCTTTCCAACGGTGTTTGTATAAACCACAGATGCGCGCTATACTAAGCACTTACTCTACAAGTTAGACAAACTTAACTTAAAAAAATTAAATAAAAAATATATATATTGCAGAATTACTCTAATTTGTAAAAAAATTGTTTCAATTGTAAAAACGAGTTATTTGGTGTTGTATGAAATATATTTTATCGGTAAAAGAGTTTTTTGAAATTCATAATCAAAAGTAGCTGAGTAATATATTTTGATTAAATGTAAAAATTAAAATTATTTTTAAATGCCAAAGAACAAGTTAAATGATATCTACATATTATAAAAACGTATTTATAAATCAAAGAACAAAATTAATTATTAGCTATCAAAAATATCAAATACCTAAAATAGCTGTGAATTATTTTATCATTTTTAACATTGTCTATGTGTGATGCCAAATATTATTTTTGATTAAAAAAAAAAACATTTTTCAACTCACTAACAACACTTGTTTCCATTTAAAATATATACTATACAATGTATACATGTTATTAGTTTTTGACAAAAAACTTCTACCATTTCAGTCCAACTGACAAACACACACCTTTTTAAAAAACGCCTAAACTTCTCTACTATTAAGTTAATGATTTTATTTTTTTTTTATTATTATTATACGTTTAATTTTAATCTAAATATATTAACAATCACGGCCTATCAGCTAGGATTTACTCTACGATGCTTTCGAATGCGAATGTCGGCAACTGCGCTGGATTCAAATGGCTGTCATTTTTACAGAAGCGTATATTATCCATGGGAAGCATACGCCGCAATAAATAATATACTACACAAGTAAACAGATTATACATAAAACGCATATTTACGAGCGATTTATATTAATAAAATACACAGGCGCGAGTATCTAGGCCGCCCAAAACTCCTGCTTTCGCCTTATCCTATGTGCCTATTATCGCACCTCGATCAGCAACTTCTGCGCTCAGATCAAAATTCCGCTGATCGCATCCCATACCAGTCCAACAATCCCCTCTTCGATGGGATTGGAGACGACACCCTAGACTCACAGCCTGTCCACTAACAGTCTCCGACGGTTCCCAGGGCACCCTATGCAAGAAGTAACGCCAAATATTCAACTTGCTCTACCTGTTATAAATCTCTATTTTTGTTATCTAGTTCGTAGTTATTTATTTAATATACACATAAACTCATACCAAAAAATGTTTTTCTACTTATTTTCCCTGCCTAACAAGTCCCACAACCTGCACTCTGGATCTGAGGATAGCTTCACATCATATCATATCAAGTCTCATACTCGAGTTTTTTTATCATTTTCTGGTCCGTTTTGCGAAAAATCGACTACACCAATCAAAAAAAATTGAATGCAAAAAGTTTGATACATTTCTTCTTCCGAACAGAATGTTTTTTCATTTCTTGTAAATTTACTATTAATATGATAAATATGTGATTTTCCGATTGAAGTGTAGGAATTTGGAGATTCGTCATGTCCCGTTCTAAGAGAAAAGTCTTTTTTTCAATTGGAATTTAATGATTGAATATAAACCCCGTGCGATTTATTATTTCAAAAAATTTTAAAAAAGTCGTCATTTTATCTAATTTTTCAACATCTTCAAGATTTTATTTTACCCTGAAAATGAACGTTAATTAAATAATAAAAAATAGATGAATATAATTTATAGTTTTTTCAATACACTATAAAAATATCAACTTTCGACATAGAAAAATAAAGTGAAAATTAAATTAATTAAATGACACGATTTCGCCAGGTAAAACTGTCCTTTTTTGTGGCAGGCGGGGGATGGACACCAAGCAAGGTTAGGTAGCAAGAACTATTGTAAATTTAAATAATAAAATTTAAAGCATCTTGAAATTATTATTATTTTTGTATCACCGAGAATGACTGAACCGTTTTATAACAGCTCGATCGCTGAAACACAGCGTAGCCTATATTTTAGTATGCGGCATTTTTCATTCACTAAAAAGTGCATCGCATTATTCCGACGGCTGCGTTTCCGCGACGAACGGCATCTCCGGCGGGTTGGATCTTTTTTTTTTTTTTTTGCTTTAACTGGAGTGCATTTACGTCCACCTATAAAATTATCCCGCTCGCCGTGCAACTTCCAACGCAGCGAAACAATAGACAGATGAAACTGTGAAGTCGGGGTGAAGAAGGTACGAGCGTGAACCGGCTGCGCCAGGCCAGGGCCGGCACCTCGTCTTATAATTCATTATATTTATCCACATAATAAAATAAAATACTTTTACGATTAACACTCAGTTTAGTAATGCCAATGCGCAAAATCGGCGAAACCGGTCACCAATAAAATTCAACAGTAATCAATATTTTTGACACAGAGTACTTGGTGGAAATAATTTTTGATATTTTACGTATGTCTTATTATTTGTATTGGACGTCAATCAGATGCGTATTTATTACCCATTACGGGTTTATTATATTATTACTAATATGAAGGAAGTGATTCGTTAGTACAAGGGTTAGTACACCGGCCATGTTTTTCTGAGAGTTTCTTTAAATCATCTTCTATGTATGAACTAATGTGCCTAATCATATTAGTAATTAAATATTTTCAATAAAATTCTTGAGTGATTTCCAGATGCTAATTTTTATCATGTCACATTATCACATAATGTAGCAGTAATAATCATGAGACGAAAACCCTTATTTTTAGGGGTAAAATGTCTGCTTTTAATAACAAATTTTATTCTCATAACAAACGAAGTTGCGACGTTATAGGGTAAACAGAAACGCATAATTTTGTATAAATATTTCAGCAGCACTCAAATACAATGAATTGATTTTTATTGAAGATATCTTCTTTCACCAATAAAATTAATTTCATTCCTAGTCAGAAATATTTAATACATATAATATTTTAGTGCATATATTTTAATGCTACCTTATAATTCGTTACATACTAGGCAATGTTTAAGGAAAAGCAGGATACTGATCTAGCTTCCTGAAAACCAAGCAAACATCCTTTTTCTCTTATTGAATGAGCAGCTTATAGTAAAGTAAAGTATTTACTTTATATAAATAAAGCGTTCAATTAAATTTAGTTAGTTTTTTTATAATTTCTTGCTTTAATTTCGCGAAGTCCTGTGCAAGTGAAATCATTCACTATTTTTGACAGAGAGTACTTGGTGGAATTCCATTTTAATATTTTTGAATAAAATACTTGAGTGATTTTCCACATTTTCGTTTTTATTAGTGACCGGTTTCACTCTGTTTGATATGTGAAAAGTTGGCGAAACCGGTCACTAATAAAAATGTGGAAAATCACTCAAGTATTTTATTCAAAAATATCAAGTGAAATCAGTAATCAAATTGAAAATGAACGCCAAAAAATCCCTTCGACACCGCGGCTTGGCGCATCCTTACACGGTATTAATAGATCATGGATATAACTCAATCCCTGAGCGCGGTCCGCCATTGTTACGTCCGGGTGAGTCTGCCGAGGGAGCTTTGTCCTGGCAGGCTGTTCCTAATTTATTATCTTACCAAGGGCATTATCTGATGTATTTTCATTTCGTGCAGATTTTCTAATTGATAAAACTGACGCGGGCATTCCCCGGGCCTCGTAATGAATTACTACTCATTCTTGCCTTCGGTGGCTGAAGAGATGCTCAACCTTTTTTCGTATCTGTTTTGAAAATAATATTTAATTTTTATATATTGCAACTGATTTGATTAGTCCTCACAGGTGATCGCACCTATTTCCGTTAAGTAGAAATCGATATGTATTAATTAGTGAAGTAAAATTATTAGTGCAATATGAAAAGTGGTAGTATCGAAAGTGGAGATAAATATTACTATTATGAATTATTTTAACAATCAACAAAAGGAATGTAAGATTTATTTTGAAGATATATTTGTACCTAATAAAAATAAATAAACACGTTTTATGGGCAATTTCTTGTTTAAAATTTCAATGTGTTAAACACAATATATGCGTGGGTATAATTTGATATTTGATTTATAAAAATATAGCAACTACATTATACTAATTTATATATGTGTATGAGTATGCATTTGCACCTCATAATGGATGTGATGTAAGATCAATTAATTACTTTTCATAAATTACACCTCTCAATTGACTTGAACACTTTCTCAATAATTAATAAATTCAATATAAAGTATTGTGACCTCTCGAATCGTAATATATCATTATTTTGTTAATTAAATAAAGTAAAAAGTGATTGATGGAATCTAGTTCATAATTAGTAATTTAACATTAAAAATGGTGACTTGAACATCTTTGCCATAGTAGATAATCACTATAGACAACTTTATGTTCAGAAAGCGTTGCTAAATAGTTGTTATACATTTTTACAGTCAACTCATTTTATTTAATCTATAGAAATAATTACGACGCTTTTACTTTGCGTATTTGATACGTTAATGATTTTATATGTGCTGCCATTGTTTTGTCGAATCATTTGTGAGCTCTGCTGTATATACGCGTAATGGTGTTTATTTGTAAAATATAAAAATATACAAAAGCCATTGAACCGAACGGTTTTCACGCCCACCGTCTCTCTCGAGCCTTACAAAACAATCAGCGATTATCTCGGGCCCTCTATAAAACAGTCTTTGCCCGACAGAAATATCCACGCGATCTATCAGGATGACAGAAATCGCAAGGAGGTAGCAAGCTTGTTGCTTTTCAGCATTACCGAGGTCCGGGAACAAAGCGGGCTGACGGGACCCTTCAGGAGGAAGCTAATGCCAGCTGCTACTATTATAACGTATTGCACAGGTAATCAACGGGAGGTGTTAGGGATGGCGAGAAACCGTTTATTCAATACTAATTTAAACAAATAACTACTTTGGTAAATTTAAATTAATATTTTAATTGAAATACTTGAATGATTTTTCAACGTGTTAATTCCGCGTTGGCATTATCCACCAAGTACACTCTATCAAAAATGTTGATTATTTAAATTGAAATTCGGTTTTAAGTATGAAAATATGTATCATGACTGAAATCTACACATACTTGTCATCGCACCATTGATTTGTTTATTCACCAATAAAAATCACTCAGGTATTTTACTTATTATTTCAAATATTAAAATGGAATTCCACTAAGTACTTTGTGTCAAAAATATTGATTACTCAAAAAAAAAATTTTTTTTTTTCAACCTAGATAAAAGCTGTTATACTGTAAATTGATTTACAAGTAGTACATATTTGGTTTTATCTTAAGAGACATACAGCGAATGCCAACGTGAAAGGTTGGCGAAACCGGTCACCAATATACATTTGCATGTAAAAAAACACTCAAGTGTTTTATTTAAATTTTTATTATTAATGTTGATTTCCGTTCAGCGACTCACGTGCACAGTGTTTTTTTTCCGGGGCGGAAGGGGTGTTGGGCGGAAGGGGTATGGGGCGGAAGAGCGCCCCTCCCCTTCTTCTCCTACCTGCCCAGGTGCCTTCAGAGCTTTCAGACGCTTCATAAAGCACATTTAGCGGGACCGAGGAGGCTCTATGCCGCGGGCCAGCGTCACTGACCTGGCGCAAGATGCGTCGGTGGGCGCGGACGCGATGCATTGTTCCTCCTATAAAATGCCACTAATGCTCGTCCGATGTCCGCGTAGGCTGTTATACTGTAACAACTGTTATACAGGGTGTCCAAAGCGAGCATCGGGTATTTGTTACTTCAGTAAAACAAAAACTACTAGTAATCATGTATTTTTTTTATTGTTGATTATATGAATACAAAATGGAAAATTATTTCAAAAAGATGATGATATCCAAATGGTGACCTCCGTTACGCTGCTGGTACTCTTATAATCTGGAACGAAGATTGCTGATAACACGCAGACACATAGCCCTCGATATTGCTGCCTTTTCTGACCTGATATTTTGTTTCAATTACTACTTTTAAGGTATCCCCATACGAAATAGTCAAGAGGGCTAAGGTCGGGACTTCTGGGAGGCCAGTTGATGTTACCTCTACGTGAAATGACCTTATTAGGGAATAATTCTTTAACAGCTTCAATTGATTGACTGGATGTATGGCAAAGTGTCTTGTTGGAACCACGTTTTTGAGTTGAAACCTTGAAACTCCTACTACTCTAGGCCCAAAAAAAAATTTTCGCATCATATCCCAATAAAAGTCACTATTCACATTCACCCGATACTCTTTTTGGACACCCTGTACGTTAATACGACCGGCGCACGATCTGGAGAACACACTTTTGCAATTAATAACAAACATTTTAATTGCGATTGTTTTCTTTTCAATACGAAACCGTTTCGGCAATCGATGTTGTTTTCTACTTGTAAATAAATTTACAGCATAACAGCTTTTATCTAGGTTTAAAACATGTTTTGTTTTTTTTTGAGTAATCATTATTTTTGACAAAGATTACTTGATGGAATTCCATTTTAATATTTTAAATGGTAAGTAAAATACTTGAGTGATTTTTCCACGCATAGATTTTTATTGGTGACCGGTTTCGCCAACCTTTCACGTTGGCATTCTCTGTTTGATAATGCCAACGTGAAAGGTTGGCGAAATCTGTCACCAATACAAATCTGTATGCTTCACTTAAGATAAAACCAAATCTGTTTTTATTGAATGTCTGCATTCTCATATTAAACAAAGTTGCGACGCTATAGAATAAACAGAAACGTATACTTTTGTATAAATATTTCAGCAATAGTCAAATACAATGAAATAATTTAAAATAGCATTTTATGCTTATTTATAATATAGGCTAAAAAAGTCATTATTAATTGTTAAGATACGATTTTTTTCCTCTTAGTCGTCCGTCTTATAATAAAGTCCATAGTCAATCAAATTTATTTTTATTAAAATAAATGTAAAAAAAAGTTTATGTTATTCACAATCCAACCAAATGATCATAAGTCACACTGTGGAATGAAGATTAATGAATAATAAATATACCATAAGAATACCAAAATTGAAAATACCAATAAATATTTTATTATTATTATTGCGGAATTCACATTTAATTCAAACGATGCATTTTACCGATAAAAGCTATTTAAAAAAATATATACATTTATTTACGCAATTAACCTTTTTTATTAATTACATTCTTCATATTTATACATTTTATAATCAATTCTACGTTTAACAAAAAAAAAACATTAATCATGCAACATTCCTTACTTGCAAATAATTATTTGTAATGGCGCATTTTTAATCAACAAGGCATACACAAAATTAATCAAATTGTTAAATTAAACAATACAAATGGTTTTGTGCACAACACCGGTGATTAATTATAATTTATTTTTCTCGTAAAATTTAACAAATGGTTTATTGTCTGTCACATCCGCCGCTAAGGCGTTATTTTTTAAAACAGCTTAACCTCAAAATAAACCCATAGATTACAGCCGCATTATGGGCGCTGCGTCAGGGTAATTAATGAGATAATAAATTTGATTTCATTCGTACCCATACCTGCCCCCATTGCATTAAAACAGCTTATTTGATTTAGAAACGAATGCTGTGGTATGTAGACTTCTTTCATTTTACGAGAATTTCGCTCGCAGACGTTTGAAGTGACGCAAAAATTCCAGCATCTTTTTCACGCATCGCTGGCGAATGGGTACAAATTCAAAAAGTACCACCAGGCAATACATCTAGAGTCATAGCAAAAGAAATACATTTGAAAATCAATTGCCTGTAAACCACAACGGACTATCGTTTATTTTTCTTTCCTGTAACGTCGACTTTCATTGCTTGCAAAGAAAAATGCTCATTAGGCGTTATTGCAATAACAGAAACTGGCTTGACGAAATTCTTCGCTTCTGTAAATCCAGTTTTACAAAGAATCGATGCGATGAGATATACTGCTGATACCGATCAGAGATGTTTATCCTTTGTGGGAATGGATTTTATGAACGCTTAATATCATCAATTAATTGTTGAGGTACGTTTTGTAGTGCCGCGGCATAGACGGTACAGTAGTTTTGTCATTAGAGTTATTTTTCCCCTTAAAGGCATTGTCCATATATATTTTTACACTACTCGATGTGCACAGCAGTAGCGTAAAGTTTGAACTATATAAGACATACCCTTAAACACATCTTTTAATTTTAAAATATATTGATTTATAAGTATGGCCACCTGTTTATTATATTATGATATAGATTACTTGACACACGGAATTGCATTTTAGGGATGGATACGCATAAAGAATTTTACACCTTTACCCTCAGTTAAATTCATGCATTGCTAAGGGAAAAGTCATAAAGCCCAAAAGCTTTTTCTTCAATCGCTTTCTTAGGTTATACAGCTGAATTACGATAGGAAATATCGGACGCACTTTAAATAGCATCAAATAGATTTATTATTTAGTATATCGCACGCTACTGACATTATAACAGTAGCTGCTACACTTGTCTCACATTTCTTTTCCAAATAGATCTATTTCTTAGTGTAGACAGATGATGACGAACGCTTCAAGCTTACTCTGAAAATTGGTGAATTCGTGACATAAATTTCAGTTGAAAAATAAACTGAAACATCAATTTATATAGCTGTAAATAATCAAGCCGGCAAATTGTAATGTCATTTAACGACACCTTTTTTGTGTAGCCTTAACGCTATCTTTCCACGTCGCGCGGATCGGAAGGAATTTAAAGCAGAAACACCGTTTATTTTTTTTTAAATCACGTCAACAGTTACTCGTATCTATGGTAATTCCGCGTTGTTTTTTTTTTTTTATCAGGCCCTATCATTGTCGATCCTATGAAACACTTTCACAGATAACAAAGCCGGCGTGACACTGTTCCTGCGACTTTTTTACTGGCCGCACGTGATCTATGCCAACGACATTACGACTCGAACGCTTGTGAACTGCGACCCAAATTCCCCTTCCCATGTCGATATAATCAATATTTTGACGTAACACACCATTAAAGTTATAATAAAAAAACCTGATTTTATTAGTTATGTATCATTTTATATAATTTGCGAGACTGCGCTAGATTTTTTCGGGTGATTAATTATAAATTTTGTAAAGTCACCTTGATAACGTTCATTCGACACAAATGAGACCAAAACCATTTTTATTGCAATTTTTTTTATTTATATCTCACGAGTAAAAGACATCGCTCAAATTTATCAATTAAAACGAAAAAATATATACATATATATATATATATATATATTCTTCATCAAGTGCCTCTCCTCACAGAAGATTAGCGAACATTCCACTGAGCATATACTCAGTGTTGATAGTTTTCTAAAGGGAAAATAGTGTAGTGGGTCATTCATACATATCAAAAATATTTTAATGTTTTTTGAAGTAATTTTAACACTGCCGCGTGCCACCGTTGAAGAGCCGCTGCGAATTCACACCGTATGGGAAATGAGTCCCCAAACGACACTCAATCGAGTCTGTCACCGGTCAGGTCTCGATTTATTGAATTTTAAACGAAAAGAAAGTCTGACCGCGCCGCCGAGCATCCGACACACTTCCCGGACGAGCGAGAATATCCACACTTGGCTCCTAGAATGTATCACGGAATACTTTTGGCTGGCATAAATATAAACCCCATTGATAAAAATAGCTCTGAAGCATCGATAGATCACGCCTTCATATTAAGCCTGCAATTTATTAATTGATAAAATATATCATTCCTCACGTATATTCATAAATACTTTTGAGCGTCTGCCTCATTTTTAACCAAAACTAAATAAATATTTTTTTAATAAATGTTAAGCAATATAATTTGTATATTCTTGTTGAAAAAATTTAATATATAATTGTGATTATTTTTGCAACTAGTTAACGTCTGCTTTAGTTTAACAGAAAATAATTTTTTTTAATAGTGCTTTTTATAAATTTATCAAACTTATAGTTGGGGAGGCAATTTGTATTAACATCAATATATGCTTTATATTCGTCTACTTTATTTTTTCTCAAAACTTGATATTTTTATATTAAACAATATTTTTTGACATGATTAAGATTATAGTATACTAACAGCATTTTTGTTTATAAAACAATTATTTTGATAGAAATAATTTATTTCTGACTGTGATAATGCTTTATAGTTAGACATATGGAAATGTAATAAAAAATTGTATAAAGTTGTATTATTTCCTCGTATAATCCGAATAAAAGAAACCTAAAGAAAAAAATATATATTGTGTGAGTTTTAAACGGTATTTCTAACATATACAAAAAAAAGGGAGTAGTTAAATATTAGAAGTAGACGCAATGGTGTTTGTGATGCAGTTAACAGTAGTGATGGGAATAATCGATTAATTCTAGCAACCGAATTTATTCGAGCAAATAAAAATAATTAAATTAATAATATATAAAATTATAATTTTAATTCATTGACATATATGCTTACTATAGTACTTCATTTAATATTTGAAACTAATTTACATGTAAATTTAATACAATTTAAATTTTGATATTTATAGTTTTTAAGTGCACAAGAGACCTAAGCTTGATAATATAAACTTATATATATAATACTTTATATACGAGCCACACAATCCCGTAAGAGTTGAAGACTTCATGCGAAATAAAAATGTAACCTCACTTTTATGTCTAGTTTTTAATTTTTTACTCATAAATAACAAAATAATTCATATTTTTTTTAAAATTATTTTTGGAGCTTGTTACAAATTATAATATTACAATTGAAAAACCTTATTATTTTAAACGAATTCAAACATAAAAACCTCATGATCAATAAGCAAGCGTACTACTTTATTTACTATGTATAAATATAAATATGATTATTTTATTTTTATTTATACATATTATTATTAATTATACCATTTGACTTTTTAATCAATTGTTAAAATGTTTAAAAAAAATTATATTCGACTCTTCCCATCACTATCAAAAGGTCTCTTTGCACTTTGCAAAGGTAACGGTGATGTAATTAGTCAATAGCTCGGTGCAGCGAACTGAAAACTGGTCTTTCGATGAGCTGGCTATCGACGTCTTCAAGGCACATAAAGAGGAGTGGATTCCTTCAGTCATGCACAAAGACCCAGACGTGCAAACAAACATTACATTAAGTTTTGCACCGAAAGCATTTTATAATTTTTTTTGATACTTTTTGCATCGTTTATTAAAGTAAATAAATATGGCATTATTTTATATTTATCTACTGAGAATTTTTTTTTAATATTTGGTGCTATATTCGTCTATGCATCGATTCACTAATAGATTTTGGGTTATATTTTAAACGCAAAGTAATTTTTCTTTAATTAACGAATCAGCGTTGAAGTAGTGTAAAAAGTGAAAATTTCAATATTAAGACATTTAACAAATTAAGAAAAGTAACAGAGATATAACATTGGAAACTTGCTGGAGATTGACTAAAAATTATATTGTATCAGTTTGTCTTAATGGATTTGAGGCCTGGACACTTAAGAAAGCAACAAATGCGAATAGTAGCTTTATAGGAGAATAGTAAAAATACCATGGGTTTTACACATCACAAATGAGAGAGACAAGAAGAAAAATAACTCCTGACAATAATGAAAATAGTATTCTATTTGAGGCATATTTTCAGAAATACCAAATATAAAAAATAGGCATTGGTAGAAGAAAGCTAACGTGGATGTTGAATTTGAGCCAGGTGCTAGAATTCGGGAGTACTAATAAATATATATTCTGTGAGATGGTACATTTTATAAGAAAGGACACTTGTAGATTTTTTATACATTTAGCTTGTTTATTATACACGGAAAGCTCGATAAATCGATATATGTACATATTCAAAGTAATTAACGCCGTCAATATCCTGCAGTGTATTTTTTGTGCAGTTGGCTACATTTTAATTAAATAAGATATGCACATCTCCCCACGGGGGGTCCGCGCCGATAATAAAGCCGAGGCTTTATGCGTTAGATTACTAATAACAGATGCGGTGTAACGACGCAACGGCACGGAATATCTTCCTTAGGAACTTTGTCTTGTCAGCGGGAAATTATTTATGCTCGGTTTAGGCTCGGCCTAATGTAATTGCAGTCATTTGTTAATTGCTAGCATGCCTCGAGAGTACAACTTATCGTGCTTAAACGGCTTTTTTTTTAGACCGTGTCATTATATGAATATGAAGGCATCATTAATTTTTTCAACTCTGCGATAAAATTTGTTGTTTAATAAAATATAACATAAACACGCAATACTGAATCTAAACGAGAACTATGTTTTGGAAATAATTTATACGAGTACTCTATATATTTGTCAAAGTACAAATATATTTTATTTTACTCATTTCAATTGTGTGTGTGTTTTTTTTTTTTAATATTCCAAATTATATATCTTATAAAACAGCTAACTTAAAATGTATATTAAAACACATAGCAACGCTAAAATGCGACAATGACTTCACTATCAGACAATAAATGTATTACTTAATACTTGAAGATAACATATTTTAAAAATAGTTTGAGTACTAAAATATATTCAAATTGGTGTGCTTTCATTTATTTAATTTTAAAAAATTAAACGGTTTAAATCAATTATTTAGCTATTGATATACTATGTCATTTTTCACTTTGACTCTAATTATCTGATAAATATTTTTCTGTTATATATCACTGTTCTCGTGTGACTTCTATGGCTTCAATTACAAAGGACTTGTCACAAAAAAAAGTGACAGCTCTCGCTGCCGTGTCGTAACCAGATCTCTGCCATTCTAAAAATATTAAAATATTCCAGAGAAATCTCCGGCAATAGAATGTCCAATAAATTATAAAATACGAATATTTCTTTTATCAAATGACCCCTCGTTTTCCTGAGAAAAAATATTAACATTTGGTAAAACTAATATACGAAATATCACTTTTATCATTTTTTTAAGTGTGAAATAATGTTTTAACGTCGTAAAAGTTTTACTTTTCTAAACATTAATCGCAGGAAATACGCGATAAGTTATTGTAAGACATTAATTTTTATGTGCCGAAAATAAACATCAATATTATGTAGACACCTCGTATACTAATAAAATGTTAATTTATAATAAAAAAATATATGTATTTGGCAATATATATAACTACCCTACATAAAATAAAATTTATTAGTGACTCTTTATAACGCAGTCCCTGAAGCTTGAATCAATCAAATTTACGATGCAAGATTATCGATATTACTAGTATATTCCGGTGTTACATTCAAAGCAGGTGTTATAATTAAAATAATTTGTAATGCCAGACAGATCAGTTGCAATTAATACAATGCAACGCAATTGTACGAAATTGTCTACCCGGCCCAGAAAGCAATTACATCAGAGCAACAAACACCATCAATCATGGCCGAGTGCCACCATGAACAATAACGTGAAATAGCTAGGGCAAATTATCATTTTAGGGTCTATAAACTCTACCGGGATCTTAATCGTCCGCAATCCAATTACCTGCAATTGTTGCTTCGGTTCTTGCACGTTTTATTAAATTACGAGCGATATGTTTTTTAACTTATTAAAAAAGTGATAATCTACGGTATTACGCTTATATATAAAATTTGTATCGTGGTGAAAAACTTCCGCCTCGTGAGGGCATTCTCAAATCAATAAATTAAAAAAAAAAAAAACATTACTTAGTTTATGTTATAATTAACTCGTATAGGCATTTCAGTATTTTTGAGATTTTTTTTAAATTTATATATATTAGACTGAATCGCATCAGAATTACATAAACAACGTGTTCATTTGTAGTTTTCACAAAATATATAAGAAAATACTATATTTATTGTGTATTTTCTGCACACAAAACGACAAAAATAAAATGTGAAATTCGAACCCACATTTTCACGCCTCTCGTGGCTCGGCGCTCTACCCAATTGAACTACTGTAGCACTGAGCAATTTTGGTTATTTAGGCTTGATGGCTCAGTGGTTAGACTGAGAACTCTATACAGAAAGGATCCCCAAATTGATGTAATTAGGCTCACGCTTTTTGTGCAAAATTGTTTTAAATATAATATCTACAGTTATATTTGAATAATCAAAATTTTACGTCTCTCGCGTGTTTAAAACGGCCGTCCCGATGCTTTAAGAAGCGTTGGTTAATGCATACCGGCCTATGATTAATTGTGTAACTGTACGTATTGTGAGTCAACACCGAGATTAGCTGTAAAAATATTGTAAGCCGTTAATCAAGAATTTCGTAGTTTAATTACCTTTTGTTTAAACAACGATTTGGATATATCAGACAGGTGTTGCGTGGTTTTAAATAATTTTGGCCTAAAAAACCGCGTGTCGCCACATTTGCTAATAAAAAGCCAGCAGAAGAAATTATAATCGGAATCATTTAAAGAAGGTTAATTTTTAGAATACTTATGCTCTGTGTACTTATTAATTAACATGCAAATGTAAGCCGCAAGTGGTTAAATTTCTAATTATTATAATTAACTCACATATATTTGTGTTAATTAGAATCAAATATAATTGCAAGTATTTTTTTTATATGCGTATATGAATCGTTCGCTTACTTTTGGATAATTTTTTTTTATAATAATAATAATCAGAGATATGCAGTATATGCAAATAATGAAAAGTTGTATGATGTTTTGACAAAACTTAATTTTTTCAAGCTAGCTTTACACCAAAATTCGATTCATGATTCATTCATTTATCTGATTTATATATTATTAAGGAACTTTTTGGTGAAAGTCGTTTGAACCTTTTTTCCCATCGCAAATAGTTTAATAAGGTCCATCACGGTTTTCTCATGTCATATTGGGATGTTTTTATGTTTTCAAGACTGAAAGGACAATGCAACGTGACAAAAAGAAAATAATTCTTGAAATTTTCTCTAGAAAAACGCTTTGTATAAAAATATTTCAAAACTGCTCAATATATTTTGTAGGTAAACATTAATTAGTTTGATTATACAAAAATTTGAAAGTATTACATTGAGAAAAATATTGGTTATGTATTATATTATAAGACAATACATGAGAACGAAATTTTTGTGTCAGGTAATGAATGATCTAAGAAAACATTATTAAGTAATAAATACAGGTTTTATCGATAAAAACGTGTTTCCAAATAAAACTCACATTATATTTGTAATGGATTATTTGCCAGCACATTGTTTATGAAGTAACCTGCTATTATTTTTTAATAATCTTGACGAAAAACTGCTTAATTCTCTCGTAGAATAAAATTAAATTTGTCTATTCGTACTATTACTTTTAAATCCTAGTTATTTAATTAATTTAAACATGCAAATCAAAACTTGTTTAAAAATGTTACAATTATACGTTTAATAAAACAAAGCATTTTATTATTTATTATAAGAAAACTGCTTTTAACTTGAAGTTTTTGAAATAGGTGAGATAATTCTTGAGTTTTGTTTCGATAATTTGAGGAAAGTACTATGCTCAAATAATATAACCCTAAAATCTCGATTCTCCTTTATATAGTCGAACTTTGGACACTCAAGACAGCTACTATGCCAATAATTGAGGCGACAGAAATGTGGCTGTATGGGAGAATCCTTAAAACACCATGGGTTGACCACGCCACAAATGAAAGAGTCTTGCACAGAATACGCAAAGAAAGGGAACTCTTGACGTTGGTGAAGAAGCATTTTTCGTAACAATAAGTATGGCATCCTCCAGCTGATTGTCCAAGGAAAGATCGAAGGACAAAGGGGCATTTTTGGGGCAGTAGCTGGAGATCGGAAGTGAAGCTACTATGCGAATAATTGAGGCGGCAGAAATGTGGCTGTTTGGGAGAATCCTTAAAACACCATTGGTTATCCACGCCACAAATGAAAGAGTCTTGCACAGAATGCGCAAAGAAAGGGAACTCTTGACGTTGGTGAAGAAGCATTTTTCGTAACAATAAGTATGGCATCCTCCAGCTGATTGTCCAAGGAAAGATCGAAGGACAAAGGGGCATTTTTGGGGCAGTAGCTGGAGATCGGAAGTAAAGCTACTATGCGAATAATTGAGGCGGCAGAAATGTGGCTGTATGGGAGGATCCTTAAAACACCATTGGTTGACCATGCCACAAATGAAAGAGTCTTGCACAGAATGCGCAAAGAAAGGGAACTCTTGACGTTGGTGAAGAAGCATTTTTCGTAACAATAAGTATGGCATCCTCCGGTTAATTGTCCAAGGAAAATCAAAGGAAAAAATTGGTGAGACTGGATAAGGATAACAGGAGAGAGAGAATATATATTCATATTGCAGCTGTCGAAAAAAAAAATTATTCGTATCGAAATCGACTACTTGTAAGAATCACAAATGTGCATAGCAATAATTGGCAGATCTGTAATGACCAAACGACAGGCAGAGGAGAGCTCACCGCTCAGTGGGCACGTCATTTTATATTTCACGGATATTTCTCGGAGTCGGGGCCAAGTGTAGCAGGAAGGCTGTCGGTTTGTGACAGAACCGTTAGGGAGTCGCCGGCGAGGCAGTGGGCCGGGGGAAGCAAAAAACGTCGTCAGACCGCGAAAAAGCCTTCTGCAAGTTACTCTTCCATGCTCTCCGCGCTCACCTCGGCGTAATGGCGGCGCCGGGTTCATTGCCGTCTGCTGCCATCGACACCATGGTCAGACACCTCCGCCGGATTGTTATGAAATTAAAAATAACAGAAGCCTCTCTTCACTCCAAGTGTTGAAGAAATTCAATATTTTTGACAGAGAGTACTTGGTGGAATTCCATTTTGATATTTTTGAGTAAAATACTTGAGTGATTTTCCACAAGTTGACTCTGTTTGATAATGCCAACGTGAAAGATTGGCGAAACCGGTCACAAATAAAAACGAACATGTATTTAAGTCATATTTTACATTGTTATAGCTTAAAATGTCGCATAGAGATTTTTTTTTTGACATGACACCAAGCGAGGAAAAACGGGTTAACACACACACTATAAATGTTCGATTACTCATTTATAATAATTTGATATGATATGATATGATAATTTACTAATATGATTAGACATATTTTTTCACTCATTGAAAATTATTTTTAAAGAAACTCTCAGAAAAATATCACCGTGACTTGTGTAGGATTCCTAGACAAGTCAAATCATTTTCAATGTGTGAATAATATGCGTAATCATATTAGTAAGTAATATAAGCCTATAAAGGTAATTAAAACGCACTATATTGTGGATTGAGCGTCAATCAAGTGCGTTTTGATTACCTTTAGGGGCTTATATTACTTACTAATATGATTAGGCATATTTTTTCACACATTGAAAATGATTTTTAAAGAAACTCTCAGAAAAATATCATCGTGACTTGTGTAGGATTCCTAGACAAGTCAAATCAAGACAAATCACTTTCAATGTGTGAAAAATATGACTAATCATATTAGTAAGTAATATAAGCCTGTAAAGGTAATCAAAACGCACTTAATTGACGTTCAATCCACAAAATAGACAAATGATAATTGATTAATCAATATTTTTGGCAGAGAGTACATTGTGGAAAAATCGCAATCATTGATAATTGAAATGACAGTAAAAACCCAAAATTGCTTATTTTTTGTAACACAAAAATAATAAACCATGTTATAGGTAACAAAATCACAAAATTTTATTTTGAGCAACCTTTAATATGATTGAGTATTTAACCAATCAAACTTTTTCGGATACACCCGCGAATTGTATACTTAGTTTGGGTAAAAATAACTATATAAATTATATATGCACATGCAACGGTTAATAGTTTAAACATGTAATTTAATTTTAAAGGTGGTGTTTCATTGCCAGTGTTTTCCTATGCGACTCTTTATTTGACTTGTAAAATTGCAGGATTTGTAAAACTCGCTTACCATAACCGTTTTCTTAACCTGGTTACATACGCATTATTTCATGTTCTAATTTCGTTGTTTAACTGCCTTCTTAGGCGGAAGGAAAGTTTGCTTGGTACAACAGAGAATACCAAGTACAATGACATTGTAATCTAAATCACTGACGGAGCCGGAGGCGACAAGTTGTCACCGACAGGAGATCAATCCGAGGCTCTCTTCTCTGTAAGGCTCCGCGATTATTTTATCAAACGGGCTATTAATTACAAGGTGATGAATCTAAACTTCTAAATGTTGCTTGAAGTGGCAATGGCCACAGTCAAATCGTTTGATTAAAAAAATTGGTAGGTTGGCATCTTCAAGCAGAGAAACTAGTCGCATCAAAAAATTAAAGCTGCGAACATCACTTAATATTTATTTTAATAATATATTTTATGATAGAATTCCACTTAGTAGTCTTAGTCAAAAAATTTGATTAAGCTCATAAATATGCAGAAAAAATTATTTAATTTCATTTATTCAATTTATGAAAATAATTTTTAGAATTGTTTAAGTTTTTTGAAATTCAATTGATTGAAGTTTGTATAAAGGTATTTGGGATTTTTCGCATTCTGGCATGAAAATAACACATTATTTGGTTATAGATAGTCCAAACTATAATAAAAAATAAAAAATAAAATTTCCTATATAAAATCAAATAGTGACAAAATTAATTAATAATTTCATATGCTCGTCCTTATAATACAGAACGAAAAATCAAATCACAATGAAACTTGAAAGTACCAGCAGTCAATTACGTTTTGTTACATTATTAAAATAAGTGACTGTAATTACTTAATTTCATAAGCACAAAAAAAAGAGAGGCGGAAAATAAAATACCAGCCAATATGCTTAGTAATTACTGCTTTTGAAAGACAATGCAAAATCGTATCCCACATTGACATATTTTTTGTCGCTCCTAAAAAAAATAAATATTAAAATTTATGGCAGTGCCCGACTGGATATTTACGACTTCTTGGTTATATAATTTTATTTGGTTATTTTTGTTCCACTTCACGTTTATGGTTGATAATTTTGCATGCACCAGTTAACAGATCAATACACATTGCTCAGGCTTATCTACTAGTAAATATTCTTAAAATAAAGCTAAAATTATATTTTATCTCTTCTCTAAATACATCTGCAATATGTGTGAGATGCTTAAATACATTACATATACATTTAAAAATACCACACTAAAAAAAATTGTCTATCAAACATTTTGTTACCCAAAAGTGCAAGTAATATAATTATATTTACAAACATTATTATAATTGTTTTAATATATTTAATGGCATTAAGTGCTTTGTTGCTTTAATACACACAATAGTTTTTTTATATATTTTTTTTATTTAGATATAAAAACTACGCATTCAAATATAATTTCCTATATAAAGATGGTTTATGACGTGATTTGATTCTACAATAGCGTGTGGTTCATGCTACTGAAAACTCATACCTTATAAAAATATATAATAATATACAATTTTTTAATATGCTTGCGCTCGTAATATGTATTGAAAATAAAAATAAAATAATTCTGAAACCTTTATAAAAATATTCAGTGCTTCTTTGCTTCCATGGATTTAATCTAGTTAAACTATTTTTTTAATTATTAAAAATTCTTTATTTTTCTATCTGCTTAGTATTTATTTATTTATATGCTCCGTTCGTTTTTTTTTCGTTTTGATCAACCAGTCACCTTCAACCACCTACATCACATCGTCAGCTCATCAAAAAGAATAACCCCAGCCTCCTCCAGCTTCCTACTGAAACGCCCAACCATTCTTCAACTAATTTATCCCGCCCATTACCATTTTTTACCACGGCCAAGAAAGATGGCTGTTTGTTTTCATTTGACGAATTGATACACTAATAACATCAATCAATTACAGCCAACCTTCAGAAATGTTTCAAAAATGGTGTAAGATACTCAAATTTCATCAAAATCCATTTTCTTAAAAATATATTTCCACAAACTCCATACAAAGCAATGTATGTATGTATGCTAATGTAATTAATATAAAACCAAATAAAAGTTGCTGAGTAGGTTTAGACTATATTTATTTATATATTTTAAATCTTAAAAACTACGTGAAGCATTCGGTAAAGTGGGTACTGATATCATATATTATAAACATCGCACTTATAAGATATTGTTTAGGAAAATGTCCCAACAGTCTTTCATTGTGACGGAAACAAAATCCACACATATCCTCAGTTAAGAACAATGGTTATGTCAGGCAACACTTACAAAACAAAGCATATAACCTTATTTTTTAAACTCTACAATACCCTGAATGTATTAGAAACTTATACCTCTCGTGTTGTATAGAAAATGATTGCCATATCTAGCAAGAAGGTTTCGTCGGCGTGTGTGTGTATGAACAAGTGGTCAGGGGTTTTTAGTCGAACACCCTGATCGGATAATCGATTGATAGAAAAAAAAAAACCACTTCATTCACATGTGAGACACACAAATTATTGCTTAATAAAATCTATATTGGAAGCAGCAACAAACTAATCTGAAAAACCCCTTGAAGGGCAAAGGTACATACAAACAAAATCAACTTAGTCTTTTAGCAATGGCTTTTAATTTTTATCGATACTAAAAAAACATAATTTCATCCAGTTTTTTTCATAGCGTACCTACGGAAATGTTTTATTACTTATACGGCAACATTATCGCAATAAATAAAATTGCGGTTGACGGTTGATTACACGGACAGTTATCGATAACCGCGTTGGTGCTCAACGGTACACCTGACGCACCTGATGCTGAAGATCTTCCGTTTTATAATGATGAAGAGCAATTTCGGTGTTTTATATAAAATATCACGTTTTTTTGCCAAAAAAAACTGTAAGTGCTGACTACCATAAATTGTGAAAATCATAACCAAAAAAACAAAATATTAAGTATAACAATAAACCTGAAAAAAAATTAAGGGATTGACTCAAAAATTAATTATTATTTATTAATTTATTTTTTAAATTTATTGTAGAAACAAATAAAGAAAACAAGATTAACAATGGACAATGAATAAAAGCAACACATATGCGAATCGAGATTATGGCTCGTAAGGCATTTTGTAAAGTGCACTTACGTTAGAGCAGACAAACAACGCATCTAAAAAAAACTAGCATGCAACATTAAATAACATGATAGCAAACAATTTTCCGGCATTCTGAATTAATAACGCGAATGAAACATTCTTTGCTTGTTCTCACATTAATCGCGCAATTAAAATGGCATTTAAATTTTCTTGCTGTCGGAAAAATATGGTTTATGTTCTTGAGATTCATCTTCGAGTTTTGAGACTATATAGACGCGTCATATCAGCATTACGTACTTATAAAATATTTAATAATATATAAAACTGAACGATAAAACAAGTTTATTTTATTTTCGATGATTTTGTTTCTTGGTTACTAAGTTGCTGGAAATTTTTTGTCCTATAATTGCGTTTGTCAATTACACCGAATAAACAAGATCTTCGCATAACAACGGCTGCCAAAACCTATATTATATTCGATATAAATATTTTTTGAAGCTTTTTTGAAGTTTAAAGTATTTTATTGACCAGCTAGTCATTGTTTTTTTGTTTATAAGGCTCTTGACAAATACACGTGGGATGACGTCACGACTGCTTTTTTCATTTCATAAAATCTCTGCCCTCTAGCGACGAACTGCAAACTTATTTGCTGTGTTAGTCGAGACGCAAACCTTTAGATATATTTTTTCACAAATAATAAAAACATAAAATCATAAATCTCACAACACTCGCTATTTTATATCACATAAATAAATACCCCTTTTAATGCTATGAATAAGAAAAAAATTTAAACACCCGTGTTATTAAAAAAAATATTATTACATTTTACTGAAACTTCTTCACAAATTTTGTTTTCGGCTTTGTCAAAATCTGCATTTTATTTATTACTAAGTGAAATGCTTTCTATGGCCTCAAATAATTTTCTACATCGCCTATTTACTCAGGTATGTGGAATTTCCAATACTAGAGACACCATTGATTTAGCGCGAGCATAAGCGGTATTTATATTAATATTTCATTAATTATGATTGACAGTCAACAAGACTTAATAATATGATACATGCAAATGTACGTCTCATCAATTTATTACTTTCTTTACCTTGCAGTTATTCAAATAGTGAAATCACGCTATCCATTAATTAAGCATTTATTTAATAATAATATGAACGCTCACTAAATAATTGCTTAAGTGTTAGTTATAGAGGAAAAAAAATCTATGAATTTACAATTTGCAGGAGACACTTATTGTGTAAAAAAAAACGACTAATAATTCTTACATTTTATGGGATACCGTCAAATGAAAATTTGTATTCTTGTTGTAACAAATTTACAAAGTTTAAAAATATTTATTCCTTCCAAAAACCTGGTATTTTTCAACATTTTTAAATTGCGTACGTAAAGTCCAGTTCATGTTCATGGCTTTTTATCCCCCTTCTTAAATTCACATTATAAATACAAAAAAACATTAGTAGCGAGTCTACATGCACTAATCCAAATATTGTTAACAGACTTTATATTCAGATATTGATAGGATATCCTCAAATACTCTTGGCGTATTACTGAAAGGCTTAAAGTCGTAATCTGGTAGGCACCATGGGAATGAAAAGAGGAAACGACTGCATTCTGATGAGATATGAATATGACAGGGATCGACTTCATTTTGATCGTGGGAACTGCAGTAGACAGGAAAGATTAGACGTACTAACAGGATATTATATCTGGTCACGATAATCAAGAATTAGACAACTGATATATATACATCATGATACGTCTTCAATAATGTCGTTAATAAGTTAGTGTAGGCTAAAAGACTAAAGCGTTCGTTTTTACTGTCGTTAAGAATAATAATCAATAACACTCTTATTTTTCCATAACGGGTTTCGCTGCAACACAATCCCATTTTTTTTAACGGAAGTCTATTAGATTGGTAATACCCGATCGTCTGGCACGAGGAATGGCGTCTTCCTTGTCGGCCTCTTGTGTCGAATGACTTGGAAAAACAAATCTTCGGGAGGACCTTGAGAGAGAGGTCACTGGAACGGAATAATCGTGGAAACACAAAACCTATAAACGATTTTAACAACATGAAACCATCGTCAAATGACATAAATTAACCTAAATAATTAAAATACATGCATGACACCCAGCCTCTTCTATTCGGAATGTATTTTTTTTTCTGAAACACCGTGTATTGGGTGACCTCGAATTACACGGCGACCATTTATTTGACCGAGAGTTTTGAGGTTAATAAATACATTATCATATTACACCTGTGTGTTTGAAATACCACAGGTGCATAAAAAATGACAGTAATTCAACAGTAAAATGTTAAGAATATACTGACACATATTTTTTCGTGTAGAATTTTTAACATTTTCATTGTTGATATAATTAAAGTGTTTATTTTTTAAAAAATTTTAACATTAATGCTATGATAGTATCATAGTGTTTTTTGTCAATTTGAAATATGTTATTTGACGCTTGCATCATAAGCAAATCAAATTAGTTATCACGTTGACAGTAAGTTCAACAAAACTGCTTAAATACAAACCATTATGACAACGAAGAAATAAACATGCCCACAATAATCCCTAGACTTCTACTTTCCAGTTCCCACATTAGCATTCTTAAGTTGTTTAGAATTTATTCGTTTCGCAAATAAGTCGAGGAATGCGCCTTATGTGATTAATTAACTCAACTTTCACTAACAAAATACTCACAGGCTGAACAAAGAGCGGTCGTAAACTTTGTTTCTGACCTTCGAGCTACTCTTGTATTGATAATGATCGATTTTCATATATATTTTATTTTCGCTTCTTAATGTGCTTTATCAGATTTTTATGGCTCGCCATTAATGTGCCGCAGACGTTGACCGTGGAAGGTTGATCTTTTCAATATTAATCCGCTATAAGCCATCTGAGATCTGAAGCGTTCATTAAAAGATGTTTATGGATCATTAAACTTTACTAAAATAAATATTGAAATTGTGTAATCAGTTAGTATATATTTTTAAATGTTAAATGAATATTAATAAAGCAAAAAACATGTGAATATTTCTTATAAAACAAACATTCTATATATATTAAATATGAATAGTAAATACACGAAATGGTAATAAACTGCATTTCAAAAATTGACAACGTTATTTAAAAGGCACTCGATATATTTGATAAAGTTTTAAATACTTATTCAATAATCCGTTATATTATATATTTTTTAATCATTATATTTTAAATAATTTGTAAAATACTTGAGTGATTTTTCCACATACATATAATTTTTTTTAGGTGACCGGTTTCGCAACCTTCTGTCAAAAATATTGAATTTCTTTCAATCATAAAATAAAGAACCTTAAAAAATTGAATCAACAAAATATTGTTTTTCTGACTTTTTTTAAAAATCTGCATGGTAATTACTTTACTGAAACCAATTTATTATTTTATTACCTATTACCAATTTATTATTTTCTTGCATATTTTTTCCATTAATATGGGATCTGGTGATAGTAAATAAAATCTGATGAAGTCATCAGATTTTATATATCTAGTTTAACATATCCTTAAGTTACAAATGAAGATTTGCATGTTAATTTTTAAGTTTTAATAAACTTAAAACTCTATAAATAAGCATTTTATACCTTCTGTACAAATATAATATATTTTTGTCTTCATATCTTAATCAAATTCCATATATGTGGCAAACAAAAACTCATGGATTTCACGATAAAAAAATTATATATACGGCATCATATAAGTGCAATGCTTGATATATTCGATCGAATGACAAAAACGGGGCTTACCGCACGCTCATAGTCTAATTTGGCTGAAAGAAAAAATTGTTCCAACTCAAATCGATAGTGCTATATTTTCTGAACTACCGAATCAACACGAAGATCCGATTCTTTTTGACGTTGTTTATGAGAACATGATTCTCGGCCCATGCGGAGAATTGAGTATGAATTCGCCTTGCATAAAAGATGGCAAATGCACGAAAAGATATCCACGCGATTTGATTATTGAAACTCAAACTAGTGAGAATGGATATTCGAAATACAGACGACGAAAGCCAGAAGATGGAGGATTCACCACCATTTAATTAAGAAAAAAAGAAACGTTGATATTGACATTGATAACAGATGGATTGTTTCATACAGTCCAATAATGTCAAAAACATATATCAATGTGGAATACTGCAACTCCGTGAAATCCATTAAGTACATATGCAAATATGTTAACAAAGGCAGTGACATGCTTACACACCTACCGAAAAAACTCACTATATTGCTTATCCGCTAGCATTATGATAAAAAAAGTTAATAAATAAACAATATTTCCTTTTATTTTTTTTCGAACAAATAAAAAAAAGTGTTTTATTTCTTTATTTAGCATAGTAGCCGGCGCCGGGTATCCGCTAGTATAATATATAACTGGGTAATAATACTGGGTAACGCCTAGTTATACGCAACCCGCTTATCTTTGGTGTTGTGCTTGTTGCAGAGGCTATGAGTGGCAGGCGCGATGGGTAACGGCGGCTCGCAACAGGCGGGCGCGGCGGGGCCCCGCCAGCCCTCGCACTGGCAACACTCCCTGCCCAGCGACCCCGTCCTCAAGGCCACACACCTCAAGGTAAGAATTCCATCACCCTTAAATGTCACGATATTCTGTCTATCCTCTACATCAGGGGTCCCCAACCTTTTTGCACCCTAGAGCACATTTTAGTATGCCGGTCCGGCTCTCCCTCTCCCTCTCCCTCCTACAAAGTCCTATTCCTGAAAGTAATGATCCGTCCCATCCTTACCTACGCCTGCCTCATCTGAGGTTACATCGCACCTTATAGGCTTAAACGCCTTCAGGTCATCCAGAACAAAGTCCTTCGATGGGCACTGAACGCCCCGTGGTTCGTCCAAAGTGCCCAACTCCACAGGGATACAAACACCAAGACGATCCACGAGGTAATCATCGACCTCGCCCACTCCTTCTAAATATCAACACCCCTTGTCCCAAACCCTTCGATTAGCCACCTTCTAGAATACAATCTAGAAGACCAAATCTACCAAAAAAGGCCAAAAGCAATCCCCCCACCTCCCCCACCCCCTCCCCTCCCCATAATCCAGCCGCCCACAACCACCCACCCCAACACATAACCCCATGGTGACACACGCCACCAAGCCAGTTTGAAGGCGTTAAATGAAATATAAACATTATTTCTTGATGCGCCACAAAAGCAAAAGACAAAAAATGAGCAGCGGGCACCATTGATTTTTTCAAAAGCAATGATATTTTGAAAATATTATTATATGTTGAATAAATATCAATTTCTGGAAAGAATTATTATTTTGAAAATTTGATTTTCTCCGTTTAATTACTAAATATAATTTTTTTTCATAACATTTTATTGTAAACTTAAATATTTTTATCGTGGTCGCACAGCGGCGGGCACACGTAAAACGGTCGGCGGGCGTCACGGTACCCGCGGGCGTAGGGTTGGGGACTACTGCTCTACATAATAAACCATGCGAATCACGCACCATAAGCACGGGCTAAATACCAACCCACGTCTTATAATGAATATCTTTTCTTTGTGAATGATGATTGTATATCTATATTTACGATAAGGAAGCCTTAAACAAAAAAAAACATATTGTCAATATATTCTCTTGAACGCAGATCTACTCTTAATTTTTTATTTATTTACATAAAAAATTACGTAAAAACCAAATTTAAAATTACTTCTAATTACAGCAAATTGAACCAACAAACCTCTTAGTCAAAAGTTAGCGTCCTACCACATCGCTATATGGGCCACTCGTTGTATAATTAGTAATATAATCGAGTATTTTTTATGATTTTTGGAATTTTCAATGATGCGTGTATAATATAATTTTAGGTTCTGCCTGACTTGGACGCAAACCCTCGCCTGCGCAGCACCAATAATGGCGCCATTTTGCAATCAGGGGGGACCATCAGTGGGCGGCGACCCTTATCGCTGGCCCTCCCTCATGACCGGGACCCTCTGCATCACAACCAGGTAGCAAGAAACATCCATTACTTCTCCACTGTCATATGCCAATAATATCGATTATTTTCTTCTAATTGAGTCTCGCTATAAAACATTCCTTCAATTTTTTATTTTTATATATACAACTTGAAATACCAAAGTTCAAGGAATTTCTTAAAGAGCAAATACTGTTAATAGAGTCTAGAGTAAATTTTATTTTAAATTGTATAACTCAAACAATGTACATGTTTTAGAATGGGGTTTATAGATCTAAAAGTATAAATAGAGATCCGTACGAAGGAGAGAGACAGCAAAGGTTTTCTTACCTTTCTAATCAAAGAGATCCTCTACACCGCTCTCACACACACCTTCATCTCGATGAACCTGAAGGTAAATAAATCATTATATATCTTTCTATTGAATATAAATATTAATATCAAATGATTTTGTTTATACATATTTATTTTTATTTTAGAATCATTTGCTTTACAATCTAAACGATTTGGCTCTGAACCTGATCTAAGAAATAATACAGAAATTCAAGTCATCAAATCAAACAAAACCAACAAAAATATTAAGAAGAAATATAAAGCACCGCCTCCTCCTCCAAATCAGGTAAGTTTGCGTTCATAATTTATAATTTTATCTAATTTGATGCTAATTTGCTTGTTCTTTCTCCAGAATCAAGGTGGATCTTCTCCCGATTCCTGGAAGGCTCAGCAGATTTTTGAGCATCAGCCTCCTCAGCCGCCGTCGAGGAAGCTCAGGCTTTTCAAAACAAGAGCAGAGACAAAGAAAACCTCAAAACACCACCACGACCATATCAAAAGTAATGGATTCGTTCATCACGCTCACGAATTCATCAGGCCATATGAAACTGAAGATAGTAGACAATATCCGCATGATATCTTTGAGCACAGCAGATTTAATGAAAGAGAAAAAATGATCCGGTCTCCCTCTCGAGATAGGGATGAATATATTAAATACCCAAGTAACAGAGAAGATGATATGGTGCAAACGCAATCTTCACTGAAAAGAGAAGAGAATATTTTGCAAACTGCGTTTAGCAGACAGGAATTCCTTAGATCAAAGCATTCCCAACAAAACATGTACAGAGAGAAATCTAAAGCAAACGATTCTAGGTTCGATTCAAATAGAGGCTTCAGAAACTCTGAAAGATTTAAGAAACCCACAGCAGAATCCCAAGTGCTGAGGAGAGAAAAGTCATTTGATAATAGTTTAATCCAAGAACTGAACCATACGAGTAGTGCTGTAAATAGAATGCACAACGAGAGAAAAATGTTTTTGGATGACCAAAATAAATTCAACGATCGAGAAGAATATCTTCCGGAGTCCAGACATCGCCAAGACGAACTGGATAACGTGAACAATAGAAAACTACCTCCTGCTGCTGGCTTGTCCGCCAGTTTAGGCACCACGCAGTTCCAAGCAGAACTGATGATGGCCACGCGGAAACTAAGAAACGTTAACAAAGACAGTCCAAATAATACCACAAAAGTAGAGAAGAGTGTAAATAGCAAAACCAGTAGGCCTAGTGATAAACTGAACGGAGAAATCAGCAAAGAACGACCTCTGAACATGGTTGAAGAGAGGAACATCAGAAACGCTGAAAACAAAACGAACGGGTTGAAGTCTACCACAACTCAAAATAAGTCAAATATTGTTACTCTAGATAGGTCAAAACAAGTCAAGCCGAAGGACAGGATACCGCGCGTTGTTAAAGATGAGAAGAAAGACAACGCCATCAAGCCGGTGGTGACGAACAACAAGGTGAATGGAACCAAGGTTCCCCCTGCAAACAACCTGAATAGGGGAAACAACAGGAACAGGAGGGAGAGCAGGGTGCTGGCCGACAGAGGACAGGCCTCCGGGAAGGAGTCTACTCCAGAACAGTCCCCCAGCCGTATCAAACCTGGTCCAGAGTGGGAAAAGTAAGCCATTAAGAATACACTTACTAATATAGGCTTAACTACATTTTTAAAATATGTTGGAGTAATTACAAAAAAACACGAGTATTAAAGTTTGGGTAACTTTTTGCAAGTGGAATTAAATCAATAGATGCTGTGTTATTAATATTAGGTTGTTATTATAAATACTTGTTGTTACTTTAAATACTCGGTTCTTGGGTGTAATGCCGCATTTATTCTTGTTTCGATTCAAGTACTGGAGCCTCCTTCAGGAACTAAAAATCAAAATCTCTGAAGATTTAATTATTAGTATGATTTGTTGGAAAAGAGTGGAAATACGATATTTGACATTTTTGCTTGCCTCTTGAATTATATTCAGAGGATCGTATAATGACAGATGTATGCTCTGCATGTCAAACAATGTTGAATACCTTCAGTGACACATTTTTAGTAAACAAAGCATTGGCGATGCATCCATTATGTTAAGTTTGCCAACATTCCTAGCATACTTGTTACAAGCGATTTCATTTTTCTAACAGCTGCCTGCTATAATTCAGCTCATATTTGAAGAGAGTCCTAACAAACGACTCTATGCTTTGCATATTGAGTCACAGCGTGAAAGCAAACTGTGAACAATAATGTGTTTGTTCACGGGGCTCGTATTGATTTTAGGAACCAGCCGGCACAGCCGAGCAAGTCATTCTACTTTGGCATGGACAAGAGCATAGCGGCGGCCACGGAGGAGGAGCTAAACGTCCATGAGAAGGTCCGCAGGCACCTGGAGATGAACTACAAGCACTTCCCCAAGACGAACGGCTACCAACCCGAAGAAGAAATCATCCAAAAGCCACCGAAGAACGAATTCAATACCAGACTTGAACTACCTCAAGGTTAGTTATCAATGATACTCGAGATCAAGCAGACCCCAGACCTGGGGCCATCTTCAGTCCCTGAAGATGGCCCCAGTATCGGGACCGAAATTTCGGAAAAACAACACACAAAAAATTATTTAAAAAAACATGTGTTTAATATTAAACTTGATTTCAGGTTCTTCAGAATCGGCTTTATCTAGTGAGCCTGAAGTAGAAGATCCAATGTCCGAAGAAAACAACCCCCACGGCATTGCCCTGCAGCTGCGCCCCACGCTACCCAAGAAGCAGTTGGAGATTCCGCGCTTCTCCCCCGCGGCTGCCTGGCGGCTCCTGGCAGCCCTCGAGGCTGGAGGCTCACCTCCTGGAGGAGCCGGCCTTGCGGGGGTTCCCCCACCTGAGGTGGTGGCGGTGGTGGCGGCAGAGCCTCCTCGGCGCCGCCCGCGCGCCCGCCACGAGCGCCAGCACGATCGCTCTGGGGACTCGGGCATTTCAGGAGACGCAGGACCTTCCGCGGAAGACTGCGAAGAATTACCAGCCAGTCCTATGAGATTGGAGGTTTGTGTTTTTAGTACAAAAGTATTTAAGAGACAGTCTATCAGAGTCTATCTTTCTCTTTATCTTTATTTTCTCCTCTGCTTTAGAAACCGTCAAACGGGCCGCTCCTCTCCGCTTGGACCCCGCAGCAAGACCTGGAAGAGGAGAGCAGCTCGGACGCTGGGGTGGACTCCCCGCACAGCGCCAACACAGATAACGCCCCGGCCAAGTTCTCCGCCCGCCAGCAAGTCTTCAGCCTCTCCCTGCCCCGAGAAACCCACCTGGCGCACCTGGGAGACAAGGTTTGGTAGCTTCTTCCCACGCCCTCAGTGTAAATAGCACGTCCAAAGAACTCACAGCAATATCTTAGTAGTCCGCGAGTATTTTATGTCTCTCCGACTGCTTCCAGAACAAGCAGTTCCAGCAGCCCTTCAACAGCCTGCAGAAGCTGCGCAAGTCCGTGTCGGGCGCCATAGGCCAGGCGCTAGGAGCCAAGAAGGACGCGGAGCCCGGGGAGACCAGCGGAGACGAGCAGGCCGACAACAACTGGTTCCTCAGCAGATCGGCTCCGAACTCGTTGAACAACGGACTCAACGCACCAAACCTAAAGCTGTCCACTGCCAAGTCCAACGATTCAGGCCAGCACCAGACGCCACCTTCATCTGATCAGGTTTGTACAGTACAATTACAAACAGCCCTATTTAATTTTTTTAATAAGTTCTATATGGTGTTTGGTATTATTTTATTTTAATTAAATTGTAACTTGCATGAGGCTAATGAGGTGTTTTTTTTTTCTTGGTAAGGAGGACGAGCGGCTTCCGCCTGTGGTTCCTGGCATGCTGCGACAGCGGGCTCCCTTCTCGTACCTGGCCACCGGGGGGCACGTCATGTACCTGCCGCAGTACGACTCCCACCGAGGAGGGCCTCCACCCCAGCAGCCCCTGTCCCTCAGAGCCCCCGACCCAGACAGCGGAGGCAGGAGTGACGGCGAGATGGAGGAAATATCTGAGGAACGCCACAGAGCCATCAGGGAAGGCAGACTCATGAGGTGAATATAACACATAAACAGGGTGCGCCATATTTTACGTCGGTGTGTGAATAATAAATAATTTTTAAAAAAAGGCAACCAATTTCTATATATAAAATGTTTTTATTTAATTTAGCCTTTAACAATATATTTAAATTAGTTTTTAAATACAAAATCAATCAAATGACTGCCTTTATTGACCAAAGCAAAATGTGGCTTTTTGATGCGTTTTCTGGATTATGTTGTTAACGATTTGATAATATTTCTTAAATTTATTTATGACCTCAAAGATATATCAATTTTTAGCTTATAAAACAGCAAAATTAGGTTTTTAATTTATTTTCACCCTTTTTTGTATATTCGAGAGTCTGAATATCTCACCACACAAATAGAAATTGTCATTTGTATCTCTTTATTTTATTTATTAAACATAAAACAACGTTTGTACTTAAAAACATCACATACCTGTTAATTTTCACGTATTCAGATTTATATATATTTTTTAATATCAAACAAGTTTTTAAAAATGTTAGGCAAACAATATATTATATTTTGTCTTAACCTATTGGGAAACTTCTCGTAAACAAATACTCAAGTAGTTATCTGTCGAAATATTCCAATGCAAACATAATTACACATTTCACAATCTTCTCCTTCAGGGGACACTCCTCAAAGGAGGTTGGTGACCGTCTCACTGAATATATCTACATTTCTCCTTCCAATGCCTCTTCTTCCTTGGATTTTCTCTGGACTGTAGTAGGCATTATCTTATTTTACAATATTATGATTTGAATAAACTCAAGTCCCAAAGCAGTCGAATAACGGCGAGTTCACATTGCGTCACATTCAACGCACTTGTACCTCAAACGGAGGTAATTATTCTGCGATGGCGGAGCCCCTGGGGGCACCGAAGCCTCCGCCCCACCCGTCAAGCCTTTAAATGATTGCTGTATGTGATGATCTAATCTCTTTCTATTTATCGACAGTCATTTTGTAAGCAAATATTATCAGAAACTAACTGGAACTCAACAAACATTCCATGGCAGTAATAATAAACAATGTATGTACTACATAAAATTATATTCAATATTTTGATATTCCAACAAGTGTGGTGGAATAATAAATTGAATAAAAGGGTAAACACCCAACAATATGTCAATTTACGTGAATTCTGTGTTTATCGACCCTTAAATGCTTTCATGAAAATAAATCCACAAGTGTAATCTTAAGAATAACTAAAAACTAGCCAATTACGTATTATTTTTTATAATATTTTTGAAAAAAATGTTCAAAAGAGGATAGTATTGGCAAACTCACCGGTCGGTTGTCGGTTGTAATGCAATAAATATAAGACGCTCATAGTATTTTTTTTATTTAAAAATACATACACTTGTATAGACGCTATCATAATACAAATCTAAACAAAACTTCTAAAACATAATAACTCAAATCTTTTTAATACTACAGTACAAATATTCAGACCTGTAGCTAGCCTAATATTTTTATTTTTATTTTTTTGTTTACTTTGTAAATTATTTTTTTTAATGACGGACCTGATACTGTTTTTATCTGCTATCTTTAGCTGTCATTGTGGATCTCGACGAATTACCATAAAATAAATATTAAAAATAAAATCTATTTTTTATTATTTATTACTGATGTATTTTATTTTATTTTTTGCAGCAGGAGCAAATCGAGCGGAGAGCTTATCACCTCACAGCGAACTCAAGCGGTTAGTGCTTTATTTATTTATATTTTAGGAATATCATTAAGTTTATCAAGTCGGTACATCTTTATTTTTCGCATATAAAATTACCTTTTAGATGGAAAATTCAGTATCCACTTAACACGTGTGCGTACCTTCTTTACACCTGTATTAACTTAATTAGCACTTTTGGCCTACGCCTCCATCACCACTGATTCTACAGAAGGCCAGAGTGGCCAAAATAAACGCCCTCCTACGCAAGCCTTAATAGTAAAGTAAAATATATTGTTTAAACAATTACACTTTTAAAAGTATAATTACCTGTGTTTTGTTGTTTTGTGCCTCGTGCGTCATTTTAAAACTACTTTGCATGTAAATATCATTTATTTCTCTATGTTATCTACGCTTTACTATTTTAATGTCAAAATAATACTTTTCTGTTAAATTTATTTTAACTTCCTTAGCCACTAGATATAAAATAAATAAACATAGCTTTTATTTCACAAATTACTGTGTATGTATTCATTAAACATAGAAATAGTATCTAACTTAAACAAACTCAGATATATTAAGGATTTTATTTAAAATGGAAATACAAATCTTGAAAAATAATTAGTACTCAAATATCTATTACAATTTATAAAATTATGGTTTCGTCGAAGGCCACTGAAGTTTTTTAAATGGTTTAATTTATTAATTTAATAATTTTGTTTATTTTTTTCTCTGGATTTCATTGTATTATAATTTAATATGTAAATCCTTTTTCATACATTCTTTAGTAGGAAATTTCAATGTGAATGTGGTATTTGAATCATCTATTGATAACAATGAATAATAATTTACCAAAGGAATTCCTGACAATTGTTTATACGTATGGTTTAATACCAGTGGCGTGCAATTGACGTAAGCACCAACAATTATATTTTTTAGAACATATTGTTGACTGAAACTTACATGAAAACAAAACAAAAAAACACTAATAATAATATTTGTCTTGATTTTCAGTCATCTGCTTTGTTTATTCTTGCTAATTTTTTCCACAAAGTGATAAAACTTCTCGGTCAGATTTTAAACTCAAGGCACGTCACTGATAGTTGTCCTCACCTTACTCGCACTAACAATAAAATAATTATAAATATCAATCGATTGTAATCCATCGCAGGATGCAATGCGGAATATTATTGCAACCGCAATCAAAACGTCATTCAAATATAATTGCATTGATAAAAAAAATAAAATATCGATAATAAACCAGTAATTTTCTATGGCGTGCTTCAAGCAATTGCACGCAGTGTCAAAGTGTTTTTATGTGTGCAATATTAACAATCTTGCATAATAAGTCATTATCTAACGAAACTTTAAACAACTTGATTTATTTCAAAATATGTTAAGTAGGTAGTCCGTATAATTTTTTTTAAAATGTTTTTAAAGGCAAAGTGAAAATCTCATATTATTCATAAAATAGTTGGTATTGCTATACGTTGGGAAATTATTAAACAAATACACTTAAAATGCTTTTTATGAAGCTAGCTGTATTGCAGTTTAAAGTTTAATAATACGTAATATCGATTTATCTCAATAGCATGCATTTCTTAATTCACACTGAAAATACGAAATTACATAAACAATTTTACAGTTTCTATTTTTAACTCTTACTACGTTCATGTAACAGCAATTCTTACTTGTCTCACTTTAATATTTTGCTTAAACCGTTGACTATAATTCCAGTTCAATATATATCCCGACAGGTAAATTCTTTAGCTACGCAATTAGGCCAACACCTGTATCAGTTTAATTTCAGATAATTCTTATTGACATTGCATATATTTATGCAAATCGTTTTATTTTTAAATATGATGAACTATCGCGTTTGCCTGTATACGAAGCGCCGTTAGACGCAAGCTGACATTCTTGTTTATTTGTAGTTTAAAAAAAAACAAGTACTTGTATTGTGAGTGTTTCTAGCTGTTCTACTATACGAGTCACTTGCGTAACGACATTATTTTTCACAAATTCAATACGCGCTCGCTGGTTGCTCAACGGTTGTTGCGATGGGAAATTTTCAAAGAAACTCTGAAGCAGCCAGATTCGGCACTGCTTCAAAAAAATAGCAGCGACTCGTTTTTTTATATTTTTTAATAGTGTTTAAATTTTATCAATGATTGGATGGTGAACTGTTGAATTTTGCTTTAAATTAAATAATTAATGTCGCACATTGAAAAAAAATTAGGTGCTTTATTCATTGGATCATAAAATCAATTCGATGTAAACAATGCAGAAAAACAATGCTAATACTTTTAAAGTATAATAATAGTTTTAGTTATCTTGTTGGTTAGATCGTGAACTCATTGATCAAAGTTTAATTCCCAGTCATAGTACAGTAATACCCCGCTTTACGCGAGGGATACGTTCCGGAAAAAATCGCTTTAAGTGAAATTCGCTTATATCGGGGTTTACGATTAAACATACATACATACTCAAAACTTAATACAAATAAATACGAATCATTTGAATCAATCACTTTATGCAGTATTACATGTTATTTTTACTGAAAACCACATATATTGTCTTTTGGGTAGCGTTTCTTTTACGTTCTTGTAAAATACATTAATAACACCCAACGCTGTTTTTATTTGTTAAGAGAAGTCAATGACTACATTATGTTCATACACATTCTTAAAATAAGTAATTCGCGTAATGCTAGGCATTTTAACGCGAAATTTAAAATTCGCGTTGTAGTGAAACCTCGCATAACGGGGTCGCGTAAAGCGGGGTATTACTGTATATGTCAATAATGGGCTTACACGTGTTTCAGTTCGGCCAAAGAAGATTTGTTGATTTTATATAACATATGCCAATACAATTTTTTAAATTAAAATTAAAGTTATTCGAAAAAGTAACAGTTTCGTTGTAGTCCCGAGTGTAGCAGCTTCTTTGACTGTTCCGGCTTCTTGGCTCCATCACTACGCACTGTCACGTCGTGTGTCGCACCGAGGCGCGAGTCAAACTCCGCGGTGCCATCCTTGGACCTCTTTTTCCTAACACACCTATTGCAATCAACGCTTTTTCTCTACCTGGCTGCCAGGGCTGCGCCAACTTTTTTTGTATTTAATTAAAAAAAAAAAAAAATTGTTTCAGCAACAAGTCTAAAATCAGACTTTTTTTTCAAAAACTTTTGATGTGTTTATGTTACTTAGAATTAGCAACGTTTTTATTGTGTAGTAAATACTGTGTTATTATCATACATATTCAAGATAAATACTGCATTAGAATAGGTATATTGCAAAAAAACACATAAAATCTTTCTAAAAGAATGCTTAAATTTTATGGTTAGTTTAATTAAATTCAATTAATTTTAATTTTGCTTAGATTTAAGTGATACATATTTAATACGTCCAAAATACAATACTTGATACAAAAAAACAAATTTAAAAGTAACTCAAACGAAAATGCGTCCGTTATTAAATAACTGCGTCATTCGCAGATCATACAGATAATTAATTTAATTTAACCGAGATTCCCACATTTCGCGTGCATTCTCCCACGGTCCCGTATCCAGTAGCGGACCGCAGTGCAACCATAGAATTGGGGAAATAATAGAACAGTCGCTAATTTTGAGCTTGGCACAGTGGTAATTTCATATTTTCACACTGCTTTATCTGCTTAGACTTCAAAGACTTAGACTATTATTAAGTTTTGTATGAACAAATATACAAGTTCTTAATTGTGAAATGAATTGTAGAAAGTATTGATTAAGGATTTACTTATACTGTATTACTCAGTAATGTTATATTGTGATTCTTTATAATGTATATGGTTTAAAGATAAGAAAGTTCACTTTTTTTTTTTGACCTCACCGTCTTTATAATTTCTAATTAGTATGAATATGACATCAATAAAAAGTTTTTGGCATAGATCTACAATATGAAACAAATTATTGCAGGCATTGTCCTGTTATTCTAGACTTTACAGTTGTGCATGAATAGATTATTAAAAGAATTTGTTTATTTTAATTGCCATAGTGCAACGCTTGCTAAATTCAATTTCAATTGCTCTTTTAGTAAATCATCATAGATTGATGAAAAGTTTTGCACGAAAGAGACAATTAGAACAGCTTGTCATTATAGCTTTATGCAGAAACCATAATCCTGTCTGTGTGGTGCATTTTACAACCAGAGTACAGTGCTCGCTTAAAAAAAAATACTTTAAACCATAGTTTCCCAAACTATTTTGTCCCGTCGACCCCTTGTCGAGTTTTCCTGTTTTTTGTCTTGCTAATATTTAATTTTTATAACATTCGTCAACTTCAAACATATTTTTGACATCTGATATACAGGGTGCGCCATATTTTATGTCGGTATGTAAACATTGAATATCTTTAATATTTACCAACCGATTGACTTGAGTAAACATATTTTGAAACAATAATTCAATACAATTTTAACCATGTTTCACACTGTGACGCTGTACATTGAAAATAGTCGTTCGGTTGACCGTCATCTACCCCTTGCAGGGCAGAATCGACCCCTGGGGGTCGATATTGACCACTTTGGGAACCTATGCTTTAAACCATTGAGTGTTTACTTTGCTGAACAGTTCTGTATGAAACAGACATTACGAACAACTTGCCATTATTGCCTTATGCAGTAACCATAATCCTGTCTTTGTGGTGCGTTTTACAAGCAGAGTGCAACGCTCGCTAAATTAAATGCAAACTGCTCGCCAGGTAAATCATCAGATTACAATGAAGATATTTAAGACAAGAGCGTTGCAGTGCGGCTTCTTGCTAATCCCCTGAGAACTGAGCTATCCACAAGCACTTTCGATTTCCACTCCGGCACAATGCCGCAGCCCGCCGCGGCCGGAAACAATGGACGCGTTACTCACCTGAACTGAGTTAATTGGTTAATCACTTACGCAACCTGAAATGCTTTCTTTTTCTTAATTAATAGCAGAAGGTGTATTAAATAGAAATCGTCTGTAAGCTTTTTTTTATTACTTTGAACGTTTAGTTTTTTTAAATTGGATTATTTTACAGGTATTCGGCTTGGTTTAATTGTTCTGGCTGGGAAATTTTCGGTTGCTTATGTTGCAAGTCTTACACTGGCTTCAAGACACACGAGAGCGAATCATACAACAAATATACATAAAATGTATTCATATTAAAATATTTTATTGTTTATGCAGTATGACTTTATTAAACTCAATGATTAACAAAGTCATAAGTTATATTAACATTATTTTATAATAAACTGTATCACAGCAACTGTTGAATTTGAAAAAGTTTTGAACAAAGGCACGTGTATATTTTTTATTTTATGAAAAATTCTATAAAAAAATATTTTTAGGGACGTTTTTATATGGTTTATTACTTTTTATCAAAAAATATGGTGAATAGCACTTGCAGTAGCTGGTGGTTCCGTACTCGAGACTTTTGATATTTTTTTATAATTACAACAAGTAAACACATTTTTTTTGGGGTTTTATGCCGATCGATATCTTGAATCGTTGAAATGGCTATAGAAATGTGAATTATTTATAATTATATGCGGAATTATAAGTATCTGTGATGACCCTGCATACGCAAGTACTGAGTCGCGTAATAGACTGCGTATGGCCGGCCTCTCAGTTGCAAGCTCTCGGGCCGCACCTGTGGTCCTCCACACATCGGCAGACCCTCAAGTCCTTTGCTCTTCAACACCTCTTCGTCTCGGAGGAGGAGGTCTCGCGGAGGAGCCCGAGCGAACAGCTGATCGCCCCACGCAGGTGTGCACAGGTGGGAGAACCGCGGCCCACCAGTCAACTCCTTACCTCCGTCCAGACAACACACACCTTAGAAAACCATCAATTACACAACATAAACAACACCCGAAGCCATTAGCAAGACACACAAGTGACATAGCCGTGAATATTTTCGTGCTGCGACTAAAGGTGTGATAACATTTTTCGGGAATTTTCTCGTGTTTTTATACTTGATTGTGGGATAAATACAGTGACCTTGCCTTTTTCATTAAATCTTCCGACCTTTGACACATATTAATATAAAAAACTGCTTCACGCTGTGTGATTACCAGTTTTTTTTAAATGATCGATATGATATCTTATTTATTTAAATTTGATACATTAAGAGTGAGATGTTTCAACATTATGTTGAACCGAACAGATTTGATCGGGAAAATATAGTCATTTATACAAATATTATTTTTAATTGCGGATGCTTTGTTGTTAGTCTCTCTATTAAACTGTTACAAGGAATATTATCGTCGTCGGGTGTAAATAAAAACCTAAGGTCTCTGAGTCCACCAGATACGATCTCAGTTATGTCCAAGGCTCTCATATCCCACACCATGGTCATGTTTTATATTACTTGTTATATTTTTAGAATACTTAGCGTCAACAATGCTAAATTATCATACGTAGTAAGAAAATTTATACAATACAGTTTATAAATATTTTCTGTTTCTACAAAAGAGTTTTAACTTTTGTAAAAATTGATAAAATTTTAAAAAACATTATTAAAATTTATAAATAATTTTATTCTATCTATTAAGTGTATTTTCTGGGTTAGAGAGAAGATAAAAAGAAATATTAAATCAGAGCATCAACTGGCTTGATTTATGTCTTAAAAACATCGGTTGCAGGTTCAATTCTTAGAATATTTATTTCTCTTTTTTTGTTTGATTTGTGGTGCTTTTTCACATTTTCTGTCAATTAAATAATTATAAACAACTTTTTATGTGATTTTAAAGCGAGGTTTACCGAATAGGTCAGCTCCGAATCATTTTATTTAGTCAATAATTACATTTCACCAGACTCGTGAATTTAAAATAATACTCAATAATTAATTTCCATCTTACTTATATATTTTTATTAATCTTACTACATAAGTACATATACACACATATTATTAAAAATGAACGTTGCATATTGAATTTTATTCCAAAAACACTAAATTAGCTATGCATGATTTTTTAAATGAACTTTTAAATTTTTTATATATTTATTGTTTGGTATTGAGGTAATTTTTCTGAAAATCTTTATTGTAATAAAACATACGCTTTTATCAAACATATTATTTTTTTGAAATTATTTTTTTTATATATTATTGATTTTGGTGAAGACTGTCTCACAGGAAGTACGATTTTGCCGATTGATTGATAATGATTAAATACATTTTTTCAAATATTGAAAATTGAATAAAGAAACTCTTTGAAAAATATCATCGTGATTTGTGTGGGATCAATCACGATGATATTTTTCTAAGAGTTTCTTTGATCAATTTTCAATATTTAAAAAAATGTACTTAATCATTATTTTTATTATTTTAATAAAATATTTATAGTATAAGTCACATACGTATTTCAAGAAAATTTACAGTCATGCCAAAGATTTAATTATCACATTTGTCTGATGTCATTATGAATTCAGCACGCAACGAAGGTCTCCTTTTACTTACTATGCATACTTGTTTCACAGGCTAAACCACGGGTCAAAGGCAAGAGGTTCACTTTCCAGAGTACTGTGAGACAGATTGAAAGGAGACGGCTCGCCGAGAAGCTGTCCAAGGAAGCTGAGACCAAGGAGCGCCAGCGACTCACCGAGCTGGAGGCCATGAGAAGGTAGGAATCCTAAGTTAAATTACTGCCAAGTAAACTGATAAACATTTTTTTATAAATACTATAAAAAAATCTACGTCTGACTGATTTAATTAATGATACCCTGTATTTAAATTACAAATATAATTAGCCGTTTGGTTCGGAAACTACGATCGTGTGTGCTTGTTGGCGATTTCGATTTTTCAAGGGATTCAGATAATTTTATTCTCAACCAATCTATGAGTAAGCAATAAGAAAGTCTCGGTATTTATTGCATGTTTGTTTTGTTATTTTATTTTTATATTTATTTATGTCTCGAGAATAAATCATTGCATTGGAAAAATACCGTAGAATTTTATAAAAAAAACAGAGAAAAAATAATTGCCTGCTTTAGCTACGCAAATTCAAATATTTGCACAACAGTTTGCAATTTTACCTTAAATATTTGAAGACTCACCGCTTATAACATATTTTTTGCAGATATTTTATTATGCCCATATATGTGTATTATGTTTGGAAAACACGTTTGGATCTCTTTATTATCCAAAAAAATAATGAAATACAGCAAAAATATACTGATAATAAAAATTCCCAACTAAAAAATACTGTACAACCCAAAGGCTTATATAATTTATAGGGCTTACATTTACCTTACAAAGGCATTATTATTTTTGATTTCACTGATTTATTTTTTGGAAAACCAAAATTAAACATCTTTTTTTTATTTCATAGTATTTTGTTAATTATGCCATTTTTATAATGCCTTTATATAAGTCAACTTAGTATATTTGCAAATATCGTTAGTCTCTTCGTAACATTTTTTTTATTCAGTTAAAATAAACTAACAAGTAATTATCGAATAATTCTTCATTATATCTGAACAAGACTTTAACAAAAGATAATTGAATCATGAAAACAAATGCTAAACAACCTCGAAAAAGCATTTACAGTCAAATTACAAATGAGTACCGACTGTTTTATTGCCAAGTTCTCTCTTGCAGAATTCCTATAAAAATAGTATAATTTGAATGCAGGCTGCAGTTCATATGTACGAGAGATAATACAAGTACTTCATTCAAAACAATTTGCACAAACAGCTGTTCAATGTCAGTTTTTATTGTCATTGTTGATGTATACTCTATACATCAATATTGCAATAAAATATGTTTTTGATATTATGTAAAAAAAATTAGCATGCATCCCATGTGACGTAATCAAAAGCATGTCAACTTAATCAGATATCATGAAAATCAAACTTAAACGGCGATAAACCTATAATACTCGTACTTTACAAAATTCTCTCGTTGATGATTATGCCATGGATTGGTTTATAGTGATACAAATAATGATTAAAAAGTAATAAAATGAAACAATATAAAAAACATGTGTATATCGATTTCTGAGATTCCAAAAACCATACATTTGTTTTAAATTAAAAGTTAAAGTATGCTGTTAACAGATAAATAGCAGTGGCGTACGTTTTATCAAGCAAAAATACATTATTTGCCTTTAAATACATTTTTTTATTTTTGTACTTATTATTCACTCATGATGACAACATTGCTTATTTTGAGCGAGTGAATATAAAATTTAAAAAATAATATTATGCAATAAGTATTAAGTTATATAATGTATTTAAAATAATTTACACTTAAAATTTTAAATATAAAAACTATTCATTTTGTTAAACGGAATCCTTTTATACCAATTGGTTAGAAACAAATAAAAATATTTTAAAAAAACCTTAATTACATAGTGATGTAAAAGGTAAGCATATACTAAAATTAAGGTTTGGTTGATTGATAATGATTAAGTATATTTTTTCAAATATTTAAAATTGATTAAAGAAACTCTTAGAAAAATATCATCGTGATTTGTGTGGGATTTGAACCCACATACCCAAGCTTACATGGCCGGTGCATTACCAATTATACCAACGAATCACTAGTACTAGGCAAGAATTTTTAACAATCATATCCTATAAATAAAACAACGTACTTATTATGCCAATTAAATATTGAAATATAAGGTATGGTTGGTTTGAAAAAACTGAAACCTTTTAATTAAACCATTAAATATTGACAGTGACAAAATCGCAAAAAAATTACTCAATCAATATTGAAGTTAAATTTTCTTCGCATTAAAAACCATGCAAATTGGCGGACGTTGTTGCACAAGTCTTTGAACAGAGTATACGTACTCGTGTATTTTGTTATTGTGTGGAATAATTTAGTGTAAAAATCGTGTTTTCAGTGTTGACCGTGACGAGGGAATACAAATCGCCAGGCTCCTCGGCAATTTTGAAAGTGAAAATATCGCTTTATGAATCGAGAACCTTTGATCGGTCACGAACACTCGTTAATCAATCACACCTGTCAATGCTGCGATGGCACCCGATATTTAGATTATCTCAGAGACTTCGAGGATGCCACGCAGGTAGACAAACGATAGGAATGTCCGTGTTATTTACTTGACCAAGGTCTTGCAAGATTTATCGCTGTTCACTGATAATTAATGAAAAAAACGTAGATTTATCATAATTTCAGACAAATTGAGTTTCCGTGAATTTGCTGTATTGTTCCTAATCAAATAATACTTTGGTCAGTGCTTGGACTGATTTATAACTGAAATAACTCAATCAAACAAAGCAAGAGCAAGTAAAAAAATCAATAAAATTTTAATGCATGCTCACGGTGACTAACTTTTTGTTTGAAGTGAAACTTTAGTCAAAATACTGAATATTTAAAAAAAATTACAGTCATTAAAATAAAATACGGTTAAGTAGATTATGTTAAATGTATTCGTGGGTTTTTGCGGTTGTTGTTATTATAAATACTGTAATCTTGACTGTTATAATATAATAGTCAAGATTAAAGCGTAGCATTTCTTCTTTGATGTTCCGACGTATTACGAAGAAAAGGAATCCTTGAAGAAGCAAAGCACCCAGGAACTAATTACTTTTAGATTATTCTAGTTTTCAGCTCATAAACTAAAATTAAATTGTATTTGCAATCACAGTAAAAATTATCATCAAAGCCAGATATAATTTATAAGATGCTAAACGTATTTCATTAAAAATTAACCTATATATAGAAATACGCAAAAAAAATGCAAATTCGCAGAGCTATTTTCTTTGTGCGCAAAAACAAAGCCTTGGCATAAAGTTTCACTACCAACCATAATGTTATTCCAACATAAATACACCCGTAATGAGTCACAAAATATTTTTTTTAAAGAACGTAATTAATCGGGTAAATGAACTCCATTGAAATTTATGTATTTTAGCCTAGAGGTTTCCAAATATAGATGTGAGCCGTTCCCAAAGCGGAGCTCGAAAATCCAATACAAAACATAATATTATATTTGCATTTGAATCGCCTGAATTCTAAGACAACCATTTTTTACACCACTCGTACAAAAGCTTTTTTCGCGTACACTTATGTGGCTGTAAAATATACAGGAATATTCATACTTTTATGGGCTGAGTTTGCGTTTTTCTTTATAGAAAATACACTCATAACTCATGCTTATGGCATTTGGAATAAGTCCATGAGGCTGTGGTACAATACTTAATGGTGTGCGGCGTGACGTCACCCGAATTCCAAACCACCGTGCTTACAAGTCGTTACAGATTCCCGTGTCCTTTATGGCAGAAGCTATCCGCCTCGTTTGGGACAACAGGATCTTTTTTAATGCCTTTATTTAAAAATTCAGAAAGTTACACCGAAAACAGAAAAAAACACTTAACAAAAAAAAACTTATTTACGAAATGTATATTTTAACAGGTTTGCACTTCGAATAAGTCTCAGAATTTTCAATATAATAATAATTTCACTTATATTAAAATACTTTTTTTCCAAACAACATATTTTTTTTAAGCATGACATAAAAATATTTAAAACCTGCACAATTTGTAAATATTTATAGTAAAGCTAATATTGGGATTTAATTCCGCCTGCAGCCTGCGGGGCCGTCCACCACACTTCCGGTGCTGTTTTTCCACGCCATTTTTATCATGGAAATTCAGCTTATCTGTCGCCATTTGCTTACATTATATTCATGGAAACTGTGCTAGTTTTGGTTACGTAACGATGAACGCAGCAAAGCCCATGTAAAGGGAAAAAATATTCAACATATTACTATCGTGAAATGTACCTTTGCAGAATACACCATTTTATTTTTTTTATGATTTTCTTATGTCATGTATCATTCTTTGTTTTAGCTTTACATATTTTAATTATTTTTCGTTTCATTGAATTTACGTTTCTAAAAAAATTTCCAGATGACTGTCACTTTTTAAATTTATTTAATTACACAATAGTATTAGCTTCACTAGGGAATATATTATGAACTGTTTATTTGTACTCTAATTCGTTCTCTTAATTTTGATTTTGAACTGTGATTTATATTCCTAAATATTTTTTTTTATTATACGTCGTTCCTGTGGTTAACTATGGATGCTTTTGGTTGCAGAGTCGAGGAGGAGTTCCAGCGCAAGCGGGCGCGGGAGAAGGCCTCCATCCGCCAGCAGTTGAGGCTGGTCAGCTTGGACGAGTCCACCTCCAGCCTGCAGTCCTCCTGGGGTGGCCAGGTCAGTCCAATACACCCACATAACCACCCTATCACATGGCAGCGTACACCATAACATCCGGCTATGTGCGCTGGCTCACGGTCACTCTTGAAATTGGTTAAGAATATGTTTTTGAGCGACATAAATTTTATTTGTCTAACAAAACATGTGTTTGAAATATTATTGAACAAATAGAAATAATGAATTTCAATAATACACCTTCAAACAGGTCTGAGCATAAATCTATCAGCTTGGGTTCACTCGTCATCACGGGAGTCAAAAATCGGTCTGAAAGCAACGGACTTACTACTGAATTAACAAGCCTACTATTTAATATATTTGTACTAGTAATTCAAGTCCATGGACATAAACCATCTCAAAACACATGTGTGTATATCTTACGTTAAGCCTGGATTCGGTATGAGACTTCAATGGCATCGTTATAAATTTCGATTCATATTTACTCACTTCCCTCATTAAAGCGATCGTGGCCCGCCAACTATTAAAAAGACATTCGTTTAACACCCGTTATTCAAATTACACAATTCAAATGCGTAACGGAATCACAAGCTCCGAGATAACCTTGATTGTGTGAATAACGAATCACCGTTAAAATAAATTGCAATTCATCTTTACAGCTGTCGGGTTGCAGGTGAAGTCTGCAACGGGCGCTTCGACCACTTCTCGTGGACGGGCACAGATAAACAAACCGTACAAAAACATCAACACTGCTTATTAGACGGACTTGAATACAGCACAGCATTCATTGAAGATCTCAAGATACGCGTACAAGCCATAGAATAAATATAACAAATACGATTTACCAACTGTAAAATTTTACCGTAATGAGTCGCCATTACGATGATTTTTGTAAAGGTCACGCCGAGCTAATACATTTCGTTGGCCTTTTATTTTCGGTAATAGTTTTTTCAGTACGTAATTTTCTACGCCCCCAGTCCTCACCCTCTTAGAGCCGCGACAACCTTATGAGACCGTACCCTTTTAAATTAGGTCAGGTCGTGTCTTTGGCCAAGTAACTTTTCGGATTCGATTTTCTCCTCTCACTCAACGCCTCGCCTATGTGAAAGAGGACTTTTTTTTTGTTTTATCACACTACTGTAAACTTTTCTAAAAAAATCTTATTGATCTACCCAGATCAATTAACAATAGTGGATGATGACTTTTCAAATCATTTCAATGCTTATTTTAAAGTACATGCTATATTTTTCAATGTCACTCACTCGATTCGAAACTGAAGGAAAATGAGCAAATAAAAAAGTTAGTTCTAAAATATTAAAATTAAAAAATATATTTTCACAATATATATTCAATTTATTTTTAATATTATTATTTTAATCTTATTTATGTTAATTTGCAATAGTTCTTAGGAATATGCTTACAATACGGTATATAGCTGTACGCTGATCCTAGCGCAGGTAGAGGCTTACAAAACATGTCGTAGGTATTCGTAGTACAGTGTGTCCAAAAAGAGTATCGGGTATTTGTTAGTTCAGTAAAACAAAAACTACTAGTAATCAAGTTTTTTTTTTTATTGTTGATTATAAGAATGCAAATAGAAAAATTATTTTAAAAAGAAGATGCTATCCAAATGGTGACCGTCACGCTGCTGGCACTCTTCTAATCTGGAACGAAGATTGCTAAATGTAATCCAAATTTTTCTATTTTCGTTATGATGTTTATTTTTTTCAAGCGTTTAAAAAATAATATTCTAAGCGAAAAACAATTCTGATAATTTTTTAAATGACAAATTTTTATTCAGTAAATTTTTCAGTCAAAAATCTGAAACGCGTTTCAGGCGATGTGTCATTACACATTGTCGTTTCCGGAAGCGCGTCACGTGGGGCTGGTTTCCGGCGCTCTCTCCGCCTCGCTCCGGCGCCTGTCACGCCAAGCCATCGCGATCCATATCGGGGCTCGGGGCGGTCATGGCGACGGCTCTTCCACGACGATACTTGCAAGCCCATTGTGCTCTAATTGCTTCGTGCACCTCGGCCTCACTCCCAGTGTGCCTCGGGCCTTTATGCAACTAACCCGAACCACTAAAAAGAAAATTAATTATGTATTTTCCGACTTTCCTCTGAGTTTCGCAAAAAATCTCCAGAGGAAAATTACAATGGACACATGGAATGAAAGGTACACAAGCTCTCCGCAAGGGAACGTAACAAAGATGTTCTTTGATTCTGTTACGGACGCCGCTGTATATATTGGAATACCTGCGGGATTAGCTTTGAATCAACCCAGCTCCTGCGGGTCATGGAGTGATGAGAAGTTATCTCCGCAGGTTCCACAAACAGTGATCCATCTTGTGGGTTCATGCCCCATCTTTGGTCTTCAGAGACACCAACTGGAGAGCCAAAGGGCCTGTGCCTGGATGACCTGAAGTCAGTGACGAAACACCCACAGTTGATGAAGTCACTGAATGGCTTCTTGAAGTGTGTCATCAGAGCCATAAAACGGATAAACCAAGGGGTGTAGCTTCAGTCATTCCCATGTATAGCACAATTTCGCTTGACTAGTTTGAAAAGTTTCCCCAAATTGTGATGATATCAAGCAAAGTACCAAACCTATTTAAAAAAAAAACCTAACTCGATGAAAATTTGCCGGCTAGACAAATACGCGCAGCGTACGTTTCTATGCGTTGCTTTCGATTTAATAAAATACTCCATTGCACGTCATTAGTTTTCATGCTTACCAGCGCATAAACGTTTTAATTGAACACTTTCTTCATCAAGTGGGACCATTTCACTGAGCATATACAGTGTTTGTGTAATGGTCCCCGGGTCCTTCTACACCGCAGTTTTATATTGAATTCTCAATAGCATTATAATATAATCTTTACCTTACAAAACTCTGGCGTTTAGATCTGATACTCCTTCTGTAGCAAACTACAGAAATAATAACAGGAGTCCCCCACGTACTTCCAGAGCACATCCCTCCACTATCACTCCACTACTCCATTACCGATCCTTTACACACGCTCAGAGTACATAATGACAGCCATGCACAAGCAACAGAATGGGGAGAGCCGGGAAGATTTGAACACTACACTCTGTTTTCTATTTATAATTAAAACAACTATAACTCATCAAAATAGTCCAATACATAATGTTTTTTTCTTTTTGTGTAAGTGACGTGCAATTTTTTCGTAATTATATTTATGTTTTTATTAATATTAACCTTTAAGCAGACATGGTTTTAAGATGTATATAAAATCTAAAATACATAAAATTATCTTCTTTTTTTTAATAGAAATTAATTTTTGGTATCTATTACTTATTTACATCTTGGCTCTTCAACTTCGATAATTGATAAATAAATCTCAAATAAAATAATACAAAGAACGTATTCAGTATTCCTGTTTTAGCTTTTTAATGTAATATAACGATTATATTAATTATCAACAATTGATTTATTATTGGTTACAACCTCACCGAGAACATCTTGCTGTGCTTACGTAATACAAAATTAATTGAAATTATCGCCTAAGCTATTTTGATTTTGTAAAATATAAAAGTACTTACTATTTGTAAATTTGAAATTACGTGCTAAGCTATAATAATATTTATATTAATTTTTAAAGAAATCTTTGAAGCTAAGTTTTCACCGTAATAAAAATAAAGCAAACAGCAAATTTCAAAATGGCAAAGTACAAGTTTTTAACAAATAATTATTTATTCGCCTTATCTCGTATGATGTTATCTTGATGCGCACATTATTACTTTATACTTCTGTTTGCACTTTATAACTTATTTCCGTTTCCGTTATGATCTTTTGTCATTTTTTTTTAAACTATTCTTCATAAATTCATATTCTTTATTACATGATATTTTAATGCCAATTTAAAATCAAAAAGCAAGGGAAACCACTGATTATTTTCTATAAGTTACTGAGATTTATTTTGTCCTCTAACGATGTATATGCTTTTATTTTATTATGCATTCAGATCTTTTAAATATTTATTGTATACGGAGAGCACAGTGAATTTTAAAATATTTGAAATTCTCAAATTCACAAAACGCTTATAACTTAACAAAGATTTTACTCTAGTATATAAATGAATATTGTAGATATTTTTTATTATAAAAAATCTGTCTATTTTAATCGTCTACCAATTCATATTTGGACGTATAAATTAATTTATTAGTTCTCCTTTCGATAATAATCATAATTACACACGTAGAAAAACCAAACGATATGGGAGGCTCGAACAGTCGTGGATTATGTTAATACGTTTTTACATAATTGAATAAAAGCACACCTCTTCCAGTGAAATACAATTTTAAAAATCACGATTACTTCATCAAAGGTCACATTCATGTCATCTTCAGAACCAGTGGCTTCAAAACTTTATTCTGCTTACTACCCGGATCGATTAAAAATTATTATTATTCAACAATAATTTAATGTGGTTGTTTTGCCAAAAATATAATTGTTTCACAGATACTCTGAAAAATAGAATAAATTTATATTAAAACCAAAATCAGCTGTTTTTCTCATAATATGTTAAGGTTCAAAATGGCAAATGTTAACAATAAAAGTCGGTTTATATTAGACAAACATTTAATTTTTTAAAAAATACCACTTGCTCAATGGTTTTGGATTTCAATCTTTATAAAAGCATATTAACTAAAAACATAATCATTAAAAAAATTCCATTTCAGCGATTCAGCAGTTTTCTGGTTATTACAATTAACTAAGTATGTATAATTTTTTGGATATAATATGGGGTTGATTTAATACGCAGAAAAAACACTGTACATCTTCTTTATCAGGTGTCTTTCCTCAGATAAGGTTGTTGAATATATCACTGAACATATTTTTATTCTAGTCCAGTCTTGTACTGGATTTAAAAAAAAACATATTTGATCGTACAATGAAGGAATCAATATAAAAACATTACGGACCATGGGTTTAGAGCAGGCCTCGAACTCTAGTCCCGCAGACAAGATATATGTACTCATCGCAATAAAAATACTATGTATATAATTAAAATTCAGTCATGGATAAATGAGTCTCATTATTAAAATAATAAAATCGTGAATGCGACAATGTCTGGCAATAAATTGCTAGAACTTGATTTCTATATTAAGTCTTACAACATCCTTTATGTGTCTATATGGATTATTTTTCATATTAAATTTCATTATCATACCGTGATGCGCACTTCATGCTATAATAAATATCATTTCTATTATAATTTTTCCATATTGCTGTATAATATTCCACTTTGTTATTTAATGAATTTATTATAAAAAAAATGAACTTTTAGTAAATACTGTTGTCGTAAACATTGCTTATTTTTTATTATCTTGTTAATTCCAAGAATGAGTTGATTCCAAAGCCAAATAATAAATAGAATAGTGATTATGAATAATTATGTTTTTTTAGTAAGCCAGTGTTTTTTTTTAGTTCAAAAAATATTTAAAGTATTATTATGGATTGTTCCAAGTCAAAATATTAAATATTCAAAAATAATTCAAACCAATTGTAGTTGCGTTTTATATGGTTTTTACCTAATTATATTCAGAGAAAAATAAATAAAAAAATCCACCAGGAATAGTGACTTCTCGAGGGAATTTTTCACCATATATTTTTATATAAAACGAATTTTTTTTTAAAGTAGATATGCCAACCATTGAATCACAAGGTGGTTGAAAACTTTAGTAATGAGAAAGGTGGTTATGGACCCCCTTTTACGTGATACATTATAGCTTAGGCGTCTCTTACTCGTACTTACTTATTTACAAAGAAATAAAAGTATCTTAGACCGAAGGCGCTATACGTAATTATCGTTCCACCGGTCAACTTATCACGCAACAAGCCTTTGACCCTTTGGGGTGAACTGAAGTACGCGATTTACCCCTTCAAGAGGTGATGCCATGTTAGAAAGCTGAAAATTAGCATAATTTTACTTTCAAAATAGAAATGTTAATTACGATCCATGATAGACTAGTGTTTTTGAACTTTACATAAAACAACAAAAATCAATATTTAAACGACTAGGAAATGTGTGCTTTTATCTCTAATGTAAGTCTGAAGAAGCCTCATAGTCACTTCAGGTCTGTTTTTAATTTTTAATTTTTTTTTATAAGGAGCAGCAGCTATTTTAAGTGTTCTCATTAAAGTATAGGGATGGAATAAAAAAATCATTACTTTGGCTTACCTTCTTATGTAGAATTCTCTGAGTAATATGCTCTTCAGCGCATCACGGAGACGCTATTTTCATAGATAAAAGAAAGGAGGGGGAGGCTGACTGGGGAAATTAATACTTTACAGCATGGGTGGCCAACCTTTTTCAGCAGCCGGGCCAGATTAAGGAAATGAGATTTCCTATCGGGCCGTACAACAAAATTTTCATTTAATATACAAAGCAAGCAAGAAATATAATATTTTTGAAAAAGATACAACAAAAATGTGAATCAAACATATTTATTAGATTGGAGTTAGGCAATACAAAAAATAATAATAAAAAATAAATTAAATATAATAAATTTTAGTGAGACGTCAATGTTGATAACGATTAGTATTAGCTACACGCGAACAGTTTTTCTAGTGCTCATCAGTAATTCGTGTTCTCATATGAGATTTAATATGCTTCATTCGAGTAAAAAGCTGTTCACACGAGTAAGTGCTTCCAAATAGCGAAATCATCGATAGAGCTTGTTTGTATAATGTAGGATATTTCTCCGTGTCCAAATATGTTTTGTAAAACATATGCATATATAGGATGTCCGAACAGAGTATCGGGTATTTGTTAGTTCAGTAAAACAAAAACTACTCGTAATCAAGTATTTTTTTTTTATTGTTGATTATAAGAATACTAAATGGAAAATTATTTTAAAAAGATGATGCTATCCAAATGGTGACCGTTACGCTGCTGACACTCTTCTAATCTGGAACGAAGATAGCTGATAACACGCTGACACATAGCTCTCGATATTGCTGCCATTTCTGACCTGCTGTTATGTTTCAATTCCGTTAGGTTCGTCGGATTATTCTCATAAACCCTACTTTTAAGGTATACCCATTCGAAACAGTCAAGAGGGCTAAGGTCGGGGCTTCTGGGAGGCCAGTTGATATTACCTCTACGTGAAATGACCTTATTAGGGGATAATTCGTTAACAGCATCAATTGATAGATTGGATGTATGGCAAGTGGAACCACGTTCACGAGTTGAAACTTTGAAACTCCTGCAACTCTGGGCCCAAAAATGTTCGCAGCATATCGCAATAACGGTCACTATTCACATACACCCGATACTCTTTTTGGACACCTGTATTAAAACAATAATAGACCACGTGTCGTCACCCGGAAGTAGTAGTACTACAGCGCTGCCCAGGGCATAAGTATTAGTATGTGATGATGGAATGTCTGAAATATCAGCTATAATTGATTGATTGGATGTTTCGCCAAAGGTTGGTAAGGATGAATGTAGATCAAAAGCCTGGCGAAATATTTGCGTATTTGTTATTTATTATTATTATTTGACAAGCCAAAATTACGCGTGGTTACTGGTTCGGTGTCGGAGTCTCTCTGCTGGGTGATGAGCTGGGGGTTGTATGGGTTGTAAATTAGAACTGTGAAGTGCATGTTCAGATGTATGGCAAGTGTCTTGTTGGAACCGCGTTCTTGAGTTGAAACCTTGAAACTCCTGCAACTCTGGGCCCAAAAATGTTCGCAGCATATCGCAATAACGGTCACTATTCACATACACCCGATACTCTTTTTGGACACCCTGTATTAAAACAATAAAAGACCAGGTGTAGCAGTACTACAGCGCTGAAGTTTAGTATGTGATGGTGGAATGTCTGAAATATCAGCTGTAATTGATTGATTGGAACCACGTTCCTGAGTTGAAACCTTGAAACTCCTGCAACTCTGGGCCCAAAAATGTTCGCAGCACATCGCAATAACGGTCACTATTCACATACACCCGATACTCTTTTTGGACACCCTGTATTAAAACAATAAAAGACCAGGTGTAGTAGTACTACAGTGCTGAAGTATTAGTATGTGATGGTGGAATGTCTGAAATATCAGCTGTAATTGATTGATTGGAACCACGTTCTTGAGTTGAAACCTTGAAACTCCTGAAACTCTGGGCCCAAAAATATTCGCAGCATATCGCAATAACGGTCACTATTCACATACACCCGATACTCTTTTTGGACACCCTGCATTAAAACAATAAAAGACCAGGTGTAGTAGTACTACAGTGCTGAAGTATTAGTATGTGATGGTGGAATGTCTGAAATATCAGCTGTAATTGATTGATTGGAACCACGTTCCTGAGTTGAAACCTTGAACTCCTGCAACTCTGGGCCCAAAAAATTTTTTAGACACTTGTATTAATTTTTTTTTTTTGAAGTGTGTGATGTTGGAGTGTCTGAAATATCAGCTGTAATTGATTGTTTGCTTCCAGGGTCGCGCTGAGCCCGAGGGTGCGGTGTCGCCGAGTCCTCCGCCGCCGGGTAGCGGCGGAGGTAGCGGAGGAGGCAGCGGGGGGCGCGCATCCAGCAGCAGTGCCGAGGCGGGGGCGGCGCGCGGGGCGGGCAGCGGGGCGGGAAGCGGGGCGGGAAGCGGGGCGGGAAGCGGGGCGGGGCGACGGGCAGCTCCGGCCACGCGCGTGCTGTCCGAGTTCCGACAAGCGACCCGCGAATACCGCGACTATCGGAGGGCCCCTGCCGCCCCCACCGTGCATCCCCCCGCCTGCTACAACATGCCCAGGGCCCCCGCGCAGGCGGCTCCGAGAAGCGGTACGTACTAATAATAACAATCACATACCACTGTGCAAGCCATTACTTACACACCTCCCCAAACATTCATCACACAATTCCATTTTATGACGTATTCGATGAACTATGCAATAGTGTTTGAACATATGTTTGGCTGAATACTCGAATAGCTGGGTACTGATTGCCTAAATTGACTAAATTCGCGTAAAATTGGCTGTGTGAAATCTAGTCTATACACTCTTTGATTTGCAAGTAGTCAAATAAATCGTTTCCTATAAAAAGTTGAACCACTTCATACACACTTTGCGGATTACTTGGCATCACAACAACACCACTTTGTCCTAAAAATTGTTCAATAATTGGAGGATTATCATTCTCTGACCACGTTGTCACTTTGTTCAGAATCACTGGACAGTATTGGTAGAAGTAACGTTGACGAGTCCTAAACAAACACTTCGAGTTGTAAACCTAAAGAATAAAATGACCTTCTGCCGCTTTTAGAGTAAACACATTCAAAAACGATTTAATCCCCCGCCTTCAGACAGAAGTCCGCAAAACGGGTACTAGTACCCGCCCCGCCTTTAGTGTGTTAAGAAGACGCTGCTCACGTTTTCCTTCCAATCCATTGCTTGACGTTTCTGTCTCATTTCTTGTCACTTTCACTGACTGTTCTTTTTGAAATTCTCGCGGTGAACAACAGAATCCTATAATTCGTACATATTGAAACTCGCTAAAGCATATTTTATAGTTTTATTCAATTAGTTTATGAATTAATATTATTCTATCGTTTGAACTTACATGCAAAAAATCAGCGTTGTATCCTTTAAGATATTCTATAGAGAACCAAAAAATGAAACATACATACACAATGGATATTATTATTATAGATATATATTTTTTTTAAGCAATTAAGTGAATAATTATTGAAGGGTTGAGAGAGAGAGAGAGAGAGAGATGTAATGATTGTCTCAAGAGCCCCACACACGTTCCAACAAATTGCCTTGACGACCGACAAATTGCATCGTGTGTAGCGAATATCGGCAGTTTTTGTGAGATTTCACCGAATACAAAAGCGCGTATTCCGTCACTAAATCTAGAATATTACACGGCATTTTATATATAACTTCGAATATCGCCTGCAGACACTGCAGCTGTTCAAGCGCGGCCATCTTTCATACGGAAATTACCGCGATGGCCGCGCTCGAACTGCAAGGGTTGCATGCAGAAATAAATGTCGATTTACAGAATTGAAAAAATATATAAAAATTAATCCACGTACCAAATGAATATTTTCGCATTACATGCGTAAGCAAAAAAATTTTAAATACGCTTTGAGCCGTTATTAAGTTCATTATGAAGCCTCGATTTATCAGCGGAATCTCACAAAAACTGCCATTTTCGCTACACACGATGCAATTTGTCGGTCGACAAGACAATTTGTTGCAACGTGTGTGGGACGCTTTAAATTAGCCCTTACCACCGTCCTTCAACAATAGTTCACTAAATTGCTTGTTATTTTTTTAAATCTTCACGCAGTTTGATAACGCCAAATTAAAAGGTTGGCGAAACCGGTCACCAATAAAAATTAACACGCAGAAAAATCACTCAAATATTTTATTTAAAATATTATTTATACGAAACAACTTGCGACTTGCAGCAAATAGTTTTTTGAAGTTTTGCCTAAGTAAACAAATGCAAAGTAGGAGTGTGTCTTATAAACTCCGGTATCATCCATAACAAGGAGGCTTTATATTTATAATATTTATTTTATTCCTCGGCCATTAAATCTATCCACCTATTGCGGATGACTCCACTCTTTTGATGACACAAAAATAACTTATGCATCGAAACGCAGATACAAATAATTTACACAACCTCATTGCTCTTTTTGTTTGGTTCGTTTACATTTTTTCATAAACTCACTGAAAATAATGCTTCTATAATCTCTTATAAAAATGACACTTAATTGAAAGCAGCGATTTGTGTTAGATTAAAATTACTACTCAGAATATCCAATAAGGCCATGACAGAACTGTAACGAACCTTAATGGGGCTTTTGTCTCGAGGAGGTCGTAGTGGTCGAAAGGTTTCTACATAATCATTTCCCAAACGATTGCATAGAAACATCAATTACTGTCGTTCAAAGAAGACCGTTTGATTAATTTATTTCCTACGTGGATTGGCCAGCACTTTTATGGATTACCGACGTCATGCAAATGAACAACTTGACTTCAAAGGGAATTTACATTTCTCTCTGAATAAACTCTTAGATGCGCGAATAATGACTACGTGAATATTTTCATCGCGTGTATCCGACTCAAATGCATGCAATGAGCTTTCCCTTGAGACATACTTAACATGAATTTTAATAGCAATTTAAATATAAAATTTGCTGCATTATTTACACTAACACAATAGTGGTGGGCATAAGCTGTAAAAACACTTAAAAGGTTTTTCATGTCGAGAAATTTATAATATAGAAAATCTTATAAATTTCGTTCAACAGAGTGTCTTTTTTTAATGAAGTAAATAAATAATGATTGTGCATCACAAATTTACGTAGTACAATTTTCTTTTTTGTATAAACCAAAACAATCACACCAATTAATACACGTCCACCATTGACATTTTCCGTGTCTTTTTTCAGTCATGATAAATTGAAGTTACATTTATACCAATACAAAATAATTAACCAAAAATCACGTACCGATCGAAAACAAATCAATCGTTTAATTAAAATCGATTATTTGTTTTTGATAATATGTCTTTTTCATATAAGGGAGCATGAAATTTGGAGAGCTTTTTAACACCCCCCAGCCCCTATAATAATTATATTTAAGTGGAAATAGATTTAACAATATAACCCCCTCCCCCAATTAGAGCCTTGAATACAGTATTATAATATTGCATGTGGTCAAATACATTGACCCGCCTGTAATTTAAGTTCATGAAAACTTTATCGAAGCTAATATTTCAGTTTACGATAATTATTTTCAGATAATCCGCAGAAAAAATGGCTTGTTTAACGTATAATTTAAAGTGCTTTTACTGCTGCTGTAAATTTTGAAAATATTTGTTTTTTTATATTCATTCATTATGTCCCCATTACTTGAGCTTGGAGAAATATTATTACGTCTAGAATATTTTAAGCTTGCTTCAATACATCCGAAATACACCCAAACTCTAAACATCAAAATATGGATGCATATAGATTACGAGCGAGTCCATCATAATTAATTATAATTATAATTTTACTGAATGAAAATATGATCATAGATTATAAATAACAAAGTAAATGTGCCTTGTACTCAGGAATGTACGTTGTTTAGCCAAGGGAATGCTTTATATGTATGCAATAATGCACGGTTGACTTATTGACTCAAACTAATGTTATGAGGCTCACAAGAGCTTTTTTTTTTAATTTCTTTTAAACTGGAGACAATTTATACGAGGGCGATTCGATAAGTACTTAGCCTACAAAAGAAAAACGAAAATTTTGTAAAAGTGCCGATTTTTTTGAATCGCATTTTGTCATACAATAGCTGATCATAAAACTTTTAACTTATAGCATGGTTTAGCTCTGGGACTGCTTTCAATTTCAATTTTATATAATCGCTGCGTGCTTAAGTACTCGTAATTAAAATAATTTAAATCACCAACTGCAGAAGGAGTATCAGATATAAACGCCAGAGCTTTGTAAGAAAAGGATTGCGGTGTAGAAAAACCCGGGGACTCCCTGCACAAGCACTGGCTCAGCATGAGTGAAAGCTCGGTGAAAGATGAGGCACTTGATGATGAAGAAATAATTGTAGATATTCGGAACCTCGTGTGCGTGTGACAACCACCGTTGGGCACTGTTTCGCGTCAGATGGACTCGGCCGGGGGTGTTTAGAGTGTTGGGGGTGTCGCGGGCGTGTGAGGGGCGAGGGTAGCGGTGGCGTGTAACCGGGTGTTTGGTCAGGCGGGTGGGCGGCCGAGGCAGCCAGCGACTCCGACAACTACCGGAAGGACTTCGCGCGCGGCCGCCGGGCGCCCAGCAGCTCCGGCTCCGACCTCTCCCGCGGCGGCCGGCTGGTCACCCCGCCAAGGTAACCGCCGACTGCGAGCCACCGGCCTGGGCAACACGCCCCAGACTCGTGCAGCGCCTATATCACTAAAAAAAAAAAAAATTCTGCGTTGACGCGGTCGAGAACGGTCGCGTACTAACGCCGCACCGACGCGACAATAATCAACCAAACCGCACAGTGCTACAAACACACTCAAATATCAATAATTCAAATTAAGAATCAATTTTATATTCATGAACAAACGCACGCTTTGAGACAAAACTGGCCATGAGTAAATAAAAAAAATTATTAATGCCGGAATCGGTTTTTCATTCCGATGTTTAAAAACGCTCAAAATAAAAGTAATTATAATAAATATGTGAAGACACTTTTTTTAAATGCAAGGTTACATTAAAAAAAAAATATTATTATTATTAAAAATGCTCAAAGCTGGTTTTGAATCTCGTCGACTTTTTTTGTGAATGATTTTTATCGGACACTAAATTTGAAAATTGCAAACAATGACGAAAAAAAACATTAAAAATGATTAAATTGTGCTTATTAGTTTTGCAGATGATTTATGTGTGACTTTTTTTATAAATTATTTATAATTTTTCAAATTAAAAAATATATATGTTATTACAAAAAATATCACATGTTATGGGCAGTTGCTTGAGGAATAGTGATGGATTGATTTGATTTTTTTATATTATAAGTCATGGTAACATATGCAATAAGCCGTAGTTATAACATCTTACTAATGGTAAGCTTAAACCATAACTCGTAGTCTGGCAGTTGTCATGATTGGTTGTTAACTCTGGCGCAGGTGGTGACCCGCTGGTGTCCCGGTAGAGACTTAAGCAGACCTACTAACCCCCTGATAACATGTCTAGTCAACAATCCAACCACCCTCCCTCATCCCCTCCACGCCCCCAACATGGCTGCCGCTCCACACCTGAAAACTCGAGGTGGGTATAAGGACTGACAGGACGCAGCAAAACCGAGTCTCCGGTTGAAGTAAACAAACAAATGTGTAAATTTTGAGGATGAAATAATTCATGATTCACCAGTGATTTTTACTATTGTAGACTCGGTTTTAAAATAAACTAACAATGTCTTCTTTAGTGATTAGTTTTTTTGCATTAAATTAACAGTGAACGTAAAAATATCAGATCTATTGAATATTCTGTATGCACTGGGAAACCAACTCTACGTTAGACATAATATACATGTTATATTCTCTGCGTTTTCGTGCAGGTCAGGTGAAGACTTCTTGAACGAAGAATCCGTTGAACAACTGGACTTTGCTGCCATGTCTGGAAGAAATCACACATCCATAGCACACGTGGCCTAGCATCCACCTTTAGACACCTGCGCTAAAGTGCTATGCTGGGTTGCAAGAGAAAAAGCGACGAACTCCCTTTAGGTAGTGGTTATTTTTATTTCCCACATTATATAATATTTTAATGAGAGAGAATGCAAAAATATTATATGCTATTCGAGTCATTACTCTTTTTATATGTATGTTTCATTTTAACACAAACCGTGAAAAAATTTGAAGGTGCTGAAAACGTACACCAATTACGTTTATAAATTAACAAGCAGTACCTTATAATATATTCTGTTTTTATTTAATGATTTACGGCCAAAATGGCAAAAAACCATATTTATCACACTTTAAAGGAAAGTAGTATATTTTTTTACATAAAATAATTTTTATACAACCTTTATAATATTTTAGATGCTTACCTTTGTACGGTGCTATACCTCAATATTTTATACATACTTTTATTTTGTAATATATTTTTAATTTTGTTATATTTATAATATTATAATAATTTACAATAGAGGCTACTGGCTTGCGTGAAAGCCTTATCGTTCCGTCCAATAGTCTTCCAGATTTTTAAATAAGAACAATACCGATCAATAAGTTTGATTTTTCGGTAAAGTTACCAATTAACGACAGACTGCAAACACAAACATAATTATATCTATGCTGTATAAATTAAATACAATATGTTTATAAATAAAATGCTATTTTCTAATACTAAAATAAATATTAACACCTGTATGTTTTACATTGTAAATGAATTATCTTTAAGATGATAATATTTTTGTATCTATTTATAATTGTATAAAAATAATAATATATAATTAAACAACAATAAAAAATACATTTTGTAAATTTTGCACTATACATCTGTCACAAATTGCTCAAATTAAACAATATATGTTTGACTTGTAAATAATACTCAACAGTGTATCGTGAATAACTACCCATTGTTGTAAAAATACTTATCAAATATAAATAAATAATTAATATAAAAAAAAACTATTTTTATTTCAACCTCATTCGTTGCTTTCTCCGAAAAATATATAAGACCATGATTAAATAATTTTATATATAAATTGCATATTTGAACTTTAACCCTTAACTGCATATAATGACAGATCGGTAACAAACCATAAAACCTTTTTTTTAAACCCCATAAAAACTTATAGGATCAACTGTTTCATTTTGTGACCATTATGTTGGACCTGTCTAACTAATTTAAATTAACTTATTACCACTAACAGCTTTAGAAAAGACACAAACCGTATTAGAAGATTACATTTACCAACTTTTGGCAAATGAGCGAAAACGTGATTTAAGTATAAGCACATTACAAACACATTATTTGAGATATTTTTTCTACTTCAAAAATATATTTTAAATTAAAATTATTAAGTTTTTTTTTATTATAAGATAGTAATATTTTCAGTTTTTTTTTTTACTCAGTTTTTTCCTATAAAACATATGCAAAATATTTTTTTCATTATTCTTCCTAACACATTCCCTAACTCTTTTTTTTGACGGAAAAATAAAAAATCATACAGTTAAGGGTTAAGTTTTAGCTCAGCCACTAGAAACCGGCACAGCTCCCTTAATCACATCCGCTTGGCGGCGACCCCGATTTCTTTGGAGGCTTTTTTCTAACTGGGGCAAAGAAAATCGACAACAAAAGTCGTCGCGTTAGGCTCGCGCTGAAAATTTTCGCCACTGAAAATAATATGCCCATGACGATGGCATTATAAGGCAATCAGAAACGGAAAATTCACCCCTCTCACTTTTTTTACAAATATGATGCCTCACAAGATATTCGCAATGAAATATCGTAAAAAAAATAATGAGGTGTAGCAACAAGTGCGTAGAGGTATTTTCACATATTTATTTGACAATTTATACACGCCTCTATCTAGTATATCAATAAATAATTATTTATTTAGTATTTGGTAATATTCGGTTATATTTTCAGGTATAGGAGATCAAAGTGACAGCATTGTACACATTTCTTTATAAAGCTAACCGCAGGTTTATCATTTATATAAATTTCAGAGCCATAGTGATAATCTAAAGTAGATTAGTAAAAGCTTCTACATCTTGAGATGTTATCATATTAAACTAAATTCACAGATTGATCTAATTCTAAAATTATACGGAAAAATTCTAAAAGTATTATATTTACGATATTATACTCGTTGTACATTAAATTGTATAAATAAATATACCAATTCTAGGCTTATTTTTGAAGAAGTTTAATGGTAGTAGACACGTCAAGAAGAAGTATGGTAACCAAAGCGAAGCAATCCAATAAAATAATGGAATCCAAACAACAGTGAAAACTTTTGCAATCTTTTAAATTGAAAAAGTTCTTGAAAATTCTTAAAAATTGCAGAATAGCTAATTAATTGAAATCTTCTTTCTTCTCTTTCGAAAAGCTGAGAGAATGTTGAAGATTTTATTGTTTGCCGGTAAGTATACATTTCAATGTTTGGTTTAATTCCTGGACTTTTAGTAACAAAGGTTTATTTTCTTTATGCAATGAGCTATTCAAGCTACAAAAAATCATTTATTATTAAATTAGTATAAATTTACACATGCAAATTGTGCCAATGCACGTTAGCAATCTAAATTTTGCTGATATATCATTTTATATATAAAAATTGTTATTTTTTATTTTTCTTTATTTATGAACAGCGAATTATGTTAGCTCATAATTTTTATCGAATTAAACCTGCAATTCGTTTGAAAATATAATGTGCAGGAGAAAAAATCGCATGACCCTTACGAGTCGATATCATGCAAATGTGAAAAGCACGCTACCCAATACAAAATAGGTTTATGCGTCGAGCAAGCCAAACCGCAATCCACAGTCGACCGGCCTCTCTAAAGGTAGGGTAAAAACTGGAAAAAAAATAATTTAAATATTTAATATTAGTTTTATTTTTTAATCCTAATGAGATGCATTTTGTTGAGCATATAAAAGATTCGCCAGTATATTTACTCAGTCAAAAACACAGGTGTCAAGTTTCGGGTATCATACACGATGTCCCTTAAAAAATTGTAAAAACTAGGATCATGATCCTAGTCCATGGACTTGATTTTCATTTTTTTTATAAATTCCTCCACTGGTATTTTGGAAAAAAAATACACTTGGCAAGAACTGTAAATCATGGGAATTCAGTATTTTTATATGGTGAAACCTCCCCGCTCTCCTTGTTATGTTGCTTGTGCATGGCTGCCATTCTGTACCCTGAGCGTGTATAATGAAGTAATGGACTTGGAATGATTGTGGATGGATATGCTCTGGAAGTACTTTGTGAAGTACAAGGTGGGGAGGCTTCTGCTATTGTTTCTGTAGCTTGCTGCAGAAGAAGTATCAGATCTAAACGCCAGAGCTGTGTAAGGAAATGATTATATAATAACGCTATTGGGCATAGGCAGACTTTTTCTTTTAATATAAAATTACGGTGTACAAGAACCTAAGGACCCCCTACGCTATTTTTCCTTATAAAACAATGAACACTGGCTCAGCATGAGTATATGCTCAGCGAAATGGTCGCCAAGCTTCTCTGAGTAGAGGCACTTGATGAAGAAGAAATTGGTGATCGATTTACACATAAAGCGAAGATTTTTCTTGTCGTTTCAGGTATGAATGATACAAAGCTCGGTACACACGGCACGATGCGCGTTTCTCTTGGCCGGGGAGTGAGATCCGGTGTATCGGGCATACGCAGACTTTTCCTTTTAATATAAAACTGCGGTATACAAGAACCTTGGGACCCCCTACGCTATTTCTTCTTATAAATACTGGCTCAGCATGAGTATGTGCCCAGCAAAACGGTCGCCAACATGGATACGGTGATGATTTTTTTTTGTAATCGATTTACATACAAAAGACGTTTAATGTGTAATTTAGGCTAAACGAAGATATTTCTCATCGTTTCAGGTGTGAATGATACATCATAATATCTTCCTTCAAAACATCTCAGGGCAAATCCGGCGCAAACGAGTCTAATTAAAGCTCGGTACACACGGGCGCGATGCGCGTCTCTCGTAGCCGGGGAATGAGATCCGGTGTTGCGCCGCCACGCCCTGCCCCCGCGCCCCTGCCTCAGCCCCAGCCCCACCCCTAGTCCCAGCCCCACCCCTAGCCCCAGCCCCAGCCCTCAGTTCCCACCCCGCGCGCCCCGGAGAAGGTCGCTTCCCGAGAGCGCCGAGCCCGCCAACAGTAAACAAAGAACGCGTCGCGGCGCCATAAGGAAGTGCATCCCGACACAACAAGTATTCTCGCCCCAAAAGCGGGTCGCCGGCGGGGTGTTATATCCAGGGGGTGAAAAGTTTCCTCGTGGTTTTGTTATTCACGTGGCGTTGCGAAAATGGTCGAAATGATGTCGAAAACGGGAAGTGCAGTGGTCGTCGATCTCGAAGACAGGGATCCCAACAGCTTGAACCAACACTTACAGGTAATTCTACACAATATCTCTGACAAACTCTTATAATACTGCATTGAAATTATCTGTATCAATTTTACTAAAAAAAGGCGCGCAATATCATTGATTTGCTGTCCAAGTAGTATTTTTATTAAAAAACATTTATTATAATTACCAAAAATATATAATGCTGTAAAGTGCAGTTGTTTTTTATCAAAATGTGTACATGACATTACGCTATTTTTCATAACAAATTAAAGATATTAAATAAAATGTTCTTCAAACGTTTAACCATTTACACACGTTCCTCGATAAATTACAAAAAAACACGGTTTTTATAGACATAACAGAAATGTGTTAATATCATTATTATCATAATAACTTTAAAAGCGCTCTTAGCACGTAATACTTCCATACGGCGTGTGAAAAAGGATGAGCTTTCACGCTCAGCTATCTGAAAGCTCATAGTCCATATACAATTCAAACACATTATGTATATTAATTCATGCATTATGTATCACTTGTAGCGTGAATTTATTATATTGGAAAGGCTCTCTGACATTTTCTTGAAAAGCTCTTTTGTTTTAGCACATTTCGTCCCACACACGCAATGAAGTAAAACAAAAAGAAAAAGTAGGACACCCAATAGAATGATAATAAAAACAACAACCCTTTGAATAAATCCATACGTACAGAGAATTACTCAACCAGAATAATTGGTTCAGTGGGCCGAGTCGCTCCACGCAAAGTCCTCGGCAAGCTTTGATCTCTATATCATCATATTTTATAAAGTCGAAAATAGGTTCTTGAAAAAAAAAATTGGATCATATAAAGTCATCAAAATAAAACTACTCACATACTGTAAAAAACAGCTGAATTTGCAAGCGAAAAAATCGTCGATCATTAATTTCATTACTAGGATAATGAAATGAAATTTAAGAATAGCAAATAATATTTAAATACGTATAAATTATTTAAAGAAAATATTTAAATTTATCACATTAATCAAAACAATTTTTGTAGGTCTGGTGTTATTAACACTCTTCCTTTCTTTTTCCCCTCTGGGCTGCGTCCATAAATTTTAAAACGCCTTTTAGGGTGTACGAATTAATTAAGTGTATAAATTATTTTTGTTTTCAATTTAACATTTCAACTAATCTAAATATAAACAGCATGAAATCAATGAAAAATTTAAATATTTTTTATAAAATATTTAATATGTAATATACGAATATAATATAATGTTATTAAAGTATTAACTAACTATTTTTAGATCTCCATATGTAAGACTAAGAATATTCTCAAGTTCAATTATAATAATGCCTTTAACCTTTTTACCGTAATAAGTACTTGGAACATAAATTATCATTTTAGTCGCTCGCCTAATGAAATAGAAGCTTTCTTTATGTGCTATTTATAAACCAACCTTTCATATTTACTAACCAATATCAATTTATAATAACTAAGCTCTTTCTCGTCAAAAGACATTCATTATTAAAATTATATTTTACCGTAAACTTTAGTAGCTTGAATAAAAGACATACAACAATCAATCACTCACAGCTTTTAAATTTGTTTTCCAATCTATAACTCTAATACATTTTTCAGTATTATACTTTGGCAGTTCACATACAAATGTATATTTGTAAAATATGTATAGACTTTTCCGCAGTGCATAGACCTACTATATATTAAAATATATGACTGCTGTTTTATAATATAACAGCAAGTGATTTCAAAAGATTCCAGTCTCACGATTTCTGCTTCTCTTTATTTTTCCTCGGCATGCTTTTCAAGCCATAAAGATGAAGACTAATACACGTCCATGGCGGGTTTTGGGTTGTTTTGAAATGCCATGATCTTTTCATTATTTGTCAAATAGGACGCGGCACTTCGGGAACAAGTTATTTTGGCACAAAGAGAGATTGACATTTCGACGCTGTAGCTTTTAAAGTTTTTTTACAAATACAGTCTTAAAATCAACTATCACGGTTTTTACAATTTTTTTTACAAATCGTTTAAATCATTTCCTCCTTCCAGCGTTGATATAGTAGGGTAGCACTTATCCATCCCCCTCTACGCAACGCAAGCAAAATGTTATAGTTTCCGCCTTACTTGTTTTACAACTTCCGCTCTATTGCTTTCTTACATTTTATTTGTATTTACTTACAGTATATCATCATTAAATATATTTAATTACTAATGCTTACTAAAATGCTTTATTTTAACCTTCATAGACCCAAATTTCAATGCATCTAATTTACAAAAATCATAAGAGCTTTTTATCGGCGAAGAACGTTTGTTGTACGTTATGGGTTAAAGAAGGATCAATATAATGGATTATCATTTGGTTATTCGAAAGCAGCAGCTGACTTGTTTGATTTTAGATATTGAGTATTTCTTGCAAGCGTTTGATTATATGTTAAGAATATTAAACTTAATCAATAAAGCTATAATTACTCACGTGGCGTGTGGCGGTCATACATAAATTATGAAGGTAGGAAACTTTCTGTCAAGGAGCGATTGGCGTCAATAATGAACGGTTTGGAATTTTTAATTGAATCCAAGCTACTAATTTTCCATACCAATAGCCTAACACGCAACGAGATCTTTTTAGGGGTGGTAAAGAGTAATAAAGCCTTAAAATTATTAAAGCCTCTCCATTTTGTCATCAGTTCAGTGGCTCGTTTTATTGAGGCGCTGTCAAGCTATGCGTGCAAGCTTTTTGAAGTTCGGATAATTAGATGGACGTGTAATTAAATTGTGGGGATGAATAAATTAAAACTTTTGTGTCTTTTAATTAAAATTTTTAAAAAAAGATGGCAAAGAGAATATATATGACGAGCTGTATTTTTTTATTGCACGACAATAAACGTAGTTACAAAACGTTTCATTTATAATAATTAGGCCCATAACTTTCTAATCAGTAAAATAAGCTGGTAAATCATATCGACAATAATTGACGGTGGTATTTAATATGAATTAAAAAAATTATGAAACAATAAATAAATCTTTAAAATATATCAGAATCGACTGAAAGGGGTATTTTCTGATAAACCACACCATAATTAAACTGTCTCACGATTGACTGTTAGGGACAACCCTTACACGTAGTTATTATCAAAAGGCATGGTAATTTATATGGAAATTCAAAACATTCATCACTTAAAAAGTTGTCTACATCAACTCTAGAAAACTAAATATAGTTTTCTTTGATTATTACATATTACAAAACATAGTTTAGCTCTGGGACTGCTTTCAATTTCAATTTTATATAATCGCTAAGCTCCACGTGCTTATCTGTTACATACATGCATGGAATGTTTTTATATTTACGATATTATATGGACAGGTATCCTGGGATGACGTGATCGGGGAACCGGAAGGGGTGCGCAGTCCGGAGTGCGCGTGGAGGCTCAGCACCCACTGCTTCCGGCACTCCAAGAACTTCTGCTACATCTTCCTGTCCGTGATGATAGCGCCCCTGGCTGCACTCTGCCTGGGCCTGACGTTCGCTTGCCTGGCTTTCGAGGTAAACTGAACTTAATATCATTAATATGCATTACCACTACCAGTTTAAATTCAAAAGAAACATAATAACGAATACACAAGCTAAAACAAAATACTTCGCAAATTTCAAAATTAAATAATTTATCATCCCCTAATTACATTTCGCGATACATAAATTAGCAGAAATGTGTTAAGCGTCCATCCCATTATGCTAAAATAATACACATCATCATTATCCTACTTTTATAAAAGCGTCGACCTGTCGCTCTCCTCCCCCGACATCCATCATGACATTAGCAAAAAACCCGACAGAAATAGATCCACGTGAGATACAAGAGCTCGGAGGAGCATTTTAAATGTAGTATATGTACAGGATGTCCAAAAAAAGTATCGGTTGAATGTGAATAGTGACCGTTATTGCGATATGCTGCGAAAATTTTTGGGCCCAGAGTTGCAGGAGTTTCAAGGTTTCAACTCAAGGACGTGGTTCCACTTGCCATATATCCAATCTATCAATTGATGCTGTTAACGAATTATCCCCTAATAAGGTCATTTCACGTAGAGGTAACATCAACTGGCCTCCCAGTAGCCCCGACCTTAGCCCTCTTGACAATTTCGTATGAGGATACCTTAAAAGTAGAGTTTATAATAATAATCCGACAAACCTAACGAAATTGAAAAAAACACCAGTTTAGAAATGGCAGCAATATCGAGGGCTATGTGTCAGCGTGTTATCAGCAATCTTCGTTCCAGATTAGAAGAGTGCCAGCAGCGTAACGGTCACCATTTTGATAGCATCATCTTTTTAAAATAATTTTCCATTTAGTATTCTTATAGTCAACAATAAAAAATATATTTGATTACTAGTAGTTTTTGTTTTACTGAACTAACAAATACCCGATACTCTCTTTGGACACCTTGTATATGGCGTCTATGAATTACTGTCCTGCTCATCCGTCCCAAGACGCAAACTGTCCGCCAGCACGCCACGGAAAGTGTTCAATTATGCTAAGTGTGTCTGTTGACATTTACATTTTACAGCCTGTTTATTTAGTGAGGCTTTCAATTAGAGCTAATGAAACTGTGACAATAAATCTTTACTTTTGTATGGAGGTGCTACGCGTTACGCGTGTTTTTTTGTTGTTGTTGTTGTTGGTAAAATAGACTGCGGAGAAAATCGGCTTCGTACAATTTCCTTCCACCGATTTCCGCCGAGTCATCAACACTTTGTCACACGCTTCCTGATAATCTAAAATATCACAAGGAATACAATGTCGTTTTCTAACACGTCTTTTCTGTGTATATTTGCTACAGATATACAATCGGTGCATTTATGGTATTGACCCCAAAGCAAACTCGATTGCAATAAACGAAAAATAATATATTTTCATTGAGATTTTCAGTTTTTCAGTAGAATATATTTTAACTAGCGTGTAATCGATTAATCTCCCTCCCTTCTCCACGCCCGAAAAGCCTCCTCGCTCTGCCCATTCTGTTACTTGTGCATGACTGCCATTCTGTACCCTGAGTTAAGGATTGGTAATGGAGTAGTGGACTTAGAACGATTGTGGAGGGATGTGCTCTTGAAGTACCTTGTAGAGGTGGTACTGTTTCTGTAGCTTTCTGCAGAAGGATTATCAGATCTAAACGCCAGAGCATTGTAAAGAAATTATTATATAATAGTGCTATTGGGCAGCAGCAATACGCAAACTTTTCCTTCCAATATAAAACTGCGGTGTAGAAGGACCCGGAGACCTATTATACGAACACTGGCTCAGCATGAGTATATATGCTCAGTGAAATGGTCGCCAACCTGCTCTGAGGAAAGGCCCTTGATGATTGAGCTCTGGTTCTTACCGGGAGCTTTTAAATAATAATATTATGATGATGCATTTGGGTCATATTGTATTATATTTTTTATTGAAAAGTTTTTTTTTGCTCTGCCACATATCTTCAACTAAAATGCCAACATTTAACTTTGTAATAAGTGCGTAACATCTGCGCTAAACATTTCGTATTCGACAGTGCAGTCGTGGTAGTCGTGACCGTTCTTCATTTCAGGAAATGCCTCCCCTCCACTCTAGCTACTATTATATATTAATAAAAAAAATATAATACCGATAGTCTTTCCCATCGTTTAATACTATAAAGCATAGTTTCCCAAATTATTTTGTCCCGTCGACCCCTTGTCGAGTTTTCCTGTTTTTCGTCGACCCGCTGTCTAGCTAATATTGAATTTTTACAAATTCATCAACTTCAAACATATTTTTGACATCTTATATAGAACAACTCACTTTAAAACGATTTAAAACTGTCTCTTTTGGAAGGGTCTGTCTGTTCTCGGTCGCCAAAGTTCCCACGTTCCTAAACCGTACAGGTGTCCTAATTTTCTCGGAATATTTGTCAAATCAATTTGTTTTATTACGCCCATCGGCGCTTCGAACAACCAATTAACTCGCTGCCCATCCGAGTTATTAGCCCCTAAAAGGCAGCATGATCGTAATGGTTCGTCTTCTTATGTCATAAGCTCCAAAAAGTTACGTCGGTATAGTTTTACAATGCCGAAAGTCTCGTTTCTCGAGCATTTGGCACGAACTTCAACGCTTCAGGGCTTCGATTCGTCACAAAGTACATGGGTACAATCTGTGTTCGGTGCATTATAACATTTACGAAATCTCCAAATTTTGGTGATGACCTGCTTAAATGGGATCCACTCTCGTAGACCCCCATTTGCAGTTCATGGACCCCCAATTTAATTTTTCGCTGACATCGACCCCTTGCAGGGCGGAATCGACCCTCGGGGGTCGATATTGACCACTTTGGGAACCTCTGCTCTAAAGCATCGATTGTCAATATGATTCACAGCACATCTGGTGCGTGGCGCCTTGCCTGCGCGTGCTGAAGATCTCGTGCGCCGCGTGCCGCACCACCACGCGCGCGTGTGCCCAGGCGGTGGTGGTTCCCTGCGCCGAAGCCTTCGGAGTCATCTGGGGAGGCATCAAGGTGCAGCACCACCAGCTCCTGGACCCCCCAGACCGCAAGGACGACGTGCTCCTCGTGTAAGCGACAACCGAAGCCAAATTTAATGTGACGTTTGATCAGCTGTTTTATTTTTAATATACTGTGCAAGCGCATAAATATTTTGAATTATTTTACATGTTATATTTATTTATTTATTTTACAATATTTAATTGGCATAATAAGTACGTTGTTTCACTTATAGGATATGATTGTTAAAAATTCTTGCTTAGTACAAGTGATTCGTTGGTATAATTGGTAATGCACCGGCCATGTAAGCTTGGGGATGTGGGTTCAAACCCCACACAAATCACGATGATATTTTTCTAAGAGTTTCTTTAATCAATTTTCAATATTTGAAAAAATGTACTTTGGTTCATTTTTGTAACTTATACTCAAAGTATCAGTCATTATTTCTAAAGATCTTTTAGCTAATCTATATACCTTCATGAACTGTATGTACTAAAAATACATATGTTAAATGATTATGCATATTCGTAGACTCTGTTATCAAACTTTTATATGATAGATTTACAATTGTATCTACCTACTACGTGTTTTGAGAGGAATATTAAAAAAGTAAAATTTTCATTCTTCGTGTCTATTTATAAGGATATGATAATAACTGTGCCATTGATTTGAAATAATATTTCTATAGACGTTGGTATAAGTATGGTTAAGTTGTGATTTATTTTTATGCAAATGTGAAATGAAAAATTCATGCGCTAAATGGAAAATCAATGCTCCATTCAACCGCTTCCCATTCCTTCGAATGCTAAACCGACACTCACAAATGACATTTAACCGGTCACGCTCGCGAAGAAAAGGTTAAATTTTCGATGCATTATATTCATTAAATTAAATCGCTAAATTTTCACGTGGTTTATTTACATTTTATGGTGTATTTCCGTAAAGTTTATTTTCGGACGTCCATTTGTCCGATTGCGGATTCGGGTGTTAAGTTATGTCTAGACATTATTGATCTTTCGAATTTTATAAGCCCTTATTATTAGAGTGACATTTTATTTCAATCATTAGTACTTCGAACTCTTCGCTATAATTAAATAAACCTCATAGTCATTTGTCATGTGTGTTAATAATTGTAAGCCTAGATAACATTTCTAATATTAAAATACAGTCACCAGACTGTAGATTATTTCATATTCATTAATCATTTTATTTTTAACCATAGTTAACTTTTTAAACTTTCTCACCCGGCTTATAAAAATATATGTACAGGTACGCGAAAAAAATAGTTAAAGCAAAGTTTTTTTTATTAAATTATTTATAATTTATTTGGGCTTATTAGTGTTGCATCGTTAATTTTAATTACTCATATTTGTTTTTTTCACGAAAATTAAAAAAATTACAGAGCATATCCACGTCTTCCGTTTTTTTTTTTAATAATGTAGGTATTATTCGCCAAAACTGCATGAAACTCGTTTAAATGTTCTGGGATATTTCGATGTGAGAGAAGCCTTATATTTTTCCCGGCCCCATAGATTATGGGCTTCCCGTTAGCGACCACCATGCTTTTAGGGGTGCTTCCGCAGCCCGGCCGCGCCCAGTTCTACTGAAATATCTTTCTCTAAAATGCATCCATCACTTTGATAATTAGTCAGGCCATGGTGCTGACTTACGACCAAAGGAAAATACAAAAAACACGCTGGAGCTTTTACTGTACAGGCGAGGCCATTATAATGCATTATCTAATAACGCCTACTGTAAAGTAATAAAACTGGTTGCTTAGGTATATTCTATAAAATTATACGGATGTATTTGAGTAGAAATTAATATAATGCCTTTCGTTGTTTCTACGTGTGTTGTGCCCATTTTGTTTCCCCGGGTTAAGGCAAAAGTTATTATCTTCATTGTCCATAAAGCTTTTCAAATTGTGCGGTGAATGAATGTGATATGAGAATGCAATAACCTGCTATTTCCATATTGTATTATACACAGCATACCTATACGTATTTTTAAATATATTTATATTTCCCTTTGTGGAAAACACTCCTGGTGATAAATCGCTTTTGATAAAGAGTATTTGAACTCTTTTAACGTACATATTGAATTTCATAAACAAAAATACGTCATATTTCCACATAACTATTTATGTATATTGCTTACTAATGTATTCTCTTGAGATGAAGATAATATTGTCATTGAATTATGTTACTATATGTACCTATGTGCCTTTATGTTGAGTTTCTTAATATTTATTGATATACAAAAAATATATTTATAAGAATGTTCAATATACATAACTATGTGCTAACTATCTAAATTTAATATTACCAGAAATACTGAATGTTCATAGATCGTAAGAATAAAAATATAACTATTTGTGTGTAGGTGGTATATTTACCCAAAGAAAATCTAGTCATTGTTGTGAACATAAGCCCTCACTTATGTTCAATCTTTTAATTCTGTATTTTGTGAATATTATTGATATTATTTATTAAACTCTGACATATCATATTTTCAGAACTTACACGTGAATTGTGGATCAATTTAAAATTTATAAATAGTTTCAACTCATATTTAAATACCTAAGTATGATGAATTATTCATATCATCAACAATGATGAAGTAAATTTACACGCGAACAAAAATACTTATTTTATTTTACATAATAAAAAATATAACTTTAATAATGAATGTATAATGTAACAAGCAGTCCATTGTACCTATGAAATTTCAGTCCATTTTAAATACTTTTGGCAATGTTAAAAATAAAAACAAAATTATGTCTACATTATTATGATACCTATATTAAATGTTTAGAGACTTATCTATCGTTCTTGTTGTCTTTGTACCGTAAAATATAATATATAAAAATAAAATAATGTTTATGTCGAAAATGCACTTTTATTGAACTTAAAATCTACTAATCAGCATACAAAGTAATTTTACATGCTTCCTTGATGTGGTCAAACCAATCACTGAGATATTTTTTATATATTTTCTAATTCTACAGATCCAAGAGAATCAGTTTTCCACATTTCCAGATACCAGTCAGATATAATACACTAGTATAACATGGCACTATGGAGATCGATGCTATTTCTCAAATAATTGTTTCGCCGGTCGGCTAAACACGCAATAAGTTTTTGACCCTTCAGGTGGCACGCTGAACTTTGCAGCTTACAAACAATACTTCGATTATTAATACCAGGTTTTTTAAATCAAAATTAACTATGAAAAAAATAATTTATACTTGAAAATATGTTTACATATAAAGTATGTTTACTAAGAAATCAAATTTATATATATATATATTGGACTGCAAGAACTGTGACATTGGCATTTTGTTTTCTTTTATTTCTCGTGCGCAATTTATTATCATATCATAAAGCAAATGTCACCCTGACCTTCTTATTATTTGTTTGTGCTTTTAATAGTTATTATAGAATGATTAATTTTAGCCGAAATCAATATAATTTTTTAAGATTAACAAAAACTATAGTTTATTCTACAGCCATAAATATACAAATATAAAATATTTTTTATTCTAGCAATACCAACCGCCGCCGATTCCAAAATCAAAATAATGAAAAGACGCTTTTAATCATAGTTGCTTTCAAGGTTTTCTTATTAAAAAATATATTATGATGAACTATTCATTATCTCAATCCATATCAAATGAAAATATAGAGTCTACTGACCACAGTAGAATGGCAGTTAGCTCTGATTCTAACTGTAGTAATAAATCTACAGTTGGATTTCCTGATAGCAATGGATTAAGCCAAGAAAATTTTCGCCTAAAAAAAAGTAACTATTGCTTCTAGATAATCTTTCTGTGTATATTATCTTTTGATCAACACTGTTTCTAGTGAAAGCAAAATTTGCTTTTAATGTAGATAATGATGTCAACCAGTTAATTGATGATGTCTCTGTCAATGAATCTCAACAAAATGTAAATAACGAAAAGCAGATTGTATCTAATAACAACCATGATCCATTAAGCATTGATGACTCTGATAATGAAGAGGTAATCAATTTTTTTTTAAATCTTTCTCACCTCCAATCAATCCTTTTTACATATTCAATTTCATTATGATTGTCTTGTACTTTAGATGATCATGTCTGTTTTCTGGAGAAGTGGAAAATTTGGGGCAGCATATTACAATACATCAACATCTGAGGTATAAAATCGTACACATATTTCAATTTACTCTTATGTTAAAATCAATTAAATTTGAATTCATCTTAACTTGCTTTGTGTTTTATCAAATAATGTTCTCCAATCCTAGCTTCATATCCTAAATGAAATAATAGACAGAAAACCAGAGCACTCGATGCTTAGGAATTTGTATCGGCAAGTCCAGCCAGTTATTGTGATAACAGATGCCAGAGCGCAGGACACATTTCAATGCTGTCTGAAAGATCTTGCTTTTGATAATAATCCTAACTCGGACTCTGAAACAAACGAAAGCAGTAACACCACAGCTAAAATTTATTACTTACCAACAAAAGAATATAGTAAGAACATATAATGTTTCGTAAAGACAAGAATATCCATACCAGAATTTTGTTTAGAGGGTGTCGCTTTTTTATCCTCAAACAATTTATATTTTTTAAATAACTAAAATAATTTTATTTCCACGCCCAGATTTAAACTCTAGATCAGTCATGTCAAAGATACGGCCCGCGGGCCGCATCCGGCCCCCGAGCCGTATCAATACGGCCCGCGATCCCAATGTGTCAAAGAAAGAAGAATCATGTTTTTTATAGCTTTTAGACTTATTTTATTTGAATCTGGCCCGCCTACACATACTAAATTTAATATATGGCCCTCTGCAAAATTGAGTTTGACACCTCTGCTCTAGATCCCATTATCTAATATGATAAGCACTAGACCATGAAGGCTTAAAATAACTTGTATTGGGATAGTATAAGTCAAAATATTTATATAACTTTCAACAGGTTTCAACTCATGTAAACAAAGAATTTATCTGCTGAGACTTCCCAATGAGCCAGCAGAATCGTCCGATGATGACCATAACAACTTTTTGCATTCAATCATCAATTTTCATTACTTGCAAACCATCCAAGCTCTTGGAGCACTGCTGAAGTATTTAGACAAAAACTGGTGCACCTTGAGTATAGATAAGAATGCCTCACCAAGCTTTTTATCAATCAGCACGATATCTTTGTGAGTAAAACTAAATTAAAAAACTATTAAGTTAACGTTTTTTTATTTGCTTCCAGTCTGATCTAATAAGAAGCATGGCATTATATTGCAATGTTCACATTGAATTATTATATGTTAATGGTCTGCTGTGAGTATTTAAACCCAAAACTTTATATGACTGATAAGAACTGTAGTATTTTTTTACAGGAAAAGTATCGTAACAATCGACAATGAAAGTTATAAGGCATTACAAATCTTTAATAGACTCTCTCATCCGAGTAACTTCAAGAAGGGAACTGTCAATAGTGCCAAAGAAGGACTGAGCCTCTTCGGCATATTCAATAAATGTCATTCAAAACTTGGAATGCAGTATCTGAGGTAAAACAATAATATACTTTTTTTTCATTCTTCTTAAAGGTAATGGGTAAATTTATTTAAAAAATTACAACAGGCTTTTGCTGCAACATCCCACCAACAATACAAAAGTTTTAGAGATGAGATATAACACAATAGCATTCTGTAATAAAACAGGACACGAGGAAGTTGTTAAAAGTATTTGTACTTCCCTCCGTCACATCAAGAATGTAAATGTAAGTTTTTTTTAGCTTTCAGTAGTAATTAATATGTGCTAATGATAATTAACAATATTTCAAATTTAAAAAAAATAATCCCCAGGGCATAGTGACCAGAATAAAAAATATGCGTGCTTCGACATATGAATGGAAATCATTGTTCGATGTAAGGATAACTACTTTCAGATTCATTTAAATAGTTATTAAATGTGAGAGTTATTGAATTTTTAGTGTATTTTTAGACATTATACAATGGAGTTTTGATTTGCGAGTTCTGTGAAAAATATCAAGGATATTCAGCACTCATCGATTCTTTAGGATCAAGAAATAATTATGATCTTTTTCAGGTACAAGTTTATTTCTAAGCAATATTATTCCATAAATTTCAGGAAAAAATATTTTAGTGTTAATTTTTTATTTTATTCAAGGTTGCTCATCACATGAATTGTGTGATAGACTTTGATCTTTCCAAAATACAAGGAAAATTTACTGTTAGGTTGGGCGTTGATCCAGAGCTAGATAGAAGTACGTAAAAATGTACATTATTTATATTTTTTTAAGTACTTGATAAAATTCCAACTTACAATAACAAAGGGTATAAAGTTACTACTGCATTACTTATTTTATAAAGCAACCATTGCTAACGGTCTTGATTAGCATTGTTTTGTTCATCGATGCCAATCATGACAGTTGGTAGAAAGGTCACAATTTATTTATTGAATGTTGCAGTAGCACTATCTTTTATTATTAAAAATGTTAGTTGTTTATCCGTAATACCTTGCTTACTTTATCATTTTACAGAAAAACAAGCAATCATGAGTCTCCACACCCTCATGTCTCCAGCAGCAAAGACAGAGCTTGAAAAGCTTCCACCGTTTATTGAAGAGTGTACAATGGTTTACCTTCCGAACCTCGGTTATCTGTTAGGAGTGAAGGCGTGGGGACCAAATTTGACCAGAGAAGAAAAAGAACTTCCAAATCTAAAATTCATGGTAAAATATTTAATAGTATTTGAAATATTGCATCAAAAATATTAAATAGTCACTTTTAAAAACAGACTTTAATATTTCAGTTCCAGAATCACGATTATATACATTACAAAAGTGAAGGATGTGAAGGTAATAATAATATAGTTTGGAATTTTTTTAATATTTCTTATTTAATAAACTTACCTGCCTTGTTTAGAAATGGATAGTTTAATCGGAGATACCCATCCCGAAATTTGGGCCCATGAAATGAGAATAATGATGCGCCTAACAAAATTTATATTACAACACCTTCATACTCTTTCTACAGTTATTAAACTATGTGCTAAATTGGATTGGTAAAGAAAAAATTAAAAACATTAATTTAATATGGTTTTAACTTGGAAGGCTATCATGACATACTTTTTACAAACTTCAGCTTGATCGCGATCGCTAAAGTCTGCAGAGACAACAACTACCAAAGGCCCACCATAACAGCGGCTAAAGTTATTGACATAAAAGAAGGAAGACATCCACTTCAGGAACTATCCAATAACAATTTCATACCAAACAGCACAAAGTCAAGTGTAGAAGGAAATCTAGTAACAATCCTCACTGGACCCAATGCCTGCGGAAAGTCAGTTTACTTAAAGCAGATTGCATTAATTGCTTACATGGCACACATCGGCAGTTTCGTTCCGGCTAAATCAGCTACTATAGGATTGTTAGATCATATTTATACAAGAGTACAGACTGTTGAGGATATATGTACAAGAATGTCAGCTTTTCTCATTGATCTACGTCAGGTATTTATTTCCTGTATATAGTAAAAACATTGCTTTTTGAATATTATTTACACATTTTATTATTTTTTTCTTATCAGATGTCCCTCACTTTACAAGAATCAACAAGCTCCTCATTAATCATCATTGATGAATTTGGTAAAGGAACATCTGAAGTTGATGGACTAAGCCTTTTAGCTGCTAGCATCAACAATTTTTTGTACCGAGGAACTGAAACTCCTCACGTGTTTGTCTCTACACACTTCCATTGCATCAATCAATACTTGGAATCTTCGCCACATTTGAAGTTACAGGTCAACATTAAAATAAGAAATGCTTACAATAACATTAATATCATAATCATTCATTCTGAGATTCCAAGTGTTTTACATTATTGCAGACATTAGAGCATATAATCCAAGATAAAGAGTTGGTTTTTCTTTACAAGCTCAAAGATGAAGTCGCAGAGAGCAGTCTTGCTCTTCAGGTGGCCGAGAGTGTTGGAATAGATTCTAGTATCATAAAAAGAGCAAAGCATGTTTTTGACTGCTTGGGGGTAATAATACTTAATCTTAGTTTATGTATAAAAAAAAAAATTCATAAAGAATTTTTCAATAGGATTTTTTTAGATATAAAGAAATTGAATAGTAATAATGTAGAAAAATGAATAAAATATTGTATATTAATCAAAATATATATTTGCAGACTAACACCCCATCACCAAATCAAGTTGCAAATAAATATACAGCGTATAAAAATACTTTGAACAAAATGGAGGCTATTCTAAGCGGGAAAAATTTCTCAAAAGCTTTATTCAATAATATGAACAGAAACTAAAATTTATATTATGTTGTTCTCAAAGTGTTCTTTCTTTATTCATTATATTTGTTTTATTTCATCTTGCAATTGCTTACAATATAAATGCTATGTTATATATCTAAATAAAATTTGTTCCAGGAGAAAATATATATTAAACTCTTATTGATAAAAATTTGATGCATTAAAAAGAAAAGAATTATTATATATTTTTATAAAACAAAACAATTTCAAGGAATGCAAGTGTGCACATTTAGATAGTAATTTAAAGAATAAATATATTTAAAAAATTTAAAAAAATTATTATTTACAAGCACAAGCAATAATCTGAATTACAAAACCATGTCGTAAATAATATTTTTAAATACAAAAATATATCAATTATATATATTTATATGGATTTCATCTGAGCCATCAACTCGTCAAGAGAAAGTTCTGAAGCTGCAACAGCACCGGCAGTGCTGGACTCAGGTGATGATACTACTGCTGGGATTGTATATGCAACCTAAAATAAAAAATACATAAAAATTCTCAATTATTCTACAAGAAAGCAATGTAAAAATCTTGGTACCATTCTGTGTAAATTCTTTTAGACATTAACAAAAAAATACAGCTGGTTAATAGTGCTTTTATAATTTTAAGAAAAAATATATACATTACCTGAATACCGTCGACCAATTGTAATGCACATTCTCCTTGTCCAGATTCTTCCTGTGTTTCATCAATAAGTGAAATTCCTGTAAACAATCACAAACTTAAGTAAAAAATAATTTACAATTATAATATATTTATCTTACAATATATATTCCAATATCATACCCCAGTCATTATCTTCGTGAATTGGTTTTTCCGGTTCCTTTACAACCTCTTCAACTAATGTAACCGGCCTAGCTTTGACTTCCTCTTGACATTTACGACAGAAATTATCATCACACGTAGGATTCGGCTGAAACATTTCAATGAATATCAATTATCAATTGGTAACCATGATATAAATATATATTTTACAGGTTTTTCATTTTCTTACCTTTAACATCATAGTTGGGAAGAAATCTGTTAATGCACTATATCCCAAGTAATACGAAACGTTTCCAAACTTCAATAAATGTTTCAACGTATTTTGAACTACAAACCAAAAAGAAACAAATTGTGGAAAAAGAAACTTGGAAATGGATAAGAGTAATATTATCAATAATTTACCTAAAAATCCAGCTACAATTCCCATAGTGGTGGGTAAGCTGGCTGCGCACACACCATCTCGTTTCAACGTTTTTTCATCAATATTGGAAGCCACTATCAAGGGAGGAGCACACTAGAGAGTAAGTTGATACACAAATTAATTTTGAATTTACAGTATTTAACAAATATACTATAGTTCAGTTTACTTACAGCAAAGCAAGCAGATTCTCCTGGTACGATGAATTGGATATGGCCGGACACCGCATTTTCCGACACCCCTGACTCAAACCACTTTTGATTGAGTTCATTACAAGCTGTATTTATAGCCATTCTTGCTTCAAAATTGTCTACACAGCTTAACACCAGATCTACAGCAGATCCCGATAAACTTCCGGTACTGATTGACAAATAAATAATAGATTAATACTTCAAGACACTACAAAATAGTAGACAAAACAAATAATATAACTGGTTTACCTTATGATATCCATAAACTTTTGAAAGTTTTCAACTGTGGTAATATTGTAGTTGTAAGATTCAAAAACAACATCAGGATTTATATCTTGAAGTGTGATTGCTGCGGCTTCTACTTTATTTAAGCCCGCTTGATGGGGTTGGAAGAATAACCGATTCATGTTTGCTAGCTCAACTTTATCATAATCAAACAAAATAAGCTAAAACAATAAAAATATACATATGCATAATGCTTTGTAATGATTATGCCGCTGTTTTTAATAAATATGAATGTATTACCTTTCCAATGCCACATCTAGTTAACATTTCAGCTGTAACACTGCCGACTCCACCAACACCTACGATTGCTACAGTATAATCTCTTATCTTCTCATAGTTATCAACAATTCCCATTCGCTTTAAAGCCATTAATCGACTATAACAACAAAACATATGTTAGATTAAATCTCATTGCAATTGAGTGCAATTCAAAATAAAATAAATTTCAGTAAATAATTCACCTGTAAGGATTAGAGTCGACCACTTCAGAAGATATTTCTGTTATTTTTTCCCTTACAGGGCCCTTGCGCTGCTTCTCTATCTTCAACTGTGTCTCAAGCTCCTTTATTTTTAATTTCAATTCATTGACAGTCGCCATTTTTACTCTTTGATTCCGTTGTAATTGATGAAAATAATAAAAAAAACTACGAGCTTTTAATATGTTCCACTCAATTTATGAAATAAACAAAATAAACCTCCAGCAAACACCGATGACACATGCAACGACTGCAAAACTGACAGTAGGAGAAAGTTGACATATAAAGCCGGTGTTGCCATGTTCTTATTTTTTTTTACTGAAGTTTCACAACTTGGTGATTATTTTTATATTTATTCGAACATTTTTATTTTATTTAAACCAATATTTTACAAACTCGTTGGTGCTTATATTTTTTAAAACCATAAATATCTTTTGATGTAAAATTTGTGGAAATATTTTTTTTTTAAATAGCAACATTTAACAAGTAATATCCTGCAAATACAATTTTGCGGTAATTTCAAAACTTTCGCCGGCCTGCTGATTTTTAAACGTTTTATAAAAAATATTAGATTATTTCTAGCAAATATTACAAATATTTTTTTTAATCAATACAAAACCTCGTCTTTTGCAAAACAAATTAAAGTTGAACCTGAAAACTTGAGTTTTTAATATTATTGAGTAGATGCTCAAGGTCAATTCTAATATATTTTTAGGTACCTTCACAATTATACTATTATCTGTGTCGTCGCATCGCACATTCGCATGCTTGAAAAATATATAACTCCTTTGATATTTTTCCGCCTCAGCTGCTCCCGAAAACTTGACAGCAAATTTTTTTATTGCAGCTTTTTTTACAGAAAGGAAAATCAGTCCGCGAAGTACTGTGCGCCTGCCACTGGAATGCTAAAAATAGTGCAGTGGACGTGCTCTCTGGGGTGAGTGAAGCGATACAATGAAGGACCTTTGAGGGCATCTGAGACCTTAGATGCATCTGCGCTGGCATTTCGGGGCCGGGGCTGGGGCTGGGCGGGGCGGGGCGGGGGCGGCCGGGCCGGCTTGGCGCGGTGCCCGACCCGCGCCCGGCGCTGGTCCCCAGTCTGCCGCCGCCCGCCGGTCCCTCCGCGAGACGAGGCTGGATGTGAACCCCAGTCCAGTTCCGATTATTCGCTTACCTAGTTCCATTTATATCGCAAGATTTCTCCATGCCCGTGCGCCGCTGGTGACGCGCCGCCGATCGAATAATACGCGTGTTCGTGAAAACAGTGAAATTATTGTAATATTATGTAACAATCAGAATTTTTTATCTAAATTTAATGAGACTATTTTGGTGACTGTAGGTCGAAATATAATAGTCTTCTTTTGGGTCTTGATATTTGGATAGAAACTATTTTCGCGTGTAATTTGTCTATATATAGTTTCCCGAGCTTTCGTCGCACTGTTTACATCAATCCGTCGCCTCTTCGCCCGTCGAGCCGCAGTTGAACAGAGTGCGGCCAATTTTTATTTTTGCCTTCTGTCACAATATTATTTTTATGTTCCAAAACAGACATATTCGGTGAAAATAATTTCGTCCGTTTGTTGCTGCGTTTCGGGACGCTCCATTGGCGAGCGTATTATTTCGAGTCTGAATTCGATAAGTGTTTCTTTCAACTGAATAAGTTTTAACAAGCAGACCCACTGGAAGTGGCTGAAGTTATTTTTAACCGAGCCTCACTTACGATAGTTGAATGTATATTTTTTTGCTTCTACTGCATGGAGTTGAGCGTTTGAATCGCGCATTTTTAATCAGTTTTTATACTATGAATGATACGAACAGTCAGTTAAATACATGTACCGTCAAATTTATTTCTTTTGATTCATAGATTTTTCTACTCAAATAGCTCATTGCAATTAAGCACAGTGACATCAAGAAATCTGCGAGTGCCCCTTTGTACGCTTTGCGCGTGAAGACAGTTTTCGTTGGTTACCTCGCCCGCTGAAGACAGTACTAGACCGAATGATCCAAACTGTACAGATGGAGATTCCATCACGACTCAGATGCCTCCTGAAGGGCCTGAAGTAGCGTCCAGCCGCCTCCAGCCGCGATGCACCACATGTACCCTTCGGCCAAGGGGGACCCCGTGTGTCCCCTGGGCTTCCACCCTCAGGTGCGCTGGCCCACCCGCTGCAAGCGCTGCTTCCGAGACTACAAGGAGCACGGGGGCCGCAAGAAGGAGGACGACCTCACCGTCTCCACGCCTGCCTTGTCATCCTGGAACTCGCCTTCGTCACGGTATGATTTATAACACTTTGGATAAACTTTATTGATAAAAACGCAGTAACTGCGCGCATTCCAGACATCCGACAAAACACCGCGTGAATTTTGAATTTTTTTGTTACGCTTTGCATTTAGTACACAAATTGCATGCCCAAAACCTCCACGTTTCTAAAATCTGCAAAGTTTTTTTTTGGTATAGTTTTCCTTCTTGAAACCTCTTATGGATAAACATGCTACATATATATTCAGATTCACATTAAAGTGCATGATTTTTTTTTCTCCTGTATAAATATCAATAATTTACTAATGCATCGAAGTCATAATAACTCCAGTACTGCTTTGTTATAAAAAAATAATAATGCGCACTAACCTTTGTTATAATTTACAACTACGTCTTACAAATTTGTAAATAACATATATGTGTATTTGTTGTTTTTCATATTTTATTATTTTTTTCAAAAATATTTTTAACTATTTTTTTTAAATAAAATACTTTAGTAATTGTGGTGACCGGTTTCTCAGTTTGATAATGCCAAAGTGAAAAGTACTTTCTGTCAAAAATATTGTTTACTACTATTGATTGAATATAAATTCAAAACAACTATTTAAAATACGTAGAGGTTTGCGGATATTTTTTCTTTTTCATAGTTGAAACTTAGAAAAGGAAGCTCTACGTACATTATTAAATTATATAAAGATTATTATATTAGTATTAAAGATTCAGAGAGGGTAGTTGTGCTTATGTAAACAATAGAAAGTAGAGGAAGAAGGGGTGCTGATGAACAATAATCAATCCAATTCGCTTATCAACTTAACGTCAATTTTTTTAATGCCTTCTTTTATGTATTTGTGAATCTGTTTTCAGGCAAATGAAACTTTAATTTTTATTGTTTTTAGTGATAATTTTCTTTGTCTTTTTCTCTCATTTCATAGCCTGTTTTAGGATTTTTTATCATTTTCCGCTTGCGTCTACATTTCAACCTGCTACCTTTTAGAAGCTGAAAGTAATAAAGCTTTGACAAAAAAAAAGTACTACCACGTATCATTTTTTAATACAGAAATTGTGAAAGATTTCCTGGGGGAATACAGAAAATAATATTTTAAAAACAGAAATGAGCCAAATTTCTATGAAAATTGCTGTTGTATTTATATTTATTTGTGGGTATAGATAATGCCAAGAAACTTCTTCAAATCTATGAAGATATAATAGATAGATCAATGTATTGATATTCTACGGCCAGTGCCACCATAGCTCGTCAGTCTTGACCAAATGGCATTCTAAGATTAATTCGTCTCGGGGAGAAGTCTAAAAAAACCTTGGTTTAAAAAGACGGGCGAATTCTTCGTCGGTTACTAATAATACAAAGACACCGTGGGCGTAGAAAAATTATCGTCGAATTGAAATAACTCACGTTAGCGGTTAGTTAGCTCGCTTGATACTGATGAGGCGTAACGAAATTAATACTAAACAAAGAAGGTTATGCAATATTCTAACAAAACTCTTAATTTCTTATAAATTTTAACTTATGACTCATCAATACTTTTTATGATTAATTTTTGATTTTTCGAAAGCTAACCGGAGTGACTAATAATATAATAATTACTCATTTTTTTCTCTTTGAAATATGCCGAGCTATTGACGGACTCATCTGGGATTTCCCCGTCATTTTTTTTATAATGCCCAAAAAAATACTATGAAAACTCTTGCCGTGAAACCACTCATTTCTAATTTTTATTGAGACCGATAATTTTAAGTAGATAGACTCGGTCATTTTATTCATTAAAATAATTGCTTGTCCAGTAGACTTTCATTTGTGAAATTCTTGTTGACTTGTTATCTTATTCACACACGTTCAAAAATTAAAACTACGTTAAGTGTGACTTAACGACTGCACAATCTTTTCATAGCTTAAACGCTATATATTTCATAGTTTTACAGCTCTTTAGAATAAAAATAATAATAATGCAAAAAGTTGAAATGAATGCAAAGCTTTCTTACTTTTAATAATTAATACAACTATGAAACATGAGACTTTATAATCGTCACTTTAAGACTCGGAAAAACTTATGATAAAGATTTACAAAACTTATATTCAAAATGTCATTTTTATCACAGTATAAATATTGTATACCGGCCTGTATATTGAAACATTTTTTCAATGACGTCAAATGTTGTTTTTTTTTTTTTATTTTAAATGGTGTCACCAATAAACATTAAAGCGTTTCAAATATTAACACGCAAATAGTAAAAAAAAAAGCCTTGTCTAGAAATGGCATTTGGTTGAATATATTTTTTACTCAAAAAATTTAACCAATGAATGACATCCTCTGTAGTTAATACAATTCGATTCCTTATAACTCACTAAAGCTATAAAAAAAAACATAAATCAAAAGAGCTTTTATTGCAAGGCTGTGTAAAAACCTCGATAGCTCTAAACTTATCTGCAAAAGATAATAGGATTTTATACATGAAATATTTGAAAAATGTAAACTTTCCGCAAATGTATATATTTACAATTTTTGGTTTTAATTATAAATAATAAGATAATATATTAAACTGGTAAAAATAAACTATGTTCATAAAATTTGGAGCATTGTAAATAAATGTTCGTGCTCTGCCCTAAAATTCTCTGGAAAAACACATGTGTATAAACAAATACCTAATTTATAGGTATTACTTCAGTTTTATGTCTATTCTACGTGTATATTCTAACCATCTCGTGGTCCAGCTGCGAAAAGGCATGCTTATTGGCAATGATTTTTTTACTAATAAATATATTTTTTACTACGTGTAAAGAAAATACACACTTTCAATGCTTTTTTTCGTATACAACAACGTATCAAGCTGTGAATAATGTTTACTATTTCTTTACATGCCTCTTGCCTGCTGACATCCTACACTTACAAATTAGTCAGGCTATTGACTCCTCGTTCTCATATTACCTGAGCTTGAGTGTCTTCCGTTCGTAAAATAGTACAATGCGACATGAAAGGAACAAATATGTTTATATGTGCTGTTTGTGTTTTCATTTTTTACGAGATTCCATTTTTACCGAATCGAAACTTTAATTATTGAATTATAATAGTTTATTTAATGAATTATAGTTTGTTCAATAAATCTGGATAAACTGTAAAATATTTATGGTTAAAAAATATATAAGAAAAAATGTTAATGAATGAATGAATTTCAAATGAGTTATATTTATTTGCTAAGGACGCACTTATAGAAACATTATTTTATTCTTCGATTTTTATGTTTTTTTTTTTATTTTTTCGATTCTCGTCTGTTGAGAACTAAAAATCCGTGTCAATAAATGATTGTAGATAAAAACCTTATTTGCATGTTAATAGAAAATCGGTGGCTGTAGTATAGAATCATGTTAAGGCTGTATAGTCATAAAATAAAAAGTGGACTTTGGTCAATAATATTTTTATTATTGTTTGAGCCCTTGTTTTATCTCTCAGATTTATAAAAATATGGGTTTCATAAGTCGTTATAGTTTATTGTATTTAACATGTGCACAAATATTTTTTAATGTTTATAAAAACACACTTAATATAACTTATAAGTAATAATTACAATCTTGTTGAGGGACAAGGCATTTGATTGGTGAAGATCCATTTTTTTATTAATGATATGGGTAACTTTTTATACTTTCTTCACTTTGAGTTTATTATAGTTTTTGCATGACTAGTTTCGACCAACAGACTTGGTCATCATCAGATGCAGAACAAAGCAGTCGAAATCGTTAACTTCATTTTGGTAGAGTTCGTTTGGCTTAGCGACGTTTTCGTAACGACTTGTCATCTGACAGTTGGGGAATTGTCTTTTCATGTGAAAGTTGTTCTTTGTTTTGTTAGAGCATAATAATGGCATCCGCCTGCGAGGGCTGCCAAGTTATCAAAAATAACTCCCTGTCAAACATATGCGTGGACACGAAATGTCTGACGCAGAGCCAGACCTCTTCCATCAAAAGTACACAGCAACTTTATATAAAAACTATGATAACGCCATATGAAGTTTTTTATCGCACGATATGTCGAGAATAAAACTACTTGTTCTACTGTGCATCCCTTAAACTTGTTTTCACAGTGTTGCGGTGCATATGTTTCTGAAACCGTTTTGGGACTTATTTGAAAAGAAAATATATATTTGCGTCACGATCTAAAGACATCGGTCACAGAGTTGTCACAAAAAATATAATTTTAATTTTAAAAGAGTTATTTTCATAGACTTCGTGATATTTTTAAATATACTAGTTTGAAAAACTGAGTAACAATATCTAACCTTGGCAGTTTATACACGTGAACTTTATGTTCATGTGTGAATGTCAAATTGGATGCTGTGCCTCGAGATTTGATGTTGAAAATGAAACCACGAAGAAGATTAATGTTTTTGAGTGGATTCTGGAAAACATAAAATTATTTTTTTATTCACGATTCAAATTAAACTGTAATTTCCATGCTGTTAGATATGTTATAAAGATTTCAGATAACGTTATTTTGGAGTAAATTACTTTTGATTTAATTAACAAAATGTAAGTGTTATTCACTTGATTTAATTATGGATAGACATTTAACTTAATAGCTCCATAATCACTGTTCAATTAAATCAGTTTTTCAGAAAACGTATCATCAATACGAGCGTGCAAGTCTGTTTCGAATTGAATCTCAAAGTGAATCAGCAGATGTCCATCTGATTATTATTGCGAGACTTCTTTAGCCCAAATGTTAAAAGGAAGCGGCCCTGACCTGAATGCAGCAGAAAACATTTCTAGACATTCGGTTCGCCAACGTTTCAATGATAAAACAGCTCTTATTTTAAGAGTTCTTCCACAACTTATTATTTTTTCTAGAAAATCTCGAGCATCTAGAAATGTACAAATCAATAACAAGGCCCTCTGATTTGATACGTTATTTTTTACTTTTAAAATAAAATAAGCTTAACTAAACATAAAAGTAATCTCACCGCCTTCTACCCCTAAAAAGACACTATCTGAATATACTCCTATAGACTGTTTGTTAAAACAGAAATTCTTCAAGCTGGTATACTCAAAGCTTTATAAATATTATTATTAGGCTCAAGATAAATTTACGTACTTTAGACGAAATTTCAATTTTCCAGGAACAATACAAGAACGCTTCTCCCCCAGCTCTTATTAGACTCACAACTCAGTTTTTCTGGGTATAAATACCTCCCGCTTATAGTTTGTTGATAAATAAATAAAATAAAAATATATAGTATATATTCTTAGTGATACGTAGCCGGGGATAATGCTGGCAATATTTCAAGATATTTCCCCTTATTTTCATGTTCAACGTAACCATAGTTAAATCCAGACCTTCACCAGACTTGCTTTTGAAATTCTTCCTTACAAATTAGTTATTTTTATTTAATTAATAATTACTCCAATGCAAACTTAAAAATATATTTTTTTAATCGTTTCTTTTTGTATCATATTAAACAGTGTTTATGCACCAGAATAATAGATAAATGTTTTAAGTCAGAAATTAAGATCCGTGTTCCTTCGAGCTATCAAGTTGAATATAAAAAAAAACTTTTTTCGCAGAGTCGTAGAGTTCACCGCTCTATTATTAAGCTTTCTCACACCGCTAAAAACATAAAGACGATTTTTTTTTATTTTTGCTACACCTACCTCTGTTTCTGAAGGCCGCGTACCTTGAGCAAAATGAAGTTGTAAAAAGAAAATGATTTATCTAAATTTGCACAGTGCTACGAAACTTACTACAATGACTTGCGACCAACCAATAGCGTCCCTTCATTTTGGGTGTTTTTTATGGTTTTTCCTAAAGCCTTTTACACATGTATAACTTGCGACCGACTTGCAATCAGTTGTACATGTGTAAAGGACTTTAGGTAAAACCATAATTAGGTAATTACAAATCAAGTGTCAAGTCATATTTTGTTTTCATGATTTTATATATTTCATATTGAATATTGCTCAAACCCTGAGATAAATAACTCGCGCGACTGTTTCTCAATGTTTTCTTTCGTTCAGGAGGTGTGTTGGTTTAGTTTTTCGGTCTCTCGAAATCGTTCTCCATCAATAAACAACCATAGCAGATGGCGTCGGGTGTATACAACTCTGTTTACGCTGAATCATAAACTTTACAAATTCATTTTCACATTTTTCAGAAAATTTACAAATTCCAATTATCGTCAATCAAATTGTATTTGATTCATCTGATTGAAGTTTGTAATGAAATCATACGAATGGATACGTCTTATATGATTGTAGACGGATATTCTTGGCTTGGTTATAACTGTCGTTTTTCTAGGGTTGCCCAAAATCCCATACAATATAACACTTCACAATCTAACAAGAATTCGACTAGAATTACTTAAATTGAAGTTGAATTACTAATTACTAAAATTCTTAAAAAATTGTCTCGCATTCGTAAAATCTGGCATTAAAAATATTGAAATAAAAAATAAAGTTTTTTATATTTAACGTGTGTATTATATTGCATACTTAAGAACAAATATATCATATATTTCCACTCCATACACGAATAAAACTTTTCTGTATGTTAAAAGCACATAAAATATATTTTTTTAGGTTTAATCCAATGTTCCAGTAAAAACTGACCACCTAGTTGAAATTTATAATTTTGTAATACTCTTATCTAGATAAAATAGCAAACCCACCACAATTTATTAAAGCTGCCTCAAAATCATGGCGGTCCTTATTAAATCAATTAATTTCACCTTGTTGTGTCCAATTATCACTTTAATAAATAGCTGGCAAAACCAATTTATGGCAGTATGAAAATAAATACTTTTATACATCATCACTAACAAATTTAGAAACATAAAAAAGATTTAAAATGCTTATAAAATTAAATTAAATCTTTTTATATGTAGCTTCCATATTATTGGGTGACTATCTGGCAGACTTATCTGACCATCAGATAAAATCTAGTAAATCTCTGTGTTTCAAGCAACATCGTAAAACACATATTCATATTCCAACGATGTCATGAAACACCTTTTTAGGGATTTGGATTTATCGAGGAGACTGATGACGTCATTTCTTGACAGAATATCAAAGGCAGCAATTTGCTGCTTTCTATCTAATCTGATTGCATAAATCAAACCAACTAAAAATAGTACAAACATTATATTTTTACAAAAGAATCGTTCAAGCATATCCTGAGGTTAAAAGTCTCTGGACTCCACTTTTCTCAAGGCATGGGTCTCTGAATCTCACAATGGATTTAACTTGGATCTGAGAATCCATGTCTACATCTACTCTTTGATTAATTTAAAAGTCATATAACAGCATGCCCCAGTAATTGATGTTAGTAGATTGCAATAATAAAATTATATTAAATAAATTTTAAGAAATAGAAACAGACAGCCTTCTTTTATCTACGATCTATCAAAGAGACCAGACTGGCTCATTGCCTTGAGATGTTTTATTAAAAAACTTAAATGTTGGCTTCAATCTGCACCAATCCCTTAGAATGACAATGTGATGTTTCTCTGCAGCGTACGTGACGAAGATCGCAGCTCGGGATCGGATTCTGGAGTGAGGGGCTGGGTGTCCAGTCAGAACCTCAGTCAGGAGCCTAAAACTGAAAAGACTGACCCATTCTCATCAACAAGTAAGCAAACTTTTTATTATGCTTTAAAATATTTCCTTTGACAGAGAAGTAATATGCATATGTTAATTAGCTTTCAATGTTAATATTTTAACTGTTACAATATAACTATGCGATTAGGCATCACAGCTGATGATCTACTTGTTTTATTTCAATGGATATTTCGTATTCGTTTCATTGATACTTTTTCCGAGTACTTCAACCCATGTTTTGAAAAATACTAAAACGAATTTCGCACAAATATTTGTCTTATGTTAATTGGGTTCAATAAATGACTCAATAAAGCGGTTACTTAGTAAGGTTTTTCATGAACCTCCCATTTCAACTTTCCGAGTTTGAATGCCTCCAGTTTTTTTTATAAAAAACAACTCATTATACAGACTATAAGACATTTATAATAGTATTATTATTAGTTTTGAAGGTTTTTTCAATGTTAAAAATAATATGTAATTTGGTAGGTTTTGGGCGTTCCACGACGTCCTGGACTTCCACTCCTGACCTCGGCGGACTCAACGATGATTCCCGAGCTGTGACAATTAGCCTCACCCTACCGCGCAAGAAGCCCACACCTTCAGACACTGGACAAAAGACTGGTGAGGCATCCAACATACCACTTGGCATGGTGCCCAACTCTTTTCATTCCATACTCCACATTCTAATGATGTTTACAGTACAGATCGGATTAATAGTCTTGTTTTAAACACTTACAAGTGGGAAAATAAGGGGAAACAAGAATAAAGGAAAAATTATCTTTTAATTTAACTTTTTGTCTTTATCAACAATTGGTAATCTGTTGACTGTGACATTTTTTTTTCATCATCAATATATAAGCTCATAATTTGTATGAAAAATGGCTTCCAGTGTTTTCAATGTTAATAAATAGCATTCAATAAAGTATTAAGACGTATCACTATTCTGAACTCAATGCCCATTTGAGAGTTGTGCTCGCTCACTGGTACCAATGTAATTGTATCTTGATATAGTGCTTTAAAATCCAATTTCGTCCACATACTCATTTCGTGAAGAAGTCTCCAGTACCAAAGTCAAATTATTGAACTCGGAAGAATGTGACACAATTTAACAAGGGCCACACAAAACTTACAAACATATTGATGACAGTGAATTGTTGTTTCAGTTGAAACACAAAGTGTGGTCACTCTGCGACGGCCATCCGGGACTCCTCCTCCCAGTAACACCACCCCCTCTCATCTTGTCATCAACAAAAATGACTCACTGGCAGAAAGAGTCAAAAAGGTGAAAGGAGCTAAAAATGTTCAATATTTTTTGTTTTTAACATTTCTTACAATATCTTCTTGACTGTTATGATACTGAATTTTATGTGTTTATTCATATGACGGGAGAAAAACATTTTTTTCGTCAAACATTTTATATCATTCATAATGCCATGGTCATGAAATTTCAGGCTCTCAAAAGTTTATTATAAAAACATTATTGAAATTCTGAAATTGATAATTTCTAATCTGACTGAACACTTCAATTTTGTTGCAGTATATAAAAAATAATAAAATGTTATCAACTACAGTTTGCTATTATAAACTACTGTGATAAAATTAAAATAATCTAATTTATAATACAATAATATGAATGTATATATTAAATCAGTGTATTGTATGTGTTGTCTTTATAATTTGTCGATATTGCAATCTGAAATAATTTTAACAATTCCATAAATATCACTAATTCAGATCAAATTGTGAATGTCCTCATTTCATACTTATAGATGCAAGCCCTCAAAGCTCATAGTAATAGTTTCGATAAGGAGAAAAGTATAGAAAAAGACCGTGATACTAACAAAAAAGAAAAACCAAAAGAACCAACCGCCGAACCCGTCAAGACAGTCAAAATCACCCCAAAAATAAAAAAACCAGACGACAGTACCAAACAAAATGACGTCAACTTTCTCATCAAGGTTTGTATGTTAAAGATTTTTTTTTTAATTGCGAATATCTACAAACAATTCAGATCAGATTTATCATCCATTAAGTGTTTCACATTCATAATTTCAATTTAACAAAAGCTTTATAAACACTTAAATGTTGTCGCTTTAATGATTTATATTACTGTATGTGTTTTTTTTTCAATGAAATAATATAAGAGCTAAATTATGTTAGATTCAATTATTCAATTTTTCAATAATAAACTAGGTTAAAACTGCCAGAATCAACGCTAGTGCTAGACCTCCCATCAAAGGAGGCCCAACTAAGGAACTGGTCAATGGAATATCTCCCAACGAAAGTCAAAGTGAAAAAGAAGATTCCGATTCCAACCAAGAAGATGATAATCTCAGCACAGCTGGAACCACAACAACAGAAACCACCTTAGTAGATCACAACACCTTTGAACTTCAGGTAGAGGATGTCTAATTATTATTAAGTAATTATAGTATTGTTAAAACAATATTGTTTACTTATCAATGTTACTTTTTACAGGATCAAATACAAAGCTTGAAAGAGGAGGTTGACACATTGCGTAAAAGATGTGAGAAAGTAGAGAAAGAAAAGAGTGATATATTATTAAGAAGACTAGCAGCTCTGGACACTCCATCCAACAAGGCCACTTCTCGACCTTCGGAAATGCTGAAGCTTCAACAGAAAATCAACGAGCTCACAATCCACAACGAGGATCTCAGAGATGAAAAGAAATCTCTACAGCTCAAAGTACGAGAAGTTGAAGCCGATCTTGAGGTAAATATCAAACTTTATAAAACTCAAAAATAAACTCATCCTCTAATAGCAATGGCTGATTATTCTTTTTGAAATCATAGGCTCGTCCATCTCCTGAGGTTACTGCCCGCTCAGCAGAACAATTACGTTCTAAACTTCTTGCTGCAGAGACCTTGTGTGAAGAACTCATGGATGAAAATGAAGATATGAAGCGAGAGCTCAGATCCATGGAAGAAGAGATAGAAGAGATGCAGGATAACTTCAGGTGTGCAGGCTTATTGATAAAAGAAATGAGTTTTGCTTATTAATAAATATATATAAACTATTTCCAAATGTTTACGTTATAACAGGGAAGATCAAGCTGATGAGTATAGCTCATTGAGAAAGGAGTTGGAGCAGACAACCAAGAATTGCAGAGTGTTGTCCTTCAAGCTCAAGAAAACGGAAAGAAAATCAGAGCAGCTCGAACAAGATAAGGCCGACCACGAAAAGAAGCTCTTAGAGGTACTATAACAGGATTAAAACTTTTAGCATTCGAAATTTTATTATATATTGAATGTATTGTAACATCTGTTGTACCAATAGTTAGCTGGTGGTGCTGCCGGTTTGGATCGTGTGGCTAAGATCAAGCAGCTGGAGAAGGAGCTGACCATGTCCAATGAAGTAGCTCTCCGCCTGCAGCGTGAGCTCCAGGAGACTAACGTTAAGCTGAATCAACAACCTTCCACTCCAGCTGGTCCTCGCCGCGCCCCTGCTATTGGTTCCATCGGCAAATCTCAGAGCTCAGATGCAGCTTCCACGGTAATTTATGTTCTTTGCACGATTTATTGTATCTTTAAACTTTTTCTTACTTTGCTATTTTTATATTTTATAATGTCGTTACTCTAATAAAGCTTTAGGAACCCATAGCAAAATTTTAGAATCTTTAATCAATAACAATTTTATTGTTCAAGAAACCAAGCCGAGCATCTCTTACCCGTGGTGGTTCACAAGAGGATCCTCAAAAGTTGCTGCGTGATCTTCAAGATTCTCTTGAAAGAGAAGCCGATCTCCGAGAACAGCTGAAGAATGCGGAAGAAGAGGTAAAAATATCTAAATTTATTGTTTAATTTTTTACTACCATAGTGCATAATTTTTATACGAACCCAAACATACACAAGAGAAAATAATTGATTAGACGATAATGTGGGCCGCCATAATATATTATGCAGTTTATAACTAAATGTGAGAATAATGTGTTTACTGATCTTCATTGACAACTAAGATTAACATACCGAGGACGACATTCCTAACCGACAATGTGCTATTATAGAACATATTTTAAGAACTCTATTCAGATTATCCAGGCCAGAGAAAGTCCAAAACAAACGGTCAGTTAAAATTAACAGCTAGGAACTGGAACAAACCTAAATGTCAAGCAGTCTCCATGTGAATACTGCTCCCGGTGAAGGTAGACAAAGAGTGAGTTACTGTTATGGGAGCCAGCTGGCTCAGAGCCATGATTGCTGGCCTGCAATGGTGTGCATTAGCAGATGACGCCCGGGCTGTCAGGTGGAGTCTATTAAAGTTGCACTTCCTAGATTATCAGCCAAAGGGCAGTCTTTGTTTAGATGAGAGGTTGTTAACATTATTTTGATAACACTCTTATGTCATGTTATTTATTTTATTAGATAGTATTTAAGACATGTGACAAGACAATTTTCACTCTTCAAGCAGAATCGTTCACTAAAGCGGGTTAAAGTGAATGTAGTTTAATGCCTTCACAGCCCACTTTTTATTTAATTATTTACTGTGTAAAGCCATTAAATTAAATAAAATTATTATAAGGCTATGATGTTGCCAAAGCATACTTTACTATATTGCTTAAAAAAGGATGACCGATCTAAGGTGTTTTGTCCTCCGTTTTCAGGTACTTCCATCACTTTTAAAACATTCTGTATTATTATTAAAAACTAATTATTTATTTTTAGAAGGTACAAAAATTTATGTTTGCGTATCACCTAGTTGGTTTTATTATGAAACAATTTTCCAATAGTAAGTTTCTTTGTGTAATATGCAGGCCTGTTGGTATCGTGAGCATCACGAAGGTAGCCGCATATCTCCTCCCGCCAAGATACATCCTCATCCGAGTAATGCCCATCCTGACCTCATCCCTGCTTCCTCCTCTACGGAAGATTTCGCAGATGAAGAAGTCCAAACCCTGGATCAAAACACTGCGCAAAGATTACATGTACTCCAAATGCAGTTAGCTCTAGGGAGACAAATAGGTTCCTTCGACATGAACGGATTCAGTATTGCAATCAACAGAAACATCCAAACCAAAGTTGTCCAGCAATTTTCATACGGTTGTCAGACAGACGAAATTATTCACGGAGACTCTTCCAGTAACACTTTCAGGGCTGACTTTATTGACAAAGGAGTGCAATGCTCTTGCAGTTTGTGTTGTACAGCTATACAAACAGACGCTTGCAAAATGACAGAAGCCGATACTCAGACTGATCGACTGACTAGTGTAGACAGCAATATCCAGACTGATTCTCACCTTACGGATAGCTTCACGTTGATGGATAAAGTTACGACACTCGATAACTCAACTCAAGTTGAATGTGATACGCAAAATGATAAAAGTACTGAAACAGAAAAGCCCAGCACATCGCAAACCACAATGACTGATGCGGCTTATATTCTAAATTCCATAAACTCTTCCAATCTTTCATTGGATAATTCAAGTGCATTATCTATTGAAGGAGTACTGACTGAAATCACTTCGGAACCCCTGGCTTTGCAACAGTCACAGCGAGACGGGTCCCAGAGTCCTCCTTTATCTCCAGGAAATCCTTCGACTTCTGAATTTCCATTCCAAACCTTCCAGTTCCCCATCATGTCCATCTTCAGTACTATGGCGGGCAGATTACCTGGTCTAGGTACCTATTGATGAAAATCTATCAAGTATAGTGTGTTTCTGTCCAAACCTGCATAACATTCAATTAAATCCAACATGTGAATCTAATCTGTTTTAGAGGCATTAAAATATTTGTAGTACCTTTCGTATACTTGTGATTTTATGTTTTTTTTATGTTCTTTATTAACGAAATATTAGTTGAATATCGTGCAATAATAAAACATGATATTTTCCTATAAATATTATTGGAATATTTTTAATTAAGTAGTATTTTAATCTAAATTTAAGTACTAAAATTCATTTTCATGTGAGATATCTTATTATCTTGGACTCGTACCAAAAAGCCAGCTGTGTGTCCTAACTTTTTAGGCTGGAGCAGTTTCATTTCATACAACACCTGGCTCCGCTAATCATTCTGGCAACCGAGAATGTTAATGACAAAATAAATATTATTTTGAATGACTAGAAACGTACCCATAATTTATGGTTTTTTGAAAATTATATTCTTATATCTAGATTATTTATATCAAAATCACTAACACACACTGTTCTAATTGCTATATTTCTAATCGTAATATTTCCAGGGAGTAAACTTGCGTAAAAAGGCATCGCGTGTAGAAGACGACAATGAATCATTGGTGTTGCAGCTGAAGAAAATGGCTACCAAGGCCAGAAGTATGTCCCCCCATGAAAGTTTTCTATGCCTACCCGTCCAATACGAGTCCTTGTCAAATATTGTGTGCACATCCTGACACGGATAAGACTACCCTAACCTATAAACTCTTGAGTTATTTCTGTAAAATGATTTGTCATGCTAAATTAACACTTTAACCCTTGCGATGCCTTGAAACTCCGCAATGAGCAGCATACTTGATCTTGTAGCCATTTTCTGCAGTTGGTAAATCATGTAAATTTTTTGGGATTCACATTGCTGTTTATTTCTTGTATATTCGCTATATTTGTTTTGTACCTTTGATTAGGATGTTGTAAAATTTCTGAAAGTAAACTTCCAGTCAGTAAACTTGATGTCAATATTCCAGAATAATTATTAACATTTCAGTTCTCATACTAACAATATATAATTTATACTAACTTTAACAAACTTGTCTATTGTAAATGTGTGAGCTTTTGTGTTTTTTTTTTTGTACTGTTTCAAAAATGGTTTGGTCATATATATCATAATTGGAAATTAAATTCATCATATTTATGATGAAATTAAGTTTCTTTCTTTAAAAAAATTGCTAAATATGTAGCTGAGAAGGTAGGAAAACTTTTAATTTCTGTACTTTGATTTTTAGTTATGAAGAACTAAATGTTTCCAATGCAATTGCACAAAATGTTATTTTCATAATTTAGGTAGAAAGCTGTCGCCCACTCCCCCGACGAGCCGGCTGACTATTGAGAACTCAGTGGAGAAAGATGAAGGAATATCCGATGAGGAAGACCCTGCAGAACTGAGGATTCTTCTAGAGCTCAATGAACAGGCAAATATTTTATAGCATGATGCATATAAATATTCCAACTCAAGCACTATTTACTGATTTGTAAACATCTTCAGGAAGCTGCTGTTCTTCGGCGAAAGGTTGAGGAGTTAGAGCGTGAAGGAGAGTCCATGAAGACACAGCTCAAGGACTTAACTGACAAACTGGCTGTTGCTATCATAAAACCCACTCCAACCACTGTAACCAAAAAACTCTTCGGGTCTAAAACTCCCAATTTGTCTGATGAGAAAATTAAGGTAACTACTCTTCTATAATGCCATGTATTTTTATATTACTAATTGAAACTATCCACAATAAAATGCTGAAATTGAAATCCTTATTTTTTTAGATCCTTGAGGGAGACATCGCAGATCTGAGAAAGAAACTAATTGAGAAAGACCGAGATGTGGAGAGATTACATGCGGAGCTCAGTATCACTCAGAAAAGATCGAAGGGTTCACTTATTAAGAGCAAGTAAGTAATGAAAATAAAGCAGATACATCTCACTGGAAATGTGTATTGTTTACTTACTCTTAGTGGTATTGACTTGATTCTGATTTTCCTCTAAGATCTTTGGATGGAGCTAATGAACAACAAAATGTTGATCTGAAGAGACAACTTCAACTTATTGAGCAGGAAGCTTCTGTACTGACACAAAAAACTCAATCTCTCGAAGCTGATAACGAAGCACTTCAAGCGGAAAATAACAAGTTACAGGTAAAAAAAACAATCAACAACATATTAAAATTTCATGTTAATACTTGCTTTCTTAATGTAATTGTAATGATATTGATTGATTGCCTCTCAGCTTTTGCGTGGTGCTAAAACACTCAAGGCAGACAAATCATTCGAACAGAACAACGAAAAGATCACTCAGTTAGAAACCGAACTTCAAGAGGCGCTCAACAAGGTCAAGAATCTCGAAACCTCAGCTAAAGAAGTTGATAAACCAGAAAAAAAGATATTCGGTGCAGCCGCTGCTGCAAAGAAAGACGCTGAGGCACTCAAGACCAAACAAGAAGAATTGGACAAAATGAAGCTCTTTATGAAAAAGGTAAAAATTATCAAAATGTTTTTATTTAATTTAGTGACAATACTGTAGATACTTATACATATTTTTTTTAATAGGTCGAAACTGAAAAGGATCGCTTAGCAGATAATCTTAAACAATTAAAAGATGAAGCTTTCAAGTCATTCAAACCTCGTACCCCCAAGAAACCAACTGATCTTACTACTAAACTGCAAATGAAAAAAATGGTTGATGAATTGGAGAATGAAATAGGTAAAGGACAAGTAATTACTATATAAAGAGTTTATAAAACATACAAATTTGTGTTCGTGAATAGGTAATATTACCATGCAATTTTCTGTGTTAGGTGAAATGGTGGTCATTATGAAAAATGCTGGTGTTAATTCGTTGAGCCAGAAGCAACAGGAAAAGGAAGCGCTTGAGAAAACTGTGGAAGAACTCCGCACCAAATTGAGCAATTCTGAAACTGAATTGAACAACGAGAAGAATAGGCTCAAGGGAGAAGTAACCAAGCTTAATGAAATTAATTCCAAGTATGAAATAGAGAAGAAAGCATTGACAGAGAAGCACACCGCCTGCGAAAAGGAGAAGGACCAAGCACTAGACAACTACAAGAGTATGCAAGATACTAATAAGAAACTAGATGTGCAAATTGCAAAACTCAACACTGATCTCAGTAAGCTACTTTCTCAATTTATACTTCTTAAAATTGTATGTATGAATTCTGTAAATGTAAAAAGTAAGGTAAACTATTCAACTGTTTTTCTATTTAACCAGAAACAGCAACATCCAAACAGAGTGCAATGGCAGATTGTATGAAGAAAATCGAAGAATTGAAGAAGGACCTGGAAACCAAAGACAAGCTGGTTGATAAGATGAAGAAGGATTTGGAAGTCGCAGCTAAAACTGAAGAAGACAAGTTTAAGTTGCTCAAGGAAGTAAGCTATCATAACCTCTTTGTTACTTGATGTTTAATGGACGTGAATATGCCATCAATTCATTCATTTCGCGAACTTTTAATTTTATATTTTAGGTCGGAGACAAGGCCAAGAAGATCAACGACCTGGAAAAGAAACTTAAAGAATCTGAGGATAAATGCAAGCGGACAGATAAAATGCTCAGTGTCAGGAAGGAGAGAGTTACTAAGCTTGAGAAAGAGGTGAGAAACTCATTATGCTGAGACTATCTGTATTTTAATTTGTGTCATCATCATAATGTCAACTATTCTTAATGACCTCTAATGAACAGCTGTCGGAAGAAAAAGAACAATCTGGAAACAACGCAGAAGCTCAGAGACGAATGTCCGTAGAGTGGTTGTCAGAAAAAGATGTTCTCAGCCTCAGATTGTTGGAAACCGATTCTAAATTAGAGGCAGTAGAGACTTCGTGGAAGGAGAAGACATCAGACTTGGAAGGGAAAATCGTAAATCTAGAGTCGCAGTTGACAGCCAAGTGTGCCCATATTCGGCAGCTGGTACCTTTTCTGATCATTCAGCAACTATCCTGGAATGATTCCTCAATAATTTATATTCTGCTACTTTTCTAGTTTAGGATTGCATTGCTTATTCTGACATGCTAGTTTGTAGACTTCAACATTTAATTTGCCAAATGTTTCAGGAATGATCCACAGTATTTTATTACCTACTTCCCATGAATCCTAAATGTTACCAATCTTACTGAATAATTTCATTGAAATGATTAATAATATTTTACCCAACAGAATGAAAATGTTTTACTTAATCATCCAGTGTATGAGTCTTGACCTCTAATATAAATAAATTTAAAATATATTAATTTTGAAATTATATAAAAGTTTTACTGATTTGTTAATTATTTAACAGGAAGACACTATGTCCGAGACATCAGAAAAGAAGGACAACAGTGCCATACAAGCAGAGCTGGCCCAGCTGAAGGAACAACTAGAAGTGGCTCAGAGAGAAGCAACGCAAAAAACAGAAGAGGCAGCGACAGCTCGGCAGGACACCGGCACCAAGCAACAGGAGCTGAGCAAGGCTCACGATGAACTTATTGCAGTCAAGCAGGAGATATTGAAGACACAGAATGAGACAAATGAATTGGAAACTAAACTGAAAACGCAGACTAAGGAGGCCAGTCATCTTGAGAGCAAAGTGTCTGAACTGGATATTGACTTGCAGGTATGCCGAATTGACTAGCATTATAATTAATATTGTTTATAAAATTTGGACTTGAATTAATGTTGTTTCTTTTAGGCTGAGCGCAAGAGGATAGAGCGAATGAAGGTGGTGCATGAAAAAGATATCAAAAATAAGGAAATTGAACTTGCTACCCTTAAAGGAAAACTTAGAACCTTGGAGCAAACATCCGGAGCTGGAAGCAAGAAAATCACCGATCTCAAGAAGGAATACGATGATAAGTTTAAGAGTAAGTAAACAATTTAAAATATGTAAATTGAAGCAAAATAAGTATTCATATTAATAAAATGTATTTTTTATAGAACTGGAAGATGGTCTGGCAGCAGAGAAGAAGGAATATGACGAGCTAACTGGAAAGTATGAAATCCTTGAAGAAGAGCACGTTGTGACCAAGGCCAAGTTGACTATCGAGAAGGAAACGGCTCAAGGGTATGCATTGTTTTTTATGCAAATATTTTCATTCTTTTTATTTTTCTATGACTAGTATATATTTTTAAACTTCCAGTGAACTGATCCAACTGCAAAGAGAAATATCTAATGCCACCTCAGAACTGAAATCTCTTCAAGAAACATACAACACCAAAACTGATGCTTGGATAAAGGAGAAAATGGATCTTCAGGTAACACAATACAAATTTATCAAAAACTATAAGATTTTTAAAGTATGCAATCATGGATCTTTGATCATATTGCTTTTTCTTTAGGACAAACTATCATCCCTGGAGGAGAGACTGTGTGGTGGTGGTTGGGAAGTTGAGAAGGCGCGTCTCACAGCTCGCTTGGATCAGAAGGAGCGTGAGGTCGACCACATCACCAAGGAAAGGGATGTCAGCAATCACATGCAGGAGACACTCAAGAGAGAGGTCATAAACGGCATCAATATTGACTAAAACATTAAAATGTACACTATTGTAAAAAATTATACTCTATCAATATATGTCTTGCAGGCAGAGGAACTCCGTAAGAAGTTTGATGACTATGATAAAGTTACCAAAGTACACAGAAATCTCACCCAGGATAATGAAAAAATGGAACGCGAGATCAAAACACTTCAAAACCGTCTAAGCCTCGGTGATAAAACAAAGAAGTCAGAAGTAGCCGAATGCAAGCTGCGCTACGAGTCTCAGATGCAGTCCATGCAGGATGAACTGCAGTCTTTGCAAACACAGGTTAAATATATTTCATATTACCCAAGTCTAGTTTTATAACTTCAGAAAAGATTAGAATTTTTTATACCGGCCCTTAATAAGATAATAGCACATAATGGATGCCTTATCAGAAGAGAATGGTAAAAAATAAGTGGCTACCTAAATCTCTTAAAAATGTCTTTCCAAAACACCCATTTCTTGGTTTGTCTAAATTTTAAGTAAATTCACACACATAGTAATATATTTTTATTTTTTAAATCAGGTTGCTAGGTTCAAGCGTGAGCGAGACATGTACAAGCAGATGCTGGACGGAGCGCACAAGACCATGTCTGACATGCGAGTAACAAGTGGAGACCCCGTCGCTCATAACCCCAACTCAGCGTCTAGTAATGACGAGGTATTGAAACATAACTATCAAATTCTCAACAGATAACTTGACTTGTTCCTGGTTGCATCACCGATAAAATATAATTTTAGAATGAAGAGAGCCGGTCCAAGATCAACAGCTTGCAGCAGCAGATGGCCTGCCTAGAAGATGGCCTGTGTGAAGCCCGCCTGGAAGCCTCGCGCGCACGCACGGAGCTGGTCAGCGAGCGCTCCACAGCAGAAGTGCGACTTGCTGAGATGCAGTCCAAGCTCAATGAGGTGTGTTGTTTGTCTCCATATAAAGAAACCAAACTTTATAGTTGTGCTCAATCATTACTACATTAATAATGTTTATTTTAGTTTGAAGAGGAGCGCTTGGTGGCATCTGGACGGACCAAAATACCTGGCCTGCGTACTCGTCTAGAATTGGCTTGGCAGAAGGAACGTGAGGATCAACAAAGACTCCTTCAGGAAACCTCCACTCTCGCAAGAGATCTGCGACAGACACTCTTTGAGGTCAGAAAAATATCAAGACTTATAAATTGTGAACATATAAAAATTAAATAAGATGACTTAATATTTTTTTTTTATTATATTAATAGGTGGAAAGAGAGCGTGATAAGGAAAAGCTGGACATGAAGAGAAGATCAGATCAACTGAAGAAGACTGCAGATGAAGAAACAGACGAAAACAAAAAGAAGGTAAAAAAACCGGTCTGCTTTTATCTACTTTACAATTATCAAATATTCAAATCATTACTAACGTATAGGAATATTTAAATTCTTAAAAAAATTTTTAGGATTGAGTTACTAAGCCATAATAGCTAGCTTTATAAAGAGTACAGTGTATTAATGTAATGTAATGTATAAATGACTGCTTCAGGTTACTGAGCTTCAGTGCGACTTGCTGGAGCTCCGCGATGCACACGCTAAGCTGAGGACCACCAACGAGAAGCTCAGAAGGGAGAAGGAGAGACACGACAGAGACAGAGAACAACACAAAATGTCGATGGCCGCTCTCAAACGATCACAGCAGGTTTGTAAAATTAAATTAAACAGTGGATATGTCAAAAGTGTGGATAAATTAACTAACTTAATAATAGGATAAATTACAAGATATGAACCAACATAAGGTATATAGAGATGGATGAAAATTTATCCTACGGTAACCATTGATAGGTTGTAAGCCTTGTTTTTTGGGAATCTTCAAATCAGAGTAAATGCAGTGGTTAGTGTAGATACTCTTTTAAAAAATCTGCTATAAGTATGCCTGAATTGAGTTATTGTCAAGCAGCATTATGAATTCTCAGTATGTATTAAATTCAATTAAAAAATTATTTGCTACAGGACGAAGATAGAAAGGTCAGTTATCTCCTGGAGCTTGTTGATGATCTGGTGAAACTATCTCCTGAAGCAAAGAACATCGATCCCACGCAGAACCTCAGTTACCTCACGCCGACTCCGCCTCGAAGAAATAGAGTATGTTTACAATTATATTTATGAAGTTTATCACTACCTGATTATCAATTCTGTAACAAAGTAAATCATATTTGTTGTATTTTTAAAGTCTTCAAAGTCGCGCTCTCGAGAACCCACTCCAGATGACACCTCTGGAGAGTCAGCTCTGCTCACCACACTGTGTCGTCTGCACCAAGTCTCCAAGGAAGTCAGGGCAGTCCAACTCAGCGACCGCCAGCGCAGGCAGGCCAACATCAAGAGGCAAGGAAATTAAATTCCAACCAATCGGCAATTAAACTAATAATTTGTACATACGTAATGTGATTTATAAATATAATTATTTATGCGTATTTTAGGGCTTCATCAACGGAACCTCGAGACACAATAGTGACAACTGTTACTCCGAGAAGCTCCAACGGCTCCCACCGTTCTTCTTCCCTCAAAAAGAGATCCATTTCGCTGGAACAGACTACACTCGACCAGGTACACAACGTTTGACCTCAACTGTTATACAATCTAGTTAAGTTATAAAAATATGTTGCGGTAAATATTAACAACCTCTTTCAGGGCTCCATATGGAAGACAGACGAAGACAGCATGTCATCGCTGCAATCTCTGGATGCTGATATGTTAGATAAACGACTCTATTCTATGCAGAGAGATGTCAGCATGGACAGGTAAACAAAATTTTTCAAAATAATATTTTGGCATGTTTTACTAAAATTTTACCCGTTAATCAGGAGTAATACAGCAGCAGTAATAAATAAATATATCATCATTTTAGTCGATTATCTGGAGGCTCTACTCAGAGTGACGTACTCCCAGCCAGTGAAAAGAAGAAAAAGAAGGGCATCTTCGGTAAACTGAAGCAGTTGACCAAGTCTAGGTCCATCGACGACACCACCGTTCCCGATGTAGACTTTAATCCAATGGGTTCTGTATCGCAGGTAAATAAAACGAGCATCAAGTACTTCTGTAGCTTTTGAGTTTTCATATTTATATTGGCAGTATTGTAATGTTGTTTTGTTTTTGCAGGGAGGCTCTGACTCGGATATGAGTAATGCAGGAAGTAAGCGAGATTTGCGAGGACGCTTATCTGGAATGTTCTCCCGAAAGCAAGGCAGCACCGGAAATGTCTCTTCCACCAGCAGCACTGGGTCCGTTATTACCGCAACAAAGCATACTTTATATTATACAAGTGCAAACAATACCAGGCACATTATCTTAATTTTTATCATTATTTCAGAAAAGAGCGTAGGAAAGAGCTCAGCACACCGGTTGCAACTCGCTCCGATTCAATGCAGCGTCCCCTCGTTAGGAATGGCAGCTCCTCACAAATAGCTCGGATGTCACCAGCGGTAAGATTATACCCAAATAAAAATTCAAATATTGGCGAGTCGTCCAATATTTTCAAGGCCCAAGTGCGTTGGCTTCACCATAACGGATAAAAAAAGATTATTAAGCCGATGTGAAAAGCTATTAAAAATTTGTTCCAGAAGAACGAGAGCAGCCAGTCGCGCTCGGTGAGCGTGACACCGGGGCTGCAGAGGAAGGCTAAATAGATTATTGTATTTATGAACCCACATTTTCCAAAGCGAGGACCCCACTTTGCCTGTGCCTTTTAATGACATTAGTGTTAGCATTGTTGTATGAAATAATTGTTTGTATCTTTTAAATATATTTATACAAATAGTATACATATTCTTGTACGTTTTGTATATAGTGTGCAATGTAGGATACTATGAGATATGATGAAAGTCAGGTCACATTTTTATACACTTTTTATTATTTTATAGTAATGAGCTCCTTTCGAACATGAAACATTTCAACCACACATCCCCCGTCGCTTTCCCAGATAATATAACACATGTTCAATAGTATTTATGACAAACTAGAAAATGTCTACAAAGGTAAGTAAACAGACATAAATAAAGTGTTTCTAATCACTAGATTTATTCATATCACAAAGTTTGTTACATAAATGAGGGAGTACAAAAGGATACAGTTTGAGAGAAGTTTATGATACTGTAGCGGTGGACGTGAGCCCGGTGAGCATCGCATTCGATCATTAAACGCAAAGCGCCAATATTGCATGCAATCAACAAATCCGAAATACTCAACAGGAAAAATAAATACAAGACATAAGAATGCTAGCGTTGTTGGCAATTCTCCATATCTCTACAGCATCTGAGCATTAATAGCAGAAATGATAGTTACCAGAATCTAACAGCGGGCATTTGAAGCTTTTATAATATAGTTTTATTCTTCACGTTTTAAGTAATTTATATTTTTATTGAAAAATATACCCAAGTTCGGAAGAGCACAAGATAATAATTATTAAATGCATTAGATATATATACAATCGATTAATACGTGGAGTCTAATCCACCAATGTAATGTCCTCGATAGTTCCGAGTCGCAAGAAATAAAACAAATTTGTTACATTTAAAAATATGCAAATAGATGAATAATTAGTTACCAACGAATGGCTCTCATAACACAGAGTAAGATATATGAGTAAAATTAACGTATACCGCCAGGCTAAGTAGCTAGCTCTTTGGCCAAACCATGCTTTAAAAGAACAGTACTAAATTAATATTCAATTCCGTCAGAAATGAACTAACGCAGAAGACCTCAGGTGGACGCAGGTGGGTTAAAAAATAAGATGAAGGAGTCGCATCCGAGCTCTAACATTTCATAATCATAATGAAATCGAAAAGAATCCAATCGAATGGCAATTACTGTTCGTGGTTGAATGAACTATAATCATTGCAAATCATAAAATTTTCCAAAATTAAATAAAAACATTAAATTTATTATGTTATCTTAATTTAAGAGAACCGAAAAAATCACAATAATTATTTTACCTCTTTGTTGATTTATTGCAATCGTTAATGTTTACAGGCATGAGATTCATTGATAATATCTATTCAAGAGATGTTTAAGTCTTACCTCCGGTAAAGAAAATGGAATTGCAACTATTCTGGTTTTCAGTACAAAGGTATCATTATTGGCCGCCTACATGTTGTGCATATTAAAGTTTGGTTTTAAATTCTGAGAAAATCCGAATGTGGGCGATTTAATTAACCCACCTGCCTAAAGCTATGACGTGTTACCTGCCCGACGACCTCAACTCTGATCCATAAGATTCGGGTCTACGCTCGTCCCGGACGAGTCCTTCAGAATGGATTCAAATATCGGCTGGAGATCCGGGAAAGATTTTATTTGATTGACAAACTCCATGAGGTGGGGATTCTTGTCTGCAATAATGCCAAAAAAAATTGTTAAGACATAAAACAAACAAGGTTATAAATAATAAAAGCAGAAAGTGTCGACAGTCTAGAAAGAGAGTGATAATCAAATGTAAAATATCACAAATAATTACTTGATCTTTTAAAATAATTTATGATAGTAATAAAGTGCCAGAAGGCAGATTGGACTCACCGGCCTCTGGGATTTGCAGGAGAGCAGCGGCCGCCCTCATGGCAGAGCGTTTGAGTTCATCTTGTTTCTCATACTCCTGCTTCACGGAGTTGGCTTTCACCTTAGTGGTGCACGTAATACGCAGTGGATCCACCAAGCCTTCTAGTCCTGTAACAGAGTACGAATGTGTTATTTATTGCATTGCTTTAATTTGCTCTTTCTCAAATCTCACAAAATCCCCGACTACATGGCTCCATGGCATGAGCTCTTGGCACTTCTTTAAAGCTTACTTTAAAACCCTGTTAGTACTATCAATACAACCTAATCAGAATAGTTCATTATACTTACGTTGAAGCACCACAGAGGGGCACAAGTGTGCGAGGCGCGCCGCCATGAGGTAAGTGAGCATCTTGATATCGTAGTGGTCACGCAGGCCACCCTCCACATGTTGCAAGAACTGGAACACGTCCAGGCGGTCCAGGCACGTGCCCAACAGCGTGTACATGCACTCAAAGGCCGCCTTGCGCAAGTCCAGTCCATCATCCACTGTGTGCTTGAACGGTCCCATCTCCACTTCGCGGATAAGCTCTTTCTGTCAGGTTGAGAAAATAAGACCAATTAATAAATTATTAATATTATTAAATACCTTACATTTTCCCGCACAATATGTGAAATTTGCACATAAATCTTATGAGAGGAGAATCTACACTACCACTTCTGCTAATTAAAAATCAGGATATTAGATTACTGAAAAAGGTGCATATAACTCATCAAGAGTCAAGAACTACAAGTGGAGAACAAGGAAATCATAAAAAACATGCATCAATTTCTTGATTTCATTGAATATTTTTCAGTATTTCAGCATACCTTAACTTTAGTCTCAGCATATAGCTGAGGCAGAATGTCATCGAGGAGGTCGCGAACCAGCGAGGGCTTGTTGTGAGCTGCCGAGTTAAAAGCTACAAGGGCCACGCGTCGCACACCAAGGTCAGGATCGCGCAGAGTAGAAAGGAACTCTCCCATGCAAGCGCGTAGAAGAGGATCGATGGCCTGGGGCTGTAAGAAACCAGAACGTTATTTACGAGTCTTACCAAAACTTTCTGCAGTATTATCCAGTATTATTCAATCATTGTACGATTTGCATACTTGATCAGAAATGGTGAACTTAATAGCAGTGACAGCTGTGGTGCGAGCTAGAGGTTCTGGGGCCTGAAGGAAGGCCTGCAGCCTTGGAAGCAGCACTCGGGGCTCCAGCAAGCACAGCTTACCCAAGCACTCTGATACCTGATGAGAAAACAAAACAAATGTAAACAATTTGCACTATCCAACTTTATGAAATACAATCGATGATCAGATGGAAAGCCTTACCACATTTCGGGAGCCTTCCTCAGTGCACTGGCAGTGAGCTGCGAGCTGCTGCCAGATAGAGGGAATAAAGGGTCGCAGGGCCTCCACACCTGCAGGACTGCATGACTGAGATGAAATTATCTGCAACAAAAAAGAAGCTTCTTAACAATTTTACCAAAAGAACTGGAAAACTGCACAAGATCTATGGAACGTTCTTCGTGATCTATGAAATTCATTTTTTCTTCATTTTATTCAATTACATATCCATAATAAGCAGTCTAGTATTTTTTAATACTTGGTTAAAATAAGAAAAAAAAAAACCAAGATTTGATCGGGACAAATCATAAAGTGCCTGAACAATTGGATGTAGTGTATTAAAATTATGCAAAAAAATCCCATTTATGCGCCCTTAGGGTTGCAAGCCCCTGTAACCCCCTCGTCTTTAGGTACTGGCCTCTGAATTTGATCTGAGATTCCTATGACAGCTAAGCTCTTAATCTCTTATTTGACAATTCCATTACCTCTTTGAGTGAGTGCAGAAGTAGGTATTGTCGCTTGGGGGTCGCCTCGATCTCATTCAAGATGAAAGTCAGGAACTCTGGGAGGTTGCCCACAGCCACCGAGCCCAAGGCATAGCTCGCCGCCGACTTCACTTCCTCGGAGGGAGGAGAGAATGATGCCAAAAGGACTTCTTTTAGATTGCTTATTGGACTTAGATCTCTGTAATAAAATACAACATGTTTATAATTCAAATAATACTGAGATTATTGACAGTAGTATATTTGTAATTTCCCAACGTTGTAAAAGCACTATTCTTTTAGAAATAGTTTAATAAAAAACATTTTAAATGTGTTACTAGTATTGGATAGTAAATAAATTGTCAAATTTTAAATAGGCATGAGATCAGCCTTTGATAAAATAGTTAAAATAAACAATTTAAAAATCAACTTACATGTGCCGTCCGATCTCAGCGATGCCGAGCAGGGCAAACATATGATGTGCATCACTGGCAGGTGCGTGGGCATCTTGCAGGAACTGCTGCACCACGCATAGGGCCTCCGCTGACGTCTCCACAGTCAGAGCGGAAACGCACTTTGCCAGAGAATGGAAGGCCTGAAAAATAGTTTTAAATTCATTACCATACTCAACCAATTATAATTCTTGAGATATATATCTATAATGGTAGAAAAATATTTTATAACAAGCTCCTATTGAAAAGGTGAAGCATTTTCTCCACTCTAAGACCAGCTTTTGCACTCGTAAGGGTTTTCTTTCGTTCTGATTTGAAGAAGGTAATTAATAAAAAAAATCTTTAAATTCCATTTACGAGATTGAGTATATGAGGAATAATGAGGAATCGACATTAAAAATCAGTTCTAGCATCACAGAAGCATCAATTCTATTCGTGTTCACGATATTCTCATATTTATAACATTGATTAAGCTTAAAACAAATTCAGAAGAATTTATTCACAATATATTAGAGACAACTGTCACCTGCTTGTGGAGATGGGGTAATGCGTTGTGCGGACCGAGTTGCTTGACAGGAGCTATGAGAAGCTGCAGCAACTCTTGGTGGCCGAGTCCCGGGAGCCCTGTCCTCACCAAGGCTTGGAATAGCTCGAGCATAGAATTCAGGGCAGCACCTGGAAGATTTAATTTAATTTGTATTTTAGTAGTCTATTAGACGTCAAAAATCCTGACTGAAGACCAGAGCTAAAGTGGTTTTCAACAAGAAGATATTATAAGGATTCTGCGGTGACACCGTTTGAAAGTATTTATAGCAAACACAAGGTATCAAATTAAGCACCAATATCGACTAAAGCCCAAAGTATACAATTATTGTCAAAACAATATTTGTTGATTTATATTTGATTGTGTATTCACCCTGTAGCAGAGGACTGCGAGCAAGCGCCAACACTTGAGGAAGGGCAGTACGGTGCAGGTCAGCCATGGCCGAAGGGTGAGCGCCACACACGGAGCACATGAGCCCTAGGGTCAGCTGAGCGATGTGCAAATCGCACTCGCTGATCAAGGGGGGTAGCTCCACTAGCACCTGCAACAATGTTGACCATTAATAACCAGCCGAGATAATACACAACAGTCATGAAATCCTAAGTGTTGTATGCTTAATATAACAGATTGAGAGTTAAGTTTTACAGTTAAATAAAAAATAAGAATTCAACATACCTTATTTAAGAGTTCAGGATTCATGGCATTGCTGTAATTTTTAACCAACGTATCCAATAGTACGAGTGTGGAGAGCTTCAAAGCCCGCTGGTTTTTACGAAGGAATGATCCAAGAATAGGGACAGCGTCACACTGAAAACAATAGCGAGAGAATATATGTTGAACAAGATATAGATATCAATCTCTTCGTGAATTAAAACTAATATAGCAAGTTTTAAAAAAAACTGAATATACAGTTAACCTGAATAACACTAGATTCTATTTATTAATGACAGATTTAATTTGTTCCTTCGATTCTTTTATTATAAACATCACTTATATCTTGAAGTATCATAATCATAAAAGTACATATGTATTTTAATATTAAAAAAATATTAGTAACATAAATTGGTAAAACAAAGTAATGAAGTATTGTGTAGCTCAATTAATAGAGTATGCTCACCATGATGGGCCGCAGATCAATTCTGAGCGGAGATGCGGCTACTTTAGTGAGAGCCTTAACGGTGGTGAGGCGAGTAATTTCATTCCTCAACCTCTCGAGGAAGATTGGAAGACAAACTGGAAGTTCCAGCTACGATAAAAAAATATATGTATGATATAATCTGAAGAACATCTGATACAATTGAGCCAAATGATAATTAAGTATTGATTTGAAATTCCGTGATTACCTGCAGTTGATCTCCCAGGTGACAAAGCAACTGCCCCATAGCTGCGATGGCTCTCTCCTTAACTTCCTGATCGATGTCTGCAGCACAGAGGCGCACCATTGTGCACTCGTACATAGGCTGAGTGAAGGTAGCTAATTCTGGAGTCAAGTCCACCGGCTCATCTGTCATTAGGAGAAGAAACGTTTAGTTGATTTCAACATTTATTGATTAAGTTCCTTTAATATATATTACTGAGAACTTAAATAACATTTACATTTAAAAACCTTTTTATACCAGTTTAAATAATAAAAATTATTTGTCTCATACAGCTTTACTAAAATTAGTCTTGTAGAAAAACACCCCTGCCTTCAATGCTTTCAACCAATGTAGAATATCAAATGTAACTTGAGCCTGATGCTTCCTATGCATGTTCCTTGTTAGCCATCACCATGCCACAGCATTAACGCCGCCTATTGCAAGCCAGTTAGTGTGTCTTCGTTAGTTTTTAACAATTCCAGCATAGTAGGTATGAGGAAAAACAATAATCAAAATTCTAAACATGGTTTAAAAATTTAAGATCAGATTGTTTAGATTGAGAAAAAAATAAAACAACTTTACATTATATGTAAATAACATCGGATGGGTGGTAAGGTACCCCAATATTGACTCACTAAGTGGCCGGATGACCTTGATGAGGGCTTGCATGACTCGCAGAGCCTCAGCGGTGATCTTGTAGAAAGGGTCCTTCACGCAGGCCAGCACAGCCGGTAACAGCTGCGCTGCGTGAGGCCGCAGGGCCGCTCCGCACGGGCCTGCCACCAACCACTGCACAAACACCAGTGTGTCTATCTTCATGTTGGATGAGGAGTTTTTATCACTGGGAAAGAATTACAGACACAAGTTTTATACAAAAAAACTAAGCTGAGAGAACTGGTGAACTAGTGTAGCGTAATAATATATGTGAAATTAAAAATAACTGAACCACTTTATTTAATAACAATTTTTAACGACACTTGGTTTTGACTCAAGCATAAGTGCACATATTCTTCATGGTCTTTCATTGATTGTTGAACTTCGATTCAAAAATCTATTCATCATTCAAACCTTAACTTTTTCATTGTGTATTATAAGAATAGCACTTAACAGTAAATACCTGAGGGAGTACTGCAGCGCAGGCACAAGCTTAGGCACGTGGGGGGCCAGGGCACCAGGGCGCACGCCTAGGAGCTCTCGTAGCAGCAGTAGTGCCTCCTGCCGAGCGCGCACTGAGCGACCTCGCAACACCGGTAGTAAACCTTTCACAACACTTCCCACCTGTAAGAACATATTATTTAATCATATAATGCAAATTTTAAAATAACTTGATGTTAACCCTTTGCACTCGAGACCTTTTTCGCGTGGAATCCGACCTTTGAATTTGATAGTGGACTCATCCACACAAATTAAATAGTTATTAGGCGAGCGAGAGGCACCTCTCGAATTGTGGCATTAAATCGTGTGGTGAGCGAGAGTCACCTCTCGAGTTGAGCCATTAAATCGTATGGTGAGCGAGAGTCACCTCTCGAGTGCAAAGGGTTAATAATATAGTACAGTTAACAAAAAGTTGATCTTGCAAATGTAATGTTAACTTTATGGTGAAAAAACTTTAATAGCTACAAGGATGAAGTCACCCTTTTTTTTTTTTTGTATTACGATTCACACTGTGGAGCTCTTGTAAATGATAGAACAGAAACTGTAAGAAGCAACTGTGCTAATACCGACCTGATCTTGCAGCATGGCAAGAGGAGAGTCCACAGGCAGTGGAGGCTCGGGCTGATCAGGGGAGTGCGCTGGCGGCAAGGCCCCAGTAGAGGGCCGAGTGCTACGAAGCAGTGCAATATATGCAGAAAAAATATCGCATTTTACATTTTCTTCGCGCTCTGCAAATATTTAAAATATTTTATTACTTCAATCAACTAATTTTCAGATTTATAATTACTTCCAGTATTTTTACGATAATCATACCTTTGAAGCGTGCAATAAGGGCAGGTGATACAGTTCGATAAAACTCTGCAAGTAGCTCGTGCCTAGTGGATATGACAGACTCCAAGCACTTTGCAGCGGCGCGCCGAACCTTCCAAGACATGTCGTCATCATCGGAGTATTCCTCAGAGTCAGCACAGTCTCCATCGTCCCCATCGTCAGCTTCCATGGCATCAGGGGTTTCACCGTCTTCCCCACCATCACTCTCTGACCCTTCATAGTTGTAATTGGGATCATACACCATCATATTAAGGCAAAGTTGAGTAATCTGGAAACAAAATTGTGAGATTAAATTAATGATTAATACAAATATTGATATTATGTTAATGAAGATGAATAAAAAGAGAATAAAGCTCACAGTAGTGATATGCGGGGTGACTTCTTTGGGACACTTGAGTACGAAGGCCTCCAGAGCCTGCAGGGAGTGTTCGCGAAGCTCCTCGTCAGCTTCTGCAGAGTGCTGCAGAACCAAAGGAGCCACTCGCCACAGCTGACAACCAAAGCGATGACCTGCCTGGCGGCTGTTATAAGATTACATTATGAATTAAAATTAGCTTTTGAGGTGCTTAAAATTAAACTCAAAGTTTACTTGTTTAAATAAAATAATATATTGTCATTATCCACACCAGATAGAAGCAATACACTGAATGTGTGTTCTGCGCACACTGGGAACAGAAGATGCACCAAGTCCTTCAAGGAGGTGATCAATGAGCATAGTGTGGAGCTGAGTACTGCAGGACATCACCAGGTGAGACAACGCAACTATTGTTCTTTTGCGCACAGCCTGTCTTTGTGAAGCAAGCTGAGGCAGCAAGGCGCTGAGGAGGATAGTATGGAAAGCGATCATGAGACCACCAAATCTACTGAGCAGGTCAGCCAGAATGTCAAGAGCTTCCAACTGCACGGAGACATCTTCCTGCTGAAAAATGTTAATTTAATAATAAATAAATTGAACTTCTATAATTGGCTATATTAATATTTCCTTTAAAAACTATTATCATACATGACAAACAATAATATAGTAATAAATAACTAAAATTTATTTTTATTGATATAAATTCAATTCTTCATCAAAATGTCACTTATCAACTCAGTAGGGATGGATTCAATTAATAATATACAAACACAACTTGAAATATTACACTGCACATATTTTGTAATGCATGATAGTATTGCATGTGCTTACAGAATTTGGAAACAATACAAAACGTATTGGCTTTGCCCCAAAAGCTATGACTCTGAGCTAACTGCAATTTTAAGCTTCACGTAATTTACAAGAGTTGCTTGGTCATTTGAAAAATACGATAACTGAAAATACCCAGTCTAAATTTGTTTACAATGTGGGTCATAATAATATTTGAATGCCTATTAATACAAAGCACGCTTGAAATATGTCAACAAATATAGTTTGAGCATGCATGACTTGCAATAATGTAGTTTTATTATAACCGGTACTATTTATTACCTTTTCAATGGCATTACTGAGGCGCCCAGTGATTTTTTTACAGACGTTGGCAGCTAAAGCGTTGGACCCCAAAGGCAACTCTGATATGACAGTCTTTAAGCCAATGCTGCTTATGTCTCTCAATTGTTCTTTATCAGAGAGCATATTAGCACATAGAGCTTCAACAATAGATTCCACTTGGTATTCCTTCACTTTGTTTACTAATGGACCAAGGCTGAAAATGTAATCAATGTTATTTCACAAATCAGTTAACACTAGTGTTACTGACCATTTTCACTAGACCGACGTTCAAAAACTTACCATTTTACTGCAAGATTTTGTACTTCTCCATTTTTATCTTCTAATAACCTAAGAAGCATTTTCACAACCTTTCTCTCAGAGTCATCGTCTAGCTTGATGCTGTCTTTCTGCAGCTCTGTCATTAGATCATTAGTGGCCATAAAACGAAAATCCTTGTCATTCGATGTCATCTAAAACGAAGGTTTTATCGATAAAGCGCAATAATTATCTCAAACGCAAATATGTAGCAAAATACATAAGATTTCAAAATATTTATGCACGTCGGTATAGAAACATTTGGTGGCTTATTTACCTTCTCCAGCAAATTCGCTATTTGATATGATACGCTCGCCATGGTGGTAAATTTATTATATACGCGATTAAATTAAGAGCTAAATAATAAAAATATACACATTCACCCTATTTTATACTTCATCAAATCGCCGGTGAAACATGAGAGACAGACAAGCTCACGGTATTTTGATTCATAGACAAAAAGAGTCGGCAAAATTGCCCATAGACATAGACAATAATGGTGTCTATGCTTTTTATTGCAGTTGAAAATCTTTTTATTTTCGTTTCGATATTAAATTGACAATTGTTTCAAAAAGACGAATATTTTTGACAGAAAGCATTTAATATTAAAAAATTATATTTTGATATTTTAAAATAAAATACTTTAGTGATATTTCCACGTGTTTTAATTTTATCGCAAAACTTTTGCGCTGACATTATCGAATAATGTCATTGTCTTTGATTGATAAAGCCAACGTAAAAGTTTTGCGAAACTAGTCACCAATAAAGTGAAAACATGTGTAAAAATCACTGAAGTATTTTATTTTAAAACATTTGTTTTTATTGAATCATAATTTATGTTTAAAAAAAACATATTTGATTGTGCTTATATCAACCATCAAGTAATATTATTCAATTCATTTATTTATAAAAACAAGTCATGAAAATGCTTACAGAACGAAATAATACCCCATAATATTGTTTTAATTTCGGTCAAATATAATAATATTATATTTAATTAAAATTAACTGAAAATGTTTTTTTTTTCATTAAAAGAAATTTTATAGGTTTAAAATCATGTTACATAAGACACCCACTATAACCCTTCTCAAAGAACAACTAAATATCATAAAACCTCACAACTCGGACAAAATGATTGAGGAATACTGGAAGCGTGGATTGCATGGCACATCCACTGGCGTGTGTATCCAAAATAAGAGAGTGTGTATTGTAAATAACACTGATATGTCGTTAGAGGGTTAATAATAAAACATTGCGTCTCTTTTCAAATACTAAGAAATATCTATTATTTATTTAAATTTTTTTCATATAATAGATATAAGAGGTATTGTAGATCAATATAAAAAAAAACAAAAACTACACATAATAAAGCTCGACAATACAAATGGTACATTTAAACAAATGACAATACAATACATTAAGAAAAACAATTGGTTTACTAAAAGTAAATGTTTTTAAAAATGTACGCTATCCATGAAATTATTTCTTCAAATTAACTTTATAGTAGACATCTAATAAATTTGAGCCCATATAATGTTGTAATTAATTGCAAGAAATTTTGAAAACGAACATCTGATGAATAATAATAAAATTCACAGTAAACGAATGATTCAATTCAAGACACTATTTTCATTCTCATCATGCTCCAAAAAAATAACACAATAATAATACAAAAAAACCTTATTACAATAATTCAAAATGGGATTTCGTGTAGAAATCCTAGTCAGATCAATTTACTTAAGCATAAGCACATAATAAACACAAAACATTCATTTTAATAAAAATAAATAACACAATGTCTTATAAAAGTCAATCTTATTTCAGTAAATATTTATGGCATCATTTTTTAGTGAAATAAATAAAACTCTCCATGATGACTATGTTTTATCTACTTACTCTAAAAACAAAACATTTCACGGACTAATATAGACCACTGTGAATATTCAGACAAGTTTAGATAATTAAAAATCATTGTTCATACAGCTCATAGTAGAAGTGAAATATAAAATATTTGTACTATTGAGAGCAATTAATCTATAATATTTAAAACCTCATTGCTTCAAATACTATAGCAACCTCATTACTACAACTTAAAATCTAACACAAAATATAGTTGCCTACATGATCTAAAAACACAAATTATCAATTTTGAATGCATGGTGAACCACAATGGTAGTTGCATCATACATCAATGCAACAAATGATCTGAATTGAGTTCTATTATTAATATTTTAATACAAGAGATGAGATACATTTGTTTGGTGAAAAGGATTTGAATTAATGAGTGCTAAGACATTCATAAACATAACTTATCACAGAGATAATAGATGTGGTAAAAGCTGCAGCCGACTGTGGTGATCGTTGCAACAGAAGTAAGGGAGTGCAATAATCGGAAGCTGCGTAGGACTTTAAGGTAACGAGGACAGTGAGCTAGCTCTCCGAGAACATGACGGCCAATTTCCTGTCCACCACCAGCCGCTTCTTCCATCTGGGTCTTGATATGCTTCACAGCAAGCATCGGGGGTGCCACGTATAGTCTTACGAACACCTCAGTTATATACGTAAGAGACATCAGTATCACCTTTAACAAAATCATATAATAAAATTAATTGATGCTTGGATATTGAATATAAAATATATTACTATGAAAATTATTGGTAAGAAAATTATTCAGACACTAAGAGTAAGATCTTTTTTGAAAATGATAGTATTTATATTTGTGTTAATCACTGTTAGTATAAATCGAATCTTTGATGTGATCGAAATATTATTTGCACTGATCTGAGAAGTCAGTTTTTCGCACATAAAAACTATAATACTAACTTATACAAAAGTCTTATTACCGCAAATTTTTACTGTAGCTTTTGGATAGTTATAAAAATATAGATAAATTAAAAATGTAAGACGGAGAGAGTAATAATTACCTGAACGAAGGCTTCAGAATCTGTTGGAATTGCAGTTTGTGTATGCACATATGATAGAATGAGGATGAAGCTCATAACCGAGTTGAACGTATAAAATGCTGGGAACAGATGCTCTTGTACTGATCCGAAGACGTGGCGCGGAAGCGAGAAGTAAAGAACGATGCCTGAAATAGATAGTCATATATTATTTCAAATTAATAATAAAAAGAAATTATCATAATAACTACCATTTCAATTTTGGGTTGTAAGTATGAATATGAGTATAAAATGTAAGAATGTTTTAACGCAATGCTACTATTCAATGTAACATACATTATAAGTACTGCGAATATCAGTGCTATTTTAAAATATTTAACAATTTTAATTCAGTTCATATTTGCATCTATAAAAATATTTACCTGATACAGAAGTCATCCAGACTTGAGCTCCGAAGTGAATGCTAAAAGTGGTGAAGTACAAGAATGTCCAGAAATTGCTCTTCTCAAATACAAGATTGTTCTGCTTTGCTGATACAATAGCAGCGAGAAGGCCCAACGCAACCCCCATTAACAAATGAGGAAGGAACGACTTGATTTTGGAGAATCTGTTGAAAGATACATTTAGATTAGTCAAATTCAAACAGCTGATTATTTTGGGTACTATGTCTAATCGAATAGCTTACTAAATGTTCTTGAAGCGTTAATAACTGGGGGTATAATTCGATACTTTTACTTTATGCTGGGACATATGCTTATCACGTATACCTCTAAATAAGTCTTAAAGTGTTATATAAAATTTTATTTGGAGATATTATTAATAATATTTTTAATAAAATAAAATACTTGAGTGATTTTTGCACTTTCACGTTGGTATTATCAAACTGAGTTTGTGGCTAAGTTTTAAAACTGAGACTCAATTTGATAATGTAAACGTGAAAGGTTGGCGAAACCGGTCACCAACAAAAATTAACATGCGAATTCCACAAAAGTATAGATTATTTGAAAATCACCTGTTATCAAATTTGTTAAGAAACGCGGAAACCACGTCGGTGCACATTCTCGCATAGGTCATGAGGACCATCATCCAGTCGGGAGCGTACGCGACTTTCTTCCTTTCACTGCCGTTGCCGATGTTGTGCTTTTGCTTCAGCCGATAATATTGCAGGAGCCTCGCCGTCTTCCCGTTGGCGATGGGCTTCAGCCCCCCGAGGCTGAACATCGCCGAGCCCTGGCCCTTGGCTTTGTCCCTCGCGCACATCTCGAGCACGAATTTCTCAAATGGAAAACCCTGAACACGCACACGAACACGCGACTTGCCACACGCGACGTCTCCGGTCGTCTGCGAGATCGCTCGCTGCTCGCCCGCGTGGCCGCCGCCGGTTTATATACTGAAACCACCGTTTCTACTTCCCCCACTCCTCGGCCCGTCTACTGCAAGCCCGATAGGGCTCTGAAAACTTAAAGCCTACATCAATCATCACGCAGTGCGATCAGAATTTACGCAATACATCCAATACGATTACACATTCAGACAAGTATAAATGTCTACTGTGCATGTTTAGTTTGCTCCCTCGAAAGCGCTTTATCCGATCCGAATATCCCGCTGGGGTTTTATAAAAAAAGTTTTCCTCGTCGGTTCACGCCGAATCGCTTCAGCTCGGGTTACCAAAAAAGTAAACCGACCACTCCGGCCGGCCATGCCGGGACAGGATGAATAAAAAGCAAGATACTCATCAATCTGCTTTCTTAACTTCAGATATACAACTTTACAATAGCTATAGTTACAATACGGTGTGTGGCTTATGTGATAGCGTAAAAAAACCTTTTTATACTACTCAATGAAATATACCTGCTACGCGCCAGTGAGTTTTCTAGAGGCATCTAGAAAATACTGCTCAACTATCTTACTTGCTGATATAGCGTGTTTATATTATTTAGTACCTGCAAATTGTAAAAGTTTAAGCATTTTAACCCTTTGAACTCCGGACTTTTTTTTGTTTATTTTTTTTTTAATTTAACAATGTGAATACGTCCGAATGGCAGCAATTACAATTACAAAACTGACAAAAAGGGTTTATACCTGCTCTAATACGCACCTAGACTTCTTATATAGGGTAAACAATAAAAGGTGCACCTATAGTCGCCAACGGAGTTACAAAAGAATTTACCATGTCGACACATTGTCGCCAACGGAGTGGAAAGGGTTAAAGTCACTTTGCTCCGGTAAATTTTCTCCGAAGCGGTTTGCAAAATGACAGTTTCGCTGATTCACGGTAAAGTCCTCCCGCCGGGGTTCCAGGGGTCGGCAGCACGGCGTGCAGGCAGCTGCTCGGCAGACGTGACGAGCGCTGATTGACCTAGCCTAACCTAACCCAACCCTGCCCGGGCCTGCCGAGCCAAGCGAGACTCCCAGACTACCGGAAGTTTTCTTCAGCAGCTGTTATCAAAAACAGCTTAGTCACTTGAGTGATAAGGGACGTGCCATTATTGAATTCGTGATTATTTGCATCAACACTTTGATTGCAGGAAATGCAAACCTAGGTGTGTATATATATATATATATATATATATATATATATATATAGACCGCTCCAGACTAAATTAAATAATTTCCTGTCTATATGCATCACAAAATTTATGGCTAGTGCTTTATTCTTTGTCAATTTAAAATAAAAATAGAGGCCGTCTGCAACCTTTTTAATAATTTATTCGAGTCATATTAAAAGATCAGGTCATCAACGAAAACTTGAAAATAAATAATAAATTTGTATATTTACATTCATCGTTGCTCTAATCAAGTGAACACACTTAAACAAAGCAACCGAAAACCTTGATACTTGGTAATAAGCATACTGTCTCAGAATAACTATTACGTTTGTTGTCAAAATACTACAGGATGGAGAGTTCCCACATTTCCTGGCTTTTACATGATACACTGTAAGTCTTTTGAATGCGTATAACTGCTTACTTACTTTGCTTATCGACGACTCATTTATTTATATAACATTTGCATAAGCGTCTAGTGTAGCTTGTGATACAATTATCATATTTAACACTGTATGGGTTCAACTGCTTGCTTAATTGATTTATTGATGATTCAATTAAAACACTGATTTAGTTATATAACATGTATGTAAGCGTATATCAAGCTTGCAATCAATGCACCATATCAAGAAGAAGGTATCGGTATTTTATTAAACAGATTATCATTTCATATTGGCAATTGACTAATTCCCAAATAATCAAATTCAATACGCCTTGCCTTGATTTTGATTACATATGTTCGATCGTGTGTGTACTCCAAATAAATAAAAAAAAGTTTTGTATAAAAATATGTACGAAGCAATAACCTCAGCATGTTCATTGGTGTGATTGTTTTTAATCCTTGAAACGCTTATGTACATTTTAGTACCAACAGTCTGCAAAAAATGCAAGTGCATAAAAGTTTACAAACCGCCGTACATTCTTGGTGTGATAATTTCTCAACATGGCCGATCCAAGGCGGACTTCAACTTTTTATTACTTAGTCTTGAACCCAAAAGCCTGGCGCCTTTCTTTCTGCTGATGTTGAATTGATTTTACTATGACATGTGAAATTTTATCACAGATGACGTAGTTACTAAACTATTGGTATTTTATCAATTGGCTAATGCTTTTAAGTAATCTCCAAGCAGTGGCGGATTATGAAACCCAGGTTTCACTGAAAAACCCTTGTTGCTAAGCTGGAATTTATTTTTTCAATTTCAATATGTACCGATTTTAATTGTTAGGGTATCCATACCTGAACTAGCAGATCCACCTTCCTAAATTGTAATGAATTCCAGTACAATAGATAACGGTCACTAACTACTGGTTTTAACCATTACAGGTAAATGTAGTCGGGGTATGGAATTCGAGGAATTTCCTATAAACCAAACTGTATGCCTGTTAATGTGTTTTCGCTCTACACCTGGTTGTTAATTGAAATAACTAAAGTTAATAAAATAAGTAAGTCATTTTACTATCAAAATATATTAAAGTAGACCCAAAACACATTTAAAAAAAACATTTGTATTGACATTATTTTGTCGCTATATAAACGGAAAAAGTCACATATTCAAAACCACATAGTTAACAACTTTTAATTACAAAAAACTAGATTGTGAAATATCATCACCAATGAGAATTGGTGTTACGTGTTACTTTCAACTCAGTGAGATTAAATAGTAAATACGTTTAAAAAAATATTGGGTCTTGGGAACCCACGCGCCAGGTGCTCCCTGGGGATTTCCCGTTTCCCGGCCCGGACCTGCCTCCAGAGGAAATCGTCCAAGAGCCAAGTGACTTGTGACTGCTAGAGAACTCGACACCACCACTTGAAGAAGTGGAGGTCAGAGTTAATATAGCGAAAAGGTGGGGGAACTTTCATTGCTGTGGACAGAATATCGAACTTCACAAGGGCATTCTCCTTGACATCCGAACAATGCACTCGGATATACTATAAATATATTATATATATATATAGTACATTTGCGAGGTATAAGTCACTATATTTTTTGTTAATTACTTGTCGAAAACCATGATCTAATTACATCATTGTCTGTTTTTTTACTGCACTGATATAAAACCGAATAAAATCACAAATTAAAAACCAAGACTAAAATACTGTATAACACTTGTTTTTTTAAAACTAACCAGACAAATTTGTAATGAGTGCTTTAGATTTTCCAGGGCTTTTGCGACTTCCAATCCAAAATAAACCTCAATCTACAAAAAAATTGAAAAAATCAAGATTATACTTGTAATATCCTCTCTTTGTTGCTTATCGTATTTATTACAGCATCACAAAATTATATATCAGATATAATACGTCTTATCGTATAAAATTGATAATTATTACAAGTAAACAATGAATGATACATATAACTAAAGTAAGATATAAATTTGTATTGTTTCAATTTCTTTGGTTAATTTTTAGTTTATACTTTGGTAGTATTTATTTTTTTACGAGAAAAAGTATTTTTTTAATTTAAAGCTAAATCAAAACCGACTATAATATGTGTCGTTCTATAATATATATTTATTCTGACTTAGAATGATAGGCACGATAAAAAAATTATAGACCGGTTAAATAAAAAATATATTACGCTGATTGTTGACGTTTAACATTACATTGAAGGTTTTTTTTTTCCGAGGAAGATTCAATGCAACTTCCTATTTCCCGATATTGTGATTGACAAGTATTCGGAACTCGACTAACAAGCCTCTGCGATTCTACTTCCGACCCCAATCAATGATTTATTTTTTACAGCGACTTATTATTTAGACAATTGGCTAAAAACTTAAATTTAAATCGCACCTTTGACGACCGACCGACAAATTATATCAACTGGAAAACCAATATTTCCATTTCCGGTGACCATTTCACCGAACATATCTCTATCCTGGGCCAGTCTCACTAATTCGGCCGTACTTCCGACCTCCAGCCACTAGAGCGAATTCCGCATCCACGTAAACCTCATTCTTCCAATGCCCCTTTTTCCTTGGAAAATCAGCCGTAGTATGCTATAGTTACTGTTTCGAAAAATATGCCCAAAATAGAAGACCTTAAGCTTCTGTACAATCGTCAGGAGATTTGACTCTCTCAAGACTCTCTCGTTTGTGACGCGGTCAACCCATGGTATTTTAAGGATTCTATACAGCCACATTTCTGCTGCCTCAATTATTTGCATAGTAGCTGTCTTTAGTGTCCAGGCTTCAACTCCATAAAGAGGAACTGAGACGACATAACACTTGATGAATCTCCAGCGAGATTTTAGTGTTATGTCTCTTGAGCATAGTACTTTTCTCAACGTGTTAAACGTGCTGCGTGCAGTCACAATTCTTGGGTTAAGTCCCATGTTCGAGTTTTTTTGATCATTTTCTCGTCCCCTTCGCGAAAAATCTACTGCACCAATAAAAAAAAATTAAATGCAAAAAGTTAGATACATCCCTTCTTCCAAATTATTATTTTTTTATTTCTCATAAATTTACTTTTAATGTGATAAATATGTGTTTCTCCGATTGAAGTGTAGGAATTTGGAGATTAATTTTGTCTTTTTTCCAAGAATCATAAACATTTAAGAGTCTTTTTTAATTGGAATTAAAGGATTTAATATAAACCATTTCTGGAGGATTGGTTAAATACCATCGTGATTTGTGTGGGATTTGAACCCACATCCCAGGCTTACATGGCCGGTGTACTGACCATTGTACTAACGAACCACATCCATTAATCGAGAATTTTTAACAACCATACTCTACATATGAACCAATGTGCCCAGGCAATGTATAATGATTGTACCTGCATAGAGTTTTGAATTCTATGTCGAGTGTTGTATGCGATGTGTATGAATTACGTCCATTCGATAATGCTGTGTTATTAGGTTATTTTTTATTATTTACTTTTTACTTTACCCGACAAGGTGATGCCCGCTTAGTCACGCGGTTGACGTGACCACACTGCGTGCGATATTTTTGTATTATGCACACAACGTCGAGCATTGTGTGACACTTAACGTAAATATTATGCAATTAAAATTAAATCCAATACGTTGATTCAATCGTCGAATTAATATCAAAATAGCACGTGGAGTTAGCGTATCGAAAAAAATAATCAATTATTCTATATATGCGTCATTTTCAATGAAATGTTTTTTTAAATTTAATTCATTTCATGCCTTGAAGATAGCGCAAGTTATAAATGAAATGTAACAAAGAACTGCAATAGTAATTCTACACAGTAAAAATAACCCTTATGTATAATAAAAAAATAATCATACTAGTAAAAATAAAATTTTCGAATGTTGTATTGATTTTTTAGACACCATGTATTATAGTGAATGAAAGGTGATATCATGCGTTATCAGATTCAGTGCAACTAATCTTCAATATTTTATTTGAATTCGAAGGTGCAACTGAGATAAAAGTGTCCATTAGTCATATTTGATAAAAATATAGGTGGTTAATATTAAAAATGAAGATAATTTATTTTCAGAGTACGATATTTGGAAATTTCCGATATAAATGTCCTAGCCGTTTGTGTGGTTTTTCCTGATTTCCCGAGTCCAGACTGTAGGAGTCCCGGCACGTGACGGAATTCGCAGTAGATGCAAAAAACTATGCCAAAAAGCGTAAGGTCTCCTATTTAAAATAATAAATAAAGCATCCTACAGCTGATTGTCCAAGAAAAAAAAAACTTAGTTATTTGGCTAGAATTAGCGAGACTGGCCCAGAATCGAAATATATTTAGCAGATTTATGTCCTAGCCGTTTGGGTGTTCTTGTTACAGGGTACTTTGCGCTAAATTAAACAAGTTTATTGTGAACATCGCAAACTCGCTGGAGATTCACCAAGTGTTATGTCGTCTCAGTTCTTCTTTGTGGAGTTGAAGACTGCTACAATGCGAATAATCCAGAATAGAAGAATCTTTAAAATACACAAATGAGAGAAGAAGCGTAAGAAGGTCTTCGAAACAGTATGTATAGTATCCTACAGCTGATTTTTCAAGAAAAAAGCGGCATTAGAAGGAGTAGGTTTACGTGGATGCGGAATTAGCGCCAGTGGTTGAAGGTCGGAAGTACAGCCGAATTCGTGAGACTGGTGCAGTATAGAAGTGTTTTCGATGAAATGGTCACCGACTTTATATGAAGAGAGGCACCTGAAGCCGTTTGGGTGTACATACATGTTGCAAGGTACTTTGGGCTTTTTTAAAATTATTTCCAGGGTCTGCGGGAGTCTCGGCGAGTGACGCAGCTCTCTCGGGCCGGCTGACGTACGTGAGGTGGGACAAATGAGAGAAGAAGCGTTAGTTCTTCGAAACAGTATGTATAGCATCCTACAGCTGATTTTTCAAGAAAAAAGCGGCGTTAGAAGGAGTAGGTTTACGTGGATGCGGAATTAGCGCCAGTGGTTAAAGGTCGGAAGTACAGCCGAATTCGTGAGACTGGTGCAGTATATAAATATTTTCGATGAAATGGTCATCGACTTTATATGAAGAGAGGCACCTGAAGCCGTTTGGGTGTACATACATGTTGCAAGGTACTTTGGGCTTTTTTTAAATTATTTCCAGGGTCTGCGGGAGTCTCGGCGAGTGACGCAGCTCTCTCGGGCCGGCTGACGTACGTGAGACGGGACACGTGCCGCGCCGCTGCACCGGCTCCTCGGGCCGCCTAGCAACAGTGGCGGCGCGGCTAGAAGCACCAGGGCCGGCCACCAGCTGGTCCCCGAGACAAACATACACTCTCTACTTCGAATCAAACTCAAAAACTGTATATTATTGATTTTTTGTGAAGACCGTCTCACAGGTAGTACGATTTTGCCTATACAGGTTTTTCATTTCCCCAAGCTAACATGGCCGGTGTATTACCAATTATACCAACGAATCACTAGTACTTGGCAAGAATTTTTAACAATCGTATAAGTGAAACAACGTACTTATTATACCAATTAAATATTGTGTGACTTGCACACTTGGTAATACACCGGCCGTGTAAGCTTGGGGATGTGGGTTTCGAATCCCACACAAATCACGATAATATTTTTCTGAGAGTATCTTTAATCATTTTTCAATATTTGAAAAAATGTACTTAATCATTATCAATCAAAAACTCTAGTCTAGTGTATTTGGCTTTGTTCACTGGTGATTTTGAAGTCACCGTGGGGTTATGTTTGGGGTTTGGTGGGTGTCGGTGGGGGTGAGGGAGAATGGCTTTTAGCCTTTTTTTGTAGAGGCAGTTCTCGAAAATTCTTTATAAACCTGTTAACCGGGGAGTTCCCCTTTTTAATTACGCAACATACAACGAGCGCGCACTCTTTCACTAGGACGTGTCGACTCTATTTTGTACTCAATATAAACAACTTCATTCCAAATCTAGGTCTTTTTGTATATTGTTTCCAAGATAAATTCCCTTTCCATAATAAAAGAGATTCATCTACGCATATTTCTTTTCAGGGCCCAACATATATTTCAAGGACGTATTCATACGTCCTACCCGTACCCAATATGTTTACGTTGGACGTATTTATACGTCTCGCTCGGTTAACAGGTTAATCAATGAGATATGTTACAATACTTCTTACGGCTATGTCTTACTGTACGGTATATTTCAGGGGGTAGCGTATGTTTTGTTTAGGGTAAAATATCTGTGAAAATACCTTTTTAGCGTGAATAAAACTAGATAACAGGGGATAACAGAGACAAGTGAATTTGTGATTTTTGAGTTTATATAATTCAACACATCCTAGTTATTATAAAGAAACGATAGCTATAACACATACTATATGTCATGGCTAGGGATGGGGTACAATAATGATTTCGAATTCACTCCGACGCGTTTTATTGTAAACAAATGTCTAAAACAAATAATTCGGTCGGAAATTTTTTTTGAGATTCACTTTATACATAAGAAACGTTAAAGAGTATTTAATATTTTTGACAGAAAGTACTTGATGGAAATCCATTATGACATTTTGTTTAAATTGGTTAGTGTTATAGTGTGTGCGGAATCAACAGCTTCTAATACAAAAACAAGTAGGAATTATTAAAATACATAATAATCAAAGACAAACTACCTTCAGAATTTCAATCAAGATTACTCAATTCAATTTAAATTTGACCGGTGGTTGTTTCATTATTGATACTGATTTATACACGAGTACTTTTTCACGTATTTTTTCACCTGAGCAATTTTTCAATTAAAAACGGAATAAAATACATTTAAGTGTATTTTTGTATGATTTTTTTCCGTATCTTGTACTGGAACCGATGTTCACGAAAAAAGGACAGTTTATTAAAAAAAAATAGCACTCTGGGATAAGGCGGTACCACTGAGGTAAACCAATGAAGAAAATATGACATTATTCAGGGTTAAATTATTGTTTAGTTTATAAAACCAAATTGAATAAATTTAAGAAAAACTTAATTTCTTGAAGTTACATCATTATACCAGCCAACTTAAAATGGTTATAAAATTAACGTACATCTTTAGTTTATTTTCGTAGATTAAAGGCTAAATGCTGCCCATTTTGGGGTGACATTGATTTTATCAAAGTTGGACTTCTTTTATTATCAGTGCAAAAAAATTAGTTTGTTTTCTTGTCACATAATACAAACATGGCAAAACAGATAAAAACTAAAGTGCTCTGATAATAAAACGTATAAAAATACAGATGTTTAAATAATCGAAAGAAAAAAAAATACTGGTGATCAATAATTTTATTATACCAAAATTAGTTTACGCTGAATGAATATTTCTATTTACACAGTCTACTTAGCTACGAGGAGCTATATAATTATGGAAATTTTACGTGGAATACTTCATTATGAGACTCGGTGGCACGTAGTCAGATACGTGGCATTAGGCACGTGTCTATACGCAGGTACTAAGGGCTGCCATGAGGTCTCTTTCCCCGAACGTGTCCTCGTTTTGAGGTCTCAAATTTCCAAGCTCTGGGATTTTTTAATTTTTTTTATGCCCGGGTTTTGCTGGCCCAGTGCGAAAAAAAGTAAAGGAGATTGAATATCTTTTAGGTTCAACACGTAAACTCTATATTTTAATTTTTTTAAATGAAATATTCATGCAGTGGCAAGTATCTTTAGTTACGTATTATTTGTGTCCAATCAAGGCTTTCGTCCTTTGTATTCGAATAAAATTATGTCTGACATGTTTCTGATACTAATTTCCAAAACCTCGAAACCGCAATAATAATTACATGAAAAAAAAAAAAACAGTAAAAGATATAATCATTTTTTTTAATATCATTATTCAACTGATATTCAAAATGTGACGCCTGCAACAATTTTTTTTGTTAAAACTAATAATGAAGATTGTCTTAATTTTTTTTTTGAATAATGTCATCCAAAGTGACGAAACAAGTTTAGTAACTTATTTTATATAAAAACCTATGTTTGATTATAATGAAGGCATTTTGATATTTTAAATAAAATACTTATTTTTCTACCTGCTTTATCTTATTGGTAACCGGTTTCGTCAACCGGTTACGTTTGGATTATCATACAAAGGTATTTTGATACAATAGACTTAAGCGTAAACGTGCAGTATTCTATAACTTCTTAAGCTTATTTTATATAATTTAAATGAACTGCTGTACACACCGCATTAAAAGCAACTCCTGCTTTAAGCAATTACTTCTTGAAATCGAACTGTCCGACATATTCCGCGAATAACTTTCTTGCGTTCGTGCAATTCGATAATTTTGCACGGCAAGCACGACAGCTAACGCCTTACAGAACAGAAGTAGGTCGCTTAAAATGTGGGTTATATTTGGCTAATTGAAACTTAGCCTAGATGTTTCGGTCAATTGATCCAGTTGAGTCTTTAGCCTTTGCATGTTGTAAAAGGCACACGGGGATAAGTGTCCTTGCACCAGAACTCTCACGTAGAGAATTAATGGTAAATTATCATCCCGAAATGATGACCATGGCGACCGTCAACACTTTTGTAAACAAGGCTGCTTTGGCATACTAAATCCACACTCAATAAAATAACTTTGTACTATTCTAAATAGTAAAAAATAATAACATATACTTGTTATCAATTAATTGACAGTAGCGATCATATATCGTACAATTTATGTTTAAACTCGTATCAATTATAAAATTATACTCCAGCAATATTAAGTAGCTTCTTAAAAAGATATCTACTTGTTTTAACAATTTAGCATTAGGACATCCCAGCGATGAGCATTATACATAATAATTCTTAATAAATCATCTTACATTTTGGATTTTTAAAATAATATACCAGACGATGATTATATGATAGTTCTATAAGCAAAGTAAGATTATCTCAATTATCACATAAATTCAATTCGAATTCATTGGAGATATTTCCGATGCCAAGTCCTAAGAAACCTGGAAACTATTCAATGCTAACAAATCGTCAATCAATTCAAACTGAATCAACACGTTTTAGATGAAACTATAATCATCAAGTCATTTAGAGTAGATTTGGATATCGCAAAGTATACAACACTTGAAATGAATTTTAACCATGCTTCAAAAATCATACCAGCAATCCTGAATTGAATATCACGAACAATGATTGAGCCGTTTCTTGAATAACGTGGAATTGTATCAAATAAAAAAACCTGTAATTTATAAAAACAGTAGACTTTAGGAGGAGAAAGCTTTTGCAAGAAAATATTAAAAAGGCAAATTAATTGATATTACATGTCGGGTAGTTTTAAAGCCTCACAAGGCAGAGTAGTGAGTACATATTTAATTTTGTTTATATGAGTTTGAATGGATCTCACTCGTGTTGTATGCAAATATATTAGCGCTGTATTTGTTCTGAAATAATTCTAAAAACATTTCCAATTCAGGTGCTCAGCCATGAAGGCTTTCCGTTGAAAAACAATTGTGTTTTTCTCCAGGCAAGTACGCAATATGTACAAGAGTGGCCGTCGTAGGAAGACCACGCGAGGGTGTTCCGTTTCCGGGTCTGGTGACAGCTGTGATGGAATTAACCAATTAGCAGGGCAAGGACCGCCCGTGACTGAAGAATGGTCCCTCTGAAGTGTCACGCAACGTGTGACGTCACAGACTTATCGGCATGTACACAACTATGATGACCAAGCGTTGTAAAATTGGTGGAACATAAATATTTTATTCTTAAAGCTTTACATCAAAAATGAGATATCTCAAAACGTATATAATGTTCAATATAAACATATATGCAATTTAAAACTTGTGTTGCGTGTTAATTAAGAATTAATTTGTACTCTACAGTAATACCCCGCTTTACGCGAGGGATACGTTCCGGAAAAAATCGCGTTAAGTGAAATTCGCGTATAAATGGGTTTACGATTAAACATACATACATAGTCTAAAATTAATCATTTAAGAACACTTTATGCAGTATTACATGTTATTTTTACTGAAAAATACATCTACTGTCTTTAGGGTAGCGTTACTTTTACGTCCTTGTAAAATACGTTCATAACACCCAACGCTGTTTTTTATTGTTAAGAGAAGTCAATGGCTACATTATGTTCATACACATTCTAAAAATAAGAAATTCGCGTAATGCGAGGCATTTTAACGCGAAATTTAAAATTCGCGTTATAGTGAAACCGCGCATAACGGGGTCGCGTAAAGTGGGGTGTTACTGTACTCGATCTATTTTCGTTTGCTGCGTTTTGGATAAAAATAAATATTAGTAATTTAAATTAAAAAATATCAGTAGATACTGATACTACTGATATCAGTTTTTTTTGTTTTCTATAAAATCGAAATTAATTAATATTTATCTATATTATTGATTTTTTTGTGAAGACCGTCTCACAGGAAGTACGATTTTGCCTATACAGGTTTTATTGATTGATAATGATTAAGTACATTTTTTCAAATATTGAAAAATGATTAAAGAAACTTTAATAATATAATATTTAATTTTCATAATAAGTACGTTGTTTCACTTATAGGATATGATTGTTAAAAATGATTGCCAAACAATAGTGATTTGTTGGCATAATTGGTAATGCACCGGCCATGTAAGCTTGGGGTGTGGGTTCAAATCCCACACAAATCACGATGATATTATTTTCTATAATCATTTCTCAATATTTGAGTTAAAAGTTAATATTTAAGTTAAAGCTTCCGGTGATGGGCCGGGGTGGTGACGTCAGGGGGTGCGCGTCCACCCCCACCCTTCTCCCTAACCTGACCCTCTCCCCACCCCTTTCCACGCCCCCTCCCTGGCACCCCTGCAAAGGCAAACGACGCGCCGTCAACCTCTCCCAGCTTCTACGCGCCTGATACTTGAACGTCAAGCTTTGTATTTTGGCTGCGTTTTGAATAAAGGCACAATTTTTTTTGTATTATCGAATAGAATATTAAAACAATTTCACTACGAGTAAAAATATGCTGAAATAAAAAATAGTAAAATGGAAATATTGAAATTTCAAATAGTATATTTTTATGTTGTCTAAATTTTTTCGATTTCTTTAAATGATTAAAAATAAATCATATTCGAAGTTATCAAGTAGAGGCTTTATTTAACATTTGCAAATATATATAAGTTCACTTGTAATCAAGAAATTCTGTGGGTACATTTTCTTGGTTCAGTTTTGACCTAAAAACGCAGCGCAGCATAGCACAAGAACCCAGCAATTCTAGTAGCAACCCCCTCCAAAAATCTTTATATATATTTTATACTTATTAAATTTTTTGTATTTGATAAGAGAAATTATTAAATTTTCACTATGAACAATTCACACTTAGCAAGTGGAGATTTAATTTTACTATTTTTTTAAGCTCAGACATTTTTGTGCAACATTCTCGTTTGCTGCGTTAAGGTTGAGGTTTCCGGCGTCAGACGACAAGGGGTGTGCTCGCACCCTCCCCCCACCCCTTTTATTTCCACCCTCCCCTCCACACCCCCGCCCTGGAAAAGGCTGCCGAGGCTCCCGCCGCTCGTGTCTGCGCTCCTGATACCTGAACGTCTAGCCTGTATTTTGACTGCGTTTTGAATAAGGAAATGAAAATTTAAATTGAAATATATCGTTATAAAAAAAAACTATATATATATTAATGAATATGTGTTTTTTTTTAAATATATAATTGTAATTTAGAAACGCAGCGCAGTACAACACAAGAACCAAACAATTCTATATTAGTAGCAACGGCTGCCAAAATCCTACGATATATTTTGTATTAGCAGTCAGTATAGAATAATGTGTGTATAAATCATTTTTAAAAATAATATTAATTCAAGTAATATTTTTGCTATTGGTTTTAAAGCCAAATTACAATCTAATCTAATCAAAATGAATAAATACTTTTTTCAAATTTGATATTTATCAATTTGACTTTAAAATTTACTTTTTAGCAATTCTAGTTGCAACGCTGGCGAAATCCTAAGAGCATATTTTGTATTTGCACTCATTATAGATTAAAAATGTGTATAACGCATTTAAATATATTTTTTTAACAATAATACGAGTATTATTTTTATAATAAATATTTGTTGAAACTGCCTTGATATTCATCGATTTGGTGTACTCCTAAAAGCCAAATCCAATCTAATCTATATTTGCAAATGTGAATTTTTAAATTCACATTCACATTTTTTACTCCTGTTTTGCTACGTTTATTTGATGTTTCGTCACCCAGGCCAGGGTGCCATCTTCAGGGGGTGCGCACCCACCCTTTCCCACCACCCTCCCGTCCTAGGAGAGGCTCCGGCGTGCCATAAACCTCCCCTAGTCCTGCGCTCCTGGTACACTAACGTCTGACTAGTGTTTTGGTTGCGATTCGAATAAGGATACGAGAATGTATGTGCTATTGAAGAGAATATTTAAATAATTTGTATTGAAAAAAAAATCATAAAATCTTTAAAAAAAAAATGGAACTTATTATATTTATCAATTTGAGACATAAATTTACACTAAACTTCTGTGCTCAGCGCAATACAAGACTTCAGCAATTCTAGTAGCAACGCTGCCAAAAACCTACGAATATGTTTTAGAATAAATATGTATGTATCTCTCATTGATTATTATAATTTAGTAATTATTAAATGAATGTGAATAATTTCGGAAAAAAGGAGCAATGCACAAATTTCATGTATGGATTAAAACACGTTGACTGCCGCGTCGGCCACCGGTGGCCGACACGACATACCTAAATACCAATAAATCACCTCAAAAATATCTCAAAACAAATTAAATAATTGTATTTCGGCCCTTAATATTAAATAAAACCTAAAAACGTGATAACAATTTTTGGACATATTACGAAAATCCGCTTTAAAAGTCAACTATGATATTTTAATTTCTAGATTTGCTTCATTCTCATTTGCTCTCTTTAGTTGGGTTTCCGGTGTGGGCCGGATGCGCTGACGTCACGGGGTGCGCGCGCACCTCCACCCCTTCCACCCGCCCTGGGAGAGGCTCTTGACGCGCCGTTTTCCTCCCCCAGTTTCTGTGCTCCTGGTATTCGAACGAGTAAATAGTCTTTGGCTGCGTTTTGAATATAGAAATGAAATATTTCTTGATGTTCATATAAAAATTAATTGATTTATAAATTAGATTTATTACAAATTAAAACACCTGATTATGTATAAATTTTTGTTTTTAATTAACATTTGATAATATATGTAACTAAATCGTACTCCGTGGTTTTGAAGTTTTTGGTGTTTTGGTCGAAAAGCGCAGCATAGCAGAAAATAGTAGCAACGCTGCCAAAAAACCTACGTACATATTTTGCATATTTACATATATTAGAATAAAAATGCATCTCTCATTGCATTTTTTAAATAAATATATTTTATAATTGATATAATTATTATGAGTATTTTTTAATCATATTAAATAATGTTGCGATTAAAATCAATAATTTCGAAAAAAATGCCCAAATCACACATCTCATGTAGAGATTAAAATTTCTATTCGCAAGATAGGTATTTTTTTATTATTTTCTGAATGCTGTGTTGTTATTTGCTGCCTTGTGTAGGTTTCCGAGACTGGGCCGGGGCGGTGACGTCATGGGGTGAGCACCCCTTCCCCCGCCCCTAACTAACGGAAACTAACGAGACTCCCGCCGCTACCCTATCCCGTTCTGCGCTCCTGGTACTCGAACGAGCAACTAGTATTTTTGCTGCGTTTTAAAGAAAGATATAAAAATTTATGTTTTTTTGAAAATAATATAAAAATTGATTAAAATATATATTATCGCTAGACAGAAGATACTATTTCATATCTAAATTAAATATATATATACCGCTACCCTATCCCGTCCTGCACTCCTGGTACTCGAACGAGTAACTAGTATTTTGACTGCGGTTTGAATAAAGACGTGAATTATTTTAATAAAAGAATACAAAACCATTTAAATTTGAATTTAAATATCAAATATATATCCGGAGTGTAAAGTAAAATAACTAACAACTTCAAGCTTTATAATATTCTGCGATAAGTTTGATGTTTCTAATGTTTTGGTCAAATAACGCAGAACACACCACGAGAACCCAACAATTTTACGACAAAATCTGTTTAAATTATTGATTTTCAGTTAAAAAAATGACACTCATACTCTTCATAGTACAAGTGAGATGAAAGCTATGTGAAAGTGTCTAGGATATTTTTGCGTCGATAAAAGTAAAGTGAAAGCTATGTGAAAGTCTATTTAATATTTTTGCGGTAGTACAAGTGAGGTGAGAGCTATGTGAAAGTGTCTCTGATATTTTTGCGTTGATAAAACTGAAGTGAAAGCTATGAAAAAGTCTATCTAATATTTTTGCGACAGGACTGTTGAGGTGAAAGCTATATGAAAGTGTCTCTGATATTTTTGCGTTGATAAAACTGAAGTGAAAGCTATGTAAAAGTCTATCTAATATTTTTTGCGACAGGACTGTTGAGGTGAAAGCTATATGAAAGTGTCTCTGATATTTTTGCGTTGATAAAACTGAAGTGAAAGCTATGTAAAAGTCTATCTAATATTTTTGCGACAGGACTGTTGAGGTGAAAGCTATATGAAAGTGTCTCTGATATTTTTGCGACAGGACTGTTGAGGTGAAAGCTATATGAAAGTGTCTCTGATATTTTTGCGTTGATAAAACTGAAGTGAAAGCTATGTAAAAGTCTATCTAATATTTTTGCGACAGGACTGTTGAGGTGAAAGCTATATGAAAGTGTCTCTGATATTTTTGCGACAGGACTGTTGAGGTGAAAGCTATATGAAAGTGTCTCTGATATTTTTGCGTTGATAAAACTGAAGTGAAAGCTATGTAAAAGTCTATCTAATATTTTTTGCGACAGGACTGTTGAGGTGAAAGCTATATGAAAGTGTCTCTGATATTTTTGCGTTGATAAAACTGAGGTGAAAGCTATGTAAAAGTCTATCTTATATTTTTTGCGATAGGACTGTTGAGGTGAAAGTGTCTCTGATATTTTACTCAGCTTGATAATTCCTACGTGAAAGGTTGGCGAAACTGGTCACCAATAAATTTTTTTAAGTGGAAAAATCACTCAAGTATTTTACTAATTACTTATTTTACATAAAAATATAAACAATAACTTTTATATTTTATAATAATATTTTTAGAATTAATTATTTTTTTGCATTATATGTATTATTATATCCAACTATAAATATACCTTGAATAAATAAATGGTGCTCGCCGCCCGATCGGCATTCTACAATGTGAACTTGGGTGCAAGAGGGTTGCGGACTGCACTACACTATTTTCCCCTAAAAAAACCATGACCACTGGCTCAACATGAGTATATGTGAGATAATCGCCAATCTCCTCTGAGGAGAGGCACTTGATGAAGAAGATAAATAAAAAGTTATCTGTCAATGTAGTTTTTTTTTTTTCAGTTATTCATGGAGTTTTATATTTTAATTTACTAATTTGTTAATTGGAATTAATGAATATCGGCTTAAGAAATGAAACCGCTTTATATATATATATATATTTTTTTTTTTTTATTCGAAAATCTTGGATGATTTTGTATTCTAGAATTGCAGCGTTCTTGTGTGCTGCCTTTAGTTAAGGTTTCCGGTGTTGGCCGGATGCGCTGACGTCACGGGTGCGCGCGCACCACCTCCCCCTCCCCCTTCCCCTCCACCCCTTCCCCTCCCCCCGCCCTGGTAGAGCCTCGCGGCGCGCCGCTAACCTCCCCTAGTTTCTGTGCTCCTGGTACTCAGACGAGTAACTAGTATTTTGGCTGCGCTTTGAATAAAGAAATAATTTTTTTATTGATGGTCATATTAAAATTGATTGTTTTATAAATAAGATTTATTACAAATTAAAATACCTGATTATATATAAATTTTTGTTTTTAATTAAAATTTGATAATATATGTAACTAAATCGTACTCTGTGCTTTCGTTTTCTGCGTTCAGTCGAAGTTTTTGGTGTTTCGGTCGAAAAGCGCAGCATAGCAGAAAAACCCAGCAATTATAGTAGCAACGCTGCCAAAAAAACCTACGTACATATTTTGCATTTTTGCTTATATTAGAAAAAAAATGTATCTCTCATTGCATTTTTTAAATAAATATATTTTATAATTGATATAATTATTATGAGTATTTTTTTATCATATTAAATAATGTTGTGATTAAAATCAATAATTTCGAAAAAAATGCCCAAATCACACATCTCATGTAGAGATCAAAATTTCTATTCGCAAGATAGGATTTTTTTTATTATTTTCAGAATGCTGTGTTGTTATTTGCTGCCTTGTGTAGGTTTCCGAGACTGGGCCGGGGCGGTGACGTCAGGGGGTAAGCACCCCCTCCCCCCGCCCCTAACTAACGGAAACTAACGAGACACCCGCCGCTACCTTATCCCGTTCTGCGCTCCTGGTACTCGAACGAGCAACTAGTATTTTTGCTGCGTTTTAAAGAAAGATTTAAAAATTTATGTCGTTTTGAAAATAATATAAAAATTGATTGCTGCCAAAATCCTACGATATATTTTGTACTAGCAGGCATTATAGAATAAAAATGTGCCTATAACGCATTTTTTTTTGTAATATTAATTACTATTAGGGACTATTAGATAATTATCAATTTGACTTATTAAAACTGTATATCACTAAATCTTTCTGGGCTTTCGTTTTCTGCGTTCAGCTGAGGTTTTCTGGTGTTTTGGTGGAAAAGCACAAGAAACCAGCAATTCTAGTAACAACGACTGCCAAAAGCATTCTTTGTATTTGTACTTATTATATTATAGATAAAAAGATGTCTTGAAGGTCGCTGGTATGATTTCGTTAATTGAATGTATGATTATAATATCGATTAAAGAAATAACCTGCGTGATATTTATTAATTAAAAAAAAAATACTTGTGAAAATTTAAATTTAATTTGTACTCATAGTTTTCGTTTGCTCTGTTTAATCCTCATCTAACGTCCGATTTGTATTTTAGCTGCGTTTTAATAAAATCGTGATAGTATAGTTAAATAGTTTGTATATTATAATTGAAATTATGAAAATCGCACTAAAATGATTCATATTTTTCACATTTTAAAAAATATTATTATTTTACACAGAGTACAGAATAAGACAGAATTATCTTACACAGCTTTGTAAGGACGCAGATTACGCAGATACGCAGATTTGTTTTTCCAATATAAAACTGCGGTGTAGAAGGACCCGAAGACCCACTACACTATTTTCCCATTAGAAAACCATGAGCACTGGTTCAGCATGAGTATATGCTCAGTGAAATGATCGCCAACTTCCACTGAGAAGAGGCACTTGACGATGAAGTTAATTATTATATTATCCAGTCTTCTTCAATCGTCATTAATGACTTTTTATTTAATAGTCTATTTTTTATAGTATTTTATAGAGTGCTCGGTACCAGTTATCAAATGATGAACGATGGTCACCCCAGCATCAGAAACGAGTACCTGTGTGGCAACGGCTCATGACGCAGGAGTGGTTGATAACAATGTTCGAGTGTTCGACTAAAAAGCGATCTTGACTTTGAAATGCTCACACGTGAACGCGATTCACGGCCATGCGATACTAAGTGGAAAATCGGAGGCAGGTTATGTTTACATCTCAATCCACTAATGAAATACGAGCCATTATAGCTGATACTTCTAACCCGACAAGATGACGAGGCCAAAAAAATACCCGCACTTTGTAATGGCAGCCTTTGTTGATGATGGTTCTAATGAAGCTGCGAGCTTGTTGTAACAAAGTAACTAACAAAAACACAATAGTACTTATCACTTACTAATAAAGACATGATATAGAACCCTTATAAAAATATGGACACCCTTAAGTAATATAAAATTACTCAACACTCTGTTTGCTTACATAAAAGGTTGGCAATACTAGTCACAAAAATACAAAAAAAAGATTTAAAAATATCAGAAATACTCTAGTTTATATAACAAAATACTTCTTCATCTTCATGGTAACTTAACGTTGATTCTTTATATTTATATTGACATTGAATATTAACTGCAAAAATATTTTTTTGTTGTTGTATAAGCATCGCAAATCCTCATTGTCAATTATACGTCGGCCATGAATTCTCGCTAATCAATTACAATGTCGCTTTTTAAATCAAAACTAAATGACATAACATGAAAATTTGCTTTCGGATATTTCGCCTTCATATTGTATCACGACTGACCGGATAAATTTGTAATACTCCATATTTTGCATATAAATATAACCGTGGACAACCCAAAGGTAACTTGTCAAAACGTTGTTTATTTTGGCAAAACTATAACGGTTGTCTGTTGAGTTGCGGTAAGCAAAAAAAAAAACCTCTAATAGCTTGTTTATATATTCGATTTAATAATTTATAAACTATTGTAAATAATATATTCAATATTGACCTGTGCAAATATTAAATCGATAAATGCCAAAAAGATCCAATCGATAAAATCATTCTAAGAAATTTAGTATCTATGAGAATTTTTTTATCGGAGTACATATCGATAAAAATTATATTACATAAATATAATTATAAATCCCTATCGGTTTAAATGGTTTTTTTTAAAAATATTTTCGAGAGACTGGTTTAATTTGTAATACTTTATATCAAAATGGCACGAAAATAACAATAAATTATGTTTGAAAGCATTTTCGCTTTTATATGGTCATGACATAAATTAACATGAAATTTGTAAAATGTTCAATTACATTTTCTTTAGTATTCTGTTGTAATAACTTAAAATCTTAATTAAAATCATACTCAACGTTTTATCGAAACTGGATTTTCAGTCTCTAAGTTGATGATCCTGAAATTACCATCCATTAATGGTCATTTCGTTAGTCGCCAGTCTTCGAGTGGTAGACTTTCTCGAGATGTTCGCAATGTAAGACTACTTTATTTTGCGTTATTATTATTATTAAGACGTATATAATATTTCAATATTTAGCTAACTTCTGGCTAAAATGGCTAACTGCGACAGCTCAAGTACTCGTATATGGAAGACGCTTTCAGCCTCAGAAGGTCCTACCTCGGGCGGAACTAAATAAAATGCTTGATTAAAGTTTTTACCAATCCAGCCATTGAAGCATCTCCGGAGTAACAAAAAATATACAAAAAAATATTAATAATTGATGATTTATTATTAAGTAATTATTTCCTTTTCCTACAATTTAGTGACGCTTCACAGTTTTTCTACAGAATTAATTATTAACCGTTAAAATATGTTCATTGGACAAATATCATGAGCCGAGAAATAATTGTCAACCTTACTTTTATTGAAAATAATTCAATTCAATATAATTAAAATATTCATTGATAATGATTAGAGCATGATTTCAATAAAATAGGTGTTAATAATATTCAAAACTTATTGTTGATATCATACATTATATTAAGTTGCAAGTTTTTGAAGAAAATCGTTTGAAAATCAAAATTCAATTTTTTTATAGAAAGTCCATAATGGAATTCCATTTTGATATTTTCTTAGTAAATTTTTTTTTCATATGACTAGTTTCATTTTTTTCATTTTCCATCAAAACTAGTAACATTGAAAATCACTAAAATACATTATTTTTAAAAATAAATATTTATAGCCAATGAATGACTTTCAATAATATTTTAAGTAAGTTTATATTTTCGCGAATATTTTCCAACATAATTTTTGCGCATTTAGCCTTTGCAATCCGTGTTGAGTTTAAATTGAGTTCATCGTCATGGTTTGTACCAAATATATAAATTCCCTTACAAGACGTGGATAATGAATGACCTCTGGGCCATGCACAGGACTCGATACCCAAAATTTATAACATGGAATCATTTGGACACAATGCGTGACTTGCTATCGTAAATCCTGAATATTCCAGTTATGAAGTCCAATAAATATCAAAAAATATACTCACCGCCATAAAAAACGTACCCAATTCCCAAACTCTATAATTCAAGCTTTGGATTTTATCCAGTCCCTTTACTTTTGCTCTTGAGGAAAAATATATTTATATTTATTCAGATATTAATCGATGCAAATATTTACTCATATTAGTGTGTTGGTACAAAATGAAGTTATATGTTATATGTTTATTTATCTTTTAATCATCAAATACGTAATATAATAAATCATGTAGACTTACTGATTATATCTCAAAATGGATAACAATTTGCATCAGTAATTCATTCAGTGTTAGCGATTGCATTTGCATCTTATCATCAAAATTAGTTTATTTAATATTTTAGAGAACATTAATTTAATCATAACGAATGGCATATGTTATAATTTATCAATAAGATTTAGATTAAATTAATAAATGCATACTCGGCTAGGAGGATTCCTTCAAAAGTTATATTCAAGAATAATATGATCGGATATTTTCCATAATTTTTTTATTCATAATACTTCCACAACTCTCTGACTTTGTTTGATTTTGATTCTTAAAACTTATTTATGCAATTCGTACTGATTTTTCAGCACAGGTCAGATATCATATTTTTAATAAAAATTATCGTGATGGTTAATCTTACTAGACGTAGCAATTCCGTTTGCTTTAGATTTTTGTATATAGTATGAAATACCTTAATGAAATATTTTTTTTGAGAATAAAAGATTCTTTCCACTTTGAGTGTGCGTAAATAATTATCTTAATAATGTATCTACCCGTATCGCAGATTAATCTAATCAAATAAGATGCAACGTGTAAAATAAAAGGAAGATATTGGTTAAGTGTTAAGTGTTAAGTTAAGTGGACAATTTAGGGGGGCTGAGACCTTTGATGGGTCCATTTTCGAGTTTTTTGATAATTTTAGAAAATATTTTGCAAAATATCTACTGCACCAATAAAAAAAATGTAATTCCAGAACCTAGATACATTCCTTCTTCTACATGAACAATTTTTTTTAATTCTTATATATCTATTTTTTATATGATAAATATGTGTTTTCCCGATTGAAGTTTAGGCATTTGGACTGATGAATCTAGAACCCTAAGCATTTAGGTGTCCTTTTTTTAATTGAATTTAAAAGATTACACATAAACCTATGGTAAGGGATTAAGTTAACAGTAGTTTTGGTTTTGAAAAGTCGTAATTTTTTTTATAATATTCTGTACAAAAATCAACTTTCAATATAGAAAAATAAAGTGACAAAACTTTGCAGGTAAAAATACACCTTTTTTGTCGGTACAGAGCTGACTCGGAAATCGAAAGCGAAGCGAATCGTGTCAAAACTCGAAAATGAACCTTTCGCCAGATGAAGTGTTGTCACCAAACGTCGGGGATGTGATGTGATGAGTGCAGGAATGGTGTATGGTTGGAAATCAGAAGGCTGGCGAAATAACATGGTTAATAACTTCGATACTGCGAGGTCTCTCTGGAGAGGCTGTTTATATAGTGTCGTCATTCGTGGATGTCGTAATCAGGTAATTACTAGCGACTCGGGGGGTGTCTTATTTCAAGGGTCTAAGTTCCATAATCGAGTTTTTTGGATCATTTTCAAGTCCGTTTTGCAAAAAACCGACTGCACCAATCAAAAAAAATTAAATGCTTAAAGTTAGATAAATCCCTTCTTCCGAAAAAAATTTTTTTTCATTTCTTGTAAATTTACTTTTAAAAATAAAAAATAAAAAAATCTTTAACTTCAAGTTTTATTTTACCCTGAAAATGGACGTTAATTGAATAATAAAAAATAGATGAATATAATTTATAGTTTTTTTTAATACTCTATAAAAAAAATAACTTTCTACATAGAAAATAGAGTGACAATTAAATTAATTGAATGACACGATTTCGCCAGGTAAAACGGTTTTTTTTTGTGGCAGACGGGGGATGGACACCAAGCGAGGTTATGTATGACTCAGCGATGTAGCGATGTCGCCACAGACCCATCAAAGGTCTCAGCCCCCTCGGGAGTATTTTGATTGGACTGCCAGAGTGCCCCTCGGGCGCAGGGCACACACAAAAGTAATTGCAATTTATGAGATATAAATATTTCGCGAGCTCGGATGATTCAGCTCGCGGGGCTGGCGGGACTCTGGACCCGGCTGCTGGCGGACGTGCCGGGCCCCACGAGGCCCCTCGCCCCCCGCCAGGGTGCCCGCTGATTGACAGCTGGACAGCCGACAGGAGCCCGTCTCACCAATTCGGAGAGGAGCATACTTGAGCCGTGATCGCATCCGAGAGACTCGTAACACGCTGAGCGGAGCGAGTCTTTCTGACGCAGCCCATCGTAGCAGATTTTGAATAAAAAATCTGCTTTTGATTTGGCATCGGAATTGGAATTCCTCTTGTACACTGTATGAAAAATTTTACTTGTTTGGCACATTTCGCTATTGTGTACCTTTACTGATTGACGTAGGTATTTGGCAGTACAGTTAAACGTCGATACAACGGACAAATTGAGATGTGGGGGCGTCCGTTGAAGCCAAAAGTACGTAATATAAAAATAGGTTTAAAATAAATCAAAAAACTTTTTTTTCAATATACAGTGTATGTATTTAGATATAAATAAAAAATACAAAACACTTGTCTTCGAACACTCGCCGTGAATATCGACGCGCTTGTTTTCGGTAATCCCACTAAAAATGAATTCAAGTTTTATTTACAATTTTAAAGTTTGCTGTTTTTTTATAATCAACTCTCGAAAATAACGATATTTTTTTTTTCATTTTTACAATTAAAAAGTTTTTAATTATTTATCACTTGACCGGATTTTTTGTCCGTTAAATAGAGGTCCGTAATATCGTGGTTTTACTGTATATCTAGAATACACATAACCATAATAATGAATCATTACAAATTTTAGTACAATACAATTTTTATATTATCATGTTCGTTGCCAAGAAAAAATAGAGATTTTTCCGTTATATCCACTTCAATAATTTTTTTATTAGAGTTTTTGTTTGAATTTAACAAACTTCAATAAATATATATTAACATGCTTTTACAATTAACAACACTAATATACGCAAAATTTCCTTATAATCTTCATCAAGCAAGCCGTATACATATCTCATATTGAATATACATGTGCTTGCAACACAATTTCCATTGTATGCTAATAGTTACAAATTATACTAATTCGCCTCAATTAAATCACAAAAAGTGAATAAATATTTGTTGTTTACAGGAAAAATAAACGGATTTCCTTTTCATGTACATTTCATAGTAATGTGTCTATTAAAAAAACGCGTTCGTTTTAATTTTTTTTCATTGTTAACACAACACATGCGTTGCTTGCAGTGATTACTATAGCTGGACTGTCTCTTTTCAGAAGCCTCGAGAACAAATAGTGTCGTTCAACACAATACCGAAGCACCTGCTTAATTGCTGACAGATTCAACAATTAAAGATGAATTTCAAACATTAATTAGCCGTCCTGGTAACAATAATTATCCATGGTTTCTTTAGTGCAGTAATCTTGAAACCGCAATTTCCCATGATGACATAGACTTAATAGGACAATAATTACATGCTTACAAAAAAAAAAAAAAACCTCTCAAAAACGATGCTGGACTTGCTCTAATCTCTGCAAAGTTCTGACCCCTCAAACAATAGAATTTTAACGGTTTAAAACATTTTTTATAAGCATGAAGTTTTATACAAATTTTAGTATTGATTTTATATCTAAATATGCAACTACTGTATATGTACTACAATCAATAATTTTTCGTGATTTATTTATTAAAGTAACTTCCGCTATATATATCTAAGATCTTAAACATGTGTTCACAATGATAATATTGGGCACGATTCTTTTCACGATTTCCACGAATTGGCGACATCCAAGTTTAGATATCTGAACGAAGTATACTAGCTGCCATGATATGTAAGGTGAGAGCAGACCAGGTGGTCAAGCGAAATTTAAAGCGACCAGCAACAGCTGCGACTTGGTTCAGCTTCAGCATTGAGTATTCAAAAGAGAGTTATTAATGATCACATTGTTGATGGGAAGTTAGAGTTTTGGTAATAGCCTGGCGCTAAAAGAAATATTTAGCGATTTCGATTGCGTTTCAATTGCTCCGGTTGCTTTCATGAAAAATATTGATTTTATAAGTATACTAGAAATGTAGCCCGTCACAGAATGACGTATTCGATGAACGATGCAATAGTGTTTGGCTGAATACTCGAATAGCTGGGTACTCGAATTTAAAGAAGACGCTGCTCACATTTTCCTTCCAATTCATTGCATGACATTTCTGTCACATTTCGTGTCACAAACAACGCATCACTTTCACTGCACTGTGCTTTATTTGATGCAGTCTTTATCACGTTCAATTGTGCAATTCTTTTGGAATTACGTTTGCTGTGCGTAGACGGTGTTATTTTTTTAGGAGGCATTTTGAGTTATTAATAATTCCTAAAGCAATTTCGATAAAAAAAATACAATTGTTACTTGTGTCAAGCTGACATAAACGGGAAATTTCTAAGAAGCATCAAAATTTGTTTTTTTTTTGTAAATGTTATAAATTTGAAATTCTCGCGGTGAACGACAGAATCATATAATTCGCACATATTGAAACTTCTTTAATTAGTTTACGAATGAAAATATTATCCTATCGTCTTGAAATTCGGCACATAACTGCTGAACTTACATGCATAAAATCAGCGTTGTATCTTTTAAGATATTCTATAGAGAACCAAAAAATGAAACACACACACACAATGGATATTATTATTATAGATTTATTGGATGGTGATTGCGTCCCTGCGCGTGTGTCTATCTAGACAGAATAATGAGGCAGCGCAAATTGCCGGCTCGTCGGAGATGTCAGTCCGGATTTGCACAAGTGCTGGGCAGAGAGGATCTGACGCGACCCGCGTGTGACGTCACGGCGCCTGTCGCATCAGCTGTTGGCCGTAATGGCGAGTGACAGGCCGAGGAGGGCTTCCACCTCGAGACCTGCCCGAGGGGGGCCCCGAAGCCTCGGCTTGCCTGCCAACACCGCGAGGTCAATGACCTCTACGTCCTGCCGATCGAAAACTAAACCAAGTCCGAAAATGTACGAACTTAAAATTTTGCATTGTGTTGTAAATTGATCGAACATATACATAATTAATTTTGATATCAAATGGTGATTGGGTTATGGCGTCCTCTTACTTTGGGTGTTTTTTTTATAGTTTTGCTGAAAAAAAAAAAAAAAAAACACAAAGAGGACGTTATTAGCTAATCACCGTTCACCCGTTTCATTAATTTTTTGAACAGTTTTTACTCTCAAATGAATCAACCTATTGTCATTTTTTAAATAAATGAACAATGTGTAGTTTAAAAATTCAATATTTATGACAGAGAGTACTTGGTGGACCACGTGTTCTTATTTTCTCATTATCAAACAGAGTGACTCTTGATAATGTCAACGTGAAAGGTTGGTCACAATAAAAACGAACACGTGGAAAATCACTCAAGTATTATTAAAAATATTAATGTGAAGTTTATATTTTTGATAAAAAAAAATACTCGATGGCATTCGAGCCGAATATTTTCTCCAACTTGTTATCATTTGATGCTACCGGTTTCCGGATGCATGACCAAGCATGTTGGCGAAAAATCTCAAAAGAATCTCAAATCAACCAATCCGAATATCCTTTATTAACCCAATCCGATAAGTATATCGTGATTATTACAATTTAGGACGATCGCGGCATTATCGCCATTTTAGCTTTGTCCTTCAACGGAACTTTTGTGGTTCAACGGAACATCAGCGCACTTTATTTTGAAGACCTCAACAATTTGTATGATTGGTTAGCGCTATAGGCCATCACAGAAGCTTCCTCGTCCGCTAGATTTTTTTTTAATTGCTAATGGCATTCGATTAGCAATAATTTTCACGCAGGCCTACAAAACTGTCGGTCCGTGGTTTTGCATATTTTCCCAACAGTAAAATAATATTTTTAATTCTTTTAAAACATCAAAAAAATGTCTACGCTTGAAACGTTGCCACACGACGGTTTGAGTTGTTTATTATTAATTTTAAATCCAATAAAGGTTGAGCACGCCTGCTGCACGGTTCATTGACGACACGACGATGCGCTTTGGCGCATATTTAGATTTGAAATATAAAATAATGGAAAATTATTTAATGATTTCCGCTCGAGCATCAAGGATTAAATTATTATTAAAAAAAAATTACGCACAGAGGCCGTTTTTGAGGACAAGTGAAAAAGATGTACGACACTTGTAATATTTTTTGACTGATCAATTGAAGGTGGGAATTCTGTTTAATGCAGTTATCAACACGATCTCTTTACATAAATAAAATGAAAAAAACATCTAACCGTACAAAACGTTCAAACGTTGCAAGCTGTACATACACTCGGAGTGCATTTGTTCAAAAATCTTTATAAATTATCCACACAAGCTGTTCATTTGTATTAATGTTAATATGAATGTAATAAATCAAAGGGAGACCCCGCGATTGCACACCTGAATGTAAGAAATAGACTCCGTAATATATGCAATAACATGCTAATTAAAATACACGCGGTGTTTATCATTAAAAATGTATCAATTCAAAAACTATTACAAAACGCAGTACAAATCACTTTTCTTTTTAGTGCAAATTTATTTTTAGTATTTTAATCTTGAGCGTGTCGTTGATACGTTCATTTCGTCCGATTAAACATGTCTGTCTTCATTTAATATTTATAATAACAAACCCTTTCCTCAGGATGATGATACAAACAATACGGATTTTTCAGGAGTGACCCTAGAAATCCCAGCAAGTGTTTTTTTTATTGTTTTGATAAGTATTTATAAATGTTTATTATTACCTAGATTTTTTTTAAACATGACGACCAATGCTATCGATGAAATTCAGCTTAATGGTATTGATCTTATCGTTATAACTTAAATTTATACAACACGTATCAAACAGAGTAAACCGTGTTATTGAGTGATATTTAAAAATGAAATGAAATTGCTTTCATGCTTTTGACGCCACACTTTGATAAAAAAAAAAATTAGACACACCTGTTTTATTGTTGCTAAGCAATAAAAAGGGAGACTTACGTTTTGTGTATAAAGCAGATATATTTTTTATTTTAAACGTGGTTATTATTCTTACAAATATATACAGCGTTTCTCAGGTTTTCATACACTTCAATACTTCGCATTTCTTTTTTAAGTCGATAGTACCTTTTGAAAGATAAGATGTATTTACTCAGTTCGGTAGGTGTGTCGATCGTTTTCAACAGATTGCTTGGATGGTAACAATAGCATTATTTTATATCAGCAATAAACTAAGTCTAGGGGTAATTAAACCTGCCTGAAAATATTGATTGCATATGCAAAATCTGGCACACAATTAAACATTACAACAAACATGGAAATCCTCGTACAAACATGTGGGGATCATTGCCAATTTCAGAAACGTCACCTGTTGTCTGCAAACACAGCTCGTGTTGTGATGTTAAATACATTGAGTAAATAAATAATAAATTAAAATAAAAAAAATAATAAAGCAACCAATACTTTAAAAGAAACAAACTTACTAATACAGTATTGCAATTAATAAGGACACGCAATCATCATGCTTTAAGTATTTACTAAGAAATCAAATTTTATACTTTTTTTTTAATAAAAATTATTTTTGTGGTTTTGTAACGCTTTTGTGCTTATTTGTGACCTATATATTTAAAAAGTCATATCAAAATGTAGAAAAATCACAAATATTTTAATGGAATACCACCGTATTTTTTACTCTTTTCTGCGTAGAAACCAAATCATGCATAAATATTTGATTACAGCAATTAGACTATTCTTTATTATTTTTTGCTCTATAAGACATCTGCAATGTAAAAATATAGAAGATTTTATATTTATTTTTTCCTATTTATAATAAACAAACCTTGACAAAATTAATGTTTTTACCAGCAGGCAGTCTTGATGCTGGGTACAAATAAAAAAATTGTGTATAAGGACTAATTTTTTTTATGGCATCATTGTTAGTCATCGTGATTTTTTTTTAAATATTTTAACACCGCAGCAAACAAGAACGCGTGCGATTAATTTATAATAAATAAATATTAAAAACGAATGTCGCCTAGTTTCCATCAAACGTAGTTACATGCTACGTCAAACCAATCAACTCCCAAGAATGAAAATTAATTTAATCAACACCTCATATACATAATTCGTGAAAAGTAATTATCAATTAATAATTCTAAAATCTTTATTAAGACGTTAGTCATATCGATAGGTCAAACAAAATTGATCTGCCTAAAATAAAGACGTGTTTGTCGCAAAGTGCATCGAGATTGTTACTAATTTAAATAATACACTTGAGATCAATAAAACGACATTTTTCAAAGAGTGGCCTTGACAGTTTTTTAGGCCAATGCTACTGTGCAGTTTATAGCTAGGCGTAAAAACTATTGAGCTTGAATTGGGAAGGTTGGGGCCGTTCGGAATGAGTTGACACAGAGCCCTCATGCTGCATACAAATTCGCTGTGTTCATTTATATACATAAGCATATCATATTCACGATTGCCTCGGCAGCTACCTGGCGAGAATAGAACGATGATAATGACGACGCAAAGCATACGAGATAGCATTTGTGTTACAGGGCTGATGCCACATGGACGAAGCAGGATCGCATCCCGTCCATATTGGCAAGCAGCCTGGGACGCAGTTGATGACTTCTGCGAGAAGATCCAGAATACCTGGAGAGGCCTCAGCTAGTGAGCCCCTCCCTCCCTCCGTGACTACGACTTCATGTCTTACTCCCTCACAGGAAGCATGAAGATAGAAAAGCCTTGTTACAGGAACGCAGCGAATGACAATGAATATGCCTGCGAGGGACCGTTCATCCGGACCGGATCTGGAATATTACCTGACGAGAATAGGACGATGACAATGACGACGCAAAGCACACGAGATGGAACAGGGCTGGTGCCACACGGGCGAAGCAGGATCTCATCCCGTCCATATTGGCAAGCAGCCTGGGATGCAGTTGATGACTTCTGCGAGAAGGTCCAGAATACCTGGAGAGGGCTCAGCTAGTGAGCCCCTCCATCTCTCCGTGACTACGACTTCATGTCTTACTCCCTCACAGGAAGCATGAAGATAGAAAAGCCTTGTTACAGGAACGTAGCGAATGACAATGTGAGGGAACTTCCCCGCAGGGACGGTTCACCTAAAAGAGATGACTGTCGGAACTAGAAGATTACCTGCCGGTTCCTCAGCTCCGGTTGTTTTATAATATATTTTGGTTATTTACCTATAGCTCGCGAGAGTGCAATTCCCACTGAAACACCGTGTATTCCACATTAAACCACGCCTATGACAACAAGTCGATAGATTGTATATACACAAAAGTTGGCCATCCTTGATGTGGACTATTCGTTGAGCATTCATTGGTCATCAATCAATATATTTTCCCTACACAAACTCGTTAACTAAATTAGAGTAATCCATGTAGGTTCGCTACCACCTAAGCCACATCTTGTAAGCCCCACAACCTGCGGGCACGATCATGCGACAGCCACATACAGTATTGTAAGCATAGCCCTAACAACTATTGTAAATTAACATAAGAAAATAAAGAATCTTGGAATTTATTTTTTTGCATACATTGGTCGTTTATTTATTTTACTAGACGCAAATTTGCTGTTTCGCATGATTTGCCTTCAAGCTTGTATGCTAGAAATTGTTTCGTTTAATGTACGTAATTAGTGACATCTGTTGAAGAAATCTAACGTTCAGACAGCCAAAGAAAGTTACACTTTAATTTCAAAATGGTGAATAACAATTTTAGATTAATCTAACGACTTCATCGGACCGTATCAAATAGTTGAAAACATAAAAATAATTCGTTCACAATACCTGCCTGATCTGTTGTTATGGCCTATTTTATAATATGTTATAATATATCCATATGCTTTATTTTATTGGTGACCGGTTAAGTCTCACAGCATATCATTCACAAAATAAAAAAAACCCTATGGCTATTTATTCAATATTTTTACTCTGACGTTGTGTGATAACTATATTTTACTTGTGTCTAACTTATAACTAGACTATTACCTTGTATGGTTAAAAATTATATTTAAGAATAAAATAATAGTAATTGATTGATTTACTGACTATAACTCGAAAGCAGACCTTCACAGTCGCCTTGCATGCCTTCAAAAACGTACACAATTACCAGATAAATAACCGCTTATCGATCAACATAGACGTAAAACTCAAAAAAGATTGCTAATCTATATCATGAATGTGCAACGCTAAATCGATGCAATGCAACGTGATATAGTATTATAATATTATGAATTATAATTTCCCTGGATACTTATGTAAATAAATAAATAATTTCGTTTAGTATATTTTGTTTCGGGACAGTGATCATCAAGTTTATCTCAAGGTATTCGTATGGTGAAAAAAGGCGTAAATAGTGTCTAAGTATAATTGTAAGATAGTTTGGTGGTTAGACACAAAATGAAATCTCGAATCGAGTAATTAAATACAACACGCTGTATTTACAGTTTACGGTTCAGTGATGGCAATGCTACTTTAAAAAATCACCAATTACTCTATACGCAAATCACCTGATTTATTGATCAGCGTTTCAGAAACGGAGCGCAACCTTTTGTGTGACCGATCGAATTTAATACCGTCGAATGTTTATTTTACTTTCTGGTGTAACTATTTTTGCAAGTAACCATGAGAAAAATCGAGGCTTTGGATATGTGGCTTTATGAGAGAATCCTTGAAATACCACGGGTTGAGAGAGTCTTGCACAGAATGCGCAAACAAAGAGAAATCCTGACGATGGTAAAAAAGGTTTTTCATCAAGTGTTTTTCCTCAGAGGAGGTTGGCGACCATTTCACTGCCATTTCACAGCGTTCATGGTTTTCTAAGGAGAAAATAGTGTAGTGGGTCCTCGAGTCCTTCTACACCGCAGTTTTATATTGGAAGGAAAAGCCTGCATATTGCTGCTGCCCAATAGCATTATTATATAATCCTTTACTTAAAAACCTCTGGCGTTTAGATCTGATACTCCTTCAGCAGCAAGCTACAGAAACAATAGCAGGAGCCTCCCCACCTAGATAAAGTACTTCCAGAGCATATCCCTCCACAATCAATCGATTCTTTACACATGCTCAGGGTAAAAAATGTTAAAGTCTCCTATATATTAATTTTAGATTAATGTCAATCTGAATGCGTTTTTATTTACCCATGCAGGTATTAGTATGTTTATGTGATTAAGCACATTTTTTCATACATTGAAAACGATTAAAGAAAACTCTCAGAAAATATCATCGTGACTTGTGAGGGATTCGAACCCACATCCCCAAGCTTTCATGGCCGGTGCATTTATCCAACTATGCTAACGAGCCACTGCAATTTAGTGAGAATTTTTAATAATCATAATCTACATATGAACTAATATGCTCGGGCTAATCAATATTTAATGATTTGCAAACACTGGACTTTTTAATTAAAGTAACAAGTGAAGCATTTTTATATCCAAGTCTGGTTATTATTATTTTTAAAATCTATTGATGTTTAGCCGAGACGCGCACCATTCAATTATATTAATTTTAGATTAATGTCAATCTGAATGCGTTTTTATTTACCCATGCAGGTATTAGTATGTTTATGTGATTAAGCACATTTTTTCATACATTGAAAACGATTAAAGAAAACTCTCAGAAAATATCTCACTAAATTGCAGTGGCTCGTTAGCATAGTTGGATAAATGCACCGGCCATGAAAGCTTGGGGATGTGGGTTCGAATCCCTCACAAGTCACGATGATATTTTCTGAGAGTTTTCTTTAATCGTTTTCAATGTATGAAAAAATGTGCTTAATCACATAAAAATTAAAGTCTCCTATTTTGGCAATATTTTTCGAAACAATAAATGCAGTACAGTTTCCTACAGCAGATTGTCCAAGGGAAAAGGAGAAAACTTACGTGGATGCTGAATTTACGACAGTGGCTGAAAGTCGGAAGTACGGCTTAATATAAATATGTATTCAATGAAATGGTCACCAACCTCCTCTGAGGAGAGGCACTCGAAAAAGATCACATTTATCTTAAAGACTACTGCAGCTGCTTGTCCAGGGAAAGATCCAAGGAAAAAAATGAATTGGAAGAAGAAAGCTTAGATGGATGCAAAATACAGGAAGTCGGCAGTATTGCCGAATAAGTAAGATAGTCACCAACCTACTCTGAAGAGAGGCACTCGAAGAAGATTCCATTTAGCTTAAAGCCCACTGCAACTGGAATTGGATGAAGAGAGTTAACATGGATGCGAAATTCTCGCTAAATGCTGAAAGTCGGCAACACAGCCAAACCAGTGAGATGGTCAAACAGCGTACTCTGAGGAGAGGCACTCGGAGAAGAAGTGAAATAATGGATGTCTTGCCAGAGATCGTATCATGTCTGTGTACTCGAATGAAGGCAATATTAGCTCAGATTGTGCGACGTGCCCTTGGGGGGCGACACGCATCGGGAATTATATAACTCAGGCATAAAGAGGCTGCAATTCGGTTTATTGGTCGTTGGTACTTTACTTTGCCGACAAATTGTCAATAAGTGGGGACGATGGCGACGAGGTGGGGCGAATAAAATGCCCGCTAAGAATCTATAATATCCAGTTTATATTTAATTGTTTCGTAATAAACATTGATGACATCCAATTATAATTTGAATAGTATCTAACTGTGATTGTGCTTCAAAGGTATTTTACAGTTTCGGGAATGTGACAATGTTTCCCCGTGGATTGAATTGATATAACGTGTTAAATTGATAAAAATTAAAAAGCGCTTGAATTATTGAATGGATTATTAACACCGATTTTTTTTTTAGAAATATATTTTTGAAGAAAATTTTTCGTCTTGAATGTTTACTGCAGAATTAAATTATTAGTTGTACTGCAAAAACCTCGTCAAAATATTTTCATTAACTAAATATTAACAAATTTTTTTTTTTTGTTGTGAGTATATTCAGTGTTTTGCACCTGCTAGCAACGAAGCGATTCCAACATTTGTAATTTTAATTATAAAGCATTTGTTGTTTAAATTATTACTTTAAAAAATGTCTTAAATCCTAAAGAAACCTTGCCGCAACAAGCGAGTGATTTCACTCGATCCGACAAAAGACTGTTATTATTTAGTACACACAGCATTGCAGTGCAATTTTAAACGATGCTAAACAAAACGAATTGCTCCAAGTCGCATTACAATGCAATCTTGCCTTCTTAAAATAATATTGCGACATAAATAACCGATTGCAAAACTCCTCGTGGATGCTGCAGGGAGCTCGCATTGCCGCCGCGGCCGACGGTCGACGCGAGTGTCAATCACAATTTGTAGGTTAGAAAAATGACAAGCTAGATTTACAATCGAACAAAATGTTAATTTTCCATTCAAAACGTTGTGAAACGATGCGCATTTCATCAAACCTTATTTCACAATGAAGCAGGTCTTCTGAAACGCCCCAGCGTCAGAGGATGCGAGTCGCGTCAGCCGATCTGACATTGTGTTATTTTCCGTCGCTCGTTTGGGTTCAATCGAAGGATGTCTGACCGGGAGCAGCGCGAGGGGCCGAGAAGGATCACCACGTACAATGTGGCGCTCCACGACGAGGACTCCTCGCCGGACCACAATAAGAGGTTTCGATCCCTGAGCCTGACGACGGACGGAGGAGCCGCGGGCCAGGGCGCCTCTGATAAGACTCGCATTCTCGACAGCTCCGATGGGAACGGCTGGACGGACGCGGCGGACGTCCCGGCCAGCGTCGTCGAGGGCAGGGTGGAAGTCTGCGAGGACGACGGGCGCTGCGGCCCCAAAAAGTAAGTACCACCGCTTCTTCTCAATCTACTTTAGTCAACGCACTAAATATTTCATGCATCTTATTACAGTGCTTTTAATATATGTAAATCAATAATATATTAATTTCTGGGTCAAATGGCAAAGTGCAGTATCAGATTCTACCCGCAGTGTATTGCTTCATGACAGTGTAATTTTTCATTCGTAATTATTATTCTTGCCCAAACTGTTTTGATGGTCTTTGAAAAGTCTTTGATTAAATTTACAATTCATTTCAGGTAAGTTATTGAAAAGCTTTTATCATATCTCTATCTCTAAAAAAAATGGCACAACTTTCTTTAGAATTCATGATTTAACCAGAATTTTGACGCGTATCATACCGCAGTTTATAAAATATCAATATTATTATATATAACAAAATACTAGTGGTTAAAACCTCTAGTCCTCTCTGTAAATCTTAAAATAAAAAATAAATAAATAAAGGTACATCTAATTTGAATGTGCACTTGACGTCGTACCAATTTCTGTAACATTTAATTTTATCATCCTCAAATTCGTATTCTGAAGACACCGAAAATCTTACATTATATAATTTTATCTGGTTTTAGCGAATAATGTAGACAAGTTGTATGTAGACACATCAGGTAGATCAAATATAAAATGCTTTAAAGCTGACCGACGCAAGTGAGCGGGCCCAATGTACTTAAAAAGTTACCTGCCTTGGATCTATGGATTTATCCTGGCGTGCTTGCACCGCTTTCCGAATCTATAAAATACAGAATAACATTTTGTACAACATCGCTTTTATCCAAAATTCAATATTTTTACTAATTATTTTCAACTTATTGCTTAAAGGCGGGCAATAATGTGTCAATAACTACATTCAATTTATTTATCTTTAGCGTGAATGATAAGGATTATCTATTCCAGAGATGTCCAATACACACAATTAATATGAGTATCTAATGTAAACATGGAAGAAAAAAAAAAAACATTTTAAAGATTACCTTTTTGTTGTTTTTTCTCTTCATTTTATTTTTTTATTTCACAGTATCAAAAAAATTTCAGCTCAGCTTTTGTCAATGTTAACAACTGATCTACCTTATTCTAGTGACACGAATATAGACGAGAACATTATTGTAGCATAGTCGTAGGGTATTCTTAAATATTATAGCTTCAATAGTACACTAAAGTATTTGTTATTATCATAGACTATTTTTATAAATATCCATAATATAATAACATTAACGTGGACTTATAAGTGTTAATTCAGGAAGTCCATGGGTACTTGTTATTTATTTATAATGTTTATCATAAAAACAAATAGTTGCCCAAGTATGGTTAGTCACATCGTAACTTTTTATCTTAGGTAGATTCATAGAACCTTTGATTGTGTGTTTAATATAAAATAAATTGATAATAAATCCATTGGCTTAGCCTGGTGCTATCTTGTGAGATATTGGAGTTCTCCTTGGGCTGCCATTAAGAGTGTAATCAACGCACTCGGTTTTTTATAACAATTCAGTGTTATTGTATTGTAGTGTAAAAGGTCCACTAGTCTTTAATTCTTATCCTTGTGCAAACATGGCTGAAGAGGAGACCTCAATGTTGTAGTAAGTGTTATTACATCCTTTCTGCTGTAATCCATCGCTCATAACCAGTGTGCCGTTGATCATCAGGTGCATTGCACATAACCTCAATCTAGCCCTTCTTAACCATGGGTCATATCTTTAGTTACCAGGCTGGAAAGGTGACATACGGCTCCACCCCGAGCCCCGGGACTTCTGTCAATAGAGTGATATTCTGCGTTCACGGGAATCCTTCAACAGGATGTTGCGCTGTTATGGACAATTCCAGACCACTCCCTTCAGCTGATGTTCCATACGGTGAGCCAAATTGATGTCGCCTATATATTTTTAAAACAAAAGTTTTGCTTTTTATGAAATAAATTCATTGCAAAAGAAGTTTTAATATTATTGTATTAATAAGCATATTTTGTAAATAAATTGTGCTTACAATTACGCTTTCATTGTGCTTGAAAAAATGATTATATCTGTATTATTTTTCACTTACCGAGTAAATGTAAACAATCATTTGATATCAGCGAAATCTGTCGGAGTTAAATGTGATATATTTTTTATATACATTGGGTACACTTTATCAATCTGGCGTGCGAAAGTCGGTGTTGTGCTATGTGCAAAATAAATTCTCTAATCATATTATTATCTACATATTACTGAATTATTTTTATTAATTGTGAATCTTATCTCAATTGAATTGTTAAGATATGTTCAATTAATAATCTTGATCTTTGAATTCAAGTAGCTTTTTCTTGATGAAAATATTTAAATTCTTACATCACTTTCTCTTAGTTATTCAATAAATTTGATAATGTGACAAAAGAACACTACTTTAACATTGTAGATGATCAACAAAAAAGTATAATATGCTATATGGGCATATATATTTATAAACAGTCATTACAATCCAAAATTGGATACTATTGTCTATAAAATAAATTTTAAATTATATTTTCATTATAGTATCTCTTTTTCCTTGGTATAAATGCAAAAATGTGACCCCATTTGTTCAGAGCAAGTAAATATTATCATTTCATTGTTTTAGATTTTTTTTGTTATCATTTTATTACTTACTTTTTTTAATAAATTAATTGCTTATTTAAATCAAAATTATTATTGATATCGGGTATATTTTTATTACTACATGAGAAAAGCTCAAGTAGTATAGTAAGAAAGTTTGCCATGTATAAATTTTCATAAATTGGTTTGTTTAACAATTTGTTAAGTACGGTAAGTATCTATAATTTTTGCTTTAGACATCTCAGGCAAGAGTTTATTATAAACTATTGGTATTTCATATTTGAGTAAATAGTATGTCTCTGTGATTTCAAAAAAATTATTATTAATTATCCTGAGGCATTTTTCAACCTGTATTTTAATTAATTTATGTATATTGTCTTTCAGGACATTGCCATAAAAATCGGAATGAAGAAATAGACAAGAAAGCTCGTCGAAAACTAATCATCGCCAGTATTCTCTGCGTGATATTTATGATTGCAGAGATTGTCGGTAAGTTAATATTTTAAAATGCCGAATCATAAATTCTTACATTCGTCGATACGTGACGAAATTGCAAGAATTTACATCTTCAAGCGGTATTTGCTGATATGCATAACAACAAATACCCGATTTGCTGAGCATGGTTATAAATATTTTCACATTTTGGTTTAAAATAAAGTCCAAAGCTCAGGTTTGCTTGTCATCAAATTACTTACATGATTCATATTGTAGATTTTAATTATATATGTCATACATATTATAGTTAAATAACTATGCTAAAAAGGGATTATTTATTATGAATATCAAAGCAAAACTCTGCTATGGAATCAAATAATCAATCTCTTTTTACATAATATATAGATATATTATTGATTTTGTTATATACATGATATTGCTAATATTCCAGCTGCCTGTTAGTCGAGAGCTTATGGTTACTTCAAACATATGTTCGAATAAGAGCAAATCAATTTAGATATTTTCAATCCTTAAAAAAATATAAATTACCTTTACCAAGCTCGGTGAAAAGGATAACTCACCGAGAAAGAGTAATTGATTGAAGTTTACTGTGATTTTTGTTTGTATAAGATAAATACTGGACACGCAATCGGTCAATCATATAACTGTTAGCATCTAATCACTATACTTGTACTCGGCAACCTGTCTTTGACTTGCAACCCTCATGTTTAACAAACTTTTTATTTAGAATACTTAAGTTTTGATGGCTCTTAGTCACAGAGCTCACATTAAAAACATGACTAGTAATGTTTGAATATACTTTTTAATTTTTCAGGTGGTTACCTATCGAGTAGTTTGGCAATAGCCACGGACGCAGCTCATCTTCTGACGGACTTTGCGAGTTTCATGATATCACTGTTTTCCATATGGGTAGCTAGCAGACCGGCCACCAGGACGTACGTTTCTCTTTCAACTAAATAAAAAAACTTGTTGAAAATCTAATTTAATACCTGCTATTTATTTTATAAAAGCTATTACGTATATCAAATTTAGTGATTTTTTCTGTATACATAAAGTAAGTAATGATTTCGTGACTTATATTTTTTGTATATAATACATGTACGGTTTTTGTAATTTCAGAATGTCATTCGGCTGGTACAGGGCAGAGGTAATTGGTGCCCTGACATCAGTGCTGATGATCTGGGTGGTGACGGGGATCCTGGTGTACCTTGCCATTGAACGTTGCATCAAACAAGACTTTGAGATCGATGCGACTGTCATGCTGATCACCTCGGCTGTCGGTGTAGCTGTCAACATCATGTAAGTCAATATTAATATCTAAGCACCCTCAAAACATCACTGTAATAAGCTTCAAATTATCTACAACCATATTTTTGCTGTGCAAAGTTTTTTTTTATATATATGTATTTAAAAGTTGTGATTGTTATCTACTCTACTCTTTTATCTTACAATTTCGTTAATCGTTTTGTGGATCCAACTGTGATAGCTTGAATATTTTAATAATATAATATTTCTACTGTTACCAGTAAATCTTATGGAGACTCGTGTAAACTGTAGTTAAATATCACTAAAACTGTGTCATTGCTAACTTTTTATTTTAAGTGTTTACAATAAAGTCATTAAGATCGCAATATGTAATTATACATGTTTGTCAATAAATTACTTATTTATGAACACAACATATCGTTAGCCATATTGTTTTTACATCATAATTTATTATATGGGCAAATAAATAACAGAATGATCTGACTAGTTGACTAATGAATAGTAATAAATTTGTGACTTGGTTGCATTTGATGGCAGGTGATATTCATCTTCAGATGTGAATTATGAACAATTTCAAGACAATGCTCACACTTTATTTTTTTATTTATTCTCATATACCATTTATGGGCGTTGCAATTACAAAAAATAACTGCAGTCATTATTCTTCTTTAGTGGTCTTGAAGTGTACAGAAAACAATACTTGTTCATCGTAGATTTCTACCGCAGTTAACTAATTCACTGCAGGTACTTATAATAGTCACTTCTGATTTATTATCAAGCTATATAATTTTATGTGGCTTAAGTCAAGTTGTCAATATAATTAACCCATAAAAATTATAATGCTGTGACAATTTAATTATCTATACATGATGAACCATTTGTAAAGTATCACATTACTCTTTAAAATGTCATTAAAATGGTGATTTGTATAGGCGTATATTATAAGGGCCTAATTATTTTTATTTGAAAAACTACAATGTCCTTTTGGTATTAAACTTATTTGGTACTTAATTGAATATCATGCTCATTTATATGGTCCCTGGAAATAATAAAGTTTAATTTGAATATTCCCTAGCATATTATGCTTAACTCCAGTAATTTTGTCGAGTAGCAAGTATCAATATATCATGTGCTGTCTGCGCCTAAAGCATATTTACCATTTGATATATCCTTTTCAATTGCAAATTGATCAAAAAAGTTGGACAAGACATGTTATAATAATTTATTTTAAAATTATATTATTTTTTGTTGTTGTGTAGAAGCACGGCGGAAGTAGTAGAAGACACCTTGACAAGCCTTAACTATATATATACCATAAAACATGAATACCTAACTCTTTCTCTGTAAAATATTTTTTTTATAAATACAACCATGGCTAGAAAATTTATTGATAAACTTCTTTTTTTCTTTGCACCTGTCTTTGGTTTGTACAATAGACCTGAATGAAATGAAAAAGTTCAATCTGAAAATGATGATATTATATTCATATGGTGTCTTGTAGCCTGTATTTTGAATGGATTGAAATTGATTTTAGCATGGGTCTGACACTTCATGAGCACGGTCATGGTCACAGCCACGGGGGAGGCGGAGGTGGTGGTCACGGACACTCTCACGGAGGTAGTTCAAGGCAACCCAAACCTACCAGTGGCATCAGTAACCCGACGCTCAAGGTAGGTCTAAACATATTAACAAATAATATTTTATCCCTCCATAATCATGATTAATTTGCAGGTTTCGGCAGCCTGAAATGATTTTTTGAGAATAGATTTCGCAGTGTATAATACATTATTTTATTATTATTCAGATTGAAGATGGAGCTGATCATGACTCTGATGCTCACGAAGCTGCAGAGACGAGAGTAGAAATCGAGTCACCAAAACACATCAGATCTGAGCGCAACATCAATGTTAGGGCTGCGTATATTCATGTGATTGGAGACTTCCTCCAGAGCTTCGGAGTGTTCATAGCAGCTTTAGTAATTTATTATAAGGTATGTTTGCACACTTACTATTTTAAAAGTGCTTTTGATGACAGTGTTTATTTATCTAATTATAAATGTTCTACTTCCAGCCGGAATGGTCATTGGTGGATCCAATTTGTACATTCCTCTTCTCAATTTTGGTTATGTTCACAACATTCTCCATCATCCGAGATACTCTTCTTGTTCTCATGGAAGGTTCTCCAAGAGGACTAGATTTCCAGGTAAGACAATTATTTAGTCTTAAAGATTCATTCTTTTCATTATCATTCATTTCATTATCTAACCAATATTTTTTTTATAACAGCATATTGAAAGTGGAAATAGAAAATGTCATTTATTTTGGATTATTAGTATAGAATAATAGTTTTAGATCATCGGTATGCTTTATTCAAATATGATACTGTGTTACATGTGGCCTCGGTGTTTGATGTTTCAGGAGGTGTGCAACACCTTCCTCAGTTTGCCTGGCGTAGTGCGAGTGCACAACCTCCGCATGTGGGCGCTCTCCCTAGACAAGACGGCTCTGGCTTGCCATCTTGCTATCAGTGAGTAAACAAGGACTCATTTCGCCTTCTTGAATTGCTGTATTTATAAAATTGTCAGGCAATATTGTGAAAAATCACAAATGCAATGCTTTTCCTTATGTGATTGTCTTACTGGGTTTGAGTAGGTAACAAATTCGCTTTTGCTGGGCTATATTCAATTTTGTACTTTCAGAACCTGGAGTAGAGCCACAGAGGGTACTGCAGGAAGCCACTCGAGTCGTACACGACAAGTACAACTTTTTCGAAATGACTCTCCAGATCGAGGAGTTCAACAAGGACATGGAAGAGTGTCGTCAGTGTAAGATGCCGGTCGTCTGAAGAGGCCTCCGATGCTCACACAATGCCAAAGTTGGGAGATGTGACCGTCGCGCCTCCTCATGCCTGTCCCGTGTGCCTGGGCACTCTGTCACAAGTAAAGATAGTACTTATCCTTGAATCCTTGTGATGTTTGATATTTAAATATACTTTAAATTATCATTAGTTAATCTATATTTTTGTGGCATGTGGGCTTTTTACCGTGTAAATACACTGGTTAATTGTTATAAAATCTAAACCGTTCTTACGTTTTCGATAATTATTTTAATCTTTATTATTATTAAATTTATCAAACTTATTGTTTTTTAGTAATTTTTAATTATTATAAATGCAATTTCCATGTCTTGATTCAATTTTACATTTTTATTGTGTATATTATTTACTATTAAAATATTTAAAATATGTGCTTTATACAAGAATATAGCCCTCCAACGCACAGAGACACTTAGAATGCTATATTTTGTTTCGATATACATTAAATTAATAAAATCAGATCTCAGATTCTCAATTAATTATTTGGAAAATTCAATCACCATTATATTTTAGTTGGCTGTGAAAATCGTCTGACTCTCTTCTTACTATCATGTCCTGTTATATTGTAAATTTTCGGTCTCAACAAGGTTGTTTTTATTTCTATTATAGAGTATAGGTGTTATTGTTTAATGTTCCTTGTTCACACATTTGCTCTAGTGCGTCTTGTGCCTTGTGAAGCTTATCATAAACACTGAAGATTTTAGAGTAATGAATGTGAAATATTAGCAAAGAAAAAATATTTTTCTATGTGTGTATTTTTTATACTGTTAGTTTTCATTTAAATTTAATGAAACAAGCCCACAGAAATATTTACCTCAGAATACTACCTTTTTAAGTTATAACCAACTCAGCTATTAATGTTTAATGAATGTACTTATATATTTTTTTAAGTATGAACAAATTCAAATCGAAGAAACAATACTTGTACATTGAGAATATTAAGTCCTCGTCTAACAAATACATTTACTCTTGTATGATAAAAAATAAAACAGATAAAAAATACATTTATTCATCATTCACATGATATGAAAATTAAATTCCTCTTTGCAGATTAATTTGATTGTTATTTCTCTTATTTACAGAACATTTAAAAGTATTGATCAGTAAAGATTGTCTGATATTTTCAATTCAATAAAACTGTGAATAAAAATTATATATGAAGACTGATAAAAGTATTTCAAGTAGATAATTTACTCTGTATTTAATAATTATTTATCCATTCATCTTTGCTGCATATTTAAAAAGACAAAACCAAAAGTGTTTATGAAAATTATCATTAAGCATAACAACCATCATTATATAAATGAAATGAATGAATGAATCAAATATCAAAAAAATACTTCTACTGTTATTTAATTTAATTAGTTTTTGTGTTAGGTCTTAAAATTAAAGCTGCAATATGTAATTTGTGTTTATCTTAGTAACATACCAAAACAAAATACACAAAAAATCTGTCACCTTGATAGTGTTAGTTTTTAAAAATACGTTACGGTTATATAATTTACTGATTGCAAACTGAGTCTACACATTCAAAATAGGTCACAATTCATGATTTTATTTTTAATTGATTGATAATGCGATGATTTAACTATGTAAGCTTATATTAAGACAATATGCAGCATTGGTCATTAAATTGTAAGATATTCTGTAACAGTATGTGGCCTGAATAAATGATATTATATTCATTAGAAATATATTTGTTTTTTATTTCTTTTTGTATTGTGAAAAATCCAGCACCAACACACAAAGCTTAAATTCTAAAAGGCTGAATTTAAGTGCTAAGCGAGGTTTTGAAATTAAATTAAAACAAATTGCTCATATCCTGCTGAACAGAAGTTGTCATGGTTGCCGTGCCACAATTCAAAGGTTTTTTTTATATTTATATTGCAAAATTATGTATTCTTAACTCTAACGATCGAAATGAAGTCTCACTGCTATGACTACTTATTTTTTCCCACACTGTGAAGACGATCTGCATTTTCTTAACACGCCTACATTACAAGCATCAACCGCTTTTTCCATGTCAATAAAACTGTCTTGTGTTTTGTAATAGTGAAAAGTAATAACTGACCAAAATGGACAGCGGCCATTTTAGATTAACTGTAAATTTGTCCTACAGATAACAAGAAATATAATATAAGAAGTATTATCTAATAATTTATTGAAACTTGACTGGAGTAGATCTTAATTGAATAATGAATTATCCAATGTTGTCGAATATGTATTTATTTTTGAATTAGTAAATTAAATTAGACACTCACGTGATAAGTATAGTATTATGTGTACATTACTATTTCTCAATTGTAGCTGTGTATCGCATACAAAAATAGATCCATAATATGGATCATTAACTACTATCACATTTGTGATAAGTACATACTTAGTCAGGTATGTACAAAGTGGGGTTTGGTCTTTACGTTGATTACTATTGGGTGCACTGATGTTACAACAGACATATTAAACCTTTACTTTGAGAATCACTTGCTATCATTCTTTCTGTTTTGAAATACCAAGATAAAAATTGTGTGCAGGTTACCACCTTTAGAATCAAAAGCATTAAATGTTTATTTGAAACAAACCTTACAATTGAATTATAAAAGTAGAATAAATATAAATGTATGATGATCATCATTGTGGTTGAGTACTGATAAGCCAAAGAAAGAACAACGTAGACATAAAGCAAACCAGACACCCAATAAAGGGACGCAGTCGCGGACTTCTGCGAGAAGATCTAACGGAAGAAGGAGACGCTGGAGAGGGCCCAACAAGCGAACCCCTCCCTTCAACCGTGATTACGTCTTCATGACAGGAAGCATGAAGACGGAAGACATATATACAAGACTATTAATTTATGTATATATATATGTCACCTGTAATATGCTGCCTCTTCCACCTTTACAGGAATGCAGCATATGTCAATGAAATGCCTGCGGGGATCTTCCATGCAGGAACCGATGATCTCCTTCAGCTTTTTTTGGTTTTTCTGTATTTTTAATTTTGAGACTGTATCGAAAGGAGACGCCACCGGAGCTGGAAGATTACCTGACGGTATAAAACCAGCGAGCCACTATAACAATTTTATGCATATATACAGTCTTGATGAAGTAGTACCGAAGTGTAAATTAAATATTGTCAATATCAAACAATGATGTATTTTTTCCCCCAATATCAACAATATGAATGTATTGTTAAAAAAATGTTCCATTAATTATTTTTTTTTGTAGGTTTTTTAGAATCCAATGGCACCAGCTCTGCTCTTAAGTGCCCAAATTAGGTGTAGATGCAGTTTTATCTGGACACATTTTAATTGCCACTATTACAGGTGAAGACGGGGGTGTGACGCGTGACGTGTTGAGTTAGTAACTAATTGGCTGAAGAGTTATCGCGATTACTCCTATAGAAACATCACTTGCGCAATCAACACCACGTGTATCTAAAATATCGAATTAATTATTATGTTATTTTGTCCTCCGCGATTACAAGCACTCACTCAAGCTTTGCGTAATATTTCGGGATTACTTAGCTTCATTACCTACTTAAATTAACCGTGGTGTTTGTTTAATTTTTAGTCGATAAGTTGACACGGTTTTGTTTGTTGATAGAGTGGCGATAACAGAATTATAACATTTATATAGAAATCTAGCATAAAATGCACTACATGTGAGTATGACTTATTTATAGATTGCTTTTAATATACCTACAAAATATCTCTTCCCTCTTTCTAGAACTGCTAAACGTGAAGCATTGGTAGTCAATTTGTGCAATAAAAAAAATTGTGTAGCAAAAAAATTATAGATAAAAATTTCGAGTCGCAAAACCCGCTCTGGAAAGATTTTTTTGTCTTGATTAAATCGTAAGAAAACTGATTCGCGTGTTTCTCCTTTTTCTGTATTTTTTGGTCAACCACCTTCGTAGGTGGCGTAATATAAAAAATCACGCCCATTGGCGGATATATTTTTTTTAACAGTGAACCAATTTTTTTTTTTAAATGTAGGATTCCTTGTAAACCCCTTGTAGAGGATAGACACACCCGTATTATTAAGTAGTCCTAAGACTTATTATACTATATTGTATTGGCTGCTACGTACACTATCTATTTGTCCTTATCAGGTAGACACTTGGCGTGCGTTGACTTGTCACTGCGTTTAGATACACAGCTTGCATGACCCCAAAGTCACCATTTCATCGCCAAATCACATCGTGCCTCAAAAGCTAAAGTTGTCTGAATATGCTAGAATGTCTTGAGCTAGCAATTCTAATGAAAACTCAAAATTATATATATAGAGAGCGTCCAAGAACAACTGATCCAATTTCACGCGACCCGGTTTTTCCTATACATGTGATATTTACCTGAAAAGTTGCAACAACTAATTGTTACTCATACATATCATGACAAGGACAAGGCTTAGGTGCTTCGTTTTAATTCCGGATTAACGATCAATAGTAAACAATGTCCTGATGGCAATGTCCTGCGTTGTTATATGTAGTTTATATATAAGGCAGTGACTAATTAACATGCGAGATAGCCGGTAGCTCATATCAATACACTTCGATTGATTGTTTTGTCGTATATAAATATGCCTTGATGACTCTCATTTTCAGTGGCATAACAGAGAAGGTTAATAACTATAATATTTAACAAAAATAATTGCCAAGCCCCCTGCGCTATTTTTGTATATTTATTTTGGTTATTTCAAGGAAACTTTTTACGCACTGATATACCTACGTCATACGATCTACTCGGTTGAGAAAATAATGAAATAAAAACATTTTCTGTTTACAATTATTTTATATATCTTTCCGAAACAGCAAAAAAAAAACACGTTACGACATTATTTATAAAAAATCGAAAGTGTGTTAAATAAAAAATATACAAATTAAGTCACAAAAAAACCCCTGAGATCTCGGTAATATTTTTTATACTTTTGTGCTTTTGTAGTTTCTCGGGTGTTGAGCTGGTTGAAGTTTTCTATCTTCCGACGCTTCGGTCCTCGTGCTGGGACCATCTTCAGGGAGAAGTAGCTCAACATCAAACAATAAAAAAAAACCATATGAACTAATAATGGGTTGATCGCGTCACAAATGAGAAAGCCTTGCACAGAACTCCTGACGACGGTAAAGAAGCGGAAGGTCGCCTATTTTGGCCACATTTTTCGTAACAGTAAAAATAGCATCCTTCAGCTGGTTGTCCAAGGAAAAACATCAAAGAATAAAGGGGCATTGGAAGAAGGAAGTTTACCGGAAGTACGGCCGAATCGGTGAGACTGGCCCACGTATGTTCGATGAAATGGTCACCAACATCATATGAGGAGAGGCATCATGAGAATAAGAATAAAATTAAAATAATTAAAACTACAAGTTCATATCTGCACTGCGTCCGGAGACCGTTTATCAAAAGAAGCGACACGCATTAAGATTACAAAAAAAAAAACTAATATAAAATGTTACTCGAGTTATATTATTCAATTTAGATAAACGCTTGAAGCGGTCAAATTTACGATGCTGATTAATTATTATAATATCCGACGTCTTCGTGACGACACCAAAGATTGTCTATCCGCTCTTATATATTTCAGATGCAACGCGTAGTCTCTTCAGACATCCTCAGTACATATTAAATAGCGGTCTTGCGGTCCAAGTCGGTTCACAAAGCTGAAATATCCTCAGTGTTTTATCAATCATGGCCCACGCCAGGTCGCTCGCCCCAGCCTTCCTCATCGTATTACTGAGGTGCCGATTTAACGCCTGCTTCAGGAAATAATCTCAATTTGCACTAAACGCATTCTTAAAATGTTTTTTTAATTATTATTTCAGGCTTTCGAGCTCTTATTCAGATATAAATACGAACGTGAGACATTTCCCGAAGGATTTTAGTTTTGGAGTTTCGACTGCGGCGTATCAAATCGAAGGAGGGTGGAACGAAGGAGGTGAGTTTGCAAGTTTACATATTATAATAATTACGTCAAATTGATGAGTTATAGTGATTTTAATAATATAGTGTGCAGATACTGTGGAAAATTAAAATACTGCAATCATGTATTACTTCTCAAAGGTTACTCTCTGTAGAAAAGGTATAATTAAACTTTGAGCATATATAACTATAAATTTAAAAAATCATTTGGTATAATGTTTATCAGGTGGATATATATAAATCGAGAAGAGTCCGCATTGGTTTAACCTATTTATACTTTTATATTCACCTTGTGACCTGTCCCGCTGATAAGTTTGCCTTACTTTTTGTTTTGATAACTAAACTTGCCATCGAACTATCAAAACAACCTTGTATGAGAAATATAACTTCCTTGCATCAGCTATCTATAATTTTTACGTGGTATCTCATTAGTCAAAATATCACCTGAAAAGAGAAGGTGGATCGATGGTTTCTGGACGATTTTTTTCGTTTTTATTTTAAGTGGTGTGAAAAATAAATAATTTATTCCAAGGTGAATATTTTATTCAAAAAAAATTATATTAACAAACATTATATTTACAAATTTAATGATTTTTTGGTGGTTTCAAACAAAGTCGCAATTTTTCTCTATTAGAAGTGATCCTCAACCTTTTATTTTTCAGACACACTATTTAAAAAATGTACATTTCTATCATTTTTTACAAGTATTTAACTAGCGATATATAAGTAGTAGGTATAGTTTTTATAATTAAAAATCTATCTACTTATATTTATTTAAACATTTATGAATAAAAAATTTCTTATACTTACTTGATGCTAAAATACTACATAATAAATTTATAACATTAGTAAAATCCATCCTAAATGCACGTTTGGTATTTGTAAATTGAAAATCTGATTTTGACCGTTACTTGCCAAATTATCATACGGCGTAATGCAAAAATTTAATTTGTAACAATTATAAAACACGGCGTTTTATTTTTAAACAAAAGGAGAAATTTTTGATAGTGAATAATTTTGGAAACCACAACATTGTGATAATTTATTAATGTTAAAAAAAGGCGCCTAACATCTATCACATATCTTCAAAACCACCCTAAAGTGTTTCAAGGCATGCTATTTCATATGCCAACTGAGGTCGCACATCATTTTAAAACAAATAGTATGAGAAACTTAATAAAATACATTTTTGTAGCTGCCTACACACGTTGTCCTCTTTTGATTTTATTCGGTAAAACTAACGCCTTTGGATAATCACTTTTCGGTTGTCGATTGAAATAAAAAATAAACTTATTAGTAATTGCTATTTTGTATTTATACGTATTTAAAAATCGTTTTTTCGGTGTATCAATATTTTTTTTTATTACTATAAAAACGATCCAAGACGGTTTTTTTTTCAACAACTATAAATAATCAAATTAGGGGTACAAAAGTCCTTCCCTGTCTTCAGGTGATATCATGACTTCAGAGATACTGTAAAAAAATAATAAAAACAAGATAAAAACTAGCCCTTTATGCAAAGCATTTCCAATATTCATAATGATAACAAAAGCAAAAAAATAAAATGAGGCATTCTGAGGAAAGTTGAAAGGCAAAAGTACTCATAATTAAAAACGATCAAAATTTCTTGTTGTTGTTGCTATTAATTTTTATTGTTTAAATATTAAGTACTTCAAATTAAACCAGTCCGTCGGGGATGAGTTGAAAATACATTGATTTGCTTTTATCTATCGTGCACTAGACAATTGTATTGTCTAGACTACAGTTGAATACCCTTTGTGATCTTTGACATTTCACAGATAACTTTTAAATTTATAGCGTAGTTATTTTTTTCTAACATTACAAAGTGCATTTTAATTATTTTATTTTTAAATGCACTAACACAATGGAATTTAAATTATACAAGTACTTTATTCTACTGATATTTAACTTTCGCTGCATGCCTTGGCACTTCAGAACTTTCTTCAGGTGGATTAGCAACGCGGATAGACTGTTTTGAATATTCTCAAAAATACTCACACCCAAACAATATTTTTTCTTCCCTTAGTCTAGATTATATTATATTTGATGTTTTTTTTATTACTAATAATAACAGCGAGTAAAATCAAGGCAATTAAAATATATAAAAAATATATATTAGAGGATTTCTGTTAGCGGTAGTTGTGAAAGTCTTTTCTATATTATTTTCATATGATTGAAAGTACAGATATGAATGCGTTAACTATTAAAAATCTACAACAGAGAAATTTTCAGATTACAAACAATAAGTAAAGCTTTTATAATTATTTTGAAAAAGCTTTATAAAACAGAATCACTTAATTTCGTAAATAAATGTTTTTTATTTATATTTAAAAATATTAAATTTATTTCAGGCAAAGGAGAAAACATTTGGGACTCCCTAACACATGACACTCCTTACATGATCAAAGATCATAGTAATGGAGATATAGCTTGTAATTCATATCATCTCTACAAACGTGATGTTGAAATGCTCGCTGAACTCGGTGTTCACTACTATAGATTTTCCCTCTCTTGGTCTCGGATTCTTCCCACTGGATTCAGAGATAGTATCTCCCAGGATGGAATAGACTATTACAATAATCTCATTGACGCTCTTATAGACAAAAATATATTCCCAATGGTGACTCTATACCATTGGGACCTCCCGGAACCTCTCCAACTTCTCGGTGGTTGGACGAACCCACTACTCGCAGAATACTTTGAAGATTACGCTCGTGTTGTTTATGAAAACTTTGGAGATAGAGTGAAAGTCTGGATCACATTCAACGAGCCTAAACAAGTGTGTCTTGAAGGATATGGAGAAACAAACATGGCTCCAGCTTTGAATTCTTCAGGAATTGCAGATTACATGTGTACACACACTGTACTAAATGCACATGCTAATGCCTATCGTTTATATGAAACAAATTTCAAAGAAGAGCAACAGGGTATGATATAACTTTTACAAATCTTTATGCACCTCAAAAGTTATCTTTTGAATTCTAAGTGATATTTTTATGCAATATGATACTTATTATTATTGTAGGAAGAATTGGCATCACATTAGATGTATATTGGGCTGAGCCTGCATCGGAATCTGCAGAGGATATTGAAGCTGCTAATAATCACTTGGAGTTTAATGTTAGTATTATAAATTGAGGAGTTGGTGCAAAAACATTTGATTGATCCTAAAGTTTTTTGGGTGTTGTGTTGCGTTGAAGTTTGTCACTGCTGGAACCATCTTAGAGGATTTTCTCTAAAGCTTGCTAAAACACACACATTTAAAGCCATGAATTGAGGTTAACCTAATACATGCATTTTTGGATAAAATTACAATACTTCAGTGATTTTCTCAGAAATTAAATTATAGTATTTCACTTATGAAAATAAAAAAAAACTCACACTTTTAACTCGACTGCAGCCTAGTATTATATTTACTTAGATACTATTATCTCTCAATTTGATTAAGTTATATCTTTTTCACTCTCTTTCTTTTTTTATTTTCATGAATTTATTCGGAACTTCAAACAAATAGCTTTTAAATCATAGTTGATATTTATATATGAAATTGCTTTTAAAACTCACAATTTGAAAACTTAACATAAAAATAAAATCTGTGTTTGGAGTATGTCAACTAATTTAACACTAAATAATGAAAGCTTCCATCATTTTACTCAAAAATATCTTTAGGTTTCTATTGAATAATATTGTAGCTTGATAACAATATTCATGTATTATTAAAATCCACAGATGGGCTGGTTTGCAAACCCAATATTTTCTCGCACAGGAAATTACCCAGAAGTAATGCGCAAGCGTATCGCAGCCCGCAGCGTACAGCAAGGCTTTCCCCGCAGTCGTCTACCAACGTTCTCAGAAAAAGAGATAAAACGCCTCTTGGGAAGTGCAGATTTTATGGGCTTAAACCACTACACCACTCGCATGGTTCGTCCGATGCCATCCACGCCAGTTAAGCCAGGATCAACTCCCTCGTTTGATGATGACTTGAATGTGGAATCACTTACTGAAGAGAGCTGGCCTACGGCTGCTTCTTCTTGGTTACAGGTAATTATTGCATTGTAACAATATTAGAATTATTCCAGACTATACAGAAAGGCACCGTGTTGCACAATTCAGATTTTATCATTTATTTTAGATCTTATACGATTTTTTTAAATCTTTTTAATACACTTACAGTTAACAGCTTCACTCTCACAGCTGCCATATCTTATTAATGTTACAAAAGTTTTACAGCAATGCAGTATTCAATAGTTTATATTGTACAATGTTTTTTTAAGGTTGTACCATGGGGATTCAGAAAAGTTCTTAACAGAATAAGAAAAGAGTATAATAATCCTCTTGTGATTATTACTGAAAATGGATATTCTACCTTTGGTGGTATTCAAGACGATGAGAGAGTATCTTATATGAATGAGTACCTCGGAGCTCTACTGGATGCCATTGATGATGGCTGCAACGTGCAGGCGTACACTGCCTGGAGTCTTATGGACAATTTTGAGTGGATGAAAGGATACTCGTAAGTACTGATTACTGAAAATAGTATATTTTAATCGAATAAAATTAAAAGACAACCTTTATCATTAATTCAAATCAAGATATTAATGACATTAATTGACAATAAATAGTTCATTTTGTTTATCGCTGAATCTGACTATTAACAGTCTATTATGATATATTAATTTATTTTTTATAAATTATATTGATATAATTTGAGACCTCAACCTCTCTCTAACCTCCTGACTGTTGGATTCAATGGTTTATTTACTAATAATTATTTTCCAGGGAATATATTTAACTTGTTCTTGCTAGTGTAATATGAAATAATAGCTATTTTATTGTTAAAAATTTTTAGATTAGCATAGCTTTTGATTGCTAAATAAAATAAGTTCTCAAATAAGTTTTATACGTCTTTTGACTTTCATTCACATTTTTTAAAATATATATGAGAACTATCTAATCTAAATTATTTTAACTTATATAATTTAAACATTCATATATAACCTTTGTAATTTTTTTTTAATATGACCTTGGTCTACAGTAAAAAATCAAAAGTTTTAAAATTATTAAGTATCTTTAGAAGTATTCTATCTAATGTATAATTGTTACTTTCAGAGAACGATTTGGACTATATGAAGTAGATTTTAACAGCCCAAACAGAACAAGAACTCCGAGAGCATCTGCCAAAGCATATACAAATATTATCAAGTCAAATTCGATTACGTCAAATGATAATTGCATAGACTGTGGACTGGAAGAAGCCGTGACTCAGAACTTTAATGCAATTATTATTTAATTTAATCTTTAGAAGCTGGGAAACTTCTACTTGTGAGAACTTCCATGTGTTGTGATAAAATGTACCCACGAAGCAATTGAAATTTGAAAAAAACATCATTAACTCTTGTGTACTCGAAGCTTTATAATTATTTATGTTACAAGCTGCAGCTTGATATAAATAAAAATATATTAATATTAATAAATGTATAATTGTAGTAATCCCAATTAGAGTAGCTTTTATAATATAAAATATTATTAATACTTCTACTTATTTAATACTAATGTAAATATAAAATATTTAGATGTAATTGTTGAGTAGAGAGTTATTTTTAGTAAAATAAGCCATTTTCCCATAGTGACATTTTACAAATGAATATTTCAATGACATTACAAATAATTTTAATTGATTCAAAAAATATAATTAAATAAGACAATGTGTATATACAGAATGTAGTGTGTTTTTTTTAATTAAATGAAAATAAACTTAGCTTGTTTACTTTTAACAATGCTTTTAATTATTGTATATTCTATTTTAATTTTATAGATTATACTGAAATGTATGAATTTTAATAATTTATCTTTAGGTTTCCTGTTATTTTGGAATTTTGAAAACATTTAATAACTCATTTTTTTACACATATTTTCATGACAAAAGTTTTATATTGATATTTTTTATTATGTTATTACATTATTTATAACAACTATGAGTTATAATTGTAAAAAAATGCTTATAGTAGTTATATGAGTAAGTGGTTGGCAAAATTATTTGTATGAGGTGTATTTATTTAATGTAATATTTGTAAGTTATCACTGTTCAATAAATAACCGAATCAATGTTGGCAACTTTTAAGTATTCGATCACACATCAATGAAATTATTTCTCACATTTATATTTTTACTGTTAGGCTTTTACTTCAAATTTAAATTAAACCAAAACAAAAAAACACACGAATTATTGAGTTTATGCTCTTATGCTTAGAAGCTTATGATTAGAAGAGTTATTGAGTTTATGCAAAGAAAAATATATGTTAAAATGAAAGATGATTAAGTGTGTGGTCTTAAAATAACCATGCAGACTAAAAATCTTTTGAAATTATTATCAAAACCTGAATGTTAAAAAGAGAGACAAATAATTTTAATTATTTATTATAGTAGGAAAAGGCACAAAGGAGTGTTTATTTAAATTATAAAATTAATGTACACAACATATTGAACACAAAAATATGTTATCAGTTATACAAACTATTTTCTTATAGGGATTTTTAATTTCTTGTTTAAAAAAATTAAAAGTACCGTAACTATGCAAAGACTTTATTGGTAGTAGTGCCAGTGACCATAAAAAAGTGCATTTTGTAAATGGATGCTATGCACTGATATTTAATGAATCTTAACAACTTCATTAATTCATATTTTTCAATCCTCCATATCACATTCAATATATTTAAAATAAAACTTTATTGATCTGCGGCCTTCATCACAGCTGTTATATAAATGGTGGTATAAATACAAGACAGTCAAAACGTTTGCTTGGGAAATACTATATTATTTTGCTGTTATTCATTGAATGATTATAATTTCAGATTACAGCACTGCTAATCTATAGAACCGAAGATAATTTATTGATGAACACCGGTTTTTTAAATACAGCATAGGTACCTACTTGATTTAAAATCATTTGAGTACGTATATAAAAATATGAGACCTTCTATTTATGTGATTAAGCATATTTTTTCACACATTGAAAACGATTAAAGAAAACTCTCAGAAAATATCATCGTGACTTGTGAGGGATTCGAACCCACATCCCCAAGCTTTCATGGCCGGTGCATTTATCCAACTATGCTAACGAGCATAGTTGGATAAATGCACCGGCCATGAAAGCTTGGGGATGTGGGTTCGAATCCCTCACAAGTCACGATGATATTTTCTGAGAGTTTTCTTTAATCGTTTTCAATGTGTGAAAAAATATGCTTAATCACATAAATATACTAATACCTGCATGGGTAAATAAATACGCATCCTGATTAACATTAATCTAAAATTAATATACCTTCTATTTAAGTATAAATAATCTCACTAATTTCTTATAATACTTAACAAAAAAATAAAATATATATTCATTAAAGTATTAAAAAAAATTATACATACACATATAAAAAATACTTGTTCAATATTCAGATTGCCCTCATTTTTTTAATCCTATTTGAGAAATATTCAGATCGTTTACTTTTCATCTCTCTACCTAGCAAAATAAAGGCTAGTTCACAATCAAACAGACATCAATCTCATTACAATCAAACAATATACAACATCTCTACAGTCATTTAGTGAGAAACTAGAAAACTCATTCTTCATTTGTAGTTCAAAACTTTTCCAACCTCGCTGCCCTTTTTTTTTGAAGGGTAGAGCGCCATAATAAGAGTCCGACCAGCGCTAACACAAGAATACTTGCAGTTGCAATAACAACGGTTGTGGTAGATGATCCCCATATGATATTGTCTTCTGATGATGTATTGTCAGCTGGTTCCTCCATCTGGGGGCGATAGTTGTCGTCCAGCCAGCGAGTATCGATAATGTGACGATATACCAAAGCAGATGCACGTGCCGTACGCGTTCTTTCTGGGCTTTTGAAGTCCACTTGATACAGGCCAAAGTTTTCTCTGGAAATAATCATTTCATATAATTAATATTTCATTTGATATAAAAATATAAATTAAATTAATATTTAGCATACTATAGTATGTACTTACGTGTATCCTCCACACCATTCAAAGTTATCCATGAGACTCCAAGAAGTAAAGGCAGTGACGTTAACGTGGTCATCGTGGATGGATTTAAGGACCTGGTCAAGGTGAGTATTGATGTAGTCTATGCGGTCATCGTCTTGAAGGCCACCTCTGCTGGAGAAGCCAACTTCTGTCAGAAGAAATTCAATGTTTTCATATTCTTTAGAGACCCACTTCAACATTGATCGTAGACCCTCTGGACGCAGCTAAAAAAGACAAAAAAATATAATGATATAATATACTTAACGATGACACGCAGTGCAGTCCATGCAAGCATTAAAACATTGGAATAAATTAAATTAAATTAAATTAAATACTATTAAACTTGCTTCTAAAGTGCTTCCTAATTGGTCAGAGACTTGACTTTGGAAATATAAGACCAATCAGAGATTTTTCTTTTTAAATTACAACAATAATTTCATGTGAGTTGATGACTATTACTAACACAACTCTGCAAAGAGGCAAATATTATGGTAGCTCTAATACCTTATTAAATTTAAATTAGACTAGCTACATACCCTGAGCCATTTTGAAGCGCCAGATGGCCACTCTTGTCTCTGGTAGAAGACGTGGCCAAGGTCATTCTCAAACGAAGGCATCAGCTCGGTGGGCCGTTGCATTCCGTTGTTGGCATATACTAAGGAAGTGTAATAGTTGAGTCCAAGGAAATCAACAGTCCCGTGGATATATCGGATCTCCTCAGGAGTGAAGGTCGGTAGCCTGGATCGGGTCAGGCCCTGAATTCTACTCTGGCCAGCTACTTCCTCCCTCATTATCACCGGGTAGTCCCCGCCGCGGCCAAGAATAGGATGGATCAACCAACCGGTCTATAATAAAATTATATAAAATAAACAAATATTATTTAAGCTAGAGCTACTGTAGCTTCAACTTATTGAATTATTTTAATATTTTATTTGCTAATTGAACTCATTTTGGGCTACTCTTCACCCATAATAGAAAACCTTTTTTTACAATGTTACTGAATTTTTTTTTTTTATACTTTCATGGTCACATTCCTCTATAATAAAAACTTCTTGTGGTCCCTATTTATAACACTTTAAACCACCCACTTTTATAGATCTCTTATTGGAATTTTTTATTATTATTTAATTTTTTTATTCACATCCAGTACAATGTTTCAGTATATATTTTTTTAATACGAAAAAGCTTAAAAGTATATTTAAGTAAATTATAAGTGATTAAATGAAAGGTACAAAACATGAACTGCCAAGTTGTCTCTCGTGCAATTTATGACGAAACATCAACAGAAGTTTCACATAATCTACAACCTTCAAATAGCTAGTAAAACGTGGATTTTAAAAATTGCTAAGCATATGCCGTTTGAATTGTTTAAATTGAAAAATAAAATAAAAGTAGATAATATATATAAACTGACAATAACTTGAAGCGGACCTTCACAGTCACCTTGCTTGCCTTCAAAAACGAACGCAATTAACAGATAAATTCCCTTTTATCAATCACTATAGTCGTAAAATTCAACAGAGATTGCTATCTTTATGTGTATATATTTATATTAAAATATATCGACATAATATTGGCTCATTTTATTGCAGTTTATGTCCAGATGTTAGGTCTCACTTCTATTACAATATACATGATTTTAAATTAAATGAGTCAAAACTAGTCTCATAAGTATGAATTATAATGCATTTCATTTTGGTTTTATATTTATTTGAATGGTTTTATTAACTCAGAAGTTATACTTGATATAGCAAATTACTCTAAGTGGTTTTTTTACATGTGCATTTATCAGGATGAGGATTGAACCAGAAAACTAAATATTTTACTACTGAGCTAAGAAATTATTATCACATTGATGAACTTACATTGAATTGTCTTGCCTTTTCTGCGATAAGAAGATCCTCCGGGGAGCTGGTCTCTTCTTCAGCCCATGGCACCACAGCTGTCGTACCCACCCTCCCTTAAAACACACGCGTATATAGAATGAGTATTAAAGCAAACTACACGTGTATGTACAGTGTGTTTCACAAGAACGTAACTACTGTAAAAAAATGTGTTTGGGGTTTTTTTGCAAAACAAAAGAAACAAGCAGGTAGCTCAACGTTTTGCTCCTTTCAGAAAAGCACGTTAAAAAAAAGAATGTCCTGGGCACAAGAAAACAAAGACCGCGACTGGGACAAGATAATCTTTTCTGGCGAAACTTCATTTTGGGCAACTAGTATCTCACTTCGTACTTGGTCAACTGCCGATAACAGACTGGTCGAAAGAACTGCTAAACACCCGGTAAAGGTGCATGTTTGGGGATGCTTCTCAAAACGTGGTTTTGGCAATTTAAACTTGTTTACCGGAACTTTGAATGCTGCAAGAATGAACCAAATATACCAGAAACCATTATTACCATCTGCCCGAAGACTGTTCCAAAGCCCAAGTGAATCATGGATATTGCAAGAAGATAATGACCCCAAACACCGAAGTCGCCTATGCAGAAAACAAGATAAAGGCATCGAGGTATTGGATTGGCCCTCACAATCTTGAAAACTTTTGGGCGTTGATGAAGCTTAAACTTTGAGGGAAAAAAACGCTAACTGCCGCCGAGCTTACTTGCAATTTAAAGGTGAATAATATGCAGAAAAATTAGTTGAAAGTATGCCTCAAAGATGCCTGGCTTTTATGAACAACGGAGGAGACTAGACACCTTATTGATAATAAAGCATCTAAGTATGTATGAGTAACTACGTGTTTTATTATTTTCCATATGCCGGTTACGCTCTTTTATTACATACTGCAAGTACATTCCACATCTTATACTTTGTTTATATTTAGATCGAGAATACACGAGGAATGCATATTTAACAGCTCGTTAACCTTAGTTCCCCTCAATGTGATTGATTGTTTTTTTTTTTGGTGGACCTACCCCTCTGCTCTGCTTTGAAGGTCGTGTTGTAGAGGTGGTAGGCCCTGGCATGAGCCAACATGACGTAGTGTCCGCAGAGGTAGGTGGCCACTCCGTGACGCTGAAGGTCAGGCGCGAACACCAGAAAAGCTCCCGGACCGGACCCGTACCTGCCGAAGAATCCCAAAACACAGCCTGAAACAAGCTCTGGTGCTTTCTCTTAGGCGAACGCTACTTGTGAGCTGCATGTCACTGCTAATCAGAAGCAGCTTATCAATGTCGTATTTTTCAGGAAAATTTGCAATATGAAAAATAAATTATACGTGCTTTTGGATTTCAAGATTTCTGACTAAATTAAACGGTTTTCTGACTAAATTAAATCGCCGCTGGAAAAAGTTATTGTCTTTTAAATGAATTAATTTATTGTTTTAGACAGAATGTACTACTTGTTAGAATATAATATCATTATATTTTTTGTGTTTTTCCACATTTTTATTGTGTTTTATGCTGACTTCCTATGTTGGCATTTTCAAACAAAAGCTTCTTACTGTTGAAAATATTAACATAGGAAGTAGTTTTAATTATTGATCTATAACTACTAGTATTTGCCGTACTAGTAATTAGTAGTTGAAGTAATCAAAGGTAAATATGTTCGTCTTGGTACGTCCTTGGCATTTGCCGCGTTGCACTCAGTGAAGTCTCATAAAAACCTGAATAAAAAAAAAACGTTTTCATTCCTGTGAACCTGAGACAAAAATAATTATTTTTACAGAATTCAACAGATGAAAATCTAATTACTACACACGGAATCGAACCCAAAGCTTCATGGTCACTAATCAAGAGTATTAACCACTGAATCTCAAGGTAATATGAGGCAAGGCAACACTAACAAAAAAAATAATATATTGAATCAAGTGAATTTTGGGAACCAGCGGAAATATTTTTTTTATTAAGAAGAGGTCTGATTAGAAGAGCGGAAACGTCTGTAACGAGTTTAGAATCACCCTGTATAGACGTATTTTTACTCACCCATAGAGACACATGTTGGAGGGTTCATTGAAGGTTGTCCACTCCTTGACGCGGTCTCCAAAGTTGGAGTAGAGCACTCGAGCGTAGTCTTCGAAGTAGTCGACAATGACGGGATTCGTCCACCCCCCGATATCTTGCATCGACTGATAAAAAATAATAAATAAAAATAAAAATAGCCTTTTAAGGCTCTATGCGCTACACGTAGCAACACAACCGACAACCGAACGTAATTCGACAAAAGCATTAAAGACTAAACCACAATGAAGTGACGCCACTGGCTAATTGAATATTTGTGTTGCTGCGTGTGTAGGCGGCTTAAATATTCAATACAAAACAATATAATTCCTATGCTTATTAGTCATCTAGCATTCGCAGGCGACAGGTTGAATAAACACTTTCAAGATATAATAAATTGATTCAACGCTAAAGTTAACAGAATAAAAAAAATAAAGATTAGATATATCAAGAGACGTTGTTGTTTTTTTTTTTTTTTTACAATTTAACGTTCATGAATATACAAACATACTGAGTACATTTTTTTTATTTAAGTAGGTGTACGCAAAGTTTAATCGTCTATTCTCGGTGGTTAATTATGTATGGACGTTTATATCACATCTCACTTGGCAGGTGGTTTTAATTACTATCGAAGGAAAACATACAAAAGACAAAGCATTATTTATCTTGTGTGTAAATGAAATACATAAATCTTTTTGAGAGCGTATGAAATCGCAGGGGCGCTCAATCTTTTATGCGAATTATTTGCATGTTAGCTGTTAATATTATAATAATAGCTAATCAACTTGAATATTAGTAAAAAAATATTTAAACTGTTTCTGCATTTTTCTATTAAACATTTTTTGCTTTCCTAATGGGTGTATTTTGAAAGAATACTACGTGAGTTATAAAGTAAATTTTCGGATTGAACTATATTGCTTTTAAGTAAATATGTTGTATTACCTACAATCAATTATTACTATGAATAAAATAATTATACTGAATGACATGTGTGTACAATAAAAAAATAAATGTGTAATAATGAAGATTTCGTACGTCCCTGCTTATTCAAAACGAAAACTTATTTGCTTTCAATTTAGTTAATTTTACATATAAACGGAGGCTATAATTTATATAAATAAATATGGATTAGGTATGTTAAGCATATCTTGCCACTAAAAAAATATATTTAAAATTAAAAATGATAAATCTGCGTATTGCAAATGCTGTTTGACGTAATTTACGTCAAATAACATTTACACATGTAAACAAATACGTCATGTACAAATTATATAAATGCTGTTTTTTCATCGATTTGAAATGCATTAAAAAACTTTTTGTTCATTACGCGTTTTTTTTAATACACCAGTTAATGTACGGACATTGATGACGCCAATGTCAATGTAATTAATTATGAATCGATTTTAAGTAAAAAGTTTAAGTCAATGTACATAAGTGGAAATATAAAAAATATCAGATTTAAATATGTCATGATTGATGATTTCATGTTGTTGATTTTAGATTTTAGATCGGTATTCGATATTTTTTTCAGGAAGTTTAAGTTTTATGTGATTGGGAAGTGCGTTCAATAAGACAACTACCGACGACACAGTCGCGACTTCCACTAAACGCATTCCACTCTCGCTTTCACTCTTGCAGCTTTCCACCTTCAGTGAGGAGAGTCCTTTTACACCATAGGCTCCCAAACTATTTTGTCCCGTCGACCCCTTGTCGAGTTTTCCTGTTTTTCGTAGACCCCTGTCATGCTAATATTTAATTTTTATAACATTCGTCAACTTCAAAAATATTTTTGATATATGATATACAGGGTGCGCCATATTTTATGTCGGTATGTAAACATTGAATATCTTTGACATTTATCAACCGATTGACTTCAGAAAACATGTTTTGAAACAATAATTTAGTACAATTTTAATCGTTTTTCACACTTTACAACGCGCCGAAATAGTGACGCTGTACATTGAAAATAGTCTTTCAGTTGTGTTAATTCAACGTGCATATCGTCGAAAATATCGTGGCCAACATGGCCAATGGGTTCCACTGTTGTAGACCCCCATTTACAGTTTATGGACCCCCAATTTATGTTTTCGCTGTCATCAACCCCTGGGGGTCGATATTGACCACTTTGGGAACCTATATTTTACACTAATCTACCTGTAGTAGATAAAAATTAAAGAGTTTATTGAGAGGTGAATAGAACTGTTTTTTTTAACTAACCAGCACTGTCTAATATTTTTACATTTACACGAATTATTGAGAGGTGAAAATAATGATTTTTTATGGGGGATTTTTAATTCAACTGACCTGCGGAGTATCCCAGTGAAACATTGTCACCATGGGAGTGATGTTATACTTGAGCAACTCGTCGATGAGGGCGTTGTAGTATCTGAGGCCGTCCTTGCTGACTTTGGTGCCGAAGCCTTGCGGCAGGATCCTGGTCCAGGCTATGGAGAACCGGTAGAACTGGACGCCCAGCTCCACCAGCATCTCCACGTCTCTCTTGTAGTTGTGGTAAGAGTCGCAGGCCACGTCGCCGTTGCTTCTGTCTTTCATTTTGTGGCTCTGATAGTGGGTGAAGTGATCCCAGACGCTTTCCGACTTGTCTATAAAATTAAACATCCATTTTGTTGAGGGACAAGGCATTTGATTGGTGAAGATCCATTATTCTCCATTATCTTCACTTTGAGTTTATTATTTTTTTTTGCATTACTAGTTTCGACCAAATAGACTAGGTCATCATCAGATGCATAACTAAACTTGAGTTTAGTAATGCATATAAATATCCATTATTTGTAAAATGTTTCTAATACTAAATAAAAAAGCTGCATTTAGTTTTTTTTTTATTAAATAAAACTACTAACTCTTGCAGTAGATAAGTGGGTATTAAAATTCTAACTCAGTTACAGAACAACGATGGTCAAAAATATAACGACGCTTGGTCGCAATACTAGCATAACATGATTTAAACATTTATTTCTTGTAAAACTATTTTACGAAGAAGTAAAAAAAATAGTTTTTATAAAACTTTTTTTTTTTAATTTAGATGAATTTAAAAAATAAAGCGTAGTTTCGTTCGGAATGTAGAATATTTATTATAAACAGATTTATTTTTCATAATGTACACGAGAGATACAAGTAGCTTTAGGTATCTTGTTTGAGCCACAAACCTTGTAAACCAGGATATATTTTATTATTCTCTAGTAGATGTAGGTTTGTATAAATATATATAAATAAAATGTGTCTCGAACTTCAGGAGCAAAAGCTTGAGAGCTTTCTGCTCGAAGAGTTGTTTCAAGGAAATGAAGTAACCATATCGCAAACTAATTAACAAAAAATCCACTTATGTTAAAAAGATTTATAACCTAATTAAACCATATTGAAAAAAATAAAAGAGTCTAGGTTATGGCGTTAATCCATTCTGATCAATCGCTTCCTCATCTGCGTAACTATTTAATTGACTTTTGCTTAAGATAGCACCTCAACTGTGTTTGCTTTAATTACCTAATGTACCCTAATTAAATTTAATCAGAATCCAGGTAAAAGATTAAAGTACCAAGGTCGCTTCTGACTCGATTGAATATTCGTCGACTGAAAAAGCACTCTCCGTACTTGCCCAATTCGCCCACACGGACATGAATATCCTTTTAAGTCCTGCAAAAAAACTCCAGGTATCTATCTGTTCGTATTCAATTAAAAAATAATTCAGGTGATATCGTATAAAAAAGAAACAGCAATCTGTTTGACTTTGAGAAAATTATCGCACTGTAATACCATAAGCATAAAATTTAAATACGGCATAAAAAATATAAACATTGCATTACCACGACAAAAAAATACGCAAAATAAAAACAGGTAAATAGATTAAATACATTTATTTTTTCGGCAGGGATTAAGATTACTGATACATTCCAATGCAAATTAATGATCTGAAATTTAATCAGTTATGAATACAGACTATCATCGCTTTACTCAACTGATATGTTCAGCACAACGTTATTTATATGCTTGGATATATCTATAGATAGTAATTTAATGCACCAATATCAATGCAACCTGCCTCTTACTAAATTAATTGCTTAAATTTAATAATATTCTGTTTGAATTTAATATGTCAAAAAAACACGCAACCACTGTACCAATAATCGGGGATGTTAAATTACTGTAAAATTTTCGACCAAAGGACATAACTTCTGATCAGATAGTTATTCTTAGTGAACTGAAAAATGTTTTCACAGCAAAAATATGAACAGAAAATACAATGAAATTGTAATTGAATCAAAATTCCAATGTGAAACAAAAAATGTACTCAAATGATTCGGTATTGTATAACATAAGAAATAACGAAAAATATTTTATCCGATTTACAAATTGTTTCCCCACAGTTATATTTATTAATTACTGCTATAAATTTGTTTTCTGCATAATCACAAAATAATGCCTGTACATTACGGCTTAAATTGTTATCTTGTCGTAAGCAGGTATAAAATAAAATGACTGCTACTAACCGCTGATGTTCCAGGCCCCCTCCACCTGGTACGAGGCGGTGGCGGTTCCAAACCGGAAATCTTTGGGAAATCGTCGCATGTCCAGCTTCACTGCCCAAGCCACACTAAAAACAATTAAAAACAACCACATAAACAAACAATAATGGTCTGACTGCGTCACAAATGAGAAAGTCTTCCACAGAATGCGCAAAGAAGATGGTAAAAAAACAGAAGGTCTCCTATTTAGGTCATATTTTTGAAACAGTAAATATAGCATCCTACAGCTGATTGTTAAAGAAAAAAATTTTGCAAATTCCGCATCCACGCAAGCTTTCTGCTTCCAATGTCCCTTTTTCCTTGTACTGTTTCGAAAAATGTGCCCAAAATATGAGACCTTACGCTTCTTTACCATCGTCACATTCTGTGATTTTAAGGATTCTCCTGGATTGTCATGTTTTTTTAGATCCCTGATATCATCTGATATGTAATTCGGAGAGATTAAATAGTCATTGTCTTTCATTGCCAATTTCAATCGGGACTATATCATTGATTACATAAAATAATTATAATTATTTATAATATATATCATATCGCAGTTATAATTCATTGAAATTTTTTTAATTGAAAACAAGATTTATTGTATCATAAACGTCGCGAATTGAGATAAAATAGTAATTAAAAATAAATCAGCTCTTATAAATGGCAAATATGTTCATATATGATTTTTTTTATTTAAAGAAGGTTTTTTGCAAATCTTATTATATAACTTATTTCAGTTACTGTAAAAAAAAAAAAAAACAACACAGTATATAAAAACGAATCCTGCATTCTACAGCTATTGTAAATATATGTATATATATATATATAATATTGTTAATGAAAAGTGCAATTAAATGCAAGTGTCGAAGCATGGCTGTGTGCAATATTAAACGGAATTCTTAGATAATGATCCGAGCTTGACATTTTTTTAATTTTATTCTACTGATACAGCAGCAATTAAAACAAACAACCGCTGAATGGTTTTCTTGATAATAAGAGTGATCGATTATGAAAATAACTTGTTTGCAAGGAGACCACGGTCAATTGTATAAATATAAGTACGAAGCAGTCTTATGTCGTCTCCATTGGGGCAGATCCACGTTTGTTAGTTCAATAAGAGATATTATCTTATATTAATGGTTAATAATAGACTATTGACAAAAAACAATTTTTTAGGTCCAACAAACAATACGAATATATAATATGTCTCAGGAATTATTAATAATATGGTGTGTGTCTATCCTCTGATCTTCTGGGCTTACTTATTTATTTTTAAAATTTATTGTTCAAGTTCAAATGTCACTCATTAAAATTGAATTAATTTTACATCGGTTTTAAATATATAAACTGCTTGGGGATGCTGATTGCGATTTGCAGGTAAGACAGCCATGGTGTTTATGGTAAAACGGGTGTTTGTATGGAAAAAGATCGATCGATCCAGATCAATCTATATTTGGTGATACCTTTAGTTGACTTCAGCCTAGAATCTAAAACAAAGATCGAATAGAGAATTTATAAGTATGCTCTTGATCAACTTTAATACAGGGTGATTCTAATGTTGTCAAAATCAAATGCTTTATCATTTAAATTGCAAAATAATATCCGCATCTACTCAAAATATTATTGTGTTTATCAGTTAAAAAATAAAACGATATTTTTTTTAATACCAGGTGTGATTTTAAGTCCTGTTCATATTTGATTTATTACGGATAGTAAAGATATTATATTATAGTATTTATCTCTTTAGGTTTTATAATAAGTACTTAAGTAAATAATAGGTAATACTGGTCACTCTAGTTTAGTACTTTTGAATTTAATTGATATGTTCGAGTGATTGATTACATACCTGTTATATATTTTGTTTAATAATCATTATAAATTGATTTTGCAATTAGATTATGAGCATGACACCAAAGCAAAATGAATACCAGAGCAATATTTTGATATCATATTTAATCAAAAACTTTGCAAGTAAAAGCAATTATTTCTATCTACTCAATACTTATTTTAAGAATGGCTAGAATGATTTTGCACATAATGAAGGCTTTTTAGAATAACAATCATTAACAATGTTAGATATAATATTATGCACTGTGGGCGTTTGTGCTAATTTAATAATATATTTTTAAATACTTACACCTGATAATTTTTTTATCATAAGTCAATAGAAAGATTAAAAATAGTTCTACGTTTAGAATTTTTTGCTTTCAAGTAGAATATGTTATATTTAATTAAATTATAAAAAAGCAACAAAAAATAAAATTGACAAATAAAATATTAAATTTATATGTGACACCTCGTGATGCGTATTTATTTTAAAAAATAACTTTTTTTTAAAAATATATTATATAGCTTCTTTTTTATGTTTCATTGAGATCTTAAAAGTTCAACTAAATTTGAAGTTTTTTTAACCTCATATTATTTTTACCAATTTACCATAACCTGTAGATATTTTTTATTCGAAATAAACATGAAAATATTTCTGTATGTGTTTTAATTTTTAATTCTGAAATGTCCCTTGTCAAATGGTTTATTTTCTTGGATCTGCAATAATTAATTTTACTATTTCGGCTGCACTATCAAAGATGAATAGAAACGTCGAATCAATAATATAAACTTAACGCAAACAATCAACCATAAAGTTGTTTAATAAATATTAACAATTAAAAGAAAAATAATAATGAACGCTCTTCGAATAACACAAAAACTTTAAAAAAATACATACCATACTTTTAACATTTTAAATTTTATTTTTATTAGCTTTTATTTTTTTTGTGTTTCTTGCATTACTAGGTATATTTTTGATATACACTGTTTAAATAACTCATTCAAGACTTTCAAACCAGTTTAATTGGCCTATAAATTACCTGTTATTGTATACTATTTGCTTCTATCTAGTAACCCAAGCACCTTAGAGTTTTAAAAACAAACAATCACTTGACCAATTTACAAAAGGTTCACGTATAAAATAATATAAAATATATATGTACATTGTACTCTGTTCCTTTCCATAGTTTTCAGTGAAACTATTAGTAAATATATATTACATAAAAATAATAAAATTTGTCTTTTTAATTAGTTGAAAACAACATTATTCATAATAACCAAAATTATCCAAATACACTTAGTTTGATACATTTTGAAGCTATTTATTTGTATGTGTATAACTGAAATTTCATTAGTTACAAAACGAAATACATAAAACTAAATATTTATAAAAGAAATAAAAATACAATATTTTGTATTTTTGATTTTCACGATATGAAATTCACTTATTTATTTACAAAAGGCTTCTTTGGCGAAATCTTCTAAAATGAGCAGTAAAACGGTATATTTGATTTGCAGTGGTTAAGAGTATAATTCATTCAAGTTTAAATAAATATACTATAAAAATAAATTGCTTTAAATTTATAATGAGCCTATTTTCTCATTAGTACGTAAAACAGGATACGTCATATAAGAGGGCGAGTGGAGAGACAAGTAGCTGATTTAATATGCGAGATGGAAAAAGATATGACGACTATGAGAAACGTGGATTGGGTTTGTCCCTATTACCGTAAGTCACTCGTTGTTACTAATAAACAATATTAAACCAAACGTCTACAAGGATTAAAACACTTCTACAAAACTTTCTCAGTTTTAAATAACAGGATAACAAACAAGTAAATAATAAAATCTGCAAATCTACATACACTACATTTATTTATAAGTCGAGTGTGAAATTTTCAACTGAAATGTATTTATTGGTCGACAATTGTTTTTGACTCTTGGCTTTTTGGTAGTACGCAAGTTAATATCACCTCTTTAAATTGTTAAAGCCTGGGTTAATTGGGTAAAAATATTCATTGATCTATCGGCCATCGTTGGTGGCCACTTACGAGTCTACGAATTCTCAACAAGAGACGAATTTGAAACTAGACTGCAAAACAAATTTATAGTTATAGTTGGATCGCATGTTTGTAAACGATTCTTGATATCTCATTAGACTTTACGAAAAAGATTAAAGTCTTAATTAAGATGAAGTTCAGGTGGAATTTGATAACACTGTGTAAAAGGTGTTTATAAATTCAGCACATTACATTAAAATTTATTAAATGTACATGGAGTTAGAAGCGAAGAAAAAAATCATTTTTATTAAAAAATGAAAATGAAATATAAGTGAAAAATAACTCAAAAACAACGACCTTGCAAAAAATCATGGATTGGACATGAACCAATGACACAAATAAGAGATCGTATTTTCAGGAATGTCAATTGAAGCTCACTGCAGCTGATTGTCCAGGAAACAATCCAAGGAAAAAGGGGCATTGGAAGAAGAAAGTTAACGTGGATTCGGAATTTTCCCAGTAGCTGGAAGTCGGGAGCAAAGGAAAAAGATTTGACCAACCTACCCCGAGAAGAGGCACTTGAAGTAGTTACTATGTGGGATAATAAAAAAAACGCCTTGTAGGCACATACTACATGTTCAATCTTGAATATACATAGTTTTTATTAGTTTTATTAATTCTTGCACGATTAAAATTATGATAAACATCTGAACAGATAGTCGTATACATCAAAAAAACAAATAAAAAGTGGGTAGATATCTCGCGGATGCTTAGCGTATTTACTGCGTGGTAAGTACTCAAGATTAAATAAGATACAAGAGTTGACTTTTTGCCTGCTATTATTGTTTTTATACTTAAGTTAAAGTAAGCAATACTAGTTTATGACTCGCATAACAAAAACATGAAACGACGAAAACCAAACATGTTTATTAATTCAATTACAAACATGTCGGTTAAAAAATATTCGGATTTGTTAAAAGTTAGACACAACACTTCTTATAAGCGTCATATGTTTTTTAATCTTTGAGGTTGACTTTAATACGAAAAATATTTAGTATTTAAGAGGGTATAAAAAGTAATTTTATTAGAATCCCAAGTCTTTTTTTAAATTGTAATTAAAAATTAAACATTAATGGGCCTGATAAGACTATCATATTTAAAGAGTATTATATCAAAAATAAACAAAAAAAGCAAGTAGGAAATGTATTTAATTTACTTATATCTATTGATTTCTTCTATACAAGATAAAATATTTACATAAGCTGTAAATATAATGTGGCAAGATAAACTTGACTTTTTTTTCTACGGTTTGTTCGTGTATATATTACAAGAATAAATTAATATATATTTTACATTTTGAATGAAAACAAAATATAGACTGCCATAATGTCTACTCTATATATATATATATATATATATATATATATATATAATTTTAAATGGGTTAAAATACCTTTCTTATACGGAATTTACTTATTTGTGAGATTGATATAGAGTTATAGAATATATTTGATAGTCAATGATAGATTAAAAATAAACCAAATAATAAGATTTTTTAAAATTAAACTGGAAGCGTTGTTCAAATGCAAGTTAAAATAAAATAAAAATGTGCTCTTTATTATTTTCCAAAACAAATTAATTAATAAATATTAAACTTTGTATTATTCGGTGTTTAATAAACACAGGATTTTTTTAAAATTATTTTTTAATGGGTTTAAAATTAATCAGAAGTAAGCGCTTATATGATTTACAAGAGATTTGTTTACTTATTTGAAAAATCTTTGATGGACTTTTACCAAAATAACAATAAAAATCTATTCGTTAGTGAAAATATATTATAAATATAATTCATAAGACATCGATCTAAAGTTATAGTGTTTTTTTTTTTTTAAATTTGATGAATAAATAATATATGCACATTTTAATCAATGGCATGATATTATTCTAAAGTGTTTTTTTTATAATTCTTTTAACGCACTTTACATGCAGGCGGATTATCAATTATCACTTAGCATAAAATGACTGATTTCTATTTTAGTATTATAATGTTTTCATTAACATATTAATTTTAAACAGTTTTTTTCTGCATTTTAATTTAATTTTATTGATATCTTTTTTATTAACGAACTGATTCATTTTGTTTTTATATAAGATAATTAGGTTAGTAAGAAAGATGTCAAAGATATATTCGACTATCGCAGGCTTGAAACAAGTGGTGTTTTTTCATAGAAAAATCGCATAATACCACAAAACTTGATAAATTTTCTATATAATCTGAAAACAATTTATATTCAAAAATTAATTAAACCTTTTTGGCCCTAAAGGCAGTTTAGTGATATGCGTTTCTATTTCATAAAACCTTAGATATTAATATTTCGTGCATATATTCTGCTATAATATTTTTTCCATTATCACCTCAACCTTCAATTGAAATATGCACCAATTTCAATTTTTCAACCTCAACCTTAACATTTTATTGTTTAAAACCAATAAACATGCCATTTACTACGTTTTATCATTTTATTTGAACAGCCGTGACAGTGCTTCTTGAAAAAAAAAAAAACTTAACACCTGTCCGTTAAAACGTGTCAGGAAAAGTTAGCACATTCCCTTGTCCAATAATTCATGCAATTGTTAAATGATGATCGTGCCTTGTAATCAGATAAGAAAAATAGATGTAACTGAAATATACAATTGCTTATTTAAATACGTAAACCGTTTGAGATTTTTTTCGACAGAATATCTAATATTAGTAACCAAATATCTATAAGATTATGAACGTTTGTCTTATTTTTTGGATTGAACGTCAATCACGATGATATTTTTCTGAGAGTTTCTTTAAATCATCTTCTATGTATGAACTAATGTGCCTTATCATATTAGTAATAATTATGAACGTTCGTAATCTCATGGCCAATTGGCTATTAAAATTTTGGTTGTTTTTATATAGAGTATCAGGTAATATTAAAAATAAATCCACTCTGTTAGAATAATTATAATTTTTGTTATTTTCACATTATTTTGTTTGATACGTTATTATAATTTTAATAAATTAATTGTCACTGTCTGAGTTTTCTATGTGTTAAATTAATATTGGAAATAATATTTTATAGAAACTGTTGTGTGAAAGAAACCCAGTTTACTACATAAATTAACAAACTTAATATCATTCAAGATCAAAATTACAATTGATTAATGAATCTTATAAATCTCTACCTGCAATTTTTCTCAAATGCAAAGTAAAATTTCTAAGAAGTGTCGAGATAATAAAATATGATAATACTTGCAATCACACAAGTTCTTTTATTCTCGTTAAGTTCTCATAACTCATTAAAAATAAATTTATCCAAAATATACCAAATGATCGATTCCCACCGTTGAACTCAATAAATTAATTGAAAAAAAAAAATCACCCCTTAATATTTTTCATACGAGAGTACAAATTTTTCAAATAATATTTCACTTTAGGCGCAGCACTTGTAGAATAAATTGTTAATTATAGCCTCAATGGACTTTATTGTCAATTCAGGAGTTAAATAAAGTACACTAAAACACTTTAGTAATTAATTACGTTTTTATATATATATATAAATATTTTGAATCAATTATGCTTTATGGATAAATTCTAAACACTGGATTTGCAGATAACTGAGAGGTCGTGCAACAAAACTTTTTTCTTGTATTTTGCTGCATTTTTTTTTGCTGCCTATTTATTTTCAAAAGGTATCTAGGTAAAGGTTTGAATCAAGATTTTTGTAAAAAATATTTTACTTGCTCCATGATTTGAAGGGACGATAGCCTACCTGATGACCACCGCTAGGATCACGACGATCCGCCTGATGGCGCACATTTGTTGGCTGGGGTTGTTGCGGGGTACTCGGAGGCTCTCCGGCGTGTTTCGGGGAACACTCTTCGCAGGGGCTGTTGTTTCAGCGGAACCGACCCGGAGACTGAAGCGTGAACACGCGTGTTTCCACTTAACACTCTTTTCCACGCTGCGAATCCAGCCAATCGCGGAGCAGCTGTCACGTGCGAAAAGCAGCTTCGAAAAAATGGTTACTCACCTGCGATGCATGACGCTGCCAATATTTTGCTGGCGTTTTCGTGAGATAAGCATTATCTGTTTGTGTTTAATTAATCAAGATTTTTTTTATAGCCTCTACAGGGTTAAATAGTAACACTTAAATTAACTGCTTCTTGTTTTAAAAAAAAAACGTTTGTTTGTGTATGTGGATACTTACTTTACCAACGGCAACTCTACAAAATCGAAGTCAACTCCGATGTGGTTCTATGTTGTGTCTATATATGAGTCTCTTTAGTGGATGCTGAACCAGTCTTCATGGTTTTCTATGGGGAATATAGTGTAGTGGGTCCTTCTACATTTATTTTCAACAGCATCATTATTAAAAAGCTCTGGCGTTTAGATCTGATACTCCTTCTGCAGCAAGCTACAGAAACAATAATACCTCTACAAGGTACTTCCAAGTCCACTACTCCATTACCGATCCTTTACACACGCTCAGGGCACAGAATGGCAGCCATGCACAAGCAACAGAATGAAGAGAGCGGGGAGGTATTAATTATTAATAAAAATATCTCTAAATGCTAAACACTTCAAGTTTATTAGAAAAATCTTCGTAATTTATTTAATATGTTATTCGTGTAGTATCTACAGATATGATTTTAATTAATATATCCAATGTTAAACATATTAAAAAATAATAAAAACATTCGATGTTACGATAATGCACATTATCTAATTTAAACGTAACTCAATCAGATAGAGACACTGCAATGCCGGTTTAGTGTCATTTCCACGAAGACATCACAACTGATGATTAATTATACCTCAAACCCAAGGTTGAATCCAAAAAATATAATTTAAATGGAAGTTGAATTTTTAAAAGCACTGTGCTACTTTTGACACAACTCTTTGCCATTTTCTCTTAAAAAAAAATTTAATGAAATTAATTGTATAGATTTCAAAAATTAGCATATGATACGATAATATAAGTTAATATTTCTATATATTTTTTAAATATTTCTAAAGCAGAATTCAGAGCAATTTATATAACACTAAGAGTAAAAACATGTTTAAAAAAATATATACTTGTTTCTGTAGCTTTTATGCATTCAAACCGCGTGGAAATGGCACTTTGGGGTCAACCATGGGTGCCGAGTTTGTATCTGTTCAGAGCTAATAATTATTGGGTAACCGCAAGACTCTAATAAATAAATAAATATAAATTAATAAATACTTGGCAGTCGTGTGTCCATCACCCCTCCAAATTTTTATAGGCTGGGTTAATTGAGTGAAAATATACACTGACTTTTTTTCCGTCGTCACTTAAAGTTACTACGAATTCAAAACACAAAGCAAATTAACATTCAAGCCACACTAAATCATTGTTTCAGATCCTTTATTTATTCTTTAGCTCTTATCACGCAATAAAAGTAAATCGCACTTAAACCTGGAGTAGGCCAAGAAAACATAGTTTTGTGTATTTATATTTAAACACCAGCTTTTGCCTTTAAATGGAAATTTTAAGTTTATAAAACTTTACCCTTTTAATTTTTTGTATCGAATACAAAACTGCATATCTAGTGTCTAAAGATTCAATATTTTTTTTAATTAAAAGTTTATTGATATTGTTGATATACAGGACTTAAGAAATCACCCACACATTATTATCCATATAAAACTAATCACTTGCTCTTTTCTGTCTGTTAATAGTTATCTATTTAACTTTTTTCAATTGGATTAAAAACAAACAATATAAATTTTGATAAATACTCAACTGGCATATTCTATGCGAACATTTAACATTTGATCTGATTAGTTTTATTCTCAACTAATTGCATCCTTATAACAATTTATATATACTGACACATAGATATAAAAAGTAAAAGTTAACATGCCAAAAAAATAACAGTTTCTAATGAGATACACGTGCTTAATTTTATATGTTTTATATATATAAATACATATAAAATATCCTTGTGTTTTATCACTCAAATAGTTGATTTCTCAAAATTCACGGGCATATATCAAACGAAACAATTTATTTTAGAGATTGAAACGACATTGAAAATACCTTCCTTCTTGAACGTTCCATACGATTTTTTTTCGACAGTTATATTTTATTACAGTACATTTTTATTTAGTACATTGGTATGGTTTCCCCTAATATTTCATTAAATACATAAATTGAAATTGAAATGACCATTCAAAATCACCTGCATGGGATTCTTGCATTTATTTTGTAGTATGATAACAAAGCGACAAAATTATGTAAAAATATTACATTTTTATCTTATCAGTTGTTCAACTTAATAATTGAATATTATTTATACCTATAAACTGACCAAATCCTCGAATTGAATGATGAAATTTAATATAAATTATTAAATTACGTATGAAAACTTAAAATTCACTAGCCTTCAACGTGAGCGAATGTGGAAAGTTCAATTTGTTGGATATTAAGATTTTCGACTTTAAACTAAATATATATTCTAAGAAACATAAAAAATTCAGATACGTACATTGAAACTATTTTTACCGTAAATTAATCACCTGGGATTAAAAGGTGCGCATATGTGAGTGGATTTTGATGAAAGTCCAAAATGTGAGTAAAGATTTCGAATGAAACACGATAAGACCAAGACATAAAATATATTTACCGTTTGATTGTAGTTTGTGTATCAAAAGCTACAATTTTTAATCAAAACGAAGAAAAGCATGCAAGAAACTGAGAATTTTTTTAATTTCGCAATGCCAGAAGTTTGTTCAATCATAAATAAACAGAAAAAATAAAAGATTTGTACAAGTATCTAGACTCCTTTCGTTTTAAAACACCGACTCCTAAATCTTATAGGCATGATTCTATAAGATTTAGGAGTTCTGATTATTTTTTGGCTGTACTATTTGTAAAAGAATAAAATGTAAAAATCAATATTTTCATTTAACATTACGCCTTCTCATTATTTATTTAAATGATATTTTAAAGCCTTTTCATTAGTCTGGAAAGTGCTCAATATAAAATAGCCTCGGCTATTTGGTTATTCAGAAGCTATTAGTAATTTCGAAATATCGTATTTTTTCCAAATATTGTCTGAATCATCAATTCATTTTCTGGTATATTAGTGACTTATTTCAACCTCAAATTAGATATGCTGTAGAGATACGGATACGACTATATGGAAAAACCAATAGTATGTGCGTGGTTATACCTAAGTTAAAGCCTTTGTTACCTATAAAGTCACTCAAGACAGTGGTTTCCAACATTTTAAGGAACCTTTGCTTTTTTAGTACCTCTTTAATTTTTTTGCATCTAATTTTCTTATTACATCAGAGAACACCAACTAATGTGAAGGACCTTTATTGACTGTATTCGACGAGATATATGTGTATGTGTGAGTGTGTGGGTGTGTGTGTATTTATATATTAAAGTAAAAGAAAAATATATTTGAATTAAAACTGATAAAAAATATGATTTAAAAGTATTTGAAGGTTGATAATAAATAGTGATTTCATGGCAGTAACTAGTCTTTGCATTAAATTATTGTATATAAACATGACATGTACATAAAAATCATATATCAGTGTCAAAGGTTTAACAAATCATGGCGATTCAGTTAGTTCAACTTGGTTACAATCCTTATTCACTTGATTTATATACTGTAAATTTATATCTGGCGTCTATCTATTGTAAACATTTTAGAATCCCCTGTCTGCGAGGATTTATAAGCCTAATTCTCAAAAACACCTGCGTGGTCTTTATTTCAGTTCATGGAACCTTGATTGGGCTCTATTAAAACTACAGTCATTGACCTCCCGTTTTCATAGATTTTAACTAAAGGTCTAAAGATCGGAAGCTGGTATGCTAACTATAGTATTTCCAATAAAACGCCCGGATTAAATTCTAAGACCAAAATCATATATTTTGCTAGCTTGAATAAAATAATTATCTGAAATGATTTGTCTTTAACATACATTTAATTTTTTTAGCTTCTACTCATATTATTTCTCGTAGTGTAGACATTTATTTATTTCCAGTTATTCTTACATAATATCATTTTTTTAAAAGAAACTTGGAATATTTGTTTAGAAGTAAATTATTTTGAAGCACAAAATACGATCAATCCAAATAGAAACGGCAAAAGGACAATAGATAAAGTGCTTGACTCGCTGGCAGAAATTATAGTTGACCATGAAATTATACGGATATATTTCTAATACAATTAATCATGCTACACGTTCCATAAATATTTTATTACTGTGTAAAATGACATAAAAATATAGTTTCCCGCTCAATTATCCATTGATTATTGTAGGCACATCAGAAATTAATTATTAACTAGTTATCTTATAATCGATTAAGATGGTAAAGTAAGACCTGCTGTATTGATTGTATACAACAAAAAAAACCGTTAAAAAATATTAATGCACTATTATTTAGAGCAAAATTAAACATATATCTAATCATAATTATGAGTAGGTAAACAATACAACTAGAACCAATTACTTCCGTTTTCAGCATACTAAATATATATACAACATTTGCTTTGTTTCATAATAAAAGCTACTGAAAACATGCTTTACAGCACCTTTTTATCTATAATGTTTTTACTTTTCCTTCAACCTGAAAAATTTTACTCAAAGATATCTACTCTAAAATTCTTTGCAACTTTGTAACACTTGCTTGCTTTCTGACATGCAGAAAATTATACTTTGAGCATTATTTAATTACGTATGGTCTGTAGCCTTTGCAGAACTCTCATCGACTTTAGATTGGCACAAGCTGTGGAATGAATGCTAAAATTATTGTTTTTTAAAACAATTAAATCCACAAGTGGATCTCTCCCACAATGCTAATTAAACGATTTATAAATATTGACATCCACGGTTGTCTGACACTTACCGGCTGAGTCTACTCAAGGTAGACCCTCCAAACCGGTATTTGTATACATATATAAATTTTAATTATTAATAAAATAAATTAAAATATAATCGATATTAACTTTGGCACCGTTACAATCCCAAAAACCTGGTTTAAAATTATTAGAAAGTCAAAATGTGTAAAAAAAAATGCAAACCTACTCCCGTCTTTGTCAGCCCTGCTAAAAAAAAAACAAACCACCTCAAACGCTTATATCAAATATTTCAAACTGTATCTATAAAAAAATATGAATTATTTAAAACGAATTAATTTAATAATGTTTCAAGCACTGTCCAGCTTAACTTGACCTGTTAATAAAATGCATAAATAAATAAATGCATTTATTTATAACGTAGATGTATATCTAGGTAAATTATAACAAAATTCAGTGTTAAGGCACAAATGCACGCTTTATATCCAGTTCGAGGACAGGCAGTTGTATGGACGAATGGCGGTATAGAAAAATACTTGTCAGTAATAATTTCCATAATTAAAAAAACTATATATAATGTCATTTTACGGGGCCCAGCTGACTTATCGAAATTTCGATTACACAAATAAACGTATAAAAGTTGGCAAACCACTCACTGTTTGACTTTACTTTTTTCAGCTCATTGACGGTAGGAATCTTCTGTTTCGATTCACATACATTAATGCAACAAACATGGCCTTTTCCATGCCAGAAAAATTATTAATTAAAATACATTAAGAGACACTGAAAAGAAAGCGAGAAATTCAATATGGATAAAATATAACTAACGCTTCAAAGGAAGAGAGTGTAGTCGATGTTGATTCATTAAAACATCTCATTTGAATATGCGCTTTAAATATGTGTAATATAATATTTTTTATATTCAGTAAATATATCTGCTTGCTTTTACTATACTATATATGTATAACGCTAGCATTTAGTAGATCAAAGATTAACCTTGTTAATATCAACATAGTTCAGTGGTTGGCACGCTTGTCTGCTGACCTTCCGAAGGTCTTAAACTTTACGAAATAGGAAAACATTACGTGTAAAAACAATTTCCTAGTATACATCGATGCAAATGCCGGAGACACTACGCCAAGCACAGAAGCATTAGGAAATGATTGTTTGAACTGCCCATAAGTTTTATAAACTAGAAATTTCTTTGAATCAGTGAGTGACATTTCACAACAATTACTCATTCTCAAGTCCAAGTCTACATTTTAGTAATAATAAACAGACCTTGACTTGTCATTTATAATTCAAAACTGCCAGCCATATTAACTAATGTTTTCACATCAAATATTTTACTCGTAATTGATACAGTGCGTACACCTGTAAATTTTAATTAGGCTTTTATATTCTGTGCTCAACAGGTAGACAACATATGTATTAAGATGTCAAATTAAAATTTATTATAATGGTCTAGGAACACCTGCCAATGAACAATTGACTCCTTCAGATGCCGCCGATTCTTTTAGATTTTATCAATATAAATAATAGTTTAGATTTTACTACCAAAAATAAAAATAAAAAAGTTAATCGGTACTATAAATAATAAGTATAGCGAAGTATTTACTAGGACCGACAACAAACCTTTTATTAACTCACTTATAGAACCAACGTCAATAATACCAGGAAGTGATTTTTGTTATATAAAAAAACCTATTCTACTCGTAAAAATTAATATATTATCGTCTTTTTGGACAGTGACTTAATTAATCTTTGATATTTTATTTTTATTTGTCCATTGTTTGAAACATGTTTCCTACCCTTGGGATAATATAAATATGTGTATCACTCACACTTGTGATGCCATTGTGTGCTCTGAGCACAAGTGAATGATCGGAAATGGACCAGTAGACTTGGAATGATTGTGAAGGAATGTGTTCAGAAGTACCTTGGAAAAGGTTCTGCAACTTACTGCAGATGGAATATCAGATCTAAATTCCAGCTTTTTGTAAGGAAAAGATTGTATAATTATGCTATTAAGCAGACTTTTCCATCGAATATAAAGCTATGGTGTTGAATAACTCCATTAACAGACATGGAGAGTTAACCTGAAAGCTGCGGTGACTGTACGTATGATTGCATTTTTTTTTTTTTTTTGACTACACTATACCTTAAATAAATAATTTACTACGTTCTTTGCACATTCATTAAGCGCGAAAAGAAATACAATAATAAATTCGGCTTGAAGCCTATGTTATGTAGTAATTTGATTTAAGCAGCCTACACACGTATCGACACAACCAGACGATGAAAAACCTTGCGATTTAAAAAAGCCAAGATCTACGTACGCTACTATGTTTAGTGATATGTAAAAATCAAAACACGACATCGCAGTATATTGCATATATAAATAAATAAAATAAGAATTAACTCATATGCTAGGCAATAAGCCATAACAGTAATGATCATTAACGGCATAGTTTTATTATAGAAATGAATTGACAGCCTACTATTCTTTTATTGTAGAGGTGAAGCCACATTATCGATGGGGCAGAAACACATACTGTCCGATGCTTTGTTAAAATTAGATGATTTACTTTAGCCATTTAATTACTTTTGAAGTCATCTATGATGACTTTAAACCTCGACTAATCCTCATGAGTGAAAATGACGACTGAAAATGCAATATGCCCCATTATAAAAGCGCTAGTCGTGTAATGCAAACACTGGGGCGTTTTAAAAATGAAGAAACTGGTTATAGTCTCTGGAGATCTAAAAAAGTATATATTTACTTTAAGTATTCACGTTTTTATGTCACATGCCTGTTGGTTAGGCGAAAAATTTACTAAGTTTTGTATTTTCTGTGTGTTTTGTATTGTGCCTATATATAGTCATATATAATTGTCAGGCAGCAAATTAAAAGATACTTAATGCGCCTTACATTGTAGTACAACTCACTTTATATTGCGGTAGGCCTCCAAAACGGAACGCATTAAATTATAATTTATTGTCAACAGAAACATATAAAATTAAAAAAAACAATTTTATTTTGGTTCCAAGTGGGTCACATTATCCTCGAAAAATTAATCAAAATAAAATAATATATAGCTTCAAGTCTTTGTTAGAATTTTATTTTCATGGGGACTTTCTATCCAAAGCGTTTTTTTGGGATCACTAATATATATATATATATATATTTTTAAATATATCTAATATGTCTGAATCTTGCATAAATATGCTTTAAACTAAAAATAGACTTATAAAATATTTTAAAAACACGCGATTGTGTATCAAAAGAAATATACAATTATTATATTTTATTTTTTCTCTTTTTGTATGTTTTGTTATTCACTTTTATCCATCATGTCTAAAAATTAAAGCTGTCATCTGATAGGTCGAAATTTTGACGTGAAAAATATCTGACATATTTAAGTGAAGCACGTTTTATAATAATTTAATTAATATTTTGTCTTGTAGTGTGATATGGAATATCAAATAAAAATAACTATTAAATGGTAGGACAGTTCAATGATTAATATAGTACAAGTGTTATAATTACATATTTCAGCCATGATAGTGAAGCGTAATATTTATGCCTCTATGCTAGTATTTTTCACTATTGTTTATGGTTATTTTTTACGTTGTTTATGTTCCTGTTACTGTTTTAAATAGGGATGGGATTATCTGAAATAAAACAATCGATATTTTAAAAATATATATCAAATCTTTTATAACATAGGCAGAAATAAAAATTGACACAGCAGAAGAAATATTTGTCTCAAAATAAATACAGATAAGAGTTATTTTTTGTTTTATTTAATGTCTGTTAATTATAATACACAAAATATACAAAATAGGTGACTGGTTTTGCTAACCTGTTTCGTTGGCATTTTCAATCGAAACAAAATTAATTATTGGTTTTTGTGAAGACCATCTCACAGGAAGTACGATTTTACCTATACAGGTTTAATTGATTGATAATGATTAAGAACATTTTTTTAAATATTGAAAATTGATTAAAGAAACTCTTAGAAAAATATATCAACGTGATTTGTGCGGGATTCGAACCCACAACCCCTCGCTTACATGGCAGGTGCATTACCAACTATGCTAACCAATCACTAGTACTAGACAAGAATTTTTAATAATCATATCCTATAAATGAAACAATGTTCTTATTATGCCTAATTAAATATTGTGTGACTTGCAATACTAGACTTTTAACACAAAGTACTGAGTGAAGCATTTTAAATCCAATCTGGATATTAGTCTATTTAATTATGTCAATACACGTACTTGTTAAATTTAATTATTGGTTTTTGTGAAGACCATCTCACAGGAAGTACGATTTTACCTATACAGGTTTAATTGATTGATAATGATTAAGAACATTTTTTTAAATATTGAAAATTGATTAAAGAAACTCTTAGAAAAATATATCAACGTGATTTGTGCGGGATTCGAACCCACATCCCCTCGCTTACATGGCAGGTGCATTACCAACTATGCTAACCAATCACTAGTACTAGACAAGAATTTTTAATAATCATATCCTATAAATGAAACAATGTTCTTATTATGCCTAATTAAATATTGTGTGACTTGCAATACTAGACTTTTAACACAAAGTACTGAGTGAAGCATTTTAAATCCAATCTGGATATTAGTCTATTTAATTATGTCAATACACGTACTTGTTAAATTTAATTATTGGTTTTTGTGAAGACCATCTCACAGGAAGTACGATTTTACCTATACAGGTTTAATTGATTGATAATGATTAAGAACATTTTTTTAAATATTGAAAATTGATTAAAGAAACTCTTAGAAAAATATATCAACGTGATTTGTGCGGGATTCGAACCCACATCCCCTCGCTTACATGGCAGGTGCATTACCAACTATGCTAACCAATCACTAGTACTAGACAAGAATTTTTAATAATCATATCCTATAAATGAAACAATGTTCTTATTATGCCTAATTAAATATTGTGTGACTTGCAATACTAGACTTTTAACACAAAGTACTGAGTGAAGCATTTTAAATCCAATCTGGATATTAGTCATTTTAAATATTTAATTAGGCATAATAAGAACATTGTTTCATTTATAGGATATGATTATTAAAAATTCTTGTCTAGTACTAGTGATTGGTTAGCATAGTTGGTAATGCACCTGCCATGTAAGCGAGGGGATGTGGGTTCGAATCCCGCACAAATCACGTTGATATATTTTTCTAAGAGTTTCTTTAATCAATTTTCAATATTTAAAAAAATGTTCTTAATCATTATCAATCAATTAAACCTGTATAGGTAAAATCGTACTTCCTGTGAGATGGTCTTCACAAAAACCAATAATTAAATTTAACAAGTACGTGTATTGACATAATTAAATAGACTAATATCCAGATTGGATTTAAAATGCTTCACTCAGTACTTTGTGTTAAAAGTCTAGTATTGCAAGTCACACAATATTTAATTAGGCATAATAAGAACATTGTTTCATTTATAGGATATGATTATTAAAAATTCTTGTCTAGTACTAGTGATTGGTTAGCATAGTTGGTAATGCACCTGCCATGTAAGCGAGGGGATGTGGGTTCGAATCCCGCACAAATCACGTTGATATATTTTTCTAAGAGTTTCTTTAATCAATTTTCAATATTTAAAAAAATGTTCTTAATCATTATCAATCAATTAAACCTGTATAGGTAAAATCGTACTTCCTGTGAGATGGTCTTCACAAAAACCAATAATTAAATTTAACAAGTACGTGTATTGACATAATTAAATAGACTAATATCCAGATTGGATTTAAAATGCTTCACTCAGTACTTTGTGTTAAAAGTCTAGTATTGCAAGTCACACAATATTTAATTAGGCATAATAAGAACATTGTTTCATTTATAGGATATGATTATTAAAAATTCTTGTCTAGTACTAGTGATTGGTTAGCATAGTTGGTAATGCACCTGCCATGTAAGCGAGGGGATGTGGGTTCGAATCCCGCACAAATCACGTTGATATATTTTTCTAAGAGTTTCTTTAATCAATTTTCAATATTTAAAAAAATGTTCTTAATCATTATCAATGAAACAAAATTACCCTAAAAATAAAAATAAATGTGCCAATCACAAAAGTGTTTTTTATTTAAAATATTAAAATGGAAATCCAACGAGTCTTTTTTGTCAAAAATATTGAAGTAAAATTGATAAGAATTCATATTGTATGTATATTCATGAAAACTAAGTGTACTTAACAAAGCTTATTCAAATGTAAATTAAAATGAATCGATGACCGAAAAAGTGCTTATTTGATTATATTTATCCGATTTAGCCCACCGTTATTACTGTCGATGGTAATAATTTATGCCTCCATGCCTTGAAGTTTATAGTTTCTTTACTGGTTAGTATTTTCTACCAAACTCGCCTATCGGTATATACAGGGTGTCCAAAAAGAGTATCGGGTATTTGTTAGTTCAGTAAAACAAAAACTACTAGCAGTCAAGTATTTTTTTTTTATTGTTGATTATAAGAATACAAAATGGAAAATTATTTTGAAAAGATGATGTTATCCAAATGGTGACCGTTACGCTGCTGGCACTCTTCTAATCTGGAACGAAGGTTGCTGATATCACGCTGACACATAGCCTTCGATATTGCTGCCATTTCTGAACTGATGTTTTGTTTCAATTCCGTTAGGTTCGTCGGATTATTCTCATAAACCCTACTTTTAAGGTATCCCCATACGAAATAGTCATGAGGGCTGAGGTCGGGGCTTCTGGGAGGTCAGTCGATGTTACTCTCTTTATTAGATAATAATTCGTTAACAGCTTCAATTGATTGATTGGATGTATCGTTTTGTTGCAACTACGTTCTTGAGTTGAAACCTTGAAACTCTTGCATTAACATATCGCAATAACGGTTACTATTCACATTCACCCGATACTCTTTTTGGACACCCTGTATTTCTATGGGTGAATGACCACAGGATTTTTTTATTAATACACAAACAAGGATCGTACTTAATCTATTATAATAAATTGTCGTTAATTGATCGATATTGTGATGTTCAAAAAATAAAATAAATTAATTTATAGTATATGCTCATGAAAACAGTAAGTATATTTTCGTATCTATCAATATTTATTGAATAGTAAATATAAATTTGTGCACTTTTTATTTAAAGTTAAACCAGTCAAATATCTGTTTTTATTATTATTCCGCAATCGGATATACCTTAAATCTGAACGAGTATGTAACAACACTACTTAGTGAGAGTAGGTAACATCAAGGGAAGAGACAGTGAGAAAGCAGTTAAAAGCACTCAGAAGCAGCTGTAACTGTGTCTGGCTTGGTACGTGTCTGGCATTTGTCTTTTTGCAAGCAGGTAAATATTGCTTTTTTAAAATGTGCCTTACTACCAAAAAAGAAAAATAATCAAATGCCTTTTCCTAGTTTAAATGTATGTATTTCAATAAATAATAGAATACAGTATACGTGCATGTCTTATTTAAGGGTGAGGAATAAAAAAAATTAAAAATATTTTATCAAAAAAAATTCATTTATTGCGTACAAAAATGTATGACAACTTATTATTTATAATTAAATTTTGTAAAATTATTTCCTTCTTATTTTTTAAAATCACATAGTGATTTATTAAAACATTAGAAAACTCAACTTTGTTATTACTGCTTTTAGGTATAATTATAAATATATCTTAAAACTGGCATTTTCTATATCCTATCTTTTTTCACTAGGCTGATTGAATTTTTCTGCAATATGCGTTGAAAACCATCACTTATTCTGAAAAGCTTATCAAGAAATAGGATACAAGACTGATATCAACAAATGTTTATGGTGGGTACGTTATATACTTTGTGAATCACAATTTGATTTTCATACTGATCTCTTTAACATAATAGTTCTCCAAAATAGAAACGGGATGTGATGTTATATTTTATCGAGAAATTAAATTTGCAGATCACTAAAAATGACACGAGTTCAGAAGCACTTCATTATTTACAGATGAATATAAAATATGCAAATCCGTTCAAAAATATTTTTCATTAATATATTCAAAGAATTATTATCACTTCTTAAAATAAAATGTTTTTTTAGTTTTTGTCATGACTAAAAATAAATTTAATTCAATAAATATTCTGGCAAGTTGTGCTGGTATTGTTTCGAATAGAAATTAATACATAAGTAATCTTCACAAATAATAATACACATTTTACAAATTGAGCGCTTCTTAATTACAATTAATACTAACATAAAAAATATCGATGCTACTAAAGTGAAAAATACAAATGATGTCGGATAAAGCCAGTCGGATAAGCAAGGGCTCAACCTGAACATAGAGTTCGAGCCCAAAACATTATCACAACAAGTCGACCCTTGATCAACATTGAACTTATCATATTATATGTAACAACATTAATTAAATCTAATATTCTCAGTTTGCCATCTCAGTTGATTTTATAAACAGATTATTAAGACAATATAAACCATTTACATCAGAATATTTCAACACTTAACCTTCTACCGATGATAAAATGTAAACTAGCTCTTTCAGTAAGATTCGTCCGAAAATTTTGTCAGTTTTTTTCAGTTGAAAGCTGATCGTCAACTTCTAATCTAGAATAAATTACTGATAGTCAAATACAAGAAGTAGAGGATTAATAATGAGGTGTATCATTAATAGTTTGAATGCTTTCGCAATGTTAAGTCTGTATATAGATGATTTCTTTACTACATATAATCGTTTCACTATTGAAAAGGTCAATTAAATCTCATATTTATAATTTTCTCAACATACATTGAAAATATTATTATAAAAAAATAGAAATATCCTAGTCGTTTAAGCCACTGTTAACATAGTTGCTGATGTTCATACTAAAAATACAAAATGCAACAAGTATTGTCATTGTATATGTTTAATTTAAATTATTCTGTTAATTACAGAAAAAATAACTTCTTTTAATACTAGCAGGCCCTACTGAAGACATTTACAAAACACGCACTACACTTGACTAAGGCTGGGCACACCGCTGACAAAATGGTCATTCAAAACAAAACATTTGTAAAACTATTTTGTCTGCGGTGTGCAGCCAGCCCAAATGCTTTATAAAATTTTCACATATGCACATTTAACATTAATTCATATATTAAATACTTCAATATCGTTAACTCTATAAAATAAAGCATAAACTTATTTTCTAGATGTCATTAAATGCATTAAATATCAAATACACAGAAAAGTACATCATACAAACAATATAAATCAAACATATGACATTTTATAAAATTAAGAGTGTTTATAATACTAAGATAAAAAAAAACAATAAAATATTGGGTATCACAATTTACTCTACCATATTAACAGTTTAAAGAAATTGAAACGTGTATGGTCTAAAAATCAAACTTATCAATATGGCATTGTTAATTGCTTGCAATATTTCCATGTAGATTCATCATCAGGGATGAATGATGATTATGAAAATGAATCACTTTAATTTCTATAAAAATTGTCTGGGGTGATTGATGGCGATGATGATTTTTTATACTGTATGCTGTAATCATTTTTAATACTGTAGAGATTGTACTTTCTTGATGCATTGTATTTTAAAACATACACTGCGAAAAAAAAATATCAATCTCTATTCGACATGATTTCATTGACAATATATACAAATGATACAGTGCCAATGGCACTTCTATGTTGCGGGTGATTTTGAAGGACTGATTGAACGCATGGCAGTCATGATGCGTTCTTTTCCAATCTTCTTAAGCACTACAATGAAACTAATGAGGAAGATAGCTATGACTAGGATAGCGATGACAGGAACTAATCCGACCCATGGACCGGCAGGCTTCTCAGGAACCAACGGCAAGTAGAGGGGATCCAGTACATGAGTTCTGACTATCTCCTTGTAAACTAAAGCAGACATTTTAGGTGTCCTTGTCCTGTTGTCATCATCAAAGTCGACTTCGTAGAGGCCAAAACGTTGTCTGAAAATAAATATTTACTACTTAGAAATTTGAATACTTATTTACATCATCAATCGGCTTTTTCTTTTATTTCTTTTTTATTCGGTTATACTATATACTCGGATACTCTCTAACCATCCGAACCTCTCCACACTAAGATGGAAGCCCATTAAGGTTGTTTGTATTCAGAATACTCACGTATATCCATCAGTCCACTCGTAATTATCCATGAGACTCCACGCCGCATAGCCGGTAACATTGACTCCATCTTCTACCACCGCCTGGTGCACGGCCTCTAGGTACCCATTGAGATAGTTGACCCTAATCATGTCACGCAGACCTGTCGTGGTAGATATTCCGTTCTCCGTGATGATGATCTCAGGATTGTTGTATACATTCTTAATCATGTTAAGCTGGTTACGAAGTCCTACTGGATAAGCCTGAAATATTTAGTCAAAATAAATATCATAGTGTCAATTAAAGATACATTTTTTAAATATTATAATAGTTTAATAATCATTGATTGTAAAAAAAACTACATTGCAATGTTGAAAAATTGTCTGTTGATGAGAATTATAATATTCAATATTATTATTTTGAATAACCACTTCAAATACAAAAAGATTATGATTTGAGATATATTATAAAGTATTTTTATTGTACTGTACGTTGCAGTACCTTATTTATAATTCAATACATAGAATTATATGCATTTGGTAATAAATATACAATAAATCACCACACCAAGCATACAAAAATAACATAAAATCCATTTTGCTTCTTTATAATGTTTTTATATCTTAATAGAATCTTTATTTATTATGAAATAAAAACTACCTTTAACCAAACAAACGATGAAGCTGGCCAAGACTCATCCTGGAACCTTGGAAAGCCGATATCATCATCAATAGACGGTGTGGACCCCCGGCTCTCGCGCTTTGTTGTGTAGCGAGTGATAAAGGAAGTATAGTGATTGAGTCCAAAGAAGTCATATGTTCCTTTAATGTAATCCACCTCTTCCGGTGTAAATGAAGGTAGTCGGGATGAGCTGTAGTTCTGCTCGGCACTTCGCTTAGCCACCAAATCCTTCATGACCTTGGGGTAATCTCCTTCACTGGTGAAGATTGCATTAGCAAACCAACCGAGCTGTAAAATTAAGAATCCATTTATAATTCTAAAATCTACTTAACATGGTTTATAGATAAGAAATGATATTTCTACTCTTCAGTATGAAAGAGAGATAAAGAGCTTATGATTTATGGACCAGTGTTTTATGGTGAGGACTTGCAACCCTCAAAGTGTGCTTTTGCCCACACTACTTTGACTCTTTTGCTCTACACAACCAGAACTAATAGGAAAGCCACCGGTGAGACCTTTAATATTATCTCAAAGGAGATCATCGGTCTCCTTGATAAACCAAGACACTTCATGGACTTTACTGAAGGTTGATGTTTATGAACATCAACATCAACTGAATAAGTTATGAACTATATTGTAATTTCTCGTGGAATTGAAGAATTCATTTGACGCGATCAGTTGGGATACTTGACTACCAAGGGATAGTCAATTCTACAATTTGACAATATGCTACATAAGTCTTCAAGTAATCAATATTGATTAGTTGTGATGTCCATGTGAAGATTGATTTATTAACAAAAGGTAGGAGAATGTACAAATATGAATTTTAATTTAGGATCAATAATTTATTTAGAAATACTCACCGTAAATTGTGTAATAACGTCAGCAGCGTAATGATCTTTTTCAGTATCATTCTCTGCAACTATCCATGGAGCAGTTAAACTGATACCAATCTTTCCTGTAGAATATAATCATAAAAACATGATCACATTGTACACATAATCATTTAATAACTATCGTTAGCAAGAAATTCTATTAAGATTTTTATTTTTGGTAGACCTTAAGTAAATGCCTTACAATAAAAATTTATTAATTCATGCTGTAAAAATACAGGTATTGTCAATATTTCTTTTGGTTTTATTTTTAAAAAATATTTTATACTACCCATATTCATTGGGTGTAAGTGAATATTATTCTTTAGTATAAAGTCAATTGCAGTTCCAGACTCACTATAGAAGTCCAATTCTTATTCAGTGGCAGGAAATACTTGATGGAATTTGATTGGTATAATTATTGTATAACGAACCTTGTTGCTTTTCTCTGAAAGTGTCATTGTACAGATGATACACCCTGGCGTGAGCTTTTATTACAGTATGGGCGCACATGTATTCAGCAAAACCGTGGAAGTTAATACCGGGGGCCAGTCCACCTTCGACCCAGGTCTGCCCGTAGCCGTTGAGGCAGACGTTTGTGGGCTCATTGATGGTGATCCAAGTCTTCACTCTGTCTCCGAAGGCATCAAAAGCAACGCGAGCAAAATCTTCAAAGTAGTCAGCGATCAGGGGGTTGGGCCATCCTCCGATCTCGGCCAGGTTCTGCGGCAAGTCCCAGTGGTACAAGGTGGCAATTGGGGTGATGTTGTGGGCGATGAGGTCATCTATGATGGCGTTGTAGTATCTGAGTCCGTCTTGGCTGATTCTGTCGCTGAAGCCGGAAGGCAAGAGACGCGTCCAGGCGATAGAGAAGCGATAGAAGTCAACTCCCAGCTCAAGCATCATCTCTATGTCTCGCTTGTAAAGGTGGTAGGAGTCACAGGCCACATCAGCGGTGGTCTTGTCAAGGATGGCATCGATGTTCGTGTGGACCAGATGATCCCACTGGCTGACTCCCTTATCTGTTAACAATACAAAATAATTTTGACTTAGTTAAATTGATTTTCTACTTAGCATTTCTTCAATTTTTCATAAGTGTATACATTTCATATTGAATATTATTTATATAATAAATAATATTCAAAAGAATTTTCAATTTTGTACAATTATTTTTATACCAAAAACAGGTTGTTAAACATGTCATTTAGGAATAAATTATATTAATTCCCCGTAGTCTTTTGGATTTATGAATTAAATTAAAAACTTGTACAATAACAATCCAAGAATGTAGATAAGGAAGACTTGGCAATACACTGCTTCACGTGTTCATTGCTAATAATTTTGTGAATAAACAAGATTCCACACATAAAATTTATGAATTTATAATAGAAATTGAAGGCAGCTGTATGTAAATATTAAATAAATCGAATAACTGTATATATATACGTGGACTCCAAATATAATATTTCTATAAGTTTTTTCTTTTCCCCGTCATCTTTAAACGTGATTTTTGAGTTTACTTGGAAAAGAAGCGCAGCTTAAATAAAATAATTCAGGAAGCTAATTTTTTAATATGTCTAGTGCTTAAAAATATCTTGTTTTTTTTAAATTTGACTTTGCATTTATTACGTATTTTTCCGGGTAGTGTTTGCCACTTCAAAATGTGCATTTAAATATTTTTTGTGGACAAATTAATTTCTACGCGCTGACAAAAACATTTCTAATTTTCCTCTTCAAAATCTTGAAAGTTGTATTCTGTTTATTAATTCCCTAATTATTATTTACTGAAGTTTTCCATGTCATATCTATGTTTACGTACCGTAATTCGGTACTCATTAACCGTGGTTCTAAATCCCATAAAGTGGATTTAATATTTAAAAGAATAGAGCCGCTATTTAAGCCGTTTGCAAGGTTTAAAAATGTCAGATCTCAAGCTGATAACGATGGAGTTGCCTTTAGACCTGCTCAACAAAATGATTGCATAAGACAGTAGTCGATGATAGATCAGACACTCAATATTAAATATATTCAACTATTTTTTTGTACTCCTTTATACTACAAATATTATGTCGCTTGAGTCCTAGACCTAAAATAAATAAGCAGCACAATATATGTTGTAAAGTATACCTAAAATAGCTACTGTTCCTTTGCAATGACACGATGTTTGCATTATATAAACTCACTCAGTTTACCTTCTTGTTTTGTCTTGATCTATGTTTTTTAACACATATTTTTCCCTATACAAACTTAGTAACGAAAATAGAGAAATCTATGTACGCTACCACCTAAGCCACACCTTGTAAGCCACACCTTGTAAGAAGATATCCGCACACCGTATTGTAAGCATATCCCTTGGAAATATTGTAAATGTATCTACATATAATAAATTAAATAATTTTAGGTTTATTTTTTTGAGTCACGGCACGCCACTACATATTAAGAATCTTAAAACAATTAGCATTCTGCGATTCGCCATATCTCCAAGGTTGTAGGTTAACCGCGCCGGCCGAAGTAAATGTTATCTTTTAATAAAGCGGAAGTCCGATTGTTTCCGACAGCTCGATGGTTACTTCCGCATTACTTAAAGCAAAGGTGAACCGCACTTAAGCGTCTAGAACAATCTTATCAAATAGCTGATTTCAATTTTACTACCTGAAATTACTTTATCGCATTATTTGCAAGACGTTACCACAATTAGATTTTTTCTACTTCTTACTTTGCTCTCTGAGCTTGGGTTAACCCTTTATTCCCAGAAGACACTAGCCGTGTTATGCATGGTTATTTGTTAAACCAGGTCTACTTTATTATCACGCCGTTTTTTTGTTTTTATTTTGTTTATAATTATAAACTAAAAGACGAACCTTGGTGTCACCAACCAATGGCAAATGTAAACGACCAGGTCTACGTAGACGTAGACATGTTGTCGACCTTTATTAGCATGATTATATTTGTATTTACACCAAGCGTTTTCTGTGACATTAAAATTGTTGAAGCATCGCTAGATTTATCTCGTTTTGATGTAGATTGGTGTAGAGAAATCTAACCCATACAGTCTATATTTTATTAAAATTCAGCATACATCAAAAATTCAAAAAATTCACAGTACAACATGATTTGTATCAATTTTAATCGTTTTATAACACATTACTCATAATAGTACGTACCTGCATATATATCATTGCAAAGTAGTTTTTATGCTTAGATTATAGCTTCCGCTAAATGAATTTCCGCGAATTATCAAATAGACCATAAACATCAGTTACTGCAGTCAATGACCGAGACAAGGTCCTTGGTGCAATTTACTCGGCAAAACTAGATCGCCCAAGGTGCAGCCTCTGTGACCATCATCCCATGAAAAAAACACAGGGACGCGTCTTTCAACTCCAACTCAGAGACTTGCTCTGATTCTGAAAACCTGATAAATTATACGAAACATTCATAATCTTAGAAGTAAAAGCTAATGATACTTCAGTAAATACTCGCCACTTACTTTTCAAGTCTTTTGTTGATTTTTTTTTTATCTGGCTTGCGGAATTCTACCTTCAATCGCATAATTTTATTTTATTAGTATATTTTAAATACCTTAAGTGTTAAGATATTTTCATGTTTTATGAAAAACATCAAATACGACTTGCAGGTTGAAAAAATTATTTGCCATTTTACGTTCACAGCAATAACTACGATATATTATGTATATATGTATATATTTATGGTCACCGTATTTAACAACGTTGAATTACAAAACATACTGCAGCAAAGTGTACATTTTGAGGAATGCGTCTCGATAACCTCCATTCGATGCATCGCGTGTTAATTAAAGATTTTTTTTATAATAAGTATCAAATTTTATACATATTTTTTCCTACATAAACTCAATAACGAAAATAGAGAAATCCGTATACGCTACCGCCTAAGCCACATCTTGTAAGCCCCACAACCTGCTCCAGGAACAGGGGATAGTCACATACCGTATTATAAGCATAGCCCTAAGATCTATTGTAAATTAACTAAAAGAAACTAAAGGGATCTTGAAATTTATAAATATATATATATATATATATATATATATATATATATATATATATATATATATATATATATATATATATATATATATATATATATATATATATATATGAAAACACACCCAAATACACATTCCCAGATAACTAAGCAAAGAAAAACAATCCTAAAATTCTTAGCAATTAAAATTCTTTTTCAATCAACTTCAAAATCGCCTTTTAATTGAGTACAAGATAGTTAAAATTCCTGTTTATAACTTCACGCTATGAAAAACTCGCTTGCTATCGGGCATTTTCTGTTTGAACTCTCATTTGGCAGATAAACATGGTGTATACACAAAACAAATTAAATAATTGAGCAATCATTCATATCCCAAGCGGTTGTATGTCTACAAGTACATGCGTTTTGTAACACCAATTGCAGACCATTCTAACTGGTTTATCAAAGGTAAAGCAACCTACCTCAAGTAGATCAATGGTGAACGATACGATAATACAGGTTGGTTCAATCAAATCCTATTTTTTTCAGAGCAATACACACGACAGTATAAATTATTCAAGTGAATGAGACAAGTCCATGTGGGGGGAATATTCCAAGTACTAAAAAAAATATTATACTATGAACTCAGATGAACTGAACCAGGACTCAATTCATCATTCTTTTCTTTTATTGGGAGGTCACTAGCAGTCTACTAAATAATTATAAGCTATCAAAACAGCCCTGGGATTGCAAAGAGTTTTTTCAGGTTATCAATTATGTTAAAACTGTGCCCACATCCAGAAAGACTTTTTCTTATGTGCTACAATAACATCTAAATGTTTTCTTCAGCTTGCCTTTACCAAATTGCATTTACCCTTGTGGCCTTCTACTTTTATGGATTTTTTTTGCAGATAATGTTAAAAATATAGACAGTTATTATTTGGTTTGATTGACTCATCATTTGCCATGGTAGTAAAATTTTTAAAAAGTGTAAAAGCAAGCATTTCCTTCAACACCTTATGAGTCAATAATATCCTAGGAATCCTGTTTATTTGAGTGTGTTGTACACACAATTATTTTTTCAACATATGATAACAGAGAATAAACGAATTGCTATTTTGTGGATTCACTTCATTTTTTTGCTTGTTTAAAATTATGTATGTCAACCGCTTTTCGCGTGGTAATAAAAATCTTCTCAAACTCATTATTAAAACTTTCATTTCGACGTGAGAAACGTAAATAAGTTTTTATATTCAACGTAATTCGTGTTCGTGTCTCGATCACTTGCCGGACTCTTTCTGCATATGTCTGGTCAATGATTGAGATAATTTTATTTTAGAGTTTGTTGGCCCACGGGCTTCGTCTAGCAAAGGCATTCTAATGTGACGACATTCACATACGTTTTTTGCAATCTCACTGAGCTTTCTATTTGCAAAAGTAAATAATGAAAACATCTTGCAATCAAAGCGTATAAGGAACGATTGACAGATTATTGATGGAATATTCAATTTGTTTAAGTACGTAATGATAGATTATAAAATGTAAAAAATATATCTGGACGTGTAAAGATTGACGTAAAACAAGATATATTGGCAAAAATCATGCAAATAAATCACACTTTCTAACGCACATATATCTAGACATAATATGTTGTTATAACTCAAAAAAAATATGTCTATATAGAAACAGCGATGCCGTCACACGTAAACATAAATTACTTAGAAATTATGCTGAATCTATAAACTCAACGTGTTGATTGAAGTTGCATTTTGAACGCAATGATAATCAGATAATAGTTCTTATATAAAACTGTTATATAAGAATACCTTATCAACCTTCAAATTCCACACAGCATATACGCAGTCTTAGCGATAATAACTATTTGGGAACCAGTTTTTAATATGAACGTGTTTTACAAAATAGCTAACCAATACGGTTCGAGAAGATCCTAGCGGAGAATCTGCGGTTGATACGAAAAAGTCGTAAAAAATAAGCAGACAAACCAGTCCATCGGGAGGAGCGTCTGACCTTTGGGTCTGCATCAGCGAGAGATCCGAGGCTGACGTCTCTTGGCGAAGAAGCTCTTTGGTAATTTGCAGATCTGCGCATCACTCGGTGTGTGAAAAAATCACCAATAAGTGCTAAAAAAGTAGATTGATCTCTTGAACTTCCCCAGAAGAATTTATCGAGCTCAAAGTGGTTTGCTGAATTCCACGACGCGGCGCCATTTGAACATGCAGAAAATAGGATTTTTCGCATATTTTCCCTACACGACTCAATAATTAAATACACGTACGCTACCACCTAAGCCACACCTTGTAAGCCCCTCAACCTGCGCTCAGAATCTTAAAAAAAATTTGGCATAACAAACGTCCTGAAGTTTCCGCTGGCGAGAAATGTTATACTTAAACATGTATTGTTGATTGCATTTCCATGTTGAAAGTTGATTTTTTTACAGAATATAAAGAAAACTATAAATTATATTTATCCATTTTTTTATTATTTAGTTAACGTCCTTTTTCGACGTATAATAAAATATTTAAGATGTTGAAACATTGAATTAAATGACGTTAATTTTTAAACTAATCCAACGAAATGGGTTTATATTTAATATTTTAATTCCAACTGAAAAATGCACTCCTAAATCCCTAGGAAATAATTGATTTCCATATTCCTAAACTTTAATCGGAAAAACACATATTTATCATATTAAATGTAAATTTATAAGAAATAAAAAAAACTCAATTTTTTTTATTGATGCAGTAGATTTTTCGCAAAAAATTTGAGAAAATGATCAAAAAACAAGAAAATGGAAGCAGCCAATTTAGTTTTTGACAATAAGTTAAAAACTAAACCTATAACTACACTAATAAAATAATCTATTTATATATAACAAGTAGAAAAATTTAAACACAGTTTTGAGGTCATCTTATGCGGGGTTTTTTTTTGTTATAGGTGAAATAGTTACATTGTATTAAAAAAACTGCTGTAAATAGATAATATCAGCATGGAATACACCCGTATGTACCAAACAAAATAATAATTTAATAGTTGTTAGGAAACAACCTTGTATTGCCTATGTGAACCCATTATACCTACAGAATATGCGATAATAACAAACCTGCGTGTCCAAATGCAGACATTAATTTCATACCAGATTCATATATTCGAGTCGATTCTCGTTTCAGGCCAAAAAATTGTTTGAAGCTGTAATCACTCGTATATATTCAATAGGCGAGTTAATGTATTAAAAACCTAAGTATTTTATTCAGAAATAATAACATTTATACTTTCTTATACATAAATAATCTCTCCAAGCAGATGTTGCTTTTACTGACCGGGAGCTAATTTTTTGAGAGAGAAATTCGTTTGTTCAATTAAATCGCCATTATCAAATATTTTTTTATTTAGTTCACAAATGTGAATGAAACTGAATCCCAATGCATCGATAAAATTGAGTAATGTGACGCAATTTTCTATAGCTGAATGGAAAAGAAGAAGAGATGAGGGAATACAATTGTTTCTACTTTGTTCGCAATGCGGATGACCTTGGTTTTAATAAAAAATATTGGGAAAAACAATAACACGTATGCATCATGAGAATTGTTGTTTTTAACATTGAATTATTGAAATCACGTTTAAAGTAGTTGTTCCGGAAATATCTTTTGTCTAAAATAACCTATACAGAAAAGTACCAAAATTTTTATGTTCTACAAAAACAACGGTTGATTAAAATTGCTCCTTAAACAAACACATAATATCGTTAATAAGTCTTCAAATATACAACACATTGTCTGTAATTTTAGACGCGAATAAAAACTTTTCATGTGTATAATGAATTTTTCATTACAAATAATAATGACATATCATTATATTGTCAGCGTTGATTTATAATAATAATAATTATTAATGTCAGTGGGCCCGCCAGTGCTTTGTAACAATGCTGTTAGTAATTTTCTCTACAAATATCAATTTGAAAAACTGTAATCAAAATTACTAAAATTACTAAAATATATATAAATTTATATATATTATATATGACACATTACATGTACAGAAATATATACAGAAACAAAGCATTAATGTATAAGTAAAAAAATAATATATATTTTTTAAGAAACATCTGTCAATGAATCTTTAATATTTGCAGATACGCATATTTATATGTTTTATATCAGATATGATATTATTTCAAGTAAAATGATTTTCCATCGTTTTATATTGTTCGATATTGATATTATCATACTTTATTGATATTCAATCATGATAAGAAAACCACAACCGTGTGTGGTTTTTAAGAAATGCGGTAAGAAACCACATCACTTCCGAAGGATCTTATTTGTGTTTTTTTTTTCAGAAATACACCACATCCTATTTTAATCGTTATCAATAACAATCACAATCGATTGGAATTAAAAGCTGAAGCAAAAACTTCCAACATCCTGTTTTATAATGAGCATACGTGTTATTTTTGTCTACAAATATAAATGATAAAAACAACTGGTTAAAATTAATTTGCAGGTATAAAAAAACATAGCAATTTATTACGTAATATCTTCTTTTATATTGCATCGTGACCATAGCGAAAAAATATATAAATTCACGCGAATTTTTATTATTGATGCGCACAAGCGATCTTTCGATCATTTGTTATACAATTGTATTCATAATTATATTTATATCGATTCATTTGTAACCGATTTATTTTTTTTAATATTCGCACCTCATGAGAGAGGTTTTTCTATAATTTATTGACATTTGCGTTATCGATTGGGAAAGTTCTTGCAAAAAAGAGTTTATGAACTTTTTTGCCTTTTTAATGAATGATTCAGATAAAGGTGGTTTTTTTTCGTTTCCGAATAAATAAACTGCGAGAATCGTTTATGTTCTCTATAATTTTTTTTACTCTATGATATTTTTCTGAGTTTCTTTGAAATCATTTTCAATGTGTGAAAATATGTGCCTAATCATATTAGTATATAACTCGTGTATTTATCTATGTACATTTATATGTAACACGTGTATTAATCTATAAACATATCCGTTTTGAAATAAATATGTATCACTTAGCATTTGTGGGTGCGATTTTATCATTTCAATAATGCACATTGCTTTATACTGCAATCGTTGAAGACGTCTTCTGTAAATTTAAAATATATCAACTATGATAATTAGTATGTATTTTGAGCAAACAATTCACACATGAAACGATGAAAAAATCTTCAAAATATTTTTTTCGATCCAATATCTGACGATGCTATTTTAAAGCCTTTTTTATACTATCATATGCTTTTATTTTTAAAATATATTAAAGCATATAAAAATATTTTTTTTATTAAAAAATATTGTAATAGTATTCCACCAAGTGCTTTCTGTCAAAAATATTAAATATATGAACAACCTTACGTAATTCATTTACGAAACTTACAAAAATATTACACTTATGTTTAATACATGTTTACATAAACTGTTATTTTAAATAGTATTCTCATATAGGTTATATTTCATAAGGACAATTACTGTAAAAATAGTAAATAATCGTTGCTACTGAATCCATAGGCAACACCATAACTCACTGTAGCTCGGTCTGCCAATACAAAAACACTGTTTGTCCTTGAGTATGGCATTATAAATGATCTCTGCATTTACAAAGGTACCTGTAATATTTCAAGTTAACTGATTTACTGATGAGGCTTTCACTTAACTATTTATATAACAGCAATGCTGCATAAAAAATAGGTTCTATTTATAATTAAAAAGACAATATCGGAGGGAGCCGCACTTATCGATATATCCATTCAAATTGTGTTAAAGGTAATAAATAAAATTTTAATTGGGCTATGTTAGGAAAAATATATTTTCTTGGGACACAAGTAAACAAATAAGGCAACTTCATCGAAAATTGCGAGAATTTTGAAAGTAAAGCTTTGTATCTAGTTTATATTTTTATTTTTATTATACGTATAATTTTTGATTATTTCTTATTTGTATAATCATCCATTGTTTTTAAGTTGTAACAATTTTCCGATATTTTGTTCATAACTTGTTGAAAGTAAAAATCTGAATGTACTATTATTACAAATATTTATTTGCATTTTTATCCATAATTTTCAATTATCCTACTTTTTATATCGGATATCCATTAATACGAATTTAAATCTAAGTATTATTATTGAATTTCTAGAATATTCCTTAAATTATTTATTTACGTATTCGTTGAAATAAATCGATTTTAATTAATATCCGATTATTTAACCAAGCATGTTCGATTATCATATAATTTTTAAGGGCTTTGTTATCAATATACTATGTAGTTACTAGTACATTACAGAATAATCTAAATGTTTGTTATATTTTAACACACTTAATATTTATAGTGTAAGAAAGTAGCCAATAAGATTTGCAAAACCCTTTTTGGGTTTGAATTTTGGCTAAACCAGACGAATTATTTTTTTTTTTAATTATTACAATGAAAATCCACTGTATACAATATTAATTGCCACGGGTACGTTGGTTCATATGTAGAATAAGATTGTTAAAAAATCTCGCTAAATTGAAGTGGCTCGCTAGCATAGTTGGTAATGCACCGGCCATGTAAACCGTGGAGATGTCGGTTCGAATCCCACGCAAGTCAAGATGATGTGTGAAAAAATGTATTTAATCATTTGTATACATCTTATTACCATTTGGGCCAACGAAGGCAAATCAATGACACGCATCGTCGCCCATGAACACTCGACGCTGGAACATTAATACCCCGCTTTACGCGACTCCGTTATGCGCGGTTTCACTATAACGCGAATTTCAAATTTCGCGTTAAAATGCCTCGCATTACGCGAATTTTTTATTTTAAGAATGTGTATGAACATAATGTAGTCATTGACTTTTCTTTACAATTAAAAACAGCGTTGGGTGTTATGAACGTATTTTACAAGAACGTGAAAGAAACGCTACCCAAAAGACAATAGATGTATTTTTCAGTAAAAATAACATGTAATACTGCATAAAGCGTTCTTAGAATTAAATTGATTGATACGTATTTTTTTGTATTAAGTTTAGACTATGCATGTTTGTTTAATCGTAAACGCGAATTTCACTTAACGCGATTTTTTCCGGAACGTATCCCTCGCGTAAAGCGGGGCATTACTGTATTTTACAACCGTTTACGTGAAGCGTAACACGAGCAAAGATTTACTGAATTTTGACTCTGGTCTCGAAAGGTTAGGTTAGGTATAGATTTTCATGAATTTTGACACTAATCTCAAACATTTATCACTGCTATTTTATGCATTTGCATACGACGTCGATTAGGCGAGCCGAGTCTATCTAGTTCAAGTGATCAGAGCGAGTACTTAGCCAATCGGGCGAGCAGCTGCGCAAGTCCTCTGTCCTCAGTTGATATTCGTGTCGCACTCACCTTCTCTAGTCGGTCATTGTTCAGATTAAGTGGCACGTACGTGGTTTTGTCGTGAGCTGAAGCGAAGCCAGGGCTGGCAATGCCACACCAAGCAACGTACAATCACAAAACGACTTGATGAATAAGTATAGTATAGTTCAGGAAAATCCAAAGGAAAAGAAGCATCGGAAGCAGAGATGTGTATTTATAAGAGAACACTTAATATACCATGGTTTTTCCGTGTCACAAATAAGAAGTCTTGCACAGTATTCACTAAGTGGGTATCCCATTTTGGCCTAATTGTCCGCAAAAAAAAATAAAAAATCCTAGTTAAAAAAATATTTATTGCTTAGTACTGAGTTTATAAACTTCACGCTCTCGGTGTGTCTTATCTCGGTTGTCTTCTAATCGCTGAATAAAGATAATAAAAACCCTGCTTTTATTATGCCTTTTACAAATATATTTGAATAATACTACAATGTAAACTCTCGTTAAGGTTTTCTTGTGAGTATTTGCAAACCTACGAAATGCTTTTTTCCGCGAATTACAAATATAAACTGAAAACAAAATATTTTGAATGGATGTTTCAATCAAATACAACCTAAAGATTAAAGTATTATCATACCAAAAAGATGATCAAAACGCTTGAAATTGATTGCATACATTTTTTTTAATATATCCGTGGAAAATATTCTGCGTGAAAAAAGAACCGAAATTTCCATGTAAGTATATTAAAAATAACATGTTATATAGAAATCCTCGTTGAATTACGTTAATGTTTCTTGAGGAATCCCATGTCAATTTTATAACATGCATAATTACCCTTGATAACCTTAAGAGCCGTACCATGGCTATAATAATTATTTATTCTGACCCATATAAAGTCTTCGCGTAACTTTCAAAGCTTGCAAGATCTTAAAGCAACACATATTTAATGTAAATCGCATACACTTTAAAAAAAGCAGTTGCATAATTTTCAAGCTCAAATTTACAACTTAAATAAAAATACATATGAAAACCTTCACTAATTAACAACTGCATTGCTAATTTTACTAATTTTCACCAATTTTAGGTGAAACATAAAACAAAGTTTTGAATATCCCATTGTATGCATAGGAGCCTGCCCTGCCGTCAGAACTACTGCGCACCACTTCCCATTTATCTCAGCAATGATCATTTTATCGGTCAAGTGAATAAACATAAACAACAGGAAAATACACCGAAAACGAAACGAAATCCGCTCCGGTGTCTTGTGTGACCTTGATCGGTGCTGGTCGCCAGTTTGTGATCGATGACTTCTGGCGTCCGTGCCAAAGATCTGCCTCATTTACAGGCAGTGCTGTGCTAAGGCGATACAGTCCATTCGTTGCACATCAACAAAGTTTGCCAGGGTTGCCAGGTACTTCTACCGTTTACCTGGCTATATTATTAGGCAGTTTTGTGTAAAAGCGTCGCAGGTCATTCGTCGCACCTCAAGCATCTCTTCTTATTTTAATGCCTCTCCTCATAGGAGGTTGGCTACCATTTCTTTGAACATATCCCTATTCTGGGCCAGTCTCACCAATTCGACGCGAATTCCGCATCCGTGTTAATTGCCAGGTTCTGCTGTCGTTTACTTGGCTATATTATTAGGCAGTTTTGTGTAAAAGTTTTGCAGGTCATTCGTCGTACCTTGGGCATCTCTTTTTCTTTTGATGCCTCCCCTCATAGAAGGTTTGCTACCATTTCCTTGAACATATCTCTATCCTGGGCCAGTCTCACCAATTCGGCGTAAATTCCGCATCCGCGTTAATATCCTTCTTCCAGTGGCTCTTTTTCCTTCGATTTTTCCTTGGACAATCAGCAGGAGGATGCTTTATTTATTGTTACGAAAAATATACCTTTTGCTTCTTTACCTCAAGCACTAAGTCGTTACAAAGGTTGCATTATAGTTAGGGTTGGCAGGTTTAGCTGACGTTTACTTCACTATATTCTTATGGAATAATGTGTAAAGGCGTTACAAAGTTTGCATTACAGTCAGAGATGCCAAGATTTGCATGACCAAATTATTCTCACAATCCTCTGACTCTGGATAAATTCTTCGCATTAAAACAAAAAAACGTAAGGCACATTACGACCATTTTTTATGATGAGCACTTTCGCTTTTCAAACTAAAGTTGAATCTAAAAAAGTCTTTGAATGCCGACAGCAAATCAAAATTATTATTGCTTTTATTTATTTATGAAGAAACTCCCGGAAGGTGAAAGTGCTCACTACCAAAAGTATTATATACATCTATTTTATATTCAAAAAAAAACTTATTTTTATTGCATATTAATAATGTTTTTAACTCGCGCACTCAAAGTTAAATTTTCTGTAGCACTGTTGCACAAAAATGAAAGAAGATAAAACTTTTGTCATGATACTCTTTCAAGAAACACATTCTAATAGCATTTTACGAAATATAAATTAATACATATTTTAATATAATTATAACGTAAACAAAACTTTTAGTTTATAATAATGTAAATTGAAATCTGTTTTTATGCACACGTTATAAGGATATAAATTATGTAAACAACAAATAAACGTATTTTGTCTGAAGACGGTTTATTATTTTTTATTGCATCAATTTTCAAACGGTGTCGCGCAAAATCAATATAAATGTTAATGTTTACATGAAGAATAAATAAAATATATTATGATATCACCGTCTCGGTCAGCGTATCAAGTACTCAAATTAATAAATTAAATGCTGCATTAGGTAGACATCACTTATTGCGTGCATTTTCACATATTAATCGCCTCACATCGCTTAGTACAGCTTAATTAATACAATCCTTATGGATAATGCAATATTTTTTTAATATCACGGAAAAGTATCGGAATCACTCATTAACATCTCCATTGACCTTGAAAAACCACTGAAATAAATCAAACGTCATTCTATAAGCAGCTCTATTGATTTCCGCAATTCAATTTTTTACATATAACTGATTAAAGTTGAATATCGTCTAAGTTTATGTACATAAAAAAATCGAGAATATTTATAAATATGAATATATTTTATTGTTTTATAAATTCAAAAAAACTTTCTGAAAAGTCGTATTCTCCACTGACGATAAATTATTGAGGAAATCGCATGGTCTTGTATATTAAATATGCATATTTACATAAATATTTGGTATTCACCTAAAGTCAAAAGTTGAGTGTTTGCGAAATCAGTTTGAGCTTTATTTTTAAGCTGGAAATAAATATTTGTCGATTCCAAGAACTCAACACAAATCAGTAATCTTACAACTTTTCTTACAGTATTGTTTATCAGCCGTAAAAGTGTGTGATTATTTCAATAGATTTAATTATATGTAATCACCTATCGTAATTATGATATAAACAGCATAGTTTTGCTAAATGGGTAATGTAATGATGAGCTTGTACGTACTGTTTACAATAAGTTATTCTATATAAATGTCTATAGATGATTCTATGGAAAAACCATTAAGAATTAGACACAACATTATATGAGCATCAATTATTTATCCCCAAACAACAATAGTTTATATCGAATTCAATCATCACGACAAAATTAAAAGTATCATACTTTATTTCAGATTAAATATAATATGAGGAATTTTTTCCTGACTTACTATGCATATTTCGAATTAATCTTTGTTTTCCTCTTCGTAAAACGATGCTTAAATATAATTTAATAGTTTATAAAAGCTACACCTCGAAGTTGCATCCACACCTTAACTTTCGCTTTTTAATATACGTAATATAGCGAATTGTTTATTTCATAGCTCATAGCTGAAAAATATGTCATAAAAAAATATCAATATTTTTTTTTTTTTTTATTTTCTTCCGTCGAATGGCGATTAAGTCAGCTCCTTTTTCCAGCTTTTGTTATTATTATTTATTATTAAGATTTTATAATTATAGAACTCACCAGCTGCATTCCAGGCGCCCTCAACCTGGTAGGCCGCAGTGGCGACCCCAAACTGGAAGTCATCAGGGAACCTGCGCAGCTGCTGATGGCAGGAACCACTGAAACGAAACACAAACAATTATATTATAATTTTAATATAAGCCTCTTGGAAGAACTTTTAGTCTGCAGTGCTTATATACAAAAGAAACGAAAATACCTTTAAACAATTTCATACAAATCATTGACAATCTAATCTTATTGGGATTCAATACATTTTCAAGGTCTGCTTTCTGAGATATACAATTTTTTTAATAAAATTTACGACACTGAAACTATGGATCGAAAACGATCAATTGTGATAGGCTGAAAATCAGTTTATTTCCGACACATATCAGTTTGACTACGATATATATTCCGATATGATTGATTATCTCTAAAAATACACAGTATTTATAAATGTTAAAAAAATCATTAGTATATTGTGATTCCGAGGCTAAATTTCTGACTGCCATCCAATTGATACAAAATTACTCATTTTCGATAGTCCACAACGACCTGGTATCGTAAAATGCCAATAACTCTCTAATATTATTAGCGTTATAACCCTAACTTCGTATGTGCATCCAATTTGTTTAGCAAATCACTTAACTATGCTAGCTCTGCGTCAAAACAACAACAAGTGGACTCTAGGCACGATGCAAGTCATTGGCGTGCGATTTAAAATATATTTGCATGTATGTACAAGTTTGAGGGTTTTTCTACTAATTTAAAAAAAAACCTACCTAAAATGATAAATAAAACACTTTAATTGACATGTCAGTCATGTGAACTAAATGACAAGTAATTTGGGGGATTTATTAAACTATTTTTATATTCAGTGAATAAAAGTAGTTTGCTTGGTTTTGGACTCACAAGTGGCGTAAATACTTTTTCTCTCAATTGTCCGTCACAAATTCTAAAGGCCCATGTACACTAAAAAAAATACTTTACTCAAAAGAGCGAGTTAGGCAATAAAAATGCAGCAAAAATTATATATGTGGGAGTAACAGCTGTTGGCATTTTATTTAATTACCACATGCCATATACTATAAAAGGCCAAAAAAAAAGATAAATTATATGAAAATAAACTCTTTCTAAGTTTGCTTAATATTTAGTAAATTTCGTTTTTAGTCAGCTCGCAAGACTTGTTAAATTTATTAACACATCCATCTCGTTAATATGTTAAATGATTTTTTTTTGTCTGCGGATGTTAACAAGTCACAAGCTTCCAGATCAGGTGTCCGATTCAACGATTGTATCTTCAATGTCAACGATCTTGTAACAAAAATAATAATAATAAATGTGTAATATAAAAACTAAATAACCTTAATTTGTGGACCGCAAAGATTCGAGGTGAAAAAATATATTGTCATGGTCACGCTTGATATTTTTAATAAGTACAGCTTAACAATAATGATGCCAGTTTTAAATCGGTGTTATCTGTGTTTATTTAATTATATTGAAATATGTTTTCATGTTATGGGTTAATCCAATATTTGACTCATTCCTATAAATTCTTGAAAAATGCTTGAAGAGCCGAGACGTTGATGCATATATTTAAATTTAAGCTTAAAAAAAAAATAATGGATTTATTGTATTGCATCTAGGCAATCGAAACACATATTTAATAAATTTATAGTTCACATATTTTAATTATCGTTTTCAAATAAAATCCCCATAAATCATTGAAACATCGATGGGATACAAATCCAACCCTCCAGGGTATCGATTATTTAAATATTGCTCACCCAATAAACCTTTATGGGTTAAAAATGTGTATCAATAAGTCTCGTATTTTCTTTCATCTATTAAATTAATTTAATTTCTATAAAAAATATATTTGGCAGTATTTAATTATTTTTTATTCACTTCTTGATACTAAAATGATATTTTATAAAATTATTGTAAAAAAATACCATACACAGAAAGCCTATTGAATGTGCAGATTAATTAAAAATACGAGTATCAACTTATATTATATTATTATGATTTCTATGAAAAAATATTTGCCAGCGCTTGAATCTTATTTATAAAAAAAAATCCCGACTTAATTAGAAAATGTCACTAACTTTCAATGTCAAGTAGATTATACACTTTTAAGGTCGTGACTTGTAAAAATGCAATTTAACAGCAGTGGTGGGTCTTTTATATAAAATTATAAAATTTGCCTATGTGATTTTTAAAACCATAAATGAAGAAAACAATTTATATAATAATAATTTAAATATTTAATAATAATTTACGTAGAGCATTGTTATAGTGGCCAGCACAAAATTTACGACCATCGAAAGGAAAGTCACTTATTATGCATGCACAATTTACTTTCTAAATAAAAGGCATCCCAGTATTTATAGATTCACCCAAAAAGGTGAGACTGGGTGCCACTTCAGGTTTACCATAAATAAAATACACGGTTTTTTTAATGTATTTCGACCAGACTTCACAACAAATTACGTTACATTCATTAAAGGAGTGAAAATTATGCAATTTATTTCTCAACCTCGTCTACAAATGAAAAACAAATCGACCTAAAAATCACTTATTACCTTATAGCAGCCTACCCACATTGCGATACAGCCAACAACTAAACGGTCATTTTATAATATATAATACAGCCAATAGTGTCCCTTTTTCCTATTTTTTATTTTGGCAAAACCACAAAAATTCATCCAAAACATAATTTTAAACAGTTTACGTTTCAATTTATATTTTTGTTCATTCATTAAAATTACAGTGCAAAAAATGCAAATGACAAAAAGCAATGCTCTTAATCTATTCAATTATCTTTAAAACCAGTCATTTATTTTTAAAAAAGACAGTTCAACGAAAATCGACTTTCTTAAAATCATCGGATTTATTTTTATTATATAATTCCTTTGAAAAAATCAAAAGCACATTATGTTGAAGAAATGTATAATGATTATGGAATTTACTCTAATTAGACGGTGTCTCAAAAACTGCGGTATAATAAATAAAAAAATAGTTAGTGATGGCTTAAATTAAGCGGTATCATGTCTACACCATGCCATTGTATTTAAAATATGCCATGGATGTCATATTCCAACGAGCATTAACCTTAGATATTATTATGACGCTCAGAAGTGACGGGGAATCCCCGAGTCCCGGAAAAGGAGAAATACATATTCGTTGTTAGTCTGATGTTGCGGCACAAGTACAAGAGAAATCCGTAAAATTTACCCAGTACCGAAGCCGAAACTCTACGCTGTTTAACACCCAAGCAAATCATCCCATACTTTCATGACTTAAAAAGAATTTTAATAATTGATTTTGACTATTATTGACACTTGGAATTTACATTAGAATTTATATAAAGTACACACGTTTTTGTTTATTTTTCATTATCAAATGTTTATTTTATAAAATATGTTTTGTGTTATTCATCAGTCAAATGGTACGGTATATTTTTTATCAGACTATTTGAATGATCTTAAAATAGATTGAAACACAAACGTGGCTAAATAAATTACAATGCAAAACTAATAAAATAGTGAATCAAAAGTGTATATTTTATATTAATTAAAACATATATGCAAAGTTAAACGCCAACCTCGTAGAAAATGCGTTTAATATCTGGCGATTGTGGAGTATTGAATAGATCCGCATTGAGCTCCCACGCAAGTGCATTGAGTTTTACGTAAAAGCTTGATTTGTTTAAAATTTAAATGATTCATTAAAGGTTATCACAGTAATTATTACGTGGGTATTTAAGACTATAAAGCATAATAATTATATAACCGAATAGTTCTAAACAAATTTATTAGTTTTTGTATTAAAAATCCACTCTGGAAGTATTCATGTTTTTGGGAATATTGCAATACAATTTTTTTAAACACCTTGCTATTAATTTACAATTTAAGATACACGAAAAATCATTATGTTTTATTTGTCTTTCGCTTTCGTTTGCTTGTATAGACAATTTATAATTTCTACACGATCAAAACATTTGGAAAAACTTATCAGCATGATCCCATGATCGGCAAGCAACTGCTCTAACCCCTGAAGTACAAGGCCGTTGTAAATCAATATTAGTATACGGATGCAAACCTTATCGTGAATATATGTAATTGAGCGAATTAAATTACCAATAATGATAAGTGATAACTGTGTTTCACACGTCACAAAGTATTCCATGGCAAATCCAAAACAGACGCGTGATTGTCGATACACCTAAACCAACACGACGCGTTGGATTTCCCAAACAAGATTTTTTTTCAGAACCTGTTCCTTGGCACACTGACGAAACCATCGAATTCTATTTATACATCAAACTAGCGAGGTTTTCTTTGCTATTGATAATTTAGAAAAAAATATTGATCTTTGAGTCTCACGGCTGATAAATCCGTGGGAATCAGATCCGCGAGAAAGATGCTTTATTTACTGTCGATATTTAGTAGAGATTCAGTAACAAGTGTTCAGGAGATTATTCTGAAAATTAGCTGAAATGTATACAAAATATAGCCAGTAGATAAATCGTCATCCCATATGAATGCTTCGTTTAAGCAGACGTGAATGTTATTTAAATAAATACTGTATAAAAACATATACGGTGTAAAAATACCACAATGATGAATGAATAAATGAAAAATACCACAATGAAACGTACGAATTCTGAATAAAACCTTTTTTTTATATTTATTATAAACTCCTTCAATTATTAATATTGAGAGAAGAAAAACACAATTCTTCTTACTAGTAAAAGAATTAAGATAATTTAAGTGAAAAATGAAATAAATTAAACATAATCTATCTTTGCAAAAATTATTTATACATAAAACATACTTAAAAAATAGCGTAAAAAAGCACCAACAATTCTATTTTTACTCAATCAAAGGCAATGATATGCCACAGGCAGTGGTTTTATATTTAACTTCGATTAATCCGCATTTATCAGTTTTACAGGTTTATATGTATAAAAATTGATTTTTTTTTTCATTGCAAAAGTTGAATGGTTTATTTCAATGTTTATCAAAAAATATATCTAGAAGAGGTACATCGCCTACACACTTGGATATAATGATTAAAAATTGTTGCTCAGTTATAAATCCTTGGTGGTCCAAAGGATTAGCTTATGAGGATTATGGCTGTGATAACCATGAGATAAGAATCCCACTTTTGTCTTTAAACAAATATTTTAGAGGCTTATAAAAAAAATATATTTTATCAATTGATTATAAAGTGCTCACGCTCTTATGCGTTATAGTAATTTAATCCATTCAATATATTTACACTCATTTGCGTTAGAGTTTTACAATAATAACTAAATATATTAGTTGTTTCTACGTCATTGTAAACTACGAGAATAGTACTAGATACAGTTGTGTTATCTCATAAGAGATAATAACTTGCATATTTCAATACAATCGACTAATAGCCTTTTCGACATTTAATGAATGGTGACATAATTTTTGCATTCGTCAACAAACACACAAGCAATATCTGTGGCCTAAATGACAGACGCGATAATACTGACGTATCTACTATTGTAACAATAACTGCAACGGTGTTGAATCATCGAGATCTTTCAATTGCGTTATTTACAGTTTTGTCTTTTTTTTTCAATGCAAGGCCGCGCCTTTTACCCACTGCATTGTTTACAAATTCAATGTTGATTAAACACCAAAAAGACAATCGTAAACAGTGTTCCCATGAATTAATCTTTAACTAGACGTTTGCTGGCAATATTTGTGTTGTATATAAAAAAAAAATAAAAAAAAATAGAAATCAACGCAATGTTGACCGAGTGTCTTCTGATAAACATTTTATCACCGAAATTCAATGAAAAAGTGCCAATGCCACTGATTCAAAAAAAAAAAAAAAAACACACAGATATAGCAAAAAACACAGCGTGGATCAAAAAAACACTCGAATAGCACACGAATATATAATATAAGCACGATCCAAGTATCGTTTCGGGTAACGTACCTGCCGATAAACGCGAGGGCGCACAACACTATCGACCGCGCGACCATCTCGAGCTGTCCCACGATCCACAATACTGCGGGCTGTGCCGGCGGAGCTCGGGCTCGGGGCTGGGGGGTCTCGGCGGGTCTCGGGGGGTCTCGGCGGGTCTCGGGGGGTCTCGGGGGGGTCTCGGGCACTGTCGACAGCCGCGGGCTCACTCGCCGGTCCCACTCGCCGGAGGGCCCTAAGTACCCGCCTCCCCCCACCGAGAAGCAGCCTCGCCGGAAAACTGGACGCACTCAAAGGGTTTGTCCCCTGCTCGTCTTTTAGAGGCGTGGGCTACACTCGGGAAAACACATATTTCTCATATTAACACGCTAAAGGCGGGGCCGTGTACTGGTACCCGTTTCGCGGACTGCTGTATAAAAGCGGGGCGCGTATTAATACCTTTTTGAATGTGTCGGCAGAAGGTCATTTGTTTGTTTAGGACTCGTCTACCAATACTGTCCAGTGATTCTGAATAAAGTGACAATGTGGCCAGAGAATGATAATCCTCCAATTATTGAAGAATTTTTAGAACAAAGTGTGTATGAAGTGGTTCAACTTTTTATAGGAAACGATTTATTTGAGTACATGCAAATCAAAGAGACTAGATTTCGCACGCGCAATTTTACGCGAATTTTGCTCGCTACGCACATCAGTTTAGTCAATTTGGTTACTCGCTTAAAGTGTGTTAAAACCCAATTACATAATATTTTGTGTGGAAGAAGGTATGTATCTAGCTTTTCGCGTTTAAATTTTTTTGATTGGTGCTGTAGATTTTTTGAAAAACGTAGGACCATGGTGGTATTTGAATAGGTGGCGGCAGAAGACTGAATGGAAATAAAATGCTTTTTCTCACTGATATATAATATATTGTGTATATATAGTATATATTATGTTTAAACAAAGCAAAATACAGCAGAATTAAAGCGATAGCGCAGTGACGTACACAAGGGTGTTTTTAAAATATGTGAATGGGTGCCGGAAAAGGATTTCTCCACGGGGACAATTTTTTAGAAACGTGTCACCATTGAGCTGTTATTTTAATCATTCAATAAGATATATTTTTCTCTTGTTAAAAGTGAATATAAGTGAAATAAACGTGGCACTTTGCTGTGGATTACTACTCTATAATTTGTATATATTGATATCTACAGTGTTGGTAAAATATTTGATAAGGTGACGGCAGAAGACTGAATGGAAATAAAAGGGTTTTACTTTTGCTCTATAATATCATTTATATTTATTCAGTATAGCAAAATACAGTAAAATTGGGTTACAAGATTCTTAAAATGGTTTCTTTTTAAAATATGTGAATGAGAGTCGGCAAAAAACTGATAAAAGGGTTTCTCCACTGGGACATTTTTTTAGAAACGTGTCATCATTGAGCTGTTGTTTCAATCATTCAGTAAGATAGTTATAATTTTCTCTTGTTCTATAATATATTATATCTATAAAAGTGGCTCTACGCTATACCTTTAATCAGTCTGCAAAGTTGTTCTACTATATAATTTGTTGTATTGATATCTACAGTGTTTGTGAAATACATGAATGAGTGACGTCATAAAACTGAAAAACAACTGAAGGGTTTATGAGATCTATAAAGTTTTTAATGATCTCTTTTCTTCTGTGAGTTATGGCAATCGTAATAAGATTATTTAAAAAATTGAAAGAATTTGTAATGCATGCATTAGTAAGTATTTAGTACATATTGTTTAATAACCTGATCTGCCGTTACTCACATAACAAGGCCGTCGTGACGTTGCTGGAAAAACATGTCACAATTAAAGGTATTTTTAGAAACATAACCTAATTAGTAATTTTTTTAAACTTGTTTAGAAAATTATAATTTTCTAGCATTATTGATATATAAAATTAAATGTAAATATACTTTTTTTTGTATTAAAAACAGTAAATGCCATTTACTGTATTTTTTTAAAAATATATTTTGAAGGTTACCTTTGAAGCAAATTTTTTGTATTTATTTTTTATACAATTTTCTTTTTTTAAGTAGTAAATTTATTATTAGGTTATATATACTAAACCATCAGAGGCCCCATGATGCGTAATGGTAGTGGAAAACAATAGAAAACTAAACTGAATCATGCGTCGCTAAATTTTTAAAATACAACCTGAATATGAGTAATTATTTCAAATCTTTCTAACAGGATTTGGAAACAAGTGGTTTGGTTTACTTTTGGTGGTTTATTTATTTTTAATCATAATAAGTTTTCTCATAACGTGAGTTTCATGCTGTGTGACGGTTAAGGAAATCTATTTAATATATTTACAAAAATAGACTTTCTTGTGTGTTTTTTAAAATGCAATACGTGAATATAAGACACATAGCGCTAAGTAATATAAACATTCTTACAGCATCTTTTATATAGTTTTTATCAACTTTTAGTACAGAATTTGATCTCATACCAATGATTTTTGTTACATTTAAAATATTTATTATTTTTTTTTTACACACAAACTTTTAAAATATAATGATGTTGTTTTTAACTTTATATAAAATGGGAAGATTTTTTTTTGTTGTTTTTTTTGTGAAAAATATCAATTTGAAAATATTTTTATATAAAATTGTAAATAAGTTCAGAAAAAAAATCCAAATATATCGAATGCGTCAGTTGGGTTGCCTTTTTTTAAGAATTGCGGCACGACGCTGCATATCATTTGCAATATGAATATTTTCTATTCCTTTGCTTTGGTTACAATTGATAACGTTATTTGATAACTTAAACAATTTAAAATGTTTAAACTACTAATTAAGAAAACATTAGTACTCTTGATAAAATCGTCGATAGTAAATATTAAGAAATGAGTGTCTTACTATTCTAGAAGAAAACAAACAAAAATAATGTTGATTATAACAAACATGATAATAACGTTTTGATCAATATTAAAATATTTTTTCTCCTAATTATCTGTTTAAATGAATGATAACTAACCTATAAATATTTCTCAAAAAAAAAAATGCTCTCTAATTTAGATTAAACTATTAAAAATTTACAACATAATATTAATGAGCAAAATAATGTTTATTTAACATATGTGAAGTATTGGCAGTAGTAACCATTCAAATTTTATAGCCTTTTAGAGCTTGCACTATTTTTTATAATTTTATGACTGCGACATAAAATAAAATAAAATAATAAATAAAAGTGATTATACATTTATCATCATAAAACTTCTCGTATTTCAACAGATGGCACTTAGGAAAAATTGTAATAAATGTATTATTTTAATTTATATAAAAACATTTTTAAGCATTAAAAAATATTAATAGGTAAGATAAAAATTATATTAATAAAAATAATAATATTATAACTTTTATTACATTGCTAGGAACTCTCTGTGACCGCCTTTTCATGCTGGAATGTATTGTATATGTGTGCATTCAACCAAAATATGTTGAATGTTTAAATACAATATTTAATAAAATCAAATAAATATGCTGTTTATAAAAAATAAAAAAACCTTTGGTGTTTACAATTGGCAATAAATCTTACCTGCAAAATCTTTGTTTTCTAGTCTAATTGGGCCAGGCGAGTCGACGATGTGTAACTTTTACTCTTATAAACTATACTCTTTAAATATTACGAGTATATTCACAGCAGAACTAGTAATCCAAAAAAAAATACCTTCATTTGTACAGGTTTTTTAAACAATGCTAATATCACAAGTATACAAACAAACTTAAAAACTTGAAAAACTATTTTTTTATCATTTTATATTTGTAACTACTTAACTCAAGCTTGAGCAGCAATATGACTATATATTTTTAGTTTAATGGTGTATTTTTTAATTAATATAATATTATTTATATTTTCTCTAGAATAGCATCCACCTATACAGCTTTAAAAATATTGAAACTAAAGCTTTCTACTGATCCAAAAGTCATGTTTCATCTCAAGGTCGATGGTGAAAAATGATGTCTTAGCAATAACTTATAAAACCCGCGTACGCACCTGTCCATGAATATAAACTAACATTGGCATGATATCTTTATGGGTGGTTATGTCACCACTTTCAAAGATAAGTGAACAGAAATCGTGCCAATGTTCACATATTCGCACTAAGTATAAGAATTTTCTGTGTTTGGCTTTTCTGAAAATAAAATACCAAATTCACCTCAAATAACATCGCAAAGGAAATAGTAATTTCTCAAAAGTCAATCACTCAGTATGTTCAAACTTTCCAATTTTATGCGTGGGTTTTGCTTAGCAAGCCTATCTCTCGCCTGATGATGACTGAAATCTCTCTTTGGCCGAAACCGGTTGTTAATTAGTTTCAAGTGCGCAGTCTATAGAACAAGTAATTATCTTCGCTTTGGTTTTACTAATATTGTAAGAAAAAAAATTGATTTTTAATTACTAGTTACTTTTGGTTCTCTCATATATATATATATAGCATAAGTGTGCTCTTCGTTCTTATTTATAAGCATAAACAAATAGCCATTGTTATTACCATTTATTATAACAACTACTTGTAAATTAACCGAATTCATATTTTCCATTGCTAAAAATTTTCAATATTCAAATTCAATAAATAATTCATTGTACCCAATGAATATTTTTTTCTCCGGGAATAATATACTTACTTGCCTATATTTAGTAAAAGCATCACGATGCTAATCATCATTATATTAACATGTAGGTACTTGCTCAATCATGATATTTAATAAACCGCAAAAAAATAGCAGGTCACTGCAGATATACTTTTTATACCTTGCATTTTTTACTTACCACAAATCTATATCCGGTCCAGGCTTAGATCACGATGGCTTGAAAGTACATAACTACGATTCATTTCCGAGAACTGAAATCGGGGAATCCCAACATACACGGTGTTCCAAAACTCAAGCTATCAAAAATTAAAACCACCGCGTGGTCCATTAATCTCGAGTTCACTTTTTTGATTTGAGAGTTCAGAAAAAGGGAAAACCCTACAAAGCAAAATTAGTTAATAGTTACAACTTCATTACTCTACACATTTCTTATTCTCAGAATGTCTCCTGCTCACGAAATAAAGATAAAAATTCAGTTCAATTCAGACAGGTAATCATGCGAAACCTTTTACTCTACTTTAAAAATCTTCGTTACACTTGAATTCGATCCAGGGGTCAGTAAGCAACTGTGCCAACACTGGAGACAATTTTTGGGCGTTCACATCATCGGTATAACAATATAATATCATATATTCAAGCTATAGAAATCATTATGCCCCTAATTTTATAACTTTAAAATTTTAAGTGCTACTGTAATTTCAGGTAGTATATATGTCATGCAATGAGCTAAAAAATATTTACAAGTATGCTAATGAATATGACTATTCTGTGAATAGGCACCACAATACTTGGTAATTTTAACTATATTATATTTTGATACATTATCTCGATTGTCACGTATAAGTTTTATCTAAAAAACCTTCCTTGATACAATCTTAAATAGATTTTGAATCTTTACAATGATTAATGAAATAATTACGATTTTTCGATAATCATATGAAAAGGCATGTTTGTGAGCTTCAGCAACCGTTTTTATAACATAAATAAGCTTATTGAAAATTTCAAGCAGCTAATCATATAAAAAAAAAAACAAAATCACTTGTTGGGTGGTTTGCAATTTTATATATAATTTGATACTTTTTGCTCATCGCCAAGTTAATAATGATTCAAAATATCGTATGACAGACAACACAATATATCTCCGTTTTTTACTGATAATAAGTAAACGGCTATAATTTTTTTCAATAAGAATAAAATAGCTTGTCCTTAGTGGTTTTAAAACTAAATACTGGCGAGATTATTTCTAGATAATCTAAATAAAAACATGTCAATGTTAATCCGTATCTAATTTTTAATTTATAACGTTAATATACAAACCACAAAGTATGCGTTATTGTTCGTATGACTAGAATATATTTTATTCATAATAATATTAATGTGTTTGGTAAAATTTTGATAATTCCTTGGAATATTCCTATTATTATATTCACCTTATTGTTACGACGAATTTAACCTCCAAATAGACCAACAAAAGTGATTCAAATAATATTGCAAAATGAATACTTACCTGGAAATACCCCGCCAGAGAATGATTCATTATGTAGTAGTAACGAGCGACGCACGAAATTCACAGCCTTTTAATGAAGTGACATTAACTATAATTATACAACTCTTTAGATATCTATCAAAAATAGATTAATACATTGTTTCGTGACTTTTACCAAAGCTGTCAAAATAATCGGTACATATTCTTGCAGCGCTGCCTTTTTGTTGATACTCAATTACTTGCTATTATAATCCTGAAAATATGTCACAAAATAGTACACGTAACTGAATTACTGAAATAAATTTCTACAGGCTAAATACGTGACGTCGCGTTTATTTGTAGATTTCATTGTGTAGAAGATTATATTTTATTTTTTTTAGGTATAATAATGCAGATAAAACTCATGTGGATTGGCGTAGTATTAAATGTGACTTTGACATCTGAGTTGCTTAGAGTTATGTAAGGCTTTAACTCCGTGAAAGTAGACTCGGCTTAAGCCTTGGCTCGTGAAACAGCCAACATCAATTGAAATTTAACGACCGGATGTTTTCGTTTGTTCAGCAAGCCTACCAATAATACACTGCCTTCCAGAAAATACAAAATATTTTTTGACTACAAAATATAAGTTCAAATTGTATTGTCTCGTGAACTATAAATAGTACCACGTGGCTCTTTTTACGGTTCTTGTTACCTATATAGGCGACACGTGTGTTCAACTCATTTACACTTCTAATGACGAGCAATTATATAAATAAATGCTTATCCATTCCACTTTTCAGACATCGATAAATTAAAATTAAAAAAAATTACACCTCAATAATTACAGGTTCGTATTCAAGCGATTATTATCTCAGAAGAAATTGCAATTAATGAGATCAGTACCAGAGAATCCAATTTTAGGTTTCTAGCGACAGTAGAATCATCAATACATTTATTAAAGTAAAGTAAATTATCCATATCCTTTTAATGATTATTTCCGGGCAACAAAAAAGGCTAGCGGTAAAAAACCTATGTACAAAAAAAAAGTAATGAATTCATTTTACCTTTGCTCTTACATTGCCGATCCTTTTACTTCCTTCGTTTTTGGTACATAAAAGGTTACCAATTCTTATTGAAACATTTCCATTCTATAAATTCATGGATAGAATGGAAATATTTGATATTGAATTGGTTAATTATAACACTAGCTCGTCTTAGTCATTAAATATAAGATATTTGTTTGTTATTTTAGTCATTCAGGAAAACCACACTGCTTTATAAACGCATAAAAGCTAAAAATAGTCAATGCAATCCTCAGCGGAAAATACCGAAAATACCTGACTCTTCACGTCTTATTTACCTGTCTATCTGAATTAATATATGTTAATAGTTATTTGTCATCTTTTCTCACACCGTGATTCCCCCTGTTAAAGTATTGTCTTTAAATAAAGTTTTATTTTATAGCAAATATTAGTCACAAGATATTCATAAAATGCTATTTTACTACACGTAGATACTATCAATGTCTATTTAGTAATTGATAAAACACGCAAAGGTCATTACATAAATTCCAATTCAATTGTATATATTATAGCATAAAGGTAATTACAAAAATGCAGTATGCCAGCATTTAAAGTCTTTTAAATAATTTTAATTCATATTTTTTTCCTTTCATTAAGGTCAAAACATTAATAGCAATTAATCACTTTGGTGGGTTTTCGATAGATTCTTTGAATAAACAGTGAGGTTCTCATTAGACTAAAATCTTATGACATAATAAATATTTTCGGTAAATTCTATTAATATTAGACTCTTATCCTTATAAAAATGTAAATCAAACCTAAAAAAGTCACTTCTTTAATAATAAAAAAAAGTTTAAAATTGTTTGATATGATTATTGTGAATTTTTGATAGACTATCAATTATGGCCTTGGTATTTTACAAAAATATAAAATAAATTTAAAAATAACTATTTGCCATCGTAAATCACCTTTATGACATTTATATAAATGACTAGTGTTATTTAAGATATAAAGATATATTAAATTACAATGTATATTCTGTTATTCTCGAACACAATAAATAATTATAGCGCCTTTTAGATACTTTTAGATCAGTAATATGAAATTAAATAAAAAAATTATTGGATTCATTATGTTTTCTTGTGTTTAAAACTTTATAAATTCTCGTCAAGGGTGTTATGAACCCCATGACAAAAAAATACATAATGCATAACATTTTTTATTAAACAGGTATTGTTAAAAATAAAATAAGATTTCATTTTCCGGCTCGTGTAATGTAAGTCAGTCATTATTATAAAAGGTATTTCCTTCTCAAATGATCATCAAAGGTTTTCAGGGTTTTTCTCATCACGTCTTGGAGAAACTAATTGTATACTGCAACATGTATTTTAATGTGATATTAACATGTTGTTACAAGTACTCTTGGCTTGTACCGACAGGCAGTTAGTTTTCCCCATCATTTATATGAAAAATTAACCGCTAGTGAAACCTTTGAATTAAATTCACATAAGACGTAGCGCTATTGTTGATACACGAAAAAATTCTATATCCTATTAGGAAAGTTAATCATACTTATTGGTGACTGTCATGGTAATTATGTCACGGAATTATGTTTTAAATATTATGTCATAGAAACTGTCAAAATACAAACGAGAAGTAGTACTATATAAATAGCACTGAAACCATATTTGGGGGATTCTTTAAACGTGGTCCAGAATAGAAACCGAAACGTTGGAACATCAAAAAGCACCAACAGGCTTAACATAATAAAAATAATATTATATCCAAATGTTTACCTTTCTAAAAAACTGTCAACATCACACCGATTGAGTAAAGGACTATTTTATTTTTATTTTTAACGATTAGGACTTCATATTAAAACTAGTTTATGTAACATTCATTCATTCTCAGAGGAGGTTGGCGACCATTTCACTGAGCATATACTCATGCTGAAACAGTGTTCATGGTTTTCTAAGGGGAAAATAGTGTAGTGGATCCCAGGGTCCTTCTACGCCGCAGTTTTATTGTATTGCTGCTGCCCAATAGCATTATTATATAATAATTTCCTTACAAAGCTCTAGCGTTTAGATCTGATACACCTTACAATAGCAGAAGCCTTAATATGTACAGTAATAACTGCATTCAATTCTTAAAATTCTTTCATAGAGATATCTAAAAAGATTTTTTTTTTGAAGTTGTGTGAAGTAACTTTGGTCCGGTGATTGCGAATTCCAATTTGGCGGTGTGCTGCAGGTTCGACCTCAGCCAGGCCCACTTCCTGGTTAAGCTGGCAGGTAGTGGAATCACGGAATCCACAGACGTTAGAGGCTGGTCTTCGGTCGAGCCAAGGCTGCCCGACCACTCACCCTGCTGCGTGACCTCTACCTGCCGCGGGATGTTACGTCTACACTCAATAACAAATTACACCTGTGATATAATACCGTTCGTGCTTACTAAAGTACACGTTAGGCATGTAGCTAATCTATAATCGTTGCAATTACGCACTCTTCAAAGACCGTAAAACTAGAATTTTTTTATGAACATCTTTGATTAAGGGTCTAGGTCCCATAATCGAGTTTTTTGATATCACTTTCTAGTCCGTTTTGCGAAAAATCGACTACACCAATAAAAAAAAATTATATGCAAAAAGTTTGATACATACCTTCTTCCGAACAGCATATATTTTAATTTCTTATAATTTACTATTAATATGATGAATATGTGTTTTTCCGATTGAAGTGTAGGAATTTGAAGATTCGTCATGGCTTTTCCAAGAGTCCTAAACATTTAAAAGTCTTTTTTTAAATCGGAATTAAAATATTCAATATAAACCCTGTGCGATATATTATTTTAAAATTAAAAAAAAAAAATCTTTAACAAACTTTGGTTTTGAAAAGTCGTCATTTTATCCAATTTTTCAACATCTTCAAGGTTTTATTTTACCCTGAAAATGGACGTAAATTAAATAATAAAACATAGATAAATATAATTTATAGTATAAGTGACAATTAAATTAATTAAATAACACGACTTCGCCAGGTAATGGACTGCCAACCGGACACCAGAGGCAATTAAAAGGCTGGAAGCAACTGCCTTAATAATTTAAAATTTTCATAACAGCAGATATTTGTATGCACAGCAATAAAAAAAATACACTTATAACAAATATTAGTTTTTGATTCTCTCCGGTGGTTGTCTTTATTTAATATCAGCGGAATTTTTAAAATCTCTATCATTTGCTTCGATGACATATAAAACACTAAAATCATAGCCGCAGTCCTCAGCAACGAGGACTGTGTTCTCAGAATCTGGGTGCTCTTGACACTAACCAACGAGTACCATAAGTATTGCCACAACGCCTATTAATATGTAAATTTAAACGCACCTTTATAACAAATTTAATCTGGATCGGTGTCGTATGTTTTAATCATAAAAAAAGTCAGATGTCAATGTATTAATTGACAAATACCCAAGTAAAAAAAACTATTCGTTAAATATCTAGTATAGTAGTTTACGAATTGAATTGATGATAATATCAAATTATTTCGATCTTGCTGTATTTATTTTTTATGTTTTCCCTTAGGTGTAATCAAGCTTATATAATCTCCATTCTTTGTTTATCTAGCATTAGCATATACAGTCATAAAATATAAATTAGCGTCCTATAAAATTTTAAATAATTGTTCAACATTGCTTAATATATTATTTACCTTGATCATTTGAAAGGGAAATGTTTATATATTTAAACGCATCGGTTATTACAATTAGTACCTGTATGCAAATTAAATGCGTATTCCACACAATAAATATCTCCTTTCATAAAATGCATATTTGCTCCTTAATTATTTTGCATTGTGTTTGAGTATAATATAAGTAGTGAGAAAAAAATCGCGTGTAATACGTACAAATTTTTTCTTAGTGAAATATTAAATTCGTTGCATCATTCATATTGGAATTCATAAAGTTTGATTTAATACGCCTTCTTCTTCTGATGCCTCTCCCCATAGGAGGTTGGTGATAATTTCCTTGAACATATCTCTATCCTGGGCTAGTCTCACAAATTCTTCATCCACGTGAACTACTTTATTCTAATATCCCTTTTTCCTTCGATTTTTCCTTGGACAATCAGCTGGAGGATGTAATACGTATTGTTACGAAAAATGTGCCCAAAACCTTCCGCTTCTTTACCAACGTCGAGAGTTCCCTTTCTTTGCGCATTCTGTGCAAGACTCTTTCATTTGTGACGAGGTCAACTCATGGAATCTTAAGGATTCTCCTATACAGCCAGATTTCATACTAATAAATCAACTGTGTAATTAGGTCTTTGTATTGTTTGCTTAGATTTGTACAATGTACCGGGCATTGTTAAGATATTACTCTCATTCGGTTGATCCCTCGCCTCGGTCCGCACAATCCTGATTGGCTGCACAATGGATGCACTATCAATATGCACACTCGCAATCCGTTCTCCGCACTTAGCAGCATCAGACCCCCATTCAGCTGCGACAGGTTCCCACAGCTGACTTCAGACGTTCACCACGGATCATTCGACCTTCGAGACAGCTGATGTGTATGTACAGCTGAAACTTTACACTGTTTGTTAAATTTAAATTTAGGAGATTCATACTTTCAAATATGAAATAAACAAACAAGCGTTTTTACTAACAGTTTCGTTTTTCAAGGATACATTGATAAATATACTATAATATTTTTATAAATAAAACTAAACGTTTTATTGACCTAATTAGATAACTCCACTGAAGTGATTAAGCAAAACTCTTTTCTCTGATGTTAAACAAAATCTAAGCACTGTATTTGTATTTATATTTTTTAAAAATCATAAAATATTCACATATTTTTACATTGTGTCTTAAAGCAAACTTTATTGCAATATTTGAGAGACCAAAACTACACTGACTAGTTTTTGAAAATAATTTATTATTATTAATATTCTGACAATAAAACATATTTATCTGTAAAAAGTAAGATAAAAGACCGTCATAGTAAGTGCGATTTGGCCTATACAGGTTTTATTTTTTATTGATACGATTAAGTACATTTTTTCACATATTGAAAAATGATTAAAAAAAACTCTCAGAAAAATATCATCATGACTTTTTGATATTAAAGAAATAAGTGCCATTAGTTTTGATGCGTCGTGTAGTTTTGCAGTGTCATTGAAAAGGTTCTGATGCACTCGGGTCGGTCAATATTCCCTCTGAATACATACGCGATGGCTCAGATGCAAAAAGTGAGAGGATGACGCGCGAGGCCACCGGGAGCCTCCGACCTCCAGCACCACTCCGGCCCAAGGTCCAAGAGTGTCTGCCGCTGCTCCTCACCAGAAGCAATCATTCAGGCGCAGACCAGCTCCATCCTCGACAAGCTCTTTGGCAAATGTGGAAACAACGTCATCATCTAAACCTAAACGAAGGCTTATACAGTCTGATTTCGTGGGTGATATCATCCGACCACCCGGACCCACCTCTGCAAAATAGAAAACCCCATTGAGGCTCACCATCATTTTTTCATGTTCAACAGTAAAAAGTGACTATTTTGTAGTATTTTGAAGAGATTGAATAAATCATGAGATTACCAATTATCTGCAAATATCTAAAGATCTACAGTAAATTCATAATAAATAATTAACTATGATGTCTTTATACTTGTATTGAAACATTATTAACACTTAAGTATTAAACAACAATGTATTAATGATATCTTATTTATTTAACAGTTATCAGTGGCGTTCAATCCATACAAGCAGTAGATATTTTAATGAAGTTTAAAATTTTTACTTTAACTAAATTTTTTATTGAATAAAATATTAAACGCCTATTTTTATTTTTGATAGATTTTAAAGATAATTCACCGCTTTTGAGCTTGAATGGTATGCGAGCCACTGGTTATTTCATAACAATGGTTTGCTCCGCATCCGCAAAAAAAAAAACTTTGAAGGATGTTTAAGTCCCACGAAGTATAAAGATACAATTGAATTAAAAAAATATTTAAAGGCTTTTGTCTACTGATCACTGAACTGAGCTAGCAATCTGAGTAAACATCCTCATTAAGAGCCAAGACTCCCCTTTCGGTAATAATTATTAAAAAATATAGTGAAAATACATCATACAGCTGTCTTGTTAAATTCGTGAAAATTTTGTCTTACACAGTTGCTTTTAGACTCTGGGATCAAATGATGATGTTAGTTTCAGTTTGAAATTTCAGATACAAAACTAATTTAGCACAACCACAACCTCTCCTTGTCGTTTTTTACAAATAATTAAGTTGATATTTTTCGATTCGATTAAAGTTATTGTCTATCAAATGTATTTATTAACTCCAAGCTAAAACTAAACAATATCTAAAACCTTCCTCCTTAACAAAAAAAATTCTTAATCAAAAATAGGTTTCTAATATAAAAACAGGTAAATATCCAATGTCTCTAAAATATCCAATTAGCTAATTATTATAAATTAAGTTCTTACAACAATCACACAGACGTTAGATGATTTAATTGGCTTTAATCTTATAATTATACGAACAATAATTGTCTTTTCTGATAAAACTTCAATCTGGTTTTAAATACTAACCATTTTTGCGTATTGCACCCAAAATATTTTTCAAGGAATGTTGTGTTATTTGTATGCTATTGATATATTATCATTCAGTAATGAGCATGTGGCTCGTATGGTTTCAAAACCTGCTTTTGGAGTATTTATCATAGATGTGTTCAGAGTTATATTAACATATTATTCGTTCTATGCTATGTTATTGTTATTAAAAATGTGTATTTTCGAACTTCGTGAATAAAATAACAAGTTAATTTATAAATTGTTTTGTTATTTATTTGCAGAACGGATTTAGAAACTTGCTCACTGGTATACCAGGTTATTTCAATCACTTGCCGAAACATCTCATTGCATACTAAAAAAAGTTATAAGCGGTTATTTTTCATCAAAGAAATAAATATAATTCCGTAGTTGGTTGACAATATTCTATTCAAAAATCAATCAATTTCACTAAAATTTTATTAACAAATCTATTTCTGTAGAATAAGCAATGTTATGTATCAAACATCACAAACACTGTCGTATTTTTTCGTTTTTGTGTAATCCAAACTTGGAAAGTAATAATGGGGTTAAAACGCTGAAATTGAGGTATCTTCATTATAAACTAACAAAATAAGCTGGGAAAAGTATCAAAATGTTTGAATAAATATACGATCAATATCACTTACATTATATCAATAATAAACTCACTAAAATATATTATGTCCCATAATATTATTGAAATCACCGATAATATTTAGTAACTCTTGTCAATACTGGATATAACCCGAGTAGATCTACTTTTACTGTAGCATTTAATTTATCTGCAATCATCATATCATCAGACATAATTATTATCTGTTAGTCTTCACGTTCACAATTTCATATCTGGCACGACACGTGTTTGACATATTTGCAAATTCTAGATGTGAAACAATTTTGAATCTCTGTCAGTGAAAAAGAAAACTAATATGTTTAAACAAATCAATGATTTAAGTAAACTATCAACAATAAAGCGAATATAAATAATAACAAGCGCCTGCACTTTTTTAACTTATACTAAAAGTTTTACGCGCTGTTGTACTAGTTGCGTACAAATTTTGTGCCAGGCGCTTATCCCAACATCGCTTTTTTTTATTACATGATTTACAAGGAATGACTTTTTCTAGGTTTTCGTGTTAAAAAGAATATGGATAATATTAAAAATTCTATATTAAAAATTTAAAAGGAATTGTTTTATCTTAAAAACCTAACACAATCAATATTTTAAGGCGTACCACAGCGTTTCCCGGGGACGACAGTACTTAAAAAAAAAAGGTGTGAAAAAAATAAAGAATCCTTATAATCTGCGTTTATTATTTTATTTTTAGTCTGAATAAACTGAACGACATTCTTAAACTCTTCTTAAGAAGTCAATAAAAAGCCAAAAAATATCAAAACACTCTAAATTTTATTTTACGCAATTTATAATCATGAATTACTAATGTGCAATGAATTATTCAACAAATCAATAAATACATTACTATATTGTTATAAACATAATGAATTAGAAATAATAAAAAATCAATAAATAAACTATTCTAGTTTTTAATTTACATTGGCAATTAATTTGAATCAATGATTAATTATAATGTCTTTGGTCAACGAGATAAATATATCTCATTACATTTTTGTAAGATTTTCGGAAAAGAAAGATTTAAAAACACAACCGTTTTTGTCAATTTTAGTATGGATTTGTATAAATATGTAAATAATTTTCATTTAAAAAAGCCGTTCACATTTAACATGAAAATGAAAATGTTGATATTTTATGCATAATTAAAATATGCATTAGATTGCCAAACAAAACAGCTAAAAATAATATGCCTGTCTTTTATTTACAACTATCGCTATGTTCACAGAAGAAATGTTACAATTAAAGCGTTTTTCAAAATTTATCGCTTTGTTTTTGTTGTGCTTTTTATTTTAATTTAGAGCTGTAGCCATTAAGGCAAAGCAATTTAAGAGGACGCTCCATTGGATGTATGCAGAGGCTCTGTTGTATTCTGGTTCCGGAGGGAATTCTTCGACTTCAGGATCGTAGGACCAGTCGACTAGCCTTGACCTGATGATCTCCTTGTAGACGAAAGCCGATGCCTTGGGAGTTCGAGTCCTGTTGGGGCTATTAAAGTCTACGTGGAATAACCCGAAATTTTTCCTAGAAGCAAACATTATTTGATTAGAACATCTAATATTCATCATCCATTTACTTAAAAAATATATTTAAGATTTTTATATTTTATCTTGTTGAAACTTATTTATTCATAAATAAATATTACAAATTATACTTAGTTACAAATACCACAAAATATATTTTACATTTTATGTCAATTAATATATGGGATCGCAAACCAAAATCAGCTCCGCGATCATATAGTCTTGTCGCTTAGAGATTACAGACTTTACGCATAGTAATTCAATAGTTTCAATCCATCACTTATTATTAATCAAAATTAATAAATTTCAATTTGTAAAATAGTTGATTTACGAAAACTGTGTTATTGTTTGTAATTGTGACGAATCGTATCATAAACATGATTCATATAGGTTCAAATAAGTTTTATAATCTGTTTTCATACTTGTAGTTCAAAATACCTAAATAAGTAGTTTTGGCAATCATTTAATACTGTATCTGAATCAGATTGATAAAAGAAAAAAAACCATTTGTATAAGTTTTATTGTCTTACGTATATCCTTCAAGCCATTCGAAATTGTCCATCAAACTCCAAGCAGTGTATGCAGTCACGTTGCAGTCATCCTCGTGGATGGCTTCGAGAATCACTTCAAGATAACTATAAATAATTTAAAAAATACAGTTATTACTGACATGTTTAACATCTTAATGTCTTTTTAAAGGTTTTACCTTTTGTAATAGAAAACTCTCATCGTATCGTTGAGTCTATCCAAATCTGAGTATCCACTTTCGCAGATGATTATCTCAGGGTTGTCGTAATTGTCGCCAAGCCAGTTCAACAATTTTCTTAGACCCCATGGCACGATCTAAAATGAAAAATATCAAATGAAATAAGTATATGTATTATAAATCGCACTCGAAACGTCTAACTTCAAGTAATAATCACCACAATATTACTCTAATCATACAATATATCAATATAACTAATTAGGCTATGCCAACAAATCATTCGATCAAAATTCCTTTTAAGTTATTTTTTTTTGAATAACGTAATTTTACGTGAGAATATGGCTCAAATAGATTACTATTTATTTAATATATAAATGTCTATTTTGTGGATTGAACGTCAATCAAGCGCGTATTTATTAACCTATATAGGTTTATTAATATTAATATGATTATTATATTAGTTCATATGAAGATTACGATTGTTAAAAATTCTCGCTAAATTGCAGTGGCTCGTTAGCATAATTGGATAATGCACCGTCCGTGTAAGCTTGGGGATGTGCAAGTCACAATGTGTGAAAAAATGTCCCTAATCATATTTATTTAATAAACAGACTAAATATTTTAGTCTGGTTGATGGACAAGGCATTTGATTGGTGAAGATCCATTCTTTGTATTCTGTCTTCACTTTGAGTTTATTATATTTTTTGCATGACTAGTTTTGACCAAATAACCTTTTTTTTATATATAAGTTTGGTACCTTGCTTGTTATGTACAAGGTTTGTCATCACAATTTGGGGAAACTTTCCAAACTAGTCGATCGAAACTGTGCTATATATGGGAGTGACAAGCTACACCTCCTGGTTTATCTTCTTTATGGTTCCGATGACACGCTTCAAGAAGCCATCCAGTGACTTCATCAACTGAGGGTGTCTCGCCTCTAAATATGCATCTTTAGTTATGCATCTGATGATGACCTAGTCTATTTGGTCGAAACTAGTCATGCAAAAAATATAATAAACTCAAAGTAAAGACAGAATACAAAGTTACTTTTATCATTATAAATATTTTAGCTTTTGGCGCTACTAGTTTCACCAGCATGCTTTGCTGACAACTTTCTGCCTAAATATTTGACCGGGTGTGTCAAAAATATAATAATGGAATTCCGCCAAGCACTTCTGTTGAAGGTATGTCAAATGTTTGCCTTGAGCCAGGAGGACTGGCCGGCGGGCCACTCCTTGGACTGGTAGGTGTCCACGCCGCGGTCCTCCCCGATGGAGGGCGAAGGGTTGCCGAGGGGCCCGAGGGGCTCGCGCGCCAGGTACGTGCTGTAGTGGTTCAGGCCGAAGAAGTCCCCCGTGCCCCGGATGTAGGCCACCTCCTCGGGGCTGAAAGCCGGCAGACGGGAAGTCGGGTAGCCCTGCTCCTCGCTGCGATTGCCGATGCGCTCCTTCATCGCCGCCGGGTAGTCCCCCTCAGCCGTGAAGATGGGATGTGCGAACCACCCCACCTGAAATCAAACAAACACTCATTTAGTATATACGACACATTTGTGGATAACGCAGAACAAAGACAAAGTGCTTTTTAAAGAATGTCACATCAGTAATTTTTCTCTGGTTCATAAAACCCATCTAAGTCTGTCGTTCAAAATATTAAAAAGTTAAAATTTCAAATATTTTGTCGGTTCTGTTGCTTGTGCATGGCTGCCATTCTGTACCCTGAGCGTGTGTAAAGGATCGGCAATGGAGTAGTGGACTTGGAATCATTGTGAAGGAATGTGCTCTGGAAGTACCTTATCGTGGTGGGGGTTCCTGATATTGTTTCTGTAGTTTACTGCAGAAGGAGTATCAGATCTAAACGCCAAAGCTTTGTAAGGAAAAAATGTATAATAATGCTATTGGGTAGCAGCAATATTCAGACTTTTCCTTCCAATATAAGACTGCGGTGTAGAAGGACCCTTAGAAGACCATGAACACTGAATATATGCTCAGTGAAATGGTCGCCAACCTCCTCTGCGTAGAGGCAGTTTATGAAGAAATATAAATATGCATACACGGGTAATATATGTGGATTTAAAAAAAATTGGTTATAACGTTCATAATAACAAATAACCTGACCTCAAATTGTTGCGCTACATCCCTGGCTTCAATATCCTCTGTTATATTCTGAGAGGGCTCAAACCACATACAGCTGAGCGTGAGTGATATTCTTCCTGAAATCAAAACACACCATTGCCACAACCTTTTGAGACATTCATAATATTTCAAACATGTCGCGTTATACATTTTTAGAAAATTTAAATATCAAACACTAAGGCTTTTGTGTGGCCAGCGACCTCTCCGCCAGAACCACCTCTACTGAAGCCTGACCGATCGGTTGGTCACACTTCGTGGAGCGGCACAGTTTGGCTAACAGATTCGTCACATTATGATGTTTTTAGCTGTTTACAACATATTCTACAGACTAAGCGATATTTGAACAAAAAAATGTTTTAAGATTGAAAATTTATGTTTAAGAAATGCATTATACTAAAAACACGATTTTAATATAAAGAGTTTAAATTATTTTTTAAAGTTTGAAACTGATATATTATAAGTCTGTAAAAAGTTCAAATAAAAGTAATAACCACTATCGTTTATTTTTTTTTACACCTAGGTATAATAACGACCTAAAAAAAAGGTAAATTGCTTGATTACATGTCATTTTTAATAAGAGTACTGACAATTTATATTTTTTTATAAACAATTGTATTTAAACAGACAAGCTTTAAATCACTAATTCGCTTTTCTACCCATCTTTTTTACTAAAAAATAAAAACAAGTATTTGCCCTAGCCAAGTGCTAGAACAACACTGAAAAAATTTCGATGGTGAGTGATTTCGCCTAACGACGATTTCAAACTCTTCTTGTTTAATAAAAAATTGCATACTGATTGTTTTCTAAAATTACCATTTTGTTCTGGCCTAAATTCTTCATCATATATATGGTACGCCCTAGCATGCGCCTTTATAACATAATGTCCACAGATGTAGTCAGCAACCCCCTCCTGGTCCAAAGCTGGGGCGTAATCCACTCCATACCCTCCCTTGCAGATCTCTTTTGGTTCATTGAACGTCAGCCACGTCTTCACTCTATCACCGAAAGCCCTGAACACCACCCTGGCGTACTCCGCGTAGATCTCCACAATGAGAGGGTTGGTCCAGCCGCCTAGCTCCTGCAGACGTTGCGGAAGGTCCCAATGGTACATCGTCACGAGAGGCTCTATTCCATTCTCGAGCAGTTCGTTGATGAGTCCATTATAGTAGGCCAAGCCGTCCTGGCTGATTTTGTTGGCGAACCCGTTGGGGAGGATCCGGCTCCATGATAAGGAGAACCTGTAATAATCTACGCCTAGCATCTTCAGCATCTGCACATCTCTGGAGTACTGGTTGTAGGAGTCACACGCCACGTCTCCGGTACTGCCGTCCGTCATCCTTTCGGGGTGATTGTGAGTAAAGTAATCCCAGATGCTCTCTGATTTGTCTGTAAATAATTAAAACCATTTAGAAGATTTTGAAGTATGATAAAAGAATGCAAAGTACATTCCGGCTGTGTGTGAAAAAATTTAAGAATGCATCTACGCTTGTGTTGCAGACATCGCTGCATTGCAAATTTCGATGTTATTTAAAGGGATATTTAATTTTTCAGTTATGTAATGAGTATTGACTCTCTTTTAATCGTTTTAATTGTTACCCCCAGCGTTCCACCCTCCCTCCACCTGATAAGACGCAGTGGCGGCGCCAAACTTGAATGTATCGGGGAAACTCCAATCACTGCCATTGTTCTCGTTTGCACGAACGCTGAAAAAAAACCATTGAAAATAGCTAAAAAATAACTTTTTGGATAAAAATTGATACATGGATATTAAAATAAAGTATTCCGTTAAATGTTGATTTTTTATAATTGCTCACGAGAGATAATCATCAAGAAAGTCCATGTCATAAAAAAAATCTAAATAATTCATTTACAAGTGAATGTCAACACTTGCAACAGATATTAATAAACACAAGGAAGTTATCTATTCATCTGAAATTGTATGTTTAAATCGCTTTAACACTGTGGATTAAGAAACTACACGTACATTATACTTTAATGCTTTAAAATAAAATACTGGTGGTTTAATCTTAAAACGCAGTTTGTATTATATCATCAATTTCACCTCAATCATATATTAATGTCTATAAAACAATCAGAGCTGTATTATAAGTAGTGAAAATTAAGCTCGCACTTAGCAGTCGCTTGCGATCTTTGCTGAATTTGAATGTCAAGCTCTAGATTGAGACACAATGAAATCGTAATAAGGAACTTCTATCTAGGCAATTTATTCGAGTGCTGATATCCGACATGCGCCCATGAGAGACCATGAAACTTGATACCAACGCAGTCCTTGAACTTGAAAATCACTGCCATCCTTTAATAGTATTATTCTTTAGGTTTATGATTTATTTGAGCTCGTTTTTTTAATATATTTAAAGAAAAAAACAAATTTTATTGTATATAAAATACAGTATTGTGTTTTTTAAAAGTGTTTATTATTATAATCTTTTATTATCTACAATAAAAAATATACCTTTACGTTGGAATTAAATGTTGGATGTACATAGAATATTCTCTCAATTCAACTTTGAAAGAACATATCATTAGGTCCTGTCAGAGCAGCGGCGTGCCGTAACTTTAACAGCAAGACAAGTTGTGATTACACTGAATAAAAAACATTAATAAAAAATCGCGCATCAAGCGCTTTGGACTTTGTTATAAGATTTATTTTATGGTTTTGCGAAAAGGTAACCAACGTTGATTCTAAACAGTATTTTGATGATTATGAAATATGCTTTTACCGAGAAATTTAGATGCATCGATTTCACACTTGCTTATTACGATTTTAATTCTGAATCAGCAACCGCTTAATGAATAAAAATATTTTTTCAAAGCAAATTACTAAAAATACTAAATACCAAATAATTGAAACTTCCGTACGCAATTGTATAATATTTTAATAATATAATTGAAACTAATAAAGATGCAACAATCATATCATAATTATTTACATATGTATCGATCAAACAATAAAAAAAACCCGTATGAATTAACCAGAAAAACAATAATGACACCTATAAAATGTTAGTCACCTTTAAAACACCTGTTATCAATTTAATATCTTTCATTCCTCGCCATTAATTAAAATCATTGAAATGCGTACATTTTTTAAATAAACTCCCAGAAATAAATAAATATAAAAAACAGTTTACGTAACTTTAGGAGTTATTCGCGAAGGTATATTTATATGAATACTTACCTAGTGAAAATGAGAACAACCCCAAAACAAAGCAGTTTCATGTTTGTAACTTAGAAATATATTTAATTTCTGTAAAAAATGTTTTCATGAAAACTTTAACGCCTCATATTTGCACTGAATTCTGGCACTTGTTTTTGATCGATTGAGACTGAATTTTCAAGAACACTTCGTCTCTTCAGAGTCGGCGTCCCCGCGCGCCGCTGCCTCCACAGATGTTCTGGCCAGCTGATCTTCAATGAGGCACAGATTCTTGCGAAGGTGCCTGTCTTTGGCGTCCAAAATCACTCAGTGCGGAATAAACCACACTGCCAAAAAAAATTCTTAACTATTGACATAAACACTTTTAATTCCAACGAAAATGACAATGTGGAAAGTTGGCGAAACCAGTCGAAAATATTTCATATCTGTGTAAAAAAATCTAAATATACGTATTTTATACATGCTTTAATGAATTACAGCAATACAGCTTGCAACTGATTTGCAAATTATGCATCTAAGTGTTCAACCTCCCCGCTCTCCGCATTCTGTTGCTTGTGCATGGCTGCCATTCTGTACCCCGAGCGTGTTTAAAGGATCGGTAATGGAGTATTGGACTTGCTATGATTGTGGAGGGATGTGCTCTGGAAGTACCTTGTCTAGGTGCTATTATTTATGTAGCTTGCTACAGAAGGAGTATCAGATCTAAACGCCAGAGAAGGACTAGAAGGACCCGGGGACCCACTACAATATATTCTCCTTAGAAAACCATGAACACTGCAATCCTCACTTACGCCTGCACCATCTGGTGATACATCAGATCTGAAAAACACAAGCCTCTCCAAAATAAAATGCTCCGCTAGGCACTCAATGCCCCGATGTTCATCCAAAATGCCCAGCTCCACAGAAACACCAACACCAAAACGATCCAAGAGATCGTCATCGACCTCACACACTCCTTCCAAATCTCCACCCACTTAGTTCCAAACCCCTCAATCAACACCTTCTTCGAATTCAACCTCGAGGACTGCCTCCACAAAAAAGGCCAAGCCCCACGGTGACACAAGTCACCCAGTCATTTTGAAGGCGCTGAAGGAAAGTCTTCCTGTCTCGCCGATAAAGCCAAATACACTAGACAAGACAAGACTGAGTATATACTCAGTGAAATGGTCGCCAACCTCCTCTGAGGAGACGCACTTGATGAAGATGTAGAAGTGTTTTTTTTATGATATTGGGCAAGTAAATACCGCAAAAGAGGAGTTATCATTCGGTTATCAGTTTTGTCTTTAGATTTTTAAGAAGTTTGTTTTTTCCGCATCAGCCGCTGCGGCACTGAGTGCCCTGCTGAGTGGATGAGCGCATTACTCCTCGTTAGCCCCATTGGCCCAAACGCCGAGGTGGATGGCGGTTCCCGTCCAGGCAGGGCTTATTCCATCAACAAACCTCATTATTCCATATTTACCCCTAACCTACTCTAGTTGCTTCAAATAACAACAATTTTGAATAAATATAATAATGGAATTCCACCAAGTACTTTCTGCAAAAATATTGAATATATATAAGCATATTCTTGTGAGAACTTCTTACGTTGGTAAAAAAGTGGAAGGTTTTCTATTTTGGCCATTTTTCGTAACAGTAAATATAGCATCCTTCAGTTGATTGTCCAAGGAAAATGGGGCATTGGAAGGAGGAAGTAAGATAAAAATATTTTTGATGAAATGGTCACTGATCTCCTATGAGAAGAGACATCAGAAGAAGAAGAATATATTCTTGTGCTTGGTTTCATTTCATTCATTTCTTTAATAATATGAATAATTTTTACCCTAATTTTTAAGTGACATTAAACGTACTAACCATTCAAATAAATCCCGACAATAATTTCGCACTCTGTTATTTGTAAATAGTTCTATGAACCTCACTTAAATAAATAAAATAGTAACAAAACACTCTTCACATTAGTATATTTTTTTAATTAGCTATACGCGTCGTACTAATAAAATTAAAAATTTAACACTAAATCTACTCTGTTTAAAAGAGAATATTTATGTAAAAAATTGAAAATGTGCTATAAATAAACACAAAATTACGTAAGTAGATATTAGGATTTATAACGAAATTGTTTTGACCTATATTTTTATGCTAATAGAAGGACATTGGCTGCACAGGTGGTATTAGACGGTGTTAAAATAATGCCCGCAAGTGCCTTCTGCTTATTTGCTTTTTTTAAGTATCGGCTTTGTATAATTACACCTGGTAAGACTTAGATAAAGTTTTTTTAAGTGCGACAATTTACATATTTTTAAATTTTAGTAGACAGCGTATATTTTAGAAACATTAAGTATTTTTTATTTGATTAATCTTGAATAATATAAGTTTATTAAATGTCAAACATTTCATTGCCTGGCAGTTAGTTTCTTTACTATACTATACCAAATTGATACAAGGCTTCATAATCTACTGGCTTACTTGTGTGTTATTTTATACAACATGGCAAATACCGTAGACTGTACTTATATATATATATATATATATACAAGTAATAAATAAGGAATCAACTAAAAATAATTTATTTTTTGAGGCGATAAATCGGTATATGCTATCCCTCTGTCTCTGTGACGTGTACATTATTTTTAATACGTAGATTCGAAGAAGTACATATGGTAGAATATTGAAAGAAGAAAACCATATTCACAAGATCTGTGACAGATGTATATAGGAATGACGCAGCCGGAAGTGGAATGCACAAGCAAGCCGTCATCCAGCAGCGGATTGGGTGTGTATTGTAATAAAGATTCGGATAATACCGCGTCCTGTCTGACGACAGAGCAAATCAGAGCTGCCTACGCAGGCTGCGGATCTATTAGGCGTCCTTATACGAGATTGTGATTAATACGTTTCCAGGAGGCGCGTGGCTTGCCTACTGATGCTGATAGCTGATGCACATCGTCCAAGTGCTCGCGTGATCCTCGCCATCTGCCGAGAGAGATCTCAAAGGGATGGAATCGAATTATAAGCTACAGGCATGGCCATAAAATCACAGAATTATTTTAATACTAGAAATGTAGCCCGTCATAGAATGACGCGCGTTCGATGAACGATGCAATAGTGTTTGAACATAATAAAATGAATAATGCTTTAATTTTGTACCATCAGTTGGATGAAGGTGCGAAGTTCTGTGATATACTTGGCCTTGAACTTTGAAGCAGAGTTGCCCACTGTTAATTTAGCTCCCATTGATGCAAAAGATATACTGTTATTGTATGATCTTATTTTTCTCTTGAAATTTCCATTATAAATATCCTTTAAATATACTGGGGAAATAGGTCTTGCTGGTAGTTTCACTTTACCTTTGTGATAGTAATCGTTGAACTTTCCATCTGATGGGTTTTCTGCTTGATAATGTAAAGCATTGCAGAATCGACAGGTCACATTAATTAATCCGAAGACAAACGCAGCGTTCGCTGTGCATCAGTTTCTTTTTGTCTTGAGGTCGATGCGCGTACTCGAATTTTAAGAAGACGCTGCTCACGTTTTCCTTCCAACTCACTGCTTGACATTTATGTCACATTTCGTGTCACAAACAACGCATCACTTTTCACTGCACTTTTATTTATTTGATGCAGTCTTTATCACGTTCAATTGTGCAATTCTTTTTTAATTACGTTTTCTGTGCGTAGAAGGTGTTATTTTGAGTTATTAATGATGTGATTAATAATTTCTAATGCAATTTCGATAAAAAAAATAGAGATGGCATTTGTGTCAAACTGACATAAGCTGAAAATTTCTTAGAAGCATCCAAAATTTGTTTTTTTCAAAATTTGTGAAATTCTCGCGGTGAAGAACAGAATCATATAATTCGTACATATTGAAACTCGCTAAAGCATATTTTATAGTTTATTAATAAAAATATTATCCTATCGTCTTGAAATTCGGCACATAGTTGCGGAAAAATTTACTAAACTTACGTGCAAAAAATCAGCGTTGTATCTTTTAAGATATTCTATAGAGGACGAAAAAACGAAACATACACACACACAATGGCTATTATTATAGTAGATTTGCAGACGACAAGCGACAGACATTTCTCGTCTCAGACATTTTGGCAGTATTCAGTGAAGTGGGTCTGAACGATTTCAATGTATCGCTCTAAATGTTCGTGTAGTCCAGAGGTTCCCAAAGTGGTCAATATAGACCTCCCAGGGGTCGATTTCGCCCAGCAAGGGGTCGATGACAACGAAAACTAAAATTGGGGGTCCATGAACTGTAAATGGGGGTCTACGAGAGTGGATCCCATTTAAGCAGGTCATCACCAAAATTTAGACATTTCGTAAATGTCATAATGCACCGAACACAGATTGTACCGATGTACTTTGTGACAAATCGAAACCCTGAAGCGTACAAGTATTTTGTATGTTTTTAATTAATGTATTTTATTCTATTTAAGATATTAAAATGGAATTCCACCAAGAAGTCAAAAATGTTGATTTTCTGAATGTTACTATATTTGCATTTTGTGTGTTTTTAATTAATAAAGGTATAATTAACTTTACATGTATTTTAACTTTTTCATTTTTTAACCCACTGTACAGTAAACCCTATGAAAGTGAGTTGTTCTATATAAGATGTAAAAAATATGTTTGAAGTTGATGAATTTATAAAAATTCAATATTAGCAAGGCAGGGGGTCGACGAAAAACAGGAAAACTCGACAAGGGGTCGACGGGGCAAAATAGTTTGGGAAACTTCAATGTAGTCCTTGCTATCTGAATTAAAGTTTTGTCGCAGGCATAGGCTTAAGAACCACTTAGATAATAAAAAAAATCAGACTTAAAATAATGTACAGTATTTGCACTGAAACATAATGATTGGTTCTGTAGGTACAATGATTTCGATTGATTCATTTTCAGAAGGCTCTTCTAACTACATTAAATCCATAACACGTATGGTCCTCGCTGATTTTGAAAGCCTATAATTGCATTTTAAGTGTCAGGCTGATGTTTAAAGACTACCACATTCTTTTCAGACAAACATCGTGCCAGGCATGAAATATTCGGTAATTTTTACTCTAAAATACAGTGGTTCTTGACGCACAATCAATTCAGTTTATGTATTTTCAGAAGACGCATGATTTACTTCTGCATCTAATAACTGCAATCCAAATCACATTTCAAATATTGCTTATGTGTGATGGAGTCATAATAACGACGATTAGATGATTAAGTAACTTTAATCCAATCTGCCGTTCTGTAGAAATGCTTTTACGCTCCGGATTGTTCATTTTACCACTTGTTTACGATTGGTATTAATCTAAATTAAATTTTACTTAATCCTCAAGTAATTTATCTTTGAGTATTCGCAAACATAATATAGTAATAAAATTCCTTTGGATATACGTTAAGCTGTCACCATAGAACTGTGTTTTGCTCTTCTTATTATATGAATGATATAAACTAATGATGCCAAACTGAGCCAACAACTCAACTCTAGTTAATAAAATACATAAAGAAATTGATTTAGTCTGACAATATTTTTATATTAACTAAACAACAATAAACTGGCACAGAATTCTCATTGTTTTCAAGGGACATAATGAATTAAAACAGGTATTATAGTTATCGTCTGTGCCTGAGTGCTAGAGCCTTAAAACATGCACACAGTCATACTGAAATCTTTACACACTTATAAAGACAAAAAGATTTATTTTAAATTACAAGTGAAAATAATCTGTGTATTAAAATATTTGAATAGCTTTACTCGGGATTTTAATCCCAACTGACGCAGTTTTTATTTGCAGTGTATTTTTTTCTAGATGACTCTATTCGCTTATTCACAAACATCGTCCGTCAATACGCAACTTAGCAACTCAGCCTACTTAGCAACAGCAATTTGTTAATGTCAGTCAAAACAAAGGGGGATTTAAGAAAAATTACAATGTTTGATAATATTCTTCGTGAGATATTTAGTTGTTTTCGTAGAATCTCTTTGCTACTTCATAAGTCAAACAAGATGTCAGAAAAGAAAATACGCTGTTTGCTTGATATGAAATAATGTACGGTCCAAGCCAAAGAAATTTAATCACTTATAAACAAGGTATTTAAAGTAATGGTTTTTTATGAAAACGATATCATAAACATACCGTTTCAGTCTCTGGAACACCCCATCTCTACATCACTAATACTAAAAATAAAATCATTTAAACGACAATGAAGAAAAAAATTATGCTAATCTCATTGGTCCTGTTTACTCTATTAAAAATCATAAAAATAACATAAGTTTAGACATATTTCCATAAACAAAGCTTATGTATTAAATATAGCCTTTTATATTAAAATTACGTAGGAGTTTTATTTGCTGTAAAATTTACATTAACCGCATTTGAAATCTTCGCACATATAAACCATAAAAAATTAACTATGTTACAAGTAATATTTATAACAATAAGAAAATGTATTAAAACTAAAGAATTCCTAATAAATAATGAACGATTTTTGTATGGATGCTGTGTAACCTCCCCGCTCTCCCCATTATGTTGCTTGTGCATGTCTGTCATTCTGTACCCTGAGCGTGTGTAAAGGATCGGTAATGGAGTAGTGGACTTGGGATGATTGTGGAGGGATGTCCTCTGGAAGTACCTTGTCGAGTTGAAAGACTCCTGCTATTATTTTTGAAGCCTTCTGCAGAAGGAGTATCAGATCGGATCGGATATAATAATGCTATTGGGCAGCAGCAATACGCAGACGTTTCCTTTCTATATAAAACTGCGGTGTAGAAGAACCCATGGATCCACTACACTATTTTCTCCTTATAAAACCATGAACACTGGTTGAGCATGAGTATGTGCTCAGTGAAATGGAGAGATACTTGATGAAGAAGATAAACTATTTATATCGATAACAAAGCTTTTTTTTTTTTTTTTTAATTTTGATTCCAGCTAAGCTATAAGGCAGTGATACTCTAACTCGGTGGTCCCCAACCCTGTGCCCGCGGGCGCCATGGCGCCCGCCGACGATTTTACGTGCGCCCGCCGCTCTCCGACCACAATTAAAAAAATATTTATGTTAAAAAATAAAAAATATTAAAAAAAAAAAAAAAAATTTAGTAATCAAAAAAAAAATTAATTAAACAGTGGGCGAAAAATTAGAACGCCATTGGAGTTTGTGGGTTTTGAAAATATTTTCGGTTTAGGACAGGTACCGACGGGCAATAAAATTATTTTTGCCGAGCGTCGATGGGACAATAATCTTAATTGGATTTACAAATCAGCGTCTGGTTTAGGGCGGCTAGTTACCTGAGCGGGCCAAATGTTTATGAAATAAACTATTGATATTCATTATATTTATGCATTTTGAAATAAACAAAATCACACCGACGTACCTTTTGGAGCTTAAGGGCCTAGTCTGCATAATCGAGTTTTTTTTATCATTTTCTAGTCCGTTTTGCGAAAAATCCATTGCAACAATCGAAAAAATTTAAATGCAAAAAGTTTGATACATTCCTTCTTTCGAATAAAATATATTTTTATATCTTATAAATTTACTATTAATATGATTAAAAAAAAAAATTCCGATTGTAGGAATTTGGAGATTCATCTGGCCCATTTTACAAGAGTCCTAAACATTTAAAAGTTTTTTTTTTAATTGAAATTAAAAGATTAAATATAAACCATGTGCGCCATATTATTTTAAAAATTAAAAAAAAAAAAAATCATTAACAAACTTTGGTTTTGAAAAGTCGTCATTTTATCCAATTTTTCAACATCTTCAAGATTTTATTTTACCCTTAAAATGGACGTTAATTAAATAATAAAAAATAGATAAATATAATTTATAGTTTTTTCTCTGTAAAAAAATCAACTTTCGATATAGCAAAATAAAGTGACAATTAAATTAATCAAATGTCCAACTAGGTGTGCCACAAGTTTCTGGTTTTTTTTTATCAATGAAAAGTGGATAATTTCAAAAAAAATACTATAATAAAAATAGTTTATTCAAAGTATCGTCCCTCGCTAGCTACACATTTTTGCCATGTCTCTGTCAGTACACGAATACCGTGACAATAAAATGACCGTCGGACCGAAACCATTCATCCCACCAATTTTACACTTTTTGGCCAAGTGTAGCCCAGCCAATCCATAATATATTATAAAAAAAAATTATTGCGTTTAATATGTAGTAAGCGCCATCTATATGTGAAAGCCAAAAACTTTTTAGCGCTTCTAGAAAATCTATTTTTTTTTTTTTTTTTTTTAGCTGGGCTTTGGAACTACTTTCGGGAGCAGAAAAATACCTTGAAAAAATAAATGGCGCCCGCCGCCCGACCGGCGGGCGCCATTTGTGCTCTTGGGTCCTAAAAGGTTGGGGACCCGTGCTCTAACTAAACCCTGGTTCCCAAAGTGGTCAATATCGACCCCCAGGGGTCGATTTTGCAAGGGGTCGATGATAGCGAAAAATTTAATTGGGGGTCTACGAGAGTGGATCCCATTTAAGCAGGTCATCACTTAAATTTAGGCATTCCGTAAATGTCATAATTGAACTCAGATTGAACCTATGTACTTACATAATAATCCTGTTATTCCTGCATTATGGACTATTGCAAGAAGGTTTTGATAGCTTTTTCATCTTCATACCACATGGAGAAGGGTTTCAGTGCAGTTGTCAATCTTCTTACAAAAAAAAAAGAAATAGTTATTCAATGTTTACATACCGACATAAAATATGGCGCACCTGTATATCAGATGTCAAAAATATGTTTGAAAATGATGAATTTGCAAAAATTTTAATATTAGCAAGGCAGGGGTCTTCGAAAAACAGGAAAACTCGACAAGGGGTCAGCGGGACAAAATAGTTTGGGAACCTATGCTCTACTAAACAATCATAGCATCAGACTGCAATAATCAAGAGATGCTTTTTAAAAATCTCAATCTATGTAATCGCGTGTATATTTTCCGCCCTTGTGCGATAGGGTGAGCTGATCTCGCCAGCACGTGGCCCTGGAGCCAGCACCATCCACCACCAGATGATATGATGCACCCATTATCCTACGGGCATCACTCGTCTCCCAATTGGCCGGCGGTCCACAACCTACGACAAGCGGAACAATCATTACGTCCGATTAGGTGCAGAGAAGAATTTCATTATTACTCTTGCACGGGTCTGACATCGACTTTGACTTTGATGAAGACTGAGTTTAATTACTTTTGAGTCGCAAAACGCGCTCTGGAAATATATTTTGTTTTTCAGCAAATCACGAAATTGCCTAGTACTAGAAAAAAAATATTAAACTAATTTATTAGAGTCGGAGACTGCAAGGGTGAAATACACAGATGAGATGTTTTTCAGACAAAGTTGTTATTATTGTGCATATCCTTAACAGCTTTGTATTATTTTTTTATTTCAAACACCCTTAATAGTAAAACAGTACAGTAAAGTAAAAATCTTCTTTTATTATTTTTTTTTATATCCGAAAAAATTATTAGTTAGATTTGTATCAATTTTCAGAGACGTTTAGCAAAAGAAGAATATTTTACAAATTAATTTATTACAATTGTGATTTTTTTGCAGTATATTTGAATTATTTGTCAGACATTATATGAAATGGATCTGTTTTTGATAATTTCTTTGTAAAATTCAGCTGATTTCTTGGGAGTCCTCGTTTTTTCGGGATGCGCTCGGTCAACGGAGTAAATTCCAAAATATTCTCTGAAAACAAAATCCCAAATAGTGAATTAATTTAATCGCATTTCAAATAAAAAGATGTTGGAAACAAACAACCTTAATTTAAAACATAAACTTAAATTTCTTTATATTCATTTTGGAAAAAGTAGTGACATCGACAAACTGTTACTTTAATATTTATTTCACAAGCGAAAGACATTCATGCTCCGATAATGTGAAAACTATAAATTTAAAAGACAAGTAAACAAGAAATAAAACATTCAAAATAAATTACAACTATTTTTCAGGGGATGTGTTTTCCCTTTCAATGTGGGAATGCTTTGGATTATATTTGCTTATATTTCGTATGCCTTAGATTGTGCATTGCATTAAAATCTTACATTCATATGATAAAAATACCCACGTGTATCCACTAAACCACTCGAAGTTATCCATGAGGCTCCAAGCAGTGTATGCGCTGATGTTGCAGTCTTGTTCCATGGCATTAACCATGGCATTCAGATACTCGTGAAAATATTCTACCCTCAAGTTATCATTAGCACCCCCCAGGTCCGAGAACCCGTTCTCCATTATGATCACCTCAGGGTTTTCGTAGTTGTCCTTAATCCACATCAGCAGCTTCGTGAAGCCCCATGGAACTGACTACAAAACAAATTATTTGTAATAAAGTCATTGTCAATTCAAAATCAACTAAAATCTATTTTATTATGTTTTATAAATTACTGCCATTACTTTTAACCAGTAGGAAGCTGGAGACGATATCCAGTTGGGGTCTTTGGACATCACCACATTAACGTCATCAGCGTGGGACGGCTGTGGGAAACCAGGGTTACTGGTAGGCTCGCGCACAATGTTGGAGGTGTAGTGGTTCAAGCCAAAGAAGTCGAACGTCCCTCTGATGTATTTGACTTCCTCGGCCGTGAACTCGGGGAGACGAGAACCGCCGAAGCCCTGCGCTAGGCTTCTTATGGCGATGCGCTCCCTCATCACGGCAGGATAGTTGCCTTCTTCTGAAAATATGGGATTTGCCCACCAACCAATCCCGAATTGCATGGCTCTTTGAGATGCTTGAATATCTTGTTCACTTTTTGACGCAGGCTCCATCCAATCTGAGCTGATGGTTATGGAGATCCTACCTGGTAAAGCATTATGAACCATGATTATGGTAAAAGAGTGTTTATTTAAGCGTGAAACACTAACGTAGTTTTAATAAATGACATGTGATTTATTGTATATGCATACCATGTTTTTTTCTGTAATGTTCATCGTACATGTGATAGACTCTCGCATGCGCCTTCAGTAGAGTGTGTCCGCAAAGGTACTCAGCGATTCCGTGCATGTCCAAAGCAGGAGCCAGCCCGGCCATCCCGTACCCCAAAAGGCAGATCTCTCTGGGCTCGTTTAACGTCAGCCAGTTCTGGACCCTGTCGCCAAAAGCTTCAAAAGCCACCCTCGCGTAGTCTGCAAAGTACTTCTCCATGACGGGATTGGCCCATCCCCCCAGCTCTTGCAGCGGCTGCGGTAACTCCCAGTGGTACAGAGTGACAAACGGCGTGATGCCGTTCGCAATGAGCTCGTCGATGAGGTTGTTATAGTACTGCAATCCATCTTTGCTTATCTTGTCGGGGAAACCTGTCGGGAGGATTCGAGACCACGACAGTGAAAAGCGATAAAAGTCAACTCCCAAGTCTTTGAGGAGCTGGACATCCTTTTTGTACAAGCGATACGAATCGCACGCTACGTCGGCGTTGCTCCGGTCTTTCACCAACCACGGTTGCTTGTGTGTTATGTGATCCCACATATTCTCCCCTTTGTCTGCAAATCGAGAAATTATTTCAAAAATAAAATACCGGATATTACCTTTTTTTTTAAAAATAAATCAATAAAATGTGACCGAAACTATCTTAAATCTTTATTTTAACCTTTTTTGTGATCTTAAAATAGTATACTTCTATTCGTGATTTAATACATAATTGCGATGATCAAAATATTAATTCTAATATATATTACTCATTTTTAGTATTGTTAATTTATTCGTATCCGCTTGCATATCTATTGACTATATTAACATTTTTTTCAACTTAATTGTTAAATAATTCAGTCAAGATTTATTTCAGTTTAACACTTGACTGTTGTATTTTATTAAAAAATCTTTATGTCCAATACATTAACCGAAATATAATGTTTATTTAATTTTAAATGAAACACACCCGCGGCGTCCCAGCCTCCCTCCACTTGCTGAGCGGAAGTGGCGATTCCAAATTTAAAACTTTTCGGGAACTTCCTTTCAGTTCCATTTGTGCAAATCTTGATACTGAAACAATATTTGTGTGTGTGAACATTTTAATTATGTACCTTAGAACATTTTTTTTATAGTACTACTTTAATATAATTATACTTCTGACTTCGCAATATCTCTTACCTGACTAAACAAATAATCGAAACAATAAAAAACTTCGCGAACATGGCAACATTAGATCAGTAAATTAGGCCGTAAAACAAAATTTTCACTGAAATCAACAATCATTACGAAATCGCAGCACTTCTTAAGTTGTATTATCTATTTGATTGTCTTGTTGATAACAGGTAATGTTTACCTGTTATCAGAAAGATACCAACTAATCTTTACTAACACCTTCACTCTACTTCGTAGGTGACTTTTCTAGTCACCTCGATCGCGGAGTGATTTTATAGGCATGTTTATAAAATCGTTCGATAAAGACTCCGAGTCACGTGACTTGGTCACGGATCAAGCGTAGAAAGATAAGAACTGATGATGCGCATAGTCAACTTAATTCAGATAAATCATAGTTTTATTCTATCAACTTAGTTTCATGTAGAATTGTAATAAAAATATCAATATAAAAACAAGGACAAACTGCAGCACTCCTCAAAAAAAAAGCCCCATTTTATTATCAAAAGCGACTCGTCACACAAGATCATTGCTTCACCTACGAGTATATATGTGCATCTATGAACACACTGATTGTGAGCAAAATGACCTTGCCACTGAAAGTATCCAAGGTGAAATGAAAACATAGACATTTTTAAAACATATTGAGATTTAAATATTCAGTGTAAAACTTCGTAGTCACCAAAATCAAAATTAAAATCTTAAATATAAACCCATTAATAATCCACACTCACTGACAAATCGAGCGTAGATCTGTTGCTCTTCTAGAATTGATAGCAGGATAATTTTATGCATTTCAACTAGTATATAGTTATATTTAATATACCTTAACCTGTATGTTTTATAAACATAAAAAAAGCCAAGACAGGTCAACATAGCCTTAAACTAATTTTTCGAGCAATTCATTCAACGATAAGGATTTTCATGTGCGAATATTCACATGTTATGTGTTTTACAATAAATTACTAATCTAGATCTTCATACACCATGCTTTATTATATAGAGCAATATATTTGTACTTTATAGCGCTACGGCTCAAGATTGAAGATTGCATGATCAACATATAAACTAAACAATAACATCCATAAAGCATAGTTTATTGACATCGTTACGTATTTTACTTGTGGTACACCAATAAAATGCTTGAAAAACAATTAAATTAATTAATCTCATTTGTTAATTCTCAGGCATACACAAAGAGTTTAAATAAAGTAGGATTGACCATATGGAAACGGATCGAGTTATAAATACAATTAAATCAAATGTATATATAATATAACTAAATTTCAGAAGCAATCAACATAATTTGGGGCAGAGTTGTCACGTCTCGTTGTGATTTTATTATTGACAAGAGGTGTTGGTTTATTGAAACTTTCTCCCGACACTCTCGCTCAGCCTCGTGGCCTACATTATTGTGTCTTGAAAACAAGAACAGTCTAATAAACACAAAACACATGGTTCATTTTTTTCCTCTTCGAGGTACCTTAAAATTTATACATTTCTACGAACTTTTATCCAGCAGTCTACTCTAATTATCTATGAGATTTAAAACATAGTTATGAGCATGATTTAACAGAAGAAAAAAACTCTCCTTAACTTTTATAAACTTAATTATTAATTAAAATTGGCAAACATAAGAAAAAAAGGGATACAAACATTATTTATGAAATCGAAACTAAAGTAAATTTAAAAACATATCCTGAGTTCTACATTAATATACAGTAAGTATTTTAAACAGCATTTCGCTAAATATTGTAATGCATTGATACAATAGTTGTAAATAGCATCTGTGACTTTTTAAAATCTAGGGTCTTACTTACTAATTGTATTGAATTTTAACTATGTGTAATATGCTGCCTCTTCCCCCTTTACAGGAATGCAGCATATGAGTCGATGAGATGCCTGCGGGGATCCTCCCCGCAGGGAAAGATGATTACTTTCCAGCCTTTTATTGTTTTTTACTGTATTTTTTTTTTATTCGAAGGCTGTACGGGAGAAAATAAAGAGACGCCCCCGCAGTCTCGAGCAATACAACCGTGGGCCAAGCTGCGGGGGGGGAAAAAAAAAAAAAAAAAAAAAAAAAAAAAAAAAAAAAAAGGGTCTTACTCGTAATACACACACAACACATAATTTGATTGGTGGTTGATGTTTTTCACATTTATATTATTCCTTTTATTTGTGTTAAGCAAAGTAATATAACATTTAAATAAGTGTTATTGAAATTTTTGTTAATATTTTTTTATGAAATATTTCACAGCTACATAGTTTGTTCATTATACAGGGACTTAACTGGACAGTCATAGTCCAACAAATAATAAGCTGTAAAAACAAACTCTCAAATATACTTTACGAACAGCAGAAAGGTTACGCAATATATTGGTGTGATTTATCAATCTAAAACATTTGAAGATATTAGCACAATTCAACCTTTCAAGGTTTCAGGGCTACTAGTGATGGTACAAAAATCAACATCACCTTAAAAGGCAATATTGGATATCCTCAGTATTTTCACGTTATTTATTGATGAATATGTTATTGTATTATTTGTAATTTAAATCTTGATTTGTTATAATCATTACCTATCAAATATCTTGTGCAGTATTTTTTCTTATAAAAAATACTCCAGTGTTTTTCGTTTCATATATTTTATATTCAATGCTTTATGAATGTTTAAGTCAGGTTTAAAATGAAAAATTTACCAAAATATGTATACTTTTAAATAATATGTAAATATGACTTTTTATAAATGATATGAAATATTGTTAATCATTAGCATCTTGTAAGCCAAATATATTAACAAAACTAGAATAATCCAGACAGCCACCTGAGCATAAGGCAGTCTTCTAATTAGCGCCTCCAGAAGTCAAGTTTACTTCATTATAACCCAATTAGCACCCGTGTCCCCCCGCAGACCACTGACCAAGGGAAGGGATGCTTTTATAAGAGGCCTAAAAGCACAGCAACGTAGTAGAAATTTGTATTTGGATGCAGCGAGTCCACAATCAGCACTAAATACTAACAATGATAACAATCGCACAAATTACCATAGTGGTATTAGTTATTGCAGCAGTATCACAAGCAAAAAATATTGGAGATGTGTCTTTGCAAACTTCAAGAAGTATAGAGCCAAGGCGACACCACTATCATAAAATTCCATACGGGGCACTCTTGCGTGAGTATTTATTTATTTTTACACTTTTGAGACTAACCTCGCATAAAAGCGAAAGTTCTCATTTTTTTAAACATATTACAGTACACATCGCTTACGGAACAGTGGCAACACTTGTAATAATAAAGATAATCTTAGCGATTTCTTTTGTCGGAATGGTCTCCGCCCTTATGCACATGTTTGCTAGCATTAAATACCTGCTGAAGATAAACGGGGGGAAGGCGGAGCCTCAGCACATATATGTGCCACAAAGCTACCATTCTCATGGATATGATTCCACAGAACCTGAAGAGGAACATGGACCTTATCAAAGGCGCTGGGACCTAGACGGTGCCAGGTTCCTCAAAGAGACTGACGATGCAGCAAATAAAATCAAATACAACCATGACATTAGAAAAAGAAATATTCAGAACATGCTAAATGAAAATGACTATGTGTTGAACAAACGAAATACCAGAAGGTAATCATTTCATGTGTAATTGTATGATATGTGCATTTTAAATGAAAAAATATTTCAGAAATTAATGCGGGATTTTACTTTTGAAAACAATGCTTCATTTCAGTTTGGACCTTGGTGATAGTTATAATTGTAAAAAAAGAGAAATATGTAAGCTTCATGCAAATGCTAACCACAACCCATTCGGTACAATTCAATTATATTTCATAAAGTAAGTGCTCATAGAATAAAAAAAAAATATTCTTAATAGATAATGACAAAAATACACAATTTACTTCTTCGGTAATCAATTTTATAGGAAAGATGGATTAGCTAAATATTGGGACCACAGTCAACGCAAGTATGAAGATTGTGACAAAGCGTTTCCGTGTGATAAACAAACTCAGTCTACCAAAAATGACAAGAAAAATCCCACTGAAATAAATGGGAAGGCTTCACAAGTATCGAACGCACAGGCCAGACAGTTCACCGACTATGGAAGCTACAGCACTGAATATGAAACAGAATATGAAGGACCCCCAGATTATCAATCTTACGAATCTTCATGATGGAAGAATCAATTGTGTAGTTGATATTGCTCAAGTGTCAACTTTATTATCTTTTCTCTGAAAAATAAGTTTTCAAGAAATTACGATCTTTATCTACTTACATGTAGTGTAAAGAATGTAACTTAAAGAACTATGAAAAATAATTCAATAGTTTAATAATAGTCAAGCAAAAATTTATTTATAAGGAATGAACGTGTTAATAATTTATATGATATGGTTGCGATAATAAAAGAGATAAAATTTATAAACAAAACATGTTTTATTGACTGAAATAAATCTATAAAACTCAAGTACATATAAATAGGAAAACAATAAGTCTTCGAAAGGTCCCATCAATCATTAAAGACTTCAACCGAATGGAATTTTCACACAACAGGAATATTGCAATAAATATACGCATAAAAACATAATGCTCTCGCACAGTAGGACAAAATGAGAAATTTCAGTCCTCTGTAATAAATAAAATTACCTAAATGGAAAACACTTCATAAAAGGAAAATAACAATGTGATATTATCTACACATACATAGTTTTACTATCATATGTTTTACGATATTACCTACTGTGATACACCAATTTCTATATTATGATACGAGCAAAAGGGTGATTATATTTTTAAAAGAATTACAACACTTAGACTTTTAAACTGCAATACATAAGTATTTTTTTACTACACATATTTGGCTTTACAAACAATAAATTAAAATAATAAAGAAATTATGAAACGCAGTCTGTAAAAACACTACAGCTATTTGATATTACCAGAGAAACTTGTAAGTCTCATGAATCTACTTCTAGTAAAAAATGACATTTTTATATTCTTGGTAGCAATTTAATAATACTCATCTCTAGGATTTCTATATTTTAAGAACACTACACATATTAAATGTTATTGGAAAAACTTACATTATTATATAGAGAAACATATTATTCAAAATTTTCTTTTCGATACCTTTCAATAATACTCACCCTGTGATTTTTAAAAATTATAATGATGTTGAAAAAGACCTTGTATATTCAAAAAATACAGAAAACCAACGATGATAAATTAAATTTAATGCCTTTTAATTAATTATTTTTTAAATTTTGTAAATTCATCAAAAAAGTGTAAAAAAACCTTACAAATTCATCCAAGTTTGGCAATCACACTTTGATCTGGTCATAAACATTCACACATCATTTTCACTAACTCTTTGTCTCATCAATCTATGGACTGTTGTATTAGATTTTTTTAGGCTTCGGACGCTTCTTGATGGCATTAATATTTTGCACTATTTGGTCTATGGAAGGCTCGTCCAGCAAGGTCTGGATGTTCTTAGTGTTGTTCTGCTTGTTCCTATTAGCAGTTGACATAATCTTTTCATAAATGTCGCCAAAAAGTTGCGAGAGAATTTCCATTACTTTTTCCTTGTTTAAAACAACGATAATAACAGCACCGAGCAGCGGAAGAATGAGGATGGAGGGCTGATTTAAGTCCTGGTCTGATGCCTTTGACTAAAATAAATTAAGAAATGCATTTATTATTTTATGAATCTTCAAGACAATTGTACCATTTACTTATTAAATTTTACTGTATAATATACCTTTGGTTCAAATCTCAATTCAATATTTTTGAACTTTCCATCCGCATTGAAGTAAACCGGCTCCACGTTGTAGCTGTGAGATGACTTTGAAAGAGAGGAATCTAGTTGAAGAATGTAGCTTCTGTTGTCGGCCGGCAGCCTGGGCAAGATCAGCTTCAGCCCTGGATTCACACCGGGAGCGTAACCAGAAGCATCTAGTTTGTTTGTGTAAATTCTGGATGTCGGATCAAGCTCTGTGGCTAATTTGAGCTTCAAGGTTTTGTAATGTTCTACTTTAGGTGTATATACCAGAACAGAAACATCAGTAACTAGAAGAGGTTGAACAGCAATAAAACGAAGACCCTCAATATCTTCAGCCTCTGATTTTACCTAAAAAATCAATCAACTTTATAAAAACTATTTTCAGAGCAAAATAATTATAATCATGTCACATGGAAGGTTACTTACATCGAGTTCAATATATGGAGGAATTACGTGAGCAACTCCCAAGTCAGAGGAAGCCTTAAGTCGGAGCCTGTAGCGACATCCTCTCAGGAGGCCCCGCACTCTGAAGGCACCGGTGTCACGTTCCGCAGGGGCTTCCTCGGAAGGACAACGAGATGCCTCTATCCCTGGTGCAGCTTCAGCCACTATCACAGCACCGCCCACTCCACCGCCCCCCAAAGTCCCTACAGTACCCACGCCAGAACATGCCACACGCACACCGCTAAAATTAAAGTGAATTTGTAAATATGGTAATTTTTTCTATTTTAAAATATTCAAATAGAAAAATTTAAATACATACCTAAGAGTGACTTCATAAGTCTCTCCTTCTTTGACTGGGATAATCCTATGTGGTGGTGTGAAGCGATACTCCTTCATAAGAGGCTTCAGATAGTACTCTCCCGGAGCCAGAGACGGGAAGGCCAAGCGACCCTCATTTCCAGTAGCCAGATTGCGACGGTAGGATGAGCCTCCTGATACTGACACTAAAGCACTCTAAAAATGCAAAGGTATATTTCAATGTTCACAATTGATTCACTCATGAAACGATGAGAAAAATCTTCAAATGATACCGGTGGGATTCGAACCCACACTCCACGGCAATTGCAGGCAGATACCAGTTAAGTAAAAATATTGTATACACAATAGATTTATAAAAATGCAGATTTAATAAAAAAATATTCAATATTAATCATTGTTAGGCATTCAATTACGATTCTCTGGACTATATATGTTTTCAAATATACCTGGAGAGGTTCGTTGGTGACTGAGTCCACTACTTTTACAATAATCTCAGCTAATTTCTGCGCCTTGAAATTTCCATAATGATCAGGTCCAGTGAGAACGTAGGATTCCTTCTCAGCAGTCAGCACATATTCTAGAGAAGCATCCAGTGGTCCAAAATGATACTCGCCATCGGCAGTCGTGCTCTGAGAGAGATCATGCTCACCTAAAAACAAAAATAATTTGATATTTGCATATTTAACCTTAGAAATTCTGTTTTTTTGACATCTTTGAAGTTGTTTGAAACGAACCTCCAGTAAGGATGATGAGCACCCCTTGGATGGGAGGCCTGACAGAACCAGACAGTACGCGCCCTTTACTGGCCAAAATTTGTAAGCCAATTTTTTGGCAATCCATGCCTGATACCAAAGATTGAGCTCCCGAGGGAGAGAAAAGCAACTGACCAGATTGGGGAGTGACGATTACAGTTGTGCCCTAAAAATATAAACATTTATGTAATTACATACCTCAGTAATAATAGTTATTAAGGCATAAATTATTAACAAATAAAAATTTTATGTAAATATACCTGTGGCAGCATGAGAGTATGACTATAAACGTACATCTCATCTTGCATTTGTGTATTTGGCTTCAGTGGCCCAACTACCTCTGCCTTTTCCCGAGTAATGATGAGAGTAAGATCATCTACGAGCTCCTTTGACAGCACAGTGATCCCAAGTGCATGGGCAACAGCATTGATTGTTACCAACTAGAATTAGAAATCATATCATCATGATATCAACCGTACAAATAGAATAATAAATTTCTAATTTGTAAATTCCACCTACAGAATTGGGCTGGTGAGTGTCGTAAGCGATCGTAGGAGGTTCAAACGTGTGGCATCCCGTGAGTGTTAAGGTGTACTGTCCGGAAAAAGGCAGACAATACTGGGACAGACCAGGTAACACAACAAAAGTCCCCCTAGTGGCTTCATTTGAAAATATTACCTGTAAGAAAATAAATTTATCCAAATGTAGTTAATTATTACTTCTTGCAAGGAATGGGATAGATTTGATTCCAGTGCTGATTCATCTATTCTAAGAACTTTTCTTTAAAATCACTCTTCTCAGAAATTTAGAATTGTTTGTAAAAATCAACTCAATCAATCAAATATTGTGCAGAACGACAAGTGAAATAGAAAGAAACTTGAATAAATCTATAAAATTAGGAGAAACTCTCTTACTTGAGATTTATGAGTAGCGGTGAAGGAGATAGCATAGCCATTATGGACAAACTCAGGTACGATAGCCTCCGTAGATGTCACTGCAATATTATGCTTCGCAGAAGACCAACAAAGGGTCTTAGTTGAGACTGATATTTCATAGCTTCCCGGAAGCACCTCAGTAAACTGGTACATACCACCTAAAAAATAAATAATAATTTGTCACTATCATACTAATAATATTGCATATTGTATAAATTACCAGAATGGTAAAGTATTACCTTTAGCATCAGTGTTAATAGGTTGTCCGATGTAGCTGCCCTCAAGAGAAAGTGGCCGCAGAAAGACCTGAATACCTGAACACGAAGACGCCGGTCCATCATACAAACAACGGATCGAACCCTTGAGAGTGGCCTTCAACTGTGAGAACACAATTCCATCCACAGGACTGTGACCAACAACTATCTTTTGAGAAATTGGGAAAAACCTGAAACATTTAATAGACTAATAAATACTAATAAACATTATCTTCATTGTTGACTCTTGATCAAGATGTCTAACATTTTACATACTTATATATTATTATATAAAATTTTAAGTTCTACACACATGCATCTATTACTAATAACAATACTCACTGTAAGCCATCACGCCTGTCCTCATCAGATACAAGCACACTAGCCAAGTAAGTCCCAGGAGATAGCAGAAGACACCATTGACCTGTTGAATCGCTGCGTACAAGAATAGGGTGTGCAGCATGTGGAGGCATAGACTGCACTGTCACGGAGTGTGGTTTTTCCCCGGGCCAGCTAACATGTCCGCACACGCGCCAGCGCGACGGCCACTGCTCGCGCACCGATGGGACACCAGCCGTAGAGATTGTGAGGGGAGTGTCATCAAACTCGCAACTCTCTATAGTAGAAGAAGTTTGTTGAAAAAAATATTTACAGTAAAATATATACAGTAAAATATATACAGTACAGTTTACCAATTGAAATTATACTCAATATTTTTTTCCAGTCAAACAATATATATCGAGATGAACTAACCGGCAGTGACTTGCAATGTGTAGGTTCCAGATTTAAGATTCTCAAGGGTGTATCTCCCATCAGGCCCTGCCACAGCTGCTGGTCGTCCACCGAGAAGCACCTGTGCTCCGGAGAGTCCAGTCCCGCCAGAGTGTTTCACCACTCTTCCATCCACACTAAATCCAGTTACCTACAAGAAACAAAACATTTTCACTGATTACAACTGTGAAAGATAGATCTCACATTCACACAATCACAAGCTTTCATTAATCTCTTGAAATTTTTTTACAAACTTTACAAAATGTATTATCCTAACCTCAAAAATGCTTCCAAGAGTCAGACTATCATGCTTGATAGTGATGTCAGCCTTGGTAGGTTGAATATTGAATGTGACCTTTGGTTGATCAGGTGACTTGTCCAAAGGCACAAGGGAATATTCTCCAGCAGGAACAAAACCGAAAGTAAACTCGCCCGATGCGCCTGTAGTCACATGACAGATAGGATTCCCTTCCACCCCTGGGAGGAGGGAAGTGTTACAGCCTTCTATTTTAAACTGAGGGTCAGTCTGTAAACCACAAAAAAAATCTAAATTAAATGATACCATAGACATATGATAACTAGGCTAAAATTTTAAACAAAGGGCAGCAAATTTATATTTCATGAATTAATGCTATAATTTACCCCAGCCTTTGAATAAAGCAGAACCAGAACGCCTGAGATGGGCCTTCCTTCTGAAGTTACTTTTCCACGGACATCATACCCTTTGACAGCCAGTGACCCCACCTTTAAGGCAGTGTTGCCTCCAGCCACTTGCACTACTGTCGTAGAAGGCTCCAATTTCCATCTAAAATTTCATTAAACATTACAAACTTAATTTATTTATAGTAAAAGACAAATCAATATTGGAGTCCATTTAATTATTTATTATTCTGAGAATTATAAATCATTATGTCTTGCTGAATTGCGACTTCAAATGTTCGAGCTAATATTTTGGAAATTAATACATCTTCCAAAGTTCATCTACATTGTAGAATATTAATATCATATTTCCTTACTTGTTATGTTGTGCTTTAACAGTGTATTTTCCAGGTATGACTGGAGTGAAGTGGAAATCTCCTCCAGCTTTAGTCTGTGTTTCTCTCGTGTCTCCTTTTTCTCCCACGAGCTTCACAGTGACTCCCGCAGGTCCGACCGTGTCACCCGCCGTCACCACCCGCCCGGTGATTCCGAAGCCAGTGAAAGCAAAATTTAAATCGTGCCCCTTGGAACACGGGTCTGTGGTACCGTCCACAGTCAGAGCGATCTCTTCAGGCTCGATACTCCAGCCGGGGGGAGGGTCTACTTTAAGTACATACTCTCCGTGCTCATACAGTGGCAAGAAGTAATAACCATTGTTAGGCGCACACTCGGTCTTCTCTTTTAAACTACCCTGCTCAGTAAATCTGAAATAAATAATCAAATATGGAATCGTTTTGTGGACCACTAGAAAAATTTTAAGTCATTAATTGAATTATAACCTGCAAATCGGTATATTGATTACTTACAACTTAACCTCTACTTTAGAAAAATCTAAGCTAACATGACTTTTTATGAATCCCCCGCATCCTAATATGTCGTTTGATAACGCACTTGGTATGATATATAAGAAATTTATGATGGAAATGACAAGACACAACCACCCCTTAACGGCCGCCATTTTCGATAGAAGACAACAGGAAAACTCAATTGTCAAAAAGAATCGACCATTAACAAATAGCATCAAACAATTTGTCTATGGTTCTCGCAAAAATGACGTTTTATTGTCTTTTTCTCCGAAACTCCTTAACCAGTCTGGTTCTTCGTTAAAAAATTAAATAAATCTACAGCATAATTATACAAACAGTTTCTAAAATTATTTTCGTATATCATCATGCAAGCATTTAAATAATAGATAAGATAATATTGCTATTTTCATATACATCCTAACATTAGTAAACCATATGATAAAAAAAGAGTCTTACACACAATAATGCACTTTCACATATAAATAATATCAGATAACTATGCTATTAACGTGAAAAGTTTTATTTTCTATTTATATATATTGTCGCATGGGTGTAATTATTGATAATGATAAAAATGTTTTTCGCTAGATGTCAATAGTGGGCAGTATTCCGGTTGCTGGTCGCACTTCAGGCCAGTCTCCCTCCGCGGCGCGCCTGCAGCGGATTCTGCGGTCTTCCTGCCGCCCAGTGCGTGTGTGCGGCTCGTTCGGGTGCCGGTATAAGCGGTTTATTTACAGAAACTTCAGCATATCTGCAACAATGGGTGGTAAGTAACACCCGAGCTTTATTATTCATCACTTTTTTCAGTCATGAAATCTTCCGCCGTTGACCTTGTAACCTTCAAAGATAGCGCTGAACTTATCGGGTAGCCTGATGAAACGAGGAATGTCAGCAGCGAGATCTCGAATTAACAATACGGGGATTATTTTTTTTTTAAATAAACTCACTGCACCGCTCGTCGGGCTTTGTCACAAACTGTTGCAAAAGTTTTTTTTGCGAACGGATCGCGAGGTTTTCAAAGGGAGCGCCATTTACCGCGACACAGTTGGGCAACAATAATTATACAAGAATAACATTTGCATTTTGCGCATACGGCGCTAAACTCACCGAGTCTTCAAATAATGTCGTTTTCAATGCCGACTAAATCTAAATTGATCCAAGGTTATATTTTAATAACTTCAAACTGGACTCGAAACTTTCTTCCGAATCGTTATTTCACTCGTCAATATATAAAACGGGTTTTTTTATTTGATATTTCGGTGAGTGAAAAGAAACGGCACTGCTTTGAAGTATAATCGAGCGCGTTGATTATTTTTCAGTTTTATTCGCGAGCTTCAGGAATAGTTCAGAAAGAATCGGATCCGCATTCGCCCATTGCCCATGGCAGTCTATTTGCGTTGAGAGGGAGTCCTGGCGGAGGAGCAGATTCCACTCTGCTCCGGGCTGGAATGTAAACTGCACTTGTCTCCGGGCCCAGCGCGTCCGATTTAATTACTTTAATTTAAAAAAATATATTTTATGCTAATTTATTTTTAATTAAAGTTTTTAATATTTTAATTCCAATTAAAAAAAACGACTCCGGCGTGAATTTTTATGATCTCCAAATCGCCTTAACTTCACTCGGGAAAACACATATTTCTCGTGTCAAAATCAATTTTAAAAAAAATTAAATAATCTCATGTCTAAAATAAGGAATGTATCTAACTTTTTGCATTATTTTTTTTTTATTGGTGCAGTAGATTTTTCACAATTATCTTACAATACGATATGTGAATACACAAATTTTTAATATCCACTCTCATTGCAATAATTTATTGTGCATAACGCAGTATTTGATAAAAGTTTTTACATTTATTAGATTTGGGGTATTTTGAGCGGTGAAGAGTTAGCTTTCGATTCATTGAGCAATGAGTTCGCCATCAACTCCGCGCTTTTGCCAGAATGAGTTGGAGACGCGCATTAGATTGATAAACACTATAACTAATACTCGACTGCAAATTTCTAACGTCGTAGTATATTGTTACACGTGTTTTACTCATTAATATCTCTACTCCTGATATTGCTTATTTGAATAAAATGAATCAACTGACAAGTGCAAAGTACTATTATATAAAAGTATTGCTGTATGTAGGATTCGTTTATTACACATATTGGGTGGTTGGCTTTAGCAATGAATGTCACTGACCGTTCACCAGCGACTTCGTAGCGGAGTTTCTCACTTCCGAATCTTCTCGTTAATCCCCTGTTGGATGGTGGCCTCTCGGTTTAACACCTCGATGATGTCGTTGGCTCGCTCTCATCCACGGAAGATTTTCCTCTCGTCAACATTGGTAGCTCCATCTCAGAACGAATACTCGAGTATCGTCTCTTATCTCTTCGGGTGGCAGCATCACGATTATCTGGATATTTTTGTTGTTATCAACACCGACCCTTTCATCCCTTCTCTTACTTTAACTTATCACGCAAAATATGTACATACAGATCACAACTTTAAAATGGGACCCTTCTCACATTTCTCCACGTTTCGATTTGTCCTGAATTCATCCTTAGGGGTTAAATTCTAGCATTGCATAGTGATTACTGTACATGATCTTTGAGTACCTTCTCGCCGACAGGATTGCACACTGGCAGCCACTCCTGTCATACTTTAAAATACACGCATATGTATAGATATTTATAATAATCTTCCCACTGGTGAAAAAAACTGTCATTTGAGGTTTGGTGAAAGTATTTTAAAAATTGTATCTGACAATTATAATCTATTTATTTGAAGGGTTTTTATCAAAATCAATCTTTCTAAACGTAACCGCTTATGATATCTTTTGATAATAGATAACACAAACGCAAAAACATCAACTGTCTTATTTCTCGAGGTAAGTAAACTCTAATCTTAGCGATATTTACTTGCAAGAAGATACCTGTAATATTAAAATTAACATCCTTTTTAACATCGCGCCTTACAAAGGGTTATCGTAATTTAAAAAAAAGTATATATCACAATCTCTAAAGCCGCTACGTACTAAATTCAACCTTCGCCGAATCCGCAAAATATTTTTTTTCTTTTAGCCTGATATAGTAACGATGATATAGTTTCAATGATATTGTTATACATTTATTTTAAACTACAGTATGTTTTTGTAAATATACGTAAAGATGGCTCGAACGCGTTTAATGCACAACGATATTTTCAATTATAAATATTTCTAGAAACGCTATGACTTCGACAAATTAAATAAGACGTGAACAAGCAGCCCGATTTATTGCAAGGAAAATAACTAAAATTGACTGTTGAAATCAAAAATCATGTAACGTATCGCTACTAGTGGTGTTAATTTTGGAAAAAAAATAATACGAGTATATATTATTATAATATATTTCAGGGCATGCAATGCTTTGTGCTTGCATACATATCTGCAATACTAATAAAATTGTAGTACATCAAGATGCAACTTGTGTTTTTCTTTTCATAGTCAACGGTAAAAGCTCTCGTTTGCGATTCAAGTGCAACCTTTGATATTATTATAAAATACTCAATTATTGCATTAACTGAGGACGACTCGAGTGAGGAAAGGAGGAGGAGTTGATTTCCGCTTATTTAATTGAACGAATGTCATCGCATCGAATTGAACGCATGACTCAGTGCAAATATTTCATTCAAGCAGACAACAACGGCAACGATTTTTTACAGGCCTTGTCATTTTTTTAGTGCAGTATATTTGTACAAAATGTATCGCAATCTTGCTTGGATCCTCGGGCACTTTGCATTAAAACCACACTGCGTCTTCGTATCTTTATTTCTATTTTGTTGCATCCCGCATCCTGTATACTAAAATAAAATCTCCATGGACCAGCTGCCACTTAATAAGACCGCTAATATTGAACAGAGATAAACAAGCCGAGTTGAATGTGTCGAATTAATTGCGTAAAACACTATTTAGCTGATCGATTTTGTGATGTGCATATTCAGGAAATATTTTTATACTAAATACTTGTGGCGTAAGTGAATTGAAAAAAAATTTGCCACAGCAGCACTTTTTGGCTTATATTTTCTTGGCTCTAAATCCGTGTGATTGAGAAAAATGTGGTGTATATATTTTTTTACTAAGAATAATATTTAATTTTTTAAAATGAGTTGAAATACATCGATGTCGCCAGCTGCTCGGCTCGCCGAATTACTCCACTAGCGTCCTATAGCGTCAAATCTTCTGGCATAAAAAATACATCTTGAAATATCACATAACCGTGTTTATAAAACGGTATCAAAATAAATCACATTTTATTTTTGAATTAACTACGCAATATCCTTTACGCGCGAGCTGTGCTCTAGAAAATCTTCGGTCGATTTTTTTTTTAAAGATCGAGAATAAATATAATGTATTCACATTATTTTGCTGAAATTCACTTATAAGGGCTGCCTCGTGCTGGATTTAATATTACGGATATACCCGAAAAATTATTTATAAGAATCTAATGATGACTGCTCATATTATACAATACAAAAAAGTAACAAGCTTTCAAATAATTTGCATTTGATTTCAATCATTTCATTTGATTATATAAAGGTATCAAATCTCTACAGTATGTTATGGCAAAAGTAAATAAACAAAAATTATATTGAGAACTCAAAAATTATGATTGTACATCATATATAAGCAAATTTTGTGGGCGCACAGTTTCATTTATGAGAGTGCTATTACTAAATAAATTAAAATAGTGTACCAATTATTTCAAAGGCTTCATCAAAAGCTTCTTTCAAAAGCTCCTTCGACAAGCTTTTTTTAATTTTAGTTTTTTTTTAATATATGAAAAAATATATTGAATAATACAGAACACCAAACAGAAAAAAGATTATTTCATTTAATTGAAAATTCGTCAAATATCCAAATGGGACCTGCAAAGCAGTCCGCATTTTTTTTCTTTTCTTCGTCGTTTTATATCTGAATTTCCTAACATGTGAGTAGGTATTTAAAGAAAATAAAAAATAACTTCTTCTAGAAAACGTTTTCTAAAATATTATCCGGTCAATTTACTCAGGTCGCTAGTCCATTCCTTGCATTGATTAGTTAGTATACTAGCATCGTTTATTATCATAAATATCTTCTGAATCTCAATGTTTTCGATTACTGAAGTCGATACGAATATAAAGCGTAAATATTAAACAATCAGACAAGAGTCGACCCGGTATAATGAGCTCTGAACAATGCCCCGCCTCTTACGAATAAGTATCATTGCAATCTAAATGTTTACGCTCCATGAAACGAATAACCAATAGATATTATATATTATGACAAAAATGGTAATTCTTCAGATGGTGGACTGGTTTAATTTGAGTTTATAGTACACCATTCATCTCCGGCGGAAGTTTACGGCTGCTCGAGGCCCGCTTATCTTGTGCATTGTATCCGAACTTGACCTCGGCTGTCTGCCTACAATCTACTATCGGCATAATATCAACATTAGTCTTCTTTCAGCGGCGCCTGAAACCATCCAACCTGAAAACCACCTCGGAAATAATAAATAGGCTGTATCACTGCTGCCGGTTCATGGTCGTAAATGTAGCGTTTGAAATGTGGCTTTATAGGAGAATCCTTAAAACACCGTGGATTGACCGCGTCACGAATGAGAGAACAAGTAAAAAAGGGTAAAAACAATAAGTATACCATCCTACAGCTGATTGTCCCAGGAAAAAGGGGCATTTGAAGGATGGAAACTTACGTGGCTGGATGTTGGAAGTACGGCCGAATTAGTGAGACTGAGCCAGGGAAAGAATATAACCGATATATCGGAATATCACCGATCTTTTATGAAGAGAGACACCAGAAGATGTGTTTTCAGTGTTATTGTTGTACCATTTGTTTGTGGATGTTCTGGTTTAGATTAAAACACGTATCGACACGAATAGTGAATCAAACAAGAGTTTGTCTTATAATATTGACTTTGAGTTTGATATATTATAAGAATTTGCTAGCAGCTGCCAACTTCGTAATTAAAATAAACAAATACGTATATCGTCGGTGAAACTTTTTGACCAATTATAGAAGTCGATAAATACAGTATTTGGGCAGTTTTTGGTGAATTTTTAGTAGTTTTTTTTTGTTCACGCGTTTTTAACCTGCAAATCTCTAACCAAAAAAATATCAATTCGATTTTAATCAGTACAAAATAAAAGCTGTGAAAAGGGCGCCGGTTCCGCCGCGCTCTCGCAATTCAAGCAGCAAGTCTCTTTGAAAATTATATAATGGGATTACAGTATTAACACACTAAAGGCGGGGCGGGTACTAGTACCCGTTTCGCGGACTGCTGTCTAAAGGGGGGGTGTTTACTCTAAAAGCGGCAGAAGGTCATTTTACTTATTAAGTTAACAGCTCGTAATGTTTGTTTAGGACTCGTCAACGTTACTTTTACCAATACTGTCCAGTGATTATGAACAAAGTGACAATGAAGAAGTGGAGTGGTCAGAGAATGATAATCCTCCAATTATTGAACAATTTTTAGGACAAAGTGGCGTTGTTGTGATGCCAAGTGTGAATGAAGTGGTTCAACTTTTTATAGGAAACGATTTATTTGACTACATGCAAATCAAAGAGTGTATAGACTAGATTTCGCACGCGCAATTTTACGCGAATTTTGCCAGCTACGCACATCAGCTTAGTCAATTTGGTTACCCGCTTAAAGTGTGTTAAAACCCAATTACATAATATTTTGTGTAGAAGAACATGTGTATCTAGCTTTTCGCGTTTAAATTTTTTTGATTGGTGCTGTAGATTTTTTGAAAAACATAGGACCATGGTGGTATTTGAATAGGTGGCGGCAGAAGACTGAATGGAAATAAAACGCTTTTTCTCAATGATATATTATATTTTTTAGTCAAAGTGTGTTTTAAACATTAAAAAATATTGTATGATAGGTCAGATTTGAGTTTTGAAAATATATGCTGTTTAGTAAAGTTATTGGTGTAGATTCACGCGAACCGGCCGAGGGGGGGAGATCTCTCGCCATTGAAGCCGCAAGTATCAGGTTTTCGCTCCAGCCGCGCCGGACACGTACCCGGGCAGGCAGTCAGTCTTAGCATTTCTATTTTAAACAGGTCTCCGTCGCAGACCGCGGCGCCTGCGGTCTCCGGGCCGCAAGTCAGACGATACTCCTCGCCCCGTCCCCGCCGGGACGCCCCGGACCCGCTGAACGGCTTCATCATCATCCCACGTCCATTCGATACGCCGTGTAATAATAGAGCAGATTATCAGATGACCGATCACAAAAGCATTTGTATGGAAGTCGATTCGATTATTTTTTTACAATTCAAATGCGCTACCGATATATGTAGACACAACGAATGTATCTACTGTGTCAAATGTTGTCTATGAGGTCACTTATTTTCTTTCATAAATACACAACTTGACCTTCCAGGGTGCGGGTTAAATTAGCTTCAATTAAACCTCTCCCCTTGCACACGACTCTAGTGTTACACTCTGGTTTTGTGTGTTTTGTTCCATTTCCAGTGCCGAATCTACATCTAGGAATATATATTTTATAACAAACTGTATGTTTTATATATATATGGGCCTCCTCAAGCAAACGAAGTGCTTCAGCTGCATTTTTTTTCAAGCAGAAAAGCAAAGCTCGACATCTTCATTGTTTGAAAAAAATATTATTGCGTTGCGATATGTGTTGGTCTGACAGATGTCTAAGCTATAAAAAAATCACAAGTTTAGACATGTATATCGTCGAAACCTACAAACTTAGTTGCGCACCTAATATAGTATATTAGGCTTGATACGCATCCGCCTCGGTGTGTACAAAAAGTACACCAGAGTATCATTTATTTACCTTGAACCTGCAGGCATATTACAATTTATACTAATTAGATAAAACTGAAAAAAAAATTCTTACCAGCAGTACCCCACGAAACAGCTTAAGTGTGCAAATTTTTTATAATTACTTTCGACTTATAGAAATGTCTTACCACCTACAATAGTAGACATAAAAATATACGTTTTATACCCTAAAATGCCCCCGGGGGTGTGCTCCCCTCCTTTTGGCAGCTTTTGGCATCGTCACCCGCGAATCCCGTCATCGTCATCACGAAGCATAATAAAGTCCAGTAATGCGCAATACACGGGCTATGTTTAGACCCGACAAATTCACGGCAGTTAATCTTTGAAGTAAAGCTTTAAATAATATTTAAAATAAACATGCGCATAACTTGTAACAGTACTTTTTAAAAAAATTAAATTGTCAAAACGACGCGAAGACGATGTGAGGGTCAATTTGCATTGATCTCGTCGGTCAGATTCTTTGCGTGAAAATGTCTGGCCAACCAGAAACGATAATTTTTAATACGCTTACATAACGCTTGTAACGTTTTAAATGTTGTATATGCATGATCCTAATTTTTTTTTTCATTTGTATTAATAAAAAAAATATTTTGTTCGATCACTTTTTTTATGAAATATAAATAAATATATTACAAATCAATCATCGCTAAATCTCAAAAACATTCGCATAATTATTTAATTGAGAACGAGTGTCTTCTCAGTGGATTTTCTTTCGTTTATCAGAGTCAGTGCGTCAAAGTAATTAACGCATGCCGGGCTTTTGGTTTGACCAGGAATAACGGTACTTAAAACAACATTTTTTTTAACTTTCAAGCAGGTGACATCTTAGGTATGTGCTCACAGCTGTACCTGCAGCATTTAAAGAACCTGAAACTCGAATAATAATTAATACCATTAATAGTCAGTCACGTGCTTGTGAAATATCTCAAGCTCAGATACGCCTAGAAAATAAATTACCAGTTTCCCCATTTCTATAGTAAATATCGAACTTTGTATATCTATTAGAGACTTCTTAAAAAGCTGAGTATTGCAATGCACAGAGTCATTTGGATATAAATTCGTGTAAGTTTGTGTCAGAAGTAAATGCGCCATACTTTGTAAATGCTCACGCTGCAGTCAAGGAGACAGCCATGCCAGAAAACTAAGCAATTGCGACTCCGGATAATGAACGATCCCACCGATGCATCTATTCCTGGTGTGGACGCAGGGAGCGTATTAAAGTCAATTTAGCACACGTGTTATATTCCAAGGTGTGCCTAAGTGATTTCTATCGCCAACCCCATCAGTGTCGCCTCGTTTTTACTGCTTAGGAGTGTATGATTCATTATCTTTTAAGAAACTACATCCACCGGATAACTGCTATTATAAAAGAGAAACGCGGTTTTAAAATTTGCTTAATTTACAATAGTTCTTATGGATATGATTGTTATTACATGGTGTGTGGCTATCCCACTGATCTTGCTTGCAGGCTGTGAGTCTTACAATGTGTGGCTTAGGTGGTAGTAGCATAAGTATATATATATTTCTTTATTTTCATTATTGAGTTGTGTTAGGAAAATATGTGAAAAAAACCCTTCTTCTGCATGAGTTAAAATGCAAACTGAGAACTAGATAACAAAGATAGACATTTAAAACAAAACATAATTTTTTTCCATCGCAACTCAAAACCACTTGCGTGAAAGTATTATCATTATTGAATATTCATAGTTTCACGTTAAACCTCCATAAATACTTAATGAGTTAACAGTACATTGAAAAAACTCTGAGAAGCTATAATTTCTAATTTTTTTTATACGCAACAATGCCAAAGTACAACACATCAGACAGGCACAGCACGTTGCCTATAACTGCTTCGGTGTGTTTTTAAGCCTCATTCTGCTCGCTTGCAAAGTAAAATGATTCACAGACTCACTCAGTCATCTGAAAAAGTACCTAGCATACTCGAAAGAGTTTCGCTGTAGGTGTCGATATCAAATAAGCCCTTGAAGTGGATGTGTAAGTTCAAGTCGTCCGGAACGGGACCAGAACAGGTTTGATGGCACACATGCTGCAAGTAGTTGGAATATTTTACCATCAAGCGATCGAGTGCATTTTTCTCCAACAGGTACTGGATCAAACCGCTTCGCTTTTTAATAATGACTGGACGCCATTATACAGTATCGCAGCAAGTCAATGCACACCACCGTAGTTATTTAAAAAATACATATTTAATATAAGTAAACCTATTCAATTAAACTTCAGAATAACCTGATAATTTACAATAGAGTTTCTCACAAGATATGCCGAGCTTTGGTGTAGTCAGCTGAACAAATCTATACTGTGTATATATACTGCTAAATTAGCTTTTTTAAGTAGTAAATAAATAATCAATCTAGCTGACAGGTCATTTTTCACAAGGGTTTATGCTGCTATATTTTTAATGAAAGTAGAGGACTTCAGAAGTTATGTACTAACAATTTGCTGTTAAATATATTATACCATCAAATGTTTAAAAAATGGGGAAGAAAAAAAGTTCTGAGCCAGCCCAAAACATGACAAAATTAAAACAAATTGTTTTCTTTATAAAAACATTGTATTTTAATATTTAGAATCTCAGTGTTTCTACCTATTGATAAAATCGAATATCTAAAAAACATACGTTTAAAACGTACAGTATTTTTTGACATGAAACATGTAAGCTTCAAAATAATGTAAAAAACTTTTTTTTAAACTATAATCAACCATCGTTCAATGTTTGTCAGCAATGTCAAGAGATAAAAGCAATGTCTTATATTTGACAATTGAAACATATTTAAACCTCAACAATTATTGCAATATTTTATTTTAAAATCCCAAATATCATATTTCAACATTCAAATTTCTGTAGACTATAATTATAGAAACGCTAGCACAAAATGATTAATTAAAACAGGTGTTCTGAGACTAAACGAAGCTTGAACCCTAGCAATAAATTCCTATGTTCATTCGGGAAACATCCGCCATATTCGGCAAGCATAACTTCGATTGATCTCATTTTGGATCCAAATCAAATCAGCATAAATAAAATTCATGTAAATTTCTTAATGGGTAAATTTATCTTTACGGTAACGCTTCATACCCCGATTATTTTCAGTCTCGGTAGCCGCGTTGGTTGATCCGATTCGATCGCATATTAAATATAATTCGCGGCACTGAAATTGCATTTATCTTTAATAAACTCGTGCACATCTTGAGTGGCTCCCAATTCTTACTCACTGCGGTGACTAATGGCTTCTCACCCAGAAGATCTGACTCCAAATGCTCCAAAAATAAAACCCAGCGTTCTCGGATTGTGCCATCGCTCCATTGCATTCCAGAGTCTAGCATTTTCAATGTTTCGATCAAAATGGAAGCGATTCTCTCGGCCGTTAAGTATAGATAAGTGATACCGGGAATTCTAATGAACACGCGGAGTTATTTCTATCGGGGAAAGCAGAAGTAAGTAAATATACTCTGGTCGCCGTATAATGGTCCTTGACGCACAATTTAAATATCTCACGCTGCCCCGAGAGCTCTCTCAACGCGGCTCTTTTATTGCCCGCCATTATAATTAACATTGTCAGCTCGCGATATTTTTTCTACTCACAAACATATTTTTCTCAGTCAATAAATCATAACTCACAACTAACTTGACTAATGTGTATCAATTAACCTGTGATTTTTTTTAGCGTCGTGGCCTATAAATCTATGTTGTCAGGGTCTATGCATCTGTGGTGGGATGATGGTACAAAGATCTACTTGTCGCGATCGACTTAGTAGTCTAAGTGGGGAGGGGAAGTTGTGAAATGTATACTATGTCTATACACTGTGCGAGGTACACAAATCACAGATTCGTATTCTTCTCGTGCCGCTCATCCGAGGTCGGTGACGATTTTCTCGAACATAATCTTGGGCCAGTCTCACCAATCCGGCTGCACTTCAGATCTCCAGCTACTGTCGCAAATTTTGCATCCACGTGAACTTCCTTTTTCCTTCGATTTTTCCCCGGACAATCAGCTGGATGATGCCATACTTATTGTTACGAAAAATGTGCCCAGAATGGGAGGCCTTTCGCTTCTTTGCCAACGTCAAGAGTTCCCTTTCTTTGCGCATGCTGTGCAATTCATTGCACCCATGCATTCTCTTATACAGCCACATTTCAAACGCCTCAATTCTTGAGTGTCCAAGCATCGATCATCACAGATCATCTTTGATCAAATCACAGATATAAATAGATCAATCTAGTGGTCAGATGCAACCCACTGTGAGCAGGGTCCTAAATTAGTGTTCTACTCATCATGTATTGGCTTCGCGATCAACTTGTTGGCTACCCCTGCCATATACCAGTACACCCAATGATGTACGAGGTCCGCTCGATTTGATTACCTACCGCAATATCTTACCATGAAACATGAAAATTAGAAGATATTCTATTTGCACGCCGTCGTTGATAAAATGAAACGATGCTGCTCGGTAGATCCAGCGCGGCGCCGGTACTAAAATTAAAATTTAAACTTGAAAATAAACACAAATAACGAAAACTGGCACATTTGTCTTTGTGGCGAGGCAGTGAATCCGCGTTGCATAATCAGAGACGCACTTCGATGTTTGTTTACCTCGGCGGATCTCTTTGAATAGCTCGTCTCCCCTCTTCGTGAAACCAGTCGGGACTCGCGACCTGCAATTTATATTCACATATATGACAGGGAATAACTGGTGAAATTGCATTTTTATATTTTTTTTATTAAAAAAAATATTTTTTGAAAAATGTATTTAAAAATGTCAAATTTAAAGGTTGATGAAACTAGTCACACATGATAATAAAATGTGGAAAATCAATGTTGTGAATTCGTTGTCACGTTAAAATAAATTAACGCCTCACGATCAAAATATGGGGCAGATTTGTAGTTGGTTGTGATTATTTGTTGAATGTTCAAAGTTATCCCACATTATGTATGTGATGCCTCATACAATGAATTCCGACAATTTATAAATTGTCGGAATTCACAACGAACAAAACTACTCAAAAATATTTTCTTGTGCCACAAACAAATCTTTGGTGAGACCAACCGAAATTTTCTCAGTTTTATTGATTTTCATTTATCAAACCTTCGCTTCGTTCATTTAAATCTGAAAATTTATATTGATACTAAATCACTAACCGTAAACACTGATTTATTGACTACACTAAGTATATTTACAATTTAATTATATATTTACTCAATCCATAGTAAAACTATAATCGAGCGTATTCATAATAAGGTAAACGTACATACGTCAATGGCCAACAGTAATTTGATCACAACATTATATGTTGTTTATTTATACATTAATAACAAATCATATTTGTAGATACTAATTATAATTAATTCAATTATAATATATTTGCGAAAAAAATAATGAAATTCAATATACTTTATTTTCTTTTGTGTTAACTTATAGGGCTATGCTTGCAATACGGTGTGTGGCTTTCTCCTGATCCTCCTCGCAGGTTGTGGGGCTTACGAGGTGTGGCTTAGGTGGTAGCGTACATGGATTTCTCTATTTTTGGTATTGAGTTTTTATAGGGAAAAACATGTGTAAAAAAATCTTATTAATATAAGTATTACAAGACATAAAAGTCCGGGTCTTGCTGTGCATCAGCTGAGTGTTGATTCTGTCTGTTACAAAAAAAGTTTTAAAATAGTTTCAGAAGATAAATTGTCTGAATTTTTTTTAAATGTCGGTCACTGGGGATGTGCCTTGTGTTTCAAGGACGTGGTATTTTTAAATTCGTTGCTTCAATCAATTGACGTCAATATAAAAACCTGGCCACGCTCGTGAGACTCATGAATTGGTTGGTTCAGAATCAAATAATAAATAGGCTCCCATGATGTACACTTGACTCATCGTGGCTTTCATTCAATTAGATTTAGAAATTTATTGGGGGACGTGAGTGGCGTCTACCCTCGAGTTAAGAAGAGATGATAGCGGCTTACAGAAAGATGTTTTAATAATTAAATCTACTAATATTTTTATTCATCTACACTACAATTCTGCGTAAATCCAATTTTGATTAGTTATAAATAAATGTTCACAAATTTGGGGAGATAAAAAAGAACATAGCTAAAATTATCACCTTTGAACACGAGTGTGTGAAAAATGTCGAGTGTGCGACACATTGGGGTTCGGAATAAAAAAAACTTGTTTCGAGTTTATTTTCAGTTTTATTTTCCTGTAAATTTCACCTTTTGGAACACAAATAGAAGTTCACACAGATCTCAATAAGTTTACTCAACATTGAACGTATTTAAAATAACAAAGTTGACGTTGGTTTACTCATCAGCCAAATATTAGACGGTGGAAGTGAAAAGTGGGCCACGCCGCTCTCCTGACCTGATTCCTGCTCTCTGCCCACTCTGTAGGCCGAAAAAACTTCGGAGTAACGAAATCTGCCCACAGAAGAGTGCACCACCGGGTGTTTGGAAAATCACTCCAGGAAATTTCCACCCAATCGCCTTTGAAGTGAACTACTTTATAATGGCTGAAATTTAAGCCGACTACACACGCAGCGACACAACCGATCGGTCCCTCTGAGCGAGAACGTACTGTCCAAATTATAAATAATAAAAAAAACTGAACAATGGTTAACCTACAGTTAAATACGTCACAAAGATTAAACAAAGCACTATTTTTTTTTTCTGAAAAATTAAAACTAAACGTATAAAAATTTATAAAGTTTTATTTTGTCAGTTAAATCACAATTTATATATTTCGTAAAATCGTGTTTTATAAAGTCTATATAACACATTAACAGCTTGTTTATTCTTATTAAATAATATCAATGTATTAGTAAATTGTCTTCGAAATTTCACATCTTTTGAAAAATTATTACAATATTTAATCTCTGCGTACAATAACTAATGCAAATTAAAGCGTGTATAAACATATAATTTAATTTAGTGCTTCAATTAACATATCGTATATATTCACGAAATGAATCATTACTATTTTCATTCTAACTGAGATAAGACTGTAATTATAATTTATGCCTTGTGAATGCGACCCCTTCTTGTTGTCAACTTAATACTATCTCTCAATTTTTTTTTATAAGCTTTGACATTTTTTATTAATCAGAAACTAAGAGTCGAATGCTCCTCTTATCTGTATGCAGCGCCGTACATTTTTTTTTTCATTTCGATTAAATTTTGGAGGAACTTTTCCCGACTTAGTATTTGCTTGAACGTAACCTGTTTTAAATATATAACAGAAAGATATTGCTGGAAACATAGAAAAAAAAATAATCCTCCCAAGTGACCTCGATTCAATATAATTTTACCGTCAAATATTGTCTTCGAGTCACAGCAGCAAACTTTCCTACTATTGTGGCCTCGCGTTGTATCCAAGTCAACCACTGCGACTCTGAAGCTGGGCGAGAGTTTAAATCGTCATATGCAAGTGTGAAATCAATACACTCAGTATAAATATTATCATCTATTATACCGTCTTTTCATGCGTGGATCGATTATTTAAAAACATGTCGTATATAAAAAATCTTAATGGGTAAAGAAATACGTTGCATCGGGGCAAATGACAAATCTTAAAAACAATGAATATGCAATAGATGGCTTGGGTGTGTTTCTGTGGGTGAATTGTTGTGGGCATCTGGAGCTGGTCGTCCAGCCCCAGGAAGGGTGCGGCAGGCTTTGAACGTCACATCCCACACTTCTGGAGCGGCTTCAGGACATGTGTGGGAGTAGAACCTGCACTTCTGGAACGGCTTCAGGATATGTGTGGGAGTAGAACCTGCATGGCTTATCATAAATCAGAGTCACTCCTTTTCATACTAGAATATTTTCCACGCCCAGGTCTCTCATCGAGGTTGATGCAGCTTTGCCCCTTACGGAGAGCTGACAACTGAAGAATTGCCAAATGCGACTATAAACTGAAAATTATCACATACGTTCTAGTCGTGTCTTGACTGTAAAATCACGATTTTAATAGAAATAAAGTTGGAATAACTCTGACGCTCGGTGTATTGGACATCAATAATTATGGGACTCCGTTTATATCGATGACTTGGTGTTTCTGGCTTCCGGCCACGTGACCGCCCATTTCCTTTTCTTTTTTTTTACATCTCGTGAACATAAATCTGCTTGGACAGAGCCCCAAACTATTCGACACGCGCTTACTGCTGGATTCAAGTTGCACCAGAAATATGTTTTAAAAATAATACGAGGAAATGCGATCGTGTTTCAAGGTAACTTCAAAATATGTTGTTTTTACACATATATTAGAGCAATGCCACCTAAGCCACATGTTGTAAGCCCCGCAACCTGGAACTGTAAGCATAGCCCTAACATAAATCTTTAGATAAATATTTAGATAAATCCTAAGATTTATAGAGTTTATATTTTTTATGGTATTAAAGAAACGGACGATCGATTTTTGCGTGTTGATTTCACATGTGATATATTCTGTTTTGATCTGCGAGTGCACTCCTGTGTCTTGCAATACGAGGTTACAAGTGCCGAGTGCAAATTGACACTAAAGCCTTGCGCGCTCCGCAGGTAGAGGGTGGGCCTGAAACTCGAGACCGCCGCCTTTCTCTGTGCCGCCATTGTTCATGTCAACTTAACGTCTCGAGTGAATGCGTATCTTATTATGCGAATGCTGACTGCAGGAAGGCCCACGCAGCAGCGCTAAATCACAAGCGACGAAACAATGCGCCATACTTGCTGCCTTCCCGAGATAACCAGAGTGCAGCTGAGCGTATCGAAGTGCCAATTCAAGTTCAAGACATCGAAGTTCAGACAATCTGAATCCTACGCTACAAACACACAGACGACTCCTATTGCAAACATTCGGCCATATATAATACATATATACATTGTGCCAATACTGTGTTTATATATAAACGCATATTTTGGTTTGAAGACTTCTTCTTCATGAAGTACCTTTCCTGATCCAGTGTTCGTGTAGTCCTTCTACACCGCAGTTTTATATTGCTGCTGCCCAATAGCATTGTTATATAATCTTTTCCTTTTCCGAGTCCACTACTTTCTCCCCGCTCTCCCCATTGTGTTGCTTGTGCATGGCTGCCATTCTGTACCTACAGTTTAATCAACCTTTATTTAAGAAATGCCAATAGCACGTCAATATTGTGGGCGTGAGGGAGTTTAGAGTCAAATATAGACGACGATCAGAGTGTTCAATAATCTTGATCTCTTGGATCTCAATGAATGAAGGATCTGCCTGGCTCATGTGCTACCAGGGGCTATAGATCACAGATCAGTCACTTCTCTGACTAGGATACAGCGAGTTCCAAGTCAACCTAATGGTTGTCCGGCAAAAGATCACAAATAATTAAAGCATTTGACCTGGCTAAAATGAATATCATCATAGCATGCCTTTTTATCATGCACATTGCTATAGATATAGAAGTCTATAGAAGCGGCTGAAGATACCGCGTGCGAGATTATCGCGTGACCTTTACTTGCCTGTTTAGATTGTTTGAGAATACTTTGTCCGTTCCTATGCTCGGTGATAGTGATAAAAATATTCACGAAAGAAAACTCTATCTTAGTGGTTTGAAATTAACAATAAAACGATTTAATTTAGTCCATATTTACTGGCCGAATATATTGTCAAGTGTTGACACACTAATCCCCGAGCTCTGACGAACTGGAAATTAAACAACAAACTTTTTACCAAACCAACATCACCTGATAGAAACACCCAAAACTATTTAGCAAACTAGTATTTTATTCAATATATATCCAGTCTTTCAGTTGAAGTTGGGCGATCGTGGCCGTCGATGTTTGATTGGAGCTTCATGTGCTCTTTTTGCCTTTTTCTAGCACGAGAGAGAGGAAGGGCGAACTGTTTGCAATACGTAATAAAAAAAATAAGACATCGGCGTGGCGAGTTATTTTGAATGTGCGGCCGTTGCTATTGCACAATAAAATAATAAAGTACACACTGAAATTACAGACATAGCTAGACAGTACTTCAGCGACGTCTTTCAATCCCTGTCTAAATTCGTCTTGCAAATCGAATCCAAGCAATGAGACGAGTCTGCCGTTGGTTTGTCACAGATGCCGACCGCATCGATTAGAAAGCTTTGCTATTAATTAGAAGACGTTCGTGTTAATTTTATTTTACTTTATAAAGACCGATAATAGACATGCCGCTGACTACGCTGGAGCGAGCTAGTGCCGAATGTTCTTATGACTACGGGTGTATCAGTTTCTCAAGCGACTATTGTATTATACATCAGAATCCTTATTAAAAACTATTTACATTTTTTTATCGCATACATCACCTAGGTCACTTGCAAATATATAACACGTTCATGAGTTGTTTCTTGGGAGTTGCGGTGCTCGAGGTTTTGATTCCTTCGGGTACCAGCGCTCAAATGCAAGTGAGCAGCAGGAAAGGACACACACACAATACGTCGGAGGAATCAAAACCTCAAGCAGCCCAACACCTGCCAAAATCTATCTTCTTCATCATGCGTCTCCTCAGAGGAGGTTGGCGACTATTTCACTGAGCATATACTCATGCAGTGCCAGTGTTCACGGTTTTCTAAGGGGAAAATAGTGTAGTGCAGTGGTCCCCAACCCTGTGCCCGCGGGCACCATGGCGCCAGCCGACCGTTTTGCACGTGCCCGCCGCTGTGCGACCACGATGAGGAAGTTATTTAATTTATTAACAAAATATTATGAAAAAAATAAAATTTAGTAATTATGCAGAGAATAGTTATATCTTTATTATCTTCAAAATAATAATTTTATACTATTATATGTTTTACATAAAAAAATATTTTTAAAAAATTGTGCATTATACTATCACTACAGTAAATATACCTTGAAAAAATAAATGGTGCCCTCCGCCCGACCGGCATTTTAGAATGTGCTCTTGGGTGCAAAAAGGTTGGATACCCCTGGTGTAGTGGGTCCCCGGGTCCTTCTACGCAGCAGTTTTATATTGCTGCTGCCCAATAGCATAATTATATAATCCTTTCCTTACAAAGCTCTGGCGTTTAGATCTGTTACTCCTTCCGCAGCAAGCTGCAGAAACAATAGCAGAAGCCTCCCCTACATACTTCCAGAGCACATCCCTTCACAATTATTCAAAATCCACCGATCTTTTACACACGTTCAGGGTAAAAAATGGGGAGAGCGGGGAGGGCCAGAATTGGGTGAATATCACGTGTCTTCTGATATCAAGTGTTCTGTATTGGTTCGCGTCGTCTTAGCGTCTCGGAGCCCTCGTGGCGCGGCTCCGGCGATCTTCCTATAAATAGCCACCCCTCGTCCCCCTGCATCGCGCAGTCCCCCGGTGCGGTATGCACTGCGCTGCACGGCGGCGTCATATTCTGAACTTGGCCTGCCTGACAAGTTCAAGGGACCGATCAGTATCACGAGCGACGAACTTAATTTGATATTTTAAAAATACTTTAAATTAATTGACTATGGTGTCGACACCCGGTGCTTTAGCTGCCCGGATAATATTAAACCACTAGAAATGTTGCCCGTCCCAGAATGACGTTTTCGGTGGTATTTTGAGTTATTAATGATGTGATTAATAATTTCTAACGCAATTGGTACTTGTGTCAAGCTGACATAAACTGAAAGTTTCTAAGAAGCATCAAAATTTGTTTTTTCGTAAAAGTTCTAAATTTGAAATTCTCGCGTTGAACTATAAAATCCTATAATTCGTTCATATTGAAACTCGCTAAAGCATATTTTATAGTTATAAATTAGTTTATGAATAAAAATATTATCCTATCGTCTTGAAATTCGGCACATAGCTGCGGAAAAATTTACTAAACTTACTTGCAAAAAATCAGCATTGTATCCAAAAAATGAAACATACACACACACAATGGATATTATTATAGTAGATAGTCAATATTGACATGAGTATTTTGACTTATTCAAATGTGTCTCTTGGTAATTGCTGTGATGAGTTGTAACTTATAAATTGTTTTTGTATTGCAGAGAGGTCTGCTTGGGTGACTTTGGCCACTAATGACTCGTACTGCCTGGGAGCGCTGGTCCTTGCGCACTCCCTGAAGCGCGCTGCCACTCGTCATGAGCTCGTCATCCTCATCACCCCCGGAGTCACCCCTGTCATGAAGTCAGTATTGAATACACCTTAACAATTCTACCCATCAAATAACACACTAATGAGCCATGTTCTGACTTTATAAATTTGTATTCAAAATTAACAATATGACAATATGAGACTATAATTTTCAATGACAAAACTGGCTGCACTTTCCGTAGAAAATACAGGAAAAACTATGGTACATTAAACTAATAAATACAATAATTTGTTTAGATAAGTTGTACTCTAACAAAATGATCAACAACTGCAGTAAATTTCAAAATAAAGTTTTATATTCACTGATACACATTATCACTTGAACAGAACACTGAAATATTATGTATTCTTTCATACTAAATATATTAGCAAATGTTTTAATGTAAGTTTATTTGGTTGACAGGGAGCGACTCGGCTCAGTGTTCTCGCAGGTGGTGTGTGTGGACGTGCTGGACTCGGGAGACGCTGCGCACCTCGCCCTGCTGGCCCGTCCGGAGCTCGGCATCACCTTCACCAAGCTGCACTGCTGGACCCTCACTCAGTACTCCAAGTGTGTCTTCCTCGATGCAGATACACTCGTTAGTATACAACAATTAACTTGAACATAAGATTGCATTGGATCTAGAAACTCTAAGAAGAGAATGCAACTTATATTTGTCATTATTATTTTTCAAAGCTCTACAGTTTTTGTTTTACTAAATATTCTTGCATATATTTTATGATAATGTTGGTGGTATTCTTCAATTTTAAATTACCCTTTTATTGCTTTTGACTTTTTCACTACGTTAATTATCTCATCTTAATGTAATTAATATTTTCATATCATCCAAAAATTACTCTTACTTGATCTTCTAGCGAAAATAATCCTACTCTTGATAGGATGATGTTAACTCTGAACTTAATGTCAACTAAAATCATGAGCTCTCTTTGTCATGCATAACAATAAAGTAGTTGCAAGTCAAAGGTGAAGAACGTAGATAAATATTATTAAAAATGTATTTATTGCCATTGTTTATATAAGAAACCATGCGTCTTCAAAATGATGAAATTTATTTATTCTAAAATTGTATATCATATGATAGACTTAAAATGAAATATAATTATTAATTCTTTGACTATATGAGTTTGTTTTTTTTAGGTGTTACAAAATTGCGATGAATTGTTCGAAAGAGAAGAGCTCTCTGCTGCTCCGGATGTCGGCTGGCCTGACTGCTTTAATTCAGGAGTATTCGTTTACAGACCTTCTAATGAGACTTTCAATTCTCTTATCAATTTTGCCAAAGAAAAGGGAAGCTTTGATGGTGAGTGTCAACTTTTGACAAATAATCCACCGACATATTTTAATAATCCCATTATACTGAACGTAACTTTATCCTTCAGGTGGCGACCAGGGTTTACTGAATCAGTACTTCTCGAGCTGGGCTCACGGAGACATCAGCAAGCATCTGCCATTCCTGTACAATGTTTGCTCCACGGCCTTCTATTCTTACTTACCAGCCCTTAAACAGTGAGTAGATCTTAAACTCAAATAAACCAATATTTTATTTAAAATGTAAAAATTGATTTCTGCAAAGTTTTTTAAAATTTAATTTGTTTATTTAGGTATGGCAGCAACACAAAAATTATCCACTTCATTGGCAACATGAAGCCTTGGCTACAAACCTTCAACTGGGGCTCTCGATCAGTGTCGGACAGTGGGCACATGCAGGCCCCGCTCCAGCACTGGTGGGATCTATTCCTGGATGCTGTGCACCCCACCCTTAATGTTGCCATGGTAATTATTACACTCGGTACCCAAGAACGCTCTCACCCTTCATTCAAAGTTTTCAATTACTCTAAAAGTTCATTTTTAATTCAATTCCAAATAAATTATCATTAGTTTATTGTATTAGCAAAAAAAAGTTGGTTTGAATATGTAAAAAAACTACTCGGAAACTGCATAATTTATGGCTGAATAAATTAATGATATAAAATAAGAGTATTATAGTACTTTGTAGTTTATATCAGTTTATTGTTTATAAAAAAAATTATTCATATTCCCGTGACCCATTCCAAAACCCCTTCATATAGGGCTATGTTTTTTTTGCTTATATATAATATTTTAAAACACATCTGGTCACCCAGTGTTAGGTTCAGCCTTCAATCTCTGCGGTAATAACGGGTAGATTAAATTACTTATGGTCAGAGCTAGCTCCTTTCGTCATCTTAGTCAAGCAGTTTTGTTCAGTCATAAGTGTGTTTGATGTGAAGATAGTTGATACTTACCATGCAGCCATCGGAAGAAACCAATCTTTGTCTGGAGGTTGCGGTAAGTTCACCATCTCCGGTGATTTATGTATAAAACTTTTAAGCCCTGGTATTGTATTTATGATACACAAGTTCTACACAATTACTCTTCAAAATAATATCTGCTTTTTTATGGCACTTTTTGAATTTTTAAAACAATAATCACTTTTACTAAGATGTACATATTTTTTTCTACCCTCTAATATTGTTTGAAGTGTGTGATTTTTTTTATTAACATTTTGAATCCTCGGTGTTGGTCTTTTACCAGAGCGCTATAACTTAATTGTAAATATCTCTTTTATATCAACTGATACACAAGCTATATGATAACAAAAACCACCGGCTCTGCCTTGTTGATTGTGCTCAATAATTGCACTTCTTTTAATGCATGTGTCAATTTATTGCACTATATTCTTAATAAATTTTGATATATTTTTATTGCATTGATAATAGTTATTTTATTAGTTATTACACAATTGAATCAGGGGGGATTGCTTTTAAGTTGAAATAAACGTGTTGATGCAATAAAAGTATATTACGAATTATTTAATTTTTCCTAATTCTTCCAATTTTAATACTGTTGTATTTTGTGCATGTGCATTCTGATCGATTTGGTGGTAGGCTCGGTGGGAGTGCGATGCAGCAGACAGTGCGGCTCTGTACGCTCCCCCGTCCAACCTCCAATCCCCCTTCCCTTGGCATCACCCTGCGGCCCCGCCTGCGCCCGCTGCCCCCCGGCCGCATCCCGCGGACTTCCACGACCCCTGGGAACACTTTTGCCCCCGTCCGCCCTCACCGCCAGCGCCGCTCGTGTCGCCTCCGCAGCCTATTCCACCGGAACAGCCTGCGCCTAGCAATTGTGACCCCTACCTGTCTGATAGAGCACAGAATGACTCCACTCCCGATCACTCAACCCCGAAAGAAATAGAATACAGACCTAAACCTTGGTACGAATCTTATATTCCTCAAAAAGATGAAGAACAGCACCAGCCAGAGGAATGGTACGATGTTCCTTCACACCCAGAAAACGTGAACCTCTGCGGGCCAGGAGGTTCTCAATGCGGCACATCCATTGACAACTTATCGGAATACTTCAGTTCTGAATACGAGCATCGAGAGTGGCAAAATTTGGAGAATGTTGTCAATGATGAAAGCGAGTGTAACGAGGATGATGATTATTGCCTGGAGATCCACTCCATTCCAGAAAACGATAATTGCACAGACCAAAAGAAACAGCACATCGAAGAAGTGCGAGTACGGCATCCTTACGACAACTACTATCTGCTGCACCGCACAATCCTGGAGAGCGGCTGCAAGCGATGCTCGCACGAGGAGCCCCCTGCCCCTTCCCCCTCCCCCCCGCCCCCGGAGGAGCCGGAGCCGCAGGTGGGTCACTGCACTGCACTGCACTTCCATACCATCACTCGTCTCACTTCACACCACACTATCTCACTCCAAAATCTATGTACAGGAAGCTAGTTTTGTGTGAGTTTTTCAATAATTAATCTTCACATCATTAAGAGTGGTGATACACAACTTTTTTTTTGCAAATAATTAATATTTTTTAAAACAAATAGTATGCCAGATTTATTTTAGAACAATCAAAAACCTTTTACTTTTTCAATTAGCAGTTGCGGTGAAATTTTGTCCTAGTAAATGTAAGTAAATATTTAAAACCTGCTGTGAATTTGGTTTCACTTGCCTAATAAGAATGCAAGAAAAAATCAATCAATGATTCAGTGATTTTTTTTACAAATTTTGTTAACTTTGTTTAGCAACCAAGTTCCAAAATACTGATTATATTAATCAGTTGCTAACAAGCTGCTAAATGCATAAAAATTTATATTGCATAAATTTAGAAATTGTAAAATAATAATCATTAAGCATTGATAACAGTTGGATTCAAATTGTAGGTCAACTATTAGAGAAAAAGTGATTATTAAACCTTCCGACGTATATAACTGCTTCATAATAGGAATTTTGTCATTATTTTTAAGGGATATAAAAGAGAGTAATACCTATGTAATATTTTTCATAACAAATAATTTATATATATATATGTATATATATATCTTATTAATCTTATTACCAAAGAATAATTACTTGTATGTCTGATATCAAACAAAATAATTTTTCAGTTGCGGTCACACACTCGAATTTTTTGATATCTAACAAGTTTGTTTGTTTGAACTCCTCTAATGCATCTCCTGCTCCAGCACTGCTAATAACAAACACATAATTACTTACCTACAACAGGCGATCACAATTTCTAATAATTGAGCTGCCCGGCAGTGTTTACTAAGAGCTTTCCTTTCAGGCAGGCGTGGCGGGTGCTCTGTCCCAGCTGACTTTGGGCGCCGCACAGCAGCCTCCCGCTGTAGAGGATCACATGCGTCGCCAGGGCTGGGAGGCTGGCAACATGGACTACATGGGCGCTGACTCCTTCAATAACATATGGGCCAAGATCTCCGAGACCCTCGCTTCCCCAGCCTCTCCAGCAGAGTCTGCTCCTCCCGTAGTAACGGCTCCCCCTGCTGAGCCCACTCTTCCTGCCCACGTACCCACCCCACCCTCTACACCTGAAACCCCCCTTCCGAAAGTCCCCTCTGAAGCACTGAGTACAGTCTCCGGTGACTCTTGGGAACAAGTCCCTAAAGATGTAACTCCTGTCAAGTCAGAGCTGGAATCTTCTGGCGATTCGCTGCTGAGCCTGGACTCTTCCACATCCCCGTCGTCCGCTGCGTCTTCCGCATCCCCTCCGTCCTCCAACACGTCCACTTCCCAGCAGTCTCAGGCATCGCCTGCCGATCAGGAGCCGCAAGGTTAGTATTCGGCACTATTATTTTTGTGTTGAAATGGTTTTCAGCTTTACTAGTTTTGCGATTGTGGAAGAATTGTTATTGTAGATTTAATAATTGACCTTGGGAGGCAAATCCAAAACGGCTCACACATGTAAATTTCTGTACACCATAAGCGATGACTGTTCATTTAATAAAGTATCTTTCATCCTCCGTTACTAATAATATTAATAAATTCTCTTTACACACCTCATCTGATGAATATTCTTCGTGGCTGTGATTTGGTTGCCCTGAAGGTTCAGAAATGTGTTCTAACCCACAAGTTGGATATAAACGCATGATGTTTTCGAATAATGTCTTGTATGAATTGAGTATGGAGTGATGGCTGAAACGTTCTAGTTTAGGGACGCCCTGTTGACTAATTTAACTTTTATTTGATGCAGAATTAATATTAAATGACGTTTCACTTTGATTATCCCATCCAGCGCCTGAGGATGCCGGTGAAGAGACGCAGCTTTAATAGTTCAGGTAAAGGCCTCCCTTAGGTGACCGGTGCATGTTCTAACCTCTGCAGTGTGTAGTTATGCTTATTATTTACAATATCTTCTTTTGATGCTGCATAAGTGACGGTAATCGTTAATTACCCACAAAGTACAATATTGTGTCAAGCCTATACGGCGGTCACGATGATCCACGCAGTGACGGCGTTTGCTCAATGCGAGTCCAATATTTGCATTGATTTTTAGCTCCGTTCTTATTTCAGTGACTTGGACTTTGTTTTGTTTACTTTGCACACTTACACCTTACAATTAAGCTAGTGACATTGGTGTTGGCTTCAATCTGTAGCTTTTTCTGTGAGATCTATCGCAAACTATTCCCTCACAGAAGCTGTGTAGTCTTCTTTTGGCTCTGATAACACTTTAGCTTTCTTTCCATTAACTCTGTTCCAGGCTCTAACACTTCTTGTTCCATGTTGTGAAAACTTAACATCATCTACTAAATGCCTTATCAAGAAAACCTTTTGTATGGATCAATAATGACAATGAAACCGTGTCTTGTCTAGCCACGACAGAAGACATACAAGATAGCAAACGAGATATAGAAGAGGCCCCGCTCGCCATTCCAGTACTCAAGCCCAAGGAAAAACTCGTTTGTCATCTCAAGCCTACAGTCGACATCGATCAATCGCTCACACCTGATAATGAACATGAAGACGCCGCCAGTATCGCTCTCAGTATCATTGCAAGCGAAGAGGCTCTAACATCACCCGTAATCACTTCTGCCACTCCTCCTGTTTCATCTCCAGTCTGCCCGGCGATTCCCCAGAATATGAGAGATCTTACTGTGGATACCACTATCCCCGAAACCCCTCCCGTCCTCGCGCCTGTCTCCCTTGCGCAAATCGGAATAGTCATTCCCAAACCTGGAGAAGTAGCATCCACTATTCCCAGTGACATCTCAGACAAATCAGAAAAAACCATATCAGATGTTATATCGGATAAAAGTATAACAACAAAGCTAGCAGATATTATTTCAGATAATACTTCAGAACAAACAATTTCACCAGCGCTGTCTACAGTTGCTCCTGCTATTGAAGAAAAATTAATTACTGATAACGCTCCGTTAGATGAGTTGGCCATTTTACCTATCCTTAAGCCAGATATCATCTCAGATAGTATTATTTCAGAAGAATTGCCAAAACAACCAACCTGTACTGCAGTTGTCCTTGCTACAAAACAAGAACAACTTATTCCAGAACAATGTGCGGCCACACCTACAGATGCCCTCACCCCCACCATACTACAAGACATTATGCCAGACAGTTTTGTGCAAGAAGAACTCTCATCCACAGTTACCCCTGTCCCAATTGTGAAAGATAGTGTTGTAGAAGTTGCCCCCTCAGTTGAGGATGCTGTTGAACAATTATCAGCAGTATGTGCACAAGTAATGTCAGTATGTGACAATGTTGAAAAAATCATCACCAAGCCGCCTGAGATCTCTTCCCTGGTGAAAAAACCCTCGGAAGTCTGTAAAAAATCAGAAGAACCCGCTTCTAATTCAGTTTCGTCAGTTCCAGAGGAACTACCTCTGACCCTCAAAGTAAACCTTGATACCTCCAAAGAAGCTCCACAAGAAATAACATCTATCATCTGTGGTGAACATCCTGCAAAGGATTCAGTGCAAGAGTCTGTTCCTAAAGACATAGACATCCCTCCCAAGAAAATTGTTATTAAGAAAAAGGAACCGGTGACTCCAGTCGCGGAAAAGGAAGACCCGCTGACAGAAGCTAAGCCCAAGGTCAAGAGACTCGTAAAAAAGCCCCTCCCTCCCACACCACAGAGCAGTGTTGAAGGCGAGGCGCCTGTGCCGCCACCGCGCAAGAAGGAAAAGAAACCTAAAGAGAAGAAGTAATACTTAACATATTGTACGGTTGTCCCTTTTTTAATCAACTATTGATATTGTATATCATTCGATATACTCACAACTTGCTTATTTATTCACTTTCATTTACGCCATATTAAATTGATTCCTCTAGTCTAAATCATTTATTTTTTATTTGTGTATTTTAATCATTGTTTTTATCCTAAGAAAAATTCACGACAGCTATTATAATAATTTTATATGCTACTACTATATCGCCAAAGGAATTTTTGTACTAAATGAAAGATAAATAAAATATTTACAATTTAATACACTTGTGAGTTTCATTTAGGTTCAGTCCTTTTTAATGGATATACGAACGCAGCTCTACAGAGCCTTCATAGTGAGTAACTTTGTAGGCATGTTCTCGTGGACTTCTGCCGAGTCTATAAAGTACCAGATTTCTATCAGGTCTGGCTTATTGGTATTGATAACCTTGACCAGAATTTTACTGCAGCTGATCTAAATTAATTTTCTTAAAAATAGATTTTTACTTCCAGTTTTGTATTAGATAAAATTATTTATTTCTGTGGGTATTATATTTACAGTGAATTGAATTTTGATGCTGATGTTTTTAAAAAATGAGATGGAAAGGGGAAGTAAGACAATTCAATATATTTCTTATTTATATTTATTATTACAGTACACCTACATTTGCATCTCAATTATATATACAATGATTTTCTAAAATATGATACATTTGTGGAAGGCGGGCTTATACATTTTTTTACGGAACTACCTAAATACAATCAATACAAACTTCCTTAAAAAGAGAAAAATACAAAATAATTAAGACGACTATATCAATTATCTAGGAATAAAATTCATATTGTCAGCTTCCATAATGCTGAAGTTTTATTTAATATTAGTATAAAAATTAGAAACGAATCATAATGTTGCATTTACAACAATGCAAGGGAGAACAATGTTTGTTTGGTAGTAAAATGTAACCAATTAACCTGCAAAGATTGTAACTTCGACATATCTCTATATATGTATATAAATTTATATATAAATATATATTTATATATATATGTATATATTTATATATATATATACATATCGTTAGGTTTAAATTGGACATATTAAGTTGTATTCAAATTGTTTGGAAATTTTGGCAACTTATAAAAGTAGTAAGCGTAAGATTAGATACAAATTATTTTTGAAAAATAATTGTCAGTATAATAATGAATGTCTGCATATAATTTTAAACTTATTTGCTTTTTGCAGCGCTGATGAAACAACTTTCGGACTGGAGTCGAGACTTAAATTACCATACATTGTCCATTAGCCGACAGAAAAAAAAGTGAATTGAAGAGTTCACAATAACAAAATCTAATACAATAACAAATACGGTATATATGACTACAGATTGTACTTATCGATAAAACATCTAACACTCGCGCAATGCGGACATCCATCTTCATAGAGAAGCTACAGTACTCCAGAGGAATGAGAAGATCCAAGAGCGGGAAGATAGCTTACTCAACTTCACTAAAGCATAAGGTATTCTTGTACCATTCAGCGTTCGCATCAGCGCTCATCATCAATTAAATTTTAATAAAAATCCTTTGCAACTCGTTTGAAAAAGGACTTTTAATCACACTGCCCCTCATATCACCAATACATTTTTACAATACTAATAAGACAGGAGGGGGGCACTCTGTAAAGATGGATATCCCTGCAGCGTGCGGATGGGTCAGTACTTGTGCTTGTGTTTGTGCTTGCGCGAGTCGGAGCGCCACGTGTGCTGTGAGATGGTCGGAGGAGGTGGGGGTGAGGGAGGCGGAGATACTCCTTTGCTGCTTCGACTTGACTTGTTGCGCCCTGCTGATCGAGATCTAACAAAAAAAGCAACAACTTAAAATCCTGAAAAACTTTAATAACATCTATTCCGTGATGAACCAGATGAAATAAATAATCTATATCAACCACTAATACAATCAAGAAAGTATTATCTGTAAGATGAGTAATTATTTAATAACAAATATGAACAGCCAAACTAGAAGGTTATGATCATTTATTCAGGACCTTTATGGGACTTGAAAGGCAAAAGCGCAGACAAAAATCATCATAATCTAGCCATTTGGCTATTCATATTTGTCATTTAAATGTGGAGTGTTACAAACCAAGTTGCTGAAATTTCTCAGAATTCAAATTTTTCTCACCTGTGTCGCTGCCTTTTTGGAGGAGGAGATAGTGAGATGTCTCTCGACTTCTTGGATTTCCTCGAGTTGGAACTGAAACCATCATTAAGTTACACTTCAGACATGTCAAATATTCACTACAAAAATCCTAAACAAAGACTTGAAGAAATAAAGAAATTAGCAATAATAGACGTGTGCTGAACTAATTTTATCAAATAATCAGCTTTATTATTGCATTGCATTACTGAATCCATCTTAATTATAAAGCTATAAAAAATTTCTAAAAATAAATAAACCAAGGTACTGATAAGTTATATTTTGAAATGTCATAAAACAATCTGTATCCAAAAAAAGACATTCGAGAGACTCACGTGTTGTAACCGTCTTCCGATGATCCGCTCCTGTTTCCCCTGTCCCTCTCTCTCTCGCGATCTCTATCTCGCTCCCTGTCTTTGTCTCGGTGAGATTTCTTTTCCACTACAATGACTCTATCGGGGGATTCGGAAGACTCTTCTTTCTCTTTGGCCTCTCTTTCGGCCTAGAATGGTAAAAATCAACGTATGTTTTAATATTGTTACTACAAATTATTATAAAATTAACGAAGTAATTGAGTGAAATATTAAGTTTTTTGATGAAGGTATACCTTCTTAATGAGTTTACGGCGGTAGTGCTGAAGCTGCTGAGCAACAGTCCACCCAGGCCGGAGCTGACGCTGACCACTCTCCAGCTCGTCCTGGTATAGCACGGCTCTGACTTCTACCGAGCGCAGTAACACTCGTCGCTCATCTGATACCTCCCTGTAACACAAACAGACTTCATAACCTGCCTTTTCAGAACAAAATTAAACCTTATAAAAACTTCAAATTGCTTCAAATAAACTAGGCAATATTTTAACTCTGCGTGATTACAAGTTGCCAACTTTTCATCAAAGAAAAATAGATAACTGTTATTTTATAAATTTATTAAGTCTGACCTAAAAGCATTAAAAACATTGCAAATATTTTAACAACAAAAATTATGAAAATGAGAAGTGTTTTAAAAATTAATCTCATAATTATTTAAAAACTTCAAGAGTGGTTAAAAATAAGTAGCCTTGTTAGAGATATCATTCTTTATCAAATATAGCGTAGAATAATAATAAATTTGGATAAGGATTCTCACCCTGAATCGTTATTGTCTGGCGTGGGTGGGGAGGCAGGTGGTGGTGTGGCAGAAGGCCCCTGCCAGCGCTGAGATGTCACAGCCTCAGCTTCCACACGGCCCGGCTCCACAGACTCCCAGCGCGAAGGCACAAAGCCCGGGGCTTGTGCGCCTTTCACTCCTGGGCCCGCTCCACTCCACGGCGGTGACGGCTCATCAAGCGGCACCCCATCTATGTCGTCCACTGCAACACAATCACATCATATAACGTACCCATGAAGCATTTTAAATATATATCATGAGCGACAATAATATATTTATCGAAGCAGAAAGGTCACTTTATACAAGACAGACCAGAATAGCATTCTTATAATAGAAATTACACTACAAAAAAGTTAAAAAAAAAAAAAAAAAACAAGAATCAAACTCATTTAAAAACCCAAATTCTTATTGTCCACTTGCGCATCTTATATAATTGAGTTTTGGTGTCAGAATTGTTGCCTTAATTATAAACAGAAAAATGTCTCCTTACTTGGAATGCCATCAATATCATCGTGCAGTAGTAGAGGCTGTACAACTAGCAGTGACTGTGCGGGCGGGGCTAAGCGAGGCAGCTGTAGACTTTGCGCCGCTTTAAGTAGCGCTGCTCCATCTAGCGGTCCTCCCTCACCGTCTTCCCCGTCTCCCTCTCCATCTTCTTCGGCATCGTTCTCCATCTCCCCCTCCTGTAGCTCCAATTCCTGAAGAAAAATGCTATAGTTATAATCCACTAGAGAACTCCTATTATAGAAATTTGAAAAAAATGATTATCAGTTCGTACCTCACTTTGAATACCATGGAAGATACGGTGAAGTCGTCGCAAGAAGTCTCCAGGGTATATGGCCCAGTCTCGCCAGGCATTTAGGACGGCCGCAATCCGAGCACGGAAACCATCTGCCTGCAACCGATTGTCCAGCGACTTCCATGTGGTGTACAAGTCTCTCATGATTTGCACTAGCCGGACTTCAAAGCTAAGTATTACAAACACATGTTAGTATCAAAGTTACCAGGAATCATGTGCTTCTAATTGGTAGATATGTAGGTATTTTTCTCATTTCAATCCTTATATATATATATATAACATAATCTACTACTTCTATTGGAGATGAACAGAGAAATCTATGCATCTCCAATAACCCAGACTATTTTGTTAAATGCAAGAATTCTAATATTTAATAAAAACTAGCCTACCCGCATGGAATTCAAAAATATTTTAAATGTGACTCACGCTTTCCTGAAAGAGCTGGCATTGTTAAGCCAAATTCCAGAGTTATGCAGGATATCAGAGAGGAGGTACACGCGGGCCACCTTCTTTAATAGTGCAGTAGAGGGTGTGCTGAGGGCCTCACTCACACAGCCCGCAATCTCCTCTGCAGCCTCGGCGTGCTCCATGCAGAAAACCATGGCTTCGCCCACCCGCGCACCCACTGGAGTCAGCTGACGAATCAGCTCTTCCAAGCGTTCCCGCTGACTGCAATAGTGTTCCATATTATAAAAAACCACAATGTATGAATTTCATGGTTGAGTAAAAAAATGGCAGAGAAATACTCACGTCTTACTCAATGATCCTTTGGTATCTCTTATTTCATCCTCCTCTATGAGTTCCTCAGGCATGCCTTGCGTGTAGACATTCATCACAGGAGGACGCCATACAGAACCACCTACGAGTTAAGGTTGAATACTGTCACAACTACTCCTTTCATTTTAAAAAATTGCAGATTTAAAATGTGAATTCATAAAGGATGCCCTGTAAAATACCTTTAAACATTCTGAAATCTTTAGTGCCCCATTGTTTTGGAGAATCTCCTTGAAGAAGGGAAAACAGCTTCCATCGGTAGTACACGTGAGTCATGCTCTGATTTTCAAAAAGAAACCTAAAATAAAAATCGTGAGATTAATGAGTAAAGAGATCGGTAATCGGGAACCTCTACATCTATATTAAGGTAAGTTTAATAAATATTTGACAACTCACCTAAATAGCGGATTGTTGATTTCCTTGTTCATGATCATGGCCTCAAACATGGGTCCCTCCCGAATGACAAACTCCACCATTCGATGTATTAACATCAATACATGCCTAAGTAACATTGCATCATACAGTATAAAAATGGTGTTACAAAATTTATATTATATTATTGGAAAATATAAGCATTACAATAGTTCGAAAGTCAGGTAAGAAGTTGAATAAACTTTTAATTCTATCGAAATAGATGAATTCATACTTACTGGTGTCGGGGAACTGCATTACCAACGAAGAGCAGTTCAAAAGGCAAATAATACAGGAAAGAACAGAACTAGGAGCCGGGGAGGACTACGGGGAGGAAGCCCGATAAGAGTAAAAACAACTTAGAGAGGATTGAATTACCTTTCCTTCGGAATAACCACCCTGACAAGAGACTGCGACAAAACCTGTACAGCGCCCAAGCCAACATCACAATCAATCATTAATAATGCGGAATACAACATGGACATCAATCACACTCAGAATCAAGTTCAAAAGTTTAATGAATACTTAGTGATCGCTTCCTAAGTGAGCATGAACTAGGAAACCATCACTAAATGTCTCAAATAACATACACTAACAAGATATTGTAATTTAATAACTATTACAACTAACAATTTTAAATGAATTTCATTTTAAAAATGCAAGAAAATAATATACAAGAGTACACAGTCAAATAATATAACGGAATCCAGATAAATAATCAGTGTCATATTAAGGTTTATGTTTGTTAGAAATAATATTCAACCTTCTACTACCGATGCTGTCTAATTACTCTGCCTTTAGTTCTAACGGATGAGTTTCCCCATACATTTTTTTAAAATTTTTCAAACATATCAGTAAAAATAACTTAAGTATTACTATAGTAAGCCTGAAAAATCCCAAAATTATATAAGGAAATTTAGCCCATAGCACTACAGGCAACGTCGGTAGGTGAGGTCAGTGAAGCTGTATCGTGACAAGTTAAGAATAAATTAAATTATAAGTAATTACAACCACATGTAAATAATAGTAGAGTTTTAAAGGTTTAAATGTATAGATGATATGAATGCAAAAAGTAAAATAAACTGAGTGGTTGGTGGTTTGGTTGGTGGGGTGGATGAAGTGTTATATGAAGTACTGTTACTGTACCTTATCGAGAGCCTCCTTGTCCTCGGGCTCGGTGGGGAAAGCTTCACCTGGTCGGAGGCGGGGGATCTACAATGCAGCGACTTTATTTTACACAAGTTCCAACACAGAGGGTAAGGTTCATAGGTTAAACAAGTTCATACAATGTTAATTTGAGAAAAAAAATCATCCAAAAGAAACTAAGTTTTTTTTTAAATTTAAAAGTAAAATTTAAAATATTGATATGTTCATTGGCTGTATGAAAACCATAAAAGTTGATTATTTGTTCATGTTAGAAAACAAAAGTGTAATTATACTGTCCCACTACAACAGTTCCACTGTGGGGCTGCTTATGTACAAGAAGCTATGGCCGAAACTAATCATGGAAATCAAATAATTTGGAATAGATGTGAAGGAGCAGGACAGAACTAGTATAACAGCATTGACACAATCAAGGAAATCCTCATGTGTTGCAACAACATAATGCTCAATCGTGAAAATGTATAGTTAAGAGTGCTCTCGGCGATCGTATTACTTATAAGTGAAAGATCATCAAATATCTCAAACAACATGTTTTATTTTTGTATAATATTGTTAGATGTAAATACAGTAAATATATCTATCACAATTTGTATCACAGTCACTTTCGAGAGTCGATGTTTAATCTAGTGTTCGTATTGCGGATGGAATGTTTCGAGGATGAAAAGTTCACTTACGCTGCCCTACACTGACACCTTCTCACGGCGCAAGTCTCGTCAGTCATCGCCCATACCGGACAGTGCTCAAAATCACTTCACAATATTCCACATTCAAAGGTCTCTCCCTACGTTTGGATAATCTTTCAGCTTTAAGTATTTCCACCGGGGAATATTCAGTAAGCGTCAAGGATAGCTAAGAAGCGAGTCCAGACGAGCCTAACCTCGGCGGGAGTCGGCTGTAAAGTAAGGTTGGTTATGGGCGATGCGGTGGCAGAGTAATACCTTGGAGATGAGGTGTCGCGGGGGTTGCGCATTGAAGGGCAGGCCGGAGGGCGGCAGGGCAGGCGTGTGCATGGTGGGGGGAATGTAGATGGGGTATGGCGGAATCACCACCGCCTTGCCCCACCCCATCTTCATCTCGTATTGCATTACTTCTTTTCCTGAATGATGAAATAAACATACAAAATTCTGAACCAATTGTTACATTTTATTACAAAATATAATCAACACCAGGTTTCTACTTACTGTTAAGGTTGCGCAGAGCTCTCTCGCCGTCCCTGCGTGACATATAAGCCACAAAGCCGCAGTTTCGGTTACGCGCCTTTTCCTCTTCAGAGCGAGGCCACATTATCTTGATGCTGGCCAAGGGGCCGTACCGACCAAAAGTCTCCATTAGTTGCTGTTCAGTGATCTGGGAAATATATCAAACAAAGTGACAAATTAACATAACAATGGAGCCCCCTTAAGTATTTTTAAATATTGTCAATATTTTTTTATGAAAATATTAGATAGTATGAAATTCGAAAAATGTAAAAATCGGATTTATTTGTTTACTATGCCATAATGAGTTATGATTAAAGGGCTAATTTTCATTCTATAAATTAAATTTGTAAAAATATCTAATTATTACTTAAATTGAAAGGATCATAATGATATCCTGGTAACTTTCCAATCCATTTGATCTTGTGTTAATCATAATAAATATTCAGTGTTTTCTTACCAAGCAGATTGGTTTATCTAGCTCAAACGTAAAGAAATTAAACAAACAGTTTTCGGATGTTTTGATATCGAAAAAGCTTCAAGAGTTATAATTAGAAGTCCTTCTATGACCTCGATGAAAATTAACTTGGCAAGTTTATTTTTAATTACTTAATATTACAATAAATTTCTAAGGAGTTCACATACCTTTGGATTGAGATTCCCCAAATAGAGGTTAGTGGTAGTGGGATCCCCACAAGAGCCAAGGAGCTCATCCTTCATGAAGGGAGGGGCCTCCGTAACCTCAGACAAAGCTCCCTTCAGAGCTCCCTTGTATTTGTGTCTCTCTTCTCGCTCTTCTTGAATTCTAACAAAACCATCAATATATCACATTGATATGAAATTCCCCAAAAAAATAATTTTAATCAATAAAAGAATAGAATTTGTTGTTCCACAATTTATAACAATTAAAAAAGGGTCTATTTATAATAATTTTTAACATCTAGCTTAGCATAAATTTAAAACTGGATATAATCATTGATGAGTAATCATTTCTCGGAATAATTCAGAAACATTGAAATATTTTATTAATTTTCCGAATTAGAGAGTTGAATCGTATGATTGTCCTTATAAAAAAACTTCACGCCGAATGTGATCATCATCCGACTATCCAATTCTTCAATTTACTACGAGGTGATATTAGAAGGCATGTTTACTAACTGTCTTAGTTCTTCCTTGAAGAGTTCAAGGTTGCTTTTCTTCTTATCTTTGTCTCGGCGCTTAAGTGGCTTGTCAGGCTTGGAAGCCAACAGCTTCACATACTCCTGTGCACGCTCTGCCGAGCTAGACTTCTCTGGACCTTCTGGTGCCGCTCGGATGTACTGCGGCTTGTATAACTTGCCACGTTCTGTTGTATCTTCCTCTATTTTCAAAGATATTATTGCGGATAAAATTTATGCAACAACTTAACCTAAATCATTATTAACTGATGTAATTTTTTTTAAATTAATGCAAACTGAGTATATGTGTTTTGATACTCAAGCAACCAACACAAAATACTATTTTAATCTTAGATTAATTATAAAAGAATCATTACTTATTTGTGATCTCTAAATATTGAAAGGAATGTTCTATGGAATTACTACAGAAAATTCATGATTTGTTCATACTTCTTGCTCCCGCATCATAAGTTCCAGCCTTCACCCAAACCTTTGATGTTTTGCAAGGAGCCTCTTGAAATGTCTCCACAAACTCTTGAAATACCTAAAAAAAAAATTAAGTTTATAAAAAACTGAATACAATTTCTCACTCAATGCAGTATGTTCAGTGAGCAGTTCTATGCTGGGTCATAATGATCCAAGACATGAAATAATAACCACTAACCAATGATTATAAAAATGAAGATTAATTTACTCACATGAGCAGCAGCTTCTTCCTCCTCTTTCTTTTTTTGCTCCTCGAGCTCTTTCTTCGAAAGGGGCCGCATCCCCATTGCCCCAATAGAGAATGCCTGCAACTTTTGTTCAGCGATTTTCTAAAAAAAAGTTGAAGCATGTATATAAAATCAGCACAAAACCGAAATCTGATCAGAAAGTTGGTACAACTCCATTTTGAAAGACGCTGATGTAGTGCAAATAAATATATGTGAATGTACGATTCCGGTGCATTTATTTTCAATAGGCTAATATAAGGAGGCATTTTTCCTATAATTTAATTCATTATAAATAATTTAAAACCTTCATTTTGGTGCTTCCTTCGGCATCATCCCAAAACATTCCACTTTTTGACAGACAGCGAGTGTGCGATGGCCCGCAGGACGAAACGCGACGGACCGAGTGAGGAATTAAATTAAAACCATATCTGATTTGCCTTCTTGTCTATGGTTATGCTCAAAGTTCGAAGAATGGGGCTTTGCAACATACGCAGACTGCTATTTCAATCTAATTTATTATTTTATTACAAAAACGTTTGGATTACTTCATAATATCTCATTTTTGTACTAAAATAAAAAAAATTAAAATTTTTAATTATTGAAAAGGTTTTTAAAAAAGCATAAAATATTATTTTAAATTTAATGTAGTACATAATATATTCACTGAAAATATTCATAGAAAATTTTTATGTGGGTATTTTTTTTTGTTGTACAGATTGTGAATTTCCATACATTATGGCTATTTCTATGTCAGTTGTCACATGTGAGGTTAAAACTGATAAATTCAATTTTAAAATTACATGCCAACGTATACTGAATTATAATTGTATAATATATCTCATAGAAATTTTTAATTAATCAAAACAGCAATGAGCGCCTCAGATGAATTTAAATTTAAAACCTCCGAGTCTCTCAAAATATTACATGAATTTCGGTGGCTTTTGAATTTATATGTTTTGGTAATTGCATTGCCTCATCTCTAGTAGAGTGATATATTTATTTCATTTTATTAAAATAATTTATTTAAAATATTTCTTTGATTTGTAGGATTTTTATGTTGAAGATCACTGGAAAAAATTACCAGTTAGCTGGCGGAATGTTTTCGATTCCATGGATCCATCAGATTTAGGTCGATTGATTTCAGGTGATCGACCCAAAGTCGTTTTACCTCTATCTTTTTTGTCACTATTATCTTGTGTGAAAACTTTATCGATAGTGAGAAAACCCTCTGACCAGTCATTAAATTATAGCTATTCGAGTAATATTTATACTCAAGACAATCCTACAAAGCCTGTGGAATCAAACGATACAGTTGATGATTTATGTTATCAGTGTAGAACACACCCTCGTCTAGTCAATTTATTTTTAAAAAATGTAAAAAAAAAAAAGCGCCATGAAATAAGTTTAATGTCAGAGATGGTCAAGCGAGTGGCAGAAGACACAGGGTGCTCCAATGTGGTGGACATTGGCTCTGGTCTGGGACATTTAGTAAGGACTTTAGCTTACAAACATAACTTGAAGACGCTTGGTGTTGAGGCTCAGCCGAAGTTGACTGGAGGGGCACGGTAATCTTTACTTTTTAAAATGTGATAATCCTCGAGCAATAAATCTTTTGAGGTTCTCAGCTAATTTTACACCTTTGTGTATCATAATTTAATGTTATTTTAGAGAACTCGATAACCAATTTGAATACACAGCATTAAAACATTTAAATAAAAAAGAGGCTCTCCAAGATCTTAAACCTGAACATATCAATATAATGCTCACACAAGAATCACAGAAACATTTATTCCCAACAATAGAGAAGTTCACTGGACATTCTTGGGGATTGGTAGGACTGCATCCTTGCGGCGATCTTGGACCGCTCCTGCTGAAGATATTCAGTGACAATCCTCAAGTGAAATTCATTTGCATTGTTGGATGTTGCTACATGAAACTCTCGTGTGGGGATTCCAAGTCTGGCGGATATCCACTCAGTAATTTTGTATCTAACCTGGAAAATAACAATCTGAGCTATGAAGGAAGAGAAATCGCCTGTCACGCCATCGAAACTTACTGTGAGAGACTCAGGGCAGGAATATACGAGGACTTGCAGGTAAAGAAAAAATTGACGAAAAATACTTTTATTGGTAACTTCATAAAATTCATTTTTTTCTGTGGATCTTTTTCACCAGAATACATATCATTATTATGTTAAGAGATTGTAGATATTACAATAGATATGTGTTATTATTCTAAATTATTAGCATATTTACGGACACCTTACGCCAACTCCCAAATGACTATCAATCACGCCACACTTCATCACTGTCATGATGACAACCTACATTCTTAGAAACAATATTTTCAACTGAATGTTTTGAAGGTGGTAAAGAGTGATGAATAGCGGAATTAAGATTTTTATTCTTGACATTGCGTTGATTTCAAATATATAAATAAGGTGTCCAGTTGTCAACATTAGCTGTCACTTATTAATTTATAATGCTTAAATAATTTAAACTTTTGGATTACTATATTTAATTGTATTGTTATTAAGTTTAAATGTTACCCAATAAAAATAAGGGAATACTTACAGTCTAAGTAATTGTATCTTTGGAATATTCAGTTATAGATTAACTGTAATAAATAATATTTTTTTCTTGAATTTCATTCTAAAAACATTTATACTATCATTACACATAATATATATCTATACTTTAATGGAGGATGCAGCATCATTTCAGATATAATGAGTAGAAACATTATTCAATATCTTATCAAAACCAATTTTAGGCATATAATAAAATAGTACAGTTTCATCACCTTGAATTCTCGACTATGAAAAGTAGAAACTGTCAAGTGATGGGTATACAATAGGCATAAATTGATTATAATATTCAAGAATATCTTGTAGAAATCCATATATTATCTACGATTATACAATAAAACAATATATAAAAAAGGTTTTAACTGCATTAAATTGAAGTGCAAATTAAATGACATGACAGTTTTAGTGAATTTGACAAGAATAAATCAAACATCAATTTCAATATTTTGTACACTTTCCTGAATCTAATAATAGTAATAAATTATATTTATTATTTAGGATTTAAATAAGAGTATGTATTAACAGTATTATATATAGGTGCTTAACTCGTTAGCCTGCGGTTTGCAACTCCTACGTTTGAAAAAGTTGCTCTTCATAAGTGTCAAATCGAGAAGGTACGAAATTTGTGATACAAGATTTTCTTATCGTCTGTCAAATTCACGAACTGTAAATTACTATGGATTTTTTCAGAGAATCAAGAATACCGTGTGTTATTGATTAGACTGAATAATTTCTCTTAACTTAATTCAATACTCATTAATTTTATCCTATATCAGGTTCATTCATTTCGAGCAGTATTGGAAAAATTACTTGTGTCGAAATGGCCGCATATGAAACATATTGGACTGAGAAGCATCAAGCATCACAATACATTGACATTTCATAGGTTTGGCAAATGTTATAGATTTATTATACTATATGTTAATTACATCATCTATGAATTGTCTACCTATAATGAAAATGTTCCATGTCCAAATATTAATAAATAGTTATTTTTTAGTTACTTAACGTTTTTATATTTTTAAATGAAATAAGCTCCTTTAATAATAATCTTTCAAAATAACCAAGATTTCCATCCAGCCATGATTTAAGATGTTCGTTGCACCATTTGCACAAGTCATTGGACATAGGACACTAGCATTATCAAAGATGAAACGTTGGAGTGCAATCAATCAGTTTGAAAATGAAAACACAAGAAAACCTTTAAATTTACGAATAAAATGTATGTGTTTAGAGATAACACAAATTTACTATTGATTTGACTCTGAAAAATCATATTGACGCGTGATAAATTTCACAATGATTTAAAATAATGTTATACAGATTATATCAAAATAAATATAAAAAATATATCGCTTCTTAAATGTTAGCTTCAAGGATTATGGTTTTTTCTTTTAGAAAAAAGCTTTTATGTGGATTTTATTGTTAAATATATTGTGGGGCAGTAAAGCCCAAATGTACTTTTATATTTTAATTTACAATCATTACTTCATAATACACCAACTTACATTATCCCAAAAGTGGTATATTAATGACTTAATCGATATTCCAGATATTGTGAAATTGCTACAGAGAGGCTGGGCGTTACAGTCACATTAGAAGACGTTTCTTCAAAAGAAGTTTTGGAAGATTTAAAGAAATGGAAACAAGTTGTGATATTTTACTCTCTACGGCTTATTTTGGCACCTCTAGTCGAATCAGTTATATTAATGGATCGAGTAATAAGCCTCAGAGAAAAGGGTGAGTTGACATTTACTATCGAGTCGTATGGAATTGATAAGTTGTATGAAATAGTATACAGCCTCATGCATATTTTTAATAAGCAAAAAACTTGACAAAAGTTTTATACAAAGGTACATTAATATTATATACGTGTTATAGTTAAATTGAGAAATTGAATTGCGTACATTAACTTGTTGCTTGATTAATAAGGCATGATGATTTAAAATTTACGTCTTGTAAATGACCATTTAATTATATATCTTAAAGGTACATGGTATATTTAAGATATGTATAGGAATAGCCAACGAAAATATAGTGAAAAATATTTACTCCTTACGACACCACAACTAAGTCAACAGTCAGGCTTATTACATGAAAATGTTTTTGCTGGCTGTAACGTAACTGTAATAGATAATATTTTTGAAAAATTCATAAATATTAGTAATTTTCACAAAAATTTATTACTTGCATGTTTTGTTGGCTTAAAATTACATTGATTGCTTTAAAAATTACTATTTTCAAAAAAACTATTGCAAATAATTAATTTAAAAGTAAACCTAAACAGGAAATGTGTTTTTGTTTACTATATGTTTGAAAACATCATTTCAATAATTATTTCATGATTTTGAATTTCTTACAAAATAACAATGCATATTATAAATATTGTTGGTATAAAATGGATTCTTTTAATAATGAGAGTTAATTTCAAAAATCGCAAATCCATAAACCCAAACATTTAATATTTTAACTTGGCTTTTTATATTTGAAGGTGCCGTCTGTGAGATAAAGCCAGTCTTTGATCCCCTTACATCACCAAGAAATCACATATTAATTGGAAAAAAGATTTGACTGCAATTAATTAATATTTTTATACACTTTTTTATATATACTACATGATTCATTGGAGATTTCAAGTGTTATTTGTACGTATACATCTGAAAGGAATCAAACCTAGGACTTTATAAATGCTGTGAATTAATATTTCAAATACCACTTCATCATGGCACCATTAAAATTTTGTATGTTTTTCACTAAATAAATAGCCTTTGATACAATCTTGTTTGGTATTTTTTCTCCCAGAAAACATCAAAGATACAATAGAGAATTATTTCACTTGATAGTGGAAATTACATATGAACGAGTCTGTAAGGCTTTTAAAGTTATTAGTATACAGAAAGGCAAATTATTGCAAATGAAAGGCCTATCTAAGATATCAAAGCTGATAAGATATTTAAACACGACATTTAAACAGACAATAGGTATTTATAAAGTTGAAAAGAGAGACAGTTCATTAAATTGTTCAGTTGGACATTGAAGACAACACTTAAAACATCTGCGGACAGGAAACTATATCATATGAATAATTTTATTTATGTCGAAGGTTTTACATCAATGTTTCTTACTCTGTTTATAAAATAATGATGACTTGACGTTACTGTTTGTTTATTGCAATTGTTTACAAATATACACACTTTTAATCAAGTATGTATGATAATGGCTTTTTTACGTTTAATACAAAATAGTTACTATAATGTTATTATCTACACACTTCAAAGAAAAATCTAAAATAAACTTATTACACTACTAGTGAGATCTTTGTTGTAACAATAAATATTTATCTATTTGTATTATAAAAAATGTATCATTTTTTGGTATTGTTTTTATACAATACAAATTGTGCTTATTTCACATAAATTCACCAGTATATGTATACTAAGAACATTTTTTTAATGCTAGTGAATATGTTATGAAAAAATTTAAACTGAAATTTAAAATTATGTCAATATATCAATTGACCTTTTCCAAAAAATTACAAATATGTGAATTATATAATAATAAAATATAGTATACCATATAAAACCACCAGGTTAGTAAAAAAATGCACTAATCGTTATTCTTGTGAAGTTGTTTTGATTTTATATATATTAATTTACTAAAAAACTAACATCAACAATGGAAAGCAATTTTAACTGTTTGTGATATCTTTTGTACATGACACTCCATTTTCTTAAGGTTACATTTAAAACAAATTAAATAAAACATCAAATGGTCATGGTCGATAAACAAAACCCACCTTGCTATGTTATGTCAAATTGTAATTAGCTAAATCATAACAGGGAAATGTATAAAATAAACTAAAAGCATAAATTATATTTAAAAATTGTGAGGGTGCATATTAATCTATTGATTATTATTAACTGGAATAATGTACAAAATATTTTGAACAAGATCAAGATCTCACAAGGAGTTTGTTTAACAATGTAACTATGATTTTATAAAAAGTGGTAACTTTGTCAATTCTATATTTTCAATTTTAAATGTTATTGGACCTTACTTAAAACGAAGTATCGTATTTGAGAATCAAATCATTTCATATCACCCATTCAATCATTTACATATCAGGATCTGAAAGTCATCATAGAACTGTAAAACTATATCAACTAGATTTTTTAACGTTTCACAAATTTATATAAACCGTTGAGTAAAGATTAAGTAATACCATCAAGTTTTGACGAAAAGTTCACTCTCTGTATTTTATATATTTTTACTGTTTTAATTTAAGTTTCCATCAAAATGTGTTAGAAAATTATTGATGAACGAGTGAATAGGTAAATATTTTCTAAGATTTTCAGATGTATAGTACTGATTGCATACGACTATATATATATATGCACCCTTACATTTATATTTTTATGTGTTTATGGTATTTGTATCACTATCATGTGATCAGGCATTCTGTGGTGCTAACATGCTAGTAGCGGGAGTGGCTTCTTCATCACTCTCTTCAGTGTTGATCCTCTCAAAGCCGGCACCTCGCGGCCGCTCCAGGAGATGACGAAACTTAAAATCCGGTGCCCCCGGGGCGTAGTCCCATCGCTGTCTTCTGTTCCGGGGAGTCAGTGGTGATAGACACCCTAATAACACGCATATTAGAAATTCATTATAACTATTACAATGTATACTTATGCACAGTGACATCTACTGAAGACTTCAAAATATAACAATACAAAAAATGGTTACATAAAAGTGTGTCACAACACAAAATATAAGCCAAACAAGGAATAAAAAAACCAAAGCAATATTAAATAAATTTTATTAAATAAATGGAACAAAACACAATAATATAAAATAATAATGAGGAATAATCTAATAAAACAATAGGAATGTGCAATAAAATATGGACTAAACTCATTTCAAATTAGATCACAAATTATAATTTTCCAATAAGCTCCATATTTTTTTATTGTTAGTTTTGTTTTAAAATAATATTAGACCACTGCAGTCGCAGAAAAAACAAAACTACACTGCTTAATTGTGGTCAACCTTACTAATAAATAGTGATTTGAAGTACTTTCATGTTTGAGTAACATTAGGAATATATCAGGATATCGACTAGGATAGGTTGTATATTTTAAAATGTAAAAAAATAAAACAAAAGTTATAAAAAATGTATAAAAACGTATAAAAATCTACTATAAATTATGAATTTTCTATATAAAATTGATACCCATAAACCATTAGTTAAACAAATTTGACTTTTTTTGTAAAATTTATGATAGGAGCATTTAACGTGTAGACTCGTCATTGCTTGACTTCTTAAACACCTCATTGGAAGTTATAACTAAATTCCAGAGTTAACAGGTAAAATACCTTTTATAGTTTTATGAAAATAAAGAAAGCAACTTTTGAGAAATAAACAATAATATACATCTATGGACACATCACGTTAAGCACATGTACACCTTTATAAACATTGTATGAAAAGCAACAATATAAACTTATATTGATCCTTATCATGCAATGATATTTATATACAACAATAGCAGCATGTCCATGGCAGACCACAAATCCTCTTGGAGAATGGAGCATCTACTTTATAGATAAATTATGACTAAAAATAAAATAATACAATTTTCACTATATAAAACTAATTGTATTATCCCGACCCAAAACAGGGGTGACCGAGGCTTGATTCAAACAACTTTCGATCTAGAGTTTACATCTTACCGCGGATGATTACACAATATGATTGGTATGATTTGTCAACAGTCACAACATCAAAATGATGTATGATTATCAAGAAATCAATAAAAATACTATATACAAAACAACATATTGAACTAATCAAATAATTTCAAAGCAAAAAATTAAATAATGTTTGAAAACATTTTAACAAAAATAATATACAAATAAAAGTAGTTTCGTTACACACTTATAAAAAAATGCAGAAAGCAAACATACACCACCAAAACTTAAGGAATACTATTTTACAAAAGTATGTAAAATACAATAAATTAATTTTGAATAGTTATTTTTCCATACTGCAGTCGATACGATTTTTAAATCACTCAAACTGTATATAATATAGTATTTTGATATACTGCATAGTTTGACTCGCAATATATTTAATAAGAATACAATATTTTATTGAAAAGCATCACATGATTAAATACTTAGAAATATGAATAAATAAAAATTTTGAATGGATACGATTTTTATGTCCTGAATGAACGATTTTTTAATCCTAATTCACTTGAATTACATTCACTGTATCCGTGTCTAAAATAAAATATAATGTTGATATTTACTAATATAGTAAATATATGTTTTACATAGTCATTTTCAGAGAAACTTTAATATTTGTAGTGATTGAGTTTCTTACTGCGTATCCTCAGTTATTATAAATATATATATATTTTTAAATAAAATTTGATAGAATATATGTGTATAATATAGAAGTAGACTACATTATGATGAATAAATATTGTTTGATAGAACTACTGCTTTTTATTGCAGCAGTTAATATCCGAACATGTTTGTTTCAGAACTACAATTAGGAGAGGGAAACATGCAAGTACACAATGTAGGATCAGAATACGAGGAGATGAGATCAGGATATGAGACTCTCTTTCTCGTAGGCTGGCCTACCTCCACGGTGTCGCGCTCGAGCCAGCAGGGCTGCTCCGCCCAGTAATAATAGCAGCACTGCCCCTACGCCCCCGGCTGCTCCGCCTGTCACACCCCAGCCTCCCCAGCCTGACGCGCCCCCAAGCCCCTCTGCAACCACAAGACACATGAAACGTATTCATTTACCACCAGCAGCACCATAAACTACATGACTCCTCATTACTTTATTATTTACTATGCTTTATATTTCATGAAAACGTATTGACTTGCAGCAGTATTAGAGAAGTGCAGCTGATACACAATATTGCTATAATCATTTCTGAAGGGAAAACATTAATATTAGTCAAATATTTTAGCACAACTGCTTTCAAATAAGACAGATTATCATAACATATTTTTTTATTTGAGTTTTTACTAAATAAACAGTTGGATTCTACATTGTTGTGTCAATATTCATCATCGTCAAAGGCTTATAATTACACATTGACGCAATATAATTTTTTGTTATTATAAAAAATAATGATTTATTCCATTAAAAGACTTTTTTTAAACTATATGTACTCAAGCATAATAATAACGACAAAAAACAAAATGAGTTAGCATATTCATTTCCGAAAGATGTTTGTTATTATTTTATTACCTTGCGTAGAAATGGCCATAGTTTCACATATAAAAATAATACACTGACTTGGGTTTATATGCCGGAAATAAAATTTATTTGTAAGTTCTAGTATACGCCATCAAAAAATGTTATCATTTTAAAATAATTAAATTTACGTTTTCTATTTATACAATTATTAAAAAATTGTGTATTTACAATACCAATTCAATCTATTATTATTTCTTTTATTTGTGTACAAATTATGCTAGTCTAATATATTTATTATGGGTCGTATTGTTTGCAATTTGTAAAATTATACAAATTTTACAAAATTTTATATGGTTCGATAAGAAACACAATACACGACATTCCAAGAGCCACGTTGTGCTCTAAGATTTTCTAGACAAATTTTTTTTTAAATACAAGTAGGTTCTTGATATTTTTTATTTTAATGCCATCCAGTATGTTTAAATCCCATTACAATAAAATTATATTAAGCTTGTTATCTGGGATTTAATAAAATACTGGACAAAATACGATGATTTAATTTTCTGGTCTACAAGTTGTTTCAAATGAAATCATAAATTTTGAGACATCAAAACAATCTATTGATAAAAATAAAGAAAAATTGTTAAATACAGTACAGCAGTTGTTTAATGTTTGTACTAATTTTGATTTAAAAAAAACTATGTGTCAATATAACTCTTACAAAAGTAAGTGTGAATAATATAAGCTCAGTTGTTATTATATTTACACATTTTTTTTGACTAAACAGAGGATAAACAAAAAATAAATAAAGAAAACCATATACCTAGAATTTATAAAACCTAAAATAACACTTGTAAAATACATTTATTTTTTTACGAACATAACGACAAACAAATCATATGAAACAATGTTTTTAGTTTGATGACAAGGGTACTAACCGACAGTAGCGGTAGGTTTAGCAGGAGCAGGAGAAGTTTTAGGGTAAAGGGGCCTGTTAGCGAGCGCTAGACCAGGCAAAGTGGTCACCGGCACACTACTGTCAGATAAAGTTTCTTCAGGAATTGTTTTGTCAATGAACTTATGGATCTTATACGGCGACAGTTCTACAACGTAGACTTGCTTTCCATCCTTGGATACAGCCACGTCGTGGGGATTTGAGAAGTCTGTACCGTGGGGACCGAACTGTGAGACAAGTTTTTTCGTGGTCATGTCAATTACGTAGCCGCGAATCACATGGGATGTTGCCTCTGGCCCATTCACTACATATAGCTGTCCTCCTGTAAAAAAATATCCATGGATACTTAATAATAAATAACAATAACAAGTTGCGTTGTGCTCTGTTACAACTGCATTTCTAAGTTTATCAGTATAAGTTAAGAATAGTCACCTTTAATAGGAGAATAGGCTACACTAAAAATGCGGGAGCCGATAATTGGAGAATGGTACTGTGAGAAGAAGGTGCCATTACTGCAGTGATAGCACTGCACGCGCCCATTTTCACGATCCGCCACGCAAACTAGCCCTTTGTCTTCTGCCACCACCACTGCGTGGGGCACAGCAAGCATGTATGGATTCGGAATAGTCTGGCCCACTGAATGTCACGGAAGCAAACATTAAACAAACTCAACAACAATTATTTATTTTTGAAAAAAATAAAGTTCTAAAAAAAACTAAATGCCAAAAGAATTACACACATTAATGGTGTATGATGTATTTAATAATGCAATAAAAATAAATAAACCAACTTTCATAGTAATTGGAACATGACCCAAAAATTGTCCAAATTTGGGCTAATAAATAATATTGCTCTGTGTATCATTCAAGTGTTTGATTAGATTCTAATCCAATCAACATCTGAGGATAAATTTCAAAGCTTAGACCGAAAAGAATATTTCAGGCATATCTAATACCGATATGTTAAACAATAATCTTTACAGAAACAACCTTATAAACAAACCTCGAAAAGTATTTTTTCCCCACTGAATCAGCCTTCTTCCTTCGGCAGAAAACTTGATAATTCGAGTATTGCAATAGCCATCAGAAACGAAAAACTCCCCCGACTCCATTACGGCAACTCCACTAGGTTTGCAGAAGTGCTTATGATCATTACCAGGGGTGAAGCTTAAAAGTTATAAACATATTTAGATAAAGTCGGTATTCAATAGTCTGCAAAATTACAGTTAATCATTACCTAACACCAAGCACCATACTCGGTTTTAGTTTATCTCCTGATGAAAACTTCATTACTTGATGAAGGGCGACATCTGTTATCCAAACATTGTTCAAATTATCCACCGTAATTCCGTGTGGCATATAAAACCTGCAACAATTATGTGTGCAAAATATCACTAGGTACAGCTAGCATATTCAATTATTGTTTTCTTTTATCACATGTGACTTACAAATTCTCTCCCCATTGATCCACGACATCGCCAGTGGTTGCATTGAGCACCACAATAGTAGAAGCCGAAATAGGTTGCTGACTTTTGCCAGAGTAATGATTGTCTCTGGTGAAAGTAGTCTGGTCCCAAATGTGAGTTCCACGATGGAATACCACCACTCGGCCCGCTGGGTCGATGGTGACGGCCGAAATCTGCCCTAGTGACACACTCGGTGACGGCCAATTTGGCACCCAGGTTGGAGCTAAAAGTGATCAATTTCAATGCTTTTTTTAAAAATTTAATTGTTTTATTTGAGCATTCACACATTGAAAAATATTATATAGGCTTACTGAAATTCAACCTGCTGCCAGCTGTATCGTCATCAGCAAAGCTTGATGGCAGGTTGTGGGTAGCAGGCCAAGGGATTTTTTCGACAGGCTCGTTTTGCAAGGAACCGGTATAGTCTGGATATTGATTAGGATCACCGTAGTCGGGAGTATCGGGATATATTGGCGCTGGAGGTATATAAAACTCCCCAGCATTGAATAGCCTTTTTTCCACATGCTAAAACCAAATAAATGACCGATATTGAATACTTTTCTAATGTACCTAATGAAATTAGTATTAAAATATTCCGAACTCATTTTCTAAATACTTACATGTTGAGTAGAAATAGACACGATACACGTGAATATGAGCAACAGTGTTGATACATATGGTAGACCTCTACTAATTTGAGGATTCATAATAGAGTGTTCAGTATTCGCTAGATATTTGATAAAATATACGATCGGAAGAACTTAGGCACAGTGATTATTTTATCGGCAATTTATATTACCAAAACTATTAGTAATTAATAGCTGCACCCGAGGCATCTGTCAAACAACGTTTGACAGTGGTCATAGACTAGATTTAAATAGACAATAGACATCAACAAGCTTTAAAAATAAAATATTAAATAGTAACCCACTTCCACTGAACAATTTATCATTTTTTACTGTTGAAAATTCATCGATGGGTATGAAATTTTTAAATAAGCTCGCACAAAAATTTGATTTAGGAGATTTCGAAAATTCATATTTTTAATTTATCATCATGATAAAAGTTTTATAGCATAATTTAGGTGCGATTTGAACTAATTTAAAATGTTGATTTTATTTTCAACAATTTGCATAATATCTTGCACATATAAAACTTGTTGGATAATGCCTGAAACAATTTAGATTTTGATATGTATTAATTATGATCTTTATGTACATATTTACTAGCTCTCTACAGCACTAATATTTTCTGCAATAATGAGACAAATTAATACTAATTATTGTCTTATACCTTAAATGCAATTTTTAAATAAATAGTATATATTTTTTTTAGTACTTGATTATGTTTTGAAATTAATGCTTTTGGCTTAATGTAGTTGACCAGATTCACGAGTCTATTGAAATAAAATACCATTGTTATTCACCAGAATTTACCAAGTGTAATTTAGTTTTAAACTCTCTGAGGTGAATAATAAAAGTTGAGCAATGAGTTTGCTTGTCAAATACAGGATAATCCTATTAATTTTATAAAAAAACTAAAACAAAACCAAAAAAATATTCTATCTTTATTAAATATTTCAAATGAACAATTCATTGTGCAAATATTTTGTATATACACATTGAATGCAGTTAACTGGTTAACAAAATGAGGATAAGATAATAAAAGAATATAACCGCCAGTCTATAGTTTTATATATTTTATCACAATAAAAAAATGCAATAAATTTATAAGTATAAACGTAAAGCATAAGTTGCAGATTGAAATTTCAATATCCATTGATAATTTTAAAAAATTATTTGTTAACAACAAATATTTATTTTCAGATCAGAATGAACATCTTCATGTTAAAATATATTTACTTATCAAAATATGTACCCAAATTATTACACTTTCCATAAATACAACTATGAGCCTCATTCAATATTTTATGGATGTCAGCAAGTGTATTCTTTGAAAAATCATTGGTCTCGATTTGTTTTATAGCAAATCTTAAATTAGAATGTATTTCTTTAATGAGCAAGGGTGCTTGCCTGTTGCTACGCATTTTTTTTTCAAGTTTTGATCGCGCCATAATCAAGCGAGTCAGCAGAGGATGTCCATTTTTATTATTAACGATTTTGCCAAATTTTTCTCTAGGAACTCGTATACTAAGAGGATTTGGCAACAACTTCTGATATCGACCTTCAAAGTATTGCTCAATAAGCTCAGAGTAATCATCCCGCGGTTTTGTAGAAAAAATAGAATTATATATTTCACCCATCTCATCTCTCATTCCTTCGCTGATCTCAGGAGCCTTCTGGAGCTTCACGACTTCCATGATACATCGCAATTGCTTGACTTTGGTCACTCCGTTAGACAAGCCGGCCTGGCCTATTAATATCATATTTAATACTTTGCAAACTTTATTAATTTTTTTGCAAACTGTTTCCACCGGGTTTATTCTAACCCGTTTCTTTTTTATTGTTTGATCGTAGCGCGATTTCAAACGCAAAAAGGAATTATATAACTGTGCTGGATTTCCAAGATTATTTTTTAACAAATTTAGATCATTATGTAACATATTTAAAGCAGAATATTTGTTTTTTGGAATTAACATTCTCGAGGGTTCTGATTGCGATTTTAGCCAAGTTTTCATTTCTTCTTGGAATATTTGGTGCTTTTCTAGACATCTAGATAATATAATTCTATGATGTGATTTATTACTTTCTTTAAAGAATGACACACCCAAATCGGAAGATAATTGGTCTAGAAAGTTTTTGCCTTTCAGAGATTTAAGCAAACTCATCTCATGCCCTGACAATCCCACACTAGATATTTTACACAAATCGTTGGTTTTTAATGAATTTTTACAAGGCACATTCAGAGTATCAAAGAGTTTGGTAGAGACTGGAGATGTAGGCAGTTCATTTGGGAGTTTAACATCTTTTATATTAGATACCTTCACCGCTTCTGTGGTATTTTGTTTTCTCTTCTTTGGGGATATAACTTGCAGAGAGCTTGAAGGTCCTTGAGGGGTTGCCAGTTTCTCTCCCTTCCTCTTATCAGAAGATATATCAGATGATGTTGGCTTAATGCATGGTGAGCTTGGATTTTCATTGATAGTATTTGGATGGCTTTTAGAAGTGGACTCTTTAGATAATTCTTTTACCGTAGCAGGTGCGTATATAGGAGAGTAATTAAATACAAAGGGAGAGGGAGGAGCAAAGTCAGAGAATGTTATATAGGCTTTGCAAGAATTAATCAAATGTCCTCGTTTTGTACACCCACTACAGTGAAGCTGCGATTGTGGTTTTCGATTTGTATCTTGGATAAGTGGAGATTCATTTTTTATCTGCAAATATAAAAATCGTGAGATTTCAAAAATGTCCAAAATATGTTTACTGACTAAATACATCATATGAATGTCAAAATATATATTTTTTTAATATTCATTGGGCTATAAAAATAATTGATATTTACCGTTAAATGATATCTTCTCCAAACGTCAGGACATCTATTGTTGGGGTGACCAAAGTCCTGACATATCTCGCATTGAATATTCTTCCAAGAATGACAATTACGACAACGGGATGAAAAAGTGCTGTTGGGCGCGCCACACTGAAAATTAAAAAAATATAACTTCATTTTCATTTTTATTTTTACAAATATTTTAACAGAACTCTATTATTAGTTGCGGTAGCAATTTTTATTGTATATTTAAGCTGAAGCAGCATTTTCAACACAAACCACATAAATTAACAAAAAGGAATGCAGTGATAGTTTGTTTACCTGCTAGAACTTGAACTAATTTAGATAATTATGCAAAAAGCATGACCATTATTATTATTTTTTATTATAAAATGATAACAGTTGGCAATAAAAGTAGCAATATTGCGATAATAAAAGTTGGAAACATTAATATTTTTTCAATATTTGAAAAAGCTGCTCTCTCTATAAATCCGTGTAGGGTCAGTTTATTTAAAATAAAATTTAAAAAAATAAGATATCACTTACATTGAGACAAATTTTATTGGGACACATAAGTTCCTTGTGCCCCAAAGATCCACACATCTTGCAACATTTTGCTTTCATGTGACAATTCTCATCTTTATGGCCAAATCTGTTACAATGCCCACAGCTAGAACAAATAGAAAGAAATTCTGGTATGATAAATCTAATATTCACACATGATTAATATTAAAAATACCATATACCTATGATGCTTGTTAAAAACATTTTTACATACCTAACAGGATACTTTTTAGAATTTCTCCTTCCTCTTTGCATATCCGCAGAGTTGATTGCCCAATACTCTCGACCATCTAATTAGATAAAAAACAAAATTAAAATATGTATCAATATTTAATAGAGACTTAAAGGCAGCAATAGGATTACTTATTTTATAAGAAAGCTTTTACTGTGTTTAAAATAAAGAATAACTAATAATATGCATGCGTCATGGGTAAATTAAAGAATAAATACTTACATGGCATTTCTTTCTTAAGTTTTTCGTGGTCAAAATCAGTTCCCCAGTTTTCATTGTAAAAAGAATGCATGTCTTCAGTACACTTTTGAATTGACATTTTTGTTTCTTTCGTTTTTTTATTTGTATTTAATTTATCTGACGTCGATAAGCTGGAGTTAGTGTCTTCTGAAATCTGTGAAACGACTTTTTGCTTGTCACTAGAGTTGGAGATGTTCATCCCTACGACATTTGCCATAATAAGTTGGCTTTCATCAACTTCATCACTCAATGAAAGATAGGAATCATCTTTATTAGTTTCTGACAATATTTTTTTCTTAGCTCTTCTTGACAATGGTGTCACAGGAACATCGATTAAACTCTCCGGTATATCTGAACTCTCAGATTCATAAATATCTATGGGAGGGATAACATAGCTCTGATCGGGAACGGGATACGTTTTAGATTTAGTGCGCCTTCTTTTCTTTTTAATTTTACTTTCAGGGGTTGCAAAACACTCTTCGGCATGATTGGCTATAGTATCAACTGAGGAAGTGCTCACATCAGCCGAGCATTGATTCAATGAAGTAATAACTGATGTAGTAATCTCAATCATTGAATCTGGACCATGGATAAGTTTGGTTTTCTTTTTTGTTTTTGATTTAGAATCTTTTCCTTCTTCACAAATGGGAACGTCACATATGTCTGAGCCGTGTAACCCAAAATTAAATCTAAAACTAGAAGGATCGTTGTCTTTAGAAGATATATTCAAAGAAGAACAATCATTCTGTATAAAGTCATCAGAAACAGAGGACATGATGGACGGCACTGGGCTGGTACAAGAGTCTGTTACTTTACCAGACGAGTTTTTATTTTTATTCAAGTTTTCTTTGTTATTTGATGAAACAGGAGTCGACATCGCAGGATAATTAATTCTTGACGAAGACTTGGTTTTACTGGGGGGTGGCTCTTCTCGCATCTCAGATAGCACTTCATCATCAGAACTATCAAGGTAGATAGTCGTCGGCAAGTTTTCTGGTACATCTACTTCAATCACTGAATCATCATCACTACTGCTATCCAAATTGATAACATGACTTTTAGAAATTGAAGTATTCGCTTTTATCTTTTGTTTTTTCGTCGATTTTGATTCAGAGATTTTATTCTTATTAATTTTTTTTTTCTTGATGGTACTCCCACCTTGAATATTTCCAATGGACTTTCGAGACACTTTATTGTTAGAATGTTGCTGCCCATATCGGCCAACAGGAACGCCGACTTCTTCAACAGAAGTTTCTTTGCCTTTGGAGAGATGAGGTATAGAGGATTTGTCTGGTGGAGTATTCTTATACTCTGTAGAAGATTCTAAGTCTTTAGAACTTCTTTTGTTTGAGGTAACACTAGTTCTTCTCTCATGTATACTAGGAGAATCATCTTTGCTTGAATTCAATTCTTTTTGCATGACGCTGTTTGTATTGTCTACATTTTTAAGTCGTTGCTGATTATCTTCAGGTCCAAGTTCTTTGTTTACTTTTTCTTTAGGGCTTTTACTAAATAGCGATTCTAATATATCAGAACCATTTTTTGATTCAACTACAATTACATCTTCAGATGATAGATTTGTAGGGTGTAATTTATCAATAATGATGACGTCATCAGAAAATTCCACTTGAGAAGTGGAATCTTCACGTAATCCTGTTTGCTTGTCAGAACCAACATCAGTACATTCATTTCCATGTTTCCTGCATGTCTTATCAGAAATATCGATAACTGATTTATCTGGTTTTTGGATGACGTTCAAATTTTTGTCATGTGAGATACCAGGAGCAGTTTTGTTTGACAAAGGGCTGTCAGATGATGAACTTTTAGTTTTTTTTCGTTTATTGTTTGTTTTATCTGCACTATCATATGATTCAATCAGTATAGAATCTTCATCGTGTTTTTTGTTAATTATATTGGAAGAAGCATGGTTATTGGAAACCTCTTCATCAATAGTAATGACTCTATTATCACTATTGGATTTATCATCTGTTTGATTATTTTCTGATAATGCGGCATTGTTATTTATTTTTAAATAACAATTGTTGACCTCACGAGGAGTAGAAGATGAAGCAGACCAGTATCTACCTGTAGTTTGATGATTTTTCACAATCTGAGGATTGACAGAATCTGAATTCTTAGGTGAAGCATTAATAGGTATCAAGTAAGATGAATTATCAGCATGAGCGTAATGTATCAATGCGTACATTTGAGCTTGAAGCTCGTCTTCATCACTTATAGATTCGCCTAACTCCTATAACAATAATAATATTATTAAAACATCCTATTAGACTGTTAAACATGTTATAATTCTTTGATTTCAATATACACTACATAAAACACACCATACTTGTGATGAAATTAAATAACATTTCTCATAAACAAAGTGATATAAATATATTCATACGAATAAAATTTGAAGTCTATAAGAAATCTAGTTTATTTTTAGGTATTGATATATAACTTAAGTAACGTTATTTTTATTAATATTTAGTAATAAACACATACAATCCGTATAACCTAAAAAGAGTTGAAATAACGTACACCATATTCTTACCATAATGCTTGTGAAAAAATAAACCACTACTTAACATTCGAAGTATAACAGTTTTAATAATTTGCATGAATATATTTTTTCTATTAAACCCAAAATATTATTATAGACAGCCGTAACGTATTTTTAATATTCACGAACTCGACAAGTCATTATTTCGGATTCAGCAGAGCAGAGCAGACAACAGACCGAGCGAGAGCTCCGAACTCATCCGAGCTACTTCATTCGTGCCAAACACCGCACAAAAAGTAACTCACCACATGCACGCGCATAACACTAATAAATTACAAAGCTGTCTATGACTAAACAAATGTTTGAAAACTGCAGACAATTATGGTTGGAGGAAATATTTAAAAATTATTTATTTTACTAAATTACATAAAATTATTTAAATAAATAAAATTAAAATATATTTTTTAATTAAATCCTTTCATTGATCACACCGGGCATGGCAATACTAAGAACAATGCTACGAAGTTGTTGTTTATGATTTGAAGATGTCAGTTTTATCTGGGTTTATTATAGATGTGTAAATTTAAGCTTTGAAGCTCTGAATGAAAACTGTAACTCCTTTTTAATTTAATATTAACTTAAAATGTTTTCATTATGATCACATCAAAAGTGCTATTTTCTTCTTAAACACATTGTTGTTTTCTTAAATTTAGTATTTTCGTTGTTTGTTATGGCAATCATTTGAGTGACGTGGAACTTTTAAGGTTATGAACTAATTTAGAGATTTTCACTGCTATTTTAGTTCAAATTGTATGAAAAATTTAGCTCAATTAAATCAAAATGTTTGAAATAACGGATACGCAAAAAATCGGCGTCGGTCTTGCGGGATTCGGCCTAACGTTTCTTTTCTTGGGCGTGTTACTGTTGTTTGACAAAGGACTTTTGGCTATCGGCAATATTCTTTTTATTTGCGGTCTAGCGTGTGTCATAGGCTTAGAAAGAACATTTAGATTTTTCTTTCAAAAGCACAAAGTGAGGGCGTCTATTGCCTTTTTCTGTGGGATAATAGTGGTTTTGCTCGGATGGCCGATAATCGGCATGATCTCCGAGACGTATGGATTTGTGTTGCTGTTCAGCGGTTTCTTCCCTGTTGCGATCAATTTCTTGAGAAGAGTTCCTGTTTTGGGGAATGTGCTGAACTTTCCTATCATTAGTGGTTTTGTCAGTTGGTTGGCCGGTGACTCAAGCAGGACAACAGTCTAATAGTTAACCAGTTATATGTGCAAAGGCAGCTCTTGCCAGACCATGGTAAGTTTCCGTATCAACTGGTTATAAATGTGTTTCTAACAGTAACAGTAAAATTCAGTGCTAGTTTATATGAAAAATGTGCTGCATGCAGCGTTATTTTTATTTTTGGCACCTCATTATAGAAAGCTAGAATTTTGATTAATAAACAAGCTGTGTAAAGTAGTGAGAAAGTATGAGAAATGATTATCATGTTTTCTTTGGTGGTTCTCCTTTATGCAACGGTGAATCATATTTGCTCTCATTATAGAAGAGGTCAATACGATGTGTAAATAATGTTCCTCAACTGTTCACAGTATTTAATGAATGCTCGACAAAAAGCTAGTTGTTCCTAAATTTTAAATCTAAATATTTTAATAAATCTAAATCAATGACCACACACTTATTAAATAATGTTCCAAAACCATAATTATCCGTTTATCTTTTCATAACATATTATTTGAATTTGTGCATACAGGTATATATATGTTAAAAATTTATTTTGCTTCTCATGTAACCTTTGGATCTATATAACATTTTCATGTTTTGCACCGTAAAAGCTGCTTACTTTTCTTTTTTCTAAAATATGGCCATGAATTGAACTTGTACCGAACTGCTTTTTATGTATCTCAATATTAATGGTAATATTTACTTAATGCCAAAAACATCCCTATATCTTTCTAATATAGAGAATAAATTTTCGTTTTTTAATTATTTAAAACAAAATAATAGTAATTAATGAGAAAATTTATTTAAAAAAAATTAACCATTTAAACAACAATACTCTTGGTTGTACCACGAGTGAGTGTGCATGTTTAACCTATTAAATAATATGCCAAATCAAAGTAAGAAGTACAAAATTTATCAATTAAAATATTGCTTGATTTTCTTCGTTGGTTCCAAAATACTTCAGTACTTACCGACTAACTTTTGGTGACATATAGAACAGGCAATACAGCTACACTTTACAATTATTAAATCACCATGTCTGAACTGGTATATAATGTTTTATATTTGATAACTAATAGTAAAGGCTAGTGTGTTGTATTATTTTTATTTTTCTATTAAATAATTAAAATACCATATAAGTTTTTTATTATATGTCATACAAACTTAAATTAATTTTAGACACATGTAGTAAACAGTACAAGTTTTTTAGTTCAGTAAATAAATAATAATAAAAGTCATAAATAAGCTATTAAAACATTCTCATGTTGACAATTTCCACTGTCTTGAAACCATTTCATTCCACAGGTGGCCAGCTTCACTTAACATGTATCTATAATTTTAAAAAATAGCAACATTAATAAAATACCTCTGAAAACTTTTATTTAATATTGTGCTGTATTATTTTTACTATCTCATAAGTGAAATTTTCAACATAAATTTTATAACATAATGGAATTTGTTTCATTTGTATTTAGAGAGAAGTTGCTTAGGACTAGCCTGAATGTATTTCTGATGTGTCTGCTTGCAGGGGGCAGAGTGAGGCGGAGTCGACCGTTCTCGAGTGCATGCAGAACAGCCGCAGCCGACTCTCCCAAGTCTTCGGTGTCACCACGACGTGCCGCCCGCCGCGAAACTCGCATCACGCGCAACGATCCACCACTGCGAGTCAAGTCATCCGTATTAATGTTACCTCTCCTCGTGTATTCCAATTCCATGTGAATTTTGAACATTTTTGTAAAATATATTGTTTTTTTATTGTTTATTGGTTTTTTTACTTTTTACATGTTGATCTTCAGAAAACCAAATTGACTTCATCAATAAAATAATGATTCCTTTTTCTGATTCTGTTGGTTATGTCAACTTAGGTTTTTGTGTATATGATATTTAAACGATACTCTAAAATCCTAGTTAACTGGCTTCCTTATCAGGGAAATAGCTTTTTTATAAATCTGGTTATTATTGTTAAAATCATTTGACAATTTTTTCTTAAAATTCATAAATCCAATTTCTTTTACAATAAGTTTGATTGATTATGCTACTATTAAAAAAAGGTTACAGTTTCTTGGCTTCATCACCATTAGTACGAAGATTTGTAAGTCAATAAGTATTGTATTGATTTGAAATTATTTACTTGTATGCCATATGTTTGGTAAGTGTGTCTGCAAGGATTTTGGCTGCATCCTCTGTGGAGGAAAAGCTTCTGGAGGATGTGGCTTGCGTCTCAACAGCTACAAAATGGCCATCTCTCATCGATAACTCGGGAACAAATTGTGACACCACCTAAATTTGTGAAACGCATCCAGAGTAAAGTAAGAAAAACCCATCAATAAAAATCCTCAATGGGATAAAACCAACAAATGAGTACAAGCTTGAAGTTTAGTAGACGCGTATAACTGACTTTAATAAAAGTATTACCGAGTTATTGAGTAGCATGCGAGATGATCTTACATGTAGATGCTCCATGAGATGCCCACTGACTGTGGCGGCCAACGTGTCGAGGGGGTCGGAGGTGTGCGGGACCTTGCCCGTAGTGTGCACAAGGATGTCCAACGGGCCGTAGGAGGTGCGCACGTAGGAGGCCAGAGCGCGCACTTGCGCAGCACTCGTGGCATCACACGTGCGGTCTAGCCCGACGCCGCGCCGCCCTGCACGCGCCACTCGACAGCCCGCCGCCTCCAGCTGCAAGGCCAGCTCGCGCCCCAGCGGCCTGTCGGCTCCCAGCACCTGCACCCCACAACTCACCGTAATATACTCGCTGTGCATATTTACAATATGCATGTATCGAGCAAGCCTCACCAGATAACATGGCTAGTTTAAGAGTAAATAAAATTCTTTAAATAGGTAACTGAATGACTGTCATCAAGGAATTTACTAGTGACGTGCTATCACACAAGCATTAAAGCAATGCATGCTATAAAATGTAATATATAATAAGTTGTTATCTTGTGAATGTGGCGTTAACGTAGAAATACTATTGAATGTTTCAGGGTGGACTTGCAATTTTCTTCCCGGTAATGATTTCAATATGAAAACTGTACAACTTAAATACAACACAAATACAATTTTGGTTGCTGGTATATGATATGTGGATGAATTCTAGAATTCAGTAGATAATAGAATCTATACAGGCGACTTTTATGCTACAAAAACATATTGGAGGACTAAACTACTTTTATATTAATTATTCTGAAGTGAAGTGAAACGAAAAGTCTTTAGACAAGGAAGTGTTTGTTTCGCATGCAATTCACCACATTTGAATAATTTGTTGATTTAGCAATTATTTTCATAGCTGGACGGTAGGTTGAGTGGGCGATTGCTCGCGTATGTGGTTAAAGGTTACCAGCGCCAAGCGGCCGGCCAAGCGGGAGCCCCGGGGGGCGGCTCGGGCGGCGCCCAGGCGGCGCAGCAGGCGCTGCAGGGCGCGCAGGCTCAGCGCCGCAGCCACCAGGGCGGCCCCCGCCACCTCCAGCGCTCCCAGCAGCTTGTGTCCCACCTCCATCCGGCCTGCGCCCTCCCTGAAACACGACGACCACGTCATCATCCTTCCGACTCGATGCTGGGACAGAAGCAATTGCACTAACAACTCAGCCGATTTGCAATTAACCAATAGCGTCCCTTTTTTTGAGGATTCTATTGGGCAGTTACCGTTTGGTTATCAGTTGTGTCGCAACGTGCGTAGGAGGCTTCAAAAAGCTGGTTTATTATTGATTGAATATCATCTCTTTTCATGTAATGAAAATTTCACAGTTCATATATAAAGTGTCAGTGGTCTACGGCAGGGGTGGCCAACTTTTGTATACAAAAGATCTAATTTTTATCTTTAAAATGTGTCGCAATCGACTTATTTACATTCCAATTTGGACTAAGTATCTACAATACCAATTTTCTGATACTTGGAAGGCACGGCTCCATGGCACTGAATTGCAGTGTACTACAGGGTTAGGCAGGGAGGTATGGATGATTTGAAATAACACTTACACACTCATTTTCAACGAAACTTAAATTTTATTTTTTCAATGTGTAACTTGGATGTTGCCATTACAAAAGTCTCTTGACGATCAGATACCCCCACTTTTTATCCACCAAGGTTATCCCCACCTCGCGTGGCGCCCCGTTCAAATCATCCATACAACCCTGTATATAGGGTCCCAAATCAACCCTCCATTTATCATGTAGTCTGATAGATATCTGAGTTAAGACATCGCAAGCGATCGACAAAAATTGGCTTCGCGATCGACGTGTTGGCCATCCCTGGTCTACTAAGAAATAAAAGTATTCAAAAACAAATATATCTACATTTAAAAAATCTAGTTCGTGGGATTTCAGATTGTCGAAAAAAGTTCCGGATAGCGGAAAGTTTGTGCAGACACGCGTGAGGATATCCGCTGCCGGGCGGTGATACCGGAAAATATTTATCGATTTTATCAGTTTGCGGAGTTTCAAGGACTCGGTGACGTCAATATTGAGTAATATTGACTTTCTAAAACCAATGACGCGCGAGGGTGATTTAATTTTCCTAAACTTGTTATGACGCTTTACAGTAGAAAAATTTCCATGCATCTGCTCGAGCAGATATTTTTATCTAAGAATATCAGGTGAAAATCGAGTAATGTTTTATCAACGACAAAATAACGTACATATTGTAAATTACGTGTATTGCAAAAATAGAAAGCACCTGCAATTAAAAATTAACCCTTTTAATTAAATTAATATCATCACTTAGTTACGTCAACTTGATACTCGAATTTTCAATAAGAAGCTATCTTTGACTTTCTGATCTACAGAAAATAAATTATCTTTTTGAAAGCCTAGCCTTAACAAGCGAAAATATCATGCATTTAATGCTAAATTACTTTGGTAAATACTATAAAGTAATTGCGATATTTACTTAATTCAATTTAATTATTAAAAAATAATTTACTACCGGTAACCGAGGAAACTTAATTGCAATTCAGTAACTGGCCATGTGTTCTAGGTACTTGGCTTAATTGGCAGACGTAATCAAACTGATAAAAATGAATTATTTTTATAGACATGATGGGCCACGCGGGAAAACCAAAATATTTATAATAAACTGTCTTATGGATAAAAATATAATCTGTTGTCTGTCCCGACTGGCTTACAAGAAGTCTTTTACTCGCAGATTTTAAATAAGATGTTATTTTCGTGCGAAGTAATTTTTGATGTTTACTTTTTTTCGATGCTGAAAAACACTTTTCACTCAGAAAGCGTGAGAGCCTTAGATCATTCCATCTTATGCATTTTTGATTTGATTTTTACAGATATAAAATAGCAACAAGCAACAAGCAAAAACAGTAAATACTTAATAAAACATAATATTTGTGTAGAAGCACCAGGGGACCCACTACACTACTTTCCCCTTAGAAAACTATGCATTCAGCATGCTCAGTGAGATGGTCGCCAACCTCCTCTGAGAAGAGGCACCCGATGAAGAAGAAGAATATTCGTGATAGCTTTTTAAAAAAAAATCACTGTTTTCTGTTATTATTTTTATTTTACCTATTGGAAATGATAATATTTAATAGTATCTGGCATTCGTGCTGCGCCATTGAACCGAACGCACGAGCGATTGTTGTTTTGTTTATTTTTTGTTTGTTTTCTCTTTGTCTCGTTAATATTCATAAGTGAAATGCATCTAGCTGCACGCATAGGCGGTGTGTTGCAGTTTTTGTAACTGCATATTTCAATTGATTGAAAAATGCATTTTCACTCCCATTCGTTGAGGAGGCTCTCCTGAATATTTTCCCCACAAGGCTTTTCAGTCTGACACTGCGGTCTTGCCTAGTTTTCTAGCTACCGGTCGAGGAATGCAATTTCTACAATCAATTTTAATCAGAAATGCATTTCGCTGGCAGATATTATATAAATGGGGTTGCGGAGGCGCGCACTCTCTTCCTGGTTGCACCTCGTCGTGTTCTAGGACTTTGTGTAATACTGGAATTCACATTACCGACCACAAGCGCCCAGCCTTTATTACCTGTTAAATGAATACAGACATGTTTGTTATCTTGAGTCCAGTAATTTTGCAAGGCTATAAAGTAATACAAACTAATGCTACTATTTCTGACTCCTTGATGCTATTAAGTATTACCTCACTTTGTGAAAGTATTCAATATCTGCAGTTTCACATAGACAGTACAAGTAACTTTTACTTAGTACATACATTTAAACTAAATTATATACAATTATACTTTAATAGTAATATTTAAAACGTTGTCAAATTATTCTGTTTAATAAACATCTGCTCCCTGAAAATTGGTTTTACTGAAAAAAACAACAACCCCGATTTTTAATATTATGTCTGTTGTGGCATTGTTTTTTTTTTATTTTTAGCTTTTATTATCCATGGAATAAATATTAGACGTAGTCCGTATATTTTCACTCATGAATTTCACTTAACAGTTTGAGAGATTCTCCCCCGATAGCCTAATTTTATTGGTATTTTTAGCTTTGCATTCTAATATCCGGGTCGACTTCGTGTAGATTTTTTTTATTTACATTAAATTGAGTTTCTGAAAAACCATCGACCAATTAATTAAAAAAATATATAATTATTTTTATAGCTCTTTCTGTAAGAATGAGAATCTATCAATAGATGCATTATAACAAGGTAATATTTTTATTTCAACTCCCTGTCGCTGCCAAGATAAGAATATTGGTTTATCAAATATAAATAACAGCTTATATGTTTTCTTAGTAACAGGGCCACAGTGGGTGGAAGGTTTTTAGTGACCAGGTCGTGAGGTGTAAATTCTCAGATCCCACTTGTTATTTGTTCAAATAACAAAGAGGATATTTTCTCGCTTCGTCGTCATCGTTCTGACAACATATTGTTAGAATCGACAGAATCAATTTGCACACCTCATGTGTCGTGTTGTGTAATCCATAACAAAAAAAATAAAACTGAACAAAAACACACTAAAGTTTAAGTGCACATTCATAATTTTCTCAGTTTGTAATTTTACGTAAGAATTAATTGCATTCTGTGGGAACACAATGCTCAACTTGGAAATATTTTTCTGTGTCTATTTGCATGTTTATAGGATAAAATCTAGTTGCAAGAAAGTTGTGTCTGCCCAACTGAGTAAAACATCACAAATAAGTATTTCCTTATGCTGAAAACTCGATGAAGCGTTACTAGTCCAGCTGAGAAAAATATTTATAGTTATCAATTGAAGTATTTAGTGAGAAGTTTAAATTTTATGACACATCTGCATCTTCTTCCAAGTTTCTTGATATAAAATCTATATTACAAACAAAATAATTAAACGGCCTAAAAAATGTCTATAACTTATCTTCGTGTTTAACGAGTGTACTAAAACCCAAAAATAAATAGTTACAACCCTCATTTCAATAATATTTTTCAGGAATCCGTATCAGAAATTATACTTGCAAGATGCACGTTCCCGCTCTCCCCATTCTGTAACTTGTGCATGGCTGCCATTCTGTACCCTGAGCCTGAGTAAAGGATCGGTAATGGAGTAGTGGACTTTGAATGATTGTGGGGGGATGTGCTCTGGAAGTATCTTGTCGAGGTGGTATTGTTTCTGTAGCTTGCTGCAGAAGGAGTATCAGATCTAAACGCTAGAGCTTTGTAAATAAATGATATACAAAAATGCTCTTGTGCAGCACAAATACGCTGACTTTTTCTTCCAATATAAAACTGCGGTGCAGAAGGACCCACTACACTATTTTCCCCTTAGAAAACCATGAGCACTGGCTCAGCAGGAGGCACTTGATGAAAGAGAAGGTGCAACCAGACGAAATCTCCATCCCCAATACAATGCTTTGGTATCGCATATAATTTGTTGCTTTTGCTATCTTAATGATTTCATAGATTGCTGTCATGCAAAATTTAAGGCGGGTTTCGTCAACACGGAAGACCGCGGCATCATCAGGTCGCGGCACATGGAGGAGAAACAAAACTCGACGCGAGGGGAACTGGGCCAAAGAGAGAATGATTGTACTGTATCGCAACAATACTAGTCTTTTATTCTCCAAAGCGGCGACCAAGTTAATCGGTTTACTTCGTGCGGTTTCAGTGATTACACCATAATTATTAATATTACAATGTGTTGTGTTTTAAAAAGCAAGCCGGTAGTGTAGCTCGACGTAGCCGGGAATATCAGTATGTGCATACTTGCATTATAAAACATTTGATTTCTAATTATGTTTGTCATGCCATATTAGCTCTGGTCCCATGGCTGAGCGCGTAATGCGTGAAAACTACAGTTTTTTTTTTTTATGAAGTGTGAATTGTTTAATGGTGTGAATTTCCGTAGCACAACAATGTACATGAAATTTTTTAAGTATCAGAAAATTTTCAAACGTCATATAGTCTAACAACCTTTTATTGCTGTGTCTAGTTTACAAGTCTTACAAAAAAGCGGTGGGTTTTTTTCAGTAATTTATATGACCTCTGTGGGAAGGTACGTCGTCACGCACCACTGCCTGCAGCTTCTCGGAAGGAGACCATGATGGACGTCATCTCCAGCGTCACGAGAACGCGACCAAGTAAGTACTCCGAGGCTCGTACAAGAGTCTCGTGAACCTTCCTATTTTGTAGGATGTTATTTAGTAACATTTCAGCACATTTAGATACTTCTATCAGCTGGCTAATCTATAAATATTATTTCGCTGACCAAACGATCGAATTACTTTTCATTTTATTTAGAATTTTGTAGCGAAAACTTGCCAATCAAGTGTTTATCCGACTTATTGAAAATTGGTACTGCAATCACACATGGTCAATTAAAAATCTTCAAAAGTGATGCATAAGACGAAATACTGTCTTGTATGATATTATTCAATTGTATTGTCCTTAACTATGAGTTTTCTCTGGTTTATTGGAATGCAAACGCGCTTGCCTTGCCTCTCCAGTCATTACACGTGGCCAGAAGGTGGATGATTATATAATCATCATTACCTCACATAGCTTCATATATCGTTGTAATTTTATAAAACTCATCGTATAGGTATAATTATCCCACGGGGGCTTCTATTTTTTGGTGGTTAAAGAAAGATCGTAAATTCATGTCATAGTTGTGTTACTTTGTAATTTGTATTCATACACTTATATCCTGTTATATTTAAATTATAGTTGCCAGGAACCTGTTCGTAATTATTTAATTGCTTATAATTTAATTGTTTTTATAAAACTTTTCCTTGACGTGCCATATCCATAACCGGGTGCAGCCATTATGCTGCCAATAACGACGTTTACTGCTCTGTAAAATACTATTACATTTATTCATTAAAATAATGTATGGGTGGGTATAATCAGCTTTAAATGTGCTGCCCCACCATGCAATTACGATCTATTTAGCTACAGTTTTTAGTAAAACCAATGTAATCCGAGGCTATTTACGATTAGTGACACGTCACACGCCGTGTGTTATGTGAGTTGGCAGACAAGTATTTATTCTATGGACTTTGCTTATGTGTAGAACAATTACCATTACAAACTAAAATGGCATAATAACGAATGTCATAATATTGTACAGCATTGTGTCTTGGTTAATAATGTATTCACACTTTTTTTTTCATTCTACGTTTTTGTTGTATAGAATAGAGACAATAGAGAGAATGATACTTTCAGATAATGCTTTTACGTTTTAATTATTTCGGATAATCCTAAGTGAGTTTTCACTGGAAAATTATCACTTCTCAGTCTCATAACACTTTTAATCGATGAGGTTTTGTTTTATTTTTTCAAGTAAAAGATTTGCTTCAAACTCAATTGTCGAACTCATCAAATATTCAGATTCATACACGAAACTCCTGAACCATTATTATACATATGCCGGTACAATGCGGTGTTCAAACACTGGTGCAAAATATATTTTAAAGAAGCACCTCTATAACCTCTTTTGCATCAAAGATTGTTTATTGATAAATATGTTGATTCAATCGAACATCAAAAGTGTTATTACTCACAGTTTTATATCAGCTCCTCTAAGAAGTAAGATAACTCGGAATTTAAAGATATTTTACAAAATACATATATAGCTAAAAATACATTTCAAGACTTTTATCGTTTTATATAGTTTAAAATTGCCATACACGTAAAGAAGTGGAGACGACAGTTGGACAGGTTTTCGACTAACTTCTAAAAGCCAATCCTAAGCGTTGCATGATGATGATGAAACGTAAGAGAAAACGACATAAAATGGTATTTCAAAAATTAACATTTTATGCAAATTTTATATTCAAGAATTGCAAAAACAGCAGAGAATAAAATGGATTTCGTGTGTTGAGTCTATCGGAATGTGACGTAATTATAAAAATATAATTTTGATAGTGAATCAGATTGCAGAATCAAAAATACTCAAGTAGAAATCAGTTTTTGAACTCTACTTAGATCTGATTTGATAAACTACTGTAGAATAAATATGTACGTGAAATTACGATTCAATCAATATTTGTATATAAATAAATGATAAACTATCTATTTTATGGATCGGTCAATCAGATGCGTATTTATTACCCATTACGGGTTTATATTGTATTATTACTAATATTTAGTTTATATATAGAAGATGACTTAAAGAAATTTGTGTGGGATATGAACCCACATCTCCTGGCTTACATGGCCGGTGTACGAACCCTTGTACTAACGAATCACTTCCGTTTATCGAGAATTTTTAACAATCATAATTTTAATATCATGATTCATATGTAGAGTTATGATGATTATATAATCATCCACCTTCTGGCCACGTGTAATGACTGGAGAGGCAAGGCAAGCGAGTTTGCATTCCAATAAACTAGAGAAAACTCATAGTTAAGGACAACACAATTGAATACTATCATAAAAGACAGTATTTTGTCTTATGCATCACTTTTGAAGATTTTTAATTGACCATGTGTGATTGCAGTATCAATTTTCAATAAGTCGGATAAACACTTGATTGACAAGTCTTCGCTAGAAAATTCTAAATAAAATAAAAAGTAATTCGATCGTTTGGTCAGCGAAATAATATTTATAGATTAGCCAGCCGCCAGAAGTATCTAAATGTGCTGAAATGTTAACTAATGTGCCTAATCATATTAGTAATAAATGATAAACTCTGTTTTGAGACAAAAAAATACTTCATTACTGCCAAAACAGCACAGTTATAAAAGGTTCTGTGACTGATGACCGTAGTTTGCAGTTGAGAGGAGAGTGCACGCGGCACGACCCGCTCTTGACCGCGGCTCGCCTTGAGCTTGACTTGCCGACTTGTTCATCGGCCTCGGAAAAGGCACTTATGCGCATATCTGATATAATTCTTACCAGAAGGCATTTCCGGGCGACTCTTTCATGACTAACTAAAAATGCAATGAAGTAATATGGCTACCTTAGCTATAGAAGATAAAGCATATAAAAAATATACTACAGATAAGCCGGTCGGCTTATACCTTATCTACCCCCTGTCTCCTTCTAATAGACATTTTCGGAAATTTATACAATCATAATCAAATATATACATGTGTGAAGTTTTATGTAATAAAAACAATTATTCAGAACAAACAAAAACTATTATTATTTAGGTGTGTCTGCGGTAAACTTGTTGTTGCCAAAAATTTAACCAAACAAATTGTTACTAATATGATTAGGTACATTAGTTCATATACAGAAGATGACTTAAAGAAACTCTCAGAAAAATATCATCGTGATTTGTGTGGGGTTGTGTGTTTCTTTAAGTCATCTTCTGTATATGAACTAATGTGCCTAATCATATTAGTAATAATATAATAAACCCGTAATGGGTAATAATAAATACGCATCTGATTGACCAATCCGTAAATAGATACAAACAAATTGTAAGTTAAGTGAACACAAGTTTATCGATGCATTTTGAGTGCTTGTTAAATTTATCAAATCATAAACCAGACGCAGTATCAACATTTAAAATATGGCGAGAAACTTTTATACATAGCACAGGTGCTAAAGTCGTACATTTTTATATTTAAATTAGCAAACTAAGTTAATAATATTAGCCCTTAGAAGATTCCGGCGTTTTTTTCGATTAACTAGAAGACAGGTGCTTCAATCGCTTTTTTGTATGTTGCAAACTAAACAAGGAAATTATTTTGTTAATTTTAAGTGTCTTTGGTAATTCGCTGATAAAATTAACTTCTTTATGCAGGTGAGCCCAGGTGATGCTGTACAAAGCTACATGATTAATGTGCGATCGGTTTTTTTCTATTGAAAAACCCAGCGGTCTCGAGAACGTCTTCTGAAAGTTTGCGAAATTCTCTTTGTGAAAAGAGTCATGTGGTTATACGATGTCTTGCAAAGGATACGAGGCAATAAACTGCATGATCTAATTCTTGCGAGATGCAAATGGGGTTACGGCGCTCTCTCGTGATGTCAGACAACTATTATATGAATAGAGAAATAGCACGATTGTGACAAAGAATTTGAATGTCCAAATAATTTGCAACAAAAGCGCTGTGCTTGTTTGGGCGTGAATAACTATAACGAATTTAAAAAATATTTGAATAGTGATTAAAATGAATAAAAATATACTCATGATGTTTATAGGCACATTAAACCATTCGTCTGCTCACAGGAAGTACATTGCATATTCTGAAAAAAATATTAATTGTGTTCTAGCAAACAGAAGAAAAAAAAATTCGTATTTTTAAAATAATTTTTTTTTTAATTTATTTAGTATACTTTACATTCATTGCAATAAAATCTGTTTTGAAATTTATTGATTTGACGATCGACAATTACCCAAATGCACTTCAATAATCTACGATTCCTCCTTACTCCACATTATTCGTTGTTTTGAATGCAGCTATATTTTTGTTGATTAATTTTATTGGTAGGTTTAGCATAATTCTAAAAAGCAAAATTTATCAAATACCCCACCAGTTATTTAACGTGATATTTTTTTTTATCGAGTAATATTTGATTTTTAATCCAGAACATTTCGTAGTCATCAAAAGACATGCATAATTTTTAACAGTATGGTTTAGGTCAAAATTAAAAATAACACTAAAAATAAATAATTGGAAATAATTCATCAAAAACTAAAACGCTTAGCAGCAAAATAACACCATGACTCAAAAAAAACCTTAAGCGCATTAATTTTTTGACAAAAAACATCAAAACTACCAATAAATCCTAAAAAATGTTTGACATTTCCTGAGAAGCTCGCCTTGAATCTATCGTGATCTATTAAACGTTAAGATCACCGGTTCTTTTTTAAATACATAATGCTAAAAACCAAGGCCTGCCTTTGAAAAAAAAAACACCAGTTATTTATACCAATTTCCTGCAATAAATTTAACAAACTTAATATAATATATGCACATTAAAATACAAATGCAAATTAACTGTTGTAGTAAAATCTAACCGTTTTTAATTGTCGGTGTTCCGTATACACTGAAAACGACTGCAGTCTACTCCCAAGGCCGATGCACCATTCAGGTGCAGCAGGTACATGCACCAGCCCAACAGGTTCTCTACTTTGTCCGATAAAGCCTCAATCCACATATCAAGTGTCGAATACACGAATGAAACGTGTATTTTAAGCATTAATTAATTAATGGAATTGAAATATCAACGGGAAATAATTATATAACTTTCTTAATCTAACAACATTGACAGCACTAGATTCGCAAGGAAATTCAATTTATGCTCTGCACAAGGCCAGGGTAGTAATAAATTATACCCGAAAGAGTAGACAGCATCTGTGGTAAACGTTTTTTTTAATTGGTTCCCATAACTTTTTTATTAGTTAACATGAGAATAAATCATTCAATAGTAATCAAATTATTTTGAATATCATTTCTAATAAATAAAGTAAACGTATCTGAAAATTTAATGATGCTTGTTAGACGGCTGAACATTATTAATTTACTATAGATAAAAGCCTAAATATATATATTATAATATTATTAAAATGTTTATTTTGAGTAACGTCTACCTGTGCTTGTAAGATAGTGTTATCAACATTGTATTAGAAAGTATGGAAACGTACACATTTAAAAAAATAATGTATATTTAATGTGTAATATAATATCTAAAACGCATAAACGGAATATCACAGCTACTATTAATTTTTTTAAGGCAATTTTATTTAATGTTTTTGTTAAATGAATGTTGAAATATTGCCAAATCTACATTCGATGCCAGTCGAGTTTTTTGATTGCCCGGCGAATGCATCGAAGGCTTCCTCCGGTTTATCGCACATTGCCAGATATAAGGTCATTCTGAGAACGAGCCTTCACACCCCCTGGCAATCTCGTCCACCTCGAAGAGCTTTGTCCTCGGTGCTGACAAACTTGAAATCTCTTTCGTAAATATTTGCAAAACTTGCGAGGGTTGCAACCGAAAAGAGTAGATTTTTTATTCAATAAATACCCAAAATATCACTGTAGAAGAAAACATCGCTTCAATAGTTATTTTACAAAACAAGCATTATCAAATATAAAATGAATAATATAAACACTTTCCTCATTCTGTTGCTTGTGCATGGCTGCCATTCAAAGAATCGGTAATGGAGTAGTGGATTTTGAATGATTGCGGAGGGATGTGCTCTGGAAGTACCTGCTATTGTTTCTGTAGCTTGCTGCAGGAGTATCAGATCTAAACGCCAGAGCTTTGTAAGGAAAGGATTGCAGCAGCAATACGCCTATTTTTCCTTTCAATATAAAACTGCGGTGTAGACGGACCCACTAAGAAACCATGAACACTGGCTCACCATGATTATATGCTCAGTGAAATGGTCGCCAACCTCCCATGAAGAAAGGCACTTAATGAAGAATATATTTTTTTCTGGCGTACGCGCTTCATGAAATTACCGCGACACAAGTGTCAACCGATGATTAATTCGCAGCAACAAATCGATTTTATTATATAACTAGAAATGTAGCCCGTCGCAGAATGACGTATTCGATGAACGATGCAATAGTGTTTGAACATATGTTTGAACTCGAAAGACGCTGCTCACGTTTTCCTTCAAATTCACTGCTTGACGTTTCTGTCACATTTCGTGTCACAGACAACGCGTCACTTTCCCTGACTGTTCTTTATTTGAAAAATTCTAAATTTGAAATTCTCGCGGTGAACAACAGAATCCTGTAATTCATACACATTGAAACTCGCTAAAGCATATTTTATAGTTTTATTCAATTAGTTTAGGAATTAAAATATTATGCTATCGTCTTGAAATTCAGCATATAACTGCGGAAAAACTTACCAAAGCGTTGTATCTTTTAAGATATTCTATAGAGAAGCAAAAAATGAAACATACACACACACACAATGGATATTATTATTATAGATACCTATTAGACTTTAATGTGTTTCCGTTAAGTGGGAGCAGGGCTTAATGCTGCAGGTGCGGCCCTGCATTCCTGGTGGTCCTTCAAGGTGGAAAGGCTCTTTTCCTTCGGCAGCGCAGCCGCCAAAACAAACATGGCGCTCTGCATTTACTTATCTTTAAAAGGCCGCGTTTACTTTACGGTTATCGACGCCCGACCGCAACATGGCCGGAGCCATCTCAAGCAATCAAAAGACTGGAGTTACAAAAGTGTAAATCCATTACTGCAAATTAACCACACATCGATGACGCAGTAGCTGGTTTTTTTTGTTCTTATTTGGAGCCACTGAAATGTTTTGTAACAATATATTTCAGGTGAAAGAAATATAGCATTTATGAATCCATGATTCATAGTTGTCACAACCAAGCTTCGGATAATGTAATAAATTAATGTTATTAATACAAAATAATATTTAATCTAAAAACATGATAATGGAGTCAACAAGTAAACACGTTTCCAACAAAATATGATTTTGTGTATTTAATCAGAGCATTACTTCCGTACTGGCAATTATTTAGTGATTCTAGAAACGCCGCATTTCTGGGTGTTATGACGCATTTTTCTTTATGTTTCCGACGTTTCGGTCCCGGTATTGGACCGAGGCCGGTACCGGATGGCCCCAGGACCGGAACCGAAGCGTCGAAAATTTCATGAAATAAACGCAACATGACAAGCAGCATTCCTGAAAGTAACGGCGGCCAACAATAACATTTTACAATAATACCACTGCGACAAGCTCTTCGAGTCAAGCTCTACGCGGTCTCAAAACTCATGGTTTACAAATTATAATGAAAATAATACTTCGTAGAAACTAAGCCTCTCTTTTTAGTAGATACCATGACTTTTGAGGCGTGACGCGGCTGTGTATTAGAGAAGGGGTTGCGGGACCGGATGTTGGTCGGATAGGATGAAATCATTATTAGGTTGTATTAACTGAACCGTAAAAGAGTAATTATTAATCCGACATGGCTATAGTGCAATATGGACTCCGGAAATTATGCTAAATTGCTTACCACGTGATTATTAACAAGTCAATTTGTATTCCTGTTTTGCCCCTGGCGTATGAAAATAATTAATTACAAGTCATAGCAAATAGTTGCACACATATTTACATCTTATTACAATTACAAATACGGATATAATAAATTTTATAAATAATATAATGTCTGTCAAACCAAAAAATCCAAAAGGGGTTTACACAAAACAAAGGTTTTAACCGCAAATCATGACATTAAGTTTCTTCACCCCTTTCCTTATTCAGCTTTCTCCCTCTCACTCAACCCTGGACGTGTTTTTGTTAAAAATAGCATCTGTGCCCTCTTTACAATCACAAGGATATTGTTAAAAGGGATACAATAAAATCAGTGTCGCAAAAACCACTTTTGTGGAAATTAATTAATAAATGTTGAATGAGTTTTTTTTTTTTTTTAAAAAAACCAAATGTTTTTTTTTAAATTTTAATTAAAGTGTTTAAATCACAAACACTATAAAATTTACATTAGAATTAACATAAAAGTCCACACCAAATAATTAAAATTACTTTCGGCATATGTGGAAGTCAAAATATTATACTTTATATAGATAAGATGGTGGGTGGCTAATTTTGTTACGAAACTAAGAAATATATTTTTTTTGGCTGGGCTAAAAACTATTTTATTGTTTTCATTTTCAGACCAAGGGCAGCAGTCGGTGCTAAAAATTAGTTTTTTTTTTTAACTTTCAATGACCGCCAGCATATTGTATAATTTGAATGCATTTATAGATTCACAAATGACAGAAACCATAAATCTCTCAATTGTGCAAGTTTTTATATGGATGGTATATCGATTAGAAGGTCTTCTGCAATTATCGAAGGTTTCATATGCTGGTAGTATTTCAAAAATATTTTTAATTATCGTTTAACTCCCAGCCTATACACCATGTCTTGAAATAAATAATACTATCTTATATTCTCTGATTATCATATATTGAAAAAAAGTCGCATTACTTTTTTTGTAAACGATACCAAATACTGAATATTTTTATAATAATTAAAAAGCAAAGATATCAATGTGTGGTATTACAGACAACGGGCAATATGAATATCAATTTATTTAAGGAGTGTAAATGTATGCAATATATGTAGGTAGTCACTTTATTAGTGACGCCATCTCATAACACGTCCTTTTGCAGACAAAAAAATAAATTATTATTACACATAATAATTAATTGTCTAAATGCACAGCAATATAACTTTTAGAAGATGTAAGCCATTTAGCTAATTAGTACACGTGATCGCGTAGCCTGTGTGCTCAGCAAACTGTGAACACGTGTTTCCACAGCAAAGTAACCTTAGGCAACGGAAAGTCCTTTGTTAATCCGATAATTTATTGAATTAATATTGCAGCAATATGTGAGTGGACCCGCGACAATACGCATCCGGCGGCCGCCAACTTCCACGGCAAACACTCCACCCGGACTCGAATCATTGTTCCAAGGATCAGGCCTGCATATCTCACACCTCAGCCGAGGTTTTGCCGCACAACCCGAAGCCCGGCTTGGGCTACTAGAACCTACAGCCCTGTAATTAGAATACAGTAATACCCCGTTTTACGCGACCCCGTTATGCGCGGTTTCACTATAATGCGAATTTCAAATTTCGCGTAAAAATGCCTCGCATTACGTGAATTTCTTATTTTAAGAATGTGTATGAGCATAATGTAATCATTGACTTCTCTTAACAATTAAAAACAGCGTTGGGTGTTATGAACGTATTTTACAAGAACGTAAAAGAAACGCTACCCAAAAGACAATAGATGTATTTTTCAGTAAAAATAACATGTAATACTGCATAAAGTGTTTTTAGGATAAAAGTGATTGATTCAAATGATTCGTATTTTTTTGTATTAAGTTTTGACTATGTTTAATCGTAAGTCCCGATATACGCGAATTTCACTTAACGCGATTTTATCCGGAACGTATCCCTCACCTAAAGCGGGATATTACTGTATTCACTTTTGCATGAATTTAATTGATTTATACTAAAACAAAATAATTTAATTTCAACTGTTATTTGGAAAAAGTTATTATCACAATTGATTTGAAATAATTTCTCATTTACTTCATATAAGCACTGAGCTTTCAGACGATCAATATAAATAGTTTAATTTATAATACTAGACGACAATAATTGAGAATTTATTACTATTAAATCGACAATTCAAATAGCTCATAATTTTTCCTTTTCGACAGAAATCATCGGCAGCTTATTGATAGATATTTTTTTATTGATTTTTTATTCGTCGGGCTTTCCGGTCGCTTCAGTGTGGTCAAGGAAAGTGCGGAAAAGGAAAAATGACCTTTCATTAAAATAATTACAATGATTTTGGAATACTAAATAATTGCCAGACAAACATAAAATAACCGATTTACGACTCAAAAACATCATTCACCGCATAATTATTGACTGAAATTTTCTTTATTTAATAATTTATTCATTTTAACAAAATATAAAATATATTTTAATTTTAAGTGTTAATAAATAATCGGTATTCGTATGATTGTACGATTTAGAAATCGACAAACACAGTAGATACAAGCGTTAGTAAATAAACCTAGATTAAAGAAAAAGGTATATTTTGACCTTTTCCGGTGTGAATTCCTTGATTCGTCATCATGATTTATTTAATAGCATAATATATAAATGCTGGTTTTTACGTTATTTAAATTCACAAACCTGTTTTGTACCTTCAGAAGATCATTTCAGTCATAAAATTACCATTTCCAAAAGATTATTTCTTTTAGAAAACCTACAAAACCTTGAATACGATTCTGGACACAGCGCCTCCTCCATCTTGAAAAATAATACCAATTTAAAACTTGTTTGTCTGCTTTATTATCACAAGAACGCTGTGTCGTGTTGCGAGAAATACACAAATCCCCGAAACGAAATCTTATTAACTGTTAAACATATTTGACTTTTAGGAAATAACTTTAACAGTTGACATTGACAAAATGCTATTATAAACCACACCATGTGAAACTTGCTGTAAGCAAAAGGGCCCTACGCATCCAAAGATTTATTGCTTTCCAAATCAGCTCTCTAGCCATAAAAGTAAGATATATAATTTATTAATAATAAATAATTTCGAAAATTTCTTAAACCCACACCAGATAACTGTGAAATACAAAATAACTATCATTTTCTATTAAAAAACCATAATTAAAAAAATATGCTAATGAAACAAAAATTTGTTTAATTTAAAGCAAAAATTCCACGCAACGTCAGTAAAAAAATATAGTTATTAAATTTATACAAGAATTTTATATTATTTACTGTATTTATTTGGAGATCTCTACGAATACCGGAACGTTAAAATTTTGTTCTTCAGTAAAGGCAGACCAGTCAAAGGAAACGTTTGTGGCTTTGAAACCTGATCATATTTTTTTGGATTACAAAATAGTCAATAAATGGTTTATCGCACTTCAGCAAAAGGTACAATATTAATAAAAATATATACAGTATAATCGATAATGTTGAATTGGTTAATTTTTTTGGTTAAATAGCTGTTTTTTTTAATATTCGTTTAATATTTATTTATGAACAACGCACTACTTTCTTGAGTTCACCCGGAGTACAAGGTGACTCTTGAAACTCATACAAGATATACAGCATGGATCTTTTTACACTCAGTCTAGTTTTTTTTTTATTAATTACAAATAATAAGCTAATTACTTAGAGGTATGCATTTTACAATAATATGAAAAAGTTTTTTTATGAACACAGATGTGTTGATTTTTAATATACGGTGTTAAAATACTTTATATTCTGTCTATGCAACTAGATTTTTTTATTTATTTTTTTAAAGTAATGTAGGTGTCAACCTACGTGATAAATTTAAAAAAATCAATCAATCAAATTACTATTAATATATTTAATGAATAAAGGCTGTAATAGCCTTGAGTCTTTCCAAGTAAACAGGCACTGCGTAATGTCGTATTAAATTATGGGGTAATATTGGGGTATTTGTTTTATTTTTCACCAAATCATGTTTAACACTCTGAGCTGGTACTTTTTACATTTTTTTTAAATAACAGAATTAAGATAGGCAATAAAAATTATTGCCAAAATATGTCTGATAATGTCCAAGTTCGGTAAAACTTAAATTTATTGTAATCAAAATATATTTATTTTATAAAACTTCAATTTTTAGTCAAAAGAACTACCAGTTTAGATTTATTTTCCCCTTTCAACATAGATGTATTATACGCATACAATGTGTCTTTTAAATCAACAGATTTAATCGTTCACATCAAACATGTTTCAATCACTGACCGGTGATTCAAAATAAGGCAAACAACCGCGTCATAAATAAAATTTCGAAAGCTGAAGTTTGTGACGCGCCTTCCTTGGGGTCAATGCAAAGCAATAAAAATGAAAATGTGTGGGCCTGACCTTCCCGGCCGGACTCACAGTGCATCAGACCCACTGCACCGCAGGACTTGGGGAAAGCCCGACATATCGAAAACTTCCTAGCAATTACCCTACATTATCAAGAAAACGAGGTCATCGATGGACAAGGCATCTGGTTTTTAAACTGCTGAAATCATATAACTTTTGCCAAGTCTTTAAAAACATTTTTTCTTGACTGTTATTTGTCACGTAACAACTAAGTAATTGTGGCTTAAACAGCGTTATGCTACTATTTATTTACAGGGAATTAACAGGGAAGAATTTAAAAAGGTATTATTAGTTTAAATATATATAATACACGCATCAAAGTATGGGTTTAAGGAGAGTAATGTGCGTTAACCAATGCTGCGTGTTATCGAGAGTTCCGCTTCGCGTTCAGTTCTTCCTGTGTTGTTTCAAAATGCGGTTAGATTCCGCCTGAAAACAAGAACAGGACAGAAGGAACACGAAGATTATTATAGAATAATGTTTTTAATAAATTACTAAGGAGTTACATTATACCCTTACTGACTACGGTGGGATATATTCATAAAAATATCAATGGCAGAAGATATCGCAGATAAGTCATAAATACTTTCACCAAAACTGAAAACTTATTGTTAGTGTCTTATAAATATATTTGGTATATCATATAATCAGACATGAAAATAAATTATTCACCATGATAGTAAATTGCTCATGCCTAATTTTGAGACATTGTGTGATTGTTTGAGTAGACAATTGGCATTTGCAAAAAAAAAGTTTTATTTACACGTGATGGCCGCCATAATCTTAATTATTTTTAAACTTTTTCATCTGAGTCTTGTTTCGCTCGCATCCTCGGTCATGGACATTAGCAATTTTTATTGGTTTACAGCTCGTCTATGTTTATTATTGACTCGCTAAAATATTTCAACTGTTGTAAATTGATGCTTCGATAGCCTTGAATTTTGATTGGAAATAATAGATTTTGTTAATGGTAGATTCGAGTGTAGCTATTTATTTTGAACGGCGTAGTAAATTATATGATAATTTCAGGTTGTTAATAATGATTTTAATAATTTTATATCCGCGTTATATAAGTATACAATTAAAAAACTGATTATCATAAAATCATCTTTGATACACTGTCAACAAATACAGGTACGAATATTACCTTGAATTTCAATACTGGTACTTACAATAACAAGTACAATTGCATCGTTATTGTTATTTACAGCCACATTGAGTTTATTTATGTCAAATAATATAAGTTTAGGCGTTTTTTTATCTCTCAATTAAAGAGCATGAAGGGTTTGAAAATGATTTTTTCAACAGATAAGTGTTAAATATGATTTCCTCCACGTGTTTATAATTTATTTAAATAAATACTTTAAACACGTTTCCTATTTACTCTCATTGTTGTGTGTAATTTTTTTTCTATATTAAGCTTACATTATATAGACATTAAAAATGTACAAACATAATCATAAAATAACTCTATAAGCCCTTGCAATGGCGTGCAGAGGCTTATATAATGTACGCAACAAGTAAACAACCTTACTTCGTTGACACAATTTATTTCAGTCATTCGTGTATTTTTCTTTGATATTAAAAATCATTTTTTAATATGTTTTGAATATAATTTGAAGCCTTACCCTAGTGAAAAGTATTTTTACTCATTTTATTTTGTTCCTGCTACTTGTTAATCCTGTTCTTCGCAAGCATACTTGCTTGCGAAGAACAGGATTGTATTCCGTGACCTCCCTATTCGTCTGGTACATTGCTCTTTACAAAATAGACTATAAATTACCATAAACTTGAGCATCTGTTTTAAAACTATTCATTTTAAAATCGCAAATATATTATAATATAACAAGAAATTTGATATGACTTTAAGATGTAGACAAAGGGTAAATTGTGGCGAAAATTCATAAATAATACTGTAAAACTGGGAGTCATGTTTGAAATTTATCATAAATAATTTATTTTTTATTTTTAAAAGGAATTTTTATTTACTTTAAAAAGGATTTCATTTAAAACTGAAATACATCTTAATCTGTATCGTATAAATATTTTATTTATTGATGCACAGTAAAATAATGCACAAAAGCTTTTGATTTTACATTTACCTTTAAAATCTCAATATGTCACCGATAGTCCCAAATAATATATATAATGCTTTTTACAAAGCCGGTTTTATCTAATACAGGTCAAGTTGTATTAAAATAAGCCGTTAGCAAGTTCAATGCTCTTATTATTAAATATCTTTTATTTTCCTTATAACGATAATAGAAACTGTAAATATTGATTTAACTAGCAAGAGTTACAGAAGAATTCTTTTTTGGTATTTAACATAGTTGAACAAAATAAAATATTTAATATCATCTTACCAATTTATCCTTGCGGAGAATGGTTTTTCTCAGAAATTTCAGTTCTTCGTTGGAATCCAGACATCACACACTGACCAGAATAATCTGCACTAATTTACTGTAGATGGTCATCTTGAGTTAATGAAAATTTTTTGCAACTCGCAATTATTCACTAGAAAACTCACACGATAAATTTCTCATACGATATAGATTTAAATTATTTGCGTCCAATTTTTATAGAATGCTGCTACCAAGTGAACAATAGGCAGAAGGAGCTCTACGATTGTTTAATATACAATAGACATCGAGTCATAGCATTAAAAGACCTCAACGAATTACACGTGTTGCCTCGTCGGCGATCCGACGGGTACTGAGTGATGCCGAGGACTGGGTCCGACGCAATGGCTACTGAGAAAAATGAAACATGGATACAGATCAAATATTTTCAATAATAAAAGTCAAATATATCAAATTCACATAACATTCTTAAGTACATAAAAAAAACAAACATTTACGATAATGAAGCAATGTTTAAAAAAATATATGCGTGTATTATATATTTACGTCGGGTCAATGTTTTAAAATTTAGAGATGATTTTTATCACAAGTAGCAGATAAAATGCTGATGGTAATTATTTTGATAATTACCGTGATAATAAATATTTTTCAGGTTAAATGTATTAAAATTTTCATTGTCTAGTAGAGCCCATAAAAAAATAACCTACAATGCGCGGTCAAGCCTCAAACCTCTTAAATCTTACCTACATTATTTGTATTTTATCTTTGATTTTACATATCTTATTATAAAATGATAAATTTGATATGTTATGAAACAAGCCGTTGAATAAATAGTTATACTGAGTACGTGAGCATTATTTTTTGTGTACTGAAAAATGCAATAGTATTATTAATTGTTTCGTGCGAAATTGAATCAAGCGGGAATTTTTTGTTGTTATATTGGAAATCCCCTCTCGGTATATAAGAAATTCTGAGTCAATGGACGTTCAACTTACAGAGCCAACAAAAAACATAATAACTTTTATATTTTTAATTTGCAAATCTTAATAAGCTTAGCCTTAGGTAGGTCCGAGTGTATGGCGGTTTCCCAGAAATATGTTTTTTTCAATGTATGGTTATGAATTTACATTGTAAAATCAATGCTCGCCAGCGGTCAATATAGCTTATTAAACATGACTATATGTTAACTATATATTTTACAAATTTAACTTTGTACTTTATGGAATTTTGACTGTCAAAATTCTTATTGTGTAAGTGTATATCCTATTTTCTTATACTTAATAAAAATTTAATGACATTAAAACATTCTTAAAATTATTAAAGTATGAAATACAGAATTTAGTGGCATTAGTCTTCGCAAATATTTTTTTCGATTTTAAACGTTAAAAAAATATTATCCATGATTTTTATATTTGTTATATACCATAAGACAAAAAATAATTTTATCAATAAATATCTTCATTGCTTATTAATTTTTGAATACTACTTACTGTATTATTGATAAGCAAGTTGCATTAGTAATTAATTAAAATTTTGTTTAGCCAAAATTGAGCATTTTAAATATGTTGAAATTTATGGAAAAAAAAACTGTTCGTTGAAATTTGGAAACTTATTTTAAAAAAGTTGTTTTTTTTACTTGTATAATAAAAGTTTGTATATAAACTGCACAGCCACTGAAACAAGACTTTATTAATTATAGCTTTGTATAAATTATTCCACGATATGATAAATTACCACTCAAAAGCGATTAGAAAATTATGCCTTCAATGATAACTTCTAATAGATAAAACTCAAAATGAGCCGCAATATTTTTTCATGTCAAGTAAATATTTTAGAATAGACCGACTTCCCTGACTTAATCCGGTTTCTGGCGCGCAGGCATTGCTGACAACTTCCTCTCTCTTCCACTGAAATATGTCGTAAAATTGCATCCGAATGAATAATTTTGTCGTTGTAGCACTCCCATATATAAAGCCGAGTATATGTTATAAACAAATTGACGTTTTCGTGGGAAATCTCAAAAGATGTCAGAATTTCTAAGACGCATTATTTATCGTAGGGCTTGGTTTTTACACGCCCACATTTTTCATACTTTCATTTTATTCATAACTGATGTTATTTATATTTCGTTTGAAAGGTTATACATATAAAGCTTTGCGCTTCAAGTAAGAAGTAAGTTTTTTGATTAAGCATCCCTTGTTTTATATTAATCAATAAATAATATGTTTAAATGTCATGAGAAGTTATCATAATAAAACATCTTATTTGTCGACAAGTGTTGTCCAAATGCGTAAGTCAACTCAAAGATCGTGATTCGTTTCTAGTATTTCGCATTAATTTTAACTAAATTAAAGTCAATATAAATGTTGAGCTAGTTGTTATAATACTTTATTTAATAACCTGCGCATACTACTTGTTTTATTTTATTATATTAATGAAAAAAATAACTTGTGTTTATTCGTTCTTATCGTGGTATATTACTTTGTATAAATATACACCTATTCCTGTTAAAGCCAATGTTTTTAAATACACTTCAATGACTATTTGCAGAAACTATATCTAAGAAATATGTATATCTGACGGAAATACTATTCAGTCAGAAAGATCAATATTGATAAAACGTGAAGACACGTTGTCGCTGTTTATCTGTTTCGTCCCACATTCACAAGTGTACCAGGAAAAACATTTCAAATAAAAAGCTAACTTTCGCTCAAAAATATAACACGACACACTTTGGTTCAAACCATTCTCGTAGATGCTATAAATATACTTAAAATTTATTTACAAAAAGACCAAAACATGCCTTTAGTATTCATGATTTATATATACAAAAAAATATTTTTCCAACGTACAAATATATAATGATAAATGAGATATACTTTTTTTATACCTCCATTTCGACTCAATCAATAGTAACTCTTGCATTCAGATAATATTATTTCAAACATAATTAATTATTTGTTGGATACAATTTGGGGTCACCTGTGTGGAAAATAAAAAAGCAGACTTTGGCAATGATCATTGTGCGGCGCGTCATTTATTCAGATTACTCGGCACATCCGAGCGCAAAAAACTAACAACATACTTTACTTTACTTTTATAATGACTATAATAAGCTCATTTTTATCACTGCCAGCTTTGTAACCACAGAAAATATTAGTATTGATCAGTGATAGGGAAAATTGACTAGGGTCTGCCTGCTATGAGGATAGTTTCATCAGCATAACGTATGTTGTTTAGTGGCCTATTATTTATTTTAATATCGATTTAACAATCATCATGGCCCTCGGAGTCCAGTTTGAACAACGTTGGAGATAGGATGCACCCTTGTCTAACACCCTTACAATTATAATCTCGTAATCGAATAAATGTTTGAGTTACAAATGATTATTTTATGGATTAGTGTTTATTTTATGGCTGTACTATATATTATAAGAAGGAATAAAGAAGACGCTGTCGGAGCTGGAAGATTACCTGACGGTTTCCCAGCTCCAGTGGAATCAAAAATAAAAAAAAGTTTAGGGTTTGAGGTAATAGAATCACACATAGAGCAATGATAAAAATATTTATTTAGCTACTTAGGATCATCGATTCTACTTTTTCACATTTCATTCTGGGCACTTTGGACCATTCACTGTGACCTGAGCACTCTAATATGTTTTTACGGATTAATTGTGTCTTAAGTCTTAGCCTTCGTCACACACGAAGTAAAATTTTCTAAATATTTAAAAAATATCTAAATGTTATGTCGCGTTGTTTTCTTCGTCTCTCCCCGCGGAAGTTATTTTATTAAATTTCTCAAAAATAACAACCTTATAAAACGATTGATTGCTTGTAGTTGTTATCTGCTGCAAAATAACGCGAAGGCCACTGCGAATAAGGAAACTCGAACGATGTCCTTGAAACAATATTTGCAATTACACTTTGATCTTCCTTAAAGTATTTTTAATATAAATTGATAATTTTAATGCGGTTTTATGGTGTTTAAGATATTCGCATTGTTTTAGTACAAATGTTCGTATTATTAGAAGTCAGACATCATATCATTACTAAAAGTAAGGTTCGGACCAATGTTTTAATTTCACAATGATATAATTAAAGGCATGCATGTATTCAGTACATTAAATAAAATCAAATGAACGTACAACACAATTACGCAATAGATATTGTAAAACATTTTTTCTAGCAAATTACGCAAATTTAGCCCAAAATTAATTTGGATATTTCTTTCGTTACGTAAATCGCCGGTTTTGTTTTGTTTCGTTACAGAAATAATATTGCCTGTAATATTCGATTTCACGAGGCGAAAAGTTGATTGCAAAATATTGTTAAACGGACAGAATCATGGCGACCACCAAAGCTTCAGAGGTCGACGATTGAATCAGATTGGACAAGAAATGCTTGAATACGAAACTATATCAAATAAAACTCATGGCGTTGAGATGTTTTTTTGATAAACATCTCAAAGAACCGACACGAAAATAACCGGTATAACTGCATATCTATCTGCACATATCACAATAATAATAAAAGCATTCTGCATAAAATTACAATACTAGAGACGTGGATAACAAACATTACAGATAAAAATAAATAACTTAGTGAATGTTCAATAATTTTAGAAAAGGGTGCAGTCAAGAATCTTCCACCATAGCTCTACTTTAATAAAAAAAAATTGTTTGAACTCTTCGTCGTTTATATAAATAATATTCTTGCGCCTTACTTTTTTGTTTTTTTACCGAGACTAAACTATATCACCTAAAATAGACTGACGCTATTTATTAGCTTTCTACCATTCGGTTGTCGGTTGTGTCGCAGTATGTGTAGCCGGCTTTAATTTTCTTGCTTCTGAATATTTTATAAATCATCTGAAGGCTAAATAACACGAATTGATTTCAAATACATACTTTATTAAAATATTTCCTGATTAATATTTAATTGACGCCCACACAGACTTACTGGTTTACTTATCATTTTAGGTAAATTTAAATGAATTGCTTCAATCAATATATAAGATCATTGATTACTCTCGTTCGCCAAAAATAAAATTTCCAACTAAAACTGGTTATACTTTAAATTTTTCGTTTGCTGAAATGGTATTTCAGGTTCTTCACGTCAATTAAGTTAATACACTGCAATGATGTATTGCTTATCGCTATCGTTGATAATATAAAATATATGCTGATTTTATAAAGTATCCATCAGTTATGTCATTACTATGTATAATATATTGTTGGTTCACAAAGTTGTGCTGTAGATTTTCTCAATTTTATCTTTGAAATGCGGTCACTTCAATGGTTTTTTTTAAAACAAGAATTTTTAACATTTGAAGTGTTGCGTTAAGATTTTTCATTAATTTGTAGTTATTTTTAAATAAATAATTGTATATATTTTGACCTTTCTGCTAATGCAACCCCCGTACGATGCCTCTTGATTCGGGCCTGCTGATACACATGGTTTTACAAATCTCATACTTAATACCGACTTGCTATTTAAATGTATCACAGGTAATTAATTGAAATATTTAAAGTTTTATTTTGCAGGTATCTATTTAAATAAATTTATATGAAGATTGATTGGCAATTCGTTCGTTATTAACGACGTTAATTAATTGGTTTCAAGGAGTAGTTGACCTTTATTTTGTTACAGGTTACAAATACTTTGATTGCATCATTTTTATATTATACCCACAGAATCTTCCTTTTACAGATTACTCTAGTTATAAAAATAATATTAAATGCATAAACTTAAATTATATGTACATAAATTGAAGAAAGTGTAAAATTGCAGTATTTAGCAGTTGCTAAAGACGTATTAATTAAGCACCACCTCATCTTAAACATAAATAAATATTTATAAAGTAATTTAGTTTTTTTTTTTCTTTTAATTATTAATGTTATTTCAATTCATTTGATGCTAGCAGTTTCGCCGACACGCTTGGTTTACATTATGAAACTGAAACCAAAACCAACAAAGGATGTAAGCGAAACAGACACAAAAAAATATTATATATTAATTTATACATAAAATTATTAAAAGAACCTATTTTTAACACTCTTTTTGGATGTTAATCCATTGAATTGATTTTGTTTTCGTATGTCTTAACTAAATTACCAAGTGATTCGGAATTTATTTTTTGTTTACCGTCACCGCATTTTGGAGGTACAAAGCTTTCAAAACAGTTAATATCACTTCAATGTAGATTTTTTTAATGTTTCAATATGCATACTTGATTTATTTTTCGTAAACAAAATTGTCGAGTGATCGTGACTCGGATCTGCACTCTGCGGCGGCCATTTGTTTTTGAACACAGGTTTAATATTACCATATCGCATGGCGTAATTATACGAATACGTCGTAAATAGCTTTGCGTGATGACGATATTAAATTTTTAACCACAAACTATTGTTTTTCTATCTGTATTGTTAAATAAGCCCTTTGAACTGAAGAGATCTTGGATGTCTCCAGATCTTGGATGCTACGCCTAGTTCTACTCTTATTTCTTTATAAGGTTGCGTTTAAATTACTTGCTACTGTGTAAAAGTATTCGCGAATTAAAAGTATGTCGATTATATGATTACAAGTACATATTAAAATATTATGAAAAAAATCACACATGCATTTAAAAGCTGACATTTTTTTAATAGACAAGTTTTTTGTACAGACGTTCATATCAATAAATTATATTTGTCATTTACGTTAGATAATCGGATAAAATCTTAAAAAAAACTGTACAGAGTGTATACTTTGGTAAAAAAGGTATCCTTGTTACTATTATCCAGGAAGGAAGGTGTGGGTAATTAATAATAAACACGTGTTCCTGTCGAGGAACACGAGTACACGAACATGCTACTCTGTCGCCAATTGGCATCCAAAAGCGGTAGTTTATAATACGATAGAAACATAATACAATGAAAAGTAATGGCTGGTCTTGTCATACAAATATAAACACAAAAGCAACGCATTTGATGTGATTGGATTGTCGGGAGTATTTCATTAAATGCAGGATTGGACGTCAATGGACTCGGTGAGTACCTGTGAGGTATCAATCTCTTTCACCCTAATGGCTGCAATTTGTTAGTTTAAATAGCGATACGCTGCCAGAAAATATAAATTACGTGCACGCAACAACATATGCGAGACCCAATACGCAATCATCGGCCGTGACAGAGAATGGCGGCTCAGTGCACTCTGCGACCTGCCGGTTGTCTTTTAATTTTGTCAAATGATTTTATACTTAGTAATGATATGAATGAGCTATTTTTTAAGAAATTCTCAGACTGTTGACCCAAATTATCATCTCAACTCAAAAAATATAGTTTTTTTTGTTCTTTACACCTATATTTTATTTTAATACTCCAGTGAGAATATGGGGTCCCAGGAATCTGTAAGAAAGTCGAAATCGCCTTAGGATAGTCTTACTTTTTTTTTTCTACGTTAATTTATAAGCAGGCTTTGCTTATACAATGTATAATACTATAGTGCGTTTACAAAATGTTATTTATTCCACGTACATTATAATATTATATATTAATAATAAATAAAAATGATATTTATTATTTACAAACTATGCGTTTTACCGCGTTTATGCGTTTTTTTTGCAACCTAAATTTAATTTGAAAATATTAAAATAAAAAACTTATATTTTTAATTGTAGATAGAAAATCAAAAGAAGGTAGCTTCAAAGTGGATTTTATTCTTGATATTGAGAAATCTTCAGATTGAGTTTACCGACAAAACTATCAATATTGTAAGTCATGCATCTTCTTTAATTGTTGATTATTAATGATAATTAAATTAATCTACATTTTTACATATTTATTGTAATTCAAGTTTATTGGTTAAGTTCTAGTAGAATATAATATAAAAAAGATGGCAATAGTAATTAAAAAAGTCTCTTCAAAGTACTGAAGCTCGACGATAAAATATTACTTTTAAAAATTACAATAAACCCACGATTAAATAAACTACTTACATCATTAACTTCATTTATTTTCTATATAAATAATATAGTGGTTATAAATATTTAATCGAAGAATTGAGTAAAGTAACCCGTAACCAAAGTTAAACTTTGTGAATCCAGAGCAAGCAACGCAGTCCGAATATCACAAGCTCTAAACGGCTGATTAAATCTAACGAAGCCGTCAAATACGTCACATAAATTAAATAAAACGTTGGCTTGCATAAATAAATATGTTTGGTTTAACATACAAAATAGTTACAGTGTCATTTTACAATATGTTGATCTAAATATCAGAACAGAGAAATAGCGTTTTATGAAATCTGTGTCGCGTATTCGACAACTTGGTAATTCAATCAGTTTTCAGAACTCGAGCATAACTCAATGCAATGCACGAGCACTAAATAAATTGCTTTTAATTAATAATTTAAAAATCAAACATCAAACACTGTCCCAGTTAATAAAACTACATCACATGCTTCAAACATAGCGTAATGGTGTTATATTTGCCTATTATTTTCATATGAGTATGTGTGAATTATTTGAGGAACATGTCCCTCAATAAGCATAAAATTAATTGTACCAGTATTTTGATACCTTGGAGTATGCAAGGCAGGCTATTATGCTATTTTCTATATTATATTAAATATATAATTAAATCCGTGATCCAGAGTATCTAATGTAATGGACGACTGAATTCTTACTGCTGGCGTGGAAAATCGATTGAAAATCTGATGAAAACACTTATAAGAATATGATTGCAATAGGCAGCAAATAATTAAGAAAGCCAATGCAATTTGCCTCGGAGGCCATTGTTTAGTTCTGCTTTAGTTTAGTAATTATTACAGTTATGTAAAGGTTAGCCAGCATTCTGATAATGATAACATGATGAAGTAGGTTCAGGAGCTCACCTGCGTATATTTTTTTTTTTTTTAGTATTAAAACTGTTTACAAAGTTCTCTTGAAATGCTGTATGTTTCTCAAGCAAGGAAATAAGATGTCTGTCCAATCTCTCTGGCATATTTCACAATATTGTTGACCGCTTTGAGGCTTGTCCTTTGTTCGTCTGTGCAGGTTTCATGGCGTTTTTCTTCGTCGACTATTGTCTAACGTTTTAAAAATATACACGAGGATGTCTGAAGCCTTATCGCTTCCATACTTCGCGTGAGATTTGTTCGGCTGCTTTTTTATTTCAATTGAGTTTCTAACGATCCACGTCGGATGCACGTCCTGGCATACCATCGGAATTTTGCAGAAAAGATAATTAGTCGATAATATTATTGATATCTCGCACTTTGCTCGTTAGCATAACATTGCATGCGAATTTTATAAAACTCATACCAAATCTAAAATATACTGAGTAGCGTCTCAATCGATGATCTAATAATTTATTAATAAATTAAAAATGTTTTTCTGGAAAATTATTGTTTCAAACACCGTGCAAGCTTGTTTCTCGGTACTATCATACAAACATTTCTATTATTTCCCATTTAAGGAAGTAGAAGTAAACAAGAATTCTGGTTCATTCCAAAGAAAACTGCATTGGAAAGTTAGCGAGACTTTTACATCTTGTGAAACTGGAAAAACACATCGGCATAATAATTGATTACACTTCGATAAGATGACACGTACTTGAGATTTCTCTTTTCTCCGGATAAATTAACAAGCTATTTATTTTATGGACCCATTGAACCGACTCAATCAAAAAATATCGTAACCTTTGATACTTTGTGAAGCTAAATATTTAAAAAAAATCTCAACTTTGTGTAAAAGTTTCACTATTTTAGCAAGAGAAAAAGTACTTTAAAAAACGCTTGTTTCCGAGTATATTAAGTTTTTACTTGATTTTTATTATACTTGAATGTAGTATTTGCAATAAATGTTATTCATATAATTTGCATGTAGCAGTTGGAAGCAATTATTGTGTTATTTTATTGTTGTTTTATTTAAGTTACTTAAAGTCACCGACAGCTTGCAGAGAACGTGTTTTCCTTTTAAACAGGACTTATTTTTACAATAAAAAGTGCCTTTAGCTTTATTTCAAAGTGAAAGCAAAACTGAATAATCATAAACAGGCTGACTTTTGACTTACTATACCATAAAAATTTCAATACTATATATTCTGTAAAGAGTTATTTAATCGGTGGTTTTGCAGGGCTTTCTCTCATTTGCAGAGCATGCATGACTCCGGGGAGACCTTCCATTATGCAGGTATTTTTCAATTATTGCTGTGTATCAAGTGTGGTTTAACCGCACCATTATCGCCGGTAACAAAACTGAGTCACCATCCGTACTCGGAGAAACACTCAGCCCAGTGTATAATTATTTTACTTTTTGCATACGTTCGACAAAGCGCGACAAGTATCTATCGACCTTCCCGAAATGTTCGACCGCTGAATAGATACCGATTAGTTTTTTTTTTCCGTTACTCCGTTTCTGTCTCTAATAGTTATTATTGACTGAGGTAGTTAACATTACATAAGTTGTGATATTTGAATTCAGCGATAGTAAACTATCAGAAAATTATCAAACCTGCAACCTTTGATAATAGTCTAATGAGTTTGATTGTTGCAGTTTTTCAGTGTGTTAATGTGCGCTGTTGCCTGCTCACATTTGGGCCAAAACATTTTTCTGTGAAAAGCCTGGACCTAGTGAATCGATGGACATCAGAATGCATCGCTCAGGCTGGTGTTGTAGACCCCCGGGCCCCCTCGTCGCCTTCTTCCTTCCCTGGCCTGCTCGGTGCATGCACTTATTGTGCAACTGCACTCGAGTACATGAAAACGCATTTTTCACATTTTCCAATGCCGCTACTAAGTAGTAATTGAGATGCACCGCACTACAGATACTGAAGTCATCTGGTTGCGAAAAATCGTATTGTACTTGTGATTCAGCGCGTATATATTTGCGTTGCAAAAAATCTTACATCTAATTATAAAAATATATATGATAATCTTATTGAATTGTAAAGTATGCAAATGTCTCAAGTATTGCATAAAGACAGTGGTTAATTTGTTTCCATCATGGTTCTCTAAATCGAAATGGGGAAGAAAAAAAATATTTGACTACAGGTTCAAAGGGAAAGTCGGTAAAATCGTCTCTGAAACGCTCAAAGTTCGAAAGAACTTGCTTTGGAAATAAGAGCAGCCTTTATCTAAAGCATAGGTTCCCAAACTTTTGATCCCGTCGACCCCTTGTCGAGTTTTCCTGTTTTAAGTAGACCCCCTGCCTTGCTAATATTGAATTTTTACATTTGACCGGATTTTTGTCCGTTATAACCGAAATCCCTTAAACAGGGGTTTAAGGGATTTCGGTTATATTAAGGTTTTACTGTATACCTTTATAAATAAAAACACACAAAATGCAAATATAGTAACATTCACTAAAAAAAATCAATACTTTTAATGGGAGGGATGGGTCTGATTTGATAGCAAATTTTCAATGTTTGGCTTCAAATAAGTCAGATTTAACTTTAAATCTCCTCCCCCAGTGATTTCCAATGTTTTTTTTGTAAGAATGGCAACCGCACTGAAACCCCTTTCCACGAAGAATGAAGATGAAAAAGCTATCAAAAACCTTCTTGCGATAGTCCATAATGCAGGATAAATAGCAGGTATGTCTCTCTGAAGCAAAATTGCTGATATCCGTTTCTAAACTGCACCTTGAGTTCTTCATTAGTGCTTATTCCGATCAGTTCTTCTTGTTGTATGACTTCCGATTCTTCAATGTAACCGTATGGATTGATAATCCACTGTAGTATTTTGGTGATCACCTGCTTAAATGGGATCCACTCTCCTAGACCCCCATTTAGAGTTCGTGGACTCACAATTTAATTTTTCGCTGTCATCGACCCCTTGCAGGGCGGAATCGGCCCCTGGGGGGTCGATATTGACCACTCTGAGAAACTATGATCTAAAGCGAACCTCTGCAGATAGTTGCAGTTGATGACGGACTCGCTTTCTATGTTTTCCCGTCACTTTTGATGTAATGCCTGATGCAGTGCGCGGTGCAGTGGCAGCTTCCCCTGACCAGTACTCGGCGACAAGTGATCATTCCATACGCAAGCTGACTCCAAGCATGATATACTGTCAATATGTCATATGTACTGTTATGTAGTTTTTTTATTAATCATTCTAGTAAAATAAGCACGATATGTCAATACTACGACGTCACGACCTCGTGATGTACTTACGGAGATGAAGAAGTGATTGTTGAAATCATGCATTGAGAGGTTTGTTTTTTGTGCTAGGGTAATCATGAGTTGAATGGATTTTGTGTATATATTTTTTTTAATAAGAGTACTAGGTTAAAAGGTATGTAGCACGTTCGGAATATCCCAGTGTAACATAAATTAATAGCACCATATTATATTACTTTTAATGGATTTATTGTAATATTGTTTATAATGGCCAGCCTCTCACGGTATACTTGGAAATCCTTGTTTTTTTTTTAATAATATAGAGGTAATTGTAGTAATTATAAAAAAACTTTACTCCGTTGCTGATCTCAAATCAAAATGGGAGAATAAATATTACAAGCCAATGTTTTATTTTATCGAAATCATCGTGTTTGATGCAAAATGTTGCATCACTTTAAACGTTTTAGACCGATACGATATTATTTTGTCAATTTTTTTTAATATACATTAATTTGGTGCTTATATAAGCATCTATCTAAAAAAAAACTTCTTTTTTTATTTAGCATTATCGTTTACAACCACAAAGTAATGTAAACAAATCGGATGTATTTATTTTTTATAAACAGATCTTAAATTTTACGGTGAAATCAATGTATAGAAATTACATTTTTATGCTTCGCAATAAATAAGTGTTCCTTCCTATATTTTAAAATACATATACTGGCGAACTTTTTATTTTTAATATTAAGATGTTATTATAAGAGTATAGTTAAGACTTGTGGTAAATCTATCTACTTTTTTCACGGTCGTTAATTCTTCCGGGAAACTGCTATAAAATGGTTTTGATTGAGTTTTTATTATATGTTGAGGGACGTTCAGGCCGACTTAACGAGGAGTCATAAACACCTCGTTAAATAATTTTAATAATTCGTGGATAGTTAATGAAAGAACCTGGACAATGTCAACAGTGGCATCTCCCCAGTTTTGTTCTCAATCGCATACTTTTATTATAGCATTTCTGGTACTTGTATATATCGTAGTAGCATTGCCGACTGCAAACAGAATCCCACATTTGTAGCGTAGACGTTATCGTTTCACCCTTCTAGCATAGCAATTAAATAATGGGTGTACTTGGACACGAAGCTAGGGGGCCATGGACCGAGGATCTGAAGACTACGGCCACTTCCACCCCTCTATGTTGCAACAATTCTACAGGACATGCTAACTCGTAAACTCCGTCGCACCCCACTTAAAAATAACCACGGATTTTGAAAAAAATATTGTAAGAAATATACTAATATTTCCAAGCCCTGGAAAGGACCTGCACAACAATAATTAATCATACAATTCAGTTTAACTAAGCTATAAGAGAAAAGGGCGCGGTTCCTGGTGTCTTGCGGCCAGGAATGGGTTCAAGGAGACGCGAACGGCAAGGTTGTTTGGAGTTAAACCCGTTCGGTTCCGACCCATAAGAAGTTTCCATCGGCCTGGTTGCTCTCGTGCGAGGCTTGCCGGGAAAACTTTAAGTTCACGCCGCCAGTTACCCTGAAGTCGGCGATTTTCCTTCCTCGCTTCTGTTTACCTCCTATTTGTACTACAGGTCATTCAGTAATTTCAACAGTAAATAAACATTACGCGAACACTTGGCAACCAAAGGAACCTCCCCATTCCTCTCCCCTTTCATAATACGCCTAGCAATACAATGACGTCACGACGCGGCCTGCCGTAAATAAATCTACCGAAAGCACTCTCAGCATGCTGCCGTTCGTGTTTCACTATCACTCCTCCCCACTTCATCAATAATCATATCAAAGGTCCGTCGCTTTAATATTAATAAATTAATTTCATAATGAGGTCATAGGTACATTTTAATAAAATACATATTTTATATATTGGGCTTACGTGCACATCTGTTCATATTTACGGCACGCCATCGATGCATAAGTCTGAGGCGATCAATCAATTCGTCACATAAAAAAATCATGATTGAAATCAAGCTACATTTCTACATAATTAAAAATGTTGCAATAGAAATACTCTCAAAATATTTGAGAATAAATTATCACAATAGACAGTAAATTAAACATATAGAGAGAACTGATCTTGGGCTTCGAAAAATTGTTCATTCTCTATCGAGAATCTACATACATTAATTGATAAAACAATCCGATTTTCACGCTACACAGGTAAAAATCAAAACGATACCCGGCTTTCGTGGTCTGGTACTTTAATAATTTAAAAATAATAAAGAGTCTAGAGTAAAACATGTGTGCAACGAATTTACTTATGCTAATTAATTATTTGATAACTCGAAAACACGCTTGGCATTAAATAATGACAGTAACAAGTTTTTGCTTTATTGTGGTTTGTTTTTCTACGCTTACACCTACGACCATTGAATATGAAATTCATAGTTCAAAATACAATATATACAAGAAACTAAAAAAATTATTAAATTAATTGAAAATTGTTGCACGAATGCATACATTACAGGCACGTGAGGTTTATGTACAGCAGCCACAGGGTATTGAGAATTGTACTAACCTTGCCTTTCTTCGTTATAATCATTGTTCATGCTCATTTACTTTACTATTATAGCATGTGTTTAATACAGGGTGGTACAACTTTAACATAACTATGCAATGTATTATAGGAATCCCATTGTTATTGTGTGTTATACTGTGTTTTTATAAGAAGTTTCAAATGGCCTCAGTACTGGGACCGAAACTTCGGAAACATTAAAAAAAAATCACAGTATAACACTCAAGGACAGTGAAATTCTAATAACAACGGCTGCCAAAACCTATGAATACATTTACTAAAAAAAAAAAATTTTACATAATAATATATTTCTGGCATGTGTGTAGGTTTTGGCAGTTATTCTTATTCGATGATTTTGTGGTTTCTTGGGAGTTGAGTTGCTTGAAGTTTTCTGTCATCCGGGGACCGAAAAGCTACAAAATCATCGACAGTGAATTGTTGAAATAGTTTAGATTTTTGGGCTGAAAATACTCTATTTTATTTTTGAAAAAAAAAGTATTTTTTAGGCTATTTTGTATAAAAACTCTGTTGAACTCTCCAGGTGTGTTCCCGCACCTGCACCGGACTTGAGTCATGTCAGCATTGGGAACTGACGGTAGTTTTTATTTGTTATTCAAAACATTATATATATGCATTATTTTGACACGCTCTTGCACTTGATTTGTATTTAAAAAACTCTTAATTGTCTGCAAAAAAATTACATTAAGAGATAATACAAATTTTTGCCTACCCAGTATTTCAAAAATAATAGCCTCAGGCAAAAAATTGATTGCATTAAAATTTAAATAAAAAGTAGTTTTATAATAAATATATATAATTAACTTATTGCTATCATATTAACGTACTAGATTAAAATCGATAAAAAATTATGTCCATTTTTGCACAGGATAAAGTCGCAAAGTTATTAATATATATGAACTTTGCGACGTATTAAAACCACAGGTAAATTGGTAAAATAAACCAGGTGCTTATTCAATATGTAGTAGAAAATTAAAGATGTTATAAATTACTTTTAGAAAATATCAAAATGCAGATAGAAAATACTCATGTATAATATAATTTGAGACATTGCGTACACGTACTATGGCTATCTTAGTTGAAGTTATAGGACTTATATCCAAGCTCCTTTTTGAGACACTGCGTTTGCTGAAAATAGAAATAAGTCTGTCCTGGTTGGAGACACGAGTCAGGTGGGCATGAGTGACATCGAAATTACCTGGCGGAACCACGTTTAGAGTTGCCGATGCAAACTGACAACCTTCGCGGCCCACTTCCAAGCATCACGCACGCCTCATTAGATTAAAATTACATATTTAAAGTACAATCGTCTGTAACTTGAACTGATACATTTCGAAATTTGTCAAATTCGATAAGTACCTGTGGTAAGAAATATATGAACTACATATAAGTTAACGTGGATGCGGAATTTGCGCCAGTGGCTGAAAGTCGGGAGTATAGCCGAGTTTGTAAGACTGGCTCAGGATAGAGATATATTCAGTGAGAAGGTCGCCAACCCATCTGAGGAGATATGTACAACTATTGTACAAATGATTATTATCGAATAATATTTATTTTTCCCCCATACAGGTGTTTTGTGTGTTAAGTAGTCAATTTACTTACGAAACGACAAAAAAAACTGTGTTTATGGGGTTAGAATAAGCCTTAGAATCAAACATCTGTATTACGAGTACATCCAATATTTTCACTACTATATCGTTTATAATTTTGCAAATCGAATTTATCTTTTAAAAAAAAAATTAAGTATAATAAATATTTTCTAAAAAACGCTATAATAATTTTCATAAAAATAAATTCACTTTCGATATTTGCGCCATCTATTGATTATTTCAGAAACAACATTTTTACTGCCATCTATGGCTGATAAAGATTAACAAAATACAATTAATTCAACATTAATCAATCCTTTAAAATTACAAGATTAAAATATACACAAAAAAAACTAAGTAAATGTTAAAATATTATTTTATTAAAATAATACAAACGTTTATAGTAATTAAAAAAAAACCAAATATTTTCAAAAAAAATAACTGAACTAAAACAAAAACAATTGTAAAAATCAATTAATGCTAACATTTAAAAATATATCAACTCTTGTGTGGTGCATCCTTACTAAAAAAAAAATTAGATGGTATATTTATTAAACTCATCATTTTTAAGTTTTTCCAAAACACTGTAAGATAAATCAATTTTATCACTCAATAATGTAAGAATTAACAAAACTAGAACTAGTGTTATCTCCAAAAGTTTTATACATAGTAGTACAAATGACACTATTATCAAGAACAATGAGAAAAAAAGTTAAATGATTATTATTTAATTAAAGAAATTATTGAAAAAACTTTTTTTTTAGAACGCCAAAATATATTAAAAATGTATTTAATAGAAATTTTTTTGGAAATTGATGCTCACTCAATAAAAAAATAACATTCAAATCTTACTAATATGAGCCATCATTATTCTTAACATAATTATTATTCACTATTTGTACTTCTTAAACCCTCCGATTCAAAAAAATAATCAGATTCAAATAAGTTTGTTAATAAACCAACAATAATTCATTCACAAAAAAATTATTCAATGCCATATAAAATATTAAAAAGTATTTAAAATAAACAGCAATCGATTTTCCCTATAATAAACAATAAATACATTTTTCATTATTAAATATAAAAACACTGTCTTGTTTTAAGAGACAGAAAGTTATCAGATGCTTTTGCCTTTTTTGCCATTTCTCTGCGTTCAAACGATTTGTTCATAAACACACACACTAAACAATACTTAAGTACAATAGTATAACTAAACATATTTGGACAATTTTACTATAAATAAAGAAATAATAATGGATAAAAACACATGTAATGTCTTAAAAACACTATCAGATACAATCTCAGTTTCAGTTATAATTAGTATTTGTAAATTTTCGTTTTCATTTCACATGAACTGACAATTTCAATTTCTTTACGTTAGTAGTTTATTAAAAACCAATTTAATTGAATACAATGGACGATGAGTCATTTATCCTAAATTTAACCCAAATCATAGATAACCATTTAAAAAGAAATCAGGATTATTATTAAATTTTTCATATCATTAAGTGCATAATATTAAAATTAAGCATACATATGCATTAAAGATTTAAATATTTGGAAAACTATTTTTATTAACAGAATATAAGCTTATATTATTTGAGCTGATACGATACGCATGATAGCTCATGCTACATAAATCAGATTATGCGGTGCCGTTTCTTACTTTGTAAATGTGCTGAGTCTCAGACTCTTCTTTGTTCATTTACAAATTAAATATTATTTATTTTATACCGTTACAGCATTGTAATCAGGTTTATATTCACCCATCAACAAATTGTATCAAATTAATAATAACCGTGAATAATAATTACATCATCAATGTGCCATAAATCATTTCATTTTTAAATGTTTAGTATGGAATATCTCCAAGTATCTATAAAATCAATAATTATTTCATAAAACTTTAAGACCTAGTTACTTCTACAAATAATTTTATTTTGTATAATTATTTATTGTTTTTTCATAAATGGCATGTTCAATTTATTCAAGTTTTAAAATAGATAATCATAACAAAATTAGTCATTTTATATCAAAAAAATATATAAAAAAACAATTTATGTAAATAAAGTACTTCATCTGGATTTAAAATAATATTAATGTTACTGTGCCATAAAAATTGAAAATCTAAATTTACAATTATAGTAAGAACTTTGTACTGTCTTACAGTTATTTTACACGGCATGATTTCTCTAAGAAAATCAAGAGTATCATCACTTTTAACAACACCCGCTATATGTTTGTAGTCTAAAGTTGACGACTTCGATCGTTCATTTTGAACCATATCTATATTAGCCATTTAATAATTGGTATTTTGCTGTAGAAATTTGAGATCTTTTGCAGAGAATACTCAAGTCCTAATTCAAAATAAATGTTTTAAGTAAACATTGGTTAATTAACCATCAAATTCTTCTTGTCTTTAATCAATCTTATACAGTGTTGGTAAAAATTAAAGTGAGCACTAAATTTAACATGAACTTATAATATATTACTTAAGTTTTGGTAGCATGCACTTGTTTTGATGCGTCCTCCTCACCTTCCTCACTTTCTTCCTCTTCGTCGCTTTCTTCTTCAGCTTCCTCGCTAGAATCACTTTCATCACTATCAGAATCATCACCTCTTTGGGCTTTCTTAGCCATGAGTTCTTTGTACTGTCTTACAGTTATTTTACACGGCATGATTTCTCTAAGAAAATCAAGAGTATCATCACTTTTAACGACACCCGCTATATGTTTGTAGTCTAAAGTTGACGACTTCGATCGTTCATACGCTAACTTAGCCAGATCGACTATAAATAATTCCTAGAAATGAACAAAGTAACAACAGTTAAATTATATAAAATTTAAAATATTTATGTAAAAACTACAAGAACGTAAAATACTCACGGTTACTTTTGTAACTAGGAATAAAGGATCTTGTCCAACGGACTCGACATCAGGTGAACTTTTCATAATGGTCTTGACCCTCGATATAGGCAAATGAAGTTCCTTGCCTTTAGGGGAGACTGTCTTATCTGAGCCAGTCATTATGTAATATATAAGGGATTTATGTATTTTAATATAAAATTTTTAAAATCAAACATTCAAGCCACTCGATAAATTGCCGGCACATAAACTGTCAAAATCAAACATGTTTGTTTATGGTTCTTACTGATGAATCAAACATGTTTGTTTATGGTTCTTACTGATGAAGTTTGTTACTCTTTGTCTATGACGAAAATAAGCGTATGCATCCATTGAATTACTATTTTATTATTTATATACACTTTATATTTAAAAAATATATATTTTATTTTATAAATATTTAATATATATTTTTAAATAAGAGAAAATGTAATATTTAATTATATATATATATATATATTATTTCTGTACACTTTTGCACTAAAATTTAAAATATATATAATTTAAAGAAAAGAGAGAAAACGTTATTAATATAATATTTAATGAATATACATATATTTATGTAATAATAAGTAAACATATAAAAATATATATAATGATATATATTAATATATATATATATATATTTTTTTAAATATTAATTTCTAACACCAAAAATAAAAATATATTTTAATTTTAAAAGATTATTATCAATAATTTGAAAGAGATTTATTATTATAAAATTTATTTAATATATATATTTATTTAAATAAATATTTATTATTGTAAATATATATTATTTATAAACATTTATACGTTATATATATTTTTTTTAACGTGTGTGTATATATATACATTTTATTTTTTTTGTTTTTGTAACAATATATTTAAGATTCCTTTCTTTTGACTACTTCATTATTTATTGCAGTATAATTAAGTAGGCTGTAGAGATAGGACGTTCAAAGTAATCAAAATATTTATTATATTTAAAAGTAATGGTTGTAATTATGTGGTGCCTTTGAATTGAATACTAAAAATATGCTTGCAGCAAACGCGGAATGCTTTAAGATATGCTCTGTTTACAATGAATGATAGGAGGCATTTAATCAACGTCAATTATATTTTAAATGTATAAATGAAGATAAATTTATTTTTTGTGAATGAAGATACATGAATCGTGTACTTAATTGAAAGAATAAAAAAAGACGAAGGGTCTCTCAAAAAACCATCGAATTAACCAAAAAATAGTTCATACAAACTAAACAAATAAGCGTTACTAATCAATAAGAATAATAATATTGAAAATTTTCTGATTTATTATACCTCGACGAATTTCTTTTCTTTAAAATGTAAAATTGATATGTAAACGTGGAATTAATAAATAAATAATTGTTCCGTTGATTAAACAACTACCAGATAACAATCGAAAAATGACCTTTGTTAGTCATATATCATAGCAAAATAGATATGTTTATTTGACTGTGCTAGGACAGCGTTTTTTGATTGCATAAAAACAGTTTTAAAGTTATTCTTAGGAACTTATGCTTACAATGCATGTATATTTTATACATTTTACACTCTTTGAACTATAAGCAGCATTAACAAAGTATTTTACTGTTTCATATTATATTAAACTAAAATACTTATGTCTTACGTACCTTCTGAGTCTAAAAATATATTTGACTATATCTCGGATTGGTCATTTTCTATATTCATGGCTATTAAAAACCATGGGAATTCAAGATAGACAAAGCTGCGACATCACGAAGGGATGAAGTCGAGGGGCACCGCATTGTGCATCATGGCGCACACCTGGCCTGCACGCATACAACTTCCCCCCCTTCTATGAGTGTCACACTTATTATTATTGAACTTGCAAAATATTATAAAAGAGGGGAGATGAGGCTTGGAAAAAATAAAAATACCAAAAAATAAAACGATATAGAATAGTTTGTTTTTATTAATAATGTCTTTATTTGAATGTGTTTACAGTAGTGGGTGGTAACGGGTGGCACGCGCCGGCGTGCCGGGAGTTGTGCATCTCCGATGTCCTCACAAAGGACAAGTAAAGACTAGAAAGCCCGATCCTCTAGCGAAAATATACAATTTGGGTCCGGCGGCTGCCGCCGGACGGGACCTACGCGAGCGCCGACTCCGGGCCGAAACCTTCCGAATAAACTAATTTAACGTAACTTTAAAAGATTTAAATTATAATAATTTACAAAATACTGATCCTCGGCGCTGGGCGCGCCGCGGATGTCTCCCCGCGACCCCTTACATCTCCTTCTCGATCTTGATGAGCTCGGCGATGCCGTCGTGCATCTCCTTGACGGCGTCGTACTCGGTCAGACCCATGCGCCTCTTGTTGGAGATGTCGTAGACTCCGCCCTCGGCCTCGGTGTGCTCGCCGCGGGTTCCGCGCACCTGCAGGTTGTACCTGCCGGCGACCTCCTCCAGCTTGGCCAAGTTGGCGGCCAGCTTGGGCACCTTGATGTGCACGGACGCGCGCACGGTGGTTCCCAAGTTGGTGGGGCAGAAGGTCAGGAAGCCCAGACGATCGTTGTGAGAGAAGGGAATGCGCTTCTCGATGTCGTTGACGGCGGTCACGAGGCGACGGAACACCTCTCCCAGGTTGCCTCCCATCTGCATGGAGATGAGACGGAGGTGGTCCTCCTCGTTGCACCACACCAAGAAGGTCTTGGCATCGTTGTGGTAGATACCGCGGCCGGAGGGCCAGTAGCGGCAGGCGTTGGCGGCCTGGAGGAAACGGTCTCCCTCCTTGAAGAGGAAATGGTCGTCGATGAGCTGCTGCTGCACCTCCTTGCCCATACCGGTCAGGGGGTGGAACTTGCCCTTGAGCTCTCCCTCCAGGGCGGACAGGGTGGAGGAGACCTTGCCCTCCATCTCCTTGTACTGCTCCTCGGTGAGGCAGGGGTTGAAGGGGTATCCCTCCATGGAGCGGCCGCAGCGCACGCGGGTGGACACGACGTACTCGCCGGCGGGGTCCAGGTTGCCCAGGGTGTCTACATCTCCCCAGTTCTTAGGGGGGTGCTTGTCAGTCTTTTTGAATCCAGTGTGGTAGTCCTCGATGATGGGGTCGAACAGCTCGGAGAACACGGTGTAGGCTTCCGCGTCGGGAGCGTAGATGCCCACTCCGGAGTCGTGGTTCTCCAGACCTAAATTGATCAATAAATAAATATTCAGTCAAACATCAGCGTCAGTTTCGATGTACAGTTAAATCGTTGGCGCTTTTTGAGTTTTAAAACTCATCATGAACAATAAGATCACAAAAGTTTGAATACAGTGACAACAATAGAAGAGTGGTTATCATTGTGAACCTCGAAAGCCTGAAAGGTGCGCATCGATCCGTGCTCCGCCCCACGAGCGCGGGGAGGAGGACTCACCTCGCAAGAATTATTTCTACTCCAAATATCGTATTCTGACATTTGTTTCAGTAATGTAGCGAGCTAAAGTTTACTGCCGCGAAAAAAATGTCTCGCTGCGACTGCTAAAATGTCGAATGATGTCACTATTCATAGGTCTTTTCAAGTTTGTAAAAATGTTTTGAATTTAAAAATAATTTATTGCATGAGTACACGTTTATATAGATATATTCAGCAAGAATGATATTAATGTAATCAGTTGAAAAATATATTCACCATTTTTTTAAAGTTTATTGAATATTCGTAAAATTATCAACTTGCTTAGATTTGTGTAATTTTATATTTTATTAAACAAAATTTTATATTTTATTTAAAATACACTAAACGTCATGTCAAATAAATATTTCTATCAAATGTCTTAAAAAGTGGGTAGGTAGAATTATTTCTCTTTTGCTAGACCTTAATAAACATGAGCGAGTATGCAGTGTGTTTTATGATGTAATTATCATGATGTGCACTGACCAGACTGGATCACATCCAGAAGGGTTGATCCAAAGGAGGTCTTCTTGTTCTTGAGGTTGTCAAAGATCTCCTTGGTGAGGAACTTCTTCAGGAGTGACTTGGAGTCGGAAGCGACGAGCTTGGCAAAGCCAGCCTCCAACTTCTCAATGACTGCTGCGTCAACCATTGTGTCAGATTTGTTTCTGAAATGAGAATAATGATGTTTAATTAATATTTTTTCTATAACACACAACATAATTATGATTTTTAACATTGAAAAGGTGCAACGACTTGGTCTGTTCGCTGTTGAACTGGTAATTTATTTATTGCGATTAGACTTATACTTTTTAAATAAGCCATGTACCCAAAGTTCGTGTCCCTGTCTATTGAAGAATAAATTTTTGTACATCACATGCCTATTTTGCGATTACTTCTCTAATATTAATTAAAAATAAATACATAACACAATCGTAATAATGAAACACGGCAAATCGAATTTCGAAGGAAACAATTATATTTATAAACATTTCTTTTTTTGATATTTTATGATCGATGAATACTACATTATTAAGCTAGGTGGAACTTTAGAGAAAAAATACAACGCAAAAAAATTGTAAATTTAAATTAAATTAAAATAATTTATTAAAATTTGAGCTTTATACAATTATCTCAAAAAAAAATAATGACATTTAGTATTTGTTCTAAAATTATCTAAATATAATAAAAAAATTAAAACTAAAGGAATAATTTAAATTAATACTACATGAAATAATTAACTACCAATTTGTATTTAATTTAAAAAACCAAAAAGTGCTAATAAAAATATAAAATCACTATTATACAAAAATAACTACCTACATTTCAGTAATAAGTCGTCTTCGCGAGTCTATGGCTACAACCAAACCGTAGCTGCACGCTGCATGAGGTAATTTATGCCATTAGCGTTCATAAAGCAAGTAACTCGAGTGTTTTCTTGGCAAGCCTATTGATGGAAGGAAGGAATTTATTTTCCAAGCGGCAATTCGAGCGCGGCGCGTGTCTGCCGGGCAAGTTGCCAGAAATCAGGCGCTACAACTTCTTACTACTATAATACATATTTTTAATGGTAAAATATTATTTTGTTTGATAGTGATATAACATATTTAATCTTGTGGCTTTAAAATGCTTTAAATTTGAAAAAATACATTTTAATAATTGCAATGACTCGCAGTATAGTTGTAGTAATCTTCAATCAACACATTAATTAGAATCGCACAGTTCCCTATAACGTTTGAAATTCACATCTATCACTTTTATTACTTTTTTTAACTTTTTATCTTTGAATTAGAGTTTTGGTAATTATTTTTATCAAATCAATAAATAGGCTAGAAATACGAACCGAAATCCTTAAAAACCGGTCAGGCATCGAGCAGCTACCGATCGCCCGAGAGGGCGGGGACGAAAACGCGTGAAGGCTTTGAGAACGAATCCGCCCATCGGACGGCTCGACAATGAACGGTCCGATGCATATCCGATAATGGGCGCCGGCCGCACTTTTTGTAGACAATTTAACGGGGAAACGCACGCAGATACGAGGTGGATGCTAATCTTCAATTTTCTAAGGAAAATAAGTATCTAGCGATGTACAAATGCGAGGATATGGAAAGCAACAGATGAGCTGGCGGGGCGCGGAGACGCCCGAGGCGCCGCCCCTCGCACTCGACAGACGTCGTCTAATCGCGACCGTCGGACTCGCGGAAGCCGAAAGCCAGGGTCAGGACTGAGCTACCAAACACTACAGAAGACGGGCCGGAGGCGGGGGGCCCCGGGGCTCACCTAGCCAAGTAAATCATGGAGTCAGATACACACCCTTCCGTCGCCTCCTCTAGCGGCTTGATCTCTTTCTCTTTGGATGCACAACCGCCCATTTCGTTAAATTTGTTAATAACTACACTATGGAACTCCTAGTAAAAACACTACATGTACACTACGGGAGTAGGAGGATTAGCGGGCTCTCCGGAGGAGTCACTCTGGAGCGAAGGGAAGGCCTGCCGGGGGAGGGGGAGGCGGCGGGAGTGTAGACGGATCGATGGCGAAGGACGCGGCGGGGATGTTCTGGCGGTATTTTTCAAATTCGCTGTCTGCTATCTGTCAGGCGCGCCGGCCGGCTCTGTCGCCGCTCGCGCTTGCATTTCGCGGCATCACTATCGCTCTCGTGACAAGTGGTCCGATTACACCTGATAACGTCCGCACTCGAGACGAGATGCGTCGACATGCAAGTCGTTGCGAAATCTTATCAGGAGAGCACATCACTGTTGTCGTGTCGTTCGATCGCAAAGCTATCTCGGGACGCTTATCACCGCTTACATCACTTTCTTTTGATAGCGCAATACAATTGGAGCCGTTTTCGAACTAGTAGATATCCCCGGACGCTTCGACGATGGCAAAAAAATATTTACAAAAATTAAAACCGGCCGAATCGGCCCGTCGGAAAGTGAGATTCGGAAAAGGCAACTTCGGGTAAAAAAAATGCATTTCCACACGAAGCGGACGGATCGCGCCCGGTCAGCTGCTCCGCGGTGTCGCGACTTCTAGTCGGGTCGATGTCGGATATGCTTGCAAATTATTTTTATTTTTTTTGAACCGGACTGGGGCGAGGGTGGAACGTTTTCTCCGGATAATTCCTCGGACGGTCGGGACGCGCCGAGGGAGCGACCGGTGCTCGGATCTGTCGATAGTTCCTCCCGTCGAAGGCCGGTATTACGTAACTTCGACCGAGAAATTTCGAGTTTCGAGAAAAATCGGCCGACAATTTCTAAAAATTAATTTCAATAATAATTCCGACGGCAAACCGTTCCGTATCCGACGATCGCACATTATTCACTTTTCAATAACCGCCAAAATTTCGATAATTTTTCACAAATCGGAAGGACGCGTTCTCGAAAGCCGGAAAATTTTTTTAAAAAATATTCGGTCGGATCGTTTGGTGCTCCGGGAAGATCGCCGCGCAGTCGGGGGATGCCGGTGTTATTTTGGAGAATTTGATAAGTTCAGCGCTCGGTTCTCTTACCTCGCTCTGGTCGCGTCTCTCCAAGCCAGCACCGAAGTGTGGAATGAAGGCGCCTGGCGGCTCAGAGCGCGGGGCGGCGCGGCGCCCCCCCCCAGGCGGCCAGGAGCCCCGCCGCACAGCGCAAGCGCCAGCCCCCGCGAGCGCACACAGCCCCGCGCAGCCCGCCATGCCCCCGCAGCCCCCGCAGCCCCCGCACCCGCCATCCACCGTGGCTGCAGACTCTCCCCGCGCCGCGCCCGGCGACTACTGGCTGGCGTCCTCACTCGTCCTCACTCTTCCTCACTCTTCCTCACTCTTCCTCACTCGCGCCGATCCTTTTTTCTCTACTCGACGTTTTGCGGTCGCATTTGCTCCGGCCCCTCCTTTCGCATCGGCGGAGCGCTCGCTCATCTCCGGCGAGCTTCTCGCCGATGTCTTTTCTGTTTTATTTTCCTTCGTGCAAAACACACGCTGGACGTCCTCGTTTCGCAAAATATTGCAGCGTTCCCGGTCTTTCGTAACATTTTTCGTTTCATTTATCCCGACCCGAATTCGATTTTTAAAAAAATTATTTGCTCACTATCTCGCAATACGTTTTTCCGTTTATTGTAGCACCTCATATATTCACTAACGATTGAGTTGCACTCCCACTCCTACTCGCAAAGCAGGTGTGTACTGGAAGTCGTGAAACACACGCGTCGATTGTAATTATTTGATTGAATTACATCATCATGCACCGGTAAGGATCATTTTTTCAAACGCTGCTCTCATAAAAATAAGCGTTCGCTGCTCGGGCGCGTCGCCGCCCCGCTCGTGCCCCGCCGTGCCCCGCTAGTGCCCCGCCGTGCCCTGCTAGTGCCCCGCCGTGCCCCGGCCGTGCCCTGCTAGTGCCCCGCCGTGCCCCGGCCGTGCCCTGCTAGTGCCCCGCCCGGGCCCGCCGGTGCAGCGTCGCAGCTGTGGGCGCAGCACGCGTCCCGTGCATTATTCTCTATTTCACATTCAATCCACGTCGATGCTTAAATTATTAACACCTATACAACGCTGCAAAAGTAACAAAAAACGGTTTTCCTTAGCACTATGGTGTGATTCAATCTAAGTGCATTATTTGATTATAGATCTCAAATAATCGCATATTGTTAAATAATTTCATATTTAATCAAGCGATTTCAAAGATATCAATAAAATACGATAGAATTGTTCTATTAGTAAAAAGATAACCGAATATTCTCTCATGAAATGCCGAGTTTTATTGAATTTCAACATTAGGTTCAGCAAGTATTTAATTCAACTCTGGCAGGGCTTCCTAAATTTAATACATTACAACAAAAATATTTTACACATTGTCATTACTATCGATGCCGATCAAAATAATTTATACATAACATAATCTGGTACATACGGGTAGCAACGAATACTTTCACTAAAGCTGCATTATTGTGGCGCGATGTTGAAGTGGAAGGTTTTGGAAGCACCAGAGTATTATTTTAAAATATTTTTGGAAATTTAATAAATCTTGCATCCAGCTCTGCCGTTTTCTTCTAAATAATTTTGGAATCTGTGTTTGGATATTTCAACTTTACTACTTTAATTTCTCGATTGTAAATAATGATACATTTTCTTTAATACAACTCCCTGGACATCGTGTCATGTGCATTTTTCTGCGATAGAAAATATATATTAAATGAATGGCAAAATGTAAGCTGACGGGTTATTTTGAAATTTGTATTTCGTAGAGATTTTTTAATATATTTTTTGTTATATCGGTGACTATACGTTGAGTAGAGTAAATCGATGGACAGAGAAGCATAATTGAATTATATCAGTCTCTCCGCGGCGACTGGCCTCAGTTCCGAGAGTTCGTCCTCACGTGCGGTGTCTGGCCGCCCCTGACTCTGACTCTGACTCTGCTCCCTGGCTCGGGCTCGGGCCGGCGGTGACTCAGTCCCCTTCCAGCAGCTGTTGGCAGACCTTGAACTTGGCCGGGGGGACCCGCGCTCCACGCGCCTCTTCCCCTCGACTCCCGCGGCTCCCTATTGACCGAGCTACCTCCAGCGATTGCGGATACTATTTCAAAATTTCAATACAACCCCAAGTAATAATACATATAGCCGATCATGTCTCCGCCGGCCCTCGGGGGCTATTGTGAAACCTCGATTATTGATTTTACCAATATATTGATTACAATGAAATCGAGTTATAATGTCTTGATGAATATTTAATTGAAATATTTGAGCTCCGAGTGCTAAACGTTAATATTGATTTACTTTTCAACATTCTATGAATTTTAGTAACCGTTTTATTAACAAAACGTAATAATTAATAGCTATGTGCCGTTCTTGCGCTCAAGAAAATAGCAGAATAGCGAAACCATGTTCTTTCCACAATATAAAATATCTTCTGTCCGTCAACGTATTTCATGACTAAACCATTACTCAAATAATGATTTTAACACAAACAGGGAAAACGTACGTCTTGTAATGTTTGCATTTCTCGCAACTATTATTCTCGCAATTGTTATTCATCTGTAACAGCCTGGGCTACTTCAGGCCCGGCCGCCGATCAAGAGTTTTTCTGCAAGTTTGTCGACATCTCTCCACCGGCATTCATTCTCCGATTTTCTAAATATCTTCTATCATTTTTCTTCTATTGTTTCAATCTAATTGATTCCCAATATGATTAAAAGCAACCGAAAATAGTTTATCACAATTTAAAATCAAAGTCGTCAGAAGAAAAAAATAAAACATGTCTCGATTAGCGTAATTTTCTCTAAGATGTGTTGTATTAAGAAGTTTTATAAAGTAACAGAGCTCAAACGCAGTGTTTAATATTAAATAATTATATTCAAATTAGGCTTAAGCACAATATTTATAAACATTCAAGTGGGAGAGTTCCGAGTATTTTTTCGCAATCGAGCACAGTTGTAAAGTTTCTCATAAATGACACGACTATCAAATGTACCAGCTCATGAACGTGCATTATTTTTCTATATTTTCTGGGCGGTGCTGAAACACGACTAGCCGAACAGAATTTTTTAATTTTTTTTTTTAACGAAAGACAAATACAAAATTCATTTTAAAATACATAAATATTGACTGACTTTTGATTCTGTTTATTGTATTTTATGGGTTGATCTTTTACTCCACATGTGGTAAGGTTGGATATATAAATAGATATCTAAGAATGCTATAAATACCCTGCGCGGGTGTGCAGTGTTCAGCTGGTACAGATTGCTTACATTATTTGTAAATATCAGTATGGTTAATTTGTCTCTTGGTAAATGAATTTAAAGTATTGTGTTTTACACCAACTTACCAAAATTCCAGTGTCATTTGAGTACTTTCGATCAAATTTAAATTGGTGTTATCGCATAGTATCAAAGGTTAAATGAAATTTTAAATTGAATAATGACTCAGGCTTTCGCATTAGTTCTGCGGCTCGTGCAAAATTGTGAGAAACAAGGAAGCCCTTTAAGTGGTCGGTTATTGGCTTACTCCGGCAGCGGCACGTCCGCACCCACCGCCAGCGAACCCCGACTCAACTATGAGGGCAATAAATAAATCTTATTTTTGTTACTTGTAAATACGTTTGTTTTGGTAACTTATGTTTTTTTACTGAAAATGTTTAAATGTAATTTTCATGAAATTAATTTAATTTAATTTAAACTGAAACAATCTGTTGAATCAATCCAAATTATGATGTCGATTTTCGAATGTGCATTAACATAGCCGTAAATTTTTGACCACTCTTCTTCGATATCCATCGCTGAGATTCGATTGCTTACAATGGTGAAGCGCTGGTAGGGGCGGGCGGGGGCGGGCGGGGGCGGGCAGGGGCGGGCAGGGGCGGGCAGGGGCGGGCAGGGGCGGGCAGGGGCGAGCAGGGGCGGGCAGGGGCGGGGAGTGCGGGGCGCGTGCCTGCTCCTGTCCGCGCGGGCGGCTGCAGGCCGGATGACAAATTTGTCAAACAATGCACACATAAATTACATATTCATTTGAGCGGTCAAGTGGGTGGATCAAGCGCTCACGCCATCTGCGCTTAACAAATCATAATGTGCCAAAATATGTCCTTCAAATAATTCCGTTTTTTTAATTTTTAATATTACATGTTTAATCTTTAAGTGAGATAGGGATGCGAAAGTATTTTATATTGATTTTTTTAGTAAGATACCAATTGAAGCTATGATTGCACGTGCATAAAAAATCCAGCGCGTTTGCTGTAAGTGATTTTATCTTTAACAGTTACCATGCAAACTAAATTTACAACCGAAGTGCACGCGATAACATTCATAACGGATAATCCTCATGATTTCCAGCTAAGGTGTGACGCAATCGGTCGTACAATAAATCCCCGGTGGGTATGCACGTTGGAACAATTACGTCGCCAGTGGACATTTTCCTCGGTAACTGCTGACGGACACCGCTGTTGCAAAATTATACATCACCCGTAGAGGTGTCTTCCGGTATGCGTGCAGTATAAATCCCAGTATATCAATTCAGTATTTTGCCGAATAATTCTAAACAAACTTACCTATGAGTAATATCTTGCGTTATTCGATTGGGTCATTTTACTTTGAAAAGAAAATTAAGAAATATTCCAAAACTTCATCTCGGCTACGTTAGAATCTTCGCATTCGCACAGTAATGTAGCCAAAAAACTATGCATATACTTAATTATACAGAATAGTCTCGGTTTATTCATTTTCCTTGGTATCAGAAACGTAGTTCCCACTGTAGTTCAGACTTGATTTCGGAGATAATCAATATCCCGACACCGGAGCGAGAGGCTGCCTGCTTGTTGTCACGCCACACCTGCTTCCGCACACATTCGGCGATCAAAGTGAACAATGATCACCAGCAGATTGCATAAAACACTTTTGATAAATTCAAGATTTATCAATGTACTATTTAATGATTAATCTGAATGGCTTATTTAGCTAAATTTTTTGAAATTTTTCATTATAAAAAATTGCATTTATTGATCATTCCAAAAAAATTGGGTACGCTCGCATATTTACCTGCGGTTGCCGGGCTGCAGTCTTGTCATCGCTATTTATTATCGAAATGTTGTACTTTGTATCGCTCGCATGAGAACGATTTGTCATTCGATTGTGTATGTCATATGCCAAATCAAAACGATACCCGTAGAAGCGTGTCGGTCCTGCACACAAATAGATTACAATAATTTGCATAGAATACGAGAAATAATCAGTCTAGATTGGAAGCCAGGTAGGTACATAATTACACCAAGAAATGATTGCCGATTAGATGTGAAGGCAAGCAACGCAATGTGCGCGGCCAAACTGAGTGGATCCACCTTTGATTCATATCAGAAATACCTTTTTAGAATATTTTGCGACTCCAGAACAATCTGTCTGTCGACAAAAAGGATGGCCGGAATGTTTACCGTAGTAAGAAAATTTACAATTTAAATGTATCACAAATTTGTCTGTATGGGATTCGAGTAAGATCAAAAACAAACGTTACGTATTATTTTAATAAAAAAAACTAATTATATTATGTACTAGCTATTTCGCGACTCGTAAGAGGAAATTAAATGATGCAATTTCGGTATCGATAAGTTAAAAGCGAGCCCACTGCCCGTTCTCGGTTTCCTCGGACTCGGGCGCGGGACTCGGGCGCGGCCGTCTTTGCAGAAGCGCCATTGTGCAGGCCAGACAATGGCGACTTCCGGCCGCGCCCGCTCGTGCTTTATCGATCGGGTAATTGAATCGCCCCCAGCGGGCCCGCGTGGCGCAGCAACGGCCGGCGCGGCTTCCTAACTTTAATGTTGAGTGTGTCAAATTCCATGTATATTATTTTACATGTGAATAAAAATGTAGCAAAAAAGCTAGTGCATTTGAAATAACTTTGAATTATTATAAATTTAAAAAAAAATGTTTCCTGCACGCATCAATGCGTTAACACAGAAAGGATAACGTTGTTCGTAAACTGAGCGCTATAGTTAAAGTACTCACAGACATAAATAAAACACGCACGGTTAATGATTTATTTGAGGTAGGTTCACAAATGCAATATCGATCTCACGTCATTGAGCCGTGCGGCCCGTGGCTGCCCCCCTGCCCCTGCCCCCTGCCCCTGCCCCTGCCCCCTGCCCCTGCCCCCTGCCCCTGCCCCCTGCCCCGCATGTCGCGAGTGACGTGCGGTGGACCTCAAATCTGAACATACCACTTTTAGGCAATGAGAGCAAAATATGCACGCCATTGCTTTATAATGTGACAAACTGAACATAATATCCTATATATATTTATTTCAACAATTACATTTTAAATGAATTTTCGCTGAGACTTCTTGGACGAATATTCACTGAATTTAGCTTTCTCCACAGCTGACAAAGTAAGTTGTTAATTTCCAACTCAAATAAGCTGAGCCGTGTTGGTGCTCGGTTACTATAATTTGAAGTATAGCATGTCTACTGAGCACGCGGTTAACATCGCAGGAAGGTGCCACGTTTGTTTGGAGAGGTCGCTGCAGGCTGAGGCTTTCTAACATTGATGTTAATTGTGTAAAATTCCAAGTATATTGTTTTCTATGTAAATATTAAATGTTGCATGCGTTAAAAATAATTTTGACTTAATATAATTTCCACCCACGCTGTATGCGGTGTAAAAAAAATGTCTTCACCTCGCATCAAAACGTCTGCCACAGAGAGGATAAAATTGTCGGTAAACTTGGGACTAATCGCAGGCATTCCCAGAAAAAATAATAGTTGACGATTAATTTGAAGTACACCCACAAATACAATAACCACGCACAGCTTCGTTCCGAGCGCACGGCGAATGCGCGATTGTTTTTCCTTGCGGTTGATTTGTGGCGTGTATATTTAGACCGGGAGCCGCCATCGCCGGCGAGTCAGCTGTGCATTTCCCCGCGTGTTCGGGCGGCTCCTCCAGCGGTCGCCGACCCGCCCGACCCGCCCGACCGCAGGAACCGTCGCCGGACTTTTCGCCCCATCGGGGGCGTTAATTCCTTTCCTGCAAGCAATGCGATATGAATGACTTTAAATAAATTGCGGTGTCGCGAAACCTCTGACGCACATCCAGGTGTAACTGTGTATAGTACTCGCAATCTATGAAATTAATTTTACTCGGCACGAATGAGTGCCGTTGTGTCTGCTCGAAGCGGATAAATATTGAGGAGTAGACGAGTGAGGACGCCCGCGTGGGCCGCCCCGCCTGCGCCCCGGGCAGGTTGACGCCGGTGGTATCATTCGTGGCCGCCATTAATGGATAATTTCAAAAAAAATGAGATCAACCTTATTTCAACTATTATGTATCCTCAGTCACTCGGTACAAGTTCATCCCCTATCGAATCAGCTCGTGCACAATAAAATATTATCTTCTGGATTATCCAAATCTTGCCTGAATTTTTGATGTTTTGTTTTTAATGTCCATGACCGTGGGAACATATAGTAGTCGGCCGTAGTACTAGAGTAGGGACTCACCCCGGAGGGCGGCGCGGGCCCGGCGGGGGGCGGGGCGGGGGACGCCGGCTGAGGCTGCGGCTGCGGCTCCCCGCACAGGATCCTGCTGAACAACGGCAGCCGCTCAGTGCACCGCCACACGCCTCCGCCTGCCGCTGCACAGGCGCTGCACACCAAGAAGTCGTCTCGAGGAGCTACGCGCGGACTGACCGATTTACGAGAGATGACTAGGTTACCGATAAAATCACAACGCCTGAATGATAAAAAATAAAACACCAGAGGCTTGCACCAGCTGAACGGTTGAGAAATATGCATTCGTGATATCAAATTTGAAAAGATAACTAAAAAAAATTACGTATATAAAATATGGCGGTCGACTTTCAGGTGATATTGGCAGTGGGTGGGCGGGTGAGCCGCGCGGGCCGGCGCGACAGCAGGAAGCCCCCTCCCACTCCTCGGCCGCAATTGTTCTAAATTGATTTATCGGGATGGGTAGACATCAGTCCTCTATAAATCTACCGAATCAGATGTTTACCCAGAGTATCATAATTTGAAGGTGGCGTTCCTGACTGATGAGCGGCCAAATTACTTTAGAAAAAAAATTAAAACATAATTTTCATCAAAGGCATATTATTTTGAAAACTTATTAAACGTACAAAACTCGAAGCAATCTATCCGCGTGTCCCGCTGCGCGTATTGACAACGTTGGACAAATAGAAATGTCCATTCAAATTTCCAAATTCGGCGACCTATTATTTGCGAGACAACTGCGCTCAGCGCCGAGTCAGTGTTGCGACAGACACCGCAATAGAGATCATCCTGCCGGTATCCGCGCGGTGCTGGTCGCCAGGCCTGACTCGACCGGCGTTTCCTTTCGCTCGTCCTTTTTTAATTTGCGTTCCTCCCGACGCGCCCGACGGTAAAAAAAAGTTTTAAAAAAGCTGCGACCAGTTCTTTGCGGAGGCTGCCTGGAATTTTATAAAATATAGGTCCGCTGCGCGCAAAAGTTATAACAAGCCATAAATCATTTCGCATCATGATATCGTGAAATTTATAAAATCATAACAGAGCAAACCGAGATCCTATTTAATACAATGTTTAAAAATAATTTTTATTCCAAGCTGTTCCATGATGATAGGTTGAAAATCAGGAATCGCTCGTGGTAAACTTCGAGCTTCTCGATTCCATGAAACGCAGATTTCAGGCTGTCCTCTAGCATTGCGCTATATAAATATCTAGGAGGCGTTCTCGGGCCACGATTCAAACTCCAAACGCAGAATGTTAACCTAACCAGACTAAATAAAAAGTGAAACTTTAACGGATCCAAAAGCCGCGTCGAAATTAAATATTGAAACATGCAGTGAGTTTTCGCACGTGGCGCTTCCCAGGCTGTCCGTGAATAAGTGCCGGCCGGCTGTCAGCTGGCGGGGGGCCAGGGGGGGCAGGGGGGCCGGGGGGGTCAGAGGGGCCGGGGGGGGCCGGAGGGCCTGGGCCGGGGGGCCGGGCACCCGCTCTGGCAAAAATAAAGCACGAGATTCCGACGAAATCCAATTCGGGGATTTAATTCGATTTGCGAGAAGCTTGGCAATGAACAATGCGCGGCTCTTATCTAACAGAACACTGAACAATCGCTATTCTACGCAGAAGGTGCCACTAAATGTGTGCGTATAAATCGATTAATCAAAATAAAAACTATATCCTCCTAGTTGTGTGATATTAAACACATAACCTTTTTTAATTAGGTATTTGTTTTTATTTTATATAATTAACTTAGTTATATGTATAATTATTCTTCAAATGGAATTTTGCCAAATATTTAGTGGCAAACAATACTAATGTGTTCAGTTAAACATCACTCTCTGATTTTCGCAACTGTACTGATATATTATTGCCAATTAGTCTAAATTAATTAAATATCTAAATCGAATGCCTGATCACCGAGCACCAGAAGCTCTCAGGCACGGTTCCAAAGAATTCGATCTTTCACGATAAAAGAGAGTTAAGTTCACCGTACAGTTTCATTTGAATTTATTAAAATTATTCAAAATAATAATTTATTTTTAATGTCTCAATAACGCTAGCACATTCGCAAGCGGCTATACTAGCGACCCTCGAGGAGTGCCGCCGCTCCTCCGCCGCGCTCCTGAACTTGACTTTCACGAAAAATAACCTTCCGGACTATGTTTACCTCGTGAAGAATTTAGAAATACTTTCTGTGTTATGAAACGAATTATTTTTATGAAACCGGATGAGTTATGATTACTCCCTCGAGTTTTTTTATTTGCGTGCGCACACGGGCACGCTTTATGCGAATATATCTGTTTTTTTGTTATTTGACGACAAAGTATAAGAAACGTTAAAGATATTTGATAAAATAAGTGTATACGAAACTATTCATTATCGGTTTCACAGAGTTCGGCACCAAAATGAAACAACGAAATTATAATAAGTGACCGATATTTTTGACAAAGAGTACTCGGTGTAATTCCATTTTAATATTCAAATAAGATAATTTAGAGATTTTTTCACGTTGGCATTATCAAACCGATCACCAATAAAAATTAACATGTGGAAAAATCAACAAAGTATTTTAGTGAAATGTTGAGATTACAACAGTGCTAAGGCAGAAAAAGAGTTTTGTCGAAACTTACTGCGCTGTCGAGGTTTTTAAAGTATCACGGATATGACGCTCGATACCATATTAAATTGTAAACTTTGTTTTGTGGCTACAATAATACTGAACAATTCAATTCATTGAAATCAAAAACCTCGAAGCTATTTTCGGCGTATTTGGGGTGCTCGAGAGCGCTCAATTCTACCTGGACGATGCAATGTTTATTTCATCATCAGCATTCTCAAAACGAGTAGTATTTGGAAAAAAGCTCATTTTGTGAGATTTTTCTTTACGGTATCGGTGGCGACGAGGAGGGAAGCAGCGAGACGAGCGACGGGGGCGAGGGGCGAGGGGCGAGGAGAGCGCCCGCGGTCAGGCCGGCCTTAACAAGTCCCAATTGAAGCGGCCAACCGAAATCATTTAAAGTGATTGAAGTCATTAGCGGCGGCCCGTCTTGCGCGCGGCCGCTCGTCGCCAGAACTATTGTTCGCTCTGGGCATTCATCATTTTTCACTTTTGGTATTTTTACTCAAAATTCATAAATATTAATTTTACGTACCGGCATGAAGACAATAAGAAAAACCACGTAAGTTTAATTGCGTGAAAAAAATAACGCTTTCGGTACCACAGGCTGAGGCAGGGGGCAGGATGAATATTTCCTCAATTGGAAAAGCAGTCAATGAGTCGGTTTACTCTGTTTTTTTGAAATTTATTATATTGAGATAAAAAGTCGTCGGGTCACGGTGGCGCAGCGTCGACTTCGTCTCGTACCGCGTCGGGTCGGCTGCACGCGCCCGCTCGCGCCGGGAATAGCCCCGCCGGTCCTCGAAGGGCGCGGGCCTCGAGCCGCCGAGCTGCCGGCTGAGGTCTTTCGGGTCGTTAATTTCTCAAATCGTTCGATTTGTAGCGAGCACAAAGCCGAGTTGAATCCCACAAGCGCACTCGAGCCTCTGTCGCTGCCCTGCGCTGGGCTGTCTTGCGATTTATCGCTCCGCGGTCGCCGCGAGCGGCTAACCCGACACCCGCGCTCGCGGAGGTGCGACGACGCATACGTTTGGCGTTCGGTTACTAATATCATTTTTGAAACTAAACATACTAAAGCTTCATCATACTTTGTAAAGTTAAAAAAGAATCAGGAGGCGATCGGCGTAACTCGACCGGCGAAAATGTGTATTCGATATTCGGGAACATTTTCCTTATTGCATCCGGTTCTGAGAATTCAACAGATATGAGACCTCGATACGAACGCGTTCACTGAAATTTTCAAGGTACCGAGCAAAACTTATTTGTTTGTTTTTTTATGCGAGTGCATTCTCGGGCGTCCCGGGCAGCGGCGATGCAAATGACGGTCCGGTTACGGCGAGGGCGCTCACCCGCGGCGGCCGCGCCCCCGAGCCGGCTCCGGAGTCGCCCGAGGCAAACTCGGAGTCAGCCCGGTCCAAGTAAAACTACTTTCCTGAAAAGTTGACGCCACGACAGGAAGGCCGGTCGTCGATAAGAGTGACGAGATTCATTTTTATTCCAAATTTATCAAAATGAGGGGACCGCTTTTGAAGAAGTATTTATAAATACGCATGCATTGTAGATTGGCAATTTTTGAAATAATTTTAAGTTTCCTATATTATAATATCCATATGAAAATATTAATTCTTTAATCATGTATGTATATCATAGCTATGGAAGACGGTGACGTCATGGAAGGGGAGTATTATTATTAAATTAAGCGGCCTGCATCCGTCGCAACACGATCGACAACCGACCGGTGAGTTAGCTATTTTAGTGCAATTTGTAGCTTTTCGATTTGAGTTGTTGTTTCGTCAGAACTATGAAAAATAAAAGAGGAAGCTATCGACTCATCGCCGGTCGGTGGTCGGTGGTCGGTGGTCGGTGGTCGGTGGTGCCGCCCCGCGAGCAGGCCGCAGCGGGTGCACGCGCCGCGCCGGGAATAGCCGCGCGGTCACTGCTCGCGGCGCAGCGGATAGTTTCGTTTGTTTGCATGTCGGCGTGCCATTACAAACGCGAGGTATTTTCAAAACCCATGCAGCGGATTCACTTTCAGCCTGCATCTATAAATACTGCCCGTTGCCGTGCGATCGAGTTTATTCGAGCGTCCGCCTACCGGCAGTGCACAGTATTGTTTATTTTGTTAATTACTTCATCATATAAAAATAATATTCACTGCAAATATAATTACAAATACCGTTAAGTAATTACCGTGTCGCAAACTTTTTTTATAACCACCGGAGCTGGGAAACCGTCAGATAATCTTCGAGCTCCTGGAGCGTCTCGGCTCCCTTACTAAACCTGGTGATGCCCGGGAGGACAAAACGCATAAGCTTCTCCGATGCATTACCTTGACTGTGCTCCTATAGTATGAAAAACGATTCGAAACAAACGATGCCCGGGATGAAGTCGACTGCCCAGGTGCGGAAGTGCAGCGCGGCTCCGCGGGGACCGCTTCGATATCTGCGGCCGGTGGTCTTTTTTCTCTATTATCGACTACGAGCTTTATCTGTAAACGAGAATACCTTATGGCGTGGACCGGTGCCAAGCCGCTACTCCAAAGTGTCAGAATTATAGCCGTCCGGCCAAAATAAGCCGGCAGGGAGTCCCGTGCGCACCGCCCCCCCCCCCCCGCCCCGCCCCCTCGCCCCGCACTCGAGTGGAATCGAAACAAGGGATAGAATGATTGCGATGTATTTTTGTAAGAAATACTATTTTATAATCATCGATAATCATAGATTTTCCATTTGAAAAGTTAGATCACTTTCATCTTTCGATTTTCTTTACTTCAAACAAACCATGAAAATTCAGGAATAAAATAATGATATACAACATTTTTACTATTTTACATATAGTTCAGAATTGTGAGATTATTCAATGCAAAGTAATTTCATACCAATAATAAAAGTAAATAATCCAACTATTCATAAAAAATGATTACATATATCTATAAGACGACGCTTGCGACCAAAACTAATGGCGCCCGATGAGGGCACGCGGTGCACGAAATGTGAGATTGGAATGAAAACCGCAGTTTGGGACAAACTACAAAATAATATTCTATATAAAAGGTCAATTTTCTATATCACACCACTGTTATTTACCAAAGAGCAATTATACTTTTTGCGTGGATTTCTGCAATATTTAAATTACAATTGTGAAAAATATTAAATGTCAAGTACTTCTCTGATTTTTTTAATAAACAAATAAAGCACCCGGCTCGAGTCCATCCAGTGGGGACAGACAGGCCAGCGCGGCGGCCCCGCGGTCGCTCGCTCGCTTATGTAAGATGAGACAAAATACAGATGGGATTGTTTATACGTTTACAAAAATAGATTACTGTATCGGGATGCAAGATATCGATCGTTGAATTGTATTTGAATTTCTTCGAATAAACAAAATATATTATCAATTAATTCTTCGAAAATATATCGCCATGGACACTCGACGTCTCCATTTAGATCGGCCGATAGGAGGAATAGCAGAGATCCAATCGCACCTTTTAAATTCGCGAACTTTGGTGCAGTTAGGGAAATGCTTATCACAACTGACAAGAGAAAGATAGCGCTAATCGTCGATCGTTAATCGCCGGCAGTAGAAAGCCGTCAGGCGTCCAGGTTTATCGGGAAAATGATAAAACAAACTAGACAACGCAATTATAAGTCAAAACCACGGCGTGTTTCTGAAGTAGGAACCGTTTTGATAAGACGTATTTGTAAAATGTCTTCATGATTTATTTGCATCTCGTTACGTTTCAGTCCGCCTTGGCTGCGTTCCGAGTCACTTTTTGGCGATATTCTGAGAAAATGTTATTCTGTTTACATCGTTATGAGAAAAGAATAAACGATAAATCTTGTTTAAGTAAAAATTAAAAAAAAATACATTTCAAATAATTATAATCTAGAAGTCTTTTTTTCGCTATTTTTTTGGTTCTGAAGGTTTTGTTTATCTAAATTTGCAAATAACTTGTATTGAATGTCAAAATTATAATAGGATGATATTCCAACAATTTTTAGGTAATTAGGGGGTATGTCCCCAATCGATAGTTTCTTTTTCGCGATCAGAGGATTTCGGGCAAGGGAGGAGCGCCGCCAGTCAGCAGGCACGCCGAGCGCTGCCGAGGCGAATATTTTCCCCATCATTTATTGCTTTCGTGCAATCAACAATATCAATTAACAACATATCGGTTTTGAGACAATCGAATTCAAGAAGGAAACAATTAAAATAAGATATCAGCTGACACATTATCATAAAAAATAGCAAACGAGGTAATTTGCCAAAAAGTAAAAAATATATTGAATAAAAGTATTTCTTACTCCAATTTACTAATCAAATGTGACAGTTTTCAAAGGAATGGCTTGGACATTATAACAAAACAAAACTGCCCCACTCATAAATTACTGTCATCCTAGAAGTTCATTATACGCCCTCGAGTGAAATAAAAGTATTAAAAAACATTACGCGCGCTAAACGTTGGCTAACGTTTCAAAGGACCGTCCGGGCATTGACGAGGAGGTCCTCCGAGTGCCGCCGAGCAGCGACGAGCGATTTGATAATTGTATTATCGCATCTCGTACAGAAATATAACTCGCTAAACACCACGCAAGCACGGCGGCGGTCCCTTGCTGTGCCGCTGTAGGCAATTTGGCCGCAGTACAATATTTAAATTATTATTTTTTGCAAAGTTAAACATACTGTTTATTTGATATTGTCAGTAAAATTATTTACTTAACCATGAAGTGTGATTTTTTAAGTCGACATTCTGCAAAATGAATACAAACTTCACGAAATATCGACGAAATTGTGAAGCGATGCTCATGAGGAGTCCCAAAAAACCGTTTCTGAAAAATCGCCAAAAGAATAAGCATCACTCAAAAATCAGTTTATTTTTCTGAAAAGCGATGGCGGACGTCTCGGCAGCGATCCGAGACGCCCGCGACCGAAATAATCGCTTTCCAATGTCAGTGCCGGCCGCCCCGCGCGAGCACCCCGCGAGCAGGCCGCCGAGGACCGCACTGATCAATTGCGGCACAATAACCGATAACTAGGGAACACTGGGACCGGCAGACAAAATAAACTTCGTAACCTTTATTTCAGTTCCAAAAAGTAATACAATTTTTTATTTGGAAACATAAAGTCGGTAGCATTGGACATTATTTCTTTACAGCGACTCTCGCATTATTGCGTTTCGATAGGTCGTTTCAATTCCATTAATCTGCAAAATAAATTATTTGATTCCCGTCCGATGCCGCTCGGTGAAGTCGAAAGCGGCCGTCACCAGTGCTGCGAAAGAATGTCCCCGGGGCCCTCGCCCGGCTGGAGCGCCTCCGAGTTCAAGAGCAGCGCCTCGCGGGACGTATCGATCGGCGACGCGGCTTCGTCTCGACGCGGGCCACTCGGATAGAGCCACCAAATCGAATGTAGTAAAAACATTTTTTTGCTGAAATAACCTAAATACGTCGAGCTCGCGGTCGCGGCAGGCGGTACCAGGCCGGGAGACCTCCAGAGATGTCTCCGATCGCGGATATTTGCTACTGCGGGAATAATAGTACAATAATTGCGAAGACATTTTGTCAAAGAAGTTTGACAATATAATTCTCTGAGCGTTGTTAACACTCAAAACTTATAACCGTAGAGTATTACAATTCGATTGGAAGGTATTAAAAAAATGCTAACTTATTAAACCGTATGCTTTACAAGTACGCATGTACAATGGGAAAAGTCATCGCTTACAATGGCGGGCATAACTTATTTATTCTGGTGAGTGCCTCAATACGAATAAATCATGATGATAATCGACTCCGAATCGATTAATCCAACGCTTCGTGAGCTTTTCATATGCCGAGACATTTTCTCAAGTCAAATGGTGTATTAGAGAATCTTTCGACAAGTAGGCGGTCACCAGCACGGGAGCAGGGCGGGGAGCAGGGGATGGGGGGCGGGAGGCTGTAGTCGGAGGGCAGAGCCCCAAGCACGCATTGGCATTATCGCCAATCTTTCATCGGGTCAAGCGTAGAAGCGATAGTCTCGGGCCACCGGCCACAGGTGACTTCCGTATTTCGCAACAGAGCGTATTTGTGATTCGTACAAAACTAACGATATATCGAAACGTTGGGAACGAATTTCTCCTTAATTGCAATAATCATTCTCAACACATTTGCTTTCGTCGTTTCGTATCTTTTGTTGATCCAATAGCATTGTTAAAATTGAAAATAAAAAAAATCAGATGTTTTTTTTCAGTGAGAAAAGCACAGCAGCCCCCGACGTGCCGCGACGCCTCGGCCTCGGGCTGCGAGCCGTGGCCCCGCGTTGGGTAACATCGGCCGACCGATTCGATTGGCCACAAGCACCGTGGAGGAGCGCGCAGAGAATCCCCGCGCCGCCTGACGTCACGCGCGTATGTTGTTATCGCCCGCCTCCCATGGCCCGGCCAAAACTATTTATAAAATGTCCATTGCAAATAACTCGAGCCGAGCTCCCCGGCCAGCCCCGGAGTCACTTCCCTTAACTACTGAAGACAGCCTGTCCGAAAATTCGATCTATTTTGATGAACAATTTAAAATCAAGAGCTCGTTGTGCGACTACTAAAACCGATTAAAAGGATTTTTCAATAACACTATTATTTTATGTTGTAATTTTTAAATATACTTATTACCATTAAATCAAATGTGTAAATATGTTTGCAAACATAATCAAATTCATCAGCACCCATCGCGACTGTGATATTAGAATATTAAACTCGTACAAAAAATGAATTAGTTCTTACAAATAGCAATAGTCAATTTTTTTCCGACTCGTTGAGTCGGAACTTGCCAGCCAACGCAGAGCGATAGCGGCTGAGATGAGTCGCAATTTATAATTCAAGGAAGGTGTTTTGGAATTAAAATGACGTTTGGGGAATAGATAATCTGCGGGAAGGGTGAAGGCTGCCGCCCGGAGCGGAGCGAGGAGCTTTTCCGACACTCGGACCCGCCGGCCGGGCCGGAACGCCGCCGACTGCCTTGAAGCTGTAACTCATATTTTGCATCGATTCGACTAGAGGAGAATATTATCGTTCACCATTATCTTTTTACTCGGACATCACAAAAAAATATGACGAAACTTCGGGAACAAAAACTGACTCGCCACAAACGAGCATCCGAAACAAATTTTTCTTTTACAGCATATCGATGAAGGTAAATCGATTATTTTTGCGCTATACTCGGAATCAATGAAGTGCTCCTAAACGGCATTTCGATATTCAATAATTCACACCGAGAGGAGGAAATCGGGGCACCGATGCCCGCGCAGCGTGAAGGCGACTCGTCGAGTGTGAAAAAGCGCCCTCGCCGGGGCCGCCCGCATCGTCACTCTCGTTCGATCGTCAGCAGTCGATATCGATTGGATCATCCGATGCCGGGGGAGGGTCACCGCCGCGGTCGGTCAGTTTCGGATGACGGATGGAATCAATCGACACTTTGTTTTATCGGTGGAGGTCAATATGCGATATTCGAAAGCATTGGAAATAAAAACTTTCCTAAACCATTTCCCATTTTATTTAGCCATCCCGATATTATTTAATATGCATTGCGGTTTAAATACTCAATAATCGATTATGCTTTTTGAGAAGAGGAAAACAATGTACTCATTTGATAATGATTTATTTTATCTAAAGAAAAATTCTGAATTGTTATAATGTGTCGGGCCACTGCCGTTTGAATAAAACGGTCCGGTCATTCAATATAAATTTTTCGAAGACCGATAATCCCGCCGCTAACGAGATGATAATATTTATTCTACCGGGTCGGACGAGTCGTGACAGAAGTGTGCATCTTCTAAATATAAATATGAACAGAATCGGAGCGGGAGACGAGCGAGCCGAGCCGCTGTCAATAATGGCGATAATTACAATACGACGGTCTGCGCGAATAGACCGACCGCGGCGGCTCTTCCCGCGGGAGCCGCGCCCGAGCTCCTGGAGCGAGGATCCCGGTCAGTCCGCCTGACGCTGGCGGGCGCTCTCGCGGCATGGCCCGATCGGTAAATGGGATTTATGTAATAAAAGAAAATAGCCAAATAAATACGGTAATCAAATGCGGCGAGTGCTCGGGGGCGGAGGCTCGATCTGGTCTCCGGCGGGCCGAGGGCGGCTCCAGTCACCCCCGGGCCGCGGAACTGAACGATGCGTTTAATTAAAAAATGTTTTCATTACATATTTGACGAGTTAATTTGGTTTTCGTGATATTTAAACACTATCCCAAAAATCTTACTTCAGTCTTATACTATATAGTAATATAGCAGCACTGGTGTTTCTCATGTTTTTAAAATACATTTTAACATTAATGAAAAATTTCAAATATATTATTTTAAATTTACAGACACTGCCGATAACTTCAGTGTATCCATTCAAGGCGCAGGCCTCGTTTGTTGATAAACAAAAAGTGGCCGTTTGGATTCACGGACTAATACTATAATTCACCCAAATGGACATTTAATGGGTGCGAGCCTGCTCAGTTCCTGATTAGATTACTACAACTAGTAAATATAAAAATGTAATGTTAATTCAAATGAATCCCGATTACTTCTGTGCTTTGTTAATATTACCGTGGGAACCGGCGCCAGCCGTCAGACCGCACGGGCCACTCGGCCACTGAATAGATTGACACTTCGACAGTTCAAGAGTGCAAAACAGAATATTTGCAAAAACCTTCCCGTCCCAGAGGCGCGGCGGCGGCGATGCTCTGCCCGCCTGCCCTGCCCTGCCCTGCGCCCCACTCGCGCAGCTGGAGACGAGGTTCAGATTCAAGGTCAAATCTCTCAAGCCGCTTTTAAGTCGCAGCCGACGTCCCGCGCATCCATATTCGCAGGAAGCTGAACAAAACTTCTTGCATGCCATTTTTTATAACAGTATTTACATTATTTTTTGAACGAAGGAAAACAATTACGATTCAAATATATATATTATTATACATATATACATATACCTAACTTTTTGGTTTTCCCCATAGACGGCGCTAACGACGCAAGTAATCGATAGACGTGTGTAAAGTTGTGTTTTTTTATAGCTTGGACATCTGTCAACAATAAGCAGTCACAATACCAGCACATATCGCAACGCAATAATATTATTTCTAACTATGAAGATGTCGAGTTTTGTGCCAAAAAAACAGCATTTGCGGGGAGCTTTGCTTTTCAGCTTTAACTTGAAAAAAAATGAACCTGAAGCACTTCGTTTGCTCCATCGAAAACTACGTGTGAAAATTGGTTCAAACGCTTCAGAAGTGGGATTTCGACACTGAGGACAAAGAGCGCTCCGGAAGACCAAAAACAATTGAGGACGCCGATCTGCAAGCGTTATTGGATGAAGATGATACACAAACATAAAATCAATTTGCGGAAGCATTAAACATGACTCGCCAAAGAAAAAATCAAAGGGAAGGACACGAGTGCCGCATGATTTGACTGAGAGACGGATGGAAAATTGAAGAACCACTTCCGAAATTTTGCTTTTGCGGCATGAAAAAAAGAGTTTCCTGCATCGAATTGTTACTGACGATAAGAAGTGGACATATTTCGACAATCCCAAACGCCAAAAAATCGTGGCTTTCATCCGGCGAAGCTTCATCATCATCGACGGCACGGCCAAATGGTTTCGGAAAGAAGTCAACGATCTGCGTTTGGTGGGACCGAAAAGGAATCGTGTACTATGAGCTGCTGTAACCAGACGAAACTGTCAATTGCATAGCTATCGGTAACAGATCAATTTGAACCATGCATTGGTCGAAAAACGGCCAGAATGGGACACGAGACACGAACGAATGATATTGCAGCACCACAACGCTCCGTTGGCTGGGCTACACTTGGCCAATTTCGAAGAAGAAAAAAATATATATATATTGTAACTATAAATTATTCCTCGTAATTCTAAATGAAATGTTGTTTTAAAATATTAAGAAGCCAATTCATCCATATGAAATAACGATTGAATTGAAACTTATGTTAAAATACATTGGAAACAGAAATAGTTATGAATACTTTTACGTACTATTGTGATCTATGGAGTTTTATTTCATATCGTGTATTCCTAAAACAAAACAAAAAACACTTTCAGGGCGAGAAGTAGATAAAAATCATAATACAGGTAATTCTGCATTTCGATATATGTATGTCTTTGTAATCGAGCGATCGAGCACAACCAATAGCTCGGTGATTTGAGGAGGCAAGTTAGCGTTTTGGTAAGGAAATCAAAGTGCATTCCGCCAGAGCCGCGCGAGTCCAGGAAGCGGGTGGGGCGGGGCGGGCGGGGCGGGGCGGGGCGGGGCGGGGGCGCGGGCTTATGTAACGGCCGTCGCTCGATAGGCCGGGGGGGCGGGGGAGTGCGCGCGTCCTCCCCCAGCCCCGCGCACTACTGACAGCGGAGGACACCGCTGGAGCCCTCGTTCTTACGTCAAAATAATAATCTACATCCATCGGCATCCTCTCATGGTATATCTCTCGCCATTCATTTATGAGTGAATTGTTTTTAGCCTGTAACATGGTGTTAATATTTTTCACCGAGTTATCGATCGATTGTACAAAAATAATGTTTAAAGTTATCCCTCAAGTCACCTCTTTTGTAAAAAGCGCTCATTCAAAAGCTTAATTTTTATTTTGTTTTATTTATTTATTAAATCAAAACAATACTGAAATCTAAAGACGTTTGGATTTTTTAAACTATTCAATTTTTAAACTAATATATTTAAAAGCAAAAGCAAACTGACTCCAGATGCTTTATTTCGTTAATCTTAAAAAATAATTTCAATAATATGAGTCAATTTAATTTCTTGGATGTTGAGCTGCTTGAGGTTTTCACTTCTCTCTATAACAACGACTGCGAAAACCTACAAACATACCTATAAAACGTATATATTTATTTTTAAATGCGACTGATAACAGCAAAAATATAACATCCACATGGGAAGCATATCTTGTACGAGTGCGCGAGCAGCGGGTCTCATGAAGGAAAATGAATTATTCTAATATCCGATTCCTCCCTCGCGTTTGACCTTGGCATTTGTGATGTCGGCCCGCGCGCCGCGGCTGCCGACCCGTGGCTGCTGGCGATACCCCGCTCGTGTGTTGCTCAAAACACTAATGGAAAATCAATTTAAGTCGATACTGGAAACCGAATATAGAATCTCACTACCCGAAGCTACACGGGGAAGTCGCTCCGTGCCGCGTACTCGTCCCCGCGGGGGCTTTTACAAAACGTTCCTCCCGGTGGATTCTTATCGTGAAATAGCTGTGATGTTGGCAACCGGTAGACAGTTCCCGGAACTCCAAAAATAAATGAAAAATATTTTATGTTTACGAGGGAGCCACGATCAGAGATAGTGCAACCGCTAGACCCTATTGGAGATACATCGCTCGTCATTTTTGCAATGCGGAAATGAAATGAAAACCTAAATTTTTACATCAAATTTAAAATATTTCCACGTAACTAGATTACATTTCGCAACATGATCAAAATCATCTTGGTACACCGATTCTCTATTTTGGCTTAAATAAATGAGTAAACTCAAAGAACATCGGTTGATGGACTTAAAACAAATTTCGAGTAAAATAACAAACTATAAATTAAAGCCTATCATAATAGTTGTATTTTTTAAAACTGAAGGTTTTCTTTCGTTCAATCGTCCAGGGTTGATTTCAAGACTTAAATTTAAGAGAATACGTAATACATTTACCCAAATGACGGGCTAACCTTTCGTAACGGCGCTCGTGTGGCGTCCGCGCTCTGACGTCAGAGCGCACCCCCAAGGCCGCGGGGCCGGGGCCGGGGCCGGGCGTGCAGACCCCCGCGCCGTGCAGCCCCCACCCCGTGCAGCCCCCGCCCCGTGCAGCCCCCGCGCCGTGCAGCCCCCGCGCCGTGCAGCCCCGCTCCGGTGCAGGGCGAGCCCCTCCATCGATCTCCCGACAGATTACGCAACTGGAGAGCGATGTTTCTAGTTCCACAGCTTGCTGCGACAGCCGTCGATGACTACGAATGAAATCAACTAAAACGTATGCTGTAAAACGTTTGATGGTTTTTAGTGAAAGTATCATATTTAATCGGGTGTGCAGATTTCTAGCAGATGACATCTTGCAGCGCGTGCTAAATTTAACCCATTGTTTGTTTCGTTTGGAATGAATCTGCCATTAAGATAATATAAACTATTGAACTGAATGGCTCAATTGCCATCATTACGACATTGCTTAACGACCAGATCAATCTGCGACGCTTCAGCTGGTAGTTTCGGATACGGAGTGAGCAGCTATTGTGTTCCGGAAAGCGTTTTATTGCGTGGCGACCGCAGGCGGGCGCTCGGTGCATCCTTCTGCATCTTGGAACCGTGCGGAGGTGGAGGCTAGCCGGAGACTCCAAAAATAGCCCTCCGCGTGCGTCTTCATCGCGACCGTCCTAGCCTCTGACACTCTCCTGTGGGGAGAAAATCATCACTCTGATTCTGTGACGGGTATGCGCCTTTACTTGCAACGATTTTTTAAATTATTTGTGAGTTATGACTCTACTAGTAAATTTATAGAAAAGTTTGATTTTTTGTTAAATTAATGTCGAATCCAAAAAGCCCCACTCGGACAGTCCGGAGGGCCGAACGGCCGCCCGACGCGGACATCCCCGATTGGGAACTTTCCGGTTCCCGTAGAAGTGAGTATTTTTGACTCACATGTTTCCATTAATATTTTAATTTTGCAGGTTTACGGAGGAAAAACAACAACAAAAAAAACGTTAAGTTAAGATGTCAGTTTACAATTGCACACAAAAATAAGATTACGTAGTGACTTTTTTTACAAAAATACTGTATTTCAATCAGAACTAAACCTAACGACATTGCATGTATACCTATTCCTGCGAGCGGGGGTCAATTTGACACTCCGAAGTAATACGGTATTCATTCTTCTAAATCTAAATCATAACTATTTTATATTATAAGATAGTACATAGTATAAAATTTACACAAAAATGTCACGGCGTTTCAAAATATGACAATAATATAGTAATATATAAAAATAATCAAATAATTTTCGGATATTGCTCGATAAGAACTTTGAAGAGTGAATCATTTATAGTATTTTGAAGCAAGTTTGACCAAGTAGAACGAAATTAAATTCATTAATTACTCTGATATACGCATACGGTGCATGTGATGCAAAAATTTAGATCACTCATATTTATGGATGACCAGGACCACTCGTGGTACGTAAGCACCGATAATAAAAAAACTGTACGGGAAGAAAAAAAAATGGTTTTGTCTGCATAATTTAGGAAAAGTAGTAAAATTTGATAGAGATGCGATAACGTTTAAATGTGCAAAAACCGTACCAAATTTTGAAAAGGGGTGAAAATGGGTTCTCCGGTAAGTTTAGTGTTACAAAATTTTTAACTATTAATTTATAATAAAAATTAATAATTAAGAAAAGTAGAAAATTTTAATGTTAAATATAATATAACTAGACATAATTGGGAAACTCAACACTAATAAACGAACCGAAGGGACTTGTTACAATATTGACAGAAAAGAAAATTTCAAAAGTATAAAAAGAAAGTCAATCTCGTGAGCTGCATATTCTAGGATGTTTAATTTTTTTTTTAATTTGATAAATACGTTCTTCCATTGTTATATAAAATAAAAATGGGAGGTTATTTCGAATCGCCGGTGGACGCGGGGATTACAGATTTACAAATTTTACGGTCCGGGCGACTTCGTGACGAATCGAATTTTCAGCGGAGGCAAAAAAAAATTTAAAACTTGAGTGCTCTCGCGGCCGGCCTGAAGTCTCGCCTAGCAACAGCCCTCCCCCCCCCCGACCTCGTCAGCCGCGCCGCGAGGGCGTGCATTCTGAGGCTTTGCAAAAGAGGTGAGTACCCCCCCCCACTCCCCACCCCCGCCCTGCACCTGCACCAGAGGCGGACGTTCGGAAAGCCGCACGGGGTGCACGTCTTGCATAAGAATAAATAATAAGATGCAGTTTACTCGATCGCACAAAAAGTAGTAAAAACACATTAAAAAAAAAACACTGTGGTATATATTGGTTTATTTAAATGTATGACGTTGCGGAGGACAAGCAATATCCTTTTACAAAAAAGCTGTTTATAAAATGATTGGATTGCTGTTTTGGATAGGAGGTCGGTTTAATTGGAGATTGCTATTGCAATAGCTCGCACCGCCGACGGGCCGCGCCGAGGCGCGCAGGACGCCAATGTCTCTGCATCACGAGATTTATGACAAGTACGAGAACTCCGAAAAACACGTCAAATGCTACTCACTCACGGATAGAAGACACCTAGAAAATCGCGTCCAAACTATCATTAAATTATGTAATATACATATTTAAAAAATAACAATAAGCTACTGATATTTTTTTACTTAATATTTCGACTACTTTCATGATATGATTATATCCGCGGCGATAAAACGACGATCTTATTTTTTTTCTTCAACTTTGCGGTTCTATTTTTGTCGTCTCGTATCTTTGTCTTTTATTTTTGTAAACAAATGTAAATTTCATAATGTAATCGAGCGACTCGCTCCTCGCTGACGCCGCTAGAAATAAGTCGGCGGACTGGCGCGCCACCAAGTGCGTCCCGGTCCCGGGCTCGGGCGCCGCGACGCCGAGGCTCTCCCGGCTGCAATTTCCCCGGACCACCGAAAACTGCGACCGTTGCATGCGTTCGGTAGTTTTGCGCGAGACTATTTGAAGGAACTCTCCGCGACATTCGTGTTACCGCGGTTTGTTAAATTTGGCACCGTCGGGTGCAGATTTCTTCAGACTTCTGGGCAAAGTCAAATACCGATTTTTTAAATATTCATCACAACAAGAGCGGGTGTACTTTCGAATGCATTGTTGTCCTCGAAATGCAAACGACGGATTGTAAATGACGCCAGTTCAAATTTCTGGGAACAGGTCGCTTTTCAGAATAGATCCGAACAGTCGTAGTCGGAATCTGCCCGTCGGCGTGAGAGTGGCCGGCGCTGGGCAAGTGTCGGATTACCGTTGACTTTTACGGCGCGCCTGGAGCGGCGCATCTCCGCCGGAGGCTCCTTTCGGTGCGCTCGGGAATACCATAAGCTCTCGTAAAGCGTCCGCCGCCGCGTGGAAATAGACGCCGCGGCGCGGGCAACGTCCGGGGACTTTCGCTTTTGGACTTCTATTGGAATCGCTCGTTACGGTCTCCGCGCTAAATTTCCAGGATATTGATCGCTTATTCCTTTTTGATGACGCTCAGAACGACATCGACTACTACCGACGGCATTTATTTTTTAATAACAAATTTCAAAACGGTCGCATGCAGGGCAACAAATAATCGCTCGAATATTAAATAAACCGAATATAACATAAAAAGTTCGCTGGGAATTTTTTAAAAATAAAAAACTAAACATTTAACATTCAAGTGTTTTTTTTACTTGCGGGGACCGCACACCGCTGATAAACGATGCGCTCTATCTAGGTTACGGTTGATGCAAAACTTATTTTAACAAAGATATGCAGGTGTATGTATTTATTTACAACCGGTAGCAAGGCCGCCTCTGAAGTTAGTCACCGTAGTGTATTATTTTTACTAAAGAACTGTGGCAAATAACTTCTAAACAAAATAACCTTTATGTTTTTACTAATACTATTGAATTAAAAACTTCGTGAATTTGTTTCGACGCGTTTTTTTTTAATAGTATTTTAAAAAAACTGTTGTATCCAAAGATAATTCAACGTTCAATTATCCGTTCAAAGAAAATATGTGGAATTCAGAAACTATCTCTAAACAAAAAGAGAAGCCGCCCGGAGCAGCATCCCGGAGCAGCATCCCGGAGCAGCCCCCGGAGGAAGGCCACCGCCTGCGCGGGTGGCTCGTTGGTCCGACGGATCGCCCATCGGCGCAGGCCATTATTCGAATTGCTTCGTGCAGCTGGCGCCGCACTCTCCTCGCAAGGGAGCTCATTGCATTCAATCTCAATTCTATCATCCCTGGTGATTTTTTCGCAAAAATATTAGAGCCTTACTATATTCGCTAAAAAACCTACATTTAAGTATTTTGAGTCGTCGTTGTTTTCCCTCTCCTCGTGCACCTTATTTATAAATCAACACTGTAATTACTATTTTTAAAGTTATTAGAAAATAAATCTTCAAAAAGTACTCCCCGACGGGCGGACGGCGTTACAAATCGAATAGTCTCTTTCAGAAGTCTATAGGAAGCTGCAAGAAATTACAGAAAGCCTTCTGAAGTTTCTTTTCGGAGGAAGTTCGTTTCCCTCGATAGGAATTCACGATCACTGCAGAGTTGGAAACTCCTCCGAGCGGCTGCTCGGCCAGACCGCGCGACGGCTGCGCCCGTTTGGAATGTATAATACGAGTATATTACCGATGCACAAATTATACATCGATTCATCTTATTAATTTTGTTGTATTTTATCTGTGCATTCTTGTTGAATTATCGTTGTTACATTTTTTTCTACATTATATATTAAATGAAAATCTGAAGAAATAACAAATATATTTTGGAATAATATTTATGATAGACAGACAACTAACATTGCTGTCAAAATATTTTAATTCTGATACTACTGATATTGTACGCACATATTTACGTCTCGCTGTAATGATAAATATAATGAAACTGTAAAATAACGATAAAATAGTGACAGCGGATATTTGGCCGCATTTTAAATAGGCTAGTAATTATAAATACATAAGGTTGTGAAGAGTCATATACTGTAGCTGTAGGGTGTAAAGCTGTTACTTGGATGTGTATGGTTTTTCGTATCCAATAAAAATTTTGATTTCTCCTAAATGCCCTGCGTTGAGCACTGTAGCACACGACGTGCTGCACTCCGCGTCCGGGGATGCAGCGCGAGTAATGCACATTTGGCGGAAGAGAACTTTTGAATTAATTAGGACTGATTGGTCGAGCGAGGGGACGCGACAGGTCAAGTCGGGTCAAGGCGGCCGCGCCCGGATCTCGCAGCTTCTCTGTCAGTCACTTTGGAAAAAAAAACATTAGCCGGAGCTACTACTAGCTTGATAAAAACAGAAAAAATGCGGCATAATCTTACTATACTAGAGAAAACGTTTTTGTTTTTATTTCACAGCTAAGATGAAACGACTCATTATGAATGCCACTTTGTTATTCGTGCTGCAGAGCTCGAGCCTCGTGTGCATGTGTTATGCAGATGCTAATCTTTTGTCAACATTTCAAGCACGTTACGTACTGAAGTACTGAAATGTGAACGAAATATTGACGGAGAATATTTTCATCATCGCACCCGGATCCAATTCTAAATAACCAGGCGTGTGAACAAGAAAACACATCTTTTATTTTGTCCTTAAACCGTATAAAAGACCTGTAAGAGCCCCCCATAGGGCTAGTGTGTTCAATTACGTCTTCGCGCGGTTACTACGCCCGCGAGCGATCCACTCCGGCGAGACGTGAACTGCGTTCTTGTCGAAATGATAAGTGTCTTATAAAATGATAAATAAGTATCTTATAAAGTGTTCAAAATGTCTTGCCGGGAAAACAACGCCCGGGAGCAGTCACTCCGATATGACGACGCGAACCGCGTGCTTGTCGAAATGAAATTGAAAAGTGTTTGAAATAAGTGTCTTATAGAAATTAAATAAGTATCTTATAACAAAGTAAAACGTGTAAATAAATAAGTGTCTTGTAAAATGATAAACGATTATCATATAAAAGTTGATAAATAAAAAGTTACAAAATAAAAAGTGTTTTAAATTTACCTATTGTCACTCTCTAAATGTCCGTGTACCTGTCGCGAATCTCTGCAAAAGAATAACCATACCGTCCCGCCATCAGTCGGTACCCGTCGAGTCGAAATATCCCGTCAAGAAACTGAAGAAAAGAGTCACAGTCCACTCACGAGCTTGTGACGCCCCTGCTGCGACAAAAATAGGGTTGTCACTCTTCAATATATTTGCAAACTTTGGGAAAATCGTAAATCAAACCAGACGAAATTAACCGGTGTCTAAAGCCTTCGATAGCGAGAAGAATACTTTGACGCCGTTCCCAATACGTCGTTTAATCTGCCGTGATACTATTTTTTTGCTATTGTTATTGCGATACAAAAGCATCCTGAAGAAATAAATATAAGATCCTGTGGTGCATAAAAATAGATTCCTTTCTTCACTGATGGCTATCGCCTCCGATACGTTGAGGATCGGTAGTTTGACATGTAAAGTTCTAAACAATGGAAAAATAACAACAACAAAAACATTGAAATAATAATTTTATTATTTTTCAATCTTGCCATACTTCAAAGGTACTTTTTTTTTTATTTTGCGCGGCCTAGACCGATCGAGAAGCATCGGTCTCGGGCCCCGGTCCCCTGTCCCCGCCTCCGGTGGCCGGAGTGATGCGACTGCTGCCGAGTGTTGCGCAATCGAGACCTCATCGTTGCAAAAGATCACTTCGAACGCATCGCCCTGAGCACTAAAGTCAACAATCCCCAAATTTACGCGGAGAGATCGGGATCGAATAGTTTGGAATAGCAGTTTTCAAAATTTCAAAAAGCCACAAATCCGTTAGGTCGGGAGCAGGGCGCTCTCGGTGATATCGTGCCGGCCTCCCCCTGGCTACATAAATCTAACCGAGTGAGCGTCTGCGATCCCCAGATTGGCAATTCTGACAGGAAACGGTTTGCGCGTCCCGGCCGGGCTCGCAATCATCTCCTTCGACTTCCGGCAGCGGGCAGGCCCGGAGGCGCGGCGCTCTCTCGCGACCGCGGAGCTCGGTCCGCGAGTGACGAATGTCACCGAACGAACTCAACAAAGCGAGCAGGGCGTAGTCCCTTTCGATTCGATGAACTTCACGAATGGATCGGGTTCCCGTGCCGTCTCGGGGACCCGCAGGACAGTCCCGATGCGGGTACAGTCGTGCGCTCGTGCCGGCCTCGCCGCGGGGCCGACTCCTCGGACGACGGGTCCACTTAATCCATCAGCCGCTGGGTAGAATTTAGGATAATTCAGATTATGAGAATGGACCGCATCGGTTCGGGACGAACGGAAATCGCAGTACCGGCTAGAACCCCCGACGGTGGCGGTACGCGAGGGATGTCTTTCTAGAAAATATTTTACTGCCTCTGGAAGCCTCCCGGTCGGTCTTCGCCCGAGTCGGGCTCAGGTCGTAACGAAAAGTGCAAAGAAAACTGGCTTTAGTTTAAACCCGTGTACAAATCCGCACTAGTGTAAGTAAAATGTAAAGTATTTACTATGTACCATTTTGTATATTTAAAAAACCTAATATTAATTGACAATAAACCTCATCAAACTCAAGGTAAAAAAGAAACTGAGGCTGCTTGCGCCCCCTGCAACACGACTGACAATCTAACGGGGAGCTATCCGATGGGGTCCTTTTTTGAATGGTCTTTTTAGAAAACTTTTAAAAAAACACTCGGAATAAGAGGATTCCTTTGACTGATACGGTCGGACCGTGCTGCAGCGTGAGTATGAGGCCGCCTCGCATATTTGCAGCGCTTGTTTGCTCGCAGCTCGTCTGGAATTCAGACTAATCAAATATGACTCTCGTTACATTTGCTGCACTTTCGGATGCGTTATGTCACATTATCGTCCGAGTGTGAAAAACATTTTTATTTATTTAAGTTAATTATTATTTTTCAGATACGAAAACATCTCGTGATGTGTCATTCTCCGTCGAGTATTTAAATATTGATGTAGCGTTATCTATTATTTAAGAATTGTAAAGGCAATAAAAAATATGTGTACTCTTGTGAAAACGGACAAGAGAACGCGGTTTTTGTAGACAAGTCGTCTCCTCGGCGCGTAATCGACGGCCGGGCGTTATTTACATCTCGCCGAAACAAAAGAGCTATTGTCCGGCATTGATGGAGCGAATTGTAATTAACGATGCTGAAAATTACAAACCACCTGGGAACGCCGGCGAGAGCATCTCTCGGTCCCGCGGGAGACTACTCCTCGCCCCACCCGAGACTCGAACCCCGAACCCCGGCGGACATCTAGCGACGGATAGCGACACCCTGAGCGTTTTCTTTTCACAAAAAACTCGATAATAAAAGAAAACCGTTGTAGATTGTGAACACGACTTCAAAGAAAGAGAAGATTGTTAGCACACATCCTCATCAGAGTCTATATCCGTAAATACTCTTAAAAAATCGACAGTATAAGTATTATCAGTTGGTACACAAGCAAAGAGCTCGCGTCACAAAATACATTCTTCAATATTTGCATAATCTCAAAAGTAATGGTATCAAAAATACTCTCGAAAATACAAAATCTCCCCGCTTCGAGTGATTGATTACTTTTGACATGCACTATTATAAAATTCAGTTTGTACTAATAATTACAATGGAACTTTGGGTAAAGCGATAATATGAATGATGAATATGAAGTGACTTCAAGAAGCCCCCTCGCCGCCCCGGCACTTACTGGATCTCCTGGGCGCCGAGGGTGATGTACCAGAGGGCGAACATGGCGGCGGCTGCTGCTGCGGCGCACGGGTACAGCAGGGGCGGGGCCTGGGGCGGGGGCGGGGGCGCGGGGGGCGCGGGGGGCGCCGGGGGCTTCGCGGCTGGCTCTTCAATGTTGGCCGGGGGCCGAGAATCACTGGCGAGACGGCGCGGCGCCTGAAACGGAAGTCAGCAGGGTGAGGCACAAGGACGCATAGGTGTATTTTTACATGTGATACCATCAGACACTGTCATATCTGATACTGACAGCTTGTACTCAAAATGCTCAAACTGTTTGTACTTCAGCCGCCCTGACTGAATTGATTCACCCACACAAATATGATTGGTCAACTCAATGATGATTAATTTAAATATCGAGAAAAATTATTCTTCAAGCATGTATTATTTTAAAATAATTTTATAATGTATTTTTTAGAAGAAAAAACAAGATTCTATTATAATTTATATAAAATGTGATAAAATTATTTTCTTAAAAGAAAAAATAATATCGGTTCAAAAGAGATATCCAGCCCCCCTCCCCTTCCCTTGTTGATGATACTGTGACATTGGAAACTCTATTTATATGCCACCACAGTACAAATTAAACGCTCTTTCACTAAAAACAATAGAAAATATTTAAAATAATCTAATCAATTATTATAAATTTTAAGAAAAATATTATTTATTATTTATATAAAATAATATTTTTTTTATGTGAAACGCTGTTTTTCCAGTTGTTTTTGGATGATTCGGTCTCTTGGGTGTTGAACTGCTGGGCGTTTTCTGTTCTCCGAAGTTTCGATCCCCGTGCCGAGACCAACTTCGGGGATTTTTTGTCCCTGAAAAAATCTCTGAAGATTCCAGCACGGTTACCGAAGCATCCGAGGACAGAAAACTTCAAGCAGCTTGACACCCAAGAAACCGAATTGTGTAACGTTTTGTGGCTTACGTGATTTCTCCAGCATCACCGCAGAATTATATTTTATTATCGGTCAGTGACTACTCTGCTTGTATTCCTACTATCTGAGAAGAACTAATGGTATTTTTTTTATTTATAACATACACCAGTGCACGAGCACTATTCTGGAGCTTCGAATGATATTTTTTAAAAGAACTTAGTTTTTCTTGGTGTTTTCAAGTTTTTAAAATAATATTTATATAAATTTCACTGTTTTCAAATACATTAATAATAATTTTTCAATTTGCTAGAAGTATGCGATGGACCCTTGTCTCGATGTATTCAGTGAGGAGGTGCTTTCGTTGAACAAAAAAACTCTCACTGTGTGAAAATTATTAATCTCGGATTTTTCACACTATTTACTATAAATATTACAGTGTAACCATTTTAAAGTTAATTTGATTTTCAAACGAGTTATTTTGTAAATATATGTCAAACTGGTTGTTCTCGTCCGAAACATAAAGTAAGTTAAAAATAAAACGTGGGCGGGTGGAATACAAAAAAAAATGTGCAACCGTGCAGAATCCCAATAATATATTCTTGATACAACCTCAAATGCGTTTTGACTAATAAGTGCTTCTCGTTAAATTTATATGAATCATCACGGTTCATTATCAAATAAATAATTTGAAATTTACACACAAAAATCCACGAACTTCAAAATCACGTGCTCCCCGCGAGCACCTGTAAGCAACTCGCATTAAAATGTCAAAATGTGCATGCGTAAACTATAAGGTAATCAAATTTAACAATTCAACAGTCAAAACTATTTTTTTCTAAAATAAATAATGCTAAAGTATTTATTACATTATTATTATAAAACTTTTTATGCGGCAGTCAAAAAGCGTACAACGATATTTTTCTTCAAAATTAGACTATCGTTAAAAATTAACACGTTTTCAAATAGCGTGCATTTGAGTAATTTATCTATGCCATCGCTATTTTCTTTAACAAAGAAAGCACAACTCAAATTATTTCGTATAGTACAATTGTGCTTATAATATTTACGTGGATTACGCAACATATGAGTCGGTCACGCATATTTGTTTTGTACGAGAAGTCATGCACGTGCCTAGAAATTTTCCAGCCCAAAAATGAAAATCCAAAATTAAATATCAGCAAGCATTAGCCGACTATTACAGCACAGTGTCCCTTTTTAATAGTGAAGCGTGCTATACGATTTATACATATTTATACTTACGGATAGAGGAGACGGTGTGATCCGGCGCGGCCCGACGTTTGTACTGGATATTGATCGCCGGTAAACTCCTCTCGGAAGCCGAATGGGGATGGATGTAGGTCAGGAGAACGGGGTTGACGGCCAGGGGGGTTGGCACTCCTGCGGCGCGGGACCTTTGACTTACCTCCGAGGGTCTCGCAAACCCCTGCACCTGAAAAACTAACCCTCCAAAAAGGGCATTCACGCCGCGATCGGACCTTCATAAAATGATGTTAACTCATTTTATACGATTGCAATTTCGAATGTATAAAAACACAAAATGTTTGGTTCCAGTATGTATTTATTTACACGAGCAAATTTTGCCAGTAGGTATTCAACAGTGGAAAATAAGCACATTGTAGAAACCAATGAATATTTCTTAAATGGCCGTAAATCAACATGTCATTTTAAAAGGTTATTTCTCTTTTTTTTATTATTTGATATTAGAACTGTTGCAGTTGGATAATTCGTTCAATCAATTAGCAACAATTATACAAGTAATTATTTATATGAAAACTCACCTGCTAAAATATTAAGTGCCACACGACCCAGGAGCTGGATGCGAAATTAATATGGCGTATTGAATCTTACGATTGAACAATGTTTTTTATAAAACACTAAAGGTACGCAGGATGGATTTATTTCCTCGAGTGTTGGTTCTCGTCAGCTTACAGTTACTAATCCATCGTTTCTCAAAATATTATAACATTATATAAACCATATATATTATACAATAAGATATTTTAAAAAGTCTTAAAAAAATACTCAAAAACACCAAGAAGGCAACAAAAAACAAAAGAATCGCGTTTTCAATTCAATAAATGCTAATTCTCTGTTCCTTTTTTGAATTTAGTACTAAACAGTACATGGAATCGAACCATAGACAATGAAGGTAAATTTATATATATTTTTTAATAACTAGTTGATATTAGGTAGGTATTTATTAAATATATATATATTTTATTAAATACCTTACTAATTTTCTTTAAAATATATTTTCCTTTAAAACTGTAAAATATATTTTTTAATAGAAAGAAAGTAATAATACCATAATTTTTATTTGATTTCAAAGAATTATTTATAAAGTAGCTTGTATAGCAAGGTTTAAAAGAATAACTTCAATACTTAATTGACTGTTATTATGATTCAATACTTTTTATTTGTTTATCTATTATAAAATTATAACCACTTATAAAGTACATTAACCTAACTCAAAGTAAAAGAATGTACTATCTTGTATGTAATATGCAAGTAAGTATATTACATACAAGATAGTACTATCCATATTGAACCATTGAACTGCAAAATCTTTAAACTAGTATAATCAAGAGAAAGGAGTATTTTGAAGGGAAAATAATGTGGTGTGAAATCAAGCGATTTAAGTAACAAAAAGATTATATATTTTGGATTTTATACAAATACAGATTATAGTCGTCCCTCTCTCTCAACAACAAGTCTTTTTAGAATGCATTTCATCCTCCCAGAGTGGTAAGCCAGTATTGCCAAGCTATTTGTTGACTCCTTAAGAAACGAACAACAAGAAACCCCAATGTAAAATTCCTCTTATTTAAGAATCATGGGTATGTTATGTCCGTTTTTGATTTTCCAAATATTCAATCCTGCAAGCCATATTGTCAGCGGGCCTATTGTGCGGCACCCACACTGGTTCTCCAATAAAGAATCTTTTGGCCATTATGAAATTCTAAAACAAAAATAATTATATTATTAACTTCATTTAATATATATACACAAAAGTATAAGGCTTAAACGTCAGCACGTACTTGGTGTTTAAAAATGATAAATTGTATTGTGTGGAGTTATCAAATAAAAACTGCACAGTAAATGTTCGATTATTTGGTCATTAACACAGAGATTACTTACTTGTTGAATGACTGCACAACACAATAATTTATAATTCGTTTTTTAAGTTTAAATAACAAGCTTTAGCTTTATTAAGGCTTGTTTTAGAAATTATTTAATTGTTCATTGACCAGTTTACTTGACATTTTATATTAATTTAATAAGTATTTAATTGAAATTACTTTTTTAAAGAGACAATGTATGTTAAAATTTTAATTAACGAAGGTTTAAAAAGCTGAATCAGTATAAGAAAGATATTAATGAAAAAGTAAGGAAAAGTTTGTATATTAGTCTTACCTTTGTATCTAATGTAAACCTGTGGTAAATTCCACTTGGTATCACAATCATGTCTCCGGGCATAACCTCAATTCTTATCCATTGATCCTCAGCATCCCTTACATCAAAATACCCTGAACCATCCAGGATAAAGCGAATCTCTTCATCTGTATGAAGATGTTCTTCAAAAAACGATTTCAATTTCTCTTCATAATTCGGTAAACATTGCTTTGAGCAAGTAATTTGGTCCTCATATGTATAACCTCTTTCTTCCTTAATCTTATCCAAAACTCCATCAGTTTGGTATGTATCGCAATTAATCTAAAAGGTTCATTTTTTTAGAAGGATTTCTTAATAAATAAAACAAACTTTGTATAACTAATAATAATAAAAACCTTAAAATATTCAACGCCACTTTTCTTGAAAAGATCATCGATGGAGATAAACTCTGGGGGAGTTTTATGGTGTTCAAGTTGCTGTGAGGAGTTGTCAGCATCCATGTACCATACTCGAACCATTGTCATCAAATAGGTAATCTAGTAAAATTGACATGATTATATTAGTTTAAATGTATAACATAGCTTAATATACCAAATTACTATTTGATTTCTTTACCCTATCTACGATGACTCCCAACACTCACTACGCTGTAAATCAGCGACTGTGATGGAATACGTACAACCAAGAAAGCCTCACGAACGAACGCGGTGATTGCTGAAATGGTCTATTATTTATGATATTATTAACCTTCGCAGCATAGGTACTTATAAAACCTTGTCCGCGCTACAACAACTTTTTCGCGTGGTAACCGACTTATTCTTTTTGAACCTTTTTAAAGATTATTTTTATATCTTATTACTTTAAAATAAATATATGATAATTTACTGACACTGTCGTACTCAATTTTTTTTATCAATCTGTCCGGTTCAAGCATATATGCATTTTGCATATGCATAAATCTAATAAATGCACTTTCGAAATATGTCACCAAAATTTACTCTGTATTCTATAATTGGTATATTTTCTGTTTTGATTTATAATCTACGACATGTTTTAAAAATAATTCTACCAACAATTTTTATCATTTATTTATTAGGTGTGTATTTTTATGAAGTTTTGCTTTGCATCTAGAACCACCACTTGGGAAACACTGAACAAAGATCAAAGTGCCAGTGAAAGGCTTCAGATAATAATTACTACTTGTTCACTATGATAAATGACATTTCAGATGCAACTATTCTAGTTTATGGTTATCTGATGATCATTTTGATTATTCTTAAAAAAAGTTCTTACAAATTTATAATGGAAACCTAGTGCGAAATGTGTGTTTTTAAAATGATTTATTTTTGAATTGCCGCTTTTTTTTCATGTATTAGAAGATAAAAAAATTTATACTGTTTGTTTGGTCGTTGTGAAGGTGGCGCTTTTGATAATCGGCGACTTCAACAAAAATACACATTCGTATAACTCGAAAATTAAGTACATAAACCATATATACGTATATATTTTGCCATTGATATAATGAAAAATTTCAATTTATTGCGGAGTATTAAAATGGTATAAATTTTTGTCAATTTCATATAATTAAAGCAGTCTTAAAAATATTTTTTTAAAAACTAACGATGGAGTTCATATTAAAATAAGGTAAATATTCTAAAATATCAATTTCAAAAAAGTATATGGTTTAATATTATAGTTTTTAAGATATTTTAAATTTTGATTTTGCTATATTTTACAGTGCCATTTGCTTAATATTATAGCTCTAAGCATATAATATCACAATGATAATATTTCTGCTAGTAAAAATCAAAATTTTAAAATAGCGCTGAGTAAGAAGACAATATCAACGTTCTCTGGTCAACTCAAATCTCAATAGTCAAATCCTACACGTGAAAAAAAATCAAAAACCTGAATTTTGGATATAATTCCATAAACAATGATTCGTTAAAATATGTGCAACGTTTTAAAAATTCGATGATTTTAGTGTATTCGTCAAATTATATTTATAACATATTTTTAAGCAGTGTTTCAAAAAATAATATTCATATCTCCATCGGGTATAAATTATAATTTATTTACGATTGTTGGTTCTGCACCATAAACAGATATACTTACCATAGACCAAGAATGAACTATTTCTCGCGCCAAAATATTATTCAACTGTCAAATAGGTCTGTGTATTGGACAGATGCTTGTTAGATACAATAACAGTAATTTCTATTAATATTTCGTGTATCAGTTAAATTGACATTATTTAATGGATCGCCGGCCTATGAGGTATGCCCACGCCGAAGGGCACACTGATGTAGCATATACTGGCAACGGGAGGTGAGTTCAAAGGATTTGCATATTTTGAAGTTCGATTATATTTGTAATGTAACTTGCAAATATTATATGTCAATTTTAGTTTTTTTTATTTGCTAAAGCACTTATAAATGTACGACTGTACGTCTCATTTTAAATTACTAAATTTTTAATTAGTTATGGATTATTAGGTTTTTTAATTAATCAAAGTTATTTAATCTGATATAGTGAACTGGTGACATGTGGCAGTGATGGTGATGTTCGTATCTGGGCAGGCCTGGAGGATGATGATCCCCGCAGCGTGTGTGTGGGAGAAGCAGCGGTGGCCTTGGCTTCTGCTGATGGCCGTATCCTCGTCTCCACCGATAACAATACAGTCCAAGCTTACAGCTTCCCTGCGTTTGAACGGGATGGAATTCTTGCGAGATTCACTGCTCCTGTCACACAGATAGCCACATCTCTCAAAAGCAAAGTAAGCTGTCTTACAAGGACGATTTTTTTTTCAAATGAACATTAAGATAATTTAATTGCTATAATTAACTAATTTATTAAATGTATTATTACATGCAAAATTTTGGTTTTATTATTTAATTAATACTTTTCAGAAATTGGGATTTTGCTCTGAGAACATGGAAGCAAAGGTTTGCTCCATTGGTGAAAACAAAACTATATCCAATCCTTTGACTCACGATGGACCAGTCTTTGGCATTGCTGTGTGCCCCACTGGAAAGTTTTGTATGACAGCCTCTGGAGACGGCCTGTACAGATTATGGAGCCTGGAGGACAATAGTATTGTCAAACAAATGCCTGGAATTCCTAAAGTTAACAGTTTCCATGCTGCTAAAGTCCTAGGTGATTTTTTAAAATATTACATAGAAAATGATATAATTCTTAAAAACATTTTTATTTGATTGTGTAAGCAGTTTTACTTTCTCAGTCAAAAGATAAACCAATATCAAAAAATTTCCAGCTTATTTTAGAAATCTATGTGATAAACAGAAAACATCATCTAGGTCTAATTTTTGTGTAATAAAAATTGCAACACTGTAAAGTTGGTGATTAAATTGATCAGTTTTTTGAAATTATTGAAGTCTCTAAAAGAAACTGTACATTAACAGATTTGTTAGTAAAAATAAAAAAATGCATTGTAACACAGCATACTCATTGTTGGTCCACTGTTTGAAAATTTAATTGTTATGCCAGAGAAATTACAAAAATTACTTTTATGAAGACCAGTAAAATGAAACTGTTCTTTTAAAGGCCGTCCCAGCTTTGAACCGAATACAGGGAAGTACTTGGCGCATCCAAATAATAGAGAAATACTCATATTGGATGCTAAAACTTGGCAGCAGAAATATACGTTAACTCACCCACAGGTAAGCACTTTTGTATCCAACAAGTAATATAATTATGCTGTGTCAATATTTATGAGGATTGAATTGTCCTGGAAACTCCATAACTCAATGATTAGTTAGTTTAGTTTAGTTACAAGACACTTACATAATTTTTTTATTTTTTGTATTGTCTGTGATTGTGTTGATTTTGCACCATATAAGCATTGATGATTTTCTGTATATATATTGTGTGCTTCTTCACGACTCGAAATCAAATAGCAAACTTTTGATCTGCAAGAAATTTTCAGGGTTTGGAAAATTTATGTGAGTGCCTTGGTACTTAGAGGCCATGACACTTTGTTCTTCGTCATGGTTTAATAGTGTGATTTTCCATTGTATTTATTTATGAATTACAACTCTTAAGCCTGAAAAATATCATGAAACTGAAAGCCATCTTTTCCGACGGTATATCATTTAGCCATTCATTCTTTAAATTTATTCTGATGTTTGTGACCTTTTTGTTTATTGACTAAATTTCTTGCTTTTCAAGTGAAAAAATTTTACATTATATTTTAAAAAATTTAATTTTCTGTTTGGCATTTAGATAACATCTGACCACTTAGCTCAAAATTAATTTCAGATCAAATGTGCCATGTCACAGTGCTTATTCTCACCGTGCGGACAATATGTAGCGGGCAGTACTGTAGCTGGACAGATAGTTGTGTGGCGCATGGACACCCTCAGCGCTGTGGGAATAACGGAACATCCCACTTCTCACAATGTTTGTTCCATGGCATGGAACCCCGATGGTAACTCTTCCAAGTTCATTAAATCGTCCGGATTGGTGACATTTTTCCGTTCTTATTTGTGTCACTCTATTTTAAAGGCAATGGTGAGCTAGCTTTTTGCGATGTCTCTGGACAACTTGGAACAATAGAAAACTGCTATGGAAATAATGCTAGATCTCTATCACCCCAAACCGTAGACGATGGAGATGAAAACCTCGATTTAGTTGAAATGATAGAAAGAGAGAATGGTAAGTGCCCATCTCTGTTTAAATAACAAATGAATATTATAACTCTTCTAAAAGAGTTCAATATATATAATATTTAAATCATTGTTATCGCAATTGGGAGATTTCTTTGTGACCATTTGGCATTTTAGACGATGACAACATGGAAATGGTAATTAACAGAGACAGTGATGACGATGGTGAGAATGTAATATCATTAAACAAATTGAAGAATGACACTTTACGACCCGGTTCCGCTTCCCCCACGGAGGGCAGTGGTCGGAGACCCCGGTCACGGTCACGGTCTCGATCACGCTCAAGATCGCCTCCACGCCGCACTCCTCAGCCACCTATTCAGCCTTCTGCTACTCCACTCAATCTCGAACACAGGTAAATAAACACTAACATCAGGTCTGAGCAACACCCAGGACCACTCACACTTTGTCTTTTGCCTTACATAACTGATCTAAGTTAGTTTTTGTTGTGATTTATTTTAAATTGTTGCTAACGCTGCACTGGATAGCTCAATCTTATCTCCTTTTCCCTTATCCTCCAATTTCAATAAGATTATTTTATAACAAGTTTTATTGATACATGCAATATTAATACAAATCATCTTTGACCAAACTAAGACAGGCTGAATCCAATAATGTCATTTTGTGATTCACCTGTCCTTATGGACCAAATGGAAAGCCTTGATTGATTGGATGGCCTGCAATTGCAGCTGCTGTCTTAAGTCTTGTCTATAAATACTCTGCATTTTATTTAGTGATTTTTTCATTTCATTTCAATTTAGATACATGTGCTGGAATGAAGTGGGAATTGTTCGATGCCATACAACAGAAGATGACAGTAGTATAGAAGTAGAATTTCACGATACAAGCACTCATCACAGTATCCATCTCAACAATCACCTCAATCATACGCTCGCTTCTCTCTCCGCTACCGTGCTCGTGCTGGCTTGTGAGGCCCCAAGGTACTTATTAACCATTATTTCTACTAGAACAATATCAAATTTGATGTTTTTAATCCAAAATCAAGAGGCACCATATTTTTTGCAAAAATGATAGATCTTCAAAGTCAAAATTTTAGACTAAACGTATGTCTTGTTATTTCACCTTAATTGATAATACCTAAAGTTTTCTTACATTGTAATATTTGAATATTTCTGACTTATTTACTAAAAATTGACACAACTCCCAAATTGAAAGTACAAACGTTGGGTTAAAAATGACGGAAACAAAAGACATCTACACTATGGATTCTAGTATAATTATCTTTTCGATTACTTTTAACAAATACTAGTTTTATTTAATATTTAATTTAAAAATAAGTTGTTCATTAGATTGTATTATCTCAGTCCATTTAACTGTATCAAAAATATTTAGTCTTGATATGGATATAATTTTACAGTAAACTGGTGTGCATTTCACTAGTGGGTGGGAGCAAGGAGTGGAGTGTCTCAATGCCTGATCTGGAAGAAGTGCTGGCCGTGGTTGCCACGTCCTCTCTCGTGGCGGCCGCCACCTCTACTCACCTACTACGCCTCTACACGCCCCTCGGTACTCAGCTGCACGTAAGTATTCAAGAGTGTGCTTTCATGGTTCATCTGGAAAGAAATCTAGCTATTATTGCTGCTTCGTTTACCTCACGTACATCTTCATTCTTCTTGATATAATATATTAAATTTTCATGAATATAATGTCACATATTGATAGTTTTTTGATTCAATATTTTCCTCGTTTTGTTTCAGGCAATTTGCTTGACAGGCCCTCCTGTCTGCCTTGCAGGACGAGGTGGTACTCTGCATATATTCTACCATGCTTCAGATCCCGGAGTGAATGATCAGAATATTGCAATGGACACCATTGTTGTCAAAGGTACTTGTATTGTTAAAAAAATATTTTATTCAGTGTGCAATTCGTTGTCATACAAATTTGTGCATGGTTAAATATTTTTCCAGTTACAGAATGTACAGATGATAAGAGTTCAAATAGGTTTCACATCCCAAAATCTTCACAAGCATACGGGGCCCCATATCCATCGCTCCTCATCCACCGGCAACTTCATGTTGTGGGAAACATTAGAAGTCAAGGCATTTCAAACCACGATATCTTAGCATTATATTAAATAAAGTTTTACAAAATTATGTTTGGGTCCTAAAACTCTGAACTAAATAAAAAAATTCACAACAAATTATTGTAGTCTGCAATTTTTATTTATTTTTGGATGTGGTAGTATCGTACGTTTGCTTTCAAATTACTTGCCTTTATCTGGCGTAAACTATTACTATTACCTTTGCCTTGCAAACCTTATGATGATAGAAGAAAATTGTCAGAATCTAAAGTCAGTATGCATTGCAGGAGACTCGGTGCGGACGCTGGCGTGCGGCATTCGAGTGGCTCTATCTCCCAACAATTTGCTGCGTTGGGCGGGCTGCTCGGAACGTGGCGCTGCGGTCACAGCTGACACATCCGGGGTCTTGCGACTCCTGCCCCTTGCCTCTCGTTTGTGGCTTCCTGTGTGTTATGCTGCTGACCACGCTAAGGGGGCCTCAGATTCCTATTACATCATTTCAGTTAGTACATTTAGTGGTGCTCAATTTTAATAATATCTTTTTGAAGTTTTATCTACATGATAATGAATTTCTATTATGGTAGATTAATGAGGAAAGTGAGAGTGTCCGAGCTGTTTTGTGCCGGGGCTCTCCATTCCCTCTGACTGCTCCTCGTCCTACGGCAACTCAACTACCTATCAAGGTAAATTATTTTTGTGAAATACCTTATAATTTTACATTCAAATTCTAATAATTATTTCATCCTTTAAATCTAAATCTATAAATTTTTTTAACAGCTTCCATTTTGCGAAATGGAAACTGAAAAGAGTCAATTGGAAGAGCGCCTTCGCAGAATAGCTGTTTTAGGTAGTGGAGATAATCACAATACCAGACTGGAGATAGCGTTGAAACTCTTTGCGGTAAGTGCAGTGATATGATCTTTTTACCATGTAAACATTTTTTGATATCCATTGCATTTATTTTTTCGTTGAATTCACAAACCTCACCTATATCGACAGAACTTATAACTATTTTTCTACGAATGCAATGTTGACAGTTGGCATGCCGTAGTGAAGTGGAGTCGCGTGGGCTCGAGCTGATGGAGGTTTTGGGGGAGGCGGCAGCTATAGGTCCGGCTGTGCGTTACGCCTCACGTCTTGGTCGACTGCAACTTGCGCAGCGTCTCTCAGCTCTCGCCCGTCCCCCTACTCCGGAACCCTCCCCTGCCCTCCAGGATCCCACTGAAGATCAAGAACTGGATGAAGCTGAATTGAGCATAATTTTACCACAAAATGGAAACATTGAACGTGAACAAATTTTGTGTGTAAAACCAGCTGTGAGTACCATATTTAGATACATTAGAAAAATTCTTTTAAAATAACAAAAACATCTTACATCTATTTGGTCCTCTTTTAAATTTAGATATATGTTACAATTTTTTATTTTATTTTAGCCGATGCCGCGTATTCTCTCCCAGGGGGCTCGGAATCCTTTCCGTAAGTCCACAGACCCTACAGAGGCCAACCGACCCCGTCCCCTATCTCTCACAGACCGCTCTCTTGTCTGTGATTCCAACAGTCCTGTGATCCCTAGCAGGCCGGTGAGTAGATCACTTCATAATTTTGTGAATGGTCAACCTTTGTAATTGTTGAATTTAGGTGAGAATTTAACTGCTAATTTATCTCAGAATCTTAATAAATCATGCAAAGTTTGCACGCCGCGTGGACCTTGTACCTGGACCCTGGCAATATGTCCTACACAGTATAGAATGATATTTCAAACTTATACGAACAAATATTGTTATCGCTCTTATTGTTTTAATAATAAAACTGTAATTTCTACACACACATTTGCCACTAAGAAAAAAGGTATCTAAAATCATAGTTATACATTTTATGTGCTTAAATTACTATTGTATAGAATAAATAGAACTCTCTGAAGTTCTATGCACCTGTTTCCTTCTTGATATGATCATTTATTAAATATCTAAGAGAAAGTTCTTATTGATAAATTAACAGTCTCCTAGAAATCAAACATCCAACTAATCATCAGATATATTAAATGGTTAATCAGCTACTGCTAATTAGTTGGTATTGGCCATCTTATATTTTTGGCTAAATAAGAATTTACAATTTGTTAATTTCTAAGAAAGTGTTTATACATAAATAGATACTAAAAACATAATAAATAAAAAAAATAGATCATTATTTGGATGATTTGACTTTTGATTTATGTTTTATTGCTTCAGACTCCAAAATCTATGCCATCAGAAACATTTGTTCAATGGTATGGACGGAACAAAGAAAATCTTCAAGCTGAAAATGAGAACATGACTCCAGAAGATCTCGCCAAACTCGGCATGAAAACTTTTAAGGCCCAACAAAAACAACAAACCATCAGTGAAACTACTCCAAAAAGGAAACTCTCTGCCGAAGAAGAAAAGCAACCCGAGGAGAAAACCATCCAAACAGCTCCCAAGCAGTCCAAACTCAGTGCCTTCGCTTTTCAAAAGAGAAACTGAGGGGGGCTTTAATTTTATCATATTTTAAAAGATATTTATTGGCTTGTAAATAATGATTGCTAGACTTTAAATTTTAGTATTTTTATTGAAATTTTTATATAAATATAATATTTTAAAACAACTTATATATTTACAGAAATTATTTATAACCTAATAGCAGCAGTAAAAAAGCAAAGTGACAAAATCAACAAATCACAAGATGCTGGTAAAAGCAAGAAGACAATTTGGAATATATTGAAGAAGCATTTCTACTTTTAAAGAAGCACATATGATTATCATTAATCCTAGAAACATGAGGCTAGGTACATTGACACTGAAAAATAATAATAATAAAAAACGAGACTGTTTAATATAAGTCAATAACTTTTTATGCTGGTTTATTTAATTTGCTTTTTTGCCATCAATATATAACTTTATAACCTTGATTTGATTCACAATTTCTTCTGAGCCGAGCAGGATTGTAGTCTACTGAAGATGTTAATGCTATGAAGATTTGTCAATTTGATTTTTCAGAAAATATTAAATTTCATCTGAAAATGAAAATATTCCTTTCTGGAACATCCTCTGCCATTCCGAGCCATGAGGATATACAAACTTCTCCAGACATTCTTCGTTAAACTGTGTGCTGTAGCCCGGAGCCTAGGGAATATTTAAAAAAATTTGAATTGATGATTAGTTTAAGTGAAAAGATGTGAGTTATATAGTTTTACTTTGTGTAGTGTTTTACCTGGGGAGCCAGGTAGCGTGCTCGCTCTACCCTCGCGGGATCCAGGAAGTGCTCATGCTGCTGGTCTACATACTCGATAAAACGCCCCTCGCACGGCACTCCCAGGCCTGCCCACTCCCACATCTGCAGATGCTGCACCATCTCACACAATCCCACACCTCCCGCGTGTGGGCACACGATCACTAAACACAAATTATTTCTCTCATAATTTACCAGTTTTTAAGTACTTTGGGCACTTAAAGAATTATCAAAAATACATTAAAGCACTGGACACAGAGTTGGTAGATAATATGGTAATATGGCATTTTTTGGTTGACCTAAAGCCTATGTCACAATATAAATTTAAGATTAGAGATGCACAGAATTTTAAAAAAATTAAATGGAATTTCCTCAGATAGCGGTAAAATATGTATTTATTTTATTCAATGACAACATGCTTGAAGAGAGTATAAAAAAGTTTTATCTGGGATTTCATTTCGAAGTAGTGAATTGCGAACCGTTGAGTTTTTGTGCCATTAGGTAAACAGCGAGAATCTCATTAATGCCTCCGATTCGAGCTGAGTCCACTTGACAGAACTGCATAGCACCCGCTTGCATAAACTGCTTGAACATCACTCGGTTAGCACACATCTCGCCTGTGGCAACGCCAATACCCAGTGGCCTGAAATATTCATTAATGCAATTGTCATGGTTTTGGGTGGAGGAATAATGTGTTTTTGTTTTTAGTCATATAACCTCATCGCATTTGCAATTGCCGCATGCCCCAAAATATCATCAGGAGAAGTTGGTTCCTCGATCCACATTGGTTTAAATTGTGCCAATTTCTGCATCCAAGATATAGCCGTGTTCACATCCCAAGCTTGATTAGCGTCGACCATCTAAACATTCAATAAATTTAAACTATAAAAGTAAATAAATATTTTTGAAGGAAGGAAATTCTCTTATATTCATACCAAATTGTTGTGGTCTCCGATAACCTGGCGCACTATTTGGCATCTTCTAAAATCATCTTCAAAATTTGTTCCGACTTTTACTTTAAAGCTATCAAAACCCATATCTAAATATTTTTTAGTGAGCTTTTTGACTAGCTCATCCGAGTAACCCATCCACCCTTAAAAAGAAACTATCTTTAATAACAACTTTATTACAGAATTATTAAAATATGACATTGAATTTCACAAATAAATGCATAAATGTGCAGCATGCCTTGTTCATGAGATGTTCTATGCTAAAGAAATAAGAGTATTGAAACTCCAATTTACACTTGTCACTATGTAATGTGGAGAGAAACTGAAACGAGTGTCCTACTTGGCTCGGTGCAAAACTGTTATTGAGGAAGACAGTAGTAGTTCAGCATCAAACTTCTCACTTGTTACTCACCAACTTGTGTGGTATAAGCAGGATATCCTTCTTTCAATAACTTCTCAATCCTCTCTTCTCTCCCATTTTTAGCTTTTTTCAGTATTTCTATAGCTTCGTCGGGTGTTATTACATCAGTTATGTATCGGAAGTCAATAGTGGATACTAATTCCTAAAAATGAAGCTTATTACTAAATAATGTAAGACGTAGCATGTAATTGTAACGAATCTCCTCACCTCAGGTTCCAGATCAGTTAGAAGTCTCCAGACAGGTTTTCTTTCAACCCGTGCCCATAAGTCCCAAAGCGCGTTTACAATCGCTGCCACTGCCAGGTGAGTGACTCCTTTCTCAGGACCGATCTGTCCCAAATTAAATTGTGTCTCATTCATTTTTTATAATGATTGTAACTGCAAAATTCTAACATCTTACTGCCATAAAAATGGCGTAATATTTACATGAATACATACATTAATTACCTAACCTAACCCTTTCAATCTCACTTGCAAGTACTATTTGGATTTTATTGAAGTTATCAAGTTTAAGATATACTTTTAATTAGTTTTTATATCCTAACAATATTTAAAATATCTAATTAATCATGTGGTGGTTAAGATGTATTAACATATATATTTTGTTCATTGATCACTTTAAAATATTACCTACCCATCTCATTTGTGAATCGCTGGTTAATGTTCTCCAAAATGTACCAAAATTTTTGAAAATATCCAAAGCATTTTTGTGTATTACCATTGATTTCATTGATTTACATGCTAATACAACAACCTCAGTTCCTCTTCCTAGAGTGAATGTCATCCCGTAGCCAAAATGGCCACCATCAGTTTTTATTGTTACGTAAGCGCAGGAGTAGTTGGGATCAGTGTGCTACAAATAATAATCATGTATGGGAATTTTAATGATATGTGTGAAATTAACAAAACAGCATAACACATTATCCCTGTTTCTGAAAAGATGGCCAGTGAAAGAAGTAGTTAACAAGCCCTCAAATACAATTTGAAAAATGTTTTTATATTGATGAGTTATTTTATATTTACATAGATTTTAGATACCTAATCAGTGAAATATATGATACCTATTTCAGAAACGTTATGAATTATTAATTTCTTGTTTGGTTATGTAACCTATATCCTCAACTAAAAACACCCAAGCTAGGCAATTCTCTTATTCTGCTTATCTTTTATAAATGTGGACCCGGAAGTACATCTTTGTACACTCCTCTCGCCCTTCTAGCGGGCTCATGATATGTACTATTGTACGTGATGTTCAATATGAACTATTAGCAGAAATTAATCAAACATATTGGCATTTGTATTTCTCCACCGGACAAGAACAAAGAGTTGCTGCAAGACTGGTTTGAAATACAAATATGCCGTCATATTAATATAGCAATTTTTGTAGAACTGAACGTAAATGTTTCTTTGTGGAAATCAATGTTTGTATTATTTATATTGTATGAATATTATCATAAATTAACTTTATGAAATGTTTACATAGCAATCACACAGTTTTATCTTGATGCTATCATTTCATAAGATTTAATGGCTTATTTTATAAAACTTTGAGAATGGATCCATTTAAATATAATATAAGTATTATTATTAAATTCACCAGTGCATCAGATCCATGTCCTCCGAGGGAAGTCGGAAACCGTATATCCTGGACTTCTAGCTCTGTGATATTCAAGCCCCGTTTATCATTGAGCATTTTGACTCGAATGTTGAATGATATTTCTAGAAGATGCGCAGCGTTAATGACAACAACAATAATTTCAATTTTCTAACAGATGATACAGCTGACTGTACCTTGCTCAAGTATTTATCTACTTACAACAATTCAAACCCTCTTGCGTCAAAATATGAATAGAAATAATTAAATTAAATTAAAAAAGGTATAAACTTTCACCACTTAAAACGATTGGTTTTAAAATATTGAATTCAAATTATCTTCATCTTTCTATTATTAATATTAAATTATTTATATTAAAATATATATTCCTAGAAAATATCCAGGATTTCAGTGTAAAAAAAATAATTGATACTACAAAATAAAAACAATCACCATGAAAAATAAAGGTAAATATAAAAATGTATATAAAAATATGAGTAATTTTATGTTTTTAGAAATAGTGGATTTCTCAACAGTGCTTGGTATTATTTTAAAATTATAACCATTGTAGGGTTAGTGATGAAAATTAGTAAATGTTTACTATTGATAAGAGATAGAGACAAGTACTTTAATTTTGTAAATGATACGTTCACAGAGATTGTAGACAGTTGAATAATAATGAATTATCAATTTGCAAATTACAATTTTTTTACGCCTGGAGATACACATTTTTCATTTGGAGATAATTTTTTACAAATTAATTATCAGTTTCTAGAAAATAAATCAATACCGCTTAAAATCAAATCGTAAATTTGATGAAGGGATAATCTGAACTTACTCTTATTTGATAGGTAAGAATTTTTGGCTTGAAAAGTTCTGACCTGTATTATCACAAATTAAGTCAAATTACTCAGTGTAAATCAGTGCAATTTTATTTTTAAAAAAAAGTCTTATCTTTTTATCTAAACTTAAAATTCAATAGTGATATGGATGTAGCTAAGGCAATTTTCAATAAGACCAGAGTAAAAAATGCAGGTGATGATATATATATAAATGACCGCCATGGTTAAAAATATACACTTTTGGTCAGATATCAAGTTCACATTATACACCAAATCAAAACCATTTAGAATGTATAAAATATTTTTCATAACATCAACAGAAAAAATAATATGTAATGTTGGTTACTCCAATAACGTACATATGCTGTATATTCTTGGAAATATATTTTTTGTTATGATTTTCTAAAATTATAAAAATGAAAAACCAGTATATAAATTTATATTTATTTGTGTAAAAGTAAATAAGATTATGACTAAGACACATAAACAGTTTAAATATGATGGTCAATTGACTGTTGTATATAATCAAAATTCAGTAGAGCTATAAATATACATTTTAATTGTTACTATGGGTGACTTGTAAAACAAACAATTGTAGTATTATTAATATAATAAAATTAAACATTTTTTATATTTATAAATTGATATTTTCCATGAGCACGACCTTTGAGTTTACTCATTGAATTTCTACTATTGAGTACATTGTTTTGTGTATTATTCAATTTATACCTGTATGCCTGGACTTTATATTTGTATGGACATCCTGACAGACCAGAGTTGAGATATCTGGACTGCGCTTAAAAAAACCTAGCACCCCAAGCACAGTGAACAGGCGCTTGCAATCTTCTGATCACATAACACGATAATGAATATTTTTGACCGAAGTCGGGCCTCTCATGAGATTTAGAGACGAGCAGAATTAAAGGGTTTGCAACCCTTACTGAGATTATTATAGATCACGGAAGGCAGTTTGAGCCCAAGGCCAAAATTAACCGTTGATCTGAAGAGGCTTGACTGGTCAGTTGGCTAGCCAAGTGATAGTCATTATTTAGTTTAGATGCAGCGCAAGCATCACATTGGGAAGCTTGAAAGGTCATAGGTTAAAAAATGCCATGAAAATAATGATGTAAGATTGATATCATATATCAACATTTTATGCAGAGATCTATTTTGTCGAGATAGTCAGATAATTATTCGATAATAAGAAACATTATTTCACAAAAAATAACAAATTATATATATATATATATATTACTTTTTTTTGTTTCTCCACAATATATATTTTTTTATAAAAATGCAAGATATTCATACATTGTTGTGTTTTTAGATTTGATATTGACGATCTCATTGACGTCAGCTTAAAAAAATAATGCTTAGCCTCAACCAGCTAACAAAATTATAAATTCGAGAACATGTATTATTCTACACTTCACATAGCACCATTAGGTTGATTTGCTATCACACTGTTCACATAGCCATGCCCTGTTAATAAAAGTAAAATAAATTACCAGAACTGAAGTATTTTTATGGAAGCTAATATATAATTTTTTTTTAAATCAACAAATTATTTACTTTTCTGATATCACAGTTATAATAATCATACATGATGCAATTCAACAAAATAATTGCACTAGATACATAAAGCAACATAGGTTACAATTCTATAATAGGAATGTTATGATTACGAGCACCAAAATTTTATCATCTTAAATTACGCTTCCCAGTATTAGTACTAACCGGTATCACATTTAATCTGGATCATCCAAATCGAATATCATCACTGCTTTCTTGCAATATGTCCTATCAAAAGTTACATATTATTTTATGAAAGTTAAAACCCAATTAACACAAAGTTACTAACATAAAAAAGAAAAAAGAAAATCTCTTTGCAAAAATATTTTTTGCAAATAACACATTCTCTTGGAAAGTTTATATTTTTCAGATACACATATTCCCAGAATGCTGGTGATATCGTACATATTAAAGAGAAACACTTAATTATTTTATTATTACCATATTGATCTGAATATAATTGACCGGTAACAATGTGTTTACATTGTATTTAAGATCTAAAAAATATGCATTGGATGTTTTTAATAATAACCTAATTTAAACAATGTCATTATGCCGTTTCTTGGCCCACTTTAGATTGGAAAACCATATCTTGGCTACTAAAAAAGGGAAAGCCCAATAAAATTACAGTAAGTTTATAATTAATTTATATAGTTGATTTTTATATTTTTGTGTTCAATTTAATTTCTTTATAAATTGTGTTCTTTAAAATATTTTAGTGGATTCCTCTGACCTAATTAATACCAAAAAATCAACATAGATTTTTAAATAATTTCATTATTATTTTCAAAATGTTTCATTGAGTTAAAAATGATACAAGTCGATGGAAAATTATTTTCTTTTTATATGAAAACACAAGGTAAGAAAGATTTGATAAAACAACATTTGACAGCGCCATATTCAAATCAACACTGTAGTTATTAATTTTATATAAAAAATTATAATGGAATGAACTTAATTACCTTCAAATCTACATGTTATCATGAAAAACCTGCTTTAAATGTATTGCTTTATTTGCTAGCTTTTTCCCCGTTGTACGTTCTTTCAAATTCTTGTTTTGAATTATTTTCCTTGGAGCAACTTTTATACAATTCAGCGAGATCTCGAACCACAGTTCGTTTTTCTTCCTTCCAGAGCGCTTTACTCAGCTCTCCTAATGTTCTTTTTCCGGTATGAGTCCAATCCAGTAAAATTTGATAAATTACCTACAAAAAGAGTTTATTACTATTTATAAATGCATTGAACAATATACAATCACTCTTAACTATCTTTTCTGGTCAACTGATGTAAGTCATAAACATTATATCAGCATTGTCATCATATCATTACAATATGAATGTATCCCTTATTTTAAAAAGAATGCATTAAATTAAAAAAAATCCTTTTATGCATTGCATATTTCACTGTTGAAAAAAAAAATTGAAAATGTGTCAATAGTTTGTCACTTAAATTAAAATAATCTTTCAATAATGATTATCCAATTTATCAAATAAAATTAAAAATCAATTATATCTGATTGTTGTGTGATTTGAAATTCAGTTTTGCAATGATCTTTAATTTTCATAGAATATTGCATTTAATTTAAAATATGGCTGACAATTAATTAAATTGCTATATAGTAATAATTAATACCTCAGGAACGCCCTTGTGCTGGTGTGACTCGTACATCAAGTCCAACATTCCTTCTTCATAGTTCAAGCTTCGAAAGAAATCTCTCCATCCAGATCCCAACTGCTTACTTACAGTGCTCATGTATTCATGGGTCAACTGGCAAATGAAAATAAATTATTTAACATTTTTAAAAACAAAGTTTAGCTAAGCTTTCTTAGAATAAATGATCTCCCTATTAGTGCAAATAAGAAGTCTCTGTGAACCATTTGGTTTTGGTTATAAGATTACAATACAGATACATACATATACATATACTTATTTAGAAACATAGGCTAAAATATTGAACTTCCCTAATAGAAAATAAATTTACATCACTCACTTCATCATTGGAATCCATGATGGCAGTTATTCCATTTGTTTTTTTAATAGCTGAATCTGGATCTTTTGTAACATCGGGTTTAGCTGTAATCGGCATCCCAAAGTTATACACTATTTCAGATCCCCAATGAAATCCATTTGAGTTGATAATATTAATAACATTTCCAGTAGCTGTAAATAAAATAATATTGATTTAGGAATAATATTAGCTCCATCTCATTATATTAGATCATATTTACGAAAGACAGGTTGTGTTTTGAGTTGTTGGGTTGCTGAGATAAAAATGCCCCAAACGCAAAAGGAAAAATTTAATTTTTGTATGAAGTTCAAGATTTATTTAACCAATTTTTGGCTAATTTAAATTGGCACTTTTTGTATATACTAAACCTAAATTATATAGACCAGGGATAAGCAACAGGCGGCCCGCGGGCTGCTTGCGGCCCGTTTAATATGTTTATGCGGCCCGACAAGCATTTTTAAAATTTAATTTATTTTATCGACTTTCTCCCATCAATATATTGTTATAAAACTAATTATAATAAAATGGTAGTACATACTAAACCAAAACAATTTTTTTTTATGAGTTATTCACTTGTCTAGGAAAACCACAGACTATTTTTAAAAATCAAGCTATTTTATCAAATACGGCAGTAAAGGCTAGTTTTGTTGTCAGTCAAATACTGGCAAAAAAAATGAAACCCTTTGCGGATGGAGAGATGATAAAAGAATGTCTGACTGCTGTTGCAGAAATAGAATTTCCTGATAAAATAAATATTATATCAAACATTAGTTTATCAAGATTCACCATTGCATGGAGAATTGAAGACTTGTCCGAGAACATAGCAACAACGCTTCGTGAACGCATTGCAAAATTCGAATACTGTTCTTTGGCACTTGATGAGAGTTGCGATATTAGCGATACAGCACAACTGGCTATATTTTTACGTGGTATTGACACCAAATTTGATATTACCGAAGAATTGTGTTCACTGATTCCAATGCAAGGGAATACAACCGGCAAAGACTTGTACGATGAACTAAAGGCTGTGTTGGAAAATTTTTCAATTTCATTAGAAAAGATTATTGGTATATCGACAGATGGAGCACGAGCAATGTCAAACATGGAGGTAGGAGTATCGGGAAGGTTATTTCAAGACATTAAGAAGGTCACAGGAAGGGAAATATTCGTTAACCACTGCATAATTCACCAGGAAAATTTGTATGCGAAAAGATTGAGTTTGCCAAATGTTAAATAATCCCCAATAAATAGTCCCAATAATTAAAGTAATCAATTTTATAAAGACGTGCGCGTTAAATCACCGTGAATTTAAAGAATTCTTGAAAGATTTAGACACTGAATATGGCGATGTGGTTTTTAATACCGAAGTACGTTGGCTTAGTAGAGGTGCAATGCTAAAAAGAGTATACAACTTAAAAAGCGAAATACAATTGTTCTTGGTTATGAAGGGATATGCCTTTCATCATTTTGGAAATAAAGAATGGATGTGCGATTTTGGGTTTCTTTTCGACATGACTCAGCATCTTAATGTGGAACTTTAAGGCAAAGGATAGTCTATTCACAATTTGTATGATAAAATTCAGGGCTTTGAGCGCAAATTAAAATTGTGGAAACAGCATCTTTTGCAGAATAATGTGTCTCACTTTCCACATTTAGAAAAAGAAAACGTTACTACTTCTCAAAAATACGCACAACATATAGACATTTTAATCAACGAATTTCAATTACGATTCCAAATGTTCAAAGCTGAGAAGACAGCGGTTTCCATGAAAATGTTTTCCTCGCCGTTTAATATAGATGTGAATACAGTTCCCGAAGACTTTCAAATGGAAGTGATTGACATGCAGAATAATACTGATTTAAAAATTGTATTTTTTTCAGTAAACATCGAAAATTTTTATAAATTTTATGTGAGCCCTGATAAATTTCCGCTTTTGACGAAAAATGCAAAGCAAATGATGTCTCTGTTCGGAAGTACATATGTTTGCGAACAATTGTTTTCAACCATGAAATAAATAAAAAATGACGACCGATCAAGACTGAGACTAGAAAGCTACGTACGTGTAGCTATCTCATCAATTCCGGTTGATATTGATCAGCTCGTATTGAAAAAACAGTGCCAAATTTCTCATTAAAAATTTCAAGTAAATTCGTTTTTCTGTTCTTTTCTTGTTTGTTTTTATTTTGCATTAAAATATGTATATGTAAAGCAATTATAATTGCTTCAGGATTATGCGCCAGCAGCATCTGTTGGCGACACTGAACATCCTTATGTGGACTGTCAGTCAGAGCTGTCAATTCATTGTAGGTAGATCAATATATCAAGATCTCCATTAATTAAAGTGTAGTGAAGTGGACGACAAACATAATTTGTCGTTTCTCTACGATTGCAGGTAAATTGATGAACTTGTATTAAAACTGAGAAACTATTATTGTGTATGTATATGTTAAAATAAAAATCTCTACGATTGCAGAACAACACTATTGTTTTTGTCGGATCCACGGTTCATAGTATTATATATATATAATCTTTAATTTTTTTTAATTTTATATTTTTTTATTCTAATGTTTATTATAAATAAAGTTTTGTAAATTATTAATAAGTGTTACTTTATGTGCGGCCCGCCAAAAAAATTAAAAAAAAAAAATTAAAATTGGCCCGTTGATTAAAAAGGTTGCTCACCCTTGATATAGACTATAATGAAAGCCTCGTTGTTGTTTTTAAAAAATATACTAACCTTGTGTGTTGATAGGGGTAAATGGTTTTTCAGTTGGTTCTGGCGGGGTTGTCTTCTCTTCGTGGCTATTCTTCTTTTTAGGCTTTCGTCTAGCTGGTGGTACAGGTGGAGTGTCTGGTTCCTCAGTTATCACTGGAGCATCCGTGGAGTCACACTCGTTCAGTTCTTCAATATTTACACTTCGAGGACTAGGCGATGCATCAGTGGTTAAAGTAGAGAAGCGTCGAGAAATCTTGGAGCTTATTTTGTTAAATACATTCATATTGTGAATTTTTAAGACAAAGAATCACTTTACCTTGAATACACTAATATTTTAATTTATTTCTTAAGACTGTATTTTACCAAAGATGCCGCGTATATACCCGATATTGTATGATTATGTTTGTTAAAATTTATAAAATAATATAGAATCCCATCTTTATCACAAGAAAAATACTGATAAGTAACTAACGGAATAACCCAATACTCACGTCAAGGCAAGTATTATCAACTAAATTACTAATATAAAAAGTCAGAAGTTATAAAATCATATTGCCACTACACTCACTCACATTGAAAAAACCATCTTTTGTCTCTTTTTGAACGAACGTGCATACAATTATTTACTATTGTGACACTTCGGGTGAGTAATTACCTGTCAGTTGTCTCCATACCTCTATGGTGTTGTCGAAAATTAAATGGCAGAATATAATTACATCCAAGGATCTTATGTTATATATATTACCCTACACTTACAAAGCTACCAAACAATTTCAATTAGATATAAATTGAAAGTAAAAAGTTCTCAATACGTTGACAAAAAAAAATTCAATAAAGTTAAGGGAAATATTTATCGATGACGAACTTTACCGTCTAGTCACTGTAGACTCTGACTAGAGCATCTGTTACTTGAATGGTGTGTTTGTAAAGACCATGTCATGCATTAAAAACTAGTTTCAAACTGTCAATATGAAAATTATGTTTTAAGATATAATGGCCGCACCACACTTCTCAGCATATGTATTTTCTCTCTGGTATAAGGTTGTTTCTGGCTTGAATTATCTTGATTTGTATGGCTCGAATGTCGTCACTCCATAGACAAACACATTCGAATTGTTCAAGATGTCAAAAAACACATATTGATATTATTTTTCTTAAATGATATTTCATATGAATACATTGTAGTGAACTAATTATTATAATTTCTAAAGATATCGTTTTGTATTTGCTACTATGATAGTATTATTTGCTTGCAAAAATTTCAAAATCATTTTAAAAAAGCATAAAAAATGTTGAAGTTCACAAATATATTTATGAAGAGGGATATAAAAACAGCGATAAAAGAAACCCCGAAAAATTTCATTCCATATTCTTACTGGTTATTAGTTATATTGAGATTTGTTTTGGCCCTTGTACCTCAAAATGGATATATTCACCCTGATGAATTTTTCCAAACTGTGGAACCTATAGCAGGTATTCCATGGAGCGATTTTTATTTAATAATAGTATCATCGAAGTATAATATCATTCTAATCATTCCTTATTAATACTTTGTGTCTTATAGGAGATGTCTTGGATGTGGATACCAGTCGGACGTGGGAGTTTAATTCTTCATTTCCCATTCGAAGTATTGCTTTGTCCCGCTTGGCTGTCGGGATTCCATATAAAATATTGAAGCAAATAGATAGTTTGACAGTTGAATTTTTGAAAATGAGCATCAAGACCCCTTATTTTATTCTTATTTTTCCTCGAATATTCTTCTGTTTTCTGTCACTTATAAATGACTATTGTCTTTTACGAATATGCAAACTGTACGGTCAAAACTTCCGAACCAGATTGATAACTCTGGCTACTTCTCATGTTCTTCTTATTTACGCGACCCGCACATTCACAAACAGCTTAGAAATTGTACTGCTGTCTGCCTTGATGCTGCTTGTTTCAGATTGTATGCTCAAATCTGATAGTATCATATACCACAATGAATTCCTTTCTGATAAGTATGATAAATCCGAAAATATTGTTGAAAGAGTCAACTTGTACAAACTAAGGAGCACACTGCCGGCGCATTCTCTCAGTAAATGTTTGCAGATAGCTACAGTCACTGTTGTTGGTATTTTTAATCGACCTACATTTGCAGCTTTTGCATTCCCCTCTGTCTTCTTCTGGTTAGTTCGTGGTCTCGGCACAAAATACATTGGATTTAAAGACTTTCATGGCAGAATTTTGATTTTCGTCTTGAGTACCTTGCCAGCTACTTTAATATTGATAATCATAGATTCCGTATACTACGGATATCTTACCAATGCAGAAGTTCATTCAATGGAATTATCAATAAACAATTTTGTGGTGACACCTTTTAATTTTTTAAAATATAACCTGTTAAATGAAAATCTAGCAGTACATGGAATTCATCCAAGGTGGCTTCATGTTGTCGTAAATATTCCACTTTTATTCAACGTTTTGGGAATTGTCGGAGTTTTTTCCACATTGAGAATGTGTTTTAGGTGAGATTTTGTTTAATATAACCATAGATTTTTATATATAATCAATTTTTTTTATAATTAATGTTCATTTAATGATTTTTTTTACAGATTAGCTAGAGGTTCCTACAACCTGATGCCTAAAGTACAAAGCATAACAGGGCTGATGATATTTTCTTTCATCACTCCTGTGGCAATCTTATCGATGTTCCCTCATCAGGAGCCGCGCTTCCTTCTTCCCATCGTGTTACCGCTCGTGTTCCTTTTTTCTCAATTTATGCAGAGCAATGAGTACGATACTAAATGGATAAGAAAACTTAAATCCTACGCATTTGTTGTCTGGTGCGTTTGCAATGTATTACTATCACTGTTTTTTGGTTTCATTCATCAAGGGGGAGTTTACTTTGTAGCGAAGCATTTTCACACCGAACTTATGTCAAAGCCAAGGGCTACGACTATTCACCTAGTCACGAGTCACATATACAACATTCCTCAGTCACTATTGCACACAGAGAGTACCACAAAAATACGAATCAACAAACTAACTGGGCACAAATTTCGTTTATCCAAACAAATTTTGCTGTACGAGATGGGATCAAAGTCCCTTACAGATCTACTTCGGCAAGTGAAGGCCATCTGGGAAGTCAATGAGATGAAATCAAAGAATAAAAAACAAGATTTTCGACTGTACCTCGTTCTTCCTTCATCTCTTAAATCGGAGCTGGGAGAGGCTTGGTTCAAAACCAATGCGACTGCACTCGCTCTGAAAGAAGAAGACTCCTTCTATCCACACTTGAGCACCGAAGCCCCTCCGTACTTGCCTCAGGCTGATGATCAGTCATGTTTCTACGAATGGCAGACAACTTCGGATGTTTCATGGAAACTGAATCTTTCATTATTACAACGATTTAATTGCTTCTTGCGACAATTTTCACTTGTAATGTATAAAGTTGGGTTTTCATCGTATTTGACAATCGATACTAATCATGAAGACTTTAACCAATAATCCGTATTAAAAAATTACGCACACTCGGCTGCTATTTATTTGCTTTTGTCAATGCATAGTATATTACTGCAGAATACTTTATTTACTATGCAATTGTGTACAAAATTCAACTTGCATTATAAAGTACATTCTAGTCAAATCAATTAGGATGTATCATAAAAGTAAAATGTAGGATTCAATCTTATTTTACTTTTTTCCTAAATTGTTATAAAGTTGTAAAGAGCAATGTTGATTTAGGACAAGAGACTTATGAACCAAAAACAAAAAAAAGTGATATGATGACTGCTTTCTTTTATTGACTATACTTATACATAAGCCATATTTACATTTACTCCTTGCTTATATTTAAAGTGAACTTCATTCCTCACGGTGTTTACTCTTTCATTCATTGAATGTCTCCAAGAATGAATTTCTGAGATTTGCGCTAATTGGAGAGTGGGAAAAGTGAATGAAAGGTTGAATTAACAAAAAAAAGCGCTGATAGCTGAAAAATTACTTTGAGTCGAAAACTATATTTGATAGAAGCTGCAAAATGACATCACTTTATATTTAGAAATAAAATCAAATAGATTTAGTTTAAATAAATGTTCATAATGTCCCGTACACCTCATCAATGCTCTCAGTGTGTTGCATATAAAGTCACTTGAAAATGAGTGACTTGTACAAATACTTTAGTACAAAAAATACTCTAGTACTTGTACTAAGTACAAAGATGTAAGTCTTTTTATTTATAAAATAAATATCAGGTTTTGATATTTATTTTTTTACTATAAAAAGTATTTGCTAATGCCAGTCCATTATTATCCTGTCCAGGGGCTTCAAATAGTTTTTGATTCTCCAAAAAATGATGGACTGAATTATTTATGTTTTAGACGATATGTTTTTATTTTGGGATCAATTTCATATGATAGATATGAAATAAATGAACTGACACTCCAATTTGCCCATTTGTAAATATTTACATCATAATTTTTTATATGCTAAAGCAATCAGATTTTTATAATAAACATAATTTCAAAAGACTTTCTTTTATTGACTCTTATAAGTCTTTTTGACTTCTCCTGACAGTGTGCACAAATTTTGGGCCAATTGCTCCTTGGATTCATCAGCACTTCAAGCGAGAGATCATTTTGAGATTTACACTCATAGGGTTATTCAATCAATATCAAACCATTCATTTGAAACACCTTATGGTCCAGCAGCTATAGTGACATGAACCATGAGGTCCTGGGTGTAGCGGTAAGTTTTTATAATATAATAATTTTGGAGACATCAAGCCAGAAATAGACATAATTGTTTTTAAATGCAACCTATTTTCCAAGTGCTTTTATTGGTTATAGAGAAAAGACAACAGATGGGAATTGAGGATGAACCTATGGTGCTTTTGACGACCCTACGCCCTAATTCCCAATCAAAGCTAATTGCTGCCTCTTGAACTGGAAACTACTGGGGTTTCTTAGATTCCAAGCGTTTTCTCGCACTCTGAAAGCAACAACTCCATGATAACATTTCCAAATATTTTGTTTGTGGATGGTTACCGTACTGTACAAGCGAGGTTTAAAATAAAATGCCCAAGTAGTCAAAATATAACTAAGTTTAATTATTAGTTTTATAATAATATGTATATAATGCATATGAGTAAAATTATAAATATAGCCAATCCCCGACTAGTACGTATTCAAATAGCGAGAAATTCAATTTAGTAATATTAAATGGTAACAAATTAGTAACAAAACATTATTAGTATGAATTTTTGGAAAAAATATAAATAACATGGCTTGCCTTGAACAAATCTGTGACCTGCTTAAACTTAACTGAAGACATGACTGATGAGGATCTTCTATATTTAGATTAACTTCCTGACTTGGATGCTGACCTCATGACCTATTCAAATATGCATGGTTGAAGAGACTGAATCAATTTTTAACAGCTAAAGCACATGTGTAAAGCCTTAAATCAGTTCAGTCTTAAAATAGCCTTGAACATTTACCTAGCTCATAATAAACTCAAATAACAAATGCTTTTCATTAATATTAGGTAGTATTCTTAATAAGCATATATAATAGTAACATTTAACATAAAAAGAAATATATTTTATTTCTACAAGAGTGGTTCCAGTTACCATGCTTAATGTGTAATAATAACTTCAAATGGTATAGATTCGTTTAGTACTATAGTTTTGCATTACTGATGTACTAATCGGAGCGTTGTTATGATATTTAGTAGTCATTATCATCCAGAATAAATAAATATTAGTAAACTATACTGTCTCAATCTGGAGACAAGCACAGAGTAGTATTTCCGTACGCCCAGGGCAGAGGTTCATTAAACTTGGCGAGGTGTGCGTGGTTGCGGTGCGGATACAGATGGGGACTGTCGATGTAGGCCTCGCACTGCGAGCACCATACTGAAAGGTCTGCCAAAGATAGTACAAGCGCGTGATCATACTGAAAACAGTGCTGCGTCATGTGCCCCGCGATGTAGCGCCCGCAAGCCCTCTGTAACAATTTTGATAAATCATATTATTATTGCAAACTGTAGTTACAATATAATACAAACAAGTGCATAATAAAATTAAGGAACCTACAGTGTGACAATGCAAGCAAACCCAGTTCTCCCCTACATGCTCACAGTCATTGCATTTTAAGTCCTGAGCGAATACTTCTATGGTAGAAGGGGTCACCACGGATACCACGTGAGGACAATCAGATAGCGGAATCACTGCATACATTTCTTCGTTGATTAATGCCTGAAATATACATTGCCAATTGTTATGACATTTCATTATAATAATCAGTAAAGTAATATATTTTTATGTGCTAACTTACTTGAAGATTTTCTGCTAAATAATCTTCAAGTTTCTGTGTAGGTTGACCTTCAGAAGTGCTGCTTCCAGATGCCGGTTCAGAGCTGCTCCCTGGTGCATTATCTGCTTTACTATTTCTGGAATTATCTTTGCTTTCAGTTTGTTTCCTTTCCTCAGTTGGAGGTTCGTCAGATTCAAAGAGAATTTGAGCGTTTATTATAAATTTACTATCACTTTGCGGTGAATGGTCATTATATATGGATAGTTTATTTACATTATCTGTTACAGATAATATTGATTTTTCAAAGCTACTGTCCTGGTTCTTCCGACTGTCGTACGAGGAGTCGTGCTCTACACTGCTGTCAAAGCTGCTCGAGTCCACGTCAGTTTTGGGTGATTTTAGTTCCAACGATTCATTTTGAATACTTTTGCTATACGTGACTGCTAAACCTCTACTACTTTCAGGCGTCGAGAGGACGTTCTCTTTCGGCAAGGCGACTTGAAAGCAAAGATTTTTCCAATAGTCTTTTTGTATTGAGAGCACATTATTAATGGACTCCACAGCGCTAGGGTGAGGAGTAATTTTCGGTTCATAGTGATGGGCTATCGGATCTCCGAGAAGTGCTTTGGTGCACATTGCCATTGCCAAGGATATAGCTGCAACATTGTAACCTCCTTCTAAGCACAGAATAATTTTTCCATTGGCTAAGCCTGACAACCAGTGAGTAAATCTTCCGAAACATTCTGGTGATACTTTACAACCTAAGAATTAAAATAAAAAATTAACACTTATAGTATATACTATACACAAAAAAAAACCAAACATTCAAATTTATTAAATGCTAAGCGTCCATGGCATACCTCCGAGTGGATCCCCAACACATGCATCGAATCCAGCCGAAACTAAAACAAGCTCCGGGCTAAACTCATAAGCAATCGGCAAGACTATCTGAGTAAAAGCTGCCAAATATTCTATGTCACCCATTCCTCGCTAAAATTAAAAGCGATTTTAGTTATATATAAAAATTCCAACATCAATTTACTATTGAAGACATAGGCTTACCTTGTTCCAGGGAATATTGACATTGAAGCCTGCAGCCTTTGCGGAGCCCACCTGTGTGTGGTCACCTTCTCGGCTATGAGGGAAGAATGTGCCATGGTCATAACGATGAAGGGAAATATACAGCACTCGAGGATCATCCAGGAATATGCTTTGTGTTCCATTCCCATGGTGAACATCCCAATCCACAATCAAAATTCTACAAATAGTCAATTCAGATTAGTTTTTGATTTGTCAAAGTGGATTTTATAACAAAGTGTATTAGTAATAGTTTACCTCTTAAGGGAATGGCAAGAGAGCGCGTACTTAGCAGCCACGGCCACATTGTTGAAAATACAGAAGCCAGAAGGAACATCCTCTGAGGCATGGTGCCCGGGCGGCCGCACGGCGCACACACCGCATCTAGCCTCATCACCTAACACTGCATCCACTACCTGGTTAAGAAAAGCATAAGCTGGTCACTTTTTAAATATCAGTATCAGTAACCGGTTTAGTACAGTAACAGTAATATTAAAAAATATATATCAATGGATATATTTTGTAAGTAGTGTAAGAGTAAGTGTAAGATGAGTGCATCTACTGTAATATTTTTCCCTCTTTGTGGTTTCCCATGTGGATTAAATGCATAAAAACAAAGAAACCTCAAGCACACTTCCTGCAGCCATGGATGCGCTGGAGAAAGAGTCAGGGTGGAGATACAGGCTTTCATATCGAGTCTGCAAAGCCATCAGCGCTCGAGGAGAAGTGGAAGCACTGGTTCGAGCCAACTCAAAGAGCTCGGGGCCATGCGCAAGACGAAGCTCTTCCTCCGTGGCCGGGCGCCCTGTAATACTGTGCAATCGTTCTAGCAGTCCCCACTCCTGCAACCGAGAGTGAATGCGGGAGATACGCTCGGGACGCTCAGGATGACCACTGAAACATACAAATTTCATCATTACAAGCTACTACAACAGATACTATTCTCTTAATCATAATCATGAATAATTACAGTTAAAACTTAAAAAAAAAACCAAGGAGAATTATTAAACACATTTTTCAATAAGGTGGTCAGTTTGATAGCACAACAATGATATTCTATCATTTGTTTGACTGAGAGGAACCTAAGAAGTTGATCAGTCACAAATAGGTAACCGTACAGTAATAAGTTATACAACTTGGATGGCGAGTTATTTATTTGAAATTGAAGTTTATATTTATGGAGTCTTAGTGCAACTTTTGTTTATTGAATTATTCATCTCTGTGTGTGTACTTGTTTATGAGTGTGTGATATGATATTTACTTACGGTTCACTAATATTTTTATGTTTAAGCATTCCCTCATCATACACATAGCACACTCGATGGGGAGGAGACGATAATTTGGTTGCTGAAATAAACAAAATCCATTATTTACACCATAAGTCAGCTTCAAACTTAAATTCAATAATAATCTGATCTCGGAATACTTACTCAATTTTAATTGGTTAAGTTTACGGTTAATATCGTCCAAAAAATGTTGGGTTTGAACTGGGTAGCAATTTCTGGTGGCAAAAGTTTCAGGCCGATGTTCATCGCCGAGCCACTGCACCTCAACAACATGCTTCTCTTTTCCCACATCAGAAATGTTCAAAACGGATGTGTCCATGCTGTACGTTGGCTGGTAGTTGAAGCATTTCCAATACGGTTTATGAGTGTAGATGCAGTTCAATATTGTTTCTTTGATTCTGGATAATTTAAAAATTATAAAAACATTAGAAGCTATGGAAATTGTTGCAAGAGATGAGAATATCAAAAAGAGAGAAGATGACTTAGTATGTGCACTCACGAGGGCGAGGGCGGTGTATAGGGTGGAAGGGGCGGTGCGGGATCCCCAAGAAGAGCTCGCAGAGTGAGTGCTGCACCCTCGGCCAAAGAGGCCAGGCAGTAGCCCCCCTCCAAGACAACGGCCAGCGCGGGACAAACTCCCATCAGCAGGTGTGTCAGATGCGCGTAGCACGCGGGACTCACTTCCATTTCACCCTATTTATCATATTCTAATAAAGTAATACCTATAATACTTTAAATATTACACACATATATACTTTACACAAACTGAGTTATTGTAAGTTAATGGATGTAAGTGTGTATAGTAATTAAATTAGTTTTCCAATTGTGTATAATTCTATATCCAGCAGGATCTATAAAAGCGAACCAGTACCCAACAAAGGTTGAGACTTTTCGAGAAAAATATAAATGAGGGCCTCAATTCAAGTTCATATAAATATAATAATAAGTTCATATAATATATTTTAAATAGCATAATTTTTTATATTATTTAACTTCTTCATGCATTATAATAAAAATTCAATTAATTGACAACTAATGGCATTTGCACTGCCCAGTTTTTTTTTTCATCACTTTTCATTTGATGGTTTAAGATGTTTAATTTAATTATCTAAAGCATTTTTAAAAAATAATGTAGTTATTAGTCCAATATATTAAGGGTTAAACTTGAAATGCAAATATATGGTTTTCTTAATCCAGAGCTCACATGCTAGTTTTCCTTAAAATTTATCTGTTCTTAATAGGTCAGTCAGCCCATGAAACAAGCTGATCCCAGTGATGGTTTTTTTCTTATTGTTTGTTTTACTTCTCTTAATAGAAACATTATTATAAGATATTAAATTAATACACAATTTAATTATATGTAAGATGTATTAAATCACTCGGCTCGATGTGAAGATGAATCAGTAGAGAATAATATTTAGTAATGTAGTCAGTTGCGGTATCCATTCCTTATGCATAAAACATAACTTAACCTTCTCGTCTCCAAGAGCAGAGTCAAACCCGGCAGAGCAAATCACCAGGTCAGGGGAGAACTACAAAAGGAGCACAGAGGAAATTGGATTAATGAAATAAATAATGATGATAAACTTACTTCGAGACATCCTAGGGCTGCGTCATAGCCCGCCGACACCAGCACGAGCTCTGGTTGGAACTGATTCAAGCAACATACACATTAACAAGATACTATCAAGCAATATACAAACATAAGACATATATTAAAAATGCATGTGTAGAACCTTTGTTATTCTGCACCATCTAAACCATAGGTTCCCAACGGGGGCGGTACTGCCCCCCAGTGGGCGCTGGAGCTTTCCAAGGTGGCGGGTCCAAGGGAAAATTAGCGAACTTTTGGCATTTAAATATTTTTGATTTGTGCAGTAGATTTTTCACAAAAAAAACGAGAAAATGATATAAATTATAACTGTTATTTTGCGCAAAGGGGGGCGTTAGAATTTTTTTTCCTTGTCAAGGGGGGCGTTGGAATTTTTTTTTCTTGTCAAGGGGGCGGTGGTCAATAAAAGGTTGGGAGCCTATGATCTAAACCAATCTGTTGAATTAATTTTTCTTTAGGGATATTCATTAAATTCTGTTTTTATTATATTTAAAGATAAATTTTGTTTGTCTAAATAAATATGACTAAAGGGTTAAGAAGTGTACACAAAATAATTGACATACCTCGATGGCCATGGGTAGCAAGATTTGGTACCAGATAGCCAAATAGTCAGAGTCTCGCATCTTAGTTTGGTTGAGGGGAACGTTGAAATTGAATCCTGTGCCGGCTCCACAGCCAACGTAGTTGAAGTTTGATTGTCGTAGGTTAGGCCAGAAGGAGCCGTGCTCGTAGCGATGGATGGAAAAGTAGACAACTCTAAAATAGGTCCAAAACAATTGTGTATATTTATGTGAAAGCTTAAGGGATAAGCTTCAGTGGTAAGCTTGTTATTTCATTTTCCGTTCTAAGGGATAAATTCCAAATTGGTGTAATCAGGCCTCACTTGTTTCTGCTTGGTCGAGAACGATTTGAAATGACTGCATTCGTAAATACTAGATTTGGATGGTATAAGTTTCAAATATTTTATTTATCTTTCAAATATTAAGTACTCATTCACACTTATAAATAAAATAAAATCTTTTAAAAATGTTAAATTACCTTGGGTCATCATAAAACATCTGCTGCGTGGCCTGGCCGTGGTGCACGTCCCAGTCCACAATGAGGATACGGGAGGTCCCGCAGGTTGTGAGGGCGTGGCGGGCAGCAAGGGCGACGTTGTTGTAGACGCAGTAGCCACAAGGCTCAGCAACCATGGCGTGGTGGCCGGGTGGTCGCACTAATGCCGCTCCCGCTGTCACAGTCCCACGAGCCACAGCCTCGACTAGGTCTATGGTGCTGCCGGCCGATATGAGAGCCAGCTCATGAGTTGACTAAAACAAATCATTATACCATTATATAATAAATCAATTATATACTACTAATATCAGATTTATGAATTTATGCAATTGAGATAAAAATCAAATAATAACAAATTCATAAATTTATGAAACTAAGAAATATACCCCTCTTTATGAAGGTGATAAGTAAAATAAAGTGCAGTCGTTAATTTTTTCAAATATAATTTGAAACCGATTGGTAACTAATATTTTAATTCAGAAATATCTTACAGGGTGTATATATACAGCGTCAAATCTAGCAGATACGCTCTCCAGGAAGTCTATATCCTTAGATTGGTGTGTGGTGAGCATCATCTCGTAAACTTCGGGAGAATGTAAGACTAAAACTTCTTCTTTGGTGGCTGTCCGTGGAACCAGAGACTTGCAACGAGATAGCAGGCCCAACTCGTCGCACCTTTTTTAAAAATGAAAAAAATCAGTCTCTAATGCAGACCAAGGAGTAAGAAATTTGATTGTTAAGTCTCAGGTCTGATGAATTCATGCTTTAGATCTTGGATCTTTGTGCTATGATAAAGTTCTTTGTTAATATATTATGTAAATTACAACTATTTGGCCATATAGGCAATATAGATAGAAAAAAACAATCATCACAGGCAGACTCGATTCTCAATGAAAAGATCACAGTCTAATTATTCTGTTTTGGTTATTCTAGAACTAACTATTTACATATTTGGTTCAAAGTTTTTATCCCATTTCTTGAGAGATCATCAAAAGCTGCCCTTGCAGCCTCGTAGATATCTGTCTCCTACAGCAGACAAGTGGAAGTAGCGTGAGAATTAAAATTTTGTAAAAGGACCTTCAAATGCATCCTGAGGATTATAAACTCATGGACTCCCTTTGTCTCAAATCAATGGCTTCTAAATCTCACAATGGGTCTTACTCCTGTCAGAAATTTCCATAGCAGCTAAGTTTTTAATTGAAAAAATACTCATTTATAATACAATAATAGTGTGATACCGATGAATGATGGAAGAGAGGCGCTCAGGACACTCTGGGTAATTGTCGTCCCATAAGCAGCGATGCTCGAGCATCCGGGGCTCTGTTACTAGCCCAACCTCACCGCGGACTACGTTTTTGGAATCCATCGCCTATACGAAAATAATAAACAATAACATGTTTCAATACAAACAGTCAAAAATAAAATTATTACTGAATCATCGATTAACAAACTAATTAATATTTGTTCAAAGCTAAATATACACTATTTACCGTTTGATAATGATCCCGTAACACTGTTTCTGTGGACATTATTTTCTTTTGTTGAGCCTTCTTTTTAGCTGCTAGCAAGGCAGACGATGGCTAGATAAGAATATAAAAATACAATATTATATTAACTACCTTTGAACTCAGAAATATTTTTAAGATTATCTATACTCGGTATCATATTTAAAATTGCACAAACATTTTAACAATTCAATTTTTTTCATTGTGAAAAATGATAACCAATTAAATTAATTTTAAAACGACATGTTTACTGAAAATGTATTTTTGATGCATTAGATATTCTGATTTTATTATTTAAAAAAAATCATTAACAAGAAAACTAGTAGTAGAAAAAAACATAACGAAACAATGATAATAATCAACACCTATTATCAGATAACAGTAATCCGTACTATAATTATACAAATTACATCAAGTTTTACAGTAAAAACAAGACAAGGCAACTGTATCTCACTACCAGATAATTAAAATATCAGAAAAATATCAATTATACCTCAAAACAAAGATAATAAAAGAGTAAAGTTAAATATTATTTTTATTTAATGAGGTAAAATTTCAGAAATAGATACTGCAGAATATGTCATTTGTTATCTTTATTAATGCCAAATTATCTTACTACTTTATAATAAAATATATAATTCCTATGAAATAACATCATAGTTGTGAGAATGTTTTGAATAAATTGAAGGTCAGATACAGAGGTCTGACGTGTTTGTTTACACTTGTCACTGTATTTTCACTATCAATGAATCATCTATCCAAGGAATATTGTTTGTATAAAAATGGAAGTTTGCTACATTGTTCGCCATTCATTTTTAAGAAGGCTGAATTTTGGTTTGATTTATATGATCCAAACAAGATGTAGACCTACAGAGACAGGTGTAAGTCTGCCATAGTTGACATCGTAGTATAAAACATGGCACAAAATAACGACTGGAATACGGAAAGGAAAAAAACTAGAGCTTATCTATACTAACTGGATCTTATCTGAACATAAATAAGTAATTTATAAGAACGCAATTGTTATTTATGCTTTATAAAATTTATCTGCACAGTTTATATATAATAAGAATACATACTTGGCTAATGAATAATGAAGCATCACTCACAGCGAATTGCTATCCAACGTTTAGTTCTGATAAAAGTTTTCATGAATAATCTTATGTTATCAGATCAAAAAAAGTAAATATTAAGTCTCTATGAGAATACAAAGAAATAATAAAAAGATAACGAACCTTAGATGTCCCTGACATGGCTCTAGTTTGTATTTTGGCTTTTCTTGCGCCATTTCTCGTCGTCACGCCAAATGGATTTGCAGATGAAGAAGATTTCTTACTTTCATTGCTTATTCGTTTGGTTGGCGGTGGAGTAGCCTTAAAACATAATTCCGCTACAGTACGATTAACATTTATGTCAAAAACATTAATTATGGTAGAAAACATAATTGTCAAAAAGTAAACAATAATGGTTATGTATTCAGGTCATTCGCGAATATGGTAAATATTGAAAGTGCTACGCGTAAATCTTACCATTAAAGAAACTATTGGTAACACAATAAAATATAAAGATAATAAATAACTGTACACTTATAATTTATATCTAACAACAACGTTAACCTCGAATTGTCAAAATGAAAATACGCAAAATCAGGCTCCGACGCAAAACAGATTTCACAATTATCGACTCTCTGGACTGTCACTTTTCTAGTTTGAAGTTTGTCAGTATTTTTGGTTATGTTTTTGTGAAATATCAGCTTGCAAGGTATTTATCATCGTTGATTGTCTGTATTTAGTGAATGATGTTATGAAATATAACGCCAATCATCTCTAATAACCAGAGTTTCTGCTGTATAACTACATCCATTTATGGTCATGAATCCTACGCTTATGACATATTGCAGCCCACAATCTCACAACCATCGGCGTTTAGAAACAACACTATTTTGTCATAAACCAAACTAAGTTTTCTTGTTACCTTTATTTACTATCCTTTATTTTTAGAAATTTAGTAAATATTACAAATTATTAAACACAAAAATTAAAACTTACTTGACAGATATCGCTGCTTAATTGAAATGTTTTATGTTTATGCAGCGTGAAATGTGTATTTCAGCGTGTGTTCCTTAAATAGGATGTCTTAAAGTATCTTAAGCTTTTAACCAACCTTTCTAACCTTCTGAAGGTTACCTTCACATTCCAAATATGTATATATTTCAACAATAACAACATTGTAGGTATGTTGGTAATACATGTATGTGGTCGATTGCGCATTGTTTGGTACAAATTATATGAATTACCTACCTAATAATTTTGACAGTGTTATTAATCAAAGTATAATAATTCATTTTAGTCCCTGACTTTTAAATATGAAGACTTTGCTGCAAAATGGATCCGTCCTTAGAAATAATATCAAATTACTTAATAGACGATGCTCGGTCAGCACTTGGTCCCCACTGGCCACTGCCTTCAATCACAGGCAGAGAGTGAACCTCAACCTAAGTCTGCTAAGAGAAGAAAATGTATGTTTTTTTTTTAATCCTATTTTGAGTCTTAGGGTAATATGTATTTTTCACTATTTTACAATTTTATTTTTCTCTGTATGTAGATGTAATATAAACTGTTTTAACAGTTTTTGACAACAGCAATACACATCTCTGCTTAAACCTAAAATTATTACAACTTCATTTGACCATATAATACAAAATCATAAAAGTTTTATATCTATTCATTCCATTTTCATTTTGTCTTTTACACTAATAGTAAACTGAGTTTTAGTTCATTTCTAAATAATAAAACTTTTATCCTTCAGTGAGATTTTTTTATCTAATAAAAAATCAAATATAATAAATTACAGGTATTGTTGTTTTCTGTCATTGATAAAATAAATCTTCCTATTTTAAGAATGTAGACTAGTTATAACACAACTAATATGATTCTGAAATTATTTATATAATAATTATTTTAATTTTAGGGACTATTCAACAGGGCAGATTTGATAGGGTATGATTCTTTCTATGCAGCCAAAGAGAGAGCGATCTTTGAGAGCAACCGCTTGATTGATGAAGCCACAAGTGACAAAAGAAAACGACCGATGGTGGATGTGTTTGATGAGCTCTCAGACACATTGTGCAAAGTTGCAGATCTATCAGAATTCATAAGGATCGCTCACCCGCATGCCCAGTACCGCCGGGCTGCAGAGGACGCTTGCATTAGCATCAGCGGTGTCGTAGAAAAGTAATTTCCCAATTATTTTATTATTCTAAATATTATACCACTTCATAATAACGACTTGGTGGGTCAAGTTTTGATGTTTAATCTGATGTTTCTGCTGTTTCATTCTCGATTCGTTAGGTCATTCCTTGAAAATGGCTTTAGTACCAAAGTTGAAATGTCAAATCAATAACTAAAACATGATGAGGTTCCTGTTAATTATCAAATCCTGATAAAAACTTTATACTACAATATGTTTTCACAATCTAAGTTATGATACTATGAGATTCAAATGACATATGACAAAACATGGGCCATGTCAATAATATTTATTATTTATACGAAGAAGGCCAAAAAATAAACAAACACGCAATTATCATTTGGGTTAATGTAAAAACAATTGTAACCAGTAACTTTTGCTGTAGCACATGAAGAGAGTTTAGAGTCATTATATTACATATTCTTCCAGATTAAATACCCATCGACCCCTGTATGATGCCTTACGTGCATCTGTTGAAAATGGTGACTCAGGAGACGAGCATGTCGCCCGACTATTCTTGTTTGATTTCGAGCAGAGTGGTATTCATTTGGATGATCACCCTCGTCGTCGTGTTGTCAAACTCAACGACATCATCCTCCAGGTTGGTCAGCGCTTCATGTCCGGAGCCGCTACTCCAAGACAGATTCCCAGGGCGGCCATCCCAGCCAACATAAGACAATAGTGAGATAAAGTACAACAGATATATATATATATATATATGTAATTATTTTCAATTGCACTACTGATATTTGATGCTTCATTTAGTGCCACAGTAAGTGTAATATATATTTACTTGCAGTTTTGGAAGTGATAGCGAAATAGTTGTAGCCGGCTTGCAAGTGGACTGCTCTGAGGCTCGAGTTCGTGAAGCTACATACCGCTTGTACTTGGCCCCTGATGACCAACAAGATCTCACCCTGCAGCACTTACTGGAGGCACGAAAGGAAATGGCTTGGCTCTGCGGCTTTCCTAGCTATGCCGATCGGTGAGGATTCATTAATTTATAAAACAATAATGATATCTGTGTGTTAAATGAGAGCATTATAAATATCTTTAACTCACTATTTCAATTTTTAGAGCGATAAATGCCAGTACAATGGAAACAGCAACAAATGTTAATGAATTCTTGAATACCCTCTCTAATAATCTCCATGATAGAGCTCAGGTAGACTTTCAACAAATGCTTAAGATGAAGAAAATAGAAAATCCTTACACCTCCTCCGTGTCCTGCTGGGATACTCCCTACTACTCCCTCAGAGCCAAGAGGGAATGGCTCAAAGTTGCTAGCTCTGAGTACAGCCCATATTTTTCTTTGGGTGGTTGCATGGAAGGATTCAATTTATTGCTTCAGTCTCTGTATGGGATAACCTTTGTTCACGAGGAAATGCAGCCAGGTACGAATTATTTCAAATAATATAACATCCATTTGAAAAAATACTAGTGAATTACAGAATTATATATTTTATATCAGGTAACTGCAGGAGAATGCCAATGCGCATGAATGAATACTTTGAATAATTTTGCAGGTGAAAGTTGGGCACCAGATGTTTACAAGCTGGCTGTAATGGATGATGCCAACGGCCTTCTTGGCCACATCTACTGTGACTTCTATGAGCGGCCACACAAGCCTCATCAGGACTGTCATTTTACTATACAAGGAGGAAAACTCTTACCTGATGGGTCTTACCAGGCACGTGCACAATAAAAGGGATTTATTGAAGAAAGTCACTATTAACCCTTTTCAATCTTAGATATTTTCAGTTGACCTCCAGCTACTCAGTTATTTCTCAGGCCTCTACATGCTAAGGAATACCAGTCATCCCATCTACTTTTAGTTTAATTTAATTTAATTTTCTATTTGTTTTATATGCCAATTTTTTTTTTTTTCTCTATCTTTTATTAGGTTATCATAGAAGATTATTAAATGTTGCAATTCAACTGTCAAAATTTACAACTAAAATACAACTGGTATTATTTATAGCAATATAATTTTATGAATGTTTGTCATAGTGAACATATCTCTGATTGTACAACATCGGTTTTCAGAATCCAATAGTGGTGGTGATGCTTTCCTTGAGTGCAGGGCACTGGGGCGGTCCAGCACTGCTCACCCCCAGTGCGGTAGATAACCTATTCCATGAACTCGGGCATGCACTTCATTCCATGCTAGGCCGTGCGCGCTATCAGCATGTCTCTGGCACACGGTGCCCTACTGACCTGGCAGAGGTGCCTTCTGTGCTCATGGAGTACTTTGCCGGAGATCCTACTGTTAGTAATTTAATTTTGTAAAAATAATTTGAATGGAATGAATTTCGTCTGTTATGAATGTGGAAATAAACTTTATTTTAGATATTTATCTTTGCATGTGTTCTGTAGAGGGTATTTTAAGTATTCTGATGATTTTTTCTTCATTCCAAAAATGTTAATTGGAAAACCTAGGTCTTTTGTAATGTACTTATTTTATGTCATTTTTAATGCAACTCATACCTGATAAAAGTCTCGCATTATCATCTTTAAAGTTGAACTCTTCTGTTGCCCTTTTTTATTTAAAAATCCAGACTCCATTGATTGCTTTAATATTTTGACTTTTGTCATAATTTTTTTTTGCAATATCACTATGCAATTGTGTGATTATCTGTCTTGGCTTTATAAATATTATCTGGTTTATTTCAGGTACTTCGACTGTTTGCCAAGCATTTTCAAACACAAGAGCCAATGCCTGAAGAGATGCTTCAGAGATTGTGTGCTTCCAAACACGTGTTTAGTGCAAGTGAAATGCAGCAGCAAGTGAGAATTAATTTTAATGTCGTTTGATCTTTAAAAAGTAAGATAACTCACTAACTTTGTTCTTTATATGGATTGCAGGTGTTCTATTCAGCATTGGACCAAAGATACCACGGGGAAAATCCACTCGGAAGCAGTGCATCGTCTACAGAAATATTGAAAGAAGTTCAAAAGCAATATTACGGCCTCCCCTATGTAGAAAACACTGTACGAACCTTCTACTCATGAGATTGAATAAAAGTTGGATTTTAAATGTGTAAAGTTGCATTTGCAACTATTGGGATTTTATGTTATAATTTAGTTTACTAGCCATCAGAATGAAATACCCGATTTTGCAAACCATTTATACAGACTTTAAAGAACTCAATTATTTTCTCAATATATTCCAGGCATGGCAGCATAGATTCAGCCACCTGGTGGGTTACGGCGCCAAGTACTACTCCTACCTAATTTCGCGTGCAGTGGCATGGAGCGTGTGGTGCAGTGGGTTTGCAGATGCACCACTATCTCGCGCGAGTGGAGAGGCACTGCGCGAGGGCGTGCTACGTCATGGCGGGGCACAGCCCCCCCACCAGTTGCTCTCCCGCCACCTCGCACCTCAACCCATCAGCCCGGAATCAATGGCCAATGCTCTCACTGATGAACTAGACCACCACGCCGACCACATCCAAAGAGTATGCAGAATCACTGAAAGGCGGTGACTTGACCTGCGATAGTCTCGTTTTCCAGTTTCAGGACTATGATGATGGTCACAACTAAGATGTATTTATTGAAATTACAACAAGATTTCTTAATTATTTTTGAATTTATGAACAAAACACACATGAAAATCGCTAGTGGTATTTAAGAAAACATTGAATTTGCTTAAAACAAAAGCTGTGAGATTTTTAAAACATACTTTTATTTATGATAAAAATTAATTATTTCCCAGTGAAAAATTTACATTATGTACACACATAGTACATAACAGTAATCAGACAATAATTATAAAATTATGTAATTATTGAAAATTTTATGAATCTTACAAAAAATATTTTTCTTCTTCGCATACATTTAGTAAAACTTACAGGTTTCAATGTTTCACAATTTTTGATTATTTAACTCATAAGCATTTAGAATATTGTAAAATTATTTTGGCTTGTGTAAATATGAAATAACATGATTTAAATGAAAATAATAGAAATATATTGTAAAATAAAAGCAATCTCAGTTAGCAAATATTTTAAATTAAAGTCCATATAATTGTAAAGATAATTTATAGTTGATTGGTTGTGTGCTTGGTTGGAGTGTTCCACTGTTTGGCACATTCAATTAATTAAATCAAAAGCCTCACAGCATTATTATTTAAAAAAAAAAAAAAGTGAACATATGATAGTGGAATATTATTCATTAAATGATTTGTAAAAGCAGTGAAATAAAACTCATATTTACTTAAACTCAAGTGCCATACATTTTTGTCGGAACTCTTCAATGCTTGATCGGTAGTCTGGTATGTTGACAGACGTGTACAGAAATATAGAATTGTAATTCATTTTAGTTGACTTGTGTATATATTTAACCATTAGACTGACCCAAATATTTTGTACATACGTATGTATTATTTTTGTAATGTGTGAGATCGTTTAGTTATTTATTTTAATGGTAAACTTTTGTGTATATGTTATGTATAGTATAAATAAGTTTGTAAAACAAGAAAAAATATATCATACACATGAATAATAGTTTATTCCATTAAATTAAAAATTTCATCACTTTTTAAAACCATCTAAATATAAATAAATCATACACTGAATTTTAAAATATTGAAAAGCCAGTATTTTATTTTAAATATGAAATAATGTGATACGCTTAATTTAAATAACTGAATATTTCAGCTGCTCCTGGACAGAAGTTTCTTCACTAGTCACACTATATCAAATTATTATTATAGTTAATTCATTTAAGCCACATAGTTGTACTGGTTGGGATTGTCCTTATCGCGCTCCATGTAGTCTCGGTCTATTAACGACTCTATTCGCTTCTTCAAGTCTGCCGGCTGGAAGAATGAACTGTCATAAATTTAACTGCAACAAAGCAATATACAAAGTATACCATATTTAAAGTTCCATCTTACCTTGACTGGGAACTTGAGCTGGTTATAAAGCTCAGAGATAAGTAGATTGTGGGAAAGAGTTTTGCGCATCTTCATAATTCGGACGATGGCTGCGTCTATTTGGTACTGTCTGTCTTGATATACCCTCTCTTCCGTAGCTTTTTGTTCCTCAGTCTGTAAAGAAAATAAATTTATATCTCAATAATTAAAAAAAAATTTGAGTTATTAATATAATAAAATAGAAGCCTGACCGTTTCTTTCATCTGTATTTGATTTATCTTGATTCGGAAGAGTTTGTTAGTGAAATCGCCATTAAAGGTAAAACGGTCAGCATCCTGGACTTCACGTCCACGAGGCATCTTGCTGAGGACGCGAGCCTTCCCGCACGCCAGGGACTGCAGCGTGCGTCGAACCTCACCATCCTGCAATTTTATATTCACAATTATATTGTTCTGTCAGATTGATGGGATTATCCCATCATGCATCAAAATTTCAATTTGAAGTTGAGTGAAATACCTCAATGTTGGTGGCCGTTTTGATTTCTTCCAGTGAAAGATTATCACCATCGTTAAAAAGTAAGAGAACCAGAACTTGAAACAGTGATACCTGCAATTCTTTCTTTCCCTGTAAAAATAAATTAGTGATAAATTTTACATAATTAAATTGAAAAAAAAAAATATTCATATGCTGAACCATATGTAAATGACGAGACAAGTAATCAATACATTTTAGGGTGAGAACAATAATTGTGAGAAATAATACCCATTGTTTGGTTTGTTTATCGTGTTACCATATTACATTGGATTTCTAATTATCTACTTACTTTCCCTTCTAGTGTGACTCCAGACCTACACTGATACAAGGCACTAGAATTGAGCGCTTTAACAAAAATACGATTCCCTGACTTAATATAAAATAAAGAGCCTAGAAAGTGACGAAGAATTTACAATACGACTAAAATTATCAAACTACTAAAAACTAAATAATTTGATACCAATCAACAGATGTATATATTCACAATCTACTGATACCCACCATTGCCTGCACAAAATGTCCAGGATAAGATTTCTTGTTATTCTGTTACAAAATATTTAGGCTAAAAATATTATTTTGAAGTAGTTAAATGAATGAGAAGTAAACGCTTACAAAATGAGAAGAATAAGAAAATCAAAATAATAGACATCAGTCTCCACAGCAGAACTGACCTGGGTGAAATGTGCACGCAGGACGCAGTGGCCCAGGGTGGGCTGCCACTGGAGCTTACGGCCGCTATGTTTGGCGAGGTAGAACTTTGAGAACAGGGCCTGGTTTCTCAGCAGGTTGGCCGGCAGCCGCACCTCTACCACAGGATACGTAGGCCAATATCCCATGGTAAGTATAGCCACAGTCAACTCCATCTCTGCTTCCGATGAGTTGTACATATGCTGGAATAAATTAAATGTCAGAGATGCTAGTTTTGAAACATGTTATTGACTTTTAAAAAAAAGGTTACCTGCTTAAAGGCAATGTTGATGTCTTTGGAAAGTTCCATGTCCTTGAACATTCCCTCAAGCTTGGAGGTGAAACCGCCGCCACACTCTTGCTTAAGTTTACTGAGCATCGATTTTTCGGCATCTACACTTGCCGATTTACCGACTAGAAGGCGCTTAGCAAGATCCTAAAAATATCATCAAACATAAGTAACGAGCAAGTAGATAGATAGTCTTTGGATATATTTCTAAATACTACCATAGAGTGAATTTTTATTTTATCTAATCTCACAGTGACAAAACTTTTACCTTTTTATAAAAAGCTTCAAAAACATCTTTTCCGTGTATAAATCTAAATTGCACCATAATTTTATCCAATAATCTTTCTAATTCTTCCTCCGTAGCTTCTTTGTTTCCTGCCCGAAGCTTCACGTCCACAAACTTGGCAATTAGCTCTGCCGGCTTGTTAGTTCTCTGATTTATAAAGTACTCGAAGGCCTCTCGCAGAGAATTAATAAACTTCTCATTTCTATGGAAGCACGTGACAACTATGTGGTCTAATTTATCCTTAAACTCCAGCAGCTCCTGGACCATGCTCTTGTCTTTTTCAGGATCTATTACTATTGTGCGTCCTTTTTTCTAAAAAAAAAATATTTCAACATTAATCACTTACATTTAAACACACCTACAGTCTTTTATTTATCTTACTAAATATGTTTCTTCAAAATGCACTAGACCTTTCTTATCATGCTTAATTTATGTCAGTTTGACATTCTTAAATTTAACTTTTACGTAAACTAAACCTCTATTTAAGTAATTAAATAAATACACGTGGAATTGTATATATACACTTAAGAAAGCTTAGACAATATAAAAAAATGAGAAATGAGGTATTTCTTCAACCAAATATTCACAATTAACAACTTAATTACTCCATATTATACAAATAACAAATCATTGAACTACAAACCTTGATATAGGTATTGAAATGAGCACAAAGCTCAATGAGACCATTCTTTACACGAGCAAAGAGGCTGTAAAGCAGAGACAAGTCAGCTATGCGCGGCGCGTCCAGCAGGGCACCCAAGCCCTTACTCAGCAGTCCTGCGAGGTGCTCGCTCACCAGCTGCTTCTCCACACAGTGCACTAGTTGGCATTTAGTGGAAGGATCCAAGTAGTGCAGTAGACGTTCTTGCTCCTCTCTCAGACGACGTTCCACATGCGCCAAGTAAGCCGGCACCGCACACTCCGCCATCAGACGCTGTCCCTCTGCAGCATATAGCCGCTCAGTCGCCCCCAGGAACCTATCACAAATTAGGGTTTTTAAATTTAAGGAATTAAAAAAAAAATTAAGAATGGAACATTGAAAACTCAAATAATATCAACATACTTGTTTTCAAAGGCATCTTGGTATATTTGAAGATCAGAAAGCATTCTTAGTAGAGACTTAAGAAGGGAACGGTCTACGGCGTCACCGCCACGCTCCTTTTCAATGAGAAGAAGAAGTCCTTCCACAGTGCGCGTTTGTACCAGAGTATTCAAGGCAATGTGGTGCCGGAATAGGTCCAAACCCATATCCCTGCAATACCAAAAAGATTCTCAATGATAATTTTTAATATGAACTCAAAAGAACTAAAGGTAGGTAGGCTGATTAATTATAATTATTATCATGCGCTGAGATATTGTATAGTATATTTAAATAAGCTATTCAAATCTACTGTTGAGATCAGAAATTTAATCACATTAGATTCTTCAATAAACATTTGTTCTTGCAATTTGTTTAAATGGTAAATATACAAATAAAGCTTAACACACAACAAAACAAAAAAATAACAATTGATGAAACAATGTGAACGAACCAAATAGAGTGTATAGAAGGGTTCTGGAGTACATAAGTACGGTCTAAGTAAAGGAAGATACTTCGAATCATAATCATCTGACGACAGTGCGCACGCCAGCAATCGTTGATGCGCTTGAGGAACACCAGGCGATCCATACTCTCTGCCAAGAACTGCTCAATGTTGGCCTTCACGTGGGACTCTGTTAGTCCCGTGAGATTCACATACAGTGTGGAAGCCATCTAAAACATTATCCGATTAAAATTTATTCTCTTTGTGCAATGCTTATATCTCAAGTAATTTTTTTTAAATTGTCCATTAATAGTTTTAAATAAATATTTAATAATATATATTTTAAAAAGTAATCAGACTTTAAATATTTAGAAATTTTAGCTTCCATTGATTTGATTCATGAACAAGTAAAAAAAAAAATCTCACCTTGTGACTGCACATATTTTCTACAGCTTGATATAATTCTTCTAATGAATAAGCTATGGCAGTGGACGTTTGAATGGCTACAACCGCTTCCCGAAGTTTACCCCAAGTGTGTTCTTGGTAATTATCTGGTAAATTAGGTTTACCTGAAAATTATTAACGATTAGTACCTGTATATTGTACTGGCAAAAGGTCAACATTGAGGTTAAGTAGTATAACAATAATCTAAACGCATACTTTTAAAATTTTTAATGATCAGTTTTTTTGTAGCTCCTGGCTTTGTCATCGCCACGGAAGTCATTTTTATAGAGCCGTTAGAATTAAGTGAAAAATTAGTTATTTTTTCGCTATTGCTCATGTTTTCTTCTCGCTTGCGTTTCTTGTTGTACTGTTCACCGTTAGAATGAGTACGTTTTCTTCGCTGATTAGCACCGTCTTCACTAAACGCAGGAGATTTGCCTATAACCGACATGAAATAGCATTATCTGGCCGCGGCCAATGTAATTAAAAAAATAAATTTTATAATAACAAAACTCCTTCAGAATACTTCAACTATAATTGACGGCCATTACAGTAGTTTTTATTTTATTGAGAGTATTTTAGTCTATTACTGGTATTGTGATCACCACAGACAAAAAACAAGAATCTTCAACCTATATATGGCTGCTCAAAATAATTGACGATGTTAAAAGAAATGTTAAAAAAATTGATTTCATTTTATCACGTAGAAAAATTTTATCAGTAAAAAACTATTTTTTTAACATACTTCCATAAAAAAAACTAATAATTTTTCAACATTTTACGTTAAATGAAACAAATACTACTTTGTACAATTTAAAAATGTTATTTTTAAATGGTACGAATTGTTATTCAATTTATTATTTCAAATAGGTTAATAAGGATTTACTTTTTTATCAGTACGATTTTATGCATATTGATAAATGTAAGCTTACTTTGTTTTTTCTGCAGGCTGATGGAAATAACTTCATACTTTTCAAAATTTAAATGAATAATTCAGGAAATATAATAATAGTTGCCTGATTCCAATTTTGTCTGATATGCTACCCAATCTAAACTTTTATGGGCTACCATTAGATTTTTTTCTTTTGAGTGGAGAGTCTACTTCAAATTAGTCATAAATAAATTACATTTGTAAAACTTATGAAATGAAAGTTTTCCAACTTCTATAAAAATTATCATGTGTTTTAGAAATAGCTCATAGTGGATATTTTTTTGTTTTTTTTTGTTTTAGAAATATTATTCAATGTAGAAGAAGTTAGGAGTACTAAGGAGAAGAAGGAGAACACTTTTATTTTAATAAATATCAAATGCTTAAACAATTTCCATTTATTTGCCATTTGAGTTACATAACCCATTTTATACATATTATATCATTTGTGCTAAGCATGTTAAATAATAAAACTTAATAAGCTAATAAATAAATGCATATGCCATTGCAAATAAAATTGTTTTTAATAGGCATTTAAGTTGGAAATAGTATATTTTATTTTCCTACCACATTTAAATAAACATTTTAAGAATAAAATATCATCTACAAACATTACAAAATTCTAAATAACTTTTCTATGTTTTAACGCCTTCAAATGAATAAATAAAAAAAATAACCCATAATGGAAAAGATAATCTTATTATAATACTAATGAAAAAGAATCATATGGAAAGTTACTATCTATGAACAAATAGAAACTCATTATTTTTTTAATAAATGCATATAAAGAACAAGCCAATATCTTATTGCAAGGTTTTGGAAATAAATTACGATATGAATACATATTAAGCAAGCTAAAGCATAAAAAAGATTTTGGCACATATATTTTTCCTTGTGCTACACATAATGTACATTTTAAAATTTGTCACCTATGTTATAATCAGATAAAATAATACCATAGTATAAATGCAACACAGTGTAATCGCAATTATAAAAAAGCTTGGAACCGATGAAATAAAACCTCAATCAACAATCAAAATGAACCGTGTTGCGAAAATGACATTAGAAGAAGCATTTATACTAGAATTATATATTGATTTCTGTTAGACATAATATTTATGTTATGTAAAAAATATCACAAGAATTTACTAAGTTATAGATATAACATAGAACATTGATGTCTGACAAACTCACCAAATTTCTAAAACACCAAAATAGTACATATTATATACGTTATAAATGTCAGTATTGGATAACATAGCCCACATTTACTATATTTAGAATTTACTATAACGTAGAAACATGTTTAAAACATTTGGACAAGTCATTGGCTGTTTAGTTTACGCTCTAGACGGGTCGTGGGTTGTGAGTCCACGTGTATTATCTGACAATTACCTCAAAGGACAATGATAGTTAGGTACAGTCTTTTAAAAGTTATGTTGATTATTTAAATATATTATAGGTATTTTTTCTATTGTATTATATATAGCAATTTTATTAATACACAAGGTAAATTCAAATCAATCAAAGAACAAAAATCATAGTTCAAAATAATTCATTAAGTATGTGACTCAATAAATTTTATTTACAATAAATTCATTTTCAAGTATGAAAATGATCTAGTGCATTAATATTTTACAAATGGAGGTATGTATAGTTTTTCGCCATTAAAATAAAAATGATAATTTATTGAAAATTCATAACATCAAATTAACTTAAAAAATACAACTTCTTAAATTGAATAAGAAAATATTAAATTACATTAATTACGATTATATGCATGTTCTGACCTACATACAAAACATTGAAAAATTGAACACATCTTGATAATAAGTTGCAATAATCATAATAGTAATGTCCAACAGGCAGGCACTTTACTAACCTTTAAATGTACATAATATAATTTAGATTTTTTTAACATAATGTTTATGAATAAAATAAAACAATAAAGCGTAGAATATTGAAGTATATATAATTTTTTTTTGAAATAAACTAAATAAAGCTCTTAAAAAAGAAATAATTTGAGCATTATAGCCGGTGCTTAATATTTATCACACCATTTTACTTGGAATATGCAAATATGACGTTGAAAATTAAACGTCCCAGAGACAGCCCTCGCTTTAGTCACATTTTCTGTGGCTTAGTATTTCTGTGCGGCATAACTCAGATGTGACTTCATGTCTCCTGCGGCTCCGCTGAGTAAATAATATTTGTGTTATCATGCGGCCTCAGTGCTGAGAATAAAACATTAACGTATTGTGCTTTGGCATTCGGTTGAGGTTAGAAAGAAGTCACTGAAGTACGGCCACTGGAAAATTTTGATCAAAACATCCACTATTATTCTTTTAATGCTTATTTATAATATATGTTTATTTCTAGGGTGGGTTATTATATACACATTTATTAATAAAAAATATTTTTACATACAAGATAACTGACTCATTTGGATTTCTTTGTTACTGAAAATATAATTCTCGTCAATAAATTACACAAATGAGTTTAAAAAGTTAAGCAAAATATAGAACAGATTAGGAGACTTCTGACTTAAGGATTGAAAAATTTTATTATTAAAAACAGCAGTAAGAACATATTTAAGATCTAAACCGTGTTGCCCTCGAACAAATATCTATACAAAAAGATAAACATCTCGACCCAGCATATGCGTCTTTCGATTACAAAGCAATATGCCACAATGTCGTGCCTTACTTAAAAATAAAACTTGGCCTCTATGAATGAAATAACATACAATATTGTAAGCGTCACAATCAACTTAAGTAAAAGACGATACGCTTGGTAAAAATCCTGTCAAATCTAACAAGAAAAACCCAATATTGAATCTCAAATACAATTCCATGACCTAATATGTGCATTTGTACCGCTTACACTGACTAGCGAGAGTTGGTAGACTTCCATTTACTATTCAGTGAGAAGTATATTAAAAAATACTTCAATAAATTCATTACTTCAGTTTAAAGGATTTTTTATACATGGAAAGAAAAATAAGATATAATTAGAAATCAATTTTTTTTTTATTACATTGTAATGGTAATGAATTTGATATAAGTATTTTTTAATCAATCCATTTATAAGTAGTAAACATGCTCATCTGGCACTCTCTTAAAAATATTCAAATAAATTAAGTCAGAATATAAAATCATTTCTAAAAAATACCCTCCAGATACTAAACAGGCGTCATAGAAAATGTCCCGCTCAGACGGCGTTGAGAAGGTTTGTGCACACCTAAGGGTAGTGGTTCATGCAATAAAATTTGCTACATCACATCCAACACGGACAAGACTCTTCAATTGTTTTTCGTTGTGGTGATTTCACGGGGGAGGCGCAAGGGTGAGGGGCACTCTTCGAGTCAATTCCTGAGTATTTTAATTTATGATCTATCATTATCTGTCTATAAAATAGGGTATTTACAAAATTTAAGTTGAAAATTTTACGAGAGAAATTGACCAGTATCTTAACGGATTTTTTGGATTTTCCAATTTTTCATCGAAAATTCAATCGTTGACTCCACTCCGTGAAATATGATTCTCACAATACTCTTGGTGAGTATTTTATGTAATGTATACTTTGTTTTGAAGAGACTCGCTGCCGATGGGCGTACATCCCAGGATAGCAAGGGAGATGACTTGCTGACCCGTAACTCTTCAGGCTTCTGCTTCTCCTCCCTTTAGCCGCAATCGGGCAAAGTCTTCAAATATTATATCATCATCGTGATCCTGGCCATTGTAGTCATCACTAAAACAGAAAAATATATTAGATTGTACCACAGTTTAATCTGAAAATTCAACATATTAAGACCAGTGACATTGTTCACATTTCTGATGATTCAAAATAAAAAAGACACCCATTTATTTTTGATTAACTTGGCTTGAAAAGATAAGATCATGAAACCCAAAGAATAACAATCTTAACTTCAGCTGCAAAAGCAGGGTGCTGGATTTGTGTTCAAATTGAGGTAGTTGAAAAAAAAGTATTGATTGAAGATTAATCTTGTCAGTAATAAAGTGTGCTTACGTATCGAGCTGAATGAGGTTGGTGTCCACCGGCACCTCGGGCGGAGGACGATCCGGGGGAGCGGAGGCACGGGGGGGAGCTTCCTCTTCAGGTTTGGGATGCATGAGCACGAAAGGCAACTCCGCCACCAAATCCCTGTTTGGATCACACCACATTCAAAAGGTTCATTGACTATTGAATACAAAACCAAACTAGTAAAATAGTATTACTAATTGACTATTTTTTTTAACTAAAGAAAGACAACGTAAATCATTTTCAAGAGTAAAATATAGATTTATTTGTATATAAATGTATATATTCTTAGCAGAAAGAACTGAACTGAAAAATAAAGATAAGTTGGCTTTTTTGCTAATGAATTTTGGGAAAATGTACGAAGTACATATTCATCTATAAAGTTTTAATTTATTACGGCAAGTTAATTAAACAAAAACTTTTTATATTTAAAATGAAATTGAAAGAAGCAGATATATAACGCACCCTCCTAGAGCTCCCAGGCAGAGTTTCACTTTAACTTTGTATTGTACAATGATCCCGAGGTTTTCTCTTTGGGACGGATCAGCAACCCTGTAAAAATAAAGTTAAATAAATTCTGGACTATGATCCCTAACATTGAAAATGTATTATTTTAGTTTACTTGATGACATACTAAAAATCAAATATTCCTTTAAACAACAAGGAAGTTGTTGCTACTTTTATTTAAGTCTTTCAAATATACTTTTTAAAATTTATTTTAAATATGTGATAAAATGAAGGTAGGTTAAATGAATGAATAGGAATGAAAATGATTTTTTAATATTTTATGGAAAATTCAATGAGTTTAACATGATACCTAAGAACATTTTATGAAAATTGACAATTTATTATTTTACTAAATTAGTATCATATTTTTAGGATAAGAAATCTATGACTAATGAATGCAATGCAACAGAATACTAAAGAGACAACAATCTATGCTTAGCATGTAGCACTACCACCCTAAGGGAACAGAAACCAAGTGTATCTACCAATTCATTTTAACCGTTATTTATTACAATTAATAAAATAAAAACTATGCTTGATTAAGTTAATTTATTACATTAGATAAGGTTAGTGTTGAAGATTCGTGTTAAATGGGGCTATGGATTGTGTTCAACACTACAAGGGCAGGTCTCTCCGCATGCAAGCTCTGTAACACGGTAATATCGATTGAAGCTTATCTAATACTTCATTTTATTATTAAAACGAAACACCTAATTGGAAAAAAAATAGCTACATCCAGAATAGCAGTACACACTGGATGGTATTTCTAGGTATAACATATTGACTGATTGCAATCGATTAAATTCTCTATGACCCTTTTGATTACTAAATGAGAAGTGGTACCTATATTCTCCGTCTATCGAGGAGCGAGACCTAAGGAAAAATAATAAGTAAATAAAAAAAATACTAATTCATCAAGTACGACTTAATTCAAGATACTAGATTAAATGGACTTGTCGATTTTCAAAGTTGAAATCAAATAATTTTTTAATAAGGTACGTAAAATTCAAATGCGTTTTAATATACCTAGATACCGCAGAAACAACCATTTGATGTAGTATTGAATGAGTGATAATTTTTAAGTCTCAAACGATATTGAAAATTTACAGAGATACAAGGTGACAGTGTGCTAACAACAATTGGTAATAGAAACGTATTCCAGATTGTTCTGTAGAGCATGCTTGTGCACTTCAGTCGGAAAAATAAATTAGACAAAATAATAATTTACCCATTCACTACATTTTACGAAATTACCCAAAAATTTGATAAGTATCACTGATGTAGTCCAATCGTCCAATGGAAACCTTTATTATAATAAAAAAATGAATACATTGTTTTATGTGAATATTGTTAATAAGTGTGATATACTGAAATAAAAAAAAGTTGTGATAGCTACATAGGAGACTTCGCTAGTGTGGAGTGTGGAGTGTGGATGGTGGAGTGGGGGTGACGATGCGAGGGGTGTGGGGTGCGGGGGAGGTGTGCACTTACAGGGTGCTGGAGGCGAGGTTGGTGTCCTCGTGCTTGAGCTGGCCATCCAGGGCCAGCCCCCACTTGTCCTTGTTGTCGGCCAGTAGAGGGGTCACACTGTATATTTTGCTGAGTGTGAAGCCCGGCCCGATGGGACACCCCTCCCTGTACCACCACCACCACGCAACAACGCAAACCAAACCAAAAAAAGAAACAAGCGATACTTTAGTGTCTACGGAGTGTACCGACTGACGGAGGAGGGGTCGTCAAACGGTCAAAATACGGAAAAGCCAAGTCCGGAAAGATGCAACGAGTCCCGTCCGTTACGAGGATCTACTGGGGGGGAGAGGGCTCACACTGTGGAGGAGGCGAGATTGGTGTCTTCATGCTTGAGTTGGCCGTCCAGAGCCAGGCCGCGTTTGTCCTTGTTGTCGGCCAGGAGGGGTCGCACGGAGAACACCTTGCTCAGCGTGAAGCCCGGCGCCACCGGGCAGCCCACTCTGTAACACCAGCCACCTGACTCCGCCGATCTACCTCACCCCACGGTCTCCTGCCCACTCGGGTTTGGACCGGACACATCTCTCCACCATTTGGCTTTTACTTCCAACTCTTTATCACCTTAAGTATATCTTAATTTGTATGGTTTAAAAATAGAGATATTTATTAACTTAAACTAAACAATAAGATTAGTACAGGGAAAAACTATTTAATATTAAATGGTGAGAATACGAATAACAACATTATTAATATTTAAACTTTGTGATGAGTTTAAACACCACTAGAGATATTTGTAAATCTTAATGAAAAATATATTTTTAATGTCATGATCTTACAAGGAAATATTATCTTTGAAATATCCTTGCTGTTTACTGTAAAAATTAAAATCTATTAGTTGTCTTATCATTCCACACAAAAATGTTAGCACCTTGGAGATCACTCGGAGAAAGTTAAGTTTGGAAAGTTACAATGTAGCCACAGTGCCCATGTATCATCACAGGAACCACCATATGGCTGAATGCAGACACCAGGACGGAGTGTCGGGTCATGCAGTGAGGGGGGAGAATGCACCTCGTACTCACGTTTCACTACGCCGAGGACCAATTAGCCATCTGGGCAATGGCAATCCTAATTTTCTCTTTTCCCTCTCGATAACTCCCCTATCACATACAATATCGTAAACCAAATGGAGATTTTGGCAATAGAATCCAAAATCTTTTATACTGTTATATATAATCTCAAATATCATTAACAGGTTACCAAGATTTGAATACTAAAATTACATTATAAAATAATTATTTATTTTAAATGACATGTGATATAGTTTAAGAAAACTTTCCTGTTTGATTATTTGAAAGTTAGATACTTTGTTCAGTGATGAAAATAAATATAAATATATATGGCGATAAAGAAACTGATTGATTTGTTAAAACAGAGATAGACTTACTCGCTCTCGGCCTCGGCTACTGTGCATTTGTATTGGGCAGTGGAAAATAAGCAAATGTCAGCAAACTGCCTTACAGAAACTTTGATTCGTTTAACGGTCCTGTTGCTATTGTTGGCAATGTGAACGTTTACTGCTATGTTCTCTCCATGGTGATAAAGCTTTAAGTAAAACACCAAATCTTATTTAACACATGTCATAAAAGATTTTGTACTTGTTAGACAATAAACATGAAGTTTCGTGAATAACTAATTGATTGCTATACCAAATTACCTCTTTGTCGAGAGAGGCCTCCAAGTAGAGTTTGTTGGGGCTCATCATGAACTCCTTTGACACCTCAACAGAAGGCTGCTCTCCCTGCTTGCTGGGTGCGTACATTATCTTACGGATGGCAAGGCGTACTGAATTCCTGAAAACAGAATTATAAAAATGTAAATAACTGTGTTTTAAATAAATAATACTTAAAAAAAAATATTTTCATGACATCCACAAGTGTTAAAAAAAATGTTATAGAAAATTTAATTTGATACAATTCGACAATATTTGTTTTTAATTTACACCAAAACTCAAATTGAAACTGTCTTAGTACATAGCTTTAATTCGTAATATTTCTTCTTAAATTTATATGCAACTTATTGAAAATTCAATAAATAAAATATTGTAAGAAGAATATAATGTATTTGATTTTACTCCAGTATACAAAATACAAAACTTTAGTACACACTAATTAATAATGGATTCCTGATTAAAACGGACAAAATTTTGAGCCATAGATGCATGAGACGTTTTATAGGAGAATTATACCACATACCTCTTGTGCGGTTTGTCATCCTGCGATTCTGCAACGAAGGCCTTGAGCTCGTAGTCCACGCCGCAGGGCTTGCCGGTGTCACCGGGTGCAGGCTGCAGTGTTACAGATGCGGGACAATGTGGTGGCAGCTCAAAATAAAAAGGGAAGGCGCAGGGCCCCAGCTTGCGCACCAAGCGCTCTTGGAGGCGTGTCAGAGGTCGCCGTGGAGCCCCCGGGGCTCCCACGCCGGGCACGCCGGGTGCACCGGCTCCACCGCCCGATGGAAAGATCTGCTCGGCTGCCAAGTACAGGTCCTTGCGGAACGTCAGGCCTAGTACGTCCAGATCCTCACGCCCATAGCGGAAGGCAGCCAGCACGTGCCCAAATACTTTGCGCTCTTTTACATACTCTGGGTCTATTAACACCACCCCGTCTGGAAAACGAGCATATGTATTGCATTTGTATTTTATAATACTGTAATGTAGAAGACTTTGACCCATTGATGGTATTTTGGAAAAATGCTACGAACAAAAGATTTTCTCACCTATAGGGTCAACATGTGTGATGTGATCCACAAAGTCTCTTTTACCTAGGTATACGGTAATCTGAAAATATAAAAAACTCCATTTATTAATTTACTTACAGCACGGAATTAAAATAATAATAAATATCTGGAAATTATTTTAACTCCACACAAAGCGTCTTGACAAAAAATATGCTCAGTGGTTGCGATGACAAATTCCATTGATTTTGAATATTTATTAATATCAATATTTTTGACGGAGTTCTTGGTGGAAGCCCATTTTAATATTTTAAATATAATACTTGAACGATTTTTATTGGTGACCGGCGAAAGGTTGGCGAAGCCAGTCACCAATAAAAATTAACACATGGAAAAATCACTCAAGTATTTTATTGAAAATATTAAATTTATGAATACGGTGAGATAAAAGGTAGACATAGAAGTCGCGTGAAATGCAAGCCCGGCCCTGCAGGTGACCTCGAGCACGGATGTTGTGATATGTACCTTGCCATTGGGCGAGCTCTTCTTGAAGACCCGCGTGGCCTGGCGCTTGCTGCCCGCGTCCTCCATGTCCAGGCTGGGCGGCCCTCCACCCCCTCCCCCGCCCCCTCCCCCGCCCCCACCCCCGCCCCCGCCGCCATCTTTGCCCGCCGCGGCCGATTTGCTCCCGTCCATCTGAAGCCAGCACACAAACTCCGCTATAAACACCGCCTTGTAAATAATCAAATATATATATATATATATATATATATATATATATATATGTATATACAGGGAGCGGGCAATCGGACGCTGTGCTGTTAATCAACTTACTCTAGCCCGCTAGCGTGGACAATGGCCAGCCGAGATTGGTCCGACCTGGAACAATCAACATAATTTAAATATTAACAAATTTGTAAAAAAAATAAAAGCCAGGTTTTTTTATTTTCAGAAATAAATTAAATCAAACGCATTGTCCTTGACCACAATGGATCTAAACAAAACCAAGAAAAAAAAAAAAAAATATGGTGTATTTTTTATGATTTTTGTTTTTCACGGAAACGAAAACGAAAAACTTCCGAGAAATAATCGGATGATGAAAATATTTATTGTGTATTATTTAGAAATATTTTTTGAGTGCGGGGGGATAATGTGTGGGCATGTGTACAGGTGCGTGTGAGTGACTGTAGAAGGGATGTGTGGGCGTGTGCAAGGGTGGGTGTTGAGCGTATTGTAGACCTAAATGCATCCCAATGAAACGGAAATAATTTTAAAAAATACAGAATTAAAATATATGCCTTACACGACCCCGTTATGCGCGGTTTCACTATAACGCGAATTTCAAATTTCGCGTTAAAATGCCTAGCATTACGCGAATTTCTTATTTAAGAATGTGTATGAACATAATGTAGTTCTACTCACTTCTTTAAACAATTAAACACAGCGTTGGGTGTTATGAACGTATTTTACAAGAACGTAAAAGAAACGCTGCCCAAAAGACAATAGATGTATTTTTCAATAAAAATAACATGTAATACTACATAAAGTGTTTTTAGAATTAAAGTGATTGATTCAAATGATTCTTATTTTTTTGTATTAAGTTTTGACTATGCTTAATCGTAAACCCCGATATACGCGAATTTCACTTAACGGAACGTATCCCTCGCGTAAAGCGGGGTGTTACTGTACATAAAAATATATATGAGAGAGAATTTAAAAGAAGGGGTGATAAGCAAGTTATTTATGAACTAAAAACTAAACAATTCAAATTGAAAAGAGCAGTAGTTGTCATCGATGGAAGTAGAAGATCGAGTATTTTTTAGATCTATAATAGATTAAAAAAAAAAAAAAACCAATTGAATAATACTGCCGTCTTCTCTGATAAAATTAGGTTTCGGTTAATTCGGGCGTGCTGGCCGGGAGGCGTCTGCGTATACGTGATAAAGTTTCCTATCTGAATGGGAATTGAATTAGTACAGTGTGCGCGGAGTATTTCTGTGAGGTATTCATCTGGTGCCGCATCAATACAGACGTAACATGCCGACTAATATATCAGAGGAGCACACACATCCCCGCGCTGACTCGTACCACAAGTCCCATTATTTAAATGACTCTAACGTAAGATTAAATAGACACCCTCGCTATTTATTATACGTATCGTACAACACTCTAATGTACGCCCTGAATAATTATTATTTACTGGTTACGATGAAAAGTTAGAGGGAATGTAGCAAGGAATTCAAGGCAAACGAAAGTTAAATGATACACACATTTATCATATTCTCGTATACATACAATGTCAAACGTAAATTGTCTTCGAGCAAACTGAAACAGGCGCGAGCCCAATAATAACAGATTTAGCAGTTTGGAATCACTGATCGGTACTGAGAAGACCCGATCAAGAGTCAGTGGTCAAACTAATTGTAAACAAACTAAAAATAAATCAACACAGCGGATTGAAAACTACTGGATGATATATATTGGCATTGGAGTGTTCTCTAGTCTCTTTTTCTTGCATTGAACGACGGCACTTGAAGCGCCGTGTAGCAATTACATTTTTCCGAAGGTAAATAAAAACAAAGCAAACCCTGGTTTGAATGTGTCAACTGTGTAGTCGTTTGATGTCCCCTCCTTCCCCCGGCTTGTCGATGCGAGGCCCGCCGCACCGACTGGCTGACTGGGAAAAGTCTGACAAAAGTAGTTTATTGACAGTTTCGCAAAATAATTCATGGCAATAATTCACACCCGGGAGTTCCCGAGCCGATAAAGCCCTCTACGCACGTCGTGACACAACTGACAAGCGACCAACAAATCGCCACTGGTAAATTTTTTCGGTATAACACTTGTTAATTTGTTGTGCCTTTTTTGTGCGATTTCGCCGAAAAAAATTACAAAAAAAACCTGTTTGTTGTGATATGATATTAAATGATAATCCAAAGTTATTTTGTTATTTGTGAGTTTTTTTTAATAAAAATAATATTTTTGAGTTATTCACACTTTTTATTTTTTGACGCGTCCAGTTTCGCCAACATGCTAGTTAGACATCTTCAAGCAAAGTGAGATTTCGTACTTAGAGAGAGAGAGAGAGAGAGAGAGAGAATGATGATAAAGCCATTATAACGGAATTCTACCGATTACTTCATGTCAAAATTATTAAATATATTATTCGTATAAATTATCGAAGTTACAAGGTGAGTAGGGGGAGGAGAGGTTTTCGCGAACCGATCAGCATATTAAACTTTCAAAATACTAGAAAATTTCGAAAGCAATCGATGAGTTCAAGGACAAACGAAAAATTAACAATATTGATGGATAATTACTCATTTCGAATTGGCGGCTTAGTGGGAAAACAAAAGGTTTATTTTTTGATGTGAGTTCTGCGAGCGAGAGACATTAAAACTCAGATAATGTAGAAGAGTGGTCAGTTAATCACTGTGATCTCAAGTGATCGTATAACGCAGAGGTTTGGTTATCGAGTATATAGAAGCGAAGTGCACTCCACATGACTAAAAGTAATGTGAAATTGTCAAAGTTAGCAGGAGTGTATAAACTTTTGACTCAGTTGTTGAGATGAGGATGCATTCAAAGTACGAGAATTTATACCAAGAGGACATAATTTTGCACAGATGTGATATATGTATAGTTAAAGATAGCCTAAAGGCGCGTTGGGGTTAAATTTGAATGCAAAGTTGCGACTGTGGCCCTCCGAGTGGTCTGCCGGCCGAGAAACTTCCGCGACTCCCAAACTAGCGGGTTTCTTCTCACGCGCAACCCCCCGGTCTTAATGGCAAAAGGCTGTATTCAAATTATAAATGAAAAATGTATCGTCAACTCAATAGTCAGATGCTTGCATTTTGGCTAATTTAATAGACTAAATTCAAAGATTCACCAAATGTTATGTTGTCTCAGTTCTCCTTTATGGAGTTAAAGCCTAGACACTCAAGACAGCTACTATGCGAAGAATTGAGGCTATATAGGAGAATCCTAAAGATACCATGGGTTGACCGCGTCACAAGCGAAAGAGTCTTGCACAGAATGCGCAAAGAAAGGGAAGGGAGAAACAAGAAGTGTGGCATCCTCCAGCTGATTGTCCAAGGAAAAATCGAAGTAAAAAGGGGCATTGGAAGAATAAACTTCACGTAGATGTGGAATTTGTGTCAGTGGTTGGAGATCAGAGATAGGTGCCACCACGAGAGCCGAAACGTTGGAGTACCAAAAATATAAAGCAGCTCAACATCTTAGAATCCAAATCAACTAATAATAACAGCTGCCAAAAACTACGAACATATCCAATAAAACACGCATTGATCTAAAAATAAATAAATAGAGAAAATCTGAAACTTTGCTTGCAAAATCATTGCGATCGCTTTTGTACAAAACGAATAAGTCTTTATTCTTTTATGTATATAGTAAAAGAAAATCGAGGTCTTAAAATAAAATGTATACTGCTTTGATTCGTTATTTGATATATTGGAAACTTTGAAGCGACTGTCATCTCCCAGCTCAGTGAGTGGAGTACATATGAAGACTTAACATATCTTTTTATAGCTATCTATGAAAAGGGAACTTAGGAAAATTAAAAGCACGCCCGTGTTTGCTAGGACGAACTGTATTGAATTATAATAAAAGACCGACATACTTATGTACGCGTGCGGCAAATTGAAAGCAATTCATTCAAATTTTAGCTGCTAAGAAGGATCGTAGTAATTGTGGGAATATTCCTGAGACTCGACTTCGTAGGTATAATTTTAAATGAATACTTATTTATAAAAAACTGAATAAAGTAAAGGAATTTTTAAAAAGTTAGACTAGGGGTCGTCATTGAGTGAAAAACGTCGATGAAAAACCATAATACAGAATTGTTGCTGCTAACCGAACCTAAACCCCTGTAAATAAATAAATCATAAATTTTTGTACATTCATATGTACAAAAATATACAAGTCCAAGTATCAAAGCTGAACACTTGTAATAAAGATTGAAATTCCATTGAAACAATCACAGGGTTACGATGGTTAAGGGCGCTAGGTCGCGTGAGTGTATCCCGAAAAAATAATTCAAGAATTTTCCTCGACGCAGGCAGTGTGTAGCGTTTGAGAATAATCGTGCACGGACACAATTCCCAAGATGTACACCGAGAACATTTTAAGAGTTGATAAATTGACGAAGTTGAGATGTTTAAAATTATAATTAAAAGTGGTCGGGGAGTGTGGGGTGTCTGGGGAAGGAGTAACGATTGGAGGCGATGCGGGGACGAGGGGCGGAGGGTGTCTCGGGCCCCGAGCCCCCCGGCCACAAACAAAGACTAATCGAATTATTTCGTTGATGAAGAAGACACAAAGTTTGAAATTTGATAGAAGGCCCAGATAGTTTCGCCGCGAATGGCCGTTCAAGCGAGAAACACCCGTTTCAGCCTTTGTGAGAGTTTTGAACGGTCGCATAATATATACATTGAAAGCTACTAAAAGTTTAAAACTTATGATTACACACACACATAAACACACATTGGGTCTATTTCTTAAAAACCGGAATTTTTTTAGGAAATTTGTGCGTTTATTTAAGAAAATCTTGTACAATTCTGTTATTAAAAGTTACAATAGTTCCCCATCTTTTTGGCAATTTGTGAATGCCGTCCCCAAAAAACCCGGTCATGTTTTGAACCAAAGAACGAATCGACCCAATTTTTAATGTCTTGGACTGAAGTGAAGCGTATTCCGGAAAGTCCATTCTGCATCGACCGAAACAAAAGGTAGTCAGAAGGCGCCAAGTCTGGACTATATGGCGGGTGGGACAGAACTTCCCATCCGCTATTTTCCAAATAGTTCTTAACGGGTTGAGCAACATGAGGCCGAGCATTGTCATGTTGGAAAAATCAATGTCTCGTGTCCGGTCTTCCATTCAGGCCGTTTTTCCTTCAATGCTCTCTTTTAACGAATCAGTTGTTGTTGGTACACCTCTCCAGTAACAGTTTCACCCGGTTTTAAAACCTCATAATACACAACTCCCTTCTGATCCCACCAAATACAGAGCATTATCTTGGAAGCGTGAATATTCTTCTTCGGTGTCGATTTGGCTGGTTGACCGGGCTTCAAATACGATTTTTTGCTCTTTGGGTTGTCTTAATGAATCCATTTTTCGTCGCCAGTAACAATTCGATGCAAAAACTACTTCTTTTTATGACGCTCTAGCAGCATTTTAGACATGCAAAATCGCTTTTCCACCTTGTCTCGGGTTCAACTCGTATGGCACCCACTTTCCTTGCTTTTAGATGAATTCCAATGCTTTTAGGCGCTTGGAAATGCTGCTTGAGTCAGGTCCAATGATTCCGCAAGCTCTTCTTGTGTTTGACACGAGTCTTGATCGAGTAACGCTTCCAATTCTTTATCTTCAAACTTTTTCGGCTGTCCAGGCCGTTTTTGTCTTTGATGTCAAAATCGCCACTTTTAAAGCGTTGAAACCTCTCAAAACACTGTGTTTTCACAAGAACGTGTTTGCCATACAATTTCATGAGCAAACGATGACTTTCGGCTGCAGTTTTCAGCTTCAAAATGACACATATATCAATGATTTGCTACAGCGCATACAAAAGTTTTGGCATCTAGTGTCAAATTCCGGTTTTTAAGTTATAGACCTATTATATGACACGTTAAAGTGCTCCCTGTGAGACTTAAAGGAAAAGAGACTAACAAGTCAAATTCTATAAATTTTAATCAGTAAACTATGATTGTTAGTGCCGCAACTCGTAATGCAATAAGTTTTTATTTATAAAAGGCGTATATGGTATACAGTGAAACAATTTACCAATAACGCTCTTCAATTTGAATAAAATATGTTAATAAATTCCACGCCTTAAATTATATAAGTTTAAAATCGCTTTCATGGTAATTCAGGTTAATAATCATTTGTTATAATTGACGTAAAAATTCCTTTTGGGTTAAAGAAAGCCGAGGCAAAAAAAACTTTTTCCCGAATCTAAACTCTTTTGTTTCACTGTCAGTAAATTTACACAAATCTCCATAAGAGCAGGGGGAGAGTGAGTAAGGCAGAAGGAAAAACTTAATTTCATCCGACCCAGATTTATTTGACTGCCGGTTTTCGCACTCTGGAACTATTCGCGGAGGGGAGAGCGGGCGCGGGTAACCCTCACACGGAGGGCGCTTATATGATAAATAACTTTTCCATTATTTCAATGGGAAAAACATATTGGTTAACTTATTGGTTTTACTATCACTGATTTATATTCGATTAGGAAGGCAATAAGCCGTATTATTTAACATATAACATCGGCTTTGATACAAATTCAATTGCAATAAATAAGTAATCGGTTACTTGATAATATTTTGGAACCATTTGAGTAATCAACCGCATGCATTTATATTTAATTTAAACCATATATTATTGAAAATATTCTGTTAGAAATAGACAATTACACGATACCCTTGCGGTTAACACATTAGAAATAATTCTAGTTAATCTTCGGGTCGATCGCAGAGGCGAACGAGCCGCGCAGGTGCCGGCCCCTGGCCAGCGTCCCATGCTTGGCGCCCCCTGGCCAGCGCCCCATGGTTGGCGCCTCCTGCTTAGCGCCCCCTGCTCGGCGCCTCATGCTTGGCGCCCCCTGCTTTGCGCCCCCTGGCCAGCGCCCCATGGTTGGCGGCTCCTGCTTAGCGCCCCCTGCTCGGCGCCTCATGCTTGGCGCCCCCTGCTTAGCGCCCCCTGGCCAGCGCCCCATGGTTGGCGCCTCCTGCTTAGCGCCCCCTGCTCGGCGCCTCATGCTTGGCGCCCCCTGCTTAGCGCCCCCTGCCCGGCGCCCCATGCATGGCGCCCCCTGCTTAGCGCCCCGTGGTTGGCGTCCCCTGGCCGGCGCCTCCTGCCCGGCCGAGGAATGCGAATTGATGACGAGGAGCCGCGGAAGTCCGAATGCTCGCGAGCCCGCCGAGGAACCGGTCCAGACGACGTGACGCGCGAGACCTTCTCGCTAAGCATTACAGATATTTTTTCCAAAAATAGCATCTTTGCTATTGGACGGTAAGTGCCGCGTGTGTCGCGCAGTGTGAGCGAGGTGACCTAAAGTATGGCCATTCTTTTATTTGTCGTACCTGAATACACAATGGTCTTCTTTGAAATGAGCGACATTCACCTGGAATGGCAAATACGTATCTTGCCTGAAAACACATTCGATCATATAATATATAATTTGTATTGAAATTTGTTTTTGTTTAATTTTAAATGGTCTTAATGCAACCAAGGTCAATTTTATAGAAGGCATTACAAAAAACATCACGAGAAAATAAAAATTCCGTACACGCACATTTCATCAAACGCCTCGTAGTCTAGCCGACCAAGGGGTTTCGGTTTCAAATCGAGTAAAGTAATAAGATGTTTTAGTAATTTCAATTATGTTAAAATTATAAATTTTCACCGGGTTAAAAATATCCTACTTGATGCAGGTTCTCGGCGATTTCTATATACAATAAGACACGAAGTAGTGGGGTTATATAAAACTCGTATGTGACCAAGTCGAGAAGTATGTACAAAAAAAAGGACTCTGTAGAAGTTTTATCAATCATACAGATTAGATGGTCTTCGTTGCGTTTGGGAAATTGTAGTAGATCACGACCAAGATTTATCCGGAAAATTTCGATCTACAATCGACGGTCAATACCGCTAATTCAAAGAACATACTTTTATTATTAACACGTTATAAAATTAAATGTATCTCTATGTAATGTTAACATAAAAATAAAGCTAGACACCAATTATTGGCCACAGTAAAGGTGCCGCAGTGATAAATGAGTAATGTCTGTATTATTTTAAAACACTTTTGATGGCTTTCGAATGTGAGAATCGACCATAAAACGACGAATTGTTCTAACTTTACTAGCTGTACCGTCATTATTAACGCGCCGGTTTTATTGTAACCTATTAAAGTTTGCCGCAGTTAAGGGTGACTGTTTGCAGTGTTTCAGTATATTTATTTAGCTTATTTCTAAATTTTATGTGAACATCCATTTAAACTTTAAACCAATACGGTCACAATCCAGACATCAAACTATACCCACAAAAATAAAATGTTTAGTGGGAAAGTTATTATTAATGGTGTACGGATTTTTCAGATCCGTACAGTGGTTTATTTGTAAATTTACAGTAACGCGGGTTCAGAAATAATTAAAAGATAAACGTGTGCTCTGCCCGCTCGCCTCGTGATGACTGTGGCGTATTTTATTGCATATGATAAACATATAGGTATAAAGGTATTTCAAATAAATACAACGCTGCAGCCGTCCCATACAGACGAGAAACAAAGAAATATAGCAAATCAAAAGAGGCTGTACGAGTGTAAGTAAATTTATGAGTAAATAATTCTCGTAGCAGGTTATTTTTCTAAGATGTGCTCGTACATGCTGGTGCCTGCAGATTGTGTTTAAATAATAATAAATATATGAGCTTATATATATGTTGAAGATTTTGGGAATTGCGGTCGTGTGTGTAATGGTGATTTAAAATAATACACAAAAAAACATAGAATTTATACTGGATACCAAAGTATTTTTTGAAATACTCTACTAATGTCATAACTCGAAACGCGTAAAATATTAAACTTTAAAGTATTGTAAATCATGTATTTTTTAAACTTTATATTATGATGAAAAACTACTGCGGTACATTAAATTATCGTTAAAAAAGCGAAGTTTTAAGTAATTATTTGGAACGGAATATAAAAATATATAGCTTAGGGTTAATAGTAAATTTTATGACGACGTAGTAGAAGAGTAATAACGAAAACAGAGCGGGTGTATAAAAAAAAACCGAATGTAAATATATATATATATATATATATATATATATATATATATATATATACCTTCGTCTCATTCAAAACATCTGAAGTAATTGGCAGGTGAGTAAATGCGTCAAGCCCTCCCCCTAAGCATTCGTTTTTCAGTGTCGATGGCGGATGGGCACCGCAAAATCGTTAATGTTACTAATAAATAAAGTAAACGTATCGTGATATATTCAATTCTAAGATGTACATGCAATGCTGTATATTAAATTTTGTTTTATTGATACAACGTTTCGGCTTCGGTACAGGAGCCATTTTCAAGGAACGAGAGAATGTTTTAATTTTGAGTCTGTGCGTAGTTGAGCGCAATCAAAAAACGCTATGTTATTACACACTAGAAAAAAATGTTCATTGACAATGTTTGCGAATACCTGAGAATGTATTTGCCCGTATGACACGAATACATTATTTCAATCACGTAATCATTGTATTGTTCAAAAATAGATTTACAACTTTATATTCAAGTAGGTAGCCATTTGATATTGCACATGCACAAGCTTTAAGCCACACCTTCTGATTACAGCAATATAATGACTTAATCTTTTTGCCTACCGTGGCTAATATTAAATAGTATCATTTGGCCAACTAAATAGATATAGTATGACTTGACAATTTCTAAGCAATTTTAAATAATAAATAGCATTAACAACGTTTCGATTGATAATAATTAAGTACATTTTTTGAAATATTGAAAATTGATTAAAGAAACTCTTAGAAAAATATCATCGTGATTTGTGTGGGATTTGAACCCACATCCCCAAGCTAACATGGCCAGTGCATTACCAATTATACCAACGAATCACTTGTACTAAGCAAGAATTTTTAACAATCATATCCTATAAGTGAAACAACGTACTTATTATGCCAATTAAATATTGGGAAAAACCTGTATAGGCAAAATTGTACTTCCTGTGAGACGGTCTTCACAAAAATCAATAATATAACAACGTTTCGTTATAATCAATTTACTGCCTTGTGAAATATGTTTAATTCTTCTAATTGGGCAGTCGAGAAGACATGATAGAAGATCCAGCAGTAGGATTATGTATGCAGCCGATGTACCAGCCGGCGGATGATGACAACTTCTCGGAAACATTGCCAGTCATGATATTTTATAAATCAAACACGATCAACATATCCTGCCTCTTCGGGGAAGCCCCCGCCGTCCGGCCGAATCGTGAAGGATCGCTGCAGTGACCGCATGCTGGCTCCAGATGTGACAGCGTGGTCGAGTACGGTACACGCTACCAGGCGTCGAAGATACGATACAGCAACTTAAATTTCGTTGTTTTGTTGTATCGATATTCATTAATTACATATATAAACGGCGCGAAGTGGTTTTGAAATCTACGCATACAGTTCAACTGTGAAATAATTATAACGCATAATATATCACAATTTATTTACAGCTACGTAAATACATGTTTTTATCCACATGATAATTATTTATATCACAGAAAAGTGATGAATATATTATAACACATTGCTTTTTAAACAACCGCAAACCTCGCTAATTTAGGTAACATTCAATTAACTTTTGATAACAAATACAAGATATGCAATGTTTTCCTGTTTTTATAAACAGTATGTAGGCGTTTTTTAATAGACTTAAAAAAATATAACTTAATTTTGCATGAAATGTAATTTTTTTCAAGATAATATGGTCACCGCAAGTGTAACCTTCAAATCTAGCAATAAAATTCGAATTCACAAACCAGAATTTCGTTATGTAACAAGCAGCGTGAATGGAGGAAATTTTCTTAATCGTTTCAACAAATATTTTGATATGAGTTTGGAGGTTGTGAGATAACGAGCCAGAGTTGTTGCTCGAAATTTCTGGCTACATATTGCTCACGCCGGTGAGTAATGACACAACTCAAACCATGGCTTTATTCAAAATAATAAAATCAAAATACGTATTGCTAATATCCTGGAAGCCATTTTTTAAAAATGCTTTCCACTCAATCAAAAAAGTTTTAAGACAAAAATGACATAAGTCATATTTTGTTTTTCAAATGATGTACAAAAAAAATTAATGCTATTTCTCAATCAAAATATTCTTAACTATTATGGATTAATATTGTGAAAAGATGACAATGTTCCTAACTATTGAACGTTGAGATAAGGTAACTTAAGTTATCGGTTGCTGTCTTATATAGCCGACTACGCACACTTTTTTGTTGGGTAAATAATCATGTAAATAACGCATAAGTATTGGCTAGTTAGCATTCCGTTGTCTGATTTTTGTACCATTTTTTTCGGTAAAGACGGCGAAATCGAATAAAAAAAGAAACATAATCTGTATTTTATATAAAAAAAAAAATACAAGTGGCGATTTGTAGCTGCAAATTGTCAGGTGTGACACGACGTGGGTAGAGCCGTCTTTTATAGATCCATACTTGCGAGGCAGATTTTTTCAGGGTAAACACCTGTTTCTGTATAGCTCGAGTAATTAATTATTGAATAGATGACTTGTTGTCGGTGGTTAGCAAGTAGTCCTCGATACCCGATAAGGCTGCAGTCCGTCAGCTGGATTGATGAGTGCAGTCGCAGCAGAGCACGACCGCCTGCTCGAGGCGCGGAACGGGCGGCGGTCAGTTCACTTCCGACTGCGATTACCACAATAACAAGCTTGCAGCCTACACACGCAGTAAGAAACCGCGACAGCAAATCGTCACAAACAGTTTCCTGCGTCATATTATAGTTTCTTGCATGTAACACGTTCCTATTGATTTTCAACTTCATCTCAGAATTTCGGAAATCACATAATCTATTTTAATATTTTTGAATAAAATACTTGAGTGATTTTCCACATTTTCGTTTTTATTAGTGACCGGTTTCGCCAACCTTTCACGTTGGCATTATCAAACAGAGTGAGATTTTATATAATAATAAGCAATTAGGTAAACAATTGTTAGAGGGATAGATTGTTGGAAAGAGAGAGAGTGATTGTCAGGTGGTAAGGGCTAATGTGATTTTAATGTACCTGACAAGTGGAGGATTCTATATAATTGCAAATTTTTGTGAACAAATGTTTTTATATCAATGGGGTAATTATCTAAAGTAGTGGCTTTGGGGTGTAGCAGCAGTTATCCTGTGTTGGGGTTTGTCCTGTAGTGTGTTTATCTGTAAATCATAGGTTTTTGCACAGTAAATGTTTTTTTAAAGATGTGATTTAGCAATAGGGAAAATGTGGAAAATCACTCAAGTATTTTATTCAAAAATATTAAAATGGAATTCCACCAAGTACTCTCTGTCAAAAATATTGAATTTCTTAATCTATTTTAGGCAGGATATTGAAATTATTGCCGGAAAACTATCAGTTAGTAAATAAATGTATTGAAAATGAATGACGCTGTAGTCCTGTCACTGTCTAGCTTATAAATTAGTTACGGTGGTTAGTGCTCGGGGGCCCACGGTTGGTTACCTCGGCTCGGAGGGCCCCGCTGGCGCCGCCGCCACGTCTCACCGAGCCAACCTCGGGGGCTCCTTTGCTCAAAAACCGGAAAATATATCCTTAAAGTAATTATTTAGTACGTACAACGTGGACAATTACTATATTTAGCACCAGCCTGGAGTACGCCATTAAGCGTCTACACCCAGTTTCCGAAGTTATAAAATGAAAATTATTTTAGTGTTTTAAAATGATGTTTAAGGTTACATAGTTAATATATCAGGTCTTTTGGGTCTACGTATAAAAAAATATAAAAATAAAAACTCTCGGTGGTCTAAAAGTGATATCTACTTTTTCCTTCTCTGATCATTATTTGTAAGACACCGAGTATATAAGGTTGCATCTATTCATTTGGTGCTTCTTCTTCATCTTATTGGAAATATTCCATTGTAGCACAAAAGAACTGGGTCGAGAGAAATAATCTAAATCCTAGTCGAGAGGCCATGGTTGGGTCATCTGGTCTGGAAATGAATATTGAAAAAAAATATAGCAGAAAATGACTTGAATTGGTAGTGGCTGTCCAAAAACTGACTTATCAATGTTGTTTAAACAATTTTTCTGTTTCTAAAACATAAACTTACAAAGCATTTTTTTTTTTTTTTACCTAAAACGTACGATTTGTTTAAATCAGTGCTTAAAATCGATATTTGTCTTATCAAAGAATAACATAAGGTTAAAAAAGTAAATAAGTTTAATGCATGTTAAAATGATAATCCAATGGATTAAGTAAAATAATTAGGGATTTTGGTCTTGTAAGAAAGCGCTGTAATTTTTTTTTAAATTTATATCAACGTATTTTAATTTAAATTAACGCAAGGTGCTTTTTTATAAAGTAATATTTTATGTTAATAGAGTCTTAGCTGAGAAGTTTGCGAATTAATAAGCGATTCAAGCTTTGCATTATTCCGCTGGGGCAGAACACTCAGAGGGCGGGGGAGACCCTCGCAACCAGCGAAAAAAACATTCAGGAACATTTATAAATCTACTCAATAAATATTCATTGGAAAAAAAGCACCATCCGAAAGTACAGTACCGTATAATTAAATTCAATATTCCATGTTTCATTAATAAGATAAATTAACAAGACGGGGGTGTTCGTGCGAAATGGATTGAGGCCGCCGCCAAGTGCATTTGTACACGCACTCGAACAAAACTAAATTATAATCAGAGTAATTAAATCTATACGATAAATATTTAATAAATTGATTATACTTATCATGTATTACTCGCTTTATTCTCGAAGAAACCATAGCTTATCGAAGCATCGGTCATCTGTATTGTGCGCCTGTCTGTTACTTTATTTATTTAGAAACAGGGAGAGTGCTTATATAGACTACGAAAAAATATTTGGATTTTATATTTTGTTTTATATATATTTTTTAAATTTGTATTTTAAATATTTATATTTAAATAATTAAAACATGATATTAAAATCTCTTAGTCTCCCCCTTCGGATGATATGAGGAGTGAGACACGTGCACAGTATTGTAGGACTGACTTTCATAAGCAAGTGCATATTTTATCACGGTTCGCGTACTCTACGCAAAGGTTCAAAGCGAACGAAGATCATGAAAATAAATAAACTAATTCAAGTTAAATACATTCAGCGCTAGATGAAATGTGTTTTTAAATATTTATTCAGTATGTAGGTTATGTTAACTGTAAGTCTACCGCTAAATAAATATTTATGGAGCAATAAATATGCGTTCTCAGGAGCCAGCCAAACGACCCAAGCGTGCCACCTTTGAAGATATTAAAGACATCGTCAGAGGCGCTACGTTAATGGGACTGCAACATACCATATAACCATGAATTATTCTCTAAAGGCTAAATAGTCGAAATCGCATCATGGTTTAGTGATTGACATAGGTATTTTGTAGAGATAATTTGTCTCGAGTTCAAATAAGAGAAGAGCATTTATTCTATTAATTCTGAAAGTTATTTTTCATGCTCGAACCCCTACCAAAGAAAAGAAAAACCATCTCTGATTTAATTTTCATTTTTCCTGTAAAATTTTGAAAAAAAAAAAGATATTATATTAGGACTTTATTGAATCTCAAAATTTCTATATACACATTTTTAACAGCTGCCGGTTATCAATTATTGAAAAAAAATAATCGCAATATCTTAGGCGTTTAGCAATTCATATTAAATTACAATTTATACAAGTCTGTTGTGGCTGAAAACAAGTCATAAAAATTAATAACGTCCAAAAGTAACATCTCACAAACAGTGATTTGACTTTTTTTTCTTATACTTTGACTTCTGGGTGAGAGTTTGCCGGTTCGATGCCGCGTTTTAACTTTCATGAGTAAATCCTAGCTGATTTGCAGGTGACTACAAAAATATACTTTTTGTGCCAAATAAAGTACTTGTGTGTGCACAATCTAATGCCTGAAGATTCGTCAAATAATTATTAATACAGACAATAACACTTATACAATACACCTTTACAATAATGATTTTGCACTATATATGCACTCGTTTGGGTCGTCAGTTCCCAGAGGACGCGGACACATCCGGTGCGGCAAGCGTAAAAGGTTTCTCGTTTTATTTGGAAGTTTTCTCAAAAAAAAAAAAAAACTAGTCCCCGTGTCGATTCACCAGCGAATTCCAACGACACCGCAATTCAGCTGGAATATAATACAACAACGACGATACTTATTATTCTTTATACCACGAGGCGATTTGACAAAATCTATAGCACTTGCACAGTATTTACTAACGCACTTAATTATAAATGGTACGAAATTAAAATGAAAACCTCAAAGATAGGGAATATGCTCGTATGCATAAACACGAAAGCTGTGTGTACACGTTGTGGACCCACGCGACTCACCCAGCATGAATAGAGTCCTCGAAGAGATCGCCCATTGAAATTAAGAAGCAAACAACCTTTCAGAGAATCCATTTTTAAGTTGTTAAAGAAAAGATAAAACGCGGACATTTAATATGAAAAGTAATCAAAATATTGCTGAGTACTTCATATGAATACATTACATTTGTTTTTAATACATATATAGTATATATATGACAACACCCTTGAACAGTATGTAATAAAATTATTGAAACAGTATTTTAACTCAGCCTGAAAAGTGTGCTCTACGCAATATTCTCGTGCGGAATGTAATCACATATAAATGGAGTAGTTAGGGCAAACATAAGTATGGGTCTTATAGTATATGAATGTTCGAGAAAATTGGCCCAAACTCTAAGGTCCATGTTGACATAAAGTTATACAAACAATTTGATACTAAGTGAAGTAGAGTTGTGTTCACCAGGCCGCAGGTACCGCGGGGAACTCGCTAACTCGGTCGGGGGAAATTATTACGAGAGAGCCAAACTCATATGCAAGACGTTATTATAATTGTATTCAGCTTCCAAATTCCAAGACTGAGTCGCAGCCATAACAATTCAAATTTACTATACTTTATTCAATTAAAAAAAACATAAAAAAACAATGAACGGAAATTTAATATTTTATATAAAATAAAATAAGATAACAAAGATTAAGACGTAAGGAGTTTAAAATATTTAGTTATGCTAACGAATGCTAGATTTATATCCTCCATAAAAAAATATAGACTACTGATCAAATCGGTAATCCCAGAAAATTATTAAGTTTTCAAATTTAAATTTTATACAATAAAAAAATCATGCTTCCATGAATTTTGAAAGGTTTTTAATGCTACAAACATTATTCCCGCTAAGTAATAAAGTTGAAGATGATTTAAAACTTAACTGTATTACTGGCCTCTAAAGTGAATATACGTAACGGGAGGTTTAGTGACGCCATAACCGCATTATAGTCCGCTTTTAATTTTATATCAGAGCTTTCATGTTTTAAAAACTTAAAGCTATCTTAACCTGGAGAATATTATGACGTCATAATAGTACAGTCTACCTAGAAACTCCTTAAGAATGAGACTTAACCGATTTCCCCTTTAAAGCTATTGGGTTTTAAGAGCTATACAATTTCAATTCAAAAGCAGCCTACGACATAGTTAACCTAAGACCCTGTTTGGCAATTGACTCTGCATTGGGAACAGCATACACGCTCAAAGCAATAGCATAAATGTCACTGATGACATATTTAACCAGTGGTCGCATAACACAAGTGCGTTATTTGGACATCTGTCCCAAACACGGGGGCAGAATTACGCTGTATCTAATTGAGAAATGACGGAGGTAGAGCGCCCAGACCTCTGACGTCACGGTCCACGTGCCGGCTGACCACGTGCTCTCGCAAATTCCATAAAAAAGGCCGATTCAGACCGTAAACGTACCACGTATTGAGTGAGCACGTTCAGGCAGCTAACTTACTCTTATAACCACATTTCTATACTGATTACTGTTTAAAAAAAAATCCCGATTCCCGTCCGGACAGCCGAATCTTGAATCGATGTAATCAAGTTGTTGGTGACTATTTGTATTGATTGGCATTGCATGTCTCAGTACAAATCGTCAAAAAAATAACTTATTAATGTGTTGTAAATTTTCATTTACAAGGAAATGAATTTGATCTTTATATTGCCACCAAATGCACCCTTATTTCAAAACTACTTAAATATATTTAAGTATAAGTAAAAATGTAATGTTAGAGAAGCGTTTCACTCGGTGCAGTGCATGCCTGTATGATATATATAAGCATTCTTTTAAAAAACAGTAACTTTGACTGACAGACTTCCCGGCTGATTGGCGATTTGGGATCCTCTCGGGCGGGTCGCATCATGCAAATGTGGAATTGTTTATACATTGCTCGGTCAAGTGTTTGAATTTCGGCAGAGTTTCTGCTCCTCAAACATCCCAGGCCCTTCTCTGAATGATGTTTCGGCCTCTCCCTCTCTTGGTATGGCTTTTGGGCAAAAGTCAAAAGTTTGTAAGTGCACCACGAGTACATAATATGTGACCTTTCCAAAACCATACATCTGCTTTATATTTATTTTGGAAGTACTTTATTTGTAATACTTCACATTTATAGCAAATATTATAAGCCATATAAATGACTAGAAAATTATAAATGAATTACTACAGCCTGAGCGCAGGATCAAGGGATAGTCAATTACCGTATTATAAGCATAATAAAGAATAATAAAGTAAGTAATAAATATATATTTTTTTTTAATTTACGAATAAGTTTATGAATAATTTTCAAACGCCACCAAAGGTTTTATAAGACTGATAATGGCCCCGAAGACGCAAATTTGCGATTCCATAAACGCCACACATTCTTGTTGCTTATGATTTGTGAAATATACTAATAAAATGAATTTAGTGTTAAAAATTGATTTGTGCTTACCTACGGCTTGGAGACTTGGCAGGATGCAAGGACCCTCGAAACCTGCGAAGCAAAAGATATCGGATGCATTTTCTGTTGTATAAAAGACGATAATGTTTAGAGAAGAAGGCGCAATCCTGAGCTTTAGTATTTACATTGCAAGGAAACTAAACTAAATTCGATAGTTGGAATGAATCCAATTAACAATAATAATCTGCAAGTAAAACATCTTTGTATGGAGTCGAAAAATGAATATCTACACATTTGAGCGAATCGCTCAAACATCAAGTAAGTACACTGCTAGTTTATTTTAAAGTATAAACAGGAAATCAAAATTTCCACGACCCGTTTGAGAAATTAGTAAATGAAGTATATTTTAATACTAATCAGATATAGTGACGTGTTCCCGCCCGTGTCACACCAGAGACGAAATTACAGACAGCGCAATACTTGAATTCATTTGTATTGTCGTACGTCGAATATTCAAATCACATTAGCATACCGATATTCCGGGAAACGTCGAACTTTACTGCCGATTAATCTGCAGAAGGCACGAGAAAATTAAATCAACATATCAGATTATCAAAATGATAATATATCTGTGAATTTCTAATAAACACATAATTATCATAACGCGCGTGAGTAATTCCAAGACGTATGTTTATTAAATATGAGGGTACTGGGTACTAAATTACAAGCGGGTTGGATGGTTACGACTATTTGAGTTTAGGGGTGAGTAGGAACATTATTAAGTCCGGAGGGCGCTGGAAATGTGTAAAAAGAAAAGTGTAATTACTTTGGCGTGGCGGGGTGGCCCATTCGCAGTTCTTGTGCAATCCTTTGTTGGAATTAAAACGTCTACAACGCTATTCTGAAAAGCAATCTTAAAATTCGCAAATTATTAAAATAGCACATACTTCAAATTAACTATTAAAGAAAAACAATTTTCAATTACTAAAATGTAAAATAACAAGAAACACAATTTCTGTATTTGATAATTGACACGTGTGACAGCGGAGTGCCAATAAAATCTTGATTTCCAGTTGGGTCAGATAAGCAATTGATAAAGATGACAGTTTCTCAGTGATTGCGTACAATTTGACAGTCTCAATAATCTATATATCTTGTATATATATAAAACACAAACTCAAACTCAAAAACCGGCGGTTATTTGGCCGCTATAGGCTTAAGAACCATCCAACCGATGTGCCCCAAACCGGTTTCATTTAAAAGCCAATAATACTAAGGTCATTTTGGACCACTTAAATTAAACAATGAATTATCAAATTTTTTTGACATTTCCCATACAAAATTTTCAACATTTTGCGGTAGCGAATACTTTTCAAAAAAGGAACAGAAACATTTTCGCGTATATGCAGGCTGCCAACAAAAAAACACTGATCTTGGTGTTTGTTAAGATTAGTATGACGTTGCCGTTGTATAATGCAGGCTGGCACAACAACAATAAAAAAGCAACACAGAACTGTCAGATCTTTTCATCACATTTACGTACAATCCTGCTTGGCCGGCAGTGACATGGCAGTGTTCGAGCTTTCAAATCGAAACGATGAAATCGATCAATTTCAGATGACACACATACCGAGACAACTCACTATATTTATAATGATTAAGTACATTTTCTCAAATATTGAAAATTGATTAAAGAAACTCTCAGAAAAATATCATCGTGATTTGTGTGGGATTCGAGAGCCCACAACCCCAAGCTTACATGGCCGGTGCATTACCAATTATACCAACGAATCACTTGTACTAAGCAAGAATTTTTAACAATCATATCTTATAAGTGAAACAACGTACTTATTATGCCAATTAAATATCTAACTATATTGTTTATTCACTAGCATTAAGATAAAAAATTGCCTTTCTTTTTCGAGAAAATAAAAACGTATTTTATTTCTTTATTTAGCGTAGTAGCACACGCCGGGTATCCGCTGGTTTTATTTAAATCATCAATATTTGTCAATAAAAACGACGTTTCGGAAAGTCACTCCGAGCCCGCTGACTCGTCACCGAGAGGTTCATTGTTCGCTGGATTCTCATTAGAGGGACATTAGGTGTGTAATTGATGCCCGGGGCACCGAGCAAACAGATCAGAAGCGGCGAGGGCGGCGGACCATTACCTGCGTATTTCACAATCATTTATCCTGGTAAGCGGAAAGAGCCAAGTTACAATCGCGTTCGCATTAGTAATTCTGAAAATTAATTTCGCTGTTGCCGGGCGGGGACTGCACTCGCAGAGTAAATGCGCGGAGAGAGGCCTTTTATGTCGGGCGCGATGTTTGCTCGCTGGGGTCTGGTGGTGCGGCGGAAAATTAATATTCATAAATAAACAAAAGTTTAACACAAAACAATCATGACAATGGGACTCTCTTGTTATTTTATTCGTGTTCGAATTAATTCACTAGTATCTGGGTAAACTTGAAATGCTTCCAAGAGCATACTGCGATGGATTCAGTTCAATTCAAAATGTGTTTTAGTTTTAGTTCGTAGTTGGGATTCTAAAACTTTGAATAAGTTATTGAAATTCGGCTCTTGTTTTAAATTACATTTGAATATTTAAATATATATTATGTTAAGAAATAAATGCCGTTGAAAGTGAAATATATTAAATATACTAAAAAAAAATGTCTAGACATTGTATGAGTTATTTTTACGTAAATAAATAAATAGTGTCTTAAAATTATGCTATCAACCATGACCAGAAAATTGGGTATTATTTTGTGTTTTGCAAAAAATGAGTTTTCTTAAAAAAATATATTTTTAATAGGGTAAAGTATATTTTTTAAGGAGATAAAATACTCTTTTGTATTTTTGGAAATTCAATGGAAATAAATAAAAACTTTCGTATAAAAAGTCTTATGAAAACTCCGGATTATTTTTTGAATTTTCATGATTTGCTTGGGATAACATTTAGTATAAACGAAACTCTAGTTATTTAATTAAATAACAAACTAATTGATTTTCACAATGAATATTAAATATTTTGACAGAAAGTACTTGGTGGATCCCAATGTGATATTTTTATTAAAAAATAAATATTTCCATTATAAACCACTTTTTTTTATCGACCCTATTCCTATGTGTGCTATTTCAAGTAGAAAATTGCTTTGAAAGTACCAACACAAGAAGATGGCGAAACTAGTCACATATAAATAAATAAAAATGTTTAAAATCATTATTTAAAAAAAATAAAAAATAAGTATATTCAATTAGTAGTCTTGGGTAATGCTTCATGAGCATGTCTGATGTTGACAGCGGCGTGACTTCAGCGCATATCTGCGATTGCTAATAGCCTGAGCTGCATGTGAGCGAAGGGAAGTGTAGCCAAGTAGAAGACAATGGCCTGTTCCCCATTGTGAGTGCGGTCCGCGCAGTGGCGCAGTTTACCTCACCTGTTCTGTAATGGACCCCTTCAGAGTAAATTGAATAGCGACTCGCTCCAACAAAGAGCGGATTCAAAGGACACCAGAACAAGGAAAGAACATTACGAGAAAAGCGGCTGCGGCGGTGCCACTCACCGAGAGTGGCTTTAATGGTGGTACGCGAGACATTCATATTCGGCTACCGGATATAAATCGCTTGAATAGCATTCTGGACGTTAAGAGGCTGGACCGACTGCATATATTCTCCTCGCGGGATTCATATCCTCTTTTTACAGTGTGTATTTATGATCCTGCCTCCAAGATTCCTTGCGTGACGATAATATTTGATTTCATGCACAAAGCATGAATCATTTTCATTAGAACAATTAAACAATTATCTAGCGAATCTTCTGCCTTTTAAGAATTGGTAGTCTAAGCACCGAGCCAGCAATATAATAAGAATTTATAGTAATTTTGAAGAACTTAATGAGATTTTTGCTTTGGGTGATTTCGGTGAATCCCTCGTCATCACCTGGGGTTCAAGATTGATTGGGCCCTCCAGATAACAGGAATATGGAAGAGGTGTACAGAAAATATGATTGGATGACGTTGACAGAGTACCGCAGAAATATATAATTACAGTTTTTTTGTTTGTTTGTAAGAGTATTCACAAAATTTAAAAAAGTTTAACAGCAGAAAGTTTTCCGTTCATTTCTAATATTTTATCTGCCCAACTAAACAGTATTCAACCCAAAAGTGATCATATTTCATGTAGAATACCAAAATACGTTCTGGCGCATTTCCTATGCCATTAATTTCATAAAATAATTTTAAACGCTTCAGTACTCTCACGACCAGGTCTGCGGCGCGCGTTCTCTACATTCGGAATCACACATTAGGTGCACCAGGGACCTCCTCTGCCAACACCAGGGAATCTGAACCGTGGATTTTTTTTCATACGAAAACATTTAAAAGTTAAGAGATTTTATTGAATAACTATAATAAATAAAAAAATTGATACACGATTTGACAAATATTCCACATTGAATACCTAGCAATATCACTAAATTAATTTCATACTTATTAAAAAATCGATTGGGATTCATTGAATATTTGAGAGGAATAAATTCGAATATGAAAGAAGGTAAGCGCGCTCGTGCGTCACAATACACTTTTCTACTTAAATTCACATTAAATCAGATAAATAAAAATTTCATGCACTTATGATATGTATTATCATTTTTTTAGAAACACATATTTTTATTTACAGAATATTTTTATTTACTAGAAGAATATTATAGGTCACATTGAAGGCAACCAACCGTTCAAACATTTTATCAAACTTTTAGGCGGAACGCTCTCAAGTAGAAATAAACAGTAAAATTATACTTTCTTTCCAAAATTACGGCTAATTTATCGCTAAAATAACTTTCAGATCCTTGTGTGGTAAACAATCTCAGAAAATAAGTTTTAACGAAAAGAAGACGGGGCAGAGGAGACCAAATAATATGTAAACCGAATTCCCTACGGAACTGCTGTGTCGGGAGGAAAAATATAAATTTTATTACTATAAAGTAATAAATTTCTGCCCGGTGTCTGGGGGACTGATCAATAATTGACATTTCGCCGAACGAAGGTGAAATATAAATATTAATTACAAATCAACACTAAGGCAACCAAAGCGCGCGTAGTTCATTACCAGAATATCACTTTATATAACCTGCGTAATATATTTTACAGCTTCGCAAATGATTGGGCACGTTTAAGAACAACGTTATTCCATTTATTTTAATTTGGTGAAGGGTTGATATTTATCTAGAATTTAAAGTCAAGCAAATTGTATTGTAATACATCGGAGGCGGTGGAAAAGTGATACCGGGTGCGGGGGTTTTGCGAGTGAGGCTTTCTTGGGGGCCTTACAAAATCACAACCCCTTGTAAGAGAATGTCATGCCAGCGAAATCTGTGTTCTAATCTGGTAAGCAGATTTGGAAAATTCCTGAGAATATTCTTCTGATGGGGTCCTTCTCCTGTTTCTCAGCACGGGATAAGGAACTCCCACGTGTCGTTTTCTAGCATAATGAAACAACAAAATATTTCCATCCAAATACAGGAGCGAGCGTTTTTTAAAGAAATAATATAGTTATCGTTGAGTATACGTATTTTTAAATAAAGATTATTATACAAAAAATGATGTCATATAATATAAACATATTAAAATTCTATTGTTTTACACGAAAATACATTACAATGGAGAGTATCAAGTAGCATGGCTCTGAAATCAAATATTTAACAGAACGTACGAGAAACACATTCATAATTAATGAACATCACGAATTGAGATACTTTTTATTTTCGCCAGGCGAGCGAGGGGGGCAATTAGACGCGCCGGGAAAACGAAGAAAATCCAACGGCGAATTTCGAAGGATCATTTTAATGCTCGCTAATATCAAAAGAAAAAAAAAATAGGTTTTAAAAACTCAAATACGCATAATAGGCTCAGAGCTCGTCTTACGTTAGATAAAAACTTTTACACGAAATTGATTTTCAGATGTAAATACTCTTCGATATTAACTGAAAAAAAACTGAAACGAGCCCGGGGCCTTTGGAAAAATCTGAGCTGCAAAAAAATAAAATGATTTCATCGAATAAAAATTACAAAGCAAAATATATTATTTCATAAAAGGTAGCTGTATTGGGAAACTTCATACAACGCGAGAAGTTGAATAGTTTCTGCTCAATAAGGTACAAAATTCTATGGCGGTACTCTGATTCTCACAATGTCCTTCGGGGAACTTTTCGCGAGAAAAGATAAGCAATAGCGATTCTTCTGGTAAGAAAGTCCTCACAGGACTTTGACTCGGAAAGGAAAAGGACGATATGAAGTGCGGGCCGGGAACCTCGCAGGCTCTGCCGCCAGACTTCCCGCCCAACAGGTAGCAACTTCCGGCCTTACATTTTAAAACTTGCTCCTTACGAGATATGAAAAACTTAGGGATGAACGCGCTGAATTGAAATAAAATCTAAAACAGTTTTTCTACCATGCATTATTAGTATTTATTGAATAAATAAACGTTAAAATTGAAGGAGAATATAATCTACAAAAAAGATAAAATAAATTATTTAACATTATTATTGATCAAAAAAAAAATATATATTTGAATGCAAACATTATCGAAATATAATAAAGTAAATATATTCAACAAAAAAAATCCTATTATAAAATAACACAAGAAGCAATTCATTTAATAAAAATGTATTTAAAATATTATTTTTATATTGGAGAATGCCTTAAAACAAAATTTAAAAAATATATATTTTTAATCGTTTCGGGTTTTACAGCTAAACGCTCTAATATATATTACACTGTTATCAAAATATTACCGTCGTATTTGTTTTGAGCATCGCGTATAAATACATAAGACACTCAGAGACAAATATGGTTATATTGTTTCAGATAATACAATAAGTCCGGTAGCTATCTATATTGGGGCGCGACTCGGCCGGGGAGTCCCAGGTGGGCCCCACGTGTGGCTAGGAGGAAAAACACTTCTGCACAACAACAAATGTACCATTGATTTTCCGAGCTCTGGTTACGTCCCCAGAGTCCTAGGATTTTCTCAGTAAAATAAGTGTTTCGAATATTCTTGTCTCAGACAAGCAGAGTGGCGTTAAATCTGATACATTAACTGAAATTTAGAGTGAGTTTTCTAGAGCAGTGCGATATAGCTGAAAACATGTAAATTCTATTTCATAGGGGGCAAAGTAATGTGAATTGTAAAGGAAATTTCAATAGGGCGACTATCTTATGAGCAACAAAAATTTCTAATGAAAAAACGACATAAAAACAAAAACAATTGATTTTTACTGTTTTTTATATTTCTTAACAAGTAAGATTTTAAATCACAAATAATCAAAATTGAGCCTCACAATCTGAAGACAATCCCAATGAGAAATACTTGTATTAAATCACGATTACCGTAGACCTAAATTTCAGTACATCATAATATATAATATAAATTAAGAGGATATAAAAATTTCCATAAGTTTTACTAACTTGATAAATAATACTTGTATTGCGTGATTTAATGCCCCAGGTTTCGTGATTTATGCGAAAATTTAAACGATTAATTTATTTAAATTAAAACTTAATATTGAGAATTAATCTAAATGCCTTTGCTCAATTGCTCCAACTTTAACTTTAGAAATACTTCAGGCAATAATTTTTAATTAATTTGTTTAAATCCAAGCTTGTAAATTTTATCTAGAATAATTAATTATTCAGTCCAGCTCTGACTTGTATTCTGTTACTCCATTATTCGTATCATGAAGATAGATCGGGCGGGAGCTTTTGGGAATCTGTATTTTTCAATTAGGCTGTAAATTAATGATTTCAATTCACAATTGAATAGAATACGTACTGTCGATGAATTCATGCTGTATATTTTATGTAGTCAAAATGATGTATTCGAATTCGAAACAGAGATATCGCGAAGAGTCTCTGCTACCAAGGCAAGTCATTATTTAATGCATTTAAAACATAATTAACACGGTCGAATTTTCAAAACAAACATTGAATTGTTTTTTCTAATATTTTTGTAAAACATTTTATCGGAAAAGCTGTCCGTTTAGAATCAAAAACACAAGTGAATCCTCAACACAAATAACAACTATCGCTGAAGCGATGTCGGCAAGCCGTATGTCACCAGCATAATAGGGACTACAGCAATACGTATTTGTCGACAATACATCCGCTCGGAGAGGTTCGCTAGATACCGTATCTCCTCGTCGATTTATTGGAACTAAATTGTGCACAAAATATTGAGAGGAATCACAATTGATGGAAAACCATTATTTATCATTTCAACAACCTAATATACGAACGTGTACAAGAAAAAACATATAAAGTGTAATTTTAAATTTTATTTCATTTTATATTTAAAAACTTTTCATTGAAAATTTGACAGTAAAAACTTTAATAATAAAAAAATACAAATATTATTTTTGTTCGTCTGTACAGCTGTGCACGTGAAAACTCTAAAAAAACAGCCGTTCTCTAGTTATTTTATATAAATAAGTTCAACAAAAATAAAAAGAACCCCGGTCATCTAATAAATTACAAAAAGACACATTTGAAAAATAAGAAGCGGAGTAGAAGGAGGAGTATTTTTTTAATGTTCATTTTATTTCCAAGGAGAGAGGAATATAAATTTATTAAATTGTGAATCGTAAAACACGAATAATTAAAAAAAACAAATTCAGATTCATCCTAGCTCCGAAATGAATTCAACGAATTCTACATGCCATTCTCGACGCGAAACAACGGTTAAAAGCTCTAGACATACGGGGTTTAAAGTATTATTTGTTTTCGTAAAATATGAAAGCTTTCTGATGTATATCGTTGTAAAAGCGCTTCTCAATGTATTTATCACTTCACCGCACTAGCATTGTATTAATATACGGATTGTATCACATAACAAATTGTATATTTATTAAACGTACGTGTAATTTAAGTAACCAACATTTAAATGTATATATTTTTTTAATTGAATACATTGTATTTAAATTCGTTATTTGTTCGGTTATTTCGGAGAAGTCAGATACTTATATATCGCTCTAACGTTTTGAAATTTTCTACTCTTGTCAAAGCAGCTGTTTTAATGAGGGTTTACCTCGTCGCATATATATTTTAGGTGACGCTTTTAATTTATTTGTGTAATAACATTTTAATTTGTTTCAGCGAACTCATTACACAAGACTGTTTCCGACTGGGATATGCGCACAACGATACGGCCCAACCATTTGTTCGTCTGATTTTACTTGTGCTGTTGATTGGACATGAATATTATAATTGAGCGATATGTTTTAAGTAAACTGCAATGCCGCCGTTATTTGACGGTATATCATTTAAAAGCATTGAGCATGTTTTAACATGTTTACATATAAAGTAAAATCTCTACAAAGCCTTATATATAAGATATGCGGACAAGCAGCCAGTAAATATATATTACACATGAGGTTTACATAAGCCGGTGTATCTGGACGTTCAGTTCCAGTACAGCCCTGCCAGATTGTTTCATTTCCAGTGGACTTTATTAGTGGGGGTTGTTCAACAATAGCCCCTCTTCCCCCCCCCGCACCCCAACTCCACGACCCCTGACCTAATTTATGTGGATTTCATTTTTCTTGTTCTGCCAGGACTTCATATCTGCGCAGGTACGGGTGCGGAATAATGGCGAAGTGAATCGCTGATTAAATAACCTTCTGGAACATATTTTTTATTATTTTTACTGGCTGATTAAATTGCGCGAATCGTGAACCCGCGGGGATAATAATAATGATACGGTTAAAAAAAAGTAAATGGATTAATGATAATTCTGTATTTTCGTTTAAATTGAAACATTGATAAGTTAATAATAATGTTGATATATCAATCGACATAAAAAAAACGATTTCTATACTCCTTTACAAACTATGAATAATGAAAGCCCACCAAAAATATCACCGAGCAATTTTATTTTCTTCACCTCCTACAAATTCGACCTTCTTTATTAAAAAAAAGTTCAATCTGATATATGCCAAGGAATAGCACAAAAGAGGAGATAAATCAATAATAGTGAAGGTGGGTAAGACCTCTTATGGTTTTTCCAACTGTAAAAAAGTCTATATTTGGTTTATTTTGTAGCTGCTTCTCAATCGGGTAGCAAACAAATCAAAGGGGCCGTGGGCCGCGCCAGTCGTGGCTGGGGTCGTCCCGGGGACGTCTTAAGTCAAAGTCGCCATAGCAACAGCTCACCTGGGCGGTCCTGGAGATCTGCCGAATTCGGCTAATTAATTACAATCACCGGGGAGGACTCGCGGGGCTAGATATTCAATTACGAGTCTGGCGATAATTAGCAACAGAATTGTTTTTCCACCTTGATTTTTACGTAAAAAGTGGAAAATTAAACACAGGACACCCTTTTAATTTAAGAGAACATTAGATAGCATTTGCTATATATATTTATATAATAAAATCCTCTTTATGTTTATAGCAACGTATAATATATTTGTGGAAGATAAAACTTAAAAGTAATGGCCAATGAATTATTGTTAGAGTTTAGATTTGGTTTTGAGATTTTGTGACATGAAAAAAATTAAATAGTTAAGAACAAAAATGACAAGTCATATTAAAACAAGATGTGGGCATTCAAATTTAACATGAATTTAAAGCTGTCTACAACTTTAAAAAAATGAGAACGGCGTTCTGCATTAATCTCATTTAAGTAAATACTTTTATTGAAATGATCACACACAGTTTAGTTTGTACAACAGTATAATATATTAAAAAAAAAACACAATTTTTTAACTTCAAATGTATACGACTCTGCGAACGCGAGTAAAAAAGAGAACGCAGTGCTGAGGATTTTGTTAAAAAGTCACATCAGTTTTAATTAATTATAAAGCATGACTCGCTTGTAAATTGTTCCTAAAAAGCCATAAGTTTAACATTCTGCCTTTGCTAACATTTACACGACTCTAATTCCCCCCTAGAAATGCCAGCTCAGTTATAGTGATGCAACTGATTTATATTTTAAAACACACAAGAACTTTATATGAAGCTATTCACGTTAATGTATATATATATTTAGAACAAATAAAGATTAAGCATGTGTTTATGTCAACTGTCAGGTTATTTCAGAGGGTTGATATAATAAATACACGGGATTTGGTATAATCCGGAGAAGGATGAATCTGGCAGCCGCCAGAGTAATTAGCGCGAGCCGTGGCCGCCGTGAGTCGGGCGGGTCGCGTGCCCGGCGCTTAATGAATGGAAACTTTCCCTCGTGTGGGCCGCTCTGGTAATTTGTGAGCTTTTAGATATTGTTTCGGAGCATTGTTACGAATGAAAAGCTCAAATGAGAAACTGAAACAAAGCATAGCATATGAGAACGCATATACATACATGTGTTGTGTATTAAGTATGCAGATGGGTTGACTTCTGCTTAGTGTCTTATTTTATTATTTGTGTGGTTAGGGCCACGAAAGTAAGTCGATTGAATAAGATTATCGAAGAAAACCCAAGTGGTAGTTCAAAACTACTAAAACCCCTTACCCAGCTGTAGAACTAGAAAAAGCTAGGGGTATAAAGATGACGATCACCGGAAGCAATCAAGTAATTCCGAATCGAATCAAGTCGAAGCCGAAACGGGCACGGGAGGTATGTTTGATTTTTTTTTTTTATAAAATTGTGTATGCGTCGATGTTTAATACTAAGTTTACGTTTAAATATTCATGAGGGGTTCGCAATCCGAAAGTTGTACAAGCGTTTCACCCTCATTTTGAATTCAACTCCAAACACGGCCGCTTCTGCCAGCCTCGGTGCACGGGATACGCGCTCATGGTATGGCCCTCGTGTGCACACAGTCCATAATGCATTGGCACAACTCAGCCAGGCATGGGTATACAATGGCACATTATGTATGCAAGCAGCACGAGGCAGCCGGTGTGGACGGCGATTCGACCTTCAGCTGAGAAAATACCATCTCGGGCAGAAGCAGGTGTCGGGCTCAAGAGACTTCATACGATCTACGAAATTCAGTAAATTCAAACATATGCCCAATATCAATAATGAAATTAATTACTTCTTAAAAAGTTTTCTACCTCATGAATTTCAAAGAAAAGGGCCCTTAAATGTATGTAGAAACGAAATATCAAGAATGTGAAAGCGCGAGTTATTGATTCCACCCATAACGCACACACGTGTTTGCCGAACCTAAAATCGTAAACAACAACTTCATATTGATCTCAAATTTGTACTACAACACTAATACAACTTTTCGTATTTTTGGGGTTTCTTAGAAAAATTTCCAATCTTGAACTTAGCGAAGAAACATGTTTATCAAAATAATAATTTACCAACAGAAATACTTCCACTGCTTTATTATAATTTATTTATGTATTCACAATTTATGTTTGGCCGCGTACTATACGCCAACCAGAAACACAAATATGGCTATTTTAAAAACACATTATACAAAAACGCTGCTTTATAAATCGTCAGAAAAGACGTCAATACTCAAGAAAATCACGAAGAAGATAAACATAATAATCTTATGATTTGAGAGTAAAAAAAACATCATTATCATCAAAACAACATGAGCCTGCTGTAAGTGTTGGTAATTTTCTCAAATAAGACTCAATTTGAGGTAGATTCCATAGCTGCAGAAGATCAACCGTATTTCTGTCGACACGTAATTAATTTAGAGAGTTAAACGCACGAAGCAGCAACGTGGTCCATTATCTCCTAAATAAACACTGCCAGTTTATCCATTACCGAGCAAATATTGCTTAGCTATAAAACTAAAAATACCGAGAGGATTCTGACCGTTACACAACACAACTTATTGGGCAGCGGGAATTATTACGTATAACCTCATTTTATGAAAAATATCGCGAAAAATCGATACGCGATCGACAGGGAGGGGTCGGGCTGATCAGCGGTGAATGATGCGCGGCCGTATAACGCTTAATCGAAATTCGGGACCAATTAGTCGCAGCGGAAGGCAAAATGAACGCGCAGGCAATTACGTAGAAATGCAAATCGGAAGCCATCGAACAACGGCGCAGCGCAGGGGAAGGGGCGCCGGTCCTCGTCATGGGGCCTCGGGCACGTGCGCCCCACAGGGGGATTCAAGGCATGTGCTTTAAAAAAATAAGACAGGTTTTTATCGTATCAGTTAACGCTGATAAAGCCTTTAAGTTGGTTAAATTTAGTCGTCTGCCTAGCTCCTGTTCTTGTGATCGCCACGGGGCGACAAGCACGTGCTCCATACTGGGAAGGAGGGAGGGTCGAATCACGTGATTTTAAATGATTTGATCGTTCTAGCACAGTGCTTCTCAAAGTGGTCCCTACGGACCCCGGAGATCATTCAAGTCCTTAGAAAATTAAAATCGATTTGGGGGTCCCCGAACAACGTCAGGGGGTCCGCGAAAGGTTTAATATATAAAATAAAAAAAATTGTGATACATTTTTATTAATATGGAAGTTAAAATAAATAACAATGAATACATTATAACCAATTTTTACGTCCTAAGTAAAATATAAATATAGACAGGTGCGTTAAATACAAGTAATAACAGGCATCGCGGTGAATCAGGTAGGTTAATACAGGAACGCAATAGAGTCGATACTTCACCAACCAGTCTATAATATGAATTTATGCAGTTTTTCACCCAGGGTCTGTAGGCAAGTTTTGACTATGAAAGGGGGTCCGTGGCCAAAAGAGTTTGAGAGCCACTGGTCTAGCAGATTCAATAATTATTTATATAGATATCACTTTTGATCACCTGGTTCATGCAGGAACTGGAAGGGGCTTATGTCACGTAATTAAAATTTTACTACAGATATATGTAATATACTGTATCGGTTTAAGCTTTTAGCACATATGATAATTATCAGTGTATTTTTTGGCATAAAAATCTCGCTGCTATGATTTTCTTAGTGTGTAGAAATTTAATATAATAATACGGATGCCAACTTTTATAAGGTAAGTAAAAACATGAGGCAAATAACACCATACATAAAAAATAATAACTAGATGTTAGAGGTGGATCGTACCACCCGTACCTGTTACAGGTACACGAAGAGTAACTATTTACGAGTTTTACGTTACTACCTTGATAACTATTTTAAATTGCGGAGCCGGTAAGCGTTATTATTAATAATGAAAATATTTAAAAAATATACAGTAAATTTACAAAAAGTACAGTTTCTCAAAAATAAAAATAGTAAGATACCAGCATATTTAAGTAATATATATATAGATTACGATGTAATAAAACTTATTGTGATATTCAAATATATCAGTGAACGATGTTTGATAAAACACGAAATATCCACGACAGACTAGTTTACTTTGTACAAACAACAAACGTGAAGAGCAAAATAGCTTGATTACGATATTTCTTTTAATGAGCGTAAATTAGAAAGAAAAAAAGCACCAGTTACTTTTATTGATGTCATACATATTTTTTCTGTGATAAAATATGATCATTCATCGACGTGGCAGCCTCAGCTAAAGCAGAGGCATCGTAAATATTACACGAAAAATAAAATCCACACCCAGAGACATGCCAGTGGCGACCGTCCGCGCCTACAAATGGACGAGATGATTAAATAATTAATAACGTAACGGGAATAAAGTATGACGCGAGGCTTCACTATCAATCACCCCGGAACATTATCGGTCACGGGGCTATCTGCCCCCGGGGGAGGCTGTGCTGCCGCCCCTACTGTCGGAATACGGTACGTACCGGCTATTGGAAATCTAGAAAAAATATTCAAAGCGGGTAAAACAAGGTTTTAGTATTCATAAATTAACCATGACTGGTGTGAATGGCAATATATTTTTATTTATAACAAAAACGATTGGTTCTATTAAAAATATATTGTATTGGCCTTTCAAGTCAAAAGCGGCCGGAACGATGTTTCAGCTGCGCTCAGAAATTTATGTTTTCATATTTGCGGTTCGTAATTTGACATTTGGTTATGTTTATAAGAAAAAAAAAAATTATAAAATACGATGGCGATTAGATTTTAACTCACGATCAAAAATCAAATGACGACAGGATAAATATTGTTGGTTTTATAATTAATGATAAAGTGATTTCTTTACTTTCTGAGTATAAGATTAATATTATAATTTAGTTAATACACCGCAATGACAGATTGCTAATAATTAAAAACCAGTTTACAAATAATAATAATTAAAACGGGATGGTAAATAATTGAAAAATTTTCAATTTATTTATTTTAAATATCATGAAGCTATTATTTCAAGCTTCAGCCCAAAAAACAATATCATTGTTTGAACACAGATTTGAGTTTTGGTATAATGACGAACGTATTGATGATATGCAACTTTAGTTGACGGATCTGTCATTTAGAACTCAATACATGGCGTAGTTGCAATAGTAACTATAAAATTGAATAAAATCAAAAAGTAAAGTCGAAAATATTGCGATTTTGCAAATTGAGCGTTTAACCCGCAAAGTGGTGGGGCATAACCCTGGCGGGGTGCCGGTCTGCCGCTTGACGAATGGCCCTGATCATGTCGGACGATGCTCCAGAACTCTGCCGCATCATCCCCGTCACATCTGGCCGGCCCGCCCCTCGATCAAGATATCGGTATTCTTCGCGATATCTCGATCTCGAGGCTGAGGGGCCAATAAAACGGAAGCGCGATCGTTCACTTCGCTCGGGGAAACAGAACAGCGCCGAGTTGTTTTCAGGATATAACTATTTTATCAAATATTTTTAAATAAATAAATTATAATATTATAACTACGCCGTAAAAAAATAACACGGCGTATCAAATAAATCCTAGCAGTTCTTTTAACCCGATTATAAAAAAAAAACAGCAAAACAACATTTATTAATACAAAAGTTATGATTCGCAAGTATCGTATTACGTAATTATTGAATATTTTTTGTGTTTGAACAAAATGTTTTTAAGTAATAAATAAATCCAGGTTATCCAGATAAATCTTGTAGGGTCAGACTAAAAAGATCAGATTACCACAAACAACAGTACTGTTGTATATTAAATATCAATAAACCTAAACAAAAACAACGAATTTCAACAGTACCTGCTTCATTTATTTTCTTAGGATTTTTTTATTTTCATATCCATGTTTAAAACACAGCTTATTCTAGAAACATCCAAAATTATGAAATATGACATCCCTGTTTGCTCAACCTTAATATTTTTAACACTGAGTACACAAGAGAAGCGTTTTTTTTTTTTTACGTTACAAAGTGGTGATGGTACTACTAAGATGGCGTTTTGCTAGTGTGTCTTGAAGGGAAATGATCAATTGATGCTGTGGGGTGCATTGTAGACCTTTAAGAAATATCTTTTAAATAAAAAAGAGTCAACTGCGGGTTAAAGACCATATAACCCTTCGGGGCGGGGGACGGGGGCGCCGCGCGGATGGGGAGGGGGCGGGGTCGCCGGACACGCGGATTGATTTTCCGGCGAAAACTTTCGGCTCCTAAATAAATAAATGTAACTCGGTTATTGCCGCGCGCGGGAGTTTATTTTTTATAACTTGTTTTAATCTGCAAACAAAATTTTCCTGGTGGGAAGTGGATCACGTGCTCCGCCAAAGCCGCGGCGACCCCGCCGTGCAAGCCTACAGCCCCGGCTTACGACCCGTTTTTTTTTTACCTTTAAAAAAAGTTTATACATTTTCAACTGGGTAGTTATTGCGTATTGAATATTAATTAAAACACAAATGGCAAGTATTACATAAGCCAAAAATGCTATTTTTATTTTAAATTCTATAGATAAACAGACTTATAAGGGTGTCTGAAAAGATGTTATTGTACAATTATGTATTCTTTTATGCTAAAAGCACAATATTTTATTTCAGGTGAGAGGAAACGAGAAGATTATACAATGCTTTCTAAGATAAATGATACTTAAATGTGATTTATAATGCTTTGGAATATAAACAAATTCTTGTAAATTCTAGACTATAGTAGAACTCGTCAGCTTTTCAGTTAAACAAAAAAACATTTTTTTTAATGATCGTTCCGCAAAATAACACAGAGCTCAAAGCATGCTTCGTTAAACGCGAACAAGAACAATCTGCGGACATGTGCGAGACTAAAAATCCTTTGACGATGTTGGCTGAACTTTAAATTGTATTTAAATAATAACAAGAGAGTCGCTTGACGTATTCATATGAAAAGTCCATTCCCGGAGTATTTTTATTCTTCACGCGCAAAGGGAAAAAAAGGAGTATTTCTACGAACCGTCACAGCCAATGGAGCCTTTAATATTCCTACAAAAACTCGCGAAAATAGCAGCGACATTATTTACGGCGGCCGCTGCTTCCGGCGGCTGCGAGTGGGGCTCGTCGGTGTGGTGGTCATCGGAAGAAAACTTTACAATCGGCACCGAGGCCCTCGAGGATCAACCAGATGGCCTTATCGGCACCGCAGGCTGACTTGCATGAAAGTCTGACACGGATACCAAGAACTGCAGCGCTGTTCCGGAATACCAGCTGTTGTGTTTTACGAAACAAAAATTTATTCTGTTTTCAGTTATTATTTTATTTGGGTCTGTTTAGTGAGTTTAAAGAAAAAAATGATTGAAAAAAAAAATTTGATTTACTTTTTACACCGGGAAATTATTGCTCCATTAAACAAGTTGATTATTTTGAAATGAATATTATAAGTACACACAAACAACATTCAATTAAAAGCAAAATAAAGAAAGATTCTTATATAAAGATAAAATACAAAAGGAAACCTAAGTTCATATTTGACAAACTCCCATATTTTTTTACAATATATAATTTTTCGTAATAACGAAAATACTTTAATTACAATTAATAGAAATAAGGTGAAGATAGTGCCTAAAAAAACCTTCGTAACAAAACAGATAGGTTCCAACTAATTAGCCATTATTATCGTGTTGGCAAAAGATACTTATTTATAAATGCCAGAAATTAATCAAACCTCTAACATCTGATACAGCAAAAAATAAATATTCTTCAGTGGTACTTAACCACTGGTAAGACCAATAATTATAGGGGGAGGCGTATTTTGCGAAGAGTTTATTGGCTCAAGTGTAGGGAGACTCGGTCTTGTAGCAACACCAGCCCCCGAGGTCACGCTCGTAATCACACCCCGAGATCCGATAGGAAGGGTCGAGAAAATAAATTTTAGAAAAACCGTCGCTTGTATGATAACACTATCCCTAAATATCTATTTTACTCCTACATATATATATATTTTTTCTTAATATGTTGTGAATTTATACTTCCAAATTGGTCGTGCTTTATACCAAGCTTGAGTTACTTTGAGCTCTGAGTATATCACGTCGGAAAATCTGTATCGGTGCTTGTCAGACTGTTGGAAATAGTAATTTTATCATACACGTGACATTATTGTCTTCATCTGGCCCGACTAAATGAGCCCACGGGCGGCGTCCTTGGGAGATCCGACAATTACTTCATCAGCTGGATTTAATATAGTCAGTTTGACCGACATCATTGTAGTATGTGACATCATGCGCTGCGCTGTGTACAACTGGAGCACATCGTGTTCTGATCTCACTCTCGTATTGTTAATTAGAGCACTGTGCTCATCGCTTTATTTAGATTCGAAAACATGAAAATCTATACACGGGGCTCTAAAACTCATATCATTGGTTAGAATAAGACGAATCTTGTACTACATTATTTTTAAACTAAAATTATTAGCATTTTTACTGCATAACTGTATTTGAGACTTGATCACTGGAACGGTAAAATAATATTCAATTTAAAAAATTCATGTTTAAGAATCACATAAAATATTGAAGCAGTAGTAGAAGGCAGTTTATGTTGATAACATACATCGAAACATGCACTTGATTTTACAATACGAGGTTGCGTTGTTGCTGTGGGCAAATAATATTTTTCCTTAGCGGGTTATTCGGTATTGATGTGGCGCGCGACGTTCCAAAGTAGGGTTCATTGTACACAAATGGGATACATTCTTCAAACAGAGGAGAGTGCCGCAAAGAGAGGGAAGGTGATACCTCTGAGAGGGATTTGTATGAAGTCTTGTGTAAGATGACCCGCGCGAGGTGAAAGGTTGGCGTATGCAAATACGACGAAGTCGAAAGAATCGAGGACTCACATACAACGCGGGTACGCGAGACGAAGGTGAGGAAACAAAAACATAAGTGCTTTATAAACCTTTGAACGTGACATATATTTTTACGATGATATCTAACTCGAAATTTCAAGTAGATATCTCGCACTTATATCACATATCTCGTAAACATGATAGTATGTTATATAATGATAAATAAACACGGTCTTTGAGTAAATATTTTATTTGCAACATCCAACGTTTTGTGTTAAAACGTATTTCAATTTAAAGTTTAAACAATTATTACTTAAATCAGGAATAACGGAAAATTATACTGAAACTGTTGATTCAAAACATTAAAAGACAACAATCTCTTTATTGTTTATTTGTATTTACCTATGTTTTAATATCTAAAAAAATATTATATACATATATGCAAAAGTATATCAACAAAAGAAATCGTTGAACATAAGCAAATTCATTTATTTTATTTAAAAAAAAAGAAGCAATTATATTTACGCTTAAATATTTTTTTTCCACGTTGAAAAAATGGCTTTAAAACCTGATACAAATTGCTTTGAAAATATATTTTATTTTCATTATCATACCTTAAACTTCAATCTTCTTTGTTAGAATTAAATAGAAAAAAAAATTTCAATACCAAGTAGTCTTTCGTGATTTTGGAGTATAATTCACAGCTTCAAAAATGAAACCTCACAGCATAATAAACCGCCTTTGCAAATAAAAAAAAAAAACACTAACGAATCACAAAGGCTGGTATTCCATAACATAAACGTCCGGTTAAAGGTAGTTTAACTATCACGGGTTTACATAAATCATTCGCCTCCAGTCTGAAAATAAAAGTACCTGCTTTAAATAAAGCTCGAGTACCTCTTCGTAATGAAAAAGCAGACTTGCTTTCTTGTTCTTTTTATTTTACTAAATTAAAAAAAGCGTTCTTATTTTTTGCAGAACGAAACAAACTACAAGTAGTTGAACACAATACACTGTTAAAGAGAAAAATATGGCAAGCGACATAAAATAAGAAGACATAGATTTTTTGAAGTTTACTTGTCTTTTCTCTTCTGAAGCAACAAAGCGTTTTCTCTATCATAAATCGTCTCGCATAAATTTAAGAGAAAATTACATTTTTGTTGGCGAAAAAAGTGCAAGGCGGGGGGAGAGGGGTGGTTAGAGAAAACAACTCTTCGCTTAAGGGCTTGGCTTGACCATCTCAAAGGGAGCAAGGGGCTCGCGGTGCCCGGAGCAAGAGGGCGAAATGTAATCAGCGACCTCCCCCATCGTCTATACCCCGGCGAGATTCCGAGGAAACACCATAAAACGCTACATACGAGGGTTCTTTGGAAAACCTGAAGTAAATTAACAGAATGGCGACACAACTCACTTGCGGTATCTCTATTGACAAGTATCACTCTTAAGTAACCTCAGTTCGGATTTCAGGCAGTGGCATTCAGAAAGCACCCAGTAAAAAAATATTGTGGGGTGGTTTTGACGAGCACAAAAAACTGATGCAGATGCTTATAAATATAACTTTAAACCCAATCGTGGGTAAGAACGAGAAAAATAAAACATGTATGTTAAAAAAAATCGGAATAATACAATCTTTATAAATAAACTTTTTTACAACGATCTTAACAACATTCTAATACGTTCATCTCATAGTTCAACTTGCATGGGTGTGAATCTCACCATGTGATATTCTAACACTAGTTGAAGTAAAGTTCAAATCATATTCAAATCTGTTGAATATCAACTACCAGAATAACAAATTTGATGGTCCTAAAAAGTCTATGCTATACGCGTTATACTGTACCTGTCTTGTTTCGTTTAATCACTTTAACTGATACAGTGCAATTGAGTTTTGGAATTGAAAAAAAATTGAAGTATCGTGTCAACCACTTGACTTATCGAGTGACCCTCGTGAATGCGCTACGGCGAAGGTAATACCGATAAAGTCATGTAAACGTCCGGAGGTGTGGGTGGGAGGGGATGTGTCACGCCGGCTGCTTCTAGGGCAAGAGGGAACAGGGGGATATCGGGAAAGGAGACTTTTATTAATATTTTCAGGAAATTCGCATTTTTTTATTTCTTTTCTTGTAAATTATATTACCAGCGATGTGAGGAAAGTGTAGCGTCGATATTTATTTATTGCGAAGGTGATATCGCAAAAAATGCGATTCGAGAAGAGGGTAGAAGCTCACCTCGGGCGCGACTCTAGCTGGCTGTCCCTCGCGGTCTGAACACCTGGAACGACACAATTATTAAAATATTGAATAAAATAAATATTATCTAACAAAAATACTAAATGAAATACGATATTTAGACAGTCAATGAAACACAAAACGATGAGAGAAATCTTCGAAATAAAAATTCACGACATCGGAGAGATTTGAACTTACGCTCCGATTAACTAATGTGCCTGGCCGCGATATCAAGTATTCATTCGCATATCAAACAACTCTTTCAAAAGCACCAAGAGAACCAAACCGCATGTTAATACCCTTGGAATCATTTAGGAGACCGCAACTACCATGTATGGTGAAAGCATGAAAAGTAATTACACTTAAAAAATAATTTCACAAATGATATTCAATGCTTATTACGATTTTTATAGCAGTGCGTCAGAGGCTGCTAACATTACATAAACGAAGCACACTCCAGCCAATCGCATGCATCGGAAATAGCCGACGGGCATGTGGACACGAATCCATCGCCAGTAGGGTCAAGCGGGCAGAGAAAGGCTAATTATAAATAATAATTAATTCAGTCGACGAGAACGGTCGTAAAAGTGTTTTCATATAGACGAGACCTGTCATGGATTAATCACGGCGAGGGAGAGCAAACAGCGGTATGTTTGCCCCCAGTACATGGCACGTACATCGATGTGTGATTTTTTACTAAAACAACGATATGCCACAAAACTACTATGACTGGGAAACAATTCATAATTGAAAAATATTTTATTTTGGCTTTGAATACAGTTGGCTAAGTGGCCAACTGATCAAATGATCCCAATACGTTTTAATACAAGTTTTTACGATTTTCAAACTATAATGCTGACGAATCCCAAGATAAGATAATCTGAATGAGGAACATACAACCCAACTGCTTTTTAAATGTGTTACTTTACTACTTAATCAAGATTTAAACGCAGTCGATATGCAAGCGTGCTAAACACATCCACGGAGCGGAATTATAATGTTGATCAGAATTGGCACGTGAATGGCGATAAAGATGCTAAATTACGTACATTCAAATATTGAACTAGTATATACAAAATACACAAATGACGTAGAAAATAATAAAATGAAACAATAGATTCTTAGACATTTGTATTAAGAGGAAGAGGGTGTTATTTGTGCCCAATATTAAAATTGTTTACATTTAGTATATCCAAAGTAGTAGCAGGCAAAATCACCTCAGATACTCAAATATATTTGAATATCCAAATTCTCTATGACTCGTATTCAATATTACGTAGGCGAAGGGAAAGGCAAACGTGGAGATGGCGAATCTATTATTACACCCATCCGTACAGCGTTAAAATTAACGTCATACACGGCGGTACGTGCAGGAGATTTAATATCCGCGGAGGTGTGCTCCGGCGTGTTTTCCTGGGGCTTTATTTCATCAGGCGTTTATTTCCACACCCCTAATCCTCCGTGGAGCTCCAATCTCGCAAGGAAAACAAGCTAAGCGTCGCGTGCTGCCGGGCGATGTCGCGTGCACTGCCGCTGAAGACGTCAAAGCCGAGAGCATCATCTCTGCTCTGTATAAGATGACATTTACATAATACTTGCACATCTGAATAAGCTGACCTTACAACACAGTATTTTTAGAAGAAAATATTATACAATACGATAAATATTATGTTACTATTTACATAGTCAGTGCCATCAAAGTTTTTCTAAAAAATAAATCCTTTACAATTATACAAGAGTTTAAGCAAATTGAATACGAACTCACGCAAAATCGGATAAGTGAAAATTCAATAGATGGAAATAGGGTGAGAATCCGAGGGACGTTGTTGGGGTGAAATTGAACATAAGGAGGCTGGGATATCCGCGGCCGGAGCCCTTGATCCTGGGATCAGCACTGCTTACGCCGGCCTGCCGAGCCCGCTCGTGGACCATTATGCCGATTTGGAACACTTTAGGCGGGGCTTAGTTATTCATGAATATTCCGACCGTTCACTATTGTTCTACAAGTGTATTTTTTTCAACATCAAATATTAACGGGATCCATTGCAGTGTCGTTCAATTGGGCGAGTTTAGAGAAATGCGGTTTAGCGACGTTGTAGTCTGGTAACGGACTAGTTTTTAACTTATGGTCTTTCATATCTAGATATATGATTTGGTTTCCAAGGTCCAACAGTTCAACACCCAAGAAATAAAATCATTAAATAAATGTTTCCTCTAAAAATTATATGTCTATCAATTACCATGAAGATGTAATGTGTCAGCTTGTGACTAAAGTTATTTTTTGTTGTTGTTTTGAAATTACAATAATGATACAGTTAATTAATTTTTCTATCATAGAGCGAACGAGAACATGTTCGTTTGAGTTAGCAGTGACCGAGTTAGGAAGTAGAGTGCCTCCCGAGAAAAGCTATTAGATTTGGGGGCTCTGGGCACCAATTAGTTCGGGCTCCTCGAGGACCCTCGGGGCGTCCTCTCTCTCCGTGGGGACACGCCCTCCCAGCACTACTCGTGTAAACTCAATCACAACAGAAAATGTATCGCGAACTCCTCAGAGTGGAGAAAATCATATTTATTTCTTATTGTATTCATCTACGCCTCTACGGTAAGGTCTACGAAATTATATTTCTACGAAAATCGTGGAATACGTTGTTTCGAACATGACAAAAAATACACCCAGCATTTTAAAATACGTTAAGAGCTGAATAATCTTAAGCTAAGCGATAAAGACACATACATAATTTGAATGGATTTACAAATGTCCCCAACTGTTTGTTTGCTCGTGTTTTGAATGTCATCAAACGAAAGTTGATGTTTTTAAACTTTTGAAATACTTTATTTACAAAATAAATATATGGTTTATCAGATACGCCCTCGGGATTGATAGACGTTAAGGTAAAGTACCCGATACCTCGTAGAATCGATATGCTTAACATCTTCCAAAAAGATTATTACCGGAATGAGTAAATATTATAGCATCCTCCAATAACATTGGAAAAGAAGCTGTCAGATTAAGTTTAATATCTAAACCTGATTACTATTTTTGTATTTAGTTTGCCGTTTACACGATGAATATTATATGTGTATATATAAAGTTGATGATTATAAGAGATATCAAAAAACTAATTAAAACAAGCACAAAACATCAACAGAGAAAAGTAAACTTATTACAAACGGGGGCCTTACTCCAAGTGTGCAATATCGAAACGATACAACGATAATACAATAAAATAATTCAAATCAAGAATGATGAAAATAGAGGTTATTTGAGAGCTTTTAGGCGGCGCTTTATCGTCGGTTTTCCATAATGGTCGGCGGCCATTACGGCGATATCTTTCGCTCTAGTCGGGCCGCTGTGATAAATATCCCGAAATAAAGTGGCCCGGATTAGGCAGATCTCTGCGGGCGATGTAAAACACGCCCTGTGTTTACAGAGGAGTCGGATGATTTACAGGCGATCCATAAATCTGTCCGGCCGCCGAGGTCCCCGAGTGCCGTGAACTCTTGCGTCATGCATACATTGTGTCTAGGGGATGTTCGCAGGGAGGACGGGCACGCACCCGCCGAGTGGATGAGGCCTTGTCGAACACGGACAGTGTATGCGATGTAAAACACGCCCCTCGTATTTACTTACCAAGATCCATAGAGCCTTCCGATCGCCGTGGTCTTCGGCTGCTGTGACATGATCAACACATCATATACGTTATGAATATTTATCTGTGTCATGACCAATGTACAGAAATTCCGTCTATATGTGATACTGATGAAAAAAACCTGATAGTATCTCGTACTACTAATAGCAACAATCGGAGCTCTAGTATATACAAAATTTCAACAAATATCATTATCTACACACACGTATCCCAATACCCAGCATATACAGCATTAACTGCGTATAGTTCATAAGCCGCGTTTAATATTGTGGAAAGCTCGGAAACTTACACACTAATCTTACATAATCTATATTGAAGAGTTTCAAGAGAATGCAGAGAATTCCTGAACACAAAAAAAAAGCGAAGAGAGGGTGAAGTCAGGGCAAAGTTTCCACCCGGGGCGCGCCGACCGAGCGGCCATTTATCATCCGCCGAGGAGCGACTCCGGAGGACGATAAGAGGAATACTCCCGATCATTAGACTTGTACGCTAATTTATGGAGACATCAAAATCAAGATAATTGCCAAAGAGGAGTTTGCCAATTGTGAGAAAATTGTAGGAATCTCAATAAGTACGTGTAGTATATCCGGATAAATGGTATTGTTTGTACGAGAAGTGCTGAGTTTATTACTCCCAGACTGTTGTCGTGGGCGTCGTAGGTAACAAATAGAAGCAATGGGATATAATCAATTCTTGTTTATAACAACAGACTCTTGAAATAATTTATTTATGTAAATATAATAAGGTAAATTTGTCTTTTATGAAAAATAATCAGATGTGATGGTTGAAAAGATCAATCAATTAAAAATACTGTACTAAGCGCTCAAAATGGACATACTGGTTTTAAATTAAACAACGGAAGTTATCTGATGAATTTCAAGTCTTTGGTAAAAAAAAAACATATCAATTACCCAATATTTATCAAATATGCAATAAATCTACCATATATAATATTTTCCAACCATAGGTATGCCAAATAGACATTTGCATATCAGAATCTTAATTTTCACTTAATTTAAATATCAGATTTGTTAAAAAAAATAAAAGCGCAAGCTATACTATGGTTTTGAGGTGTGGGTTAAAATTCCACCTGTGCCCCAAAAAATATATAAATTTGAATTTCCTGTGAACTGTCAACTTTTAAAAATATGATTATACTGTTAGCATAAAGAAATTTCAACAAAAAAAAAAAATACGCGCCTGTCAATAAACACATCCACACCGCATTATAACGTATAACAGCATAAATACACGTACGGGTCAGCACATGCTCATTGTGCCCTTAATGTGGAAAAACGTTAGGGATTTCCCCGATCCCTCTCGGGGGGTGAGTCCGGAGAAATGGGCGAGTCACGGGCCCTCCCGCCGAGGGCTCTCCGCGCGGGGCGGACAATAAGAAATCTCCGCCATAAACGGGATTGTTTTCTTTTTCTTCTGTGTATTAACAAAAAGCGAATTGTTTAAACTGCGCCCGGCCATCCGAGCGCTCGAAAACAAAGCGAGGCGAGCTCGGAGATAAAGCCCGGCTTACGAAAAACTCCCCTACTATTATTTTCACTGCGGAGCTTGTCCAAATAACTCGGATTGAATAATAAATAAACACGTTTAAACTGAATTATTCCGCTTTATAAATAAACGATTATACGAAAAAAAAAAATTTTATACTTTCTAAATATTAAGTTGCGCCGTTTTGAAGGTATTTTTTAATAAGCTACTTTGTAACAGCAGTGAGAAAGAATTTAAATTCATGCCGAAAACCTTTCAGACAATTTTTTTCTAATAGCAATTATTTTGCTTATTCACATGTATGTATTAGTCACAGCGAGGAAAACCAAACGTCAACCATTTTAGCCGACATTTTAACAAATATGGAAGGGTTGGGTTAGGTTAGGGCTAGGGAAGGGTCGGAGCACACGCGGGGTAGGGACAGGCGGCCTTTCAGCGGGGGCCCTGCAAGTGTGAAAAATTAACTAGAGTGCTCCATTACCTAAATATAAATACCTTTAGTACAGGCCCGCCTCCCGGAGTGACTACCCATTTCAAAAGAGATTATACAAATTGGACGCGATTCGTTATTATATTATGGATACATAAATTCCTCGTGTAGGCAGTGAATTCGCTATGAAAGTATTAGCCAACTAAAGGTACTTTGGATTTAATAATGAGAAAATTCGTTTTGTATTCTGGATACATAAGTACATAAGTTTGTTAAAAAAAAAAAAAAACTAAAATTGACCTTAAAAAATGACTATCCATAATGATGCTAAAAAATGTCTCAATCGTGACTGAAGTGTTTTATAAACCTTCTAACATATAATCTAACTTTATTGACGCAACATACTATATAATCAATTTATAGTTTGATACCCTTTATAATTGAAAAAGTATAAAAAACCTGCATGAACATTATTTTTTTACTTGCACTATATTTTTGTTTTCATTTTAGTTGTGTTAAGTTAAAAAATTAAACTCTAGCATTATCAAGTTTATTTAATTAAAACATTGAACTGTTAAGTTGCACATTTACTTTGGAACAATGGTCTTGCAACTGCCGCTTTTAATATCTTGTTTGCGTTTCAGAAGCCTTATAGAATTACTTCTAACTAATTGCCAATTATAATTGCATATTATTCTATGTTATTTGTTGCATTTGAATGATCAATGTATTTTTTTATTAATCATAGGGTTCAGGATTCCAATACGGATGAAAAAAAGGTTTTTGTCATTTTTTTCATTGCCTGGTGATTGTAAAACCTGTAAATGGTACCTTGATAAGATTAACCATGCTCAAGTACCTTCCTGTTGGTTTGCCTACTGTATTCTCTAATCGTGGCACTCTTTGTTCTATATATTATACATGGTTGAATTTAAATAACTAGTATTTAATAGTGATGCAAGAAGACTCATGCAAAATATACATAAAATGAGACCTTGTATATTAAAAATAGAGTATTGACTAGATTTCAAAGGAAATAAACATTTTTATGCTTATATGACCGCGCATTTTGTTTGTCAGTTTGAACGTGATGTAAAAAAATCTTTAGAGTTTAGAGTGGAAAAAAGCATAAAATAATTTAATTTATTGCCATTTAGTTGAAATTGCAATAAGTTTCCATTGTTTCTGAAAATTACAATTCTTGTTTGTTCTGCTGAAAAGTATAATATTCTCTGGCGCACCTACGCAGAATGACAATTAGTCAAATGTCTGAGCGTAAACTATCAAATTGAGCTCACGTGACAGATATGTTGATATACTTTAATACCGCTTATGCTGATTAGTCGAGTGATGGGAAATAAAATTGAATTGAAAATATACAATTCTCACAAATAGAGATATTTCATAAGCATTTGAACTCAATGATGATTTGAATTATGAAATTTGAATGATGAAAATTGAAAAATTGAATAATGAATTTCTTGAATTGAATTAAATGAATGTCTTAACAAATCACACAACAAAAAAAAAAAAAGATTTTTTCTCGAAACTAGAAACTCCAAGCGGATAAAAAATTGACACCGTATTCAAATATATATATATATACAAAATAAAAATAATATATGACACGTACAAAAGATGCATCTTTATGATATGAACTAAATATAGTTTTCGATAATAAAAAAAGTTATTTTATATAAATTTTATACAAAGAAAGCGTTTTTTTACATAAATAAAAGATACCCAAGGTTAAAATTAAAAACAAAAACATGAATCAATTTTAATTTTAAAATGCTTTTAAATTTGGGAGAAGAGTAAAATATTGATATGACGAATTCAATAGAAGCTCTAGCGATCGGATAGAAGAGCGATGGCCGATTTTATAATAAAAAATAAAATCGACGGAACGCATAAATTTTGGCAGACTCTTCGGCAGTAAAAGTTGCGATCCGATATAATCCTAGACTTAAAATACACACGTGTGTAAAGGAAACTGAGTTTTGAAGATATATATAGAAAATATTTGATCCGAAACATGTTCCCCGACAGTTTTTGCTAAAATGAACAAACTAATTACTTATTGTGGACCTATTCACGAAACGTACAAGTCGGCAAACTCCGATCATTTACTTTCAAAAAGAAAAACGGTTCAAAACAGATTAAGCTGTGTGCTAAGCTAATAAAAAAAAACAGAAAGTTATTTTCACCTGGAAACTTTTGCTTTGGTTAATTTATCATAATTTGAAAAAAAAAAAAAAAACGATAGCATTTAATATAAAAAGGCATGTAGTTTTATTCTCTAAATGAAAAATTGACATTTCATTTAAGTCAATATTATATTTAACCCAAAATGTGTAAGCCGTATCATATTAAGCATTTGCTTAAGTCAGAGGGCGAACAAGAGTCAACATTCTAACCACTGAGTTAACTAACCCAACTTACACAAAATTGCAATTTTGTACGGTAAGCAAACAGTGGTTCTCTATTATAAAACGATAATTTTATTAAGTACGAATATATTAATGTTATTCCCTAACCCTGCGCACCCGGCCACACGTCACTGCCGATGCACATTAGTAAGTCTGATGCAGTCAGAGTGCAGGGCTTGATTAAATAATGCTTCTGCTTATTAGGAGCTGCGCTTGCGTCTTACAGCACGTGAAGGTCAGATTCACAAGGTCAATTGCTCCGGCCCGTGCCGATCAGCCGAGATGCAATAAATATAACAAATATTCATTTTAAATTATAAAACTAAGCAGACAGCTTTTGTAGTCTTTCGCCAAAGCAGATCTGAATGAATTGTGGTTTATTGATTTCATAGTCCTGTCAAAGTTTTTATGACTTCAAAGTAAGATATTGCTAAAGACCTCCATACTCAACTGTAGCAACTCAACTGAAAATCGACCGAAATTTTCAGTCAGTTGTGTCGCAACGTGTGTAGAGAACTTCAGCGCCACAAATACGAATCACTGTCAAATATTTCACAGGTGTTTACAAACCAGGATATGAATATGAAATTTAGAAGTATAAACTTGATATTTCGCTCAGGGCAATAAACAATACTTGTAAATAACATGAGATTAGACACTTAAAAACACTTAAAAACAGATAATATGATATTATTTGTAAGTGAACTGTGTTACTAAATAATATATATTTTACATCAAAGGAATATATATATATTTTAGGAGTACGGAATACAGTGGATTTAAAAAAAAACATGTGCTTCATAGTGGGTTTTACAAATATGAAGTACCTGTGTAGAATAGGCGTGACGACAGTATCAAAGAATCAAAGAAATAATTATTTTAAGGGAAAATACATATTAAAAGGATTTAAAAAACTGATTTAGTTTTATTTAAAAATCTAAGATTAATAAGATTTTCAACAAATTAAAAGGTTAAAATACTGCAATCGGCCATTTTGACTGAAACACCAATCACAGCGCATGACGTCATACCATCGTAAACAACTCTATGGTATTCAAATTGGTCTATGGTCTTCAATGCAAACACAATGGCACGCCAGTTGACAATGATAGTTAATGACGTCAGAGCGGACGCGATGACGCGTTTTCGCGCACTTTTGAAAAAATATTATAAAAATGGCTTTAAACATCGTTAAACTCTAGTTTTTTACCGAAATAAAGTTTTTTTCGTAAATAGTAAACGTGTACCCCCATTATGGAAGAGGATTTGAAAATCTTTCGTCATGCCTATTGTCAATTTAGAATATTATCTAAAAACCTGAAAACTCAATGCGCTTCCCGGGAACGGAGATAGTAGACAAGTTTACGATTCATCAAGCACACTACCCCAGCCGACGTAGTCACCAGGAGGAGCATCAAGTTCCAAGAATAGTGTTTAAATTATTCAGTTTAAATAAGTCTCCAGCCTGAGGGCCTAATACATATTGTAACAATCGTCGCGAGCCGAGCGGGCGGCCGCTTCATCTCGGCACAATACACCGTCATTACCTCTTTATATAAAATTTAGCGCACAATACGTCCCCCGGCAGGGGGTTACTTGTCCATTACGACCTCCTCTTATAGTGTACTCTCAACTCGTGCTTTCTGCAGAGATTTTGAGTATAGTTTTCGGATTTAAACTCGTGTTAGATCGACTCTTTATTAAAGATTACATTCGGCGTAAAAAAAAGACGGATAGGCTCAAAATGTTATCATCCAGTTGTTTTCTGTCATAAATATTAGAACTTAGTTTTATATTTATAAACTATAAATCTCCTTTATGTTTAGTGCTTTTTCATATAGATATAGAGTAAAAGTTCTCGCGCATATACTTCCCAAATATCACATGTGATACTTTGAAAGTATCCTTATACATTGTACAAGTTATAAGAACTTGATAAGCACTGTAAATAAAATAACATACCGATACAATATTAAATGTTTAATAATGTGGAATAATTTAACGCAAAGTATAAAAGCATTGGGCTATTTCTGCATTTATGACACATATTTCCATCCCAAGGAGGTTGTAGATACCGCTGCAGTGCCGTTAACTTAAGTCGGGTCACCATCGCCCCGGTTTCAACTTGCACTGTGCCCCCGCCCCGGTACTTATCGCTGATTCAAGCCGGGAGCTACCGTGGCCCCACTCTCGACTTGAGCTACGCTTCCAGCAGAGGACTTGATGATTACTCAAGTTGGGAGCTACCGTGGCCCCACTCTCGACATGAGCTACGCCTGCGACCGAGGATTTGATGATAGCTCAAGCGTGGCCCCACTCTCGACTTGAGCTACGCCTCCGGCAGAGGACTTGATGATTACTCAAGTTGGGAGCTACCGTGGCCCCACTCTCGACATGAGCTACGCCTGCGACCGAGGATTTGATGATAGCTCAAGCGTGGCCCCACTCTCGACTTGAGCTACGCCTCCGGCAGAGGACTTGATGATTACTCAAGTTGGGAGCTACCGTGGCCCCACTCTCGACATGAGCTACGCCTGCGACCGAGGACTTGATGATAGCTCAAGCATGGCCCCACTCTCGACTTGAGCTACGCCTCCGGCAGAGGACTTGATGATTACTCAAGTTGGGAGCTACCGTGGCCCCACTCTCGACATGAGCTACGCCTGCGACCGAGGACATGATGATAGCTCAAGCATGGCCCCACTCTCGACTTGAGCTACGCTTCCAGCAAAGGACTTGATGATTACTCAAGTTGGGAGCTACCGTGGCCCCACTCTCGACATGAGCTACGCCTGCGACCGAGGACATGATGATAGCTCAAGCATGGCCCCACTCTCGACTTGAGCTACGCTTCCAGCAAAGGACTTGATGATTACTCAAGTTGGGAGCTACCGTGGCCCCACTCTCGACATGAGCTACGCCTGCGACCGAGGACATGATGATAGCTCAAGCATGGCCCCACTCTCGACTTGAGCTACGCTTCCAGCAAAGGACTTGATGATTACTCAAGTTGGGAGCTACCGTGGCCCCACTCTCGACATGAGCTACGCCTGCGACCGAGGATTTGATGATAGCTCAAGCGTGGCCCCACTCTCGACTTGAGCTACGCCTCCGGCAGAGGACTTGATGATTACTCAAGTTGGGAGCTACCGTGGCCCCACTCTCGACATGAGCTACGCCTGCGACCGAGGATTTGATGATAGCTCAAGCGTGGCCCCACTCTCGACTTGAGCTACGCCTCCGGCAGAGGACTTGATGATTACTCAAGTTGGGAGCTACCGTGGCCCCACTCTCGACATGAGCTACGCCTGCGACCGAGGACATGATGATAGCTCAAGCATGGCCCCACTCTCGACTTGAGCTACGCTTCCAGCAAAGGACTTGATGATTACTCAAGTTGGGAGCTACCGTGGCCCCACTCTCGACATGAGCTACGCCTGCGACCGAGGATTTGATGATAGCTCAAGCGTGGCCCCACTCTCGACTTGAGCTACGCCTCCGGCAGAGGACTTGATGATTACTCAAGTTGGGAGCTACCGTGGCCCCACTCTCGACATGAGCTACGCCTGCGACCGAGGACTTGATGATAGCTCAAGCATGGCCCCACTCTCGACATGAGCTACGCTTCCAGCAGAGGACTTGATGATTACTCAAGTTGGGAGCTACCGTGGCCTCACTCTCGACATGAGCTACGCCTGCGACCGAGGATTTGATGATAGCTCAAGCGTGGCTCCACTCTCGACTTGAGCTACGCCTCCGGCAGAGGACTTGATGATTACTCAAGTTGGGAGCTACCGTGGCCCCACTCTCGACATGAGCTACGCCTGCGACCGAGGACTTGATGATAGCTCAAGCATGGCCCCACTCTCGACTTGAGCTACGCTTCCAGCAGAGGACTTGATGATTACTCAAGTTGGGAGCTACCGTGACCTCACTCTCGACATGAGCTACGCCTGCGACCGAGGATTTGATGATAGCTCAAGCGTGGCCCCACTCTCGACTTGAGCTACGCCTCCGGCAGAGGACTTGATGATTACTCAAGTTGGGAGCTACCGTGGCCCCACTCTCGACATGAGCTACGCCTGCGACCGAGGACTTGATGATAGCTCAAGCATGGCTCCACTCTCGACTTGAGCTACGCTTCCAGCAGGGGACTTGATGATTACTCAAGCTGGGAGCTACCGTGGCCCCACTCTCGACTTGAGCTACGCCTGCGACTGAGGACTTGATGATAGCCAAGCGTGGCCCCACTATCGACTTGAGCTACGCCTGCGACCGAGTACTTGATGATAGCTCAAGCGTGGTTCTGCTCCGACTTGTGCTACGACTCCGCCCCAGGAGCCGGGCTACCATTGCTTCCGTTTCGACTTGCTCTACGCTCCCGCCCCGGGCTCGGCGCTGACATAAGCCGCGCACATTAAACGCGTAAGCCTATTTCGGTTCTTTCGACAACAACTGAGCTTTATTTTATGGCCTAATTACTGCGTAATGTTTCCGAGTTTCTGAGGGAATGCCAGAAAGTTAAAGTATTAAGTCTACTTATTAGCTAACAATCACTCGGGCAATGTTAGCGAAAAGCTTTTGACATACCGCAAAGTGGTTAATTTTGCTTCAAAGTACACAAGTAAACAGAAATGTTATTTCATAACACGTCGAATGAATGTTTATTTGTGAAATGTTTTGAAAATATCTGTTTGATAAAAAAAAAAATTCTTAGTATTTATGCTTATTTATGTTTATTCAAATAAGCTTTTATATTAGATACTATTATATACTAAAATTTTATTAAAAATCTTTTAATAAAATATGGGAATATTAAAGTCCATTTATATTATAATAAAGCTTTTATTAGTAAACGAGAAAATTTATAAACGAATTCAAAGGCTTTCAATTCATTTGTAAATTTAAAAGCTTTTACTTTGATTTATTATACATTATTTTAATAAATAAATATTTAAAGTAAAATTATTACATTTTAGGAGCAGATACGCCTTTTATTGTAATATTTATTCATAATTAGACACGCAAAAGCACGGTTTATCAATTCTGTAAGTATTCAAGCAATTCTGTTATAAATAAAAGATACTTCATTTTCAAGAATGAAAACCCAAATTATTTCAACAAACGTAACTAAACAAAACATCCAGTTAACAGCGGCTAAAATGTGCACATATTGTTTGATGCTTAACTTGAATAAATTTAAAATAACTTAGATGTTATGATATAACGTTATATAACAGGCAAGGGTTCGTCAAAGGAGGCGAACATGCGCCGCCCCGAGGGGGTTGGAACAGCCCCGCACTTGCAGGGGTGGCTGAGTGCTTGTTGGTACACTCGCGATGAAATCAGTTCAGCTGGGGTCCCTGTCGGCTTGTGGCACACGGGGCTGTTGAAACTTTCATACACAACCTATAACGAATTTAATCTCTATTACCACACTGCTCTGAACGTTCAATGTTTGCATGCGAATATGTGTGTGAACTTATAAGTGGTTTATTTAACATTAACTAGCTTATACTCAACTGAGTTTGACCGGAGAGTCGAGATGGAAATGGTAAGAAAAACAGGAGAGCATCAAATCATTTGTGATTTATGAACCATTTTACCAAACCATTAATGAATTCTTATGTTCCGATATTTTGTTCAACGTTTGTATCGAGTTGTTGCGTAAGCTTTTTTTTACTACAATTTATAGGGTCCAGATTATTTGAGAAAATTCGAGTTTGGTTTTAATGATGATCTAACTCGGAATCTAAACATTCAAATACACACACAACAAAAAGTGAAAATATCAATTTTATATAAAAATAATTAAATTGTAAATATAAAACCTCACTGAAGAAATTAGTTATAAGGTAAATGCAGAAGCAAATGATAAAATAATAAAAATGAGATATTTTCTATTCGTAATTTTGATAACAATCAAGTACAAATATTACAGCAAAATAATAATTTCCCAGTATTTTGAGACGAACGAAGTATGTTTTGAATTCGATAAGCATAAACCTGCCAGTAAATAAAAATACAAGACGTCAGAAATAAATAAATATCAATTTCTCGGAAAAATATACGTTTCAATGAAACAATATTTCCTTTGTACTTACTCTGTGCGATCAGATACTACTATCGTTTGCTAAAAGAAAAAAAATGATGAATCTACAATTAAGGCAAATAAAAAAATGTATACATCGCAACATCGCTGCTCGCAGAGATAACGTTTTGCAATGCCATTGTTTATACGTATGAAATATAATATTACATTAAGCGACCTATTATAAGACAACCAAGGCCATAAAATACATACAAAAACATATTTCAAAGAATATTTATTTATCGACTGAAATTATGCAATATGTTTTTAGGTTATCAATTTAAACATGAAACGATGAAAAAAAATCCATGATTTTTTCCTGGACAAAGGTTGTATTTAAATACATAATTCCTGGCTATTGCGCCCGGTGTTGTTTCTAATTCAACAACCGCAGTTTTATAAATTTTAATACAAGTCACTATTAGAAGCATTGATGGTTGTTGGGATATTTAAAGGCTTTGTAAGTAATATTATAATATAAATATAACTGTAATGTCGATGGTTTAATTGTTACTGTAACTGATATTTTTAGTCCAACAATCTTAGAAAATCTGAATAGGGAGTTAATCAAATACTATAAATTAAAGAGTTGGAAACTTTAGACAGTGGACGAATATTTTGAGACTGTTTATGCTTTGTGAGGCTGTATAAGAGACACCGGGGAAGTAACAGTGCAACTTTTATAAAAATAATGATTTAATTTTAAACCGAAGCCCCATAGTCGATCAGCAAAAACTGGAAAACGTAGTTTAAAATTTGGATGCGGCATTATATGCACGATCTATACTATACGGACGACTCATCACAACCGACCAATAAATTTCAATGCTGTTGACCATTTTTCTTTTTTTAGACAAAATCGTAGAAAAAAAAAAACGTTGATGAACGACGTTGGTTGGCGGTTGTTTTGTGGGGTGTGTAGAGGACTTTAAAAGCTTTCATTTGCACTTCAAGCACACCAAAGATTTTTTTCAAATTATATGCATTTACGTATAAACAAAATCAAAGACACATTTAAATTTCGCATTGGGATGATTTGGGATGGGAAAGTAGAAAGTAAGTAAATTAGAACCAAACTGACAAAAACACTAGAAGTATTAAAATAATCTGAAAGCGTTAGAGCACTATGGAACCATTGTCGAAACATAACATTAAATTTGTTGTTTTTTTTTTTTTTTTTAAAAGATAATAAAATGTCTCTCAGCGTGTCGCCGGATGTAATGGCGGAGCGGCGATGTAGCCGGGTACGTTGATTTGCGATACAAGCACATTAAATTATGACAAAGTGCCTCACACGCGGGGTGCGGCGGTGGGGGTCGGGAGTCAGGGGGAGGGACCCCCCGGGGACCCTGGGCGGGGAGTCCGAGCGCCGGGCAAGGACCGTGAAATAAGGAGCCATGTCTGTGTTAATTAAACAAGGTCTTTTTTGTGCCTCGCTTTTTTTCGTCTCGTTAATGTACCGCTCGGTTTTAATTAGATGATTCGTTTTATCTTCCCGACGTTGTATTTTTCTGTATTTATAGCTTCGGATGTAAACAAGCTGCATTTGTATACAAATCTATTTTAAAATTAAAATAATTGAAACAGTGAAGTGTAAAACAAAATATGATTTAGTGCTTCTCGCAGATTGATAATGCAAGGTCGAAAACCTCACACGGGGAGGTTTCGACCGTGGCTGCAACTACAGAAGAGAAGAGTAGTCAAATTACACCGAAGTGTTACTTTTTCATTGTTAAAAACCTTTCTAGGATATATGAGAGCACACAAATTTAGAACGGTAAGACTTGGATAAATTTATTGTGGTGGCCCTAGTATGTTAAAGTTATGATTGCGATTTACTCACGCTTTTCCAGGTTAGGGTAGATTCTGTTCCTTCACCCAATCCACTGAAAAGTAGGGCCTGTTTTCAACTAGCAATAATCGCACCTCGGATAAACCTCATTGGTTACGATATCGCCACTGCGCAAAAACACTGTTATATTGTCCCAAGAACTTTGATTTGGTTGATTCAATGTGTGTCGTATTAAAATTTAAATATTATAAGTTAAAATAGATAATTAACACGGTGCAGTCAAAAGTTACAATTTAACAATTTAATATTTATACATAAAATGGTTGTATTACTAAGATAAACCAGGCATTCAAGTAAAGTAAAAAAAAAAAAAAACCTTATTTGTAGGAAACCTTTTAAGAACGCTGAGAACAAACCGTAAGGGAAGAATCGCGAGCGGGAGCCTCCAGAAGTGAGCCGAGAAGGGAAACGCGGCAGAATAAATATTGTTCCTGCGAAATGAAAAGACAGCCAACAAAGAATGATTCCTGGAAAGCTTCCGACAATTAAATTACGACGCTCCTGAGTCTAAAAAAAATACCGCGGGCGGGGGTGGGCGGCGTAATGACAATAATGGATTTGTCTGAACAGCCCCCCGCCGGAAGCGCAAACATTGCCTTGTGTGAATAAAAAAAATATGCACTACTCGCTCGCAAACACACCTGCTGATTCGAGGCATGCATGAGATTGACCAAGTGTAACATGCAGGCTTATTGTGTATACAACATGTAAGTAATCGATCCACACCTTGATCTCAAAAACAAAAACACCCAATAATAATTAATTGGCGATTTAGGGATGAGAATAATGCGATGACAAGAACACCACACCTGCTGATTTGAGACTCATATTCATGATGTATTATACATACGAAACGACAAGAAAAATTCCTAAAATGTGATGTTATTAAATAGCCTGAACAAAATATATAATATTGGATTGATTTAAACAATAATCAAAACATTTAATACGTTTTTAAAAAGTGTATTTTCTGCGATGTATATTTTAGAATTGAATTTTTTTTTTACTAAAAACTTTGATTTAAATATTAACATAAAACCGCTGAGTATGACAGCTTCGAACATATTTCAATACCCAGAAATCTAAAGTTTTTGAAATTATTTTATGTTAATATTTTTTTACATAGAAATGTAAAATAAATATTCAAACTGTTCACTCGCAAACATTTCAGTTGTATTTTCATGAAGAAATTAAAATCCTACTAAAAAAACATATTTGTAAACATGAAAAACGCGGATAAAATAAAATCATCGAACATAAATAGAAAATCTTATTACATTTACAATTTTAAGTACATAAGCTATTGGCTTTATCGTCTTATCTCTTCGTGTGGAAGCCATAATATAAATAAAGTACTTTCGGCGTCAGTAAATTTTATTTTCCTCAGGTTTCCCTGAGAGAACAAGAATGAATAAGTCAGTGTGAATTAGTATACCGAGACAGCGGCGGTACTGCTATAGAAGCCCGAGAGCCTGGCTTTCGTTTCTAAAATGACGCAATTCACATATAAGCTAATTACTAATATTTTCAATATCCAGTTTGGAAAAATCACGAATTTATAAATTTAGATGTAAAAAGTATACATTAAATTAAATTTAAATTTTCATTTCCAGAGTATTGTTTACATTGTGCGCTCTTTTCAAACATTTTTAATATCGAGCACAAACATTTTCTAACGAGGATCATTTTAAATATTCGGTGGATTTTATTCGCAATTTAATTACAATGTCATAGCTGGCATGATTTAGTCTCCACGGCATGAGTGAGTTACAGTTCGAATTTTCACCAGTGACGTCCTGAAAACGAGCATTATGGTTTTTCTTTTCAAAACAAATAGAGATGAGTTCATTGCAGTAGAATGGACAGCCGTTCAGACCAAAGCGGAATTTGATGAAGTGAATCAGTACTTAAGACTTACATACTTCTTGTAGACTTAATTTGCAGATAACAATATTTCATTTTCAATATGAAATAAAGATTTGCATGCCAACGCCACGTATACGCGGTCGATCACGCATGCAGGTAATGAGGTATCTTTCTCTAACCGCGAATGTAGAAAGGGCTTGCTGTATTTTGTTGGTAATAGCACGCCACTGGCTGCAAAATATGCAGAGTACAAGTAAAGCCGAGCACGACTCCGGAACGTCTCGCCGACTTGTCATCCGATCCGATCCGATCCGACCCGCGCGCACTGAGAGTACTTCTCGGGCGTCTCGCGAGACTAGTAATGGGCGATGGAGTCAACTCGCAAACATGCCAAATTAACATACTAAGCTTCGAATCGAATATAGTATTTATAAGCCAAGGCCGCGTAGCGATCTGCATAGAAACAAAATCATTTTTCAATAATAATCAGAAGCGCATAAAATTAATTTAAAAACACTAAAGAACTTTATCAACATAATTATCATTTCGAAAAATTTAAATAAACGTACCTGGCAGCAGCTGCTTATTATTTTTTAAATATTTTCAATAATACATACAAAATTGTACTTTATTACGGCAGTAAATATGTCAATGGGCGTAGAGCATAGGTTCCCAACGAGGGCGGTACCGGGTAGCTATCCAAGGGGGCGGTGGCGGGTCCAAGGGAAAATGGGGGGCGGTATGTAATACCTCTATGGTATTTTTATATGCAAAATAATTGGTATAATTATAACTGTTATGTCAAAGGAGGCGTTGGAATTTTGTTTTCTTGTCAAGGGGCGGTGGTCAATAAAAGGTTGGGAGCCTAAATCAGTTGCTCTACGCCAGTAGAGCAACTGATTTCTTCCCGAGGCCGCATATTTTTAGCAAAGCACAAGAAGAAGCCTCAGATGCAGCCGACCATCAGCTAACAAAATAAAACATGTGTAAAAAATATTAAAGTCCAACAGTAAGGGAAATGTTTGGAGGAAAAATTGTTTTAATGCAGGCTTTCAGCGATTTCCTTGTATACACAAAGCAAATGTCAGAGTAGCCACATGCCGGATATAACCGGCTTTGCCTGTGATATTTTCGAACCGTTCACTTCATGCAGATTAGAGTTAGACTCCTATTAATACTAAGAACCACATCGAATCATTCACGGCGATGGACGCAGTTCCCATAACATAGTATTCCAATGTTGCGAGCAATAACGCGGTCGTTAAAAATATTCCATTTTATTTGTCAGAAATTCCAAAACAGCTGGCTTTGATTATTTGCGAGAACACTCCGACCGGGAATATCTTGCAAATAATAAATGGCGGAGTGCGCTCCGGCGACTCCGCCTCGACGAATGTTTGACACACAAAAGTGTGTCTGGGAAAGGGAAGATCGGAGACTTGAAATTTATTCCGCATTGAAGATCTGCTGGCGTCTCGGTAACATTACCGACGTAGTCAATTCAGTGAAATAATATTTCATGAGGAATATTTTATTATTCCGATTTCTCATCTGCCGCTGAATAGGGTTGTTGCTTTTATTCTTATTTCAGAATTATTAATGCTCGTCTACCTGCGCGTACTCGCAAATATCGTAAATTTATTCAAACACAGTTGGAAGATGAATTGGCGTTTACGTAAAAGTTTGTCGCTAAATTGTAACATTTAGCATGACTGATTTATCAACAAGGTTTACATCAAGCTATAGGCTTAGCATCCTTTAAGAATCTATTGGTATTTATTTCTATTCATTGTGCATCTGAAAACTTTTATCTAATATAAACGAAATATAATAATTACTCGGGAACAAATTTTAATATTACATATATTAGAATTATATTGTGTTTTTTGCCCCAATAACAAGTTTTTGCTATGTTATTACAAAAAAACCCGTAGATAGTTTTTAAAAATATAACAAAAATGCAGTAACCTCTGAATTGAGGAATAATGAGAAAATGGGATTGTAAATGGATATTTTTTCTATAATAAAATATAGCTTCTTTCAAATAAAAATCGTTTGTATAATCATTAATATTAAGTCCAAATGAAATTTAAATAAACATAATATATCATGATATTTTTTTTATTAATCCAGCCAATTTAGTGAAGCGTTTAAATTCAAACAAAAGTGAGTACAGTAATACCCCACTTTATGCAACCTCGTTATGCGCGGTTTCACTATAACGCGAATTTCAAATTTCGTGTTACAATGCCTCGCATTACGCGAATTTCTTATTGAAGACTATGACTTCTCTTAACAATAAAAAAACAGCGTTGGGTGTTATGAACGTATTTTACAAGAACGTAAAAGAAACGACAATAGATGTATTTTTCAGTAAAAATAACATGTAATACTGCATAAAGTGTTCTTAGAATAAAAGTGATTGATCCAAATGATTCTTATTTTTTTGTATTAAGTTTTGACTGTGTATGTATGTTTAAACGTAAATCCCGATATACGCGAATTTTTACATAACGCGATTTTTTCCGGAACGCATCCTTCGCGTGAAGCGCGGTATTATGGTATGGAGCATTAAAACTCTGGGTGTGGCTATATTTCAGAAGTATTTCCGTGTGCAGGCAATCGCAACCCAGTTGTACAAGGATAATTTGTATGAAAGCAATAAAAGCAGCGACAGCAGTCTCACGGTCTGTCGCGCGGGGCGGGCGGGGCGCGAGGGCGGCCCTGGCAAGTGGGTCAGGGCGGCCCCGGCCAGGGAGGACTTGGCGCATCCCCTCGACTGTGCGATAACTTGTCCAGCGAGTAATCCTCGGAATACTATATATAATACTATGTATAATACAAATACACGGAATACATCACACAAACCCGTGGTGCAGTCGAGAGAGGTCACGAGCAGAACAATGAGTTTTTCGCTTTAATTATCATATGTCTATTTTTTGTATTGAACGTCAATCAAGTGCGTATTTATTACCCTCATATTAGTAATTATATAATAAACCCGTAATGGGTAATAAATACGCACTTGATTGACGTTCAATCCAAAAAATAGACATACGTTTATGATGGTGCGCGTCTTGGCTAAATTAATAGATTTTAAAAATAATATCCAGATTGGATTAAAAAAAACGCTTCACTAGTTACTTTGTTTAAAAAGTCCAATGCTTGCAAATCACTAAATATTGGTTGACCTGGGAACATTGGTTCATATGTAGAGTGTGATTGTTAAAAATTCTCGATTAATGGATGTGGTTCGTTAGTACAATGGCCAGTACACCGGCCATGTAAGCCTGGGGATGTGGGTTCAAATCCCACACAAATCACGATGATATTTTTCTGAGTATTTCTTTAATCATCTTCTATGTGTGAACTAATGTGCCTAATCATATTAGTAATACTTTAATTATCAATCAGCTTTGCACGATTCGAGCTCCGATCGCGTGTCTTTAACGTCATAGGGCGGCGGCATCCGATATATATTTGAAAAGAAATTGATTTCAAAGACATGGGGTTCAATGATTTGTGCGACCCGTGTGGCGTATTTGAGAGATTGTCGACAGGAGTAACTGGATAAAACTGAGATTTATTAACATAAAATGACTGCAAACCTGTAGAAACCCCAGCGTTTACGAATTTTAATTATTAACATTAATAAAATATTAACAATTCATCCGTTTTACAACAAATCACACCACCACAGAGATATATTTTAAAACATCCCTTTTACAATTGGCACATGGTACAATGCATATAACTATTGGCCGAGAAATAGGTTAGAAAAGTTTGCCAAAAACAAAGCATAAATTTGTTATGAACAATGATTTTCAAGATGCCTCGGAGATGAATTGCAATAATGAATTAACAAAGGACCTATTAGACTCTTAATCAAGTGGACAGAGTGGCGACTATGGTCTACTGAGTTTCTTTAGTCACAATACGAAATTAATCCAGTTTTATTCCAAAAGAAGACGAACAAAAGTTTTTGGCTAAAAACCATTGTTTATTTTATACAAGATGTCTGAAAGTCATGGTATCATTCGAAGAGGGGAGAACCATTTTTATTAGCTTAAGAAAAGTTTAGTCAAGGTGTTTGCTTTGTATAAAACCTGTCATTATAATAATATTAAACTCAATTAATTTATTCTCTCACCAGAAATTACAACTGAAGCCGGCAGCAAACTTAACGTGACGTTTTCAATATAAGAAGTTTTCTAATATCGTATCAAGACAAATATTTTTTAGCTTACATTTTATACAATAAAATCACAATATCACCTGTAATTACAAACCCTCATAACCGAAAAGGTAGACTTTTACAGAAGGTGAAAAAAAAATTTTTTTCACAAAGCTGTTTTAATTTCAAATTTGTACGTTACTTTTTTTAAAAAAATTAAGATATTATATTATACAATTCAACTGTATTGCAGAAATATCGCCCCTTAATAAAAAAAATTGTTCATATATAAGCTCATTATGCAAGACTTTGCTTTTTAGGGATTCGGTACAATATAATACTCCAGAACCAAGATTCTGCACTTTTGTATAACAAATTGCAAGATAGCAATAACTAAAATATGTTTTTTTCTGTGAACTTCGTTTTCAGAAATATTTAGAGGAAAATTTTGGTTCGCGAGTATTATGAAAAAATAGAAAAGTCGAATCTAGCCTATCAGCAGAATAAATATTCAATGCTATTCGTAAACACAGCATAAAGCTTGGGCGAATACGTAAATGCCGCGTTTATGAATAGGCACGGTGATTGTAAGGAGCTTAGACTTTGCGAGAATCTTGGGACAGTTCAAGGTAATTTCAACAAATTAACTTCAGTCACTTTATGGAGTAAAAATAATATTAAACCGCCACGAATAAGTGGAGATGGATGGCCGCGTTTATGCGTGTTCAAAGAGAATTTCAGTAATATAATTCAGTCAATTTAGGAGTAAAAGTACTGTTAAATCGCCACAACTGGGAAGAGTTATATGGTGCGCGTTTAAAAAGAATTTCAGTTAAATTATTAAATCAGTTTAATACAGAGTAAAAATACTGTTAAATCGGCGCGAGTGAGTGGAGTTGGATGGTTCGCGTTTATTCGCCTTTAAAATTACCCACGCCAAAGTTGTTGTGCTGCAAAGTTTGCCTATAGAAGAAAACTATCAGACTCGAGGGTAAGCTGAAGTATGGGGGAGAGCTCTAAGCACTCGATCGCTTTGCATAAACAGCAGATCGCGGTTATCATAAAGCCATTCGATGATTAGTTATTTTGATTTAAAATAAATAAATAAGCCGAGCCCCCTTCGAATGGGGTCAGTGTAAAATAATCAGAGCTTATTGTTGGATTCGAATAATAAATCCCGAAAGCCATTAGAGTTCACAAAATGGAATCAAACAGCTGTTTTATTTGCTAGACTGTGCTGCGCCTACCTGGCCAGATTAATATTTTTTATAGAAATATATTTTTTAAATGTGAATCTAGATGTTATCCACGAGGGGGAGACTTAAAAAATCCATTTATTTCAACAAGGAGTCTATAAACCTTTCAATTCTACAATTAATTTATTATTCTATGGTCAGATATGACTGCAGGATGTTAGAAGTCATTAAGAGCAATTTCATCAAATGCCATTTAACAAAATTGTTATGTGTACAGAAAAATCTTATGTATCTAAAAATGTTTTTTAATAAAGTAAGTGTTGCGCATTTTCTAAAAAATATATAGTAAAATATGACTTTTCCAATGAAATAAATATAAATTGTACAGGAAGAATGCTTCGAAAAGTCTATTTATTGTAGAGTAGATCATGCGACGAATTATTATGAACTTCACGTTTAATATTTAAAAAAAAACTATCCTTTCTACTGTCGGATAGTTTTATTTATAGTTGACCGCGTTTTGTCGTCAGTACATAATATGTACACAAATAAAAATGAAGCCACGTATGGATAAATAAATTAGTCTAAAAAAGCGGTGGTGGCAATAAGGGTGCATATGTTTCAAACAATTTTTACAGATCCACAATGGAGACTTCGTTATAGTAAAATAATATTTAGTAGGGCGCGGAACGGTACATTGTATGTCGTACAAGGACAAGGATACAATCGAGGCGAGTTCCAAGAATAAAGGGTGAGTTTCTATGGCATTTCATTACGGGCGGGGCCGAAGGGGCGAGCGACGAGCAAGCATCCCCGCATCATATTTGAAATTCAATCCGAGATTGTAAAGAATACCAAATTGGAATATCGGATTTACAGAAATAATCCAATACCCGGTCTAGTGTTTGGAGCCGCGGGCGTCGTGAGTGCTTAAAAAAGCTCGCTAGTAAAAAAGTAATGTCAGTGGTGCTTCATGGGGCAGAGCTAATTGCGTGCTGCCCCACGAAACGAAGAAAAACAATCAGGCTTGCTCAGAAGAAATCACGCAGGTACAGCCTCGGAAGTAGAAGTTGTCGTGAAGTAGAAACCGGCTCCGGGTGAGTTACATCATTGCGAGAGAATGCAATCGAAAATAAAAAAAATCACTATCTAACCGAGGACTGATACACGGGCACGAGTTGGCGGCAACTCGCTGTGTTCCTAGCGTGAGCTCGGAAAACCTAAATGCTACTTTGGAAGTTGGGCGACGCCCCAGCTTAGCCAGACATATAATCCACCGACAGTGGATTTGATTCCATTTGGCATTATAATCGAGTTCGGTAGTCGGACTCCCGTCCAGCGGTCGGACAGAGTGTCTGTCGTATATGGAACATCAAATTTAATATGCTTTATTTTGTACTAAGTGAAATTTTGACAATGAAACAAAACTATCAGTAATATTGCCTGGTAAAAAAATAATAAACTCTGCAGCTAAAACAGCTAAAATGCTATGTAAAGTCAAATTTATTGTATTATAAAAATATTTTTCTCTTAATATTTAAAATAAAAATAGCAGTACAATATCATGAAATTGTTGAACTTTTCAACATAGTTAAAATATTAAGAACGAAAAAGGTATAAATTTCTACCCTCTGTGTCAATGCTAGGGGAGGAAATTAGAGTTAATTTTGCATGAAACACATTTCATTTTGGTATTTCTAGAGAAATTTAAAACCTTTTCTAAAAAATATTCTACGATTCTCTGAAAGGAATCAAAATCGATTTTATTTTGAAATTCTTGAGCCAAAAGCACTAAGTTACCATAAACTCAGTGTTGAAAAAAATATGCTCTACAACTACGTAATCAACTTTGGGTTTTCGGTCCTCTGATACCCGGAAGAGTCCTTTCCCTCTTCGAGTCGGTTCCACTTCACAATCTGTGATTAATTCATTCAATTTGTCGGAATTGTTTACAAGAAGCGGTCGGAAAATTGTAAAGGTATTCTCACAATTATACTGGATCGATCAGGCCCCGGCAAGGGGTTTCAATCAATTTTGCCAACTCAAATATTTCCATAAGACGAAAAATAAATAACGAAGATAAAGACAAAAGAAGGTTATTAATCTGGCAATTATAAACAGGCGAAGCATGCTGTACTGTCCTTACCCTTACCCTGTTTACAATAGTACAGCAAGGCCTTTATTTTTATCCTTCCCACAAGCTAACGTTATCAAAACAGCTGATAATTATAATCTTTATTTTTGGTGTAACGCGTATCACGGGTAACTTTACTACACATGACGTCACAGAGTGGCAATTTTGATAAAATTATAGTCAGTTCAACATTGAAACTATTCTAGTCGCGTGTGTAATATTTTAATCTATCCTTAATTTCATGAAGTTACGCAATTTTTAATGTACTTATATTGTTTGTAAAAATAAGAAATTTCAGATTAAATGAATTAATATTTATTAGTGTTTTAAATTTAAAATACTAAGTGGATCACTATACAATAAAATATGTTGCCTATATGTTTGAAAATTGTTTAATTATTGATTCTTTGAGTTTTTTTTACTGAATACTGTCATTTTTCCGAAATAAATATGACTTTTATCTTCTAAAACATTAATAACGATACAAAATATATTTGGATACAAAACTAAAATTAATATGATCCGAATACTATAATTCGTGTACGGGAGGCACCACTAGAAAAAAGCGTATTATTTATACATAAAATGTTATTCAAGAAATATATGATTCGCATATAAAAAGCAAACGCCCTTAATACGGCATAAAAGAAAGCAATATACGTCGTAAAATATTTTATACGTGGACAACATATTTACGTCGATTCCAGCTATTATCTCAGCAAATAAATCCTCGACGGCGAATAGCGGGCATATTAATATGCGAGAGCCCTGCGAGTACACGCGCCGGCCATAGCTTCCACTTGCTTGATATACGACTGGGATATTAGCGACAGTGACATGCACTTTATCAAAACATATATCTGTATCGTGTAATCGACCTTGCTCGGCCGAGTAGCAACCTTGGTGGTTTCCAAGCAAGAGATCCAAGAATCGAATCCAGGTTGAATATGATTCTGTTTAGTAGTTATCTAGCGTAATAATATCGTTTAAGTCGAAATCCCTCTCCGATACACTATCATAAGTTAGGCTGGGATAAGTAGGATTGTGATTCGAATCCTGCCAGCATCTCGGAAAATATTTTTCTCGTCGTTTCATGGGTTAACCATCCCCGAGTGCGTATTGAAGCAAAAACAATTTCAAAATCGTCCCCGCCCTTATTCCGTCGGACCATAGGAGCTCAATAGGCCGGAATCAGGGAGGAGACTGAGATGCGGTGGGCTGCTGCAGAGGAATGGAGAGATTGCACGGACTCCCCGTGCCCTCAGACTACAGCGACTACCCCCTACACCGGGGGAAGGGGGGACATTTAAAATAAACATGGGGTGTGAGAGCAGGGGAGGGCGGAGTGGTAATTTGCAATCGATGTTTCAGGGGATTTGATTTTTCGGCGCGGCTTTGGAGTAACCGATAATTCATCGAATAAGGATTTCAAAATTCAATTTGCCAGCAACTTAGGACGTAAGAAAATAACTTTATTAAAATAAATATTGAAAAAGTCCTTTTTTGAATTGAATAACGGTGATTATTGTACTTTTAATAGATTAATACGATGGTAAAACAATTCCTTATGCGAAGTTATTCACATAGAAAAAATTGTTTATAATGGCGTCACAAACTGCTTTGTACTTTATTATTTTACCGCCAATATGCTCTGACACCTAAGAAATACCCATATCATAAAAAAAGGCTGTAAAGCCTGCGACACCAATAAACCTTACTTGGATATGACTGCATTACTCAATAATTTGAAACCACTAAAAATACTCGAGACGCGGTGCCATTGCCCGAGCCGGTGCCATGAACAAAATAAATTTTACTGAAACTATAAAAACAGGGAAATTTATAAGCATACAAGTAAAAATAACGGAATATTTCGAAAAATCTGTATGGTGTCACGAATACAGGTTTCTAAAAATAAATATTAAGTAGATTGTGAAAATAGCTTTGGAAATGTGATATGTTCAAGGATTTCTTCCCAGTTTTTCTAGGTGTGTTTGATTATATATTAAAAGGAGTCGAAATCCTAAAGAATGAGTAGTTTATTTTCTCCCTTTAGTTTATTCTTTAAAAAAAACCATTCGTAAAGACACATATTCAAACATCGTTAACTATACTAAAGTTATGAATAAACCAAAGAATAATAAATGAAAGACCCTTTTAGGACAGAGATCGATCCCATAAACTCTCTATCAAGAGTCAGCAGTGTGACCCCCGAGTAAACAAGCCTCCTTATCGGTTTACGAAATCCCAAAAGCACACATAATACACAAAACCTGTTACAGCGCTCAGATTTTTGTTTGATCTATATTTAAGCTTTGGACGATTTGGATTAATGGTATGCTTTACTGTTGACACCAGATGAATTGTGGTGAGCAGAGTCCCCCAGCTGTAGCTTGTTACTGCCAATTTAAACTGCATGGATATTCAGCACGAGGCTGGTTCCCACGGAGATCTGGGCCGAGCTTCTCGCGCTCCACTCGTCCCCGCTTATTCCACCAAGATAAATTATAGATTACATAAATAATATTCCCGTACTTGAAAACGTGGCAATTTTGACTAGTGCACAATGATTGCCGTAATAATGCTTTACTTATCTGAATGTTCATCATTTCGATTTACATCATAATTAAATGCTCCTAAATGTGTAACGAGCAGAATGACGACTGACCAATCCAATACCCGAAATTTGGAATACAGCATTGATCTGTTCTTCAAATACATACTGTGATATCCATCATGCTCCGTCTGCTATTTGTTAGTCGAGAAACTATTCTCCGACTGCTTTTCTCATAACAGAAAAACGAACAACCAACCCGTGTTGATATTTATAGACTAGATCTACGATTTGGATTTTTTAGTGAATACATCCGTTAAACACCAAAAAAAAGAATTCTCTTCATGTTAGTTATTATTCATGGGCTTCACAAACTAAAGTCGCTTCCGAAGCCTTACCTTCATATATAAAAAAAAAAAAAAAAACAGAAAGTCGCACTATCCACTTAGGCATGTGGGAATTTTAAATAAGAAAATACGATAGGGATAATATTACTTACTACAGTGTATGAAAAATCACACGATATTGTTTAAAAAATACCAATAGGTATTTTCAATAAAATTAGCACGCTTTGGTGTCTTAGTGATTTCTATCAGTGCAAATAAATGTAAAAACAATTTCCCTGCCGCGCTATTTTTCCGTCTCACTTCCTGAACGAAGCGCGTTCCCCTCAGTTGGTGCGGCGCAGAGTACGTCACTTCCGGGGACTATAACGAGGTCCTCGCGTCTCTGCAGTGGTCGCGAGGCCCCCCCACCTCGTTAGCAAGTTTTATGGGAGGCCCCTGTATTCCAGTGGTCATTTTTTACCATCAAGTGGACACTTCTGGTAGTGTCATGAAAACCTACGCGGAACTATCGGAGAATACGGATTTTCGTTTTCTAGGCGAGAAGCTTTTAGTGAAAGTAAAATCGAGTATTTGCACAGACATGTCTGACACGGGCCTTGAGGATATATATGATCGTATCGTACGATTTCTACACTACTTTTTACTGTATTATACGGTTATCTAAGCACTTGTGAAAAAATATTTTTTTTAAGAATAGGTGTTATCATGAACATTGTATCCGCAGTAAAATTCAATACGAAACAAATTAAGGAAGTTAAGATATTTAAAGAGGATAGGGGGATTAATACAAATGATATTTAAGGCAGTTGCTTCCAGCCTTTTTGTGATATGTATAATACCTGGCGAAATCGTGTCATTTAATTAATTTAATTGTTATTTTATTTTTCTACATCAAAATTTGATTTTTTTACAGAGTATTGAGAAATCTATAAATTATATTTATCTATTTTTTATTATTTAAATAATGTCCTATTTCAGGGTAAAATAAAATCTTGAAGATGTTGAAAAATTGAATAAAATGACGACTTTTCAAAACCAAAGTTTGTTAAAGATTTTTTTGTTTAATTTTTAAAATAATATATCGCACAGGGTATATATTTAATCTTCTCACTCCAATTGAAAAAAAGACTTTTAAACGTTTAGGACTCTTGGAAAAGAGACATGACGAATCTCCAAATTCCTACTCTTCAATCGGAAAAACACATATTTATCATATTAAAAGAAGGGATGTATCAAATTTTTTGCATTTAATTTTTTTTTATTGGTGCAGTCGATTTTTCGCAAAACGGACTAGAAAATGATCAAAATAACTCGATTATGGGACCTAGATCCTTAAGGATGAAATCGAAAACGCCGGGCAAGATAAACTAAAGGAGCAGTGCTTACCGACAAAGAGTCTCGGATTTCAGCGTCATTGATTTCATCGGTAATATTTAAAGACGAAATACAAAAACTTGTAATACGATTAATCAGAGCCTCCCAACCACTGATGTATTACCGGATGCTGTATCGCCCCTCTCGGCGAGAGGAGACATCCCCCTGCGGGCATTACTGTCTCCCTTCATTCTCACACTTTCCCTTATTATTTTTCGGCCCGCTCGGGGCTGCCCGGCGCTAACAGCATTTCGGTGACAAGACGGGAAAGTTTCGTCGGCTCTTCCTGTCACCGGCGCGGGGACTTATTCCCTTGACGGGGAATTTCAAACGGAGAAATTTAACGACTATTCGAAACTAAGCCTCGGCGAAAACAAAATAGGCAGTGACAGCTGAAATTACCAAAAAAAAAAAAAAAACGTCGCCCTAATACATCTTGTACACCCACAATTGTTCTTTTATAAAACAAACTATAAAAGTATTTAACTAAAGGTAATAATTTAGCGAACTCAAAACTTTGTTTTGCAAAAAAATGACCAAATGATAAAGCGTCAGAATAAATAGATTAAGGTATAATTTAAAAAAACTAAACACAACCATGTAACATTTTATTTGTGATATGTATAATAATTATAACATGTATTCTATTAGTTATTATTTCTGTTCCGGAGACGAATGAAAGAAACCAAACCGATGTCATAAAATATTTTCCTTTTATTAAATCGTTTCATCAATTTTGTTACTAAAACATACCATAAATGGTAAATAACAACAGAATAACAGTAAAGTATACAGATTTGGTTGTTTTCCACCTGAAGTACAATTCTCCGGATACCAAATTGCTATTCAGAACAATATTGTTTCAAATAATATTGCAAATTTATAAAGCGGTATGAATTTATTATTGTTTATATTATACAATACGAGTAGGTATGAAGTTTATATGTTTTATATTAACTATACAATTATTATATATATAATCAAAAAATCATAACATTATGGCACAAGTTTGCTGTTAGTAGGCCTATTAATCCATATGGTTCATAAAGAAAGAAAAACATGGTGAATCATTTTATATTATTCCACCCTTATCTTTTTTATAAACAGATATTACCGCACATAAAACAAACCGAGGCGTGGAGAATACTTCGAAGATTGGTTCTGGCGCGAGAGTTTATTTTTTTTTCGACCAGATCACAAAAACTAAACCATACTTTATATTATACGCGCGGGTTTATGGACCAATACAAAATAAATATAAAAACAATAGACTGTTTAAAGCTATTCTCTAAAATCAAAATGAAGTGATAGAAGTTGTGGAATTGCCACTGAGTTATTTTAGTCACGAAACTAATATAAAAGATACGATGAAACAATAATATTAGTATTTTATTTATTTTTTTGATAATAATGAATGAATATTTTAGGGCGTCAATTCGTTTATTGTTGTATGAACTGTTCGCCGCTGGTCCTAGAGGGCCATTAACACGATGCCTCAATAAATTTCGCACATGCCGAAACGGCTAAACTCAGCATGACTCAAAAAAGAAGCTATCGATTGTTTCCTAACGCGCCGACATTCTGCGGTGTAAGCATTCCTTGCGAAAATAATGGAACAAAAATGTTAGCGTTGAATACACATGTTGAAGTTCGCCGCAAATAAATCGGGGCATTCCCCGGATTCCTCGCGGCGAGGCTTTTTGATAAATTCATTCCCGTTATTGATGTTACGAACATAATATTCGCGGCAAAGAACCGAACAATAGAAATGTTTTCAATTAAGTGCGCAATTTTCGATTTCGGCTCGCGTTCGCGCCCGCAGGGTTAATGGAAGAATTTCGTGTTGTGGTAACACTCGGAGTGTTATTTGATATTTCAAGTTGTTGTCAATATTTGAATACTGTAAACAGTTAATTGTTAACCGAGACTAGCACCAAACAAATACAGCCTAATACGGCTTATTGTCCAAGGAAAAATCTAAGAAAAAAGAAGGGCACTCGAAGAAGAACAACAACAAAAAAACATATAAATTATTAGTTTTTTGGCAGCGAAGCAAAATATTTAAAATTAGCATATAAAACAAATAATTGGGGTTTTTGTTTAACTTGACCTAGATAACTATGTATAAGCTATCAGTTCTCTTTTTAGATTTATGTAGGAGTGTTTCAATATTAGTAATAAATCTTTACAGCAGATAAAATAAAATAAACCATGTTTTCTCAAGATGTAAAACTAAGTACAGGTAAAATTTAGTTTTAAAAGTTTATAATAACAAACTTATATTATTCAATTTGACAGTGATTATGTAGATTGATTCAAAATATTTCCGAGGTGATGAGCAAATAATATAAGGCAAATAAAATAGGAATATGAAATATTCATGAAATTATTGATCACTGCCTGAAAAATAACAACCTTTACCGATTATGAAGCTTATTTTTTATTTAGCCGGAGGGGCGTGTCGACGTAATTATTATTCTTTTTTTTTTTTTTTTGCGAAAAGCACATCTATAAATAAAGACACATTCTGCCGCGGCGCGTTAACTTCTCGAGCGATAAAGCTTTTCTTATTTTCGCGAGTTCTGTTTGCAAATATACGCCTGCTCGGAGAGCCTCGATAAAAATCGGCACGAGATAAGAATCTGGCATAATTTCAATATATATCGTAGATATCACCGCATATCTGAAGAATAGGCATAACTTGAAAACAATTTTACTAAAGATCGAAATTTGTATAGTTAAATTATTATGTGCGCTGCTATACAATATATATAAGAGACTAGCGGATTACCGGCGCGTGCTACTATGCTAAATAAAGAAATAAAATACTTTTTTTATTTGTTCGAAAAAAAAAAATGGGAAATTTTGTTTATTTATTAACTTTTTTATCTTAATGCTAGCGGAAAAACAATATAGTGAGTTTTTTCGGTAGGTGTGAAAACATAAAGATTTTTCGGCGTTCTGACCCATCTGAAATTGAGTGATTTCATCGTTTCGATTTGAAAGCTCGAACACTGCCATGTCACTGCTTTTGTTAACATATTTGCATATGTACTTAATGGATTTCACGGAGTTGCAGTATTCCACATTGAAATATGTTTGAAATGTTTTTGACAGTATTAGACTGTATGGAATAATCCATCTGTTATCAATATCAACATTTATTTTTTCTTAATTTAATGGTGGTGGTGAATCCTCCATCTTCTGGCTTTCGTAGACCAGTTTGAGTTTCATTGATCAAATTGCGTGAATATCTTTTCGTGCATTTGCCATCTTTTATGCAAGGCGAATTCATATTCAATGCTCTGCATGGGCCGTGAATCATGTTCTTACAAACAACGTCAAAAAGTATCGGATCTTTATGTTGATTCGGTAGTTCAGCAGATATAACACTATCGATTTGAGTTGGAACAATTTTTTCCTTCAGCCAAATTAAACTTTATGGTTTATCTTTAGATCCAAGACTTTTTGTTTGAAAACTCTAGCTTGTGATGCGATGACTGACCAGGCGATAGCAAATCTTTGATTTCCGACCAAGCAGGATTGTACGTAAATGTGACGAAAAGATCTGGTCGCAAATGAATGACAGTTCTGTGTTGTTTTTTTGTTGTTGTTGTGGCAGCTTGTATTATACAACGGCAACGTCATACATATCTTAACAAACATCAAGATCCGTGTTTTTTTGTTGGCAGCCTGCATATACGCGAAAATGTTACTGTTCCGTTTTTTGAAAAGTATTCGCTACCGCAAAATGTTGAAACTTTTGTATGGGAAATGTCGAAAATCTATTTAATTAAATAAACCGAATTTGGTTAATAATTATTTAATTTATGTGGTCTAAAATGACCTCAGTATTATTGGCTTTCAAATGAAACCGGTTTGGGGCACATCAGTTGGATGGTTCTAAAGCCTATAGCGGCCAAATAACCGCCGGTTTTTGAGTTTGTATTATATATATATAGATTATCAATATATGGCACATTGTCATAGAAATATATAAAGACAAAGCCGGAAATAAAAATATGAAAAGATGGTCTAATGATAAACCTGAAGGTTCTGTGGATTAAGCAGATGTTGAGTGACGCAATAAAGGTGATTACGACTGCAACGGTGCATGAATCGCAGGTAACGAGGCGGCAGGCTGGGGGTGGAGATGGGGGCGGAAGTTGGGGCAGGGGTTGGGGCAGGGGTTGGGGCAGGGGTTGGGGCGGGGGCGGCCGACCCACTGGGGCACCATGGCCGCCGCCCGGCGCCGTCTCTCTCCCACGGGGAGGAAATGCAATCTGCCAATGGTGGAGTGTTGGATAACCGGTTCGTTAATCGAAGCGAGATTACCTAACCTGACGTTCGAGTTGTGTCGTTGTCACATTGACCGTAGTTATTACTGTGCAATTATTATATTCAACAGGAATGTTTTATTTAAGGTACACAGGGTACGTATATGAAACATTAAAATTATTTAGTCGTCATAAAACTTTATGTTAACCATGTATTTTTATAATGGTTTTTGTACACAAGTATAGATATGTTTCGTGCATAACAAAACTGACTCTTATTTTTTTTATATCGAAATGAATGTTAGTAAACGAAGTAATTCTTAAGGATTCACACGTTTTTAAAGGTTAAGATATTTCCCGATATTTCCATATTTTAAATAATATAATATTTTACGTAAATGCAATCGGAAGCCTGAGCATGCATTGCTATATTGCATATTATTTACCTAGTTACGGAAAGAAAAAAAAACCTCAGTATGGGTAAGGCCGACCACAAACTATAAATACTGTAAGAAAATATACAGGGTAATTCCAACCATCAAATAAATATAAAAGGCATGTAAATATATGCTGTTTATAAATATAAAAACAATCATAATACGATACTGGATAATTAATATCACCTTTATTGAATAAAACATATGAAAAAAGGCTTAGTAGTCTATATATTGCATATATTTAACACTAAATATGAGACAGAGTGCTATAATTTTAATAACTTTGAGGGTCACTGCCTCCATGGAGTTTCAGATCATAGTAACCACATGACCCAGTTTATGAAAGTATTGAATACATTATACTTGTGAAATATATGTTCACACCTCGAATTCACCCTGTATATAACACTTTACACAGTGTGGCTTTGATTGCGGTTGCAGAAACCAGAGGCCTTTACTAAAGCAGTGTTTAAAATAGCTTTATACAAATTTCATATCAGCAGGGTAATGTCAAATGATGTTTATTTAACGTAAGATTTGAGTCTGAGCAGTAGTTAAACAAGATATTTCGTGTGTTTATATTTACATAACAAATTTAAAACAATCAAATAAAACAGAACCATAATTTTCTTTAGCGTTCGTAAAATATTTCAAAAGAAAAAAGACTAAACAAGTTATAAAATTTTTCCTCTGCTATATTATAAAAAAACAGAGGGAATTTTAAGGGAATGAAAAGTTAGCAGACTTATTTCAGATCACAAGTGTGGTTGATATATGTTGGATTAAATAATGAATTGCTGCATATTAATTTTAATTTTACAATAAAATCAGTTTTAAAAAGATTTTTTGTGTTTACTCGTTGATAAGCAATATCTTGCGCCTGGGCTTAAAATAATGTGAACGTGTTTTTATTTGATTTGAATTTTATGGCGTCTGCATATATTTTAGCAATAAATATTTCTAATAAGTCAATACAATGCACACGTATACCTTATAACATTAAATATGCTGGTTTCTCATAGTAACTCATGATTTCTTGCTCGATATTAATTTAAAACGAGCTAGTGAATAATTCAAGCTTCACAATCAGTCTAAACCGCATAGTATTATCAGAATACAAGGGTTCTTTAATTTTTATCGAAAACCTATTTGTTTTTATCGCTTCCCACTTAATTTGACCACTAGCAAATTTGAAGAACTTCGATACTGACTGCATTTCCTTACAGAACTAACATATTCTGCTTTTATCGTATAGAGCATAGGTTCCCAAATTATTTTGTCCCGTCGACCCCTTGTCGAGTTTTCCTGTTTTTCGTAGACCCCTGCCTTGCTAATATTGAATTTTTGCAAATTCATCATCTTCAAACATATTTTTGACATCTGATATACAGGTGCGCCATATTTTATATCGGTATGTAAACATTGAATAACTATTTCTTTTTTTTTGTAAGGTTAACAACTGCATTGAAACCCTATTCCATGTGGTGTGAAGATGGAAAAGCTATCAAAAACCTTCTTGCGATAGTCCATAATGCAGGATTAACAGCATTATTATGTAAGTACATAGGTTCAATCTGTGTTCAATTATGACATTTACGGAATGCCTAAATTTTGGTGATGTCCTGCTTAAATGGGATCCACTCTCATAGACCCCCAATTTCATTTTTTGCTATCATCGACCCCTTGCAGGGCAAAATCGACCCCTGGGGGTCGATATTGACCACTTTGGGAACCAGTGGTATAGAGCATCACTAGCTTCATCCTTTTGCTGAACCTACTTCTTTGCGAGTGGGGTGTTAGACTTTTCATTAGTTGATCAAAATAATAATGCTTCCACATATGATACACAATAAAAATTTAACCGTTAACCTAATAATATTATTTTAATGAGCAATATTAACATCTCGCTGTCAGAGGCATTGGTAGTAGATCAATCAACCAAGATAACACGCCGAGGTGAACGGCATAGGTGGTCGTCACGCACGTCGTATAAGGAGAGTTGCTCACCGGAGATCCAGACGCGGGGGCGGTCGGGGGTCAGCGGTCTGAAACAGTCAAAGTCAAGCGGTTACTTGCAGCAGCGGTGGGCCAACGAACCGAAGCAGCCAAAGAAGCTACAACATTCAGAAGTCAAAATCATGCTTGATTGTAGGTTTTGACAGCCATTGCTATGAATTTATTTGGTTTCATGAGTGTTTAGATACTTGAAAAGTCCCTGAGGTTCATCCAAGCATGAGAACTGAAAACGTCAAGCTGCTCAACACCCAAGAAACCAAATTGACTCAAAACTGAGATTCATCTTGTAAACAAATCTCTATACATATATATCAGTAGCACAGTTACGAAGGAACTCAAGTATTTGGACAAAAAAATTGATTACTTTAAAAATAAGGAATTCTTTATATGTAATATTTTCAATATCAGATTTTATTTTAATGAAAAAATTCTACGAATTTTAGCTTCAAATGACATGTAAGTTAATCTGAGTTCGATTATGCATGCATTAAAGTTAGAATAATGCTATGGCTATGTTGTCTATAATACGTTAATCACGAGCGCAAGGTCCATTGCATTAAAAGAAGAAAAAAAAGTAGCGCACAAGCGGGACACAAGTGGCGTATGGTCTGTGTGAACAATCAAGCACCTCGTCATATATAATATAGTTTATTAAAATAATTCTTTCAAATCACCACAATCTATTTGAGATTTTTGCTTGATTTACCTACTTAACCAATTGAGTTAAATTAACAGTAAAATAAACTGACAATAAATTAATCCTTATCCAAAATCATATAGATGCTAATTAAGCTGTGCCAATTATAAGTCGGTTGCAAAAATAAGCAAGAGCAGACCGTGACACTATTTAAAATACAAAATTCTTATTTAATATAGTTAAAAAAAATGAAACAAGTAAAAGGCGGTATCAAAAGTGTGTGTGGGATAATACGAGAGGATAATAAAGTATCAACTTTGATTGGTGTGAAATAACTGGACACTCTCGATAAAGACAGGCTGAGTGCCTGACAAACTCAAAGCAATATTTAAAAAAATGGAAATAAAATATTTAGTTACCAGTTAGATACAATCGTAGCTTTTAGGTTCAGCCCTGGGTATAGGCGATGGGTTCTTGGATGAAACAACCTATGGGAAATTGCTTGCATCACAATTGAAACATTGCTTTACCGTAGTAATTGAATTTTCTTATCGTACAAACGATTTTATCAAGATGGTCACTGATTTCAATTGCAGAAAAAACATCCGAAAAAGTTCTCAAAAATAAACTTTAATATAGTTATTTTTACAGCCATGTACCTAAGCCACCCATCGTAACCCCCCAACTTGCGCGCAGGTTCAAGGGATAGATAGCACACCGTATTGTTGAAAAGTCCTAAGATTTATTGTAATACATATATAACCCGATCTAACAAAGAATATTGAAAGTCGTGTTTTTTTTTTATATACCAAGCGTATTAATAGGACAACAATACTTCAAAATGTCACAACTGGCTTCCAAATACGACAAAACACAGCGCTTACTTCAAGGTTTGTTTTTTTTTTTCTTTCAAGTCAGTCGGCGGAAATGTTAATAAACATTCAATCTTAATGACTCCAATTAGGCCAATTGGAGCAGTTGGGATCAATTAGACGGCTGTGCAGTCGGAGCGATGTATGAGTGTTTGAGGATATGGAGAGGCGCGTGCGCACATGCCATATAACTGTAAGACTCAAGGAAAGAAAGAAAAAGGGCTTACATATTCCATGTCGTGTGGATTGATATAAAGGTTAACATAAATTTTCTACACACGTAACACATGATGCGCCATCGGGCTTCAACGCCGTAGAGATTTTGAATCTTTTTCTTACACATTAAACTTATCATTTCTATATAAGTTTTTGGATCAAAAATTAGAATTCATTTTTGTTAAAATAATATTAATTAAATAAATATGTGAGAAAAGTATTTATATTGGTTTTCTCAGTGTTTCAGCACAACATAGTAATCGTGCTATTATGGATTGTTTTTGTAAAATAAAGTATATCACCCCTGAGGCACTTTTCTCCGAATCGGCTTGATTGTGTAAAAAGGTGAGAAACATAAAAGCAGGTCGACGAAAATTTATGAGTTTATTTATTACATAATACTATTTCAAAGCGTCCCATTTCCGCGGAAGACCAGCGGAGAGGACGTGATCGATTGGCTTTTTGTATTGCAAGACTTCTTTATATAAAATTTGTGATGAATATTTCATTTCAGTGGCCTGAAAAAGGTCTCGGGGAATATGTACTTACCTATTTCGGGGAATTTTTACAACCGAGACGCAAATTTATTCAGCCACCATTGCTCATTTTTTCGCAGGAGAGATAATATTATAAAATATACCCACCGCGAGTGGCTCCTCGAACGGCCCGGCATTTCCCGAGATTTTTATAAGCGGGATATTCCCGTTATCTATATCTCTTACAAGCGGTGCGGGATTTCTGTGAGTACGTATTTACTATGTGTTGAGGCGTATTTTTCCAGAGGAGGTGAGCGCCAAAGCGGCCTCATCGCTCACATCATTTCCCGTCAAAATCTCAGTCAGTCCGCTTTAACACCTTGTTTTATTCAGATTCGCTTCATAAAATGTCGCCTCCACGCGCGGTCTGGCATATTAAATCTTTTGCATTTTGATTGATGGCTCGGTGCTATTGAAAAATACGCTTGCGTTTTTTTCCCCGCAGCGTCAATTCATTTGAGTGCTGCGCGGTATGTGTAGCGCACTGGTTCCCAAAGTGGTCAATATCGACCCCCAGGGGTCGATTTCGCCTTTCAAGGGGTCGATGACAGCGAAAAATTAAATTCGGGGTCCACGAAGTGTAAATGGGGGTCTACGAGAGTGGATCCAATTTTAGCAAGTCATCATCAAAATTTAGGCATTCCGTAAATGTCACAATGCACCTAAATCCGATTGTACCTATGTACTTATATAATAATGCTGTTTATCCTGCATTATGGACTATCGCAAGAAGATTTTTGATAGCTTTTCCATCTTCATACCTCGTGGAAAAGGGTTTCAGTGCGGTTGTCAATCTTCTTACAAAAAAAAGAAATAGATTGGGCGAGGAGATTTAAGGTTAAATCCGACTTATTTTAAGCCAAATATTGAAAAATTTTATCTATCAAAGCATCAGACCCATCCCTCTCATTAAAAGTATTGATTTTTTTTAGTGAATGTTACTATATTTGCATTTTGTGTGTTTTTAAATGTATTTTAATTTTTAAATCCACTGTACAGTAAACCCTATGAAAGTGAGTTGTGCAGATGTCAAAAATATCTTTGAAGCTGATGCGTTTGTGAAATTCAATATTAGCAAGGCAGGGGTCTACGAAGAACAGGTAAACTCGACAAGGGGTCGACGGGACAAAATAGTTTGGGAGCCTATGGTGTAGCGGTATATTGTTGGTGTATTTTGAATGCGTTTTGTTTGAAGCCCGAGGCGGCGGGGATTGATTTTCTGCTGGAGGAATTTGCAGAAATATGAGCCGTCAGTGCAGGCCGCGCCCCTCGGGACCCCCGTGGGGCCTCGCCCCGCGCGTGAAGAATTACCGGAACACCTCCAGACTTCGGAAAGCTCGGGAGAAGCCCCCTCGGTGCAGTGAAAAATGTCTCGGGGAAATGAATTTGAAAACAGTGAGGCAAGTATGCCCGTTACTCCCGGAGAAAATTCTTTAACACAGGAGACTGTGAAATGACTTTGATATATATACAACACGGGTGTTATTAATCATTGTTGAAAATAATAATATTAAATGATTTAATTAAAATATAAATTTAAAAAAAAAGCACGCGAATTGCCAGAATTCACGAAAGTAGCTTTCCTGATTGAATATAAAAATGAGTTTATCGTTTCTTTTCCGCATTGAGGTAAGGAATTGTGTGTTGATAAGTATGTAATAAAATGCAAAGAGCGTCATAGAAATAGGTTGTGAACTTTTGTGATAGGTCCATGTTTATCGCTTAGTTTATATCACGCAAGTGACTGCATATTAAATAAATAAAAGGGTTCAACGGTGAAATTTGCACACCGGAACACGCTATTAAGTTAGGTATCGAGGAATAAAGCAGTATCCCCCCGGATAAAGGAAGTCCCATATCCAGGGAAAGTGAAACGCAGCGACTAATACAATTATATATTTTTTAAAGATAATATTATATTACACATAAAACAATAATCCAACATTTAATAACGATATAAATACATACACCGAGAGAACTTCATAGCAAACCACATTAACCTATTTAATTATAACTTGTTGTTGGATAATAAACTATCTGAAATTTTTCAGTATTTAATATCTGAATACTGACATTAATGTTTCTCCTTTTTCTCTACTGACAACCACGCAAATCTAGCCACTGCACAAGATAAACTAAAATTGATAAAAACAATCAGTCATAAAAATATCAAGCAGTCATCAAACTTCCCATTTCGAATAAGCTATAATTTGCGTATGCATATAATGACTTACAAAAAATAATCTATAAAAAACACCTCATTATAATATATGAAATTATATGTAACTACTTTGATCTCGATTTACGTAAGCGGAGATAATGCTTTTCGTAGGTGTGCCTGATCGCTAATTACACCGTATTACAGGTGGTGTTTCAAATCGCCGTTAAAAGTTGAAAAGCTTCATTAAAATTAAATACTTTTGTATGATAATATGAAATTGTTACTATTTAGTGTCATTGAAAATATTTAATATAAAAATGGAGTAAAATGTTACAAATATGTTATTCGTACATTTAGTTTTTCTTTCTATAATATATATTGCTCTTCCTATTTTTGTATTTTTTAGTTCATTTTAACTGCCTACAATATTATTATATATTTATTAAATTGCTACTTATGAATAAAATTATTATTTTTTTGATCAAGGTGAGCAAAACTGAAAAACGCTGGAACAAGCTTTTAAATTTGAAGGCAGCGAGTACAGGGTCGTTGTAGATGAGAGAAAACATCAAGGTGAAAGCCCCAATAAGGTTATTATTTTCCTACAGTATTCTCAATAGATCTTTCCGAAGAATAATGTATACTATACATAAAATATTTTTTTAAATACTAACTTTGAAACGTATAATTTATTTACATGGATTCAGAAGCAGTCAGTCTAAAAAAAATTCCCGCTGAAGGCTCATTAGGAAGTCAATTTTACACGAAATTTACAATTTAGAACTTGCGAGTCAAAAGCGAGGCCTCCTCTTGCCTTTGCCATGGAGCGCCTCGTCTGAGAATAGAGGAATGCAGATTTAGGGGCACTCAGCGAATGGCTGGCGAGTGTGCAGCACGTAAAGACACTACGAATTACTAACTCCATCCCAGAACTGTTAATTACATTAATTATGCTATAGTTTCACCGAGTTGGGTTTGCGATTGCACTAAGGCTCCATTTGTTAAATTATGATAGCTGTTTAGATAACCTGATACGAGTTTATAGTGTAGTTAGTGGCGATATGTATTACACTGAACTAACTTTAACCTTAACCTACTATTAAACAATCTGATTAAATTTTAAATAAAAAAAATGTGAACTACCATACGGCTAGGGTGCGTATTTCAAGGTTTATCGAAGCCATTGAAGAGCGAAAACGCTTACACCAATATATATCCAAATACTTGTCACACTAAACGTTAATGAAATAGTTATTTCCATAATATAACTCATCTTCCTCTTTATTTAAGATATGCATTTTAAAAACACGAAAATAAAATATCTCAATCTAATAGAAAATGATACTATAAAAAATACATTCCATGTAAAACATTTCGTTTCAAATATACCCCTATGCCTGAAAATACATTTGACATTTTATTCTCAAGTTTTCGTAGCTTAAAAAAATATGTTTCGCATCTCAACCGTTTGCACGTTACTTTATGTCCTCGCGCGTTAATAAAGCCTGGTATTTACTCGGCGGGGCTGTAGCAAAAAAGTAATATTCCCATGAACTTTTAAAGTTCTTCTCTAAGTGTAGCAGCGCATGAAGCAGTCTTCTAAGCGAGTCTTTACAACTCCACATAGCCCCGTTTTAAAGCTTTGTACGAACAGAACTGGGCGCACTATAAAACGTGTTAAATAAAGCGATATTAAAAGTGATTTGGTTAAGTACTTCATGAAAATGATTCATTAAAGTTTACACCAGTTAAGTAGTATTACCAACAATAAAAGCCTAACCGTATCTAATTAAATTATTAAAGCCGTAAACACTACTATTTACTTATATATTTTTTTATTTTTTATTAGTAAATTTAAATATATCGAAACAAAAAATTTATAAATTCTGAAAATGTTAAGATTTATTTTAAAAGAAATGTTTAAAGAGTTATCTCCAATAATCACAATGTGAAAAGTGAAAATCATTTCAATACAAAAAAGGGAACAAACAATTGAAATTATTTCTATTGTAATTTTAACAATCCATATACACTTAAGAGTTCATCTACGCATTTATTTATGGACAAAATCAATATTCTATTTAAATTAAAGTCAAATTATTTCACATTAAAATTTCAAACATTTTTAAAACATTTTGAGATAACCAAATTATTTGCAAGCCAAAAAGTCTGACGTCATTAAATTATTAAAGCACTTTTACAAATCACATTTGCACATAGTGAATAATTTCACGACCTCGATCAATATTTGTGTAGAAGCGGGGCTGAAGCAGTCCACCGTAAATAAATTCTGTATAAATAATAAAAAGGCAACTCAAACACATTTTTCTTTAAAAAATATAAATATCCAAATGTCTAGAATATTACGAACATGTTTATTTTAGATCGTGGAAAATAATCATTTTGTTTTAATTATTCGGAGAAAACAACTGCTGCTGGCATATTGGATTTTTCAAATGTTATTTAATTTATACTTTGGTGTTAACCCGTTTCATTTGCGCTGCTTTTAATCAAGCTTTTTTTATTTATGCTGTCTACCTTTTTTTATTTACTCTACCCTTGCGCCTAGGAGCTCCAAAGATAATTGCTTGTAAATATTTAAAATTGAATTAAAAAGAAATAAAAATTAACCATATCAAATGTTTACAATTTTCCAAAACCAAATATTTTTTACGAGTTGATTTATATTTTACGACCAATATAAATTATATTTATATTTTTGCTTGAATTAATCTTATTACTTTATATAACATGGAGAGAAGTATAATCAAATACCATAGTAAAATTATATGACTCAACCATTACTATTCATCATAACACTGTTAAACAAATATGTTAAATAAATCCTAATTAAACTATATTGTGTTTTCAGTAGTATTTATAATTTCAATCATATTGGCTATAATATTTTTTAGACTCTTCTGTTTTAATTTATGTGTGGATTTCGAGACAAAGAGCTTTTCCTTGGGGGTAATAAATAAGATCTTTTCAGAACATTTTCTATTTGTTTTTTTTTGATATTCAATATAGCAATACTTATGCAGCAATTTAAATCATATTGAAGTTTGCTCTGCAGATATTTCATTAATTTGAATTAGATTGAATAGAGAGTTATCGGATTGAATATAGAATATGATTGAATGGGTTTTGAAAGAAAGCAATTAACTCCAATAATTGTCACCGCCCCGCCCCGGTGTGAGTCCCGGCTTTGATATGAAGGGACGTTAATTGCGATTAGGCGGGTAACCTACTGGTAAATTAATATGATCTCGAATTTAATCAAACTCGTCTAAGCCATCTCCACACGAATTATTGAATATTCCATGGAACAACTTTCAATTGAAAATTTGCTACAGTCGTGCGTGCTCTGTAGATATAATTGAAAAATAAACTATTGACAAGTGTTATAGTATATAATTATTCAGGAGTAACTATTAATTAACAAAAATATGATTGATGATAATCGTTTGATGTAAATGATGACTTTTGAGTTCTTTGGAACTAAGGTTATATTCACCGTAGAAGAAGTTTATTAGAATAATGATTTATGAGTTGAGGCGCATCACTCCAAGATGTCACAATGTATTTTATTATAAGCTATGTTGATTAATATATTTTCTAAGAGACTATAGGCGTCTATTTAAAACCGTATTGCTACATTATGTGCGAATAAGCAGCTTTCGCAATATCGAGCGTTTAATCCGAAGGGAGTGCGGTAAATCGCTACTTACGAATTTTTATAAATTTGTAACAAACAGCGCACTGTTTCGGCGGATGATTTTGAATGCTGTAAATAAAGCGCAAGCCTTATAAATTATGAGTATTGTGTAACTTGATTCAAAAGGAAGTAAACAGGGGTAGCGTAACATAAGGGTTCGGTTTCCCAGCGCATTTTCCACCCTCGTAGGCTGTTACACTCGAGACAAAGCTATTTATGAAGTTGCTCAAGTGCTCCAGCCCAACAGAAGCTGCGCGGCAGTAAAGCAAGCCGCTTTTGCTGGCGGTTAAGCGGCAATAAAAAAATTTGCGAAGTGAAAATATCACGGTACAAAATTATCTCACATTACCAGATATGGAATATTTATTAATACAATGAACAAAAAAGAGCTACATTAAAAAATTTTGCTTTTAAAAATATTGGGCACTATTATATTTTACTCGCTTACAACAGCGAACTCGCGAACAGAAATGTCGCATTAAGTCATTTGATTTTTATCGTATAATAATAAACCCAGTCAAATACAACAACTGTGTTTCTGGGGTCACAATGATACAAAACTTAAATAACAATACTTATGCCTTTTTAATGACAAAGAATTTTTGAATTGGATATAAAATTACTTGATTATCCAAATGGACCTTAAAGAGTTAATCCCATAGATTAAATTTAACCACGACCAAAAGGCGTTGAGGACGACCAGGAGCGCCTTGTTGACAAGAGTATGAGAATGACCCAACACTGAAAAGCTGCTGTTTTTCATCAAAAAACACGGAACCAACTATCGGCGAATGGGCAAAAGGAGATCCAACGGTCCTTAATTTAATACTAAGATCTAATTTGTGTTTGTAAAAGAAAGACAGCTAAAGAAAAAAAAACGGATATTATGCTATGCATTATTTATTCATAGCAAGCTTAAATTCTGTATGACCAAATATAAGGATAACATTCTTACGATTAAATTGCAGAATTTAAAAAAAAACTTCCAGATGTCACAAATATTTTTTTTTCGAGCATAACTCTATTCTTATTGATCATACAATTGAATAGATAAATAATTGGCAACAAAAATGCATTATTTTGATTAAACTAATCGCGAGAAGACTGGTATAGGAGGATAACTGCTTGTAGATACTGAAATATGAAAATCTGCTTTTCGTTATTCTCCCAAAAGGTGGGCCTTCTTTGTTTCAAATGACAAGACGTTCATATAAATAAACGTAATATAAGATTATGTACCTTAGTGAAGTAAAGCAAATCCTAACACATGCAATATTTCTTTGGTGTAGTAACAATATAGCAAATGTAGGACTTAAGTCCTGAAACCGGCAATAAACCAGGAGCCGGAAGAGCCTGGCAACGGCCGCTTGTCTCTTCCCGTATTAAATAATCTCGTTGCCGAAAATAATAACGCGGCAGACGTCACGGGGGATGATCCCTGGAGGCTTTCTCTCCCTCGGGGTGGAAGAGATGGAGAATGAAACGTATTGTTAAGCAGGCCTAGGGATTCACCATCTCCCACGGCGCCCTCAACACGCCGAGCTGAAATCTTTATCTTCATATTTCATGCATTAAGTCTTTTCTTCTTATTTACCAACTATAAAAAAGTGAGCGATACCACTAATGTTTAATTTATAAATTATGAGAATTGGGTATGTGTGATATGATACGTCTTATGAACCAAATCAACCAAAATGCCAGAGTAAATAACATCTGTTTGATAACGAAAAAAATATCTTACAGTATTAAAACACTGCATAAACAAGTAATCTTCTCGATTTTAATTACAATGCACTTCAGAAACAAGCACACGTGCGTTCAAGAAAATCCTTATGTAGGTCAGATTTTATTCAATCAGTACTCTCCCATCAGGCCGTACCGATTCTATCGAATGATTTGCATTTCTCTCGGTGGTGATTTTCAGTTTTTAAATAGCCTCGGAATAAGATTTGTAGCAACCGCTGTTTGTTTTACGGCAGAAGTAATTTGATTTTCCTTTTTTTAGACCGCCCCTTCTTTTCGATTTCCTCCGCAGATATCGTGTTATACCTTTACCCGCCGGCGTGAATGTGTAAAATAATTTCGCGTAATATCCGCTCTCTTGCTGTGCAGATAAACACGACGTGTATCAAATTTAACCAGCATTGCACAACGTAATGAGCTGTGGGGGGTTTTTTTTTCTATTGAAACGTAGCATATTTTTGGGCACTCAGTATAAGATGTGGGTGACTTTAAAACGGAAACGAATGAGCTTGGGCTACAATATTCCAACTGTGGGTGAAAAATTACTCATATAACGAAATATAAAATTAATCTATCAACAAAAAAAACTCAAACATTACTAATCTGAGGCTTAAATATTTATATATTCAAATTTATATTCTTCAATGCCTTTAACGATTCACAAAATACTATAATCTCGATATTTGACATAAATATTCTAAATAGTAAAAAAAAAAACAATTTAAGAAATTTCATTATATTTTTAATAACAAAAAAAATATGTACTCAAAAAAATTCAATTTAAACACATATAGTATAAATAATCAAATGTCTAGGAGAGAATCTTATACAAACGTAAATGTTCTTATTTTTCTATCCATTTAGCTATTCATATTTGTTCAAATGTTGAGCATTAGAAATTAAATCAGTCTGCTGTAGATAGCAACATAATTTGCTTCAAAGCATTTTTATTTTGTTTCTTTTTACCGACGGTATTTTCTTTCTAATTTCAATTTGGTCTTCACCGTTTTACGTTGAAACTATGTATTTATTTTGTTTTTGATTATATGTATTGATTCATGCAGAAAATCAATCAAAAATGTTTTACGAACCCTGCCATATCTGAACACGAGCATGAAACAAAATACTATTTTAGAAATTAAATATATTTATATGAATTGAATATGTTTCCTCGATAGAAAAATAAAACATCCAAGTCTTACATAAAATATAAAAATAATTGAAGAAACGATGAAGTATTTTTGAAGCAAAAATAATTTGGTGGATGGAATTCAATACATTATTAAACAGCGGAAGGAAGGGAGAGATAAAAAAGTGGCTACGAGATTAAATATTAAAAAAAGGAAAATGTATATATTTTTATAGTAAAACTGACGCTACAAAAATAGAAACTTAATAATGATGATGTAAATTCCGCAATATCAAATAAGGCAAGAACCACGATAATGTTTAAAAATAGGATTTCATATTAAAGATAAGTCGGTTAGCAACAGAATGATCGGTAAAAAATATCTTTTAGAACTATAAATTTTCTAAAGACAAATTTACTTAAGCTTCAAAAAATTAATTACACCACGGAGCCTTCAGCTGACATTATATATTTTTCTTCAAAACAGCGAACGGAAAACTTTTTAACAAAAACATTAAACATCAGAAGACTAATCAGAACCAAAACTATACCAAAAGTTCTGTACGATGCTTCTCATTTATTCAAAAGTTCATTAACATACATATGGAAAAGTAGGCACATGAATTATACACATCTTTGACGGATGTATGTCTATTTTGCTTAGGCAAGGTAGAGCCCAAATTTATTATGTACATTCTATACGTGGAATGATACATACATTGAAAAATAATAATATTAAAGAGAAGTTCAGAAACTGATAAACCTTAATTATTTAAGTTTACAATAACATGTTATGAAAAAATTAATATTTAATAATTAAACAGAGAAATATAAGCGAAAATAATTATACCGTTATTGTACCGGACGTCATATCACTTGATCGTCGGGATTTACGCGCTAAAGTGTCCACGTGCATATTTGCAGGTGTGCGATGGAATATTATCCCTTCTAAGTGCCCACCTGCACATTTGCAGCGGGAATTCTAGGTTTATGACGGGGTATATTGTTTGAGCGCGCCGCTAAGAGGTGTTTTCCTCAAGAAAGGTACAGAGAAGATCCCAGATTTAAATGGCCAGCTGTGCTGCTAATCCCTTTAGAGATCTCTTATGTGCACTGTTTAGAGCGCCGCTAAAAGGTGTTTTCCCCGGCTTGGGTACAGGAAAAATCCCAAGGTTTAACTAACATCTGTACATTCCTGTTGTTGATCCCTTTGGGTTGTTTACTTTCTGAATTCCAATGTACTCATATTTTGTGTATATAAACCCCATGATCGGGGATATTAAAACCAGAGTCGAGAACGAGTTGTTTCTGTGAACACCTCCCTTCCTGCGACAAATCTCTCTTGCGATAAGCTTAGTAAAGATCAGCCTGAAAACTGCTCTCCCTGCGTCTGATGCCAAGCTGAGAGATACGGAGCCCACATCCCTGAAATCCAACACACCTAAATAAATACAGTCTTTATACGTCCCGTATAGTTATATTTTTCAAAATAATAATTCTATCCAGAAAATCATATATATAAGCCTGTTGAAATAGCATCTTATGGGTGTAGCTATAAATGTACATTTTAAATTTTAATTTTAAATTAAAATTAATTATTCGTCGCATTTTTTTTCCAATTCGACCTAACTACCAGAATTATTATGCTATTATTTACTACTTATTATTTATTCTACATAAACATATAAAAAATAATTTTTGAAATTAAATATTTTTTGTGCATTATATGTATTAATGACAACTTTAAATATACTTTGAAAAAATAAATGGCATTGGTGCAAAAAAGTTGAGGAAGCCTGCTGTATGGTGTTCACCAACGATGGACCTGGTCTGATTCTTAAAACTTCTCAATAGGATTATAACTAGAGTACCCATTACATATGAAATGCATTAATAAGAAGCTTGTGATTACAATGAGCTTCAGTATGTTAGATACCTTGTCCACAATAATCAACGGTGGCCCCAAATATTAATCCAGCACTGGTACGTCATGGTGGCATTTAGTGTGTCGAATATTGGCAGGCAAACAGTATTTCACTATCGTTCAGACTAGATGTACAAAAAAAACTTGTATTAAGAAATCGCAAAGTATTTGCGAAATAATAAGTCGCACGTACAAAATATGGTAAAATTTTTGCACCACCGTACCGTAAGTAAGCTAATAGAGACATTTTAAAGCGCAGGTGTATTTTATGCACAAAAATGCTTCCCTTCGGAGGGTCGGGGTAGTTTCGAGCAGCTATCGGCACGTCCCGTCGCGGCCACGTGATTATACGTCCGAATTAGTTGATCCGATCGAGGCGAAGCGAGGGAGAGGGTTGTGGGAGGAGGCGGAAGGGGGCGGAAATGGAGTTGCCAGATCCTTCAAACTTCGGAAGTGCGTTTTACATGGTATCACCGACATTATGTTGAATTTATTCAATTTCAAACCAAAGGTTTTACATTTTACAAGAATTTTTTTTTTATTGGATGTTCAAAGATTTTAATACAATAAATCGGTAAAAATTGTGATGTATATACCGAAGAACAAAATATATCACCCAGTGTGGTATAGTTACTTTGCGATAATTAAAACTGCTATCTGCATGAGTGCAATCGATATATCCCTGCTAATGATATACAAGTCGCTTTAGCGTTTATTGAATATCATATAATATTTAATAAATGCTATATTTGATAATATTTTGTTATTCGCGTAGTTAGAACCCAGTGATTTATTTATTTCTTATATACGAAACTCATCTCTTAATGCTACCAAATAACGCCTTTTTAAAACAGTTAAACTTTATGATAGAACCGGGCATTGAAAAACTGTGACGGACTATAATAGGCTTTTGCTTTGTAAAGGTTCAGGTGGTTAAAATGATTCCAAAACAATCCCCTTATTAGTTTTATTTTATCAACTTCCTTTGTTGTAACACAAACTCGAGTAGTATATGTTAAAGGCAAATTTCAAACATCATGAAAATGCATTTATTTACATTAGCGTACAGCCGCATTATCTAGATGTCTAGATGGTTGGACTATTCCGGTGCGGCCTCGAGTGAAATCTCTTGACGCGTTCAAATCGCATCAACACTGCCGCCGTTTAACACGGACCTGGCTTGATGCCGTTAAGCCGGCAGATATTGTTTGGTCGGGGAAGATCGTATTTGTGGCCGAAGAGGTAGATTGCAAGTTTGAGCTTATGTTTTGGACGTCTCGTAGAACTACAACCAACAATATACACAAACTCATATAGCGTGTACGATTGATCCATTTATCAGTATTATCATAGTCATATAACAATAATAATAATCCGTAAATATCGATAATGAATATAATAACCAAAACAAAGAATAACGCGAAGTTTTCTAATGAAATCTACACGAGTACGGTTCCGTTATAAAATTTTGCCCAATTAAATCAATTCACTATTGAATTATACCTGTAATTAATATTTTATAAGAGCCATAATATGTTGTTTTCTGTTGTTTTCATGTTTTCAAGAATGTATCAATTACCTACGATAGCACCGAATCGGTTGCTAAACTGCCTTTTATAGGATCCTAGTTTAGATTATTTAAACTTGGGTGTCTTTTACCCGAAAGGCAAACAAATCCTAAAAAAAAAAAAACACACACATACCTAATAAATAGCCACATAACTTACAAAATGATAAGCAACTTTTAACCTACACAATAATTAATTATACCTTGACCCATATTTACATTACAAAATTATTTATGTGGTTTTGACATCTTACGTTAGTTTTTCACCTACAGCACAAACCAATCTACTAAATATTTTTTTTTCAAATTTTAGGGTATTGTTTTTATTTTCTCAGCACAAAATATAAAATAAGTAAACATATTCTAATCTGTGAGTGGGTTTTTTTATTAAAAAGCAATACAGAAAAGTCCGTCGGTTTGAAAAGCAAGCTCGCTAAACTCCCCCGGGAGCATTTCTCAGAGGGAAATCTAAAAGGTTCGAAAAGTAAGACAGCATCTTCGTAGTTTAGAAAATAAGAGAGAATGGAAAAATACCACACGGAATAAAGTGTGACGGAAAATAACATTTCAACTATCGCCTTGACCCAAAAGCATGTTCAAAAAAATTCTCAGTATTTAAACAGCTATTTGGACAGGGTGTACCGAAATCGAGCGCAGATTCTGGCGGAGATGCTATTACCTCACAAAACAATACAACAGTATAAAAAGATCATTGATTTAATAAATTGCCCAAAGTAAATTTTAATATAAATAAAACAATACCTCTTATCGTTTGTATCTTTTGAGACGTAAAAAGGCATGAAAATATATGACAACCCATGTAATGAAAAAGATAAGCAATCAAATGTTATGTAGAATTATGTATGGATATGGCAATGACTCTAACGGGTTAGGTTATAGAGAAAATAAGTTAAAGATTTACTTGATAGTAACAAGTATGTATCATTTCGTTTTTTTTCAAGTTATTCTTAATTTTCAATAGTTTTAAGCAGTATTCCAGAATCATTTCTACTAAAATAACTTTCAATGCACGAATCTACACTCCATTTTACACATTTTCTTTTGATTTGGTAAGCACTACCGTCTGCGTCAGTATCTGTAATCAAGTAAAAGACACTCTGTATAAAAATCTTTCAGTGTGAAAAATGGTGGTTTTTCCATCCCTTGACAGTCGACACACCCCTCAGTTAGGGAGAAATACTGAACCATGCCACCCCACACCACGAGACTCGCATTGTATGCAGAGCTTGGAAAATTGCAACTCGTCTTGCAGGGGATGAAAAATGTATAATTAGATTTATGTTATACTATTACTGTACAATTCTGTACGAGAAAATAAGGCAAATATAATTTATGGAGGAAAAAAAGAACCTTTATAATTATAAAATCTATTTTACTGACTTTCTTTTTAAAACTACCCCGTTAACAAACAAGGGTTAATGTACTTTAAGAAGTAGGTAAATATTTTATAGTCATTTTATAAAAACCAGAGACCTTGTACGATGCAATTTATTTCGAGTCCAGATATGATCAGGTATATGCTAAATATAATGTAGGAAGTAATTAATTATCGATTTAACTAGCTTGCATTGAAATCCCTCTCGTAATGAATTGGAATTTATTGAAAGCAATAAGCATCACAATGTGTAAATAGATCGTTAATTAAGCCTAGCATGCATATTGCCGATTGTATTTTGCGGTGAGTGCGGTATTCTGAGCGCGCGATAGGCAGTCACCTGTTATATATCAAAGTCGACATATGCCACTAACTCCTTATAAATAGAATTTCTATACAACAATATTAACTGTATTAAATTTTTATGTATATCAGGTCAGTGCTACTCATTTAAGACTTTTAAATTTTATGTTACGTAAAGAATATGACTCGTGTTCCTACCAAAGCGAATTTTATAGGCAAAGAATTCGTTAACGACTATAGTAGTCAAGTTGATATTTCTTAATAAATTTAATTAATATCTGCTATCACATACTTTTATTTATTGAATAAAATTGTTTTAAGCGCGTATTTGGCAATAAAAAAATCGATTTGGGACATAAACTCATACACAGATACAGCGATGTAAGGAAAGAAACAATGTAAAACCATAAAATAATGTATTCCCAAATAAATATTTTATATAAACAAAATTTCGGATGATTTGAATCCAAACATTTTCGAAAAGGTTTATCGATTCTAAGAATCAAAATAATTTTCACAGGTCCAGATTATTTACACTTAATAAAAGTAAACAAAGCAACGCATTTGCACAACGCGGCTTGCTGTTGGGCATAGTACGAATGTTCACGCGTTTCAGCAGCAATAAAAAAAAAACACGCAGGTATGGAACCATTTAGGCGTTTATAGCCAACAAGAGGTGAATTCCAAACGGCTGCACAGCACGACACCTGATGCATGCACCGATAATGCCGGAGCCAAACTGCACGCGTCAGCCAAACAATATCGCGGCAGTTGAATAAACGATATTGGAAAAATATGGAAATATAAAGTATAATCGCATTAGAGTCAGACGTAAATATCCGGATACTTCAGATTTAGAACTCTTAACCAGGAAATCAATCAGGTTACGTATTTTTAAGACGCCCGGTAACGTTAGTAAACATAATTACAGACTTCATTTCACAGAAAAAAAATTGAGTATACCTTACGCCAATGTTAGCTTGTTAAACCGACATCCTCTTTTGTGAGTTATATTTTATTTTTGAGCATCACCGTGCTTAAGGAAGTCGAAAGAATCACTGTGAAAGCTTTTAAGTCACTTTAGAGCTCGACTGGATGGTGATCAGCATATAAGGGGCGACCTGTGCACTGGGGCGAAACGAAGTACATAAATTTTATGTCGAGAAATTCACAATAAGCACAAAATGGGGTGGCTGGAAGAGGGATCTATAGCAGCATCAGCAACCCACTGATCCGTCCGAGCGCCCGAGGTGGGCAGCGAGCTTGAACACTCTGCACTGTTTATGATTCTGAATTAACTATAGTAAATTATTTTTAAAAAAATATGAATATTACATATTTGTAATAACAACACATTTGTGTGATCCTCAATTGCATGCATAATAAGTCCACGTTATGATTGAAAATCAACCCCTTCTACATCGTTTGAAAGTCACGCTTGGTATGCATTCTATCATAAAAAACGGTTGCTTTTCTACACGCAAAATTGAATTAAACATACGTGTACAAAATAATCGATATCGTCGGCGTGGAATTTCCCATTTGTACGGCCAGAACACCACTCCTGAAACTGGATCTTGTATGCAAACAAATAAATTACAATTTCCGGCGCAAGTTCGCCGGTATCGCATTACTCACGTGAGGCTCTCCATTGCAATTGATCTGCGTTACGGCGAGCGCTCACGAACGCCCAAATTATTGCTAAAATACGCCGGGAATGATCATCGTTAATACGCAAAAAAGTTCGAAAGGAAAACTCGCGATTAATTACTTATTCATTTTTTTTTACAAAAAAAAAACCTACAAAAACCGCAAAGTTTTTTTCTTAAAATCTTAAAAGAAAATTATCGGGAAAAAGGCAAATGGACGTATTTCTTATTTTATCGTTCAGAAATATAATCAGAAATGGTGATTACATAGCGTTATTAAGGTTTCATTTTATATAACATAATCTTGCCTCAATATTGTATTAGATTTTAATTGGCTAGTTACAGCTTGTATTTAAATTATAAAGCAAATAAATAATTCAGAAAGTATATACATCAAAAAAAGGTAACTTTAATTCTAAATTTAATGTTCAATTTAGTGAGCAATCGATTGATTAAAACAGTTATTGTGTAAGTCGTATATATATATATATATATATATATATATATATATATATATATATATATATATATATATATATATATATATATATACATACACACACAAACGTGTACGAGCAGATAACCATTGTTAGGCGTTTGGTCGTGTCCGAGATGATTGAATGACGCCTGTCGCAAGGTCACTGGCTGAGAAAGCTGATTGATGATGGAGCCGACAGACTATCAAAAGAAAAATCCGTCTTCAGATACAGGCCGTCGGAGCAGGCCGCGGGAAATGGAGATCAGGCCGGAGGTTTACGATGTCAGAGTTTGAGCGATTCCGATAAAGTTTATGTGTTTCTGATCTGTTGGTATTTCGGTTATGCGTATAAAAGTATGTTTACCAACTCGATAATAGTGGATGTACATAATTTTTTTTATTGCTTGAATAAAAGCTGAAAGGAAAAACCTACGCACCGTCGAATATGATAAATATCAAACGGTTCGGATGTTTGAAAAACGTACATTTAATAATCTAAATCATCTGAAATCCCTCCTTATTGCTATTACAGAATATTTTTAAGTTTTCTGTGGGCGAACATGGATCGTGTTTTCAAGTAATTGATTCACACGTGAAACGACACGTACTGGATAAGATTATTTACTCTAAGGTTATTGCGTCTAAATGTTCCACTAACTTTGCTGCTTTTGTCCTGCTGAAGTGCTAACTGTCCTTTTCAACCACTACGGCTGTTACTGAGTACTGATTTAAATCATTATATGCAAAAGCGGAACCAATTTTCATAGGTAAATAATTGTGGCTCTAAAACATTATGACGTATATTGTTGCACAATATGTGATCGTTATATTATCACATCACATCGTAGCTCTGTAAAGAGTAATCGGCGATCAAAAATATATATTAAACATTAGTATTTACGGCCAATGTCGTTCTAATCGCAAATCTAATCGTTAAAACCACGGTACACCATTGGGTCAGACAGTACTGTTTGATTTTTCCATAACTATTTTGGAAGATGCATTTTACTCTTTCGAGTCCAGCTCGTGGTGGAAAAATAATGACATCGAGCTACACTCGACATAGAAGCTGTAAGTGTTAAAAATTGGTAGATTTTTTCTCGGCGAAATGCTAAGAGCGATAAATCGAGTCGGGAGAATCGGATTATTGATGTCCTCACGTTCATAAACCAGCGCAGACATAACTCGATACTCTGCGGAGATTACTTGAATCGGATCCTAAATAGAATAAAGAATTTATTGGCGACGTGCGCCGGGCGCGGCCGTATATTTCCCCGCGACCCGAATCTCTCGCAGGGATGTCCTGTCCTCTACTCGAAACTCGGGGCGAAAAGAAGAAACTGAGTACCACAATTTTGAATAAATCTGAAACAGTAAAAATAATAGATTTATCAACAATATAAGAAGATAATCGAATTTTTTTAAATTCGCAGTGAATTTTTGATAGTATAAAAAAATGTAATTGTATAAAATTAATTAAAATACACATATGTAAAAATAATATATAAATAACTAAAATTATTACCAAAATAGTAGTAACGCCCCCGATCCCCATTTCAAATGTTAGCATTACTTCTTAAGTCAAGTACGTATTAACACCATGTGTTTATACACCCTCTGCAGCAGTCTACTCTCGTACGCGAGTAATGCTTCTGCCTATTCCATTCTAAACATCACATGAAGTTATTAAGCTCCCAGTTCCCGGCCAGCGTGCCAGTAGCCGGACGAGGGGGCGACTAGCGGCGCGCCGGGCCGCGGGGCGCACCGGCCATCGTTACACAACGGATAACTATTAACATTACTTTGTGGCCATTATTTTAATTATACATCTAACAGGAAGACCCACTACATACAAAATAAAAGCAGTAAAGCCAGTGCTATGTAACAAAGTTAAGGGTGATTATTTATGAATAACAGTCTGTGCACGTCCATCGCGCGGCGGCAGTGAAACTACTATTACTGCTATTATTATTAATTTATGCTAAATAACACGGCTCATAGACAATGCAAATTTTAAATGCATCATTACTACATCATACTGAATTTTAACTATACCTTTTAAATTAAAAAAACTTCTCTAGCACGTAACGCGAGGTCCTGACTGGTCCTGACACATTGCTGGTTTATTTCATAAAATCCATTCAATCTTCCGGGTTTTTTGTTTAGATTTATTCACGTGGTGTGTTCTGTTTTCGCATGATTCATAATAAATAATTGCTGCGACAGCTTCAAATGGGCAGTCATCTTTCTTTACCGAGTGGCCCTCGGGCGAGGCTCCGAGTCGCATTTTATTCGTGCTACGCTTTCAAAACTCGCCATCCAATTAGTGAAAACTAGGCAAGCGTACAGGCACAGACCTTTTTTTTGCCGGTTACGTCAATTTGACTGCTCGCCGTCGATGTAGAGGTAATAACCCTACACGACAACAACTATTACGACCGATTCGCCGTGTGTACTTAAAGCATTACATGTAAATTTAGGAGAGCGCAAACATCGCAGCCCGTTATCACTAGGGCGGCGTGAGCTCCAATTCTGGAGCCTAAAGTATTTAGCCTGCCACAACAGCTGTTATCATTATCGCCGAGTGATTACTCAAATACCCGCGTACGCACGACAGATAATTTCGTTAATTGCCAGCGTAAATGTTGTGCGAGAAGTGAGTTCACACACGAGAAGAGCGCTTCGGCGGGTTTGTTGAGGCGACGACAAAGAGCACATTCAACACCACGAGTGCGTGTTTAACTTCACACGCAAATACAAATGGTTTTATTAATCATTCGAAATGTTTCATTTGCATTATTAGCAACAAACAAATAGTAAAATAATTGTTTTGTGGCCAGTGGCCAAATTGACCAATGGCTAAACAAGTGGTGAACTATTTGACACAAATACAATCAATTTACATATACCAACTCAGTTGGTCTTCCCCAAAAATTAACCGTATTCTGGAAATATTCCAATGGTCATATCACATGGCTTTTGATACTACATGCTAATGGAAAATTGGATATGAATTATCTTTTTAAATTCAGTTGGTAATATTTAATTGAATTCCTTTTTATCTACCAGCGAATCTACGTCACGAATATATTTTTTAAAAATCTAGTAAGAGAAAAACTGAACTAAGGCGCACCTCAGGGGACCCTCCCGGGGGAGGGGAGTCTAGGAGCAACACGACTTTGTAAAGTGTCCTGGCAGGACTGTTATTATTATTTTACTGTTATTTATTCGTTAAAATTGATTTGTGCTTCACTTTATTGAACAATGCAGTATTATTTATATCGGTAATTATTTTTAATCAGTTGGATAGATCATAAAAAAATATCGTTTGAACTAACAAAAAATATTCGCTGTTCTCAAAAATTCGTTATTTATAGACTTGACCATATAAGCATATTTAAGTATTATACACTTGTTCTAGCAATTAATAAAGAAAAATAATAACAATATAAAATCGGTAGAGAGAAAGCATTCGATAAGGAAATCATATATTTTTCCGAACCATTGAATTAATACATTTATTTTCATTCTAATTCACATATCTCGGTGATAGCAGTAATTGAGTGAGAATTAAAACCATTTTATGGTTATTAGTGTTCCCGTACAACTGAAGTGCGTATGCTAAATAACATATGCGGATCTATCAAATCTACTATAGATCTACAGCTTTCTCACTCGCATAATTCTGAGCGCCAGTGTTTCCGGTGACTTTTAAATAGCAGCCTTAAAACTCCGCTCAGATAAATCGAATCACAATCGATCACTTGGATTTATTGATCCTCGGCCAAATTAGGATTGATGTGTCGGGTCGGGTCGGGTTTAAAGTTGCTCGGTCCGGCAGCCAGCCGAGGCGGTCGAAGGCCGCGTACGGGAATGTGGGCACCGGCGCTCCACGCGCGGACCCTCGGTGCGCATAGTGATGGGACAGCTCTCGAATATCGATCAATCGATAATTAAAAAAAAAACACGCATTCATGCAATCAACCTCTCAATAGTTTGATCTGATCAAAATCATCAAAATGAATTCGGTTTTTCTTTAAAATTAGCGATGTTTTAAGAAGACACCAAAAGGGTGGGATATTAACACATTGTAAAGAAGTTGTTACATATATATAAGAATGCACTATATTTAGTGAGGTGTTGTACTCTGTACGTACATGACGAGTGCACAAGTTTGATAAAAATGTTCTTTGACGCGGATTGACGTCGAACTATACTTTTATTTAATTATTGAATAATTCGTATTCACCTAGCTGGTGTTGTTGGACTCATGCTTGTTTCGGTTTGGACCATAGGTTCCCAACCTTTTATTGACCACCGCCCCCTTGACAAGAATAAAAAAATCCAACGCCCCCTTTGACATAACAGTTATAATTATACCAATTTTTTTTTCATATAAAAATACCATAAAGGTATTACATAACACCCCTTATTTTCCCTTGGACCCGCCATCGCTCCCTTAGAAAGCTCCAGCGCCTATGGTTTGGACGAAGACGATCTGTCATCACGTGGGGCCCTTCGAGAAGAGATAACCCGGTAAGACATTCGGTCTCTAATCACTGACTAATTCTACCATACTCTCGTCCATCTTTTTCAATTTTACCTACAGTTACGTTTATCTGTCTTTGAGAATCTACGGGTTTCATAACTAAACCTGTAATTGAATTTTAAAATGTTTATGTGACGATTTATATATTTTTATTGTAATCACACAAAAGTTCCCGTTGAATGAAAAAAGTTTTTCCTCTTTGAAACATTCGAACAGCAATTGATTAATCTGCATGTGTGAGATTTTATTGGTAAATTAATTCGATATCATTTAGAATATCGACAGTTACGTGCAATCGATTGTATCGACAGTTCGCATCACTAGCTGGCGCGTTATCAGCAGCGCCTATCGGGCGGCCAGGCGCCACGACCCCGCATGGCAACAGCAAACACCTCGTAATTGAATCATAATTGATATTACGACTTTTCATTAGTCTGTTAGTAACTACGCTCACAGAATTAACCGTGAACTTTTATGCTTAAGTATTTCTGATTATAATATAAAACCATCACATACTAAAAAAAATAAAGATTTTGTTAAAAGCATTAACAAATTGTTCACTTACAAAAACCGATACGTTCAATCATATTTACTTTTCTAAAGACATATAGACAAAAAAATATAGTTGTCAAATACTTGACGCGGATTTCAAAAAAGCTATTCAGTTGACATACCGGTAGATTTATCAAAACACTTTTATCGATAGTGTTATCTAATCTTACCAACGAAATAGCAATTTCCGCAATTCGTGTGACCTATTTGGCTGCTTGTATACTGCTGCTATTCCTCGAATTGGTCACCCATTCAGAAATCTAGCGTTATTGCTCAAGTCTATTTTTTTTTGTGCGTGAACTTTTAACTAACTGAAGCCCCAAAAAATAGCACACAGATTTACTAGCTTCTTAATTAATTTATTAGTAGCCTATATGGGTAGAAAAACAATATTGATATATTTGTTACATTATAATTACATGCAATATTTACTTGTATTTATACAATACATCACTGCCGATACCAGGTTATGAAGACATTACAGTATTTTGCAATATTCGCCCCATGCATTGAAGACAATGCAGTGTTATTTTTTTTTTTTAAATACCTCCTAATTCTTTGTGTAAACCAGAGGTTCCCAAAGTGGTCAATATTGACCCCCAGGGGTCGATTTCGCCTTGCAGGGGGTCGATGACAGCAAAAAATAAAATTTGGAGTCCATGAAGTGTAAACGAGGGTCTACGAGAGTGGATACCATTTAAGCAGGTCATCACCAAAATTTAGACATTTCGTAAATGTCATAATGCACCGAACACAGATTGACGAATTGAAGCCCTGAAGCGTACAAGTATTATGTATGTTTACAATTAATGTATTTTATTCAATTTAAGATATTAAAATGGAATTCCGCCAAGTATTCTCTGTCAAAAATATTGATTTTCTGAATGTTACTATATTTTCATTTTGTGTGTTTTTAATTAATAAAGGTATAATTAACTTTACATGTATTTTAACCTTTTCATTTTTAAACCCACTGTACAGTAAGCCCTATGAAAGTGAGTTGTTCTATATAAGATGTCAAAAATATGTTTGAAGTTGATGAATTTGTAAAAATTCAATATTAGCAAGGCAGGGGGTCGACGAAAAACAGGAAAACTCGACAAGGGGTCGACGGGACAAAATAGTTTGGGAAACTATGGTGTAAACACACAGCGGAAGTACCTTTAAAGCATGCACACGTAGGCGCTTAGCAATGATTGCATAGAGCTTATATAATATGATTAATATTTTGTATATCACCGTGCAATCTCCGATAAGATTGCAGTGGTGCCGCCCGCTGGTGTACTGCGCATTGAAGTGCGGGAATAACAGGAAGGGAGCTGATTAATGAGGATGCGCCCTATGAGGCCAGTTGGCTCGAGTCTACAAATCATTGGCCAACAGGTCGTGGGTCGCCGGGGGAGCCCTCTCCAATTGCAGCTGATTCGATATACGAGTACAGCTAAATAAACTGCCGCTTCATGTGAGCTTTGAGCGCAGTTGGTGTTATTTTCAATAATATTTCAACAACCCAAACATAAAACAAAATAAAAGGGGTATTGATTAGATTTCGCTTCCGTCGATCAACACATTTCACTGCAATTAGATTACGCGTAAAATATATCCACTTGCCACAAAGAAGCCATCGGGAAGCGAAAACGCTAAATAACAAAAACATCAAATATTAAGGCCGTTTAGGTAATTACATTTGAACTGTTTTAATTACATCAGTTAAAAATTTTAAACCATCAACACGTTAGTCAGTGAACAGCAAACAAAACGGTGACAACGAAAACACAGGCTGTGCCGCGACTGCCTATGACGGCATCGCCACACAAAACCAAGAGCCTGACTTGTTTATCTAGCCAATATTGATAAAATTTATTCAGTATAAGCACATACGTACACAAAATGCAACAGAATTTGGATGCGAAACATTGGATAGCGTATAAACTGCGATGTTCATTCGCATTAAGTTGTGAACAATTATGCAGTTTTCATTATATCAGAATATTCAAGCTTAATGAAAATGCACCCCGATTTGAAATACCACCGACGTAACGCTACAATATCTAATAATATATATAAAACCTCTACAATTACAACAAGATAATTAACATAAAACAAATTTGTAAATTGGTTGGGCTTGTAGTATTTTTGCGATAAACTTTTGAGTTAAACAATATAATAATAATAAATATAAGAAAATATATGTAAGTATTTATTCAATATTCAGCACTCAAGCCAATGGGCAATTTATAAAGTTTAAAGCGGGTACCTATATGGAAAGCTATTACAACATTTTACCGAATAGCAATGGAAAAATTCTCATCGGTAAATAAAGCAATGTATCAATATTACTATCGCATCTGCAAACCATTCCAGTGAATTATTAATACTATGTTTCAAAACTGACACGAAATCTGACGTGAAGGTTCATAAAATATGGACTATATCTGCCTGAAAATGTGTAGTATATGATGGCGGACATTTTGTGCACTTAATGTTGAATAAATCGAAAATATTGTAATATTCACTTATGTATATTTAGAAACGATATATCGGTCCATTGTCGAATTACCAATCTTGTGAGTGGGCGTTGTCTTATTTTATGGCCAGTTCTAATAATCAAGTTAGTTTTACGGCTTCATTTATATCCAATTCAACATAAAAGCACGCCTTAATAAATATACAGGTGAATCAAAGCTTAAATATGCACATTATACATAGTAGATTTACTTTTAAACATTACACACATTTTTTTTTTTAAATTTGTACGATAGTTGTCATATCTGATTTTAATTTTTTTTAAAATAGTAAAGGTATCGGTTAATAAAATTTCAAATATACTACGCCCTTACCCTTATTAAAAAAGCTATTTACGAACTTTATACCTTTTGTATGCTTGGGACTAGAAATAAATATTATGTACTAATCTAATTATTTTATATATCTATTAAAACTATAATCAAAATAACAGAACAAATATTGTAAATATATAAAAATGCGATCGATCGCTTGTGAGCAGTTTTGAACCACAAGTATATACGGTACTGTTCAAGTCGAAGCTAAAAGACAAATAATTAAGTAATTCACACGTATGTAATAAATAATAAAGTTCCTTATAATACTAATATTCTTACAATCGTCGCATATTGAAGACAGTATATAATTTATAATTCAAAATGAAGTATTTCGACTAACGATACAATCGCACCTGGGGTTTATACAATGTCGTGGGAAACGAGTTAAATAAATATACTTAGTTATTGATCGTCGATAAAATAATATTAAACCTATCGGAACTTTCTCTGTGTACTGTATAAAAAGTTGAAGGGTCTACAAAATAAATGAAAAGTACTAAAAAATCAACACAAAAACAAACTTCTTAGAATTGAATTATTATTTTTAGGAATTGCTCAACTCGGCATGGTTGTGTCCAGCTGGAAATATGTGACGCGCCCGATAAAATTAATCAACAAATAGCATGGAAACTTAATTAATGTCACTCAACTAATGAACATTAAATGACGAACGAGGCCCTGGCAAGTAGGATCTCGTGAAACTTGTATATGATAGCAATAAATCAATATTAATGTGATATTACCCCGGGAAAAATACACTACACATTGTTAAACCATATTTAACATTAACAACGTACCAAAATCGGACGTTCGCGCTGATACAATTATATACCGTAAACATACCAACAGTAACTTTTATTTAAACACATTAAAGCCCACAAAAAAAACGCAATCAAATAATCATACAAAACATCCATCCTGTTTTTCCTTTTGTTTTCAATTTTAAACCAATTATCTCCACTAATACAACGTTTTTCATGATCATGAAATTTAATTTAAAAAAATTGCACTTTCAGCCAAACGATATTCAGTTCAATGGTTTGATTCGAAGGCTGTACTCGGAGATATTGTCGTCGGCGCGGCGGGTAAACAAAGGTTTTTCTAGTCAAAGGTGCGAGGGGTGGCGGGGAGGGGGCGCCGCCCTAATAGGTCCGCTGGACATCAACAGGTGCCCAGGGAGGGGATGATATATAAGGGACAATAAAATTATATTGCAGCCGTGTCAACCTGCGACCTTCCCCATGTTTATTACCCTGAGCAGTGTCCATCTATTCTAACGCAGACAACGTGGACATACGAAACAACAATGCGCCCTCTTCAAGGTGATACCTTTCACGGTGTATCCATACAAAATGCAATGATATTTATAAATCACCTGAAAATAAATAACACTGTGAAATATTTTACTTTAGAGCGTTATTAGAGCACTGTGGAGGCGAACAAGGCATAACTAAATTATATAATTATACGTGAATTTTACACCTGACATCTCACAAGTCGATACTGGTTTCTTTCTAGATCATTCGTATTGATAATTGACGTGCACAGTGAATTTATTTTTCCAATGTAATTATTATGCAATGCCAATAATTGTAATTCAGCTGTAATGAATAAATACATAAATAAATTTAATAAATTTTTCTCGCGTTCCTAACATCACACAGATGCCTGTAGGTACTTGTAAATAGGGAAATATATTTTCCAGCTCTAAAGAAAAACTACTTTGCATGCTCGTTTACAAAATTGACGCTTTCACGAGATTGCGTACACCTTTCTTCCTGTCGACACAACAATGTAGCATAAGGCACTTCTCATACCGACGCTGTTGGCAACAAGCTGGCAACTGACAATAATAAGCCACGTTCTATATATATAGACAAGCAACCATACATAGAAGCAACAAGCAACACTCTCGTATAACATTGGAGTCCGTAAATTTTAATTGCATTTCTTTAAAAAGATTGAGGTTAGTATTTATCATGTAGACATTTTTATCCTTTTTACTTAAATAGATTTTCATATTTATCGGAGTTCTTTGTTCCATAAGTATAGTATTTCAAGATGGATAGCTACATGACATGTTTATACTACATGCTTTTACGTTACTATAAACATGTTAGAGTGGTTTCAATATAAGAATTGCCTCTAGTTTTTACTTTGATAACGGTGTGTATAAATTTACAATTAAACTTTCGTGAGCGTTGAAATCACTCTCATGTGTGGGTATATTTGGTATAACAGGAAGGGACTTGCAGAACTAATGGCCGGTGATTTTCTGTGTGTTGACAGTTACTAGTTGCTTGTTGCTAGTTGCCTGTTGCTATGGCGTGAGAGCCGCACACGAGTCCATCTGTTCTTGTAGACAATTTAAGGAGTGCTACCTATAAAAAATATACTAAAAGAGAGGGAAAGTGCGGTTATCTCTCAGTTCCTCCCGTTTGCCATCTGATGGTCCCTCTGGGAGGACACACCTGAGTGCCGAGCAGGTGAAGGTGAGTGTGAAGACCTTGTAAATCATGCTCTAAGTGGAGACAAGCAGGTCGACGGCACTCGCAGCGATCGAACCTTCAATATTATTCTAAGTTCACGAGATACAACCAAAAGCAAAATAATTTTTGAGTCAGGGAAACAGAATTTTTCATATCACCACCTATCCATATATTTATGGATATACTGAATCTTGGTATGTTTATAAGTATGAGTTGCAGATAATGTAAATAATAATTTAGTTCACTGAACTCAAAAAATGTTCAGATGGAATTGGTGGCATTTGCTTATTTGCCCTCAAGCAGTGGATTTGTTGACCTATAGATATTTTGTTTACATTACATAAACGCTTCTTCAAAACTGTGGCAACTCTAAATATTTACAGTGATCGCTAAATGTTTACATGTGGTCATTATTATTTTATCTAATTTGTACACGCTGCACCAATAATAATAAAAAAAACTCCCACTCAGCACTCACCATTACAATTTATAATACAATATCCAATGATATCTGTTTCCGGCATAAAAACCAATAAATCCATGTGCTTTTTTATATGAAAAAATTAACATAATATGGATAAAAAATTTTTTTAGCCAACTGAGAGGTGTAAATGAAAAAAAGGAAACAAGCAAGAGATTAAAAGGCAATTTCGGCTTGTTTCATCTTTAATTCACCAAAATTTAGATTTTTTTAAAAAATTATATCACTTTTGTACGTTGATCCAATTTAAAATGTCGTATAGCGTAAATTACAAGATTACTGAAAAACCTCGTGATACGTTACAGATTGAGTAACAAGTAATGATAGCCTAGCCCTAGACACATTCGTCTCTTTCGGGTTTTTCAGACTGATGACAACACTCTTGAAAGTCGAAAGCGCTCACAAACAAAAATGACCGTATTTGTTGTATAAACATTCAACAAACTAAATCAGTACGTAGTGCATATACAGATTGAAGCACAGGGCCGCGAGTCATATTTGCTCGCCTCCGCCTCTACGTGGCGGGGTCGGTACCGATGCAATATCAACACGTCCAGGCGCTCGCCAAACGCTATGCGGCGCAATCAAACTCCGCCCACGCGGCGCGGCTTCGATCAACAAGTCGGTTTACGTTCAGCAAATGTTTTGTTTACGAACCATTCCCGCGGCAGCTGGCCGGAAAGCGACGAGATAGAACCAGTCGTGACGACCCGACCCGAGAATTGATTAAAAATGTACGACCCAATCGATGGCACCGCGTATATCTGATAGCGTACGTTCTGATTCGGTTCACACTGGATACATAAATAGATATCGGAGTGTACAAATTCTTAGTAATAGTTATCTAACAAGATGTCAAAACATCTGTATAGCGAGCGAGATTAAATGGTTTTCAGATACGGTGATGTGAGTTTCCTATAATTCAATTTGTTAGGCGAGTTATATGTATGGCATCATATGTATCTTGCTGGATCGGTAAAGGATGAAAGCCACCCCCTGTCGTCTCATTTGCGTCGTTATCAAACATAAAAATATGCACATGTATTGCATACATTCATAATGTTGGTCACTTTGCTTGACATGAATTTGCCATTTTTCTCCAGAGAAAAATCATATAAATTTGTTACTAATATGTTTAGGCACATTAGTTCATACATAGAAGATGATTTAATGAAACTTTCAGAAAAATATCATCGTGATTTGTGTGGAATTTGAACCCACATCCCCTGGTTTACATGACCGGTGTACTAACCCTTGTAATAACGAATCACTTCCGTTTATCGAGAATTTTTAACAATCATACTCTACATATGAACCAATGTGCCCAGACGAACTAATATTTAGTGATTTGCAAGCACTGGACTTTTTGAACAAAGTAACAAGTGAAGCGATTTTAGTCCCATCTGGATATTATTTTTAAAATCTATTAATTTAGCCAAGACGCGCACCATTATATACATATGTCTATTTTTTGATTAACGTCAATCAGATGCGTATTTATTACCCATTACGGGTTTATTATATTATTACTAATATGATTAGGCACATTAGTTCATACATAGAAGATGATTTAAAGAAACTCTCAGAAAAATATTTGTAGGTTTGTAGGTTTTGGCAGTCGTTTTTATTGGATGATCTATTTGTGTCTTCCATCGTTACGAGACCATCTTCAGTGATTTAAATATTTATGTCATGTCAAGTTAGTAGACTGCATTCGAGCGCATCACTTCGAGATCCACTTTGCTGGTACCCAGGAGCGAAACGTCGAATGACACTAATGACAACGCAACACAATACCCAAGAAAGAATACCAATCTTATAAATGTGGATTTCAAAAATGTCTATCGTTTGGGGAAATTGGCATATTTGAATAATTATCAAAATAACTAAACAGGCGTACTAAAGAACGTACGTGAAGCTTAATTACACTCAACGTATTCGATCTAAGTGGTCTTATAGGAAAGATATTTGCGCGCGTAAGCGTATTAAATGTAAATAAACAACGCACTAAGTTTATTAGAAGATGGGAACGAGCGCAAGCCCCAGTAAATCCTCGCAAATGTAAAGTACTGATTCCCCTAATACGTTATATACCTACAGAGGCTGTCGGGTGCTGGCGCACCCTTATAATAGAAACTGGCTGGAGAATGAAAAATTCGTTCACAATTTCACTATGCCCCGCCATAAATTGACCACCGAACCACCCTTTGACCCTCGTCTCGCCACCGCTAAACTGTGTTGACATCCCCGCCCCGATATGGGACGCGCAGGGGAAAGCCAGGTGAGCGCCGTAGCCACGTAATACCTGAAAATATTCTTTCATTACGCTTATTGGTGGGTGCGAGGGTGAAATGATGGAGGGGTTAAATATTCAATCAAGTGTTTACGCATGACAAGCGAATAACACTTTGTCGAGTGGCAACCCAGCGAAGGAAGCAAGGCAAAAGTAAAATTAGTTTATTACCACTTATGTATTGGATAGCATCATAAGGTCCTGTCCATTATTAGATATTTTGATATGTTTGACAACGTACAAATACACGATGATCTACCTTTTAGATAGTATCTATACGAGGCGCCGACCATAATGATGTTTCATAGCATGTGACCATTCCCAAAACAAACCTCCACCTCCACGGCAATCGTGACTCCGGCACTCCAACCAATTGACCAACGGTGCTGCCGTATCTGAGGTTTCACAGTTGCATATAACGAGTAAAATTCTGGTTCAGTTACAGCAGCACCGTTGCTGAATTTATTGTTTGAATCAATCGATTACCTAAATAAAGTGCAGAAAACACATAAAAATAATGTAATCGAACAGTGTTTTAATACCTCAAGCGATTGTTAATTCAGAAGGCGTTCTCGTCATATATTCCCGACGCCGCCTCGGTCGCGCTGTAAGCGGGAGGGCGACGTGAAAAGAAGTTGCCTAATTTTCTGCCATCTTGAATACACAATGTGCTCAAATTTAATATTAAAAAGAAAACAACGGCCGTTTTTCGCACGCCTTTGGATTCAATCGATATTTTCAAGGCGACGGATTAAATCTAAATCATAAATCCAATAATACCAACATGAAAGTTCAATAAAGCAAATACACAAAAAAATGTCTCTAGTCATATCCTTGTGATTTTTGGGACGTAAAATATAGTTTAGAGATATATAATATTATGCTACGAGTTGGCTAGTAATTAACCCATTTGCTAACCGATCACGAACAGTTCTCGTGTCAGAGCGTGGATTTCTAATTCTAAAAAAAAAATAACCATACTTTATAAGACTCAAGTGGAAATAAAGCATTTTGAGAAAAATATATGATGCAGGTTTTTTGTGAGCTACATTTATAAAAACCAATTTTAATCAAATTAAAAACTGCATGCTCACTTGTTTATCATCAGTAAAGGGATTTTTCTCTACGATTACATGAGCTTGGATGTCTTACGGGTGTAAACAATTAGTGCATATTTGTAAATAGAAAATCTTTATTACATGTAAATGGCAGATAAGAATCTGATTCAATATACCGATCAGATTTTTTTTTTTCATTTTGAATAAAAAATAGTTCATACTGAGCGCTCCGCAAGTCCGGCGCAGGGTAGATTGAGCCGCGGTTAGGGAAATCTAAATCGGATGGCATCAGATATATGATACACAATAAAACGCAAATGCTGTCTGGAGGTTCCGCCACCGCAGGGCCGCCTCACACGAGGCCGACGGGCGGAAAAACAAAGAAAATCAATAATTAATGCTCGCTGTGTGAGCCGAGGACGGACGGGACAGAGGAGCTCCCGTGCGAGGGGAAACAGCTCGATACAAAATTAATGAGATGGGTAGTTTTGAGATCCTCCAGGTGGCAACAGGAAGCGCCTTTCAGTCGTCTAGGGCGAAAACTGCAAAACAACATGTACACGAACAAAATCGTAAAACACAATTCAGCAATGAATAGCATGAAAAACGTATTTTTCTAAATTAGCCCCAAAGTGCGTAAAAACGCATCTCAATAGTAATAAGGTAAGTGGTAACTGTTCTGGTAGAATTTTGCCAAACTCTTACAATGACCGATCTTGAAGCTTTAGAGAATTTTCAAATCTTTGATAGTATACAAAAATTCGAATTATATAATAAACTCAAGTATCCTTGCAAAACTACAGCTGAAATATATGAACGCCAAAGCAAGTTAAAACACACTATCAATATCCGAGACAAATAACTCATTCCGCAAGTACTTGTGGATACTAAGAAAGCCACATTCGAACTTTCGACATCGAACAAAGCCAGTTTCTTATTTTGTGTTAATTTCCTTTCAGTTATTTTTGTGTTGAAATTGAACGGTGGCCTCGTGTCCCTCAGCCTCGAGGGGCGTCTTCAGGTCGCAAAGAAGAGCCACCTGTCCCGGGCGGGGATGATTTAATATGCAACAACCGTGATCATCCCCGAGCCCCCGCCGAGGGGAGGCCCTGCTTGGTATTCCGGGGCCGGCCGCTATGGAAATGAGGCGACAACCACTCACTGCGAGATCCGCCCTAATTTCTCGATGGAGTGACACAAGAGCCGCTAATCCGAACAAGACTTCATTAAAAGCCTCTCAGCCCGGCGGACGCCATTACTCGCCCTTAACTGCACGCAACAGGTCGCAGTTTCGTTTTAACATTTTTTTCACTTGTCATTTAATATGTAACGAAAGCACAGCCCGCGTTCAAACCAAAGTTTTACAGGAAATACTCTGATCAGATGTTTTTTTAATATCATCGCACAAACATAAAAATATTGCCGATGACTAGTAAGCTAAATCTGAAATTGCTATAAATTTTGGTTTCGTTATAAATTTTTTCTCACTTGTAATTCAATACGTGACGAAGGTTTATCTCACGTATAAGCTAAAAATGTATTTCTCACAAAAAGTCAAAAGCACAAACTTAATAAATTTTTTTCGTTTAAACCTAGTAACTGAACCTGATATATATTTATAGAAGAAGCCGTTATCAAGATATCAGTTAAATAAACAAAATATTATGATTTACCACGCTTTATCGACGTTATCTAACGATATACAAGAGTGCAGCTGCACTTGGCGAACCACCAGCACACCCGATGCCTTCAGTAGTCTAAGCTTTCTACGTATTCTTATATTACCGCGATAGCGTGAGATATCAGAAGCAGTGCGAAATAAAATTTAATTTGTATATATAAATTAATGTATCGATTCTACACGATTGGCAAGCCGGGCAAAACGGATGTCATATTCCACAAAGAACAACCACTAAAATATGAGCAATGTAAGGTTATCACATCATTTTTATTTTTTACTTTAATGCTACTATATTATAAAGTTAGGTTTAATATCGTGGGTCTATAAAGCACTGCAGTAAAAAAGTCTGCAACAAAGTCAGTGTTTAACTTCCTAACGTTGTAGCATCTGTTCCAGAAATTTTCCTATGGTGCGAAGTTCAATATGGTACAGTGTAGTAAAGTATAATTACATTTTTAATAGGATATATATATTTTTTACTTTGAAATCGCCATCTTTGTTAACTATAAGTTAAAGTAGTTATTTAAGATTAGTTTATATTTGGGAGTATATTAATCACGTTGAAAGTAAATTTAGAGAGCAAAAGAGCGCATCAAAAATGTATGGAATTTCAGTATTGTATGTAGCCTGAAAACAGGCGAAGTTTACTACGTTATAAGGCAACATAAATATCAATGAACGAGAGCAGACACGAAGAATGTGGTCTCATGGTAACAGAGCCTTGCCAATCACGCTGTTTTATTTATATTTTAAACAACAAATATGAACCCACTAAGAGATTACGAAAAAAAATGTTTGGGAGTATTTCCGCTTTTCAAGGGTTTCTTCAAACTTTCTGTCTGGCATAAGCATAAATATCTGTTATCTCCTTGACTATTTATATTTGTTGTATTTTTAAAATTATAGGTAATTGCATTGTGCGGTGAAATATTGATTTGATACAAATTATCTGTAATTATGAGAAAAATAGCCACAGATGTCGCTAACAATTTAAAAGGCAAAAGAAAAACTACTGCACTAAAAAATGGTAAGAAAACTATCACCAAGTAAAAAATATCTGAGCATCGGTAGCTGAACACTTTTTTAGAGAAGGAAAGACGGGGCCGATTCGCCCAAGATAGCAGCCGATACTTTACTACGAGTAGGGCACCGAGAAAAGGTAGCGGTAGGGTAAAACAATAATCAATTACATTTATTTTCAAGAAGATATAATCGCTGATATTTCACAAAACATAAAATAGGATACGAAACATGTTTATGACCTTACCAACCCGAACGTAAAACTTGACCTATCAGTTTATGGCAGGGACCCTTTCTGTACATCAGCGATACGCAACATTTTTCTCTGGCCAAGTCATATGGTAATTTTGGTATTTAAACGCAGATTTTTTTATTTCCCTTTCGAATTTTACAAGAAAAATTATCAAGTATTTTGATGAGCTTTTTTTTGTTAAATATATTTTTTTTTTAAGTCCCTCCATCGGCAATAATTTTAGAGTATTTGCCATATGATGCGAGGCGTGCAATAGAGTAGACACTACAGCGAGTCCGTTTGTATTTTTATATTTTTTTGATAATTGGAAAGATAACACAAAGCATTTTTTGACACGTGTTAAGTAGATAACAGTGTGATTAATCAAAACAGTGTTATTGTATGAAAGTATTGCCACTGGATGAGCCGTATCCCATTGCAAGACAATATTAGTTATTTACAAACAGCGAGGAGACTTTGGCGCCAAGCTTTCAGTAGCGCTACTTGAGATCTATATTTTTATAGCTCTCGATAAAATCTAGCTAAGTATCCATAAGTTTCTTTTGATAACGAAAATTTGGACGCTTTGTCAGCACAGTCCGGGAAACTCTCCATTCGCCGGTAAGTTCCGGTTCCACATTGGAAGTCCATTCCATCGGCGCAAAGTTCGCGAGCGCCGCGTGTGCGGGGTCGCTGCCAAAAATAATAAAAAATACTGGCGTAAATTTTAAACGTTCGAGTAAAAAGTATATACGCTCTGGGTTTTATGTCTTTCTATTAACGAATGCTTTGAAATCAAGCCAAGCCGGCTTGAGCCGTCGTCTCATTGTTGAGTACTGATGGTATTGCTAAAATTACAAGCATTGGGCTGCTCGTACACACTTGCCTTCGTGTAATATTTCCCGTTGGATCATAAAATATAATGTTGCAATTTTTTTTAAGGTTTTAGGTTAAATTAGGAGGCAGATAAAACCGTGTTTCGCCTCACTGATATATATTATACAAATATACTTCACATTCTACAGATTACTGGAACAGAGATCAATGAAAAAAATGATATCAAATTAACAAGCTGTTATTCAATAAAATCATTAAGAAATAAAGACCGTTATATGTTAATTACCATGAGGTCTAAACCCAATTTTTAGAGTTAACAAGTTAAATTTATGATTTTAAAAATATTGGTTTTATCGATATTTTTTTATCTAAATCTTTCGTTTTCGACTTGTTTATATTTTTTTTGTCGATCGATTTTTCAGAAAGTAGTTTTAATGTGAATAATCCATAATAACCGCAATACATTATTATAATCAATTATTGAAATTCCTAAGTTTGTTTTCTTGCTATTTAAATTTTCATTTTTTTTTTATTACACTATTAAAACTCTCTGATAATTCTGTTGTAGCCATAGACAATATAATATTTAAATATTGTATTGTTGTCTTTGAAAGACATATTGACAGAAAGGACAAGCTCGGTAATTCGGTGGCATCCTTTATCATAATTTGAATAGAATATTGAGCTCTTTGACTAATGACTTAACAATATCCATAAATAATAAGTTGTGGTCTCGTGACGTAACTGGCTTTGAGTTAATAACTGTATTAAGCGAGACCCATCAAGGTAGGGTTAGAAAATATACAGGTGCCCTATAAATGTCAACAACTTGAAGAAAAAAGCTTAGTACATTTAGATTACTACACCACGTACAACTTTACTTTTTTTGTCGTGCAATAACGCACTTCTGGCAAAATAAAATTAAGTTTTCAGCAAATCTGTCCGTTAAAAAAAAACCACTGAAAAGTCTAACGGGGTTGAATTTAACGATCTTAGAGGTCTGAGTATTTTTTTTCTACTATGATTTAGCCAGAAAGTATAGACTATGGTGCATTTCTGTGCAGATTGTTTTAGGCTCCACAGAAATAGCAAAAAGTTTTAAAGCGCATGTCAAGAATTTGCCGTCGGAAACAAGATAATGTAGGCCATTATCATGATGGTCTGCTTTGCAGTGGCAAACAAATTGCGTTTTTAAATCATGTTGACATTAACCATAGGAACCCATATTTGCTTTGGATGTTTATAAAAAGTAAACATCAACAACATTTACATATTACTCACCAAACTTTCGTTAGTGATGTTTTTTTTTGATCTTTTGTGGATTTTGAATTCCAATGAGCAACAAGGTCAAAATGGCCTGTCCCTCATTTGTTATTTTTTTGTGACCATATCATAATCACATCATGTAAGACAGGGAATAAAAAAATAATACATCGAAGTATAGTCATTGAAGCACCCTGTATATTAAGCGCGCCCTAATAAGGCAGGGTTCGAGGATGTACAATAAATAATAAATTATAAAGTATGGAGGGACCCGCAGGAGCGGGGGGCTCGTTTGTAACGAAGATTAATAAATGAGTCACGGAGCCATGGGGGCAGCTGCTCGGCCGGTCAGGACGGACAAAACCCAAGTTAACCAGTGCCTAAGAAATATTGTCGTCACCCACAGAACATTACGGTAAAGAGCTGGAAAGAAAGTTGTACGGAATGAGTAATAAACTTAGTTCATACTTAGAATATAATCAACTGGACTAAGCCTGCACATTCAACAGATACGCCTGCTATTCGAAATAAAATCATCTTGATAGCACAAAAGCGCATTAGCATCTGCAGTATGCTTGATCATTCATTCCGTAGACAATGCAAGTGTCAACTGAAAAAAGCATATTCTATCCGTAGATACGATTGTTTGTAACGTAGACGATAGTATATTTAACTATTTAGCCTGCATGCATTCAAAATACGGTCTGTTAAACAAGGCTTATTCACTTCATAGATACATTCAACTATATATATATTCAAAATATGATCAGATAATTATTCACTTCGTAGATACGCCTGCCTGTATGAGAAGAATACTTTACATTCCATCAGATTGGCTGCGATTGCGTGTGTGACCAGCTTCTGTGGCAGCGTATCTTTAGGAGGCTATAAAAGGAGAAGCTCATTTGACCCCCCGGGTGAGTGGTATTTATATCGCTCATACTCTCGCTTGTTTATGTCTATAAAAATAGCTGACGTTGAGTTAACAGAGCGGAGAGAAGAAACTTGGAAAAAATCAACTGCAGGTCTTAGAACATGTGACCACACGGATTTATATCGAAATCAAAAAAAATAATTTATCGTCAATTAGCAGATGGACAAAATTTTTGATATAAAATTACTTTCACATTTTTATGTATCAACTTTACAAGCAGGGCAAGTAAGTGATTAAAAATAATAACATTTGCCTTGTCGTATCTATAAATGAAAACAATTTTTTATTAAGAATTTTACAGAATTGAATTATCTTGCCACCCGTATGCAGATTTGTTAAAATGTTTTATTTTTGCAATCCAAAAACTTATCATAGTTTATGCGTCACTTTCAAGTTCTTTTCAGCCTTATTTTATTTTTGTATTGTTTTAGAGTCGTCTGTGATTTTATCGATGTACATAAATCACTTTTAACGTGACGATTTAATTGCTGAAAATGTTGACGGTTTAAGTGGTTAAATATATTTTTTCCATTTAATTTTTAATATCCCATGAATACATACATCAAACATTTTTTGAAAATAAATTGCACACTGGTTATATTAAAACAATGCATATTACAATATATACACTATAGGAAAATGTGTTGTGTCAAATATAAAAATAAAATATAATATAATCACACATTTGTCAAATTTGCTAGTTTAGCAAAAAAATATAGGCATATAGGTAGTTTTTTTCGCCAGTTTTTTGTGACGAGATATTGCTTTGTCATTAGATATACTTGTGCGTTTAAGAGAGGAAATCACAGAAAACACTCAAATGTAACAATTGGCCGCAAAGAATGGCGGCCACGGTCCAATCAAGTCCCGGGTTGTCACAATTATCTCGGCAATTAAAAGCACACAAAAACCGGCGATACAACTCGAAGGCTCGCGGGCCGCTCGTTGAGCGGAAGGGCGGACACGGAGCTCCTCGCGCAGGCCTCCGCGCGCAGGGGGTGCTTGCTTAGCGAATATACAGGGTGGACCTGAAGTGGTCGCGAACTCTTCAATCCGTTCATATTAACGGTGACAAGGTGTTTCAAAACTTACTGCATCAAGCCAAAGGGTAGGCTGAATTGGCACTTTAAATGGTACATATAAAAAAAACACACTAAAGGCGAGGCGGGTACTAGTACCCGTTTCGCGGACTGCTGTCTAAAAGCGGGGCGCGTATTAATACGTTTTTGAATGTGTTAACTCTAAAAGCGGCAGAAGGTCATTTTACTTATTAGGTTTACAGCTTGTAATGTTTGTTTAGACTCGTCAACGTTACTTCTACCAATACTGTCCAGTGATTCTGAACAAAGTGACAACGAAGAAGTGGAGTAGTCAGATAATGATAATCCTCCAATTATTGAACAATTTTTAGGACAAAGTGGTGTCGTTGTGATGCCAAGTAATCCGCAAAGTGTGTATGTAGTGGTTCAACTTTTTATAGGAAACAATTTATTTGACTACATGCAAATCAAAGAGTGTATAGACTAGATTTCACACGTGCAATTTTACGCGAATTTTGTCCGCTTCGCACATTAGTTTAGTCAATTTGGTTACCCGCTTAAAATATAAATATATTATAAGCTATTGTGTAACAATAACATTTATTTATCAACAAAAATCTTATAATTAACTCGGAGTTGCTAAACCGAAGAAAAAAAAATCAAAAAGTTCAAACCAAAGAGTGTATAGATTAGATTTCGCACGCGCAATTTTACGCGAATTTTGCCCGCTACGCACATCAGTTTAATCAATTTGGTTACCCGCTTAAAGTGTGTTAAAAATAATAATTTAAGTATCATTTTCATATTGATTTTATGATGCAAGTATGAATTCAGTTAATTATTATTTTACTTTAATATGAGACATTATAAAAATTAAATATTATACACTGTATTTATTATAGTATACATACAATGAGTAACTAAATATTTTTTGTGGTTGAGAAATTACACCAAGACAAATTTTTCCGGGTGATATGATCTTAAAAAAATCATGTAAGGCATTAAAATGTATTTACAATCAAGCATACAATAATCTCAAAGTTAATTTTGATTTACAAAAATATATGAGAATTGGGTAATGTCAGTACAAACGATTAGACAGGAAAAAAATTCGTGAAAAGTGAAACACTCGTAAGCATTGCAAGTATAGTAGAATCACCTGTATACGAGAAACCTCGCGGACTTCTCATCTCTCGCGATTCCCACGATTAATATTAATTGAAAATTAAAACAAATTGTTAAAAAAGTGTAAATATTTTTATTAGACAGATTTGGTTATAGTATTTGTATTATTTTTGGAATGAAGATTATTTCGTGTAGAGGCAATTCAAATTTTTTATAAGAAAATTTAGCCTTGCGCAGTGTAAAAAAATGACGAGGAATTCGAGATTCTCTTGCAGTAACGCCTGCGGTTATAAAAAAACTAAAATATGTTTTTACTGCAGTAGATTAAAACAGGAAATGATTAGACATTAAGGCACTCGTATGTATTCTTATTGTTTGCAAGCCTAAAATAATAAGTAAGTTTCCTACTGATATTATCTTCATTTGCGTAGCTGTTGTATTATCATACTGAGCTATTAATTATTGCTTTAATTTAAATATTGTTCATTATTTACTTAGATTTTTAATAAGACGTAACACTACACGAGAATTGTGAATATACTTACAGACACTTCATACATAAATTACACCCTATCTTGATAAACTATATATTCAAAAGATATACTAAGCCTTTCACAACTTTGACAGATAATAGAAATGTCCTGTGGAAACTCAATAATGTGAGTTATTAACCAAATAAACTATTCCAATGTTAATGAGTACTTATCGTTTAATTCTATCGATCTAATCGTAGACCAATATTATATTATTTCTATCGCTTTGTTTTCTTTTGAAGACATTATATTTAAGGATTCGTGTATTCGTAGATGATTGTTGTTTAACTATATAGAAAAAAGTACCTGGTATATGCTGTACTAATTTTTGATTTAATACGTTTAAAATTGTCAATATGTACAGTGTGCATTCCAAGATAAACGGCACGTGTATTTTACATAATCAATATTTTATAAGGTGGTGACCCTCGTCAGAAGGTGTGAAGGAGCATATCTTTTAATACTGTTATCAGATATCAAATGATAAGTGTTAAGGTTATGAAAGAGCACATTTGTGGATGGCGGCGGCCAGGTTAATTATATGTAAAGACTTGCACAAGTGAATTTGTTTGTAAAATTATGTATTAAAACAAATGAGGCAAGGCCTTTTTAAAAACCTATATTTTAATGAAGACTTTGTAACCAAAGTCACTTAGAATTTTTGAGTAGTTTTTATTGATATATTAAAAACTTATCGGAACCCTAGAGGCAAGCAGTTTAGGAGAGAAGGGATGTAATACGCCGTGAATAGAAAAAAACTGATTTCTTTTACACACATTTATATGTCTCAATACATAAAATATAGAAATATAATTCAATACTTTTGTATAGATACGGTTTAAGAAAATTGTATCTATACAAATCTTTAATCGCAATTTTTTTTTTTAAATTACCACTCTTCGAGATAACACATTATTGAACATGCAAAAACGAACGCGTTAAAATAAATGTTCAAGTATATATTTCATTTGAATAATAAACGAATATATATATATATGAAGGCAGTCAGCACAATGCGAGCTGATCTTCCCAGAAGCCCACACAGCCTGGGCGAACGGAGCTCACGGCAATCATCGGGAGGCGGTTTGAATACATAACATCTAACAGGTGCTCGGTGGCGGCCGCGGGTCGGCAGATTAGATCCGAACAGCTGAATGAGGAGGCCATTGTGCCCGCGACGAGGGATGACATAGTCCGCGGGTCCGGCCCACCCCCTCGCCCTAGCAAGGGAGCATTAGGCCCTTCGCACACGAAGCCACTCAAAAAAACCATTAAGAAACTCTGGTCACCTTTCAGGAGAATTAGCCTCGTCACACCTTTTTAACGCGGTGCCACTGGTCAGTAACCAGTAGCCAGCAGCGTCGTGATGGAAATTCAGAAAATCGGGTACATCATTTATTTTATTTGGCTATAAAGCGATCGTCCCCAGAAGTACTCGCCCTTTTATGCAAAATTTTTAAACGCTACGACGATTCGACGATACGTCCGAATTCTAAATGGCTTTCAACTACATCTCACAAATTGAACAAACTACTATTTCTGCGGGAAAATTTTCAGATTAGAATCTACTATAATAATAGCCATTGTGTGTGGGTGGGTGTGTGTGTGTGTGTATGTTTCATTTTTTGCTTTTCTATAGAATATCTTAAAAAATACAACGCTGATTTTTTGCACGTAAGTTTAGTAAATTTTTCCGCAGCTATGTGCCGAATTTCAAGACGATAGGATAATATTTTCATTCATAAACTAATAAAATAAAACTATCAAATATGCTTTATGTACGAATTATATGATTCTGTTGTTCACAGCGAGAATTTCAAATTTAGAATTTTTACAAAAAAACAAAACATGATGCTTCTAAGAAATTTACAGTTTATGTCAGCTTGACACAAGTGCCAATTTTATTTTTTAGTTGCGTTAGAAATTATTAATCACATCATTAATAACTTAAAATGCCTCCTAAAAAAATAACACCATCTAAGCACAGCAAACGTAATTAAAAAATAATAGCACAATTGAACGTGATAAAGACTGCATCTAATAAAGAACAGTGCAGTGAAAGTGATTCGTTGTTTGTGACACGAAATGGGATATTTCCTAGAATGGCTTTGCTTTCAAAATTAATATCCGGTTATTAAAAAAATATGTGTACAAAATATTCATCTAATTGTCAGCCAAACATATGTTCAAACACTATTGCATCGTTCATCGAATACGTCATTTTATGACGGGCTACATTTCTAGTAAAGTAATAAAACATAATACACATAGTCAATTAGCAATATTATACAGTTTGTGTGGTGAAGTTGACTTCTTGCTAACTTCGATTACTAGATATTTTTCGCAAAAATATTTCACGACATTTTTTTATTATTCAAAGGTATACCCACGTTTTAAAAGGTTCGCCGCGACTGCGTTAGAGCGCCCCAGAGGTTGGCAAATGAGAATACGTACATCACACCAAAACTTGAGTCCTCTATTGAAACTGTCAAGACTCAGATGTAACGAGATCCCGAGACGCCCAGCGCGCCAGGCTGTTGCCAGAAGTACTCCGTCTCTCAGAGGAGCGCCGAGTAATCTAACTGAGCGCCCGAATTTATAAGTTTAGGAGAAGTCATAATGGAATAGCTCTCTTTGTTGTTCAAAGGATATTAAAGAATTTAATTGTTTGCTTTACAAAGGACTTTAATTCGGGACGAGCAAGAACGAAGCTGAAATATCGCAGAAATTCAGATGACTAGGGGAGCGCTACACTGTCGCTTTGTTCGGCAAGGACGCAGTTAAATAATTTGAAGGCACACTTTGCGGACTGATTGTCTGGAATGAACTGAAGGTCGAAGTGAAAAGTATGAGTTACTTTTGACATATTTCCATAGTACAAAAGTTTTATACAATAATAAAGTATTTAAGAATCATTTTGTTACTTCTTTCAATGAGTAAAATGTCAAATACAAGCACTTATTTTTATTGGTATTGTATATCTGAATATGTACACAGAATCCAAACTCTTACAGGCTACAATAAATCTTAGAACAGAAAAAGTTTATTTGTGATGTACCTGAGTCAATTATTTTCATAAAAAATAATTTAACAGTGTAATACCCGACTTACCCGGAGACCTTAATCATTTAACTCAATGAATTCTAATACAGACCCTTCAGGCGCCCTCCGTATTTCGAGAGTACAATCCTCTCGTTAAAAATATATTTGTTCAGATTATAACGGAAAGAAAAAACCTTAAAAATATGCCTCTGAATACCTGCCGCATTAACGGGTGCCTGTCACGGCCCGGCACAAAGCTTTACTTCTAAAATGTAATTCAACACGTCTGTCTGTGCGCAATGTAGGACGAATGGAGAATAAAGACGGGCTAAATCGAATATGCATAAATTATATATTTAGAAAAATATACACGCATAACTCAATTAATCACTAAAAATAATTAAATCGATCAATGAAAAATGGGTCACTATTACTATAAAAGAAGAGCCATTATCTTTTTGTACTGTTTGGCCATTTGCCACTTTTCCCGAAACAAAAGGTTGACTTTATAGTACAATAGTTGCGTCGACGTAAATTTTCAAAGTGTACAGTTTGAAACGTTATATATTTTTACGTCATTATCAAAAGAGAATTGAAAAGCTAATGCTCATTATTCATCCGCGGCGACTTCGTTTGGCTCAATAGGAAGTTTACAAAGCAACAGGTTTTAAAGGCGCTAAGAGCTGTTTTTTTTTTCTAAGCCGATTTGCCTACAAATGGTACAGACAGTACGCCGCTCGCCTGCCTTATTAAACAGAGACCAGAAGCGAATAAACATCTAACGTTAAACGGACACAAAATGCTAAATTCTCCGACTCGGGACAGCGTCACGTTGGAATCTCTCCGGCCACATCGCGAAGTCATAGATAGTAATGTTTGTATAAAAACTCCTTCAAAATAAACACAAAATTCTCTCGCTAAATATTTGGTTAAGTATCAGGCTAGTGAGTGTGTTTGGCTGGGAATATTTACTTATTTACCGGGGTTTGTGCAGGGCGATAAAAAAACTACTAAGCTCTTTTACTTTACAAAATACACAAACAAATTATTTAAAAGATTTTGTGTACATTATGCACCATACGTTTATGATATATGGTAAATAAAATAAATTTCATTGAGTGTTAATACATAGATCCATACGTTCAGCTGTGCATACGGCGAGCTCATAGACATACCAATCAGTGCATGTGAATAATTTTACCATCGATTACCACATCTGATCGGGAAGATAATTTGCTTGTTAAATTATAACACCACATATTATGATAAATAAAACATTAAAAACTAACTCAAAAAGCTCGCCTAGTTTTTTTATGGTTTTGTCACATTAACTGGGATAGACCAAAGATGAGATCTGTAATATATGTATATAACCGTGTCCGCGTTTGATTAATTTCACACTACTTTCAATCATTGAGGGTACAAAAGAGGAGTATTGTAGCGACGCAAAGCAAACGGTCCATCAATGTGTTATTTAATTTAATATAACGTAACATCAATGAGCCCATTGAGCACTCATCTAGTCTAAAAATATATCCACCACAATCGAGGCCCACATTCGATAGTGTGTCCGGCTCGTCACCGTCAAAAGAGGCTGGAGATAAGCGATCGCGATTCCACCCGAGTGGACATTTACAGCATGGCGGATTAGATTTTTATCTGGATTTGTGGTCCTTATTGCGTTGGTATTATAATTCGAAGCCAGCGTGGTGCTCGTGACAGGTGCAAATGATGACCGTAATCGAAAGAGTATAGTTGAAAGTTTTAATGATCGATTCATTCGAAAGAATCAATATAAACCACTTAAGGTAATTAACCGTGCATTCTATATTTCAGGGGTGGAAAACATGTCGATCGACCATTCAAGCCAATTTTAGATAATTATGCTACGCAAAAGTTTGCCACCCCTGCTCTATATAACTAGTTAATTGTGAAAGTGAATATATACTTATGTGTCATCCTATGTTAAGGGGTTGTCTAATCTGCATTATTTGATATTTTTCATTTGTACGAGGTATTCAATATAGATAGAAGATTCACATTGATGCAAAGGTTGAGATAATAACTGAAGAAAATATACAATTGAAAAATCAAAGTTTTAATACTTAAATATTTTTGTTTTTTTTTTATTTGACGAAGCATATACGATAACATATCTCATAACAATAATATAGACACAAATTATGTAAAACATGTCATAAAAATGTCTATGAAAAAAACACAAGCTTATTGTAAATTCAATAAAATATCGTGAATAATTTTACATATCTTTCAAATCAGAGTTAGATCCATATTTTTGTACAGTCAATTTAGTGGGGATAAAAAATATTGAATTTTAAATATGATTTTTATGTTAGCTGTTTAATAATAATAAATTTAATAAATACACGTAAACTATGAACCTAAAATTTATCAAATAAATAAACATTTCGCGGTAAGAAGTATTAATTTTTGATCATGGTAGACACCATCTTTATTAATTTCTATGAAATAAATGTGCTTGATTATTTCAGTAACGGATTAATGATTGATTATTTTACGTATTTATCTACTGCCTTAATTTTTATTTGCCATGTTTTATTATCACTTAAACTTGAGAGCTTTAAAATAATAAAATAACGGTCATATTGCAGTCTCGCAAATAAAATTCGGATCATCGTCCTAACTAAAATATAAATATCATGTCAAAGGTAGTCTTACAATTGCAAGTCCAGGACGAAAAGCATATGAAAACATATTATAGCAACAAATTTCGATAATGTAAGCTGACAGAAGAGGATCCAAGTCACAAATTATCAATCAATTCGAAAGTCGATGTACATATATTTCTATAGCGATAATGTTTTCCGAGAAGCAGAAATGGTGTGTGCGTGATCCCGCCTGAATTAATATGTAACCATTTTGTTTATAGTCAAGGAAAAAATACAATATTACATCAGTAGTAGTAGTAGTAGTAGTATTCTATAAGAAGGATATATACATTTACAGAGGTCCTCTATCGTAAACTAAAAAATAAAAACAAAAAAGCAAAATACTTAATTGTCTAAATTCAAAAAAATATATATTATTAAATAAGAAAGTTTATGCCTACAAAATAGTAATAATGTAGGTAGGCACGTATACATTTAAAATACATTTCATTTTAATCCACCTATTTGATATTTTTATAAACGATTACTTGTTTTATTCGCTGTTTTTACAATGTTTAATAAAAACAAAACGGTTAAAACAGTGCCTACTTGTTGACTACAATTAAGTAATTCATCGGTACAATAGTCATAGATTTGTTTTATTTTATTTTATAGTAGTATGTGTTATTACTACTTTATGTGTAGGTGTTTTCAATTATTTGAGTTTTTTAACATAAACGTAAATAATTATATATTAAGAGAAATAATGTAAATATTAATTTAAATAAACCACAGTTAATAAACAAAATTCAGTACAATTAATTATGTTCGTAAGTAATAGAGGCAGATGATTTATTTGTATTTATTTTTTTCAAGAGTACTATAAAGAATTTTTAAAACATAACAAGAATACATAGTTACAAAATTTGCAATACTTACAGTATAATCTGTCAAATATTCAATCTTGAAAACAAGGCAACTGAATATAACTTGACAAACATAGTATTCACGAACACATTCACTACACAAACGACACCTCGTTATTTTCACAAGAATGATTGTTCTTATTTAGTGTTAATAAAAGAACAGTTTTTTTTTCCAGACAGGTACATGCATAATTGTTCATTAATTTTTAATCCTACCAGCATTTACTAGAAATGTAAACTACACAAAAACGCACGGCGTAATGACAGCGGACCGCACAGTAAAATCTCGCAGCACAATACCATAGACGTGGACATCGAGTAGCTTGAAAAATACCATAGACACACCAGGTAAAAAATATTTTTTAAAAATACTCAATGGTAATTATATATACTGTAATCTTTAAAATATGGGTTTGCGTGAAACAAACAAAATTTGTTTTGGTGAATAAAAGTACAAAATTGAATATTATAATTAATATGTTTATTGTGGTGCGCGTAAAAATATGGCCATGCAGCGTAGCTTTAATGTAGCACATATAAATAAATAAATATACTTATTTATATATATATAAATATATGCATTGACTATTTTCTTCACATTGACCTGGCTGAAAATTAATTCAAACATATACCAATGAAATTAATATTTATCTACATTTTAGAACTGTCAAAAGTCAAAATCGAATCAGATTTTCTAGTTGTTCAACTTTCAACTGGTTTGGTATCGCTGGAGTTTAGTTATTTTGTGTAATTTTTCACATTTAATTCATACAATAACAGGCTGATCGTTTTTATTTATAATAATATTTTATACTCTGGAGTATAAAAATTGACAACATGAACGAAAACATTGAACGAAATCTAAACAATATGCCCGTTGGCGATTTAGCTTCAACAAATGGAAATGACGATTTATCGGAGAAAGAAAAGTATTATGAAGCACTTCGACTATGGCTGAATCAGGGCCAACTTTATCAACAATTCTTCGCATGTTTTCCTTACTACATGATGGCATGTCAATTTCCCATGCCTTTACAGCAAAACAGAAATCAACCTTTGTTGAATAATAATAATTATCAAAATCAAGGGCCTTGGTCGTATGACAATCGTATACCTGGAAATAATCAAGATACAGGAGGAGGAAATAACATTCGTTTTGAAGTGACTACCCAACAAACGAGAAATGATATAGAAAGTAAACACCATATTTTATTATTTTACACGCCTTCATCTTTTACCTATTACTTACACACACACATATATATATATATATTGCAAGGGTTATTAAAACTCAACTCTTTAACTCGCATTGACAGGTCAAAAAATTGTGTATGTAAGAAATTACTAATCAGAAAAATTATTTTTAAGAAAGTTCGCAGACTTCAACTGCATGGCAATGACTATGATGCCATTCTCTGTGAGAGAGTTAAAACAATCAATGTATTTTTTTAAATTTTATCTAAAACTGTAGGGATGTTTAATTCCTAGGATATGGTTGATTCCATATTAAGGATATTTGTTTAATAAAAATTCTAAATAGTCAACAATCTGGTGCTACTTAAGACTTCGGGGAAGTTGATATACTCTGGCGAGAATCCAGTCATGGGCTATATATTCAATGTAATAAAATTAGGATATAAAATGAACTATTATTTTTATCTTCAAATATTTTACAGTGCTTAAAGCAATTATTTTTTTTGTATTAAATTGAGCCTATTTGTAGTGGCGTTTACATATTTCCTGGGCTTCTACTAAAAATGTACTTCTATTGTGATTTTAATTGTAATTTTTTTCAGTTCTGCAGTTAAATGGAGGATATGAATACCTTATACCTCCTCTCTGGAAAAGGTTTCTTGCAGAGCAGCTTGATTTTTTCATTTTAGTATTCATCAAACTAGCAGTGACATACATTGCTGTGGAATATTTCAGTTTCATGTAAGAATATTTTGCGTTATTTAATATCATTATTTATAAGATTCTATTCATATTTACATTATACCTAATTTAATATTACAGAGACTTGGATAAATACGATGTCGAGAGTATTGCCAAAAAAATTCAGCAAGACTATGTAACTGCTCTTGAAATAACATCTGAAATTCTCATTTTGGAACTCTTTTATCGTTTGGTTGTGTGTATCTTTGAAGTAAGTTTATTTTTAAGGAAGATGTACTGGTTTTAATTCGTAAATTACATATTTATTAAGAAAATTTAATAGGTTGTAGAAACTTGACTATCTCACATTCATTTAACTGTCATTATAGTAACCTCTAGAGCAGTCATGTCAAAGATACGGCCCGCGGGCCGCATCCGGCCCTCGGGCCGTATCAATACGGCCCGCGATCGCAATGTGTCACAGAAAGAAGAATCATGTTTTTTAGAGCTTTTAGACTTATTTTATTTGAATCTGGCCCGCCTACACATACTAAATTTAGTATATGGCCCTCTGCAAATTTGAGTTTGACACCTCTGCTCTAGAGCCCCTGGAGAATATAAAAAGTGTTTTTTTCATGTTGACTGTGGGGAGCATCCCCCTATTTGAATCTATAATTATCTGTAAATTTTACAACCACAGATTCACCCATTAATGCTCAGTCTAGTTTCTGCTCTATTATTTTTATTTGTGTTGCTATTAAATAATGAATCTACCACCTTTTTTCTATTGAAATAATTTCATTGAATTCGGAGATAGTGTAATAAGTCTATTTTATGTTTTAGGCCATCTTTTTGAGCATTGATGTCGGTGGCCATCCAGGAGGAGCGACTCCCGGGAAAGCGATCTTTGGTCTTAGAGTGGTATCGGCGTCTTCCATTGTAACTATCAGCGGTCGCGCTTATGAAACAGTCTTGGTCTATCCGGGCACTGGAGTTCCTTTCACCACCTCCCTTGTGAGAGCTGCTGTGAAGAATGCATTCATCACTCTCCTCTTCCCTGTTTTCACCCTTACATTTTTTTTTCAGCATAAAAGAACAGCCTATGATCTGTTGTGCAACGTATTAGTCGTCGAAACTAATAATACTCGTCCTCGACGAATAAGACCATAATCTGTTTTTTTTTTCTTCATTATTTATGTTATTATTTCAAGCTTCTTTGCTAGGTCATAAAAAGCACTATAATGTAAAATATACTTTTTATTTCTTTCACTAGTGTTACTTATATTGTGTTAATATACTATGCAAGTCAAATTTTTAAAATTTTTTGAGTGGGAGCATCTTTTCACAATTGTTTTTGTATCTAAGTGATATATTTTATTATCCAAATAATACTTATAAGAATCTAGTGTGCCACTCAAATTAGAAACAAATAATTCTCCTAAATATTTTTTATTTGTTAATAGACGATAAGTTAGCATTTTAATGTGTATATAAATATATGAATATATTTAATATATAAATATATGAATATATAAATAAAATATATGTATATATATATATATATATATATATATTTATAAATATATATAAAATTTAATCAATTAAATTGTATGTCTACTTTGAAAACTAAAGTAAATATTTTAAATAATGTATTATATTTTAGCTAATCATGTAGACCAAAACTTCACAGCTATCAAGAATATTGCATTTTCTCAAAGATTTTGCTACAAAATATTTATATTAGCTGCTTTTTTAAAAAAATATTTGTATGTAAGTTAATATTACACCCATAAGGTACCATTGGGTTATAAGCTTTTAGTATCCTTTCTTGTATATAAGGATAATGTAAATATCAATTACAATAATAATATATGAACTTAAAGTATACATTTTTGATTTATTCATTTTTTACAATTTGTGAATATATTTTTTAATGTGCAATTTATTTTTTTACTAGATTGACAGTTCTCCATAGTAGTTTATGGCATATCAAATCAAATAATGTATTATTATCGCAAAAAAACAATAGGATTATACAATGCTGAGTAAAGCTGCTGATCTTTAAAAAAGATTAAAAGCTTAGTTACAATGGAAGTGTTTTGCTGAAGTTCAGAGACCAAGGTTTTGAAATGGGACTTATTTTACATTATATCCCTTTTTTTAAAGATTCTGTAATAGAATAATCGAAGAGTCTTATTGGTTGATTTTATTTATTTTCATTTTCAGTTGAAATTTTTTTCATTAATAATAATGAATATCAATAATATGCACAATTATTTCTACATTCTTACAAAAAAACTTTTATACATTATTAAAAATGAAATAAACATAAGTAAAGTAAAAAAAGTAGATTTGAAATAATTTATTTAAATTTATCAAAGGATTGTTGGTTAATAAATTTGGGTCTGGTAAGTTGGAAATGAAGAATGGAGAGCAGGTTAACTCGGAAGTGGATTTTGCATTTGCCTATGTAGTGGGAAAAAGTTTCAATTTTTAAATTGTTACGAATTTTGTTATTCGTTACGTACAATCCAGGGCAGTTGAAAAAATTTATTTTGTAATATTTCAATTTTTCATAATTTATTTTTGGAAACATCTCCTAAATGGAGACAAGTATGTCAAAAAAGCTCTAATCGTGGACTCGAATTTAAGAATTTTGAAGTAAATTAAACAGAGAGGAACTGTTGATAATCTTCAACTGAAATCATATTTATTCTGAAACTTATAGACATAAAAATTACCCGAGGTTTTGAAGAAAAATCCACGTACGCTACCACCTAAGCCACATTTTGTAAGCCCTACAACTTGTGCACAGGGTCAGGGGCTAACCACATACTGTAAAAAAAAATGTTGAAACAATTTTTTTTATTGTTTTACCTCCCTGGATCAGTTGTAAAAATAGAGTTTTTAAAACATGGACTTTATTTTTTTTTAATAATAGTATAATTTAGGGTTTATTGATTCATAATTTAAAACAATAAATAGTTATATGTCATGTTGATAATTTTGATGTTATATTTTAGAGAAACAAATGCTTATGTTATTATTAAAATGGCTACTTTAAATAAAAATAATATGTTCTTTCATAAATTGGGAAATGCACAAGATGAAATATTTAAAAAAGGAATGATTCATATTGCAAACAAGCTCGGTGCGGGGAGTAGCGGCGAGCCCCGCTTGGACCATAAATGAAATGCTGAGTTGGCGTGAGCAGTCCGCCGCTGCTGGGTAACGTGGCGGCGCAGTAGTCTATGCTTTTGTGTCGAGGAGTGGCTGTCGCTGTCATACGAACCGATTAATGTAATTTATGTGATACATATTAGTGGAAGTACGCAGAATTAGGTGTTAAGTTTTTATAAAATCCTTCGAAAATGTCGTCGTCTGGCGATTTCGGCAATCCCTTAAGAAAATTTAAGCTAGTATTCCTAGGAGAACAAAGTGGTAAGTTATCGACTGTCAATCTCGAATTTATATTATTAAAATATTACGCGTATTTACTCGTGCTCTCTTTTTCGCGTTTTGTAAACGCCTGCGTTATTTTTTTTACTCGTTAGTATATCGAGTCTCCGGTCAATGCGACCTATTCGTCGTATCATTGTGGCAATTCCCACACATCGATGTCGATATATGGGTACATAGACATACTCGGCTAGCCGCTCGCGAACTCGACCCGGAAAGAGGTTACACTGCTCAATAGAAGAGCTTTAAAAATCTCACGCTATTGTTAACACAGCCAGTATAACTGTAAAACATTGTTTTAACATATTCATGGCTTTATATGCCAAACACGAATACACGGATGACATTATAATCGTTCGTATAGAACTAAATTATTCGATTAGCTTTTTTTTTTTTTACGTACTTTTTTAAGTGTTGATTATAAATAAAAAAAATACCAAACTTTTGAGTCATAATTTATGTTTTGTTTTTAAGATTCCTCTAAACTATTAAGTCCCATTGATTTTAGGTTGTACACAAGTACAGAACCAACATCAATGCTAATTTTTCATCGTATTCATTCAGTACAAATTTGAGATATCAAAGAATATAATATGTTTTATAGTTATGTAGACAACCCATTCCATGTTATTACTAACGTTAATAGTACTTTTTAATATGCAATTTTTGGATTCTTTTAACTAAGTAACTATATTCCAAAACGACTTACTAAAACTCAAACTCAATTTTTAATTAGATGGTGGGTATGATAACAGTGTGATACACGAAAAAACTTGTCAGCTATAACTTCTTAAGATTTTATAGTGCTAAAAATATTCACTCATATTTTTATATAAATAGAAAACGAAGAGATTATAATTTTGTTGATAAAAATCAGTTTTTATAATAATTATCTCAAAATCAGCCTTTGATGATATTAAATCTCTGTTATCATTTAAGTTTCCGTCTTATTGTACCTAATATTATGTATTTAATTTTTTCTCTTAAATAAACAAAACATCTCATTTTCTGTATTGTTTTTTTACTAATGAGTTTTTTTAAACTTTTAAAATAAAATAAACAGTTTCTCATTAAGTTCAAAAATAAATTGTTGACTTCTTTATTTTAAGGATTAAAATATTTTTTTCAGTTGGAAAAACTTCGCTCATCACTAGATTTATGTATGACAGCTTTGATAATACATACCAGGTAAGAACCTGCATCAAATTTTTTGTCAAATATTGGGTTATATAAAACTTCCATAAATAATACTGAGTAATGTGATTATTCTAATGAATGACTACATAATGTATTGATTACATCTTTTTGAATACCTTGTGTGCATACAATCGCATACCTACCATTACCTGTTACTCAGACAAAAACTTACAACACCAGAAAGAGAATGTGTAAAATTAGAAAGAGCAAAATGATCCGTGATCCATGAAATATTTTATGAAGAAACAAAAAAATCTTTTACTGTCTAGTACAAAGTTAAGTAAAATTCTACAGACTCAATTTATAGAGGCGCACCGTCTCTTGAAGATGGCATGTATTTTAAATGAGATGTTCCAACACCTGCAATAAAGTTCCAAAGTAGGTCACACTCTACGTGCTTGTATCTTCCCCGAGCTTATTGCTGTGGGAAATTCTATTTAAGAGAATTCTTGAATTATGTCTATGTTTTACTCTTTGTATATTCTCAGATAGTTTATAGCTATATAATATCAGAATAATCTATAAAACATTTTCATGACAGTGTATGGTTGAATACAACATTGATATTTTTGATTATCTGTTTTTCCACTGTCTGTATGAGGTATTAATTTAAAGCAATAAAATGAACTTTGAATGTTGAAGAGAACATTATAAATTAACTGATCATTAGATTTTTATTTAATTTTTGAGATCGACAATTAAGTTTTAAAAACAATTCTATTATTTTTGTTCTTCTAATTTGGTTTTAATTTTCTATTATTGGGAATTGTAACTTATTTGTCTTGAATATTTATTGTACTTTTGCACTACTGTAAAACATCGATATCACTCACCTTACATGTAAAATTAAAATAGTTGTTTCGATTGATTAAATGATTTTTTTTAAGTCTCCAAGAAACACAATGATTCTCTTTGGCACTTAACTTGCAGCACGCCTAATGATTCAGCAAGCTTTATACTATATCCTGGATAGTCTCATAATATAAAGCAGTATTTTTATTTTAGGCATAATTATATTGTTATGTGATTGCAGGCGACTATAGGGATAGACTTTCTATCAAAGACAATGTACCTAGAGGATCGCACGGTGCGGCTGCAGCTGTGGGACACGGCTGGGCAGGAGCGCTTCCGCTCTCTCATCCCTTCTTACATCCGAGACTCCACCGTTGCAGTCGTCGTCTATGATATCACTAGTGAGTAATCTTTATTTACTTCTGTCCACCACCACATTTTTGTACATATAATATATTTGCTTTAAATAGAGATAATTTTTTGTAAGATAAAATTGGGAAGGGTTTTTTGTTATATGGTTCAATTTCAAAATAGCTTATTTTTGATATCTACAAGAATTTTTGATTACTTCGAGGTTCAATAAATATATGTTAATAACATCATTTAAGACAAGTTGAATTCAGTTTTTTGCCTGTTAATTGATAAGTTTTTAATTCAATAAAATCTCTAAAGAACCCTTCTCACTAAAGTGGAAAATCTGCCTGTGACCCTTTGGTCACAGGCAGACCCTTGGACCCTTACCAAAGTCTAGTCTTTGGGTCTTTTTAAAAAAAATTATACATAGTATAATGTGAAGTTGAGCATGTGGCAGTCATTTTCACTTTTCAATGTCGACATTATGTTCTAAGAAATACATTTCATTTGTAATCTTCATGGTCTTTAACATGACACATTAACAATGAGTTTTGTAAAACACGCAAGTGTTTATATTTCCATATTTGTAGGTAAATAATAGATAACGCGTTGCAATTTTGTCATACATTATTAATACATTTCCTATTTTTACATTGAACTTTGAAATCAACGTCTGTAATTTTATCAGCTTTGTAGGTCCTACGTGCGATGTTTTTATTAATTTCATAAATAAACAATCCATTATTATCCTCACTATTAAAAATATTTCAAGGAATAAAATAGGTCAAACCATATTAATTTAATTAATTTATGAAACATTTTATGAACTGATTCTTTTTTTTTTTATTTATTGCTATCGATCTATTCTGTACTAGTAACTTTGGTCTGTAATTGTTACCTATTTTGTAAGCGAACTATTTTTTTATTTGTGAGTTAAATTTTTTTAGTGTAAGATAAAATAAAGGAATTGATATTTCAAGGATTTTCATTTCGAGTTTACCTAAAGTGTATTATCGGTTTTACTATTGGCCTTAAAATTAGCAGTCAATAATTATGATTAGTTTTACTGTTGGGAGGTGGAGATTACTTTATCAGCCTTTCCATTTTTCCATTAGTGCTGCTGAGTGTGCGCGAGTCAGGCGGGTGTGACGCGCCCACACACTGCAGCTTAAAAATGTTGTTTGTAACCTTGAACTACTTGTTCCTCTGTTGCTCTCTTAACATACTTTTAATTTTAATTTGCTTTTATTTATTTTTTGTGACAATTTTCACATCAGCAGTTATACTCTGTCTACATATGCTTATATTTATTCTTGAATATTTTACTATCAATAATATTGATGATACCATTTTAGAATGTATGTTACCGTACTGCTATACATATATGAATAATTACAATTTGTGAGTTAAGAACTATTTTATTTTTAATGAGTATTAAGGATAGGACCATGGGTTAAAAGTATATACCCTGAAGAACGGTGTATTTTGCTTAGCCTGTTTTGTTTAATTTTTCACTTTAGTATTCTACTTCTATCTCATAAAAAAAAATTGTTTTTGTTAGCAAGTATATTTTCAAGTAAACAAATATGAATTACCAGATGGATAGAGATTATGATTCTTTTTAATGGTAAGCGTTTTCATGGTTCAATAGGTTACTCTTAAAAATGTTCATAATCTCTGAGCCATTGGCTTTTCTTATTTGTTTGTTTAAATATAGAGTACTACAAACTAAACCTGTCTATGCTAGTAATTTTTCAATGTAATTTTTTTTGTGCTAGGTCTTTAATAATGATTAGTTTGAAAAGAATGCCTCGCTATAAATAAAACCCTGTGTTGTCCATTTCAGATGCTAACTCATTCCATCAAACATCCAAGTGGATTGATGATGTGCGCACGGAGCGCGGTAGCGACGTGATCATCATGCTGGTGGGGAACAAGACGGACTTGTCAGACAAGCGGCAGGTGTCGGCTGAGGAGGGAGAGCGCAAGGCTAAGGACCTCAATGTCATGTTCATCGAGACCAGTGCCAAGGCCGGCTACAATGTCAAGCAGGTGATTCCCAAAAAAAAAAATTTTATAAAATATAATAATACTAACGTTCAGTTTAATCAATACTGGCTTATCAGTTACAATGTTTGTTATAGATGAAATCCTTGCTTGAAGCTAAAGAACCTCTCTGGTAGTCTTTAAAAATCATTTAATTTTGCAAAAATTGATTAAACATCAAAAAGCATTGGCGCAATAACTTTGTGTACCTAAATGTAGCGATGTGGGAGGTGTTGTCTTAAATATCATTTACTTAAAATCATTTTTTGAATCTATCTGAATATTTGATATCATATCATGTTTAATGTTATTTATTTATTTTTACCCAATAATAATATTCAACTTTAGTTATCGGTAGCTTTGTATGATAAATGATGATCTATATCTGTCTATCTGTATAATCTGAATAAATTTTAATCTTAATAATGACCATGGAATTGGCCAGTGATGTTGGATGATTAATATGATTTTTATCTCTATCGTTATCACCTATACATCTTTATATTTTAAATTATTAATATTTATTATTATTTTTAATCATTAGATTTAAAATTATATATTTATGTAATAATTTATGAAAGCGTTTTATATAATAAATGGCAAGGGAGAGCAATCACATAAGTAATTTTTTTTTTCTATAATTGTGGAATACAGTTTCATTAATGAACACAAGTAAACTATAAATAAATAATTTTTTTAGCCTTTATATTTCTTAATTCAACAATTGAAAAGACTGGCATTTTGGTTAACACGATACCTTGTTATTATTTAACTAATTTTCCTACAGGAGACTCCTGGATAGAATTCCAAAGTCATGCACTAGATTGATATTTAGAATGGCATGTTCTGGTGAATTGGTACTAAGTTTGCTTGTGTTTCCAGCTGTTCCGGCGCGTGGCGGCGGCTCTGCCCGGCATGGACTCCACAGAAAACAAGCCCCCAGAAGACAGTATCCTTTCAACTTCTACCCTTAATTATATTTTTCAGGAATTCTGCAATTTCGTATTTTATTTTATTACTCATATTTATCTATTCAACTCATAACTAATACAAGCACTTGTAAGATTGTGCTTCCAACCGAATAATTCTATCGGTTCGATTGATCTAACCTTTTGTTAATTTATTCTTAAATTTTCTGTGGTGTTTGATAATTTTGAGCTGCATGTTTTTTTACATTACGAAAATAAACTTATTAGGGCATATTATTTCTGATTCAAATAATTTACTTTTAATATATTTTTTCCAGCATTTATTCACTTTCAAAAATTTATTTAATCGTTAATGAAGTTTAAATTGAATTGTTCTTCATCCCATTGATAAGTAAAACATTTTAAATAGACACCAAGTGTGTCGTCAGACTGTTGTTCTCCACTAAGTGTGCGACTCATGCTTCCTATACGTAGTATATTAATTACTTTTTATATTTAAAGATATTGTATGATTGTCATTTTTAATGATTGTTTTAATACTTGTATATGTTATAAAATAACTGATAGATGGTGTGAGATATTCATACACGTGTGTCTGAAGGATCTCGTGTCCTGGGGTAGAAGTAATCTGGTTAGTGGTGGTATGTGCAGTAAGTGATGGAAAAATTGTATTGTAAGTAACATATTTTTATTTTAATTTGCATGGCTCTTCGCTTCTAACTCTTCTTTCTTAGCTTTACTAACATATGTGATATTAATTTAATACTTCAAAAATTATTCTAGATATTTTTTCTATCCAAGAATGTAGTGTTTGATTTTTTGTTTTACTGTCCACTTTCCGGTGTTTCATTCAGGAGTCGTATATCTCTAGGTAACGAAAAATGCACAATTGTGAATTAGTTAAAACAAATATAACTTTTGAAATATGTTTAATTGATCTTTATACTATTTTTTTTTGTTTCAATCTTAAAACTAAATAAATTCCTTACAGTTTACACCATTTCACTTTGTTCAATGAATATATCTGAATCTCAAATCAGAGCATTTTTTATTAAATAGGAAATTTTTGTAATGAAAAAAAAAAACCTTCAGTTGTTCATCTCATTGAGCTTATATCAAAACATTTTTAAACAAATTAAAATCCCCTGAATTATCTGCAAAACAATCAAATTTGTGAGATAAACATGTTATGATAACATTAAATATGTTGTTTAATATATATACAGTTTGCATGTTAACGCAAACACTTTTAAAAATAAAATATTTTTGTAAATGCTGGAGCAATCTCTTGATTATAAAAAAGTCGTAGTTAAATTTTTTTCTTATTTTACTATAGAAAGTAGCTTTGCTGTGAAGAATTGAGTTGTTTTGAAATATTATTTTAATTCCATTAGGTCAGAATGACATTTATGACCAAATCGCTCATTGAACTGGAGCCATTAAACAGTGGGTTTTCTGAAAGTACTTTCTATGAAGAATTACTGTTCTGTTTTAGCAACTTCAATGTATGTGATAGTTACAATTGTTAATTTTTGTTGTGTTTTGCTTATGCATTGTTTTGATTATTTTCCTTAATTCCAATTATTTGCGTTTCGTAGTGCAAGAAGTTGTACTGAAGGACACACCCAACGAAGTCAAAGACCAAGATGGAGGCTGCGCCTGCTGAGGCTCACTCCCGGAGACTCGAGTATTTCATATTGTATAGTGAGAATGGCAATTTTAAATGTAACTGTATGCAAAGTTCTGTATTATAAGAAGAATGAATGAATGAATAATCTGTGTGTCGTGTACCGAGCCAAGTCACAGCTAGCCCCCCTCCCCCCCTTTCCCTGTGTACCCCTGTGTCCCCCGGGATGCACGCCACTAGACGTATCAACACTGTCATGCCAAAACATTGTACATCCATATCAACAGAAATTATCTCATTTGCTTAACGATCGTACTTTTTTTTTTACAAAGTTTGGGTTTATTTAAACCTGCCTTAAGGTCTCTACACACTAGCAACAAATCGTGCCTCCAACTTACAGCTGGCCAATAGCGTCCTAAGTGGCACGATTTGTTGCTACGTATGTAGAGACCTTTTTGTTTGTCTCTCCTGTCTTATTTCAATAGGTAAACAGCGTAAATCTACCTTTGAATAAAGAGTTTTTTATTTGTGATGTTTGATGTTTTTGCAGGAAAGTGTTAATGTAACTTCAATGAATGCTTCAACGTGTACATATTTTACTGCACTTTTTATAATCGCATAATACTGTAAAATTAAATTTCTATGGATATGTATGTGTCTGGAGTATTTTGTATTTATTGATTTTTGGTGTGGTCATGTGGACCGAGCCCATATGCTTAGAATCGTAAACATGTTGGACATGATTTGGCATCAAATCGGAGTAGACGGAGCCGATTTCATTTGCGAGTGCCACGTGGCAGGCTGTCCACTGAGAGTGTTGAATACACAACGTGCCTTACTCGTGGTTTAATTAAACTATAGTATTAGTGAATCCGGCTATTATCTTTATTCTCTGTAAGTGTTCTAATGGAAATTTTAATTTCTGCATTTATCCTAATTTACGCCTAACATAATTATTCTGTTCAAGATTAATGCAATATAAAATGCTGTAGTGCGCAGCGAGAAGTCCTCGTGTTTCGACTGCGCCGGTGATAAAACTAGCACATTGTGAGAGTTTACTTAAGTCATATTTGAAGGAGATGAGACGACTTGTACTTTTTTTACTCTTGACAATTTGTGGACTTATGGTTGTGATGATTCATTCATACCTGCTATTATGTTAGTTTGCAAGTTTGTCATTTTAATATTTTTCTAGTAAAATAATAACGAAACAATAGTTTTGTCTGGATCCTGTGCATGGTATTTGTGATCAAGTTGATACGTGTGCTCATTCCGTGTATTTCTCTTGAAATATATCATTTGTATGTACTTAATGTGCATTTTGTATCTAAAAATGCTTTCACCGCTAAAATAGCAATAATAAAAATAATTTTTAAATGTAAACCTCCATTTTAAATTCAATAAATGGACTTTAAATGAATTACACTTATTTTACATTTTTGAGATAAGTGCAAGCATTTTTAGGTGTTTTTTTTTTTACTGTGAATACAAGTATACCCATAACTAATATTAACTACAAGATAACAAGGAAAATTAAAATATTGGTATACATACTATATATAGTTTGGTCGATATGGCCATACACAAGCTGTGCTGCCACACATACACAGCAAGTGTACTATAGTAAAATTTTATATCTGGAGAAATTTGAATTTACAGTAATAGATATTTTAATTTTTTTATGTAAGTTATAACCAAAGGTATTGTTGCATATTATAATAAATGAAACTGTAAAAGGTTGGAAGTATTGAGCAATGTATATTGTCACCAGTCCAATGAATCAGTGAGAACCGTCTGCTTCTCCACTAATATCTGATAGTTTGATAAGCATCGACCTAGCAGAGATTGTTCTAACGAGTCCCGGAGTAAAATTCGAAAAAGAAAAAATATATTTAATGAATTTTGAGAATGACAGCCAATTCTTGAAGTGCAAAAGACAAGGGAGTGCATACTTAAAATCGTAGATTGCTTTATTTGTGCCATTTGATAAAATATGGCAAAGATTCTGATGCGTTTAACTCTCTTTGAAACAAAGATAAATGAATTTTATAATTATTTTATTGATTTTTTAAATTTTAATTAAATTGTAATTTATTATTTTGTATTGTGATGCACTTTGGAATTCTTTAAGAAACGAGCTTGTGAATAATAATAACCTGAGTGCCTACAATCATGGCCATCACACAAAATACATTTCAATGACCAATTTAACCTTTTTCATACACTTCAATCAAAAGTGTCCATATAAATAATATAAATTACAGATTTTGAATATAACATGTTTTGGGTATTGACTCATTGTTTTGAAATTATGAAATTGTAAATAAGATTTATGTGTCGGTATTATTTATTGATGTTCGCACTGTTCTCGTGTATTATGCGCAGAGAAGTTTTCTTGGAGGTATGTGTAATGCAGACCTGTTGGGATTTTTCTCTGCATTTAATGCATTAAGAATTTACATCAATTGTAACTGTATAATAGAGCTCTTGTCAATTTTGGGACTATTTGAATATGGTTATATTGGTAAGCTGAAAGCACTAGTTGTGTACGGAGTAGGTTATAATATTGTATTTATTAACTATATCAATTTTAATATAATAATAAAAGGCAGACTATATTTAGTAGCTGTTTATTTTTACTTTGTTGTTATTTTATTTGCACCTTTTACTTGTGTTTGTTTTATTTTTATGCACATTATTTTTATGGAAGTTTTTATAAGATGGGAAACGTGACTAGATTATCCGACTACGTTTAATTTACTTCTTTTGTGTTTACATCATATATGCAATTTTATAGTTGCATAACAATATTATTTTTTATATATAAACATAGTCTATTTCCGCTGTGTTTTCGTTTCCACAAAAAATATGACTATGTTAACTATATAGAAAGGAATCATTGCTACCAGATTTCTTTTTGCTCATCTGGTTTTATCATTTTCCACTTTTAACGCAGCTGTTTTCCATCCTTCTCTAACTTTTCTCTTTCTACTACAGTTATATTGCCGTTTTTTTTAAAGACACATTTCCTAAAACTAATTATTTGTAAAACAAGCATGCAAGAGGCGAATGCACTTGCAAACGAAAATGTTAGTTCTCTCATAGTTAATTCTCTCATAGCTATTCGAATTTGTTTAAATTATAAATAGACTTGAAACAGTGTTTTGCATTATAAATTTGTATTTCTTATCTCAAGTTCACGTGAATTTTTCAAAGTTTTGAAAGTTTCAATCAAAAATTTTATTTTCGTATAAAATAATATTTTGTAAAATAGATCCATTGTTAATATTCTCGCAAAAATAAATGTTTCTTTATTATTCAGTAACCTCTATATCACTAACCACAATGAGCTTTTTCTGCACTTTTTTATGTTCATAAAAAAATTATAAAATATTTTTACAGTTTTTCTTAAATCACTATCTATTAAGAATAAGGCAAAGATAATTGCTTTGTGTGTAACTTTGCTTTCTCTTGAATTTATTACAGTATAGCCTTGTTGCTTTACATGATATTTGCGATTGTTAATTAATATTGCTTACTCTTGCTACTTATAAATGTGAACGCTTGGCATTCCTCAAATTTTATGTTTCAAAAGAATGTTAATGAAACATGAATAGACCCAAATACAAAGTCCGTACCATAAATAATGACATTGCTTAGGTACTTTCCAGTTGAATATTGATGAATAATTATAAATATCTTGCATTGCCATTGAATGTGACTACATTTTTCAATTATGATTAAGGTACAAATATTTTCTTATATTTGGTTTTTTTTAACAATGCTTAGTTTATTTCATTTTAAGTATAACTTTTTAGTTTTTTTTTGTTGTTGTAGAAAATACTTCTAGATAATTTTTAAAGATGTCTGATAAAGTGAAAAATTAAACAGAAATTTGTAGTATTGGTAGTGTAATCGGAAAGTTGAATAGCAATCCATTTATGTCTGTAATTTCTAAATCATAGAAACGTCCTTAGGAAAATTATTAAAAGTCCTTCATTCTTTCTATAGAAATATATAGCTCGTAATATCTCATTAGGAACGTGACTAAGACTTTCATAGAAATTGTATCATGCTTTTAATTTGTAGGTTTATACATTTTGATATATAGGAACATTAAAGTAACCAAATAGTAAGTGAGAGATCTCTCTATTCAATAATTTTCCAAGAAAATAGTTTTAAGGGACAAATTAACGCATGATTCTCCGTGCGAATCTTCTGGATTTAATATCGATATGCTTAGAAAGTTTTTAGATTCAACAAGAAATTATAATGGTTATGTGCCTGTTGTCTCTTCAAATTCCCAATATCCGGCACTATTTTTATCATGTTTCATTTCAGTCTGACAATCGTTCAAAGCTACTTGTTACGAAAGGAATGTGTTGATATTTTGCAGTGGATATGTTCCGATTTAAAATTGGGGAAATTGTAATTTTCTGATATTTTGTAAACTAGAAATTTGATAGTAAGTTATGTGAGTGAAATGCGTTTTTGAAGTACTAATCCTTAACCAGAACTTAGCTGTGGATCTGCAGACGCAGCCTGCGCTGGGGGGTGACCCGCAGGACTCGGAGGGTGGCTGCTTGTGTTAGCGGGCTCGCCCCTCCCGCACTTCGCCGCCCCCCACTGCCCAACGCTCCACAGCATCTCGTGTCAAAATAGTCAAACACTACAATTTACAATTTTATGAATAGTTCGACAATTTTTGAAAGCGAAACAATATTGCACAATGTAAGTGGAGTCAAAAGTTAAGTAATCTGGGAGAGACGGTTTGAGAATTTAAAATGATCGATATAAAATTGATTGCATTGTATTCTTGAATTGTCTCTACTTAGCGTTGGTTAATTTTTGATATGACTTTTAAATAATAACAAACATAGGTAAAAGCTTCAATTTTATAGTGTTTTGGATCCATTTTAATATTGCAAATTGTGTAAATGCTGTTATGTCATGCTTTTTATGAGGTTTTCACGTCATATGTTTTTTTAACCATTACTGAAGTATATATTTGTTATTATTTTATTTAAAATTATTTACAGAGTCGTATCTCTGACGCGCTAAGAGTAGCATTGTTTATTATGAAACTGAAATGGAGTGAGAAAGCAAAACCGGAGATCACTCCGTAAGTTTCCTCATTTATCGTCTTAGATCGTACTTTATAATCATAAATGTTTTTATTGGGTTATTTACTGACGGTATTACCGGGTCGTTTCAGAAATGTCATCTCTGTGTAGGCCAGGTTGTCGTTAAAGTTGTTTCTATGCACCCAAAATATCAGTATTTACAATTAAATTAAGCAATCATTATTACTCTTCAATCAACATGAGTGCGAGCGAGATCCAGCGAATGCATTAAGAATGGAACGGTTTGTGAAAAAATATGAGAAAAAGTCTGAAGTGGCAACAGCTCCAGTTTGTCAGTACGATAGAATTGTTTGTGAATTGCTAAAAGTGATCGTATTTCTTTATTTGTATGTTTAAGACTGTTCTGATTATTTATTTATTTATTCGTATTGCCTCTCAGACGGTGGTATTATATTTAAATATTTTAAATCTCTTATAACAAGGACTGAGAATTGTTGATTATATTTTGTACTGAATTTAATCGGATTTTTTTAACTAGTTAAATATTTTCGTATATGAATTTTTTAGAAAATTTTAATTAGTATAAAGTCTCAAAGATAATCTGTTTCCGGCATCCCGGAAGCCCCGGGCTGTGGATGCAGCTGTTTACTCTTGTTTGCTTCCGTCGGCTCCGCTAGCTGCTGGCTGTAGGCAGTGCAACACCAAAGCAATATCAGCGCTTCTAGCCAACTGTGTTCTTGCCTTTAGATCAGCACGGGTGTTCCCCAAATACTACACGCGTATCGCTGAAATGGAAAAGGTATCGTTATGTAAAAAAAGGATTTTAATATCATTTTTAATGTTAAATTTGGTGGGTAAAAAATATTCTCAAGTCTTTGCTACTGAGTTTTTTTTGGAGAGACTTAGCGTATTTAATGTGTCACATATTTCGTTGGATTGAAAATCGGTTATCAAATTGTAAAAAAAAACTTGTGTACATAACTCATGTTTGATTTTTATTTGAAATTGCAGCCAATGTAGCATTTTTGTAAATGAGGTCTAATCGATAATGTCATAATGATGAAGCATAATAATGTAATGTATAAAATATTCATAAAAGTCGGGGACTCGGATATCAGTTCAACTGACAGACGATCGGATTCCTCGACTTAATCTCGAGTAAGAGCCAATGCTGCTCACGGTATACTGGAATGAGGAATGATGATTTCCTAATTATGATACTTGTGATATGTATTACTCAATCTTGTATGTAAAAAATGTTGTGACACATGTACTCTTTTGATTATGTTAATATACAGAATGGCAGCCTACGAGGACATTGCAACGGGTCGAAAAGCACTGCATCTTCGTACTTTCCTATATAGAGTTGCTTAGAGATCTGCAATGTACTAAATATAGTAATGTGTAATTGTCATGCATTTGTGAATGTTTTGTTTTTAATCGGGAAGCTTTATTCACTGTAAAGAGGATTATTTCATCAAGCTGTTTCAGTGAATGGACAAAAGGGACAACCAATCAATTACTAACTCTAAGCTTATAAAGTTTTAGCAATTTTGTACAAAATAATTTAAATAAACAATCATATTGTGCCACAAGTTTGCATAATATTGGCAATTTGAAAGGGCAAATGTTTTATTGTGTTACTTGGATACATTAGCAATTCATATGCTTTACAAATAAAATACGTGTGTTGCCTTTACTAGTTGTTTTATTACGATCAACCAACCACCTGCCCGATGAATGATACAGCTGCGTGCTGGCTCAAATCACCGCGCAAGGTCGAATTGAAGTACTTGTGTTAGTACAAATGTGATTTATTTGAGTCTTGTTTGTTGCAAACTGTTACATAAGCACTTAACCATTTAGTATTGCTGTACACAGCAGTCGACCGGATGCTGTAGATTTTCACTTGACTCACACTGGACTTACCCTTGCTGCATCTTCACTACCGCCCTTTTTCAAGTCTAAGACATTTTAGGGTGCTAAGCCTTGTTAAATTTTAATACTCGAACCATTTTCATAGAATAGAATTGATTTGTCGATAAGCGAAGCTGAGTTTGAGTTAAGTAGAGCACTTTGCGGAAGAGTTGAACTCACCCTTAGAGACCTAAGAAACTGCATTTTGGAGTGGTGCAACCAACTTTGCACAAAACCTAGATTCAACACATTCATTTCATTCCTTTAAATTTAAATGGATCTAATACCAGAGTCGAATTGTTGGAGCAATAATAAAAAATCAAGGAAATAAGTTTTTTTTGAACAATGCTCGCTCACAGATGTGACTTAAAGGGGAATATATGGATATTAATAAATAACATAAATGTTTCATAGGAATCATTTTAATTATTAATATCGTACAAATAATTTGGTGATGAAAGAACTTTGTATAAACAAATTTACATTCAGTAACAATTTATTAGACAAGTTTAGCTACAGTAGTATATCAGATACAGTAGATGCACTGAATTCAAAAATATTAAAAATAAAATAATATAAACCCTAATACTTAAAAGTAAAAATACTTATTATTTATAATTTAAACAGAAATTATTGCCTATTTAGAGTAGAGGTAGTAATAAAAGTTTATTATATCTTCAGGCCAACTGTCTTCTTATTACCTTACTTACGGATAGATATATTCAATAAAAGATTTTAAGAAAGGTACTAATTATTTATAAATATTATATTCAATACCTCCGACTAAGCTTATATTATTTTTACTCTGTCATGACAACTTTTAAATCATTCAAACTGCTCATTTGAAATCATCGCTTTGAAGTCATTTTCTATGCATGAACTTATTTATGTCATTGATATTTTATCTTTAGACTTTGGTGTTTTTGTTGCATGCTTTAAAAGGTAGGTGATAATACTATCTATTGAGTATTAAAGTTAAAATATTAAAGAATATTAGAATTTATAAACGAGTAATCCATAGCATTTGAGAATATCTCTTTTTCTATTAGATTTCTCGTGTCTTTAGGAACTTAATGAAAAATAGTATTAAAAAGATTTTTAGTATTTTCTGACATTGAAAATTCATTCAATGGAGAGATGCAGTAGGTAAAGTCACATCTTAAACTGTAAATCTTAAATATATCTTAAATAATTATTTACAAGTCTCAAATGTAGTATAAAAATTTATACAAATAGATTTCATTTTACTCATATCGTCGGCGATCTACTGTCGCCTAGTAACATTTAGTAGATATCGAATCGTGCAGATGCACAAATGTCTTTGATATTTTTAGCAACTCGCCGTGTCGACGAGTCTTCATCTCGTTGGAATAACAAGGGAGTTTTAGCGTAGCTTACACGAGTAGGAAGTATATTGAGAAGAGAGGATACAATAACACGTAGTAATATTTTTAACGATTTTATAAATTTTGAATTTTATATCCGGCGAAGGTCAGTCTTCAACCGATTCACTAGAAGTAAACTGAACGTTGGCACGACATGAATTTTGAAAAAATGTTTATTTGAAAATGATAATTTCAATCTCATGCGATTTGAAAAATCACCTGTCGTTTTCGACTCATTGAAAAGTTTTCCCCGCACTGACGGATGTCAATTTTCACATTTCCACAACGACTGCACGGCGATGACCCTCGGGATGATCAGATGACTCCCTCGTAGCCGTGGGCGAGGCGGTCGCAGCAGTCGGAGCGGAAGTCCCCCGCGGCTCAGTACTGCAGCTGGGCGGGCGGGGGCAGGTGGTGGTGGTAGGCGCCGGCGGGGGGGGGCCGCGGCCGCCCCGGGCCCCCCGCGGTACGAGCCGTACGAGGAGTCGTCGGACTGGGCGGACTGGTTGCGCCGCGGCTGCGTCACCACGGAGCCGTACACGCTCTCGGGGCGGCGCGCGGGCGCGGGGTGCGGCGCGTGCTGGGGCTGGTGCTGCGCGGCCTGGGGCTGGTGCTGCGGCTGGTGCTGCGCCTCGCGCGCCTGCAGCTGGTTGTGCGCGTTCTGCGCCAGCGCGTGGTGCGCGTGGGCGTGCGCGTACAGGTCGCGCGCCGGCAGCAGCGGCCCGGCAGGCGCGGCGCGGGGCGGCTTGGAGTACACGGACTGCGAGCGGTGCAGGTTGGCGCGGGTCAGCGTCGGCGACTTGCAGTACAGCGAGCGGGTGCCTCCGTACAGGGGCTCCGCCTTCACCCCGCCGCCCCCGGGGTACAGCCCGCTCGTCAGGCTGGGGCAGTAGCCGCCCAGTCCTGCAACACCACAACATCAGTAGGGGAACACACTTGGAATGTGACATTCGACCCTCAATCCATTAGATATTTTATTAGACGGCCCATTAAAATATGACATAAACCTATAGTAGTCAAAAGGCGATCGTATTTCAGGCGAAATGCGACACCCCGATGCGTGGGATTCTTCCCGTTTACGCTATCCACAAAGGCAGAGGAGAAAGACCTCGCGGCATCGAAGCAGTAACCACGTACATTTCGCCAGCCTTCTGATTTACAACCATCAACCTCACCATTGGCGAAATTGGACACCTCAACATTATTAACGCGAAACAATCAACCCGAGCGAGTAAAGTGAAGCGAGTTGTCGGAATATACGAGTACCTATCCCCCGCCTGCGAGGCTTCAAAAAAATTCTGGCATGCATTTATTTGACATGTTTTACGACTTTGTTTTACACTTTTTTGACGACTATTTCACTGAGCATATATATACTCATGCTGAGCCAAGTGTTCGTGTACTGGATCCGATAATAGAAGGAAAAGTTTGCGTATTGCTGCTGCCCAATAGCATTATTGTATATCATTTCCTTACAAAGCTCTGGCGTTTAGATCTGATACTCCTTCTGCAGCAGGATACAGAAACAATAGACAAGGAACATCCAGACCACGTCTCTAATTTACACCCGCTTAGAGTACAGAATGGCAGCCATGCCCAAGCAATAGAATGGGGAGAGCGGGAAGGCGTGGTTTATTAAAAAATACATATTTCTTATAAATGCAATATCGTAAGAGAAATATTTAATTTTCCAGCATCTCATCCCTCACCCATATGTAAGTACATATTATTATTATTAATAAAGCAGACTAAGTAAGGACTTAGAAGGTATAATGGTGTTGAGAGTTCCGGGAGATGGGTATATTAAATAAATAAATAATTCCCTTCCCTACCCGAATGAATTATTTTTACCTAACAGGCGAAACTTTGCACTATTTTCCTTACTAAAAAATAATGTCAGCCGCCGGCGAGGGTCGTCCCGCGGGCTCCGAAGCTCCGAGCTTTCGATACACTACCCGCTTACTGCCGGATAACAACTTTGTTTTAGATGGAAAAGTTAAATGCTGCAGAGCTTGTAAGACAAGGGCGACGATTATCAATAAGCTTCGCGGTACATGACGTTCGTCATGAACCGATACTGTTAGGGGATGGACCTGGTCATGGGGGTTGAATTGGATGCAGGGCCTCGATTACCCAAAAACATGTAGGTACAGTTCTTATACCGAATAAAAAACACGACCTCGACAGAGATTCTTGAGGATGAATATGGTTAGACTGGCAGTGGAAGCAAATTACTTACACACGTAACTCATCTGTACTCATATTGACCTCGGACTAAAGTTTGAAGCATCTGCTGTAGAGATGTATCTTGGAAAGATAAAGCATACGGAACCAAATTTATACACCCTCGAACTCAGTGAATATACAATCCATACGTACAAGATTTTTGCTACCGACTAGTAGAGAGTAGATATAGGAAGTGGATTTTGTATTTATAATATATATAATCTGATGTCGGCAGATATGCGTTACGCATTGGGAAGATCAAGTAGAAGTCGTCGCGGATAATACTTATAAATAATTTAATCCTCAATGATTATCATATCTAATAAAAATCTTAAAATCCTACCCGGTGAAAGGCGCGCGGCCCACAGTTTGGCCGGCCCGGCAGCGAGTATTAATAATTCTGAGAGGCGTGTTTATTATTTTCAGTTTGCGTTGAGTCCTCCGAGAGCCGAGACTAACTTATCTACATGGTCGTGCAGGATGCGAGACAATAGAGGGTCCTTTTTGTACAATGCTGTTTCGTTGCATTCACACAATAGATTTATAAGTTACATAAAGAACAAGCAGCTACTTTATCTGTATCCACACATGGGAGGCCGAAATATTACAAAGGACGTAGAAATCTTCGGCAGTACTGCCGCACTTGCTTGGTTTTAGAATTTAATTCAGATAACGCTTTTAATGAATTTCAGGATTTTACGTCCAAAGAAGTAAGATTATAAAAATATAACAGTGCAACGAATGCTAACGAATGTAGCTGTCTGAAGGGTCATACATTTGAGAATATCTGAAAAATAAAACGAGCACGCTAAAAATAACCTAACTATCGGTATTATTTATTGGTACGGCGGGACGTATTTAAGTCAAATACAGTTTTTTCAGTACACTGTACTAATGTAAGAGTATAGGCTCATTCACGAGGAATAGTGTCAGCTATGCCAATAGCAACTGAATAAAAAAATATTGGTAATGGAGTAGTGGACTTGTCAACGCCAGAGCTTTTTAAGGAAAGCATTATATAATAATGCTATTGGGCAGCAGCAATACGCAGACTTTTTTTTCCAATATAAAACTGCGGTGTAGAGAACACAGGCACAGCATAAATATATGCTCAATGAAAAAGTCGGCTACCTCCTCTGAGAAGAGACACTTAGGAAGACCCGGGGACCCACTACACGAACATTGGCACAGCATGAGTATTTGGTCAGTGAAAAGGTCGCCAACCTCCTCTGAGGAGAGGCACTTAGGAAGACCCGGGGACCCATTACACTATTATGTATACTGAGATGGTCACCAGCCTCCTTTGAGGATATGAAGAACTGAATAAAGTAAAAGTGGAACAGACCTGGAGCGTTGCCGAGATGGGGCTGGGGGGCGGGGGCCGGGCGGTAGGTGGCGTAGGCCTGCGGGAACTTCCTCGGGGGGCCCTTGTCCAGGTCGTCGTAGGCGTCCTCGTCGCTCTGCACGCTGGAGCAGTCCCCGTCGGGCGTGCCGGGCGAGGGCAGGCGGCGCGCGCCCAGCACCAGCGCGTGCAGCAGCGCGCCCGCCGCGCCCGCCGCCAGCGGAGCCGCCCACTGCACCCAGTGCAGCTCCCAGCGGTTCAGCACGAAGGCGGGGCCCAGCGCGCGCGCCGGGTTCAGGTACGGGGACTGCAACCAAGCACCACATCAGCACCAGCACCCTACTTACTCAGTTAAGACCACAAATGTGGGGATGATTATTGTACCACATCCCTAGCCCTGAAGTATTCAAACTCAAAATACTATATGTGATGTTAGTCAAATAAGCCAGCTACTGTTCCTTTGTAATAACTAGGATGTCTTGCATTATATAAACTCAGTCAAATCACTAAGTTTACCACCCCCCCCCCCATCCCCCCCCACTCTTATTACCTAGTTTTTAATATTTATCTTATTTATTTCAATTCATGCTATAAAAGGGTTTTTAACACATATTTTCCCTTACACCTACAAAAAACCTCACTTATAACTAACTCATGTACGCTACCACCTAAGACACCAAGCGAAAAATAAACCGTATTGTAAGACATAGCTTTAAGAAGTATTGTGACTCATCATATTTAATTTAAATAAATGTACATACATACATATTTAATAGATTCATAAACTTTCTTTTAGTAAATTTACAATAGTTCTAAGGGCTGTGACTACTGCCTGGTTATTCGCGCAGGCTGTGGCTTATGTGGTAGCGTACATGGATTTCTCGGAGCATTCTATACAAGAAGGTAAGCCAAATATTGGGATGATTATTGTACTCCATCTCTAGACCTGAAATACATAAGCATAGTATCTAAGGCGACTACTGCTTCTTTGTAATGATATGACGTTTGCATTACACTATATAAACTCACTCAGTTTACCCTCTTGTTTTGTTTCTTGTTATCTAGTTCTTAGTTATTTTTATAACTTATGCAATAAAGGGTTTTTTACACATATTTTTCCCTACACAAACTCAATAACGAAAATAGAGAAAACCGCGAAGACTACTCCCTAAGCCACGTATTGTAAACCCACAACCTGCTCTAGGATCAGGGGACAGCCACGCAATGTATTGTAAGCATAGCCTTAAGAATTATTGTAAATTAACCAAAAGAAAATAAAGAAATCTTAATTTTTTTATGTTTATAAACAGAACCGTTTACCAAAGCAGGCACCTTGCTAAATTACGACAGAGCTGTATTTTTTTTAATTTCATCCCGAAGAGCTGTAAAAATTTAAATTGAAAAAAATACTGTGTGCGACAAAACACGCTATTGATCTCTTTTGCGTTCTAAGTCTATAAACCTTTAAATAAAACACCCAAAATAAAGGAGCGTTATTGGCTAATTGCAAATCAGTTGCAAGTAGTGTAGTAGCCGGCATATATCGTCAAAAAATCACGGTTTACCTAGACAAGGTTCAGCAAATAACTTTGCGTAACACGGCACATGTATCTACTCTAATGACCAGTCAAGATTCCAACAATAATATCCTTCAATAAAAGAAGTGACCATTTTGCAACACCACAAAAAATGGTCGTACATTGTTCCTCGAGTCCTTTCCCCCATTCACGGCCCGTCTACCTGCAGGGGTTGCGTTGACCGGGAATGCGTGCGTGCGATTCTCCCCCCATCGCTATTGTGCGCTGAAATCTATTTCAGGCTCAATAATAGAACCAGGTAAAAAGAGCGAGGGTGTGTACCCCTACAAGACGAATTGCTTACGAATATTCGTACATTTTCTATGCCCATGTGTAATTACGTAGCACTTCTTGAAACGGTTTGTTTTTTTTATTTTTTTTTAAGGTCTAATTGATTGTGATTATTTTTAATTTGAATTAGTTATCACCCTGTATTGGTGAGGTTAAATAGTGGGGGAATGGCAGGCTGTTCTCTCTCTGCAGGCCTTGTACGATTTGTTTTGGCCGGCGCCGCGGGCAGGTCCGCTCCACCTGCCGCGGGCCACATTTCGGCGACAGGGTTGCCACAAATATTATCTGATTTATTTTAAATTAGCATTTTATTTTTATAATTCATATATTATTGATTTTTGTGAAGACCGTCTCACAGGAAGTACGATTGAGGAAGATTATATGTTTCTAAGAGTTTCTTAAATCAATTTTCAATATTTGAAAAAATGTACTCAATCATTATCAATCGATCAAACCTGTATAGGCAAAATCGTACTTCCTGTGAGACGGTCTTCACAAAAATCAATAATATATTTAACAAGTGCGTGTATTGGCTTAATTAAATAGACTTTAAAAATAATAATATCCAGATCGGATTTATAAAGTCTAGTATTGCAAGTCACACAATATTTAATTGGCATAATAAGTACGTTGTTTCATTTATAGGATATGATTGTTAAAAATTATTGCCTAGTATTAGTGATTCGTTGGCATAATTGGTAATGCACCGGCCATGTAAGCCTGGGGATGTGGGTTCGAATCCCATACAAATCACGATGATATTTTTCTAAGAGTTTCTTTAATCAATTTTCAATATTTGAAAAAATGTACTTAATCATTATCAATTTATAATTCATATTTATCTTAAAAATATACGAATTGCACGTAAAAATATTCCTGCAAAAGAAGCGATGACTTTCTTTTGATTTAGCATATTTTTCAGTGTTACTCTAACGTAACATTTTTTTAAATTTTAAGTACATTTACGTGTAAAATGAAAATATTGTAAGAGCATACATGATTAATTAGACATAAATAAATATATACTACAAAGTGGCGGAACTGAATTGAATTTACTACCTAGTCTGATAAATAACAGTTACATCAGGTCATATAATTCGAAGGCTGTCACTGTGGACACTTCTGGTGGAGTGGCCCGGCAGCCCTGGCCAGCCAGGTGCTCCCGTCGCCTCCTATCTCGGATTCCAGCGCCGCAGCTGCCTCGCCGTCCTGGCGACAGCTTCCTGGTCGCAGGTCGAGGAACAACGGGGCATTCGGCCGATCGCCATCCACCACTCGGAATCGATTAAATCTTGATGCGCGGGTTTTTACTCCGAAGGGAGGAGCCTGCCGAAATAACTCAATCATTTCCCGTTTCGCCTTGTGCTACTCGACCAATGACCGATAATCGATGGGACTGTTATCACACATCGATCTCCCCTAAAATTAACCTACTGCTGTGTTGACCCGATGGCTTGGAGAATATATTACTTCAACGTCTTGGTACTACTCCCGAATTGTATTTGAGCGCACCAGTTGTCTCTGTTGGATTTCGAGCACCTAAATGACAGCAGATGAGCAGTTGACAGCCATATTTTAAATTCACTCGCACAACCAGCGAGCCCCGATCACTGACTTCACGTTAATAATAAACAGCTGATTTGGGGTGGTTTTACTGTATACTGATATCGAAAGATTGGAAGCTTACCGATACAAGGCTGCAGGCGCCATATGCGGCGCCCACCGCCAGCGAGGAGCCGGGCTGGAGAGGCCGCTCTGCAGCCACGCAGTGGGTGAACACCACCAGGAAGGTCAGGACGAACTCAAGGCCGAAGCGTTCCCAGGCCGCTGCCGATGGAGCCAGGCCCGCTTGGAGGCTACCCTGGTACCCTGGCACCGTCACTCTGCAAAAAATATACATGTATTAGTTTTAAGATAATAAAAAAAAAATACATAAAATAAATTAAAACTGAGTTGTAGATGAGGAACAAGCTGTCAACTATCCAATAGAGTTTCTTAACTCTTTGGAACCATCTGGAATGCCACCGCACATCTTAACTTTAAAAGTTGGTTCACCATAGATGCTCATTCGCATCTTAGATCCACCTAAATTGTGCAACGGAACAAGACTTGCTGTTGAAAAACTATTCGAAGTTAATCGAAGCCATAATCATCAGCGGCAAATGTAAGTACTGATACCACGAATTCCAATGATTTCAACCGATTTGCCCTTCGATTTCAAGCGATTACAGTTTCCAATGCGTCCGGTTTTTGCCATAACTATCAACAAGGCTCAAGGCCAATCGCTAAGTGTTGCTGGTTTGAGGTTAGAAAATTCCTGTTTTTCGCAACATTCCTGTTATGTTGATGAAACACCGAAAAAACTTAATATATCTGGTAGCATTAAGATAAAAAAGTTAATAAGTTAAAAGTATTTTATTTCTTTATTTAGCGTAGTAGCACGCGCCGGGTATCCGCTGTTAAATATAATTTTACAAAATCAGCGATTTATCGCTTATTGACGAAAACTGAAAATCGTGTAATACCATTTCATATCGTTAGATAGGAATCATTCATTTCCTGCATCTACAATGCACAAAATAAGAATGATATTTGTCTGCTGTGGGGCGGGGGAGGAATCAGTTTAGGTTGTGGGGGTGGGAATAAGGGAGAGTAACCAACTCCGGCCCGGGTAATTAATAGCTGTCCTGATAACCTGGCGGCCCCGGCGAGACCGGACATGACGTCATTCTGGCACACTGACAGTTAATGCGGGATGAAAAATTGATCGATCAAAATAAGCGTAATGGATTGTGTTTATATTGAGGGGAGAGCAAAAAAAATCACATTTTTTACTGAATAATCTTTATTACAGAAATAAAATGCTACCTACATAATTGAACTTCAATGTTTTGTCCCAGTTCTAGGGTTATCTTCAGGGATCCCATCTTCTATCCTGCTTGAAACGATTACTTATACACTGTAAATAAAATTTCTTGCTAAGATTTTGGATTCACCGCACGCCACTGCTCTGATCTGTCTAATACAGGGTGTCCAAAGAGAGTATCGGGTATTTGTTAGTTCGGTAAAATAAAAACTACTAGTAATCAAGTTTTTTTTTATTGTTGATTATAAGAATACAAAATGGAAAATTATTTAGAAAAAATTATGTTATCCAAATGGTGACCGTTTCGCTGCTGGCACTCTTCTAATCTGGAACGAAGATTGCTGATAACACGCTGACGCCCTCGATATTGCTGCCATTTCTGACCGGATATTTTGTTTCAATTCCGTTAGGTTCGTCGGATTATTTTCATAAACCCTACTTTTAAGGTATCCCCATACGAAATAGTCAAGAGGGCTAAGGTCGGGGCTTCTGGGAGGCCAGTTGATGGTACCTCTACGTGAAATGACCTTATTAGGGAATAATTCGTTAACAGCTTCAATTGATTGATTGGATGTATGGCAAGTTGGAACCACGTTCTTGAGTAAAAACCTTGAAACTCCTGCAACTCTGGGTCCAAAAATTTTCTCAGCATATCGCAATAACGGTCACTACATATTCACATTCACCCGATACTGTTTTTGGACACCCTGTATAATATTTCGTCCGCTTCTTCAGAAAACGAATAACCTTTCAGATGTGCCGCAGTAAGCTCGCGCACGTCACGGGCGCGGGAGTCTCCGCGGACGGGTCGACTGAGAAAGTAACCTCTGTCGAAAGTAAAGGCCGGCGCACACTGCCCGCTGTCTGCGAGATGAAGTCGGCCTGTCACGGGAAGGGTAAGGAAGGGAGGGGGTGAGATCTCGGACCGGAAACGGATTCAATTAGTGGGCTGTCAGTCTCGCGGGCGACACGCGGGCGGCCGCAGCTGATCGGAATAGAAGCCACTTTATTTGGTTTATATATTAAACTATTTATTATTGAATAAAAATTATTCTTAACACACTTTAGGCGGGTAACCAAATTGACTAAACTGATGTGCGTAGTGGGCAAAATTCGCGTAAAACTGCGCGTGTAAAATCTAGTCTATACACTCTTTGATTTGCATGTAGTCAAATAAATCGTTTCCTATAAAAAGTTGAACCACTTCATGCACTTGGCATCACAACAACACCACTTTGTCCTAAAATTTTGTTCAATAGTTGGAGGATTATCATTCTCTGACCACTCCACTTCTTCATTATCACTTTGTTCAGAATCACTGGACAGTATTGGTAGAAGTAATGTTGACGAGTCCTAAACAAACATTTCGAGCTGTAAACCTAAAGAATAAAATGACCTTCTGCCGCTTTTAGAGTAAACACATTCAAAAACGTATTAATATGCGCCCCGCCTTCAGGCAGTAGTCCGCGGAACGGGTACTAGTACCCGCCCCGCCGTGTTAATATTGAATATTTTTTTGAATAAAATACTTGAGTGATTTTCCACATGTTCGTTTTTATTTGTGACCAGTTTCACCAACCTTTTACGTTGGCATTATCAAACAGAACAGAACAGAAAAGGCATACTCTGTTTGATAATGCCAACGTAAAAGATTGGCGAAACCGGTCACAAATAAAAACGAACATGTGGAAAATGACTCAAGTATTTTATTAAAAAAAATATTCAAATGGAATTCCACCAAGTACTTTCTGTCAAAAATATTAAATTATTATTGAACATATAACAATAGAAATCAGGAATAACAGATCTATGTATAATCAACTAAACCACCATATTATAACAGCTTTGCGATTTATCTAATAATTTTGTTCATAGAGATTAGAAACCTTTCAAGAGAAAACTCTATGTAACGAAAGTTTTTTTGTGTTTTTCTTGTTTACAAAAATGCTGGAGACGTACCAAGCCAGAAATAGCTGCCACTTATCCACGTAGCCTCTTAATTAAATAGTAGTGCGGCTTTAGACCTCCCGAGATGAAATGTATTATCCAGCGAGCATTGATGATATTTAACAGATCGCGAAATAATTACCGTACGTAAATATCATATCTATAATAATTCTATTATTTTAAAGCTTGTAAATTAATCCAAAGGCTCGTCATTTCATGGGTTACTACCCACTCAGTTATTATTCTAATCATCACGGCTACCGGATTAAGGCAGAAGCTCTCATTTGAATGCTCTGATTTGACGGATTAATATTGAATTGTGTACAGAGTATTCGCTGAATTAATAATAGTTCAGATAACAACACCAAACTAATCAACAATCTACAGATTCACTATTTTCATAGGAAATCAACATTAACACTGATTTCAGATCCAAATAATTCACTGAGATATTTAATATGTCGATTTACATGTATATGTGTAATTAATTTCCATTAATGTGCTTTTCATTAGTAACACAATAGACGCGAGCCCATTTGCACTAACCGTAAAAACCGACTCGTGGTTCAGTGGTGCTTGCTTTCTGATCATGAAGTCCAGGGTTCAAATTGGAGTAGAGCTATATTCTATTACAAGAATTGGGGTAAAAAAAGTTTAAAAAAAAAATGCTTCATTTGTTAGCTTGTCTATCCTTCCCTTGTTGCCCTGTCTATACGGAACAGCGTAATTATATATGTAAATTAACAACACGTGAAGCGTTGGTGCAATGAAATAACCTTTTCATGCATTGCCCTGTTACCTATTCAAGAAAACCAACTGTACTAAAGTTAAGCTGCTAGCTTCCCTGCCTCTTCCCTTGTCGCTTGCTACTGTTACAGATGAGTGTTTAAACTTTAAACTTTAAAGTCATCCAGATCTAAATTTGGAGCTACACAAAGAAGCGCCTCGTCTCTCGGTGGAATGGTTTTGTTTTCACGTGTGTGAAGGATGGAGCCCGGGGAGGGCCGGCGTGTGCGTGCCATTAGCTGATCGAATCTCCAGTAAAGGTTACTGGTTCCTCGGCTGCTGGGAACCGGAGGCTGACGGCCGACTTCCTGCAGCAGCATGAGCCACAAATGTCATGAGAGCTGGAAATACTGGTCATCTCTCATAAGCAACTCACGGTCTCATAAAGTATTTTTGGATACGGATACTAAACACACGAACAAAATATTTTGTATTACCTTTAATATATAAGGTCACTATGGTGTTTAGTCCGTACAAGCAATAAAGCTTAATATATATACATATGCATTTAACGATCCGAATTATCGCCCAGTTACAAAGTACCCTCTCAGATTCTTCGTGTTTTATGCGATTTAATATTTGAAGTACAGGTAAAATATTTGAATAGATAACTGGTGTTTGGTTTTTGAAATAGTTTGGTCTTTATGCTGTGGTAATACTCTGTCGGCTCGACTATTGTAATTTGAGTTAATATTATTAGTTCTGAGAGAGAAGCGAGGCGAGTGAGTCGCCCGCATCGACTAATTGTTTGAATGCACAAATAACCGGGCTTTGCTTTCAAACTTTGCCTTCGTAATCCAACGGAAGCGCGAGTGAGTATAATTAGGTAATCAATTATTACAAATTTAAACTCGGCTTAAGCCATTTAAAGCAATTATCAGTGCAAGAGGTAATTTTATTATCGGAGCTCATATGCAATTTTGCTCACATTGCGTTATGTTATTATCAGTAATGTAAAATGAATACAAGTGAACGTATCGATTTGAATTACCTTGACGCAGTAAACACAGTAAAAAGCAAAAAAAAAGGGGATTTTTTTGATAACTTTGTATCCTCCGACGTTTCGGTCTCTGTGTTGGGGATTTTTTGGCTTTTCGTTATATACTTATTTTATCAGTGCTAAAATTTTATTCCCACTATGTAATTAATTATTATATCAAATGACTACGTCGGGTGATATTTCATCGTTCTTTTAATTTTAGAGCAGTGACTCACAAACTCTTTTGACCCACAGACCCCTTCCCATTTCATAGTCAAAACTTGCCCACGGACCCCCTTTCATGGTCAAAACTTGCCTACGGACCCTGGGTGAAAAACTACATAAATTCATATTATAGACTAGTTGATGCAAGTATCGACTCTATTGCGTTCCTGTATTAACCTACCTGACTCACCGCGATGCCTGTTATTACTTGTTATATTATATGTAATATTGTATTAGATGTGTCTATGTTATATTTATATTTTACTTAGGACGTAAAAATCCCTAATAATGTATTCATTGTTATTTATTTTAACTTCCATATTAATAAAAAATGTTTCACAATTTTTTTTATTTTATATTATAAACCTTGCACGGACCCCCTGACGTTGTCCAGGGAACCCAAATCGATTTTAATTTTCTAAGGACCCCCTGAATGGTCCCAGGGACCCCCTGGGGTCCGTAGGGACCACTTTGGGAAGCACTGTTCTAGAGCATAACAGGAAACACGATTGGCCAACTGGTTGGGGGATTACTAGAAGATTACAAAATGATCGTAATCTCCTAGTCAATCGGTTATTCACATCTGTCGTGGATAGTATGAGTTTGCTGAAAAATTATTTTTTGGTCGTTTCAGCGATTTCGGAATGATTTCCGTCGGTCCCGTTGCTAGCTCCGCGTGGTCTATCCCGCGTGGTTTACGCCCGCGCAGAGCTCCGCGTGGTCTATGGCCGCGTGGTCTACGCCCGCGTGGTCTTTGGCCGCGTGGTCTATGGCCGCGTGTGCCCCGGAGTGCGCGTGAGAGCCTTCTGGCCCGGGGAGGCGAGGAGGCGGACGGGGCCGCCGCCGGGGACCGTGGGAAAGGTCGCCGCCCCGCCGCTCATGCACCGCCCGACGCAGGGATGGACTCTCCCAATTCAGACGCAGATAAATTAATTTAGACACATAATCAAAAATTAAACTCAAATTCAACATATAATCCGATAAAGCATTCGGCGTTATCAAAATATGATAATATGCCGCCCATCACGAGACTAGATTGGAGTCGAGCGCCGCACACACGTATCAACAAATTGAACAATGGTGTAGCCTTTTACTAGTGAATATCGGCGAAAGCTCACAAAAATTACTGGTTACACCATTATTCAATTTATTGAACGAGACGTCAATTTGTTGATACGTGTGTGCGCTGTGAGAAATATACGCAAGTTTGGATAGTAATACGGTTTATTTTTAATATAAAGGAACACGTAACTGTTTCTTTATTGTTTATTACACTGAACTTCTATTTAAAAAATCAAAATACAAATATTTATATTTTAGTACATTGCTTGTCTTTATCGCCCGCCACTGCTTATTATAAAATTGTAATACTGCATAAAATGCAATATTAAACACACAAGTGATATAAAACAGTGTTAAATTAAATAGATATATACATATATCTATTTAATTGTATAATCTTAAATATTTTTGTGTAGTTGGTGATCCATAGAGAGTATCGCCTTTCGTTTTGCTCTCAAAACTTTAATCGCCCCTATAAACAAATCTGCCGGGCAATTCCGCTCAATTAAATTAAATCGGACAAAATCCGAATAAATCATGGGAAATTATCGGCTCTTTGGAATCGACGTGAAATATTAATGGCGATGATCTGTCTCTAATGACGAGCAGAAGACTCGGCTTATCCCTGACGGATTGATTCGAGTCGCGCCATGACAGTTGAATCCCACGGAAATAACGAAACAACGTAATCAAATCATCAATTCAAATGATTTAAAACAACGACGCTTTAAACAATTATCCATCGTTCATCAAATTTACTCGGTTTAGATAGGACGTCTACGTGGCAGTTTAACTATGCGAAAAATAAAAAAAAAGGAGTTACCACCTGATTTCCCTTCGGCTTAAATTAAAAATTCCAGCCGTCACTTCGGCTCCATAAGCCGGAATGTTGAACAATGCTAATGTTGCCAATTATAAAAAAAACCAATAAGCGCACATTACACTAACAAAAGTCATTGCCGGCAATGCCATGCTGCGTAGACTGTGATGATTACAAATAAAAAAATATATAAATTATTCATAAATTTATATACTTAATTCTAATAAAAAAAAATAAGCATTTCCTTTTTGTCGTGGTATTTTAAATAAAACTCCACAAAAATAAAGAAGAATTTAAAAGTAACATTTCCGAAGTAAAGAAAATAGCGCAGAGGAGGGGAAAAAAAGCTTTTTACAATGTTATTGTTTTAGTTTTTTGAGATCATCCAGCTTTTTGTCGTTTATTGGCTTCTTGTCTTCTTAAGCCTTATAAGCGGAAGCTTGGGAATATTTTATTCCACGTTGGCAGCATTAAGATAACAGAGTTGCTGAAAAATGTATTTATGGAAGTAAGTTTGTATATAAACCCATATATTTTGTGAACTTTCACATTTTGGTACAAGACGGCACTTTAAATAAAATGCTTTATATATAGTATAATTTTTGTCTGCAGATTTATTTTTAAGTATTTATACGATCAGCAAACATGAAGGTAGTTTTTGTGTTTAGATTTTGCTTGATTTTATTTTACCTTACCCATATTTTGAAAATTCAGGGTAGCATCGAAATAAGCAAGAAAATATAATTATTTTTTTCGCACGTTCGTGTAGAAAAATGGTTATTGTCTAATACATTTGAAGGAATGAAAAAATGAAGTCAGTCGTTTACTATCCACTGTTGGATAATTGGTAAGTTTTCCCTACGCCTTGGATAGATTGTTGGGCAAATATATTGGGATAAGATAATCATATTGTATGAAAAAATATTATAAAAAAGGTTTGTCTGAGGAAATTTATGAAACGTTTTTTCCAATCAAACTTGGCGAATGCATTTGAAAGGCGTTTGAAAGTTTTATTATATATTCAATAGATTTCAAAAGGAGTGACAATGTGCTTTACTAATAATTTCATGTTCTGCATGTTTGGGTAAAAAAAATCATTTTACTAAGTGCACTGATGAATTTGATTAATTTATATTTTAAATAAATGTTTAAAAAATGACAAATGGTTTAACATTTTTAAAGGACGCTACTGATGATGTGAAACACCTAAATATAATAAGCTTTTCTAGTTACTTACTTATAAATGAAAATATTTTTTATTAAATTACAAACGCGGGCTGAAATGAGTCATCACCCGTACAGCATGCCAAATATTAATTATCCAATTATTTTCTAAGCCATTAATTAGTGTCCATAAAAGAAACGGTTGTTTTCCCTCGCACGATGGCCCAACTTTGGCCATTACCATAATGAAAGAGGTCCGGCATGGCAACACTTGCGTCGGTTTCGGTGAATCCCCGCGCGTGCAGCCTCGCGGCCGGGGACTCCCGACTACTCCTGTTCCCCAATTAACGTCCGGCGGTCTTGAAAGTCCAATGCATTTTGTTAATTAATATCACAGACATTAGAACACAATGCTGGCATTAGTTAAGCCTGATTGCTCTATTGTTATCATTAGGGTGAATATTTACTGTATACAAGACAAGAGATTCCAACATATCTCTTTTTACTACATAAAGTAAAAGCTACAAAGTAACCACAGAGGAACCTATAATTTATGGGGTTTTGAGAATAAGCGGAAATCACTTGTATGAAAAAAATATGTATGCGCGGTTTCACTATAACGCGAATTTCAAATTCGAAAAGATATCAAAAATGCCGCGTATAAAGAAAAAAGAGCGTAAAAGCATAATTTTGGAATTGAAGATGAAGGTGTTAAGAAGAATGGAAAATGTAGGCAAAGCGACATTGATGGCTCTCAGAATCGACTGTGAGAACGATTTTTAAAAATCAAGAAAAAAATTATGTTTCCAGCGAATGTTCAACAACTATAAAAAATGGAGAAGTTTCTGTCAATCTGGATCGAAGATTTACGAACCCCGATATACGCGAATTTCACTTAACGCGATTTTTGCCGAAACGTATCTCTCGCGTAAAGCGTGGTATTACTGTAAACGACAGGTAAATGTATTCGTATATTTTTAAAGGTTTTATAAAGGCAGCTGTATGAAATCGTATTATCGCAATAATCAGTATGTACATTATAGTCTTTCTTCGCGCAAATCTTTGCATTCTTCCTATCTGTTTTTTGTTATATTCCCCCGAGAGGGACGGCTTTTCCAATAAAAGGCGAGCTGTCGTTCGCCTGAGATATTCACATATTGACACATAACCTCCAATAAGTATCTGCGCGAGTGCTTTATTGGACGCCGCTGAGGATGTGCGCCACACAATAAGAATCAAGAAAAATATTATTTACAGTGAAGACTTTCGCAATCCTTGAAAACGTTTTTTTCAGCGGAAATACGCAATTGCTTTTATGCCTCTTTGTACTTATATTTTCTGGTGTCTCCGGCACGTGGAATAAAAAAAATAAAACAATCAATTTCATACCGCAAAGTCATATGTGTTTCAAGCGACTGAATATTTCTAAAGGGATTTTTTTTTTAAGAAACACGGTCAAATTTATTAGTATGCTTGATCTCAGCCTTTTGAGATGTATTTTTTCACCCGTTACAATATTTTTTTCATTAGCTAGTTGCTTATACCTAATTGATAGGTTTACTAACCGTCACAGGTCGATTGTCGGTTGTGTTGCAATGCGAGTAGGCCACTTAAGGCGGACGTGAAACAATTTTGAAAACTTTTGTTTTTGTTTCTGTTTTTACAGAATCCTGTCGCTTCGTGCTGCGAGTAAAGCACGTGTTTGCAAGTTGCTGTGGACGTGATCGTACAAAGTAACACGCATAGACTGCGATAGTGAAAAACTGACACAAATACTGTGGAATTAATTTTGTTTATTATTTAAAGCATAGCTTCCCAAACTATTTTGTCCCGTCGATCCCTTGTCGAGTTTTCCTGTTTTTCGTCGACCCCCTGCCTTGCTAATATTGATTTTTTACAAATTCATCAACTTCAAACATATTTTTGACATCTTATATAGAACAACTCACTTTCATAGGGTTTACTGTACGGTGGGTTTAAAAATGAAAAAGTTAAAATACATGTAAAGTTAATTATACCTTTATTAATTAAAAACACACAAACATTCAGAAAATCAATATTTTTGACAGAGAATACTTAGTGGAATTCTATTTTAATATCTTAAATAGAATAAAATACATTAATTAAAAACATACAAAATACTTCTACGCTTCAGGGCTTCGATTCGTCACAAAGTACATCGGTACAATCTGTGTTCGGTTCATTATGACATTTACGAAATGTATAAATTTTGGTGATGACCTGCTTAAATGGAATCCACTCTCGTAGACCCCCATTTACAGTTCATGGACCCCCAATTTTATTTTTCGCTGTCATCGACCCCTTGCAGGGCGAAATCGACCCCTGGGGGTCGATATTGACCACTTTGGGAACCTCTAATTTAAAGCATATAAAACAACTTTTCGAAGGCACTTTTAACTCTTAATCAACCCCTAAGCGACATAAATCGCCCATGGGAGGGCGTTATTGCCTCCGCTGGGAATGCCTGATTAAGCACCGAGTGTGTGGAATTTCCCTTAATTTCTTCCGATTCGTTAGCGTTGCGTGGCCTTGACTGCGCTGCTATCGGCAGAAGATCAGGCTTCGGAGGTTTATCGTCCTCATTTCCGGCGTCTCCCATTTAAAGAGACAACTTTTATCCGCTACAAAGTACACCGTAAAGTCGGCTCAGCTAACTTACCCCGTTAAGTCCAGGACGCGCCCTGGCCCAGATCCGTCGCGCCCCACTCTCCCCCGCGCTCTACGGGCCTACGATACTCTGCATGCTCGTAGCGCGAAACTAAATCTTCGCATGACAACACGTAAGCCAGGGCTGTCCAAACAATTCTTTAATATTATTTACAAAAAAATATATGTGAGTTTATAAACACACCACTCACAGGAGCAAGCAAAAAAGCAGTTCAGAGTAATAAAAAAATGTTTTTCCTCAAGCCAGTAACATTCGAAAGATACAAGAAATGGGGGTCGCAGGCAGGTAACAGTTTAAGTATAACAGGCATAAAATATAAATTTACAACCAGTTATACTTAAATGATGTCAATTTAATTTATACTTTCAAATAAACTAAAAAAAACTTGTCAGCAATCATGAGTTCTAACCACGAGACGGTATACAGATCCACGTTGTTTTTGAACAGTAACTTGGCGAAAGAAGATTTGCATTTAGTAACTGAAACTGAATAATTATTATATAATATACTGTTCACATTGCACAATAACAGAGTCAATTCCAAGCACGTATCGCGGAACACGACGGAACACGACGCCTGCAGCCGGAAGTGGCAACACCTGCAGCCGGAAGTGCAAACATAGATGTCACACAAATTTTCCACAAATAAAACCTGTTACGTTATTAAGCGTTCAATCTAAAGCTGTTATTTGTTTGTAAGTCCAGATCTTTTTTACATTATTTTAACCCTTTGATTTTACACACAATTAAATATAAATTTTAATAAAAATGTGCCTACTGACTTTCAAGAAATTTCATTTATGTTTCGCAAATGTACACAAAATCATAATAAAGAAGGTCGAACAGTTAATTTGTGTATCATTGTTAAGTTCTTCAAACACCACGACGCTTTTTTCTATATCGATACCTATCAACACGCAAACATAACACGAATATTTTTCATGGTCCCCGGGTTTTATATTGGAAGGAAAATTCTGCGTATTGCTGCTGCCCATTAGCTTTATTATATAATCCTTTCCTTACAAAGCTATGGCGTTTAGATCTGATACTCCTTCTGCATCAGGCTACAGAAGCAATAGCAGGAGCCCACCCTCCATGGACAAGGTACTTCTAGAGCACATCTCTCTACAATCATTCCAAGTCCACTACTCCATTACCGATCCTTTACACATGCTCAGGGTGCAGAATGGCGGCCATGCACCAGTAACAAAATGGGGAGAGCGGGGAGGGGGGGGGGGGTAGCATCTAGTTAATACCGAAGCACGTTTTAAGTATATTATTGATTTTTGTGACGACCGTCTCACAGTAAGTACGATTTTGCCTATACAGGTTTTATTGATTGAAGAAACTCTCAGAAAAATATCATCGTGACTTGTATGGGATTTGAAACCCACATCCCCAAGCTTACATGGCCGGTGCATTCCCAATAATACCAACGAGTCACTGGTATTCAGTGAGAATTTTTATTCATCAATCATATTCTATAAGTGAACCAGCGTACTTATTATGCCAATCGAATATTGTGTGACGTTTTAAGTAAACAAACAAGTTAGACGTAGATTATTTTTTTCGTCAAGCTGTAGTACCGGTTTCTAATTATTTAAACGGATATATTCACGGCTTTTCAAAGCATTGTGTTCATTAGGATAGTTGGCTCGGCGCAGCCAGGCCGGGCCTCGTTAGCCGCGCGGCTCCAAGCAAATGAGTTCGCTGAATAACAGCTGATTGGATAATTTGTACGAGCGTACCGCCGTGTACATTGACATACAGTGCATCCGATCTCAATCACCACAACTTTAATAAACTTGCATGCTTATTAAAATTAAAAAAATCATACTTCTGCGTGATAAGTATTTGAAACAAACCCAGTGTAATTAAATTCTTTGAGTAAACATAGAATATGTATCCTCCGCTCTCCTCATACTGTTGCTCGTGCATGACTGCCATTCTGTGCCTTGGAAGTGTTTGTGGAGAGATGTGCTCTTGAAGTACTTTGTTCAGTATTATTTGTGCAGAAGGAGTATCAGATCTAAACGCCAGAGCTTTGTAAGGAAATATTTATATATTAATGCTGTAAGGCAGCAGCAATACGCATACTTTTCCTTCCAATATAAAACTGCGGTGTAGAAGATCCACTACTATTAACACTGATTCAGTATAAATTTATACTTAGTGAAATGGTAGCCGACCTCTCTGAAGATAAATATGTATATTTCGTAGATTTTCCGGTGTTTCAGTTTTATATAGTGACGATTTTTGTCGATTCGACAACCCTAACACTGCATTAAATATCGAAAATATTTTTTCAAAAATTTGTTTTGTAAATAACATACGACTCATCTTGAAAACACGTATAAAATATAATGTAAATGTTTTTAGTTTAAATATACAGCGCGGCTCTATATACTCGTAACATATTATATAAAGCGGGGCCTGCCATGTGTTTAATTCTTTATTTTAATGGAACTATAAATTTTTTAAGCAGTTTACACTGAATGTGTTACAATCTCTGTAGGTTGGACTCGCACCAAACCATCTTAATTTGGGTAGTTAATTGGTATTCACACCACGACTGCGCAACTGGAAGTTAAAATGTCGTGCTAACATGTATATGGAGAAGATTCCATACTAGAAAGCTCGTAAATTCACGTTACAATATCGGTTTTAGCTTACTGCCATGGAAAAATTAACTTTAAAACAGCATTTCACTAAAAAAAAAATTACTTTGTATATTTATTATATTCAATATTATTGACCGAAACTATTGGGAGGAATTCCACTTTAATATTTAGGTGATTTTTTCGCACTTCATTATTAACGTGACTAGCTGTGCCAACAGGCCAAGAGTTGGCGAAACAAGTCACATTAAAAATAAAATATAAATGTAAAAGCACTCTTAAAAGTATTTTTTTTTGGAATGACTAAAAAAGTTAACCTTCTCTTGTCCAAAAAAGTAAACAATATTTATAGTACATTATTTTACTTTGTGAAATGAGTTCGTGACGGAAAATTACCTAATTACTGGTTACGTGCTTCATGACTCGGTTTCAGCGTGGGAAAACAAATGGGAAAATTAATTAACTAATGTGGCTGATGGCTGCAATGCCGCTGGGTGTGTTCATGTAGTCAAGTTAGCTAAAATATTTTTAATAAATCAAGTGAATACCAAAATAATATTTTTCATGAAAAAATCCTGCATACCATGCAAAACATTGAGTATGTATGTAATTGTTCTTTAACATAATATATCGTATTTTTACTTTTAAGGCTTAAATAAATAATATTTTTTTAAAATACATGTTGAAATATAAGAATTATTACATGTGAACTATAATATTTCTTCTCGTAGGATTATATTATTTAATAAATTTTATTTAACATAACCCTTTTTTCATACTTTGCTACAACACAGAAACGTATAAAAATACTGGTCATTGATCGATATTATCTAGAGTAAGTTCTCAAAAACATATTTATAAATAAAGTTTACCTGAATAAAAATGACCGACTTTGATTTCGAAAATTAGTAAATAACTATGTATCAATTCTGCAGGCTTATGGGTGGATTACAGTATTGCAGAGCTGGAAACTTTAAAGACTCGAGCTTCCAAGAGCTTTCAGGAAACTCCAATAATAAATAGCAAGATCTTTTGAAGGATTACATTCTCTAATAATTATTTTAGTAACAAAAGTTACAGCTCCCCAATATTTTATCTAAAAGGTACAGGAGGTTAATAAGTATTATGTTTCAGCGAAAAGTTTCAACAAACAGCAGCTGTGAATTTCCCAGTGTTCAATTAATTTCCAATTAATTTATTTTCGATTAATTCAATATTATTTTCAAAGCTCATTTTCCTTGAGGCTATCTTCGAGGCCTTCGCTGCCGTTTCAGCAGCAGAAACCATTATCTATTGTTAAAACATAAGTGATGTTTACTCACTAATAATTGATGACAAAAATATAATCAAAGAGGATTGAATTTTAATAAATTGATTATATGACACATAAACATAAACACAAGAAATATATGCTTTGATTTTCTTTAACGAAGACTTGTCAGTGTATAAAATTGTTTTCATACAAATTTTAGTTGTGATTTATAAAAAAAATATTACAAATAACGATAAATATATTTGATAGTCAACCATGAAAAAAACATTTTTTTTTTATTATCCAAATATCTTGGCAAACATTCGTAACAAAAATAAGCTCAATTACTATGTTATGTACCCGTTAGGTGCACACCGGACTTAAGGAAAACACTTTCAATACTTTTTATATTATGAAGTTTAATACACCGACAGTGTGTCGTCGATGGCCAGTCAAGTTATGATTGAACCCATGAATGATACATTCATATACACAAATTATAATATAATGGACGTAGTCCAGCAAGAGTACAAGTACACATTAGCAGATGAATGCACAAACATGTGATTGAAGTTTGAGATGTTTGTGTTTACTTAATAATAAAAGATATAATAATGGACATTTAGTCCGTTAGAACTGCAAGTACACATAGTTAAATAAATGCACAAACATATTATTAAAGGTTAATGCGGAATAAAGTCGATTCATCAGTACAATGTTAGTATAAACAAACAAGGACTTTCAATTAAATGATAATAATAGAAAGTACTAAACAAAATATATTGTGGTGATTAGGTAGGTACATTACAACTACATGATTGTAGAAAAAGTGTATTTTTCAAAACACCGTTAATTTCGTTGGTAAATTCACACGATGCGTTACTGAGATGTTCCGCCATGAGCCTCACGCAGGTGAGCCGGCTCTGCAGGTAGAAGCCTCCTGGTGAGGTATCGGATGTGGATCCGAGGCCGGTTCCCACGCCGGGCGCCTCGCACGCTGGGAATTACACACCTCCGAAGAAAATTGTTCACTTTGTATATGTACATATTTACTAAAAATGTAGCCCGTCACAGAATGACGTATTCGATGAACGATGCAATAGTGTTTGAACATAAGTTTAGCTGAATACTCGAAAGACGTTGCTCACGTTTTCATTCCAATTCATTGCTTGACGTTTCTGTCACATTTCGTGTCACAAACAACGCGTCACTTTCACTGACTGTTCTTTATTTGAAAAATTCTAAATTTGAAATTCTCGCGGTGAACAACAGAATCTTGTAATTCGTACATATTGAAACTCGCTAAATCATATTTTTATTCAATTAGTTTATGAATGAAAATATTATCCTATCGTCTTGAAATTCGGCACATAACTGCGGAAAAACTTACTGAACTTACATGCAAAAAATCATATATATCTTTTAAAATATTCTATAGAGAACCAAAAAATGAAAAAAATGAAACATTCATACACACACACAATGGATATTATTATTATAGATATGTAGAAGGAACCGAAGACCTACTACATTTTTCTCCCTTAAAAAAAGCCTTGAACTCTGGCTAAGCATAAATACTCAGTGAGATGGTTACAGGCCTCCTCTAAGGAGAGGCATCTAAGGATGAGGATATGGTGAGATACATGATTCGATCGTAAAAAGTATGAAATTCTCCGATGGTGTCCGGTCAGGAATTGACTTTCTACCAGAACTAAGCTTAAAAATAGGCATAGCACAATTTAAATGATTATATTAAAATAAAGAATTTAAAACAAAGATCAATAAAATTTATTGATTTCAGTTCGTTCAAAATGAAGAGTAAAAATTTTTACGTTACCAAAAATATCAAATATGTGTTTTAAATATTGCACATTTACCGTGTGTAATTTTAAGTACTTTATGAGTACATAAATTATTTTAGTGATTTTTTCCACGTTTTAATTTGTCCTGCATTGTATCATAGCACATTACGATGGTGAAAAATAATAAATAGCACCGATGAGTTTTTACAAAACATGCTGATAATTAATATTTACGTAAATATATACGATGCTTTATGTACTGCGAGATAAAAACGCCATCCATTTTCGTCGCTTGGAATATGTAGTAAACATTCTACATTCTAAACAAAGTTCGTAAAAGTACGACACCAAAAAAACAACAAATTATTGTAAACGTACACGAAGAGGCAGGCATGAGAGGCGGTGGTGTGGGAGTGCACACTTCAAGTGCGGTGACCATGGCTTAAGGCGAAGAAAGGAAACCAAAAATATTAAACTCATGCTAAAAAGGATTTTTTACAGCAACTCAATAAATAAAACAGAAAAATCTATTTACGCTAACTCTTATGCCACACCTTGTAAGCCCTACATCAGGGGACAGCCACATACTGTATTGTAACCATATCCCTAAGAACTATTGTAATTTAACCAAAAGAAAATAAAGAATCTTAAATAATAAACAGAATCGTTCACCAAAGCATTTTCATTGTTTAATTACAACAGTATATTGTTTTGATTTCATCCCGAAGAGCTGTAAAAATTAACACTGAAAAAAGAAAGCATAGCTTTAATTTAAAAATATTAAAAAAAATAATTTTGTTATGGATTTTGAAAAAAAACATTGTTATAATATGTAAATACGTTGCATATTTTTATTCAATTAAATTCCATAAGCTAATAGTGTTGCGGAGCATTAATTAATAAGCTGTAAAGGCAGCAACGCTACTAAACAGTAGTCCTCCAATGTTGTCCTTATACACAGTATTAAACAAACATTAATTATTAATTAATGATCAACTTTATCAAGCTAACATACATCACTAACTATATCATAGATTTGATATTAAAAACCCCCGAAAGTATAATTATTATAAAAATTTAAATAATAACTTATTTGCATGCCAAATAATTCGAATTTATTTTGCGAACATAAAATATGAATTTATGAACCAAAAGCGAATTAATTGATCATTTTTTGTGATAAACACGTTTTGAACGACAGTATGAATAAATAAATAAACATGGGAAAAAGAAGTGTGGTCACCGTTATCGCATCCAGTAGAGTACGTTTGGTTGAGCCGATTGTGGATTTATGTTGTTTTTGTGGAGCTCTGCTTACAGACTAAAAACTTGTTTGCTTTTTTACATGTAGGTATACAGTAAAGGCCTCTACACACGTAGCGACGCAACTGACAATCCACCAATAAATTGCAACAACAACTCACCTCTAGTCATTTTTATTTCTCGATGAAATTATACTTAATTTTTTGTAAAAAAATAAATTTAAAAAATCAACAAATTAAGGAAACAGAATTTAATTCATTGGTTTAATGGTTGGTTATGTGGATTACATTTATCATAATTTATTAAATAAAATGATTTTTTTTTGTTGTGAATGCGAAACGATAAATAATAAATGCAGTTGCATAACATACCATCTCGATTATATTGCTAAATCGTAGTAAATTTCTTGTTAAAAAGTAAGGCATGTTTGGACTCAGGGGAGAGCCACTGAAACGACTGAGAAAAAAATATTATCGAGATAACACGCATTAGTGCTTTCTGTTTGATCACGGGTGAAATTAGGTTAAGCCAGTCGTCGCACAGCCTCTCGAATATTTGCAGGAAGTTAGTTTGTTTTCGGTGTGGGGCGGAGGGGTGGGCTGCCCCGGGGGTGATTAATCTCCTGCCACCACCCCTGGGCGCTTCTTTTGTCGAACATGTCATTACTAGGCGAACAGAAAATACACATCGGAATAATGAAAAACGCCCCTTCTGCGTGAGAAGCTACCGGACGGTGCAGTTTCGCTGGAGAACACCTGGATTATGATGAATGCCGTTTATAAATACCTAAGTAAAATACTAAAGTAAATATTGATTTTCTATCCCTAAAACATACCCAAGCGTAGTTTTCGAATCACACTGTATTACAAAAATATTTTTAATATAATATAATAAAACTCGCGTATATGAAACTTTGTTTACTGCAGTGTATAAAAAAATATAATTAACTATATAAAACAACCATATAAAGCATATTAAATATAAATGCACGGGCAAGCCATAAATGCCAGCTCAGAAGATTTTACTGCTGGATACGAAAGCATTATGACTTTTTACTGCAAATTAACGATTTGATTTTGGGTCAGCATCTTATTGCCTCTCAAAAAATACTACATCAGTAATTAAAACCAAGCCATTTTTTTTAACAAGAGGTATTTTAAAAAAGTAATCGAAATCCTGCTTTTGTGTAACACTGTAAGCATCAGTTTTATTATTTTTTAACGACAGTAAGGTAAATCGACGAAATAAGCAAAACGAGTTAAAAAATTTATTACCTAAATAATTTATTCAATTTTTATTGTTGATTGTTGACGTATATGTAACATTGCATTTTATAATTTATTTAATATATAAAGCGCATGTGGTTACGGCGTCATAAATAAATTGAGATTAATGTATATATTTCCTATTGAGCATGGGTCTATATCAAGGGTAGTATAAGAAACCCCTAAATGAACGTCCGGGCTTTTTTAATTATAGGGATTAGCATATAAAGATGAAAGTCATCCCTTCATCAAAGCCGTTTTGTTAATAATTTACGATAGGGATGATTTAAGTTAAGCTAAAGGTAAAAAGCTGAAGCCAATGCACCCGAGGGTTGCTTTTTACGCTCGCACGTGCACAAGTGCTCGCTAGGGGAGGATATACCTACAAACCTTTTACGGGGAAAAAAACGTAATTAGTACTTGAAACCGCCCCTAATAGAAGTATCATTATTATTGAGATCCGATCTCTTTGATAATTTTTAGCTATCTACGAAATTTATTGATTAATCAAGCAAATTTACATAAAATTAATTTATAAAAAGTACTTACGATTTTTCTCAAATAAGAAATATTCAAAGTGGATTACTGTCGCGGAAACATACCTGAAATGAAAAAAATAATAAACATTAGAAATATAAAAATAGAATTCAACAGAAATAAAGTAAGATCGTGTTTTTTTCTTCTTGCTTTCCATGTTTGTTTTACAAGCGGGAGACATTTAAGTTCAGTTAGTTTGAGAGCAACGACTACATTACTATACTATTGTAGAATGTAAGACTTAGAAGCCGAAATTTATTAGGCAAGTAATCAACTAAAATTAAACTATCTAAAAGCAATTTCCCAAGATTCATAAGCGAGGATCTTTTTTCCATTTAAACCAGGAGACAATTAAAATTAAAAAAAAACTTTATTAAATTACTTAATATTTTTATTACACTATTTTGTCAGTTGAGTTAGTATGCAAACCACTGCACAATAAAAATACATTTCGCTACTGTTACATATTATTTTTTCCCTGGATTTTTACGGAGAGTAAATCATCAATCTCTGTTGGTTAAAAAGGTTTCATTCGTTCCGAGGGTGCACGTAAGATTAATCTTAAACAGCGAATTCCTTAAATTTATAAATGAGGATCATCTTCAATTATCTAGAAGTATAGATATATCAAGAAAGGATATCCGGCTTTTGTTTTGTGGGGTCCTACGTCATCGGCGCTCTGGGGTTGTAATTAGCAATTAGGGCTACACAGCTGATTTGCAATGCCCCCCTATTGTCTGGCTCGGTGAAGTGATATTCCTAGACGACCAATAAAGCTCCCGAGGAGTAACGAGCTGTGTCCCTACTAATACGCCTCAGCCCAGGCACTCGAGTATCAGTGGAATTGACTGCTTAACCCTGATCTGATATATATATATTTCCAGAAAATATTTATTTATACGACGCACGTTGATTTAACTGAACATTTCGTAATCAAAAAGTATTTAATTAGAATTCTTCTTCTGATGCCTCTTCTCATTTGAGGTTGGTGACCATTTCCTCGAACATATTCTTATCCTGGGCCAGTCTCACCTATTTGGCCACACTTCCGATCTCCAGCCAGTGGCGCAAATTCCGCATCTACGTTAACTTCCTTCTTCTAATGCCCCTTTTTCCTTCGATTTTTTCTTAATGAAAATGCTGTATTCTCCTATAATCCTTTCTTTGCGAATTCTGTGTAAGACTCTTTCATTTGTCTCATTTCATTTTCACAGAAGCTGCCTTGAGTGTCCAAGCTTTGACTCCATAATGGAGAACTGAGAGGACATAACATTTGGTGGAAGTGTTATATTTCTTGAGCATAGTATTTTCCTCAAATTATTAAACGCACTGCGTGCTGTCTCAATCCTCACATTAATTTCCTGGTCATGGTCTCAGTTCTCAGCCAACCAGTTGCCCAAATACCTGAATCTTTTAACTCCCTCCACTACTTTGTTGTCTATGTAGATATTAAAGCCGAGAGTTGATTGACAAGTTTATTAAAAATAAATAATATCTTTCAAGGCATAGTAAATTAACAAGGTCAAGAGTAGAATAATATTAATAATTATACCAATAATTAAGCCCATGAAGTGTAACTGTAAAATTATTAAATATAATGCAGCATATAATGTTAATAAACCGTGATGCACTTAAATCAGCAAGCAGACTTTGAATACGGCGAATGTATATAATTTATCGCCACAAGACACGAAATATGCGCAATTGCTTTAAGAGAAGTTAATAGGCTATTAACCGTGTCGATTTAGGTATTTATACCTGATTGTGGGCCATCAGATTGAATGCGGAGTGCCATGGAGACGGCCCAGCCGTAAACTGAGAGGTTTATTGGTGCATTAAACGGACAAGATCGTCCCGGCGAGTGGGGACCGTGAGAGGGGACCGCATTGTAAATGGGTTCCATTTTGAGCCACCCTGTATATATAGTATGTGTACGTAGATTTTGGCAGCTGTTGTTATTAGATTTACTTGGTTCTTGTGGGTTTTGTGATCTTCCGATGTTTCAGTCACGGTACTGAGGCCATCTTCAGGCAATGCTCAAATCCCTTAATCAAATCGGCATGATTTTTTTTTATATTGATATGTAATAACTTAAGAAAATGCTGTTATGATTTCGTAATTCCTGTATTTGATAGATAAAGAAAATATCTTATTTAACAATTTTTAATTTTCAATGTACTATGTAAAGTAATTTACATGTGATACAATTTTAATAGTACTGTTTTGAAATTATGTTTATATGCGATTAGAGTAAAATGCCATAAACCTAGGTTGCATAAAATGAATTGTCATAAATTTATGTTTTTTTAAAATCATTAATTAAATAATTTATTGAATAAATTGAAAATTTAACAATGTTTAAATTATACATCAAATACTGCGCCAGTAATAAATAGTTTTCTCGTGTCTTCTATACACGTCCTTTTATTTTGGTTGTTTTTTACGGTTTCGCCTAATAAACAGCTCAAAGCAGGACGCTATTGGCTAATTGCAATTCGGTCGCAAGTTGTGTCGCAACGTGTGTAGGGGGCTTTAAGCCATAGAAGGCTTTTAAAGTGTACTTTCTACTAAACTGTCAACGCCATACCTTTGGACTAAACTCGCGATGCCGCCAGTCGGACTTTTTACTAAATTTATGATGTTCTGAATGTGAAATATTCGTAACGACTCTTCGGGTTCTCAGGCCGATTAAAAGGGTAAAATTTGTCTCGCCGGGTCAGGTAGACATTTTGTTTGAGGCGTCGGAACTATTCTGATTTTATTATTTAAATTCCTCCTAAAAGAGCGGAGCTAATTAAAAAGCCAGCGGCTCCTCAAGAGAGAGCGAGAGGAGTCGTCCGCCAGGATGTGTGGGAAGAATTCTTCCCCGTGAGAACTCACCGAAATAGCTAAGGGATTTAAACTATCCCTTGAACTAAAAGATTTAAAAAAATAATTATAAAGAATTATTCATTTAAAAGTCAAATAAATGCACCATCAGTTGAAAAAAATACAAATAAAATTAAATCATATTCTCATGTCAAATTTAATAAAACTCACTTTATATACCTAACACGTGTTTTTTTTTTTAATTTAAGCTTTAGATATAGTAAAAAAATAATAATTTTGCTATTGAAATGTATATAATTTTATAAATAACAAATGTAAAAAAAAATTAAGCACAGCAAAGCAAACTTGAGTAAAGGTGTTTTATATCGGTGTTGTTTTTGTCGATGTCTAAAAGCGATTGTATATTTTCCTTGTTTAAAAGAGTGTTAATAATATATAATTTAAAAAGGAATAACCTATAATATTGGATGTATTTTCCGTAGTTTATAATGGCATAGGTTGTATAAAAGTTAAGTAGTGATTTATTTTCCCATGTGAAGATTTCTGCAGAAGAAGTTTCACTTGGTCAAGCCTAGCAGGCTGGCCTTTTAATAATTCTGAGAAGTAGGAGATCCTTTACAAGCAAACGTTAATGTTTATATCATGAATTGCTACAAAAAAATAATTATTTGATTTTTTTTAAATATAAAGATCACATAAGTATTATCATTAGATTATTATACCCGAAAAGGGAAGAATGAGCATAAAAAGACAATTCCGATAGATCCATCTTAACTTTTTTTTATTTATTTTGTCTTTGATTAGAAATTTTTCAAATATTTTTTAGGTATAAGATAATATAAAATTTTTACTACTGTAATCAAAAAATAATTTATCAATAATAGTTTTTAAAATAAACGAAACCAATATGAAAAATATCCTATGTATAAAAAATATATATTTACTGTGGATAAGTTGTCAACATGTGGTGCATATAATTTTGATATTTATCTTTTTAAAAACTGGTTGCTATGTTTATTATGGCTAGTCATATATATATATATTTTTTATTTTTATTTTTTTTTAAATAGCTTATATTATACACACTAATATTTCCACAAGGCGGTGCTAGCTTCGCACCGCAAAATCTCAAGAAGATTGTGTAACAATTGAATTGCAAGGGTGCGTATTGGAGCATCCCTTCGCGTGCAAAAGGTTTGAGAGGGTTCGTCTTCAGGAGCGGCCTTGCCGAGGCTGCTTGGCATACAAATGCCTTCATTGCCGGCTCCTTGAGAGCCTCAGAGGACATATAAATAATAAACTTGGCGAATGACAATGGCCGTCGGTATCATTTTATTTGGCCATCGTTTACGCGGCCTCACCCAGAGCATGTGAGAAGTTATCTTTTATAATACTCTGTAGTCTAAAAAAAAATTCTTTTTTGCTCGCTACAGCGTATATGACTTAAATATTCACTGAAGCAGGTTTAAGGATGAAATTTATATATATCGACTTTGCTAAGTGTATACTCAGCGGAGTTTCGAGATTTGTATTTATTAATATCAGTATTATTTATTCATGCTTGGTGTGAAGTGAGTAAAAGGTAGACAAGGCATAAACACCCCAAAAAATTTAACACTCACATACATTGCCTAGTAAGTAAATGCACTTGTTTAAATAAGAAAGCCTGTCATTTGTGATGCTAGTTTACTCTCTCTGGGAATATCATTTTGTTATTGAACGTGTTTCATAAATATATTTTTATTCGTACAATGTTTAATAGAATAAGTGAATTTCACTTGCCAGCATTGTCTTCCGTAGCATCTAGCCAACTCTGGTGCCAACAATGGTTAAAGTGGTTTTTGTAGTCAAACCCTGTTTTTTAGTGTTTTTTTTCCATATTTGCATGTTGCTAAAATTTGTATTTGAGTTGAGTCAAAGATGGTCTCAAATTCAGTGAGGAGAAATTTAAAAAATATATATTTACAAGAAGGAGGCGTTGGAAATTACAATCTTTTCTGTGATTTTTGAAAATAAAAAAAATAAAATTTAAAATCACTGTGAGAACAACATTTATTTCATTAATTTATAAGCTTTTAATAAATCAAACTTATTTTTCAGACATGTTTTTTAAAATTTTATTTTAATGCAATGTTTTTTCTTGAAACTTTAAAAACTTTTTAAATATTTTAGAAAATGATTGAAATGCCGGTCGGCGACGAGATTCTTATACTTTGTTTCAGAAATTAATACTGTTACTTTGTTTACGTGCGTAAATTTATATTTTATTTTCAAGTTGTTTTTTTTTTACATTTCAGCGAGGCCGCACATCGTATTTCCAGAATTATAAATATAATAAAGCGAATTTCCACAAGACATAATAAACTTTTTTGCGGCTTTTTCAAGCCACCGATACTAAAAAAAAAAAACGTATAGAAAATACCCATCATCGTTTAATGATTTTTGGAACAGGATAAATTCAATGGTTTTGTGGTGCTATAATGAGTAATCGAAAGGCGAAAATTAAATATTGTCGTTATCTCTAACCGTTTACCGTACTATTGTAAATAAAATCAGTATATTGTGAATTGATTTGTACTAAGAGTATTTTTGACTGGCTATATTATACAACTTCAGGGTTTTTATGAGAACCAACGCGCTGTCGCATGTGCAACGGTCGCCAAGCCTTCTTTTTGATTGTCAAACACAGCCTCGAGTGGAGGAAGTCGGAGGGAGGAAGCCACACATTCCGAGGGTCTGAAAAAAGAAACGTGGAAATACATTCTGCAAAGTCACCGGGTTTGTATAGGTCGCGAAAGAGCTTAAAGAACGCGGCTTTATGTGACGGAAAACGAATGTATCGGCCTTCGCGGACCGAGCCAGTGATGCATTTTTTTATGAAATAAATCAAAAATATCAAATATCGGTTGGACGGCTTCACAGTGGAACAGTAAAAAAAAAACTCCAGTGAGGGATTGAATGTGAAAATAAATAGAAATACGATCGGTACTATTTTGAAGCAAGGCGATTCTGGAAGATAGTCAAAAAAATTGTAATGCCGCTTTTGTGCTGAACGACTTGTGATTTAAGAACGCTGAACGTTTCTCAGTTTTTTTCCAAATTAACTTGATTTTAATATTAAGGACAGCCTTTAACGTTTTTCTATATAAAAAAAATCAGCACGGTGAAACTATTTTAAATATACGATTTGCTTATTAGTATTTTTTCAGACAGAGGAACCCCGTATTGATGTTAGTAAAACCACTCCAGTTTGTTCCTGCGAAGAACGCAAACACTCGGCTGGATGCCAACAATGTGCTGCTTTAAAATTATTCATGTTATTACATATTCTACGGTTAACTTTTTCTTAAATCAAAACTGAGTAATATTTTGAAGTCAAGGGTATATTTCTAAGATATTTTTTTAGACGAGTTATTGATTCCTGTTGACATAACTCACGTGAGTTTTCCTACGCGTGATGGACGCTGACAGGGTACATTTTACCCGCCGAGGGGACCTACTTATCGTTCAGAATCTTTCGCTAAAGTTGCTACTTCCATAAAAGCCAGGCGGAGTACACCCGCTGGGGACTTTTTAGCCTTATTTATGTATGAAGATATCGCGCTATCATAAATTAGCATGCTTTAGGCAGATTCGCACGCCGCACTGGATAAAAGTAACACATATAGTTATCGACACGAGAAACAGCACGGTGTACGGACGGCTTTTGGTGTATTGATTCAGTGCCGGATTTACAAGCGGAACACTTTGCGGAAAAAATGTGCCAGAGGGTGTTTTTCATTCTACAGTATTTTGCAAATCGACCTGCACTCTCTTAGCGTTTGCTTATTGCAAGCTATATTTCTAAAATTCAGTTTTATACGACTTTATATCATATAAGGACTTCAATGGAAGCATGAAAATATTTTTACAAAAAAAAACTGAAAGGGTGTAATTTCTTATGATAAACAATCTAAGAGATATTTTAATTTTTCTAGAAGAAAAATTTACTATGCAAAAATTGCACTCAACATTTATAGTCACTAAATCTAAAAATTGATCACTTTTACTAATTTTTTTTTTTTCATATTGCTGTGCCAATATTGGCAATAGTGCCAATAAAAAATAAATATATAATATGATTTTTTTATTATAATTTAACGAAGTGCAAATATTGTTATGTGTATATCAATTCTGAAGGTTAAACACATTAAACGATCAGGGTCCCGACAATAAATGCCCCTCGGGGATTTACCTGTTCCCCGACGGTCCGGCCGGCACTGCGAAGTTGTCGCCAGTGGCGGTGCACATAAATTAGCACCCCGCCTAGTGCCGGCAATGGTCGCAGTAAAAACTTTATGCCTATGTGTTTTGCACATCCAGAAACATACGTAGACAGTCAATTAATTATTAAAAAAAAATAAGAATAATAATTAGCGGCCATTCCTTCGTTGGTTGGTTGATATTTTTATCGGTAAATTTTATATCTGAAAATGAACTTGTTTGATTCATTGTATTTTTTGCTTACGCTGTCAACATTTAAAAATTTGTGGATTTGAATTTTTTGTTGAAAAATTTTCACTGGAAAGATTGCATTTTGAATCCCAAATATTAATCCCCGGCTATCTCTTTATTGTGTATAAAAAATCAATAATCAATAATCAATAATAAATAAATACTGAATAATTAAATCTTAATATTTATGTAGCTTGAATTATTGTAATGAATTTTACTTAAGACGGTAATTGCAGAAGTAAACAGAAAAAGCGTAATAAAATAATAGCATCTGAAATATTCTTTTATGGGTAGTGAAGTGCAATAATAATTCTGGAAATATCAGATGATACAACATTAAAGGTTTTAAAATAAGACGATTAATAATAAATAAATATTATTTTCTACAAAGCTTCATAAAATATTTTACCAAAAAATAAAAAAAACTATTATATATTTCACACCATCCGAAACGTAAGTATCGACAGTAAAACAAATCATGGTTTTATTTGGTCGTTAAAAAAATATTAATTTTACTCGAAATATACGTTTACACAATTGAGGCCAATGTTTATACTATGCAAGTTTTTCCTTCATACTGTAGCGAATAATTTCAGGGATTTGTTTGTAGTTCTAAGTGCATACCGTAATACGTGAAACATTCATAACTGTAATACGGAAAATGTTCCTAGCATTATGAAAGGGACATAACTCAAACCATAAATAGTGGTATTTAATCTCACTGTACACAGGCGGCGTTTATTTTAATGCACATGAGTGTTATTTTAAATTTAAGACGAAAATGCACTAATATGAGTTTTATGGAAGTTCAGAATTGAGTAGCTTCGAGAGCGGGCGAGGTGGCCGGGGGAGGGCCCTCCAATAAAATGAATTTATGACGCAGGAACGAGCCAACTTCCCCGGCCTGGGCTGTGGCACTGTTTAGTGAAATGTACAATATGTCTTATGAAACTGATCGTAAATTTAATAAGAACGCCGCCATGAAGCCTGGGCCGGCCGAACCTGCTAAAAATGTATTAGAAATTTCGATAATCCAAGAAAGTGCTAAAAACACTTCCGTCCGTTCGATTGAATCGATGAGTGCATGAACTAACGAAGAAACAAATTTTGACTTGACTTGGTTTCTCTGTATCCCGAAATGTCGAAGTACAGAAACTAAAAGCAGATCAACAACCAAGATGCACGATCAAATTATGAAAAGTTATGAAAATTGGACATAATTTTTGCATGAATATAAATCATCTAAAATTATAGATTATCAAATTGAATAGATTTTAGAAATTGATATTGGTGAGTATTTTTTCATAGAGGCACTCGTTGGCTTGGACCGAATCGACGGATCTTGCGAGCCGGAATAAATTGGCTGATTTATACGTGGAAGATGTAAATGCGCCATCCCCCGAACCGCGCCATCCATTTCACGGACTTCTCACATCAATCCGGAATTACCCGATTGGCAGCATTGAACATATGTATGAGATTTTTGGAGCGAAATATGTGTACAGTGGCGTACCTAGGGGGTGGGGGGAGTAGGTTATATATAAAAATAAATTATAAAAAACAGAATCAAAGTTATCAAGTACGTAACAGTTTAACAAAAAAAAACTACAGAATGATATACAAAGTGTATTTTTATGTGATTAAGCATATTTTTTCACACATTGAAAATGATTAGAGAAAACTCTCAGAAAATATCATCGTGACTTGTGAGGGATTCGAACCCACATCCCCAAGCTTTCATGGCCGGTGCATTTATCCAACTATGCTAACGAGCCACTGCAATTTAGTGAGAATTTTTAATAATCATATTCTACATATGAACTAATATGCTCGGTGAAAAAATATGCTTAATCACATAAACATACTAATACCTGCATGGGTAAATAAATACGCATCCTGATTAACATTAATCTAAATTAATATAAAGTGTATTTTCTTATATTTTATACGTGCTTTACTATACTTTGGATATTAACAGTATGCTTTGAAATTAACATAAAACATTAATAAGGTGCAACCACCCCATGATTTCCCATGGCAGTTGTTGGCTGCAGCGTACTTTGGTGTATCACAGACCAAAAGAAATAAAAACGGACTATCGTTAGTATACAGTGCACGGAGCAAAAACCCTGGCGCCTTGCACTGAAATGCTCCAACAGTGTCGTGCTTTCCGCATTCAATAATCGACAACTGGGCTTTATCGCTGCGTCAAGGTGCTGCAGCTTTCTATAATAACTTATGGCTTCCAACGGAAAAAAAGACTCAAATAATTGGTTAAATATTCGATTTATGTAGTTCTCCATAAGTATTGCTGCACTTGAGCAATAATTGTTTTTCCTTTCCTCCATTACGTGTTTTTTTTATTTTTTATTGTAAGTTATTGCTTAGACAACTACTACCACGAAACTCTAAGAAAATAATTCGTTTCTTGATAAAACGTTAGTAATTGCTATGGCTACAAGACTAATATTAAATTCGGAGGGTCTCCTAAGATTCGATTTCTGGCAGGGCGGGGTCTCACGCGCCACGGGACCGGCCATAAATCACTCCCAACATGATTATGCATAAAACTCCCTTTGTCTCGTGCCCGGCGCGCCCGCGTGCTGCCCGGGGGTGCTCGAGGGTGTTCAGGGGTGTTCGGGGGTGTTCGGGGGTGTTCGGGGGTGCTCGGAGGTGTTCGGGGGTGCTCGGCGCGCCCGGCGTGCCCGTCGCCGTAAGTAACCCCGCTCTACTTGTGAAAGCAGAGTATTTTTGTTATTTCATATATTATCATGTTTTTTTTTGCTGTCGCGTTTTTATTATAATATAAAAGACTTGTCACTACTCCAGCTGTAATATATTCAGAATATTATTAATGTGAAATCACTTTGATATTGTTGTGCTTTTTTTTCTTTTTAGAAAATTAATTTCCTTGCTATGTCATACTTTGCTTTGCAGAGTGCACTGTAGCGGATGCTTTGTTATAGCAAAATAAATTATAGTTGATTTAAGAATATATTAAAATAATATCACACGGATGAAATAATATAAAATGTATATAACTTAAGGATGTTTTTTTTCTTTGAAATATAAATATATTTTGAATATAAAATTTTATTAATCGATAAAACACTTTGGAGAAAATTTTAAGAGTATAAAAAATAACAAAAATCATAGATACATATATTTCTTTTTAAAAATATATTGTCAGATAAAATGATTCAGGCGACTTTGGAGATATAGAAAGATGAAGCAAAAATTTTCTAAAAACATAAATAAACAAATAATTGTGGCGTGTAAAAATAGAGAAAGGCGTTACATAAGTTTTATGTTTTATAACATGAAGAAAAATAACTTGCTGTTCTGCAACATCAGCTTCTACGTCCTTGAAATTAACCGTTTCAAAGACAGTAAGTTCAGTTAGCTTTGTAGTTTAGAATCATATTTAGTTAATTATTATATATTTGTTAAAATGGTAAATAATAAGGTGGATGAAATACATATATGTTCTTAAAAGATAGAAGTGTTGAATCTAGTACTGTTGTTAATATTTACTGGCGTAAATAGATTGGTTTTATATTCATATAATATTAATTTTTTTAGTATTTTTACAGAGGATTTATAAATTGAACCGATAACATGCCTTTACTATAAAATATTGAAACTAGATATATTTGGAAATGAAAAAAGACCTGTATTATTTCCCTGCGCGTAGACCTTGCCAGAAAGCTTCTAATGCGAATTGAATTTCCTACGCTAAAGTTAAATGAAATTTACGGTGGTTGTTCAGGCATTGATATATTTTAGGGAGGGGGAGCATAATAGGAGCCACCATAAAGGAAATGCGATTTTACTTTTGAATACAAAATGTGCATGATACTTGTAGGGCCTATTGTTAGGGGTTGAAAGTCAAGCCATAGATTTGCATTCCTTTTGAAAATCCGTCGATTAATCATAGCCGGAAGGAAATACAGCGTGAAAATTGGCTAGAAATACTCAAAAGAATTAGCCAAATAGTTGTGAAAGGAAAAGGTGTTTTGAGTGCAGGTTATTTAAATTAAACAAGAAAGCCTGAAAACCCTTTTCTCACACTAAAATATAAAAATAAATATTTTAAAAATGTGTTATTATGTTATGGTCCAAATATTTAATTATAAGTATAATACATTTTTAACTATACATATATATTTTTTACATTTTTGGTTTTTTAAAATAGCTCACGGTGAATTCTCGTTATGGGCATTATTAATAATTTGATAAAAAATTATTAAGTTCGTTTAAAAATTAAAACAATGAGTGGAAGCTTTTGCGTTTATTGGTAATAATTGATTTATCGTTTCCGGGCAAATGAAAAATAAATATTAAAGCTCCCCCGAGAAACGAAGCTCTACCGAGACCACAATACATATAAAATTATTTCAATACATTAAAAAACGTTACACGGTTTTAAACCGGAAACAAACGGAGATACTATATTTTTAGGGTGGGTTGTATCCATTGTCAAAAAAGGAAAACAGTAAACCATTAATAATGAACTATTTAATAATATCAAACAATGTAAATTGATTATACTCGTATGCAATATTTCAATAAAATAGCATCAAAATGGGTTTTTTCAGGATAAATAATTCGTCAATTTGTGAAAAAATGCTAGCCTAGATCACTGTCAGAACTTATCTTGTAATACATTTATTGCAAATTTTTATAGTTTGATGGGTGTGTTTATTTTTTTCACAATAATAATAATTATGTGAGCTTGAGTGCCTTTTCAATTACCTCTATCACAGGTTCTGTTACGAATATCTCACATCTTTAGTTCCACCACCTTCTTCATTCTGTAGAATGTCTTTACACCCATTGACCATCGTCTACTCGTTAAAATTTCTTTAGGCTTATATATGTTCCATTCCCTGACCATTTTCTTTTTACTACCATAAGCTCTAAACCTTGTTTCTCTCACCTGTATACCCGACACTTTCCAAAAAAAAAAATATCAAGGGATATCTTTCTATAGACATGCTTTCTTTCATTGAGGTCTCCAATTCATGTGGAGTTTTTTTTTTATTTTTAAATGATTGAATATATTTTTTACAAACTTCTTACATGTTTTAATGACACAACAATGGAGCAATATCTTTAGTATATATAATACAGCATCCGTTGAAGTTTACAGACATGTTTCGCTATGCTGTCGCACGCCCGGCACTTTCATAACTTTTAAAGTCGATAAGTTATATACGTAGTTTACGAAGCCAGTTTGCTTTGAACTATCTGCTCCTTGTAGCGTGAACGTTGGCTTCATCGAAATCTCAGAAGTGTGTACTGTATAATTCAATTGCGAACAACTAAATTATGTTGGCGAGAATCTCGCACAGTGGTGGTCTGTCCGGGCAACAAACAACTGGACCGACTCTATCTTGTTGAACTATCTCACGTTAATCATATCTTCAACATTGTGAGCTAGGGAAGGGCGTTATCGAATAAACAAATCTACAAACAACCCAATTGAATAGTTATACGTTGAATAAATATTAAACAGACATTTTCTCTTTCAAAACTGTTATATTTTGATTATAATATAACGTTTCCCTTGTACCGAACTGAAAGTTCCGCTCCAGTAGATCGATCGTTTCTGGGAGAGTACACCGATTGAAGTAATTCGAATGCTTAATAATTTACTTCATACTTTTTGTAGAGTGATTCTTATATACAGGCTTCAGAAACTACTAACTTATTCAATGAACCGAGAATTTAACTATTCAAATTAATGTTTTTTACATAAACTACCGTTTGTTATATATATAAGTTTTACTAAAAACAATGAATATACATAACGGTTTGTTGATATATATTTTTTACCTCTAATATAAATAGATTATGTTTAATTCATTTATCTCGATAAATGTAAAGCGTTTAGAGACCAAAAATTCGCATGTTAATTATTCAGATGTATGTTTACTAAATTAATTCATTTTTTTGTATTTAAAAATGAAAATTATTGATATTTATATTTCAAAATACGCGTATAAAACATTAAGATAATTAGAAATAATTATTTTACAATACAGTTCCAATATCGATTTTTCTATATTTTTAATAATGTATCAAATATTTGTGGATTTTTTGCGGTAGTTTTTAAGGCTTCTATCGAAATATTTTGCGGTGTTGCAATAAGCAATATATCTCAAATTCATCTCATCAAAACATGTAATATATTTAACGTGTAATTTTAATTATTTTTCGATCAACCGAGAAATCGTCCAGAAAGTAGACATTCACGGGAACCGTTAGCTCATAATGTTGCCAGTTACTCTGGCGTCGTCTGCTCCAGGTGGACATTACCGCAGACACCGCCGGAAGTGCCAGAGGCCGACATTGCGACCGTTAATTGGGGCAAATATCAGAGTTAACGACACCTTGACGGCCGTCAGAATGTCGCTCGGGGGACGTCAGTCCGACGATCACGAGACGCGTTCCAGGTCCCCGATAATCGGGGGGTCCCCGGAAATGACGCTCCGGCCGTCGGGCTTCCGCTCGATTGATTTATCAATTTGCTGGAGCCTTATTTCCTACCCAAACCCTGAGCGCGAGGCGCGGCCTCCGACCCACCGGTAGGTAGATAAGGCTTGACATTATTTACGAGGCTGATCACCCATGGAGCTATAGTGCTTTATAAAGTATTATAAAACAATATCAATATGTACTGTAAGAGTACACAAATAGTGTTTTGGAATTTGGTAAAGAAAACCACTGACATGAGATATTCAATATTTATATATATGGATTGACGCCAATCAAGTGCGTATTTAAGTAATTATAAAGGCATATTAATATTAATATGATTAGGCACATTTTTACATAGGCACTTTCAATCCACAAAATAGACATATATATATAATGGTGCGCGTCTCGGCTAAATTAATAGATTTTAAAAATAATATCCAGATTGGATTAAAAACGCTTCACTAGTTACTTTATTCAAAAAGTCCAGTGCTTTCAAATCACTATATATTGATTGGCCTGGGCACATTGGTTCATATGTAGATTATGATTATTAAAAATTCTCGCTATGTTGCATTGGCTCGTTAGCATAATTGGATAATGCACCGGCCATGTGAGCTTGGGGGTGTGAGTTTCGAATCTCACACAAGTCACGGTGATATTTTTCAGAGCGTTTCTCTAATCATTTTCAATGTGTGAAAAAATGTGCCCAATCATATTAATTTATATATAAATAAATCAGTATTTACTAACAAGCGTATTTTTGATATCACAGAACGCCATTAAAGTGCCAGTAAAAGTAAAATTAAACGGCGGTATTTTAAATATGTACGTGTGTCCCGAATTGTTCTCATAAAATACCTGGCATGTTCGCACGGTTTCCATTTTGCTGACCAAATGAAAAAATAATACCAAAGCGAATATTTGTGTCGCCTCTGTGGATTTATCGAAAGGTTTACAAGAATGGATTCAATTAAATTGTTTTTGGGAATCGGTTTTATCTGATTGCTGGTATTTTTAAAATTTTCGCATTTCCCCAATGTGCTTCAGAGAGCATTAAATATTGTTTTTTTTTGTTGTTGTATTATTTAATGTAGTTAAATTTTCAGTGGTATGGAAATAAATTCACAAATGGATGATACTTTGCTAATGGATAATTTTAGAGAGTTAAAACGGCAAAAGGTAATTGGAGTGGCAGAAACATGTGGCGTATTTTTGGTAAAATTTTCCATAAAAGTAATTAAAAGTATCTGTATTAATTAATGCTCTGTTAAATTAAATTTGTATTTAATACAACTGAGTTGTATTTTTTGTTTTGTTTAAATTAAATAAAACAAAGTAAAAGTACATTTATCTGTGAAGGCATAAATAATACAATTCTAAAATAGTAGACCAAATAGCAATATTTTTTACTGTATATTTGCTTACAATTTCAATATATTGATTTAAAATACACCAGACACTAAGAATTTTAAAAACATGATACTATATCACTGATAAGGTAAAATAAGTGGTCTGGTGTCGAATCGAAATATTCTTGATGCAATGCTGGAATCTGTTGCATATTACTAAGCATAAAATAGAAATAAAAAACCATTAAATTAATGTTTTTTTTATAGATGATTTTAAAGAATTATTTATTTTTACTAACTAGAAAAACAATAGCATTTTATATAAACCATAGGTTCCCAAACTATTTTGTCCCGTCGACTCCTTGTCGAGTTTTCCTGTTTTTCGTAGACCCCTGCCTTGCTAATATTGAATTTTAATAAAATTCATCAACATCAAACATATTTTCGACATCTGATATATACAGGGTGCGCCATATTTTATGTCGGTACGTAAATATTATAAACCGACTTTGACATTTTAAGTAAACATGTTTTGAAACATTAATTCAATACAATTTTAATCATGCTTCACACTGAAACAACGCGCCGAAATAGTGACGCTGTACATTGAAAATAGTCGTTCAGTTGTGTTAACTCAAGGTGCATATCGTCAAAAGTATCGTGGCCAACATGGCCAATGGGATCCAATGTTGTAGACCTCCATTTACAGTTCGTGGACCCCCAATTTAATTTTTGCCCCTAGAACTACCCCTGGGGGTCGACATTGACCACTTTGGGAACCTATGATTTAAACATTTGAAAAAATGATATTGATATATGTAATCACTAGTATAAACACAAATATTCAAATAAGCTTATAATTTCACGCATTAAAAGCAACACGAGGGTCGATGGAGACAGTATCGCATATATTTCTGAAGGGTCGCGGCACATGTCCTTGAGGCACAGATGCACGCGGGGGTTGGGGAGGCCCGGGGGTAACAAGCGGACAATTGGATTCAATTTGGAGGTTTTTTAATGCCGGGGAGGCCGCGTGCCGAGGGGGGAAGGTTGCACTTGTGTTAACTTGCATGTTTTATATTGCAAACAGTCATCAGGGTGGCACTGAGAATTTTCCGTAATTTTATTTGAATATGAGAATACAGGTATTCCTATTTTGGAGACATTTTTCGTAGCAATAAATATGGCATCCTCCAAGTAATTGTTTCAAGAAATATAGAAGGAAAAGGGGGCATTGCAAGAAGGCAGTTCACGTGGATGCGGAATTTGCGTCAGTGCAGCCGGATTGGTGAAACTACAGGATAGAGATATGTTCGAGGAAATGGTCACCAACCCACTATGAGTAGATATTCATATTAATATTAAAAATAAACTTACTAATATACGCGCAGCTAGCTATTCGTTTAATTGTACTCAATTCTTGTCACTAAGAATAATTATTTTGGAATATTTTATTGTGGTCTATAAATAATATTCAAATATTTTTGAATAAAATACTTGAGTGATTTTCCACATGTTCGTTTTTATTTGTGACCGGTTTCCCCAACCTTTCACATTGGCACTATCAAACAGAGTGTGGAAAACCACTCAAGTATTTTATTCAAAAATATTAAAATGGAATTCCACCAAGTACTCTCTGTCAATAATAATGAATTTCTTAAATAATATTCAGTCATTACTACATATTCCCATGATGTTATAATATCACAAAGACTGTGCCTGTTTGTGTTTAAACACAATAAAAAATAATGATCGAATACAAAATATTACAAATAAAATTTGTATGTATGATTTTTTTTTTATTACACTATGAAATATTAATATTTTTAAACAGAAATTTTATGACTAGTGAAATTTATTAAAATCAAAATTAAAACTGCATTCGCGATGGCCGCCCCTGTGGGGTCGGGGGTAGTTGTGTTGCAGTGTGTTTATTAGCCAGGCGGTGCATTATTCTGTACATAAATCAACCCCCTTGCCCCAGCGGACCTGCCGAGGAGCCTGCGGTGCAGCATGCACTACATGTGGTCGCGGGGGGTTGTGCATTTTTTGCACAGCAAAGGGTTAATAGAGAGCTTACTATTAAATACACATTACCATCAAGTATTGAGTGCGGTAGATAACGAGTTAATGCGATAAAAAAAACAGTATGGCGCTATAATAAACAAAGCAAAAAAATATATTGTTATTTTTGTCACAGCCGATGAATCCTTGTTATAGATTTTAGATCAGTGGCTCTCAAACTCTTTTGGTCCACGGACCCCTTTTCATAGTCAAAACTTGCCTAGGGACTACATAAATTCATATTATAGACTGGTTGGTGAAGTATCGACTCTATTGCGTTCCTGTATTAACCTACCTGACTCACCGCGATGCCTGTTATTACTTATATTTTATGCACCTGTCTATATTTATATTTTACTTAGGACGTAAAAATCGCTAATAATGTATTCATTATTATTTATCTTAACTTCCATATAATAAAAATGAGTCACAATTTTTTAATTTTATATTAAACCTTGCGCGGACCCCCTGACGTTGTTCAGGGACCCCCAAATCGATTTTAATTTTCTAAGGACCCCCTGGGGTCCGTAGGGACCACTTTGAGAAGCACTGTTTTAGATGATGGGTTGGCGCATGGTAATTTTTATGTTAATAATAATAATAATAATATTTAATCACCTCTGTTTAACTTCACGATACTTATATTCTTCACCATGACAATCAATATGAAATATGAATTATGGCTTTGCGATTTGGTACATTTTTATTTGTGAGCGCAAAAGCTTTTTTTATGGTTTGATGAAACCCCTGAAAGGCGAAAGCGCTCACAAATAAAAATGTTCCTAATCTCCTAGACATTTTACTAATGGCATTGAATTGGTATGAAGAAGTACTCGTAAGTTGAAATTTGTAGTTTCGATCTTTTGCATAGAAGCTTAAATCTTGTCTTTATTATCTGATTATATGTCTAAAGATATCGTCCGCGCGTGGAATAATCATAAAAACTGTAATTTCGCAGCGCCGGTTGCTCCACCCCGCAGTCCCCGCAGTCCCCGCAGTCCTCCCGCCTCACTCAAGCCATGATTGGAACGCGGCGAAGCAGTGCACCATTATATGCACGAATGAGCCACCAGTTTCAGTGCAATTCACTGTAAAATGCATACAGCTCTGGACATTCTGGCAGTCTATTTTTGCCATTAAACTTTATTTCCAGCATGATATATATTTAGAGCTTAAAAGCAGACGGATATTCATTATTTGTCACACCTGTTTTTGTCAGGCTTTAAAATTAATATAAAATCTGTAATAATTAAAATTACCAATATATGATTATCTAATGTTATTATTATTCACCCTTAAATATTTAATTGACCTTAAAAAGACATTATGTATGTATAAATTATGAATGAGAGAGTCTTGCTCACAATGCGCAAAGTAAGAGAATAGTCTACTATTTTAGCTACATTTTTCGAAACAAGTAAAGAATTCTACAGCTGATTATCCAATGAAAACATGAAAGAAAAAGGGGCATAGGAAGGAGGATGGTAACATGGATGCGGAATAGACTGGTACAGGATAGAAATATGTCCGATGAAATGGTCACCAACCGCCTATAAGAGGCACAAGAAAAAGAAGTATATACATTTTTAAATACTCGCTTGTTGCGAAAAGCTGTTAGTGTTTTGTACGAAATAGCCACTGAGTGCTTTTTTATATGCATATCACAGTCGTTACTCAACAATGAGTCATATTCAAATCAAAATGAGGTTAAATACTTTGATTGGAAGAGTTCAGAACAATTGAAACTACTATATAATAAATCTTGGATGTTTAAACGAGTCCATATTTAGCGCTGGTGATTTAGGACCGGGTTTATTGGGTTTTAAACTTGATTGGCCTACATTCGATACAAATGACTCTTTTAAATTGATTCTCTCTTTTAGAGCCGCGACAGTCAGACTGAACGAAGGAGATTATATTTATTGATGACACAATACTAACTTTACGACAAACTGCACTCAGAGAAAGATGTTGATTTATGAGTGTTAAAATTGATAAATTAGAGTAAAAATAAATAAAGCAACATTAAATGGGAGTTACAATAAATATTTGTGGAGGTGACTGTTAAAATTTAGAGGTTTAGAGGCTTAGAGATTCAGGTGATGATAATATAAAAAATTTGAAATAACACACAAAAAATATGATAATTAGGTAAATTTTAAAAGAGATGCATCATTTTCTAGAACAATTAAGCTATTCGTTATAGAACAATTAAGCTATTCAACGACTGTGTTGTGGAAAACGATAAAAAATTTGGTTGTGTGACATAAAAAAACAACCCATTTAAATGCAAGACAATATTTATTAAGAATTTTAAGTGATCAATAAGCGGAGTATACACTGTTTGAAGCTACAATCTATTGTATCAAGGACTTTGAACACTGTAATACAAAGTTTTTTTTAATCCTTACTTAGAGTAAAATCCGTAGTACCATCCATTAAAACTACAGTTTTGCTCAACTCCGAAAAAAACACTTAGTATTTTACTCACTCGTAAAACGGCTCTCGTGAAGAGAGAAAGCCTTGATTATTCGTGTAGCAGTGGCGAGAAGCAAATAGTTGGAATAAATCTGTCGAAACAGCGGCGGGGCCATCTGTCAGTCGTTACATTAAAACATGAGGGGCGAGGATGAGGCTCGGGGCGCGAACACTGACCCCTGCCCCGGGGCAGGACGCCCTGACAGCGACAACAGCTGTTCATCCCCCTCCCCCCAACAGCTGAGGAGAAAACAGAAAAGTCTCCGCGGCCTGCAGCACCCTTTTAAAAACCCTTTTTCTCGCTCAAAGTATGAATACACTCTTCTTTAATGCAAGTTCCATAAGGCAAAACCCCGAATCGATCACTATCAAACTTAGTGAGCTCCGCATCTTCTTGAAAACTTTTTTAATACAAAGTATACGGTGTGTGCAAAAAAAAATTTGTACAATATATTCTATTCATAGTATTGTCCATCGCTAGCCACTACTTTTTCCCATCTTTCGGGCAAATTATGGATTCCATCCCAAAAAAACTGTTCGTCTTTTGAAGCCAACAAAGAATCAAGCCAATTTTTGATACCTTGTTCAGAAATGAAGCTTATTTCAGAAAGGGCATTCTGCATCATTTGAAATAAGTGGTAGTCGTAAGGGGCAAGATCTGGGCTATAAGGCGGGTGAGGCAGAACTTTCCATCTACTGTTTTTCAAATAGGTTTTAACCGATGTGGTCGAGCATTGTCATGATGGAAAATTACAGACTCGTAAACAAGTAAAGCTTGTGTCGTCGACAAGTAAAGCTTCCCGCAAATTGCGTTTTGTTGGTACAAAAGTTGACATGTTGAGAGCTCAAAAAAAAAGGTTGTATGCACTTCAGCGATATGATATATACTGAAAACAAAAGCTCAACAATGACTCTTCACAATGAAATGTTACTAGAAACGCTATCTCTTAGAAAATCCGAAAAAAATATAAGCATAGTTTATATGAATTTTATGTGTTTTTTTAAATTGCGTTTGAGTAGTATTGCACCTGTATTGGCACAGGTGGTTGGAAAACAGGTACCATTAACTATTAACAAGTGGAGGTTCTAGCGTGAAGGCTGCGCTGGGTTCTGCGCGAACAAGGGTAGCGCCCCCGTGTCAGAGGGGCGCAGAGTTATTGCGCTTTTACTGTGACCCAAACCAACCTTTTTCGGGTTGACGCGAGGCTCGACTCACCCCCCGTGGCTGCCAACATGTTCAATTTATGGTCCTGCGTTCTGTTATTGTCTGAGTAAGTGAATAAGAAGTGTTCGGATATTTATTTGCATTCGATTGATGCGCTTTTTTATTAGGCTCGTTTGCATTCGTATTGTATCCAAACGGGCTTGTGAATGGCAATCAATTCTTCCCGAAGTCTGCGATTGTATATTTGGCCGGAATAGTTTTTATTTTGGTTTGAATTTTTTACTATCTATTTTATTGCTGGTGTTGATTTATTGTGTGTGTAAGAAGGAATTCCGGAAAAAAATAATATTTTTTTTAACTAACAGATCTTCTGGCAGACAATGTAACTACTTTTTTTTTATCGTGTTTTGAGTACTAACGGTGTATGTTGTACACCTGACAATGGTTATGACAAATCTACAAATATTTATTTATAATATACGTAAATGCATTGCAAGCTGAATACAAGTACTACAGTTGCATATACATTTTTGCTCAATTACAGGAAAACGATAGAAAAAACTAGATGTAAGGTTGAGATGTCAAGGCGGTGTTGGTTCTAGCCTCACCTGTGTTTCTCGTCGTTTGATGTTATATTCGCATTTACAAGTATGTATTAGTTTTTAAACTATTCCGATATTGTTGAGATACACTCAATGTTTGCAATCAACCAATAGTGTCTCTTTGGTTATTTTGTAAATGAGGAGTTAGTATTCGGTTGTCAGTTGTGTAGCAGTGTGTGTAGTGGGTTTAACAATTTAAATATTTCCATGACGATGCCTTTACCTGTGCGCCCTCATCCATTTCGGTCGATTGAAATATCTGAAATTACACGGTACGAATAGTTTACGAATTGGGCGGTGCACACTCTTAAGACGCCTGATCCACGTGAGAAAAATCCAGAGAACCAACATGTATCTAAATAAGTTTGATGGATCGATAAATGCGATTATGAGAGAGTGTGTAAACGTACTTAAGTATAAGTATAAAGATAGTGAATTCCACACCTTCAGCCCCACAGCCTGCGAGCAAAATCAGGGAATAATTTTTGTATAAGCATTATTACGTATTTATATATTGCCATCTTGTAAAAGTAGACAACAAATTTTCATTTAGAACTCTTTTAGTTTTATTAAATAATACAATTTTGGTTGATCTGTATTATATAATACATAGCTGAACCGATAATCAAATGTGCTAACCATTATGAGCAGTGAATAATGCAAAGCTTTTTTTTTATGTTCTAAAGAACGTAGATTTATAGATTTATTTATATTGTTAATCATAAAAAACGGGGTTAGTTAATCTTCTAACAATAATGTAAGGGTAAGTATTATACTAAATATGTTATAATAAATAACAATGGCCTCGTGGCCTCTCGTTTGACAGCCTTCTCTACACAAAGCGCCCCTGCCTTACTGAGCATCCCTATCCCACCCTCGGAGAGCTTTTTAATCAACCCTTTGTAAACGTAAGTCATTATGCCTATCTAATAAATGTTTCAGATGATATAAAAACCGCCAACTAATGCTTAGTCGACAATTTGCATGATCTGAATCCAATTTGATCTAAATGAGTGATTTCAAAGGATCTATTCATGTGACGTACATTTGCGTTAAATGGGTGATTTAAAGATAAGTGATGTATTATTTTAATAAGAAAATGTAATTGAAATGTTATAAATTAATTTAAGTATGCAGAAAATTAAAAAAATATATATGTTTACGAGTTTAAAGTAATCTTTAAGAACGACAAAAATTAACAAATACATATTTTTTTGGTTTTGTTCCACTGTAAAACGATTAAAACTTCAATTATAATACATATTGAGTTAGCAAAATATTTATTCATGAATAGATGCATGAATATTTACTTTAATATTTTATTATCTATGTGTTTATAAACGAAATACGTTTTCAAGACAGTGGATAAATACAAATATAAAAAAAATATCAAATGTTAGATAAGTATATTATAGAATTTATTTTATTCATATTCAATTTGCATAACATAATTTTATTCCAGCCACGTATGAGAATATATATTTTTTTAAAGTAACAATGGTTAGGTATTACGTATTAAACAATAGGCGTAAGTTATCCGAACAGATATCGATATGTCTTTGGTATTATAAGGGGTTGTTTAGAGGGTTTTAGGGGGTTTCAAGATAAGCACTGAGGTCAAAAGGGGTAAGAGATGGGCGTACTAACTCAAGCATATTGTAATCTCCTCTTAATCTATAGTGGTGGGGCAAAGAAGCGAAAGCAGTTAATGAAGCTGCTATATTTGAACCGAAATAAGAAAACATAACCATAAAACTTATATTTTAATTGAATTAAAATTTTTTGAGCAGCCAAAAGTAACTACGTACTACTTTGACGAAGAAGAAACTAATGTAGATATTTAGGATTTTCTTCTTAGATAAATAATCGTCGAATGTAGAAATCAGATTCTCAAATTAATTAGTCACTAACATGTCCACGAAATCAAAAAGGCAAAATAAATCATAAACTCTTATTTGTGGCCTGAAAAATTTCTTTAAAAAACCACATGAATACAGACTATTTTTTTCGCAAATGTCACCAAATGTTAAGTCACTAAAAATAAGGTTTTTTTTGGAAACGAATGAAACTATTCCAGATTTTTATTCTAAGCTCTAAGAATACATTTCTGAAGTACAGTTTGTGGTTTTGGCTTAATCTATAAAACTAAAAGTGAATATTTGCGGTTGAATAGTTCTTCGTGTTAAACTGAACGGAGTTATAAATTTAAGGCATTTCAAGGCAAGCTTCCGCGTGAGAGAATAAGTTATTCTTCCCGATTAAACAGAATATCGTTTATATTAGTAAACCTAAGCCGTAGGAGTTATCGTCCCGGATTTCTCAAACAATTTCTTCTGATACAATAGGGTATTTATAAAGTATCGATTTCGTTTCATTTTATATATCATATTTCAGTTTTGCAGAGTATTATATTTAATCTTGCTTTTCATTAAAATATTTCCGCCATTTTGACTATTTTTTTATGTCAAAGCTGATTTATTTATTTGACTTTTATAAACAGGGGCCTCCTGAAATCTTGATTTTGAACAGTTAAGTAATATTCAAGCCACATGAATTTACGGGAATAGTTTTCTGATTAATCGTTTTTTTTACCTCAGATGCTATGAAAATACGTTTTCTCGTTATAAGCTGAACGCTGTCGCATGATGAAGGCAACAAAAATTCTAAATAAGAAATATAAAAAATATATATATTTCAAATCCCACGTGGTGTTTTTTCGGCTACTTCCAAGATCGGAAAAAAAATAATGTCATAATTGATAAGTCAAGATGTTTTACAATTTGTCAAGCTTACAAAAAGGAAACTTCCTTGTGCGGAGTGGGACATTAAAAAATGTGTTACATGTTTCACGTCGGGGGCGTCAGAGAGTATAAAAAGATCATTTGTCCTGGAAGAAGTGACGGAGGACCGGCAGGAGATCGATCGCCCCCGGGGACTCCCGCGACAGGGGCTCACGACAAGGAGGCTTCCCCGGTGCTTCGGGCCCTATTGTCCCCCCCCGTCTTTCAGCCGTGACCATATATCAAGAAATTGTAAACTGGAGGTGAAGGGTGAAGATTGCCCCTGACAGAAATGTCAGTTTTTTTTATGGAATTCCGACTATGATATGCTTGTATCCGACGTATTAGATTTTGTATTCCTAGCGTTTTTTATGCTTGGGAATATAAATTGGATACTACTTTTTTTATATTCAGACACAAAATTGAAACTAACATTGCACTTACCTGTTTTTTTTTTTTTTTAAAAACTTCCATTTTTATATTCATAAACGTACCTGAAACAAAAAAAAAAATTAAAGTAACTCATATAAAATTTAGAGTATAGTTTTAAGAGACAGGAAAGATGCACTTTGACATCTCAAGTGACATAAAAATAAGTGTCCTTTCCATACATTGTAACATATTTTGGAGTCACAATGTACTTGGATATTCAAAATTTGCAAAGTAATTCACACCTGGATTCAAAATATTCAGGTATGATTGTAATGCACCAAATACTGGGATATACAAAATTGGATATTTGAAACCCTCTATATATAAGGGGGCTTTAGCATACTTTTTGTCTTCCTGCCAGGTTTTTTTATGTTTTTTTCCTTGTCGTTCTATCCGAACTTATTTAACTTTTTCATTTTTCTCGAAACGCTTTCGCTTGCCGTACTTTATCATCAAATAGAAGAGACTTCCTCTCATGAGACATTTCTTTTTATGGCGTAATAGAGCTTTTAAGCTCTGTATTATTGAATTATTAAATAGCTTTGACAGCAGAAATGAACCGAGTACTTTTATTTTATAAATTTTGTAATTTAAATAAGAATTCAAATATATTCAGGAATTTCACATTTTACACCCTGCATAAGAAATTTATGTACTTTTTATATTGTATATGAAAAAAGATATAAATATCCATATATTAACTTACATAACAAATGTTAAATTAACAAAATAAAAACTGAAACGTTGCATTATCAAACGAAGTGAACCGGTCACCAATATTAATTAACATGTGGAAAAACTACATTTGCGTAACTAAAAGGGTTGAAATAAGCTCAGTGTATACAATTTAACCAATATGTGGACTTAAAATTGTAAAACGCCGTTAAATAATTATTTTGTTCGCAACGTTATACAAATAATTTATATGAAAAAGCATCAAAGCATTCTTTGTGTTTTGTGATATGATATCAGCCCAATTCACGACCAACAGCATTATGTATACAGTTCAATCTTTTTGTATCGTTTCTCTTTATAAAATTTAAAGTAATTTTATTTGAATGAGTAATATATTTTGATATGAAAAGATGAGTACCCAATCTTGTAGAACTCCTACGGTATCTCGAGGGTAACCCTGGTTACCCGAAATCAATCAAACGTGTTGACAGAAATTTTCGGATGACGAGGAATTCGGAGAAATTTCACCGGTATCAATCATGGCTCACTCGATCGATCAAATGTTATTCCAATATCTGTCTATTTGGAATAATTTTAAGAAAAGTGTTTGAACTAATTCTCGATTATAGCATGCCCAGTGACGCGCAAAGAATGGGGTTGGCCAATGCACATTAGTATTGTCTCAATATAAACCGAAAAATATTAAGTAAAATTCAGCAAACTCAAGTAACTTGAATGAGGATTCTGAAAATAATTTTGTTGCTAGAAGAATACAGACAGATGAGCAAACTGCTTAGTAGCGATTGAGTGGCACTTAAATAGTAAAATCAGGTCATTATTGTGTGAGTGTTCAAACTGGTAAACCATTGGTAGTTTGATCATTATGTACCATAAACATATTATAATACTTTAAATATAAAACCATTAAACACGTTAAAAGTCAGAAACTGCAATGAATGAGCAATTTAATTTTAATAAGCGCTTGTGAAAATTGAAACAAGCTCACAATTTTGCGTAAAGACTTATGGCAGAATTTGAGAAAGAGTTTCCTCCTCGTTCGTCCGAAATTTCGCTTTTACTATAAATTATGTTATAACGAACTTATCACTATGAAACTCTCTATTATTACTCTTTTTCACCCCCAGGAATGAAAATTTAATTAATGCCGGGAACAAGGGTTTTAGATAGAAAGGCAAATCATAAATTTAAAAGACACTTAATTGTGACGTTTATTGATACGGCTAGTAATAAATATTCGTTTCAGGTCACTGTATTGATCCAGATATATAGCGCATAAAATTATATTACGATCATTACTAGATCTCTAGAGATATGGATGTAAGGGAAATTACTAAATTTATGCTTTATTGCCTTTTAATATTATTAATTAAGGTAGTCGACAATTTTAAAAACATTATCATTGAATTTTAAAAGTTTTTTTATTCTCTTTTACTTATTAAAAAAATATACCATTTTAGGATATAAATATACTGAAAATTATAGTACTTATCTTTTTAAAACCGTGCTCTGGCTATATCTTGGTTTTTTTGGAAATTCGTTATTGAAGTGTCAATAAAAACATAAGTATTTGATTTCGATCATCTTCCACGAAAAATTTTCATCGGCAAAATACAATATTTGCAAATCCGAGATCGATCCCCCTAATGAAATAACTAAATTCCACCCAAGTCGTAGAAATCTTAAACACGCAATAAAACTGAATACATCTTGATTGTAATCCTGAATGCGAATTGAAAAATAATTTTATTGAAAGCTCTCTAAAAATAAATGAAAAACATACTTTGGACCGGAGCCGAGAGTCTGCCGAGCGCAATCGCTCTTCGCCCGTTTCCCCCGACCCACTCCATTATATTTTCTGTGTAAAGGCTGTGTTTTCGAATCTTAATTGATCTCCGGCAGAGTCTAATTAGATTAGGGTAACCAGATTTACTTGTACAAATAAACAGTACTGTCGATTGACTGCGCGGTGTTGACTAATGACTTGGGACGGACACTCGGGCCGATGGAGTTTGACTCAATGATGCGACCACACTTCCTTTTTGCTTTCTCGTTACAAATAAAATATTTAAGTTTGAGAACTTTAATATAAAATATAAGCAATTAACTTAACTTTGATTAGATGCAACAAATTTAAATAATAATTTGAATAGAATGAGTCCTCGATGAGTACAACGATATACGTTTTTTTCTCCATACTGGCATTTTCTTAGAGCGCGTTCTTCATCTGCTTGTCGATTGCATTTTTAAATATATAAAAATAAATATAAAAAATAACATGCATCTTTGCTTTCAAGAACTTCACAGCATCATAGCATCATGAGTCTTTCTATCTTGTACAGTAAAAAAGTCTAGTTTTGTGAATCTAGCTTCCAAAAACTACATTTAAATTTACCCAACTTTCAGGCCGACTACTGGGTTTTTGATTTTTATTAATTTATTTAATTTTATATAATACAATTTGGAAATATTACGATTTCTCGCATATTTTGGTAAATTTAAAGTCTGTAATGGCATTGTTGCATAAAATACAAACACTTCATAAACTATTTCAGAAGCTCGTTGTATAACATAAAAATCGAGAAGAAGCAAAATATTTTTTTTTGAAATTGTATCACAATTATTATTAAAATAAACTTTTGCAATTTAATTTCAATTAATTTTATTTATTAAATCTTATTTTTTTAATACATTTTTCTTCCCAGGATAGTGTGGTCATCAAAAGTCCGAGGGATGCAGAGGCTGTGGAGGGGGCGTGGGAAATGACCCAACCCTTGCAAGTCAAACTCGCCGGATCAAATACTCCCAATGGGGTGAGAACTCCCAATACTATCGACACTTTATGGTGATACAGTTATAGATAATTTATCATTCATCATAAAATAATACAAATAACCCTCAGCTGTTCGCTCCATCAAAGGCTTGACACTAGCATGTATTAATTTATTTCAATATAAATTATTATAACATCTGATATTATTGATACCTTTTAGACTATAAATGTTTACACGATTCTTTGTAATCTCTACGGAATATTCAATTTCGTAATTAATTTTAAACTTTTATTGAAATTGTCTAAAACACATATAGAAATTAATTATGAAACGAAATAATACCTAGATATAAATTATCAAAGCAAAGAGAGGTCATGTTTACAATGAGTTTCAAATATTTATAGCTGAAGTATTGATTAGTTTACTGGAATTATTATATCAAATAAATTTACTAACAACATATTAGTAATTCTTTGATGTTACTATGAATCGTATAAATTTACAAAATTGAATAATTTTTTTTGTGAATATTTTTTGTCATCTTTAGAATAGTACTTAAAGTATAGTACAGTACAGTATAATAAAATTCGATACAGATATCTTCAGTGCTACAGATGCCTGGCGTGGATGCGTAGAGTTAGTTAATGACGGTTGTATGGGGGAGGGGGCCACAGTTCCCATGGGCCTGAGGCAGCGTGGGAGCGCTGAACGGGCCGAGGGTCAGGGGGCGCAGGCTCCCACAGGAATCCCTCAAGTCCCAGGGTGTGCTGGGAACGGGAGACAAGTGCGAGATAATCCCATCACTGTGACGGTGTGATGTATTGACTGTGGGGAAGTGAGTCTATCGAGTTACCTAATTGCTTATATATCATATTATATTATAGAACTTTAATGGTCCAAGTCCCATACTCGAGTTTTTTTGATCCGATTTGCGAAAAATCGACTTCTTTTAATATGTGTTTTTCCGATTGAAGTGTAGGAATTTAGAGATTCGTCATGTCCCTGTTCTAAGAGTCCTTAACATTTTTAAGTCTTTTTTTCAATTGGAATTAAAATACTAAATATAAACCCTGTGCGATTTATTATTTTATAAATAAAAAAAAAAAAATCTTTGACAAACTTTGGTTTTGAAAAGTCATCATTATATCCAATTTTTCAACATTTTATTTTTCCCTAAAAATGGGCGTTAATTAAATAATAAAAAATAGATGAATATAATTTATAGTTTTTCCAATACTCTTTAAAAAAATCAACTTTCGACATAGAAAAATAAAGTGACAATTAAATTAATTAAATGACACGATTTCGCCATGTAAAACGGTCCTTTTTTGTGGCAGACGGGGGATGGACACCGAACAAGGTTAGGTAGCATGACCACAGACGTTTCCTTCCAATATAGAACTGTGGTGTAGAAGGACCCGGGGACCCACTGCACCATTTTCCCATTAGAAAACCATGAACAGTGTTTCCATTTTTTACATATAAAATGAGGCTATCAGTAAATTTTTCTTTAAAAAAATAATTATTAAAAATATTAATAAACATTGTTTTGTTCTCATTCATGACAATGGTTACCAAATTGTTTCAACGCGTTTGCAGTCAAATCGTTTGAAAATCTTATCAGATCAAATGGCAAGAGAGCTCCCGCTACTGCAATGAAAAAAAATTTTTTTTTTTTAAATCTACAAGAATACTTTAATAAGTTCTCTAAATTAACGGCTATTTTAAACGATCGATCCGATTTGGTAGCACACCCTCGTCCGGGATAAGCGCTGGTCTCCGGAGACGCGGCTGGCTCGAAGACTTTGTAAGCGATTTGAACTCAGAAAGTATGGCGAGCGCTTAGAGGAAGAATCGGCCAACTTCTGACTTCAAGCGTAAGCTGGTCATCATTATGCAGCATCATGGAGACGAGGCTCCGTCGAGACTCTCCGGAAGTTCAGCGGGAGAAAAATTACCAACAGCGAGAACAAAAACTTTAAGCATATTTAAAACAAGCTTAAAGCGAAATTGATATAACGCGTTACAGTTTTACGCAAAAGCGTTCACTAAATCAGTCTAAACTAAGCGTGGTTTACTGCCGCCATACTAAGCTTTATTAACTATAATATTTTAAAGAAATCTATTAGTAAATAAATTTTTATATTATCGTTAAAATATATATCATTATATGCAATTACAAGACAGTGATTGTTTGGTGTATTTTACATTTTGTTATTCTAAGATCAAAGGGACTGATAAATTAACCTCGATAGTAATATGAAATATTTCAGATAATTAACAAACAATTTATGGGGTTTTTGTAGATATCTATTAAACTAAACCTGTTAATAAAACTACTGAAATAAATCTCCATTTCCTTGAAAAGATCCTATAAAATAGCTAATGTGATTCTTTAACTCCCTAACAGGGGGTCCATACTAAAATGCTTTATCATACTTTCCCATTATGCGTGCCCTTTATGACGTTTATCTATGCAGACGTTCAGGAAAATAAAAAAATGAATTAGGTGGACATATGCATAAATCATTTTAATATCTCTCAAACAATAAATAAGATTCACAGTAAGCAGGTAATAACTCATATCGGACATCCTGGAGATTGGGACCGTGAATCTGCTGTTTATTAACACGCACGGAACAAACCGTCACCACTCCAATACCTAGTTTGTTTTATATATATAAACAGTTTGTCCAAAGAGAGTATCGGGTATTTGTTAGTTCAGTATAAGAAAAACTACTAGTAATATAGATTTTTTTTTTAATTGTCGATTATAAGAATACAAGATGGAAAATTATTTTAAAAAGATGATGTTATCCAAATGGTGACCGTTACCCTGCTGGCACTCTTCTAATCTGGAACGAAGATTGCTGATAACACGCTGACACATAGCCCTCGATATTGCTACCATTTCTGACCTGATTTTCAATTCCTACTTTTAAGGTATCCCCATACGAAATAGTCAAGAGGGCTAAGGACGGGGCTTCTGGGAGGCCAGTTGATGTTACCTCTACGTGAAATGACCTTATTAGGGAATAATTCGTTAACAGCTTCAATTGATTGATTGGATGTATCGTCTTGTTGGAACCACGTTCTTGAGTTGAAACCTTGAAACTCCTGCAACTCTGGCCCCAAAAATGTTTGCAGCATATCGCAATAACGGTCACTATTCACATTCACCCGATACTCTTTTTACACATCAAAAGATTTTATATAATATGTTTGATAATATAGATACCCACGATATTAAAAACTAATGTGGCATAGAGGTCACATCACATCAATAGCTTCACCGTATTTTTTTATGCGGAAACATGAGTATTTTTATATATCTTTAAATATATTAAAATACTATATCACCGAGTATTTTTTTCAGAAGAACCTAAACGCTTTTTTTTATGAAATAAGAATTTATATTTAAGTTTAAGCGTGATAAATTAATATTAAGATATAATTACATTATGGATGGGGCCACGGAAGCCTCGTCACGCGGGGGTAGCGGCCATTATCTCCCCGGGGATCGTTCATCTCGCGCCGCCACTGACCCGTAATTATTTGGGCGATCCCACTGCAGATAGGCCACGATGGGCCTTCTCACACTCATCGATATTAATCAGCTGCCCGCCTGTTCAGTTCCCAGATTCCTCATGGCGCGTATCCGTTAAAAGTAATTACCTCAGTATCTACGGTCTATCGATTTTGAATTTATTTTCAATATTTACACTCACGAATTATAACGAAAAAATTTTCAAGACTAAAGTAAAATTTTGTTGATTAGTGTTACACATTGTAAACAAGAAACTGAACACACATCGCATGCCCCACATATTATTCATAAAAGCTACTATTTTTTTCTGCTCGACTTATGTGAATTTATCTCCATAATGGGTTTACTTAATGCTGAAAAAAGAAAAAAACGGTAAAATAAAAAAAAAGCCAAGACGAATGTTGACAACGGCAGGCAGATAAGAGCCTTAATAAATTTGGCATAAATCGTTACTTTCCATCCGTAAACTCAGCTATAAAATATTACTGCCTGCCTGAGGGGGTGGGTTTGTTTCCCTTCAGTATTTACGTTCAGGCAAGAGACAGTTTGAACCAAACTCCATAATCCCCCAATAATAACCTCCGACTCTCTAAATTAATGATATATTATACGAAAAAGAAATTTCTAAGCTCATTATATATTTTATTCAATATTATTTTCACAAATTTTTATACTATAAATTCATGAAGATATACGAATGAGAAACATATGATTACTTTTATTAATAAGAATTTAGCCAACCAAGGTATATATAAATTTAAAAAGGCATAAAATTACTTCAAGTGATATATTTTTGTTTGGACTATCAGAGAAAAACTATATATTTTAATTATGTAATGTTTACCATTATGTTGCTAAGTTCACCATTATATTACAAAAAGTGACATACTGATATATGATCTTTAAAAACTCGAGATATAATATTTTAAAGAATTGCAGAATATCGCCTCTGCGTTACCAAAAGATATCATATTTGTAAAATAAAAGCATATTATATTTATTTGCTCTAGAATATTTAAAAATAAGTCAAATTAACACCACAATTTGAATGTCGTTTTAATTTAGATTGAAAAAACTGTATCAAATATAGTTTGTTTAATAACTTTTATTTTTTAGTATAAATGACATAAGAGAACATTAAATGATTTTTAACCAAAACTGTTTGATGGAGATAGGAATTCATTTTAACGATGCAGCTAAAAGCATTCATTTTCATTCGATCATTAGTATATTGAAAAGGTTTACAAGTTTCATATATTCAGACCATTTATGAGTTTCATAACAGCATGTGGGTATATATTGAAGGTTGTAGTAAATTTTTAAGCTATCATCTTCAGTTGCTTGAATGATGAGAGCTATAAAAAGAGAACAGGCATGTGGGGCAAGTAGATCGTTAATAAACTGTGTGAGCAAACCTGACGATCACAGGGCTCGAACAAGAGCAGAAACTCGTACAAGCATAATAGTCTCTGATAGTGTTTGCAGGAAGAGAACTCTACTCGGTTCGAACATGTTACTCTAATCTTTAACTATGTGATGTTACACTTAGTTGGAAAATATGTGCAAAAACCACTTTATGTATTGTGGTCGTGTGGTCTATAAAAGTAAACACTATAAAAGTATAAAAATATTACAACTGAATGTAACACAAAATTTTTCTTAAAATAAAATCTTGAAGATGTTGAAAAATTTGATAAAATGGCAATTTTTCAAAACCAAAGTTTGTTAAAGATTTTTTTTTTTAATTTTTAAATTAATAAGACGCACATGGTTTATATTTAATCTTTTTTTAAATTCCAATTGAAAAAAAAACTTTTTAATGTTTAGGATTCTTGGAAAATGTACCAGACGAATCTCCAAATTCCTACACTTCAATCGGAAAAACACATATTTATCTTATTAATAGTAAATATATAAGAAATAAAAATATATTGTATTCGGTAGAAGGGTGTATCAAACTTTTTGCATTTAAATATTTTTGATTGGTGCAGTCGATTTTTCGCAAAACAGACAAGAAAATGATCAAAAAAACTCGATTATGGGACCTAGACCCATAAATGAGAAAAAACATACTTCTCCTGTTCCGCCAAAAATGCCAGAAACAGAAGAAGTTTTACTGTACTGAAACAGATTTTTAAATTTAAGTATTTTCTTGGGACTTTTAGGCCAACTTAGCTTGAGCAATTAGTCTGTGTGTTGCGATATGGATAGCTCTGAACGGAGCACTGTCCAGATTTTTAAATTTAAATATTTTCTTGGGACTTTTAGGCCAACTTAGCTTGAGCAATTAGTCTGTGTGTTGCGATATGGATAGCTCTGAACGGAGTACTGTCCAGATTTTTAAATTTAAATATTTTCTTGTGACTTTTAGGCCAACTTAGCTTGAGCAATTGGTATGTGTGTTGCGATATGGATAGCTCTGAACGGAGCACTGTCCAGATTTTTAAATTTAAATATTTTCTTGGGACTTTTAGGCCAACTTAGCTTGAGCAATTGGTATGTGTGTTGCGATATGGATAGCTCTGAACGGAGCACTGTCCAGATTTTTAAATTTAAATATTTTCTTGGGACTTTTAGGCCAACTTAGCTTGAGCAATTGGTATGTGTGTTGCGATATGGATAGCTCTGAACGGAGCACTGTCCAGATTTTTAAATTTAAATATTTTCTTGGGACTTTTAGGCCAACTTAGCTTGAGCAATTGGTATGTGTGTTGCGATGTGGATAGCTCTGAACGGAGTACTGTCGGGGAGAGCCGGCCGATCGTGACCGTGGCCGGCCGCGCGATCGTGAACATCCCAATTTGAGAAATCGTCCGAAATAATAAAAACACCCGCTAAGCGGTCACGACACGATTGTTTCACATACAAATAACGCAACCTTCAATTATGCGCACAGAATAGTGAGGTGAGGAATCCACGCCTCCCCGCTGGAGCCTCGTTCCCGATGAAAGCCAAAACTTTACAACAAAATTAACATCGCAGGGTTAGGTGCTATAGATTTCCCACGCGTTTTAATTTAACCGTCGATTTGATGACATCATAGCGTGCTTTGTTTTTTTTTATTCAACAGCTTGCGTAAAAAAAAAACAACTGTGACGAGTCAATATCTCTGATTTGCATTGGTTAACAGATTACAGGATACTATCATAAAAATGTAAATGTCGCCATTTTTGGTTACAAATGTAGTAGAAATGATGAAGAAATCCAGGACGTATAAATGTAATAAAACATAGTTACAAAGTTTTAATTTTTAGGAAAAAAATGGCTAATATTACTTTTGTATAATAATATACAGAGCTTAGGATTTTCAGAGGGCAAAGTAGTAAAAACAGGATTGTGAGACAATTTTTTCATTAAAGTAAGGAATCTTCTGAAAGCCTCACGGCCAGAAAAGAATTAATAGGTAAAGTGGGCCATTATTCCATAAAATCCAATGCATATCGAATTTCAGGAAAAATCTATACATTTGGGGATCTAGTATTACTAGTTATGATTGACAATCGAAAACATCATTTTGGCTACAGTCTCAATTTCCTTATATAAAATAGAATCATTAACGTTAATTGATCTTGAAATCGAACCTATCCGATGAGTCAGGGAAGATGTCGACCTGTGAGATAGACAGAAGATGCATAGGTGATCAATGATATAGGATGCGTAGGTGTAAATGGGTATCAATATAAGAAAAGTAAGTCGTAAATTTATAATGTGTGTCGCCTACTTAGGGGGTTTTCTTTGTTGAAATAGATTTCCTTGTGAATGGGGCTTAATGGAGTCGCGGGGCTCCTTCAGCCAACCGGCTAGGAGAGCACAAGCCGCAGAGGGCTGGTGGCCGATTTCTGTATTTACTCCATCACAAAAAGGGTGGCCGATAAAGAACCCCACCGCCCGTCTCCGTGCATATTTTATTCTCGCGAAATTGTCGAGCCTCAACAAAGCTTGAAAAATAAACCCGAGCAGAGACGGTAATGTACACAATATCTCCAGGACTACGTGCTGCAGATGATAAAGCCAGGTTCTACGGGAATCCCAGCTTTTTCAGGCATGAAATATTATCCCGCTGATAGACCCCATAAATTAGTCTTAATCGTCCCAGCGAATGACGAAAGCTACAACGCCGGAACGAAGGAGCGTGGGAATTGCAATATTATATTTTCTTCGGAGAAATAGGAGACTGAAATATTGCAATTAGACGAAATGAAAACGAAAATTAGAAAGTTTAATGTAATCAGTAAAATATTTTCTACTACATTACCACATTTGCATTCCTGCTTATTGATCATTATGCTCCGGTCTCGAGCTTGTTTAAACAATTGCGTCTCTAAGAAGCTGTCTTTTAAATATTATGTTTTTTAAACGATTAATTTTATTTTTATTTTTAGCAACACTTTTAACAAAAGCAAAGAAAGGCTTTCGAGAAAAACACTATATAATACAATTTTTTTTTTAATGAATCTATTTACAAATTATTTCAATTGTATTCAAGATAGCGTGAAATATATTACTATAATACATAAATACATACATAAAAGTGATCCTCTACCAAGGTAGAGACTTTAATTCTCAAAGTGTATATATCCAATAAACTTAATATTTTCATACCTCTAGCGTAAGACGTAACAAATGAATTATTTATATAAGTTTTACCAATTGAAAAGAGCAAAAAGGGATTGTATGATAAACCCGAAAAGTACCTCAAAAAGAAAAAAAAAGTAGATAATACGCGAAAAAAAAAAGATTTGTGAAGTCTCTCACGGAAGTTTGTTTTTCTTAAAACAAGTTATTATAAGCAGAAATATACTTAGTTTTTTCTTCTTAGTTTTATCAAGGTTTGAAATACGTCAAAAGTTGGATTCCCCAGTGATTACAGATTGTTACGGCAAACTGAAAATCTAAGGAGAGAAAAGTGTGGGAAGTTCTCCGGAATACGGTGTGGAGTTCTCCCTTCCTGGGCAGGGAGACCTTTATCACGTAGGGATGTGATTGCCAACCCCAGCCTCTAAAACCAAAATAAAGAACGCAACCTTTGTTCAGTAGGTGATGAAGGTTTTCATCATCAGCATATATCGTCCAAAATCTGGTATAAGCCAAATAATACCAGATTAGGTTTATTCTTAAAGAATAATTGTAGTGCAGGTAATTCTATATTAAGTATAAAAACAAAAAGACTACATTTAAAAAAAATTAAATCAATTGAATTTGTGAGATTTACAAAAGACAGTGAGGTAATTTTAGAAAAAAAATGTTAATTAAAATCATTATGCAATTTAATGTAAATAATAGTTTCAATAAAAAAGTAAGTATACGAAAATTGATATGTAATTTGATTTATTTTAAATATAAATGTTTTATTTTATAATTAAATATAGAGTTGGACACCCCTGACGTACAAGCCTCACGCCTCAAATACACTTGTTAGTAACCAAATAATACAGTCTATATTTCATAATCTTTTGACTATTATATTTGTATAGAGATATAGCCAACATTAGTAAGGTTTCTTGGCTAATTAAATATCGATTCTACATTTGTAATCTGAGAAAAACAGAAAAAAGCTTAATGTATGGGATTAACAATGCATGCAATGATTATTAATTTTTATTTATACTGAATCAACTGAAATAAAATTTAAAATAGGTACAAGTGGGATACAAACCTTAACTGGTTTCTGTATATCTGATTATATTAAAATGAGCGATGTATTAATAGGAAATTATTTTTTTTAAATGATATCAGTCATAAGTTGACGGTATATTTATAAATGATCGATTCTCACATGAAGCATAACAAAATAAAACATATTTTATTTGTTCAATGTGGGAACCGATTATCTAAAAATATGTTGGTAATTATTTGAGTAAAAGCCAATTTATTTTAATTTCAGTCAATTAAGCAGCCCCAACGTAAGAATTATGTGTAGTTTTAGTTCAATGAAAGTAACTAAACTAACTATATACATCCTGCGGGTACTCTGTGAAATTAATAGTACTTAGATAGTCGAGTCGTAATTTCTAATTATTTATTCATAAGCACAGGTGAGGCACCTATTACCTGGCTAATTATCACTATAGCAATTCATTACGAACTGGCAGGTAAGAATTCATTATGTCAGCAGAAACATTCAACTGTAAAAGGACCACGAAAAAGTAAAAGAAAATAAAAAGTAAGAGAACAATGTTCATTGATAATTATTTTCATACAAATTAAATATAAAAAGACAAATCTGTATACTTAATAAACTTCCGACTCTTAGCGTGCTTATAATGATTGTAACTGCTATATTTCAATAAATTTATATTAAGCAAAAATACATATAAATATATTTAAATTCTACTGTACAATATAGTTACAGTATGTATGCGCTAGGTTTGTGAGTTATATTCGTTTATAATAAAGAGAAATCTTAAATTATGCTTGATTTATTTGTATGAATCTTTTCACTAAATAAGAGCTCTTAACCTATTTTTATTGTGTAAAAGCTAAAAGAGTTTACATAAAAACATGTTTAATATGTTTACTTAATAAAAGAGATAAAAGTAATTTATATGATTATGAACCGCGCTATAAATATATGTAACAGTTGAATTTACAATATTCATTTTTAAAAGTACATTAGAAGATAAAATAAGAGCTTTTAAATAAATATATCACGTTGGTTTAACCCAGTGAACTATAAGACAGATACAGGGGTTGCTGAAGGGATGAAATAATTCAGTATCAGATAATAATTCCGCGAGTGGAGGCAGTGAGCGTTAAGGGTTGGCTAATTGTTGGCTTCAGGGGTCCCTGCTCTGGGGGGTGCTTTAGGAAAAGAGACTTGCCACGCTTTGAGAGCAGGGGGATGTTTTCTGTCGCATCCCTGGTACTAATTTATAAAGTAAATGTGTGCTTGTAGCTTGTGAGATAATTATTTGAAATTAAAACGTACCCTGCTCTGCAGAATAAATCAAATACAATATATTTGAAACGTTGGAGGAAACCTCTCATTTCATTAATTTCTGTATATAACTTAAAAATATACTTTTGTTAGCAGTGAATTTGGCTATAAGTTAAATTAGATAAGTTATAAAATAACTTGTTAAGGGTCTTGCTACCTAACCTTGCTTGGTGTCCATCCCCCGTCTGCCACAAAAAAAGGACCGTTTTACCTGGCGAAATCGTGTCATTTAATTAATTTAATTGTCACTTTATTTTTCTATATCAAAAGTTGATTTTTTTATAAAGTACAGAAAAAACTCTAAATTATATTTATCTATTTTTTATTATTTAATAAACGTCCATTTTCAGGGTAAAATAAAATATTGAAGATGTTGAAAAATTTGATAAAATGACGACTTTTCGAAACCAAAGTTTGTTAAAGATTTTTTTTTTTTAATTTTTTAAATAATAAATCACACAGGGTTTATATTTAATCTTTTAATTCCAATTGAAAAAAAGACTTTTAAATGTTTAGGACTCTAGGACGAATCTCCAAATTCCTACACTTCAATCGGAAAAACACATATTTATCATATTAAAAGTAAATTTAAAAGAAATAAAAATATATTCTGTTCGGAAGAAGGGATGTATCTAACTTTTTGCGTTTAAATTTTTTTGATTGGTGCAGTCGATTTTTCGCAAAACGAACCAGAAAATGATAGAAACATCTGCTAAATTCTGCCCAGAATTTTTTTGTTGTTGTGAAAACAATCTTTTAAATCAGCCCCTTTTTTTTATAGAAAGCGCTTTAAATTTAGTTTCGCATTTTTACATCGCATGTGTTTCTGCAGTTTTAATAAATAACACTGTCAGTCAGGCGTTTGGTGGTTAGTTTGATTGTTAGATATGAGAGGTCGTCACCCCTGGGGTGGAGACCACAGAGGGGTGCAAGCCTCCCCTTCAGTCTCTGCCCTATACATTACACACGATGCACTTGACGTATTGTTCAGGCCACAAAGGGGTGGGACTGTTAAAGGAGATCCGATTATATCCTATCTTTTGTTCATGAGCGGTGTGATTATTCGGAAAAAATATCTTTTTATGAAACTCCATACGTAAACTATATTATACTATGAATAAACTTATCATGTTAAAGAAATCTACTTATATCTTTTTATATATACAAAGAATAAACTTCATGGCAAAAAATAGTGCACACTACAAAATTCTTTCAAACTATTTTTCGAATTATTATTGAGTTACAAATGCTTAAAATAATACCTAATAAAAATTCATGTACTTTGTACAGGTAATTTCCAAAATCAATAAATTTAAACTTTTACGTAATTTGGAAAAAAACGAAAAATCGAGGAAGACTTTTAACAGATTCAAATTGAATAAAAAATACATTATTTCGCATAAAAGTACAACGCGATTCAATTTGCTTTAATTCAATTTTCTTATGAAAGCCCAAAAGAGCCTCTCGATCCAGTTTTGATCGAGTTCCCAAGTTTGTCGGCTCCTGCCTAAGGGAGGAAATATGATCTAATAAGCGAGAATGTAAGTAGATGCATCGTCGAAGGATTGGTATAAAATGTTTAACCACATATTCATTACAAATATCGTAAATTAATTGGATAAGATAATCTAAGAGAAGTGGGGAGATTTAAAAAATATATATAGCAGGTAAACCTAATAAGAAAATGAACCTATCTAATATGCTCTTTCTGTATATTTGCTATGTAAATTTATATCCTAAAACGAACTGCTATAAATTTGATTTGATATGTGTGTGTGTTATAATCATATAAGAAAAATACGGTTTAATACGAATAACTAGCTTAATTAGGAACTCTCCACTTAAATAAAAAATGTTTAACTGGATAAACATAATTGTTTAATAAAGATAAGGAAATATTGTAAAATATCTGCTTTTACTTTTCAAGGTATTTATCAGCGAAAGCACTTGCCACCAATTTTTTTTTTAATGTTAATATTTCAATGATTCACACTGACGATTATTCAATGTACATTAATTTAAATTTCATTGCACTTGTTCGTTAAAGCGTATGACCCTAAATTATGTTTAGTGCAATATGACGCTCATTGAAAATAAATTGTACTGAAAGAACCCCAAGTTGAATGAATGAATGAATGAACATGGAGGGCTCGTGAAGAGATAAAAATATTAGAATGAAATAATCAAACATTACATATTAGATAAGTTTATAAAAAAAGCTAATTTTTATTTACTTAATTAAAGGTATAAAATAACATAGAAGATTGTCAAAGTTTTTGCTTTTCAAAATATTTTTGATAAAAAAAAAAAAAAATTCGTGCAAAGCTTGGACGCCACTGGATTACACGGGCAATATTAACCACAGATGGGCGCGGCCCAAACAAGTTTTATTGTTACAAAAAACATACTTCAAAATCGGTCCAATTCATTCCTATTCATGCGAACCACTAAAAAACACATTCACTCTAAAAACTAGGCTCTAATCTCAGAGGGTTCCCGTTTTTGGGTGGATTTAATGGAATATATTAAAAAACGTGGCAACAAAGGAAAACGGATCAGTGATGGACTCAATCGATTCATTACAAACAAAATAATCGACTTAAAAGTGATTAATTGAATGGCCGACCATTAATTAATTGTATATGAGTATTTAAGTTTCCGAACTATTACTATTTACAAAGGTTTTTGCGAATATTGTTTACTATGAAGTTTTGATTTCAATGCGAATTTAGTCAGTTATTATTAAATAGTTAAAATTATAATATGATCAGTAGATTGTTCAAAACTTTTTTTATGAACTCTACAATTGCAAATTACACTACTAATTTCAAAAATTCACATTAATTTAATACACAAGTACTTAAAAGATATTTTGAAGATGGTGGAGATTGTATATCTTGTGTTCGTGTTGATGTAATAACTTAAAACAGAAAAGGTGATTTCGAAAGCATTGTTACCATATATGTAAATTTGTAAGATATAATTCTATAAATAAGTATAAATTAAAATTTATCTTTATATTGTGTCTTTATAGTTGTACTCAAAACATTTCCTTGGGTTTAAATCACCAAATACGTAAAATGTACGTTTTAGGTTTGTACAAGTTCATGGAAAAATAATTTCGACTGAAAATTAAAATAAACCTTTTTGTTTAATATCATAATTTCTCGAGTATTTTAAATGGAACAAGTCAGTCAATATACAATACGTTTCTCGCTTAGGTTTGACAAATTTCGTTGAAATTCAATTTTACTTCAAGATTTGTTTGCGTTTGACTGAATACATAAAAATTTGGAATAATTCCACGATTATAAATCAGGAAAATTCATTTCCACAGGCCGAAGAACGTAAGATCTTGATTACTTTCATATTTATTCATTGAAATTAAAATGGTAGACAATAAATACCAACGAAATGTAATACCGTTAAATCACAGCCGAGGCGCTCTCGAGGTGGATAAATTGTGAAATTAGCAAGCCATTAATCAACAAATCATCCGGATAAAAGACGGCCACACTCCAGGTGAAGAAGATTAATTACGCCGGTGGTCACTTCTGAACAAAATAAAGCTTTTTTATTAAAAATAATAATCACAAGAAGTCAACGAAAATTATCATAATTCTTAAATAAAAATTATTTGTTGAAATACGGCATTAAATAATTACATGGGAATTAGGTTTTATTAATATTCAAATTGCAATCGCAAATGAAATGACAATCAACACCTTTTATGTCTCCATCGGCAAACAATCGACAATCTAGCCGTTAAATTTGAAATATGCGACGTAAATTTTGACAGCGCATCAATAATATGCACAAAGCCGCGACGAAATTTGCAGTTAATGTGTGTCGAATCAGGAATTAAACGCGCAGGAAATCAACAATGGTGTTTGATGTTACCATCGGTAATGGTGAGTGCCCAAGCCCCGAGGGATCTATGGGAACTAATGGCGTTCTACACTATCACTACAGTGTCCGAAAATTAATAATTTTAAACTACTGCGGGCCTACAATGAAATGGGCAACGAGTCAAAAGGTTTGTACATAATGAAAGCAAGTCTCTGTTTTGTGGGTGATATCATGAATTTTGAAATACCGTGTATATCATTGGAGGTCATAAAATGAATTTAATGCTATTTTGTATGAATGAGGCACTTACAGATGCATCGAAATCTTCAACAGTAAGCGAACGACAAGAAATAGAGAAAGGAAAGAACGCACGAATGAGAAATCTCAAACAGCGATTTGGGCAAATTACTTTCCAAGTCCCATTCAGCACAGCCTCATTTTAGAGTGGAGTCAATAAAATGAAGATAGCAGGCATAATAGCTTTGACAAATAAATCAAGGGGAAAAGGAACTGAGAACGTTGTTTTGTGTCGGCGTCTTAGCCCGTGAGCCTCGCGGGGGTGGAGTCGGGGGTTTGTTTAAACTTTTATTGCTTTTTTCGCTAATCTCGGAGGGCGGCTGCGTAATGGGGCGTGCGTCCCTGGAGGTCGAGAAAGAGATGTAAAAAATGGCAGAGGTGTAAAGACGACACACTTACACATATAGAAAAACGATAATGCTTTAACTTGCGCCGATCTAGATTTTATTTTTTTTTATTTTGACACCACCTACGTCAATGAGTATTCATGTATTTTTTTTTTTTCAAAATTTACTTTTCCTAATCGACCTCCACCGTCGTTTAACAGGTTTGTGCATTCAAATAGGTCAATTCATTTTTTTTTTTATGATTTCGATCACAGCGCACTATAAAGAAAATAATTAACTCAAAAGATTCATACATAGCTCGATATCTTTAATTTGTACACAGTGTCATTTAAGATATACATATTTATAGCATATACATTATAATAAAACAAGGACGTATCTTTTTAGTTGAATTTTTTTCGGTTTTCTACACGCATTATAAAACACAACAGAAACAAAATAAATACATTTTAAAACGAGACCGGGCATTTGCAGATAACGTTCCCTCTGGACTTAACGCATTTCGTTTTAATAATATAATCCTACCGGAAACGTTAATTATAATTTTTCAAATATTACCTTTGCAAAAAAAATATATCCCAGCGTGTATTTTTAATGAGCATTGGGCGCAGAGTCAGAGCTCAATCGGAGTCGAGCGCCCGACTTGTGCAAAGACAGATGAAAAAAATCTACGTAAAGAGCAGAATGGAAATTCGGTAAGCGTCCAAGTTTTCCAATTAGCCCCGAGAATACATCTTCCACAGTGTGTTTCGGAGATTTCTGCCACCCGGCCCTACAGGGTGCCCCGCTACCTCGCAATTAACCGCACACATTTCATTGAACTCAATTTACTGACCAAGCCAATCCCAAGCACAAAAATATTTTTAAAAGCTTTATTATATTTAATGCTTGTTATGATTGATAAATATGATTATAATTGTTGTCTGGGTTTAATATTAACAGCTTAAACACTCATAGTAAAAATGCAATTTTTTAATGAAACGTATTTATCATATGTGTCTTCATTTACGCCATACAAACATTAAAGTAAAATAAATACAGTAATACCCCGCTTTACGCGAGGGATACGTTCCGGAAAAACTCGCATTTAAGTGAAATTCGCGTATATCGGGGTTAAACATACATACATAGTCAAAACTTAATACGAATCATTTGAATCAATCACTTTAATTCTAAGAACACTTTATGCAGTATTACATGTTATTTTTAATGAAAAATAAATAAATAAAGCGGGGTATTACTGTATATACAATGAGTAGTTTATGTAATTTAATCAATTATATTTTAAAAACAACAAAAAAAACTCACTTCTAAACTGTTTGATCGAATTTCTCTGACTTTATAAAACGCTAGATAAAAACGAACTAAATAATACAAATAAAACTAATAGATGTATAGGTTATAGAGGGTTTCCAAGTATCAAACTTTCAGGGATGAAGGCTCGAATAAGTAACTCAAAAATACGTATTCCCTAGCCGCCCGGCTATCACCGACTGACAACCAGACCACTTTATTTTAACTATAAATATTTTTTTTTTATAGGTTTGGTACCTTGCTTCTTATGTACAAGGTTTGTCATCACAATTTGGGGAAACTTTCCAAACTAGTCAATCGAAATTGTGCTATATATGGGAGTGACTGAAGCTACACCCCCTGGTTTATCTTCTTCATGGTTCCGATGACACACTTCAAGAAGCCATCCAGTGAATTTATCAACTGCGGGTGTCTCGCCACTGACTTCAGGTCATCCAGGCACAGGCCCTCCTGTTGGTGTCTCTGAAGACCAAAGATGGGGCATGAACCCACAAGGTGGATCACTATTTGTGGAGTAATATAATCACAAGGGCATGTGTCAAGAGGAACCTGCGGAGATAACTTCTCATCATTCCATGACCCGTTAGGAGCTGTGTTGATTCAAAGCTAATCCAGCAGGTATTATAAATAGTAAAACGTTTGAGCATAGACGATAACTCAATATTATGTCAAGCAGTGGCTCGCCGTTCAATACAGTGGTTATTTTTTCAGCGGAGTACGGCTTGTAGAAGCAGGGCGGTGAGTTTTCAGCGCGCGGGGCGCCACATTTTCCGGTAATGCCTTCGGGGACCGGCGGGTCCGTAAAAACGCGCCGAAGCCAATTTGAGTTTCTACTCGAATTTACGGCTCTGGCCACCAACCGAGCAAATTTATTTACTTTTTCTCAACTCCATAAACGGGGTGCACCCCGACGGGAAGGGGGCGCGGAGCTAAGAATTAGCGCGTGGGACTCGCGCTAAACTACACTACTTTTAAAAATAAAAATTCATTACGATCGACCCAAAAAACTGGGTCATCATCAGATGCATAACTAGTAATGCAAATAATTTTAATATACTCAAAGTGAAGACAAAATACAAAGGTACTTTAATCATTATAATAATAGATCTTCACGAATCAAATGCCACTTCCCTTAACAAGATAAAAAAAAATTGTTGATAGTTCAACGTGTATTGAAACGCTCGAAGTATAGAATGCATCTTTCATTACTAAGCAGGACTGAAAAAAAAATGTATACCGTGGTGCTAAGATTGACTGCTATGAAATGAAGATACTGTCCTTAGTATTGAAAATAATGTATCAAATCATTCAATCTATATAAAGATAAAACAGTCATATATACGGCGAAATGCAATGCTAGATGTATTCGATTGAATAGCAAAAACGGGGTTTACAGCACGATTTTAAATCGATTGTGTTATATCTGCTGAACTACCGAATCAACATGAAGATCCGATACTTTTTGACGTTGTTTGTAAGAACATGATTCACGGCCCATGCGGAGCATTGAATATGAGTTCGCCTTGCATAAAAGTCGGCAAATACAGACGACGAAAGCCAGAAGATGGAGGATTCACCACCACCACTAAATTAAAAAAAAACGTTGATATTGGCATTAATAACAGATGGATTGTTCCATACAGTCCAATACTGTCAAAAACATTTTAAACATATATCAATGTGGAATACTGCAACTCCGTGAAATCCATTAAGTACATATGCAAATATGTTAACAAAGGCAGTGACATGGCAGTGTTTGTGCTTTCAAATCGAAACGATGCAATCACGCAATTTCAGATGGGTCAGAACGCCGAAAATTCTTTATGTTTACACACCTACTAAAACTATTTTTTTTTTTTTTATTGAACAAATAAAAAATGTATTTTATATCTTTATTTAGCGTAGTAGCACGCGCCGGGTATCCGCTAGTATGAGATAGTATTAAATTGTTTTACAAGACTTTGTTCAGCATATTGTATTGCCTGTCAAAGGTCATTGGACACAATAACAAGCGCGCACTGTGAAGCAAGCCGGAAGCCGCCGAGTCCCGAGACGCGATCGGCGTTTAGAAAGCTGATTGAAATTTGAGGACGCAATTTGAAAAGCGCTTTATTTGCTCGCGAGGCAATCTGTCGGGGCTCGGGCCGCAGGCTTACGGCTAACCGGGACGCATGCGGCCGCGCTCCCCCCGGGGGATGCACCCGCCACGGCCTGCACCCCTACTCGCTGAGACCTCGATCGACTGCAAATTTTATTTTGAACTACCCTTGCGTACTCGAAAAAATGGCTAGTATGTTTTTAAAAAATCAGTTGTATAAAAAAATGATTTTGAGAAAAATGAGTTGGATGAAAAATAAAATAAAAATTTGCTTTTATTTTGCGGCGTTGAAAATACGAGTTTTTGAAAGAATCTCAAGTTTTTCAAGATTTTTCAGGTTGCTAATTGCACCCTAAAATAGCACAGAATTTATGTTATTCGTCCTATAAATATCATCTTAGAACCCAAAGAATTCTGCACCCCTGCTCGCGGAGAGCTCGATTGACTGCAAATTTTATTTTGACCTACGTTTGTGTACTAAAAAAATGGCTAGTATGTTTTTATAAATCAATTATGTAAACGTGTATAACGCCATTTTAATATGGATGAAAAATCAATTTATTTTGCGGCGTTGAAAATATGAGTTTTTTAAAGAATGTTGATTTTAGTGATTTTTTTCAGGTTGTTAATTGCACCCTAAAATGCCACAGAATTTTTATTATTCGTTTTATAAATATCATCCTAGAATCCAATAAACTCTGCACCCCTGCTCTCTGAGACCTCGATTGACTGCAAATTTTATTTTGACCTACCCTTGTGTACCAAAGAAAATGGCTAGTATGTTTTTAAAAATTATTTGTGTAAACGTGTATATTTTCAGTTTTTTAAGCTAACGCCATTTTAATGTGGATGTAAAATAAAATCAAATTTACTATTATTTTGCGGCGTTCAAAATGCGAGTTTTTGAAAGAATGTTGATATTTTAGGTTGTTAATTGCACCCTAAAATGGCATAGAACCTAAAGCATTCTGCACGTATTGATAAAAAATCTATTAGATTCTTGCTAAAATATAGAAAATAACGTTATTCGAAAAACCAATACAAGCGGAGACATAAATTTGTCTTTTAATTTGTCATCACACAATTAAATGATAATGATTTCATAATTACGGGTATTATAAGGTATAAGTTTTTTGTTTGATTTACCTGTACTTAAATGAAGAGTCGATACGAAGTGACTTATCAATAGAACATACCTGAAACAAGAGAAAACAATAAATAGTTATTATTTATCACATATACGTCATGCCATGTTTTAGTTATATATATGATCTTGCTAAAAATGTGTCTTTATGTCAACAAAAAAAAAAAATGGTTTTTAACATGTAAGTCAAGCCGGCGAATCGTTATAACTCTTCTGCCGGTTAGTAACTGTAATATAACTACTCAATTACGAAATACGATATTTTTTTGCAAAACTGACACGCCACTTATATCATTGAAATTAGTCCTTGATAAAAATGTGACTTTAAAATTGACTACAGTCCCAACTCTTTGGCGAGCCAGTCGTCGTTTAAAGTAATATCTCTCAACGCGCGAATCGTAATTACTGTCGAATTCCAGCCACGGCCTAAGTGCCGGCTCGGACTTAATTTGCGCAAAATATTCACAAAGTGCGGCTACCGGGTGTCCTTTAATTATATATGGCACATGAAGAGAGACGAAGGTCCGGCTGGAGAATATTCATGAGCCCTCCCGCGGTCTCTCACTCCGTCAGGACCCCCCAAAGCAAAGGAACGAGGCGTCTTTTCTATTCAAGAAAAACTCACATGAGGTGACGTGTCGTGATGCACTCTAAGCAAAGCTCCGTTTATTACATATAATTTAAATATAAATTTATTTCACAATGCCACGAGGTCTTGCATACGAATTTTTATATAGATTTTTAAATATTACATATTCATATAAAGCACATCTTTCATATAAGGACAAAAAAATCTCTTCATATAAAGCAACTGTTCGAAGTCTCTTATTAGTAAGAAGCACTTGCTTAACTGCTTTTAAAAGTTATTTATACCATTGAGAATTTCTGAATTGAATGATTCTCACTCATGATATTAAACATAGTAGCAAGGTGAATATCAAAATATTCATAACCGATGAGTATTGATAATCACTATAGTTCAAGTATAATTAGAATACTGCGTACACTGCTTCTATTCCTCTGAAAAAATAAAACGAAGCAAGTTTAAACTTAATTTTTAAACGATTAATATCAATAAATATATTTGATGAGTCGAAAGCTCTATAAAAGCTTAACTTTTCGATAGCTGCCTTTTTTGGTTTTTCAACAAATTATTACATTTTATATATGTCTATTTTGTAGATTGAACGTCCATCAAGTGCGTTTTACAGGCTTATATTACATACTAATATGATTATATACATAAAAATATCATCGTGACTTATGTAGGATCCTACACAAGTCATGATGATATTTTTCTGTTCTTTGAATCATTTTCAATATGTGAAAAAATTTGCCTAATCACATTAGTATTAAATTTTAGTTAGTAGTAAATTTTAAAACTAGGCGTGCAGATTTTTAAGGATCTGTAAGTATTCAGAGTATGAAAACAAAAATGAGCTTTCATTTTATACATCGTGTGGAGAACGTTTACGCCTAATTAGGATTTGGCAAATTAAGTTATAAAAGCGACTTGCAACGCTGAACCCATATCATGGCTTGGGATCTACTTAAAGTTTCTTTGGATAGCATCTCGCAAGAGGAAACTGTGCAGAAGGTGTTTATGTATTTAGTTTATGACGCAACTAAGAAGTTTATTAGTATGATAAACCTAACTAAACTTTGATATGTTGGAGAAACTGCATGAAGCTCAAGGCTTGTGCAACTATAATGATTTATTAAGTTCATTACTGACACCAAACTAGCGAATATAATGTGTTTATTATTTGTATTATTTATTAAAGAAAAACTCAATTTACATTTTTTTAGTTGACAATAAAACATAATTAAAAAAAACATTTTAATATGAGCATTATGAAAGAAATAACACACTATCATTATTAGGTTTTTGTTTAAAAAAACTGCAAACTTCGTAATATTAGTATATCGTATATAATAATATCACCAACATCGTTATTTAGATTTTTTTTCATACCGAATTAAAAATTAACCTATGAATAGATTGAAATTAATGATCGTTTATATAATTATAGAATATAAAATTCCAATACAAAATTTCCAAAAAATATATAACACAATTATTATTCAATGAATTAGTTTTAGGATGAATTACTACAAAGGTCATCTCCTTTCAAATACAATTTGATGAATTTCTAATGTCAAAATCAAGACTTATCATTTTCGACCTAGATTATATATAAGAGCTTGAACTATTTTATATCAGCATTCTGATAAAACATCAAGAGAGTCCAAGCTGGCACAGACGGTGGTCGAAATTTCACAAAAAATTCCAAAGCCTTGTGTAAGAACCCTGGAAGCACGCTGAAGAGGGTAAGTTAGAATATTTTTTCATGAATCACTAGAAGTAGAATAAAGGGTAGTTTAAGCTTAGATCTGCGCCTATTTCAGCATTATCTCCATCATAAAATATTTCCCTTTTCATTTGCAGGGGCTTGGCCGCAAGACGAGCGGAAGGGTGGCGGGTGTGATATGAATTACAACTTCAGGACGAGGGTAGAAGGCTGGAAGGAAGGCTGCACAAAAACTACCCTCTGGTATGGACGCGCGTCACATGTGAGAAACCTGACACTTCCCCGAGAACAGGGGAAGAAGACAGACCTTATATAATAACATTATCATTCTGAAAATAGACCTAGCTAAAATTACTAAATAAAGAAATCTTGGAATAGTGTAGCCCCCAATAACCTGATTTTGAAACTATCTAAAGATGCCCTATTCGTAATAATGTTTCTAATGTTGGACCCATATCATAAGAAATTGGTTTAATGTGAATTTCTCATATATTTTAAATATCCTTCACACCAAGGCTATTTGGCACAGAAATTAGAATAAAAGCCTCTTGGCAGAATGTTTCTGTTTCGATTTCCATCCTCAAAATGGTAAATCTCAAGTTAATAACTGTGTTACTCTTCTCGGAGATGACTTTGATTTAGCACGATTTTTTTTTTTTTTTAATAATTCAGGAGCATTGTCATATATATTCGTACGTTAAACTGCTTTATATATCCTGATAAGAAAAAAAAAATGAAAATTCACTTTAAAAAATCTCATATGATACTAAGAATAATCCATTTTACATCAATTATAATTGTATCCAAGGAAGATTGTGATTGCCATTTTATAAAAGTATTTTATAAACATTATTTTTCCCAAACATACTATAAATGTGTACATCTTACTAATACAAAACAGCAAACATCCAAAACAACACTTCTTTAAAAAAAAACGTTTGAATACATGAGATTCAAAGAAATATTAATTTAGTCAATGCTTCCGAAAACCAAATGTAGGTATCCAATATTGGGATATTATTAAAAACAAATAAATTAATGAGAAATCGGTAATTTATAGATTCAATGCCTGCAACAGATTCTCATGCCATTTGAAACCAGGTCAATAAGAATAAGATCTGTCTTCTCCGAGAATCCCATGAATTTTCATTATCTCTGACTTCTCCTTCGCTGATCCAAGATTGAATTACATTCAGTTTGATTAAAACAAATAACTCATTGCAAGCCACATTTATATTCAGCACATTATAAAGACCCATATATTCATTATATAAATACTATCTAGCTATCGATAGTGAATTTAAAAGATTTGCAGAAAATAAAAATAATACCAACGAGTATGCAACTCTATAATAATACCATGCAGTATGAATGTTGTGGATTTAACTGAATTTAAAAGTTGAAAAAAGCCATCGGACAATTAGACAATCGAATAAAAAAAAATACGTAATCGAGTTGCAGCTTTGGAAAGTTTTCATGAAAAAATATACTCCAATAGTGTGTGATAAATCGGGAGAGCTTGTCATAAAAACATAGGATGATTTTGAATAAAAAAAAAAGAAATAATGCGGTTATATTTAAAAATCAGTTATTTTTATCATTTGTTAACAAATTAATAATACAAAAATACGATTTTGCACATAGTTCACTAGTAATTTTCCTGTGGCTCGAAATGGAACGAGGGATAGATTCTTTACCAGAATTCTATAGAACAGTGCTTCTCAAAGTGGTCCCTACAGACCCCAGGGGGTCCCTGGGATCATTCAGGGGGTCCTTAGAAAATAAAAAACAATTTGAGTTCCCTGAACAACGTCAGGGGAGTTTAATATAAAATAAAAAAATTGTGAAACATTTTTATTAATATGAAAGTTAAAATAAATAACAATGAATACATTATTGGCGATATTTACGTCCTAAGTAAAATATAAATATAGACAGGTGCATAAAATACAAGTAATAACAGTCATCGCGGTAAGTCAGGTAGGTTAATACAGGAACGCAATAGAGTCGATACTTACACCAACTAGTCTATAATATGAATTTATGTAGTTTTTCACCCAGGGGCTGTAGGCAAGTTTTGACTATGAAAGGGGTCCGTGGGCAAGTTTTCACCATGATAGGGGGTCCGTGGGCAAGTTTTGACTATGAAAAGAGTTCCCTGGACCAAAAGAGTTTGAGAGCCACTGCTTTAGAAGGTTGGTATAATATTTTTCAGTTTGCCGTAATAAAACGTCGGATGTAATCCTGGCGAGGTCGCCGGGGACGCAGGGCACACGTGCAGGTGGTGGAGAACACGTGCATGTGCAGTGTGCTCTCTGCCCATCAGCTTGCACGTGGTCCCGTGTCAGATTATTAGAGTGGTGCATCTCGAGATATTGGCTTTGAAAATGGCCCGGTAACATCAGGGCTGCTTCGATATTTATATATATATATATATATAAATGCCTTCGATTTTCACCCCGACTCAGTTCTGAGTCGGGATTGCAAGTCGGCGTAAAATATATAACATAAAATAAATGAATAAGATTTTTCATCACGCGTTAAGGTTGTATACTAGAGAAGCAGGATTCAGTAGATGTTTACAATGTTTACGGCTGGAGAGGTAATGGGATTTTTGTTCTGCGCTGAAACCGCCCTCGGACTGTGTTTACCAAACGCAACAGAGCTTCTGTACTGGAAAATGCATGGTAATGGAAGTCGGCATCAAGCACACAAGTGCTGCAGAGCTTTCAAAACGCTGGCATCTTTGTTGCAATGTGCAAGAAAACACGAAATACGTTTACAATGTTTGTAGTGAATTATTTCATATGAAAATTATATGTTGATACAGTTGTGAATAGATATTCTTTAAGAAATGTTTGCATATCTATTTAATCGTACCAGACCGTAAGCAATACTCTAATAGTACGAATAATAAATACAAACACTCTTAACGTTTCAATAACTACTACAAGTAAAAGGATATCTATGTGGTGTTTTATTCAAAACTATTTACTAAAGCAAGTCACGTTAACAATACTTTTATGACGTCTAACGATGCATGTAATGATTTTGTAACTTTAAAGCCTTAAGAGCAGTAAAATCACAAAATGTACTATAATAACGTAAAATATTTTGTCAAAATTCAGAGGAGTTTTCATTACTTGTATTTGAAAGTTTTTCATGTTAAAAAAAACTTTCCCCTTAACTACTTATTACATGCTATAATCAATACTGATTTATATACGATCACATATTATGTAATTTATTTCTAAAAATAGTGCATATAGCAATTATATTTTATATGTAAATCAAATAATTTTTAAGTTGATATGTTGATATTTGCAGGTATGTAACATTGAAATGATTGAATTGTCTGAAGATTTGATCGATTCTTGAGGGCCACGCGGAGACAGGCCCGCCTCGGCGCGACAGCTGCAGGATGCGATGAGGATCGTCGGAGGAGAAAGGGGAGACGCAAAAACCCGCATCCCATCTGCCGGGCCTTCAGTCGGCCAGACAAAAAAACCGACAAAAACCTCAGTCTCCTCCCGGCCGGGCACAGTCCACGAGCTGTGGAACGGCCTGCCAAGATGTGATACTGCTTAGCAAACAGATTACTACAATATATGCATGTAATATTTTTGAATAAAATACTAGAGTGATTTTCCACATGGTAGTTTTTATTTGTGACCGGTTTCGCCAAGCTTTCACTTTGGCATTATCAAACAGAGTGTTAAAATGCAAAAATATTGAAATGAAATTCCACCATGTAGTCTCTGTCAAAAATATTGAATATATGCATGTTGTAACATCAATATATTCCCTTTCGTGTCAGGATTTTTTAGAATGATTACAATTTATTAAAAGTTTTAACAATTTATTTTTTGTTTCTAAAAATAATAATTAAGGATCTACAGTACATATTTTACAACATAGTAATTTTATTTGGTCTCGATATATTTGTGACAATGAATGACGGACTGCTTCAGCCGATGGCCGATAAAACAATGAGCATGGAGAGCGTTCAGTGTTGCCAATAGAAGCTGCTGGCGCATAATCCTAAAGCAATTATAATTGCTTTACATATATATATATATATTTAAAATAAAAAATTTAAAGTTTTATACCTTTACTGTTAATTAAAATAAATTATTTATATTTACTTTTTTACAGGCGTCTCAAATACACGCATGAAGAAGAATTTAATATTTGTGCAGATTCGTACAAAAATAACGTATTACGATGTGAAGTTCCTTTTACGTCCTAATGATTGATTATGCACCGTCCCACAGTACACGGACTATGAGTGCGCGGGTAGGTGCCTCGTGCCCAAAGATCGGTGCTTATCTGTTATTTGGAGAAGGCGACTACATATTTGTTCGTTGTATCAGTTTTTGGAAGTACGATGCACTATCTATGTAAATAAATGCACTTGGATATAAACAAGAATTATGTGTTTACTTTCGATTAGAATCAACATGATTTGACTCACAAGGCATACATTCAATGAACTCACGAATGGTGTGATTTATTATTAAGAGTTTTATCTACTTTTTACTATCAAATAAATCTTTAAAATACGCAATTTTATGCCTTATCTAAAAATCGTGAACCCAATACTAAATTCCGAAAATTGTGATGATTTAATTTTAAATATTTTATTATTAATTTGGTTCAAAATCAGGACAGAATATCAAAGCACTGCTTGTGTTTACAACAAAAAAAAAATAACACTATTCACAATTTTAATTGGTCACCACAATGATGAATTGTGAATCATAGGTAAAACACAATTTTATGATTATTGTTTAAAAACAAGTATCTTTCTGGCGTAAAAAATGTATATTTCATTGTTTTACTGATAAATATTAAAACAAAACATTATATACTACATTTATTAATCGGTTTATTTTACTTATGAATAAATTGCAAGCTTAGAAAGTGGAGCGTCCACGCCACTCGTTTTTAATTAATTTATTTTTATTTTTTATTTGTTAGAAACTGGTAAATGTTGTTTTACACGTGTTTTCTTTTAGAAGAATTTGATTTTATGATTTATGGCGTATAAGAGCATAAATTTATGGTGTTAGAGCTGAGCTCTATATATGCATATATTTATTCAATTGGGATGTGTGCGCGGCAAGCATCCATTTCACACGCACATCAAGTGTAGCGCCCAACTTGAAATCGCATTAAGCGCCCTACACACGTAGCAGACGAACAAATTGCAATCGGCTTTTTATTTCTCTTTGATAAAGTACTTATTTTTAAAAACTGCAAATATACCACATAATAGGTAATTTATTGGTGCGATTTGTTTGCTGTCGCGCATTACACACATACCTACACAACTGACCAAAATATTGAATGTGCTATGAACCATATTTTTTTTGTAAAATACTCATCAGTAGTGTATTGCTAATAAAAATTATTGATGCAATTTGTTAATCGGTAGTCAGTTATATCGCTTGGGTCTAGGTTCCATAATCGAGTTTTTTTGATAATTTTCTAGTCCGTTTTGCGAAAAATCGACTGCACCAATAAAACAAAATTTAAACGCAAAAAGTTAGATACATTCCTTCTTCCGAACAGAATTACTATTTACATGATAAATATGTGTTTTTCCGATTTCAGTGTAGGAATTTGGAGATTCGTCATGTCCCTTTTCCAAGAGTCCTAAATATTTAAAAGTCTTTTTTTTAAATTGTAATTAAAAGATTAAATATACAATAAACCTTGTGCGATTTACTATTTTAAAAATTAAAAAAAAAAAAAAACTTTAACAAGCTTTGGTTTTGAAAAGTCGTCATTTTATCAAATTTTTCAACATCTTCAAGATTTTATTTTACCCTGAAAATGGACGTTAATTGAATAATAAAAAATAAGTAAATATAATTAATAGTTTTATCAATACTCTGTAAAAAAATCAACTTTCGATATAGCAAAATAAAATGACAATTAAATTAATTAAATGACACGATTTCGCCAGGTAAAGTACTGCCTTAAAGCGATTACAGCCGACGTAAAGAACTTGACAACCGAGCAGTTAATTTCAGCGTGCGTGAGGGCCACGTTTTTTCATGATTTCGCGGTTTTTTTTTTTGAAAAAATAAAATAGGTTTTATCAATTTTTTGTTCGGCTGTCGGTTGTGTTGCTGCGTGTGTAGTGCGCCTAATCAGAGCCCGGGAGAGCGGCCGCCATCTCCGGGCGGCGCGAGTCAAGTATATCGCCCGGCCGCTGTATTATTTAATGAGGCCGATCCCTTCGGCAGTTTTTTGTTCCTGCTCCTGAGCAGGTGGCTGACACGTGTCCACCAATCACCGCGCCCGAGGTGAGGGATGGCCGACCCTCCAGCCGAGACCCTCCTGCCCCGAGAGGTGATATACTGCTTTAAAAGATACCGCTTATTGGAAATAGTGGTTATCGGGCGTGCCGGTTATTGCAAGTAATGTTTATTGCATATGATATTTATAATGGTAAATATTGTATTTATTCCAGGCAACGACTGGAAAGGACTGGACAGTTCTGTATCACACATATAAGTAGTGTGCGTATATCACAAAGTAAACGAGTCAATAAAAATTAAAAACCAATGCCTGCGAAATTGCGATCATTTCCATTGAATAAATACCTAAACAGCAAATAAATAATGAGCTTTTCTTACTTACAGTTAAAACTGAATAATATTGTTACCTTAAACTAAAGTACGTATGCCATTTTCTAAGCAAACAATGCAAAGTTCTTCCTTGCTTGTACTCCTCCACTAATCCGGAGAAAAGCCCGACGTTTCCGTACTTTACCGTTGACTGGCACGTAGTTTTAATATGGAGTACGTTACCAAAGTAATATAATAACTTTTTATTTCCACAAATATTTTTAAAAGATATAAAAAACATAAAGCTTATATTATAACGTTTACATCTGATGTCTGACAAAAAATTACAATATATCAAACACGTTACACATATTCGACAAAGTGGTATATTTGAAGTGAAGATGCGAGTAATTTTTATTTTTATTTTACGTGTATAAGGAGATACTCCGTCTTAATCAATTTAAGTTCTGGTGTATTTTAAACATGAATTAACTGTAAATTAATTAAATCTGAAAATCGGTAGTTTCGCTTGTTTGACAGCGTATGGTGCTTAGATAAATTCCCGCTCGGGTCATCTGCACCCCAGTCACCCCGCGGGTCCACGGAACTTTCTGGGGGTAGAAATTAACATTCCTACTCACCCCTCTCCCTGCCCCGCAAGCCAATTTGTGTCACCCCCCTCGCTGATATGGACAACCCGACAGTCGTGTACTTTCATTGAAGCACCCTGAACGTACGACTCCTGAAAGCATATTGCTTGTTCCTTGCTTCCGGTGGATTGCGTCGTTAAAAATAAGGTTACAAACGGAAGTAACAGTGTTATATTTCCTACTATACTTATAACAGCAATAACACAATAACCAATGAGAATATATATATATATATATATATATATATATATATATATATATATATATATATATATAATATTTGGTAACAAATATGTCAAGAAAATATGTAGCTATTCTAATACTGATACAACATTTTACAATATGTTGAATACCTGCCAATAACGGTATTCACCATAAAGTATGGCCAGGGTATGGGACCCACTTTGGTAAATTCCAGAATTTCCTGAAAGGAGGAAAGGAGTATCGATCCTCACATAAAGTAGCTCGGTCCCTCCACGAAATTAATATTAGATGAAGGGTTTTTTTCAAAAATGATAAAACATTTTGTGACCCCGTAATAATAAAAGTCACATCCATTTTTTTTATTCTCAGAAAAAACACAGAGCGCAGTTGTATCTTGATCTATAATTTTAATGCGATTCTAATAATAGTTTTTAATAAAACGGTTTCAAAAATTGTCAGTTTAATATAAAATAATTTAAGGTATACATTTGAGTAAGATGTCATTAACTATGATTCTTAATTTACACAATTCCAGTCATTAGTAACGTTACTCTTTGTATGGGACGATGATGAGAATTATGGGTTTGTAAACATTTTTAAAATAATCGAAAAGTTTCGAGTTTTTTTATCTGGGACATCTTCAGTTTAGAAATATTACTTCAGACCCAATTATTCGCATGATTTCAATAAAGTTTAACATTTTGTAATAATTATAAAAAAAATCTACAAATACTACTCGTAATATAATTTTAAAAAGCTACAAAATGCGCTCAGACAAAGATTAGGCTTTAATTGAAAAAAATATTAAAACCAAAAACATTTTTTTTTATAGAAAGACGTATAACTATTCATTAGTAAGGACTGATTTGCTTTAGGAAGTTAAAAGTAAGCTTCAAACTTTAAGGGAGTAAAAATTATTTTGAGCCAAAAAATATTTTACGATTATACAATCCTGCGTTTACGTTATTTTCAGAGTGTGCCACAAAAATGTTAAGTTTAAATCTAGATTATGACAGCGCCGTTTTATTGCTTTCCCCCGGCCTCGGTCATATTTACATGTCTTCAATTTAAAAAGGTACTCGCGCACTTCAGCGGGCGGCTTTATTGTATTTTTTGCGCCGGAGAGCCTTCAGCGGGAGGGGCTGCTTATTATTCATGAGAGTCTTCTTAATACTGTCTGCTGCAGGCGACTTCAAACAATTCAGCTTTAAATACTGGCGAACTTTTAACGCTAGACGTAATGGAATAGGCAAAGCGGGAGTAGGCACTTTATATCCAAAATTACTGGTTTAATTTCCCATCTTGGACTAGCAGTTATACTCCGTGTAGACTGATAACAATGTCACTGAAAACTTGCAGCAAAGAAGGCTGAAAGCCTGAACACGATTTGCAGTTCAAAATATATAACTGAAAAAAAAACTCAGATCTCGTGATCTAACCATTCTACCGTTCTAACCATTCTAAAAAATTATTTAGGCTTTCAAAACAGTTGTAACCCTTTATTTACCAGACATAACTTTATTGCCTCTGTGTTATTATTATACACATTATAATAGTATTCATATTTTAATCAAAATAGGAGTGGTCCCCTGTTGAATATTTTTAATGCTTATGTGGAAAATGCGTTTAACATAATGATAAAATATTGCGCTGCGTATGACATGATTTCAGTTGCTAATCGCAGCATGGTTATAACTATTTATGTATCCTGCATGCTCTTAAATGTTGCTGTAAAATTGATTAATACACATCGCCACCTGCAAAGTTTATAGTTTCGAACTAAAGCTTACAAAGTAACTGCTATTGTCATGTATACCAAAGTGCCCGACTACAATGCGAGATATGTTCATATTCACGAGTCTCCCAGACCTGAAATGTACGATTTTGGAAGCGTGTTTCAGGAACTCATGAAAACAAACATCATGGGATACATCGGTAGGTACAATGCGGCTATCCGAGGGAGTTCCTGAAACGTGGCGTTAACTTGCATACGAACACAGGACTGAAAATTTCACCGTCTGAAATTCAGCAAACAGTTTTTCGAAAAAAAAATTCAATGGGAAGTATTTACTACTCTGTGATCTATTTTGTGACGTATTTTATTGCTAGGATACTGCGTTGACATTTTCTTTTCTATGTAAAAAAAAAAACGTACTTATGGCAATTTAATAATAGGCCAAACATTTATTGGTAATAAATGCCAAAAATATTTATTAAGCCTCTAAAAAAAGTATCAATGGTAAGTAAAAAAAGTGCATATTATTTATACAAAAATGTAATGTGGAAAGTAATTACTTAAGTAAATATGAAATAAGTGAGAAAATGTTAGCACTGTTAGCACTGAATTAATGGGAACAAGATTAAAAAAATACCCAATAATAGGTAATATGATAACTTTGTATTTTTTTAATTGAAATATAACATAAATTCAAAGTATTTGAATGAATTCATTTATAATATTTTACTTACAGAATTATCTAAGTGATGTTTTCATTTGTTTGATTGACGTCACTAGTTTTGCCAACATGCTGAGTTTAATGAATACACTAATCGAGGATTCTATTAAACCATTTGTATACACGAAGCCTAACTCTGCTTGAAGATGCCAAACGAGTACATTTGTGAAAACATAGAAATATATATTATACATGAGTACATTTTTCAGAAAACGACGCTGAAAAAAGTGTGTGCCGTTAATTACGGTCAGTACTTCCCGTTCCCTTGGGAAGCCAGTTGCAGCTGTTTGCTCGGGGATCAATGCACAGCATGCCGGCCGCTATCCGCTACGAGCGCCGTTATTGTGTGGGGTGCTGAGATTTTTTCTAAAGATATAAGATACCTTGCGTTTACGAACAAGATATTTCAAGGCCATTCACACTCCCTGATTGATTGCTTTGGTCGTTTTTATGATGTGCGTCATAAAATAGTTCAAGAGTTTCATCGATTGTGGGTGTTGCGCTATTGCCTTCAGGTCGTCTAGACGTAGATCTTCCCGTCGGGATAGGCTCTGTGGAAGCTGCAAATGTCATCGCACGGGCAGACGTCATCGCTTCTCAGGTGGAAACTGCGAAGGTAGCTTCTCATCACCCCGTGTCCCGAGAGGAACTGAGTCGACTCGAAGCTAACTCCGCAAATGGGGTGTGTTGATTCGCTGAAGTTTACTGATGTATATATGTGAATGCTTGTTAAACTGTTGTTATATGTATTATAATATTTAAGGTAAATTAAAAAAAAAATATCTTTTTTGGACACCAAAGGTGTTTGTTCTTTATAGAGTTTCTGAATATTGCGGTTATGCTTTGTGGTATTTTTTACTATGTATCAAATAGTAAAACAGGCTAACCTCACGAGTTTTTGAAACCACTTATAAACAAAAAACCAATAGTTTTGTATCACTACTAGCATTTTTTGCTAAAAATTTTTTTGATACTTTTTTTATTTTTCTTGATAAATGGGAACATATTTTTTACTTTAATATCATCAATTTTTATAAGACAATTGTCAAATAATAATAATAAAAAAAATGTTTCATACTCAATAAATGCTGATGACGTAAAATTATTTATTAAAACATTAATTTAAAGGAAAAATCCATGGTAATTAAAAAAATACAGCCAAGTAATCCCACTGTCTTGAAAAAATCAATCATTTCGTCATATTTTCTATTGTTAAAAATCACTTTTTTTTAAATTTAAAATTCAAGTATTTTTCTTGAGTTTATTTTGGACCTAATTAGCATTTTTGCATGCTTTTTGATCTGTACTTCAAATGATTATTGTTGGTATTTTCTTTGTTTATTTCATTGATTAATTTTCAAATTAAACTTAAATTAAAAGCGAAGATTGTGGCTTTAATAACGTCTTCAGTGTTTCCATAATTGATTCCCGGAAAGCATTTAGCCCCTTTGACTGCGGCGCTGCAGGGGATGCACTATCGCACCCCCAGTGGATTGATCCAGTGGCAGAAGGGGGTGTCTGGGTGTAAGGGTGGCACTGGCCACCCTCCCTAGTGAGAGAAAAGCGACGCAGGCGACTCTAACTGGGCCAGTGAACATGCCAAAGGAAATAAGGCACTGTGGAAAATACGACATCACCGGATATCCGGATATTTAACATAAGACTCATTTATATTAAACATTTCCAACAGGACACACTCAAGCTCTGATGATCTGAGAAAAAAAAATATCCGCAAAGAAAGAAACACACGAGATAGTAATAAAAATCATCCACAAGGTAATTTTAGCTGTCTCTGACTTGTTACACCTTTGACATTAATTAACCTTGGTAAGGAAATCAACGTCTGCAGAGGTAATCATCAGAAATTGAGATCAAACTGATACACAACATAATGCTAACCGCAAACGGTCAAAAAAACCTACGATAATATATTTAAATATTTTGTATTAATCTTTTCTTTGCAGATAGATAAAGATCTCATAACGTAACTTTTAATATCGCAAATAGATTCTTGCTGCGGTATTTACAATATCCTCCAAAATTATATTTATCACGCTTTAGCCTTCTTCTTTTGTGTACTCATTCACTTTTTGAGTTCCGCATTCTCTTTTCTCAATAAAAAAACAAGTACTCTGTGATCGGGAAACATGTCAGCTCAGATAACTTGAGCGAGAAGCAGAAAAAAATAAGAGAAATTGCAAAGGAAGAGATAGACAAGTACACGTATTGATGTAATCTGAAGTAATTCTAATGATATGTATATATCTAGAACCAAAGACTTCATATTTGGAAAACATTACCTTGAAGCGATGTTTGATATCCTTAATCAACAAGCTAGAATATTATTTATGAGTGAGTTATTTTGTAGTTTGTAATGACGATTAACTTCTATAAATCACAATGAATTTTAGTAATAATTTCAAACGTTTTGGTAGCAATTGGTTAATTAAATACTTGCGTACACAGGATTTGCACATTTATCAAAGCTCATCGTGATAAGCATCGTGACCTGACATTGTTTACGTTAGGGTTGATTCATTGCACATTCAGTTGCACGTAAAACTGAACACACCTCTCACACACAAAGGGTGGAGCCACGCCGGGCAAGCCAGACATTTGATTTACGATTGTCATAAATTATTATCATGTATCAACATTTTATCTATTTCATTGACCAGCGTTAGCATACGCGAAAACCCTCCAAACACTCCCATTCACTTAAGTGTAAAGTGAATCATTTCCTTATTGGATCTTTTCTTAAAGTAACAAATCTAGATTTTCTGATTAAACGAAATATTACTTTGTGCCATGGGTGCACGTGAAAATATACAAGTGGTTATTTATTTTAAATATACAGGGAGGATTTATGCACCCAACCATTAGCGTAGCCTTTTAGTTACTTATTAACTTGCATTTCCGCGGACTTTGTGGGTCTCCCCTACAAGAACTTTTTAGAACTTCTAGGTTCATAAATATCTTCAATAAATTATTTAAAATTGGTGACTGAGCATTGAGGGAAAAAAACTACTAAAATGAAAGTAATAAATATTGGATTCAAATAAATTTCAGTATGCACAAGGAAAAAAGCTTGCTACAAAATTTGTAGTAATCGTAATCTAGCAAGACTAGGTCGTAATAAATTGGTACAAGACGCTTTTGGATATATGCTTTAAATTATCTAAGCATGAAAATTTCTAGCATATTTATATATATTTTAAAATATCAATGCTAATTTTCTATTAAAAGCGTCTTTTTGTGTTCAAGGCTCCAAACTTAATAAATTAGTTCACTATATTTTTTATCTACCCCGAAACCAATTCCGGTTGTAAATTTCACGTTTATAAGTCAGAAGGTTGTACAGGTAGTACCTTCATTACAGACCGCACATTCGTTAGCCTATTGTCTGGTATGACTGAAGGAAGACCCTTTCTGCATACCCTTATCTCCTTTATTCCATCTTCTCATCCCATTGTGAGTATTTATAAACTACGATTCAAAGTTCAAATATATGTAAATTCTAAATATAAATAACGTTCATATCCCGATTATCATAAGAAATGTTGATATTTTATAATATAAAACAGATACTTATATTTCAAAATAACTTATGTATTTAAACTCCAATCAATTCATCAACGTTACAGCGTCAAAATTAATTGAAAAGTTTATGAAACGAGGCGGCGCACAGTTCCAAGTAATATATATTCGCTTATTATTTTTAAGCGTAGCAACTTTTCACGGTGCAGTCCAAAAGGAATCTGGAGGGAGGAGCGAGAGGGGGTGCAGAGGAAAATGGGGTCCAGAGGCAAGAGGGGGTGCAGAGGCTGTGCGGCTGTCACTCAAGCTGGCAACTTGTAATTATGAATAATTACCGCAAACCTGTCTCTTTTGTGGACAGGGAACGATTGCCCGGGGCGGGAGACAATGCGCGCAGAAACTTTGCATCGTCTCATTGCATCTATCCATTAACGACTGTGCTATAATATACCAAAGAATTCATAATTTTTATTAATGATATGGGTAACTTTATACACTTTCTTCACGTTGAGTTTATTATAGTTTTAGCATGACTAGTTTCGACCAACAGACTTGGTCATCATCAGATGCAGAACAAAACTAACAAAAAATACAAACAACATATGCTTAAATACAGGATACTGGTAACAATAAAAATTTTGACAAAATTGGACGAGGGTTATACAATTAGTTAAGTTTATGGACTAAAATATTGTGTTTACTGTTTAAATAAAAATAATAATAATTACAACAATACCTAACCTAACCTAACCTAACCCATATCATTAATAAAAAATGGATCTTCACTAATCAAATTCCTTGTCCCTCAACAAGAGTTCATATTTATAAAGAAACACTCCATTGTGCTTTTGGGTTTATTATGCAGTCTTGTGGCTTCCTTTTTGCGAATTCACAAAAACTAATAATGAAACCATGTCTTGTGATTCTACGTATCAGCAAAAAAGTAATTTCTTCAATTTTAGAAATCCTATGGTTGGCAAGGCACAAATTAACATTTTTTCTTCATTATCTAAGATCTATGAATTTATATCTGCAAATAAGTATTTTTTGATTTTATGGCAATTAGTGTTTAATGCATTCCTCGTTATCTGTGCTTGAAGAAAGTTTTCAGTTTCTCTTCCATTACGGATATTATCTAACACGAACGAATTAATGAAAAAATGTATATTAAATATACTACGAAGCTGCGTTCGTTTTAAAGATAAAATCAATATACATGTTTATATATATTTAGAAATTCATTGAGATTACATGAATACCTCTTTCTGATTTTTTTTTTTTTTTGAAAAATGTATTGTATTAATGCATGCAGTGTCAATACAAATCATCACCAGCTTTTGATTCACCTGCCAAGATGGGAATCGAACCGAGAACCGAGACAACGGTCTAACCACTAAGCCATTACACTATATACCATGTATTTTTAAACGCTGAAGCTATAAAACAGTTTTAATTATATGATTATAAAAAAGTTTCTTTTTACTTTGTTCAAAAGAAGTCGGTGTACAGTTTTCTAATTTATTTATAAAGCTTTGTTTAACAATCTTAATGACTAAATTTATAACTAATTTACCACTTTTAAATGAGGTTATTGTATTAAACTTAGAGTATAACATTTGCTTTGTTTATTTGTTAAACTCTAACTGGATACCAGACACACTGCGAGTCGGTCGAGCTCCAACAATTTATAAAACAATACATCAACTAAAGTTTATAACTAAATTAGAGTTGCGTCTGAGACAGGGTTGCTTCAGTTTATATAAATGGAGGACATTAGTCTGGATCAAATTATAAAAAAAACTTTGTCGATCCTATCTAGAAGCTAAACCGTTTTTTGTTGCTAAATACATAAAAAGTTTTTAATGAAACACATTGTATGCATTATATTAGAAGATTACAAATTTTGCTTGACAATTTGGTTTTGAAAAATATTGTTTACTGCAGAATAAAACATGCAAACGTGGCATCGTGCAAAAAGAGTATTGATACCGTTTTTTACATATTTTAATTTACACTGTCTAAATTTAACATTTTCTAAATTTACTATCACATGAAAGGCCCTGCAGTAAGCCCGCAACGCGTGATGCTCTATTCGGTATATAATAATAACACAGCTAATTATGTTATGCGAGGAAGTTATAAATATTATACGCGATTATTACTTAAAGGAACTCCGCGCGCCGCACAGAATATATGAAGGAATTTATCTTGTAATTACTAACCTGAAATTAGCGGATTACGTACACACCGAGGAATTGTCTTCCTTGCACGCGCCGCAATCTACGGACCATAATTCCCCGCTTAAGTTTGCTCCCCGCTTTATTAATTTGAATATTCATGTGTAAACATACAAATAATTATACGGTGTGTGCATTATTTTTTTCGGATTTTCTAAGAGATGACGTTACTAGTATCGAATCGCATCAGGCTATACACATAACATTTCATTGTGAAGCGTCAATGTTGCACTTTTGTTTTCAGTAGATGTCATATCGCTGAAGTGTATACAACATTTTTTTTTGAGCTCTCAACGTGTCAACTTTTGTACCAACAAAACGCGATTTGCGGGGAGCTTTACTTTTCTGTTTCAATTGGAAGAAAAAACCACCTGAAAGTCACCGATTGATATGTGAAGTTTATGGTGAACATGCTCCATCGCAAAAAACGTGTGAGAATTGGTTTCGACGCTTTAACAATGGTAATTTCGATGTGGATGACAAAGAACGTCCAGGCCAACCAAAAAATTCGAAGATGAAGAATTAGAGGCATTGCTCGATAAAGACTCGTGTCAAACGCAAGCAGAACTCGCAAAATCATTGGGAGTTGATCGAGCAACAATTTCAAGACACTGAAAAGCATTGGAAATTATTCAAAAGCAAGGAAATTGGGTGCCACATGAATTGAAGCCGAGAGACGTCGAAAGGCGATTTTGCATTTCGGAAATGCTGCTTGAACGCCACAAAAAGAAGTCACTTTTGCATCATATCATCACTGGTGATGAAAAATGGATTCGTTACGACAACCTAAAGCATAAAAAATCATGGGGTAAGGCCGGACAGGCATCAACATCGACGGCCAGGCCAAATATTCATGGCGCCAAGGTAATGCTGTGTAGTTGGTGGGATCAGAAGGGTGTCATCCACTATGAGCTGCTGAAACCAGGCCAAACTATCACGGGCGAGTTCTACAGACAACAATTGATGCGTTTGAATCGAGCATTGGCAGAAAAACGGCCAGAATATGCGACCAGGCACGAGTCTGTATTTTCCATCATGACAATGCTCGCCCACATGTTGCTAAATCGGTTAAAACCTATTTGGAAAACAATGGATGGGAAGTTCTGCCTCACCCGCCTTATATCCCAGACCTTGCCCCTTCCGACTACCACTTGTTTCAATCGATGCAGAATGCCTTTTCTGGAATACGCTACACTTCTGAACAGGGTATCAAAAATTAGGCTTGATTCTTCCTTGGCTTCAAAAGACGAACAGTTCTTTTGGGATGGAATCCATAATTTGCCCGAAAGATGGGAAAAAGTAGTGGCTAGCGATGGACAATACTTTGAATAGAATATATTGTACCAATTTTTTATAATAAAGCTTCAATTTCACGAAAACATAAATGCTCACACCGTATTTTATTAAATCATTTTAGTAAATCCATATTTTTCATTACTTATATGATTAGGCACATTAGTTCACACAAAGAAGACGATTAAAGAAATTCTCAGAAAAATATCATCGTGATTTGTGTGGGATTTGAAGCCACATCCCCTGGCTTACATGGCCGGTGTATTGACTATTGTAGAATGAGAATTTATTTAATCATCTTCTATATGTGAACTAATGTGCCTAATTATATTAGTAATAATATAATAAACCTGTAATGTGTAATAAATACGCACTTGATTGACGTTCAATCCAAAAAATAGACATACCCATATTTTTCACTGAAATCATTTCAGGAGTTCTCGAATATTTTTCTAAAAACATAAAGTCATCAGTTCCGTACTAATAATGAGTCATATTCTCACCTAGTTACTGTAGTTTAATTAAATAAAAGCACAGAGCTGCAATAGCTGTGAGATTTTTTTTTAATTTCAGGATTTATTTTCAGGATCAAAAAAATTTCAGGCGATTACATGCAATGTGACCAATTAAACTATTGAATATATTTATTATAATAATCATTATAAGTTTGATCTTTTATTAAAATATGTTTTATACTATTCTTAATATTCTTAAAAAAAACCCTTCACTAATAGTCTATAAATTGGACGTGGTTAATTTTATGTTTAATTTTCAATTTAATCAAACATGTGGAATGAAATTCATTACAAACTGTGTTCAATTAATTCTAAAGTTATAGAAGCAGAACATGTATTCGTATATATTAAAAACTAAAGCGTTTTTTTTACTCATCAGTGACTAAAGTTGTATACTTTAATAAGATTTCACTTTAATGTATTTTCTTTGATTATAAACCATCAGAAAATATTCAAAGAGCTCTCTAGGAAAATTATTATAACTGTTAATAATTAAGTATACCTCTAAATCAGAGAGGTTGAAAAAGTGGCCAATTTTATTGAATAAAGTTTTTATTAAAAATATTTAAATTAGCCTGCACCGTTTTCTGACGTTTCAAATAGATATGCTTTCTTCTTAGACTAAAAGAGTTTCAAGCCAACCAAATTTGACATGACTAGTATCTATAAATCTTCAAAAAATAAACTCTACCTTGTGATAAAATTGAAAAGATTTTAAAAACAATGGTTAATTACAATGTTTTCAAAATTTCTGAAGGGGTAAAAAAGTGCTTTGATAAAGAAAGACATCGTACCCCCTAATCTTTTTATTAAAAGACTCTTGCTAATAAATGATAATAATAAAACCCCACGAACGATGACAGGCCAAAAAGGTCAAAATATACTGGGAAAACTTACGAGCGCCGAATATGAAAATGTCGTTTACTAAATATACTGTAAATTGACATTTCTTTATAATGCTACTAACAAAAATATAAATTCTTTCTGAATACAAAATTTCTATGCCCATTACTTTTGTTTGTCTGGTTATTTTTTTACGATTGTCCTGTTATGATCAATATTCATATGAATTCAACTAAGTAAAAAATTTACAATACTTTTTATGTGCACGATCCACATGCGAAATGATTAGAAAAAAATAAGCTCTATCGTCCCTCTAAGCGGCTTAATACAAAAAGTTTTTTTGGGTATAATATTTCTATTTTGCTTCTACTAATATTGTTATTGCAGATAAGATATTTGATATTTCAGATAAGTACTTAAGGGTGTTTCAAATTTCGCGCGATGAGTTTCACTGACAAACGTCACCCCTGTAATCCTTGTATGCTTGCGAGTCATAAGGGAGGGCTTGGCTAAGTCCTTTCGATTACCTCCTTGCTTACTCTTGTGTCAATAGTCCTTTTGATAGAGCCTCATACATCACATTCAATATATCATAACACCACCGCAGCCTGCGGTTTAAAGGAAAAGCATATCTGTGTGTTTGTATATACATATAGTACGTCAAAACATGTAAAATCCAACAACTACACGCACGTTTGTTATTATTCAAATTCAAATCTAATCAAACTAATCCTTATGAAACACAAACATACGAAGACAAAAGGCAAAGCGAATTTACGTGTTAAAACTAACGAACGAATTAAATTTTTTTTTTTTTTTTTAAAGTAAATAATCCTAAAACAACGTTTATATTCGAAGTATATAAAGGTAATGAATATTAATTTAAAAAGTTTGCTACTATACAAAAAAATTGCATTACAATCCTTATGAGGATCTGTAATCCTCAATCGATATTGCACGTGATTCTCAATTGTTTTTTTTAATAATTGATATAAGTAACGCAGATGAAACTAATTTTCATTGTGCTTTTAAAATCATTACATTTTTTGATAATATTCCAAAAAGAAAATAAAATAAATTTTCTACTAAACGTTCAATAAAAATAAAGTTATAAATTTTGTTGATGAAGCCTGAATTAAGTTTTTTAGGTTATTTTTATAAAATACTACTTAGAACTATATGTCAAAAACAATACAATATACGTATTAATCACAAATATTCTGTAAGAAAAACATTTATTATGTACTTTCTATAAATATTCCGTTTAAAATTATTTATAATATTTTTGAGTGCGTTTTATCTCACGAAGCCACAAATTTCACCAACGATCTATATTTACCACTAGATTGTCGCTAGTTATTTTTTTTTAAAAGTAAAAAGTGTTTCTGGATATACGTATAAAAGTACCTTTGTATTTTGTCTTCACTTTGAGTTTATTAAAATTATTTGCATTACTAGTTTCGACCCAATACACTTGGTCATCATTAGATGCTTAACTAAATATGTAAAAATTCTCGATAAACGGAAGTGATTAGTTAGTATAATGGTTAGTAATGTAACCGGTCATGTAAACCAGGGGATGTGGGTTCAAATCCCCCACAAATCACGATGATATTTTTCTGAGAGTTTCTTTAAATCATCTTCTATGTATGAACTAATGTGCCTAATCATATTAGTAATAAACATGTTAAGTTAAGCATCTGATGATGACCCAGTGTATTGGGTCGAAACTAGTAATGCAAATAATTTTAACAAACTCAAAGTGAAGACAAAATACAAAGGTACTTTTATCATTATAATAATGGATCTTCACGAATCAAATGCCTTGTCCTTGAGCAAGATTTAGGATTTATAGTGTTGTAGCGGTTAAGTTTGAACAGACTATACCGTGGTGTCTGACGGATTCTCCTGCCGAGGTTTTTAATTCCGACAGAGTGACGGCGTCGGTCGCGCTCACCTCCGGCGAATCTCCCGATAATTGAATCTGCGACTTGCAAGCTCATCCTGCCTTAATATTTACAGAACTTATTTATTTCCTATCGTGTAAGTAAACACCCGCGGCTGCGTGAGAGAAATCCGCGGCGATGGGAAATCGAATAATATCCGGAGATCCGGCGGCCGAGGAGCCCGGGCTCGTGTTGATAAATGCTTTTAATGCGTGGAAATTGTGAACACAACGACTACTGTAGATTGAATCAAGAAGGCCCAGTGTTTTTATTATTAATATATTAACTAAAAACTCACTTTGAGCCTTTAAACATAGCTCAGAGGTAAATCAAAAGCATTTATATGTGTATGTGTATATGTACGCTTAGACGTATGTATATGTAAGTTACTTTCTCTATTTCTTGTCATTCGCCTTTTTGCATACTTCTATGCATCTATAAGTGCCTCATTCATACTTTTTCTTCATCATGTGCTTCTTCTCAGAGGATGTTGGCGACCATTTCACTGAGCATATACTCATGCTAAGCCAGTGTTCATGGTTTTCTAAGGGGAAAATAATGTAGTAGGTACCCGGGTCCTTCTACACCAGTGATTCTCAAAGTGATCCCTACGGACATCAGGGGGTCTTTAGAAAATAAAAATCGATTTGGGGGTCCCTGAACAACGTCACGGGGTCCGCGCAAGGTTTAATAAAAAATTAAAAAATGTGACACATTTTTATTAATATGGAAGCTAAAATAAATAACAATGAATACATTATTGGCGATATTTACGTCCTAAGTAAAATATAAATATAGACAGTTGCATAAAATACAAGTAATAACAGGTATCGCGGTGAGTCAGGTAAGTTTATACAGGAACGCAATAGAGTCGATACTTGCACCAAATATAATATGAATTTATGTAGTTTTTCACCTAGGGTCCCTAGGCAAGTTTTGACTATGAAAGGGGGTCCGTGGGCCAAAAGAGTTTGAGAGCCACTGTTTTAATAGCATTCAATTAAGAATATATCTATATTAAAAAAAATAATTCCTTTATATATGTAACGTCTTACCCAAACATGAATAGAAAGTCTCGCATTAGAAACAATTCAGCCTGACATACCTGAAACAAAAATAACATGTTTAGATGTATACAGATATCCGCAATATTCGGCTACACGTTGCGTTGTATTTTGAATCCGAAAATATGTTGTTTTCTTCCCGAGACGAATAACCCGAAACTACAAGCAGAACAAAACTACTTAGACGAAAAACCCCAGAGTTTTATTATCACTAAAGTAGCGCGGCCTAGTAAAAAGTCCCCTTCGATAAGGCCGGGCCGGGAAGTCGCGACCACATGTGCTCGGACGTTTATGAGACTCTTGGATTCTTGAAGAACTGCTGAAGAAGTCTGCTGGCTTTTTAAGGCGCCATTACGCCGTTATATATTTTTTACTTATTGTAAATTGATGAAGCGTTACTTTTTTAACTCCAAAGTTTTTCCTGTCACACGTTGAACGCACTTGAAGTTTTTTTTTTTGTTTCGTTTTTTTATACTATGGCGTTATACTATATATACACCGCTAACTGCTTAATGCATATTAAAACTGCAAAAAAACACATGATATTGGCATATTTTTTTAATTACAATAAATAGCCAAATAGATAGATGATTGTAGCCTGGCGTAGAGTTCAGTAAAGCTATAAACTCCACTCGTGACTGGTATCGATATTTCTTTATTATATTATTTATTTCAAACAATTTTTTTTAATTAAAACGAAAATAATTGAATTTGCTGTGTTGGACAGTTAACTTTGTGAAATTTGTTATAATTTCATTATAAAATGTATACTGTGGACAAGAGTGCATGCACACAAATGAACAATATAAGCCAGGTTACATATAAAATGACAAAAATAAATACCAATTTAAAAATATGTTCAAATGCGAGATTTGCAAATTGAATAAAAATACATCGAAAGCATGCATTTTAATTTGATTGCATGTTTATTTCGAAAATTTTCATTTATAGTTTCGTTGCGTAGTTGCATCTTAGATGCTACGATTTATTTATCGATTTGCTATGCTGAATTGAAGTTTTATGTTGAAATGTTAAAAGATTTATAGACAGGTACTTTATTTATATTTTAGTTTAAAGAAGTAGAAGTTTTTATGGAAAATCACAAACTCGGGAGCTTTTCTAACAATAACACATTTAAAAACGCTAACACATAAATTGGCCTATATTACGAGGTGTTATAGTTTTGAGATATATGGGTATAAAAAAAGTATGTGATTGTAATTTTCTAGCCACTTATTTGCATATATTTTCTGTTGACACAATCACAAACCATAGTTGACAATCTTTCCTAAATCTGGTATTTACACAACAGTTGGTATATATTAAGAGCTATTGTGGTTTTAAGACCAATGGGTGTATAAGGCTTATGCCTTATCTCCCTCCTGGAGACCGGAGCCTCGTGTGAACTCCGCCGCCATTCAAGTGTGAAGTGTACTGATGAAAGGGACACCATGATGTCCTCAACAGGCCTGTAGTCTGAATTGGTATCATGTGTCGAGCTTAACCTGACTGAATATTCGAGGCTATGGTTAAAAACATTTCACAAGAATCTATATCCAGAGCAAATTTATTTTTTATAAAAATTATCATGTGCATGTTTTTAGACAACTCTCCAAAGTTGACAGTTACTCTATTTTTTATATTAAAAATAATATTTAAATAATTTTTAATTTTATATATACCAAGAAAAATTTTATATAATTTGATAGCTATGTACTTTTTCATGCAAACAAAATTATGAAACATTCAACATCAGGTATATATTAAAAAAGTGAACTATGATTGTATACACCAAAGAAGAAACAAGGATATACTTGATTTTAATTTATTTATTAGCGGCTGGTTTCTTTATAAGTTATCCAAACGCTTGATAATTCTATTCCGCTTTCATATTTTAATTCATTTATTAAAAAAATCGATTCTCGACTGCTTCAATATTTACGTCAAAAAGAAAAACTTTATTTCAAAGAACTTGAAACGACACGTAACATCCATATTAATATAATAAATGTCAGGGCTCGAAATTTCAATGAATTGGGTCTTGCCATAAAGTACGTAGTAATTTATTAAAGGGGCGAAATGAAAAAGAAATCTGTTGAAATTCAGTAGGTTCGTGTTAAAAGAACGGATGCTGCGTCGACGCAGCGTGCATTTTGATTAATCACACCACTAAGACACAAAATTTCATATTAAGGGGCTGGACTTGGATTTTGACGAATATTATATAAATGAAAAAAAAAATTACATTGAAAACGTAAGAAAATTATTAAAATTACTTCATTTTTTAAGTGCTTTTCCTCAGAAGGGGTCATTGAGATCATTTCACTGAGCATATACTCATGCTGAGCCAGTATTCATGGTTTTCTAGGAGTCCTTCTACATTAATTAATAATACTATCACATATAGTATTATAAAATAACAATATACTATACATAACCATATTTGGCACGTCAATCAATAATCAAAGTAAAATGCTGAAAAAAACAATAAATAAATCAAAAGTATATCTAAGGATTTTTAATGCAGAGATATTTCATGTTTTAAGGTTTTAAAACCGCTGGTTAAAATTAAATATAACATGAATCGCTGGCCAACCACCAGTTAATGCAATTATTTTGCATAAATTTGTTCGTAAGATTTGGCGTAAGATAGGTGTAATTTGAGTCTCCCAGTACCGGTACCGAAACGTCGGAAGACTCAAATCACAGCATTATCAAATATATTTTTTAATTATCTAAGAGTTTAATATTTTTTACAAGGACCTTAAGAACGAAGTAACAACATATAGCTGTAAACCGTTAAGAAGTCATCTGGGAGTGGAGAGCAAAAAAACACGAAATGTGCGTGCCATGTGTACGGGCGCGGTGGAAAAAGCGCGAGTCGTAAGATAATAAACAAAAATCCCGCACATCGACCGTTATTATTCCGATTTACATAATATCAACATTCCTACGGCGGCCGGGGACTGGCGCCTTCTAATAAAAACAGAAACTTCGTGAAACATTTTCTTTCGGAGCACTGCGCGGCCTGGTTGAATTAATTATCAAATCTAAAGCAAGTGCTAGTTAAAGGGTGACTATATATATAAAATAGAAAATAAATTAATAAAAGTTTATATTATTATAGTTTATTTTCATCACAAGTCTTATCGCGAAATGAATTGCTCTTTCAGGGCCGAGTATTTTTCAATTGCAGGTTATCAGTGATTAACATTTATATAACGTTTACTAATATGATTAGGCACATTAGTTCATACATAGAAGATGATTTAAAGAAACTCTCAGAAAAATATCATCGTGATTTGTGTGGGATTTGAACCCAACATCCCCTGGTTTACATGACCGGTGTACTAACCCTTGTACTAACGAATCACTTCCGTTAATCGAGAATTTTTAACAATCATACTCTACATATGAACCAATGTGCCCAGGCCAACCAATATTTGTTAGTACACCGGCCATGGAAGCCAGGGGATGTGGGTTCAAATTCCACACAAATCACGATGATATTTTCTATGTATGAACTAATGTGCCTAATCATATTAGTAATAATATAATAATCCCGTAATGGGTAATAAATACGCATCTGATTGACGTCCAATCCAAAAAAATAGACATACGTATTTATATAACGAGTTAGAACCGCATTAGACAGCTATCGCCTTTTACTGCTAATGGTCTCTTTTTTAGTGAATAACCTAGTTAATAGATCCATAATTTAGATTATCTATTATATATTTTAATGCGTTCCAAACTAATAAATATTATATAACACGTGGATATACAAAGTGGGTTGTTTAAAAAGAAATTAAGTTCGCAAGGGTTTTTGTATGGAATACGGTGAATGCAGTCACCCTTAAAGCTGAATTTGGGAGTTTCTTCTAATTTATGCGGTACCCTCGCCCCGGCAGCTGACGGAAGATGGCGGCGCCGTCCCGACAACATGGCTTCCAACTTTCGCAATAACCTTCCAGATTTATTGCTGCCGAAATGTCCAGACTTATTCTGATCCATTGTTAAATAATTAGCAAGTTCTATCGTTCGTTATTTAGCTCATCAGAGGCGCTGCTACGTATTAAACTTCTAGATATCAATTTTAACCACGTCACGGCCGATGAACATACGTTATTAATTTTTTTTAAAAATGCACACTTACGTGAAGACAATACAAGTAGATTTTTACAGCTGTCTACTCATTGTTGATTATTAGAAGGCTTTATCCAACGCTATGTTTTTCGTCTTTGAAGCAGTTCATTCTAATACCTCTATATACAATTTATTTGATTTTACAATACACATAAAAGCACTTTAAATAATACTCAAATTTTCGCCGCTTTTTTATTTGTCCATATTCACTTTATTTACTTATTTATTAGTTCTATTCAATAATTTTATTATAAAGTAGATATTTCTCGCTCGAGGGCGGAATTATATTAATAATTATCAATATAATGTATTTGTAAGAAAGCATGAACCGTATATGAATAACCACTTATTTATTTGAAAGTAAAGTACGTAATTTATTCTGAGTACATCTCAAATCTCAGAGCATACGGTAAACTTTCATAAAAAATTACAGCATGTGAAAGATTTCAGGGACTACACCAAAGCGATCGAGGATTGAGTGGGTCAGATTCATAAAGAATCACCGACCATAAAAGCAAATGGATTCAATTCAGAGCAAACAATGGGCGGCCCAAGACAAATATAAGTAAGTGGAGCGGGGAGAGGGAGGTGTGCGGAGATTTGAGTTCCAGCAAAATGTGGTGCAATTAAAAGTTGTGGCCCCCCTCTCCCCCCGTCCTTTCTGCCTTGCTTCCATCAGCTGAGATAAAGCCCGGCTTCTATTGATGGAAATTTGCAAAGGGATCCGTGGAGCTTGTGCAGTGTTTACATATATTGGATAATACAGGCGAGTGTTGGAGAGAGGAGTGCAACTAGCACACTTGCTTCCGATGTCACTAATTAATTTAATATCGGACTTTAAAAATAAACAAACCGAGAAGAGACCGAGCCAAAGAGGGCATCATTTCCTACTCGATTCGGATTATATCATTTTAATTAATTCAATCAAGTAAAACACACAATAAGCACTTATTTTGAATAATACGTTTTATACAGTTTACTTTAGTAAGCGACTCCTTTAAAAGCAAGTGCGACGAATTATCAGATATGTAAAATAGAGCTATAGCCAATAAATACCGTCTCAGACAATAAAAAAGTATTTAATATAAAATACCTTAAAAATTAAAAAAAAAAAACAGTATACAATTGTTAAAATTTAAATTGTAATATTAAAATTTGCTATCCGCCATGTTATCCGATATCATCTGCACATCAAAATCAAAGAAATTGAATGTAACCTTGAATAGTTTGGTAAATCTAAAACCTGGTATAAATATTACTCCCTCCAATGTTTCAACGGGTCATCATCAAGGATTTGACATTCCCCGGATAACTGTAGACATTTAAAAAGAAACGTGGCATAACACACATGAATGTGGTATTCATAACAACAACAGCCGCCAAAACCTACGAAAAACTATATTTAGTCCTAGTATTATTGAATAGCTAATTAAAAATTAAATAATAAATAAAATTCGCTGTAAGCCTGGGCTAAGGCACTAAGAGCAAGACTAAACGAACTTTAGTCATGTCCTGCTTTCCAGCGAAAGTAATCGTTCTGATTTTAATTTAATCGAGACGATTATTTTTAGAATATTCTTCAGCTCAAATTAATTATTTTTAATTTTGATTAGGACTGCATATTTCATTTTATTATAAGAAGGTTGCGGTTGATTTTTGACTGAGAAAGTTTTCAGTGTTTTAAACCCGACGACTGAACCGAGAGTTTTATTAGATAAAACTCTTGGTTCGCTTGGATTTGCTCAAGAAAGCTTCATTATTATCAACTGCTTTTTAGAAAATAAAATGAAAAATATTTCGCCGACTATGAAATAATTTAATTTAAACTGAAATCAACCGAATATATTTTTTTTTTACTTTGTCAAATACGTTTGATTATTTTTATAAAATTTATTCAAACAAAGTCGATTGTGCCCACCTTTTTACCTGAATGATGGGTTTTACGGGTGTCTAAAACCATGGCGTATCGGGTAATCCGAGCCGACAGTTTTTTCTTGTTTCAAACTGTTGTAGATCAAGTAACCACGAAACTGAACAGAGATGTCTGTGTTTTGGGACGAGAAATTTATACCACGTAGATATACGAACTACATGAACATCTGTGTGTGTCTATTTATTTTTTGTAACCTTTGTACGAAGAACAACTAATTCACAAAAATAAAAATTAATCTGAATGAAGTGATTTGTACCAACTCGATCAAACTAAAATATGCATTACAATAATATCTTCGGTTAGTTAAGGGTCTAGGTCCCATAATCGAGTTTTTTTGATCATTTTTTAATCCGTTTTGCGAAAAATCGACTGCACCAATCAAACATATTTAAATGCAAAAAGCTTGATACATCTCTTCTTCCGAACACAGTATATTCTTATTTCTTATAAATTTACTATTAATATGATAAATATGTGTTTTCCGATTGAAGTGTAGGAATTTGGAGATTCGTCCTGTACATTTTCCAAGAATCCTAAACATTGAAGTCTTTTTTTTAATAGGAATTGAAAGATTAAATATAAACCATGTGCGTCTTATAAATAAAAATAAAAAAATCTTCAACAAACTTTGGTTTTGAAAAGTCGTCATTTTATCCATTTTTTTACGACATAGAAAAATAAAGTGACAATTAAATTAAATTAATGACACGATTTCGCCAGGTAATGGACTACCTCTGGTGTTGGACACCAGAGGCAATTAAAAGGCTAGAAGCAATTGCCTTAAGGATTGTACTTACCACTGAGCCATCAATCTCAATTTTATATTTTAATATCATGCATACATACTTATTACCATATAAGGAAAATAGTACAAAAATACTAGAATATATGTTTAAGCTTTTGTATAAAGATATTTTCAAACATCCTGCGTGTACGGCATCAATTATTTATAAGCATAAAAAAAACAACTTAGTCTTAAATTAAATGATTCTGCAAAGGAAAAGATTGTCTTGTTAGGTTTGTTTCACCTGACACATATTGGGCATACGAGAGTAATTAACATCAGCTGTAGTGCAGGTTTAACGAGCTCATATATTAAGAAACGTAATCTAAGAATAAGTTCGTTTAGTAAAAACAACTAAGCATGAGATAAAATTTAATATTCCGGTTAGCTGCGTTTGTTATTGCTCGTAAGATAATGTTAGGAAAACGTTAAGGTCCTGCCCGAAGGAGGAGAAATACTGCGCAATATAAGTACCTATAAAATTTTCCGGGTTTGTGCTTTAACCCGGAGGATATGGTCAGTTGATTCTCCTGCTATTGTGGCCTGCGTGGGTTCGTTCTGGAAATTAGTAAAGGCGCGGTCACACGTTCGGTCGATTACGGTAGCCCAGCACATAATATCACCAACGTATTTGTATGTAGTATACATTCAACATTTGATAGAAAGTTTTTGTTATAAACATACTAACAAAATTATAATAAATTTTTTATTGCATTGTGTTTAAAAAAAAAAAAAAAAATGCTGGATTCTCTTTGTTAAAAAAAATAATACATTTTTAAAGTCTACACGTAATATTTTAACCATTCATTTATTTTGGAGAATTACCTTTTTCCTTGAGTTTGAAATTACTGAATTGGTCTTGTATTTTGAATGTTTACGTGTAAATCTACAACCTTCATTACGGCATGCTTTTATCTATATATATATATATATATATATATATAAAACGCAAAAAAAAAAATTGTATGTCCGTCATAGGCTTTGAAACCATCCAACTGATGTGCCCCAAAACGATATAATTTGAAAGGCAATAAATAATACGAAGAAACTTTGAGACTATTAAAACACTGCATTAAATACATTTGGTCTATTAATTAAGTCAATTTTCGACATCTGTAAAATCGACATCGTTCCTCGCAAAAAATTTGAAAATAGACGAAATGAAGATCGCGCATAATACGAACTTTCAAAACAAAATCACTGATCTGTCATTTAAAACAGAGAGTTTTATCATTTGAGGTTATCGTGTATATAAAAATGGCACCGAAAAGAGCTGTAATTGAAAGAAATACAGCAGATGCGAAACGAAGAAGAGCCGAAAGAGCAGCTGAAACTGCCGAACAACATGAAGTGCGTTTGGAGTCAAAAAGGTTGAGAGAGCAACACTCAAAAGCCGTAGAAACACCAGAAAAACACAAAGCACGTCTAGAACAAGTTCGATTCAGAGCTGCTGAAACTCATCAACAGCATGAAAACAGCGTAATAGCACACGCCGGGAACCTGCTAGTTATTAATACCGATGTTGTGATTCCGAAATGCCATTATAAGCAAAAGCGTTGACTTGACGAAAACTGCCTATTTTGATAATGATTAAGTACATTTTTTCAAATATTGAAAATTGATTAAAGAAACGTTCAGAAAAATATCACCGTGATTTGTACCCACATCCCCAAGCTTACATGGTCGGTGCATTACCAATTATACCAACGAATCACTAGTACTAGGTAAAAAAAAAATTACAATCGTATCCTATAAATGAAACAACGTACTTATTATGCCAATAAAATATTGTCAGGGTGCCAAATCACGATGATATTTTTCTAAGAGTTTCTTTAATCAATTTTCAATAGTTGAAAAAATGTACTTAATCAATAAAATCTGTATAGGCAAAATCGGACTTCCTGTGAGACGGTCTTCACAAAAAATCAATAATATATTTTGCATATTTTATTTACACGAATATTATTGGTAGTTAATATTGAATATATAAGCAATATAACTGTGCACCTGCCATATATTTTTATTTTTAAAAATGAAACATTGAATAAACCCAAATCACCGGAATCGGACTGCTCGCGCGTGTGCTCGTAACCACAGCCGCGCCTCGCGCGTGGCAGGTGCGCGCTGGCCGGACGAATCTGTCTTGTTTTTGGAAGCCACTGAGGCTCGCTGAGGGTCGTGCTCCCGAATAAATTAATTTAAATTCCGCTGAGAGTTGAAGGCTATTTATTTGTTTGCGATAAATTATTTATTTTCTATATAAAAAAAATTATTATACTACGAAAGCAAATTAAATCACATAATAAATTTCAAGTTTTTATTGTAAATTTTATAGCACGTACTCAATTTTTTTTGTAAAAAATTTATGAATACAGTAATACCCCGCTTTACGCGAGGGATACGTTCCGGAAAAAATTGCGTTAAGTGAAATTCGCGTATATCGGGGTTTACGATTAAACATACATACAAATACGAATCATTTGAATCAATCACTTTAATTCTAAGAACACTTTATGCAGTATTACTTGTTATTTTTACTGAAAAATGCATCTATTGTCTTTTGGGTAGCGTTTCTTTTACGTTCTTGTAAAATACGTTCATAACACCCAACGCTGTTTTTAATTGTTAAAAGAAGTCAATGACTACATTGTGTTCATACACATTCTTAAAATAAGAAATTCGCGTAATGCGAGGCATTTTAACGCGCATAACGGGGTCGCGTAAAACGGGGTATTACTGTACACTATTTTCCCCAAAAGTATTTTCACTCTATATGTTTGAAAATGGCATAAATCAATACACAAACAAAAAAATCTTTGGGTCGTATCTCCATACCGCATAATTTCTCAAAAAAATCCATTATTACTGTAATTTAATTTCGTATACACTTTGTAACAAGAACTAAAAAAAAACCTTTTGTGACCACTTATTAATATCACGGGCGGCATCATTTTTAGGAAAAAACCCTGAGTAAATTTCAAGAGATACAATCACTTGCTACATTTAATTTGCAAAAATTAAATAAGATCTGCTTGTTTATTTTTTACATCAGCGCAAACACATTTCACATAACGACTGGAATAAGCGCAGAGCGGAGCACAGAACAGAACAGAAGAGACACATCCCTCCCTGCTACTGGACTTCCGGTTCGCTTGCTCTGACCTCTGAGGCAGGCTTTTGTGGTCCTTCCGGTAGTTTCAACTAATTATATTAAAATAAAATATTAATTAAAAGTTCGGGCTGGGACTGAGATACGAATATTTTGAAAAATATCGTGATAAAACTATATGTGCGAAGTGTGCGATTTCTTTATAAACGAGGTACTTAACACATATTATTCTAAAGCCTTAATTCTGAAAGTGACGTTTTGGCTTTAGTGCAAGTCATTTTTAAGGAATAAAATTCTTTTGACACAGTTAAACATTATGTTTGATTACAGATCAAAGATAAACAATATTATTGAGCACTTATTTGAGCAGTCATATTTAAAACGTGTATCCAACATATATACAAGACCAACTGTTTTTTTTTGAGACGACAAATTTTGTATTGGTGATTATTACGTTTTTTGCATTGTAAAGGCAAAACCGTGTCATTATTATTCATAAGTAATAATGTAGGCATATATTCTAACATTTTTATAAAATATTCAGTATCATAACATCTTTTCAGGCTTGCGGGGTGTGACGCGCGTCCTTTGACTTAGTGGGCGTTTTTATATCTCCGTCTACTGAAAATTTCCCCCCAGGTTGTGTTCATGGCACGCCGAGGACTTGGCAGCTGACGTTCGGAGATGTCCGAGAGGGCCTGACATTATCATTTAGATGGTGAAGTCTCGAGATAATAATAATAAAAAAAACAAGTGAAAACAGAGATCACAGTGAATACCAAAAATTTTGAGACCAATTATTTTTAAATGCTCGTAATATATTTTTTGTACACTGTCATATTATATATTTAGAGTAGTGTGTATTCTGAATATCTCCCTATATCAAATTAAGGATATAATGTCTTATACGACATTTTGAGTCAGATGACTTCCGTAAGCCAAGTCAACAATAAAAAAAATATTTTCAAAGAGTACTTCATAATTTATATTTACATGTCAGACATAGCCGTATTTGATTCACATTCTAATAGTGAATTGGACGTTCTATAAGTAAAATAAATATATAATTATATAATATACATTTAAAAAATTATAAACAATTATAATTTTCTTGTAAAACAATCTTATCATAAGAATGTCAATCAACAGGCATAAAACTGGGTAAAAACTAAACCGTCTCCTGAAATTTCATTCTGCTTTAGTCTCCTGATAAATTACATTCAGGGGATAAACTTTTGTTTCTTTTTATAAAAAAAGACCTCAATTTAAATTAAAATTTTCTATTTAGTTAAAAAAACTATATAACACATACAATACAGGTTCAAAGTTCAATTGAAATAAACTGGCGACTATCAAACTGAACTGGCGTTATTTCAAAGCTTCAACTACACCATAGTGCGAATGATAGGCTCTACTTAGAGTAAAGGCTCATGTGCACAGTGGCATCAATCGGCAGATGTCCGGGGCCAGTCTCCGGCAGATGCCGCGCACAGTGTGCAGAGACGATTGCGTCTCATTGCCCATGTTTCAATTGAATGACGCCGTCACGACTTGTAACCCTTCCGCGTCTAAGCTTAAAATTTATACTCTACTATAATAATATCCATTGTGTGTGTGTATGTTTCATTTATTGGTTTTCTATAGAATATCTTAAAAGATACAACGCTGATTTTTTGCACGTAAGTTTAGCAAATTTTTCCGCAGCTATGTGCCGAATTTCAAGACGATAGGATAATATTTTTATTCATAAACTATAAAATATGCTTTAGCGAGTTTCAATATGTACGAATTATATGATTCTGTTGTTCACCGCGAGAAATTCAAATTTAGAACTTTTACAAAAAAAAACAAATTTTGATGCTTAGAAGTTTTCAGTTTATGTCAGCTTGGCACAAGTACCAATTTTTTTTTTTTTTTATATAAATTGCGTTATAAATTATTAATCACATCGTTAATAACTCAAAATAACACCGTCTACGCACAGCAAACGTAATTCAAAAAGAATTGCACAATTGAACGTGATAAAGACTGCATCAAATAAAGAACAGTGCAGTGAAAAGTGATGCGTTGTTTGTGACACGAAATGTGACACAAATGTCAAGCAATGAATTGGAAGGAAAACTTGAGCAGCGTCTTCTTCAAATTCGAGTACCCAGCTATTCGAGTATTCAGCCAAACATATGTTCAAACACTATTGCATCGTTCATCAAACACGTCATTCTGTGACGTAAATAAAATGCTTTTCCGCATATTTAATTTTGCTGCTGACCCGTATCGCCAACTTTGCACTATTAAAATTTCGTTAACGTGAAAGGTTTGCGAAACCGGTCACCAACAAAATTGAACTTATCGAAATATCACCCAAATATTTTTTTTATTAAAATGACATTCCACCAATTATTATCTGTCAAAAATATTGAATACATAAAATCAATATAAGATTGCAAAGTGTTTGAACTGGATTTTTAACTGTGACATGAATTTATAGAGTATTATTTAATCTCAAATAATATGTTAATATCGTCTTGCTAGCATTTTTTTTTTCTTCTGATTTTCGCCGTATCAAATTTATCTAATATACCAATAAGAGCTTCAATTCTTCTCATCCTATATTTGATCATTTTTCGTATTTTAATTATATCATTGCAATTACGCAATTTAGAATTACACTACCCAAAAAGTAGAAAATAGATTTTATTATTGAAATCATCCAAACATATTTTTTTAATGATATTTTATTTAATATATAAAGTCTTTACTTCCAGCAGGGTTAAGTCAGACTACGTGAAACGGAATAAGCTACGAACATCTGCTCAATAACGAGGACATGTTGAAAATTAAAGCCGTGTGTAGAAATATGCACCGCCGCAGTGTCAGTAAAAAAATACGCAATTAATTTACAAGATAACCGTTTGGCATCCATGTTTTTATGAGCTGTTCTTTATTTTTATTGTATTTATTATTATAATGGGTAAATGGAATCGAGTTTCAACTAGTACAAACAACTTATAACAGTACGGCGGCGTCCTTTTATTTTGCCTGTTTTGAAAAACATAAAAAGGTTCATTGATTGTGTATAGCCGGTTAAGTCTGTGTTATAAATTTAATTTTAAAAAATTGAATTTTTCCTATATTAAATATGTGATTGTGCATCGCTTGAGTAGTTAACAAGTCATACTCTATATTATAAGTTACGCACAAATATGATGAGGATTATTAATACAATTTTTCAAATAAATCGATTACAAAACCATAACTGAATTATTCAATTCTTAGTTATAATATATAAATATATTTATCAAAGCAAGAGAGTTATTTATTTTCAAGAGATTTGACAAAATTACGATAGAAGCCGATGCAAGTTTTCATTCAGATATCAATTCATAGCTTTGATTCTTACAAATTCTCTCAATACAACATTCAGCAAAGCTTTAATTAAAATTTGCAACTCTGTCCCTGAATAGTAAAAGCGCCTCTCTGAAAAACATTCAAATCTTATAACCGAAGTAATTAAAAAGCTTTCAGTCGATCGGAGATCTTTGAGAAGTTTCCAAAAAGGGATTTATTTCTTGCGGAAAGCGGAAGTACAAGTGGAAACTTTATTGGCAGACCGTTAGTTTCCGGTAGCTGTTTTTTTTTTTTTTGTATTTGTGAAGACCGAATCGAACCCATTTAATAGGATTATTAAATTATTATATCTTGAACATGAAATTTGTGAAGCTTAAAAACAGGAACCGATATTTCATGAATTTATAAAAACGGACGGCCTTATATATATATATACGTAATAGAAAAAACCGTACTAAATATATTAATAATCTGTATTTTTTATTATTTTGAGTGGGTCTCAGTGGCTGAGCTGCTTTATGAACTTCTTTTAAGCAATTAAAAAATAATAATATATATCATGTTTGATCATACACTCAATAAAAATTTAGAATAGTTGTCAGTGCAATGTGTTAAAAGCACTTAAATAACGCAAGCGATTATGTAAATGTATAGTATTTATAAAATGTTTGATATTATAGATTATACATAACCTATGCTACCTAATATACTAAATATTTATTTAGGTGATAAGAAGCGTACAAACTTCAATAATTGTCTGATATTTAGGGCCAGGTGTTGGGAGTTATTTTAAAGAAATGAAACACACATTTAATAATTGTGTTGAGTTGAACCAATACGAGATTTAGTTTATTGTGAAGGTGAGTTCACCTCTAAGAGCACATATAGAGTCCTTAGCATTAAATACTAAAAAATACGTATTGACCAAAATCTTCCTAACCTTAATTAAATATGAATATGAAAAATAAATAAAAATCACATCTTTGTGATTTTTCCTTATTTTTGAAGAATATCAGGATATGCTTATTATAATCGACTGCAGGATATTACTCTCGCGGAAGTCTGCAGGTGCTGGTGTAAATATAAACCACCATGGTTCCGTTTATGGCGGTGCAATTTATCTGACGGGGGCGCTAAAAGGATCTGTCGAGAGGCACTTGTGGCACCCCCTCCTAGAGCCCACCCCCGGAAATAAGTGCCCGTCGGCTGTTCCTTCCGGAGTTTACGGTGATCACCTCACCTGGACCGAACACACCGCGAACACGACCAGAGCTATGTGCAACTATTTAATAATAAAAAAAAAATTAATTAAAAATAAATATTTTTTAATATTTCGCGACTAGTTTCGCCGGCATCCTGATTGGCCATTTTCAATCAACGATCTCCAGTCTGCTTGAAGATGACAAACTTGCATGTTGGTGAAACTATTCGCGTCAATGAAACAAAAGTGGGAACTTCACTGAATATTTATTTTTAACAAAAAAGTATTCATTTCCGTGAAAAGGTTTATTTTTTCTACAAATTTTAATAACTAATGAGTAATTCATAGTACTTAAAATTTTGAATCTTTTCGTTTTTTCAACAACTTAATTTTTTTTAAATGTATAAATAAGGAAAATATTTTTATTGCTACCTCAACAAGGTTTTTTTTGTTTTACTTTAATTCAAAACCAAATTAATTTAATATAACCAAACGTACAAACGATGAATGAGTATGCCTGAGAAAAACCCACCAAAATTAACAAAGTATAATTTTCAGCCTTAGATTACTCAAATACCTTTAAATGCTTCAAAATACAAGGAAACCGTTTAAATATTTTAAATAAATCGTTAAGTAACATAAATACCAACCAAAATGATGCTACAAGTTTCTCAAAACAATACAATAATGTAATTATAAATCCTTTGTTCTTGGGTTTTATTCCGAGTTTCATACTAAAAATTAAAAAAAAGTCGAAAGGATTTTTCAAATCTACGAAGATACTCTAGAGCCGCAAGAAGAAACGCGGCACAACATCCAAGAACGCATTTTAAATATTACCAACAGCCGCCAAAACGTACTAACTTATTTAAAAAAAACCCTTCGTTTTTATTATTCTCCCATTAAAAAATATTCAAATTTGAAGAATAAAAAAATAAAAGATAATAAATAAAAAAAATTATACAGTTTATAATAGACATTCATAGTTTTATTATAAAAAATTATGATGCATAGATATATTTTATTACGAGCAAGTAATTTTTTTATTTTGCAAAGATAATACGACTGAAAAAATATAATTATTGACTTTATATAGTTAAGGGTTAAAATCGTAGTAGCAACAGTTAACTTCAAGGAGGCTTTTATAATTTTCGTAATTAGGTATAATTTTGAGAAAAATTTATACGTTATCGTGAAAAGAATGCCGTCAAAAATTTTAATTAAAACATATAAATAGTACAGCCGAATATAAATTTAGTATTCCGATGGCGACATCCGCGCTATCGATAAATTTACTGCCGAAAGTACTCCTCATTGAACTTGTCCAAAACTTCAATAAAATATTAACTTTTATTGAATTTCAAAGTAATGTGCCAACTTCTCGGAAGACACTTAATATTGAAATCCACCCCTGTTATCTCAAGCCAGAATCCGATTCTCTCTCCAGATTATAACCCAATAAAAGAAACCAATAATACATCCTCCTTTGAGTTATGATAATATTAACATTCATAATTGAATTCTCAGAAGTTTGTAGAATTGTAATTAACAAACTTTGAAAAAAAAAAAATGCACTTTAACTATAATTATTATTTTAAAAATAACGATTCTTCATCTTGCCTTTAATTTTTCATACTATTTGTGCCAAATTCGACATTAAAGATGAGAAAACATTTATTATGTATCTTATTTTGCTAATATAATTAGGCACATTAGTTCACACATAGAAGATGATTTTAAAGAAATTCTCAATAAAATATCATCGTGATTCGTGTGGGATTTGAATCCACATCTCCAGGCTTACATGGCCAGTGTACTGACCCTTGTACTAACGAAACACATCCATTAATCAAGAATTTTTAACAATCATACTCTACATATGAACCAATGTACCCAGGCCAACCAATATATATTAGTAGATAATATAAACCTGTAATAGGTAATAAATACGCATTTTAATGACGTTCAATCCAAAAATAGACATATCTTATTTTGATCAGTTTTTTTATAAATAATAAAAAATTTCTAACTTCTTGAATGTAGCAAAAAAAGTTTCATGAATATTTTCGCGGGGCTCACTTTTCTGATTTATAACTGCAACAGGTAGAGGATTTATCTCCATTTCATTTATGTTGACACGTTCACTTTGTCACTCAGTTTATGGTTGAATAGAAAGTGTTTCTCAGAATTCTGCAGTATTTGCGATATTCCGAATTCCCACGCAAAATTTGATAAGAAAACACAATTCGTAGAACTATATTTCCTGAACGGGTAACTGTTACTTTTATAATGACATACGTTATCATGACGAGATAAATATCAATATTTGTATTAACATAATATCATATTTAAGTGTAGCCTGCGTGTACATGAAATATGTGATAAAGCGATTAATTTAATGTTTGAATTTATTCTGAAAATTACTTGTGAATAAATGAACATGTGAACTTGCATATAGAAGATGCAATTGATAGTTAGTAAATTAATTGATACAGATCTATTAGAACAATCTCCATTTACCTAACACAAGTAGCTCATTAAAGTCCGTAAAAGTTACTTGATCTTTTCTGTTTATTGTCATGAATATAATTTAATTCAAACATAATAATAAGTGTCTAAAATCAGCAGGTTGAAGAGCAGAATAGTTTAAAACACAGACCATACATACGACAGTAAAAATCAGAACGTAAAAAGCGAATTCTTTCTTGTAAGGACACAAGCGCAAGTAAAACCTGTATGTATAAAGCTGGATCAAATTAGTCAGTTTGGATTAGGTTCCAAGAAGGATCTCTCGATCAAGAGACTGTGATCTAACCACCGAGCCAAGCTAAGCCGACCAGAGTTTAAATATATACTGCAAAGTACGCAGCTTTACTTTTTAGGGTGATAACGTCGTATGCTTTGAAGCACCTCTATAACGCGTAATTTTTTCGAAGTCATCTTTTCTGTAGGACTTCTTCCAGGTACACATGCTAATGCGAAAGCTTTTCCAGAGCTTTTATCGCCTTTAGAATTCACAGAAAAAAAACACGTCTACAGTTAGATTATAATAATTCCGTGTTTATTTGACTATAAAATCTTCGTTTGTGCCGGTGATGAAGCCTGAGTATGTTTTTGTATAATAAATTCTGTTTAGTGTAACTCAAATAAGGTTTCCCTTTGGAAAATCTACACACGTATCTTCTTTCCATACATATTGATGATTCGATGAGTTATATTCTGGTTTATTAGTAATCCTATACCCCTGATGTTGGTAGGCCCGGGGTATGTGGGTTAATACGGCGTTTTATAGGTAAATCTCAATTTATTTTATGTAATACGAAGGAGTAGACAAAATGCGAGAAGCCTTAGTAAAAGAAAAACATATATATCTAAAGAATTAGTTACATTGAGGAATACTTTGGTAAAATTCACTACAGTATTTTTTTATTTTTTTTATAAGCTGAATATTTATTATAGACAACCACTTACATGTAGCTTAGATATAACATTACTTGGTTGGTTTATTATTATAAAAAATAAAAGTAAAATGTATAATTTACATATACATCATAAATGGTGTTAGTAAACATAATTTCACCATAAACCAATACACGCTAGTTATTAAAATGTGTTTGCATGTTTTAGCATTTACATGTAGTCAGGTGAGGTTATACGAGTCTTTAGGCATGTACAGGCCGGGGTATATTTGAATTTATGATAATATTTGGGATAGGTTTCCCATTAAGGGAGTGCGCAGACATAACCGGCATATGGCGCTTAAAAGTAAAATGGATTCTCCCCCGCGAGACGGAAATGCCCCTCCCCCGCCACTATATCATCTTCGCGATATTTAGGGGAAACGGGGTACATAATACATGCACAATTCCTCCCACCCCCCTCTTTCCAACTTTTCCTGTACACTGATGTTCTTGTAGATACACCGTGTTTATAAACTCAGAATCAACCGAGGGAGATCGCATCGATTTAATACGTATTCTATATCAAAAACTTAAGAGCTGAAAATGACTCGTTTTTTTACATATTTCAAATTAATTCCGGCGGCTTGTATTTTTTAAAATAAAAAAAATATGTATTTCTAGAACAGCACATGTTAAATTAGTTGTAAGAAATTCAATATTTTTGACAGAGAGTACTTTTGAATAAAAAAATACTTGAGTTATTTTCCACATGTTCGTTTTTATTTGTGACCGGTTTCGCCAACCTTTCACGTTAGCATTATCAAAAAGAGTGAGATTTTATATAATAATAAGCAATTAGGTACACAATTGTTAGAGGGAGAGGTTGTTGGAAAGAAAGAGAGTGATTGTCAGGTGGTAAGGGCTAATGTGATTTTAATGTACCTGACAAGTGGAGGATTCTATATGATTGCAAATTTTTGTGAACAAATGTTTTTATATTAATGGGGTAATTATATATTATGAAAGGTTGGCAAAACCGGTCACAAATAAAAACGAACATGTGGAAAATCACTCAAGTATTTTATCCAAAAATATTAAATTGCTTTATTATATTGCCTCTAATATAGTAGCTTAATTAACATTTATTCTACTTCTTTATCCAACCACTTGTAAGTAGGAGTAAAAAACAACACTCAGTTTCTTATTATTAATCCCTATTTTTTAATACTGTATACTCGTTAACTACATAGAATGAAAAAAACCTCCGCTCTCCCCATTCTGTTGCTGGTAAAGGATCGGTAATGGAGTAGTGGACTTGGAATGATTGTGAAAGGATGTGCTCTGGAAGTACCTTGCCTTGATCATATAAAAATGCTATAAAACTGCGGTGTAGACGGCCCCGGGGACCCACTATACTATTTTCCCCTTAGAAAGCCATGATCACTAATTCAGCATAAATTCATGCTCGGTGAGATGGTCGCCAACCTCCTCTGAGAAGTGATACCCGATGAAGAAGAAATAAAGAAAATCACATTCGTTCCGTTGTTAAAACTAAAGCAAATTGTTTAACTGGTCTTGGTTTTACGACTCACAGGATCAGGGTTTTTTTTTCCAGGAGATTCAGACATTCGAGTCATCGTGTACTTGTAAACCATGGCGATGGCAATGAGCACATATCTGTGGTGTGGTACACATTCGTCTCGGCAGGAAATCAAACATCATGCCCGGGAGCTGCGGCCGCGCTCTCCCCTTCCTAGCGCCACTTAACTGTCACTCCCAGCTGCGTTTGACGGGATAAGTTTCCCCCTTTTTTGTCACCCTTGCGCCTTAAGATTGAATTGGTTCCTATATATTTTAGTACACTTGCAGCAAAATATCGACACCCCATCGAAGAGTTTGACCCAGTTCTCGCGGAATGGGATTGATTGCAGGTGGAAAAATACATATTTTATATAGAAATTGGCTAAGTTTTTATGAGGCAGAGCCAACGTCGTCGTTTACAAATTAAGTTCGGGTTGTTCGTTTTAACAACGCCTTAAATATTTGCAAATGCACGAAGCAAGTATATTTTATAGAGTCTATAAGATAATTTATTTGCTAGTGTATCCGGGTAATACGTGTTTTTTTTATTAGTTAAACTCATATTTTATATTGTCATCGATCAAATTGTCAAATAACGATTAAAATTCTCGTTTAGCTATGAGAGATAGTGGTTTAAATAATTAAGGTGCCAAGTCTGTTTCCTACAGCAATTGATAGTTATAGATATGACATTCTGAAAAAAACATTAACCGATATGTTGTTTAATTCCACAACATCAAAAACATACTTTAAAAAATTACTTTTAAAACATCGGTCGTAATCCCTGAAAACAAGAAATAAAATAAAGGAAAAATCTGGTGTAAATTTACCTTTGGGATTCCATACCAGATATTTCAGCATAGGGAAGTAATGTCGGAATCCCTCACAAAACATTCATATTTACCGCTTTTTGATTTGCAATGTTTTCGTTCCATGAATATTGTAACAAATTACATTAGTTTCACCCAGAAAAAAATTTTTTTTGTATAGAAAGTATAATACGTAAATTATTATTTTGTCGATTTGACCTTGAATTTTGGTTGAAGCGCCCGAGCTGGCCAGAGGTTGCGCGCGCAGATCGAGGCGGGTCCGAGCCGAGACGCGAGCGCCGGTGACGTCACGCGTTACCCCTCGTCCCGCGCGGTCCCGGAGATATCGATTCTTTCTGACGTCACAGAGTGACAGTTTTAAGAGATCATTTTCGAGAGGGCAACATTGTCGCGGAGTAACGGAGATTTCAAAAATTAGAATTCGATGACCGGACGTCCGGGTTAAGAAGTAGGCCACGGGGTTCTCACAGAGGATTTTTGCGTTAATGAGGAGGAAGCCGGGAGGCCATTAGAGAGGGGAGGAACGCGGAAGGATTAGAAGGGAGATTATCGATTGCTAGTGTTTTGAGTTGTAAAAGTTACTTTTGATTTGAATTTTAACTAAATGGTGGAATCTGTGAGGTGTTGTGCCGAGGAGGACCATTTGTTCATCGAGATTTCGCCGGAGGGATAAAGCTTTGTCATATTTCTTTAATTAAATTACGTTAACGGGATTGATCAGTCCCATCTTCCGGCGGCCATTGCTGTGTAAATGCATAGCATTTTGCTAAATTAGTATTAATGAGGTTAGGTGTAAATTGTCATGTATTATCATATTGTATTATCAAAAGGTTCGATCCCTAAATAATGCAGAGATAATTATTCTATTGTTTTATTGTAACCGCGAGAGTTTTAAAATATATTTAGTAATATTATTAGCGAAGCTAATTAGATTCTGGAATGAATTAATATTTTTCTGTACGTTTGCGTTTCGGTAATTTTAATTCTTGGTTAGACATCGTATATGATATGTCGTGAATTTAGGGAATATTAAAACGGATTAATTTACGGTTTTTTATGTAATTAAGACAGAAGTCAGAGATATTTGTTTGAGATTTATTCGGGTTCGATCCCCGATATTTTTCGGATGAATTGTTTTCCGATTTTGGTTGTTTTAAGGTGGTGTTTGGTACTGTATGGATGTTTTATAGAGCGTTTTCAAATTGTGTTGAGTTAAACGGAATTTATTTGAAATTAGTTATAATTAATTGTTGGTCGGGATGGAATCCGGAAGTAGCCATCTTTGAGTTCGAAAGCGCGCGATGTTCCTAAAGGTGCAATCCCGAGCAAAAGAGAGTAGCATTTCGTGAACGGCGAGGGAGCCGTCAGATACGGCGAGGAAACAGCTGGGAATGTGCGGCCATGTTGGATTTTTTATATGTTTACAAACAAATGTCAGAAAGCTGTCAGTTAGTTTGGTTACGAGTACAAATCGATTATCGATTTTGAAATTACGAGTGGTTGTTTTAAAGCGTGAATATTTTGTGTATCATATTCTTCTATAGGACGTAATATATTGACGGACGCGTCGATAAGCGGTATTAATGAAACGGTTTATTAGGATAACGGTGGGAGAAGAATATTTGTTGGTTTTACAGGGAATATAAGTCGAACTTATATTATTTACGGTTGGGTTTTAATTATTTAGAACGTGTTTAGAGAGTCATTGGAGATATATTATATATTTTGGTGGATATTTTAAATTCTAGATAGATAAATTATTGGGTTTACTTGGTCAAGTGTGGTATATCAGATAGCTTAAATAAGAGTCATAGGGGTTTATCAAGGGAATAGTATCGAGTTGATTGGACCTTTTATTGCAGTGCCAGCAGTTCCAGCGGGAGTGTAATTAGTAAATAACTTAGTTATAAGGTATTAGAGTGTAGCTTGTCCGCCCTCTCGTAGATAGTGTAGTTTAGTACCTGGTATTACTAGGGAGTGTGTATTTGCTCCAAATAAGCCCTGCTTTTAGGCGCTAATTGATTTAGTTGCGTACCTGGTTTCGGATGATTGGTTCATCTCCTATTGGTTAGCGCGTTTATTACTGAGACAGAATTTGGAGCTTTATCCCGATCCCCAATTTAGGGGGACGTCACTCCGATTACGAGTGGAAGAAGGCCGGTCGTGCGGCATTGGGGTAATGGTCTAGGTTTGACAAGAATTCTGTGGGTGCAGTAAATTTTGACACTGCTTTGATCCAATTTCGGAAATCTTGAACGTTTCTGTGTCACCATACCAAATTATAGTTACTAACAGTAGGATTTAGAAACGTAGCGATTGATACCGTAGAAATAGAAAACGGAGAGTTTGAGGAGCGATTCTAAATACGGGAAGATTCAAATGCAGCATCAAGACATACTTCATATATCTGTAGGGCTAATTCCCTTTGTTCCTGCAATATTATAATTTCATCAACGACCTCTGGTCGTCCAACGGATCCAGAAAGCGATAACTGCTTTAAAGGCAATTCGCTCATCATTTCATCGGAACGAGGCAACAATCGGGACACTGCATTAGCAGCTCGCATCTTTAACCTTAAATTTTCTTCGGAACGAGGCAACAATCGGGACACTGCATTTAGCAGCCCGCAACTGTAACCTAAATTTCTTCGGAACGAGAATATACTGGATCCTGTTTGACGGTTAGAGGAAGTTGTCAAAAGCGACTAAAATTCCTTACATTCTCGTATCAACGGATCGCACTTCTAATTCTTCGATCGGATTTGTTTGGTTTTTTATTCAAGATAAAATCTTGCTCGTCTTCAGTTAAATATTAGGACAAAAGGGTTCACCTTTCAGTCGGAGTTTGTACGCGAAAAATAGCTTCTTCGATTTAGTTTGGTGCAGAAGGGTTCGCTGGGGCTCTCTGGACAATCCAACCTTAAGTTGTTCTGTTTGGAGAGATTCCCATAGGGGTAGGAGACAGTCAAATCCATTGACCGTCATGGCGGCGAATTGGTAGTGGTAGGGGGGGGGCGGTCTGTTACCGAACCTTCCCATCTACTTTAACCTCACGGGATTGTAAAATAAATTTCAAAACAAACAAGTCCGAAAAACTAAAATTAAGGTTTATATTTTTAAGAGTAGTCATAGAAATTATTAACATTGGGTTAGGTCAGTTTAGACGTGACCCCTTCAAGGGAGTCAGTATTATTACTATTTTACGTTTAAGACGGTTAGTTATCTAAGTTACGGTAGAGTCCGAGTCATTTCTAGCTTCACTAAAAATCGATAAGGATTCGGAGCGGCTCTCTTCCTCTTAGATTTAAGGTCTAAAAGGTCGGGAACGTCACAATATGTAATATTGAATTTTATATTACGAAAAATATTTTAGAACTTCTCAAAGAGTCTAGAATATTTGTGGAAAGTATTCCTTCCACGTTCTCGTGTAAGAACCGAATCACACACAAGCCTGTAATAAAAACAGAAATCGGTACACCTGCCGTAGACTGTTATTATTTGAGTGAATACGAAATCATCAAACACCTGCCTAACTTCTTCATATTCTGTGTATCAAGCAATGTTGCTTATTGATTATATGAAAAAAAAAATAAGGTACAATTAACAATGTGTTTTCATAAAAATAACAATGTCTGCTTTTGATTTGTTCAATTCCTGTTTGTTCGATAAAATCTGACCATGAAAATCGAGCAGCAAATTCGATGGGTTTGCTGGAATCTGGGTCTCGTATGGAAGGCCAGATGCTTAATGCGGGTTGTTAGTTTCTGTCAGCAATACTAATGGAGGAGAGGAGTGGAACCTTCGGCGCACCTGCCGGTCGCAGGAATCTTAATCGTATGACGCCCGCGGCCAAAGGATCGGCCTTTTTGTACAAAAAAGATTTCTTTTTTAAATCTGCGCCTGACCACACAGGGACCCTGTTTTTTTAATTTAATTTTTGGTTGTTACAGGCTGAAAATAAAACGTTACAGGTGAGGTTAACATCAGCTGACTCAAAGATGAGCTAGTGAATATATTCTGTCTCCACTTGGTGATCGATCAGCATGCAAAGTGTATTCTCTATTGCTGATTGTTTACCTTCAAACAAACACAAGCAGACAAGATAATTTTACATATAAAGACTCACTTGGAGAAAGTACCCACTCGAGAAACAACCCAACTTGTACAAGGCGTACACGCATAATTAAAATAAAGAAATACATGTACGCTATCACCTAAGTCACACATTACAAGCCCCACAACCTCCGCGCAGGATCAGGGGATAGCCACAAACCATATTATAACCTCAGCCATAAGAATTATTATAAATTTACCTAATAAAAAATAAAGAATTATGAAAAAAATTTACACGTATAATACAGTGTGTCCAAAAAGAGTATCGGGTATTTGTTAGTGCAGTAAAACAAAAACTACTAGTAATCAAGTATTTTTTTTATTGTAGATTATAAGAATACAAAATGTAAAATTATTTCAAAAAGATGATATTATCCAAATATTGACCGCTACGCTGGTGGCACTCTTCTAATCTGGAACGAAGATTGCTGATAACACGCTGAGATAGCCCTCGATATTGCTACCATTTCTGACCTGATGTTCTGTTTCATTTCCGTTAGGTTCGTCGGATTATTCTCATAAACCCTACTTTTAAGGTATCCCCATACGAAATAGTCAAAAGGGGCTAAGGTCGGGACTTCTGGGAGGCCAGTTGATGTTACCTCTACGTGAAATGACCTTATTAGTGAATAATTCGTAAACAGCTTCAATTGATTGATTGGATGTATGTATTGTTGGAACCACGTTCTTGAGTTGAAACCTTGAAACTCCTGCAACTCTGTGCTCAAAATTTTTCGCAGCATATCGCAATAACAGTCACTAAAACAGATACCCGATACTCTTTTTGGACACCCTGTTGAAAAGACAACGTCATGCATCTGCCGCCCTCCCGCGTTGACTCCAATGCGTGCCAACGTTCCCGAGGCAGAGATTGAGATATTCCCGGCAAGACGGAAACCCAATTTGGCTGAAATACCCGCCGGGGCGGGGGCAGGGGGTTGGGGGCGCGTGCGGCGGGCCCGGAGCTGCCCTCCGCGGGCGCGGATTGCCAGCCGTAAAATTGCGAAACAAATTGCTGAACACTTGCCAGCTATGTGTATTTTAATTGTTTTCGCAGAGGTGTTTAATTTATTTCGTCTTGTTTAAATTGTGTTAGGGCTTTTACTGCAGTGTTAAAATAACGGAGTTATTGTTTTTAATTTCATCATGATTAAATTTTAAGCTTACACCATAATTAAAATATTTACGAAACGCGCATAAACTGTTTAATGCATTGCTAATTACTTTTTTTTTTTAACACCGTTATATTTTTTATTGCATAATTTTATGTGTTGTGCGCATTATAAATTATATCGCGTATTGGCATTATTTTGAACTGCTAAAGTCCACCTGTAATATTATATAGTGAGATTTTAGTTCAACTTATCATTTCTGTTGATACATTAAGCATAAAATACATTTTCAATTATTTTTTAAATAAAATCCATCCTCGACTACTTTCTTACATCCTAATATGTTTTTGTCACTCTAGTAATATAAACATGACGTCTGTATTTCGCACTGGTGTCAATGTTGAAACTGCACACAAAATATTGATTTAAATGTATATTAGTATAAAACACAATGATTCATAGAACCATATAAAATTAGTTGGCACGGAGTACTTGAAATATTTATTTTGGACGGCAGTATTTTTGCGGGTTTATGTGGCTTTTCCATTTCACTCAAAACTCAAAGTTGTTTTTCTATTAGAATGCGCCATATTTAACTTGTCGTTCCTGCTAGGCCCGGGGATTAAATTTTCCGGCTTGCAACATTTCGGGTGGAGTGTTTTATGTTGGCAACACCGCAGGGACGACAGAGCGGGGACAAAAGTAAAGGGCTGCATCCATCGCCGTCAGGAGAGCGCCGCAGAATAAAGGGGGCTCGTTACGGGGAAGGAAAAAGTCACTTTTAGGGGTAACAATCGCCGAGCGCAATATTATACCCCGGGGGAGGCTCCGGGGGTAGCGTTTTCTTCCACAGCCACAACCATAGCTCTCTGCAAGTTATTGTATATCCTACTCGAGATACAGTCGGTTCGGATGATAAAGTTTACATAGAAAATAACTGTACATATCCTAAATAAACTTCCACACGTCGTATTTAAAATAATCACTGATTTTGATAAAAACTAACAAAACTAGAATTATTGCAATTATTTGATTAAAATCGGCAGAATAATATGTATTATATTTTGATAAATTTTACTTGTTTCTACTTTTGGGTGCATCACAAATAATGCTAGTTATATATCTAATTAATCATATCTATCAAGCCGCTTAATATTATGCTATTAGTTATACAGGGTGTCCAAAAAGAGTTTCAAGGTTTCAACTCAAGAACGTGGTTCCAACAAGACTTGCCATGCATCCAATCAATCAATTGAATCTGTTAACGAATTATTACCTAATAAGGTCATTTCACGTAGAGGTAACATCAGCTGGTCTCCCAGAAGCCCCGACCTTAGTCTCCATAGACTATTTCGTATGGGGATACCTTAAAAGTAGGAATTGAAAATCAGGCCAGAAATGGCAGCAGCGTGTTATCAGCAATCTTCGATCCAGATTAGAAGAGTGCCAGATAACATTTGGATAACATCATCTTTTCGAAATAATTTTCCATTTTGTATTCTTATAATCAATAATAAAAAAAATACTTGATCACTAGTAGTTTTTGTTTTACTGAACTAACAAATACCCGATACTCTCTTTGGACACCCGTTACATACACAACGCCTACACAAAAAGACGTGTATAAAATAATTTATTTAATTTTAAGACTAGTAAAAGAACACCCCTGAATACGAATCAGCAGATATATTTTCAAGGCTCGCTTCATGTTCCGAGTAAAAATTATTCTGTTTCTGTCAGCAAGTACCTGCATCTCCAGACAGAGAATAAGTTCCAGGCAATAAGCGTGCACTCTCTCTCTGTCTTCAATCTGAATGCAAATCCCTAATCGCAGGCAGCTGGCGTGATTCCTGAGGGTCTCCGGCGAGGGCGGAGCACCTGCCGCTACCTGGCCCCCGTGAATGGTTACGGTTATTATTGAAGACACCCTCGCCTGCAGCCCAGAGACCCGCGCGGGGCTCGCGACGCAGATTTGTTCTTTTTATGTTATTACGTTGTTTTATTTGGGTTCTGTTACGCAAGAGGTGCGATTTATTGGCAGAATCAAAATCGCTTATAAAATTCCAAAGAACATATAAACACTTTATCATTTACCAAAAGTTCCGAATTTTCTTTTCTTAAAAGAAGTTGGCGACCATTTCATTGAGCATATACTTATGCTGAGCTGGTTTATGGTGACACTCGTCACCTGGCCAGTTTGAAGGCGTTAAAGGAGAAAAAACATATTTCTCCTGTTCCGCCAAAAAAGCCAGAAACAGAAGAAGAAGAAGTGTTCGTGGTTTTCTAAGGGTAAAATAGAGAAGTGGATCCCCAGGTCCTTCTACACCGCAGTTTTATATTTATATTTCATCTTCATCGGGTGCCTTTTCTCAGAGGAGGTTGGCGACCATCTCACCGAGCATAAATTTATGCTGAATTAGTGTTCATGGTTTTCTAAGGGGAAAATAGAGCAGTGGGTCCCCGGGTCATTGTACACCGCAGTTTTATATTCGAAGGAAAAGTCTGCGTATTGCTGCTGCCTAATAGCAATATTTTCTTTGCAAAGCTCTGGCGTTTAGATTTGATACTCTTATTGCAGCTGGCTCCAGAAACAATAGCGGAAGCCCCCCTTCCCCCCTCGACAAGGTATTTCCAGATGGGGTGCGAAGCCGGACTCAGACCTTCTCGCGGTGCACCCTGGAAGCAACGGTCGTCTTGCGCGATGACTGAACCGCCCTGCTGCTGCTAACCTGGACGCAACCAGGTTCTCCATCCAAAACGCCTTTATGGATGAAGACTCAGCCGTGCCAGGGAGCCCCCTCACCTCGGAGCGGGCAGCGCGAGACGTGCGGATTATTAGTCCCATCTGTCTCCTGCGAGCACTCGGGCAAAGAAGAACAGCGTCTTCTTCTGGACTCGCCGCTACCCAGCGGCAGGAGCACAATAAGACGAGGACAAGGAGCACGCCGAGGAGGCGACAAAACCACCCCGGAAGACAAGATGATAGTCCTTGGAGGACATGGGAGCAGAGTTGTTTTGTTCATGTATTCATGTTATTTCTCTTTTCCCGCAACCCGGAAGAGTGCCAGAAAGCTTCCCGGGTGCAGGTTGCAAATGCCACCCCATAAAAAAAAGAGCACATCCCTCCACAATCATTCCAAGTCCACTACTCCTTTACTGATCCATTACACGCGCTCAGAGTACAGAATGGCAGCCATGCGCAAGCATCAGAATGAGGAGAGCGGGGTTAATGAAATAAGCGATTTAATGGTGTCTTTGTAACCCATTTTTGATATTGAATGAGCTCGGTGTGCTGCAGCACGGTAGATAGCGGGGCAGAGTGGAGATAGCCCGGGGCTCGCGGCGCCGGCCAGGTACAAGTAGCACCTGACGCGGCACGTGATCTCCATGCCGAGCAAACAATCACCCGATAACACTAAATAACATCGCCACGGGGCCGCACTGCCCGCCGGGGAACCGGGAATTGCCCCGAGAGCCCTTGACGTGTGGGACCCTCGACTTTTGAAAATTAACAATCAATACTGAAAACGGAGACACACTCAATCACCTCACCATTCGTTTGAAGATAAATATACAAATAGTTTTACTCTCCCTACTAACTTTTTCAAGTAACCTCTAGTGATTAGTAAATATCCAATATATATATATATATTTAAATTCAACACTTCTACATGCATATTCAGTTACCGTAACCGAGTCTTGGGTGCATATCAACATCATGAAAATAATATTAAGATAATTTTCCATGATTTTTGAGATTTGAACACACACCGGCAAGATGTAAGCAATCTTAAGTTCAAATCTATTAATTATTGTTTATATGAACTACAATTCTGTGGAATATGCGGGACATAAAACAGGAGATTCTCAATATTAAAAAAAATGTTGGTCATCTAGAAATACCCGTTTTATTTTATCTCATAAAGTATGTTTTTATGGGAGTTAAATGAGATCGACGTGGCTTAGCAGTTAAGTGGGTCGTATTGCAAACGTATAGCATCGAATAAATCGTCGTGTAAAGAATCCACAAGAAGAAAACATTCTCTATCTTGCATGGTACTTACAACTATCCAAACATTTCGTTAATCCTATTAGTATCGTGAAAAAAATCGAGGATGTTTCTCGTTGCTTCACGCGTGAAATTTTACTAGCAATTGAGGCTCTTTGTATATTTATAAGGTCCTCGTGTGTCAAGTTTCAAGTGTCTCTAGTTCTTAGTCCATCACTGCATCGAGGGTCGGGCGCCGGGGCCAAACTCTGAAGTCGAAATTGATTTTTGATTCCGTTTACTGGCACGAGTGAGATGAATATTAAAAGAGATAAGCGCTTGTAACATCGTTAATAACGCTCCAATTTGTAAGTGGATAGAATGGAGCTCGTCCATAGCCGCCTACAGTAATTAGCATGGTTGCTAGCTTCAAATAAGATTGAGCAACAGCACAGCGCAATTATAGTAGTATCTTTAAAATTCTGAAGTAATAATATTTTTAATGATTTTCAAGCAAATCATATTACGTTTGAATAAATTTAATAAAATTAGAATCGCATAAAACATGAACCAAAGTTTTTTTTAGATTGATAGTATCTTAACTGTTCACACACTAAATGACGAGAAGAATCTAAACCTAGACAAGGTGCTGTAGGACATTTGGGCAGCGTCACATATTAAAAAAATTTACGGTCAAAAATGATCTGCAACATGTTTTCACTCAAAATAATCAGATTCAATGGGTTTTATTACAATAGCTGCTAGCGTGAGTTCTGCTGCGCCTGATAAAAGCATGATCTGGTTTGCATAATTTGACAGGTAGAACAAAGATACATCACCCTCCTAATGTACAAGCCTTGTAAACCTTCTAATGCTATCGCACGAAGGCAAAGTAGCTACATCGGATTTAAAATGAGTGAGACTCCAAAAATACATTACACTGCATATAGTAATATAAAATTCACTGTAGTAAACTTAAGCATATATGAATCATTGTGAGTTAGTTCACGAACATTGTAAGAATACACCAGGCAGTTTATTTTCATACCAATCGTGGTGTCACTGAATACGTGAAATATAAACCGAAATATTATGATTATGATTATGAAGTAAAATTATCCTTCAGGACTTACTCAAACTTTATAGGGAGGAAATACGATTTCTATGGTTTAGCAAAATCAAGAATGTGTCATTCAATTAATATATTTACTCATAATTACATGCTTCAATCACTCAGCCTCAATTTAATTTTCAGTTTAATTTTAACGTGTATAGCAAGAAAATTATTGAATTTCCGGCAGAAACAAAAATCTCACTGACCTCAAATTCATAAAAACACATTTTGATGAAAAGTTTATAATTTACTTAAATTCATTTATAACAAACAAAAATCGTGGAATTTCCCGTAAGTCAAGGTTATAAAAATATATAATTCATAAAAAGTTTAAAATTTGGATGATTAGCATCCATAAATTCGGTATTGCCATTTTACAAGGAGATTGTGTTTTATGTTCTTTTTCATTTTTCTCCATTGTATAATTTGAACCTTAAGTCTCCTTAATAATAAGCAATAACTTACCGCGTCGTCGAGTCTCGGGGAATTTACGGATTTCGTAAAAAAAAAAAGAAAAAATAAAATACGGCTTAAGAGAATTTAGATTTTCCAAATAGGTTTATTTATAATTGAACGGAAACGAAACTCAGACTTTAATGGCGTTAAGTGAAATGAGTGTAGAATTTCAAATTTATACCTTAAAATTTAAAATAATAACGCTATTATCAGGTTATTTTTTTGTATTTGAATACTGTACTTCAATACATGGGAATCTTTTATTACAAATATTTCATTATAGGCTTTCCCACCTTGTTTTAGTGCCTTTAAAAATAAACTCTTCACGGGGTAGTGCTTGTTACTTTCTTCTAAGTCAAACCTGAGACCCCATCGTCGGTAAGCGAGTGTGCTAAACTTTGAAGCACGAGGAGGTTAACAATGTCAACAGAAAATTACATTTAAATTTTTAATCTTTAAGTATGAAATGATACAAACTGTAAATAAATGAACGTATGTGTTCTTGTTGAAAATTTGACTCCTATAACGTTTTAGCGGATATCAATATCTTAATATAAACAAAATCTTAAAACCTCTCTAAGAAAGTCTAAGAATTTCAATATGTATAAGTGCATCATTTAAAAGCCCACATATGTCCGACAACGTATTATATCATATAAACCGTTTTCATCCTAGTTTATTTTACGACGTGTATTAATTTAATGGTTCAAAAATTGATGACGGTAAATTTTATTATATTAGCTATTGAATATTCAAGCCCTCTCAACTGGAAACTTCATGGTGCAAAATTTTCAATATACAAAACGGCTCTACACACGCCACAAAACAAACACCAATCGACCAAAAAATTATACAGTTGAACTTTTTTCACAATCCTCCCTTATTTTATGCGCAATTCGAGGCTCGATGATGATGAGTCGATAATCTAAGCTTTATGGGGCAAGATTTTCAATATACAGAAGTGCGTCGTTTAGAATAAAAATCACAGCGAGTAAGGGTCGCATTATTAAGAACAGTGGTTCGGAATTCTTCGGGGATGTTTTTTTGTCAGGTGTTTTTTTCCCGAGGGTTGCTTCACACGTGTGATCCGGGAGGGCCCTCCGGCGAGAGTGGTGCGCCTCGTTACGGCAAGGGCGAGGGTTCAAACACTTTACGGCATCGATTTGCAATATTATTTGTGGAACCACCGAGAACTGTGTATATTGAAACACGTTTAATCTTGAAAAAGGTAAAAAATAAAATATATATATGAGGCACGGCTTGTAAGCATGCTCGCTTTTAAACCACTTGAACTTCCATACTAGCAATAATCATCATGGCTTTATTAGAGTGTGAAACGCAGCACTGTCACGGTGACAAGTGATTTAGTACAGTCACACGAAACATACGATGAAATGTAAGTGTAATTCAAGATAATTATGTAATTTGCACAAATTAATTCCATTGATGCGTTGTTTCCAGGATTATGGACATAACGTTGACTCGGCGTGCAAAAAGCGAGAAAATTAACATTTTAATAAAACTGTGCTATACGGCGTAGAATGGACGGGCCAAAGCACAATAAATATATATGCAAATGAGTTTTTGAAGCAGCGTTTTCATAAATAAAATAAAATTAAACAAAGTGATATGTGATGCTGCCGCATCTCCTCCGGGGATTTATCAGGCAGGCGAATGTGTAGGTCGTTAAAACGGGAGCGTCTGTCACATCCGAGGCCGTCGAGATTTATCCCCCGCCCGTACAACAATAATAATCATTATCATAATTATTGCAAGCGGCAACGTTACAACTCCACGTGTCGACGTTGCGAATTAGAAATTCTAGTGACGTCATCAAACAAGTACAAGTCGCGAGCGGAAGGGTGGGGAGGGGGAGAGGCGGCGAAACGATGATAATAAATTATTTTTATTGCTACCGCTGTGATAAATTGGAGAGTAACAGGCCCGTATCGTTTTTACTTATTACTTCTTATTGCGTTGCGGTACAGGGGCGCGAAACATTTTTCCAATGCACCGGTTGCACTAGAACTAAAAAAAAAAAACCTAAGCCTATCATATCCACAACTTACAAATAATCTATTCTTGTGTTAAATATGTACTACTAAGATCAAAAATGAAAAATCTTGTAATGTGACGTATAGTGTCAAATAGCCAAGTAATGAATCCACAATGAGACTTGCCTACAGAAAATGGTCTCCATCTTGTACTATACGAAAAGGATTTATTAAAAACTCGAAACATTTAGCTGTCGTGAACACAGTTTCAAATTTAATTAAAGAAGCCGCTATACAAGTAAAACTTATTAAAAATAAATTGACTGGTACTCTTTGCTCTAAAACGTCTGAAAAAAATATTAAAAAAACAGTATCAGCTAGTTGATTTTTTTTGCACCATAATATGTAACATAGTAATTTTTAAAATCTATTTTGCATTTTTTAAAAATGCTGCATAAGTATATTTGAAATCCAAAGCTTATGTATAATATTTTTTTTGAATCAATCATTCAATTGTCAAACAAAACGTTGACGACTTTTTACTAGAAATTTAATATTTTTGTCAGAGAGTACTTAGTGGAATTCCATTTTAATTTTTTTTAAATACTTGAGTGATTTTCAAGCATGTTCATTTTTTTATTTGTGACCGGTTTCGCCAACCTTTCACGTTGACATTATCAAACGTTAAAATCTTTATATGTATAAAGGATTGATTTAATAAGACATTTTAACTCTCCCAAATTTTATCTAACACGCCTGCAGATTTTTTTTTTTTTTTTATAAAATTTAACTCGGCACTCATGGTCAATAAGCACATGTGATAATCACTCGAGATTGCCTTCCTCAAGGTATTACTGTGAGCCCGTGTTTGGCTCGCAGCACATCGGTTCCGCACCCCTCCTGATAGCCGTTCGGCTCCAGCCAATCAAGCGCGGTTGATAGAATGATTGCGGTCACGTGGTGCACCGCTGCAGGGGTCCGGCTCCCCCGGCCTGCCTCCTGCCCAGGATGTGCAGGCTGACCAGGAGCCGACCTGACCGAGCAGCACCGACGTTGCCAACCATGGCGCACCGACAAGTGAATTTCAATGCAGACCGGGCGGGCCAGAGCAACTGATGTAGAATGCTTGATTAACAAAATTAGATAGCAAGAAGTCAGCTCCAGTAACTATAGTTTAAGGAATGATATGAATGTGTAACATCAAGTATAATGCACTGAATTCACATTTAAAAAATTATTACATAAAAACGTATTTAATATATTAATATATGGTACTGTATCATATATGAAATAAAACGCAGCAGGTTTTTTGCAACATAGTATTAAAAAGCATATTGCAAAAATTTGATCATAAGAAAAGTCTGGTTTTTTTTTCAAAATAATATTTAAATCATATTCAAGGCTGAAATAATAAAAAAAATCGCTACACACTTATAGATAGTAATATTGTCGTATACGCGATATCTCTAAGGTTATGGTTTTATTTTCCATATATATAGTAGTGGAGATATATTTATACTGAATATATTTTTTCTGTATTTAATAAAAAGAATAATATACTACTGCGGCCACAAATAAATTGTTATTAAAAAGAACTTGATTTACTTTTATATGAATTTTACCAAAGTTGTTTACCATCAAAAATGGTCTACATAAAATATTGACTATTGAATTTCTTATCGATAGTTTGCTTTTTATATTTAAAATGGTTTTAAAATGATGTTATAAAACATCTGCCTAGAATTCTGTAAGAATGTTTTTAAAGTATGAAAGACTATTTTTTAACGCACTAGCATAAATTTATGAAATTAATTCCGGTTTTGCAATAAAAATATTGGATCGAATATTCAGAACTTGTCCAACAAGAGAAGCAATAATTAATGTTTCATAAATGTATTTTATTGGCATGGAAATTGGCAATTGGCATAAAGATTCAAATTCTTCTGTATTTCCAGTACCACGGTAATTGAAATTACCAAGACAATCAGATCGCGATCGCTGGAAAGTGAAGATTCGAATCCCACTTGAGTATCAATATTTTCCAGGAATTTCTACGTCGTGTCACGAGATAATCAATTACTCAAGCCGTGCATCCATCCGCAGGATTAGGGAAACATTCCAGCACTAGATAATAGCGCAAAGGAGTTTTAAACTTCTTACTAACGGCGCAAGTTTATTCCACTCTCTCGAGTTCGGCCTATCTCGTGACGCGGGTCGGGGAGTTATTATAGAGAAATCACTGTGAATTACGCGGCCCTAATGAAAATTTATCGCTCGGTTCATATTAGAATATTAACTAGTTTGTGCATTAATTTTGGCCCGGTTGCACAAAGCCCCGCTAGGCCAACATTGACAAATGCCAAAAGCCAGCTAAATTATTACACCTCGCGGTTTGTTGTGGTTAATTGATTGCGGGCTTTAAGTGTGCGAGTTTCCTGTTGCATGAGTTATGACGTTGTAATTGCTGAAGGTTAGGTATGTTTTTAGGTAAATTCACAAGGTGTCAACATAGAATCGAAGATGAAAGCCCTTCGATTTTTTTTCTTCAAATGCCAGAGACATATCAAGCTCGCGTGCATTGTTACTAACAGGTTTTCATAATAAGCACATTTATTTGTGAGTAATATCAAAATAAATATTTTGAATTTTCAAACGTCAAAACATTGCTGAAGAGAAAAATGTCTGGTAATACAAAAAAAACTGTAGTATATTTATTAAAAAATATATTATTGATTTTATTATATGATTTTAATGCTTAAAACGACGCTTTAAAACATGTTATTATAAAGAAAAACAGTTATGTTAATTAATCTTTTTTTAACGTGTTTTTCAGTAGCAGCCATAATAGTACAAGTCGTCAAAAAACAACAGTCCCATATCTTCGGGGAAATAACATAAATAGCGCAACATCAAATATATTTCAATATTACGAGGCGCGTCGACGCGTTTAATGCTGGCAAGCCATAAAAGATATAAAAGAAAGATAAAATAGATACATAAAAAGAGAAGTGACCAGCATCCCTGTCTTTTACGACTGCGGCCGCAACGGGGACAAAGCACCCCAGAACGGGGCTCGATACGTCCAGATCTCCACAAAGCCCAGAGCGCATTAGGGATTTTTAGAATTAACAGAATCTCACTCGGGGGACCGAAGCATTGATGCAATGGTCCCAGGTACCGACATCGCCATTGTGGAAATGTAGAACTCCAGGTAAGCATCGAAACTTATCACAATGCGAATACCTCGACAGCGCCCATTGTGCGCGGACCCCGAGATGGCTCTGAATTCTGAAGACACATCCGTGTCGGTGGGCTTTGAAAAGTCTTCAATAAAATTATGCCTTTCGATTGTTAGGCTTTCTGGGAAGATTGAATAGACCTCCTAGTTGATGCAGCATAGATTACACGTGTGAAACGACTGTTTCTGGTGCCAGTTTTTAGTACGTAAGTCCGAATAATAAGTAAAAAAAAAAAAAACATTGAAGTGCGCTAGACCTATTTTAAAATTCATTCTAAAGTATTGTATTTTCGAGACTTTGAACACCCAAATGTAATATATAGGTGTCCCAAAATTAACGCAAGATTTGAATTTTTTGCCATTTTGCAGTAAAGTTTTGGGAACATTTAAAAAAAAGCAATTTGACAGCTGATAGTTTAGGGTTTGTAAAAATGGAGCGTTACACGATAGAACAACGTGTCTTTATTATTGAACAATGTTTCAAAAATAATGAAAACTTGGCAGCCGCAGTTCGGAAATTTCATACAAAAATATGGTTGGATTGGGTTTTAACTTCGTCTCTTTTCGCTGTGCATAGTCATTAGGCTTCAGTTCTTGTGTTAATTGAATTTTGTAAGCATGGAGACACAGATCTTTAGTTAGTATACGCTGTAGAGAGCTTCTTGAAATTTGCAATTCTTGTCCACGACGCCGAATTGAGGTTCCTTCAGATTGTCACTGCTTCGATATTGACATTTGAACGGCTTGTTTTTGGACGACCAGTGTGTTTAGCGTCGTCAACGAATCAATTAATCGTTTTCAATTAATCTCTTCACAGTTGACGAAGTTAAAACACTATTCCGACCATATTTTGTATGAAATTTGCGGCTGCCAAGCTTTCATTATTTTTGAAATATTTTTCAATAATGAAGACACGTTGTTCTATCGTGTAACGCTCCATTTTTACTAACCCTAAAGTGTCAGCTGTCAAATTGTTTTTTTTTTAAAGTGTTCCCAAAACTTTACTGCAAAAATGGCGACAAATTCAAATCTTGCGTTAATTTTGGGACATCCTTTATATACAGAATCCAACAAAATATTTTGAATTAAGCTTTACGGCATCAGTTTTTAAGCCAGAGTGATATTAGATTTACTCCGAATTGTGTATTTAACCCGTGGAGCACGCGGAATCATTTTTCCGTGAATTTCAAAGACATCATTATTTGTTGAAAAAAAAAAAAAACAGTTCCGCAGAAGCGTTACGTTTCCATTACATTAAAATTGGATGTTGTAAAGTTAATGTGCTGAAAAAATTTAAATTAAATTAACTGAAAATGTGGAGAGAGAAAAAAAACAAGACGCCTGCGCGCCGAACAAGAGAGAGGCTAACGGTCTTTTTATTCAGTTAGCGCGGACGCATTTACAGCGATTTGGCGTATTTTTCTTGCGAATAAACAAATTTTAATAAAAAAGGGAGAGAGACGCATAAAAACAAGAGCCGGCGGTCCATCAGCTCAGACATTGAAATTCAGAGAATGTTCCGGTAGTCTTTTATATACATTTTTGAATACAAATTGGGCGTATTTACCGGGCCCCGGGGGTGACCCGCGCCCCCATTAAGTTATGGCGCCGCTACGTGATGTGGGACCGCCACTTATTAATGGTGCCCCATGGCGAATGATACCTCCGGGATCGGATCGGCGAGTAACTGAGACCCGATATAAGGAGGCTTGATTGATTTTCTGAACCGATGCGATGAAATAAAGTAAGGCTTGCTTGACCGATACGACCTCAGGGATTGCAGTATCGATTTATTTGATAAAACAATTCAAGGAAAACTGTTTATGAAAATTCGTAAACACTGCTGTTTTTATAATTCTTATTACTAATAAGTATCTGCCCACAGTTGAATCTAAAATGCTGATTAATACGTGATATTTTTTTATATAAATAATGTGTTTTTGCTAAAACACATAAGCTTGCTAACACCTTTTTATAAATATTCCACTAAAAATATAACCATTATATACAATTAAAAGCATTTAGTCTTGTTGAGGGACAAGGCATTTGATTCGTGAAGATCCATTATTATAATGATAAAAGTAACTTTGTATTTTGTCTTCACATTGAGTTTATTTAAATTATTTGCTTAACTAAACTGTTTAGTTAAGCATCTGATGATGACCCGAAACTAGTAATGCAAATAATTTAAATAAACTCAATGTGAAGACAAAATACAAAGTTACTTTTATCTTTATAAAATATTTAGTATTTATGTGTTTTTTTTTCTTCTACTTAATATACACGATAAGTATCACATGTTCATAAAATAAACATGCATTTAAACATTTAAAACATACGTTCATGACAGAATCAAGTAATTCCAAAAAAATAATATTTGTAATATAATAGAAATATTAAATAATCAATATACATATTTGACAGAGCGGACTGGGTGGAATTTTATTTTAATATTTTAAATAAAAATTTTCCACGTGTTAATTTTTACTGGTGACCGGTTTCGCCAATAAAAATCAACACGTGGAAAAATCACTCGAGCAGAAATATTACACTAGGGTTTTTTTTTTAAATTAAACGAAAAATTATCTATTCTGTTTAATGTAATCCGACGTATCGTACGCTCTATAAAATGTTTCATTTAAATAAATGGACGGTATCAAGAGCCGCCATCTCGGCTGCGTAATTACGAGATAGCGGCCGGAGACCAGCGGCTCCAGATGGGGGCCCCTGGAGCTCCGAAGGGGCCCCCGACGGGCCGCGGCCCCCAGTTAGAGAACATTACGCCCAAGGACCTGGTTTAATTGCGCCGGTTAAGACCTCTGATGAAAATGTACCAATTAAAAGCATGTGCTTTGCTTAATGGATTCGCTTCATGAAAGAAAAAATTAGATGAACACCGCGAATGAATAATATTTTTAATGATTTTTGCTTTATTGGTGCAAGTAGGTTTTTTTTTTTTTAGATATTTTTAAATATTTGAAATGTTGAGTTGGATGTAGTAACTACACTAATAAATAAAGATTTTGAATATATTCTCGCAGACGCATACGAAAAGTGTATTTTTTAAAAGTACATTACAGCACAGTAGTATCTTGTTGAGGGACAAAGCATTTGATTGGTGAAGATCCATCATTTTTAATTAATGATATGGGTAACTTTTTATACATTCTTCACTTTGAGTTTATTATAATTTTAGCATGACTAGTTTCGACCAACAGACTTGATCATCATCAGATGCAGAACAAAAACTCTGAACAGTTTTTGTTCTGCATCTGATGATCACTATAATAAACTCAAAGTGAAGAATATACCCATATCATTACTAAAAAAAAAATTGAAGGAAAAGGGGTGCTGGAGATCGGAAGTGCAGCCGGATTGGTGAGACTGGGCCAGAATAAGGATATGTGAGGAAATGGTCACCAACCTCCTATGAGGAGAGGCATCAGAAGAAGAAGTAAGTAAAGATTTAATATGTTTCTCCAACCACATCGGTCTTTTTTTTTTTTTTTTCAAGCTTCATCAAGATACTTACGCATAATACGACCGTTAAAAATAAAGATCCATATAAAGACATCTACTTTGAATAGGATCCATTTGCATAATGCATTTTCCCTGCCTTTTACGCACACATATCCGACCAGAGTATCGGACAAAGAGCTGACCGTCTCCGGGGCCGGGGTGGGTTAGGTTAGGTTAGGTAGGGGGTGGGGGTGGGGGCGGGACGGTGACAAATGCGAGGTAAACAAGCCCACGGTGCAATCACCCGGCAGGAGAGGCGTCTACCGCAACCTCCAGAATGGAGGCCAGCGCCATGTTGCTTTACCCCTTCGCCAAAATATCGTATGAACAGATTTCAAAAATTACTGTCACATCATCGTCCGTTGGGGGTATCAACAAATGTGGCGAGTCTGAATAGGCTCTATTCGCCCAGAGGATGCCCAAATGCTGTTGGGCCTACATTAATATATAAATATTTAATTTATGTCTTATTTTGCATTACATCAAAATATGAGCTAAACAATTTAATCAATTTTCTGTAAAGAAAAATATCACTTGTGAAATTTAAGCAGTTAAATAAATATATACCAAACTTCTTGCAGTTATTTTTTTTTCTCAAATAGGTAGAAATAAATCAAATTTTAACTACACATAACACTTAAATATATATCATTTGTAGATGTTAGCTGTAACGTTTGCCTATTTGTATACATAATTCAGATACACATCGCTCTCTTGCTCTCAAACTCTAAATTCACATAAAAAATATAAATCTTAAATATGTCTTCTAGATGCGATGTTTCGGGGAGAAGGCGTCGATATGTGATAGGGTGAGCACACTGAATACTGAAACCCCATTAGCCCCATCATGATGGGCGTTAAGAACGTGATCACATATAACGATGCAGTCTTCAAGCCATGACATCATAATAACCATTAGCAATATCAAAAATAGGCCGCATTTGCTGCAGATATTACATGAACTATATTTTAACGAATCAAGTTACAACCCAAAAAAGGCTAGTTTTTTATACTATTGATATTTTTGTGCTGATATGATTGGGTCATACATCTCTGTAATTTATCATATACAAATACATAACTCTACCGGATCGCATACTAAAAATTGCTTTATCTCCGACTAATATGATGACAAGTCTTGCTGTGTCTGTATGCAATACTCGCGCATTAATTTAGGATCATCTACAACAGTGCTTCTCAAAGTGGTCCCTACGGACCCCAGGGGGTCCTTAGAAAATTAAAATCGATTTGGGGTCCCTGAACAACGTCAGGGGGTCCGCGCAAGGTTTGATGTAAAATAAAAAAAATTGTGACATATTTTTATTAATATGGAAGTTAAAATAGATAACAATGAATACATTATTAGCGATTTCCTAAGTAAATAATAAATAAAGACAGGAGCATAAAATACAAGTAATAACAGGCATCGCGGTGAGTCAGGTAGGTTAATACAGGAACGAAATAGAGTCGATACTTGCACCAACTAGTCTATAATATTAATTTATGTAGTTTTTCACCAAGGGGCCGTAAGCAAGTTTTGACTATGAAAGGGGGTCCGTGGGCCAAAAGAGTTTGAGAGCCACTGATCTACAAAACCCAATAATATTCACTCATATAGTGCTTTACATAGTATAATACAAAATTAAAACATTTACTTGTTAAGACAGGACGTCACTGGGCTCAAAGCGTATAGGGAAATTTGATAAAGAATAACAAAAATATTAATCCACTAATTTAGTAAATGAGATGGTTGCATGGTGATTATTTAGAACTGGATATTAATTAATTTATAGAAAACTGTTATAAAGGCTTACCCATAAAGTAAAGCAGCTCCGGCTATGCCGCCTCCGCATTGCGCTGCCATGAAGAGCCCCGCCCTCAGAGGAGTAACCTGGCGAGTCACCACCATGCCCACTGTCACTGCCGGATTCATGTGTGCACCTGCATCAACAAACACATTTAAACATTACATCTTGTCTCAAAAAAAACAATTAAAAGAATTTTTACCTGTGTCGAACAACTAATGACCAAAATCGAATAGATACACGTACAGAACATTTTATTTCATGACTCGACCAGACGATCAATAAATTGTTCCTCATATTGAACAACTAGGGTCCAATGTGTAAGCATCCACAAGGACTACTTTGTTTATATCCAATTGGATGCAATACATTGATTGTTGTAGGCACAGTGTTTAATTCAATAGAGTTACGGGTTTAATGGGGCGATCCGATGACCTCTTAGAAAGTTTAGATGAGGGCGTACGCTTTAATATAATATGAATATAAATATTAGAATAAATTAAATAAATAAAAAAATAAGGACAGTGAAAAGTTACTTTAGTATATATTAATCATAATATAAATCCAGCACGGTGTTATGGCCCGTCAAAAAGTTCCCTTGCAATGGAAAAGTTGTCGATCCCCATCATTTGCGGGTTCCATCAATGCGAACGACGTGTTTTTGCAGAATCGGCACTGCCGAATCGGTGATATCTCTTCTATATTTGGCTATTGCGAGGGGAGGATGGCGCATCAGGTGTGAATTGCTGGGAAATGATTCATAGAATAACACCAACTTTCCCCTGTTTTCCAATTCAACAATTTCAAACAGCATGCTTTGATAAATCATCTGGAAATATTTTAACAGCAGAAATGTCAATATAAAAAAATATCATTAAATTTAACCAACTATATCGTTGCCATAAACCAAGCGTTACAATTTATTTAAAATAGTATGTATATACATATATATGAGTGTGTTTGTGTAACTCATTCGTTTAAAATACTAGCAGTATTAATTTAAGCCTTTAAAGAACACCTCTTCTTTGGCAATCGCCGAAAAAATATAATTGGCATACAGGCACTTACAGCTTTCCTCGCCAGCCTTCATAATTGGTACAGCTGCCGAGGCGCGGAGTGAGGCTGCTAGTGATGGGAAAAGATTATGTGATAACCAACGTTGAAACCGAATATCTATGTAACTTTGAGCAAATCCTTTTTTTAAATAATAAACATCACCCACAAGATATATTTGATTCGTTTGAATGATGAATTTTTTAGCTAAATTATTATATCAAAAACATTACGCGTTTATACTTGTGCTGTTTTTAAATTTATGTGTATTTCTAGAAAAATTATATAAGTGGTTTTAAAACATGTTTAAAATCAACGATCGCCCCCTCACTATGCATGTACTATCGGTACTAAGCTGTGAAGTAAATTATGAAAAGATGGCAGGCGATCCTTGCAAAGTTAATTAATATAATTCGACTGAATCCAGTATTTAAATTGGTTGTTTCATTTATATTTATTTGCATTTAAAGATAAAGCAATTAAATATAAACAAGATTTCCTTAACCGTATAAACTACATCATATATATTTTTTTGTCTTTAGCTTCCGAGGGCATTATATATTTCAATCAGATGCGTATTTATTACCCATTACGGGTTTATTATATTATTACTAATATGATTAGGCACATTAGTTCATTCATCGTGATTTGTGATCCCACACAAATCACGATTATATTTTTCTGAGAGTTTCTTTAAATCATCTTGTATGTATGAACTAATGTGCCTAATCATATTAGTAACATTATATATTTCTTATAAAATTTAATTACTAGATAATAGGCAGCATTGCTCACCACTAGATCAGGCAATGAATTTTCAATTAGAATATTTTTTTACTGAAACAATGAGAGCTCGTTGTGTCTCGTTTATCATATAATTTCAAATTTCAAATTTACACATAAAAAAATATTATCCTTCGTACTCAATATTTTTATCATGTCGCTTATAGTGCATATCTTCTACGGGTGTGCCGTGCCGCTGAAGCTACGGCATGCCACTGTTGCATACGAATTTAAATGTTAGTGCTGCATTGAATCTGAATAAAGAGAAATACTGAAAGGAGACGAGCCGGTAGAAGTTCCCAGTCGCTTAAAGGCCAGAAGCCCCGAGGGCGCCGCCCTTACCTCCGCCCTTCAAAGGAGGCTGCAAGGAGGGTGGAATTATTCCACTAGCCGTGTAGGAGGATGTTATTGAAACCACAGCATCAGGTAAACACAAAACCCACAGAAAGCTCTCAAATGTCTTCAGTTGAGTGGGTTTGGATACCTATTTGAATCGTAAGCTGTTTCAATTTCAATAATTTACTCTGCGATATATGAGGTTATTAAACATAGCATAGTAAAAATTAATCAAACTTTTTATTTTATTTTATAAGATTCATATGTGATTGTGAATATCACTGTGTTACGAAAATAAAACAATGAGCTTCTGGAAACTAGTTAGTTTGCTGATTAACAAATCCCGTTAGACGTTAAGAATATTTAAACTGTATGGTAAGTAATACATACTTATTCTACTGTTTATGCTATCATATATATTTTTTTATAAAAAATAGTGCTAAAGCTGGGGTGACCCCGACTGTGACTTTCTGAGGGACACAGTATGTATCCAGTATGAGTCCAAAACTGGATTATTGAATTTTAAAAAGCGATTTCGATAGCTGCATGTTTTTAAGACAGACAGGTTTCGATTCTGATGGCTACCTGTTTTTAAGGCAGACAAGATGTCACCAAAGACATGCGCGGAGAGAATGAATAATAAAATGCAATTATATCATAAAGCCACCAGAACCAGTCGCAAGACAGAGACGAGTTTTTCGAGGAACGGCTTTCTCACGCGCAGATGTATCTCCGAAGTCACCTGCCTCCTGAAAGCTCTCGCGAAGCTGGCAGACCTTCCCGGGGCTCATGTGCCTAAATTATTTTGGGTTCTTAGTAATTAAAGCCATTCAAGTGCGATGGAGCATGCGGAAGAGGTGCCGTCAGCTTCCAAGTCATTAACGTCCATCCCCTACGAAAGGGTAGATAACCAAAATGGCTGATCGCGGCGGATTTCTCGCATATATTATCAATACGTACTTTATGACATTTTAAACCTGAATATAATGCACGATGGATAATGAAGCTTTATAGTGGAATTTTAGAAAGTCGTTAATATAATTTACGAGGTTTTGCTTTGCTAGCACGATTGTTATATCAGTACACACCAAAATAGGTAGATTTAAAAAAATATTTTTGAACATCGAAATGTAAAGTAACAAGTGAAATGTTTTTTTTCCTTTTTCACGAATGGACGGAACAGTAGTATGAGAAATAAATAAAATACAATTTTTATATCATATTATTATTTTCAAATAAAAGGTACAATACCACAGAAACGTCACAAGATCTATAAAGATACAAATGATGTATAAAATTCACTCTATAAAATTTACATTTTTTTGTTTCATTCCAAATAAAATATATAGAGAATAATAGCGTTATTTGATATAATACATTAACATATTAATTGGTATATAATTTAAAAAAAAAGTCCTGACTTTTATTATGAGGTTGGGTTGGAATCCCATTAGTGTTTGTCCAGCACCTGTTACGATAGTTCCCATAATTGTTTGCATCGCGTATTTTAACGGAAATGGATTCCCAGCAAAACGCGTTTATTTCACAGCTGAAATAAATTTATCGAAATTGAAATATTCAACACGAAACAGGTCTCTTTTTTATCGATGCACGGGATGATAGTAATATTCGCAAAAGGCTTTTTTTATCAAATTTAAAGTAGGATTTATTATCGAATATCCGCATTATGGTGGCTTTTTCTCTTCTGCGGGTAATTTTATTCGTAAACTGAATACGAGAGTGTACCGCCAAAGCCACCTCGGCACGGTGCCGGAGGGAGCATACTAGCGATATCAGCGTCTTTCTTGAAAACGATGAATCTATCTTATAAAAAATATATTAAATCTACGACATGCTAGTTTAGTTTGTAATACTTCATATTAAATCAACAAATTTGAATAAACAATAAATTTCAATGGCTTTGTCAGGCTTTGCTTAAGTACTCAATAGGCGAAAGCCAGCCGTTACTCATTTGGCTCTTCTTATTTCTTGTTTAATTTATTAAATACTTATTTTCAAAAAAACATGTCTTAATTGTATACCATATAAGCACTAACATTACACTTTAATTAGATTATTTATTATATATTTCCTCCGGCTTTGCGTATAGGCGGCTTTTGTACTCCCCACTTTATGCTTTGACGGATTATATTATATTAGTCCGGGACGGACGGAAACCAGAAAACTGATCGAGAAAATGAACTTCCAGGCGTGGCAGCGTAGCCGGAAATGTATTTTTTTTTATCTCACGTCGGTTGTTGAGATTCAGATTTTATATTTAACATATTTTACGCCCGAATTCTGAAAGACCGATTTATTTATTCGATGATTAACTAGCTGTCAAATACGCCATACTGGTATAACGAGCGGACGATATTTCAAATTATAGTAATATTTTTTATTTAATTTTGGCTATATATTCACTAATTGAGTATATATGTTGTATTTTTAAAACTTAGAAATCAGAAAAATACAATTTGGCAATAAATATCTCGCATTGCCAAAATTAAGTTCAACATTGAATAAAAACATAAATCAAGAAATGATGTAGTTTTAAATTAGAAATAATTGCATTTCTAACATATATCGAAATCAAAATATGGGATACACTCTTATTTTTTTTATAAGAATATCCGCTTCGTGGTTAAGTGGGTAGCACGCTCGCTTACTGATTATTTTTGCTATCAAAATTACAAATTTTCTTCCAGTTCAAAGAAAAGGAGCACCCTTCGAGTAAAAATCTTTCAGGTGCAAGTTGTTTGTGATTTTCCTACACACACAAACTTATCAAGCCAGACACAATGTCTTAGCGCTTTTAGTCTTTTCCTTTGCGGTCTCTTTTTTTATAGAATGATACAATTTTAGACTAAGCTTTTTGAGACGTTTTAAGCTTAGATGTTTCCCACTCGTTGAATAAAAATTTATAGCAAATATGGCAAAGCTAACGTTTGAGCCGATCAGCTTTCAATTCGACCAAACCCTAACTCCAAGCTGCGAGATGAAAATTGCAAATTGTTTACTAAAAATCCTTTTTTTATGGATGGTGTTTTTTGTCGGACATAAATTTACAAAAAGATAAAATGTTGACATAACCTCACAACTCTCCGCAATAAATCATAATACATGAACTAAGCGTCAGATATATCAAACAAACACCACATGTTCTCTTTCACCAGACATATCCTTTTTGGGACCATTAAAATCCGCTCGGCCGGGTTTTTTAAATATATTAAAATGTACAGGTTTTTACACTACGCGCATATTTATTCAGATTTTGGCTGTTATAATTATTGCTGAGATCATAAAAAAAATCCAACGGCTTAAAAATAAGTTTTAAAGATATATTTAAACTCTCAAACCTACATAAGAAATAATTTTTCATTATTTAAAACGTACAATTCTCAGAGTAAAAATATGTTAAAAAACAATAGAAACAAAATGCGTATTGTTTAAAATGTAAGCTTACTTTAAATTTGTGTAATGCTTTTAATTCTAATTACGAAGAGATAAAAGTAAACTGTTCTTTTTTAATATAAATTCAGAAAAGTACATTTAAAAAGTTTATCTGTTTATCAGAAAAGAAAATATATAAGTCAAGTCTAATCGTATAAAGGAAACTTCATATAAATAAATAAAATTTATACTTATTTTTGAGCACAAAATATCTCACTTGTATTTACAAAACAAAATATTTTATTTGTTACTATAAAAAAGGAGTTGTACTAGGAAAGTTGTTTAGACATCAATTATAATGATAAATGAATGGAATTTTACTAAACGAGGCATTCCTTAGTTACGTATTCTATGGTTTTTTTTTTTATCTTGAATATGCTATCAAAAGAAGTTATTTTTAGTTTTTTTTAAATGTGCTGCCAATGAAGGAAAATTCAATAAAACCCGATAAGATTTTAATTTCCTTTTTTTTTTTTTTTACAAAAAGCGATAATCTCCGTTGGCGGATATTCAAACAGGGTATACTACCTCCTTCACAAAACAATACGTATTGTGCTGGTACGTCTGTTGGCGGAAGGCTTCTAAAGGATATTTATGTGAGGATCTGGAAGTTGTCGAAGTCGGCGAAGGAGACGAGAGGGGTGGAGGCGAGGAGTACCTGCGACGGGGGTGGAAGGGGTGGAAACCTAAGTTTTTTCATTAAAACGCTTTGATTTGTTCCGCTGGGCTTGCAAAGCAACAGTACAATACAACTTCTGGTGTTTTGTGGAAGATTAAAAGAAAATTAATTAATCTTTTAAAAAAACCTCACTATAAGAATTTTCACAGCGTAACTTTTTATTCGTTCACTTTTTTTAAAGCTTTCACGAAAAAAAATCGTACGTGCTGAATAGAAAGGCAGCTTTTACTGATACGTGCATTGTTAAAAAAAAAGCTTTCATCGAAAATTGTAACTGCGTCATCATAGATATAAGCTTGTACCAATGCAGTTTCGAAAAAGTTTTCACGGCAAATATTACGTGCATTCTTATAAAATCCTAATTACATATTGCACAAATTTAATTAAACGAATAAAAAAAAGGTAAAACTGTAATTGTTTGTTATCACTGATCACGGAAAAACTTATTAAATTTGCTGTGGGTATGAAGTGTTACAAATTAATTAACAATCTATCTTGATGATTACATCTGAATCACATCTGATTAGCTATGTGTGATTAAGTAGCACTATTGATTAAACTATATTAAGATAACTAATCACGTCTAATTGCTTTTCATTCATCTCGTGTAATATGTTTGACAAATTGATAACTATTAATAACATCAATCCGAGTCTGGACGATGAGTAAAGTAATTGTATATAAATATATTTTCATGTTTTTTCTGCAGTGAAATCTGTTATTAATTCTTTTGGTTGGCTGTCATCTTAAACACCAGACGTAATGATGGATTTATTGCTTAAATTCATACCAACTTTATCGGCGTATCTAATTTACCAAAATGTGTCATTTCAAATCAAACTCAAAAGTTTATCTCGACTACAGCAGCGGCTGCTGAAGATGGGTCGTAACTTTCTCATCCAAACTTTATTCTGTCAGTTTAGATAGCAATAGCGATTGAATTCCCGCCCCGGCTCCAATTTCCGCCCGCCGCGTAATCCCCCGCCTGGAGCCTTGGGGAAGAAGAGACCCTGGACATATTCCGCCCTAGGGCCCACAGGTCAAACACTCACCCCATTACACCAACTATCATACACCCCAGTCCAGAGGTCCCCAACCTTTTTGCACCCAATAACACATTTTAGGTCGAGCGGTGGGCACCATTTATTTTATCAAAAGAAATATTATGTTGAATAAATATCAATTTCTGGAAGGAATTATAATTTTGAAAATTATGACGATGTAATTATTTTTAATTAAATATAATTTTTTTTCGTAAACTTAGATATCTTTTTATCGCGGTCGCATAGCGGCGGGCACACGTAAAATGGTCGGCGGGCGCTATGGTGCCCGCGGGCATAGGTTTGAGGACCACTACCCTATTCTTTATATATATATATACGTTCTTATAGTATCGCACAACTGACACCCTTTCGCTTAAATTTTCATTTAATTATTTTTTAAATTCTTTGCCTCCGTATATTTTTTTTAATGCACTATAAAACAAATATACGGAAGAAGTCCATGTTTTGTACAGAAACTACCATATCTAACATGTTTTTTGATAATCTACACATAATTTTACTATGTTTATATAATAATGAATAAAGTCTTAGCTACCTACAAATGTTGATGGTAGCATTAATTAACTGCATGTTTTGAAATATAAAAACCTAGTAATATGTTTTCCCAGAGTCTGAAAACAGCAACTATACAATTTTAAAGTATGTTTTGGGCATTTCTAAACCGTCTATAAAAAGTGAAGTCGTTAAATAAATTTATTTATTAATAAAATCCACTTGAATTGAATAAAAAAATATATATATTCGATTATCCAACATCACAAATAATTGATTATATGACATTCAATTGAACGAATATACAAATAAAAATAATGTGTTTATTATTCTCTAGAAAGCGCCATTGTAATTTAACTAATTTTACAATTTACTGGGCAAGTTTAGTATTTATAATAATAATTAATGGTAGCAATAAACCAATAAGTAAACAAACTTGCTCGTATTTACGTTCCAAGTCCTACGTGTCTCCCCCGAGAGCCCGGTTCAAGGACATCGGTTTCACCAGTTAAATTAAGCTCCTGGCCCCTTCTCATGGACTGCGACATCGCAATTAGCAAAGGAAGAATTGAATTACAGAAATCAAAACAATGCCGCCCCCGCACTCTTTTCTGCGGGTTCGAGCGACAATGTAATTAGAGACATTGATTCGGATTATGCAAAGTTATAATTATGTTAAAGGATACAATTGGTAGCCGGTCTGAAGTTTTAAAGATAATCGGATCAAGCCTTTGCATCGATCGGTATCACATTTCGACTACTCCTCTTTTTATAATCTTTTAATCTTCTTTTGGTGATGCAAAGAGTTGGTGTTGTTTTAATTGAATATGCATTCAATTGTGACGAATCGATGACTACATAATGTAATAGGAAGATATATTATGAAGGTTTTAATAGAAATCATCGTATCGTGTAACTATCTAAGCCGGTGTTTTTCAACCTTTTAGAATACGCAACCACTTTGTAAGTTACCTTCCAACCTTTTTGCACCCTAGAGCACATTCTAGAATGCCCGTCAGGCGGCGGGCACCATTTATTTTTTCAAGGTATATTTATAGTTGGACATAGTCAATAATACAAATAATGCACAAAAGAATATTATTAATATAAAAATATAATTATTTTCGCCTTATTACTCTGTTTAATTACTAAATATATAATTTTTTTTTCAACATAAATATTTTTTTATCGTGGTCACACAGCGGCGGGCACACGTAAAACGGTCGGCGGGCGCCATGGTGCCCGCGGGCATAGGGTTGGGGACCACTGCTTTAGGCTTAGGGCCTTAGTAGAAATATTTATTTATTGTAATGTAGGACCTATAAAAAATTATCTATTTGTTTTACCCGCGACCTCCCGAGTAAGGCATCGCGACCCACAGGTTGAAAAACACGCTTTAAAAATACGCTTTTTTAGCAGACAATGGTGAAGGGTCAAAGGAATAATAATTTTGGACTTATTGTGTAAATATTGCAATGTTCAATTTATTAATTGCAATGATGTTTGAATTTTATTTGTATATAAAAAAAAAAAATTATATGGAGTTCATCTAGCTATAAAATATAATCAGTAAACTTGCGTACTTTGATATAACCAATTCAGATATGAAACACTGCTGCAAAACGAATTATATATATATTCACAATTAAAAAAATATTTTTCCCAGTTTAAATTACACGAAAGCATAAAAAGAGTTATCTTCAATATTCGAGTGCTCCATTCAGTTCATTATACTCCACATCCGACGTCCCCACAACGCATCATTCATCCCCGAAGACCGCGCCGGTGCTCGATATAGAGTTACAGGGCACGGGAACTCGAGCCGGAAGTGCGCACAAAGACTGCGCCCACCATCAATGGCCCGAGAGGCTTCCTTCCGGATTGCGCTGGCCGTGGGCAATGCCTCTCGGCACTAGTCGGACTAACATCTTCAATCAGACCACTCAGTGGTTGCTCTGCCGTTTTATCCAAGTGTAAAGTTAGATTCACTTTGTTCTCCTAGGGCAGTGCTTCTCAAAGTGGTCCCTACGGACCCCAGGGGGTCCTTAGAAAATTGAAATCGATTTGGGGGTCCCTGAACAATGTCAGGAGGTCCGCGCAAGGTTTAATATAAAATAATAAAATTGTGACACATTTTTATTAATATGGAAGTTAAAATAAATAACAATGAATACATTATTAGCGAATTTTACGTTATAAGTAAAATATAAATATAGGCAGGTGCATAAAATACAAGTAATAACAGGCATCGCGGTTAATACAGGAACGCAATAGAGTCGATACTTGCACCAACTAGTCTATAAAATGAATTTATGTAGTTTTTCACCCAGGGTCTGTAGGCAAGTTTTGACTATGAAAAGGGGTCCATGGGCCAAAAGAGTTTGAGAGCCACTGTCCTAGGGTCTTGTAAGTCCAGATCTTAGATCCGGCTCGAAGGCCCAAATATATGAACCCTTTGCATCCGTACATGCATTATTTTTCTGGCTGGTCGTGCGATAAAGGTGATGTGCTGCGTTATTATTTTAACGCGGCACAACACCCAAAAAAAACACACTTATGTATAAAGTTTTCTTTACGGGTTTTTTTAAATGGTTAGACGTCAACTCTTGGCTTACCTTTTTATGCAAAGTTTTACAGTACATCTCTTTCTCTTGTCTTACCTTCTTATAAAAAGTTGTAAAGTGCGCTTTAAACTTTTTCCCAATTTTTTTTAAAAGCACACCCATTTCATAAAATTTCAAAGAAAGTTTTTATTTGTTACATTGTTCATTGCACAATGAATCAGGGATTTTTTCCGCATTTATATTATACATCGCCAATATGCCTTTTCAATGCATTTTGGAAAACCTGGAGGAATATTACAATTAGTTTCCACATGGACTTTTCTACAATATATGGAATTTCATATTTTACGCGTTTCCAGCGATTATCTAAAATGCGGTCGTTTGCATTATTTTATGCATTCGACAAGAATATGCTGGATATGAAATATATCTGGGTTATATAATTGTTTTATATGTTTGAGTTATGATTGTTTTGCGCATACTCTTCTAGAGGTGACAATACTTAAGATATTTCTCTACTATCTACTATTTCTCTCTATACTTAAGTTTGTCCAAAAACGTATTGGTTATGGGCATACACGCGGATTTATCAATCTACAATTACTCTTGAGTTATGTTCAAATATTCGGTCTCGTGACTGGCTTCATCCGAAGCATTACTAATGCAAGATGATTTTGTTAAACCCCCAGAGTTAACTAAGGCAATTACTTACAACTTTCTCCGAACTTGTGAACTTTCGGGTCCAACACTCCAATCATTGTTTATGGGTCTCCATAATCGAGTCTATTCATAATACGGAATAGGGTTTAGTAAGACAGTTATCGAAGAAAAATGAAAACCTCATTGTGGTCACGCAAATAGACGCACTAAATCTGCCGCACAATTTTTAATATATTCCGGTATAATTAAAACGCACCTCACAGCAACCGACTGACAAATGGCAGATATTTATTACGATTTTAAATATGTACTAAAAAAATTGTCAGATCACTTGTTACTTGATGCAATATTTTTATTATGCTGCTACTTGTGCAGCAACCTGAAAATGATATTAAAATTCATTTATATAAACTTGCTCAGATTTTTAACATTTGTACAGTAATACCCCACTTTACGCGACCTCGTTATGCGCGGTTTCACTATAACGCGAATTTCAAATTTCGCGTTAAAATGCCTCCCATTACGCGAATTTCTTATTTTAAGAATGTGTATGAACATAATGTAGTCATTGACTTCTCTTAACAATTAAAAACAGCGTTGGGTGTTATGAACGTATTTTACAAGAACGTAAAAGACAAGAGATGTATTTTTTAGTAAAAATAACAAGTAATACTGCATAAAGTGTTTTTAGAATTAATGTGATTGATTGCAATGATTCGTATTTTTTTGTACACACTTTGAGCGGGTAACCAAATTGACTAATCTGATGTGCGAAGTGGACAAAATTCGCGTAAAATTGCACGTGTGAAATCTAGTCTATACACTCTTTGATTTGCATGTATTCAAATAAATAGTTTCCTATAAAAAGTTGAACCACTTCATACACACTTTGCGGATTACTTGGCATCACAACAACACCACTTTGTCCTAAAAATTATTCAACAATTGGAGGATTATCATTCTCTGACCACTCCACTTCTTCATTGTCACTTTGTTCAGAATCACTGGACAGTATTGGTAGAAGTAACGTTGACGAGTCCTAAACAAACATTACGAGCTGTAAACCTAATGAGTAAAATGACCTTCTGCCGCTTTTAGAGTAAACACATTAAAAAAAGTTATTAATACGCGCCCCGCGTTCAGACAGCAGTCCGCAAAAAAGGGTACTAGTACCCGTCCCGCCTTTAGTGTGTTAAGTTTTGACTATGTACGCGAATCGTAACGCGATTTTTTCCGGAACGTATTGCTGAACACCACAGTTTCTTTTTCTGAGAACTGATCGTCTGTAGATCGTCATACGTCACGCAAGGAGTGTCTGAAGTTCCACCTGGCCGCATGAATGCACGGCATTATGTACGCGGAGGCAGATAAGGCCGGGGGGAGCACCTGCAGGCTGCCTCATCAGGGTCACAGCACGCAAGGCAATGGGAAGGCTGTGGGGGGGGGAAGGTGCCCCCTGAATGCCGCTTCATTTGCGGGAAAGCCACAATTGGAGGGGAAAAGACGCAAAGTCGGGGTATTTTACACCCCGCGAGAGGTGCGCTTTTCAGGATACAACTGTACTCTGCATGATGACGATAATGGTGACACTTTGAAATTTTTTTGCTTTCTGTCATTAGCGTAATGCAACGGTGTGACGCAGCACCAGGCGTCGTTATTTCGATGTAGATTTGTGGTTTTTGAATGACAGCTGGTCATTACGAACTCTCTTTGAGTGTGAATTTTAATATTTTTGAGTAAAATACTTGAGTGATTTTCCACGTGTTCGTTTTTATTTGTGACCGCTTTCGCCAATCATTCACGTTGGCTTTATCAAACAGAGTGAGATTTTATATAATAATAATCAATTAGGTAAACAATCGTTAGAGGGAGAGGTTGTTGGAAAGAGAGAGAGTGATTGTCAGGTGGTAAGGGCTAATGTGATTTTAATGTACCTGACAAGTGGAGGATTCTATATAATTGCAAATTTTTGTGAACAAATGTTTTTATATTAATGGGGTAATTATCTAAAGTAGTGGCTTTGGGGTGTAGCAGCAGTTATCCTGTGTTGGGGTTTGTCCTGTAGTGTGTTTATCTGTAAATAATAGGTTTTTGCGCAGGAAATGGTTTTTTAAAGATGTGATTTAGCAATAGGGAATAATAGTGGAGACTTATTGAAAATAACCTGGTCATTGAGCAGGTGCTCCGGTGTGTTATCTCACTCTGTCTGATAATGCCAACGTGAAAGGTTGGCGAAACCGGTCACAAATAAAAACGAACATGTGAAAAATCACTCAAGTAGTTTACTCTAGTCAAAAATATTGTGAATTTTAATATAAAATATCATTATGACCCCCAGCACAAGCACGAACTAACCGAATTTACTCGCCATTTGGCGATATATTTTGCTTTTAGCAATATATACTTATCTTTACTGTCTTGAGTATGCAAATAAATATTTCAAAATGTACAATACACAGATGCTCACATAAAATTACAATAAAGAATCCTTGGTTTTTTTAATAAGACGTTTTTTTAATATGCGGTTGTTGCAGCGTGTGTAGGCAGCTTGAATACGCGTGACTTAAAATTGCGTGCTCCTGCCGACCGAAGATATATCTTGCTTTTTTTTATTAACTCTAGCCATAAATGTTATTGAACAAGGTTTTCGCACAATAAGCACGTGAATGTATCTTACAAAATGTGCCGAAAACCACGCAATCCATCTTACGCCGATCTATTACTATTAAATAACTTTCTCGGATAGGTTATTTTCTTTAGAAAAAAAAACTTTTATTACAACCATACCTTCATTGAAAAATAAACTCTATTATATATTTTTTAAGCATATGGACTATTTTTAACGGGACCGAACTTGAAGGTTTTATCTCTTTCTATGAGTTTTGTGTAATTCGTAAAACACATACCAATAGATAAAATATGTGTTAAAATAATAAAAAAAAATTAAATAAAAAATAAGAGTTTTTTTGCGTTTTGTATTAAATACTGTATCGCTAATTAAAGAGAACCATAATCGCAACAAATCTTGCAGTTAACCAACAGCGTCCCTTTTTATGGTTTTGCCAATTTTTTACAATCTACTTGTAATCAATATTTAAATTACTTCGCTGAACGATAAAGATGCCTTTTCAAAACGAAAGCGATAAATCAAATCAATCGATACTTTTGGGTCATTTTTTTTTTTTTATATAAAAGTCAATTACAAGTGAATTGAATTTACTTGCTCACGATAACAACGGCACGCAAGGAACCATAACTTATAATTGATGGTTCAAGTGCAAGTTTTTATGCTGTAGAATTGCACTCTGCCGTGACGTTGATTTATCACGAGGGCCGAGAAACGAAAGTTGAGAGCCGAGCTCCCCGGCTGATGGATGGCCAGGGATGCCGCACTCGACTCATATACACTCGATATATACTCGGTAAATTAAAACATATGGATTCTTCCTCTTGAAGAAGTCCGCAGAACGCATCACTAAGGAATTATTTCATTCTTACACTCCAATACTTTGATGCTCAAAGTTTTCTGTCTTCCGACGTATCAAGAAATTCTTCGTGGATTTATCAATCGCTGCCAAAATCGGAACAACTCACTAAAGAAGGCGACTGGACCTCATTTCTGAAAGAGGACATTATGTATATGTATATACCACCCTTGTTTTCTGCAGAAGGCTCCCTGATTTAGTGCATAGGTTCCCAAACTAGTTTGTCCCGTCGACCCCATGTCGAGTTTTCCTGTTTTTCGTCGACCCCCTCTGCCTTGCTAATATTGAATTTTTAAAAATTCATCAACTTCAAACATATTTTTAACATCTTATATAGAACAACTCACTTTCATAGAGTTTACTGTACAGTGGGTGAGTTGAATGGCTCTCGATTTAAAACTGTCTCCCTTGGAAGGTTCTGTCTGTCCTCGATCGCCAAAGTTCCCACGTTCCTAAGCCGTACAGGTGTCCTTATTTTCTCGAAATATTTGTCAAATCAATTTGTTTTATTACGCCCATCGGCGCTCCGTACAACCAATTAGCTCGCTGCCCATCCGAGTTTATTAGCCCCTGTAAATGATTTTTAAAAAGGCAGCACGATCGTAATGGTTCGTCTTCTTGTGTCATAAGCTCCAAAAAGGTACGTCGGTATAGTTTTACAATGCCGAAAGTCTCGTTTCTCGAGCATTTGGCCCGAACTTCTACGCTTCAGGGCTTCGATTCGTCACAAAGTACATAGGTACAATCTGTGTTCGGTGCATGTGTCATTTACGAAATGTCTAAATTTTGGTGATGACCTGCTTAAATGGGATCCACTCTCGTAGACCTCCAAATTTATTTTTCGCTGTCATCGATCCCTGGGGGTCGATATTGACCACTTTGGGAACCTCTTGGGAAGTATTCAAGAGGACGTCGATATCGTCTTCACCGAAACTTATTTACTTTAATGATTAGTATGAAAAAAATGAGACATACCGGATATGTGCCTGAAGCAGTAAGTCAGCGCCGTGGCTGCGAGGGCAGCGGCCAGGGCGGTGGCGAGGGGTCCCAGGGCGGCGGGGGCTCCCGCTCCCTGGGCCCCGGCGGCTCCGCAGACCAGCACCACGTAGAAGAAGGTGGCCAGACACTCGGCGATGACGGCGCGCCACAGGGCCAGGGCCCTGAGCTCGGCGCGGGCCGGCAGGGGCGCCGAGGGCCCGGGGGCGGCTCCGGGGGCGGCCCCCCCCGCCTCCAGCCGCGCTAGTAGCCGCCCCAGCTGCGCCTCCAGGGGCTCCGCCGTGAACGTCTCGTCAGCCATCGCGAAAACCGTACTTTTTTTTTATTCAAAATTGCTTTTTATAATAAATTTTTATTCAAATTCTAATTTTTATGCGTATTCCAAAAACTTATTATTTATAATTTATTGTACATGCATATTCGAAAAAATACAATTGATTTTGAGTACAAAACAAAGTTCACTAATGTTTATTCGATTGCATTTGTATTATTGCACAAACTAATTATTTTAAACTTTATTAGCAAGTTTGATAAATATTTTTAAATGATGCCAAACAATGCTTAAAAGTTCTGGTTATATATTTTATGTACGTATGATTAATGAATATGCATTTTTGGATATGCGCACAGTTTAATATATCACAAATGTCAAAATCTTGGAGTTTTTGTTGTTTGACTCATAAACAAACTGTCAATATTCAATTGCACAGTGTTATTGTTACACTTTCATTGAAATCACAAACGGAATGTTATGCATGTCTCAAATCACTGTGGGGCTCATTTCACGACAGGAAATTCAAATATCTCGCGCTGGATTGCAATTTTGTATTCGAGTTACGAGTCCCGACTTCGATTCCCGCCCTGGAACAAATCTGCCGGCACGAGCTCCCACCGCAACGACGCAATCGCGACTGGACACTAGGAAGAGCGCATCGCCCGGAGTGTTCGCCATATCGTTCAGTGGGCCCGGGGTGACAGATGCTGTCCCTGTCTGCCGCACGCGTGGGTCGAGCGTATCTATCGCTGTCTCCCTTCGACACCTGCTGCCTCCTGATACAATAAAGACTATGAGAAATTGCAAGCGAAGGGATTATACGCGCTGTCATCTAGCGATAAAAATATATACTACTTTAATAATAATCTGTAATTATAATATAACTTATACATTATTTCGCTAGATGTCTCTTTTAATAAATCTTTTTTTTTTGTCATTATTACTGCATGAAACTATTCATCCCATTCAATATTTCTAATATTATTCATCCAAGTAAGTATTATTGCATGGGTTTGAATTTTTTTTAAATTCCATTAAATTCTATAGCAATGCATATGTAAATCGTGTGAAGAGTTTTATCGCTTGATTATAAAGTGAAAAGATAAAACCTCGGGTCTCAGTACATTTTCAGCACAACAATAGCGGAGGTAATTAACTCGTAAATGATTATTAATTGTGAATTTTGCGTGTGAAAAAATGCTGAAATTCAACATGCGAATATTAGGTTACAATGCGTGCGTACATTTTTATAAAAAGGTGAATTTCGTTTAAAAACAAACTTCATTAATAATAATTATTCAGTGATACTTTATTGTTTCTCTTTCTATATATTTTGTATCTACACCTGCTATGTCTGTCGTGTGATAAAATATATATTTTTTTAAACATTTTAATCTTAAAAAGGTAAATATGTACAACTTTTTATTTGATTTCATAATAACAACAATATTAAAATTGCCTACTTTGGGCTATTTTTTTTAAAGCATATACTTTGATAGAGCTCTTGAAAAGATAGAAGCCTCTCCATATTATTTATACATATCTATATAATAATCACCTAGCCAGTAGTACAATCGTATTTTTGAAAATATGATTGCTCAACTCATTGCGGTTGTCGGTTTCCTGTTACTTAAAGAAAAGTATTTTTTCCTTTGTTTTGAATAGTTACACAATCTACCACACGAGACAGGATAGAGGCCTTCCTGACAAGCAGCCAGTCACAGAGCCACTCGGTCATCGGTTCATTGATTAAATAATGAATCACTCGGCCTCCAATCGCTACATAGAATTCTGATAAATCTGAGTCATCTTCACAAGGTGTAGAAATTATTAAGTTATCTAGAATTTACGCACGTATTCGATGAATTGATTACCAACTGTGATGCATATGCAATAAATATCAGGCTCTGGGGTAAGATTAATTGAATAAGCAAATCCCAAGTTAACACCTGATAGTCTTATATTATCTCCCACTCAAATATGAAATAATGAATTCTACAGTATTAAAGTGTAAATATAAAAAAAAACGATATTGAATAAGTCTTTTTTTGTTGATGTTGGATTTTTCTATATGTATTTGAAAAATGCATTTTTTCCGGATCTTTTTTCATTACGTTTTTAAATTTTTATATTTTAAAAACACCTTTTTTATCGTATCTAGAGAAATATCTACTTATAAATAGAATTCTATGATAATTGCCGAATAATATTTTTATTATCTCGTGCTACCTTTTGTGGAAGAAGACCGAGGCGTATGCTACTTCGAAGTAAAAAATAGTGTATCGGATCCTTCTACACCGCGGTTTTGTATTGGAAGGAAAGTCTGCGTATTGCTGCTGCTGCGTAATAGCATTATTATATGATTCTTTCCTCACAAAGCTCTGGCGTTTGGATCTGATACTCCTTCTGCAGCTGGGTGTAGAAACAATAGCAGGAGCTCCCTGCCTCGACAAGGTACTTCCAGAGCGCATCCTTCCTCAATCATCATATATTGTACACACGCAGCCATGCAACGGGAAGGTGTTTTTATATGTAAACTGACTTATACTTTATGCATATATATTAAGTTTTACTTTTCGTTGAATCATTTAAGTTAGTTTTCGGTTTACACGGTTTAGTAAGGAGCCTGCCTTCAGTGCAAGTCGGGGGGTGGGTGTACCGCGATCCACATCGATTGACCGCATCGCGCATCGCGCATAGCGTGACTGTGCTGTGACTCAGCGCGGCGGCGGGGAGCGCGAGATGGCGTTGCTCGGGCGACGCGGCGGCTTTGTTGACAGTGAGTGGATTCCGCAGCGAAGTCTCCGGTCGTGTTGCGAGCCGTTACCGCCGTTACCGCCGTTACCGCCGCATGGGCGTTGTCGATTCTGCCAGATAACAAACCCAGAGTGTCCCCAGGTCCGCGATAGCTCGATACTCACAGATAACGTTTATCTACTGGCGCACCTGCGATACCTGCGACGAGCTACCTGTGCCGCGTTACCTGTTCTTGTCGTCGCATTCCTGCGCGGATGAAAGCCAGTTTTTGCGTTGGCAGCCGAAAGTGAAGTTTGCGCGTTTGCTTTCCGATGACGAGAGCCTGCGTCGGCCGGTCGGCTTCGAGGCGGTGAGGGTCATGTGGTGGGCGGTGCTGGCGGTGCTGGGGCTGGGGGCGCGGGGGGCGGCGGCGCAGTCGGACCCTGGCTCCAGCGGCCGCGTCTTCAACAAGGACGGGCTGTACGTGCCGCCGGGCCCCGGAGACAGCGACTACAGCACCTTCACGTACAACAGCCGCAGATACGGCCACTACCACCCCGCGGGCACCCAGTACAACCACTACCAGCCGCAGTACCCGCCCGTGGGAGGATATCCCTACAGCCAGAACGTACCCGTGGACGATCGATTCAGATACAACCAGGTGAGATATTGCGTCACGGAGGGAAACTTTCTAACTGCTCGCTTTTGATCCGCAGTCCTCGGTGAACTCGTTCAGGTTTCTGACCGACGGCCGTTAGGTTTCAAAGTTGGTCAGTTACTTTCAATCCAAGATTCTGAATTTTCTCGGATGTTAGTATCCAATCGTTGCTAGGGTTGTGCTAGTAATACGGTGTGCGGCTATCCCCTTATCCCTAACGCAGGTTGTGGTGCTCACGAGATGTGGCTTGTGGTTTCTCTATTTTCGGTATAGAGTGCAAGAAAACCTTACTTATTGGAATAATTACTCAAACGGTTTATAATATAATCAACACAACATGCACTCTACCCTTGATTTTATAGCAGGTATATTTATAAAATACATTTGTAATATTGTTTCATTTTAATTATAAAAATTATTTTAGATCACAATTTCATTCTTATTGTTATATAAATATGTCTTTACAATGTCTAATCTTGAGAATTACTCAGTCAAGTTACTAAATGCTTTGAAAAATATTTTTTTAAGATCCAAGAGCTTATGATGGTTTATATATTTTATATTGTAATTCATACCTACGTTTTGTTAGTTTAGAGTCCATAGCACTCAAATTAATATGTCATTTATGATAATAATTTACTTATGGCTCTCTACAATCTTTTACAATGAGTTCACGGAAAATAATCTCAAAACATTTATATTTCATCGTATATTTAGTGGGTAATATAAACGTATGTACAATCGATAATGTTCGTTACTACACAGTAAATAAGCAAGTATATCAAAATGACCTACATTTCCCCCGTGATGCAAGTTCTCCGAAGACATACAAACACCGTGGATGGCTCAATACAAATCAAAAATATGAGTTTATATCTATTACTAGGTTATAGCTCTGCAACGCAATGCTAAGCGTATCTTATCTATAATAAATTAGACATAAAATTGATAGTGAAAAATACGGAAGGAAAGTTTTCATTTTTTATCTCAGAGCTGCCTCGGAGTTGTATTTTTTATTTGCTCGTTGCGCAAAGCAAAGAAGTGTCGGAACAGATGATTCTACTGTTATGGTAGAGCGGCACAGATAATTCGCAATTCACAACCATCGCCCGCAAATATTTTACATCTTCTTCTTCTGGTGCCTCTCCTCAGAGGAAGTTGGCGACTACATCCCTGAGCGTATACATATTCTTCTTTTATTGTCTCTCCCCATAGGAGGCTGGTGACCATTTCCTCGAACATGTCTCTATCATGGGCCAGTCTCACCAATCCGGCTGCACTTCCGATCTCCAGCCACTGGCGCAAATTCCGCATCCACGTGAACTTCCTTCTTCCAATGGTCCTTTTTCCTTCGATTTTTCCTTGAACAATCGGCTGGAGAATGCCTTACTTATTGTTGCGAAAAATGTGGCCAAAATAGGAGACCTTTCGCTTCTGTACATATACGGATCTCCGAGTCCGAAAAGTTGCTGCCCAATAGCATGATTATATAATCCTTTCCTCGGAAAGCTCTAGCGTTTAGATCTGATAATCCTTCTGCAGCAAAGTATAGAAACACTAGTAGGAGCCCCCCCATCTCGACAAGGTGCTTCCAGAACACAATAATTCCAAGTCCATTGCCGATCCTTTACCCACGTTTGGGGCACAGAATGACAGCCATGCACCTTCCACTCTCCTCGTTCTATTTACTTGCTCAGTCTCATTTATTCGAAGAATACCGACCCCGAAGGCGTCATGGTCACGGTCATTTCACTGTACCGTCTTACTATTGTTTTTATTAAATTTAAACTTGAATGCCATTTTTCTTTTTGTAAAAGGCTGATAGTATTTTATTTTTCAAAGAGGGCATACAGTGCTGTCAGGTATAATTTTTATTTATTTTGTATGCAAGTATTCGTAACGCATTCCCTTTGTGTACTTGAGTCAATTATAATGCACGCAATGCAAGAAATATATACACAACTTTCCCTATTCACGTTCAGATATTCACAGATCTGTTTTTATGCATGTTATTACGACAAATTATAATTTTAACTAATACATTTTTTTGTATGAAAACACTTAATCAAAATTACATTATAAATTCCGTGACAATAATAAACATCGACGCCGGTACAATTACTATATTGTCTAGTAGGTCAGTAATCACATTGAGTCGTAGTAAATATGTTTTTTTTTATATTCGGCGCAAAAACAAAATGGTTTTAATGGAGCCATCATAAGTCTCGGTCAAATAAAAACCTTAGTAAATATATAAAAAAAATAAACCGTTAAGTAAAACTTCCTACCGCAACTCAGTAATCTAGACTTCTGAATCATTATGATTATTGTGCAAAGATTGCGCGGACATTATAATTCCGTGAATTATACATATCTTTGTAGACCGTAAAGAACTGTGAACTGTTGAATTAAACTGCTATTATAAAAAAAAACGGGTACAATGACATCGGTTGTACGTCAAATTGGTCGCGTGTATTATTCATAGCGGATCACAATTGGTTGTGAACACAAACGCGGGGAAAGTGCCTATTAAGAAATTAAAGCCTACTTTGCGTGGTTTGCGAGACATCATTAAGAAATTTTAATTTAAAAAAAAGCAATTTTTAATTAAAAAACGAGACACTTTATTAATTTTTTTTATTATTAATATCTATCAGCACTCAGCGTATCTGTGTTTTATATGAATTTTGAAAAACTCAAACGCCTCTGAACGAGTCTATTTGAACGATTTTTTTTAATATGAGAGTCAGGTATGAAAATTTAAATGAGGATGTTGCAAAATCTTCGCTCGACCGTAAACCTGTATAACGGCTCTCGGTCTGCTCCCACCGATCTCGTGTCTCGCCTTCCCGGCTCCGACGGTCTGTTAACAATGAGAAGAGTTCATTTCGAGTGGGTAGAACCATGCTTTATCTCCATATTGAATTGTGTTTTCTGCAGAGTAGACCGGGCCAATTAGTGCAACGGAGCACTCCGGCAACGAGATCCACCGAAAGATTGCCTCCCCATTGTATCAAACCTTTTAAGACCCACGACCGTCAGTAACAGATAGATTTTTATACATTTATAATATAGGAGGATCATTAATAGAAGGTCAGTGACCATTTCATCGAATATATTTCAATCCCGGGCCCGCTGGTTTAAATTCCGCATCCACGTAAGTTTTCAGCTTCTAATGCCCCTTTTTCCTTCGATCTTGCCTTGGACAATCAACTAGAGCAGTGCTTCTCAAAGTGGTCCCTACGGATCCCTGGGATCATTCAGGGGGTCCTTAGAAAATTAAAATCGATTTGGGGGTCCCTGAACAACGTCACGGGGTCCGCGCAAGGTTTAATATAAAATAAAAAAAATATGACACATTTTTATTAATATGGAAGTTAAAATAAATAACAATGAATACATTATTAGCGATTTTTACGTCCTAAGTAAAATATAAATATAGACAGGAGCATAAAATACAAGTAATAACAGGCATCGCGGTGAGTCAGGTAGGTTAATACAGGAACGCAATAGAGTCGATACTTACACCAACTAGTCTATAATATGAATTTATGTAGTTTTTCACGCAGGGGCCGTAGGCAAGTTTTGACTATGAAAAGGGGTCCGTGGGCCAAAAGAGTTTGAGAGCCACTGAGCTGGAGGATACTGTTTCGAAAAATGTGGCCAAAATCTTAACGCTTTTTTACCATCGTCGGAAGTTCTCTTACTCGGATATGTGTGCCTAGATTTATACACACTTGTACATCTAACATAAAATAAAAATGTATTATTTTTATGCAGAATTAATTTTCAAAGAAGATTTTTTGATGTTTCGCGTGTCAGGTTTTTTATATAAAACATTTCTTTGTTGTCTAATTTGTTTGTCGGTGTCTCTCAGTGCTGAGGTCCAGACTTCCTTCACGGCTCGTGGCCGAGCAATGATGGCTTTCTCTCGGCCCTGCCGAGCGTGACGCCCGAGCCCTCGTCATTAACTGGAATATTATTATATATATTAAGGTCGAATATGCATTCAACTGCATTTTTTGATGCTTGTCTTCCGGTATTTGTTGTATTCTGTCAGTGGTACGAATCGATTGAATAAAAACGAATTTTTACTCATGTCTAAAATCTGACAACACGGAGTACTCGGCGCTATGTTTTCATTTATTATTGAAAATTTTATTTCGTTAATATTATTATTTTACAAAAAAAATGCTCCCAAATTTGATTAAAACAAAAGTATTCAATCTTTATGACTCAGAAGTTTATTGTGATACGACAAGTGTTTGCGGTTTCAAATAGTTTTCTTGGTATTTATATTTTTGAGTAATGAATAGGTGTGAATGTATGTGGATGTAAATTTTTTAATGTATATGTGTGTGTGTATATGTATGTATGTATATAGCATCATACATTCAGCAAAACCATAAAAAAACACCCAAATAAAGGGGCGCTATTGACTAGCTGCAAGTTGGTGGTGCGCTTTGTTGCTTTGTGTGTAGAGGGGTTTTTACTATATTTGGATGCTTCTAACATTGTGTATTGTATGTATTTACATTTTTATTAGAAAGAACAACAAAATAGGATCTCTGTTTGTGTTGAGTACATTACACATACTTGTTTAGTATACAGAAAGAAAAAAAATTACCTGTAAGATATGTAAATTTGAGCACACACATTGGATCAATTTACAGGCTGCGAAGCTCTAAATAACCATCAGAATATAATCATTATCTCACGTAAATTCCTAACCTAATTTTAATATGTGTACTCATATGCATTCAATTTATTTAATAAGAATATTTACATGCTTCCAGCCGCTGCCTGACCCCAACAACCCTGATGCCATATTTCCTGGGGTATTGAGTGGCTGGCGAGAGGACCTGCAGGGTAAAGAGAGAAAAGAATCCAGACAACTTCCAAGAGATGTTTTTGTCAAGACCAACTATGGAGAAGTGCAGGGTTTCAAGGTGACTATGAGATATTTGTTCTGCACACACGATTTTCTTTTTCCTACTCGCGTTGTTCTTTAAATAAATATGGTATTGTATGTGTTTTCAGGTTTATATGTATGACAACCCGGACCCTGACTCTGGCTATAGACCGTGGACTAGTGCAGTGGAGAAGATCCACGGGGAAGCCAGCGTGTTCCTGGGTATTCCATACGCCATTCCACCTGTGCTGGAGGGGCGCTTCAAGGTATACATTCTGAAACAAATTAATTTATTCCTATCGTATGGAGTTGAGCGCACTATTCCGAGATCTGATTTGCGAGCGCTCATAGAGTTGGTAACCAAGCAGTCTTCTGCCATGATTCACTGTCTCTGTTGATGTTGTGGTGGAGGTTATTATATTTCAATTGTTTACCTGACTTAGTGTTTTTATTTAATTGCGTTCAGTTGTGGTGAGCACCTCGGGTTCAAAGAAGAAAGTGTGACTCACTCCACAAAAAGCTCGGCAACTACTGAGCCTGTACTTGGGCAAAAACTTGATGCAACTAAAATAAATCAATTAACAACCACCACCAAAAACTATAAATAAACTATAAATTTTATATCATATTCATGAATATGCCCAAAAATATTAGGCACAAAATATAAAAAAATATACCAATTTTATATTTCTGTTTTAACTGTGGGTTTTTTGTATCATGGCAGCCTCCACGGCCACACCGAGGCTGGCAGCTGATGCAGGCGGTGGACTTTGGGCCGGCTTGTCCGCAGCCAGTTCGCTTTACGGGTGCCACCAAAGGTGTGCGCGACATGGACGAGGACTGCCTTTACCTCAATATCTACTCACCCACTGTAAGTTACAATACATCATCACAACTGAAATCACTATTTTTAAATTATACACAGTAATTTAGGATTTATCATTATTTTATAACTATGTTTTAAATTTATTCAATTATGTATTATTATTAGTATTACTATTATTATTATTATTATTATTATTATTATCATCAGTATTGTTATTATTATTTTTATATTTATTTTTATTTTTATTTTTATTTAAACTGTAAACAAAAAAATTTAGTCCATAAAGTTAAGTAATTGTATAACCCTCATCTAATTATGCTGGAGATAAAGAAAATAATTATTATATGTAATATTTATATTGCTGTTAATTTATTAACTGTTGAAAGATATATAAATCATTGAAAAGATAACAACGACAAAGTAGCAATCGTAAATTTGTTCATTTGGGTGATACGCAGGTGCAACGGAAGCTTTGATCACGCTGAGACATCACTTGATCTGTTGCCTTCTTAATTGCCTTAATTGTTCAAATTATTAAATGGGATAAATGCAATGAGTGGGCGACTCCATCATCCTTACACAAGTTCATTGCACAATGAATGATGATTAATCATATAACTCCTTTACTTTTAAATACTTTGTCGGTGTAGTGTAAAAAGTAAGTTAGTCAAATTCAAGATATGAATCGTTCAATCACCAGTACCACCCTTTTGTGCTATCATGGTAATAATAAACACACGTACATTCTATTTTATGACTCGGTAAGGCTTAATTTCTGATATATCAATTTTTTTCCACAGACAGCATCAACAGTGGCTCAGAAGTTTCCCGTGATGGTGTACATCCACGGAGGAGATTTCTACAAAGGAGCTTCCAACACCTTCCCAGGCCACATCATGGCAGCCTTCTACAACGTCATTGTGGTTTCCCTCAACTACCGCCTTGGTGCTCTTGGTATGTTAAAACTACACTATAGCTAGTAATTTATACTGCAGGAGCATTTACCAACAATTAAACCATTGTCTCTTTGATGTTTTTAGACATGCGAGTATATTTTTGTAGCAATTAGAAAAATTAAATTTTACAATTATCCAATTGTTCACCGTTACAAGGTTTTTGAAATAGATATAAAAGTGCTGTTCAGGTCCTTTAGGATAATGACTGGTCCACTCGTCTTCCAGCTGAATGATAAATGTACCTATGTACCTTCGTTTCAGTTCAATCTCATTCTCTGTTGTTTTTTAATTTAATATAAATATATGCTAATTTAATATAAATATTCCACATTCTATGTGATTGAATTTGCCATCTTACTCTCAGGTTTTCTCAGCACGGGAGATTCTAACTCTCCAGGTAACTACGGCATATTAGACCAATCCCTAGCACTTCGCTGGGTGCATGACAATATTGAGTTTTTCAACGGAGACCGGGGCTCCATCACCCTCTTTGGTCCTGGCGCTGGTGCGGCTTCAGCAGGCCTGCTCATGGTAGCACCAGATACTAAGGACATTGTTAATAAAGTTATTGCACAGGTCAGTTAATATAAATATAATATGTCTATGTTTCTCCGTTATAGTCTTGAAATATGTATAATTATTTAATAAAAAACTCCATTTGGTGTTTATAAATAAAGTAACCATTCACCTTTATGCAACCAATTCTTAAAACAAGTTTCAACTTATTCCAGAGTGGATCAGCAACGGCAGACTGGGCACTGATCATAGATAAATTCCGAGCCCAAAATACAAGCCGTGTTTACGGACAGCTTCTAGGTTGCTCAATTGAGTCATCCTGGAAGCTCGTTGAATGTCTCAAGAAAGGCAGGAATTTCTATGAGCTCGGCAATGCTGAATTCCAGGTATGTAAATGCTCTAATGTATTACAAAGTTAAGTATATCCTTAGTCATTGGTCACTAATCTAGTAAATTATTAAATTTTTAAGCCACATGTGGGCCTATTTCCGTGGGGCCCTGTCCTGGATGTGAACTTCACCTATCCCAGTGACAGCTGGTACGAAGGGTGGCAGGAGAAAGACTGGATCTTCCTGAAGGAAACTCCAGAGCAACTATTACGGCGGGGACACTTCAATAGAGGGATGTATTACATGACAGGAGTGACACTGCAAGAAGCTGCATATGTCATACGTAAGTGTGCAAGTATTGAATTAACATTGTTCACTCAATAAATAAATATATTTTACTACTTTTTAATACAATATTTGACCTTAAAAGTAATTTGTAATTTTTACAGATGAGAACGAAACGCTTGCGCCACGATACGAAATGAATGCTGACTTCTTCGATCAGAAAGTTCGAGAACTTGTTCTTCGATACAATTATACATTAAATCCCATCGGTGTATATGAAGCTATTAAGTACATGTACACGTACTGGCCTAATCCACACAATGTTACCCATATCAGAGAGCAATATATACATGTGAGTGATTGTTAACTTATATTATAATAAACCACATATTATTGTTTGTAAGTAATATTCTGATTCTTTTTCATTATCTTTGCAGTTGCTTTCTGATTTTTTCTTCAGAGCTCCATCAGACAGTATGACTAAATTGCTTCTAGAACAGAACATACCGGTATTCATTTATGTTCTTAACACAACGGTGGAAGCATTTAACCTTCCCGAGTGGCGTAAAGTCCCACACAATACTGAATTATACTTCCTAACTGGAGCTCCTTTCATGGACGTAGAATTCTTCCCCAAGAAATGGAAACTAGATCGGCAAATGTGGACCAACAACGACAGGAATATGAGTCACTTCTTTATGAAGGCTTACTCCAATTTTGCTAGATACGGGTTAGTGATAAGCTTTATATATAATATAAGAGACGCAGCCACAGATAGGCAATAAGTCCTGAGGATATATATTCTCAGGGTGGACGATCATACTAATCTCAAATTAGGATCTTAGGCTTTGTTGAGATTATGGATGCTGTAATTAAACTTACTTTGCTGTCTTAGATTAGGTCTTGAATATATCCAACTTTGGCTAAATAATTGCAACTGTTGTATTTATTTTATAATTTTTTCAGAAACCCTACTCCTCAGCAGATCTTGGGACTGCATTTTGAGGTAGCTCGTGCTGGAGAACTCAAGTACCTGAACATCAACACCACGTATAACTCTTCCATACTTCTCAACTTCCGGCAGACTGAATGTGCTTTCTGGAGTCAATATCTACCCACAGTCATTGGACATCTTGTGCCAACATACCCACCAGTCACTGAGGTTAGCAACATGAACTTACCAACTAGTTTTTACTATATATTCATGTAAGTTTTTATTTTGTCAAAAGAAATTATCGTTAAATATTAAATAAATAGATTTACATCGTAATCGTCAATTGATTACCTAAAAACATACTGTAAACACAATATACCTGTATGCTATGAATTTGTTCAATATTAAGTAATAATCATTTGTAATCAATGGTTCACTTCTTTGCGAGTTAAATAGACTAAAATAAATATCTGTCTTAGCAAGACAAAATGCTGTATTTATACATCAATAAAATCTAAAATGCTTGAGAGTCATCAAATATTTAACTAGCATAGGTGCATCAATTTAGGTAATTAAGTATTTTAATAGTGAGATTTAGAGGTCAGCTGCCATGTAAGTCTCTGACTGATGTCAGATCCATCAGGTCCTGATTTAAAGAGAGGAGTGAAATCCAGCAATTTTCAATTTTTAGGATGTGTTTGAAGTATAGTAAATAAAAAAGAATTGTAATCATCGTATCTGATAAATTTTAATTTCTTTGTAGCCCAAGTAATTAAATAAAAAAACTCACAGATGAATGAATATGGGTTAACTCCAAATATGATTACATGATTTTGTTTGCTTTTCACAGTACTGGTGGGAGCCAAAGGAGCCACTACAGATAGCATTCTGGTCCATGTCGGGTGCCTGCCTGCTCCTCGTGGTGCTGTTGGTGGTGTGTTGTCTGCTGTGGCGCCAGGCCAAGAGGTAGGTCAGGTTAGTGCCCAACGTTTACTCACGTAACTGGGCATGGACTTACTTTTCTCTCTTCTTCTTTTTTCCCAGGTTTAAGGCGTTAAGTATTATATTTATTCACATCATTATAAATAAACTCTTCATATTAATGAAAAATTATGGGCTGGAATAAGACTAAATAAGACCAAGAATATTCAATATTAAAATATTACTTCTTTATACTATAAATATTGTTCATCAAATGAAAATATAAGTGTTGCTAACAGTTTATCAATATTTAATAGACCTTCAACAAAAAACAATTCATATTGAGTACATGGTACACATAAATTGAGAAAATCTTAATTATTGTGGACCTATAACATATTGTACTTACTTAATTATTATATTTTTAAATTAATAGTTCTTAATCACATAACTTCAAGAGTTTTATTTCTCTGCTAACTGTACACATTATTTTTATTTGCATGCAGAGAAATTCCCAGGAAAAGATTAATTATCAATAAGTAAGGTGATACCTTTATATATTAATGCACAGTATATTAGTAAATGCTTTATACACATTTCTGCTTTTAGTTGGGTTAATTATATTATTTTTTTTATATCTACCATTTTTTTAAATTTTATATTGTGTAAATCAATTTGGCAGGTATCTTACATTGTATTAAAAAATTTCATTGTCAATTCGCTTGACTAAATGATGTTAGAGATGAGGAATTAGTTGAAAGTTTCATTATATTTTAATGCAAAGGCAATTTGCTTACAACTATAGGGAGGTAGATCGCTACTACAGCGGGGACATCTTCATGGTGCCAGATGCAAACGACGACGGAGGCATAGAAAACGCGCACCGCTCACGTGACAATGTTTACGAATACCGGGACAAGCCGCCACGGCCGCAGACGCTCTCGCTTAGCTCTCGCCCGCCCAGCCAGGCCTCCTCTGGCTCCGCCCTGTCTCTGAAAGAAGGCACCTTTGTGTCCAGCAGTCCCAATCCCAACAGTCGTCCTAATGCTACCCCCCCACCACGCCCACGCGTACGACAGCCAATACGCACGCAGTTGGTGCAGGGGGTACCTCAGACACAAGTATAAAGTTGACCAGTGTGATCTAGTGCTAAATCCAGCTTAATTATGCCTTAATAAATAATCAATTTAGAATATTTTACCACTTTATACACTAGTGACATGGGGTTGATTATCGGCATGTGCAAAACCTTCATAGCAACGGTTACATATTTCAATGCACATTATCAATATATGTGGAAAAAAGTGTGCCTTGTTTGTATGTAGAATATGCTGGAGAAGTGTGAAATTATTGGGTGACAAGTATTTGTATCCTTAAAACATAACATTTATAAATCAATTTAAAGTGCTCTTTCAGATTTGATTAATCTGTACAGAATTTGCACTAATACTGAATATGAATTCACAAACTTACTGAGACCAAATGTATTTTTTTAAGAAAGTACTTCTTATTTGTAATGCATTTAAATTTTCTTTTTTTAAGTAGCTATTGAAAATATTATAATGTAATATGTACATTTTTTTTTGTGTATGTCCTTTTTGTTATTGTTATATTATAACCATAAGAGAACTATTATTTTTTATACAATAGATGCATAGTTTTTAGAAATATACAAAATGAACCACCCAGCGTATTCCCTGTACTCTATATTGTACATTTTCATTACTATCTACTTATAATGTAAGTAATTTTAGAGGACCAATAAATGAGATCTCTTATATCTACTACAACTTTATAAGTTGTAATAATGTTATAAAAATACCAACATCGTGTTATTTTATTTTTGTTGTTAATAAAAATACATACATATGTTTAATGTAAGCAAGTAAATATTTACTGCAGTTGGTTGATTAAAAGGGATGTACCCTAGAATCACTTAATTAAAACACAGCAATAAATAATGCCATAATCCTTTTTACTAATTAAGTATTGAAACTATCATTATTAAACTATTTGCAATTACCGTAATTCCATGACAATTTTTTCATTGTATTATAAAACCACATTAGAAATGTCACAGATGTTATATCAAGTTCATGTGAAGTGTATTAGTTACTGCTTACATTATTTTTGAAGCTATTGGCAGTATAACTTTTTCCCTGTTAATTGTGACCATGGATAAATAACCGTAAAATAAATACCAATTCGTACTGGCTCACTAGATCCTTTGTTAAAGTATTTAATTTATTAATTAAGCTATTCGTATCACAATATTTTTAACCCATTGATGTTTCAATCAGTGTCACACAGTGAGGTCCATATTAAGCTGGTGCCTTATACCGATCGGGTTGTGTTTTCTCATAACGAATTATTATTAGGATAATCGAAGGATTGGTTTATTTTTAGAATGAATCGATCTTGAAAATTGGTCCAAATATTTTTTTATACTTGTCTTGTTTTTTCAATTAATTGAGTTTTACAACCGACAAGTAAAGTAATGGTGGTTGACGCAAGAAAATCTCCAGTAGTTTTAATCAAAGTTATTATTTTTTTGTTGAACTATAAATACAAGATAGTATTAGAAGCTAGATTTTAATGGGAGAATATCATGCTCCATACCGCTTTTCGTGTGTGTTGTGTAGCTTGTACTACGTTGCAACACACCCTCAGTGTAAGTGGCTCATTCAAACACAGTCTACGTATCATTGTTTTTTTGTAAAGTAATTGAAATGAAAAATTTGCACACAGCCTACTTCAATATAAGATCTTAGAAGAAGAACATGAGCTACTAAAAACCTTACAATTTGTCATATCAATTTAAGACGTGTATTTGACAGTGCTAATTTAAACATTTCAGTGTGATAGATAAGGCTTACAGAGTACAAAAACAGGTGAATCCAGAACAAAGCCTAAAATATCTGATTTGCACGTCAGTTCTGATTAACAGCGTAAACTATAGAATAGGCCACTTTGCACTTGTATCTTATAAATATATGTCGCCTGATAGCTGGCGGAAAACATTGTGCCGTAAAAGACCAAGGAAAATTTAATGACTGAATCATTTTTAATGATGAACTGAAGTATAGTTTCATCAAAGTCATTTATATTTCATTAATTCATTAATATTCATATGCATAAAGATCAATTATTCTTCATATTTATGTATTTTTTTTAAAACCATACTTATTTTAGTGTAACATGTTTTGATTTATTAATATTACTTGTTCAAATAATATTATTGTGTTGTATTGTGATAAAATCTATTTTGACCGTCCATTGTTAAGTGTGTAGATATAATTAATTTTAGGGTTTGATTGTTACTGCTGTATGCAAATTTTTGTATTTTGCCTGTCAATAATTTTTTAGTCAATTTTGTAAGTATTTTCAAGAATAAACTACCTGGAAGTGCCTTAAAAAGACTTTTATTTCTAATCTGACTTATTCATATTTCTTTAAAAAACTAAAGTTCTGTAGTCATAGATAATATATGTTCTTAACTTGAAATTATTTGACATTTGTTAATTTAATATTATTTCCAGTATAAGTATTCAGCACCTAAGATTTTTTTTACAAAATACACTTATTCGTTATAATAATTATACAATTAATTGCTGTATTCAAAATAATTTTTAACATATAACATGGCTAAAATTGAGAAACCAATTAAGAAGGAGAGGTTTGACAGTTCATATAAAAAGGAGGAGTCTAGTTGTTTTCCACTTATAGTCTCTGCCAATACTGCCAAGACCGCAGTTATATTACTATCATCTCTTGAGAATGATATTCTTCTACAGGTACAGAATTATATTCTTCCACTTACTAACAGCTTAATATACAAATATTTTATACAATTTATTCCCATGTCATTCTTATTTATAATTTGTTTTATTATTAGATAATACTTTAGTTATTTTGATATTCATTCATTCATTTATGAATATTCTTTAGTTATGTTGATATTCATAAATTGGCACCATGTATTACAAATTTGAGTAAATTAAAAAGGATTGAGAGTATTTATAATTTTTTTATTATTCTGTAATGTCAACTTGATGGCTAAGTTTCTCTTTCCAGCATGAATAGTTAAAATAGTTTTTTTAAATAGTCTCAAACAATATTTATAGACTGTGCGGTCATTATCCAAGTACGTAGTTATATCCAAGGAGAATATGCTGGCTGTCTATAGTTTTGGAGCTTTGGACAAGCTACGACCGTTGATGGAACATTCTGATATTGGGATACGTCGATACACCTTAAAGTTGATAGCACAGTTGTGCCAGGAGCCTGCAGCTCTTCGAGAGCTGACGCATGATCAAAATGACTTGTTACTACTTATTAATATAATCAAAAAGGTACATACTGCCATCAATATTAATAATGTAATTTTAGATTTGATTCAACCCTGCAGACTATGCAGGCAAATTGGAGATGTGAAAACTGAAGATTTCTCGAAGACTGTGACAGACCACAGGAAGTATTTTGAATAAAAACACAAGCTTATTTTTCACAATATCAACAAAAAACTTCAATTTTGTGTTATTTTTCAACACAAATTGGAAACCATTTTTTCAGATAGCATAACATATATTTTTTAAAAGATGGTGTAAAAAGAATAAAACTTGCATTAATTTCTTAGTATTTATTTTTTCAGTCTTTTTAATCCAATCTTATGATTTAGTAAGTTTTGACTTAGTGAGATACAATCAATGGGTTTACTTACTGAATCAATTCACTGAATTGATTCAGTAAGTAAGTAAGTGAATCATTGAATAACCTTTCCTTCAAAAAATTAAAACTTCATTCATTTTTTAAATGAAAGAATCTTTCAATTTTATATTTTAACTTATTGTTTAATTAGAATGCTGGGGACAATTGTATTCAAGAATTCACATCGTCTATTCTCGCATTATTGTCTAAATATTTAGGTGGATGCGATCAGTTACTTCAAACTAATATTTTAGACTTCATCTTTGAGAGAATCAAGTCTAACGATCCAGATATAAGAATGAATTTTCTAGAGGTTAGTTAGTATAATTCACTATCTCATTAATCTCAAAAAGATTTACTACTTTTGATTTTTTTTTTATTTAAGATTTTACATAATATACTAAATGATCCAGTTGGAGAAGACACAGTAATGGAATGCCCTTATTTTGACTGGACACCAATTTTAAACCTGGTACGAGACAAGTATTTGGATTTGCAACAATTATCCTTAAATGTGGTCGAGCAAATAATCTCTAGACAAAGAGATGAAAAGATACAGTTATCTTTCAAGCTAGCTGCCGGGCCTAATGAGCTAATGGATGTTTTAGAAGTAATCAATGCATTATGTATTCTGGAATATAATCAAGAATGAGTTTATCATTATGACATCAAGTTGTCATGTCTTTAACATACATTAAACCTGTTCTCAAGTAATTGAGGCGTATCATGGGATAAGTGTATTAAAACAAATTCAGTTATAGGCTCCTTTTACACTTATATAATTCCAACAGCTAGATATGACAGGAATGAGCATCTTCTTTTCTTTGTGTGTACTGAGGCAAGGCGCATTTAATTCTAATTTTCAGACTGTTACCACTTATAACACTGATAGAAACTTGCCCAAAAAAAGAGTTATCAACAAGTACACAACCGGTTGATCTTTTAATGATGAACTCACTCTCCTCAAATATTAATATAACACTATTTGACAATTTACTTATATTTTTTTAATTAACTGAAGTCTTTCTATTTATAAATAGACATACTCCTTTAGCCACCTGCACAGAGATGTGCTTCGTGTACTAAAGTGTTACAATGAGTCAGAAGAAACGATTGCAAATTTCTACGACACCGGATGTCTAACTCGCTTTATTCAGTACATGGAGTGTGGTTCGATTCAAGAAAAAGACGACTGTCTCGCCGTCTTTTTAAACATTGCCATGCACAAAAAAGGAAGAATGGTTAAAACAAAATATATTTAATCCAACTATGACTATATTTTTAATTATGTTGCCGAGTAGCCAATATATATTGGCTACCCAATTAATTTAGAGTTCATCCCTTGCTTTCCAGTCTAATGATAACGCATTTACTTACGCATTTATAACGGATTAATTTTTTTGGATTAAATTTACTGGCCAGTTTTGTATTATTCGTTATTTGCATATGACTCGTCATAAATATATATTCATATTTCATAAAATACCATAGCATGAATTGATTAGAAGCTAGTAAGTATAATGGAATTGTTATGAGTTTACTATAGTTATTGTTTTTTAGGGTTATAGTTTTTTGTTGTTGCTTAGATTCTTCACAAATGTAACATTGAAGAAGTGATCTGCCACGTTTTGGACAAGTTAGATTCAAGCTTGTGGGAGAAGGCAAGTCGTGCAGCGGCCCTAATGTGCCGCCACTGCACTGCATCTAAGACTATGGTCGACTTCAATATTATTGATCATACTATGGGTAAATTTATTCGTTAGTAAATCATAAGCTGCCACATTATCCCAGTTTACAAAAAAAATTATCTAAATACAATTCTGATAGATTTGTCACGTGTTGCATACATATCTTAAATAATTATAATAATATATTTGTAGCGATACTCCAAAGTGAAAGTGTCCCATGGGAATCTGTCAAAGAAAATATTCTTTTATTGCTTGCCGAATTATTCAAGGAAGAGAAAAAATCTTGCGATAAATTTCTGGAAGCCCATGGAGAGGAATTATTAAAAAGCTTTATCCGTCCTGATAATGAGCATGGTATCTTCAAATACATATATATACTAACTGTAGTAAATATATCATATATTCACTTGTTACTAAACTTCCACTGATAATCTATCCTTATCATAAAATATTCATAATGATACAAATACTTTAGGAATGCTATTTCAATGTTATTAATTCTAAAATGCTGTTGTCTTTGGAACTCGTATTTAATATGTTAAAAATAAACTACTTCCAACTTTGACCGCTTCAGTTTTATCATGCAGGTGCAACTCTTCAGGGAGTGCAAACTTGCATTCAATGCTTTATAAACATAGAAGAATACATGGACGCCCGATTTGTGCTCTTACAAGCAGGGGTTGTAAAGATCTTATTGAACATTTTGGAGGTATTATTTTTTTAATAACATCTTGTATATCCCAGCCCGATTCTGAATATCACTAGCAGTCGCAATCTGCATCCATGAGCAGCGACAGTCTGTCACCAAACCGGAATCACCTAAATCATTAATCATGCTCAGATTAATTTTGAATGAAATAAATAGAGAAATATAGGGTTTTTGTTTTAGAGATTATAAGTATATGAGTTTAAAGGAATTTAAGTAAACATATTATTTATTTTAATTAATATTTTCATCAATGTCTATTAGGTGATGATAAAATTACACCATTTTAAACATAAAATTTCATACTCAAAACTTTTCTGAAATTTAGTGATTGATGCTAAATGAAATATTAAAGATAAGCGATTGCTTTTTATGGTTATTCCAGCACGAGGATAGAAAAGTGAAGGTTCTCGTTTGCATGGCTCTGTTCAGATTGATGGCAGAGTCCCTGGGAAGAGCTTACTTCATGGAAGAAAATGGTGTTTCTTGCATTCTGAAATTGCTCAGTGAAAATAGTTTCGAAGTTCAATGTGCCACCTGCAAAGTAATCATAGTTACTGCAGATGAACTCAATACCAACCAGTACATAGTACAGGGCGTATTGCATTAGTGAGTAATAATTAAAATGTACATTCTTGACGATAAAAAAAAGCATTTGTAAAATGAATATATTTATAAAATATTAAACAAGCATTTTTTTTAAATATTGATTGAATGATATGAGGTTTCTTTTAGTCTCATTGAGAATGCAAATCTACACGAAGCATGTCCAGAATGGCAGGTGGCCATCAATAGTCTACTGGATCAGCATCTGCCGGCAAAGTTTGGCTACTGCAAGAAACTCAACTTCACCGACATCACGATGCTGAGTTTTTATGTCTTGAAGAGACCACACACTAGATTCCCTGAAATGATGGAATTTTCGCAAGACAGCTTGTTCACCAAGTCTCCAGTCTTTTTGATAAAATTTTCACTTTTGGCTAGCAATGATACTCCTGAAGGTAATAGTCATTTTGATACTGGGGACAAAACGGTTAGAATTTCATATTTTCAAAGCGCCAACCTCAATTCTGTCATTTCTCGGGTTGGTAGCTGAAAGGCCGAGGTTATTATGTGATTTCATCAGATGATTTAATAAAATAATCTCAACAATATTTAAGATCTAATTAATTCACTTGTCTATGTTTACGGTGATTTTATTTTTAGATGACAAGTTAACAGAATCTTCAATGAAAACAGACTCCAAAACCAGCTTACCCGTTGAACAAAATATACTAGACAGCTACTTCAAACGTGTCAAGCTTCTGTAAGAAAGTATTTAAATTGTTCACATACTTTCTTATATTTCAATTTAAGTTTGCAAATAAATCTAACGCTTCGTACAGGATTGAGAAAGAGGATATAGAATTTGGAATTACTGAGAAGAAAAGAGTAAATATATTAGCAGAATTTGTGGCAAATCAAATGAGAGGCCCTGAACCAACTACCGTCTGTAACAACCACTTTGTTGATCTTCATCTGAGTGAGCTTATGGTATGGATATCTTTTATATTTACGAATGAAATTTATTGTGGCATGACTCAACATTTTTTGTTAATATTGTAACAGTTTTTTTTAACACCTTGTGTTCGGGAGCCGCATAAATGCGTTCCTCGCTGCTTGACGCTAGGAGTCGGGAGACGCATTTATGCGTTTTGCATAGACTGGCGGTGGGGTACGGCAACCCGAGCAGGTACCGGTACCGTATCTTTTGCCAGCTGTTCACAAACATTCGACCACTTGACGACACAAACAAATAACTAACTATTTGGACCATGGTCATAAAAAATAACGGTAAACTATACACAATAGAACACAGTAGTTATTACTGCAAACTAAATATACAGAGACTCTCTCCCTTATTTCAGTGATACTGTGATACTATTTTCGTTAAGACGTGTCAATTTCGTATTCCTGAATTCATAGTGCTTTTGTAGAATATTTTTTATTAAAAAATTATTGAAATCCCAAATGTTGTGTTGGTGAAAAAACATAAGATTTGTCGAACTGTAACAATAATATTTTTTGTTTTTGTTTTTGAAAGTGGTTTTAATTTTTGGAAGTGGGAGTGAACTGATAAAGATAATTTTATTATAATAACAATTTGTCCAATTATTCGTGCGAAAGCGACATTGAAGATTGTTTCGATAACAAGAGCGACGATTCTAGTGAAGATGACCCTCTCCCTACGACTCTTTCCCGGAGGAGAATTTCTTTCAAGTACATCTAGCTCAGATTCTGATGATATCGAAGAATGGTCATCGGCAGACAATCCATCGGTCTTGGAAGAGTTTTTGGGACGACCAGGAATAAATACCGAAAATATTCCAGATAGTGTAGCGGATGCCGTCAATTTATTTATACAAAATGTGTGTAATTTTGTGTACAAAACATGTATGTATAATAAATAAATAAAGCAATTATTTTACCCAAATAGTTCGAAAAATACCCAATAGTTTGAAAGATATGGCTATTTTACAGAAACTGTAATTTGAGACGTATATATTTAAAAAAACCCCGATCTCAGCCCGTAGGTGACGAAAAAATCACCCGATCACAAAGTGTTAATATAAATATATTCAAAATGATGTGTAATGTAAACAATAATCATGTATCAAAATTGTGCCAATTCTTATTTCTGAAACAAATTGTTTTACTAAGGGACTTATGCTAACTTAAGTGGCCGTTAGTTTAGATCACTCCGATTCTTTAAAGAAGTGAAACTCATTACTATGAAACTATTATAAAAGGTTTCGTTGGTCTACTGAAATTTTGGCTTCTGTACTGGAACTATTTTTTTATGAAACACGTTTTCAAGATTATTAAATTTCATTTTATATTTTGTAAATCATTTGCTTTATCCAGGTAGCCCTACAGAGTTACATTATCCCTCTTGGTCAAGTGCGAGCCGGCGGGAAACTGGAGAGGGCTATCCTATTTAAGGTCTTGGCTGATCGCCTTGTCCTTCCTGCTCGATTGGTTCGCGGAGCGTTAGGATATGCCTGGGTTGAAGTATGTTTGCCAGAGCGGATCCTTAGTGTATGTATTCAATCATAAAACTCCAATTTAGACTATAATATTCAAGGGCATGCAGTCCATGTAAGCAATAAAGCATTGATTGCCGTAAGCATTTTAAAGTATTTAAATTTTTAATAAAATTTATACCAGAAAGTCACATAATACACTTGTTTTATACCCATAAAAAATTCATATGATTTTGAATCATATGAATTTCCAGTAACAATCATATTCCAGTAACGGGTTGTCCATATGTGCATAAATGCACTGCATACCTCATATATATATAAAGTTCTTTAATGTTGTCTAACCGCATCAAAAATCTAATTACTTCATGGTTTTTTGTAAAGCCTTCTACACACTCTGCGACACAGCTGACAACCGAATGGTAACTAGCCAATAGCGTCCTCTTTTGCGTTATTTACTAAGACTAAATCATAAAAAAATATGTAAAATAAAGGACGCTATTTGCTAGTTGAAAATTGGTTGCAAGTTGTCCCACTGCGTGTGAAGCAGGTAGCACGATAAAATAATAAATCTATTTACCAGGAAGGACAGAAGGATTCAGATTACTTGCGATTATCTTGGTCACTTCTAAAGCCAACGCACGTAATTGACTTGATGCAAGATACTACTTGTGTTTTGCCCATGACATCCTCTCAAGCCTGTGTCTACTGTGGATACCCTTCTTAACAGTAAGTTACTTACACATTAAAATTAATATTATCTTTTATTATTTAGATTTATGGGTTATATATTTCTGTGATCTTCATCTTTATTCTTTTCCTATGATGATCAAAGATTAATTAACGTGTCATAGCATCTGCAATCGACCTTACTCTTCTCGTTGTATCAGCAATACTTTACAATACTCCTTTATTTTCTTTATGTATTCCAGCCCTTTACATCAACTGATTTAATAATATCGACATTCACGATAAATATACCCAGTCTAAATCATTACTACTGAAAATCAAATCGTTAATATAATGCAAAAAGCGATGCTCAACTCGCTTTCATCTGATTGGTAAGATTTTTATGTTTAAAATTCTAACCTACTGATAAGGTTTTCGGTTAAGCCATTTCAAGATTGCTGATATAGACATAGCGTTACTGTAGTATTTGCATTGTTTTCAATGTGTTTTGGTTATTAGGATAAAATAATACACTTCATGATTTGATTTAATGTTTGATTTATTATAATTAAATTTTACACTTTATCAAGGTAAAGATTGATTATCAGTGAGAAATTAAATAACAACCGAACATATAACCACAGAAAAACTTTTACGTTTAACCTAATTTGAATTCATTCACATACCATTTCTATTCGTTGTCTAATCGTAGTTATATTATAGATATAATGCTTAATGCGTAACCACATTTAAAAATTATATCATGTTAATACACATAAAGAAATTGTGCTCACAATATGTCAACGCTGTAGGAAATTATTGCAAAGTTGGTATTATTTTACTTGTAATTTTTTTACATGCACAAATTTTGGAATATTCAAATAGATATTGGGATTGCGTTTTCAAACGTTTAAACAGACTGAAGAGGAGTTCACGAAAGAGAGGCAAAAAAATATTAGAAGACATATCGATCTAAACTACACATTTGGAAGATAAGAAAATAGCTTTACCCATATTTGTTTCACCAAATTATAATTCAATTACAACATGTAAAACGTTTATTAAAGCTAGTTTGAGTTATAATGTTTTTTTAAATTTATTATTATACACACTTAAACAAAGGTGACATTTAATTTATTTGCTTTTCGCTTAGTAACAGGTAGCAGGTAGGTTTTAAATTATCAGCGTATATCAATAAAGAAGATGTCTTCTTTCGTCGACTCTGATTCAGAGTCAGGCAATCACTTCAGTCCAGGTATAAAAAATAAGGTTTTAAAAATTTGTCTAGATATCAACCAATCATCAACTCAACAGTAAAATCACACTATGCTAAACAGAATAGGATGAGACGGTGTCTCTTGTATTATTAACTTTAGAAAATAGTGTATTTCTCTAAAAAAAAAACATAGAAAAGTTTTATACAAAATAATAATGGAAATGTATAAGAAATAAAGATATCAAAAGTTATAACACAAGATTTATTTTACATGCATACACTAATGAAAAATATGATTCTGTAGAAAATGTTTGAATAAAATATATATTATAGCACTTAGCGCAGATTTTGATAGCAGAGTGAGAGAATGCGTGTTATTTAAGATTTGTGCAATCGCTGTTGATTATGGTGGATACTTTCATTATGTTTATCCAGTAGCACTTTATTTTTCACATATTTCAAAACGCAACTGAAAGAATGCAATTCTAATATTTCACAACGTGTTGTTATGAAAAATCCATTCAAAGTATTTGCTGAATCTTAAGTATGATTTCATTAACAACTCGGAGTACGCTGCAGGTTGGTTAAATTTTATTTTCAGGATTCAAAATCAATTTATGATTATTATTAAATTTTAATTAAAATTAATCTTAATTACGATTGAAATAAATACTAATATATTTATAAACATGAATATCTACAAATATTATTTTCTATACATTTACTATAAACTACCTTGCTATAAATATGTTTTTAGAATTCTCATATTTATATGTATTGTTACACATTTCATAATTACAAATCAAAATGTACACAAGACGTGCTTTTCTTTTGTATATTAACAAAGTTATGCTTTTTTAAACAAAAAGAAATGTTCAAATTGTTCAATCTATGCTATCATATAAAAAGAGTAGCTTAATTTCTTGTTCACTTGCGTACTTTACAAATTTGATGATATTTTACATGTAAAATGTGTATCATATTGGTAGATGATGTAAATCTTATTTTGTAAGCAATGTAAATACATCACACACTGTATATTCACAAGTTTCTAATTCATACAATTCTGCGATGCTCGCCTACATTATCGAGTACACAATTTTCAATACAACTACGCGCTTGTAGTACAAACGATTATTTCTTGAATATTAATAACATAAGCTTTGGAAGCTTGACTAGACGTTCTTCAGACGATGTTGAATAATTTAAACTACGTAGATTTGAATTAAAATAGGTTATTACTAATTATTTTAGTACTGGCATATTGTCCTAATTTATTTTACTCACAGCCCGGTAGGCGTGATAAAATAAAAATAACACAGAAATAAAATGGAAGATATCGACAGACGGTAAAACATTACGCAACGTTACAGAGGCTAATAAAATATTTCATTTAGATTACAGTTTTCGTCCTGAAATATACCTACACAAAAACTACAATTTTGTTTTATTCCTATTTTACAGTTGCATTAAATTTTAAACATTAGTAGTGGTACTCCTATGATGTTAAACAAATATTTTCACTCCGGTTAAGTCTCTGCAAAATAAAAACGATAAATTTCAATACGAACGAGTACACTACAATGATATTCATACAAAATTGCTGTAGAAGTCTTGACATAGGTCAATTTTTGTAAAATCTTTATGGACACGGTGCAGGAAGTATACATTATAATATGCGTTCAGTTTGATTGTTTTACAAGAAGTTTTCATACAATCTCAGTGCCCGGCTTGGTCTAGTTTCATCACACAAACCTATATACCCATAAATATGCACGTTGAAATCTCTATGTTTTTTTTACATTGTTTCATAAAATATGTGAACAACATTATTATACATTTATTGTTTATACAATAGACATATCACAAAACATTTATTATTAATATGTATTGGTATTATACATTACTCTAACGTAATTGACATCTTTGCAATATTTTGATTGAAATTACAGCTAAACTTCTAAATAAAGTCCAAAAATTATTCTTTAAACGCAGTCTTCAAAATAATTCCAGAAATTATAAGACGCAATTTTATGATTAATGATGCTAATAAATTTAAATAAATTAGCCTAACTTATGAAGAGGTCACAATTACTAGTACATTCTGTATAGAGAGACTATATACAAATAAACAGAAGTAGGCAATTAATTACTTTAATGGAATTTTATAATAAATGCATTTACTTCCTATAAAAAAAATTATGAACACCAACATTTTGAAACTGAAGTTTTTTTGATTGTTTAGATCCTCGTGTCTTCGGAGTTATCTGTTACTTCTTTCTGATTATTTTACCATCAATTTTTAGCATTCTGCTATCAATATGCTGCTGTCGCATTTCATTGTGGAAAACTAAGTTTTGAGTTTTAAATTGGTACTATTTTTACAATCAGCACAGAGATGGACATGAAATGGTATGTAATATATACGTAGATCTATAAATAAAAAATGAGATTCTAGTTTAATTAGCAGAATTGATTTATCTACTGAAAATAAATACAACTTTGGTACATCAATAAATAAGAAATTTAAATGGAGGATTTTAAAATATTTATTAACTTCGGTTATTAATCTTGTTTAAGATTAAAAACAAATAAATAATGAAAGAATCTGTTGTTTGTTTTTAACAGTCAAAATCTTCAGCTCACATATTAAAACTAGAAAAAATTTAATTATAGCCTCATTGTTCCCTAAGGCCTACCCGATTTATAGACGAGAACGTACATTATAAAAAATCAATACATAGGAAGGTTTCGCTGATATTATGTATTTAAAAATTATTATAATAGAATTTTGCTAAGTACTTTCCTTCATTTTATACATACTTATTTACTGACAGTATATTATCAGTAAATAAGTAAAGTTAGTTTTGTAAACTTGTTTTAAAAACTGACATACAAAGATCAATCATATATATTTTGTATATAATTCAGATGTATACAAAAGGAAATAATACTCAATATTTTTTTTATATGCACGCCATTATCTCAAACTAAAATTCAGGTAGATATGTTAAAAAAATGTTATGACCTTGCAGCAGAAATTACAAGATGCTTTGGGCTTTGTCAGAATAAATTACAAGACAATGGTAACTTATACTTGCTAGCAATGTTGAAAAAACCCACCAGCAAATAATTATAGGTTCTTCGGGTTACCCAAAAATGATTTTCTTCTCTTGAAATCAATTGACATATTTTCGCCGCGATATTCTTAATTTCATCAATAACAAGATGAAATAAATAATAAAAACAAAAACATTATTGGTTTTAAAAGATAATTCAGTCTACTATAAAATATGTATGAAGTATTGTGAGGCTTCTTTAGCCGTAGAGATTATTGTGGTGCAAAATGTTAAATTTGTTGAAATTTTAACTAGCGATATATTATTTAATGTTAGAAATCGAGCTGATTTCTGATAGATATCATTATCATTTGATTCAGTGTCATGTCTTTATTTTAGCGAAGGGGCAATCCTTTCTGGTATGGTATGGTAGATCGGTACATCTGTATTTTGTATTTTCCGCACAGAGCACATAGTAATAAAAATATTGCTCAATGTATTATCAGGTACAGCCAGTACATATGTACGCTATATAGCGTGTTACGATAATGTAAAGCAAGCCATAATTTTAGACTTTTATAGCAGTAACAAAATTTTAATTCGCTAAAAATTTGGGTCAAAATCACTCCACAATACTACATACTATCTATGGCTTGATTAATGCATTATGTTTACGAATTCAATTTATTTGAATAAGTATTTGATTAAAATATCACTTTGGTTTATATAAATGTCTTAAAGTAAATATAAGCATTTCACATATTTGGTTTAGTAAATTATTATGAAACATTGATTAGATTTGCTTTGTACCCCAATGGCATTCGAACTTAGTGATTCTTTAAAAATAAGATCAAGAGATCTGTTGGTTTTAATAAATTTACCTAAACACAATTACAGAACAATCTATTTAGATTTTGCTGTAGTTTATTCAACGAAGGTTATTTAATACATAAACAATTGTAACATCCTCTCGTAAAGCTTACATTTTTAGACTAGATTTTAGAGATGATCCTTTTCATCAAAGGGTGTTTTTCTTTTGTAAATTCAAGAAGCAAACATAATTAAACCGCTCAATATATAATGTTATCCCGAACTGTAGAAATATATCTAGGAATAAATAGTTTCTCAAAAAATATAGAGCAGTTTGTCAACAAGGAAGAGCGACTTCGCTTAGAAGATGTCTATGTTGGCGAGGTGCTCGTAGTTTCTGTTCCAATAGCCGCCGTTGTACAGCCAGTCCTCCTGCTTAGTGTAAGGATTAGTTCCTTGGCTGAACCACCTGGAATATATAAAATATATATTTTTACAAGAGTCACTAATAACCTTCATTCATGTTAGAAATAAAGAAATATCAACACAAGTGTGCAATACGTAAGTAAAAGCTTTGAAAACATTTGCATGATGTTAAACTGCATCTAATTCTTGGCGTTCCAATCCAATCTTTGTGATGATTTACATTTGAGAAACATTCTCTTTGACCGTATCAAAGTTTTCAAAAAATTATCAAAACATCGGCAGGTTTTTCAGGGGTAACGCAAGCTAAGCTTAAAGGATTATATGGTAATACTGCAGCAGATATTTGTCATGCCATGTCACAGCTTTACAATATACACCAAAAACAAACCACATGACGTAAAAAAATGTTAATAAATTAAAATTAAGCCCGAGGTGTATACCTGGGTGCACTGTTTTGTGGATTCTTCTTGGCGGCCTTACGAGCACTCCGCTGCTTGTCTTCGAGTCGAGTTTTCTCTCTTGCAGCGGCGTCCACATCCCCTCGCTCCAGGCTGCGCACATCGGGTCGCAAGCGAGAGTCCGTTGGACACAAGCCCTTCCCGTCAGGACCGTGGCACTCTTCCAACTCATTGAGGGACATGGCGAATGATGTAAACTGATAATACTGAGAAAGAAAAGAAGATTTATTGTAATTTAAAGTCCATCTGTATGTATTGAAAGCAAGTTCTAAAATGTTATAGATTCATGACAAATAAATTCTACCACTGCTTATGTCCCTCATAATATTTCCTTTATTTACAAGTAATTTTTCAATTTATAATTTATTATGTATTTATAAAAAACCTATTATAACTCCGGAAATGACTTTAAAAATGTATGTAATAATGATACTAAACTATCCCAAAATTTATACTAAGAAATGTGCTTTCTTTTGCTAAGAAAACATTGTAATAACAGTACATACAAATCTAACTTTTCATAGTATACATAATTAAAAAAACGGCTTGGTAATAAATTTTTCCAGTGTTTTATGGTGAATATAAACAATCTTTCTGTTAAATTGATTTAGAATTTAGAATAAAAAAAATTTCCAGCTAAAGGTATTCAAGATGAAATAGCTATAAAAATTATAGGAGGATATAATGCACCTTCGTACTATTGAGAAGCTTCTTACCTCGCTTGTGTTCTCAGGACGTGGAGTGGCCTCCCACAAGGTGGTGGAGTTGGGGATGTCCAGGGAGTATGTGCTGTCAGACTTGGGGATCTCACCATCCTCTGGTTCAGGAATGGGAGGCTCATCGGACTGAAAAAAAAACACATTAAATTAATATCCTTTATTTCAAAAGACTAATCATTTTTGATTGCTTTAGAATTGGTTGTTTTTCGATTTGGTTACGAGCTTATTGGTTTGACAAGAATTACAAATTTATGTAATTTTAACATACAACTATTGGTTTTTTACTGACATTGAATGTACCAGTATAAGTTTTTTAAAAAGTATAACACATTTACGGATTTGGCAAAAAAGAAGTAGTTTTTGTCGTTTTAAACCAAATCACTTGAAAAATTAATAAAAATACAAATAAGGAATCAGCTAATTTATTTAGTAATTTATGAAGTTTTTGTACTATTTTTTTAATACACATATATCATCACTGCTATCACAGAAACAATATTTTACAATTTTTTTTAAAATATATCACATCACTAATGGTTCCAGTTTCACTGCGATTGTCGCATGTTGTACATTTTCCACGGGTTGATTGTAATAATCTGATGACTCGAACGAGGAGGCATCCAACTCTTCGTTCAGTCTGAGCTTAGACCGCCTGTTCAAGCTTCCAACTTGTCCTTGAAAGAGTATTTCTTGGATAATCCTATCTGCGTATAACCGTTGGATGTGATCCATATTTTTTATCTTCGCTGCATAACCTTTTGCCATTATTAGAAATTCTTCATTATTATTGTGATGTGTTGTACTATCCAAGGTGGTAAGTTTAATTTTTTTTTTATTTGGAGACTCTGATGTACAATTGCTTGGATTATTATTTTTTATATTATGGTTCCGAGACGCTTCATTCTCCTGCAATAAAAATATTATATTATTATTTGTGACCATGTTTGGTTTAAAGCACTTTCTATTAAGAGCTATTAAGAATACTTACAATGTTTTGTGTTTCTGTGTTTTCGTCTTGTTCACTCGGCTTGATGACATCTTCTTGATCAACAAGAAACAGTAAGTCACTGTAATACCACAGTGTCGATTTGTAAATCTCACCCAGCGTGGTCGCCGCTCGCTTCGAGTCCTTTGTTTTCTTCAATTCCTTGCGAAAGTTCGTTCTGAGAGAGTTGATCTTTTTGATTTGCGTTTCCCGAGTGCCGTCGGGGTCGCACTTCCTGAAGGTCTGCAGCAGGACCTCGTGCGCCCGAGCCTTCGCCCGTCTGTCGGTGTACTCGCGATGCCTTGTGTCCCACAAAACCGGCAGACTTCGGTAGACGTGAATGAATTCCAGCAGGTTTTGACGAGACATGATTGTGGACTGAGCCGGGCGGCAGCCGTCGCCGTCTGCACGTCTCAATATATATTGCGCAATAATGACGCACACAGTCGGCCTTTCGTTAGTCACGCCGGCTCATTGCGCAATATACGTGATACGGCTAATCGGCAAATAACGATTACTCAGTGAGACGTTGCGGGGCTTGTTTCATTTTTCATGCAATCATTGCGCTACTGCCATATTTTCCACAACGTACATTAAAAAAAAACAACAACAAAAAACCTTGCAATGTGCATAATACTTCAAATAGATAAACAAACAAAAAAATGGGGCATCTTCCCATTACTGAATTTGTGTTAAATCGTTTTTCGTAAAATTAAATCTGTACAGTTTGCCATCAAAATTGATTGGCTGCTTTTTTTTTATCTTCAGCCAATGCAACACGCTTGAAAGATAACAACAACCAGAAATAATAAATAGCACGTGTCATCAACGATTGAGAGAAATAATTTATTAATCGAAGCCAATCGGGTCTTCGTAAGAATATATTTTTTAGATTATCGATTCACACGAAACGACGAAAAATATATATAATTTACTTCGGAAGCCTTTTTCTCGTCAATACACGTGTGAACTGATTGCCTGAAAACGTACCGGGTACGCAGTAAGCGATTAATATGCGCGGATTTATTTTGCGAAAAATCTACTACACCAATAGAAAAAAATTAAATGCCCTAAGTAAGATACATTTCTTCTTCTGCAAATAATATTTTTTTTATTTATATAAATTTACTTTTAATTTGATAAATATGTGTTTTCCCGATTGAAGTTTAGGCATTTGGATATTATTACGACTGACGTATCTAGAACCCTAAGCATTTAGGAGTCCTTTCTTTAATTGGAATTAAAAGATTACATATAGACCTATGGTATAGGATTCGTTTAAACATTTAAAAAAAAAAAAAAACTTTAACAAACTTTGGTTTTGAAAAGTCGTCATTTTATCAAGTTTTTCAACATCTTCAAGACTTTACTTGACCTTGTAAAAAAATCAACTTTCAATATAGAAGAATAAAGTAACAATTAAATAAATGAAATGACACGATTCGAAAAAGGTGTAATTTTTACCTGTAAACTTTTGTCACATATCTGTAGAAGGATGTATCTAACTTTTGGTATTTAAATGGCAGTAGATTTTTTGCAAAATATTTTCTAAAATTATCAAAAAAACTCTAAAATGGACCCATCGCTGGTCTCAGCCCGCCAGACTGACCTCTTGCAGAGAGACGGACTTGAAGGCGCCGACTTTGAGCGAGTTGAGCTTGGCGAGCACGCGGCGGGGCGTGTGGGCCGGAGACTCGCGAGCCTCGTGATGAGAGCTGCCGCCCCCCGCCTCGTCCCGCTTCTGCTCGCGGCTCCACTCCTCGTACGCCCCCATGTCGCAGCACTTGATGAACTCCGTCCACTTGCCGTACAGGAACTTAATCTTCTTCTTGCTGCAAGGTTGAATTCGTTATAGCCACGATCGACCAGCGCCGTCCCCCGCGGGTCGTCGGTTGTGGCGGACTCACTTGTGGTCGAGGATGTACCCCTCGACGCGGTGCAGGTCCTTGGAGGCCCAGCCGGCGGGCTTGAAGGCCAGCTGCGCGCGTAGGCCGGGGGAGCCGCGGGAGTGGCAGACCACCTCCATGCTGCCGTACTGCTCCATCCACAGGCGCCCCACGATGATGTTGTGGACACAACAGTTGACATTGCTCCATGTGTAGGCTTCTCCCCACCTGCACGGAACATACGTGTAATTTAATCATTGTTAGTATTTATTTACTCAAGACTCCTACTATGCGTTTGAAATGTGGCTGTATAGGAGAATCCTTATGATACTTTCGCCAATGATTATGATGTCACCAATTCGCCGCAGGTAGAGTGTGTGTTGTTGAAGATTCAGATGATGTGGTTGCAGGATTGATGTAAGGTTGGAAATCAGAAGGCTGGCGAAATATTTGCGTATTCGTAGTTTATTTAATATAACTACACTTGTTAGAAAAGTACGTGGTTACTAGTACGATGCCGCGAGGTCTCTCTGGAGAGGCGCGGGGAAGCCGCTTATATAGGGTCCTGCTGCCTTTGTGGCTGGCGTAAACAGGAAGATTCCCACGTATCGGGGGTGTCTCATTACGAGGACATCTCGCCTGGATACGATCGCCTTTGACTGACCGCTAATTACTAAGGGATTATGTTCTACTTTAATGGCAGTCTAATAAAATATTTAATGGATTAAGGATCGAATGTCACATTCCAACAGGCCGTAAGACACGTGTTCCGATGTAGGTACTAACCCCTACAATACCATGGGTTGACCACGTCACAAACGAAAGAGTCTTGCACTGAATGCGCAAAGAAAGGGAACTCTTGGCGTTGGTAAAGAAGCGAAAGGTCTCCTATTTCGTCTACATGTTTCGCTACAACCTGCTTTTCCAAGGAAAAATCGAATGAAAAGGGGGCATTGGAAGAAGGAAGTTCACGTGGATGCGGAATTTGCGCCAGTGGCTGGAGATCGGAAGTGCAGCCGGATTGGTGAGACTGGCCCAGGATAGAGACATGTTCGAAAAAATCGTCACCAACCTCCTATGAGGAGAGGCAACAAAAGAAGTATTTATTTTGTCTTTCGTACTTGAGAAACATTTAAAGAACGAAAGAATCCACACTGAAGGTATTCCAACTCCAATATAGAAAACGTATTTATATATTATATTTGCGTAAATTTCATAGCGGTCTGTGGTTTCATGATGAGCTGCGTTGTTTTTGTCTGGAGTTACCACCCTTAGGCAAAAAACGCTGTATAACATCCCTGTAGCTTCAATTATGACCATAGAAAAAATATTTAAGCACATTCGTGGACACAAAAAATACAATAACTATTCTGAAAACCCTGTTCGTGTTATCCAATCATTTTTTAAATCTACGTAAACTAAGGTTTTAATACGACTAATCTGATTTAAATTTTATAATTATACAATCTCTAAACACGAAAAGCGGAGCCTGTGATGTCAGTAAGCCGCGGTTTTCTTCCTTAGACCAGATTTTGTAAATAATTATGTCTACGGTGTTAAGTTAAATTTTTCAGCTTTTCTTGTATCGCATCGTGATTTTTTCAGGATAGCTTAATGCGATCACTTTAGGCTGGATCCGTGGTAGCACCTATTGCCACCTTTTTAACTATTACTAATATGATTAGGCACATTAGTTCACACATAGAAGATGATTAAAGAAATTCTCAGAAAAATATCATCGTGATTTGTGTGGGATTTGAACCCACATCTCCAGGCTTACATGGCTGGCGTACTGGCCATTGTATTAACGAACCACATCCATTAATCAAGAATTTCTAGCAATCTACATATGAACCAATGTGCCCAAGCCAACCAATATTTAGTGATTTGCAAGCACTGGAATTTTTTAATCATAGTAACAAGTGAAACGTTTTTAATCCAATCTGGATATTATTTTTAAAATCTATTAATTTAGCCAAGACGCGCACCATCATTTTTCTGAGAATTTCTTTAATCATCTTCTATGTGTGAACTAATAATATTAGTAATAATATAAGAAACCCGTAATAGGTAATAAATACGCATTTGATTGACGTTCAATCCAAAAATTAGACATGCATATATGATGGTGCGCGTCTTGGCTAAATTAATAGATTTTAAAAATAATATCCAGATTGGATTAAAAACGCTTCACTTGTAACTTAGATAAAAAAAAGTCCAGTGCTTGCAAATCACTAAATATTGGTTGGCTTGAGCACATTGGTTCATATGTAGAGTATGATTGTTAGAAATTCTCGATTAATTGATGTGGTTCGTTAGTACAATGGTCAGTACCACCGGCTATGTAAACTTGGGGATGTAGGTTCAATCCCACACAAATCATCTTCTGTGTGTGAACTAATGTGCCTAATCATATTAGTAATAATATAAGAAACTCGTAATAGGTAATAAATACGCACTTGATTGACGTTCAATCCAAAAAATAGACATACCTTTTTAGCTATATGGACTTCAAATGTTTTTTTTTTTTTTAAAGAATTTTCTCAGAGCGGGTTTCGCCGGTCTACCTGGGCAGCTCCACGGTGACCTGCCCCTTGGGCTGGATCTCCACGCTCTTGCCCCAGAAGCGCAGCTTGGGGTGCACGGAGCCGTGGAAGATGAAGTCGGCGCTGTCGGCGTGGAAGGCGGACACGGGAGGGTGGTGAGACACCTGCTCGGCCAGCGCGCGGAACTCCGCCCTCTGCAGCTCGTACGTCTCGCCCAGCAGCGGGTTGAAGGGCTTGCCGAGACGCTCGCGGTTGGAGGCCAGCGCGCTCACCGCGAACCCTGCCACCAAAACACAAATCTTCATCAAACCTCTCAAATTCGACGATGCACCTTTAAAACAGAAAATCGAGTCAAATCCAGAATAATCTAATGGACTTCAGTGCCCCTGGCCAACAGTTCAAAAACATTTGCGCAAAATTGGTAGTGCGGAGAGAAGGACAAAGGGTACCCCACGACCTAACAGAAGAGAACGAAATAGTGCTGGTAAACTGTAGTGTAGCACTGAGCAATAGGCGTGACGACAGTATCAAAGAATCAAATAAATAATTATTTTAAGGGAAAATACATATTAAAAGGATTTAAAAAACTGATTTAGTTTTATTTAAAAATCTAAGATTAATAAGATTTTCAACAAATTAAAAGGTTAAAATACTGCAATCGGCCATTTTGACTGAAACAGCAATCACAGCGCATGACGTCATACCCCTGTAAACAACTCTATGGTATTCAAATTGGTCTATGGTCTTCAATGCAAACACAATGGCACGCCAGTTGACAATGATAGTTGATAAGAGGCGTGACGTCAGAGCGGACGCCTGACACCTGCGAGCGTTTTCGCGCACTTTTGAAAAAATATTATAAAAATGGCTTTAAACTTCGTTAAACTCTAGTTTTTTACCGAAATAAAGTTTTTTTCGTAAATAGTAAACGTGTACCCCCATTATGGAAGAGGATTTGAAAATCATTCGTCATGCCTATTATCACTGAAGATAAAAAATGGATCCTGTATGACTATGCCCGCGGGCACCATAACGCCCGTCGACCATTTTACGTGCGCCCGCCGCTGTGTGATCACGATAAAAAAATATGTACGAAAATAGTTATATCGTTACAATTTTCAAAAGAATTTTTTTTTCCAGAAAATCATATAATAACCCTGCTTAAACAGCATCTTATGGGTGTAGTTTGGTTTGTCTTTGTCTCTGTAATAATGCCCTCTAGTAAAGCGTTCTCGATATTGTTCAGATACTTTGTGGAAAAGTTGGTGAATAACTAAAAATCTGATATTTTTGGGATAAGTAGTAGTAGTGGAGAGAGTTAAAAGATTTAGGTATTTGGGCAGCTGGTTGAATGAGAACTGTGATCTTGACCAGGAAATTAAAATGAGGATTGTGACAGCACAAATCTTGCTGAAGATTCACCAAATGTTATTTCGTCTCAGTTCTCCTTTATGGAGTCAAAGCTTGGACACTCAAGGCAGCTACTATAGTATGCGAAGATGCGTATAGGAGAATCCATTAACCGCGTCACAAATGAAAGAGTCTTGCACAGAATGCGCAAAGAAAGAGAACTCTTGGCGTTGGTAAAGAATCGGAAGGTCTCCTATTTTAGACACATTTTTCGTAACAATAAATATAGCATCCTCCAGCTGACTCTCCAAGGAAAAATCGAAGAAAAATGGGGCATTGGAAGAAGGAAGGTTCACGTGGATGCGGAATGAATGAAATGAGTGACTGGAGATCGGAAGTGCAGCCGAATTGGTGAGACTGGCCCAGAATAGGAATATGTTCGATATATATATATATATATATATTTTATAGACTCTGAGCTCTTAGGTCATCTGAGTTTAAATGTTATAAATATTAAAATCTAGATAGCCTGTTGATTAAGAACAACAACGGCCAAAACAGCACGTCGGTCGATTATTTCATCCGCAGTGTGCGCCTTCGTGCCAATTTTGCACAGCTTTAAAGCATTTAGATATGTTTGCAGATTTTGGCAGCCGCTATTTTTGGATGATACGCCAGGCCAGTTTGCTGTGGTTGTTAGTAATACGTTTAAGTTTCCTGCCGTCTTTTAGAAGAAAAAAAAGTAGACTAATAACCTCAACAAATCGACGCAGCTTACACACAAAAGTAATTTTAACGTAGAATTCAAATAATACGAATAAGAAAAAAATCTATTAAAAAATAAGATATGAATAATTAATTATTTAGTTGTGTCCTTCCCTTTTCCCCTCTGACTTACTGACCCACTAAATTCTCGTTAATGTCATATTTTGTCGACATTGATCTGTGACCAAAATAGATTGTCCACCGCTGACTCTACTTTAGCTGGTATTTAGCTCGGAGCGGATTGCAGCAGGACGATATTTATTATATACTTCCACCACATCACTAATAAGCGTTCTCCGTTTCAGATAAACGATTTAAGAATCTTGACCGTGTCGATGCCTTCATATAATATATATATATATATATATATATATATATATATATATATATATATATATATATATATATATATAAGTTAGAACCCTAAACCCAATCTGGTGTTCATCAGCCAGATTTTAAAAATTTCAAAGTGATCAAAAAACTGCTCCAGTAAAACTGACATTGATACTAAATATAAACACATATTTTGTTTTGTAACATGTTATATCAGAGGTTCCCAAAGTGGTCAATATCAACCCCCAGGGGTCGATTTCTCCATGCAAGGGGTCGATGACAGCGAACAATAAAATTGGAGGTCCATGAACTGTAAACGGGGGTCTACGAGAGTGGATCCCATTTAAGCAAGTCATCACCAAAATTTAGACATTTCGTAAATGTCATAATGCACCGAACACAGATTGTACCTATGTACTTTGTGACGAATCGAAGCCCTGAAGCGAAGAAGTATTTTGTATGTATTTTATTCTATTTAAGATATTAAAATGGAATTCCACCAAGTATTCTCTGTCAAAAGTATTGATTTTTTGAATGTTACTATATTTGCATTTTGTGTGTTTTTAATTAATAAAGATATAATTCACTTTACGCGTATTTTAACTTTTTCATTTTTAAACCCACTGTACAGTAAACCCTATGAAAGTGAGTTGTTCCATATAAGATGTCAAAAATATGTTTGAAGTTGATGAATTTGTAAAAATTCAATATTAGCAAGGCAGGGGGTCGACGAAAAACAGGAAAACTCGACAAGGCGTCGACGGGACAAAATAGTTTGGGAAACTATGTGTTATATGATTGAAAATGGCTAGTGCTAAGGCTGTTACCTGCGACATACTGCATGCGCTTGACCGGGTCCTCCTGCTCGGCGGCCAGGCGCAGCAGCTTGGCGTACTCCAGGTACTCCAGCATGCGCTGCAGGAAGCTCAGCGGCTCGTTGAACACCACCGGCATGGTGATCTTACTCAGCTCCTTGCCGATGCAGTTCTTCAGCACAGACCACAGCGAGAAGTCATTCCGACTGAACATCGGCACGGGCAGGGACGTCCTGCAACAATGGCAAACGCGACAGGTCAGTCAGGTGACACAGAAAAACTCCCCATCAGCGACGACTCCAAACACAATATTAATCAAATGACACAAGAAAACTCTTCATCACAGAAAAACCTTTCACCAACAAGAACTGAACACATAAGGTAAGACCGCAAATTATGTACCAAAAGTCTACCCGTTCGACCCCTGTCCTGATGAAAAAAACGACATATAATTTTTTATGTTGACATGATGGATTGTTCGGAAAGTTTTCACTAATGTACTAGTTTTTTAAGCTTTCATATAAACCACGTAAACTATTTAATTTATAAAAAAAATTGTCAGCATAATTACACATTAGTCAAATAACCGACAGGCGGAGAAAAACGTAACAATTTATCATTATTCATTTCAAAAAAAAAGCCGACATATAATTTGCTCCACAAGCTCACTATTTTATAGACTACATGACAGTATTGAAGGAAGGGTTGCTGGCGGAGATGGAGCTGACACGAGGGAGTGGTTCAGGAAGAAGGCAGCTTCCTTGCTCTAGGCTAGGACTGACAAGAAGGGGATGGGGGCGATGGCTTCTAACTTTCAGTAGGGTAGGAAGAAAAATCTCAATCGTTACAGCGATTTATTCACACTATGTAACAGTATATAAATAATTGACATAATCAAATATGCTAAAATATTGAAAATAATTCAACCATTATTTTTTATTGTAAACTCGTGCAATTATTTGAAAATATGACTCAATAATATAATTTAATTATAGCAGTTATTACTTAAAATCAAATGATTGTGCTGAAATTATATTTGTTTTAAATAAGACGGTATTCGTGTTCACACTTTTCAGACACCGGCAGTCGCAATTATTATTCGTCGCCATAAACACTATTTTGTAATGTAGTTTTATTTTAGGGGCAAAGACCTAATTTATGCGCATTGTTTACCATGACTTTCCGCGGAAAGCATATTTTAATTTCACGTAAAATTACGACTTGAAGGAAAAGTACACAAATGGGAGAACTTACGTACTGCACGATTTTGTCGAAAAACGACACGCAAAATAAGTGCTACATATTTCGATAACACGATTCATCAAAAGTGTATATACGCGGTGCTTAAAACGCGTATATTTTTCACAGAATTCAAAAAAAATTATCCACTTACATAATATAATTAAACCATTTTTTTTTAAGAAAATATTACATACGAGATTTGTGAGATTAATTGAAAAATCTATTAATAAGATTGTTTTGCGTACACTACAAACTTTTGAAGCCAAAAACCAGCCCATTAATGTATTACAAGTTTTAGAGCATGCTTACATAGACTTAACATACATAAAGCATGTAATGAGTATTTTTTGCACGAGCCCCGGTGAGGGCCTCCGTGCTTCACCTCTCCTCGAGAAATACCATAAGTTTAGAGCGCTGCGTACAAGTACATTAAAAATATGTTATGGCGTCTCTGCCAACATTCGCGCAGACGATAAACTCCCAAGCCGCGGTTTATGAACCCTCGTAATGAAATTCCAAACAGCGAGAGGTTTTCTTGGTCACGCGAGCTCCAGGCTCTGGGTGCGGGTGGTGGGTATCAGTTTCAGCTAAAATGTAATCTGTAAGTCCCCTGGGACGTGATTTTCATGTGAAAATCGCGAAACACTCGTCTTGTTCAAAAGATAAACCGGACCTCGCTGCTGTAACTTTGGAAAGTTTCGAGAGGCCGGCGGCTCTCATACTCATAAACCCCAAAAAACTTGTATTATATAACAACTAGAAATGTAGCCCGTCATAAAATGACGTATTCGATGAACGGTGCAATAGTGTTTGAACATATGTTTGGCTGACAATTAGATGAACATTTTGTACACATATATTTTGAATACCCGGATATTATTTTCGAAAGCAAAGCCATTCTAGGAAATATCACATTTCGTGTCACAAACAACGAATCACTTTCACTGCACTGTTCTTTATTAGATGCAGTCTTTATCACGTTCAATTGTGCTATTCTTTTTTAATTGCGTTTGCTGTGCTTAGACGGTGTTATTTTTTTAGGAGGCATTTTAAGTTATTAATGATGTGATTAATAATTTCTAACGCAACTAAAAAATAAAATTGGTACTTGTGTCAAGCTGACATAAACTGGAAATTTATAAGAAGCATCATATTTTGTATTTTTGTAAAAATTCTAAATTTGAAATTCTCGCTGTGAACAACAAAATCATGTAATTCGTACATAAAGCATGTTTGATAGTTTTATTTAATTAGTTTATAAATGAAAATATTATCCTATCGTCTTGAAATTCGGCACATAACTGCGGAACTACGTGCAAAAAATCAGCGTTGTATCTTTTAAGATATTCTATAGAGAACCTAAAAATGAAACATACACACAATGGCTATTATTATAGTAGATTCTATCGTAATATCTTACATTAAAAGTATTTTGATATGATTAAGTACATTGAAAATGTTTAAAGAAAACTCTCAGAAAAATATCATCGTGACTTGAGCGGGATTCGAAACCCACATCCCCAAGCTTACATGGCCGGTGTATTATCCATTATGCTAACGAACAAGAATTTTTAAAAATCATATCCTATATATGAACCAACGTACTCATACACTCACAAAAAATACCTGTATAGGTAAAATCGCACTTACTGTGACGGTCTTCACAAAAATCAAATAAATATAAAAGTATTTTGATATTATTAACCACATTTTTTTAACACATTGAAAACGATTAAAGAAAACTCTCAGAAAAATATCATCGTGACTTGTGCGGGATTCGAAACCCACATTCCCAAGCTTACACGAGCGGTGCATTAGCCATTATGCTAACGGGCCACTGCAACTAAGCGAGAAATTTTAACAAGCATATCCTATATATGAACCAACGTACTCATGCACTCACAAATACAACCTGTATAGGTAAAATCGCACTTACGGGAATTCACAAAAATCAAATATATATAAAATTATTTTGATTCACTATTTCATAACATAATGCTTTTTTAACTTATGCTTAAAGTCATATTCTGTAGAAACAACCCCATTTAAATATAATTCTGTGTCTCCACAAACACTTCGAAGACTTGTAGATCTGCGATAATTAATATTTTACCAAAAATGGGTCTTACTTTTGGGGGGTCGGCTCCGAGCGAGCAGACAATGGGAGGTTTTGTTGGGTAATAAGCGAGAATTCCCTTTTAATAGCGTTCTTTTGAGTAAAGAAATTATAATCCAAATTGTCGCAATGACTTAAATCCGTTTCACTTGCGGCGGTAATTTATTTTAAACAAAGCCACCCCTGCAGTCCACCCCTTGTACAATAAATAACACATTTTTAAGTCTTCATCGTCCTCCGCGACGCGAAACGCAAAAAATAAATTAAAAAATCGCCATTAATCAAAAAAGGTTGTTCGGGACTCTTCGCCAGATTTTTTCTCGGGAGAATTTTTTTTTGTTCCGCTCTCCGTGTTTCTAAAATTAAATACATCTTTCCGACCCTTTGAAAGTATCTCAGGATTTATTTCGGTAAATACCGCAATGTTCGCATCAAGAGATAGTATTTTCCGACCTATTCAATATTTAATTTAACCACACGGTAGAGGGAATAATTTAGTTCGTTTGAAAGGGAAAATACGCACCGCACAAAAACAAAGCGATATAATAATACGAGATATGTTTAATAACTAATAAACAATGAGTAATTAAATATATAAATCATAGCCGCTAGCAATGTCTGTCATATAAGCCTTGAAAATGTTGATTTTGTACGCAGATTGAAAATTTAAAAAAATTCATCAAAAATCAAAATCAAATACTTTTTAGCAGCACAAAAATACATGTTTGGAAACTTTGCAAATATTTCACGAAGTTGAATTTCACGATGCATCGAAGATGTAATTTTGTATTTCCGATAACTATTTTAAGTATTTAAAGTGCTTTGTGGGAGAAGGTCGGCATGAACCGTTAACTTTATATGGAGCCGTTATTGAGTTAATACGAGCAGTTTAATAGGCAATCCGAGCTAATGCAATGAGGGTGGTTAACGGAGAAACTACCCCGGGGGTAGGCTGCAAGTGGGCCCACCCCCATGCATACTGCTCCTGAAACATTCAACAGCTGCTGGGCATAAAATAACTTCCTTCCATTCCAAGGTCAATATAACTGTGGCACTTTTAAAAACCCCAACAGACTATCATTTTCATGATACCAGGTTCCGATTTTCATAATTGGATATAAAATGATTTGCGAATGAGCTGGAGTACTTTTGAGAATGAAGACAGGCATTCAACTAATCATTATCATCGCGTGCAACTTTAATAGCTGTTTACAAAAAAATGTTAATTAAATATATATATATATACTATAATTATAAAACGTTTACTGTTAAAACATGAGCAAACAAAATTAAAGATGTAAAAACTGGTTTCAAGAATACCACTTTGATTAAAAACAGTATTGTTATTAATTCAGTTCTGATGACAACTCCTTGTAAAGGACTTAAGCTTTATACTTGCTACTAAAAACAATAATTTTCAGGCAAGCTTTGTACTAGAGAGCTACAGAGTGTTGACATGAAGATAGTGATATGTGACAACCGCTAAAGCACTGGTTGGAATAAGGGTGCAGTAGTGATGAGAAATTAAAATTTGAAACCGCTACCGCTAATTCAGAGTTGCAGTTATTTTAACTGCTATAACAAAGAACAGCTTTTTGGGTGTCAAAATATTGTCAATAATTTTAACATTTACAACTTAACAACTATGGTGATAAAATATCCGGATATCCGTACTCTACTGCAATACAATATAAAGTTTATAAATGAATGAAATATATTTAAAATAGAGGCTCCTTCTTTCGTTTAGGGGAAAAAATATATTAACTTTGTTATTTTGAACAGGTATGTCTACTATTTCTGATTCTTTAATCCGAAACTGATAAACACACAGGCGTGGAAACAAGCAGTGCTAATATGCTTTTAAGCTCATATTCTTGTTTTTTTTTTGTTGTTGTTAGGTTAACTCAGTTGGGGTGTTTCAACAAAAACTGCTTCTGATTCTTTGATCCGTGCTTCTAATATACGCACAGGGATGAAAGTTGGCGGTGGCAAATTGCCGCCCTCGGCACGTAACCCGGTTACCCGCCCCCCGCCTCATTATGCATGCCAGGCCCGGGGCTTGACGGGGGATGGAGGGGACCCGCCCCCACCCTCGCCTCAGCCTCAGCCTCCGCCCCCACCCCCACCCACCGGCCCCCGCTATGAGCCGCACAACCGCCTCTCGTCACCGCAAGCACAGCACGACGGTCCGGATCTGTTTGCGATGGGCTCATCTGCTGTTGTCCGACACTGGAGCCAGGAACTTCAAATTAAATTAACTTATTACATACCGAGACGGTGCGACGTGATTCGAAAAGCACACCCGCCTGTAGTAACCGGTTTGAGTTAATAAGCAAGTAAACAGTTCAGCAATTTGAAGCCTATACAAAAATAAGGCATTTTATAGTCAAAAGTACAATTCATTAAATTATTTTACACTCATGATGATATTTTAAATTATAGGCAAAGAGTATTTCACGTGATCAATTATGGCGACTTTAAATTAAAATAATAAGATTCGTAACACGCCACTGTCGTATAAATATAATCAGTGGCGTGCGAAATAAATTAACGAGTTTTGTACATGTTTATGTAATTAAATTAAAATTTAAAAAAAAAAAAAAATGACAGTAAAGTTGTATTAAGTTTTTAACGGGTCAATCAAGAATTTCAACAAAAACGGAAAGTGAACTCTACAGAACCACATGGCGGGCAAAAGAGAGTTAATTTCATAATAAGGGGATGCAATAAAATTAGCGTAATTTACTTTTTACACCGGCGTCTGCTGCGGAAGCGTCGTCTATGGTTTCCCTCTCGTGCGCGTTGTCTCTGCCCGTTGCTGCCGGAAGCGGGGGCGTAATAAAGCGAGGCTCGCCGCGAAAATTTATTATCCTCGAAACTGTCCAGGCGCGGAGCTCTCGACAAGCACTTGCATAAATAAAGTGGACTTATGCACAGTGAACTACAGGAGCTTCGTAGGTTTTGGCAGCCATTTATGTTAGACGATCTTAAGATTTATTAGGTATTCTGCTGCTTAGTGGCTTGGTCCTGGTAACGGGACCATCTTCAGGAATTCAAATCAGTATCGGTAAGTCGATGGTGCTAGTATCGCAAGGGAGATTTACTATCGCGTATTGCTAAAACGGCCCCATTTGGTGAAGAAAAAAGTGCTCTTCCACCATGACAACGCACCGGCTCACACCTCCGCCGTTTACACGGCCAAATCGGTCGAATTGCACTACGAACTGCTCCCCCCATCCACCGTATTCTCCAGATTTGGCCCCACATTTGGATTTGGCCACTCGCTGGGCAGAAATTTAAGTCGAATGAGGAGGGCATCGCCGCCACGGAGGCCTACTTTGCAGACCTCGAGAAAACGTATTTTTCAGATGGGTTGAAGAAGTTGGAGCATCGCTGGGTCAAGTGTAAGTCGAGCTAAAAGGAGACTATTTTGAGAAATATTTATTTTCTTTTGTAGGCTAAGTACTTATAGGACCGCCCTCGTATGTATGTAAGTAGAAAAACATAGTATGTATATAATTAAGAGTTCACTTGGCCATCTAATTTTATATGTTATGTTAAGTATTTTTTCATTAAAACCCAGCATAGCATTATCCGGCATAAAAGCGTATAAAAATATACACAAGAATGATATCTCGCCATCCAATCTCTCGGTGCAGAATGCGGAGTATCTCTGACCCACTTAGGGGCGGCCCTCGGGGCGGCGGGCTGTTCCATCCCCCGCTCGGGCGAGCAGCGCCGGGCACCTTCGTTAGGGGGAGAAGTGCCGAGGGAGCTGACAAGGGAGCAGCCGGGCTGTCCGCTGGACCGGAACACGAGCCCGGGGAGGCGTCACGCTGTACTCGTGTTTCACACGTCATGTGTTGCGGAACTAACTGGGAAAACATTTGTATTTCACAACAAATAAGCAAATATCACAAACCAGCTTCTATTTCTGTATTAAAAATATAAGTTCAATTAGACCAGTAGCTCTCAAACTTTTTAGTCAAAACTTGCCCATGGACCCCCTTTCATAGTCAAAACTTGCCTACGGCCCCTGGGTGAAAAACTATATAAATTCATATTATAGACTAGTTAATGCAAGTATCGAGTCTATTGCGTTCCTGTATTAACCTACCTGACTCACCGCGATGCCTGTTATTACATGTATTTTATGCACCTGTCTATATTTATATTTTACTTAGGACGTAAAAATCGCTAATAATGTATTCATTGTTATTTATTTTAACTTGCATATTAATAAAAATGTGTCATAATTTTTTTATTTTATATTAAACCTTGCGCGGACCCTCTGACGTTGTTCAGGGACCCCCAAATCGATTTTAATTTTTTAAGGACCCCCTGGGGTCCGTAGGGATCACTTTGAGAAGCACTGAATTAGACGATGTCACCAAAAACTTCGCGTCGAAGTTCACGGTATTCAATCTTTAAACAGTACAAACTTAATCGGTAATTACTAAACAACACATTCGCTGTTTTCGAACATCGTGTTCACGGAATCCAATAATTGGAGTACAAGCAACACATTAGAGCCCGGCCCTGCCTGCGGAAAATGAAATGGGACGTCGGCTGAGCTTCTACCTGAGGAATAATGAGGTAGATGGCGAGAGCACTGCACTTCTAGTCTCTGCTTGGTGTGTAATCATACTTGGGGGCACTCCTCCATAAAGCAAATTCATATCTGATATACATTCACACCAATAAACTTGCGACATCACACTAAAAGTGATATTTGTGATTGATATAACAATTATTCCCAATAGTATTAAATATCAATAAATCCCTCCCCTTCAGATACACTGTGTGCTAAGAAACGTGATTCATCCTTCATCAGTTATTTCCAGCAGAAAACCACCCGTCACACAACACGCACTAATCAATCAAACACCGTATCGTGTTACATAACGTGCGCAAAGGCTTTGGAGAGACGCTACGTATGTATACTGAGCGACTCTCGTAAGGTTTCTGACCTATTGCATGGATACGAGATGAGATTGTCGTGGCACGCCTTCTTGCTCGATAGAACCAACTGGTATTTACAAGCATAAGCTGTACTGGAGAAAATCCTTATCTGCAGTCTTTACTATGAGCTCTCATGTGGTGATATCATATACAGCAAAAAATAAGAGACAGGTCTGGAAATATCGGCCGTCTTATCTACATTTTATTGCGTCTGCCAATGATAGGTTAGGGTAGGTTGTATCTTATGGACTATAAACATGAATGTGATTCTAGCCACAACCAGACATTCTCTAGGACCAAATATTATAAAACATCACTCCCAAAAATAAATTTGTAAATGTCATACTCATCATTGATGATTGGGATCGAAATTTCAAATTTAATATACTTGGCATTTAAAACTTCATTACCCTGATTCAAAGTATACGTACTAAATACACTTAATATTAGTATAAAATATAAAAATACACTCTTTGGGTAATTATAAGTACGTCATCGCTTATAATGCGATCGCCACTTTTAAGCAAAGTGTGTTAAGTCTAGTTGCCTAAAAAAAATTATACTAACAAATAATCTCCAGTTTAAAAGCTAAAACTGCATTTTGTTCATGGATTTTTTTTTTAATTTTTCAAGTATCAATAATACTACTGATGAGAGCTTTTCACCGCATATTGTTCATAGAATAAGATAATCATTATTTGGATTTTTTATATGATGCGAAATTCGGGTAATTAGTAATTATGATAAAAATCAATTAATTTTTTTTAAAGGATCTATACGTGGACTTAAAGGCCTACGCCTTACGTGAGTCACCTGTAGTGGGTCAATAAGTACATGGATTTGGTGGGTAAATCCCCCTATTACAACATTCACGGTCAGTGGGCACAACTGAGTTGAGTCCGCTTGGCCGACGCCCAACTTCCCTCCCCGTCTATTCCCAAAAGCCCAAACAAAAAGGACCGCCAGACTCACCCTGTTGGACGTAGTTGGTTATAACCCGAAAAATTATCAGTAAAATACACTAAATCCCCATTTTCGGTAATTCCATAGAGTTTGCTTTGTTACTCGTGCGATTAAATTGTTGGTTTGTTACAAAAGCTCTTTCGTTATAGCTCTACTTTTTTGCATTTAAACATGCTGAAAATGAATGTCGTGATAAGAACGATTTTAAATAGTTACACTGATATAGACTAAAAAGCTTTAACTTTCTTATATTATATATTATATTATATCTTATATTTAAATATTTTGAGCTTTTTTGATTTAGTACACATGCAAGGGGAGAATTAAGTCGTGGAAATCATCGATGCCGTGCAAGCAGCTTAAAATTAGGTGTGCAGTTTCATGCCTTGTTGATAATGTACAAATGCTTATCTATGATAACAATGCTAATTTTCAGCACTCCTAACTGAGCTTTTATTAAAAAAAAATACATTTAGAATTAAAAAATCAACATAATGAGCATTTATGCTCAAGTGAAGACTTTAAGTACATTCTACTCACGGAATGCATGGCGCACGCAAATTTATAAAATATATATTAAAATATGTGCAGGCGTGGGTATTTTTTACATGTGCACATTTTTTTGCCAGACATTTATGAATGAGAAGTTTAAAAATACTCCTTTAAGGTGGGACCTGCATGTTGGGAATGCATTATAATATTTTGAGATCTAACTTTATACCATAAATATTATATGCCTTGTTTGTAGGTTTTGGCAGCGGTTACTTTGATTTTATGTATATTATGTTGCTTGGGGTTTTGACTCCTCCGAAGCTTCGGTGAATTGAATATTAGTGTATAACTAAGTTGGATACAAAAGTGAAATGCATAATTTGATTAAATTTAAAACTTTGTGAATGTCTCGCGCCTGGGTTGATGCAATTGCATTTACGCTGAAAAATATTCGTATTTACGATTCATTCGTTGATATCGTTGCTTTTAAGAAGTAGCCCAAGCTGTTTAATGCATCTTTATTTTTCGTGGTGTGAATTAATTTATTACAAATAAATTATGTTACTTCGAAGATGCACAGATGCATATGTTTATCAAATGATAATAAGCGTTGTAATAACCACAAAATGATAAAAATGCTTATCTCTCCCCCTCCTCCTAAGGTGCATGTAAATTTAAATTTCTACCGTGAAAATTAATTAATTATTAAATCATTCTATCTAGAAAATAAATTTAAGCCTGCAAAAAAAGTGGAACTGTGCAGTATAAATATTTAAAAGTAATAACATAAAATACCAAAAAAAACTTTCGAGTTAAATAACTTTGGAGATACGTTTATACTGCCCATACATAACTCATAAGTAATAAATAAAAGAACTCCAGTACTGAAGCAGTCGTTTTTATAAGCTTCTAGACCCTATTTTTTGCCGATTTTTTGTTTAGCTGGTGAAAGAAATATTACAGACACTTGTAATTCTATAAATTATGAACGCCACACAAAAAGAACCACTTTTCACGATTGCGAGTTCAAAAAAACGTTAAAAGAAAAACGATCTTCATTCTGAAATAAATTAAAACAACTTCGCAATACTCAGACAAAAATTGAATTATGATATTTAAATACAGAAATATAATCATATTTGAATTTCTTATAAAAAGACTACATATTGTAAAGTCAATAAATTACTAACCGACGTGTGAAGACAAAAAATTAACAACAATACATACTAAAAAGGCATGACCATAACTACACTGATATTTTTATGTCATAATTATTAGATCTATCAAATAAACTTATTTTCTTATGTGTTATGATATGGTACGTGAAAAAATGCTTCGGATACGGTACTGAAGCCATTTTTAAGGACAAAATAAATACATCAAAGTTTTGGGTTTATTTATATTTAGTTAAAAGATGAAACTCCGATTTCCGTTTCAAAAGAGCGCACTTCTCAAAACTCGCGGAGATTTGGTAATCAAAATCTCTCTGTTGATGTTAAAAGATATTTGTTTATTCTATTCGTGCGACTATTTACCATTGGTTACAAGTGTGACCCGTGTCCACAAAGTGCTCGTTTACCGCTGAGTCTGCATCTTTCATTCTCTCGGTGACGTTCCTGAACGTTTTTTTTACCCAACACTATGTAAACATTGGACAAATGACAAAAAGTTTACATTCATTAATATATGTGGAAACAAATTGCTTTAAATGTTTTCAAAAATTTAACGAGACATTTGTTACATAAAAAAACAATTTTATCTGTTAACGAAACTAAATATATCATTATATCAAAATAGCCTAATATTTACTGTAATCATATTAATTTACGGTATTTACTGTCCACAGAGTTTCAAGCGGATTTTCTCTTTGAAAAATAGGGACTCAGCATCACTGTAAATCTTATATAAATTATTACCACACTTTGCTTATATTTATTCAAATTTAAACATGTACTACATTGTACGTGCACTGAATCCGTTTTTTTTACATGGCACGAAGAGTTTTATTTTTAATCGCACGTGCGCTTAGTATGGAGACAACTTTGTGACCCCATTCGTCACAGAAAATAAAAAATGTCATCCCTAGAGAGCATCGATAAAATCACTACATTAGAATACATTTTAATAAATATTTTTCTCAGCCTCAAATTACCTCAGATTGCTACAAAATCTTTTGACTATCTGTCTCTTCCGCCTGTTGCTCATTCTTACAGGAAAAATATTGTTGTAAACTCCATGTCAAGATTACTCGTGAAGCAGTTATGAAAATGCAGATACAATTCAGATTCATCAAGTGCCTCTCCTCAGAAAATTTTGGGGATCATACCCATACTCAACCTGTTTTTAAAATAGTGTAGTCCCGACCTCCTGCCCAACAGCAATATTATAAAATCCTTTCTTTACAAAGCTCTAGCGTTTAGATCTGATACTCCTTCTGCAGCAAGCTACAGAAACAATATCATAAGTCCCCCTACCAAGGTATTCCATAATCATTTCAAGTCGACTACTCCATTACCGATTCGATCAGCAATGGAAACAGAATGGTAAGAGCTCTTATAATAAGTAAAAAATAAGGTAAAAATATATTATACATATTTAGACATAATTCTAGAGTTCTAAAGACTGGACGCAAGGAGGGCCTGGAGTTGGAGACCAATGAAACAACAAATGCTGCTAAATATAATGATACTAGAAATCTTGCCCATCACAGAATGACGTTTTCGGAGGCATTTTGAGTTACTAATGATGTGATTAATAATTTCTAACGCAATTTCGAAAAAAAAAAAAAAAATTGGTACTTGTGTCAAGCTGACATAAACTGAAAATTTCTAAGAAGCATCAAAATTTGTTTTTTATGTAAAAGTTCTAAATTTGAAATTCTCGCGTTGAACAATAAAATCCTATAATTCGTACATATTGAAACTCGCTAAAGCATATTTTATAGTTTTATTAAATTACTTTATGAATAAAAATATTATCCTATCGTCTTGAAATTCGGCACATAGCTGCGGAAAAATTTACTAAACTTACATGCAAAAAATCAGCGTTGTATCTTTTAAGATATTCTATAGAAAACCAAAAAATGAAACATACACACACACACACACACACACACACACAATGGCTATTATTATAGTAGATTGTGAATGTGTTATGGTATATTTCCCAACAACAATATTATAAAATCGTTTCGTTTCTGATACTCAGAAGACAGCTGCAGAAACAATAGCAGGACGTATAAAAAATATTATTGTTGATAAAAATATACATATTAATCCGCGAGTGAAATTCCGTGCTGGTTATGAAACACTGTGCCGATTTAAGTATGCCGAATGCTTTCCCGATACACGTGGCTTCATTTCCCCCGCATCCTGCGAGGACACGTCCGCTGCGAGATAAGGCCGGCGCGTGTTACGAGGCGCCGCACGTCCCGAGCCATTGTTCCATCGAATCTTCCCCGGGGGTTGGGCAGTATTTGTATTGGAAAAGCACCCCCCCAAAGTACTCCCCCCCTACCTCTGGCTTCACGAGTAACTCTGCCAAGTTTCAACTGACTTGGGCGCTGAGTGATTTTTAAGAGTTACTGCGAATTGAATCTTCACCTATTACGTGATGGACGAATTACATTTGTAGGTGAATTTTTTTTTTTTGTCTATTACGATTGGGATATTATAAAATTCCGCCACCGACAAAACATTTACGCATTAAAATTATATGTATGTCAATTTTTGGATTGACATTTACAGGTTTATTTACTAATATAATTAGGCACATAAGTTCACACACAGAAGATGATTTAAAGAAAAGTGCTTGCAAATCACTAAATATTGGTTGGTTCATATGTAGAGTATGATTGTTAAAAATTCTCGATTAATGGATGTGGTTCGTTAGTACAAGGGTGAGTACACCGGCCATGCAAGCCTGGGGATGTGGGTTCAATCCCACACACATCACAATGATATTCATCTTCTATGTGTGAACTAATGTGCCTAATCATATTAGTAATAATATAAGAAACCCGTAATAGGCAATAAATACGCACTTGATTGACGTTCAATCCTAAAATTAGACATTCATATTTGATGGTGCGCGTCTTGGCTAAATTAATAGATTCTAAAAATAATATCCAGATTGGATTAAAAACGCTTCACTTGTTACTTTGATTAAAAAAGTCCGGTGCTTGCAAATCACCAAATATTGGTTGGTTTGGGCACATTGGTTCATATGTAGAGTATGATTGTTAAAAATTCTCGATTAATGGATGTGGTTCGTTAGTACAAGGGTGAGTACACCAGCCATGTAAGCATGGGGATGTGAGAATTTATTTAAATCATCTTCTATGTGTGAACTAATGTGCCTAATTATATTAGTATTAAAATTATATTTTGTAGCAATAATATAAAAATATGTTTACAAATCGATTATTATTTTTTTAACTGTCGTTTATTCTAATAATTATGTAAGAATGCTGATCAACGAATACAGTAGATACATAGTATATCATTAGTTTATTTACTAAAGTCAATACCGCCACAGACGTATCCGGCCCAAAAATCGTAAAATCATGCGATAAAAAGCGAACGTGACGACGACGCACCGTGGTTTACGCGCTTTTTGAAATAAAACGATAAGTCAATAGTCAATTGCCGTAATGGTGCAATAATAAAACCGACAGATAAAAGCTTTTCCAAATACTCTGTGTTAAGTCTCATAACCTCCGTTTCGCGTCGACTTATCCCGCTGGGGTGGGGGGGGGGGGCGCGGGGGGGCGGGGCGTGACGTCAGCTGGTAATATCAATACGTGCATAAAGGCGACTCCATTCAGCGCAGTCGGCACGCAGGGGCGCCGACACGGCCAGGGGGTGGTTTTGCAACACGTTACAGGAGCTTTTTGCGCACCATTAGCGATGGTTAAATGGCGCGGAGTTCGAGCACAAAAAAATGAAAATAAACATGAACGTGATGAAATATTACGTGGTTCTAAGCAAACTTACATAAATGTCACTGCTTGTGCATGGCTGCCACGAGCGTGTGTAATGATTCTGGAGGAATGTGCTCTGGAAGTACATTGTCGAGGTGGTATTGTAAGCTTATTGTGAGCTTTGTAAGGAAAGGATTATATAATAATGCTATTGGGCAGCAGCAATACGCATACTTTTCCTTGCAATATAAAACTGCGGTGTAGAAGGACCCACTACGCTATTTTTCCCCTTCTATACAAACTTACATAAATTTTACCAACGTAAACTACACTGCTTTGAACATGCTTATGCAATATAGTTGCTTGTGCATGGCTGCTATGAGCGTGTGTAATGATTCTGGAGGAATATGCCCTGGAAGTACCTTGTCGAGGTGGTATTGTTTCTGTAGCTAGCTGCAGAAGGAGTATCGATTCTAAACGCCAGAGCTTTTTAAGGAAAGAGTAGCAGCAATACGCATACTTTTTCATGCAATATAAAACTGCGGTGTAGAAGAACCCACTACACTATTCTCCCCTTAGAAAACCATGAACACTGGCTCAGCATGAGTATGAGTATGCTCAGTGAAATGGTCGCCAACCTCCTTTGAGGAGAATGTAATATAGGATTTCTTTTAAAATTTAATGTCAAAATAAGTAGCAGTCAAGTGTGGTATAATATTTTCGGATATTTGTGCTTGTTAATCAATTATTCTAGAATCAAATAAAGTATGAGAAAACAGTATACTTCGCTCTAAATCACTTATACTGTTATTTCCTGAAAAGGAAACCATCAAATTACAAATAACTCTATAAATAAATGTAATTTGTTTCCTTATTCTTCCAAACGTGATACATGTAAAGCTTGGTTTGATAGAAATCGACGGTAGAACATGATTCGATTTGTTAACGCTACTCTAGTACTAATTTGTTCCCGATATTGAATTTCTTCATACGGAAATAATTGAAATATCAACACACTCCACGCAATGCTGAACTTTTCAGGAAACTCCTAACAAATATTTCCTTCGCGACAAACTTGCCGAACGCTTTTTTTAACATGATATTATGGGTTATTGATCCGGACGACTTGGTGGCTCAGTGGTTTGGACCATCGACGCTTGACTGCAAGAGATCACAGGTTGATTGCCGCCCTTAAAGGTGAATTATTATGTTCTCACTTATTCAGACTTGCAAGTTATTATCAACAATATTAATTATTCATGAGGGTTATTATAAACAAAAAAATGCACACTTTTATTGTGAATCGAACATTGAAAGTAAATATAATAAAAGCTTGCGTCGTAAAAAGAACTATATTTTTTTAATATATACAGTATACTATTTATAATATAAAAATAATATGTGAAATTTCACGATTTTATTTGAGTACTTCTTGAGTAAACAACAGAAAGTACCTTTCTAATAATTAAACATTTACACATTATTTATGGACTTATCTAACAGAATAGAAGTTTATTATAACATTTTGTTGTTTCGTTGAGAAGGCTTCCTGTTTTATTTTTTTTATAAAATAATGACAAAAAAGTAAAATAAAAAAATACACTTTAAAAAAACGTACACATCAGTATACAATATCGACAACATTACTTATCAAAAAATGCATGTTTGGAATATTTTTTGAAGAGTCTTTTAATTTCAGAAAACGGTAACTAACCTCGCCCAACTGGAAGGCTGTGGAGCTGCCCATAGTGCTAAGGCTTTCACAGGAACGGGGGGTACTTAATATTCAGTGGCCATTATGACGTAATGTGGTGAGCCCCGCTCGGAGAGGACGCTTTCTCCCCGGGCTGCGAGCTTTTTTGCTCGCTACTGTGCGGCAATCGCGTGGAAACATTTGTATGAGATTTATAATAAAGCTGGGATCCCAAGTTTATTTTTAAAATTTAAGCTCAAACTATTATACTTCATATACAGCACTATCATGCTTATACTAAGCGGATTGAATAAAAAAAAAATACTTATGGAAGCAAAACCTAAAACATGGATGCGGCTTGAACTGCCCTGTGCTCCAATGCTTGGTGCTATTATATAATAATGAAATATTATCGTAAGCTATATATATATGTTTATAATAACCAAAAATTTGCGGTTATCTTTGTTTTTGGGCATTTTTGCCTTTCAAGGGATTCTTTTTTTTTTTCAAGGGAAAGAAAATCTAGGAAAAAGTCATCGTTGAAATAATCATTTTTGCGATTTTAGAGAGGGACTATTTGACTCTATTAGCTTTGAACCTCTCATTTACCTGGAGAAGACCCCAAGCCCACATTTAGCAATCAGGTCGAGAATAAAATAGGCTAGGAAATTTGTAACTACCTGGTAGTGTAGTGTTTAGCACGCTTGCTGAATATAAAGTAACTGAAAGTAAGGAAACTTTTGGATATATATATATAAATCTCTACTGCTCAGCTGTCTTTTCTTTGCAGACTACTTCTCTTTTTTATATAATAGAATAGCGCAATTAAAAACTTTATTCTTAAATAATCTGAGCTTAAATGTCTCTCTCTGATGAATATAATAATAAAATCGCCTAATCATTCCAGAGGGTTGAATGGCTCTGTGTTTAGCAAAACTCCGTGGCTGGACACTATCTTCGGAAAACGGCTCATGGAAAGCTTTTATCGAAGCGTTTATTTCTTAAATAGACATTCGAATGTGTTAAGAGTCGACAGGTTTTTTCCCCATTTTCGTATCGGGCACTAATGGACGGACGGAAGTGTTAGAACTATTTCATACAAATGACTATAAGCTCCTAAAATTTACTGTGTTACTAAAGGGGGATAATTTTTAAACTCCGCCTTAACATAAACCAATTTCGACATAAAACTATACAAAAAAAGGTCTACTCAAAGCTTAAGTTTTACAGAGTTTAGCACTTTAGTGCTTAAACTTAGGAAACTCCCTGGGTAGAGTGAAAACTACGACGATTCGTTCCTCTTTTATGCGATTAAGTGAAGAATTTATGAGGAATTACTGAAAAGGAAACCTGAAAAAGGATAGAAAGTCAGCTACAACGTTGACGGTTAATTATTTGTTGTACGGTGAAACATATCTTTTAAAACAATTCGTATTGACATATGAAAATTAATACAAATTGTGAGGACGTCGATCGAAGCGGATACCTCTCGACCAAGAGTCCACAGTCTAACTACTGAGCTAATAATGCAACATGTCATGGTATTATCAAAAAGAAAATACTGCTTGCCATTTTTGAACACAAAGTAAAAATTATTTATAAAAATTTTATCGACCGCCAAAATTCTGCAATTTAACGACATTGGATTATTTCTAAATAGACTAAACTATAATACATGGAATATCAATAATTTTTCAATCAATCATATTTGTTTGTGAGCGCTTATGCTTCTTGAGGACTTCTCAGACTCATATAAACGACTTATTTCAGGCACTCCTAAGCGTCATTCTGCTATTCATATTAATTGTTCAAATATGAAGTACAACATGGAATATCAGATTTCATTTATATGAGACTGAAATGAAACGTCCTTTTTAGGCGGTGCTACGACATTTAAGACACTATACGACCTTTATATAATACAGATAATTTGAAGTAAAATAACGGGTAGGTAAAAAAAACTACTCTCTCGATTTACTTGAGTTAAACATTAAACGTAGTTCGTAGTCCGTTGAGATATATTTCATACGAGCATCGCCCACGCCTCCAAAAAGCTCGACGCCGGGAGCTTTTATCCCCACAATGTTTAAAATAAGTTATCGCCCGAAAAGGGTAAAGTAAGCATAGCTGGCCTTTTTTTAAAAATTAAATTACATTTTTTAATGTTTGTAAAATTATGAGAATTGCGTTATTGTTTGTTGTGCCTCATTTTTTCTTTAAAATTTCTGCACTGCGGACATCTTCAGTCTATTGAAATTGAATTCAAATGGCATTGGCTTAAAAATCAATTTCAAATACCTAGATATGGTACCAGTACCGGGACTGAAACGTCGGAATTTCAAAGTAGAAATACGCCATAACACCGCCAAAATATATACGAACACATAAAATTCTTGACATGTGCATGAATTAAAAAAAGTATATATAAAATAAAACATATCGTGAATACAGCCATTCTTAAAACTTTTTTATTTCGGCTTGTTAATTGCGATAAGCTATCGTGAGACACGGAGAAGAGTGCCCGCAGCGTGAAGAAGTATCCGAAGTAGTTGATCATCATCAGCAACACACATTGACCCATTTCCGAGATCCAAAATAGGCAAAGCTAGCCCCATTATCACGTCCTCCGTTTTGTTTGTTTACGAATCTAAGCCATGACGTCAGAAATGAAACAGTTATAGACGTGCAAGATTTTATGCTATAATAAAATAACCCCTTGTCAAGAATCCCTTTCCGGAATATTCATGAAGGATGACTTCTTTATCTATTTTTTTTTTCCTATTTCTTTGTGATTTCCCTTTGCTTCTTTTATTAAATTGTTCCTTTGAACAAACGCAAGGATCAAACAAATGGCCCTGGTGCCTATTTATTGTGGATAAAAGACCAAAATAGATAAATGAAAATACTACTTTTATCGTTTCCGTTGATGTAACATTCTACCCCATCCACAAAAATCAGGAATCTTTGTTCTTCCTACAACTATTTTTGGGGCTTTATTTTATTATTTATTAATATATTTAAAAGGGTATATTATTCAGCCTGCAGCGTTGTTATGATTTCCCAGATAATCTCTTTAGTTTGTCATTTGTTAGCATTATATTCTACATACACGCCTTTTTACTGTAAAAAATAATATGCTAACATATATAGTAAAAGTATAATTAAATTTTATACGAAGAACCAGTACATTTTTTATACGTATAACACCATTAAAAAAATAAATAATTAAATGATAATAAATCATCGAAATTCTAATAACCATGAATATATGGGTTCCTAACATATAAATATCGGGTCACAAGGTCGCGGTAATTTGAATCCTACAAGTGTTCAGTAAAAAAATTATTTAATTATTGATATGTAAATATTTTGTAGAAGAACCCGAGGAACCCACTGCAATATTTTCCCCCTAGGAAACCATGAACACTGGCCCAGCATGAGCAGATGCTCAGTGAAATGGTCGCCAACCTCCTCTGAGGAGAGGCACTTCATGAAGATGATGAAATATTTTTATAAAATTGAATGCACAAGAAATCGAATTGAGCATTTTTTTATTGTTGTAGTAGTAGTAGTAGAGCTGTTTTTTCAGCTGTTGAAATAAATCTGAAATTAAAGACACGCGTGAGGGCGTGTGCGCACGGCCGGAAGCGAAGGTCAGGGACAGGGGTAGATCTGCCTATCGAGCGGCCCCAAGTCGGGCAGGTCGGGCCGCAGGTTGGCCACCCCTGGCGCCCTTCGGCTGCAGCGATACTCTGTCGCCGCCCCCGCCCTCCGAGTGGGCGGGAGAAGTTCAGGGATATCGATCGCCCAGCTGGCGTTCTGCAGGGCCCGCCCTTTGTATCACACGATACTTTATCGCAAGAGTTACAAAATATATAATATAAATTAAGTAAGTTTAAAGAATTTGCACCGTTGTAGTCCGTAAATTTATAAAAAATATACTAGTTCAAATATTAAGGGTCTTGCTTGGTGGCCATCCCCCGTCTGCCACAAAAAAAGGACCGTTTTACCTGGCGAAATCGTGTCATTTAATTAATTTAATTGTCACTTTATTTTTCTATGCCGAAAGTTGATATTTTTATAGAGTATTAAAAAAACTATAAATTAAATTTACGTATTTTTTATTATTTAATTAACGTCCATTTTCGGAGTAAAATAAAATCTTCAAAATGTTGAAAAATTTGATAAAATGACGACTATTCCAAACCAAAATTTGTTAAAGATTTTTCGCACAGGTTTCATATTTAATCTTTTAATTCCAATTGAAAAAAAGACTTTTAAATGTTTGGGACTCTTAGAACAGGGACATGACATGACACTTCAATCGGAAAAACACATATTTATCATATTAAAAGTAAATTTACAAGAAATGAAAAAATATTCTGTTCGGAAGAAGGGATGTATCTAACTTTTTTTTGATAGGTGCAGTCGACTTTTCGCAAAACGGACCTGAAAATGATCGAAAAAACTTGAGTATGGGACTTAGGCCCTTAAGGAGCTTAGTACATATTTTTGTAACGAACTCTCTTATCTTTCGAGGTCTCCATCAGACATAGTAAACAGAAAAGCATTTATATGCTAGCAATATTGCAGAAACACAACACGAACATAAAACATCAGCAACATATCTCCGATGTGATCTGTATATATATATTTTTAATATTATGCTTAATGAGCAGTAGCAAAAGGGTGATTTTTAAGAAATAAAAAAAGTTGTTGAAAAATTCAATCTGATGCTTATTTTTAGTATGTCAGCGAGGATCATTCATCAAATCAGCGAGGAAAATTCAATATTAACGTTTTCAAATGAAATTCAATTTCCCGTTTTAAAACGAAATAACTCGAGCTACCGGGGAAAGCGCGGACGCATCCCTACAGTAGAAAATACTCACAAACAAAAAAATCGTTACCTCCTAGCCAATTTACTATTCGTACTTGTTGTTTCAATAACGAATATTACAATCTATATGTTGTGGAATTACAAAGATACTGAAATAAGATGCAAGTTTTATTGTTAATAGACTTAATTTTTTAGGTATTACTACGTTTAGCTACAGCATTAGCATTTCAAAGAAACGAAAGTTTTTTTTTTTTTCTGAAAATGGCTATAGTAACTAACTCGGCTTAACATCCATGAAATAAGTAAGCTGATTCTCTTAATGCTTAATTTTCAATTTCAAATATAAAATATGTTTAATTTTAAATCACAGTTGATGAAGAAAAATGATTGACCTACAGAAAAGAGAGTATACTTTTAGACTCGGATTAATAAAGGTATTATATATGATTAGTAGTAAGTACGTGTTGAATGTTGTAACTGGAAATTTACATTTTAAATAAAATGATTGCTTTTATTTTACAAAAAGGTTACCGATTTAAAAAAATAGCCCATTACAGAACTACTACACAAAAATAATAATAAGCAGTTGAGTTGTTTGAGTACGTTACAAATAGCAGGTATCGCTTAAATAAACACTCATATCAAAGCCTTTTATCACCCCTAAACAAGAGAGTGGGCGCCGTGTAAAATTTTGATGAGCCACTGGTATTACGGGGGTGGAATGGCAGGGGTGAAATTCGGTTAATCAGCGTTTACGAGCAAGGTGAAATACAGGAGTACAGAAAAAGCTGCGCCGACAGAGTCTTGTATAGATTTTGGTATTGTTGCGTTGCTTCGCTGAGCTTCTGCCTTTCTAGGAAATAAGCGTCAAGAATAACGTCACATTACTGGGGATGAAATAAATAGAGAAAACCCAAAAAATATGGAATTATTGAACCACGAAAAATGAGATTGAATAATCAGCTTATATAATATAAAGCTAAGAATATTTAGATTTACAACTTTATAGTACATATGACGTAAGAATTGATATGAGAATTTTCATGAGAATTACTCATGAAACAACGAAGCTCCTGAAAGTTTGGGAAATATCTACTATAAATAAACTCCTTGGAATCACCTACAAAGGTAAAATTCTTTCTTTGTAACAACTAGGACTTAATATCAAAGGTTTTAGTTGGTTAAAAACACATTTTTACTGTGACTATTTTGAAAACAAAAATATTCTATGGTATTTTTTTTTCGGAGACTAGTGATAAGGTGAATTGAAATAATGTATGGTTTATGTGGCTATCAGCCAATTTATGTTTTATAATTTTACAATTTTGAAGCCTTATAAGCTAAAAATTATTAACAAATTTATGAAGAAAACTGCTCAACTCAACTTTGACCTGACAGAGAATCTTTGATTCAGACAGGAAAATCACAAACTGATTTAGTTAAACTCACGATTACATACCTGGGTGAAAATACAAAAAAAAACTATATTTTATCATGGTAAAGTGGGTAAAATGTTTAACAACTTTAGTCAAAGTTATGTTTTACATTTTAAAATGGTTATCTCTACGATTTAATTTAATTTTGAAACTACTCTGAATTATATTAGATTGCTCTAATCCTTATACAAGTACATTATAATTACGAGCACCAGACCCTTGTATTTTCCCAAGAGATGAAATTAAGGGTCGGTTGTAAGTACACAAATTTAACCGTAGCAGTTTCAAAGGCACCAGAATTTAAAATTAAAACCGACTAGATATGAGCTTTTCTCCTGAAAATATGCTTTTAACGGAAAAAAAAAGCACCGCCGAGTTCGCTAAGTACTTTTCTTTCTGTTTTATTATTGAATTACTTGATCAATACAAACAAAAAGCATTTACAAACTTGGCTACCAATTATGTTTGTTTCATTCTCGCGAAGCCTGAATTTAAGAGGAAAGTTATAAGCTAAATTAGTTTCCTCTCGAAATGTGTTTTATTTCAGGAAAAAAGTCCATCGAAAAATTATCTCCGGTTTTTTTTGTCTCAAACGATATAAATTCATGCTAAAATCTCTGAATGTAATTTGAAAAATGTTTACTGACATCTTTCCAATAATTTTCGGCGTGGGGTATGAAAGAGAAGTGTTTTATTTTCAGTAATTAATTTTCGAGAAGAAGGGTTAACATTTACATTGACATTTATGTGGGCACAAAAACAGGTGATAGATTTTCCCAGGGGGATCAAAAAAACTGTAAGGGTGATACTTTTTCAAATGTTCTAAACGAAAACGTTAATTTATTTCTTCGTTGTATTATCAAAAAAAATTTACACGAACCGAATTGGTTATATTGAAAATGGTGCGCATATTTATTCAACATTTAAAAAGATTATAAATAATTTAATAAAATGTCACAAAAATTGCTAGTAAAAACTCAACAAACATTACTATTTGGTTTACATTAAAAAAATTCATTTCAGAATCTTAAATTTATTTAAAATTCACACCTAGTATTATTATTATTATGGGCATATCAAAAAATATTTCACACAATAATCTAGACATTCTCAATGAAGATAATTAAAACAGACAAACCAAAAACTCGATAGAGATAAGAGGAAACTCAAAAAGTTCAATTCCAAATTGGATATCGGAGGATGTATTGTAAGAAACGACTTTAGGGCAGGTGCTTCTTCAAAAAGGGTGAGTGAACTGAAACTCAATTGTATTTTCCGAGTCTGTCATTCACTGCCTCGCTTACCGAATAATCATGACTGAAGTTTGTACTCTTTAAGATAATAAAGTTAGATTTTCGTGAACATAAAAATCTTACGTGATGTAATGGGTTTTTTGACTGAAAAACCCATTTCAAAAGCTTTACGTCTTAATAATATTTGTTGGTAAATTTAAATATTTGTAAATGAATTATAATTACAGTACATCTGCTTATCTTGTATATTTATTTACGCTCTGTGATAAAGATACTACATATTTGTATATTTTCATTTACGTCATTAGATTCCACTGAGGTATACACTACTTCAAATCAGTAAGGATAGCTTAAGTCCTGTTTTGACCGCTCTCTCGATTCTCTCAAACCCTAAAAAAAACAAGAATATTCTCGATTATTTTTTTACACTCGATCTGCAACTTTTTTAGTTGCCTACCCACATAAGGAATCATATCAAAAGAACTAATCTTAAATAATATTTTACATCGCCAGCGATACAACTTGCAACCGATTTGCAATTAGCCAATATCCTCCCATCATTTTGGATGTTCTATTGTGATATCAGTTCAACGTTACTTTAACTTCATACTTGTACCTAAAAAATGGTAGTTTCAGTGCTGTGGCCAAAATATTAGCCTTAAATCAAAGATGCTATCGCTACACGACCGAAGTATCCATATTATCATGAGATTCTAAAGTTGTTTTGTAAATCCATACAGAGAGAGATGACACTTGGCATTTCTTTGAGTTCCGTCCCCTCCCGACGCCGGCTGCAATGTTTGGCAGATATTTCTCATTTCCCGTTAAGTATTCAACTTCGCTTCCTTTGAAGTTGGATAGAATTTCTGCCTTTTCCAGGAACGAATATTCTCGAAATTTCACGATAGAAGTTTGGTCTTTTTTACTCAAATTCTTACATTCTTAACCTTCTGTCGGGTGATATTTATTTCCATGTATACACGGCGTTTCGAATTCGTGATATCCTTATTTATAATTTAGTTTTGACTATACACGTTTCGACTATTAAAAAAATGTTATAATAGAAATATTTCATATGTGATTACAAATAACAAGATCTCCAATTTGTACGTTCTTTGTTCACATATTTGAGTAAAAATAAAAAATATATACGGTGTGTGCATTATTTTTTTCTGATTTTTTAAGAGATGACGTTACTAGTATTGAATCGTATCAGGCTATACTTTAACATTTCATTGTGAAGCGTCATTGTTGCGCTTTTGTTTTCAGTATATGGTGTATACAACATTTTTTTTGAGCTCTCAAAGCTTTACTTTTCTGTTTCAATTAGAAGAAAAAACCAGCTAAAAGTCACCGATTGCTGTGTGAAGTTTATGGTGAACACGCTCCATCGCAAAAAACGTGTGAGAACTGGTTTCGACGCTTTATTAATGGTGATTTCGATGTGGATGACAAAGAACATCCAGGCCAACCAAAAAAATTCGAAGATGAAGAATTAGAGGCATTGCTCGATAAAGACTCGTGTCAAACGCAAGCAGAACTCGCAGAATCATTGGGAGTTGAACGAGCAACAATTTCAAGACACTTAAAAGCATTGGGAATGATTTAAAAACCAAGGAAATTGGGTGCCACATGAATTGATGCCGAGAGACGTCGAAAGGCGATTTTGCATTTCGGAAATGCTGCTTGAAGGCCACAAAAAAAGTCATTCTTGCATCGAATCATCATTGGTGATGAAAAATGGATTCGATACGACAACCTGAAGCGTAAAAAATCATGAGGTAAGCCCGACATGCATCAACATCAGGCCAAATATTCATGGCGCCAAGGTAATGCTGTGTAGTTGGTGGGATCAAAAGGGTGTCATCCACTATGAGCTGCTGAAACCAGGCCAAACTATCACGGGCGAGTTCTACAGACAAAAATTGATACGTTTGAAGCGAGCATTGGCAGAAAAACGGTCAGAATATGCGACCGGGCACGAGTCTGTATTTTCCATCATGACAATGCTCGTCCACGTGTGGCTAAATCGGTTAAAACCTATTTGGAAAACAGTGGATGGGAAGTTGTGCCTCACCCGCCTTATATCCCAGACCTTGCCCCTTCCGACTACCACTTGTTTCAATCGATACAGAATGCCCTTTCTGGAATACGCTTCACTTCTGAACAGGGTATCAAAAATTGGCTTGATTCTTTCTTGGCTTCAAAAGACGAACAGTTCATTTGGGATGGAATCCATCATTTGCCCGAAATATGGGAAAAAGTAGTGGCTAGCGATGGAGAATACTTTGAATAGAATATATTGTACCAATTTTTTATACCACAAAAAGTTTTTTTCATTTAAAAAATATAATAATTAAAAGTATATTTATATAATTTTGAAGAAATGCTCCGCACGTTTATATTCACTAATTATGCAAATACTGCTGCTCTCAGCTGGTCGGAGCACGCTCGAGATAAGCTATTGTGATCCGCCGTGGGCTTCAGGCATGAGGGGGCAGATGCTGGTCCGGAGACAAGGTCACGGGGACGATCGATGCGTCCCCCCCCCCCGGAACGAAGCCTCCTCGGCCCCTCGGGACCGCCGAGCCTGCCGAGCGGCATCCCCAATACAAGCCCAAGTGCAGAAACGAACAGCCCCGCATTTACATAAAGGTCAGATTTTGACGTGAACGATTCAAATCGCAGTCAATCGCGGGACCTGTCAACTTCGACGTCTAACCGAAATTCAAAACCGGATTCATTTTTCATTTTTATTTTCTAACATACTCGTTTGATTACGTTTAAAGTACATTGATCTATAAGTACAGTGTACAACATAGGCTCTCAAAGTGGTTAATATCGACCCCAGTTGAAAACGACACAGAACGAAAAATTAAATTGGGGGTGCATGAACTGTAAATGGGTGTCACCAAAATTTAGGCATTACATAAATATTACTAATATTATTAGGCACATTATTTATGATTTAAATAGAAGATGAATTTTTTAACAACCAATGTGCCCAGGCCAATCAATATTTCTCGATAAACGGAAGTGATTCGTTAGTACAAGGGTTAGTACACCAGCCATGTAAGCCAGGGGATGTGGCTTCAAATCCCACACAAATCACGATGATATTTTTCTGACAGTTTCTTTAAATCATTTTCTATGTATGAACTAATGTGCCTAATCATATTAGTAATAATATAATAAACCCGTAATGGGTAATAAATACGCATCTGATTGACGTCCAATCCTAAAAATAGACATACATTACATAAATTCCATAATGCACCTAGCACAGATTGTACCTATGTACTAACATAATAATGCTATTTATCCTGTATTAAAGACTATCGCAAGAAGGTTTTTGATAGCTTTTCCATATTCATACCTCGTGGAAAGGGGTTTCAGTGCAGTTGCCAATCTTCTTACAAAAAAAATAGATTGGAAATCACTGGGCGAGGAGATTTAACGTAAAATTTGACATATTTGAAGCCAAATATTAAAAATTTGCTATCAGACCCATCCCTTCCATTAAAAGTATTATTTTTTTTAGCGAATGTTACTTACTATATTTGCATTTTGTGTGTTTTTAATTAATAAAGGTATAATTATCTTTACATGTATTTTAACTTTTTAATTTTTAAATCTACTGTACGGTAAACCCTGTGAAAGTAAGTTGTTATATATCAGATGTCAAAAATAGGTTTGAAGTTGATGAATTTGAAAAACAGGAAAACTCGACAAGGGTTCTACGGAACAAAAAAGTTTGGGAACCTCTGGTGTAGAAGGGACCCACTACACTATTTTCCCTATGAAAACCATGAACACTGGCTAGGCATAAATATATGTTCAGTGAGATGGCCTTCAACCTCCTCTTAGGTAAGGCACCCGAAGAAAAAGAAGTTATATCCGTTAAAAAGGTATGTATAACTTACTTTTACCTAGTTTACAACTTTTTTATATTTATATACCTGTTGTCAAGTGTTATATAACCGAGTTGTACATACACCTAGATAGTATCGAATTTTGTCATCCAAACAGGTTTTTCATTCTAATGGATATTCATTTTTACTGTCATCTTTTAATTTTTTTAAAAATTAATATTTTCGTTATATAATATAAAAAACTGTCTATAGTTAAACCAGTTCGATATTCTCGCTTTCAGAGGAGCAGCGACTCATTTTGGGTTTTCGCTACATCACCTAATTTAAAACGACAGCTCGGATGAATTCTAAATTAACCGAGCGCTAAAGCTTGTCTTGTTATAAATTTTGAAATTGAAACAATCAAAACGACGTTTGATTTATTATACTTCATTTAATCTTCAAATATACCCTTGGACAAGACTGTTATAATAAAAAATATATGTTTACGTTAATTAAATTAATAAACAATGTAAATTTTATAATAGTTTTTTTTTTATCCAATAGTTCTTACTGAAAATAAGTAATGAGCTATTTTTCAGACATTTTTAAAATATTTGATTATCGAGATAGGGCCGCTATCGAATTCGATAAACTGTACCTCACATGTGCAATTGTATTATATAATTTATATTCTGCATGCTTATACCCGCGTAGTGCTGTAAAATTGTATGTCAAAGGTAAATAAATAAATCACAAGCAACTAACAGATATTTCTGCTTTTATGGGATTTATTTTGCGTAATTGACAGGACTTAGCGCAAAGAGCTAACGCTCTTAGCACATTTTCGCAATAAAACGGCGAGATTCTGCGATTACTGTCGGAAGAATTTCCCGCGAAGAGATTTATTCAGGGCTAATGAAAACAATACGGTTTGTGAAAATATCTCCGGTGAAAAAAAATATTATATAGTAAATGCGACGTGGAGCGCGGGGCTGTGCCATTGTGTCGGGGGCTTTTCCGAATTAAAAAGAATATTGTGAGAAGTTAATGTCGAAGGAAGGCCCCGTCGGGCGGGATTACAGTCCGATCGCGTTCACTTGCGAGGCTTCTCGGTCACGTTTCCGGTTAATTATTTTGGCGTATTTCGCACAAACGAATGGAGCACGAAAGCCTGTGAAATCATATTTTCATGAACTGCTTTACCAATGCTTCATACCCGAAGGACTGGCAGTAAAATAAAATGAATTTTATTGAATTTTTCTCAAATACGTAGGTTTTACTCAAACAGGTTTTATTGTGTTAAAGGTATGTTTTTAAAAAAAATTATCAACTCGTAGAATTTTACGCGTGAGTCGATTACAAAAATCTAAATTTTAGAGTACACATCCATGAAAAAATATTAATAATATTTTTTTCAAAAGAAGTACATCCTAGGTTGGCATCTTCAAGCACAGAGAGGACGAAGTGTAAATAGTTCATGAAACCTACTTACTCTGCTTGAAGATGCCGAGCTAGGATGTTGGCGAAACCAGTCACATCGCTAAAGCAGATGGTATGATATATATACAGTAATACGTTCCGGAAAAAATCGCGTTAAGTGAAATTCGCGTATATCGGGGTTTACGATTAAACATACATACATAGTTAAAACTTAATACAAAAAAAAAATACGAATCATTTGAATCAATCACTTTAATTCTAAGAACACTTTATGCAGTATTACATGTTATTTTTACTGAAAAATATATCTTTTGTCTTTTGGGTAGCGTTTCTTTTACGTTCTTGTAAAATACGTTCATAACACCCAACGCTGTTTTTAACTGTTAAGAGAAGTTAATGACTACATTATGTCCATACACATTCTTAAATAAGAAATTCGCGTTATAGTGAAACCGCGCATAACGGGGTATTACTATATATTACAACACTGCTGTAAGTATAAATACAAAGCATAAAACAGAAGATTCTGGAATTTTCCGATTGTATTTTAGAGGCTTACCTGAATTGTTCTTCATTTTCATTGCTCTTGTTGCTGGGTGGGTCTGGATCCATGTTACACGGCAACTACAGCCGCATACCACTCTATCACCGCGAGAACAACCGACACTTCACCAGCGAAAAGTCAGCCACCGAGTCAAATGCTACCAGAGTACAGTCACCAGGTTCAAGTGGACACTAGTTAAGGGGAGAATTGTCACAAGTTCACCGGGTTTAGTAGTGCGGGTTGCTTCGCCACTGCACCCCTAGCCTACAGGGTCTCTTCCGGGGCCTCATGCCACATGCCATAGTGCAAGCCAAACCAGTGGACCTCCATACACAAACTAAAACCAAAATCATTTCAAACTGACGCGAAGACACAGAGGAGAGGATCAAATGCAAATAAAAATTCTAGTAAAATGTTTCGAGGACCTGAGGACGATGATCCGCATGATCCAAGAGTATGAGTAGATGTGATACGAGTTTGTATTCGATTGATGAGTTGAAATGTGTTTAGCATGAAATATATTCAAGTATGTATGAGAACTTCCGAATGATTAATGCAATAAAAGTATATGTTGAACTAATACATTGATACATATTCTTACTAACTGGGTGTACATAAAATATAACAAGGATATTTAAATTTTACAATATAACTATACAAGATAATATCATTACTTAGTTCATGCAGATTTAAATTTTATAAATTACAAAATAACCAAAATGTTTATATTCGTATTACATTGTATGTACATTCAGTTTATAATTAGATTATTTCTTAATCTCGTCATATTGTACTTGAAAACGTGTTTAATACAAAAAAAAATGTATGATTGTTGTTTTACGTAAAACACAATACAAAAAATATCAGCTTTTTTGAAAAATCAAACTGACCTCAGCTTAATTATCCCAACAAAGCTGTTTATTTAAAAATAGAAATTAAAGCCTAATTGCGGTGTAGTCTTATTTTATGAATAAATTATTTTTTTTAAAAAAACCTTATCTCCATAATGGTTTATTTTTAAAGGATTTAATTATACGAAAACAATTCTAATTCAAAATTTGACGTAAATGTGTTTAGATGTTTATGTCCTCAAATACTAATAGATTTTTTTTTTTAATTTAACGTACATAAAATATTTTATTGAATAATGGGCCGTTATTAAAAAAATATTTCGAACATAGGCAAAACAAAAATAAGCCATTTCAGTATTGATTTATCGAAGAAAATATATTATTCATTAAAAATATATCTTTTTTTTTTCAAAATACGCCTTATTTTGAGAACGCGAAAAATCCTAAAATTGATATATTTTTTTATTCTGCGAGCAGAAGACATCCAATAGTCTGAGAACGAGGGGTCTATATCCATACTTCTCGATAAGAGTAATAAGCAAGTAGGCAAGCAATATTGAGCAATGACGATGTGTCCGTCTTGCACCATCACTGGCATTTGCCTTTAACAAGCATTAGAGAGGGTATTTTTTTATTTGCTTTTTAGCCTTTTAAAGACTAACCGGATTCGAAGCCGAGACAACATCATCGGCAAGCAAGCGCGCAGTTCACTGCACAGCGAGGCTGTCATACCAAAACGAGTGGTGAGGTGTAATGGACTGTTAGGAACGAACCAATAAAAGGAGAATGAGAAAAGTATCGCTGACTGAGCTAAAACATGTTGAAGATAAGGGCTCTGCTATCGAAAAGCGAGAGTCTGATCATTCAGTCATTTTTTTTTCCAACTTTGTGCAAATGAGCGACTCAAATCGATACCTCGAATCTAAAATAGTACTGAGCTCAATTTGTCCGATGTATCAGTTTTTGATGATAGGGAAGAATTTTCGTAAAGTGTTGGGAAATTATTGTGTCGAATTTGTACGAAAAACTTAATATTAAATTTGTATGGCAAAGTGAAGGATATCAAATAAAAAAGAAACTTCGATAGCTATTTTTATTTACAAGATATGAAAGTATAAAACTCGTAGGTGGGATATTTTGGGTTAGTATTTTTAAATTAAAGTTTTCAAAATATTATTTATCACAATTAATTTATTCGCAGATCGTTTATAGTATAGTCAGCAGCGGTGGACTCAATGACTGAAATAAACGAAAAAATAAATTAAGATAAAGCATAATTAAACATTGCTAAAGTAATTTTATTTACTATATTTGTACTATTTACAATATGCGCTTCGGATACAGTATGTATAATTTTACCTGGTGGAACATTAAAAAAAAAACCTTTACCATGAGGGCCATTTTTTTTAAATAGTTGTCACCATACAAATAGAAATGCATTTTATGCCTTATAGTAAGATTTTTATTTTTTTTAATATATATATATCAACCTTACAATGTAGTAATGTTTATTTATATGTTTGATTTGTTGAATGTAACTTTGTATTGGTTTCTAAAAAAAAGTTGGTTGGTGTTATTAAAAAAAAAACTTTTTTATATTTTGCTTGAAATAATTCTCGTATATTACAATCATTTAAATCAAATGTTCAAATGCCATAGTATTAATGTTATAATGCCGAAAAAAATTTAGTCAAGTATTTTTTTTTAACAAATGTTACTCACTGCGCTGTAAAGAATTCCAGTATATTACGATCATAAACTTTTATTTTGAAACAAAAATAAAATATTTATTGCGACACACATTTGCCATCACAATGCTTTATCGCAACGTTTATATACCATCATCATAATGACGAAAAAAAAATTAGAATAATGTAGAACCGAGAATATCAACTGTACATTATTTATCGTAACGTCTGATTGTCACCGTAATGGCGGAAATAATTTTGTAATTTTCGTTATTTGATGCAAACGTAAAGTGTATCGTTATTGATGAGCATTGCTTATTGGGGCGAATTCGTTGGCATTTTTCTTTTTTTTCAGAGGTCGGTCGTGCGAGAGAGGCTCCGCCGTTATTGGCTGCCTCCGCCCACAGCCTCGGGAGGAAAATTCGATTTATGCAAAATACGAGCTCTGGCAACATTCAGTGCCCACATCTGCGTGAAAACAAAATGAAATATCATTTTGAAAACGCAATATGCAAAGCGTATTTAATTAAACCAGTTTTCTTTAGTCAATACATTTTCATGACATATTATTGAGTCCTAAAATCTTGAAAAAGATTTTTTATTGTTTTTTGAGTTTTCTGACATTTCGGTCCCGCCACTGCATGTCATGTTTTTTTTTTTTTTTTATCCGAATTTTTTTTCTTAAAAGTACCGGAAGTCTCAAAGTATATCGCAGCACGACAACCAATAGAGAATGAAATCGGTCACAGAAGATTGTAAATAAAATGAACGATATTTCCGGACGCTCTCCAGTAGGCCATAAAAAAGTTTTTCATTGGAAAAATTAAATATTAATTCGAAGTGACGGTCCAATCTTCGAGTCGCGCTCGGTCATTAAAACTTAGCCCAAGGGGTTTTTTAATTAAAAACACCCCACACCCTCTCATTCAGCCGGTCTGTCACTCGGGTTTCTGCTCCACTATGCCATCGAATGTAGTAATCAAAATTATAACTAGCGAAACAAAAAAAAATGGCACAAGTGTGTAACAAGCAAATTGCTTTTCGACAGATGTATTATTAACAATTCAAATAAATTATAAATGAAGAATTTGATTTTGTGAAAACGATTTTATATTCAAAAAAAAAAAAATTCAATGGTTAAAGTTTAAAGACCATTTCACCCGATCGACAACGGAAACAAATTCGACGCCGGAAATAATTATGAATCGCGCACACTATTGACTTCCCGTATTAAATGTTCCGTAGTATAAAGGAATTCCGAGTCTATTGTAATGCTAAAATGTCAAAATAATTATGAATAAATTATGTTTCTGTGGAATTCTCGTCGCGGGCCGCGTATTCCCCGGTGAAAATATAAAATTATATTGTAACGAAGTTTAATTCAAAGTCATAAACGTCGCGAGCGGAAATTCACACGGCGGCGGAGGAGGTAATGCGAGGAAATGGGGCGAAGCCTCGCCGAATGTGAAAGGGCCTTACAATGCATGAGGATTCGCCAAGAAAACCATTCTAGACTCCAGCCAACTGGAATCGACGACACATTATATATTTTTAATTATAATTTTCTCTGTTACCCTAACAAAACAGTTTTTCTAATACCAAACAATGTTTAACGTCAAAATCGAAATTCTATGATAATTATTAACACACTAGAAATACATATGCTACGAAATAATCTACGAACTTCTACGACGCAAAGTTAATTAAAACACGCTACACACATTATACTAAATTTACTCTGTTTGTAAATTTATTATTAGTACTAAAATATATTCAAAACTTTGTAACTATCATACATACATATAAATGTTATATTTATTAAATTAGGCATGTCCGATTTTTGTAGACTTTAATTAATAAAAACACGAATAAAAGGGCTGTTTCGCGATTACTGTGAAGCAATTCAACAGGGCGGCTTTATACGGCAAAAAGTTATAAAAACATAAACAGCTGTGATAAGAAAATACCCAAACTCTTTATCAAAAAAAATCACGTAACAGTCTCAAAGAAGGTCGGTAAAAATACAAATAAATTAAATAAAAACGAAAGACCGACACGATCCGAGAACAAAAATACATGTGGGAGTGATGTCACGTAATCGTTTGAGTGTAAAAATAAAACGAAAAATGAAATCTCAAAAAAAAAAAAAAAAAAAAAAAGCAACACATGCGACGTCAAACTAACGCGACCCGAAATGTGCAGGTGAGAGATGCGGGGGAGAGACACGGACGGAGCGGCGGCCGGGACGGGCACATGGCAGGTGCGAGATCGTTACCGTGAGCGGACAGGGTGAGGGAAGATCAAGAGCGGTGGCGCTAAAGCGGCAGGGCGACCATCTCGGAGCGCGGCTTTACCGTCGGCTGGGGCGGGACTCGGCCACTGACTGCGGACGGGGCCGACCCCCCGGCGGCCGCGAGCCCTGGCGCCTGCGCTCGCACCCACCCCACCCGCACCCACCCCGCACCCACCCCACAGCCGCGCTGATTCAAAACTCAAACTGATCCATCTTGCAAATCACTAAATATGCATTGGCCTGGGCACATTGGTTCATATGTAGAGTATGAGTGTTAAAAATTCTCAATTAATGGATGCGGTTCGTTAATACAATGGTCAATACACCGGCCATGCAAGCCTGGGGATGTGGGTTCAATCCCAAACAAATCACAATGATATTCATCTTCTATGTGTGAACTAATGTGCCTAATCATATTAGTAATAATATAAGAGTAATAGGTAATAAATACGCACTTGATTGACGTTCAATCCAAAAATTAGACATGCATGTATGATGGTGCGCGTCTTGGCTAAATTAATAGATTTTAAAAATAATATCCAGATTGGATTAAAAACGCTTCACTTGTTACTTTGATTAAAAAAGTCCCGTGCTTGCAAATCACTAAATATTGGTGGGCCTGGGCACATTGGTTCATATGTAGAGTATGATTGTTAAAAATTCTCAATTAATGGATGCGGTTCGTTAATACAATGGTCACTACGCCGGCCATGCAAGCCTGGGGATGTGGGTTCAATCCCAAACAAATCACGATGATATTCAACTTCTATGTGTGAACTAATGTGTCTAATCATATTAGTAAGGATATAGTTTTAGTTTTTTGTCACACTCAAAATATAAAAAAAAAAAACATCACCTTTCACTCACAAATAGACGTAGGTAATTACAACTAAACCTTTTTAAATACGTCACCTACTGGTATCGTTACGTATACGATACTTTATGTTTATGGACAGGCACAAATAGACAGTTAGCTTGTTTTTTGGGTCACAGTATCAAATTCACAATGGAGAACGGAAGAAATTGTATAAACATTCTTGTTTTAGGTATCAATATAAACTCCGAAGCTCATCACTTCATCATTTTCAGAAAACCGTCATATAGCGATAACATCATAAACTCAACGTCGAGACATCGCATGTCTCATAAGCTAGCCATTTTCCACTCACTTGTACACCGGTTATGCATGGTCCCCTTAGATTCAAATGGTTAGCCACTAACAACGGCTATGACCCGTTAAATTAGATCTAAGATCACTTAATAAAGTTATAAAAAATGACAAACCTTGACTTAAACAGCATGAATGGCTCGATATCGTTCCTCGCGTTCTTGTACACGTGACCGTCCACCGTCATGATGGTGGAGCACGAGCTGGCAGGGCTGAGGGCGTTTGTGGCCACGGAGACTTCCTGCGAGCTCGACGATGCGGCGCGGCACCTGGTAGCCCTCCCGGGCTTGGGAGACACCACGGGAGAGCCGTTGGGGGTGACATCTAAGGAGCTCACTCCCCCGAGGGGACTCAAATTGCCGCCGGATACTATGGTGTCACTGTCTGAATCTGAAAAAAATGTGATGTTAGATATCGTCTGAATAAAGTTAATCCTAAACTAGATCATATTTTATATAGATATATATTTGACACTATGCAATGACTCAATAGATTTTCTAAAAGTTAAAAGTATTTTTAAACTCAACTTTAATACTATCAATATAACTTTTTTTTTTAATAATACTTTTAGTGTGCCAGTATTATTGGCATCTCTATTATTAATAATAATGTAATTGATTGTATGTACTAAAAATTTGTTACTGAGGAAAATATCTACCTCTCTCGAATGCATCGTAGAATTCATCGTCTGAATTATCATAAAATCTAGAGGGTCTCTTCTTTTTGCTGGTGCTCTGTAAATGAAGCATACTAAATGTGCATCTAGGTAATTAAGTGTGACCTATGAATTGTTAAAAATAACAATTTGTTACGCTCTATTTTTTTATGCTAAAAATACTTTAAAATTCAGGTGCAAACTAAAGATAGAACAACTGTATGATTGTTTTCCAAATGAAAAATAGTTTGTTTAACAAAATTAATGGTTAATTAAGGCACATCGTCTAGTATTGTACTAGTCTCTCAGTGCTAGACGCTGACAGTTACGGTGGTATAATTTTGCTCGGAGACTTTCACAGCAGTAGAGCTCTAAATCTCTCTCTTGTAATGAGAGAAACAATCATCCAACTGTTGTGTCTTTGAAATACATTGATTATATAATACAAAAAAACTGAAATATTACACTATTATAACTTTGGTTTACTAATTATTGATACAGTGTTGGAATATTTTGAACATATTGTTCTTTTGAATATACTTCAACAGTTTTACTGAGATATAATATACAAATATTTAAATTGATCTCACTTTAGTTTCTTCAAGCTGCTCTACATAGGACTGTTCTAAATCATGATGCTCCGCTGCCAATACTGCAAGGGCCTCTTCTAATACCCGACAGCGCTCCTGCTCGGCCCTGAGTTTGGCTCCTCGAGACTCGTCAGCCTGTCTCACCAGCGCCGAACAATGGCGTAACGTACTCAGTAAGCGCTGACCACTCGAGGCTGCATGTTGAAAACGCTGCAAAGATATAACAAAGAGGCATGTTTGGGTCAATAGAAAAGTGTAATTTACACAGACCCCTTACCCCCTAAGAAGTTCTTAGCTACTAAACCACACCTGAAATTGTCATTTCAACGTGACCATGACTGCATATAATGGGTTCTCACCATGTAAGTAGACTGATGAAGTGTATTCCCCATGTGGACACTCTTCTCTAACGCAGCCAGTAGTCCTCCACACTCGCCCAGCTGTGACTCTAAGAGGGCTAAGTGGTTAGCAGCTGCAGCAAGAGCATCTTGCATGCTCCCCAAGGGCCGGCCGTGTTCGTCCTCCATGTCCTCTGTAGCCTCCTCATCGATACTATCCCCATCAGCCCCTCGACTTTGACCCCACAGATAGTATGCTGAGTAGGATATGTGCTCTTTGAAAGCTGTTAGCCATGCCTGTAATAAAATAAAATTTCTAACTTAACTGAAATAGGGATGACCCTTAACATGCCTTGTGCATCATTCTCACATTATAGACAGGGATTCTGGAGACATTTTCAAAGGAAAGAAAAATAAGTTGAACAGAATATCTTATTGGTGGTGTTTCTCACCATCAAATGAAAAGGAAATCTGCAGTATTACATTAATCCACCAAGAATACAAAACTATTCTAGGTCTCTCTAAATTGAATATAGAGATTATTGAAATATATTTTTTCAAAAACTTGACCATAACTTATTACACAGCTAATTGCTTTGATTTGAACGTGCTACTCACTTGGCGTTGTACACAAGGTGATGGCTCCGAAGCTTCTGGCATTCTTAGACGATGTGCTGTTCCATCGGAGAAATGAAGAATGAGTAAGGCGGGATCAGAGGGCGCTGGGTCAGCTCGAGCACTGTCCAGGTACTTCCAATCTCGTCGATTTCCAACCGATCCGCTGTTAGCATCTGCTCGACTGCTGTAGTATGAAAGAACTCCTCTTTGGAGAACAGCCTAAAAAATTATTCCTCAATCAGCCTCAAAATAATTAACAACTGATGTTAGTAACATAGCGAAAATATAAAAATAAAATGGATTGTTTGAGTTTTAAATAAATAGGAACCTAAACTATTGTGGTGTAGGTACCCTTCATTTCTTTATTCATTTATTAAATACAAATAATTGTTTCAGAAAATAATTCTCAATTAATTATTTTGATGGGATATATTTGGATTCAAATTCTGTATTCATTTCATTCCGATACTTATATTTTCATTCTGATATAAATTCAAAGATTCATCAAAATACATGTAAGCCTGCCGTGCGATATCTGAGTGCAAATGTTTTATTTACATGCTTACCCAAACAGTCTTCCAACCAAGAAATCTGGACCGTTTCATAAGTTCTCCCTCGAATCTCGCAGCTGTTCTTTGAACTTCTCGTAGTGGCCGCACAGATAGGACTTGTCTCATCTGTGAGTCGCGAGCCAAGTCTATTGCCAGCTGACCTGCAAGAAATTTTTTTTTTCACAAAAAACCATCTTGTGGTTTGTTTTAGCAGACTTGTGTTTAACAGTCAATGCTAGAGGATGTTGAAATAAAATTTTTACTAATTTTGGGGATTATTTATAATGCAAGAACTAATTGTTGTATATTGAAGTAGTGTACCGTTCATATTTCTGACAGTGGAATTTATTCCATTCTGCAGAAGAATAACAGCAGCCTCGATGTGGCCTCGATATGAGGCACAATGCAGGCAGCTATTCCCCTGGACATCCACACAGTTGATGTTGGGTGGCTGGGAACTCCTCAGCTGCAATTTAAGTCAGAAAAGTATTGTTCCTCTTCCACTCAAACAATAATACTACTATGCATAAAATAATATTTATTGACTCAATTTTAATCAACAGATTAATTAGATTTTAATTCTGAAATTTATATTGCATTAAGGTTTTACGATCTCTTACAAAACAGCATAGATTCATTTTCTTCAGACTCAGTTTGTCTTCCTTTTGTGAACATAATTCAAATCTTTAATATAAATTATATGTTAGGGCTACAGATATTATATTTTATTATTTTGTTTTAAGACACTCCTTACAATGTCTTTTTTAACTATTCAATTGAATATACAATACATTTTCGGCGATTCTCACCAGTTGATTGATGGAATCGACTATGCCTTCTCTAGCTGCAGCCAAAAGCCGCAGCTCTCTTTCACGGTGTCCATTCTGTTCTGCAGCAACCAGCAGACGTCGAATGTCATTCGTTTTGGAGACATCACGAGGCATGCGACCCTCTCCATTCATAACACATACATCAGCTCTGTGCCTGAGTAACAGCACCACGAGTTCCTGTTAAAGTATAAAACACAAGAAAGTTAGGTACTTACTCTCACATCTACTTGCTGATCTGCACAACGAAATTTAATATTATTCTCTCTAGGAGATAACTACTGTGATAAAAACGCATTGCAGATATATTTCTCTATAATACAACCATACAAATTCTAAAGAACTAAAACTGTAATATAATTACATCAACCATTGTCATCACTAAACATGAACCCAGTTGTAACATACACAAAATATGACTAGGTACTCAAAAATTACAAAAATATTATATTGTTTAAAACAAGTTACCTCACTTCCTATAAAAGCTGCCTTATGCAATGGTGTGTCTCCCGCATCATTGGGGACATCTGCGCCAGCCCCATGCTCCAACAGTAATTCTGCCACTCCCACATGTCCAAAGTATGTGGCTAAATGCAATGGGGTCCAACCGAGATTACTCTTAGCTGTACCTGATAATTTATAATTACATAATTAATTTTTAAAAATCATCAAAAACTTAATTTTAATTAAAAACAATATATTAATTTTACCTTTACAACTTATATCCAGATTAATTATTAATCCATTTTGTGAATCATCCAATAAACTTTGTAAAGTAACAACATCACCGTTTCTAGCCGCATAAAAAAGAGTTTCCTGAGGATCCCTCTGAAAGTCATCTTCTGCTTCGTCTGTCATTATTATTTATGTACTAACACAATGCGGCGAATTTATAAATTGAGCGTACCAGACATCGCTGTATTGTACCAGCTATGTCATTTTAAATATTAATACTGCAATCCACTTCATTTACAAATACGGAAGATTTTAAACGGACCCTGCAGGGCGCTGTACTATTCAATATTCATGAAAGATAACAACATAATTTGACAGATCGCCAGAATCGCTCACCCAAACGTTTACCTTTGCCCAAACGTCACAAAAACCTCGGAGCATAGGACACTGATAAAAATTGGTAAACAGCTGACAATGAAAACCATTCGAAGTTTTGACTACGCATTTAACAATAATACAAAATATTTTTAAAGCTTAAATTTCGGCTCCATAAAATCTTATCTGCTAAAATTATAAACTATAATTAATTTATGATTTTTTTTCCATTTCATTAAAATCATCGACCTCAAACTTTTACACCTTTTTTTAATAAATAGTAAGTAAATGCAATATATTCAGATTATTTTAAAACAATTTCATTGGCAGATTTATTAACTTGAGTTATTTTAAAACAATCAACTGTTAAACTTCAAAGCATACTTCAAAAAACTAAGGTTTGGTAATTGTAGGTCGAATGCTGAAGTTATAGCCATAGACAATAGATAAAGAACACTCCGATTTATTTATTTTCCTCCAATTAGTTCTTGTTGTCTATGGTACTTTCTGTCAACATCAGAACGCAAAAAATATTATTTTTCTAATCCTGAAGTGGCATCGGTTCCAATACTGTGATAAAATCATACGATGGACGAATACAACAAATATTGCCGATTGTGTCTTTATCAATCAGAAGAGTCTGTATCGATATTTGAAGGCGGCAATAATATTTTGGTTGAACTATCTACTTGCCTTTCAATCGAAATCACCTCAGACGACTTACTTCCGAAGACTATTTGTAATAAATGTGCTAATCTTCTTCATGAATATTACATATTTTTTACAAGAGCTAAATATTGCGAAGAAGCTCTAATTTCTTACTTAAAAAACGACGTTTCTCTAGAAAACAATTGGATATCTGAAGATAATCAACAAGCTGTTTCCCAACAGACCATTCAAAATGATGAGTTGAATTCACCCTGTGAAAGTGAATTTTTGGCTGAGTTTTTAGACGATAGTAATAATTCATTTGATTTGGATCTGTTGACATCAGACTCAAATGCTTTGAATACTCTTGAGAATCTTGGAGACGAAAATCAAACATCTACCAAAGTAGGAAATAAACTGATAAACAGCGGATTTAAAGTCACTAAAATTACCAACTTCAGAAAAAACAACAATCCCAACCCAACTGATGATTGCTATGAAATTCACATGGAAATCGATGTTTTGGACTCGGATTTAGATGTTGTCAATCAGCTTCTTTCAAAGAAAATACCCATCTCACCCTTACCAGCCCTAAAAAACGCACAGGATGACAATCATCTGGAAAACTACTCCTGCATGTCCTGCAAATCAGTTTTCAACCATTTTGATTCTCTAGCAGATCATATGGGAAAATGTGATGTTCTATGTCGAACTTGCTTAAAGTGTCGCAAAGTCTTCGAGACAAAAGCCCAAATGCTCAAACACAAAAGTACCCATAGCAGTATTCATATGTACAATTGTCTCAAGTGCACGAAACAATTCCTAGATCAAGACAGACTCGATCGACACATGGAACAATCTCACGGCGACTTCACCTCCGATACCAGCTGCATTTATAGATGCCGAGAATGTGGAAAATTATTTGAAACAAGAGTGGGCTTATATAAACATGCTAAGTCTCATGTGAAAACTACTAACACTGTAAAATCGAAGATATTTACATGTGAAGATTGCGGCGATAGTTATTTGAATAAAATGACACTCATTAATCATAGAAAGCAACGGCATGGAATTTTCAATACAGTTCCTGTTGTGTTCCGGTGTCGAGCGTGTACTGCTATTTTCCGGGATAAAAAACGACTTTATCGCCATGTTCAGAGTATGCATCTCCCTCGTGGTTCTCCGCATTTGTGTGACACATGCGGGAATAGCTTCAACTCTTATAATGCTTTGTCTCGACACGTCTTAATACATGTAGGAAATCAGTTTCAATGTGATATTTGTAGTCGACAGTACATGAATAGAACTTTGTTGGAAAAGCATTTGCTGACGCATAAAGCTGATACTAAAATGTGTGAAGTTTGTGGTGTCATTTGTGCCAATGAAGTTCTACTTAATCTTCATTATGAAAAACATTCCAAAAAACCTAATCAAATGTGATTTAGAAATAAAACAATATTTTTATATGTTCCAAAATTGTTTTTTTTTTATGAACTCTTGTTATTTGATCATGATTTTTAATTTTAAAGTCATTTAGGCATTTTTTTACCTCTGCAGGATTCCTCATCAGCAGATTAGCATTCTTGATTTTTAGCTTCCGATAATAAAACCCTCCGTGTTTCAGCTGCTCTTTCTGCAGACCGATGACTTCTATCCAACCATCACAATTTTGTTCCATCAGCCTCCGCCATCTTACATGATTATTTATCACAATTGTATCAATATTTTTTTTACCACATCCTAGTTATAAGAATAGACGGCACTCAATGACAGTTATATTTAAAGTTTTTTTTTTTAATATGAGAAAGTTAAGGATAAAATAATATTAAAAACAAATCTCTGTACCAAACTCATTTGAACTTGAAATTGTCCTGTGAATACAAATTATCAAGTACTCTCTCACGTTTCACGTTTCCAATGTCCATAGTACGACGATAGATGTATATTGAAGCAAATTTTATATTTCTTAATATTGTTTTTTTTTTAGAAATGTTTTATTACTCTTACGTTGATGTCTTTTAAATGATGTTTTTCATCTAAAGTTTCAATTCATTCAGTAAAAAATTTAATCATAAGTAAGGATCTAAAGTAAAACCGATATTTTATATGTGTATATTTTAGGGTATTATTGTATGGTTACCCTAATAAATGATATTAGGTATGTATTGTAAATATAAATATAGATTAAAATAAATTATGCATATGACTTAACCGGTATAAATAAAAAACCAATGTAATTAATAATTTCATTTTTTAGTGACTTGTTTATTGGTGGTACATTTTAAAGTTAGTAAAAAAATAATGTGAAAATCCACACTAGAAATTACAGCAATATTCCTCTAGATTTTTCTAACCAATTTCTAAAACTTTTTTTTTATAAACTATACTTACAAAGTGGTATTATTATATGTTTTTACTGGAACACCTTTAATATACTCTTTTCGTGTACAAATTTAATTTCAACAGTACATTTTGTATAAAATTCAATTTTCAATAGTAACAACTAAATAAGTAAATTACATTCAGTGTTTTTATTCTTAAGTAGTCTTCAACTTTGCGTTATAGTTGAAATCTTGTATCACAATATTTATAAACGTATACTTAATATACTACAATCAATGGACAAATAATCTTTAATTTAAGGCATGATTGTACAAAAATGGTAACAGTTTATAGGTTTACAAATTACATACATCTATCACACATGCTTATGCTTCATCTACCAGGTGGCACAAATATATTTCATGTGAATTTATTACATTCATTGACTCAATAAATATTGGAAAACAAAACACAAAAAATGTCAATCTTAAGCTCATCACGATATCCTCAATTGAGATACCCAAATAATTTCATAAGATGTCTCAGAATATATTTTCTTTGTTATGTATAAAATTAATGAAAATAGAGCATTTAAACTTATCTAAGGCCACGTACTAACTTGTTACCCAAATAGATCATAAAAATTATTTTTCTCACAAGAAGACAACCTACGAATTCCATTTAAATAGTGTTTATTACACCTTTGACTGTTGTAATCGATTAATTAGAAATTACTCTAAACATGGGGTTCGAGGTTGCTGTCCAAAAAGTCTTTGAGTATCCATCCAACCTTGGGAGGCATGTTTCGGCAAATATTATTAATGCATAGTAGGGAGGAAGGGATGGAAGATTCCATCTGATTGCGTCGCATGGCTTGGATGATGAGTCTGGCAGCTTCTTTGGGTTTGACAATGCCCATCAAACCGGGGAAACGAATCTTGGGCTTCTGACACAGTCCAGTGTCAACGATGTATGGATAAATAGTTGTGAATTTTATCTGAAAATATGAGAAATAAATAATTAGAGCCATTAAACAGGTATAATCATCTTCCACGAGTATAAACATTAAATTAATTAATAATAATAGTGTAATTTAAACATTTTTTGAGGTTAAAGATTGTCACTCTGTAAAGTTCATTATATTCAATCATTTTATAAATTTTTCATAAAACTAATATCATTTAACTTTTACTAAGTCACTATCAAGTGAATCAAATTAACAATCAAACAATATATTTTTACTATTTATAATACATATATTTGTTTGGTTGAAGGGTATCTGTGCTAACACTCCATTAGAAAAAAATTAAGTAATAACTTACTGAAAGCTGACGCTCATCGCTCCTGATCTCCTCGCTCAGTGCCTCCATGATTCCTCGGACAGCAAATTTGCTGCCACAGTACGGTACAAGATTAACGAGGCCAAGAACTCCAGCCATTGACGAAAGCGCCACAATGTGCCCGTGGTTACGACTGATCATGCTGGGAAGATACGCTTGCAACAGCTGAAATCATTTTGAAAATTTAGTTGCTTTCGATTGTCAAATAACAAAATGTTTTTTTTTTTCATTTTGGATTTATCTATATATGTGTTGCTAAAAAGGAAAAATCAATTGATGTTACTGAAATCTAATACTATGATAAGTACTTATGCTAATCAATTAAATATAATCAATTGTTTAAGTATCAAAGATTGTTCTTTATGATTTCAATTTTTATTTTATATGAAAAAACCGTTTTAAAATTCATTAATAGTAATTATTCTCTCAAACTCACCCAGAAGTGTGCGAACACGTTAACATCATAGAGCTTCTTAATTTCTTCTTCTGTGTGAGTAAGCATGGAATGGCAAGGCATAATTCCAGCGTTGTTAACCAGCACGGATACTTCTCCTACTTCCCTTCTGATCTTTTCAGCTACGTCCATAACATTTTGTCTATCAGAGACATTGCACCTGTAATAATAAATGAAATGCATTACAATAACTACCAGATTTATCATTGAAAAGAAATCGCTTGATAAAATATATTTTTATGCAATCAACAACTAAAGCAGATGTTAGTAAACTTAACGTCACAATCATATCATAGCTTGCTCGTTTTTAATGATTATACATTTTTTCGTAATAAAAAAATTACCATTGTGTTAAGGTCTTGATTGATTCACCGCATACTTGTTTTTATAATTGACTAAGATATGTTAGATTTTATACTCACACATAACCGTAAGCCTTGCCTCCGTTGGCTTGAATTTCATCGACAGTCTCTTGGTTTCCTTTTTCATTAATATCTAAACAGACGAGAATGGCCCCCAAAGTTGAATACTGCAGAGCTGTTTCCCGACCAATTCCGTGTCCCGTTCCTGTAATCTAAAAGAAAAAATATATATTTATATAACTGTATCGGACATCACCTGATATGTCTGTTCCATTTTCTATGGTTCATTTTATTATCTATAAATAAAAACCATTGTCATTATTTAATAAATTGCGCTGACGCTTGCCAGTGAGCGTAGAACATCTATAAGAAGATGACGTTTAAACTTTCTTGAGCCCGCCAAAGAACAAAGGAAATATCTTAAGGATATGTAGAATCAAACTAGAACAATTCTTAAGAATAAAAAATGATTATTGGAAAATAAATCAATAACGCATTCTTTACCAATATGATTTCCCCTCGTACATCCTTCTCTTCTGGTGGGACGACAAACCGGTACAAAGCCACCAAGTTCACCAGAAGCATATGGAACAACATCAAGATGACGTCAAATGCCAGTAGTCCAGCATTGTACACTTTTATTGCAATCCCTTCTTCATCTGGTCTGTAAACAAAAAATAAACACATTTTATAACTGAGCATCAGTAAAGGTATCGATTAAAATACTTTGAATTTCTTCATAACATATTTACAATACGGATAAAAACAATCGTAATTAAATAATTTATATTCATAAAATGTCCATTTGTTTCTGTGTGTAAAACGGTTAATACCAAAGTGTTTTTTTTTAGACGTAAGAACCATTGAGTATCAAGATTTTATCAATAGTTTTGTGTCAGTTACTCCCATATTCAAACAGCAACGGGAAAAAAATAAAACTTCAGCATATAAGAGTTACAATATCAGTTGTAAATGGCACAAATAAACTAGTATACGCGACAATGGGGTGTAACCAAACACAACACCATTGTTTAAAACTGGATAAAGAAAAATCAACATTGTTGGTAAAATTCACATGTTGACTGCTGGAATTTGATATTATGTAATTACTCAGTCTATCCGTACATAAAACATAATGTGTTTCTAACAATCATATAATAATTATGTAACTCTCGGTAAAATGTTTTTGCTCTCAAAAAATCAGTCTATATTTACATATGATGTTTCAAGTATCTTTCCAAAAATATTAAAAAAAGATAATAGATACCAATACACAAGCAACAAGTAAATGGTTGCCATGAGCCATGCTATTGCGTGATGAGTTATTTTTTTTGTTTTATTTTTTAATGAATAAAGAAACATTGATTGATGATGATAATAATCTTTAAATAAATACAAAACGGTACATTAAAAACAAGTGGTATTAAATAATTATAGATATGAGCCATTTGATTAATTAGCATTTCTTGCCCTTTGATAATATTAATTGATTATCATTACATTTTAACTTTATCTTTTTTTGCTATAAAGAATAAATATTTAAAATGTTTGATGTCGAAAATTTTTTTTTAAATTATCAAGTATCGTTTGGACAATGATTTTTCATTCCACATTTGTAAAATCAAGTGAGTTATTCATTTTTTATGTTTTTTGCTATCCAAGTCATCTTCATTTTTATTACTCACATACATCGTGTATGCCAATCGTAAGTGCCACAAATAGAAATAATATATAATAAAATCTAGTGATAAAGTTATTTCTTAAAACTGTGTGCTTTTTAATGTGGTTTCACGTTTTTTACGAAATCGTGTCATTTTATTTATTTAATTGTCACTTTATATTTCTATATTGAAAGCTGATTTTTTTTACAGACTATCAAAAAAATTATAAATTATACTAAATTATTTTTTATTATTTGATAAACGTCCTCTTTCAAAGTAAAATATTATCTTGAAGATGTTGAAAAATTGTTATAATATGATCTCCAAAATGCTTAAACTTTACTCGGGAAAACACATATTTCTTGTATTAAAATTCTATTTTTTTAAATAAAATATTTTTTTTATTAATAGAAAGGAATTTATCTATTATTTTGCGTTTAAATTTTTTTTATTAATGCTGTAGATTTTTCTATAAATATTTTCAAAAAACATGTATTTCGGATAGACTTGGCCTCTGCCCCTTGTGCGGTTTCGATTGCTCGGTCCGGGCGAGTGGCCGGTGGCGGGTGACCAGCTCACTTGGGATCCTCTGCCCATGCCGAGCATCCGAGTGTGAGATGACGAGCACCTAGCACCAAGCCAATCAGCAGCCACTTGCGCGAAGGTTAATTTGTTCATTGTTTTTGCAGCTCACAGCTCCACTGCCGGATGAATGGCCGCGCCGCCAACCGCAGGGAAACGAGCCCCTTTCTTTCACACTTTATAAACCCTCCCAATCATTTAAAAACTATAAACTTACCAGAATACAACAATGAAATTATCAGCGTTTTTCAATGACAAGTACCCGCATAGACATATCTAAATAATCTAGCTATTAATACAAGCATAGGTGACAATTAAAGTGTAATTTAAAATGCAATATCATTTAATAAGAGGTTGTCATTTAAGATGTACCAAATACCAATTAAAATACAATCAAGGATGCGAATGTATATTCAACATTTTATAAAATAAAAATCTAGGATACCGTGCATGTGTAATTAATCTAATAATAATATAAAAAAACTACAAACTACAAGAATCAAAGTACTAATTTTTTTTAATCGTTTAATGAGATCAAGTGCTTAAATAAATATGAGTAATTAAAAATGAATTTGAAATCGTCTCTTTTTATTTGGAAATAATCACTAACGAAGATAAGAAATATAAAATGAATTGCTGCTGATGTGGCAACTTATGATATGATAGTGAAGACTTATACATTAGTTATATAATTAAATTTGGTCAGAGCGTTATTATTATTAAATATCTATAGATTATTTTTCGTTGTTGAAAAACACTTAGCAATGTATCAGAAAATGAACTGGGAATATGTCTAATGTAAATAAAATCAGAATAATATTAAATTTTCTTAAGGGTGTGTTATTTTGAAAACTGATTTGATTCGACTTTACAGATACGCTTGTTAAGAGAAAAAGTAGGAACACTTGCAAACAGGAAAAATAGCTACGCTCGAATTGTGACGACGAAACTTAGCATAGTGGTATGAGAAAAGTAGCTACTCTTGTAATGCGATGATAAAACGCAAAAATCATTTATTATATTCATTATTTAATGTGAACTCATGAATCATATTCTAGAATTAGCAACGTTTTTATATAGAAAAGTAGCAACGCTTGTAATGCGATGGTGAAACGCTGAAATGATAAACTATACCTTTATAGTATGTGTCATAGACATAGCAACTTTAATAATGATAAAAGTAGCGACGCTTGTAATTTGACGATGAAATATTGAAATTTGCAAAAAGTAGCAATGCTTATAATTAGACTATCTGACTACCTGCTTCGTCCCTGTCGCATGTAACATCGCTGCTTCGTATTTATCATCATAATAAGGTGGCTTCGGAGACGTCGCACAGATTGGGCGAGGAAGCCCGTCGCGAGCAAATAACAATAATAACGTTCGCATATAAACTCAACAGCTGCTTTGCTGATTTCCTGAACGACCTTGACTATCGAGTAATCCACATACACGGATGTGCTGTGAATAGCTCCGGCCCGGAAGTAGGCTCCGTAAATAAAATGAAGGTTAGGTTAAAAAAAATCATATTCCAATAGCGTTTGGACTTGATGAATAGTCGATTATTATTTACGTCGTTGAGAAATAAAATATTAATATTTGGGTAATCGCTTATTTTCAATACTAATTGGTTTTGCCTGCAGTCTCGAGTCGATGATCAGATCACCAAACAGACTGACAGAATCATCAATATACAGGTTTCTAATTAACGTATCACCTGAAAGATAAAACCTGGAATTTACATAGATACATAGAATTTTGACTGTTTCGGTGATACATAGAATATTTGACTATTTTTCTACTAAATTTAATTACGTGTGAACAATAATAAAATTTGCTTTACAAAGCTAAAATGTGAAGAAAAAAAACAACTAATTCTCGATTACTTCTCAACAATATTTTTCTACTAATGGGTAAATTTATTATATATAATTGAGAATCACACAATGCAAACATGAATGTACATCGGCACTGGATTCTGCTACCAACTTCCGATCTTTAATCGAGTGTTATATAAAAATGAGAATGAAACAAAACATAACTCTTCGTTATGATTTTAATTATTGCTTTAAGTTTATAATTCGTATGTTCTCTACGTCATTGGCATTATGCGTATTTTTATTACTTGCACCATTAATATTGTATTTTTTAAAATGACAAATGAATGAAATTCATAATTTTATTTATTGATTAAATGCGATACTTAAAATAATGAAACTCAGATATGCAGGTGAATGTTTAGCCTTGAATATCACAAAATATGCTTCGACAGGTAATCGACTTGTATTAAATCCACGAGTGGGAGACATCTACGCTCTACGAGTATGTGTTTTTAGTTATAACAGGAAGACGAAAATGATATGTAGACAGGTGTTAAAAGAGACCAAAGACTAATGCAGTTGTTTGCATTAAGCTCGTAAGGTCATAAGAATAAATTTTCCAAATTACAGGAAGCCTGTACCATAACGATAATCTACACAAAATTAAAAAAATATTAGATTATCATATCAGAAGCAACGCGTCCGCGAGGATTTTTTTCGTACGAGATCTCGGGTTTAAATTGTGCTTTTTCCAGTGCTTTAAAAAATGTTATTGTCTTCAAAATTCAAGATTCAATGTAATCTTACTTTATAAACTCAGTTTTCCGTATAATAATATAAATGTCGGACACAAAACACTTGATTACCTGCCTATCATCAAGTAGCGTCATTCATAAAAACATTGTTTTATGGACTCTCAGTTGTAGTAGTCGTACATCAACTAAAAAATATAACAATAAACTCATGGCCTCCAGAGCCTGCGAACATATTTAAGGCTGTAATATTTTCTCGAGAGGTTAAACCCACCATGCTGATGACGAATTCAATAATTATGGTTCTCGAAAAAAAGCGTTATGAAACAATCGCTCGCATCGTGAACGACTCGGAGTTGACCTTGACTTGAACACGAACCAAATAGTTGCGATCATGGCTGCGCGTTTACGTAAGTATTACACCAGAAGTAATTGACCCGTGAGCTCAAGTGCCTTTTAGATGTGCACGTGCACACATTTTTTAACCCAAAGTGATTTTTCTAAAATTTTCGCAGTAATATTTTTCGTAATATTTTTTTCTACTGTCTCACTCTTCTGTAGTACTATTTTTAACAGAGAGTAAATATTCTGAACAGTATGACAATCTGCTTATATATTTTACTAGCGGATACCCGGCGTGTGCTACTACGCTCTACTCTTGCTGTAGTAGAACTTCTTCTAGACGTGTTTCTACTGCCCTTGACAGTCGCTCTTTCAACCTTTTTGACTCCAAATGACTTCATGTTGTCCGGCAGTTTCGGTTGCTCTTTCGGCTCTCTTTCGTTTCGCATAAATTTCGTATTTCTTCCAATTACAGCTCTTTTCGGTGCCATTTTTTGACATATATGTATATATTTTATTTTTTTGATAACCACAAATGATAAAACTCTTTGTTGTGAATGTATATATAAATATATATATTTTTTTTTATAACCTCAAATGATAAAACTCTCTGTTGTGAATGACAGATCTATGCGCGATCTTCACAATGTTCTTTATTCAAATTTGTTGCAAGGAACGATGTCGACTTTACAGATGTTGAAAATTTTTGTATGGAAAATGTCGAAAATTGACTTAATTAATATATCGAATGTATTTAATGCATTGATTTAATAATCTTAAAGATTTTCCGTGTTATTGCTTTTCAAATGAAACCAGTTTGAGGCACATCGGTTAGATGGTTTCAAAGCCCATGACGGACATAGAAACATTTTTTGTGTTTTATATATATAGATAGATATACATTTTTATTTTTTAAATTTATTCATTGGAAAAAAAATCATAGTATTCAAACAACACACATATTAAACATGCATGAAATGTATTCTTAGTGGGTTTTTTTTATGTTTCCACTATGACATTTTATATATCACTGTTGCTTAATTTAGTTATTTTATTGTTTTTTAAAGTTATTTTTGATTAGCAGCTCATTTGCATTCTTGTTTTCGAAACCTCACATAAAAACTATAAATTAATGGTTTTGAATTATGCATCGTTGTCGAGGATACTGCATTATTTCATAGAACCATTCACGAGTTGAAGCTCCGAGTAATTTGCCGTTTTAACTTTCCCTTTACAATAATAACCTTTCCTCCTAACTATTGCCATAAAACCACTCATTAAAAACTAATTATTTCCGGTATATCCATTGTTGGCTTTAAAATCGAAAAAAAAAAAAAACAAACAAACGTAGAGATTACATTGGTTTTATTTTCAAGTACTGTAATGTTATTCATCATTTTATTCGTCTGCCCTGTTAAAAATTCTTTTGTCGATTTTCATCGTCAATTGTCAAATATCTTTTGTATTCGTCTTTATTGTTTGTTAAATACTTTGTTTTGCGGTTTAAAATAAATTAAAATAAAATGCACGCACTGAATACAAATAAATACACAAAGAGACAGTGCATCAAAAACCGATTATTTTTTTATATTTTATTATTTAATTTTGAACTTGTTGAAATCATGTCATTTGTGCTTTTTCGTGTTTAAAAGCTTTTTTACATTTATTCTTTTAAATTCTACCGAAATTAAAAAAAATAATTAGTTTAAAAAATACCTCTGACGCAATTGCTCTGTGATTTTTTATACTCCAAAAATTATAGTCGGACACGGCCACAGTTGCATTGAATAACTCCCAACCGCTTGCTCACTTGCTTATACGAATCTCCGATTAATAAACTCCGAAAACTATGCACTTCATTAATCGCCTGATATCCTGAGCAGTCTGCTTTTATATTAGTAACTAACACAGGTATTATATATATATATTTTATAATTATAAAGATCCTCGTCTCCCGCTGCTGCTATCTCACTCGGACTATCATCTCTCAACAGTGGATGAGTTGGGACAAAGCTGTGAAAATCTGGTGATTTCTCCCAAGGGTAACCCTGAGAGAAGCGGTGTGGACTCACCCAACCATGCGGTCTTGTCACCTTGGACCAAAAGCAAGCACTTGGCATTGTTTTAATGATGTCAATATTAACTACACCACAGGCGCGGTGCAGACGGCCTGAATCGAACTCTTCAGGATCCTGTAAATATTATTATTTTCTGAAGGTCACTCGAGAGACTCGGGATTGACTCATCTGTGTGTAGAGACTAAACGATAATATTTTTTTATATTATTACACTCAGTCTCACAGGAAGTACGATTTTGCCCATACAGGTTTGATTGATTGATAATGATTAAGTACATTTTTTCAAATATTGAAAATTGATTTAAGAAACTCTTAGAAAAATATCATCGTGATTTGTGTGGGATCCCACACAAATCACGACGATATTTTTCTTAGGGTCTCTTTAATCATTTTTCAATATTTGAAAAAATGTACTTAATCATTATCAATAATATTTTTTACTTGGCATTTTGGGGTAGCGCTATTAAAACTATTGATTTCCTGCAGCGTCTGCACTGCTACTTTAACATGATGCAAGGCACATTGTTTCTTCGAAATGCCGTATATATATGTATATATATATATATATATATATATATATATATATATATATATATATATATATTTATGTTGGAATAACACTTAAACATCATCAGGTTTATAATAATAATCCGGCGAAGCAACTCGCCGTACAATTCCCTTCCGTTTCCACACTCAGTACTTTCACAAGTGACATGCAACTAGATTCTAACGACTAGTTTACGATACATCTATGATTCCCAACCGCTTGCTCGCAGGGTTGATCCTTTATTAAACTATTTAATGCTGTCTAAAAAAACGTAATACATTCTTCATGCATAATTAATTTAATACTGGCATTAATAATAAGTATCGTTTGTATCTCTTCTCGGGCTTGTGACACTGAATTGCTTAAGTGAGAACCTCTTCGTGTCACTTAAAATATGACCCGCCGTTATTGCAGAGCATAAAGGGGAGTATTCCGATGCAATTACGGCTGTCATTTTAAAAAAATGTACTCTGTAAGGTCAGATACTTTCAAGGTCAAAACTCTAAACTATCAAATGTCAGTTTTTAATGTTACCGCTGCAATTGGAACGGAATCAATAATTTATAGCCCGGACAGTCTTGAATTATAATCTTTTGCAGTCAATCGTGCCTAACTTCTGAAAAACTGATTAAATAACTGCCAATCGTTTTAATTGGTCGCAAGAGATTAGCTGAAAAAATAAGGCATTGAATTAAATGCTTATTTATATAAGTATTCAATAAATTCCCATATTTTACTTACACGACGATGAGATAAATATTTTTCTAGAAATCTATGTACATCGGCTTCACACTTGCATATAACGATTTAAATTTAAGTCACTCAGTTGAATCGGATACAACACTAGGCCGCCATTATAAACAAGGAGATATAGGTTAAAATACCACTTGAGCCTTAAAAATATTGACGAGAATTTTTATTATCGTTAAATGTGTGGATATTGTATGTAAAAGTATAACTAGTAATAACTACAAAAAAATAATAACAATACGACTTAATTCTCACTGCAGAAAAAAGCGTTATTCGCTTGATGTATTAAATCAGTCAGATTGTTATTTAGTTATTCAAATGTCTGACTTTAGTGTGGAATATTACAAACTAAACCAGTCTGTCATATATAACCATTGTTCAGTAATAAGCCTTTAAGAATTCAGGAGTATAATCCGATGCGCGATGGGCTGCATTATCCCATAAGAATTATGTCTTACGCAGTGGCGTGCCGTGAGTTAAAAATACAAGCAAGCATTTTTATCACTGATTATAAATCAGACCAAAAAATCACGCAACAACTTAATTATATTATTTCAGCAATAAATATGTTTTTAAGCAATTTTATGAATTATTGGTGTTATGGACCGCACGCCACTGGTTTAATGCTTGTTATGAGTGCAATTTCTCCAGTGCAGCGGCTTGTCGAGTTGCATAAACTGCGCCCGCCGCTGCATTTCCGGGAAGTCAGAAGCGATCGGACAACACGCAATTTTAATACCATTCTTTAACTTGGAACCGTTGCCTATAAACTTTTAATAAAAACGCTAACAATTTGCTCCAACTGAAATAAACAAGCTCGGAAATCAAAGTTTAAATTGGAATTAATCGTAATGCAGTAAAATGGGTAGAGCGTACCACTCTGAAAGCGATAGAAACTTTGGCATTTAAAATATGATTTACATCAAATACTGATTTAAAATAGTTTTATTTTATTTCCTAATAAAACAAAATGATTTCGAAGAAAAAAATTAAAAATAAAAATATATTGAATCCTTGATTTTTATAATTGATTCAAAAATAATTTAGAGGCGCCATTCGGTGCTAGACTATTCAAGCAAAACCAATCTATGATATAATAAATTAAGTCGAAAATATGTACGTTTTAATATACGTTGGGTGTTGAGCTGCATAATGCCGTAATGCTGGGACCGTTTTCAAGGATTTCAAGGGGTCAATAGCAAAATATGGTAAAGCCGGAATACAAAAAATACCTCGCAGATACCCGAGAAATCCAAAACAACAACAACTCTATCTCAAAGGTCTAGTTGCAAAAAATGTAATACGAATATACGTATTAATATATTTTATGGTTGCAACGTTTCAGGTTCCGGGACCAAATCGAAACACTCAAGTGCTAACACATAAAACTTTTCTTGTTTGTTAAAACGAAAAATCTTGTTGAAAATAAATACAGTTTTTTTTAATTCAGCTTAATGTTTAATTCGCATATTAATTGTGACAAATTATTTTTTTAATGTTAATGGAAAATTACTAGCATCATTATCACATATTGATATATATATTTGAGTTTTTTTTTTAAGGTGTCGTGTAAAAGTAATTTATTAATAACACCCACACTGTTTATTACTGTATAAAAACCTTGGATCATGTTGCAAGTTATATTGTAATCAAAGACAATCTAAGGCGTAATAAATATTATATTTCTACAATTATCAACGTTTATTTATAAATACAACGTTGAACGTAATTAAACATATAAGCTCTGAATATTCCGAGAAACGATAATCATGGTAGACTAGTATATCAACACATCTTTGAAGCTATGTTTAGTGTTTTTTTTATATATTGTATAATCAACTTGAATCAACAGGCTTAAATAAAATAATAAAAATAAAGAAAACGTAGTCCGGAGTAAACAACTGACCTTAAATTTAATTTTACAGAGTTGATCTTTGAATTTCCCACTATACTTGCAAATAATAACACAGCTGTGTTGTTAACAATTCATTCAAGTTCATTTTGATCAAATATGAAATCAAAACGAATAATCTCAATAATTTTCTGGAAACAAATAATTTTAAAACCTATTTGATTTGTACCCTAAAAATAATAAAAAAAATCACATCAAAGATCTAAAAATAAAAATACCAGTATTTTTACGAACGATTTGTTACAAACCACAGGTCAGAGATTTAAAAAAGCTTTGTAAATAATGTTATGGATTTAGTTAGCAATTTAGTGCAATCATATGCCAAAACAAAAAAATTATTGTAACCGCAACATGATTGCGGTTTATCGATAACGTTTGACAAACAACACTGACGCACAATTTTTAAAAAATAACAGCATATGACTTCAAAATCAGATATGAAGTATAAATTTTATACTATCATAAATTAATTGAAAAAATAATTTTAAGCCACTTTTACGTTTACACACTGATGTATTCACAATTGCAATTATTGCGCGTATTGTTATAAGCTCGTATTATTTAATTTACAGACTAAAAACAGAAGTATATAACATTAGCGCACATTTTTTTTAAGTATAATTTATTTATCACAAACATCTTTTCCCAATCACATCGATGAGCTGAAAATCCAAACAAAACAAGATCGCGGCTATCGGGGTCGGCGGGGGGCGGCAGGGGGTGCCCCGGGGAGGGAGGGGGTGCCCCGGGGAGGGAGGGTCACTCACATGGCGAAGGCGGAGGGGCCGGCGCCCTTGGGGCTGCGCGGGGCGGCCGGAGCGACCATGCTGACGAGGAGACGGTGCGCGCACGACTGACCGGGGGCGCCGCCTCGCCATCTCGCCACCTCGCCACCTCACCACCTCACCACCTCACCACCTCGCCGCGCCTCACAGCTGACTCTGCCCTCTTTCATACACCGATAACACCGAAAAGGGACGCCATACCTATAAACCTTACACTGTGCTTATATTTATCCAAATAAAAACTACGATTTTTTTACGAATTCTTATTACCCGCGTCTGAGAGATGCTGGTGCATGCATGGCCGACTCGCGTGGCCGCCGCGCCTCGCAGCTGACTCTGCCCTCTTTCGCATGCCAAAAACACCGAAAAGGGACGCCATACTTGGGAATGTTACGCTGTGCTTATATTTATCCAAATAAAAATAATTCAGCCGCGATTTTTTTACGAATTCGTATTAACCGCGTCGGAGAGATGCAATGTATGCATGCCCGACCCGCACGGCCGCCGCGCCTCACAGCTAGCTGTGCCCTCTTTCGCATGCCAAAAACACCGAAAAGGGACGCCATACTTGGGAATGTCACGCTGTGCTTATATTTATCCAAATAACAATAATTCAGCTGCGATTTTTTTACGAATTCTTATTACCCGCGTCAGAGATGCAGAGCATGGATTGTCGGCCCGCACGGCCACCGCGCCTCACAGCTGACTCTGCCCTCTTTATTATACCGAGAACACCGAAAAGGGACGCCAGACTTATAAATCTTACGCTATGCTTTTATATTTATCCAAATAAAAATAATTAAGCCGCGATTTTTTTACGAATTCGTATTAACCGCGTCGGAGAGATGCAATGTATGCATGCCCGACCCGCACGGCCGCCGCGCCTCACAGCTAGCTGTGCCCTCTTTCGCATGCCAAAAACACCGAAAAGGGACGCCATACTTGGGAATGTCACGCTGTGCTTATATTTATCCAAATAACAATAATTCAGCTGCGATTTTTTTACGAATTCTTATTACCCGCGTCAGAGATGCAGAGCATGGATTGTCGGCCCGCACGGCCACCGCGCCTCACAGCTGACTCTGCCCTCTTTATTATACCGAGAACACCGAAAAGGGACGCCAGACTTATAAATCTTACGCTATGCTTTTATATTTATCCAAATAAAAATAATTAAGCCGCGATTTTTTTACGAATTCGTATTAACTGCGTCTGAGAGATCCAAAGAATGCATGAACGGTCCGCGCGGCCGCCGCGCCTCACAGCTGGCTGTGCCTTCTTTCATACACCGAGAACACTTAAAAGGGACGCCAGACTTTGGAATCTTACGCCATGCTTATATTTATACAAATAATAATAATTCAGCTGCGATTTTTTTACGAATTCTTATTACCCGCGTCTGAGAGATGCAGTGCATGCATGGACGACTCGCGTAGCCGCCGCGCCTCACAGCTGGCTGTGCCCTCTTCCATATACCGAGAACACCGAAAAGGGACGCCAGACTTGCGCTGTGCTTATAATTATACAAATATTTTTTTCCAATTTGTATTAACCGCGTCTGAGAGATGCAGTTCATGCATGCCCGGCCCGCGCGGCCACCGCGCCTCACTGCTGGCTGTGCCTTCTTTCATATACCGAGAAAACCGAAATGGGACGCTACTAGACTTTGGTATCTTACGCTGTGCTTATATTTATACAAATAAAAACAATTCAGCTGGGATATTTTTACCAATTCTTATTAACCGCGTCTGAGAGATGCAGTTCATGCATGCTCGGCCCGCGCGGCCACCGCGCCTCACAGCTGGCTGTGCCCTCTTTCTCATGTCGAAAACACCGAAAAGGGACGCCATTACTTAGGAATGTTACACTGTGCTTATATTTATACAAATAATTATTTTTAGTTGCATTTTTTTCCAATTTATATTACCCGCGTTTGAGAGATGCAGTGCATGCATGCTTTGTTTGCAGCGTGCATTTTTTTGCTATGCATTGTCTTTATCATAAACACTGCGTGTCGTGCATATAAAAATTATTTATAAAGCCGCCAATAGACATGAATAAATTCTCCATACATTAAGTTATATTATAGTATGCAGATAATGCATTATCACTATACTCAATGGATGAATAATCCCACAACAATTATTGCACACTTTGATATAAAAAATATATTCCTGGGTAAACATCGATTTTAGTGTTTAACAAAAAATTTATGCATATTTTATATTATATCGGGTATATTTTAGGTTTAAATAAAAAAAAACGGGTGTACAGTTATTAATATAACGGCATCATCGTCAAACCTGCTCTAATAATATTTATTGTTTATGACATATATATTATTTTCCGACCATTACCCAAGCTTTAATTTTTTTATTTATTGTGAGCCTAGCTTTAAATAAAAAAAAAACTAACTTCTATAGTCTTCCCTTGTTAAATGTTTATTTTCGTCAGTGTATACTTACACTCGAGGATATTATTATAAGCGTTCAGCAACTGGTCTCGTCGTCAGATGCAGCACAACCCAGTGAGTATTGTGGAGGAAACCTTGGGCCCTTAAACCTGATAATCTTGTTTGGCGAGCACAGAATAAAACGTCGTAAAACGTTCTGGATAGTGACGGTGAACCTACGACACACTTGTGGAAGACATTTTGAGAGACCTGAGGCATGCATTTAACAATAATTTGATATGAAGATGCAGCTATCAGAATACTAGACGGCATCCGGTCTCAAGCGATCGTCAAAAAATTTGCAAATAAATTATTATATAATAATATATAGAGAACAAAAAAAGTGCCTCGAAATTCCAAGTTCCTGAATAGAATAATGAACATAAAGCCTTATCCAACCTTTTGGGCTGGTAATAGAAATGTTGCAAATATCACAAATTATTGAATTTTTCAGGATATGGCTCGGTTCTTCAAAAGGTTCGCCATCGCTGTTTAAGGTGCACTATCTTGGGTGCATCGCTGGAATTTCGCAGATAACCGGCCTCGATACATAAAAATGTATATATATAGCGATCGATACATGTTTATAAATATATTTTTAGCTAACTGAGAAACACGATAAATACTTTAATAAATTGGATCAGTATTCAACTCTTATGTAACTTTATAAATGTATCTACAATAATATGTTTCAAAAACAAATATCAAATTAAATTTGTGCTAAAATCAAATTAATATAATTAAGTATATACATTTATTAATAACTATTATTTCTATGAAAATAAAAAAAACTCAATAAATATATATTAACGTAGAGACGTGCTCTTCAATTATAATATATAAATATATATAGTATCTATATTTATATATATTCCCAATTTATGTTATCAGACTTCACTTTGAGGCCAGAAGGTAATAGAATCGGTAATAAATGCAAATTACAGGTATTAAAGTACACCTGGTTGGAGTTTGTCGTTCGTCACAACACACGTGAGTAATCGCAAACGGCCGACAATCTCGGTACTTCATATTAGCATAAACGTATAGGCGCGCTGTTGGCTTCTACCGAGCTTATAAAAACCACGAATATGAATCGCGATGACCTAGTAACGCAGGAATAATCTACTGGGTGGATCATACACACCTAAAAAGTTCAAATGTGCATTAAAATATATATATATTACTTGTCAACTCGATATCAATGTATGTCGCTTAAACTGAGATCTCATTTGACTAAACAGGCGTTAGCCTAATTACGCCAGTTTTGTATTCAACTGTCAGGGCAGAAATCGGGTCAAGGAACTCCAATCAAGAGTCTACGCCTACATTTATTTTAAAATAATATTTGAAAAATACACCACACTTTCAAAATTATAAATATAAATTGCATTAGTCTAAAGATGCGTAACATTTCTAAATCACACATCTTCAAGGCGATTTTTTACGTATTTAGTTTCGATGACGTTATAAACTGCAAAAAAACCCTTTAGTCATAATTATTTTTTGCTGCCTATGATCGCTTCCTGTCCTTACAAACAAATATGATCATTGATGAAAATAGATTTAAAAAAACTTACACGCGGATTTTCTCGATGTCTATTTAATACGGGGTCCTGCAGTAATCACACTGAAAGATCACATCGCAATAACATTTTTTTATAGTACTGCAGAGGTCCCATAACTCCTGAATGCCGGTTTCGCCGCATCGTCCGATTGTTTCGTAAAGGGCTTGCCATTTATTTCGGCTCTGAGTGACGTGACCCCGAGGGGCCGCAACCGGGCCGAGGTCACCAGGTCGCCCCGCGACTCACCACCATAGCACCTGTCCCCGCTGGTGCATTACCACAGCCGTGATGATGGTAAATATATTTAATAAATCCGCTTTTTACATATACGGGTGTATTGTGTTTAAAATATGTGCTTAACTATAAGTGATTTCGTCGTTCAAATCAACGCGCAAAGCTGCGTAATTAGCCTCACTTATACACTATGAAATCACCTGTGCGTATGCTGGATTCGAAACCGTATCTACGTACATCTTTTATGTAACTCGTAAGTAATTTTTACTGTAAATGATCCACACTAATTAGTCTCAATATCTACTATAATAATATCCATTGTGTGTATGTATGTTTCATGTTTTGGTTTTCTATAGAATACCTTAAAAGATACAACGCTGATTTTTTGCATGTAAGTTCAATAAATTTTTCCGCAGATAATATTTTTATTCATAAACTAATTTAATAATATTATAAAATATGCTTTAGCGAGTTTCAATATGTACGAATTATAGGATTTTATTGTTCAACGCGAGAATTTCAAATTTAGAACTTTTACAAAAAAAACAAATTTTGATGCTTCTTAGAAATTTTCCGTTTATGTCAGCTTGACACAAGTACCAATTTAATTTTTTTTATCGAAATTGCGTTAGAAATTACTAATCACATCATTAATAACTCAAAATGCCTCCGAAAACGTCATTTTGTGACGGGCAATATTTCTAGTTACGGAATAATATGACACAGGCCATTGTAGAAACTCACAACGTTGGATAACAAGTAATTACGGAAAATTGTAGATTTTTTATTGATGAACCGGTCGTGAACTGGAAAACATATTGAATCACTAAAATATAATAATTCCCTACATTTACATGAGTGTGCTTTTTTGTATTTATTTATTATAAACTGACAACAACTGTAACTGCAAGAACAAAATTTCCCGATTTGGGAGAAAGGAGGGTTTACATATAAATATTTAATTTTTAACTGTATAAAAATCTTACTGTGACACTTTTACACGGGGTTTATAAATAGAAATTTCTATGCAAGTGAACAAATTTAATTTAATTATACTTACTTTTAGAACTCTATCTGTATCTGTATCACAAAAAAATCTATATGCTGCTATTCGTTGGTGCGTGTGTAGAGCGCTTAAGTTATCGGTTTGGTAAAGTTTATTTCCAGGAAAAACAGATGCAAGGTTCAGTTTTAAATCAACCGCTGGCTCGTGTAAGTACTAAAATATTTAAATGGCCGTGTGCTCCCTTTGGGAAAACACCGAGGGAAGCCAGCTTGATATGAATTTAATATAGAATTTAAAATCGATAAAACCGGACTTCAGATACGCTGAAGGCTAGATAACCTTGCGAAGAAACACATGAGGAGTGTCCTTGCATTCGACTACGTTGATACTAAAACTATTTTTTTATATTAATACTTTTCAAGGGTGTGCTAGTCACCATTAATTGGCAATATTTATATATCTACATTTGATATATCGTGATATCTACCCACACAGGTTTATTGCGTCTACTGTGTGCTTTTAAGTAATCAATTCGAACATGAAACAACGTAAAAATATTTAGAGAATTTTTGCTGTCGATTCATATTCATTCGACATATTATATTCTTACAAAAATAATATATATTCACTCACAAATCATTTCGTACAATTTCAGCAGAATGTTTGTACAGCATTGTACTTATGTTAAAATAAAAGTACAATATTGAAATATACCGTAGATTTATTTGTTTTCACTACACGACATTCAAAAAATACGAATAAACGAATTTTTATACATATGAAAATAGCGTATTTATTTACAGAAAGTATAAATTTTCAGATGATTTATCATTTATTAATTTATGTCCTCCATAGGAGTTAAAGTGGCCCATGCCAGTATCGAGAAATTACAAAAGGTGTTTCATTATCAAAAGTTAACTATGATTTTATGCGTAACTAAGAATGAGAAACGTTTTGTTTGTTATTAATCTACAAGTTTAGTTAATGTAGGAATAATGATTTTCTTAGAGTTTATAATTTAAAAAAAACAAGCAGTAGAGTGATTGCGACCATGTAAAACTTGATTCTAATTGTAATCAAATACTCACAGAAAACCGGAATCAGAGAAGGATTTTATTACTTTTGTTTTTTTTATGATGCATAGTAGAACTCAAATAATTAATTGCTTCACTCGTATTTGAATCTGAGACCTCATAGAGAGCAAACAAGTTTACTAGTCCCTGAACATCGAGGCGATTACATGTGCTCGTAACATGATTCACCCTGTAGATGTTAGTAGGTAACTCCTAAATTATAGCAAGGTGAGTGCTTGAGATCATAAATCTCCTAACAGCCTTCCTATAAGCTATGGGGGGATACCGCATTCGGTTTGCCAGATAATTGAGGGTGTTTTTAGAAAAAAATGGTTTTTTGGAAATACCACCTTCAAGTTCAGCATTATTTCATTTAAGAGTAATTGCTTTCACTGTTTTTCCTTGCGAAGCACGAATCGGCATTAACATTTTTATTTTACATGTGAACATATATAAATAAGTATGAATACTTTGTATTAACAAAGTAATCAAAAAGATACAAAAATCAAAGATATATTCATTTTATTATGTTGTGAGATAATGCTTAAATCGTTTGTATGTTCATGTAAAAATAATAAAAAGCTTATTTAAATCGTAATGTAAAATACTACAATTTATCAGTAAAACTTTTTCTCCCTTTAAAAAAAAGTTTATTGTCTTGTAAACCATCTGATTAATTTATAAAATTATATATGAAATGCTTAAAATCGTCAATCAGACTGATCAGATAAGTAATAAATAATAGTCCGCTATAAAAATTACACAAAAAACTTGAATTTGACCTTCACACTCTAATCAAGTTCATACGTGTACTCAGTATGTAAAGTTATGTTACATAATATTATTTTTTTAACTTTAATAATCAATCTGAACTGTATATGTACATGCAAGGTATGGTATTATATTAAATGACGTAACTAGTAATTCAAGCTGTGAAATGAGGTCAAACAATCTTTCTGACATTATTTTTTTAATACAACATCAATAACTATAATGAGACATTTTTTCTTTGATTAAAAAAATGTTTTAAGGTCTCTACACACGTAGCAAGAAATCGTGCCACCGACTTACAGCTAGCCAATAGCGTCCCTTTATTTTGGGTGTTTTTTTTAATGGTTTTGCTCTACACACGAACTCTAACTTGCAGTTAGCCAATAACGTCCCACATTGTGTTGTTTTCTTAGACAAAACCTTAAAAAAACACCCAATATAAAGGGACGCTATTGGCTAGCTGCAAGTCGGTTGCTCGATTTCTTGCGACGTGTGTAGAGGCCTTTATGAATCAGAACCATGAGATATATAATTGCTATTAATAAATAACAGCATAGGTACATAAAACACGATACTAAAAAATAAAATTTCACATACTAACTCATCTTCAATAAAGGTTAAAAAGCATCAAAGCGGTCAAAGAATATTACCAAGATAAAAAATATAATTAGAACACTAATGAGGATTCTGATAAGTCTATTTACTTTATTTTTTATAAAAACATTTAAAGCATACCGATTTTACCATAATTGCTTATGAATCCTCATTTTTTTCTCATAAATAAAAAATAAGTAGAACAGTGCTAAAACCGTTAAAATAACACTTTGGCATCCCTTTTTATAATTTCGATCTACCTCTCATATCTAGAACTTCGCGTCTTTCAACTCGATGAGGTTGTTGATAACATTTTTTTTAAACAAAAATCTTGCTTTCGGACATTGTTATAATTAATTTATTATGACCTGAATACGTATTATAATTGATCAGACATTTGCCGTCAGTCGTGATAAGTTAATAAAAACAATTATCAGCAGTCGGCGAGATATGACAGACAGACAGCCCAGGGGGGTTTGGCACAGAATCGTCGGGCAAGGTTTAAAGTCAACTCAGTATTGTGAACAACCAATGTCTCGTGAAGGTTGATTAAGTATGAAACATCGCAAAGCAGCCTACACACGCTGGGTTATTAACCATGACAATTATTTTATTTTGGGAGCTTTTTTTTATAGAATTTGGCAGCGTGTATCTAGCCCATACTAGTAACATAAAAGTTACAAAAAAATATTAACTAAATCTTTGCATGTCTATTCTTCTTCTTCGGGTGCCTCTCCTCAGAGGAGGTTGGCGACCATTTCATGGTTGGAGAATAGTGTAGTCTCCGGGTTCTTATACACTGCAGTTTTACGAGTATATTCGAAGGAAAAGTCTGCTGCCCAATATCATTATTTTAAACCGTTCTTTACAAAGTTTTGCAGACCATTCAACCAATCATTTTTATGTTTATTTTGTATTTGATATTACAAGAATTTTTTATGTCAAATGATCATACAATGCAAGTAAATTTTTTGAATGAATCAGTCATGTGTTTATTTTAATCAGACGATGAGGAATGCAATTGGGTCTGATCGATCCGCGCTCACTCCAGTTGATTACGTAATGCACACGCGTACCTATTCGTGTATTTTAGGCACAACCACTTTATCTTGTGTGCCTAATTCTTCTGACATTTATATTTATAAATACAAATAACTAGCCATTCAATTCTTGCTTTTATAAGTACAATGAAAACAAACGATTTTATAGAGAAGTAATAAATTCAAGATGCACGATAGCATTGATTGCATTTACGTGCAGTAGACTGAGTTAACTGCACACGGATGCGATCTTTGTACAAATTGCAGTATATTTAATTCTGCCATTGATACATTGACCACCATGGCTGAAAATCGCTGATATGTTTTGTTATATAACAGTAATTAATATGCCAATTTAATTAAACTGCAGAAATGTGGTATACTAGAGTATCGAATATTGATACTAACGAATACTAACTAGTAATAGTAAGAAATTATTTATTTTCCCGAATTTATCATGGATGTATATAATATAACGTAAAATATTTAAAGTTAAAAGAAAATGTTAAATCTCGTAATTCTTTTGAATTTTGTACACAAAATAAAATCAGGAAGCGGTTGTTTAAATAATTACTCCAATATATCATCAGTATAAATAAATGTAAAAAAAACCATGATTGATTCAGTAGACAAATGTCATGGGCGTACAATATCACATGGAATTCATTTATATCATTAAATAATGTCCGAAAAAAACATGTAATGAATATTTATTTTTATAAAAAAAAATACAAATAACTACTGAGTATTTTTAACCATTTCTAATATATTTTTACCATTAAATACTATTTTTTGTTCTATATCACGTAGGCCTGATGTGTTTTGTACGTGTTACATTAAAATAAAATATTATCAACAATCAAAGTACACATTTGGATGGATCATCAGATTATTAATTTATGCAATACTTTGAACTCATTTTTATCTGACCAAAAATAAGATAACACTTAATTAAATAAATTTAATCAAAAGCTAATAAATTAAGACATACGGATGTATTCCCAGGCACAAGTATTATAAACAGTGGCGTACCAAGGATGGGCGATCCGCCACTGGAGATATATACTTTGGGGCGGGATTTATAAAATTATGTTTAAAAAACAAATAATATTGTCATCAACAGTATCAATGATTGTTATAAGTATACAACATAACAGTAATATTAAATTTAATGGGCGCCGATTTGGGGACCGCCCAAAGCTCTAGGTACGCCACCGATTGTATACATCCTTTTTTCATTAATGGACAATTAAGTAACGGTATTTTGAAACGGATGTTTGGTCCAGTGACACTGTATACACGCACAAAATTTAAACAATAACAAAAAATGATAACTTAGGAACTAACGGAAGGTTACTTCCTCTCCATTTGTATTCCAATTATAGGCGGTGATATCTTAACACAACATCAAACCCAAAAACTATGCAAAGTAACATATTTAAAGAAATATGTTATGGGCTATTTTTATTTACGAGATCGTAAGTTTTGGTGGCTGTTATTATTTTAATTATGTTCCGAGGCTTTGATACGTACATATCCCAGGTATCAGGGATTTCATATCCCTGAAAACGGCTCCAGTATATGGACCGAAACGTCAAAATATTAACACTTAATATGCCGGAGGCGTCATTGTGATCCCTTTTACATATTTTTCCTTAAATATGCATACAATATATTTATCAGTTTTTGTTTTATTATTTAATTTAACATGTGTATGACCCCTCGAGGTTATATGGTATTCATTCTTCTTAACCTGGAAAATTTTATATTATTAGTGCTAATTTGAAGAAAGAAAAAGGCAAGCAGCAATACCACGTGTAAAAAATAGTCGTACATATAAAATATTATTGGATGTATATTTACCTAAAAATATCATGTATAACATCGTTTCTTGTATTATTATTAAATAATATTGCGTTTTATCTAATTTATTAGCATGTTTTCATATTAAAAAAAAAACTAGAACAAATGCTGATAACGTAATGTGTCTTCCATTATAAATGGCGCCCGCGACTTCTTATCGGACGTCCCGAATTAGCTCCGCGCCGGCTGTGAACGCACACGAGTGTGTTAACTGGAATACGCTATGGCAGTGGTCCCCAACCCTATGCCCGCGGGCACCGTGCCGCCCGCCGACCATTTTACGTGTGCCCGCCGCTGTGCGACCACGATAAAAAGATATTTTAGCTTACAATAAAGTGTTTCGAAAAAAAAAATATCTAGTAATTAAACAGATAAATATATGCGAAAATAATGTTATCATTATAATTTTTAAAATATTAAATCTCTCCAGATATTGATATTTATTCAAATTATATTTTCAAAATATTATTTCTTTTGCAAAAATAAATGGTGGCATCCTAAAATGTGCGCTTAGGAGCAAAAAGGTTGGGGAGCCCTGCGCTATTGTATTGATTATACTCGAACTGCAAGAGGTTATACAAGACTTCCAGAACTTGCCTGTCAAACCAGAGAATTTAATTCTTAGACGTATACGAGTCGAAAAGATAAGATCAGTTATCCATATACGATTGCGTTTGTGTGTTTTAAAGCTTATGTGTGAAGTATATCCGAGTATATATATAGTCGAAGTCGCAAATAGAAGATAAGCAGGTGAGCAATCACCTTTATTTTAAGCAAAGACTAAGACTGTGCTCAACATAAAACTTGTATTATGTACCTAGAAACAATTAACAAAATATCAATTCAGTAAAATAAAGATTAGGAGTTACATTGTAAGATCAATGTTGTGATATACATGAATAATTCAATGTTATTTTACGTTTATTTAAATTTTTATATAACATTGCCAGTTTGTACGTTTTGAATATCTAAGATCTAGGCTATCGGTGCACAATCGTAGACACTAAACACGCATTTTTCTAGCGTTACAGAGCAACGCATTTTATTTTTATAGCTCCAAAAATCTAAATTTACAAACTACCAAATGCAAACGGCTGGTCCACCATTTCTCCCCTTCGAAGAAGTTCCAAGATGAAAAGAGCGAGACAGCTCATATTATTTTTTTTTTGGTAACTATTTTTAATCGACTGTTAACTGAAATAATTAAAGCCAACGCGACGCTCGAGACTCATGATGATTTCACAATCATCTGGGATCCACTTTACAAAAACCGTCAACACAATAATAATATTATATAAACTTTTGTGCCTATTATTGGTTTTTCAGGTGTTCAGTTCAGATGATTTGTTTTGATTTTGAAATTAAAATTATATCCGCTTCGTCTGAAGGTGGTACAAATGCTGGACGCGAAACGTTAAAAAATCAACTCACGTTATTTTATGTCAAAACCTGATGGCGTTTAAAGCACTTTACAGATATTAAAAATGCTTTATCTTAATTGCTTCATCTTTGAGCCAACTGCTGAATCGTGAGAGTTGTATAAATTATACGAATTTAATATCAGCAATTTCCTAAACATACAAAAACTATCTGGTGGCAAAGTTCGCATTGACCAAAAAAAATGTTTGTCTCTCTTATTGAACAAATCTGATTAAATTACGCAAGTGTACTTTTTTTTAAGATGACTAATATTTGCATGAAATGTAGATAATTATACGGTTTATTATTGTTATTTCTAAATTATGATGCTATCCGAAATTAAAGAAGCGATAATTTAATAATTATGCATAAATTTCTTATTTAATTTCCTAAAAAATGTTTGTATGTTTGCTCATTCATATAATGTAAATATAGTATGCAAAATTTTATTCAATGTTATCTAAACATTGCAACAATATGCTATTGTATTCATAATTGTTTTTAAGTGCAACAGTTTATTTGTTCACCTGCTTGAGTTCTTGAATGAATAATAAATAAATTCAATTCAATATTGTGGAGCAAACTTACATTTCAGTTCCAAATAAAAATAATATTTTAATAATCGTACTCATAGATTATTTTTTAAGCTACGCGTTGAACCAAGCATTTTAACAATAATATATGCGTTTTAATTCTATTTTTATTCTAGGAAAATAAAAAATTCCGAAAAGCGTACTATAAAAGATCCAAAACAAAGTAAATACGGTTTCAGGAACAAAACTGAAGTCAATTTAATCAATGTTATATAATTTTAATTACAATTTTATTTTGAAAAAACTTTATAATTTAGTCTTTAAAAAATTAATTTGAAGAGTCTTAAGTCACACCTCAGTGATTATCAGTGTTTGGAGTTATCAGTTCAATGATAAGCACGCAAAAAAATTAATAAATACAAAAATACTCTTATCGGCACTATTTCATGTCTCACTCGTCCAACACTTATTTGCAAATCAAAGTAAAACTTTTTTTTAATTTGATTTCAAGGTAAAAAACCTCTATTACTTATATTTCCTAGCTTCAGATTGGCGTCTCGATTGCAAAAACTATTACAAAATGTTGAATAAAATGTAAAGTATCCTTTTTTTCTCATATTTTTAGAATTACCAAATACATTTGATTGTCCTGTGAAAATTCAAGGAATAACTACCTTAAATCAACATACTAAAACAATGTTTGTTAATTTAACCTATATTTTATTAATGCATGATTATATTTTTCAAATAATATCTAATATAAATTGAGGTTCAATTAAGACATTGTGCATATCTTTATTCGAATATTAGAGTAATTTTTCACTAGCCCCTTTTTTTAATGAATTTTATAATTGTTATAAGTTTTTTTTTTACAATCAGTAAAACGTTTAAACATTGAAAATATTCAATTATGCAACGTACAGATTTTCAGCCTTAAACCAACAGTATAAATTAAGTGTAGGTCACATATACATACTAAGGGTTACCAGTATGTTGATTTTGCACATTGTAATTTATAAGTATAACAAGCACAACAAAAAAAACTATACATATATCAATTTTAATTAAAAACTGATGTGTGTACAAACAATAACTGTTGTGACAAGGAGTTCGTGGTCTGCGATTCGTATGGTAAAATAATCCATTTCATCCCCTACAAATTAATAATGTCCACGAAAAGTTAAAAAAATTACTACACACACTACACCCAAGCCCAAATTTATAATAACTGGTTAAATAATTAAACTTACAATAGACTAATAGAATAAAAAAATTTTGTGGTGCGTATTTAATTGCATTTAAAATTCCATTTGATATTTCTGTGTAACTGAAAATGGGTGCAAAACTTATTTACAGAAAAGAATATTTGTATAAAACACGTATTATTCTTGTTGAGATATTTTTACAATATCTTAATTATAAATGGTGACATATAAAAGCCATATTTTACTTTATAATAGTAGGCAATAAATTATAAATGCAAACGCCAATATTTGAGTTTGATATTTTTGAGCTCATAAATAATCTTCAGACATGCAACAATAAAATTGAATTTTAGTGCATTTCGATAGGTGTCCAAATGTTGCCTTTTTATTGCGGCTTAGTAAAGTTTTTGTGGCTATATTATGTGCATCCAAATGGTGTATTCCTTTCGCGACTTGCTAATATTTTTGTGGGTATATTATGTACATCCAAATGTTGTCTTAATATAGCGACTTGCTAATGCTTTTGTGGGTATATTATGTATATACAAATGTTATCTTAATATAGCGACTTACTAATGTTTTTTGTGGGTATATTATGTACATCGAAATGTTGTCTTAATATAGCGACTTGCTAAAGTTTTTGTGGTTGTATTCAGTGCATCTTTATGGTGTATATCTATAGCGACTTGCGGTTATATTATGTGCATCCAAAAGGTGTTTAACGACATGTTGGACTTGTTAAAGTTTCTATGGTGGAGTGAAAAACGCCGGCGTGTCAAACAGAAATGCAACTCACAGCGCGGCCGCTGATGCCGAGGCACTCTCCTGGGTGCTGACCATGGCTGACACCACTGACTGATGATGCAGATGGGTGACAGATGATCGATGGGATGGCTCGAGTGAAAAGCCGGACCGTCCTGCGCGCGCGCCGGTGAGTAACTGCTCACGCGGAGACGCGTTCGTATTAATAAACCCTCATACGAGCGACGCCGGCGCCGAAAGCCGAATAAAAAATTAAATTAAATTTCAAAATTCTTTTATTTTTCATCATGTTTATTACAATAGATCTTATAACTAATGTTTTGGTGGAGTGTTTGGCTATCCCCGTCCTGCGCGCAGGTTTCGGGGCTTTCAATGTGTGACTTAGGTGGTAGCGTACATGATTTACTGTGGTTGTGATATTGTGTTAGGCAGGGAAAATGAGTGGGAAAAACCCTTTATTCGCATGTGTTTATGTGTAATAAATATCTACGAACTAAATAACAATAACAGGTAGGGCAGGAGGGTGCAAAGATCACTCCTGGGTATATTTTTTGGGAACTTGGCGCTCCTTCTTCTTCGCCGTAAGCCGATGACTTCAAATCTTAAATACGTTTTCTCACTGTCAAACCCATAAACCACACGCCACCCTAAGCCATAGGGCTTAAAAAAAATCAAGTTTCTTTTATATTATTTATAGTACAATAGTTCTTAGGGCTATGCTCACAATGCGACATGTGGCTATCATATGGTTGCGGGGCGTACAACATGTGGCTTCATAGGTGGATATCGCACATGTCTTTCAGCAATGTATATATGTATAACAAATACACATACAGCTTAAAATTATTCTTCTTCGTCAAGTGCCTCTCCTCAGAGGAGGTTGGCGACCATTTCACTGAGCATATTACTCATGCGCCAGTGTTCATGGTTTTCTAAGGGAAAAATAGTGTAGTGGGTTCTTCTACACCGCAGTTTTATATTGGAAGGAAAAGTCTGCGTATTGCTGCTACCCGATAGTAATTTTATATAATCATTTCCAAACAAAGTTTTCCTTAATATTATAACATACATTAATTACAATGTATCATTGCAATAATTAAGCGTTTACTGCACATGACAATGTAACGCGTATTGAGTTCTGTTTGAAATGAAATAGCTGAGTTTTTTTACAAATATATCAAATATATCCTAAACTCAATAACGAAAATAAAGAAATATATGTACCGGGGACAGCCACACACGTATGTATTGTAAATTAACATAAAATAAATAAAGAATCTTATAATATCTAATCCGAAAAAACTCGAGAGAATGTAGAAAAATTTATACAAAAAGATTACTTTTTGGTATATAAAGATATTTTCTTACATTCAAATATTTATTAATAAAATCTTTCCGACTTATGAATAGCATTATGCAGCAATTACGATACTATTATTTTAAAAAAGTTGCTATGCGATACATTAGCGATTCAACCTTGAAAAGTTTACCTTATAACGTAATAACTTGTAAACAGATGTTTTTAAGTTTAATTCTTTAACAAATCAGGCAGTAATGATAAAGTGTCAAGTATTACGAAATATTTTTGGCTCAGTGTATTTTCCACTTGAAAACGGACACGGCTTTAAAAACAAAACCACATTTGCGCACGCAGCCAACACGCCCGTCTTATCAGAATCATATAATACATTCATACACACACACCAATATTTATTTTAAGATAAAAAAATATTAAATCTTATCAATGCTTATAACATGTATATACGTGTCATTCCAATAATCCGAACGGCTACAACAGTGTGTACCAAATGACGTTTTTTTTAATAATTCGTGGTCTTTTTTCTCTGTATAAGACAACATTTTCACATTAGCCTAAAGGTGAGAAAAAAATAATCGCTTATTTTTTTAACAATAAAAACAAATGTCTCAGTGAAATATCGTAATATTATACTTACCGATTGTTTTCATGACTTCTTCGTATCAAGTAAATTACTAGAAGCAGGCGACTTGCTCATCACTATCACAAGAGTGAGCTTTATAAAGCCTATTTTATTTCAATCTAGTATAATAAAGTACATCTGTACGCATAGTATTTTAAAGTTCACTGACCCCTGTGATTATTTTTAGGGGTGAGCAAATCGCATTTAGTATTGCCCCGACATTGGCCCACAGCTGCGAATAGATTTGATCCCGTGACCTTCTTTCATAGGTTCAAGAGATCAAAAATGAACGAATCGAATGAAACGATAAAAAAAGAGAAAAAAATACGAAAAGAAACAAAAACCGAAGAATCGTTATAGTATTTGTATAACCTTTAATTCTTCTACTACTTGCATTAAAAATGCAGAATGAAACAGTAATATATAGAAGTTTAAATAAAAAGATAGAAATCACTGAAGGTAACTGTAATGAGGAATAAATTTGTTATTTATCACGCTTCGGCGATATTTATTTGACAGTAAGCCATTCGGTGAAGGTCAGGTACAACAATTGCTATACAGACACACTAATCTTCAGCTAGTAATCTGCAGTAATTTTTAATTTGTAAATACAACGTTTGTTTGTTAACATAACCATTCTGAAAATGTATGAATCTGATGAAACAGGAATATTCATTTATAGTCACAATAGTTTTTATGTACAACAGTAAATCTCCTTACTTTCAAGGTGAAAATTATTACAGTTTTATCATGTCATCTGAAGTGTAAGAAATCAAGCTTAGCTGGTTTCTAAGGGTGAGGGTGTATTTTAACACGAGATTGTTAGATTACGCGAAGTAATAGTAAATTGAGGCATCGTGTAAATTAATTTTTATTTTAATAATTAATAATTTAATAAATCATACAGATTTACATTCCAATTCTTATGGGAATTTCAATTCTATTTCCGGTTGACGGCAGTCCAGTCCGGGCCTGTGCGCCTTTGAACAAAAACATAATGTACGATATTTTCGTAATGACACGCGTGTATGCTGACTTAATGATATAATGACATCAATCAACCGTACACCTTTGTCAAAATAGCCATTACACAGTGTTTACAATTTTTACTAGGTAATATATAACTCTGGATCAATACACACACATACACATACACACCCACACACACACACACACATATTACATATTTAAAACTATTTTAATTGAATATTACTTCTTAGCAAATGTTTTCAGGAACTTAAAATCATCATAAACACAAGTAAAAATCATACTAAAAAAGTAATCATATGTTTAAAAAAAGTTATTTTGATCGATTTTAATGGATCATAAATACAAAAATAATAAATATACATAATAAAATATTTAAATAAGTTAGATTAGTATTCAACGTATTACTTGTGTATCTCGACAAACTAGTTTTCAATACAACTTTTACTCTGTTTAGAAATATATTTAAAAGAAAAAACGTTTTCAAAGTGAGTTTGATTTTTTATTGATAAAATATCTAAGTATTATATAACATACTATAATACATTTTTTTACAAATATACAGGAGATTAATTACATCAGCAGCTTTTAAATTTTTGTACAACCTTACTGATATTTTTTTGCAATAAAATTTCAATGGAAACTACAACCTACATCATTTAAAAACATAATATGTGTTACACTTCAATTTTGTTTGCTTTAAATAATTACAATCTCTAAATAATCAAATAAATGCTATTATTTTAATACTGATTTCGTAATAAAGACATTTTAAGCATTTTTACATACTTTATTATGCTAAATAATTGTGCTACCAAAGCGTTTACTGTGACAATATATTACACACCACAAATGCAAGAACAGAAACTATCCAGCTTGTAAATAATAAAGCACTCACACACAAACATGTTTGGACGGCTAGCCAATTAAGTATTTATATGTGACGTATAAATATGGAGTATTACAAATTAAACCTGTCTGTCGTGCTCCGCGCTCTAACTACTTGTGACAAAAAAAAAGGAGAGGTGCAACTCCATTTTTCACAAAAATTAAGTGTGAACTATGAAATGAGCTTTTCAGTGTAAATATTTTTATAATTTCTGTGCGTTGTATATTTCCAACATTCGTGATAAATTGAGAATTAGGTCTTTACAACTGTGCTTGTGGAATACAACTTATGTTGCTGCTTTTAGAATCACGACCGATGAATCCATTTTGTAGATCTTGACCTCTAGTCAGCTATATTCCGTGTAAATTTATTTATTTCATAAGATTTGTGATGTTGATGACTATAGTAAATGGTATTTTAAATATGTAAAATACTTGAGTGATTTTTCCACATACAAATTTTTATTGGTGACAGGTCTCGCCAACCTTTCACGTTGGCATTATCAAATGAGTTTCAGTTTAATAATTCCAACGTGAAAGGTCGGCGAAACCGATCACCAATAAAAATTTATATGTGGAAAAATCAGTCAAGTATTTTACTTATTTAAAATATTAAAATGAAATTCCACCAAGTACTATCTGTCATCTGTGACAGAAATTACGAAATCATTCTTGTCAACTATTCTCCCGAGCAAGGTGTTATCGGATTCACCATGTTAAATCTGCCCACCGAAAGGTGTAAATTAAGTCGTGTTGAATTCTACTAGAACGTCTAAGGCTGGAGAGTCTCCAAGAAGGTCAGGCAGTCAGCCTGAGCCGGCAGGCACTGCCCGAAGGCCTCCATCAGCAGCGGTTCCTTGGCCACAGCTCCGCGATAATCTTCCAAGGAAACTCGTCCGTCTCCGTCCAAGTCCAGCTTCTTCAGCGCCAGCTCCACCAGGTCACGCACTCCCTCGTCAGGGTCCTCGTCTCCGGGCTGCTTCACCAGACTGTTTCTGTGAAATATAACAGAAAAACATTATACTATTATCAAAGAAAAGAAATATAAAATAAATGGTTTTATCCTAAACTATTCAGAGGCGTAATTTTATTTTATAAAAACCTTTAACTCCAATTTAATAGTTTTTCCTGGTGTGTTAAGCTTATCATATTTTCATCATAGAGACAATTTATAATTTTCATATATTAAAAGCGCCAAAAAATGCGGTCTGAGCCTTTAGTTGTTAGTGTGGTTATTTTAATACTTTTATCAAAATAAAGAAATCTTAGAGGTGTACAGTCCACTTACTGAATAGAAAGTAAGTACCTCCCAAGTCTCTCTATTCTGTTGCTAGTGCATGACTGCCATTATGTACCCTGAGCGTGTGTAAAGGATCGATAATGGAGTAGTGGACTTGGAATGCTTGTGAAGGGATGTGCTCTGGAAATACCTTGTCGAAGTAGGAGGGGCTCCTGCTATTGTTTATGTGGCTTGCTGCAGGAGTATCAGATCTAAACGCCAGAGTTTTGTAAGGAAAGAAAACTGCGGTGTAGAAGGACCCGGGGACCCTCTACATCAGTGCTTCTCAAAGTGGTCCCTACGGACCCCAGGGGGTTCCTAGGATCATTCAGGGGTCCTTAGAAAATTAAAATCGATTTGGGAGTCCCTGAACAACGTCAGGGCGTCCGCGCAAGGTTTAATATAAAATAAAAAAATTGTTACACATTTTTATTAATATGGAAGTTAAAATAAATAACAATGAATATATTATTAGCGATTTTTACGTTCTAAGTAAAATATAAATATAGACAGGTGCATAAAATACAAGTAATAACAGGCATCGCGGTGAGTCAGGTAGGTTAATACAGGAACGCAAAAGAGTCGATACTTGCACCAACTAGTCTATAATATGAATTTATGTAGTTTTTCACCCAGAGGCCGTAGGCAAGTTTTGACTATGAAAGGGGGCCCATGCGCAAGCTTTGACTATGGAAGGGGGTCCGTGGGCCAAAAGAGTTTAAGAGCCACTGCTCTACATACTCAGTGAAATGGTCGCCAACCAAGTATATGCCAGTGAGGAGAGGCACTTGACATTTTCTTCTCACCTGAGCAGCGTGAACATTTCGTCCTTGGTGATGTATCCGTCCGAGTTGAGGTCGTAAACCCTGAAGCAGAGGGTGATCTTCTCTTGCGCGGTCCCCCTGAGCAGTACGGAGAGGCCGGCGAGCCAGGCGTCCAGGCGCAGCACCTGGCCAGGGCCGGAGGGGGCCGCGGCGCCCCCCGAGCCCCCCGAGCCGCCCGAGCCCCCCGAGCCGGCCGCGGGGGCCGCCGAGCCGGCCGCGCCCTCCCAGGCTGCCCACACGCGCTCCGCCAGCGGCTCCTCCGCCACCAGCCCGAAGGTACTGTGCATTATCTCCCGGAACATGGTTCGATCTATGCCCTGCAAAATTATTTGTGAAAAAAGTGAAAAAAATTATATTATGTGCACTCATAGTGTGATGCTTTCCCCCTCTCTACACATCTAATAATTAAAACCATAGTTTCCCAAACTATTTTGTCCCATCGACCCCTTATCGAGTTTTCCTGTTTTTCGTCGACCCCCTGCCTTGCTAATATTGAATTTTTACAAATTCATCAACTTCAAACATATTTTTGACATCTTATATAGAACAACTCACTTTCATAGGGTTTACTGTACAGTGGGTGAGTTTATGGCCTTGAATGGCTTTCGATTTAAAACTGTCTCCCTTGGAAGGTTCTGTCTGTCCTCGGTCTCCAAAGTTCCCCTGTTCCCATGTTAAGTTGACAGGTGTCCTTATTTTCTCGGAATATTTGTCAAATCAATTTGTTTTATTACGCCCATCGGTGCTCCGTACAACCAATTAACTCGCTCTTCATCCGAGTTTATTAGCCTCTATAAATGATTTTTTTTTAAAAAGGCAACACGATCGTAATGGTTCGTTTTCTTATGTCATAAGTTCCAAAAAGGTACGTCGGTATAGTTTTATATTGCCGAAAGTCTCGTTTCTCAAGCATTTGGCACGAACTTCTACGCTTCAGGGCTTCGATTCGTCACAAAGTACATAGATACAATCTGTGATCGGTGCATTAGGTTTAAACTACTGGTTCCCAAAGTGGTCATTATCGACCCCCAGGGGTCGATTTCGACCTTCAAGGGGTCGATGACAGCGAAAAATTAAAATGGGGGTCTACGAACTATAAATGGGGGTCTACGAGAGTGGATCCCATTAAAGCAGGTCATCACCAATATTTAGGCATTCCGTAAATGTCATACTTGAACACAGATTGAACCTATGTACTTACATGATAATGCTGTTAATCCTGCATTATGGACTATCGCAAGAAGGTTTTTGATAGCTTTTCCATCTTCATACTACATGAAAAAGGGTTTCAGTGCATTTGTCAACCTTCTTACAAAAAAATAAATCATTATTCAATGTTTACATACTGACATAAAATATGGCGCACCCATCAAATGTCAAAAATATGTTTGAAGATAATGAATTTGCAAAAATTCAATATTAGCAAGGCAGGTGTCTACGAACAACAGGCAAACTCGACAAGGGGTCGACGGGACAAAATAGTTTAGGATACTATGATTTAAACGCTATGTGAAATACATCCGCGGAAAATGCTCAATTTTTCTAACCAAATTCAGGAACTAAAATATTTCGAAATCCGCCTCTGAGAAAGGGAAAATTTTAACTTCGGCACTTCAGCAAACGTTGAAATTTCAAAATACCACCTTAAAACTAATATTTAAGATCTGTCCTTGTCCGCGTCCCAAGCAACAAGGCCTCCTCGACGTCCTTTTTATTAATTTTAATTTTCAAGATTCTTTATTTAAATTAAATATGATAAGTTACAATACTTATTAAAGCTATGTCTTACAATACGTTATATTTTGCCCCAGCTCCTGCGCGCAGTGTCTTGGACTTACAGCTTGGTGAAATCTAGTCTATACACTCTTTGATTTGCACTTTTTGATTTTTTTTCTTCCGTTTAGCAACTCCGAGTTAACTATGAGATTTTTGTTAATAAATTAAATGTTATTGTTACAATAGCTTATATTATATTTATATTTTAAGCGGGTAACCAAATTGACTAAACTTATGTGCGAATTGCGCGTGTGAAATCTAGTCTATACACTCTTTGATTTGCATGTAGTCAATAATCGTTTCCTATAAAAAGTTGAACCACTTCATACACACTTTGCGGGTTACTTGGCATCACAACAACACCACTTTGTCCTTAAAATTGTTCAATAATTGGAGGATTATCATTCTCTGACCACTCCACTTCTTCGTTGTCACTTTGTTCAGAATCACTGGACAGTATTGGTAGAAGTAACGTTGACGAGTCTTAAACAAACATTACGAGCTGTAAACCTAAAGAGTAAAATGACCTTCTGCCGCTTTTAGAGTAAACACATTAAAAAAGGTATTAATACGAGCTTCGCGCTCAGACAGCAGTCCGCGAAACGGGTACTAGTACCCTCCTCGCCTTTAGTATGTTAACATACGAATTATATATTTTTAAATATATTTTAATCTCACCTCTACAGCGGGGGGCGGCTTGGCCTGGGCCGCCGCCCCCGCCGCTTGCCTTGGGGGGCGCGCGCCCTGCAAGAGCCTCCTATATATCTGGTAGAGAGCCTCCAATTCCACTCTGAAACCATACATATTTAAATTAAAAGTGCAACCTCATTCCGTAGCCGAACTAGCCTAAAATCAAAATTACATCTAGCACACCTAATAAAATTAAAAAAAACAACTACAACAACTCGCATCTTCTACTAAAAATATAAATCCGCCACCAGTCCAACAAAACGCCAATGTCAAACATAAACATGCTCGCACCTGTAATAAATCACTTGATATAAAAAAAAACTCCTTCATACTTCTCTATAAAAGATTTGCATTAGTGAGGCCATTAAACTTCGGAAGTCGATTTGGTTCCAATCGAGAGTTAGTCTGGAGAAAGCGTGCGTGGGAAATTGGAAAATGGGACAGGCTGTGTGGAAAAGGCTCTCTCAAATTGTATACAGTTTACGTGCTTATTCAACCCGTCACTGATTTAACGCTTGGAATAATCGTTTTATTAATAATTTATTTAGTAAAAGTGTGCTGAAAGACGCACCCCGTCAGGAAATAACAGCACGTTAAACTTCAGAATAATTATTGTGATAATTTGTCGATATGAAAAGTATACATCGAGCTGTACTAATAATTAAGCTATGATGAAAAAAATGTTTTAGAATTGCTTTGCGCAACGGCCACTACTTATTTTATTAAATAGGCGTAAAAATCTTTACTTTAAAAAAAAAAAAACAAAAAACTTAAATTAATATTTTTTAAAAATACCTTTAGTGTAAAAATTGTGTATCTTCCCCATTCCTAAAAAAATATCGATTAAGATTTAATAATATAATAATAGCAGTGGCAGTAGGCTGAAAAATCGTTATTTTCTTTAAAACAATGATTATCTTTATTAAGGGTATTTTATTTAAACTCGACATTGTTCTAAATGTTAAAATTTTTAATTAAAAATCACAACTTTGATATGAACGCAAACGGCCTTGCATTGTTTCCAAACCACTATACGCTACTATTGTAGATAATTATAAATATTATATACTCATGGCAGATGCTAATGTAAAGTGTTTTGCGCCTAACTAAACATTTAATTTAATTAATTATAACAGGTTATATTATATGTGTTTTATAAGCATATAATTAATTTACGCTTAATGACGCAGTCTTTTAAGTCGTTATAAAAAAAATGATCACTGATGGCGCCTTTTTTTGTACGAACTTTATATTTTTTCCTTGACCACTGGAACTAATAATGAACACACATAATGAATAACATATTTCTGTATATTATTATTTATATTTGAATTAATTAACACTTCATTGGAATTACTGAAGGTAACAAAAGTTCCACACGCACTGTTGTTAAGCAAAAGCAACTTCCGACTAATTCACCTCTCAACTTAACAAATACTACGAGTAGTTCGTTTCACACATCTCTGAAAAAAATCCACTGCTATTTTTAATACAGTTATAAAAACATTACTAAATAATCGGGGAAATATGAAAGTTTTCGTAGTACAAGAACATGACGGGCACCTGTCAACTTCTGGGTTATATTCATGAAAATATCAAACATAAAACTTTTCACTAAACTGATATGAAAATATATAAAATGATAGGTAGTACCGTTTTGCAGAACGCAAACTTTGAAATATTCGTAGTCGCTGACAGAAAAGATTAAGGGGGATACTATTAAGGATATACATTATCATTTTGCTAACCAAAGAAATAAAGGGATATTTGTGCTTGTTTATTTTTATACTGACCACAATTTTCAGGTATAAAATATTACTGCAACAGTTTAAAGCGTTTAAACCAATTTTCACAGGTAGTTTTCGATAGTGCATGTTCACCGGAGGTCTCCTCAACACCCAACGCTGTTTTTAATTGTTAAGAGATGTCAATGTCTACATTATGTTAACGAAACTTGAAATTCGCGTTATAGTGAATCCGAGCATAACGGGGTCGCCTAAAGCGGGGCATTACTGTAATTTTGAAAATACACTATGTATAACTTGACATCGACGCGCTTGCTTCAGTAATCTTGCTAAAAACGAATCAAGCTTTGTTTGCACTTTTGAACTCTCGAAACGGGATTTTTTTTCCGTTAAACAGGGGTCGGTTATATCGAGGTTTTGCACTAAAAACACATGCGCACAACAGTTAAACTACATAAAGTTATATTGCACTTGGATCGAACATTATGAAATCACTTGTGATTGGGTGTTTTGGGTTTGTTTTTGTGGTGGGAAGGTGTGGCAGTGCTGCGGTTACTTGGAGAAGTGCGTCTTTCGGCGCAGCGTCTCGGCGAGGCGGGGCGGCAGCTTGCTGTTAAACAGGGGTCCGTTATATCGAGGTTTTGCACTAAAAGCACTTGCGCACAGCAGTTAGACTGCATAAAAATTATATTGCACTTGAATTGAGCATTATGAAGTCACTTGTGATTGTGAGTGTTTTGGGTGTTTTGGGTGTGTTTTTGTGGTGGAGAAGGTGGGGAAGGTGGGGAAGGTGTGGCAGTGTTGCGGTTACTTGGAGAAGTGCGTCTTCCGGCGCAGGGTCTCGGCCAGGCGGGGCGGCAGCTTGTGGGCGGCGCGGGCGTCCATGGGCGGGCGCGGCGCTCGCCTGGCCCTGGCGTGCGCCGCCCTGGCCCGGCCGCGCGCCCGCCGCCCCGACGCCACGAACAGAGACACGCTGCGCAGCAGGAAGGCGCCCCCACCGCGCCCCGCCATCCCCTGCAACCACACCACCACAACACCACGTCAGCACCGCATCCTCATTCCAGCGCGACTCTCGAGCGGCGTCGGCGAGATGATACCATCGTACGCAAGCAAGCATAGCACGCTCAAAAAAATCACTCCAAAAACACCTAATAATTTATTTGTCCGAAATGTACTGTGGTGCAGCACAGTTTTGTATATTTTCATAATTTTTAAAACTGTGTCAATCGAATCGATTTAATCTGAATTATTGGGTGCAAATTTTTTTGTATTCTAAAAAATCATTTCGAAAAATCAAAATAATTTTATACAATCGTTTATTCGAAATGTACTGTGGTGCAGCACAGTTTTGCATATTTTCATAATTTTTATAAATGTGTCAAACGAATCGATTTAATCTGAATTATTGGGTGCAAATTTTTTTGTATACTAAAAAATCATTTCAAAAAAACCCAATAATTTTTTTTATTATTTTACATAATCGTTTTATTCGAAATGTACTGTGGTGCAGCACAGTTTTGTATATTTTCATAATTTTCAAAAATGTGTCAAACGAATCGATTTAATCTGAATTATTGGGTGCAAATTTTTTTGTATACTAATCATAGCATACTAAAAAATCATTTCAAAAAAACCCAGTAAATTTTTTTATTATTTTATACAATCGTTTTATTCGAATGTACTGTGGTGCAGCACAGTTTTGCATATTTTCATAATTTTTAAAAATGTGTCAAACGAATCGATTTATCCTGAATTATTGTGTGCATTTTTTTTTTGTATAGCATAGCACACTAAATTGTCATTTCAGAAACACCTGATAATATTTTTTATTATTTTTAACAATCGTTTTATTCGAGTGTATTGAGGTGCAGCACAGTTTTGCATATTTTCATAATCTTTAAAAATGTGTCAAACGAATCGATTTAACCTTAATTATTGTGGGGAATTTTTTTTGTATACTAAGTATAGCATATTAAAAAAATCATTCGAAATGTACTAAATGTACTGTGGCAGCACAGTTTTGCATATTTCGATTCATCAATCAGCTAACCGTCATTCATATTTATTATTTAAATAAATGTGTCAAACGAATTGATTTATCCTGAATTATTGTGTGCAAAAAGAAAAGTTTTAAAACGACACCCTTGCTTTGTTTTGTGGTATCAAAAAGTATTTATGTTTTTGTCCAGCCGCTCGACGCCGATGGTGACATTTTTTTAAAATTCAATATTAGTGCTTGGTTAGCTTTTTACATTGAATTTAAGCTGTTACTCTGATTTTTTTTATGGATTTATGCACTATTTAAGAAAATTGAAATTTTTCAATAGTAAAAATCCATTGCCTCTTTTTTTATTTGCATTACTTTTAGAACAAGTTAATTTTTTATATAATAAATGATTTATTCAATTTTGAATGTAAAGTCTAAAAATATTTTAATTTATTTTTTAGAACCCGTATATCGAAAATCCTAGAAAGCCCTATTCCCTTATTTTCACCTTAAAGCTGCTTTGACTTTCATAATTTTTAAATTTATTTATTGTTTTTTTATTAAATTATAATGCAAATATTAAGTTGTAACAATTTAAGAGTCTTGTTGTTCGGTTTTTGTTTTTTCTTTGTCTCAATCCAATTAAACTCCTCGATAGACTTTTTAATGATAAAAAAATCAGAATCGACAGTAGTCTAATTTTCTATTAGTGAAAAATTATTGATATGATTCAAAACAGAGAAAAATCGGATAGGGTCTGTTTAATATATTTTACAAACAGCATTTTCTAAATTAATTTATTTTCACTCTGTAAAAATAAAATAAAAAATATTTTTATAAAGCATTCAAAACGTTTTTTGGCATTCAGTGCTTTTTAGAAGTCACTATGAGTTTTGAAAATAATGTAGAAACGGAAAAAATGTGCAAATTTGAAAAATACAAGTAACGTGACAGTAACGCTTGCAATTAAATAAAACTAAAATAATTTTAATAACAATAAAATTAATATTTAAATAAATAATTACGAACTGATTATAAACATGGCAGCAAATAATTTGTACAAATTTGCTCTGTAACACAACTTTCTTATTGTGTTTAATATATGTAAAAATCAATACGTATCCAAAGCTTCATATATATATTATACATTGTTTCAGTTTCTTACATTTTCTGACATTACTTATTTCATAATTTATGGCTTCATCGTAAAAATGTTGACTCGTGGCTAACGGTTGTCGTATTTCACATTTACCATGTGACAAACTGAACGCACTTCAGGAAGCATTCGCATAATCTACGTTCATGGATATTTTACTGTCATCTTTATTTGTTTCCGTAATTTCTTTGACAAGTCTACGGTTCTCGTTCCACAAAGGAGCAATGAAAAGTTTATGCTAGATAAATTCACCGAGATAAGATTTGATTAATATTTACGCAACAGAAATCATTTGTATATTGCGAAAATTGTGAGTGACATGACAGGTTTCTATGGCGTTGAAGTTTTGACCCACATTGAAAATATCATTGTGCTTTATTGTATTTTGTATAAGTAAAAGTATTTAAAATGAATCTCAAAAACCAGCCATCAATTGATAAAACTGTAATTTTTTTTTGTTCAATTTGTTAACTTCAGTGTGGCACTGGATTCAAACCCGTACCTTACTGTTGAAAAAATATTTTCTAAAAACTGACTCTCGTACGTCAAAAATATTTTTCCACGTGTTATTTTTATTTTTAATCAATTTATCTCCCCTCCCTACTCTCTTTAACAAATCAATGTTCGCTCAAAAAAAACAACCCCAAACACTCCTCTTTCAGACGAATTAAAATTTATTTTTCATTATAGTAATGAATTTTCTGATATTCCTTTATCTCATTTCAATTCTTATTAAACAATGCGTGCTTCGGTATCCACAGTAATTTACAGAGCCCATTATTACTTTCTTTGTATTAAGGTTTTCCTTTTATTACTCTAGCATTAAAAACAGATTACCAAAACCTGTTACCTAAATAGATTATATTATTAATATACATTTAGATAAAAACATGTAATTGACCAAATATTTAAATTGTAAAAATAAAGCTAACTTTTGTTAAGGAACTTTCCTATATTATTGATGGCAAATATAAAAACCGTGTACCTATGGTTAAAAATGAAAGTTATTTTAAACACAGCTAAAAAATTCAACTTAACTACTATATAAATATTTTAAAACAAATTTTCTCAGTCAATCAGATTTTTGACGAACAATTTGTATTTATGATTCACTCATAAATGCAAAAAAACTTTTACTTGTAAATAAATCATTTTATAAAACACAACTGACCTAGAACAACATTCTAAACAAAAACTCCAATAAAGTAAAAATAATGTTTATTCATCAAATTACCATATATTTATGACAATTCTCATAGTTTCCGTGCTGAGTTGTTATTCAAATTATTGGAGCACGTCAATAAATAAATATTCACATGCATTTCATTCATAAAAAAAATGTATGCCATTCCGGTAAAATACTTTACAAATACTATCCAAATAATTCTGAATCAATCTTATAGTTGTTAAATTAATAATTTTGTTGATTAGCTAATTGATATATATAAAACATTGTTAAACCTCATTTCTACTCTTACAGTTGTGGTCAGATTCTTGATTACCTTTTTACTTAGGCCCGAAGGTTTCGCATGCTGTACATCATAATTTCGAGTAATGTCTCTATTAGAGGGCGTTTAATGTGTTTGGTTTTGCTTTGGCGTTAAACGGTTAAAATGGCGGCTGGTCTATTTTGACATTGGGTTTTGTTTAAATATCGGCCGACCTGATTGATGGGATCGCGTTTGGCGTGTAGCGCAGCTCGTAACGAGCGAAACTCGCATTCTGAATTATCATCCGCACGCCACGGGGGTTGTACGCAGGGGTGGGTATTCTGCGAATAAATTTCTTTGATTTATTACGCCATTTTATGATCGCCATTGTCAACGTTTATTGGTCTTGTTCAGTTTGTAGTCTGGCACGGTCGATCGGATGCAATATGGAAATATCCACAATGTATGCAGGAGCTGTTTTATTTGAGACCGTTTGCACGATGCCATCAGATGTTATGGTGATAGAAGTGAGATAATAATACAATTTGTTTTATATATTTATAATAATTATGTAAACACTGTATGAAATACACATATGTATTAATTTGAAATTGATTCGTGTTTGTGGATAAGAATCGTACACTTTGCGTGCCTTTCTTGCTTGTCCTTGTTATTGCTGCCCAGAACGCACATTTAAGTTTACTTATACATATAATGGTTTCACTATTCTCATTTACACTATTTTATGGGTATTAAATGAGAAACATCAAATTGGAAGGGATGTCCCTTTTAACTTTAAAAATAATCAATTCAGACAATATAAAAATAAAATTATTTTTTTAATGAAGCTTGCAAAATTCTGATATAACTTTTTTTTTAAATAAAACTTACATAGATTCTTGAAAGTGATTTTTAACCACTTTAGTATAAATACACCTATACATGGAATAATGCTTTTAAAACTGTTTTAATATTTCTAGAAAAAATTATATAAATTATGAGTTCCCTTGTAGATCTTTTTAACTTTTATTAAAAGTGCGTTTTCATTTATTTTTGTCATGTATTGTTGCATTAGGTATATTTTTCGACTTTGGTAAAACTGCGTCATTCACAAATCAATTTTAAAAGAGATACCGTACCATTATAGATATTATACACTTCATTTCAGTGATAAACTTAAAAGGCCGGGAACTAGTAAGTGTTGAGGGTAGAAAGGCAGGGCGTGGGAAAGAAGCCTTCGCCTCACAATAGCCTCCACCTGCCTTCCTATCGTACGATAAATCACCCTGAGGTTTCACACTAATGAAAACAGCCTTCCAACCTATACAGCACTGGGTATTTATACCTGAAAACTTTACAATCATCTTTCAGATTTACGATGTCTTTGAGATTTTCATGGCTTTAAAGTTGGTAAACCGTTGTTAGGTAGTAAAGGAAATATTGTTACAAAGTTTTACAACTGCATATTATCCGTACCAGTTTTCAGTGTATCTTGTACCGAGCTCTGCACGCAAACACCTTTCACGGTATAACAATAGTTATTATGTACAATCCCAAATTGTTTTCACCTTTATTTTATTGTAGCATAATAATCTGTCAGTCTATTTCTGAAGATAGCTCAGCCTATTATTATTTTACTATTGTTTAGATTCAACGATATACAAAGTTAAATATTTTCAAGTAAGCTTCTGATCACAGATTATGTTACAGTTAACAAGAAAAGCAATATTTGCAAAAACCTTTTTTAACGTAATACGAATTACGTAATGAAGGGCTTTGATGGTATTTTGTATTTTTCAAACTTGACGAACGCATTTGTACTAACTAGGTCACAAATTAACTGTAATTAGTGAAATAGTAGTAGTTAAACTGTATATGAGTCTATAAATTACACTTACACATCCCACTCTGTGAAAACTTAATTCGGGTGCACGTGTTTTAAGCAGTTTTATTGAATATTTAAAAATATTTTTAATACAGGTTTATGATATGTTTTCCATATTTTTTACAGAGTAGATTGTTTGCCTTATAATGAAATAATCTTTTAATCAATACAACTTTATAGTATGCCTGTGATAAGCTTGCTTTTGTACGTTTATAAAAAAGGTATCATCACAGTACTTCTTTCGAAGCAACTTAAAAATAAATTGACTTTGAAAAGAAGCAAGTTATCCAGCCGAATAATTGTTGTTTTTTTAACACATTTTCCCATGTAGGTCAATACGTCTGGAATAAAAGTTCGAAGCCTTAAACTAAAAACCAGCCCTGCGTGTGTGTAACTAGAAGAAAAGAAAGAACATAACGAATTTTCCACTCACGTGTCTTCATACGAAGATATACGATTTATGTCCAATGAAACGTGCTTGGCTTCATTGTCGTACATTTTACAAACAAATTGGCCTGCCGATATCCGTACCTTGTAGGAAACACGTGTAGTTTGAGTCATTAGCGGAATGGCAACCTGTGAATCGATATTATATATGATATATCGACCAGACTTCAATTAGTTTTACGATAATCAACTTGTATTTCGTTCATCAACTTTATGACCGCATTCACTGCCAACGTATTTCAATAAAATAAACATTCGTGTTTATGCATAAAAAATATTTTATATATCAGAAACATTCAGTTAAAAAAAAAACTCACAACAAACGATCGAAAAACATTAAAATCAACAAAAAGACGGTTTCAAAGAGTAAGAGTTTTTCAATAGTAAAAAAAAATTAAATTTAAGTAATAAAATAAAATTATAATTTTCATCAAGATTACAGACATTTTATCGTCGTATGAGCGTATGTATGTATTTTTTTAATCATAATTATTTTTAACGTCAATGTTCGGAAACAGTTCGGCGTCACTGAGGGTTGGGTTAGGTTGGGTTGGGTTAGGTGGGGTGGCTCGCGTGGCGGGGGCGGAGTCCCGGCGCTCCATTAGTACGTGATCCTAAACAAATTTCCGTGGATTATTACACAGCATAATCGGTGCTTCGACTCTCGTGGCCAAATTTTCCATTCAAAATGGCTCCGGCGTGCCGCGAGCTTAGCTGAGCCAATAATTACTTTGGAATAACTCCATTAAATTGAGTTGTAAACTACGCCTACATGAACTCAACTGCATTTTATTACTACTCTACTAATATTAAGACATCTATATATTTTTTTATTAGCAGGGTGGATTTTAAGCATAAGCAGTATTTGTTCTCGGCTACGGCTATTTATTCTCCGTTGAAGAAAATATACCCCAGACAAACAGCATTGAATAAACAACACTTTATAATTGCATTTTAAGTGTTACGGATTCTGCATATAAAATTTGAGAAGATAATTAATTATTAAAGATGAATGGGAAGGTTCATGTTGATACAATAAATTCGATGAAAAGAAAATAAATTAAAATTTTAACCAAAACAGTTAATATTTTTGAATAAAATACTTGAGTGATTTTCCACAATTTCGTTTTTATTAGTGACCGGTTTCGCCAACCTTTCACGTTGGCATTATCAAACAGAATGGTTGGCGAAACCGGTCACTAATAAAAACGAAAATGTGGAAAATCACTCAAGTATTTTATTCAAAAATATTAAAATGGAATTCCACCAAGTACTCTCTGTCAAAAATATTGAATTTCAAAACAGTTAGTCATGAATGTCAAAATATATATTGATTTTTCTTGTTGTCAAATTACCGTTTTATATTATACAATGTTTTATTTTAAAATGGTATATAAACCAAAAAAATTATAATTTAGTTACTTTTTTTTCCCTCACCGGGTGATACAGTGATTTAGAGTATACTGCATAATATAAATAATAGCTAAAAAAAAAAAATTTGCTCTCTTGCATTACGTAATTATATTACACAATGTCACCGAAACAATAAGAACAATAAATACGTCAAATCCAGACAATCGTAATCTTTTAAGACAGTGATTATTCCCACGATATGCGCTCGCACAATGGCAAAACACGAATCTACCTAGTACAGTTTCACTAAAATACTTAAACTTATCTGTTGTGAAAATTGGTCAGGTAATAATACCAGAAGCTGACATTCATTCTAATATCCATTCGGACGTTTTTTCAACACAACACAGAATCATAAAACTTATTTTTATGCTCAGTTTCCGTGTGAGTGTACATCACATTACAAATTCATCAAATAGATTGTGTAATTGATTATTAAAGCAACAAAAAATTAATCAGTAAAATAACACTAAATTCTTTAAAATATAAACTTTAAATAAATATAACAAATGAGTAGGCATTTATAATTTTAATTTATAAACACTACTGTCTAACATATGCATTTTCATATTTTAAAGCCCTTGAAAGGAAAACGCTCTCACAAATAAAAATATATCATAGCTATATATACTTGTTGTATAAATATTCTATTGGATTCCCATAACATAAATGTAATTCATACATGTCAAATATGTTAAGTATTTCATTTAATAAAAATTGAGGCAATTAGAGCACTTATACGATATATCCAATTTTAAGGTAATTTTAACATAATTATTATCAGAAAATTCCCATGGATAGAAAGATCAAGTCAGGAGGTAAGTGAGAAAAAAAATAGGACTTTTCTCCACATGTGAATCGTTCATATATAATTTATTTATAAAACTGTTTATCGTATTTAATGGCTTGGTAATTGCTTCTCAATATGATCAGTATGGCGACGAACATAAATAATGGTGGCTCAGGAAGTATTGGAGCTTTTGTGGAGCTTTATTTGTAGACTAGAGAAATTAAAATATCTAGCCAGAGTTAAGAAAAGAGGTCGTCAAGATGGTAAGACTTTATCTACATTGTAACAAGTATTTTTACTTATAATTGTTAAATCACACACTGAGTATACCTACTAAAAGAATTTGTAATTTTATTGTTATTATAGGCACACAAGCAAAACTTACTAAAAAATAATATAAGTTTAAATCTAAAAGAAATGTTTTATCTATGGAATAAGCAATTGTAAAACATTATCTTTGTAAACTATTATCATTAGCTGATTTGTGAGTGTATTTAATGGATTACTGAAAATAAAAATATTTAACAGACAAATGTGAAGTAAAAATTGTTAAACCAAACTGATACGGTAAATTAAAAATGATTATTTAATAATTCACCGATAAGCTATCTTCACTTTCGATAATTATTTGTTGGTTTAGGGACTATTTTTTCGTTAATCACCTGTCCAAAATACTGGCATGATTAAAATGAATCCAATAAATTATTCAAGAAAAAATACTGATACTTTTCAAGGTATTTAAGAACGTCGGTGTTTCTCGATAAAACTAGTAATTAGAATTGTTTCTGAACTCATAATCAATAAGTCTATTTTATATAAATGCGTATTATCAATAATAATATATACGTTTAATAATACTAGATTGTTCATAAGTTTTATTTCACAATTTTTGAAATATATTAATTACGTGTGCCCTAGTTAAAATATTATCAAAAACCAGGTCGTAACTATAATAGTTAAACCATCGACAATATCAGTTTTAAACTTTGTGTGTTTACACAATAATTATCATCAAAACTATCTTCAACAATCATCGCTATCTATGTAAGGTGAAGGCCTAGGGGTAGTACTAACCCAACCACCCTCCTTCCGTGCCTACCAGTGCCACCCTTTAGTAAATCGAGATCTAAATAGTCCACACGGAAGCAGAGATCACTCCTCATTCGCCATTAGTCCTCACATGCATCAACATCAAAACACGTCCTATAAAATCATTAACTACCCCAACATTATATTAAATTTATGATAGAATCAAAAACCAAGATCGCTATCAAGCATATTGCATATAATACACATCAAAAATTACTTTTAAAAATGCCTTTGGGGTAATTTATGAATATAACATTCTGGTATAATGACACATGGTGACGTTACAAAAATAATCTTACACAGTATCGATTTAACACACAATAGAAGAATAGGTCATTTTGATATTATATAATCGACGGCGACAATCGAGCAGCTCAGGCACTGCCCTGTGCCGTGCTCTGATCAAACATGGATGGACACACTTTCCATGGGGTTGCGAGGAATTAATGGCAGGGGGTACTCACGGGGTTGGATGCACCTGGTTTCTGCTCAGACAGCTTTTCGTCCCCCGCCAGGGGTGGTCGCAGTCTCTCACCGACAGATATATTTACCGGTCGCCATGGCTACTGGGCTGGCTTGTATTGATGGCAGAAAAAGTAGGGAAAATCGAACTTTTAATTATGTTTACACGAATGACTCGCTCGCAAGCCTGCGGGGGGAGGTTTTCTCAAATTATTGAACGGCCGGGAAAATATACGACGGCACTTTCGTATTATTTGGACTGTGAAAATATGATTCAATCACAAAACTTTAACCTACTTTTTCGGCATTCTTCTTCATCATCTCTTCCCAAAAAGGGTTAGCGACCATTTCATTGAGCATATACTCATGCTGAACCAGTGTTCATGGTTTTCTAAGGGGAAAACAATGTCGTGGGTCCCTGAAGTTTATATTGGAAGGAAAAGTCTGCGTATCGCTGCTGCCCAGTACCATTATTATATAATAATTTACTTACAATTGCGTTTAGATCTGATACTCCTTCTGCAACAGAAACAATATCACTTCGACAAGGTACTTCCAGGGCACATCCCTCCACAATAATTTTAAGTCCACTACTCCATTACCTATCCTTTACACAAGCTCAGGGTACAGAATGGTAGCCATGCACAACGTATGTTATAATATATTTTATTAAAATATGAATAAAGTTATTTTTAATACAGAAAACAATTGGCGTTTTATTTTCGATTTTTATTGGCGATTTGCAAGTCTCAATCAACTCTCTACTGAAAACCATTATTTTTGTTTTCTTTGTGTTCATGGAGAGGCATCGTTGATTTTGTTGACCAGGGTCTGTAGGTCATCAGCACTGTCTGCCAGGAGGACAGAGTCATCGGCGTAACGAATGATATTCAGTGGCCTACGTTGATTTTGATACCGATCTCACAATCATCAAGGCCTTCGTTAAAAATTGCTTCAGAGTAAAAGTTGAAAGTTTGACACCCTTACAAATTTCTACGTTATTTTTGCTCAATCCTATGTCTGTTTTTATTCGCCCAGTACAAACCCAATCATTTTTTGCAGTCAATGAAGCAATGAACATGTTTAAACGCATTTTTGGATTAGCACTCGCATAACAAATAATGCTTTTTAATAAAATAAAATAAAAATATTCATGGTCTTGACGTTTTATAAATTCGTAAATTGGACACTTAATTAATAAAAATATTTAATAAAAATAATATTAATTAAGTTTGACCATCTATGGTCGTGTTTGTAAAGCTTTTTATATTTAGCAGCGACCGCCCCTCTAGCGGCGGCCGGCCACACCCTCTGGGCGGCCATGGCTCGTGCCAAGATGGCCGGCTGCCTTTTGTTGTCAGCAGAGTTGTCAGTGGCTGTCAGTCAGTTCAGCGCGGTGTAGGTGCATCGTGAGCCGCGACGTGCAGTTACATCAACAAAACCGAGCTAATTTATAAATCCACCTATCCTGTGATTGTGCATCTGAAAAGTCTCGTGCTGTGCGATTAACAGGTAAGCCTTTTATCACTTCCTTTCAAACGGGCCGAATTTGAATAAAACGTTATTCAGCGCTCATTTACGCAATTTGTTCGTGTTGTATTTATAATTCATATGTTTATGAATCGTCAGGTTGTATGTTTATCGCCTCGCTATACATTTTTGATAGATAACGAGTCAACTCACCTGCACACACCTGCTTATATTTGTTTAGTTTAAAATGTTTTTTTGTGCACCTGTGATTGACAAGTCGGTTGAATTTCAACGACAGACAATCTTTTTATCAGTCATCGGATTTCTAAATCTACGTCTTCCGTTAAATTCTAGTAATCGTTTAGAAAATCTAATCAATGAATGAAACATTGTATTTTACCTATAGGTTGCATGACATGATACTTACTAGATCATAAATGAAATGGATGAAAGTTAACATCCTGCAACAAATGGATGATGTTATTGGTTCTTACGAATTATATATTAGACTGACACTGTGCACTAGAAACTATTGGACGACTAGATATATTAAATATATCCTTTCATTGGAAATCTTGAATCAATAAATCAATATTATATAAATAATTTTGCTCATGTTACATTCTACTTTTTACCTTTCATATTTTATATTTCAATAGTCTTATTTACTACTTATGTAATGCCTAGAATGTTTTTTTCTACCTATTTACTTTTCAATTTCATGGTACATTTAAGTTTAACCTGCTCACTGCTTTATTTGCCATTTGATTTATTAACCTATTGTTACAAAATGCATTATATTGTGCTATTTTTACTTTATTATAAGATCATCAAGCTATGATGGACTCGGCTAAGACTATTCATTAGAAGTCCTACATTTGCATGCTGTTCCAAAAATTAAAAACTAATTTATTTTTAGCCGTTCATAAATATTGATGTCTTGCAACATCTTTTTGTATTATTCTTGAATTTTGATACAACAGTTATTTAAACAGTTTTAAGACTACCCGTATGCCTACCAGTTAATGCCTTAAAATTTCCATAATAAAACGTAAGCAGATTAAATGCTAACAAGGAAATTGAATTTGCAAAGAAGACAAAACAATAAATTTATGCTAATCTTAAATACTTTATCATTACCAAGCATCAGATCTCATTTTTACTAACTGAATAATTGGTATGGAATCATTCAGTTATTTAATTACCCTCTGTTGGCGTTGCAATAAATAATAATACATGTAATACTGCCTTGCCTACCATTTGTTGAATTCCGTATTGTTTAGAAGAAACGTATTTTGCAATAGATCTGTTGAACAATGGCATGTCGGTTAAAATTACCTGTTCTCTATTCTGCAGTAAACTGATTGTATTACTGCTATTGAGGGGTTAAAACCATTGTAATTATTTTGTTGTCAAAGATAATCTAAATATAGCCAAGAACTCTCATTATGCTTGTGATTATGTTATTTAATGACTATTCTTCTATTCTATATTATACGATATTTATTATACATTACACGTTATCACCTATTACTAACCTTTAGATTCCGGATTGTGAAACTTGAGCACATATTCTGATAAAATTGTGGCAATTTCTTAAATATCAAATTAATACCAATACATTTTTAGTCATTTTAGAAAATTAAACATAAATTTATAAGTTTCTTTTTACATCGTATCTAAAATTATATCATTGCTAACAATATTATGTATGCATGTAAATTGTGTTACTATATCTAACAATATATATTCTAACAATTTGTACATACTTGTCCATAAAAATTTATTCTAATTGATAAATGTTCATTTTTATTTTCTATATAAGAAAATAGACATTTATGCGCTGTATTTTAAACGTAATCTCATAATATATTCATAATAGAGGTATTTCCATGGCTGCACAGTGTCATTGCATAAATATTATTATGAATTTCTATTAATCATTATAGAAACAAATAAAATTAAGAAATAATGACACGTGGTAATTCATAGTACTGGTCATTAATAAACAAATAAGCAAATACTGTAGCAACATTTTTTTGGCATGGAAGAATCTGACTTATCAGGCCAGAAGTTGACATAGATTTTAAGTATTATTTCATAGTATTGTCTGTGCTATCAATTTATCCCCATAGTGCTAGTACTAAATCAAATACAGGAATAATAACGAGATGTCCTACAGTTCCAATATTTTATTCCGAGATAATTCGTGGGATTTTTTTTTTCATTTCATATGTCAATCATTTGCTCAAAAGCAATAAATTTCCACCGCAATGAGCCTGCATGGGTAAAAATGCGGATCTATTGAATATTCAATCATCGCCTGTGTATAGCTAGTTAAATAGCGTGTATATTTCCCATTATCTGTCCGGTAATCCCTGATAGCATGTTTGCCTTTGACAGTGTTGCTACACTTGCCATTCTTCTTGCACAACCAACTCCCCGGGGGATAAGACAATATCGCACTTTTTACGATCCCTAATTCTCAGCGTCTGTCCGGGCGGTTCTCAGAGCCTTCAGTGTGGCAACACCACCAGCAGCATTGGACATTGTTCACCAGACGCCGAGAACAAAGATCCGCCTGTCAGGCTTTACCCTCTGGGTTCGAATGGCGACCATTACGTCGTGCCCCGAGAATAGATTGCAATTAAAAATGTATTTAATTTTTCAATGAGACTCCGACCTCAGGCATCAATTCTGTTAACAGTCTAGATGTCTGGTAAGATTCTCAAATTATCAATCTGCTCTTTGTGTACACAGACAGATAGCACACAACCGGCCATTGTCTCTCCGCTGCCGGATCAAGAGACGAAACTGTGCATATTTAATATTTTTGACAGAATGTACTTGGTGAAATTCCATTATAATATTTTTATTAAAAGAATATTTAGTGAAGTTTCCACTTTTTATTTTTTGAAGCGACTAGTTTCACGTTGCATCCTCGTTGGGTATCTTCATAAGATGCCCAAAATATGAAACTGTATATATGAAATTTGTCTCAGTGGTTCGATCCCCGTCCCGACAGGTGAATACCTGTAATTGGGCTTGCACCTGTGTCAGTTTGATCGAAGACGAATAGTATTGACATTGCATGTGTCGATAAGAATTTTTTTTTTTAATTATACGAAATTTTAGTATCTGCCTATCGTCCGATATGTAAATACTTCTGTCTAATGATCGTATGGATACGTTTTTCGTAACTGAATTATAACAATAAAAATAATCCTTTTTAACGCGAGAACATAAATATATTTTTTTTAAGCCATGCTTAATTTGTACTGAAAATAGATTTTTGAATTGCGTGATATAGCGTCTTTTGTATTAATTGCTCTGCCACACGCTTTGTTTTGACATTTGTATTTTATATATAATCTAATTTATATCTGTAATAACAGAGGTTTTTTATTTTATAGTACTTCATCATAATGACCACAAAATGCACAGCCCTCACGCTCTAAAGAAGAATCGTAGACTAAATTGAAAATGTTGCTTCTACGTTCAAGGTTTCTCATTGCCACCATTCGGTTGTGTTTATATTTATACGATAAAACTGAATCGAGTGTTTATTTGGTTGGATCAAAATGAACGTACTCTCAATTAGGAGCCGACGGTTCCATTGGTGTCTTCCCGCGGTCGTTGATCATGCCGGCCGTGCCGATGATGTCACCTGTCCGCGGAGCCATCGGATGCTCTCCAGGCTCCTCGACCCGGCTGGCCAATGACTGCTCGTCTGCCGAGTCTTCGCGCCCACCAGCGGCCCTGCAAGCCGAGGCCATCGTCCGTTTCTCCTCTCGTGCCTTCCGATGATCACTCCTCCAGCCGCCCACTACCCCACGTTTGCTTTATCACTATCGCGGTTGCGTCACGCACTTCAATCTGCGTCTCTGCCCGTTAGTTATACTTTTCTGTCTCTTCGTGTTACACCGAGTGTGCACCCCACCCCCTTCCCTTCGCTCACAGAGTCACTTATATATTTCGCACAATATTTACGAACACTCACAGAATTAATGATATTTTGTTTGTTTAGTAAACCTTTATAAAATATATGTATATAATTTAAATGTCTTCACCTTATAATATTACATAAACATCTGCGTTATTTCATAAAGCAAACATATTTTTTTAAATATTTGTTTTGGTATGATATTTACGGTATAAATATTTCTTATAAAATATGTGTGTGCTTATTTATTTTTTTTCACCGAATCGTTTAGCAAAGCAGAGTGTAATCGCCGGCCACATTTTGTTTTATGGTTTTTAGTTTTTAAACGCTGTAAAAGCGTAGAATAACAACCAGCCGTTGGCGTCATTAAAACGGTTTAACTAGACCTGCGTAAGCAAGTAACTGCACGAAACAGTATAAGTTTAAAAAAACAAGCACATATATGTGATGTTTAAAAATATAAAATTTAGTTTATGAATTATATTCTCATCTTTCTATACTCCATGGTCTTTGAAATCTCTCCCGGGGTGTAAATTTTAAATGCTTAGCGTTAAAACATTTATACTTATTTTAAGTGTCAATAAAATGTCGATCGACTTAATGTAAAACTATCCGCGATTTGATTTTTTCTATGCAACCTACACGTTGCATTGTTGACGCTACTATCGGCCGCTACAATATACCCAATTTGCCAAAAGTGTGTGGTTTAAGTTGTGGGAGGTATGTATAATAATATTGGATGAATTTAAGTATATTGAACTTAACTAAAAAAATAAGATAGACAGCTATTCATCATAGGATGAGTCGCCAACGCGGGTTCTTCGACCTGCGACACAATCCATTGTCCGGCGTACGTTCATCTTTGACTTATAAAATATTGTTTATTTTATTAATTGTAGTTATATCTTAATAGTAGTTTTAAAGCTACCGTGGTCAATTAAAAAAATGCAATGCATTTGAATCACGTACGTGCTGTCAAAACTGATGAGTCAAAACTTTACTATCTTATGACGATTATTTCACTGGGACTTTCACGCCATCAGCAACTAGCAATGAGCAACTAGTGACGCAGAGCGGATTCTGTAACTTAATGGCTCATATAATTAACTAGCAGTTTCCGAAGGTTTTCCAATTATTGACATTCACGTGAATCGTGGATATGCATTGAAAACAGTTGCTCTCTTTTATAATTAAATTTTACTTAAAGCAAGCCAGGTTTTTGAACTCGTAAGACAGTATTGTCGCTTTTATATCTTGTGGGCTCTGAACTTTTAGTATTTGGTGGCTTGTTGAAAATGACCAGAGCCCGCGTCGGATTCACGGTGCACCCTTTTACACGGCCGGAACCTCTAAGCTGTCCTGGCAGTGATTCACCACCCCTGCGAGTCCAACCCCGCCGATGTCAGCAACACACGCACAACCCACCCCTTTACCATGCCAACAGTCATGCAATGGGGTGGGAAACTGCACTGCTTGGAAAAATCAATATTTTCTTTAATTTATAATCCAACTGCCCACGTTTTGTCAACGCAATTGTATGCTACGTTTGTTTTCCATGCGTTAAACGTACTGTATATCTACATTTACTATATTACACAGCTGCGCTTGGAGTGCATACTTTAAGTACGATTACTATATTACAAAGTTACAATAAAACTATTTTTTTTTTAAATAGATTTTTCCGAAATTCCGCTCAGTAATATTTCTATATATTTTCTTTGAGTGCATTTTTTATGTGTATTTGAAACGTATGCAAAAAAATCTTTTGCTTGCTCCACGCCACGCTGCTGATTGTTATGTTTGTGTTACACACAGCGCAGGTGAAAGTAAGAACATCAATACTAGTAGTTGATGTAAACAATACTCTTGAAGAGTACACACAGTGAACATGTGTTCAATTTGAAATATTGCATTGTTTTGTTGAATCGGCTTGCAGTCGTCTGTTGCCGGTTGCTGGTTTGCCAATCGGTTCGGTTTAGGATCCTCCGACGCCTTGTACTTGACATGTTTCAAAATTACTTTATTAAATTTTGCTAAACTTTCATTATGCAAATATGCAAACGCATCAGACTATACAAACAACAACAAAGCTGTTACGTGCTTGGTATGGAAATTTGATTTTAAGCCCAGACTAATCTAATCTGACGTATTTCACAAATCCAGTAAAGCATTCATAACAGAATTGTATCTTCTCCCACATACACATTTTCACATCACCCACATGCCATGTTCCTCTGATAAATTCTCTTGTGTATTTTTTCCTAATTCTTATTTAGAGGTCCAAGCCTTTTTGAAACCCAGCGTGAGCACAGAATTGTATTACTATGGGTTGTACCCTTTTAATAAAAACACAGTCAGTGTGTCCCAAATATATTGAATAGAAGGTTGCAGAGACGGGTGGCTTGGGATGTGAATTCTCACAAAAGTTGTATACGCTACACGAAATTAATATTTATTTCATGCCTATAAATTTTACCGGCTTTCCTAAATAAAACTCCAATAAAGACTACAATATTTTTCCACGTTATTTATCACCCTATAAAATGTGAATAAAATTGGCGAATAGAAACAGAAAATCTAATATCCAAGGCACGCGGAGTAAATTTCCGACAACAATACAATTGCAGTGTAATTTGCGATATTTTTTTGTTATCAGGATGTTTTCTAGCCCATTATTTTATATTTTGCATATTTTTTCAAAATACTTTTCTTAGCGCAATCGGTAATGAATCGATATCCCCACAAATATTTTAACTGTTTATGGTAACCCATCAATATGTTTCGCCTGAATGTTGTAAAAGTTTTCACTGCTTCGTAGATTTCTCCACAAACCATGTGTTGTGGTCTTGAATAGTCGATGAAATATATACTGCCAAAAAATAACGGCGTTTACTTTAATGATTATAGCTTATCGCTTCGTTGGTCCGTACAGACAAGGCAGCCTCAGGTCGCCACAGTGTTGAATAGAGAGATGCACAGTGGGCTTGATTTGCGAGGTAGCGCAATACATGATTTTCTCACAAAGAAATCACAAGTTTCCAATGTCATCCACGTAATTTCCTAAGGATACAATGCTGAGTGGTTCACTAAATCGATTGTATGCGAAGCATGGTTTAAATTCGCCATAACCTTGTTATCTGTTTCTTTTTATTATTTTATTTTATACACAGTTCATGAAGAGTGAATCCATTAAAACTTTAAATTAAAAAGCTGACTCAGACGTCATCACACCGTGGTTAACGTAGACACACCTGTTTTAGCAAATGACTCTGCATAAAAACGATATAAATATAACAACTGTTAATTTACAAGTGAAAGAAACAGCTGAAATGGTGCCCTAAATCCGGGTTCAGGCTTTATCAAGTTACTGTATCGCACCACGTCGCCCGGTACTTGCATGAAGAGTGTGTTTCTTTGTGTGATTTAATATAAAACTAGCGATACGATGCATCAACTTGCAGAGTACTGTCATTCTGACACAGCACATGACGGAGGATCGCGCTAACTCGATGTAATAACTTGGCCAAATTAAGTAATTATTTTTATTATTAGATACTTAATCTCTTGAAAACCATGCAGAAGTATCGGTTAAGCCCGTTAGGCTAAATAAAGTCTTAGTTATCTCTTTCTGAAGCAATACAACGGCGACTGTTTCCAGCGATCGGCCACGATTCTGAACGCCTTTGTAAAGATTTGATTGTCATTTTACGGTTCTGTAAACAAACATTGTTATATTTAATCGGGTACTTGTAGTTCGTAACAATTTCCTTCGGATTTTCTTTAAACTATAAATAAGTGGGTAATTCTTAGGAATTCGCTTGTTAAGTCATTAGACACTATCCTCTGCATACTCACGTCTGTGAATTATTCTGAAGTCGCTTTCAATTATCACATTGTCATAGCGTAACGTAGTCGCGAATATTTTTTCTCCGTAAATATGCAACAAAAAATTAATAAACGTTTTCGTAGCCTCAAATATTTTTATATTAAAAATATAATATATAATAATAAATTTCATTCTTGGTTTTCTTCATCAAGTGTCTATCCTCAGAGAAGGTTGGCGATCATTTCACTGAGCATACGAGGACGGTCCGATAAGTGCTTAGCCTACAAAAGAAAAACGAAAATTTTGGAAAAGTGGCTATTGATTTCTCAAAATAGTCTCCTTTTAACTCGATGCTCCAACTTCTTTAACCCATCTGAAAAATACGTTTTCTCGAGGTCTGCAAAGTAGGCCTCCGTGGCGGCGATGCCCTCCTCATTCGACTTAAATTTCTGCCCGGCGAGTGACTTTTTCAAGATTGGAAACAAAAAAAAAATCGCACGGTGCCAAATCTGGAGAACACGGTGGATGGGGGAGCAATTTGGCCGTGGCGAAGGCGGAGGTGTGAGCCGGTGCGTTGTCATGGTGGAAAAGCACTTTTTTCTTCGCCAAATGCAATTCGGCGTCGAATCAGCCCTGTCAGTACTTCCAGAGCACATCCCTCCACAATCATTCCAAGTCCACTGCTACTTTACAAACGCTCAGGGTACAGCATGGCAGCCATCCACAAGCAACAGAATGGGGAGATCGAATATCGTTCGCGCGTAATGATATGTCGCGGACCAGGAAGTCGTCTCCCGAGCGGACGTCGGCGAGGCTTTCCTCCGATTCCCCGGCGGTTCCGCGCGGCTCCGGCGACAGTCTAATTCGTCCGCTCTCCTTCTTACGAATTTGTTTTGTCTTGCCGTTCCTTTGTCCGCATGCAGCGAAGCCTGAAGCCATTGTTAACGGTGATATCGGTGTCCTCCGGCTCGCGCCAGAGCGTGCGGCCGGGCTGCTGCGACACGCTCTGCGCCTCCGCCGCTGTTCGTCGATGAGACTCGAACCAGCACCTCCCGGATACATAGTATCTGCAGGGGATTCTAAACATCCCATAAATCCCAATAGAGACTGCCGCGATGCTCTATTGTGATGATTTACTATATTCTGAATGTCTAAATCACAACCACTACAAAATTTATGTTATTATCAAAATCGATAAATATCTCAAAGAAAAATTACCTTCGTATTTTAAGCGTATAAAAACCATTTTTTTATGTAACTACTATATTTTTTTCATGTAGAGAAGAACAGATTGAATTGTTTGATTCAATCCCTATATAAAAATCACTCGTAGTGACATCTCTTATAGAATTCTCCCAGTTGAAATATAGTGTACAATATTTTTTTCCCGTTTTTACTCGTAAGTTCCAATCGATCAGTTAAATAACAATGTCTGCTTCAGGCTCTGGCGGGTTTGAGTGACAGATCTGTGGTTTTCGGTAACGAAATATGTAGCTACAATTTTAGCGAGTGTATTTCGATTTTAACTTTTTTTTCTCTACAGTAGAAGTGTGTAAACCGAAATTAGCGATGGAATTTACGAACAAATTCATCTGTAGAGTACAAAATGGCTTGAAATCCATAATCTCTAAAGTAGACCCGTGGAGAATTAAATCCCGTTAAAACGATTTGTTAAAAAAAAAAAAACATTCAAGTGTTGTACAGAAACACTGCAAGTCCTTCTTGTGTTTAAAAAACTCAGTCGTTATGCAGAAAAAAAATTACTACTTGTGAAAACATATAATCTCACAAAAATATTACTTTCTTACATTTATATTAGACAATAGAATTTAATTTTGTAACAAAAACTTGTATCCAATTCCTGACAGCAAAATTTTCAGAACTTTGTCAATTTTTTTTTTTCAGTAAATTTCAAATTTGAGCATGCACTTCTATAAATTCAATATATACCATGACGTTATATTATTATTAATATAACGAATAAACTTAATATTAATATTTTTTGCTACGATATTAAATAAAACATTTAGGGCACGTGGCCTTCGTTCCTTGTACGATCTGCACGTCATTGGTAATTGTGTTTTCACTGCCGCCGTTTCATACCGCAAACTTTTTTCGCGTTAATCAAATTAAAACCACGTATACCGCTGAGATCTCAGGATAACCCCCGGGAATCAGGAGGCATGCGGTCAGGTGCTCCCCAAATCACTAATTTCCAGGTAGCAACCAAACACTTGCGTTATATATTTTTTTTACAGCAGCGACTAAAGCAGAATGAAATCGAATAATAGCTTTACTTTCCTCGATGGGAAATCAAATGTTTGCTGTAATTTGAAATTTCACGCTGCATTCGCCAGCGAAGTATTTGCTCCGCTCTTTATCGTATTTGTGTAATTTCACTTTCAAACAGCACTACAGAGTTTATTCATCTTCTTATCGTTCTGCTATATCTTGTGCTATCATCAGTCATTTGAACACGGTTTAACGATGGGTTAACCTGCTTTGTCGTTGTATATCTCTTTGGCGTGAATCGCTCGCGACACGTGTCAGTCAGTCTTTAGCATGGTGTAGCAAATATGATAAACTAAAGGGTTAAGTTATTGAAAAAATATGCACATTACATACAATTAAACACAACAAAATTGCTATATAATAAAAGGACGGAAGTGAAATTAAGCAAAAATAATCGCTATTGTACAACTATTACAATACTAGTTTTTTATATCAATTTTTTTTAAATAAAACATTACTGTTTGGTTTATATTATAACAGCGTTTGTGTAACCAATTATAGAACAATTCCTTGCATCTAAATTGTCATGAACATTTTATTTATAAATTATAATAACAGTGGATGCTTCTTTAGTACGTAACATTCAATACGTTGAGAGAAAAGAGCATCAAATTCAAAGAGGATGCCGAAATTGAGAACAGACTATCGATAGGAAGGAACATCGAAATGTTTTATGGAGGTGAAACGCAAATCGATTCGTATTATGTAAAATATATTCGTAGGGTATCAACAAAGTTATTTGACAGAAGTTGTAATTATTATAAATTGATTCGTATTGAAATCAGATTGTTTTTATTACCCACGTACATATGTAGCAATACTTATCTGTCATGTTTTCAGGGATACAAAAATTTATTCCGATGATCCGATGAACTTGATAAAATAATACGCGGCGCCCCTAGCATTGATTTCTTTGAAACGTGCCACAATGGCGAGTGTTAGCAATCTAACAATAATTTCCAACTTTGTTAGAAGTCATTGTTGGGAGTCGGCACGAACCCGGCCTCTGTGCCGGAGGTAACTCGCTTCCTCGGAAGAGTGCCGGAGTTGCGGGAGAGCTGCCTCCCTGTAACAATGAGTCGTTATGCGTTAAGAAAACGTTTAACCAACAACTCTATTGCGAGGAAAATGCTTGCGCCAATCAAATGATATTTGCTCGTTGTAAAATACACGAGATTGGCGCATTGTTTCGCCGCTAATTTCGGCAGGTGGTGTATTGTTTTGGCGACGTGAAAACGCGTAATGAATTGACGAAAATTTATCAAAAATATACGGTTAGCACAATATTATATAATATTCAGCTTGATGATGATTCTGCATGGCGAAAGAGTTCTCATTGTCTCAGTAAATAACCTTAGTAGTTTCTTAAAATATTTCTTCATGTTTATATCTTCATCAAGTGCCTCTCCTCAGAGGTTGGCGACCATTTCATTGAGCATTTACTCATGCTGAGGCAGCGTTTATGGTTTTCTATGTGGAAAATAGTGTAGTGGGTCCCTGGGTCCTTCTACACCGCAGTTTTATATTCGAAGTATAAGTCTGCGTATTACTGCTGCCCTTTCCTTTTAAAACTCTGGAGATCTGATACTCTTTCAGCAATTATTTCATGCGTTTTCCCATGGTGGATGCGAGTCAGTTGTCCTTGTTTCTGATTATGATAGACTAATCTTCTTCAGCAAGTGCCTCTCCTCAGAGGAGGTTGGCGATCATTTCACTGAGCATATACTCATGCTGAGCCAGTGTTCGTGAAGTGGGTCCCCGGGTCCTTCTACACCGCAGTTTTATACTGGAAAGAAAAGTCTGCGTATTGCTGCTGCCCAATAGCATTATTATATAAACCTTCCTTACAAAGCTCTGGCATTTAGATCTGATACTCCTTCTGCAGGAACAATAGCAGTACTTCCAGAGCACATCCCTCCACAATCATTCCAAGTCCACTACTACTTTACAAATTATATAATCATATTTATATATAATAACATAAGTCCCAATAAAGTGAAGTTGCAATTTATTAATCGTAAACCGTAATTTAAAATTGCATTGGTATTGGAAAAAGTCAACGCTTGTGGTATAGATGAAATAAAAAAAAACCATTTATTGCACATTGTGTTTATATATTTTTTGCGATAAGGCCGAACATGCTGCAAGTACATATAAGCAATAAAACTTAGTTTTCCATTGTTTTCTAACCGATTTAGCTGTTCCACCTGGGGAATATTTATTTCTTCGCCTTTGAAACGTACCTTGGTGTGTAGTTCTCAACGTGACGGGTGCAAACGATGATTAACTGTGGTTATTTTCGAGATGGATAGCAATGCCCAAGCGTTTGCCAAAATAAATCATTGAATTGTAGAAAACCAAAAATATCACAAAGAAACGTGTGATAAAAAAGGATTTACTTTGTATTAAACGCTGCGTTTTCAACGTATCAGTGACAGGTTGTCTTGTGATTTTAAATTGGCGTGAATGATGAAGCTTTATACACCGTAAGTACATATTATGTTATTATCTAAATAAAACGCTTGCTCAGTTTAATTTTTACTTTACATAATTGGGGTCCGTGTAAACCGATTATGATTATCTGCTATCGATAGTTTGCGTAAATTATAGCTTCTCTCCGTCGGGACTTACGTAATGATATATTAATATAAATAAACTATTTTAGAAGCTGTTTTCTGAGACAATGTGAGTTCTTTCGCCATACAAAAGCATCGTCGAGCTCAATATTGTATAACGGTGTACAATAAATAATGATATGTCTTGTGTAATAATTGTGTAGTATTGAGAGATCATCACCACCATCAAACACTGACACGTTTCTCATGATCTTCAACAAGCTAATTGTGCTTGAAGCGATAATGAAAATATAATGAATGTGCTGACTTTCAGAAAATTATATTGCTCGCTTTGACAACCTTCAAAACTTTGAAATAGGGACCTCGTCGGTAGGTAAACCAACCAATCATCGCATGTGTCACATAACTTCGACGACAGATACTGAAAACGACAGCTATTATTGATGAGACGTGTGTTCATGTGTGTATCTCTTTATGCTCTTGGGTTCTCCGGAATTCTACCATTTGCAAAGTATCAAACTGACAATCCGATACCTCAGTCTGTCGGAGACACGTGCACGTTGATAGAACACTTAAAGGAGATTGTTTTTATGATAGAAATTTAAAAAAAATACAAATATAATCACAGAGTAAAAAGATTGTTATAATTTTATGATTTAAATTATTGACCAAACCGGTATCTTGCAGAATAGTAGACAAGCAAGCGACATTTTGATGCGATGAAAAATAACTGCGGCTGTTTTTGACATGTAAGCGGTGAAGTATTTTTTTTTAAAAATATTTATATAAAATTTACAAATAACAATAACAAAATACTTTACCAGGTATTTATTAATCAACTCTGGTGCTCACGTGCCAATGAGTCAGTTACCATGTGAACACGGAGTAATATAATCTTATCACATTAGAGCCCGAATAAATGTGACTTTTAAATTTCCATTTTATTTATATTAAGACAATTCAGTTCAATAAGTGAGGGTAATAAAGTATATGTAGACAGTTAAAAATTGTTTTAAGTGTATATTTACGTATCGAGTAAGTTTTAAAATGTAAGTTACACGGAAGTGAGTCAATATACACTGAAACTTTGGCCTATACTGGGGTGTGCGTTTTACGAGTGTCCTTTATTGATTCTCAGCCTTCATGTAAATTATTATTCTACTCTTGTGTGCGTTGTATTACCCACGTCTTATGCCAGTGCTTGGAAATTCACTGTAGCGAAATAAAGAAGCGAAGGACGAGGTCGTCCAGACGTTAATGACGTCCAGGGATAAGTTCACCGATTGTCAAAGAAAAATCACAATTTCAAGCTATTCTACGTGACTGAAGAGTATTTATATATTGGTTTTAATAACCCCTGAGCTACTGTAAACAACTATGATCGATTCTAAGAAATCGCTTAGCTGGGTCTAACGAGTATGTGTTTCCCCACTTACCGGATTTCCCTTCTAAAAAATCTATACATTTTGCCTCTGAATTAGTGATGGGAATAATTAAGAGTACACGAATGTTTTTTTTTTATTGTATATGATATAATATATTCCATTGTTCGACGTCAATGGCAGATGTAACGATTCAGAACACTATTTTTCTTAAAAATTCTTAGTGCAGATGTTCGATTAACCGAACTTATATACCAACCGAACTAAAATAATCTACAAATCGAATGAATGCTGATGGTTTTTGCTTCTCCTTCATCAAGTGCGACCATTTCACTGAGAATATACTCATGCTGAGCCAGTGTTCGTGTAGTGAGTCCCTGGATCCTTCTACACCGCAGTTTTATATTGGAAGGAAACGTCTACGTATTGCTGCTGCCCAATAGCATTATTTTATAATCCTTTCCTTACAAATCTCTGGCGTTTAGATCTGATACAATAGCAGTACTTCCAGAGCACATCCTTTGCACTCAGGGAACAGAATGGCAGCCATGCACAAGCAACAAAACGGGGAGAGCTGGGAGGTTTAAGTTTTTTTGCTTACGTTCATTAATTTCATATTTTATTTAAAATCATGATTATGATCAAGGCCACAAGTCACTGCAAACGTTTATTCGACTTGATCGATTGCTCACATTCGATTGCATGTCACATTCGATTAAATGGCCACCGTATATGCGACGGGGAATGTGAGATATCGACATGTGTTTTTCTACTCGGGCTATTTCCGTCCCGTGATATTGTTTCGTGGTGTGACGGCCGCTCTAACACGGTGTGATGTGATCGGCTGGAGTGATGTCCGCAGCCGATATCATTTCCATTCATGCGACTAAATGTTTTCCTCTTTTTTAATGGCGTTATGAGTAATACAGCGTGTTCAAAAACCCACTGTCACCTGAATTGGTGATATTTGAGTAATCAAACGTGTCGCAAAAAATGGTGACATTCAAAAGCTCACTGTGTCACCTAAAACTATATTTTTAAAATAAAATTTGTGATATGGTGTCGTGGCAAGTACTACATATAAGCAATTACATTTTTGCTTAAGTACGTAAATTTTTAAACTTCGCTATAAATTGATCTCTATCAAATGCATTCCTATCGTGTGTTTATCATGTTTGTAAAAACATATTTTGATAATAAAATTTCAAAAAAAAAATTCTTATTTATCCAACAAAATATTTACATACTTGTTAAAATAACGTGTTTTGTTCTCTTAGATGCACAGTTTCTTTTTTTTTTTTTTAATGGCTTAAAAAAGTGTTATTATCATGCGTTCAAAACACTTATTGTACTGTACAAAATAAACACATTGTTAGAAAAGTGTTTTGTTTAGATAGACGTTTTAAAGTGATTTTTATAAAATATATTTGAAACGTTCTCGCAGGTTTTGGTGGTCGTTTTTATAATAAATAAAAACAGGTTATGCCGCGTTTTTTTTTTAGTACCGGGACCGAAACACTGTAATATTAAACAATAAAAAACGTAGAATTAAGTTTCATCTAAAAATATATATATATTTATTTATTTACGTCTAGCTATAGATTTGCCTAAGTCATCATTTTGTCTTTTGATGATGATTACTGTATATTTTTACAGCATTATCAACTTGCGCGTATTTTCATAAAAATATCCAAAGTGTTTTTCGCGGCGCCCGCTCACCTATTCTCCCCTTTGGGGGCTTTCCAAAAACGGTAAGAAACGCGCACTTGGCCATATTTTTTTTATTATTATTCCGCCAGCAAAATGTTTTCATTGTTGGAAGTTATTGTAAAATTTAACGCTCGGATTATGTAAACACGAGTGGGAAAGAGAAAGCCGCGCCCGTTGCCTCTCGACGGCTGGATCAGAAGACGCGGTCAAGAAAGCGACGAAACAACTCGGATTAGCGAACTAAACCAACTTGTGTTTCTTTTTTTTTTTATTTTATTATTTTGGCGCTAACCGTGAATTGCGGAGAGAAGGAAAATAAATAAGTGATCTCTTGAGTAAAAAAAATTAATGCTACATAGGCTAGGAGATTACGAACATTTTTGTTCGTGAGTACTTTTACCTAAAACAGCGTCTTACGAAGATGCATACTAAATTACTATAAGTCATTTGTTCTAGCTCATTGATTATGAGCGCGAACCGTTAACCGTCCGCGCGACTCGACAGCTGTTGACTCTTGTACCCTTTCACGTTGTCTATTTATCTAGATTGCAAAAATGGAATTCTCCGGTCGATTATTTACTTCTTGCTGCTGTTGGCTATCGAGAGCTCCGCCCGGTCAGCTCCTGCCGCAATCGTCGGCCAATTTCTCATGCCATTGTCACATCGCTCGGTGGAAGTCACTTCCAACAGTAACGGGCAACAGCTGACCTGGCGCGGGATACCTGCGTGTCATTCGTCATTATTAACACACTATTTAAAAACAAAAAAAATGTTTACCGTCAAATGTCGTAAAGACTGCCAAATGTCGACTTGGTGAATTGGCTTCGCCGGTGGAAGTTTTAATTCAAATTGAACGGTGTTTCAAACTCACGACTCAAATGCTTAGTATTTCAATTTGATTTTTACTACATGCGAGTCATATTTTTTTGATAGGACAATAAATTGAATGATTTTTTTTTCGTCACCGTTTTACAATAATCGCGTACCGTAGACAACATCACAACGAAAATCAGTACACAAGTTGCTCATGTATAAATTTGCTCCCGGCTTATTGAACAGGAAGAAGAAAAAGATCACGAGAATGTCGCAACACTGGCGATGTCGGGTTTTGCATCTAATTCAATTCGTGGTGATGCACCTACGTTGAATAAAAAATGCGTTGTACAATAAAGTAGATATCGGTGCCACGCTGTGAATTTAAATTTGAAATGCGTATCTTTATATGCAACGGTATATGCAAACTACACGTGATGTAACAAAAATGACTGCAAATCACGTACACACGTGAAACGCGAAGACATCTTGGCTCTAGAATACTCGACGCGTGCATTTTAATATCATTTGTGACCTAGTATACGATTTATGTTAAGATTTTTCAGAATTTTGTCTTCAAAGCTTCCCCATGACCCATGTTGACCTTTTCACAATCGCGTATATGATTTATTTTTTTAAAGTATTTAGATAGGAACACCCGTGGGTTTCCACTCTGAGAAATTGGAAATCCTCCCCGGCGTCACTCTGCCTTATTAGAGGCGGCTTAGTTCACAATCTTATCTCTCTCTCGGCGTGGATTGCCCGCAGTATCGATTACTTGTCACATTTACGCCGGAATGACATTACCAGAGTAACAATGTTGGATAACGTATCCTATATCCAGCCCGGCGCTCGCGGAATGGGGTCACTCAACTCGGCCTCACTCGCCAGAAGCTCCTACATATTTTCAAATGCGAAAAATATGCTAATTCACACGTCTAAGCTAAAGCTTGATCTATTTAACAGAGCGTCGTTGAGTTATGCGAGCTTCAGATACGCGATCATAGTTTGGTTGTGAGACAATTGAAAACCATTATATATGTCTCGAAATCATAAAGTTAACAATACATCACACAATTCAAATTACAAAAGACAAAGACAAAATGTCATCGAAATATGCGGTATTAAGTTGCGCAAATTTATCTGGTTTATTGGTTTTACAGTAAAATTTAGAAAGACAAGTATTTTATGTTTCAAAATCTAATTTATTACTTAATTCTATATAGTACATATGGCTTTATGGTAAGTACTTTATAATACCTTTTACGCATTTTCAAATGTGAAAAATATGCTAATTTCATTATTTAAGCTAAAATTTAATCTTTTTTACAGAAATCGTATATTCATGAGGGTTTAATTTACGCGGATTCTCAGATACGCGGTCGATCGATCAGCTGGCATAATGGTATGACAATTAAAGGCCTCGGAAGGAAAGCATTTTAAATCGTAAATTTAACAGAATGGCATTAAAACTATTTTAAGCTGCTTGAAGTTAATTACCTATTATTTATTATCATTTCTATATCGACAAGTGTGTTTTTATGTCATTACAGGAGATTCATAAAAAAAATTAATTATTATGTTTTTTACTATTAAAAGACATGTAATAACTTAAATATGTGTAGTTATAAAATATTTTCAACTGTAATAACTTGTAATATTTTAAAGTACTTATTCAAATACTTCTATGATAAAAGTCGTTTCAAAGGCTGCTACAATATTTATGAGAAGTCCGAAAAATTGAATTATACCGGAAACGATAAACTAACCCTAAAGGCAACCCTTCACCTGAAAAAAAAATCCACATGCAATGCCAGCCATTATCTGCAATCATATCTTAGTGATTCTAAATTAGATCTCGCACATCTGGGCGTTAATTCAATATAAAACTGTGATTGAGTCATGAACCGGACAACTGCTATTCTGTTACTCACCTATGAGTCAAATAGTCTATTCGTTTAAAAATGGGACACATGAAGAACTTCCTTGTACGGATATGCCCATGTGATGATTCACATTATTATATTTGTTAATTCGGAAAAAACGGCCAGCTGATTGCAATCATGGACGACCGTCAGCAATGATGATCGCATCGATCGCGCAACCGTCCAAAAGAATCCGCCATACGAAAAAAGGCTCCAGGAAGAATTGACCAGTACGTGTTCGCACTTAACCCCAAAATATTACTATTGTAATTTTTAAGTGTCACGGCCGATGAATCCATTTACTTCCACGTGTCGTGCATTAATTTATTACAGTCGTGAAAAAACGCTGTTGTTATTTTTTAATGATCAAATCAAGGAACTATATTCGCAGACACGTTGACTAAGTTCTCTTATCGAAATATTTTATTTATTCAAATTAACTTTTAAATAATAATATAAAACTGCTTTATGATGTACGCGTGTTTTTTATTTACAAAAAATTGGTGAAATGTGACTACAAAAACTAGATAAATTTATATACATATATAGATATGTTTTTTTAAAGAATGTATACCTTCAATTTATTTATTGACGTATTTAATTATTCTAAAGATAGATAATTGCGGTTGTTAAACGTAATATAACAATAATTATTGCAGAATGTTTTTATACCCCAATCACAAACAATAATAAAACTATTAATTCCAGCTTCAATTATGTGAATTTATGTTTAAGCACGCCTTTTAAATAATTACAGGCATTTTAAATATTGATGATATATAATTTACGTGCATTTGTAACTGTTTAAAAAAAAATCCGATAAATTTTTAAACACGAAATGTGTCTTGCGTCACGACTTTATGGCTCATTGCACACTGATTAGATAAAACTATCCTCAACAAAATCTAGCCAAATAGTGATTCATTTACCTTTAATTCTAAATAAAAATACCAAAATTGTGATTTGCTACATTTTTTCTTAAAAATAGTTTAAATTTACCAAAATTGGAAGTAAATATGTAACACCTTCAATTGCGTTATATTATTTTAACAAATCACTTTTATTGTTATAATTGGGACATTAGTGGTCAGAAGCCGATAACTCAACAGCTCCATTGACCTTGAGCTTTTTATTAAATGCTATACATTTACAATGTCCATCATTTATTTCATTTGATTTAATAATTGTGTCATAAACCGATACTTCGTATATGAACAGTATCTAGTCGTTTATATAGACTAGATTTTAAACTCTTCGTAACAGCACTTAATAAAAATAGAAAAAATACCTCAACTGCATACCGTGTCTCTCAAAAAATACAAAATGGATTCTTTGGTCTCGACTTGTTTGTTGTTTGTTCGAGTCAGTTTCGACTGAATTCCCAGCAAGAGGTGTTAATTCGATTAATAGAACAGAACAAGATGCAACACTTTATGATTTACGCTTTAGTTCCGCTGGAATAAACAGATATTTTTTTATCGTCAAAAATTAATGGCTGCATTAGAAATTAGCATGTTTATTTTGCATACTGGTAACTTTGAATAGCGATATGAATATTTTTTTAACATTAAACCTCAGCGAAGAGAGCGGGAAGTCCCTGGTAACAAGAAACCATCGCCGTTATTATATATATATTTTTTACTTTTACCCAACAGGCAATCAATTCATGCTGGTAAATTCTTAGGAAATCTTACGGCTGTTCATTGATTTATTTTTTGTTTTACAAATTTTCTATTACGTTAAAAATCGTTTAATTTCTTATCCAACACTTTTTTTTATGTTTTCCATTGCGTTTTTGCTTTATTTTCACCAATCTTGAAGGGTTTCGAAATTAAACTAAACTAAAATAAAAAAAAACATCAAACTATATTTATTTACATTTCGTTGGGACTCACGGTCCAATTGTTGGTATAGATATTTACTGAGCATGAATTTTAATATTTTAATTGTCTAAATTCCTCGTTCAACGTGATGAGAAACCAAAAAAAAACACCCACTGTAATCATTTATAGCTTCGAACCGTTACTTGTTACTTGTGGGTTATACACAGAGTACTATTTTATTGGCACTTATAGATAAGGGGCTATAGAGTAAAACTTAGAAATCTTATTAGGTACTGTGGCAAACAACTCTTCTCATGCATTGCTTATCTACTATCTTGATGCGTTGTTGCTAGCAAATCGCATACCTTCACTAATTAGGAGCTTATCACACAGCAGTGAATTTAACCGTGATAAGCGACACTACGTCTTCTCTGAATAAACGATACAATGACTCAAAACACTGCGTGTGTCGAAGAGATAATAACAGAACTAAAAAACGTGTAATCAATATTATATCAAATATGATAAGTCAAAAGTTTTGTATCATTTACTATTTTAAATATAAATTAATTTTAATTTGTGAAATACTCGTAATTATTGTCTGCGTGCTCGTGCCTTCATGCTTATATTATTACAGCCAGCTTTAACGTGTATTATAATTTATAGGGCTTACAATAGAAGTTTTGAATCTCAGTTTACGATTTGTAAACAAGAGTCGTGACTTAGTGCAAGAACTGCTTACGTATGAAATATACACCATAAGCTACATTTACTTCTTATATAATTTGCAATTACAAATGCAACGCTTATATATTTCAATGCAGCTATAATGCACCTCTGCTAGGAAAGTTGCATTAAAACTTAAAATGCTTTGACACATCGGTGTATACCGAAGAGTCGAAATCGTATTTTTATGTGCCATCAGTGAAGTCGTTTCCGTGTATTGATAGCAGTTTAGTAGAAAGCCACATAAGCTATACGTGGGAAAGGGCTATGTCACATTGTCCACATTCCTGGCATGCGTTATTTACGTTGGTTATTAGCATCGCTTAGTGATGGCACCGACACTTTGTATAGAATTGCTGTACCTGACCTTAGGTGTGGAACCGCACTTTGACTGGTAAGTAAGCACATCGATAAATATAAATGCATCTACGGACAGTTAGTTAGCCTTTTTTTTCTGCTTTATTTTACGAGCAGAAAAAATCCAAGCTCTAGTTTTAGAAGTGTGTTTGATGAAATTTCAGGATCTCCTACTGTTTGTGTTGTAAATGTAAACTCTATATATTTTCCTCTCCCAAAATATGGATACAAAAGAATTCGGCATATTATATTTATTATTAAAATATGCGAATTGTGACTGTCGTTATTTCGGTATAGAATCGCGACCGGGGTGTGTCGCATTTAACGTTTTGTCGGGGTGGATGTCGGATGACGACAGGAGTCGCCCGCCCTTGGCTGGAGATCGACCTTCCGTCTATTCTTGGATTATCTAACTCCTCCACTCGAGTAGTTTTCGGGAAAATATACGCAGCGGTTCCTTTCTCCGCGCCAGGGGCGGCCAACCGGTGGGGCGCTTGCCAACAAATAAATGATTTACACTAAATAGATAAGAGTTTATTTGTCATCCTGAGCTATTTATGACTAATTGAATTCTATTCATGTTATGTTACTTGGGAAATAAGCATATTTTTTTCTACAGTGATACGAATAAAACTACCTAAGATTGCAAGAACTTGTAGCTTTTTTTTATTTCTCGAATATCAGATGTAACAATTTCAATTGTTTTTTTTTTTTAACTACATGCGTACGTTTTATTAAAAATTAACCGATTTAAATTGTAATAATATTGAGTACACTCAAAATATACTTGATTGAACATTAAGGCTTTATAGTAAATAAAATAAATGTAATCTCGGTGTCTGGTGATTAAAAAAGTAACACCCACCGTTCTCGGATTCAATGTTTAATTTTTTCTGATGAATGAATGTAAAAGAACCCCTGTCTGTTGTTATTCACATTTCGTAATAAAACAGGTAACTTACCACTACAGTCCGTTCATTATTTTATTCATCTTTCGCTAGCAGCGAGAAAAAGGTACGAATGATGTATATATATTTTTTGTTGCCTTACAACGTTGAGTTTTTTCAACGAAATTCATTCACATTTATGCAAACGACAGTGGAAAATTTACGTACGCGCCAGTAAAGCCTCTGAGGTCATTTACCCGATATGCTATTCCATACATAACCACATACCGTATACTAAATGTATCAATAAAAAATATTCAATTTTTAATTATAAATCTCTGCGTTCGCCACGGTTTAAATAACGTTCGAGTACAGAAAAAGCCAAGTAGAATAAGTCACGCTCGCAGGAAGGCTTCACAAAATCGTAAAGCCTTGATTATTGCTATTTCGAAATCGCGCACGTGCCCGCGGTGGTCGTGAAAGTGAAACCATCTCCGAAATGGGAACTTTTCTCCCGCACCTCGTCAAAAGCAGATTAGCCGTGACGCAATGGCCGCGCGACTCCTCTGGCTCGGTAATTAAAATATGTCGCTGTTTAATTATAAAACGTTTTAGTTTTGCCGCTTTTCTATTGTTTGGCTTGGCAATAGATAATTGCTTTTCAGCCCACTTTTGTAGGAAGTGTGTTTCTGGGTGCTCGTTTCGAATCTCGCAAGATGAGTATGAACTGTACCAAAAAATACGTAACGCTTCCGATTATCCCATAGTGTTGAACAGGAATACACATTTTCATCAAATTCAGTTCGGATAATCGAATATTATGTTGACTGGCGGCTCTTGCACAATTTTCGTAAAATGTTGAGTTCTCTTCAATACAAATACAAAGTTTAACTGTAGCCTTAACCCTTTTATAGTTTCGCGAAAAGTATTCTCCGAACGGTATATGTTTATTTCTTTTAATATAAAGTTTTATTGTAAATTCTGTACGGGTGAATAGATAAACAAGAAGTTTAAGTTGATTTTAGAAACTGTAGGTAAACACTTATGAACAGTTTTTTCACGGAAGTTGCAATCCCCAGCGATCCATTTTACCTTTTTAGAAAGTAAGGTCCGGAATATCAAATTGTGCTTTTCTTATTTTAGCATTTTTGATATCACCGGGTCTATCATTTTTTTCCCGGGGAGTCGTATATTCTTTGCAAGAAATTCCAGTCTATAAAAAATCCTATTATTTTAAACAGACATCTAGACCCAATATAGAAACTTAGACGTTCGTATAAATTTATAAAATATATTTTATGTTGTATATATTTGATGATAAAAATAATTTTAACTTCACTGTCGCAGGTTCAAAAATGTGAACACATTGAAGGTGTCCACGATAAACTGGTTTAATTTAAACTAACGCCTCTATGACACGTACCGTGAAATTCCACGTTGGTTTACTATTTAATTAAATAGTTCTCAAGGGCTTTAAAGTATGGAGGTTTTTTTTTTTTTTTTACACCAGAACCTATTTATAATTGAAATGCTTTCGCTAAAGGGAATCACTCCCTATAAAATTATTTTATTGGGCTCCTAACCATGCAGCTTATCATATTAATTTGGTCTGAATCTCATATTAAAAATACTTACTAATTGTAACAAAAGAAGTATTATTTAATTTTAAATGTTTGTATGTTACGTTGAAATTCTTACAAAAACAAAAATATCCTAAAATTGATAATTTCACTGACAATTTCGGATGAATTATTATTTATTGTATCAACTCTTTATGTAATTAAAATATACGCTGGTGAACAGTCTAATTTTTGTAAATTGGTATAGTATTAAATAAATTCACAAATTATTTCAATCATTGAGATAATTAGAAAAGAAAAACAATGAAAGCATTCATTCGGCGAAAATACAGTTTGTAATAAACATGCTGCGATGATTTATTAAATGTATAATTATATTATATGCACGAATCTCTCACTCTCACAGGGCTGCCCCCACTCGTCTACCGGTGTATGGCCAGCTTTATCGTATAGTCATTCCAGTCGTGTCTCTTTATTGTATGTAGTTCCATCGCTGTGTCTAGTTTTCCGGATACCTTTTTTTTTTTTGTTCTTTATTAAACTGGCATGTTCGACACTAGTTTCTAATTTATCATTGAGCTTTCGCATTACAGTCGCAGAAAGTTACCAAAGTGCTAAAGTTATAAGTTGAAACAGACGTAGCGAGCCCCCGGAGGCCGCGCCGTACCACACTCGCTATACACGCCATGCACACGCCACACGTGCTAGTGTTGGCCACAATCGAGCATTCACTATCGAATAATCGATTTTAAAAATAAAAGAAATCATAATTATCAAATAAATAGGCGTTTTAGTATATTTCGGTAATACAAATAATGTATGCGAGCCGTCGTCGAAAGTCAGGATTCGGATAGTCATTAAACATTTATTCATTATACAATGTAATATTTAGAGTTCACTCAGTCGATAACGCTCATCACTAGAGCAGCCATAACAGTACGTAACTATTTGGACCGCTTCCTAGTGGGTCTTCCCGAACTTTTATCCCCGCTGTGTTTCAGATAAATAAAACGGTCCGTACTCAACTGGCCTTTATATTATTTACAAGTTGGTTGTGAAACTCGCTGTTTCCTTTTTTTTATTTTTGATCGAGGAAACTGTGGTAAATTTATTTTGTTTTCGTGCTTGTCTCGCCGTGAGGTTGTAGCGATGTTCATGTAACCTGCAACAATACACAATTGGCTTGAAAAGAAATATATACGCCCGATTGTACACCAATGCGGTTCTTTACTGAGCATTCATAAAAATAAATTAAATCAAACCTCTTGATGACTCACGCCGTTTTACACCAAGATCATAGAATAATTTAATGACTAATGTATTGCACGTTTAAGGCTTTTCTTTTTAAATTCCAGAAGCAAATCGAAATATACGTCTTTATCCATCGTCCTTTTTTCTTTTGATGAAGACGTACCCTCTTTTTTGACATCTTGATTTGGTTCGAATCAGTCAGCCCAATCCGGTTAATCCGCAATGGCGTCCTTATTAAACTCCTTCAAGTCCAACCCACGGTTCCACGACCTCCGCTGAAAAAGCCAATCTCCAAGGTTAATTACAATGTAAGCGGTGAAAATTTCCTACCCCGGCGTCCGCCATAAACTTCCTTTATTTAGCCAAGAGACATGCAATAAGTTTTAATTGCTTTTTCGGTTTGCGCTACGTGCCCCGGGACCGAGTGCCACGGATTTTTTTTTTTAAATCTTTTTATTCGGTCTTTTGACACAATGCGGCCGCAGCGAGGGAAATGAAGCAATTGCAATCGATTTTTCCAACACGAAGATTGCTCTTGTTTTCGTCTGCTTCAAGGTCGTGGAAATATTAAATTTCACTTGCAATCGACTGCGAAACCTTGGAGATACATTTTTTTTTATTTTTTTTTTCTTAATACGCAATGCGGCCGAGGCAGATTAGTGATCAGTGACAATTGAAATCGAATTTATATAATATTATTGTTATTGTTGTTGTCATCTGTGTCAAGGTTGTAAAAACACTGTATATCACCTGTGTTTGTGTCCGATAGTAAACCCGAGCTTTCTATCGGTAATTAGTTTTTTTTCTGCGGAGGTGGTAAACAGTGAAAAGTTGTCAATCTCGTGAACTTATTAAATGTGGCGTATGCTTTTCTTTTTATCTGTGTCAAGGTCGGGAAAATATTATGTATCACTTGCGTTTGTGTCAGCAAAACCGCGGTTTTGTATATTTTGCTGCGTCATCGCAATAAATGTGTGGGCACCGCATAATGTAACCTAATTTTAACCTGGCGTTACGACTTATTACGTGTTGATGAATTTTCACACGTTTTTTAATCACCTTAAATAATTAGTACTTAAATGTCACAATATTACGATACAATATATTTAGATGTGTTAGCTAACATTATCAAATACCCTTTAATGCTTGAAAGTTGAACTTGTTTATAGCATAATACGTATTAAAAAAAAATAATTAAACTATCCATTTGTGTACGTGAGATAACGTATTTCACAAAAAAAATACTAGTCATAATAGAGAGAAACGTATTTTAAATAAAATATTATATTGCCTAACCCAGACATTTTTTTTAAATTTTACTATAAAAAATTGCTAAATGGTTTTGTAATATTTGGATTATACCACGTTTAGACTATCCTGAATACTAAATAATATTTGTATGCTCAATTAACATGAAGATATTTTAAATTATATCACGGGTATTTATATTATTTATTATTGATTTCATCACAATGAGTAAGTCAAACTCATTTATAATATTGAGTTTAAAAATGTTACGACCATCTTGAATTTTACGATACCTTTATAGCACAAAAGTGCTCTCGCTAATAAAGATAAAAATTATTGCCTCCTTAGAAAACATTTGATTTTTCTTAGAATTAAGTAATAAAACTCTAGCTAAAATAAAATTTTCATTATGCGTCTGTTTGAGTACATTAAAAACGCAATTACTTTGCCGTTATTTGTGACGTTAAAATTAAATTAACTTCGTCTCTAACAGCTTTTTGGAAGTCCTCCTTACAAACTTAGTCTAAAATAAATAATTTTAGTGCAGTCATTAAATATTTTAATTTTCTTACGATTTCTTTACTTTATGAAGCTGCTCAAAAATTCATATTTTTTCAGGTGCGAATTTCGACTTAACCAAAAGTCGAAATTCGCATATTAACCTGCATATTTTAATTTCTTTCTGTTCAAATGTGCAAAAGTATGTTGTGTTTTAGGTTTTTTTTTTATTAGATTTCATTCGAATTTTTTTCTTTGATTTTTCACTTTTCATTTTTTGAAATAATAATAAAAAAATTAATTGACAATACATTTAATTATGTATATTTAAAATAATTATGATAAAAACAAGGGATACAAATATTTTCAAGAAACGAAAACATACAGATGATATTAAAATTCTTTACATATTTAGTTTTTTATGTTTTTGTAGACTCGGATATTCACAGAGTGAATTTATAATTAAAAGATCTCTCAAGAACAGAAGCTTTCTTGTTTTAAAGAAAACAACTACTAAGTGCTCCGCCAGACAGACAAACAGACGGAAAGTTGGATAAAAGAAGTATCTTTCATACAACTTTCCGTGTTTATAATATTTTTGCGATCGAATAAAATTAATTTAAAAAAACCTGAAATACCTTTTAAATCTGCCACAATTTAAAACTTCCTCACAAAATAATAGAATATCATCATCGTTTCACATGACTGTTGCAGTACTAAGATATCACGATATTTTAATCACCGTATTGGGATCTTACAGCCATATTTATTTTTTACTATCTTTTGATTTGTCATATCTTCGATTTTGCTTACGAAAATTATCATCAAAAACTATTTTGATTATTTTGGATATAATTAGCCGAATCGAATATTACTTTCAATATTTTGGTAGTGAACGTTTCAAATATGAAAAGCGTCAGTACTCATTACAATTTTTCAGTAGTCTCCTAGGCTTGTCTCCTTTTTGTAGCAATGAATATTAATTAGTACATTGTACAATAGATTGTAATTAAATTAATGCTTGTTTTTTTTTTTTTTTTTTAACGTAATAATTTCCAACATCCTTGTTATGGGCCAGAACACGCGTCGGTAATGGAACGAAGCGAGTGCTTTTCCAAGTGAGTAAACAAACGCGAGTGGGAATCGAAGGGGCCAGAGCCTGCAGGGGCGCTGCACCAGGCCTCGCCCTGCACCAGAAGGCCCCGCGCCAGGGGCGGCGAACCTTTTGCATCTAAATTCATATGTCAACTGCAATAATTTGACTATTTTTGAGTGTGATCGCTATAGCCCTTACAAGAGCTTCGTCAATTTGAGCGAGCCCTTAAAAAAATAATAATACTTGCTTCGTGTCATGATATCATCGAAAACAGTTTAAATACACCTGCTAAAGAACAGTTGTATTATATTTATCTAATGCCTTCCTCAATCAGTTCTTTTATACATACGAAAGAGTCATTTTATACCTACTATAAATATTTTTTATGTCTCTAAATAAATACATACGATGGTCTAATATGTATGCTGGAGTTCTTCAACATCAACATCGAAACTCGGATAATTTGAATGAGAAATGTATTAACCACCCTTCTCTCGAATGCAAGACACGGAAGGTGAGAATGTGCCCAAGCAATTAGAAGCTATTAGCAGCAATGAAGCACTCCGTCGCAAGCACTCGCTTGTTGTGTGCAAGAAAACAGCGGAAAGTTTTTCATTATCTTTAAAATTAATTTCACATGCTTGTGCCAGTACAATCAATACATCAGACCACGTAACCATGGAGCACAGTGTATGGAAAATATTAGGAAAACCATTCAATAAGTGTGGATATAACGATCAAGAAAGATGGTATGACTTTTGAGACTCGCCTATAAAATATGTACAACCACGTTGGCAGTCAAAATTTTAACTAAAAAAACCTGTATAAGTACTCGTATAAAATGTTCAGTCAGTTTTATTTGATCGAAATGTTTTGGTTTTTATTGTTTTCGCTGTGGTGCGGATGTCTCGTTTGCCTGCTTGTCCTGGAGTCATCTCGGAAGTGAAAGTTGGACCGCAAATGTGGCCCACGGGGCCCTAACGATCTGCTTCTAAATATGCTAATTATTCAGCCCGCAACCGGGAGACGAGAGATCCTCGCGACGGAGGCGGTCCATCTTCAGCGCGCTGCTACCTTCCCATTTGCATAGATTTAATGCTAAATTTTCTTTTGAGGTTCCCATGAACGCGAAGGTACTCAATTTCTACTCGACTGTCTGTCAAGGCGCTCTGTCTCAACTTTACGAATGTCATTATTGTTCTTGTCGTTATTATAATCGAATTAGTTTATCTTCACTCCACGAACGCAGAATACCCGAGAACAAGAAATCTCACCGTAGACATGTTTTGACTTTTGGCAATATTTTAAATTATGATTTTTATGTAGGTCCTTTTTAAAATATACTCATTCCTGCATCTAAATATTACATTACAGTTAATATAAATGCAGCTTTATTTATTAATCTATTTACAAACATATAATGAGTCAACATAGAGTTGTACAAATTCATTGAGCAATTATTATCATACTTAACACAAATTTTGTTTTATGTAAAATTGTAGGGAATTTAACAAAACATAATATAGTTAAAATAATTAATACATGTTTTCATATTAAAAACCAAGTAAGTTATTCAAATGCTTGTCGCTTTTATATATATATATATATGAAATCATGTTGAAAGCAATAAACCTTAAACTGTATTATTGCGACTAACTTCGCTGTTTTATTATTTATTTCATGTTCGGTCAGTGACTCGAACCATTGACTCCTAACTCAGAACGAATCACTGAATTGTGGATTCCCTTCTTTTCAAGAATAATTTTTGCTTTCTGAACGGTCGAATCCGGCCGCGTGACTTCCAGGCGCTCACGACTCACGACTCACGACTCACGACCGCCGCCAGCCGTAACCGACAATCGCAAATCAGAATCAGACCTCCTGCTAATTCATTAGATTCCCACTCGCGGTTTTGCTTCAGATGCAGTTTTTTCGCGACCTCGGGGTATTGTTAAGAAAAAATTAGGGTATTTAGTAAGCGATTTTCTCTGCGAGCAGTTTTCGAGAAACCGGCCAAGGTTGCGTGCGCCACGGATAATGCTTAAAAAAAATTGTGCCATCAGTGTAGATTTGAATATTGTTAATATTAATAAAATAAAAATAAAACAATTTTAGTTATATTTTTGTAATGGCCGCACCGAGAGCCCGAAATAACAATAAGAGTACGCGTGGACGCCGTTTTGTTGAGCTCGTTTTGTATTAATATTTCAAATAAAACTCAGTTTGATAGTGCCAACGCGAAAGGTTGGCAAAACCGGTCACCAATAAAAATCATAAAAATGGAATTCCACCAAGTACCCTCTGTCAAAATTAATCATTACTCGTTTGTGTTCGCATATTGGTGTGGCCATTTTTAAAAGCCTCCTGGATAATATTTTTATTTTTTTTATCTCTAAGACCTTCGCTCGTATAATTGTTTCGGGCAATCTCGATTAGATTTAATGAGGATTACTCCTTTTTTTTTTCCCAAATCAAAACATTGCGTTCAATCGCTCTGAATTAATTATTTCCTATTATTAGAGTTAAATGCTTCAAACTGACGGAACTATTACTACTATATTAAGTAATAAATATTTAATGCATAAAATAATAATATTAAAATTTATTTCGTTTCCATTGCCATTGCTACATAAATTATTCTTATTTAACAGAAATAATCATATACATGGCTATTTCTAACATAAATTTTTATTTTAGTTAATTAAATAGTATTTTTGTATAGTGTAAAAATATTTAACTATAAACGTTATATTTCAAATCTTTTTTTTTTCTTCGTTATATTGAGTTTACAAGATATAAAATCATATATGTTTACATCCTATTCGCGTGTGCGCAACACTTGAAAAATAAGACACAAACATTTAATTAGCTTCGCTTAACGTTCGTTTACCAAACTTTAATCGTTACCATACCAGGCCGGTTTTAATAGTCAGGTATTCATTTTTTTAATCGAGTAAGGAAGCGGCCGTCGAGCAAACGTCCGCTTTGGGAGTAGATGCCATCGTCGTGTTCAGACGGACCCATCACAGAGCCGGGGTGGGCGGAATGAGATGACGGAAGAGAGCCGAAGATCCAGCAGAGGATCGGATTATACTGGAGCAGACCTCTCTGTCGGAGAACAGCAAAAAAACGTGAAGTGGCATTGTGATAGTGGATGGATGAATGGATGAAAGTAAAAGTGAGGCACGACTCGGTGCTTATATTCCCATAAAGTTACGTTGAGACATACAATAGCCGTGAACCCTCTCCTTGTGTTATTGTGGAAAATCAATTTTTTTTAATATAAACTACACAAATATTCAAGATCAATTCAGAATTGCTTTTTTTTTTTTTTTTTTTCATCAACACGTGTCGCTTCTCTCTGAAATTCCGCGAGGAAGTAATATTTTCAATTGCTTATTATTTTCTATAGATTGTTTTCAGGCATTCGGAGTTCGACATCTTGCAAAGAAAAAACGTTTTCAATTTGTTACATAAATGAAGGAAAAAAATGAATTGGTAAAAATCGAAATTCCACTTTTCACAAGTCAAAATACGCACTTTTGGCAAAAATAACTCCCTTTGACAGGTGAATGAAGCAACCCTCATCGTGCCGCGTATTACGCCATTTATTATATATTCACGTAAATTAAAACCATTGAGTTTTGTGCTGTGGTTTGTAATTATTATTTTTTCAATATTGTAACATAAACATTTATAATTTCTCGCATAGAACAAGCAAAAAACAGTGCAGAATTGAAAAAATAATTTTTAAAAAACTGCTCAAACTCAATATCAGCGCCTGATATTTTGTTTTTCTTTAGTTAACAATAATAGCGCAGACCTTCGCATTTGCGTTTTTAAGATTTTTTTTTTTTATTTGCCGTTTATTCGATTAACTCGCTGCTCGACAAGTCATTATTATTAATCGTTTTACTCAAACTGCAGCTCGGTGTTGACGCGACTGGACGCCGTTAAACACGCATCGGTCGGACCAGAGATCGAGCGCACTTCTTACTGCCGGTCCGCTATCGGCGACACACTTACATATATTCTTTTCCATGAACGGATACACACATAATGCACATATGCTGTTTATTTACAAACTCGAGGCTCAAAGAGGCTTAATCGAGGTAAATACGGCTAATGTATTCCACTCGTGTCCGACGCTTCAAAGAGTCACATCTCAAATCCACGAGTATCGAATAACGAAGTCATTTTAGTTTCATATATAATTACGTTGAAAAATGATTTGACCGTAAATATATCGGTGTTTTTTTTATTTATTGTTTAATGGTGACTAGATCATTCACATTTGCGGGCTGCAGCGGTGTACACAAGGAATGGGAGAGGCTGCAGCCAGAGTACAGATTTTAATAACGTTTTTGCATCTGCATTACATACGTATTTATTTTTTATTGTTGTTGCATTTCTGTACATTTTTTTTTCTATTAATTTCAATAAACAACCCTCTCAATTAAATATGTGATGAAAGAATGCATATTTTTATGACTTTATGTAATATAAACTACCTTTATTATTATTAATATTTTTCAATAAAATACTTGAGTGATTTTCCACATATTCTTCAATACTTTTCGTGATCTCTGTGTTTGATAATGCCAACACGAAAGGTTGGCGAAACCGGTCACTAATAAAAACGAAGATGTGGAAAATCACTCAAGTATTTTATTCAAAAATATTATAATGGAATTCGACCAAGTACTCTCTGTCAAAAATATTAAATTTCTTTATTATTATTCATATATTTCAAAGCATTTATTTTCAAATTTAGTTATATTAATATCAGACTTCTAACTATATATTCTAGCGAGTTTTTTTTGTTTGTTTTTATATAAATTGTGTTTTATTTAAATTTTGTACTGTTGGAGATTGTTTGGTTGTTTAGTTTTTATTATCAAAGACTATGTACGAGAGACATCCTTAACCGGACAAACCGAGTTAAGAATCACCTAGAGAAAAGCTAGGGAGCGTAATGGAAGGAAATGGTGTTAGGTATTTTCAGAAATAATCTTGTTTGTACGTGAGAGGAAACACACTTCGAGGATATCCGTCTAGAATCAAAGTGGTAAAGATTGCATTGGCGTATGTATAGACATTTAATGTACTTTTTATTAAAAGATATGCTGGTTTATGTAGGGAAGCACTGAAAATATATTTATCTTCATAAATGACACAACGAGATCGCTCAGTGCGTAGTAGGCGAGTTCGCATCCTCGGGGGCCTCAGCCATCAGGTTTTTGCGTCTTCAGTACCAAGATCTGCCTGATGCACCAGCTGGAAGACCATCGCCTGCGCTAATCGTATGCAATTACACCCGAAGACGGTTCGGTCCACGCACCCTGTAATGACTCGCCATTATGCGGTCACAGTGGCCGGGCAGATGACTGTGATCGCCCGCAAATCGCGATGTATTTATTCGTTTTTTTTTTTTTTGTGTAATACTTTAATACTCTTTATTGTCTTTTAAACTTTTCGGTTGTTTGCCCGCAGGTGCCCGTTGCGCTGGGTGCATGCGTCGCTCGTCATGACCTTGCACTGGTGGATGCACTGGTTCTGGATCACCAGCCTGGCTCTCTCGGGTAAGTCTCATCAATTATTTTATTACATATTTGAATTTTTCTTAATAGATTCAGACTAATTGTGGCTTAATTTCATCAATAAATTTCAATGCATAATTTTTTTTTTTTAAATCCAGTAATTAATTATTTACTCAGTTGTTAATGTTCAATTTATAAATCGATTGCCATATTTGTTTCTCCAAAATGATTTAAAAAAAATAAAATCTGGTGTTCAGATAGGTGGATTTATTTTAGCTTGTAGGTAAAGTGAATTGTAATTGTCAATCAATTTTTACTCGAATCTCACGATTATAAAAACAAATATATTATGCCTATTTCAAGAATCCAAGATCACTAATATAAAGAGAGATATAATTTTGACCAAATCTTTCACAACAAAAGTCACAACTGGACCCACACCTGTTTTTAGTTAAGTCGTAGATCGCGAATGGAGATATATACCAAGGCTGTACACCAGAACTTCAAATAACCACAAGGAAGTAGATTATATCACTGGTACACTAAACGTGTAATTTAGAACGGGAAATATCATAGTCGAGATATGACACACTTCCAGAACAAACTTCTTCCCGACGAATGCACCGGAGCGATCAAAATAAAGCTCGGTTCTTTGTGATCATTTAAACTGATACAACGTATCTTCAGTCCATGCATGTATAATTGCCTCGAACCTCACGTCCTGTATTGCAGTGGTGCCCAAGATGTGGCTCGCGATTTTCGCCTTTTCAACTCGGACATGGATAATTGTTATGCTTCCAAATTACTTGCTTTTAAAAAAAATATATATTTGACCCGTACAAAATTTTTGATTCTCAATTGGCTCGGGCCACGTTAAATGTGAGCATGATTATCGCTCTGGTAGTAACTGTTGGAATCAGGGAAACTAATGTGTGCAAAAACTCCTCAGCCAGAGCGGGCCGGATCGAATGGCTTCAGGCCCGTTTGTTTATAGCTTCACGCTGCACGTCATAACCATCAATTGACGATTTCATTAAATTTTATTCTTACATAATTTATTACCCATGACATTACGTTAATGATATACCTGAGCGAAAACGTACGTGCTAGAGATGTGCATAATCGAAAAACTTTTAAATCGATTATTTGAAAATTTTTTTTCAGTTTGATTTTTCTTACCCGACAAAATATTGTCTCCGAATGAGACATCCTACTATTTCAATTTTTTTAAAATATACATCACATAAATATCGGTGTCGATTCTGCGATCACAGTCTCTAAAACACAATTTTAAATTTATATATTTGTTTTATATTCGGCCAAAATCTATATTTACTGTACGCCTCTGAAAATAACACCAATCCCTTATACTCGTAATCACATGAATTCTTGTTAGTATTTGGTAGTTCTCCGTTTTTAATGATAATATGTCGAAGAATCTTCATGTCCAACTAATCAGGCGAATTTATGCTCACCATATATATTTTTTTTATCTCGTAAGCAATTTGAGTTTTATTTATTGTTATTACTAAATTTACCCAATCGATTGCTGAATTCAATCGACTATCCGACGGTGTCCATCATTAGATCGCGTGTTGAAAATTTTGATATGCCCACGTCAAACGCGACCCGAGATGGTCAACGGCCGGCCCCCGCTTCAGGATGGACGATCGTCTCCGGGTTTCTCACAGGCCAACTGTATCAGGGAAATCGCCATTTTGTACTCCGGAAGCTCCATTAACGAAGTCATGACGAAGAAATATCTTTCAGCTTTAAAAAGGATATCTGTGTATCAAAGCAAATTTCGGATTGTAGTTGCTATAACTGCTTGTCCTTGCTTCGAGTCTAGTGATAAAATTAAATATCAATACCATGCAAACTGCTATTTTAGTAGCTATATAATTGTTTGTTAGGTTTTTATAAAATACGAATCCAAAAATGTATCAAACGTGATGCATTTTTGACTGCGTCCAGCTCGGAATCACCTGTAAATAAGTCACAGAATGACCGCTGCGTGAACTCTAAATCCGTAATAAAGTGCTAGAATTGAAAACTCTAATTGCGGATCATTATTGCACGTGCTCGGGGTGACCCCTGGGAACTTGAACCTTCTAAGACTTCGCCAATAATTGGATCAGCAGTTTTGCTGGACGATCGGCAGCGCTGTGACCAGTCCCCAGGTGTCCGCGTCGGTCCAACGTCGCCAGAACCAATAACATAACCGTTCGATTATAATATCAACCTTTCATCTTCTTGGCTTTTCGCGTGTATAAAAAAAAAACGTTGTAACCGAAAGGACTGTAAAAAAATATTATGCGTGCATTGTTATTGAATTCCACGAGTCATTTGTACAATAAGAGCGTGTCCATGTTTGGTGCTTGACAGTGACCGTATCTGCAATCTGGTTCCGGGTTTATTCCGCGACGAATTCTTGCATCTCTACGACTTCGCTAATCTCCGCTTTCCGTGTCTCGCGGCGTGACGCTTTCCTGTACTTTATCCTCTGCTAACTCCAGCGACAGGGCTGCGCCCAACGCCATCAAGAATCTTAATCTCTGCTTTCCGTGCTATTATTTTATTGTATAATCACTCAACCTTGTTCGGTACTGGTGCTTCAGCAGTGACAGATCTCGAATTCCGCTCCTTGCCTAGCACATAATTTCAATTTCACTCTGGACAATTTCATCGGAGTATGATTGCACTTATTGTGAAGCACCGATTCCATTTGTCTTACCAATAAAGCTGAGCTAGCTCCCTTGGCAATAACATTGAACCAACTATATAACTTACGTTTTAAGTGTACTGTCATTTAACCTGCTTTTTCGTGGGTTTTGGGTCAACTACTTTATAATATGATTGTAGCGTTGAGCAACAGCACCACCCAAATCACTCACCTTTTTTTTAAGCTTAGTCTTGCTTTAGGCAATTCCGTCGAACCATGAATCCACTTGCTGTGACAAACTGATTTCCAATTTTGCACAGCACTCACATGCTTGGTATACCGTCATCTAACTGACTTTTTTTCTTGGATCTTGTCTTAGGCAAGTCCGTCAGACTATGAGTTCACCTGTTGTGACAAATTAATCTCCAACTCGTTTAGCCGGTCTCTCTCTTCGATCTTCCTCCGGTCTATTTGATCTGAATGTAATTGCGTTTATTGTGACGAATTGGTCTCCGTTTTCTGCGGCATCAGCGCTGGTGTCGTAACCCGCAGCAGTCCATCGCCTCGCGCAATGTGGCCGAGATCCACTTCCTCGGACGGCTGATCGATCGCCGGCACCCTCCTCCCGTCTCCGCCCATGGCCCCCTTCCCCGCGGCCTGCACACTCGCGTGCCTCTGCTACTTTTCTGCCGGTTTGTGACACCCGCCCACGATGGCTCCAATCAAATAAATAATCAAATGACACAAACGGTTCTCACGTGATAGCGCAAATAAAAATCGGAACACGGGGGGGACTCGAACCCGCGTTCCCTGGTCACTTGACCCGGCTGACCACTGTCACTGGGCGAGAATTTTAATCGTCATTTGCAAGTTTTCACTGTGATCGCGAGGACTTAGTGCAAAGCCCCTCGAGTGTGATTACACAAATAAAAAACCTAATTAATATATAGTCATAAATAATAACGGTTTTTTAAGGTAGCAGCTTTAAAATGCTGTTGGCTGATTTACAATCTGAGAACAGAGCGAGTCGAGCATCGCTATACCAACGTTTCAACGTTTAGATTATTTATATAAATTGTGACAACATGAAATACAAGTGTTCGGATAATTGAGTATCAGTTTTGGAACATACTCGTAAAATTCTAATTAGTTAGATTCGGAAAGTATATCTCAAAGTCATTAAGCCGGTGTTGGGATAATCGAATATACAATATAAGGGAACGTGTAAAATCTTTTTCTCGATTGTACGATTGGTGATATTATTTTGACTTGTTCGAAATAGCGACTATCAAAACGAAATCTATCGAGAATTTATATTTTGAAAATATTTTGTTACAGAAAGTCAAAATATTGAAATTCCCAAAGTCGTTCGCTCTCGGAAATTGAATCCACAGGTGATGGCGATTGTGATTTTCTAACATCGTTTCGGGCGCGTTCCGACTACTGTAACCGTGTCACTGTAACGCGAACTAAACAATGGCAGAAGGTAACCGTCGTCGCACCCGCGCCCAATTCCCAAGATCGACAAGTTCCAAAACACCCGCAATTACTTTTTACTATTCATCCTCCGCGGGTCGGTCTCGTGGCAGTTAGCGATATCGAGTGTTTGAATTCATTTCCAGTGGGCGTCTGCGAGAACGTCCTTCCCGCGGAGCCCGCGCCCTCGGGAGGCGCCGCCAACCGGACGACAGACACCAGAGCGACCGGCGGGACTCTCTCCGTGGTCCTCGGCGGCCCCGTCGGCCTCGGCGTGGTCCTCCGCACCCCTCCGCCCCGAGCCCCTAGCGCTGCGCCCCGCGAGCCCAAGGCCATCGGCCTGCCCCCGCCCCCCGACGCCACCGCGTCCACCGCGTCCACCGCGTCCGGCACTCCTCCGCCGCCGCCCTCCACGATGGCCTCGATCACCAGCAACGCGACCGTCGCCAACGAAACGACCGCGGACGCTTCCGATGACGCAGTCGGGACGACGTCCCCGAACGTGACCGCGGCGATCCCCGCCACCGAGCCGACGGTCGCCGACAACGAGACGATCGCGACGACGCTTCCGGAGACCACGGCGGAGGACGGCGCGGCCGCGACCTCCGGGGCCGAAGTGTCCACGGTGAGGGCGCTGTCGCTGGAGACCGGCGTGGGCAGGAGGGCGGCCGCCGTGCCCGCGGGGGCTCCACCCTCGGCGCGGGGCGAGGCCGGGCTGGACGCGGGGGCCGTGGCGGGCATCTCGCTGGGGGCGCTGGCGCTGCTGGGGCTGGCCTCGGCCGTGTCCTTCGTGCTGTACCGGCGGCGGTACCTCAACAAGCCGCAGACGCTCAACGACAAGTGCTCCAACCCCGACTCCAGCGGCTACATCGACGACAGCACGGTCAGGGTGAGCGCAACAATACTACCCCCTCCGGTGCGGAGCCCGGCGCTGTCCTCTCGATAGCGCCGCACTCTCCCCCGTGTCTCTTCTTGTACTGTATTAGTAAAAATAATCCGCACTCAACGGGGTACTAATGTTTAGTCTGACAGATTTGAACCTTTAAGTAGTTTATTGGTCAAATTTTTTTCTAATTTAACTTTTTTACTTATCCATACTATTTACTTGCCTAATTTATTTATCATGCAGCATCACGGGAACACTATAATATTTACAATATTTTTTTAAATAATGTCAAAACTAATCACTTTTCTGAAAACTTATTTTGTCATTCGTCCATTCGAATGACACATTATTAAACTTAATATATAATAGTGAAAGGTATAAGGAACTTGGCTGTCGTAAAAATCAGGAATCCAGCAGAGTTCGAGGGCTCGAACACCTCAGGACGCAGCAATGGATCCAATTGCAAACTGTGGCAATAGCTCCCACAGTCTCCTCTGTGCGGACAAACAGTCCCGAGTCTGGATTATGACCAAATTCACAAATCAAATAAGTTCATAAATACATTGAAAAAATCATTTCGTTATGATAAGCACAAGTCTTAAAAGAAGTCCTTCATCTTGCAATTTATATGCTTCTTAACAATGTATTGAGCATGCACTTATCTTGACTTTACGCTTGCGCCATTTTATTTGTTATCTCTTTCTAACTGTAATTTATTTCCTAACTATAAGTTCCAATAAGTAGTAAATTGGCACATTTTCAATAATATATATAAACAACCAACTATGCCGTCCTCTTTGATCTTCCAACTAAATTTACTCTCTTCTTTATAATTGCAAAAGGATCCAAATTAATTCTAGATTTTTGTAGATCCTATATTATATGATATATATATATATTATATTACTCTGTTACAAATGCACACGAACAACCAATAAAATATATTTGAATAGCACACCTTTTATTTTAGGCTATACAATATTTTTTGTATACAATAAATATCGTAATGTCACGTGCATTGAAAACACATATTCAATTTAATTTATATCTCGTTGATTTCCGTTTTCAGGAAAACTCTGAAGAGATGTACAGTCTAGACAATGACTCCTTCCTCAACTCGCTGGAGGCCATGACCATCCAGAACTACTGGACGGACAGCGTGAAGCACACAAAGCTGTGACCCCTCCACTCGTCCGACCATTCCATCTCGCTCCTGCTGTACAGCCCCGTGGCCGAGTCGGAGGAGTGAGGTTATCTCCACTAAGAGGAATTGTTCGGATTTGTAACGATCGGTACTTAATGTATCAAATCAAATTGTGCTGGTCTGCAGTTTTTACTAATGTTCGTATCATATTCTTTGAAAGGCGATCAGGGATCGTTTACACTAACGGCCTTATGTCTATGAGAATTTCGCTGTCTCAGGCTCTAAGTGTAACCGACTCCTATCATGCAAATATTGGACATTGGCAAGTAGTAGTTTTAAATATCTTTTTTTATAAACAGACTGTAGGCTTCAATTCAAACGTGACCAAGTCATAATACTCATCTTATAAAAATATATCTCAATCTGTGTAAAAGTATTTTTTTTATATATAGTATGACATGAGTTTGAAAAGTTTAAAATTCTATCTTGCTTATATGTGTAAATTTTGATATAGAATATCAACTTTTCCGTATTTGACTTGATCATGTTTGGTCCTATTATTTCATGGTATCGTAAAATATGTTTAATTTTAATACAGTATTCTTAAAGCGTATCAATAACAACTCAATTTATTGTAATAGTTTACTTATTTTTATTTTTAAAAATGTAACTTAGAATTATCAATATTCATGATGTGACTTTATGCATATTTTTACAGCACGTGTCACATAAATCAATAAGTTTTTTTGTACTCGCATAGAATATTTTAAGACTGTGCCTTTTCGGTGTGTGAAATCTTCGCAATCAAAGTGATTACTCTGGCCATCCAAGGTTTTGCACCGTTTTCATAAGAACTTTCTAACTATCAACGATTCACCATTATAAACTTACTATTCACCATTAAAAGCTAATGAACTGTATTAAAATTAATCAGAAAAAATTTGGATGACTTTTGCACTATTTGGGCAAAAAAATGCGAGCGCGCTTTATAATATCAACATGAATGATTTTTTTAATTGAAATATAAAGAAATGTGTAATTTTTTTAATTTCGTATGAGCTGTTTAACTTGTTAATAAAAGCTATTTTGATATTATAAATATGTGTGCTTGTAATAAAGAAGCTTAGAAGTTATTCTAAAAACTCTTTATTTTTATATAAATAATAACTGAAAAATATTTTACTATGCCGTACTTTTGATCTACGCATACCTGCCAATGTGTATATTTCCATCCCTACTGCAGACTCGGCGAATGTACTATAAGAATATAAGCTGAAAAATACATATATGTACAAATTATATAAAATCTAGCAATATTTTTATTAGCCAAGAGGTGATAGCATTTTATGTAGTAGCACATCCTGCAGGCGTGACCTGGTGAGGCGTGACTTTTGATCGTATTTTAGAGGTAACGTGGATGACCACTCTATTTTTCCAAATGTATTATTTTCATATATAAAGAGTAGCGAGTCGGATGCGGGATAGCAACTTGTTTTGATACTTATCCAATTCAAACCAAATGACGTTTGGATTTCGGTCGCTCTATTTTTAATAAGTGTGGAAAAATCTCTTCGGAATGCTTTATTGTTAATTGTTTTATATAATTTTCACCATATTGGTTGTTTTTTTTTTTGAAAAATGATAATATATTTTGTACATTCTCCAATTAAGCGTCCGCTTATTATTTACCATAGTGGCTTTATCAAGATTGAATTCTAGAAGCTGTGTATCAAAAATTTTAATGTGCAATTTTATCTATTAACACATAGTATAATAATATTATGTCTAAATTGTTTAAAATTAACGCTAGGAAGGTTTTCATGCGAAAGTTCACCTCTGAAGATCTGCACCGAGTGGAGACGCTCTGCTCCTCTACCGCTGCACCCACTAGCATTGTGTTTCTTATCGCACCATTTTCATTATTGCATTTAATGTGATCAAGTTAGCGGCACTCACGAGGGCTTAAACTATTATAAAATTACTTCAAAAAATTCAGTGTTGCTGAAGATGATAAATATTTCCTTTTTATTTGCAAATAAAGCCTTTGTGTTTTTCGACACCTAAAATAAATTGTGTACTTAAATATATTCACCAAATACTGGTTGCGGCGTCAGCCGGAGATCCTTGGAAAGTTTCTGTTTTAATCGAGTATTTAGGTGTTTACAAAATTGTTGCATCACAAGTTATGCATGATCTCAGTCATATTGATGAAATTTATTGTAGATTGTCATTGGCTGCTAATTTTAATGAAATAATCTATTTTCTAAATTACATTCCACTGTATTTATTGTTAGTTTTATTTGAATAGTGAGTAAGTGTTATTTTATAATACTAATTTTAGTTTTCTACGACATAACTCCTGCAATATTATCATATCAGATATTTACGATTTTTAATTATAAAATACTTTTATTTACATGACCAGTACTTAGATTTATTGATTGCATTTGTATCTATTTCATAGTAAATATTATATTTTAAAATTTAAAACATCAAACTGAATGATGTTTCAATCTTGGAGTCGTGCCGATTGGTTTTAATTTCAACCAAAGACTCGGTTTCTAAACTTCTTAGGGTGATATTTTTAAATTTATTTTCCCAACTTTGTTAAATTTTAAAAACAATCAGTGATTATTTGTATCTACTTAATTTACTATATTTTATTTAATACACTACCAAAATTTAATAGAGGCTTCGATTATTTTTTTATAATTTTAATATGAACTTTACATGCCATAGTAATCGTGAATTTTTTTTACTCTAAATAAATAAATCTGTTGTGGTTACGTGTGCTAAGTGAGCCAACGATCTTTTTAAATTTTTTAATGATTGCCATTGTGATAGACAACATCTTATTTGTTCTCAGACACATTTCTTATATATATATATATTGTATAAATAGTGTTCATTGCATTCTTAAGTGTGCTATGCTTAAGACCGCAAATGCTCGACCATCATCATTTACTATTAAGACTACAGTTAGCTTAACCATTCTTCTGTCTGCAGACTGCGCATTTGTTATATATCAAAGTAAATTTGTATAATTACTAGAATTATTCCCATAATATAAATGGCAATCAATATAAATCCAATTAAACCTATTAAACTGTGCAATTCTCAGTTTTATAAGGGACTATGTATATTATGTTTGAAGTTATCTTATCCATTCATTATTAGTTGTAGTTTTTGTGATTTTTCCAGTACCTACTTATTAACAAAATTATTGTTTTATAGATATAATTGTGTTTGTATGTGAGGTTATAACCAAGATGGTGTGATCCAAAAATAATTGTATTTTAATCATAACATTTGCATATTGTTGGCCAAAAATTCGTACTTTGGAATATTTTACATTCAACAATGTCGTTTTCTTGGTCTTATTTTTTTGTCTAGAATTATAAAATGGTCGCTTCACATCACTGTAAAAACATTTTTTTTTGTTATTGTGTATTCAATCAATGAATTCATAAAATAAAATTGAAAGAATGCAGGTTCATTCCAATTAAAACTGTAAGTACATATCTTTTACTAAATTTGTTGTTAACTAAAGAGAAATAATTAAGAATGTTGTTTCAATGTCATATAATTATATACCTAGATAGTCAATACATCACGAGTGAAATATATCTTCATCCTAAAGATCATTAAAATCTACAACAATTTGCCTCGTGTTTGATTTTAGTTTGTTATTTCTCAGTCCAGAAAAATGCTAGACACGCATACTTGCTTGTAAAAAGTCTTTTAAAATATGTATGTACCTATTTCAATACAAATAAAATTCATTTAGAAAAAATATGTATTATTATTTCAACTTACATTACATTGTTAGTAAATAATATTAAAAAAAAAAAAAAACATTAAAAATATCATTAAAAAAAAGTAAGGAACACACTTGTTTAACAAATATATAATTCTAACACTGAGAAACTGGCGCCTGAAACTACTCTTCCCAAAATCCAGAATAGGGACAAAAAAACTATTCAGAAGGAAAGAACTTTTCACAAAAAATATATCTGATAATTGGATTACACCCTTTAAGCTTTAACGAATGTTTGTTTTACGTGTTAATACCTGTAACATAACAATGACAAGCAATATTCACATTACCATTCATTGCCGTTACATGAATCTCAAAGTGCCAAAACCACAGCTGTGTCAATGTTTTTTTTTTAAGTAAAAGTGGTCAGCATTTTTGAATGTGTGAACAAATGCTTGAAACGACAGCTCCTCTTTGTGTACAGACACAAAACAAATAGTTGCCGGCCAAACTGAAACAGGCGCGAGCCCAAAACTCCAGTTTACGATTCACCTGTCAGTCCACGGTATTACCGCTGAGCCAACCTTATTACTACATTACACATTCTTATAAGAAATTACATTTAAAAAAAAAACAGCTTATGATTGCCTACTCAATACAAAACATATTAAAATAACAAAGTCTCCCAGACTGTTCGGGTAAATATTACAATATATATTTAATAATAAAAATTCATTAAAAAAAAAATGGCATCATGAATTAAATAGAAAGGACATGAGCAACAAAAAGTCTCTCCTGATCTATAAACTAAGTTTGAAAATTCAGCACGAGGCGGGTGCAAGACCACAGGGCCTGCGACCCTTTCGGTAAAGTTCAAATCAACAACTTTTCAATTCCTTGCTAAAATTTTCAATTTCCAACAACATTGATATCTTAATCAACCTAAGTTTTAAAATTACACATCAAACCTAGGCTCTGCAATATAATTAAGATAATAGTCTTTTGGATACATCATGTTGATTTCTTCACTTTGATATCGAAATTGTTTTGAGATGCAATGTTATCATTTGAATATATCAATATTATTAACAAAATGACAACAAAATATAATTAGAATGCATATAAAAAAAAACAATTTCATTATTTCTTAATAAAAAGAAATGTATTTCAATTATTGTACCCAACATTGATAAATAAATAAATTCTGGAAAAACGAGAAAAAAAAATTATTCACTTATACAATTCGATCATCCTTATTTAATTATATTGATGTCTTTAGAAATGTATAATTTTTAAACATGCAAGTTATTAAAATAACTACATTATGTATTAATAAACTTTAAAGTAAATTAAAACAATTCAATTTACTGAAACCATGCAGTAATAATACAATTAAAACGAAACATAACTTTTGTGAATCTAAACAAACGGGGAACGGGAAAAGGACGACAAAGAACAGGCGTTCGGTCATTGGAATCGCAATTCCGTAATTTCAGATTCCCAATCAAACCTCTAAAATCATTATACTGAATATTCCCATCCTTATTTATGTAAAAAATTAGATATTAATAATATATATATATATATAACTATAAAAGATTAAATCGCAGCAACATTGAGTTACAACAATTTCAAGTCATACAGTAAACTCAGGTATAACTTGCTTAGAACTATTAACATTCATGATGTTCACCTCGAAATCTAGTATCATTTCAATGTGTAGAGAAAGCCAGACGTTTTCAGAAAGTTGGATGAAAAAATCTATATTATAAAATAAAATATTCACTTTAACCACATCTCTCGAGGTTTAGTTTAATTTGGCGTATGATTGAATAACGGTTTTAATTCTTGAATATATTTTCTCAAACTCAACAAATTTTAACTTGAAATATTCCTTGCGATATATAAATTTTTAAATACTATAATTCGAGCAAACATATTTTCATATAAAAATAAAGACTAAATATACATGCATGTAGATAAAAAATGAAATTAATAGTACGAAAAAAAACATTCACAAATTTTATGAGAAACAGAATTGGTTTCTTTTTTTTCAACGGAGATAGTAAATAATACACAGTAACTACACAACACAAATAACCAATAATTTTTGTGATACTTTGGACAGTATTAATTTTAACATAAGACTACATTAACGTGAGGTACACAACGGCAGTAGCGGAGAAACGAAAAAATCAGATCAGATTTGCAATTTCAGCAATAAAAAGTGCAAGATGCGTTATAACAGAACACACCTCAGAGAGACTAGCGGCGAGAGAATTTGTAAATTGCGTGCAACTGGTTTGTATCTTAATTTTCTTGTGGTAATATTCTTGTTAGTCTCCAACTATAATATTCTTGTTAGTTGGAGTTCTTAAATGATAAATATTTATCCAAATCACTTTTTGACAAGGAATTCAAAAATGTTGAATATTCAATTTTATAATTTTCATTTGCTTCTTTCAGTGCCTTTTTGTACGACTTCCTTTCTTTTGGCGCCAGGTTGTTCCACGCTTCGTTCAGTTCATCCTCCGTCTTGAATTTAATCCTCTGCGTTTTCTTGACAGTTTTCGCAAACAGCTTGATCGGCAGGCTGAAAAAACGCAATATTTATAGTGTTCAGGTTCTGTGTGAAGTACACCATCTCCTGCATTACAACTTGAAAGGTAAAAGTTTCTAATTTGATTTCGAAACTAAATACGAAATGAGTTAAAACGTGAAAATAATTTTACATAATTGAAATGCTCACACATCTAGACTCGGCAGTTCACAAAATAAATGTATACAGTTCTCCATTTCAAGAGCTATGCTATGTAGCAGTGTACCGCACAGCATATCTTGTGATGCCATCTTAAAGATTGATGTAGGTCGAGATATTGATAAGGTATTGAAAAAATAATGATAACATACATTGGTGGCAATTTCGGTTCTCCGGTAAAGCGACTCTTTGTGATGAAACTGCCTTCACACGAGTCATCCATAGTTTGCTCCGATGCTTCGTCTTCTTCCTTAGACCTCTTCTTCTTGGATTTCCTTTGAAAACAAAAAATCTCATTGATAAACTAGTCGTGGCAAAATTTTTATTATAATATATTTTAATAATAGCTTACGGAGTGGAGCTGTCGTTGAGATCCGTAGATTCACTGTCATTAAATGATGCACTTTTGTTTTTCTTCTTTTTTTTATGCGATTGATCACTTTCGTCTCTGTCAAATAAACATATAATTATCAACTTAATCAGTCAATGTGAAACCAGTCCATTTTTTTTGGTTTTCAAATACTTACTCTAGCTGGCTTTCATGGACGCTCGGTGACTGATCACTTTGTTTATTCTTTTTATTTTTCTTTTTCTTTTTGGGCGAGAGGTTACATTCATCCCTGGAAAAGAAAATTAATTATTAAGCACTCATCGATGTTGACTTTTTTTTTTTTTTACTGTCGGCCCCGGGCTGCGCTTTGGTACTACTTCCGGGTGCCGACAGCTGGTCTTTTAATATATAATATAAAATATAATCATTCACAATTCATTCATTCGTGAGGGGGAGTTTCCCAGGGAGCGCACTTTTCGCTGTTCCCCAGTCTGCCTCCCCTCCCTTCTATTCGTCTCTGACATTCGTCCCTTACTATATATGGAGACAGCGTCTCCGTTAGTTGATGCGCTGAAAAACATGAAAGCTGAAAAGCATGAAAATGGTGTCTCGTGCTCTTCAGCTCTCGATCCTCTTCAGCGCCGTTCTTGTCTGGTCCGTGGGCTTCTCTTCAGGTCGGAGCTCTGGAGGCTATTGATGTTGACTTAGAAACGTTTTAAATGCATAAAAAAAACTGATTGGACTCACTGGGTGCTGTAACTGTCATCGTAATCGGTTGATTGGCTGTCGTTTACTTTTTTGTTCTTGGTATTTTTGATCTTCAATGAACCGCCAGTTTGATCTCTGTGATAAATTTAAAAAAATACAAGTTGAGCAATTTTAATTTCAATCTTAATCAACAGAAATTCAATAACAAATATGTGTGATAACTAAGTGACTAATTTTTCTTATGTCTAAAATTTTAAAAACTTACTGGTCTATGTAGCTTTCATCATGATCCATCGGTTGGTTGTCATCAAATTTCACACTCTTGTTATTTTTGCTTTTAGGTGGACTGCCAGTTATATCTCTGCAATAAAATAAATTGTTATTAAAATTTGGGTATTGTATTAACTTGTATGTATATAATCCACAGAAAGAGAGAATAATTAAGAGTCGGTATGCATATTACTGTGACACAATTGTTTTTACTTACTCAAGGTGATTGTCACTGTAGCTCGGCGAGTCGCTAATGTTGGATTTATTCCTTTTACTTTTATCCTTCTTTTTAGGTGAATGGTTATTGGCATCCCTAGGAAACAAAAAACCCAATATATTCATAAAACCCCTCTTCACGGTTACTAAAGTATATTTTTGTTCGATAAAAGACTATACGACTTACAGAATATCGTGACTTTCATTGTGATCATTCAATTTATCATTATTGAATTTTACGTTCTTGTTATTTTTACTTTTTAATGAACCGTCCGTTTGGTCTCTGTAAGAAATAAGTTAGTTAATTGTATAATCCAATAGAATAAAGAGCTCTTCAAAGTGGATAATACTGTGTACTTTTGTCAAATATTATCCAAATTTAAAGCCGATCTCTTAAGAATTCCGATTAACCGTCTTCTACAGAGTCGTTAGCTATTATTTAACAATAATTTTATATAACCATAACCAAGTCCTAATATTTTTTTAAATTCAAAAATTAAATAAGCTATTTTAGATAATAGCTGCATAATATGGTAACTGAATCAAAAAGGTGCTCATAATCATGAGTTGCATGAAAACATTACTTACCTTGCAAGTTTGTCATTGTTTTCAGTATTGGAGTCTTCCTCTCCAGCAGAATTTCTTCCTTTTTTGGGAGAAGGAGCATCAGGTCTAAAGCAATAAATTACATTTTCAATTAAAAAACACAAAAAAGATACTCATATCGAGTATTAAAGAACCAAAACACCAGAAACACAAAACAGTTGGTTCAATCTTGATAAAAAGGAAAACTCCATTTAAGATTTTTTCTGTTGATAAAATAAATGTTTAATTTTAATTTAGAATATGTGTAGAATTCACAAAAATAGTAAAAGTTCATACTTTGTGGGAGGTTTTCGTTTTTTGGGAACGTTCTGTTCTTCCTCCAGGCGACGCTCTTCAGGATCCAGGGTCTCGAGGTACAAGGAGTAGGCCACCTTGTACTCCTCGTGCTCCTTCATCAGCTGCTTAGTGAGCTTCTCTTTTTCTTTCTCATCCACATTTTTCCATAGACTTCCAACTTCCTTCATGCGATCCTACGTAAGGGATAATTTTTGTCACTTTTTGGCAGGCAGACTTGAAGATTATTGGCTATGAATAAAATCACTTAAAAGAATTGAAAAACCGAAATTGCAACAGCCATATTCGATCAAAGGACATAATTATGTAAATCACTAGAAAGTTGGCCCATTTAATAAAGTTAGGTTAGCATCTCTGCTGCAAATCCTGCATGCCATTACAGCGGAGGACATGCTTCAGGAGAATGATCCCCGCATATATAAACGAGATAAATCAGAGACAATAGAAAATGCATCTAATAGTTCTTCCCTCCTTTCCGTGGGAAAATAAATTATTAGAAAAGAAAGGAACTGGAAAAGTTCACCATACATTTGCACAATCGCCTACCGTGCTTATAAGATACATTTATATTGAAATTACCACTGCTACGAATTAATATAGGCTTCCTCCGTGATAAATATCCAAAGGCTCAACAATAAATGTTTCCCAATAAAAAATTTCACAAAAAAAAGAAAAGTCAAACCTTATGGAATACTTTCTGGATTTCTTCAGAAATGAGCAGTTTCTTGGTGAACATGCTGTAAATGTTTTGCGGTGGCTTAGGAGGCTTCCCTGCTGCTCGCTCGCGCATCAATTTTTCTTTTTTTGTTAAATGACACAGATTAGAATCATTTAATAATTCCTGCAATGTGAAATTTGAAGTAAAAGTTATGAAAAGTAATATTCCAGTGTAATATGAGGCCGAAATCTAAAAACTGACCCCTTTCTTTTCAGCCTGGTCCAGCCAGGGCAGCTTCTTGGCTTCAGGCAGCTCGTCCCACTTCTGCCTAAGCTTAGGGAGCATCTCCTTGAGTGGCTTGTTGGCGTATGCCTTCTTCTGCATTTGGGCTTCAACATAAACCTTGTATGCAGTAATTTTAGATGGAGGTTTCTGCTTTTTAGTTGATATTTCCATATCAGGATTCTCTTCCCTGTAATATAAGCTTTATTAATTAAAAGTACATAAAAAAACCAATTTTAATATCTTGACCTTTACTGGACTGCAGCATAAGAGTGGACAGACTTAACCGCTGGCCCGATGGTCCAATTAAAATTGACTTGTTCTTTACAGCTTTAAACGGACTTAGATTTTCCAGGATATGAAACAGTTTCACGATTTAACAACTCACAAAAATTTCTTCATTTTTCTCTGGTATTCTTGTTTTTCTAATTCAGCCCTTTTCTCATATTTCAGTTTTTCTGCAGGTGTCAGGGTGTGATAGTGTTCGGACATCATAGGGAAAAGTTTTACCTGAAAACAATTTAAAATAAACATTTTCTACTATTTATGTAAGCCATGTACACTATGACAAAGCAAAGACCCCTTATACCCCTGGTAAAGATTTTATATAAATTAAATAAATATGTTAGTGTACACATCAGAATCTATTAAAATCATATGTTATAATGTGTAACCAATTGCAGATTAAAGTGTTACGTATTGAATATACATACTAATTTTTCAGTTGGATACTGCTTGCGTAATTCCTTTAAATAGTCACCGTTATGAATCAGATATGCCGACCTGGATTTCTTTGGTTTGGCAGAATTTCTCTGAAAAATTGTTAAAATTAAATAATAAATAATCTTGAATTAAATGTTTATTTTAGAATAATTATTTAAGAAAGACAAACATTGCTTATAAAAATAACCAGTTATGAAAATAATTTAGGAGACAATACACCTGTTAAAAAGTAAAAATAAAGAACAGCACCAGTTTAATTGGTTGGTGGTGATTTTAAGGTAACCAAGCATAAAATAAAAAAAATTATAAGCAATTCACAAACTTTATAAAAAATTTAATTTGCATCAATGAACAGTTTCCTTACCAGCTTTGACGTCTGCCAGAAGCTCTTTTGTGGATGTTCAGCCCAGACTTTGGCATCTTCCAAAACTTCACTTAGCAAACGGAATCCACGAATTCTTTGCAGAATTAAGTGCCACATTTTCTGACACTCATCAGCAGTATAATTGTCAAAAGAAATCTGTAGATACAGCAACACAGATAATATTTTAAAACAGTTCTATTTTTTTTTTAATGTGTTTTTGCAATTATTATAAACGTAAGACCTTATCCCAAGGAAGTTTCGCAGCTCTGACCATGTGCTTCAGGCGATCGTCAGATGGGATTTCTTCGTACATTCTTGATATCAATATTTTGATGTCATCAGTAGGCCATGTGATAGAACCTGAAATAAAAATATATAAGATCTTTCATGAATGGTATTGCTTAATGATCTGTGTGTGATAATAACGCATGATTTTCTGTCAATGTTTCAACATAATAGAATCAATTGGCCGTAACAGTTAAAAATCGACAAACCTAAACAAAAAGACTTAAGTAAATATTTTTTATATTATTAGACATACCATCTGACACACCTTCATGCACATCTTCGGTGACTTCATCTTGAGCGCTCTCAGCTGAAACAAAATTTATAAATTAAAATATATAAATTTTAACTTAACTAAATGAATTTTTTCAAGACCATCTTCAAACTTACTTTCAACTGGTGCTTTCTCAGTAATCTTACCTAAAAACAAAAAACAAATTGTATATTTATAATAGTGCTTAATAGATTTCATTCTTCTTATCGAGCCTCAACTAAAACATTACATTTAACTAATTCTATAAATAATATGCACGCTCTAGCTTTTTAGTCAGTGAATGAACATTAAATCGATTCAAAGTTAATAATAGTGATGGAATACAATCAGCTTGCTAGAATTAGTTATTCAAGACATAAAAGTATGCTTACTCTTCTTTGTTTTTTTTATATCTTGTTTCTTTTCTGGAGCTGCCATCTTTATTCTATCTGAAATTAAAAGATGATAATGAATTATCTGCTATAATTTTTTGTATATAATAAACTCAGAATAAGAACGTCTCAAATGGGTTTAATAAACTTTCGGTTTTTAAGATAGATTTTCAACTGAAAAAACATCCTCATACGACGCAACTTAGAGGTTACAGTCATATCAATTATTTAACAAGCAAATAATTTTATAAAGTTGATTGATCCAGGTCTATGTGAAATCAGTTTTAAAAAATCATCCGTCGTAAAAATAGCACTACCGGTGACACTGTTTGTTGATATCAAGACACCTCTATAAAAATAGCGATAATCATATTTCCCCCGAGCAAAAGCACTGAACTGTGATTTTAGCGATAATCCTTCCGTGAATGTATTTAAGGTTTCTGTCAAAACTCAACTATTGTGATGTATTAATTTCAGTGTGTTTGCGAGGGAAAACTTTATAACCTCAAAGATATAACTAATGATACATATTCTACCAATAAAACGTCACCGTTAGAAATAAAACACTGTAGCATAATAATTATTTACATTTTTTAAAGAATTTGGACGTTTAACTGATTTTTTTATAAAAAAGATTCTATCAATGTTAATTTGAGCGTGTCCCACGTTATATGGAAGATTTTAAAAATACCCAAAATTTTAGAGCGGAAATATATTAAAAGTTATTATTGGATTTTACAGATTACCGGAGTAATATATGATAAATAATACGTAATATCGTGAGCGATTATACACTTACATCAAGTTTTAAAATTGCCAAGAAAGTGACAACGAACAACGACGCGAAGCAAAGATATAAATTTGCAACGACCGGCGGGGATGTAGACAAAATATATCAGCCATTTAGTATAGTGCGCCGTGCACACCATTTATAATTTAAATTTAAAGTTTGTCTATTTTTCTTTTCTGTAAACCATATAATTTTTTTTCATATAATAACTTATTTTCTTTTAATACACTATATCAAAACTACGAAACCTTTTGTAAAAATAATGCTAAAATAACAATTTATTTTTCACACGTTGGCAACAGTTGCATTATTATTAGGGTTTTAGTGGCAGCACTGGTTGTTGGGGTAAACGTCACATATGGGTTTTGCTTTGCGGTGTTTGTATTTTCTATTTTTACTAACATTATTTTTTTTTAATGTATACTATCTAGTAATTCAAATAATCCGCTTATAATAAAAATGCCAGGCCAATATGATGAAGAACGTACTTGGGATGGTGGTGATATGGTGGACTATGAGGTATACAAACTACTTGATATTTTATGATGATTATCCCGCTTTATTAGTTTACGTCGTGTGAATAAAGTTTAATATGAAATGAAGTGGATTTCACAATTTATTTGTGTTATATCATATAATAATCTAAATTTACCTTTGAAATCGCAGGATGATGGAATGGAAGAAGCGATTGAAAACCCTGCTGAGGTGCTGCAAGAATGCTTAGAGAAGTTCACAACTCCTGATTACATTATGGAACCTGGAATTTTTACCCAGCTTAAAAGATATTTTCAAGCAGGGGGTAGTCCAGAACAAGTAATAGAGCAATTATCTCACAATTACAGTGCTGTTGCTCAAATGGCAAACTTGCTAGCCGAATGGCTCATTTTGGGAGGTTAGTGTCTTTATTTGTCAATAAATTTTAAATTTTATGAGAAAACCTACTGTTTATTTTATGAATATTTCAGGTGTTAAAGTTACTGAAGTTCAAGCTATGGTTGAAAATCATTTAAAAGATATGATCTTGAAAACTTTTGATCCTAAAAAGGCAGATACGATTTTCACAGAGGAGGGAGAGGTAAATTTATTATAATCCATTATTACAAATATAGTTAATTTTTTTTATAAAATATAATCACGTAGTTTATTTTTTTTGTTACTATCTCTTTTTTTATAATATTTTTGAATAAAATACTTGAGTGATTTTCCACATGTTCGTTTTTATTTGTGACCGGTTTCGCCAACCTTTCACGTTGGCATTATCAAACAACTCTGTTTGATAATGCCAACGTGAAAGGTTGGCGAAACTGGTCACAAATAAAAATGAACATGTGGATAATCACGCAAGTATTCTATTCAAAAATATTAAAATGGAATTCCACCAAGTACTCTGTCAAAAATATTGAATTTCTTTTTTTATAGACACCTGCATGGTTAACGGAGATGATTGAGCATCCAACGTGGCGATCGCTTATTTATAGATTAGCTGAAGAGTATCCAGATTGCTTGATGTTAAATTTTACAATCAAGGTTAGTAGTTCATTTTTTATGGCAATAATTTTTTTTTTTATGTGCATTGGAATCAGTAAATCTTGTTATTTATTTCTAGCTTATATCTGATGCTGGATTCCAAGGCGAGATTACCAGCATATCGACAGCAGCCCAACAGATTGAAGTATTTTCAAGAGTTTTAAAGACAGCCATTGCTGGCTTCTTGCAAAGTACAGACGATTGGCAGACCAGTGTTCAAGAATGTGCTGTTAGTGATATTTTATTTTAAAAATTATATCAGCGAACTCGGTCAAGAATCGATGATCGTTGGGTCATATAATATTATAATCTCTACTGTTTAGTTAAGTATTTTGTTTATTGTATGGTTTCAATTTTCAGAAAATGGTTTGCCATGGTCAGCACACTTATGTTTATAGTCAAGTTCTGATTCATATATTGGCGCAAGAGCCTAGAGGGGGTGCCATCATGAAGAGGCTGTCGCAGGAAATCACTCGGTGTGCACAACAAAGGTACTTATTTATCAAGAGGAGATGTAACTCTATACTACAACAATTTTCAGATTAATCTATTGTCTTTAGATTTTTTCCTAAAGTAGAGTAAAACCAAATGATGCATATTTCATTATTTTGAGCCATTTTACTACACACAAAAACTGTTCATTTGCTTAGTGAGGTAGTAAGTAGTCTTTCTATGAAAGCAATTGGCTAAATAACAATGTGTATGTTTCTGTAAGAGATATAATTCAACATAGAATCCAGGGTAGCTACAATGCTTCAATTCAAAAAAATTAAATATATTTTTAGGACTTTTAATGCAAAATAGAAAGTATAGTTAATTTTTAATAAAATCTCATAATTTCAGTCACCATGACGTAACTCCCATAACAATGGCCCTCAATGGAGCAGCTGCCTTCCCTCAGGCCTGTGGAGCCCTCAGCTCCATGTTGTCGAGGAATGCTCTCAACCCTGCTGATATTTCAGTACTGTACAGAAACTATAATCTACCTGAACCTCCGCCTATAGATCTCATCAGAACTCCACAATTTTTAGGTTTGTTTATTTTTATTTAATTTAATATTTCATACTCGTATCAACTTTGACTGATGGTCATTTCTGATTTAATTTTCCAGAATTACTTGTAGACTCCCTCTTCAAGCCAGGCATCAAATTGAATCCCGAACACAAACCCAAGTATATTTACCTTCTTGCTTTTTCTGCAAGCGTTTCAGAAACGCCCGCACGGAAAGGTCAAAATAAGAGAATCGTTACTAAAGATGAACTCAAGCCTACGATACAGGCCATAGAAAAAGTCCACACCATTTGCAATATTAACAAAGGATCTTCAGAACTGACTGCTGAATTGTCTACTCTCTACCACTGCATAAGGTAATTAATGCTTTTATTTCAGTAAAATAATCCATCGTAATTATATATATGTACTGAAAAAAAAAACACCACTCTATACAGTGGTATTAATTAAAATACTTTGGCTTTAGGTTTCCTGTGGTGGGTGTGGGCGTGATCCGATGGGTGCAATGCACAGTGACTGAGCCGTCCTACTTCAAGCTGTGCACGGAGCACTGTCCCATCCATTTGGCCCTGCTGGACGAAGTTGCGAGCTGCCACCCCTTGCTACATCACCAGCTGCTGCAGCTCCTAGTCAAGCTATTCGAATCACAACAAGACGAGCTGGAAATTCTTGTCCAGGTTTGATAAAATTAAGACGTCTTAAAGTTTTCTATCGCACAGTAAGCATCATTTGTTGAATGCCACATAACTTACAATGTTTACCATAACCATTTCACTAATTAATTAATAAAACATTTAAATTTGTTTTATCCAAATTGAAGAACTGGCTCAACGGAAAATAGCTTTAAATAATTATACAACCCATAATGCAATTTTTGTTGATCTGTCTTTCGGAAACGAGGCTTAATTTCTAAATTACTTTTGACTTGTGTAATATCCTAAAATGTTGAAAATTCTATATTACAGTTGGAGTTGAGAAAGATGCTTCTGGATCGAATGGTTAATCTTCTGAGTCGGGGATGCGTTGTTCCTGTCCTAAAATACATAAAGCACTGCTGGCAAAGAGACGACACAGATATTTCACTCATCCGATATTTTGTAACAGAGGTAAATGCTTGATAGCACTCTCACCTGGACATCTAAAATTAAAAAAAAAAATTGAATGAAACGCAAACTAAGCACTGTATGCAAAAAGCTTCTCACATTTTTTTCTTTCTTTGCAGGTATTAGATGCTATAGCGCCTCCCTACACTTCAGAGTTTGTTCAACTGGTTCTGCCGATGGTCGAAAACGAAGAGATTACGGGAACCATGAGAGCCGAAGGGGAAAATGATCCTGTTTCGGAATTCATTGGTAACTTTGAATACTCAGCCTCTGACTTTAAATATTCGCATTTAAAAATCAAACATTTTCATCAAATCTTGTTTTTTTATTCTTTTCAGTTCACTGCAAAGCACGCTACTGAGCAACATCGAGACGTACCTGGATAACTTTAAGACGAGAAACTAGAGGGTTGGATTTCATAAAATAAATATATATATATATATAAATACATAAAGTACACACAAATAATGCATTTTTATTTAAAAATAATAACACATTTTATGGAAGAAAGTACATATATAATTTCAACTTGAAATTTACATAAAAAATTATTAGTTCTTACAATCTATTGATTACAATTTTCTATCAGTGCCTATTTGGCTACAGCATTGTCAAATTACAAATAATAATCCTTCATTTTCTATTACAATAGTAACTAATTACATTTTGTGATAGCACAAAATAAACCACTCACAGCGACAAGCGACCGGGCTAATACATCCTTGATTCCCCAGTCAAAAGATTATTCAAATTATATATTTCAAATTATATATACATTAACATACCACCCTTATAAACCACGATTAACAGTGAAAGAATGGCTTTGCTAATTGAACAGCAGTCTCTGTGAGCATTTTATTGTAATAACATGCTCATATTGGTAAAAAGCAATAATTAATATCGATACAATTTAAGTCACTTTTTATTGCTTGGCTGCCTCGGTGGGGTTAACGGGAGTCACCACGGGCTCTTCCTTTGCCAACTTGGAATCTTCTAGGATGGCTGACTCGGCAGTTGTGTTAGCATCGCTCATCTCGGGTTTCTTATCTGACTTGCGGAACCTGTCATATCTGAATTAAATGTTAGTTAGTAAAGTAATTATTTAAAAATCAAAAATTCGAAAATGGTATATGGAAAAGGTCTCTACCTTCCAGTGTTTGAGTCTTCTTCATCATCACTAGACTTATTACCAGTCTGATTGACTTCTCGCAGGAGGTCTCCGAGCTCCTTATCCACATCAGCCCACAGTTTGTCTTCTCCTTCCCCTTCTCCCTCGTCCTCGCGTGTGGTGCCACCGTTTTCCTTAGCGGCTCCATCTGCCTTCACAGTAGTTGCAGCTGTTGATTCTCCACTTGCTGCCGCCTCAGTGCCTGAAATTTCCTTGGTATCTAATAAAATAATAATATAACATTAGTTGCACTGGACCATAAAAGAACGGCAACGGCCGTTGACGAGGACTAAAAATAAATATACCTTGGGAACCCTCTTTAGCCTGCTGTCTTTGAATACGGTGTATGCGATGGATACGTTCCGCATGTCGGCGAAGAGTACGGTCGTCGCGGAAGCGCACATAGCGTGTCATATGTGCACGCAAGCGGCAATGTCGCCTCACAACGAGGTCCTCAGAATCTCCACCCCGAGGAAGATACTTCTGGCATAAGTCACAGTAGTATACCTAGAACAAAAAAAAAAACTCCATTATAGAAAAATTAACCTCGGAAATTATAAACTAAACAAAAATTTTAAAACAATATCTGCTCAATTTGTATTTTACCTCAACTTTTTTGACATGCTCGTTTCCAATATTAATCTCAACTTTGGGTTTTTCAGTACCATCTTCATTTTTTTTCTCCCCCGCACTGTCATCGTCGACTTCTGTAACAAGGTTTACTTACAATCAAATTTATTAAAACATTCTCAAATTCATAGTGTAATTATTGGGTCTTCAGAATGTATAAAAAATAAATCTAGCATTAAACAGTTCACCACTTACCATCAACATCTCCAACGGAATCTAAAGTCATGAAGTTGTCTAGGTCTACATCCATGCCCTCGTCATCACTCGCTCCTTCGATTTTGACAGGTTTGGGTTTGGTGCCATCAAACCTTGCTTTCTTCTGTAAATGAAATAAAAATGAGGAAAAACTATTTTCTTTTTTAAAAGCAATAGACAAAACCAACAATACCGAAATAAGGCTTTGATTTGACTGGTGAAAAAGAAAAATATTTCTAAAACTATTTTATAACATATATAAACTATACGTATTTCAAATAAATAAACAAACATTTCCAGCATTACCACATAACAATATTTTAAGCATAGTAAAATGGATGAAACTTCATAATCAACCAACTTGTAACTTAGATAATGTAATAATTTGTTGTAAAACTTATTTGTGTATAAAATATTAACCTTAATGTGCTCAAGAGAGCAGATATGGTGTTCATAGACCATGGGAGAGCGGAAGGGAATTGAGCACACCCGACAGTAGGGCATGAGGAACTTCTTCATATTGCGGTGGCACTCAGAACGGTAGTGACTTTGACGAGTAGTACGGTAGATAAGCTTGCAAAGCGGACAGTACAGAGACGCGTTGGTATACTCAGTCGTCTCTGACTCCTCTAGCACACGCTGATTGTTGCGTTGAGTGGTGCGCATGCGCTGCAACACTAGCTTTAGTTTCATGGCCACATCATCCATCACATAACGATGCTTGGTTGATTTAAGATGTCTAGCATACACCTGGAAAAACACAATTTTTAAAATATTTTGGAAAATAAATATTAGTAATTATAAAGCAGTGTCCATACACACCTTAAAGGTGACACATCTCTCACGACAATGCGTGCAAGTAAGCTTGATGAAGGTGCGCCCTGTCACTTTTGACTGAGGAAGAGGTTCCTGATCATCTCCAGAGGCAGCGTCCACAGCTTCCTTGTCTGTAGTTTCTTCTTCTTCTGCAGCATCTTCTAGCTGTTTACAATCATTGCAATGTTGAAACATGGGTCTCTCCGCAATATGTCACTCAGTATGCATTGTGCACACGGACTAGCAAGTACCTTGACAGCGGGCACCTTGGCGGTCATCTCGGCCTTCTCTTCGGACACGACCTTCTTCTTGTCCTCAATATCCAACGCCCCCTCGCCTTCACTCGAAGATCCCGAACCGTACTTCTCTTCTAAATCACTATCAATTCAAAAACCTCTGATTATTGGTATTCTTCAGGATACAAAATATATATCTCATCGGTCACGAGAGCTCCTGTGAGCGTCGCGCCCCGCCGAGGACAAGCGGCTGGTAATTGGCGAGGCGGTCATGAAATAATAAAATTGTTACCTTCGGCGCTTGAGCGGTGAGGGCTTGGTAAGGCGGCGGATGCGCGATGTGAGTGAGTAGCCACGCAGACGAGGAGCGCCGCGGTAGGAGCCACGAGATGAGCGAAGCAGACGGCCACGATACGAGCGCCGCAAGGCCCCCCCAGAGCGCGAGATTCGCGCACCTCGCACACGACTAGCGCCCGGAGGACTGCGCGGAGGGGGCATGCTGTGGCCGCTCTTGCGATAACCATCGTCTCGGCTGGGCGATCGCCTCTGTTCCATGTACCCCCCCCTTCTCTCGTTGGAGTAGGACTCGTGGCGCCCGCCGTAGCCCGGTGAGTTTCCGTAGTGATTGCCTCCATCGTGGCTTCGCCTGCCTCCCCCGGAAGATCCCTGAACACAATCGATTATCTACAACCACTCTCCCAGGCCACACTCGTAGCCGAGCTCTCTCCTGTGCCGGAGTGTTGGATGTCCGGTGCTATCAGACGGAATTCCGTATCTTGGACAGTTTTAAGGTCAATGTGATTCGCCTTCAGAGCGGTTACAATCTAGATCTAAAGTGAAAATATAAACCACAGCAAGAAACGTCGACTTCTCTCAGTGTACATCAAAATTCATTCGCTCATTCATCGAAATAAAACAAACTAAAATGTAAACTTTCCCTCTCCTGCGGGAATGCTCTGCTGTGCATTTAGTATCCATTTTGGTAAGTTCTATTGGGAAAATGTGTTCATGCCAGAAATCGATAATTCATGTCTCAGTCCATTTTCATATGGAATACTGAAATTACTATTTTTGTTCATTGTGTCCCCTTCTTTAACCCGCACGTGTATAGAAATTCCCTCTGAAATAGATCACTTTGATATGTTTCTGCAATGGTAAGGAAGCTACAGGTGGACGGCAAGTCCTTCTCTGGAGAGCCCACGTGAGCGGTTCGTTCTAGAGCACATATTCGGGAAGCTAGGTATTATTTCCATCCCATTTTTTTCAGCATTTTGCGTTTTTGGTAATTTATTAATTTCTCTAAACAGTGTGTTCAAATATGACTTGGATTATCTTTATCTTTGTCATTCTCATCTATAGAGAAGATTTGGGATATACAAGACGATAGCAACAGTTAATACCATTTGGACAGGTCGCCGCTCTTTCACTGGGGGATAACAAAACAAAAATGGTGTAAACATAAGTTCCAATATATACATATACTGCAGCATTACTGAACATATCCCACTTAACCTTGCACTGAGGGTGCCAGGTTATTGAGACTGCTCTTTCAACAGAATCTATACAATAAATATTTCAAATGTATTAGTTTTTCCATAAATATTAACATTGTATAAGATATTGATATGAAAAAATCACATCGTTATCTTATAACAAGTTGAGCCTGCCAATAAACCCGTGTGTTAGGTTAGTTTAAGTGTATACCTCCATTCGCATACGCTTCCTATCAGGAGATCCTCTTCCAACATGCTCTCTTGATACATAACTGGAAGGCCCATCCTGCAAACAGTTATTTATCTCTTTACGACATTCGCTCACACAAGCACCTTGATATTCTCTATGCATAACACTAGTTGGTTTTTAGACTGGACAACCAGCATTTGTTACTGATCTAATGATTATCCTATTTCATTATATATTTATAAATAAAGATACTATTCATAGAGGTCATGCAAATATTTTGAAAATTATTACCAGGTGATTCAAATCTTAACTCTACCGTAACATCAATCTTAGAAGTTACTGTCTATTTTTATGTGTTTAGGAATACTTTCAATTGTTTATACAATATTTTATGTAATCAATTCCAACAAATCAAATAACGACATCAACGATAACTTGTTTCATGACACTGAATTCGATCCCACACTTTCACAGCTATCAGGACTAGGTAGTCTAAGTATCTAAGTCATGAATGCCACTATAGAGGCAACATGAAGGTGTGGGTTTGAATCTCACAAAAAGTTTTAAGGATTTTTTTCATTTCATGTATGGATCTATTACCTGAAATATTGTATACACAGTAAACCTGTATGCGAATATATATCAAAAATATACTATTGTAATAATTGGTATTCTATTGATATTTATAAAGTACATACAGATCTGTAAGATCTCTTGAAGCTCATTTCTTCAGAGCGGTCATTCCTTCCAGAAGAGTAGCGGTCACCCCCTCCCCCTGAACTGTTATAACGCTCATTGGAGCTGTAGTAGCCTCCCCTGCCACCTCCACGGTCACTGTTATACGAGCCTCGGCCGCCACGATATGATGACCCCCGGTATGAGTTATACCCGCCACGACTGTTGTTCTCATACCCTCCCCTAGATCCATACCCTCGTCCTCTCCCTCTTGAAGACATCTTGAAAATGAAAAGATTGCGTTAAAAACTTATTTTATGACTAAAAACCATGTTAATAACGAAGAGTTTAGTTTGAGCAGTTGATGTTTGCAAATAGCCTTGAATATATATAAAACTACGGGAATAAACAAAATACTACTATTAATGCTTTTGTAACATTTGTAAAGATGACGCAAAGACAAATAACTTACAGTGCAAGAGCAGTTGAGCAAATTGAAATCAGTGAAAAAATAAACTTCACTTGAGCGGTCTTAAAATTAGTAATCCAGATAAGTAAAAATTATGATTATTTTACAAACCAATATTTAATTTTTTTTTTTAAAAACACTATTTTGCCCTTCAAGGAAAAATTCTAAAAGGCGATTGTCGCCATTTTCAAGCACGATAAAAACAACTTAACTCAATAAGTAATGCAAATAACTTGACTTTACCACTTAGCAATAAAATCTTTAAATGGTCTCGGTAAAATTACTAATTTACTATACAAAAATAGCCGAGTAAAGCGAGCACTCCGTTTTTGACAATATACTTTCAGACACCAACTACTAACTCGACGCAAACGATAACGCGTGGATGCGGTTACCCAGAAACAAAACCATACACAACTATAATACTTACATTGTCAATTTAGGCAACGGAATATCAAAAAACTGATGAATAAGAAGAGAAACGGCTTCAAAAAGGCCACTGCACAACCGAGTTGATAACCCACAAAATTCTTTAGGAAATAAGTAAAATGGCAGGGCACGCGGGATGCGGAAATCGCTGCAGTGTTGCCAAGCTGCAAATATGTCTCGCCTCGACCAACTAGACCGAAGATGGGCTACGCTAACACTGTTTATTATATTTTCTTTTATATAAATAAACCCACAAAAATAAAAAAATACTGAATTGGTAGAATTAAATTTTAACATTACTTTTTTTAATAAACTTAAAAAAAAAATTATTAGACAAAATCAATAACGAAAATAGAGAAATCCATGTGCTAAGCCTCACAACCTCCGCCAGGACCAGAGAATAGCCACGCAGTATATTGTAAGCATAAATGAAATTAATTAAAAATGACTTTCCACAGATGTGTAAATATTTTTCTTTAAGCAGCTGCGATTCAATGTCAGACAGAAGTATTTGGAAATTATTTGTTTTGTCATTATTCTTGCTAAAAATTTCTCTTTCCAAAATTTAGTAATTTTTTTATTATTTATATTTTGTTTTACAATATTACATAGAATTATCTAAAGAATTAATTAATATCAGATCATTATATAATAAAGACTTTTTCTAAGATAGTGAACGGACATTATTTTATAAGTTAGGACTTCAGTAAAATAATATTAATTCGCTCTGGTGTCCATGGAGCATTAAAGAATAGTGAAAATGTTTTCTTGTGCTGATTTCTACAATGATACTGAATAAAACAAGTTTTATTTTTCAAAACATCAGAGCCCACACAAAAATAGTATGAGTCTGAAATTATTTATTAAACATTTTAAAAATAGTGATTTAATTTGACATGAAAAAGATCTCATTACACGATTATTATATGGTGATAACACTTTTATCATTAATCTTAAAATCTAAGTTAAAAGCATAAAAATGTTTAAAAGAAACAAAAAAATTATATATTATAAGGTATATACGGACTGCACAATTTTTAAAAATATATATAATCCTAAGGTTCGAAAAAACTGATAAAACTAAAAAGTAACTATAAAGCTAATAAAATCTGTCATGCAAAAACAATATTTCACTAAATAATTAGTTGTCATTTAATTGACAACTTATAAGTTTTAGTTCAAAAGTTTGGTCTAAATTACAAATCGTTTATTTTATCAATTTTGTGTGATGTAATTAACAGCTAGGTATTCTTTAATTATAACTTGGACATAAGTGTTTATGAAATTTCCATACTCACTATTCAAATCTGGGAAATTCCAGTTGGACATTTATTATTATTACTAATACAATAGTAAACTAAGCATGATTAATTATTTTAAACATTAAATGATTATTGAAACTTACAGTATTTTTAATAATACCTCTTAGATTAGACAAATGTTGAATAGGGTCTAGCTAGACCTCGCTTACAGCCATTTTGTATTTAATGAGCACAGGTACAGAAAAATTAATGCTCGAAAAGTTAATATTATTATATATTTTTTTTTATTAAAAAAGACTTAACCCTTTGCACTCCTATGTCGAGCTGGACTCGACATCGCGTTTCTTCACGCCAACTCCTATGTCGAGCTGGGCTCGACATTCTACAGTGTTTGGCAAAAGTATATTTATTATTATTGTTATTACTATTATTTTATCAAATCTTTTTTGAATGTATTGTGAAAGACATGCATTAGTAATTTCGTGATATTTTGGTATGTTATTCAAAAGTATTATTAGCTAAATATTTACGAGAATGTAGCACTTTTTTCGATTTGTCATTCGACGGAGACAGGCGGTTGCCGCCGTAAAGAGTCAGGTAGCAAGACCATTCAAACAATAACAGATACAGAGTATGTTTGTTATCTATGAACAGTTAGTTAATCAAATAATATAAATATGGGCGAGGTGGTTGTCGCAGACCAATACGCAACATCCTATTGTTTTATGCGAAAAACATTAAAATGGTGGAGAAAACTGTTTTTATAGGGTGTAGAAACCTCCATAGAAAATGCATACATATTGTATAAAGAATGCAATAATAATGCAAATCCTATAAGCTATAAAGCATTTAGAGAAAAGTTGTTACTGGAGCTCATTGGAGACTTTCGTGCTCCGATATCAAAATCAGGGCGATTATCCACAGGTGACACTGTTCAGCGCTTAGATGGAAAAAGTCATTTTATATTTTCTAATTCTCAGAAAAAACATAAAGATTGCATGGTGTGTTCCAATAGGAATGTTCCTGGAGGAAGAATATAAACCACATTCTATTTCGAGACCTGTGAAAGGAAGCCGGGCCTCCATCTAGAATTTTTAAAAAAAATACCACACCAAAATAAATTTTAAACTTTAAATTGTATGCAAAATAAATTATTGATAAACTTTTTTCTCTTTTTTTTAATAACTTTACAACTAAACAATCATAACAATATCATAAAAATATGTTATTAATTTGTTTTATGATTACAAGCTATTGTGTTACAATAACATCTAATTTATTAACAAAAATCTCATAATTACCTCGGAGTTGGCAAACGGAAAAATAAAAAAAATCAAAGAGTGCAAAGGGTGCAAAGTCACCCGGATGAAAATGTCTCTACTGTCCCGCAAATCGACAAGCATAATACAAAATAAGGCTTCTTGATTCGTCTTCCATATGTATGTCTAGACTTGTCTTTTACCAGCTCCATCATCAGATTTGAAGATAAAAGGGCTGACTGTAAAAAATATTTAGGATTCCCATTCATTTGGCTCAATAACTTTGAAATCTTTTAAAATTATCTGTTGAGGGTCCTCAATGGATCTTCTAATCTAAAATATAATAATATCGTTACATAATTAGAAATTTTTTCTATAAATACAGTATTGAAAATTTGATTTGATCAATCAGAACACCGAAATTTAACAATTTTCCAAAACATACTTATAACAAGCTTTTTATTTGCATATTACTAACCTGTGTATTTCAATATTATTTCCAACAGGTATTGCAGCATCTTGTGGTGTCAAGAAAACATATTGTATGCTGGGTTTTTTTTTAGCGGTATAAAGTAATAATTCCAGAGTGGTCCTTCTGTTTACGGCATCCTGAAATTGATGTTTTATTATTTATTGACTCTCCCCTTTTCAGGTGTTACCATTACTTTGAGACGTCATGTAAACTAAATTTATTTTTCATACATACTAAGCATACTTCTCAATACACAAGACATACGCCACTTACCATAAACACATCAAATTCATCCATGTAATAGAAGGGAAGTTCCATGCAATCCCACAAAGCCATTATAAATGCAACCGTGGCGTACGAGCGCTCTCCACCTGACAGAGACAAGGTGGAGTCGGCAGTTCGAAGATTTGTATCTCTCCCTGTACAGTGGATATCCAATGTCTTTTTTTCACTATCAACTGTCATAGACCCCTGAAACAAGACACGATTTGAATTTAAAAATGAAAGTAATTATACCTGCTTATAATAATATTTAAAAACAAATATCAACATTATTATTATTGCTACAGCCTGTGGTAGGTTACCCTCAAAAAAAGATGCAATGATCCTTATTCGAAGCTGTGTCCTTTGGTTCAACTCATGTAGCATATGCTAGACTCAAGAGATAGAGAGATCTACTAGGCTATGAATAACCTAGTTGCCTTGGAACTGACAGAAATTAGGCCAAATGTGAAAATCGGGAACTGGTACAGAAAGATAAGTGGAGTACATTCATTCTGTGTTTTAAATAAACGGATGCAAGTGCGGTCTTTGAAATTTTTTTCAAGAAACAAATAGGCATTAGGCCTCTTCAATAAGAAATCTTAATCTACAACCATAACTTCAATCTTGTGATGGCATTCAAAAAGTTAACATATTTATTTGATAGTTATCTCCGCTAGGGGTTTAATTCCAATCAATCTATTAATTCTACAATAAAAACATGTTTCAAAGATATTGAGTGGAAAAATTACTTACTGAGTATCCCCGAAGTGTTAATACTGCCTGGAAACAGAGCTGGACTCTTTTACTAATGAGAATTTGTAGTTTAATTCGATATTTAGCATGGGTTTGCGCTGATCCCATTACCTAAAATGAAAATGACATTGAGTAAAAGCATAGTGATATTATAAATTAAATTGTAGCAAAAAATTTACAAGAAACTTACTAGATCAGCCAAATGTGACAATTCCCGAATTATAGAAGTTGTGGTATTGTATTGAGTCTTTTTTTCTATAAGGTCCCTAGTTACATCTTGTCTCGATAATCCAGACATCTTCACGGATCTCAATTTCGCTTCTATTTTACTAATTTCGGCTTTAACTTTTTCCGGTTCCCTAAATAGGAAAAACATTAAAAATTAAGGTTCTCAGACACACCCCAAAGGTATGGTGAAGTATAGCATAGATAGGCGAGTTATTTGTAGTATTTAATATAAATATTTTTTAAAAAATATGGAAAATCTCAAAAAATATTTTATTTATTAACACATTGTGATCGGGAGACGCATAAATGCGTTCCTCGCTGCCTGGCGGTAGAGGCCGGGAGACGCATTTATGCGTTCTGCATAGACTGGCGGTAGTGTACGGGAAACGGATGAACGCTCGCTTTACCCGAGCAGGTACCGGTGCCGTATCTTTTGCCAGCTGTTGACAAACATTAGACACAAACAAATATCGAAGTATTTGAAACCATGGTCATAAAAAATAACGGTAAACTATACCAACAGAACACAATAGTTATTACTGCAAACTAAATAAACAGAGACTCTCTCCCTTATTTCAGTGACACTGTGATACTATTTTCGTCATACTATCATACGTTGACGCATTATTAGGTTGTTTTGTTTCTGATTAGATCTAATAAAAATTTACAAAAAGTATTGTGATTTTTTATAACAATGTAATTTTGATCGTAAAAGTGTGTTTTTCGCTTTCCATTTCATTTATTGTATAGTAATTTTGTGTACAAAGCATGTATGTATAATAAATAAATAAAGCAATTATTTTAGATTAAGACACTAAAAGTTTTTTTGAAAAATACCCAATAGTTCGAAAGATATGGCTATTTTACAGAAACTGTAATTTGAGACGTATATATCCAAAAAACCCCCGATCTCAGCCCCTAGGTGACAAAAAAATCACCCGATCACAATGTGTTAACATTGCTGAGAGTTAGTTACAAAAATTAAGTGCGGCAAACAATCAAAATCACGCTTTTTTACCGTTTCAAAAAATATTATATATCAATCATACAAAAGTTGTAACACGTCATTAAAATATTTTCACAATAAAAAATATATATTTCAACATTAAATAATTTACCTCGTATTGGATATTCTTGGGCATAGCTGCAAGGCCCCTTGGGTTTTTGTTTTTAAAATAGTTCCTATATCTTTCTTTTTCTCCCCACTTAATCGCAACTTTTCTATTTCATCATTCTTTGCGAGTTCCAGCATCTTGAGACTCGCTTTGTTTCTTTCAAGGTTCATTTTCTTTTGAGACAGCTCTTCCTGAAAGACAAAAAATAATTGTTGAGGTTCAGTAATATTTAATAAACTCTCAATTTAAAATACCAATAAAAACTGCACACTCGAAGATACGTATTTGTTTTAATAATAAGGCAAGAAATAACATTTCTTAAAAACCTTTGTTATAAATTACTCTTTTTTTTTTTTAAAACATCATTGCTTACGAAAATTATTATGATGAAATAACTTCAACTCACTCAAATATGATTTTTATAGAAGCACAACCAAATTGATTTTTTTTTTCTTACAACCATAAATATTGCATTAGTACCGCTTTTGCCTAGATTTTAATGTTTTTTTGTAAGGCTTTTAGAGATTAAAATTGCTTTTTATACAATTTTGTAACAGTCTATAGTTTGAAAGAAACTTAATATAATTTTTAAGTTTTAACACACATTTTTTTATTAAAATTAAGAAACCGGCTTGGTCTATGAATCGCATCATCATAACAAGTTATCTACAACTTATGATATAATTTCTAGCACTTGGAACTGACAAATAATAGATAAAACTAAAGTTTTCATAGAAACAGGGGACAGTACGTTTAATCGGAGCTGCTTTTTATTACATTCTTTCTCTTTTAGGTTAACAACAGTTTCAACTCCAGATACATGTTGTCCAAGTGACGTTTCCTTGGCAATCAGAGTGCGCTCTTCTTCCAGTAGAGTTTTCAAATTGTTCTTTGTCGATGTTAAGTCTTCAGTCTGTAGGCAGAAACAAAATTTTGAATGCGGTCTTCAACGTAAAAAAAATGCTTTATTTTTTACAAATTGATTTGATTTGTTGAATATATAGAACTATTACTGACCAATAATTCACATTGTAATTCATATTAAATACAACTCTTCAATTCTACTTAATAACAAAAGTAATAATAAATAGATAAAAGTAAATAAACTGTTAAAAGATCACCAAGAATGTTATGTTAACTTGATTTTATTGAATACAATACAATATTGAATTAATTTTTTATATTTTATTAGAAACATATTATGTGTTCATGCCAACATTTATGCAATGAGGAAATCAGTGTTACTTCTAGAAACTGTTGCAAAATTTCTAAACGGTCAGGTGACTAATCAGTATTACACACATAAAAAAAACATATAAATATCTTCTTCTTCAGGTGCCTCTCCTCAGAGGAGGTTGGCGACCATGTCACTGAGCATATACTTATGCTGAGCTAGTGTTCATGGTTTTCTTAAGGATGATAGTGTAGTAAGTCCCCAGGTCCTTCTACATATATAAATATATATAACTATAATAAATGTAGATCTCCCAAGAAGCATCCAGTAGAGTGAGGTAAAGCATTCAAGGTAATATATGTAATATGTAAATTGGACATCTACCAGCACTCTAATGTGTCCCCCTTCCATTTCATCCAAGTCTGCTTTGATGTTTACAATTCTACCCTCCATTTTGATAATATTTTGGGTCAGCAGGTTGTAAGTTTTGGTGTATGCCTGCTCGTTGTTATTGAGAGTTTGCATTTCTGATGCTCGTATGCGCAAATCTCTCCGCGCACTTTCCACTTCATTGATGAGAGCATTCACTTGTTCTTGGAGTTGACTAATTAGTAGGAAAAAGAGATTGATCTATACATAAACTAAACATAACATAAATTACAGTAGGCACTGCACATATTTGTGAATATATATATATATGTGTATATTTATATAAAAGTGTGTAGCTTTTCATTAAATGGAACACAATTTTATTATGTTTTAAATAATTGTTAAATCAAATTAAATTACTTTCATTTAACGTTTTTTTAACACTCAAAGGGAAATATAACTCTATTTAAATTATTGACTTTTCTAAATAGTCAAGAATAAATACTATTCAAATAATCTACTGTGATCATAAAGAATTGAAGTAACAATTTTATAGTGATTATATTTTTTTACAAAGACTTTAATGACACTGATTGCTAGTTTTGCTTATCAAATCATCTATTTTACTTGGAATATCTGACAGTACTTTTTCCCACTTTGTTTTATATTTTATTGGCAGCTCAAACAATAATTCTCATTATTTGTAAATTGTACAGAAATATTTAAATATATATTGATTAGTAATAAATAATCATACATTTTCCTGTCGCCAGTGCTCACTTGCAGAAATTTGGATGGCTTTGCCGTGCCACCATATGACCTGTAATTAGGAACTGGATAAAATTCTGAATGATCGAGCGTGATCATTTTGGTACAGTTTTTAGGTACACTCGATGGATTGGTAGAAAGCTCCATTGCTTCTTCTGTAATGAGAAGAAAATTATAAAAATTACTATGGGTGTTTTTAAGTTAACAAAAACAGGGCAGAACAACAATAAGATTTAAAAATTATGAACTGTGATTTATTGAATATTCAATATATTTACATTTATCATAGGTACATGCTTATTGAATTAACAATGTTCTTAGATATAATAGCAGGACACACAAATGTTTAAAATAGGTTAATCTAACCTTGTGTTGGCACCATTAGTATACATTCTACTCCAGTAGAATCAATTAAATGATTTGCTACGACAGCATCGTCTATTTGTAGACAGTTCAGAGCACTTAAGTATCCAGGCGGACACTGAACAGCTTTTCTAGAAACATCGTGGACTCGGTTAAGAAACTTGCTGGTGGTGACGGAAGGTTTGGGCGCGTTGCCATAAATTCGCTGCATCATAATGAAAAGTTTCTTGGAGTCTTCAAAAGTATTGACGCAGAAGGATCGAACGTTGCCTTGTATGATACTCTCTAGAGGACCGGTCCATTTTTTGTCACGCACTTTTAAATATGCACCTAAAAGAGAAATATAAATACCACTCCTATTACAAAAAATATCACTACAAACATATATATTGACAGTACAAGGCAATTACACTTGTATTGCATGCCTTCAAAATGCTGCAGAAAATATAGGTGGACGGTTTGATCGAGTTCCTACTGCAATTCTGACTTTATGCAGAAAAGGACAAAGAGACGAGAAACTAATGACAAGTCTAGCAGTCCCTGTCAAGCATTTATTGGGCTTATGCGAGGTATGAATCTAGCTGTCAGCATTTGAAGACTGACACCTACCATATTTTACGCAGCAGACATCTTATAAAACACTCATACCTTGCAATGTGTTATTTTATGTTTTTTTTGTCCAGCTTTTTGCTGTAGCATTTTAATTTCGATTAGCAGCCTAACACTTTAATTCAAGTTGAATAAAAAAACACTGAAAATAAAAAAATACTAATAGCTAATAATGATTAAAAAAAAAAAAACACAAGCTTCAACAAGTATGCTACAAATAAGTTAACATCATGAGATGGCATGGAGTATTATACGTGGATAAAACCCGAATGTGCTGCGACCTCACCCATTAACTAGCTAATAGACATTAGCTGTAAAGTAAATAAATTAATATTATGGTATATGGTCACTTGCCTATAGGACCGCGTGGCTTTTCAGAGAACAAGCCTCTCTCGTGTGCCTCGTTTATTGCATCTACTAACTCCACCATACAATGACCGTACACTCCCAGACTGTTTGATGCTTTTGCATTGATCTCGTTCAATTGAGATTTTACTTGGTCTGAAAAAAGCATACTTTATTATTTTCAATCTAAACACGAGTGCACATAGTGTTGAGATGAAATTAAGCTCTCACATCTCTTACTTAACAGAAATGACTCATGAACAGGTATGGTGAAAAGAAATTGAAGTATTTGCAAGATGATATTTTCTGTGATAAGATCCTGCGCACTACAGATAAATCCAAATAATTAATTATTAAAGATGAGAAATTTGCAGCAGAAAATAGTGTCAAACTAAATGTAAGAACAATAAATTTCATAAATTTTCATCTTCAATATTGATGAGAGCATTAAGGTTTGATTATTTTTTCAATAGACTTTATATGATATTTAAAATCTGTCATATGAAATAATTTGTTTAAACATTTTTAGCTATAAATCAAAAGTATTAAGAACTGAGACTAATTATGGTGGACTTTAGCAAAAAGTATAGTACATTATTGTATTATGTAAAATAATAAAAACTTTATGAGCACTTTTATGTGAAGTACTAAAAAAAGATTTATTCAGATGCAATTAAGTAGCAACTTTAAAAGTTTTCTAGTGGGTCAGATATTTTCAAGATTGAATTAGACAACTTTTAATATTACTACCATAATTGCATTTTTATTAAGGAAAACATAATAATTGTGATTCCATTATAAAACCTAAAGTAAAATTTTTATATGAATCAGCAAAACATGTGTTAGCAGTGGATAAAGCACTGAAATTCTCACTTCTGATCTCTGCTCAGTACTAATGACAACTTACGTAACTTTCCCTCTACACTTTTGAACTTTGTCTTCTCACCGTCCATTTCCACCTGCTTGAGGCCTCTCGAGCTTCTGATTTGACTCAGGTCATTTTCTGTTGTAGATTTTCTCGCTTTTGATTCAGTAAGTTCTGTTTCCAGTGATTTTACTTCAGCTAATTTATTTTTTTTTTTTTCTTCTACATCAATACCTCTAAAAATAATAGATTAACATAACATACACTTCATAATAGCATTGGTTAGCCGAAAATAATAAATAATATAATAGTATTCAAGTAAGAAAATAAAAAAGATTGAATGATACTTGAAAACCTTCATGAAAAAATACTGATCATTTTTTTAAAATGTAATTGTATTTTCTGTTCAAATGAAATTATACTCACATTACTGCTGCCACTTCTCTCTCCAAATCGTCATGCTTTTCCTTTTCTCGGCGTACTTCTTCTTGTTTCCGTTTCATCAGCTGATTTGTGACTTTCCACTCTGCTTTCGAGGTTTTCAACTTGTTACGCAATAATTGGAAATTTGTACTTTCCTCAGATGTTCCTTCTGTTTCTTTGAGCGATTTTAGGAGATTTCTAAAAATAAAAATAGATAATCAACATGATGAACTGTCAATTGCCGGATGATAATTTTCACTGAAATAAAAAATATATTTAAGTGGATAAAACTTACGATATCAAGTTTGTCAGATCTGTATTGAGAGTTGTGAGATTTTCTGCCTTTACAGTTGTTTGATCGATAATACTTTTTATCTGTATATATTCCTTATCTAATGTTTTTAAGTTTTTTTCAATTTCATTAACTTCACTCCAATAAAACTCATCTTGCAGAGAGCTTATTTTCTTCTCCATTATTTCTGCATTCTGAAGTTGGTCATTAAGGGCGCTCAATTTGTCGATCTCTCTTTTAATTGCAGCAGAAGCCTAAAAATTCCCAATTATTTACTTTAAGATGATCATTGTTAATATCAATCAAAATGTTAATTTGAAATACAAAGCTCAACTTGCCCTGATTTAATAGGTAATTTTTTTTACAAGAAAACAGTATTTAAGAAATACTACTATAGATAAAGCATTACTATTATACATTACTTAGATAGATTTAAATGATGTTAGTAAGACGGGATATCTAAATATCCTATATACAGAATCGCTTCCACTGAGAAGTAGGATAATAATCACCAGTGGAATTCAATCTATACAAGCAACAAAGCATTAATCTCCACTATGCAGCACGAGACATCCAAATTCAAGAATGAATAGTTTGTTAAGCACTATATTCAAAAAGTCGGAGGATGTGAGTGATAATAAACGATTCAAAGCAGCTTTATAAATGTTCAACATTAGCTATGTTGAATATGGTTAAGTCACAAGATACCTGCCTTCTTCCTTTTCATTGAACCTTGGGTCAATTTATATTTTTTATAGAAATTTATTTATTAAATTTTTATTACTATACCATAGTCCGAACCCTGGATCCAACAGTCAGTAAACAACACCATTAATCAGCAAATCATGAGGAATAAAGATAAATAGAAAACTTCAAACTACTGGAAATAATGTGTATTCGAAAGATTGCTTAAAAAATAAAATGCACACCTCATCCTTCCTTTGAAGAATAATCTTGGCTCTCTCACAAGTCTGTAAACACTTCTTCAAGTTGTTTTCCATGCACTCCAAGTTGGTGGCTCTTCTAAACATGGCGAATTTCTTCTTAGGGTCCGAGGCATGAAAATTTCTAGACTCGTCCTGATTTAGGACGCATATGGGATTATCCACCTGAATGTCAAGATGGTTACAGATGCTATTGACCTCTTCATGTTTGGTCGATATAACTTCTCCTAAATAGCATTGAATTAAATTAAATTAATGCATATAATTAAATTCAGACATTATAATTTTAGCTCCAAACATTCTGTGAAGGTCTTATAATTACATTTTGTGAAACTTACCCAGGTGATTTTTGATCTTATATGAGGAGCCTCCACTCAGGGTCAGCGTCCTGGCCACTGTTATGAAGGAGCCATAAACATTGGGTTTATAGCCATTTGGAGAAGAATTATTAATTTTTATTTCTATATGTGCAGAGTTCGTTCCTTTTTTGATGAAAGCTGAAATAAACAAAGAAGCATTTTCAAACACACAATTCAAAGTAGGATTTCTTGACGATGATGCATTATAAATGTTGAAAATAAATTTTAAAAAATCCTTAGAATCACTACTGCAAATCTTTTAAGTAAAACCCAACTGAAGAAAACATAAACTTTCCGTTTTTCCGGCCCTTCATTATCTTGTTAATGACAAAAATATAAGGCCGTCTTCTAGATCAATAATTTAGAAAATATCAACATTTCTAAATTAATGTAAACATCGACCACGAAGCCATTTCTTATGAAAGCATTTGAAAGGCGAGTTTTTTTGTTTTTGTTTCATTATCAGTTGGGAGATTTGTTTTATAGAAGACTGTTAAATTTTTTAGTTAGTTTGTAGAATACGCACCTTGAATGTTGGTTCCCCTGTTTGTGGAAGTAGCTCGTCCTCCGAGGCCCACCACAAGGGCAGTGAGGATGGCACTCTTGCCACTTCCATTTCTCCCGATTATAAAATTTACATGTTTATTGTTTAATGTAATTTGCAAATTGTCATGACAAAAGAAATTTTTAAGATGCAAACTCATTATAATCCCATCTTCCTATAAAATCAATTTATAAAATTTATTTTAATATTTCTACTAATTAAAATTATTAATCCATATAAGTTAATTGAGAAATTGTTGAAACATGTTTCTTACATTGTATTTATTTTCTACAAATGAACTGCATTTAATTTAAAGGCTGTTTTTTTATATTTAAATGATATAATTGTGGGGTGTGGTGAACTCAGATTTCCTTAATTTAAGGTAAGGTAAGTAAAGAAAAAGTAAGGTCCATGATGATAATATATCAGTAAAAAGTGTTAACACTAAATTGTATTTGTGGAAGCCATGTAGAAATCTAGTTTCCTTTGTTACTAAAGTATGCATACCCATAATTGAACAATTAAGTGGGCATTGACATTACGACCGCAACATTAAAAATGTTCGGAAAGTTATTATTTTACTCGCAATTTCAGTTACAATATGCGAAATAGATATGGATAAATCCAGTAACTAAGCATATACCACAAAACGATTACTATAATGTACTACTTCAAGCTCAACATGCTATATTATTCATATGTACGTATTTATTATTGTTATTACGTTGATTGAACCGTTTCGTCCGCAAGAGTCCAAAAATATTCAATTCTGTGATAAATGTTTATGTAAAATGATAAATAGAAACAAGATTTTCACCGGCACATTTATGATATGTTTTAACATTGTATAATGAAGCGTTATTAGCGTTTTCGGATTGGTGGCAAATATCAAGTTTCTTTCTAGAAAATAATATATAAGTTAGTTACAAACCATGTTTCGCCCTTTGAAAAAACTTCGTAAACACTAAGGCACGTTTCAGACACACAAATCCAGTTGAAATGTTAAATCATTTAATAACAAGTGCAAGCAACGCAAAATTTAGTGCTTGAAATATCGTGTTTCAAATGTTTGTTTCTTGACTCTGACAGTTTTACAATTTCATTAGTGACGTACTAATCGAATTTAATAAACGAAAATAAACGATTCATTTTTCTTAAAAACACATTGAAAAAAAATGTCGCAATCTCTTGATGTGTTTCTTTAAATATAGTTTATAACTCATACAGTCTAAATTTTTTTTAAAAAATAGGTAAAATAACTATCGCAAATGTTTACCTTCCGTAATAACACATTTCATGGAGCTGATCGTTTTTAAAATCTATTTCGATTTTTGGGATCTTTCTGTACATCACTAGTGTTGATGTTTCATAGACAATAAAGGAGGGAAAAATGTTTTGAGTGTTTGTCTCTAGTTTTTGTATTTTTAATGAGAAATACAATAACAAATAATTATAGATATTTATCATTAGCCTTTCCGACAAATTAAATTAAAGCAAAAATTAAATTTTCGGTACAGTAAAAAATAACATGTTTCGCACTATTAAATCTCAAATTTTTATTTCACTTCTTAAATAATGTCTAGTCAATTTAAAAATAACACTGCTACTGATTGAACCATTAATAAAAGATAAATACTAGGAAGAGAAAAATAAAAATACTTTATCTCGAGAATTTGATGTGCAAAAATTCTGACCTCTCAGAAAATAAACATTTGAATTTATAACATAGACAAACTTCTGGCTCTTGACTTTGCGGGCATCGTTTATTTTTACGTAGTCGATTTAATAATTAAACAAATAAATTTTAGGATATGAAAATTTGAGTTAATAAAACTCCACTTTTCTAACGCTACAGCTGGTTATAAAACAAATTACAGATGGGATATAGCTCTTAGTTGTAGAGTTTAATAAGACCCCATGTTTCATTTTCCCACATTCTACATTCATTCACAGGCCGAAAGAACTTCAATTTTGTATAGTAATTACTGTACTTAATTGCCAGATTTTTATCAATGTTCAGACCTTTTTTTGTAACTGTTGGCCCCGGGCAGCACTTTGGTACTACTTCTGGGAGACTTCACAACCTAAACACCAACAAGTATCAAGGTAACAACAGTAAGATTAAAAAAAATAAAAAATGTCTGTATTTTAAATGTTTATTAAATCATGAAAATGGGAATTCATTATAAAATCAAATGAGTTCACATCTTCAATTTGCCTGTTAGCTACATTCTAATAGGCTAATTGAAGATCTGACGGTTCAGCGACAAACAAACTTGACACAAAAGGTAAGGTAGTCTTTCTCAACAATTGAGAAAATAGCCAGTAACATAATTTGAAGATTTAAGAATTTTAATGAGCAGTTGAATATTATTATTCAGAGTGTGAATTTTTTTTGTGTCTTTTCAACTGACTAAGTCGTTTACATGAATAGTTACAATTATCACAAGCATATGCTTTTATGTTAGAATGAACAAGTAGGTGTCCTTTTAAATCACGTTTTTGGGAACATACATAACTACACTGATCGCAGGAAAATGGCTTTTCTTTAGTATGAGTAAGCTTGTGTATCTTTAAAAAACTTGCTCTATTGCATCTGTAAGTACACTGATCACATCCAAACAATTTTTTACCCGAATGCATGAGCTTATGTCGTTTCATATCACCTGCTTGAGCACATGAGTAAAAACATTGATCACAAGCAAATGGTTTTTCCCCAGAATGAGTTCGTTTGTGTGTCTGCAAATGCCCCAACTGCGAGGTAGAATAATCACACAGATCACAAGCAAACGGTTTCTCTCCAGAATGGGTGCGTTTGTGTATTTTTAAATGACTTATTTGCTTGCATGAGTAACTACACTGATCACAATTAAATGGTTTTACCTCAGAGTGTACACGTTTGTGTGACTTTAAATCTCCTATTCGTTTACATGTATAATTACAATCATTACAGGTATACGGATTGATTTTTGAATGAATGAGTTTATGAGATTTCAATTCACTTATATGTTTGCATGTATAGGAACATTGATCACAAGCAAATATATTTTTTCCTGAATGAATAAGTTTGTGTCTTTTCAAATCACTCGATTGGCAACACAAATAGTTGCATTGATCACAAGAATAAGGTTTTTCACCAGAATGAATGCGTTTATGTTTTTTTAAATCACTTGCATGTCCACACATATAATTACATTCATTGCAAGTGAATGGCTTTTCTCCTGAATGAATCTTCTCATGTCGTTTTATATTACAACTTTGATTAGATGAATAATTACATTGATTGCAAGAGTACAAATTTTCTGAAGTGCGGCTGCGCTTATGTTTTTTCATGTCGCTTAAATGGCTACAAACATTGACAACAAGCAAACGGCTTTATCCCTGAATGAACAATTTTGTGTTTTTTTAAATCACTTGGTCGACTACAAGAATAAATGCACTGATCACAAGTATATGTATGGCTTCTTCCCAGTGTGAATGATTTAATGTTTTTTTTAAATCACCAGAACAGCTATATGAATCACGACCATATGGTTTGAAGAGCATGTGGATAGCTCACAAGTCAATGTCTTCTCATAAGAATGCATTTCTTTACAGCACCTTTATGTGTGCATGAATAACTACACATGAATGTAGATTTTCTATATAAGGAATGGCATTCGTTGTAGACACCTGTATGTTAAGATTCTTCAACATAATAAGTTTCAATATTTTCTCTCTTCATGTTTAGTACATTTATTTGTTTTTGTTTTGAGTTGTTGGCCATGCTCCAAATAAACCTAATTCCATCTGAAATAAATTATATTTATTGAACAATGATGTAATGAAAATAATAAAAAGATGCTTTTTGTAAAATACATAATTAAATTTATCCACAACCTGGCCTATGCTCATTTGATCTGCTAAAATTGACCCTCCTGCTTCTAAAGTAGCTTTACCAATATCGTAATATTTTTAAATTGTTTTCGGAAGTGTAATTCAGTGCGCTAACTTGTTGGCACGTTTTGGTCAGATCATTTCAAATGTTTTCATATTCCAATTATTTTTTTATATATTTTCCTTAGTTCTGATCTGAAAGCATTATATTTATATTGAGACTCCATGTTAGAATGTTGCTTACTTTACACCTGGAAATATACATAAAAATAGTATAATTATCATTAGTTATTTAAAAAAAAAACATTAATACTAATCTAGCACTAGATTATGTATTGATTAATATAGAAAGTAGTAAGGTTGTCTATTGTGATCACTATTTGTTATTTATTTGATCTTTCAAAATATCTGCATGTAAATTAGAACCAAATAAATCTAAAAATTTAATATCTTAGGTATTCAATAGTAAAGAAACGGAAAAAATTATATAAGATATTGTTAACATTACGTTAATATGAATAAATATAAGCAAGTGGGACATAAAAAAAGGAATTCAAAGACATCTAAAAATTTGGAACGACTAAGAAGCTGCTTGAAATAAAACCAAATATATTTGTTTAATATTTACATTGAATAAATGATGTATATAAATAGTATTTTCACATTTGGTTATGAGAAAAATTAATAACGGTAAAGTCGACCACGATTGAAGTCTGATAGACGTTGTTTCACAAAATATTAACCATAGACAAACGTTATAAAAAGAATACAGTAAAACCACAGACTATAAACAAATTTTATATTTTTTAATATTCAAAACAATAAATTATATTGTGTGCATTTATAGTTTGACAGAAATAAATTAAAACGTGTAGCTTTACTAAAAAATATTTATTTGTGTGATCGCAATATGTATTTCAATATAAAAAAAGAACTAAATGCTTAATGCTATAATAAATTGTTAGTTTTAATTGTGGCTTTCATTTAGATTGACTTTCATAAATAGAAACGGTTTGAGCAACATAATTAAAATGTAAAAAAACTCTCCAAGCACACCATATTTCATGTATAAATATAGGACTGTAAATATATTAATCTTTGAAAATATAACATTTTACTGGTAAGATATTTTATATGCACTTTTTTACATGTGGATTTTGTGTGATTTTTTAAAAGAAATTCCATCAAATGCATAATATAAAAAATAAACTATAGATGGCCCATCCGATGGCCGCCTCACAAGAGTTTTGAAATTTAATTAAATACTTTTTATTGCCCACTCGATCTCATATGTAAATTTTGCATCATCTAATCAAATTAGTGGATTGTTGATAACCGTCTTGTGTAGAACGCGCATCCCTCTCAACCGTCGAGACAAAATCAATTCTAAGGTAAATTTATTTTCTTTTTTATGTATTTTGTTTAGACATAATCCCTGTAAATAAATAACCAAGACAAAAGAAAGCTTTCCCTTCATACTAAAATTGCCATTTTAAATCGAATATTAGAAGAATGCACTTTAAATGTATATTGGAAAGCAGCCCCACCAAAATGTGTACTTTTAATGAAATTGATATTGGCGAAATTATTAAGTGACAGTGTCTACTGATGAAGGAAGAATCCGATTCTGTGACTGAAAATAATTTCCATGCAGTGCAAACTTTGGAACAAACTGGAAAGTCATTTTCTTGCAATCAATACCAATTCTGAAAGAATTATTAAATTCCAGAATTAGCTTCGATCTTATAGCAATAATCACCAATTGCATTGTATCACCAAAAATGTCAACTCTGAACGAGTGCGGAGCATCTTCAAGTGATGAATGCAAATTAATTTTTGTCTTGTTTGAAAAACCAATTTCTGGTTTCGTTTCTAACTCAAAACCAAAGTGAAGTTTTGAGTTATTTACAATGCTGGACATTTTTATGTGGTCCATATCCTTCGTACAAAAACAGGTTTGAGTGTATTCAAAAATAATTGTCCAACTTAAATAAAACAAAAAATATTTTGATTATAATTTATTTTATGGTATCAGGTATCTACAAGAGTTAATATTCTGTTACAAATCTCTACACAACGCCACAGAAGTAACAATATTCAATTATACACATTATCTGGACTGTGTGGCACTAATTATGAATATATTACACTTGCTAATAGTAAACCTTTTGCTCATTAATTTTTCAAAGGATCAGAGAGAGGACATCTAAAACATTCAAACTCGAAGTAATAAATTTAATTTTTTTTTAATAGCTATTAGCCCACATGACGGCAACATTTTCCATGAAAATCTTTATAAATAAAAAAATAATACACCTAGAACATGTAAATTAAAAAGGGCTACTTAAAATTTATTTTTCTACAAAACTGAAGTTAAAATTGTAATGACAAAATAATGTGGAAATAGCTTTAAAAAAAATTCGTGCTTAGACAGTTTTATATAAAGTCTAAATTAAATGAATTAGATCAGCTAGTATTGCTCTTATCAGAAAGAAAATGTTTCTCGTTATTAAAAAAAAATAAAAAGTGAGGTGTTAGACTATAAAGATATTTACTTATATCAATATGATAGAATAAATTAATAATTTAATTTTTATATTAAGTATATTTAAATAATAAGGTAAACGTAAAAAAACCAACAGTTTTTAAAGTAATTAAATCTGGCAAAACAAAAAAAACCTGATGCCAATTTTGCATAGTAAACAAATAATTATAAAATTGTGTTTATATACATATGCACATTAAATATCTTTGGTTTAAAATGTGATACAAATAAAGAAATAACTAATTTCCTAATATGCCGTTAATCCTTGTCACAAGGATTTTTTACCTTTAAACTAAATATATTTTTTAAATGTACATTCAGAGGTAAAATGTGAGAAGATATTTTTAGAGAATGGGAATATTAATACTTTGTAGGACTTAAATCATGTTTATATACTGGTACTGTTCTAGATGAAGATATACACAACTGGTAAACGTATTTTATAAATAAATTGTACACAGTAGATAATTTCAAAGATACACTTTCTATACCCTTTATTCTAAAATGGCCATTTTAAATAAAGTTAGTGGTCTTTTTATGTAAACTAAAAAAAAATTAGTTCTATAGATACGCTTTTTACTAAATAAAATAATAAAAAATAAGATACATCTGAAGCAGTTCACTGCAACCTACATAGGCAACATTATTTAATTATATCACATTTTTAAAATACATAATTTAGTATGTCTATTAAAATTACATAAAATATCTATTGCTATGTAAATTAATGGTGTTTTCAGCTTAGTTTATATTCTGCTGCGAGTACGAAACATATAGAACAAAGCATATGCCAACGACAGAAAGGCAACTTTCATAAATAACACAAATTGAAAGCAAAACTGTTTGTTTTTAGCAGCATCAAAATTTAAAAAAATGTTGAAAAAATGATTGATTTTTAAGTAGCGTAAATGCATTATTTAACAATTTCACAAAAAAGCCAAGATCATAATACACTTTCAAAATAATTGATGTTTAAATCAGCTTCTCTCTTTGTCGTTAAGATTTTGAGTAACACACATTGTGGATCTTGAAACAATTTACATTACTATAATGGTTTTTGAAAACTACGAAATGCATAAAATGAAAATATGACTTTAATTTAACTATTAAAAATGCACTAACAATTTGAAATTCCCAACGAGATCATGCAATATTGTTGTATTATTATATATTGTGAGGCATCTGAAGGCAGTTCAATTATAAATAAATGTCCCACTGGACACGAGTAGATATAATATTTATTATTTCATCATGAAGTGAAATAATAAACAAATCTTTTTGAACTTGTGAATTGATTGCTCCTGCGTAGTATTATCTATATTGGAATTACATCAATAAAATATAAGCAGTGGACGAAATACATCAAAAGATGTCTGCTACTATTTTTATCCATTAAAACCCTATAGTAGTATTTTTGAACATATTTTATAGTAAGATCTTTTATAATTAATTTTGAAAGTATTACCAATTATCATTAAAAAAAAAATTGAAACGGTATTCAGTGCGTGCACTAGTTGTATTAAGCGGATGTTACAGTTACTATACAATTTTTTATTACAATTTTGACAATATATTTAGTTTTGGTAGGTAAGTCCACGTTACGCAATTTTTTGATACTTCATCAGTGGCAAATATCTTAGTATTATACCTAATACAGGCCGACCTCAATAATGCCGTCTTTTAGTACAAATGCCCTATCACTTACATTTTACAATCATTTAAAAATCAAACCAAAACCACAGGTAATAAGACAGATGAAACCAATGAATGGTTTTGTTGATTTATATAGAAAAATGCAACAAAAATCTGTGTTATTTATAGGCCTTAGTGTACTTATAATGAATACAACTAAAAACTGCTTGGAGTTATGGCAGACGAGCTCATGTACTGAGATAAGTATAAAAACTATAATGTTAATAATTAAATATCAACCTAAATAATGGCAATAAGGTCATGAAACAATAAAAAAATATTAGAAATCTTCAGTCGAAGCAACTGCATTAAGAATTATAAATTATTATGCACCCGAAGCATTCATTTTACAACATGTAACCTACATTTTATTTAAAGTACATACATAAACTTGATTATACTCGTATTTTATAAGCAGTTGATAAATTCACATTTCAAATGGCTGGCGTGAATATTTTGTTCACTGGTTAGTAGTATCCACGGAGATCTGCGATCAATCTGGAAGCATATGCACGAACGAGACGGGGAACATCCCGCGCCGGTGTGGACTGCCTTCCACCGTTCCTTCCATCCAGTTGTCATCTTCCGTTCTGTCATTGAGAACTATTATGACTTCTCCTTCTCGAAATGAAAGTTCATCTTCATTGTCAGCTTGGCAATCGTACAGAGCTCGGCATCTCCGAAGTGATGCGGTCTGAAATTTACAAATAAAATAAATATTTTTAAGGGTTTTTATTTTTAAATTAATATTTTCTTCATGTCCTTTATATAGTTTTTAATATTATGCCACATTTAATAACCAAATAAGATTTTTTTTTAATATTGTCATGTATGTTATCATGTGTAAATTCAATCTACATTAATTCAAGTCATAAAATATAATGATTTCAAAAAGCAATGAATTAAAAAATTTGTAACCCCGTATATTTATATTTTTATATGTAATAAAAACAATATTTATAGATACATACCATATTTATAGAAGCACTAGGAGATCGCGAGTGGGTATTGGAGATATCAGACGAGTCTAATCGGTTGTCTCCGAGCCTAGTGGGGTCGCAGGAGGTGTTTGTACTGTCGTATGCCATTAAGCGCGAATCATCCGCGTTCCCATCTGACATGTCACACAACTCCAAGGATGAATCTTGACTAGAGCACTCCTGAAATGAAAGTAACTCTAGTAATTCAAATACATCTTCAAAACTCCATTTGCATCAATGAGAAACAACTGTACATAAAACAAATAAATTGTATTATCAGCAAAACAATAAATTTGTAAAACTCATTTACATGATTATTTGTTAATGAATATTAACATGGAATAAAATTATAAAAGCCATTAAGATTTTGTAACACTCCAAGGGTCTTCAGCTCTCGCACTGAGAGCACAGAGATTAGGCACACAGATGCTAATTAATGTGGGAACATTACATTCAGATTATGATAAATACACACGGAGTACTTTGAAATATTTGTAGATTGATAATTGATTTAATGATTTGTCAGGTTATTGTATGTAAACAAACCAAAATAGTCGGTAAATTGATCTCATCAAATCTGCAGGAAGATGATGAGGCGTGTCATATATCTACTAGATAAGGCGAGTGAAATATATAAAGACGTATATTTTCATTTACTTTGACTATTTAAGAGTGAAGGGTAAGATCTCGCAGAATATTTAGTCTAGGATGATACTAGTTGAGGCTATAAACAATCAGGCTATGTTCCCACATAACCAATAATAATATTTATCATTCATGTATAAAACAAAAATGAAGATGAGGATATATTTTTAAGCTGCGTTCTATATTTATATAAATTCAATTTTGTCAATGCATAAAGACAGAAATAATTGTTTCATTAGCATTGGTGGATGAAAACAATAATAAAAAACATTAATTAATTACAATAACATGTAATGATAATTTATCTTACAAAATTTAAATTATATATACTTATATAAATAAACATCCGAGATATTCAATATGTTTATTGAATAATCTAAGAGAACCTGAGTACCTGTGCTGCTTATTTACTTGTGATGAATGGCGCAGGGCTCTTTTAAGAAAACACCAGAAATCTACGACCCAAATAAAATAAAGTGCTACCCATTTAGAGAGAACAAAAAACTAATATAAGAATAATTACAAAATACCAGAGACATTTATAACAAACTAAAGTATTTGTATTATATATAAGAAATTGAATGAAAATGCTTTTCAAAAACCTGTATATTATCAGACATTCACGGTTAATTCAATTAATCAAGATTTATCTCTCAACAAATTGAATTAATTATATATATATAATTTTTTTTTGAAAATGGATTACAGATTTTTTGCAATTATTTCACTAAGTACATATACCCAAGAAAATAGTTATATTTGACCATGGTTTAAATATGGTGTATTGACTGTACAATTTTATTTGTAGATTTCATATTGTTTTCCAACATTGTAGAAATACATGCTAATTGACAACCTCTAAATGAAATGATATTTACTATACACACGATGTATAGTGGACTTTTCCGAGTTTAGTTGGCCGCACTACCTTTTAAAATGTACAAAATTATACATTAAAATGTGAACAATAAGCAATCTAGTGAGTGAATTATATTTATTCTATAAAATAATATTCTATGACATGGACGCATAGGGCTGCTGTTGTGATGTTTGAAAGCCATGCTTGTAAAAATTAAGGGTAACATACAAAGATATTAAAAAAGCACTGCAAAATTAGGCAGCAGCAATGTTTCATTTACCCTTGGTTCTTTGTTCTGGATGCGATATTGAGGACTTGCTCTATTTTTTTTCTGGCAAGACAAGAAGAATATAATTAAAATATCTCATACAATATCAATAAGCTTAAAAGAAATTAACGAATATTGTGATGTATATTTTAATATTATCATCTTTCGTTCTATAATTATATGTATAGTGACTGCATGCACCTTATTGAAGTTACATTGAAATATAAATAATGCAGGTGTACTGCTTTTGCACTGAGATATTATCAGCCGGTATACTTGTTGCAACGTCACTAATATCACAGACTCTGTTGCCAAACGTCTTGAAAAGTGAGTGATTTTTTTAGTCGTTCCGAAAAACATTGCCAATAACTGATTTATAATGATCATCTTACAACTGATCCGGTGCTGTGCTTAGTTTTAATGAAGTTTTAAATTGTAATATTTGGCAGCAGAACCTGTATCCTTAGTAACTATAATTTAAAAATCAAAAGGTCGCTCTGTATTATGCGGATATTATTATTAAAGTACACCGAGAATACACTGTAAACTTGATATTGCAACAAAGATAATAGTTTTTATTGGCTGACGTATGCAGTGCGACTAAAGTGATTGTGAGAATAGTTACCTTTCTTGGGGGTGGAGTAGGGTCCGGTGGGTGGTGGTGGGAGGTGCCATTGTGGAGGGGCGTGGAGGGCACAGAGGGGACGGAGGGAGCACAGGGCAGGGGCGGCGTGGGAGGAGGTTGCTGTGGCCTCGACTTCAGCGTGCCTGAAATTTCAAAAAGTATGTTTACTAATTTGCAAAAAAATTACAATATTTGAAAATTGAGAAACATTGATGATTAAAAAAAAAAAAAAAAGAGCAAGAACAGTTGTAGAATTACAAAATATATACATGGTTGGAATCAACACCACAGGATGGTAAAAACAATAGCTTTTATTAATTTTTATGTCAATTTAACTAAAAGAAGCTAGAATTTAAAAAATTAAAAAAGTATTTTATAATGCTGATTTTTAAGTAAATTAAACATAAAACCATCAATGACAAAGGAAATAAATCTCCAGTAGCAGTATTATGTAACAGATACAAATTTAAGGCATAATTCAGGTGGTAAGTGTTAATGAAATATTAAAGGTTACCGTGCAGGTTCCTGGTGTCACTGTTAGGAGAGGGAGTGGAACGCGCGTGGGTGAGGGTGTGATGATGTGGGGCGAGGGCAGCCAGACCGGCCAGCAGTTCTGCACGTGAAGCGTGTGGAAGAGTCCCTCCGGGGGGCAACGGCGCTGCGCGCTTCTTCAGACTGCCCATATTGCCACCGCCACCTGTGCGGATATGTGACATACAATTTGATAGTCATATCTCCAGAGAATTAATATCTTCAAATGTAAACAATTAATTCTGTAGAGTTATAATGCCTGTCTTTTTTAAAAAATTGTTATTGTACAGTTAAAAACGGGTGGGCAACTAAATATTATCAGGATTTACACTTGGTTAAAATGAAAAAAACATGCACGTGATTTTGTATACAAACATCACATGTTAATTAGCCTTTACTCATAATATTGGTTTCTTAGGCAATGGTGGATCTCATTTTTAAACGTCTGGCTATCATTGTTTGTAACATTCTTCCCTGATAGATAATAAAAGGTTAATTTAAGACAGATGGTTGGCAATAGAATAATATTTTTTTTATGTTAGAAATAATGCCATTATGTATTATACTTACACATGTTAGGTTTGCGTGGCAAAGTGTTGGGTGTGGGTGGGGCATGTGGGGCATGCAAAGAGTCACAGGTGGAGGAGCGAGAGCGCAGTGTGACGGGGGAGGCGTCTCCCCCACCTCCACCACCACCCCCGCCAGGACCACCTGCATACGATGGTGGCCTTGAACGGCTCTTTTTCTCAGGAGTCACACTGCCATTCTGGAATCCAATATATTTCAATGAAGAAAGACAGCCAAAAATCTAGTTTTTCCTATTTTTGATTTCAAAGATTAGTATATTAGAGCATTGATTGGACAAAAACAAAATCAATTTAATTGTGTTATTTTGCTTTTAAACCACGTTGAATGTCATAAAGCAACAACAAAAAAGGGATCTATTTGAGTTGAAATGGTTTTGATGCAATACATAATATATGCTGTAATAGACAAAACAAATTCCATGAGCTGATTTAGAAATTCTCAAACTCTCATATGAGAACATGTACATGAAGGATATATGAACCAAAAAAAATATTGATAAGATTAAATAATAATGCAGTTGAAAATGATCTTACTCTTTCATCTATAACTGTATCATCATCCGAAAAGTCCGTTGAGCCATCATCGTGCGATAAATTCCAATCTACGTTGATATTTTCAAATACGCTTTTTTCTCTTTTTTCTGTGCTTTCAAGCTGAAAGTGAAAAATATTTATTGTTTTATTAAACCAATAATTTTAATAATAAATAAAATCAAGATTACTTTATCAAAGTGATAAATAATAAAAGTGGTATTTAAATTATGGGTAAGAAAGCAGTCTCACCAATTCCTGACAAGCGCGATGTCCCATCTGTTGCGCTATCTGCAGCGGGGTATGGCCGCGTGTGTCCCGCAGAGCGGTGTTGGCTCCGGCCCTGAGTAGGAGCTTTAGGGGCTCAGTCCGGTCAGCCAGGGCACACAAGTGTAACGCAGTCAGTCCGGACGTTGTCACCCGGTCTAGGAGGCCGGCGCCACCGTTTTGGATGAGGAAGTCAACGAGGTGTAAGCGAGATCCATCACCCATTTCTCGAACAACGGCTAGATGCAATGCTGTCTCTTCACAATCCTGAAAAATAAAAGACAATTATCTTTAAGACAGTACTTAATACACCGCAGGCCCAATACATTAATTTTCACATTTTATAATCCTCTGTAAGAGTAGACTCTTTTAAATGAATAGTATATTTAAGGAATTATATGGAATTTCAACACAAACTGCTTTTTATAAAACTAACAAGGATTCCAGATAGGTAATGGATCCATACTTCTTAAAATAAAAAGATAAAGAAAGGAAGCTGTTAAGTAAAAAATTATTCAATTTTAAAAAAAAACTAACAGAGCTAGGCATCGGTGCCTGAAGATCGGCTCCCTCTGCGTATGCTTGCAGCAGCTGAAGGAGTTCTCCGTTGTTTACGGCATGCTCTGCCTCTCCGGATCGCTCTACAGCATCAGCACATGTCCGTAAACACCACCGTCTTTCTACATATTTATACCGGATGAACTGTAATCTCTCTTCCCTGAAAAATTAAAAATAATTAATGAGCAGAAATTAAGAAACTAGACTTGAGAAATTCTTTGATAGATTTAATTATACTTTAATTGATAAATAAAAACTTCATTTTAACAGTTTTTAATGGCATCAATCATAGATGTAGCCTATAGATGTAATGGTTCAGTATCCTTAATATATTTTAATTATTTTGAAGATACACAAGGTAATCAAAGAAATGAAATAATTGTCAGTAGTCATATATATTATATGAGAAATGATTAAAAAAAACCTCATTAGAGTCTACGGGTAGACATGTAAAATGAAGAATCTTACTATTAACTGGATGATATCACTGTTTTTCAGAGACAAGCAATGCCAACACAATATGAAAAATATTACAGAGAGAATAAATCAGTTATTTACTCACATGGAACTATCTGGTGTAGGTTTGTCTCCATCTGAGAGTGTTCTTTCCATGACTTCATTAAAGGCAAGGTTTCCAACATGCCTGGCCAGTAGCAGCTGAGAGGTTGTCAGTCGATCGAGGGTCAGAGATTGTATCCGGGATATGTGTACTCCCAAGTCTCTGTGCACCCCCGAGCACTCTATACAAACTATGATTCCAAAGTTTGTTGAAAGCCATGTTGCATCTGAAAATACCAATTTATTTATAAATTAATGTGATATATTCAATGATTTGTGAAGTTAAAAAGCTTTTCGATAAATAGAAATTTAAAAAGGTAAATAGTAACTGGAGCAGCTGAATTCTGATTTTATTCAAGAGAAAAGATAATAATAGAAAAAAGTGCAACGAGCCATTTTCAATTATAAATGTACTAACCGTTAATGGATCCGCAATCACAGCAAGCCTGGTTGCCAGGCAGACGAAGCACGGCTCTGATGATGGCCTGGTGCAGGTCCAGCAGAGAGTGGCCGCCTTCCCCTGCTGCGTCTCCTCCACCCGCTCCCTGGAAAGCTCGCTTCAGTGCCCCTTCCTTGCAGTTCACGAGTACTGACATCCAAGCTCTCTGGTCATTATCGTCCTCTGCTTGGAAATGATATGTTCTGTTATCTGGAAATTAAGTAAAATAAAAAATGTTAATATAAATCAAATGGTTTTTTCAGAAATTCACGTGCGAAGCTGTAAACGAGAGTGGGCCTTGACCTTTACTAAACCTGTTGACTAAAAATGTCAAGTTGTATTTCTTCACTTTTAGAAAGTGATTGTTTCTACTACACATTAATTATTTATTATAATAATGTAAAGAAGAATTATAATATAATACATACTAAATAGTTAATTTAGTATGTATTTATTTTTTCCCATATTAATGATGCAGCATTAAATACACGATCCACTAATTTATTACATGTAACTGTCCCAATAGAGACAACTTGTTTGTTGTCTGTGTTATTTCTTCCAAATAAATAATATTACTCACATGACACTAAATCAAATCCTCGTTTATCTTCAGAAACAACTTTAATTTGGCAGGTTAGAAGGTTGACTCTTGTTGGAGGTTTTGATTCATCTGCATGGAATATATCTAGGAACCCTTCAGCCGTTACTCGACACCTGTAACAAAACAACATGATAATTTAGCAATGCAATAAGCACACAAAGATGCTTTTAAAAGATTGGTGAAAATTAGTAATACCTTCTTTTTTGCCAAACTCTTCGTACTTTTCCCTCAGACTTTTTTAGCAAGTGTCCAGTTCTAGTGACTCCGTGCTGCTTGTCTCCCTGCATCTGATGTAACGAATAACCCCCAACTGTTGATGCGGTCTGAAACATTTAACAAGCGCTTTCAACGTAACTATCTCCTTTTTTGCAAAATCTAAATAATCATATAAATATAAGGGATATAATTCAATTCATAGAAAATATTGACACACACTTCATTCTATGGATGAAAAAAGCCGAGATTAGTAGACAGAAATATTTATAGTTCTCAATACTTTCTGTTTATGTATTGGATAGAGTCAGTGAAACTTGCAAATAATCTATCTCCAAAGTTGCAACAAAACCAGATGAAGACAGGGAAATAACATACACCAAAAACAAGATTGGGCAAGATCAGGGATATTTATAAGATGAACGAAGAACGGAAGACTTCAGATGATGAGTCTTACCTCCTTATCCTGAGGAGCAGCCGCTCTGAGCGTGGCGCGCAGGTCTCCGAGACGCCGGCGCTCCTCATCTTGTTGCTGCCGGATGCGCTGGAGCCGCACGCTGAGGTCGGCCACGTAGCTGCCGAAGTGCTCGATGGTCTTGAGTCCGTCTTGGAAGTAGTTGGTCTGCGCGTGGTAGTACTCCACCAGGTGTTGCAGAAGCTCGATGCCCTTCTTCGTCTTGATGTCGTTGAACTTTATCAGGTACTACAATGAAAAACACACAAGATTATTCAGACGATATTGTAAAAGTTATTTATTTTCTTACTAATATGATTAGGCATATTTTTTCACATATTGAAAATGATTCAAAGAATCTCTCAGAAAAATATCAACGATCCAAGCTTACATGGCCGGTGTACTGACCCTTGTACTAACGAGTCACCTCTGTTGATCGAGAATTTTTAACAATCAAACACACGAACCAATGTGCCCAGGCCAAACAATATTATGGAGATGTAGGTTCAAATCCTACACAAGTCACATTGATATTTTTATGAGATTTTCTTTGAATCATTTTCAATATGTGAAAAAATATGCCTAATCATATTAGTAAATAATATAAGTATTTTGAATAAAAATACTTGAGTGATTTTCCACATTTTTGTTTTTATTAGTGACCGGTTTCGCCAACCTTTCACGTTGGCATTATCAAACAGAGACTGTTTGATAATGCCAACGTGAAAGGTTGGCGAAACCGGTCACTAATAAAAACAAAAATGTGGAAAGTCACTCAAGTATTTTTATTCAAAATTTTAAATTGGAATTCCACCAAGTACTCTGTCAAAAATATCGAATTTCTTAAATAATATAAGCCTGTAAAGGTAATTAAAACGCACTTGATTGACGTTCAATCCACAAAATAGACATATTATATATTTTCAACAAAAAATGATACAACAAACACCGAATATTTATTTGAATATACTCTCAAAAAAAAAAAAAAAAACTCTCAGATTCAGGTTTTCTCACGATAAAAAGTGCTGATTTTTAAATAAAATTAAACATTCAGCTCAATGACAATTTTCGTATAAAATTATCATGGATTTTCATGGAAAAATAACAAAATGCTAATTATGAGCTATATTGTAGTCTGCCACCAAAGTGACTCGAGTTGGGATAGTCAACATTATGATCGTACGTTTATAACCCACCAGATATTGCGCTTGTACCGAAATAAGCCGAGACATATTTTGGTTAAAGACGTGCATATTCATAATTAATACTTGATCTATTAATCAGCCGGTATTAACCTTCGCGCGACAGTTTCTGCGGAGGTTTTGTTACCACTCTGAGCGACTGACATATTCGGATGATTGTTTTCAGAGTGCTGATTGCTTAGGAGCCGTCGTGTGTATTTTGAGTAATGAGCTAAGCTTTTCCCACTGAACGGTGACTCCAGCCGCACCTGCATGCAGGTGTGTAGAAAGATCCATGTCACGACTCCACTCTCGTTTTCAAAGAAGCGAGTGGGCGCAGGGAAAATAGCACGACCGTCCGTTAAGTCTCTTCCTGTACCTGATAATCGCCGGTAAAATAAACACGAACAATAAAACAACGTGGGCTACGCTCAATGGCTAATTAATCATTGGAGAACAGTTAGATAAATGAAAACATTTTAAAATCGTGCTCGGATGTGGGCACGATCGGAATTTCGTGTGCCAAATAGCTCGGCTGCGTCAATGCGACGATCGCCTAATCTGAGATTAGTAGATGTGATTGAGATTAAAATGCATAATTTATGTATAGTACAATAATGAGATGCAATGAAAATAGACACCGTTTGCAACAGAATCAGTAAATCAAGCGTGATTGCTTCGTCTCCATTCTTTACAAATATAAAATTAACTTTTGAAATGATTTGTGAATTTAATTTTATAATAGCGTCATCATAATCTATCGACACCAATCTGGTCGCTAATCACGATTAACATTTCAAATGAGTTATTAGGGAAAACGAGAGTATATAAAAACGTGATAAATGAAACAATTTCGTAATTTTGTAATAACTCAATTGTAACTTTATATACAATAATATTCAATTATAACTTTTTGCAAACTGTCCGGAAAGAAAGTCTGGCGTCAATTTATTGTGATAATACTACTGTAAATACAAGTGTTATTTTTTTTTAAATAAAAAAAAATACAACGGAAACAGTCGGTTGTTCTTGAAATATATATTTTGCAAAGAAATGATTTAAATTCATTCTATCACTTTTTATAAATCACGGGAATGTTTAATTTTAATTAGATTGTTTCAAATTGGGCAAGTTTCAAATGATAACCTTAAATTCACCAACGATGATCAAAAGCTTAAACATTATTTCATTAAACAGCGTAATTTGTTTTGCTGTATTTAAAAAATAATAATAGTTTTGTTAATATGAAAACAAGAGTCGACCCTGCCAAACCAAAGTAAAAAAAATTAAACAATCTGATTACATAAAATATAAAAGAAGTCTTAAGTATCAGGAAGTTATAAAGAAAAATCTGAATTACAATAAATTATTTGCCATACTATGCAAATCACCGTTGCTTTGCGGTTTTTGCGAGAGCCCAATAATGATGATAATCTTTCACGGATGAAGTTTTTTTTTTTATTTAATAAGGAAGGTCTCGGATGGCCTCAAGTGCGAATTTCTTCCAGCCAGGAATAAATTAGGAAAAATGTCGATATTCTACTTTAAAGAAAATGACGTCCCACGTTTCGCTCGAACTTCTCGATTTTTAATTAATAGCTATACAAGATGGCAGTGTTGATTTTTCACTGGAACGAGTTTCGCATTGTTTAAGTATTTGTAAATACAATGAAAAAGTCAGTAGGGATTCTTCGTGGTGGGCTTTCGCCACTCCCTGATTTCGGTTTATCATCAGCCGCGTTGGTTTTGCGACTGCAACTTTATGGGGGCATTCCACGAGATATGACGCGATAACCATAGAATTAACGGGGGTGCGCCTGATAGAGCGACCGTAAAGAACTCTAATCAAATAATGAAAGTCAGGAGTTGTGTAACTCTTGCGATTTGGACTGGGCAAAATGAAGAATGTGGTCATAAAAACGAAGCCGAGTCAATACAAGCACAGACTAACTAAAAAGTATTTTTAATTCTTGTTCAGGTTTATAACTAAGATGTTCACAAAGGTAAGCCGTTATTGATATTTATTAATTATTTTTAATTAATTTAAAAATATTTTTGAAAACGAAACCATGGCGGCTGCCTCCCCCTGGATCGCGCCATTAGGCTCGGCTTCCTTTGAAGGATTCAACTCGATCGCCCGGAGGGAGCCGAGCAGATTATTGTGCGTATTTCAATTAGCCCATTGAAAAAGTCTGTGTAAAATTAATTTCGAAAAGGGTTTGAAAAAAAAAAAATCCCGCCGTTACAACGAAAAATACGTAATATTCAATATTTTCTTTTGATACGCGAAGAGGACCGTTGAAAAAAATATTGCGAAAAATTGATGACTCGTAAAAATGGGCATTATTGAAAATCATCTCGGTCCGATTTGACCTGAAAGAGAGCAATTTGTAAACTTTCAACACGAAAGATAAATGTGATTTTTTTCTGAAATAAGTTGTATCTAAATAAATATCTTATTTTGAATTTACAACTTTTTTTGGCTGAAAATCAATTTTCAAAACAGTATGTTTTTCAAAAAAATGTTTTGTGAGCAATGTAAAATAGGACACGTTCATAAAAAAATATAGTTTATTGCAATAATTAGTATTTAGATTGATTGAATATATAGTGCATATGTATTTTTGTAAACTATTTTGTCATAATCAGTAAACAGTCTTTGATATTGACTGCATTATCCAATTTATTACTCAAAAACTATTGAGAATGATACAATTGTCCATATCATGCGTGTACCTATCTGGAGTAAGTTTTAATGACATTTGAATACATTTTAATATTCAAAACTGCTAAAAATATATTTAAGAGCAAGTAATGGATAACTGCTTATATGTATATATCCTATAAATGCAAAAATACCAGTTGTCACATCCCAGAAACTCGCGATTGTCATAATCAAAAAAGTCAAAAGAAAAAAAAACTACATACAAGAACACGAGCTTTCGATTAGTATTGAATTATATTACATGGTCGAAAATAAAAAAAAAAACCTCACAACGAAAGTAGCAAAAGTACTCGTAGTCAATTCGTCGAGAAAATGTTTTGGATTTCTGGTTTTAATTATGAATATAAATGTATTGCACGAGAAGGGGAGGTTTAATTACCTCTGACGGCAAGGGACGATAGAGTCGCAGATAAACAGAAATAAGTTTTCCGCGAGGTCGAAAGTCGCGGCTAATCGCGCAGAAAGATCTCCGATTCTCATTATATTTAATTTTTGGAGCAAGTAGCGTGATTGTTCAGTAGCTTTTGTAATCTGTTGCCGCAGGCGGGGTTTATAAGCCCCCAGAGACTTGACGCGAACTCAAAAGATTGTGCCCTCTCACATGCTTCACATTTATACTTTTTCCCAATGATTAAAGAGGTGTGAATATTAAAATGGGTTCATCATAATTTGATAAATATAATATCACCTTTTAAAAATATGTTATCTTTTATTAAACCACGAGGAGGTTGGCGATCATTTCACTGAGCATATACTCATACTGAGCCAGTGTTCATGGTTTTGTAAGTGGAAAAGTCTGCGTATTGCTGATGTCCAATAGCATTATTATATAATCATTTCCTTAAAAAGCTCTGGCGTTTAGATCTGATACTCATTTTGCAGCAAGCTACAAAAACAATAGCAGTGCTTTCAGAGCGCATCCCTCCACAATCATTCCATGTCCACTACTCCATTACCGATCCTGAAAAACAGTTTTATCTAAATCATATAGAAGTTCAGTTATTCCTTTCTTATATCGTTATTATATACAAACTAGAAATGCTGCCCGTCACAGAATGACGTTTTCGGAGGCATTTTGAGTTATTAATGATGTGATTATTAATTTCTAATGCAATTCGATAAAAAAAATAGAGAGTCTGTGTCAAACTGACATAAACTGGAAATTTCTTAGAAGCATCCAAAATTTGTTTTTTTTGTAAAAGTTCTAAATTTGAAATTCTCGCGGTGAAGAACAGAATCATATAATTCGTACATATTGAAACTCGCTAAAGCATATTTTATAGCCTTATTAAATTAGTTTTTAAACAAAAATATTATCCTATCGTCTTGAAATTCGGCACATAGCTGCGGAAAAATTTACTAAACTTATGTGCAAATAATCAGCGTTGTATCTTTTAAGATATTCCATAGAGAAGCAAAAGATGAAACATACATACACACAATGGCTATTATATATATTAGATTATTGATTTTAAAAAATATATAACTCTTCTGTTTTTTCAGGTATAAGTAATCTGGATGGTGTATTGAATTTTACGAAAGCTCTCCATTTCGGTCCGCGCTTATAATTCCGGTATAGGTCAGGCCAGGCCCTCGGCTGATGGGGGTGTATCTCGCGTCTCTCGGTGGGGTGTACAGGAACGCAGCGAGTCAATAAATTGGCTTCGGCAAAGTCGGACGTGAAAGGATCTGAATTTATATTGATTGAGCCCAAATAATGGGACCGGCCCGGGGATAAACTTCCCAAAGCCATTCATCTGATAAAAACAGCAGAACCATGGCGAAACCTAAAAGGATGTAAACGTTCTATATTTATTATACCTTCATGGGATGATGGTGCTTCAAAGTAGGTATTTCAGATTTAATTATATTAACGTCATTACGTCAGCATGTCCAGAACCACTCATCGGACCATAGAAAATATCATGGCGATTACTAAATATTTTATACGTAAAAATATGTTTCAGTTATATAAGATGAAACGATGAAAAAAAATTCTTCAACGTTTTTCTTCTTCAACATGACTATTGCAGTTTTGTTTGAAAACGCACGCAAATAAAAATACTTTTAATATACATAGTACTATAATAACATTGTTTGTTTTAATGAGGAGTGTTGTTATTGTATGGAGTAAAAAAATCTACTAAACATGTTTAGAAATAATTTAATTATTTAAATATAACTCAGGGGCAACTCTGCATCTCGAACATTTTAAGGGGTAATACAGGACTCCATAATATTTATGAATAATAATTTTAGTATATATATATTAGATTTCTGTAATAGTTGAATAACTGAGCAAGGAAGGTCCTAGTATAGTTTTTGCACAGAAGACTAAACACTTATATTCGCGCTATAACATAATCGCTTGTTCTAGACGTACAATATAAAATTAATTACTGGACTAATCTTTCATCCATCTGAGATAACTGTTCAGAGCAATTAAATTATTACATAGGAATGATGATTCACTTTAATTGCTGGCTCGATCACAGGAAATTTGCTCACGGCCGCATTGGGTCAATGATATATTTGGTTTTTTTTTTTTTTTACAACAAACGTGATTTGTCGGACGTAGTCAATCAGTTGCTAATATGTATTATACCATATTCGAGATTTATTGGTAAATAATTACAGAAGGTTGTCAATGTGTTATGTTACACGCTCGTCCGAGAAAAAAAAAACGCAAGGAGAAAATTAAAGAAGCAAAATAAAAAAAAACAATGATTGCAAAGTATTAGAATACGATTGTTACTGGATACGAAAAAAGTTATACAAATAGCTTGTTATTTATATTTTATTTTTGAAGCGACCGGTTTTGCCAACTGATATGGTTGGCAACAAGGCAGGATGAATATAAGTGGGTATGTATACAAGTTTAAAACCAGAATAATTAAGATTGCACGATGATGACCACCATGGGAAACACTAATGGCTAATGAATTTAATAGACCTGACCAATCATTGATTTTATATAATATCGATATTCAGAACGATTTTATTGAATCCACGTGCGTTTAAAATGTTTGAGGAAATGATTTTAATTGAAATATATTATCTTCGATAGTACGTCCTCTGCGGGCGGATCGATTATGATTATTATTTAATATCTTTGGTATTGCCAAGCTATACCACATTTCCAGTGAAGTCTAAGTTGCAGAAAAACTTATGACATAATGACGAAGCAATATCCTGTAAATTTAATGTATGTTTCGAAGTTAGAAATCGAAATCGTATGTTTTTCTTATTTTATTACAGGTTGTGTAGCAAAACAGCGAAATTTCCTTTAAAGTGACTGATGTATTTTCAGCTGTGCTGAGGTTGAGGGGGTTGTGAGTTGACGGGTGCGAGAAGAGATCGGTTATGGTTTTTGCCAGATGATGGTAATAAGATATACACCGAAATTCGTACAAATCAACTCGACAGCCTGTAACACTAGACTAGGTGAACAATCGCGCCTAACTGCCTGTTTCGGTGATTTGATACGAAGATATTACATAAGCTACGCAATCATTATTATTTTATAAATATAGAGCTAATAAGCGCAAAAATAATCAAAGACGGAATCATTGCGTGCTTATTAAAATTAAAATAATAATGTGATTCGGAGGAGATTCAATCTGGCGAGATGCTATCGAGGCTCGCTCGGGGGAAGGAGCGAGTACAGGTGAGTTAGGCGAACTAGTAAATATTTTAACCAGTCGGTATAAACATACACACGAAGGGAATCCGTATATTATAAATACGTAATGCAAATATAGTGCTTGAAAATACGATCTTAATATATTAAATATTTACAATTTTATATAAAAAATATATATGCATTATTTTAATTGTACGATAGTGCTACCCCTTGTACAGTATATTGTATTTGTATGCATAGTTGTTTGTTATTCGCCCTAGAAATTTAATGTATGAAAATAATCATAATTGTAAAAAAATATTTGAAAATTTTATCAAAAATAGATTTGAAATAAATGTCGTAAGGGCCTACAGGAATACGATTTTAGTGAGTACGTACAAAGAGGATTTGGTTTCCAAGCGAACACCTGGAAATTCACTCAAAAAGACTTTCCCCGGATTCTGTCGTATTATTCATTCTTCTCTCGCCGCAAAGAAAAATCCGCTCCCCAATAAAAGGCTATTCAAATCAGGTACTGTCTCAATCGCACCCTTCTTTGAAACAATGAACTCTGTTATGATATTGTTACATTTTATAATATAATAAATACAGGCTTATTGCGTACAAAATATGTTTTAGGTTATCAATTATTATCAAGCAAGTTTTTCAATAGAAAACCTACTAAAACGACCAAAAACATGTAGACTGGTATGTACGCTAGATTTAATGCACACGAGGAGCATTCTTTAGGACCACCGAGCCAACAGGCCAGCCAATTTCACGCCAATCTCGTTGTTAACTCGAGTCGCCGCCGGCACGACCGAATCTCCACAAACCACGGCGGGTCTTCAGTTCAGTGCAATTTTCATTCCCGTGAACATTTCCAAGCGATATCTGTTTTAACCGGGGCGGAGGTAGAGCGCTGGTGAAATGTAGGCGGATTTCCGGTCTCGCGATGACGCAGGCAGATCGCCGCGTCCCTCTTCCCCGGTCCTGTTTACCCTCTCTATCATCCCTGCTTAAGTGGTTCCTAGGGGCCCGTGTAATCCGCCCGCTTTGCGTTATCGCCATTTTATTTTCACGACCCTCAGATGTCCGAGGGGATCAACAGAAATAAGAAGTACACGTTGTATTTAATTGTACGGCAGCGGCGTAAAGTGTTTTTGATTACTTATTCATTATGAGCTGTGTTGATTGTAGAGCAGCAGTGTACATTTTATTTATTTATTATAAACAATAAAAGAGACAATGGTTCATATTCATTTGGAGAAAGTGAACCATGAGTCTAAACATATCAGTCAATAAGAGTAAGAGGTTTAAACACTTCGTGGTTCATTTGCTTGCTGCCTAAGAAAGTAGTCAGTTTATTTAAATTACATAAAAACTATAATATGTATAAAGAAAACTCTGAATAGTATATAGTACAGTGGAATATACTTTTAGTACAGTATATTCCACTATACTAATGTGTAGATATGTTCGTGGGTTTTGGCAGCCAGTGTTTTGAGTTGATTAGGTTTCTTAGGGGTAAGGCTACTTGAGGTTTTGAATCTCAGCAGTAATGTGCCGCAGTTATTTTATAATACGTAAAAGGAACATTGCATTAGCAAGGTTCCTCCTCATTATGCTGTGATTAATAATGCATACTTTGTCCAAAACGTTGAAGGTTCGTCGTGTTCTCAGTGCCAATTAACCGTCGTCGCCTGTACAAATTTAAACACAAAATAAAGCGTCTATTAAGCATAAAAGGGAATATTAAATATGCTCAATTAATTTCTTTCAATGGGGAAGCAAGCAGCAGATATGACAGTCGTAAGATTCCGGCGCGGTCTAATTGAAACCTTAAGAGGAAAGTCTTCGAATTACTAAATATATTTTCCTAAACAAAGCACACTTTTAAATTTCCTATATGCTTGATTGAGTTCACACATCAACCATATAGATAATGTGGAAACTCACTGACCACATATACAAGGCAAAACACATTTTAAAATCTGCCACAGTTCTATCATCAAGCTTTGCTGGATAAAAAATTAAAGTTAGTGCAAACAAGAGATTCAGCAGGAAATACAAGAAAACATCATTAGAATTTTTAGTTAAAGGGTTTTCTTCCCCGTTAAACTTGTTAAATTTTTTTTGGAATTTGAAAATATTTTGCATTACATCTTGACCTTTATTGTTGATAAGTAGGTATACTAACCACTAAGCCACGTGGCAGTATGAAATAAATTATATAACAATTTGATCCGGTTGAAGTCTATAAGAAACAAAAACACACATATATAAATAAATAAATTATTTTTTTGTTTTTATATGAAGTAAATATTTTAATCTTTGATACCAGATTAGAGGTTTCCTTCTTTCTGACTCTCCTCCCGGGGCAAAAAAAACCCACCGAGATCCTCCTATTTTTTAAAGATATATGTGACAGAGCTTTACTGATTGACAGGGTCACTTGAGTGCGCTGAAAGAGGTGCCTGAAGGGTTATTTTTTTAAAAGGCTATGTGGAGATCCTTCGAAAACCCGCAACCCCTAAGGCAAAAAGTCTACTGGTTTTCATTGGATCTTGTCGAAGAGTTATCTATTTAAATTTGTATGGGAAACTTGTTTCGGTGATTCGGCGACTTCCTCCTTAATACAAAGCAGCGACTTCTCGCGTTTATAATGAAATTCAGCGGAGCTCCCTCAGAGAACTGTGCCGGCGGCCATTATGGAAAAAACAAGAATTTAGATTAAGAGTGAAATAGGCGCTTGCCTTTATTTTTATTTGTCTCTACGTGACTTTTTACGGTGCAAATACAACGAAAAAAAAAACAATTATTTTATGCAATACAATAAGAAGTACTTGTTGTAACAATATTCTTAAATTTATTTCACTTTAAAATTCTTGAATGCGAAAATATACTGCGAGACGATTTTTTTAATAGAAATCACTGATCTAGGGACTTGAAGAGTTTTAGTGTGTTTGTATATGGAGATTAAGGTAAATAAAAATTTGTTCTTAATCAAGTCATTAGCATTGATTGCTATTTAAGTAAACAAACAATGTAAGATGTAGGATAATATCCAAATATTGAATATTCAGTGAAAAAAAAATTATTAAATAAAATAAGCAAGTGCTTGTAAATAGATATAAATTACTTAAATATACAAACGCGTAAAACAATTTCAATTTTATTTGAATTTAATAATTAATTTTTTTTTGTTTTGAACAGACGCAGCCAGACCATTTTATATACGGTCGTAATTATTTTATTATTATCAGCATACTCGCATGTATTTTTTATAGTCTTCACCAAAAAAATATTTTTGAACCGTAGAGTCAAAGGGCTACAGTAATTGTTTACAATCAGCAGCATTTTTTTTTCAAGTGTCAGTAATTATAGGAGAGGTGTTGAATTGATATAATACGAAAAGCAAAAAAAAATAATAATCACTAACCGGTGAGAACTTTAGAAAACCAACTACGTGATGTAATTAACAGCCAAAAAGCTGCGTAAATGGGACATATGGCAAAAAAGGCCGATTATTTATGGCCGAGAACCCGTTGATTAGTAGCCGAGAGGTCACAGGGGGAACCGAAGCCTCGTTAAATCTTGTTCAAGAGTTATATCGCGGTGTTAAGACAAATTGGAAAATAGGAGTGTGAGCTGTTGACCGACAATTTGTCGGCTCTCCCCCTCCTTCCTGACACTTGAACTTCAAGCTGCTTTCGATCGGTTAAATACGATTTATATTATTATTGTGTTTTTTTTTTGGTAGGCTCTGGAAACTCACCTCACACATCTGCAGCTGGAACAGCCGCCGCTCCTTCTCCATCTCGTCCGCGATCTCCGCGGAGGTCACCTCCGACCGAATGAGACCGGCTTCCTTGGCCTGCGACTTTTTCTCCTTCTCGATCTTCACGTACTTGGAGTCGTAGTCCTTGGAGGCCTTGTCGAAGGGTCTTTTCAGATCCCCCCGCACACCTCGCAGCTCCCCCTTCAGCAGGCTGTCCACCGGGAACATCACGATGTTGTTGATATTCTGCATCTGTGGAAGAAAAAAAAGAAGAAAATTTAGTAAGATAATTTACTCAAACTATAATTCTTGCCACAAGCATCGATTCTATGATGCAGAGTTACAATTATTATAACATATATATTTACTTCAAAATACTGATTAGTTTGAAGATTTTTTTATTTTATTATGTATTGTAAAATAAGTGAGTCAAAGTATTTTGACGCAAATCTATAGAGAGCCATTCACAAAATCACAAAATAGAATCTTCAATATTTTCCTTCCATAGTACGAAGGTTAAGATCCATAAAAATCCTCATCGTGTCTGATTCACAGAGAATCTAAAATCTAAAAAAGGCAAAGTGCTCGACCTAGATTGACGACTTTTTAAATTCTATTTTCACTTGGAATGGTGCAAAAAGAATTTCAAAAGCCATCCCAAAAAATATATATACTATTTGAATATACACACAAGCCAGCATAAAAGAAACATCCATTACATTCAAAACAGCGTAATACAAGTTATGCATTATTTGAGGGTTTGCAGTGCTTACTTGATTATGGCGATCATATACTCATAAACTGCACACAAGAGTGCACTGTTGCAGAGAGAACTGCTAATTAATACACAAAACAGATGCATTAAAATGCATCGCGAACCGCTTCCTGTAGCACAGTGTGGAGGAGGTCGTGAATATGCCCGCGAGGCCACTGGCTTCTTAATATCCTTTTGGGTAATCAACCACATTTATGCCATTATACTCGTCGAGCGAACAAGCAAGGAATATTTTGTAACATGGTATTATGTGCAGGTTAATTTGAAAAAAATATATTGTATAATATAACTCAGATTTGTTATAATTTCAAGTACAACGATTTTAACCAGATCAACTGATAGATGATCTTTACTTGGACACAGTACTACCTTTTATTTCCGACATTTTAATTTCTGTAGGGGGGTCATTTTCTACATATATATATATATATATATATATATATATATATATATATATATATATATATATATATGTGTGTGTGTGTAGCAGTGGTGGTATTTCTAAACTACTTTGAACGCGTTGGAAGACTAGCTCGCGCGTAACAAGTCTCCGCCAGCCAATTACCTTGTACGGGCAATCGGACGAGAATCGGCTTCAAACGCACCGCCGGGGACGGACTAACGATGGCCCGACGCGGAGGCATTCCGGACAAATCACGAGCAGGCAGATGCAGATGGAAATCAGCTCAGAGATCGCATGCAAATGGACCGCAGTGACGCGTGCCATTACCGTGAGATAAAAATTTATTCAAGAAGCTCTTTCGAAATCACGAAACTATACTAAATCCCTACACATCCTGTACACAAGCATGCAATCGTTACATAAAACAAAACCACGTTGCCACAAAAACATATCATCTATTGCTGTCGTCAATACATCTATTTTTATATTCAGCTCATATGAGTTGAAAAGAAAACGTAAAACCGACCTCAAACCAGGTCACCCCGGTCTTCGAGGAGTATGACCCTGCGGGACGGGGGATTCGACATAATAGGGTTAATCCGCAGGACCGCAGCCCACGAATACTTCGATTAATTGGCAAGGGTGAAATTATAGCGGTCGTCAATACGGCCGCGATAGTAGATCAACCCTGAAAACGATTATAGTATATAATAAAATCTCGTTAGCTTTGGTTTGTACAGATAATCGACTGTCAACCAATAAATCCAGTCAAATATTATAAGATTGTTTGGGAGCACTTTCACTTTTCAAAGGGCTTTCAGAAAAATCGAAAACGCTAATCTATTTTGAACCCATTCTCCTTATATAATATTTTAATCAAAAAGAAAGATTTTTTTTAAATATATGTTTATATTGAGGTGTCGATCGCATGCCGCTGATATGTATATGAGAGTGAGTTAGATATTTCTCAAAACGTACGAAAACAATATCTCCACTGAACACTAAAATGAATGCGATCTGGCCCCGAACCCATCTCAAGTCCAAGTGTTTCGGGGGACAGTTCGTTACACCCTTACCTTATTTACAATTCCTCTATTGCTCCGATCATCCCCCTTTATTATATGGAGGTGCTTCCGGCTTTGGCATTTTCGGGTGTTATTTTTAAGGGATGCAAAATTCCTGTAAGGGCCATCACTTATACCGGAGTTATAAGGGCAGGTGTCGCCGGCGAGTGGAAAGGTTTCGATTTTGAATTTGAAAAAATAATTATAACAGCGTTTCATTTAAAATTTAAATAAATTCGATATTCAATTTATTTAATTTCAATTCTGCAGATGAATTTTCGCTTTTTGTTTATTAATTGCGGGTATAAATACTGAATCTGAATTTCTTTTTGTGTTAACGCACTAAAGGCGGGGCGGGTACAAGTACCCGTTTCGCGGACTGCTGTCTAAAAGCGAGGCGCGTATCTTTTTGAATGTGTTTACTCTAAAAGCGGCAGAAGGTCATTTTACTCTTTAGGTTTACAGCTCGTAATGTTTGTTTAGGACTCGTCAACGTTACTTCTACCAATACTGTCCAGTGATTCTGAACAAAGTGACAATGAAGAAGTGGAGTGGTCAGAGAATGACAATCCTCCAATTTTTGAACAATTTTTAGGACAAAGTGGTGTTGTTGTGATGCCAAGTAATCCGCAAAGTGTGTATGAAGGGGTTCAACTTTTTATAGGAAACGATTTATTTCACACGTGCAATTTTACGCGAATTTTGTCCGCTTCGCACATCAGTTTAGTCATTTTAGTTACCCGCTTAAAGTGTAGGCTATGCTTATAATACGGTATGTGGCTATCCTCTGATCCTGCGCGCATGTTGTGAGGCTTACAACATGTGGCTTAGGTGGTAGCGTATATTTGTAAAAAATTCAACTTCTATGTAATTCTATAGTCTCATAAATTTTACGCCTGCGCTGCTGCAATGAGTAAAAACATTTAAGAGCTACAACACGTATCTTATGTACAGGTGGGTCTAACCCCACAATAAATAGAAATAAAAAATTGAGATACGATAAAAATATTTCAGTTAGAATATTCAAGAGAGAATCAAATTTAGCACTAAAATATATATAATGAAAAATTGGCGTCGTATCCAAATTAGAAATGACATTTACAGGCGAATTTAATTTTACACTGTGGTCGAAATTGCGATATATCTACATTTAATGTATTTAATATGAATCCGTAATAATGAATATTTTGACGGTTATTCGTGACATATTAAAAAAATTAACAGGGAGAATCAAATATATTCCTTGAATACACAGTAGTGTAAATTTGGGCTGTGTACCAAAATATGTAATAGTTTTGTAGAAGCGTATATATTAACAACGTTCTCATTTGATCTTTATTGTGGTGTAGATTATACTGCGATGTCAGAGCAAAAGCTTTGATTATTCGAGAGTTATGAACTATTTTAGATGATAATTAAGGCAAGTATCAAAAACTGTTGAACGCTTTTAATTAAAATAATAATGTATGTTGTGCAGAAATTAATATATTTTACTGGTCCTATAGCACAGTGAAAAATTTAGTTATTACACTTCTAAAAATATGCCTAGTATTTAAGTATCCAAAAATACAATTATATGTAAACCACGCTCAGGTGTTAAACCAGAAGTCCCCAAACTTTTTTGTCCCGTAAATCCCTTGCCGAGTTTTCCCGTTTTTCGTATATCCCTTGCTAATATTGATTTTTTACAAATTCATCAACTTCAAACATATTTTTGACATCTGATATAGAACAATTCAATTTCATAGGGTTTACTGTACAGTGGATTTAAAAATAAAATACATGTAAAGTTAAATATACCTTTATTAATTAAAAACATACAAATAATCAATACTTTTAATGGGAGGGATGGGTCTGATGCTTTGATGGCAAATTTTCAATCTATGGCTTCAATACAGTCAGATTTACCCTTAAATCGCCAAGTGATTTCCAATTTTTTTTTTAAGAAGAAAATTGACAACCGCACTGAGACCTTTTTCCACGAGATATGATGATGGAAAAGCTATCAAAAACCTTCTTGCGATAGTCCATAATGCAGAATAAATAGCATTATTATGTAAGTACATAGGTACAATCTGTGTTAGGTGCATTATGACATTTACGGAATGCCTAAATTTTGGTGATGACCTGCAATAAATGAGATCCACTCTTGTAGACCCCCAATTTAATTTTTCGCTGTCGTCGACCCCTTGCAGGGCGGAATCGACCCCTGGGAGCCGATTGGGGGGAAATTGACCACTTTGGGAACCCATGTGTTAAACAATGAGTAAGTACATGATTTTTTAAATTTATTTTTAGCAGTTACCGAATTACGTAACAAAAAAAATCTAGAATAATTATAATTACTTATGTTAAAATAGCAATCCCTGATCTGGCACGCAGGCGTGCGTCGGTTATTTCAAGACAATGGATTACCAAACAAGGCAGATATCATTGCGGCGCTCCCACGGCCGACTTTGCCGTCATACCCGGCGATGATGGCGACCTGTGGTGACAGAGCAGCAATTAGCGCGACCTTACCTTCCATTGTGGATAGTTCCTAATGAGTGATATCGCACGCGGCCAGCGAGCGCGGCGCACTTTCCTTTTCTTTTATTGTTCGGTGCGAGCGGTTACGCAGTCACAGGTGCGTAAACGTAACGAGATTATATTTTCTGATTTGCAATGAACGTGCATCGTAAATAGCGGTATTTACTTGATAATTTGATTAATTGTTTATGTAACGCTGGTAAAAAGTAACTGTGACTGTTATATTTTAAATTTTAACCGCAGAGAAAAAGGTGAATGTTCTTAGATGCGACTGAGCTAGCTATTGTACTACACAAAAAAATATAGCAAACGCACTGTTGTTGTGCATATACATAATCAGAATCTGTGAAATTGAAAACCGTTTAGTTTCCAAATAAAACAATAATTTGACTTTATAAACCAAAAACCATCTGGGGAAATTCGGATGCAGGTGTTCTCAAATGTCGAAGACGTACAAAGTCAAAAAACAATAGCGACAGCTTCCCATCGTCTCAGAAACAGAAAATACCTTTGAGAGTAATTTTTTTTCCAGCAGTAAGAAAAAATAATAATTCATTTTTAAACTAATTTAAACTGTAAGATTATGAGAAAAATGAGAAGATATATTAATCAGATCAACAGAGGAATACTTGATTGCATAAAGATAAACCCAAGCTTTGTAGACAGGGGAAAACTTGAACGCATTAGTATGACAGTAATATATGCATGGGGTGTTCCCTTGTTTCTCGTGTCTCTAGGGAACAGCCTTAATGTAATGATTTCGCTTCTTGTACTGGAATATAATTTTTTTTTTTAAATATGTTAAGTATTTTAATTTTAATTGAAAAACTTTGAAAATTATAGACTTAATTCTAAAAAAACTTTTCCCTCTCGTTACGAGTTTTTTTTTTAAAATTATAAATGTCTTTTACAACATTCCCAAACTTAAAAGTACTTATACAAAATATCAAAATTAATATTTTATAAATCATTTGATCTAAGAGAAATTTAGTAAAATAAAAAGAGTAATTTAAAGATTTAGACGATTCACATTTTGATATTTGATTTGACGATATTGTCTCATATTCATAAGACATGTCTGAAGAAATTACGAGTTAATAATTTTTTTTCAATAACTCATAACAGAATCATTAGAGAAAATAAATTATTTTATCAAGATTTATATTGCTAAATTTAGGCTGTATCCCGAGTCCATAAAGCGCAGTAGATAGGCACAAAGGAAAACCCATGGACAAGTTATTTCGTAAATAGCACACGAAGGCTTTACAGTGGACGCAGATGCACGGTTGATTAGAGGCTTTGGTGCTGCCAGAGTTACACTCAATATAGGAACGGAACGACGAAAATTCACATAAACCATTGTAATCCCCCAAACGTATGCGCTTCTAGTACACAGTGAACCAAATTACACTTTAAAATAAAAAAAAATGTATATTTGAAGCGTTTTCATTGATTACTTTTTAGAAAAACTTAAACAATGCGGTTCCCAAATTAAAATTTGATAAATTGTATAAAAAGTCAAGCATAATCTAAAAAATATATATTAGCAATTGTATTCTGAATATTCTCGCTCAAAAATAAAAACGATGGTACGAAACTCGCGACGAATTCTGACGATGGCCCGAAATGGGTCAAAAGCTCACTCTGGTATTCCACGGGGTATGCAAAATCGTATCGGGCCGGCAGGCTGCGGCGGAGTTGGTGGACTCGCGAGCCGGATAATGGTGAAGTTGATAGAACAATCCCGTCCAATCCACCAGCGCTCCCATTGTCCGCGCTCCTGATGCCACAAATATTTCACAACACGTGCTCTGACATAATCCATTGAAACCGCAAATGAATGAGAGATAACACGAGACATGCAGTACATTTCACTAAAAAGTTTGATTTTGAGTAAATCGTGGAGGAATTGATAATCATAACAATCATTTTGAAAGCAATAAACGTCACCCGAAGAAGACACATCACTAAAACAAAAATAATCTCCTGAGTGTATTTTCACTAATTGAAATTACGTCGCGAAATAGAAGTACAAGTTGTTTTTATTAAAATGCCATATTTATTATTTTTCATAAAAGTTTCAACGCCTCTCATTGCGTCTCATATCCAATATGTCTGATAAACTTCAGCGAACTCATTACACCATTATGATATATTCTTTTTTTCTCTGAAGGGTTAATGTATCTCCGAGATTAAATTACGATTTATTGTACATTTAGTTAATCAGCTGGGCGGGGCACGCGACCTGGAAGGAACTCGATTCGGCCAATCGTTTACATTAAAAATAAAAAGGACAAAGTTTGTTTGATTGTAGATATAAAGTTCGGAAGATCCCTCGGATCCCCCTTTACGATTTGGCTTAAAACTTTTCTACCCGAGTTGTTCATTTCATGGAGATAATTTAAACATAAATTTTCAAGAAACTGTGCGACAGTAGGTAAGTATTCAATAGGCGACTTTCGAGTTTTTTTAATAAAGAAAATAGACTTTGTGGCAAGTAAGCTTAAAGCTAATTAAATCGAAAAAATTCAGATAATGTACTTGAAATAAACTGTGTCATAGTTTATATATTGAATGAATATATTTTACGGCAACATGAGAGAATCTGGAGAGGTTGGTGATTAAATGGATTCCGACAAAAGAGAAGTTAGAAAACGAACGCAGTCACGGTTCATATTCGTGAAGAAATACCGAGAAGTAATAAAACGTGGAAAACTGAAGCGTATTGTAATAAAGGGCCATAAAATCCCGACGCTAACTTTGAAAAAGTTCAAACCGACTCAAAAAAAAAAAATTGTTACAAAAGCAAAGAAAAAAAACTTATTGAATCTCAATATACCTGTGGGTTTAAAAATTTCAGAAAGTGAATTCTGCCGAATATGTACCCACGTACAACATTTCCATAGAAAACGGGCATAATATATTTACTTTCAAAAACAGCAGTAATGACCAAATTTCATTGAAACAACGGATACCTGTTTATTTTTTATGGTGATATATGCTGTGAAGTGGCAGAAGGGTTGTAGAAGTGAACAGCTTAAAAAAACATCACATCACTGCATACATAAAATTTACAGTCATGTCAAAAGCATCGCATTACCATGGATGGTAATAAATTACAGTTTTATATGTCGAGAAGACGGAATAAATTTATGACGTCATCGGGATTAATGCAGCCGTGCACCTTGTCGAGGAGTGCAGGAGCCGAGGAGTGTCCTTGCATACATTACGTAATTCACGGACCCCACCTCGGGGGCCCTAATCTCCCGGGCCAGGGGTCAAACCCGGCGGTTTACGAGCCAGAACGCCCCGCCGGGGTGCGCGCTGGAAATTAATTCACGGTTTAAAATGTGAATAAACGGTATGCGAGTCGTGGGGAGTATCAAAGTGTGTAAAAACGTACGAGGGTTCGTACGTAAGTAAACAATAATATATTTACATATAAAGAGTGTTGATCTTCATCATAAACAGAATTTTACCCATCGCGTATGAGTTGGAAACAGTTTTAAATTCATAAATTTATATTTGAAATCAGCTCTCGGTGTTGTGCGGTCGGAAGTATGGAAATTTATAATTTCCCCTTATCAACAAGCAATTGAATGTTCACAGGTTTCCGATGGAAGGCTTTAGGAAATAAGTTCTACCTAAATTAATTTTTCACATGTATTTTTATGTCAGGAGGAGTTTCTAGAAGGCTTTATAGATTTCACAAACAATTATATCAAGTAATTGGTTTTTAATACACAAAATTGTTTGTAATTTTTGCTGTTATTAAATATTGTATTTAAAGTAATTAGAAGAATTACAAGATCGAATGAGCGTGAATCCTGTCTTTATTTTTTTAATTTTCGTACTTATAATAACGTATGCCTTTGTAACACATTTAATATTTGAAAAAGTCCAAAATTGGATCGATTCGTGGATAGCATCAAAAGACACATTGTTTTTTCGAGATGGTATCCAGAAAGATGGGAAAAAGTAGTGGCTAGCGATGGACAATACTTTGAAAAATAAACGTGTAACAATTTTTTCACAATAAAGCGTCAAACTTAAAAAAAAATCCTTTAAAACTTATTTGTACAGCTAATATAATATTCTGATATAAAGTGAAAATAATTTTATGCGGTGGGTATGTTTTACAGAAAAACGACCTGCGTAAAAAAAGACCTTACAGTATTTAAGAAAAATATGACTCTTGTCATCTGCCTATTGATAAGTCTAGAATAATTTTGATTTGTATATAACGCAGTTAATTAATTGTTAGTTAGAACAAAGTTAATTAAAAGTAACACCAAAAAAATATAGTATGCTGGAGGGTGAGGTTGAGGTGGGTTCCAGTTTGGACCTCCTCTGCGGCTCGCGAGTGGGGTCTAATGAAGTGCCGGCGGGGCACGTCCCCGCACTTACCGGCTGCGGGAAAACTTTCAGTGGCCTTGCTGTCACATCATTTGTCCGAAAGGGTTGTTTTATTATTAAAACGTTAGAGTTTTTTATTTTTATTAATATAATTTTCTTAAATTCATTTTAGACTGCGGCATTACTGAAAACCGATTTGTAATGAGCCGTTTATTTTGATGGAAACAACGCAAGAGGACTCTATCGGCCGGATACTGTTTGGTTGTCAGTTGTGTCGCAGCGTGTATAGACCACTATTTAACCATCAAAGCTTATTGTGTTGATAACAGTTTACACATGAAACGTTGAGGAATGTACTATATAATAAATACAATACTAAAGATCTTTTTTGTTGCTTAAGAGGCGACCATTTTATAAATCTCAGCAGAATTTATAACCACACTGCTCTATACGAGCGGGATGCATATGAATGAAGCAGATAGGCAAGCGGTTTAATGTGATCATACGGCTATGTTTGGCCTTTTTTAATTCTTAATAAATCAACATTTATTTATTATCAAAATACGTTCTTAAGCAAATCGTTTTACGGAACGTTTGTGGATTTTCCCCTTTGTTTCACGGGTGAATCGTGTAAAAAAGATATCATTAAAAAAAAAAAAAAAAGCCACTTACATGAATCATCCAGCATATTTTTTTTTAATACATTACTTGCAGTTATCAATGAGATCGCCATTACAGATAAAAAGTAGGAGCTGTAAAAAGATGGCCCCAGCAGCTAGAGTAGCAGCGGTAATAGCTCAATTATAGCTCCCGGGAGAGCAGCTCTAATAACTGACTCACTCCGCATAAAACAACATGAAATGCGCCGTAAAACTTCCACAATTCCACTTCACTTCCACAGCCCGCAAAGCTGTATTAAAAGCCGTTAAACGAAGCCTGGAATTTCCTTTTCGCGTTTTTACAAATAAATAATAACACCGTTTTAGACGGTTCCTGACAGAGCTTTACCAATCGTAAATTTCCCCGCGGTTGAGAGGTTAGCACAGTTATTTAACATATTACTTGTGTATTTAAAAACTGCCTCGCAGTTAGCGCTTATTTGTCGGCCTGGTGGTTTTTAAATTATCTCCCGATTCAATGGAAAAACTTAACCTAACCTGCTTGTCCATCTGCCTCTTACCTCGGGGGCTTTAGGTTCTGAACTCATCGTTCTCAGATTATCTGAACTCGGATATTTACCGCTAGTATAATAAAACGTTTATTAGTGATCCTAAAGAACTAGTTACAAGATATAAAAATTTGAGTTTTATATTTTAATTTCAGTAAATATAAGGAAGTAAAACTTTAACAGAAAAATATTTAGGAAAAAATATAAAGTATTAAATTATTTAATACACGTATGGCGTAAAGGTAAATTGTAGTTTTGAGCAAAATAAATAAATTAATCAAATAAAATACGCGTTTTCAGTGTCGTGTGGTCAACCAGCAGCGCGGTAGAAAATCCACCTAAATCATAAGGCCGGAGGGAATAAACAAAAGCCACCTCTCATAAATTTGCTACAAAACAAAGGTACATTAATATATTTAGAACTAATTTTATACAAACAGGTTACCTGAATAGTAAGCATAACCAAAAAGTATTCAGGAACTGCTGATTTTTACTAATAACGAGGACTTTTTCTTTCTATTATACTCTTTTGTGCAGTTCAAATATTTAAAGCAAATAGTTATTCTGGGAACCATTGAGATTATATTTGAAAATAAATATTTTATGCCTTTTCTGTCTTTTACTGTTTGTGATGGTGAAAGTTGTTTTTGTGTGTATGTTTTTGTATTTTACTGTAAAAACAGTTTATTTTAATAATTTATGTATGCCTTTGAATACGTATTTATAAATAAAACATTTCTTAAGTACATATATTATGTACGTACAGGTAAAGTTATTATTTGTTATTTATATTTTGGAGTAATTTAAATTCGACTACTCTGGCCTTCCGTAGAGGTAGGCTGGTGGTGGCTGACCGCAAAGCGGTTTCACCCAATGCTGATTTAACCAGAAATGTATAACAACGTGGAAGTAAACGGCCTGTGAAAATATATGGTTTTTGAACTGCGTTCCCGGTTCGCTCGTGGTTAAGACTCGGTTTCATTTGACGAATAATACACATGTACATACATTTGAAGTCTTCTGAAGACGATGGTGATGCAGCATTTGAAATTTCATAGTTCGGTGTCGTTTTTTATAACACTCGTTCCCCACGTATTTGTAAACAAAACACATGATTTTTGAGGCGGCTCTCGAATTATAAAAATCACGTAGAAAAAAAGATCTTTGTTCTAAAAATTAACCTGTCAGTATGCGGCTGTATGCGTATTTTTACACGCATAAATATAATATACGACAAATTAATAAAGTGATCTCGTGTCTCTTATCAAACGATTATTCGAAAAATGCAACAACATGTAATCAATAATGTATTTAAACCCGAAAGATAAAAACTACCTTCGTAAGGCATCGAGAGATATTCCGGTTTAGCTATTCAGGTAGGAGCCGCTTTACACGTCACGGGTTTCCCTCCAGCGGGTTCTCTCCCATAGCCTTAATTATTCAGGCTAGCAATCAGACGGCCTCCAGACATTTTATGACTGCTACATTGATGCAGTCTGGCGTCGGGTGATGTAGCCATTGTGCACTTATACAAAGCAAAGCTACTGCAGACAGTGTCTGTAGAGCTACGCGGTGTAAACTAAAATAGTCAACTTATAATTTATATTTATATTCGCAACAATAAATATGACATCCTCCAGCTGATTGTCCAAGGAAAACTGTCCGAGAAAAATCCACAAAGAAGAATGAAAGAGCAATCATGTATTCTAGGTAATTTCATTCTCATATAAATAATTTCAGGATAAATAATATAGCGCAATATTACACGTAAAAAACTCAGGAGCTTTGTTAAAAAATTCCTGCAAACAAAATCCGCGACCGTCATTCAGCTGTTTTGCAAAGCGCAGGAGGGACGTGACGGAACAATAAAACAAGGCTGGGGATGAAGAATTAATACAGGGTCTTCAGGAACAATGTTATTAACATTTATTATGATACTTCAGTCGAAGCTTGGACACGCAAGACAGCTACTATGCGAAGAATTGAGGCGGCAGAAACGTGATACCTTAAGATACCACGGGTTACCCGCGTCACAAGTAAAAGAGTCTTGCACAGGATGCGCAAAGAAAAGGAAGTCGCGACATAGGTAAAGAAGCGGAAGATCTCCTATTTTGGATATATAATTCGTTACAATAAATATAGCATCTTCCAGCTGATTGTTCAAAAAAGGAAAAGGGGGCATTAGAAGAAGGAAGGTTCACGTGGGTGCGGAATTTGCGCCAGTGGCTGGAGATCGGAAGTGTAGCTGAACCCAAGATAGAGACAAGTTCAAGGAAATGGTCACCAACCTCTTAAGAAAAAAAAGATAATTTATCGACCACAAATTTAAAAAAAATTGAACAAATTCTCATATCAATTCTCATACCTAGGGAAATCAGAATTTATTGAATCGGATGTTTAAAATGCGATTGCACTTTTGAGGTTGTAATTTTACGATGCTCAGAATGCCGATGTTATGAATATGCAATGAAAATATCATAATAGTTGCATAATGCATAAGAGATGATGGAATTTTCAATATAGATGCCAACATTGGTCGCGGCCATGGGGAGTCCCGAGTCGCTGCAGTGTCCATACTTCACAGGCGACTGAACACGTCGATGGAGCGGCGCGGGCGCAAACTTCACAGCCACTTTGAAAATAGAATGAATTATACCGGAATTCGAAAATGGAATAAAACGCCGAGTCATGTTCTAAATTTAAAATCTACGCCGAGTCCTCTGAGTGAGATTTGAATCAGTTTGGGTAAATAGTAAGTCGAAAGCCGTTTGGTACACAAAAGCTCTTGGGTTGGTGACTGATTGCTTCACTTTGTGTATATACAAAAAATAAACAGATTATTAATTTCACATGTAAACCTCACGGTCTTTTTTTTTTGTTTCACACTGTATTTTAATTAAATTACACGTAGATGCAGTATACTTGCTGTAGATTAGATATACACACAATTAGTTTACTGTCATGGTGTGATCTAAACGGCGGAGACTGAGTACGAGTATGTCGATATTTTATAAAACTAAAATTTAAACAGATATTTTATTCTACAATGATGTAGAGATATCATATAGTAAAGCTCTTTTTTGTAAACAAATATGATGAGAGCAAACATCCTTATCATTAAATGTTCATAACATAAATATTTGATACCCTTCCTTTATTTGCTGACTTGTCAATTTTTTTTTTGAATAAGCTTTTTAGTTTAGTAGACAGCACTATTAGAACTATAGTTATGAATATTAGATAGTTGCCTGTGAAAATATTGCAAATGTATAATATAAATTATAAAAAACAGTAAAAGTCAGCTAGTGAGATGTCAAACACCCTTTGGTGTAATTTATGATGCATATGAGGTATTTCAGCCAGAGGTGCACTCCAGGCGAGATTGCCCGAGTTTGGTGGGGCTGGTGGGCAGTGAGTTAGATTAGATTCGCAGGCTTCGCTGCGCTGATTGGTGGTCGTGCCAGAGCTGCTAACGACGATGGAGAATATTCCAGAACGCACACTGACGAGGGGAATTGGCGCTGGTCACACAAATTGCCATTCCGATGTGTTCATCGAAACCGACGAATCGAATCAACTCTACGGGATTGATAAGCGATCTGCAATTATTGACATAAAGTAATAGAAATAATGATAAAGATATATTTGTTTTTGGATGAAGACATGACCGAGAAATTCGATCAAAAATATATTGTGGGATATTACTTATAGTATTAAGAAACATTGAGATGTCCGAAAAAATAAAATCAAAATCAACAAAACAAACCCGTGTATTCAATACGTTAAATTATTGCATGTCAAGAATAGTTAAAATTATTTTGAAGGCAATATTGAAATTAAAAATTTACACGGCACGCATATTTTAAAATAATATAAATCCAGGAGTTTTATTTCGAGACTGAGATAAGATTCAAATCAACACTTTTCTCGGCATTAATTTCTTTTGAAATATACTACAATAGTATAAGTTGATAGCATTCAAATTTTAATCATGATCAAAATAAATAAAGTTACATTTTTCTTAATTATTATATATTAAAAATAAAATTTAAAAAAGTATTCAAGTTTATTTAATATTGGACATTCGTGTCAACATCACATGATAGAAATCACACGCAGATAAGAATATATATATAAACTCATTGCGAATCATCGTAAATATGACTACTACCAACATTAATGTACATAATAAAATTGATGGTACAGGTACATGGTATGATAAGATAAGGTGTCGTCAGCTAAATTTAAAAAATCTAAGAAGATAGCACGAATTAAACGGTAATTTAAACAATATAATAGAGTTATACGTTTTCATATCTCGATTGAAACATTAGTATAAAAAAGATTTAAGAGACCGTCAATTTGAAATACTATCAAGTAGATACCGTGTAAGGAAAGGATTCCGAGATTTAATGTCATATGTTGACAATGATACGTTCGTGCGATGTAATATATTTTGTATTCTCTCGATCGTAGTACTTATCTAAAGATTATGGGCAGGGGTCCCTAACCTTTTTGCACCCAAGAGCACATTCTAGAATGCCGGTCGGGCGACGAGCACCATTTATTTTTTCAAAGTATATTTATAGTTGGACATAGTCAATAATACATACAATGCACAAAATATATTTAATTCCAAAAATATAATTATAAAATATAAATAAATTGTTTATATTTTTATGTAAAATAAATAATAGTACAGTAAAACCCCGCTTTACGCGAGGGACACGTTCCGGAAAAAATCACGTTAAGTGAAATTCGCGTATAAACATACATACATAGTCTAAACTTGATACAAAAAAATGTGATTCATTTGAATCAATCATTTCAATTCTAAGAACACTTTATCCAGTATTACATGTTATTTTTACTAAAAAATACATCTATTGTCTTCTGGGTAGCGTTTCTTTTACGTTCTTGTAAAATACGTTCACCCAACGCTGTTTTTATGTGTTAAGAGAAGTCAATGACTACATTATGTTCATATACACATTCATAAATAAGAAATTTGCGTAATGCGAGGTATTTCAACGCGAAATTTGAAATTCGCGTTATAGTGAAACCGCGCATTACGGAGTCGCGTAAAGCGGGGTATTACTGTATATAATTAATTATAACGATATAATCATTTTCGCTTATATTTCTGTTTAATAAATAAATACATTTTTAACGTGGTCGCACAGCGGCGGGCACTCGTAAAACGGTCGTCGGGCGCCACGGTGCCCGCGGGCATAGGGTTGGAGACCACTGATTTAGGGGACCTGCTGTCAAATGTTTGTGAAATATGCGTTCGCACATTGGGTTGTGTGTTCTCGATAATTTTGCCGAATGCTGGTATTAACTAGACATGCCACCAGGAGCTGCCGGCACGCACAGGCGGCGACCTTGACATTCACAATAAACCAGGGCGAGCAAATCAATTCGGGCCATGATTTATTCCATGGCTGGTCTTAATTATTAATTACATTTCGAAAGTCATTTGTAATAATGGAATATTTATTAATTTTATTTTCGTGTGCCGGAACGGGCGGCTCCGTACTTGTAAATGTTACGACCGCAGCATTGATTCATATACCTTTTTGGATTCAATGGCAACAAGAAATATCAATTTGGCATTCTAAAGCGCCGAAACGTTGGAACAATCATCAAAACTTAACGCGGCTAAACTACTAAGAAACGTTTTGATTAACAACGACCGCCAAAATCTGCGAGCAAATCTTATGAGTTAGATTGTACACAAAAATGTTAAAAGAAAATTATAGAAAAAATATTGTGATATGCGATACAGTACGGTGTGATTTACTGTTTTAGTCTAGTATCCTACTTTACAGAGTAGTGTAGATTATAAGCCCCTCATTAAAATTAACTGAGAATGAATATTGTTAATATTGTATCCTATCCATAGTATATATGTTATAATTATTTTTCAGAGTTCAGAAATGGGTAAAAATGATTGGTGATTTTTAACGAGGATGATTTGAGGATGAGAAGTTTTTCCACATTTCTACTTTGTTTCACGCGACTAGTTTTGCCAACTTCCTATGTGAGTATTATTTTCAAGCAGAAAGAAAATTTTGGAAGATGTACATGAGCCGTTTTCTTCTGTGAGGTTCTCCAGGCGATTCGAGACTACAAAGATTAGACTTCCCCGAGTCTGGTTCGCTCCGGCCACACGGACGCCCCTTAATTGCTCTTTCGCAACAACTTTCTGGCAACACTGGGTTTTTTCACTGAGAAGGATTAAGCCGAAACTACGATAAATAAGCTGCTGAGTGTTTTAAGTTAAATTAAAATATTATTCATCGCCTTTTCTTTGCTGGCCTCGCGCCGCTGCGCAGCCTCCGCTACTTTGTACAATAAATCAAAACTTTATTGTGATAACTTGCCTTTGAATAGGAAAACTAACTGTTAATATAAAACCTAATGAAGTCCAACAGACTCTTAGAATGAACAGTTACATCAATACTTTCACATATATTTATGTAGCAAAATCTAAAATAATTTGTAAAAATATCAGTAATACATGGCGTTTGATTGAAAATGCCCTAGGGTGGTAAATAAAAATCAACTATATTTATTCTTCCCATAAAATTAATATCGAATTCGCGAGGTGTGTAGAGAAATACGTGTTAACATGCATTTCAAATGACAAACAATATCATGATCATAATGACCTTGTAACCATATCAACGCTAACCAAAACACTGTCAATGAAATAACCTATTATTTTAAATATTTATTTTTTTATTGTTGACCGGTTTCGCCAACCTTTCATGTTGGCATTATCAAACTGAATTATAAACAATTGTTAAAGGGAGAGGTTGTTGGAGAGAGAGATAGAGATAGAATGATTGTCAGGTGTTATATTTAATCCGAATAGCGGAAAATAGCTTTATATAGAATCCTATATTTATTCTTAAATTACCCCTTACCACCTGACAATCATTATCTCTCCCTTTAACAATTGTTTGCTTAATTGCTTGTAATTATATAAATTCTCGCTCAGTTTGATAGTGCCAACGTAAAAGATTGGCGAAACCGGTCACCAATAAAAATTATATGGAAAAATCACTAAAGTATTAAATTTAAAATGGAATAACAAAAATACTGATTAAAATAAAACCTCGATATAACGGACCACTGTTTAACGGACTTCGGATATAATGGACAAAAATCCGGTCAAATGTAAAAAAAATAAAAAAGTTCTAAATGCGAAAATGTAAAAAATAAAACCGTTATTTTCGAGAGTTGATTATAAAAAACACCCAACTTTAAAAGTACAAACAAAGCTTGATTTCTTTTTGGTAAGATTACCGAAAGCAAGCGCGTCGATATCAAACAGAAACTTCACGACGACTGGTCCGGAGATAATTAGATACAATTTTGTTTGTGATTTATATATTTTATTTATATCTAAATACATAGCGTATTTAAAAAAATGTTTTTTGATTTATTTTAATCAATTTTTTTTATCTTCCCCCAATCATATACTGTATAGTAATACCCCGCTTTACGCGAGGGATACGTTCCGGAAAAAATCGAGTTAAGTGAAATTCGCGTATATCGGGGTTTACGATTAAGCATACATACATAGTTAAAACTTAATACGAATCATTCGAATCACTTTAATTCTAAGAACACTTTATGCAGTATTACATGTTATCTTTACTGAAAAATACATCTATTGTCTTTTGGGTAGCGTTTCTTTTACGTTCTTGTAAAATACGTTCATAACACCCAACGCTGTTTTTAATTGTTACGAGAAGTCAATGACTACATCATGTTCATACACATTCTTAAATAAAAAATTCGCATAATGCGAGGCATTTTAACGCGAAATTTGAAATTCGCGTTATAGTGAAACCGCGCATAACGGGCTCGCGTAAAGCGAGGTAATACTGTATGTACTATTATTTTTCGTCACGAAATGCCAAGCCGGGGAGGAATTCTCGCTGACCTGTTTCTTATGTCAAGTGAAGCATCTTGTGCGTGATGCACCTGTAACCATAGCAACGGCTAGTAAAACACTGCGGTTGATGTGTATCTCCGAGGGGGCGCACGCGCGGGACAGTCGAATGTGGGTCGAGCTGATGGCGGCGGAGGTCGCGGGGCGCCATTGTGCTGCACAAGTATTTCGAATTATCCTTTGTACCGAATCGCAAGTAAACAGCGGCCGAAACAAAGAGGCGGGGGAGGGGGGAATAACAAACATTGGCCGTTTGGCGGTCGCAGAGCGGCTCTGTTTGCGATAGGGGAAGCAACCCTGGATCCCGAAAGGGGTAAGTCGCAACGAACGAATACAAAAAAAAATATCGTTTTAGTTAGACAAATTGAAAATCTGACAATACAAATAAAAATAGCTTACTTTGAACCCATACTTTTATATAAATCATAGCAGTCCATTACCTGGCGAAATCGTGTCATTTAATTATTTTAATTGTCACTTTATTTTTCTATGCAGAAAGTTGATTTTTTTACAGAGTATTGAGAAAACTATAAATTATATTTACCTATTTTTTATTATTTAATTAACGTCCATTTTCAGGGTAAAACAAAATCTTGAAGATGTCGAAAAATTGGATGAAATGACGATTTTTAAAAACCAAAGTTTGTTAAAGATATCGCACAGGGTTTATATTTAATCTTTTAATTTCAATTGAAAAAAAGGCTTTTAAATGTTTAGGACTCGTGTAAAAGGGACATTACGAATTTCCAAATTCCTACACTTCAATCGGAAAAACACATATTTATCATATTAATAGTAAATTTATAAGAAATAAAAAAAATATTCTGTTCGGAAGAAGGGATGTATCAAACTTTTTGCATTAAATTTTTTTTGATTGGTGCAGTTGATTTTTCGCAAAACGGACTAGAAAATGATCAAAAAAACTTGACTATGGGACCTAGACCCTTAAGAAAAAGCAACAAAAAAAAAACATGGACTTCTAAGCCATTATTCTACCATAAAGTATCTAAATCAATACAAAAAAAAAAGTGTAAATCCGGAGAGAAATTTCCGCGGCAGGGCCGATCAATCTCCAGCCCAATTTCCACACAAGGTGACATACGAAATCGCATTTGGCCCCCTGATAGGGGTTGGGGGTTGTGACATGGCCGCAACTGAACTAACACGCGGCGCCCCATGCTCGAGCACACAATAAGTGTTGACTGTTTAATTGCAATTCCGGTGCCGTTTAATAGAGCGGATGTCGCTGACAGGCCGCCTCGAGGGGTTGAAGCAGTGGCGCCTCGTGACACGGAGCGTATGTGTGCTTTGTTGTTCTCACCCTTAGCTATAATACAAAGTTTCCGTTTACTTCAAAAATATACCTTCAAAAGCTGTACTAGTTTGCGTACGTACATTCTCGTACCTGTAAAATGTGATATAACATAAAAAAACATGATGAATGAGATTTATAGTATTTAGTATAGGTATGTTTGAATTAAAACCTTTTCACTGGAAAAACTAGTGCCCACAGAGAAACGGCAACAATGCCGGGCAGGAGCACACACGATGAGAAGTAAGTAGTAATTCCTGGGAAGGAATTCAAAAGAGATGCTCTTCAGCGCTCGGAAGGCTTGAAAGTTAATACAAAAGGAAAACGTAAAATGTAATTACTACCTCCTGCTGCAGCGAGAGCATGAAATCCCATTACAGCGAGTACAAGAAGTACGCAACTGCACACTGTATAAAAAGGATTATTAAATAATTGAATAATTTCATTAAGCGTAACAAAAACAAACAGGGTATGTTCTTTCCGCATTGGAAACATCGGTTAAAATAAATTAAATACTTAATTTCTGCAACTTCAAAACGCGACAATAATTTTTTTGCATTGAGCGTAGAAACAACCGCGCGAAAGGTCTATCTATGATGCTTTTACATAAAAAAGCAAAAAAAAAATATCGTCACACTATAAAACACCCTCGTAGTCTTTATGGTTTATTAGCTGTGATTTATTATAAAGCTGAGAACTCTGCTTTTATCGATACAATTGATGAGAATCAACATTGACTTTTTATAATACAAAAAAAAAATATTTTTAATGTAAACACCTCAGCGTGCTTTTAACTCATTGATATTTCAGTTCTAAGTAATAAAACGGCGTAGTTTAACATGTGTTTATTAGCTTCCGAAACACTGTAGTATTTATAAGAATCACGAGTTCACAACAGGTTTATAATAGAAACGCATTCAATTGCTTAATTACTCCGAGCTCCGTAGCTTGGGAGAATTAAAACAATGCGGACAATTCGTACGAATACAATGTGGATTATAAAATGTTTGTAGAATTAATAGAGGAATTGAGTTTATTGCCGTGGCGTGCCGCGACCGTTTACTCAGACGCTCCCCCGCGCGTGCGATCTCTTAGCTAGGCATTCGGTGTAGGCAGCATTGTCAAGATTGTATAAAGAAAAAATCTCATGAAAGAAGAGAAGCTCTCATAACGGAAGAAGCTAGCACAAGAACGAGCGCAATAAACGCTTATTGTAAACAAAATAATTTTTAAATTGTATTTAAAAACACAATCTTGGAAGGGACTTATATGTTTTATAGCAATACTCGTATATGCAAAACGTTGCGAAAACAGCCGAATCGGCAATTAGATTTGACACCAATTTGCAGTTGTTTAAAAAATATTTCTGATGCAGCCACAACGGGCAACAAATAAGCAGTTATTTTTTTTACAACAATTTATCACCATACCTTTGAACGCAGTCGTTGAACACAATAACAAGTTTCCAGGTTTAATGCTATTTTCTTAATTGCTTTCCGGGAATAGCTGGATAGAAGAATACTGCTGAGAATGCGTATATAATTTTATAGTGTAAATATCGCCAGAAGGAGTATCAGATCTAAAGGATTATAGAATATAGCTATTGGGTAGCAGCAATACGCATACTTTTCCTTAGAATTTAAAACTACGATGTAGAAGGACCTATAAGCACTATTTTATCTAAGAAATCCATAAACACTGGCCTAGTATAAATATATGCTCAGTGAGATGATCGCTAAACTCCTCTGAGGACAAGTACCCGAGGAAGAAGGAATATCGCAAAAGAGGACGCTATTGGCTAGATACCGTTTTGTTGTCAGTTGTATAGTAGTACTCCATTTTTTTATATAAAAAAGGAGTACCTCTGCAAATGAAGCTTAAAAGTAAAGAGAATTATATTTCGTTATGAGAAATGTGACTTAGCTGGGACATCTCGGTGAGAGCCTCCGGGCCACGATGGAAAGGGCGGATAAGCGCGTGAATTACGTTTATGTTCGGGTGGAATACAATATTATGTGTATTCATTAAAACAGCCGTTACCTTTGTTGCGTCGATGCCGAGCCTGGGTGGTAAGATTTCACTAGTCAGATTTATGCTCGCTCTTTACTTTGTTGGAGGTAAAAGAGTGTAATTTGAAGTAAGATGTGTTCTTTAGATATGCTTTGGACAAGAATATTGCTTTTTAGTGCTTGTTTCTGTGTATTTTTAACTGTCATTTTCATAACAGTAAATCATTTAAATACCGCATTTATAAAATGTAAAATTATAATCTTGAAATATCATATAGTTCTTTTATACAATATCCACGATTGGTTTGCCTATACGACAGATATCATCAAACATAATAAAAAGCAACCGGTGTTTTAGTGTCGCATTGTTGATAAAAATAAGCTGACGTGAAATTAAAAAAAACATACAAATAATCACGAACCCTAACAATGTGACATCCTGTGTCCTGAACAGTCTAACAATTGCAATCATCTTACATCAATCCAATTCACAGAATCAAGCACACGAATGCTTCCGCCCGCATAAGTAAAAAAAAAAAATCGTATACAAATATACTTTTTTGGAACATTGTATAAATGCTTATTTTTAACAATTATATATTACAAAGAAGCTCATATTTAAAATTGTATTCAAGGGCGATGTCTTCACACCATCCGTTTGTACCGGTCGTACGAAAACGCTTCGGTTTAGCAAAATGACATGGCATGCTTTGTAAGGGCGGTTTCACACATGTGCGAGATATACATTCCAAAAAATACTGCGATAACACCCCCCCCCCCCCCCCCCCAACGGTGATGGTAAATATATAACCGAATCTGACACAGCACCATGAAAAGTTTAAAAAGAAGGAACGCCAAATATTCAATAAACAAATGTAGGGGTGATTATTCTACTCCATCTCTAGGTCTGAAATACGCGAGCACCAAAATAAAATATGTGTTGTAAAGTATACATAAGACAACTACTGTTCCTTTATAATATTAGGATGTTTACAATGTGTATATTATTCTTCATCAAGCATATACTCTTGCTGAGCCAAAAATAGTGTAGTGGGTTTCCGGGTCCTTCTACGCCGCAGTTTTATATTGGAAGGAAAAATCTGCATATTGCTGCTGCCCAATAGCATTATTATATAATCCATTCCTTACAAAGCTCTGGCGTTTAGATATATATATATATATAACTCAGTAAATTCACTCATTTTACCCCCTTGTTTTGGCTGTTATAATTTGTTATAAGTGCCTCTCTTTGTTATCTAGTACCAAGTTATTTATTTAATTTATTCATCAATCCATGCAAAAAAGGGTATTTTCACATACTTTCCCTACATAATTCAATAACAAAAATCAAGAAATACAGGTATGCTACCACTTAAGCCACACATTGTAAGCCCTACAACCTGCGCGCAGGATAAAGGGATAGCCACACACCATGTTACAACCATGGCTATATGGTAAGAACTATTGTAAATTTACCAAATGAAAAAATATGGAATCATGAAATGTATTATTTTTTATTCACAAAAAAGAAACAGCTCACGTTGTATTTATCATTATAAGTTGTTTCAACAGATCTTATATAGCTCTGCTGTTGTTTTTTTATTTTTTTATTTTTATCTTGAACCGTGTTAATTTATTCTCCATTATGTATGTAGTGTGAAATGTCGCTAATCATCAGAATAGCACCCCAAGTGCGTCGCTCGGGGTCAAAGCACTGAGTAATAACTGAGTCATGTCGCTGCATTATGGTCAAGTGAAATATAATATTGTGCAAGACTGCGACGGGGCCATTGTTCCGCTGCAAGAAAGGCGCATTTCCGTCGGCCGGGCGCGTGTCAGTCACCTCTGCTTAGTCTACGGCCGCGCAACCTTGGCCATTGTGGCCAAATCACCGCAGACGTTCAAAAACGATATGTCAACACCTTTAGATTAATGCACAAAAACGGACCAATCTATCTATAATAGTAATATCCACTGTGTGTGTGTGTATGTATGTTTCATTTTTTGGTTCTCTATAAAATATCTTAAAATATACAATGCTGATTTTTTGCATGCAAGTTCTTCCGCAGTTATGTGCCGAATTTCAAGACGATAGGACAATATTTTCATTCATAAACTAATTGAATAAAAATATGCTTTAGCGAGTTCCAATATGTACAAATTATAGGATTCTGTTGTTCACCGCGAGAATTTCAAATTTAGAACTTTTCAAATAAAGAACAGTCAGTGAAAGTGATGCGTTGTCTGTGACACGAAATGTGACAGAAACGTCAAGCAATGAATTGAAAGGAAAATGTGAGCAGCGTCTTTCGAGTATTCAGTCAAACATATGTTCAAACACTATTGCATCGTACATCGAATACGTCATTCTGTGACGGGCTACATTTCTAGTTTAATAATAATAACACTAAAAAAAATATTCTAAATCTCGCTCTTATACTTATACATTTACTGCGCGAGTGTAGGCTCACGACTTTTCGGGAAAATCCCGTAGAATTGTATCCTGAACTGTATTATTTTTCAGCTTACATAATATGTTTTTAATTAATTAAGAGAAGCATATCGTCCATTTAAAGAAATAATTTTTGATGAACAATATTTTCAGTAATATAAAATTATTTCAATTCGAACCTGATTTCAATAGTAGCATGTATGAAATGCACTTTTCAGTGTCACTGGGGCGGGGTCCATTTTCGAGTTTTTTTTTATAATTTTAGAAAATATTTTGCGAAAAATCTACTGCAGCGGATCTAGAGCCCTAAGTATTTAGGAGTCCTTTTAAAAATTGGAATCAAAAGATTACATATAAACCTATGGTATAGGATTAGTTTAAAAATTAAAAAAAAATTATAAACTTTGGTTTTGAAAAGTCATCATTTTATCCAATTTTTCAACATCGTCAATACTTTATAATAAAAAATAGATATATATATATAATTTCAATCTTCAGTAAAAAAAAAAAAAACTTTCAATATAGAAAAATCAAGTGACGACTAAATAAACTAAATGTATTTAACTTTTGGCATTTAAATATATTTGATTGGTGCAGTAGATTTTTCACAAAATATTTTCTAAGGTTATCAAAAAACTCGAAAATTGACCCATCCCTGGATCCAGCCCCTTAAATAGTGAGTTTTTCTTTTGAATATATATTATTAGTCAAATTCATATATCAAATAGACGATATCTAAATTTTAATTGTGTACGTACCAACGACCACGCGCGATGGCGGTATTTAGTAATACAACAGAAACGCGAGTATGTGTATACGCGCCGAGGATATATCAATATTATACAGTCTACGTAGGTACAGTTTGTGTGTTTAGAAATACAGCATAGAGGATGTGTGTACGTATATCCTAGATTCGTATCAGGAGCACACGTTTCCCGAGGAGGTGTTCGCGGGAGCCGAGTCCTGGGAGGGGCGGGGGCGGGGCGGGGGGCGGGGGCGGGGCTAGGGCGTCGCCTGCACTCAGTGTGTCAAGGGCAGCCCGGGAGGGACGTCGTGCGCGGCGGGCGCACCGCGCAGCCGAGCTGGCTCTCTGCAAGTATCAGGGCGGCACGAGCCGGCAGGAGAGCAGGGAGAGAAGAGCTCCGCCCGAGGAGGTGTAGGCGTGCGGGCCGCTCCTCACTCTGGGTACGTGTGCGCGGTGCACGTGCGGTGTGGTGTGCCCGCGTGCAGGTCACCCGCCCTGATACATTCTCCGGGCGAACGGATTAGATGCGCACAAGTGAGGCAAAGTAAAACGCAATGTTTGTTTGTAGCAAAATTCTGGAATACAAAATATATTTTTAATTCGTTTATGATAACTTATTTATATTAAAAAAATAAACTAATTATATATCATATGTATTAGAATCGAAGCTGAGACTATTTCAGGTTTTTTTTAATTTCCTTATCTAGAACAAGACAAAAGCCGGAAACGGCCGCAACCACCTTAGAATGCCTTCTATCGCAGCTGACCTACTTGCCTCTTCCCTTGCGGCCTTCTACTACTTAATAGTGGTGTGGTTATAAACATCTCACTTTCGGTTTATCTGAACACGGATGTCTATCGCACATGAAGTCCAAGATAAGCGGATGCTATTCGTGGCAGTATTTTTAATGTCGTTTTGCGAGCGAGTGCTAAATTGTGTAACAAACAGGGTCAATGAACTCAATATTGAGCGACGAATGATATGTAAGGACAGAATTTTGCTGAGTGATTATTTTAAATGTCATAAGGTGTCATAGTTAAGACATAGTTAGATATCCCTTTTTCGAGTGACTGTCGAAGCGGAATGATGTGAAATTAATTACTAACGTTTATAATATTTATCAAAAATTTATCATTAAAAAAAAAAAAACCACTATGACGATTCGTAATAATCTACAATAAAAAAAGAAAAAAATTAAATTAAAATTGTCTTTTTCAATAACCTTGAAATGTTGCGAATTAATAAGTCAGAACTTTTCGTGCGCAAGAATCTGACCGATCAGATAATAGCGCTACTAACAAGCCACTTACATTTTAACAGGGAAAATTTATAAGCTGGCGTTGCACATGTGATTATTCTTTGAGTGATTGAGCTCGATTATTTTTTTGTTTAAATGCAATGTCTGATTATTCATCAAGCGTACGTGATTTGGTGTAACGGTTTGATGAAATAATTTCTGTAATTTAGTTGCATAGCATAGATAAAAAGCTGAATGCAATTTAATAACTTGTAGGATTAATCCTGTGTGTGCAAGGTTAAGAAAGCTACTAAGATTTATAGGATTTTTTTGTGAAATCCACACTATTCTATATTGTTTTAATTAAAACCCTCTCCACGTTGATCCAGTAATTGAAAGTATTATAGTAGCAATTAGGGTATAAATTATAACAAAATAACAAGATTTTGAAAGGTGTTTCCTAAACCCCCCGTGGTGCACAGAAGGTTAAAAGCAAAGTTTACATGCCAATATCCGGCCATTCTGTCATCGAGTGACTATAATTGTTGAAGTTTAATATAGTAAATAAAGTGTTCAATAATATTTTTAATTTACAGTAGATAGAGAGACTTTTTGCCGAAACAACCCAGATCTTCGAATTGAAGTTTACAGAAACAATAGCAGGACCCCCTCCACCTCGACAAGGTACTTCCAGAGCACATCCCTCCAGAATCATTCCAAGTCCACTACTCTATTGCCGATCCTTTACACACGCTCAGGGTACAGAATGGCAGCCATGCACAAGCAACAGAACGGGAAGAGCGGAGCGATATGGGAGTTAAATGTCGTTTATTTTGTACGAAGAGCGAAGATAAGGATTCTTAAAAGTTGCGTAGCTTCCCTTCGAACTTTTATCGTCGCATCTGTTAAGAATTAAATAAAGTTACTTGAAATCAATTCAGGAAGAAACATCGTCTAATTGATTCTCGCCTATACCGCTAACGAGTTAGGCAGAAGTTTTCCAATAACTCATGGGCGCCGACTCCGGGCCCGGACGCCGCCCCTGGAGCGGGGCCCCGCGACGGGTGCAGGTGGACCGCCACCTCCTGGTCCACCACCTCCTGGCCCGCCACCTCCTGGGCCACCACCTCCTGCGCCACCACCTCCTGGGCCGCCTGCCGCCCTGGCCGGCCCGCCGCTCTCTCTCTCTCCCCGCTAGAAAGCTCTTGGGAAAGCGTCGCGCGGCATTCTAATGCCACGCTAAAAGCAAAGAGAATTGCAAATTACGGTTTATAGCACAATACTTAGGACTCAGGTGTAAATCGCGAATTATTATATGATAATTTACATATCAAAGGACATGCAGACCGCGGCCCCCTTTTTACATTTTTTATTTACTGTTTTTTTTTATTTTTGGTAATCCTCCCACTATCCACGGTGAATGAGTGTAGCCTTAAGGCCTCCACAAACCTTGCGACAAAACTGATAACCGAATGGTAACTAGCCAATAGCGTCCACCTCCTTGCTCTCCCCATTATGTTGCTTGTGCATGGCTGCCATTCTGTACCCTAAGCGTGTGTAAAGGATGATTGTGGAGGGATGTGTACTGGAAGTACTGCTATTGTTTTTGTAGCTTGCCGCAGAAAGAGTATAAGACCTAAGTGCCAGAGCTTTGTAAAGAAAAGATTATATAGTAATGCTATTGGGCAGCACCAATACGCAGACTTTTCCTTCCAATATAAAACTGCAATGTAGAAGGGCCCAGGGACTCACTACACGAAAACAGGCTCAGCATGAGTATATGCTCAGTGAAATGGTCGCCAACCTCCTCTGAGAAAAGGCACTTGATGAAGAAGAAACCATAAAAAAGAGCGCTATAGGCTAATTGCAAGTTCCTATAAAGAGAGGGATTTACGTAATACTTCCTTTTTTCTCTGAACCTGCATGAATTTATGATTTTTTAACAAATAAATATTTACCCATAACTTTTGAATTATACCTCAATTTTTCTCATTTATTATATGAATGATGAAGAGCAAACAAGAAAACGCAATGACACCATAAATAAGCTAATTGAAAAATTGTTTTCGCTCAAAATGTTTTTTCTTTCGGGTTAAAGCGTTAAATTGTAAATTACAGTGTCAATTTTGTTTTTAGTTTATGGTTAATGTCAAACGAGCCCATCCTACTAGCGTCAGCGATAAACCGTGAACATGTACTGCACGGACGTGACTAGTGCAACTGTTAAATTATGGAAATCAATAACGTTAAATTCCGCTGGCAGGATGTCGAACCCATCAATTTTAGTTTGTAGTTCATGTTACTTAAAGTTTTTATAGTGCGTTGAAACTATTACATCATCGAGTTAACGATAAACTATGAACGCGTCCTCCACCGACGTGACGAGCGCAACTGTCAGATTATGGAAATCAAAAGCGACACATTGCGCTGACAGCGGACGTCGAACCAATAAAAGCGCTTCTGAATAATAACGACCAATCAAGTCGCTTCCAAATTCGAATTTCCTGACCGATCTATCGACTCACTTTCAACTGCCAATCTGGTGACCTCATTGAGACTCGATTGGATGGATTGTGGTTATTATTTATTTCATCGAATTATACAAACGAGAAACACTCTGTGAATTGTTTTGTGGATTGTAAAAAAATATATAAAGAAATTATTATTCGTTGTTTTTTTTTTTTTAGAACCATTTATAAGGTCTTAAGTTTGTAGGTTAGTTTTATTGATTCTGCAGCCCGCTGCAGAAAAAATGTCAGGTCTAAGTGACTGAGCTTTGTAAAAAAAGGATTGTATCAAAATGCTCTCGGGCAGCAGCAATACGCAGACATTTCCTTTGAATATGAAACTAAGGTGTAGAAGGACCCACCACACTATCCTTCCTAAAAAAAACTTACAAACAGACAGATATGTTCAGTGAGATGGTCACCAACTTCCTGAGGAGAGGCATCTGAAGAAGAAGTTTGCAAAAATATACGAGTATAAAACAAACTATATTACTACAAAAAAAGGCATATCATATCTGTTCTTATTTTTGTTAATTAAAAATAAAGAAAAATATTTTGTTATGATATTTATACTTTCGTTATAAGCAAACGTAAGAAGAGGTTCATGACCCCAGGTATTATATTTATAGGTTAGGTGTCATAAATTAAGGAAGATTGGAAGCCGTTAATACGCACTCTAAGGTCATTGACTACGTGACAAATTCTCTACATCATAGTGAATTTATAAAAGTAACACGTTTAGTCATACTATATACAACACGTGTATTTTAATGCAACGTTTACGTGCGTGTAAGAAGCTTGTATTTACTATGTGTGACTTCACACAATTTGAACGAGTAGGAGGTCTGGTGTATATTTATAAGGTGCCACAAACAAGCGTACTAAATTTTAAGTTGAGGTAAGTAAATATCGCTGGAGGATTCGCCGGCTTGGGCAGGTAATCGAGTCGCATAACCCCGGCGATGTATCTCGCCAGCTGCCTTCGCATATAAATTGGGTCCACGCGTCCGGTTTGGTTACGGTAGCAACTCCAAAGCGAGAGCTACTTAAAGGAATACACAAGGCAAAACATGGCAAGAAGTCCAGGGAAACAACTATCTGCTAGTAACATTTAATTGTCACACAAATGTCATTCGGATATGCTTTCAACCAAAATAAAAAGTAACATTAATTTTTTGGATATACTGTGGAAAAGTTTATTTAGACTACAGCTTTAAAAAAACGAAATAAGGAAGATATTCGTATAACATATAATTTAATAAGATAACAAGTGTACTAGTATGTAGAATTAAGGAAGGTATTTATATAATATGTAATTTAATTATTCTTCTAACATGACTTATTTAAACAAAATGTTTGGCGAAAAAAAAAAAATTGTACAATTTATGTTTTTTATAAATAAAAATAATTGCAGAAATATGTTTGTGTGAACTTTTTTTTTTCGGTTTATTTTTACAATAAAATAAATAACGTTTAATTTAAGTGCAACATATGACTTGATAAAGTTTACAACATATTAAATATGTAACACAGGGAACACGCAAAAGACATAGAGAAATCAGGCATAACATGCAATAGATCTACAATATAATAACATGCATATAAAACTAGGAGCTCAGTGCAAAACTGTAGATTTTCAAAACACCCTTGGCAAATCTGTTTATGACTAAAAATCCATCTCTTTGTTTACAATCTTACAGCTCCTTTTTCACCTCGTATAACATGTCAGACAGTGATAAAAGTTTCGGGTAAAAATAACATCACGCGACCCTTTCGCATGATAAGTCCCCATCATCCATTCAAACGATCCATGGGAATACTACCTAATCGGGTGTCGGCTTTATTCATTAAAATAAATATTCATTGAAATCAATATTTTATAAAAAATAGTCGATTATAAAATTATGTTCATCATCAACATTTAAAGTTTACTTATATACGTTTTTAAAACTTTTATAAAAACGTACGCAGAACAAAAAGTGTATTAATTGAAAAATTGGTGATGGATATTTTAGGTAAATTGAAAATACAGGTTTCACCTTACCTGTTAAATTTCACTGTCTTGGTAAGTATAATAGCATATAATTAAGGGTTTATTAAATTTAATTGGCATTTATTTAACATATCACGTGCTTTGCATACAAAGCATATGCACGCACACAGTGGTGCGTGCAAGAAACAATATAATATTGTGAGCGCCGAGCACTCGATGCAACTTTTAACGTTGTGGGCTCGTCAACGAGATGCGAAAAACATTTTTAAAAAATTAATGGGATTCGAAAGTAAAAGCGTGGCCATGAAAGCGTGCATTTATAAATGTATGTAACTTATCACTCATTTTACGAGTAGACTTTAGATATACTAATGGCACGGATGATGTAGGTCATAGTTTCCCAAACTATTTTGTCCCGTCGACCCCTTGTCGAGTTTTCCTATTTTTCGTCGACCCCCTGCCTTGTTAATATTGAATTTTCACAAATTCATCAACTTCAAACATATTTTTGACATCTTATATAGAACAACTGATTTTCATTGGGTTTACTGTACAGTGGGTTTAAAAATGAAAAATTTAAAATACATGTAAAGTTAATTATACCTTTATTAATTGAAAACACACAAAATGCAAATATAGTAACATTCAGAAAATCAATATTTTTGAAAGAGAATACTTGGTGGAATTCTATTTTAATATCTTAAATATAATAAAATACATTAATTAAAAACATACAAAATACTTCTACGCTTCAGGGCTTCGATTCGTCACAAAGTACATCGGTACAATCTGTGTTCGGTGCATTATGACATTTACGAAATGTCTAAATTTTGGTGATGACCTGCTTAAATGGGATCCACTCTCGTAGACCCCCAATTTTATTTTTCGCTGTCATCGACCCCTTGCAGGGCGAAATCGACCCCTGGGGGTCGATATTGACCACTTTGGGAACCTCTGATGTAAGTCGACCGACAAGTAACATTTACATTGGAAAAAACTAGGATAATTATGAATAGTACGATTTGTACGATTGTGATCCAGGTACTAAGGGAGTACCAGAAATAGTTTAGTGGAAGTGAATTCCTTTTTATATAATAATGTAGGCCTTAGGTATGTTTTAGAAGCGTGGTTGATGCAGGCCGACTATCAACATTACCTGCAACTGAGATATTTTTTATTGTAAATGCGGCCTTGTACTCCATTAGAGTAGTGAAGTTATAATTTAAATGAATTATAAAATTAAAATAAATAGGGGACATGAAACATAAAGAAAATTTAATCAAAACCTTGTACATATTTAACAAACTTACCGAAATACTGGTTAGGAACGAATAAAGTGAAAGGCTTGCCATTTCAATTGAATATCTCGAGTGAGTTATTGTAATTTTAAAAAGTTGAAATTATGCGGCGGAATTGCCTTGGATAAACTGAAAGTATTATTATGATGAAATGTAAAAGATAAAGGTACGTTTTACTATGATAAATAAGATAATGTTTGTAACGTTTCAAAGTGGTTACATTGAAAATGTAACTAGAGGTTCAGGGAATAACATGCCTATCAATTATATACCTTATATTTTCTTACAGCTTTTAGAAACGATAGGCTTCACCAATTCAGAAAAAAAACTTAATGATTTGATAATCTAAGGTGCGCGTTTTTTTTTGTCACGTATTAAATGTCAACGAAAAATATAGCAGAAACAGTCATGGCAGTTTTAGATATTCAATATCAGTTGAGACTCTTCGGTCAATGGTGTAATATAATGGGAATGGCAGCTAAACCTTTTTTGCTGTGTAGAGAAATAACAAAAAACCTTTGAAAGGACGAGTTTTCTATATATATGGAAATCTTAAATATCTTTCATAAAATTTTACTCTAAGTAAAAACCAAAAGCTGACTAATAATTAATTTTAAAAAAATGAATGTACAAATAAGACCCGTCGAGGTAACAAAAGGTCAAAAACTCGATTTCGCTGGCAAACACTTAACTGTATTGATTGCGGAATAAAAAAATAAACAAGTTTCCGCCGCCGTAAATAAATACATAAATGATCCGTTTGGCGTCTGTAAACGTAATATTTTCCGGACATAATACGAAAAAAAGAGAACGAAAAGTTTACCAATCTCCCTTTATAAAGTTCGCAGCAAGCCTGATAAACAGTTCCCTTTATTTATGAGCGGGGTATTATTTTTGACATAGTAACACAGTGGCTAGACATCACTGTGGATAATAGATCAAAGAAGTACTTTGATAAAAATACTACCACGTGAAGGATCAGCTATTTCTCTTGACCCAAGACTTCTTCGTATAAAGTCTATGTAAAAATAAAGCAAAAGTTTTAAATGATTGTGATATCAACTCTAAGTAAGCACCAAATAAAGTAAGTTAGTAACAAAGACTTAGTATTAATGAGCTATTTTGTAAAATTTATGAAGTTATATTTCCTTTTTGTTGTTTTGCTAGAATGTTATGATTCCCGTACAATTCGAAACAGTTTATTTTAGGATCCAGGATGATATGAGAAATCTTGTGTCGTTCTCTTGTCGTTTCATCCGAGAAACAACAGCAGAGTCGTATTTTTAGAAGTCATTTTAAAAGCAAATGATTGAATATTATTATAAATAAAATTAAATATTCACAACAATGGAATTTACCGCCACATTCCGTATGTATAATATAATATTGTATTCTGAACGAATGCCCAAGGTCATTCGCATCGCAAACGAAGCTTCTAAGAGGCGATAACCGCTAGCATAATTTAACAGTTATGAGAAACAACAGAGCCGAAATTTTCAGTAGGCGCTCTGAAGGCCAGTAATTGGACATCATTTTTCACGAAATGTAGTGTACACGAACAAAGGGAAATATAAGAAACGTGCCACCATATTCCGTATGTATTGGATCTAGAGCTTAATAAATGGAGTAAAATGAACTCGAGGTCTTTGTGGCACTACCGGGCTCTCACAAAGCGGAGGGAATCCAGGCCACACGACTCCCGACAAAGAACCAGCAGACCAAAGCTCCAAAGAAACAAATCTTAACAGTAACCAGCCGACCACATTATATTAAATAAATCTAAAAGACGTAAGCCGGTAAACTCAAGTGTACGTTGTACGGTGGTGAGCTTAAGAATTCAGACTATTCAAGAATATATCTCATTGTTATTATTGAATACTAACCGCACCAATGTAGAAAGCAAATATTTTGATAATTATTTTTTAAAACAATGAATGTTAATGTATACAATAATTGAAAAAAAAAAAAAAAAACAATGTTTTTTGAGATAAGTAAATAGCATATCGCACGAATGGCACATAGTTTTGGTTGTGGCTTCTTTAACAATATTTATACTTCGTTTTTTTTAACATAAATGCAATGGCATAACACAAATGGCATGTATACGAATTTGTATATATATATATATATATATATATATATATATATATATATATATATATATATATATATATATTTATATGCAAATTAAATAAGTTTTATTATTGAATGACCATATCAATATTATTATTATGGCCGAACGAACTAGGAACTAGCCGTGAATAAATACTATCGACGATTGCAATAACAAGATTTTATTTAATAAATATTAATATCAATAAAATTAGTTGATATGTTTGGTCGGATGTAATTATCAAGTATAGTAGCATATAATGGTACGGGATATAAGTATACAGTGATTCCGACATGTTTGACCAGTCGGACGCATCCATTCCTGAACAATCCGGCCAACAAATCTTGCATGAATACATTTCCGATGACCCCGCGCCGGTGGGACTTTCTCGGTATAACTGTTAATGATGGGAACGGTCGAATAATAATCGATCCAATCGAATATACGAAACAATAAATAAATGTGTTTTGTGCTATTGTTTGACACACAAAGAATCACAACTTTTAATCGTATGTATATTTGTACTTCATAAAAATATTGTCGTATTCATAAAAAAATACTCGTATATGCTATAGTGCGTGTTAATTTTCATTAAATGTTTGAATACTTCGAATACTGAAAATCAAGCCTTCAATCAGCAATTTGGGTAATTCAGCATTCGATTTGAATTTAATTCTTAGTTTTTTAAAAATAAAAATAATTAATCGATATATTCGATTAATCCGATTGGGGCCATCACTAGTGACTGCTGCTGCGAGATGGGGCTAGAGTACGCGATGAACAGTTAGCGGCGAGGCTGGAAGGGCCCGGCGCGGGTCCAAGTGGGTCAGGCGACCGCAACAAAGGTCCGAGCCTGGCACGAGGCTGCGGACCTGTCTTGCGGGATTCTACCTCCCCACGTGCAATATGTAGCATCCCTTAGGTATCAATTTGAATATTACGCTTTTTAAAAAATTGTTATCAAAAAATAAACGGCTACGTTCTGTTGTTTTAAACATTCTCTTCTCAAAGATGGGCTTAGAAAAAAATTCAAGAAAGCAATCAAATTAATTTTGTGCGTCCGCATAAGAGAGAAAAAAATATTTTTCTCTGAGAAAAAGTATCGTGCGAGTCTTGTATTGGGAGATAAGGAAAAGGACACGAGAACGTGAGATTTGATTAGACTCCCTCCTCTCCTCGCTCCGGACGAGTCCACAGTGCGCTCGTGTGCCCGGCGGGGGTGAGGGGGTGAGGGGGTGCGAGGGGGTGCGAGGGGGTGCGAGGGTGCGGGAGGGAGAGGGCGACCCAGTTGGGCCCTCCGCTCTCCTCGCTTGTGCGCGTCCTCGCTTCCCTCGCGTAAGATGCACTGGAGCTATATATTTTTGTTTTTTTTGTTCTGCCCACACAAAGGTTTTTCATAAAAAATACACTCTACATATTATTTTATCAAAGAAAGAAGGCGACCTTTCAAAGAGAGCTTATCTTCGATACTTAAAAATAAGTTAGTTTTGAGGCTACCTTCTCTCGGTTTTAAAATATTTATCAGCACAAAACCCGCTATATTAAATGCATTAATAAAAAATGTTATCTACACTGTATACGACAGTACTTTTGTATCACACAGAACTAATATTTCTTATTTACGCCATTTATTATATATTTTTTTAATTATTAAAATGTACTATCATTAATCCTGTAATTATTGGTTTCGTTGTTTTAAACCCAGATTCTAATCTGATAGTAATAAGGTAAAAAAAAAATATGTTCAGAAAGTTTAAACTCATCGCTGGGGACGAATTCTAAAATAACGTTCCTCGCGTGATACACTGAATCGTTAAAAAAAATCGTGTTAATAAATCAAATGAGCTTTAAAAATAAAACAAAATATAATTTTTGCAAGAAGTTTCCCACGGCCGAGCAGAGCGGGACTTCCCGGGGGTGCGCTGAATATTTCAGCCCGCCGTGAGCTGCTCGGGACTCTGAAACGTTTAAATTTAAACTTTCCACCTGAAAGTTGGCCGCACTGCTCTCGCCTCGTGAATTATTTAACATTTCAGCTTATTTTGCAGCTCCCGCGCACGGCGTGATCGCGTTTCGACAGTTAGTGATGTGACGATTGTTGACTGCACAGAATCTACATCCTCTGAGAAACTATCAACGCTCTTAATGAAAAAAAACCAGTTATAAGATTAACGTGTTTATACGACGTAGCAAATTAAATATGTTTTAAAATTGTAAAAAAATATCAAGATTCATTATGCAGTAATATCCCGCTTTACGCGAGGGATACGTTCCGGAAAAAAATCGCGTTAAGTTAAATTTGCGTATATCGGGGTTTACGATTAAGCATACATACATAGTCAAAACTTAATACAATCACTTTAATTCTAAGAACACTTTATGCAGTATTCTTTACTGAAAAATACATATATTGTCTTTTGAGTAGGGTTTCTTTTACGTTCTTGTAAAATACGTTCATAACACCCAAAGCTGTTTTTAATTGTTACGAGAAGTCAATGACTATATTATGTTCATACACATTCTTAAATAATAAATTCGCGTAATGCGAGGCATTAAAAAGCGAAATTTGAAATTCGCGTTATAGTGAAACCGCGCATAACGGGGTCGCGTAAAGCGGGGTATTACTGTATTTTCATTTTGTAAATTTACAATTATGTGTGGCTATCCTCTGGCAGGTTGTGGGGCTTAAGTGGTAGCGTACATGTTTTTTCTTATTTTCGTTAATGAGTTATGTAGGGAAAATATGTAAAAAACCGTTTTCTGCATGATTTGATGAATACATTAAATAAATAACTAAGAAATAGATAACACAGATAGGCATTTAAAAACAAAACATAACAGACAAGACAACAGGGTAAACTGAGTGAATTTAGAAATAGTACTATAATATATTGCAATTTTTTCAGCCACAAAATAATATGTTTTTATATGTACCGTAAGAACGTTATTTATTAATAAAATTTTGAATTAAATGCGTTGAATTAAGACTAGAGAATCCCGGGCGTAAAATGTGTGTGCAGACAGCGATAATTAAATACGCATTGACATCTTATGCGGCTTTTATCTGTAAGATGCTCTCCGGTTTGTCTACAAACGGACAAACTCTCGAAAAAACGAGATTTAACTGATAAGAGACTGGCGAAGAATTGGAAAGCAGTTCGGGAATAATGAATTTTGAGCCATAAAAACAGAGGAGACGTTTGTAATTATGTTTTTATCAGAAACGTTCAGTTATTAACATCCATATATCAAAATTACATAGTCTTTAATAAGGAATAAATTCATTAAAGAACATTTAGTATTTACAATGCAAGACATGACTTCACAAAACATTTAAAGAACACTTTCTAATATAAAAAACTCAGTAAATAACATGCAATTTATACGTGAGGGTTCGTGTTTTGTAAATTACACAGCTTTTTTATTTATTAATTATTGGCTAAAACATTATTATCATTCATTTTTTACTTTCTACCTCCCGATAAAATCAGCAATGCTAGTTCATATAATTACAATAATTATAAGTTCGAAATATATTATTCGAAAAATAGTATAAAATATATATTTTTTATATACAAGATTCGCGGTATTATTTTATGTCGGTTTTTAAGATCAACAGTTCCCCTCACTATTGCATGCGTATGTAGGTTCATTATCAAGTTATTCCGTGGTTATCGGCTTTAAGGGAGTTAACAACACTTTAGTGACGTGATCTATTACAATAATCATTAGTTAGAAGGCATTGCTTAAGTTTCTTCAAAGTAACACATCTTTGGCCTACTTCAGACCAAAATACTGTCGTATATCGGCATTACGTAAATTAGCAATAAAACTTGTCAAACTTTTAAAATACCACACGAACAGTTTGTTGTCCGCATAGAGAAACATCATAGTAACTAATAAAAAAGATAATAAAAAAAGCCAATAAATCTGCCTCTAACAGACTCGAAAACGGGATCGTAAACTTGGCGTTCGGTGCATATTGCATTCTATCCGAAGCCGCTCCAACTATGGATAAAATACATTTTCACACTCAATTAAATCAAGTAAAGACATCACTTAAGTGTTTATATACATGGCCTGACAAGCATGCTGTTTGGGTGATATCACTGGAGCTATTTATCATTGCATACCAAGGGTACCTCGAAAATCATGTTGAGACATGCAATGTCAAATCATTCGACCAAATAGAAAAAAAGACGTTAGTCAAATCCAATCAGTTTGGGATTCACCTGCCAGGACGGGACTCTCAATCATGAGTCAACGGTCTAACCGCTCAGCCAACAATGTATGGCAACCGATAAAAATTAATAAAGCGAGCAATGGCGTTATTAAAACGCACTTTACTTTAAACCTGATTTAGCGAAGGACTGCGTAAAACAGTTTTTTTCGGCTGTCTTTTCTCAGAGCAGAGTCTGTCTTCTCTCACATATGGTAGTTCCTGCAGATTGTTTACACGGGCTGTAAAGCATCGGTTAGCACAATGCACCAGAAACATTATGCGCAATCCTCTATTTGCACCGAGGCCGATGCAGATATAGAAGCGAAAACTCGACTGCACTCGCTAAAAATAAAAAATAAAAACACGCAGTAAATTGCAAATTTCATACTCCGAGTAACGGCTTTTCGATTTCCGGCCTGTCAGACTCGCAGACATTTCCAAGCACCATAATTTCCCAAAGTTGCGTCGTTGACTCTGAAGTTATAATTTATTAAGTCAGATCCAACGTCTTTGCTAATAATACCAATATTAGATTGCACTTGTGCTTAAGATTTTGTACAACTTAGGGTTGTGGTGCAGCTCGGGGGACTTTTTAATTTTATCCATTTTGTTTATTTTTATAAAACTCTTGGAGATATTTTGAAGGAATGAAGAGCAGAAATTTTCACTTGTACGAGAAGGGAGTCGTAAATTTACGCTCGACTTGCATAATTTATTATAAATATTTGGCGGCTCATCTTGAAATGATCACGCTTTTGCGGCAGCTTGAAATCAAGAAACACGAGGGCCATTGATGAGCAGACGCATCTTTAATAGTCTCCACTGTTTCGGCAGCGCATCCTGCCACATGTTCAATTTAATCTCATTGAGTTATTCGCGGAAAGCGATAAATCAAATTTACGTTTGCGACATGACCGTCGATAAACATTTGCTTCGTTCTCGAGTAGAAACGCGCAGACAACGCAGCGAGAGAAACGAGCGGTTAGTTGAGACGCAACAGTCCAAAAAGGGAATGGTCCAGGCGGGGAGATGGCCCGTTAGGCCCGCGAGTCCGTGGGATGATTTATGAAGCCATTTGAAGAAAATTCAGGGTAAAGGGGAGGACGTGATAATCTGATGTCGGGGAAGGCGCGCGCATGAAAATATGGGCCAGAAAATTTGGGTTACGCCGTTGATATGAAATTCAAAGCGACACAGGCGGCTGCTCGCAAAGGGATCGGATAATAGACGTAATTTTTTTGGAAAAGCTTGCTTTATTGTTTTTTTGTGATGTAATTATTTATTTATGGTATTTTAAGTTTAATAAGGCCAACGTGAAAGCTTGGCGAAACCGGTCACCGATAAAAATTAACATGTGGAAAAATCAAGTGTTTTCTTTAAAATATTAAAATGGAATTCCACCAAGTACTCTGTGTCTAAAATATTGTGAGAATTTTATAAAACAATATTACATAATTGTAAACAACAATTTTCGGCCATCAATTGTATTTTTTTTTAACTAGCATTCAATTGTATAAAATGAGATAAGTATTATAAAAAAGTGAGCATACCTTAACGCCAGAAATTACAACAAAATGCTTATCAAATCAATCCGCTGCGACGTTACGAATCGGGTTTCCATATAAATTATTAAATTGTTTTATTTAATACTGGCTGAATATAAATCCTTTATTAAAATGTCAGAGAAGTCTAACTCGCGGTATGGTAAAAGTAGAGTTGTATTTGAAGGACGTAGATTATCGAATCCAAATAATCTCTGCAACCTACTGATTGTTCATTTGTGTGGATCCGATATGCAAAGAAAACTGAGACAGCGTTGAAATTTTTTTTTACAATAAACTCTAAATACTTATGAATCGAAACATTTTCGACAAATCGAAAAAACATTTTGATTAAAAATTAATTTTAATAAAACACACAAAAGAATATTTACGTATTCTTCGATAGCATTATCTAAATAAAAATACTTTTGAAAAAACATTGTGATATTCATATTGCATTTCCAAACAATAAAACCGAGGGTCTCGAATCTTTTTATCAAACATGGCCGCACTCGCGCGCTATGACGCGACAAAGGCGACTTCTTTAGAAATGCGTGACAAAGCAACGCATCAATATTGTTATTCAGATATTAAAATTCACTACCGCAAGGAAATGTCATAACACTGTGCTCGAAATAAAGCACGATTGTATTTATACCATTGTAAATTTTAATATTATCCCAACGGAATTCGTGTCAAAGGGCAAGGCTATTAAACCTGAGACTGCATTTGAATAACAATTAATACAAGTCACACTCCACTGGAATCTGTCACGCGGTGAGACATTGGAATGCTCACTCTAGCGAGCAGAAACACAGCACTCGGGTTTATTTACCGACTGTGAATACAATAATAATATATATTACTGGCAGTTAAAAATGTGAATTCCAAACAGCATTTTTGTATTAGTAATGTTTGAGGTACGATTTGTTATTTAGCACCTGAAAAGTGAACAGATGTTTAATACTTGTTTCTATTCTCGATGAAACAATGCCTTTTCAATCTGATAAGTAATACGGCACATTATAAAAAAAAAAAAAAAAACAGCGGTAAATCGATACAAATTTGTATCCGAATAATATATAAGCGCCTTAATAACTCCGACACGAACTACTGCTTTTCACTTAATATTAAAATAAGCATCAGATAAAAGGCGAATCTCTAATCATAATATTGAGTTCTTTTTTGTAGCAGAACGTGGCGCCATTATCGAAAGTTAAGGATAATGTTACTTATACTAATGTATTAATACGGAGCTCAGGGCTGGGAAAAAAATGCCAAATAATATATTCTTTACTATAAAAAATATATATTATTGATTAGCTGACGTATATTTGATTTTAAACTTATCAAGCCCTTGTAAAGCAATTTTCACAAATCAAATCACACAGTTTTGTCAAAATTAAGCAACGTGCCATTTTAACGAAAAAATAATGATCCACTGTTGATTATACGTATAACAATAAAGGTAGTTCATATAATATTCTCAGAGTGATATGCAATGATAAGAAAAAAGAACACTGAACATAGTATATGTTTTCTGAAAATTGTGTATATCAAATTCAATAGAATGCATCAATATTTTTTACTGTCAAATTATTTCTCTCTTTCTTTTTCCGGTAAGCATTGTTTTAGGCACAGGTGGGTGACCCCTGCTACAATGTATAAAAAATATACACAAGCTAACGCAATAAGTAGCAGCTAATCCCATTTTTATAACGACTGGGCCAAGCCCATATGTGTGGTTTCCGATCCCTGATTGAAGAGCATTTACTCATACCCGCCGTCTAATCTGATAATGTTATAAAACTGTTACATGTAATTTTAAATAACGGCAACAGTGCGAATCAGGGATTGCATAATGCCAAACGTAACATCAATTATCAATTTGGAGTTATTTATTTGTAAATAACGAACGAAAAGTATCATACTATTTATTATTTCAATCGGTGATGTTATGGCTGTATGAATTTCATGGTGTAAAAGTGATGGTGGTATCAGTGGCAGACAAAAGGGACCGAGTAGAGCAGCAAAATGAAAGTGAAGGCAACTTTAATCTGCAAGGGTATTTAAGGCCAAAATTCGCTTCATCACAACGGCGTATTTTTTTAAAGAAGATATAAATCTTATTTATGGCGTGAAAATTACGAAATATTTTTCATGTCGTAAAGTGGATTCATAATCTGAACAGACAATTTTGAGCACTGAATGAAAAATATGACTAATAAATAGTAAAAAGTACTTATGAAAGCAGAAAATATATAAAGCTTATTATCATACGTAATGGTAAACTGGCTCCTAATGAGGGTCCAGTTTAAACATACTTTAAAATAAGGTCTAGTAAAAAAGTTTTAGAAAATTTAGTTATTATGTGAACTCCACGCCAATAAGATATATTACATATATAAAAGAATTTAGGAATACTTCAAATACGCACCAAATAAATTGTATAAATAAGCTCGTAAGAAATCATAGCGTTTAAAAAAAAGTGTGTTTTTAGAAAAAAAGTAAAAAGAAAGTATATTTTATAAAAAAAGAAATTACAAAAGAAATTTTTCTTCAGTGTGCAAATAAAAAATGAAATCTAAAGATTCCTGATCAAATAAACGCTATCACAAATATGCGCGTATAGTATATTTAAATATAAATAATTTAGGTCACACGTAAAACAAATTATAACGAATTGAAGAGAAACATGAGAAAAATCCACAAAGAAATATGAAAGAGCAATCATATATTCTAGGTAATTTCATTCTCATATAAATCATTTCAGGATAAATAATATAGCGCAATATTTCACGAAGAAAACTCGGGAGCTTTGTTGAAAATTTCCTGCAAACAAAATCCGCGACCGTCATTCAGCTGTTTTGCAAAGCGCAGGAGGGACGTGACGGAACAATAAAACAAGGCTGGGGATGAAGAATTAATACAGGGTCTACAGGAACAATGTTATTAACATTTATTATGATACTTCAGTCGAAGCTTGGACACCCAAGACAGCTACTATGCGAAGAATTGAGGCGGCAGAAACGTGATACCTTAAGATACCACGGGTTACCCGCGTCACAAGTAAAAGAGTCTTGCACAGGATGCGCAAAGAAAAGGAAGTCGTGACATAGGTAAAGAAGCGGAAGGTCTCCTATTTAGGCCACAATTTTCGTAATAATGAATATATCATCTTCCAGCTGATTGTCCAAGAAAAAACCTAAGGAAAAGGGGGCATTAGAAGAAGGAAGGTTCACGTGGGTGCGGAATTTGCGCCAGTGGCTGGAGATCGGAAGTGCGACCGAATTGGTAAGACTGGCCCAAAATATGAATATGTTAGAGGAAATTGTCACCAACCTACAATGAGAAAAGGCATCAGAAAAAAAAAAGATACTTCAAAGAGTTTTTAATGTGTTTTAGTGAATCGCAGAGCGGGCTTAGATGTGGTATAGAATAAGACTTTTTCAGGAAATGCATTTTATCAATTCAATGCAATACTTTATAATTTCAATCGTATTAAAATATTTTATTAATTGTGTACGTAGCTTTATGAAAGCCCTGTTCAAAGCTCAAAGTGAGAAAGAGACGGGGAGCGTGCCGCTGCGATGGAGATATCGCATCCACGAGAAAAGTTCTGACGGGGGAGAGCGGGATGTCCCGGTCGAGGCCGGCCGCGAGGAGCGATGGGTAAATGTGTTTTTAAGTTTCGGTAGCCGTTGTGTTTACCACCTTCATCAGGGATTTCCCGAAATAGTCCCAGTGTCGGGACCTAGACGTCGGAAAACTCAAAACCATAATACCCTAGGAAAAAGAACATCCAACGGTGCCCGGGGCAGCCGGTTCCGGTTTGTTTTTTTTTTGTGATTTTAATTGTGTAATTATTGAGGAAATTTGTAGAATTAACAAGTCCCCGCTTTTAATTTGTTTTGCCCTTTTTTATAAATAATACTTTTCTATCCTATGAATAATACCGCGAGTCTACTATAAATATTTTTAACTTACGTACAATTTTTTGATATACGAACTCAAGGGGTGGTTCAACTCGTAAGTCCAAAATACAAACGAGCAGAATTGACCGTCTGCATTGTGCGATATTTATGCAATTTACTCAAGATGTTGTCTGTGTAATAATGCATTTATAACGCCGCTTACAACAAATGGGCGAGTTCAAAGTGACGCCAGAATGAAGTGTCGCTTCTCGGTCGGCAGTGCGGGTTCGTTTACAAGAACTACATAATGGCCGGTTGTAGTCGGGGCTGTTAGATATAATCGTGCGTAACGCGGTTCGGGCACCGCAATTAGAGAGCACGTGGGCGCCTCAATCTGATGCGGACGGGCACACTCGCGCGTGGAACATTCCGAACCGGCACCATTGTCAGGCCTCGTCTGCGTTACGCGTAACGACGTAACAACCTAACGCACTTATATTTTTGCAATTTACTTCAGATGTTTTCAGTGTGAGAATGCATTTATAACGTGTCAATGTTAAGCCAGAAAAAAAGTGCAGCTTCTCGGTCGCAACGACCTAGCGATATATCAGCCGACTACGGGGAAATCAAGATCACGCGTTCTGTTTTGTAATTAAATGTTGACCGGTAGGTAACAAGCTACAAATGAACCGAATTTAATTATAGTTAATATGGGTGTATTCTAACCCCCCGTCAAGGGTACAATTAGGTCAACCACCATTTAGTCTTGTCTAGCTGGATCTTTAACGGTTGATTGAGGCGCGAGGACGTATTACGCATATTTCATAAGATATAGCACAAAAATATTCAGAATAAATTTAGATTACATTTACATTTTAACATGCAGAATGATCGCACCTCCGATTGGCACTTGAGTCCTTTTCCTGACAGTGGATTACAAGGAATCCTGTATTATTGCTACAATGCAATAATGTCTTTCGGTGGTTTCTTAAGACTAATCTAAAGAAATCATAGCCATTAAGTTATTCATATTTACTGTTTAAATAATGAGTATTAAAAACTTAGCCCGTCTGTAGTTTGCTAATATTTTTTTTATACTCCAGGACGTATTGTTGCGTTTTGGCTGTTAAAGCGCAGGCGAACAGGGCTGAAACGAACCAACGCCAAACAAATTATCTAGAACCGACATAATAACAACCGAGACACGACCGATTACACGGGAAAATAGACCCGCGCGCACTGGAAGAAGAAAGTTACAAGTACAAACTACCAGACAGTCTGTTGTCATGCACATTGCACGCTGTGTAAGCGTGCTCGCTGACGATTGCTTGATCACTGGTGACATCCTATCATTATACCCCACTTATTATATCTAATTTGAACGACGAGATCTTGATTCCCTTCCTCCCACTAAGACCACTGCAATCATTTGCATGTGTCCCAAAGAATTGATTATATTATTTATAACAACATTTTATAAACTTAATGACTTTATATTGGTCTAAAAAGTCTCTATTGGAATTGCTTTGATAGCACAAGTCATCGATGAGTACTCTTGTTAGTACAAAAATCATCAATGCATGTTCGAACAATGAACATTTCTTTGTGATGAATGTGTATACGATTAATCATCACTGGGGAATCCCCGAGTTTTTATTGAATGCTGGGCACTGGCTGGACTCACCAGGGTTTTCATGAGCGCGGAGAGTTCCTTGGTGACCACCGCGAACTTCAGGAAGGCGGCCCCTATATCAGGCTCCTGGTCCTTGTCCATAGCGTTGCCCCCGAGCCGCTCCAGCGCTCTCGAGAGGTACATCTCGTTATCGACGTGAGCTGTGGAAGAAGAAAAACAGAATTAAAATATAAATAAGTTTATATATAATAAATTTTACGTAACATTTATTATAATTGCCTTTTCGTAAGAATTAAAAGAAATAAGCATTACATTAGCTGCTATGCCGCCAAGATGCGAAACAAAAACCCTAAGATTACCACAGTGTATTTCATTTTATTGTCTGATTTTAATCAGAATTTAATTTTCGTTATCAATTATGTAGCGCAATGTTACAGTCTAATCGAAAACAATCTCCATAGAAACAAGTTTACTTATTTTTAATAAATAGTAAACATGCATTTCCTGCTTGTTCGGGTTTCGAGCTAACTGAACGCCACTGGAATATAAACGCATTGTATCAGTAGGCGTGCCAATGATATCTTTCGCTGCAGTGATGCACTGCATGCAACGCGACTGCACTTATCTGAAAAGAACGTGCGTGGGCCGACAGTGCCGGCTCTGATCTCAATGCATATTAAAGAAAATGAAAACAGCCCGGTCGGGATCAGACTCGCGAATCTCCATACAAAAGAACCCGATCAGGCATGCGCATCGCGCTACACCCACAAGCACAAATAAATTATAGGTTTACTAGTATTGGCATTCGCGATTCTTAAGCAGTCATTCTCTGCATTGTTGAAGAGTCGCGCCCGTCGATTTTTGATACAAATGCCAGTGGAGTACGCCTGAATTTGTCTTCGAGGTTGAAAATACGTCCACGGTTAGAATTGTAATAAAAATATCAATTAAATATGAAATCAAAATATGTTCAGCAGATGATAAAGTAAAATTAATGTCAGCATGCTCAAATTTTAAAAATTAATGAATACGTTTTGTGCATTTGATCTCTGTGTGTAATTAACTGACTTTTTTTTTGCCATTTTGTACTTGGGTTTTTAATTAGACAAACAAGAAATAAGGCCGTAAAAACAACTGTCACTCAAACAAGAATGGAATCAAGATACGATCTCTAAAACAAATGGGTACAAATCAATTCATTGACTAAATCGAGTACATAGTTTGGCTTATTGTAATTGAACCAAGGTAATAAATAAAGTTTTCCCTTGTATGTGTGCCATACCCGGAAATAAGCTCATTACAATTATATTGAAACAGAGCTTATTAGACTTTTCTACTACTTTTATCTATATATCTACTTACGTGTTACATTTTACAAAATCAAGTCTTTATAAAATGAAGTTATTTTTCTATTCGAGCGCCGATATATTTATCAGGTTCGCCCGAATCTCGTGCGATCCGTTTATTTTAACGATGGCATATAAAATAATGGGTTCGCATAACAAACAGACCATTAAAGATGTGGGTCAAAGTCAAAATAATTTAATAACTTAATTGTTATAAGAACGGCGTGCTCGCTCGGACGGCACCTCACCGGGAAACTGAAAGTAATTCAAGCCCATGTAGGCCGAGAGGGCAGCTCTTCAACATCACACTCACCGGCTTCAGGAGAATCTTTCTCTCTTTGATGATCGCGTGTCGATAAATTTAGACAGTGCTAATACATAAATCTTACTAACGAAGTATTAACCCATATAGGATAAGACCCACCCGCTGTTGTAAATTTGATTTTCGATGTACTTGATTTGTATGATTTAGTAGTTTCTTAATAATTTCATACATTCCTTGAAATAAACCGCACAAAAATGTGTTTGCCAGTTTTCATGATGTTGCTGGAGTGTATTTATAAACACTAAATAAAACGTTGATGCAATGTGAAATTAAAAAAAGCACTACATCGGAGCTTATATTACGAACGGGAGTATCTAATTATACGAAACACTCGAAGCTGAAGAATAATCAGTTATTTTTGGAGTTTAATGGAAAAATACATTAACATTAGCATTAAATCAAACTGCACGTCATAGAAACCGCTTTTTTAAGAACATACCATATATAAGTAATGATAGCAGCAGCGAATGTAATCGTATACTAAAAAGTAAGCGACTTTAATTATGCGAATTAAAACATGCTCACGGCCGTCAGTTCAGCGGAAAAACAGTCAAATTACGTTTATCGGGCTGAATATAAAAATTGCGGGATTCCCAGGCCGGTGGCTGGACTCCATCGTGACAACAGGAAGTTCCGGCGCGTTCACTTTTACTGCTGTCTGCAGTCCCGGAGCCTCGATAGCGCCGGACGGGCTCGTCTCACGCCGTGACGTCAACGGGACTCGACTTGAGGTCCCTTGCGATTTTCATATTTATTCATTGCCTACAGTCTACACCAGTGCCTCTCAAACTCTTTTGGCCCACGGATCCCTTTTCATAGTCAAAACTTGCCTACGGACCCCTTTCATAGTCAAAACCTGCCTACGGACCCTGGATGAAAAACTACATTAATTCATATTATAGACTAGTTGGTGCAAGTATCGACTCTATTGCTTTCATGTATTAACCTACCTGACTCACCGCGATGCCTGTTATTACAAGTATTTTATGCACCTGTCTATATTTATATTTTACTTAGGACGTAAAAAGCGCTTATAATGTATTCATTATTATTTATTTTAACTTCCATAATAATATGTCACAATTTTTTTATTTTATATTAAACCTAACGCGGACCCCCTGACGTTGTTCAGGGACCCCCAAATCGATTTTAATTTTCTAAGGACCTCCTGAATGATCCCAGGGACCCCCTGGGGTTCGTAGGGACCACTTTGAGAAGCACTGGTCTACACCAATAGTTATATCGCTGTAAAAGTAATTAAAATATCAAAATGTTGCTATTAACCCGTTAACCGGGGAGTTCCCTTTTTAATTATGCAACATACAACGGGCGCGTACTCATTCACTAGGACGTGTCAGTACGTTACGCCCGGAGGACGTAATTTCATATATATATATTTTATCATTTATTTATATATAAAGCAAACTTCTTTACCATCTTCATTCTTAGTATCGCTCAATTCCGTGTCGTAGTCAAAATTACTGTCAGATGACTAGGATGACGAACTGATAATACGTCTCCTTTTTCTACCTGCCGGTACATTGATTTTGTCATCGCTGATATCGCTATCATTCATTTTAATGAATACTCATAAAAATGTATTCTAAAATAAAAAGGTTGGAGATATAAAAAATATAAGTATATATAATATAATACGAAAAGAGGTAGGTAAGTGTAAGTACGTACCCGTCACTGCTCACCCAGAACACCTCCACCACTCTCAATAGCGAAATGATACTGATTCCCTCCGTGCCTTAAATTCATGTCGAGACATGTATGGATGACTAAATACCTTTGTTGTTCGGAAATATATGTCCCGCCTGTTTCAGGGCTCAACATACATTTCAAGGACGTATTCATATGTCCTACCCGTACCAGATATTGTTTACGTTTGACGTATTTATACGTCCCGCTCGCTTAACAGGTTAATGAACAACGGAGACACAGAAAAAAATATCACTAAAGTAACTGAATAGGTAAACTCGCATTTATAGGACATCATACCTACATCATTGTTAATTTAAAATTTCATAAAATAACAAAATAACACTGTATTTACGAAAATCTGCGTAATGTTATTCACCGATTGTGGTATTAAATGGTCGCTTATTTATAAATGCTGCAAAATATTTATTTTATAAAAAAATAATTCGAAAGGTTATAATTTTGTATCCTTAACATGCATGGCGATTGTATTGCATGCACAGCAAGTTCAGTTGCACGGAACGGACACAGAAAACATTCATGTGTTCAAATAAATTACTACTTAAACATATTTTTTATAATTAAATCCTTTTATATAGAGCGGGAGGTCTCCGAGTTCGGATAATTTGAAAACGTGAAGATTTTAACCACGCTACTCTAAAATAGGCATGCAGGTAAGCAATTAAAAGCATTCAGAGGCAATTGCGGTCGTGCCCGGCTTTTGTGGGTCCCTGGTAATAATCATAAGGTCACCATTTCACAAAATTCAAAACGCGATTGGTATCATGACATGCTCGATAAAAAGGTTTCTGGAAAAAAATTCAAAAAAATAAAATCGTGTTAAAATGGGGTTAGATTTTTTTTTAGTTTGAATTATAAAAACAGCAATCCACTTTTTTTTAAATTTAAATAACACGTTTATTATACGTGTTACTCGCAAACAATTATAATTAAAATTTGCATGTGCTTCCTGACAGAGACAAGACAATTATTTATGAACAATAAGCGCTTTTGTTTTTAAAACGAGTATTATTCAAATGAGTTTTGAACAGCAGCAAATTAAATGCATAGCAACAATATATATATATATATATATCAAAACCGCGCAGTATCAAACAGCAGCGCGTTATATGAGAGTCTATACTAAATATACAAATGTTAAAAAACAGGTACGCGAACTCAGTGATAAGGTGAAAATAAGTAATAACATGCCATATCGTGCCGCGGGGCTTTGCGTGACATTCATAACCTAACCTAACCGAGTGCATGTCGAGAAACCAACCTATTTCATGTTGTTTTTTTATAATTTTTTTTTTTAGGAAAAAAAATAATCAGCGGTATATTTCGTAGATCACGAGTCGATTGTTATTTAGGAAACGGGTCAAGGCCAATGCCATCGACGGAGCAGCGTGACAGGTGGTGTGGCCGGCTTGAATTATTTTAAAGCAAGGCGCGGCTCGTTTATTAGTTTATTGTTCATTATAAAGGCGATGGCGAGAAAGGCGAGTCCGGGCGTGGGCGAGGGCGGACAATCCTCTGCGGTGCATTTCGTAAATGAATAAGCTCGGTGAGGCGAGAATGCCGGCGCCGCCTGTTTCACAGACCGAGGCCGTAATTCTTCTGCTCCCACCGACACTCATCGAGCGAAGGTGGAGGCAGTCAGTCTATCATTTTTATTGACGAGTAAAAAGTATTTTATGTTGATACCAAAAAAAAATATTTCGTCATACACTTAAACCGCGATATAGCGGACTGATCGGGGGAGGGGGGTTGTCTGTTATATAAAAATATGTTAAAATAAAGCAAAAAACTTTTTTTTGAAAATACACTATGTATTTAGATATAAATAAAAAATACAAAACACAAATAAAATTCTATTTAATTGTCTTCTGACACTCATCGTGATATCGACGCGCTTGCTTTCGGTTATCCTACTAAAAAGAAATCAAGTTTTGTTTGCACTTTGCTATTTTTTCATAATCAACTCTCGAAATTTACGAAAAAAAAAAAAAATTTTTACACTTGACACGATTTTTTGTCCGTTATATCCGAAGTCCGTTAAACAGTGGTCCGTTATATCGAGGTTTTAGTGTAGACATGTAAGACTAATATGTTAGATATTTTTGCGTGCGCTAGTCCCGAGATGACATGAATTTTTTATGTATTCAAATCCATTATTGCTAACTTCAAAAAAAATACGTTTAAGTTGGTTTATAAGTGTATTAAACTAAGATTTAAAAAAAAAATTGTGTTTTTAAATATCTCCGAATTATGAAGAATAGACATGATACATAAGGATTAAATAAAAATAAAAAAACCATTTTAAAATTATACAAGTGTATCGTGAATAAATTAAATATTGAGAGTTCAATGAGTTTCGGACTCGCAAGAATATTAATAAAAGTTTAATTTTATTTCAGAAGTAAAATAAACTATTCATTATACTGATAAAACGTAGTAAATTGTAAATTAATTTTAAATAAAAAAGTTGTTACTAAAAATTCAAAACCGATATATCGATAACGGCATATATAAATCTAAATACAATTCATACTGAACTTTAAAGCCCAATTAATAAGTCATCAGTTCATAAATTACTTTAACCGACATATTAAATCAAAATAATACCATAAACCGTTTTCCCTGACATTTTCGCATTGAAATCACGTTTTTTTGTAGAAGACCAATTAATAACAGAAATAGTGATTGATAAATGATATCACGTGCCACATAATCGAAATAAGGTAGAAAAATATATTTAAACATCTAAGCCGCGAGGCATCGTTTAATATCATAATTTATTTCCTTTCTATAAATTTAAAAATTCCAATGTAATAACCGTACATAAAGCAGTTATAAATACAATTTATGCCGTAGACACATGCTCATATTAAAGGCCGCAAGAATTATTATAGAAACACGAAGAAGAAAAAAATTCAACGAAAAAAAAAGTACGTCCAGGTAAACGAATTTAAACCAAAAATACATTTCCTTTAACGAAGCAAAACATTTTTGGACGCAAAAAATTTAAGATGTTTACAATCAAAAAGCTCTTAGCGTATTTAAGATTTTCTGTGCTTTTATAATTGTTGTTTTATTTTGGCGTAGCTTTCGAGGCTCAAGGCTTCCTGAGTGTTTCCCCGCCAGCCCTCGTGTGTGGGGGTCCGTCCTCACATTAACAAACAATTTCCTTTAAGGCTTCGTTAACAATGAGCTGGGCGCGGGCAACTGGAGCACCCTCACGCGCGAGAGCCGCTCACTTCATTTAAGAATGAAAAGAATTTCAGATAACTTCCCTCCGCCCCGACCTTCCCTTACTTCTCGTTCTATTAAGAGGCTTTGTAGGCTTTTTGTGAGATCACGTTCATGCGAAATTGCTAGCTGAGTTTTCTATGATAAAAATAAACAACACGGCTGATTTGCAACATGATAATTACGCAGAGTACTTTTCAAAATAATTGTTTATTAGCAGCGTTATAAAACATGTGAAATTGCCTCATTTCAAAGTGTATAAAAGAAAAAATATATATATTTACATTTGATGTTTTAACAACTCTTCAGTGACTTGATCAGGCTACTCCAAACAACTGTCAGAGTTTTGCTTTATCAAATCATATATGTATAGGACATCGAGCTGGTCATGATCAGTACTTGCATATTAACACACTAAAGGCGGGGCGGGTACTAGTACCCGTTTCGCGGACTTCTGTCTGAAGGCGGGGCGCATATTAATACGTTTTTGAATGTGTTTACTCTAAAAGCGGCAGAAAGTCATTTTATTATTTAGGTTTAACAGCTCGAAATGTTTGTTTAGGACTCGTCAACGTTACTTCTACCAATACTGTCAAGTGATTCTGAACAAAATGACAATGAAGAAGTGGAGTGGTCAGAGAATGGTAATCCTCCAATTATTGAACAATTTTTAGGACAAAGTGGTGTTGTTGTGATGCCAAGTAATCCGCAAAGTGTGTATGAAGTGGTTCAACTTTTTATAGGAAACGATTTATTTGACTACATGCAAATCAAAGAGTGTATAGACTAGATTTCACACGCGCAATTTTACGCGAATTTTCCCCGCCACGCACATTAGTTTAGTCAATTTGGTACCCGCTTAAAGTGTGAATACATAAAAATTATATTCATACACCGAACCACGGAATTTTTTATCTGCTCAAAACATCTATACCACATTCCAGTTGAAAATTTTCATTTCTCGAAAATTCGTTGCGTCGAGATTTATGAACCACATCGGCCTCAAATAAATTGGTAGTAAATGAATTATTAGACACGTGTCCTAATTAATGTGCAAATCGGGGGCTTCTGGGCGAAAGGCGGTGAGCGGTGCTCAAACGAGACGGAAACCGCTTGCTAATCTCGCGGAGTGACCGAAGAAGCGGCTTCGCCATCTTGCAGCAGCAATGGCACATTCTGAACGGACCACAAAAATATGCCGCGGCGTGGGACGGGCGATGTACTCGAGACAGTCGTTGAAGTATTTATTAAAAGTGTTTCTAATGGATATTTGAGAAATTTATTATTTCCTCTTGCTAACGATGTACCCAGCAGTCGTGATTCATGAAAATATTTTTGGTGTAGCTCTATTATACATAACGATTTGTTTTATTAAATTATAACATACGGTGAATCTGCGGGACAAAGATATTATCAAATACGTCATTTGGGTTGCACATTGCGAAAATTCTGTGTTACTACTGAAAATAAACTATTTAAGGTTGTTTTTTTTTTTCAATGATTTCGACCGCAATTTTAAGATTAAATAGACTTAAGTGAAAGGTATCAAGCAGGTTATATCCACCAATCATTGAAGCACCCATATAGGGCAAATGGTTTATCAATATGTTTTAAGAATATTGGCAAACTAGTGGAAAAATAAGTACGTATAATTTTTCTTCGTAATAAATTTTAAGCTCAGTTATGTCGTTTTTGTAGTACATATTAAGGTGAAGCAATATTGCCTACGATCCATTCCAGAATTCGATTAAAAATAAATATGAATTTGCATAAAAGATCAACACGAAGTTTCTTGGAATTTCCAGTAAAGTTGCAAATGAAGGCACCACACTCACATTTAAGATGGTTCGTAAAACCATGCACGTGGATTAGGTTTGTGGTAACATAATTTTTTTATGGTAATTAGAGATGCCATCATGAGTCAAGCATTTAATTTAGACGTTTCAAATATAGACAAGCATAATTTTACCTTTAGTATTTTAATTGCAAACAATAAATATTAATGAGGTCTTACAGTGGACGGGAATCCCGAGAAATACTTTATGGATTTCTGAGAAGGCTGGTTCTTACACTATGAATAAATATTTTATTATCAGTGTTTACTGTGAGTATAACCGCGAAATGCGATTCGTTTTTGCCTTTTCATAAAATGCCAGATTTGTTTTAAGCATCTATTGATGTATATTTAAATAATTTTACACTATATTTGTAAAAAAATTGTTTATAAAATATTTTATAGTGTAATAAATATCAAATTAATACTATGACCAATTTTTTTACAAGCGCACTGGTAAATTTATTGTATGTTATTTTTTTTTCATGATTAGACATTGTGAATTTTAGTAATTAATGATATTGAATGATTGAACGGCGATTATTAATAAACCTAATCGACTTTATTCGAATTAATCTTGAAATTAATTGATCAATATACTCTTAAATCCTATAAACCGAATATCTTTTTTCTGTGGCCGTTTATTAGCGAAAATAATACTCTCATATTAAATTGTTTTTTATTTTTTTTATTTGTGAGATTATCTGTGCATCGACGGTCGATGAATTTTTTTTTATTAATAATAAAATCGGTTAGAATTGATCGGTTGTTCCGAATAAATTGAACGAATCGAATATAAGAAATAGTTAGGAACAATTAAACATCACGATCAAATAAATGTATGAAATGATTTCTCATATCCTTTTCTACAAATCGTAAGGAAAGTAAGTCGTAGATGGACACAACAGCTCTTATGAATGCATAATGCATTGACCGAAGTTTTAACAAGTCCGGATCTTTCTCAAATGTGAAAACAGCGTTCGACTTTGGAAGTCCTACGGCTTTATTGCAGAATTCTAAAAGCGCCATTCGCGTGCAAACATGCATTATTAATACAACGTCACCCAAAGCCTGCATTTTAGGTTAAGTCCTGACTCCAAAGAGGCCAAGTCTCTCCAAAGCCAGTTTCTCAGTTAAGGGGAAATATATCGGTATTCAGTGGGGCTATATCGAAAATTGCGATCCCAAGCTGAAAAAGCAAAATTTATTTCTTCAAATAAAGTCGTTCTGCATCACGTTACAAACTTTAATTACTTAAACTAAAAAAAATAATAATGATTTGATTAAACTGTTGAGGTCATGATCCATGTTATGATTACCTAAATATTGTAAAAACTAGTATATAACGAGTAAAGTTCTCGCTTAGTAACAGTAGTTAATTTGGTTCAGAAAACTCGGGGTTCGAACCTCGTCGTCTCATGTGAGAGAGATGATTGCCTAAAATGCACCGTACTTGCAAATGGAGGTTGCAAAAAGGTGAGGTCCGGGGCCTTAAGTGCGTGCAAATAGATAGTGTGAGCGAGCGGCGGTGGGCGGTATGCCTGTATGTAGGTCCTCTGTGTTTGCGATATGTGCGCATTTCTCCGCTTCTAGGCTAACACTCCGCCATTTCAGTCCAAAGCAGTTTACAAGCAAATTACTAGTACGCACGGCGCCTGCGAGCATTATTAAATACATCTGCGTATGTAATTACACGTGAATGTATACATTTATAATAATATATGCACGTACGCGCACTTATCCTGATTAAAATAATAAATGCGTAGGTCACTACAATGTATTTAAGCAGACCTATGTTAAGTGCTAAAAAAGTGTGAATAAATTTTAACTTAAAGAGTAATTATAATCATGAAGGGTGTGTACCAAACGTGCTTGAACATATTTTAATATATTATGTAAATTAACTTTGTTAATTAACCGATTGCTAAATTTCAATTTGTATTTATAAAGAGTGCGCCTAATTGATGAAAACAATACATGAGCTAAAAAATACTGTAATTTAAAGGTCTAATTATTAGCCATCTGAGAAGTCACGCCATCGCCCGAAAAGTGGGGACTAATTTTGCTTGTAGACTATTTATATATATATATATATATATAAAATTTCTAAGCCCAGTTTCATCTCACATAAAAAAAAAGTGACCAAGGACACCGTTATTGTAATGGGAGTATAAAACTTAATTATCAGCCACGTTCGCCATTCCCATTGCGGCCGTGTCCGGCGAGTGTGAATATATCACATTATGCAGGGAAAGTGAGTGTCGCTCTGCCCGCCACACGATGGTCCCCGGTGGAAAATATGGTCCCGGTTTTACATTAGTCCTGCTTTGTGATATTCGAATAATTTATCTGGAAATTTCTGCAAAAAAAAAACCTAAAAATCGAATAGGTTGAAATTTCACGTAATTTATTTTTGATATGATGACTTTTGGGATACGAAGGTTTGATTGAAATGTAAATAGCAGGAGTGTCCCGATTTTTAAATGATAGTTTATGGCTTGTCTGTCGATTTATTGTGGAGAATGGATTTACACCGCGGGTAGAAAGTTATTTTGTATATCACGGTATATTCACAGCCGCTGCACGTTCTTCTATTTACATATTCCACAAATTTTATAGCACGTATCTATTCTAATACTATAATACTATCTATTGAAAGGAACATAATCATAGTGGTTTTACAAAAATGTTTTTGCATATATATTTTTAATTGTTTTAATTATTCTCCATTGTTAGTTTTTGCGTAGCGGTATTGCAATCATTAATTCGGAGATTGAAATAACAGGTTACAAGTACGTGGATAAATAAAATAATAATAAAGACTAGATATAATTTATCGTATTTTTTTACTTGGACTTAACAACCATACCTTGATGTATATAATAATCCAAATCAGCCATTAAACCTTAGAGCACGTGATCATACATAATTCATGCATTGAACTACTACAAGCACAAATAATACTCCATTGTTGCAGACTTGCATGTAGATTCAAACCACACGATCCTGTAGAAATACTGCACAATACGAGCAATGCGGGTTGTCGTGCTCGGCAACTGGGTCAGGGGGATGGACTCTTGACAACTTTCCTGGTGGACTTTAATGACAAATTAACACTCCCCTCGCCGCGGGGATGGCGCCTGGAAATGTCTTCGTCGCCATTGCGGAAAAGGGCGACCAGAGCCGCGGCCGCTGCGGTGTGACTGAGATTAATGGTGGGGCTTGAGTGCAACCGCCACCGGAATTTATAGAGAAGTACCCGAAAGAAAAAAAAAAAGTTCTGCGCTATCGCAGAGCGTCCCGTCGACGAGAAAGCGTAGGAAATTTATTTTTAAATGCTTATAAAGAATTAAGGGATGAAGCAAAGCTTTGGGACTAAAACAGTAGACCGGTGGTACCGCGGGCACCATGGCGCCCGACGAAGTGCAACCACGATAAAAAATATTTAAAACAATAAAATGTTACGAAAAAAAAAAAAATTCATTAATTAAACAGAGAAATATAATCGAAAAAAAATATTTTCAAAATAATAATTCTTTCCAGAAAATCATATATAAGCCTGTTGAAATAGCATCTAATAAGTGTAGTTTGGTTTGTCTACGCCTCTGTAATAACGCCCTCTTATAATGCCCTCACGATATTGTTCAGATATTTGATGGAAAAGTTGCTAAATAAATATAAATCTGATATCTTTGCGGTAGTACAAGTGAGGAGAAAGATATGTGAAAGTGTCCCTAATATTTTTGCGATGACGAAAATGAGGTGAGAGCTATGTGAAAGTCTATCTGATATTTATGAGGTAGTACAAGTGAGGAGAAAGCTATGTGAAAGTGTCTCTGATATTTTTGCGTTGGTAAAAGTGGTGAGAAAGCTACGTGAAAGTGTCCCTTATGATTTTACCTTGATAAAAGTGAGGAGAAAGCAATGTGAAAGTCTATCTGATATTTTTTCGGTAGTACAAGTGAAGAGAAAGCTACGTGAAAGTGCCTGTGTATGTGAAATATAAACGAAAATAATTATATCGTTATAATTTTCCAAATTATAATTCTTAAATCCAATGTATCAGATGAGGACTTCTGGAATATAGTTGACATAAACAAATTTCCATTCTTGAAGAGAGCAGCATACAGATATGAATAGTTTTTCGGTTCTGCGAATCATTGCTTTTAACAATGAATATAAAATCAAAGTACAGATCTTGACTTACTGATGAACATATTGATGATTTTAAAAATCAACCAATAAAGACCCTAAAATTTAAATTAAATACTGTTGGTGCATTAAAATCTTAATAAATTTAGTCCGGACCCTAACTGATATTTTTCGAATTCTTACCAATTTGACCCAATTACCAGAATTTTTATGCTATTATTTACTACAATTTATTTTACATTAAGATGTAAACAATAATTTTTATATTTTATAATTGTATTTTTGGAATTAAATATTTTTTGTGCATTGTATGTATTATTGACTAGGTCCAACTATAAATATACCTTGAAAAAATAAATGGTGCCCGCCACCCGACCGGCATTCTAGAATGTGGTCTTGGGTGCAAAAAGGTTGGGGACCCTTGCAGTAGACTATTTAAAACTGACCCTAGAACACACGTATACTTATATATATCGTTTCCAGATCAGTGGGAGATTATCGCTTGGAATGAGTTTAGTAAATGTCTTCTTCTTCTCCAAGTGCCTCTTCTCAGAGGAGGTTGGTGAACATTTCAATGAACATTATTTTATCCTGAGTCGCTGCCGTAAATTCAGCATCCACGATCAGGAAGAGAGAACCCAGGCCTAACGCGGAAAGTATGCGACTGGTAAAAAAAGAAAATAAGATCCTGTACAAACACGCAACATGGAACAGATGGAAAATTCCACAATGTCGAACTAAATAAATGTAAGAAATTTAAATTGAATAAAAAGTAATAATAAACAGAAAATAAATTAAAATGCCTTCAGTTTATCTAAAATTAGTTTCATTAGCGATTTTATTCAGCTAGGAACGTTAAAATACCGAGAAAGACTTCTTGAGAATAAATAAGCTTTCAGAAATTATTTGCACGATGAATAGGAACTTGGAAAGAAAATGGATTACGCTTAAATCATTTAGCTGTGAGAGTTAAAAAGCTTTAAATAACTTCGATGAAAGAACCATAATGCTCAACTTAGTAAAAAATTAATTAAATTCAAGTACGAAGTAAAGACAAGTTGATAATGGAAACAAAATGTATTTTGTTTACATTTGTAAAATATTCGTTCTATTAGATAAAAGCATAAAATTCTTCACTTACAGTTATGTTTCATTATACGTATTAAAATACGAGTCAATGTCTCATAAGTATTTAATAAAATTTGCTACCTACTTCCTATGTTTAATATTTTCTATTATGTATTACATAAAGATAATTGTTCTATCGAAATTCCGGATAAACTACTGATTTTTTTCTTGTAATTATAATATACATATTTCTTATATAGACTTAATATAAAGTTCGTATAATATGAAATAAAAAAATATGATAATACATAAAGCATATAATGTGTGTACGGTGAAGAAAAAATAGTGTTTTAAAGATGTCTTCAAATTTTGCGATCAAATTCATTTTGAACATAAACATAAGCCAACATACTACCAGTAATTACAGAATTAACAAAGTTTTAAACTAATAACGCTGTGGGGCGACGAAACTCAGCCAGCGAGAATTTCTCGGATGCTTCCTTCTCATCTCGGCACCTGCACGGAAACATATTAAACTTCCAAGTAATTCGAAAATTTCTACACAACTAACGACAGAAATGACAAAATACTGGATGACGTCGTGCAAACCGAACGTGGTAACTCGTTATGAAAAAAAAAATATGTATACTTTGTAACTAGATTAGTGTCACTTGACAGTTTCGTGTTACCAGCGTATCTATTGACTAAACTAGCATATAAAGAACTGATGGTGTAAGGTTCAAGTTCTGATTTAGCACATTATACTATGGTTGTGACTAGCTGGCGATAACAAAATTTTAATTTAATATTTCGATGTAATAAGCATTAAAAACAAATACGATGAATAAAGTGTACTTCGATGAGATTAAATGAGATCTTACAACAACAGAGCAGTTTTTAAAATTTTCTTTCTGTTTATCGCTAAGCTCTGATTATTTTCTGTATCTATTAGGCTGCACATCCATCCTTACAACCTAAATTAATAATATAATTAGATTCTTATAACTATATTCCTTTGCCGAAGTAATGGTGTACAATGGGATTGCTTATTTTGAAATCCAGCTATTATGCAATTCATTCAAAAAGGTTTGTTTCACAAACCAATGAATAGAAAAAAAATCGTGAATGTCTGAATACTTATACAATTTGTATATTGTGTATGTATATTAAAAACATATGGCTATTAGCAATTGTTTAATTCAATACACTGCACTGTATACTATTATTAAGCATATGGTTGTATTTGAATAAGAAAATCGTGATATTAAAAATTATATGTGTAGTTTATGGAGTGAATGGGGTATTTTAATAGCGGGTCAAGTCAGGTCGTTTCAATCTCTCGGGTTTCCCGCTACTCGCGATCATTTTTCTGATATCCCTGATGTATTATTTTCAGTCAAGGTGTCAAAACCTTCCAGGCCATCCGCCCAAATCTGGTAAAAGGCATGAAAGCCTCGTGGACTCAGTCATCGGAAAACATATTATCACTGTTTTGTAGAGTATCAATATTTTAGTATCATATGATAGGTTCGCATTCAAGAAGTGACACGTGTTACATCTGAAAAGAAATGATGTCACTCCTTGCCAAAATTATTTGTATTTGATTATTACGTACTGACAAAATGATACAAACTGTCGAATTTGACGATCTTTTGTCAATGTTTTATGAGTGCTAAAAAATATATTTAAAAAAATTGAAAGGGATTATATTTTTTAATTAAGTAATAATTAAAAATTATTCTAAAGAAAAAATGGATATATTATTGAACATTTTCTATTATTTTAACCAGTTTCATTACTTATTAAAATACGTAAAATTTATTATCCTCAGTTGATAGGTAACTTCAGGAAAAAATGATTTATTTTTGTAGATTTATAATCTTCAACATAAATAGCTAATAAAAAGGAATTTTTGGCAACATGGATAAAAATAAAATACAGTAGAAAATAAACTAAGACTGTTTCAGATTGATACGAATGTCTCTTATCAGGAAAGCAAAATAGTGACAGGAATGAACCTCTCGTGCATCCCCGGCTGCCGCCTCTCCTCCCTCTCCCCGAGATAAGCTTCTAGAAACTTCCAGAAATATCCAGAAACTACAAATAAATTCAAGATAGGAGCCCGGCACACTTCCAATACAAGGCTGGCCCAATTTCCGCAATGGGGATACCCCTGGGGACACGTCTACTCCAGGTGAGATAAACAAGAGAGAAAATCACGAAGTAGTCCACTATTGCTTTAAATTACATACAAAAGTTTCAAATCCATAGTTTAACCCGAAAAGATAAAACTTTATATATTTATTAAACTGCAGGAAAGATTTACTATCGTTTTTATTAAAGTGAAGTAAAAAAAAAAAATAGTTTTTGCGTGGTTTAGAAAAATTTAAACGATTGAAAATATTTAAAAACTTCGGTGAAGAATTTTACTTTACAAAAGGCCGCGCCGAAGATTTATTTCCCAGATTTCAAAAACACGCTCCAATCTAAAAACTAAAGTCACAATGAGGCGAAGAAAGTGTCTTCTTTCGAGAAACGTTCGGGGGTGGAAGCTCCAGTAACTAGTTCGCGCCGGGGGAGCACGGAAGGGATGCCTGGCTGGTCCCGGAGAGAGCCTCCAGAGCCTCACCCCGACCCGAGACCACCCACTGTTATGTCTTGGGACGAGACTTGAATGCGGAGCGCAGGGATGTGTGTCAACAGTGAGCTTCTATTTGTATGGCCTGTTTGAACAAGCCTATTTTCGGATCTTAGTTTTTTCCTCTAGGAAAATGAAAGGCAGTTTTTGGCTTCGGCGAGAGCTTCGCGAAAAACATTATGCCGCGGGAATATTGCGCCGAATAAAATAGGAAGCGTAGTTTACACACGTGCTCTGTGTTGGTGATGATGTAAAAAAAATATTATAATATTGCCTCGCGTCAATTTTTCGAATCTTATATAATATATACATTAAATATTTGTTTTGTTGTTGAAATACATCGACGAATTACATAAATATTACAATGATAACTACAAAAACAAAAGATCTCACGCAGATCTGCTCTTAAACATAGAAACATATTATTTTTACAATTCCTATTATTGCCATTGAAAACCTATTTGACTCGTGTTCAGGCAATTTGTTTCGATGTCCAAAGCAGTAGTGACAGTTGTTGTGACATATGACACGATGTTGTTTATTAAAGTTTTTTGTTGGTGTTGTGAAATGCTATTTTTTTAGAAGTGGCCTTGGTAAACGGTGAACCAAATGTATATATTTTAATAAAAGATCTGCCATTATAGTCACCAACGATAAAATGAAGCGAGAGGGCATATAAATGATACACTGCGAATCAAACTAAAAGACATTAAAATATGTCTGCTTACCATATATTATTGGATATATCAGAGAGACCTATAACCCGCCGTAAATATAATGTTTTTCGCAAATATGATATACCCGCATGTTGCTTTATATAATCAAGACTTTTGGTGGTAGTGAATTTATATCAGGAAAAATAATATATGGATAGTGTAACATGAAACGATCATAAATAAATAAATAAGATAAACTAAGAAATAAACCAATCGCGCGTATTATTTTCAAGAATAACTTACCACCGCCAAGAATAATGTATATTATTATCTGAGTAGATAGCCACAAAACTGATTTATTGTTTACGAAATAAATTATTAATATATTTTAAGTTCGTTAATAACATTGCCTTGATATCATTATTAATACACTGTATTTACGTAATATGTAACAAACGTAGATTTACAGATAGTAAATATTTATCAATGAAGGCAAACCAAAAATACACAGAAATCAGTTATCATTTGCTCAGGTCCACGTCGGCTGTGAATCCTGTTTGCACCGAGTCCACAAGCGGATTACGGATTATTAATTCCCAAAACTCTATATAAAAGACAGCCGCGCTCGGAAAATGAATAATTTATTATTTGCGAAACAACTCGCAGAACCGTAACTCATCTGAGTAAACCTTATTATCCACAGTCACCCTCTGCTTCCCCGGAATTCGGAAGTTATTCGTTGCGAGCGAACAAAGCGACTGATCATTGAGAAACTTCTGAGTCACTAGCGAGAAATCTGATATTCATCTATCGAGTTTCACGCTGAAGCTCGCAGATAGTGTTTCACGACGAAGCGTCCATATAAAGTGTTTCATGATGAACCACCCATATAAAGTGTTTCACGTTGAAGCTCGCAGATAGTGTTTCACGATAAAGCGTTTCATGATGAACCCCGTAAATAAAGTGTTTCATGATAAAGCTGTCAGAAAACTCATAACAAATATCAATATTTGATTCAGCCGGCACGTATATGGAAGGTTGATAGAATCAATTACTAAAAACCAAAAATGGCAACATGTTACAATGTGAATTAAACAAATTAAATAGAATTGACAGTTTAGTATTAGTAGTATAAAAGATAAGACAGATTTGGATTGGTAAACTATATTTTGAGTGTATAAAATGTACGTATATAGATTAACCTACTGCAGAATTCAGTTATAGCAACATAACTCAATACCCTGGTCACGAGCGCACCACTCCGAACGTGCGCGCTTATTTTAAGTTGCAACTACTAGTGTATGAAATAGTAACGTTGCAAAAAAATAGCTGTGTACATTTATTTTTTGAGACAATTGCAAAAATAATATACACGAAAACTGACACGTAATAATAATAATAATAAAAAAAAACAAATAAAAGAAAATTAATTTTAATGGATTGCTTTACGAGTGTCTACTTATCAATCTGGGGAAAAACTTGATAAAATTACGATATCAAGTAATTCAGCGGATGCTGTTAAAATTCAGGAATTCTTTTGAATATCTTGATTATAAGTATGTCAGCAGATGCTGTGAACATCCGAGTATTCTCCTGAATATATTGAATGCTATTCATTATTCATCATAAAAAGTAAGTATTGTAACGGGTTAGCGGTAGAATCGATCGAAGCGATTCTACTCCAGAGTCTACTTCTAGTCCATAGTCCAGAAACATCTGTAATGATCAAGCGACCGTCGTTTAGGGGCGACAATACGTGGTCTTGGAGAACGAGCGACAAGACGACCGGCGCCAGTGCTTGATAGAGAGTCCTCGGAAAGAGTGCTCGATAGAGAGTCCTCGGGAGTAGTGCTCGACAGACAGTTCTCGGGAGCCGTGAGCGCGAGACAGTCTTCGGGTGTCGTTGATATAAATATGTGTTAATATAAATAGTTGTGAAGACTCTGTATAGACTCTGTATAATATAAGTTAAATATAAATAGTGCAAATAAATCATGTTTTAATTATGGAGACCCGGCGCGTTACAATTGGTGTCAGATGTGGGTAGAAATAAATAATTAAAATTTAAATGTTAACTCTTTAATAGACTTAAAATTATTAAATAAATAAAAAAATAAATAAATAAAGTTAAAAAAAAAAAAATGGCAAAGCTCGTAAATGTGAGTGACCTCAAAATAGTAGATCTGAAGCGAGAACTGACGGACGTGGACCTCTCATCCCAGGACGACGAGTTCGACTTCGAGAGCTATTATGTAAGGCTACACGCTCTTCCTGACTTATCCGAGAAGTTGGACAAGAACTCCAATCCAGCGGAGGAAGCGACATTCTCAGACGTGGACCTCTCATCCCAGGACGACGAGTTCGACTTCGAGAGCTATTATGTAAGGCTACACGCTCTTCCTGACTTATCCGAGAAGTTGGACAAGAACTCCAATCCAGCGGAGGAAGCGACATTCTCAGATGTGGACCTAGATACTAATCTTTCATCTGACTTGCACGAAGATGACGACAGTATTTCTGGACGAGGCCTGACAGCAGACCTTGCTCAAAATCTATCTCAATTGCCTCAGGTCTTGCCTCACGTGGCCAGCGCAGTTTTTAGTTCCTTCTCTTCCATTCTAAACCGCAGTATGAACCCCTGGCAGGACGCTGCGCAGAACTACGCGGCACCTTCTCTGGACAGCGTGCAGACCTACTCGATGAGTAGCGACTCTTATCGGACGGGAATGGTATCCACCGCGATGGAACCCGTCGAGGACGCTGTCAGCGTCGCCCCCGTGCCAATGATAGACACCAGCGGGCTGGGACGTGGCGGCAACGCGAGTTCTGGGTATGGAAAACGCTCTGCGGGTAATGCTCCCGCATTTCCCCCTACGGAAGGCGAGCGTGCACTTAGAAATGTGCCCGATAAAGAAATTCAATATCCAAGAAAGCTTTCAAGAGAAGAAGCTAAAGAAAAAGGTTCCAATTTATTCCGTATGGCAACAAGAAAGAAAACATATGCACACGTACCTGGACTTAGATTGGGAGAGACAGAAAATTCACTTGAAAAGATTCAGCATCTGCAAATGGTGACGGGCGGAGCTTATTTGTCTCTGCCGACAAATAAGTTTAATTCTCAAACCATATCAGACCTTATTGCACAACCGCTAACTCCTATCTCGTCATCTTTTACACCAAGAATATCTCCATCACTAGATACTAATGTGTATTGCGATACACCGACATTCAATAATTTAGGATCAGGCGCAGGAAAAAGAGCGCGAGGAAGTGCACCAGGACCATCGTCACGGAGCATGGTTCTTCGGAGGCGAGTGGCGTTGAGCAGAGCGCGAGGAGGTGCGACAGAACCATCGTCGCGGAGCATGGTGCTTCCCAGACGAGTGGCACTGGGCAGATCGCGAGAGAAGTGCATCGGGACCGTTGCCGTGGAGCATGGTGCTTCACGAGTGAGTGGCGTAAGACAGAGCGCGAGGGAGGTGCAACAGGTCCATCATCGCGGAGCATGGCACTTCGCGGGCAGATTACGCTGGGCAGAGCGCGGAGGAGGCCAGCAGGTCCATCGTTGCGAAGCATGGAGCTTCGCGGACGAGAGGCGCTGGACAAAGTGCCAAGGAGTCAGTCAACAGGACTGTCGTCGCGGAGCGTGGCACTCTGCGAGCGAGAAATGTGTGAGGAGGAGAAAGGACTGTAAAACATTGTATGACGTTGTGTTATTTTTTTCTTTAAAATAGTTGTAATTTAGTGTTTTTGTAAAGTTATATTTTTGAGTAAAATATCTTTTTTGTAAAGTACTTAGGGCATGAAAGGGTTAAAGATGAGTGCGAGGATGTAACGTAGGTAGGATACAATAATACGGAATCTATGTTGCATTCTCGCACTTAGTCAGTTCAGTAATAACCATTGTACAGAACAGATGTATTCGTCTCGACACTTTACACCACAGTTTTAAATTAAGTTTTAAAGAAATTTTTAAATTGCGTGATAATTACGCTCGCCGACGGCCGCGGCTAGCAACGAGCGATCCTGTGGCAGATGTAAACACCAAAGGAACGGGATAGAAGAATTGTGGTTTCCTTGGAGCCTGGAGGATCGGTGCGTAAATCGATGGCATGGCCGGTGCAGGAGCGAGATTGAGCGTCGGATGGATCGGCGCGGGAATCGGCAGCGTGGCCGCGAAGGAAGCGACATCGGGCGCCGGAAAGAACGGCGTGAGGACCCGCGGCGTGGCTGCAGTGAGAACGATGACGGGCGCAAGGAGGATCAGCAGATAAGGCAACGAGTGTTCCGGGACGAAACAATGCCTGAGAAGGGGGTAGTGTAACGGGTTAGCGGTAGAATCGATCGAAGCGATTCTACTCCAGAGTCTACTTCTAGTCCATAGTCCAGAAACATCTGTAATGATCAAGCGACCGTCGTTTAGGGGCGACAATACGTGGTCTTGGAGAACGAGCGACAAGACGACCGGCGCCAGTGCTTGATAGAGAGTCCTCGGAAAGAGTGCTCGATAGAGAGTCCTCGGGAGTAGTGCTCGACAGACAGTTCTCGGGAGCCGTGAGCGCGAGACAGTCTTCGGGTGTCGTTGATATAAATATGTGTTAATATAAATAGTTGTGAAGACTCTGTATAGACTCTGTATAATATAAGTTAAATATAAATAGTGCAAATAAATCATGTTTTAATTATGGAGACCCGGCGCGTTACAGTATATACAATATATATATTCTTTACACTATGTGACAGATAAGCAATGTGCCAGGTGGTGTGATACCGGAAATAATAACTAGTTTAGAATATTAGAAGTTTAATGTTTACAGGTCGAGCACCTTGGTAGAATTGTTTGAAGTATTTACGGTCTGCATTCACTTTAGTAAGAGTGTGACAAAGAATCGATAACATTCAATGCCAACATTCTGATCTAAACAATTACTTCGGTGAACGTACTCGCCGTGTGTACACAAGTACGCAGAAACGGCGCAAATCTGTTTATAACAATAAAATCAAAATTATCATTCTATTACACACTTTCAGCCAGATTCGCTGAAACGGCAAGCCAATAAAAACATGATTGTTAGTTCGGATTATTGACAAACTGAGGTAACCGAGCGTGACCTTCTGATAAATATAAAAAGAACTAGGCGACTTTAGTGTGGGAAAAAATTTCGGCAGTTAGCAGATAAAAAAAACCAACGTTTATTTATCATATGATTCATCATTTCGGTCACACTCATTTTCCAAAGAATCGGCAAAATAAATACTACCGGGAATGACTTATCATTGCGCCATATATGATCAAGTATTGTTTTCATTTTGTTATTAAAATGAAATAAAAACATTGGTTTTCTTGTTGATATTTATATATTTTTTATTTAATTGAGGAAGTTTTAAATCAATATTTAGTCAAAAGTTTAAAAAAAATCCGTAAGCGTACAATGAATCATTTACAAGAGAAGTAGCGGATATAAAACAGATGCGTATTGGAATAATTATTATAAAAAATAATATTGCATAGATAAACTTATATGACATGATAATTTTGCCTTATTTTTAAGCATACAGATTTGTTGTGCATACAATATTTTTTCAAATAAATTATTGATCCGCGTTTTCACTAAATTAAATAGACTTTAAATTAATGTCATATCAAGGCTGAGAGCTGCATTTGATTTGATTCTTCATTCAGTTATTGCCACAGAGGTTGAGTTGGAAATTACACCGGGCTCTGATGGCCGTGACTTTTGATTCAAATGAAGGCAAACGATAGTTTTTTTTAGTATAATATACAGATGAACCATTTCATACGAGCTTGTACTTAATTTGTCATTTCATATAATCCGCACGACACGTCCTTAGACACGACATTAGACACGTCCTGTGCAAAAAGGCGAGTCCAGTTTACACGTTTGTGTGTTATAATTTTAGTTACTGCGCAACGAGATGATAAACTCGCCGAAGCTGCCAAAACGTTACACTAGAAAAACAACAAAAATGCAACCGCTGTGCGGCAACCCAGTACGTGCGAGGTCACTGGCGTCGCACGGGACCCTCGGTGTCTTATGTAACAGGCGTCTCTTTATTCACCTTGCAAATAATAGATTCAGAATTGAAACGACCTTGAACTTAGCAATAGATCAACGACGTTTTAGGTATTTACTACAAAGTTTATCAAAATACCAAGTATTCTACGAGGCATCGGTAATTAACGTAAGCAATGTAAGCAGACCAGAAGAACTGTGTACAACAAAGGTAGCAGCCGAAGCAATACCCGCTTAGCAATTTATACGATAATAGTGTATACGAGGGCGGTCCGATAAGTACTTAGCCTACAAAAGAAAAACGAAAATTTTGGAAAAGTAGCGATTTATTTCTTAAAATAGTCTCCTTTAAGCTCGATACACTTGATCCAGCGATGCTCCAAATGCGGTCAAATCTGGAGAATACGGTGGATGGGGGAGCAGTTCGTAGTGCAATTCGACCAATTTGGCCGTGGCGACGGCGGAGGTGTGAGCCGGTGCGTTGTCATGGTGGAAGAGCACTTTTTTCTTCGCCAAATGGGGCCGTTTTTTCTGCAATTCGGCGTCGAATCGGCCCAATAATTCGGCATAGTAGAGCCCTGTGACCGTTTTGCCCTTCTCCAGGTAGTCAATGTAGATCACACCTTGTGAATCCCAGAAAACGGTGGCCATCACCTTTCCGGCTAAGTTCAACGGTGATTGAATCAAGAATCGAATCACCGACCGATATTCTAAAATACGCGTACACGTCAGCAAAACAAAACTACGAGTCCGATTCGGATGAAATTTTGACAGTAGCTGTCTACGAAAATGTACTACACGATAGTAAATCTCTCTTGCGATACTAGCACCATCGGGCGGTGAGGCTAAGCACTTATCGGACCGCCCTCGTATTCGCGATATTACGTTTAGATTGTATCTTTTTCATTTCATTTTAGACCTGACCGACTAATTTCAAATTTGTGATCCGTGCCCAGAGCGCAGTTCTTCTTCTTCTGTTGCCTCTCCTCATAGTAGATTGGTGACCAATTGGTCTCACCAATCCGGCTGTACTTCCGATCTCCAGCCACTGGCGCAAATTCCGCATCCACATGAACTTCCTTCTTCCAATGCCCCTTTTTCCTTGGACAATCTTATCTTCCGCTTCTTTGCCAATCACAAATCAATAACCGATGAGCCACACTGACTTCGCCGACTAAGTAATTTTATAATGATGTGCTGCCCCTCTGTGATACGGGTTAATGAAATAGATACAAACACTTTTCGGTTAATAGCGATTCGAAGTAAACGGACGAGAAAACAATAATAATAACAAGCATCAATTGGAAAACTGAGATATTAAAGTAGCAAATTGCCGGCACTCAGGGCTGCCGGAAAGCAAGCCGGGCGCTCGAGGGCGGTTCCTCCCTTGCGGGGCGGCATGGTAATTGAGTGCCGGTCCGGCCCGCGACACGCAGCACGGGGGCGCGACCCCATGACCTTGGGCTCGACCTTGAGGCCACCAGCCAGCGCGGAGCGTCCCCGGCGACATTCACATGACGCCAATGTCAGCGATCGACACGAAATTATAAACCTTTCCTTAGCAAATATCGAATGTGATGTAAACGACCTGCAGTGTTATTGTAATATTAATGATTTATTATTTTAATATATTTTGTTAAATGATAAATAAATCTTTACATATAACGTATATTGACATGTAATTATAAAAAAAAATCAAATATTATCCAAGTATGCCGATCGATAGACCATTATGCGGTTATCTCGAAAGTCTCGAGAGGTGCAGGGGTTATGATAATCCAGCCACGGTAACGTGGGGGGTGAGGAACGCAAGGGTGTTTCAGGCTGAAACGGATGGTCGAACAGAAAGATTCGAGTGGTGTAATGAGGCGGAGGAGTTCCTTGGCTTCTGCAGCGTCATCTGAGAGCTCGGGATATCCTCGAAGCCTACCCTCAGGCGCGCAATCATTCACTCTTGTCAGACAATAAATGATGTTCTGCTCTGTATATCTCGTCTATAATAGACACGAAAATCAATTTTGATTGTTTTTCATAATAAATTTCTAAGAACCAAAATATGTATTTTATTATAATATATAAAAAAATAAAGCAGTAATGAATCAGATTCATGGTTTACTACTTTTATTGAATGATCTAAATTGATTATACTCGTTTTAAATGAAGTAAGAAAATAAACACGGTATTACATCATCAATGTTATCCTCAATTATGTGTTTATGCCTTAATGCAAACAAACCATTACGATTAATAAGAAATTGTCATTAATATAAATCTCTCGTTGATAATTATTTTTCATTCACTGAAGATTCAAAAGGAAGACAAAACATTTTTTGAATGAATCTTGTTTACATGTAACCTCAAAGTTCTGACTCCTTGTTAATAATAACCAAGCTAGGGTTTCTAATGCTTATGAAGTAAAACGACATATTGAGTACCTTCAAAATATGAAGTTTCGGTGTGCGATATTTACTCAAGCGTCTCTCGAGAGTACGCTCCTGCCAATTAGACCGCTCCGCAGGTACGGAGCGCAACAACCGCCGCAAGGCCCGGGGGCTGCGGTTCGACTCCCCGCGCCCCACAGCTGTCTGTCTGGTCCGTGCCCAGGTGGGGTGCGTCGGGGAGCAGACACAACAGCTGACACAATGGCCCTCGAACGCGACTGATTGAAAGGAGATTTATGCCGGGAGAACCCGTCCCGATTTGACGAGGTTCAAATGCCACAGTGTAACGCGTTACTGTAAAGAATTTAAGGGAGATTACTCGGTATTATTGTGTTACGTATACGAATTTAAAAAATACTTTGGTATACAAAAACACGAAGATGCCTTTTATAAACGTGATCTATTGTAAAAATAGAGATTTTATATTTACGCGAGATAATATATTGTGTACCGATTTGCGATGATTTATTTATAACGATATTTCTAAAACGTCTCAGCAACAAGGATTTGTGATATTTTTTGCGGTAAATGGTACCAGGTAATCGAATCAATCAAACCACTACGAGCGCACGGAAATAACCTAAGCGGTCGTATCCCCGACACGTACGTCGTACACGTCAACATGCAAACTTCATTTACATTCTTAAAAATTGATGTTGGTAATGAGTTATTAAAAGTATCTACAGATATAAAATAGAATTTTAATTACTGTCAGCATGTTTTTGATATTCTTTACTAAAAAAGAGTGCCTCATAGGGAGACTACTCATAAACCGGTGGTCGCTGATAACACGTTGCTTTTTGGGCCATTGAGTGCGGCACGTCAATAAATACGTTAATTATTATGTATAATATCATGTTTTAATCAATGTGCTTATAATTTTATTAATACTTAAATTTTTGATTAAGGTTAATTAAGTTAATAAACAATGTACCTACCTATATAGTTAAAATTGGAGAAATTTGACTCTCAAAGGGAATCTCAGTCGTTGTACTGTGAATATTTCATTCTTTTAACTGATTAATTTTCTAACTCGTTTTTATATATTCTAGCAGTTTATTTTTGATACATCTAATAAGTCTACATTTTTACAAATTTCTAGTGCATTGCTAATATCAGATTCATATTCAAGATTCTTCTGTTTTATTTCACATGTTTTTTGCTTTCTACCAACGTAAAGCATGTTTATATGGTTAAAATATTCAAATAAAGTTATACACGCCTTCATGCATTGAAATTATTTTTCTCCGTGAAAAGAAACAACAAATGAACAATACGAGCTATTGACTGAAAAAATGTAGGTTTGAATATTAGTTTTTTTAGTTCGAAAATAAATCGATTGCTAAGATGTTTCGAATGAAACCTATAATATATAATATCATCACTATACAAAAAATATATTTATAATTGAAAAAACAATTGATGAAAATTACATATGAACGTATTATAACAGCTGTTCTAACACGAGTACTGGTGTAAATTACTACCTTAAAATGGGTAGAATAATCCATATCTTCTCATACGACACAAGTCCAACCCCTGTGTTTGAGTGCACCATCTGGCACATGGGGATGCTTTTTACAGAATGCTCGGATGTGGAATTAATTCACGAAGTAAAAATATATTACCTTAAACTATACCTTGTGCTTTTATTGGTACTAAAAAAAGCTTTTATATAAAGCGCAATTGCAGATAAATGCAATCCATTACAGCAAGACAGAATATCTAGCTAGCAACTTTTTTGTTTATGTATTCAGTTAGTAGTAGTTTTACAAGTTACACATAAAAAAATATTTTTCTGTTTTCTTTCTTTATGAGATAATTTATTCTTTACGGAATTACAAATGCAAATTATTATTTCGTATTCTGAATATTGACATTTTTGTGGAAAAATATTGATGTGCAGATGTGGAATATTTCAAGATGTTTTTTTAATAGGAGATATACGAATACCGGCCTTAGAATGCAAAAACAATGTTATTGACATGAAGAATATTACATTCGCCGCGAATAAAACAAAATAACTACGAGCAATGGAAACGGAAAAATATAATATTTAACGAGTTTTCTGTTTTAGTACTAAATATCAAAACACACTTTTTATTATGAAGTTAAGATAGCAAATTATCATGTCTTTCAATACAATCAATGATGAAGTTTAACCATCATTGATTGTTTTGATTTAAATTCAATAAAAACATGTTATTAGTCAGGCTAATAAGCTAAGTGCTCGATCCCGGAAGTTCATACATGTATGCATCAAATAACTTGGGGCTATTTTAATATCAATAAACAAAATATTATTCATTGAAGTATAAATAAACGAAAATAGATGATAACTTGTTAGTATAACATATTATTAATCACTATTTATTATATATTTTTACTTACTTTTAACATTTGATAAATCAATACAAGTGATAGATAATTTTTTTTTATTTTACGAATTATTTTTTTGGGTTATTTCAGAGTATTTTTTTAAATTCATGATTAAACACATGTGGTGTTTTGCAACTCGCATCCAAGCAAAAGAAAAACATTATTACTTATACAGCCTCGAAGGGGTCGGAAATACACGGTTTATTCGTAAACATTTCGTGCTATTCGGAAAGTTTTCAACTCGAAAAGTCACAGAAAGTCTTTCGCCAAAGACTAGAATGAATCAATAATTGTTAATCCTCATCCCAAAGTTCTCGGATTAAAGCAAAAGCCCAGATAAAGCGGGATTAAATGTCGGAGGTGAAAGGATTATCTTTATAATGGTAGACGTAATTTACAAAACATTTGATAGATAAGCCAATATCAAACAATATTCCTTACAAAAAGTAATTGAAATATATTATAAATATTTAATCGATTTTGTGGAGAAGAAAACAGGATTTTATCCAGAAAAATAATAACGATTGAAAATAACAGGGAACTTTTATACTATAAAGTACATTTCAAATACATAATATACAAATATACCACGATCGAATGTCGGCTAGAATGGATGCAGAATATGTATATTCACTACCCTATAACACGGCTATAAACCACCATTTGTGAGCAGGGCAGTGGTGAAAGACTAAATCGTTAGTTATTTTACAGAATACAAATAAATAAAAATTAAATAATGTGAATCACGCTAAATATAAAGTCTATTAACTGCGTCACTGGGTTGTGACTGGAAACCTTTTTTAAATAATGTAGATAATCGAGCCGTAACATCCTTTAAAATTGAAACATTTCGGGGTTCGTAGGACTTTATGTCGAGTATAAAAATCGATTATCCATTACAGCAGGCCAAGATGAAAACGAAAATGATAAAAGCCACAGAAAGACGGGGAATGGGCGCCGCCCCGCGCCAAGGGATGATTATCGCGGGGCTCCGATTGGAGGAAAGGAGGACGAAAAAGGCTAACAAGCGAGCCATTGTAGGGCAAATTTAAACTAAATCTGATATCACAGGATCCAAGGGTCGTAGAGAAAAAAAAACAAGAGGCGAAAGAGCAAACGTTTCTCCAAGATCTTATATATAAAAGTTAATAAAGAATCGAGATATTTTTTACATATACATCTATAATCGGTAGTGTTCAAACAGGAATTAATTTTTCGTCGAACTTCTGTAAAAATAACCCTTTATCCGAGGTCGCACGTAGCAAACAGTAATTGTAGTTTCGGGCTGTAGCACTAACGGCACTCTACAAATTAGATCACTGTGAGCCATGAATGTCTTTGTTTGCACGTCTGGAGCGAAGCACTCAATGGCAGCGAGCTTGAACACTTTTGTAAGATATAATTACTCGCGTCTGAAGCCTGCCGCAGTGCATCTAATTCGTATTTGATTTTATGGCAAGTTCTTTGAAAATACAGCATCTTGGGCGAAGTTTTTACATAGTATTTTTATACAAATACAATGAAAAAAAAAACTATACGACGTGGATATGACAGAGATCTAACGTAAGTTTGAATGATACAAAGAAGTGTTAAAGTGTTTTTTTTTTGCGGAGCGTCTCCGAATAGTTTTTTTTCTCGAATATTAATTACACGAAAAAAGGTAACGGAAATGCCAAGTCTATGTAAAAAATATGGTTGTGGTTACAGAGAGGTGGGAAGCCTGGTTTTTGGCGAATCCGGTTTAGCCGGCGCCGCCGCCTTAAAAGCTTTTTAATAACAGCGAAATAACAGGCCGTAAAATCGAATTACTACCTCGTAAGAAACTGGACAAATAGAGACGTCAGGCTTTGTTTACCCTCAAGTTCGCGGTTAGCATGGGTTGCTTTGGTTAAGTCTACAAGGAATGTATGGCACGATGGAGAGTGGGCAAAATACAGAAAAGAATTCCCATCACGACTTTTCCTTTGTGCTATTTGATTCTATGACATCATTTTTAAGAAATCAATGCGATTGAGTGGATTTTTATACGAACCTGAAGCGACTACCTGTTGCGTAACAATATAGAATTCAAGGTTTATGCCAACGCTATTTTATAACGATTCTATAGTATGTATATAGTTTTTGTTTCATTTAAAACCTGTACATACATGAATAGCTCATAAACGACAATAGCGATTTAAATAACAATATATTATTTTTTAATATAACCAGTATTCGAAAAAAAAAATCAATTAAGTTTTAAAACTATTTGACTAATAACATAATATAATTTTTTTGTTTATAGTATACCTGAAAGCTTCTAATAAATAATCTTTTATTAAAGGAAAGTCATACTTTGTTTAACTTATGAAAAGGTAACCGGAAACCGGAACTGAAACGGCGTCATTTCTACTAATGAAAATAGGGGGTGAAAGCCTCTAACGTAAGCGCTGCCGTAACTCTAGCCGGCGATCACGTAATGAAGTGGGCGAATTGAAAAGTAAACATGAATTTTTCATTAGTGTCTGCTGAAAGGTTCAGAATTTTAAGTAAGAATTGTCTGACTAACGTTTCCAAAACAAATATTATTGATTTATTTTACGCAAGTGTAAAATTTTATTTGCAGACGCAGAGTTAAGTTCACAACGTAATCACGTCCATTATAATTGCTTTCACTATTGTGTCATTATAAAGCCCATGTGGAATAAAAATCCTAAAGAATTAAATCTATAACCAAATCCTCAAATGATGGGTTTTTTATTTTAAAAAAAAAATTGCATGTATAAAACCGTCTTAGTCTAAAGAAGCCTTTGAAAAGAGAAAACAAGAATGAATGCAATCGTCTAATTAGGCTACTCATATTTGTTGCTGAAATACATTATTTAATGCTGGGGTTAAGGTATTATATGTTAAATGTCCAAAGCATTGTGAATCGAACCCACGATTTACCACCTGATAAGAGTACACTGGCTATCACTTCCGCAACTAACAAAAAATATATTTTGGTCTGCGAATTATTTAACCCGCGTAACGTTGTTCGCTTTAATCAGTATTTTGTAATTATGGCGTCACTCTGTGAGTTTAAAAAAAAAACACATATAATTATTTAATTATACACACGTTACGTCAATACAAATCGTTTTCATTCAAAACGAAACCAATTATAATAGACTGGGATTCACCTGTCACGACGGAAACCAAGCCAGGAAAATTTAACACCTAATAACAGGCTAACGTAGTGTACTGAAAAAAAAACTGAATCCCAAACTAAATTAAATAGATATTATGGAGTCATTCACCCTATCATCTCGAATGTGACTCATATCAGATTTTGTAGCCGCAAGGGATGAAATTCCTGGAAGACGCATAAAACAGTCGTGGGGGTGGGGGCGAGGGTCGGAGACGCTGGTGACCAGCGGTCCCGCAGGTCTGGGCCGCGGCCCCCTGTATTGATTTACCCCACAGAGCCTCCCAAAACTCGGTGCTGCCGGAAATCCCTCATCGGTCGGGTAATCCGCAGTCGAGCAGATTTATGAATTGCAAATTGAGATTTTTGTCTTTTGAGGTTGTGAATTTTAATTGAGTTATTCCAATGAGGTTTCAACCCCTAACGCCACGAGAATCTCTGATATATTTCGGTAACATTATGGATTCTGAAAGAAATAAAGTTATTTAAAACTATTCATTTTTAATACATCGAAGTGCACTTCAGTTGAAAATTTATTATGGAATACAGTATAAATATACTTTTGATGACTTTATGTGTGTGGAGAATAGTTATGATCTACCTTATACCTAGCCCGATTACTTACTATGCATCGTACTGATGCTGGAAATAAAAGTAACTACACAAAAGGAATATCTTAAGCATTCCGACGTTCTCAGTGTCAATATAATAAAAACAAACAAATAATAATAAAAATTTCAGATCATCATAAAGACTTACTGAATTTTTTTGTAATGTCGTGCAGTGACGAAGGATCGGTTTAAAGAAACTATAAGATAAACCAAAAATATTGTACTCTTCAACCTGCTTTCGTTTACGCGCCATTGTAAAATAATATAAATTTAATACAATCAATATCTTATAAAATATCAATTAGTTCTAGATTAATTTGATAACCAAAATATTCAACCCGATTTTTTCTTCCAGCACAAATCTAAATGAGCGTGTAAGTATTTTAAAAGTCTATAATTAATTTAATTACTGTTTGCTTCATTACATAAAAAAAGTTTACACCAGGCTTTAAGTATTTAATTTACACAGAAATATTGTACCCACATCAGAATGGAGAAAGGAAGCAGCGATGCAAATTTTTTTCTCATCGTTTCTCTCAATACAGATCTTAACAAGCAATATTTTATTTCTTAAGTAACTGCAAGTCATATAATTTAGTTATAACCAATCAAACCAAATGATTCATAAAAAAAAAAAACATTTACCTCTTCCGGACTAAAGCCTAAGGCCCAATCTTTCAGTATGGCATACATTGGAGTTAATAACTACAAGCGTAGCTTTATTTGCAAAGCACTGGTTATGTACGCTGAGCAAATATTTTACAATTAGCAGTTCTTTATGTGCAATATCACCATTGTTAGTTTGTTTTATCTTTTAAAGGTGTATTTGTGATTCTACGAAAAGGACTGTCGAAAGAAAAAAATAAATAGGATTTATCAATATGTAAAAAAGAAAAGGTATAAAAGACACGTTTGTACTAAAGAAATATCCTTTGTGAAAACGATTAATAAACAGGGATTGTTAAATCAAGATATGTTCAGAAGGGACGTAATATTGTTAAGATTTGACGTAACTTTGCTCGATAAACTATGTGGAAGGGGAGATTGAGATCTTGACACCCTTTAGTAAAAACAACCCCTAAATATAATAAGGAATGCCGGGGAGAGAAATTGTTATATTTCCTGTAATGATAAAAATCACCTATATAAATCATGACGGACTATTAAGTGAACACGATTTATGACTAGGGATTTCAACACATTAAATAAAGTTAATGGAACTGGTATTTATTTTGTAATACTCCATTTTATAACAATAAAATAAAACCAAATGGTTTTGGAGACTACGTTTATTTTGCTTATAGCGAGAGCTCTTTCGCCGAACACGGCATCTTCTTCATCAGTCTTGAAGATGCCGTGTTCGGCGAAAGAGCTCTCGCTATAAGCAAAATAAACGTAGTCTCCAAAACCATTTGGTTTTATTTTATTGTCATTAAATAAAGGTTGATTAATTAAGATGTACTCGAATATTGAGATATTAGGGTTGCTAGCGAAGAGGTGGTTGTGGTGGTGATTAACATGCCTAGGGCACTATATTTAATTTTTGCTTTTAGAAATTATGGGATAAGTAAGTATTCATTCATTGATAGTTGTCTATATTTATATATGATTTTTAAATAAATATGATTTTTATCAGGCAGTATTAAATTTAAATCTTACCTATATCTTCTATTAAAGGCTAAAATATATTTTATTGATTGATACACATATAACTAATCAAAAAATAAGCGCGTTTAAATTTAACTCACATTCTGAATTTTATGCCTTGTCAAGTATCATCGACAAAAAGTAAGTATTGGTTGGTTTTAAATCAAATTATTATTTTTTTTTTAAATTCCTTATCTTCACTTCCAGGGGTGGCCAACACAAATGATCTTGCGAGCCACTTTGGAAATGCAGCATAACTGCGCGGGCCACATATAAAGTTATATATCCCCATATTAGATTTAAATGCATTATAGACCTTTTTTTTAAAATGAAAAATTTAAACATATTGAGTTATTATATATTATAAATATTTCATTTTTTTTTAATTTTTAAATATTCAAATATTCCAATTTTTTAAATTTTTTAAATAGACACTAAAAAGAGCTTAAACGTTGGAAGCTCATATTGTCTAAAATATGTATGCTCGTATTTTTAAAAAAATAAAATTAATTTAAAAAATTTGAGCTTTCAAATTTAAAGCTCATATGATGAAAAATATGAACTTTTGATGTCAAAGCTCCTATTTTGAAATCCACTAGCATTCAAAGTTAAAGCTCATATGATATAAAATATAAGGTTTTAATATCAAAATATGAGCTTTGACTTTTTAAAGCTCACATTTTCATTATGGCCACAATTTTTTAAAATTTTTCCTGAAATTTCAATTCTTACATGTAAACAGATAATATAATAATAATGATACTGAACATAATTCCGATATTAAACTTTTGAATATATTAATGCACAAATAATGTATTTTTTAATATATTTTTTTTCACTACTTTGGCTATTACAAAATAAATATATTTTGTAAAAGTGTGATGCATCTCGCGGGCCGGAAAAATGTTCAAGGCGGGCCGCGGGTTGGCCACCCCTAGTTTAAAACATACCTTTAGAATAAATCATCCATGTTAACGATACGACACATATACTATATCTACCCAGGGTGCTAGCAGTGTGCCAGCTACTGTCATGTTAAGAAAGGCAAGAAATCTATTATATAAATTTTAATATGTTTTCGTAAAGTCTTTGTGAACAAGAGAACAAAAGAAACAACGTCCCTTAACAAAAAAAAAAAATATTTGATAGAATAAAAAGCTGTACTATTCAAAAGATAAGGTCAGTCTGAACGTCCAGTAAGCTTCATGAAACCTGACACTTTAAAGCTAATCGGAGTTCAGTACTCCATAACTCGTAAAAGATGCCACGGATATAAAACGTCACAGTATTTATGTTTGAATCATGATATTATTTTTAGTGCATTGGCGACCTGGAATTTTTTTTATTGAAATTCAATAGTATCACTGTAATTAAAAGCTTTAACGCAAAAATATATATAAAACCCGAGTAAAAAGTCCAAGCCACTGGATGCATTGTCCTGAAATTTGACAAAGCGTATTTTTAGGGATCCGTTACAGAATTTGACAATCTATCTGAGTCTTGATGATCGGACATAATGGCCTGTGAATAGATACAATAGAACACGTTGCAGACAACGTAATATTTTAATTTATTTGTAACATCGAGCTTTGAGTATTCTTTGTGCAACAATGCTTCTAGAATTTTTATTAAAATAATATATATTTACATGTACGCTTTTGATGCTTACATTTAAAATACAAAGGTTACTATTTATAAAAAAAAAACCTAGGAAATAAGGTTTTTATTATGAATTTATGGAATACACTTTTTTTAAGGCGCCATAGCCGTGGAAGCTCACCTTTATCTCTCATCATCTCGCCACTCTACGGTCTCATATTATATTCTATAGATGTATTTTCCTTATCTCCGTGTGGCATAAAATTTACACGCATAGCTCAAAGTAAAACTAGATACGTTTAACCACATTATAGTGTCATGCTTGAATTTGTTACAAAATATTAAAAAAAACTCTGTTATCTGGACGAAAAGAAAGGTTAAAGGTAAGAAACGTTATGAGCGTAGTTTAAAATCTTAAGTGTATCTTTTTATGTGGTTTATTTAAATATCCCACAAATCTCTCATACTAAACGCGTTTAAACGTTAATGATAACCATAACTTATATACTTATGTTGTATCAACACGGTAAGTAGTGTGATAATGTTCTAATCTCACGTAGGCAGTACGTGGTGAGGAGGAATTAAGCGCTTAGCTTCAAGAAAAAATGTATAAGGAACAAATATATAAAAAAAAAGATAATTAAAACACATCGAAGCTATAAGGGAAATGAAAACGTGTTTGATTACATTTTCATATGAACACGTAGTCAAAAAATCATTAGTAAAAATATTTTGATTTGATTTTTGTTTTTAACTGTCCGAACTACTTATTAATAGCACTCATCTTTATTTTACGAGCGGAGGTCACCTTTGCTAATATGAGAACGAACAGCTTCTAACCACACTACTCGGCAAGAGTAGGAGGTCACAAATGAAAATGCATGGAGACTAGCATAAGAAAGTATTCAGAGTCTATGTTTGACTTCCTACGTCATACAGGAAAATCACAGAAACAAAATCACAGATTCTTTCGAAGATTTTATTATTTTTATACGAAAAGAATATCTATAATAAGCAAAAAAATAATTTATTCACGCGATTTTGAGCTCGGTTTTCTAAAATCGTAAAGCAAGCGTTGTAGCCATTGACATATGAAATTATCGAAATTGCTTATGTCTGTTTACAATGTTGGGATCTTTTCAGGTGTGACACAATTTTTGAGAAACCGCTAAATATTGTATGACAGATTTAAATGTGAACAAGCATGTAATAACGAGACAGGCAACGTGAAAATATATTTTTAAAAAGCTGCACATTTCGCCAACGAAATCCCGCAGATAATATTGCAAAGAGAGATCGAGGGTCGAACATGTCGTGGTTACGATATTTCGCGGCTCATCTGAGCTCCTCGAGACCGTAAAATAATAAAAGATGGTTAGAAGCATCGATATAAAAGTGCCCTGGAAAGAAGAGTAATGTGTTAAATGTCAGCTGTCTGGTAATAAGTGCGGGTACTAGACTAATTCATCGCTATTTATTATTACATTGTTTGACATAATATTGGACAGGTAAAAATGGCAGTCTTTCTCGCTCACTCCGTTATAATAAATTACAAGCCATTAACCAAATTAACGCCCATAAATGAAAAATATTACAAAACAGACAATTAACAAATTAAAAATAATCTCATGCCACAAAAAAACATGTCTGTTCCGATAAAATAGCAATAATAATGAAAATTTATTGTTTGATGGACGATAAAAGTAAACACTTGCAAAGAGGTTCACAATATTACGTTATCTCAGAAGTGAATCGCTGGTGTTTTATTCCAAGGAATAGAGAATTATCTGCTTCGGGCCGTAGGATGAAGCTGTTAAGATAGCATCGGTATAATCAAAATATTTGAAGGTAGCTAGAACTGGATATAATTTATTTTATGTAAATTAAAGTTTTCGGAGAAAATTAAATCGTCACTACTTCCCACGTGAACAATCGTACGAATGGGCCGTTGAATTGGAAAATATAATTACGTTCCACACTAAGCCTGATTACCACAGGAATAACATAACAAAGGTTGTATTTCGATTTTTTTATGGATACAATTCCTACTATTGTGCATTTTAGTCAAGTACTAAAAAAAAATGCTTACACTCAATAGAAATAGTATTGATTTACTAAATAAAATAAATACATACCATATATCAATAGTATTGTTGTTATTATCTATATGTTGATAGTCTACTTTTAACAGTTTAACAGAAAATTTAAAATAGTATTTTTCGCAAGTATACTGAAATGAAAATACAAGTACTTAGTAATTATAATAATTAGGGTCGCTCTTTGTCGTGTTGGTAAAACACATTGTGATGTCCCACCGGGAAACTTTTGGATCCCATTAATAAGCAAATGCTGGCCATACTATTTGATATCAAGCCTGAACAAATAAATTTATAATGTCTTCTGGAAAGTCTCCTTAGCTAAGTTAATTAATCAACATAAAACAATTAATCGCTTACCGATAAGGGTTACTGTTATAAAATCTAGATAGATGCCACCGAAAGAAAATTTACTAAAATTAATTTATCGAAAAAATATTTGTTTTTTTTGATAGAGGTAGTGGTGAATAAAGAATTAATTTTACATGCAATAATTGAACATTTTATCACTTTCATTTGTCCGCTTAGTAAGTAAGAGTCCATTAATCGAGCAGAGCTTTTCAATACTTTTCAATACTCCGACCTACTTTAAGCCCCGTCGGGAGCGGAAGAATCGAAATTGCTTTCCTTGCCACGCCGCAGGGGCGGGTCTCCGGGACCCCTGGAGGTTACACTCCGGAGGCTGGCGGGACCACCTGCTTCTAAGTGGTAATACTACCGTATTCAGATTTTAAAAACTCCCCCGAGCCGGGGTCAGGATCCGATTGGATTTATTCGGGGCCGAGTGCCGGCAGGCCTGGGTAGCAGTCTCGAGGCGCGGGATGGGGTTATTTATAAGGGTCTCGTTTTATTGTAGCGTTTTGCAGTTTAGTTTTTAATTAAACTATAAAAAAAGAAAACGTTTTATTAAACGAACATAAAACATGACAAAGTTGATGGTTAAAAGACAGTAAAAATTATAGCTTACTTGTCAAGCAGCAGATCATAGTGAATATTCACTATTTGTTTGTTTTTAATTATTGTTATAAGAACATGTGTACATACATGTATATACGTGTATGTACACATGTTAATACGTGGAAAAGTACAATTTGACGTCAGTGGTTATAAATAGCACATATATTGATATATTGCACAGCCTTTCCAATTTGTAAACCACGATTACAAAATGTTTAAATTTTACTACACATTTAACCAGAATTAAGTGCGAGTAAAATTAAATCGAAATCTTTATAAATTAAATGAAAAAACATACTTAAAGATAAATGTTTCTAATATGCAATAAATTTAAGTAAATATCTAATAGTTAACACGGACTCCAGTGAAATGTCTCGAATTACGTCGTCCTGGCCGCGCACCTCCGGGGGTAAGTGCGCAGTTAGTTGAACCGTTCGCAATCGGCGCGGCGGCTACGATTGCCGAATACGTACAAGTTTCAGGGGGTTGAACAAGGGGGTGGGGGATGCGGGTTCATAGATGGTTTACCGCCGATTACTAGTTAAAAATTCATCGTATTTAGATTATTACCAGTGTGTCCAAGCAGAGTATCGGGTATTTGTTAGTTCAGTAAAACAAAAATGAATAGTAATCAAGTATTTTTTTTTATTGGTGATTATATAAGAAATACATAATAGAAAATTATTTCGAAAAGATGATGTTATCCAAATGGTGACCGTTACGCGCTGCTGGCACTCTTCTAATCTGGAACGAAGATTGCTGATAACACGCTAACACATAGCCCTCGATATTGCTGCCATTTCTGACCTGATGTTTTGTTTCAATTCCTACTTAAAAGGTATTCCCATACGAAATAGTCAAGAGGGCTAAGGTCGGGGCTTCTGGGAGGCCAGTTGATGTTACCTCTACGTGAAATGACCTTATTAGGGAATAATTCGTTAACAGCTTCAATTGATTGACGGCTACTTACGTACAAGAGTGACCGCGGATTTCCAGGCTGTTTGTTGCTGATTATAAACTGTACTGGCCGATTACCGGATGAAAATTCATCGTATACTATTTCATAAAATGTACAACTCGGTGAAGAATGCATTTGCAATTGAAATCGGCGCAGCGACTATGATCTAATACACAAATAAAATAAAAATAAGCTGTTCCTTTGTCTGTCGACCAGAAAGGTTCAATCCTCATTTAGTGTTTTAAAACGACGATTTAATAACAACAACGATTGAATGTTATTTTGTAAGCATGCCTATTATTATACATGACTTAATCCATTCAAATTTGATATGTATCATTATATCAGACAATAAAGATTACGCATTTTTTTAAATTGTAGCCTAATGACAGGGTTTAAGATTTTGATAACTTAGTTTCGCTTTGGTTGTGCATAAATACGGGGGCCGTAACAACAAAAGTTCAACGTTAAACGCGTCCAAGTATTATTTTAAGAATTAAGGTTGATAATTACATACCGGAATTACATATGTATTGTAGCTGAAAACACACTGCAGTAAAAGTAATAGCCGATGAACTATTTGATGGAAATTTTGATGCGTTAGTTACGGACGGTGAGCTTTTCAGACACGAGGGTTGGAACTGAGGGTGGCTCTGGAGCGTGTCGTCGTAGTGAAGAAATATGACCGTGGGGGATGAAAATTTTGGGAAGAATAGTTTGAGGCTCGACGGCCTTCCCGCCATTGTTTGAGGCTTGGTATTGGATAGACAAAGAAAACCATTTAGTGTGAAGTTTGAATTAATGCCTGTAATTTTGATTACTATTGTCTTAGAAAAGAACCGTGTATGAAAAGAAAATTTTATTTTGACAAAAATAGTAGGCATTTTCATGTAAGGTGTTAAAGAAAAATATTATAATTGATTTTTACTATAGCGGATGATAACTTTAATGTTGACGAGTAAAACAATCAGATAAATTATATAATATAATTCAGAATTTCAGAATAACTCTATATGATCGTTAAAAACAGAAGCCACTGCAAATATAAAAAGTATACATCGATATTATGCCTGGAAATTAAAATAATAAAACGCGATAACAAAAAGGAAATATAAAATCTGAACAAAGGAAGCGGAGAGCAGAATCTAACAATGCCACCCAAAATCGACAAAAATCAATAAGACGTTTGAGATACACATAAGTATCTTGCGATTAGAAGTTATTTAGATTTATTATTTATATAGTAAATTTTAGCGGAATTATTGCCTAACAATGGCATTGAAAGCTGACAGAAATCAATAAGACGTTGCAGATAAATTAATAGTTTAGTAAATTAAAGTAGGACGAAATATAAAACCTAATACTAAAAAAATAGGAGAGTAAAATTTAGCAGTGAAATTGAAAGACGATTAAAAATCAATACGACGTTGCAGATACATAAGAAGTTATTTAAACATTACCCTTACATGAAATATGAAAAAAAAACCAATATAAAATCTAATATGAAAATAGGAGAGAGGAATCTAACAACGCCATTCAGTGCCGACAGAAATCAATAAGACGTTACGGATACATGCAAGCGTCGCTTATAGGAGGCTGGGACGATCCGCCAAAGGAGATGTCAAGGATTCCACGTCGGCATAGTGTCTCGGCAACTCTGAACCGAGCTTGTAGACGAGTTGCGAGATCTGCCGCAAAGACGATACAATCTTATTGAAAAGCCAGGTAGAAAAACTCCGGAAATCAGCACGCCATAAAACATGTTCCTAAGAGGCGTTAACTTTAAAAAATTGTGACGTAACATAATGCACTATTTTCACCATAGAAAACCATGAACACTGGCTCAGCATGTGACTCAGTGAAATGGTCGCCAACCTTCTCTGAGGAGAGGCACTTGATGAAGATAATGCACATACACGCACATATTAATAAAACAGGCTTCAAACACTGCATCTTACAGCAATTAAAAATTGAAGTAAGAAAACAATTTTTAAAAAAGTTCTATAGATTAATTTTTTGAAAAAAATATCAAATTTAACATGACGCAAATACGAAATTCCAAATGTTGTTTATGTTGTGAATTTATATTATTTAAAAATAATATTTTTAAATGTATTTTTACGGCACGTCTTCCCTGTGTGAGGTCGTCGAGCCATGGAGCAAGCGTGACTCCCCGAGGTGGCGACAAGCCCGCGAGATTTATTAAAGGATGATTGATGACGCGTTCATACGTGTTCATTTTTCCAAAGAACGCCTTCTGGATGCAGTGCATTGTAATGGCGAAAGATAGCAGAAAAATCAATGCAAAACGAGCCAAAGGGGGGGAAATGCATTGAAGAGAAGACCATTAATATTAATACGTTTTATGGTGCTGGAGCCAAACTCTCCTTGCAGCCTACCCAAGCCAAAGCATTGCGCCAAACAGTACACAACATTTTACTAGTGATGGGCATTACCAATATCAATAATATGTACTTACGTGAAACGGCGAGAAATATCCCTGAAACGTATTTTCAAAACACAGGTGGTATTCAAACCCACCCTTCTGGCTTTGGCACCGTATTCAGTAGCTGTATAACAAATCGAGGGTTTGAATTATTGTATGTACGAGTATATTTGAAGCCGTTTTACTCGTTCCCAGTTAGTATAAATAAAGTACAAACGCAGCATTTTATACTGTGAGAGAAAATTAATATTTTTAAAATTTAATTTAACAAAGGTTTAAGTTAACGAGTGGCCCAAAAAAGCTAAGTGGTTTCTTTGAAGGTGGCATAAAATTTACGAATAATATCACATTGTATCTTGCGCCCCGGCGTGAATATAGGGCGAGCACTTAAAAAAAAGCACTGATACTTCATCCCTGTGCCTGGGCAGCATGTAAAATACTTCTTAATTAATTTCCAACGGAATATACACCTGTGAAAACAAACCGCCATTAAGGTAGATGGAGATTAATTGTAGGAAACCTTATTCTCTTTTTACACGGTAAATACAAGATTTAAAAAAAGCTTAAGCAAAGACACTGATTAAGACAAAATACAAATAAATAAATGTAAATTTAATTAGTGTTAACTTTCCCCTCTAAAAAAAACGGCCACCTCCATTTAGTATTAATACTACTAATATTAATAATAATATATTTTCTTGTTTGGCTCATCACATTTGTAAGTTCTATAAATTAAATAAGTCTGTGATGTATAAATAATAGAGGATTTGTATTAAAAAATCATCTTTTTCTGTAGGAATTTATTATGAAAAACGCTGCGTTTAATTTAAAATCGCCTGATAGTTTATGTGTCGAGTTATTTGCGATTGCTTATGATCGCTTCGAATTTTACTTTCTTTTCCCTACTTCTTGCGGCCTCCTATTTTTAAAAACTGGCGCGGTTTTAATGGTTAATGTCCTCGCCCAGATAATCTATGCCAATGTAAAAAAATATTAATGTTAACAGAAAACACAAAGCAGGGTTAAATCAAAGCCGCAAAATGATAATTAAGGGTGCATTAAAATGAACTTAAAACATTATTATTCCAGAACCGGTTTTGAAATGAGGGGAGCTCCTAGCCGCGGAAAGTAATCAACACAAGCACGATTGAAGTAACGGTCTCTGACGGACGTTTAGCGGGCTTTATGGGATCAGGCGAGCACCTGAGACCGGAGGCGAACAAAGGGCGCGGCGCCCACCTGTGCTATTCAAATCCCGGGGGTGCCGCCGTTGCCGGGGGCGCACTAACAGGTGGCCAGCGGTGACTCGTTAATATAACGCCATTTTGTCGTTACAAGTTAGACTTTAGAATACGTTCTGTTTAAAAGGTCACCCGGGGTCATTGCCAAGGGCGGTTGGTATCGCTGGAGGCTGACAATATTCAGAGTGAACTCAAACTTCTACTATTTACCCTTTCCACTCCGTTGGCGACAATGTGTCGACATGGTAAATTCCTTTGTAACTGCGTTGGCGACTATAGGTCGCCATAGTGCACCTTTAATTGTTTACTCTATAAGAAGTCTAGGTGCGTATTAGAGCAGGCATTAACCAGTTTTGGAAAGTAATTGCTGCCATTCGGACGTATCACATTGTTAAATTAAAAAAAAAAATACGGAGATAAGATAATTGTTTTCGTCAACTTTGCATTTCAGTATATTTTATACAATATTTAATTGTTAAAAACGGAAACATACAATGTTTTTAAAAGTTAATTTTTATCTCTCTCTGATATATAATCGAACAAGAAGGAATAGCGTGGGAATAAACTTAGAATCGCTATTATGTCAAATTTCAATAAAATTCAGATTATTTCAGTAATAAAGCGTCCCTTCGCTAAGTAAAACCCAACCATCAGCAAATCCATTTTGGCCTTAAGCCAAAGTTTATTTTCCCATAATCTATACACCAAACAAGCAACTGAGGAATAGCACCGACTTGTTTCATATGCATCACAATGCATATTTTCACTAAAATATAAATTGTTATCAGAAAATGGGTTCTGCCTAAATTAATACCATTGAGATGTTTTAATTGTTTGCATCAAAATTAGAAAATAGTTTTATTAAATACTCCCAGATCAAATCAGCGATAAAAAATAGTCTACAAAGAAACGCGTTGACCATTTAAATAGTTTTAGTAAAACAATGTTGTATAAGTGAAGACAAACGAGAAGGAAATTAATGTGTGAGAATTTAGTTGCACAATAGCTTAAAAGTGAAATTTTTAAAGTTCAAAACCCACAAGAGATATAATTTATTAAGACTAACATTGTGTTACAGATAGTGGGAGACTAGCGTATGTAGATTTTTAAGCCTACCTAGTGTAACTGTGAATTTCGCTTTGGCACGTATTTTAATTTTCATTGCATGTACTTTTACAATGCAGAAGATAAGCAAAGTGACAGTAACGAGTCTGTCTTAATTAAATTTAAATTAAAAATATTTAATTTCAGGATTTTAATAAGAAAAGGTACTTCTCCCGTCTCGCAATTCGTTTAAGTTCTCAGGGATGAAAAATATAAATTAAATTCAAAAAATCAGTTATTAAGAACTGCGCAAAAAGAAGAAAGCTTTCATCCAGCAGGTATTTGATAACTGCAAATGACGCTGATTTGTATATATTATAAAAAATATATATAGATTTCAAGTTCTCTGTAATAGCTGGAACGAAAGAATATAATCATCGAGTATTGTCACATTATTGTTTCGATTCCGGAGCGTTTATTGATCGCATTACTTATTCGAAGTCAGATTTTCGTTTCACGCAACACTGAGCGTGGTAATTGATAATTCGAGTCCCGCGATAAGCGACCGGAAAAGGAGCTTAGAAAAATCGATGCCTTCTTTCTATGCCGAGTTCCCTGCTGGTTCACTGCTTGGAAATTGTAGAAGTGCACCTCGCCAGCCGATTGTGCACATCGTCAATCGAGCGTGATTAATCCTTATTGATTTCTACAAAAAATCAATGGTTTTTCTTCCCTGCCCAGCTCCTCCAGCGGGCGGCGGGGTTCCCCATAAAGCAGTCGCTCCGCCGCGCTCGGATATTCACTCATAGGAAATTGTAGAAGTGCACCTCGCCAGTCGATTGTAATTAATGCTTATTGATTTCTACAAAAATAGCTCAAGCTATTTACGTCTTTGTATTTGCTTTATGAGGCCTCGTTAAATACCCAAAGCCGTAAACAGCTTTACGATTAGGCAGGACAAACGTAAGTATGCGGCTAAGCTCAATCCCTTTGTGCGTATCTCTTCGGAGACGCGTGTTTCGTTAATTTTATAAGCCCACTGTGCGCGACATGAAAATATATTGAAATATGAATTTTAATGAGTAATCAGTTGAGAGTATATTTTATAAACAGTTTAGAAGCAAAAAAGGGACCGTATTCCTGTAGTAATAAAATATTTCTGTGTTGTAGTATCGTTATATAATTGACTATGGTGAGCTGGTAATATTTTTACAAGATTTATCATTTCAACTTTTTAACTCAATTGCGATACTATAAAACCATAAAATATACTATGCTATTCAATCGTTTTCAAAGCGTATAAATTAAACTTTTTAAACGCAAAAGTACTTCGCATATTTTCAATAATATATTAAGACAAATAAGAAATAAAACCAAGACAAAAAATAAAAAACCAAAGATTATTAGGCTATTGGCATACTTTGGATAACCTTCAAACTCAGTTTGTCTAAATAGGAATGTATTTATTTCGTTTATCGTTAAACGATTAAAAAAAAGATATTTAAGTTCGCCGCACATTTTGAGAGTTTGAATTCTTTTAAAAAAATGTCAAACCCGTAAGCAGTAAATTATGTACGATTTCGTTGGAAACTTTGATTTTATCATAAGCTCTGAGGTAAAGCCGGGGCATGTGGAAGCGGTGAAGTACAAATTGCTCGAGGAAATTGAGGGAAATTCTGAGCATTGAGCACACTCAGTACGAATCACAAAGTCACAAATGCGGCTTTAGTTTTCCGGTAAAGGGTAAAAGTTACGGAATAATACATAACGCGGGGCCTATTATTGTTTTTGTTCCTCGGAGTTGGCAGGGCGTCACGGAGCGTCGCGTGACGTGACGTGACGCGCCCGGGCGTACCCGGGTCTCGGATCAGCTCGTTAATTGTGTTAGACACTGTAACTGTAGTGTTTTTTTGTTCACTTACTTCCGTGGTAGCACCAGCATCCAAACGTTTTAAATGGTACGCCATTATTCACGAGGCGAGTTTCTCTGCGAATGGATCTCGGCTAACTGCAGGTTGGGACCGAGGAGGGCATATATTTGAGTCGTGTTCAAATACTGGATATTAAGTGACTGCCGGATATGTTAGATTTTTTTAACAGCATGCAGTATTTGTATCAATTAACCTAGCGGTAAATAGTACTTAATACTTACCATTTGGGAAAGGTTGTTAAAAAATCATGATGGGCATATTTTTGCACTCTTTGTTAAAGTGCAAAGTTCGGCTAACTATGCGCCGTGAGACAGCCGGGAGCTGTTTAACGATGTGTAAACAAGTAAGTACTACAGTATTTTACTATTTTGTTATTCCAACATCGAAAAATTAAACACCCATATTATATGAACTAACAGTTGCAAATAAATTATAGTACTTCTCTTTTTATGTATGCATATATATTCTGTAATATCGAATCATACAATTAAGTTAAAAGATTGATAATGATTAAGTACATTTTTTTAAATATTGAAAATTGATTAAAGAAACTCTTAGAAAAATATCATCGTGATTTGTGTGGGATTTGAACCCACATCCCCAAGCTTATATAGCCGGTGCATTACCAAATATACCAATGAATCACTAGTACTTAGCAAGAATTTTTATCAATCATACCCTATAAATGAAACAACGTATTTATTATGCCAATTAAATATTATAGGCAAAAGCGTACTTCCTGTGAGACGGTCTTCACAAAAATCAATAATATAAAGTTAAAAGATAACATTTTTACAGTTTTACAGCAGCCCTCCTGCAAAACGTAATAAAAATATCTTCTGAATGAACAGAAAAGGACGAATCCGGGACAGTAATGTAAAAGAGAAGAATCAAACAATCTTGGTCATTTTTGTATGCCTAAGTCAATAATGATATTACTTCTCATATAAATGTTATGCCCAGATCCCACGTAGCTAGCCAGATTTCAGTCCCACACGTGTCAATGCCTACTAGCTTTATGTGTCGAAAATCAAACAAACTTCGAGCAACGTTATGAAAAAATCACCCAGTTACAGCTGTACCGCTATTAAATATTTTATATTAAAAAACAAATCGCTAGCATAAGCACGTTAATTTAGCGAACGCAAACGACGTCTCAAATTTTCCTCATTAAATTTTCAGCGTAATTCACGAATATGATATCACGCGGGGTTTCCCCGGTGTATCCGCAGTTCGTGTAAAAAGGCGAACACTGCAAAGTCAAAGGGCAAACTGAGTCTAGACGGGGCGCGGGGGGCGGGGGGCGCGGGGGGGCGGGGGTGAGCACTGCACTTGCCAAATAATGCGGCGACCGACCCCCGGGGGAGGCGATGACTGCACCGGGGGCAATTATTATGGATGCGACTCCATTCCCGGTATCCATGTCTAATGGTAGAAACATATATTTGAGGTACCATGAAGTTTGGTCGTTTTTGTATAGGCGGTTCAGTACGCAAGACAGTTGCCTTTTGTGTTATTGTTTGTCAACGCGGCCTAGCCTACCTATTAAATCACTTTTTTTAATAATGGCGGAAGATTTCCACTTGACGAGCGACGACACATGCCCTTGTGATGATATTACTCCACAAACAGTGATCCACCTTGTGGGTTCATGCCCCATCTTTGGCCTTCAGAGACACCAACGAGAGAGCCAATGCCGACAGGAGGGCCTGTGCTTGGATGACCTGAAGTCAGTGGCGAGACACCCACAGTTGATGAAGTCACTGGATAGCTTCTTGAAGGGTGTCATCGGAACCATAAAGAAGATAAACCAGGGGGAGTAGCTTCAGTCACTCCCATATATAGCACAATTTCGATTGACTAGTTTGGAAAGTTTCCCCAAATTGTGATGACAAACCTTGTACATAACAAGCAAGGTACCAAACCTATTAAAAAAAAAAATTAAAAGGCGGAATAATTTCTATCCCAACATTTTTAGCGTTGTTTGATGTTAAAACAAAACTATGCAACTGTTTATAAAGATAAAATGAGTGTTTACTCATGCCACCAATGGTTCAAAAAAAAATTCTGATGTTTATTGTGAGCAACTTAATCGCTTGAATGAAAACATAGTGAGGAAGCGGCCATGTACAGCAAATAGAGGTGGAGTCATCTTCCAGCGTGATAGTGCACGACCCCATGGTGCAAAAAAGACACGGGGAAAAAAATCTGAGCTTGGTTGGAAGGTTTTACCACATCCTCCTTATTCACTGGACATTGCACCCTCAGACTACCAGATATTTTGGTCATTGGAGCATTTCCTGAGAAACAAGACCATTAAAAACATGACCCATGTAAAAACGACCTTGAAGAGTTTTTTTTCCACAAGGGGATGAAGACTTCTATAAAAGAGGGGCAACTTTCTACTAGGTGGCGACAAGTCATAGATAACGAGAAAATGTACAATATTAAATAAAATCATTAAAAAAATGTTTTTCTTTTACACCTAAAAAAACGACCGAACTTTCGGGTACACCTAAACTCTAATAACAGGATCATTTGGAAAGCTTCACGGTGCGAGAATTAATGAAACTTCGCAGCGAGTTAAAGTCAAACCGGTAAGCGTATTAGATATATTTTTAGTTTATTACGAAATAAATCTAAGCTTTTAGACTTTACGTGCGTAATAAAGGGTGATTAATGCTAATGAAAAATTATACAAGAATTACATGAAAAGCTCTCTTTGCTGGCGTTGAGTCGGAGTCAGACTGTTACAATTTGAAAAATTACTGTATTGCTTTGATCACTTACCATTTCCTGAATTGTGTATCGCTTTGATGGCTTTTTTCATTTTTGTGAGGCCATCTCGGTCAAAATCTAATGTCTGCAACAAAAGATGAGATATCAATATATATATATTTTAAATATTATAATAAATGCTAAAACTTTAATATTACATCATGCCTATGAAAGAAATGCTACCGAATATACACATGGTAGTTAAAACTTCTACAATCCTCATTTTTGTATAATTATCTCATAAATGTGGGTATACTCAAGGATTTAATATTTATGTTCGATAATTCTCCGATAATTACAGAATAGCTTTTCTATTAAATCAATATGAAGTAGTTTCAAATTATTTATAAGTCTAGGTTTAACATTCCTGTCGCCATCTCGATACATTATATATCAATGTAACAGGTGTCTTATGATATCACTCAGTGCTGTGAGTTTTGACAAGACGCGGTATTCTGCCACGAAATATAAATTTCATTTAATAAATAATTCTTTAATGAAAGCTACAAATCAATATACTAATAAATTTGTAAGAATATAAGTATAACATTGAAGTTGTAATTAGTATAAAATAGTTGTTACGCTGCAGTAAAAAAAATTCTTATCTATTTATCTTTCTAGGCCAAAGTCATTTTAACTTTCAATAAAAATTTAATTAATTAGTAAATTCGTTTATCATTGTGACATTAAATTATTTCGAAACAGAGAGCTGTTTTATCAATCAATTGCCTTTTACTTTCACTCCACATTTAAGGATGATTACCCGAGCAGGGATCGCTGTAGGAATAACTTTAAATGTATCCAACAGCTGTGCTCGCCAGTGGCTCGTGTGGCCAAGTTCAATTACAATTAGCGCCAGCTCTGATTGTTTCACCAGCTGTGCGGCGAGAGTGACTGCACCTTCCTACGCCACTGGCGAATATTCAACACATTCGCTTGATAAATAGATTACTGAATATCACACCCATATGCGTAGTTTATATGAAATAAAATAAAATGTGAAAACAGAACTCAAACGGAGAGGTTACATTGTTACAAGAGAAAAATAATATATGTATGTCTATTTTTTGGATTGAACGTCAATCAATCCAAAAAAATAGACATACATATATTATGGTGCGCGTCTTGGCTAAATGAATAGATTTTAAAAATAATATCCAGATTGGATTAAAAACGCTTCACTTGTTACTTTGATTAAAAAGTCCAGTGCTTGCAAATCACGAAATATTGGTTGGCCTAGGCACATTGGTTCATATGTAGAGTACGATTGTTAAAAATTCTCGATTAATGGATGTGGTTGGTTAGTATAGTGGTCAGTACACCGGCCATGTAAGCCTGGGGATGCGGGTTCATATCCCCAGGCATATGAACATAATCATCTTCTATGTGTGAACTAATGTGCCTAATCATATAAGTAATGAAAATAATATTATTTAACACCACACACAACCACCGTCACACGCAGTACCACCTTTTCGCATGTTCACCTGGTGATGGCAACACGTAAAAAATATATAATTTATTTATATTGGTGTCAACAAAATATGTTGCAAAAATGATACATCCTTTTGACATTACATACCATTATTTATTTATATCATCTTTCACACATGACTAACGCGGTCGTCAGGATATCTTATTGGTTTAAGAAGATGAGTGAAATCAGTCCTTTTATTTATTGTATGATTATGCATCATAACTTTATACTCACTTTTATACCGAGCGCAGGAAAATGAATTAGCGTTTGCTAATTGCAGGTAGTGTCGCGACACGTTTGGCGGACTTTGATATTTTCAATTGAATTGGCGTGCATACGTACAGTTAACCGGTCAACAGACTATGTGAAACGCGTTTATATATCAGCACCAAAAATTCCCGTTTCTTTTATCAGCTCGATAAGTGAATACTGGCGATAGAGTATCTGCAGAGCGCGCATGTGACTCGCCGGGACGGAGGCGGGCCGGGCGCTGATAGCGGCTGCGTGGGCGAGACCCGGTAATGGAGGACAATTTAACATGGAAAATGGCGCAGCTTATGAATATATATAAAATCATTTGTCTTTGTGATCGAGCACAATTTTGAGCCCACACGGTAGCCGAACGGCTTCCCGGAGGCCGATGGCGATCGGACTATTAAGTGATGCTTGAGAAATGACAAAGTTCATTCGTATTAAAGACACACCGAAATCTTTGAGCAATGCTAGGTCTATCGTGATATTCAGAAGCCTATGCCTCGAGACGAGTCGAGTCTGGTAGCTTGTGACTCTCAGGGTGAACATTAAAAAATCATTTGTCTTTGTGATCGAGCACAATTTTGAGCCCACACGGTAGCCGAACGGCTTCCTGGAGGCCGATGGCGATCGGACTATTAAGTGATGCTTGAGAAATGACAAAGTTCATTCGTATTAAAGACACACTGAAATCTGAGATATGTTAGGTCTATCGTGAGTTTCAGAAGCAGGTGCCTCGAGACGAGTCGAGTCTGGAAGCTTAACATTAAAAAAATCCGTTTATCCGTCCAACTACTCTATAAAACCACGAGGCGGTTTAATTCCAACGAAGTTGGATCTAAAGTACATTATAAGCAAGATTTCATTTTATATGTACCTTCCATGGATTGTTCAATCCAAAAGGTAAAGATTTATTGAATGTCACATCGGGATTGACCCAATAGCCGAGTATGTTTTAGTAATATTCAGGCCAGTGGAATATACAGATTTTATAGCATGTAAACAGATTTATTCCTGCGCTGACGGATGAATCGGATCGAATATAATTTAGTTTATATTTATGGATACGCATAACGAAAGATTAAATCAATAAATAAAACAAATTTATGAAGCGGGGTAGGTCAAAATCCCAAAATAATGGGAACGCGAAAATATCAAATCACCGGGACGGTAAAATATTACTAGGGTAATATTTTTCCACTGAAATGGCGTTTCTTCATACTACGCGGTGAATAATTCCGTGACAAAAGGCTCCAGAGAGTCCGGTGGAAAAAATACGTTCCAGTGAATGGTTGGAAATGAATTTGACCGAAGAAAAACAGGACAAGTCTCACAAAGAGTATTAATTCTAATACGTATAAAATAATTTCTAATATATATTATTTTTTATGATGGAACAAAAATTTTAACCAATAATATTTTTTTTTAAAATAACAGCTAACTTATAATCAACATTTAAATTACTGTTTATTATTATATACTTTAATAAATGTTTTAAATAAAAAACATTTACTATTAGTTACATCTTATATATTATCATCCTATAACAATTTGTAATAAGGGTCATAAACGAATATGATTTCGTTTTGTTTTAAAGGAGTGATGATTTCGCTTCTTTTTCACGAAAGTGGTACAACACAGAATTCTTCCGAAAAAAAGGAAATCACATTTTTAATCAGCTTTTAGTCTAATGAAAAATTTCACCACATTCCACTGATAAAATCAAGAGGCGGAAAAATCTTGCAGATTATATCAGGGACAATGTGAACAAAATATTAAATTTTTCTTAAAATATCCCAGTTGTTTTTTCATGTATAATAATTTACTTAATAACTTTCTGAAAATAAAAGCTATATAATTTTCGCATTCCACAATACAATGTTGTAACTAAAAATACTTTTAAGCATTGTCAGCATAAGCCAAAAAAATAATTTTACGCCAGAACTGGAGAATAACACACATTTATATATTTTACTTGAATTCGATAAATTTACTTTTATGTTTATTTTATTTATTAATGTAGTTGTTACAATTACTACAGAATTATAGTACAGAAAATCTACAGTTAAGTTTGTAGTACTTGATTGCAAGTCATCAAATATTTAACGCTTGTATACAATAATTAAAATTGTAGCTCAGCTATAGAGCCACGGTGGCTAAAGGGAGTAAAGCAATTAAGTAATTTCGAATTCCGCCAGTTTCCAGAAATATATAAAATAGTACTTAACAAAAAAAAAAACAATTTTACGAATATTTTTAATGTCCCAGTTTTGATGCTTGCGCTGCGTCAGATAATAAAAAAAACAAGATCCGAGTCTGAAAATTAAATTAGGCCACTTCGGAGAAGAAGGAAAGTCCAATTGACTGCCGGAAGTTGGCTGTGGCGACCGTCTCCGGTGATGATCGTCCGTTTTGCATGGCACCCGCCCGGCTGAGGCCGAAGAACACGCGGCCAATTGCAGTGTCTTAATGGTGCAAAAAAATAAATGGCAGCGGGCTCATAACCCACACGCGCCTGGCAACCCAACTAATACGCAAAATGAGAATCATTATGTTATTTACAAAGATGACTACAATGCTGATATTTGCCCCTACACCTAAAGTGAAACACAAGGAAAAAAGGCAGTATGGATAAAACCCAACAATGATAAATAAAATTTTGGGAAAATTACATTATATAGTACTTTTGATAGTTACACGAGTAATAAAGGTGATACTGGTGGTATGGGTGACACGGTTATCAGCAATCTCCATATACGCATTTAATATTAACTAGCATATGGAGCCCTTATACTTAATATTATTTATGTCTTCAATTCGATCTTTGCTGTTTGGGCTTTTAATATCAACAGGAAATAATTATATCAAAAAGATGACAAATGCTTTAAAATTTGGCTCAGTATCTGTAGGGACTATCAACGAGACAATGAAAAAAAATATGCAACACTTATAGCCAGTAACGCTAATGATGCTCAAAGTTAATATAAAAAAAAATAGTATTACAACACAATACAACTGTCGAAAGAAGCCGGAATGAAGCGGCATCGCTGACAGGTTGAATCAGTCCATTATCCCTTATCGCAAGTTCCCGAAAGGGCTTCCCGGTATTTATTGAATGAACCTATTGACTGGCAACACCGCGGCGTCGATTAGTCAGGTGCTCGAAATGCGGAAGGGAATGACAGAGGCAGGAATTGCGTGATCACCTGTCACTTTCCAACACGGGGTCAGAAGTTGAAGGCGATTCTAACGAAATAGCTTGCATAGCTATTTACACACACGAATAGTTATAAAAACGATTAGAAATAATTAGCGAGGTACGTCATTATAATTTTTAACAAAAACCTGATACAGATTTCAGAACACGTTTCGAATAAGTATCAAGTCAAAAATTTGTATACTGCTTTGCCCTTCTTCAAATATTTTAACGCGTATAATGACACCATAAAACAACGCAGAAACGTACGGATGTATATCACTCACGAGAGTATGTACACATGCGTACCTTGTTAATGGATATACATTGGTTTTAACGAAGACTCGAGATTAAAGCTTCGTTAATTCAAGAAATTCTCAGAACGTAACAATGCACTTACGCAGTATTTTTGGAGATTGTTAGTGGCGCGGTATTTTTGTCGAGGGAATGCGCCTCGCGCTTCTCTCGGAGCGTTTCGCCGAATTCGACCAATTTCATACCCGAGACATATTGTACCTTTGCAAAGTTACATAATAGTGCAAGTTGCTTCGTGCAATCTCCGACTTAAATACACCGGATACGTAGTATTGAATGCATAGAGTGACGACATATAATTATGATCACGTGTATCAGTCGCCCTCACCGATTCACACCGTGACGAGATCTTGCGTAATTGACATCTTTCTCTTCTAGTCAGACTTTATTTCGTGACACGCATTCTTCTTATTACTGTGGATTTGTAGATACTGTCTCTTCAATCAAGAACTTAGCGATATCTGGAGTCTGCCCATTCCATAACGCTAAATTCGACCCAACAATGTCATGGTCACCTTCAAGATCGCATAAGCAATCGCGTGTTAAATTACTCTTACCATCTTTCATCTTCTGTCACTGCAAAAACAGATTATACTTACGTATTGACGGTCATTTCAAATGTTAGGGAAAATAATTTGTTTGTGATGCTTTTTCCATGTTCTTAGCTTTAAAAATGTTACAATCGATAGCGGCCATATCAAAATAATTTGTGATAACCGATTCTTTTTAACGACTAAACTAATCGACGAATGGATACAGCAAAGAACAAAAAAAAAGTCAATAATAATGTTTGAATAATTGAATACATACCGAAGTGATTTCATGAAATTACGTATCCGTATCTCTTGAATAATTCGAATTGAGCCGATTATCAAAATGGTTCGATTGTGCCTATCTGAAATCAGGACACTGGCAATTTTAAATTAAATTTCGCTGTCGAAGTGAACAGATGGGCCGTGTCTCCCAATTGGGTTTGATTCGCTGCGCGGTGACCCCTGGCCTGGCTCGGCGGCAGGCTGATGATGACCACGAGCCGGCGATGATGACCAGCGGCCGCTCCACTTTTACTTCTAATATTACACTAATTACAAGACGACGGCTGTGCGGAGCCGGAGCTGTAACCACCGCACTGGGTAAAGGTGTTTTTAGAATTTTGAAATGTTTATATTTTACCAGGATTGTACCGCGGTCAAAAGTATAATGAAGAAATATTTTTTAGAAATAAATTTTTAATTTAGAAAGCATCTATAAATGTTATCCTCCTCGCTCTCCGAAGTAATCTGAAAGTACCTTATCGAGGTGGTATTGTTTCTGTAGCTTGCTGCAGAATGAATATCAGATCTGAACGCCAGAGCTTTGTAAAAAAAAGATTATATAATAATGCTATTGGGCAGCATCAATACGCAGACTTTTCATTCGAATATAAAACTGTGGTGTAGATGGACCTTTAGAAAACCACGAACACAGTGAAATGGTCGCCAACCAAGGAGAGGCACTTAATGAAGAAGAATTAATGTTCTCTAAGATAAATCGATTATTCTCAATACTAAGCAAAGTTTACATCTGCACAAAAATGCATAATAGTAAAAGTATAAATTTTTTCAGATACGAGTATAAGAAGGATTTTTTTATATGAAATTATATTTCAATGTGTTTTTATTTAAACATCTGAACACATAAATACCAAATTTAGAGGCTGCTGTAGAGATAAAGTTTTTCGAAAAATGAATGAAACTTATAGTCACTATGGGCAAATGAATTATTGGTTGTTTAAAATAAATGTACGTTAATTTTCTTGGGTTTGATGATGTTTGCTGTTTGTAGCATAAATGAAAGGGGCTAATGACACATGAGATATGGGATAAGGTGTCTTGAAGATTGTCTATATAAAGGTCGTTGACTTTGTGGAATTACATGTAGGATGACTGCATAATTATAATAACGGTATTGTAAAATTACAAAGGTGTTAGATTCTGTTGACATTGTTGGTATAAAGGCCGACTATGTTATTTATATATTTTATGTACACGAATCCCTGTGCATTTAAAAAAAAAATGTAGAAGTTCAAGACTAAGTTCAAGTAGAATGAAACTTACGTAAAAAAATATAAATAGGTACATGTAATATATTTTAAAGCTAAAGTGAAACACTCGCACGTAAAGATAATTTTACGGTACAATTTCAATGGAGATTTATTTAATGTTTGACAACGGTATCTATGCTCGAAACTGACAATGATAAATATGGGGAGCTCGGAGTTCACGATTAGATCGTTTCAATTCTGGCGTAGAATTACATTCCGTATCCATTGGATATTAAATATTTTGATGGGATTCCACTAACGATGCTACAAGTATAATTCCGTTCGTGGAAACAAGGCGAGATCAATGAATAAGAGAACCCCTCCGCGGGCGCGATCCAAGGATGGCCGATGATAATACAACCCCTCTCCGAGTATTTCGTAAAATAAGTTTATTTTTGTGTGTGGCTACAAAATGGCGGGCGGGTAAACAGTTGAAGGTAGCCGTGACGCAGGTTGTTGGATTAGCAAATCGTGTTGTTGTTTTTTCAAAGCCGTGAGAAAGCGTTTCGGCTATCTGTAATGGCGTCTGGTTTTGTTTTGTTTGACAGCGGAATATTATGTGGTCTCCTTTGTGAGTATTGTGTAACTAGAAAAGTTTAAATAAAATCCATTTTTAATAATGTTGGGTTATGATTTGGGTTAAATACAGTTAACGAAACGCTTTGTGGCGTTCTTTAATGATAATGGCTATCGTGCAACAGTTAAGTGAAAATATAAAAAATAATAAATGCATTGAAACACGCACAAAAGATATATTATACAATGTCTTATTTAAACGTCATTGCAACACAATCTAATTAGGGTTTAATATTATGTGTATTTCCAAGTGGTGGTAGTTTATAGCATTTCTGACTAGTTAAAGCAAATGGCTATATAGCGGTTTTAGCACTGGACTGGAGTATTCAACTTTAATCTGATGCTTTCAGCTATACAACCATAAGATACCCACCCATTGGGATTGATTTTTACTATCATAAAATTATTGAAATAACGGTTTCATGATTTCCTTGGCGTTTATAGTTATTTGAATATCAAATGATAATCATTGAGTGTTGATAGAACTACTTTCATAACTTTGATGATAACAATAAATCGAATTATAGACGCAGTTTATCAGAATTGAAAACTATTATCCCCAATAGTATACAGCCGCATTCGTACTGTGGCGATAATTCAGGGGCTCGGAGTGGTGCGCTCGATACGGCGAATTTGCACAATTTGCGAATATAATATTTGCGAATTTAAACAGAAAATTACCATTTTCAGGATCGACAGTATTAAGTTCAATAGTAATATTTGATACTTAAATCTTACCCAAGTATGTACAAGCATATGCCTTGTTTTACGTAGTTTAGTACAGTTGGTAAGTACGATAGTATTGAATAAATGATCGCCGGGGCAGGGTGGCTGAGTGGTTGGGTGGTTGGGTGGCTGGGTGGCTGGGTGGCTGGGTGGCTAGCCCGGTAGGTGGTCGCTTGTGTGCGACAGCTGAATTACCCCCCAATAAGACACGGCGAGGAATAAGCCTGTCAGAAGGAACTCTGCTGAATGTAACGCGACATGGCGTGGAAAGATTTAAGCCCAAAATAAATGCCCTCTCTGCAAACAATTGACAGACTTAGGGCAAGACTGAAATACTTTACCACTTAATAGTTATAATGTTGACTGACGAAATAATTCTATCAAGATTACAACGTATTTATCAGTGACGTGCGGTTCACACAATGAGTAATCAATTTTATATTATTTATTATAGTAGCTTCGTTGCTGCTTTAAAAGTAATCTACACACAAAAATACATATTTTATACTTATCTCAGTTTATTTAAATTATTAGAAGAATATATTATATATTAGGCAGAGTTTGTCTTAGTTTATTCCATAAAACTGGAGGCTAATATTTGATAATCATTGCAATTCACTGCTATTTTAATTTATTAATTAAAATGGACAATGAGAAAACTTATTTCAAATTTGAACTGAAATATTATAATACCATATATAATGTTATATTTTGCAGTTGTTTGATAAATCTTATGTGTGCCTGCAAGCGCATGGGTTCCCAAGGCCGAGCCTCTCGGTGGAAACACATTGATTTAAGCATTCATATTGCATAATTTTTCTCAGTTCTATCATGCTTAGCGTAGATTAAAAATATACCAATAAAAACTATTCGAACAAACTACAAATATATATCTCCTACTAATTGACTGTATCTTGCTCACTCACTCGCAATACTGAAAAGAGACAATCAAAACAAGAGGCCAATTGGATTACTTGAGTAATCACAGTTTTTAAGAGCATAACGTCAAAAGTTAATATCGGCGTTTTGATACATCTGTTATCTTAGTAATCGATAGTATTATATAAATTACAATAATATTAATCTCACTGTTAGCACAAACACACATATTTCGAAAAGACACAATAAAAAATAAATGTAATAGTAACGTCGTCACTCGGTGTATTTGTTGCGGAAAACAACGCAAATAAAGCGAATGAAACTGAATCTGTGCGGTGTTGCTATAATGGCGGAGAGAAAATAATAAATATTGCTGCTTCGTGAGAGGCTGCGGAAGACTCTGTCTGTTTACAAACCGACGTCCTTGAGACGACAGCCCCCAAAATAAACGCATGCACCGCTCGCGCGTAATGAAGCTTCAGTGAGCTAGAAAGAGACGAATTTATGCAATGTTGCATCGATAAAAGGTAAGCTTGGCTGCCGCTATCTCAGTACTTTACAAACTGTGGTTCGGGTCGAAGTTAATGAAATATCGCAAAAAACAAATTTATATTGTAGCAAATAATTGAATGAATACATTTAATAACTGTTTTACATAATGATTAAGTTAAAGCCCAAGCTTAGATGGCCGGTGCATTACCAATTATACCAACGAATCACTAGTACTAAGCAAGAATTTTTAACAATCATATCCTATAAATGAAACAACGTTCTTATTATGCCAATTAAATATTGTAAGCTTGGGGATGTGGGTTCAAATCCCACACTTATTTCTTTAATCAATTTTCAATATTTGAAAAAATGTACTTAATCATTATCAATCGATCAAACCTGTATAGGCAAAATCGTACTTCCTGTGAGACGGTCTTCACACAAATCAATAATATAACTGTTATACAAACAAACTATTTATAAATGTTTACAGATATGACATGTCAAAAAAACGCTGTTTACGTTTACGCAACGCACGAGGTTTTGTATTCATGCTTTTTCTTGTAAACGGCGTAAAAAATACTGAAACCGACTTTAATGCATGTTATCTCATATTGTATGAATCTTTTATATGCCAAATGAATACGAGATTTTAAATTATAAAATATCAAATAAAAACGAATGATCGAAAAAAATGTTCACAGCAAGTACCCAAGCAGAACTCACTGCAGTAGAGTAATATATTAATGAAAAAATTATAAAGTGGGTCACAGTTGGAAACACTTGAGAAGCGCTGGCCTGGGATGCGTCATGTTCGGATTCCGCTCAGTCTGACACACATTGCTGGAGCAGTGAAGGTGTCGGGGCGCGATTGCGCTGCAGCAAGCGCCCTTCGCTTCTTTTTCTACAATAAATAAAGCCTCCTGTCGGGGAGGAAGCACCCCATCGCAGCGATGATATTAAAAAACAACCCACGGCCCGCAAGAGTACACCTTCTGTTATTTTTTTTTTTCAATAACTGGACGATATGATGAAGGCAGCGAGGGCACGCGTGGGAGATAATAGATGATGTGTTATTTTTATTTATGTTGATTTATCGATAAAGATGCACCGTTTCTATAAAAAGACAAATCCGGATTATGGCTCTATGCTTATATTTGGGTTTGTTTACGATATATTTAAATATATTTTTGTTCAATGTTATTAAATTAGCATGTGTCGAAAATGGAGAACGCTAATTGCTGATGAAAATGAGATTGTATAATGACGGCGAAACCAATGGATTTAAATTAATTCTTACGATTAAAATACGGTTTTAATGTTAATTAAGAAGACTTTTGTTGAATTTTTTTACATAATAAACAATTTTGAAAAATGGTATTTTTTTTATTAAAAAAAAAATATCGTAAGTTTTCACAATGAGTAGTCATTATATTTATAACTTTAATATTTAGCACCCACGTCATTTGATTATACCGTGCAGCATAATTTTATAACATCTAACCGCAAAAAGCTACATTGAAATCAGACGTAATAAATGTCACCAAATCATTCAAATTAAACACCATCAAATAAATTGCTACGATTTATAAATAAAAACAACAATCTATCGAAAGTAAATTTCCTGCATAATAAAAGTATCAAATACGTAATACAAATTAAATTAATCAATAGAAACAGACATGCCATTACTGTAGGCTTGAATAATAAGACAATTGCAGATTCATAAGACTGTCTGATTTAAATATTTGTTTCATATTCAGACACAATAATAAATAATATTACAAGGACATTGTGCGAGCCGCCTTGAGGCGGACTCGGCCGACTAGAAACACATTCGAACCTAAGCATAGTTAATCAGATAAAATTATATAATATTAACAAGCCATTCTAAACTTGCTAAAACTTGATCAAATCTAATATAAAATTCGAGAAATTTGCGTAGATAACATAACTGTACAGTGACAAACAACAATGGAAACGGCGAATATAATCTAATGTACTTTTTTCGACTTATTCTAACAAATGAATGTTTCATGAAATATTTCGATATCATCCAACAAACACAAAATAAACAAATTGATCGACACGGTAAAAAATATATACGAATACATACACTATATACAAAGATTTGTGATTTTATATAACATAAACATATAAAGCAGGAAATCATATTTTAGATATACTTATGATCCGGCACTGACGAGTTTTTTTTTTTTTTTAAATAGAAATAAGTGAGCCATTATTTATTTGATTTGATCACAGATTTTCATTTCTTCACGTTGGCGCAATTGTATAATTTGTAGCGAAATGCATTCGCCATGGCATTTAAAATGCCCGAGTATTACATCTGGACTGTCTAGATGTAACAGGTTAAGCATCATTATATTGCGGTGCATATTTTTTACAAGTGTAACTAATTAAGGCCACGATCGAATATAGTAAAGAAGTGAAAGTGGTAGTTGCTAAATAACACTTTTTGTATGTATACTGTATATATATATTGATACTTACCGAAAGATAGCAGTACTTTTGACGGAAAAATAAAAAAGGCAATATCTTAACCCTTTCGTGACATAAAATACAGTCGTATATATACTGTAAATATCCACGAATATAGAAAGTGCGTAGATAGCATTTTCATTTTGATGACTGATATGGAATTATAAAACAAATAAGAGAGTTGCTGAAAGACTCGCTGGAATACTTCCACATGTATTATTACAAAAGAAAAACATATTTTGTACAACGCCAAAGATATTTGTATGACAGAAGAATGTTCCATAAGGAATTTCTTGGAAAATAAATAGAAATAAGAGTCAATGTATAAAAAGTTAGGTTGAAACTTCTTCGGTATGTCTGAAACGCTTTACTGTGTTGAAAGACGATATTGTTCATGTGAAATTTGAGCATCGGCACAAATCAAATACGTAGACGTTAACCAACTCAGAAGAAAAATATGATAATATGTAGCTATGAGCATCGAAGCTTTTAAAATTCAGTCAGACTACTGAATCATCAATATTTTACAAAATTAAAAAATATATATTTATTTGCGTGGTTGGTTTAACCATCATTTTATTGTGACTTCAATAATTTAGTTCGCATGACAATAATAAAACTATTGTTAAAAATAAACACAAAGGCAACGGCTCACTTTATGTCTATATGTCACGCTTGTTTTCTGATATTTTTTCTATTTTTCAAACCAGCAACATTATTGGACATGCGAGCAAACGTATTAGCTTTAAAAAAATACTAAATCGATATTCCATGTAGTCAGTATACAAGAACTTCATGCAAAATGAGGTTTAGTTATCATTTGTTAAAAAATAAAAACCCTATTGACAGTAGACTGAAAATGTGAACACAATATTTAAGTAAATAATGATGTTGATTCAATAAATAGCAAAGGTTTAAAATTACTTCTTCTAATAAAGTGCGTTCAAAAAACGCAAAATATGATCCATAGGTTACATATTTGTTATATAAAAATTAAAGTTACAAAACTTGGGTAACCTTAACTAATGTTCATAACTAAAATTGTATACTTGAAATCAGAGTCCCGTTAACCCATACATATAGATTCAAGCATGTCACATTTTTTCACCACACAAAGAATAAAACTAATCGATAGTCGAGTTCTTTAGAAGTGCTGCTATTTAGTGTACAAAGCAAACGAGAACAAAGTGAGTGGAAGAAAGGTCTTCAAATTACTTTGTAATAATGAACTGTTTAGGAGTGAGCTCACCATTGTAAAACCACTCGCTAAAAAGAATATAAAAAAAACAAACGTTAATATTTATTATTATGTAGAATTTTAACCAAAACATACATTTATTACAATAAAAAATAAAAACTAATACGAGAGCACGTTTATTGGCACTGCTTGAATGTAGGTCATGAATTTAAAAAAAGGCTATTTGTGAACCTAAAAATCAATACTGTAAATTTTTTTATTGAAATAATTTTCACCGGCGGTTGGAGTAATCCGCCTCTCGGTGATAATTTATACTCCGCCGGAGCAACAAACAACTGATAGCACAAGCAAACAGAGCGTGACCGGCAGCAAAGCCGCCGAGCTGCGGCAGAACCAGATTAATCGGGCGCATGCAAATCGCGATCTGGTTATCGCAGCTGTTTAATCTCTATGGTAATTCTTCCGTATTGACAGGCCAAAACACACGGCAGCTGAGGCAGGCAACGCATCTTACGGCGTTCCCACGCCTGAAACGGGGCGACAGAGCCTAATTGCACACTGCAAGAGATAAGTAACGCGCGCGTAGATTTGGAAGATATTAATTTAGTTTAAAGGGTTATATCAAATATATTCCGTGCAATTCTATAGAGAAAAAAAACACGTTCTACTTTGTGAACACGCGAACGTGCATTTATTATAGTGTTGGAGCAAAAAATAGTCAGCATTCACATCATTCATTCAATTCGCGGAATCCCCGGATCGAATCAGAGTAAAGCAGCGAGTATTAATTTCTTTAAAAATCATACATTATCTTTGGAAGAAATCTCTTTCGGTACAAGTTTTCTTTTATGTGCAAAGACAACCGAATCTGATCTCTTTGAAGTGCTTACGGCATTCTTACATTATACAGAAGTATGGTTTATAATAGTCTTCTTGCTCAGATTATACGGATGCAGATGTCTCCCGTATGGGGTAGTTAATTTAAATAGTAAATCAGTATGCAATCAGACTAATTAATTTGACAGTTTTGTAACAATAACATTTGCTGTTTTGTGATTTATTATGATGTGCCAATTATTACAACATACTTTGTAAGCTTAATTTTTTTTTTAAATAGTGCAGCTTTTAATTGCGTTGCTTTTCCTGAGTAGGGGAATCGATAGGAGGTGAGAAGAGTCTATTGTTTCATAATAGCAACCCTCGGGAGACGCAAGCGCGCGGAGACTGAAAACTAATTTATATCCAGAGAGAGTCCTTGTCTGAGCACAGAGAGCGGAACGAGAAGGGTTCATCGGACGCTGCTTGATGGAAAATAAATTGGCCGAAACTTCGAGGGACGCGACCGATTCATCGACGGCGATTTTATCGAAATATCAAGGGATGCAGAAGCTCGCCGTTTTTCGAAAGCTACTTTACAAGATAATGCATTGATAGAAATTCATTGAAATATTTTTAACACTCAATTTTATAAAAAAGAGAACATATAGGCTGAAAGCTTGTTAGTATTTTTATTATTGGCGAGTTGCAAAATAGTGTATTTCATGTAAAAAAAACCACGAGTGCAAGTGTTAATTGAGGTGAAGCTGAAAGAGAGGTTGAAAGTCATGGGCTAAAGAAGACTCATTGGAGAATTGCATCGTCTGTCAAGGGTCGATGGCTTCTGCTGATGATGATGGCGATGTACATACATGTGAGCAAAGAAAATCGATAAGTTAATTAAGTTGCAAAATAATTCAATCGAACGTCTACATATTTCACTTTAGCGAGAACTGTCTAATTAATTTTCTAACAATTCTTACTTAATTATATATTTAGTCGTGAATTTAATTCGGTGATAAAACAGCTTAGAAACATCACAATTGTACTGATCTGATATTCACAAATGTTAATGAAGAATTGATTGTATCGATATTAATGAAAATTACAGTGAAATATTTCCATTTAAAATATTTATATGTAGAGTCCATTAGTGTTGACTCACTAAAACATAATGTTGAAAACGGAAAAAGTCGATTTACAAGGAAATACCCAGTATAATTACGCCAGGTTTAAATGTCAGAGGGAGAATTACTAAGAAAGCTTATTCCAGAGCCTAATTGCAGTATTACAAAAGAAATTATAGATATTATCATACGTTATGTTCTTGATATTGTATCGTTGGTTGATTAGGAATAGAATAGAAGAAAGTAATTGAGAAAAAAGGTGTACACATAAATATTGTAAAATACAATGTGGCTTCAATAATTGTTGACTGTTTGTTTTATTGAAGTGAGAGCTTATTCGATGAATTATTGATATTCTCACGACCAAAAGCGTTTTGGTAAATATTCCATAGCAAAAAATTAAAGAGGGACGCGAAGCAAGCTTTCTGACAGAAGTTAATAAGGGCTGCGCTGGCCGCCAGCTTTACTGAGGGATTTAACGAAGAAGATAGCGATATTTACCCAAAATGATAAAATGGTATTTTCTGAGAAAAGTTTATACATCTTCTAGTAACCCCATATGGGTTGGCTCTAAATAATTCAACAGATTTGAGAATTACGCGGTGCTAAAATAAAATAAAAAAAGCAATTAGTTTTTAGGGTGATAAATTTTCTCAATTTATTTTCTCCAACAAAAACGCACCACCGGATTAACGAATTGAAATTACTACCGAAAACATTTTGATACGTAAACACTGTAATTATAAAGTGGCAGTTTTCTAATTAACGTTGTATATTGATTATATATTCTGGGTAACTGAACTTATTATATATTTAACGGATTTCTGTTTACTCTGTTTACTTGAATATTGATACATTAACACCAAACGTTAGTATAAGTATTGTAAATATAAATGTATGGGTTATTTAACTTTTATATATTTAAAATTACAACGATACATATTTTATACAACACCACAAAACGATGAATCACCCTTGAGGTTTAATCGCATTTCATATGAATTATTAATAGACTCAATTAAGTTTCAGGTTATGATAACGAACTTTCTAATTATAAAAGTATTATCGCACTAATTGCTCGATCCACTTCAAACAAAGCATCGATTTCTGCTCGTCGGAGGCGTGCAGTTACAGATTTCATGCATGCGCCTCCGTACGCAACCACAAATTACAGACGTCTCCGCGGGCGAGTCCAGGCCGATAGATAGACGAGGTCAATTAGCTCCCAGACCGCGTTTAACTTAATTCAATTTCACTGCGGTTTCGGTCTACCTTAATACCCGAAGCTTAACCACCCGGCCCGAAATAAAACCAACGAGACTTTACGTTTTGGACTACCGGTTTGAGTCAGAATGATACCGCCGCTGCTGCGCTATGGCCGACCGAGTAGGCTGGGTGGATTAATTACTTTAATGTGATAGTTCAACTTTAGACAGGCGTTCCAGTTAGAATATATATATCGCTAGAAGAGAACGGCAACCCAAAGAAGCTAAAAAAAAAAACCAGTAGAACCACGAAGAATAACTCCACACAGATGGGTCGATCGAATTGTTGTTATTGGTATAAGATTTCTTATTTCATTCAATGGTTATTTAAAAACTAGAAATGCTGCCCGTCACAGAATGACGTTTTCGGAGGCACTTTGAGTTATTAATGATGTGATTAATAATTTCTAACGCAATTTGTGTCAAGCTGACATAAACTGAAAATTTCTAAGAAGCATCAAAATTTGTTTTTTTGTAAAAGTTCTAAATTTGAAATTCTCGCGTTGAACAATAAAATCCTATAATTCGTACATATTGAAACTCGCTAAAGCATATTTTATAGTTTTATTAAATTAGTTTATGAATAAAAATATTATCCTATCGTCTTGAAATTCGGCACATAGCTGCGGAAAAATTTACTAAACTTACATGCAAAAAATCAGCGTTGTATCTTTTAAGATATTCTACAGAAAACCAAAAAATGAAACATACACACACACACAATGGATATTATTATAGTAGATTAATAGAATGATAAGCGTGCAATACGATACTCAATTATGAAACTTATTATATGAAAAAAAAAAAAAACTCACGAAGTGACTCACAGAGTAATTATTTGCCTAGAAATATGTCTGATACATATTCTATATAAATATTTTTATGTTAAACATACTGGAAAGAATGGAAAACAAATATCACAATAATACTAACAATTTGCTCGCAACAGTTCCATTTAAATTTGTGTGTTATTATAACAGTGATAGTGTAGATTCACGGACAATGAATTACTATTACCGAGCTTTAAATTTTGTTACAATGTGATAAAATCCAGGATTTGTGATAAAATTCTGAAGCCGCTCGTTTTTTTGTATAATTTATATAATTAAAATATTATTTTATTTAAGTATTCATTCATGTAATCTAGTTGTGTATGGGCGTAGTCCGTAATGTTTGCACGGCCTGATTACTCGAACTAGCGCAAAGTTTCGGTGAATTAAAATACAAAACATGTGACATATTCCGCTCCACAATGAATAAGGCGACTTGAATATCCCCCTTTGTCCCTGTGTGGTGTTTAGTTAAGAGAAGTAATTAACAGCTGTAGTCGAGTTTGACAAACGGCAGGGCGTTTTAGTACGGAAATTATCGCCCGGGTACACAGTTGGCCGTAGACTTGATAATTTCGTTGAAAATGTATTCAAATCAGATTAGCCGTACAACGGGCTACAGTGTCATGGTCAACGTTCTCGTAAATACTAACAACTGCCAGATAAATGTGTTATTTTGGATCTCTCTTCCCGTAATATTACATTATGAAGTTCTGTTAGAGAAGTTTTAGAGGCCTGTGACTTAATCCGCCATACTAATAAACGTAAGCGGTACTTCAGCTATTGTAAAATCAGACAATATAGTAACAAAGTGGCATTTATTTTTTATTTATTTAAAAGACCTAATACTAGCTACAACTACATGAAACAGAATTAAAATTAATTGGTAGATAAAACTACATAGTAAATTTCATAGCACTACGTTTTTATAGATGATAAAAACTTTAAGAGTCTACGAACATTTTAAAAATAATGACTAGAATTTTATCTCATAAAGGATTTTCCAAATGAATTTATATTATTTGCAGTTTAAAAAGCCTTGCGTAGTTTAAAAGTCAACATACCATTTATCAAATGAAAGTGGTCTCTTAGGCATGAGGCTTTTACTTTTCTGCTAGGTATGATTTAACTATGCAGAATCTGCTTTTAATTAAATTTTTCCTTCTATGCGGAATGCACCGCCTCGAGAGCTATTAATCCTGCTGGGAAACCCGCCCCCACCCTCGCCAGAGGTGGTTGTAATATATGACGTCATTCTGCAGGAGAATTAATGTCCCGGGGGGAGGGAGGGAGAGGCCTCATTAAAAGGCAGTCGCACGGCTCGGGAATAAGTGTCGCAATAACTGCAGTCCAATCGACTAAGTAGCGATTAGCGCAAGTGCAGTGTAAATAAAGCTTGGACTTGGAGTGAATTTAATCCCACATATACTAAATGACACTTGCTTAGTAGTTGAAGCATAAAAAAATTTAAAGTTTATTCTTCAATAAATTTGTCACATATTTATGCTTTTGAAATATTTAAATTTTGATTCGGGATTTAAAACGTTGTGTAAAAGAAAAAAAGAGTATATATTTATAAATCATTTTATTTTATTATAAGATGTTAAAATTCACCATACCGTATAAGTTGTGGAGAGATACTGCCATCACAGATAAATATTTCATGTTAAAACCTGGCAAAGTTCTAATGCTTTTCGTTGGGAAATATTTATAAATGATACGAAAATAAGTGCGGTGTGGGCTTCAGGTCAGTTCCACTTAACAACGTCAATCGTTGGCACAAGACAATAGATTAAAAACAATGTTGGGCACATCTTCTAGAACAGCATTTAATACTGGTACAAAAACGGAAGTAACTCCCAAAACGCAACACTGTGGCTACGAGCATCAGCTGTAGTTAAAAAAAATCATCTGCGGTTCTACTCGATGGAAGCTACTCGAATTGATTGTACGGTCAAGTTTTTTAGTCCGCGCATTAGTGCCGACCTGTGGTGAGCACCGTGCAATATTGTAGATCACACACGCACGCCAGCATCCTGGCCCGCGGCTCCACCGAGTCTGGCCATCTCCATTCAGATGCAAGATGTGCTGAAAACAGCGCTGAACGGCGGAGTAGTAGTTGCGGCAGTATTAACGACCCATAGCTAAATCAACTTATTCTATGATTACTATTCCGGAGACGTCCTATAGACTTTAGGTCTACGCGAATGGAAGTGCTGAACCCAACTTAATCCTACGATTACTTTTTAGGGACAGATTTAATAACAAGCGTAAATTGATTAAGAACCTCCATGCGAAGATGTGCTGGACATGTGAATCGAACACTGGAGCTAAACGCTGTGTTTAACAGTAGATAAGCTGTGGAAAGAGTAATGCGGATGTTTTAACGACTCTGGGCTAAATCGATTAAATAGAGCGATTTCTATACAGAGACGTCCGAGTGAAGATGCGCTGAACGTTAGTGCTGAAAGCTAGAGCTGTACGGGCTAGAAGTCCTGCGGTGTGAATTGTGAAATAAGTACTGCGGCAATATGCAGTGAACGCAGCAGGGGCGCCGGGCGCCAGAGGGCTCGAACTTAGCCTATATTAAATTAATTTAGTTATGATACTTATATTTTTTTGAAAAAAATGCTAATCACTAGGCTGCAATCAAAAAATCACTAGCGTTTTTATTTTTTAAATATTTTAACGGGATTCCACTGAGTAAATTTGTGTCATAATTATCAATGCTTTTTATTATGAGTAAATTCGCAACATTATATATAGTGAATTTTGAAGTAAATAAATATTTGATATTTTATACGTAAAATTGATTTCGCCTATAAGTTATATGATCGAAAATGAGAAATGTTTGTACAGTAGAAATATTTGACATCGAGTATTTATTAGAAAAAAATAATAATAATTTATCGCTTCTTTGGGGCGCCACTGGCAAAATACATCAGCAGCCATGAAAGGGCTGGAGGCTGGAGGGATGCGCGCCCCCGCCCCTCCAGCCCCTCCAGCCCCTCCAGGCCCTCCAGCCCCGCCAGCCCCGCCCCGGCAGCGCAAGTGTCGTGCAAAATTTAAAGCACCCCGCGAGATATACGGACGAGAAGTGGCCGACGGGCCGTAAAACCTTTACGAGGGTCGCGGGGAGAATCGCCAACGGATCGAGGAACCACCTCGCGGCCCGCCGCTTCAATCGCGAGAGTACTGCCGAGTGCTCTAAACAAGCACTTACACTCCTATCGTGTAACTACTGCCGCTTCACCTGCAGCTCGTCTGTGTATTTGGTGTAAGCACCACGGGAAACGAGAAGTGTGTGATTCACAGCATACTTGTTAGTTCGGTAGTATTTCAAATTATTCGCAACACAGAAGACGCTTAAGATTATTTTAACCAAATGCAGGTGTTCCTCTTCCCCACGTCTTCTCGTGTGCAATGTAGTAATGGACTTGATTGTGGAGGGATGTGCTCCTACAGAAAGAGTATCAGATCTAAACGCCAGAGCTTTGTAAGGAAAAAAATATATAATAATGCTATTGGGCAGCAGCAATACACAGCTTTTTCCTTCGAATATAAAACTGCGGTGCAGAAGGCCCCGGAGACCCACTACACTATTTTCCGCTTAAAAAACCATGAAAACTGGTTTGAAACCATGGAACAGAGGCACTTGATGAAGGAGAAAATAACATGTATAATCCAGATAGAGGTTAGACCAAGGGTGGTAGTCACTTATAATAGTTTAATTGAGCTGGGGAAGCGTTCCACGCTCCCAACGAATTAACAACATGGCAACAATTAGTAACATAGGGGTGGTCACATGACAAGTTAATGTTTTTTTTATTGATTTTTTAATATTATTATATATGTTAGCTTTTATAGCCGTGAGAAAACCCAACAGTGTGCTCAGCATTGTACCAACTTTCTGAAAAAAGTGTAAAGCAGTCCACACAAGCAACAACAAAAACAAAAAACAGCGAGTTTTACATAAAAGCCACAATAACTATTATTTTTCTGTTTAATCCATAACTTATTGGTTATCCATAAAAAAATAGCTGCCAGATTTCAATAATTTATTTTTCATTTCTATAATGAATGGTAGGGATGTCACAGGTGAAAAACCAATAAACCTGTATAATACATACTAATACATCAAATAATAAATGTCGTTCGAGTTTTACAAATACAGAGATATGAATAAATAATAAATCAAAAATTTATGTACCAATACGACGACTTCTTCATATATGATGTAATTTGCCAAATGCGACCACTTATTTTAAGTGTTTTTTTTTTTGTAGTAATGTCTGAGTACACAACGCAAAAGGTCGTCACTTTCGGTCAGTTACCATTCGGTTGTCGGTTGTGTCGTATCATGTGTAGGCAGCTTAAGCAACAGTGACGCGAGCTCTATCAATAAGTCGGTGATATTTACATACTATGCGTTGTAAATTGGATATATCTTAACAAAACAAAAAAATATGATAAATGTATGCTCTTATTGGTATTATCGAGCGCGGTGTTGCCACATATGTAAAAAAAAAAAAAAAAAAACGTATCAAGATAGTTAGTACACGCGGTCAATTTTTTAAGATAATCTGAGATCGGCCGAGAAGGTTGGCTCGCGGCCAGGCGGCATCTCCATACCCGGAGTGACGGAGCAACAGTTAAAAGAGCCGTTTGTTGGTGCCTATAATAATGTATAAGTATATATAATATAATACAGGTTAGGTTGGTTTTTTTTTTTTTTTTTACAACTGCGAAATGCGCGCCGCCCGCAAGTACAAGAATCAAAAACGAAAATTGGAGTAACGTGAATGGTGAAAATCAGATTATAAAGTAATTCAGGGTTATAAATTTACTCCGGGCAATTGAAAATTATACGTAATAGAAATTTTATTACGACGTGTAAAGAATCGCAAAGTGTATTTTTTTGTTGTTGTAATATCAATTATTTGGAAGCGTGCGAGTAGTGTACCAAAAAAAAAAACTTATAAAAGAGGTATGTTTTAAATGCAAGACAAAGGTGTTATTTCCAAAAAAAACTTTTTGGAAAGTGTGTTTAGTTTGACTGATATAAAGTTTTCAAGGCATGAAGATTTTTTGAAGATTAATATAAAACAACAACTACTTACTGTAGTGAAAAAAATCGACACCCACAGATTGTGCTGGTTGGTATATTGGCTGGTTAAAAGTTGACTGTAAGAGTGACTAGCACATGCTGCGATACAGAGAATCAACCTCAATAACACAAAACAGAATACATCAACAAAAAGTACAAAACTGCGTAGAGGAATTTCGCGAGGGAACAAAGGGGGGCATCCATTTTGTAAAAATGTCGGCTGTGAAGATGAAGCGGCCGCAATAAATCGATGCGGAAAAATCACCAAAAATAAATACACGTACTCGGAAAATAAATCGGTGCGACATATTTTGTTGGGCGAAAACCTGGCATATTATCGACAGGCCATGGGAAGTCAGCGTCCATGCGTCTCTAATTGTTTGTTAAATTAATTTAACGTGTTTTTTTTATTATGAATAATGAAACAATTTTTTCCTACACAAAGAAGGAACGTGCGCATGGATCGATTCTAAAGTGCAATCGTCAAATGATGTCATCGTGGACATAGCTGACAACACTTTGTAAAGCATCGTGAGTACAATGATCCTTAAAACGACTGTTAAAAAATAACAACTTTGAGGTTTCAGAGCACGTCCAGTATACAACACAATATCAAAAGAATGATTTCACAAACAAAAATTGTATAATAGCATTTATGAACTCCTTTTTATAACACTTATTAGTACTTATATTGAATATTTTCACAAAAATATAGATTAATAAAAAAAACTGTTATTCTTTTCATATGAAACGGTCCTTGATATTATATGGTCACCTTTGGTATGTTTAAAAATAAATAAAAAGGCTGCTGTGTGTATGTATACTAAAATTATTTTGCGATAACTTATTAAAGGTACTTATGAAGTATTTAACGTTTTTTTGGTTTGATTTAGCAGCAAATAACGTTTTTATGTGTTGTAACTAGAGCACGTTAAAATTAAGCTCGCCACGTTGTATAAATAGTAAAAACCTATCGAGAAATTGTTAATAAAAACGTTTATCTTTCACGTTAGAAAGTAATAGTTTATTTAAATAAGAAACTGGTGCTTATTTTAACCAAAACATTTCTAAGCAAACTTCTTACAATTTAATTTCAAAGAAATATAAGCAAAAAATATAATTTACAGATAAATCTATGATTTATCCGAAATAACTATTCCACATTATTATAAATAAACCTGTGAACATAGTGTAGTTTTTTGTTAATTATAAAAAGTAGGAACACAACAGAAACGATAGCGATTGCCAAGCGGTGTGGGTTCATATTCCACGTGAGTCCCGAAAAAAGAAGTCGGGATTTAGTCACTAACTTAAAAAATATATATTAAATCATTTGAGCATTTTTAACAACGACGCGAAAATTTTAACCCACACTGAGAATTATTTGGAAGTGTGATTCATTTATCGGAAGATAAGATTGTAAAATAAATAGATAAGAATTGTAGAAATTGGTAAAAAATATTTTTAGATATTTACTTTAAAGGATAAATAAAACCAACGCACTGGCAGAGGCAGATAAGGCAAATATTTAAATACGAGAAGTTAACAAAATCAATTCATTGCGTTGTTCGTCAAAAGACTAAATTGGCGTTGAGAGTGCAGTGCATCCACCATGCGTAATATATAATAATCAGGGTGTCTATAGTATGTTCTCTTCAAAATTAACATCATAGATAGACGTTGAACTGTAGAAGGACCCCGGGACCCACAACAGTATATTCCTCTAAAAAAAAAATTATTAACACTGGCTCAGCACGAGTGTGCTCAGTGAAATGGTCGCTAACCTCTTTTGACGAGAGGCACTCGATGAAGAAGGAAATATTAAAAGAGATGATATCGACGGATATTTTTTACTTAAATTCGTTGCAAATCGGTCGCAAGTTGTGTCGCAGAGAAACTGTCCAATTAATAAGTTTCATCAATAATTCAACATCAGTGACAATAGGACGGAAGGGTTCAATAGCAGAATTTCAGCGACACAACCGCTCAATTGTGGAGCGAATGCCATTGTTGTACAAATCAGTCATCGGGTAATAAAATACATCGGGAGTGCTCGGTAAAGTTCGGAAGTTGTCGGGTGCACGAAGAAAACGAGCTTATCTCTTCCCGGAATCGAGAGTGCAACAGCGAATCACCTGACTTTCGTTTTGGATGACGCGGCAGTATTACCATAATCAAAACAAAACTATTAAAGCCATAACCGAGTGATGAAATACTCAAGAGCTCTCTATAAAGATTATTTAGCATCAAGATGCATCTTTCTGTAGCTAGTTCCTCGTAGCTAGTTAAGCAAAACTTTTTTGATGAAATTAGAAACAATATTTGAGACATGCACTCTTGATAGAATTATCTCAAATAATAGAGAAATAAATGAATCGTTTTTTTTTTACAACAGAAACAGCATTCGATCGGATTCCTGGCAACACTGCCAGTATTGAATATTCTCACTCGCTCCACTTTAGCATTAAGGACGAGCTGTCCGCGCGTCGCCGCTACGCGAGAAGCAATCAAACTAGAATCACTCGACCAATCTGCTTCGTTAATAAAAAAATCGCCGCCATCTTTCTGCGCGGGTCAACAAGGTGGCGGCACGTGACCGGGATTCAAAAACGGCACCCAACGACCGGCGATTGTTTTTAAGTGAAAAAAAATCAAAATGGCGACGGAGCCGCGAGACGGCGGCCCCGGACGTTCCCGTTTTATTTAGCATCTAACCTCAATATCCGAGTAAACAATACGAAAATAATATTATCAAAAAAAAAAAATCACTGCGGTCGTTCTGCGCGAATCAATATAGCGGAAGTACGTGGGCGAAATTTAATAACAAATATTTGATAATCATTTTTCAGCGTCAATTAAGAGGACTGTCTTGTATTTTTATTTGCCGTTTGTTGTGTGTTGGAGATATCCTCACTCGTATCGACCGTATAAGGAAGCTAAATAAATATCTTGATCGGGAATATTTCAGGCTTTTTGTGAAACGAAGCGAGTCTGCGGAGAAGTATTGCTTATACTACGGAAGGCATTATGATATATTGAAAAATGTATTTATTTTCCAATTTCATGATATGAGCGACAAAAATTCAGCATTGCCGCTGTCTTCCTGCGGGGGTTAATATTAACACACTAAAGGCGGGGCGGGCACTAGTACCCGTTTCGCGGACTGCTGTCTGACGGCGGAGCGCGTATTAATACGTTTTTGAATGTGTTTACTCTAAAAGCGGCAGAAGGTCATTTTATTCTTTAGGTTTACAGCTCGATATGTTTTTTTAGGACTCGTCAACGTTACTTCTACCAATACTGTCCAGCAGTGATTCTGAACCAAGTGACAATGAAGAAGTGGAGTGCTCAGAGAATGATAATCCTCTAATTATTGAACAATTTTTAGGACAAAGTGGTGTTGTTGTGATGCCAAGTAATACGCAAAGTGTCTATGAAGTGGTTCAACTTTTTATAGGAAACGATTTATTTGACTGCATGCATTATCAAAGAGTGTATAGACTAGATTTCACACGTGCAATTTTACGCGAATTTGCACATCAGTTCAGTCAATTTGGTTACCCGCTTAAAATATAAATTTAATATAAGCTATTGTTTAACAATAACATTTAATTTATTAACAAAAATCTCATAATTAACTCGGAAGAAGAAAAAATTATATCACATTCATAAATATCACAACAGCAAAAAATTGTAACCGAGCGATTGTGAAATGGCGACGGAACCGCTAGAGGAGGGCGCGATCCCGTTTTGGCCGGTAACCCGACCTCAGCATCCGATCATCCGCGGTCAGGTTAATGGCTATACGAAAATAATATTATTGAAAAAGTGCCTCGCATTCCTGTGTGATTGTTCAGTGCGCATTCCTGCAGTGAAATCGACCGCGGTCTGCCGGCCGGGATAAAAAAACCGACCGCGCGTCTCGTCGGCTCGGATCCGAGATGCTCGCGAGGCGACTGCACATTACAATCCCGCCGCCATGACCCGGGAGTCCTCGACGATGAGCGTGCCCAAGAATATAAACAATGTTATTAAAAACCCAGCGTGTTTGAATTCATTTGATATGCCGTATAGAGACATACAGCATAGATTCGAGGCGCGCGGCTTGTGGGCGTGTAATTCTGAGCGCGTCGATGTGGAACTTCAGAGTTGACACGATGATTACAATTAACGATCGTAACATTAGAAATAGTAATAGTATCCCGTACACGGTAACTTTTATCAACAGTTATCACCATACCAAAATGATATATACCTTAATACCGGCTTCGCCGTTTTATGCTTTCCGAAGTCGTATTCTCCAGATGGAAATGTTATTGGTGATACTAATCGTACAAGCATGTTCTTTATATTACGTCATATAATAGCAAAATCTATCATTTGAAAAAACCTTATTTCAGAGTGATGTCTTTGTGATATATTGAGTCTACAGCTGAAAGTTTTCCCATCAAAAGTATTAAGGGTCGTTTGTCTGCGTATATGAGTTGTAAATTAGGAGGATCTCTCAACATTTAATGTGCAAAACAAATATGCTCGCACACGTGTTGAAATGCGGTTTAAAAGTATCGGCACAACGGGTTAAACGTAATGAGAAGGTGTTCCTGATCCAGCTTAAAACTGAAAGTGGTATCTCGACCAGTATTGGCGTATACAAATCAGGTGCAGGCGAGTGGGAAGACCGGCTGACATCGCGACCACGGAGGAATGTTGCGGCAAAGAGAATGCAACAAGAGAACACCGCACCTCCTGTGCCGCACCGCCGCAGGTCGGTGCGGCAGCGCGGTGCGGCAGTGCGGTGCGGCAGTGCGGTGCAGGAGGCGCCGTCCGCACCTGCCTCGCTTGTTAAAATTTTAAAAAGAAATTTATATTTTGTATAAAAAAATCTTGCAGCGTTAAATTTGTGCTTACTTAAATGTTAACAACAATACTCGAAAATATTTAAATACATATTTTTTACAGTAAGTAAAACGTGATCATTACTATCGTTTTCAATCTATTGATATCGAAGTGGTGTGCTCAATACGAATGGTACAAAAAACCACTGAAATTAAAATTAAAAAGTGGTCTTCCTCTAATGTAAACTCGTGAAGAGGAATCTATCGTTGTTCAAGAGTATCGGTTAGCAGGTATTTGGGGTGATTTATCATGTAATAAGAAGCCGTTTGGGGTAGTTTTTGGAAGGCTCTCGGCGTGTGGTCACTCGACGGCTCTTCGGGGGTGGCCTCGCGCCCCCATCTTCGGGCAGCGCTCATCAATCACGCGCGGCGGGGTGACGGCCACCCCGGCAGAAGATATCAGCCTTAATTGTCAGTGTACCGAGGAACCTCCGGAAAGAACCCCGCGTCAATTAGACATCGTTATGCCATGAGCGATTGTTTGAGTAATACGAAAATATTCGACTTACATTTATGTTGGATTAAATATATACTAAAAAAAAAAATCAACGAAAATATAAAATCATCTCTCCTCCATGTTATTTTTCTGTTATCGACCGATAAAAAAAAAATCCGCATAAAACCGAAAACGTGACGACTTATTTACATATTTATCTTTCTTAGACACAGAGGTGCAAAGCCCATTATTTATTTTAGTAGACATGCAAGTACGCACAAAAAAAAGCTAACCGAAATTTAAAAATAAACCGCAGTGATAGCTGCTGCGGTCTATGCGCGCGATAATGGCCGCGAATATAATATCCGGACTTCCCAGAAGTCAGAACAACGAACGGGAAGAACGAAAAAAAGGCAAATGGCCGGCGAGTGTTTCGGAAATTAATGAAAAGCGCCGCACAATGGATTGCAAACAATCTGTTCAACTCTCATCGCAGTCGGCACAATGGACAACGAAAATTCAAGACCGCTTTGTTGCATATGTCATGTTTAAAGTTCCGCGAGTAGAAGACATCTTAACTAACAGACGATGAGCAGAATAACTATTGATTGATGATAATGAGGTGAATTTGTGATCAGTAATAAGCATTTAGCATCGTAAAATCAAGGTGATGTTTTTCATCAGCATTTATTTTCAACAAATTCGCCATTACGGCTGATTCCTGTTTTCAATCTGCAGTGCTATATTAGACAACTATCGACACGACTTGGAGATGCAGGTTGGAGGTGGACTTGCCTTCATTCTAACCTCGGTGATATATTAAAATATCAATCTAGTGACAGTGTTCAACTGTTCAAGTACAGAGTTCAATGCATTGTGTTACTATTATTTTTAAATACTTTTACTGGTATGTAAATCCGCACCTTTTCGGAAAGCCAATCTAGACATACAAATAAAAGCTGTGGGGTTCCAAAGAAGCCCACTGCAAGTAATCGAGAATCTTCATCTCGTTTCCTGTTATAAATAAGTCACATACGTACGCATTCTTTCGAGTACTCGAAGAACTTTATGGTAATGCTTTGGAAGGGAGGGAATTAGAAACGAGTGCGCAAGTGCTCGCCCTTGCGGGCTAGGGGCGGCCGGGGACAAAAACACGGGGGTTTTTCAGAATCCCGACATAATTTATGACCGTCTGATGTTTTCAGTGCCGGACGTTCATTGTCTGGTTCCGGTCAATGTTCGGTTCCGGTAAATAATTCATAGAACACCGCGAGCAGGGCCCGCAGCTGCCCCGGCCGGACATGTGGCATATGCCATGTGAGCCCGGCGGCAATGACATATTCATTTAATTCAATGATTATATATCCACGTATAAAGATATTTGCATACACTATGCATAAATTATATTGATGATAATTATTTTTTAATATGTAACTTTACATTAAATTAACGCGACTATTAAGAAAAATTAATGCTGCTCTAAAGATATGCTTATGTTTATATAGTATATTACAATCCAATAAAATACAGCATTGATAACACTGTCTTATAATTCAAGATATCTACGAATTTTATTGATACCGGCATGACATTTATTGTCCAATAAAGATAGGCTGTGCGTTATAAAAAAATATATACATAATAATCTTAAATCGTCAGATTGATTGAATGTCTAGGTTTTAACACAATACAGCTGTACTGATCCTTCAAGTCCGTACAAAGGAACTTCCCAGGAACGAAAGTTCGAACAAATAATCCAAAACACGTGTTCCCCGGCCGGACAGATATATATTACACATTTCAACATAAGCATCTATATAAAATAAAGTAGACAAGCAGTTGTTGTCCGTCATTTTCGACAATTTAAAGCTTACCATTTACTGTCTTGTTATAATGCAATCAAAATAATCTTAAATCATCGCAGAACGCCTTGCTAATACAACACGGCATTGATAACTATCGTCCGAGACATCGCGGCCCATACTTATTACATAGTTTTATTTCCATCCCACAAGCACTTGAGTCATCTTGTTACACTTTTTGCCTCGTCTGGTGATTCACAGGGCCGGCGGTGTTCACGGTTGAAAATAAAAGCGGAGCTCTCATCCGCTGGCAGACGGCCTGCCGCCTGGCGCCGCCCCCGCCCCCGCCCCTGCCCCTGAGCCGCCACTGCACTGCCACTGCACCGCCGGGGCACTTCCAACCAATTTCCTGACAAATATCCAGATTCTTGGGCGTTGGACTGCTCGGGGTATTCATTCCTCAAACGTTTCGGTCCTCGTGTTGAGACCATCTTCAGGAATTTTTTTTGTGTTATTCTTACCTGCTGCCAGATTTATAAGACATAAAACTATATTGTTTTGTAATACAGAATCAACACCGCCTTGCGACACACCAGGAAGAGGTTACATATCAATTATAATTGTGTCAACAGTTCTAGTTATAATTGTAAACAGGCGGAGCTAGTTAGCGCGATGTTGGCATGGAGCCGCGATTTTTCCGTAAACAATGACAGACTAGGCAGCGTGAGATGCCACGCCAGGTATTGTCGTCAGAGACAGGGCACCATCGATAGGAATAAAACCAAACCGATTCGTCAAACCACCATGCGGGGAGAGATTTGTAACTACTGAAAATAACAAGAATATACCTGTAGGCCAGAGGTCCCTAAACTTTTTTGCTCCCGTAGACCATGCGTAGATTTTTCTATTAACATTTTCTACTGATAAACCAAAAACGTTAACATCGCTATACAATGTCAACCTCTTAAATAATACTATCAGTTTATTTTTAAATTAAATTTATACACTGAATCTACTGCAGTGTTCATTTTTTATATTTTAACATAACAAAAATAGTATTTAAAAAGTGCGAAGTATTTATTATAATAAAAAGAGCATTCTAACGTTAAAATGATGCCCTTGAAAGCCATAAAGCGCCCATTAACTACCCTCTTGTACAGGCGTCAAAATTAATCCAAAGAATTTCAACAACGAAACAAATTAGCCGGTGTTTATAATTACAGCAGAGCTACGCTGGAACTAAAGAGGGGAGACTGCCCCTTCGTGCTCCGGGGAGGTCACGAGCTGAAATGCCTCGCGACCTACGCTGGCATATTCGACAACACCATGAGGCAGGTTAGAAAGTTGTCCCCGAAGAACGCGCATTGCTCACAGTGCGGTGGCTCGGGTTAAGTGCAAGCAAAGGTCGCGGGGGGTTCCGACCCGGGACTTGCGCCTATTGGCATTATGTGGGGACACGGTGGGTGGGGGAATGCCGTGCTTACTTTTGCTCGCGGTGTTTACATGTGCAGAAAGTTTCGAGCGGAATTTGCAACAATTTATAGGCTATTCGAAAGCGGCTCTGGGATTACTCGCGTTTGATGTCAAGTAAGCCGCCTAGTGCTCCAGTACCCAATGCGCTTTCCTACCGACAGTGGCTTCCTCAGTTAAAATCTAGACGAAGCAGTTCTGTTAAATTTGTGAAACATCACAGGTTCACAAAAAAATATTTTGTGATACGAAAAATCCAAGAAAAAGAGGCATATGAAGGAAGAAAGCTTACTGAGCTGAATCGATTTAATCGACACACTAAAGGCGGGACGGGTACTAGTACCCGTTCCGCGGACTACTGCCTGAAGGCGGGGGCGCATATTAATACGTTTTTGAATGTGTTTACTCTAAAAGCGGCAGAAGGTCATTTTATTCTTTAGGTTTACAGCTCGACATGTTTGTTTAGGACTCGTCAACGTTACTTCTACCAATACTGTCCAGTGATTCTGAACAAAGTGACAATGAAGAAGTGGAGTGGTCAGAGAATGATAATCCTCCAATTATTGAACAATTTTTAGGACAAAGTGGTGTTGTTGTGATGCCAAGCAATCCGCAAAGTGTGTATGAAGTGATTCAACTTTTTATAGGAAACGATTTATTTGACTACTTGCAAATCAAAGAGTGTATAGACTAGATTTCACACTTGCAATTTTACGCGAATTTTGCCCGCCACGCACATCAGTTTAGTCAATTCGGTACCCGCCTAAAGTGTGTTAATATGATTAAAAACGGAAACTTGGTTCAATCATTCTTTGAACAATAATAAAAATTGACATATCTCCTTACCTTGTATCCGAAGACGTACCGCAGTTATTAAAATCCCAAAAAAAAAATCTGCGATACTTTAAAATAACGTAGTCATAATTAACAATCAGCGGCGATAATTTGTGGCATAACGGCGGTTTGAGCGTAGCAAAAAAACAATGGTCCAAACTGTGTCGCATTCTTGGATAATGAGTTGTCACACGGCGGTCAAGGTGGCGCAGCACCCGCGCAACGGGCCCCCGACCCGAGGTTCAACCTCAGCATCGGCGTCATCAAAACATCTTTCAAAGCATTTTTTTATGTGCGGGGAAACGGGCACAAACCGCGTATAACTTGGCGTCCGAAAATATATTTATGTACGCCGCGCGTAACGGTCCGCCGCACAGTGGGGCCCGCTCGGGCTGGCCGGCCCAAATAAGCGCATTTTTAAGTATTCAATGTTTTTTTAGAATTGGGTTGCAGAGATACGTTCATTTAATCAAATCAAAGAGAATGAATTTTCTTTCTGTGTTAGATTAAAAAAAACCTTTCAAGTAAAATATAAAACTCAAAAAAATTATTTGAGTTTCCCACTGTTCCCTTTTGAAAGGAAAGTATTTATAATAATGCTATTGTTGTGTGTAGAAGGACCCGAAGACTACACTATTTTTCCTTTAGAAAACCATGAATTGAATGAATTTTATTACTGTTGGCCCCGGGCAGCGCTGTGGTACTACTTCCGGGTGCAGACAGCTGGTCTTTAATTTTTATAAATAAACAAGTATATCATACACAATTCATTCATTCGCGAGGGGGGTTTCTCAGGGAGCGCACTTTTCGCTGTTCCCCTGTCTGCCTCCCCTCCCTTCTATTCATCTCTGACATTCGTTCCTGGCTGAATGAGTATCACTGGAGTATATGCTAAGTGAAATGATCGTCAACCTCCTCTGAAGAGAGGTACTGGATGAAGAAGAAGTTAACTTTTAGGAATATTTTAAATTAAATTGAAAACGCCACTGTATTTTTCTTGACTCAATCAATTTGTTATTGGAATTCCACCACGTCAAAAATATTGATTACAATAATACCCCGCTTTACGCGACCTCGTTATGCGCGGTTTCACTATAGCGCGAATTTCAAATTTCGCGTTAAAATCCCTCGCATTACGCGAATTTATTATTTTAAGAATGTGTATAAACATTATGTAGTCATTGACTTCTCTTAACAATTAAAAACAGCGTTGGGTGTTATGGACGTATTTTGCAAGAACGTAAAATAAACGCTACCCAAAAGACAATAGATGTATTTTTCAGTAAAAATAACATGTAATACTGCATAAAGTGTTCTTAGAATTAAAGTGATTGATTCAAATGATTCGTTTTTTTTTTTATTAAGTTTTGACTATGTATGTATGTTTAATCGTAAACCCCAATGCCCCATCTTTGGCCTTCAGAGACACCAAATGGAGAGCCAATGCCGACAGGAGAGCCTGTGCCTGGATGACCTGAAGTTAGTGGCGAGACACCCACAGTTGATGAAGTCACTGGATGGCTTCTTGAAGCGTGTCATCGGAACCATAAAGAAGACAAACCAGGGGGTGTAGCTTCAGTCACTCCCATATATAGCACAATTTCGATTGAATAGTTTGGAAAGTTTCTCCAAATTGTGATGACAAACCTTGTACATAACAAGCAAGGTACCAAACCTATTAAAAAAAAAAAAATCGTAAACCCCGATATACGCGAATTTCACTTAACGCGATTTTTTCCGAAACGTATCCCTCGCGTAAAGCGGGGTATTAGTGTACTTCAAATAAAAAAAGCACAAAAATAACAAATATTGATTATTTTAATCCAATTTTTTTAGTCCATCTGGCTGCGCGCTCGGGCCCGGCGTGCGGCCGAGGTGTTGAGGCCCGAGGCTCGCCGGTGCGTAACTGACGTAATGTACTCCTGCCGCACTGGGGCGCTCAGGTGCGGCGCATTACCTGTGCTCGAGGGAATGAAGACCCGCCGGCTTACTGCTCCGCGAGCAGCGAGGGAGACAAACCCAACATATTATTGATGTCCGCAGAATTAAACTTAACAAGAGAGAATCTAAATAACTAAACTAGATGCATCATTTAACGAAGAAAATTATAGATTACATATTTTATAGATCTGCGGAAGTAACTGGACATGCGCTGGTTTGGTGAAAGTATCTTATATAATTACGTAAGAAAACTGTTTATTTCCTAGGTGAGTTTGACAAAATAAACAATTCATGGTGATTGATTGATTAAATATTGCGGAGCTATTTTATTATATCTGAGTAAAAGAAAAATGCACGAACGCCATAAAGCTACTAATTAGTTTTTTCCCCTGGCATGCTAGATTTTTTAAAAATAATCTTACGTTTATGTACGTGTGTAAAATATAGTTATAACGATATTAAATATATAGATATCAAAAAAAAAATGTTGTCTTTACATTAAGATATAAATGTGATTGGCACACTAAAATAAGCAATTAAAAAAAATACTCCAAAAATACATCGCAGAAAAATATTTATAGTTTAAACTTGTTGAGTATATCTATGGCACAAAAATAACTTTTAGCGTTAGTAGCATATACTATAATCGTGAAAAATACTTAAGTAATCAATTTTTTTGATAGGGAGTACTTGGTGGAGCTCCATTATAAATAAAATACTTGAGTGATTTTTCCACGTGTTTATTTTTATTGGTGACCGGTTTCGCCAATATTTCTCGTTGGCATTAACAAATTGAGTTTCAGAGACACAGGTAAAATAATTATTTATAAAATTATAACACACATAACGCACATAGTCGAAGGTGTGCCAAATTTAATACGTTCATATGCGAGCTGGATAGAAATATTAGAGGCTCTCCAGATTGTACACGAGTCAACAATCTCGGTCACCCTCTCGCATTCGCGGCAGTTAAATGGGGCAATGCAGCCGAAGAATGGGGCCTTTTTATGTCCCCGGGGTCGTAAAAGTATCAACTGACGTGCCAATAAGTATTATAAAAGGATTCGTTAGGTACACCTCTCCCCGACCGAAAATGTCCGTCCCAGGCCAAGTGTAACGAGTGGGTTCTCTATCGCCGTTCGTGTTAGCTAGATCCATGCAAAAAACTGTTTTATTATACTCGTATAAAAAAATATATAAATAATTATATAAATATTATATAAATAAATAAAAACAACAGGTGCTGTTGGATTGGATTGAATAAGTAAGTTAATATATATTATTTTGCAAAATGATTTAGTGGTAGTCAACACAATTCTCTTTTCCAGAGTCGTTGTGTGAGTAGGTGATTATTCATTTGATATCAGATGTACAACAACAGTAGTTTTCGTGTAGATAATATTGCGAATATCTAGCCAACGCCAGGTTTTTGTTTTGTGAACATTAAAGCAAATATTTGGACACTATCCGGTCCCCGATCAGGGGTCCAGTATCCTGTTAATGAGCAGGTACGCGCCGTAACTGAAATTTAATTTGGGATACAGGTTTTAGGCTATTCGCATGTCGCTTCAATATAACTTTTTCAAATATTGTCATTATTTAAATAATTTAAGTGGCACTCATATTATCCGCGATGTGAGAAAACAGTTGATCCCATCTTCAAGAGAAAATCTATTGATGATAAAATTTGTCTTAAAAATGTTAAAACCCTGTACACACGTCGCGACAAAACTTGATTTTTTTTGATACTTTTGCTTAAGTAAAAAATATAAAAGTAGGATACTATTGGCTGATTGCAAGTTGTGTCGCGACGTGTTAGTCACGATTATGAGACAAATTTTCTGATCAATATGTTTTCTTTTTAAAATGGGTTTAGCTTTTTTCTTCTAACGTGAATGGGTGCCACACACAGATAGTAATTAGCTTATCGTTGCATCATATTGATTTATAATTGTATTTTTAGTTATAAACAGTGTATATTTGCGGCAGCAGCGGTATTCCGAGCGACGTCCGGCCGGTGCGACACAACCGCAACGAGACTCGCCAAACCAGTTTGTAGTTTTATGGCCGGAGTGAATCGGTGAATATTATTACTACAGCCAGATTGAATGACGACCTATTTCCATTGAGTCGATAGAACTATCAAATACAACAATCACGAAAAAAAAAAAAAAAAAAAAAAAAACCTATTGGTTTTTTGTCAACCACGATTTTTGGATAGCCGTCGTGTAAAAATTCTCACAAGCCTCGCTGAGCCGGTCGATCTATCAAATATCCGGAAATTGAAGTTGCAACTTCAAATTATGCTAAAAAATAATTTTCATTGGCATAATCTTTTGTCTTCGCAGTTGAGTGGTTAATATTGCGATACCGTCGCGCCAATCCAAATCAATCATTTTTAAATAAATCATAAAAAGTTATGACGGCGATAGATATGCCCAATATCCACTCGAGACGGGATAATAAAAAATAAACTAATCGCGTGGACCGACGACGAGGGCGGAGTTAATAAAATGGCAGCCCAATTATAAAATACTCCACCTGTCTATCAGCTCACTGAGATGGAAGTAATATAGCATTAACAAAAAGATCTCGAGAGGCTTATCATATAATGTTCCCAATAATGTGATAAATTGTATCAACGTTACTGTGAAGTCTTTACAAAACACAAGTAGGTATGCTATTAAAAGCTTATTGTTTTCGGAGACGGTGGGTAAAATATAGGCTTAAATGCATAGTTATTTATAGATGTGATTATGTTGATAAAAAAAGAAAACACAAATAAATTTACAACGAAGCATTAAGATGGAATTCTGGTATCGTATAATAAGATTATTTATTTCTTTTGTGTTAATTTATAGTACAATAGTTGGTGGGACTATGCTTACAATAAGGTGTGTCTCCTGATCCTGACACAGGTTGTGGGGCTTGCAAGATGTGGTTTAGGTTACAGCGTACGTGGATTTCTCTATTTTCGTTAATAAATAAGGAAAAATATGTGTAAAAAGAATCCTTTTATATAAGAGCAAGAAATATTTATTCATGTGTTGTGATATGCCTTCAAAGACACGAAGAAAGAAAAATAACTGCTTTTTGCTGTCTTTCTCTAGCCGGTTGAGGGTTCAAATCTCCGTTTCGGTGAAAAAATTTAATTTTTTTAATTTATAATTTAATCATAGGTTCTAAAATTCTTTTGCTGTGAAAATGGACAAAAATTAAGGTTGTAATTACTCACATGGAAATAACATTTCTAAATCACTACGCATATTATTCAAAGCAATAAATTCCTTCATAGATAAGTAGTACAATAGTGATACACAATAAAACGGAGATTGCGCTCTGATACCTGCAAGTAAACAATGTAAAAATAATTACTTTAAAATAAAAAAAACTTAAGACTTCAATTCAAGATTTTTTTTGTTTACAACGTAAAAAATTGCCATCGAGTGTATTTCACAGATAATATTAGGCGATACGAAAAAAACAAGTGGTCAAATACGAAGAGATTACAAGACAATGTTGGCTCCGCTGATACGGTGTCGTTCACGGTTTGATACGGCACAACAGAGGCGCAGATTTCAAAACAAACTTAATCTTGGGATAATTCGGAAGATGAATGAATTATATTTGCGAATCGCGAGGTGCGAGGTTGCGGTCGCGGCTCCTCGGCCCTGCCAATATTTTTGTTTACAAAAAGTTCAAAACTTCGGGATAAATATTTAATGGTTTCCAGTTTGAACGTACCTCCTCCAGCGAATTGACCGTTTGACGACACTGCGGCATCCGAGACACAAACGTGGATGTCGTGGGAGAGCTGTAATCCTCCCTCGTCTCCTCGATAAATTCGCTTACACCTATGAGCCCCGGCATGTTGCACAAGAAACACTGACACTTCACTACAGGATGACCGTTGACACTTCTACATGAGGATTTCAGACAGTTTTATAAAATATTCCTCTTCACACGAACGATTCGTCGGAAACACAACACGAATGACGTTTGAAATCACCACTTCTTTTTTATTTTTAGCATCGTGCACCGTATTTTTTGGCTCGAATGCCGAAACAAGCCCCGCGCACAGCACCGCCACGGATATTGAACGATCTCCAACTGGCGGCCCTCGCTCCTGGCGCGGCTGAGCAGATTCCTGCTTTACCCGCCTTTGCCATCTACCGCCACTCTCAGTAGCTTCTTGGGATAGCGCCATCTGTGAATCACAGCGCACGTATAAAGAAAATCTTTTGTAAAATATAAAATATTTTTTTATTTTATCTATAATAATTTTAAAAATAAAAAAACATATATTTAAAAAAGTTTAGCGGCGATTGATGCATTAATTAAAAAATATACCACCAACAAATAAATTTACACCGAATCCGTGTCATGCGCACTTCGGGTCGTGATAAAATGTCAGATATTTTGAAAGGTAGGTGCAATAAGTCATATGACCTATTCAGAAATTTCGTTTCTTCAGTTTTTACCGAGGGTCTGTATGTTTTAAATGTAATTTTTTAATGATTATAGATTGCAGTAAAATCTGGTCAAGATTATTTGACCACAGGCCGTTTCTCAGTGGTGAAATAAAGTTTATGCTCCGCGAGTTCGAGGTAAGTTATAAAATATGTCATACCGCAAGTTTCATTATTGTGTTGTAATTTTATACGGTGTCATTAATATTCTTTACTTCAGGAGAAACGATCAGATCGTGAGATTGAAAGCCTATTTTCTGTGATTGAAAATGCAACCGAAATAAAAGATAGCCAAATCGAGAGAACCAAGCTGCTGTCACAAAATTTATCTGTATTGAAATCTACTTTAAACGAGGCCTTAAAAGAGTGTGATGATATAGATAAGTTTTTGGAAGAACAAGATGATATAAAGGTACTCATTGAGTTTCTTCTAATCGTGACATAAATAGCAGTGATATGCGGTGATTACTATATATAAGGTTAAAATTGTGTTATGGAGTAGGATCTTTAACTATTATGATATAGTATTGTTTTTTTTATTGCAGTCCTGTTGTAAAGTATCACAAACAATGCTTTTCTTTTACTTGTAGGCTAAAGTTCTAGAAGCTAGTAGACAAGAAAGAAAAAAAGAATGGGGCCTTTTTATTGAAGATATATCAGACAAATATGCAAGAATAGATAATGCATTTGAACAAAAGGAAGAAGAACTGAAGGACTTTTATATAGATTTGGAACACAAGCTTAATATAACGACCAAGTAATTTTTTTTCATCACTAAACTATAAGTTATATTTAAAACACAATGGATACGAAGGGATCAATCAGAGATACCTCTGTGAGGATACTTCCTTCAGTGAAACTTCTGGAATTTGTATCTAACCTAAAATATCAAAATACCATGCCCACGACTATTGCTAGTTTTGTTAAAAAGGATAAAACAACATTAGAAAATTCGCATGTGAAATCGAAACAAGTTACTGAAACCAAATCAAAATCGTACTTAACAACTGAAGATTTTGAAACATTGAAAAAAATTGTAAAGAAAACTGACATTCCTTCCGAGACCAATACCATTTATAAATCTACTGATTCCGATGTTACTGAATCTATATCGGATGAATTAGTACAAGATAAGAAGATTCAAAATAAGGTCGATGATTCAGATTGCAATGATAAACAGTATTTGTATCTCGATGATTTGGAGTGGATCAATTCATACCTAGAAGAAGTTAGAAACGATGGCGAGTCTATTTATTTACACGAACTTTTGGAAGGATGCGATATAGTATTGCCAGAGAATGAAACGATTAAGAGAAATCCAATACTAGAGGCTCGGTGTGAGAAGTTGCGAAGAGAACAAATGAATAAAGCCTACAGAGCAATGACAAAAGGAGTGGACAATGTCAGAGTAAGACTCCCGGAAGATACGATTGCATATCAAAGTAAGTATAATTATTACATATTGTTTAATTAATGCTTGATTAGGTTTAATTTGTGCCTTTGTTAAATATTGCATTAATTGCTTAGCAAGTTAGCATCTTTTTATATGAAACACTAGTAGTAGTTACTTTGGATGCTTTATAATATAGCCAGTTGTACACTTGCAATGTTTTATTTTTTCAGTTAAACATCTCAACAAGCAATTGATAGCAGTCGGCCAGTTCCTGATATCAATATTTGCAGGATTCTTGTTCGGTTTCACTGGAGTGGAACTGATGATTGGTGGCCTGGACTTCGGTTTCCGCTTGCTCCTTGGCGTGATGTGTGCACTCATCATTGCCTTGGCGGAGATATACTTCTTGGCAAAGAAGTTGAACGAAGAACAGATAATATCGGAGGATGTTCAGTTGGGAGGTCCTGCTGTCTTTCCGAATCTACCAAAGTTGCATAATGACTAGAGTAAAAATTGAAAGTTGGAATTTTTATCTGTTTGCTTTTGCTGTATTCTTTTTTGTAATTTATTGCAAATATTTATATTTATAAGAATACACACTTTGTACTTGAATATTGTTGTATAAAAAATAAAATATATTTTAACAAATAAACTAGAAGACTACAGTTAAACATTGATTATCTGGAGTGTCAATTATCTAAACTGCAATCAAATATAAATTTTAAGAATTTAATTAAATTAGCTTTTCTATGCTATTTATAATGTGTCTTATTTTCAATATTAATATTGCTATTCTTTTATATAAATAATAATTCTTAAATACAAATAAAACCAATGAGTTGTTCACTTCCAATATCATTTTCATTTAATTTGTTAAGTAATTAATTCTGTTACGGGTAGTTTATGCTGAGTCGCAAAAGTAAAAATTAAAAAGCTGAAAACTCTTTGGGAAAAAAAATACCTTTTTATAAAAAAGCTTTTATTTTCATGAATAAAGTTGTATGACAAAATTAACAAAACGGTTTCTTATTACAACCGCAACATGAATAACATGTTTCATTTTTAAAATGCATTATTTGTTAGAACAAAATTTATGTAAATAGCTTATTTGTTGCATGGCGTACTTACTGGTGTACCAGAAATATATTTAAGAGGTCTTAAAATAATGAAGTAACATCAAATGTATATTTTATATTAATATATTGAAAACATTCACAAACTGCAGTCATTCCTTCAGCTGGCTTCCATTTGTAGATAAGGCCACATACATTCTCACAGATGCGACTTAATAATAGTACATAGGTATAGAATAAACATGAATAGAAAATTATTTTCTTAGTGTTAGGTATGTCATAAGAAAATTAACACTGGCTGTGTTCTGTCAATGGTTATTGAAATTGTGCTAATGGGTACTCATGGTGAAGCAGGTTCATGTTCCTGAAAATGGACTTAAACAATAGCACATAATCACACCTTAATATTTTTAATCGCATGCACCAATATATCGGTACACCGGTCTTGTGCTTTCGTGTTGTGTGCTATATTTCAATTGGTAGTAATATTACAAAATAGTGAAAATAATTAAAAATATAATTGAGAGTTTAAAATTGTACAGAATCCAGGTGCCGAATTTGATAGGAAATGAGATGAACATTTATTTATTTTAATGAAAGTGGCTGTTCTTATTATCTTCTGGAAATTTATATAAAATCAAGACGGTATTATATTTAATTTATTCATATTTCATGTGGCAAAATTGCAACTGATTTAGTTTGGTTTTGAGCCAATAAACTAAATATAGTAATCTGTAGCCGTTTGACATTTTTATTTATGTTTAAATCAACCCAAATAACATTAAAAAAATAATTGTATAACCAGCAACCAACATAAAGGCATACAAATGTTTAATATAAAAAGATAGAATATTTATAGCAAGAATTTTTTTCTTATTTCAGTCAAATTTATTGAATACAGGTAACTTCTTTCTCGAATAAAATGAGCAACAAGGTGGACTATGATTCAATGCTGAGACAACCACAGATCAAGACAGCTTTGGAAATTAAGTAGAAGAGTTACTTGATTTATTATAACCTTTTATCTTTATTGTGAATAGACTTTTTAGAAATAATAATTTTTTTTTTCTGTGCTGAGAATACTTGTGCAGCTGCTTAAAGCCTGACTTGAGCTGAAAAGCTCCAACAAACGCAGAGTATATATAAATATATATCAAACAACCAATTGTTAGAATACATATAATCATATGGAATTTTATTTTGAGCCCTCCAAAAATATATAGTAACTAATATGAACTTATTATATATAGTGTTTTATCCAAAAAATATCTTCATATATCAATCACATACGTGTGCGTTATTCAAAACTCACGGTATATCCCGTAAACGGATGACTGTTTTTAAGCCATGAGTGTTGAAAATAACGTCTATAGCCATTTTCAATATATTTGGTTTTATTAGCACTATCGGTTCGTTATTATCATATTCTCTTATAACAACAAATTCAGTTCTATTTCGCTAATCCGAAACGAGGCTATTGTAAGATTACTAGACCATATCTTGTAACTAAGTGTACCTGTTTTATCAACAAAACTGTTGGTGTGTCATGTGACAAAAATTGTTAGATTATTCAACTGCAGATTAACGATAGAGAACTGAACGCTAAACTTACATTAATAAGAACTTGCCAGCACAATATTGTGGCGTGAAGAACGCCGCAAAGCAACAACAGTACAATATCATTCTGAATGCATATATTAAATGCAGAAAATATTATTTCAAAATCAGTCATAAGTATAAAGACCACAATTGCCTTAGCAGAATTAAAAGCGCTAAGATTTTTCGAAAAAAATCATCATTAAAGTATTTAAATTATAAAGAAAAGTAATACAAATTTAAAAGCAATATAAGCTTAAATATAATGTTATAAATGACACAATCACTATACTAGTAAATCATTATTAAATAATTAATGTACTTTATAAACATTGAAATATATCATGTAGATATTATAACATAGAATATACTAGTTCAAATACGGTTATTTTTTTCTTATATGTAGTAGATAAACATGACATAAATCTATATAGTATATAAAAAAATTAAGGATATTGAAAATTAGGCAACGATTGTGCTCATAAGACAATAGTACTTTTGCTATTCTAAAATGATGAAGATTGTGACGCTTTAACAGTTTTATCAATCAATACATTAATGAATAGGTAACATAGCCATATGAAGATAATGCGTACACAATTACAAAATCAATCCAAAAACCATTCAGAAATATTCACATTTAGAAAATTAGCCTTGCCATAAGTCGAAATTTAATAAATAAATAAGACATGGAAACTGTTTTACCAATAACACAAACGTAGCTTTTATACAAGGATGGTAAATTTTTTAATCTATATACATGCGACATATTAAATATGAATCTAAAACTAGCTTTTAAGCAAATAATATTTAATTTAACTGTAAAATTGAATATTATATTTTAAAAGAAATTAAATTATACTTTTTTAAATGTGCTACTACTAGGCTTCTTAAATAAAATATCTATTATAAAAACCAATATTTTACATAATGGATATTGACTATAGATTTTTTTATAATCATCTCTGGTAACTAGAGCATGTCATGCGACTTGTTATATCTAGTATAAAAATTATATGTATTGTTATTGATAAGACAGAATATCTATCTATCTATTTTGCCGTTTGTAAAGGCAACAAAAATAAACATTCAATTTCACTATTGTGTGTTGTCCATAATATCCTATGGAGGGTTACACGTAAAGTATCTTTGTTAGCAAAATGACTTTATTTATATTTATCAAAAAAACAATTATTCAATTCACTTATTTTTGGCATTTACTTCATGACATTTCACGGCCGGAAGACATCTGGACTAGAAGATCATTCCTGGACGATCACTTTCTTGATTGGCCGACTTTTCAAAGAACATAATATCCTGAAAATTGAAAATATATAAATCAAAACAACATCTAAAATTATGAATTTATCTATTCCAAATAGTTACAAACAAATAAAATTTAAATCATTATTATATTTGCGATTTTTGAGTTTATACATGTTTCCGTCATCATCCAGACCGAATGATATAAGTTATAAAGATGTATAATTAAATTTAAAATAATCGTAGATCTACACTAGCCCAAATCCCAAAATTGACAATATTGCATAATATTAAATTTACATGTTTTTCATAAAAATTTGGTAAGTAATCAATATAGTTAAATTACACTGTTTATTCATTTTCAAAGCATATCAATGGCAGAAAGACAAAAAGAGGTAATTTACAGAATACAATTGTTAAAATAAAAAGAAGAATCAATTGTAGGCTAAATGGTATTAATGAGTTACTGGCTCTCTGCTTTCGATATATTATTTTAATTATTAATAATCCTGAGGTCCCAGGGAAGAATAACCTATGTTAATGTTGATGTCATTCTATGTTTATGGTGATTTTAAAACTGTGTATAGCGAAATGGTTTAATTCTAAGGTTATAAGATAAGAGTGAGTTCACAACAAGAAAATTTCCTTTTCAATCATCAAATTGATAAAAGTTTGGTTCTAAAGCTCATTTTATAAATAATGACTATTCTAATTAACAAATATATATAGACAATAAATTTCTTACAAAATGCTATGTGAGCTCACTCACTCCAGATACTTAATAAAATTAAGATATACTACAGCAAGATATCCCATGACCAATAGAACTTAGGAGGTAAACCAATGTAAATTATCAAAAGAGTTTTCATTAACATATGACCATTATCCAAGTCTGGAAATTCAAGGAGAGATGCTGTACAAGGGGAATGGTTGTAAAATAAAGCATGCATTTCCAAAAACACACTACACAGTCAGTTGTAAGAAAAACAATTAATACAGTAATCCCCAACTTATTAAGTCTTACCAATGACAAGAATAATACGTTTTTTTATGAGATTACAGAGATTTTTTGTGAGAAAACAGACTTTTCGTAATTAATTCAAAGTCAGGCTCTGAGTCGTTGAATTTACTTGTCCCCTCTATGTGGCTGAAAAGTTGAATCAGGAGTATTAGATAATATTATAATGATTCATACGACTTTGACTATTTGGACATTATGACATATGAGTTTTTAGGTTTTTTTGTTCATGAGATTGTAGGGATGCCTGATTGAAGCTATTTAACAGACAATAATATTTAAGTGGAGAGATGTGCCACACAAGATTCATCCTGGTGTCCACATGAAAAATCCGATCGGAACTATTATTGATGATGGAACAGGATGTAGATTTTTAATATAATTATGACATAATAAGAAGGATTACTGCACTGCGATAGATGTGGTAAATGACAAGCAACACGAGGAATTATAATTTTCAAACAGATTTCCAAATTACTGGGTAAGAGCCCTATACTATTACTTATAATACGTAAGAATCAGTCTATTGAACCTTAGATATCTGGATTCCGTTGAAAATTATAAAAGAATTACGTAATTTCCAGTATTCTCAAATGCGCCCAAAACAATAAGTCCTGGAAAATAATAAAAATCATAGGAATTGTTACACTATAAGCTTGCTACAACACAAGGCACTTTTAACAAATTACAGAGAATAAGGTAACACTCAGTATGTGAGACGTGCAAAGAGATTTGTGTTACATCAGAGATAAAAAAAATATTTTAATATTTTAAATAAACTAAATTGATAATATTACTTTTTTCGGCTTCTATTGATTTGTTTGGAAGAATATAAGCTGTTAAACTTACTATGAGGAAGCAGGCCCCGAGAAGCACCGCCTTCATCCTGACATCGAGATCCATTGGGAATGTAATGCCAAAGTAGTCAGAATCGGTGAACATCTCCCTCAGAAGACCAGACCACTGCTTGGTTATTTTTCCGACTTGCGTCTCACCGTCGCTGGAGAGAACCTGAAATCAACATCAATTTTTTATTAACCCTAAAGAAGATTTAAAAAAAGTTACTTTTAAATAAATATATTCATTTAAAATTTAATCATGTTTTTCAATTTAAAAAAAAAAGAATTTATTTTATTATTTAATTTAGTTTGGGCAAAAATCTAAGCTGTTATCTTCTGGCAGACTGTTCTAGACTGTAAGTTAAATTGGTTGCCTAAAGTTGCATAAAAAAATGTGCATACTATGTAGAAAAATGAATATTGATTTTAAAAAATTATTTTGAAGTGTTCTCTAAAGTAATTAAAAAAGAGCTTTTCAATAATAATAGTAAAGTAAGTAAAGTAAAAGTAATATTCTTACTTGAAATTCAATATCTCCGCACATGGAAAACCTACAGACTGGTCCCTCAATCTTCAGGACAACTTCTCCACGCTCATTCTTGACACTGAAAGATGGTTTGAAGATGGACCACTCCTGCTCTACCGTGCCGATGACATTTCCGGGTGGTGAAGATATTTCCATTGACTGGAGGCAACAGGGGAAGCAGCAAGACTCGCAGGCCAAGGGGCGCTGGATATTTATGACCTGAATTTTAAAAATACCAGTGTCAGGTGAAACGTTTGAGAGTGAAATTGCTGAAGCCAATAGTGTAATGTAATCACGGTCAGAAGCCTCTGAAGAGATAAACAAGAAGATAGTCTTGGCTACCAAATGCTTCTTTATCTTCTGAAGAATGAGACGCGAACTATACAAGACACTCACCTAGGAAACGTGGATGCTTATATGTACAGCGAGATGCACTGGAGTATGACAGTGTTGAGCACGGACCACTGGCTCATATACTGCAGGTTGTTTAGACCTTTAATTTAGACTAGGATGATAATGATGGTCTAAATTTACAATTATGCTTCAGACTACAAGATTGATTTTTCTGGAGAATCATAATTTACTGCGTGTTGATGTGTGATTGCAGATGCATAAATTGCCGTTATGCTGACCTAAATAATTTAGTCCAACACATGGAGACCTTTAACTTTGATATAATAGCGCCTTATCATTTTGTGTTTACTAAATCTAATCATATTAACGGAATTTACGTTGCAAACCATGATATCACATTCTTACATACCAAATGAGCTATAAACAGTCCTAGATAAATCATCCAGCATTCAGCTCGGAGGAAACAGAATAACTACAATTTTCATTCATGTCGAAGATAAAACAAAGTCGAAGATAAACAACCGTGTTTATCACCTATAAGGGTGATGGCAAGAGATTATAGTATTTTACTTACTTGGTTCTGAAAGTTGTCGAGTATTTTCATTTCAAAGGGCCTCATAGGACCGCAGCAGTTACGAGTACAGCAATCATTGTCCTCCACAGCATAGTAAACTTTCTGGCCGACGCTATTCTTTATTGTGAACTTGTTGTTGGTTTCAAAGCCGGTGATCACCTCCAAGAGTTCAACCTTTTGATGAACGAGCAGCTGATCAATCGTAGAAAGGTATTCGAGACCCGGAGGGCAATTCGAAAGCCCCTGTGGTATATTCATCCAACCACCTATAAAAAAAACGAAACGTCAGGGTTTATAAAAATTAAATATTTAATTTTAGTGGCATCAATATACTAGTGAGTTCTATTATGTAAGACTCAGAAGTTAGATTGAGCAGCTCACCAGCAGCGTTAAGTGCATAAACGGCTTCTCCCTTGACCACTCATGAGATGATGAATGAAAATAACTGAAAGTGAGGGTATACCTTACAAGGCTGTGATATTCAACGGATGCTTGTCATGTGTTAAGCAGTATGTGTTTTTTAAATTATAATAAAGTAGTGGAGATCATTACTCGATTTAAATAACAATAATAAGAAAAGTTAACATGTAACACTTTTAAATGCTTAAATTTTCTAAGAATAATTAATAAAAATCTAAGAATAATTGCATATACAACAGAGTTTGACTCTTATATGGATTTCAAATCACAAATATACATTTTTGACATAATTATAAAGTATCATTACAACTTCATACTAAAATTCAATTGATACAGTGTAATCTATAAGATTCATGCAAATATATATAAATAATGTATAAAAAAATTGCTTTTCAGATTTTTTATCTTATAAAAAGTTCTTGGTTTTGTTATTGACCATCTAAAAATAATAAAAAGAGTATTTTATGCAATATTCAATATATTTTATAGTATGTGTTTTATCAACATTACAAGCACAAGTCCCAGTATCCCAGTGGCATGCAGTGCATATGCATAATCTACTGCATTTCGACTCCATTTTCATTTACACTGCCAGTGTGTAAAATCAAAATTCATTGTTTAGTTTGATATACAGTGACATGCGGTGAGTTTTGATATTAAGAGCTAGAATATCCTGTATTATGTCTCAAATAAAATTTTAAAAAACAGTGCCATGCCCAACAGTTTCATAAATTAACCACATTCTCAATCAGTCTTGCGTACATTGCATGCCGTCATCGCATATCACTGGTATATGTATATAAATACATTTACACAAGATGCTAAGATCTGGCATGCTTAGAAATATAAGCAATATTCACAATGTTTGGTGCAGGTCGGCTGTGCTATGTTCTTATGATGAATTAGGAACCAAACTGGTGTCCTTGCAATTTGCCAATAACGCATGAAAAAAAATTACTCTGCGTTATGTTTAAAGAACTATTTATTATAAATCCGCTTCAATCTAAAAGCATCGTTCCATAATTTAAAGTCATTAATTATTAATACATGTTTTATTGCTTGAATATAACCCGACTACCAAACTTGAAATATTGGAAACAGAACGAGGAAGTAATAATCACCTTTATTATTGAGAAAAGTTACTTTAAAACCACAAGTTTATTACAATATAAATTTAAACAAATGATTTAATTATTACAATCTTTACCTTTGTAGATTATTTGTAAAAGAAGTTATTTCTGCTTTGAGAATAATCAACTTGAATTATACAACAAGTTCACAGGTTTCGCCTGCTGTAGTAGATAATTTATTTGTTGGGAGCCGTAATATCAATTTTTGGCTTTAAAGAAACTAAATTGATGTGAGATTTTAGATCGTGCCATATTTTGAGTTTTCATAGTTATGTGCTGCATTCTGAGATCCAATTTCCTGGGTATTTTCAGATAGACACACTTCCGGAATTAAAATGTTGGAATAATAATAAAAAATTGATACATGCATTGCATTATATATGAAAAAAATGCAATGTGTAACATTAAGAAAATGAATTAGCTATTTTATTATTACAGTACACATTCTCTGTCTTATCAGTTCATATGTTCTGTCTCGGCTGTATTCCAACTTCATTCAGAGATATAAGAGGTAAATATTTATTTTTGTGTCAGTTTCTAAGCACACCACAATAATGTCTAATTACATTTTCCATTTAAATATATAATGGTTTAGGTAAACAGATTTATTATTTAGTTTAAAAGAAAATAACATTAAATATTAAATGAACAAACTGTACCAAAAATAACCTATTAATTTGATATTTAATTTAATTTTTAATTTTGAGGACAGGAATATTTTTAAGTACTAAATCAGTCACGTACTAAATAATTTTTTTAAACTTTGTCAAAAAATGTGTTTTTCAGTGTGATATTAATAGTATATTCATAGGTTTTAGGAGCCGTAATTATAGATAATTTGGTTTCTTGGGTTCCAAGCTGCTTGAAGTTTTTTTTTGTCCTCTGACGTTTTGGTTCCCGTGCTATGACAAAAATGTCGGAAGATAAAAAAAAATTCAAGCAGCTCAACACCCAAGAAATTAAATTATCTATAATTACGGCTCCGCAAAACCTAATATCAATAGATTTGTATTCAATATGCTAATGACAAATCAGAATTTGTGCAATCAGCTCAGGCAAGAATAAAATTTATGAACAATCCTGTTTTCATTTCAAGATCTTTTTTTCCAAATCCATGACACGTTTTTATTTATACACGAAAGTAATGATTTAACAATTTGAGTCTTTCAGAATCTCAAGGATGGAATCAATCAGTGTTCATTTGACGGTAGCAAAAGTTGCTTCTGATAATAATGTATATTCTTTTCTACCTGACTGATAGAATTTATCTTTAGTTGCAATGAAGAGACAATTAAATACGGCCGATATTATTTTATAATCACTTTTGGGTATTTTCCATGTCATTTCAAATTTTTGTGTTTCCAAAGTTTCAACTTCAGCATTTGAGTTTTCATCAGAGGATGATGGTAAATAAAAATAAGTCACAGTAAGAAAATTTCAATTGAAAAATTAATGGAATAATTTTTTAAAATAATTAAACATACATTACTATACTTAAAAATAATTATTCACAATATACTGACCAGCCGATACCGTAGAATGAGTGCCATATGAGAAGGCTTGTAGAAATAGAAATAGCAATGAATACTGAAGAGAATAGTGGAATATTCAATATATCCGAATTTTTAAATATTTATTTAAAAATATTTAGCTAAACATCCTGTACATTAAACGATAAGAGAAACCCTTTTTTCGAAAAGCAGGTAAGATTCGAACCTATTACCCCTAGCTAAAGTGATTTGGTGCCTTGATCTTTCCAACCACCATGGTTGAAAATCAAGGAAGAGTTTAAAGTAACAAAAAAATACAAGGATTTTTTCCAAAATTTCATGAGTGAACCATTTATATATAGATTTTGAAAATAAACCTATTAAAAGAAAAAATCTAGAGATCCCGCCACCCATCCCAGAAATTATGGTTAGCAAAAATACAATCATGACAATAAGAAGTAAATGTAACAACTAGATAAAATTAGATAACATTAAAATTAAAATTTTATTGGATTCGTTTCAATTTTATGTAACCATATTTTCATTTAAATAAATAAAATTATTAAAAAAGTCAAATTCAATATTTTATAACTACATACTATAACCATACAATTTTGTAAAATATTGATGGTAAGAAATTTTTCATCTATTTGCATATTTGTACAAAATTTTACAGTTTTTATTGTGATATTTAAAATGAACTTTTGAAAAAAAAAAAAATTGTTATCCACACAAAGTTTTGATTTATTCTATCTTTTACATTGAGGGCTAAGTGGGTATAAAAAATATAATTGTATGACGTGTGACTATGAAAAATTGTTGCAAAATACTAATCTAACTGTGCATCATGCATGTTGACATATAAATGTACTTCCTATGAAACATCACATCTAGCGGACTTTTACATAATTCTTCACGAAACACGGACACTGAAACAAATGACTACAGTAACAAAGAGTTTGTTCGGACACAGAACATCCTCTCTAATAGACGAAACATGACTTAAAATTGAGAACAAGTACAATCATAATTACCTTGGGGATATAAATAGATCAATATCTGTATACGGACCTCTACATTGATCGATTATACTGTAAAAAAATATAAGTTCAATTAAAAAGCAGGTTTATTCGTGTAAATATAAGAGTTAAAATTAAATAAAACAGAAACGTTTTCCAGCTATCTATAACCTGTTCTAAAAAAACAATTTTTTTAATAGTTTTAAATGAGGTTTTTTATTGCACTCATTTTTCCTCGTTTCACATGGTGTTACAAAATGTGTTGTCTGGAAAAACTGAATATTCTGAGATAGTTGAAAGATGAAAGTCTGAATGTGTAAAACCATTTACTGCAATAAATTTCCAAAAATTAACGTTGAAAATAAAAATAAAAATCAAAACCATAGAAATTAATCCAAGATACATTAGCAGGTTTTGGTGGCCATTTTAATAAACTTAAACTTTTAAGTCGTTTAAGTTGTGCATCTGATGATGACCTGGTTATAAGGTCGAAACTAGTAATGCAAATAATAAAATAAACTCAATGTGAAGATATAAATAAAAAGTTACTTATTTCATTATATTAATGGATCTTCACCATGCAAATGCCTTGTCCCTCAACAACATTAATAAACTTAATTGTGATTATTTGTCTGATAGTACTGAAACTATTTTCATGTAACAATATATTTTTTTAAGTTGAAACTGCTTTTTATTTTTTAAATTTAAATGCATGCATATATAGTATATAGATATAAATGTGGATTGTCATTGTTGGGTGTAATCTAGCAGAAAAGCTTGAGAATTTAAAGACTGATATTTTATAACCGATAGAGACTAATAGTTTATTAAAATATCATAAAATAGATTATAAAAAATAATAAACTAATGAGTAAATATAATTTAAATTTGGTTTGTAGATGGTAACTCATGCTTTTCTGTTAATATTTACTAATGCAATAATTCTGTAAATATAATATGATTTATATACTTTAGAATCGATCGAGGTTATCTTTATCCAAAGGTTATTTTAATATCGTAAGCTCATGCTAAGAATAATACAAACGTAAACAAATAACCTACAAATCACAGTGTAATCATTTTAAAGCAATGAACAAAGATTTATGCAATGAAGAATTTATAAAAGTGCCTTAACATATTCAAGGGCATAAAGCCAAACATCAAAATTGGAAAGCAGACAGTGGAACAGGTGGTCATAGTCTCCACAGGTCTAAGGAGTTTTGGCTTGGGTTGGAGCCTGGGACCGTAATATTTCTGTTGGGACCTCATGGTCAGTAAACAACTGTGACATCCACTAGACCGTGAAACAATTGATTCATTGTCATATTTTTGTTGCAGAATTGTAAAGACATGTTTTGCTTTAAACATAGTAATTATCAAGGTAAGAAATTGTCAAATATAATTTAGCAAAAAATACTATTGCATGAAAATTTATCAAGTTTTATAGATGTTTGGTTTTTATTTTATGAATTTATTTCTTGATTAGGTATTTTTCAACTCAATATAGTTCAAGGCAAAACATATTACCTTAATTCCACAATAATTAACATGACAGTGATTGAACAAAACACTTTATTAAAACCTACATATAAACGTTCACAAAGTGACAGTGCTCAATCTCAAAAAAACATCAAACAATAATGATAATGCATAAGATCTCAAAATGGAACTGATTTGTCAACGGAGAGTTACCGGATGATAATAGTTAATTCAATATAGAGAGTACATTATATATGGGCAGTACAACAGATATGAGCGACAGTGTTCCTGCACAGTCATTGTAATTATTTGTTGATCACAAGAAAAATCTCATTGTTTCCTTATCTGGTTCATAAAACCTTTACCTATTTACAATGCCATGTATCAGAAGCGTGCGGTCCACACAAGCTATAAAGCCACTACTTGGCCTAAAGTATTGAATAAACAATTTAAAGATAAATATACCAATGTTTTTATGCAATTTTTTATAGTGAGTATTTCTTAAATTTCAAGGAGTCTTCATTATATTTCAAGGTTTATTTTAAATATAAATAGTAATTTAATGGAATTTTAATCCTGTTGCACGACACTGCCACTAATACACAATAAAATTGTGATTGGATTGTATAGTCATAAACCCACATTAACTATTTATATAAAACAATTTAAATATTCTCCAGTTGTAATGTAAATTATATAAAATGATTACCGTTGCTCTTCAGGTGTTATAAGTTTGTCATACCCGGTAGATCGGCTGCTGATTCTCATGCTGAGAGCGCGGCGCATGCTCCTTCTGATACTCGTGGCCGACAGAGGCTTAACATAAACACTGTTTTCATTAGCGGTCTGGAATCTCAACTGAAAGAATTCCTTAATCCGCCTGATAACGTACGGGCTCTCCTTTTTCGGTCGATTCGGTTTGTCTTTTTTCATATGCGGTATTGTATTTTCAATCTTATCCCTCAATTTGATATCCTCGTCCAAATCGACAAACACGGGAGAGGTCATTATTTGCAACGAAAACAAAAAATATTTATATTTGCACTATCATCTACAGACACCTGGGAACGACAATTCACTGGAGAGCACTGATGTAGTCGCCGGAGCTCGTATGTTAAGTGAACGGTTACTGCAATTGAATAAGTGATCTCTATAGTACGGTACCACAAAATGGACGTAATTTCCAAAGCAAACTCAACTAGATAATGGTCACATTTTGAATGACGATTGGTCGGTAACAATTATTGTGTAGATCTCTGAGTTTAAACAAGTTAGACCTGTCGTGCCAAGCTCCTCAGGCAGAATGACAGCAATTCATCTTATCAGAAGGAATTGTAACATTCTACGGCCGCTTCAGTGTGTGGGTAGATAAGTCATGTTTTCTTAAGTGAGTTTATTTTAATGTCCAGTTATGGTAAGAAATTCTCAGGAATTAATAGAGACCGTAAAACTTTTACATCATCAAATTATCTATGCTAGAGATGTGATTCATAAGAGTAATTCTTTTCTAATAAAATAAATAGTTTTTAATGTTTTATAAACAAATACAGAGCAAAATTACAACACCAAACAGACAAACAATGATATAGGAAAAACAGAGAGAAAAAAGAGGATGGGGAGTGTACGTGAAAAATAAGTAATATCAAATATATTTCAGATAGTTGCTTAGAGTTTAAAAATAAATGTATTATAGAAAAAAATCAATTTAATTTGGTACTTTTTAAAAACGTAATGTAATTTTAAAAAAATTGAAATAAAGTAAGTTTATTTTAGAGATTTCAATTTTTTTTTAAACTTCAAGCTTTAAAATTCTCCAAAAAATATATTGTAACAATACTAAATAAAAAATTTAAACACTTCAAAAACTGCACAAAAATAAAAAAAATAAAAATTATTTGCTGTCCAGAAATCTCATTCTCCAGATTTGTATAAAGATGACAAGATGCCAAAAATATTTTATGGTACAAAACTATCCATACTTTCGTCAAAAATATAGGAGCATTCAAAAATCTGATATCAAAGCAAACATATGCAGTCAAATAAGGCAGCATACGAGCGCATCATAAACCATATAACGACCGTTTAATCATTGATGAGACTGCCAGACGACAGCGGTCGCTTGCATGCTTTTAATAATTGTAACTGGTTGACTGAATTAAAGGTGTGGATATAAATTGAGTCAGTTTGGGGTTACCACATGCTGGGCATTAGAAATAAAGCACCCAATATTGTTTAATTACGTTTTCAGGCTAAAATTCAACAGGCGGATTATGTTTATAATGGGTGAACCGCTAAAATAAACATTGTCGAATTTATAATATTGTCTTCACTCACTTGCAACCTCTGATTTAAAATCCACAGCCAGCGTGGATGACCATTTGAACTTCACAAGATTTAATGTGAAAGCTTTTATTATACAATAGATTTTGATGGCTATTTTAGAAAGCTAAATGCAAATAAATAATTGCACAATGTTAAAAATAGTACAGATTGAGGCATGTGCAATCTGAAGAAAAGACGACATGTGGTAACCCTAGTTATTTATCTTAATTGATGATTAAGCACTTTCACCTCTTTAATTGTATGACAGGAGCAGTGTCGGTGATTTATGCATTGTAGTAATCCATTATTCGCTTATTAATAATAATCATCAAATACATTACAAAAAAAAAACATGGATTGATAATTAATCAAATTTGACCAGCCTTTATTGAAACTCTGATATAGATCATTTACTGTAAATATTTACAGTAAATAATCTCCTAATAAAATAATAAATATGCAATTAGTTAATATTTTTAACTGATCAATCAAGTCAAAGATAAAAATTAAAGTTGTCTATGAAAATTAAACTAATAATAAAAGATGGATGCGATTCTTTAATTAATGTTTGCTGGTGTTGTACTTCATAGATGTTTTTATGTAGTTGGTAATTAAAAATAAAAATTATTGACCTGGAGCCATTATGGCAGGCGGTGGTCCCTGGCCTGGTTGGTTCACTATGGGCGGCTGGTACCCGGGGGGCACATACCCTCCCTGCGGGAATGCTGAGGGTGGCGGGTAGCCTCCTGGTTGGTAGCCTCCTTGTGATTGAGGCTGGTACCCTCCTTGTGGTGGAGGCTGGTACCCTCCCTGCGGTGGAGGCTGGTACCCTCCCTGCGGCTGTGGGTACCCCCCGAAGCCAGGGGACGAAGGCGGAGGTGCTCCCAGGGGGGCATAATTATGCTGGCCAGGTGGCACATAGCCTCCAGCTGGTGGCCCATAATTGGTGGATGGAGGGAAGTTTGGATATGGAGCTCCGGGTGGCGGAAGTTGCTGGTAGTTTGGATTTTGTGGCGGAGAAGCTGAAAAGTTTTAAAGCAGAATTAGTATTACAAAAAATTATCTAAAAATATATATTGTTTACCTTTGAAGCAAATGAATAAGGTGACTTAGTTTTGTCGAGTATTATTTTCCATTTTATCATACTTTACAGATGACACAAAAATTAGTTAAATATTAAAAAAATAACTGTGCTTATTTGAGATATTAGTGAATTCTTTAAAGGCTTGATGTTGTTTACTATATTTGTGCATATTAAATGGAAATTAAAAATGATAGTCTAATTAAGTAGTTTCATAGTGGTAGATTCAATAATAGTATTAGTTATACTATTGACAATTGTGAGAATGGATTATTTTTTCATTGCAATAAGAATTCACAGCAAGAATTCCAATAATCTAAACATATACTTATAGCATTTGTAGACTTTGAATTTATGGTAACGGTTTCGGTAGTTCTTAGATAAGTCGTTATGGTACAATGTGCGTCTGTCCGTGTACATACACTGATTGCGTAGAATTTGTGTTCTCTGAATGAGATATATTCATAATATCGGAAGTAAAATTTTGATATATTAATGTTTAAATTAGCAAAAATGTAATAAAAAAATATTTACCACAGAGCATGTTGGCACTGGTTAGTTTGATAAGAGATAAAAATTCTGAGTTAATAATATTATTGTACCATTATCCAAAATGTACATCATCAAATTACATTCAACTGCATAGCATTGATGATATGTACAGCATTCACTAATGACACATTAGTTGAAGTAATGATATTTCAAATGAAAAGAACATACAAATAATACTCAAATTTATTAATTTTAAAAGTGATTGGTGATTATTATTTTATGTATCTAATTGCAGTTAACTTTGATAAGTATTTCAGATTCATACAGAAATCTGATAAGTGGAGAGCATTTAATTTTAAGTCAACTTTTCGGCAAAGTGGTGTTGTCCGATAGGTCAGTACTTTTGCGAGAAAAATTAATATGCATTCATAGCCATCAGTGCTACTTCATCAATAGTAGATAAACAGGCTAAAACTTGTCACGTGGTGTTGGTGTCAAAATCAGCGTGAGCTGCGTTATTGTGCAATATTTAATTGTTTTTATTATTATTACGTTAAAGATCGAATGAAAGATTAAAATGAGTATATATTACATAGAAAAAATGCTGTTCAAAATTGAATGCTGCGCAGATGAAGCAGACACAAATTGGTGATGTTAAATTTGATGACGGTTTATTTTTTTTATGAGTTTCTTTATTATTTCAAAATAATTCAATAAATAGCCTTTATACATAAACTAATATCAAACATACACGAGAATATAAAAAGGAAACAAAAACAGCGACAGTTTGCCATCTCTTTTTAAAAATAAGCAAGTAGATATTTTGAAGCAGTTGCAGCAACAACCACCTTATTTATGAACATAAGTTTTTTACAAAAAAGACAGTTCACACAATCTCCGTTACCAAAATGCAAATGATAGTCTCATGGTGTACATTTAAAATATGAGATAAGAATGTATATACAGTAATAAAAAAGTATATTATCAAGAAGATAAGGAGCAATGTTTGAAAAAGCAAAAAATAAAAAAATTTGATATTTAGTCAGATGAAAAATGAATTCAGATTTTGAGATTAAATAAGAATATTTAATGAAAAAAATATATATTTACCGCCATATGGAGGATACCCTTGGTCCATTCTGCAAAATAATAAATATAAATTAATGTAAATTATTTTTATAATGTTATACTCAAACTGATACTGAATATTTAAGTAAATGAATTTCAATCTATACAGAAACAACAAGCAAAGCTGACCATGTGTATTAACTACATTCATCACAGCCACAGCATAAGCATATTTAGGGCTTAAAGTGATGCAGGTATATTGATTTAGGATATTAAAAATATAATATATACTTTAAGGGTATACTATGCAGATCCAAATAGCATAATTTACACAGTTGAGCAACTATTGTTTCTGTATTTATAAATGTATTTTAAAGCAAATAAATATTTCACGGAAGTAAATAATTTTAGATACACATTAATTTATTTAAGTTGTTTACAATATTCAAGTTTTATAAATGGTGTGAACAGCAATTTTTTTAGTATGTACCAAGGCCACGTCAACAAATTGCTTTTGATTTTAAACCATACAATAAAACTAACCTTGTTCAGTAATTAATGTTATGGTTTTAAAAATTAAATACCAAATTAATATCAAACTAATGCAAATATTTTATTTTTGTTTATCGCAGAATTGTGAAGCCTTTTTCACAATAATTAAAAGTTCTGTTATGAATGCACGCAATTAGTATTGGATGTACTCCATTGGTTAATTATCTCTGCTATTGATGCAGAGACAAGACCAGCTAGGCAGGACATGCGGATAAGTTTGCAAAAGAAATAAACTGCAGTAAAAAGAAGATGAAAGCAGCAACAGTATTGGTGCTTCCAATGTCCCCAGTTGTATTAACTGATAGGTGTTCACTGAATTAATGGTTAACCAGTTAGGCAATTATAACAATTTTGTAGTGTATACTAACACATTATAATGAAATAAAGGAACTTATTGTAATTGCAGTAAGTAGTTAGAATAATGAGAAACTCAACAGATGAAACATAAAATAACATTTAAAAATACTTTGACATTTTGCGGCTTTTTAGCAGTTTGTGTTGATTGAGAAGACTGGCATTGGCTGATTGACTGTGCCTGAAATGCATTTGGTAAATGTTTTATTATATTGAATTATCATTTCTTAATTTCAAACAATGATGAAATAAAATGTAGTATAGATGGAATGACATCATTATCAGGATAAATAACGCCATATTTTATTATTGAGATTTAAGGCTATCTGAAGATTATTATTGATGCTGTATGAACTGGTGGCACTGAGTTCAGAGCTATTTAAGGAAAAAGTGATAAAAATCAAAATATGAATAATTGTTTATTGAATGCTGATAAAATATAAAAAAACGTAATCAAGTAGTAGTAGCTCACCTGAAAATGTGCTTAAAATTGATGCTTAACCACACCCAATATCTTCAAAAAGGTGGGCCGGTTTTTTAATATTTTGTGAGTATATTTTTAGCCGACGAGCTGACCAACTCCCCGCGCAGACAAAACTGTCAGACGACTTTGCGCTTGAATCCTAGATGGCACAGCGGGCTCATGTCAAATGCTTCGAGTAAACGTCGCGGATGCGTTCCGTTCGTCGCTTTGACGCTGGCTATAGCAACCATTCAAGCAATGTTATCAAACAGCTATTATATTATTCTCAAATAATTAGACAACAAAAAACAACATTTAATAATAATCGCTAATTGTTCGTATAATTTTAAATTATAACTGCCATGTAATAATAAAATGATCGCTTTTCAACAAATGAAAAGGCAGGCTCAAAGCGTTGTACGAAACGTTTTTCATTGTGCTCGTGAATGCAAAAAATGTTACAAAAATATACCCGTTTAAAATTAGCAAATATAAAATTCATTTTAGAAATTCAGTAATGCTTAAAGATATAATTGAAATTGAATATTTGTTTTTAATAATATTTTGTAATTACAATGCAATTTTATGTATTAATTTTGATGTTTGTATTTTTACTAAAAAAATGTCATGTTGATAATACGGCTAATAATAATATCGAATAGTTTCATCGAGATAAATATTTTTTTAAGTAAAAAAAATCATTGCTCTATAGTAGTAAAATATGTAATCTTCGAATACGTAAGAGTCAAAACGAACATTCATTCTTGAAATTATTTATTAATTTGAAAAAAAATAACCGGAAAGTTATAAAACAATGAATATATATTCGATATTTTTTATTGACCAAGTATTTCGTAAAAATTGGTATTATATATTGAAAAATAGTCACTCGGTTGGTCTGTTGTTGAAGATTTGTTTTGATTGTTAGTGCAATACGTCGGCACCGCGGCGCTAGCGGCTTCCGATGCTAGTGTTGGTCCTGCTTCTAGGAGCCCCCCCCTCTCTCCCCCTCGGCCCCCTCCAGCTCCCCCCGCCCCTCCCCGCCGCTCCCCGCCCCTCCCCGCCCCTCCCCGCCCCCGCTCCTCCCCTGACGTCCCCGGCCCTCGGCGCGACTCGTCAGTCGAGTAAAATGGCGATACGAGGTAACAAGTAGTGCTGCAATGGCAGAAGTCACTCTGTTTGGGCTTTGTTTTTTGGCCAACGTGTTACTCGCGAGTGCCCTGGACGCTTCAAATGTTTTCATTAAACTGCTTCACTCGAATTGGTGACGTTAAATTCGACCGTCCGGTGTCATAAGAGTTACGAAAATGCGCGATTTCAAAGTCGTCGTGCTGGGCTCGGGTGGGGTTGGGAAGAGTGCGCTGACCGTTCAGTTCGTGTCCGGATGCTTCATGGAGAAATACGATCCCACGATCGAGGACTTTTACCGCAAGGAGATCGAGGTGGACAACTCGCCGTGCGTGCTCGAGATCCTGGACACGGCCGGCACGGAGCAGTTCGCGTCCATGCGAGACCTGTACATCAAGAACGGGCAGGGCTTCGTGGTGGTGTACTCGCTGACCAACCACCAGACGTTCCAGGACATCAAGCCCATGAAGGAGCTGATCACGCGCGTGAAGGGCAAGGAGCGCGTGCCGATCCTGCTCGTGGGCAACAAGGCGGACCTGGAGCACCAGCGGGAGGTGCCGGCGCCGGAGGGCGGCGCGCTGGCGCAGATGTGGGGCTGCCCCTTCGTGGAGGCCTCCGCCAAGAGCCGCACCAACGTCAACGAGATGTTCGCCGAGATAGTGCGCGAGATGAACTTTAGTCCCGAAAAGGAGAAGAAGAGCTACTGCTGCTGTACGGTGCTGTAGGTGCTCGGGGACTCCGCGCGGCTCCTCCGTCTCCGACGCGTACCATTGTCCAATCGCGGTGCTTTATCAGATATTTTCATACGTTTAGTGGTAATTTTAATCTTTCTACGACGCTTTCCCCTCCAGCTGCCCCGCGCCGCGCCGGACTGGCTTTGCTCGCCCCGCGCCCCGCGACACCCGCGACACCCGCGACACCCGCGACACCCGCGACCCAACGATTTGACGAAATCGAGTATGTTTTGAATGTATAGTAATTATTTTTTAAGAAATGTATATAATATGATGTAATCTTGTCGATGATAGTGTTCTAAATGGTCTGTACGTGTTTCTATTCGGTCTCCGTGGCCGCCGCTCGGCCGGCGGTCGTGTGAATAATGCAAAATCCTCAAGAGTGAATGTGATCATCAATATTTTACATAAAGTTATCAATGTTCGAATGAGTTCGACATGCGCTGAAGACTCGAAACGTTTTTATATGCAATAGTTATAAACGAACGGAACAAACGAAGCCATGTCGCAGATTGTATGTCGGCGTGATTGTGTTAAAAAGTCTACCAGGATTTGTGATATATACGTATAATAAATATCTTTAATAAAAGTTTTAAGTGGGAGAATAATAAGAAGTGAAGTTTTATTCCATGAAATCCAGGTAATCTACTTCCATTATACTACATAACTACACGCACAAGCGCGACGAGAATGACACCACTAACAAAACACGGCGGACCTGTCAGACTCCGCCGACCAGAGGGGACCTCCTCCCGACTTATCGCATTCTTTCAATCGACACTTCTTCCAAACCGCCCAGACACGCTCACCTATTGTTTATTCCGACCATTTTACTGAGAACTTACTTACTTCATTGTGCATTTATTTCTGTGAAATCGGGTGGAGTGCAATCGTTAATTTTGGTTCGTCATCTGCTGCGGAATATTATGGCAAACCCTAACGTCAGAATGATAGGTTATGTTTTTTTTTTGCTGATCAATTTCCTGGTTTTGCCTGGCCACAAGGACGGCGCCGATGCTATTCTGTGTCAGACTGCTCCGAGTGAGTGTCGGCAGCCCTCGCCCGGCGCCGGTCGGATGAGCCGGTTCCGCGGCCGGGACACCGGTTCGAGTCCCGGCGGGGCCGAGAGAATATCAATTCGCTTTTCTTCTCGGCTCGGCGCGGTGCTCGCTTCGTGTCGGGCTCGTCGCCTGCCGGGACTCTCCTCGGAGATTCGTACAGCGGATGTGTTGGAGCCCTCTGTGACCGACTTGCAGCCAACCGAATAGCGTCTAGGCAAAATCGTAAAAAAAATACCTCCAACAGAGTTGGCTGATTGCGTTGTCGCGATGCGTGATGCATTTTTGCAAGTCAATCGGGTTGATAGTTTCCTCATTGATAGTTTCCCCTGAGTGTATTTTTGCTGTACCTGCCGCGGTGTACCTGTCCGCACCTGTCTGTGCCGTCTTTGGCCATTGCGATGTATGACTCGCCGCACGGAACGTACCTGCCCAGCCTATTATATATTATACTGCAAGGGGAATGCTCTTTACAGTTTTTTTTTTATTGTTTTGCATAAACCGAATGCGATGCAAGTAAATTGGTGGTGCAATACCTGTTTGTTCCGATGTAAACAATTTTGCCCCAGCCGTTTGACGGCAGTCCCCCTGTCGAGTCGAGAACGGCATGAGGTTGCACATTTCAGTGCTCGCAAAGCTCTAGTGGCTACCCAGATGGATAATTATCATCTCTCACTTTCGTTTTGAATTAGCGCCAGGGAAATTTCCAATACAATTTCTATAATTGCCGCTATCCAATTTCGATAATAATTGCGGCTCACAATGTTGCCCGGCCGACTGACTATTCAATTTTTGTTGCACTGATAATCCAATTTTGATCACTCGACTTTTCGAGATAATGACAGTGTCCGCCCGCTTGTGAAATGTTTTAATATTCCCCCGCGAAACTCGCTAAAACATCCAATAAGCTGATAATTTAATTAAAAGTATTTTACACGCTATACAGACGACGTAGCCTGTCGTCGAGCTTATCTTGTACTCCAAATTCGCAACCTATTTATTTTCTTGCGCCTTGACATTGCCGCTACACAAAAAGCTTCCCATTACTGGCATATTGCCGAAAGCTAGAACGCCAGTCGGAACAATTTATCGCGATAAAGTTCAGCAAGGAAAACATTGTATTGCATGAAGAATGTGGGGTCTGTATAGGATGCCCCTTTGTGTTCGCGGTGCATTCACTAAATCGACTGATTTTTTAGCGTGCCCAAAAAAAAACGGACCTGGCGAGATGATGTCTTCTCGGGACCGGACCCGGAGACCCTGAAATCACAGTTCCTTCTGAATTGGCCGCTATTGCGGTCTGCAGAGGTCAGGTGCACGCAGTACTCGCTATGTAGGCCACGCTTCGACCTTGGATTTGCCTATTGCCTAGATTCTAACGGAATCGGCCTAAAAGTCGATCCACTCGTTTTCGTAACATTTTCATGGGGAATTCCGGTGACCGAATCTCCGCAATGCTGCCGTAGGGCGCGACTTATAACTTGATATTTTTGAGTCAACGATTTCACTGTGGACTGCCGCGTGACGCCATCATTGCATTTTAAAAGTAGTTAATTAGAAATTTGAACCAGCCTCGAGGCAAATTTAGCACATCGCTTCCGATAACGCCTGTCAACCGACTGAGAATATTGCGAGTAATTTATTTTCGTTTGTTGTCGCTTATGTGAGTGTCCTCAGCTAATAAGATGTTTGCATAAAAAATATGCAAATGGAGGCCGAGATAGCCGACCGGAGAAATTAGCATCTGCGCCGGGACTGACGCAGCCGCCAGCGAAAAAAAAGATAAAGCCAACTCGATGTCTCAGTTGTCGGCTCTGATAAAGACTGGCGTTTCGTGCTAATTACGCAAGCGTTTTTCTTCTCATATCAATTAGATTTATTACATTATTTTTCATCTCAAAATTCATGTACCCATTAAGAAATTTAGTCCACGATAGTTGCAAGTCTGTTGTTGTCAAATATCACTTGCACCGAAACCTGAGAACTCGATCGTAAAAATAGGAAATTACTTGTGTGTGTCGTAGAATATTAGTAGATTTTTCTCAAATCAAATAATGTAATAAAATTGAGAGAAAAAAGCATTGCTGTTGTTAATCGAAATTCTTGACGTATTTGTGATTTATGGTTACCTAATTCACATTTGTAGAATCTGCGCAAGTAAACATTTTAAAGCATGAAAAAAAAATTATTGTTAAAGAAATTACAAAAAAAAAACCATTTCAATGAAGTTAATGTACATTTTTTATGGGTTCTTAACATATTATACACTTGCGTTCTTAATCGGCAAATCCGAGAGTATTAGTTATCGCCATCGTAATTTAACTTCATAATTATTTTTTTTCTTCATATGCTTAAATGGCGTCCATGCATACAAATGACATCTCACACGAAATGGATAAAATATTGGTCAACTGTTTTATTAATGATTATAATTATACTATGTGGAGTTATGTGCGATTACTTACCACAAGGTCAAATCTCCGAGTGGAATAAACATTTTCTTGGGCCGAATCGCTTATGATCCCATAAAATTCGTTATAAAGATATTTTGCCGTTACGCATTTCGAGAATACTTATATTCCGTTTTTATTGGATTTAAATTGCTAAGATGTTTGCGTGATTTGTATGCTATTTTATTCATTGAGGAATAGTTTTTTTTTTTAATAAAAAATAAAACACCTTTGTTCTCGTCAAACGCGAAATGCTCTAGTGTGTCTGAGTAGTATGCGACTGCTTCTACTGCTTCTTCCTTTGTTGGTGTAATTTTTATTTTTTCTTGCTTCCATCGCCTTTTGCAGTACACAGAACGTTCAGTGCCACGGCGGCATATCTAAGATAGGCTTTCAAGCATGGGATTCTCCAGGCTGTGGAAGTCGTTGCGCAGCAGGTGGTGCACGGAGTCGGCGCTGGTGCGTCTGCTGTCCATCTCGCGGATAATCAATTAGTAGTCAGCGTGTCGCAGAACTACTTTATATGGCCTTATTAACGGCCAGTCGCAGAGGAAAACATCCATAACCTGTCTCTCTCGTGAGCCCTTGAAATTATTATACAAAACCGTGGTATATTTACTATAATGCATAAATTTACATGTATATTTTAACATTTAAATGCGATTAGGTTTAGATCCATTTGTAGTGTTTTCGTTTACTCTTTTAATAATAAAATCATCGTAATTGAAATTTTCAATTTTTGATGCTTAGTCTTGTTCAATTTAGAAACTTTAATAGATTTGCAAAAGTGTTGCAAATTAAACTCTTGGATATGATTTTTTTTATATTTTTTCAATTCAAAGCTTTTCCATTTGATTTTTTTAGTTGAAAACACTGCACCATTTAAAAATGATTTACAAAATAGTCCCAATTCCCATCTCCGACACTATCTTATCTACGCTTCGCAACAATTTCTATTTGAGATATTTTTTCTGCATAAATCATTTTGCTCGAAACTCCACTCGTTCGCGAGCGAGAAACATGGCGCTAAGCACGTCTCGCATGATTTACAATAAAAATGTAAACACGGGTTTCTCGTTGTCAGCCCGGTGGTTTTTTTTTTTTTTTTTTTCTTCTTCATCAATGTTTGCCCACGTCAGAGCGTTTGCATCGAGCCAATACGACTTGCTAACAGGCTGTTTACTGCAATCCGGTAACGTTGCGTATCGCCTTTTGCTGATAGTTCAAATTCGCAAGCGTCGAGTTGACCTCCCATGGGGGGAGACAACAGCGACCCCTCGAACCGTTGAACAATTCATCACATTTTTAAAATAGTATTTTTCCCATGGTACGTGATAAATAATTGTAAACGGTTGTGAGCGCTTGAAAACTTAAATTTTTAGACTCGCACAGTTTATGGACGCGCGAAGTACTTGTGATAGTTGAAAACTAGTATTTAATGATCACAAGATGAATTCGGTATTTAGACCTTAGACATTATTCTCGTTGAATGTTTGCTCTGGTGTTTTTTTTTATTTTTTATTGCTTTATAAGTGTGCTGACAATAGACGCCAGCGTCTGTCGGCCATTCTGGTTATGTCACCAATAACTAGATGTCCTAATCTGCGTGGGCGAATTCCTCGAGCGCGGCTGCTCCGTTATTAAAATAATTACTCGCCGCGCTTTCGACTGTCGTCCGCCGGTTCCGATAAGGCGCCCCGGGGTCAGAGTTCATATTAATTATAGTAAATTTTGTCGCCGAGCAATGAAAACGTCACGACGCTCTGGCCGGGAAGTCGCCCCGCCAGAGTCCGTGGCACGCAATTCGACTCCAAGCTGGTAAATCAGGCGACATTAACCACCGCTGTTTTTTTTTTTTTTTTTTTTTTTTTTTTTAAATATTATAAACGTTTCACAAAATGCTAGCTGAGGTGTGTAATGACTCACTTTGGCGTGTGATGTAGTTATTTTCGATCGCTTTACTCGGTTTTTAGTATCACGATCGCAGGCGTTCATTTTGGCTCTCTTGCTTGGTCTTTCACTCGTCGACAGCACGAAATAGACATCATTAACACAAACTTCTGTTATTTTATCATTTACTTTCCACAAAACGTCGATTATGGGTGAAGACTCATTTGGCATGTGATGAAGTTATTTTTTTTGCATTCATTCATTCTGGATCGCCTGCTTGTTCTTTCAATCGTAAATAACACGAAAGAGACAATTTTGACAAATTTTTTTTGTTAATTTATCATAATTTTTACAAAATGTCATTATGATCAGTCTGGCGCTTCATCAGCCAGCTCATCGAGGCTACATTCTTCTCTTCTTGCAACACGCTGTTCTGGAGTTTCATTCTCAGGTATATTGTAGAAAGCATGTCCTTTCCTCTTGTAGACTATATATTATACATGTTTAGCTCATTATCACTATACATAAATAAATTAAAATTATTTCTCTATAGATTCTTCTAAACGTTTTTATGGCTGTTGTGCATAAATATATTTTTTAATATCTTGTTCCACGAATACATCGCAGCTCAATATCAATATATCACGTTAAAGTTAATGTCGTATTTTATATAGGTTAAATTATTTTTTTACCTGAATGAAAAAAATACTGTACAATTTCCAGGCCAGGAGGAAACTCCTACTGAAATATTTGCATATTAAAAATAGGTGTCGTCTCGTCTGGCTTCTGTTGGATTGGGTCAAGACCACCTCGTAGAAAAGCTGCGAACGCTGCTAAAAATATCGGTGAATACGAAAGCGCGTTTTTCGCCGCCGCCCGCGTCCGGCAGAGAACGGAAGAACTCGCAGATTGTTCAACGCGTGGGGGCAGCTGCCCGCGGCACTCGCTTCACTCACAGTGCAAGTGTTCACCTTAATATGGAGTAATACAAATTAAACCAGTCTGTCGTGGATTAGAAATATTAGTATTTAAATTGAAATTTGTAATGCTGAAATCTCCTTCTTTTTTTTTTCTTCGTGAGAATGTGTCGGAAGGGTCCATTTGACAATGGTAAATTTAAAAACCAAATTATGGAGCGATATTTATTGTTGGATATAACCAATGATTTCTCATTTTCGCCGGTGGATTTTCAAAACATTATCATTAAAATCAAGACAAACCATCTTGATTAAATTCGTATGTTTAAAAACATAATTTAGAGTATTGCTTGTATGGGCCACTGCGTTGTATGTATAGCTACGGCTGCGATTGTATCAATTGCATTTTTTTTTGTGCCGCTAAAATATTTACTGGCGTATGTATTACGCTATGAAGATATTAAATACAACAATCAATATTCGAGGCGAGTCCATTATTACGATATCAGTGTAGAAGTCACGCTTCAGTATTTGTAGTCGGAATAAAAAAATATACCGACGGCTAACAAGCTGCTATGTCTGCGTTGTTTTTTTTTTTTTTATTTTTTTTTTATTTATATAATGGCGTGCGGTAATTTATTATAAATTAAACCACCCAGACCCTTTTCACAGCGTGATAAATGATAATGTTCTTCTTTTATTCCCCGTCGCCACCGTGACGCACTCCGCACTCACGTGGCCGCCGACCTCGGACAAAGAAGCACCCATCGAACGCGAAACTATATCGGTTCATAGCGAATGCTAAGTTGGAGAGGCTCGGGTGTATTTCAGGCTGAGGGAACCAACTCGAGATGTCCGCTTGGCTTTTATCGAGTAACACTCGTCGGTCCACGGCTGGACCACGTGATACCAGAAGAGAAAATATTTTGCCTTGCGCGTGAAATATTTATTATATTAGAATACATATAATACGGAAGTGGTACGACCTTACTGTGCAGCCAGTACGAGCTTACTGAATTTTAATCATGTCTATTTTTCGGATTGAACGTCAATCAGATGCGTTTTTATTATATTATTACTAATTTTTCTGAGAATTTCTTTAATCATCTTCTATGTGTGAACTAATTCCTAATCATATTAGTAATAATATAATAACCCCGTAATGGGTAATAAATACGCATCTGATTGACGTTCAATCCAAAAAATAGACCTACGTATATGATGGTGAGCGTCTTGGCTAAATTAATAGATTTTAAAAGTAATGTCCAGATGCGATTAAAATCGCTTCACTTGTTACTTTGTTTAAAAACTCCAGTGCTTGCAAATCACTAAATATTGGTTGGCCTGGGCACATTGGTTCATATGTAGAGTATGATTGTTAAAAATTCTCGATTAATGGATGTGATTCGTTGGTACAAGGGTCAGTACACCTGCCATGCAAGCCTGGGGATGTGGGTTCAGATCCCACAAAAATCACGATGATATTTTTCTGAGAATTTCTTTAATCATCTTCTATGTGTGAACTAATGTGCCTAACCATATTAGTAATGAATTATAATCAGTATTAGTGCATATTATTCACATTTCGTGTTGATTGCGTTTGCAAATTTTGATAATTCAGTATCATATTAAATATAATTTTGAATCAATGAACATGCAATATTATGATATGTACTTTTGATAGCAAGTGCGTGGTAAAATTATCCGAATTCAATTTAGCAGTACAGAATCGAGGTTTTTATAATAACTTCATATCGTACGTAGCTTACGTGATTTCAATAAAATGATTCATTGCGTGCTTTCTCGTGTCTTCTATGGTTACATTAGATGTATTTTTCGTTAGCGACCTTCTAGCCGCCTCGCATGGCATCCTGCCATAAAGCCGTCTGATAATCCACAGACGGCCTAATCAAATGTAGGAAGTGCGGAAAATAATACAATCTGGTTTCCATTAGGCGGCGCGTTATTCCTACTCGATGCGTCAATCCTAATCGAATAGCAAGAAAATTATCTTCTATCTGTACGCAAACGTGCTGGATTTTCTCATCAGGGTTTTACCGAGAAAACCCGATATTATTACGTTTCACTTAGTACGTTTTTATTTACCAAGAACGTTGGATGTTCGATTACGTTTCTACTAGCACTAATTAAGTATATGATTATTTACTATATTCATTTATATTTTAAAACACGTGTCGGTATGGCAACTTCAATTTACACTTCACGTTTTATTAGTAGCAATATCAATAAATTTGATATTGTACGTAGGTGTTGATATTTCGAAGTCAACACAGAGTTCCTTCTTCGGGTCGCATAACGCAATTTTCAACACGCATTTCAACAATGTTAAGCATTAACCATCGTTGGTAATGCGCCACGTGGCGTGCTATTAAATTTTGCACGCCGTAGATAACAAGTTTACTTCAACTCGTTAAACACGATCGCTGCGGATAAGAACAGATAAAAACTGCTTTATTTAATCTTTTAACGGATATCCTCATAAGTTCTTTAGTCACTTTTGTGCAAGCGTTACCTAATTTTTAAAAAAACGATCTATATCATTTTTAATGTTAGATTCTAAAACGTGTAGAAGTGTTTAATAATAGCTTTTTTGCCCTATCCAATTTCATACAGCATTAGGGTAATAAATTCACATATGAAACTGTAGTCTAACTGATTGGTCAGAGCACATTTTTTTGAGGATTTTTCTCGTTTCATGTGTGAATCAATTACGATTTTATACAGTGTAAATACGGATTCATTAAAATAAAATATTTTGTACCAATATGCTATGTCAATTGACAAACTGAAACATACCAAGTCTAGTTACGTAAGTCACGCGGGATTTCTGAAAGGTCGATCAATGAGTTCATAAAGCATCGTGTTGACTTGATCGCATGTAGCTAAACATTATTTGGGTATTTGGCAGCTTGTCGAGTATTGTTTTCGTCGATTCGAGATTCAGTGACATCCGTTAGGACGGACGTCGAACCGGTGAACTCCGAGAGAAGACTCGAAGAAAAACCACCGAGGCAGCAAGCTCATGTTCACAGCTCTGTCTCTTTTTATTCAACTTTTTGTGGTATTCGGTTATGCCGCTAATAGAAAATAAAATTTCAATAAGTTGTGTGCTAATGTTTAACTGTTATTTAGAGAAGAAAAAATAGAATGTACTCTCCATCTCTATACACATAATCAAAGGTTGAGAAGCAAGCATTCCTATCACATCCAATAGTACCAACCGCAATACTAAAAAGTTACACGAGGTGATCAGTAAAAAAAATGTACGTTAACTCATCCATTGATTATAATTACTTATCGATAGTTGATTAATTATTTAATATTTTTTTGTCGATTACACCTGCTGGCAATTTCCATTAGACTTAAGCGTGGACGTTCTAAGCCCAATCGAACTCTTTTTTTTAGTATCAACGTATTTATTGTGTTTTGGTATCCGTTTTGGAATATTTGCATTAATTTATCTATAAAGAATAAACAATGAATAGGTCGTTACATGAAAACTTTCAGAAAAGCCTGTATATTTTTGAGGTGATTGTATTGTCTTTGGTGTTGCTTTGTTTGTGCTCTAAATATATAATAAAACTGTTATCAACAATGTTAGCAGTAACTGTAAACTAAATGTTATCCATTTTGGATGTATTTCGCTTATTGTTGAACCTTGTCTTCGACGAATCTGGCTAACCAAGCAAGCAATCAATCTGATAAGTCCGCGTTACTAAACCAAAGTCAAAGATGACTTTCTAAAAAATGATAATGGTGAATTCATAGAATCTTGAAATCATGATCTTCTCCGGTTGTACCTGCCCGGAGAAGCGTCCGCAAAGAACACCGGCTCACCGAAAGTCAACGAAAATATTTTATCTCGGTCTTGATAGCCGACATGACTGTATCGTTTCAACAAGATGAATGCAACACTATTTAGTTTTTAGCCAGGCCTGCTCATGCTTGGTACGATTTCTAGTTGTTTGAGCAACGGTTTGTTGACTACACCACCTATTGTCAGGGACGCACTTTTTCTAATGACCGAATTAGCCTGTGCGCTTGAATTTGCGCGCGCGAAAATTTGACCTAGCGGATCATGCAAATCGAGCACGACAATAAAAACCAAACTAATACGGCGGGATATTTCGTAAGTTTGAAAAAAGCTTGCGTTACAATCTGAAACATATCGCAACTGAAGTACTCGGCGAACTCTAAAGTTATTTAATTTATAATGTGTATATATTTTACTCGACTACGCTTAGCGGCAAGGTGTGATTTACTATCAGCGTGTAGCCGCCGGCGTCAGCGGGTTAACTTGTGCATCTCGGGTACTCATGACGATGACTAAACACATGTTGAAACCCTCCGGACCCCCCGAAGGCAAATAGACCACCAAGGTCCGCCTTAGTTCCGTCGTGCTCGCATATGGCGCAGGAGAGTGCCCTTTTAAACCAACAAAGCTCGGTTACTTGCACTTCGAAGAGATCAGGAGACGACACGAGCTAGAGCCATGGAGCATGAGCCAAAGCCAGCTCGAGGGCGGGTCTGCTCCTGCTGCAGACAATGTCCCCGCCGTGCCTTGTGAAACAGCTCCGGCCGCAATCGCGTGCTGATTACTGTGTTTGCCGAACTCGTGTGAATTCGCGACCATTGTTCGGCTAACTCGATTATTTCCATTATTTTGATTGTCTGTTTCCCGGGGATTCGAGCATAAAAGCATTTTTTTTTTGTTTCCTATTCCATATCGCATGGATTTCGGCTTATCTTGTGTGTATTAGATGAAATTGCACGTATTATTACTGTACTCGCATAAAACATCGGCCGCAGTGTTGCGCAACGTTTCGCCGCTGCGATTTGTTATTTCGATACAGCTAGCAACAATAAAAATTAATCTATTTAATCTAAATCGATAAATAAATATACACATCATGATTTTAACTAATCTCTTGTTACGTTGAACTTTATCATTTTTATTTATTGCTAAAATCGTTCATTTCGATTTCTAATCATTCGGGTTCCTTGTCCTATTTATTTCTTACCTTCGACGTGACAAGGAAGTCGTCGGTATATTCTACTGGCATCAATATGTGAATATTTGTTCACCTCGTTATCGCCACTTCTTCCTTCAAACACTTATATTCACGCTCGAAGGGCCACCGGATCTTTAATCCGCTTCGAACGGTAACGTTGACCTTACGCGAGGTTTAGACACGCTAAGAACTGTGATTTCATCACAAGTACTTTGAATATTTATTCGCTCAAGTAATGTAAAATATAAACCGCGTAGGTTCTAAGTCGTCGAGAGCCAGCATAGCATACATTGTATACTCTTGTATTTCTTGCTTTTACGGCGGAATATGAGAAGTGTATATATCTCCTTAAACGCCTTCAAGCTTGCTAGGTGACATGTGTCACCATGGGGTATACATTGTTTTTTGATCGGCAAACCTCCGGAATAGCTTCAGGCGATATCACTTTTCAGTAATCTTTCTGGCGAGTCGTCAACGAAATCTCTCCGGTTTTACTTTACCCGGTGGCTCGTCTGCGAATCATCGAGTCCCTCGGAGCTGTTCTCTCGCGGCCACTCTCGTTTTCGGGCAGATCAGAGGCGAGCGAGATAACCAGTCGGCCGCGCGTGGGTGACAGCCGCGAGCCTCCCCGCCTGCAGCCGGCACTGACGGCACTGACGGCACTGACGGCACTGGCCGCCACTTCCGCGTCTAGTGCCACTCCACCAGCGGCACTAGCCTCGAGATGTGCCGCCGCACTGTGCGCCCGGCCATTCGTATCCTTGCCTCGAAAAACTGGATCTATTTCATTGAGCTCAGTTTTTCTGCGCGTACTGAAATTTAGCCTTTGATATTTAGTGGTAAACCACTGACGATGAGGGAAAAAAGTTAAAAGAACACTATCTTGAATTATTGTAGTTTTGAAATACACGAAACGTTAACACAATACCATCTTAATCGTCGACATGCATACAGAGTTATATCGGCAATCTAAAGTATTTTTAAATATTTATATTGAACAATCATACGAGTAATTAATTAACATATACATATATTTTTTAGCAATTTTTATATAGTTACAACAAGTTATGTTGTAAATGACACAATTAAATAGCGTCATTTCTGAATGCGTTATTTTCCTTTGACTAAACTATTACTTTTTGCTGAACACCCATTGCAGAGACCTAAAGAAGGTTTAACTCTACAACCCAGAAGTACAAAACCTGTAGATACATATAGTAAAAATATGTAAATTTATACTTAGTAATTATAAAACGTCTGATAAGATTTAGTATCTGTAGGAATCCTTTATTTATTGGGAGCGCAGACGCGTCGTTCCAGGTCAAGCAGATAAAATTTCTTCGGCCAGGTTTTCGTCTCGTTTCGTCGCCCGAGTTTCTCCCATTCGAGTGAAATGATTAATTGCATATTTACAGTCAATTTGAATAAGTGGCTGAGCACCGTCATGCAATTGATTTGTGAACTCGGCGCGGCGATGGTGACTTTCGAATGTGCCGAATGGGATATGCTCGCGCCCTACATCTCTGCACCTCTGGTGGCCGCTCACGCTGCCATTGTTTTTCGATTTGCCGGACTAATGGACGATACTTCACAGCCGAATTCGATCTTTTCTCTTTCGATCGTTGCAACGTTTCTTTTCGATTTCGTTCGTTACATCTCGGATTCACGCGAAGCCGGAATGAAAACGGTAAATTAATTCAGTTACTTCGATTTAAGTTGTTTTGCACACGACTAGTTTTCTGTCCGAACCGTGACCGGCTTTTTGTGATACTTGTGGTACTCAAGGTTTTAGTGAAGTTTCGGTGTACAAAACGACTATGTTAAAATGCACCTGGTTTATAAAAAGGAAAAAAATCAACTAATTGAAAGAATTTTTAATTTGATTGTGCGAGGAATATTATAACCTGACAGATTTAAGCACCTTTTCAGAGCCAACAGTTATAAATGTTGCACCTAACTCCTGAATAGTAGTAACGGTTTAAATGTTTATAAGATATATTATACCTCAATGGATTGAGTGCACATTAGTTTTGTATTATTTTTTTTAACAGATGAGCAGTTGTGCTATGATGATATATCTTTGGATTTATAGTTTTTTTCCAGTCAACAAATCTTGATTATAGTATTATTATCATTTTTAAAAGCCGTTAGTATAATCTTCTTAATATTGCTAGCATACGAACTTTTATTTATTACACCTACTCGTGAAATAAAATTTAAAAAAATATTCAAAAGAAGTTAATGCAGTGGTTTACTCATTCATTTTCTATGACTAGATTGTATAGAATTTGATATACGAGTTTGAAGCTTAAAATTTATTGTCTCTAGATTCAACTGTATTTTTCACAACGGGGCTAGTCACCTAAGTATTATTTCATTTCAGGTTATGAATTTTGCAGAACACGTTTAATATATTTTTCGAGTAAAACGTTTTTACTCTTTGTGATTTTCTTTCATTAGTTATCTGATTAAACCTAAAACTTTGGCCATCTCTTCGAAGGTTTATTAAACATAATTATTATGTTTTGCACGTCTTCCCTGATGACTAAAGGCCTCTAAACACGTAGCAACAAATCGTATAGCGTTCTACTTTGCGTTGCTTATTTAGGCAAAACCATAAAAAAAAAACACCCACAATAAAGGGACGCTATTGACTAGCTGCAATTTGGTGGCATAATTTGTTGCTACAAACTATTCATTGCTGTGTTTTATACCGTCATATTTCGTATTTTATCATGTTCTTTATAGTTTTGTAGTGATGTCTTATATTTGTCATATTAACGTCCTTTGTACGATTTGTAATTTTTTGGTTCACTCTGTGTTCATGGTTTTCTAAGGGGAGTGTAGTAAGTGTAGTGGTTCCCCGGGTCTATGAGCACTGGTTCAGCACGAGTATATGCTTAGTGAAATGGTTGCCTGCCACCTCTGGGGAGAGGCACATGATGAAGATACGGTCTGTCATAATTAAGTTAGTTGTACGATGAGGCTCAACTCCTTCGTGTTGCGGAAGGCTTTCTTCGGGTTCGACTGCGTGGCTCGTTGACCTTTTTTTAATAGGCTTGCCCCTCGCAGTTCTGAGATGACAGTTGCGGGTCCCTGGCCAGGCTCGCGTGGGCTGACCTGCCTCAGCCCACCGACCACAGTTTCTGGTTGACCCGCGCCAGCGCCTGGAGACCTTGGGCATCGACAATCAATCAATCGATTTCGCTGTGTGGCAACACCACATTGCATAATGTACAAGGAAATTATTCCAAGTAATGAAATATGTTTATATCCGAGTTCGCGCCTACGCCGACGCTTTTTGTATCTTAGTTTTGTTTCTATTAGGTCTTATTATTGAGGAGACGGGTTTTTGTATCGCCGGTATATGAAGTAGCTTTATAATTCAAACACGGTTTGAATTAATGGATCGTAATAGCGTTTTTTTTTGTTTTTGTTGTTTTGTTTTGACGCTGAAGAAAACGCTTTCGTGTGGCGCGGTAACCGCAGCGGCTAGGCGGTAACGAAACCGCTGGAATAATCCCAATTTATTACAGCGGGAATTCCATGAATAAGAATTAACTTTTATGCGGAGTAAACGAAAAGGTAATTAATTGCCGTGATTTACTCAGGGTTGTGCAGTCGGAGATGAAAGCGTCTCCGAGTAGGGGGCGTAAAAATAAATTCACATCGATTTAAATTTATGTTACCGAGTACAAAACTCGAGTAAATCGTAATAATATGTTTCACAAGGCATACTTAGATTTTTATTAAAAACTACCACAACTTTATTCATTTAGCTTATAAAGAGTATATAGCATTCTTTAACGAACGTCAAAGTGACATTTTTTTCATTCTTGGTAACTTCTTGTTTAATAAGGGGTAAAAAGCCCAGTCAAAAAACAAATTAAAATAATAAAGAACTCAGAGATGTGGGTTATAAGATAAAAGCGGGTTTAGCCGTTTCGCTGTTAACATATAAAATATTATGGTAAACACTATCTACATTTCCACTCATACAGGCATATATTTTAGGTAACCAATTCGCATACGAAGCGATTTAAAAATTATCAGGTTAATTCTGCATTCTCGTCTAGTACCGTGCCACAGTAGTTTCGTCGGCAATAGCGCCGGGCCGTGGAGACGTAGTTTCGATTCGTGTGTATAAAATGTCATCAGCGGGACAAAAATGGTAGATTAATATAAAAAAATGCGATGCGGTCAGTTGTAATTTTTATCGCAGTTGCGCAATAGAGGCGATTAGCCAACGGGAATCCCACTCAAACGCCAAAGCCCCGATAGGTTTGCAAATGGCGCGGTTTCCTCGCGCCGTAATCTCGGCTGAGCTGCTTATCGAAAAGCGGCCAGAGACAATGAAGTAAAAATGTTTTACTTATCTCTTCTCACTCGCCGAGGAAATCGATTCGCGCCGTTCCAAAGCGGCTACTCTCTTTAACAATAGATAATACTCGCCGGGCGCATGCTAGATCCGGACCATCTACGAATTATGCTTTGTTTCCAACCAACCTTAAAATAAACCAAAAATAAAAAAAACACACACATTTGCCAGTGTGCAATATGCTTGGTTTATTAGTGTTGGCGTTGACTCTTGATCGAGAGTTTTTGGATGTCAAACAAATATAATCAGAGTCACATCTTTATCAATCGGCCTGAATTGCAAAAAACATATCATTTTGACTTTTGCAAACGTTAGTATATTTTCACGAAGGCAGATTTGATCAATTTGCAATGTTTCATATTTGTAACACGTGTAATTAGGCAAACGGGTTATGAATTGCATTATTTGTTCTTATTCTTTTAGCAATTTTGGTAATCGTATGCTCTCGTATGTAATGGGGCTCTCTATGCTCTATGAGGTATTACTAGCATATTGGATTGGGTAAACGTCTTTTAGGCGTTTGCAGATATATTTTCACCAGGACAGACTGGGATAATTTATAACGCATTCGATTAGGCGAGGGATGGCGTTGTCCGTTCGTAGTGCTCTAGCAATTTGGGTGATCTTGGAAGTCATGGGGTGCCCCATGGCCCATGGGGTGGATGTGGTGTGGATGGCCGTGCGTGCCGCTGGCAGGTCGGCACAGGCGGAGCTGCGCGGTGGAGCGGCAGAAGTGGACCACGTTTTCTCACGGCCACTTCCTTAACGGGAAACGGAGTTGTAGACAATGCGGCTGCATACTCGGCTGGAGAGTACCAAATTGTAGAAAACATACAACCTTGCTTGTAACATAAAAAAAAGAACAGAAAATATAATATGTTGAGACACTTAAATATAGTTGTAACGTTTTTGACGTTTACTTCACTCTTGTACGCATTTAACTTGGTATATGATTAACTTTTACGATTTGAAATTGTACATCAGAGGTGTCAAACTCAATTTTGCAGAGGGCCGTATATTAAATTGAGAATGTGTAGGCGGGCCAGATTCAAATAAATTTTTTTTACTGAATTATTATAACATTTTATTTATCATAAAAAATCATATCAAAGTTATATAAGAGGGTAATTATTTTGAGCTCGAGGATCCAGATACCTGACTTTTCTTGTTTTTGACAAGCTCATTGATGTCAGGTATCATATTCGTTGTAATTATTTTAAGAATTGATTGGAGATGTTCATTCGTAAGTCTTGTGCGAAAAACATCTGCTCACATAAATAGGTACTACCAAACATGCACAGAATGCGTGCTGCATGCTTTTTTAATTCCGGGTAGTTATCCAAACTTATCGAAATATTGTGTATAAAATGTAAGAGCGTTAACCTCTTTAAATTTTTCTTTCAAAATACTGTCCGATTTAAAATCGATCAACTCCATTTGCAAATGAACTGGTACCTGTGAAGCTTCAAAATTGAATGGGTTGTTGAAAATTGGGAATTCCATTTCATTCATTTTGTGGAAGTCTTCAAAACTATTGTTGAATTCCGTGATCAGATTGTCTAGGCACGCGCTGCCCTTGAAATTACTTATAAATGTAGTGTGAGCATTTTAAAAGTTCCGTGGAGGAATCGAGTGAAGTCTAAAAGCTCTAAAAAACATAATTCTGCTTTCTGTGACACATTGCGATCGCGGGCCGTATTGATACGGCTTGAGGGCCGGATGCGGCCCGCGGGCCGTATCTTTGACATGACTGTTGTACATGCATCTCCGTGGTAGAAAGGTATGAAAAAAAAATGCTATCAAAATGTTTAAAATGAATTATGTAAACTTAATCTTATTTTAACATCGCTTAAAATAGGCTCATGCCAATTTACCTTCATTTAATTACAAAACCTTCTCACACTTAAATGGTGCTACTGAACAATCAGGTAATTACGAAGTAAACCATTTTTCCTAATTGCTAAGCTACTTTTTGTTTGCAGTGTATCTCACTCAAATATCCTTGATTTTACTATCTATGAAGACGTTTACCGACAGGATATCATTGAACTATCGATTGACTTTTTTGTAAACGTATCACTTATACTGCGAATGCATTCTTTTGACTAATTAATTATTGGGAAAAATTGCATTGTTAATGCATTTATTTCTAATAGGGTCCTTCTCATTATTTTGGTATATATTTTAAGTCAAATAAGGTGTAAAAATTATGCAATATCATTAAATAATTGAAATATACAAATTGTCGATGTGCGCTGTTATTGCAAATGTTTAAATTCTTGCCGATTCCCGTGTTGGATAGTTACATATTTTTAAAATTCAATCAAAGTGTTGGCATTTACAATTTTTACAGATCACAAGGTTTGTGAATTCTTTGAGTTTCTACAAAATTAATTTAGGATCTGTGACTAACGCGCATAATCGAAGGCGTGTGATGTAACTCCAGTTTAATTAAACATAATGCAATTTTCAACTTCTGCTCAAATCAAACGTATAATGCTCACGTAATAAATTTAATGCCGATTGCGGCGTTTGATATCGGGCTTAGCCTGATGGCAATGCTAATCAAATGTCATACGAAACGAGAGGCTCTTTGAAACAGCGAAGCGTGAATTTTCCAGGGATCGATGTTCCGTTTATCGCTGTTGCGGTTGTGCGCTATCTAGCTCGGTTTGAATTCATGTGTAAGAGCGTAGGTATTAAAGTATAAATATCAGTAGGCACAGTAATTGAAAGAGTACAAGAGCAGGCAGGGATAATTGGAATCTTAAAATTAAGCTTAACGAACCGTGGAGAATCGTGAAGATAACATTCTTCGGTACAGTTAGCCCGTGTCTCAAGACCTCAGTACGCTGAAGCTCTCGGTGCTGCCCACAAAGCGAAGACTGCCTCGTTGTTGGAAAACGGAATCATGCCATGGTTATGGGTGCTAGAAAAAGGTGTTAGTTATTAAAAATAAAACGATCTCCGTAATATGTCGAGAGAAAGTCCGCGTGGATCTGCAAAAGAATGGCGGAGTGACGAAAGACCCGGAGAATGAATTCCCATGCATTGAGCCGTCCGCTTTATTGCGGTTCCCTCTCCAGCGGTGCCAAAACATTCGTTTTTTACACTTTCAGCTTATTTCAATTAATTCATATAACCGCTCTTGTACCCGAGATGTGTGTGACCCAGAAAGAACTTTGATTAATTCAAACATTTATTTTAATTATTCTTAATACAATTGCGCAATACACCCGAAATACACTTTTCTAAACATCATAGCGTACTTGTGTCCAATTGAACTCGGTTACGAAACGGAGCGAAAGAAAACAGTGAGAATTATGAACTGTCAAGACGTTTATTACATAAATTTATATTACACATACAATTTCTAAAATTGAATAGACTATAAATATTCTTATAATGTTTCAATTGCTAAATAAATCTAGCAACCGATTTATAAAAAAAAAATCGATTGCTTTGTATAATTAGGGCACTGCAGAGATTCGTTACGAAAACGAATCGATTTGGCCGATTCGATTCGTCTTAAATCTGCTAAAAAAAGTTAAATCACGTCCAACCGAAACGGCAAGTAGACAGGTACGTTTCGATGTTTTTATATTCAAAAATATCTAAATTATACTGAATTCAGCACAAAGTCGATTGCAAAAGTCTACACACTAAGCATTTGCCCCATAAAGTCAGTGGGCTATTTTTAAATTGATATTTGTAAATATATTAAATTTAAAAGTACGAAATTGCGGTCCACAATTCTGTGTATTATCATAGTTGATGCGTCGTGGTAATGACAATTTTTACATTTTGATAAACTAGTCTAAAGAAAAAAGGACCCATGGCGACTGAAATCTTATGTTAGAAGCACAAGTTTAATCAGCACGTTTAACAAAGCCATATTTGGACATTTTATACAGAATTTTACTTGGGATCATTGTTTAGCGCCACTACACCGGTGTACTGCCAGTCTAGATAAAGACCATCTTAATAAAATAAATTTACAAATTATATAAAGTAAGAACATATTATTACTTTACACTTGTGTGAAAAATTGTACTAACATGTAAAATTTGTATTTTTTGTAGTTTATGATAACTATCACTTCCTCCGTGCCGCTGCGGCTTTTGTACAGTTTTTTTTTTATGGTTAGTGCTTCGGTACAACTTCGCAGAGCGTGAGCTTGTAAACTATTCTCTCATATCAGCCCCAAATGTTACAAACGGCCGTAAAAATAATACCCGGCCTTTGCTGAAAAGTCACACGTCATGACGGACGTGGCGATAACCTTTATCCAATGGGGCAGAAGGGTCACATTAGGGTGCGCGGAAGTGCGGATGTATTCCGATGGTACAGTTATATTTAGGTAGAACGGTTTGCATTCTGTCTGGAGTTGGTATGGATTACCCTCGGGTTGGAATGTTGTAAGAACATACCGAAGACCCTAATTAAGAAATCTCAGCTGTAAGCCCAACTTCTCCGGCCTAAGCTCGCGTATTTTTACAAATATTCCACTAAGCCGTAGTACAAAAGATAACCTTATCCACAAACTAAGGTTTAATCACTATCTATTCAAAATCATTTCAGCTTAATATCAGTAATACTTACGGCGATTTAAAGCCAATCTAATAACTTGCATTTCGATTTAAGGTTGGCACACATATGAACCGGCAAATAGATGTGCAATTATACTACCAAAATTATATATTTTTTAAATTACTTTGTCATTGGCTCGCGTTTTATTCTGAATACCTAAGGTCACACACATACTGCAAACACATACGAACACATATTAAACACCATTGAATTTACCGCAAAATGCATGTGGTGGAATCAATCGCAGCCATACATAATACGTTTATAATGCACGAGAGATAAATAATAGGTGAGTACCGAGAGCCATTATGCAGAGAAATAACAAGGTAAGATATAATGTGTGCCCGATGGGATTCTTAAAAAATAATCGACCGAGAGCTGGGGCAGGTGACGGGCGGCGTTGCCCAAGTCTGCGCTAATTGTGCATCCGTCTTGGAGACCAGCCCGAGACAATGGAGCCCCTCGTCCCCCGGGAGGGGAGGGACCTCTTACGCAAGAGTGCCTTCCGGAGACCCCGACTTGTGTTCTCCGTGTTATGACACAGTGTTTAATAATCAGATGCTGTTTCTTAATTCGGTCGTGGGATTAAATTTTACCACGATAGCGAAAATATAATGGTGCATTTTTGAGATGGTTTTTGCAACACCTGCGAGTTCCTGTTTGAAAGTTCCGCTGCACGTGAAAGGGGCTATGCAGAATTGGGGGAAAAAATCTATTAATTATATTGGCTAAACTTTATTGTATCTATTAAATAATGCCTGCTGAGGTTCTATTGATCAATAACACCTGCAGTCTTATACCTGTTATTTAAACTCATATATAAGCGTACTGAACAGAGAAAGGTCTGAGTTTTATGTATCTATTAAACGCTTTAACAAGTGACGTACGAACAATATAATATAATTATTTTCACAATTGCCTTTTTCGCAAACGCTGTGTAATTACATATTGAATCAATAGTATTACTTGCTTTTCCACTAAGACTAAGTCCACCAAGTAATCATCGAAGATTAGATAGGATTAATACGATCACTGTGACTTGAACACTGAACGTGTGACTAGCTTGACTGATGTTAGGTAAGTGCTTACATTACAAGGATGGTAATACCAGCATTAACAATGGAATGTACACAATTGCCGGCCAGCCTCGTGATCATCCGCAGCAAAAGTTTCTGGAACTTCTAGCAGCGATGGTTTCAGTCAGATGCCAAATATAATACTTCCTTACCCAGACGACATGGAATAAAAAAAAAACACTTTTACTAAAGTTCCAAGTCGAAGAAATGTAAGTTTTGGTCAAGGTGAGTTGCTTTGAAAATTATTATCGTCATAATACTCAAGCCGTATTACGCAAAATCATTTATTACACCTCATTTTTATTTTATGTTTTGTAGATATTAGGGCGTAAAGGTTGTACAATAATTCAATAAAAAGCGGACAAGAATGTGATTGAGCTATATAACGCGCATGAGATTTCTGCTTCATTTAAAAAGCGACAGCTTACGGAAGTCGGAAATCAAGTATGTATTCGTGTTAACAAGTTTTCCACGCTGTTGGCAAACTCGCTAATTATGTCTCCATTTTCCGTTATTAATAATAATTTTCATTGATAAAACCAGAAAGACGAAAATTGATTTCACGCCTTTTTTTACAAAATAGAAAAGGAAAGTGCCGGCGCTTCGGCTGTGGTCGGAGCTAATTTCACGGTCTGTTTCTTGCTTATTTGAAATATTGATGACATAAAAATACCAACATGGATAGCCTGCAGAGCATTCTTGAAGTAGATCATGCGAGAGAACGACCGCTCGGGCCGGGGCGGCTCTTTCCACCGCGGAAAAAGCGCGGAGAAATCAATAAAACAATCAATTTGAGCTGATCTGCATGATGCTACGTGCGATGTGTTCTGTGGAGCGTTTCAAGCTCAAAGGAGAAAGAAAACTGCATTTCGTCTATAATGAAGCCAATAAAAGAAACTTTCATCGCTAGCGGCGTGACTGCATCGCTTACCCGATCAGATAAACTCATTTGCCGGCTGCATGATTTTTAAATTCTAAGGCGCCTATCTTTCGCTATGCAATCACAATTAAATATGATATTTTCAAACAAATTTTATTTGTACATATACGAGACTACTTCCATATAGACATTATGGTTTCTCGACACATCGAATACGTAATAACATGGTAGTGCTTATGCGAATTTATACCCTGTGACCTTATAATAATGGGGCTGGCTACATAGTCGCAACATTGAAATTCGACTGTGCCTTTATATGTACATATTTTTTTCTCTTTTAAAATGGTTCGTACCAAACACGAGTCTGCACCAGCGAACAACGCAAAGGTTTCTGATTCATGCCAAGTTCATGACTTGCTATTTTTTAATTAGAGCATTGAAAGATCAGAAGCGGGTAGAGTGGATTAGCCAGCGGCGAATACTTCGGACAATGCTGCACGCCTTGGGCTGCTCTTTATCCACTCTAAACCGGGAAAACTTTCTGTCCAGGAATTTTAAGCGCCAGTCCTTGACCTTGGACGTTAAATACTATGTTATAATACACCTCGACGTAGCCCGGAGGATTTTCAGCTTATTATGTTGGTACTTTATCTGTGTATGATAAAACAAATTGAATCTGATTATGTGGTGTCTGTAACAATACTGTTGGCGCAAAGCAGTGGTGAACTGTATTAAACACTTAAAAACGTGTGCTTGAATTGGTTTAAAAATATTTCAGGACAAGTAACCTTTATTGCTGCCATAGATCGGGTCTACTAACACATAGTCATTGCTACTTTTTTAAACCGATTATGTGAAATATCAATCATTGGCATATCTTTATATGATATTTCTATAGCGGACATTTAAAAAGAGCATGATGAGTTTTATTATTTAAAAAAAATACGAGTATATTCCATAGCATCATTTTTACTAATTGTTTTAGAAAAACAATTGATATTTCTGATATCAAAAGGCTGATCTTATTTCGTGCACATCACAGATTTATTTTTTCAGAGCGTTCTTAAGAAGTCCTTTTGTATAACGCTTGCGAAATAATGTTATATTATATGTTTTTTTAAATTTAAAAAGTACACTAGGAAGGAGGATTATGGGTCTAATTACTTTTATAAACAAACTAAATGTTTTGTATGAATGTTGAAGTATTCTAAATATAGCTGTTAGGCGTATCATTTTCTCGTAAATAAACATCGATGTTTATAATCCGTCCAATGGTGTTTTCAAAACTTCGATATATGGAGTTGTGTTACAAACAGTTTGAGTTGAACAATACGTCAGGCTGGGGAACCTTTACTGGAGACGTCCTTGCGCGAGGATCGAGGAAGCCGCTGGTGGAAGACACCTGGCTGCAGCTCCTTCAGGTCTTCGGAACCTTTGCACCTGTGCTACAGCCTAATAAATGATGTAAGCATGCATGGTAAGTATCAACATATCAGATTACTTCGAATTTGATAAACAATTATTTATTTATTTTTTAATTTATTTAAACTTGTATCCCGCCTAGATTGTAAATGTATTTTATGTACTTAATTTTTTGATTCAAATAAAAAATGTGGAAATTTTTTTGTCATTATTTAAAATGTTGTTAATATTTATAGTAAAAAAAATGTTTTAACAGTCATCTCTGTAACAATTTTATTTTTTAATAAAATCATTAAAAAGTATATTTTGTTTTTCTTTCTGAAAGCACTTTAAAATTGTGAATGCAAATGATCGTGTATGAAAAATATTTTTTTTTACAAATTTCAAACTGAAAGCATATAAATAGAAATTTTCACAACATCTTCTGCAATAGAAATGTTCCCACAAAATAAAACTTTAAGTGTAGCTTTTCATTCAAAACTATGGACATGTGTTTCTCTGTGTATTTTAGACACAATAGATGGATAGTATGGCCAAGTTTCACTCTTAGTTTACACATAAAAACGAAAACTTTATAGATGTTTATATAGACCAATAAATTACATTTATTGTCTTTTAATATCAACATTATATTAAAAATTGTGTGGAAACTTGCTTCCAGCAATGGCCCGGTGATTGTTATTCTGTATTCATGTTCTGAAAACTCTTTGTGCCCCAATAGAAAAGGCACTATAGAGCTGTCGTTTTTCCTTTATCGTGTGTTGTCACGGCACGCACGCACACGCGAGCCTCCATTGGAAAGAGATCGCGTGGAAAAAAGCAAACTGGAGATATTTTTGACAAGAAATAAATCAAAGCTACACGGTAATATAAAACAAAACGTAAAAAAAATATAACCGTAGGGTGATTTTTTTGCTTGAGGTCCGGCGAATAATTATATCCCAGAGCATTTTCAGATCAATCCAATGTTTCGTTGGTGGAATCGACTTACGACAAAATGAAATTGCAGGAAGTCGCGTGAACACGTTTTATCAATGGCCGGGGCCGTTGACTTTTGGTCGAGACTTGGCCGACTCGATCCCCAACTGATGTCATCGGGTTCATCCCCGCATCGGGTCGGTTTGACGTCTTACCTGCTGAAAAAGACCTGAAACAAAATTGATTAATTAAAATATATATATATAAATACCAATGAGATCACAAAACGTTTACGACCCAGAAGTATAAAGACATTTTAAAAAAATAACATTAACATATAGTTTTGAAATTGAAGTTCGGCGACACTTCCGTTGACCTTGTTATATAACTTATAATAAAGTCGATTGTGTTGTTTTTGTCTGAAGAAATAATAAAAAGTAATGATCAATTGTTACGTAATCGTTTGTTAGAGCGATGTAACTAGAAGTAATACAACAATGATATTACAAGTTGAAATGTAATGCTTTTACTATTGTAATAAGAACGCATTCTTTGTACGCAATTGTTACTGTATTTGAAGAGGCATCGATTAATCAATATACTTGTTTAAAATTTTTGTGAAATTAATAGTTAAAACAAAATTAATTTTATTTGTTTTACAACAAATACGAATAGCAAACAAAATAAATGTTATAATACCAAATATAATAAAAAAAAACACTGTTATCACCTGAAAGGTTTTTATGGTCGGCAGTAAAAGTGCTGAAAATCCCCAAATCGGGGCAGGTGGTCGGAAAATATGAGTTTTTTAAAAGCACATAATGCTCTGTACACGTGCTTGCAGTATTAATTACGGACGGGAGAATCATCACGCCAGTTTTCCACGATTCGAGCAAAAATATTCAGTACAATTATAGTCGGCTGCGAGCAAGCCTTTTCCAGAAATATTATACCTTTGGGAACACATACTACACAATCAATAGTTTTAAATGTAAAAATTTTTCTTTAGCAAAATCTCAATAAATACGGTCCAGCCATTTCGTATTTTTAGTTAAGTAATCGAATGTTAAAAAAAAAAAACTAGTTTGTAATTGATATTTTGACGATTTGAATGTGAAATAAAATAAAATACTATTTCCTACAAAAAGATCCCTGCAGATGATCTCAGTGCCGGGACCGAAACGGCGAAAGACAAAAATCACTTTCAATATATATATATATTTTTGATTTTGCATTAATTAATATTAGAGTTGCGCATATTTTAGACATAGGTGCACTAAAGTGCAGTGGAACAGTTGCACCTGTATTTTATTACGTTTTACTCAGCACTGCACCAGCGGTGTGCAGCTGATTATTGACTCATGCTCGCTAGATTATTTCCTTGGCTTGTCAGTTATAAATAAATAGGAAAATTTTGTTACGAAACACGGCAAACCGTACCTCAATAATTATTATAAAAACAATAAGATATATATGCACTTACTAGAAGTATAATTAAATATATAAAACGGCAGGTGTTTCTGCTTTGTGTGTCGGCCTGTGTATGACTAATTCGACACCACGTAAGCCACTCGCTTTGGCCCTTGCATTGTATTTATTTTAACACATTGTATGCGGGGCGCATGTTAAGTCGCCTTTGGTCGACTGGTACTAGAGCGCGGGTCGCATATAAATATGTTTTTAATAGACTGGCGGTAGAATGCGTGTCGCATGTAAATATACGTCTGTACGAACTAGCGCACTGTTTGTGTGGCGTCATTAAGGTCGGAACTACCCTGGTAAAGAGAGCAATGGGGTAGTTTTTGGTTAGCGACACATTTGTTGCGTTGAGATAACGGTACATACCTGAACGGTACGCACCTGACCCTACTAGCGGTCGTATGTTTCTCCAAGGTTGGTTTTACATTATAATTTACGCATTTTGTTTGAAAAATTTGCGTTAAAACTATATTGTGTTTGTGATGGTGAAAAAATCCTAAAAACATTTTTTTTGTGCCTTTTATATCAGACGGTTGACTTTTTTTTGTTTTTTTATTTACTCACTACGGAAGAAGGCCCTCCTCAAGATCCAGGACCATCTACATCTACGGCCAGCAGACTTCGTGATCCCCCAGGAAGACTGTCATTGTCAACAGTCGAAAAACTCGTAGGAACGCGAAAAAAAAAAAAAACATTCAGAGACAATGTCAGCAAAGTGCGCAGTATGACTAGGTTTATTTGTAAATTTTGCGAAGTTCCTCTTCACAGAGGCAAACGTTATGAAAGATATCACACTCTCAAGCATTATTGATTTTTTTTATGTTTAGGTAAACATTTTTTGTATAAAATTGTGAAATAAAGTTTAAAAAACGATCACGCACAGTTCCGCGGCGCAAGTCGCCCGCATGCAATGCGTTAACTTCTAAACTTTTCGGGCAGCGTCGTGAATGTCGATTCATCTGCATACAAGCACACTAGGCTTAATCAATATTACACGTATTATCCAAAATGGCATCCCAATAAAGCGTGGAGTGAGCACCGCGGGCCTCGCCGCCATGTACGGGCAGGCCGTGATTCACCTCCGCCCGGCGGCGCCTCACGCCAATGTGGCCCGTATCGTGTCCGCCGTGCCAACTAGCCGCTATCAGATTCCCGTGGCAGGGGGCGGCTCGCTGCTTGAATGGACTTCTCCAAGTGAATGGATCACTGGACTGCGAATGTCTGAAACACGTCGGCGCTGGAAAGGAGAAACGACAAAAAATCACATATATTGCAAATTTTGAGATGATTCGGAACGTTCGGTTAGGTTTTATCCCAAAAAACCTGCGAACGCATCTATTAAAATTATCTTTTATTTATTTGATCACTGGACTGTGCGAATGTCTGAACACGTCGGCGCTGGAAAGGAGAAACGACAAAAAATCACATATATTGGAAATTTTGAGATGATTTGGAGCGTTCGGTTAGGTTTTATCCCAAAAAACCTGCGAACACATCTATTAAAATTATATTTTATTTATTTGATCACTGGACTGCGCATGTCTGAACACGTCGGCGCTGGAAAGGAGAAACGACAAAAATTACATATATTGCAAATTTTGAGATGATTTGGAACGTTCGGTTAGGTTTTATCCCAAAAAAACCTAACCGAACACGTCTATTAAAATTATTTTTTACTTATTTGAAACCGAGAATTGGTTTTCTTTCGCGAAGTCAGTGTTTTTTGGTATAAACAATTTTTATTATATATAATTGATTTTTGTGAATACCGTCACAGTAACTGCGATTTTACCTATATAGGTTTTATTTATGATTGATATGATTAAGTACATTTATTCATACATTGAAAATGATTAAGGAAACTCTCAGAAACATATCATCGTCACTTGTGCGGGTTTTGAACCCACAACCCCAAGCTTCCCGATTCCCGCACAAGTGACGATGATATGTTTCTGAGAGTTTCTTTAATCATTTTCAATGTATGAAAAAATGTACTTAATCATATCGATTTTTATTATGTTTAAAATACTATAAAAACAACATTACATTTGATGAATAGCGATTATCGTTTGACATGTTTATTCTTAATGGTTTTTGTCTCAATTTTAACAAAAATTTTTTGGCGTATATGGGTAAAACTCTAGCCTGAAAATGCATGTTCTCAATAGTAACGATAATATTTTCCAAATGAAATTTCAACACTTGGAGAGCGAAATTAAATGTGTCGTCGAAATGCGCTTGTTACCGGTCTCCTCTTTATATAATCTATGCGAGAATCTGCTGGCGGCTTGCAATTGTTATCATTGTGATTGATTTGACGGTTAAATTAATGAATTGTATGGAGGGGTGCTCAGTAACAGAGAGAGTGCCACTCCTGTCTAACTTATTGTGTGCAGCTGGGTAGAGCACTTTTAAGTCCATTAAGGCTAAAGTGTTTTGTAAAAATAACGCTATCGAACATATATTTAAAAAACATTTACTATTATTAAAACGGGGTGATATATTTTGAATAAATTGAAACACACATATATATTTAGGTTATCGATTTTCATTTTAACTTGCGAGATTTAAAACACGCTCAAATGCTGTATATTTTTTAATGTCCAAAAATTAATTAAGGATGTGGCATTGAAACCGTACTTAAAAAGGTAATTTAAAAATTTACATAGAAATGGTAGGTACTTAACTCGCAGTGGTAGTCTAGCAACGAAGGTATTGCACGTAAATATTTACAAAATTGTTGGTGATTTTCTAAAAAAAAAAACACTTTTTTTTTGTAATTAAATTATAAAAAAGCTACTTGACTTTGAGTTTAGTTTGTATAAATTTTTGTCAATAAAATTGGACAATAGATAAATATACGTTGTTATAGCTGATTCTTACGTTCTCTGTGTACGTACTCGTAGTTACTTTATTACAGCAGTTTAGTATAGTATGTATCCAATTTTACGCAAATATTAACATAATCGTTGCTACTTTCAAACACACAGTGTTTTATCAACGCAGAGTGGACGAGAGCTCTCGACGAAGTGTAGCGAATGGCTGATTACACAGGGGAGCTCGGCGGATGTCGGAGAGAGTCGATGTTATCGGAACTGGACGAAGATCTGTAATTTAGTGTGAGAGAAATTAAAACAGAGAATACGAATGTTCGGAGACTGCCTGATGATTATGGGAAACCCATCAGTCCGGCGGCCTCAGCTTCCTGCTTCTCATTCAATAAAGGGCACGCAAAGATATCGTCTTCTCAACGCCACGTGATATTCATCATTACGCTGTTGATGTCTTAATATACTAAATAATTGCAGGTACAGGTGATTGAAGCTGGATTACATACAAGATTACACTGCAATTAAATCGATTTCTTATCCGCAATGAATATGCATACTTTTAAATATTCTGTATATATATCAAATATATTTCATTAAAACTTACAGTTTTTGTAGTATTTTCCAGAAGCAATTTAATTAGGCAATGAGTTATTCGGAAATTCCATACAATTAGTATTTGCAAATGAATTTACGTTTTTGGGAAAAACTTTAATTTGAATAAGAATCCGTCATGTCGTCTCCATTAGGGTAAAAACTGAAGGAATAAAATTACCGAAGCCTTAGTATAATAATTTTAAAAATCAATGAAGATCAAAAATCACTTTTCTAAGCAAAATTCATATCGGTAAAACGCTTTTATAAACCGAAATTAGTTTTTAAATACGATTGCAATATACAAATTTTAGTCGGCTAACCACCGATTATTTCTTTAAAAAATGCTTGTCTAGCATTTTTTTTTAGTATTGAGAAAATATTTTTTTTAAATTATACGTATTTGTATTTAAATAAAAACAATACCAATGAATATTGTTTTCGATAATTTAATTTCATGGTTCAAATTATACGATTGTTCCCATCACTAGCTTCGCGTACGCAAAAACAACCACACAATTACACAACACTTGGAACTTAAAATTGTTTAGTAAAAATAAACTAATTGACCAATAAGTTTCTACATTATATAAGTATGTAGAAATATAAGGTAATTCTATGTACCTAGCCTTACTCTAAAAAATGTACTATCGAAATAATTCATTCTTTCAGTTTATGTTCAAGGTCATGATTTGCACTTTTATTGTTGTAGGAACTTACTGGAATAAGCTGTGGAATTTCATATAATTTTTATTGTTTATATAAAAACAACCGTACATAATAATTCATATTTCGTTATTAATATAAATAGCCCATTAATAATTTTACATAATATTCATATATAAACACGTAATAACCATAAAATATTTTGTTTATTGGTAACACGGAACGAATGCGAAAATAGGAAGCCTTAGAGGATTTATTTGGTATTGTAGACAATTTGAGGTTTTAGAGGTGCGGTTTATTAATTCACTGAAAATAGCCTCAGTACCGATGCGGAAACGTCTGAACACAATTCAAAACTTGACACGACTCAGCACCAAAGAAAACAAATAATTTGTATTGTACGCGGTCTTATTTTCACCACGTGAACCAACATTTATTCGCCCCCCACTTTGAGAAGCGCTGCGTTAAGCCTTACACAAATACAGTCATTAGGGGTTTCCGCAGCCGTACAAAACACACACCAAAATTGCGTGAAAGTAACGAAGAGCCGCGTGTTGGTGTGTTCAATCTTCCCGTTCCCAGGCCGGTTGACTAATGTCGGTATTCGGATAATGTATAATTCTCAATTATTATTTTTGACGAGAATCTTTCGTTTTTATTAGTGAAAGTCGCATGCAAGGAGCCGCCCGCGTGCGTGCAGAAGGCCGCAAGCGACATTTGCGACTGTGCCTTATTGTGAGCTTTAAGGTCAAGGCTGCTGGGAACAATCTTCGCGCTTGCCTCTCACTTTTTCGCATGCTCTTAAAATTTTATCGGATAAATCATCGCATCGCAATTAAACTAACGGACACCGGGCAGGGCCGAATCTGCAAAACATATGTTTCTAAGTAACAATACTCGTATTGTTATATCGTCGTATCGTTATTTTTATCTCATGGATCTTCCACAAGTATTCTGCTCTCCATCAGGAGGTATGTGCAGCAGCAAGGGTCTGTGATTTGCATGGCTGGTGGTTTCATACAAAGGCTTGGTCTCTTTTTTATAGACGAGTTTTAGCTAGTTCTAGCTAGTATCGAAGCTAGATTAGCAGCTTCTATGCAGCTCTACTGCTACTCTTGTTACCAGACCAGCAACAGTCAGCAAACTTTGAACCGATCAACAAGCAACAATCGGACCACTTTGCCATACCCATTTCTTTGGTTTTCCCTGGAAATTATCTGCCTGTAGTAACTTTGCACTTCTTGGTTTCAAATATTTCCAAGTTATTAAAGTTGAAGAATCAAATTTTCCTGCTGTATGGATAGCTAAGTAGTACGTATTTTTTTTGTACTAAAGTAATGGTCTTTTTTTTTTTTCAATGAAGCCATTTTGAGTGAGTTTTTAATACGAGCCATTATCGAAAAATCATCATTAAATAATTCAACGGAAGAACAATGCTGTAGAATGTGGCGGAGTTTCCGGGCTACAATTGTAAATAAAAATGAACATCCGGCCCTGTGTTATATTTTACATGCCAGTACAGTAATAATTAGCAAAGGCTATCTGTCGCATAAACCAAAAAAAATATATTTCAAAAGAGTAACGTTTAATTTGAACATAATTTCAGATTTTGATTTATATTTAATTTACATTGTTAATTTCTATTTTAATTAATGACTAAGTTTTTTTTTCAAATTTACATCACTTGACCTCTAATAAATTTTAATTATTTACGAATTTAAAAACATAGAAAAAAAATAATCAAACTAATAAATATACAATATAATGTTAGGAATAGTAAAATTAATTGAACAGCTGCTTGCAAATATATTGAAATTGCGAAAAACAAAGTTTTAAGACAAGTTTATAGTGGAATAATATGAAAACCTGGATAATGTTTTGGTTTACACTATTGTGTAATGAAATTCGACCCATTCTAGTAATAAATCATGAATCACTGAATATATTGTAATGGAAATGATAAAAAAACACGCTAAAGAATATTTCTATATATTATCTAATTCTGAAAAACCAACACATTTACGATAAAATAAATATTTTTTTATAATTCAAACAAGTATATATTATACGTTGATATATTGAGAAGTATTTGATAAATTTAGTGTTGGTTATTTAAATAGTTCACCTTTTCAGACTCCTTGAAGAAGCCGTCCGAAAGTGAAAGCGCTCACTATCAAAATTGTTTCATATCATCTGCTAACCATTATGAAATACTACAAAACTAAATCAGTTCACAATAGATATACACAGCCTTCTCATCAGCGTCAAGGCAGCGAGTAATTTGCAATGAAAAATATGATATTCTGTAACTTGCAATCATCACAAGTAACACACTTTTAGCATTTTTCTCAAAGGTCATTACTAATGGAGAAAAAAATCCGCTTGCCACATAGACTGGAACTTTTCAGCAATTTTACGTTGTTACATTTTTATGATTTACGGGACGAGAGACACACCACGGTTTGACGAATCTAATGACCAGATAACTCAGTTGTAATGACGGTAATTTGAAGTGGAAGATGATTCTATAATGTACTAAGTGATGAGCTGATGACTGATGATGGGCAATGTAAAAAAATGAAGCAATCGCAGACGAGCGTAAATACCAGATCGATGATTTGCAGCGCATCGAGGCATCGGAAGTTTTTTTTTTTTTTTTTGAAGCGATAAGTTCACGCCGTGTTGAAAAGGTCAAGATAAACAATTTTAAATATTGACTGTCTGATAGGTCCGATTGTGGCGTGGCCTTCGATGCGGGAGAGTTTATGTCTAATCGTTGTTTTGTCAGGTTTAACGGTTTCTAGAATAGAGCCAATGTCCTCAATTGTAGAGCCAATTGTGTAATTGTCTTTTTCCTGTTTGTGATAAAATGTGTACTTCTGGTGTATTTAAAAATCGATTTCATAAAAAAAAAAAAACTTGAAAATACGGGTGATCCCACAAATTTAGCATAAGCATTGCAGCTGTATATCGTTTGGTCAAGTATTTTAGAAGCAAAGTTGCTGATCATCTGATTATCTGTAGATCATGATCAAGTTGCGAATTTATAATTTGAGTTTCCCAACGTCTTATTAAAAATATCGTTGTGACTTCGTTCGCAATGTTACACTAAAAAAAATGATTGTCACATTTTCCTTCAAAAACACGTTGAGGATTGTTGGCAAATATTTTTAGCTGTTGAAGGATGTTTGCTGTAGTGATTATTATTAGGAATTCACGTTTCTAGCGAATAATGACTTGCAGCCTGAAAGAAGCTGAATTGGATAAAAACATTACGTTCTGAAAATAACTAACGATGGTTTTCGGTTATTTTTTTCGAATGAGAATGTGTAAAAAATATGTATTTATTAGGATCTAATACTTATAAAAATCGATGGTAACAACAACCCGAACGGATCACGTTACAAATATCAAGCATCATTGGTGTCTGCGGTACGATCTAAAATTCCACTTAATCGTCATACTTTTAAAAAGTAATTTATAATAAAACGCTGAAAAAATCAGACTGTAGTTAAGACAAAGAAAGGGTCGACGGACGAGTGAGTAATTGAAGAAAATATAATAACTTGACACCGCCGGTGTCTCAAACATCAACCTACACAGAAACTCCGATTGTGCACCTGTACAATTACATGTAATGTTCTACGATATAAATATTGATATTATTATGAAGTCTCAGTTGATATTAGTGTTAAACGTATAAACATAAAATATTTCCAGGAATATGGCGTGATACACACAATCTCTTCCCCGCTCGTTCGGCGTGCACACAACGCGGTGTGTTGACAATGTTCTCGTAAAAAAAAAAAACCATTTTTATATTACATACTAAACTACTAACATATTGATAAGATATGGCCGCTTGGCTATCGCTGATTACACCGATTGAGTGGGAAAATATAATATTACAATAAAACACGGCATCGAGGGAAGGGCAGTAGAGGTGATTCGCGGTAATGGCTGGGAGATTACTAAGTATTATTTGCAGTTAAATAGCAGAGTGCGTCATAAAGTCTGAGAGGCAAATGCGCTCACTACAATACCGTTGATTATTTTTTTATATTTCAAATACATATTTGATAAAGCCCTGCCAATTAACTGATAAGAAATTAAATTATTGCTTTAAATCATATCGTAAAATCGTTTGTAACATTAACGCATTTATTTCACATTAAAAGCAAATCGTCAAAAAATTACAAAATAATATTATTTTTCACCAAAGGTGAAAATTCTTTAAACGAAGTTTTAATTTATCGATTTTTCGTTTAATACGATATATTGCCTCGTCAATAGAGTAAAACCCTGACAGTAAAACTCTTTCCCTATATATTAAAATAGATTAAATGCAAATTTTGCGTAGCAACTAGAAAAGCAGATCACGGAGTGGTTCGCTCAATTCCACACAAGTTGCTATTTTTACGTGTGTCCTAGTATTACATCAGCTCTAACATCGTTAGAAAATTTAATATACATTAAAATAGGCCCAAAAAGAAATCAGAGACACGCCATATCTTGCAAGCGTCACCGAAACGGCGACGCTTGACACTGAATATTATTTTTCGTATAAATCAATATTTTATGTATCGATTTCACTTACTCGTCAACTGCCATCTGTCGTTTCGTTTGCGTCTACTTCCTGTGACAGCCATTGTTGTAAAAATATCGCAACACTACAAAATGAACTGTACACTCACGTCACGTTACATCACTCACTTTCATATTCGTAATCAATATTTTGACAAATCATAGGATAAATTTCTTGGCAATCACGCTTGAATATTGGTAGAGAATTCTCCGCTTTGTCATACGAAATACGAGTAAGTCTTTTTTTCATCGCGTTACACAACCGAAAATAAATTACTTGTTACAAGTGACATTAGTTATTACCAGAGAACAGAAGTAAGTATCGTTTCGTTTATTTGAATTTATATTGAATTATTTATTTTTAGTTTATTTAGATTCACTTCACAGTATTCATTACAAAACACTCCATTTATGTTTGCAATTCCTACACCGAGGCTCCGTCCCAAAACAACTCTCTTGTTTTTGACAGCCAGACACTAAAACAAAACATGAAACCACGCGATCATCATTCCTCTTCAGACTTTATGGCTGCTCAGCACATCAAATTCGTAACAATATGTTTGTAAAACTGTTTTTAAAATATTCATGTCGGTATTTTGATGACATTTATGTCTGTATTTAATGTTGAAGTGCGGTGGTTTTAATAAAAAAAATTGTTTTATTTTAAAGACACTGAACGCAATATTTTTTATTTAATATTATATTGAAATAATTCCAGCAAAATATATTGGAGGACATGTAGATTTTTGCTGATTATAAAAACAGCATGCAACTGATATTTGATAGTGCTGAAAAAGAGAGAGATTTTCTTTATTTTTTTCAAGACATCTGACTTTTTTGTAATTAGCTTTATAACTATTGTAATTAATATAATATATAATTTAATTTTCAGTGTATTATGTGTAAAATGTATATTAGATCTGTATAATATTTTTACAATTCCAGGCTCCTGCAAGAAGGCCTAAAAGATCAAAAAATGTATTGAACATGCATGTCTTACAAAACTACCGTAGAAACCATTTCAAATCTTGAGTTTCATTATATTGTATTGATTTATGAGTAATCGAGTGTTCCGACTAGGACTTCTTGTCTTGATTTTTTTTATTTTTAACTACTGGCCTTGTTGAACACCAGTGGCTCTTATATCAATTCTACCTAAATGCTCCAGAACATATGCCACTATTGGTGTGGTAATAAAATACTTTTTTTTATTTAACATTAATCATTCTAGAGGACCGTCCCCATTCTAATGGCAATATTTAATTAATGATAATAATAAAATTCATAATTATTATGTACGTAGACGATGACAATACTTTCCCAAGAAATGCGGACAACGCGGGGAAATGGGAGGTAATTTCGCAAGCAGAGTCTCTTACATAGTAATTGGAAACTTCGCTATTACTGTAAAGCGTTAGACGCTAACAATTAATGCATAATTCAATTGTTAATTAATTCAATCGAGTTTCTCATTGATTTACGATATTCACTTTTTCTATTGAAAATCATTATTATATTACATTTTATCAGTAGTTTAATGGGTGAGAGAATTAAAAAAAATTTCGGCATTCATTGTTCTCTTACACTCTTCATTTTCGCCTCCCCTTGAAAAAAGATATCCTCCACTTTGGGAATCACTGCTTTATGTTTACAGAAATTACACAGGCAATGTCCCGTTGTTTCATCGGTTTTGAAAATATGTACCACTTGATAATTAATCACCGAACACAAGACCATAGATTACGATCTAGACAAACGGTAATAATATCGGAATTCCTGCAGTGTGACATGCAAAAACTGACGGCTGGCGACACCGATAGAAACCCAAACAGATTTCACAATGTTATGAAATGTGTGACATCAGAGCGTCGTGGCCGGAGAGGCTGTGCGGCGGAGATCAGCGGGGACTCGCGACCTTGCCGCGCCGGGCTGCTCCCGCTGATGGAGTGACCGCCCCCGCCCCTGCCCCTGCCCCTGCCCCTGCCCCTGCCCCTGCCCCTGCCCCTGCCCCTGCCCCTGCCCCTGCCCCTGCCCCTGCCCCTGCCCCTGCCCCCACCCTCACCCCCGCCCCTGCCCCCGCCCCTGCCCCTGCCCCTGCCCCCACCCTCACCCCCGCCCCTGCCCCCGTCCCAGCCCCCACCCCCGCCCCCGCCCCCGCCACTGCCTTAGCCGCTCTTGCGCCAGCCGTCCGCAGAACCGCACAGGTGAGTCAAACTTTCATTCACCGTAAAATATATGAGTATCAGTGTGAATGCGAAATTCTGGAAATGTACAGAGCGAATCTGCTGTGTACATATATGTTGTATGCGTAATGTACATGATATCTTATATATACCTATTTTACACTGATTGTATAATAATTTTACAATGTGATACAATAAACACACTACTGTTTCATATAATTTTTAAAAAAGTTTCTAAGGTCATTTACCTCTTTATTTATGTCTCAGACTGGAACAATTCATGAGAACTGTACTATGTTTTTTTTTTTTGTTGGCCCCGGGCAGCGCTGTGGTTCCACTTCCGGGTGCCGACAGCTGGTCTTTAATTTAAATATATATCAATATCATGCATTCAATTCATTCATTCGTGAATGGTGTATCCCAGGGAGCGCACTTTTCGCTGTTCCCTAGTCTGCTTCCCCTCCCTTCTATTCATCTTTGACATTCGTCCCTGACTACCTACGGAGACAGCGCCTCCGTGATGCGCTGAAAAGCATAGAAAATGGTGTCTCATCGTGCTCATCAGCTCTTGATCCTCTCCTCTCCGTGGGCTTCTCCTCAGGTCGGAACTCTGGGGCCTAGCTGGCGTTACCTCTCGTGCTCCTACCTTCGGATCATGGTTTTCTCAGCAAATAAACGACTCCGTCCAAAACATGCTGGTCCTTGAGCATGGACGGAACTATCTATAAATAAACCTGATATTCTACCACTCGTTTTTATAATATCTAGTGACTTATTGCACATTTGTAATTCGATGATTCCGTATAAATAAAACACATGGACACTACCGCCTGATATTGTATGAAGTCAATGACTCACAGTGAGACATCTTCTGATATTTCTAAAACGTGTAAAACATATTCAATATTTTCAAATAACCGTATAATATTCTATCAAGCATAAGTAATTTTACTAGTACTAATTTTAAGCCCTGTGCGTAGTGCCTGGTTAACAGTCATGCAGGTCGCATCAGTCGGATGATTACAAGCCCTCTCCAGCTCTTCACGCTATGTGGCCGAGTTGCATTAAACTGGCATTGACATTTTTGCATAAATTTTCGCATTCGCCCCGGCGTGCATCTGAAGGTGCAGCGTATTTGAGCAATTTTCCGCACGCCATGGCCGTATGCGAGAACATTTCTTCTGGCGAAAACGATCATTTAACGTTTATCGTTTAATAGAAACGGGTGATTATGTATACTGCTCTGTATTTTTTTTTTAAACGGAGAGAGCAATCGTTGATTGGGGGGGAGAGTATAAGCAGTGCTGAATTATCTATAAGCAGTGGACGAAAAATATAACATTTATTCATAGCATATACATATATAACTTTTTTGTGAAATATCCGCATTCACAGAGAACATGTTTTTTTGTTGTATTTATTAGTTAATCCATATTGGAATTCGAGTTTTGTGTTTAAGTATAACTTAGTAACAGGGGTGCGGAGCATTGTACTACCTTCATGGTAAGGGGGACGTCAATTTACCGAAAATAGTATTTTATGTACGAATGATGGGCTGGGCTAGATTGTTATTGAGTATTGAATCTATTTATTTTTTTATTTTTAAGTAAACGTTAATATTATTTTATGTTTAAGGTAGTTTCGTTATTATTTGTATCTTAGTATTGATATGAAATAAAAATAAGCAAAGTGTAAAATAATATTTTGGTTTACTAGATAATGCGTCAGCATATGCATATTAAATTTATTTATGATAATTTGTGGCGATAGATCTAGATATTTCTGGTTTTTTATTTGATCGGCTCAGCAGCTTGGAAGCACGAGAGATGACCCACCGGTGATGGCCATTGAGTTTCTTGTGGCCGGGTCGGGCTGTATCTGCCAGCGATTGAAGCTGTCTGCACACGCCGATCGGTGATAAGCCAATGGCATCCTCTTATTAAAAAAAAAAAGTAAATGAAGATGCCATTATCTAATCACAGTTTGGTTGTCGGTTGTAGTGTACGTGTAGGCAGCTCAAATGCGCCAACCCACTCGCTGCAAAACAACCATAGATTCAAAACAAAGTTTGTGTTAAACTATTATTTGTGCAATTAGAAACAATGTATTGTCACATGTCGTGCAGTCTTGGGCTAAACTGAAAAAAAAGCGTCAGTATAATGACATACATTTGTGATTTACAGGATGAGCATTTGATCAATTGTCAACGGTTAAACCAGAGGTTCCCAAAGTGGTCAATATCGACCCCCAGGGGTCGATTTCGCCCTGCAAGGGGTCGATGACAGTGAAAAATAAAATTGGGGGTCCATGAATTGTAAATGGGGGTCTACGAGAGTGGATTCCATTTAAGCAGGTCATCACCAAAATTTAGACATTTCGTAAATGTCATAATGCACCGAACACAGATTGTACCTATGTACTTTGTGACGAATCGAAGCCCTGAAGCGTACAAGTATTTTGAATGTTTTTAATTAATGTATTTTATTCTATTTAAGATATTAAAATAGAATTCCACCAAGTATTCTCTGTCAAAAATATTGATTTTCTGAATGTTACTATATTTGCATTTTGTGTGTTTTTAATTAAAGGTATAATTAACTCTTTCATTTTAAACCCACTGTACAGTAAATCCTATGAAAGTGAGTTATTCTATATAAGATGTCAAAAATATGTTTAAAGTTGATGAATTTATAAAAATTCAATATTAGCAAGGCAGGTTGACGAAAAACAGGAAAACTCGACAAGGGGTCGACGGGACAAAATAGTTTGGGAAACTATGGGTTAAACCATTGACAATAATATATAGTCATTTGTTAAACATGTTTTATCAAAATAGTACTCAATAAACCATTTAAATTGGTTTACAAACGTTCCTGCGCACAGGTAGTATAATTATAAAATTAAAAAAAAAAACATACCGTGACGTCATCACTCCTACAGATGAGCCGAGCCACGTGACAAAGTGATTCGGCGTGTAATTTGTTAAGCGATGTATTCGGACGTGGTTTGCTGACATTAGTTGACCCCTCAACAGTTTGGTTGTTGCAGTTTTGGTTGTTCCCCGGGGGCGCTGGCCGGGAGCGGCTCTTGCTGCCGTGACGTCATGCAGCATTCACAAGTGTGCCGCTCTTCTGCATGACACCGTTGCAATTTATTATTTGCTTCTTTCTCCGCCGGCATCAGAGCACACTGTCCGAGTGAGCGCACTCTTGTCGAAATTCCTTGCCGCATTTTCTGACGTGCTGGAAAATACTGCATAACACTGCAAATACAAGGTACAAATACAGTAATACCCCGCTTTACGCGACCCTGTTATGCGCGGTTTCACTATAACGCGAATTTAAAAATGCCTCTCATTACGCGAATTTCCTATTTAAAGAATGTGTATAAACATAATGTAGTCATTAACTTCTCTTAACAATCAAAAACAGTGTTGGGTGTTATGAACGTATTTTACAAGAACGTAAAAGAAACGCTACCCAAAAGACAATAGATTTTTTTTTTTAGTAAAAATAACATGTAATGCTGCATAAAGTGTTCTTAGATTCAGGATTCGTATTTTTTTGTATTAAGTTTTGACTATGTATGTTTAATCGTAAACCCCGATATACGCGAATTTCACTTAACGCGATTTTTTCCGGAACGTATCACTCGCGTAAAGCGGGGTATTACTGTACTGCAGTAATTTTTTAAACTAGTTTTGCGTGAACCTTTACAATTCCGACATACCCTGCTTGAGAATTCACTTATTCATATATAAATGTTCAGCAACTATAGTAGAATAACCATATTATAAAAAAATGAGCATTGACACAAATAATTAGTTTTTCTTGCATAGACCCCATGCCATTGAAATGACGTCATAGGCATTGCTGTTAGGCCTTATTTTAAATGTAGGTTGCAGCAAACACGATAACTCAAAACTGCATTGCAAATACAGTGAAATGCAGTAATTTGTTAAACTAGTTATGCGAGAAGCATTACCATTCCGACATACTCTGCTTAAGAATTTACTAAAAAATAGGCACTGACACAATGAATAACTTTTTTTGCGTGCCATTGAAATGACGTCACAGGAATTGGTGTTAGACAATGTACAAATTATAAAAGTGTTCGTTTCTAGCCGATGTGCTACGTTACATAACCCGGGTTATTTTCGTCTGCTAATATATCTCTGAAATAACGCTAATTTATATGACAATAACTAATTGGCCATTTGTATTCGAAATAACAAATTATTATTCGACTGGCTTCATTGTCATCATGCCGGTCGAGTGTGATCGCTTGAAGGCTAGTCGAACGACGCCGTGTGTGCTTTTGTACTGGCAGATCTTTATCTCTATTTTGCAGATTCAGAATTTTATTATATGAGCATTATGTCCGTGTCGTTGTAACGGCCGTAACTATTTAATATTTTTTTAATTTACGACGCAGAACGCTGAGCTACGGAGTGTTTTACAACTTTTAAAAGGTTAGAAAGTGAATTTATGGTTTAATATATCGTACGGAATTAGCGGAACATCAAGACGTTTTGTTTTTATGTGTTGGCACACTGTATAAATTATGATTTTGTGATGAGTGTGATAATTTTTACAATATAATATTTTTTAAGATGTGGTACGTGAATGAAAAAAATTTAAGAGTCGCTGTTTTAGAGTAATGTTATTTATGCTAAATATACCTGCAAACAAAGCTTTAATGGAAGTGGCCGTTAATTATTTATGGGTGTGCACATGATGGGCTGCTCGGAGTCCAGAACTGAACGAAAATGAATCCGTCGTCCGCGGTGGCCATATCTGCTTTACATTGTTATTCGTCGTGACCCAAATGCGACTTCGGATGCAACGCGCTATCTACCCGCGGAGGAAACGACGAATCAGGTGCTCGGTGAACTCGGAGGACGATGAACTCGATGACGATAGACGACGAAGCCGGGACACACGCGAAACGAAGAGAAAAAGTACAGCAATAAACCTCGTGGAATTACAGCCTGTTTTTTAAAATAAGCCAGGGATGTTATATTTATATAAATCGCCAACATGCCAATATTATTTTTTTATGTAGAAAATTAGTTCCAAGTATATAAAGTATCTAGGTCATGAGCGCTTCTCATTGAATATTTCTAAAAAAGAAAGACATACAACAGCTGTATCATGCGTTAATTTCTTTAATAGATTATGCAAATGAACTCATCCATACGAAATAAAATTCCGAGAGAATATCTAAATAATATTTTTTTGATAAAAAATGATTAAGTGTAGTAAAATGTATTCAAGAAAAATACGATTATTAAATTACAAAAAATGTATTTTTAAATGTTAACAACCGACCACATTAGGGTCCGCTTTTCTTCTGAAAATTAATCGTGTTACATTCATGCATCGGTTTATATAATAGCCAAAATCACCGTGAGTCGGCAATTACAATATTTCATCCCCGATTATTGCCACTTTTAGTAAGTGGGCGTGAGAAAGCGTTTTCATCGTTTCAGCCGAGGGAAAATAAAGGAAAAATGCAGAGTTTTGTTTATCCCGGGGGTAAATCGACATTAAATTTAGCTTATGGGAATGAGCTTTAATGTGAATTGCACTAAACATTTTTATTTAACTTTGAAATCTAAAAATATAACAGTCACAAAAAGCACTCAAAAAAACCAAACCAACGAATAAAAAACAACTGCCAAAACCAACGAACATACCTTGAATCATATATTTATATTTTTTAAAGAAAACACTTTAGTCATGTCAGTACAGATGACGTTGGATTCGAGTTTGCAGTTAGATTGTTAAGTCAGTTTTAAGAATATTTGTTGCTCACATACAGTTTTATATTGTGGTTTTCCTCGGCCGGGAAGTGTCTGCTCGACTCCCACGCGTGCATTTTGTAGTTATGTGCAAGCCTCGCGACTAACTGACCAACACAAGGAAAGAACTCCTAACATAAATAAGTGTGTCTTGGTTGTTTTTTTATCGTTATGAATGCCCTTAGATGCTTTTAAATTATAATCAAGATTTTTATTACGCAAAATTTGAATAGAATCGATGAATAAACATAAAATAAAATTAGCTACATTCTGAAAGGCAAGCGTAGGAGATACTCGTCAGTTTTAACGATAGAAATTTCATTGAAAGGCTAGTGTTACAATCATTTATCACCTTTTTATAAAACTATATATTCGCCTTCTCTAGATCTTTGTTCGGGATTGTTATCTACCAATGTTGCCATTTATCAATATTTGTACGTTTAAAGCTATCGAGAACATGAATAAACGTCGTGGGCTTAATGGGCTTTATTTTTCCAGGAGTAGTGTTCATTGATCCCATAGAATCAAATAAAAGGTTCCGTTAACGAATTGAGCGTAACATGTATGAATTTTTCAATTTAATATAAAATTAATTATAAAAAACCTGTCAAAATATATGTAAAATTTTGGCATATTGGTCGAAATTTTTTTCAGCGAATATTTGACAAATGTGATTGACTTTTTCTCTTCGCAACAATTTGATATTAAGTATGCATGAGAGTTAATTTATTTTTAAATAAGATCTTATCGCTTAGCCACAACAATGCAGTGATATCAGAATTAACTCTGGGGACAGTAAAAATGAAGACGATAGTATAAAATTTTATTTAAATATCTATATTCAATCACATGTATATTGGGTTTTAATACTTGCAAGAAGGTTTGAATCATTCTGTATATATACTTTTAGTACAATGCCGTCATGTATAATATAAAATATGATAGGTTATTCGCTACTTTCGTGAGCTTGCGCATACAGTTCTATGCCAAGCGTTCCGCACTAATTCAGCGACATAACGGTGTCGCATAAATAATTCACTCAATTGTCGTCGTTGGACCCACAAATATTCATTAAAGTGAAAACAGAGAAATGTTCTCCGCAGCCAAGCCTTTTCACATGCCCGATAAATACTTATATGATAATACATCATTTTCACTTTCTGTTCATGGCGTTAGATACAAAATCATGGAAAATGTATCTGGATGAAACTCGTTTTGTGTCTGCCCAGTGGCGTCCTGTTCATGCGCGAGTATATTCATTATATTGTTGAAACGAAATATTATTGATCACCATTTATGTATGAATAAAAGTACACGCTGTCAAATGAAACCGCTTCTGCGTAATTTTTTTTTTTTATTGTTATGGGTTATATTTAATCGGCAAGTGTGAAAATGCACATCACTTTCCGAGAAAATGGAACATTCTACATAACTTTACTAGAAGAAAGTGTTCGGTTTAATTCTCATTAATTAATACGTGTACAAAACGATTGGTTACATTATCACATTCTGATCTTTTCTTGCTTATTACAAAGCATAATAGCATAATATTTTAATTTGTGAGCATTTTTTTATTTTATTTTTATTAAAAATAAAATATAAATTGGTTGTGGTTTTGGCAAAGACGGAAGAAAATTTAAATATTGCTAAAAATGTTTTTTTTTTATATGGTCATAAATTTTACTGGTTTATACATCATGAGTTGGAAGCTAAACAAGGACGTTTAGTTTTATAATCTGATCGTGGTTTTATCATATAGATAAATAACATTTATAATATATAGGATAATCGTTTCACACATGAATCAACGAAAAAACCCATTAAAAAAATTTACGACACCGGTGGGATTACTGGAAAATTTTTCAAGGGTGTGTAACTAAAAACCTATTTGGCTTATGATTGCTAAAAACCAATGAATTAATTATATAATACAAAATAACTGTATTTGTTTGTTAGGACTTGGATTCAGGGATTTGTGGTTGTATCTTTCAGCTTGGCATCAGACGCAGGGAGGCAAGTTTTCAGGCTTGACTTTACTTAGCTTATCGCAAGAAAGATACGTCGCAGTGAAGGAGGTATTGACTCAAACTACTTGTTTTCGACTCTGACTTGTATTGGGGCTCCTTCGGGTTTATAAACACAGAAATATCACAATTACATTGGAATGCCAGGTGGTGATTTAAACATGGGTATTTTTCCCGTACCCTTTTCGGGAGGGTCGTAAAATGCCTTTTAGCCTTTTCCCGACTAAAACATGCAGGTGGGCACTTAGCAAATAAATTCATTTTGCCGGCGCGCAAACAATATACATATATCGTAAAATATCCTATCGTCGACGTCCGATACAATATTTATAATTATTGTTTAGCTCTGTGATATTTTAAGGACTTTTGTGGTGTGGGTATTAAGAAAGATCGACGCCACTGCTCAGTGTTTCGTGGGTGCGGGCGAGTGTGTGAGTGTGCCAGTGGTGGCTTGCGCGCAGAGATAAGGACGGGCCGGAAGCGACAGCCGCACCGACTGCCGCCCGGAAGCATAAACACCGAATTTGAATTCCGAAGCCTCTCTTCCGGCGCCGCACATTCGTATCGATCTTCATTTCATTCGCGACTTCCTGAGCATTGAAGTGTGTTGCTTAGAAAGGTCACCGTGAATGACTGTTATTTATTTAATTCAATGGAAAAAAAATAACAATGAGGTTTTACTATAATTTATGTTATTATGTTTTATTCAATCTACGCTTGGCGCAATGAATGCTTTTGTTTAGGTTATATATTTTTATTTATCAAAAACTGTCTATTGTATGACGTCAGTATTAAAATCATATAATTGAGTCTACCTGCGTACAAAATAACACGCGCAGGTTTTAGCTGCTTAAACTTGTGTTTTTTGGAAATATTTTTATCACACAGGCAGCTAGCAGAAAGCGTCCTACATTTTAGGCAAAACCATAAAGAACATCCAAAATAATGGGACGCTATTGGTTAGCTGCAAGTTGGTGGCACGATTTGTTGCTACGTGTGTAGAGGCCTTAAAAAACCAGAAGCATGTGGTTTTGCTATATCCATGTTAATATACGTGTTCGGCCTTCTATGATTGTATGGCGTGATTGCGTAGCTATCAGTGTTGGTTGGAACATCTGATTTCTATCGGTGAGGCAAGAGGTTGAAATGGCCACGGTGTCAGATAAAACCAAATGTATATATAGCAGATAACTTTATTTATACACCTATATATTATAATATTTTCCTAACGTTACTGACTAGTATGAAAAATGTAATATTTTTACTAATAACTAAAAGGTCATCATAAGGTTTTACTGTTAAAATAAATAATCTTTTAAACACTTGAATGTAAATGAACAGAGATAGGCCTTGTTTACGAAGAGCACATGACGAACAGTATTTTAACTAAACAAAAAATATAAAATTTAAAACAGATTATGTATACGAGGGCGGTCCGAAAAGTACTTAGCCTACAAAAGAAAATCGAAAATTTTGGAAAAGTGGTGATTTATTTCTCAAAATAATCTCCTTTTAGCTCGATACACTTGACCCAGCGATGCTCCAACTTCTTTAACCCATCTGAAAAATACGTTTTCTCGAGGTCTGAAAAGTAGGCCTCCGTGGCGGCGATGACCTTCTCATTCGACTTAAATTTCTGCCCGGCGAGTGACTGTTTCATGTTTGGAGAAATCTACGAGTCCGATTCGGCTGAAATTTGATAGTAGCCGTCTACGAGAATGTACAACACAATAGTAAATCTTTTTTGCGATACTAGCTCAATCGGGCGGTGAGGCTAAGTAATTATCGGACCGCCCTCGTATATTGAAATGTCCTTTCTGCGTGACTCTTATAAGACTATTAAAATAATAGTTAAATACACATACAATCTACAGTCAGGACCGTACAGAAGTATACACAGGCATTGTATATTTTGGTTTTTTATTTTGTATAAAAAAATATTAAAAATATGTATGATTGTATTGGTATAAAAAATTAAAACCCGGGTTATCCCATTAACGCACATCGATGACTGGTGTTTCGGTGCGGTCGATTGCCAATGTTAATCCAACGGTGTGAATTTCCATCATCAAACCTCCGATGACCGCGGGCCATGACCACGGTCACGCGCCGGGCCAGAGTCGAGATCTCGACCGGCCCGGGGCGCATCGCAGGCGAACTCTTGCCCATCCGAACCCGCCGCGGTCACTTTCACCACCACCGACGGCTCTGGTCCGGTACCGACGGAGATTAACCGTCCTCCTAATGGGAAAAATAAACTCGTCCCATTATTTTGAACTTCGTAATGGCAGTAGAATGTGTTGCGTACAGCGAGTCTGTAATTTATATTCTGAATGCAGAGTATTGTGTGCTTGTAGATAAAGTAAATTTCCACGATTTGCCAATTTGATCTTGGGATGAATGTTTGTTTATTCATGAGAACTTTCCGTTTCTGTTGCTTTTCTTCGAGATTGAGAGTACGGCGATAGCGTGCGATGTCTCCGAAACGGAAAACAAAACATCGGCCATACCAGATTCACAGTTCTAATTAAGACGCCAGAAATAACAAGATTCACAAAAACACAGTTAGTTATACACTAGATTGACTGATGTTTAAATGAAAACATTATAAAAATCTATGAGTCAATTTAAAATTTTGATGACGACAATGGTATAAGGAAATTTTAAAAGAAATCCCAAAAAAATATTTACCTACAATTTTTTTTTCTAAAAACCCATAAAACGTTTAATACATCGACCCCACAGAAAGAAAAAAAAATTGGAAAATTATTGTTTAAATTTGGCTTCCGCCGTGTTTTAAAGTATTTCTAATTATTTTTTATTATTACAAAAATATTTATATTAACATAAACACACACGTTTAAATTTTGTTTAAAAGAACTTAGTCAAGAACAAGTTTCTTGACTAACTTTTTTACAAATATTGTATTTTGCCATGAAACGTTACTAAGCGAAAAATTTAATTGTCATATGCAAGTGTGAGACAGTTGTCCATAGTCTGCAAGATAAATAAAATATTAAAATTGTTTTTTTCTTTTGACTTTACTTTTACTTACTTTTGAATATTGTATTTATTCTTTCATCTTCATAAAATTCCTTCCAGGCTGATCGACTGACAAATTGCATCGCGTGCAGCGCTGTTGTGTAACTTTTCTGCTATTTGTTGAGATTGTCGTCAAAGTTGCAAAAACATCATACGATAACACGACTAGATGCTTGAAAAAATTGTCGATCGGTTGGCTGAATTATATAGACGATTTTAGAGACTTTAACGCTACCCAGTACATATTCTCTGATCATTTAAATCAGACTTACAAAATAGTTTTAAAACTGTAAATCAATTTGTACCTTTTAGCAGATGGTGAATAGGCGTCCAGTTACTTGACCGTAAATTAGCCGCTAGATGAATACCCAGTATTACGAACTATTAACAATTCCTAAAAACACACGCTTCCTGTATTAAATTCTTTTAACGTTCCACTTGTGTAGCAAAATAAATCAAATACTTGCCGGACTAAAAATGCAGAAGTTATGAAAGAAGCTGCAAATTTTCTGACAAAAAACGAATTGGAAAAAAGTCTTCGAGAAGCAAGATTTTAAGAACAAGCCGTTTATTTAATAATTTCCCACATCCTAAAAACAAACGATTGTAATATTATTTTTTTAAATATTCTATTAGTGTATTTAAATTAGATATTGGAAATGTATGCCGAAGGTTGTGATGGGCCCAAATAGTAGTAGCAGTTAAAAACTTGATGGGACTTAATTCTAAAGCTCTTCAACATGGAATCATCTGTCGTTGCGTTCCCGAATAACAAAATACAGGAATCAAAACCAAAGAATTTAATTTATTATGTTACTCATTAGTTATTGACATTGAAACAGTATTAAAAAAAATAGCTAACTATTACAGGCGTCTTGCCGACTTGCTTATTCGCGATCTGTATTCTACTCTTTCTAAGTTTAGGTAACCATACGATTCGGTATAATAAAGACTTCTCTTTTTCAGGTCTCCTGCTTCTGGAATAAAATATAAAAATTTCAATATATGTTTCATCAGAAAATACTTATATTATTTATTATAATAGCACACATTCGGGTGGAGTGCAAAGTGTTTATTAATGTCTGCTAGGAAAAAAAATTCTGATACGTGTTTGTGTAGGACTTGAAATTATTTATCCAGAAATACGTCATCCACCAGAGTGGCTTGTTCCGCAAGACTAATTATATTCACGAAAGTAAAATTTAAAAACTTGACTCGCTCCGAGAATAATTGCTTTGTGCCAACAATAATTTCCTATCTGTTTATTTATCTCAAGTCTGCGGTTTCCTCGTAGATGAAATTCCGCAAAAGGATAACATTTGTTTAGTAAACTTGCACTTCATCGCCTTGTTGAGAGAGCAAAAGTAGGCATTGTGGAGTACTGATTTTAATTTGATGTGTTTTTGCTTAGTAATAAAATTAAATACTGCATAAACATTAGGCCATTTGAAAGAAGTATACGGATTTGACATAATATAGAGTTTGTTTAGGACTCGTCAACGTTACTTCTACCAATACCGTCCAGTGATTCTGAACAAAGTGACAATGAAGACGTGGAGTGGTCAGAGAATGATAATCCTCCAATTATTGAACAATTTTTAGGACAAAGTGGCATTGTTGTGATGCCAAGTAATCCGCAAAGTGTGTATGAAGTGGTTCAACTTTTTATAGGAAACGATTTATTAGACTACTTGCAAATCAAAGAGTGTATAGACTAGATTTTGCACGCGCAATTTTACGCGAATTTTGCCCGCTACGCACATCAGTTTAGTCAATTTGGTTACCCGCTTAAAATATAAATATAATATAAGCTATTGTGGATATAAGATATTGAAGAATATAAGATATTGAAGAAAAAAAAATTAAAAAGTGCAAATCAATGAGTGTATAGACTAGATTTCACACGCGCAATTTTACGCGAATTTCGCCCGCTACGCACAACAGTTTAGTCACTTTGTTACCCGCCTAAAGTGTGTTAATATTGTGGTCACTATTATATTCGATAACACCTGCAATCTACGATTGTTCGTTCCATTTGCATAGCTAGAACTTGCGGTTTCGCTGAAAGATGATTTCTTGCATTTCAAAAGAGGACATTATGCCCGATAAGGAGTAGCAGCTCCCATTGTTTCGCTGTGACCGCAGCCGGCCGGATATAGTCCCGGCGCTCCGGAGCGGTCGATAAGGTTCGCGGAATGGCGGACTTTCGCGGGTCCGCGATGGCCGCAAGCCTCAAGGTCGCTCACGCACTTGGCAACATCCTCGAAACCTCTGCAGCACGTGCGGGCTGAACGAGGAATCGCCACCCGCATTGGTAAGTCACAACGTGTTACGTTGTTAGATATAACAGAAGAGTTATTTTTATTGTCACCGATTGTTTAGAATCGATGATCGAACCGCTCCGTGGTACAGTGAGTAACTTTATTGCATGTCGGCTTTAGTTGCCACGGCAATTTTCAGAAGTCTGGCCCAAAATGACAATTTGATTTAATCACGTTATATTATTAAAAATTCTAATTCTAGTGCATAGTTATCATCAAAAAGCATAAAAAATGTGTTTTAAGCAACAACAAAAAAAAGGTATCTCGTAGTTGGCTTCTGTAATAGAAATCTCTTCGCGAAAGCCAACTACGAGTTAATTCAGTTAATTAATATTTAATTGGTATAATAAGTACGTTGTTTCATTTATATGATATGATGGTTACAATTTCTTGCCTAGTACTAGTGATTCGTTAGCATAATTGGTAATGCACCTGCCATGTAAGCTTGAGGATGTGGGTTTCGAATCCCACACAAATTACGATGATATTTTTCTATGAGTTTCTTTAATCAATTTTCAATATTTAAAAAAATGTACTTAATCATTATCAACGAGTTGATTCGTTCGCAGACACGCTTCGACCTGTCGCTTCGCTAATGCTGTGAATCATATAGATACGCGTCCATATTCGTCAGTAGTATCTCGTCAGTAGTATCTCGTCAGTAGTATCTCGTCAGTAGTAACTCGTCAGTAGTAACTCGTCAGTAGTATCTCGTCAGTAGTTTAACCGTAGCTGCACAAAAATAGCAAGTAAACAAGGATGAGATAACTCGTAGCTGGCGTCCTAGAAAATAACGTAATCTACGAGTTATCTCGTAGTCAGGAGTCAACGTGTTTAAATTATCATTGTATTAAAGTTTAACAATAAGTAAAAAGGTTTTCCACAATTTCTTAAGCTGTATATGTAAATACAGTCACAGGTAACACAGATTGCTTTACACCGCTTGTTTATCTGCCTCTTGCCTTGCAACTTCTTATAAGGTAGTATTTGTTGAGATAATTAGACCTTTACAAATAGCACTTTACTTTTTGGAAACTTATACCTTCATATAATTGGAAAAAAAATTATCATACTTAAATTTTTTTGAAAACACTTGTCATTTGTAATACTATTGCATGTGTCAGAATAAATTGTTGGAAAACAAAAAGCGACAATATCTCTTGCTTAAATCTAAGTGTCGTTTATCTCAGTTATGCCACAAAAAGCAGAGCTCCGAAACAAACTGCAGATAAATAAAGTCTGGCTTCAGAATCACGGAGGTGAATGATTTCGTCACTTGTGGCTCACGAGCCGTCGTGATGCTTACTAATGATGTGCATAATCGAATACTCGATCCGAATAATCCGAATAATTGAGTTATCGTTACAAATTTAGAAACTGTAAGTGAGCCTCAAATATTTATTTATAAAAAAAAAACTACTATCCAGAAGCTGTTGGAATTTAAAAAATTATAGCAAAAAACCAAGCTGCCGGACATAAAAAACAGGTAATCGAAGAAACAAAGAACGATTAGGCCAGGTTAATTGAATAATAAATTTATCACATAGAATAAGCCGTATATCACTGCTGTCGGATACTAGATATTTGCACTTTAAAAAAAATTGGTTTATCGATAAAAAATCAACTATTTTCACGTTGAATTTATAAATCGTTTTTGACTTAAACCTATGCAACTTCTTGAATTTATAATGTATACATTTTTTATATGCATTAAGTCCATCAATTATATGTATGAAGTATATTTATATGTGGTCCAATATTTTAGAGACTTAATTGCATCAATTGGGTACCATTCGATAATTTTTATTGCTTTTCGTATGAAATCTTCCAATCCGTTGCTTTTGCATGGCTGCTTATTCTGCACTCTGATCGTGTGTAAAGGATTTGTAATGGAGTAGTGAACTTGGAATTATTGTGACTCTTGAAATGACTATCCACTTAGAAAACCATGATCACTGGCTCAGGATGAGTATATGCTCAGTGAAATGGTCGCCAACCTCCTCTGAGGAGAGGTACTTGATGAAGAAGTATAAAATCGATTATCAAAGTCAATCGATTACATTTTACAGCATTGCAGTCGATTGTATGTTATTCGATTATTTTCGCGATTCATTCGAATTAAATCGACTATGGTAGTGATTCGAATGCGTCCATCCCTAGCCAGTTCCTCGGCTGCATGCTAAGCGGGCAGGAAGCCCCGCGCTGCTCGGCGGCTATTCCAGGCCGCGTCATCCGGCCAGCGTCGCGAATTCATTATAAAAATAGACGTTAGCTCACTATGATTTTGTGGTTTCTTGGGTGTTGAGCTGCTGAGTGTTTTCTGTCACTTCTAGCTTAAGTACCAGGTTGATGCATCTCGGAGTGGTGCGCCCGAATGCAAGACCGCAGCAAGAAATGACAAACGTCGATAATACAAAAAAAAATGTTGGGATGGCTATTGTACCCATCCCTAACCAATGTGTTGTAATTTACTATTAAATCAGCTACTGTTCAGTAAAAATAATATAAATTCAATATAAGAACTATCTTAACTACTTTTTATACTTATTTAAACAAAACAACTAAAAACCAAGAAACTCATGTACACTACCACCTAAGACACACCATTGTAAGCCCCATAACCTGCGCGCATGATCAGGGGATAGAATAATACCATATTGTAAGACAGCCGTGAGAAATATTGTAACATATCTCATTGACTAATAAATAATCATGAAAGTTAAAAGGTTTTTTTTGACAAACGTTGGAAGACAGAAAACATAAAGCAGTTTGACACTCGAGATTCTACCAAATCATCGAAAAACAATCGTTACCAAAACCTACGAATAAATTTATCTCACGGGTCGCTAAACCCGCTTTGGAAGTGTTTATTTTTACACAAGGGTGCTTTTACTATTGCGTAATGTATTTATGAAGAGACCTAGCTTCAAAACCAAGAATATAAATTAGTTTTGCAATCAAATCTCATATGTACGTTAAGTAGACTTTGGTTCAAAGCGTGACACTTGCAAGTCCCTTAAGACTGAGTTTTAACTTTTCCCTAAATTTACAATAGTTTTAAAATTATGTCTCGTTGGTTAATAGATGTTGAAACAACTTAATTAAAGTCTATGTACTCACACTAAAACTAAAGGCATGCGTGTGCGCTAACCTTCTGTAGACACAGTCAAACTCTTACCCATCACGTATATAAAATAAATAATATCCAACAGGACTCGAAGAAAAACTTAAGTCGTTTTATCGAGTCTGGATGTCTGCCCCTCGTTGATAAAACAACCAAAATCTCTTATTATAGATACGCGGTTTGTTTTCATTAACCTTTTCGTTTGATGATAAAATCGGGCGTGCAAACACTCGAGATTGGTTTAGTCAGTTACTGCAATTTGCGTCAATCGCTGCCCCGATACAAAAAGTGCTTTTAATTAACAAGTTTGGTTGTCGATAGGCTATCTCGAAATTAATCATGAATGGCTATTTCCTGCATTTAATATGCGAAGTGGGTGTTTCTAACTGTACTAATTATTTTAGCGAAACTAGCGTTACTTCGAGCGCACTTAATCACGATAGTCAGCGAAAAGCAAGCAAGTTCTCCATGCCAGCTAACACCTGACGGAACAAACGGACTGCAAGAAGAATATATATATTGGGTTCGAATCACTATACTCTACTATACACCATATAGTGCAAATACATACACAAATCCTGCACGTATCTAATAAAAATTAAAAAAATTCGTTATAATTAAATAATATCCTAGTGCATGTACTTTTATGTTGTCTATTGTTATATTGTGATTTGCTGATATTTTCATGCTTTGCCGTTTTAAGTTTCCGTTTATAGTCATAATCGATATTCATCCATTCATGTATTTTATTTTAATCTTATTAAGACACCATTAATTTAAATCATTAAGTAACCATGCTTCCATAAAATTAATATATATTAAATACCGATATAAATAAGAAGCACGCACAGTCATTATAATCTAGATTCATTATAATGTTTATTTTATAGCAACGGAAAACAAGTAGCTATAAAAGATTTGTTAAATAAAATAAATAGAAATATTTATTATAATTTACGCACTTGCATTATGCATTTATTTAAATTGCAGGTTTATTATAGGAATTTAATATTGATTAAACTACATACCTATATAACGAGTGCAACTATAATATATTTGCTTTACATGGTAAATACGTTCCACGAAAATAGTGTATATCAAAATTATCGTTTTGTATGAAAACATTGTAAAATGAAAAAAAAATGCGCACAATGTAGTAAATGATGTATTATTTTTATTGAATTTAAAAATATTATGTTTAACCTAAATTCAAAATTTCCCAGTAATAAGGCGAAAAATATCATACCCATACTATTTTATTATATATTCTTCCTGGTAGGCTGGATTTTATTGACATCACTAAACAGTATTAAAAACGATTCTGCTTTAATGGTTGGGTAATTAATTGAAACAATATCAAATGAGATAGTCGTGGCAATAAAATCCTTAGTTTAATAGCTGTGTAAATTTTGCATCGATCTTTATAGATCTCCCCAGATTGAGATAAATCGTTGATTAATTTCTCGCTGTAACTGAAAAGCCCAATTAAACCGGAAAGATATATATATAATATTTATCTATATACATACACCAAGCTTGATTATATCGTTAGCACTACATGAATATATTCGTGTTTTATTTAAATATTTATTATATATCTTATCGGTATCTTCATCAGTTTCATATTTACACATGACGATTATAATTTGTGGTTAGCCACTGTATGTGTAGAATTAAATCCATCTTTGTCTCTCATGGAAATCGATCACTTTAGGGTCTTGCTACCTAACCTTGCTTGGTGTCCATCCCCCGTCTGCCACAAAAAAAGGACCGTTTAACCGGCGAAATCGTGTCATTTAATTAATTTCAGGGTAAAATAAAATCTTGAAGATGTAAAAAAAAATGGATAAAATTTCGACTTTTCAAAACCAAAGTTTGTTAAAGATTTCTTTTTTTAAAATTTTTAAAATAATAAATCGCACAGGGTTTATATTTAATCTCTTAATTCCAATAAAAAAAACATTTAAAATTTTAGGACTCTTAGAACAGGGACATGCCGAATCTCCAAATCCTACACTTCAATCGGAAAAACACATATTTATCATATTAAAAGTAAATTTACAAGAAATAAAGAAATATTCTGTTCGGAAGAAGGGATGAATCTAACTTTTTGCATTTAAATTTAATTGATTGGTGCAGTCAATTTTTTGCAAAACGGACTTAACGGAATATAGGACTTAGGCCCTTAATATTATATACTTCTCAGTAATAATATCCAGTGCATGGGATGTCTGATTCAATGTTTTTTTCTCCTGAATGTTAATTCATGTAAAAATGTTTCACGTGAGCCGGGGAAGGTGTACATCCCAAAGAGACCGAACCTGCAACAGCTCGCTATTAAAAGGCAGTCTGCTTTACAAGTGAGCAACAGTGTTGCAAGCATGTCGGCAATAATACCCCAGCCTCGGCAATAAACGCGAATGCATCGCCACGAGGGAGCTCGCGCGCGTTATTTTTAAGCGATGGCAATAAATTGAAATCGATCAGGGAAGGCGGGTTTGGAAACATTAAATACCATCACGGAAATTTTAGTTTTGTGCATTTTGAGAATAGTTCCCATGCTGAGCTCTTTAAATATTGAGGGCACGCTATGAATACATTTTATAATTTTTTTTGACTACTGATGCATGCTGCTGACGATTGTAAGTAGAATAGTTATTGAAATCCAAAACATGGACTCACTGTCGTGCTCCTCAAAATCCACATATATAAAATAAATAATGGCCGTTAAATTATGCATGGATTCGATTGGATACATTATTATTCTAAGGAATACTCGATAAACTTTTAATTCTTGGTTTAATTTTTTTTTTTTTTGAAAAAGGCAGTTTAGTCAGAGAAAAATATTGTTTATAAAGACTAAATGTATAAGATAGGATAAAAGGAAAGGGACTCGAATAAATGACATTGTTGTTAATTAAATTTGCACTGTGCAGGTTAATTATTATACATGTGATAGAGGGCAAAGTTTCAGTCGATACAGTTGGTGAAATTCGATGATAGATAAATATGTTTTCAATTCCGACGCCATGTCAAAAGGCCTTTGAAAGCCAAACACAGGAAATGAATGTCTTTGTTATTAAAATCACGTTCATTTGATTGAAATGAAAAACTTTGTTGACTGTGATGATAATGGGATAATAAATTCAATACTGAGATAAATTAGAATAGAAAATGTGCATTAAAATGTTTGGCAAGGTTCGCACAGTTTTTCAATATTTTTTTTAATAATAGTAATCAAGTTATTTGATCTAGAAATGTAGTAGTAGAGTCTGAGATTAAAATATGCATATCATGTAAATAAAATCGTATTCCATTCGATAGATTATTAACAACAATCAATCATATTTATTAAATAATATTATTGATTATTATGAAAGTCTGATATTGACCGCCTGTTATCAATAATGACACCAAGTCAACAGAACGAAAATAGCTTGTGTGATTTGAGCTGAGCAAATAAAACCACATCTAATTTAAGAAATTCACAGTAAACCAAATTCCTGTTAGATAATGTATTTATTACAAAACTATAATATTAAGTTATTCTTTTCCAAATTAAATATTATATATGCACCAGACAAACATCGAAGTCATAAAAAGTTAGGCACATCCGTAGGCCCTGCAGGTAGGCAGTGATGCTTCCGTTACTGGCAAGCGGTGAAGGTCAAAGGAACTGGACCAGCGTTAATCTGAACATCCGTTGTCGGTTCCTTGTATTCAATAAGTTGGATCCGAATCGCCATGCACAAAGCAAATAGGAAACCAGCGCACTAAAAATATAATAGTCGATCTAGTCCTGCGAATTGACTGGAAAGTCCCACCAGAAAGTTATGATTGAAGTTATGAAGATATGATATATATGATTCCAACCTTTAAACAGCAGGCAGTGTCGTCTATTCTCACCATGAGGACTATACTAGAGTTACTCCATGGTTTTAATGTAATCAGTCATATGGTTAAAAATTTATCCTTTGTTAATGCTTGGATTTTTGATAAATATTTAGTTGTCAATGTATTATTTTTTCAATCACCTTCTAGATATCTGAAAAAAGTAAAGAGTCACAAGAAATAACGTTCCCTGCTGCACAACCTGAGCGTGAAACTCGAGAAAAGAAATTAAAGGCAGCTCCTATAGTTATCGTGCATACATTATAGCATTTCAAGAGGATTCTCAGGGACAGCAATAAAATCGAATGCATCGCGACAAGGGAATTGCGTACGTTATTTTTAAGTAATGCAATAAATTGGAATCGCTTCAGCGTATACATCGAGCTATTATACTTCAGCGGCGAAAATCAATGACGATCTTAGGAAATCTCTTGCTGAACCACCCCTAGAAAAAATACTATGCAAAGAAATAATAACCACATGATTACGAGAAAAACGCTCCCAGGATAAAACACGCGCTATAATAATTTATTTTATAACCTCCCTGCCGATTCCCATATTATTATCCACAGATACTAAACGATTATGTGTGATAAGTGTTCCGAAGAAGCAAATCTGGTTTTTTTATGCTTATTACACATTATTCAATGTACGGTATATTTTACTAAAGTATTAGTATATTCAACATACTCCTTTTAGTTTTATCATTTTACAGTTTATATTTGTTACCAATATAATTACGGTTGAATATGTGAATAATTGAACAGTTTTGTTTACAATATTTTAAATAGCCAAAAAAAATATTTAAATATGCATATATACTTATTTAAGATTATATGTCATTATGATAAGTGTGAATTTTAGACTATATACAGGAATATTAATGTGACCACACAATCTTTTTTAATACCAAATATTTTTTTACTTAATTATTTACTCTAAAAACTCGTCAAATATGTTTAGGCTAAAAATGAATGAAATTCATAATTCATATAAAATATGACGTAGCGGCTTTCGAGTTACTGTGCTTAAGATAACAGCATCATTGTCAGAGCCGGAAACTATATTTTGTGACTCAAGTTCAGCTTCACATCAATGGTATTTCCGCATCTTATCAGACTGCACACACAATTATTCATACAAGATTGTGTCTATTCGTTTAACCACGAATCACCATTTCGAGATAAGGGGTGAAGAATCAAGGCATTTTTATTGCGATTCATATATTTCAGATCAGAACAGCAAGTGCAGCTTTATAAGTATCGCAGCTCTCTAAAACCGATGGGCCCCTCCCACTTGTTAACACTGAATAAAATCTATATAATCAATCATTTCGTGAATAGATTTGTATTCTTACAGTGTGGACTTAACCGTTGGATTGATAAAGCAGCAGGGAGATATTCCGATACAGATTGTATCGTCGGCCGCCACTGTTATCAGCAAGCCGCCAGCCTTTTATCCGAAGACGTATAATTAAACGGCTATCTTTATTTCATTGCAGGCGGGAATCGGTTTCAAATTAATTAAAACACGTAAATCAAGCGTAAGGTGGACTCCATTATGTACAGATAAATTGATCTCATGAGTACAACAAAGTAATTTGTTCTTCAATATTATCTGTACTTTTACTTTTTCAATATCGCTTTTCGCTTCGCAGTGCTCCTTACTTTAAATTATCGACTTGAATTTTGATTTTTGTTGAAAGTTGAAACCGGTATATACTTTTCGAGCCTTGCTCACAATCACGTAATTTAAATAAAATGGCATCACTAAAACCTACCAAGTATTTTTATTGAAAATCAAATGTTGGATTTTCTGGTACCAATTTTTTTATTCGGCCCTACTGTGTAGTGGGAAAGTTGGTCGTAAAATGACGCACAGTTCATTCACAACAAATGATAAAGTAATCTGTAAGTAAATAGAAGCGAAATGTTATTATCCGATGACCTTTGCAATGAAGTTACTCATGTTTTTCTGAAAAATTCTTTATCTGCATTATTCTTATAATAATTAATATTTGATTTTAGGGCTTCTGCCTCCTATTTTTAAACTTACTCTATACTGAGGCAACTAATATCATTTCTGCGATTGGTTGACTTCTCTGTTATTTTTAATATTTTTTTGATGGATACTCTATTGTGCATATTCAAATATTATTGATATTGATACTCAGTATGAGAGTAAGTAAAGCTTTAAAATATAAAAGTAAAAATACAAACATATTTGGGGTGTTTTTTTTTTGTACGAACATGCTATGTTCTTTTATATGACGTTATGTGAGAATGAATATAAATTTATGGATTTCTGAGAAATGATGTTTGGATGTTAAGAACAATCTTAATATTAATGTCTTTTTAATCGTTTTTGACAATATAAAACAGGATGTTCATCCAGGATTGAAACCGGGACCACAGTGCCGCGAGGCATTGTCCCGTGACCTTTGCAACGAAGTGAGTGCATTTCGAGCAATCAATTCAAGAGCAGGATGACGATTAACTCTCTCGTTATTTCGTGAAGGCAGGATGTTATTGGTCATACTGTTGACTGTGTCTTTGCTGTAGCTGTTTTTGTCCATATATGTTGAATAAATATTTATAATAGAATTCCCGAAAATTGACGAATGATTTTTGTGTAGGCGTTATGAAATTTTTTCGATTTTGACTGTAAAAATCGCAGTGTCTCTCCAGGGCTGGAATCGGGACCACGGTGCCGCGAGGCATTGTCCCGTGACCTTTGCAACGAAGTGATTGCATTTCGAGCAATCAATCCGATGGTGATGATGATGATTAACGCCGTCGTTCCTTGAAGGCAGGATGTTATTGGTCGCGCCTACTGGTGCATGCGCGCTTCTGGGAATGGCGGTGATAGTCGTGTGGGAGACAATGATTTTATTTCAACAGAATATTGCAATAATGCCATGAATAGAGACGCTAAAAATATCGTTCTGGGAAAATAACTTTTTTTATTTGGCTTTGTTGCGTTTGCAATGAATCAGAATATGTCATAAAAGTGCAATTAATATGAGCACAACTGAGCAAATAGGTTGGCATGGTTTTGTATAATATTGTTCTTAAACATTAGTGATTTTAACCTTTGGACAATTATTAAAAGACTTCGGTTTTATATTATCAATTTAAAATCACAACCAGCAAAAATAAATTGTAAACGAATGATTTATATTATTGTGCTACAATAAAAGTTATATTTGTTTTCGGTTTTAAATCAAATAAAAATTTGTGTTATTTGACAAAATATTTTTTTATGAGACAAATTAAAGTGTATAAGCTTATAATCAACAGCGCGCGAGTTCTCAGCCGCCAATTTGTTGGTTCACGCTTAGCTTTATTACTAAGTGATGAAATTTAAGCTATACCTCACATACTCACACTATATTTTATTACCACCGCAAAGTAACAAATTTGAAAGGTGATAAAATATGGACATTTAAATGATACTAATCGATTCTTCAGTTGCAACCCTTCAGGCTAAAAAAATATGTTAAATTTGCCATGCATTCCCACATCTAGATTTTATTATATCGTAGCTGTAATTCAAGTATGCGCTTTGTTAATTAATCAAATCAACAATTGCCTCTTTCGTGACGTATTTGGTATTGGAATGTTCAAGCATATAAAAATCATAAATTAAAATAACTCCCAAAGAGGACTTGGTGCAGAATCGACTGTCGCTCGTTGCATAACCGCGCTGGGTACGGCGGAGTTTGAGCTGATAAGTGCTGCGGTCGCTTGCTGGCCGGGTATATTTGACAGGTTTTTTTCGCCAGTGTTGCCCGATAAGGAGATTAAGAGCGGATGCTCCACCGCGCCGCCATTTTAGATTGTATTTTGCTAGCGAAGGCTGTTCCAAGTGACTCTGTGATGGATAGGGACACCGGGACTTGATGTCTTGCAAAATAATATGTATTTGAACCAAATCTAATATATTCGCTTGATATAAAGTGCTTTGTAAAGTTTTAATATTTTATAGTATTTGCTTATAAGCGCAGCTACATTATAGGTCAATCTGGAAAATATAAAGGGGCATTATTAAAATAAAATTAATAGATAAAATTCTGGGTGTCGTTAAGAATATATACTTGTTTTTGTCAGGTAATAAGTTCTGACTATCACCAGGTGTATTACTCACTTCTCAAAATCACAATATTCCACTTTTGTGGCGTATTCAATGGCTGTCGTTCTCGTTGGCCAGCGTCGCAGAAACCGGGTGTTAAACTCCTACATATGGATCAGCTGTCACAGTATTTATAACTATTTTCTCTGGGATATTATAATCGGAGAGCAATTACTTCAATGGGCGTAAAGCTTGTCTCACCTTGTGAAATAATTGGTCGTTAATTTGGCCGTAGGTCAGGTGAGATTTGAGAATAATTATCGGTTACTTCTGTTCTCGATTGACCAAACTAAACGGTTTATGTAAGTTTTGTCTCATTATTACATTAAAAAGCAATCAGTGCGTGTTCGGAAAGGACTCGTGGGGCGAGCAATAATTTAATAAGACAGACAGCCTCTTGTGATTTGTGTAATATAAATCGGATGTGTTTAATACGTAATTATACGGCCAAGGCCGTAAAATAACTCAATGTTTATTTAAAATACCGCTTGGATCAAGTGCGCTATATGAATAAAAGGCAACATTATGTGGGCATCTATAACGCTTTATCGGGTATTTTTATGTGTAATAAAATAATAACTATTAAAGTTTTAAGTAATATAATAAGCTTATTTTTTATCACTGAGGTTCTTAACTCTTCGTTGTAATAACCTCAATCTCTCAGTTGATTAAACAATCAAATGTAAAATTCAACTAGTTTCTTGATAATATGGTAAATTATGAAAAAAAATTATAAAAATAAAATGCAAAGTGATAATAAACTACACAGTGACTGTCTAATATCCTACAGCAAGTTGATCTGGCGAACGAGTTTATTTTCATGAAACCACGCCATGACGTCATCGGGATGATGTTCATATTTTTGTATGAGTATGTAAATGGGAAAATGGTATTTTATTGTAAAGACGACCATCATTTCTTTTGAGTTGAGAAGTGGACCATTTATAAGTAACATCAATTGTACATATAAAATACAAAAAAAGAGAAAAATAATTGATATAAGCCGGAGGGAGCTGGAGATAGGTACATTTTACATACAAACCATTGTATGAACTGTTTTAATAACGATAAAGTCACTCTTGAGCAGATGAGCGAGTTTATTTATAAAAGCTACAGCATGACGACATCCGAACGGTATTTCCCATAAATAATATTATAGAAATGTGAAAAAAATTTGATCAAACTGTAAAACAAAGGTGACGGTTATGTTTATTTTTTGAGAAGCCATGCCACGACGTCATCGGGAGGGTTAGCCTTGATAGATTCAGCTTATTATATACAATACGGGAAATTGTATATCGTTGTCTGATATTAGTTTGGTTTGCTTTATAGACGGCCCATCTCTGGCCCGGGGCACTTGTTGATATTGGCAGTTGCCCAAACGTGAGAGAAAGTCCCCCACGTGGCCGCGGGCCTCGAGACCGTGTACCTGCTAATTAGTAATTATCTCTACCAGCTGGCCCGAGCCGCGTCTGCCGCAGACCGCGGACGTATTCCGTGTGTATCGACAAATTATTAATAAGCATTCATTAAAGCAGCTCTTGATTGATTTTATTCAATAACAAATATTGTATCTATCGCACGTAGTAATTTTACAATCTTAACACGGAATATCCAGTCGCCACGAAAGGAATTATAAAATGTTCAGGTAAGTATTCGATTATGCAATATTGTTTGCAAGGTATATTTTTTTGTCACAGAATGCATTTCAATTTTATTTATACATAAAATTAACCAATTAATTGAAAATCTATGAATGTAAATACAGTGTTTAAAATTCCCAAATGAAATCATATAATTAATATTGATATTTAAGCGACATACTTGCTAGGGCCTTGGGCTTTGGGCTAATTCACATTATATGTTAATTTAATCGTTTAACCGTGCCTTTTAGAGTGTTTATTATTAAACTTTATTTTTTCTGTTTTCTTGTAATGATTAGAGTTTTTAAAAATAATTATTATTTTAATTTTGACTTAAATTAATTTTTTCAAAATGATTTAATGAACTGATTTCGCTAATCTCTATTTTTCTTATTCATTTAATATATATTATACCAATGCAATATGGTTTTTTTTTGCAAGTCTGAGAATTGTAAAAAATGGATGTATATAATTGCAAATTATTAATGCTGAAATTATCTTTGGCAAAAAATAAAAATACAATACATATATTTTCAAGACTAATGAAAAAGGTTAAAATGAAAAATAATACAAATTATAGTAATGTTATAAAATAAGACGTCTTTGTATCATACAAATTATATTTTTAAATTACACGTAAATAATTTGAGAATATTACAACCTTTCTCTAGTAATGAACATCCATTCATTCATGAATGTTGAAATCACCAGAGAAATTATGTTGGGTTTTTTGTCGGTGGAAATAAAAAAATGTATATATTTCTATTGATTGAATTTATCTTCAACTGTGTAAATTACACGAATTTTTTTATCATATAATTTTTCCTAAAATTTAGACGGAGTACAAAAGTCATATTACTACGTCATCAGTCATCAGAGCTATTGTGTTAAAAATAAATTATAAAAAACAAGCATTGAGTTGAACCTTTACGTATAGTGCCATCAATCCAGCTGAAGACAGACCCTTTGACTTCTTCAAAGTCATTTTTCAATAGTAAGATGATTTTTCAGAATTTTCCACTGGTACCAAAGATTAATCGTTGACCTTTGCTTCACCTGAAGCAATCATTCAATGGATATTTAGATCCAATTAATATTTTTTTATGAATATATCACTACAATTTATACATTTTATTGCTCCACTCGGTTTCTAACCTGTGACTCCATTATCAGTAAGCTTAACTGTTTTTTTAAGCGACTTAAAAAAGTTAAGAGAGAAGTATGTGCCATGGGCACTGCCTGTAACCAAGACTGCTTATCTTCTGTGCCAGATTAATCATATCTACTATATTATTGAATAATTGAATGGCCGGCGTATCATTACATATGGCGGGCCATGTTTGCGCCGATCTTATAATGCGATATACATGATCATTTAATTTCAATTGAAGTTATTAGCTTGGATTTCTTTTTGATTGAAGAAACTTCCATCCGTGTTTTGCGGTGTACATTATACATTTGCTTTGGATTTGGTTAAATGTGATTCGATTGTGAGGTCGAAAATTTGCTTAGTTTCTAATTTATAATATGGCAGGCGCGCACTCCGCGATGTCTCATTAGGCTTATTGATGCATGGTGGATTTCATGGATTTATTATATGACCCCAATAGGTTTTATATCAATGAATGAGGTTTTTTCATGAAGAGTTTTCCTCTCGGCTTGGAAAAATAATAACTATTAAAATGACTCACTGCTTCACATCAATTAAATTTGAAATTATACGGTTGATAATTAAATAATTAAGCACGACCGCGAAGGTGATTTTATTATCTTATAATTTGTAAAGATAATAACTGCGATAAAATAATAAAGAGTTGAGTACGGAAATATTTTCTTTTTTAATAAAGCCGTATACCTCGATCTTCTTGTTATTAATTGAATTTATTAAAAAAAAATTAAGTTATTGCTCACTTACACGTTATATTTAAACAATTAAAATTATATTAACGATCGCGTGAATCTTTTCAATGGTATAATTACACAAATGATTTCTCAATTTTTTAAATATTAATCGTTTGTCTGAAATGTGAAAATAGTTAAGGTCTATTAGACAAGATTGTTCCGCATAATTTGCCATTTTCCTTCCATCTCGCATTCCTCGCTGCACGCAGCTGACCTGCTCCTCATCATGGTCTTCTCTAAGAAAGTGACGGCCGCCAGTAGCTGCGGCAAGTGACGACTCATCGCGTTAATGGACCACAGGCGCGGACCTCTAACGCAGGGGTTCCCAACCTTTTTGGACCCAAGAGCACATTCTAGAATGCCGGTCGGGCGGCGGGTACCATTTATTTTTTCAAGGTATATTTATAGTTGAACATAGTTAACAATACATAAGGTGCACAAAAAATATTTAATTCCATAATTATATTATAAAATATTGTTTATATTTTCATGTAAAATAAATAATATGTTGTAAATTATATTTTTCTGTTTATTTTTTTCATAACATTTGACTGTTAACTTACATATTTTTTTATCTTCAGCGGCGGGCACACGTAAAACGGTCGGCGGGCGCTATGGTGCTCGCGGGCATAGCGTTGGGGACCACAGCTCTAATGTCTCCGGCGGTCACGTGGTCCAGTGTTTACTAAATAAAGGGAAATATAATTTTGCTGTAACTCCACAGTACACACACACATATGTACATATTTGTGTTATATAAAATAATTGGACTGAACACAGCCGCAATCGCCTCTAATCGCTTGGCAGCCAACGTCTTACGTTTGTAGTCTCCTCTTATAGAGTCGTGTGGGTTTTCGAATCATCGTGCAAAGATGTCATGCGGTCTTAAAATTACAGCAAAATAAACAGTAATACAAAATATTAAGAGTTTTTTGAAAGCATTTGTATATTTAAGTGCATGCGATGTACATTTATTTAAATATATTTAAAAAAATATTACAATTCACATTTGTTTTACTTGGTTTTGAGTTTTTATGTGATATAATTTTTAAAAAAGTTGTGTACAAATCTTTATAAATATTTAAAGTTTTATTAGGTTATTGAATTATTTATAAATTTGTATTCGATGCATTGTTTTGTATGGAAATATTTGGAATTCATTTCATGCCATTGACATGTTTATACAATATTACCTAATAAATTAATACAGTAAATTATTAAATTTACATATCAACCTGTAACTGAAAGAGTCGTGGGTGAAAAAAATACTAAATACCGATCCATAAAACTAATGCATATTTTTTTTAAATTACCTAACCTAAGTCTGCCAATTTTTTTTGACAAAAAAAACTTATTATTTTATTAAAAAAATAAACACCAAATGCTATATAAAATACTAAATTGAAGAGTATCAATTTTTAATCCAGTGAAAAGCTGTTATGCACCATAATTTTGATATATTTATTTTTTGCTTTTATTTATCCAAAAAGCCTATAAATATTTATTACATTATCCGATAAAAATTACCATCATAAAGTGAATGGAGTATTTTTTGACAGATACTGAGTGAATTTTTTCCAGGTATTTTTCTTGATGTTTCATACGCTTACTTATTTATGAAATTGTAAGATGCTAATATGAGTTCCCAGCAAATTCCAATTTCTTATCTCCTTTATAAAAATAACACAGATAAGATAGCAATGAATATCTCTGCGTGTATCAAATTAAAATCTATACGACCGAAACTTCTGGAACCAAAATTGTGCCTTATTTTTGCCGTAATTATATACCTATATTTATTCCTTAAAATAAATTTAATTGTTGTTAGAATTATCCACATCAAAAATGATTCACGTAGTCTCAATACACATTTTTACATGGACCTAAATAAACTCCCATAGCAAAATTATTATCCCATAATTAAAAGTATTTCTTTGATAGTATCTTTGAGTCTATACATTACATACAAACCATTATCAAAATATGAATAAAATAAATCTATGCTGTATCGGACGTCAGCTAAGCGTTTTTGACGCTGGCCTCACGACGGTGGACTACTGCCTTTTTTATGTTCCCACCGGCACGTTGGCAGCATTGTGGCTAACTTCATGAACCATATTGTTACTATCTTCATGTGCAATAAAATGACAGTTGGAGTCAGATACGAATACAAAACGATGGCGGTTTAAGTTAACCTCTCCCTTCCCGGCACACATCCAAATCCCCATCAATTACAGTCTTTGTGCCAGAAAAGTCTGGTACAAAAGTGGTCCTTCGAAACGGATTAGAGTCAGTGTTTGATTTGGATGTGGAAGGTGAAGTTCAGCGTTCTATAAGTGGTAGAACAACCGAACGTGTGCCGTGCTAAAGCCCTGCAAACCGCGGAAATTACGGCCTTGCAACGATTGTAAAGATGCCTTCCACCCGATCTGGTGCGAATGCCGCCGCAGAAGGCAGAGCTGGGTCCGATTCGGGAAGCGAATCGTCCCGAAACTCTGATCGGATAACGGCAGAGAATAGACAGATGCGCCGCGAGTTAGAGGAAACACGTCGAGAAGTACGTGAGCTAAAAGCCCAGCTAAATGTTCCTGATGCCGCGAACGCGGCACGTCGCGCAGCCGAGCGAGAGAGCCCCGCTACCCCGAGCGCCGGGCCCGCCATCGCGATCAAAGCCGCGCCGGCACCACATATCTCTCCGGACTCGTGGCACACGGAGGGACTGACAAACGACCCGCATCGTCAAACCGCGGCATGGGTTTCCCAGCAAACCGACCCGGTTGCTCGGATCATGACCGCCGTCACTGATGCAATGCGGCAATTCTCGGACTCCCAAAATCCGAGACAGGATACAGCGAGAGCGTATCCGGGAACGTCGCCTCTGCACCGTACAGCAGACGAGCCGGCGATCGAGTTCCCTATGTCATCGCCACTGCACCGGACAGCAGACAAGCCGGCGATGATGTATGTCCAATCGGACTCGGCGGCGAGAGTGTCGCCGCCGCCCCAGGACGTTCCTGCTCACCCCGACTCAAGGGGGATGAGGCAGATGGAGGCCTTCATCGCAAGGCAGTCCAGCATCAAGGACTTGCCCTCATTCAACGGAGACCCGATGGAGTGGCCCACCTTTATTGCCCAATGGGAGCAGTCGACAGAGGTGTGTGCGCTCACCGACGCCGAAAATCTGATTAGGTTACGGCAGGCACTGAAAGGCGAGGCGCGACTCGCGGTCGCAGGTATGCTGAGCGACCCCGAGCGAGTTCGCGACATCATCAACTCGCTGCGCGTGAGTTTTGGCGATCAGGATACGATCGTCAGCCGGATGATGGAGGACATGCAACAAATGCCGAGCCTCAATGATCACAGTGGGATCGACAAAGTAATCGACATGGCAGTCGCGATAAAAAATCTCGTCGCTGTCATCGGAAAGGTCGGAACGCGATATTTGGCCCTCCCAAGACTGCTCGCCTCAATGGTCGAGAAATTGCCTTTCTGCATCCAGTTCTTATGGTTGCACGACAACTCCCACAAGCCGCTCGATGGCGAAAGGCCGACGCTCGCCGAACTGGGAATCTGGCTGATGTCGCACTGTGAGCACGCAGCCTTTGCGGGGCTCGAGCGGAAGCGCAACGTAGGGAGAAGGCGGCGGGAAACGCATGTCCTGGCCACAAGCGGCCGGCGCGACCCGGGAGACGACGATCACGACGATCGCTGTGATAACCGCCGCCAGGATGGCCGCCAGGATGGCCGCCAGGATGGCCGCCAGGATGGCCGCCAGGATGGCCGCCAGGATGGCCGCCAGGATGGCCGCCAAAATGGCCGCCAAAATGGCCGCCAAGATGGCCGCCAAGATGGCCTCCAAAATGGCCGCCAAGGAAAGCGCTATGGAACATTGCTCACCTGCCTTACAACCAGGGCAGTGCGTCTAGAGAGTGCCGGAGGCCGCCCAGGCGCGGCGGCGGAGCCACGGCCGCGGTCGCCCTCCGCGCCGGCAGCCCGCGATGCCCCGGGGCCGCTTGAACGTGCGGGCCGGGACTCGCCCTACATCGGGGGCATGCGGACCAGAGAGCCGCCGATTGCGCCTCTGCTGGCACCGCTGGCAGCCCGCGACGTCCCGCCGCCGATTGCACTGGCGGACGGGGATCGCCGCCAGGATGGCCGCAAGGATCGCCGCCAGGATGGCCGCAAGGATCGCCGCCAGCATGGCCGCAAGGATCGCCGCCAGCATGGCCGCAAGGATCGCCGGGACGCGCCTCACACCGGGACGCCGCCGCGTGCGTCCCTCCCAGCTGCGATGGCAGCGAGCAGCGTCCCTTCGTCGCTTGAACTTGCGAGTCGGGATGCGCTGCACACCGGGGAGCCACCGCCTGCGCCACTCTCGGCTGCGTTGGCAACCAGCGACGAAGATGGCTGGACGAGTGACCCCGCGGAATTAGCACCCGCACCACTGTGTGCTACACAGCCGATAACCTGCGTACCGACGCTGCCTGAGACAGCGCGACGTGCGAAGGTTATGAAGATAAACCACCACCCTCAAATGGGGGGAGCTAGTAGACTTATGCTTGCTCTTGGCCTGTTATGTATAAGCAGCGCAAGATACCTAGAGCTGCACCGAAGTGATTGTGCAATCAAAATGCACATTTCACCGAGAATCCGGTGCCCTGTTGAAGGCTTACTATCGCCTAAATGGGATTTGTTGAAATCAGAGCGTACGGACAAACGCTTTGCTTCAACGCTGGCCTAACTGCTGCGCCGGCTACCCGCCGCCGCGGCCGCCTCGCCGTCGCCGCCACCCCGGCCGCGCCGATGCCCTCGCCGCCGCCCCGGTCGCCCCGACGCCCTCGCCGCCGCCGCTGGCCGCCCCGACGCCCTCGCCGCCGCCCCGGTCGCCCCGACGCCCTCGCCGCCGCCGCTGGCCGCCCCGACGCCCTCCCGCCGCCCCGGCCGCCCCGACGCCCTCGCCGCCGCCCCGGCCGCCCCGACGCCCTCGCCGCCGCCCCGGTCGCCCCGACGCCCTCGCCGCCGCCTGGGCCCCTCCCAGCTGCGTTGGCAACGCGAGGCGGGACGCGCCCTTCGTCGATGCCGCGCCTGCCAGGGAGCCGCCGATTGCGCCTCCGCTGGCCGCGCTCGCATCCCGCGACGTCCCGCCGCCGACAGGACTGGCGGAGCGGGACGCGCCCTTCGTCGATGCCGCGCCTGCCAGGGAGACGCCGATTGCGCCTCCGCTGGCCGCGCTCGCATCCCGCGACGTCCCGCCGCCGACAGGACTGGCGGAGCGGGACGCGCCCTTCGTCGATGCCGCGCCTGCCAGGGAGACGCCGATTGCGCCTCCGCTGGCCGCGCTCGCATCCCGCGACGTCCCGCCGCCGACAGGACTGGCGGAGCGGGACGCGCCCTTCATCGATGCCGCGCGTGCCAGGGAGCCGCCGATTGCGCCTCCGCTGGCCGCGCTGGCAGCCCGCGATGTCCCTTCGCCGCTTAAACTTGCGGGTCAAGACGCGCCCACCAGGAAGCCGCCGCCCCGGCCGCCCGACGCTACTCGTCGCCGCCCCGGCCGCCCCAGCCGCTCGACGCTACTCGCCGCCGCCCCGATGCCCTCGCCGCCGCCCAGGCCGCCCGACGCCATCGCCGCCCCACCGCCGTCTTCGTCGCCTCCGTCTACGCCAAGCCCGACGCTCGCCCGCACATCCGCCGACGCCGGAAAAACGGACAGCCGACGTGGATCAGGAGTATGGCAGAGCCCTACTGGGGGAGTGTATCGGACGTCAGCTAAGCGTTTTTGACGCTGGCCTCACGACGGTGGACTACTGCCTTTTTTATGTTCCCACCGGCACGTTGGCAGCATTGTGGCTAACTTCATGAACCATATTGTTACTATCTTCATGTGCAATAAAATGACAGTTGGAGTCAGATACGAATACAAAACGATGGCGGTTTAAGTTAACCTCTCCCTTCCCGGCACACATCCAAATCCCCATCAATTACAGTCTTTGTGCCAGAAAAGTCTGGTACATATGCATTACCTTTGTTTTCCGGATAATAAGTCAAATTAGCAACCTGTTAATTCAATTATACTTGTGGTATTTATTGTAAAGATTATATAATATGAATATACGTTTAATTTTTCGTATTCATTTGCTTACTCTTTCTCTAATGACGTCAAAGCTGCCAATATTGTGTGTACTATTACTGATTGGATAAACGTTGATCGATTGGTCATTTTTGTTTTATTTTTAGTAAGGTTAGTGTTTACTTGCGACATTAAACCTTTCAGCAACCAAATCTCCAAACAAAAAACTTTATTTCTTCATTAATATCTACCCACAGAAATTAAGAAATTTCAAAACGAAACACGATAATTACAATTTTTCCAACGCAGCCAATCGTTTATTTAAATACAACTGCCTAATAATTAGTATTTAATAGTATTGTGGGTTATTAAAAATAATAGTTTATAGCCCCCCTGGGCACGGCAGCCTGCCCCCTCTGCGGTCTGGCCGGACTCCCCACAAGGCGTTGTTTCATATGAAACACTGCCTTGTACCCATCAGCTGATTGTGGTTGATCTAGGATTAAGTTTGTAGTAAATCCTTGGGTACATTATGGTTTAAGCTTAGTTGTACACCAGAGGTATGCACTGCTCGCAAAATCTGAGCACGCGGTTTTATTTACTGAATATTATGCAAAATAATTTACTTAGCCGAAACTACATAGATTATAATTTTTTTTCCAAGAAGTGTGAGGAATAAATATATTGAATCTCACAATGACGTAAATGCCTTTAAATTGAGACCTGCTACGATGGTTGGATTCAGGTTTTTAATTTGTTTCTATTCTGAAAAATAACACATTGTTTCCAGTTTAAAATAGAAAAAACCCAAAGTAAATAAGCTGATATTTCTAATTTATTGCTTACTTGTGTTCTTTCATTGCAGCGTTATTATCTCTGAATAGTGTAAATTTATTTATCATTCAGACTATCTGATGCCGCATGTCTCCCGCTTATGTATTATATAATATAATAAATGATAGCTTAAAAAATATTGCCGCCTTCCATGCGATGCTTGGCAAACAATAATTGAATGATTGATCTCCAAATCATTTTAGAAACTTAGCGAGTTTTTTTATATAGACTTAAGGCGGGCAACAATACTTCCAGGCTGGTGCAGTGCGGCAATGGTGAGATTGCGTGACTTCGTACATCATTAGTCCCACTCTGTTAGCTGAGCGTGGGGTCACCTGGTCACCATCCCTCGGGCTGCAGTAGAGAAATCTCTACAAATCCACAGTCCGCGAGACTCAGCTGGTGTCCTGGGCCTCCCCACAGAGATCAATATAAATATAATACTTGACTGCGAACTTTAGATGTATAATTTCATAAATAAAATTTACATCTAAAATTAAAGTAATAACACTAAGTAATATAATGAATATTAGTTTTATTGGTTGACTGTTGCTATACGATATGATGTCTTATACACATCAGAATTATTCTAAATGACAAATTGTAACAAGAAATTCAATATTTTTGACAGAGAGTACTTGGTGGAATTCCATTTTAATATTTTGAATAAAAATACTTGAGTGATTTTCCACATTTTTGTTTTTATTAGTGACCGGTTTCGCCAACCTTTGATAATGCCAACGTGAAAGGTTGGCGAAACCGGTCACTAATAAAAACAAAAATGTGGAAAATCACTCAAGTATTTTTATTCAAAATATTAAATTGTAACAACTTACTCGGGCGATTTGCGGTAGTAGGAATTCTTTGGTGATAGACAGTGAGGATAGTACCATTTGTTTTTCCTACGTTTTAATAAATCGTCATATTCCTTATTTCGGTCAAATAAACAAATGTGATTTCATACTCGTATATGTGTATAGTATATCGATCGAATTCACAGCCATCTTTGCTAAAGACGTGGTCGTGATTTTGAAACCGAAAATTTTATTTTCTCGGTGTCAACGAAAGAAGTATGAACGACATGCAATTATTGTTATCGGTAAGTCGTAGAATATACATTTTTATGGAAGATGTACGATTTTACTGTGCCTGCGAGTTTTGCTGTCATTGATCGCTAGTCATTTGAGTGAATTATTATTACAACTGAAACGTGATGAGGGCTGATTTGGATATAAAAACAAGGCATTTATACATTTTGTCATATATATAAAATAGCAGTCTCTTCAAAACCAGATCAGGTCCTTCCCACAGCTCTCGGAGTGTAGTTACGTCTCGTGCATCATCCTCGGTAAGACCGAGCCGGCCGGGCCGCCGATCCCCGTCACAGATTACATTCAATTTGGTCTTAGTAACGGATCAATGAATTTATCTTTCATACTTCCAAATCGAACTTATTATACTCCTCTTTTGAGTTTAATCGATCTCTTTGACCTCCCGCAGATTCTGGACAATCCGGCGTAGTTATATAAAGCACAATAATCACGGAAGCGCAGGTGCTTTAATCCCAATTTGTCCCAGTTAACCGAATTACGTGTAGGTATTTTATAAGTACCAAGTTATTCCTATTTGTGTTTATTCTTGTAATATTCCTCTATTTTGCTTGTTATTTGTATTCTTCTATTTTACTGTTTGACACCGACTTAGACAAGAAAAAAACTGTACATCTTTTTCTATGTAATATAAATGGTTTAAAAGGTTGCCTTTGAGTATTGATAATATGTACGGTATATAACACCATTTTGACTTGATAGGAGTTAGAATGAAAGTAGATCGCAGAGTGAATTATCTTAGACATGAGGAATTCATCAGAAGATGACAAATAAATGAAAATTTATAAAAGCACGCTGAAACGTTTATATGGATCATATTAAAATATATCAAAAAAAATCTAACCAAAATATACGGTTAGTTTTATGAAATTTGTACAGTATCAAGTATTTAACAAAAATACTGTAAAATACTTGTCGTTAATTATTGATCTTTTTTCTAAAACAGGTAAAACTAAAGTAAAATTGTTAACAATTATTAATAAATGTATTATATTCAATAATATTCTATAGCGTACTAAATGATACTAAATAATTGGGCGTATGCCAGTTCCTGGTAGTCCTCAGCGGTCTGTATTCATCACTCCTCCTCCAGATTTATTTCCACCTTGCGTCAAGTCTCATCATTTTCTTATTTTAGAACGTTAAAGAGACTTGGATCGTTTTATACTGAGCTTAATCAGAGACGTGTTCGGAATAACACGACCAAAGCTTTTATAGTATAAAGGAAGTGGACATTACGAAGGCAGGTGGAGGTTGTTTGTAAATTTAATTAAATGAAATAGCTTTTTCGTGGTAAATTATCCTATTTTATGTTTATTGCAATTTAAATACATTTTAAGCGTTATGTAAAAGAAACAATAATTTTTTTTTTAATTTCAAATCGCTATAATAAATTTATTTAAGATGTAGCAACTCAATGTAAATTACTTTTAAAAAAAAATTGTTTTCAAATCCGGATTTGAACTTCGTAGGTCACACTTTAGTTATATAAGGATACTTACAATATATTATAATATTTGTCTTAAAACTGCAATTCTTGTATTTTGCACGTTGTAAGGCATGCACGAAGGGACTGCGTGCTCACCTGTAACGAGTGGGCCGCAAGGACGCGGATTAAGGCCAGGTGAAATAATTGAATGAATCAGAAGCGCCGTAAGTAAGAGTGCTAGAAGAGGTTGCGTCAAGAGGCGAGATCTTCGGCCGGAGAAAGCGTGGAGCGGTCGCATTGTTTTATTTCGGATTTAAAGTGTCTTAATGCGTTTTTCATTGTAGAAATTTGGAAACCGCCGGATTGCGTAAAGCCTCTTCCTTGCACTGTCATCACCCAGGAAAATGGCGTCTTCTTGCACGGAACAAAAGAAAACGTTTTTTATTTATTTTAAAAAGTGGCATATTTTAGCGCTAGGACGTTATGAATAAGCAAAAAACGCCATTGGCGTACAGCGCTGAAAAAATGTATTTTTTAACGAATTATACTTTTAATATATATTAATAGGTAGCTCATGTTAGTGGTTTTGATTATTGACTGAAACCAAAAACTCAAAGAAGTATTAAATTAGAATCTGTGTAAAAGTGGGTTTTCGTTGCTGAGTTTTCCTGTATTAATATTCGATTATTCAAGGATTGGATTCAAAGTATCCATGACTCAAAATTTATTAATTTATGGAACCATTATCAAACGAATTATTCATTCAATCAAGCTATCTAATTAGTTGATGTTTTAAAATTTAATATATTGTTATAATTAAATATAAACATTTAATTGAGTATATCTTCTTTTTCAGCTGCATCTACTGAACATATGTTTGTCTGTTCATGGTTTTCTTAGGATAAATATTGTAGTGGGTCCCTCATGCACCACGGTTTTAACCATTGTAATGATGTGATTATTGCATTTGAAGCAATCAACCTAAATGAAGCATTATACTGATCATTATAATATATTTAAAAACACAAATAAAGATGTAACGCATTTTAGAATATACGTATGTAAGTATCAGTAAAAAATACCGGTAAATCTAATTTTGACGTACGTCTCACGATTTGGCTGAAAGTGACACGCACTGATGCCTTCGTAGCATTAGTATTTCCGTTTTGAATAAAACCTCCTGTGTCTGAAATATAAACAGATGATTGTGAGGTTTACACGGTGAAAAATATTTTTCATTTATTTTAAAGTACAGTTCACGTATCTTCGAGTCCGACGATGCGAGATCATTGCACCTTTTGTAAATTTGCAGAGGTAGATAATTTTCAGGAGGTCAAAAAGGTTAGCGTATCGTTGCCGTTTATTTCGACTATAGTACTGCGCATTACTAAAAAACATACAATGAAACGAGATAAATCATCTTTAATTGTCACAGTGAAGGTAATTTTTAAGTGCAAACGTCGACTCAATTAAAAATTTGGTTGTGATAGTCTTGGAGCTTAGAATTCTACCAGTGTCTTTAATTTTTTCGTCGTTTCTTGATTTAGTATATACAGAGTAAAACTGTGTTATTGATTTATTGAATATTCAATATGTAGTCATAAATAAATATGTCTAATAACAGGTGACCTTGCAAGGATAGAACTTTTTTGGTATTCATTGATGATCTTCTTTATAACCTTAATTTTTGCAACATTATCCAACGAAGAAAGTGTATCAACTAATAAAATCTACAGGCGTAGTATTTTTCATAAAATTTCAGGCGACCTTGAAGGAAGCGCAGTTTTTGGTGTTCCGTGATGATCTACTTTGATCCATTTGCGTTTTATCGCCCATTGTTTGTACAGGCTGTAATGAGGTTGTTGAATTATCTCTGCATTCGAACAATAGATAAAAGCATTTATACCAGACGTTAGATTAGATAAGCTTCATTGTGACTGTGTATTATGGACAACGAACTACTGTGTAGATAAACATTGAAAGTCGATATATTGTAATGTGTCCAGAATACGAATATGAATCCTCGAAATATTAAACGATATTAATTTTTATTCTTATTCAAGTACCGAAGATGGAGCTAACCAGATCATAAAAAAACAGAAAAAAAGTAAACCCACCGCCATCATCTTATTGCTAGTTATAACAAATGATAATTACTACAAAAGTATCCCATGGGCTGTAGCGTAACTTTGTGTAAACTGAACCTCATAGACAGTATTTTAAACGGTCGCCTACACCATTAACTGGCTCTACTTTTCAGACAATGTCGTTCCGTTTTGTACCTCAGTTTTGAATTATTGTGATTGGCTGCGCTTGTTTGCTTGCGTCGACTAGTGAATACCACCTAGAATACAAGGCCCAATAGAAAAACCTGTGAGGCTATTTGCATTAGGCTGGTAAAATCTACACAGCAAATACAAGTTGTAAGCTAGCCCAAGTTACCCTAATCTCTTTAAGATATTATTTCACAGTGTCACCTCTAATTCCAGCCAATTGTAAAACTCAACTTGATTGGTTAATATCCACAGTATATTTAATATTTTTGTACATCAATAATATTATTTTTATCAAAATGCCTTTAGTGTTATTTTCACTTTTATTGTTTCGCCAGCATGCTAAGTTTCGTAAACTGTTCACACTATATAACCCTTACCCTGCTTGAAAATTCCAATCTAGCATCTTGACGAAACTAGTCTAGCAAAAAATAAAAGGTAGAAACAACATTATATATATTATTTAAATAAAAAAAAACATTAGTATAAACTGTACTCACATTTTTAATTTGACAAATTTATAAAACTAATATGATTAGGCACATTAGTTCATATATAGAAGACGATTTAAAGAAACTCTCAGAAAAATATCATCGTGATTTGTGTGGGATTTGAACCCACATCTCCTGGCTTACATGGCCGGTGTACGAACCCTTGTACTAACGAATCACTTCCGTTTATCGAGAATTTTTAACAATCATACTCTACATATGACCCAATGTGCCCAGGCCAACCATTACGGGTTTATTATATTATTACTAATATGATTAGGCACATTAGTTCATACACAGAAGATGATTTAAAGAATCTCCCAGAAAAATATCATCGTGATTTGTGTGATCCCAAACAAATCACGATGATATTTTTCTGAGACTGATGAACTGATGTGCCTAATCATATTAGTAATTAAGTAAACAACGCAAAGTAGGACGCTATTGGCTAGCGGCAAGTCGGTTGCAAGTTGTGTCGCGTCGTGTAGAGGGCTTGGCAAGTGGATGAAGAAGCACCAGCTTCGCTGTCAGGCTTCGCTCTCGAGGTGGTGGTGCCGCGAGTGTCCGGGGGTCCGCCATTGTTCTCGGGCTGTTGGCGCTCCGATGGCGCGGGACATCTCGTAATGAGCCCCGCGCACTGCCACCACATCTGATAAAACCGCCGCACACAATTAGTCCAAGTGTCACGAGCCTCCGGGCCTTGTCAACCGGCCTTAACTCAGGTACCGACCGCGATTAATCTCTATCGCTAATGTTTTTTTTTATGTGAGAACCGATTTATCTATTTAATATGTACTTGTTGGATTGCATTGTTATATTTTTGAGTTAGTTGCGCCAACATGCTAGGTTTGCATCTTTAGGCAACCGGTGACTAGAAATGCCGCAATGGAGACAGCACAATGCTGCTACATATTTTAATAAATATTAAAACTAAAAATAACCAAAATATAGATTCATTTGCATTTAATATATTGGTGGACCATTGATTGTCGAACAAAACATCAAAAATTAAAATCTCATCAGATGCGACCGTTACATTTTAGTATTTCCACAAAAACTGTTTCTGTATATATATGTACCACCTAATAACTCTTCGTCATTGATTACATTTCCTTGAAACTTCCAGCCTTAGAGATCAACCCCACGTTAACAAGGTTTCACCTGGAGCACCCCTGCAATCTCTTGAAATCCGTTGTCCGAAGAACAAACGTTTGCGAGAGCTGAAACGCATTTGCCCGACAAGTTGTTTGCGAGAGGCCACCCTTCAGTAGAAACGGGAAATGCAGCGACATATCACGATTCCGCTGGTGCAGTAACACAACCTAAAAATATTAATTAAATTCCTTATAACAGCATAAACAGGTGATCCAAATATATAAAAAATCATCTCTATTTAAAGCCTAGCATATTACTATGCATTATCTTACCCGTACTTTCAAACTGAATAGTATTTCAATATTAATTGAAAAATCCATTTAATTCATGATATGTACTTATAATACATTTCGATGCCTAAACAAATTTGTATTAATGTTTTTGAACAAAGGGATTCTAATGATTATTGAATATGAAGTAATACTACTGTGATTGTACGAATTCACAAAAAAATATATAACCAAGTTACTGAAAACTGTAAACAGCACGTAAAATGTTTTAAAATAGTTTCAAATTATTTATCTGTATTATTAATAAAGTCAGCGTTTGATGTGTAAAAGATTCTTAGGTATCTTTTACTTGTTTTCAAATGATTTAGTTAACTACATGTTTGAATCTCCTGCCCGAGAAACTCTGCGATAATGAAATACAGGAACAGAGCCTCGCCAAGCGAGGGGCAAACCGAGGTACGGTTTTTATTCATGAGGCTCTTCAGCATTCGGCACTGACCTTTAAGGGCCTGGGGCTGTTTATTGTATTGGATTTATGCTGACAAGGGATGAATTTCAATTATGAGGGGCAGAAGGCACCTTAAAAATATAATCATGCTTATTCAATATTCAGACAGAAATCTGAAATATTACCTTTAGAAATTTTCTTTTTACTCCGAAGAAGGGCTCTCCAGTTGTATTTAACGTCACAATCTGTTCAACAATTGTATAATTATATAATAATTTTTTTAAGGGTTGAAAATCGTAGCAGTCTGATAACTACCCCTTGGAGATATTTTTTGATATCTCTCGATCTTCCATTGGAAAAAAACTTATTTTAGGGAGATCAAGGAATCCTTTTTATTTTTATGGTTCATATCTTTAGCAATTTCTCATGGGCTCTCGATCCGTGAACATTTATCGATTACAGATGGTTTATTTTATCTACATTGTTCTAGTCTTATCTAGTTTACTATGCGATCAATATATTGGAAGATATATTTTCGGCACTTAGATCGTTGCTTCGTTTATACTTTGATTTAATAGACGTTCGCATAGTTCAGACTATCGAAAGATGTTTTTTTTATAGTCACCCTCTTTCATATATTTTATTATATATAGCTCAAAGCTTTTTTACCGATAATAATTTTCTTACCTTTGAATTTAAAAGCAAAACCTCGGTATCGCGTAGAGATGCGGTTTTGAATCCTATAGTTAAAATGTGTGTTAATTACATATTTATTAAAAACTCATTAGTAGTTCTTGTAAAGTAATCCGGCCTTTGAGTTTTTTAAGGAATTTGCTTCATCGTTCTTCTAATTATTATGAATAAGATGAGTGATAATTTTATTCTTCATTGTAGTGTAACCATGTTTGTGATGATTGTTTAAACAAAGTGTCGAGTGTACTGGCTTTTTTGCGTTTGTGTGAGACAATGATTGTTAATTTACAAGTCTGTGTGTAGAAAAATTGTAATTGTAAATTCAGCGTGAAATAAAGTAATTAAATATTGAGGTTAAAGTAAGAACAATGCTTTTTTATGACACAAGTATTTTGTACACTAACGATTTAGAAGAATATTTTTTATTTATAAAAATTAAAATTTTGAGTTTTTAATATTTTATAGAAAAATAATAAGTGATGTTACTTTATATATAAATAACAACAATAAACACATCTATAATAAATATCTGGGTATTAATTGATGGGCAAGGTAAAGCTGTTGTTACTTGGTGAAGAAGAAGGAAGGAAGGAAGAAGCTGAATAAATTCTGCTTTATTCACTACTTTATACGTGACAGGTATATTTACGTGAAATACTTTGCTATTAGTAAATATATAATTATTATTTGTTGAGGTTTAATATTTGATGCATTTTTCAAATATCGAGAAAAATATACAGTTTATTTTACTAAAATATCAAGTTAGTGCAAGGTTAGATAATTAAGGTTATAATTATTAGTCAGAGGTTTTAATTGACGAATCGGAACTAATGTAATGTTTGACCATCGTACCAATCTGCTTTCAAGACCGTCAGGTGATAAAAATTGAAAGACTGCACAGTTCCCTTGTAACAAGAGTAGATACATTAATATAAAATCATAGAAGAAGATCAACAGGTAGATTTGTTACAAGTTTTCTTGAAAGAATTCTTCTAGAAAATTGAACCAGTGCTTTTAACTCAGAATGCAACGAATCTTAAAAAAAAACTTGAAAAAGCTTCTGGTCGGTGGTGGTGTGTCAGAAAAAAAGCTGTAAGATGGAGAAAAGCGTTCATGCTGTGGAAGTTTAACAAGAAAAAAAATTGAGTTAAACAGATAAAATGGGAAGTCCTTGACATCCAGTCTTATTGAAATTAAAGGTTTGTTTGGGAAGTAAATATATTAATAATCCTTCACCTTTAAAGTCAATATATTGAACTGTTTATTAGTTGATATTTTATTTAAAAATAACAAAAATAAAAATATTGAATATGTTTATTAGTTGTCAAAGCTGCTTCTGTTTTAATGTTTTAAACAGTCAATTAAAATTTTGATTTTTGTGTATTAGACATTGATTTGGTTTCCTTGCTAGAACATTTTTTTGATATGCACATGTATATAATATAATGTATTAAGTTTTTTTAAGCATATAAAAAAATCTATGCAACACAATTATTTATAAATGTATATTGTTGTGTTAGAAAAAAAACAACCTTTTTTCTAATAAATGAATTCCAAATTTATTCATTTTGTGTACATCGCATCAGCATTTTTTCATCATTGAATACCAAAATCACTTTTAGCCCTGAACTTTGATATGCAAAATTTCTTTTCCAACACAGCAAAAATTTAATTTTCTCAATATTTATAGGAATATCAAAGGCTTCTTTGATGTCATAATCAAGTTTACGGGCGTAGACAGCGTATGCTAATAAAATTTACGACCAAATAACTGCAAATGAGAAAAAATCCAATGTTTCAAGACCGTGTTTTTATTGAAAAAATTCCACCCAGACAACCTTGCAGCTTGATAAAAAAATAACGAGTTTCAGTCAAATTTAAATAAACGATTATTAAGTTATACGCATTCGTAAGCTCAGTGGCTCAGTTTGCAGCAGTTGCAACTAAATGGCATTGGACAGTTTTTATTAATTGCTTTTGGTGCTGTTTGTATGTAATTGGATATTATTTGCCCAAATAATTTAGGTGGGTACTGAGTCAATTGAATGAACGCTGTTTGGATAATCATGATGATGAATAGTTTGTTTGGAATAATTGAAGTAGAATGTTTCAATTTTGTTACAAAATATATTATTTGTATTTCAAATTTTAATGAAATCCAAATTGGTAATTTAAATCAAATTGATATTGAAATAGTTTACATAGAGCACAGGTTATAAAATATAAATATATTTGTTCACAAACGATATCAACATGCATTGATTATATTCCCGAGATTTACATACTAACACCATTTGAATAATGTTGTGTTATTATTACTCTCTAGAGCAGGGGTAGTCAACCTGTCCCCATTGCTCACGTGGGCAATTCAAGCATTATGATAGGCGGTGGGGTTTTTTCCAATGTACCTTAATATTAAATTCTTTTCCTGGTCGCCATGTTTGAAAGTCTGCCACTTGTGTCAAAGGAGAGGCAGAAATACTATTAAAAATATTTTTTCTGTCTAATAAACATACACAAAGTATTGAATTAGTATTTTGAAGATGCACTCTATTTAAGGCAGTTGCTTCCAGCCTTTTAATTGCCTCTGGTGTCCAACCGGACACCAGAGGCAGTCCATTACCTGGCGAAATCGTGTCATTTAATTTATATAATTGTCACTTTATTTTTCTATGTCGAAAGTTGAATTTTTAACGGAGTATTAAGAAAACTATAAGTTATATTTATTTATTTTTTATTATTTAATTAGCGTCCATTTTTCAAGATAAAATAAATTTTTGAAGATGTTGAAAAATTGGATAAAATGACGACTTTTTAAAACCAAAGTTTGTTGAAGATTTTTTTTTTAAATTTTTAAAATAATATATCGCACAGGGTTTATATTAATTTTTTTAATTCGAATTAAAAAAAAGACTTTTAAATGTTTAGGACTCTTGGAAAAGGGACATGACGAATCTCAAAATTCCTACACTTCAATCGGAAAAAACACATATTTATCATATTAATAGTAAATTATAAGAAATAAAAAAATATTCTATTCGGAAGAAGAGATGTATCAAACTTTTTGCATTTAAATTTTTTTGATTGGTGCAGTCGATTTTTCGCAAAACGGACTAGAAAATGAACAAAAAAACTCGATTATGGGACCTAGACCCTTAAGTTACTGCGGAACCAGTGGGTGGTATTATACGCTAGGTAAAAAAAGGTCGACAATAATTTTTGGTGCCAATAAATAATACAATGGTTTTTATACGATACATACAGATAATTTGCATATATTTTGTTTAGCCTAATTAGGTAGTGTTAGTGGTAATATGGCCGGTTAATTACGGAGGCGATAGGGCTCAATCCGTGCATTGACACCAGGTACAGTAATCCCAGCGCGAGCGCCGCTCAGCTGTGACCCAAATAAGGCGCCGCGCCTCACCTGCGCCGCCAACCTTGACGTCGCTCCCCCCGCGGTACGCTGTACGATCCAGCGGCTCCCAACCTCACTAAAACCCAACACGGCCTCTAAAATAAGATTCAACATTTTATGAAGTGAACCCGTGCTCTAGCAGTAAGCACGCTTGTTTGTCGATTATCCGAGCTCGAGTCCAGTTAGTCATGTTTTTTTTTTTTCAAAATTAAGATATCAGATGCACATACATATCGAGACAATAAGCTTTGCTTTAAATTGATTTGTGTAAATGCAAATATTTTTTAGCGCGCCTCTAAGCTTAGGAGCCGCTGCCGCAGACTATACACGCAGTGGTCCCCATCCCTATGCCCGCGGGCACCATGGCGCCCGCCGACCGTTTTACGTGTGCCCGCCGCTGTGCGACCATGATAAATAAATAATTGTTATATTAATAATATTCTTTTGTGCATTGTTTGTGTTATTGACTATGTCCAACCAAAAATATACGTTGAAAAAATAAATGGTGTAAAAGGTATGGTAAAATAAAAATAATAACCTTTTGGCACCCTAGAGCACATTCTAGAATGTGCTCTAGGTGCAAAAAGGTTGGGGACCCCTGCTATACAGTGTGCCGCGGGTACGCATAACTGTCTGACGTATTATGCGATATGATCATGACCATTATGCTCCAGCCGTGCGTCGAGCCGGGCGGAGGTTAACTTACCGCTCCGGAGGTTACGTCGACTATACGTCAGGAATTTTTAAGATTAACGCATTTCAAAGCGAACACCTGAACTCTTATTGCGCAATGTTCGCAGGCGTCCGTTGTCAATGGACTTAATTTCTTGGGAGTAAAACCAAGCGTAATACGTAAATTTCCACAAAGTGCTCGGCTGACGCGGAGTCTTCAATGGTTTCTTACTCCATTTATAAATATACACATAAGGTAGTAAATAATATTATTTTTTATCTAGAGCTCTCACTGTCTCAGGGAAATATTTGTGTAGTCTAATAAACAATTAAATCTTTATACTAAATGAATTGCTAAAAATAATTTTTTCTTCAGTTAATTACTTCTGTAATAAACAACGAGTGGAAGGACTTGAGAATTGAATTATAGAAAACAAAATAAATGTTTTGAATGAAATTGATTTTCATAATTATTGTTATCCTTAAAATCAATTTCATAAATACTCGTAAAACACATGTGAGCTGAAAGACCTACTGAATAAAAATCAACATGTTTAAATTGTCACTGGTCTCATTTAGCGAATATTAATTAATTATGTATGATTTATGCTTAATAACTTAATCGTGAATATATGATAACCAGTAGCGGGCATGTGGCAGGAAGTGGCTTTACCCCAGAAAGTTTCCCTGACAGCTGATAAGGTCAATTGTGAACGTTTGGTCTTCGTTCGAGTAAATTATTCAAAGTATTTTGTTTACCAACACCAGCGACGCTTCTGATTGTGTCTTTGATATGAAGCCGAAATAGTTTGATATCAAACTGTCAATATTGACGATATCACGAAACCAATCATATTTATTTATGCTGCAGGCACGATACTCGTGTCTCTGTAGACAAACTGAGTATTACCTGTGTTTGCAGTTCACAGCATCCAATCATCGTGTTTATTGGTTGAGGTGTACAAACGTTGAATCTGAGGCAAACAAAAATAAAAACCCAAGTGATATTATAAATCTTTGTTTAAAATTTGGTACTGCTGTAGTATTTTATCATAATATCTACAGTAAAAAAGTCTATAATCTATACTTAAAGCTCTAAAGATTTTTATCTGTATAACATCATTGTTATTTTTAAAATAAAATTTATATATTTTATATAATATTAGTATGTTTAGTTTTCAGTTTAACTCACATCTAGTTTTTATAAAATCTCTCTAAGCATCATACTCTCGAGGCTGCTCCGTCTAAATTTACAAATCGGATTTCATTCTGGTACAAGCATTTCCGTTTTTTTGTATATTTAAAATATAACCTTCCTCAATTTATTATTATTATGAGTTTTAGATGTTTTCAGTCAAGATCAGAAGCGTGGGGTGTGTGATTATATGTCGTGCAATAAAATAATTATTATTAAGCAGTGGTGTTTGCTATATCAAAACAATAAAGAACTAGATCAAATTTGACTTATTTTACACGCACGATGATATTTATTGAATAATAAGTCTCATTTATATTGAGTGGGAAAAACTGCTTGTCTCGATTTTGGACTCACCACACGACACTCAATAAAATTTCACCAAAATATGAATTATTTTAATAAATAAACTGAGAAATCTCACACTCTAAAATCTCACAGTATATCTTTACGAGCGCATATTTTGCTTTCGGCGCGGCCGGTTTTTATTTTTTTTGAGAATTTTGAAATACCTTTTTTATATTTTATTGCCATAAACAACGGAGGTCGTGTCACTTCCCGTGCAGCTCGCCCACGCGGCTTACGAATCCCCAAAAGGGAAAACGACTCGAGAACTGGCAACACTCGTCCGCGCGTTACCAACAATGCCAGAATTAAATAAAAATATGCAAAAGTTTACATTGTGCTGAGTGATTTACGCGTTTGCCATTATTTAATGGAATATTGCTAAAGCATACATACTTTTATTTCATGGTGTGATTTCTATTTTATTTTATTAATTACTCATAACCATCCTTCTAATAACACCATCACCTATCATCCTCTGTAGCATGAATGATTTAAACTGGCGTCTTGTTTACTCATCACAACTTTTAGTACATATAAGAGTCCGCCATAGCCAGAGGTGTAAATATCCACGTGTGCGTCCTAAATTAATTTCGAGCTTTCCTCGTTGTTTTATCCATAAATTAATATAAATAATCGTTTATATTGTAGTTAGTTTTAGAGACTTGTTGATAGTTTAAATATTTTTTAAAATATGTATTATATAAACCCTTGTTACGTTAGCCAGGGAGTCTAAGTTTCCAGCTGTGTTTCTTAAAATAATTTTTTATTCACTCGCCAAAAAGTTACAATATGTACCAGATATATTAAATCCGTACTTTTATGATTTTAAAAATAATGTAAAACCGATTGCTGTTTTGCTCGCCGTTACTGTCTTGGGAATAAATCGCGGCCGAAGATACATTAGAAAAGTAATGAAAGTAAACACATAATTAAAAGAGTGTAATAAAAGAAAGTATGATTAGCGAGAAAGTCTATTGAATCCCAGGAAATGGTGAAGACGAAGACAGAGTTTTAAAATTAACAAAGGCATGTCTGTTTTTATTTGAATAATATTAAAAAATATTTCCAGAGTATAATTTCTTTATTGCTATAAATCTTATACATACTCGTAAGCTACACTCGGTATTTTGGGAGGAGACATACAATAATCAAAATTAAATAACTTGCTTATATCATCGAGACAATTGCTTTGGTTTGAAATAATGTCAAACCTCTCTGATTGATTTTATTTATTTTTTATGAATTTGCAATCTTTCATGTATATTGTATTGTTGATGAGTTTGGTAGTTTATACAGTCTTCATTCAGATAGATTTGATTAGTGGTTGTCTCTCCAGCACTAAGATTTAGTAAAAATAAGTCATATCAAAGAAAACACGAACAGCATCATTTTATGGGTATCTTTATTATTATGTGTGTAATTCATTTATTGATAAAGGTTATACCCAGAGTCGAGACTACTTTGGGTCGGTGGGCATTGAATTCTTTCGGGTGAATCACAGAGATCTTGAAAACCAGACTCAGAGCAGTGTGCCATACTCTGAGAAATAAACACGTGTTTGTTGTATATGAGAAAGCTGTCTGGGGCACTCTTTATATTATATTTATAGCCTGTCTGCTGGCCATAATTTAAATGTGAAAGAATTGCTTAATTAAATACGCACTGATTTGTAGCTATGAAGAAACCATAACTGGAGGAGACTGTGTTTTGTTAGTAACACGTGATAAATATTATTGCTTTATGGCTACAAATTCTTATGGAGGATTTTTATAGCTTCCCGGCTAATGATTATATATTTCAAAACTATTTTCGCATACGGGGCTACTCAAATTGATAGAACTGGTGAGTGATCTGAAAATTTATATGTCTCTATCATTTAGTGTCCAGAGGGATGGGGTTGTAAGCTCTTCAGGAGCCTCAGGCAGCCTTCCTCCCAGCGATGATGACGAGAATCAGCATGTTAAATTACATTACGTCTTTATTGAGTCGTAGTCTGTCCTGATTTTTTGTTGAGTTTCTAATGCTTTTTTAAACGCTGCGATGATTGATGTGTTTAAAATTGAACCCAGCCTGCTAATATATTAAGTACATAAATCATATTCACGTGTGCGGTTCTGCGTTACCTGCACGAACTTACACACCAGCGGCTTACAAACTTTTTGACCTGTGCACCACCAACGTGCCCATATTTAGATTAAACACAATTATTAATCTTTATATTACAAGAAAATTGCAATTTCCATTTTGAACCAATTTTTTTTCGGATATATGTGTAAACATGTATTTTGTGAAAATTTCTTATTTTATAAAAATTACAAATTACTCATTTAATTTCTCTATCATATTTCTAATACTATTGAATTTCCATAAAAAAAATGTGTTTCATTGAGAGTTTTAGAAGTGAAATATTCAATTTACTGCCATAGAAATTTAATTGACGTTTCGTAACGCAATATATTTGCGTTTTTCTATTTCAAGTACGTATCTAATCATTATTGTACGAAACTGAATGTACCCGAACCGTGGGTTGGAAGCCGCTGCTCAAGAGCTGTTTTGAACTTGCTAATTCTAACAAAGGTCGTCCTGCGCCATTAATGAAAAACAGAAACAGATAATTAATGACGATGATTTCCACCCGAGATTACTCGCGTTAAGATGCCAATTTTTTTCATGGCATCATCATCTCTTACATACAAATTAAATTTTGACCTACTTCATATTAAATATTACTTTAAACATAACCTTTAGATTATGTGTACTTTCACGGTTTGTTAGTACGCAACTTTTATTTTCATACCTCAAGTCCGTTTTATTTTCAACTTAAATCACGTTTCATTGCCAGGTTGATTTTCTAGTTTTTTTTTAACACGCGCTTCTCACGGTAGAAATATTTTACATATTAGAGAAATTAATTATTTACATGTCATAATATTAGGAACAGCTTCTGTTTAAAAATATTATCGGAACGATTTATTAAAAAAATGTTAAAGCAACATTAAAAAAAAAAATGCCAATGTTTTTATTATAATTTAACGAACTTGCAAGATTTACACAAGTTGAAAGTTACAAATGAAACATTTTTTATTATACATCCTCAGTGTTATTTTTACGTGACCGGATTCTCAAATCTTGACATTTCCTGGCTGCCATTAAAATATCATTTACATTTAAATGCTTCAGATGTATAATAATTATAAATTATTTTTAATTAAAAATTTTTATCTTAAAATACAATGTTTAAACAAATCAAAAACAGGCGTGAGTCCAAAACCATAAGTTTGGGATTCCCCTGCTTTTACGGGGATCGAACCCGGGACCTCTCGATCAATTATCTGTTTCTATTAATGAATAATGGTGATACTTTAGTTATTGTAATTTTTTATGGTGCGAAATAGGGTACTCTGATCCATTTAACTTGTTTCCATGAATTTAGTTTCATTTTTTAATTTTAAAAGCAGTGAACTTCTATACATGTTTGCTACCAATTTTTACAGGACAACCATAATTTCCAAATGTCACGAAGCTCAGAGCTGGCTTAGCATATTGCCAGATAGATAGAAAAAGAATGAACGCAGAGTCTTTTTTTATAATCTTCGTGATCTGCCTACTTTGAAATTTATGATCTATGATATAATGCGAATTCAACAGTTCAATCATGCCAAAATGAATCCAACATCTTCTTTATTATCTCAACCATGATGGATTGTACAAAAACTACTTCCATTGCATTGCAAAGCAAAGAACTAAAGGGTTTATTTATTTAAAGAGTCTGCTTGCTCATTTTAATTTAAAAAATTTAGATTTGTAAGCGATATCAGTGAAATATGCCTGAAAACAGAGTATTTTTTATATTGTTTGTACTCCCTGGATATATTATTATTTTAACTCATATTGTAACGAATGATGATAAATGGTAAAAGGGGCTGCCAAATTGCTTACAAACGTTACGAAAAATTTTGTAAATGCGTAGAAAAAAAGCATTCAATGGCCTATGAATGGAGCCTTTGGGGGGGAAAAAACGAGAAGGTAGGAAAATCCGCTTTTAAAAGATGAGACGGATTTATTTTTACAGTACATCGAGCTAGAATATCGTGTTTAATTAATTGATTTACAGCAACCGACAGATAGTCAAAAGACCGTATAAAACTTCAGTTGAAAGCTATTATGTATCGAATTGTTAAAAAATTTAATTCAACGTTTACAAATAAATAGCGCCATGAATCAATTTGTGAATTAAAAAAAATATATAAATCGCATCCAGTTATTAAAACAATAAAGTTAGCCGTTTTATGTCCTGCGATTTTAAATCATCCTGAAATCGTTAACAATATTTACACAATTTCGAACCAAAATTAAAAAAAATATCCAATCCAAATGCAACAAAGAGTAAATCATATCCATGTTTAATCAACTGTATTTTCATTTTAATCACGGTAATTAATCAAATGATACACCTCCTCGGTTCCATAAAGAAAGCTATATCGGCAAATGGTGGACAGGCAAACATAATTTGAAAAGGCGACCGCACGATCTCGGTTGCGCAACGGTGATCTCATGCTGGATGACGGTCCATACTTGCGCACACAGCACGCCTCGGTATTTGCATTTTATGATCGCACTATAAACTGAATTCAAGTCATTACTCATCGGAGAAAGCTCGTACAGTGAAAAGTATTCTTGATAGCCGCATCGGAAGGAAATACGTTTATTGGTTTTATGCTACCTGTGCTTGAATTGCTCTAATTAGGTTATTCTATTTTATTCATAAAATACACCAAGTTTCAGAAGTTTTGCTGTCATTACAGATCAAATATTTTTTCCATAAGAAGCTTACATACTGATAAAACGAGAATTGCATGAATAAAAAATACTAATAAAAATACTATATAAAAATGTTTTAAAATATTATTTTAGTGAGTGTAGTATGTTGTTACATACTACATATATAAATCTGTGCTGAACGATGCGTTGCATGCAGTGATTTCAAAATTCCTGAGTGAGCCTCATTTCCATTGAATACCAGTCAGGTGAAAATTGCAATATTGCAGCTGTTATTTTCATAAAAAAAATTGATGACAGTAAATCAAACTTGATCCGGCCATGTTACTTGTTCAATATTGTAAATGATGGAAATGCATTTGTGAGTGATTTATAAAAGTTTTTTGTTGCAGGCTGCAGTTGCAGTGGCGCGCCATAACTCACGCGTCTCGGTTACTTCCAGTCAGCTGTGCTGATGATGGAGAGACTCATTAAGGGGGCGGAGGAGGGTGCCAGGGGGAGGGAAATGGCGAGGGACTGCACACGAAGCAGGGGTGGGTTTTACATGTAAATAAAGAAAAATATCTTACATTAAATAAGGCTTCCTGAAAATGACGATGTGAACTTTTTAAAAGTTCACATCGGAAGACTTTATTATAATGTCAAATAAAGGCACGATCTTACTACAAATCCAAATGGTAATTTTTTTACCCTTATTGATTTTTTGTAAAGACCGTCTCACAGGAAGTACGATTTTACCTAAACAGGTTTTGCTGATTGATAATGATTAAGTACATTTTTTCAAATAATGAAAATTGATTAAAGAAACTCTTAGAAAAATATCACCGTGATTTGTGTGGGATTTGAACCCACATCCCCAAGCTTACATGGCCGGTGCATTACCAATTATATTTAATTGGCATAATGAGTACGTTGTTTCACTTATAGGATATGATTGTTAACAATTCTTGCTTAGTACAAGTGATTCGTTGGTATAATTGGTAATGCACTTAATTGATTAAAGAGTTTCTTTAATCAATTTTCAATATTTGAAAAAATGTACTTAATCATTATCAACGTTTTACCCAACTGTCACTGAATTTTGTTCAATTGTCAACATTGTTGCAAATCCATTAAAATGTCCATAAATAAATTTTTACCAAACTTTTATTGACAGTGATTTTTGTTTGTATTACTGCACAAAAGTACAAAATATAACTCAATATATTTTGGCGTCATTCTAACATAATTACACGAAGCAGATCTCTTTATCACTTTGAATTTACAAAATCCAAAATCAAGATTTACTCGCCGTTTTTTTTTTAATTTTAAAATATAAACTAACTTAAACTACAATCGAATAATTACTCATAATCTAAATGTATTATTTTTTTAATTTTTGAGCATCCATTAGGGGCGATGAAGCCCCAAACAACACTCGTCCTGCCAGGGGAGGTGCCCGCCCTGCCCGAGCCGTGTTCAGATGCTGAAAAAAAGTAATTACTTAGAGAAATTCATTTTATTTCATCTCGGCTCAGTAGGCAAATTGCTTTTCCATTAAAAATATTTATGTAGGTACAAAGCGCGGATAAGCCGGAACGAATTTAGATTTTCATTATTTATTTTTAAAACGCCCTGATAAGCAAACCCACTGGCCGCGGTTACGTTCATGTTTTCCATATCAACCTGCGTGGGACTGTAGATAATGCAAGCACGTGTAATTGCGGCCTATTTAATAACATGTGTTTTTTTAAAGAATAATTTTTATATTTGCAACATAGTTGTTGTTAAATTTGACATTTTACAACCGTGGTACTAAGCCACGTAGAGTTTTGATTAATAATACGACGCTTTGTATGCAGTGCTGGTTATATTTTAAATGGTTTCAGTACCAGAGCCGGTGTTTTGAAACAATGAATTAAAATTTGACACAGATGACACCTAGAAAATCTACATAACACTGCAAGTCTTTATATACTTGGCGGGTGTAGTATATATGATATATAGTGTAAAAGTATATTCATCATGCAAGTTTACTGATAATGGCAGTTTGATGGATAATATTTACTTTGTCAGTTAGCGCAGGAATTGCAAAACATTATCTTCTGATTGTGAATGTTACCAACAGCTAATGTACTGAACCAACAACAGACAAGAGTGCACGAAACGGGCAAGCAACACAAAACAATTACAGCAATCAGCCAATATCGCCTCTGGGGACTGTGACTAAATGCATGACAAATGGAAATGTATTGTTTATGGTAATAGTGTATTTTCGCACTAACTGACTGAGGCAAACAACACATAATGAATTGATTTGGTTTCTTGGGTTTTGAGCTGCTTAAGGTATTCAGTCCTCCGATGTTTCTGTCATCGTTCTGGGGCTGGCTTCAGGGATTCACCATTATAGATAATCATGGTACCAGCACAAAGACCGAAACGTCGAAGGAACGAAAACCTCATGCAGCTCAATAAAAACGGCTACTATTATTCTTTAAACGGCTGGTATTCTAGATATAGCTGTAATGATAGCAATATGTTTATAAACACACGAAAAGACAAGAAAATAACCGTTTAAAATTTTTGTGGTCACTCAGCATAAAACCCTCGTTATCTTGTAATTTAGCAAGATTATTTATTCATTTTATCATTAGTGATCTATTGGGTATTAAATAATTATCGGATTTTGCCAAATGTTATATTTGTGAATAAACATAACTTGTATTGCCTTTATCTTTTTCGATAAGTATTCGTTTTGCAAGCAGACTTTTAATAAATAATTTAATAAATATTTTAACTATCAACACTGTTATCTTACCAGTGAAGTAGTATTTGGGCAACACGTATGAACTATATTTTATAGATTTAAAGTTTTAATTTCATTGAACACCTATTCAGAAATCGGACATTCAGTTTGAATGTCTTATGTGTAGCGTTTTACATTGTGCCAATTTATCAAGATAATTAAACGTTTTATTGCACGCGGCTAATAGTATTCTTCGCGCTTTAACTACCTGTATAACATGATTGGATATAATACGTGAATGCAGTCGTTTACGTCATAAAACTTAAAGAACTCGTATTTTCTGCAGACTGCATTCTGCGCTCATTTTTTTTTCCAACTTGCATTTACCTGTCGCCTGAATTTCGATTATAAAGAAATCGAATAAAGCAGATGGCGTAAATAGTCTTCTGCTAAAAGGCAACCACTATTCATTATGAACGAAAAGAGAAATTCCTCACAGTATTGGGGTAAATTCACGCAACAGCTGTGCATGCTTTCTGTTTCAATGAGCTCCATCTGCCTCGTTTTTACTTTAAAAGAAGCAAAAACGGGATATTTTAACGACATGATAGTTACTATTACTATATATTGTTACTCAACAATCTTAGCTCATAAGACACAGGCAGTACTTTCGAAGAGGAAATTCTGTGTCTCGAATGCTTTGCATCGTTTACAGCTCACCATACATCAAGTTTTAGAAATTCTATATATACTATACTTTAGTGTCCTCTTTGACTCCAAACTCAGTTTTAGTACGTATATCAACTTAAAGAGCATTCAACAAAGTATCGTCTTCGCAAACAGATGAAACGATGGTTCGGTGAGAAGAATCCTTATGAAAGGTAAACGTCTGCATTAATCTCCGTTACAAGATATTTTTTGAAATATTTTTAAACGAATAATCAGTTAAATAGAGAGGTCTTTCTCGAAGTTGCTGACCTGGTGATTTTATTCAGGATTGCCGTCTGTAAACTCAAGCACGATTTCCCTGCTTCTGTTGGTGATGGAGAAATCTAAACCACACACGATGAGGATGCAATAAATAAAGCATATTGCGGACCTCGTCAAAGTGACACAGCTTATTTTCAAAATGTTCTAGTCGTTTCTGTGAACAAAATGTATGCAACAACTTGATTTGAATACAGACAGGATACACGAATTCGTAGTAAATATTTCACCAAATTTAGTCACATATTTCTCGAAAACACATTCTTAAAATTAACCATGCAAATCAAAGTAAAAAAATCTGTCCCCGATTAGTGAGTATAGTTCTTGGAAATGCGCAGGTATTTCTTGCAATATATCATAATGATTCTGCTACTGACTCACCTGTCAGCGAGAACAGGTAGGCAAGTTTGAGGCGCGATCGTCACGTCAGGCTCCGAAGTGATTTAACACGTCACTCAGGGAACCTTCAACGTCTCTGCCCGCAGCGACATTGCTTTTTGACCTTTGCTGCAGACTTCCTCTAATTGAGAAGCCGTGTCTGGTGACCGGTGACACGCGAGGGCATCGTCTGCGGGACCTGTTCTCGGTTCTGGTATTCGATAGACGATTCGTCAGAGGTGCATACCATGCTCATATAAAATATACATGAATATTTTTGATGATATGAAGTACCTCCTTGATGAAGGTATAAACAAATTTTTAAATTAAAGATAAGCATTGGTCATCAGCATTATTTTGGTTTGTGACTAAAGTTGCTACTGTAGCAAAGTCACGTGGAAATACTTTTTTATTATTGATTTTTAAAATTTAGTTTCACTTTTAATATCACTGCATTCATATAATCGAGTGAGATTTTGGATTGTTATATGCAACTGTACAACTTATGAATCTATGCCAATCCTTCTTAGATACACGAAAGAAAGTGTCAGGTTATGATAGTCAGGAGTTTAGGTTCAAATACCATCTTTAAAAAAATCATAATTATCTGAAAACCACGCAATATGTCGAATTGATAACAATACAGAAATAATTAAATAAAAATCAGTTTCATGTTTTCTATTTAAAAAATGAGCTTGAAAAATGATAAAAGCAATATTCCACCTGGGCGTTTAGCACACCTGTGATAACTGAATGTACATAAAGTGCAAGAATCATCGATGCTCATTTCCTGGAAGGTGAGTCAAGCTGCAATGACGTCATGGCTGCATTTTAAAATATGATACAATAAAGTCCTACAGAGAATTTCCCTTATTATATGCAATTTATAATAAGCTCGATAAAATGAACAAGAATTCAAATAAACTCAATATTTTATTTCTTCTAGAACGTGATTCTTTATTAAGTATGCAAATAAAATTTGAATAAATTAATATTAACATTCATAGATATCTCGATATAATTTATTTTTTTAATAGTTTTAACTTCAACGTTTTTGATTAGTAGTATTTGTTAAGATTGCGCTGGAAAGAGAGAGTTTTAAAGATTCACACACAGGCTTTTTTTTTAAATTTTGATTAAAACCTAAACCTATTAATAAACGTCAATTTTGAATGTGCTTACGAAATTTCTACTTGCGACTACGAAAATAAACTTGATATATTTAATTTTTAACGACATTTGCTCAGAGGCGTGCATTTAACAATGCCCTTAGCTTTTCGTAGAATAAAACGGGTTATGTCTTGCTATCGAAATTTTTTATTTTTATTACAAGTAACGTGGTTAAATTATAAACGATCGATTTGATGTATATTAAAAATATATATAAAATATAATAGTCGCTCAGTTGCAACTTTGTTAAGAATGCAGATGACCTATAGACCCTAAGTGGCACGGAGTTTCCATGTTACCGGCAATTTTTTTTTTTAATTTATTTGGTGACAATCACAGAGTCTGAAATATTTCGACAAAATGGTAAAAATGGAAAAAACATAGCCGATAAGAAAACGCGTTTTTCGACGTGTCTAATTTAAAGAATGGCTCTAGCACGCCACTGGTAAATGACACGATTATTTGGAGCGATGAATGGAGGTATGCGATCATCCTATAGAGAAATGGGAGCAGTGGCGGCACCGAATTTAACTTGTTGATGGATAACAACGGCGACCCAGTTCCAGGAAATGATAGCAGAATAAAGATAAAAATACAACACTTCCTCCCAGCACACTTTACACTGTTTCTTTGTCTAATATTGACGTTTTAAGGTCGATCTATATCTGAAAATAAATCGCGAAAATAAAATAATCAAATAAAGATCTTTTGTCTCCAAAAATATGTACTATACATTGTGTTATAACAGAAAATGGTTTCTTGAAAACATCGAGAGGCCCAAATAACACAAAAGGTGTGGTGCTACTGTTTCAAAAATAAAATGGGTTGACTTACTTTTAGTCAATTTTACAGGAAGTACATACAGTAAGCTATGCCTTCTTTGTTATTGTAAATATAAAATAAAATGGAAATGACGTCATTTAGTTAATGTGGATGCGTCAGTGTGCCACCTGGGTCGCTGAATAAATGCAGAATGTAAATCTCGCAAATGAAAAATACTGATATTGCTCTACTTTGAAAGACGGAGGATGTTGTCATGGCATCAATTTAATATTTAATAATATAATATTTTGCGAAATTCTTGGGACTGTTATGACTGTGGACTTTTGAAGCTTTGCATGCGATAAGCAACATTTTACAATGCAGCACATTTAAGATAACCAACTGTAATAATGTTTATCTAGTACCATTGGACTTGAATATATTAGTATGTATGTAAATATGTGGAGTTAAAAATGCTTTTTTACTATTGGTTGATAGCAATCAGCTAATGCAAATAAATAGTCATATTGTTCATATGATTCATATATATAACAAACTAAAAAGAATCAGTATAATACAATTGAACACGCCTGGTAAAATATGCACAAATAAATTGCAATCAAATATCTTTCGACACGTTGAAGTTAAGTATACAATTGATTTCATACAAAAAAAATATTTTTAAAGAAAGTAATTTTACTTGTATTAAATATTTATCATCAAAGGCTTACTGACTGACAATACATTTTAGTGAAAGGGTTAAAACCCGTATATGTTTATAGTATCGACTATAAACAGCCTTGTACTTAGTCGAGAATATAATATATATTTTTTTCAAGTACTAAGTTTGACCAAAAAAAAAATTAGGTTATAGTATTTCAAACACGTTATTTGAAAATCGTCCTGCAAAATTTTCAATTAAATTTGAAAATTAATCCCCCTGATGACAGCCTTAATGAACGTGTAAGCTTGATGGAAATGGTATTAGTGCAAGTAATGAATGATACACTGCCTGTGGGACTGAAAACTCTGAGTTAGTGTGATGTATTATATGTATGGGTGGTGCGGAAGCAATTAGACTAGTAAATGGAATATTGATGTTATCGATTCGCTGTAACGACGGATAAATGTGTGAATGACATAAATATATCTTTCATTGAATTTATATCAGCTGTGATTGAATTTGACAGTAAATACTTCAAACAGTTGAAAGAATATAATCCAGACGATAAAATTTATTGGTCGGTAAATGAATCTTTAGATTATTTTTTATACTTTGATTTTCTTCCAATAAATTTAGTGCACATATTTTTTGTTATTCGTTATGAAGGGTGGTTATACAAGGTACTGCCTGTTTGTTTCACATTAAATTTCAGTAATACATAAAAGTTATCAAATATATTTTGTAAGTTGTTAAATGTATAAAGCAAAAAAAGGAAACAGCTGAAAAAACTACAGTGTTTATGTAATTGAAAATAATAACGGTATTTTCCATTCGTAAAGCGATTTTCATTGAGAAACTGACGGATACATTTGGACCGAGATCAAAAAGCGAAGCGAGAAATTGGTAAACAAAATTACAGGCCACGAAAACATAAGTGTGTTGCTGATGTTGGAACGGAAGTGTTGGACACATTTTAATGTGGAATTAAATGAATACAGTCTAATAAAATCGTGATTAATCAGATGGAAATCTAATCAGCATAAAAATCTCACTAATTGATTAAAAAAGCAAATAAAGGCGTTGAAAACACAAAAAATAGGTTAATAGGGCGACGTATCTAATTAAAATGTCGTTTAGTTTTACTTGAAAATATTTTTACACGCGATATAATTTGTCTATTTGCCGTTTCCGATAGTGGCTTCATGACCGAGCCCGGTTGAAATAAAAAAAAAATAATGTTGCTTAAATTACAAATTGTCTCCCAGTTAAAAAAAACCCACCATGATACTGTGATTAAAATTTTTCCTGCATTCAAGGCAATTGCTGGAGACGTATCAAGTCGGACAAAGTCAAAATTGTCTATAACAACCGCTTGCCTATTTGAATCTTGGGCTTGAGGCCAAACAAAAATATAAGATTCTGGTTGTAGTTTTCTAAGCTTGGGTGGTTGGCTCTTGATAGGTTCGATTCCGGTCCTGAAAGATGAATCCCAAGGTATTAAATTAAATAATTGTTAAAAATATCATACTGTTAACATGTTGGATAACAATATTTAAAAAAATGTGGTTGGATGTCATGTTTTATTATTATATACAATCAAGTAATTGACACATTAAAAGGCAGAATCTAATGTAAACACCAGATAAAAGGATTGTTTGATATAACAACGCTTTTAAATTAAAAGAAGGTATTTTTCCCTGTTGAACAATTGAAACGTTAGTCCATTGTTTTCATTTGTTAATTTGGTCAAAGTGTCGTCCACACGAGTACACAGAACGATAAAATAAACATTGTAATCCTTATTTGGATATGTTGGCTGGTGGTAAAAGGGAAAGCACCGAGTTGTTAACTAAAATATTGAGGGTTCGGCTATCTTCCTGGAAAATCAGATGTTCATATCTTAAATTTTAAAAACCCCACACGAATCAAATTATATTTATGAAACTGTATTTTTATGTTCGTTCTATGGCAATGGAGTCATGAATTTGACAGGATCAATAAAAAAAAACTAAGCTGCCTTGTTATACTGCTTCCTATGCAGCAGCAAATGCTTCTGCTACATAATTTTTAAGTTCATCGGAAGAATGGCTATGCATTTATTATATAAAGCATAGGTTCTCAAAGTAGTCAATATCGATTCCCAGGGGTCGATGACAGCAAAAAATTAAATTAGGGGTCCACGAACTGTAAATGGGGGTTTACAAGAGTGGATCTCATTGGCCATGTTGGCCACGATATTTTCGACGATATGCACGTTGAGTTAACACAACTGAACGACTATTTTCAATGTACAGCGTCACTATTTCGGCGCGTTGTTTCAGTGTGAAGCATGATTAAAATTGCACTGAATTAGTGTTTCAAAACGTGTTTACTTAAATCAATCGGTTAATAAATGTCAAAGATATTTAATGTTTACATACCGACATAAAATATGGCGCACCTGTATATCAGATGTCAAAAATATGTTTGAAGTTGATGAATTTTATAAAAATTCAATATCAGCAAGGCTGGGGTCTACGAAAAATAGGAAAACTCGACAAGGGGTCGACGGGACAAAATAGTTTGGGAACCTATGATATAACGTATACTTGACGAATACACTCTGATGCATGGTATGTTGTTATCATTTTGAAATATGTTTTTAAGCTTTTTATGTATTTTTCTGTGTAAAAAATTTTCAGTTATGTCCTGAAATGTTGCTTTATACGTATGTATGTATGTGTTTATGTTTTTTTAATTTTTATTTTAATAAAATTGTACGCAAAGCGGATAATTTAAACTCGATCGATCATGCGTTCATGAGAGTGTCTGTCGGCAGTTGGTAGCGCAGTATCGTGGGCGAGGAGCTTCATTACGGCTTTTAGGTTTCCGCCTCGCCATTTCGGCCGGCGCCCGTCCTTGGCTTGCCGACTCATCCACTTTATTGTCTATTACCCGCGCTCGCCATCTTGTTTGTGCCATTTAAAACAATTAAGCGTCAATACTGACAAATATACAGTTGATTCTTTTGACTCGAGCGCTGGGGAACTCTGCAATGGAGGCGCACAGTTTATTTATTTGTGTGACACCAATTTGAGCATTTAGCGTTTGTGGAGTGATATCAAGTTTGCAGTTGATACTATGAATTGAAACGAAAAGAAAGACAGATTAAGCAGCAAGGGCATAAAGCAAATGTTTGTGCTGCAATTAATAAACGACAAACGGAAGCAATGATATAAAAAAAAACTTGCAAAGTATGCGGCGGCAAGTAAAAAATACTTGTAAAATCTTATATCAAGAAGAAAGGAGAGCAACTGAGCAACCGGAATCAGTAATTTTATTTTTTTCTTTCATTGTGAATTATTTTTATTAACACACTAAAGGCGTTGTAAATATTAACAGTTTTTAAATTTAAATTTCAGACTTTATGTTTTAAATCATTGTTTCTTACTGCTTCATGATTCATGCCTGCTTCACTACACGGTCGTGCGCGCTGAGGCGACAAAGCATTGGAATACATAGAAAATTATTCCCGAAGCTACTTTTGCGCCATGCAGCCCGCATGTTTAATATTCGTTGCATGGGCCGGTCCGGCTGAGTCAAGCTATTTATAAAAATCGGAGCCAACTGCGTGGAGATGTTCCAGCGAACAGGCAATGTTTGGAGCGGGGTCCCCCGTGCCACGTGCCGGCGGAATAAACAATTAGCAGTTACTTGCGTAAGCTGATACCTGGAACCTGAAGATGTTTATTATCCAATAAACTAGTCTGCGAAACACCCACGCTCTTTGTCTATGCGATTAGCCACATTCTAACTAGCTTGTTATTAAATAAGCGTGCTAATATTTGATACCTCCTAAAACGCTATTCGGTTGTAAATATCAAGCGTTTTTTTTTTTGCTCTAATTGATTATTTTAAACTGAATTTTGTAAAAAATATAAAAATAATTTTTTAAAGAACGAAAACATATATACATAGTACTGATATACTCTATTTTAATAAAACTGGTCGACTAAACGGTTGTATGCCCAAATATCGGTTCGTGATTCACCATCAAGTCAGATGAGGAATCACTTTGTTGTCATAATAAATCAGCATCACACACGGGGTTGATTCCTAAATACAACTAAAATAAATTTGTGATAAAAACTGGTATTTATTAATTTATTTGAAATTGTATATTTTAGTAATGTTGAAGATGCACAGTTGATGACACGCGAACAAACCTATTATTACCATTTCGTCTCGCGACATACGTCACAGATTTGTTCAGGAATGTTCGGTCAGAAAATGAAGTCACGTGCTGTGGAGTGCTTGACTTTTTGGTGCCAATGTAGTGTGATTCGTTTAGGACACGGTCGATGAGTAATTGCATCGAAAAAAGGCAGGAATTTTTACTTCTGACCATTTCCTGCCAACGCGAATAATCCACCCATATCCGAATGTAGAGCTCCGCAAATAAAACTTGGCGTGCGAGATGAACATTGATGGACCAAAAATATAATTTATGCTTGTGAGCTGCTTTTATTCTAGCGTGTAATGTGTAATTTATTTTTGTTCAGAAATATACAATTTTTAAATAGTAATATTAGTCATATGTCGCGCGTTTAATATTATAAAACTGGATCTAGACATTTACGTTTTTGATCATTTCTAATAATATCGTTGACGACTTTTATTACTTTATTCGAAAACTATTATATACTAAAATATGTTAACAAAACTATTGTGTATTGTTATACTTAATAATATATTACTTTTCTTTTTTATGATAACCACCAAATAAATATTAAATAATTCTTACAAATATCGATGAGATGTCAATTATATTCATATTTAATAATTCAGTTTTTAACTCTTAGGACCCCTAAAAGTATGAGATGCCTTTTTAATAGATATCGAAATAAAAACGGAGTTACCTGTTTATTTGACGAGGTGCTAAAACAGCAGTATATTTAAAGTAAAATTGCTTCTTAATTTTATGTATTAAGTTTTCAAAATAAAAAGTACAGTGATGTAGTGATTACTATATTATTTCAATGATAAAAATATTACTTTTTTTTTTGTTTCTATAATTTAAATACAAAGATTAAAACAAGTTTAATAAAAAAATGTATGTATTTATTCTAACATTTAAAATTATACATGTGCCTAGTTGCAGTATATTATTACACTTATAAAATTTTTAGTTTCTCTGTATGTATCTCATTTTTTTAGCGTTAGCAAATTTAGGTGTTGACACAGACTAAATATTATGCTCATGTATAATGCATGTTACTATTTTCAACAAAAAACTTTTTTTGAATAATTATATAGAATTATTGATTACCGCGAGAGATTACGATACGACATGTTCGCAGCCCAGGGCGGTCCGAGCTCCCACGCGGACAGAACATGAGTAATCAAATAATATGTTACATTATATAATTGAATTTAAAAAAGTACACAAATAAGATACGCAATCATTTTCTTGTCGCCCAGTACCTCAACTGTGTACCTGCGAGTCTTTGGTCCGTAGAACAGTCACTGTGAAAGATTGCCTCTCAATTTAGGGCGTATTTTTTCACAAATTAAAAAAAAGTAGTACACTGTCTGCATACCACGATTTTTTTTAGTTCTTAAATGTGATTACCAAAATCCTTATTTATTAATGATATGGGTAACTTTTTATACTTTCTTCACGTTGAGTTTATTATAGTTTTAGTATGACTAGTTTCGACCAACAGACTTGGATGATGACCAAGTCTGTTGGTCGAAACTACTCATGCTAAAACTTTAATAAACTCAACGTGAAGAAAGTAAAAAAAGTTACCCATATCATTAATAAAAAAATGGATCTTCACCAATCAAATGCCTTGTCCCTCAACAATATAAAATCTTTATATTTATATGGTTTTGTTTTGGTGTTAAGAGCTAACTACCTGCTGTGTCTTAAATAAAAAATTAAGCATATTCTCATTCAACTTTGCGTACATCACATGAGAACGCTACTGCGATCAGTCGTGTTGTTTAATAACATCTATTCCGTGAGATTACAAAGCATGACGTCCTTTCTATCAAAATGTACATTGTTATTTTGTATGAGACTAGAACCAGTTTCCCAAAAAAATGTTAATGCATTTCTGATAAAAAAAAAATTGGCGTTAAGGTGAACGGCAGGTGTCAGTGAATCGGTCTATACTTAAAAAAATGGCTTGTGAGTTTCCCCTCAAGAGAGTAAATTCTTAGATATGAGAATGATTTCTAAGGAGGTCAGTTAGTCGGATTGGCGAGTGAGTCAGTCAGTGAGTGAGTGGATCGGGGAGTGAGTCAGCAGCCAAGGAGGGAGGGAACCACCGGAGATGTGTCCTGGAGGATGACCGGTCGTTGAGACAATATATATAAATACCAGCTCTTACTCTGTGAAAAAAAATCTGTTTAACGCGTCATAATTGCTGTCGTAATTTTAAAGAGGTGGCGCTATTTATTAGTCAGCGAAATAAATTACTGTTATGACTAAAAACATCTTATTTGTGTCAACAGACACAAAATGATCTTGTTGATCAGATGTTGGAAAATGAGATGATATAAGTATATTTAATATTTTTGGCAAAAAGTACTTGGTGAAATTCATATTTTAAATAAAATATTTTTGTGTTTTTTCCATATGTATAATTTTATTGGTGACTGGTTATGCCAAATTTTTACGTTGGCTTTATCAAACAAAGTTTATATTGAAGAGTGTTAGCTATGAATCTTTTGTTACATTCCTAGTCTTTACGAGGAATGTAACTAACTGCATTCCTCACAGTCTGGGCAGGAAATGGTGATGGTCTTAATCGAACATGCATAATCGAATTATCGATTCATCAGAATAAATGCATTAATTAATAAAATAATATTTCAGATTTGAAATTATTGTCAAATTGAAAATAAAGTTTGACGATTGCGCTACCTTGTTAGTTTTGTTGCACTGTGTGTGGATATTTTAACAAGACTTAAATCCTTAAACAAACAAATTCGATTGATCGAATATAAAAATGAATCGACTCTTCCTATCACTAATAGGATTTTCTCCAAAATATTTAGTTCAATCACAGCCAAACCGAGTCATTTTCTGCCGTCGAGATCTGCTTGGGAATCCCGGATATTACTTCGGTATTCCTTGTAATGGGAATGCTCACAGTCCAAGCGCTGCAAAATTTCGGATATCCCATTGAGAGAGAATTTCCGAGGAATGTACTAACTAATTACTCTAGTTTATGTAACAATAACGATAATTTACTGCGCTATCCGTGGTTTTTGGACAACAGTAAATATTTAATTAATTAAAATATTTACAAGATCACAAAGGCTCTTAAAAGATATTTCAATAAATTGTTTTAGTTAAAATATCGATGGTCTTGGGATTTTTAGGGTGTTGTGCAACGAAGAAGCTCGTGTTTTCCAACGTTTTATCCTCATTACTTTTTTATGGGGTTTGCTAAAATTTACAATTAGTTCTCTTTTGCGTTGTTTACTTTGACAAAACCATTAAAAAAACCAAAATAAAGGGACACTATTGGTTGATTGTAAGTCGGTTGTGTCACTGTGTGTGTAGCCGGTTTTATTTTACATATTAAATATTCATAGAATTTTTCAGCGTTACGTAAAAAAAGCAAGCGAAGATTGAATAAACTTTTATTTTTTTGCATTCTAGAAGCTGCTATATTTCACCTGAAGCGTTTTATTCGTAATTATGCAAATCCACTGACACACTTATTCTATTGATTCAACGGGAGAATTTCCAAAACGAATTCAACGTAACAATGATAATCTTATTATCGCTTTAACTTCCACGAAGCCTGCACGCGCTCGTATCAGAAATTCCAACTGAAAACATGTTTTATTTATGGGCGCACTCACTCATTCATTCCGATTTCTTTCTAAATAACTATTAGCATAGACGTTAGTGACGTGAAGCTACGCGTTAGCAGTGACTGGAAGCAAATAATGATTTTAACGAGGAAATTTCAACACACTCTATATATGGCACTGATTCATCCCAGTACGATTTTAAAATATCACTATCTAATAATAGCTAATTGGCTAGAAACTAGAAACTGTTTTGTGAGTACTCCAACTTTTTAAGGGTTCATAGTTTTCTTCAGACGAGCATTTGAAAGGCAAAAAAAAAAAAATTCACAATCTCCTAGGATGTTCATATTTGTTGTTTCAATGTGGACTTTTATATATTAAGCCAATTTTTTTTGTGATACTTTTCATGTTGCGATTTTCTGGATCAAGAATTAATTATCGACAGCACATATGACAAACGTTTTTTGTTTGTGAGTATTTGCTCCTTTATGAGCCTTATCAAAAACATACATGTTCTAATCTTCTCGACAAGACTTACCAAAGACTTGAAATAGAACTGCATTCACCTTGTATGAAGAGTTTTATCATTAATTTAGTTGCTCAAAGGATTCACCCCGGGTTGTCGCGTTAGAGACGACGAAGGCTCTCGGTTCATACTACCATATATTCTCAAACAGATCTCGTGTACTCCGGTTATCACATAAGCTTGCAAATTGAGCAGCAGTCGGCAAAGGATGTTTACAGCGAGGCGTGTGTGGTTTGAGAGAGTACTTAGTATTTAATATTTAGATGTCAAACAGATATAGTTAGGATTGGCGGATTGCTACGGCTGACTCACCACTGATGGCGGATTGATGCGCTCCTCTTTGAGCCAGGGGACATCAACTCTAAATAATACCATTAATTAATATGTAAAAAAATAAATATGTGATTTTGAAACAGAAGCATCTATATAGACTTATATAATATGTAACGGACGAATCCAAAAACTTTCGGATTCTAGAAAGCATGAATCAGGATAATCACATTATCTATGAATTTTAAAATATGCTGATTATTTAAATAGTTTTTATTTATATACAAAGTAATAAAGGGTGTCCAAAGAGAGTATCGGGTATTTGTTAGTTCAGTAAAACAAAAACTTCTAGTAATCAAGTATTTTTTTATTGTTGATATAAGAATACAAAATGGAAAATTATTTCGAAAAGATGATGTTATCCAAATGATGACCGTTACGCACTGCTGGCATTCTTCTAATCTGGAACGAAGATTGCTGATAACACGCTGACACATAGCCCTCGATATTGCTGCCATTTCTGACCTGATGTTTTGTTTCAATTCCTACTTTTAAGGTATCCCCATACGAAATAGTCAAGAGGGCTAAGGTCGGGGCTTCTGGAAGGCGAGTTGATGTTACATCTACGTGAAATGACCTTATTAGGGAATAATTCGTTAACAGCTTCAATTGATTGATTGGATGTATGGCAATGCCCTGTCTTGTTGGAACCACGTTCTTGAATTGAAACCTTGAAACTCCTACAACTCTGGGACAAATTTTTTTTGCAGCATATCGCAATAACGGTCAATCACTAAAATAAACACCCGATACTCTTTTTGGACACTATATATATATATATGTGATAGAAACTTCCCTGTACACGTGGAGGTTGTTCAATTTTTTTTTTAAACCTGTTATTTTTATTTTATATTTTGACCGTTTAAGTGGGTTGCATATAAAGTAGTATTTTTAAATATTATTTTTATTTTTATCTATATTTGTCGGTCCAGTTGGGCCGGTCTGGCTGAGGTCACGCGGCGCGGTTATTTGTGCATGCTGAGGCGAGACGTGAACCCGTGCCCGACGAGGCGTGAACTTCCACATTAGTCGGCAAACATTACTACACTGTGCCATCAGTCGAGGCATCAAGCGCTGAACCCGAAGGCTCTGGGCTTATATACCGTCGGGAACAAATTTGTGCGGGAGAAACTGTCTATACCACTGGTTCCCAAAGTAGTCAATATCGACCCAATATCGGTCGATTTTGCCCTGCAAGGGGTCGATGACAGCGAAAAATTCAATTGGGGGTCCACGAACTGTAAATGGGGGTCTACGAGAGTCGATCCCATTTAAGCAGGTCATCACCAAAATTTAGACATTCCGTAAATGTCATAATTGAACACAGATTTAACCTATGTACTAACATAATAATGCTGTTAATCCTGCATTATGGACTATCTCAAGCAGGTTTTTGATAGCTTTTCCATCTTCATACCACATGAAAAAGGGTTTCAGTGCAGTTGTCAACCTTCTTACAAAAAAATAAATAGTTATTCAATGTTTACATACCGGCATAAAACATGGCACACCTGTATATCAGATGTCAAAAATATGTTTGAAGATGATGAATTTGTAAAAATTCAATATTAGCAAGGCAGGGGCAAAATAGTTTGGGAACCTATGGTCTATACTCACTAGATCTACCAAAACAAAGAACTACTTCTATTGCAACTAAAGTGACTGAATGAATAATATATTTTTTAAAAACCGCACATAAAAACCCACATTAAATGCAATGAAAATTTTTATAACCGCAAAAAGAACAAATACCTTCCAAATATAGTATTTACAAGGTTCACCTCTTTTTTTTGATGACACCTCATCATGCTTGAATCCGGGTGAAGCAATGTATTTAAATATTAAATTATAAATTGTTTCCGTAGCCAAAGTGTGATAAGAAGGATAAAGCTTTTGTAAAAATTTATTTAATTCTAGTTTTCTGTGATTACGATGCAAATGCTGGAGACGTCATTTGAGGAGTCAAACGCGACCACAATTGCGTCTTATTGTTTTAAATCATGAATTTTTGTGGGATCTATATGATAAAGGAAACAAAATAGGTGTTTTTATTCTCAGTTTGTGTATCTTTTAAAGAAAAGAAAACCTATTTAAAAAGTTTTTATTAAGAGGTACAAGTAATCGGTTAATCAATAAATCAATATAATAAATTCTCTAATTTTTCTGTGTTATGATGTCTTTACTTTGTGATAATGACAAATATCAGTTGTAATAACATTGAATACTCTTTTATATAATAAATAAACTAAAAAAACTGTAGATCATCAAATCCCTTATTCGACATACAGAAAGTAGCTTTAATCTAACACAGGGTTAATTTTTAATGGACCCTAAGAATCCTTTCATGCACAACGTATTATAATGAATAAAACGATATAAAAGCCTTAATGGGAGCCTAACTGTTCGCTGCTGTACTCAAATGTTGCCTCAATAAATTAAGATATTAAATTTTCTAATTGCTTCATAAATATATTCTCCGGCTGTTGGGTTTTTATTGGCTTTATGTTTACAATCCCATCTATAATTATACTCGAGGCTGTAATAAAATATTTCAAATCTTACGCAATGATTTTAATTAACCATTGAATTACTATCGGCTCCCATACTTTGGATCGAATTAATGTGACGTATAAAAACAAAGCCTGACATCTTCATTAATAATATTTCCTGGTGTTTTCTTAATTATTCGATAACCTTTGGATATTCTCTTCACGTGTTTGAAGTCCACTGTTTGATTTCACGCCCATCCATAGCAAGAGATATTGCTTTATATAAACCAGTAAATCTCAACCATTTACTTTTAAAAAATAACCAGTGAAGATTTTTTAGAAATGATGCGATCTTTAATGGGATTTAACAAATACACAAACCGGTCCGATAAACCAAATTTGTTTTGTTATTACATACGTTCATTTATTGATGTGACTATTTGATGGAAGTTTTCATGAATGTTCCATTTGCTTTAATATGTTTTATTTTTACTTGTAAGTTCTTTATGGAAAAGACAGAAAATCTATTCATCACATAAATGTATGTTAAAGCAATTGCTGTTTATGTCATTTATTATTATCACTCAGAGTACAGTATTTGAAATTGCTTTTATTAAATACTTCATAAATTACCAAAAACCGTAAAATTGCTTCCAACGTCTCACAGAGTGCATATTATATGACGAGGTGAAAATAGTTAAATAAAAAAAAAAATTTAAAATTATGAAACTATTAAACAAAAAAAATCACAAGATTTCATAAATTGATTTTTTTTTGTTACACATTTGCAAATCAAATTATATTCGTTCATGTATAATAAAACAACGTAACAGTTACATATATATTTGCATTTCCAATCTATTTACTAGGAAAGTAGCATTTGCACAAATAACACTGCAATACAACGTTAAAAGAGAGTCGAGGAATGCAACGTTTCGCTTGATTGAATTTACACGAAACCTCTCTAACATATTCTCTGCATACAATAAATAATTAGATAAGCTCTCATTGAAATCTCAGGTAACACCAAATTAGAAAATATTTATTAATATAAAATGCTTTTATGTAATGCAAATTTTCATACTGTGTCATTTCTATAGTGCTGAACTAAAAATATTTTAAGCACTGAGACTTTTTTTCAAAATTATTATTTTATATATATATATATATATATTCTCTTTTAAACGATGTGATGTGATTTTGCAATAAACTTACGAGCCGTTATGTGATTTGTATGCTAATCGCTGGGCATGGTTTAGAATGTTTTTATGGAACTAAATCAATTAAATTGGTAGTGTCCGTCCGACGCTGATGGCTCCTCACGAGGAATGCCGGCATGACCATTTTCCGTGAAACATATCCCGGCGATGGTGTCATTCAGGGCTCGGCGACCATCGGCCCCGGGGCTGAGTGGTTCTCTCAGAAACTATATTTATCAACTGCAATTACTCACGATGCGATGGTAAAATGGAACATGCGTACTTGCTAGCCCACATAAGAAAATAACTGTTACGGCGCAGCCGTATTAAAAGAAGAAAATGTGAAAGGAGATTATACGTTTTACATGAAGAAATTGGCTATAGTTGTGATAATAGCAATATACATAAAGAAGCATCAACTTTGATTTTCAGTTATAACTTTTTTTCCTATGCTCAAAAAAGATCACCACTAGAGAGAAAAAATGTCTGATTCAGATTATTTTTGATTTTCCTCTGCATAGCAGGGTAAGTAATGGAGTCGCTCAAACCCTGACGTAGTCGCCATTTCGCCATAACCCTTGCGGCTCCTGTTTTTGCAGAGATGTGCGGTTATAGACTCGAAGCTGAGAATATCTCAGATTGAATATCTTCTACTCATGCGATGGTGATCTAAATGAATATATTATTTTATTGCTATATATTTATATATCTATTTCAAATCGCAAAAAAATCAGTTCTAATTATTTTATATTATAACAGTATTTTTTATTATTATTTGAGACGTGTTGTGATTTACATCTGGTAAATGGTACTACAAAAACCAAAGTATTTTAACTGTGACGGGCTGTATGTGTAATTTTTCAATCCAAATCGCTAGGAGATTACTAACATATTTACTAGAATATTGATTGGCCATGGCACATTGGTTCGTGTGTAGATTATGATTAACAGAGGTGACTCGTTAGTACAAGGGTCAGTACACCGGCCATGTAAGCTTAGAGATGTAGGTTCGTATCCTACACAAGTCACGATGATATTTTTCTGAGAGTTTCTTTAAATCATTTTCAATATGTGAAAAAATATCATATTAGTAAAACATATTTTCATTGTAAAAACTTACCGTCCTTTAAAGCTAAATATATTTTTTACAGTAAACGTTGGACACAATCCGGCTGGTTGTTAACAGCTGTCATTTGTGTTCAGTGTATCAACACGCGATTGTAAATTAATTTATTCAAGCCCATAGTCCATTTAATTATGCTGGCTTGTTGTGGAAAGCAGTTGTCATCCCACGGTTGTGGGCTCGTCGTCATGAATGGGAGTGGTCAGGCCCGCAGCAGGGTGGGGGCGGGGGGAGGCAGGGCCGTCTGATTTAATACCGAAAAAAAAAACGCCGCATAATTAATAACTGTATTTATAACTGAGTTATTTTCGTCTCTATTATACTACACGGGTTATTTTCAGCTGAAAAAAAAAAGTAATTCTATTCGCGTGTGCTATTTTATTAAATTTAAAAGGCTCTTTGGAAAATTAGTTATTTTAGTAGGTTATGAAAATAAAAATAATGAAAGCATATTACAGGAACACAAACCAATATTTCTCAAATATTTACAGTGTGTGAAATTAGTTCACTGTAGAGTAGATAAGTACTCATTGTAATTTTTATTTTAACAGGATGTTTGATACAAAATGTTTTAGACGATGAATGTTAATAATTTTATTTTATAAGAAAAAAAAGTAATTGTAACTGCATATGACTTAAAACTACGTTGAGTTTATAACAAATAAACCAGTAAAAATTGCAAAACCAGCAAAAGTTTTTTAAAATATCAAAATGGAAATCCTTACTTAAAACTTTTTCATATGATTGTATTTTCTGTTATTAGAGTATGTTTTGGTGTTTCATTTAGAATGAGCAATCATTACTTTTGTATCGTTGTAGATGGATGATAATATACACTTTGAAATATCAATAATAACAATCAGAGTGAATCAATAGCCAATGGAATGTAATCAGTTGTCCAATTCGACTAATAACACATAACGGCGGGCGGATCTTGTTCCTGTGTGGTGAAAGTAGAAAACAAAACCGAATTGTGAATACCCAGATGGTCTTTCTGAAGATTGAAAGTGATTTAAATCTCATGTCCATAGGACAGACCATACGTCTGAGTAAAATATGCTATGTTTATTTTCTATTTATACTCGTTCCATTTAAGCACACTGCACAGGTAGCAACACAGAAATCGATAGTAATCGCGAAAAAAAAATTATATAAAATTTGTATGTAATTGCATATCTATTAAAAATAATAAATTATTTGAATTCATTCCTGTGTTTTATTTTTAGACTAAATCCACTTAAAGCAAAAGATCCAGAGTAAGCTTTGAAACTTGATCAATTATGCAGATTCGGACGAAACTGTTCCGAAGTGACAGCGCGCTGGGGTGAACGCCCTGGCCGGGATTGGGCAACGTCCTGGCGGTGACCTGGTGGCCGTGGGCGGCGGAAGCCTGGGCGGAGGATGGACCTCATCAGCCAGCAGCCCCACGCAGGCCTGCTGCAGCATCCTGGAGCGCGCCGGGGTGAGGGCTCCACTCCGAACTCATCAAAATTATCGTGCTCCATAAATTTCAGGGCAATCACCGCACTTCCGTCTCGAGTAGATTAATTTCTCGAGAACAAAACAAAAAAAAAAAAAAATTGTTTGAATACATTTTTAAAAGAAACTTCGTCATACTTAACGATTAAGTTCATTTCTTCAAATATTAAAAATTGACTAAAAAAATATCATCGTGATTTGTGTAGTATTGCAAGTCACATAATATTTAATTAGCATAATAAGTACGTTGTTTCACTTATAGGATATGATTGTTAAAAATTCTTGCTAAGTACCAGTGATTCCTTGGTATAATTGTGGGTTAAAATCCCATACAAATCACGATGATATTTTTCTGAGTTTCTTTAATCAATTTTTCAATATTTGAAAAAATGTACTAAATTATTATCAACCAATAAAACCTGTATAGACAAAATCGTACTTCCTGTGAGACGGTTTTGACAAAAATAAATAATACAGTTATATTATACAATAAGTTTACAATCTGCTCCCAACAGGCATTTGAACAGATTGCATATTGCTTCAAACAAAAACAAAATATATTATAAATCGACAAAGTTGTAAAAAACAAAATAATGCGGTTAAGGCGTTATTGAACCATATTCGTTGAATGACAAAACGTTTTTTTTTTTATGAAAAAAATATACAATGTCAACCTTATTGGTATTTTTTTATAGTTACATACCCATTCAAAAAAATTATTGAAACAATATTTATTGGAAACGCAAATAAAATTATATGCTTCAAAATTAAAGTTTCAATTATAATTTTGTCAAATTTTAAAATACACATAAATGCAGCGCATGATTGAGGGCAGAACTGCGTGCTCGTCTCTCGCAGTGCATCTGCAGCGGACTGATGCAGCGTGCAGTCGCACTCGCGCTAACAGATTCGACCTTTCCGTGCACTTTACAATATCTCGTTACTATCTCCGCGGCAAAGGTGCGATGAATTCCAGTGGCGTGCAGCTCAAACAGGTAATAAAACATTTGTCGCTTTTTTTCGAAAAAAACATATAACTATTGTTTTTTTTAACATCTTCATCGAGTGCTTCTCCTCAGAGGAGGCTAGCGAATATTTCACTGAGCATATACTCATGCAGAGCCAGTGTTCGTGTAGTGAGTCTCCAGGTTCTTCCACACCACAAAAGTTTGCGTATTGCTGCTGCCCAATAGCATTATTATATATTCCTTTAATCACAAAGCTCTAGCGTTTAGATCTGATACTCCTTCTGCATCAGGCTACATAAACAATAGCAGGAGCCCCCTCACTTCTATAAAGTACTTCCAGAGCTCAGGGTACAGAATGGCAGCCATGCACATGCAACATAATGGGGAGAGCGAGAAGGTAAAATAAATATTAAAATTACACTTGCTAATATTGTATACCTTTTATATAAATAATTTAATAATAGGACCACGGTGATCGAAAAGACGTAGGTCTAATATCTCGTTACTATTTTGCTGTAAAGGTGCAATGTATTCCAGTGACGTGCAGTCTGAACAAGCAATAATGCAATACGTAATAAATTTTTAAGTGTTTTTTTAAATATATTTTCAAATTAATGGTTAGGTTAGGCCATCTAGGTGGATTCTAAAACTAGGTATGTAAAAATATTTTTTCGTATTTTTATTGTGTGGCTAAAATTGCAAATTGACTAAAAAATAACCGTCATTGATATTTCAAATGACGTATTGCGAATTTTTGTACTTTTTCGCCCAAAAACCTACTCGTATAAGTTCTTCGTTGGTCACTCTCATATGTGATACAGCATGATTTGGTAATTCAAATGTAAATTGAAAATTCAACTGAGATCTTCATCCACGGAAGTCAAAGATTCAATCAGTGGAAAGATAGTTATATTTTCATCCTTTATCATATTGATAACACCTGCTTCCATCAGCTTCCTTGGTAACCCATGCGAGTCTTCTCCCGCGTGTCTAGCATGACTTTTGGCGTTCTCGTAGCGTTTCTTTGACCTTCATGAGTTCCTTTGATCATCAGAAAGATTTAATTGAAGCATATGCTTAGAAATACGGAAGAATGTAATTTTAAGGTGGAGAGGCAATATATTATTGTTTAAAACAATAATTTATATTCTGCGAGAGATGGAGATCTTTAAAATTATTTTTAAAAGAGGTGGTGTATTTAACATAAATATTTAAAAAATATATAAAAAAAAGACGAAAAGTTACATTTGATGTAAGATGAGTTTTGGCGTTGAAAAATGTTAAATTTAAAAATAACAAATAAATGCACTCTTTTGAAATATCTCAATATCTATCTGAAACAAAATAAAAATACATTATTGATTCATAAAAATAATGTTAGATGAATTAGTTTGATTTGGATGTATTTTTTCAAATAATGTAAAGTTTGCTTGTTTTGTACACATTGGGGTTAGAAATACATAAAAAAAAAGAAAAATCAAATAACGATAAATGTCATTATTTTATAAAAATGGAAATATATGTTTTTAAAATTATTATTTACCTATAGTAAAGGCAACTGAACCTCTGTTTACTTAGATCCAGAATTTCGCATTACACTTGAAGTTCTTCCAATAGAAATCAATCAAATACAATGAAAACAACGTATAAAAACCCAGAGGTAAATAAATAATACGCTTTGAAAAACAATTCTAAGAATATAAATTGTACCATTTCTTGTTTATATATCATAAGGTATTTCTTTGCAATAGATGAATTTCGAATGTAAAGAATCTTGTATTTTCAACAGCAGCCAAAATTGTGTATCTTTCCTTCATCTTGTTTACTTTTCGTAATTCTCCAGCCATTATTTGACGAAGGCCTTCCTTTGTGCCTCCAATGATATCTTCAGCACAATTTCCACAGATCCATTCTTTTATTCTTATATAAAGTAATTACTACAAATCATAATACATTATGTATAAACAATAATAAATTCATATCATTGACGTGCCGCGTTCCCACCAGCTTTGCTAACAATGGACCAATGGCGTTCTCCACTTGTAAGCACTTTGGGTAGTTAGTCCAAACAAAACAGACAAAACAACCACAATTCAATTGATTATACAGCTACCGTTTTGCCACGTCGTGGTCTAGTGATTAGCGGGGGGACCTGGGGGCACCCAAAATAAGTTGAGGGGACTGAGACTATTGATGGGTTCATTTTCGAGTTTTTTGATAATTTTATTAAATATTTTGCGAAAAATCTAGCTGCACCAAAATTAGATACATTCCTTCTTTCTGATTGAAGTTTAGGCATTGGGAGATTATTATGACTGACGAATCTAGAACCCAAGCATGTAGGTGTCCTTTTTTAAATTGGAATTAAAAGATTACATACAAACCTATGGTAAAAGGATTAGTTTAAAAATTAAAAAAAAAAACATTGGTTCTAATAAGTCGTCATTTTATCAAATTTTTCAACATCTCCAAGACTTTATTTGACCTTGAAAAATAACGTTAATCAAATAATAAAAAATAGATAAATATAATTGATAGTATTTTTGATAATTTGTAAAAAAATGAACTTACAATATAAAAAAATAAAGCGACAATTAAATAAATGAAATAGGTGCAGTAGATTTTTCGAAAAAATATTTTCTAAAATTATCAATAAAAAACTTGAAAATGGACCCATTTATCACTTTTAAGTATAAGGCTATTTTTTATTTTTTTACGTTCAGGTATTTTGTGGTAGTGTGTTGCATTTGAGACGTTTAGTTGACACTTACTAGAGACAAGCAGTGTCGTGTAAGTAGTGGGGTTCATGGTGCGACACGATGACGTCACCATAAACGCACGGTTCCCATGTCGGCAGGTGTCACTGGCGCGGGGCGTGCAATCATCATCAGGCATTGTCAGATGCATTCGCGGATGCACTGGCCCCGTGTATCGTGTAACGAGCCCTGTGCTGCAATCAGCTGTGGCGGCAGCGGACCCCAAACCGTGGCACGCGATACCCACGTCTGCTTGCACAGAAATGCAATAATTTTTCAATTAAAAAAAAATTCAATATTTTTGACAGAGAGTACTTGGTGGAATTCCATTTTAAAATTTTTGAGTAAAATACTTATTCAAGTTGGCATTATCAATTGTTTGATAATGCCAACGTTAAAGGTTGGCGAAACCGGTCACAAATAAAAACGAACTAAATATATAAAATAGAAGAGTGCGATCCACGAAGGACTGTCTTGAATTGCTATACTTAATATTTAAACAGCAAATAAAAGCCTGCAGAAGCCACTGAAAGGCAAAATCAATCTTAAACACTTTTTTTTCTCTAGAAATATACAACTGTTACATTTAATATATTTATGTTACGAAAATAAACAGATTGTTTGTTTAAATTATATTATAAAAATATATATATATTTCATTTGATTTATCAAGATATTTTAATGCATCCTAGAAAAAAAAACAACGTTTTAGAGTGTTTATAATATTTAGTACTCCTTATCGACATTTTCATTAAACCCAAAAACAATCAAACCCTTAATGATAAAATAAATATATATCTGCGTGTTTTGCTTTGTAATATTTAGTTCAGGCTTAAGTGATTATAAATAATTATCTTCCGTTCTGATTTCCATGGTATTATAATAAGCATTGAGTTATTAAAACTGATCAGTAGCCATGTTGGAACATCTGTAATTGTATTTAATAATAATAAAAAAAAACAACGCTTCAAACATCCATGTATCTACTTACAGCAAAAACCCTACACTCATTACATGCTAAAAGAAAGTTAGTAATACGCAAAAAAAAAAAATAAACACAATTTCTCGCAGCGCCAACAGAAAAAAAAAGCATTCTCCGAGAAAGCCGAAACAGTGAATTTTTTTTACGAAACATTTAGGAAATTCAATATGAGTTCCGCTGGTAATTTCTGGAAGCACTCTCGGCATTAATTTTCAATAAGTATACATTATGTGAGTTTTCACATATTTACTGAACACGAAACGGTAATTTTGCAGGAGAAATACCCGCGTATTCCGCCATGCAAAAAGTGAAGACAGCAATAATTCAACCCACGCGCGATTTCATCGGATTACTTCGTTCATGCCCGCCTATTGGCAATTTTTAAAGAATATATTATCTTTTTACCATAGCCTAAATAATCATGTAGGAAGCAAATTCGTATTCGATTTTTTACGCTTTTAGATATCCGGATAGCACCTAATAATGGTAATAATCAGTGTAATAAATTATTGGAATTATAGCGGTTTTTAATATTCTCAAGTTGGTTTAGTATTATTTGCTATTGTAAATCATTGGATCTAAAAATATATAATGTGGGTTAATCATATGGTGTGTGTTACATTACTCAGTAATGTTTCCTTGGTTTAAAATGTGATAAATAAAAAAAAGACTAGATTTTTTGCTTGAACTCTTACACGCATCTATATTTATTTTGTGCTTGTAATGATTTTTATCACAATTACGATATATAAACAAATCATGGCTGTGGCGGGCTGGTGCTCTTTTCAATTGAGCTACTGAGTTATTTGTTAATTACTGAGTTTTTGTAAAGGTTATCATTTTTTTAAATATCTGTTTTATCTCATGGCGTCTTAGATACTTATAAAAAAAACCTTCTGAAACACTAGGAACTATTTATCACGCATTTAATTTGGAAGTAGCACAAGTAAAAGCACAATAAAGAGCATTTCATTTTGATGACAGTATGTTGTTATTGTAATAAGAAAAACGTGGAGACAACTCGAGGTTACCTAAATACTGGAAGATTGCCGAATCTTCTTCACTCGAGTACTAGTGGATCTGAAGCATCATGCTCGTGTGTCATTTAAAATATTGTATACACGATGTGGATTCTGATGAGTTTTTCACCATGTAAAAATAATTTGGTTGATAGTGATGAGAATGAGTTGCATAAATAGTTAATTTTACTATTATTTACAAACCTTGAAATATTTTGTAGTTTAGTCTTCGATACTGTTACCAATGATTATTATTTAATCCGCATTATAACAAATACAGGTGTGTTGTATATACAATAGTTACATGATCGATCCACAAGTGGAACGCCAAAAAAAATCATCGTAGCTCTTTTGGTATAATGTTGGGCTGGGATTACTGTGGAGGTGTCGGTTTGAATCCCGCAGGTGTTGTGAATAAATATATAATAGATCGATTATTCAAATATTGGATATGTAAATATATTTATTTAACGCACTTGTATAAGAGCCACTGACCGAGGTGCACTCCGTTACCTGTATGTAATAATTATACTTTCTGATGTTATTACCTGTCAGGTGAGCCCTTGGAGCTCAGGCCACAGAACATGGCAGCCACTGAGGCACAATGAGCGTCGCAATCATTGTATCTATTTCATATCAACTAACACTCCTACGTGTGTACTATGTCTATACGTTGTTTTCTCGACGGGCCGGTTTCATTTTGAAGATTGACCTATTGTATCAGCGGTAAAAACTAAATATTTTCTTGCCAGATTTAATCAACTTTCCAGCAATTAAATTTATAACCCTTTCTATAAATATATTTATCTTGATCTATGGCGTGCAGTGAGTTTATAAATATGCACGCAGCTTTAAGCAAGCGTGGAAACATTCAGGCTACTGTATGATCCAATTTAATTGATATTTAAAACTATCATCAAAAAGCTAAAGATTTTTTCAGCATACTGATTTTTCCTGCCTCAGTTACTGATATTAACACTTATATTTATTTTTATGAAACAATTTAAACTTCGTTGAGCTGTATCTAGAGATTTTTCCCTGGAGGCTTTAATCGCCAGTTTATCGCTCATTACCTAAAAACAACAAATCAGCACGCATTTTTTTTAAATTGCACGCTTCTGTTAATTACAACATTCTTATATATTTTTTATAATTTAATTTACACAATTTTTTTTTTAATATGCCGCTCCTAAATATCTGCCTCCTCCATTGCCCCCCACCCATTACGCCACAGTCTATAGGCATTGCATTTTTTATCGGTATTTGCTTCCGACTTGTACGCGAAGTGTTAAGAGCCTAATGGGTGGTCTGTCTCCAAAATACTGTTCATTCACCAGGGATTATTCAGTTGTACGTATTGTATAATAATATTTTGGAATAATGCACGGCAAGACTGAATTTGTCTAAGTCTGAAGCAATGGTGATACATCAACCTGAATCTGTCACTTCCTCTCTCCCACCTCTTTTTTCTGCAGTTCCTTGTCATCAATCATATTTTAAGAATACACGAAAATACAATTCCAACTGTGATGTTTTTTTTTAAAAGATAATCTGTTGTTATTCTTTCTATTTACTATTGCCTTGTGAATCGAATTTTAAGTCATGAAATGACAAACAAGTGTTGCCTTATGAATTTTAAAAATGCATGACAACCCTAAAACGGAGTATAAGATTAAAGATTTATTTTGAGGTTACAATTTTTTTTTTTAAGATCAGAGCTCAAAAGTTTGTAAGTTGTACTTTTTTGTCGTGGTTCGTTTAAAAATATATATATTATATTAGAAATTTAAATTATTTTATATATTAATTTTAAACCGACATATTCATGTATCTAGTGCACGTAAATTATACAATTGATTATATTTTTAAAAAATACGCAATTATTTTGAGCCACTTTAAAACATTCTTCTCCGATACTTTGTTGAGGTTACTGCATTTTTAATTACCGAAAAAAAACAATGCTTTTCCATCGCATTAAAAAAACAAAAATTTACCAAATTCAATCAATTTTTATCGCGTCTATTAATATAACCACCATCTTGACGCGACCTCCGCGTGTGATGGCCGCGCTATCTGATTGGATTGATTTAACGTCACAAAAGGTAATAATACATAAAATGGTTTTCCCACCTAGAGCTCGCTCTCTTGCGTGGCGTGATTGCTATAGAGACTATCGGATCCGATCAGATCGTATCGGTCGGTACCTGTCCGTCCACACAAACCGTATCTGGACCGGCTGTGAAGTAATCCGCCCAGGACCAAATTTTGGAAACAAATAAAATTATCGAGAATTCAAAAAAATATTATATAATTGGATGGTAAAGGAAATGAAATCTGTTTTCTCTTTGCGGTGCCAAAATGCTCTAAAACAAAATAATGATAGTTTTTATTTATTTTGAAATAGTCAGTAAATAATTTGAATATTTTTGAGTAAAATACTAGAGTGATTTTCCACATGTTCGTTTTTATTTGTGACCGGTTTCGCCAACCTTTCACGTTGGCATTATCAAACAGAGTGTTTGATAATGCCAACGTGCCTCTGTTTAACAAATAAACACGAACATGTGGAAAATCACTCAAGTATTTTACTCAAAAATATTAAAATGGAATTCCACGAAGTACTCTGTCAAAAATATTGAATTCTTAAATAATTTGTACTGATTAACACAGTTTACTTACAAGTATGCGCCCAGTCAAAAAAGCTAGTTTTTTATAACATATCTTTGGCTGTATTATCAGTAGTGTGTTGTGATTTAAGCGGAAGGCAAATCCATAAGGTAGTAAGTATATAATATATGAACCGCAAATGTGGTAAGATTTTGATATTCAACGAAATACATGAATTTTGGATACAAGTGCGAATTTTGATGAACACTCGTATTACATTTCTGAGCTACTTAATATGCAATAATTAAAGTCATGTGCTTATAAATATGATACAAACGTAACTAATGTTATCTGCTATAATAATATCCATTGTGTGTGTGTATATTTCATTTTTTTGGTTTTCTATAGAATATCTTAAAAGATAAAACGCTGATTTTTAAATTTTTCCGCAGCTATGTGCCGAATTTCAAGACGATAGGATAATATTTTTATTCATAAACTAATTTAATAAAACTATAAAATATGCTTCAGCGAGTTTCCATATGTACGAATTATAGGATTTTGTTGTTCACCGCGAGAATTTCAAATTTAGAACTTTTACAAAAAAAAACAAATTTTGATGCTTTTTAGAATTTTTCAGTTTATGTCAACTTGACACAAGTACCAATTTTATTTTTTTATCGAAATTGCGTTGGAAATTATTAATCACATCATTAATAACTCAAAATGCCTCTGAAAACGTTATTCTGTGACGGGCAACATTTCTAGTATCTACTATAATAATAGCCATTGTGTGTATGTTTGTATGTATGTTTCGTTTTTCCGTTCTGTATAGAATATCTTAAAAGATACAACGCTGATTTTTTGCACATAAGTTAAGTAAATTTTTCCGCAGCTATGTGCCGAATTTCAAGACGATAGGATAATATTTTCATTCATAAACTTTAAAATATGCTTTAGCGAATTTCAATATGTACGAATTATATGATTCACTTCTTCGCCGCGAGATGTCGTTCACCGCGAGAATTTAGACGCATCGTTTATCAAATACGTCATTTTGTGACGGGCTACATTACTAGTATATATATAATAAACATAAAGATAACACCATATAAGTAATCATAACGCCCATTTTCTTTTTTTTTTTTTACTTATGCCTACTTTGTGTAAATGTGGTACTTGCAGCTATGTTTTGAAGGCTTTGATTGGCGTCGCCTTCAGCGACGTTCTTCGCACCAGGTTCCTGGTGCGGGCCTGCCTCGTTCCCCGTCGGGCAGGTCAGAGGTGTCGGGAGGCGGCGGCCATCACCAAGATGGATTACACGCAGCCATCTTTAGGAGTTATAATTATAGTGATTTGTTTGAATTATGTCCAGCCTGTAGTTTTACACTTACCTGTATCGCGGCGTTTAATAAATAAGGCTATGGTTACTTAAGCGCCGTGGGTGATACGACAATACAATGCTATTTCTGTGTGTAGTAAACTACCTATTCACCTATGAAACGACGAGATTCTTAATGTTTTTTTCAAGATATAGTTAGGATTATACCTACACATCCCGTCAATCGCGACCTTGGGTCATATTTTATTCAACCATCCTGGCATTGTAAATTCATATTCTGATTACTGAAATATATCACGTGCAACAAGTAAAAAATACAAATAATTAATTTAATTTAAAAAAAAAAAAAATTAAATGTTATACTCGTAGATTATTGTTGAATATTCAATACAATGAAGTAACGGAGAATCAGTCAAACCTGGATACAAATTTATGAAAGAAGATAATCTGTAACTTATGTAATTGAGTTAAAGATTCACTTGAGATATTATTTTATATTTTTAAATTATAATTGTATAAAATCATTGAAAGCCTTGAAGACGTGTAACTGGATATATTCAACACCAATAAATTAGTAGAAACACCATGATATCATCTCTCATACAAGTACTACACGCAGTGGGAGGAACCTATTGCAAGAAAATCGTTAAAAGTACTTGCGGGCGGCATCACTGATGGATTAGAAAGTCCATGAATGATCACGGAGCCCAAAACAAAGAAACGTTTAATTCCTGGTCTCGGCTGGCAACACCGCGATGACAGGTTGGGCAACTCGGCGGCACCAAAAGAAATTGAGATGTCACGTTAAAGTTTTTATGCAAATTGTTACATACTCATTTATTATGAAAATTTTACCATGTTTACAACAATGGTGATTTTATAAAATTACAAAAATACCATGGTTTTTGTTTGGAAGCGCTTTTGCCATTCAAGTACTTCTAATTTGTTTTTTAGGACAAAAGTGCTTAAACATAAAAACGGTCGTTATATCCAGTCTTTAGAAGATAATACATTACTAAATTGATAGCTACAGTGTTCTTTAGTGGTTATCACATTTCCTCAAAGAAGCAATTTTATTTTAAAAAGCTGATTTTACAATGAGATTTAGCAAACTAAATCGTACTTTTCCTTTAGTTGCTTTAAGCTTACTGCCGAATCGTTTTTAATTTATCGGCATATCATTCAACAAATCTGAACAACGTTAAATTTAATATTAATAAAAAAACCCCTCGAAAGCGATAGCGATAACTTACATAAATGATTGCAATCTCCTTACCAGTTGGCTATCCATATTTGCTGTTTACAAATAAACGGTAGTTTGCTGATTATTGCAGACCAGGTTGATGAGTCAGTCCGTTTGTATAAGTGATACAGTTTAAGTAGAAGTACCTTAAGTGATTATCCCCAATGACTCTTCGAAGCTGGCCCGAGCAGTAATTAGTTGGCTTCTTAATAAATCCTGAGAGTCGGCGATTATCTCTCTATTTGAACTTTAAATTGGTCACGGTCGCCCTTTATCTCGGCATTAATGTACAGCCATTACCATTAACGCAACTGACTCCACAGTGTCATTTACCCTCCACAATGGCTCTCCGGTGTCTTAGATTCATATATTTTTTATCGAAACCTAGTTTGGAGATTAAGAAAACTGGATTTTTAATATTTTCGACGTTGCTACCATATTTTCACTTTATGTGTATCATCAAAAGATTCTTGACTGTCATTAGATGAATAAACTCTAAAATTATGAAATGAGGACTAGTCATTGTAAAGACGCGTTTGACCGAGGAAAAAATAACAGGCAAGACTGCATTGAAAATTAAATATGGCCAAAATGCCAGATGATAACATGTTGTGAGGCCGCGAATGGCAATAAGAAAAAATATATTAAAAAACGATAAGTAGGTGCGTACTCGAGCAGCGGAGACAATAGACGTATTACTGGCCTAATTTATTAGGTAATTCGTTATGTTTTTTGTTATATTTTTTACGCGTAAAACCTATTGGAAACAATAAATTAACAGCTATGTGAAACTACCCACATCGGTGTATAATTGATGGATTGTTGTATTGAAATGACTTGTTATGTAAAACGACTTATGTGAGGTTAGAAATCATTTCAATCACATCCACACTTAAACTTTCGGTTTATTCTGCATATACTAAAATGACCAAGAACTGTTCCTGTTATATCATCTTATCGTTTCCACACTTTTTTCTATTTTGCCACATTGATTCGCAGATGCTCTGAGATTTATTTTAGACATCTGAGTAATATTACTGGGGGTACTGAAGTAAAATACTTTTCGTCTATGTGGCGGCAGTATCATGGGCCGTTTACAAGATATATAATAAATAAACCGAATGGCCCGAGGCTTCTGAATATTTTGTGCTTTTCAAATGGAATTTTATGCATATTGTCTGACGAAACTAGACGAAGTCGTTTTGTCATAAAAAAATATATACTGTTATCTCCTAGTTTGTGCTCTTTATGAGTGTTATATAATAATAACTTTAACGCATTCACTCCATCTCATAGGTGAGATGCTTTTCAATTTCGTAGTTTAAAATATTGTGCTTAAGAATGTATAAAACAAAAAAAAGTATATATTAAACCGTTAAGTGTTATATAATTATAATGTAAATATAATTGGTGTTAAATGAAGGAGATACTCGGTAGACTCATAAGTGACATTTTTTTCTATTACAACATGTAAAACATAGTGCATAAGTTTATAAAATTAAAAAAAATATTATCCAATCATTAAAAAAGTTAGCGACAGTAATAAAGTTACATTGCAATATAATTGATGTTAAATCAGGGTGATGCTCCAGTGACAGCATCAATAATCTCGACGGGTCACTGGAATCGTGAAAGCACTCCGAGTCACGTGATTCCGTGATGCTGGAGACGGAAAGTCGTGAGTGGACCGCAGCTGACAAGTTGATGATACGGCATCACAGCTTCGGCATTCGTTACAACACATAAACAGTCAATTTATACTTATACACACACTTAACTCCTCCCTCAACGGACTGATACAAAAAAAAAGCTTTCGTTTAAAAAATTACTTCTCATTAATTGCTGATTAATCTAAGCTTAACTGGCATCTTTCACTTCCTACTTATCACGATAATATCAAAAACACTCAATATTAATATGAAACGCCACACCCTAAAAAACATCCTTAGTTTTTGAGTACCACAGTGTTCCTAGATTCCATATACAGAATGACTTAAAATGCTCACCAAAATTTTAATGTCATAAACGGATTTAAACTATCGGCAGTAAATTGTATTTTTTCAATTAATTTACATCATATAATATTTTTCATTACAGTCATGTGCCCAGATGATTAACCTTTTGTTTATATTTAACTTTATAATTTTTCGTTTGGTGGCTTTTGAATTGAGTTTTATTTGAATATTTGAATTGAACTAAAACGCTTAAAAATTAAAATATTTTTTTAAATTTTAAATCATATATTTTTTGTTTAAGCTAGTGAGATTCACCTGTACAGTGTATTACAAAGAGCCAGGGATATTTCCATTGATCGTGACTCCGTAAAAGCTCGGAGACGCCCCGTGTTATATGGGCGAGGTAGAAAACTTTTTATCATTCGGGGTCATAGGCTCACCTGCATCGTCCACGCTCTCTAGTGACAAAGAGTAATTAACCTTCACAGGTAATTATACGTTGTTATCACTCACACATATTTTAAGACATTGTTTATCTGTTGGCCTGACACGTGTGTCATTGAAGATGCACTTAAATATAAGTTTTTGTTGCTTTACACGTGTATCGAATAATAACCCAGGTGTATTCTGGTACAATGAAAATTGTCAACAATGCATTTTTAGGTTCTTTTTTTATAATTTAATTTGTATTAAAAGTGTAATCGAAAGCATTTCTAGGTTATTTTTATCTTTGATAGAACAAGAGAAAGGAATATCACATTTTATAAACAACAAGTATGAAAAAAACTGTTTGATGTCGTCAAGATATTGTTTTATTTTATGATCGTATAGTTTTAACTTTACACCTCAACACTCATAAAAATAAAGACAACGACAGATCTTTGGTGTATATAAATAAGACGAGCACTGGTCAATTCATATTTTATAGTATACCAAATTAAACCGGATTGATTAAATATGGTAAACGTAGGCCTAGTAGGTTAAAAAACTTTATAGATTTATAAATTAACTCAATTAATATGTTTATTGCCACTTTTGTCTATGATATTTGTAGCTAACACAAGATGAACAGGTGACCACTAGATAGCTTCATGTTCTCTACTCCAGCCTGATCGCAATGACGAGGTCTGTTTGACAGTAGTGGCAATGAATGATGCAGAGGTTCACCTCATTAGCAGCTCTAGCTCCGACTGGTTCCACCTCCGGATGAGGAAAGAAACCTGGCGGATGACCAGCGCTCCACTTACCCTGGAGACGTGTATGATTAAGCCAGTCTGCAGCCTGAGAGGGTGTACCTTAACTACCTGTTTTGAACTGCTGAGTCAGGGATGAGGTTAATGTCTTGCAATGTGTACTCACCTGTTGTGTTGGTTCCACCAATTACTATCACAGATGTGACAAATATTCATTTAAATACTATCCATTTATCATATGCAAAGATCGTAATAAGCTAAAATTATAATACAGAAAATAGGCTTAAATAAGATCCAGATTATTTAATTGAACATAAATTCAATTAAATAAAAAAATGCCAACAAATACTGTACAAATATTTATGAAACATTTGCATATTCAGCATGGAGTAAAAAATGTTTAAAAATAACAAGCCTTTTGGTGCATAATATTTTATTGATTGATGCATATATTCAATATAAGCTTTGATTAATTTTTTTGCTCTGACTATCTTGAAATGTGGGTATAAATGTATTTTATTTGAATAATAAATAGTTGTTAGACAGATACTCACTGAGGAAAGTGTAACTATATATTAATTTTTATATATTGCTAATATAGCATGCTTTGTACGCATTGTATGCATGTACGAACTGCACGCTTCAGAGAACACTCGTAAATCAGGAAATGATACAAATCAATTATTATAAATTAACATTTGATAAATATGCTCTTCAAGGCATGCTGAATACTTTTGCGTAAGTTTATACTATGTATTTTATAATATGTGTAGAAAAAAAATATATAATTATTGTAATCATTCTATAAGGCATCACGATGTTTATGATTTGATATAAGTAGTTACGTGCAAAAATTATTTGCACTATTTATAAAACAATTAAAATCGAATGAATAGAAACACGTTTTAGGGTTATATAAGCTTCAAGGAGATTTATAAATTCTAATAAATAAAAACCGTACGAACTGGCCGACAGCACTTCGGCCTCTTAGTCACCAAGTTCAAACTGTGATAACGTTGCTTGCAGGGTTGGCAGACGTCTTTTATGTAATATAATATATACAATAAAGTACTATTTAAAACTACGATGAAAAAAAAATAAACCACATTACAGCTAATAATAAATTTATTAAAGTTTTCGCCTTTAAAAACTTTGAGAATATCTTTTACGTTAGTACTTGATTTTAAAATTGTCTTTGTAACATTGAGATCACGTGGCTACACCAATAAAATTTGTTTACCTTGTTTTATTTACATTAATAAAATATTATACTCCATACCAGAATACTGTCATAATTTTGTAACCATGCAACAATAATATCTTAATAAAATTTTGACGCAGTTGCAATTGTGCCGTCATTCGAGTGACGTTGAAATCGCGTCTTCAATGCTAAAAATAGGTTTTAATTACGCAGTCGATACAAATATTATCAAATATTAATACGAAAACTGTTATTGACTGTTACAAGTATAGTTATTAAAGTTGTGACGTATACTTTAATCAGCAGTGCTAATTATAGTTTTATAGCATTTAAAAGTGTTAGTGTGAAAAGTAGTAGTAGATAATATATTGAAGTAGTGTCGTCAAGTTGTTTCATGTTTACTCTTTCGGTTTGTGTTAATCAAATATTAATTTATATCAATCTATATGTCAAACAAACTTATCAATAATGAAGCACGTTGTGTTCAAACAATAATTTCTAGAATCGTATATTGTACTATTTCATAATTTTGTCTTGGACGAAATATTTAAATACTACCCCATTATTTGTACTTATTTTGTGTTACACGGAAATAAAAACTTGAGTGTTTCATTTAAAATGTTTTAGCAAATTCAAAAATATAAATACGCTAGGTCTTTCAATTTTAATTTTTCGCGATTTCGTGTAAATTCCATTGTATTACTTCTCTCTGTGTAATGCGGTTTTTGGCAGACAGAGAAAGTATCACTACGTAGCGATGAATTTTTTTGCATTTCTTTTTTTAATGTGGTTTTCATTAGACGTACCAACCGCATTAAAGAGAATTGAGAAAAAAAAACATCCATTTAATTTTATTTAGAAAAAATACACCCTCCAATTTTATTTTAGCCATTATTACAAACATTAATACAATTGCTCGGAAGTACTGGCGTAAGATTCTTAGGTTTTTTTTTCGTAAATTTATTTTATATTTTTCTTGATATATTTGAAATGTAGAGCTCTAACCTAACTAAGGAAGAACCATTTTTTTTATACTGTATAAGTACATTTTTTTCACTTTAGTTTAGATACACCTTATTTGTAACATTTTAAAATCTTTTCATATAAAAATTACTTGCAAAAAATATAGATTTGTTTATATTACAATAAACACTGGTTACTTCAAATGTTATTCAACATGTGCAGTGTTTGTGGCAGCCCTGCTCGCAAGAAGCGTGATTCAATGGACATCGGAGATCAGGTGAGTCATGATTTCATAAGCCTCCTGATGTTTTAGTCTTTTTTTGCGTCAAGATGTATATCGCCTTGATACTGTTATTTATAAATACAGCTCGTTTTACATTGTATCGCTTATCGAAACAAGCCGGCATTGTCACTGCTGTCGCTGGGCGCGGTGCACATTTAGTTCAAACTGTGTTATTCATACTAATGTACTGTAACTAGCTGTAGACTACTTGTGTTTTTTTCCCCCGATAGGGCGGATATTCATCAAAAAGAAACCAGAATTGACAGGCGCATCCTCTCGGACTGTTTGTACAAATATGAAGTATAGGCTGACACAAAGAGAAACTCGATCTTGCCGCCTAACAGAGCGCGTCTTTGTTCTTTTGATTCGAGTAATTTAATATTTGTGAAATTAGTTTTATGGCAGCTCCACGCGCACCACAAAAACGAGTACTGCTCAAAATATAACGAACTTAATATATTGTTAAAAAGAGATGTATTATTATACAAACGTTTTATTAATTTGATAATAATTTTAGGTACCAATATTCGTATATGTTTGTATCACATAGAAGCAATAAAAAAACGAAATCACGATTTTGTATTGCACTCATAAAGAGAAAATTGAATGATGGCGTCTTTTAATCTATCACTAGCATACTGGTATAATTGTGATAATTCACATTTTAACCACAAATATGACAAACTTAATGGCTAAGTGATTACGGTTATCATTGTTTATGAGTGCTGTCGCCTTTCAAGGGATTCATCAGACTCAGAAAGCGAAACAGAACACTACTCCTACCGATTTGGCTATTTATATATGTTGTTACCACTAGAATCATAAATTGTGGATGTATTTATTTTAATCCGTTGTACAAATATAAATACACCAGAAAACAACTCTTTTTTAACACGCCGAAAAGAATTTCCAGAAGTCGTTAGGTTTTTACTTACTATTATGCCCAGTGATTGTTCTTAACGATGCCTTAAACGTTCAAGTGGTACATAATAGAGTTTAAATTGTTTTGTGGTAAATTTAAATTTATAATAGTTTTTATAATTATTAGAAACATACATCGGTCGTCGGTTCCATCAAGCTACTGCGTGTTGTGGGCGAAAGAGCTCTTATTGTATCAATGATAAATCTCAGAAGTTTTAATGAATTATAGGTTAGAATTTATGTTTATTTTAGAATTGGCAAAAAATCAGTAACATAATTGCACAGTGAAAAATAAATTGGCTCTTAAAAATGTTAACTCCTTTTGCATAATATCAAATATCAAATCTTTATAAAGAAATAGTATAGCTTTGTTCTTTCGCGCTAAAAATATATAGTAATAGTGCCAAAACTAAAAAGGATACTAATAAGTAAACGTTATTTTATAATTTACAAGATTTTTCTGAGAACTTCATATAACTGCATAGTTAAATTTTATATAGTAAATATATTTTATGTAAACACTAAATAATACGAGGTGTTGCTGGCCAGACTTTTAAACTTGGCCGTGTTTGTGGCTGATTAAAGAATCACACATCTCAGGTACACCTACCTGGGCCTAACGAGGTCCCGATAAATTCCTATATAATTTTGCCTCCACAGGTGAATCATTCACGGGCAGGTATCAAACCTGTTTAGTTTGTGTACAATGCAGCCAACCTTACAACCGCAGGTCCTTTCCGCCGAATCATATCCAGACGAATACGTATTTACCTATCCGTATAAAAAGTCTATCACAGATTTGAAATCAGTAACGTACATTTAAACTTTTTAAAATGATTTGACTGCTTTTACATACGTTTGATAATATTATCAATTAACTGAAGTTTTACATGTCAGTTAATGTTAACGGCATTAAATCTAATAAAGAGTTACCTTGACAACGTAATCTCAGAATGTTAAACTATTTTAACATGAATTTGACATAACTTGAATATTTATACATACAGTATCTCTAAGCAACAAAAAACGGTAAACGGATAGAGATCCATCAGTTTTTATAGTGTTTATGTAAACACAACAATATACGCTCATATAGTAAAACAGCCAAGTAATTTATTTAACAAACGAGTTGGTTTTTAAATTGTTACAATACTAATTTATTATGTATGTAAGATTTTTTATAGTGTAAAATAACACGAAGCCAGCAGCGGTCATATGATTAAAAATACATCAAAACGAATTGGCATATAAAATAATGCATTTTATTTTTGTCTCTATCTCCATCTTAATTATTAGGATTTATTTTTTACAAGTATAAAAATCAAGAAATATGTATACATAAATTGAAAGTTGCATATTGAGGGGATGGGGGTTGCTATTCAGGATTTATTGATCAGATACCCAAGCGGAGTCCTCTCGTGTGTGTCAACCAAAAAATACCGATAAAACATGCAAGTCGGGAGCAACGCAAAGGAAATGCCTTATGATTTATCATCTGAAGGAAGTACGGTATATGTATTTGCCGATGACAGGGCTACTCAATCTTTTTGTATTTGCAAGTTATTTTTTTAGATTAAATATATTATTTTTCATGAAAAGTCTATGCAATTGAATTCGATGAATTATTTATTCAATAATAATGTAAGTACTCTTCGTTGCTTTTTAAATGAGGTTTGTAAGTGATGCGTGTAAGAATTTTGCATACTTTTAGAATTTATTGCATTTTTTTGTGTGATCTGAAAAGTAATACGACAATGCATTTTCTGATCCAATACAACAGATAAGAAATATTATTTTATTGATACAAACATTTATAATTAACACACTAAAGGCGGGGCGGGTACTAGTACCCATTCCGCGGACTACTGCCTGAAGGCGGGGCGCATATTATTACGTTTTTGAATGTGTTTACTCTAATAGCGGCAGAAGGTCATTTTATTCTTTAGGTTTACAGCTCGAAATGTTTGTTTAGGACTCGTCAACGTTACTTCTACCAATACTGTCCAGTGATTCTGAGCAAAGTGACAATGAAGAAGTGGAGTGGTCAGATAATGATAATCCTCCAATTATTGAACATTTTTTAGGACAAAGTGGTGTTGTTGTGATGCCAAGTAATCCGCAAAGTGTGTATGAAGTGGTTCAACTTTTTATAGGAAACGATTTATTTGACTACTTGCAAATCAAAAAGTGTATAGTCTAGATTTCACACGCGCAATTTTACGCGAATTTTGCCCGCTACGCACATCAGTTTAGTCAACTTGGTACCCGCCTAAAGTGTGTTAATAAATATTTGTAAATCTTAAACCCGACGAAAAAATGTAGATTATCGCGGAAATCGATTATTTCCATTACCAATATAAATAATCTTTTACAAGCTTTTCAGGTTCTTCTGCACTGGTTTAGCGCCCCTGGTTTGTAAGATATGGGTACGGCGGCGCGTATAAAACCCAAATCGTGCGTAAAGTGGGAGTGCATATTCAATACTTCTTTTTATTATATTTTTTATCCAAGAATATATATTTTATTGTAAACGTCATCGTAATACTTGCATATTTGGGTTTTCGGACTTATTTGTAGTTTGATTTTCCCAGTGGCTGTAAAAAAAGAAAGGTTTTACAGCATAAGGCTAAAACATATTTTATCTTGTAAATACCATAAACGACGCAGTACTTCAAAATCACTGCTTGGTAAAAGAAACATCGTACTTATTTACATTTTTAAAAATCTTTAGAGTTAAAACACATAAAAAATCTTTGGTTAAAAAATATTAATTTTAGCCTAGAAAAGATATCTAGTCTTCCCTTATTGAGTAATGGATAAAAATCACAAGTTTTTAAGCTGGACAAATGACTAGCATGCATTAAAATTACACCAAGATATTTTTTTTCCAAGCCCCGTTATAGTAATCACACCAATTGCAATTGTGAATAACTTACAAGTGTTTTTGCATAGTTTTTTTTTGGAGGTGCATCATCGGTTTAATGGCTGCCTTCAAACTGATTAATGCCTTGAATTAATTTTGACTTTGAAAGTTCAATGATGCAGCTATAGGTCATATCTGAAAACGGAACTGCCTATTTAAATAAATAATGCACTTAATAATTTCAAATAGTCACCTGTAGTAATTTCATTTGCAATGCGGATGTCTAGCATGTCCCAAATAGGCACTAAACTCCCATGAAAATAAAATAGGTCATAGGTCATCTCAGGAAATTTTGTATTTAGATAAATATTAAAATAAATAACACATGATAGTAACTCTTCTGTAACTTTGTTTGTAATACAGTTCGCCCCAACTGGCACATATCTCATATAAAATAATAAACACTTACAATTAGTTTCTATATTGGTGCAACAACTGGATCTATCATCTTTCAACGCTTTAAATATATATCATGAAAAAATTTAAGTAATATGGAGTCGATAGTTGATGCTCTATTTTTTGATAATATTCACTGCTATTGCTTAAATATAAATAATGAGTCACAGTAAATATTTAATAGTAAAACATAACGCAGCAACTACAAGTTATTTACAGTAGATTATAACATTTCCTCATAAAACATCCCAAATAATCTAAGAATACGACTTTCATCTCCGGTCCTAAATGTAGGATGCAATAAAAATAGAGCTCCAAGCCCATTTCTCCGAATTCCCAGTCAAGTGACGTCATTTGAAAACGTGGTACGAAACACTAACATCCCAATCTTGTGCCGCATAGTTGGCAGCGGCACGACAGTACGTAGCTACAAGCGCAGAACCTATTATTTGGGAAAATAATATTAGAAAATAAAACGTTATTAAATATATGTATAAATATTCTAAATCAATCAAATTTAGCATGTAATAATATTTGCCGAATTGTTGCGGTGTTAATGGTGCGGTAGCTCTATTTTCTCAGCCGGGCTGCCGGTGTCAACCATGTGGCTCCCGGGCTAGATGGTTGGTGTTCGGAACCACACATCGACCCACGCACAGTGCGCCGATAATTATCTAACCGGGCTGATCCTTGTTTTTCGGGCCCAGACGTGGTGCATAATTTTGCAAAGCTGCTGTCCAGCGTCTTGCATAAATCTACCGAGGAATCTTTAGGGCCGTATTAAAATTTATTGCAGCCGATAAAAATGTTTCGGCGACGTCCCTCTTCTGTTTGGTCTTTTATAGTACCGTCCCGGCTCCGGCTTCTGGGAATTTGTGCACCGAGGTATTTCAACAAACTTGCCTTCCTCATTTCGAGGTTTTTTTGGGCAAATACATTTTGATTGAATTTGATTTTATGTATTTAAAATTGGTTACTTAGAATTCATTCAGGGGATAAAATGAATTAAAATAAGCACAATTCAGTTAAAATGTATAAAGCTGTAAACTAGTAAAATGTATAAATTTTAACTATACGAAAGAACAAGTTGAAGTATTTAAAAACGACCCTTATAACAATTATTTAAAAATATATTTAGAAATCTTTTTTTATTTGTAATAAATCGGAAACTTTGTGAATTGTTAAATTTTAACAAATTTGTATGTACGTTAAACTTTGTTAGAACAAGTTTTTGTTTGACTCTTCAGATCGCAAGAGAATAGGCAAATAAACACACAGTAAAATAAATTTAGAGAAAATTGAGGCTATAAACGCTTTTGAAATTTGCGTTGTTTTCGCCAAAAGTAAAACACAACATATAAAAAAAACATATTTCCCTTTGAACCTAGACATAATTTAAATTTTTTGTAACAATTTAAAGAAAAGTTATTGTTTCGTCCTATTTAAAACCCGGGACTTCAAGCCCGACAAGCAAGCGTGCTAGCCATTGAACCACGACCCATATTGAACAAGGTTACGTCATAATGTTTTTTTAAAATATAATTTAATATTTTTAATATGCAGCGCATTTTGTTACCAATAGTTGATTGGCATCGTCAGTCGAAAAATATTATTACCCTAAATATAAATCTAGCTTGCAATAATTAATAAATAAATGGTGTGCCTTCTCTTGAACGAAAATCAATACTTATCTCATTTTGTATTTAATACTCGAGGATATTACGAAATAAATACACCCAGACGTTCACATTTAATCAGAGGAAATTGCTGATGTTAAGATTATATATTAAATTTATTTTTTGTGACTCCTTCATATCGATAATGAAAGCATAGACGAAATAAAAAAATTGATACAAAACGCTGTTTCTATGTGACTAAATTGTCTGTTAAAAATATTTTTGTATTTTGAATTCAATTTGAACCCCCGCCGGGGAGACGGAGCAAGTGACAGAAAAGATATAAAATCTGTTTTATTCTTGGAGTAAAATCCAGTCCAATGAAAATGAAATGCCACCCCTACCAAGAAAGGGGAGCTTATCACTCATAATTTTAATTAACGAGTTTTAATTTAATTTCTCTAAGTATTTACACAGGTAAGTGTATAAGAGTTGATTGTGAATTACAATTTGCGCTATCTAAATGGATAAAGCCCACTCGTAATTTATTACATTTAATTATGTTTTTATTTGAACTGCCTGTTTAATATTAACAGCATCATTTAGAAAGATGACATTTTATGTTTAATTTTAATACAATTATAAAATATAAATATAAATGGCAACGTAAGCATAAATAAATGTGAGACGCTGTTTATCAAACATAAAACGTCTTTGAATGATTATTAAGTAGAAAATTTATTTATAATTTAATGTAAATAAATTTTTTTTGAAGAGTTTTAATAACTGGATCAAATATAAAAAAAATAATCACCCATATATATTTCATGAATATTGTTAGTTTTATCTACAATTGTATGAAAAATGCAGGTTAAGTATTAATTAAATTGTTGTTTGAATAAAACAACAAAAAGGCTATATATTAGTGGAAATTTATAGTTAATTTTATACAATATTACGTTTTGGTCTCATTAATACTAGCTCAGAGAGCTGCCACTATCGTTTTTATGCCCTGAGAACGAAATCATAGCATGCTACTAGGTAGGTTTTTTATCTCAAATAATCTAGATTTCTTGTCAGTGTTTCAACTAGGATTTCTGGGAAGAAGTCAACTGTTACAGGTGTCGCTGGCAGGTAAAATAAAATATCCAGAGACTCTCAAACGGTTAGTTACTAATGAATATTAATTTTTTTGGATTTTGATTAAGTCTTTAAGTATCAAATAAATAATCTACATAGATTTGGAGTGCTTTTGTTATATCTGCAGTATTATAAAATTGGAAAATATTTATTAGATGATTAAATATTGAAAAGAGTTTAAAATAACACTGAACTTATATATAATATCCGTTACCTGCGTGAAATATTTATACATAATTTATATAATACTGTACATTTATTCCATTGCATACAATTTTATGATTGCTGGTTTTAATAATAATAAAAAAATAAGTGAAAGTTTTACCAACGCCCGCATAAACTTTTTTTTTTTGATTACGTCATGGAGTTTGCCGGATATGGGACATATTTCAAAAGGAAATGAACAATATTTGTGGAAGATGTAACGACAGGAGATTGGTTATATAAGTATTACTTATAAATATGTTTGCAATCTTTCACTTGTTAAATAATTTGACACCAAAGATTACGATTAATTTAATAAATCCGCATTTTTGACCCAATGTGCCAAACAATACAAATCACACTTTTTTAGGTATTCTGTAAATTTATCTTGAATATATTTGAATACAAACGATAGACTACACTGTAAGGAAACATATCGCTGATATGATTTTTGAAAAATATTTTTTTTCTATATCTCATATAATTAAGTGTAGTGCATGATATCTCAAAAGAAGTACTCAAAAATATTATATAATAATTATTACAAAATTAAAATGTTTAGTTCCGCGCACCACAGTTTAGGAGTTACTACAGGGTTTGGGATAATTGTGGAGCTTACCAGGTCGAGGATCCCAAGCCCAGTGCCGCTCGGCCGGAGATAGTGACCTCAGCAGGCGAAACATCGACCCAAGGGTGCTCTAGGGGCTGAGGTCCCTGCCTTAAGCAATCCGGCTTATGTTGTAGAGATGGCTGATTGTGTGACCCTTACCGATTTAAATTATCATATCATATCGCACACTCGTAGTAGGATTTCCTTAATTAAAAATATTGATTTTTTTTTAATATTTGAGATGTGAGTTTTTGATTCTCCTCAATGAGAGTAGAATTGAAAATAATCACGCAGAGTTATTTCATCTGTATTGTGGTAATCCTAGTAATCTAAAATGTTATACAGGTGTCCAAAAAGAGTATCGGGTGAATGTGAATAGTGACTATTATTGCGATATGCTGCGAAAATTTTTGGGCCCAATGTTGCAGGAGTTTCAAGGTTTCAACTCAAGAACGTGGTTCCAACAAGACATCAATCAATTGAAGCTGTAAACGAATTATTCCCTAATAAGGTGATTTCACTTAGAGGTAACATCAACTGGCCTCCCAGAAGCCCCGACCTTAGCCCTCTTGACTATTTCGTATGGGAATACCTTTTAAGTAGGAATTGAAACAAAACATCAGGTCAGAAATGGCAGCAATATCGAGGGCTATGTGTCAGCGTGTTATCAGCAATCTTCGTTACAGATTAGAAGAGTGACAGCAGTGTGACAGTCACTATTTGGATAACATCATCTTTTTGAAATAATTTTCCATTTTGTATTCTTATAATCAACAATAAAAAAAATACTTGATTACTAGTAGTTTTTATTTTACTGAACTAACAAATACCCGATATACTCATTGGACACCCTGTATAACTTACAAATACAAAATTGATTTTCATTGTACATACATCCGAGAGATCAGAAAAATTAAATTCACTTGCCAATTAAATTACTTCTGACAGTCATAGCCTCTCTCTAATACATTGTCATTTGTTACTTTTTTAATAGTTGAAACAACACTAAACATATTCTTTTACTAAATAATACAAGGATATTATACTTTGAACATCCCTTTCTTTTAGTATTTATTTGCCTGTAAAATTAGAAGCATGTACATCATTGATTATAAAAACCTTTTGGGTTTGAACAAACACGTTTCCATGCGTACAGTAAGCATTAAGATTTTTTAATGTAATTTATTACATTAAACCGATAGTTAGGCGTAGAAGCTATTTTACAATAATGTTACTTCAATATGCATGAAACGGATATTCTTCGTAATAAGTTGATGAGGCACTTCCTATGTACCAACATTTCATGGTAGAAGATACCAGATCCAAGGTCGGAGATATAACATTCCCATTTCAATGTTACTTTTAAAATTATTTTATAAAATAAATGCTTTCGTATACTTCGTTCCAAGTCTCTGTGAATAACGAAAAAAATTAACAGTTTAATAAAGACTAAAAGCAAAATATATCTTTACCTTAATAGTCACAAATATCTTTGTCAGAGTAGTTTTCTTAATTACCATAGCCTTCTCATAGTTAAATGTGATATATTAATTAAAATAAAACTCATGTTGTTTCCTACACGGACGTATTTTATTTGTTAAAAATTATGCTAAATAAAATAACTGTCACCTTTCAGCAGTATTTAATTTTTTGAAATTTAATTTAATAGAATTGCTGGCATTAGTAAAAAAAAGCATAATGTATCCTATTTTCAGAAATATCAAGTATGGCCCACCCATCTGAATTGATAGGATAGGATAGTTAACGTGGATGCGGAATTTGCGCTAACAAGTCGAATTAGTAAGACTGGCCCATGATAAATAGATGCTTGAAGAATAAGAATACTCAAACTTAATTTTGAAGCCGAGTAATCTCAGTATTGTTTCAGTCGATTGTTTGAACTGTTGGTTTGGAGCGAAGTATATCACCGATGCCGTGATTCTTATGAATTTAAAAACTTTGAGGTCGTGGGTTCGAGTCCATAAATCCACACACTGGCGTACATTAATTAAACTCCGAAGAGCCGGTGCTGCTAACCAACGCCCTAGGAAAGTTGGTTAAACCATTACGAAACAAATCGAATTGGCAAGATTAATGGCTTTTTTAACCATCGCTTGTTTTAGATTTGGGATGAAACGATTTTCTGCTCAGTCGTGATCAACGGGAAATCTCCGAAGGCAAAAAATAATTGCAAAGATTCCCTCCCATGTGTCTAATGGCGCTCAGAGCCAAAGTTATTTCAAGACAGTTTTTGCAAATATCAAATATGGCGCCCCTCCATATCTTTATAGCTAAATATTTTTACTATAATTATATATAGTGTCATTTTCATATAATCGATTAATCTTCTACTAAATTGAAACAGACTTGAGTCCAATAACATCAGTTGACATCAGACGCGGATCGATCCGATCAAGATAGTCGACAGTTTGGCTATTTTACCAATAATCAAACCGTGAAAGTGATTTGATTTTATAAAATTATTGCACATGAGTGTGTAACGATTTAAAATTTCGCTAAGCTATAGAGAATCGACGCGAAAATAAAAAGGTGTGAACATTACAGATGTGATTTTGCTTGTGTCTACTGTTAATGAAATTGCTTAAAAATATATTTATAGCATTATATGAAATTTTTTTGGAAACATCCTACCTCAGGTGATCTAAACGAAGAATACAAATCAACACATATATTAGAGTAAGAAAAGTCAGGTAGGCAAGCAGCTGGGGGCATTTAGAAGCAATGGCGGTTGTGCCGGGATTGTACGTCGTCTCCTTCATTTGCGAGGCTTCGTATTTGCAAGCATGTGGGTAACATTTTTGTTAAATTTGATAAACGTTATCGCCTTCACCTAGCTTTTTGCGGCATCCGTGACTCGATAGTGACCCGATCTCGCATCTAATTCAATAATTTGAAACATGAGGTTATTCTTGGCCCTGTGCCTCATCTTCCCAAGCACGATATTCTTCACGAGCTTAACCTCAAATTCACGAAAATATTTAATTTAACCTTTCACATAGCCGCTTTATTATTGATATGAAACCATCTGCTCGAAAACAATATATAAACTTGTTATTATATTTTGAAATTATCTAAAGTTAATTTCCAAATGTATATAATCCAGAGGCCAAAAAATAAAAAAAGCACGATTTTAATCGCACCAGTGGCGTACAGTCGTAAAATGCGATAATCGGTGTCCATATATACATTAATTTTAAAAAAAATTGTACATTTATATTTTTAAAAATATTTTACAAAAAAGCTTATTTTTGACAGCAAAAGTGGATAGAGTAAAACGATATTTTTGTTTTTGAGTGCTTTCGTCTATCATAAGTTTCACCAGCCTACAAAGTCCGACGAAATCATAGAAAGGCGAAAGCGGTCACAAATAAAAATGTCAATCAATATATTTGTTGAGGATTCACTGAAGCTTTGCTTGCGTAGACTGCACACCGCATTATTATATGTTATATTGACCAGTAGAGTGCAATTAATTCTAGCAAAAGAAAAAAGTATCATAAAAGGGTACAAAATAAATTATTAAAAATTGATGTATTATTTAAATTAAATTTGAATTTGTAAAGTACTTCTTTATCAAGTGCTTTTCCTCAGAGATGGTTGGCGACCATTTCACTGAGCATATACTCATACTGACCCAGTGTTCATGGTTTTTTAAGGGGAAAATAGTGTAGTGGGTCCCTGAGTACTTCTACACCGCAGTTTTATATTGGAAGGAAAAGTATTGCTGCTGCCTAATAGAATTATTATATAATCCTTTCCTTACTACTCTGGCGTTTAGATTTAGGCGTTTAGAAACAATAGCAGGAGCCTCCCACCTCGACAAAGTACACTCCATCAAAAAAATCTTTATTGTACCATTTTCAATAGATTATCTAAATTCACAGCACACGCCACTGGTATTGACCTAGGTTTGTAATATTTGATGTATTTTTTGTAAGAATTGTTTCACTCTTGATTGAATCGTTTTTTATTTTTATTAATAATCGCTGGCCGTGGGGGAATCGACATGCAAGAGATGGATTGCAATTGTAATTATGTAAAGCAAAATAAACACCGCTGTAGGTCGGCTGGAACCTCCGCGGCATCCACGGCCGACCACGTGGCCTTGGCGGGTCCGCTTCGCCTTCTTCGTTCCATGTCCACTGGCCAAAGCCTAATCTGACCTGCAAGCCGATATCTTCAGGGTCACCAAAATAAACGGAGCTAATCGCACCAAAACAAAGTAAAGATGGGCATGATTGAACGTATAATAATCGTTAAGATTCTCGATATTATCTTGAAGCCGTTGAGGCTGTAATATACTTACGTAACCACCCATGTATTTTTTGCTTGAATTTCTTATCACTACCTTTGTAATGTATGTACCTTATCTATCTTTGTATTTTTCTTTTACTCCTTACCATAACTATTCATTTGAAAGTCCTAATAAACATATATGACGCTAAGGACTAGCACTAGACCTTGTCCTCTCTCACAATAGCATTATACTAGACTAGTGGCTCTCAAACTCTTTTGGCCCACGGACCCCCTTTCATAGTCAAAACTTGCCTACGGACCCTGGGTGAAAAACTACATAAATTCATATTATAGACTAGTTGGTGCAAGTATCGACTCTATTGCGATCCTATATTAACCTACCTGACTCACCGCGATGCCTGTTATTACTTGTATTTTATGCACCTGTATATATTTATATTTTACTTAGGACGTAAAAATCGGTAATAATGTATTCATTGTTAGTTATTTTAACTTCCATATTAATAAAAATGTGTCACAATTTTTTTAGTTTGTATTAAACCTTGCGCGGACCCCCTGACGTTGTTTAGGGACCCCCAAATCTATTTTAAATTTCTAAGGACCCCCTGAATGATCCCAGGGACCCCCTGGGGTCCGTAGGGAACACTTTGAAAAGCACTGTACTAGACCTAAGACTTATTGTAAATCTAACAAATGAAAATAATAGAATCTTGTAATTTAATTTAATTTTTTTTACCCTGTTGAAGAGAGAGCTATTTCGGCCATCGGCGAAGCTCTGTCGATGAAATAAACCCTACAACAAAGTTCTTGAAATGTTGTTTTACTCTACGTTCAACGGAAGTCCGGTTTGTACCCAACGGTCACATAACAAGGCGATCGAATAAAAATAAAGAAAAACTATTCAATAACACATTCAAAATGTTGTAACCCCAGAACAAACATTGCTCAGTTATGTGGGAGGGTTAATTTATAAAATAAAAAAAACTACACTGTATGTTCTCGAATGAGAATATATAATTTTTATCAAATTTATTCCTCAGACACACTGCACTTTTGTTACCGTTCGCTTTCTTCTATTTAATCTACATTAATATAACGACAATGTCTTGTCATATTAACAGAATATTACATTAAATATGTCCATTCCTTTGTATGACAAAATAATATTTACCAATTCGGACAAACAGATTATATCACTTATCGTAAGCGCGGACAAAAAAAAAATCCCTGACAAATTTACTCCACTATCGCATACAAAACGAGCAAACTGCTATCCATAAACGGTTCTTGCATACGTATGTAAAAAAAGACTTAACGATTATTCTAGTTTAAGTACCACAAAAGCGCAATCAGCACGAGGCGTTATTAAAGAATAATAGTTAAGTCATAAAACAGGCCGAGTCGGTGCACAAAATGGCCGTCGCTAATAATAAACAAACCGTTTGAGAGCAAACTTGAGTCGTTCTTCACAGATATTATCTCCGCAATGGAGGAAAGGCAAGGCCGCCTCACGCGTGCTGGCCAAAGTAGTCCCAAAACTTCTGGCGCCTCACAATAGAACATGAACGGGAATAAATAATATGGACTGTGTTAAGTCTCATGAACATACTTTAGTAAGCTGAATAATTATGTTTGCCGAGAATAATTCAGAATTTCCTTAGTAATGAGAAGTAATGAAGGGTTTTAATTATTTATTTGTATTATCAAAATATTTCCGCCCGTTCCGCAATTTTCAAATATAATTTTCACGGAATAAATAAGTTTTAGTTTTATTCGAATTTTGCTCTCAAAATTTTTGCAAAATAAATATACTGTTTGATAATCTTTTTATATGATTCATAGTTACTTAATAGCAATAAAATAATATTTATTTATTTGTTTTAAATTGAATGACTATAAAAATAGAGATTCATTGATAATCGGTAGAGCGTGGATAAGGTTTTTTATAATATAGTTATATTAGTGATAAATCTTGTAATTTTATTCAATAGAACTTTAAATAGTTTTATATTATTATTCTCCCAGCATTCCCCATTCTGTTGCTCGTGTATGGCTGCCATTCTGTACCCTGAGCGTGTGTAAAGGATCGGTAATGGAATAGTGGACTAGGAATGATTAACTAACCTGTTATTGTTTCTGCAGCCTGCTGCAGAAGGAGTATCAGATCTAAACGCTAGAGCTTTGTAAAAAAATAATTATATAGTATAATAATGCTAATCGGTAGCAGCAATTCGCAGACTTTTCTTTCTAATATAAAACTGCGGTTTAGAAGGACCCACTACACTATTTTATCTAAGAAAACCATTAATAATAATTCAGCATACCTGAAGAGAAGCACCCAATGAAGCAGATATTATTAAATTTTAACACTACGTGCGAGCGCAATTTTCAAAAGAAAAAAACATCGATATCAAAATAAAATCTTTCGATTTAATAATGAATTGACAGACATGCAAATAATATTATCTCTATATTTTAAATATTTTATTCGCACAGTAAAAAAAAAAGTGGAATAATGACTTTAAAGCAAGATTTAGCATATATCGTATTGCGTGGCCAGAAGTTTTGGGGCTGCTCCGATTTTACCGTAATGCCAGGTTTTTTCTCACAGTCAGGTGTCATATCGGCGGTGACATCGCCGAGAACAAACCGGTCGGCGAGCGCTTGCGGAAGTGAGCAATAAACCCGAAACACGCGGACAACCCAAACACCAGCTTTCTAGTGGACTGTAGACCCTTGCCTGTCGGCTTATCTTTACCTGAACACGTGTTAAATTTTGACAACCATTGCCAAAGGACTTATTTTCTTACACTGGAGCCACGGTCGTTGGTTTTGGCAGCCGTTGTTATTCGATGATTTGGGATCCCCGAAGTTTTTGTTCCGGGGTTGAGACCATCTTCAGGGGTTTTTATATCCCCAAAGGTCCTAGCACGTTGAAAACATCTATCAGCTTAATATCCAAGAAACACAAAACCATCGAATCTTGGATCCATCTTCTGTTTTGGTGTAACACGGCATTGTTATGTGCGCGTAGAGTTGTTACAGTGCTAGATAGAAATGTGTTTAACAATTAAAACCATGACACAATAAATTAATTTAAAAAATGTAATTATTAAATTTTCAAAGACACAGGTATTCTAATAAAGCGGTGCGCGTCGATAAATCAAAATTATTATCTTTAACCAACAAATATTTACGACTGTTAGGAAATAATAAACAAACAATTATCTTAATGAGACAACAATTAACATCCCACGGTGGAGTTTGTATGGACAATACCTTGAGCAAGTTACAGACATTTTTATTGGATCGCGTGATAGAATTCACTATCATTCATTTTTCATATGACATAATAGCGACAACGACTGAGGGACTCGATTCAATAAATTTGTATTGATATTGAATGTACGAATAATACATTATACAACTGAGATATTAGTCCTACTTTTGTAGTACTGAATTAAAATAATATGAATAAAGCTAAATCAATTAATTAGCTTAATTTTTTCCCCATAAGCCTCATTCGATTTTGACTGAGCATTAAACTGTTCGGTTTTATACAATTTGTTTTTAAGTAGTCGATTCATACATGAAACGAATTTTTGTATAAACAGAAGGGACTCGAACCCACACTTCTGATAATAACAACCTGAACCCGTAACCCTACTGGCAGTCGTGGTTTTATAACTTGAGCGATAGTTTACTATGTTAAAGAATTGCACGGCGTTTTATCTTGCTAGGGAATGAATGCAAATATTTTTAACCCATAAATGACGTCTTCTAGAAGTGAATAAAAACGACATTTAATTCGGAATTTCTTTCATATTATCAGGTTATTATCTTCACATTTAATTTGTTTTTGAACGTAAATGAAAATCTCATTTATTATGCGTAGGTATAGTATGTAAACAGAGGACCTCTTATTGCAAGGTCGTGGATGCAGGTAGTTCATACCGAGCGAGAATACAACCGAGTATACAAGATTGTATTTATTCTAGTATGGAATTTAGAGTCAATTTAATAAAACCCACGCACCTGCGCAGCGGCGGCGCGCGGGGAGACTACCAAATACTTTTACATAATAATGTTTCCTGTTCATTAGTATATAATATTATAAGTCTATTAGCACTCGGTCGGGACGCGCGTCCGTCCGTCCGACCATTTTCGGATATATTATTCCAGTCTCTCACATTACTGAAGAGGCTCATCTGTCTTCCGCCATGGTGTGTGCAAGCTGAGCCGAAAACTTGTATAACTAATCAAAAGGTAAATAATTATTATAAAACGAGATAATGATTTTTTTTTCCAAATATTTAATGTTTGAATAGTTTAAGCGCAAAGTTGTCTGAAAGCTTACAATGGTTTGTTTTTTTATAAAGTTAGTTTTTTTGAAAATTCAAATGTCTCAAAAAATAAATAAACGGTAAGTGATAAGTATATCTCTGAGGGTATATACAACATCCATAAATTATTTATTAACATGGCATTTGTTTACATGGAATAAACGTGCGTTATTGCCTCACACTTGTTATAAGCCTCACAGGAACGTAGACCAAACCACCTTGTTGTCCATTGTTTAGGGCGCTTGCTTACCAACCATGGGATTTCGGTTTTGGATCCGGGTGAAACTGTCTCCAAGAAAGAGAAAAAAAACCATGAAAATAAAAACTGTTTTCAATGATTCCAATATTTATAATTTGTAATGACGGAAAAGTACTTAATCGGAATCAGCCTCTTAACTACTCGCTTGCTTGCTTCTATACAAGCAAATTGTTACTCTTTACGTGTTGTTCTTTGCTATGGGAAATAATCATACCAAATTTGACTGTAGGCCGCTTGTGGGATAAACAAAAAAACCCCAAAGAAATCGACAATACCAATCCTTCGGCTATAACCTTGGATGCCTCCAAATGCATCCACTAGCTTGCTTGTTTGCCTCTTCCCTTACAAGTATCCAACTCTTACGGAGCAGTGCAGTTTTGGACTCCTTGATCAAATTATCTGAATTTTATTGTCTGCCGCTTTTGTTGTAAACATTATAAATCTCAAAGAGATAGACAGTATCGATACTTCGGCCATGACCCTGAGAATCCACACGAGATATCCCCATTAGAGGACGGATCGCCCGGACGCGAGCGCTCTCCTTTGTAGAAGCCCACGCAGGCAGTTTTAAAGTCTGATTTTTAAAGAGATTTGCACAATAATGGACCAGTTAATTAATCACACGGAGACAAGGACACACAGGCTATTTTTTATTTATTTTGCTGAAGTGGGTGTCTTAAATGTTAGTTACCATTCTTCTGTACCAATAACAACGTTTCTTAATACGTTTAAATTGAAGCAACACTGATGTATTTTTATTGTATTGATGTTTTCTGTATATCAACGTTATTTACTGACAATATAAGAAATATACTGAAAATTAATACTTTTAGTATTCAACAATTAAAAAAAAACTTAATTTAAATATATATATTTTTTTATCATCTTTAATTTTTTAAGCAACTTTGGGTTTAATGTTAATTGACGTAGGATCATATTAATTCAATAAGGGGTCATTCATAAAACGTTTGAGCTACTTAATATGAGATATTTTCAAACAATAAAATTCATGATTCGATGTGCAATGTTATAAAAGTCACAGAAGTTCGTTTAAAACAGAAACATTTTTATTTAACTATTAAATATTTAAAGTTCTTTCTTAATCTAGAAGTTTGATAAAATGTCTGTTTTGTTTCCACCATAGCATACGTTTATCATTATTACAATTTTCAAAATAATAAGCTTTCACAACATATCAAGATAATCTAACGATGAAGTGCATCATCTGCATATTTTTTGGTTTTTTGATTACACAGTTAGTCGCGTGCCACAATCGGAAGACAGTTATAATATATGAGCAGATAGTTAAAACATTATATCTATAACAAGAGAGTTTATTGAAATCCTTTCATTTTTTCTCAAGGGTTTCAGTTATTTTTAATCGATCTCCAGAATCATGCTTTGAACTCCACTGCACGAACAGTATCCAAGGTCCATAAAACGTAATGTTTGTTTCTATGTAGTCTTGTTTTAAAGAAAAATAAAACTAGGTAATGGTATACACAATGTGTATACTATCGTATTCATTATTGAGTACATTAACCTGAAGTTACATTGCTATTATTTACCTATAAGCTTTTATGAACACAGCAGTTAAAAGCGTTCCTAAACGCGATGACAAGTGCTTCACTGTAGTTCCAGACAATGAAGAATCCCCACGGCAGTAAAGTGTTAAGTATCCTAACTGTGTCTAAACTTTTAAGTCTAAAGTGTGTTAATTATTTGAACCTTTTAGCTGTAGGCCGAGCAGACGGAGATGCGCCCGTATGATGACTCATGAGCACCTCTCTGGAGTGCGATCCGCACAGACCAGTGCTTTTATACAATACTGGAAGAGGGGTGCCACTGAAGCACCGAGAATGCCCTGTGTGTCAAAGAATGACCACAATACTATGATTTCGTTACTCTCAGTTTTTTTCATAAAAATCCACGTGTATGTAATCTGAGCGTCTAAAGACTTCATAGTCGGATTTCAAATATTTAATATTGAAGATGTAATTTTGCTGACAGTTTTTGAGTGGCTATTATAAACGAATTATTTTTTTACATATATGCAACATACGTATGTGATGATGATCTATATCCTATATATATATTCAAAATATGGCATAAAGTTGGTTCACAAATTCTTGCAATTTTTGACACCCTTGGGTACTTTTTTAATTTAAAATCCTCATTATTTTACGTTGATTAATATTTTTAAGATAGTAGGTAATTTTAAATAGTAAAATTTTATGAATTTGTATAAAATCAATTTCGTTTTGTTGTTCCTTGAATATAAAAGAATACTCAATATTTCTTCGCCCACCACGAAACTGCCTACAGATGTCATTTATATTAAATAGCGTTAATGACTCTGCTTATACTGTATATAATTTTAATAATAATTCTATTTATAATCTATATTAAAGGGTAATTCGATAAGTTCGTCTGATAACTTTTATGAGATAACATATAAATAGTAGCGTAATATTTTTTTAATATTCTGTGGTGAGAGTCATCCACCCGTATGTGTCCAATTTTGATGAATTTGATGTAAGTTTGAGGGTAGATCCAGTAATAATAGCTAATGATTATATGTTTACAGAGAATTTTGTGATCTTAAACATTCTACTTAAATTAAAACCATTTTGTTTTAATAAAAGTTTCACAGTTTCAAGCTGATATTTATATAACAACACACGAATGTGGCTTTGTTTTTTTATTTAAATTTTTATACTTACAGTCACAATAAAAACAAAAAAACGTGTATTTAAAATTGATAACAAATAATAAGTTCGTAGCGAAAATTATATGTTGAAAAAATAAATTAAATAGTAGTATCGTGATATTATCAACGTTTGGCAATGTTTAGTAAAATTTCGCCTTTCCAATTTTTACGTAGCATTTTTATTTATTTTTTGCTTTGAAGTTTTCATTGTTTCTGATAAGTTCAAAGTACTCCGCCGCCTCTCTCTTGCATGTATCAAACAAAAGGTAAGTTGTAAAAGGTTGTTAACTAAGTAGCTCTTTGAGAGACTTGTCAATTGAGAGGTGGCCGTAAGTTCTCCCCCGCAGACAGAGAAGAGGCTGACAAGGGTGCATTGTACCCTGTAAGCTTTCAAGAGTCAAGAAGTTATGTACTGATTGAAGCCAAGGAACAAAACTATGAATATAGTTAATAATATACAGTATAAACATCAATACAATAAACTGCATTATCCATTGATATAAGTCTCATATAAAAGTTTTTTTTATCGTTACCGTGCTTGCATTCGAAGATAATTTTTTATTTAGATCTCTATAAGATATACAATATTTTTATTTGTTTCCTGCGCATTTATCACGAAGACGTAATAAGAGACTTTTGTCTTTTTATAATTTTTTTTTGTTAAAATTGCAGGTTTATTTGCTTTGTGTGTTAAATACCTTTCAAATAAAAAAAAAAACTCATCTCAATATAAATATATTATTTGCTATTTTTCATTAATTATTTTATTAAATCCAAACTAAAAAACTGACCAACATACAATAAAAAAAACACTTAACATCTAAATTTTGTTATTTAAAAAAAACTATTAAAATTAAATCAATTTACGTTTTGATATTGGCCTGTTTAATGCCTCGGTATGGCTATATTTTTTATCATAGTAAAACGTAAACGTGCAACAGTAAGTGAAGGTTTTGTTACTAATAAATAAAAATAAACCAGGGCTTACAAGTGGCGTTATACTCTAGCCCGAGCTTAATGGTTTGATTGTGTGGGTAATTTGGATCGTCGAGCTTTTATGGTGAGGAATAAACTTTTTATATGAATGATAAGGTCGAGAAAGAACCAATTATAATGGGACTTAGAGCACTTCAGGCTCAAAGTAAGGCCATTAACTTGTCAATAGTGATGGGCGATTTTCGATTATTTAATAATCGAATTAAAAAAAAACACAACCGAAACCGAAATTCCATTGTTGCAATCAATTCTTCAATAATAATGAACAGTGGTTAAATTTAGTTTTCTATCGATAAATTACATTGGAAGTATATCTTATTATTTTTAAAATATATATATTAGTTTTAGATTAAATCTACTTTTTGTTATAGTTAGAACAAAGAGACTTCTTATTGCTTAAATAAAAAAATAATGATTGAAATGGAATTGCAACGCTGCTTGTCTTTTTATTAGAATTTATTAATTAAAATATATGTTTTATGAATGATTGCTTATTTTAATGACTGAAAGAAGCTTAATTATATTGTTATATCAAGGCTCACAAACAAAAGAAAATAAATTTGAAAAATATTCATTTTAAGATTATTATGATACAAGTATATTAACAGTAATACAACTTAATTTGATCTTAAAGGCTAGAATATACGTAATTATACTGTACACGAATAGTAATAAATTACCGTCAAAGGATTGGTTTGGGCGGTCTTTGCAAATAGATTTATTCTTTGGGGTGTATAACTACGTCAAGTTTTGATTAATGTTTAGGCACTGGAACCATTTCAAGAAGTTAAAAATATGTGTTAGCATCATGGGTTTCTAATTGTGTGAAAGTTACGCGCACTCGGAGTAGTGTGCTCAGTCCATTAAAAACCAAAATACCCAAGTAAAAGTCAAAATAGCAAATAAAATATTAATGTTTTAAAATTTCCTTCTTTGATTCAATGGTAAAGATCAAATAATTTAGGATCGACAGTTTCTAAAGCCTCACAAACGATCGATTATTGCATTCGATAATTTCCTTCACTACCAGTATCAGTATACATTCTTTCATTTTTAGTCGAGTTGGCGTTGAATGGAAGTTTAATTAACATAATAAATATTATCTATGATAAGACAGTAATATTGTTTTTTGAAATAAATACATTAAATTAAATAATATGCAGGTCGTTTCAGTGGCGTACTCTAAGCATTTAAATTTAAATATCGTTGAATTTGAATTAGGACATATCGCGAAAATTTACTAACGCATGCATATTGAAATTATGTTGTAGACATTTATTTTTGCTTTAAGGTGTTTTTATATTTGCACACTAAGTACATTCAAGCAAAATCAAGTGAGAGCTATGAATAAACTATGAATGCTGTAAAACTGTGCTTTGCTTAAATTTACAATAGTGGACCACTCTGCATTGGAGTCAAGATCACGATCGTTAGCGAGTTGGTTTTAATCCAGTGGTTCCAAACCCTATGCCCGCGGGCACCATGGCGCCCGCCGACCGTTTTACGTGTGCCCGCCGCTGTGCGACCACGATAAAAAATATTAATATTTAGTATTTAAACAGAGAAATATAAGCGAAAATAATTATATCGTTATAATTTTCAAAATAAAAATTCTCTCCAGAAATTGATATTTGTTCAACACAATATTTTTTTTTAAAAAATAAATGGTGCCCGCTGCCCGACCGGTATTATAAAATGTGCTCTCGGGTGCAAAAAGGTTGGGGACCCCTGCTTTAAGCTATTCTAACACTAACCGTTCTTAACATTTTGACACAATTAATATTTATTTTCAATACATGTATGTTTATAGTATATGTCAACACTGGTCTCTTAGAATATGAAGTTGCAAACGAAGATGCAATCACGCTTGCAGTTAAGTCTTCAGTTAGGTTTTTTTAAAATCGTAATAGTGTTTTTTTTTATTTACACCTGGAGACAATTCATAGTTTAATTGATTTACACAAACTGTAGAAAATTTACGGCTTCACCCTTATTCGAACCAGGGATCCATTATCAGCATTATAATTTTGCTGACCAATATACCGGCTAATCGTAAACACCGATAGATTAATATAATTAACACTATAGGGTAAATGCTGATATCACATTCATTAAAATATACACGTGAGATTCGTTCGGTTTTATATTTTGATGACTTAAGTGTTAACTTTCAACAATATTAAACGTGTTATTCAAGTTTGAAAAGCGGTTTTACATTGTTCCAAACTTCCCAGAATAAATAGCACAAAATACGTTTTCCCTGGCCGCCTCTATATTGCCGACTGGCGACTAGACTCGAATTTATTTATACCATACATATTTTAAAACTTATACCCCAGACAACAATACACTGCAATGGAAATCAGTGGCTTGCCTTTCTATACAAATGTCCTTAGGTATTTGGTTTGGGAAGGACGAGGCAACATTTATTAGAAAAGTAATTACTCAGCATGTATTTTCATTCAATTCTTAATGGTATCAATTAAATGAATGGTTATTCATTTAAACAGTTTGCCTGGCGACATTGACATTTTTTTATAATTATTTTCGACATTGTCAAAAATGAAAATCTTAGTGTTTAATTTCTTAAGTGTTTGTTAATTAATCTATATGTTGTGAAAAGTTGTACATAATTATTAAAAACTCTTTTCATAATTAATAAATAGTAAAATTTTAGATTTTTATTCCGATGGCAGCTGCTATTCTTGATATGTTTGGAAAGTACAGAGCGGAAATGAGGATTCAATAAAAATATCATCTGTTGACATATATTTACTCGGAGATAATTAACAGAGAGAAAATTTAAATCCTAATTTGTTTTCAAATTACACAAAAGTGAAAACACTTAATCACCGTTTTTTTCTTTTTCCTCTTAATTTTTTTATAATTAAATTAATAAAAAAGCAAAAACGACAGCACTTATAAATAACCTATGAGTAATCCGCTGATGAAATCAAAATATTTACGTATCTAATGTTTATTTTCTACTGAAAAATAAAAATTAACCGTACGGAATCATTAATATTTCTTTTAAGAAATATATCTTTAGCATATTGGTTACTCTTGAATTGTTGATATAATAGACAATGGAGTATTAGATATTAGTTTTATTAAATCGGATGTATTATAGAAATAGTATGCTTACATACAACGTCATAAGGCTGCTGATTAGGTAAGTACTGCTTCTGCTGCTTTCTTGCTTCTAATCAGACGTTTTTTGTGTTCTCATCGCATCTCGCAGTCCGAACATGATGATGAATTTTGCCAAGTTTTGTCGTTCTTTGTGTGTGGCTTCATTTGCGTTCATACTAATTTGATTCGGACCCGATTTATTTGTCTAATGTTTCAACTGCTTCATAACCTATTTTATTATTTACCATTAGGTTATCGGTTGTGCCGTAGCATGTGTAGAGAGTCTATGACGACAGGTGAGGTGAATTGTGAATGGTGATTCCATCGAATATTGATTCATTAATCTGTTGCAAAATCAGCTATTTGAGAAAAAAAAAAAAAAAAACTATTGCAACGATGATGTACAAAATGAGATAGTTAATATAGAAAACAGAACAGTTTACATTGGGAAACCTTGCACTTTAGTAAACTGACGACAGGTAAGCTGAATCGGGCAACCAGAACAACCGCACCGTTTGATGAATCAGATTTTCTCTCACCTTGTTCGTCCCGAGTTCCTTAATATTCTGTCGGCGGAGGCACGTAACCCGCTCGAGTGGCTCCTTCTATACAGTGTGACTTAACTGATGGTCATGTGACTCTCGGGAGTGAAGTTTCTCCTCCTTGTACGGTTCTCAGCCGGCTTTGGGCGGAAATGGCTGTCTGGGCAGAATATTTAATATAAGCGGCATTGTTTCGATCCCGCATCAATTATGACTTTATGGAACTTATTTTAATTTAAAATGTATTTTTTAATTATAACATTAATGTCATTGGTCCTTCGAAACCATAAATTGGACTCTGATAAATCAATTTTTACTATACTAATATAATTTATGAATTATTTCAAATTTATGACAGCGATAAATCTGGCTTCAGTTGTAAATGAACCACCAAGCGTGACGCACGCACTTTGTTTTAATTATATCAGTAACTAATGACTTGCGTAGTTGATAATTTAAATACTTAACTAAACATAATAACGCAAAATGCTCCGTTTCTAACTTAAATCAAGTTAACCAATTGCCAGTGCATAGGTTCATTAATTATATATGAGCATAAAGCGATTCAAACTCTCGCTACTTGCGAGTCTACAGTTGTTAATGAAAATATGCCAAAAGGCTGCATTATGTGTAAAACGTAAGTTAAAGTTCATCCGTTTTTGAGTCTATATATGTGAATCAAATTAAGTTGTTGTACTGACTAACAAATAAATTAATGAAAATATTGATCTTAAAGGTTTTCTACTAGGAATGTCTAAACATTCCTTAAAATTGAATCTAGTCCCAATTTTTACTTCTTTTTCAAGTGCTTCTCCTTAAAGAAGACTGGTGATCATTTTACTGAACACTGTTCATGGTTTTCTTCGGGTTCTTTTACACCGCAGTTTTATATTCGAAGGAAAAGTCTGCGTACTGCTGCTACACTATAGTATTATTTTCTAAATATTTCCTAACAAAGCCCTGGCATTTCGGTATGATATTCCTTTTGCGGCAGGCTACAGAAAATTACCATGAGCTACCTCACCTTGATACAAGGTACTTCCAGAACACATCTCTACACAATAATTCCAAGTCCACAAACGGTTCTTTGCTTACGCTCAGGGCACAGAATGGTATCAATGCACTGGGAGTATTTTTTTTAAATTATATAATTTATACTTCATAACCGAAAAGTGTTTTTTAAATATACACTAAACGTAATTTCGCCACGTGAGATAAGCTTCAAACTCTCTGATACGCAGATGTAGATAGAGTAATCTAGAAAATTACAATGATTACACCGTCGAAATTTCTAGATTAAATAACAAAGAGGTGATTGTCCGCACATGGCAGAGGACCGCCTAGTTAAGGAGGAGAAATCTTTTTAATCGGTGGACAACGAGCCGCGGCCTGACCTCTGGCCTCTCCCACGGGGGCGCGGGGCTACCGGAACAAGGAGCTTATTGTGGATCGTGGACCACCTGATTTGGAGAAACTCTCAAACCGTTTGTTTAGTTGCGAATACAATCACAAGTGAGGCACTAAGCAGCGGAGGAATAGAGCGTTTTGTCTATAACAGTGGTTCTCAAAGTGGTCCCTACGGACCCCAGGGGGTCCCTGGGATCATTCAGGGGGTCTTTAGAAAGTAAAAATCAATTTGGGGTCCCTGAACAACGTCAGGGGGTCCGCGCAAGGTTTAATATGAAATAAACAAATTGTGACACATTTTTATTATTATTTGCGATTTTTACGTCCTAAGTAAAATATAAATATAGACAGGTGCATAAAATACAAGTAAAACAGGCATCGCGGTGAGTCAGGTAGGTTAATACAGGAACGCAATAAAGTCGATACTTGCACCAACTAGTCTATAATATGAATTTATGTAAATTTTCACCCAGGGTCCGTAGGCAAGTTTTGACCATGAAAGAGGGTCCGTGGGCAAGTTTTGACTATGAAAGGGGGTCCGTGGGCCAAAAGAGTTTGAGAGCCACAGGTCTAAAACGTGCTCTCAGGGTTTGGCAGGAGTTAAAACGCGGAGTTAAACCACGTCAAGTTTTGGTTATTGATCCGATGGTTTATTCAATTTTAAGCAACAAAATAAATGTTAAATATTTTTGAGAGTAGCTCCCCGAGCCATGCAGCATTAGTTTTACAACCTCGAGTCGTCGTCTCTGTGTCTTAAAAAATAAAATAAAAAATGTTTGATCGATGAGATTCAGTAGGAAGGGCACAAAGACAAATCATCCTTGAAGTACTTTTATATGTATTGGACTTTTATCTTTAGAAGGCGAAAGTCTTTTGATTACGAGCGCTAATGCCTTAAATACGTCGGTTGTATCGACTGACGATACAACCACGCAAGGCTTGGGCATCATATAATATCTTCAGTGATAGTTAAAATTTATCTTTCCCGTCAAAATTTCATCTGTTATTACCTCGGAGATCGCAGTTATTCAGAAACAAATTGATGTACTTTTAAAGCTGGTTTATTTATATGGAGAGTAAGCTCGTTAATCATGGTGTTATTATGAAAGTAAAAGTGAAGTTTGAATGGGATGGGTTTGGGAAAAAATTGTAAGCATCTGATTAGAGGCGATTAAATTAAGCTGTATTTAAATCAAGGCTCAGCACAGACTTGAATGGAGAAGTTGCAGTATCATGGTGATGTGTAATCTCTCCACTTAATAATTGCAGTTATTATTACTTCTGTTATAGAGTTTGAATGAAAAGTAAAGGTTTAATTTATTTTTGATAACTATGGAACAATAAATATACTTTTTAATAGACAACGCATGAAGGCTTGACAGATTTTTAAGTATATCTAATTTTCTGTTTTAAGCTATTTTTGGTAGTATTTATATTAAGAGTATCACTGTCCATAGTAAGATGTGTTTTATGATTAAATGTCATTAATTATAAGAAAAGAAATCCCAGCGTTATCCTTTATTTTATTTTATGCTATCTGTGTTTTATATTCAACAGCTGAGCAATTATATTTTTATTCAATTCGAAAACTTGTATTGTTAAAAAATAATGAAATATAGTTATTCTTCTGCATTCTCAAATTCACTCGAATTAATTTTATGAGAAATAAATTGCATTTGCTTTGATACATATTTGTATAGAGGTGAAACGTTATTTCCATCATGGGGATTGATTCTTTTCTTATTGACTTTGTATTGAATATCGTAGACGGATATGCCGGGATATTGCGGCAGGGAGTGACAAGGAACCGTCGCACATGAAAAATACAGCAGGTCCTTTGTAATCACAGCCATTGAATTGAGACCACACAAACCCGAGGACCCATACAATCTGAAATACAAAACGTCTGGATTGATAATAGAATCCTGATGAATACAAATATGATAATATTTTATTTATCTTGTTTTGATATACAGCTTTTTATATTCATTTGAAATAGCTTAGATTGTATTTAATATTAAAAAAATCCCTAAAAACTTGTTTTAAGCCCCACTTAAATATTAACTTTTTTTGTATTAATTTGTTATCAGCAAAAACTGTTTATTTAACATTTTAGACATTATATATATATATGTAAAAATAAAAATTCAAGGTTTCTTTGATAACGATTTTCTGTTATTTCCGTGTATACACCATGACGACTATCAATTTTAGTAACAGTTGCAATATCTTCTTTCCGCTTGCTCACGTGGTCATTTTTTATTTGTTAGTCCCAAATTACGATGAATCGGCGTTCAATTTGTATATTCACAATTTCTCGATTAAAATTAAAATATCGAATGTATTATGATTATCGTGGGAGTTTTGGATGTTATGCTACGTAATAATTTGTGTCTTCCGACGTTTCGGTCCCGGTACTGGGACCATATTCAAGGATTCTACCGAGAAGATACAAACACATTTAACCAATGTATTTACTGGTTATTCAACGCTCTATTGTAAGTAGTAAAATATTAAAAATGGAAACGATTTTAAAAGTACTATGTATAATAACTATACGACCTCTATTTAGATGTCACACTATAATACAGAAGATTATAATTTCTAGGTTAGATTTATATTTGTACATTATTGGATATCATCATCATGCAATCTCCTATTATATAAAGTTCAGGGCTGCCACAACTTGGTGCTTAGATCACAGAAAACATGTATAGTATAAAGTTTTCTTTCTCTTTCAAGCTGTATAGAATACGTAAGTTTTATAGAATTTACAACTGAAACTGTTTTCATCTGAGTTCGGAACCCCACCTCCAGCAAGCGAGTGTGCCAGCTACCGAAACATGAGCATCACAGTCATAGGTAGCCCTATAATATATTTTTATTATCCTTCCATCAAGGCACGCGGCCAGTATCAGGCAGGAAATGCATTCAGTCTTCATAAGTACTCTGTTGATTGTCAGGCTATCAGACCTGAATCGGCATTGGAATGACCTTGTAGTACCATCGGCTGCGTCATGGTGGCCTAACCTCTATCCTACGCTCATCACCATGGCAACCGAGCCGCGAGCGTTTTCAGGGACTATCGGCGACTAGCCCACACTGTATATTTTGAAAAATTATTTTATTTTTAATAACATTATTCATCGTTAGATACGATTTCTTGGAGTATATTACACAGTTGAAAATCCACCAACAAATTGCATCGACGACCGACCATCAAATTACTCGGTCTATCGTTTATAAGATATATCAGTATATATATATTTTTTTTCATCTTTTAACCGCAGTATAACATTGTCACTAATATGGAATAACTAAAACGTATTTAATGTTAAAAATGTATAAGGCACGGTTCAGCCACATGAAAAGGTATATACAATGATTTATTATAGAAAAACTGTTATTGGGCAGTGTCTAAGAAATGTATTGGATTTATAAAACTAAGAGTTGTATTGATTTACTGCAGTTTGCGGAAGGACTATATCATGCGATTATCCGAATTGCATTTTTGGAAGGCTTTTTATTTAGCAAAAAACTGGTGTGGACGGCCGGCAATAGATTATAAAAGGATCGCTGCTTATGCAATATTTTTTTTATAAAAGAGAGCTTCAAATTGAAAATAACTATTACTATTTTTATTGAAGCATGAAAAGTAAAGCAAACCTTATTTTATTATATTTAAAAATAAAAAGAAACTTTTATAACTTTAGAGGGATCAAAATATATATAGATCGATTATTGATGAAAAATAATTATAGTTATTAAGGCGTTACAAATTCAAGTTAACTTATAATAATTAAAACTATTGTGTACGTGTTAAACATTTAATAATTTATTAAAAAATATTTCCTGCGTACACCACTACGCGAATATCTGGGATATTACATAAAACATTCATGATGCTTCTGAAAGGTGTTTCATTAAAATCGGTTCTTACTTTAGCAACTAAACTTGATTTATACATATGTAATTTAAAAAAAAATTATACGCCTCTAGTCAGTGGTTCTATTCATCGTTTGCTCTTATTATTACTTATGTATTGATTCATATATTACGTTCCTCTAAATGACATTTCACTTGACTTTTATTAGCATCCAATCTCAGTTGAAACAATAATTAATTGTTATGCAACTGCGCTTGTGTCGGCTGACCAGCATTCCAAGAACAAAGCAAAACGCATAAAACAAATTTACGAAGGTGATAAAATTTTCAGATTTGTTGATACTTGAAGCAGGAAGTGTCGATATGTAACATTACCACCTGCATACTGTAGAAGAGGAAAGCGGACTTTTCGTCGGTTGCTTTCAGTTTTCGCTGGTAACCCTGTGAAGTGTTCATACGTGGGATTGCCGGTCAATTAGTCAAACGGCTTGGGTAATAACCGGCGATGTTTTATTTGAAATCCTTGGTTTTTTGAATCAAAAGTACTTCCTCAATCAATTATACATTGTTGTTTAACATTTCTGCCATTATGCTACAAACTATTCTTGCATTACATGCCATTATATTTTCAGCTAAAACGTATTCAAATTGATCATATGACGACATACCCTAAAGTAAATACTCCTACTGAATTTGCATTATAAATTTGTTGTATATTATTAAACGTTTAATAAGGAATTCTATAATTCTGTACACGGATACAATTTTTAAACATGTTATGCTGAATTGTGTTCGTGTGTGATGATCACAAAAATGGTTTTTATGAATATTGAATGCTCATTACAGCTGCGCCATAACTTGTTTGCTAGATTTCAGTTTTTCAAATAAATAATTTAATATACGCGATAAAAGAAGAGCAGAAAGTTTTGAGCAAAAATTTTTAAGCAGTTTTGTTACTACACTATTTCAACAAGCAGAAAAGGCAGCCGAGCAAGCTCGAGGCAATCGCAGTTGTTGTACATATGATATTCGTCTTGTTGCATAAAAAAAATCACAGACCACTTGCATCAAGAAGGATTAATTAAATAGATTTTTTATTATCTTTGAACATAGGAAAATAGATAATTACTCCAACTTGATACGATCCCGGAACTCACCTATGAAAGTCAAGTAAGCGTGATCACATTCGATTATTTTATACATACTATTGAAGGTATTGAATTACATTCGCGATCTAGTATACTTAAACGGCGTAGCAATTTTTTTAAATTTTGAAATATATACCCGTTAAAAATACATTTACGTTTCTACACATTTTCCTTGGCGTCGGCAAAATTCGACACGCTCCAGTAATATTTTGTCGTATTTCATGTTTTTTGAAATGATTTTTCATTTTCCCTAGCAATAAGGTATATGAATGATCGATTGACACTCTGCGATGAAGACGGACGGTGATCAGCGAATGTCGGAGAGTCATCTATCACGTGAGGGGCGGTCATTTGTCATTGCACTGTAATGTTTCCTCACTTGATTGATTCCGTTCATATTTTTTGTTGCTGCGCCAGATATTAAAATAGCTTTTGTATAGAACTTCTAAACAAACTTATAGTTCATAAGTTAACATAACCCACTATAACTCACAGAGTGTCATATTTCTGTTTTACTAAATACGGTAGTAAGGGAAATCAGAGGAGAGGCATATTACACATTACGGTGAAAAACAATCTAGATTTTTTTAGACAGCAATTTTAATTGAAAACTTGAGGCTTTGTTTCTGCTTTGTCTTGATAAAATAGTGCATAAACAAGACATTTATTAAAAAAAAATTGCAACAGAACAGCTTTCTCATTAAACGTAGCCAAGCTGTAGAAACGCAAACTCGTCCGGTAAATATTATGATTATCTCTCAGCGATCGAGAAAAAGGCCATTTCAAAGTGTTTACACAATATACAAAATATTTATTTCCGTTTGCGCGCCGGCGAACAAACACAAAGAATGTGGCAAGAGCGGCGGCCATCTTGGATTCATTTGCTTTTTCCGCCATTTTCCCAGCGCTGGGCTTTGAATGCCAATAAAACAAATTGACTTTTCACCTCTGGGCACACTGTGGACTGAATATTATAGACGCGAATAAACAATGAAGTGCTCTCCGCCTATCGATTTAATGACGTAAGTTTTAGTTTTGGAAAATATTCATACAACTGGGCACAAAAAAAATACATTAAGGCGCTCTTATACGGATATAGATAAATCTTTGATCGATATTTCAGCTTCGGCATCGAACTTACTTTTATGGGATGAAAGAGGTTCTAGTAGTGTGGTTGAAGTGTTTCACAGCAAACGCAAGAGTTATCGCATTAAAGTATTGTTTACAGTGTCCGTCAAATGCTGTGAATATATTTTAATAATATTTATATTTCAACTATGTAACATGTTTTGTTGCTTATCCACGTAAGTCGATGAAATGGACGCCCTGTCAGCGTCGCTTAAGCTGCAGTCTAAGCGTGTTGTTATTTGTGATAGGCGATAGGCGGATTGATACTTATCTTCAATAAGCTTAGTAGTGCTACAAAATACACGAAAACTTATCAAAGCAGATATATTTTTTAAAGTCACAATTGTAGAATGTCTAGAATTTGGAAATCATACAATAAAAAAAATCAATACATTGGGTTTTTTCTTGCATTTATGAACCGTACGCCACTGATATTTATTATGTGTATTTCACAGCTTAACTGCAATTGAAGTGTTTGCTTCTATCATTTTCTCGGGATATTATTTTTCGCCTTCAGGTTGGCGAGGAGAGTAGAAGCGGAAGCGACTGCAGAGCTCTCGCTTGTTTTTTTTTTTTATTTTTTAGTCAACTTCCGGCGCCTCGTCGTTATGAAAAGTGATTTATTCCACGGCCTGCGACGACTGCTTCAAACGTCGCGGCTCATTATATTAAATGTGGCAATTTATCATATTCGCCATGTTTGAATTTCAGCGTTTTATATTATTTCGCTTGTCTTATTTATAATTTTCAATGTGCAATAACGCCATAAAATCGTAACAAAGAATAAACTGAAGGGTCTCTTTTCAGCGGACTAATTTTATGCGTTTTAGTTGTGCGGTCTGAATTTCATCCCAAAACTATGCATAATACACAGATGCTTGTTTTGAAAATGGTATACTCAAAATTTTATTTATAAATATCAATAACCAAAACAATAAAAACCAACAGAAAATATTATAGATAATATTTATAAAATACCACTATCCAAATATTCAGTGATATTTTTATTTATAATTTCAGCTTATGTGTTATATTACAGTATTCCAGTATTTATCAGCATAGATATAAAATCAAATAAAAAAAAAACAAAGCTTCAGAAAAGAGCTTGTTCATGATATTGCGATATCGGTCCTTTGTTCGCTCCCAGCAGCACTTGCTGAGGTATCAGATATCCTTTATAATTTTCCAGAAACTCTGCAACATTCCACGTTACTTCCTTTTCCACTCTACCCTCATTTTGTTTTTCATTTTCCAGCCGAGCCTCGGTCACGTACGACATGTCCTAGCCTTTGTGGAAATATGAAAGCTTAGAACAAACATACTCTTATATTTCAACCTCCAAACATTTCGTACTTTAAACTTTATATTCAATACAAAGTAATACTTTTAGCGAGTTTTGAAAACGTATTGAACCAGGAATACTAGGCAAGAATTGTGAACAAATTTTAACTGTAATTTAAAATGTTTCAACAACAAACATTAATAAATATAAATTAAATAATAAAAAACTAGAACTGTAACGATTTTGAGTCACTTTGAGCCGTGGTCAATATATAGTAAGTACTAAGTTTTTGGATATTATGCTGCGTTTCTTCTTTACTGTTATAAGTTTTTTGTTCCAGTACTGAAGCTATCTTCATTTAAATCCCTGAAAATGGCCTCAGTATCGATACCGAAACGTTGAAAGTATAAATAAGAAACACGGCATAGCACCTATAAACGTGGCACTTATAAATTGTTTCGAATTTGGTTTGAACTTTCAGAATACTTATAATGAGTTTGTAATATTTTTTATGTTTATAACACTAAATATTTTTTTTTGTAGTTGAGATTTATCTTTTCATATTTATGAAGCTTTTACTTAGTCCATACTCAGTACAGTAAAATATTATAAATATATCTCGTATTCTTTGTCCATACTTTTTATGTATTATGCAATAACTGTTTTAAATAAGTTCTTTCGTTAACGCTTATATTTCAGCAATTCATTTAAATTTATATAAATGAAAAATAAAACAAATCATTAAATATTTATTAATATTTTTTTATTTGTAGCCAACTTACGTATTTAATGAACGTTTCAATCATAAAACATTTATTTCTCTCTGTGATAAACTCAAATGGCTGGAGAAGCTATATATTTATATGGCACTGAATTTTAAATTTTATGTGTGGTCTGTCTTGAAAAAAAAACGACTGTAGTACTCTTGGGGTATAAAAGTTGTATGTGAATTTTATGTCTTTTAAATCGAAACCGTAAATAAAAAATAATAATTGACCTCAGCAGGTACTAATTTTATAATTTGTCTACGATAATTTAAAAAAAAAAGTAACTTACTGTAAACTTCTTATCATTATTTTGCAAACTAATTTACGTTAGATTTAAACTCAACGTTGTACTTATATTATTATATTGTAATAATAAATAATTGCATTAATTCGATTGCATTACAAATAAACCAAAGACTATTTTATATACATTGAAACATTTTTTAATTTATATTACAAAAATAAAACCAACTTTGAAATATAAACAAACAAATATTTCATTATGAAACTAAAGTAACAAGTCAGCAGAACAGCCACCCCTAGCGCCTTCGCAGCATCCCATCTATCCACCCCCCTTTCCGCGTTTTACCTTGCAGCTTCCGGTCTAGGGCAAAAAGACGGAAACAGTCCGGAACGACTTGTACAGTAGCGAGAGTTTATGTTCATGCTGCATCCTTAGCAGATAATATGAAGAAGAAATGGAATATTTCTGTTTTATCTGTGAAAGTTCATTTCCGCAGTTCAATATATTTTTTATTTACAACGCTGCTATAAAGAAAAATAACTTGTGGAAAATAGCACCGATATTTTTAAATAGGCATCAAAAATCGCTTAGAGTAGTATTGTTGAAATAAGTACCGTTTAATCAAAATGTATCTCTAAGACATTTTATATATATATATATATATGCTTTTTCGTTTAACTGTTTTTTTTTTTTCAATAATTATATTTTGATGCGTTAAAATAATTCATTTTTTTAATTTGAAAAGATGGAAAATGCGCACACGTGCATCGGCCGCTAATAAAAGTGAGTTTTACCATTGCATTCTAAAAATACTGAAACGGACTGGAAGCAATTTGGAAAAGCCTATTTCCAAATAAGCCTCCGTCTGACATATCCGAAACGACAGGCTGGCGATACAAGCCGGATGTCCGCCAGTCAAATTGAATTAAACCGGCATTAACCGGGGGCAGGCCGCGTGGAGGAGGGTGGATCGAAGCCTGTTCATTAAGGGAGGGATTCTGCTCGCCCAGGTATGGCCAGGTACCTGCGGTGGATGGCCTAATGTAGAGGGATGGTTCTGATTTTAGGAGTTAATTCAATTTAGGTATTTCGGTTATGTTCAAAATTAAAGCTTATGAGATTGGATTGTTTATTAAATAGTACACGGATTATCAACAAGACTATGGTGTAAATAAATAAGCAAAAATCTTATTGACTATTGAAATGGAATTTTGCTTAAATTTCGATTATTACATGTACATTAGGGTGTCCCTTAAATTTCAAGTTCGATATTTTTTTACGCATACCTTTTTAAAAGTTTAGTAATAACCCTATATTGTCTAGAAAAAAAATATTAATTCGATTTATAAACGATAACCCGTGCCGACTTGCGATTTTAACATGTCCATACAAGTTGCGTAAGTACTGCGCTGTGACTTTTACAAACAAAACATGTAGTTACCTACATGTTTTATTTGTCATTTCATACGTGATTTTTAAGATTAGTAGTGCTTCATTGTTTAGTGCGTTGACATGTCGGTGGAATTACGGAGTGATAAACAAAATAATTTCCTTATCGGTTTGCCTAGATATCAAATAAATGGTGCAAATTACCATCTAATCGACAATTTCTCTCGGTCCTATTTTACAATATTCTTGAGGTTAATCTGATTGTTAGTGAAAGTGCAAATCTTGTGATTAGGGAGTGCATCATATATTGGGAAAAAGCAAGAATTCCAACAGGGGCATTTCCTAACTGCGTGAAGAAAATTGTTGATTTATATCATGTTTGGAGAGAGTTGCAAAAAAATTGTAAGAAAACTCAGGTTACGTTCAAGAGCCGTGAGAACAATTTCAAAATTGATCTTGATAATTTGTTTGATATTGCACATGCTGATGCTTTTGAGAGAATGAAAATAAAGGAAGATAAATTATTTTTACTTTTATTCACTTAATTTATTGCATTTATAATGATTTTATACCAGACCGAAATATCAAGACAAAACACGTTTTTTACTAAACTTTGAAGCGCGGTCGGCACTGGTTGGAATTATGCTAGAAAGATGAAATGTTATATTTAAGTATCTTATAGCATTAGTAAAAAAAGTAGAGGGTATGCATTTCGAAATTTGAAAAAAAATTTTTTTTGGTCATATAAGGGACACCCTAATGTACATATATTATATATGATAACTCATACATTTTAGGCTTTGATTGTTAAATATTCTCATAAAGATGTCATCTATCATGAATCACTTTTTTTAAAAAAAATTATGCTTACGTTATTCAAATATCAGTTTTTTTTATATTAAATAGAAATATTTTTTTATTTATGTTCAATATTTTTAAATTATTTAACAACTGTATGATACAAATTTTCAGTTTAAAAAGAAATAGTTTTATACCATAATAATAATAAATAACAACAAACAGGTAAAAATTTAAAATACCTTCAGAATAAAACATTGTTTTTTCAGAATTGTTTAAATTTTTTTTTATAATAAAAACAATAATTCTGAAGTTTTAAATAAATAAGTCACACCTCTAATTTCCATAATTCATAATGCTTTGAAATAATGAATTTTTAACAAATTTCATTATATACTCATGTTGTGTATCGGAACTATAAATCAAATATTTATTTCATTATACTTTCACATTTGTACAGACTTTTATCGGAAGTTATGTTAGATATATTAATGCATTATATAATAGGATTTCCCGGTTATTTCCGGTGAGGTAATATAAGATGTCGACTTCAGAACAAAGAGCAGAGTGGAGCGGGTGGGTCCATTGTTTGAGCGCCCCTCAGAGCAAACACGGACTGCTCTTGGAAATATTTCTCGACTTGCTACGTGCAAGTCCCTGCTTACTTTTGATATTAGAGGATATAATCTTGCGATGTTTGATTGGAATTTGACTTCATGTTGACATATTCAATTGATTCTCGTATCAAATGGAATTGGATGGAGCGTGCCACATGCAGACGCTACGATCGAATTTGACTTAGTTAGAAAAGTTTAGTTCAAACAAATGTTAAACTCATTTTATATGCACAGAAGTAAAATAATATATTGCCATTTATTGGCAGAATGTTTCTAGTTTTTACGTTTTTAATAATAAAAAATACAAACAGTCACAAAGCACCGATGCAGAGTCAATATTTGATTTCTTTCAGGCGCATTTCCCAAAATAAATATTTGCATAGTTTTTGCCAATAAAAATCTTATGGAATATTTAAATTTTTTATATTGTTTTGACTGCGTATTTACCATACCAACCCACATTAATTATGCACTAAGTTTGTCGGATGTTCGTGCCTATTTTAGTTTACTCTAAACAACGCATGTTTGAATGTAAAATACATTAAATATTCAGTAGAAATAGAATCTCTTTTTTAATGACTTAATTTCTAATTTTTACAATGAAAAGCCATATTTTTAAAAACATTTAATAGAGTGGAAACATTACAAAATACTTCTTTCAATAAAACTATTTTAATATAATTATACTATGTAGATTTTCCTTACAGTATTATATTAAAAATATTAATTTAGTAATATCATTTTAGATGAAAAATTACCTAGGCTAAAAGGGTAAATTTAAATATTTTTTATCTAAAAGCATAAAGCAAATTAAGATATAAAAATAAACAAAATAAGAAGACACGGTAAATCATAGTCGTTAAAAAAATACTAATTATAAATTTAATAAAGGTGCGCGCAAGGCCAGGGGAGGGTGTTAGAGGGAGAGATATTTTCCTTGGGGTTTAAATTTCGTTACCATGCAACCCTACCGGCGCGCCTCCAGGAAAGGTTTTATTAAAATTTATGTCCATTGTTTAAAAAAAATGGCTACCGGTGAGTGATTGCGAGTGGAAGATTCCCGGAGAACAAAAAGCAGAAAACTTGGTAGCATAAAGCAAAGCACAGAAAGCCATAACTTCCGGGCGGTCCAGTAAATTTACATTGATCTCAACTTCGCACTGTTAAACTTTTTTTTGTGTTATATTTTTAAACTTTTTGATATTTTTAAGTTTCAGGCGAACGTTTCGAGGTTTTTGTGCTTCAGTAGGGCTTTACATCATTTTTAGTAATTTAAATAAAATATGTGACTTTGAAACATGTAGAAGGTGTATTTCAATAAATCTACACAGGCGTGTTTATATATTTAAATTACAAGCATTTTAATGTAATGTTAGTTACGTGTAGTATACAAAATATATTTTTTTTTTACACGTGAATTATATACGGCATAAATATATTTTTTTAATTATGATAATTTACTATAAGTAACAGTAACTGTATTCCTGCCAATTGTAGGGAATCATATGCGATTTAAATAAAAAACTATGTTTATAATACGAAAAAAATAGGAATATTCAAAATATTTTCTTGCAATAATGCGATTAGAGGGCCGCCATTGTAGATAATCAGCTTCCAGCCGCGGTTGCTTCCGGCGCTGTATCACGTGCAGGGGGTGGGGGGGGGGGAGGAGAGGGCGACTTCCGGTTTCGGAAAATCAATCCATTTTTATTTTAATATAGATTGAATTTGGGATTTGAATTTAAATTGATTCGGAGTAAATGAAACAGCAACAGAGCTCGTTATCCCAAGGAAATTTATTTTGATTAACAACCGACTCGGCTATTTCATAGAAAAAGGATATAACACGAAGCAGTCACAGTAGAGCAAATTTCCAGCGTCCGTTCTAGATTTTATTCAATTTATTTTAATTAAGTTATATTACGATAATGTTGTAGGTAATACGAATTATTATATCTACTAACTTACTATCCATGATTGACTGGTTTAATTTGTAATTCTCTTGATTATGATGTTAAAACAAGTGCTTTTGCGTAATAAACACGATGAGTGATATTAAAAATTTTTATTTGTCTGTTTTATATTTTAAAAATATGCACTGGAATTCGATTATATATTTTACATTTTTATCAAGTAATTCTCATATTTTTGCTGTCATTACCAAACACCACTGATATAATGAAAAATAATCACAAGTTGTTTTTTACAGAAGTATTTAGCTTCTTCTATCCTATTTCAATTAAAAATTGCAAATTAGTGGCTAAAATAAATATGCTATTTATGTGTCAAAATTTGGGTGTTGAGAATCATGTATTTTTATTAAAAGTTGTGGGTATGAAATTCAGGTATGAAAAAAAGTTTTATTTGAAAATGTCGTGTGAATTGTATTAATGAAAGAGGAAAAATAAAATAATAATCAAATACACAGGTGGTGACGTACCTATCAACGCAGGTGTGGAGGCTCGATTCTCAGTTACGTGATTTCCGCTCCGTTGGCGTTACGTCCCTCGAGATAGCGGGTCTTTAAGTCTGCCGGCGTATCGAAAGCCTGCCCAGGGCGAGAGCTTCGTGCTTTATGCTAATGGTCGAGCTTTTGCACGAATTTCATGCTCATCAGTGAAATGGGGCTGTATTAGAGGCGAAGAATACCGAGAGATTTTTCGTTTTCAAGAAAAATACATCTTACAGCAGTTTGATAGTAAATTGTAACTAATATAATTAGGCACATTAGTTCACACATAGAAGATGATTTAAAGAAATTTTCAGAAAAATATCATTGTGATTTGTGTGGGATTTGAGCCCACATCCCCAGGCTTACATGGCCGGTGTACTGACCATTGTACTAACGAACCACATCCACATCCACATTCATATGTAGAGTATGATTGTCAAAAATTCTCGATTAATGGAGCTTTTGCACGAATTTCATGCTCATCAGTGAAATGAGGCTGTATTAGAGACGAAGAATACCGAGAGATTTTTCGTTTTCAAGGAAAATACTTCTTACAGTAGTTTGTTATGTTGATTATGGTATATAGTCGTTAGTACAAGGGTCAGTACACCGGCTATGTAAGCCTGGGGATGTGGGTTTCAAATCCCACACATATCACGATGATATTTTTCTGAGAATTTCTTTAAATCATCTTCTATGTGTGAACTAATGTGCCTAATTATATTAGTAAATAATATAAACCTGTAATAGGTAACAAATACGCATTTGATTGACGTTCAATCCAAAAAATAGACAATACAGTGAATTATAAAGTAATTATAAAATACTGGCAAAAAACTTTCTTCATTCTTGTATCTGCTCAAATTTGACTGCAAATTATTTAAATTTTATATATTACACAAATGATATTTATATTGAATTATATGTCAAGTAAGCAGAGCATTTTGTCATTCTTATATCTTATTTACACTAGTTTACAACATTAACATAAATTCTGAATTTATATTGCCCTAAAACCTGCGCGTTAAAAAATATGTGTATTAATAATAAATTTTGAAAATATAATAAAATTTACGGAAACAATAATCTCGCTGTTATTTCCAAGAATACTTCCGTTCATACATTCGTATTTCCACTTGTAGCAGAAACGCCAGACCATAATTTGCTTTCAGGATATCTTTTTACAATCTGATTTCATATATTTTCTTACATTATTATCATTTATTGCATTTTTAAAATGAAATATATTTAATAACTTTTCAAGTTGTTATATATTTTAGGTAAGCAGCACAAAAAACCAATCGTCAAAAACATAGTTATTACCAGAAAAATACCACAAATATTGACTTAAACTTCACACCAGCTAAGTGAATTATTATTTTATCTATCAAATATTAGTTTGTGTATAAAACAATATTAAATTGTTAACATATTACAACTAAATTCATTCAAATTCGAGATGAAATGATAAGATAGATTTGAATAGTTTAGTTCGTGTTTGTATCGGTCTCGGATTGAAATAATGTGGATGGGAATTGTGAAGGCTTTTATTGCGTATTTGATTGGATTTTTCAGCGAATTGATTAAGGATTGCGGTAAAATTTCTGTTGGTTGAATTTTTGAGTTTAACCACTATTAATCATAGTGTTATATTTTTTAGTTAAAACGAACCAAACATTGTGAAATATTACTGTTGTATGTTTGAAATAATGGGACACAATCAATACAATATATAAATATTGCTATAATATAATCTTAATAAAATAAACGTTTCTTTAAAAGTTATGTATAAGAAAGAACAAATACAAAGAGTGGGATGAAAAATTAACGAGGCAAAAAATTGTCTAATATTCTTATAACAACAATTATCAATATTGAAAAAATATTTTAATTTACTGTTTTTACTATTTACATGGCTTAAATAATAATGATAAAATGAATTTAGTGTTTATTTTCCAAACGAAAACACTTTTACCTTTTATAGCATTTATTTGAAAATTAAACAGTCGAGTTTTTACTTAAAGCGGAAGCTAAGCTAAATTTTTAAATATTTAATAACAACATAACTCATTATCTTTTTGCAACAACAAAAAAAAACACTTTGCTGTTTGGATTTTTTTAGCATAATATTTATAGAATGTAGTTTTTACATAATAAAAAAGGTACAAACTTCTTAGTTGGATAAAGGTGTTATAAAGATATTATAGTTCTATAAAAAATCACCTGCTTGATATCTCATTTCATGCTCGCTCTATCATTACCGATAGTCATCACTATTGACTCCTTGACCTTTCTCAAACCGTTCTAAACACAATTAAAGTACTTCAATAAGTAGAAAGTACACTTCTTTAAAAGTGGTAATTTTGTCGACATAATTTTTTTTCTGTCCTAAAAATGTTTATAATATTTTTAAATGATTGACTAGTACTTATTATGATGTTGCATTTACTACGTGTGTGTGCTACAAATAAAGTTGTTATTCTTTATTAAAAGGAATAAAATTATGTTTATCATATGATATTATTTGTATATTTTATATTCTATACTACTTCCTAAATGCAAAAGTCTTTTCTTTTGTCTTTTTTTACGTTGAAAAAACACAGGAGTCTACAGGTTAATTTAGATATATTCTAAGCTTGTCAGTTATTTATAATTATATTACGTCATATTGGGAACATTTTAAAATATTTAATTAACACATAACATCAATTTCAAAAAGTTGGTTATTACTTATTATTAATCAATTATATTCTGTATTTTATAGCATTAATTTATTTGCACTGCCCTAAACGTATATAAGTAATAATGGGATAATTTTGCATGCATTTGTTATGTAATTTATTTCGTATTTAATGTATGTATTAAAAGTATTGTCAATTATCAATAAATCCACAGGACGCCACTGATATAAAGTAGCATTTAAATATTTTTTAAAATTAGTTTTTATCGTTTACGCCATTTTTATTTATTAAAATAATTAAATTAAGACAGGAATACAACAAAAAGACATTACTTTGAAACTCCATCAAATATTGTATTTATTATTTAATTTTTTTACCAAGCAATAAAAATGAGTCGTTTCATTTGAATTAAGGCAAAAATACAACATATCAACTTAATATTGTTTTTGGTAAAAAATAGCTTTTATATGTAAATTTAATGTACAAAAATAAGAAAAAACTATATACATAAATTTGAAAATTATGCAATATTACTTCTCTCGTTCATTTTAGTTGAGTTATGCGACCTTTGACGTCACAGCTTGCTTTTTCTTGCGGAGTGCAGAGCTGTGAAGAGGCGTGTGGCACAAAACCCCGTATCTGGCATGTCGAATGGATTCTGTGTACTTCGTTATGCACCGTGACCGCGGAGAGAATCGCAAACGTCGTGATTCAACATTTAGCGGGTTTTTTTTTTGAACGAATGTAAACTGTTGCGTACGGTGCTTTGTTATTAACCGAACCGAATACTCTTACATGCGATTAGCATCTTTAAATGTGCTATTTATAAGAGCAGATATTGCGGTTATTTCATGATATTTATAGTTGGAATTGCACGCATATAATGATTCAAAGCCTGATACACATATTCAATTGATAAATGTACTGTAAAGATATTTTAAAAAAACAACAGTTTATGGTTTTACAAATGGCTATTTCGCATACATAAACATTGGCACATATAATACTAACCTGACATATAAAATATAATATTGTAAAATCAACGTGTTAAGAAATAAATTATTGCATCAAAATTTTAATTAAACCTTTAAAATTAGGCTTTCTCAGTTTGACAATTTGTAAAAATGTCAGTTTTTTCGTTATAACTCAAAAATACAAACCTTTTAAATTAAAGTTTGATTAGTTATCATTATTCTCTTTAGCTCTACAACACATGTCTGGCACTGGGCTTTTTTTTAAGAAAACGTGCCAGCTCATCCAAAGCACGTCATTCAAATTTAAACATTTGTACACAAAAAATGACATCTGCACCTGCAACATTTGTTTACCGTCTAGTAAAAAGCATTGATTTATTTCACAATAAACATATTTTTTCAAACTTACCTCATGCATGGCAATAATTGAAGATAATATTTCCGAGGTTACTATGCTTCAGGACTCGAGTGAATAAAGCAATGATCAAAATATGAATTATCAATACAACCAACGCTGATATAACTTTTTAGCATCACGATAGACGAATAGAAGTTGTATATGATTCACATATAAAATCACCACCGCAGAGCAAGAATTTGATCCGTATTATATAGATACCTGATGTACATATAATAATAAAATAAAACGTTTAATATTACAAAAAAATATTGATTTAATCAATAGTACTTAAATGTTTATTGGAACACTAGAATTAAACTCTTGATTTATATAAGCTCGGAAGGTTAGTAATAGAGATGCTTTGCAAAAATATAAGAACGGTTTTATGTATGACCATGAAGGTTTAGAGTTACAATAAAATATTAAATGGTATTTACTATCAGAACATTGTCAATGCACTTTGTATAAAACAGATGTATATTTTCTTGGATTTTTATAGGAAGTGTTAAGTATTTTTAAACAGTCGAGTTGTATCTGAAATCAAATACCGCAAAAACATTCTGCAGCCTTCACCTTTGCCGTGGCATACACATCTACGAAAGTATATAGATTAATAAATATAGATATTAATAATAATCGTGATGCGAGTTTTTAATTTTTATTGTTACATAAAAACATGGCATGTTGATGATGACAATGAAGATAGAATAAAAGGTTGAAATTAAATAAGAGCAAACACTTGTAGTTATCACCGTCATTACTGTATCAATGCATGATTGTGAACATCCTTGACTCGCTATCTGTTACGTATCGCAATTCTGGTCTGCATTATGTCCACTATGATAATTATTTTATAAAACAGTATAATTTACAGTCAACGGCACATATGCAAAAAAAATGTTCATTTTTAATAAAATCTGTATATATATAGAACCAGAGCGCAATGTGTTCACGATATAATATTTTTTTTGCCTTTGCGTGTCGTAATTGTATCGCGAAGAACACATAATATTATATTTATTACAAGCACAAGGTTTTGCGGTTGTTTTGAATATGAGACGCTCCCTTCATTATCCATATCATGAGATCTCGTTTAAAGATGATTGTTTATTTTTTACATGCATATACAACAAGGAAAATGCCGAAACCGTTTTAAATCAAATACAAACGCAATACACTCTAAATGTACCATAATTAATTATTCTATACTTTCTTGATTTATAGTTTTCATATTATCGAATCTTGAATATGAAACAATACTTATATTCTGAATTGTATTAAATGACGGATTTCCGGATAAAACCTCTTAATGAAATGGGTTTAATAACATTCAGATATAGCTTACTGGGCATGAATCCGGAAGCTTCAAAACATAAACCAGTGTAAACAAATAATGCGTTTAAGTTTTGTTCAAATGTTGGTTATAAAAGCAATGTTTTTGAAATGGTAAATTGATTATATTCAAACGCAAGCTATCGATAAAACACTATCGAGAACCTTCCAATCCTTTCACGAAAGTTTCTTGTATTTTCTCCATGATGGGGCGATCTGAATCATGCGAAGAAACCCTACAGTTAAGGCTTTTATCTAGGAGGCTTTTCTGTTTTCAAACGCCGGGAAATAAAGGACATTGGTCCCCTAGCGCCCCAGGAAAGGTTCTATTCTCGTGAATTTCAGGACATCTGACCGCTGGAGGGTTCTGAGGATCTCAAGGGTCTTGAGGGAGTTGAAACTTTTCAGGCTTCTTAGGAAATAAGGCAAGTACATTTCAGAAGGGTGGTAGTAATTTTTGATGACGCTTATGTAAATATTATAAGGGCATTTTCCTTTTTCTTTTGTATAAGAATTACAAATATAAAGAAATGCGAGTATTTGGAGAAAGTACATCGTCATATTTAATAAAAAGGTTTTATTTTAACAAAATTTTTAAGTATACTATAAAAAAATATTTTTCATACATATATTATTAAAATTAAATATTTAATTTTTTAATATACGTTATTATTTTAAATATAAGTTTATTTTTTAGAAGTAAGCACATGCGTTTTTTAACATTTTTTACTTGAAATATAAACATTTTTTTTGAGTTGCACATCAACAGGACTACATTTTTTAAATACAAATAAGTATGCGTTGTTATTTTTAGAACTTTAAAGAAAGCAAAACACAATTTAAGGGTAGTTCTGTAAATATGTAATGATGCCTGTATTATGTTTATCCAAATACCTAGAAGATTACTCAATATTTTTATTGCGAGCGCCATTAATATTGATTATAACAAATTAAACTTCTTAGTCGTAAATGTAATCATTTATTTTATCAATATTTTGTCGATATTAATCAACTGTTTTATCATCGCACAAACAAACTGATTTTGATAAAAATCATATTTATACATTTATCGCCATGACTCTTAATATTTTATTTGCTGTATCATTATAATACAAGACATTTCTAGGTGGAGAATGTAAGGTGGTATTTGCGTAATTTATACGAGGCAGGTGCGATAGGGGATGCGTGATAGATGGGGTGGGTCGCAATTTGGAGAATATCGGTTGACTTTTCCACCTTCCATATTTCAAGACCACAGCATTTATGGCTATAACTTTGATAACTTAAGACAGAAGCAATGGGAATTATAAGCATAATTTTAACTGTATTTTTTCATTCCAATGTACAAATGAAAAAATACTGTCAGTTTTTCATTTCGAAAATACTTTCAGCACAAAAACATTACAATTAAGCTATAATAAGTTTTTCAGAGATGTTGAACATTATTTTCAATAAGAGTCTTGGTACTTTTAAAACTTTATTGAAAAGTTTAAAAAAAAAAAATCACAACCTTTCGTTCTCTACCACAGATTTTTTCTTTGAAATACTAAACAACAGTACATTGAAAAAAATTGATTAAATAATCGAATAAATCAGAAAAATCTAATTACTAGGAATTATTAATGTGTTCACCTTGGTATGCATCTGGAATTCACAGAAAACCATTATAATAACGAGTGTTTTCTGTGCTAGATCGCAATAACCGTGACTCCTTCTCTATGCCTATAAAAAAGAGTTCAACGATTTTGGCCACCGTTTGTCGTCTAGTTTAATTTTTTTTTATTCATTATAAAAAACAGTATAAGTTACAAACCAAGTGTGGAGGGTGTTTTCAGGTAGATACTAAAAAACCATAAGTAGCGGTTTGTTTCTTGGGTGTATTTTTATTTCGCCGTTTTCCCGTATTTTCCCCGGGTTGACCCATATACCTGCCACTCGGCTACCTGCGAGCTTTTTCGAGCACCCTCTAAAAACCAAAAGCGAAAAAGTATACCTTAATTTGGCCTATAATTACGCTCTTGTAAGATCTGGACGATTGCTTGCCGGGCCACAAAGCTGACGTTCAAATCCCAGCTGGCCGTTTCTTTTTTTGCGTTTGAAGAATTAATCACATGGAAATAAGCTGTAGTCGTTTCATTGCAGGTTTGATATTAGGTTTTATTATAAAAGAAGCTAATTAAACGAAAGTCGTTTTCGTTCCAGCTTTGACGCTACTAATTGCGCCAATACGCTTTGTTGGCATCATCGGGGAGAAAAAAAAAATAAATTAAGCCACCACAAGATTTTCAGAGACAAATAAATTGATATTGTATTCAAAATCTAAATATATTATTTTTAATTGTTAAATACCTAAATCTGCACTTAACGATTCTGTTCTCGCGGGAAGCTTTTAGGTTTTTGATCGTATTGTATAAAGCAGTGGCTCTCATGCTCTTTTGGCCCACGGACCCCTTTTCATAGTCAAAACTTGCCCACGGACCCCCTTTCATTGTCAAAACTTGCCTATGGACCCTGCGTGAAAATCTACATAAATTCATATTACAGACTAGTTGGTGCAAGTATCGACTCTATTGCGTTCCTGTATTAACCTACCTGACTCACCGCGATGCCTGTTATTACTTGTATTTTATGCACCTGTCTATATTTATACTTCTCTTAGGACGTAAAAATCGCTAATAATGTATTCATTGTTATTTATTTTAATTTACATATTATGAAAAATGTGTCACAATTTGTTTATTTTATATTAAGCCTTGCGCGGACCCCCTGACGTTGTTCAGGGACCCCCAAATCGATTTTAATTTTCTAAGGACCCCCTGAATGATCCCAGGGACCCCCTGGGGTCCGTAGGGACCACTTTGAGAAGCACTGGTATAAAGGAACACTTGTGTAATTATAAGGTGCCGCCAGACGGCTTACGATCTCTTCCTCCATAAGGTCGGGGAAAAACATGTTTAAAATGCCATTTAGTCTTCTATTGTTCTTCCATGTCTGTAAATCCCTGTGGATTTTTTCTATGACATACCTTGCCAGACTTCTCAAATGTAATGTGTTATTTTCCCTTAATAAAAATGAGGACATGGCGCCCCAATATTGTCATTCTTCAAACAAACTCGACCGTCGATGGAGCTATGCTCCCCGATGGATTATTCATTGTAATTAATTCGACCAGCGGCTGTTTGCCAGTGGATATTAAATAAACTCCTAATCAAGTATTGAAAGTGTTGTTATTCACACTTTCGGGAGAGTCACCACATAATTTGGCATCCAGCAAGTGCAACACCATACATAAATTGGTGTCAGAAGTGGAGATCGAGCGGGCACACAACAAGATTCATAATCTTTTTGTGGAAAATGATATAATTTATTATGTATAAAACAACGTATTTTTTCTAATTCGCAACAGATTGGTTTGATTTAAATTACTTCATACATGTACACAAAAAAATTAAGTTGCCAAATTTAAGTTTACCAATTTGATACTCAAAAACATTTTGCAAAAATAATAAAATATTGACACTTCCAAAAAGGTTTTATTAATAAAAAAATAGTTTTCTAGGCGGTGTGTTGCGGGTATAATTGACTCATCAGCAGCAGTATGCTGTCGTATCGAGATCCGAGTACCTTCAGGTGCACAAGGTCGATATTACCTGGCCAAGTGGCGTGTAATCACGCGTCGTTCACGTACCGCTGACGAGGGCGATGTCCCGCGACTGTGTGCTCTAAGGCAGGTAATGCATATGAACACGCCTGCAGCTTTGTTCTCCTTTTGCTCTCTCCGGGCAGAAAATTACTAGTTGCACTGGTATGAAAACGGAATTTAAAAACAATGCTCCAGACTGGCTGAAACGTTTTAAGGGTAGATTTTTCATGTCAGTGAATATAAACAAATTATAAAATAAAAACAGTTTATAGCTGTATACAATATTTATGTAATTGATTCTAGTTAGGTGAGCCTTAAGAAAGCTCTTAGCGTTGATTTCAATATCTCAAATTCAACTGCCCTGATATCAAATGCTTTCATTTTATTGCCTTGACATCATCCCACTATCAATAAGCTTTGATTTCAGGACTTATATTTCTTTTTTGCGCATTCGTGACGCGATCAATCCATGATATTTTAAGTATTCCCATATAAAGTCACATTTCAAACACTTCGATTTTGCGCATGGTCGCCGTCTTAAGCATCCTATCTAAAATAATAGAAGAGGCATTTAAAAAAAAGATTTAAGTATTGAAGACGCGATTGAATATTTTACCAATAAGACGAAGAAAATGTTAATATATCATACGCAATTTTGATTCTATAGTCAGACTGTAGCTTTTCCTAATCTATGTTTATAGGTACAAGTAGATTTCTTTTTATTTAGTTTTGACAGTTTGGCGTTGTGGGACAAATAAAACAAGTACATAATGCATTAATAAAAATAATTAGTTAAGCTATTTCTAAATGCATTGGCGTAACCCTACGGATCTCCATCCATAGTTGAAATACTCGTAAAAATAAATGCACCCACTTGGCTTCTGCATTGTGGATGCATTTTATTGAATATTGCATAACGATTGCACTCACGAAGCCAGTTGGCTGAGAGAGATATCCTATTAAGAGTTATACAGAGAATCACTTTACAAACATTTCTGATGCTTTCTTTTGCAAGAGGTTTATAAAAAAACTCCACATGTGGTTTGGACTCGAGCTAAAAATAAAAACTATAAAAGATAATAAATAGTGCTAATAAATATTTTTATCTTTATTGAGAAAGGGAATTGGATTTCTTCGTAGCATTCTGCAATCTACTGTGCTTATCATGACAGATAAATTAATTAACTATAACACATTATTTTATGAAATTCAATATTTTTGATAGAGAGTTTTAAAATCGCACTCTGTTTGATAATGCCAACGTGAAAGGTTGGCGAAACCGGTCACTAATAAAAACAAAAATGTGGAAAATCACTCAAGTATTTTATTCAAAAATACATTATTTTATTTTAAAAAAATACTAGTTTAAAATTACATATTTATTATTGACACATAGAAAAGTCAAAACAATTTATTGATCCCCCTCACGCGTCACCTATGATTAAGGTTCACGCAAATACAGCCCTTAATAACACTTGACTTGAGAATCTCGCGGTATTATTCCAACCTCCCGGCAGCGGCGTCGGGTGCCGGCTCACTCAAACGGGTATGATAATTTTAATTATTAAATTAAGACAATTTGGCACATGCCAGAGTCACTAAACCGCGCCGGCTTGAACAAAGAACACCGTTGCCCCCGGAATATTAATAGACGGAGCAACATGTCAGCCTGCGGAGGCTTCCTGGCAACCCCCGCCACCCCCGCAACTCGAGAAACCTCCGCAGATGCTTCGTTGTTTTGTTGACAACAGCTTATGAATAATGCTCTCAAGATTTCTTCCCCGACTCATACCATTACTGGGCATATTTTATTATTAAAAAAACCAGGCACTGCTCGGAAAAATTTGAATTAATATCATCGTAAATGCCAGTATTAGAAAGACGATAAAACAGAATACAACAATTACTCAAATCTCGAAATTTTCGGTCAGAGTTAGATGCATCGTAAAATTTGCAGATCGATGCTTTGAGACGAAATAAGTCCAGGGCTTATTACTTTCCTTTGTCTGCTCTACGTCACTAGATCTAATATAAAAGTATATGCATCAATCACGCAGCTACTTCTTATGATGGCGTTAATTCCCAGGGGTTGATTAAATCAACAATTGGATCTATTCAAATAATTATTGAGAGTTTACAAAATAATGATTTTTTTAAATAAAACTATCGTGTGAATTGTGTAATCTTAAAAAAAATATCAATGTATTTGAAGTAACATTATTAGGCTCAACATTATATTTAGAAAAAAATATATACTCATTTAAAATCTAATACGATGAATTAACATTTTATGTAAATCTGCGTCTTTTGAAAATGGTTTTATTATCAAAAACCACCATGCTAGAATATCTATTTAAATTTTACGTTTCTTAACAGCAAAAAAACAAAATCCACAGACAAAAGTCTAAAAAAATATGCTAAATATTGTCGAATAGAATACAGATACTTTGTTAAATGATTAAAGACATACAAGATTACCTATAAATCAAAGGTAAAGCAACCGAATTTAATTAGTAACTAAAACGATAAGGGTAGGATATAATGAAACCTCTAACAGTATTGAATATGAATCTTAAGTTACCCCTTGTAAATAAGGTAATGGTTGTCAGTACATGGTGGTGGTGTTAAGTGGGTCTATAACAAGGAAGGGATAACAGGAAGTTAAGGATCATGTGGTAGATACAACCTTCATGCGTGCAGCTAATTGGACATACCAGCCTGCGGTGTTAGTAACCCCAAGGTATGGAAACTTCGAGGCAAGATTGAGCCTTCAGCTTTTACCTATGTGGATGGTGCCCAGTGGTGTATATATATGTATGTATATAATTTTCTATATAGTCGACGTGACTTCTTAACAGACATGGTTGCAATAGTTAAATAATATTAAGTCGACATTTTGTATGTCAATCACAATCAAATCTACGGCGAAACTCTTTGTTTTAGTAATAGTATAATGCGTATCATTTAATTTATTTTCTAAAAGAAATACTGTAGCTTTGAATATAAAACTAGACCATATTGTTTGTGGCAAAATCAAAAACATCTGAGGCCTTATGTTATTTATTCACCCTCATTTAAGGTTATACCGTTATAAGGCCTACCTTTGGCGGAGCTACTTTCGATGTCTACCACAGGGGATGTTATGATGCTGCACGCATTACTGATGATGCCATTAAAGTGATATACTGCCTTGGAGGAGGGATCTTCAGGCAGGATTCATAAATCATAACTAATACAAAGAAAATGAATACATGGCTGAAATAAATATAACCGCACGGTGGAAGTCAAAGGAAACTTCGACACTTGTAGGAATGATGGGGTAAAGATTTTTATTTATTGTAATTTTATTCAGTAATTTCTTTTTTAAAAGAAGTATGTTGCTTTATACAAATAATTAAAAAAGTTTATGCGATAAATCTGTTTTTGTATTTATTCACACGTAAATTACTTTCAATATTTATGTAATTGATTCACGTACGAAATTATCAAGTGAGGTGAGGTTTCAGAAAGAAAGCTCTCAACTTTAATTTCCAAAGCTCACATTCTGTTTTTGTATTTATTCATACGTAAATAATTTATACCTAAAGTAGCATATTTCAAATAAAATAAAATATATAAAGAAAAATGTGACAACAAACTTAAATATGTTAAAATTAATTAATAAAAGCCAGACACAATGTTTAATATTTTTTCACCTTGGCTAAATTCAAACAAGCTGTTGTTTCAATAGCAAAATTAGTTATATTTATTGTTTTAAATGTTTTTGCAGTTTATCCAAGTATGATTATCAGGTGATTGGTTCCTCCTCAATTTAACAAGCGTTGTTTTCCAAATCTAAAGTATATGATACAATTTTTTTGTTACTAAGGTTTTCTTAGAGAAGTGTTATGTGTTGGAATGTTTCACGATTGTATTTTAAAGATAAATTCTCTCTTATAGAAGTGCTGTTTGATATCTGCAACTTGTCTGGAGTTCTAACTAAATTTACGACAGAGGTAATATCACGGCTTCCCGACTCCACCCAGTGAAGTTTATTCATCTGGGGTGATCGAATTATTCACCCCGAGTCAAATTTCTTGCTCAGTGATTACATTATCGCTTCACCTGCAAATCAAGAATTCATAAATCTCACTAAAAATGCTCCACACGTGTAACGTCTTATCACAGATTAGCAAGAAAAGTGGAGAGTATCTACTTGTAATCAAAATAAAAACTGGGCAGGCAGGAAAAATGTATGGAAAGTATAGGGAAAATCTGGGTTAAAAAGGAAAATACAGGGAATCTAAATATTTCGGTATGGAGCCTCATGTTTATATATTTGATAAGCGGTTTATTTAGAAATCGCTTCTACGGTGTTACAATGTGTTTCTTTTAGGGGTTTAAGTGGATAATTTTTTTTATTAATACTTCAAAATAACCGATAGCATTAAAATAAGTAAAAACTGGGAATAAAATATAAACGTTGTTTTAATGGTGCAATTAAGGGATTTTCTTGTTGTTTTTTTCTAAACACTAGTCGTATAATTAATTTTACTTTTAGTATATAAAAACAAAAACTTTTTAAAAAAAATTGTACCCTTTGAAATACTCGGAACATGCTGATAATTTTGCGAATTTTAATCACACGTCTTTATTAAAATAATGGAATATAACGTTGTTGTTTGTATTTCTTAAATGTTTATCTTATTAGATTAGGCATATTAAACAAATGGATTTTCATTTTAAAAAAAGCAGTATTGGTAGCAACCTTTTTTCTTTTAAACTTAAAAAAATATTTAATTTGTTAATTATATGAACCACCCTCCAAGTTGACTTTGAGGCTAGTATCTAACATAACCAATTTCAACCTATTTATTTTAATATAATAGTTTTTAGAAATACCTAAATCATTAGGGATTTGTGTAATATTCAATTTCAGTTATTTATCGACTATTAAATCAATATGTAATAAAGCTACTTACTGTGAGAATCCAAGGTGTTGGTTGTACACTCCCGAATAATCACCAATCACCTGAGGCATTTGCCTCGTGTCTACATTGTCGGCACTCGTGTACTTAATGATGGGCAAACACGATTAATCGAATATTTTATAAATATTCGAGTATGAATAAGTGACTTACTTTTTTGCTCTCATAGAAGAAAAATAAGTAGTTGGTTTTTTTTACAAAAATCTGTCCTATACTTTTGTTCAGATAATCAATTAAAAGATCTGGAAAATTTCCTTGAGATCGACAGATTCAAGCGTTCGGATAATCGAAAATCTGTTTTATCAAATATATCTGGGTAAATTTAAAATATTATTTTTAACATCAGCAGTGAAATATTGAAAAAATATTTTTGATCGTTTTTTTTAGAAATAATTTTAGTCGATTGGCGAAATAAATCGTTCGCGCCCTTCACTATACTGTACACATTCAATGCCGCCTTGTACACATTCAATGCCGCCTTGTACACATTCACGGCCGCCTTGTACACATTGGTAGACATTATTTGCGCACGTGCTGGTGTCTCGGATTATCCCGCACAATCCCCGTGCTTATTAGGCCGGAGTATTTCTTATGAGATTATAGTTGGTTTGGTACATGTATTATATGTTCTGGAGATGATATTACATTACGCTTTTTTGTAGATTGCGTCGCAAAATTTACCCTAAAAGAAGATAAGAATATTATATAATAATATACATCAGTCTATTGTAGTAATACACATCTAATGTTATGCATAATATACATATTTCAGACACATTCATTCAACACTCTAATAAATGTTTTACAATTTTTTATTAGTTTTTATATAGTAAGACTTCTCAGTTTTTAGCCATAACCTATAAATAGCCTTATAAATACTTATTATAATTAAAATCATAAAATATATTACTATGATGATCACTTGTGAGCGTTTTAAGTCGCTATATAATGTGACAATACTCTTTAAAGACGAAAGCGCATTTTTTTATTATTGATTTTCAATATACTTTATATAAAGCATTGAGTAAGAAAAATTAAACCAATCGTTTATGTGTACTTGAAAAATGTATTTTTGAAATGCCCTTAAAACGATTATTTTGTTCATAAATTGATTTTTTCTTTTTACAGGTTGACAGCTTCCACCTTTTGCAGTAAGTGAAATTTATTTTTTGACTCTATCCAAACTGATATTTGCAAAACAAACCGTGCCGGTACTTGTACGTGTAAAAGCATTTTTGAATTTGCATATGAACATATTTGATCAAGTCCACGGGGAGGCCCGTTCCGAGCAAACATTTTTTAATTAAACTTTCAGCGTGGACTGTAAATATTGTGGGGATACAACTGCGCGAAGCAACTTCTGAACGAAGCGAAACACGCGCCTCTCCCAGGTGGGCCCATAATTTAGGTTTACAGGTAAATCTAATTTACCTTCAAAGTTCTTCAGACTTGTGATCACGGCTGATGCGATTCGTAATTTTCGGAATTAAATATAAATTTTTATAATGAGAATTACGCGCCATACTTTACAGTTTTATTAAACATTCATAATCATATAAAAAAATTAACTAGGAATAACAAATAGTTAGTATTATGGTTTTTATTATATATATATATATATAAAATAAACTTTGTAATATGGACAGGAATTGTACAAGGACTCTCCGGTCGCCAGTCCGACCGATTCAATCCCGATTCCTGATTGCTCCAGCGAACGAGGAACTCATCCGTCCACAGTTATATTTAGGACGACTTTTCCTGAACTGTTTTCAATCCAGATCCGAAATGTAAAATTTGTAAATGTAAATATACCCCCCTTTTACACAAATTTATAAAAACTAAATCAAAAAGGTCTTGTTTAATTTGGCAAATTATATATATATAAGTTTCGAGGTTTCTCCATCATATTTTTTAAAACTGTAAGAATGTATAAATATACGTTTATAGCAGTTTTTTTAGTTTATTAAATTCATTTAGTTACAAGTTGGACACAACTGCTTCCAATGATACCACGGAAGATTGTTTGCATAAATTAATCATGACATAAAAACATTTCACGTCACAGATGATCAATGATATGATAAAATATAATATTTTTCTTTAAATATTTTATTTACAGTAATAAATGTTTTCCGCATTAAAAAATTATCACATATAAAACATTCCCATACATTCTAATATTTTACTAAAAAATGTTTAGTATTATTTCATCTTCGCCAAATGTTTTGTTGGCTTCCTTTATCGTTGCAAAACTGCTTGTTTATGTCAGCCAATCATAATTCTGTGTATAATTAATTATTATCCACAAAATACTCAATTAAATTAATCAACTGTGATATTTTAAAAATAACACAGGTTTGATTTGTTATAATATGAATAATCAAGTGAATAATAGGTTATTATTTTTAATTATGGGCGCATTCGCCTTTCAGTGGCATTTTCTGTCTAAACACAAATAATTGTTAAAAAAAAAAAATAATAATATAGTCTCTGAAAAATGATTTTAAATTTTCCCAGTTTGTCTCTGAGGGATTAGCCTAGAAAGGCGAATTCTCTTATTTGCTCCATAACGGCTTAAAGCCTCGACTCCGACTCTAAACGCCTTCATACCAAGTTCTTATTAAACCTTAGAAAAGCGCCGGGCCTTTGGAAGTTTCCAGAACTTCACTTTTATGGATTCGCTTTCGGTCTTGAGAAATATTGGATACTGAGCACGCCGGGACTTCTGGTTTGAGTTTTGCTTTCCACTGTATAGTTTTTTCCACTTGTTTTAAAAACAGTTTTCTTAGTGAACTAGAGTTTATTGAAGTATAATATTTGTGGTTAAAATAGTAAAAAAAGCTACGATACACAGTCAAAAATAACATTTAGAGTAACGTCAACATTAAGTTAAATAATATACATTATTTTTATTGACTAGCGTAGCTAAATGGTGAACGTAGATTCCTGGTTAAAAAAAATCCGCGCAGATAGATTGATAAGATGTATCTTGAATTTATTTATGGCCTTAAGGCTGACAGAACAGAAAATAAAATAATAATCTGATAAAGGATATGCTTGTGTAGGATTGGTGTAAGGTACGATCGTCGTCTTTTATGTTAATAAACAAAGCATATCTCAAAAAAATGTTAAAAAAGCAATGCTTAAATGTCCACGATTTGCAAAGGTGTAATAATTCAAGGATTTTTTTATTTCAGTTTAAGAAATGTTGTTTTATACACGCAATTTAAGCAATAGAAAGATATATTTTATCCGCAGTAAAACTCATGATTTTGAGTAAGAAAATACTCGAGAGAAAATTCTGTTTTAAATATTTTATTTAAAACTGGGATGCTGCCAGTCATATAAATATTGTTCAGACAATAAAATAAAATTATTACCCAACTTATTCCATAAAATTATAGCGTTTGATAAATTACGCAGCTTAATGTAAATTTCATAATATTTTCTGTATATTTCACATGATAAAGTGAAGCACTTCTGCTGAAATTAAACTGAATAAACTTTTCACGGCGTTTAGGATTGGATTCGGTTTGCTGAATCCCCGGTCATTTTCAGAGCACAGTAAATCTCACCCTAACCTAACCCAACCTGAGCCAGCAGTCTTCCAGAGGATATTTTATTCAGGGTATGGCAGGAATTCCAAAACATGTCCGAAGCACTCCGCTGCAACCGAAATAATAACATCGCCCCTCGGTCTTGGCTTTGAAACGTTTTTTTTACTCTAATTCTGAACATTTCGCAAATGCATCAGGAAGTCTTGTATTTGAATGTTTCAAAGGATTATATTTTGTTTTATTTTGCCGGTTTACAAATATTTATATTACTATGTGTTTTTATCTGTGTATAAAATTTCTACCCCTCATGTTGGCCTTGTTTGTTCCTGGGGCTATGAAAATAAAGTACGATGTACGAATTTAATAAAAAATATCGGTGCAGAAGTGAGATTTAGTATTCGTCGAATAAATAAAATTTAAAATCAGTAGTTTCTATAATTACTATATTTTTATATTTATTTATAAATTTCGAAGCTTAGGTGATGTATTTTTATTTTAAAAAATACACAATATATTTATAATTCAATATTGTTTTTTACATAAAATAATACATCAAACGTAAATATGTTAGGGAAAAATTGTTAAAATCAAAAAGTATAAGATTAAATAACGTTTGAAAATAGTAAGACGGATTTATATTTTTGTAGTTTATTTATGTAACTTAATCAAAAAATATATACATAGTTTTTTTTAACAGGTTTCTATTATTTTTCTTCAAGATTATCTTTATCTGCTTTTTTATGAAATTGTTATAGTTTTATATAGAAAATATTTAAGTGCAAGTGTGTTTTTTTAGAAAGCTGGTATTTTCACCATAGCAATACAAAAATATTGGTGGTTTACTTATTTTTAAAAATTATCACAATAATAATAGTTTTATATTCTTGATATTTTGTGAAGACCGTCTCACAGGAAGTACGATTTTGCCTATACAGATTGATAATGATTAAGTACATTTTTTCAAAAATTGATTAAAGAAACTCTTAGAAAAATATCACCGTGATTTGTGTGGGATTTTAACCCACATCCCCAAGCTTACATGGCCATGCAAGAGTTTCTTTAATCAATTTTCAATATTTGAAAAAAATGTACTTAATCATTATCAATAATAGTTTTATTAAAATTATTTTAGGGATTAATGTATCGAAGTTCTTTGCGGTTTCATGCGATTGTGTTTGTTTCAAAGAACGTGCATCACAGGTCGTTTTTCCCGATATGGTTGCGGGTGCATGTGCAGTGGCATTGTTTGTTTGCACTCCTGCAAGGATCGGAGGACTTTAGACTCGGGTCGTGTTTACAGACCGACGGAGTGTCAAACTTGCAAACGTTTTATGGCTTCGTCTGCTTTGAAACGTTTTCCCTGAAACTTCTTGTAGTTGTAGTGTGTACCCGAAAGCAATACGTTCGAGTTGTGAACTGTTATTTTTTGCCATCGTGATATTTACATTCGAGTAGTTACTGAGTTATAGGCTTTAAATATATTTTAAATATATGTTTTTACTATTATACATGCACGAAAATTACATACAAATTTTAAAGACTTTATTAAATTAAACAAAACATCACTTTGGTTTGATTGAATAAAGCAAAGAAATATGTCAAAAAACTCATTTTGCTTCATTAAAAATGAAATACAAATATATCTCTCAAAGTTAAAACGGATATCAAAATGAAAAGGTATCTATTTTATGGGCAGTGTGATTATATTATAACTGAATTCACAGTCTCGTCACATTTTTTTTTACGTAGCATAGCTTGCATCATTAAGTATGTACAGTAGCGGTTAAAATCAATATAAGCAGGCAAATTACTGTATACTGTAAGCTAAAGTTTTAATGCGACTCCGAGGCGAGGGCTTCTTATAAGGAGCTTTAGTTGACGCTTCTCTCGGGCGAAGTTCCTCGGGAACCTGCAGATAATCGCTTATGGAGTACTTCCTGGCAATAACTCACCTCTGAAAATAGCCTCAACAAAAACCAACTAAACTAAACTTTAACTCTAACCATGTTCAAAATTTTACAAACACATAAATAGTAGTTATTTTTATACCACAAAATAAGCAAACAATAGTGTTTTGTGTTCAGAAATGAGTACTGCTAATATTGAAGAACATTTTTAAAAACTACACATATCGATTTTAAACGCGACTGGTTTTGCCAATATACTAGTTGGCATCTTAAAGCAAGGTTAGGTTTCGTAAACAAATGAGCAAACGACAGTGTGCTAGAGAGAGGCATTCCTGATTAATCGGGTTTTTTTTTTAGGATTATTGAAAATGATTTTAGTTTTAGTATATAGCAACTTTATGTCGTCTTCATTGGAGCAATTCAGGCCATATTTATTCCTATAATATGAGTTTTTATGCATACATAATTCATTTATTAGGTAACAATAAAAATAATGAAAACGACAAGAGTGAATTAAAATAGTAAAAGATAATTCCAGAGCTGGACACGTACATTACCAAAGCAAAAGTAATAAAATTAATTTGTTGATCTCTTATAGGTTGAAATAGGTGTGAAAAATCACATTATCATTTATGTGTAATGAATAAGTAAAATCAAGATTTTCTTTGGCATATAAAACCTTGTAATTGATGGTCTCCTACGTATGCGTTTATCGGCTTACATTCTGCAATCTAACATATTTTTTTTCACAACCAGTTCAGTCCAACAGGTGGCAAATTAAGACCCGGAATAGGGGCACAAATTCAGGAGGCTTTCTCAACTGCGAGATTGCGTCCCAGAATTAGAAGAAGGCCCACTTCCAGCCACCCCCGACAGACCGCCACGTAATTTATAGTCGCGGCGAAGAAGGTTTTCGGTTGTCTCTGCAGCACTCCTCCTGCCCCTTTATCTTGTCACCGTCGTATTGTTACTGATTGGACACACATATAAATAATCCGCACTTCTTTTCGAAAAAATTCACGCTAACAATATATAGGGTGTCCAATAAGAGTATCGGGTATTTGTTAGTTCAGTAAAACAAAAACTACTAGTAATCAAGTATTATTTCGAAAAGATGATGTTAACCAAATGGTGACCGTTACGCTGCTGGTACTCTTCTAATCTGGAACGAAGATTGCTGATAACACGCTAACACATAGCCCTCGATATTACTGCCATTTCTGACCTGATGTTTTGTTTCAATTCCTACTTTTAAGGTATCCCCATACGAAATAGTCAAGAGGGCTAAGGTCGGGGCTTCTGGGAGGCCAGTTAATGTTACCTCTACGTGAAATAACCTTATTGGGGAATAATTCGTTAACAGCTTCAATTGATTGATGTCTTGTTGGAACCACGTTCTTGAGTTGAAACCTTGAAAATCCTCCAACTCTGGGCCCAAATTTTTTTGTAGCATATCGCAATAACGGTCACTAAAACAAATACCCGATACTCTTTTTTGACACTATATATAAGGTTCATAAAATGAGAAAAAAAAACCTTTTTTTCATAAAAATATCTATTAAAACGCTCTAAAATTTGTATGATCAAGTGATTGGGTGCATAATTTATATTTTGTAAAATTTACGTTTTAAAATACCCCCCCCCCGCAGTGATATGCAATAAATTTACTACGTTTAACATCGATTATACGAATAAAGTTGTAGAAAATAGTTTTATCTAACGTCGGCTAAAAATAAATAACGCTTGAAGCTCGCAGGGTAGCGGAAATAAAGGTTTATAGGGTGGGGGTGGGTTGAAAGGGTGAGGGGGACTGAAAGCTTCGTTAAACGGAAGCAGCTTTGCTCGCTTTACTTTAACGTACCTAATACCTGTTGATAAAAGCTCTTTTATGTACGATTATTGCACGAATTTCGTTTTGTATTGAAAAACTGTAGTTCGCAATTTGTATATATATTTCATAATACTTTGATTTTGAAATATTTGAAATATATAAAAATACTTATTATTTGCGAAAACACTTAAAACACTAAAAAAGTTTTAATGGAGCAGAAAAGGCACCGTTATATAACAGTATATGCAATAAGTAGTAATGACTAGCCAAAGGATCATAAACTGATAACACACATAAATTTAAGATCCTACTCATACTTAATTTAATTCATTTTAATATGTCTATAAACCCATATTAATAGTCATTTTCTCCCCGTACATATTGAAATTCATATTTTACTAAGTACGACGGATGTTATATGCCATTTTGCTTTATCCCATGATTCATTATGAACTATTACAAAATCCATTCTGGGAGAGATACGAAGTGCAGACATCAATCTTTGAAAGCAGACTGCATTCACTGCCGCCTGCGCGACTCGAGAAATGCAACTTCTCGCGGCAAACCCCGAGAAGAAGCCTTCCAAAGCCGAGGACGCGATAAAGATAGGAATCTCTCATAAAACGTAAGCTCACAGAATGTGCAGCCACCAGAGTGGGCGCACAGTATAATTTGAGATTTACGCAAGCAATTTGTTAAATGCCTACATTGTTTTTGTTTTGCTACGCTATCATGCTTAGATTCTAGTCAACGTGTGTGTTTTTTTAAATTTTTTAATAAACGTGGTTTAATGTTACTGCCTGGATATTAATAAAGCGTCTTGAACCAACAACTCAGCTCTTATCTTGACGAATAGAGCCCTTTACAGGGGCAACAAAGTAACACGTTATAAAGCTCTGATATTGTATCAAAGATTTTTGTAATATGCGCTATGTAATATCGAATGATTATAAGTTATATTAAAAAAATGTTGATGTCAGAAAACGACCCTTATATATATATATAAAATATACACCCTTAAACCAGAAGACGTTGGTTTACCAAAGTTTCCACTTTTCGGGAAAGTAAAATTCTTGAAGAAATCCAGACTAGTTAGTAAGTTTCGGTTAGCAGCGTATGTGGTATAAGTATTTCATGTTTAACTAAAATAAACTCTAAATATGAAGCATGAAGAAAATTTATTTTAAAACATAAATGTTGTTCCAACAAATTAAAAAAAAAAGACTTGAATGCTGTTGTGACATAAAACATTGCAATATTCTTTGACTTGATATTGAATGAAATCTAATTTGAATAATCCGATGGATCTCTCGAGCAAATGTTTTAGTATAAAAATATTATTTTTATGTGGGTAAGAAACACATTAAGAATCCCTTGTCGACAGACAAATGAGGTTGGCTTCATCCTATGCTGGCGGTTGACAAAAAGGAACAGAGCTGGTGCAGACTAATGTGGGAAGGAGTCCTGGCGGGGGAGGGCCGGAGAGGAGCTTATCTCCTCCAGCTCCGGAGGATCCCCCCTGGAGGAAAATCGCATTCGGAATATCGATAAGACTATAAAACGGCATATCCGCTTGACTTGCACGATCACTTAAGGGATGTGCTGAATATATACGAGTTCTGCCGAACAGAATGAGATTACACGTACGAGACTTTTTCTTTGATATAAGTAATTTTTCGGATATAAAAACTAAATGCAAGCAAATACATATAAACGCATTTAATCGATGATATTATTATTTTTATATTATAAATTACGATTGAGTAAATCAATTAACTATTATTTACTTCATCAAGTGTCTCTCTTCAAAGGAAATTGGTGACCACTTCACCGAGAATATCTTCATAGTTTTCTAAGGAGAAAACAGTGTAGTAGGTCACCGGGTCCTACTGCACTTTTTTATTATATTATCGCACAAAAGTAGAAGTACGATGATAAATTAGTTTATCACATTGTTTATAATCAGAAAATTGATATTAGTTCCCAGCATATTAAAGCTACAGGGGGTATTTCCAGTTTTCCAGCGGGCTGTCTGTTCAGACGACAAACAAACACTACAGTAATTTTCTCTCATTAACGAACCGAAGTTTATTCCTGTAAACGTGTATTTTTAAAGCTACCCTTGGCTAATTTGAATATTCATGCATCTTAGCTGCGCTGAATTACTTCCTCAGAGGCGGCACTAATTATCGGCTTCCCCGCTTGGAATATGGGACAAAGAGAAACTTCTCAGCGGCTGCTCTATTATTTGACCGATTTCTGGTTGTTGCAGTTCGATCCAGTTCCCGCGGCTGTTCTATTTCAGCTTCCATAAATTTTCTCCGACCGGTGTGACGTTCGCGAGAGCTGTAAATTATTCCCTAGCTGGCAAAACCGCGGCGTGTATTTGTGCCGACAGTTGGTATTACCGGAGCACTGTGAAAACGCGATGATTGCAAAAGGGAATAAAGTTGGTCGAAACCAAATATTAATAAAAATAAACAGCAAGTAGCGAGCTGTTGTAAGGTTCATATTTGTGAAAAAGCCACACTGCAATATTTCATTGTAATTATCTTTTTATTTGGAGACCATTTCACTGAGCATATACTCATGCTGAGCCAGTGTTCATGGTTTTCTTAGGGGTAAACAGTGTAATGGGTTCCCGGGTCCTTCTATACCGCAGTTTTATTTTATACTCTTTACTCCTACAGAAGCAATAGCAAGAACCCCTCCACGTACTTCCAGAGGACATCCCTTCACAATCACTACTCCATTACCGATCCTTTACACACGCTCAGGGTACAGAATAGCGGCCATGCACAAGCAACAAAATATAATCAATGATTATTTCTACGTGACAGGTAGCTATGACTAGAGAATAGTTTCAGATTTCTTTATTGAATTTTTATGTACTTTTGTACTAATGCATTTACACATTTTGAAAAAACGATATTTATACTATTTTTAAATAATTTTCATCAACCCATTTTGATATATATATTCAAAACAAATAATGTTTTATTGTAATTTCTACCCAAAATAACGGTTCAATAGCTCAAAACGGATATGTAGAGTCGCACAGCGCTGACGACCGTACTAATCGATTGAGCATTTAATCGGATCAGAGTCTTATACGAAATCATGTGAGAAACGCGTTCACGTATGACGGCTTCGGCCATTGTTCTCGCCATCGTCGTTCTTACGATTGGCTTCAAAGGTTGGATTCGACAATTCGGTAATCGCCGACTTCGGTTATTGTATGTTAATGCGGCGCCATTAGCACAAAGCACGGGCAGAACTTTGCTTTTTCGTACAAGATGGTGGTTTATTGTATCTTAATTTCACATTATTATGCGAGATTATCGCATGATAATGTGAAATTAAGTTGTTCTCGGAATAAAAGGTGTTCGGATTTGTATAAACACGATTTTATAATGAAGTTCGGTTTGTGAGATTGCTTCAACGTTCATTGCCATTTTAATGTGGTTTTTGGCTTTTCTTGTGGTATTTGTTATCAATTCTCACATCTCAACAGTTTAACTTATGAGTGATATTACAAATAAGTATCCAATAAATTTTCTCACCACTGATTAAGCAATAAAAATCACTTGATAATAATCAATCGTGTAGTTTTATTTTTTTTTCGTGACGAAAATATTTATTTATTTGTTACACAATTATTAATGTGTTGTTTTGTTGAGAAACACAAGCAACACCCACAAATTATACTCTTTGCATACACAAAACAACGCATAGAATTTTTAACACATTTAAAAAAAAAAAAAAAAAATATATATAATCATATTGAAATATTGTAATATTCAATCAAGTATTCAATATTGATCATTACCAAGCTTGAGAAGATGTAAGTGTTGCAAATGCAAATTATAATATTTTTATTATTAATACAATATATATACATATATATTTTTTTATATTCAAATAAAAATCATGTATTTGAATGTTTGATTTATGCAAATAAATTGGATGTCATTGGTAGCTGCTAGTTTAAAATACCCGCCGAGTATATAAAATGAAACTCCACTTTTCATTTATCCGTACTCTGTCACATTTCAAATTGGGCAGTCCTGGAGCAGGCAGCGACTAATTGCAGTCCCCTAGAACTGTCTGACTCCGGAACCTGCTAACTATTCTCCCGCATCAGCAGGTACTCTGTCACAGGCTGTTGAGCTTGCCGAGCTGTGATTGGCACTGCAAATTGAAACATTTGCTCTAGCCGAATGTCGAGCACTCGGCTGGTAGATTTATCAAGAGGCAATCAACGTCGAGTCCACCATTCAATTTAGAGCTATTAGATTAGTATTTTTAGACAAAACTAAAAAAAAATAATAGTACGCTATCAGATAATCACCGTTTGGTTTCAAACGGACTTCTTCTTCTGTTGCCTCTCCTCATATAAAATTGGTGACCATTTCCTCGAACGTATCATTATCCTCTCACCAATCTGGCTGCATTTCTGAACTCCAACCATTGACGCAAATTCCCTTCCACGTACTCTTCAAATGTCCCTTTTTCCTTCGACTTTTCTTTGGACAATCAGCTGGAGGATGGCATACTTATTGTTACGAAAAATATAGCCAAAATAAAAAAAAACATTTCGCTTCTTTACCAATGTCAAAAGTTCCCTTTCTTTTCGCATTCTGAGCAAGACTCTTTCTAGGATTCTCCTTAAAAAAACAATCGTTCTATCTCAAAATATAACATTAATCCTTTCTTTGTTTCATCACCAATAAAAAAATAAGCAGTCTCTAAAATTTACAAGCGATTAGATAACTTTTCTATTATCATTACAAAATACGTTATTGACGATAACACTTAAGTATTGAAAACACAGAATCGTAAAGATACGATATCGTTTGAGCACTTTCAACTCAATCCGCTATCAACCGGTGTTGAAAAAAAGGCTTTATTTTTTCCCCCGACAATCGCTTTTAGTGGTATAGTTCGGATAAGGTACTAAACGTAATCTTATTGAATCAATATACACCTTTTCGGTTGATTAAATCTGATTATAATGCCGTCCATTAAACGGGTAAGCCGGAATCTTAAGTTTTATTGGTATTATCGAACTTTGGGCGCAACTCTGAGGTTTATCGATATATAAATGGGTGTAATAATAGAAAGTTACATTTGTAAATCTTTTTGCGATGTACTTAAGTGCGGAATTAGAGTTTTCGTACAAAAGGTTGTTATTTACCCACACACACACATATACACACAGAGTTAGGGACAGCAAATAAATAAACGTATATATAGCACTTATATTTTTAAATTTATAATTATTCAAGTTTATGTAACAATTGAATATATTTACTAAGGAATTAAGTCGTACATCATGGTATTTTAATTTATTATTAAGGTAGGTTTTGTAGTACTCATAAAAAGGACAGAGTTGTCAGTATATAAGGTTTTGTTTATTTTTATATCTTACAGAATATTGTATAATTACATTTCCATTTTTAATCCTAATTGGTGGGCGGGATATAACCGCACCTCGTCGTAAATTTATTTTTACGTTTGAAATAAAAAAATATATTCGTTTCCGTTGTAAACAAACAAAACAGGTTATCTGGCCGACCCGTCTCCTGGGGTTTGTTGGGAGCTCATCTGCTGAGCGGTGCAGTGGTGCCCGAAGAGACAAGGAACTGGATTATAAAATATATATAATTAATATATAATTTTTTTGTAAAAAAATTATATAAATATAGGCTAATTTTTACTCAAGTAGGGAGCAGGTACGCTAATTTTTTTTCTACCGTATGTATTTCATCTAATCTTAAAAAAAATTTGAATACTTTATGTAGATGCATCTACAATGCATTTTAATTGTATAAAAAGTTTTGAAAAGCATATCCTGTGGACTGGATAAGGCTTTATAATGTTTACCCATGCTTGATGGGTAGTGCATGATACAGGGTGTCCATATTTGTTAGTTCAGTAAAACAAAAACTACTAGTAATTAAGTATATTTTTTATTGTTAATTATAAGAATACAAAAAGGAAAATTATTTCAAAAAGATGATGTCATCCAAATGGTGACCGTTACGCCCTGCTGGCACTCTTTTAATCTGGAACGAAGATTGCTGATACAGCCCTCGATATTGCTGCCATTTCTGACCTGATGTTTTGTTTCAATTTCGTTAGGCTCTTCGGATTATTCTCATAAACCCTACTTTTAAAGTATCCCCATACGAAATTGTCAAGAGGGCTAAGGTCGGGGCTTCTGGGAGGCCAGTTGATGTTACCTCTACGTAAAATAATTCGTTAACAGCTTCAATTGATTGATTGGATGTATGGCAAGTGTTGGAACCACGTTTTTGAGTTAAAACCTTGAAACTCCTGCAAATCTGGCCCCAAAATTTTTCGCAGCCTATTGCAATGACGGCCACTAAAACAAATACCCGATACTCTTTTTGGACACCCTGTATAAAAAAACGCGTGCTTTGAATGAATATTTTTTATATAACAAATAATTAAAAATATATAACTCTTTCCCACGAGCCTCCTCTGTCGGGATGCTCCTACTCACAACGTGAAGTCCAAGCCCGGGAGTCCAGTGCCGCGCGTCGCGGACGTCCAGCCCTCCTGGATTAAGGAGTAGGGATGGGCAACCCTCTACTGCACCTAATCCTGCTCTATATTACACGTCATGTATTTAAGAGCAAATTACGGTTGAATTATTTTAAAACCCTTTAAATTTTACCCTAAGAAGAGAATTACGGAAAATTAATAAAACGGACCTAATCGACTACATACATAAGTACACTTTTTATATGGCTAATCTTTTAGACATTTGGTTATTTAATTTGCAGATAGATTCGTCCACTGACAAACGTGCGAATAAGCTAAATCATATGCCGGCTGAGTGATGCTGTAAATATAATATTATACGCAAAAGTTGATTATACCTAGTTTAGGAGAAAATAAACAAAAAACTTTTAATTGAAACTCCGCCCGCATTTCACGCCGACACGGTTTAAAGTATCTTGTATGGGAAATTAAATCGCTTATCAAATAGGTGTGGCAAATTACTCTTTGTTTTGTTAAATTTATATTCGTTTTTATTATAACGCTCCGTTACATGCATCGCAAATCACGAAAAATTTATGTTTATATACCTTTTCTAATTTTTTTATACTTAAAAGGGGCTGAACATTCTTTTATCTGTGTGAAATATTTAATACTATTAATTTATTTGTATAAAAGCAAATATGAATACAAAGATATATGTAAAGATCAAGATGTACTTCGAATTATTTTCATAGTATTTTGTGTAACTGAATATCTCTCGTAAAAATAATTATTAAATAATATAAAATTTTTATTGTGTTGAAAATAAATGGATTAGAAAAAGTATATAACTTGCATTTTTAAAGTATTCAAAAATGTTTGCAATTTATCGTTTCACCTGTACTACAACTTCTTGATAGATGTACTGCTTTACTACAATTGGATCAATAAAAGAACAAAATTATTCCGTTTCATTTCCGTAGGGGAAAAATACTTTTATTCATAAAAAATATTTGAAGGTGTATTTTTTTGTTGAATTAATTCTTTTAAAACTTACGATAATTCAAGCAGGAAACATTGACCATTTTGAAAAAGAAATGTAAATTAAATAATACAGATAAAAGAACATCATTTAATATATTTTTCGTTTGATAATATATGTTTCTCATTAACTACTTCTTAAGCAATTCGTTGCGTCAATTATCTAGGTTGAGAAGACTGTTTCTTTATATCTTTTTTTAATTCTACTCAATCATCACGTTTGATTATAGGTCACTTTAAATATACAGTCGATATTTAAAACCAACCATCATAAGGACCCGCGAGCGAGTTGCTTCGTCATTAATGTATGAGACTTTGAAACATAAATATATCACCAGCCTAGTTCTCCGGGGCTGACGTGGGAGGAAGCCAGGTGCTCTGTAATTACTTTTTTCAGGAATGAAAGGAAAACTTTCAGGCAGGTAAACGGCCCCTTTACCGCGGGTCTATTTCCAGAGGGGTTATTGGGTCACAGCTCACGACAGTGAAAAGTGTGCGCTGAAACAGAAGGAAGGCGCTACACAATACTGTTATTTGTTTTTTGAAGTATTTAATTTATTTTCTAATTTCAGACATTCTACACGAATTGTTGATAGGTTAAATTTTACGAAATAACTAAAATTCTGAAGAAGAAGTCATTTATTTTGCTTTTGTGTTTCAAATTTTGTAAGCTCGTTACTTAGTAAGCAATAATAAAGATCCTGAACTGTTCAGCTGATCTATTTTCTGCAGACCAGTTGCTTTATTGACATAACTTACCTGCACGACTTTTTACTTTAAATACGGATAGTTAGTCCGCTCAAAATGTATAATTTATTTTTTAGTTTTCATGAATAACTTATTCATAAAACATAAAAAATTATATTGATTTGGGTGTTTGAAAGTCTTTTCTAGAGCTTAAATGAATATGAAAAGTTTCTCAAGGAAAATTGTTTGAATTTGCGTTAAGTCCTCAGGTAGTATAACTTTTCCAAGTGCATTTCAAAAGAGTTTACGGTTGAGTTTTCATATGCAAAGATTTTCAGACTGGATGCATGCATTATGAGCAAACAATAATACATTTATGTGGGAAATTTTATGGGTTGCGTACATTCTACGCAAATAAAAAAAATCGCCGTATGAATAATATTTTCTTTTAAATAAAATAATACTATACATTAAAAATATTTTGAAGGTTTTAAATAATAATATTACCTGTAACGTAGGGTAATCATCATGTGTATTTTATTGTTTATAATAAAAACATAAACATTGTTTCAAAAACTTGACTTAACTCCGCAGTTGTAAAGTTACTCTAGTTAACGTTTCTTTGTATTATATGTTTACCAACTCACTACCCGTAACTATGGTAGATCAAAGAAAACCACGGATTATTTGATACCATAGTTCAGTAATTCCCTGCTTTAACATAAGATTTTACAGTTATTCAGATCTAAGTAGTTAAGTCAGTATTTAATGTTATTTATTCATTGTAAGTTAACTAGCTTAAGAAAGTGACTGCATAAGGCGGTAATGGCTCAGGTTTCTTTATAATTAAACTTCAGGCTGTGGATATGTGCCGTTTGTATCTCCTTACATAAACAGGTCGGCAGTCACGCGATAACCACACTCCTGGCACTTCCCTCCTCACCACTACTACATCAGCCACCCCCGACCCTCAGCAAAACCACCCCTACAGGGTGGGCGTCTTAATCCCCTTGCTTTACGAAGATCTTCCATGCAAGAGTAGCGGAGGAATCGAAAAACTTCTATGCGACATTTTTTAAAATACGAGTTACTTTATTGTCATCGCAACCTCGTTAACATATAGTAAATAGTATTTATTCTAATATTTTTGAAAACAGTGAATATCATCTACAATATTTGAATAATCAATTAACATAAAACGATATTAAAAAAAAAAATTGACACAAGAAGGTTTGAGATGTTGGTAATTGATTACCTCAATATTGTATACACATTAACCTGTACGCGTGAAAATGCGTAATTAATAATAATTTTTCGAATTAAAAATAAAATACTAATTGTGCAATATTGCAATATCACAGATAGATAATCTTTACCACTAATTTATTTTATATATGTACAAGTATTTCACTAAAGAAGAATTCGTATTGGCCAAAATTTCTTTTTCTTAGTTTTTAATTCGAAGCACACAGAGCATCGAGGGAAAGAAATAGTTGAAAAAAATGGTCTTGAGGGATGGGCGTCATTACCGTGAGGCTGTAGCTCTGTGAAGATTTAGTGTTTCGGATGTTTCAGGGATAATGGCGCAAGTATTAGGAGATTGCATTTGAATTACAGAGTTCCGGTGAGCTTGAGAGTTATTAATTTAAAATGTAGGAAATTTTAATGTAATACTTTTACAGTTTTGGTTATTATGGTGTCACTGTTAATGAACAGATTCAGGCTTCTGATTTTAACAATTCATTTTTGGTAATCGATTCACAAATGAAACGACAAAATATACCGAAAAGTTTCCTTAAGGTGCATTATCTTTATGAAATTGTAAAAGTCCTCGAAATTGACAAGTAAAATTTCTCTTATTGTATATATACACATAAATGAAATATAGTTGTCAGCTGATACTTGTGTGACTTATCTATTTTTATAATTTATTTTAAACGACAAGAAATAATAAAATGGTCATGTTTCTATTAGCTTGCTCGTAGACAGCTACATTTAAACACAAGCAAATACATAAAAAAAGAAATAAAAAGTTTTATACACAACACATTGAGAGCTTTCTGAGCATTTTTGAAAGCGGTTTATAATAAAACTTGACACAACCAACGAATTTTTTTCGAAGTGACATTAATGAATAGATATTTTCTTTCCACTATGTTATAAAAATAAAAGGAGATAGTCAAACAAATTATGAATGAATGAGATTTATAGACGGCAGGTGCCGGACGGTCTCCGATTTCAAACGGACCAAGACCATAACTGACCGCAAAGTGACAGCTCGTTATACTGGATTCTGATATTAATAATTATTAATAGATACTTTGATAAAGATTCTCTGCTTTTTTATAAGAGACGCTAAGCTTAAATAAATAGACATTTAGTAGATGTGTGATATAGTAATAGATATCTGATACAAAACAAGCATTTTTAGTTGTAATTTTAAATATCGGATCCAAGCTTATTTCAGATATATACGTCCGAAATGAATAGTTGTAAATTCGTGAGTAAGCATAAGTTAAATTAAAAAAATGAATAATGGTACAAAAAGTAATAAACTGCTAAAGAAACAAAATTTACTTCATACATTTTCTGTTATTTTTTTGTGTTAATTTTCTTCCAAATGTTTATTCTTCATATCTTTAATCTTTTATGTAATCTTATAGTACCTACAATTAAAAATTGTAGAAATATTTTTATAGTGTGTATTATTAAACACTGACCATAATTCTTGGTAAGAATAGCAAGGTTAAGGGTATTCACACTGAGTGTTATTTTACGTTTTGTTCTAAAAATAAGCCGAGTTGAGTCCGTATTTAACATTCACGAACGCAAGATCTCGACTTACTCGACTGATCCTCTCCAAAACGCAATAACGACTTCCTAAAATACACAATGCTCAACATAAAAACAACTTTTTTGTTGATATATTATGCTTAACTTATTACAGATTTTATTTTGCGTTTATAATTATTTTCACTTACGTAGTACATAGTTATATAAATATGTAATTATTTAATGTGATTAAACCACCTTCAAGATGAGATGTTTAACATTTATTTGGTACTACTCTTTTCCACAGATAACTTCTAGATCAGCAGAGTGAAAATAGCAGTTATTACTTGCTCTGGACTTTCTACCGTTTAAATTTTTACTAGAGCAGGTGACTACTGCTCATGTTTTCAGGTCTACCTGTTATACTTCTGTTGTTTACCAAATTTTATTCGGACTCAAGCAAGTACATGTATAGTACTTGACTTTGCATAGTAATTCATCTGCGCGTATCAGTTTTCTTGTACATTTGCATAATATTGTTGTAATACTCACGATACGTAAAACAAAAGTTTGTTTATAAACAAAGCTTCGTGTAAATATAACAGCAGGCGTTTGACGGGAAAGATGTCAGCCGCTCGTCGGAATGACACACGCGACACTTCATTACCGCTGGAAAATAAACAGAATCGACAAAAGCACGCTTGACACGGTCGGCGTCGTAAAATTTATATCCGAACCAAGTTACTTTACTTCTGAAAGTTTGAAAGAACCGACATTCCGTGTTTTATCAAGATTATTACAGACCACTGCACCAAAACCAAATTCGCACTAAGCTCAGAAGCTAGAATATTTTTTAAATAATATATTGTTTTGAATACGTTTTAAGGCTTAATTGATTATGCAGATACAAAAACACTGTCGCAAAAACTTTATAGAGCCCGTAATACTGCAAGTAACAGCTTAGGTTGCATCTTCATTTTGTCTCATAATAGATTCGCAATATGCTCGCAAGTACAAGTCAACGGGCCCATCATTGCGTTCCAAAAATCAACCACAAGTGTCTGAGAAAGGTGAGGGACAAAGACCCGGGACGATGACGCCGCTGATGCAGTCACAGGGAAACACGGAGCCAGATATAGCCGCCTTCGGAGACCACATGGTGCTTGACGATGACCTGGCTCTTACGTAAATACACCGCAGTCGAGCGGGTGAGCTGTAGACGCGTCTCGTGGACTTCCTTTAGATCAGTGACTCTCTAACTCTTTTGGCCCACGGACCCCCTTTCATAGTCAAATCTTGCCTACGGACCCTGGTTGAAAAACTACATAAATTCATATTATAGACTAGTTGGTGCAAGTATCGACTCTATTGCGTTTCTGTATTAACCTACCTGACTCACCGCGATGCCTGTTATTATTTGTATTTTATGCACCTGTCTATATTTATATTTTACTTAGGACGTAAAAATCGCTAATAATGTATTCATTGTTATTTATTTTAACTTCCATATTATTAAAAATGTGTCACAATTTTTTTATTTTATATTAAACCTTGCGCGGACCCCCGACGTTGTTCAGGGACCCCCAAATCGATTTTAATTTTCTAAGGACCCTCTGAATGATCCCAGGGACCGCTTTGAGAAGCTCTGCTTTAGGTGATTATCAGCTGGAGCTGTTTTCCTGGATTATTTTTGTATTGTAGGTGTATAATGTTGGACATACATAATATGATTGTGTATTTAATATTGAAGGTCGCTACAGAGGAAACCAAGAGTTGATGGTGTAAAAACATCATGATATGAAAAAAAAAATAGGAACAATTGGTGGAGGGGATTTTTGAAGCTTTTGGAAATGTATATATGAAAGTTTGTGCGTATTTCATTAAATGCATTTTTTTTAATTTTATAAGTGCATCTGCTGCTTATAACTGCTTAGACTACTTTAAGCAGCGATAATTTTTTTATGATTGAAAATAAAGTTTGTTATTGCTGCTTTCTGCATAAAAATGTGAATGTCTCGAATGTGTTTCCTTGAGCAAAATGGTGCGCTAGCTTAAGCGAAAAAGCTTTGAAACTGTTTTCAGCAAGTGAATAACGAAGCCTCGAAGGCTCCACCGCCGACCTACATCCGCCGGCCGCGCCGTCCGCCCGGATCTGCATACAGAGTGGTTACCCTAAAACCTAGAGAACTTTTTTAGTTTAACTTTATTCAATCAGTGTAGAATATACAATGTAGACACAGCACTCAAACAACGGCAAAGGGTGTTTATAATTATTAAATAATTAAAAATCCGTATTTTTATCCACACATGCTATTTATTTATTTATTGTTTTTAAATTATAAAAATTTATAAACGCATTTAGATAACCTGACAAAACCGCCAATCCATTGATCAATTATTTTGTATTTACTAAATGTTTAAAGTTTTTATTTTTAAAATATTATGCACGCAAAAATCCTTATAAACCTGCTTTTTTATACAACTATGTTTATGTACATTTATTACCCTTAGATAAATATAATCCTTTTACGACTAACGACAAATATGTTTCACGATCCAACTACGTGAAGAAAGACAAATAGTTTTCCAATTTTCCTTGTTTTGTTTCAGATACCAATTATCTGATAAGGTAAAGGTTTCAAATAAAACAGGCTTCTGTTTTCGCCTATCTTCTTCCCTATTGCATCACGTCACTGTTTCAGAATAAATCGTCTCACTTATCCAGAAAAATCCTTGTGAGCCCTGCGTTCTAGGTTATTTCGTTTAATATTTTAGGGTATACTTAATTCTACTAGATAATTATCAAATAACATATATAATGGCGCCTAAAACAGAAAAGTGTAAACAAATATTCAAAGCACAAATTCCACTTAACTATTTAACGTATTAATAAACGATACTAACAAGTTTAAACGTATCTTTATCATTATCATTGCTTTTAAGTATATAAATTTGTTTTTTTAACATGTAGAATTTGCTATCTGTTGATGTCTAAATATATATTTTACATTACTTTGATTCATATCATAATAAATAATGCTGATGAGATAATTCCTGATTTTCTTTTAAAAAACCTTGTATTTCTCAGGTCTATGCTGCATCAAATAAATCAAAATCTTCAGTCACGGGACGAACTTTTTTTAAAATCCGTTGGGTTATTTCGTACGTTTTTCAATTAATTTATTTACATGAAATAATAGTCTAAGGATTATAACTTTCACATCCTGTATGTAGCATTATAGTTTGTAGGTTATTCAATCAAGGCAAACTCAATCAATTGGTTCAATATTTTATCAGCCCATGAAGCTTTCGTTATAGCAGAGATTATGCTGAGACTTGCAAAAGCTCCCGGAAGCTCTATATTTGATATTAATCCTTGGAAGAGCTCTAGCGTCTAGGCGTGTAGATTACAAAGTTTTAACACTCTGTGTTATTTTGAAACTTAAAAAAGCTTTAGATATCAAGAATAGTACTTTCAAAGCTCAGAGACAAGCTTAAGTGGTCATTAGGATTAAAATAGAAAAGTTTGATGACGTGCGGATTTGAACTGAGACCTCCTGCGTAGAAATCAGAAGACTTAAAATTCTCAGAAGAGCAGATTTAAAGATTTATTATAGAAAGTTGAGATAATTGCGATATGGTCTTATAAAGTGTGAGGTTCCAATGAGTCAGATTTTTGGGAGTTTTAAATGAACATTTCAAGCAATATATTCATATTTTAAGTGTTTTTTTTAGATTGTAAATTTATATTGTTTATGTATTTTAATTAATAAAAAAAACTTCAATATATTCGATGGATATTGTTTGGCTGTAACAAGCATAGCATAGCATTATTTTTTTAAATATCGATAAGTGTTTACGAATGTCATTTAAGTCTGCCAGTTACGTGTTATTACAGTGACATTTTTAAAAAAATTATAATATTGTAATTAAATTGTAAATAATATATTACGTTCTCCTCAAATCGAGCTTTTAATCGCTTGAAGATATGAAGATCTCCTCAATGTGTCACTCATAACTTCTATTTCGAAAAGTTCTTGTTTTTATCACCTCCTTCTACTCAATAAATAGATACATGTTTCATAGTACACATCAACACAAAATCATTCCACATCTTTCTACGATCATTAATCATGAGGCGACATTATTATTAACAAATATTATGAACCAGTCGATTGATTTTCACCCTTACGGAAAATATACTCTTTGGAATAAAAGCTTTGTTATTTACAGCGTTAAACTAAAACAGTAAAAAATAAATACGAATTTGAGCAGTTAAGCAATGGAGTGATTTCATTTTAAATGAGCCATTTTCTGTTTGAAATTCTAAAATCATATAACAGCAAACCGCGTAGTTTGTCTTCCTGGCGACCAGCTGACGGACGGTGGACGTCCAGGAATAGCTCGCGACTGGAGAGCTCCCAACTCTCTCCAGCGTGACGTCACGACCGCTCGGGTGTTCACTCGACGATCGAAATAGACCAGTCGATAGTCCGCGGTTTGCTAACCATGATATACGCATGTAGGTCGCTGGGTTATGTCGAAGCTTCCATACGGGAGATCAACGCGGTGGTGATGTACCTGATGAGGAAGAGCAGCTTGCATAATACTCAAGAGCCACTTGTCTAAGCAACTGAACAGAGCACGCTATTTTCGCCGAATCGTAGTTGTGTTTGATTAGAGCAGAGATTCCCAAAGTGGTTAATATCGACCCCTAGGGGTCGATTTTGCCCTGCAAAGGGTCGATGACAGCGAAAAATAAAATTGGGGGTCCATGAACTGTAAATGGGGGTCTACTAGAGTGGATCCCATTTAAGCAGGTCATCACCAAAATTTAGACGTTTCGTAAGTGTCATAATGCAATGAACACAGATTGAACCTATGTATTTTGTGAATAAAGGTATAATTAACATTACATGTATTTTAACTTTTTCATTTTTAAACTCACTGTACAGTAAACCCTATGAAAGAGAGTTGTTCTATATAAGATGCCAAAAATATGTTTGAAGTTGATGAATTTGTAAAAATTCAATATTAACAAGGCAGGGTGTCTACGAAAAACAGGAAAACTCGAAAAGGGGTCGACGGAACAAAATTGTTTGGGAAACTATGAATTAGAGCAACAAATGCCAGCTTAGATACTTTGTGAGGTTGGCTGACATCGTCCTGGTGATAAGTTTCCAATATATGATAAAAAAAACAACCAGCGTAATATAAGTTAATATATATTTATTACTTGAATAATAAGTAACTGCGTACCTAGTACATATAATAACATAATGGCGATCGATAATTTAAACCTGTTTTGTTGCCTCCCAAAAATAGTTTTGAGCTCAAAACTCAAAAACACAAGATATAAAAGCAATATTTGCATTTTTAAAAAGTTTAGGCATACGTGGTTTTTCATTTTATAACTCTTGTTTGCATCCAAACTAAAAATTTGTAGGAATCCAAATACCAAGGCAGTTTCAAAATAAAATGTAAATTACATTATTTTTGGATACTCACTTTATATAAAAGCAGATATGCCTGATGATTAATGGTAACTGTAGACGAATTGTGGAATTCAATTAGGAACTAACCCATAAGTTTATTTTATCTAGTTAAGTATTGAACAGTGAACTGACTACCTCTTAACTAGTTGAATTTCCATTAATGAACAAGTTAACTCTTGTACGACTGTAGTATAAACACAAGCTTAACCAAGGGCTACTAAGAGAATGGAGGTTTTATCAGTAATCAATATAAACCGATTAATTTTTATTTACTCAATAAGCAACACTATTCTACAAAAAGACACGCCGCAATCAAAATAGGATTACACGCAGGCAGTCGGATCGATTAGAGGTAATGGTGGCATGGTCCGATTTGTTACGTTTCAGGTTATATACAAAAAAATATCAGAAATCCTATAACCATGCATGAAGGATCTTTTTTTAAGCTCTGAAACAGCCAAAAATTTATTGTTTGGCCCAGATTTGGGTCCGGAATCCTATATATAAATATATATACACATATTTTTTGTCCATTATATTCATGAGTTTGTGTATTTTTCTTATGTCGAATATTTAGAATATATGTACTGAATATGCGTAGACGTTATATAAAAATTAAATTATCACAAAATTTATAAAGCATTATGACTTGATCATCAATCATAATCATAAATTTACATAAATATGAAATTTACAATTCAATTACTTAGAGTGTACATAGGTATATCTGAAACTTGAAACTTTTGAAGCCATCCAGTATTCATGAGAATCTAAGCAGGATCGGTTGAAGTCGGGGTTGTTTAACATTCAATTACACAGAATAAAGCAGATGCTTAGCTAAACTTTATTGGAACGAGTTAATGAATTAAATAGATTACATCGAAACCAAAAGCTCTCGAGTCTTAGAGAGAATTCTTACACTGAAGAAAACCCCATCAGTTTATTCTAAGCTTTTACTTAATAGTGTGTTCTCTGTGAAATATTGCAGTAATCAATTCACTGTCTTCCAAGCACGAAAGCTCGGAGTACTTATTGATTCTACTTGTATGTGATACAGTGAGGGAATGAATTCAGCGGATGCGCGTCATATTTCCTCGTTTATCCTACTTTATAAAAGTCATAGTCAAAAGTGTATTTTACAAAGTTAGATAACTATTTATTGCCTCTATAAAAAATATGCTTGTAGAGAGTAAAAGATTAACGAAACAAACCAAAATGCAATATACGCAGGAAGCTTGCAGAAAAAACACAACGTACAGAAACACAAGTTGAAGTATTATTATATAGTATTAAATAACAATGTAATCATATTTATTAATATGTTAAAATTTAAAAATTCTATTTTCACTGATTGAAATGTTTGGAAAATTTTAGAACATCAAAGACAGGAAGACGTCAGACAAATTGATGGCATCGCAGGGAGTCGATCAAAGGATCAGTGGATAGGAAAACATCGGCTCGTATGCGGCGGACCAAACTTAGACGAGAATATCACAAATTGTAACAGAGGTTGAGAATGTTTGGATTGGAGTTATTTTTAAAGCATTGTTAATCGCTTGCATCTGCTATGTGGAAATTTGGATCATAGAAAAATAAACAAGTTATTTTCTGAAACAGTTTGATAGCTCAGCGGTTGTAGAGACTACTTTTCTTGACTTACATCTTTACAAATAAAACTAAAATATAAACAAATAACCCATTTAACAGTATAAGAAAGGGCTTAGCTGCCATAGAAGTCTATGATTGAATGGTGGTCTATCGTGACCACTATAGATCGGTGCTTTGAGATTAGTGGAGTTCATGGGGTTGCAACCCTTAGAGCGTACTTGAAAGACCCTTCTACACAATGCTTCTTTTTAAACTACTTCTACTCATCTGCCCACACAACCAGATTGTTAGAAGTCGACATCGAGGTTAGCAGATAAGAATTTCTCTATGTAGTTAGTATTTATAGGAGTTATTTATTTTATAATCATGTGATTATGTAATCATCCAAACAATTTTTAGTTTTTTAGTCTATGCCCCGATTGGTAAACAAATCCTCTTTTGTGTATATAGTTCTAACTATTTCATAAAGTTTTTTTATAAAAAATATTTTTTTTTTTAGAATTTATGAATATATTTTTTGCTTTAAAAATATAATATTAAATTCATTGCCTTAACCTGTTTCACCAGGACTCGAACACAGTACTTTTTGTGCAGCTGTGCTGACTACGAGGCAGTAAATAACAAACTATGTACTAACTAAAAAAATACAGGAATATTTACGATATATAAATTTTTTTATAGAGTACGACTATTTATTTTAATAGTTAATGAACTATCTTCATAATTTTTTTGAATAATTAAAATTTAAGCAATAAATATTGATATAATGTAATTTAATATTTTTTTAAATTAAATGTAGTGACAATGATATGGTTTCAAAAAAAATACATTTTGTGTTATGTCAAAATGAATTCTCTGCCTATGAAGTCTTAATGAACCGCAAATACCATTTTAGGAGTGAATTTCACGAGGGATGCACTTCCGCCTCGACTGCATGAGACTGCAGGAAAATAAATTGCATTCCTGGCGCAGGAAGACACCCACCTGGCTGTACTGTTGCCAATAAAGGTATTCGAAATATCCTCCCGGTAAACAGTTTTAAGTTCCGGAAGGTGGCTGTCTGTTTTTGGAGTGTGATTATACATTAAATAAAACGAAAATGTACAAACAATCTGCAGAAACCGAGAAATTAAATATTTTTATTTTTATAATGGACCATATGCAAGATTATTTAATTCATAATCATAACACTTCGTACAACCGCAGGCTTTCAGGTATGGAGAATGTTTATAGAAAGACGATCGATTATTATGACACTTTCTACGCAAAACTATTTTTTTTTCTACCCACACAAGCGAGTGATTTTGTATTTTGACAGTGTATTTAAATTACATTTATTCGGAAAGAGTAATTAATTTGTCACAGATAAAAATATGTACATAATTGATATCCTTTGTTAGTTTTTAATATGCAGACCTCCCTTCTTTTAGACGTTGGTCTGTCTTCTGATATTTTTTCTGTAAAAACTTTTAATGATATACCTAATAGAATTTTACTATCTGAAATAAAGGATGCGTAAAAATAAGCTTTCAGAGTTCATTGAAGAAAATATGTTATTTGCAAATATGGAGCGTCAAGAGCAATGAAATTATTTCGTGCTTTCTATTTTTATTCAGAAGGCAGTATATTTGCTTTCAGCACATACGCTTTGACGCAATAATTAAATCAGTGCTCAGTCTGAAGAGAAGGCTTTTCTTTTGTCTGTTGTGTAATTTTATCATTCGCGACGGGAGGGTTGTCAGCCCTGGCCTGCGCCTTGCTGACTCCCGACCAGACAGGCTCGATGCAAATTTATCTTTGCAGAGCCTGTGATTAATACATTTACGAGGCTCTGGTTATTTGGCCATAGACTAAGGGTAGTGACCTGAAAGGGGAGGTGCCCTGGGCTATTTGTCGACAGGGTAGATCAGCCATTCGAAACTTCACAATGTAAATTGTTTTTCATTAATTTCATCCCTTAATTAATCATTGGATCAGAATCACAACGGTATTCTATTACCCTTGAGACAATATCATAAAATCAGTGATTTATGATTTATGACTTCGTGGTATTGTTATTCTAAAATTTATGAAAAAATACATTTGAAGGGTATGAAAATTGTCATCATTAGTTGACAGATAGTTTGTTAGCTTTAAGACCTCAGGATTTTAGGAGTTCAACAAAACCTACCTTCACTTATAACTAACATTCAAAAGTTGTATAACAACCCCCCCTCGGGTAAGAGATAATGTAAGATAGTTCATTTACCCTTACAGACTGTAGACAAATAGAATAATTACCCCACTGCAGATCAATAAAGGCTTAGCTCAACATAACGCTATTTATCTTTACCAACCAAGATAGGCAGTACAGGGGAGAGGGTTGGGGTGGAGAGGGCGACCCCCGAGGCATATTTGCCATAACACCTTGGTTTAATGTGCTACTAACATGCGCAACCTGATTTAATGAGATAATACTTGTGATTTGTTGTAAATTTGCAGAAATTTAATGTAGTTTGTAACTGTATGTAAGAAACATGGATTGTATACGACAAAAAATTCATTCTATTAACAAAGTGAAGTTACACCCGCTTAATAGCAGGATTCAAATATCAATACTTTTGATGACTTTAGATTTATTTTGAAAATTCTTTGGCTCGATGTATATGTTATTTATTAAAAAAATATTTTGATTTACTTTTTAAAAAAGATCGACGCTTGCCAATGCTTTGTTGATATTTTAAGCATTATTTTAAGAAAGTTTCAATGGAGAGACCTGCATAAAGGAGTCGATGTAAAAAAACATAGAAAAGCTTTACTTTTAACAACTGAAGAGAACAATGAAGTCTGGAAGAGAAGTAAATTCTTTTTTTTCCAAGATTTTTCCAAGGGAAATTCAATGGGCGTGTTTTTATAGCGCTGCATCAAAGCTTGGACCAAAACAAATCACTCCAATATATATATATATATATATACTATATATCTAATATAAAAAATATATACACATATACAAACCTTTATATGTGTGTGTGTGTGTATTTTTAATAAATGACAAGAAATACTGTGGTAGATTAGGTTTTTTTTATCAATGTTTATATGGCAGATAGGTACGTTAACTGTTGTATATTAAATATAATAATGTGAGCTGTGAACAGAAAAAAAGGGTCGTATTTCATATTCGTGAAAAGTTAATTCGTATGGCCGCTTCTGTTGATTTTGTGTTCGCATTCAAATATGAGGTGGACGTGATAACTCAAATATTTACATATCATTCGAGATTCTGTTTTTGGTTTTTTTTATTTTATGGTAGCACAGTGTAAGGTTGATTTATGTTTCATAACACTTTATAATATACTAGGTCTTTAACACCTTAGAAAAAATATTAAGGCTTTTTCGTATAGTGCTTAGTTTATTATAGCAATACAAAGATTATTTAATCACTTTTTACTTCTTCTTATTCTGTAAACGTTAATAATCTTAAATATTCAAAGTTCTCACAAGTTTTACCTTTGTGTGTATAAACTAATAATAAATCAAAATACTCTTGTTAATTCAAAGCAAAATATTTCCTTTGAATTTTTACGGTGAGAATAATGAATAGTAAAAACGGAGCACGAATATATTGTTACGCAGTTGAATTTCAAAGATACGGTGTTTTTTATTGGCTCTTAGGCTTAAAATATAAGGTAGGGACCAAGTTTTCAATGAAAATTTCGACATTTTCGAACATACATCATAAAATAAAAATGTCTCTGGCGTAATGAGTCAAAAAAGGTCAGAACTGTGCGTCATTAATCATAACCTGGTGTATAAAAAAACTCCAAGGTTATCGAGCAGGTAGCTTTCAGTTCTAAAGTCCATTAAGAGAAAAGTTCCATTACCAATAAGAATGTGCTCGGTTAAACCTCTTACATCAAATCTAACTTATTTATTTATCGAAGAGAGTAATTGAATTTATTGATTGGGATATTAAAGTTCTTAACGATAAGAATATCAAATTTGTATCACTAATGTAGAGGTATATGATATTTTTTTATATTCAAGTAGGACTTAAATGAGTAAAGTTTATATCATACAATGTCATGTATATTACTTTCAAATAAAAATATATTAAAATATATTATTAAATCAGTAGCAGTATGTAGTAGCTCTTTCTGAAAATCAAGGTAAAGCTATAAAGCTTATATACTGTGTAGCCTCTTGAGGGTCGGATCAATCATGGGAGACACTCTTTCAGTCATCTGGACAGTTTTCCGGCGAGCCACCCCGAGAGTCTCAGCATCCCCTGACTGTCTTGGCGACCCCTGGCTGTCTCAGGAACCCCTGACTGTCTGTGTGTCCCCTCCTGTGATTGGTCCTCCACCGTCATGCCGGTCACGTGCGCAGAAACAAAATGAGGCGGCGGCGGAGGGGCCCGGAGGGGGATAGAAGGGGAAACTTGTTTGTCTCTTCTGATGGGATGGAGTCTTTTCAGATTACGATCGCTGGAATATCTCAACTGAAATATGGTTGCTAAGCTGCAAAATGTAAGTCCATTCTATCACTTTCACATGTGATAGTTTTTTTTATCACACAATGATCCTACGCTTTTTACAAACGATCCCTCCATAATCTCTATAAGATAACAAACTGATTTATTTGGTTAGGTGTATTTTGTAATACAGAAGATTTGTTTATTGTGATTAAATTGAAAATAAAATTTAATCAAAACGAGGTATGGACACAATTAAAACATAGATAGTTATATGTAATAAATGTAAAACAACCATTTTTAAATCACGGAGTACTAAAACTTTATGCAAATCCTTTGCTGTTAAAATGCCTAGTTAAAATACAAAAAAAAAATTATCTTTGTAAAAATAGTATTGATAGTTGTTCGTTTGAGCTTGGAAACTGATTGTTGATGTTTATTGAATTTTGTAATGAACTCAAAAATGGGTGCCCTAAATTGTTAACTTCCATGAAACACGATATCATGTGTAATATATGTGTAGTTAATCTCAAATAAATTGAATGAATAATTTTTTATGAATCACGTAGAATAAAAATGATTTCCTGGCAAAGTCAAACACGCGAAAGCCTTTTTTAAAATCTGTATACAAGTAAAACTACGTGGATTAATCACTTAAAGACGTCTATCAATATTGGTTTGTAATGTTTTAAATAATTTAAAATGTATTATACGATAAGTGAGCTCAATTTCAGCGTTTGAACCTTTCTAAGCAATCACACACGAGAAAAGATAAAAATGCTTGATAGAAGCAGTTAAATTTTTTATTTCACAGGTGAAGATAAACGAGTACATAAAAAAGCTAACTTAAATAATAAAGCGCACCTGTACGCAGTATTATAATAATGGAATGATAAATTACGAGATTGCCTCACCTGATCTATTAACTAGTCATAAAACGTGACATTAATAATGTCAACATGTACCTGCGGGGTCGAAGACCGTGACTAACAGCTGATTGGGCACGCAGCGTGCTATCTGAAAATATACTTTGCATTGCAAATAGTTGTATCAGAAAAAAATCTCTATGAAATTTTTTAACAAGCAAGAAAGTAACCACACGGCCGGGGGAACATCATAATATTTGTAGCGCGAGCGATTCTCGGCCTTTGTGCCGGCTGTGGCGGGAATATTGATTTGTGTTTAATCTTGACTAATGGTTATTGCTTTCCGGTGCACCGTGCAAAGGGCGCAACTCCCGCTGACGAGGCGAGGGACTTCGGAGGAAGCCCTCGACTGTCGGAAGGGAGATTTTTGTATGCACCGTGCAAGTGGGCAGGACGCCGTTAGAGATGCTACTCGCTTTTAGAGTGTGAATGTATGTTTTATTTAACGCTTGTTTATTATGAAGTATGAGCGTAAACTAGAAATAAACAATGTCGCTTTCGATTACTCTACGCGCGTAGCAACAAATCGCGCCATCAACTTGCAGCTAGACGATAGAACAGATTTGTCCCGTCGTCGAGTTTTCCTGTTTTTCGTCGACCTCCTGCCTTGCTAATATTGAATTTTTACAAATTCATCAACTACAAACATATTTTTGACATCTTATATAGAACAACTCACTTTCATAGGGTTTACTGTACAGTGGGTGAGTTTATGGGCTTGAACGGCTCTCGATTTAAAACTGTCTCTCTTGGAAGGGTCTGTCCCACGATCCTAAGCCGTACAGGTGTCCTTATTTTCTCGGAATATTTGTCAAATCAATTTGTTTTATTACGCCCATCGGCGCTCCGTACAACTAATTAGTTTGCTGCCCATCCGAGTTTATTAGCCCCTGTAAATGATTTTTAAAAAAAGGCAGCACGATCGTAATGGTTCGTCTTATTATGTCATAAGCTCCAAAAATGTACATCGGTATAGTTTTACAATGCCGAAAGTCTCGTTTCTCGAGCATTTGGCACGAACTTCTACGCTTCAGGGCTTCGATTCGTCACAAAGTACATAGGTACAATTTGTGTTCGATGCATTATGACATTTACGAAATGTCTAAATTTTGGTGATGACCTGTTTAAATGGGATCCACTCTCGTAGACCCCCATTTACAGTTCATGGACCCCCAATTTTATTTTTGACCCCTGGGGGTCGATATTGACCACTTTGGGAACCTCTGCGATAGAGCCTCAGAGGAGGTTGGCGACCATGTCACCGAGCATATACTTATGCTGAGCCAGTGTTCACGGTTTTCTAAGGGGAATATAGTGAAGTGGGTCCCCGGGTTCTTTTACACAGCAGTTTTATATTGAAAGCCCAATAGCATTATTATATAATCCTTTCCTTACATAGCTTCGGCGTTAAGATCTGATACTACGCTTCCGCAGCAAGCTATCCCTTACCTCGACAAGGTACTTCTAGAGCACATCCCTACACAATCATTCCAAGTCCACTACTCCATTACCAATCTTTACACATGCTCAGGGCACAGAATTTCTCTTAAGATGTAGATTCGAATCCCATTAGTGTCGTGAAAAAAATTGGTATAGTATATTATGTGTATTAAACATTGCATCCGTGGATCGTTTTATGGAATATTTTTAGCTGTTAAAAAAACGTAAAGTATTATATTAGTATATACGAACGGTGCAATCATTGTATGAATGTGTGGCATGCTAAACAGATCATGGCAGAGGGCCTGCTAAATGATAAGCCTGTACAAACAACAATACGTCCATTTCCTCATTATCGTTCGAAATCCGGAACAATTGATTGCGCGCCACCTCATCAGCACCGCCGGAAGCTGCCGACCGCCCCGGAAGCGGCGAGTGAATGACATCGGTCATCCATCAATTACCGTCAACGGGCTGCGCAGCCGTCAACGAGCCTCGTTGACAGGAGAGGTCCCCAACAACGCCGGAGGGGGTGCCGTCGGCCTGTGACTTGATAAGTGAACAGGCCCAGAAGTATCACATATGCTTCGGGAAATTTGATGAAACTGTTTATGCAGCGTTTTATTACAAACACCAGAAATGTTGCCCCCTCATAAAATGACGTATTCGATGAACGATGCAATAGTGTTTGAACATATGTTTGGCTGACAATTAGTTGAATATTTGATTTCATTTTGTACATATATATTTTGATATTAATTTCGAAAGCAAAGCCATTCTAGGAAATATCACATTTCGTGTCGCAAACAACGAATCACTTTCACTGCACTGTTCTTTATTAGATGCAGTCTTTATCACGTTCAATTGTGCTATTCTTTTTTAATTACGTTTGCTGTGCTTAGACGGTGTTATTTTTTTAGGAGGCATTTGAAGTTATTAATGATGTGATTAATAATTTCTAACGCAACTAAATAATAAAATTGGTACTTGTGTCAAGCTGACATAAACTGGAAATTTCTTAGAAGCATCATATTTTGTTATTTTGTAAAAATTCTAAATTTGAAATTCTCGCTGTGAACAACAGAATCATATAATTCGTACATAAAGCATATTTGATAGTTTTATTTAATTAGTTTATGAATGAAAATATTACCCTATCGTCTTGAAATTCGGCACATAACTGCGGAAAAACTTACTGAACCTACGTGCAAAATATCAGCGTTGTATCTTTTAAGATATTCTATAGAGAACCAAAAAATGAAACATACACACACACAATGGCTCTTATTATAGTAGATATCAAAAACTTTACAAAAAAATATCTATAATAAATTTATTGACAGTTGCGATTGTCATAGAGCTTCTCAAAATGTTACACCAGCGCAGTTTTAAAAAAATAGGTTAGCTATCATATGAGTCTTTTAGTTATGCTGAATTGAAGTGTAATTATGATTTTTAAAATTAGATATAATATATCAATAAATTAGTCACTAAAAAGCCACAATTCAAAAAACTACGAATTCAAATTCAATTCGCACGTATGTTTAAAGTAATAAGGTAATTTAACCTTAAATATTATTTTTACAAAAATCTCAATTGTGCAATTTTCCAAATTTTAGAATTTTGAAATTACTCAAGATGAAATGTGACAATTATTGAAAATTCAATTATCTGTAATCAACTATCAATTGATTCCATTCAACAATCTGTTGAATAGCATACTAACACAAGTAATTATACTTGTATCTAAGCCTTTATTCGCTTGCAATTCCAGGGTACTAAAATAACAGTTAACCATAAAACAACCATAAAATATATACCTATAAACTATATTGATGATTTTCCATGCAATTAAATAAATTACAATATATTTTCATATTATAATGTAAAGACACAATGTAACTTTACGTGCAAATCATACGATTTGCTATATTACAAAAGTAATTGGGTAGTAAGTTTGTTTATAATTGTATAGTAACTTGCATGCTTGTTTTCCAATCAGCGATCCTTAAGAAATGAAAAAAACTATTTTTACAGGTTTTATATTATTTTCTAGTTAACACTAAAGTGAATTCCCGAGACGTGCCAAGCCAAAAACACCCGTCCTTAAACACGCTTCCTACGAGGGCTGCTTGCCAATCTGCCTCTTCCCTTGCGGCCTGTTTTGGCCTTTTATTTTATACCTGAGCTTTTTGAGCTACTATTTAAAAAGAATAAAGTAAGCATAACTAAATGGTTTCTAAAGATTTCAAAACTACAAATAATCACACAAAATACGAGACGCTGCATGTGTAGCACACAACAACACAAAGTAATTTTTAATTTATAAAATAATACTGCTACCTTTAAAGTTATGTAAAATTTTATTTAATTATAATATCTTTTTATTAATAAAAAAATTCATTTAAATTCTCCAAGTCCAACGTTAAACTTTTACAAAGTTGAGAAACTAGTCTCGCTGTCGAGGCCTCGCGCTCCTCTCCACGCACTCCGCAGAAAGAAACTAAATTGGATCATCGCATTAACATAAACTCCAGGCAGGTAAGGCCTTAAGCCTGAAGCCTCAGCCCGGGTAATTAGGGGCCGAGCCTCCGCCCGAGGTCCTGAGAGGCCCCCTGTAATCTGCCGGAGGCCCTCCGTGAATCCTAAACAGCTGAGCGGGCCGTCATGGCCGCCGGATGTGGACAGCGGTGACATCTACCGACGCCGCGGGCTGTGATATGAATTTGATATTGAAATTCTTTTGTGTGCTTCTTTTATCATTATTTTTGTTTACTGTATTAAATATGCGGAATCTAGATATTTACATGAATTATTTTGTGCTATGCGTTTTCGCTTGTTGATGATTGTTTAGACTTAGACCGAATTTTATGAACATTATCATATTCAAGTTATCATCATTTCAGTTCATTATCATTATACTAAGTCACTCATTAAGTTTATCGGATATTACATATTAAAAAAGCTAGCTGTAGACCGATTTTACTAAAAATACTTCGTTATTCTATAATACTCTTATGTAATTTAGGCCTACGTCGTGGTAGCAGTGGCTCTCAAACTCTTCTGGCCCACGGACCCCTTTTCATTGTCAAAACTTGCTCACGGACCCCCTTTCATAGTCAAAACTTGCCTACGGCCCCTGGGTGAAAAACTACATAAATTCATATTATAGACTAATAATTGGTGCAAGTATCGACTCTAATGCGTTCCTGTATTAACCTACCTGACTCACCGCGATGCCTGTTATTACATGTATTTTATGCTCCTGTCTATATTTATATTTTACTTAGGACGTAAAAATCGTTAATAATGTATTCATTGTTATTTATTTTAACTTCCATATTAATAAAAATGTGACACAATTTGTTTATTTTATATTAAACCTTGCGCGGATCCCCTGACGTTGTTCAGGGACCCCCAAATCGATTTTAATTTTCTAATCCCAGGGATTACCCTACGGACCCCCTGGGGTCCGTAGGGACCACTTTGAGAAGCACTGATCTAAAGAAACAATATCTGATGATGGTGTCAACATGCAACCAAGAACCGTTATCACCGATCTGTATATTCCAAATATTTATTTCAATACTCTTGTGCGGGTGTTCGCTGTGTATATTTAATTGGACCGTATGAGGTATTGATTCGCACTTAGTATAAACACTAGGTTTTAATTCTCTCTGAACGCCCAAACTAACTCAGTTCATGCAAAGCTCCGAGTAAAGCTTTTAAGGTTCTACCAAGTTGGGGCGAATGATAAGGTAGTCGGCGGTTCTAATGCTTGTTTTATTGACGTTTCTCGTGGGCCTACTCGCAGGGTAATTTGTCAAATCTCACTCTCCCACCCCCATCGACCCCCGGTCGTTCTATTACATCTTAATCGATCATTAGTTACACGGGAGCCGACGCGAAACTTGTGTTTCTTGAAGCATTTTACATTTCTGTATTGATTGATGATTTTATGATTGTTTTGTATTAGCATATTCTGTGTATTTATTCAAAATTTTGTATTAATTTGCATCGTAACCGTAAATTAGTAATGTGCTTGTTTCTAAAGACAGTCGAATGCTTTGAATATAGTAGGTGTGGGGATTTTTTAATACTTAATCACAAATAAAGGTCAAATTCCTCTTGAAAAATGGTGAATTTTTTTAATAAAAAGCAATTTTATACAGCACTGTTTTTTGTAAATTTCCGAATGAAATGTAAATTAATACTTATAATATATACAGCTACTAATGATGGCAAATTTACTTTGTAGTTTGAATAAAGTTTTTTTGTAAAAAAAGTATAATTTACAAAAAAATTATATAATTCTTTGAATAAATATAGTTAACTAAAATCAGCAAAGTAAAAATCAACGTTGTATAAAATTTATAATTCTTTTAAATTATTAGGAACTTGCTACAAATTGAGTAATAATAAGTACTACAGAATGGATGCAAAGAATGAAAGAATTTGCTTCTTACGTTGTTATTAGTGTATTGCTGTTGTTTTTTTTTTTTTTTCGTTGCTGTCCATTGTAAGAGAATAACAATCAAACAATTTGAAGTAATCGATCGAAATTAAGGCTGTATATCTTGGTAAAGCTCTAACGTGTATTTTGTGCTTTAACCTGAAAAAACTTTTTACTAATATAAACAGCCACTAAGCTATGATGTTATTTACTTGCGATTTTTACTGTGTTTTGATAACTCTTCGAAGATATTATGCAGATGCACGTGGGTTATAACTAGAGTCATATTAACTTCGAAGGTTTAGTTTGTAATTGTGTAGTGTTGCAAGAGGTGATAAATACGTGTCGTTAAGAAAGTCAAGTTTACTGCGACTGTTCTTAGGCCCTCGAGCGATTGCTCTGTCCCCAGGTTGTCTGTGTGGGACGGTGGAATGGGGGCAGAGAAGATGTTGAAAATATTTAATTTAATTTCTTTAATCTTGCGTAAATTTTAACTGCGTTTTTATTTATTTTAATTTGTACATATTTTTTATAGAATGTTAAAATATCAGTACTTAATCCTTATTGAGACAATTTGATTATAACGTAGAATAAAAATACACAAAGTTCTGCCATGTTTATAATAATCATAACGAGGCGCATCTAAATCAGGATATTCAGAATAGAAAGTCTATTAAACACCTTGCGTGGATGACAACCAAGGAATGCAAGGAAAGACAAGTGTGGATGGGTATGACCTGAAGTCAGTGGCGAGACACCCACAGTTGATGAAGTCACTGGATGGCTTCTTGAAGCATGTTATCGGAACCATAAAAAAGATAAACCAGGGGGTGTAGCTTCAGTCACTCCCATTTATAGATCAATTCGATCGACTAGTTTGGAAAGTTTCCCTAAATTGTGACGAAATACCTTGTATATAACAAGCAAGGTACCAAACCTATATATGGAAAAAAAAAAAAAAAAAAAAAACTTCTCTACCATTCACTAATATAATAAGCTGAAATCCCAGAAAGCCTTTCAGTGAGTAATACTTAAGTTTTAAATTGAAAACACTGTATTCCTCCCGGATACGTCATAATCGCTAAGTAACTCTGCTAACCACAAACATTGAATTTGTTTTGAAGTTACCGTTTGATGTAATTGCATCCTATTTGGATTCTTAAAAATACGGATCTTTAAATTATGGTTAGACGCCTAATAAATTTCTATGAAATTTAATTTGTTTTAATTGTTGTCAATAATAAATAAAGTGTAATAAACACATATAAATTGGTTGCGGTTACTGATGATACATATACTGAGAATAAAACACAGGGCTTACTCAATAATGCAATTTATATATTTTTATAAAAATTTTATATTTTTTTAACGAATTGTAGCAAATTTAATTAGTGCTCTGCAATGAAAATCTTTAATTTAAGAAATCGTACAAAATGAGTGAATAATACAGACAAATCGGCAATTAATCTATGTGTTTTTTTTTTCCATTATTGAAAGACAGATGGTGGGGGTCGCCATAAAACTGCCACTTTGCAATGAGAAATGGTTCAAGTTCGCACTTAAATAAATAATTAATATTCTGAACAATCCAGAGCAATAGCTCTTACTGTAAGTGTTGTTGGTCCGCGAGAATTACCCCAATACATACTCGAATGAGAATTTTATAGATTTATCGCGTATTTTGTGTCAGAGTCGCGGGACCATAAATAAACTGGGGACTTTGTTATTTATTACAGATTTTCCCTTTGTTCTGCCGAAAGTTAATTAGATTCAAAGGGCCGGATCGATAGCACACAGAGCGCGGAGTGTGTGAAAGTTTATCCATTTCCTCGTTATTTATTCAATCGCAACCTACACCTGAATCAAATTACCTTTAAAAAAAATTAAAAATAAATCTCTGTGAATTTTGAACCATCGATTTTTTTAAAATTAAACTATGAACGTATTATCTGATTTAGTAGATATTAAATTTATGTTCCTAGGTTTTGGCAGCCGTTGTTATTAGATGATTTTTTTTCTCGGGTGTTGAGCTGTTTAAAGTTTTCAGTCCTCCTATATTTTAGTCCCAGAACAGAAACTCTGCACTAGACGCAATTTTTTTTGTTTTAAATTTGATCGTTTAGGGATACGTCCTATAACTTAAATTCAGCAAGAACCTGAAGTTTTCTGCAGTTGGCAGTGTTGAAATTTATTTTTAAGTTATGGATAAATTTACGTAAGTTTTGATAAACTTTTATTTGCACAATTTTATATGATTTTTTTTTAATTTTCTATTGTGTTTATCAAACCAATATAAATAAGTTTTCAAGTAGAAATTTATAGGAGTACATGAAGTGGAGACTTATGTATAGCAGACAGTCGTTCAAAAATACTAACCCAATACTCGATTCATAAATTGCATACGTTAATACACAGAGATGATGTAGTCTTAATACGAATCAAATAAATACAGTCACCGTGCTAGATTTAAGATTTACAATACCATGAACACTGGCTCAGCATGCGTATATGCTCAGTGAATTGATCACCAACCTCCTCTAAGAAGAGGCACTTAATTCATATATATAAAAAGCAGTTTCAAAGTTTAAATAATAATTTAATTCTGTAAGTGCCTAACCGCAAAAATGCACTGATATGAGAACATACTGCGAAGGCAGTGCGAGGAAAAAAAGTCTGCAGCGAAAACAAAAAAACAAGTGAATCACAAAAAATCGATGAGTGCTTCTTTTGTTTTCAGCCGTTCATTTGTTTGCCTGACGCGCTGTTCTCGGAAGTGTACAGGAAACGTTTTTTTACTCCGGCTAAGTATGTAAATCCTCGGTCTGGATAATCCAGGTTTATCTCTGAGATAAGATTTATGCCACGAATATGAATACTCGGGATTCGAACTTAATCGTGCATAAATTTGTGGGTTCATTATTATATTATTGCCCAAAAACCAAGGTTGTATGAACTCTGGTAATTATTTGTAACTCATTTTTTTTTTTTTTTTGAAAAACTCTTTTGAGGTGTATATCAGTTTAAAAAAATATATGATAATCTATACGTATATATATATATATTTTAAGATCTAATGTAAAATTTGACATGGATTACCAATTATTATTTTAGTTTCTTTAAAACACCTTAATATAAATAAATAGAATACTATGTTATTTAATTTACATCAGTAGTATTTAAGGGTCTTGCTACCTAACCTTGCTTGGTCTCCATCTCCCGTCTGCCACAAAAAAGGATCGTTTTACCTAGCGAAATCGTGTCATTTAATTAATTTAATTGTCACATTATTTTTCTATGTCGACAGTTGATTTTTTTACAAAGTATTTAAACAGCTATAAATTATATTTATCTATTTTTTATTATTTAATTAACGTCCATTTTCAGGTTAAAATAAAATCTTGAAGATGTTGAAAAATTGGATAAAATGACGACTTTTCAAAACCAAAGTTTGTTAAAGATTTTTTTTTAATTTTTAAAATAATAAATCGCACAGGGTTTATATTTAATCTTTTGATTGAAATTGAAAATAAGAATTTTAAATGTTTAGGACTCTTAGAACAGGGACATGACGAATCTCCAAATTCCTACACTTCAATCGGAAAAACACATATTTATCATAATAAAAGTAAATTTACAAGAAATAAAAAAATATTTTGTTCGGAAGAAGGGATGTATCTAACTTTTTGCATTTAAATTTTTTTGATTGGTGCTGTTGATTTTTCGCAAAACGGCCCAGAAAATGATCAAAAAAACTCGAGTATGAAACTTAGACCCTTAATCAATATAAACATTAAATGCTGTTAAATATATTTAAAAAATATCGCTAAGACTACTTTGGTGATGAGTTGATTCTGTATAACATCATTGCTTTATTATAGTTTTCAAACTTTTTTATTATTTTATTTATTCAGTATAAGGTACGTATACTAAGATTTTAAATTCCACTTCACGATATAAGCGCATTCCAAGATGACTAGCGCCTCGACTGAACCATAAATATAATAACTTGCAGAGCCTTTTGCCCGCGCGCGTTCGTAATGCAGTTTCCAGGAAATGCGCATTTTTGCATTCCACTTTACGAGAGACTTAACGAAACATCCGCTGCAAACGGCACCAATGCTTACGATATTGCTGCCCGCTCCTTACGCGGCGGTCTGTCAACTTTAACAGGGTGATAACTTTAATGCTTTTGAAGAGTCGTCACGCCATGCACGGGGCTTCTTCACGAATGCTTGTATTTTAATTTCTTTCATGCGGCCGACAAATATGAACAGCAAAATAAATGGAAAAACTACAATCATTATTCGCCAAGTCGGCGAATCGAGTTTGTCGTGGATAAAGTATTAAGATATCAAAATACAAATTTTGAAACGTCAAGGTGCTCTTTGTGATAAATCTCGACAGTGTTATAAGGGTCCCATACTCAAGTTTTTTTAAATCATTTTCAGGTCCGTTTTGCGAAAATTCGACTGCACCAATAAAAAAAAATTAAATGCAAAAAGTTAGATACATCTCTTTTCCGAACAGAATATATTTTTATTTCTTGTAAATTTACTTTTAATATGATAAATATGTGTTTTTCCGATTGAAGTGTAGGAATTTGGAGTTTCGTCATGTCCCTGTTCTAAGAGTCCTAAACATTTAAAATTCTTATTTTCAATCGGAATTGAAATATTTAATATAAAACCCGTGCGATTTATTATTTTAAAAATTAAAAAAAAAAATCTTTAACAAACTTTGGTTTTGAAAAGTCGTCATTTTATCCAATTTTTCAACATCTTCAAGATTTTATTTTACCCTGAAAATGGACGTTAGTTAAATAATAAAAAATAGATGTATATAATTTATAGTTTTTTCAATACTCTATAAAAAAATCAACATTCGACATAGAAAAATAAAGTTACAATTAAATTAATTAAATGACACGGTTTCGCTACGTAAAACAGTCCTTTTTTTGTGGCAGACGGGGGATGGACACCAAGCAAGGTTAGATAGCAAGACCCTTAAAACATTTGATCTTATATATTTTTACGATCGTCATCATCATATATTTTAATGGCTTATTTCGGTGATATTTGAATACAATCATACGATAGTTGCACAATATGCAATATGCACAGAATGCCCTGTCATCGCCCGGAGCATGACTGGCATGGAAAGCAGGGGAAGGGAAGGCCCCACCCCGTTCTCCCCTAACCTATCCTCCCCTAAGCACATTGTCCGCCACGACGCTCGAAGCCCTTCAGGCGCCGGGATGCGCTTTTGACAGAACCACCGTGAGCAAAGTTTGCAAAACTTACTTAAATATAATGATCACACGAAAACGTACTTATTCACTGCTGAATATATTCTACAAAATATACCATGGTGCAAATTTAATACAAAACAAAACTTTTACTATGTTTTCTCAGTTTCTACAAGCATTTTTTAAATTTATATTAGATAAATATAAAAATTATTAATATGCTAAAACGCTTTTTCATTAAGTGCCTCTTCTCATCAAGCGACTACTTCACCGAGCATATACTCATGCTGAGGCAGTGTTCATGGTTTTCTAAGGGGAATATAGTGTAGGGGGGGGGCCTGCGTTCTTCTACGCCGCAGTTTTAAGCATAATTACATAATATTTTCCTTTACTAATATAATGAAGCACATTAGTTCACACATAGAAGATGATTTAAAGAAATTCTCAGAAAAATATCATCGTGATTTGTGTGGGATTTGAACCCACATCCTTAGGCCTACATGGCCGGTATACTAACCCTTGTACTAACGAACCACATCCATTAATCGAGTATTTTTAACAATTATACTCTACATATGAACGAATGTGGCCAGGCCAACCAATATTTAATACCAATACTAATGTGCTTAATTATATTAGTAAATAATATAAACCTGTAATAGGTAATAAATACGCATTTGATTCCAAAAATAAACATACATAATCTTTTCCTTACAAAGCTCTGGCGTTTAGATCAAATACTCCTTCAACAGCATGCTACATAAACAATCGGTACTTCCAGAGCACATTCCTCCACAATCACTACTCTATTGCCGATCCTTTACACACGCTCAGGGTACAGAATGGCAGCCATGCACAAGCAACAGAATGGGGAGAGCGGGGAGGTTAAACGCTATGTAAATAAAATATGTAAAATTATTGAACACAGGCAGTTTAAAAATAGGTATTTATTATAAGTACTACTAGTGTTGACGAATAATAGGGATTCTATGCAAACGTATTTTGCAACTGCATGGCAAGTATTGCACGCCATCGCTATTTTTATACAAGTGTGGGTTCGAATCCCGCGCGTGTGCGAATTTTAATGCGGCCGCGTGAGGAGGCGGGGTAGAGGAAGTGACTCGACTTGTTTGAATTCATAAGTGGCATCGTCATTGTTAGCGTGCACCGAGCTCCTCGCCGATTACCATGCAGTGCGTACACGCTGCAGCGCTGCAGACTGCGTGCCTATTTAGAAAAATGCACAACTTAATAATAGGCGTGACGACAGTATCAAAGAATCAAAGAAATAATTATTTTAAGGGAAAATACATATTAAAAGGATTTAAAAAACTGATTTAGTTTTATTTAAAAATCTAAGATTAATAAGATTTTCAACAAATTAAAAGGTTAAAATTCTGCAATCGGCCATTTTGACTGAAACACCAATCACAGCGCATGACGTCATACCACCGTAAACAACTCTATGGTATTCAAATTGGTCTATGGTTTTCAATGCAAACACAATGACACGCCAGTTGAAATGTTAGTTAATGACGTCAGAGCGGACGCGATGACGTCACGCCTCGCGATGTCGCGTTTTCGCGCACTTTTGAAAAAATATTATAAAAATGGCTTTAAACATCGTTAAACTCTAGTTTTTTACCGAAATAAAGTTTTTTTCGTAAATAGTAAACGTGTACCCCCATTATGGAAGAGGATTTGAAAATCTTTCGTCATGCCTATTTATATTACATGTCGATTTTTTTATTAAACGTCAATCAGATGCGTATTTATTACCCATTACGGGTTTATTATATGATTAGGCACATTAGTTCGTACATAGAAGAAGGTTTTAAAGAAACTCTCAGAAAAATATCATCGTGATTCGTGTGGGATTTGAACCCACATCCCCTGGCTTACATGGCCGGTGTACTAACCATTTGCACATTGGCACATTGGTTGGCCTGGTCACATTGGTTCATATGTAAAGTATGATTGTTAAAAATTCTCGATAAACGGAAGTGATTCGTTAGTACAAGGGTTAGTACACCGGCCATGTAAGCCAGGGGATGTGGGTTCAAATCCCACACAAATCACGATGATATTTTTCTGAGAGTTTCTTTAAAATCATCTTCTATGTAGGAACTAATGTGCCTAATCATATTAGTAATAAATTTATATTATAATAATCCAGCGTTCTTTCCTCAGAGGAGGTTGGTGACCGTTTCACTGAGCATATATTATATGAAATTCAATATTTTTGACAGAGAGTACTTGGTGGAATTCCATTGTAATATTTTTGAGTAAAATACTTGAGTGATTTTCCACATGTTCGTTTTTATTTGTGACTGGTTTCGCCAACCTTTCACGTTTACGTTTCACGCATTATCAAACACTCTGTTTGATAATGCCAACGTGAAAAGTTGGCGAAACCGGTCACAAATAAAAACGAACATGTGGAAAATCACTCAAGTATTTTACTCAAAAATATTCATATATTATATGGTATTTGTTCCCCGCTCCCCTCTCTTTTTTTTAGTTTTATTTCTTTGGGCATTCTGTGAAAGACTCTTCACGTGTGTCGTTGTCAATCCATGGTATTTTAAATATTATTCTATAAAGCCACGTTTCAAACGTCTAGATTTTTCAAGTGTTCAGACCTAAACTCTATAAAGAATATACATAGAATATTCATTAAGATCCTTAAAGTTGAGATTATAAATATTTCATTTAAATTTGACTCTAAGTTCATTTAAATTGGTATTTTAGTTGGTTATGGCAAATGTTGCTATTACTATATAGTTGATTTGATTTTTAGGGTGTTTTAAGTTTTTGGTACTCCGACGTTTCTATAGGGAGTCTGACGTTTTGTCGATTGAGGCGATTGAAATTATCAATGGTCCCAGCACGGGGACCAAAACACCCAAGAAATCAAATCGATTTATTTGATTGATCAATAAAAAAGATTCCTCGGTCCGCCCTCCATCTCCATCCAACTATAAATTAACGTGAACAAAAAAATATTTGCCTATTCTTTGATTATATTTGCAGTACTTTAAACTTCAGAATATAGTTTAGAAATAATTTTCCGTTTAATTTATTGTAGAATGCTCGATAGCCTTGTTGATAAAACACAGGATTTCCATCCGGAAGACTCGAGTGCGTACCCGTGTAGCGTCAAGTTATTCCGACTGGTAGAGTCATCAAACAAAATTTACATTTAGTATTCCTACTAAGTAAAAATATCATTAATGACTGGGTTTTTTTAATTGAAATATAAAAAAATAATATATAGGTTTTGAAATTTAGACACAAAATAATTTATACTGCACACACCATTTACTCAATTATATACCGTTGAAAAAAAAAAAAAGAATCACACTTCATACATTATTACAATTACACGTATATTATTATTTCAATGAAAAACGAACTGTAGCAGGTATCTTTTGAAAAATGACGTTTTAACATTATTGTGTATTTATTCTATAATATTATATAACCTAATAGTAGCATTTTCTTTTAAGATGGAAATTATTTAATCAATTCGGACCATATTTAATCAATTAAAAATATCCTTAGTTTTAATTGTTTTTCTTATATACTCTAGATTTATTTATTTCTTAATTATTATACATTAAATAGTTTCTTAGCAGGTGTAGTCATCATGCAAACAGATGTTACAAAATACATAAAAATCGCACAAAAAATCATGGATATTAACTTTTACGTGTGTATTTCCATAATGCTTGTCCCGACGTCTCGCTTTTAGTAATCTTGGCATTATGTGCACAAAAAGAAAGCCGTCATAATCAGCGCATGTTTGCAGTCGGCTTGCAATTCTAAACATCTGGGTGACTCGGTGCAATTCAAAAGTCTCGAGTGTCGCGCGATCTGCATACAAAGGGCCGGGGGGCTCGGAGAGGCGCGGGGGCGGTCGCTCGCTGGGGGACAAATACTTTCAAAACTGCATGCTTTGAGTCTTCAAAAATAGATCATCATGAAAAACAAAAAATATATATACATTCATTATTCATGCAACAACACCGGCAAGCTGTCGCTAAAGCGACGCCGGCGTGTTTAATGTCTATTGAAATTAAAGTCAGCGTAGTGTATGTGTCGACTGTACAAACTACCCGAACCGATTTTTAAATTTTTTTTTAAATTTTTATAAATCTGTTTTTATCAATTAATCTGTTTTTAGTAATAAAAAAAATATTTTTATTAATATATTTGATATTAATTGAATATGTGGTCACTGCACTCAAGTGCATTAGCGGCGGCTGGTCACACGCATGCACTTTTATTAGAGGCTGATATTTATGCTGTGTCTTATGTCACTGCAGTCACTGATAATGGCGACGTGCACAGCATACCGGGTGCAATGGCCCCGTAGATCATTTATTTTACGACTTATTTATATTCAAAACCAAACCAGACATCAAATCATGGCATTAAAACCCAAACAGCATTTCTATACAGTACAGTAAAACCTCGATGTGACGCACCAATTGGGGAGAGGCGGTGTCCGTTAAAGCCGAAAGTCCGTTATATAAAAATGGGTTTAAAATAAACCAAAAAACTTTTTTTTGGAAATACACTGTATGTACATATTTAGATATAAATAAAAAAAATACTAAACACAAATAAAATTCGATTTGATTGTTTTCGGATTTCGGACGAGTGCGTCGTGAAGTATCCTACTAAAAAAAGAGTCAACTTTTGTTTGCATTTTTGAAGTTTGCTACTTTTTTTATAATTAACTAATGAAAAAAAAAATTAAAAATAACGAAAAAAAAATTAATTTTTTTACATTTTCGCATTTAAAACGTTTTTATTATTTTTTTTACATTTTACCGGATTTTTTTCCGTTATATCCGAAATCCGTTAAACAGGGGTCCGTTATAGCGAGATTTTACTGTTATAATAATTTTTTTTGTATAGCAAACTGAAAATATACAAATATGATGTATTTAGATATTTGCAATGAATAGAAGTAACACTTTAGGCTGGGACCATACCCTAGTCTTAGTTTATCATATTAAAATAAATTTTACTAAACAAGAGCCAGGGAAGTACGAGTCTCTTTATCTATATATATATATATATATATATATATGGTATATATATATATATTTAGTTTTAAAGCATTCACCCAGCTGTGAATCACTTTGAATACAAGGCAAAGTTCAGTATAAAAATCAGCAGCAGTACTGTAGTTGCACGATAGCGCCTGTCAGTCAGCGTGTCACTCGGATAATGATAAATCAGCAACGGTGACGTCACACTGAGATAGCATGCGGTCATGCACATCAGGTGGAGGATCAATGTCTGACTTCTGGTTTTATTGTCAAGTATTAACAAACAAACAGATCGCTACATTGTTGCAAGCAAATCCATTATATACAGTTGTCAATCTGCTCGCTCATTATGAAAATCCTCACCGTTATAAGAATAGCTTCAAAATTGTTATAAAATAACTGATAGTAAATCGTCAAACGCGTGAAAATGTGGATCTATGGGATTCTTCATTTCAGGAGAATACTGTCATTGGTGATTTTATTCGACTGCCATAATTATTTACACAATCCACACGAAAAGCTAAACATGGCGATATCACTTTAATATGTAATATTCATAGCCACGGTGACCTTAATGGGGAACAAACACGAAAGTTGGACCCTAATAATTACGCTTTTCCACTATTGTGGACATTAAAAGAAAACAGAAATTTGTAGTCACGGAAAACAAAGTCATATAAAATATTTCCACTTTGTTAGTTTATAATCAAGATGGCATATTTAAGTGTAATGGGGGCGAGTGTATATATAATATTTTTTTGTGTATATTATTACTTTGTAATAATTATGGAAAAGTGGCACGCAAATTCAGTGGAATTATTTTTAAAATATGTATAATACATTTTAATTTTTCAATTATCAAATTTGTATCCAATTATTATAATACAGACGATATCGCGAAATTTAAAAATAAATTTTCTTGTCAATGAAGCTAATTTTAATACAACACATTGTTAGGTAATCGATTCGAATTCGAAATCACTGTAAATTAGCGAAAACATGAACATAGTTTTTTTAAATATTATGATAATCGATATCATAGTTTTTTAATATTTGCATGTCATTTTAATGTGGCTGTTATAAGTGTTTTTAACCGCAAATTTTTTCAATCCGTAGTAAAATGAATCCGCAATCAACGTAGACGTGGCATTTTGAAATGCTCGGTATAATATATTGCACTCAACGCCGAGTCAATCTCAAAGCAGACAGTGCAGCCTTGGTTTCTTTTATTTAATCGAGTTTCATGTATTGGCGCTGTTGTGTCGGTAGTAAAGGCGTTGTTCTCATGAAAAATGCATCGTTAAACTGTCTCTCTTATCTCAGAATGTGCAAACAGGAAGATAAGCTGACCATGCGTTCAGATTCGACCGGTCCAGTGCGCTATTTAGGCCTACGCGAATGGCCGGGCACTCGCGTGGGACCATAAAACCCGTATGGGACTTCAAATTAAAATCGAGGGGATATTCTCCCTTAGACGTGTCACCCTAGACGTGGTTGCAATAGAGATCACTGCCCGCAGTTTATAGACAACAATACTATTGAAAAATAATTATTTTTATATCATTTATCCCATGAGCATTTTAATCTAGAGTTTATAAACACCATACTACACTACAAGTGTAGGAAGCTGTAAATAAAAGGGGTATAGCAGTATTTTCTTTACAGCAACTAGAGCTTTCTATTCATAGATATATAAACTAATTCCTTTGATTTTTTAAAGATATAAAAAAATATTTGTACCGACATATTCAATCTTGTCGAGGGACAAGGCATTTGATTCGTGAAGATCCGTTATTATAATGATAAATGTAACATTGTATTTTTGTCTACACATTGAGTTTATTTAAATTATTTGCATTACTAGTTTCGACCCGATACACTGGGTCATCATCAGATGCTTAACTAAATGACCCAGTGTATCGGGTTGAAACTAGTAATGCAGATAATTTAAATAAACTCTATGTGAAGACAAAAATACAAAGTTACTTTTATCATTACGAGACATATTCAATGTCTCTACATATCATCTAAGGTCAAATTAAAACAGGCATGAGCTCAATGGCAAGTACAAGTATTAAAGGGAGACCTCTCAATCAAGAATGGATGATCAAACCACTGTACCAACACACTAACCAATCATTGCACTCTTATCTCGCGCGATTTATGCTTGCGCAAATAATCAGATATTGTCTTTATTGATTGATATTTTGATTGTTTTTTTAAATAAGAGTTTTCGAAGAGGATTCGAGGTCAGTAAATTTCTGACGGTGAGGATCCTTGGTTCATCGTCTGCGGGACGTGTCACCCTAAAGACGGGCATAAAACGGGGCCCACGAGGCCTGGCCCTCGGCCAAGCGTCCGGCCTGCTCGTTGTGATGCTTCTTTTATATCTTCGTTTAAAAAAAGGTTTTATCGCTGGTAATCTCGCGAGAGGTTTCCGCCACCTCTTTCTCGAGGCTTATTATTAAATTTATTATGTGTGCTTTAAGGGCGATATCGCTCTGACAAATCTATCAAGCGAAAAGATTTATTAATATTCGATATCAGATTATTTCATAATGTATTTTGCTGTGTGGATCTGCTTTTTGGTTTTAAATTATAAAATGTATATTGAATTTATAATAAGCGGTAATAGTTGTACGCTCGATTACTAATTATGAAACCTTATATTTCTTATAATCGATGTATTGTTATGATCAAATTAAGTTACTGACTTTTTATTTTCTCCAGCCTTCTATCTAAATCAGTGTAGTATTTGTTAATTTATAAATCATCGACAGTAGATTATCACCATTAGCGTATAGGGGTCCAATTTCCTTTATGTGGTATTCAATAATTTAATTATTACTTATAATACAATTTGAGGTCTAAATCTTAATCTGCCTATATTAATTAAACCGTTGATGTTCATTAAAGTACTAATTTGTGACTCATGTAGAAAAACATACGAAAACGAAAACGCAAAAAAAGTTATGTGCAAGCATGAAATAATTAACATGAATTAAGTATCAATCTCATAAAAAATATTATTTATCACTCTTTATGAAAGACAAAGAGAATTTATATGCAGTAAAAATAAACGTGCATTTGTGTAAAATACCAATTATATTCGTGAATGTTAATTAATAGCGTTAAAAAAATAAACAGAAGAAACGTATATTTGAAGTAATTATTTTAAAAATAACATCAAAATAATTCCTTAGTACTATGTAGTAAGTACAATTGATATAACATTATTAATTTTAATAAATTGTTAATAAATAACCATTCCTTTTGGTCTGTTTTATTGAAAAATAGATCAAAAGCGATATAACTCATGCTTTTTAAATTTAAAATAAATTCAGCTTTATTTTTAGCTACAGATAAACACATACTTCCGGAGATATTCCATCATATACGAAATAAATTGAATCTGACGCCATATCTCTCCTGGATCATTTTTCAGAGCTGCTCGCTCAGAGATTGCACCCCTCGCCCGGTAGGTTTAATACTGCGGGGGTGGAGTCGTGTTTTCGCTTTTAACTGTTATTTTTGAGTGGGGGTTGTTAAACGTGATAAATCCAGAATGTTCCGGAACGCTGGCCAAATAGCCGCCGGCAAGGGGTAGACTTCTCTAATAGCTGGGTTCGCTTTCTATAGACTTGGGAATTACGAGCATGAAGAGAATACAAATATATGTTTTTTCTGACTACGTACTTGCATTCATTTTGTATACCCACTGGATGCACAAACACTTTTTTTTCTTTAAACTAACTGCAGGTTTAAACTTTTTCATTACTCCTTTCGTGTTCTGTTAACTTTTATATGAATCGATAAATTCTCATAGTAGATTACTATTTACCTTGCAGTATGTCGATATATTTGTACAGCTTCTTTTATTATTTAAAAAATATATATATTTAACATTTAAGATAATTGAAACCGTTTTTTGACTTGCGTTATTAGTAATGAACGCAAATAATGTTAAAACTAAAACTAACTAAACCGAAATGTGTTGAAATTGTTTATCATCTTAAAATATTTATTTTTTACGTCATTTTGTAATACTTCAAAAGTATTTTTAAAATGAAAATTGTACATAATAATATTTAATATTTTTGACAAAAAGTATTTGGTGAAATTTAATTATAATATTAAGTATTTCAATGTTATGTGGTATTCGAGTGTTTTTAAGGATATTACTGATTTCGCCAATATGCTTGATTGCTACTCTATTCGAGAGCATCTAATATAAACGAGTAAGAATTACACTACCCATTTTTTTTTTACAAAACCATTGAATTATTAATTTATTTCTCCAAATATGACGATAAAATAATTAGTCTCCAAGTTTCGGATAATCCAATAAAATTAAGGAATAATTGAGACTAACAAGATTGTTTAAATATATGGAAATCAAATGGTTTCTTTGATTATAACAAACCCACAGTATTATAGTACAAGTCAAATAAAAAAAGTTTAAATTTCTTTATTAAATCGATTCCCAGGGATCACGGAGAAAAGCAAGAGAGTTTCCAGCCAATATCTGGTATTCTGTAATATTCCATTCTAAATCTCTAGGGCAATAAAAGTGCATTAACTTCTAAATTCAGATTTCTCTTTTAGCATCGAAAAGAGATATGAAATTGGAAGTGTCCCAACTCCCTTCCCCTCTTCCGATATTAAAAAGCATCTACTTTTTGAGGATATGCCAAAAATATGCGCCGCGACTTCCAAATACTCCAGACACAAGGCAAATTTCGTTTCATAAAAATGAAAGTGCTTACATAATTACAAGTATAATTACAATAATATGGTTAAATTTTAAATATTAAAAAATCCGCACGGGAGCTTTGATATTTGTTATTTCATATTCAGTAATGGCTTAATATAAAAGCACAAAATTTAAAATTAACGCAATATATAGTATTCATGAATTTTTAAGAAATTATCGTAGTTCTGTATTTTTTACTAATTTATTTTCAATGAATAAAAGTACTAACTACAAGTAACATTAAATTAGTGTTTTTGAACTATTGATATGTTTTCACCCATAAGAATGGGCCTATAAAGCAAAACTACATAGTTTCAAATTCTCAAAAAGATTTTACTAAGATTTCACACTCATCTCATATTTATTAGATTCTACAACCACAGATTATACTCGCCATCAAAATAAATGTAAATATCGTTAAATCAGTAATCTTGTCTAGAATGAAAGCAGAAAACTTCGAATCCATAAATAATTAATGTTTCCAAAATAACTGAGAACGAAAAGCTGTGTTTTTGCATGAATTAATTTGTCACGGTGTATTCAAAATATTGCTACAAGTAACTTGTATTGTATTATATTAAATTACGTTTTCATAAATTTTCTTTAGCAAACAAAAAAAAATATTTTTAGTAAAATATATAAATTCATATTTCAGACTTAATCTTGATCCAAATTTATGTAAATAATGATTTATAATATATTTATAGTTGGGAAAATGTATAGATCTATCAAAAGAGACCTTTTCAGTTTCAATTTTGGGTAAACAAAATTCACATAAATCTTTCAAAGCAACATGAAAGTTTTTGTGAAAAACGTGGGATTGCATTTTCATATTATTCAGGATTTTTTGGTCGGATGACCTTGGGTTCTATTTGCTCACTCCCTCCAATATTTTATTTCCCGCCATGTCCTTTCACCCCATGTCCAATAATTCACCCTCCATATAAATTGTAACCAAGTGCTCGGCTAAACTCGCATTTTTGAACAATTGTGGTAAAGGAGATATTAATCTATGAAGTATTCATTAATCCATGGGTTTTAAAAGTAATATATATTTAAATCTCAAAATATTATCGAGATAAATATATTTAAATAAATCTATTTCAATCTGTGTTTTTCACTACTTTTTATGTATAAAACCATGCGACACTTAAATTTTTTTTTTCTATTTTTACTCACTGTACTTCAACAGTTCAATGTTAACTATATAAATTATAAATAATATAACATTACAACAAATTATTATCTACAAAAGTTTTCACAAATTAATGTTTAACCCAGATAAGCCTATTCACCAAACTAATTTCGTAAAATAATACCTAGGGAACTCAGCTTTATTCAACTATTATCCATTAATTATGAAATATAATATGTATTTTAAACTCCCAAATCCCGCAAAACAATGGGAGTGGATTAATCCCAGACTCTCTCCGATATGGGTTCCACGCTCTCTAAGTGTTTTTTGCCCCCAGGTTTTCTCGGTAGGTGGTTCAGTAGACCGAAAAGATTAAGGGGATGGTGCCAGACGAGAGTTCACTGACCAACCCTGTAGTTTGTACTTTGCCTTATATTTGCTTTAGTCTCGTACTTAAAACAAGACTTGGACGTGACAACAGCGCGAGCTAGACAAAAACGTATACGAGTTTTTACAAAGGGGGCTTCTTAAACTTTAGAAGCTTGTGAATTTTTTAATTATATTTTATATTATAATATTCTGCGGTACGTTTTTTTTTTCATTTTACTTTTTATAAAAGAATCATTGAATAAAAACTTGAAAATGAAAACGTGTTTTTGAGAGGTGCACAACATCAGTGTATGAAGTGACAAGTACAAAATATGATACAGTTCGTTACGTCTATAGTTTTGTGAAAAACTTATATTATTGATATTAAAATTATTACAAGTTAAATATTGTATTTCTAATATTTTTTTTCTTCATTAATTAACAATCGGATGTTAAGAGCTACTGCGGTCACATAAATATCCAAAACAGCGCGCAGTACGCTTTAGTAAGCGCATTATCGCAAGGATGGCACTTGGCGTAAATCTAACGGCGACAAGGCTTAGGAAGCCTTACCCTGGAGACGTCCCACCCCCGGCACTCACGGCAGGAAGCGTCTGCTCGGGCGTGTGCTGCACATCGGGGCGAGTGTGTGCAAGATAGACCCGCGCGGGGGTGAACATTTACATACTGTGCGCTTATCGTGAGGCTAACTTTTTTGATTGATAATGATTTAGTACATTTTTTTAAATATTGACTCTTAGAAAAATATCATCGTGATTTGTGTGGAATATGAACCCACACCCCCAAGCTTACATGGCCGGTGCATTACTAATTATACCAACGAATCACTGGTACTAACCAATAATTTTTAACAGTCATATCCTATAAATGAACCGACGTACTTATTATGCCAATTAAATATTATCTTTTTTTAAACTGTAAGCTTTCAGCAATTTTCAGGACTCACTATTAACCCCTATTATTTACACGCAAAAAAATTTATCAAAGTTTTTTTAAAAACATTATTTTGGATGGTAAGTAAAAAAAAATTTCTGCGTTAAATATTTGGTGTCATTATTATTAACAGTTATGAAGATTTCCAAAGTATTTTTTTAATATTCAGAATAATATATTTAAATAATATAACTAAGTGAGGTCTCACTGTCTATTTTTATTTAAAATTTAACTGTATATATTGATTTTTGTGAAGACCGTCACAGTAAGTACGTAGTAACGATTTTGCGTACACAGGTTTTATTTTTGATTGATATGATTTAGTGGATTTTTTAAAATATTGAAAAATGATCAAAAAAACTCTGTGGGATTCGAACCCACATCCCCAAGCTTACATGGCCGGTACATTCATCATTTTTCAATTTTTGAAAAAAATGTACTTAATCATATCAATCTAATATTTAACATTTTCGTATTTACTTTGTCAACTGTAGAATATTGAAAAGACGAAAAAGATAATAATTAATAAATAGTTTGTAAGCACAAATAATTTATCTATATTAATTTAGATGTAGTTTTTATTTAGTTTACATTTTTTACAAGTCTGTGTGTTATCTCGTGTCTTGAATTAGTATTTGGTGACATTTGTATTATTGGGTCAGTGCTTTCGTGAAAGCAGTCGCTGCAGCGATTAGAGAACATAAAGGTGTGGCTCGCATTAACGTGCCTCTGCCTTCAGGTGAGCTGGCAGCTCTTGATGCGATTATAATTGACATGATTGATAACGACATCCACGAACTCATTTACTTTATATCATACCAAGATTTTTTTTACTGTATAATATAAGTAAGTACACAAAGAAATCGGTGAATCCAATTGAATGAGTCATACAATTTCTATTTTATTTATATAATAAATATCAGTACCTCTCTGTTGACAGTTGTAGTTGCTACGATACAAAGTGTCTTTAAAAAATTGTGATGAAATTATTTATATATATATAGCGTTTTTTCTAAAATGCTTTTGTACAGTGAGTCAACATTTGCGAAGTAATTTTAAATTTCTACAAATGTATAAAAAGCAATCATACTACATTTAGCAAATTTCTTAATATTAATATCACTTTCCTCAAAAGAAAACATTATAAAGATATTTAAAATTTAATATCTCTTTTGTTTAACGTATTTACCTGGCAAAGTTATTTTTGATGTTAATATTTTCATCTTTTGTATAAAATATAATTAAATTACATCTAACGGTATGTGCAAGATTCAATAATTTTCTTTGCTCTTGTGAATTTTCCGAGACGTCTATCTTCCCATCGTATAATTACGAGGAGAAATAAACTTCAACTAAACCTCTCCAAGATACCTTCCAAAAACCAATTTCCGTTTTGCGTTGAAATCAATGAGCTGTGGCATTCAGTGAAGGGGTGGTACGTTTCTTTAGTGATATGAGATTTCACAGGAATGAAGCGTCTTCCTCTGCTGTAACTCACTGAAAAATTGTATGCGAAGTCTTCTGAGATATTATTTATAAGCATTCTTGAAAATAGCTTTGGATGAGGGATTTTCAGAAATCGAAATACAACGATTTCAATATGTATTCTCCTCTTTTATGAAAATTAATTTTACGTTTAATATATTTACATAGATACTTTAAAAGATATATTTATTGTTTGTGAAAACACTTCTATTTAAATATATTTGCGGCAACTCTTAGGAGTACCACGTGTTTTCGTAAAATAACTTTGTTAAAGATATTTCTAGAATTCACTTAAGATGATTTCAAAATACGACTTTTCTTACAAATGAGAACCTTTTCGTACTAATATAGAACAAACAATTTAATTCAATTTATCTGAATTCTTAGAATTTTGATATTGTTTTCATGATTTGTTTCTGTGAAGTACTTTGTAAAAACACTTATAAATATTGGTTGGTTTTTGTTTTTCATTTAGGGACTATTATATTTTTTCCACATATTTCCGCCTGAACATTTGAAAGTGTTGATGTGGTATACTTCAGTAAAAAAATTAACTTATTTGCATTTTGAACATTTTTTCTCATGTATAATCAAAAAACTACTATTCTCAGCACGAAGGCAGAGCGTAAGACTACAAAAAAAAAGATTCGATACACAAAGATACTTAATAGTTTATTTGTAGGTAGTCACGTGCGCAATTTCATATGAAACATCTTTCAATTCTCAGTCCTCGGTTGCCACAATATCTTTATTTTCCTCGTAGATTCACATGCCCGTTGGTTTCCGCTCTTACGGGGAATGGTTTCCTCTAGACTCGTAACAAAGGATTCGCAGACGTTCGTTCGGTGGTAAATTGTGTTTACAGTATCTCATTTCCTTTTGCAGATCACACTGGCGAAGATACACGTAGACACATCCTCCACACCTGAAAAAATGGATTGCTTTTTAAATGGGATTTTTTGTGAGTTTTGGCTTGTTTTATTTATGCCTTCAATTTGGTTATTTTATATAAAGTAGAACTTTTGAAAGCTTTTGTAATAACTATATTGTAGTTCAGTAGTTATCTCTCCTGTCTGACCATTCTCCATTTCCTTGTTTCTCGTGTTAGTGATAGATAGTACTCGTTAAAACGGCTTGAATATCTGCTGCTCATAAAATATAAATAAATATTATTATTTGTAGGGCTTGGCTTAAAAGCAATAAAATTACATTCATAGTGAAATAAATTAAATTTTTAAGAATTGATGTTAAATTCTTGATAAAAACATAAGGTTTTTCATTAATAAGTAATAGCTCAACAGCATGCACATGCACAAGCAAAGAAGCCTTATTTAAATATTTATGAATTTTTAATTGATATGTACCTGTTAAAAATATTTGAGAAGACCTGTAAGAATGAAAATGTTTCCGTTTTTACTAAAATACACAGCACACTATCAACCAATCATAATGATTAAAATAAATAATGAATATCTTGTCTAAACTTGAATATATAACAGAAGTATCGTTATTTCATAAATGTAATGTAAATGAGATGTTATTCTCATTGGTTGAACACAAAAGTAAATTGTTGATAAAATATTTTTTTTATCGTTTTGATCTATTATCAGCCTACCGAAATAGCCATAATAAACATGTTATTTAAAATTGAATTATTAAAAAGATCTCATATAAATTTTAACATAAACCATTTCAAAGCAGTCAGTCTTATAAGATTGAAATTGAAAGATTTGTTAAAATTAATGCATTGAATATTCAAAGCGCAGTAAAAACCATTTGTTCCTTGAGCTAAAAATAAACCAGTTTTCATTTGATAATGGTTCAATGTGGCAACACTAACATTTATTTTTATCTTTAATGCTTTTAAACTGTCTTCGTTATCTGCTTATAATTTCCCGTTTGCGACCAAAACTGGGTCATTCCACTCTGGATAATATGAATGAAATTTTAAGGCGTGCTTTGCGCCAGGGTCTATTTTAAAATAGCCCAGGGGATGATTCTGTCTCCCCATATGATGGATGGATCTAGGAAGGGATGCTAATTATCGTGCAGGGGTTGCGTCTCCTCAAACAACCCTTATTTCTGAAAAGTCAACCGTGAAAACCAGCTGAAAATCAGATACAGATTGCTTCATTATGGTTCGAAAGTTTTGAAGGATAATTTGCTTGGCGTTTTGGTAAATAGAAAGTCACGATTTTAGCATGCACGTTGTTTTTGTAATTAACACACAGTCAAAAGTGTTATTTCAATAATAATTTTTCAATTTATTAACAGCATAACTTTAATTGATAAAAATTTTTATATTAAAATAGCCATGTTATTAGAAGCAAGTAGCTTCATGTTTGAGAAGGTTTCTTTAAAATATCATATTTAATACAACAAAAAATAGTCAATGAAGCGAGTTCTTTAAAAATGAAAGTCTAGTTTAAATATCACCAATAATAAATATAATTATGTTTTGGAAATAATTCAATAAAACGGCAATCTTTTTAAAATGATATCGTGATATTTTATAAAACCGCTGAAAATATGTAAAATCATCATGATTGGATGGTAAATCTTTTGAAATGCTTCATTAATTTCCGTTGGCACTATCAGACATCCATCGGCCGTAAAAAATGTGACATCGGAAATTAGACCGGTGAAGTGCCGAGTTTAAGGCTTCAATCGCTCTCAAAGGCTCGACAAAATGATTTTTTTTCCATAAAAATATTGATAAAAAACCATTATTTGGTTTAATATTCAAACAGTTAGCAAAAAATGATGGTTTATACATTTTTTAAGGTAAATTATTATCATTGACAACTATAAGCCGACATATTAATATGCAGATTAACATTTATAATTATTTCATAGTCAATATATTAAAATCTAAATAATGTTTCTGTGCTTATGAACATTTTGCTACATAAATATTGACAAAATAACGGTTGAATGGTTGGCAAAATTGCAAACCGATAATAAACTTGAATAAATTAAACGAAAGCCGCACCTGATGAAGGTTTTTTTATGATATCCCTCTATAAAACCATAAAAGTAGTGGCGCTTTCAATATATTTTTTATCATAAATATAATTTTATTTTTATATTATCTGAAAAGAAATATTCTGATAAAATAAATAAAGCTAATATTAATCATATGACTGTTTGTGTTTATATTAAAGCGTCAGTTACCACAAATAAATAACCATAATCTCTAATAAATTTAGTGTATTGGTATTAACATTGACAGGTGTAGTAGTAATTTAGGGACGAATTTACTGAAATTGCAAATATATTAAATTCCCATCACACCATCCTTTAGATCTGATAAGGGTTAAAGGTGAATCCAGGTATATCTAATAACTTCAAACTCAAATTAGTGGTAAATTTTACAAGTTTGATTACCGAAATTCCAGCTGTACCGTTTCACCGTATAATTAATAATACATATTTGTATATTTTATTTGGCGTCCGCGACACATGGCAATATAAAACCTTTATATCCATTTATATATTGTATTTGCGATATGAAAATATTTGCACGAGACTAATACACGCAATGCTCAAAATTGCACGTATTCGTAGACCCATAAAATCCATAAATATAATTCAATAGACACGGCGAGTGCAGTAAAGTGGGGTCTGTTAGTGTAGTGAAACCGAATTGAACAAGCAAAACATGTGCGGCGACAACTTGTCAAGCCCGTAATGGGATTGAAAAATCTACTTGAAATTCGTGTTTTGGTTTCAAGTTTAATACTTGAGAAAATCAAAAATACTGCATTCAATACCGAGAAACATATTTTTGAAATTTATTAGAAATCTTTAGTCATAACAAGGGTAGTACTAGATATAAAAAATGCTAAGAAAACACAGTATAGTCAGTTTAAAAATAATATATGTTCCGGATATTTTTACCTCATTATAAAACTTTATTTAAAATTAAAATTTATACTTTCATTTTAAAGATTCAAAGCTTTTATTAGTTATATCAACCGTGTTATGCGATCATTTGATACACCAAGTCCACGTAAGCATTGGTTTACATCATGATCCGCTTTATATTTTGTGATTATATAACCTTGCGGTTATACAACCTTAAAGCTGAAGTATGTATAAAACGATGAAATAAAAAGTACGACGAACCACTGACGTCAATTGCCACGGTTTACGTAGACTAGACTAATTTTCGAGCAATTTTATATGATTGATCATTCATGTGCTAATTAAAAAAATTAAGCTTAATAATTTTACCGTAAATTGCTAAGCTTTTGAGTTTCGATACAGATTTGTTGGGATTGTAAAGTATCTTTTCGTACAGGTTCAGTGGTCGTTTTATCGGTTTACTTTCGACGTGAGCATCGAGTGCAGTGAGGGAGGTTCGTACATGTATAAGGCCATTTCAGGCTTATTTCGCAGGCGACAGGGCATGATAATTCTGCACCCCCGGGGGTGAGCTCGGCATCAGCTGGTGATAATGCGGCGGGGCTGTGATCAGACACGACAGAGGGTGGCTTCATCCCCAGCCAGTCGTAAACCTTCACCCTGGAAACTGCAATCGATTCAAACCTGAGCATACGAAATTTAGAGATCAATATGAAAGCAGTAGATTTTATTTGATATTATTAACAATGCGTTTGCTACAAACTATAAATCTGACTGTAGTTTAACAATAACTACAAGCAATGACGTCATCAATAAATTATTATATTACTTGAAATAAAATGCAATTTGCATTATAAACTTATAAGCTTTCTACACATTGAAAAAATATTGCCCCTATTTGTGTTATGAATAGTTATATTGTATGTTTTTTTCTGAATAAATTGAATAAAAATTCTATTAATGCGAGTATAACATATTATGTTCACATCGCTAAACGCCCGTAGACCGCTTAAGTGTAACAAAGAACGATTATTTCAGAGGCCGATCAACCTCTTGAGTATATAATTAGTGCTGGGAGAGTTTCTGTAAGAAATAAAGGTTATTTTCAATACAAGTTCCCAAATACGAGGGGAGAGTATTATTTAATTGCTTCCCCTTGTAACAATATGGGGTGAAATTCCCCAATACATAGTCCACGTCTCGTATAGTATGTGGTGTACTCTGAGACATTACTGGCACCACTTTTTATTAAAACTGATAGTAAAATATGTAATTTTACAAAAATAGTATTTGTAGCAGTTTTACTGTAATATTAAACTATTTTTATTGTTTATTTACTTAGATATAAACAAAGTATAGATCAATATAAGTAGGCTTATGAACAAGCAAAAACATACTTTATTTGCAGCGTTTTGATACATAAGGCATAAGGTTTTATGAACTCAGAATTAATTGTAAAAATATATGTTTATTTCTAATAAAAATATGACATTATATTCAAGAAGATTTTTCAAAACAAATAAAATGATAACAAATTGAATAACGATACTTTTTTATTTTTTCAGGAAATACCATTGTATCCAGCATCCATCGGTAAGCTTTGTTTTTTTATTATTATTATTTATACAAAGACTTCTAGAACAAGTATTTTAAACAGCAGCTATAGTAGTTTGGCACAGCGGTGTAGTTGGAATAGTTGGCAGGGTGTTGCAAACCGAGTTTCCCGTGTTGTGTTGTTGCGCCGCGCACAGGCCTCCCTACAGGACAACCCCCTTTTGGTGGTGGTGACATATCGATCCCCACGTGATCAAAAGGTTAGTTTATATTGTAGAGTCTACAGCCTACATAATACGGCCTCGGACGTATTGTGGACTTACCTTTAGGGCAGATGTCACCAACGAAATGTTATATTTGCTATCAAACATATGTATATACAAGTCAAAAATCAAGTCACGCAACTTGCTTACTATATAAAAAATAACGTAAATTTTTTTTAACGAGTATATTATAAATCATTTAAGGGCAATTTTTATAAAGAAAAAATGATATTTTAATATATTTTCAACAAAGCAATGCTTTATTGGCCGTATTGACTGCACGCCACTGGTATGTGAGTGGAGTGGGGTCTATTCAATGAATAAAGCAGTGCTTGCCCTAAAATATATTTAACTATACAATTTAAGCTTTTATATTGTATGCAAATAGTTTGTGCACAGTGTTTTATATTACGATTGGTATTTTTCTTTATAAAACCGGAACGTTAGCAATCGCTGTGTCACCAGCTCCCCCATTAGCTGTTACTGCTCCATTTGTTTTGGGTCTTTTATTGGATTCGCATGACCAAATACGGCTCGGGGCACGCCCGTTCTTTCAAACATTTTATTTTTAAGTGAAATTATTGAGTTGTATCTTCACTTGCATATGGAATATGCGTGTACTGCATGAACAATAAGTGAGTAAGATAGAAATGCACTTAGCCTTGTTTTTCTGTGGATGGTACATTATTTGCATATAAAATTATGTATTTTCATTACATGAAAGGTTTTTATAACACTTGTAATACTTACAAACGACAATCTGTTCTAATTCGAAAAACTTTATAAATATGACGTAGCACTTGAAAGGCAGTCGTTCGTAATCTACCAGCTGTTCTGTTTTCTCACATTTCCTCACTAATAAAATAAATTGAACACATTTTAATACACCGGAACGAGAGAAGCCTTCTAGTACGGCAAACACAATTTCTACCTACTTGTAAATATCAATCAATTCGGATACATTGACGGCTTAATTAATGGCAGCTGACGGACGTCCGCGCAAATAATTAAAGCGAGAGTACAAAAACAAATGAATTTTCGAAAACAAATGAACTCGACATTTGGATTTTTCATTAATATTGTGATTGGCCTCGCCACGTGACCGCCGGAATTGGTTTCGGATGCAGAGATAGAGATAATTCCCAACCAAACTCAAAAGGATTATCGCAAATCACTTTCCATTCCGCGCATATTAACTTTGCGTATTGCTGCGGGAAATTTATTTATTTTAATATTTCTTTACATAAACGATTCTATCCGTTGCATACATGCAGATGCTGAATTCATTAAAACTGCCATTTTTATAGTACCAAAATAAAAATCGGTCACACACACATATCATAGTAAAGAGTATGTATTGAATAAGGGTTAATTTTTATTATACTATATCAATTTCAAGAAAGCAAAATAATCCTGGGTAATTTAACTTATTTAAAAAACCACGAGCATATCTTTTATTCGTGTTACACGTGTAGTCATATTTTAATAAAATATAAGTCTTTTCTAATAACAAAAAATATTAGAATATATTTATGTTTATAATACACAGGTAGCTGACGTCTACATTACTTAACATCAAAGTACCGGAAACGGCGGCCACCTGTTCAAAAGTTATTTAATCAAACGATAAAGAAAACCAGGTGTAAGCATTAGTTGATCGCCAATATCTATTTTTAATCAAATATTTCAGGGTTCTGGTTTCTGTTAGATCCGCATTTGTTCAAGAAAATGCTTACACAATCAAGCGCGCAAAATGCTGCCAAGTTGTAATCAATATTGTCCGTTCATTCCTGTAGCCGGGCTGTAGGAGTTTCCTGCGGCACAGTTCTGAGTCACAAAACCTGTACGATACCAGCACAACAGAAAATACTTCAAATTGTTACCAGATTAAATTATATCCATTCAAAACTGGTCGTAATATCGACCAAATGCGTACCATGAGGCATTACGCCAGGTAACTTGCAATATTATCGTTATTAAATTATGAACTCATTGCGCGATGTTTGAATCGTTTTTAACTTCTTCGGAGTGAATTATATTGCGAGAAAAGACGTGCTCTTTAAAGCATGGAATTTAACATCAAATGCCCAGAGACGGTGGTGCTGGTGTAGAAACAGAAACAAAGTCCCCCTCTTATAGAAAGTAAATGATAAGAAATTAAGAATTCAATTCTGAAAAGATTCTGGGACGACTTAATCGCGCCCGTGATCAACTTTTGAACGTAAGAATTTCTAAGTTCATTAAGAACATTTTGCTGTAATACTTTTGATATTATTAATTAAATTATTAATATTATTTAGGTATAAAACAAGTAAAGATAATGTAGAACATTTTTTTTATTTGGTGAAAAAAAACTAGTGAATTTATTTTAACTATAACTATATATCACTCGGTTATCGGTTGTATTGCATCATGTGTAGACTGCTTAAAGACCACGTGTCGTCTAATGCAGAAAACGGGTTTTTTCCACTTATTTTCCCTGTATAACACAAAAATATAAATAAAAAAATACACCACCACCTAAGCCCCATAACCTGCGCGCAGGATCAAGGGATAGCCACACACCTTAGCCATAAGAACTATTGTATACTAAATATATAATTAAAATAAATATAACTATAAAGGCGGTAATTACAAGTTACAACGTACTTTTAAAAGAAGATGCCATTGGCTAGCACACTACTCGGTTATCGGTTGTATTGCATCATGTGTAGACTGCTTAAAGACCACGTGTATACACAATAATATAAATAAAGTCACATATTGCAAGCCACACAACCTGCGCGCAGGATCAGGGGAATCAGGTGAAGAACTATCGTAATTTTTTCAATGAAAAACAAAATAATCTTGAAATTATTATTTTTTTCGATTGTAAAAAGGTATTTATTTTGTCATGGTGGCATACTGGGTGTCATGGCGGCCCCCCAGCAGGCCAGGGCCCCGCCTAGGTACAGGCGCCCCCGCCGTGAATAAGTAAGCCCCTGTTGCTAGGCGCCGAGCACTGTCGCGCCTGAAGCCACTCTATCGAGCTGTGCGATCGATGCCGATAAAAATTGCATGCTGCAAGCTGATATGGCAACTATTGTGATTCGTTAAATGTTTTATTTTGTTTTCCGTTTTATTTGTAAATGAAAAATATTTGTACAATCGGGCAGTTTTTATAGCACGCATATTATGACTAAACACACTTTTTTCACACATTGAAAATGATTAAAAAAACGCTCAGAAAAATATCATCGTGACTTGTGTGAGACTCGAATTCACATCCCCAAGCTTATAGCTTATCCTCAGGTACATATTAAAATTAATATATACCTGTATAGGTAAATAAATACGCACTTGATTGACGTTAAATCCACAAAATAGACATATATATAATTTATTATTAGTATCGAGAAGGGAATCAATCAACTTTACATATCTTTTGCGATTGTGAGGGTCTTAAAAATTTCAGTCGGCAATAGAATATAGAACATTTTTTTTATACTTGGTAATTTGCAATTCTTTACCCAGTCTCTTGAAACTAATTATGCTTCGCTTCATTGTGAAGTTGTTTGAATTATATGGAAGAAAAATAATTTTTTTTCGATAAATTTGGATAAATATTTAATTCACACTGTTAACAGTTTTTTTTCCTTTGATATAACTGTTATTATACAATATACATGCAAAATAATACTAGAAGGTATCATTCTCACAGTATGCTCTACCATATAGAGGAAGTTTTTGACTGATATGAGCAGAGCTTCCTTTGTTTTCCTTCCATTAGATTAAAAGCTCTGATTTGAGTGCACCGAAAGCTCGGCTTTGATATTTGCTTATTATTTGTGGAAACACTGAGCATACTGAACAAAAAGACTTACGATTAATGAGAGATATTTAATAATAATAAAGTAGCAGAAGTATTGAAAATTGCTGTAGGCAATTTATAATCTTATAAATAAAAAAAATATTATTTTCTCTAGTTTTTTTTACATCGATCATAATAGTAAGCAAACAATTGAGCTCATGTCTAAAAAGATGAAACGGTTTAAACATTACCTTTTTCATGTATAAATTTTTAATTCATCCAGAAAGTCAAAGTAGAAAACAAAACCCCGTTACTTGAGATTTACTGGATACTTTGGAGAAGGGAGTTATTCGCGTGCTTTTGCCCGAATCTGAATTATTAAGCAGTACAAACACTGTCCTTTCCGTCAGAATCGGGACACTAATGTCCCTGACAGAGGTGAGCCCGCGACGGCTCGGTCCCGATATAAGTGTCCCGAGAGAGGTCGACCCGTGATTGATGTTGAGGAACTACTCGCCCCTTTGTACTAAGAATAATAAGTGGAAAAGCCTTCCGTCTTTATTAGGGGAATTTTATGCGAGATTTTTTTATTCGCGTTCCAAGAATAAAATCCGGTCTTGACATCATTCTAGGCTGTATTATGAAGGATAATGTTCAGTGTAGTTGAGATGTTAAACTAATGTAGATATTATTTAAAACCGCCCTATTGAATTAAGCATTCAGAGCCTTTACTCATTATTTATAGTTTGTATAAATATTCAGTTTAAGTTAATCAACAAAAAAAAAACTCACGAAAGCTATAAAACCACATAAATTTGTGTAAAATTTTAGTAGTTAATTTGCTAAAAGGGCCTTTTCATGTTGAAACGTGATTTGCGACTTTTGTAGAAATTTTATTTTAAAAGCATTGCTATATCTTTAAAAGCTACCTTACCGTTGTCTTGAATACAATGAATTAAGCTCTATGCGGATCCAAAGTCCCATACTCGAGTTTTTTTGATCATTTTCTGGTCCGTTTTGCGAAAAATCGACTGCATCAATCAAAAAAATTTAAATGCAAAAAGTTAGATACATTTCTTTTTCCGAACAAAATATATTTTTATTTCTTGTAAATTTAATTTTAATATGATAAATATGTGTTTTTCCGATTTAAGTGTAGGAATTCGGAGATTCGTCATGTCCCTGTTCTAAGAGTCCTAAACATTTAAAAGTCTTTTTTTACCCTGAAAATAGACGTTTTTTAAATAATAAAAGTAGATTAATATAATTTATAGTTTTTTCAATACTCTATATAAAATAAACTCTCGACAAAGAAAAACAAAGTGACAATTAAATTAATTAAATGACATGATTTCGCCAGGAAAAACGGTTCTTTTTTTGTGGCAGACGGGGGATGGACACCAAGCAAGGTTAGGTAGCAAGACCCTTGAAGTTTTATTTAATACCTTGAATTTCTAATGCGCTAATTTATAAAAAAAAGTAAAAGTTTCACGATTTACAATAGTTTGTCAAAATATGTGAGATATACAATATAAAAGCCGTGTAAACAACACAATAAAATAATATATGTCCCTTTTCAGGCATGTTGAATAGTTGGGGTCGCTACGACGAAGCACCGAGCTCGTGAATGTTTTATTGTCACCGAGCCAGCCAGGAAAGCGAGCCAACCGTACAGTCATGTGGAAAACCCATTTTTCTAAAAAACACGAGGATTTCCCGAGGAAAGCCCTATTACACAGCCTATCGACGTAATATTTCTATTAATACTTTAGGGTTACGTCTGGTTTTTAAGCTTTCCATGCGAGCCTTCGGATGTTTGGAGGGTTGCGGGTATCGATTTGATTAGAAATTTACGCGATGGCACTTTTATTGAGCCATATAAAGGATATTACGCACTTATCACATAATAGCGACGTTATTTTTGCTATTAAAGGATATTCTTCTTTATTGCATTATTCTGCGGTTATGTGATGCATGGGTTGCCGAAAAAAAGGTTTTTATGTCACTCGTAAGTGTTATATAATGGATTATCTGAATTACAGAAGGCTTGCAGAATCGATCAAGTTACTTGAAATTTAAACGAAAAAGTAAAGTTTAGTTGTAACAACAATAACAAAATTTAATCAATTAAAAATTATGACATACACAATGTACCATCTTTTATTTAATTTTATTGAAAATATGTAGTAACTTTGTAAGATTCCTAAGCAAGCCACTCTCAAACAAACCATGCGAATATCCGGGAATCACAAGTGCTACATTTCCCCCTCGCTTTGTCGCTCGAATTGAGGACTGTGAAATAAACGTAATGTTACATATAAAATAAAAATTATAAAGCATGTTTTTTATATAATAAATTTATGCCAAACATAAAAACATTATTCATTCTCTGTGTATCTACAAAGTCAAACTTTTTGGAAAAGCTTTTAAACGAGAAAATTCCACGCATATCTAAACAAGCAGGTCATCCACATTGCAAACATAGTTGCAATGTGGATAATATGTTTCGTGTAATGTACACTAACGACCTTAGTCTACAAGAAAAATAAATTGCGTTCATGAGAATTCTTTTAGTAACCTAAAAATTATACAGGTATTTAGAGTTCTACTTAAATAAATCATGAATATGCATTTGTTCGTTCCCATCTAAAGGCAGAGCATCGCGGTAATTGGTTGTTGTCGATTAACGATTCCCGGAAACGCCGGCTTATTCCTTCTGGGAGAAATTCCCGTGCATTGTTCTTATAATACACGATGTTCATAGAAGCATTTAGTATTGGCAGGAATGCAGTCGGCGGGGCACGGAGCGTGCATTCCTACCTCTGAAATATTAATCAACCTCTGCAGCCACCGAATTAGCTTGAACTTTCACACAAATTAATTTTTTTTCTATTGAAATTTAACCGTGTTATACACAGTTAGTTATTGGAAAAGTTATTTACAAACTCAGTTCTAAGTAAACAATGGCTTATTGGCATATTCGTCTAGACATACATTGCTTTACTGTACGGTTTTATATGAGGCGTAAAAGCTTCATAATCATAAAAATATAATCTTGATCTATACGGACTTTTAGAAACTTTGTGCATTACGTAAATTGGCATAAAGTGATTTAAATGTTCACAATAAAAATATATATATGTAAATATGAATGTACTAACTTTGTGTTGTATGGTTTTGGAGCTATTTTGGTGCTTAGGCTATAAGACCATAAAATTAAAATAAAATAGAAAGATAACAATACAATTATGATTTAATTTTTATTTAAATACCATACTTGTTAGTATTTGTTATATCACGTCAATTATAGCGTAAATGCATATATATCCATTATGCCACGTATAATTAAAATCTAGTGTTACTTAATTGCCTGTGGCGATGACGGTCAGACCTCACGAGGCGAGGGCGACCCTCGCGTGAGGCGCTGATGTGGTGAAGAGTTGACCATGAATCACGGGTTAGCGGAAGCTTGTCGCAGTTCAACAACCTTGACTAACCGTGGCAAGACCTGCGGGGTATTATGCATTTCAAGTGAAGCAATTGCATTTTAAAGTCCTCTGCACACCAGAAAATACACTCTCTCGGTAAATTGTCCTGTTGTTGAAATTTTCGGATTCACCCAGCATTTGTCAACGCTACACACAGTGCAATTGTAGAGCACATTGGTAATGTTTAACTTGATATGTGGTTTACGATGAACAGAAGTTTATTTACTGCTTAATCAACACAAAAGGCGAATAACAGTCTTACTATCCGGCACTTTTTATGATAACAAGAGAAAAAATAAAGACATAACCTAAACACTGCTTTCTTAAAATACTCCATAGTACAACCATAATCACTGTTAGTGGTTGTAACACCATCTAAGATATGTGTGATATACAATACAATCACATGCATTTCCGGAAACTTCTTCAAACACGCGTGTTAGCACCACAGCCCAAAATTCTTCAAGGGTGGGTTATACAGACTCCTAATTCAGGGTAGAGTTTTGTATATGAATTCAAGTTTTCTATAAAAAAGAAAGCATTTTATAAAAACCCCACTGTTCAAGTGGTGTTGGAAGTTTTGAACTCTTCAATTTTTTTTTTTTTTATTTTAAATATCAAACTGATATTGCCAACGCGAATGGTTGGCGAAATCGGTCACCAGTAAAAATAAACATGCGGAAAAATCACAAAAGTGTTTTATTTAACATATGAAAATGGAATTGCACCAAGTACTCTCTATCAAAAATGTTGAATATTTATTATTTTAAACGACCACAAATAGTAAATACGTAGTGTAATTATGTGCATGAATTATTTTTTGCCCCATGCGCGCTTTTTACTTATACCGGCTAGCCACAGCTCATGATATCAAGTTAACGTGATGAGCAAGGTAATTACAGTTTTTTTTATGCACACTTAATGCATTCAAACCTCTTTGTCGTACCGACATTCTGAATTTACAGAAGGTTTTAATTATTCCAAACGATCTATATTAAATATTTTTTTCAATAACTATGCATAATAAGCCATACAACATTAATTAAACTTTACCATGCAACGGATTGCGCATAGCGCCAATTAAAAATAATGTTTAAAAAAGTATTTGTTTCGTTATATTTACAGTAATTTTTAATCGTATTTATTTAATTCGTATCAACACTATTAAATAAATAAATTTTAATGAAAACCAATCAATAAATAGCACAGAAGTACATAATAAGTACGGCTTTGTTACCAACACAGCCTAAGGGATGATGGTAAATAATTACGTAGGGTTCAAAATGTATAACGTTCCTGGACTTGTAGGCCATTACCCACCCCCTGACCAATGGCGGGGGTTGTAGGTATAGGACGGAGAAACACTTGGTAATTAAACTATTTAGGTAATTGATTCGTGTGAACTATCGCCCTCGGGGCTCACTGATTGATAAAGTTGATGAACGAATTCCAGTTTCTCTTTGCCCCCTCCTGTAAGCTACACGTGCTCAGAATATAAAATAAAATAATTTTATTTCCAATAAAAAAAAATTGTATGATATCATTTAAGAAATTTTTTATATATATGCTTATAAGATCCACAAAAAATAAATAACACATAAGAAAAGCTTTATAACAATGAAAAAACTTTTTAACGATTATTTCATCAAAACTAAACTAGCGAATATGACAATGGATAAAACGATAACAAATATCCGCCCTATAGTATAATTTTTTTATTAAACCAATATATCTACGCGTTTTATTTGCCAAGTATATAATAATTGCAATCCTGTAAGATAATATAAAAATATCGATTTCAACCTAAGTCCCATACTCGAGTTTTTTTTATCATTTTCTGGTTCGTTTTGCGAAAAATCAAAAAATAAAAAAAAATTAAATGCAAAAAATTAGATACATCCCTTCTTTCGAGCAGAATATATTTTTATTTCTTGTAAATTTACTTTTAATATGATAAATGTGTGTTTCTCCGATTGAAGTGTATGAATTTGGAGATTCGTCATGTCCCTGTTTTAAGAGTCCTAAACATTTAAAAGTCTTTTTTTCAATTGGAATTAAAAGATTAAATATAAACCTTGTGCGATATATTATTTTAAAAATTGAAAAAAAAAAATCTTTAACAAACTTTGGTTTTGAAAAGTCGTCATTTTATCCAACTTTTCAACATCTTCAAGATTTTATTTTACCCTGAAAATGGACGTTTATTAAGACACCTATGATGTAACACATTTTTTTTTTTTGAATATTTTTTATTAAACCCTGAAGCATGCTATATATAGGGCCAGGAAATCATAAGTTCCTAGAAGAGATAATTTAAATGAGCATAACGAGCAGGCCACCCGGTTGATGGTTTCCGCTGCAGTGGGAGCTCCTCTGTCTGCTCCAGATCGATAGAGTGCTCTCCTGGTACCAGGACTATGCATCAGGCTCTGTGGAGATATTTGGTAAGGTTAGGTTAGATTAGGTGACGATGGAACGGAAGCACCCTGTGGAGGTGTTTGGTCCAATTGAGATAAACTCTAAGTCATGAAAATAAGTAATTCGTGATAAAGCGCGTATAAACCGAGGATTAAATAACTACCCTTCCTGTTATAAATTCATAGAAAATAATTAACCTATATAACATTTTTTTAATGCTGAGATTAATTGCTTAGATACTTTGCTTAAATACTGTTATATAATTAATAATATTTATTTATATAATATTAGCTTGTACATATATTTTTTATAGTATTATTTTATATATCTCATATCTCAACACACTTATTTAATGTATAATACAACATATTTTAGCTAAAAGTGTACACAGCCAGTCAGCTAGAAAATTTAAAACTATACTATTTGTGAGAACAAAAAAATCACTTAGAAGATGAAAGTAAAGTTTGAATAAACAAAAAAAAATCATTTTATACTATCTTCCAGCCAATTGGCTGGTCATAATTAAAATAAATGTTTGGAAAATATAATTTAAGAGAATTTATTGAAGCGTTTTAAGTTATTAAAAAAAAACAGTTTTTGAATTCATATTCTGTATTAATTAGGTTTTTTTTTACTTTGTGCTTTAATTACGCAGATAACAATATGAAATCTTGAAACAGATGGACAAAAAAATACAAATGAAACTCGAGCTCGCAGCCTTCAAATTTACATTTATTCGTACTTTTTATGCGAGTAATTAAAATTATGAAAAAATATCAAAACTAATATAAATATATTTTCACGAAAACAATCTTTGGAGAATTCTTTCTTACACATTTCTTAATTTGCTTGTATTTATTTATAAATATTGTAATACATACTCAAGTTTAATTTAAAAGGAAATTTTAAATATTATGTATAGATAAATAGATAAATGTATAGATATGTGTAAATAAATACATTTATTATACACCATGATTAAGGATAAATAATGACGGACAATCAGCTAATGCATTAGAAGATATTTAAATTTCTTTCTACTATTTTCCACTTGTTAACCGCGTCCATAAAATACACCCCTAGTATCCCATACATACCTCATTATTTAGCAATAACTTTTTCGTACTTATAGTGATTACTAAAATAGAAAACTTACTATCTTCATTCATGTTAATGGCATTTGAACAATAAAACCCGTATAAATCATAGCTACATAAAAGTGAATGATTTTTTATTAATCTACTGTGAAGTAATCGATAACAGAATTCACAAATGCACCATAAATGTGCTCTAATAGGCAAAGCGTTAAATGCAGACTAGGGTTACCAGCCAAAATAAATGGAGGACAGATATTAATCCTAAAACTAAAAATAAACATATTATACCTTTTAAAATAAGTTTCAATAAAACATTTATAAAAATATATAAATATTCATATGTCGATTTTTTGATTAAACGATTGACGTTTAATCAAAAAATCAAAAAATCGACATATGTATATGATGGTGCGCGTCTTGGCTAAATTAATAGATTTTAAAAATAATATCCAGATGGGACTAAAATCGCTTCACTTGTGACTTTGTTCAAAAAGTCCAGTGCTTGCAAATCACTAAATATTGGTTGGCCTGGGCACATTGGTTCATATGTAGAGTATGATTGTTAAAAATTCTCGATAAACGGAAGGGATTCGTTAGTACAAGGGTTAGTACACCGGCCATGTAAGCCAGGGGATTTGGGTTCCAATCTCACACAAATCACAATGATATTTTTCTGAGAGTTTCTTTAAATCATCTTCTATGTACGAACTAATGTGCCTAATCATATTAGTAATAATATAATAATATAAATATTCGGTAAACGATTCACGCATGAAACGTAAAGGAAATAATACCTTGATTTTTTTGGGACACGATTGGTGCATAAACCGTCACCTTTGTCTTTTCGACTAGCGTGAACCTTCTCTTAGAATATATTATCAACTCAATTAGCATGTATATTTTAATATGTGGATTAATTAAATCCACAATAATCATTGGTTGGAGGACATTTATATTATGATTGATGTGGTGTCCCTACGGTGGAAGCTTCCAACGCGGGGATAATAGTTACTTCGTTACAGACTCGCGTGCGATGGGAACCTATTCCGATGTGCTGCCCCTGAACCATCCCTCGTATTGAATAATTGACAACGACCCTTATTTCGTATAACGGAGCATCCCACATAGGGGGCTGAAAGAACGCCAGTGGCGTCACGTAGCGTATCATTTATTTAATGTGTAAAAGTTTTACCCAAAAAAATACAACGGAGTTTTTTGAAGTTCTTACGTACGAATTTCTAACTTTTTGTTTAAATTTTTTTTTCGGTTTTACGATTCATAAAAATATTATCGATATTGCGCACGTGCTGAAATATTGCATGTAGAATTTCTTTATAGTCATAGCCGATGAATAAATGTTGCGGATCTTGGAAAATTAGTCTGCAAGTATCAGTAATTATCTTCTGACTCAATGTGGCTAAATTAAATTAAGATGAGACATTTGAAGTAATAATTTTTTTTTGTTTGTTATGATTTTCAGCGAAAAATAAATTTATTCATTTTGGACAAATTTGGAATCCGTTTAACTTATAGTTTACGTGCCTTTTGTTCTTTACGTATAAAATTATATTTTCAATTTCAACTTCACGAGATGCCCCTGCGAATCCAATACGTCATGATGAATTTAACCATTACAGTGATAGAAGTAATGGATACTTAAATTCTAGGTTATAAATCTATATTAGAAAACACCAATAAAACTATATGGTAATTGCGGGTCGAGCCCTCAGAGATCAAGCAAAAATCTTTGTATAAACGACTAATAAATATTACATCAGAAGGCATTTCCATGTTAGAATCTGCCATTTGAAAATTACATGCTGTTAGATTTACACGAGTTAACAGTATTAAATTGATATAATTTATACAAAAAAGAATAAATCACATTTACGATCGAAAAAAAAACATAAATTAAAATTCCCAAAAAATCATCAAGTTTTTTGGAATAGAATATTGGAACTGTGGAATGGAAATTTATATTTATATATTGTAGATGTAGAACAACACGAAATAACATTAACTGGATCGTTACATCATAGATATGTTAACTTCCATGCATACTACACTTTGTAAATTAATAAAATAATACAATTGAATCATTTGTAGTGCTTCAGACAGCTTTATAATTATTTTTTTTAATAAAGTTAGCTTTGCTTTTGTTAACTCAACTCGCATGATTAAAGTTTCCTATAACATTGAAATGAGCTATATAAGGCAGAGAGAAATATGACGGACCCTGATTTACAATATGTATCTTAAAGGGATGTAATTGGAAGGGTCTGATGTTTTTTATCGAAGAAGCTTTGACCCACCATGGATTAGGGTGTCAAAATAATGGTGATTTATTTGTAAAAAGAAAAGTTTGTAACGAAAAAGCTGCACAAGGCTTATGGTGAGATTATATTTATTTACACAATATTGCATCAAAGAATTAAGCATCCCTACCGAACAAATTAAAACACTCCCATTTGTAACCAAGAGAGTAATCCACAGGCTTACAGTGACAACTGCTATTGTCTGCTGGTACCGTTCAAAATCCACTTGGACTGCATAAATTATCTAACACAGCCATATCTATTATATGCTTGGCTCAGAATGTATTCACAAGTACTTAAACTTGTATATTAAAGTTTTTTATAAAGATTTATTGTAATCTCAACCCTTTTTTATCACATTAAAAAAAACAACCATTTCAAAGCATATATGTTATCTGATGGGTCATAAATTTGCGCACGTTAATAGGTGATCTGTCAGATCGCACAAATTGACAATGATATTGATAAATATGCCACAAATTAAATTTATTAGTACTACAGAATATGTGGTCCTATCCTTAAGTTGATTTTTTAAGTAAGTAATTTTTCAAATAAGTCGATGGTTTTGCCCATTGACTTATAAAAATCACTTATTATATTTATTCTGCTCATGTTTTTTTTTATAAATATTAATATCTCGTGGTTTTGTTGTTAACACAAAGCTTTTGGGATTAATTCCACGTGAGTTAATTTAATTATTTTTTAAAATTATAATTATTCAATAACAAATCTCCTACAGTCTTAGTCTTTGCATTGTTTTTATAATATATTATTTAAAATATCAGTGATATAAAAATCTATACTCGTTGCTATTACTTCTTTATACTTTTGACAGCTCAATCATTCTACTAATACTAGTGTCTATAAGTTCTTAGAGAAGGTTGGTTTTTGTTCTCTTCTCTCGGAATATCTAAATATAGTTAATATATTGATCGTGGAGCTACATAAATTATATTTCAATTGAAGGGTGGATCGTGTCATAATAAACGTTGAAACATAATTATTATATCTTGTTGAGATGAAGATCCATTTTTTATAATGATAAAGGTAACATTGTATTCTTTCTTCACATTGAGTTTATTGTATTTTTTGCATGACTAGTTTCGACCAACAGACTTGGTCATCATCAGATGCATAACTAAACATTATAAATAATTATTATAATTTTATTTGTGTTGTGTTGTCTGTGTTATATTGAGAGATTTTAAATTATGACATTGAATGGAGTCCCTGGGTTACTGTGGGCGCAGTTTTGGTAGTGACAGACGTCTGCTGAAGCAATACAAACATATTTGAAATGAAATATAATCCTGTTGAGCCGGCGAGGGTCGGACAATGCACGGCGCGCATTGAATAACCACCAAAGGTTCCACAAGATTATAATGAATATAATAAATACTCTGAACATATTTTTATCCTCGTGTAACTCAGCTGAAGCAGTGATTTGTTATAAAATATATTATGTTTCAATTTAGTCAAAAATTGATATGATAGTTTACTACTTCGCACGCGTATTTTGTAAAATTACATACATCACATCGATACTGCATGTGTTTATAACTAAAGTTTTATGACAGTATTTACTATGAAATATTTAATCAATACTGACTATATAATACATTCATTTACATAATATATAGCAATGTTTAAGTTTAAAAAAATAGGACACATATAGTTATAAATCTGCAAATTTATCACAAAATAATTTTTAACACCTGAAAAATTTTGTCCATATTTCAGGTATAATGATTTATATTTTACATTTATAGAAATACGAGTATAAATAAATAAATCTCATCCAAATAAGAATAATAAAAATAAAGTAAATACGTCTTGTATATTTTAGTTAAAAGTACTCAGTCGTTTCGCTTACAATCTAATGTAAGGTTTTATATGCATTTTTTGCTGTGTTTTGCGATGCAAACGACCAATCTCAAATGGATGTGTTTAAGTATTAAGAATTAACAAATTAATGCTGCAAACAAATATATTATCTTATTTTTAGAATAAACATGGCCGTATGAATATAATCCGATATTCATGTGAACAGGGCACGTTTGTATTATAATATAATAAAATGTTTCCACGTGCCAGCCCTGCGATGCCAGCCACTAAAATACTTCCGGAGCCGGTCATTATGATGCAAATGTGTGTTTGTCATGTTGGCTGCATTGGGGCGACACGCGCTCTCCGGCCAGGATGGCCACAAGCACGGAGAAAATAATTAATTTCACCTCCGAATCGAGTAACACAATACGGCGAAATACAAAAAAAAAATTAAGCGCATCCTCCGGGCGGAGCGAGCCAACAGTGGCTCGCGATGTTATGTTTTAATACTGGGAATTAAGGCTGTGAGGAGGAGATTAAGTGCTGCCGAAAGACGTCCTAACGAGCCGCCCTTGTTGTCTCTGTGTAAGGAGCTTAATTTCTATTTTGTTTGCTTTGAAAAAACGGCTGAAGGCAAAAAAAAAAATTATAATCGAAATATTCAATAATACTGTTTTTTTTTCTTTGTGGATATACAGTTTTGTATAAAACTGTATATTTCTTCGTTTAAAAAGTATGAGTTGTATATTATTGTTCACAAATAAAATTCTCTGCAGCTTTGTATCAAAGTCAAATAAGTTATTATCAAGAAAGGTTCTCAGTTTATTCATTGTACGACAATTCTATAGATAAACAATTTTATACACTAAACCAAGTATATTGAGCAAATTGATGGATCGAAAAAAACACTACTCACTTATAAGTAGTCGGTATTTATATGTATTCTATATATATATATTAGGGTGTCCCTTATATGACCAAAAAATTTTTTTTTTCAAATTTCGAAATGCATACCCTCTACATTTTTTACTAATGCTATAAGATACTCAAATATAAAATTTCATCTTTCTAGAAAAATTGCAACTAGTGCCGACCGAGCTTCAAAGTTTAGTAAAAAACGTGTTTTGTCTTGATATTTCGGTCTGGTATAAAATCATTATAAATGCAATAAATTAAGTGAATAATAGTAAAAATTCAATTAAATGAACATTAATCTTTAATCAAAAACATAAAGTAATAACAATCAGTCAGGGTAACTTTTTTATAGAGTTGTTTTTTTACAGTCCGGATACAATTTTCTATGTTCCTGGACACAGCGCAGCAAGAACTGTTTTTGTTCTTCTTCAGCCGTGATAAGTCCGTTAAAATCTTGCATCATTTTAACAGCCCTTTCAGCAGTATCATTCACACCCCTCAAATAACTTATTTTTCTTTTAGCTTCCACAAAAGCACTATTATTATTCCAAGAAGATACATCTTCCTTTAGAAAACTGTCGTCGATCTGCAGTCGTGGTAAAAATTGTTTGTATTTTCCGATACGAAATCATCCAGTGTTTTACAAACATAAGCAAACATCTTGTAGAGTCTTTTTGTCCTTCGCAGTTATTCTGCATTGTGACTGAAGTAAACACATTTTTAAAGAATAGATCGCTCTCGCCATCCAGCGTGCCTGATGCATGGCTTTGGGGGGGCTTAGTTTTAATTTTTCCTCTGAGTCTCCTCCCAAAAATATTACGCACAGTTCGACCAATTTGCGGTAGTCATCTCTTACATAACCTTTGTCTAATTCTGCCTTATAAAATATTAAAAAAGCTTGAATGTCTGTCTCGGCAACACGTTGTTTTACGAAATTAAGAGATGGTTCAATGTTACTAGCGTCGATGTTTTTCCAATTTTCTCTGAACTTTTTAAACATTGGAGTATCTGGGCTACTAGTAATTTACTTAATTTTGCTTTCAAAGACAGCTTTTAGGACCAATTCATAAACATGATGACGACAGACGAGCAGCAATTCTCTTCCTAAAGTTTCTCCAAAATAGCACAAGCTCCATTGAAACGGCCAGTATTGAAAGCTGTTGTGTCGCAGCACATTATTTGTACTTTATCGTGAAGGTTCTAGTCAAAGAGAGCTGTTGAGACAGCCTTAGCTTGATGTTTTTCAGAAGAATGTTCTAGTTTTGGCACTGCAAGAAGCTGTTCCTTATCGTCAAACGAAGCAATAACTGGCAAGCGTTCTTCTTTAGAACTTCGTACATCTAACCCGGGTAATAGTTTTCCATCCCAATGGACTGTGACTACGTCGGGTACATTACTTCCAAAGAAGTCAGATTTTATTGCTTCTGCCCTTGATTTTCTAGTTTCAGCAGCTAGTGGTTATCTTTGTCTTACAACCCTTTCCTCTTCTTCCAATCGTCGTTGTTTAGATCTATCTTCTTTTTCCGACAATTTTTTATCAACACCACCTAAGCATCCTGGTCGATCTGGCTCTCTCTGTTTCATTAAAAATAATTTATCTTACTCTATTTTCATTCTCTCAAAAGCATCAGCATGTGCAATATCAAACAAATTATCAAGATCAATTTTGAAATTGTTCTCACGGCTCTTGAACGTAACCTGAGTTTTCTTACAATTTTTTTTGCAACTCTCTCCAAACATGATATAAATCAACAAGTTTCTTCACGCAGTTAGGATATGCCCTTGTTGGAATTCTTGCTTTTTCCCAATATATGATGCACTCCCTAATCACAAGATTTGCACTTTCACTAACAATCAGTTTAACCTCACGAATATTGTAAAATAGGACCGAGGGAATTTGTCGATTAGATGGTAATTTTGCACCATATATTTGATATCTAGGCAAACCGATAAGGAAATTATTTTGTTTATCACTCCGTAATTCCACCGACATGTTAACGCACTAAACAATGGAGCACTACTAATCTCAAAAATCACGTATGAAATGACAAATAAAACATGCAGTTACAAGTCACAGCGCAGTACTTACGCAACTTGTATGGACAAGTTAAAATCGCAAGTCGGCACGGGTTACCGTTTATAAATCGAACTAATATTTTTTTCTAGACAGTATAGGGTTATTACTAAACTTTTAAGAAGGTATGCGTAAAAAAATATTGAACTTGAATTTTAAGGGACACCCTAATATATATATATATATATATTTAGATATTTATACTTATTTTTAAAGAAAAATGACGAAAATGTGCATAACGGACAATATATCGATTATTTTGGTGTATGCTTCAATAATTAACCAATACATACTTTTTTAACACACAACGTACTTTTAAAATTTGAAATAGTATATTTCTTAGAGTCCTTTGATTTATTATATATACGAAACTATTTTATTCAATGTTTTTCTTAAATAAATGAAATCGGTAAAATTAAAAATGTCATATAAGTAATTTACGCCGAGAAAAATTGTTGAAAATTTTATACAAAATCTACTTGTCACACGGGTAAAAAGTATGAATATATGAAAAAATATTAATAACCATCCGTGAACATTAATTAATTAAAAGTTTAGTTTTTGTTCAAGATAGATGATTCTTTGCTACGCTGTTAAAAAATATGTCAAAATTGTATTTGGGATGAGATAAGTTTGTACAGGACTTAGTTAGAGGACCCGAGGTGATTAATTGCCATAATTAAGTCAAAACTGAACTTAGGTGAGTAATAGCCTAACAATCCACTTTTTTATATTTTCTGCACGGGAGCTTTTGTAGATCACTTTAATGGCTTTCGGAGACAAAGCGTTCTTTAAAAACTAGAATTACCTTAATTTACATTGCACATAGAACATTTTTGTGAACAATGTAATTAATCAAAATTCATGTAATATTTTTGAAGTAATTGATTAAATATAAACACTGTAGCATTAATGACTTTTAAAGAAAATGAATTAAGAAAAATTATAAATATATATCAATAAGTATAACAAGTAAGAAAAAGTAATTTACGAATGTGAAATTAAAAAATGTGTTGGATACTTTGATATCAAAATATAATCCTCGTTATTATAACAACGCTGATTTAGGAGAAAAAACAGCTTAAGTCTGAGTTGTTAGAATATATGTTATTATTTTTATTTTGCCCTATATTCAGACTTCACCCAAAGAATTGATTGCGTCATCTAAAAAATTCGATTAAAAATAAATAAAATAATAGAACCATCGCAAAAAAAGATATATTCCATAAATTGCTGATAGGCAGAAATTATCGCACCGATATTAAAAGCCGCAAGTGAAAAAAAAATAAACCCACTATTTAATCCGCGCAAAGGTGCCGCTGTTGATTAAATTCGAGATTCGTGAATTTAATTCAGAACAACGAGCGACCGGCGGGGGTTGATGAACTGGAAAAATAAAATTAATACAATTTGGTAAGACGAGCCGACAGGGTCAGTCTGGCGGCGCAGCGACCTTTGCGGGCCCTCGGGCTGCTGGGGTTATGGACCCTCGCTCCGAGATGACGAACACACCGCAGGACCTGATCTTAACTGTCAGATATAAAAAAAAACACGGGTTTAAGGTTAATTTGGCTAACAGAGTGTAAAGGATTAGTGATAGAAACGTGATAGTGATAGAAACAGAAAAGGTAAAATATATTTGAATCGGACTTATTTTAGAAGACAGTTTCAAAAATAGTCAATCCGGGGCGGGTACTAGTACCCGTTCCACGGACTACTGCCTGAAGGCGGGGCGCATATTAATACGTTTTTGAATGTGTTTACTCTAAAAGCGGCAGAAGGTCATTTTATTCTTTAGGTTTACAGCTCGAAATGTTTGTTTAGGACTCGCCAACGTTACTTCTACCAATACTGTCCAGTGATTCTGAGCAAAGTGACAATGAAGAAGTGGAGTGGTCAGAGAATGATAATCCTCCAATTATTGAACAATTTTTAAGACAAAGTGGTGTTGTTGTGATGCCAAGTAATCCGCAAAGTGTGTATGAAGTGGTTCAACTATTTATAGGAAACGATTTATTTGACTACTTGCAAATCAAAGAGTGTGTAGACTAGATTTCACTCGCGCAATTTTACGCGAATTTTGCCCGCTACGCACATCAAATTAGTCAATTTGGTACCCCCCTAAAGTGTGCTAATATGATTGGGCATATTTTTTCGCATATTGAAAATGATTCAAAGAAACTCTCAGAAAATCATTCAAATATGCCTAATCATATTAGTAAGTAATATAAGCTTGGAAAGGTAATTAAAACGCACTTGATTGGCGTTCAATCCACAAAATGGACACAATATATTTGTATTGAATATTTCAAAGTATTACTATGATATATTATTAAAATTTTACAAAATTGCACTGACTTCTTCCAGGCAGTTATAATGGTGTTTCACACGCCTCGCTGACAGTGATGGCAACCATATGTCTGCACAGTATTAAATAGTTTTATTGTATATAGACGTCAGGTCTTGATTATGTTTACATCCAGAAAAATAGCCGGGAGACGGTATTTAATCACTACGTGACGTTTTATATACTGAATACGTAGACGTTGTTATAAAGTTTCGAGGATATTTTTTTTTGCAAAAGCACGTAGAGTGCTGACTTTAAATTCAATTAAGTTGTTTGCTGACTCGAGGGGAGCGGTGCCTGAAATGTATGGCAAAAGCAAGAACTGAGTGGGTTAAGTAATTTCGCTCCTTAGTTTCCGAGAATTTCATGTAAGTTTCTTTTGAAGCAACTTTAAATGCTGCGAAATTAATCTACTTACCTTCTTCAGGTAACGTGAAAGAATTGCAATTAGCTTCCACCGCTACCGTGTATATGCATTAGCCTACGTCGCAGCCAGAGTTTTCAATAAATCAGTTAAGTAAATTGAATTTAATACCTTCCAGCATTAAAATTATCATTTTATGAAGGTTGCCGATGTTAATGTTTTATATTTAAATTTTTAATTTTATAAATTTTTATTTAATTATTCATAAGCATAGAGAGCTTTGACGTCGAAAATATAAATCTCTGTCATATTTTGAGTCGAGATTGAGATATAAGTTTACACTCTTACTCACGCTGTTTGTACATAGCTCGATTGTTGTATAAATATAATATAATGATTCATACTAAATCCGAGAAAAGGTTCAGGTCTGACAATGGATAATTTAGTGTCAATAAAAACGCCAATTTCTTGCGTTGTTTAACATTTATGATGCACACCTTTTTACTATTGAATTATCTTTATATTTTCTCTGAGAAATTTTTCTGGCAAATCTTTAATTTAGAAATTAAACAAAAAATTATGAAGAAACTCTTTGATGAACGAACGAAAAGATTGTACTTTATTTATCTTCATCTTTCTGATTCGATCAATTTCTTATTAGATAAGAGGAGAATTTATGATTTTTCAGAAATCTAAGCAGTTTGGAATAAAAACTTTCGTTGAACTTAATATAATAGACAGTCGGTACGTCTTTTAGTTACTCGAATTTTCTAATAAATCTTAATAAAGTATTTCTATTGGATTCAGAATAAATGTATGTTTATAGTGAGAGAATTTTAATTTTAATCACTTCAATTTATTTCTATATTCAATTTATATTTTGATCTACAGAGTACATTATTCTCTATAATTTTCACTTGATAGAAAAATGAAATGACTTTAGTATTGTTGTTATTTATGGTACAAGTAAGTGTTTTCGCATTTGTTATGGTTGTTAATTAAAAAAATAGATCTTTATTACACATGTTTTATTATTGAAACATAAAGCCAGGTGAAATGGCGCGGTTAAGTCAGTAATACAACATGAATAAAGAAAGAGCTCACCGAAATCGATATTGCACTAAACTTGGGCGCGCCGTAATTCTGGGGCGAAATGGAGGCTTTGGAGGATTGAGCCTCAGTTAGCCGGAACTTCCGTGCTTTTATGTGAGACAGCCTTAACAGCTCCAGGGGTAGTAAACCACCAGCAATGGAGAGGAAGGAAGCCTTACATAAAATAACATATAGCAAGATTTCTTTATGAAAATCAGCTCAGTGTATCGTATAAACTCTGCTATCACAATTTTTCAGATAATCTTTGAAATAAAAATATACCGTGGGTATTTTATTACTGTTTGAGCTTCAAGTTCTGTATTAAACACATTATTATTCCAATTTCCTCTCCCGGTTGCGGTAGTTATTGGTGTTTAAAAATATGTGTGAAAACTGGCTCTATACCTGATTGTCATGTTTGATAATTATTATTCATAACTCAAGCTCATTCTCTCTGAGTACATGGCCAATTAGCAGAACAAGTCTGAAACGCGGAGAAAAGTTTCTAATTATCTCGATATTTAAGTTAACTGCCTCCGGTGGAACTTCAATGCAGTTTTTAATGCTAACGATTACAATTTATCAAAAAATTGCGTTAAATTCACAATATATGTAAAATACACAAAAACATTTAATATGCAATTAGTATTTGTAATTTGGTTTTGATTTTTATTCAAAACAAAAATATAATATTTTTAAAATCTGTACAACCGTTTTTGGCTAAAATATATTTGTTAAAATTGTATTTGTTTTCTAGCTGCTAGAATTTAATATCAATAATTACGGCAGTCTTTTAACACATTTCAAAGTAAAATTCAATAAAAGTTTATTTATAATTTCAAATAAAAGTCCATTGATTCGTTATCTTAACAACTAATAAATCACCTTCTTACAACTTTCAATAAATAAAAATATACAACGCGTAATTGCTTATAAAAAAAAGAAACAAATTTATATTGAATGTGAATAAAAGTAAATGACTTGGTAGAAAATAGCCTTACAGTAACAGATTGTGAAATTAATTTTGAAAACAAACTTTGCAAAGACGAACTCTCGGGGAATAAAAATCACCACAAGAAACGACTTTGCGAAATCTAATAAATCATAGGTATTTGCTTATAACGGCTTAGTTATAAAAATATTGTCTCGGTGTATAAAAGATCGAGCGTTCAGACGTCAATTTATTTGTTTTTTTTTGTCTTTTTATTTGCCTGGGAGTAACAACTCTGGAGGGCTGAGGGGATGCCGCCCTTAAAAATGACATCTTGAAGTTTATGGATTAAAGTAAGTTGCTGACTTTTTAGCCGTTTTCTGAAATAAAGAAAAGTTAAATAAAGAACGATACTCGATCTTGCGAACTTTTGCGTGTAAAAATGTCTGGAAAATAATAGTATTTTCCGAATACAATATTATATATATTTGAAGATTAAGTTTATTTGTGAATAAAAATGAATCAAAATAACGGCACGATAAAGATTCCAAAAAACTCTTCATTAAATATTGGAACCTATGGTAAACAATATTAATTATTTGTATTAAATATTTAAATATCAAATATGAATTGCAATATTATATAGAGATTTTTTTTGTCGTTTCAAAAATCCTTTGAAAAGAAGGATACACCAAAAAATTATTGTTATTTTCTAACTATTTGATTGTTAATATGAAGTTTTTTTTAATGTATTCGGTGGCTTGTAATGTTGTAAACTATTAAAGATGTATAAGGTGCTCATAAATGTTTTTTTTTTATACTTAGCTATTCTCATATCGCCATTGGAATCCCATGATCGGTCTTCAGGTTTAAAAAGGCTTCTGTCGGGTTACGTGGTTGCTACGGAGTTTTATCGAATCATGAAATAGCGAAAATAGGAAGTGCATTCAAGCTTGCTGTAATCTAATCGATATTTTTTTACTTCAGTTAATGCAGTGATTTAAATATTTTTTTAATTGAAATATAAACTTCTTTATAAATATTTACTATTATCAGAATAGAGGTGATTACATGAACAGTATATAATATAATTTTTTTTTACGCAGACCTGGATTAAAAAATATTCTACAGAAAAAAAAATTATAAATAAAGTAACAAGTATTCTAACTGGAAGTAGAATTTAATTAATTTAAAATTGCATGAAATTTATCGCTGAATTAGGCCTTATCTTACGAAAAGCTTAATTATATGTAATTATCGTGCTATTAAATCCAATTGAGCTTACAAGAAGAATGGCAATATTTTGATACAGATTAATTATTCACAGAGGGTGATTTAGCACGGATCTTCAGATAAGTCTCTATTCCCATCACGCAAACAGCAGTGCATTGTTCGTACTTAGACACACTAGCATGTCTAACGTTCTGCATCTTCATCTGTTCTCGTTGAATATAAACAGTCATTGTACTTGTGTGCGCGTATAATCCCATCGATTAGTCACTGTCAGCTGATTCTAACTATTAACATCACTTATCTTGGCGTCTTCCATATAAGGCGCGTGTATATAAAACAGGTCGAATTAACGCTACAGGCAATAAATAAAGACAATATTAATACAGGTGTTCCACTTATTTCAATCTTAATTGAAAGTAATTTAATACACAATACTTGAATTTAATTTAAAGTAATGTCTTTTATAAATTAACATTGATTTTATAAACTTTTACTAGTCTCATAGACTCATAAGTGTTTTGATTATTTCAGTTGTTATTTTTTATATTCTATGCTGCAAATATTGAGTCAACGATTTCGGAATATGATTAAACTAAAAATGAAGCCAGTATTTGTATTATCAAAGGCAAGGCACAAGGCTGCACATGTGTATACACACATCCATAGTAGAGCCTTGCAACGATGCATTCAACTTTGCACGATTGGTATGTCACATACAAGTATAGTATATCTTCATTTCAGCAGATAAACTAACAAAGTTTAAACTCGATTTCTATGACAACTCTGCGCAAGTATCGTTGTGTAACAGTGGCTCTATTATCGTATCCAACACCACCCCGGCAAACTCGCGCCACCAGCAATTCCGCCGAGGTCTCTGGGACCATAATTTGTGCAAATTCACTAAGTGCAGGTATACGGAGAGCTACGCCAGGGATAACGAACTTTGCGTATTAAAGAAGTTCCCTCGGGAAGGCCGGCGCCGGCGACTTGGCTCGATTCGATAGTTCCGCCTCCAGACCTGCTGTCTCGGAATAAAACTTACAAAATGTCCTGCGATGAAGTTAATTTCGAGTTTTGTTCATCAAGGAGATGCTGCGATTCTGAGAAACACGTTTTCACCGTGGATGAGGGATAGTTTAAATTAACGTACTTCATAAACAGTGCCTTCAACTTATTAAACTTTGAATGAGGTTTCTTAGATGCCTAGTAAACATAAGAAATTATAAAAAGGTAATAAAATTATTTTAATTACACTTCAAATCATTTATATATATGATTGCGATTAAATAAAAATAATTCCTACACAAAAATAAATGTTTAGTTATGAACGATACAATTTTTTTTTATTGCTTTAAATTTAATGTTTTTATAATGAGATTCACAGCAAAAGTCTACAATACCTACGCAAATGAATATGTAATAAACAGTTTTTATTTAAAATTATATAAAAAAGACTTATAACATATAACACCTGCTTAAAGAACCTTTGAGATGTGTTGCCATGGAGACCGAGGAGCTACAGACGATAGGCGGCGGGTTGACTGACATTTGTGGAGAACTCATTAGACTGAAATAATGCGATTTCTCCATCGAAATCTATTTGAGAACATAAACTAGCATCGGCTGATGCTGGAATTGCTGACGGTTTAAATTTTATTGGTAAGGGTATTTTTTAGAGAATTTAAAAGTTCAAAGCTTTCACCCCGCTATAGTTCACTTTTTCATTTTCGTCTAGGATTGATAAAAAAGCATACATTAAAATAATCTGAAATAGAAAATACATTATGCGGTTTCTTGAACTGTTCTTAATAGACCATCAGACATTTAAGCCAGCAAATTGATGATACCATAAGAATTTGATGCCGATGAATTTAATGAAGCTGAAATACGTTCATAAATATATATTACTTAAATTTAAATTTAAATTAATTGCAGGTGCTATATACACAAGAGTTGTCTACCATCAATAATAAATCGTATATTATACGAGCTAAAAAAGATTGAGTACTAACTTACCGCACGTAATTCACAGTCAACATGTATATTGGACTTATTCAAAGGTGCTCCCTGTTTATGGGGGCGTTTACCCTTGAGCTCAATCAGAAAGGTACAATAAGGTAACGCAAGGGGTAATAACCCGCTGGGAGTTGCGGTCCTCCTGGACTCGACTGAGACATCCCGCAGTAAAGTATCAATAACACACAATGAATAACGGACAAGCTAATGGTTTGTCTGGGAGGTAGTGACTTACGACTACCTGTGCAGATGTTTCCCCGAAAAAGCAACGCAACTGCCAAAAACACAAATCTCAAGAAAAATAACGAATTACTTTTAAATTTATTGAATTCAAAGCTAGCGAGTTTATATAATTTTTGGGGCATATTTTTACAGTAGCAAAGACAGTATATATTTAATGATTTATTTCAGCATTGATAATATTCAATCTGCAATCACATTTATGTTATGTAAAGTAGGCCGAGTATGCGCATACAAATTGAAATTAAACAAACTGTTCACATGCGTAATGAATTTGACATTTTGATGAACTTTGCGTTTGAACAATTGACTGTTGAACAATATCTGCATATATATTAAAATTTTCTGATTTTTCATGCTCTTGGTATAAATATTAAATTCGTTTTTGTTATGGTAATTATCGTGGTCATTTACATCTTATCTTTTCAAGATGCAACGTATAATTAGATTGTTGCAAAAAATCTGATAATTATAATTACAAATTAGTCGTCTTTTGTATGATGATTATAATTTATATATTCGTGTAATTAAGAGTAAATTGCAAATAAATGCAACAAAACTTTTTGTTGGATAAATAATTATAAATCAGAATTGGCTTGAAATAAAGTTAAAACAATATTTTAAAATTAATTTTATCCCTAAAAAAATAGTCTGTTTGTTACAAATTTTAAATAATGCATCTTGATATCAAGTTTGTCAAATTTTCTCTGCATGAAAACGTAATAAAGAAAACTTCTTATAAGTAGTTTTCTTTAAAAAATGTTATATACGATGTTTTGACGGGAATTCGTTGATGTAATAAAATACTCTTTAGTGCTTTCGCCTTGGAGAAAATGTGAAAAAAAGCACATTTTTGCAAGCGCAGATGCTGGAGGTGCTCAGTATAAATTGCGGTAATTATAATGATTCGTAGAGTTTTTATGTAGCTCTGGTTACTTTATGATAACATTTTGATTCAATATTATATTTATTTTAAACTATAGAGCATATAGAATATATCATAATATATCGTTACAGTTAGGCTAGCAATACACAGTAGCACCATTCCTTAAAACTTCAGATTGACTAAACATTTATCACTTATCTTCTAGCCATATTATTTATGGAGTATTACAAATGAAATCACCTTAAAATGAATTAGTATTTGAAACCATCATCCGACATGCGCTCAAACACAGCATGGTTACTAGCTCCACACCTGAAAACCATTAAATACAATTTATTCATTAGTAACAGATTTACTATTATACAATCCGGCTAACACCTAGCCTTATAAACACTTGTATTATTATTCTTATTGGCTAAATAATTAATATCGTTTTGTGTAACCTAAAATTACATCAGGCGATATGTTTTTAAACATAAAGGATATAAAATATAATGCGTTTATTATTCAAAGAATTTACATTAATTGTGTTGTATTATATTAACGCTGCAACGGATGTTTAGCCGGATTTAAAATCGTTTACTCTTATCTCATTACTCTACCTGCTTAATCCCAATTAAAAGAAATCGAATCAATTTGTATGTTAAGCTTATCGATGCCCTTCCGCTTACAGTTTTTTTTAGGACATATTTACGTTTTATTGTGTAAGAACTCGATTGGTAAATGCACGAATAATTTAATTTCCAAAACTATTAAACTTGCCTTGCCTTGTATAGTTAGTCCACAAGTAGAATTACGAAAATATAAAATTTACACTGACTCTTAACATGCTAAATTTAGATATATTTTTACATTTTGACAATTCTTAGAAAACGAGCTTACTTATTTATTTCAGAAAAATAATGATATTTTTAATAATATATTATTTACAAATACATTTTTATAACGCTGGGCTACGTTTGTTTGTTGTTTTTATTATCATATCGCATCTAGTTTAATAACTGATATATGTGTTTGATTGTTGAAAATTAATAGCGACGTGTACATTTAAAAATTATATTGAGTATGTACTTAAATACCTCAGTGAACAGGAAGTTTGCTTTTTTAAGAATTTCAAGTGATTTTGAAGAGTCAGTGGATGGAGATAAAATGCTACCATACTAACATGGCCTTTAATAAAAAAAAAGGGAGATCTGAAGAGTCGCCGAGAGTGTCACGCGACAGGAAGTCTATAATAACACAAAAACCTGAAATATCGAAGACAGATTGCGTTTTGTTTATAAGCACAAGTGCAACACGTGGTACACTGAAAGGGGAGAGACGCGCGGGGAAGGGTGGTAGAGAGCTTCCTGTCTACGTCGGGGTGAGAATAAAGGTGCGGATCGAGTCTTTGTTGTTTTTGAAAGCTGCTTCCGGGAAGGAAAGAGAAGTTTCTCGGATAGGGGGTTGCGGAACAGCCCCCGTGAATGCTTGAAATACCTCCCAACGAGTTTTAACATTATACATTGCTTAAGTTTAATTAAATTCATGCTTAATAAAAAAAAAAATTTGCCCAAAAAATTTACTAATTTTATTTTGACTTTGTTCATATTTATAATTTTTTTATATTTATTGTGTTTAAAATAAATATGCATGACAGTAAGTCTTTATGGGAATTCCATTTTTATGTCAAAATAAAAAATAGTATTTAGAGTAACAAATCTTAAATCTCACTATTTAATTTAATATAATAAATTTTAATTTAAAAAAAAAATGTAAGATAAACATAGTATTTTTTGGATTTTGTTAAATAAATTATTAAAATAAATTATAATATTTTCGTATTAAAACATTTTTTATTATATTTTCGAAACAAACAAAAAAATAATATCTGTCTTTTCTGATATTTTTGTTTATTTGGATTTTACATCATTAACAATTAAAATTTTAAATTATTTTTTTTATTTGTGTAAAAACATTTATATTGTTATGTAGTGTATAAAAAAAAGTATATTTTGATTATATAATACTAAGAAGAGCCGAATTTATACTTTCTTTGTCCAACTTGCTCGGTCGGTTGGCTGAGAACCGCTTTCTGAGAGTCCAAAATAAATTGATAGCCTTCTTTGATGTGAGATATAAATGAACCGGTTAGGATCGTCACATGCTCTGGCAGCTCCCACCTCTCTGGACAACCGGTTGCTTTCAGGTGGAGACTTGTATGTAATAGTTACTTGTCTATCTAATCTTCCGCCGGAGTATCGTCTATCCACCGTATTCTAATTAGTTTAACAAACTGCTAGATGTTGACGAATCTAATCAATGGATTTTAATTACAATACAAAGTCTGGCTTTTATCAAATTAAATGACATACTAAGCAAAATTATAATTTTCATAAATTAAATTATCAAAGTACATTTTAAATGATATTGAGTTTTGTAGCAACTTCAAAAAGATAGTTTATCAAATAATATTAAACATTTTAAAAAAAATTGAAATTGTGCATTATTGATTTTCTTCTATGCACACTACAATTAGGAAGTAATGTACATATTTTACGTATGTTTAATTATATTTATTCGTTTAGAAACAATAATGATTATAATATAGCACTTTATCAGTGTTTGTATTTTTAAAATCGCCCGAAGTATATATTGGTTTTTTTATGATTTGTACTTTGAAGAATACACATTTTGTCTATTAAATATTTTCGTTTTAAAATATGTAAAATATCATCATTTTCTCACAAATCTAAAATGAACAATAACATGTCTGCTATGACAAAGAAACGTAGGCTCGAATACCACCCGTGACCTGCCCTCGTTTTACATATGTAGTGATTTTACATGCCTGAAATGTATTTGTATCTTACGGGACTTGTATAGGCAGTTTTTGGGGACCCATTGAAATGTATTATAACATAAGGATCTGTCAATTTTAACTGGTATTTTTTTATATTTACAATGGCACTATAGTTCACATATCTTTACAATGCTCTCGGGTTTCTTGGACAATTAACGCAGTGGCGGAGTGCACAGTAAGATGACAAGTCGCCTAAGTGACATTCGGAATGACCAGGCTGTGATGCAGCGGCAGTTGAATGACATTTACGGTCGCTTCCCACTCATTAAAACTCTTCAGTATTTTTGAGTTGCTTCTGTAAAGCCAGGGACGTCCAACATTTTGTATAATTATTTTTATAATAATTTTTATTTTATGACACAACCAACAACCGGATGGTGACTTGCGAAAAGTGTCCTTAACTTATACTAAGCTTTAAAAACGCCAAAAAAATAAAGCACGCCGTCGGCTTGTTGCAAGCTGTATCGCTGCATTAAACAATAAAATGTATTTTAAATATAATTAACAAAATATTATAACATACGTATCTTCAATGAGGGTTATAACTCCTTCGTAACCAAAATGATGTAAATTTAATTTCTGTACTTCAATGATTTCAATTTTGACATTCTCATATAAAGATCTATCAATTTACATAACTATCACTCGTAAGCTTTGTATTTTCTACCGTGGATATATTTATAATGTAAAATTGGCAATAATATTACATTTGTGCCATTGAAAATTTTAGCTTATCCTAATTAACTAAACTTTACAATTAAGATCAATCAATGTTGGGAATCAAGTCCAGATTTGAAAATTTCTTTACATTTTAATTTATATCAGATTTTGTTTGACGGGGGTTCGCCGGCCCTGTTTCTGTGAATGGGTTCTTTCTCCCGACTTGCCATATGGCCTGCACTTGTCGGTTTGTATTTATAGATCCAATTTTGAGCCTCTCGACAGCATCTCACTGCCATAAAACATCTTCACATGTATAAAACAGCTGAAAAAAATTATAAATTGTGCTATTATTACGAGTACATTAGAATGTCAAATAAATTATATCTAACTGTCGTTTTCAGAGCTTATGAACGCAAACAAGATGTATTGATGTTAACTCAAGAGGTATGGGCTTTAATATTTATATTTTGAAACGCTGTATTCACATATAATAAAACACGCAATGTTTTCAGCCAAATAAAATTACGCTATTTAGTAAAGATGCTGAATAACTATAAATCTGATATTTTTACGGTAGAACGATAAAAGCGATGTGATAGTGTCTCGATAGTGAGGTGAGAACTATGTGAAAGTCTACCTGATATTTTTTCAATTTGACGATAATTGAACAGCGAAATATAAGTGAAAATTATTATACCGTTATAGTTATTATTCTTGAATCCAGTGTATTAGATAAGGACTTCTGGAATATAGTTCACATAAACAAATTACCATTCCTGAAAAGAGAAGCATACAAAATTAAATCGATTTCGGTTCTACATACTTGGGTGAATCATTGTTTTCAACAATGAATATCATCAAATCAAAGTGCAGGTTTCGACTTATAGACACCTTGATGATTCCTTACGACCAGGAGTATCATCATATTCCCCTTATTACGTAGCAATGGTCAATGAAATACAATGCCAACGGTCACATTAACTTCAATATTTCTCTTTTATTATTATGAATTTTGGTAATTGGTTTAGGGCATTGACTTTGGCCAATTCTGATTGGTCAATATTTTTGAAAATCAGCCAGTAAAAACATTAAATTTTGTTGGTGCATTTAAATCCTAATAAACTTAGTCCGGACCCTAATTGATATATTTCGTATTCTAACCTGTTGTTTGCAATGTTTAGCTATGGAAGTTGCTATTAAAAATAATTATTCGTTGCATATTTGCCCCAACTCCATCCAATTTCCAGATTTTTTTTTCTATTATTTACTACTTATTATTTATTTTATATAAAAATATAAACAATTTTTTTTATATTTTTGGAATTAAATATTTTTGTGCATTATATGTATTATTGATCACGTCCAACTACATACATATATATATATATATATATATACATATATATATATATATATATATATATATATATATATATATATATATATATACCTTATATATATATATACCTTAAAAAAATAAATGGTGCCCGCCGCCCGACCGGCATTCTAAAATGTGCTCTTAGGTGCAAAAAGGTTGGGGACCACTGCTCTAAATAAACAAATAATGTAGTACGAATAATGGATAGTTTAAAAAAGTTTATTAGCAAATCGAAAAATTGTTTTATAAACAATGTTGTTGTGTTAAGGCACTCAACAAATACTTTATTCGATATTAGCTGGGTTAAGCCAGTGGTGAAATTGTTCGACTTCATAAATTTGTTAAGAGCAAAGTCAATATGGCCTCGAACCGTTTTCAATTATCGTTAAGTACCATCTGAAGCTGTTGTCTTATAACAGCAGTAAAATTATTCAAAATTTGTAAAAAAAGCAATTTTCTAATAGTCAGCAGTCAGCGGATTAACTCTGGCTGGGTGGGCACTAGAAGCCATTGTTTAGGGTGTCCTTATGAACATTTACTTAATTAAGAAACAGCAATTTAAAAAAAAATATACAAATAAGCACAAACTCTACGGATCTACATTTTAGTAAAATATTTCATATTTATGTATCTCGATAAAAGATGCATCAAAACGTTTTTTTTTACAGAATATAATATAACCTACCTATCTCTTTTAAGCGATGCCAAAGCAATAATCAATAAAGCTAAGTTTATAACTACTAAAATAAGTATTAATATAACTGGCAGACTTTTATATATTTATGATGGGAAAGTCTTATTGCCATAAGGATTTCATTTGATTTCGATAAAAAGCATTAAAAACTATACCAGTGTATCAAGCTAGACTAAAAAGTAATAAAAAGCTATTTTAGAAATGTAACCCGCTTAATAGTCTATGAACAACCGCCAAAAAAAAAACCTACCACTCTGGCCTCAGTCAGCATGAAAAAAGCGACTAGAGCACACGTGTATAAATTATTTATTCGAGAATTCACAATATTTTATAAATTCATGGTTACCGCAGCTAAGTTTCTCTCATAGCGAATTCCAGGTTCGACCGCTTTTTAAACTCAAAGCAAAGAGCTCATTTTCGGGTCGGCAATTAAAGTCGATCCAGACTGAAGTTTTCGGTAAACCTCCCGCGCAAGAATCAATTAAAACTTCAGGCGGCTGAGGAGCTCAGCCAGCCCGACTACTCGCAGCTCATGGCAGAGCTTTCACCAGTGGCTTGCGGTCCATACAACCAATATAGTATTGCTTGCCCTAAAATATATTTTAACATAAAAGTTACACTTTAAGTTCGTGGTAATATTTTTCATGATATATAATATATTACGTAATAAGTATACACCGAATACTTATTCCGTAAAAAATCATGGGGTAAGCCCGGACATGCATCAACATCGACGTCCAGGCCAAATATTCATGGCGCTAAGGTAATGCTGTATAGTTGGTGGGATCAGAAGGGTGTCATCCACTATGAGCTGCTGAAACCAGGCCAAACTATCACGGGCGAGTTCTATCGAGCATTGGCAGATAAACGGCCAGAATATGCGACCAGGCACGAGTCTGTAATTTTTCATCATGACAATGCTCGGCCACATGTTGCTAAATCGGTTAAAACCTATTTGGAAAACAGTGGATGGGAAGTTTTGCCTCACCCGCCTTATAGCCCAGACCTTGCCCCTTCCGACTACCACTTGTTTCAATCGATGCAGAATGCCCTTTCTGGAATACGCTTCACTTCTGAACAGTTTTCTTGGCTTCAAAAGACGAACAGTTCTTTTGGGATGGAATCAATAATTTGCCCGAAAGATGGGAAAAAGTAGTGGCTAGCGATGGACAATACTTTGAATAGAATATATTGTAAAAAATCCGAAAAAATTAATGCACACACCGCATAATTTTTTTTTTTTTTAGCTTATTTATGTTCAGTAAGCAAATATGCTTGCTATGAATTTGGACTCATCGTGCGCTACTGATTTTTACTGAGTTGACATAAAATATATAGATTTAGCAGTGACGAATAATGAAGGTTGTGAAATAATTGCACTTTAAACTGTTTAAAGTTTTATGTAGCTTTTGGCTCCAGTTATTTATGATTGAGCTTTTTGACCTTGTTACAAGTGAATTTTTTAAATAACAAAAAAGTCTATAACCACACTATTTTCTAAAAAGAAAGCGATGATAATATAACATCAGAAATAATTTAAACATGAATGCATGTTTGTTTGTATTATATACATAACAATGCCAATAATAAGATTAGTCTTGAAAGTTATGCAGCTGCAAGAACAATAAAAGATAGATAATTGAATGTAGATTATAATGGCCTGTGTAAATTGAGTTAGACGAGTGTAAAGTGTAATTTTATGTTGCTACAACACGTGTCGGTAATAACTCACCCCCCCGTGTGGGGCGTTATACTGTTACACGCTTCCTTCCCGGCCCAAACTTTTACAGCAACATCACAAAAGCCAACTTTACTAACAACAACAAACTTATATGGATTTCATCCACGCGTCCGTTAATCTGTACAAAATATAAATATATACTTTGACGAAACCAATTTTGGAATATATTGAACAAACGTGTAGATACTTTTAATAACAAAGCTTTACCAATCTACTAAAATAATAGCCATTGTGTGTTTCATTTTCATTTTTTGGTTCTCTATAGAATATCTTAAAAGATACAACGCTGATTTTTTGCACGTAAGTTCAGTAAGTTTTTCCGCAGTTATTTACCGAATTCCAAGACGATAGGATAATATTTTCATTCATAAACTAATTAAATAAAACTATCAAATATGCTTTATGTACGAATTATATGATTCTGTTGTTCACAGCGAGAATTTCAAATTTAGAATTTTTACAAAAAAACTTCACATCATTAATAACTTAAAATGCCTCCAAAAAAAATAACACCGTCTAAGCACAGCAAACGTAATTAAAAAAGAATAGCACAATTGAACGTGATAAAGACTGCATCTAATAAAGAACAGTGCAGTGAAAGTGATTCGTTGTTTGTGACACGAAATGTGATTTTTATAGAATGGCTTTGCTTTCGATATTAATATCCGGTTATTCAAAATATATGTGTACAAAATGAAATAAAATATTCATCTAATTGTCAGCCAAACATATGTTCAAACACTATTGCATCGTTCATCGAATACGTCATTTTATGACGGGCTATATTTCTAGTGACTATAATAAAAAACCAAAATTTATTTAAAAAAAATTAACTCGCATTTAATTTTTTAAACCAAATTTTTTTTTGGTAATGGATAAATGCTAGCAATTATGAATCTTTATATATGGGCATAAATATAAATATATATATATACATGTATGTATTGAAATGTCATGTGATTACTTAATTGCTGCACGACTTAAATCGAGTTATGGGGCTGTCGTTTAACTTTACTATCTGTTTGAAGCACAGGTGGACGATTTAATATTCAGGCGGCAGATAAAACGGAAGACCTTTATCACGCGACTGACCTTTATTGGCCAATAAAAGTCTCGGATTGCAAATAAAGGCCGGCTAGGTAAACTCCGCGCCGGCAATAGCAGACCGGGGCTAATATGTACTCCCAATAGTACGTTTAGATAAATTCTAATTTACCGCGGATTCACTGTAGTTAAGCTTTTGAAAACTGCACAGGGGTTGTTTAAATTGAGAAAACTCGCAATTTTAGGGTGTTTCGGTACAATCATTTATCAAAAATAACGCTGGTAATGTACTTACACCTCCATAGATTATTTGATTTTACTATAGTCATGAATTTAACGAGTATTATCAAGCTGAATATTAAGTATTGTTATGTGAGATTTTTTTAATACAAAAACTGCTTAAAAATATGAGATTAAACATTTCATTAAAACGTTATTTTTTATTTGATATTTATCATTTTGTGTATCCTGGAGCTTTTGATGGCAAGAAAAATAGGGTATCAAACTTAAGTTCAAAGAGAATTTTCCACCCTTTGTTATAACTTCCTTGTGAAAATATGGAATAAATCTAAAGTATAAAATAAATCCTTATAAATTTTCGTTTACTCCTCGTTAGCCTCTAAACTTTGGTGAGTAGGGGATGCACTAAAAGCGCACCTCCCATGAAATATAAGATATTCTGCTGGGGGTCGTAAATACTGAGGGATGAAAATGATTTATTAAATATTCAATCAAGGAGACTTACGAGGCAGAATGGCGCTTATGTACAAATAGGCAAGTCAGTATTATCTCATTATTTTGTGTTTATATTTAAAAAAATATATATTTGCAGCAAGCTTATAAAGATTCGGGTCCGATGAACACTTTTAAGATGCACGTAGCATTTATTTTTAACTATTGTTTAATATATTTTGTTTATTTATTTATCAATTAGGCGATTAGAATATTTTTATCCACCAAATGTTTATTTTCACGAGTTGAAGTCCATTACAGCCATTTAGCGACATTCCACATGAAACGCTTTATTTATAAATAATATGCAGATTAAGAAGATTTTAGTAAGTAAATATTCATATTTTTAAAATATCTAATTCATCAGAACTTCATCAATTTACAAGATTTAAAAAAATGTTAGTTTTTTATAAGATCGCATGTAAGATATTTATCATGAGCCAATTAGAGAGTGTAAAGCTAAGATAAATATTTATCATTAAAAATATTTTTAATGACGTGTATTAAAGAAAAACGAGCATTATTAATTTACCAGAAAAAAAATTCTCTTTGCGTTTTTCTCTTCTTGATTTTTTCAAATTACAAATTCCGATGAAATATTTCATTTTAATTTCTAATAACGAGGGGTCGGAATTCTCTTTTGTGTCTTACTCAGGTGCATTATTTGTATGGGGGATGTCAGAACAGGTTACACCAGAGCCTGCAATTCTGACTACACGTGTTGCTACCCCCACCCTCGGTGCTCTTTGTTCGGAGCGAAGATTTGAATTTAGAATGTTCCTTTGTGCATTTTTGTTTCGTTCTTCTTTTGTTTCCCTCTCTTTGTTTTTGTTATTTTTTCTTTGATTGTAAATACAGCTGAAGTTGTCCTATAAAAAAAAAAACAATAATCTAATAATAAACATCTCACTGAGTGCTATTTGGAATCCGTTTTGTAATACACTTTTATTTTATTATGATTTATAATTATATTTGCCGTTTGTAAGAAAAAACGCATTATTAATAAGCTAATGTATCAATTGCAACTATTTTATTAAAACTGAAGCTAATACACTTAAGGGCCTAAGTCCTATACTCGAGTTTTTTTGAACATTTTCTGGTACGTTTTGAAAAAAAAATTATATTAAAAAAGTTAGAAACATCCCTTCTTCCGAACAAAATATTTTTTTCATTTCTTGTAAATTTACTTTTAATGTGATAAATATGTGTTTTCCCGATTGAAGTGTAGGAATTTGGAGATTCGTCATGTCTCTGTTCTAAAAGTTTTTTTTTTCAATTGGAATTAAAATATTAAATATAAACCCTGTGCAATTTATTATTTTAAAAATTAAAAAAAAAAATCTTTAACAAACTTTGGTTTTGAAAAGTCGTCATTTTATCAAATTTTTCAACATCTTCAAGATTTTATTTTACCCTGAAAATGGACGTTACTTAAATAATAACAAATAGATGAATACAATTTATAGTTTTTTCAATGCTCTATTAAAAAAATCAACTTTTGATTTAGAAAAATAAAGTGACAATTAAATTAATTAAATGACACGATTTCGCCAGGTAAAACGGCCCTTTTTAGTGGCAGACGGGGGATGGACACCATGATTATGTAGCAAGACCCCTAACACTTCTACAAAAAACAAAGCTAAGACTCGTCTCTTATGTTTGGCATAGTACAAAAAGTTATTTCATCAATTTTAATTAATTCTTTGCATTTTATTTTTCCGTAATGCTTTACGTTTGCACTAAAAAAAAATTTAAAAGAAAAATTCAGAAGGACTGCTAAAAAATATGAGCAGTAAGAAAAAAACGAATTGAATGAAATATTTGCTGAGTGCAGTAATTAAAAGTGCCCGCGACCGCCACATTCACGGGCGAGCCTTCTCCCCAAATAGCATTTCCAGCCCTTGTCGGATTCCGGATTTATTTTCGTCGTGTTTTTGTTTTGCAACCCCACCCGGCCGGCGCACGAACAATGCGACCCGATGCTACCCGGATCTTTGAAAATTTAAATAATCGTTTTGAATGAATAAACCGATTGGTATCTACTTACCCTATCTGAAGCGTACACAATAAATTTCGATTTTAAATAATCGCTTTAAAAATGTCAGAATTGCAATTCTAATAAAATATTGTTTAAAAAATATATATAGAGTCCAAAAAGAGTATTGGGTGAATGTGAATAGTGACCGTTATTGCGATGTGCTGCGAAAATTTTTGGGCTCAGAGTTCCAGGAGTTACAAGGTTTCAAGAACTCGAGAACGTGGTTCCAACAAGACTTCAATCAATCAATTGAAGCTGTTAACGAATTATTCCCTAATAAGGTCATTTCACGTAGAGGTAACATCAACTGGCCTCCCAAAAGCCGAGACCTTAGCCCTCTTGACTATTTCGTATGGGGATACCTTAAAAGTAAGAATTGAAACAAAACATCGAGGACTATGAGTCAGCGTGTTATCAGCAATCTTCATTCCAGATTAGAAGACTGCCACCATTTGGATAACATCAGCTTTTCAAAATAATTTTCCATGTTGTATTCTTATAATCAACAATAAAAAAATACTTGATTACTAGTAGTTTATGTTTTACTGAACTAACAAATACCCGATACTCTCTTTGGACAATACATAATCAATCTGTACGCGAAACGATGAGAATTTTTTCGATATAATACAATCTCTCCCTATTTATAACATGTTTTTTTAATTTTAAAAATAAAATTATTTTGGACAACCTTTTGCGGATTCGTGCAGCCAAGGGTGGGTTTGAAAGTTGTCAGGGCATAAAAATAATTTGAGAGCGCAGCAGGGCTGGCCCTGACAATGGTGAGTACTGCGGTACGTGTGTGCAGTCGGAGGGCGTAGCAACCCCCGAATAGGGGTAGATTTAAGCAGGCTTGTATTAAAACGAATCATAACATTTTGAAGTTGGTGATATTCAAAAAAATATACCGCTAATTGTCTGGTTTTATGTATATATTGCATATATATTTTACAATACTTTTGGGTTTTATTTTAGTAGTGACGTATACAATCAAAACTTGGAGTGTTTTTATTTTATATTGATAAACATATCTATTTTTTTGGATTAAACGTCAATCAGATGCGTATTTATTACCCATTACGGGTTTATTATATTATTACTAATATGATTAGGCACATTGGTTCACACATAGAAGATGATTAAAGAATCCCACACAAATCACGATGATATTTTTCTGAGAATTTCTTTAATCATCTTCTATGTGTGAACTAATGCGCCTAATCATATTAGTAATAATATTGATAAATAATAATAATTTAAAACAACGTGTATTTGTCTAAAAAAATTATTAATTAAAATTATTATTTTACGAATAAGTCGGATCCTCATCATTGAGTTCTCTAAGACTATCTCATTTGTGATTATTAAAAATTATATTTATTTGTCGATCAAAAGAACAACAGTAAGTGATAAAATTTAGTCATATTAAAAATATCATACTTTTATTAAACTTTACTTGCTTTCAACGTCGTTTGGTTTTAAGGTTATTTTTAATAAAAGTAATTACCGCAGATATTTTAAATGCAAGGTACATGAAAATTTTTAATTAATTTTATATTCTTAAATGATAACAAATCTATATCGGAAATTAACGTGGAATTTCTTTATCATTTACTTGAACTAGCTATCGCAATAAACTGCATCAGGGATAAAATAAACATTCCAGGAATAAAAGCAGAATACAGAAATACGCTCTTCCAGCAGAAGAGGCTCTTCTCTCCAGAGTGCAGCGTTAGATTCATAAACGCATAAACCTCGAGCAACCGCAGAAATAAGGAATATTTTCATAAAATTTACTTTGCACAGACTTATTTTATTTGCCGTGGGATGAAATAATATTGCCTCCGCCGGGGGCTCCTCCCGTGAGGCGCTATTCAAATACCACGCGACGTATGGGGAAGCGCAGGGTGTTATGCATGGGGTAGGTACTCGTATGTGAAATATTCATTTAAATATGAAGTTTGTACCTGCGGTTGAGGTAATTTAATAGTGCTGCACTGTGGTAGTCTCCAGCGTATTTAAAGGACATTCATTGTGGTTTACTTCTTATTATATATATCCATTGATATATAGAGAGAGAGAGAGTACAAATCGAGCTATGCGATAGTCAAATAAAATTCTTGGTATTAAATTGAATACTTACTTGTAATTAACTCAATAATTTGTATATTTTTGAGTAAAATGCTTGAGTGATTTTCCACATGTTCGTTTTTATTTGTGACCGGTTTCGCCAACCTTTCACGTTGGCTTTATCAAACAGAGTGGAAACGAATGAAGTGGAAGTGGAACTGAAAAGGTGAAAATCACTCAAGTATTTTACACAAAAATATTAAAATGGAATTCCACTAAGTACTCTCTGTCAAAAATATTGAATTTCTCCATAATTTGTTTTTATTACAATATTAGAGTTCCAATTGAAATGATAATTTTTTATTTGTGCTTTATTAGAGTTTAAAGGCAAGTAACGTATATATTATAGTAGAGCTATAAATGCACTTTATTTATTTCTTCTGGTCGCTATCTGCTTATTTGCGGCCTTCTACTTTAACAGAGAATTATGATTACAGACTCATCGTTTTTTGACAATCTGAGCGTGGATGTCGTCCGCTCTTGGAATGAAGATTAAAGAAAGATTCTCATAAACAATGGGATATTAGCATAATAAATGCGTCACACGCTGTTTTTCAGTGAATAGAGAGACGAAGCGTAATAAATGTGTTTGCAGCTTTTAACGGTCGTTTTTAATTTTAAATTTAATATTTGATTTTAAAATGATAATTATGACATAGCTAGTTCTGTTCGTGAAGTCTTTACATATTTCTCAATGTTATTTAAGACTGCATTATCACAGAAAGTTCATTGCACTCCCAAGTGACTCCTTGGCTTGAACTTGCATGCACATGACAATTATTCAAATGCGGAAACATCAATAAATGCTTATCAATTCTTTATTAAATAATAACGAAATATAAATTATTTAAACCAATGGAAACAATCGTATGCCTGCTTATCAAACGAAAATACTTTAAAGCAACTATCTGGTGCCTGTCATTTGAAATAAATGTGTGTCTTATGTATAGGGAGACTCAAATTGTGACGAATGCATTTATTGTTAAATAAAAAAAATGCAGCTTAATTTTAACTGACTATAGTTTATAACAAATCATAGATTTTAAAAAATATATATTATTTAGCTCATATGCATGCTTAAATTGCTTAATTTTAACTAATCTAAGATATTTGTAATTCAAGTTCTTCTTTATATACAAACAGACATAATCTAATGGTTTAATTTAATAGTCATAGGTCTTCCGGGTGCTTAAATTCTGACGGTTCCCATGTCCAGAATTAAATTGGTAGTCTCTTAAGCCGTGGAGTTTTGTTAGATAAAGCTTATCGATTCCAGGATCGTTGCCCCTATGTAAGATGCAGTGGCGTGACCATATAAATTTATATATGGAGTCGAGCCATTACGAAACTTGTTATAAAAATAATAATTTAATTTGAAATATACATTTTCGATATATTATATAAGAATCACGCTGTATTTATAGACAGAATTTTTATAACGATAACCTTTTGATTTTGTAACTGGGTCACGTATCGCCCTAGAAATTCTTCAACGAAGATATAATTCATAAAAAAAAAACAATCAGCAGTTTTTGCTTATATTTCAATATAAATAACATTTTTATCTTTGTTCTTTTGAAGATGACATTTTTATTTATGTCAAATTTGTGTATATTATGTTTTAATTAAATGATTATTATGTTTATAAATTATCTAAAATAAACAATTGGTTATTGTCACTACGCAATTTAGTTTACTGAAGTTATCAAGATATTGAGATTTTTTTTAATATTTGAATTTAATACTTTTAGGAAAGAAAGAATCAAAATAATAATGTGAAGATAAGTATTTTATAGTTTCTTAATGAACATAATTAAGAATAACGCCATATGATATAAGATAAAACTTCGCTTCTTTAAAATGATATTGAAAATATTTATATACCCTCGCAAGACACAATTAAGAATATTTTACATTATTTAAGTAAAAAAAATCATTTATTGATCATGAATATAATTTATACATCGATTGCATTCTTGCTTATAGCAGTGCACACGAAACTTGACTAATTATTATGTTTTATTTTTCTATATAAACATTTCCACTCAGTTTTAATAAATAGAGTTTGGAGAAGCTTATATAAAGCAGGAAGTCAAATTAAATACCTGTTTTTTCTTTTGCAAGCCTGTCGTGTAGATATAATGAAATTTCCTGGCTGCCAATATTCCTTAGACACTGACGAAGGTTTTTTATTCTCGTTTCACCGGGGGAAACTTTTAGCGATATTAGTTTATTACCTGTTGGAAGAATGCACTCTCACAAGAAGTAGCAAGAATGTATTTCGTGAACATCCACGAACAGGTAATGCAATAAAGAGCAAGTCAAACCCTCGCTTGACTGGTAACGTCTAGGCTGCAATAAACGTATTTTTCAATATTGGATTATTTTAAATTGTAGTAGGAAAATATTTTATCTACCTGAGTTAACCCACCCATGTAATATAATTAAAAAATATTTTTTAAATTAATCTTTTCAAATTATTTTAAAATGATATTTTTCATTCATCCATCGTATTGTACATATTTAAAACGGGATTATAAACCTTTTTTTAAAACATTATAAAAAGTCAAAATTACCAAAGTCAACATTACCACCAAAAATGGACGTATAATATGCATTTCATTACGTTTAATTTGCAAGTAATGTTATTATTGAATTTATTTCGTAAACCGATTAATCCAAATTGAAACGAAATTAGAGATCCTGTGTATCCATGCACCAATGAGTAATTTATTAATTTATGTATCACTCTAATACATAAAAATGAATTTTACTTTAATTTGCTCAGACAAGGAACAATTATTCAGTATATCATCTAATTTCTACGTGTATGTAATGAAATATCTTTGTTTTATTCATACACGAACAAATTATTCATTAATTAACCAAACAAAATGCTCAAAGATTCTCATCGTAATCAAATATAAAATTACAGAAATGATTCATCGATTCGAATATCACAGTGTTATTTTTTATATATAACTTCAACCACTATTTACCTTAATTGCATTAAAAACAACAATAAATATCACTTAAGAATAATCGAATAACTTTTACGATCCTCTTTTTTATTAAATGAATATTTAATTAGTTAACTGAGTCTAGTGTTAATAAGAACGCAATACCATAATATATTTTTAGTATATTAATAACGACGGAGGACACAAATGCGCTTAGACCTTCTCTACGGTCGATGGATATAGATTTTTAAGGGGATTATATGGAAAAAGGGTCAATGTTATTAAATTTAGCGGAAATTCAATCTCTTTCTAAAATTTTATATTGAATATTATTTTTCAATAAACTGGGTATCCACTTATCTTAAATTTGAAAGCGGTCCTAATCAAATAACCTCAAAGTGCTCCTTCAAATTTAGCAATCCAATTACATTCTTATAAAATATATGTGAATTAAGAAAAAATATTCTGAACCAGATAAACACGATTATAGCGTTTATTTAAATTATTTTTTAATAATATTAAAATACATACTGAATAACATAAAATTATGCTCTGTTATGTTAAACGTTAAATGGTTCTTTATGTTGTTGATTAAAACAAATATATTCAAAAGTTTTAGCTCTAGGCCAATATAAACTTCTATGGTCTTTTACTCTAAACTGGGGACTGTTAGGATAGACTGGTTAATTAGCAAATCATTGTTGAAAGCGGAATTTCAATTTCATACTTGACCCCTGTGACGGGTTCAGAGTGTTCGCGATGTTAATTAAAGGACTAATTCTCGTACCGATGAGATCCTCTGCATCGTCAGCTCTGACCTTCTTGTCTGGGGTCGCCTGCAAAATGGCCGACAGGATGTCCGCCTATGCCTCTCGAATGCCACTCGTCCGTAATTCACCCGTGACTATCTAATGTTATTATTGTACGAGATAAGACTGTATTGGTGTTTAGGATTTAAATTAATGATGCCAGTAGAATAATAAATATTATAATTTTATAAAATATTGCTGCGATAAAAAATCATAAAGGTTTATTGCATATTAGCAAAGTTTTTAATTAGTTTTATTATATTTATCTTAAATAAATAAATCAATGACAGACATATAAAAAAAAAATATTTAAATACAAATGAGTAATATTTTTATGTAACTAACTAGTTTTAGTTTGATAATTTCAATATCACAAAACTTCGATTTAATATTTCTGACAGAGTGATTTCAATATTATTTTCTGCCCGAGGACGCCAACCAAGCATATCGGCGAAACCGGTAGCGTCAAATAAAAAGATATTGAAGAAGATTAAACACATCGACTTAAATAAAACATATTTGATATATTTACCAATATATCAGGCTATTCGAATAGCTACAAAATTTGGCAACTTTTAATACTAAATCCTCAATCTGCTTTTGACAAGCAATATATATTATTTCCAACGACAGAATTCGAAAGAGTTTTTCAGAGCCTGGCAAGGTTTCATTGAAGCCAGAAAAGGGGGAGGAATCCATCGTAACGAATTCCAAAAATCAGAAAGGGTGCTTACTCGAGACCCGAGAGGGTCGCGAAGTTTTCCGTTTGTTCATGGAAGGCTGCAACGCGACTTTGTAAAACGGGAAATTAGGAAAAGTCTCCTTAAAGCCTGCATAAAGGGTGAATTTGAATTGAAAATAATCGAAACGAAAAAGGATCCCTGAAAAGAACATTTTGTATGGAGAAAAGCGTTAACGTCATTTTTGATGTTTGTTTATTACGATCATGAGATCCGATTTTGTTACAAATATTCTGTTTATATTAAAAATATTAAATATAAAACTTAATTTTATTAAAGTATAAATTTTCGATAAAAGTTGTAATTTTCAAATGAGTACGTCGTTAAATGTGATATGTGAAGAAAAAAAAACATTATTTTTATGAATTAAATTGATCAAATGATATAGGTTATCTCATGAGTAGTTATTTTACACTTTCTATTCTTTTTATCAGTGACGAAAAAGTTTAGTATGCAAATGAATAAAATCATAATAAACGGAATAAAGACTCCATACATTCCTTTATCAGCCTTCGATGTATGCTTCTTGTGGTTCATTTATATTTCAAAACCACACAGGGGCGGACTACTCCTTCAAATCGTAATAAATTCGGCGAAGTCCTTCGGGAGAACGGTGAGCCAGACGAAAAATTCTGCCGAATGGATTATGCAGGGGGCTCTTCAGAATGCATTGCCTGGGCCGAGGGGGTTGGGGGTGGAGGCACCCTGGGGACAGCAAGACCGAAGACATTAGCCGGGAAATACCATTAATATGTTTTCATACGTGGAAAACTCAGGTGAGACAACCTGTTGTTACATTTGCTTCCAAAAACACTTGCTGGTGGTCAAGGATTGTGCACATCTGTCTCACTACGTGTAGTGTTATTTCTTCATTTATTTTTCCCTTGTTTGCAAAACAATGGATTTCCTGCAGAAAACAATTAAATATGTGTTTTCTATATAATTAAATATTCAAACTGTTATTTTTTTTAATAACTGAGCGCAACAAATCAATCGCAACATTTGCATCAATCAATTTCCTAAAAAATAATATACATGCGTTAGACAACCTTTATTTTCTTCAATTATAAACTTTATAAAACAAAAAATTGTTACAATTAGTGCTTTGTGGTTGTAATATCGATTAATAGTGGTAAATGTTATATATTCTATTAAAAAAATATATATTTAACACAACCATAGTACAAGTAGAAAAATACGTGGTGAAATGTGATACATCATGAAAACAAATAATAAAGCTAGGCAGTTTAGTATGTTAGTAATACAGATTCTGAATAAATATATATTTAATAACCTAACCCACATTTTAAATAAAACAAATGAATATTCTAGTGCAGTAAATATTAAAAAATACACGTTAAGATGCCAGGCAGTTTTTTTAATTGAGAAAGTGAGAGAGTAATACAGATTCTAACTAAATGTTTATTTACCATAGTTACTTTACTAAAATTGTATTTTAAGTAAGACGCATAGTAATATTACAGTAATAGAGCAATATAAAGGCAGTTCAGTGGAATATAGAACCTGCAGGGGATCTGTCCACTGAAGCGCTCCGTGAAATGTCGCCGTCCGACCAAATGCAAATATGCTTTTCCAACAAGCGCTTGAAATATCGCAAAGTGATAAGCCTGAGAGGAAAACGATGTTGTATTATTCAGTATATTTTGGCTGCCTCTGTCCGTAACATTCATATGTGATAAATTATAATACTTAGGTATTTTTAAAACAATCTTGCTGGATTGGTAAATAAAAACCAAAAAAATGGGTATCTGTTTGAATACTTCAAATACATTATTAATTATTAATTATAGTACTATTTATTTTAATATTTTCGGCAAGTAAGCTTTTTTTTAGAAATGACAAAAAACGTTGGTATCGTGTTTATAATGGAACTTTTCGGAAAAATCGTCATCCTGAAATATGAATCCTTAGCGTGTGACAAAAAAAAAACATTTTTTGGCAATGCATTGATAAAATCTTTCTATTGATAAAAATAAAATAGCAATTCAATATTTTTGACAGAGAGTACTTGGTGGAATAAAATACTTGAGTGATTTTCCACATGTTCGTTTTTATTTGTGACCGGTTTCGCTAACCTTTCACGTTGGCATTATCAAACAAAATAATCCCTCTGTTTGATAATGCCAACGTGAAAGGATGGCGAAACCGGTCACAAATAAAAACGAACGTGTGGAAAATCACTAAAGTATTTTATTCAAAAATATTAAAAATAAAATACCTTTGTATTGTAATTAATTATAAAAGCTATATATATATATATATATATATATATATATGTGTGTGTGCTTGTGTGTGTGTGTGTGTGTGTGTGTGTCTGTAACGAATATAAAAAGATACTGGGCATTTTATTAGTTTATAACATTTAACATTTGAAAACGCATTATAAAAAAACTTATTTACTCATTATTTTTTTATAAAAAAAACTCGGAATTATAATTCAAACAAAATATACCGCAAATTTTTTTTAACTGAAAACTCTACTCCTGGATCGTTGCTAAAATAGCTTCTAAGTTTTTTTTACATGTAAAAAGCTAGCTCAAAAGGCTGTGTTTTTTTCTGTCTGAAAATCCTGAAATTGCCCGCGGCCAGAAGGCAGAAGGCAGAAGGCAGCGAACCGGCTGTAATATAAACGAGTTTGCACTGCAACAATTTACCTGCAATCGGAAAACTACAGCAGGTGATGCATATTTAGGTGCACTTTATCGTGGCGTGGACGACGCCAGTTGAAAACCGAGGGACACTCGGACAGCTGCTAAAATATCGTACAGCCTTATTTCTATCTGTACTATTTCTGCTATTATACCAAATAATTTTTAATGAAAACGTATATATGAAAAATCAACCAAAAAAAATGTTTATGACTACAATGACCAAAAAAACATTCGGAAAATTCATTGTAAGATTTGTGATTAATAAAATAAAATAATTAATAAAACTTACAAACGGGAGTTTTACAAAACTTTTATGTTACTGATGAATATTATTTAAAAAAAAATCATTTAAAAGCACATTTATTTTCAATAGTAATATTTTACCCCATATGTGCGATATGCTATATGAAATTGAATGCTTTTTATGTGCACGATGTGTTCAAACGAATATAGTAAATGAATACTTGAAAAGTTCTGATTAGAGCCAACAGTCCGAATAGGAAATCTGTTTGAGTTGTCAATTATTAAATTGCAACATGTTTCAAGCGAGAAATGCATTGGACTCGAATGAAAAGCGACGTCATTAGGGCTCCGCGTGCTTGCAGGGCGGGGCCTGCTGAAGTATTGCGGCTTCGTATTTGAAATATAAATGCCTACTAGACTGAAAAGATACCTGAAATCCTGAAGTACTCCCTTATAAGGCAATCATGATTTTTTAAATTTAAGTACTCAATCAAATATGCCAATGGTGACTAAAAAAACAATGTTTTTATTACTTAACAGATTTAGAAATACGCATCATAATTTAATTGTATGCATATTATTGTTTAACTGTTACGGTTATATCGTAAAAATTTTATGAAAATAATAAATTATCTTTGATAATACAACGTGAATATTTAAAAAAAAATTCTAATGAAATATTTTTATGTTATCAAGGAAAGTCTGAAACTTTTTGATTACAGACTGATGCTGAGACTTTTTAATAAATAAAATGCAACGTTCAAAAAATACCACAGGTAGGGGTCTCAAGTGAATGCTGTCGCAGGTAGGGTAGGGGGTAGTATTTGATTGCATTGTCAACCGCAGATATTTCAGACCACCCTGAGCACACTTTTACCTTCATATCTGATATTTTTGGGTCTGACCCACATATTTCAGCTTAAGTACTTTTGCAATATTCAGCCCACTAGCCCTTTGTGTAAAACGGAAGTGAGGAGACATCGTAATGGAAACATTGAATGTATATTTGTATAAATATATATTTTAAATAAATATATATTATATATATTCTTAAAACATAAGTTTACAATTGGATTGAGATATTTCTAATAACTCTTTTAACGAAATCAATATAAATATTATATATAACTTTATACTGGCTTTTGCATTTCGATCTTTGTGGAAATCATGTATTGAAAATGTTTTTTTTTGTTTTAATATAATTTGTGTTATAGTCTTTTTGAAAGCAAATACAATAGGTGATTTTTTACATGCTACTAAGTACCTATTTAAATAAAAATAAAAATTTGTTTTACTGTAAAAGCAAATCTATTCTGTAAAATAGGTCACAATGTTGATATTTGGATTCTTCTTATATATATATTTTTTAATACGCCAATTTCAATATTTCAAATTTTGAGTGTCATTTAATTAACTATGTTAACATTGTTTATATATTTTAAAATTATTAAAATATTAAATGTGCCCAAATAAATATAAGTGTATAAGTTTAATTTCATAAAGAAAATAAGCTAAAAAAATCGAAAAAAAAAGCTTCAAGTTTTCTTATGCCTTGTAAAAAGCCAAGAAAAATAACTTAATAAGAATACCCCCGTGCACGTAGAGTGTTCTCACACTCTCAACCCCTCACGCTCTCATCTTCTCACACGCCCACCTTCCACAAATTCTATGAAAACACTTGTTCACAAAAGCGTCGAAATCTTCCATCACCTCAATTTCCAGTCAAAATATTGCGTCCGCACCGGAGCGCTTCCACAAAAAAGGTAGTATTCAAATTTAAACAGCTCAAAATATGTTCCGGGGAGTGTTTTCCCGCCACCCTTCAGCAGAGTTCCATATTTTCTTTTCAAAAGCTTTCCGACCCCCTGGGCGGAGGGGTCTTTGGCGCGGGGAGGTCCCATTGTCGGAGTATTCTCTCTCGCGAGTAACATCGGTCAATCCGCACAGTGCCTACTTAACGACCTTTTCGCGGGCGCCTTTTCCACGAAAAGGACACTCGAAGGCTGTACTCGGAGAAGCACAGAGGTGGACTCTTGCCAAGTATTTTAGTATTGTGTAAATTTAGAGCATATTCTGTACACATACGTCTGGGGTGTTGTCAAAACTTCAAGGATCAAAAAGAATACTTATCAAATATTATATTACTACTATTCATAACTATATACTATCAATCCAAACTTTCGTTACTTTAAAAAAGTAATTTTTGACTGTCGCTTCATTGTCTAAACAACTTTATAACGATTGAATAAAAATTAGGTCAGTATTTTTTCTTTCAAGTTTTGTGTATATCATGCATATTATATTAGTCAAATTGGTACTTGTTTTTTATCCGACCACCAAATTTTTTTAATGTACATGTACTCGCAGAGAGAGGAATCTATCATATGACGATGAGTCCCGTTGTGGCGTTTATTTCGTTCATTGCAGATTTCCATGACCGCTCGATTCGTTGGGTTAGGTTAGGTTAGGTTAAAAAAAAAGAAGTTAGGTACAAGTTTTTTGGTGGTCGGATAAAAAACAAGTACCGTCAAATTGATCAGAGATTACGAAAAAAATTGGAATGTACTTGTTATGTGCCCACCTGCATGTTTGCATGTGTGCTATAGGAAATTACCGACCTTCTAGGATTTTACGACTACATATTGTTTGGGTGTAATTATAGCACCGCTAAAAGGCATTTTACGACCCCTTCCCGAGAAAGGTGCGGGAAAGACACCCAGTTTAAATTTCCATCTGGTATCCTATTGGCATTCCTAACTGTTGTATTTTTGTGTTGTAAATTTGTATATAAAGGTAAGGTCGTTTGAGTGAGCACCTCCTCCACTGCGACCTATCTTTCTTGCGATAAGCTAAGTAAAGCCAAGCCTAAAAACTTGGTTCCCTGCGTTTGATGCCAAGCTGAAAGGTAGGTCGCACAAATTCCCTAAATCCAGTCCTAACAAATAAATACAGTTCTTTTGTACGAGATCCGTCCCGTACAGAGACTAAAAAATAGTTATTGGATACATGAAATTGAATCATCCAAATATGAAATATTTATGACAGAGAGTACTTGGTGGAATTCCATTTAAATATTTTTGAATAAAATACTTGAGTGATTTTCCACATGTGGAAAAATGGAAAATGTGGAAAATCACTCATGTATTTTATTCAAAAATATTCATCCAAATATGTTGCATAATTGTTTTCTTGATAAATTTGAGTGTTAATTATAAAACAAAAATTTGATGATAATAAAACAACACATTCATGAAAAAAATAAATGTGTATATTTAGTTCATTTGAATTTGATATTTTAGAAAAAAGTCAACAAACAAATTTTAAAACTTCATTTTTAAATTCACTCTATAGTAATGAACCAAAATGTTTTGAAAAACTGTCGATTTTGAATTTTGCAAACTTTCAGTCCTCCCCCGCGCCTGGAGGCTTCAGGCCGCCCCTCGCGTAATTTTCGTCACCTGAAATACTTCCAGCGACACGGCGGATTGTACTTTGTGAATATTATACGGTCCTGAAAGAATATGTAAAGATGCCGGCGGGTAGAAAGTACGCACCGGGGCGAGCGCCTCATGTTTATTCGTTATTTTTATGCGCCTCCTGAAAGGCAACAACGGAAAGCTCTTTTGGGGGACGGCCATTCGCGTAATGACCGTTTTTAAAGTCAGAACTTAGTTTTATAAAGAAAAAATGAAATATTTTTATCAGCGGTTGTATTATATAAAACATACACGGCATTACTTGTTTGAAAATTTACATGTAATGCTTTAAAAATACTCATTTAAAATACACAATAAATACGAGTACATCGTTGTTTTACTAATATGATTAGGCACATTAGTTCATATATAGAAGATGATTTAAAGAAACTCTCAGAAAAATATCATCGTGATTTGTGTGGGATTTGAACCCACATCCCCTGGCTTTAGTAAATATAATAAGCCCGTAATGGGTAATAAATACGCATCTGATTGACTGATCCATAACATAGATATACATCGTTGTTTATTAATCAACTATATAAAGACTGCACTTGTGCATTAGTGAAGACCAGAATATTTATCTAGCAACGGAGTATGCTAGTTGCATACTTGCATATAACAATTTCATAAAATCTCAGGTTAATAGCAGTAATAATCTTGTACTTGTTGTTTCATGTACAAATACTTAAAAACACATTGTGGTTAAAATAAAAAAAGTAATCGTCGGTTTTAATAATTTATTCTAGAGGTTTTTAACAGACAATCGAATTTTAAAATTGAAATAATAATTAATGCAAAGGGCATGTCACCTCTTCGGAGCAGCTTTCCCTGAAACAAAGAGTTTCAGGATGATCGCTGATATCCGCTGAGAATACGCCACGCCATGGAGAAGACAATCATTTAAAACTCTAGCACGGAAAGAGAGCTTGAAGGCTTTTCTGTCAATCTCAATAAGTTTCTAGTAAATATCACCCCTGGCGCCAGTTAAAGTGAGAAATCGCACTACAAGACTATAAAGAGAAACGATAGTACTGCCTATTCTTCTAAAGAAATCCCCACGGATTCAAGTCTACTTACAGAAGGTAAGAATACTATATAAATACAAGCCAAAGTCTAAAACTTATTTCAGATTAAAATGTTAAAATTCTGTGTTGTTTGTTTAAGAGTAACTATCAAGTGTCTTTTTTGTTTAAGCATTAATTTCATAATTCACTCTTAAGTATGATAGTACTTCAGTGAAGGCTAACCTTTGGCACGTGTGATAGAAGTTACCATCGGATAACACCTTGAAAATTATAAACAATAAGATGTGAGAATAATTTATGAATTCATAAATTCGCTTATATTTTAAATTTTAGGTAACTGACCAATTTAATTTTAAAAGTAAACCTTCGGACTCATTCAAGCTTCATAAGTTGATTAAAATGAACAGCCACTGTTCTTTCAATATTTGTTAAAAATAAAAAAAAAGCAAAATAATTTTATACTAACACGTCGAGTTTAAATGGTTTACCATCGCTGGCCTGTTGCATTAAAGTAATCCCAACGGATTCAAGTCAGCTCATGAAAGTAGAAATTTCAAATTTATAAAAACACATCCGACCATGTCCAACATAAATTAAAAACCAATTATCAAATTTTAACGGTGAAACCCCTTGATATTTATTTGAAAGTCATTTTCCACAGCCTTTTTTACCTTGTCGTTAGTATGAAAGTTTTCGTAAATTCCATTTATTTGAAGCATGATTATGATGGAGTTAATATTAGCAATATTAGCCCACATTAAAACTTACGACGGGCTTTCAGAAGTTTGTTTGATATTTCTTTTTTCAGGAAAATATATTTATTCCAACATATTCTTATATTTTATCTTTATAGCAAGGTTATTACGCAGAAGTTCCCCTGATTGCTTCTTTAATTTCTATTTTTTTTTTACTGTTTTTATATCTTGATTTCAAATGTTTTTTTAAATATTAATATATTAAAATGAATTATCAATAATATGATGTGTTATTGAGGTCGTTGTATGTAGTTTACGAAACCTCACATTGCCCAAAGATTTCAACTTAACATGTATGCAAAATTAGTAGCGTCATAAAATATTTTTTTTTAACAACTCCTAAAACATATTTAACTTAAAAATTTTATGAATAAATTCTACTAAGTACTTTTTGTGAGTCTAAAGCGTCTATTATAGTATCGTGCATGCAGTCCGTCCATTTCGTCGTGTGTGTTGTCCCCGCGGACTAACGAACCGTTCCGTTAATAACGACCCGTTCCGTTAACGAATCATAACGGCTCGGCGCCAACGGCCGCACATGAATAAAACATTTCCGAGTAATTTAATTAATACGCCGGGCGGGAGTTTTTTTTTTTTTTTTAAAGAAAAATCGTCTTAATTGAGCGTAATTCCGCGGAGATCTTAAAAATAACAAGAATTAATTGAGGGACATATTTATTCTACAGGGGCAAGAAAAATTTCATTTGTCATTGTTGAAATCAGCATTTCACTTGTGATTTTTCGATTGTTTTTTTTTTTTTTTTCAAAAGGTTAGGTTGGCTCGTTTGCTCAGTAGATATGGCGTTATTGGGTCTTCGGTTCATCTCCACCGAAGTCATTGAAATGGTATTCCAACAAGTGCTTTCTGTCATATATATAAGATGGATTTATCTCGCCTGATAAATTTTAAACATCAATTTACAAACTAGAAAATATTGATTGATAATTTTAGGTACAATCTTTAAACATACAAGTCATTTTGTTCACATAATTTTTTACGCATAATTAAAAATACTACCCCAGGTTGTCTGTAGGCATTGCGTGACAAAAGAATTCCTGGCGGGCTCCTTTCATGGGCTTTATTTGTTTTCTTCGGGGACCGTGCCGCTCTGGTGACACAACCCAGGACCCCCACGCTGAACGTCTCCTTAATAACAATAACAAACGATTATCAACACGTGTTCGGCGTGTCCCACGTGCTCGTGTTCGTGCTCAGACTTCCGGTTGCACGTGTGCGCCGAGCAGCGCTGTTCAACATGTGAGCCGTGTTCAAAGAACGTTTAATATAATATTAGAATAATATCAAGGTATATATTTTAAATTAAATCTTTACATTCTGAGTGTACAGTGTTTTTGCATAGATATATATGTATATAAATAAAATACTACTGAATTATTTAGATATGTTGATGCATTTAATAAAGCGTGTTTTTTTATATATTATATTCATTCTGATGCTTGTGGATGGCTGCCATTCTGTACCCTGAGCATATATAAAGGATCAGTAATGGAGTAGTGGATTATTGTGGAGGGATGTGCTCTGTAAGTACCTTGTCAAGGTGTGGACACACATGCTGTTGTTTCTGTAGCTTGCTGCAGAAGGAGTATATGATCTAAACGCCAAAGGCTTTGCAAGGAAATGATTATATAATAATACTATTAGGCAGCAGTGATACGCAAACTTTTCCTTTCAATATAAAACTGCGGTGTAGAAAAACCAACAACACTATTTTCCCCTTAAAAAACCATGAACACTGGCTCAGCATGAGTATATGCTCAGTGAAATAGTCGCCAACCTCCTCTGAGGAGAGGCACTTGATGAAGAAATATACCATATTGCATATTCAATAGATACACATTTTAATCTAAAAAATAAACATACTGAATTTTAGGTAAATAGTAGATGAAATATTTATAAAGGTCCTTGATTTTTTTTATCAAAACACAAATAAGTGGGATTTGAACCACACACACCCTAGTTATAACACTCTAGGCCCTGCTACCTAGCAATAATTTTAAAACTGCAACCCAGGGGTGGCGTGCATTCAATATAAGCAGAAAAGTAAATAAAACCAACGGATAAACATTTGTTTATAAAATACTTTTAAAATCTAAAATATTTTACGGTTGATTAAGTTTTAATTGTTTTCACGCATTGCGCCTCTCTGAGTCGTTTAATTTTTAAAAAATCATAAAATTAATAATCTTTATTGTGTTGCGTATTAAATTTGATAAGGCTCGCAATGATTACATAAAGAAACATAAACCAATACTGACGTATATTTTTATGGTTTTATTTTTATTATCTAAGAATTACGCCGTATACAAGTATGAATAACATTCTAGTGTAATTTTGCAGTATCATATTTTCATGTTTGCTTTAAACGACTATGAGTCAAATACGAGCATTTGTCTGAAGATGGCACTACAATACTTGAATTTTATTATAAATCCTTTACTAAATATTTATATATTGTTTATGTATAAAGATTTAGAATTACAGTGTGTCTCGTCACGCGTGGTGACCACCCGTTACGCCACTCGGAGACGAGGAATGTCTTAATTTTTAAGCCTTTCGTGGGGTGCACTGCATATCAAAATATGCAACAGCTAATCGTAGTTTAAAAATTTATATATTAGATTATAAAAAAAAAATTGAAATAACATTACGTATATTCATCTTTAAAACACTGTGTATAATTAAATTTTTGCACTGATGTATTTATTATTTTATGTGTATAATAAGAATGAAACAACCCTTTATTAAGGGTGCGATATCATAAGTGATCTAAAATTATTTTTAATGATAAAAAAAATTACTAGAGTAAACGGGTTCAACACTTGGGTATAATTACAGTGCAATCGAATCGAGTCCTTCAAGGTCGTTAATTAGTATCGATTGGGTGGAATATGATACGGCATTGATTGAATATTTAGTATGAAATAAAAACAAAACTTTTCCCCGACGAGGATGGGATTCGAACCCACGCGTGCAGAGCACATTGGATTAGCAGTCCAACGCCTTAACCACTCGGCCACCTCGTCACCTGGCAGACGCCCCGGGAGGAGACTACATCGCCGGCCGCTATCACGCGCGTGCCTCGGAACCAGACGGGCGCAAGTCGCGGCGGCCCGCCGTGCAAAACCGAGCCAATTATTATTTAAATTTTGCAATATAACGACGATATCCGTGGGAAAAGTCGCCCGCGTAGGCAACTTTGTATATTCATAGAATGAATTTTTGATCAATCTATACCATATTTTTTCAAACTATTTGGTCCCGTCGACCCCTTGTTGTGTTTTCCTGATTTTCGTCGACCCCCTGCCTTGCTAATATTGATTTTTTTATAAATTCATCAACTTCAAACATATTCTTGACATCTTATATAGAACAACTCACTTTCATAGGATTTACTGTACAGTGGGTTTAAAAATGAAAAAGTTAATTATACCTTTAATTAAAAACACACAAAATCAATATTTTTGACAGAAAATACTTGGTGGAATTCCATTTTAATATCTTAAATAGAATAAAAAACATACAAAATACTTCTACGCTTCAGGGCTTCGATTCGTCACAAAGTACATAGGTACAATGTGTGTTCGGTACATTATGACATTTACGAAATGTCTAAATTTTGGTGATGACCTGCTTAAATGGGATCCACTCTCGTAGACCCCCATTTACAGTTCATGGACGCCCAATTTTATTTTTCGCTGTCATTGAACCCTTGCAAGGCAAAATCGACCCCTGGGGGTCGATATTGACCACTTTGGGAACCTCTGATCTATACCACACCTTGTATGCCCCGCAACCTGCGAGCAGGATCAAATGACAACCACACAGTATTTAAATTCAAAAAATAATAATTAAGTCTTTATTTATTATACGTATTATTCAAAATATCAAAGAAAGTAACGACAGTTGATATTGGTCAGTGCGTATGAAATTTCGCTGCAGCAATAGTTAAAACTGCTTTCCGTGGAAGCCTCTTTTGCTTTCGGCCTGGCAACGAAGGCACGCGTCTACAACAGAGAACAAATGATTAGATTACGTAAAAACAAGGATTTTCTTTACACATATTTTTTCTTACACAAACTCAATAACGAAAATAAAGAAATATGTGCTACCACATAAGCCACATATCGTATAATAAGCATAGAGCACTTTTAGACGAATAAACAAATATGATCTTTCACGTCATTATCTTATACTTATATATATAAAATGCGTTAACTAAGCTATAAATCAAAAGAAGTATTAAAAACACCTGTTCTAATTAATATAGATTACACCTGTGTAGACAAATATTATTAATGAACACTTGAAAATATTTGCATCAGAGGAGTCTCAAATGAAAATTGTTGTACCGTAACCACATGAGTAATTATTATTTTTATTTATTTAACTTAGTTATGTAATTTGTTTATGAACTGCGGAGGCACGATCTAATGGGTGCCGCTTATTTATCCCACTGTTTTGGAAGGCGAAGAAAATGAACGGGGACAGATATATAAAGAGGCATAATTCACCTCCAGAGATGAATGTATTTTTCACCTGAGCCCGGGGCGGTCGTGGACCGGGAAAAACAAGACCCGCAAAAAGGTTCTATCCCGTGAAATTCGGTTCATTTCCAGGGAGGTCCCCGACTAAAACACTACGTCAATGTCGCAGGCGAATTATGCTTTTTTGCTTCTTCGTAAATATTTTGGACGGAGCCTCCGCTGAAAATGGAAAAAAAAGTCAAGTAGAGGTGACCTTAAATTAGTGAAGCAATTTTTTGTTATTTTTTTATAAAAACTATAAATTAATTATGTTATTCGAGAGCGGATGTAAGTGTCCATTTTACAATGAAAAATAACAACGAATAGATTAAATTTTATACTCTTAGTTAACTAGTTTTTTTTTATATCAACACTAAGCCTTTGTTTGATCTTTTTAAATGTATATATGGACGCCTTTAATATAAAAAAAATGTGATGAACAAAGTCACTGATTTATAATTTACGCCGTCTAATAATATCTAAATAATTTGCGAATGTTTTTCAATGAACCAAAATAGTATTTTTAATTGGGTGATCGTTTTATAGTTAAGCCTTATTAAATTACGCAAAAGAGGACGCAATTGCTTCTTTACCATTTGGATGTTGTTGATACAGGGCTTTATGATTTCAAATTCGTATTTGAGGAATTAAAATTAGTTCTGTTGAAAGTATTTAGCCTTTGAATTCCCCGACATATCGATTAAATCACCAAAAACAGTATCGAGGAACTGAACGTAAACATCTTGAGAATAATTCCTGTAAAACAATTTTAAATTCATGTAAAATACTGATAATTTTTAGACCAAAATAACGTCTATACTATTCCAAAAATCTCACTATCACTATCTTAATCTCAAGTTTATTAAATGACGCATAGTTAAACATTATGTCTGTAGTAAATTTGTCAAAAAAACTTGTAAAATAATAAAAAAAATATAGATATCTTCGATAGCACGATGATATATTTACAGTTTGAACGTAGATAATAAAAAAAATGTATGCTCTTGTTTTCATTATTAAAGAAAACTCCTGATAACTGAACTCCTGAACTAAAAATCATACCTAAATCAATAACAACAAATATTATTTTTGAAAGAAATTATAAATATAAATAATTATACTTTTTATACATTTTTCCACTGTAACAAAATTGAAACACTTAAAAAAATATTTTAAATGTTCTTCACATTCATTTTGTTTTTGGACATTATAGCAAGTTTTATCTTCACATTGACTTGTATACACACAGTCATATATATATATATATATATATATATATATATATATATATATATATATATATATATATGTGTGGGTGTATTTTTTCTTTCTATAAGTAAATATAATAAGAAATACTATACATTTGTATAATACTGCTTTAGTGCGCCGGGCCAATCAGAAATGTTGGTTTTGCTCTGCTAATAATCATATAAATATGGCACAAAGCACGAGAACATAAAGGCGAGTAAACATTGCCATTGCACGGGGTAATAATGTAATATAGATAAAAATATTTACACGAACCACCCCTGGCCCGGAGAGGGCGCGTCTCGCGACGTCTGAAAGAGGTTCGGGCGCCTTCACACTTCGCGTTTTTATCAAAGAATTCGTCAACTTATTTGTCATGTGTCTCACTTCTGACACCACAAATGTTATGATGTCTCTCTTGTGACACTAATTTATGTTATGGTGTCCGTAGGATGCACACCGGACTACAACACTTTCAATACTTGATTATGGAGTTTATTTAATATCCATCGGCAAACAGCCGATGGTCGAATTTATTACAATGTATAATCCATCGAAAGCATATCTTCGGCGACCGTCGAGTTTGTTAATGGTCTGATCGCCGTGTCGTCCCTTTTTATTTAGAGACTAAAACAGTTGCATTGGTAGAGAGTCTGACAGGATATGTATCATAAAACCCACAGGGACTTGGGGACGTGATTTTACAATAGAAGATGCAGATTACATTTGGACAATTATAAACTACAGTGCAAAACGTGCCAAATGTAGATTTTGCGCCTGGGAAGGCGATCATAAAACCTATCCGTGCGGTGCCATATACAATGCAACCATAAAACATGGGCGGTCTTCTGGGTACTAAAACATAAACTTACAGGCGATAATACCCGTGAGAGCAAAAATCATTAAAATGCGGCTTGGTATATAACTTACATATAATTTACACTCTGATTTGGTTTCTTTGACGGTAAGCATTATAACTTTGAGGTAAAAAAAAAATAAATTCAAGAGTCTTTATTTTCATTAGGTAAATTTACAATAGTTTGTATGGGGTATAATATGGTGTGTGGTTATACCATGATCGTGCGCGCAGGTTGTGGGGCTTGCAATGTACATGTATTTATTTATTGAAATTATTGTGATATACTGGGAAAATATGTGAAAAAACAGTTGTGGGGTGTAAAAACTTCCCATTTTCTTCGAACAAATAATAGATTAACTATAATAGTAAAGTTTTTTTTGAATTCACAAACCTTTTTTATGGCTATGGCATACACGACATTTTAAAAAAAAACTATAATATTAAAATATAAAATATTGCTTAGTGGTAAAAAGGCAAAAAAAATTATAATGACGCAGTTTATCCTACACTACTGTACTTGTCATTTCACATTTTTTTTAGTTTTTAATAAAATGGTGAATGGTTGTGTGAATGGGGCCCCGCTAGAGGATGGCGCCGAGACGGTGTACGCAACGTCCGGGTTTGACGGAGGGTGCTGCAGCTCACGTATCGGTTGCTAGGCAACCCTTCGCCTCCCCTAGCCTCCCCTAGCCTCCCTTGTCTTCTCCCCTGCCCACATGCACGTCAAACAAAGGCATCCAGGGCGCTGTTAATACCCTCGAAAATAAAAACGGATCCAGCGTAATGTATCCTGGAAATTCAAAAAAAAAATACATCGGATTTAACAATGAATAAAAATAATTTTGAAATACATATAAAAATGCATTTCAGTCATTTTCCTGCTGTTAATTATAACTAGCCTCTATAACGATTATAAAGAAATCATCTTTTTTAAAATAAAATTATCTCTGTTTTTCATAAAAATATTAAGATATGATATAAGATATAAAAATATAAATGAAAATTTCAATGCATATTTCTTCCTTTTTTTCATATTAAATATGTGAACTGTACACAAAGAAATATCCAGATAGCAGAAACAATAATGAACTTAGGTTGTACTTAATATTTTGTATATATTACCGAAGGCTGAATCATGCTTGAAAAATTATTTCCATGAATATAAGAAAGATTTATATCTGATAACAATAAAAGAGTATTTGAAACGAAACATTTTTGTAAATTGATTAATTAAGTTCATTTTTTCACACATTGTAAAAGAGTTTCTTTAATCATTCTTCAATGTGTGAAAAAATGTACTTAATCAATCAATCATAAATAAAACCTGTAAAGGCAAAATCGCACGTACTGTAACGGACTTCACAAAAATCAAAAATAATACTGTAATATCACATAAGAACACGGAAGCCTCAATTTTTATACTAACTCAATGTATAATATTTAAAATTTTAAACTTTGTATTATGAATTGAAATATAAAAACGCCTGTATAACATGTTGAAAAATGCCCGAGGCTTTCGGAGGGGATAAAACCGTGCATCTAGATATAAGGGTGTTTGATTTCTTAAGGCACATACAAAACCCTTAACAAAAACTGGGTGTCTATAGAGACAGACCCCTCGTCAAGGGGTCGGCCCCCGTTCGGAACCTGAACCCTGCAGTTCGGTGGAATTAAGCAAGTTTGGAAGACGCATCTTCGGATAGCGAGAGCCGGACGAGCCCTCAGTGCAAAGTTGCTAAAATTCAGTTATTCCAATTTCCCCTGTAAGATTTAGTTACAAGGCCTGTCCAAACTCACGTCGCATCCACAAAGCCTGCTTTGACTGGAATAACCAATATTAATAATCCGGTTCTAAAATAAATAATTTATTCAATTGCTTTCGTTGACTCCCAAATGCAATCCGTGCTCGGGTGACTGTGCAAAACCGTAGTTAAATTATTAAACCTAATATCACATTCAATTGAAGTCATCATCAAGTTCAAATATGACTAGAAATTCGCTAAAAAATTACTATGATATTTTTTAAATGTGATTGTTTTTTTATGCTATTCAAATGAAGGGGTAATAACGTTTATTTCCTGAAATCCCTACTCGTTAACCCTCATAAGGTTGTGCCTTTCCTGAACTACCCCGTCTGACTATCGCCATACATTATGCATTTCTCAGAAATGTTTTATGTAAATCGCAATAAAGTTCGTCTAAAAAATAGGTTAACTTTTTACACGTTTCCTTGATTGGCTATGGCGGCTTTGTCTTATAAAGATTTTCACTGTCTACAAAATGTAAGTAAAAAATATATTTTAATCTATTCACACAACTGCTTGCCCTGAAACTTGGTATTTTTATGATTTATTTATGCATATTTATATATTTATACATTACACTATCATCTCTAATTATACAGATTAAATTACTCTTCAATCAACAAATATTTTTTAACTGTTGATTGTTTTTTTTATTTAAAACTATATGTGAAAAAATATGCCTAATCATATTTGTAAGTAATATAAGCCTGTAAAGGTTATTAAAACGCACTTGATTGGCGTTCAATCCACAAAACAGACATATTCTATTTAAAAGTTATTACGTATTGATTATTAATTATTTTTAATCCTATCTTAACTCTTGTAAACATGAAAGTTGATACAAATCTTACCTGAATCATATGAATTTGAATGTCTCTCTCTCTTGGGGTTAAAAAATATTATGTATAGACATTTGTGATATTGTAAAAATTCATTTTCATATTTTTTATATCGCCAGTTTTTATTTGTGCTTTAACAGTTTCTCTTAGACTTCTGAGCTGAAAGTAAAAAAAATAAGAAAGTCATCAAATCGGTGTCAGAAGGAACACTGACAACTTTTAATTTACAGCCTAGCATAAAACATAAAACCCGGACAGGTGGATGGATTTACACTTCATAAATTCCGGACTACACAGTGGACTAAAGAAGGGCCAAATTCGCACTTTACTCGGCGTTTAATTACTACAATAAAGCTCTTTACGACTCCGGACGTTGCTGCGCCATGGCCGGAGGGGGCCACGGGGGTCCCATGGGCGGGCCCCCCTGAAGGCCGCAATAAATAATGTATTCGCGAGAAATTCACAAAGCCTTTCTTGAGAATATAAAGAAGGAATTATCGAGGAATAAGGACGCAAACAAAGATGGCGAAGATTCAATCTGCATAATCTGCCTCACCGACTAAACAGTTTGTGGATTTTCCAAGTATTTACTGCACTACATATTTTGCTTTGTGTACAGTGTTTTTTTTACCTACAACTTCAGGTAGTACAGGTATGCAATGACGATGCACCGAGTGGCGTTTTTCACTATTTATCTGAAAAAAATATATAATTATTTGACTCAATATGCTACGACTAGAAAAAAATATTGAGCTATGGATCAAATGTGAAATAATAGTTTTCTATGTAGCTCGAGCTATGGCTGATTCATTTTTATCAAATATGATTTTATTACTAATATGATTAGGCACATTAGTTCATACATAGAAGATGATTTAAAAAACTCTCAGAAAAATATCATCGTACTAACCCTTGTACTAACGAATCACTTCCGTTTATCGAGAATTTTTAACAATCATACTCTACATGAACCAATGTGCCCAGGCCAACCAATATTTAGTGATTTGCAAGCACTGGACTTTTTGAACAAAGTAACAAGTGAAGCGATTTTAGTCCCATCTGGATATTATTTTAAAAATCTATTAATTTAGCCAAGACGCGCACCATCATATACGTATGTCTATTTTTTGGATTCGACATCAATCAGATGCGGTAATAAATACGCATCTGATTTACGTCCAATCCAAAAAATAGACATAAAAATATGATTTTATCACACGGATACCTCAGTCTTTAATTAACATCGGTCTTTTGCCTTGTTATTTTTATTTTATTTTAAAGTACAATCATTACGTTTGATACCTGGCATGATTCATGCGACGGGGAGGGTCAGCCTATCCATCTCCCGAGGCTCTTCAACCCTCCCCTCGCCCCCGGGGGGTACTGCACAAAGTTGGCGCCTGCTAATATTTATCTTCATGCCAAGATTGATGCGGGGAAGCACTCCGGCTCCGACATCATGGCCGCTTCCGGTTTCAGCAGTATCCGGTGTGTATAGAACCTAAACTCAGAATTCCCAGAAATTCGTACCCTGCGGTAAATATTATTACTAACTTGGACATGGCAGTAATTAATTCTAGCTTAATACCTGTGCTATATAATATTTGGTTGGCGTGTTAGTTCAGGGGTTATACCGTGGATTTTTTATAGAAAGATCTCTGGTTCGATCTTTGTCGTGACAAGGATCATCAATAAAATGATTTGAGACTTCACCGTTGTGTTTCTCTGATATTTTTAATAAATTATACAAGTGGATTCGAACCCACTCTCACCATCTCACACCCTCAGGAGCGAATTGATTACGCATAAACATATTATACACACAATAAACAAAGCGGATTTATATAGTTTTTTAAATAATAATCATTTAAGAAATTCAATATTTTTGACAAAGAGTACTTGGCGGAATTCCATTTGAATATTTTTGAGTAAAATACTTGTCAGGTTCATAAAAATCACATTAGCCCTTACCACCTGACAATCACTCTCTCTCTTTCCAACAACCTCTCCCTCTAACAATTGTTTACCTAATTGCTTTTTATTCTATAAAATCTCACTCCGTTTGATAATGCCAACGTGAAAGGTTGGCGAAACCGGTCACAAATAAAAACGAACATGTGGAAAATCACGCAAGTATTTTACTCAAAAATATTAATAATCATTTAGATTTAATAGTTTTGTTAACATATTTTAATATCTCTTCATTTGTAGTTTTGAATTAAATTTAACTCCGCGATCATTCTAAAGACCGTCTGTTAAAAGTTGAAATGATTATTAATGTCACAGGAAACTACACGAAACTATATAACTACGTGCACATTGTAATAGCACTGAAAGCCGGGCCGCCTCGTGGGAGTGCCGGCGTCGCCGGAAGTGTCCACTCTGCAACATCCCTCCACCGGAAGCACGTCCGATCGGATCCGGCTTAGACAAATCAGATCCGACAGGAGCGCAACTAAGGACTGTCAGATGTCCGAGAGATTGGACAAATTGAACTGACCGTGCTTTGATCTCAACTGACGTGAACCGATGGATATTCATACGGTGTGTGCATTAATTTTTTCAGATTTATTCGTGAAATTGGAGCTTTATTATAAAAAATTGGTACAATATATTCTATTCAAAGTATTTTCCATCGAGCAAATTATGGATTCCATCCCAAAAGAACTGATCGTCTTTTGAAGCCAAGAAAACTGTTCAAAAGTGAAGCGTATTTTAGAAAGGGCATTCTGCATCGATTGAAACAAGTGGTAGTCGGAAGGGGCAAGGTCTGGGCTATAAGGCGGGTGAGGCAAAACTTCCCATCCACTGTTTTCCAAATAGGTTTTAACCGATTTAGCAACATGTGGCCGAGCATTGTCATGATGGAAAATTACAGACTCGTGCCTGGTCGCATATTCTGGCCGTTTTTCTGCCAATGCTCGCTTCAAACGCATCAATTGTTGTCTGTAGAACTCTCCCGTGATAGTTTGGCCTGGTTTACTGAAAACAACACACCGTATATAATATTTAAATAAAAATATACTCTCGACACAAATCCAGCAGTTTTTCGGATAAAGCTCGTTAAAATATGTAAAACCTGGTTATTTCTTAATATTAAATAAAGGTAACACACAATAACATTATATTGCAAAATTTAAATATTCGCTTTTCTGGGGGGTGAAATAAATCCCTGCTTTTCGATGTAATTGTTTTTCGGTTTCAATCTTCATACCAATTATAAAGCCTACAATACAATCAAATGCGATGAAACTCTACCCCCGCAGGTGCCACACCTGTACGCGATATTGTATCTTAATCAACATCACCCCCACGATTAAACTTTCCGCTAGACGTTTCCGAAGCCTTCGCACAGAATGCAACCCCAAAATAGAGGCTGGAACTTCATTTTCGCGCAAGTGATTTAGAGGGGACGCATTTCTGCCTGCTATACTCTATACTGGTGATTATCGTTACATTTTATTTATTTCCGGAATATAATAATGAAAATATACTAAACGGACTCAGCTGCGATGATTTACAATGATTCACTTGCATAGCTTCTGCTTACTGATCAGCTGTAAACCAAAAAAATATGTATTAATATTTTGATATCAATAAGGGTCTAGGTCCCATAATCGAGTTTTTTTTATCAATTTCTAGTCCGTTTTGCGAAAAATCGACTGCACCAATCAAAAATATTTAAATGCAAAAAGTTTGATACATCCCTTTTTCCGAACACAATATATTTTTATTTCTTATAAATTTACTATTAATATGATAAATATGTGTTTTTCCGATTGAAGCGTAGGAATTGGGAGATTCGTCCGGTACATTTTCCCAAAATCCTAAACATTTAAAAGTCTTTTTTTTCAGTTGGAATTGAAAAATTGAATATAAAACCTGTGCGTCTTATAAATTTAAAAATTAAAAAAAAATCTTTAACAAACTTTGGTTTTGAAAAGTCGTCATTTTATCCAATTTTTCAACATCTTCAAGATTTTATTTTACTTATAAATTTACTATTAATATGATAAATATGTGTTTTTCCGATTGAAGCGTAGGAATTTGGAGATTCGTCCGGTACATTTTCCCAAAATCCTAAACATTTAAAAGTCTTTTTTCAATTAGAATTGAAAGATTTAATATAAACCATGTGCGTATTATAAATTTAAAAATTAAAAAAAAAATCTTTAACAAACTTTGGTTTTGAAAAGTCGTCATTTTATCCAATTTTTCAACATCTTCAAGATTTTATTTTACCTTAAAAATGGACGTAAATTAAAATAATAAAAAATTGGTAAATATAATTTATAGTTTTTTCAATACTCTGTTAAAGAATCAATTTTCGACATAGAAAAATAAAGTGACAATTAAATTAATTAAATGACACGATTTCGCCTCTGGTGTCCGGTTGGACACCAGAGACAATTAAAAGGCTAGAAGAACGATTCTGAATAGTAAAGAACAAGCAACGTAATATAAAGAAATTTACAATTATTTTATAAACACAAATATATTTTTTAATCCGTAATCTTAAGCATTGTCTTATAATTTAAAAATAAATTTAAGATTCACTTAAAAGCCTTCTTATACAAATAAATCTCTCTATGTATAGCAAGTATAAGCGTACAGATGGGGTGGTAAATAACAGCACCTACCGCGTGTACAAGGACTGCTAATGACAAGTTGAGGGATTGTAGTACCTGGTTGTTTACGGTTTCAGCACAAAGTCAATTAGCCTGCGTCTCCGACACCAGGTGGTGAGGGTGCTCTCTGGGGGAGGGTCCATGCAGCTTGCCCAGTCAGAACTGACGGAGACGGATCGGTTAATAGAATTGTAGAGAAATGAACAGCCAAACACGTGTATTATTTTATATAAATATATACATATTAGGTTGATAAAATATTACTTGTTTGGGTTCGAAAAAAACTACCCCCACGCGAAAAATAAGTCTGTATTACTCAAATACATTATACCTGAAATATTTCTGATTTTTCAGTTATGACTGAACGGATATCTCATAAATCCGTTATGATGATAGGAACTTTTTTTTTATTGATCCGTACAAGGCTATATATTGTGGAGCGGATTTAAATTATAATAAAGCACTGGAATCTGATTCATAAATATGTAAATGTGGGGCTAAGGGAGGACGGGCTGTGTAGGGGTGCGCTCGAATCCATAATGCGGACGGTAAAAATCATGCATTTTATTCAAAACCTTCAATGGCACACCTTGTGGATTTTCAGTTTCAGTGAACGTTTTATTGGGCAGTATTTTCAAGATTTATATTTAGATTGGTTTTGAAACACGATTCAAGGTTCATTTTGTATTGAAATCTCATTTTTATTGTACTGTTATTGAAGTAAGTCAATATAGTTTGAAATTAATAACTATTCCGTATCTACGGCCAGACTTACTGTTTTAAACTACCTGCGTGTATGTATATATTTTTATACTTGAAACAAAGCTGAAAATTTACAGAGTTGCTGAAAAGTTGGTTGGCAATCATTCCCTTCACACGTCCAGGCCATTTTGATAAATTGTCTAAAGTATATTTCAAAACACGAAGAAAGTTGCAGAAATTTATGACTCGGTATAATAAAGTGTGTTTCCTAGATTTTCTTGAATATTCTCGTCTACATTTTTGAAAAGTAATCCCCTGAAATTTACGGGGTATTTTTCAATTTTTCAGACAGAAGGTTTATAAATTATCATTATTATATTATGTTTTATTTAATTTTGAAATTAATAATTCATCAAATAAAACAGACTTATTTACTAAAATTCTGGTAACCTATTTTGTATACTTTATGCTATATTTTATAATATAATATTGAAGGTTATATATTTTTGTTAGCGATACAAATTTGAGCATCTACAAAACAAGGATTCCGAGTGGATACACAAATTGCATTTTTTACATCATCAACTTGCCAAATTCATCATCGTCATCAGGTACCTCTCTTCAGATGAGGTTTGTGATCATCTCACAAAACATAACTCTATCCTAACTTAGTTTTATTGGTTTAACGGTCAGACACTCTTGTATTTTTCATTGAACAATCAGCTGAGGTTGACATTTGGCATTTCTGAAAATATGGCCAAAATAGATTAACTCATAGTATTTTAAGTATTCTCCAATAAAGCCAAATTTATGAGCTTGTTAATTACTGTTTCTGTTGTTAAATCTATGAAAAAACATGACGTTAATACCAAATATCAATTCAAAAAATTAAGAGTTCACGTTTATCGTGAAAAAGCTAATAAATTGCAATAAAAATTTAACGGCCACAAATCGTTATAAAAAAAAAACCCACCCCACTTTTTGTTTCGATAATGTCCTTTTAAAGGCCGTATTGCGGACATAAACATCGAGCCTGAAAGTTTAGCAAGTCAGAGGAAACATTTCACACACGATGGAGAGCCTCCGAGAATGGGCCGAGTTTTATGGAAATTATATTTCGGAAGATAAAAAGTTATGCCTCCCGAGCCGCCCCTTATAAATAGGGATAAATGAACTCTGCCTTTTCTCCACTGTGGGGTAGGTTTATACTGAAACTTGTAATGGCAACATAACCTATTTCACCCGTTCGTTATACAGATAAGGAGTCTAGGATTAAACCCTGTAATTATGATTATATCTTTCGGTTATCTTGTAATTTAAAATATATATAAATTTTAATACATTTATCCTTAATAATATGCTAATATTATGAAACAAGAGTAACCTAATATGCTTCTGCAGATATTCAAGAATATTTTAATAAGATGATATTATGAAGACAGGGGTGTTGCTATTTTAAAAGCCTCCAAAAGTAATAGAGAAAACTCATGAATTGTCTCCTTGTACAGACAATTGACAGTAAAAATATTTTTATTGTCGTCTTGTCCAGAAAACAAATAAAATATTTTTAAAAGCAGCAGCAAGACAGCAGCGCGAATAGCTCAATACGACTCGTACACCAATACCAGTCAACCCTAAGTCTTATCATAGTAATATTTTACGCACACTCTGATCATACACCCGAGGCGTGAAAATTAATTACCTCGTACACTAATTGGAGTCCTGTCTATCGCTAACGAAGGCCTTTTTAAATGGAGGGCTCCCGCGTAATAGAGACGACCGGCAGACAAAGGACTTTATTCCAGGGTAGGAAATCCTTCAGGATAACAACGTCTGGGAGAGACGACTTAAAATTTTCTGCTTTGTTTCTCACACAGTTTATGTGCAAAATAAATAATACCATGCCATATTTTGTTTGAACGAACCCTTGACGTTTAATAACTAGCCACAAATAAAAGCTATATTTTGAGAGACTCGTTTTTCCTTTGAAGGGTTGTTTATAAAATTTTCAAATAATTTAATTGTGTAGCAAACTCTAAAATAAATACAACTGAACATAAATTATAAATAAAAGTATAAGTATTTTTTTTATAGGCTTGTGATACGAGATACTTACTTATTTACTAGTCTCAATTTACCCCACTCTTGACTATGTGATTTATTTTTATTAAAGCGGAAGGGTTAGGTATAAAATAAAATGTGTATTGCACGCTTTAAAACCGCAAGTTTATATATTTCAAAAAAAATTAAGATATGTCGTTAATATTTTTACTCCCTATGTTTGTTGTGTGGCGAAGTATTCTATTGTATTTTTTGTTCACATCTCGGTGTTGTCTGGAGTGAGAAAAGACTATTATACATCCGTTTCCTGGACCAATACATCGGAAGTAACCAGCGCCAAAGTGAATAGACTTTAGTGAGAATTGTATGCCTCAACAGTGCAACTCAATGCAACGGGCTGGTAATATAAATGTTAAATGTAGCCAAAGAATTCTATAGACATACGAATATCCTCATATGTTTACAAAACTGAGAACAAATATGTAAGCATGTTATTAAATTTTCTCGGTGGATAAAGCTCTACTTATTTTATTAATAATCTGCGATTCATGATACAGTAAGTTCCGAAACGTGCTTTCTAATTTTATATTGAATAAATATTTTTTTAAACTTATTGCATACGAAAAATAACACTTGTCGATCGTGCATGAAAAATATTTTAGAGCAGCTTTTGAGTGCTTCAAATGAGTTATATTTAAAATATATGGATGCAATATTTATCTTGAATTCGCAGATGGGCTAATGGGCGTTGTATCGCTCTCATACCAATCCATTATGGCCTCACGAGTAGGTTTTTTGCGTCTTCTCATCTTGCCGGCGGTTGTATTAAACCGCCGAGCCATTGTCTGGCGACACAACAAAGCCGCGCGCTGGCCAGACACAAAAATTAAGGCAAGCCGGGCTTTGTGTGTCTGGCCAGACAGTCTGTCTGCATTTTTTTGCTGCCCAACCTATTGAAAGGAAAATTTTTCACTGTCTGAAGTCTAGAACTAGAAAAAAGTAGTTAATACGCAATCGCATAAACGACAAACCACTGTAAGCGCTAAACACGATTTCTATAGGAAAAATTTCAAAAAATTTATGTACATACAAAAATCTTATTATATCAATAATGAATACACTGATATTCAATGAAAAGTTTTTGATTAGGTAAGGCTATGTTAATTTCACGAAAGCACATGAAAATGTAGTTTTATTATCTTTAATTGTAATATTGTGATACTCAATACTTTCACAGATAAAAACTAAGCACAAATCACATCAATTGATATAATGGTTATGCTTTTGCGCTTACCACTGTCTGCCGGACATCCGATAATAAAAATTGATGATCTCACAAAATTTTATGCAAAGGAGAATTAAAACTGATATCAAGGAGATAATATTATTTTTAATTAAAAAAAAATATTTTGTAGTTTGATGTTCAGCTGTGTCAGTCGATTTGTGTTTCAATATTTTGGCCCCAATATTGTAGCCATCTTCAAGGAAATATTGTTCACAAGGTGATTTTTATCATAATTATTTGTTCCAAAATTAAATTATTAGTGTTTAATTGAATTTTCTAAATAAACTGAAAATGTTTGTTTATTTTTATATTTTAGTCTCGTTTCAATTAAATATTCAATCAGTAGTGACATCTTACGACAAAAAATATCATATTTTTAATATTTTAAATATTTAACTTATAAAATTATTGTGTAGATGGCAGTAATGCGAGCATTTTTGCTACTACGCTTATTCGGCTATAGTGGCGTCCTTCAAATGTGACGAGGTGGCCGAGTGGTTAAGGCGTTGGACTGCTAATCCAATGTGCTCTGCACGCGTGGGTTCGAATCCCATCCTCGTCGGTACGTTTTTGTTTTTTTTATATTAATATTATTTAGCGACATTATTTCATACAACTTTGAACACAATTGCACATTACCAAAATATTTATTATCTCTTCAGGTCACGATTCTATGGCGATTATCAACTAGCTAACTATCTTATCTAGCTTTTTATCTTATCAGCGATTTCGTAAAGTTGGAAGGTGCGTTTGGGTCTGCCAAGCACTTGTTCACCAGAAGTAGTCTGCTGGTTTCCCAGTTCAATAACTCTGGGAATTATCATTATTTTTGTTTGAAAAGTGCCTGAAATTTTAACCCAAGCTATGTGTGTGTAGAGAAATACAGTATAAATTCTGTGTATTCGAGAGCTGCATATAAATTAAAAGGTATGTGCTAGTGATAATACAAGTTAAAAGGAAAAAAATATAGCATGTGTTTTTTTTTCATTTTATCATCTATTAAAATGGACATGATCAAATTTTTTCAACTTGCTTTTTATTTATCGTGATAATAATTTATTCCCTGGTGCCTCAAATGCACGAAATGTTATAAAACGTAAAATGATATGAATCATTTTATAGATATCAGGTGGCACAGTAAATATCGATATCATAGGTATTTGATGAGTCATAGCATTCTTGGAAATTACTTTTATTTGATGTATGTTTTATATTTTATTCAAAATTAAATAATAATTATGAGAATAAAGTGATCAAACGGATTTATTTCATAAATACGAATGTGAAATTGTATCTTTATGAAAATGTTCTAGTTAGAAACTGGTTATGAAGAATTTGTTTTGTAGGCACCTTACCGTGCTAACCTTTACATATAGAGGGAGATATAAGTTTAGTTTAGTAATTAGGTTTGTAGTTTTATATGATTACTAAAACATTCCGGGTGTATCATCCTACCACTTAGAAAATGTTATGACTCAGTCATATATTCAGAAATAGATACTAGCCATTGTGATAACTAAAATGAAGCAGCCACTCCCTGATACAACTTGCCTAAGTATTTGTTTACGGGTAATCTTATCTACTCTACACAGTGTTCCCCAACAAGTTGCAGGTATCAAGAAGAACCATTCAATGTAATTCGCTTATCAAAAGTATACAAAAAGCAATAGTGTTCAGTGTATACAGGATTTATTCATTTGCGACAGCATCATTTCTAATTAAACAACATTTTAATTAAGTAATCAATATTTTTAACAGAGAGTACTTGGTGGAAAATATTAACACTTAATTCGTGTTTAAAAAACTGTTTTGATTATTTTTCATATTTAAAGCCATTTCCAATGGTTGTTATTGTAACTTATGTAGAAGCACCAAGGAATTCGTAGATTTTTGACCACAGCAAAAAGTTTTAATTTTTATTGTTACATTTGTATTTGAAAGCTTGTAATATTTGTCATTAAAAATAAATAAGTAAAATTAACAGTAAATATCTTTTAACATTTAAAAATATAATTTGATATATTCTCGAATAAGGTAGTCACAATAATATTTTTTTTTTACAGATTCCACAATGCATAAACAGACATTAATATTATTATCAGTCATTTTCTTGGCTAAATGTCAAGAAAATGCCCAAACTCGAATCCCCGCGTCCCTTATGGAATGCTACCAGGTCCCCGAGCTCATGCAGAGGGATGCAAGGCTTCCCATGACTATGAAGATGTTCATTGACTTGGTAAAAAAAGTAGAAAACGACATCAACGGAAGAAATCAGGATATGAGAACATTGACCAAAAGCTTTATTCATAGGTAAGTAAGCTATATATTGTATTAAATTAATTGTACTTCTTCCTGGGAATAAATATATATATATATGATTCATTTATTTTTCATTTCAGGTTCCGTTTAGACGGAGTTGTGAAGGCTTCTCGTATTACAGCATCCAACAATGTCATTCCTTACAGTCCAAAAGGATTTCAATTTTTTAAGCACAGAATACTTCTGCATCAACTTGTGCCTGGAAATGCTTTCCAGTTCCCAAATTCATCTCTGACTTCATTAGAAAAGGTAAGTCTTTTAATTAGACATATTCAGTAAGAGTAGAGATCCATGAATATTCATAAGTAACCATATTACTTTTAGTGCACACTACATCACATGATGTCTTCAACTGTTGAAGAAGAATCCCGAGGCGACGAAGGCATTGTTTGTGGCCGACTTTCTCAATACAGAACTCAAAGACTACCAAGACAAATTCGAACCAGACCGGATGTAGAAGTCATCGATCCAGAAGTAGTGTGAGAACCATTAAATATAAGCATTCATGTTATAACCGTGCATATATACAAAATAGCTTTTATAACAATTAAAAAAAAAACAACTTTTCAGGTCTAAATTGAATAAGCGAGGCAATTTGAAACTTGCTACTGAAACACCAAAACCGACTGATGTGAATATGGATGTTCCTCCCGGAGTATACAGCTCAAGTGGTGATGTTCCGTTGAGCTTATGTCCAGTTGAAGATGGAGTTGTCTATACCCAAGCAGGAGCGGTGGCATTAGGTCCATTGTTGGCTGGTATTGCTGCCGGCTTGGAACCGCAAACCGTCACTCTCAAAGACCTTTCTAAGGCAGCCGGTGGAGATATCAATTCAGTGGTAGACGACACCATTACAATTGACAACAGATTTGCTGCAACACTTGCAGGTATTTTCTATTTGATTATCAAAGTACAATACACCTCACAACCTCACATTTAAATAAGGTCAATTTATTTATATGATCATGCTTTGGCATCAATAAGTACACTTTGTTTTAATTGCATATTATATATATATATATATACATATAGTTAATAAAGGAATAATGATTTTTTTTACATGAGTTGTACTTTACTTCCAAAAAATAACTTTTAGCACATTGGTAACTACAAAGATACGTACAGCCGATCGGTTTGAAAACATAATAATCTATCAGCTGTGAAGGACTCATTCGAGTGCTAAAAATCAATGAATTTACATTAAAAAAACCATTGAGTGTTAATTTTTTCATTCCTTTTAGGTGATTTGGCTGAAGTTACTCTCAGGCAAGGTCCTGTTTTAAATACGATGGTCATGGGCGCTAGTGGCGGATGGAACAGCACACAAGCTCCTCGCTGGTACTTACTAACACAGTCTTCTGACTATGAAATGACCGATGCTGAAATTAGAGGAGGACTCGATGGATTGATTTTGGCCATGAAAATGAGCGAAACTCTGAACAGGGCTTCAGGAATTAAATTGTCTCAACTCCTGGATATGTACTATTCGCAGGTATGTTCTAAAAATGAAGTATCTAATACATTTATATTCTCAAAAACATTTAATGATATTTATAATTATTTAGCAAAAAAATATTTTAGAAACATATTTAGCCCATAAAAGAGAGATCAATAAATAAAGACAAAAAATAAATTGTTAATTTAATAGCATTAATACACGTAGCATTGTGATATGTATTATATATTGACATAATTATATGAATTTAAGTAGTCATTTATTGACTTCTCAATTTTAAATGTTGCGAGTATAAGAGTTCAGTAATTGAAGTCCTATATCTTATGTTGTGTTAACTGCTGCTCTGCTTCAGCGAGGACTTTTGTCAGAGAATCTTCGCGCTTGCAACCGTCAAGCCTTGATGTCGGAAGTCACCAAAACAGAGAAGCTTCAAACTGAGACTCTCGGATTCTCATTGGTTCTTGATAAGATTATGGCTCTCCAGGGCACCATTAGGTCCGAAGGATTCTTGGAATACTCTACCAAGGCAGTTAAGAGCTTGTATGAATATATTCGTAAGTTTATTTTAACACACTTAAAAATACTGTAATAAACGCAAACTTGGCAATGGTGTGATCTTTGAGTTCAGGTCTGGCAGAGTATATTGGTTGTTTTCAATATTAATTAATTCCTGATAGAGTTTAACTTATGAAATAGCGGTGGAAAACCATGTTCTACTTGTGGATTCATTTAATCTTCAAACAATATGTCACACATGCACCAGAAATGATGAATTGACCAAATTAGTTCTAATAAAATATAAGCATTAGATTAGCTAATTTCTCCTTCTTTCAGCGAGAAGTTTGAACGATCTCAGTTGCTCGGCTTCTAAAACAGCAACTGTAAGTACCGAAGTAGAACCTGGCACAGATATCTATATTGCGTTGGATGCAATGTGGACATACCCTGACATCAGCCCTTCTTTGGCATATCTGTTGGATAACTTGAATATTGGACTGCTTGGATCCAATGTTACATTGTTGAATGCAAAGGATGGAAAAGTTATTGTAAATTCAACCTCATCGCTATCTGACTTCCACCAGATTTACAATGCAAGCACTCATCAAACAAGTAAGTCATATGTTGTTTAAAAAAATAAGCACGGTCGCATTTTTTATAAATTTACTGTTATTTTTGTATTTTTTTTTTAGTTCCCTCGGGCATTGATCTACCGAGAATGTTAATGAGCATTAAACAACTTCAAATGGATAAGGTAGGTAACCAAAGTGCTGCTGGCTGGGGTGGCGGAAGGTCAACTGTTGTACTTGTTGTTGCCAGTATGTCAAGTATCAATGACGCCGATATTAATTATTCGATTGATCAGCTACGTATATTCTCAGAAGAAATTCCTGGTATGTGAAATTGCTTTAATACTATTTTATGTTGTATTATATGTCAATAACATTCATTATGGTGTTGATAGATTGTATGTTTGATTAATAAATAAATTGGTTGGCCCAAAGATTAGGACCGTTGATTCCGAAATTGACATTGCTAGCAAGTAAATTAAAAAGCGATATACTTGGACTACACATTTTTAAATTAAGTAGAAGATTAAATATTTAAACACTCGTGTTGATTTGATTTACAGACATGCAATTCTTTTACCTGGTCTCTGGCTCAAAAGATAGATTCAGCCAGTTAGTAAAGGATCCTGTTAAAGATATATTCCCCCTGACGGTTTCAAGCACAGATAGTACTGCATCCCAAATGAACGGTGTCATTAAAAGGATTAAGGATGGTATGTAAAATTTGTATGCAAATATTCTCTATTGAGTAGTAAAATACTTGTTAATGTTGATTGATTTCATACTTTTAGTGCCACGTCGTCTGGTCAACCATCGTTGTGATGCTAACTGGGTTGCAACCTCTTCTGGAAGCAGTGTGGTTAATGAATATATTACACCTCAGATGATTAACTACTACAGACTGCACCCTAACTACTTTTTCAAGTCAGGTTCAAACAGTGTCGTCAAAATCCAGGGAATGGGATACGGTGCTTTGACCGTTTGCTTCTCAAGATCAGTAGAATTACCCAAGTAAGTTAATTATACCAATAATTGATACCGAGAAACATTGAAAATGATGCAAATTCTGTGGCAAATATTTTTTTATGGCAGCAAGTCAAAAATGATGAAATTTTAATTGTGAATACATCCAATTCGTGAGTTGAAAAAAGTTGGTTTTGAATAAATCTTACCATGTCAGAACTTATATTAAGCGTGAAAAGTTTTTGTTTAGTTTTCATTTCTATAAACAGTTTTGTTATATTTTAGGCAATCCAGTTCCCCATCTGAAAATAACGGAGTAACATGTATTCCTGTAAACAGCAACACCTTGGATATCCCATTAGATGGAATGTGCTCCGACGTTAGTTTAATTCACAAATGTTCTCCACTTTTCATTTCCGTGGAGGCTTTACCAACTACTGATAATACTCAGGCTTTACGATGCTCAGGTAAAATAAAAAATGATATTTATTTAAGTATTAATCATGACAAAGCAGTATCACACTTATATCTAACATGACATTGTTACTGTTAAGAGACATAATAGAAAAATATTATGGTATCCCAGGTGCAGTTATCAAATGATATCCTATCAACAATTTGATAAGAAATCATATGATTTTCGTGTTCAAAAGAAAAAAAAATATTTTCCTTCTCATAGGAGGTGGAAAATTATTTTTTAGGAAATAATTTGTTGCTTCTATCATGTGAAATATGCTATTTTTATCAATGTAATATTGTTGAAAACACATCTTAATATATTGTTTTTTTTTTATAGAAACTTCATGTCCGTATCCTGACAGTATAAAATATACAATGACTCTTCAAGACTTGGGATGTTACAGTGGAGCTTCAAATATTCTTATGAGTATTTCCTTGTTAATAGCAAGTATCTTTATATCTTTAAAAGCAAGTTTTTGATATGTTAATTCATAAGTTTTTCATAAGGACACAATCAGCACATATCAATATTATCTGTTTTATTCATACCAAACATTAGAAATATGAATTATTTACCAAAATTAAGCATCAGTATTATCTATCATCAATACATATAAAAAATTAAAGCGATTTATAGTTTCATTTTGTACCATAAATCCATTTACATTTTAATACTTTACCCATAAGAAACAAAACAAATAATTAACAAAATCAACATGACTGCATATTCAATAAAAACTGTTCATAGTTAGATATATCCTTAGTAGTACACAGCTGAATGTATACATTAAAAATAATTTATACCAACTAAGTAATAATTTTAAAAAATCCAGCTTATTTGAAATGTATCAATTTTTATACTGTTACAATAAATAAAAAAACTAAAATAAAATTTATTCTGTTACTTTTATATTGCAACAATAAATTATGACGCCATCTATTGAACGATAGAATAGTAAAAAGTGCAAGAGAAAAATAATATTTAATATATTTTTTCATCTGTTGGTTTTAATTTCAACTACGTTTTAATCAATTTGCAAAAATATAGTAGATGCCTGTTTTACCACGCGAGAGATATTGCATGTTTAGAACTTTTGACAGCTTGGGGCTGTGATATTGTGGTTGTGACAGAAATAAAGAAATATTAACCATGTCTGATGATTTGGACACGTTTGATCGCGGTGAGAATGACAGTCAAAAGCCTGACAAGATGTTTACTTTAAAAAAGTGGAATGCAGTTGCTATGTGGAGCTGGGACGTCGAGTGCGACACTTGTGCTATCTGCCGAGTTCAAGTTATGGGTAAGTTTTTGACGTGTTTAGGTTATGTTTTCATGTTTATTTCCTCGGAAATGTAGACGTTTTAAGCATATATCATACATACTATGATCGCAATCAACATATTAATATTTTTCAATTACTACACTAATTGAAAAATATAACAATACCATTTGTAAATGGTGGATACTTGGGTAAACTCAATGATCGTGTTAGCTACCAACATTTACAATCAGAATTACTATCTAATGTATTATATATGTCAGGACAGCATACTTTTTCCTTGTGTAATTAACTTTCATAATGAGCAATTTTTTATTAAAAAAATATTCTATATATGTGTAGACATCTAGCTCTGAAAAATTAAAAAAAAAAAAAACTCAATAGCCTTTAGTATATATACAATAATTCATTTAAATGGTACTTATCTATTCCCTGATCCTGCGTGCAGGTTGTGCGGCTTACAATAAGTAGTTTAGGTGGTTGCATACATAAAATTCTCCTTTGCGTTATGGAATTAGGTTAAGTGAAAAAACCCTTTATTATCTCTGAAAAATTAAAAAAATGAATTCCAAGATTATTTATTTTCTTATATATTATTTTAAAATAGTTTTAAGGGCTATTGTTTTGTCTATAACTAAGACATATGCTCAATATTTTAAGCAATTACTGGCCTAGGGCTTAAACTAAAATGATTGCCATCTCTGAAAGCAACGCAGAACTTAAAACTAAGTTAATAGATTAAGCTATAAGCTGTTCATCATGACTATAACAAATTGCAAGAAAAGGTATACTGATATTTGAGAATAAAATGTATTTTAAGAATTCCAGAAGACTATAATTTAAAACGGTGTAAATACCAAAAAGTAAATACATTTAAGCAAAAATGCCAGATAAATAGTTATGATGGTATAAGCACATTTTTTTGATGTTCTTCGCAGTAGTTTCATGCTATAAGTAGATGCTTCCTAATTTGTACTGTAAAGTTATAAAAAAAAAATTTTCCTTAAAATATTTTAATAATTCTTTTTATTTACTTTTTATAATTTTTTAATTGAAAGCCACAATTTTTTTACTATTTACATAAATTAATTAAATCATAAATTAACATATTTAATGGTTACAAGCACATTTTGTTAAATAATAGATATGTGTTGCATTCAGTGTATTGAGCTGTACTCCGATTTGAAATCCATTGCACATCACTCGTGCTTATTAACCAAAAACATTTTTCTGGATGCAACTGCCTGTTTTGAATCGATTGAAATTTCTGTTGAGCTATTTATTAGTCCAGTAAAATCTATTTACAATTCAAATAATGATGAAAATATTTAGAAATCACATGTGAAATTATATGTTTATATTTTCATTACGTGGCGGTGTGTTTTAAACATAATGACTTTAGAAAATGTGTGTACTTTAAAAATAAAGCAATTTATTTATTTTAGGTGTTAAAAACTCCTTTTTATTACCTAAAAGCATTGGTTTTAGATATTTTTCGTGTTGGTATTATTTTATAAAATAATTTTAGGTGTATCAAAAGAAATGAAATTCCAGTTTTATAAGTACGTGTCAATGTATTCAAGTAGTTTTCTAAATTACAACTAAACACTTATGCTAATCTATACATACGTATTACAAAATAAATATTTACAACAATCTCATTGTTTTTTCATAATTTATGAGAAAGCAATAATCTCAACTTGGCATTATCTACACTGTATTACTTATTAGTAAAAAAATATTGTACAAATTTAACTGCATAAAGCTTAATCATAATAGTAACTAATCATTCAGTCTGCTTTTCACTGTGCTAATTAATTTTTAACATAACCTAAGCTTCTTTTTGGAATAAATAACAATTTAGAAGAGATTCAGTAGAGATTCAGATATAATTGCCTAATTTTGTAACCATACCCGACATTCGGATTGTCTTCAGCTAGAGTGACCTAATATTTTTAAGTTCAGTAAGAAAAATGTTGAATAATGTTACAATGAGGAACATTGTATATATTAGTTCTATTTTATATTTAATTTAATTTACTTCACTAGCTATTGCTAATGTCGGAGAATTTTCAAAATTAAAAATTTATTAAATCTGAAAGCTTTAAAAACCAAAGACAATCCTTAGAAGACTGGGTGATTTCTAACATTCAATCGTCAGGGCCTTGCTGTCGGCTGAAATTTTACTAGGTTTTCTGGACCTTCCTGATAATTGATGTTCTATATCCTCCAAACTCCTGCCCATTGTCTCAGGAACCCATATTACTGTAAAGAAAAGTCCTACCACACAAACAAGTCCAAACATCCAGAATGTTCCATGGGTTCCGATGCAATCGATTATGTCATTAAAGGTTTTGGTTACAAAAAATGTGCAAGACCAATTAAATGCTGTTGCAACGGAAGCTGCGGTACCCCTTATTCTTCCTGGCAGAATTTCCCCCATCATAAGCCAAGGAATCGGTCCAAATCCAAGAGAAAACCCAATCACATAAATCACAAAGCTCGCTAATGGTAACCAACCATATGCAGACGTATCCAAATCTAACATTTTGACATAGAAGAATGAACCAAGAATCATGAGGGTCAAAATCATGGCAACTGAAGAAATGTACAGAAGTATTTTACGGCCTAGCCTTTCAATGAGGAGTGTAGCAAAAAAGGTGGATGCGAAATTCACTACTCCCACTATAATGGTGCTCAGGTTTTCATCAATAGTGCTTCCAGCGTCCTTGAATATGGATACTGTGTAGAAAATGACTGCATTGATGCCGCTCATTTGCTGGAAGAACATCAATCCAAGTGATATGAGCACCGGTCGAATATGCTCAGGTGTGAATAGTTCACATATACCCGAGTTGGTTGCGTTAGCTTCTCCCTCACTGTGGTTCTTCATGATCTCCTTGAGTTCAGGTTCCACGTTGGTATTTTTGCCACGAAGCCATTCTAAGGACTGGCGAGCCTTCTCCACATTTCCTCTTGAAACGTACCAGCGTGGTGTTTCCGGGATCAGGAACGTGAGGAGCAGGCAGGGTATCGGGAGTGTCGCTCCTAAGTATGCGAGCTGGGACCAGTCCATGCAGCTTCCGGCTATGAAGGCGACGAGAATCCCGACGTTGCCGAGGGCGGTCGGCAGCAGCCCCAGCTGTCCTCTGACTTCCGGCTGGACGGTTTCCCCCAGGTACACCGGGAAGGAGAGCGAGCCTATTCCCACGCACAGCCCTCCGATCGCTCGTCCGGCGTACACCATGTAGACGTTGGGGGCCGCTCCGATGAGCACCCAGGAGACAATGAACGGAACGGTGGACCCGAGAATCGTGTTTCTTCTGCCGAGGTACTCTATGAGTGGCCCGCCTATTATGCCTCCGCCCAGGGCCGCCAACGGCATAAGTCCACCCACCCAAGAACCCTGTAGACAAGTAAACAAGATAATTAAACTATTTCGTATTTTTCAATAGATCCGCACACTGACATGGTTATTTCATTTATATTAAAAAATTTGGTACTCCTACTATTTATGTAATCGTTTCATACTTTTTCCACGACACCCGATGGGATTCTAATCCCTTTTTCCACTGCTCTACTGAAATGACGAGATAATTGTACAATTATTTTACAGATACGTATAGAATTAGAATCCACCTCCCTCCTCTCCGTCTAGTGATTTAACCTTTTCGAAAAAAAAAAAATATAATGCTTTGATAAAATTTTGTCTTTTCACACTTAATGCGTTTTTATAATTACCATATATGATGTATATTGATAACAGATATGAAGATCCCATAGCATCAAATACCATAGATCCAGCAGCCTTAAGTGTTGTAGAAGACTTTCAATATGTTTAATAATTTGTTACTCTGGATCCGTACAAAAACTCACGATTCCTGAAGTGGGTCAGGACTTAAGTGGGAACAAACCGATTTGCTAAATATGTTTTATAACGAAAAAGGTAATACCAACGAGTTCAGATATTTAGATTCGATTTAAACGACCTTGCATACTTTAAATTCACTTATTATTACTACGCTTAGAGATACAATCAATATATTAACTTATTAGTTTCATTTTCATTAATGTTAATGTACGTTTTTGGGATAGTAAATTATCGTGTAATGAATTTTTAATATTTATTTTCATCATTACGTTGTGTATTATCACCAGGTGTTTGTGAACCCGATGAAACATGCCTTAAAGCACGAACTACACTACAATTCATTACCATAATGGAAATGAATAGATAAATAATTTTAAAAATAATATAATATGTACTATCATAATGAATACTATATTTCGTACTAGTATGGTGTAACTGGAATTTGTATATTAGTCACATTCGTAAGGTTCTAATTGAGTTGGAACAGCTGGTAAGCAGGTATGTAATAACTACAGTAAATGTCTGAAACACTTGGAGTACTACAAATAAAAATAGTTTGTTGCAAAAATAAGAAATTTAAATAACAAGTAAACATATTAGTACTGACCTCTTGCTTGGTTACACTGATAGTGCTGTTTTCGTGAATCATGGTGGTAAGGGCCGGTGAAGTATAGGCGGTGGCGAATCCGACCACCATAGATCCCAGAGACACCGACAAGGCAGCCAATATCTGTAAAATAAATAATTAAAAAAACCGTAAAACATTATATTTCAAATCGTGATGGATTACAATAAGTGTTATTGTTTTATCAAACTGTTGTTACCTGCACTAAAATGCACTCGGATTTCAAACTACAATATATTTTATCAACGCGTGACTTTCCCATCACAATCGCCATTTTCGTATCGATCGTAAATGCAGTGTTGTAAATTTTATATAAATATATATTTTTCTTATCGTATGAATTTACTATTTGATGCGGTGTTTCGCGGACTATACCAATACGAGATCCTGTATGCTCGCTGTGCGCAGGACGTACGTAGACTAATCTTCTCCAGACGTCCAGGAGCAGTCACGATGATCCCAATTTATATCTGCATGATGCCAGGACATTAAATGGATCTCCTCATTGTCCAGCTCTGACGTCTGACCGGGTTCAAGACTCTCGGCGTAGGACCTAAGGTCACCCAAGCGATAGCCCTTCGTGACCTAGTATATGACGATTTGGAAATTTTTTAGATTATTTTTAGACGCAAGTGACTTAGATGCAGATTTTTTATTGATTTTTTAACGTACAGCTCGAATTTAATCGTTATATTAACATATCCTTCGCATATTTCATACGTGTCAATTTTAGGCACAGTAAAGCATATCTGCAAATGCTTATAGCTTAAGCACCCCTTTAGAAACCCGTATCTAAGTTTGAAAAAAAAAACTATTAATTAGTTTTTATTTTAAATTAAGACCAAACTATTAAAAATATCATATTAATAACACGTTTATTTTGTCAATTGAATCACACATTATATGCAATCCGTGTGACGTATTTAACAGCTTTTTTAGGTCTTTCAGATCTTGGAGTTCTTGCTTGTGATTGTGTAACTTTTTATTGATAGTTTATAGTGGTCTAAAGAACCAATTACCTGTGTCATGATGTACAGCTTTTGCTGCTGCGTGGTTGGCTTGTAGGGAGAAGTATCTCCATTGATGGAGAACTCTTCCTTGATTTTCTCCGTGTCAGACAGCTGCCTCACGAACGGCACGGCCGTCCTCAGGTTCTCCTCCTTCGCTCCCTTGATCTCCATCTCCATCTTGTACTTGTTGGCGCTTCCCAAACTGATCTGCCTCGACTGTTGGAAGTGCAGCCTGACTTGCTCGAAGTCGGCCTCGTCCTCCGGCTCGGAGATTTCGTCCGGGTCGTAGTCGTCCTCTATGACCAGCGTGGCCTCCTCCTCGATGGGCAGGTCGCCGTGTTCGGGGTGCGTGCGCGGCAGGTGCAGGTGCAGGTGGGAGCCGCAGTCGGTCGCCAGGCTGGTGCTGGTGGTGCTGGCTGAGAGGGTAGCGCGCGACGGCACCCTTGCGTAGCCCCTGCCGACCCTCAGGTGACGGTCTCCGCCGCGTTTCTTCTGATCTCCACCCTAAACAGAATGAAATTTTAATATTACAGCCGATGAATCCGTGTCATCCAATTAGTTGAATTAGTATGAATCCATTAGTTTCGCCGACCCAGCATGTTGGAAAAAAAAAAAAAAGAAAGTGGGAACAACACTACAAATATACAATAATATTTGTATCGCCTCGCGCTATGAAAATGAAACAGGGTAAATCTGATTTCATCAATCACCTGTGGGAACGAGGAATGAACCGGTGAGATCCGGGTCAATAATCAACAGTCTAATCACTGAACGTAAAATACAAACTTAAATATTATCGCAGTTTTCTGCAGTTTATTTTAATACATTAATTAAATAATAAAATACATACACAAATCGAGTGTCCCTTATAGAGTTTAAATAAGTCTTCGCCGGGTCTGAACAAGGTGAAAGTGTGTACAAGTGAAAATGATTATAATCCCCTAGTCATTCAGCTGATAATATTTTCTGTTTATATGTGGAGTATGTCAAATTGAACCGCTGTGGATATTCTCTTTACCTCTGGGGTGTATCTCCCTGGCTCGGGTCACCACACTGCACTTGTGAGTCTCACTCGCGAGGGCCTCGGCGTCCGGGCGAGATGCGCTGCTCTTGTGTAGTGCCCGTCGATTGATACGCCATTAGGCATTATTGCTTGTGTTTATACGTTATCTGCGGAGGTCATTTCCATAATTACAGCTGCCGACATTCTGGGGGAGATTTTCGAAAACAGTCTGCGTCCTCTCGGACCCGAGCTGGGTTATAGCAGATAACCCCGCGGGGCCTGCGGTTGACCACCCCTGGCTCAGGATTCATCCCATTTTTTCGATTTTTGGCGTATTTTTTCCTAATTTTTTTTTTGGTTGTATTTTCAATTACATAACATAACTTAATATTACCTTTATTTGTATACTTAAATTCAACAGCTCCCCCTGATTAAAAAAAAAACGTTGAATTTATAAATTTGATTAGTTAAGTAAAAATTGTAATGTTTTTGCCGTGTGATATTATATATACCATATGCATTTTATACATAAATAATATTTTTTTTTATGTTTTGAATATAATAATGCCCTAATAACAAACATATTTTGATGTATAATAAAACGGAGTTTTTTTCCCATACGTTTTCTTAAATGGTAAGCAATTTGCGTAGTTTATTCGGCCTTTTTATATTCATTGAATTAAACTGATATATATATATATATATATATATATATATATATATATATATATATATATATATATATATATATATATATATATATATATATATATATATATATATATCCCACAAATAAAATACCTTTTGTCACTTTCGCCAACTATGACCTAAAATATCACGTGTCATCTTTTAATTCATCTATTATTAAATTAAATTTTGTTTAACAACAGTTATACAGAAGCACTGCTCATACTCATGGGGGAATCCATCTTATATTCAAAAATAGATACAATAATGAGGGATAATTACTTAACGATGCGCTCTTTGTGGATCTGCTCGACGTCATCAATATCGTGATATGACAATACCCGATTGTACAACCACTAAACTGTTCGACCATTACTCATTGTATTATTAGAAGCACTAATGGGGGCCGTGTTTTCCTATATCGTCAATTGATTTTACAACAAAACGCATTGCATTGTGCTTGTTTAATCACATTGCAGCCATGCAAACCCTTAACTTATCATAATCCACACGTGAAACTCAAGTAATGTCATGGTGGGATTAGAAGCCACACTTTTGGCCATCGCGGTTTGATGCTGCATGTCATTATTTCAAGTTGCAAGTTATTATAAGTGATGTGTAAAAAATGAATCTCTCCGTTGTCTGCTATTTATACTAAACAGAAAAAATATTTGATTTAGTTAGAAATTGTACTTGTACGGTCGATATTGGAATATTTATCACTAACCTTTGGGGGCAAGGAAATTGCAGTTCGACGTCATTATTTACGTAATATCACGCATGTATAATATTTACAGTTCAGATTTATATACACACCAATGACCTTAGAAATCCTAATAAGCATTTTGATTAACATATCTAAAAAAAAATAATACTGTACATCTGTAAATATACAAACTCTATTTGCGGTATTTTTACACATATAATTAATATAAAGTTTTTTTATGAATAAATTCGTTCTTCCTGAATTCTAATTGTATTATATTATGTCATCGTTGTATTACTTTCTCTTTGCGCTGATTTATTCATTGGAGTCCCTATTTTCATTGCAATATGTATAAATCAATAACCGCGGACTCCAGGTACCACATAATGCAGTTAAAAAGCCAAGAAATCGATTATGCGTAGCATTGGTATGCTTAAATATATTTATTTTTTCATTAAAACCTAATCAATTACTTCTGAATGGATTTAATCTTATAAGTTGTTGTTTTCAATAGATAACTAACATTTCAAAAGTTTTCTTAATTTTTATTAAATCTAGTATCATTTTTATAGCTTTTTACAGTTGAATTTTTTAAAATTGAATTTTTAAATATTAAAAAGTCTAAATAGGCTTTTAAGCACTTTAATTGGTTTGTTTATTCAATTGAAAAGTGTCAATAAGATCATGATGTCTCCAAGTGTTTGAACATACGCGGTCAGACCTGATAAGGGCTTTCAAAAGAATTTCCAGAGCAAAGATCTTCCTCACATCAAATGTCACATGTTTGTCTTCTGTTTATAACGTGATGGATATTAAACGTATTTTGTTATATCAATAATTTAAAATATTTATCATAATTACATTTATTATAGTTTACTTGTCTATTTCTATCACTGAACGAATTCGCTTCCGCTTAAAATATTGAATATTCACCCCCTCCTGAGGGACAAAATTTTAAAATTAAATATCTGTATTCGTCGGTTTTGGAAGCCGCTGAAATGAGTTGATTAGGCTTCTTGGGTTTTTCATTTCTTCGATGTTTCGGTCCCTGAAGATGGTCACACCTTCCCAAACCGAATCATCCCTTGAAAATCTGAGCATACACAAGTAAAAGCACTGACTTCGTGCCAATTTAAATAAATAAAAGTATGGTAAAGTAATTGCAGGGGCTACTGTATCAACTCTTTCCACATTTATATAAAGTAAAAGCATTAATAATAAAAATAATCGATTTCAACCAAAATAAAACAATTTTCCGTATAGCTATTTTGGTATCTCATGGTTTATTCCGTTTGTGACTTTTTAATAATTAATTTTGATTAAAATAATTAGTTAAAAATATACATTTTATTCATATTACACATTTATGTAAATTGAATATGCCTATGTTTAAGGTATGAAAAATTAATTGATATCATAAGACATTTAGTTTGTTTTAATCAACACGAAAAAAAGCTTCATGCATTTTTATACTATATTTTGTGCTAACTACTGGATCGCAAAGCAGCTATAATTTCATATTAGCTATTATTTATTGTTCAAAAATCATAAAAATAAAAATGACTTATAATTTGTTTACAAATTAGTTTCATATTACTTGTTTGCATCTTGACGACACCAGAAATAACATTTATCTCAATTACATTATATATATATATTGAACAAGAAAACGGTCAATAAACAACATATTGCAAAATAATTACTTTAATCTCCATAGATAAAAATACTAGGGTCATACAACTTTGTCAATAACCTAACTTATACATAAACAAAGATGCAGTTTTTTCAACTATTTATTATATTATTATAATATTTATATATATATAAATTAAATAAATTTTTTTTGTGATTTTTCCACATGGTTAGTTTTATTGGTGACCGGTTTCGCCAACCTTTCACGTTTGATAATGCTAACGTGATCGGTTGGCGTAACCGGTCATCAATAAAATTAATCATGTGGAAAAATCACAAAAGTATTTTATTTATTATATTTATTTATATAAAATTCTACCAATTAATATCTGTCAAAATATTGAATATATAGACACACAAAAATATAATATATATTTCATATTTATTAATAGTCAGGCCAATAAAAAAATTATCAACATGTTTTGTGGCTACAGAAATTATTTTCGATATTTTGTGTAGAATTTGATATACTTGACATCGTAGTTTTATTATAATCGACGACACATGTTTTGCATAATACGTATTTATTTAATTTCTGAATATCAAGGTGTCACTTAAAGATAATTATAAAAAAATATATATTCCAAGATTATTATTTATTTTGCTACATGTATTAAAATGTACATGCCAGCGACATCTGTTGTCGTGCTCTACAGTCGCTTTCAAAACGTATTTTGTTTGCCGATAATGCCTTTAAATTAAATAAATATTTTTTACGGTTAATATGACTCGTACACCTAAACGGATTTTTTTTTTTTTAATTCTTCGTTTTGTTCGTTTGTTGTACATTGTGAATTATTATTTTTCATCGCGCACACACACGCTGTCGGTACGAAATAAAGCACGTGTGTATAACACATATAATCAGAGTCTAATAACGAATCGGAATTAATCTGCGAGGCGGGTTTCATGAGAGCAGGCGCGGCCCGGCGACTCCGATCCTTGCACCGGCGCCTTCGGGACGTGGCCGGATGCACATGCACCAGCTGATCGATACAGGACTCGGGGGAATCAGCTGACCCGACGAGATGCACTCACCTTTTCGCCCGACATCTGCCACAGCATCCCCACTATCTTCGCCATCGTCGACGTGGTGTTCTTATTGAAACTCATTTTTGTTCAATTAAAAAAAATTATAATAATAAAAAATTCACTCGTTTGCAAATTTACTCGCGCGTCTATCAACACTAGTTTGTTTCTACAGTTTTTTTTGCGACGCCGTTACGGCACATGGACGTCGTAATAGTTGTGAATGGATTTTTTGCGAATTTTATGTTTCTCGCCCCGCGAGTGCGGAATTTTTAAAGCCACTTTACCGGCGCGGTTTTTGTCTAGTACGAGCACATCGACTGTCGCAGGTTCTTTTCGGTTCACTCTGGGTTCCGGTCGGTTGTTTTCGGTTAGGTTTTTTTTGAATCAGGCGCGCTTTTGCACGACGCGGGTTATCTTCAGCATTGCGACTCATCCGCTCGCAGATGGCGGGGCTGTGTTATATAGCGCGAGGGCCTCCCCCCTCCCGGCGCCGCCGCCCCTCCACGCGTGTGCAGGCAGCTCGGCTCGCTTTATTGGACACGGTGTGCGATGCCGACTTGCGAAGTAAAATGACACCGTGACATTGAATCACCAGCAGTTGCGCTGTTTTACTTCCAAACGTGCAAACGCAGCCCGCAAGCCCGGCATGCCTTTTTGGCACGATTTTTTAACTCAACAGCTGAAAAAAAAAATCAAAAAAGAGTCTGCCCGGTTAGCTGAAGTATAAACAATCGAATAATTTGAATTGAAAAAATAATAGTTATTAGAACTGCAGTACACACCACTGATTGTATATTTTGTAAAATAATTTCATTTTGTTCCTGGAAATGAAAAATAATGCATAATGGAAAATGGCCTTCAGTGGACCGAATAATTATTCATAACTCTTGATGTTGATGCATTTTGATCGCTGATTTACAAACAGGATGCGCCTCGGGAACCTGCATTTGTTTCTAAATATTTTAAAATTTATGCGCTTATATGCTTCACATATTTGCGTTGTTTTAATTGAAATATAAAATACTGTCTGTCTATGGCGCTTTTTGAAAATGAGATAAATAAGTCCGAATAAAAAATAGTAAAGTAAAACTGTTTGAGATTGAACTAGACACTACCTTGAATATACGTTTTTCATTAAAACTATTTTTATATAGAACACCTGCCGCCATTTTCATGATATTGTTGTATATACAATAAGTACAATATAATTAATATCGACTTAAACATAGCTTGCATTGGAATATTGACTCAGGGTGTAGGTCGAATCAATATTTTGTTTACAAATATATATTTATATATTCGACATACGCGTAACCAAAGTAGAATTCGTGTCCTTGAACTTAATTATTTTTCATTTATTATTGTTATTTTTATTAAAATAGTAGCCTCGACTGGAATTAGGAATGACCGATACTAAAACATTGACTGCCACAGTCATCACGTCCAATAACGTTGTCGATAATTGCAAATCGGGCGTCATTCAATTCGACAGCGTATTAAGGGCCGCATGTATCGAGAAATTAAAAATATATTTATTAAATTAGGTATTTATTTCACGTATTACACGTATCAAGGTAATATTTGCGGAGAAAATTCCCCTTATCTGAAAATTTCTCGGTCTTAGAGATATCTTACAAGGATCGTATAGTTTATTAAATATAATGTCTTGTTTATGCATAAATAAATTTTCATGTAAAACACAGCAGTATTTTTTTTAAATACACCCAAATATATTTTTTCATCGGTGCACGTTTTTGGCTTGCTTATAGAGTTTTTTAATATGCATTATTTTTTTGTATAAACAGAACTAGTTAAAAAATACGATTTTTATATTTTTGCATACAACTTTTTTTACAAGCATACAACATTATAAATATTTTTAAAGCTCTCCTACCATTTTATTTTGTCGCGGCAAAATCTTGACTTCCGGGGAACTCTTCGTATCCAGCATAGCTTCCTGTTCTTGTGCCATCTTGCTGATATTTGATCACTTCCGATTATCACTCTTTTCACTCGGTTGAAAAATGTATCTCGAACGCGGCCTGTCTTCGTATGCAAAGGTGCGGTACAATGACTAGCTGCGCCATTGCAATCTTTGTTTTATTTTAATGTAATCAATGCAACGTTAGATAATATGATAGAGAAATACTTCAAATATAGTTTCCGCATAAAGATACGCTATAATAACAGCACCACGAGTGTCCGAGATGCACTGCTTCGCTCACCTGGTGGAGTGCATCGGATTCTCCGTGTTTTTCAGCATTGCAATTGCCACGTGATCAGTTTTTTTTGTGTGAAATACTAGTCGATTCACATGTCAACATACTTGTCATTTGAATAGGAAGAGATAAGTGGGGCTGTAAAGTACGAGTGGAAAATATTTTTCGTAATTTGCTTAGTAATGATTTTGAAGTGGTAAGGAAGTCGGTGTAAAAATGTGGCATTCGTTGAATCATCACTGCAAAATAAAAACCTTTGATTTGATTTCATTTTATTAACATGGGAATATTCATGATATGTAGAGGCCCTTCGAGTATCTGACCCCCACGTTCTATGATGATTTCATTGGTTTATACACAATCAGAAAAATCTGCAAATATCTTTAAGTAATTTAAAAGTGCAATGATTTCATTATATGATATGGCAAATTTGCAAAAGGCAGAATATTTCCAGGGTAGATCAGTGAGTTCGGTGCGAACGGTCCAGTGAACGGTGGATCGTATTGCGTGAGTAAAATGCCATAAAATAACAATAAAAATAGTGCTGTTTGATATTCTGGTGTGTTGGTGAATACTGTTTGTGTAAAATACCCATGATTTCGCAAAACTTAGGTCGTAAATTTGACGCCTGACCTACATTCATTGGTAAAAATATTTACTTGTACTTTTATAAGTAATCGAGCCTTAACAGTTTGCTTGCTACATTTTACACCTGAGTCTACTGAAATTAATTTCCCAACCATTTAAACATACGTATTTCACTTAATATGCGTATAAGTAACCGTGAGTCTACTAATTATTAGCATAGTCGATTTGCATGATATGATAGGTCATATATTTGCGCGCACGAATTGCTGACCTATCAAAAAATCTAACGGTGTTGCTACTATCGGAATAGTATTGAAACTGATATTTGTATGTAAAATTTATTGTTGATCAGATGGAAATCTTTGTTGCCCTGTTTTCAAACAACCCCGAGTTACCTGCACTGAGTAGGTGTGCTGGACCACAATTATAGTATGTTTAATTTAAACACATAACATAACTTAAAAGTCATAAATTTTATAATATCATTGACAATAAATTATTCAGTTTTTATTTTATTATTAAATTTATGTTTGTTTTTATTTTAGTTATATTTATTATGTAGTAATTTAGTACTCTTTTCCAAATTAAATTATTGAAGGTTTTTTTTTTAAATATTTTATTTTCTTTATTTATTATTTGAATATATAATAACCACACTTTCCTTAAAAAATAACTCTAGCAAAATACAAAATGTGAACAATAAAACTCTTCACAAAATATGATTTTATACGAGAAAGAATTATAAAAACGTTTTATTTTCTTTTAATTACTAATCTAATAAAAAAGGATAGTCTTGCTATAATAACCTAAAAAAATATATAAAACCTAAGTGGGTTAAACAAAAACTTGTGCTAGGACCATTTCAGGAATTGTTGAGCACGAGAATCGAAACATTGGAGGACTGATAACTTTATTCAGTTCAACTTATAAGAAACCAAACCTAAAATGCTGCTAAATCCTTCAAATATTGCTTTGCATAGTTTAATAGAATAAACCATAAAATACGCTATAAAATTTCCCATGAAATAAGTCATTTTAGTACATCATCAAGTTCACTCCTTTAATCGGAGGTTCGTGGAGATTAAACATGATTTTAAAACCGAAGCTATTTTCCTTGGCGAAGTTTTGATGGCGTGATAACACAAATTAACGCAAAAGTGACGTGATTGGCTAGTTCTCCTGTCGGGTTGTCAGTTGTGTTGCATCGTGTATAATTATAGTCCGTTTCGGCCATTTCGACAGGACTCACTAGGCCAGGTACTCGCTGAGGGCACATTAGTATGAGGTGTTTGCGTTCGTCCTTATTGCGATGTGCTAATTGGCCGATATGAGATGCAGATACATTCCCTGGACGTACTAGAATCCATGTTTGCTCTTGGTTATTTTCCGCTATCGTTGTAAACCTGTACGCGTACGTCCAAACGCCTCGTGTTTCAGCGGTTGGCACGCTAGCTTGCAAACCGCACGGTCCCGGGTTTGAATCACGGTTACCACCTTTTAACAGGTGGAACCCCTATGATTTTAAGTAAATAAACTTATTCGACTTACACTTTCAGAAAAACTTATTTTTGCGACTTGTTTACATTGTTCATCTCGTATTTCGTATTTTTTAAATTAATTACACAAGTCATTAATTATTCACTCACTCTTTCGCATGAGCACCGAGAACTGAAAACATCGCTATTTGTTAAATTTATTTGAAAAATGGTTGACCCGAAAATCTTTGTTTTAAACCGGAGCTCGACGATTGTTAAGTGAGCAAAATTATATTTTTTTTTGTGTAAAAATGTAATTATTTACAGACCAATTGTATAATTTTAAAAAAAATGTTGGTTGTGGCTAAATTTAATCATAAGAAAAACCGTGCTAAAAAAACTCTCCATTGGGTAGTTTATCTGTGATTGACTTGTATATAGCAAAGTAAATTCCAGAGGCGTATCAAGCTGTGTGTATATCTTGAATATAAACACAGTGTATTCAAATTTAATTAAATTAAAATTATTTAGTATAATATCGTCATGTATAATATTTATTTTCTGCTCAATGCGTCATCAATTTGCTTATAAATGTGAATGTTCAAAGTATTCACTGTCAACTCCATACTGTCAATCCTCAGTGCAATATTATATAGAATTTTTAAACAATACGTGAATAGACAACACAACAAAGATGCGCTGTTCAGTTTCTTATTCTCCTTGAATGTGGTGAGGTGTTGTGGTTACACCTGCCTATTGAAATCACCTCTTTCATACGTAAAACGCTATATTTGTGATATCATAGAAAAGCAACCATTGACTATCGATATACGTATTATATATTAATTTAAGATAAATTAAATTTTAATCAGTAATTTTAACGCAATTAAAAATAAGTATTATATAATATGTGTAACAAAAATGATCCTGAAAAATATGGTTAAAGCATCATGTGCATAAATTGTTGTCCCGGTTCCAGAATGCTACTCAACGAATATAAACATATTAACAAACTGTCAATTAAGCCATATGGATTGCGTAGATTATTATCACACCGATAAGCTATTGCTTGATTGTACAATCAAACATTGACAATTGTGTCAAGCGTTTAATATATGTAATATATATTTGACAGTTTATTAACTTTTGTAGTTGTTCAGCTTTTCAGATACCGCAATAGTCGTTTAAAAAATAAATATACGCCTTCTTTTATATTTTGGCTAGAGTAAAAATTCTTTAAATAAAAAAAAATTTAAGTATAAATACTGCACGTCTAATTATTTCAAAATATATAAGAAAAACTAGCGATATGTTATTTGAAAGGCAAAAAAAAACGAGGAAAGGAAACCGAAATAAACGTTTTAATTTTGAATATTTTTAAAATTTTATAATTTTTGCCTGAATTTTCTTATTAATTTTTCAAAGTATAATATTTTTTTTTCAAAATACTTGTTGATATAGATATAAAAACATACAATTTATATTCACTTTTTTTAATGTTATAACTTGGTATATCTGTCGATACTAACATTAAATACAGAGTCGTTCACTACAGAAGATAATAGAAAAATATGGTTTACTGGCGTCATAATCTTGTTACTGTTTACATTTTAAATTGTTATTTTACTGCTCTTCAGGAATAATGAAAGTAAAATTACGTAATAAATTTGAATTACGATATAAATTAATACTTTGAACTGTTTTGGCAAAGAACTCTGAAAATGGCGACTAATGCAACAAGTAGATAAGGCCCTGCGAGGCAGCACCGGATATACCTGTCCGCGTGCTAGCTCTGCAGCTGCTGCGCTTCCGACTGGCCACTTCCTGTCGCACTCGAGCTTTTGTAATCACGAGCCTCCACTCTCGCGGCGGGCCCTTCGGAATTTCCATGTAAACAGTAAACATGGCCTATTTCCGGTCCACTTGCCGCTTGAAGCGCTCGTTTTTCAGTGGCAAGGTCACGACCCTTGCTGTATTTGCCGTTAATTTTCCTCCCCTATTAATTCTGCACCCCTGTTTGTCGATGCAATGTGCACAGCTGACACACCAGGCGTTTGAGAACTTACGACGAAATGAGGAAGTATCCTTATACAACATTTAAAAAAATATATTTATCTGATTTAACTATTTCATATAATGCACAAACAAAAGATTATCAAGCATGTAAAAAATCAAAACATATCTAACGGCTTTTTTTAAGTTAACCGTTTTCAGTGAAAAAATAAAACCCAAATACCTTAAAAACTAATAGTGCTTTGTCTATCACGGAGGCATTCTCAAATAAATTACTATACTATTCTTTTTACTTCTAGGGAATGAAATTCTTTTTCAGGGTTTTGTTAGCTTTATCAAAAAACAAAAAACGTAATTTTCTTAATTTTGAAAGTCAATATTTACATTAATGAAGTTTTTAGAGCCGTTAAGTGCACACTCATCGTGTATTTAATTTGTACCGCAGTGAGTTTCACTTAAAGCATTAAAAATTTTCCACTGTTACACAAAGTAATCAGATTTCGACACACCGAAGCATTCGTGACATTATTTAATTTTTCCACCACGTATAAACTAATTTTTAACTAAGTCATTAAATTTTTTTAAAAGTGCACGTTTAGATCATTTTTCTGATTTACCATTTAAATTTATTTAATCATATTTTAACTACCTCCTTATATTGTAATGTGTACTGCAAGCAGGAAGGAAACCTTGCTTTTGAAATAAAATAATTCGCTCTGTTGCAATCGATATTTTAAGTGTATAATTTCAATTTATGACTCAGAAAAGTATTTTTGAATTGCTTTATGGTAGTTTTTTTTTTAAATTAAACTTTAGACGACAATTAACTTTATGTAAACATTATTTTTGTTTGTTATCAACTTTACACACTTTTAATATTATATAATTTAACGTCATTCATTTACCCGATAATAAATACTTATATTTTTAAACAAAGTATTTTAAGTATTAGGAGTCCTATACGCTGCACGAAAATATATTTTTATTCAAATGCAATCATCATCATCATTTTTGAAGTTCAGATACAAGTAAAACTAACTTCGCAAGTGGCTTTTCTAGATTGAGTACAAGGGGTGCTTAGTTTTTAGTTTCGTCTCCAGCATTTTTCTTTTCGTTTTATCATAGTCATATGAAAACCGCTCAGATTCGATCTTTGACATTGAATAACGCGATATCTTTTTATATTAAAGAAAAATATAATTTTGACAATTTCTTACCTGTAGACTTCTACGTTAAATCGAACAATTGGTCTCTCACTCAACTTTTTTGACAACGCTATCACATTCCAAGAAATCGATACTAAATAAACCTACAGATCTGAGGAAGCTGCTTTTTATACTCTTTATTCTCCAGAATTAATAGATTCTATATTAAATTAATATAAAATCAACGGAAACTTATAGAATTCATAATAAACAAACACCCATTAATATTTGTATAAAATAAAAGTAAATATATTAATATTCTCTGATTTTACAAGTTATTGTTGTTTGTCAATCTATTATATTTTATTTTACATAACTAGTAGGAAGGAACGCTTATTGCGACAACATCTTCATATTCATTATGCACTTTATTAATAATTAAAAGAATAAACATACCTGGTGTTGCACACCATTGGCAAGTGGTTGATGAAGTTTATAAATTTCGTTTAATATAATAATTGAATAGTGTATATTGTCTTACGTTAAAAAAATTATACATAAAAAACATCATGTTAAAAATATAAAAAAATCAAGTAAATATGTAAATATTGTATTTTATTCTTTTGGGTTTTTGTGTGAAAAGCATCAATATTTAGTGAATAGTTGAGGACATGTATGAGATCTTTGCTGGACCCCTTTGTGGTTTGAAATTCCACATATTTTGACTATTACTGCATTGAATATATTTTACATGTAAGAAGATTTTAAATATCTTATTTAATATTAAATATTTCATTTTTTTGAAAATGACGTAAATAAAATATTAAGGGAGGCTTAACATACTAAGAAAACACTCCAATGTCTTTTTTTTTAAATCAAAACCATGCCTTTTTTTTGCTTAGCAGAGAGGACGGCTGTTTTTGAGGAAAAACATGATTGGATAAGAAATAAATGTTTGTTCTCATCATATAATTCTTAAATTTCAATATCATTGTTGATAATCTCTTATCGCTCTATTAAAATGTTATTATTCTTAAGGTGTGGAAGCTGTTTAAATTACTGGGAATATATGCTTGCATAGAATTAATAAATTTTAAACTGGTAATTTAATCACCTATTTATTATAATACATAATGATAATATTTTTTTAATAAATATATAACTAGTAAATAGACAAAGTGCAAATGAGAACACCTTTTTACATGCTTTGTTGTAAACATTTTATGGTGATATATCGAATAATGTGTATTTATATACGTCTTACTAAATCATTAATATAGCTGATGTTTTAATAATCGATTGCCAAAGCCTGCCTGGAAAATATTTTTTTATAAATCTATTTATAGCCTTATTGCTGTAGTTTTTAGCATCGTTTTTTTTAAAAGCTTAAATATAAATTTTATGTATTTGAATAAATTACAAAAAATCTTAGGAAAAGTATCATCTTATAAATTTATTGTCAATATTTAAATTATTGACGTTTTTCTACATTTTCTAAAAGAATGTTAAAGAATATTTTTCATATTTAAACTATTTAATTGTGGACGTTGCAAAATATTGATAGTAAATTTATAAATACAAAAAACTTTTGATTTTATGTAATATCTTATTTAATTTAAACGATTCTCAATTGATGTTCATGTGTTGGTTTATAATGCAAAGTTTATCCTTTAACCATATTTTATGTCTACGTTCATATTATGGGGTTCACATCCAGTATTAGTTGGTAGTGTACATAAATCGAATCAGGAAAAACAACCCGTGAAAAATCTTTTATTTCATAATAAATAAACAATTCACTGACTCAAATAATAATCACAATATCTTATCAATACAAATATACAGTATTTCGCTTCGCTATCCCCGCTTTACGCAAGGGATACGTTCCGGAAAAAATCGGGGTTTACGCTTAAACATACATACATAGTCAAAACTTAATACAAAAAAATACGAATCATTTGAATCAATCACTTTATGCAGTATTAAATGTTATTTTTACTGAAAAATACATCTATTGTCTTTTGGGTAGCGTTTCTTTTACGTTCTTGTAAAATACGTTCATAACACCCAACGCTGTTTTTAACTATTACGAGAATTCAATGACTAAATTATTTTCATACACATTCTTAAATAAGAAATTCGCAATGCGAGGCATTTTAACGCGAAATATGAAATTCGCGTTATAGTAAAAACCGCGCATAACGGGGTCGCGTAAAGCGGGGTATTACTGTATACTGAAAAAATACAATTTGTATTCTCGGATCCTATTTTAAATGTATGAATTAAATACCATTTTTTGTATCGAATAACGAATAAATCCGACCACCTGTCCCTCTGATGAAGTACCAGGTGTGTAAGGAATCTCGGCGGTCGCGGGGCGTAGGCGGGGGGCGACATTCCTCATAGGACTGGCCAGTGGAAAAGATCGGAGACCTCATGACGGCCATTTGCTCCTTGTACCTGGCAACACTTTTAACGCAGAGTTATCAGCGTCGTTATGCCTAAAAAAATTACTCACTGACAAAGCCGTTTGTCCTTTTGTTTTAAAGTAATTCACTCGGTCAATCCAGGTAGTCCTTGGTACTCCACGTGTTTGTGATCGCAATTCGCCAATGTGAAATAGTACGCCCATTAGTATTAGTTTTTGCTCGTTGGCATTATTTTTTTGCCACTAAATTAAACTATGTTTATTTCTCGTAACGATGTTTTTTTTATAAGCCCTTCGTGTGATATAAAAAAAACTCGTTTTTAGATTTAACTAGTTTGCTCGTAATCACTTTGATATCTATTTCGTTCGTTATATATATCGACTGTTGCTACCCGAGAACAACTTCTTCATGTGAACACGATGTAGATTTTTTTTTATTGATAAAGTTAATCATGGTTGTGGAGCTAAAATTACCAATGATTGAAGATATCCACAACAAATATGAATAGTCAAGAAATCGTCCGTTGTATAAGTTTGCCAAGTAGGCTTTATAGTCTGAAAATTTTATTATCGAAAAATAAATAGTTTAAAAATGGCATATTCATCGCTTCCACAAAGTTTTGTGAGGCTTTCAAGAACAATGGTTAAATTTGACATTTGTTTAACATGGCGTATCTGGTTTCAAAATATGATTTAAGCCATTTTAAACTAGCGAGTTTATTGATAGTATCGCGTCATATTAAATGCTTACCTTTGTTATCAGATAGGTTTGTTTAGACTTATGTGAAAACTACAACGGGATTATATTATATGGCTGGCTGCATTAGGCGATATAACGTCATCGTGTTGCATATCTGTAAGGTGTGTTTATTATATGCACTGAAAAGAAAGCATTGAAATTTTATAATGGTTACATAATTAAGCATGAATTATATTTTTGATATTGTGCTCCAAGAGAATTTAGACAAAAATCCAACTACGCATAAAAAAATTTTTTTTTATGTTAATTTAATATTATTTTATTATTTATTTATATTTGAAAAGTGTTTTCATCTTTGTAAGCAAAACAGTACAAATCAATTTGCCACAAAAAAGTGTTTGTTCAATATCATTTTCAAAATCATACATTATCTGATAGTAATTAATGATCTTCAAATCTTTTAAAATTATAATTATTTTAATGTATATATTTTTTTAATACAGGCTCTTATGCATCCAAATAGTGAATTCCAGCTTCTGATAGACCGATTAAGTAATAATTAATATACACGTTCTACAGATTAATTGAAGCTCTATTGCTTCGATTGAAAATCTGCAATTTGGAGCAAGATATTTAGATATAAAATAATAGCTAGATATTTTTTTTTCTTATTAAGTTCAATTACGTATACTTATAAATATAATAATTGTTAAAACTGTGTTGTAAATGATTGTTGGATATATTAAACAGCTTGGTAATGGTTGTTTTTTTTTATCAAACGTATAATAGATATTAACTTTCAGTAATAATAAAGATTTGTAACAAAGTGATAAAATCAATTAATAGATTAATATTATCTAAATTATTTTATATTATTTATAATATGCGAAGATTAGCGGCTTAATTACAAGTGATCGACGGGAAATAATTATTTGATAATTGAATATAAATAAAATATAGTTTATATTTATATGCTTGTATACAAAAAAATTATACCTAATAATTTTCATTATTATGGTAGTCTTACTCGTAAATACCATGCATGATATATTTTTACTTGATAGTATAAGTGGCACCGGAAATTTATGATCTTAGCTAGAAAATGATAGCTAGATAGTCTTTTACAATTTCTACGAATACGTATATATTCATTTTTAGAAACACCATATTGCTTATCTTCTATCCTGTAAGCCACAAAAACACTCTGAAAATCTATAATGTATCCTAAGTAACACTTTAATTTAATGGTTGTTTGACGATACAAAATTTTCCGCTATTAGTTTCAGCTCATTTATCTTAGACTAGACTGAAAAATCTAATATTTATAAAAATATTTTTTAGTCATGACATATACATTAACCCTTTAGACTTTAGATACATTAATCAGTTCATGAAAAATATGGTGGCTTAATAGTTAATTGTCTATTCAGAAAACGGCATAATTCTCTAGTTAAGTGGAAACTCGGCGTTCTATAAATAACTCCGTAATTGCATAAATCGCAGTCATTATATAAAATTAATTGAGTGCCTGTCCAAGTACGGCGCGATGACTCTGCTATAGGTTTAAAATATCTGAATTACAAATCAGAATCAAGTTAATACATGTTTTGAAAAAAACTTATTTTCTCCGTTATAATTCTTGTGAAAGAGGATCAGAAATTACACATGTAAGGACATCTTCTTAATTCGTTGCGCTAAACACTATTTCCAGTGTTTCCAAACACAAATAGCATATTTTTTTATTTTAATTTATAATATATATTATCATGTTAGTAACGTGGTAAGACCTGGTATTATCATGTATATTTAGAGTATAAATTTTTTAATTTTTTTTATATCTTAATACTTTTGTTTTTATCACAAAAATGTTGAGTTATTCCCTAAATTAATTGAATTCGTGACTACCCCAGTATAGTTAATGTTGTTGCAAAAAATCAGCTGTTTAATGTAGACGCTGTGTATTTTATTTAAGTGATTTTTAACATACCAATCGGTTGAAAGGTTTGCAACAAGTTTGGAATCACCCTGTAAATAACCCAATTCGAAACGTGATTAAAAGTTAATTTCATAAGTTTCTATGTATGTTGTTAGTAAAAATTTAAATTAAATAAATTTGGTATTTTTATTTTTTTCGAAGATTTAGGTTTTTATGTATCCTCTTTTCATTTAGTATGGACTCTATTTTTGCATTGAACAGACAACAAAAGGCTTTTTAACTCTATTTGTATAATGGCTGGGATGCATCGCGTAGTACTTGGAGTCATACAATAGAGGAAATTATTTATCTATTTATTAAAGAGACTCCGAATAGAATAGTTTATTCAAATTATAGTTTACATAATTTTTTTCTTTAAGTCTTTATTTACCTCCACACATTGATTGACCTTTGCTCAAATCATTATTACAATAACTTTACAATTGCATAAAATTTTCTTATTCTTAAGTATTTGTAAAAATATTAAAGCATACAGGGGTCTATTGTAATATTTATTTAGTTAAGTAATTACATATTAAACATGTGTTGTTTCTTCAGGTTTAAATTATTGATAAAATGAAAATAGTACCTAGTTTTCAAATATTTAGAATAAAAACATATTTTTAGCATGTACCATAGTAAAATACGAAAACTGAATTGTATTATACTATACTTTGCCATATGACCTGTGACCCGTTGCTGATTTTTTTTAAATATAATATTTAATTAATATCTTTACACGTAATTACTTCAAAGCACTCTTCCTGTAAATTTTAAGGGTATATCCAAACCATGAAAAATCTCCACCATCTTCAAATACCTTCATAAATAAATTGCCTCCAGCAGTAAGTTGATGATAGAGAGCTGATGTATTGTTGGTTAAATCAGTTGTAATCAAATGATGTGTTGACACAAATGATGAACGACGCCTTTGGACACCTTCGGGCATGAAACCTGAATCTTACCCGTGTACGAGGAACAGATATGACATTGTTGTCAATTGGCTGATATTAAACACACACGCACAGGTTACATAACATATTGTGTTTCTATACTTTAAATCTCAGATGTCATGATATCCACCGAAACGGGGATACTGGTTTCAATTTTAAACTTAAAAAGACCAACGGCCGTCAAAACCTACAATTTTTTCCAGATTTGTTCAGATATAAAACGTATAAATATATTTTTCTTATAATTTTTTTAGAAAATATATTTTAATACATTTTATAGTTTCCTTAGATTTTCATAAAGTCAGCCGTGTTTTCTTTGCTCGAGAGATCTTATAATAGTTAATCGGTTAGATTTATAAAATAATAGTTTATATCCACGATTACTTTGTATAAATTAACATATCGGATTTACTTTAGTTACAATTATCTTCGTATTTCATTTGGAAAATTTCTGCATTTTCCTTTGTTCATATTCAGGTTACAATAAGTTATGTAATAATATGCATATTTATTATGTAATCAAACTCGATTCATTGTGTTAATTCCCTGCTATAATCTATACCAATGCATTTACGCGGAAAGTTATCAATTTTCAGCGTATTAATCAAGCGTGTTAAAAAACTAAAAGCTTTTTTTTACATCCATTTAAGAAGCAGCTTTTTCTGTTTTCATTCAAACGCAATATATGTTTCAAAGAAAATAATATCAGATATTACAATCTGTGATGTCTGATATTATTTACTATACATTTTTCCAATCTTTGACTTTAAAATGATTAAATCTCATGTCCGCCTTTTGGTGAAGGTCAGGTACACAATGATCGCTATATAAAACTATAATTTCTATGTAAACTTTTCATATCTGAAAGGTTAACCAACTTTCAACGAACGAAAAAAGTGATGCACAATCTTATATACATATTTAAAAAAATATATTGAATTGAACCTTAATAAATTCATGTGAATAATAATATATTTTTGCACTCTTTTTAGAAATATTTACCGAACAAAACTGATAAAAAGTCTAATTATGGCACATGCCAAGTAGGCGTCACTAAATTTGACCAAAATTGTATGAACATACAAACATTGAAATGTTAAAATTTTGTATAATACACAATATTTATTGCATAAGTATTTGTATGGAAAATTTTGGACAGTGGAAGTCTTATATTTCAAGGTAATTTCACAAAAAAAAATATGCAACACTGCGTGTTTTATAAACATTGCATTCCTTGACTTATTTTATTCTACCTAGTCATCAAATTGCAAATCGTTATTGTAAAAGTACTATTTTTGGTCTATCACATTTTTATACAATTCTATAACTTTTCATTAATACTTCAGATATATTTTTTTTCACGCACAACCCGCTAACGAACATTTTAATTATTTCCTGTAGGCTTTCTTTGCAGGAGAAAATCTTCACTTCGGTGTAACGAAAAATTTAAAGCCAACAATATTAAATTGACTGCTTTGGAATTTTGTTCTGTTTTAGCTGTATATTATTTTTTTAATTCAAGGTATTTTTAGTTAATCGATTCACACACAAAATAAGGCTCTTGTCAACATCCCATCCTTAACGAGCAAAAACAATCGGGCCTAATTTTTTTATTTGTTCTTAGCCATGGCTTGTTATTATTATTGGCCCTCATCGCTCATACGCACGCTGCGTAGTGTTTATATTATAATTGACCGTAAGATCTAGAATATTCTTAAGCATCTATTGTCAACAGTCCATGGCTAGAGGATGAAAACACTTTGATTTAAATTGTTTGCCAGGATGGTGCAGGGACGTTGATCCATTTGCCTCCAATTGATTGCTGCAGTGTCGGAGAGATCCGTCACGTCGGCAGTCTTCGGTGGTTGTGCTGATGGCTGGGGTTTTATTGCACTCACCTTGAACAATATTTGCCTCTAAATTGACATCATTGGTAGTATTTGAGATGACTTGAGCAATTGAATGGTAGTGATTCAAATGCAAACTCTATAAAAATATCATTAATGGAATTGAATGCATGCTTTGATATTCATTTACACAATTTGAACTATACTTGCTACAATGCTCTTAACTGACGTCATTGGCCATTGAATGGTACAATAGTAATTAAAAACAAGAAACCAAACCAAAGTTTAGTAAATTAAATTAAATGCGTTTTTTTATTATAATTTTTTTGTTCACTCCTTTTGAATAATACTCTCCATTTAAGCACTTAAAAAATGAACGATGCCTAAATATTAAAAATTGAGATAACTGCGTGTTCTCATATTTATTTTCTATTTTATGAAGAATTTCGAAAACCTGTATATTCAGTTGTCTCGAATAAATATTGAGCTTTAATTTATCTATTTGTATATATTTTTTTATAAAAAAATACCACTGTATGAAAATAGCTTTCTAAAATGGTATTTTTTTTAAAAAATGTATTATACGTGAGTATTGATTATTCAAAGTGGAAATACGTATAAAATCTCTTTTTCATAAGTTATTTTAAAATATAATAAAAGTTATACAAAAAATTGTAACGACACTAATAAAAAAATAAAATTCGTTTTATTATATATTTATGTCTATTTTTGGATTGAACGTCTATCAAATGCGTATTTATTACTTATTACAGGTTTATATTATTTACTAATATAATTAGGCACATTAGTTCACACATAGAAAATGATTAAAGAAATTCTCAGAAAAATATCATCGTGATTTGTGTGGGATTTGAACCCACATCTCCAGGCTTACATAGCCGGTGTACTGACCATTGTACTAACGAATCACAATCACAATCACACTCTACATATGATGTCGGTTCAAATCTCACACAAATCACGATGATATTTTTCTGAGAATTTCTTTAATCATCTTCTATGTGTGAACCAATGTGCCTAATTATATGAGTAAATTATTATATATTCTCAACTTAAGATATCTTTTAGAATGATATTCAAAGTCAATACAGTATTTTTAAACACAGAAAAATTAATTAATGTTATCCACAAATATTTCACCCTTGCAGATAGTTGCCATAGTAATACTGGTTTAACATGCAATCTAGTAGTCGCTTGTCAGTTTTGTCGCCGCGACGAGTGTGACGAGTCCTTTGCGTTCCACCCCTAGCGGTGCCCAGCTGCCCCGGTTTCCGCGACCCACATATCCCCTCGCCCCGCGGGACAATCGGGGTTAAATGCAGCCGCTCACCTTGCGGATCGATTGGCCGTCTGACTGACGCGGGTCAACTGCCGCTGGACCGGCAGCCATGACGCTGCGGCCGCGGCTTCTGACGTCACGCGGTCAACGCGCAGTTGATCCCGCGCCGCGCCGCCCGACACACCCCCCGTTTCTCTGAACTCGCATCAATACACGACCAGCAAACTTTTAGTCTTTAGCTGGTTGAATGCAAACTGGGATCTTGGAAAGTACTATGCTCGAGAGATGTAACTCTCCTCAAAACAAAATCCTCCTCCTCAAAACCATGATCCTACCCATCCTAACCTACGCCTGCCGAAAAGCTCAAGCCCCTTCAGGTGATACACAGCAAAATTCTCCGATGGGCATTAAATGCACCATGGTTCGTCCAGAACGCGCAACTCCGAAGAGACACCAAACTGAAGACGATACACGAGGTCATCATTGACCTCGCCCACTCCTTCTAAATCTCCACCCCCTTAGTCCACAAACCCATCTATCAGTTCCCTCCTCGACTACAATCTCGAGGACTGCATCTACCAAAAAAGCCCAAAAGCCATCCCCCCCACCCCCCCTCCCACCACCCCCTCCAAATCCCCCCACCCACCTCCCACCCACACACCACCGCCGCCGAAAAAGCCACAAACAAACGAATGAGAGATATAACACTGAAATCTCACTGGAGATTCACTATATGTTATATCGTCTCAGATCTCCTTTATGGAGACAAAGCTTGTACACTCAATACAGCTACTATGAGAAGAATTGTGGCGGCTGAAATGTGGCTGTATAGGAGATGGCCGCGTCGCAAATGAAAGAGTCTTGCACAGAATGCGCAAAGAAAGGAAACTCTTGACGGGTGTAAAGAAGCGATAGGTCTCCTATTTTGGCCACGTTTTTCGTAACAATAAGTATGGCATCCTCCAGCTGATTGTCCAGGAAGTAATCGAAGGAAAAATGAAGTTCACGTGGCTGGAAGTTCAGCCGGATTGGTGAGACTGGCCCAGGATAGGGATTCGAGAAAATGGTCACCAACCTTTCCAGCGAGATTTCAGTGTTGTATCTCTCGAGCAAAGTACTTTCCAAGATCCCAGCTCTCATTCAACCAGCTGCCCAAATACCTAAATCTTTTAATTCTTTCCAGTACTTTTTTGTTGACATCGATTACCAATTTACATTAAAAATACACACTATTAGTTTCAAGTATTATTGAAATCAACATGATGAGTCTCTCAAGGGAAGGCACTATATCTACGACAGGCTGGTTCTATTTGTAAGTTTTCACATATAAATAGTAAATATGCGTTGCCAAACGGCTAGGCTTGTAATGGCAGTGTACTTTTACATAATCAAAAGCAATTATACAAGGAAAGTTAAAAATTATCTTCTTTTATAATATAACTACTATCTGATTTGCTCCGCTGAAAGGTTTATGAAAGGTGTTGATATTACTTTTCGCTCTTGCACGGATAACACATTGTCACTGTTTAACCACAAAGTTATAGGCAATTAAAAAAACATAAAGTGAGATCACAAAATAGGTAAACTGGGTTTTTCGGACGTCATATCCTGCTTTTAATTTTATAATTATGCATTTTTAAAATTAAACTATAAAACTGGCAGTAATGATACACCGTTCTTTACCAAAATCCACTCCCAATATCTATTGAGGATGGATCAGCACGGTTATAGACGAGACAGGACAAAAGCCTCTCTTAAGTATGCCAAAGCTCTTTTTTATCAAACTTTGCTAATTTAAGGCACTATGTTAAGTATGAGCATTCATTAAAACCACGTTCGTGAATACGAGTGCAATGTGTCGGTGTTACTGTCGCTTGCGAGACGCACTCGGCTGTCGGAGATTGGCGCCCGTCGTTTAACTTTCGCGTCTATTTATGTCTGATCTCTCTGCGCGCACAGGCGGCACTTTGTTTAATTGCACGAAACCTGATCGCGGGCTGCGGTGGCGCAGTGGTTGCTCCCAACGTTCGCAACGCGAGAATAGCGAGCTCGAACCAACACCTACCATCGCGAATATCAATAAACGAGTTCCTAAATTTGATAGTTCCATAAATTTACGAGAACTAACCCAACCCTCACGAATATTCGTCCGTGCCTGGTCCGAAGTTCTGAAGGTGTTGTGCAGAAATGTCTGTTTTTTTTTATTGTGGCGTCAATCAAATATCAACTGTCATGAATATTTTATGAGTTATTCACAAGTTGTGACTTCTGAGTTTTTCAGCTGTAAATGAATTTGCTTGCATTACTTGGACACTCGAGTGTTTTTTCATAAATTCCTAATGATTGAAATATATACATATATTTATTTTTGCGGTCACTACGGTTATACAACGTTATACGCGCAGATTTCCCATTATGTTTGTTGCAACGGACTGCTGTAAAATTGTATGTTTACGATTCGCCCGTATTATGTGTGCGTGGTCAATTGCAAACATATATTTTTCATTGCGTCTCATACGGGACATTTTATTGTCTGTTGATATAAATTGTAATCGACGTCCGCATCACTTGCTGTTTTAATCAAAGAAACGTGGAAGCAATGAAGATATGCCACTGCCTTATTATTGCGACCAAAGAATTAATACCAATTATTCCATGGAAAATACCATGAATATTTTTCATTTGAACTTATAATCATTTCGTATTATAGCGATGTTTAAAATACCTTATTGGAATTCTATAGCCACGATCAATTCTTTTCTTATATTATCTAGGCTTCACAATAATCTAAATAAAGTGTATATTTGACTTTTGATGTAAGAAGTTTAGGCAGCCAAACAGTTATTTGGGTTTTGATAAAAATATTTATTAAATTTCTAAGTTTTAATAGTTATGTTTCTTGTTTGACTTTTTCACAATACATTGTTGCGTTTGATATTTCACATATTTGCATCAACCTATATGCAGTTTTAATTGTTGCTATTTATTATTGTGTGATTATAACAATCAGTTTGATTGTTTCAGTACATTATTAACATCGCGTGATGCCCTTGCTCTTGTCTTACTTTTAATAATTTACCCTGTAACAAGTAGTAAATATTGCCTTGTTATATGACTGTCAATTCACAACTCAATGAAAACACGTTCTTGAGAATATTCCTTATAACTGTCTTATTGTTTATCAAACGATTTGGTGTACTTATTTCCATCAATAGATAAAAAGCGTACTTAAAATTTATTTAGATTTTCCTTGTGTCGAGTCTCACAGATTCAATGAAATCCTTGGTTTCATTTTCCATACACGTAGTATAATGCTAATTGTTTGTCTAAAAGATGCAGCTAAAAAATTTATAAATAAACTAAATTATTTTATGACACCGTAAAATAGAAGAAGACGAACAAAAACTGTAGAATTTATATCTTCTATCATATAATCCGTGTCCATTTTAAATAAGTTTGTTTCTCTATGCATTCTCTTTATATTGAGTTATTTTACATTTTACTGCGCACAATGTGAACAAGGCGACGTGCAATGTGTTTTTTTTATCATTATTTATTTTATTGATTTTTTATCTTCGTTTTCGTGCACAAGTACTATTTATTACTTTTTTCATTTTAACTATCTAGATTTATACCCATTATAAAAGTATTGTGATTTTCATGAATCCATGTCTCTACTTAAATATTCTTGTATATTTTTAGGTATCATCTCAATTTGATCACATTTGATAAATTGACAGCAATTTCTTAAAAAAATATTAAATACAAATAAGCGTATATATTATTTATTATATTTTTTAGCTTCCTGTACAATATCTTATAGTAAAATTACGTTACATAGATAAAGCCAGTTTCATAGAAAGCTCCCCCTGATGAAACGTTGTACAATGAAATATGTTATTATAATTAAGTAGTATTTTTTTATAGATTTTTTTTTATATTTACTTATGCAATACTTTAGTAAATTTCACGGTCAAGCGTTGGAATGCAGATTATCGCTCTGGCCTATCATGGAATTTTTGCTCAGCATAAATACAATATCAAGCTATTAATGTTAAGAAAATCAAATAGGGAAAAAACTGAGCTCTACCAGAAGTCATTCCCAATTTTGAAAATATTTATATCGTACGTTTTGTAGCGGCAATTGTTCGTAATCTGATACTTCTTCTGCAGCAAGCTACAGAAATAATAAAAGGAGCCTCCTCACCTCGACAAGGTACTTCCAGAGCAACTCCCTCCACAATAATTCCAGGTCCACTACTCCATTACCGACCCTTTACCCTTTTCCCTTCCGGGATTTTGGAAAACTGGAAAGTTTCAGGTCTCCTTTTTTAATATTGTGATTGTTTTATTGGGAAAACAGCGGAAAATGCATCAATAATTGGAAATTCATGACGTCTAAAAATACTCTGAGCAATATTTTACATTCTTTTATTAGTAAAATTTCTGGTAATGTGTTGAATTTAAATCTTCTTCATCAAGTGCCTCTCCTCAGAGGAGGTTGGCGACCTTTTTACTAAGCATACACTCATGCTGAACCAGTGTTCATGGTTTTCTAAGGGGGAAATGGTGTAGTGGGTCCCCGAGTCCTTCTACTGCGCAATTGCATTATTATAAAGCCTTTCCTTACAAAGATAGCAGAAACCCCCCACATCGTCAAGGATCTTCCAGGACACATCCCTCCACAATCATCCTTTACACATGCTCAGGGTACAGAACGGTAGCCATGTACAGAATGAGAAGTGCAGGGAGGAGTATTTTTAATATTAAATGGCAAACAATTGCGCTGTGTTTACGAATTCGTCGCAGCATTCGCGGCCAATAGACATCGCAAAATACCGCCAAGTCTGGCTTTCGGTAATTATTTGTTTCGCAAAAAAAAAGGAAATTGGCGGCGAAGTAGCGTGGCGGCCGCCGCGGAATGCAGTCCCGCTCTGAGATCGGGCGGCGCGGGCGAGCGGCCGAGCCCCCGGCCAGCCGCGCGCTGATTGGCCGGGCGCGCCGGGCCCCCGCCCCGCCCCCGCCCCGCCCCGCCCCGCCGCGCCCCGCCGCCGCCGCGTTCCAAATTTGACTTTTCGATTCGACGCCGCTTGTGACACGACGGCACGTTCCGAATTCGAATTTCGTAAATCGTACCGGGCTCTTTGTCGAGTCGTTCCATATTTGAAATGTGTGACAGAAAACACGGTTTTTGATTTATCTTCTTCCTCACTGAACACAATCCGATGCCTTGTTTCCCTTAGATTTCCCTTAGATAGCTGCTGTAAACTTTATTTGGTACTAGCGGATACCCGACGTGTGCTACTACGCTGTTATAATGCTGTTGAGGAGTTTCAGCAGCTCTGATTAGAGCTTGTTCTAGATGTGCTTCATGTTGTTCTAGTGTTTCTACAGCTCTTGACTGTCGCTCTTCACTCCAAATGACTTCGTGTTGTCCGGCAGTTTCGGCTGCTGTATTTCTTCCAATTACAGCTCTTTTCGGTGCCATTTTTTGATTAACCTCAAATGATAAAACTCTCTGTTGTAAATGACAGATCAGTAATTTTGTTTTGAAAGTCCGTAGTATGCGCGATCTTCAAAATGTTCTTTTTTCAAATTCTTTTCGAGGAACGATCTCGACTTTACAGATGTTGAAAATTTTTGTATGGAAAATGTCGAAAATTGACATAATTAATAGACCGAATGTATTTAATGCATTGTTTTAATAGTCTCAAAGATTTTTAGTATTATTGTCTTTCAAATGAAACCGGTCTGGGGCACATCGGTTGGATGGTTTCAAAGCCTATGACGGACATAGAAACATCTTTTGTGTTTTATATATATAGATAGATAGATTTCTAAAAATATGGTCATAATGGGATATTTTTATCACCGTCTATAATTTTATAAGCTATTTATTAATTATTGTGCACATTAGAAAATCAAATGTCGTTGTGTTTTATATAATGATTTTATCCGTTTTAAAATCTCCTAAAAAAAATAGTGAATTTAAATCCAATCTAGAATAAACACAATATGTAATACATTTTTTCATCACGCAAATCTATGGAATTTTCCATGTTAACAATGTAATTAAATATTATATTGCAGAATTTAGTAATTATTTTATATTACCAACGGAGGTGTGTTGGAGGCTTGTCTAGCAACTAGATAAAGAAAAATATGTTTTTATTACGTATGATGTTTATTTTTTTATTGCTGCCATAATATAAATGTATAATATTTGTACTTGTCCGCCATAAAATCGTTTATTATTGAAGTTGCTGAAGGAAATATGTTTTAAAAAAAATGTTTTTTAAACAGACTTTATTTCTCAATTTTAATTGCAGTTATCTGAAAACAAATTCAACCTTGATTGCTTCCCCCGTCCGCATTTTAAATTAATTATAATTGAAGGCAACCAGTTCAACACAATGTAACGATTTTAAACAATGAATTTAATTTTTTCTCTTGTAATTGTTTTTATGATGTATTGAGTTTAAATTAACTGTAACCCAGGGGTTGAAAAAATAATAAAGAGCCATTTAAGACTTTTCATTTAAGATTTAGATTATCGAAATGTGAATATTGTTTCCGCGTATATTTGTATTGAAAACACATTCGCGTCTCTTCCATACTTCTTTGTAATTATTTGTTTTTTGTTTAATGTTGAGAAATGCTGTGTTGCGTTTTATGTATGGCGTGATCGGAAACAGATTGCACAGGACGAGATTCCGTATTTTTATTTCATCGCAAGGTGATAATACCGCTGGCTACCTGTGTTATTAAAGTAACGACTTCTTGAAGACAGTTTGTCCCAACCAGGAAATATACCTGCAATTCTCCATATAGTTATATCATGCAGATATCGCCAGTCATTCAAGTCACTTGAATTGCGTTATAACATTTTTTTTATAATTAATATTTAAAAATATAATTTTTTTTATTAGTATATTCTAAAACACGTTTAACTTTAAAGGAATTATTTTGGATTATTTTTATACACTCGGGGTTCAAACGCGTTATTCTACAGTCGATCAGCAACTGTGCTAGTTACTTAGCTACATAATTTTACAGAAAAGGTTTGATTTAAACATTAAACTACACGGGGATGGAGTGAATGTTAACCTTCGAAACGTTATAGAGGGCCACTGATAGGAGGTCGGCCAAGACAGGACAATCAGGTTTGTCATTGCAAGTAAGCCCCATACAATTAAGGGTTGTGGAAAAAAAATAAAATCTAGCAAGCATGTATAATATCTATTAATTAATATTTAATTTCATCGTGGTAGCCTAAAACGCTAGTAAAAATCTAAATTGTAACATTATTAGGAGATTTTAACCCGTGAAAACTTCTGTCCAAATTTTCTACAATATAAAAATACATAAACCGAAATCTAATATTGAATGGATGCCTTCAGCAGCGTCTTCTCGTGAACCATGTTCAACACACTATTGCTACATTTCACCGGGTGCTCATCAACCAGATCGATTTTGATGAGCCAAAAACGACAGTCTAGTTTGATAATTAGCTTTGCTCGTGAATATGGATTACCTGCTTATTGCAAGTTGCATTTTATACTCGCGCATCACACGTGTATGTTTTGTATTGAGTAAAACCGATAAGCTATCGCCATAGAAATAATCATATGCATTTACATATCATTGTTCACACTCTGCATAATTAAATTGCACGCTATTTGCAATATTAATATTCGAAACATACTCATTCTGCATCTAAAATTATTATATTATGTGGCATGGGAAACTTATTTATTTGTTAGACTTGCAATGTATGTACAAATTCTCAGTCTGTGGAAAAATGAAGTGAACGTCTTGATGCTGCGACTATAAGAAATGGTTAAGCCTTAGATTGCTCCTGTGCTTGAAGACTAAGATAAAAAGATGATTCTACGATAGTTTTATCAGTAAAGAAAATAATTAGTAATGTCATAAGCTGTTTGATATCATAAGTGGTATGTAATTATCTAAAAAAATATATACCATACATTCCACCTTCTCTAAGTGTACTGTAATAAAATCAACGTGTTCCTTTATTCTTAAGATATTATATATTTTCTTGTATATTCTTAGAGAAGTTTCTCATTGCTCAAAAATATTTCGACATACTATAGATTACATTTCTGTTATGAAGATATTTCTTTCATATTTTTCGTTTGGTTGCTCTTAGAGACGACAAATACTCATATCTGTGAGCAGTATAATAATTTTTTTTAAAGCAAGTATTCTTTCGACCGTATTTATATTTTTGTTATAAATATTGTGGTTCGATTGAACTCAAGTCGTTACAATATTTTAGTGTTGAATACTTTTACGAGAGAGCCCTACATGTATGCACATAAATCAATGTGGTTTCTGGTTAGGTCACCACAGCCCAGACAGCAAGGTCTGAGCTGTAATTGCACAAGACGAACGTCACAAAGTAGGTGTGTCTCCAGCATCACCATTTATATAATAATACGAGTGCCCGCCAAGTTCACAGCTGTTAGTAAAACTGTAAACACATCAAGTGTTTCCTCGATAGGTCTCTTAGGAAATTGTTATTGAAACTCGGCATTGATTGACTTCTAGAAAGAATTGTGTCGCTCGGTGTATGTCACGTAGAGTCAAGCCATGCTGCTGTAACGTCTGGGTACATTGTGACATCCAGAAGTTCTGATGAAATAACGTGTAACGTAGGCTTTCAGACTGCGACCCTTCAGTACCCGAGGCCTATGAAAATAAATAATAAACACGTTTGTAAATCAAATAAGTGTTGAAACGTGCAAACCGACATATCATGAACTTACTTTTAGTACTGAAGATAGTGTTATTTTTATTATACATGAATAATAAAAATACACGTGTATCAGAATACTTACTTATATTTACGTTATGTAACATATGTTATAATAACCAACTGTTATTCCAACATTAAACAATAAGCTGGATACATTATTATATGTACTATTTATTATAAAAGACGTCTCAAACATAATCATTTATTATACAACAAATATAGTTTTTCTTTTCAAGGGCTAAGGTGTGACAGACAGTCATAAAAATCTTTATTTACCGCAGGTAGTAAATTAATGTCGTTAATGTGCATGTCGATCTGCATATGAGCAACGTTTACATTACGCTATAATATATACATTGAAGCCAATACTGATGTCTTTTGCTTCGGCAATGACGCAATTTAGTTTGGCTTATTTTGTTAAAAATAAATTATCTTTTATTTATTTTGATTTACAAATAATTGTAACCGTGGAACCAAACGTTTTAGGTAGCAAAAATATATTTTTAAAAAACGGTGTAATGTACTGTAAAAAACGGAAAAAAATTGTTTTTAATATTTATGTTTTAGTTTGTAAAATAATTTTTTTTTTTTCATAGTAATTTTTAACTTTTTACGACATCTGTGAAAATAAAATGAAACTTTTATCCTTTAAGTAAAAATTAGTTACGGCGATAAATGATTTCTTGGTAGTGTATTATAAAAATCATGGCGACACACAAAAGATATAGGAACTAGGTTTGTTTATGCAAAAGAGAATCTTATGGGTCGTAACAAAAAAAAACCATTAATTTAAAAAATCACACACTTTCTGTCTTCCCGTCAACAAATATTTGATATCGTTCCAGAATTACATAAGTTAAAGCTTATTTATACTTCTACCATATTTTTCACTCTCACTTTCGAGGTCCTGTGGCGCAACGGATAACGCGTCTGACTACGGATCAGAAGATTCCAGGTTCGAATCCTGGCAGGATCGCAAAGTTTTTTTTGTTTTTACGATATATAAAATATTTTTTTTAACCCTTAAATGCATGACCTTGTTTTGACCTCTTGACTAAAATATATCTCGTAAACATGTACATTGTAATGCAGGGAGACATAGATAGAAATAAAAAAAATTATTATTTTTATACTATTTTATTAAAAAAACCTTATGTTGCAGATATACCATCATCATGCATTTACTAGACATTAAGCCGTCTTAGTGGTATGTTGCAGATTTACGTCAATATGCATTTAAGGGTTAAATAACCTTTTTTGTGTTACTACTTTCATTATATTACATATATTTAATTATATATATGCATATTAATTATATTTATGTATGTATAAATGTGTATAAATAAAACTATTAAAAATCAATAAATTCCAAATAAGTAAAATAGAACTTTCTAGTAAAATAGAAGTTTAAATTTTTATAAAAACTATTTTAAAAATGAATTTTCTGACCCCGACGTGATTTGAACACGCAACCTTCTGATCTGGAGTCAGACGCGCTACCGTTGCGCCACGGAGTCCGTAGAAGGTTGTCAGGTTAAAAACATTCATAGATAGTACGAGTGTTATTTGAATTTATTTTCTATAAATCCTGATTTTTCCTTTTTACTATTGATTCTCATACTACGATATGTGGCTATCCCCTTACCCTGCGCGCAGGTTGTGGGGCTTACGTGGTACCGTTAATGGAATTTCTCTATTTTCCTTATCAATCGTGTAAGTCGTCTAATCTAAAGGTATCATCTGTTTTCTGTTTCAGACGCGTGCCTTCGTTGCCAGGCCGAAAGCAAAAAAGACTCCTACGGAAAGCAAGATTGCGTCGTGGTGTGGGGAGATTGCAACCACAGTTTTCACTATTGCTGCATGTCTCTGTGGGTGAAGCAAAACAACCGCTGCCCTCTCTGCCAGCAGGAGTGGTCCATCCAGCGAATGGGGAAATAGTTACAACAAAATACTCAACGATTCCACATTAATTTAATTTAATTTGTCCCGACTATTATCAATACCTACCAACTGTACAGTCGTAATTTTCTTTAATATATTTTTATTTATCAAAAAAAAAAAAAAAAAAAACATCGAATTTGGTGTTTTTTTATTCTTGCTTTCACTCATTGAATGTACTTATAATTTGTATGTGGTGTATAAATAAAATGGATTTGTAAAAATCAGAAATGCATTTATTTTTCACTGAATAAAATAATACAAAATAACACATATGGTTGCGTCTTACGTCAGTTTTTTAGTACGTTTATAAACGGTGCGAAAAATATTAAATAAATGACTGCTTGCAAAATGAGAAGATGTCTGTGTGACCTTCTGTCATTCAGCGCATGTCCTGAAGACGTCCTGTTAGATCCGGTGCACTGCAACCCCTCGTGTCGTATTATGAAGCGAATCTGATCGGGATAGCGACAATCTTTATCTGTAACGAAAAACACTTATTTGAATAAATCGCCTCAGCAGCCATCGGCGCCGTGGCTTAGTTGGTTAAAGCGCCTGTCTAGTAAACAGGAGATCACGAGTTCGAATCTCGTCGGGGCCTTCGACACCGACGTCGATTTCTTTTTTTTTTTATTTCATATTGACAGAAACTATTATCATAATATTTTTTGTTGAATTACCCTATATTATAAAATAAATTATACCTGCGCATTTTGTAAGCGTATTTCTCGCTTTAATAATGAAATATATAGGGTCGCATGTGGCCAAGTCAACACAAGGGTGATTTATTTGAAAACTGGCATCATATTGTCCAGTGATTATTTTGCATGAGACTGCAGTACTTTCTGTTTGCTGTCTTGAAATGCACACTGATACTTCTCCCTGATCTGTTCCTTGAAACTATAAAAATATAATGATTTAATATTTCCTATGGTAACATTTGTTAAAATTTCATCACACTGATAATAAAAAATAACAAACCTGTACTTTGACTACCGGTACATTATACAAATAATTTTGATGTATTTTGTATAAAGTCTTTTGGCCAAAATTTATGTAGTCCTCATATTCATATCTAACGGTTGCAACTTTTTCCAAGTTACAAGGGGGACCTATTATTCTTTTGGGCAACGGCTTTTCGATAAACCTCAACCGTATCATTTCAGCCACTTCTTTCACATCTGTATTCGATGTTTCAATCAATAAGTCTGCATTTTTGGCAGTTCCCATTGCCAGACCTTGGTATCCGAGTTTATCCGGAGTTATAAACACAAAATATATGTCAATGTAGTTTTTTCTTATCGCCATCATGATTGCACGAGAATTTTCTAAGTCATTTTCGGACCATTTTGTTGTTGGCGCTGCCAATATCACAACTAAAGGTAATCCTGCGACTTCAAATACTGCACTCTCATGTTCAGTTTTATTATCAAGATGGGCGAGAAGTGATGTGAGTACAGCTGGCAGATCAAGACGATTTGGCCCTTAAAAATATACGTTATTGTGATTAGTTAGTACCTTAAAATAAATAAAAATGGAGTAGCATCAAATAGATGATAATGTAGCGATACTTACATTCATCAGTAGAATTCTCAAGCGTGTCGAATAGGTTCAGAATGCTATGAGTTTGTTCCGCCACCCATCGTCCCGTTCCTCCGTGCATTACTCCAAGAGAACTCCCATGCGTTGATACATCCAATGTTTCTGAAAGAATTCTATTAAATTCGTCATTAACCTGAAAAGCGATAATATCACTGATTACTTTAATTTATTGACTTACTGTTATAACTTACGATATTAGTTTTTCACTATTGTATTTTGTCCATGAACCATCAGTTACCACTATCACATCCATAGGATTGGTATCTCCTTTAACATCACAACCGGGTAAACTGTCTAAAAGTTTAGCTGCAATATTTACCAGTAATTAATCAACTGTATTTCATCTTATATTTATTAAGGACTGATTATTTTGTTTAACATACGCCAATAGTTGTCAAATGATATGACTGCAGCTTTAGTAATGATTTCTATTTCAGCTGGGGTAATGAAAACAGAGCTTAGCTTAAACCATAGTGCATTTACTAAGTTAAGAGTTTGGTTGTATATATCTGCATCTTTATATAATTTCATCATATTCAATCGTCTATTACAAGCTCTCACGTTATGATTGAATGCTACTCCATAACTAGAATAATACATTTCCATGATCTGAGATAATCGGGTTCTTTCAAGCGTTGATGTCCATTCTTTCACATAATTTGCAATGATGAAACCTAAAATCAAATAAAGAATTTAATATTTTAACAAAAAATATTTATACATTTATGATGTATAGATTGACGTTTGTGTTTTACCGTCTATCCCAGCTAGTATTTCAGCGTCTGTTATTTCCCATTGATTGGGTGTTAATGAAAATAGATATAGATATCTTGGTAAAATAGAATCATCCCATTTGCCAGCTGGACCTACATTATACAATTCACTGTCTGATCCAGCAGTGATTCCTTGACGAATTGCAAGCTCAGCAATGTCACCTAAGAATAAGCATAATTATTTTATAGAAATGAATAACAATGATTATAGTTTTAGATTTATATACGCTAAATTTCTCTGTGAAGACAACAGTTTCCGTAGTGTAGCGGTTATCACGTGTGCTTCACACGCACAAGGTCCCCGGTTCGATCCCGGGCGGAAACAGTTTTATTTTTTTTTAAATCATAATATTAAAAAATATTACCTGATTACGTTGAGGCTAAAAATTTTTTTTTTTATCATTACTAAAAGAACAAACAAATACCTGTTAACGTAGCAGCTAAGACATTTGAAATAATTTTATCAGACGTCATTAGAGCATCATTTAATTCTTTTCGAAAATCTTGTACTTGTAGTTTCGCATTTTGCTCGTTATTTGATCCTTCCTTGTGGAGCTTTGCATCTTCTTCATCAAAAATTTCCATTTGGCTTTTCAAAAGGTCCCTTAGTTTAACATTTTGTGGCTCAAGTGCAGCTGAAATTCCGGAAATGACAACACCTGGAGATATATTTCCCCAATGTGATTGCATTACGCCATTTTCAATTGGACATCGACTGTAAGTCGCTTCTAATTTTGTTCGGTTTGCAAATACAATACTGTAAAAAATAAATAATAAATATTCCGAAAATTTTATAAAATAATCCCAAAAGTAGGTGCAAATACATTGAAGAACAATCAAGTTTTAATAATAATAAAAAAAATGTAGCAAGGTTTCAAACCAAAACAATGCAATTAGTAATTCTACTTTATCATAGATGACACTTTAGTAAACCTTAAAATATTTTTATAATGCAATATTAATCATTATATATTTTTAAAATAAGCTTACACATATATTTATTAAATATGGACTTACTTGTCAGCTCTCCGATTGTTTTGTTCTTTAGGCATAATACCCTCCATACTAAGCGGGCAGATGTTGGTTTCATCGCCTCTTTCCCACGGGTCTACCGAAGAAGATATCAAGAAGTGAAGAGTGCACAGCTCAGAAGTTGTTAGACCATCTCTTAAAACGACCAAATCTTCACCGGGAATAAGTAGGTCCAATAAAAAGCTGAATTTTGAAAATTGAAATGCCGACGCCCTGTATGGGATTACCATTTCGGTCTCTTTGATATTTGGTGCCCGCTCTATACCATCTAACCTCAAACTGTAAGCATCCGAGAATTGAAAAATATTAAAATGTATGTATATTTTTCTTTATATTTGATTGGGTATAAAAATAAGAATTCATATTTACCTGTGTAATAGAGAAGTACTAATCACTCTTATATTATAATTGCTGTTACTTTGTTCAATTTTGCTAAGAAGCTCCACTAATAACTGAACATTATGTGGAGCATAAGTGTGAATTCCTCCATTTTTATAACAGTCTATTAAAAAATTCGGAATAGTTCTTGAAACATAACATTCTCCATCTGAAAATACAATAATTATGTATTTTTCTGAATTAATAATTACATATATAGTTATTTTATGAAATAAGTAATAGTGAAATATCACATATAAAAGTACATTATAAATTATTTGTATTATCACGTTGAATCTGTTGCACTTTACTCTCCACTGTCTTGTATTATTATTTTGATAAAAAATGTAATTATTTCTAGGTACCTTTAAAATAAATCACTAATTATGATTTTTTTATTTTTTAATTATGATTTACATTATCATTATCTACCAAATTCTACTTCTTAATTTTATCAATTTATTGAAACGCTATAAAGAACACAACAATGGTCACTGTCATAATGAAAGATATAACTTTGGATTTTCACTTACATATTACACAATTAACGAAGATCACAAACGCTATGAGAGTGTTGCTTTTAATAAACATTTTTTTTTATTTTACATACTTAATGTAATAAACACATACAAATAATATTGCCAAAGAAAATGAAAGCAAAATACAATATTATTTTATCTGAATACTTTTCAGGTATATAGTGTGACTGTGTCAATAAGTATGTATGGAAGATTAGATAAGAGTCAACATTTTACAAAGAATACTTTTATCAGTAGTTTTCAAATTAATGAATCATTAATATACTCACACCCTTGTAGTAATAATTAAATAATAAATTAAAAGTTTCTAATATTAAAGAAAAAAATGTCTTATTATTACTTACACATTTTTAAATTATATATTTTTATTTTTACCTACTCAATAGTATTAGAGGACTCGAAAATTTTGATGGATCGGTAAAATTAAAAAATATATATATTTTTTAATATATTTATAATCAATGTTTTTATTTTAAATGGCCGCCTATGAGCAATAAAGCATAGATACATGTAGCATAGAGAATTGTGTATAAAATTTCAATAAAAATCTCATATATTGGAAAAAAATCTTTGCATTATTTAAAAAGTGGAGATGTAATTTTTAATTTAAATTTTCATTAAAAAATAATGATAAAATAAACATTTCTTGTTTATTTATTGCGGTGTTGCTAACCACAAATACACCATTTCCGTGCTCTATGAACAGACATGGGTCGGTCAAACAGGAATTGGTAAATCAACGTCAGTATTACTAATGTCAGTTTGTTTATCTTTCAAAATATTTTTAATGTTACTAATTTCTTACGCAAGACACAAGTAATGTTTCGTTTGCTAGCTCGTTAAAAAAATCAATTAAAATTATTTAATATAAATATAGTGTCAGAATGTTTGTATATATCGGATTTTTACTCGCCGGTCTTATGCGGTACTGCCTTATCACATCGCAGTACGGAGAAGTAATCTCAAACAGAGTTGAATTATCCACGCCTCTCAACTCATGGAAAAGACTGATGGAAGGAGTATTTCTGTACGACGAAGGAATAGATCCATACCAGGGAGACATGTTTCACGAATCTCCGCTGATGCTTCTAATATTTCACAAAATTTTGAAAACAGTCCCGAATATACTGCCTCTGATATTTACCCTCTGCGATTTATTGACGGCTCTCTGTTTGTACTTGACTGCAAAAAAGTTCATGCTTATTTTGAAAAAACAGGAGAATGAGGAGAAGGTTACCTATGTGGAGGATTCAGCTCCTTTACTGCTGCAAGCGGAAGATTTTGAAACTCCTCCTATTTACGCTGTCACTGCGTACTTATTCAACCCGTATTCGGTGTTAAATTGTGTGGCAATGACTACTACAGTTTTTAGTAATCTGTACATTTCAATAGCACTCTTGGGAATGGTAAACGGTTACAGAATAATTACTTGCCTAGCTATTGCTGCTGCTGCCAATCAGTCTCTATACCCGGCATTATTAATCGTGCCAGCATCGATTTTTATACAAAAATTATCACATGGTTGTGTGAAATGTTCTTATATAAATACTATGATTGTATTTGTATGTATGTGGGGATCTTTGGTATTCTTCTCAGCCCATATAATGGATGGTTCATATCAATTTTTAGAAAATACATACGGGTTCATGTAAGTATAATTTTTAAGTAAGTAAATAGAATTTATATTACTGATGGAAAAATATGCAGGTTTTAATTACTGACCAAAGAAAAATCATTTAGTACAAAATCGAAAGCGGTTTTAATTTTTAAATTATAGTAATATTATAGACATAACGGTAGTTTAGTTATTCTTGATTTACATGTTTTGTGAGATCCCATCCCATCTAATTTTTGCATTCATAATTTTATTATGTATTAGAGTTTACAATATTTAGAGCCAGCAGTTTCATGACACCAATATAAATGTTTTTGCCATATTGTGTAATTATATTGTTTTATTTGTTCAAGGCTAAATGTACCAGATCTTAAACCAAACATTGGACTATTTTGGTACTTCTTCACTGAGATGTTTGAGCATTTCCGGTTGCTATTTATTTGTGCGTTCCAGATAAACGCTCTCCTTCTCTACATTATGCCACTCACCTTTAGATTCAAAAAAGAGCCACTGCTGTTGGCTTTAACCTTAATTACTTTGACAGCAATATTCAGATCCTATCCGTGTCTTGGAGATGTCGCCTTGTACTTGGCCATCTTACCAATGTGGAGACATCTCTTTTCATGTAAGTTCAATATAAATGTTCATGTCCTATAAAATTGATTTATTCCATTTTCTTGTCATTTCGTATAATTATTGTACATTTATAACTTATTATTCAAGCTATAAGCATAAATAGTGTTTATTATAGAATACTCAATAATCAGCAATCATAAAATTTATCTTGTGCCGATACTGTAATTGTTTATTAGAATGCATAAGTGGCTATAGAATTAGTGACGCTTTATACTTTTTAGGTTTTTATTAATGTTCACGATTGTGTATTATTTCAGATATGCAACAAAAGTTTATCGTTGGTTGCTTCATGTTGGTGACATCAGCGCTAGGGCCTACAGTCTGGCATCTCTGGATCTACTCTCGATCAGCAAATGCCAATTTCTTCTTTGGAGTCACCTTGGCATTTGCCACTGCACAAATATTTTTAATTACCGATGTTCTCTTTGCTTATATCAAACGGGAATATGCATTAACGCAAGGACCTGGTCGAGAGATCGACGGAAAGCCAGCAAAACTTGTTTTAAGATAGTGTTGAATTTTTATTATTAAATTAAATTTTAAAATTGATTAATACAGTATCTGAAAGTGGTCTTTCATAGAGATTTATACATATGAGTTTCTCTAAAGTTTATTTTTCAGCGTATAATATAACTTTTACAATTTACCGTACTTTTTACGAAACTGCACAATTTGTATATACAACTTATCGTCTAAATGTTATAGCAATACTGAAGTATTGTACACTACGAAATGAAGAATTGCAATTGTGAATTCAGAAATTAAGATTTAACTAAATACTAATTGCATCATCATGATGGTGATAATATTTATGTAGTTTTGTTGAAAATGAGAGTTATTGTGTAAATCGTGCAGTTGTCCCTTAAAATTTAATTTTTCTTTGATTTTTGCTTTGTATTTGCTTTTGTCTAATTTATTTTATTTTACCATTCCATTATGATTGTCAGCCTCTTAGTGAACAAAGTAATATATTTATAGAATATCTTGTTTAGAAATAATTTTGATTTTTGATGTGGCATAATATTTTGTAACACATTAATAAACAGTAGAAAGATTTTGGTTACGAATAAAAGTTGTGAGAAATAATTACGTGATTGTATTGACACAATCCTCCCGTCCATGACATTATAATAAAATTTGATTGAACTAAACTGCAAATCTAAGTCATTATTTTATGTCTATATAATTTGAAATGCCTTTTTATTTGATTTAGTTGATATTTAAATTATCAATAATAACATGCTTACGAAGTTGATTTTGTGTGTATCAACTTATAATAGTATAATTTTTATTTATTCACAATCACCGCTACTAAACATCAAACACAGAATTTGATTCAATCATCATGTTCGGTTCGATCTGGGCAGATTTTTTAATGCTTGGTTTTTACAAACCAACTGATGACATCATCTTAGACTTACCAAGTAAAGCATTAATGCAATATTAATACACCTTTTAAATGTTTTTTGGTAAGACAAAATTCAAATAGTTTGTGAAGACTGCCGTGTTATTGTGTTTTAATGATTATTTTTAAACGAGGTTAGGAACAATCTAGTATGTATGAATATTGTGAGAATAATTACTTTTATATTATGCAGTGAAATAAACAATTGTACAGTACTGATTTGGTATTAAAAAGACTTAAGTGTATCTAACTTTTGTTTTATTTTTCAAAATATCCTTTTTATTATGTTTAAAATTTGAAAATTAAAAATTTGAAGACCCAGTGAAAAATTTGTACCTAGTGAAAAAAATATTTGTCTGAGTGATGAAATTGTATAACAAATTTAAATATGAACCACTTTACCTGAAAGTGGGATAAAGATTATTTTTTTTACGAAAGTTGCTGTAATAAAAGAATTAAGAGCACGGTAGGAAGTTATATTACAGACCAGGAGAATGTTTCAAAAACATATCAGAAGAGCAGAATATAGGATATATATAAATATATATATACTTTAATACTCACCCTTTATCTTTTCAAAATATTCATGGTTTTAAAATAGCAAAAATAAAACTCTGAGATGAATTTTTTTAAAGAAACACATTTATTTATTTGAAAATTTCTTTTTTAAAATATAAACTTTGATAGAAATTATATAATTGTAAGAAAAATCTTAGAATTATTTATAAAATCTAATTATATGGCTACAGAGATTTTTTACTACAGATCGTAGCATTTCTGACACTTTTCTTACCAACTAATGTCACTATATAAATGCCTCCACCTTATGGGTTCGGGATGAATTAATATTGCAAAAATTAAACAAAAAAAATATTTGTCTTACTATTTACCAAACTTAATTTACTTGTCATGCTGCATACAATATGGGAGGTTATCGAAAACCTTAATTAAAGATTTAAAAAATGATTTCAGCTTTACATTGGCAAGAATGTAACAAATTTAAGATGTTAAAGTTATTATACAAACATAATGAACAAAAAAGTCATAAGCATTTTATAGTTTTGTGAAGCTGACATTTTCTACACTCCAGCCATTATAAGATACCAAATTGATTTTGTGTTTTATCAAATCACAATCAAAGAACAATACTCGCTCTGAGTTGAATATTTTTTTAAAAAATGATATAAAATTTTGCTGAGCAAGAAACATGTATTCATTACAATATAAAACTTTGATTAACAGTTCTACGAATTAAACAATAACTATATAATTACTACTTGTAATTGTTATATAATAAAAATAATAACTTAATATATCCTTTGATTTGTAAGCTAGATTTTCATTACATGTTTTCTTTTCCTTTCTTTTATACACATCCTCGGCTGGAGTTTGCTTCCGGCCGTGCATTTCCCTTTATGTACTTGATTTGATATGTCGGAATCTAAAGCATATAAGTCAGGTACCATTTTCTAATGTGCTGATTTTCTTCCGATATGTCAAAATCAATCAATACTTCTTACAAAATTCTGCTTATTAAGAGTAATATGGCAGTTTTTACATTAAATTATGTCTTGTATTAAATTGCAACTATGCAATCAATCAACTATTTCCTTACACCTAGAGAATAAATTAAAAATATCCAGAACTCCAAGGTGATATCTTCTATTAGCATTATCATATAAACAAATCCTAAATTCAATAATGACTTTAATATCTGTCTTTATTGATATCTTTTCAAAGTAAAACAGTTTCAATTGAATGGTGAAAAGTAAAATTATGTTATGACGATTTCTGGATATTTTTATTTATAGACAACTGAAAATATGTAAATATAAAAATACATCAAAGTAAACTATTCTTAGATATAAAAAATTTGAGCCTTTATCTGTAGTACATACGTATTTATTCTAATTGTATGAAAAGAGAAGAGTCTGAATAAGCAAAATGTTGGCGTCGGTTTGCAATACTTGGAATAATTCACACATTATTGCAGACACGCAGACTATCTGAAGTTTCTGTAAATGTAAATGAGTAATCATTTCTAAAGAAATATTTAAACACTGAAAATGAGGCATTTTTGTTTAACATGTATAAAGACAAACAACAGAGGGATTGTGACGAAGATCACAGCTTTGATAATAACAATATAAATAACATTAATAGACTCTCAAACCTACTTACAATTTTTTCTCTTTAAATATTTTTGAACAATCTTTTAAATAACATAGAGCAACTCTACGCGTAGAAGGCAATGATGCAAAGGTCCATAGCAAAAATAAGGCACAATTGTTTTTTTTAATTTTATTTTTCATTGACTATGTATTATTTCATAATTCGTAAGGCATCACACAATTTCGATTCTCATTATGAAAAATTTATAAGATTTATTTTGAGATCAACCCTCCAGGAGAATGCGCCTGTCATGGAACGCTCTCTACTAGGGGTTATTAAAATCCACACGTTCAATCTAATGTACACTTGACTCACAATGCTACTCAGCCATCAATTCTACTGTTTACGGATTTACATAATATTTATAGATTGATGTTTTAATTCTATATATTCTTAGAAAATAAAACCTAGCAAAAACTCTCAATATAAGTGTAAACCATTCGACTGGAATGCATAGTCTAATAAGCTAGCTTCTAATACTACTAGATAATGTCAATAATATTTATGTTTTTAAGTACGTATGTAAGTAATTACATTAAAATAAATAACATCTAAATGTATTTTTATTGCCTTGTCAATTCGTGAAGTCTGGAGAGTATCCATTTGTAATAAAAAATATAGGCTTATAAATCAACAACGATATTATATTTTTACACGAGTATATCCAAAACGCAAGTTTGAAGTGTCCAACACGAAACCCATTTGTGATATATATAGTCTGACTTGAGGCTTCACAACCGAGGTACATTTATTTTTCAAAGAGGGTAATTTATAGCAATAAATAATCTTTGAATGACCTGGCGACAGTTTACTTATTATTATCTCACAGATTATTAATATCCAAAGGGCTAGTGGTCTTGCAGCTCCACAAATGTTATATCGTACAGCTCTTCGTCCACGCTGGAAACCTGTCTCACTTCCAATAGGAAGAGGTCTTCGTTGCAGTAATACGTCAGCATGTCATCGTCAATTTTGGCTGTAATCCTGTAAAAATAAAATAAATTAATAACTAAAAATTAAAGTGTCATCGTCATAGTTATCATAATGATTGTATAAAATCATGTAATTTATGATTTGTTAATATGCCAAATTCTCCATTGCATTGTTAATCTTTGTATTAACCTATTTTGTTAGTAAATTAGACAATTGAGTATTTTTTATTTATAATTTGAAAAGCAGTCCTCGTGTAGGCAGGATAGGCAGCAATGAATTTCAGGAAATGAAAATTCGTCGATCGTGTACATTATGGACTATTTAAGAAGATTAATAAAAGCAAATGAAATTAGACCAAAAGTGATATCCACTTACCCTTTCTTGTTTTTGCGATAAAGGTTATTAATGGCCGAAGTTGAAATTTTGTACTTATTCTCAATCTGCAAAATAAGGAAAACAGAATATTACAATCTTTACTAATGCTCAACTATTTTCTTTATCGTTTCGTTGTTTCTGATTTCATTTGATTACTTTTCTGTCTTTCTTAATTCCAGCTTAGATTTGAAAAGAAGTACTTTTTTTCGAAATCTCACATCAGTCATGTACGATATGATGGGTGAGACGTCGAATGAATGTGATGGCATGATGAGACCGCCGGGGGCGATTCGTGATGGGTAACAATTTTGTTAATGACAAAAACATGCTGTTATAAATTTATTGTTATAATAAGCACCACATTGTTATTTAGCAATTCTAGACAAATCCAAACCAAATATCATGACAAAATTTATACACTATAATGTAAAGGCGGATTTCCGTCTTCATGGAATGTTCACATTTACACAAAGTAGTATAAAGAAGCACTTACATGGAGTAGCTTGTCCTGGTCAGTGTCCCGAGTCTCTGAGGCCTGAAGTGCTTAGTTCACTCACAGACTCGATGTCCAAGCTACTCCTTGTGAGTGCCAAAGCTTATAATTGAGCATTGACAATCATACCAGATACAATACATTTATAATTTAAGAATACAATCAGTAGTTCATCAGCTTCGTATTTACAATGACATATTGGAATTGAAGTTATTCAATGTCCACTTTGTAACCACGCCAATTATGCTAAATTTATAGAAACAGTTGAATAGTTTAAAATGCAACATTCAATTGCTGTCCGGAAGTGATGTCGATTGACTTACCGCATGCAGCAGACCCTGTGTGGTGGGAGGTGCGACGTGTAATGGTGTGTAAACGTCCTCAGCATCCTGGCGCACGTACAGCATGACTCGCTCGCTCAGAGGCGGAGAGCACGGCCGGGCACGCTTCAGGACTGGGGCAAACACATCTGGACTGTCCAGGAGGGGGTGCTCTTTCTTCTCGCTGAAATCATAGCAGGTAAATGTTAGATTTATGTTTTAGTATTGTAACGCTGAGAATTTATAAATTTCTTTAGAACTGTATTTTTTTAAATGAATAATAGTAATTTTAGTGGTAACAAGTTTTTTTTACGTTGTTTGGTCATTGAGGTAGTAGAACTTAAACACTAAAATAATTCACAAAATCGCAATAACCTTTCGCCGTACCTTGGCGCGTCAGGCGGGAAGTGATTGTGGAACTTGAGCGTCGGAGTAGCAGGCTTCGCGGCGTGCAGCAAGAAGGGAGACGCGCCCTTCATCATGTGCGCGTCCCCCGCAGACAGGGAGCCCTCGTCGTGGCCGTAGAAGCCCTGCAGGTCCATGCCAGCCATCTTGTCCAAGTCCTCGGCCGGCGTGAACAGCACCGGCGGCTTGCCCAGGTCGGACATGGCGTAGAATTCACTTCTCTCCACGACGGGATGGTAGAGCTCGTCTAACTTTTTGCGTCCCGTTGCCGTCATCTTGCGTTTGGCTGCGCGGCGCTCTTCGTCGCGCGTCTTTCTCTCGGCGCCCTATAATGAAACAAATTCAAGTAAATAAACACAAAAACGTAACGAATTTAGTTCAGGTGTTAAGGCAGTTGCTTCCAGCCTTTTAATTGCCTCTGGTGTCCAATCGGACAACAGAGGCAGTCCACTACCTAGCGAAATCGTGTCATTTAATTAACTTAATTGTCACTTTATTTTTCTATGTGAAAAGTTGATTTTTTATAGAGTATTGAAAAAACTATAAATTATATTTATATATTTTTTATTTTTTAATTAACGTCCATTTTCAGGGTAAAATAAAATCTTGAAGATGTTGAAAAATTGGATAAAATTACGACTTTTCAAAACCAAAGTTTGTTGAAGATTTTTTTTTTTTAATTTTTAAAATAATATAACGCACAGGGTTTATATTTAATCTTTTAATTACAATTAAAGAAAAAGACTTTTAAATGTTTAGGACTCTTGGAAAAGGGACATGACGAATCTCCAAATTCCTACACTTTAATGTATTTATCATATTCATATCAAAATATTCTGTTCGGAAGAAGGGATGTATCAAACTTTTTGCATTTAACTTTTTTTGATTGGTGCAGTCGATTTTTCGCAAAACGGACTAGAAAATGATCAAAAAAACTCGATTATGGGACCTAGACCCTTATAATCATGAGATTTAACAATTGATTCTTACCTTATCGCAGAAGACTTTGATTTGGCAATATCCTCTGTGGAAGACGGTGGGATCTCTGGGGTCTTCGAATGTGTCGATTTGTAAGTGTAGCGGTAGTCCCTGGAAATAAATAAATAAACCAAATTGCTTTATTCGTAATCATTGTTCATGCTGACGCACCGAAGACACTGTTTCGGCGTGTTAATTTATTTAAATAATATGAAATACAGTACTTGATAATTTTATAATTCTTCAATTAAAAACGAAGTAATGATATGCAGTTTTCTTACAAGCGGTAATTAATGCCAGTTAGTGAGCATTACCGTGAGAAAGTAATTATATGTTTATATTTTAAATGTCTAATGAATTCATCATTCCGGCTGAGTCAAGCAAAATATAACTTCCTTTGATAATCCGATAAACCCGTCAACGATACAAGCTCGACAGATCTAGGAGGAAGCGAATCTCAGGCCAGAAGCAACGAAGGAGTGAGTAAATAATTACTATAAAAATTATTAAAATATGCGAAAATATTTTTAAGAGCATTTCTAAATTAAAAAATATTTTAATAATAAAATAAAAAACGTTATATGTACAAGATCTTGGGTCGAAAATAAAAATTCAATGCTCGCGTCACACGACTCAGATGCAATAATTTGTCTGCGCGAGAATCTAACATTTACAATATTTAAAAGTCGGCCGTCCCTAATGGCCGTCTCTTGTGATTCTGATAACGACCACTTAGCATCGTATTATTTAAATGTAAAAAATAAGAGCCATTTTGACAGGCGTTCCCATGCCATTACTCCATTAGCTTATAAATCAATTAAACCGAGCGGAAGGTAACTTTCTTACCAACCGGTCGCTGCGCACTAAAACATAAAACCACCATACCCTGCCAAATACACGGACGATTGAATATTAAACTAGTTAAAAAATAAACTATTTCAATTGGTACTTGAAGACTTTGTTAATTTATGCCATCGAGTATTTTTAAGTGCATCCAAAGCGTAAATTGGATTATCGCTACTAAATTAAGCCTTACCGCCTAAAATTAACAGCACTACGGTTAATCGGGCGTCGTCGTTTATCGTTACGGTGGAAAAAAAAGGTGTGAAATGCAGGCCTAATTGTCGATGTCCGGTATTCAATATAACGATAGAATATTATGTGAATTCTCACTAGAGAAGCCTGTAGTAATTTATATATATAATAGTAAAATTTAATTTTCATCATAAACGTGCCAAGAAAAATAATTGAACGGTCGAACAATTTTGTGATATCACGAATGTTTAAAATTTCTTCAGCTATAATTATTCGTAAGATTTATTGGTGATTTCTTTGCGTTTTGATAGAATTTATACAAAATTTTATTTCTTGGAAATTTGTTTAATTGTAATTTACTATAATGTATTGGTACGCCAGTGAATACACCTGTATTATCTTTGACAAGGTGGCGTCTGACTAAAACGCATATCGTGTTCTGTCAAACGCGCTTCGTTGCATTTAATTAGGAAGGAAAGGCGTGTGTCGCAATTTATGTCCATCTCCTAATAACACGGGAATAAATATCGCTTCAAGCACGCAACACTCGATTCTCACCTGATGATATATTGCTTCTACAGGTATTTTGTGTAGTATTTTGTTAGTCGCGGACGGAGCTTTTCCATCTATTGTATATTGCACGCGATCTCGCCAATAACAAAGAAATCTTGGTGATCTCTTCAAGATTGTGAATAAATATTAGAATTATTATTACCTTGACTCCTTTTTGACTGCTGAAGTCCGTACTGAGGCATTGAACCGCGACGTTTATCTGAAAACAAAATAAAGAAAAATATTAAAATGATAATTCCAACAACATTAACATTTTTAATAATACTCTCTTCAAAGTGCATTATTAATTTACTATTCTAGTATGGTATAATTGGATAGCGTTAGTGCGAGTGAATTGAGATAGGAGCTGGAAAGGTTACAGACTTATATGAAAACATTCATAGAACATTAATCTAATTATGCTCTTAAATACCAAAGCTAGTGGAGGTTCAGAACTTAATACCGAATTAATTTGATATGGAAAATAGAGGCATTAAATTTACATAAGTATCCATTTAATTAACCAAATTTGTATTCGAGTTTAAGGGCTTTTGAACATGACGTATCTAATTACTGATATCTGATACAGAGACCCCCTGAAGCCGCGATTATAACGTACAATATATTTATATCTAAATAACATACACACAGTATATTAAATAATTTTACAAACACCTAAAACTATCAGAAACTTTCACTTTATCAATAATATACGAATACTTTGTTTCGAGTAACAAAAATACAGTTGATTTATGTAACACATAATAAATAGTGGTGAGAGCTTTTGACGTTTTTTTAAGTATACTTAAATATAGTAATTTTAAGAAATTTATTGAATTCTTATAAATTATTTCTCGAAAGTGCTCTCTATCAAATTATATCCGAAAACTTCACAGGCGTTTGATTATCAATATTTAATACAAAACCGATGAATGCAAGAGTGCTTATTTTTTTACGAAGGGTTTTTGTTGATTGTCGAAGAGCCAAACGCCTTCTCATTGGTTTTTAAGCACAAACAAACAAACGATTGTTAGTTATTAGGGGGAAAAAGTTGATTGTTGATAAAAACCACGCTAAGGAGAAAATGTCATAATACCACGCACGGAGCCAAGTTACGGCTGGAGATCTCAAGGATAACGATCCCTGAAGCCAGTGGCGTGCGTGCAGTTGTTGAAATTATAAAAAAATATGGTACATCATATTTTTAGAGGTATTAAGCATGTATATATAATGAAAATATCTTATGACATATATTCGAAGTTCCGCGTACCGAAGTACCGGCTGGCGATACGACACAGCAACTAGTCGCTAGCCCCGCGTAAATGATTTATACAAATATGAATAATGCAAACACATATATTTTATACCTAAGTGAAACCAGAACATAAATACAGATTATAATTTTAAAATATATCTCTAGTTCGTAAATTCTTGTTACACGCTTGAACGCATTCATTGATACTGATAAAATAAAACAAACCTGTCCATTAGCATTTGATCTATGAGGTGCTTATTTGATTTCATACAGTTATTTTAAATACAGCTGCGTGCCCATTTTGAAACTCCGCCCTGCGCCACAGGCACCTTCTGGGTGCCAGTGTCTGTCCTTTACATTTGAATTTAATTTCAAGAATTCCCCGAAGTCACAAACATTGTGACAAATTATTGGCTTGGTGTTATTTAATTAAAGAAATTACAACGGCGCGCGGCCTTCAATTACGCGATGTTTGTTTTTTTTTTTCTCTTTCAGATCGTATCTCGAGGTTTATTGCTTGGCCGGCTCGGGGGATTTTTTGGTCATTGTCTCGGGATGCTCCGCGGGAAGGCGCATAACGTAAAATTAGTATGATAAAAATTACTGTGTGAGAAATTCTGTTAAAGTTATTTGTAGATGCGAGATTTGGCGTTATTTTTATTGCACCTAAGTACGCCGGAATTAACTCTCTCGGGCGGTTAATTTAACATTGAATTCCTTAGTTGCTTTTTTTTTAGGTTGTTTGAATATATGATGTAACGCTTTTTGTATTATAAAAAATGATGTTTTAAAAGCAGTAATTAAAATAAAAAATAGCATCCCCGCTCTTCCTATTATGTTGCTTGTGTATGGCTACCATTCTGTAGCCTGAGCGTGTGTAAAGGATCGATTGTTTATGTAGCTTACATTATTATGAACACTAATTCAGCATAAATTTAAGCTCAGTGTTATGGTCTCCAACCTCCTCTGTAGAGAGACATCCAATGAAGAAGAATAAGAATTAAAATAACTACAACACAATACAAAGAAAATCAACGATTCACACCTTAAGTCGATGTCTAAATAAAATTTATAATAGTAATTTAAAAACTAAAAACTGAAGGTGTAACAAATGCATTTTATAATCTATGACAGATAATAAAGCTTCCGGTAGTTTCTGTTGTGTGAGTCATAAAGATATTTTATATTATGTTAATAAATTTATGCTTGATAATTTGACTATTAATTCGATATCAGACGAAGCATAAAAGTCACATAAACCGCAGTGTTGGCATTATACTATGATTATTATGCATTACAGACAAAAAGCCTGCAGAGGACTCGCACAGCGGCGCCGATGGAGAACTAAACCGGGCAAATTGCACAGTAGTTACCCCTCGGATAGGCTAATGGCGACCCACGGGGACACTCGGGGCAGCCGAGGCCGATTGATGGGATTACCGGGGGATCGTGGACGGCGACTTTGAAAGGGTAAACGATCTTCCATACCCCGGGAGTGACGACTCAATTAGGGTGTTTACGCCCGAGTCGGATGCCATTATTTGCATGCACAGCCTTTCGCAGCTCAGGACCGAGAGGCTCGACGAAAAATCGAGCGGAAAAGCTCGCGGGGATGAAGCTCGAAGCTTGAAATTATAATTAACTTCTTCGCGCAAAGCTGGTTATGATTGCATTATTCTGCGTGTTTGCCGTTCAGCTTACGGCCGCGCCATTATCGACGGTGGTTTGAAATTCCTATGATTATATCCAATCGGTTACCCTACGGAAGCATTTAAATTTATCGGTCTTTTTCCGTTGTATTAATTGGTAACCTTTTGATGCCTCTATGTCCCGACTTCTAGCCGGTCGTAAAAAATAACGATATAATAAAAGCGATCAAAATAATTCAATAAGCGCACATAGTTATCTATTAGAATTTCACATATCCGGTCCCGATAATTATGGTCCGAATTTGATGGACGATTTCAAACAAGAGATTACTGGAGGCTGCGAGAGAATAGGCCCGCGTGACGTCACGGCCGAGCTCGGTAGCATTGGGGGCGAATTTTAATATATCGCGATCTGCTACAATCGAACCGGTATGATTGAATTGTGTCCAAGGAATCGGCGATAATGAGCGATGTACAGCTTAATATATTTTAATACGAGAATCGTTGCGATACGCGGTGAGTGCCCGGCCATAAGAAGAAATGGTTATCAATTAAAATAAATTAACATAGTCATAATCGGCTGCGTTTCTCTATCGTCCAGTTCTATCTCATGAGACCCAAAACACTGCGCGTAAGTGCTATTATTAAAGCGTAAAGACAACAAGACCGTCTAATCAATTTGGCCTTTTTTCGAAGCAATTTCACATCTGAAAGAATTTTTAACAAGACGGTTAATCTGGATGTTTGTATCTCGGCTAAGTGGGAACGTCCGGCTCTTGTACAAGCCACCTTATTACAAAGCTTAGCGCATACATTACGCCGAGCCTCCGCGCGTAGAAACTCTAATCAGACCTTCCGAGCACAAATTAGCCGAGTGTGCTGCGAGGAAGGTGCTCTTTATTATATCATTATACAAGTTGGCGAATTCTAATCGCTACAAGCCGGCTCATTGTTGCCGACTCGCCCATCGCCAGATAGCCCCCGTAATTATCAAATATTAAAAAACACAGATATTATTACTCGATTCGGAAACATATCGAAAAGAAAGTGTAAAACTGGAAATGCGGGATTAACGATGCTGTTGAAAAGTAGCATTTCAAGGGTAATTCCTATGTGTAGATAATCATGAAATATTCTTACCTAAATTACACCAGTTTATAATAAGGTACGGCCCTTTCAGGTTAATGCGTGAAAATCAAGTAAATCGAGTTTTGTGTTAAACGTGCGTATTTTTTTTTTATTATTTGTTTGTAACGATCAAAGGGTAACTGTAAAAGTACCTACGAAAGCTGTAGACATTAATTTTGTTATAAAAATAAATGTACTCACCTTTGCCGAACTTTCTAGGGGATTCCAGTAGACGGCTATGGCATTGTGCGCCACTTCTTCGATGCACCCGACGAGGCCGACGCTGTTTTTCGTGTCTGGAAAGGAAGCAAAGAAAAAAGTTAGACACAAAATCACGGTGAAACAAAAATGCGGTTTCGATAATCGACCTTCCGAGGGATCATGCCCGTCGGAATTTACGAAGCGCTTAAAATAAACACACGATAAAATCAATTGCATTTCCCCGCTTCAAAGGATTCTCAGTTTTAATGAAACTGGTTGCAGATGTTAGATTATTAATAATGGCCGACATGCAACTGTTAACGGTAAGCAAAACTATTTAGCATGCTCTTCGTTTTGCGGCGAGTTAAATCTGAACTGTTAACGCGCAGAAATTTATCCTTCATTAATTCAGCAAAGCTTCCGTTAATAAAGTTCACTTAATACTCCTGACATGTTATTTGTAATTACTATTGGCGAAATGAAAAATGATCTGATGAGTTTTCTAATAATTGCTCGAACACGCAAGGCATTAACTGAGATGACATAAAGATCTGGAACCCGAAGAGCTTTCAGGGGGAAATTGATATTTAATTACTCTGCCGTCCATCCTTTTAGCTTTCAGTATCTGAATTTTGCATAATACTAAGAATTCCTTGGTTGATTGTAGATGCGGTTTTAGCGCAGATCATTTAGAAGATATTGTGAATAGAGATTATGTTATTATGGAGTCAACCGAGTCCATTTAGACGGGTTAGGTTTGCACGTTAATAAAACATAAAACCAAATGAAGCCGTAAACAAGGCTTTAAGAGATAACGACATGTTAAACTAACAAATATTTAATTATATTTTTAAACCATTTGACGTTGACCTGGTTGGCATATATTTCGCCAAAAACGTTAACGTGAATTATAATAGGAAAATGTAATTTTTTATACTTCCAGTTCATGACGATTATTTATTTAAAAGTTATTTTGAAATTATGAGCTCTAGGAGTTATAAATTCAATACTGGTTTTCAGCATATCTGAGTTTACTATACATTAGATTTTCCAAAACCTCTCATATGCACGTACGATGAAATAAGTAATGTTGTGATTTAAGCGACACAATCGCATGTAATTTCTACTGACGTTTTAGGACGATAACAATGAGAGTTAATATCTTGCACAGCAATTCCATCATTCCCCGAGCTGCTTCAATAACAGTAATCACAACGGAGTGGGAGGCGCCATTTAAATTAGCGTTTGTTAGCCGTCCAGCTACCCTTTAAGCCCGACGAGGGCTGGCATCGGAGGCTTTAGTTTATAATGCTATTTGTATAAACAATATCTGATTGCAGTTTACGAGCGGGCGGTGTCTAAGGCGATCGGGATTTTATGGCCACTCTGGTTTATGCAGTGACGATCCGTCATGTCGTGAAAAGAAAATATACGTACTTACAATGTCGGGGCCTTACTTTGTCCGTGTTGAAAAGAAAGGAGACTTTAAGCCGACACCACAACCTTTAACCGTTTTTAAAAATATATCTTTCTACATATAGATTTTAGCATATGAAATCTAGATAATAGTGTTGTTCCGGTTTACGGCTATTGTAGATTATATTTTATTATGGATTGCATGATGACTATCGACTTAATGATAATAAAAAGCTGGGCTATTATATGGCGGTATATGATTTTATATCATTACCCCCGTGCAGTAATGGCACCTGTCTCCCCCACCAGGAGCTATACCGTAATGTTCCATAAATGATGTCCGCGAAGGCTTGCAGTAACGAGAGGTAATGGAGTTTGCCATTAGTTGTTTTTACTATTTATTTGTTTATAACATCAAAGAAATTAGCCCTGAAGGTGTGTGAACATGCATTTATAGCTTTGTGTTTTATTTAAAATTTAGACTTTAGACGGAGACTTTTGACACAAATGTACCGGATTATGTCTATTTTTTGTTGATCATTAGTTGGTTTGTTGAATTAACATGTTATTGTTTCACGATATTTAAAAATCTCGAAACAAAACTAGGAATATGCAAACAATATCTGATAATTAGAAACGTGATAATTGAATATATTTTGGTAGTACTTTACAAAATTAATGAAAAAAACATAAATTTTTTATCACAATACATGTGCATATTGGTGTGTGTGTTTTTGAATATCTAATGACTATTATGAAAGTTTTTGCTATGGTAAGCAATTGGTAAAACAATAATAAAAAGTGTCTCCTGTATGTAAGACTTTGTATTATATGTAAAGTAAGACTGTAATACAAAATGTACAAAAAAATTTTTAAACGAATTTGGGTGTGGTGAATAAATATCAATCTGAAATAATTACAGAGTAATCAACAGAATTCATATGAAGCATATCTAATTTTCAAAGTTGGTATGTTGCAATTTCTATGAATGTGTTTTATTTAAATGTAAAAAAAGTCGGTATGACTATCATCCTTGAAGTTTATTGCCGATTTCGTGTTCAAAAATTAAGTATGCTCTTTCTTTTTTATTATCAGAATTGCTGGTCGTATTTTTATTTAATTTAACTTTGATGTGAAATTTTTATGCTTTTTGGAGACAGTCGATCTTACGGCTTTGGCCGTTACTTGATTTATTGGTTGACCCGTCGATAAATCAGGGAGAAAAGTTGTTGTCTTATCAACAACTGAAGCTCTGAGCAAGCGAGTCTCTCAGAAATGAAGTGAAAACACAGGTGAAGAGATGGTTTAAGTTATTTACCGCATCAAGCTTCTTACTCATAAAACTGGTTACACACGATATACTCTGTGATCTTATAAATCAGAAAAATGCATAACGAATACGTTGAGAATAACGAAACTGTACAAAACACTCAGAATACAATAATTATTATTTTTTGACGTAAATTATCTTTAAAAAGCTCAAAATTAATAAATAGGTTTTGTCAAATTATTACATTAATCGGGACGGGATTTGAGCCTTTCAAATGCAACATCTCAGACCGCTTTATTTTAAAAACTTGTAATTCATCAGATTTTTAAGTTGCAAAATAGTAAAATCATCCCTGATACATTCGTAGTATTCTACTAATAACTTATTTTGTGAGTTATTTTTAATATGATAAACAATCAAGCCAAGCGTTACATTTTTTATAATGAATATAAGTATTTTAAAAATATATTTTTGAAAAATTGTTTGTTATTCCTGTGGATTAAAATGATATTTAAAACAACTCTATTTTATTACGTTAATCAGTTTTATTGTACTGCTGCTGTATTATTAAAACTTTGATAATAAAATAGCTTCTGGGATATTAATATGTATCTTTTAAGTGTATAATAATATTTTATATTGATGTGAAGCTATAAAGTTTATTTGCTTTTTATATATTCTCAGCTACTGAAAATTGACACCAACGCAAATAAACTACGTGGAAGCTTAGAATAGATTTAATCTATAATTTTATTATTATTTGTTAATTATTTATATTTTCAAAAACAATCTAGCTATTTTGCAGGTCGTTTAGTCCATTTCATCAAATGTGATAAAACTATTTTTATCACCGACCAAAAATATCAGTAAATAAAAAAACCATCGATATCAACCCACTAAAATGCAAATTATTTTTCCAAATAATACATATTTCTTTATAAAATACGTTATTAAATATACAATGACGGGATGACGAATAGCATAGACGGCTTGAGGTGGATCACACTCTGCACTGAAATGATCACGAGAGGGTGCATTAGAGCAGGTTGCCTGCGAAATTGCTCTGCTAGGGGACAGCCTGCGCGCAAATAATGCGTACCCCAGGAATAATGGCCGCCCTAGGGATGTTATTAAATGACCATTTACTGGAGATAACAGAAAATTACTGGGCTGCGTGAGGACGATGGCGGCCAGCGCGGGTGCAGGAGCGAGCGCAAAAATTGCATGGCTTTAGGAGCAGTAAAATCTACATAAAGATATTTCCAGGATTGCGTCTTTGACTGTCGAGCCCGCTGCTCGAGCTGTGATTGTTGCTTATTATCGGCTCTCTTTAAGGACATGTATAGGGAGAGCGTATTTATTGAATTGCACTGTTGTCTAGTCTGTATATATTTAGAAAGACTCGGGGACCCACTACACTACACCATATAAAAACACAGATATCAAATCCAAATGGACAAGAGACAAAATCTTACTGATGTGCTTTGGAAGTATTTTTTGTCAAGGTGGGGGGTTCCTGTTATAGTAGCTTGCAGCAGAAGAAGTATCAGATCTAAACACCACAGCTTTGTAAAGAGTAATTATTTAATAATGCTATTGGGCAGCAGCAATACGCAGTTTTTTCCTTCCAATATAAAACTGTGGTGTAGAAGTACCCGGGGACCCACTTTACTATTTCCCAGTGTGAGTATATGCTCAGTGAGATGGTCGTCAACCTCCTCTGAGGAGAGGCACCTGAAGAAGAAGATATATTCTTTTGACTCGTGCAATATATTGTTTTTTACACCTACTTTCCTTAGTCAAACTTCTCGAAGATCCATTTACGCTGACATCTAAGACCAACAATCTGAACGCAAGACCAGGGCATAGATATATATCGCATTTTTATCACAGTCCTAAGGTTTATTGTAAACCTATTATATAAAAATTGAAATTCAATTAAAAAATCAATAGTCTGTTTCGGTTTTTGATTAGTTTGGATTGCATTTGCAGGTAATAATTGCTACCAGGTTTCATTGTACAGTACTCAGTACATCCGTAAATATGAAACAATTAATACAAAAATGTCGATAGTTAAAGTTTTTATGTCTGTATTCTGAAACGAAATAAATCTACGTATTCTTTTCAAGTGACATTGTTCTTGATTTTAGTAAAATTGTTCTGTGTTTTATATGTATTATAGTCTAGAATATGCATTAACATTTTACAGTGAAAACCATTTGTATTCTTTCACATTAAAATGTTAAACAGTGACTCTATTAAGTATTTAAACGTCCGCCATAAAAATGTTGTTACTTTAATATAAATATTGTTTTTTCTTATATTCCTCTTTGTATGGAGATATACAAAATTGGCGAGCAAAATCGGCAGACCGGTAAGTCTGGAGCTCTCAATCCTTGCTTGCACAAAGAATATGGAAAATATGTTCGTTGTAACGGAAAGGACGAAGATGTTTGATAAAAATAAGTAATTTAATATGAACGACCTGAAGTAATAACTTAACTCTTGCTTACAAGCATGTTAATTTCAAGAAAAAATAAGAAGCAAATTGCTGTAAAAACTGCGATTTATAAAGGTCTTAAAACATAGTCGGAAACTTGGAATTATAATACAAATTAATGATACTTGCAATGTGAGTATGTAAACATAGTGTATACTTGTAATTTGCTGTGAGACGAAGAGTGAAGTCATAATTATAATATCATCAAATATACAAGAATATGTATATTCATTAAAATATTAAAAGAAAAGTGAACTATTTTTAATATATCGAGTATTTTACAAAATAGATGTTAAAAACATAATGTTTTAATGATTAAATATTTCATGTTAAATGAATGAACTTTAGTTAAATATAAACAGAAATAATATTTTAAAAATGTACTTTAATAAAATGAACACGAAATTACTGTACTCATTACGATGTGTCTTTTTATTATGTACTATCTAAGAAAAAAATCAAATGGATACCAAGCGAAAGTATAATTAAAACAACATGCATTTCATAACTTCTAACCATTGCGGAAAAAATCACTTAAAAATGCATTAAATTCACCGCTAAAAAGAGCAGCAAAATGTCTTTTACCAATTAGGCGCACCGAGTCCCAAAAAGGCAAAAAGGAAATTGCTTATTAATTGCGAGCAACAATGTGCATTTAATTATGTTAGCGTCAGACATCCGAGATGTGGCAGCGGTTCCAGAGATATGCACGACTTAATGTCTAGTAGCATTTCCGACCATTACCTCCCCTGCCTCTGACTCAGTAAATCTCAATTACGGAAATTACCCCCATGGCCGCCCGAGGGATGCCTTTTGCTCAAGCGGATAAACGATGCGCCGTATTTTTGCAAAGCCTCACACGCGTTTAAAATTACTGACTACTGCTTATGCTAAGTTTGAAGCGGAATAAAAATGCAGGCACTCAAAAGCGCGTTGATCGTGTGATGCATCAATAAACGCTAGCATGGAAGCTGATGTTCGGGAAACTATTTTCATGATGGACGGATAAAATATCTGCAATAGAAGCGTGCCAGTAATATGAAAATTGGTTGTAATTAATACTGTAGTAATTCAGTTTTTGCAGGGATTTCATGAGTGAAGAATCTTCCACTTGGACCTCGTGGGTCATTATAGACACGCAAGTCTACTAGAGCTTTTAATGACAACTGATACTATGTCGTAAGACAAAACTGCAAAGCTTACTAGAACACCAAAGAACACTTAACTATTTTTTATCTAATGTGGCAATAGCCACAGTTGTCTTAATTGTTTCTTTGTTGGAGAATTTCTCTTTAAACGTGTTTTGTTTATTTTGTGTCAAATATATATATATATCTGTCATTTCGGTGTTCAATTGAAAAGCAAAATTCAAAGCAGTGCAAAATATTTACACCGCAATGTTTACTACATTGCCGGCAAATTACAGCTCCGATTTATTTGATAAATATTGTTAAGGAACAACAGCAAAAAGACAATGCCCGTGTAATTACGTTGAAGTTTATCAAAACCCGCTCTGCAGCTGTTAAATTGTATATTTAGATTGTTGGTGATTTTTATAAAACAACTCTGGCGCTGTTTGAGCATTGTTTAATTTTTTATCGGAACTCTAAATCGTGCATTATGACAAAACGAGCGTTAAGCGCTGGTATATCGGCGGACAATATTCTATTATCTGGTGAATTTATCGATTCAAATAAGTCCTACAAATTGCTCTCAGAAATGCATATTTTTGAACAGGTCTAGAGATCATTTCACAACTGAATGTCGTTCCAACATTGCTGATATTTCTAAGCACTGACAGCAATTTGTTATTGTTTTACTTGATTATTAATCTCAAAATATGGCTGGCTTATTGATAAATCATAACACAATAGCTGTTACTGTATATTACATATTAGAATTTCTGTATTGCAATGCAAACAATTTAACATGCTTAAGGTTCAATGCATTCTTTTTTAGCGATTGTAGAGCTAATCGTATTGACGTATGCTAATTAATATTTCACTTGAGACAGAAAATTTGAGTATATCTCAAAATAGTGGATTCAAATCTTTATAATTTAAATGTTGTGGTTAAATGTGACTTATTATACTTTTTAAAATTACTCTGGGTTTTGTTATTACTAGGATGGAAATAACGGAATTTTTCTGAAGATTGCGCTAGTACTGGAATCGAAATATCGGAATTAAAAACAACACACTAAATTTAATTCAATATAGTCATTATTCATTATCTAGACTAAAAAAACTGCTTATGTGCTTTGGAAGTATTTTGTATATTCTGCTATTGTTTCTGTAGCTTGCTGCAGAAGGAATATCAGATCTAAACACCACAGATTTGTACGGAAATGATTATCTAATAATGCTATTGAGGACCAGCAATACGCAAATTTTTCCTTCCAATCTGTGGTCTAGAATATTATACTATTTCCCCTTTAGAAAACCATGGATACTGGCTCAGCATGAGTATATGCTCAGTGAAATGGTCGCCAACTTCCTTTGGAGGCACTTGATGAAGAAGAATCTATTGGCTGATTGCAAGTCGGTCGCAAGTTGCCTTATTAATATATATTATTTTACCTAGATATCGTATATTAAGTATTTAAAAAAAGCGAGCGGGTAGTTATTCGCGGTAGCAACTCTATCCAGTAGCTCAGCGAGAACCTGAATGCAACCGTTCGGAAACACGCTGCAATCTCATAATCCAATTGTTCTGCAGGCAGAAAGAGACAATCTGATCGGGGGCCAGGCAGGGTCCGCCTGTCTCAGCTGATTATTGTTTCACCCGCGAAGCCTCGCGGCTGGCGCGGAAGCCGCCCGGGACATTGCAAAACATTAGAACGTGAACCCAATGAATGATTAATACCGTGTTTGTTTTTTTCTTGCTCCCGTGAATCAAATTATAATACAATAGCAGATGCTTATCGGCAGCGTTATTTGCTTTTGAAAAAAAAGTAATAAATAAATGTACGAAAAAAAAATACTCACGATTACAATTTATCATGTGTTTTACTTTACTGAGTGCACATGCTTGCTAATGAGTATGGGAGCGGTGACATCGTTTGAATTTTAACACGTGTTTTAGTATTGTGTATCGATTTAATTTAATAACTGCAAGATATTATTAATAATGAACGCGGTGCGTTTATATCTAATCAACACCCACGCGAGTTTTCAGGAAGTAAAAATAGCACACGCCCCCGCAGGTTTACAGTAATACCCCGCTTTACGCGACCTCGTTATGCGCGGTTTCACTATAACGCGAATTTCAAATTTTGTGTTAAAATGCTCCACATTACGCGAGTTTCTTATTTAAGAATGTGTATGAACATAATGTAGTCATTGACTTCTCTTATGGTCGGTGTTATAAACGTATATTACAAGAACGTAAAAGAAACGCTACCCAAAAGATAATAGATGTATTTTTCAGTAAAAATAGCATGTAATACTGCATAAAGTGTTCTTAGAATTAAAGTGATTGATTCAAATGATTCGTATTTTTTTTTGTATTGAGTTTTGACTATGTATGTATGTTTAATCGTAAACCCCGAATTTCACTTAACGCGATTTTTTCCGGAACGTATCCCTCGCTTAAAGCGGGGTATTACTGTACTCCACAGATGTCTATTTTTTGATTGGACGTCAATCAGATGCGTATTTACTACCCATTACGGGTTTTATTATATTATTACTAATATGATTAGGCACATTAGTTCGTACATAGAAGATGATTTAAAGACTCTCAGAAAAATATCATCGTGATTTGTGTGGGATATGAACCCACATCCCCTGGCTTACATGGCCGGTGCACTACGGTGTACTGTAAATATTGGTTGGCCTGGGCACATTGGTTCATATGTAGAGTATGATTGTTAAAAATTCTCGATAAACGGAAGTCAGTGCCTAATCATATTAGTAATAGTACTCCACAGACACATACAAGCGGTTTAGCGGGCGTTTTGTACTTTGCATAATTCAATACAATTCAGACGTCGTGCCATATAACCCAATAATTTTCTAATAACGGCACAGCGAGATATGCGCAAATACGATGAGTTATGGTGATCCCACCCCCGCCTGTACCACAGCCTCCCGGAGGCTCGATGGTCTCCCCGTTGAGTAATCGCAGGCAGTAACTCACTAGCGCGCGGGGGCGAGTGTCGCGCATGATTTCGATCAATTTTTTTTCAGCCTATACGCTGAAAAAACATCGTGACCTAACAGCGGTTCGAAATTTATGACGCTTAACAATGTGACGCGGTTATTTATCACTACAGCGCATTGCGTATTTTTATCTTTTCGGAGATCGCTTTAAAAATACCACATAAATATTTTTTTTTTTATGGGAATGACGTTTAACATGAATGTTTATTATTTAAAAACAAAATTTTGATCTATTGCTCTCTTCTTGCGTTAAGGATCTGTGGTATAACAAACATATATTTGAAACAAGTGTTTATGTGCCTATATTACTTGGTTTTAATTGGGGTAATGTGAAACAATATCCGAGAAGGTTTCGTGCTTCTTAATAACCACATTTCATTAAAATCCTTGTATACGTTTCCTGCTGTAACTACAAATTTTATTTTTAAATATATATTTTATTTATTGGTTTACTTTTAATATCCCTATATACTAAATAATTATAAAATGAAAAAAGAAGGACATATTTTTTATAAAAGGATTGTAATTTCCTAGCAGGATATATAACTTAAAGCAGGCTTTCAATACTTTACGTGTGCATTATTCAATCAATATTATAGTTTTTTAGTAATAACTAATCACAAGTTATACTGTTGTTATGTTAACGCAAACAAATTGAATATAAGTGTATTTTTCATTAAGTCAAATATTAATAGTAGTTATCTTTACATTATTATTGTTTTTGTCTCAGCTAGTTATCTCGAAGTAATATATAATTTAATTTATATTAAAAGTTAAATAAATAACTCCATGTTATAGATTTAAATATAACACGAAATAGTGAGAATAATCATATACAATTAAATGTATACTGTGGTTTTGTTGGCATTGAAAAGCAAAATGAATAATCGATTTTAAAATTAAACACAATTAAGGTACACAGAAATATTTAAAAGTTCACTGTCACTCGATGTTATTTAAAGGTAAGAGTGTTATACGTTATCGTTAAATCGAAGCGTTATTTATTATGTTACAATATTATAAAACAAATTGTTTTATTTTTTGCTTATTGATTGTTTTAGCTACTGGCAATCTTGGGGACTTTCGAAATCAAATAGGACAAGGCAATTCTTATTAATGCATACAAAAAATAATATATATTTAACGCATAATTCATGAAATGTTTGACGAAAAGTCGACGCAAAAAAATTAATAAAATATAAATGCCCGTTTACCTTGCTAATATTGATTTACTTTATTCAAATAGCTTTTTTATTAATTTTCGGAAGATAAGTGAGCGATATTGGTTTACAAAAAAAAAAAACCATTCATCGTTTTTTTTTTTTAGTGTGTAATTTTGTAATTATTCACATGCGAAGTACTGCAACTGCAATCCAAATAGAAAGGTGGAACTCCTGAGTTATTAATGTAGATATTATTTATTGTTATGGCCTGGGCGGATTACTGGTAGCAATTTTATAAGTAGCACAAGGAAATATATTATTTTGGTGACAAACCTGATGTGTAGCATTGGCAATTGATTACTCACAGTAATGAAAATCTCTTATCTCAAATTGGATCTAAACGTAATTATTTTTCGACGTTTGTTCAATAAACATTTCATTATTAAATCGACGTTAAATACCATATATATTCATTCTACTTCCTTTCATAAATATGATATACAAAACGATAATTGAAACTCGTATATTTGCATTTAAATATCATATTTGTTTATTTGAAAAAATAAGAGCGGGCCAGCTACATTAAACTCTCAAACAACTACCGCACACAATGCCCACTTCCCTTTTTTAACTTCTAAGCAACCGCCAAAAAAAAAACAAACGAAGAGCGGCTCGTCCTTTTGTTTTTGTCTGACGTCAGAGGGAGGGACGCAGAAGCACTTCTCGGAGGCTTTTATTTGTGTCGGTGCAGAGGTGGTGCAGTGACAAAAAACCAGCTTGTTACGCGTGCTTATGTCTAATCTGCAAAGTAAATGATAAGTAAGACGGATGGTGGTAGTTCTGTGAGAAAACAACTTCATCCGTGCTGTAATGAGAATATCCGTTTTGTAAAAAAAAAAAAAACTAGATTTTATCATCTTGCTGTCAGTTATAAATGATAGACAAAGTGCATGAAATGGAGACTAAAACACGAGTAAAAAAAACAGCTAATATATCTATAGTACAGAATCAGTTTTAGGCAATAGATTTCGCTACGGTATAGGACGAATATTTGGATCTTAATTATTAAATATATATATATTTAATTCATTTCAAACAGTAAAGCAAATCAGACGCTTTGAATAATAAATAAGATAATAGATTATGTCATCATACTCGTATATAAACGTGGAAATGGTAAAGAAATAAGTCATGCTAATTTGTATTAGCTTTTTTTCAATAATTTTTTGTGTATCACTGGTTCAGTGGTACTAATGATTTACTTTATATAAAATATAGAGTTTTTGAAATTTAATGTAGATTACATTTTGAGGTGAACCCACTGCCAGCCACCGGCCGTACATAACTATTGTGAACATTTGATATTTAAACTTAGCTGTAACTGAACACGGCTTGTTCTCAGTCGAGTGACTTTGCGTCGGTCTGCCTTCTCATTGACGTGCACACTTTTACTATGGATTTTTACGGCAAGATACTCGCATGAACCATATACAAAGTAAAAAAATAAGCATAATATTAAAGCAAGCAATGACTAATACACTTTATTAATTTGTAAAGGTTGTCATTCGTTTTTGGCGTTTGAGTATAAGGTAATTTAAATGTGCATTGGACTGCTTTGCCTTATATAAATTTTCTTTATAAATAACATTTTCTGAATAATTGAATATTTAATCAGCTTTTAAATCTAAAACCCAACACCTATAGCTATTTTTATATATGTTTGATTCTTAACTCGAAATGTAAATGTGTCTATAAAAAAGCTGTAAAAACAATAAAAAAATTGTATTGTAAAGTTGAATTGAGTTTGATATTAAAGTAGTTGTTTTATGTACTTGATGTTTATAAACAAAATCAACAAGTGCGCATCGGTACTGGCACTTTGAGCCTTTTCCACCTGCCGCTCTCGTCCGTCATCGGACACCCATTGTCCGGCGGCGTGTCGGGTTTCGTGCGACCGTCCTCCAGCGCGTTGAGGTCTCCGCGCACTGCGACGGACGAGACGCTCTGGGCCCGAGGGAGTTCAAAGGCTTACGGTATGACAGGAAATAAACGCGAATATAACTACTTTAAAGTTTTAAGAATGTTTCAAGTGATTTCTATTATAAATGATCTGTTATAATTTGAAAAAGTACAAATGCTTAATTATACAGTATTCATTTAAAAAATGCTGTTGTAATTTGCAAGGCAACAAATAGCATATTATACTTCCTATTTATTATGCATGAACACATTTTTTCAATTTGAATAAATGTATTGCTTTTTTAACAGCTAGATAAAAAAAATATTTATACTTTAGATACGTTCAGAAGAATGTTGCATTTTTTTAATATATAAATTTGGTTCGAAAATATTTCTTAATTTCCTTATTTTTCAGGATATAAAAACTGCAGATTGTAATCAATAAATTACAGTGCACTAACGCATGTATCTGATGTATTACAGATTCAGTACAAACTTATATGTAAATTGTAAAGTCGAACATACTCGAACAAGTGTTTTTTTTTTTTTACATATTAAAATTCAATCAATTACCTAAGATGGATTTTTAAACTGAGGCATTTCATTTTTTATGATTTTAATATAACAGTGTTACTTTTTTATATTACGCGCTATCAGAATTAATGAATTAAATGACTGTCTAATTATAACACATAAAAAATAAGTAGCCGCCATAAATAAGCGTCAAAAGCAGCAACTTGAGAAAAAAACGGGTTTAAATGTAGATCTAAGCCTCTTCAGATTTTAAATTCCTAAGGCCCTAAACCTCCGGTGAAAATAGCTTTACTTCTGGTGCCAGCATCGTGAATAGAGCAAATCTACGGAACTGGTTATGTGTGAAACGTTAATAATTGAAAAACTTGCTCATGATAAGTATCCCTCGGACTGTTATCTGGGTGCACAAATTATTGTGTGATTTTTTTTCGAAATTATTTTACGATTCACAAACACGAAACCTGAATTTAAATTATAGTCTTTGTAACTTTATATGGCCTATGTGGAGGAAAGCACGCAGACGAAAATAACGGTTTCTTTGTTTATGTTTCATGATATCGATATAACCTAATAGTTTTGAATGTATAGCGGAATCTTACCTAATGTTCAAATAAAAGCCTCAAATTTATAGTATTTAAATTTTTTTTAAAAAATCCGTAACTGACTAAAATATGTTGACTAAAATAACTTTTGGCTATACTAGAGTTAAACGTTTTTCCCCTAGTTGCAAATTAATTTTATGATTCATAAATAAATATATTTTGAAATATTATAGTAATATTATTAATATTTGTAAGATAAATTGATAATTAATACCCATTTCTAAACTATCATATTTTTATATAAAATATATTACCAGTGCACTAAAAAGTGTTAAGTTTTTCCTTAAATTTTTCATTTTCATAGACTTTTGTAGGTTGAAGATTTATCGGCTTCTTCACCGGAACTGTCGATGTATGATTTTATAATACAAAACATTTCCTCAATTAAAACAAAGACAAATACATAAGAAAGTTGAATATCTTCAAACACGGTAAGTTTTCTAAAGCTAAAGACGTTTATATAAAAATAATTGAGGTTTTATTAATTCATCTACATAAACGCACCTACCTGTCAGGACAGGAAGTTGAATTGATATATACGCGTATATCTTATTTGATACAAATGTTAAAACGCTTTTGAAATTATACCAGTTTTCTATTTAAATAAAGAAATGTAGTCTAATAAAACTGAATCAAGTTTGCGGCGGTCAGTGGCAGTGTGGACATACTCGTTATTGATTGATTATTATTTATGTATTGGAAATTGCTACCGTTCCTAGATGGCAACAGAAAGAATTACCACGCCATTAAAACGCATAAAACAGATCCACGTTGCTTCCTGCACACTTGTTGCAAGTTGATATTTTAACATAGTTTTTATAATAATACACGGTATAATAGTACACGGAGTCGCCAACTGCGTGACCTTTACGCGGTTACAACAGGAGGGCTGAGAAACCGTTGCATACACATATTTTATAATGCGTAATGCGTAAATCTGCTATATTTATAAAAAAAGCACGTCTAGTATGTGTGTGCAATGTGTTTTTATGTTTTTTTTCAGGATATAATTAGTGTATATGACACAAAAGTATGGCAAGTGTTTGCGCGTCGGGGTCCTTGGTGTAGAGGCCCCCGTGAGCGCGGGGCTGCCTGGCGCAGGATGTGGATTCAATTTAATACAATGAATTTCGTTTCGGCTCATTAATTGCGGGCAGCACGTAGTGTGAGGAGAATTTCTGCCATTCCTGAGGCAACGCGGGTCCTTTTACGGTCCCCGCATTGAGGGGCGGTCCGCCGGCATGCCATGCCCCGCGCATACTAATCGGATCTCGAAATTACAATTGATACGCGGCGAGCTCCGTCGCGTATGAAATTATGCGGAATCGAGTAGCGTGCGATATCTTTATGGGTAGGAAGTTTTTGTTGTTAATTGTGGATACACAATGACAAGTGATGAAGTGTAATGGCGTTTTTTTTTTTTTGGGAAGAATTTGCTCCGTTTAGCATTGAAATGATTCGAAATTCCCGCAGTTGTGCTTTGTTGCTGAGAATGTACTTTTAAACGTGAAGAGTAGGTTTTTTTTTTAAAATAAAATACACTAAAGGTCAATCAAATTCTGTACAATCATTTTATATTATTTATAATAGTATTTCCACTTTTCTTGATACAAGCGTCCTGGGGCTTAACATTATTTTCATTGCGATACTTTCCGCATACCGATAAGGACTATAATACTTTACTTTTCAATAATTCTAAAAAAAGTATTTTTATTAAGATCTTTGATAGTACAAAGAAAATTATTTTGTGTTGTAAAATATATATTTTAAATAAATGTGAAATTTTTTCAAAAAAATTCTCAAAGTAGGAATTTAAAGTAATCGTAGAATATTTGCCATTTAAGACAGTAGCATTTAAGACAGTATCCAAATATGGATATAATTTTTAAAAAAAGGTTCTGCATTTCAAGGATTCTTCTCCCCGAGGCAGAAGAGCCTCCGAGAAGGGCGGGGAGTGGCGAACGAGAGACGGTCGATAAGAAAATCGACGAATTAGCATATTAATCGATTTCATATAAAAGCTTCCTGTGTTTATGTCTGTAACCAAGGCGAGGGTAATTTATAATCATTCGCGATACATTTGGCAATCTTAAATAACATCACTTCTTGGTTTTCAATTATTGTGAAGTTCCAACATATTATCCGATACAAAACGTAACTAGGTGTAAATATACATTGATTCATATTGCGTCAAATCAAATAATATAGTTACTGCACTAATTTGATACAAAGTAAAAAGATTTTCACGTAAAAAACAATGGGAAAAATCTCCAAATATATTTTTTCAGACAGAGATGGTATATTGCAGCTGATATGTTATAAACATAATTAATTTGTCCATAAACTGTGTAGGCTTCGTAAATAAAGCTAAATATTTTTAAACAAAAACAAAGTTATTTATAATAAAATATTTTATTTTTGTTCTATTATTCCTTGATTGAGGCGCGTATGTTTTATAATGGGAAATAAAATTTAGTATATTATAACAACCGTTAAAATTTTTAAAATGTACCTTCAGTTGTAAATAACACAAAGAGAGAGGTGTAATAGCGAACGAATTCACGAAAATTATTTAATATTAAATGGGAGAAAATTTATCAGAACTACTTTCTGTATTTTAGATCGAGCAACCTTTCCAGGCAATTAGCTCACCATCTGAGAGGAAGTCGACAAAACTACAAGCGCTCTTCGAAGACCTGTCAGATCAATCATACGAAAAGTTTTATGCTAATACAACGTAGAAAAAAATAACTCAATACAGGTGTTTTGAACAGCTGACCTTAGAATCACCTAGTGTTTATTTTGTAAGTCCGGTGTGTCGGACGAAGGTTGTGCAGATTGATGGAGGCTTCGCAGCTTCTGGGTGTAGTAATTGAGGCGCGTGTAGAAACCGAGCGAGGTGGCTGCCTAATTGTAGGAGATTTGGACATATAATGAATCGAAAAGTAACGGCGTTGGGTTTGACTTATACAAATCGCGTATTTACATTCAGCTCGCTCGCAGTGTATCGAAATTGGTTTTATATGAATGGTATTTATTTAATACTTGTCAATTGAAATCAAATTGCTAGAGGACATTCCAGTTTTTTTTATTAAATTTTATTTACCTACGCAATAAGAATTGCTGAGGTAGTTGTAATTAGTTTATATCTAAACGAGATTAAAGATAAAGTATAAAAATATACGACAGAGACTATTCGTAACATTTTATTTTATAAAATAACCATAAATAGTTATTAACACTTTTTAGGAGTGGTAATATTGAAGTAATGGTAATAAAAATGTCTTTTAAGTCAAGTTATTAAAAATAACAAACGCTCTCATTTATACAGGTGCTCAAAATCAATGTTATAAAACGAAAAAGACTTATCTCCTTGATTCTAGGACTTAGTTTATTTATAGGTTTATTTATTAACTGCAGGATGTATTTAATATTATGAAGTTGTTATGTATAACTTTAAAAAAAAATAATAAGAGACTGAGAATATTTGTAATATATGAAAGAGTAAAATAAAAATCTTTTTTTTTTGTTGAAAAAAATGAAACTGTGCTCATATTAATAGCAATAGTAATATTAAAATTTACACACCTTAGATTTTGAAATATGAGGTATGCGAAAATATTTCATTATTTTTTATTATATATTAAATAGTCCAATCTATTTAATAGTATAACAAACTGGAGACATTTCATTATATATAGTGCTGTCGGAAAATAACCAGCTGTCTCGCGGGCAGTTCACGTGAAAGACAAAGCTATTAAACTTCGTTTATCGACGTTCCATAAAGACTAAAAAGTCATTCTAATAGTCAAACGATAAAAGATTGTTTTAGTATATTACGCAAGACTCCATATTGGTTATTGTATCTGATAATAAATAAATAGTAACCGAGAAAGTTATAAGAAGAAGCTGCGATAGTAAGCTATGGAACAATGTAAAATAGTTCGTTCGTGGATTAAAAATATTTTAGGATTCATATTTACGCAACTAGATGTTTAAGGCAATTTACAGCCCTCGCCAGCGTGTTTAAGAGGAAGAAAAATAATCTAGTAACTTGTCACGATATTCCCGGTATAATAATATTTTAATATCCACATGAGCAATCCAATTAATAGTATTAAAATATTAGAAGCATCGGGTAAGCAGCGGCGGACATGGATATTATTACGCTATCAACAAGTCGCTAAAACATAAATGTAAAGCAATATTCTGAAAAAATTAACCACACATTCCGATGCGACTGTCCTGTAGAGTAAAACCGCAACGATAATCAGGTTATTTATGTAAAATTACGCACAATCCCCCCACGAGAGTCACTTTACGATATTTTAACATCTTTCGATTCCGTTACCGAGGTCGCCTCGGCGCAATCAAATCACTCAGTGCTAGAGATGTTTTGATGTTCGTGTTAATTCCCACTCGTTGGAAATAAGCCGGGCTAATTTATCGGCTGTTTCACGTTAATGGATATTAGGTTTTTACGCTAATTGCCGCGGCTTTTTATGCCACTGTCGTCGGGTTTTTGCAGTGACGAAGTGCGCACTGTTGTGAATTCCCATGTTGGCGGTCGCTGCTAATAGCCGAAAATAAGCGAATGTCATCGCAGGCTTCGGATATGCAAATGCGAATGACGATCGATCGATTGTGACGGAAAAGGAATTTCCAAATTTTGATATTTTTAAGAGACGTCACATTTATATTAATAATAAAATAAAACCAAATGGTTTTGGAGACTACGTTAATTTCACTATTAGCGAGAGCTCTTTCGCCGAACACGGCATCTTCAAGACTTAGTCTTGTCTTGTCTTGAAGTCTTGAAGATGCCGTGTTCGGCGAAAGAGCTCTCGCTAATAGTGAAATTAACGTAGTCTCCAAAACCATTTGGTTTTATTTTATTATAATAAAATGGAGTATTACAAAATAAATACCAGTTCCATTAATGACGTCACATTTGTTTTTTTTTCTTTCGAGTGAACTTATTAGAAATTATTCAGTAATACTTGTTTGCTCATGGTAAACAAACAATGTATTACGTGATATGTAATTCCCGGTATTTTTCAAAACAACTATAAACTTGTAAACTTTATTTATATTAAAAAATATATATTTTTCTTTTTATACGTAATTAACTGTGAATTAAATAAATTTCGTTTTATTATATAATATGAAGTGAGATGTAACCATAACTCCCTGCTCACTTTGAAAACCTTTGTTAAATATACTTAATGTATTATTTTTGCTTAATCCTTATTACTGATGTTTCATAATATGCGATTGTGGATTTACATAATGTTTTGATCAACGTGAACCAAAAATATTGAATACTATAAAGTCGAGACTTACCGGCATCCAATATCCGCTGTTTCACAGAATGCTGTCTCCCGTGCCAGAACTGCCAGGCTTTGATTTCGTCTTCAGGTGATTTTTCTTCTCGGAACATGAGCATAACGACACTCTGAAAAAAACAGAAACACATTGATTAGTCACAGGAAGCAATAAGTGGTAAACTTAAATTAAAAAATACATAATAGGCTTATAGTGTTTTGGTTTCTATTACGTTATTCGGTGCAGTGAAAGTTTTCGAATTTTATTTTCCATCTGCCAAACCGCCGATGGAGCTGTATACAATGATAAAACAAATCAGTCAAGAAAATCCGCGTTTATAATCCTTTGCAATTAGTCTGCGTTTTTTATGGCTCAATAAATATTTGTGTATTGGTCGAGTTCGAACCGTAAACAGTCATTAAGTTATAAAAACGAGGCGTAAAAAATGAAACGTTACCTATCTGGGTCGGGCAAATCAAATTATTCCAAGCACTATATTTATATTCTTTATGTACGCGGTATCTTACATTTGATTGCGAATGCTTTTTGCACAATGCTATAAAATTATTTGCTTAACAATATGCATAAAATGATAGAACGCGAATATCAATGATTTTCGATTGAAAATTAAATGATTCATTGATAACATATAATACTATAACTACTGAATTAGCAGTATTAGCTAGTGATAAAGAATGCGTTGAAATTTTTGCTAATAAGTATTCAATCTGAGCAATTTCAGAAGATCGTGAGACTTAAATACAATAATACAACTTCAATTCTTCGTGATAACACCATCAAAAGTGCTCTAGATGTTATATTTGCACGTATTTGCAACAAATATGAATGGTGAAAATGGGAGACGAGGCGATTGCTTTATTTTAAAACCCAGTTTAAAAAATCATATTATATATACAGTGGCCGCTGATATTATAAATACTAAGTTCACGGTTCTAGGTTCACCTTGTTTCTAAATAGTGACATGACATCTTAAGCTCAGTGTGTATATAATTTTTTTATCTATTGTTAAAATTTGTTTAGTTATAGTCCAGTTGTCTGTATTAGACAACAATACGAAAGCCTCGCTGTGTTCGATGCTCGATTGTCACTCAGGTAGGCTGGAGCCACGCGGGTATGTCCATTTGTGTATTTGTAATTTTGTGGTGTGGCTCGCGAGTGATTGCGGCCCTTGGCACACCCTGGGCGCTTTTCTTGCTTCATTGCGGCGCCGTTTTCGGGCATAACGGCCGCGGCGCACGCAAAGTGCTCGAGGACCCGCCGCCGGCACTTTGCACTTTCCGAGGGCGCGGACAGGACTAGACCCCAAGGGCCACCCGAGTGACTCGCTCATTATCGGCCATTATGAGCTTACGAAATTCCAGTAGCGTGAATTTACGTGAAAATGTCAGTCATTCATCTCATTATATATCAACTAGAAATGTAGCCCGTCACAGAATGACGTATTCGATAAACGATGTAATAATGTTATGAATACGAATTATATGATTCTGTTGTTCACAGCGAGAATTTCAAATTTAGAATTTTTAAAAAAAAAAAAACAAAATATGATGCTTGTAAGAAATTTTCATTTTATGTCAGCTTGACACAAGTACCAATTTTATTTTTTTATCCAAATTGCGTTAGAAATTATTAATAACACTAGAAATGTAGCCCGTCATAAAATGACGTATTCGATGAACGATGTAATAATGTTTGAACATATGTTTGACTGGCAATTAGATGAATATTTGATCTTATTTTGTACACATATATTTTGAATAACCGGATATTAATTTCGAAATCAAAGCCATTGTAGGAAATATCACATTTCGTGTCACAAACAACGAATCACTTTCACTGCACTGTTCTTTATTAGATGCAGTCTTGTGCTTAGACGGTGTTATTTTTAAGTTATTAATGATGTGATTAATAATTTCTAACGCAACTAAAAAATAAAATTGGCACTTGTGCCAAGCTGACATAAACTGGAAATTTCATAGAAGCATCATATTTTGTTTTTTTGTAAAAATTCTAAATTTGTAGTTTTCGCTGTGAACAACAGAATCATATAATTCGTACACAAAGCATATTTGATAGTTTTATTTAATTAGTTTATGAATGAAAATATTATTATATCGTCTTGAAAAACTTACTGAACCTACGTGCAAAAAATCAGCGTTGTATCTTTTAAGATATTCTATAGAGAACCAAAAAATGAAACATACACAAACGATATTATTATAGTAGATTGTCTCAACTTCTGTATGTAAGGTCAAGTACTCATACATATTTTTTTGTTAAAAGTTTTGTCAACGTTTGTAATTTACTTAAGCATCTTAGAGCGGTAAATAGGCTTCATACGGCACTGTGATTTCAGCTACGGATTTTAGGGACCCCGTATCGAGAATAAGGTTTCTGCGGTCGCCCCTGGGCGGGAGAGATCAGGTGTCCTCGAATGCTCTCGAAAGCTCCGGTAAACAAGGCGAGGGCGCAGATTGACGGCCCGGCGGCTCCGCACGTCTCGCAGATAAGACTCGGCCGAGGCCGTGTTTGGTATTTTTAACGTCGAAATTGATACGAAATAAGCTGTAAGTCGATCTGCCATGTTGTGAAATTATTTTGCGTGTCACTGGAAGTACACGTGAGTATAATTCACGGCATTCTCGACATGCCGAGTAGTTCTTGCAACTATCAATGCGTACTCATGAATTGTAGTAAGTGTTATTTATTTTTGTTTTAAAATTCTAGTGTCTTTTTAAAAATAGAAAATATCCTAGATCAGATACAACAAGATTTTTTTTTGCTATTAAATAAGCAGCTAGCCAATAGCATCCTACATTTTAGGCAAAACACCCAAAATAAAGGGACGCTGCTAGCTGCAAGGAGCGATTAGATAAGACGCGATAAAAACTAGCAAAGTAAGTAACATTTAAACCTTAGGTTTATGCGGGTATATTACTAGGCTTAATTTTTCATGACTTGTGGAGAAAATTTAAAAATCTAACATTTAATCTATAATTACGTTTCGTTCAGTATCATGTGATTGCCTCAAAGTGGATGACATAACATAATTAAATTTATTAATATTTTATTGACATGCAGATACTTGTTCTAATTAAAATGACCCGATATTTTTCATAAGTGCTTGATGAAAATATATCCACCAACAAAAATTTCAAAGTAATGTTGTTTTAAGGAATTCTCTTAAATTTACTGGCTATTAGCAATAAATAAAAAAATCAGCTTTTTATATCAAGAGGGTAAAAAACGTTTATTGATTTCTCTCTAATTGGAATCGAATTCCAACGAGAAATAATCGACTACATTGTACCAATGAATTATATGAGAAAATGCCATATGAAGGATGCACCTGTATCCGCTAATTATCAATTTCTATATGTAATTGGCTGGGGACATGTCATTAAGCCATGTTATATTACATAAGTACCTGTCTATCTCAAGCAGATGATTTCCAGCGATATAAAACGTGGAATGCTTTGTATGATTTTTTATATGATATTGCAAAACTATAAAACATTTACAATGTCTGAAAAATTGATTAAAAACCCAAATAGGTATTGAGTTAATTATATCGAACATAACATAAAAATAAATTAGGTGTTTGTTTCTATAAGTATAACGAAACGATAAACAAAAACAAATAATCATAATGTCGTTGTTTTAACTAACAGTACTCTCAAAACCATTGAAACTTAAAAACATGGTCTTATATAAAATAAATATATCGAATATAAAATTCTTTAGTTTAATTTGTGTGGATTTATCTAAGTAAGACAAGAATGTTCTCCCATGGCATCTGTAACAAGGATGATCAGCAAAATTTGCTGGGAAAACCAAGATGTTGCTTGCGCAATTAGTATACCGACGTGAAACATGGTCATTAAATTGTACAAACAAGGAAAAACTTAACATTTAGCTCGATTTTTCAACGACTGAGGCAAAGAAAACGTTTATATGATTAAAACTAGCACTTGTGACTAAACTATTCACTGCAGCAAATGTTTTGCATAACATGAAATATTAAAAAAAAAAAAACACTATTTAAAGAACCGCTTCAAAGTTGATCCCAGTTTCAATATATTTATATTTACTCAAAAGTTTTAATTCATAATCATCGAGTGTTTTATCTGTCTTGATAACACAGGAAGAACAGCAAGTAACTAGTGATTTTTTGATGTATATGTTTATATAGTAGCGCAAATGCATTTGTGAGAAATGATACAAATAATAATAATATGTCCTAACTGTAATTTGAAAGAGCTGCTTGTTTATTCGCACGAGGTATCGCAGCAATAAAGCTGTCTTAATTGCTTGACGCTTCCGTTGCTTTGCGCGGAGCTCATGCGTATTGATAAAAAGTTATTGAATACGAATTACAATTTCAAATCGGCACTTCTTTGGTCGCCATTCCTCTCGCTGTTGCGGCCGCTCTCTGCGATGTTAATGGCTGTCACAGGAAGCGAATGGAATATCTATACAGAGTCTCTACAATTCAATGTTTTACTCCGGCGAGTTCTCGAGTCGAATGCAATTATCTCAAATGTAACTGCTTGGGATTAATACACCGTTTGAATAGGAAAAAAAATAAACGATGTACTTTTGATATACTAAATAATACACTATTTAAGTTATTAAAAAAATATTTATACTAATAGTTGCTTCTGTGCTTATTCACATAAATCCAAAAAAAAAATAGAGAAGAGCAAATTACTGTAATATATTTATGTGTATGAACATTTTAGCTGCATTTGGACAATCTATAGATATCACTGTTTGCTTTTATGTATTTTTTGTAATGCACTATTTTATTAATTATCACAAAAAATATTGTATTTATTTTTTTTCATTGGTGTTATGATTCCGCATTTATAAGATTATATAAGAGTATTCATATAATGATGATAACGTTGAATCTGGATCTGGATAATTTGACGCCGGAATCTTATTTTTTTTCATTGGTGTTATGATTCCGCATTTATAAGATTTACTGAATTAGCTTATTTAAAATTTATATACATTCTTGACTAGGAGAGGTGATTTTTCACGTTACAGAATCTCTTATCGTATTTCGTGGCGGCGCTCGGAATTCGACTTCTATTTCGGAGGCATTGACAAATTGGTATCACGTGACTCATTGCCCAACAGCTCTCGGGTAAAATTTTATAAATAATTAAGATAAGGCGATGTGCTCAGAAGTGCTATTAAGAGTCATTAACATATTGGCCACATTATCGCCTGTTAATTCACTTCTACGAGAGACGGAGCCGAAGTTTCCCAACCCTAATGACGGCGGAAGATAAATATGTGTTCAAGACTTCATAAAAGTGTCGTTAAAGAAACCCACACTGACACACCACACCAACTGCACGAATGCTGGAACATTTCATGAACAATGTGTGCGAGAACGCTTTTATGATATCCGAATCAAAGTTTTGCAATGCTATTTAATTTATAATGAAAAGCGTTTTCATTAAAACGGCTATGAAGGAATTAAGTACTGTATGCTCTATATTAAAAAAAATATCTACAATTTTTGTATATGTAGAAGGAACCGGGAACCCACTACACAATATTCCCCTTAGAGCACAGTATGAGTATATGCTCAGTGAAATGGTCGAAAACTTCCTCTGGGGAGAGGCACTCGATGAAGAGAAGAACTGTACGTTTTGTAAGAAAAATCATTTAATAAAAGTATTATCAATATTTAAAAAAAACATACGTTGAAGAACCACAAAAAAACTACCTTAATTTGCTAAAGAGCATTCCGTACTGGATCATTAAAAAAAAAAAAAAAAAAAAACGCAATACAAGCAGCAGTACACCTTCTCATCAAATACTCCAAATAAGGCATAATTAAAGGCAGCCCGTCTAAAATGAATAATATCAAATTCTAGAGAGATTGCCATCGACCTGTCCACAGGCAGAAGGGTCACATGTGCTCCCGGCGAGCCTTCGCTTTTCCTCTGGGAGCGCCGGAATGGATGGGCCCATTGGGCGCCCCGGGCAGCTGTCATCGCGGACGCCGCACAAAATGGTGGACATGACGCATTACCGGCAAAAGTACCCGCTGTCCAGTCGCTAATGGCATTTCGATAATTAAGGCGATTCATTACACTGTACGGGGAATGACGAGCGCCAATTTAGAACAGAGAAATCATAGTACTTTAAAAAATATATAAACATGTACTTTTTATCAATAGAAGCTACTTGTATCAGCATTTAATACAATTGCTTCAAAACTATACAACCTTCTTGGATCATAAGTGGCAGATGCTGAACAAGGTGTTGAAATTATATAACATTGATAATAAGCACCACTGAACATCTGTATAATACTAAGAATATATTTAAGTAAAGTTTTTAAAAAAAAAGTATTAATATTCATACTCATATATGATAACGTTGAATCTGGATCTGGATAATTTGACGTCGGAATACTTTCGTTATATTATATATATACTAATAATGTTGTGTTTATTTTTTAAACTTAAAAGCAGTCAGGTTTAAAGTCGTGTGAAAATATCACTTAAGAAGTATTCAGCGATGGTTTTGTGATCTGGATAATTCAACATCCGGATAATTAGGTTCCGGATAATCAAGATCCAGCCAAGTGTGTGTTCATTCACAAAGCTTAAAAGCAGTCAAGTTTCAAATCGTGTGAAAATAATTGATTCAGGAAACGCCTGTCAAAATATTGCTTATCACGATAGATCGTCAAGCGCGGAGGAATGTGGAAAAAAAAAAAAACCGAGTGCTTGTAGACTTTTGTAAAGCTCGCGATGCATGAAACTGTAGCAATTTTACGAGGGGTTTTATTTGGTGTTCGGATGAATTCACATTTGCGTGTCGAGTGCGCTGGACTTGAGGAACAGTTATGTTGGCCGTGCGAACCCATTTTGGTGGCTAAATTAAGTTGTAAAGGAAACAATTATAGAATAGCATTCGAAAGAGATATGCTATAATCGTAAAGTATGATATTTAATAACTAAATACACACATCATCATGGATAAAGGATATCCGATCGAATTTTACTCAGACATTAATTTCGATTGTAATTTTCGAATACAGTTGCGGGAGATTATTTTGATTAAATTTAACAAATAAATGCAGTTTGTTTTTATTGTAAAACTTATTTTTAAGATATATTGTAGTTTTAATTTTCAATCGTGAGAGGATTTTATATTCTATCCAATGTTCATTATGTGTATTGAAATTATAAATATTATAATATATTGCATATTATCTTTTTGTGATTAAATTAACAAAGCATAACTCAACAAAGAATATGAAAAAAAATAAAACAAATCAAATTAAGATTTGCTGTCCAAGTTTATTCATAATGCGTTGGCAATTAATATGTAAATAAATGGTAAAATATTCAAACAGCTTCAAAATAACCCTAATTGATGCTATAAAACTGTTAATTCAACGGGCTTCAACATGGCCACGATGAAAAATAAAAACGAATAACTTGAAGTATTTGAATAATTATTGTGATTATATCACAAGTAGATGGAATGGACAATTCTAGGATTAATAGAGATTTCAATCGAAGGATAGATTAAACGGATACATTAAAATGAGTTCAAAGATCGGATGAGAATTATGATGTTCAATGTATCAAAATAATATAATAATATTAATAAATTAAAATATATTTGGATAATTATTAAAACGATTAGATTAATTTATTTAAAGTATTATATTTTACTTATAACCTTTGTATAATTATAATAAAAATTTATCATCAGAAATTAAGTTTTATTAAATATATAAAATTTGTTGAATTTTTATCGTTTAAATTTGAATAGGTAATCAAGGTTAATAGAATAAATACGAAGTTATTTTATTGATTATAAATTTTTGAAAATATAGGTGAATGTAACGTGATATATATCCATGATTAAAAATTGTTACATTTAACTTTTGGTATATTTTTTTAATTATAAAAACTCATATGTATGAAAAATTCTTGTTAAATATGTTTTTTTGATGGCCATACATATTTTTGTGATGATATTGGAGAAGATAAACTAATTTTAAATCGATCTTGTATCGCTTGTCATCGACGTCCTCGTGTTTTTAACATTATGATCGATCACATATACTTTCCATGTATAAAGCATGGTAAAAGTAACAGGAGAACAGGCCTTAATCTGTACAAGGATAGCGATAACCTGAAAAATATCAGAATGATCTCTCTTGTAAAGCATAATTTCCAATTAAAACTAAGCTCAGTTATGACCGTACTTAATTAAAAAATCTGCAATAAAATGATCATATTTCAGATGCTCAATGATGTTGCTAAACATACGTGTCTTTGTAAACAAATTATTTTATCTACGTGGATTTTTTTTAGTCAAATCAACCTGAATTGCTTACAGTTTTTTTTTTAAATTTTGATTTGAAATGTATATTTGCATAGGTAACTAAAAAAAAATAGAGTTATTATTTTTGCTACTCAAATTTATGGCAATAAATTCAGCAAGTAATTGACAGTATGTAAAACCTGATATAAATATTTGACTTTTTTAATTCTCTTATTATTACGAAATATTTAAAAATTTAATTTAATTTTTGAAAACGTCGGCATAAATCATATTTTAATTAATATTTGGTTTCTTATATTAACATCGCTGGCATCGATTGAATCGATTTTTTTTATCTACGCTCTAAATCTGTCGGTACTCGATCGTATAAAGCATTTTGTACGAAAGAAACAGCAAGAATATAATTTTTCATATGTGTCATGTTCATATTACGAAAGATAAAGCCTGGCGTGACAGCTGATTATATCAAGAGATTTTGTCGTTTTAAAATTAATGATTTATTGCACCTTAATAGACCGATACTAATTATGTGTCAATATTGAAATTATCACCGTACCGAAAATTAAAAAACAATAGATCCGTAATTACGTTTATATAAAAATCTGACAGTAGCTTATACAGAGTGTTCAACAAGAACATTAAGACATTTTACAGAAAACTAATATAGAAATAGAATTAATAATATGGTGTTACGCCTCTTTTATTGAGTTTAAAGCTGTCTTTCTAGGACAGCCTTTTTTATAAGTCACATAGATCAGCGTTTTTATTATTATATAAATTTGATATATGGGGTTTCGGCGTTGCAATCGCGTCAGAATATTTAAAATTCCGTGATTGCCCGACTGTAAATAAATAGGTATTTCGGTATTTTATTACAACTGTAGTCTGTGTGAGAGTTTTAAGTCATGCTTGTTTTTTTTCAAAATTTATAGTCTTGTGTGGTCAATAATATACTTTTTAGTATAAAAATGTGTTGCCGACATGTGTGGTTATTTACCGTAAATTTCCTGATGTAATCCTGATCTTAATATCTATTTATTATTAATCACACAACCTGTATAGAGGTTCAATGAGTTCTTGTAAGTCTTGACCCGGTCGTTAGTTAGGCTGCCGTTTTACTGGTCACTTTAAAAAAGCATAGATTTGAGCTACGCTAGTTTATGCAAATACACACTCGGATGAATATTTATAAGTTCTATGAACATATTTTTTAATGCGCCTCACACTCGACATGTTAGTTTTTCAATTTGACGCACCTCCACATTATCCGCCTTTGTGACGGGGAATTAATTGAAAAAATCTGTCACAGGCCGTTCTTCTTTTTAATCGCCAAAGTTTGACATGATTCGATACGTTGGGAAACTACCTGAGCATGCACTCAGGAATATCGAAAGCGTCTCGAGCTTTTAACTGCGTGTAAAGTTTCGAAGGAATATTGGGAAATCGAATTCAGCCCAGCGGAGAAAGCTGTATCGACACCTACACTGATTGTGCTTTTTAATTTTAATTTATCTAACTAGAACGCAATGATTGATTTAACAATGAAAATATGTGACACATATGCGAGACAATCTCTGGAGCTTGAATATTTCTTAATTAATTATTAAGATTACTATCACCGTATGGGACGCCGTGAGGAAATATAATAATTGATCGGTTTTTTATAAGCTATTCTCATGGATGTAAATTAATCAGTGATGTTTCAAAACTTCTGAAACACAAATCTCAAACTAAGTATTTCATAATTAAATAGTGCAGCAAAATACCTCAACATTGAATCATTAGAGAGGGTTGGTTTTTACTAATTGGCTGTACTTCCAACTTATAGTCAAAACAATTTAAAAATACAACACACACAATTAAAAAGAAAAGCATTACTTTTAACAGATACGGGTGTTGTTCATTCTTGTCCATATTTTTCAACCAATATGTTTCTTAGTATAACGATGATATGCATAGGCATATGAGAAAAGATGTAATTATAATGTTATCTTGTGTCGTTATTAAATATGAAATTCAAATTTGACCGTAATGCCCGTAATATTTGTCAATAAAACGAAGCGTCCGAGTTCATTTGAATATAAAGTGCATCTCATTAGCATGGCGGTGCGCGTAAAGATCGTCTTTTCGGAGCCGGAGTACCGAAGCGACGTGTAAGGATGTCATGTGATGTGAAAATTATGGAAGCGGGCGAGAATGAAGCCTGAAGTAGCCGAGAGAGCCTGCAATCGCGAGCGGGTTGCTATGCAAATGATCACTGCAAAGTTGCAGCGAGGTTGTAAAGAAAGTTAGATCTTTCTCCGAGCATATCCTCTTCAATTGCGTGAGAAGAAAATCTTCGAAAGTGTTCGAAGGTGCAGCGAGTGACAAGTTTTATTGAAATCTGAAAAGCAGTACTGCATCGTATTACAGTTACCATGCGGTTACAGTTAACTGAAAAAGCTGCAAATCGACACATGGAAAGCTAACCCGTAGATTGTGAATTTATACATGTATACGTATATATTTCACTTTTGCATATCTGCAATATTTATAAACGGCGCTCGTAATCCTTATACGTTGTATCTCCGAGGCGAGGGAGATTAGAGGCTCGAGATGTGTAAGTCGCTCCATGACAAATCAGAATGCGAACTCTGACGCCTGGGCATATAATTAATTCCCCGCGGTATTCCGCTGCATTAATGGAAAGATTAGGTAAAGTATGGCCGCTCCGGGGCTCGAATCTGAATATAATAATAGCGTGTAGAGAAGGCAGGACGTGTGCCAATCGAACACATCGGCTAGTCGAGGACTTGCAGAAGAATGGCCGGCGAACGCAGATAGCATCTCTTCACTTGAAACTAAAAGCTATGGAAGTCTGTGAGAGATGGATAGGCGAGTGATTGTAATGAATTGGTAATAAATTATGCTGAAAATTATTCACTTTTGCAAAAGCCGGCATTTGGTAATAACGGGATTCAGCTGTGTATATAATATTAGACGATTAACTGAGAATCTTTGTATGAGAAATTGTTATATTAATAAATTATTGAATGCATTATATAAAAGCACTTTCGTAGTTACATACAAAATTATAGAGATAATCATATACGTACACAGAATACCACTTAAATTGTATTTAAATCATTTTAACTTTTTGTTAAAATGTAATTTTGTTTTAGAAAAAATTACAAAGCTTGTGTTGTATGATTGAAGTAATTTTTAGTTATAATCATAATTTATAAATTTATTTTTATTATAATTTTAAATGTATGTGACAAATTTATGTGTGATACTTATGCACAGCGTTCGTATAAAAATGATGTAAATTAAAATTGAATTAAAAAATAAACTTGAGGAGAATGTAATTTATATGTCCTTTATATAGTTTTGCTCTCTGCGTTAAATCTGAATATTTATTTAAAGTTATGCAAGAACAAAAATAGGCAGTTATAAATATAAAGTAGGCAGTAAAAATACTTAGCAGCGTATTTAGTGATTCTAATTTGAGAGGTAAATGCAAATCTCGTATAGACTATGCTACGATAATACATCTTTTTAATTTGTATTTCAATGATGTGTTGATAAAATTTAGTATGTTTTCAACATAATTCTAGTATAAACATAGCAATACAGCTTTTTATGATTTATTGAAGATGAGAGGCGTTCAATTAAGTTAATTTAGGAGGTAAAATAATATAACGTATATAATCTGTTATGATATGCATATTTTTTATTTGCATTCCAATGATGTATTGATAAGACTCAAAAGTTTGTTAACGACATATAATGAATTTTTAACGTGTATAATGAAGCTTTTTTATATTGTAAAATTCCAGTATTAACAGCATGCGGTTGTTATAAAGAGCAGCATGGCTATCAGTGCTGTTTGCAAGATAAGAAGCGTTCACTTCATACTGCCATGGAATAAAAAAGCCACAAACTCGCTGCATTATGTTAATCATTGATAATGTTCAGGTGGTCGGTATAATTTATTATTCCGATACATTTACGGCAAATGGCAGTTTTTATGGATTTCTCAAATAATAACATTGATTGGGCAGATACGCCGGTACAATGGACTACCATTAATTCATACAATGCCGAGAGTCAGATGCCTTAACAGATGTTATCTCCTGCCCCTTAATGCAAGGCTTATCTGTACGGATCTATAGAGCCTCCGGATGCATCGCTGTACACCGATACTGCCTATATTGTTAATCCATTCGGGCTGATCTTGTATGAGAGGAATTTTTAATGAATAATCTTAATACGACTAATATGGTAGGCAGTATATTAAAACACTGGGAAAATACAAAAACATGAATATCCTTAACAAATTAAAATAACGGAGATGGTTATGAAGTTTTCCTATTGAATATAATTCTTTCACTTTTTTCTATATATTATTTGTTGTTTAAATATTAACGAAATATTTAATTGAACCCTTTAATTAATTATTTAGACAGCACTTTTATACTGTCCAACATTTTCAGCAGCTGTTTTTACGAGAAACTTTACGTGAATGTTTTTCAAAAGTACCCTAAATCACCTGCCGCTAAGACAATGTTCAAACTTCAACCTTAAGAGTATATATTATTGATGAATATATTATCTTAATAATTAACTTATATATTGATTTAGTTTTGGTCTTGAAGCTTTACTATAATAGTCATGCAAATATAACGTTACAAAATTTAGCAAAATATTTGACATACTTAGGTTCGCAGTTTTTATATTTTTTTTTTTTGTGGTTTCTTTGGTGTTGAGGTGCTTTGGTTTTTGTAATTCCTGAAGATGGTCTCAGCACTGAGACCGAAACGTCGGAAGATCATCAAGCAACTTTACATCCAAGATACCACATAATCATCGACTTGACATACTTCCTTATTGAGTGTGTTTTTGTGTATTCATAATTTTATGGCTACTTTAAATCTGCATTTGTCAATTCGCCAATGTAACGTTTTCGTTTTAATTCGGTCTCAGCAATTTATTCGAATGAGACGCAAATTTTATTTGATTTTTTAAATACATTATTAGAATAATACAAAACACTACTTGATGCCTTTGAATAATTTTAAGGTCAAATCTGTGTTGTCACACAAAGATGTTTTGAAAACACCTATCAATATACCGTAGACATGTATAATTAAATCAGGCAATAAACGTTTGCGATGAATGTAAACAACTTGAACTAGAATTTTTTTAATAATGTCATGGTATAAAAGTCCTTTTTTGCGCTGGTCGAGAACAAGCGCGGACCTTAACTGAGTTTTTTGAAATTAATTAAATCTGTGTCAGTGCAGTGGGCGTGAAAAATAGCACCTACGAAGCCTGCGGGGCTTTCAAAATTAATATACGCATTACTTGAGATATTGCCGTATTGTTACAAATAATATCAGCGGTCATACAAAGTAATTACTTAAAAATTGATAAAATGTGGGACGAACGTCAGATATAAATGTCTTATGCAGCTATAAGAAAAAAAAATATTCATAGTGCTTTTTGAATACTTTGTTATGCATGATTAGTAAGATCAATTTTTCAGTGATAATATGAATCATATTTAAATGTTTTTGAATAATTATTAATAAATAACACACATTTCAGAAGTCTGATGTTTTGAATATTTTAAATATAAATACTCTTAGTACGCAGTAAACGATTTGTAAAAGTAATTATATCACATATTTTATAAGAGCAACGTATTTGCTTTGAAAATTCGATACGTTTTCAGTGAGCAGTTCCCTGCAGGCATTAACCATTACGATGGACTATTATAGACAGTAATTTTGCAAAGTGAATTTCGATGCATGAACTCCGAATTGACTTTCATTTAATTCGACCACGTATTATAGATGTTGATTACCTCACGACCGCCATTGTCCTAGGTTTACCATAAAGTAGCAGCTCTCTTCCATTTCCTTACCTTCATTTTGAAGAAAGATACGCGTGTAATTTATCGGATTTCAGCAAGAACGGTTTAAATTATTATGTTAATATTAAAAATAATTTCATGACTTGCTGTTTGTCATTTAAATTCAATGGAATATTTATACCAAATATAAACTTGAATACGAAAATTTATATATATATTCATAAAACATTATTGTTGTTAGTCATTTTTATTTTAAAGAATGTCAAGTATATTAGTCATGTTCAAACACTTACTATTGAACTAAAAAATCGCGCTTCATAATTTGCAAAGAAAGCAGATGATTTTCATCAAACCGCTGTCAGCAAAAGTAGCACATACGCAAACATTCAATAAAAATTAATTGAAAATAAAAACTGCAATCATTTCTAATAAAATTGGCAAGAAAACCGGCATCAAAGGCGCCGCCCGCCAGGCCATCGCCGAGTCGGATAATGCGAACTCACATCCAGAACAAAACTCTGCTTCCGCCCAGGATATTGGCGATTTCCCGGACTCCCGCGGGCCGGAGCCGTCTCGGGGCGGATTGCAAATGGACGCAGAAAATCAATTCCCCGCGTCTAATTGAATGTAACGCACGTACGGGCGAGGGCGATTGCATCTGCGCCATTTTGCAGTCGGCCATTATCGCCGATTACTTTGGAACCTCGCGTTTTGGATAACATTCGCGTGCGACGGATACAAACGAGCCTTTTCCGCGGGGGCTAATTTTTATCAATTGATTTGTGTTTTATAAATTTCAAGCTCCTTCCCGTTCTGTTGCTTGTGCATGGCGGCCATTATGGGTACTTGTTTTTTATCCGACCACCAAATTTTTTTAATGTACATGTACTCGCAGAGATAAGAATCTATCATATGACGATGAGTCCCGTTGAGGCGTTTATTTCGTTCCTTTGCAGATTTCCATGACCGCTCGATTCGTTGGGTTTACCCATTATGTGCTCTGAGCGTGTGTAAAGGATCGGAAATGGAGTAGTGTTGTAATTGTTACTGTAGCTTGCTAAACGGCAGAGCTTTGTAGGGAAAAGATTTATAATAATACTATTGGGGAGCAGCAATACGCAGACTTTTCCTTTTTAATATAAAACGTGTAGAAGGCCTCGTGGACTTATACATTGTTTTTCAGCATGCTCAATGCACAGTGAAATGGTCGCCAACCTCCTCTGAGGATACACTTGATGAGTAAGAATTTCTATGGTATAAAATGGACATGCGAATGCAAGGCAATTGGGTAGCTGCCATGTTTACAGTCCATTGCGTCCATCTTGCACAGTGACAGCGTTCAATTTAAAATTCAAAGCATGCGCATTTTGAATTTTCAAGTCTGATTGGACGGTGAAAAAAAAGCGCGCAGCCAATCAGCGGCGGCCGAGCTGTCACGTGGTCGTCCTGAAAATCGTGTCTAGAATGACAAACGCAGGGAACAATAGATATCCGACGGGAGAACGCTAATAACACGAGTGTTGTCATACGCTGAAAAATTCACAGCACGGGCGATATTTATGCGTTTGTTGGCTACTAATTTCAAACTTTTGCCGGCCAATGGTAACGTACGGTAGATAATTACACGCCATAAAAATAATTTAGTGGCCGATAGCGATGCGATTATCAGCCAATGGTATATATCATTGTGTTTATTGTAGGTTTGATATCGCTCTCCTGATAGAGCAGATAAGTTGTAAAGTTTTCGCGGCCGCGGGCGTTTTTATTGTTTATAGAATTGCTTTTGTTGAGGCGAAGGCAGATTGAAACAATTAGGAATACTGCTTCGTGTCCGAATATTTTGGCTGCGCGTGAAATGACTGGGGTATTATTTTTATATTTGCATAATCGTTAATTGGGCAGGTGATTTAATCTATCGTTTAATTGGTCTGTTGATTTACGATCGACACCTGCAGAAAGTTTAGCGACCCCTCTAATTAGGGTGGATTAACGGAAAAAATATTTTTAAATAATTCAATTAAACTCAATACATTTTGCTTGTATTCGATCACAAATTCTATCATATATATTTGTAAAATGGAGTATTAAAAATTTACGATACTCAAAATCATACCTCACTAGAATTTTTTTTGTTTTTTTTTTTAATTTCCGATGCTTCATGGAATCCCCGGAAATGCGTCCATTACTAAAACCGAAATGTAGAATTTACAGGGAGGTATGATTTTCGATATCGGAGTGAAAGTCTCCAGGAAAGAAGGCATGCTAAGGGTCGTCAGGTATCACATCTTAATTTATCAGATCCCCTTTGCGTGTGCGTTGTCATGCGTGATCGGTGCGTGGAACCTGTTCTTGTACGATGAGATCACTTTATATCGGATATCGTAATAGGACTATGTGTTGAGATCGGACGGGCGCTGAATGGGACTTCGTGTGAACACATTTTTGCTGATTACTCGATAATATAATATAAGTATTATAGCTAGCTGTATGGATATTCCCGCTGACTTAAAGCCTCAAGATGCATGGACTTACATAGTGAAACCATGAGGTATCAAGTTTAGTTTCCTGTTGGTATGTTTTGTATGTTAAAAAATTGTTTTTGCTCTAATGAGTTTTATCGTGGAGACAGCGAGAGCGTTTGCCTTAATGAGACATCGTCAAACTCTGAATGACGATGTTTTTACAAGAGATTAATTCCAGTTCTAGCATTAATTCAGTTACAGTAGTCTAGTATTTTTTCAATGTTTTATCGGAAACGGGCGTACTATAATGCACGTACTTGATCTATGCAAACGTTTTGATATACAAAAACGAATTATAAAACATGACAGTAAGTTAAAAGTATGCTATATTTCATCTAGATGCAATCTACGTAATAAATACGATTCCAATGCTCAGACTCGGACTCCAAATAATTGAAAAAAAAATCCCTGATAGATGGACTTCACGCAAAGTGGCACAAACCAATCGGGAGGCAGATTCGATCGAGCGGCTGATACCAATATTTCTACATTACCAACGGACATAAATAACAGATAGGCAACTGGATTAATTGTGAGCACCGAGAGGCGCTCCAGCTAACGGTCCACGGCGCAGCACGCAGGCCGGGCTGGTCGGTTAATGTGCTCCGGATTAATAGGCAGATTAGAGTGGACGCGCAAGATGGCCGCCTCATATTCGGAGCGACGCCTCGGCGAATATGTCGGGCGGAAACGTCAGATTTGTCGCCTTTGATAAATTCTGAGCGGGCAGCGGCGGGCGGCTCACCCGTGCAGAAATGCGCTGCATGACCGCAGTGAGCGTTTATTTAATTTTTTTTTTTTTTTTTTAATATCACGTGCTTTAAAGGAATTTTTTAACAGCGTAACATTTAAAAAAAATCAATATTTTTGATAGCGAGTACTTGGTGGAAATCCATTTGAATATTTTAAATAAAATACTTGAGTGATTTTTCCACTTTCCACCAACGCAAAAGGTTGTCGAAATCGGTCACAAATAAAAATGAACATGTGGAAAAATAACTCTTTAACTATTTAAGTTATAATATAAAAGTATTATTCCATACATGAGTAAATCTATTACTAGCTATTTTTGGTAAGAATTGTTTATATTTTATGTAAGACTTCTGAACGTCAAGTTTTGGCTCTGCTTTTTACGTTGAACTTAACACAGTTTTGTGTACTTTAAATATAACAATTCCTTACATTTCATTGAAAGAGTGGTAAGTATATGAATTTACTAGTATATTTGACTCCTTTTCAATACATTTTTTTATGTATATTTAAATCAAAATAATATTGTATTGAAACCATTTTTAACTAATAATGTTTGTGAGTCAGCATGAATTGTATCAGTGAATTTCTTTACATTACATTTATAGTATATAGTTATAGATAATATTATTTTAATATCATGTTTTTTGCTTTATTGTTGACATAATATGTACACACGATACAATACCTAACTTTTTACGTAAATATTATATTATAATATTTAGGTAAAAAGTAAGTATTGTATCATGTGTGTTAATTTAATTTAAAAATATTTTCAAAAAAGTGTTGCTGTACAATCGTTGGGTGATTGTTATTAATGAAGTGGATAATTATTAACAAATCAGACCGTTAATCTGTCTACCGCACGCCTCTGTCCGTAGGTTGGCTGTCCAGCCGCCATTTTTAATTTATTCGCAGAGGCGTGAGGAACTGTTGTTGTCGACGTTCAGCCATTTTAATAAACACCGCGCTCGTCAGACAACTCTCCGTGAAAATGATTATCAATCAAGCAATAAACTAATTTCGTCTGCAACTTTTCAATTAAAAGATAAATGCGTCTCGAAGTTATTGACACTTTGAGAGCGGCTACCGGAAACGGCATTTAAAACTCAACCGCGGCTCTGTAGGAAGCCGACTCTCGCTGTCCGTGTACCCACACGCCTCTAGTGTGAGAAGAATTATTAAAGGTGTTGCAATAAGTGATGGAAAAATTCCCCAGAGATTAAAAAAACCAATCAATAGATTAAGCCTTAAATACAGTTGATGTATATAGGTAATCAAATAAGATTCAATATTGATATAAATTTGGTGTATTTTATAAAAAAATATACAGCAATTAAAATGTTTTACGAATATTGAAGTATGCATACAGTGAATGTAGTCAAAAATGAGAATATTATATATAACAAAATATAAACAATTTGACATAACTCAAATAATCGATATGCACTTGCACATAAAATAAAAAATATCTGCTTAAGATATATTTCATTCAAGCGTAAATTTTTATTACCTCAAGCATAGCAAGTACAGTTTTTGGCATTTAACGTGGTTTTAAGACATGACATTTATTTATGAATTTAAAAAAAAATGTATCCGCATTCGAGAAACTGAACGAGGATAAGGCTTTCGTGAAATTAATATGAGCTAACGCGGCATTTCAATAAATAAGAAATTGCTGGCGGTGCGTCATTCATAATATTAATTTCATATCGCGGCAGGCCTTCCCTGCGAAGTCTTCCTGTAAGATCCCAGCACGCGACCGATAAATCCAACATTCGATTAACAATCACTTACGACCGCATCAGAAGGAAAGGAGCCGACCGAAACCCGAGCTAGATGCTATATTGCATAATACATTATACGCAGTGCACAGTGCGTGCCAACAGGGCATAAGCACGAAACATTATTCAATTTTAAAGCTCAATGTATATAGCGTCCTGGCGTTTTTCGGTTAAAAGAATGCCACGTTGTTTTGTGGGGCAAATGAGCTTAAAAAAGCATGTCGGTATGTTGAAAATACTCCTCGTGTATTCACGGTAGCAAATATTTAAACTGGCTGTTTGTTTTCAGTGCATTATTTTGAATGGCGGAGCGTTGAGTGCATTGTAATTCACGGTCGATTTATGGCTATTTTTTGTGCTAAATGTTATTTGATGGCGAGTTTAATTACCTCGGCAGGAATAATGAATTGCATTTATGGGAGGTTTAAATAACTGCACTAGAATTAATGAAATTTTGAGAAAAAATATGCCAAACGTATACACAAGCACTGTAAGCATACAACATTCGAATATCTTCGTGCATAAACATGAAAATATTTTAATTAAGACCCACTATACTTCAGACTAGACTGTGTGTAAATTAAAACTACTATATAATTATTTAAGTTGCTTTCATCAGTTTTCTGAGATAAAATATGAAAAAACATTACTATTTAGTTTTGCTACAGTTTCATAGATGGCAGACATATAAAAATATCGCTGTGAATATTAAATTTATTTATTTAAAAAAATAATATATAGCCCTAAGAACTATTGTGAATTTACTAAAAAAATCTTGAATTTTTTTTACGAGGCGTACGAATACGCTCTGATAATAAAATATTTATTTCATTATTATTCGTCGCCATCGAATCGTCAAAGGGATCTTTGTATTAAATTGAGCGTGGTTTCAAGAGCTTGTCTGTGCGAGAGCTTGTCTGTGTGTTTTACATAGATGTTTTCCATTTGGATAGGCTCGGGTCTTCTCGAGGATGTTGCCTACGAAGAACCCGGAACTCCAAGGGTAGACGACGCCAGCTGCCAGGGCGGGCGAGGCACAAGATTAACTTATTCTCAACTCATGCAAAAAAAATAGTTATTACACATATATTTCTCCACACAAACTCAGTAACGAGAAAAGAGAAATCCTTGTACGCTACCACCTAAGCCACATCTTGTAAGCCCCACAACTTGCGCACATACCGTATTGTAAGCCTCAGAACTATTAAAAATAAAAATGAAGAGGGTTATAAAGATTCACGTGAATTCAAACTGCAATGTTATTTATAATTATGAGACGAGTTCTTCATGTTGATATAATAAATATATATTTTTTATAATTTAATATATTTTATCTGGAATGGTGTCTACACATGACAAACACACATTAATATTTATAATTTCAAAAGTATCTCATAGTAAATAGCGTAAATCTTCATTTATCAGCATATTAATTAATTACATTGGTTAATACTGGATTGAACCGTAATCAATTTATTCGTAAAAATATTGTATATATTTTAATCAATTCACTTGGGGAACTAGTAATAGCAGTAATTTTTATTTAAAAAATGTGTATATTGTAGCATAGTTAGTTTTTTAAAGGAATAAGCAGAAAATGCATATCTAGTCATCGTTTTTTTTGTGTCCACTTAAGGTTTATTCGTAAATATTGCTTAAAAGTAGAGTTAGCGATTTCATTTTATTGTATATAGCCTTAAACATGCAAGTCGCAAAAATACCTGTTAAGTTGACTCCACATATTACGATACAACTGTCAATAGTGTTTTCTTTTGCGTTGTTTACTCATAGCACTCATACTAAGGGAAGGTGTGGATTATTACCGTTCGATTGTCAGTTGTGTTTTAACGTGTGAAGGCTGCTTTAAATTTCAGAGCCAGTGATCGCTCGTGCTGAAAGATTCTAGATAACATCGAGAGGACCCCACTGCGTATGCGTGCATGTCTTCTAGCATGTATGAGGCAGTTGCGCAATGGCTTTCACGGTTTCATTAGCAAAGAAAGTGCAACTCTAGAGGCTTCGGCGTACCTCTGGTCATAGTGTGACGAGCACTTAATGTTTTGCTATTTATTTGAACACTCTCGCGTGCTTTGTTTGTTTACAGGAAATGTGTGAAATTGCACGTTACTACTGACATATATCGCAATTGGAAAATATTACTCAATGATAGTTGCAACTGAGTTGGGATAGCAATCGACAGTTATGTCCTACTTTGTAGATTATAAATATTACGCGTCAACCCAAAAGGAATAAGTTTTACATAAAATATAATATAAGTCTAAGTTAGCAGTAATTATATATACATTAATTTTAAATTTAAGACATAAGCTTGTGTTAATTTTTTTAACTAAGCAGTATAATAACATATAATAAATATTCCTCAAACAACTTTTATGCTCTCAAACTCAAAAAGGATTAATACTTAAGTGTTTTTTTGATAATTATATAAATAAATCTATAACAAAACATACTTTCATAAAATTATCTCGAATATTATTGCCATAAAAATATAAAGTATAAAGATTTTACTAAATCATGTCTATCTGGTAATTTATTGAGGATATTTGAAATTATTTTTTTCCCAAAAATATCCCCCATTACTATGCGTACATTTTTGAAAAAATAATATTAAATTAACTTCATTGTAATTAATTCAAATTTCTTTGAATGTAGCCGCTGTCACTTTTTTTATTTATCGAAGAACCTACCTCGTTAATTAGTTCACAAAAGTCCGAATTATACTCAGAAAACTCCCAATTACGTAGGTGGCATAAATATAAACAAACCCATTTTTATATTCAACGTAATAATTTCCTAAATTTACGATCGGCGATGGAAGCGCAGATACTAGAAACAATTAAGGCGGAATATTCTAGAAATTAGTTCACATTTGGTATATGAAATAATTGAGTCTTCATAAAAATATATAATGTAACAGGTAGCATTGAAATATAAATTGAGCCACTAAAAATCCTTATCAATATAAAAACGGGTTTATATTAACTTATCTTTTTTCACAGTAGGTTTTGAAATAAAAAGTATATTAGTTTATATCTACTCTGCATTATTTTTTTAGGTTTTCAACCAAAATATTCCACAATTCTGGTTCTGGTGCAAAAGGAGTATCAGATCTAAATGCCAGAGCTTTGTAAACAATGTATTGTATAATAATGCTATTGAGAAGCAGCATAAAACTGCGGTCTAGAAGAACCCGGCTACTACACTATTTTCCCTATGAAAACCATAAACACTGACTGATAAATATATGCTCAGTGAGATGGTCGCCAACCTTCTCTGAGAAGAAGCATCTGACGATGTAAAAAAAGTGGGGGGGGGGGTGGCTTTTGTCCTCGAGGTTGAACTCGAAGGTGTTGATTGAGGGGTTTGGAACTAAGTGGGTGGAGATTTGGATGGTGTGTGCGAGGTCGATGACGACCTCTTGGATCGTTTTGGTGTTGGTGTTTCTGTGGAGCTGGGCATTTTGGATGAACCTCGGGGCATTGAGTGCCTAGCGGAGCATTTTATTTTAGAGAGGCTTGTGTTTTTCAGATGTGATGTATCCCCAGATGGGGCAGGCGTAAGTGAGGATTGGACGGATCGTCGGATATGTATATATATTTTCGTGGAGGCGCTATTTACGGGGCGAGGAGGAATGACAGGAGCTTTGGGATCATCGCTACGATGTTTCTTATTTTATCCTTCTTCGAACCTGGAGTCATGAGTTTCTGGAGGGCCTCCATTGCATTGCTCCCTCTTCTATCTTTTTACGAAAATCCTATTGGCAGTCAACGTGTTAAGACTTGGAGTTGTTTTATCGATATCTGGTGCATATTGCGTTGCAAGCCGCAGTACAGATCTCCGATCATCTGAGACGGTAGCCGATGCGTTATCCGCTTACGCAACGCCTCACTCTTGTCCGTGTAATATCCAGAAGTGGCCGGCACTGGCGTGAGAGACTGTCGTGTCGGTGCACGTGCTGATGCACACGGAATGCGTCCGCGGGGCTCAGTCTACGGAACGGTAGGTCCGATATATTTGTGCATCGGGTTACAGGTGCAGCGCCGTTTTCATACGTGCAGGTAAAATGCAATATGAAATTTCCTAGACGGCACGAAAGTGCAAGTGAGGAAAATATGCGGCGTTGCGTAATTGCTGTTATGAAATTGCATTAATGGGGCGCATTTATATTGTGAAATTACTATAATTATTTCTATTACTTTAACGGTTGCAAAATTATTAATTAACACCTATAATCAAATATTTTTGACCGAGAGTACTTGGTGGAATTTCAATTTAATATTTTAAATAAAATATTTTTGTGATTTTTCCACGTGCGTGATTTTATTAGTGACGGGTTTCGCCGACCTTTCACGTTGGCATTATACGAAGGTAGGTGAAGGATTGGCGAAACCGGTCACCAATAAAATTAAGCACGTAAAAAAATCACAAAAATCAAATATTATGTTTTAGTGAATAAAAAAAATAGGAATGTAGTATGTAGTGTACTTTTAGCAATTATTCGGTTTTATCACAAAAAAATCACAAAAATCAAATATTATGTTTTAGTGAATAAAAAAAATAGGAATGTAGTATGTAGTGTACTTTTAGCAATTATTCGGTTTTACTATCAAACCTACTATCACGTTTTAAAAGCACAGATATACATTTTTTACTATTTATACAGATATACATGTTTTACAATTTATAAATATTATAATAAAGATGCAATCGATGCACAAAAATCTGTTCAAAAACCTTGTGTTAAATGACGTAGTTCTTAAAATACCATTTATACTTTAAAAAATGTGATGCAACTTAAATAAGGTATTTTTTCGGTATAAGATTTTTAAATGCTGTTATTTAAAATTAAGCAACAAAAACATAGTCTGTCAATTAATCGTTATAATACTAATTTATATTAATTAATCGTTATTAATTTTTTTTAAAGTATATTTATTAGAATGTATCTTATAGTAACTTGTCAATTCAATAATCGTGTAATTACGAAAGTGATCAAAAGATATTTTAATAGCACTGTTACAAAATACTCGAAAAATTTTAATTCGTTGCATATTCGGATTGGTTTACAAAAAAAGCTGTTTTTTTCATAACGGGGTTGTAAAGAAGGTTATGCAAAAATTATTATAAATTCTCACACGGACTGAATCCGCGGATGATAAATTCGTATTTAAGTTCCCCGCTGCCTAGCCGAGGGGTGATGTCTCACAACCGATCAGGATGCTGTGATTAACGCGTCCGCTCACCCTTTTTATCTTCTCAGGGCAAGGAGATATGCAAATCTCCTGCTGCATCTGCATAATGATAACGACCCGAGTCCTCAATCGTAATTAAGATATCGGTCCTCCGGCCCGAGAGTCGGGCCAAGGACCGCATAAATATTTACAGACCCGTTAAGGGGCAATAGAGATATATTTCACACCCCACGGAAGTCGCAGGTGTAGGTGGGCCTTTATCATTTTTTTTACGCACCTGATTTTTAATTCGAGTAGTCATATCTACACACGGGAGCATAAACAGCACGATTTATTATTATTGTTATTTTAAATTTAGATGTACTACGTTCGGGTAGAAAAAAATATTCAACAACCTTATAATTAATTAAAGGTTTTTGAAATTATGCTTTCCACCAAGACATTGAAATTCATCGCGTTTTTAGCTGCTTACTTATTGTTCAAAATATTATTTATTCAATGCCAACGAAATATGTATTTATTCATGAATTATATGAAAATATTTCATTTTAATTATAATGTATTAGCCTCATAAAGATGAACAACAACAATAATATAATTTAACGTGAGATTTTTCTCGTCTTTTGTGTGAGATCCTCCATTAACGTAAATAACCACTACCAAAATACAAACTCTTTTTTCTTTACAATTTATACGAAGTGTCGTGACTTGTTAAGTCAGGTGCGGTCGTTTCTGTTAATTTCGTATTTATCCACACGATTTTTTGAGTCAATAAACAAATTTGTATCGTGTAATTTAAAAAAAGCGGCCGCCGGGGAAGCGCTATCCGAATCTACAATTTGCTCTCACGTCGTTTACATCGGATCTCTTAAATTCGTATCATTAAATCGAGCTCTCTGCATCGGGCGCAACCCGTGATTACGCTTTAACAGGGATGCACGGCGTGATGAAGCGATTTCACGGAATTAAGTCATCAACGTCATTTACATTTTAAAAAATTTCTCATCCGACAGCGACGACACCCAACAATGCGCTCGGGTCGGGCATGATTAATTTTGGCACTGAGACATGATCGATAGAAGGGGACTCGTCGCATTAATCTAGCCACGAGGAAGCAGATGCCATCTCGAGCGGGGACGCATTTAAATAAGATCTTTTTGTTTGTCGGTCGGCAGTTGCGAGGTGGCTGTGCATTGAGAAATCTTCGGGAGTCACGAATTGTCGGTTAATCTTGATTGACGCGTATGACTGACAATATAGAATATCATATACGATCGGATGTTATCTCCTTCTAGAAATTTCGAATTGACATTTAATAGTATACAAAGTAAAAAGTCACGTTTTTACAATAGGCGTGTGGAGTATTTGAAGTTTATCACGAGGATATACATTATGTGAGTGACGTCACAGGGGCTATGTACATTACGCGAGACTCCGATCTGCGCGATAAGAGCCGGCTCTCTCGGCCGTGTAATTGTATTATAAATTATAAAATGCCATTTGAGTTTTGAACACAATTAAAACGACACTGACTTGTAAATAAAAAAAAAACTAGAGACACTCAAGAGTGCTTTTTTGTAAATCGTGACAGCTAGATCACAGCAGAAGCGAAACAGAGCGATCATTTAGTATGCAGATATACCAATTAAAAACACGGAGAATGCCACTTCCTTATTGACTGATTGGGTCCTACGTCAAATGCCGAACAAATAACAGGCATATAGATAAGAAAATTATCTGTAGGTTTGTTCCGTGCTCTCAATATTTTAAATCAGATAAAAAAGCGAAGAGCGATAATTATTACTATGGATCCTAACTGTCGCAAAATATTTTTTGTACATAATATGTATAACTTTATCAGACTCCAGGGCGATAGTCGTAAAATCTAAAGAATGTGATACCGGAAACAATGTTTTTTTTTTGTATTGCAACAACACCGTGCAATTATGAATGTTCTCGCACCCTGTATTAAAAATCAAGCCGTCTCAGCGGCGATTTATACAAAGTAGAAAGTAATTCAAAACGTTATTGTGAAATTTTCTCCTTGGCAGGCATGCATTTTTTTTGTTAAATTAAGGGGTTATTTAAAACATATTAAGGGAGCTTCGTCGGTTGTCGAGTCGAGGCTGCCTTTTGCCGGTTGCGAGCAAGATTTTTATGCCAGTAATTACTACCGCAGTAGCCCTGTCAGCCTGTCCCCCGCAGTGTTGCCACCTCCGCGAAGTAAATGCACCGGCTCAACCCAATTCACTCCGACCCACCATAGCGGTATAGCCAACGTTTTAATACGAATTTAAACGAGGTTTTGCAAGAGATAATATCCTTCGTAAAAATCCTGCCTTACGTACGCATACTCTGTTCTGGCATTAAAAACAGTTTTTCAAAACTTTACTTCCAGATTATAAGCTTTGTAAAGGCAATTGCAGGGCGTCGTCGTAATTAAAGGTTGCGAATCAAAACATATACAGATTCATAATGATTTAGTACATTATTTCAAATATTTAAAAATTATTAAAGAAACTCTCAGAAAAATATAATCTTGATCACATGGCCGGTGTATTACCAATCAAACTAACGAATCACTAGGTCTTGGCAAGAATCTTTAACAATCATATCCTATAAGTGAAACAACGTACTTATAATGCCTAGACTTTTAACCCAAAGTACTGAGTGAAGCATTTAAATCCGATCTGGATATGATTATTTTTTAAGTCTATTTAATTAAGCCAATACACGCACTTGTTAAATATAATCACGATGATATTTTTCTGAGAGTTTCTTTAATCATTTTTCAATATTTGAAAAAATGTACTTAATCATTATCAATTAATAAAAAAACCTGTATAGGCAAAATCGCATTTCCTGTGAGACGGTCCTCACAAAAATCAATAATATATACAGATTCGTTCAGAATAAAATAATAAATAACTCTTACAATTAACTATATGGTTTATTAATAAAAAGTTGTATCATGTTTGACATTTAAATATTGAACGAACTATAATGTGATTTTTATAATTACAGTGTCAAGCTTTACATTAATTTTTAAAGTGTTGTGATTCGCAGGATAATATAAAAGGTTTTATTTTCTGAAAGTAAATACATTTTGTAAAGCGGAAGAAGGAGGGTTGCCAGTGAAATTATAGGACAATTTTAATTGCTTTCAATTTATATCTTCATAGTGGGGATTGTGTATTACAATGGTATACAGATACGATCTATAATTAAAAGTAATAAATACTGTTAAAAGTATGGATTTTATATATTTTTATTTTTCATATAATTAAAGCGCACAGTTACAGTCCAATTATAACCAAAAGGATATTATGCTTTATACAAGTAATAAGGAAAATAAAAATGATTAAATATTTAGAATGTCTGCTTTACCAAGCAATGGTAACCTTACACGTTTATTTATTACTTTTATTATTTTTTATTATGTATTTTAGCTATTTTATTGTGTTTATTGCATATAAGTTATTTTTAGAAGCAAATACAAACTATTTAAAGAATCACGTATTGCATAACTATTTATACCTTACGAAAATTATTTATTTGCTATAACTGATCACGTATATCTGTGGCAAATAATTTATTACTATTGTAAATATTTTTATTAAAAACGACAGTCGAATTCCCAAGCATTTTGGTTTCTTCCAAACATTGTAAATTATATTTATGACATAAAACTCTCGGAATGCCATCATAATATTTTTAAAATTGATAAATATACATGATATACACATCTTCCATTTAGATTTTTTGGTATAATTGATACCATCGTATAGATTCATATTCCTGCTTGTGAAAAATTATTAGCCACTAATTACAGTTGAAAGAATACACATTTCGAGTCGAGTGATTCGAAAAAAGCACTCATTGCATAAACGAAACAAAATGTAAAGTGTTTTAAATAATTTAATATTAAAACATCAGCTAGTTGCGTGTACGTGTACTCAATAAATGAAACAATTTATATGATGCGATAATTTTCATATGCTATGGTGTTCTGAAGAATCCCTAGAAAAGAGAAGTTACTCTAAAACAGACGATATTTTTAGTAGCCTCCCAGCCAGTTGACTGTTCGTTTTTGTTGTTCAAATATGGCGTATTATAAACTAATCAAGTCTTCGAAGTATTTAAAATTCCATATATTGTGTTGCAAGCCCATTAGATTGGCCAACACATTCTGCGAAAGTCTAACAGCAGTTAGAGAGTGGCGTGGGGTCGGGATGGTGTTCTGAAGAATCCCTAGAAAAGAGAAGTTACTCAAAAACAGACGATATTTTTAGTAGTCTCCCAGCCAGTTGACTATTCGTTTTTGTTGTTCAAATATGGAGTATTATAAACTGATCAAGTCTTCAAAGTATTTAAAATTCCATATATTGTGTTGCAAGCCCATTAGATTGGCCAACACATTCTGCGAAAGTCTAACAGCAGTTAGAGAGTGGCATGGGGTCGGGTACCTCCGCGTCGCCAAGGATGTGGCGATAATTGCAATGGCTCGAAGTGAAATGAGAAGGAAAGTCAGTTCTGACACGGCTGGCTCGCTTTCCGGATGCGGTGGACATTCCTAGGCCTCCCCTGGCTCGCTGCATATCTTCGAGCCTAATTTCTAGTGCATTTGTGGCATGCGTCATACAACTGCGTACATTCCACTGCAGCAGGAAATACCTGCGTATGTGGTAATTATACGAAATAACATCTGATCAGTGTAATAATACTTCATTTAAATACGCGATAGTATTATCATTCGTGCTACCAATATCTGCTTCGAGAAAACTAAATATACTTTAATTCATAGCAACGAATATATGTAAAGATTTTTAGTTGCGGGCCATCTCCTGTGCCGGGAACGAAACGCTGTAGCTTCTGCAGTTTATACAAGCGAATAGGTACACGGTAAATATAAAAAAAAACAACATTTGATTTAAAAATATATATAAATACGTATAGAATTTCATATCTAAATAATTCATGTAGGTACCCATGTTCGTATCGTACGCATGGATCGATTTCTCCGATATCGAGGACTGGTTGATCTCCGAGTCTGATTGAGTCTTGATGTTGTATGGACCGGAGCAACTCGATATTTTTGACGGCTTAAATACGATACGATAGTCGCAGCGAGATAAGATATCTAATTTGCGGTTATTGACATTATTTGCGGGATTTTCCTTATAACCTGAGATGTCCCAGAATCAATTATTACAAACCATTAACTATCACTTGATTTATCACTGTAGATAAACACAGTTCCACAATTCCTACTCTCTCTTATTTTCTGTAAAAACACAGATTTTTAAATGTATTTTTTTGTTAATTGACTACATGAAATATTGGATACAGAATGTGCGTTTGTATACAGGCGTTTTTAAAATGTTATTTATGTGAGAAAAAAATCTTGATGGGTCAGATTTTTGAGCCGCAGATGTTTCGGTGGAATTTTGCATACCGGCAGAATTTAAGTGTGAGTTGAAACAGCTGATTTAATGGATGGGGTTATGTTGGCTGATTTTAAGAGGTAGTTTGCACGTGTTGTTTTGTTGCGGGGTGAAAGCGATCGCTCCACCGTTGACTCTGATGGATGGAAGACACGGCAAGTACACGTCCCGGGCAGGGCGCACCCTCGCCGTACACGGCCCAAGACATTGTAGGTGAATTACATTGATTAGATACGACGAGAGGCTTGTTTATTGGTATAAGCAGTGCCTTGCAAGCGGGGGGACCGAAAAAGTTCTGGTAGCTTTTATAGCGTGAAGTCTATTTTTCAGGTAGTGTGTGAAACTTCCTAATTAAGCACTTGATACTTAATTAATAATGCCAAATTGCTTAAGGCTAATATTTGCAACAAAAAACATTGAATTATTTTGAAATAAATAAATATGTTTTTGTTATCCGTTTTTGGTGTTTTTTCTACACAAATAATTTATTTGCTTTTGTTGTTAATTTATCTATTTTTTTGAACACTTACTATAATGTGAAAAATAGAATTTTTCAATATGAATTTAAAGAAATTCAATATTTTTGACAGAGAGTACTCGGTGGAATTCCATTTTAATATTTTTGAGTAAAATACTTTAGTGATTTTCCACATGTTCCTTTTTATTTGTGAAAGGTTGGCGAAACCGGTCACAAATAAAAACGAACATCTCGAAAATCACTCAAGTATTTTACTCAAAAATATATATTATAAACATATTTTTTATTATGTTCAGCCTATTCAGAACTAACACTAACGCTCTTTTACATTATTTTTTATATAATATTTGATAAACGATATGTATTGCATAGTATAACATTTCTATATTTATTTGTATTATATTTATGAAAACAATAATGTGACTTGATAGATAAAATGTTTAAATATTTTTTTCTTCTGCTACATGGAATCTGATTATTAGCAAAAAAATATATAGGTTGTCCCAAAATTAACGCAAGATTTGAATTTGTCGCCATTTTTGCAGTAAAGTTTTAAAAGCATTATCAAACAGATTGACTCTGTTTGATAATGCCAACGTGAAAGGTTGGCGAAACCGGTCACAAATAAATAGGAACATGTGGAAAATCACTAAAGTATTTTACTCAAAAATATCAGTATGAATTTCTCAAGTATATTAATTCATATAAATATTTTGGTAATAAGTATTAGAGCCTAGTATTCTATTTCAATCGGCAATGTTTAAGTTTATTAAGTAGAGCATTTTGTAATTTGAGCCGTCGTGTCGAAATTTTTGCCCTTTAAGGCGTGTCGGTTTGGTAAGGACATGCTTATAAATATATCGTCTATCATTTACAAAAACTTGTCTAAAAGATTGAAAAAAATATGTTAATGCTACGTCAATTGTTTATGTCATTGTGATATAATGTTGAAAGTTGCCAATGATTAGAATGTCAAATGTTATAGATAATGTGACAGCGTAATAAATATTTAATATGATAAAGCCTGATATATATATATATATTGTTAGGCGCTTTAGAATAAGATGTTAAATATTTATGGCTAAGTGTGGTTTGAAGTTGTCCAGATAATGTCGCATTTGTCTAAACTGTATTCATAATTATGATTTACATATTTCAATCGTTTTCTAAATTAAAATACAATATATAAGTAAACTTTTAATACCACTTCGAGCGCGTACGTTTAACTATAAATTTATCATCAGATTAAGGAGAATCATTGTTGAAACGTATCCACGTCTATATGGGAAAAAATGCATGTGTAAATCATGTTTTCATTTGTAAATAAATCTGTAAATTAAATTATTTGTTGTTTTACATTTGAAACTAAACGTGAATGTTATTTATGTCCGTATTTAATCAAAATTGTTCAAATAAAACAAGCCGCGGCGTAAATGCTTATTCATAAAAAAGCGCAGCCTTTTTCGGTAATAGATTTATTGCGTTGATATTTTGACGTGTCATTTAATGTGGGAAATAACCAATTCAAATGCCAGATAAAATAAAACGTTTTTATTGATATTAGAGAGACAAAAAAGTAACAATGGATTAACTAAAATTTATCATAAGAGTTATTGCAAGTTGATTTTAATTACGCCCTGTACAAACTGTGCTCTATTGTGAACTATAACAGATTTCGGTCTCCAGGTGGTCCTATTGATTCGCGACACCCTTTTATATGGACGACAAAGGCACAACAGCCATTCAATACACCTTCAAAAGGTATTGAAGGGTGAACTACAAAATCGAGAAATAATATGCGCATTTACGAGTCATATGGCCAATCATTAAAATTAGCGATCCGTAAATGTTTGTATATATTCATGATATCACACAATTAAAGTGTTTTTTTATTTTTAATTTACATTATATTTATTTCAGTCTTGATAAACGTTTTTTGTCTTTTTATTATTTATCATTTGACTGAAGGATATCTTTTATACGTAAAAAAGCTATTGAACAAAATAAAAACGTATTTAAAATTGATACGAGAAAAATACGCTCAAATATTTTTTGTTGTTGAACCGCTCACAGTTTTTATGCAATGCTACGGTTATTTAAAACATATGTACATGGTTTTTTTTAACGTTAATACTAAAACCTTTTTACATCTAATAGAAATGCTTTCTTTTTGGTAGTATTTTTCGATGACATTCACGACAAAAACCGAAGAACAGATTTCTAATAACAACAGCTGCCTAAACCTATGAACACCTTTAACTTACAACTGGTTGCTATACATATTTACTTGTTGACTAATAACGTAATTTACAATTTAAGTTATAAGCATGAATTACATATGAAGTCTTACGAATAGTGCGTATAGAATAAATCTTCCATACGAGTGGAAATTCAAAGGGATCGAAATAGCACAATGGCAAAAGTGGGCGGCGCAAAGAGGTAAATCAACTGGTATTTGTTTCTGAAGGCAATAGGAATGAGTCGTTATAAGTCGATTGGCCAGAGCTATTAGTTAGGAACAATCTCTGCAACTCCCGGACAGGTCCAGACGCATTCACGGAGAGATGGCTGCCTTCAGATACGTTTAGAACACAACTTATTTACATACATTTCAGGTATTGTAGGCGTTCACGGAAACGATCTCCAACACCTGAATAATTTGCCAGGCAACTGTACTCTGATTTTGCTTCGTTTCTTATCGTTTTGCATATAGGTGTATTATAATATCATCCCATCGTTCATGCTGTTTTAACTGATGACTTCAATAAAATGATTTATTAATTATTTTTTTTATAAATTTGTTTAAATTTAACTCCATGCATCACCTTATTTGCTAGGCAAGTGTACTCAAATGTTATAACTGCGTTTCTTGTTGTTTGGTTTATGGGTGTATCATATATGATGCCATGGTGCATTAATCCGTGACTGCAATGTATTGGTTGTTGCATTAAGACATTTTTTATAATGTTTAAATTTGTTAAACGTTACGCATCATGAGCACATGTTTTTCAACACCTGTATCATTTGTAAGGTAATTGAAATCCAATGATTTGGCTGTGTTTATTATTGTTTTATTTACGGTCGTATAGTATAAGATAATATCGTTCAGGATGCCTAAAGTCAAGTTTCTTAATGTATGTTTTTTTAATAACTTGTTTTCAATTTGTTTAACATTACACACCATGCAGAAATGGTATCCTACACCTGAATTGTGGACACATGTTATTTAATAATTTTTTCGTGTTCCTTTGCTTTGATTAAATTAGTAATCTAATAAACAACATCATACAAAGGTTTTGAATATGATACATTATTAAGCACTGTAATACAAATGTTTTTTCGTGTATTATTAAATGATTTGTAATAAGGTGTTTATAAGGATTACCTATGAATGTTTTGGGATAAAACTCAACGATTCCTTGTTAAAAGGTGCGAGTTAAATGCATTATGATTGCTCGGTGGTGTTATTATCCACCGTTTATAAACCACTGGATCAGCAAGGAGATTTATCTATATTCTGATATGATTATTGGTCGAGCTCAGTGTTAGGTGAGCATGATACTGAAAGGAACTGACAGCTGCAATGGGTTTTCTCCGATTTGATAAATCATCATAATTATCTCAAACACGTAAAAAGAGAATTAATTTATTACACCAATCGACAGAAAAATATTTTATAGAAGCGTTAAGGCACATCGTTAAATAATTACAGTCTATTACAACAGCATCTCATGCTCTTACTTCAATACAATGTTAGATTACTCTAATAAAAACATCACAAGACTCTATCATGAATAATGTACATGCCAAGTACATATTTATAAAGCTTTGTTATTATTCAAGACCCTTCTTGTCTGCACAAAAAAAGACGTAAGATGTCGTCATTTTTGATACAATACTTCTGAAAGCAATAAATCTTCTGAATAAAAAATCACAGGTGACATGCGGTCTCTCGGGTTGTGAGTAATTTTACCTTGACATTCAGTAATTAAGCATCGATCACTTTTATTACCTGGGAAGGGAACCACGACCCTAAGATCTTGATTAAAAGTTTCCAAAACAAATACCTCGGATAATGACGTCGAGTGTACAAATACTTCTGACGTGATAAGTAAAACATTTAACACTTAATTAATTCGCATTGAACACTGATTAATCTCTTATTTTTTCTATATATTTAATAAAAGGTATTCCAAAGGATTAGGTATATTACATGTATAAGATGTGTTTCTGACGTAACATAATACTTGTAAACGCAGGAATGCTGTGTTTTTATACTAATCGTATGATTAAAAGACATAAGATTATCGTATGGTAAAAAAAAACATTAAAAAATTTGTTCATATTAGAAAAGATAGCTTGCAACGAATAACGAATAAAAACCACGTGTAGTTAAGCAAATCGATAAATAAAAAGTATTTGAAATCGGTTCATGAATACACTTGGTTGTTGACACTTCGTTTGAAAATTCCGCCAAGATAAGTTGGCGAAACTAGTCATGATAAAAAATAAAAACGTGGAAAAAAATCACACAAATAATTTATATTTTCAAAACATCAACTTTTATAAGATTTACGGCATCACGGCTCACTTTCAAGATATTAGAAATTGATTTGTTATTTGTTATTAATAGTATAAAGTAATAAATTTGATTAAATTTTGTTAAAACTTTACGTAAATTAAAGAGTACGCTTCGTATTTTTTTACATAAAATAATCCCGAAGATTTATTGCTGTTATTTACACGGAATATTGATTATAAATTTACACGTGTTCAATTTTCACGGCCTACAACGCGGAAGCATCTTAGTTTTGTAAAATAATTTTTAAACTGGTGAAATGAAAAATAAAAACATGAAATATTTTTTTTTGTTCTTTTAAATATATAAATATATATATTTTTTAAAATATAGATATATATATTGTTTAAATTGCTCTACACATACATGGAGACAAAAAACAATAAAAAATACCGCATCGCTCGGAGTATCCAGAAGTGTCCGAGTGTTATAGATCCGTCTGATTTAGAAGCTTGACTTTTTTTATTGTAAGAGATAGTCATTTAAAATGTCATGCCTTAAATGCACCGGCGTCCGTAAAAAAGTCATGTTATAATGAAGGCGATCAGTCCTTGTTGGCGGTGTAATGTCACGTGAAGCTAAACTGGCAAACGAGTCCGCGCAAAACACCAAGTTATTCCGGCCTTCCGGCTAGTGTTGCTATTAAAATAAAAATGGAAGTTTTTACGTGTGGGAATTAATTTTTCTATACATGGCGAGTTAGCTGGCGGCGAGGGGAATTTATGGAATTGAATTAAATTCATCTCGGCAAGACGGGGATAATAAAAGCCCCCGGGGTTCCTTCTGTGTGTTTTTTTCAATTTTCACCAAGCGCAAGCCCAGTTTTCGCTCAAAATCAATTGCTTGAACTTCATTTACATCATAATATATATATATATAGTACTCAATATTTTTTCTAATGTGCTTATTTAAATTTATATATAATCTGAAGCAGTTGTGTTCTTTAATTTTCCCTACATAAGCTCAAAAATGAAAATAGAAAAATTCTTGTACGGTTACACCTCGTATGCCCCACAACCTGCGCGCAGTATCAGGGGATAGCCACACACCTAAGAACTATTGTAAATTAACATTTTTTTTGTAATTAAATTAAATTTTTAGTACATGTCAATTCTGCATGCGTCAACTGTAAATTTTCCATGCAGCGATCGCGGCGCAAAAAGAAAAACACACAGAAGAAATCTCGCCAGCGTCGCCGACTAAACAAGGCGCGCTCATGTTTTCAGCTTAGAAAACCGGGCGGGCCGGTGGGGCGGGGGGTGAGCGGGGAGGGGGGGCCCCCCGGGGGGCTGGCCGGGGGGTGGGGGGGGGGGCAAGGGGGCAGAAGGGAGGGGGGGGACAAGGGGGGGGGGGGTTGAGTGAGATTTCCAGCGGCATTTTCGAAAACCCGCGCGCTCTCCGCCGGCACGTAATTTCTAATCTGACCCCTCGGCCTTGCACGCCATCCGTGAACTTTCAGCGTTGCAGGGCGCATTAAATGCAGTGTGCGATTTATTCAGACATGTTTTATTTTTTCAATATTGAGTTGCAGCCCATTAAACTGACATGCCGACGGAAAGGTATGTTATGCCTAGACGATATGAAGGCAATAGCGCAACACCCCCAATTGACGAAACCGTTGTGTAAAACTAGAAATTCCGAATGTAGATGAGCATATCGGAAGGCCCTCGCTCGGGATCATTGAATAATGAGATCGACAAGGACGAGGTCCGACTCTTCCGACAAGGTTTCTATGGAGCTCCAATCGAGTCATAGTCGAACATCTCGAGTATCCCGATAGAAGCATTCATCCAATTGTTACTCCATCCTACCTTGTTCATAAATGCAAGGTCCCTAACTTTAAAAAAACAAACCAACATTACCTAACCTATCCTAATCTATATTTTATAACAACTTTAATATGTAAAACATAAAATTTGCATTTACTTTAAATGCGTAGCGTTTTATATTAACATGAAATGATGCGTAGAGTGAAAATAGAATAAAAATAAATATAATTATTCGATTTAGTAGAAATCAATTCAGATATAAGGTATTTGGTTGAGATATAGTGCAAAGAATGTTTGCATGTGCAGTTGTAAATATAATCACACAAGCCATCGGAAATTACTGCCAACCTTTGTTCATAAGTGGTCAAGAGAAGACGAACCCCATGTCCTCTAATAGTCACGCGCGATAATCAGACATTGGGCATGGGTGCTTCAAAGATGGTAAAAGCCATGGCGTATAAAATTTAATATGCTCTGACGTCATCAACTAGCCTAACCATGAAAATATTAACAACAAAATACCATGAAAATACTTGAAGCAAGAAATTCATAGTCAATTTTGTTTTATCATGCAATAAACTTATATTGGTTGATTATCGATAATGTTGAAATTTTAGTTTTATTGTATTTTTTTATTATCGATACAACGGAATGTATTTAATTTTTTATTTTAATATAATTAATTTTTTTTCTAAATATGTGCACGACGGCGACAGGTAAGTTGAGTTTTAGTTCGTGAATGAAGTTTTTATAGATCGCGCCTGTTAATGACATAGAAATTTAGAAAATGGCCGTGTGACTTAACTGGTAATTTCAAGTGGAACCTGTTCTATAATAAATTACCGCAATCCTCACGTATCTACAACATATCTATTTACGTTGTATGTATACAGTTAGATATACACATACACAGTAATGTTTACGCGGGTTGTTCGCAATTATTTTATAAAACTTATTACATCTACCCAGTAAAAAGAAACATCATGTATTAAAACTAGTTATATGTCAATTAAATTATTATAATAATACTAAAAAAAATATTTATACGATATCTCAAGAATATAATTTTATTTGTATACTTTTAAAATGAATTAAACGATATCAACCAAAAAAAGAAGATATTGTTAAAAAGACTTTTTAAGTAATTTAAATTTATTTAATTACTTCGGATCTAATCAGAAATTGATAAATATTGGCATCCATCCAAATTAATGGATATCAAATATATAATTTACATACAAATTGATGAAAATCAAAACGAAACATAACTTATCCCGCGCAATGGCAATAAATAAAGTCTTGATAATGACAGGTTCATCATTTTGCATGATAAAGTTTTAATGGTCAATTTATTCAAATTTAACTTTATTTTTTTCATTTATAGAGAGATTAAATACATTTAAAATATATACTTAATCGTAAAATATTTTTCTACATAAAACGCGAACATACATTATAGTTAAATGCTTAAAAATTATCGTAATTAATTTAAATATTTAATTGACAATTCATAAAGTTTATGATACTATATTTTTAAATCATATACTTATAGTTTTTAATTGTGCGTATAAAATCGAAGCATTATTTAAATATTAAACTAAAAGACACCTAGATAAAAAGTAATGTGTTGTTATTCAATATTACGATTACGAAATATACAAGCAAGACTCTATTTAATTTTGTGTGTGGTTTGGAGCTTGTACAGTAAAAATTATAAAAAGGACTTCTTATGGGGAGTGAAAATTTTATTTGACGTTTTCTAAGGTTTTAAAAATAAATAATAAAATGTGCTTGTGTAAAGGATGATTGTGGAGGGATGTGTTCTGGAAGTACCCTGTCTGGGTGAGGGGGTTCCTGCTATTGTTTCTGTAGCCTGCTGCAGAATGAGTATTAGATCTAAGCTTTAGAGCTTTGTAAGGAAATTATTATATAATAGTTTTTTAAAATATAAAACTGTGGTGTAGAAGGACTGCAATATTTTCCCTAATAAAACCTGAGCATAAGTAAATGATCAGTGAGATGGTCGCCAACCTCCTTTGAGGCACCTGAAGTATAATTTTTTTTCGCGGTTTCACTATAACGCGAATTTTAAATTTCGCTTTAAAATGCCTCGAATTACGCGAATTTCTTATTTCAAGAATGTGTATGAACATTGACTTCTCTTTACAATTAAAAACAGCGTTGGGTGTTATGAACGTATTTTACAAGAACGTCAAAGAAACGCTACCCAAAAGACAAAAGATGTATTTTTCAGTAAAAATAACATGTAATACTGCATACTTAGAATTAAAGTGATTGGTTCAAATAATTCGTATTAAGTTTTGACAATGAATGAATGTTTATATGATATACACGAATTTCACTTAAGGCGATTTTTTCCGGAACGTATCCCTCGCGTAAAGCAGCGTATTACTGTATTTTAAACATTACTTAAATACCATAATTTACAAATAGCACACAAAAAAGCACTTGTCATAAATAAATAAACTTGATTTTTAATATGTAAGCTTTGTTTAAAAAAAAAGCATCACATTTACTTACTCTAAAATGACCAATCATCGAATAGTACTTTTTGCAAACCATTAACAGCCTTTTAAAAATGTATGATATTTTTGTAATATCAACTATCCTTAACAATTAAACAGGCCTTGGCCAATTCTTGACTAAGAACATTCTATATCGACAAACGTTCTAACTGGTGAATTCCAAATCATTCTAAGTGCGCTCAACTCTTACTCTTTAAATTACTGTATACGGCGAATTTTATTTAACTGAGAATGTAGTTATAATTTAATGAGATAGCAGTTTAAAAAATGTCGTTTTAATTCCAAGAAGCTCTACCAGCTACGATTTTATCGTGCTTTCTATATTAATACAGCCTATTAGACTTCCTCGAGCTCCGGTACAGAAGCACCGGCGCTGAATGGGCGGATGCTCGCGTCAGTCATTGCGACCAGCCCGGTATAAATTCCCCTTTTTAATACCCCCAGGGTGGTGCTGAGCCAGTGGTGCGCCAGTTTTGAGCGATTTAATTGGTGCCGCGCGTCCAGCCGGGCCGATAGCATCTTCAGCGTCGCTTTTGAGAATGTCAGCGTTGTTTGTTTCGAGCGCGCCTTTATCTCGCGATATCGGGGCGATCGCGATATTTAAATTAATGGAAATATCATTATTGTCCCTTATCTGATCCGGGCCTGGCGACAAGTGCGCTTTCTTCTCGGTGCTTCGGGGAGCGAGTTACTCGCGGATTTTTTTTTTGTTTATTATCGTACATCTACACAGAAAGAGACGCATCAAAATTCTGTATACTGTACAAAATCTGTATATACAGAAAATGTGTAATACGCAGTGCTTCGCGTTCTAATTGGTGACTTTTATTAGAATATAATGAGAATTATTATTTTGATTTAGATGTGCATGTGCCGGTATACAATATTTTCATAAAAAAATAGAGTGTAAATCCACATCCTCATTACAAGGATGCTTCGGGGAGCGAGTTACTCGCGGATTTTTTTTTGGTTTATTATCGTACATCTACACAGAGGCAGTTGCATCAAAATACTTTATACTGTACAAAATCTGTATATATAGAAAATGTGTAATACGTGGTGCTTCGCGTTCTAATTGGTGACTTTTATTAGAATATAATAAGAATGATTATTTTGATTTAGTTGTATATGTGCCGGTAAACAATATTTTCATAAAAAAATAGAGTGTAAATCCACATCCTCATTACAAGGATGCTTCGGGGGAGCGAGCTACTCGCGGATTTTTTTTTGTTGTTTACTATCGTACATCTACACAGAAGCAGTCGCATCAAAATACTTTATACTGAACAAAATCTGTATATATAGAAAATGTGTAATACGTTGTGTTTCGCGTTCTAATGGGTGACTTTTATTAGAATATAATGAGAAAATTTAAATTAGTATTCATTTGTATTAATTCTTCGTTTGTTAAAATCTCAGAGGATACATACGATAATGTTTGCACGACGTTTAGTAATTTTATTTTTATTAGTAAGGCAGGAAATAATCTCATCGAAAATAGAGTGTAAATCCACATCCTCATTATACAAAAGCACAATGTGTTGTGATGTAAGGCTTCCTATTCAGTAAAGGGTAGTATGGTGGGGGGTGCCTACCTTGACGGTCTGGTTCTTGACGGGTTTGTCTGGGTCGTGGATGTACTCGAGAGAGATGCCGTAGAACTGCCCTTTGTTGATGTAGGTGATCCTGTCGTCCTCTCGTCTCTGAGAACTGCTGATGGGGCTTTCCAGGTGGTACTTGAAGCCGCAGGGGGAGTATCTGTAAGGAAATCGGGGAAGTCTTAGAAAAGAACAGGTAATTTAGCTTATGCCTTAAAATAGGATTCATTCTTTCATAGCGTCTTTATCGCTTTGAGATACGAAGCTGCAAATGTCCATAGTATAGTTGTATCTCCACTCATCACCCAATTTTAATAATCTATATAATATAATTTTTATTCAATACTGGTGATTTATATTTTACAATGTAAAATGGATTGTGTCTGATGGTATATTATAATTACAATAAATACATATTATATAAAAGGTTTTCGTTAATATTTATATTTTGGTTAAATGAAATGTGCGGTTTTTGTGTTAAATAACTTCAGCTTTTTGATATTTACAAAAAAATGGGATTACCTTAAATAATTAAGAAAAACATATTTTCATAAATTGTGGATTGTTAAATTTAATGATTAAACTGTTGACGGTAGTACAATAAATCAAAAGTTATTATTTGTAAATATACAGAATATTTAAAATAATAATGCGATGCCGTTACAAATTATTTATTAGATATTTCAGTGGGAAGCCAATTAGTTAAGTATATACCTAAACCAATAAAAGAAGCAGATACAAATAATCTGTAGAAAAAAATAATGCTTGTCTGCTTTTAACGTGGAAATTTCCTAGCACTTCTATAAATAATTCATAGCGTTTCGTGATTTAATATGCGATTTTATTTAATCCACACACGGTACTATTGGAAGAATTTAAAACGTCATTTGGATAATTTAATACAACTACAAAAAAGCTTAAATTAATTAGTCTTGTGACATTGGAAGATAGACACAGCGCCCGTTATCGGACTTTTACTTGACCCATTGTGGGTCTTAGAGAACGGCGATCTTTAGTCCGACGTCAGAAGACACGTACAAAGCCTTTGACAACAAAATTAATAAGCTTCAGATAAAGCGTACCTGTAAAATTGATGCAAAGATAGCAAGTGGATATTATGTAAATGTAGTTGAATAAATTATGATAGTTACATTTAAAAAAATACTGTTAGATTACTTCGACTTCTGAAAGTTACTTTGCACAGATTTGTCGAACAGTACAAACAGTTAATTATCTGTGGTTTTCTAGATGAGTGAATATATTTAAACGGGTAATGATGGAAATTCATTGATATATGCGTTTAGTAGTTAAAAAGAGTTATTAATAATTATGAAATTGAAATTCTGTTTTTCTTCGAAGGTTTTTATTAATCGAGTAGTCGTTTTCACTCTAAAACAACACACTTAGACAAATCACTGAAATTTTTCTACTATGGTAAAATAATATTTTTTATTTGTTTACTTGATTTATACGCATTAATTTAACTAGAGTCATCATTATATAAGTCATACTGCATATGATTTTAACTACAGAAAAGTAATGTTGTGATCGTAAACTTTTGATACGTTGTGGATTATCATTGGTTTTCGTGGGTATTTTTTAGATTTGACACGGCACGTTGCTGAAATTTTCTACTGCATCACAAAGTAGTGCTTTTTTTAGACCTCGACAGATCAACTTGATTTATAAAACGTTATTTACTCGCATGATGTGTTATCGTCTCAATTGATTTACTTCCACACAACGCAGCACCGCGAGGCCTAAATTTACGATTGCATCTGAAACGAATTGATAGTGCTGCTTTCTAGAGAGAGAGAGTTTAAAATAAATACGCTAGATATGTGTATTTATTTACCGGGCAAGACCCGAGACGTCCGAGCACATTATGCGAGTTGACAGCGTCCATCTGTCCCGCGGTCGGCGCCCTTTGAGGGAGGTCGAGGGACAGTCCCGGCCAATGGCTCGGGAGATCCCCGCCAGATACGCGGAGTTAATAGACAAAATAAATTTCACCGCGGGAAGCGACAAGGCACCGCCGGCTGCCGGTCAGAATAACTCCAAATATTACGAAATACCCGCCTGTAAATCGACGAATCATGCTAATCGCGAGCGATTAGCGCTTTTTTTTATTCGCCACTCCGTTGGATTGAAATTCGCGACTAAATTTGGAATTTAATTTATGTGCTGAATTATAATGCAGCAGCAGGTATGACACAATCCGCAGGTCATCATAGCTTTGTGGTTGATTTTGTTTAATTTTTTTTTTTAAATGATGACATTAGCCGACGAATTCGTGATGGTCTGTGATAAAAGAATATGTCGATTTTTTTATTGAACGTCGTTATTACCCATTACGGGTTTATTATATTATTACTAATATGATTAGGCACATTTGCTCATACATATAAGTACAAGATTCGTTAGTACAAGGGTTAGTACACCGGCCATGTAAGCCAGGGGGTGTGGGTTCAAATCCCACACAAATCACGATGATTTTTTTCTGAGGGTTTCTTTAAATCATCTTCTATGTATGAACTAATGTGCCTAATCATATTAGTAATAATAAAAGAATACTCTAAATCTAACGAGTACACCAAATCTTGTTTGTTGTAATCACAAAATCATTGTTACAAGTAACATATAAGCAGTAGACAATAGACAACATTCAGTCACTTTATTATCCCAGTGTCAATGCAAAATACACATAAAAATAGTACGAAGAGTTCAATTCAATCACACATTATAAATAATGAAATTAATCCATAATTCATATTCAACTTGTGTAGTGAAATTGAAAAAAAAACTCTTCGTTTCATGTGTTAAAATTATTTTGTTTACACAAATAATTACTTGTTATGCAATCTCGCAGCGAAGACACACATGACTGTAATATTATCAAAGCGAATATCATTGAAATAATAAACGATCTCATATTTGATTTAACAACAAAGTACCAATTGGCATTAAATATGATTTGTTACTGAATTTTAGAGCTGCAAATATAATATAAAATGTAGAATATAAAAACTAAGAGAAACAAAAAAAAACGAGAAGTAACTATTGTATATAAAAAAATAACAACGCGTATTGGCTTTTTAATTAATTATAATTGCAAATATTAAATATAGTGTAAAAACTATTAGTATTATTAGTGTTGACATAAATGAAAATAAATTATTTTTTAAGTGTAGAATATGAAATGTGAACATTTTAATGAACATGATATCCGCAGGACACTTCAAGGTCGGTAAACTTATAAAATATACAAAATATTAAGGAACTGTCTCACCATAATCGCTTTGAGTTAACGTTTATCGGCAAGTGTATAGCATTGATTGGAATTATACCTCCTTAACTCAGCAATTTATGTTAATGCCTTTGCATGTTTGACATTTATACGTATACCTGATAACATCTTTATAAATGTCATGAGAAACAAAACTCAAAACAAACGTGAATTTTTCTAAATGAAATTGAGCACTGTACAAGCTAAAAACATACTTCTACCATAAAACCTCACGTTATGCACTTGCTTTACGTTACAACGATTAATTTAATCAAACACATCAAAATTAGCACTCATCCATTTGCTATTATTTATATAAATTTCACTAAACAAATAAAAATCTAACCCATCAATAAACCTGAAATTTTACGATTAAATGTGACCTTTATTAAAATGTTGTGTAGTCAGTTGAAAAAAACACTTTTCTTAAATCGTGATTAAACGACGAAATATAAAATTTAATGTAAAATTATGATATAACAGATGAAAAACTTCGATTTCGCAGATTTAAATATATAAAACATCACGTATTCAAGAACTAACACAATATAATTGAATTCATGCATTTGAAAAACAAGTTATTCTTACAAAAAACCAATTTTACATTCTTATAATGCAACGTGCCATTTTTGAAGTATAAAACATATTGACCGATGGCAGTTATTAATACCAAGAAAAATAAATAATACAACTATTCGCACTAAGAATAAACTTCAATTTATTAAACCTGTGTTTAAATATAGACTAAAAATATTGATGTAACTTTTCAGAATATACACGTCGATGTATGAAAAGTAAGTATAGGCGTATTGTAGATTAACATAATAGCTGCTTAATTTTTTTTTTGTGTATAACACGTGTCGATTTTCAGAGAGGCTTTGTGTGGAGGGTAAAGTATGAGGGTGAGTATCTCGGGAACAGAAAAGTTTATGAGATGTTTTAATCAGAGATCAAGCCGCGGTGGGGAATCAATCAGCGTTCGCATACGGGCGGGTCTCGCTTCTTCAGCTCGTATGCCATCCCGATCTTTAATCGGTTCATTAATGCTATGGATGTATTCTGAGAGGCAATTTGTGATAATATATTCGCAGTGTTTATTGGCCGGGGCTCTGTCGCACATGCCTCGTTACTGGGCATGTAAAAAAAACGTAACACGCGTGTGACTTTGCCAGCCAATCATTTTATATATTTTTAATGCCCTTGCAGCCTGTTAACGACCACAGGCATTTTATTTAATTAAAAATGTTTTTTAAATGTATACACGAAAAAAAAGGTGTATACAATATATACGAGAATTTTTTTATTTAATAAAATGTATACTTAATTTTTTCAATGTAATAAATAAATATAAAATATGTTAGAACATTATTTTTGGAATATCATTTTATTTCGATGGTGTCCACGGGCGATATTTTTAACTTATATCTGCTTTATACTCATTAAAATAGCCACGAAGTTGGAAAATTACGACCAAAGCAAAGTCTGTTTTCTTGCGTAGAGTAAAATAAACTTAGTCTAATATATTATATGTTTTGATTTTTGGGGTTGTTTGTTAATGTTTTAAAAATTCATAGAAGTTGGAGGTATTCTAAATTATGTTAGTAATTTCTATGCTAGCAAAGGGGTTGATGACATTTTTCGTTTTTAAATATTTTTTTTATACCACTTTTTAATTATATTCACAGAGTAAAGTTAGCCGGAAACTGTGAAAAAGTCCCTTAAGAATGCAACACGGAGTTGGCATAATATATGCAATGCTTGAGTTAAATATAGTTTTTATTAGTCACTCAAAGGTTATTACTGACTTAGTGTATTTATAATTTATTAATAAATTCTGCATTGTTAATACAGAAATGCATATTACAGGCGCCATTCTTGTTGTGCGTAGGAAAAAATTGTGTGTTTGTACAAGTAAAGGGAAACAACAATTATTAATCGTAGACTCGATGCAAAAGCAGCACTTTAGTCACGTTGATGATTCAGTTATATCTGTATTCGTTACCGGTGGAGACGAATAAATTACATAATAATTGTATTGCTTAACACAAGCGCGTGGAATACATCAATACTATTCTCGGTATTCTTTCAAAATTTAGATTTTATTATTTCAACGTTTTACTTAAACATTTCATATGAACAAAGAGTGCAGTTTTCCACAAGCCATTGTGAGGGATAAGTTTAAAAACTAGCAAAAAATTACCAATTCAGGAGATCGCCGCTGACAAAACAACGTGTCCCTCAAATAAAGCTACACCGAAAGTCGCCGTCTCCGCGTCGATAAGGGCCGTATCGTACGGAATTCTCAGTGCATGTAGAACAGAAGAGCGGCGCATTGTAAGTAAGATACATAATAATGAGGCATTGTTGGGGCCTCCGGTGGGGCGCTCGAGACAAAGGCAGTATGTAAAATGCGCGGCCCGGTCCGTCGGCTGACAGAAGCCCCGGGTCCTGATTGATCCGCGTCTGCGCCGAGGAGCCCCCGGGCGGGGAAAAAAGAGGAGTCCTCCCTATTGTGTGCGACAAATCCCGATGCGGAGAATGCAACGGCCGACGCATCTCAATTGCTGAGGCTCGAGGGAAATCTGCGCGGCTGGGAGGCTGGGCGGCTGGACGCGCGGCTATGCGCTCTAAAGGTGCCTGCACGCGTAGCGACACAACCGAAACCGAACGGTAAATTAATGTTAGCGTCCTCTTGTCCGGCAAAACCAGAAAAAAAACACGCATATTAAAGTGGCACTACTACTGGCTGTAAAGACAGCTATACTCTAGCTTACTCTAGAGTTAAACGAAATACATCATCTGGCTTGTTTACGAGTAAAATTGAATTGTTGTAATAAAAATATAAAAGAAACGACAACTCAACAGTAAGTTAACGGATTATATCTGTTTTGCTAAATGATAAATAAATAAGAAAACATTATGTAATCCCTGTAGTAAAAGCACTTGTTTTACTATTCTGATATACATTCATTATTGGATAAATATGCAGTAAATCCATGTTTTGTATTCTCGACGCGGTTGATAAAATGTTATTTAAAAGCCTGGAGTTCCTTCAGCCCCACATACAAAAGTAGCAGTACAGCATTGCGCACGCCTGAAGAAGCTCTATTACAGGAATCGGAGTTGTACTTCTGGGCGCTTCGGCCGCGTCACCATAAATGATCTAGTATAAATAATTGTGAAACAATCTAAAAATGGAGTGAAAAACGCGAAGCCCGGAGAGATACAAAAAAATCTGCTGAGTACGGGAATAAACCCGACAAGGTCTAATTGACTAGACATTGCGGGCAGGATCTACACGTGGTGGTTCAGAGAAATTGTTGCCTTTAGCGGAGGATTTCAATGTTAATTATTTGGACATGACAATCGCCGCGTCAACTCAGTCGTCAACGTCAGACCCTAGATTTTTTATCATCTTGTCCGATATCCACGATCGATCATCGTTACGACTCGACAAAAACAAAACAATTACCAAGAAACTAAATTATTAGTTTTATTAGAAAATAGTTATACTGTTTAATACATGTTTTTTATATTAAAACGTAGTTCGAAACGGAAAAGTTTCAATCATAATTAAAGTATCAATTAAAGAAAATATTTTATTGTTTTTTTTTTTTACTTTCTGCAAACGTTGGTAACAAATCGAGTCTTCTAGTGTTGAACTGACATTTCCAGTTCATTGACAGTTTAAATTAGTGCCTGCGAGTACCAACACCAATTATTTTAAAACTGAAGCTTTTTATCTCGATAGATTCTCAATTAACAGCGTTAATTGCGTAACTCGTGGTAGCGCTCTCTTTTCTCTACGCGCTCGAAGAAAATAAGAAATCTCCGGTCGCGACCGTTGGCGGTGGACAATCATAGAGAAACTAGCCTTGCGGGGGCAAAAACTCCAATGTAATACAATTAAACAAATATAGCGAAAGAAAACATCCGTCGTCGATGCGCAGAGAGCAGAAGAGATGTCCAGTAATTACTCGCCGGCAGGACAAATCATTAGCGAGAACTGCGACGTCCAGAGAACTGTCGACCGAGGGGAGAACGGGCTTCGTTATTTTTGACAAGATTTGTTGATGGTGAGGGGAAAGCACTCTGAATTTACAGCTGAACTTTTTGTTCTAATCACAAGCTTATTTTAAAACCAATAAATTTTGTTTATACATATATCACTAATGGTATAAAAATTATTGCTTCGCTCTTGAACAGTTTATTGATTTACGTCTATGAGTGCTTTGTTTAAATTCAATACATTAAGATATGAAATTGTTTTATTGAAATTTTATTGTTGAATCCTATGACAACATTAAATATATATAAATAATTTTAACACTCACATTTAATCGCAATAAACGGTTTCATTATATTTTGCTGCATTCAAAGATAATTTTGCGATTAATTTGATATTTTTTTATTTTTATTAATGGTTTAAGTACCTGAAAAACAACGTATACCACACGGCGGTATGATTAAGTTGAGTTTTAAAATAATACATATAAATGTTATGTGAGAAACTATATTATTTATCGCTAGAATAACTAGACTTAGCTTAGAGGCAATATTATCTGCAGCATGGAATAAATTCTAATGAAATAAAGGGGTTATAACTCAGTTGAGACATTACAGCTCTGATGTATTTCAAGTAGCACTAAATTGTAACAATATCTTATGTTGGCCGGTTGCGCAGACAGTACTGCGCATGTGATCGGAATTAATGGCTGAAATGTGCGCGTTGTCGCTTTAAGGCTTCGAAGGAGCGCGCCGTTAATGACCGCTGCGGATAGGGGCGTGCGCGCCCCAAGCCCACCGCGGGGCGGGGCTGGAGGATTTCTAGATATATACTTCCTATAATGAAAACTAATGATTTATGAAAAACTAATGTAAATTCATATTCCATCCTTTGTGGACGAGAACTATGTTTTGATAGTTTTTTTCTACCTAAACGAAATTTAAACATATCTTCAAATTAGTGAACAAAAAAAAAATAAAAAACGATGTCATCCCTATGAAGTACAGTAACAAGTTTGAAGTAAATATATTATTTTTCGTGTTGATTTCTTTAGTTTTTACGTTGTGAAGCTTTCGATATACGTATTTGTGCACAAGCATGTTGAAATTGGAAATGCGCTAAGTTAAAACTGATTAATAAGAATTAAATATTTTTGATCAAAAGCGGAATTCTATTTTTTGCTGGTATTGGTATTTATTGGAAATTTATTTATCTCAATATAACTAGCGTTGCTTTATACGCTGTTTTTGTCTCGTTGGTGTATTCAAGACGATAGACTTTTCAAAGTGGGTGCCCCGTTACGAGCGCAGAATTTTATTATTTGCTGGTATTATTTTTATTTGCGACATGTCAACAAGGTAGGTTTGCAAAACCGAAAAAAAATCGTAGCATTGATATTTATTTTTCTCAATATAACTATTGAAAGTTAACTAAGCAGTGCTTTTTTTTTTTACTGAAAAATAATAACTCAAGCGTTGTTTTATATGCTGTTTTTTTCTCGTTGGTGTATTCGAGACGATAGACTTTTCAAAGGTTGGCAGGTCCGGTGGGTGCCCCGTTACGATGGCAGGCCCTAACAGGGCGCAGGCCCCGGGGAGCCGGGATTGATGGCCGCCATTAGCGCGGGGGGCTCCCGGAGAAGTGTCTCTTTAATTTAATGAGCCGGCCCCGGCCACTGGCCCGCCTTTTAAGAAGTGTATTGATTGCTGCTTGTATCCAACAAGTACTCGACATTATAGAGTAACAAGTCTCCGTTTAAAAATGAACCCTGATTTATTTTGTATTGAATTGTTATTGCTATTAAGCCCGGTTGGTAATTGAACCGGTGGACAAAATAACAACGTTTTCCCTTTGCAGTAGTAAAGTTAAACCTATCAATGTTAAAAACTATAGTTAACATTCCTTCAATATTATTGATACATGCATAATTTCAATATTTATTAAAAAGTAAATTATGTTGTTCATATTCACTTTATTTTGTATTTCTAATATACCAAAATGATTTTTTAGATTTGTCGAGAATGTTGAATATGTATTTGAAAGTTTAAATATTTATACAAAGATTAAGTGAAATGTTTATCAAATTGCATTTTCAAAGAGCACATTACCAAAAATATTAATATTAAATTCATTTAGTTTTTGGAAACAATGATCAGTATAATTCATATTAACTAATAATAAAAAAAATATTATTCAAATCATAAATTCAATTTAACAGCTTGATTTGGAGACTGAAAAAAACAAATAAAAATACAGAAACTAAATAGTTTGTATAGTATCTTTTTATAGTATTTTAATGAATATTTAGCACTTTCAATAATTATTGCTTTTATAATATTAAACGATTATGGAAACCATATTAAAATTTTAATGGTTTTCAAAATGCAGTCATTTTATAAGTAATAAAAAAAAAGCCACTCCGAATAGAATTATCTATCAAATTAGACATCTTTGACTACAAATATAAATATTGTGCCAAGAAATATGAATTCAAAAACCTTGAAAACAATTCAGATACAGAATGGACAAATCTTAATGCCAGTGAAAAATTTCATAGCAATAATTATTTAAATATATATTTATAAATAGATACAAACTAGTCTACAATATCCATTTATATATATATTTTTTAAAGTAATTTTGAATCGCTTAGCTATCGTCGTAAGGTTTTCATTCGTTATCTAGCTCATAATGAATATTCAAACTTGCAGCCCAATTAAATAGCAATAACGGATTATTCCACTGATAATGGACGTTGACATTTGCTATCACTTATACTTAATTAGAATTCTTATCAACAATGGTACGACTTTAAAAAGAATGAAGTGCAAAAAATACATTATAAAATACAAAACAAAAACTAAAACTCTTTTAAAAATATTACTTCTTTGTTATTAAACTGTAATCAATTAATTGCTTTCACAATTTATATATACTTCAGTAAAATATGAATTCTGTTTAAGAAGACACTGAAAGCGCATATTTACGAGTATATTATACAATTGATCAAAATATTGCATATTTTAAATAAGCAATACGCAACTATTATTAATAAAAATAAATATCGTGTATTAGTTGGGCACGTGTGTAGCTTTTATCGTTTAGTTTTAATTGTTTCTATGCACCTGTATATTGGTAAGATGAGTGCATCGGTGCCTGTACACCTGGAGTCTATCGAGTAAACGTTTGAGCTCCAGAAGGAGGTGTGCCCAAAGTTAATTGCGTTTAACGCTTCGTGGCATCTAGATGGCTACTGCACCAACGATTATTGTTGCGTGTAACCGAGCGAGAATGCCTACAACAACAAATTAACCCCCAAAGCTACCTTACACTGTGCAACTTTTGTATAAAAATATATTTCACAATATTTAAACTAGTTTTAAATAAAATATATAGGTAATTTCTGTTGCTTAAAAACATTTTTTATTAAATTTAACAACATTGCAATTAAAATAAGCTGACGTTGACAAGTAATTGAAAAATATATATTTACTGCTACATTTATAAATTACGTATTATATTAATGGCAGATAATTTAGACCGTGTCGCACCAGCTTAAGGCTATGCTTTCAGGGCCTTCGATAAAATCCTTTTCGCAGATACGACGTGAGAACCGCCGATGAGCGATCGACGAAGCCTTCGAGCGATGAGGCTTTTAATTGATTCCGGATGCAGATTGAAAATTATGCACAGATCGTCTCAAAGATTCGCTTCGGTATTTCAAAGAAACACCCCTTGAGATAGCCAATCGCAGAGCTCGTTTAAGTACCTAAACGAATGGTCAAGCTAAAAACCTGATTTGAATAAAATCAATATTTCTTCTTTATAAAAATTCAGATTTTAGACATGGATGATGTTTAAAAATTCTGCCACACTTGCTTAGAAAGTTAAAAACAAATAAACTGGATTTTTTTAATGTTTCTGTAATTTTAAAATAATTATTTTTAGATAAATTACAAGAATACCTTTTTTACAAAAAGGGTTAAACTAAACGCGGTTCATGAATACGATGAATATTTTTTTATTGGTTTCAGTAAGCAGCTAAGATTTTAAATAAAATATTCTAATTATTTTCATACGTTTTTAAATGTTTTATTAAGAAATTATTGCATTAATAACTCTGTGGTCGTTCATTTCTTTTCACAGTTATGAGTATATTAACGTGTCGGCTGGATGGAATTTGACTAAAATCAAAATTGAGAAGGCGCGTTCCCTGGCCCGTGCACGCCCCATACTAGATATTTTAACAAGCCACAAAGCCTACGTCAATTATTTTTTAAATCAACAAACTGTGTCTGAAGAAATTAAACACGCATTTCTGAGCAAGACTCACGTGTGGTTTTTTTTTTTAATAAACTTCTAACCCATTAGAGTTTCCTTTTAAAGTTTATTCGAGTGTACTAGTGATGATTATTATCGCTTTGATTTGACAATCTAATATATTTAAAAAAATCATAATAAATTAAAAATAAATTATTTTATTTAGTATACAATTTATTTTTTAATTTAATTATCTCGTCAATTTTTGAAACCTTGATGTTTTAATTGATGCAAGTATATTTTTGACGCGTGAAATCAAATATTATAACCCAATAACATATCTGGGAAATTTATTTTTTTTGCAGCTCAATCTATGATTTTAGATAATTTATATACGAAATATACAATAACAAATAAACATGTTTTAGTGATAAGAAGATTATGATAATTTTTGTATGTAAGCACTTTTATCATTCAAGGCATTCATTAGACTTAAGAAAAGGTATTGAAAGACGAAAAAGCTTAAAATTTCCTTAATTGCTTAGCCGTTTGGCTATTGGCATTTTTAAAATATGTAGTATAGAAAATTAAATCGGTCTGTCGTGGATAAATTAACAATTTTTTTTTTTTAATAAATTATTGAGAATATTTATAAGCTTATTATTTGAGTGCTACTTATCGTGAAGGTAAAGTGAACTCCTGGGGCGGATTTCTAGGAGAGATACAGTAGCGAGGTAGTTCCTATAGTGGCCTAGAACCCACGCAACCTCAGGTCATCTACGCTATTAAAATTATGCACTTCACATTTGATAAGAAAGTTGAAATCTCCCAGCAAAATGCATAACTTACAGAGTTTATGACGCTAAATAAGCCTGAGCCGCGAGGCTATTCAGATGCGATATTCTATAATAATAATAAACAATTTAATTTGCGAAGTCTGTGGAAAATTGTGTTTTGATAATAATCACTAGGTATCCTTTTTACCGTGATAATAAAGCTATTTGTATACATTGAGTCATTACTCGAGTTTCGTTCAGTAGAGGTCAGAACGGTTCATATATTTATACAAACAAAAAATTGTATTGGCATGTAATAATTTTTTTATATTAATGTATTCGTGAAAACTGCATTTTCGATTATCCATAAATAAAGTAAAGATATATTGAACATCAAAGACAATGTGAAATCATTTCAATGTAATGAAATTTTTTTTAAGGTTTTAAAGCAAGTAAAAAAATGGTAGTGGTATTCGAACTTAGGAAGTTAATGTTTCACAGAAAATATGCATCAATAACTTTTATGTAGATTTACAATAGTTATGCTTGTTGACGCAGGTTGTGAGGCTTAGGTGGTAGCGTACATGGATATTACTTATACAAAAAACACCTAAAAACGTTTAGTGTGTTAGTTAATACACCAACACTTTATATAAAATATATTTTATTTTCAATATAAATAAGACGTGTTTACAAAGTAAGGTGTAGCAAGTAATGAGAAGGTAGTTTCCCACAGAAGGCTCACTTCCTTCAGGGCGCCGGTCGGGCGTCCAGCGGCGCAAATGATCGCGTATTATTCCACTGCGTTCAGACACACGTCATGCCCAGATAAAGCTGCAATTAAGTGGATTAATCAGCAATGGAGGCTGCAGCTCTGCGGCTAACTGTAAATCTACAGGAGAACGTACCCGCAGAGTTGCAGTTAGAAATTGTGTAGGGACGTGCAGAGGCGATTTACATATATATGGTTTGAAGTTAACCTAACTAATCATTGTTAAATCATCTTTAATATTTTTGAATAAAATACTTTTTATCAAACAGAGTTGGCACTATCAAACTGTTTGATAATGTCAACGTAAAAGGTTGGCGAAACCGGTCACTAATAAAAACGAAAATGTGGAAAATCACTCAAGTATTTTATTCAAAAATATTAAAATGGAATTCCACCAAGTACTCTCTGTCAAAAATATTGAATTTCTAAATCATCTTTCTTAGTTGATGAAGAAGTCGTTATTTTAATCTATTTTATAAAAATTTTAGGCATCGTTTTTTACTGACTGAAATATAAATATGATAAGTAGATTTCATTATATATAAAACGTGAATTAATATTACTCTTGAACGTGATAAAATTTTTATAATTATTTTTCTAAGTGTGAATAATAATACTTATAGTAAATATTACAAAGCATATTTGAGTAAGTACTTTAATTTTGTATGTACAAAGTAAAAATATACCTGCAAGCGGCTGAAATATGTAATTCGTTACAATTTAAAATAAACGGTTGTCGACCTTAATTAAAAGTAAATACTATTCGATTTTACTTATAAAAACTGGAACATTAATATCAGACGTTGCCTTTGTACGTAATTAAGTACTTTATAAGACAGGAATTTCATTTTTAATCGCCGATACCATAAGTATGAAAATATGCAGATGGCCAACTCGGTTGGTACTCTTTGAATTCAAGTCGTCAGTGTCAAAACACCATAGCAATTATCTTAAATTATTGATTATCATATATTCTTACGCAGATGCCACATTAACGATATCTGTCAGTCAATTAAAAGCCTGTAAAAACAGGTAACCAAGGGCATAAGGTTTTTGAAATTAACCTATGCAATTTACACTTTAAAGTAAATTTAATATACCACACGTTGATAGATATATTATAAATAAATAAGGTGGTTTGATAGCGTAAAGATTACAACATAATACTTGTTTACTTAACTTATTTCAGATTTTATTTCACTAGCATAATGAAATTCAGGAATCAAAGTGTGCATTTTAAAATATATAAATTGGTTAATTAATAAAGAATTCGTAGCATGTTAAATAAGGATAAATATTAAGCTTAATAAAAATTTGAAACATTATCAAAAGTTTTAATGCTTTCAGGATTATTGCGGATAAAGACACAGCCTTAGAAGGTCTTAAGAGTATGACGTAAAGGCATATGCCTCTCATGCGACAGATTATATTCATAAGTGTGTTTACTTGTAATAAATAATAAAGTTTCACATGTTAAGTTGGGCGTATAATGCGATCAAGGCGGAAGAGTGACGGCTCGGCTCTGTCAGTCAAGCTTTATGAATGTTTAATGCATTTAAAACGTAATGGCGTTAATTCGGTTTACACAATAAATTGGTATGAAAATCTTTTATTTAATTATCGCAACGTGTTTATACTTGTATAATATATAAACTATATTGGGTTTTATATTATATTATACATGCATACTCACTTATTACGTAATCTAAAATACATGATTTTTTCAGGTGGAATTATAACGCACTGGCATGGAAAGGTGCACGCAAACGTTGAGATAAAGGCTGTCGGGTTGCTTTCTAGTGTTTTAAAAAGAAGGGTCGGGTTACACTGTGTAATCGTATTAAAGATACGATTATTGGTTTGACATGTTAACACAGCCTAATTAGTATTTCGTAACGAATAACGGAGACCCGGGATGGTCGTTTAGTATTGACACGCCGAAGTCACACCGCGTCAGCCGACCGGAGAGATTGTGAGTAGTTAGGGTTAATGGATTTGTCGTGTCGTGTCGGACCGTCTGATCGCCGCATGACTTTTAGGTTTTTAAATATATTTTTATATGAATAATATCCTCTAATTATCATGTAAATAAATTATTTTTTTTTGTTGCAAAGTTAGGCAGGAATTGTGCAAAAACACTGGGTTTTCACTGCCGGGATTTATGAATACTTTATGTGTATAAAACTTGTATCATTTTTAAATCTGAAAAACATAATATATATTTTTTATATTGATATTTCGAAACATATTTTGGATCATTGTTTAAAAAATATTTAAAACACCAACGTCCTATTTTAAGTATATGGTTTGAGTGTATAAATTTGGTATATTAGAAGGTATTTATCAAATTATACTATATAGTAAATAAAAGCAATACTTAAATCTTAATAATAAAAAAAACGGATGAAATCATTGTGATATAGGCCTTGTACAAAAAATAGCGATAACGCGTTTAGATTAGAGATGAGAATTTTTCTCTTGGTAACATCTTTCTTAATCTTATTTTTTTATTGACATACCAGCATATTAATAGACTTATAAATAGTAGCATACCAATTGGTAGAGTAGCTTCCTCTATCATTCTCTAAATTTTATCGCTGTCTATATTATCCCAAAATTACACAGCACACGGGGGTCGGACACAGCTATAGGCTACAGTCAACATCGCCGATACACCAATGGAGAACAACACAAAAAACCTTATTTACATACTTATGTACGCAGGCCTCGCAGATAGCGATAACACTCAGACAATTCACTTTTTTACCGGCCTCTTCGATTGGCTGTGGAAGAAATGCTAATTTCGGAACGCCGCGACACTCTGTGAATACTAAAGAAGCGGCTTTCGATAGCAGCTTATTCGTCGGTATTTAAACCTGTGTACGTTACCTGGAAGCGCTGAGTTCTCAAAATTCTACACAAACCGCAATTTTACTCAGCTTTTTCATCGCATCGGGGAAATTGCAAAGTGTCTCTTATTGTAAATATCTACTAATTACCTCCATATAGTAGTTTTTTTCCCGAAGGGACCTGCCCGAGTCGAATTCAACTTAACAAAGACAGCCTCATCAGCAGAAAAAAAAAAGATGACAATGATAATTGTCATTTTTACGCAAACACACTAAAAATAATTTTATCGTTCAAGTGCAACATGTAGTATAAATTAAAAGTAAAGAAGAACAATAAACTAGTCGATATTATAACAAAGAAGGTTACGATATTTAATTATGGTTTATATAAATCACTATTATTTATGAGTGAAAAATATGCTATTCAGAAAACCACTTTGTTATCTAAGTTAATTTTGATTATATTATTATGTATATTAAAGTTTTGACGTTACCCCATTGATTCTATAATTTTAAGGATTTTTCAATGCAATTGTTTTCTTATAAACATTTTACTTCTTTATTATATATAAATACACTATTTATAATATTCAAACCGTTGTGTACAAGTACTATTGAAGTTACACATTTTTAATAGTAATAATGATATGAAAATGATGTCATGACGTTACTTATCTATATTATAATTACTAACAGGCCTGCAACTAGTAATCGGTTATTTTGACATTTTCATTTTATGAAAATTGTATAATATATACTATATAAGAATTATACTTAACATTGTCTACATCATTTTATACATAGAGGTGTGAATCGGTTTTTCTATTCGTATGAAACTGGAGAGTATAAAAAATGAAAAAACTTAGAACCACGCAGTTAACGTTTCTCAATATATCAATATTTTTATATAATTTTTTTTCCTAATGATAGAACCCGAACATGAACAACGAATTTTAATACTTATTTAATGCGGACCTGTTCACAAGTCATCCGTGTCGTCATGACATAGTTTTCTTGCTGTTTGACAAGTAAAACATAAATCATCATATCCATACATATTCATAAATATAACTAATTATTAGTAATAAAATATACATATAATTGCTATACTAAATGCACATTTAAATGTAATCAAAACTTACATTACTTACAGATCCTTGGCGTTATGAAAGACATGTAAAGAAACAATGTTTTTTTATATATGTTTCGCAACAAACACTACCGAGGTCTACACTAGACACAAACATACATACATTTTGATATCACCTTGTTTAATAAAATATAAAATGCAATATTCCGCCTCAGGATGTTACTATCGGGAAAATTTACATACGTTTCAGTTCGAAAATAAAACGGCAAAGATATGCAGCTCCTTTCAATGTTCAAATTATTTGGATTAAAAAAAAATACCCGATAAGGCTTATCAGCGACGGGAGGTATAATTTACCTCGATAAAGCAGGAAACTTCAACAAGCATTAAAATAATTGCAGTCTCGAGGGGTGTGCTGATTACCTCGCACAAGCCAAGGCGGTAATTATACCTATTCGGGGCGGGCGCGAGACTCGAAGAGTGCCCCGCGATCATAATTTGATAGCCCCGACTCCAAATTGAACGGCCCGGTGATATCGCATTAACGACGGAGCACTTTGCTTTTTATTGACAAAGAAGAATCAAAGAATGGCTCTTGAGTACACGTCACCGGGATACTTTGATCGCAACCCCACTTCGTACTAAAAAATCAAATATATTTTTTTATAGTTTATCAACCAACCATATATTTACAATTTTCATTAAATTCACTTGTCAGTATTTGGTTTGTATGATACTAAATTCCCAAAATTCATCAAAGTAAATTTTATATGTATAGGTTGCTATTCATGTTAAGATTGATTATTTAGCTGACAAAAATGTACGTACAGTGTTTTACAGTTATATTTAAATAAAAAAAACTGGACCGTAATTTGCTTAAAGTTCAAATGCAAATTGATCAGTTTAGTACTAATAAAAAAAATGTATTTCAAAATAATCGATCTTACTTTGTAACGGATTTATAAAATATGGTTACACGTAGGTGTCAAATTCTTTATTACTATAGGAAAAATGTTTGTACGTAACAATAGATAAATATTTTAAAATTCCGTTTTTTTCTTTTTCTACTGTATTAAATAGAAGAATATTTACAACTCGAAATAACGTCTAAAAAGATTTTTAGATTTTTTACTCCAGTAATAGTTTTGGAGACCTCTTCGAGGCAAACAGACCTCACAGAAATCCACTGCAGTTCTACCCGTCCATATTTAAATATTTACGAAGACAACATTTTAGATCAACACAAGTAGAAGCAGCAAGTTAAGGGTAGGTCTGATTAGGTTTAGGTACTCACAATTTAGGTATCTGTATCTTGTCGACGTCGTTCTGCCTGCCGAAGTCGTGCCAGGGTCGCGAGCGGCCTGCCGAGCCGGGGGAGGGCTGAGCTCTGGGGCCGAGGGTTCCGGCTTCGCTTCCAGTCTGCTGGCACAGCTCCGTGTACTCGAACGACTGCAACAGCGGAGGTAATCAGTAAGGGATGAACACTCGCAAAGTATCAAAAGCTTCATTAAATGTTCGTGTGTGTGCATAGATCTGCTAACAGTAGTAATAGTTTCTTTCTATATTAAAAAATCAAAGATATCATAATTACTCTGTTTTTATTTAAATGTACAAGGCTCAAAATATTAATAAATATACTATGATTCACTGATTTTGTTTATTTAAATATGTAAAAAAAAGTTTTTTGAATAGTAAAAATTAACTTGACTGTACTAATATAAAAACATATTTTCTTAAAGTCTTATTATGCCAGTAGTGATAGTGATGATAAAGATAAGTGTAAAATGTTAAATGCATCAGTGAGTCAATTATGATTCCCAGCAAATTTTAATTCAATATTTTCATCTATTGAACATAATAAAATTAACCAAGTGTTAATTAGCGGCGGTCGTCAAAAATAACTAATGGTTAAACGTCAACATATTCGTTTTTAACGACATGGCGGCAAAGTCATTGGCGAGCCAGGCAAAGCCTGAAAGACGTCTTATTCCTTTACACTCTTAATTTAAAGCCTTTTCCGTGAACTTAAGGCTTCGGAGGAGGCGAGTTAAACACCTCGTAAAAGTCAAACGTAAATTCCTCAACAGCTCACTCGAAGGGGCACTAAGCTTTTACTCGATAATTTAGTATGCGTGATGTGTAATAATACTATTATTAAAAACTAACAAGAATCTTATGGCGTCGAATAAAATATTACCTGTGCTATTATTTGTCATAGGAAAATATTTTGGCAGGACAATTTCAGTTTCCAGCTAACTTTACAGGCCAAACTTATTTATCCGACTAATTCAAAACAAATAATATGAAGTCTTTGCGTATTATCAGCTAAAATTTTACTACATTTATAATGAAAAAAATATTTCAGATTTTTTTTTGTTCATTTTCATTTATTAAATAAATTATTTTCGTTTAATAATTATTGATATTGAAATAGGTAAAAACGGTTGTGCTACTCATCGCTAGATGGCAGTACAAGGTAAAATGGGAGGATCTCCGGATGATGTACTGCCCTAGAAGAGATCACAATCCACTCTATTGATTGGTTTTATAATCGAAAATATGAATGGCCTTTAAATATTTTATGTCTCTATCGCCTCAGTTGATTGGGTTTATAATTGAGGTAACAGTGAGCACATTACTATGCAAGTGTTTTAAATATATTTTTAGAGCTACAAGTAGGTATTTAATACAATATTTTACTCTTTTATAAAATTATTCAGTTGATTTCTCGTAAACCATATAAGTGGGTATTATTTCATATTTTTTAATAAAAAATAATTTAATTTTCGTTGTAAGCTTTGCTACTCGCCGATAGATGGCAGAGCTCTGTCGTTAGCTCTTTTTTAATAGTACAATAAAAAAAATGCTCAAGCCGGTCTTATTTAAATACGATTGTGAAATGATGGGCCATAACAATGTTAAATGCAAGGTCAGAAGCAACATAGAATTTGTTAAAAAGTACCACAACGATTTGTTAATAAGCAAACTTAAAAAAATATTTAATTGCAAAAAAAATATTAAATACGCACGAAGCTCACGTTACTTGCCTATTTTGACGGATGTTTAGACGAAAAGGTCACATGGTCATTTTTAATATCGTTGATTAATTGCTTGAATTGTCAAAATTACACATTTGCATGTAAAATTAAAAAAATATATCATTAATGACCTTTAGGATGATTTACAGATCAAAAAATACTGTAATTAAAAAAAACCTACTGACGTTTATTACAACATACACATAATTTAAAAATAATATATAATTCACCACAGGTTAAAATATACGACTAAAAGAAGGACCGATGAAGAGGTTTTAAAAAATAAATAACTCAAATTAAAAACATTCAATAAATTTTAATTAATAACACCAGTAAATCTTAACACCAACGAAGCTTTGAAAAAAATAATCAAACTGAAAATTAATCACACGGAGGGAACACTCTAACATATAATAATCAAACCTATTAAAATGCGTATTCCCTTGTGTGTTAACGTTTTGAATAAAATACTTTTGTGATTAAATTAATTTTCACGTGTTTAATTTTGTTACATTTTCAGTGCGACATATCACTGGCAACACCAGCGTATTTCAAATTCAAAACGAGTGATAAATTAAAGCCGCGATTAACTCGGGCGTCAACCCGCTAACAATACAAAAGTAACTTAATATCGAGAGTTTTATCCGCACGAGACGTATTGCACATTGTAATCCCACGATTCGATATCCGAACGCAATAAATCGGCTCTGTTTCAGCGGCAGGGTCCCTCAAAAATGAGAGGCGTGGAGGAAAGAGTCCCGAGCCCACGAGGCAGTAAAACATCGCGCGGGGTGTCGAGGGAGGCGGCTGATGCGAGGATAAATCAGCTGATGATAAATCAGCTGCCCACGACGCAGCCGCGAAATGCACCAAAGTGCAGCCTGAACGGTGGCGGCTCTCGGCTTTTTACAAAAGTGCGCGGCGCGCAGGGGCGAATCGGTCTCGATGCGGATTTATTAATCCGACTGTACCCGCAGCGACGCCACTGCGAATCGAATAGCTTCCCTTGATTTTTTGCGGTTTAAAAATATGAATATCGCAAAAAAAGAAGGCTTACGTTACGTGTATAAGACTGTGTTTGCGTAAAGTAACATCAAACCATTTTCAGTGCTCACGAGTGATTGCAATATGCGTATATTTTATGATTATTTTTGACAACGAATTTAGCTAAATTTCATGTCAATTTTTATTAATACATATAAGTAAAAAAAAAAGATATCATTAAGGTTTTTAATATGTTTTTAGTATTAAAATAAGCTATGATGCATTTTTTTTATATTTGAAAAAAATATATTAAAATGATAAACTACACGAAAAAACATTTTAATAAATAATAATACTTCGATAGTCGCGATTTAAATAAATATCAGTTAACGCAACCGTGAAATACAAATATAAATCACTTAACCAGTTTAGTGATACATTAAAAATATTTATACACAAAAACAAAAATTTAATCATCATAAATTTTTTCTTCATGTTTTGAGATGACTTTAAAAAAATACCAGGATTTATAGAAAACACATATTTTTTAAATCGTAATTGAAAATGGCTGCGTTTGATCGAGCATTCATCAAAAAGTATTGCTTATTAGAATCGAGAATTTTTAAATGCAAAAAGAAATATTGCAATTCGATTAAAATACGTTTGTTTCACATGCGACGCCGAGTTGTTTTAAAGGAAATCGAAGTGCTAATAGTCCGCCGAGAAAATGACCGCCATCCGCCCAGAACTGTTTAAAATTGTTCAGACTGCTAAGCCTCTAAAAAAATACTCCATATTTAATTGGATAATGACTGCGTTTGAGATATACACTAACTGTTAAAACGCCACCATAGCGCCTTTCGCACACAAACACAATTAAATGAAGAAAAAAAAAATAAAACTGTTTGATGGCTTCATATCCAAACACAACTCCGTTCAAATATCCGTCCGTTTCTAAATATAATTTGCAGAGAGAGAAAATATAATTATTTAAAGTCGTTTTCAATGATTTATTTCATTTTACCGTCAACAATACCTTTCATTTTGCATTTTTAATTTCGTATAAGCAATTTTATAACAAAAATATACAGAAAAAACAGGCTTATCTATAAAACGTGTATATCGGCGTATTCTTTTATTGTTAATCGAATTGAACGTAATGCGCTGTTTTTATACTAAAATTATACATGTAAATTAATAAAGATGTTGATTATAAATGTATTCAACATACAACATGATTTAATACAATCCAAAATCGACTCTACGAAAAGCATATGTATAATATATTTAGTGTATATTTTGAATATTTCTACTGTGCTCAGATATGTAGAACTAGCAGAACTGCACTTGTTATAAGTATAAATTATTATTTTTTTTGCTTGTTCGGCGTAATCCGGTTGTTTAATCGTTGTGCTTTGTTTTATGATGTTGCCAGCACTGATTGGTCCTGGAAACGCTATGAAAGGAGCGTAGGCTGAAGTGTCACTCGCTCTGTCGTTAGGTTGGCCGAGGACATGGCCTGACAGGTCGATGTTGCGAAGGCGCGAGTCAGCCATTTCAGAGGCGGTATGATGGACGCAGAGGGACCGAAGATATCAGATATCTTAAAATTTAAATAAAAAAAAGTACTTGCCGTGAGCACACAACGAAAACGCAATTAAATTGTGTGCACAAACACTAAAGTTCGCATCCTCCCGATCGATTATTTTAATACGTACGATAAAAAAAAAAAAAAACAAACGCTGTATAAATTCGAATTCACGTGAACTTTTGTATGTTATCAGAAATTAATTAATTTACCAGAGAGGGTACAAAAACTTTTGCCAGTCATTAAAAATGCAAAACAAAAAATCTTAATTCCGAATCGATTAAATTCAATGCGAGCTTAGATTTAAGTTATGACATCATGCATTTTGCTGAAAAAAAAAATCTTTCATCGGATACTCGAAAATTGTATTTTTTTTTTTTAATACAGTAAGATTCGAATCAAGCTTACTCGCAAGTGGAATTGGCTCGTTTCGGAATAGATCAGATTCTTATCGGAATGAGTTAATGGGATCGGGTGATCCGTGCAACTCGTCCGAGTGGGTTTCCGATAGGAGGCTGTGGTGCGTTCGTTGATTTGCATGGCAGATTGCCTCCCCGAGGGCGCGAGGGAGGGAGGACCGGGCCTGCTCTGTCGCCTACACAGCCTTAAATATGACTCCCGGACAAGATTCGTGGGCAAGGGATTTATTAGGGATCACTGCCGCGTGGTTGTTATTGCTGTTGGGAGAGCAATCTTAGTCACCCTGTTACTCGTTTCAATAAACCAGAGGTCGGCAAAAGTAAATTTATATTTTTACGTATTTACAAGCAAACTAATTTTTATCATTTCATAAACTTATTTTATATGAGTGATATTCAATACGTGTAAGTAAAGAATAACTGTACAATAATATAAAATTGAGAAATTTCGGAAAGGTGATTCAATAATTATTTGCATGTTATTTCTGCTTTGTAAATCAGAAAAATAATTTATTTGATTAAATATTATAATCATTATATTTTTATTTCGTTTTAGAGCTTGCGTATGAACTAAATGCAGGTCTCTTCAACAGGTGGAATCGCCTCTACGGTCACGCAAATTTCGATAAATCAGTGGTGTTGACGTTTGAAAATATGTCTTTATTATTATTAACATCAACTAACGGTTCTTTAATTATTTATAATTTAATAGACAAATGCTCCGTAGGACATCATGACGAGTCGTGACGCTCGAAAAGAGCACAAAAAATATGAATAAAATAAGTAGGAGGAGTCAATTTAATATTACATGTTGATTGTATGTTTTAGCATTTTGCCGTATTTCATATCGATGAATTGAACATAAATTCTGACTTAATGTTAACAAAATTAAAAAAATCTCACATTTTAACAACAAAATAATAAATACGAAGCAAATTTAAGGCCTTTGTAATTTAATAGTAATCAAAAGCATATAATTTGTGGACGATGCTCAATTTATTCACGATGACTTAGTATATGTAATTGTATTTAAAATCGACTCAAAATTTCTTTAATATTTAAAAAAATTATGGTATTGGTTATTTATCGACATAAATTATACTTTTTTAGCAAATAATTTTTTTAATAAAAAAAAAACCACGTTAAATTTAAACGATGGATGCGATTTAATACAAACGATTATTTGTTTGCCAATAGTGCCAATACATATAATCGAAGTAAGCAAGTGTCAAAATCGTTGTGATCGGTTAAGGTATTTCGTGTACTGACTGACATTTCTAACGTGTCGCAACAACTTTCATTTGGATAAAACTAATGACGAAGGTTATCGGACAGCCAAATTAATATACAAAATTCCACTGACACCTCTCCATCACGAATTGTCCTTCAAAAAAACCCATGCAATTTACTCAATTATCTGCAATTTACGATTGATTTATATATTTTTGGTAATCTCTTTCAACACTGACGAGTGTTCTGCCGTGGGAATTGCATTTACTTTACAGCGGAATCACAAGGAACACACTCGATACTCGAGTCGGGGGTGCGAAGTGACACCTCTCCATCACGAATCGTCCTTCAAAAAGACATATGCAATTTACGATTGATTTATATATTTTTGGTAATCTCTGATGAGTGTTTTGCCGTGGGAATTGCAACGAATGACTGCATTCACTTTACAGTGGAATCACAAGGAACACACTCGATACTCGAGTCGGGGGTGCGAAGTGACACATCTCCATCACGAATCACGAAATGTCCTTCAAAAAATCATATGCAATTTACGATTGACGTATATATTTCCGACGAGTGTTTTGTCGTGGGAATTGAAACGAATGACTGCATTCACTTTACAACGGAATCACAAGGAACACACTCGATACTCGAGTCGGGGGTGCGAAGTGACACCTCTCCATCACGAATTGTGATGGAGAGACACACTCGATACTCGAGTTGGGGGGTGCGAAGTGTGTGGTGCGGGTGAGTGGTGTGGGTGCAGCTTACCTGGTGGGTGGCGGGTTGGTCGCGGGGAGTGACGGCGTCGGCGCCGATGCCGCTGTCGGGGGAGGGGAGGTCGACGGTGAGGCCGGCGGCGGCGATGACGCCCTTGCCGGCGTGGTAGGGCGGGCGCGCGTACCGCTCGGCCGCGCCCTCCTCGTAGAGCGGGCGCTGGTAGCCGCCCCCGCCCGCGCCCGCGCCCGCGCCCTCGCCCGCGCTGAAGTACTCGCGGTAGTAGGGCTCCGCGGGGAAGGCCGCCGCAGGCCGCGCCGTGTACTGCGCCTGCTGGTAGGCGTCCGCGTAGGCCGCGGGGCTGGAGCCGCCCGCGAACATCTGCGTGGCGTACATGGCCGCGTCCTCCTGCAACAGCCACTCGCTGCAGGCTCCCCGCGCCTCGCGCCCCCGCGCCTCGCCCCACACGTGCGCCACCGTCACGGAGCCCGGGGACGGGGCCGACCGGAGCCTCTCGCCGGCGCTCTCCGCCGATCTGACTCGCGCTCTACACTAATGCGTCCCTGCTCTTTTTGAGTCTATCATTTAAATTTTGAACAGCAAATTTCTAATAACGCATCATCAAAGGTCACTAACGATATTCGTTCTGTCGCACCGCGCATTCATCGCGTCGCAATCGAATTGTTGAATTAAAAGAACGTTTCAATTTCGGCGGCGGGCGATCGCGATCCTCGCCGGGTCCTGCGGCCGCGGGAATCGATCGATCCGCTGTCGGAGCATTCCTCCCTCCTCCGCCGATGTGGCGGCCCCTTGTCCCGATTGTGCGATTTCAAATTCACTCAAAAACGTACAAAACTCACAGCCCGTCCGTCGCGCCGGCACATAAATCTGTCGCGACGCGTCGTCCGGCGGCGCGGCGCGGGAAAAAATCAATTTATTCGGACACTCGGCGGAACTCTCGGAGGGTCCGACCGCGAATTACTGTCAACGCGGAGCATCACCGTCGCCGAATCACAGAAACAACACTCCGGCGTCGACCGAAATCCCAGAAGAAAATGCGAAAATCCAACAATTCGACAGCGCCACTTCGAACGAAAAAAAAAAAAAATTTTTTTTTACAATGTTATCGCGGTGCACAACGAAAATCCGACAACTGTCAAAACGGTAAAAACAAAACCACAACAAATAAATACTCGATAAAGTGAGTCAGTCTGTGGGTGATGTGACATGACATGACATGTGTTCCGCGTAGGCAAGTACGAGTGTCGTGAGCCGCGAGTTAGCGATGTGCACACACCTTGCTCCTAGCGGGGCCGGCGGGCGACTGCTGGGCGTGCTGCGCGCCGCTCGGCTCGGCCACCTTGCGGCTCAGGTCCTCGGGCTCGCGCTTCACCAGCCCCGCGTGCAGCAGGCCCTGCAGCTCCGCGCCCAGCTCCGCCCCCTGCGCGCGCAGCCTGCACAGAACCACCGCCATTGGTCACCGCGAGCCGCCGAGGAGTGGGGGGGACAGGGGGGAGGAGTGGGGGGAGGCGGCTCGCCACGGGAAAGCGCCGCGCCCGACGCCGGCGCGCACTACTCGCGTCAACAAACGCGCCGACTTACTTACCTGGCGGGCTCGATCTGTGCGGGACAGAGTATTATTTCATGCCTCATAGGTCACATGTTCAATATCATACAGAATAAAGCGGAAAATATTAGTAAAATGAAATGAAAATCAATACACACAAAAAAAAATATTGATACAGAAAATATAGTACACCCATACCTAGATGCGTTCCACGAAACTTGGCCGCTAAGCAAAAAATCAATTATTCTAATCCAAATTTGTTAAATATGTAACACTTTTTACACATTCTGGCCAAACATGGTTCATTGTTGTTAATTTTAATTCCTTCCATGATTCACTAATGCTGTCAACAGCATCCTCGATGTTATAGTTTTGCCAAAATGTTTTAATATTTACCATCGGTTTCCATTAAAAGTTGTCGGAAAGTTCGACGTTGGTAATATGCCTTAAAAGTGGCTATTGCACCATGATCAGAGCTGTTGTATTAGCTTTTTCCTGGATAGTCATTTGACTCATTGGCATTCTCCGTTTGTTATTGTCCTTAACCCATATAATCAATAGTTAAAATAAGTTTAATAAAAAAATACAAATTAAAAAAAAATTATTGGTACATACATACATATGTACTTACGTACCAAAAATGTCCCTAATTATTTCCAATTTTTCTAGTAAATGTGTAACAATCAGTAATAAATATGTACACAAAACACTCACAGACAAGTCTACACCAGCCGCTCTATGAGCACACACTGAATAACGCTCGTAAACAAAATAACATCGAATAAAAGTTTTTTCGCTGTTATAGCGAAACATTTTAGGCCGTAAATCGAAAATGTGCCTTAATTTAAAAGGGTCGTTATAGCGAAAGGCCGTATAGCGAGGTATGGGTGATTTTGTATGCAATTTAAAGGTATCCAAAAAAATTACGCAAGATTTGAATTTGTCGGCATTTTTGCAGTAAAGTTTTGGGAACACTTCTGACAGTTTAGGGTTAGTAAAAATGGAGCGCTACACGATATGACAACGTGTCTTCATTATTGAACAGTAATTAAAATAATTAAAGCTTGGCAGCCTTTTAAAACTTTACTGCAAAAATGGCGACAAATTCAAATTTTGCGTTAATTTTGGGATACCATATATATTTTTTTGCTAATAATCAGATTCCATGTAGCAGAAGAAAAAAATATTTAAACATTTTATGTATCAAGTCATATTATTGTTTTCATAAATATAATACAAATAAATATAGATATAAAATATTATATAAAAAATAATGTTTTCGTAGTTAGTGTTAGTTCTGAATAGGCTGAACATGATAAAAAATATGTTTATAATATATATTTTTGAGTAAAATACTTGAGTGATTTTTGACATGTACAGAAATTTTCATTCTCTGTTTGATAATGCCAACGTGAAAGGTTGGCGAAACCGGTCACAAATAAAAACGAACATGTCGAAAATCACTCAAGTATTTTACTCAAAAATGTTAATATAAAATAATTAAAATAATGCATGATCACACTTTCGATAAGGCATATGCGAGTCGTGCTTGCATCAAAGGAAAAAATATATTCTAATCACGCGCGTGAGACCACGCGTATTAAACACGTTTGTTGATGATCGGTTATAAAAAATAAACAAACATAATCAATTCAAATGCATGCATAGATATTCAAACAAGTGTGCGAGTCCGCGAGGCGGCGCCGCCGGGCTACCTGAGCCTGAGAAACGGTAGCACGCCACTGTCTACCTGTGCGCGGATTATATAACGCGTGTTTGGCACGACGAGCGAAGAGGCCTGCACGCGCTGCGACGCAGCCGGCAACCTAACGGCGAGCCAGCTAATAGCGGCCTGCACATGGGATATCACAGCCGACAGTCAATTAGTGAAAAATTTATCTGTTGGGGAGGTTATTGGTCAGTTGTGAAATCTCGTGTGTATACCGTTTACTGCAGATATGACTATGTTGAAAAAGTAAAATTATTATATATATATATATATATACCATATATAAAATAAGCAGCCACGAGCTTGATTAGTTTACATATAAAATTAAATATATTTAAAAAAAAAAAAAACTGTTTTTAAAAATGTCTCATAGTACTGTTATTTACTCATAGTTGCACATAGTTCTTTATAATAAACTTGATTAAAAAAAAAATATATATATTTTTTTTATATTTTGTATAAAAGCTATGATCGTGCATGTATATATTTTGTATAAATAATATACTAACAACTGAAATTTTATTACATCGAGTCCAATCACACATAACAAAACGCACCCCAGCCCCAGCTGTAAACTAATTCCCTAATAACCACGACTGAAAAACCACATCGTTGCTGCTCGAGTAGAGGTCCAGTGCTTGATTAGAAGACGTAGGATAATATTTATATCCCTTAATTTGATTTGTATCTGGGGCCAGCGTAACGGAGTTCCCGTCTGGAGTTATTACTCGCATGTACCCGCGGCACCGCAGACGCTCGTCTCTCTGAGAGAACACGAGCTCACCTACTCCGGGCTATTGAAGGAGAAAAAAAAAAAAAAAAAAAAACAATCTTACCCTACCTGTTATTATTGCCCACCACTGGAATTAGGTAGCGTCTAAGGTTATTTTGTTTGTTATTTTTACTTTGTTGTTGTTACGCTTTGTTCGGCGTAATGAATAAATTGTTGATTCCACAGTTTTGTACTCCTATATAACATGTATAAAATTCTGATTTTTTTTTGTATGCAAAGTAGATAAACTTTAAAACACGTTGTTATAGTATGCTTTTGTATAGCATTGTTGGCGCGAACAATCCTCTTCGGTGGTTTATTATAACTTCCTTGTATACGAAAAGAAGACATTTTTACTACCTGTCTCTTGCCTTGAGATATTTTACACTTTCAGATTAGTGCGGGATAGTTTTAGAATCCTTATTCAATTTTAACTTAAAAATTCTTGCACATATTTGATTAATGTAATAATGCGTAATGCCTTCTACACATACTGAAACTCAACTGCGATAACTGCGTAACTAGCCAAAAGCGTTCTCTTTAACAATATTTTCATATGCTAATTGGATGGGATGCTATTGGTTTATTACACTTCAGTTATAAGTTGTGTTACTGCACGTATAGTCAAAACTGATAACTGAACTGTAATTAGCAAACAGTGGTCATTACTTTTGTTGTTTTTTTTATTATTTTGCCAAAGTAAACAACATTGGCTAGTTAGCATTTAGTAGTCAGCTGTGTCACAGCTTGTGTAGATAGCTAAAGCGTTTACTTGTTAAATAGCTTCATAGCCCTGCGTAACTCGAGCACTGCACGCGCGTGACTGCTTCACACTCGTGTCCATTGTTCAACCTCCTCTCCGCCATTAGCTCTTCGTGTGTTAATTACTGTTATTAAATAAAATAAATAATCTCGCGGCGTAACAGGGAGGCGGGGATGAAGCGGACCGTGCTGCGAGCGAGTTTTGGAGAAACATTTGTAATTTACATCCAAATTGTGTTTTTAATAACCAGTAAATAAAACGAATGACTCAAATCTGAATAATCTCTTAATTATAATGATTGAGTACGAGTAAATTGATTTTTATAATAATATTTATATCAATCAAGGAGATCGCGTATAAATGACGTAGCATGCGTTAATTTTCACTCTAGGTAAAGTAACAAATATATTATATATAACACCACTAGTGTGTTGTAAAGTTTTTGAATATGAATTTTATTAAAATATATAAAAATAACGCTTAAATTAAATATTATTTAATTTTGAAGCTAATAAGCTTTATTGCATATTATATAAGATTTCCTTGAGCAGGGTTAAGATCAAAGGCTTCGAGGTGTCTCCTCGCGATGAGGCAGTTTGGCTTCTGACTTCCGGCGGCGGGCACCTGTGGCCGCTAATTATTGTTACCGTCCTGCCTAATGGGCGGGTAGCGCGTAAAACGTCGAGCATTTACCGAAAACTTAACCAAATGAACGGCTCTGGGGGGGCCGACCCGACGGTACATCAATCACGCGCCCACCTGTGCCGCGGGAGGAACGAGCACCTCTTCTAGTTTGCGTTCATCGACAGACCATGAACTGAAGACACTTGTACCCAGACAAGTCTAAACACCTCACCCTAGTTAATAGCCGCAAATAGAGGGAACATATATGTACAGACATGTACCTTAATATTTTTTCAGAAACATCTAGCTTACAATCGAGTAGTACTACAACTCGAGGAAGTCCGTTCGAAAGCACACAGAAGTAATACAGTCAGTAAATCGTAAAGGTTTCTAGATCTTTAAGTCAGAAGCGAAAGCTCTTGGTAGAAAAAACAGCAAAGACTTAGCTTATAGTTATCTTTAATATCAAAAATTCTTAAAGTTATTAAAATAAAACAATGTCAGTTTTACTGGTTTGAATTGTTTGTAGAGTGCAAGAATTAGCTATATACAACGATGATTGCACACATCAGAATAATTTAAATTAATATATTAATAAGTTATACTATTTAGATAGTTCAGTTGATAACGCAAAAAAAATCAAGACGCCCTGTGTTATATTTTTGTAAATGTATTTTCTATTGTATTTTGGATATATCAATAATTGATTAGGTTTTTGAAGTGTGCGTATATTGTAAAAAAAAGCGTTACTTATATGTTGATTTTTAATTTAAAAATAATCAATTACTTTTATGGCAAATTAGAACCCAGGTAGCTGGATTTACCTGCGTAGGTTTATTGGAGGTGTCTGTTTTCATCTAATGCTTCAGTATAGGCCCGAGGACGAGCAGGTAACTGACTCGCTTCTCTCTTACGTGGTAACCAGTTGTAATTACTCAAAAGGGGATATTCCTTATCACGTATAATGTTGATAAACATCGCATGGTTAATATCAATTAATCATCTTTATGGGGGAGAACGTAATTATTGTGGGAAATTAAAAAGACGAAGCTCAATAGACATGGCACGTCTGTTCACCTGAGGTGCTGGACGTGTCTAGCTCTGGAGGATCAAGTTTATATCATAATTACTGAGGACTGGTATACTGCTTCATTCATAAAATTAGTTGCGAGGTAGTAAAACTAATCGAAGTTTGAACTGACTATAAAATTTAATGTTTCCAATTTAAAATTAGTAAATTGATGAACTTTAATTTCACGTTGATCAGTAGCTGCAGGCAAAACACCGGGAAAATAGAAGCTTTGAAAAGAAAAGGCTTTCAAAAAATAAACAATGATTGTTACTTGCTAAATAATGCTCCTTACTCTAGAATTGAGCATGCATGCAATGCATTAAAAAAAATATCTTATGAGTAAAAAACGGCGTTGAAATGTGTTATTTATAGTAAAAATAAATGTAATCAAGTAATTTAATAATAAAAACAAGTGTAAAATGATGAGTTTACAATGAATTTTACCCAAATTAAAATAATTAAAAATAGACGATAATAAAATAGTGTAAATAACTATCAAAATATTTGTGTATGAATATCCACTTTAAATTGTGGTACAAATAAGCGCAGACGAATCGAAAAGGTTTAACTGAAAAAAGTAAATACTAACTACGAGGTCACAGTTCTTCAATATTTATAGTAAATAGTTTCATAACTTCAAAGATAATTGCTTGTTATTCGGATTTATTATAGAAAGTAATACAGCAGCAGAATAAATTTTATAAAAAATATCAGCAAGTCAATTCAGATAACCGTTTCAAATTTGATTTTATCTCGTATCAATTATCTTCATAAATCCACGGGCCACCTACAAACACTGCCGATTACGAGTCACTCAGTAATTCCTATGTCCGTTAATTGTGTCAAGTAAACTAAAAATTTTCAATCGGACCACGGCGCGAGCCATTTTTTTCCGCAGGTTGGCCAACTGCTAGAATATTCACGGAGATAAATATTCATCTGTTGCGTTTTTTGTCCCCCCCAGACCCGGTTCGGTTGATTACAATGCGAAACAGAATTGGTTCAATTAATACGAGTGTTGTTAATGTGACAATACGGATGACCTCGCTAATGGGAATTAATAGCGATAATAATATTTTGGATTAAATGGATTTAGAGCAATGTGACTGGATAATAGCTCGGGCCACCCGTGGTTATAATAAATTATTATTTATAATAATAGTTTGATAGTATGACGTTAACGCCGCGACAGGGAGACTTATAGCGTATCTCCTCACAGAACACAAGTATTTTATTTATTTCGTCATATAACATTTATTACGATCACAATTCGGTAGTGATTCCAAAATATACACATTTGAAGCTGATCATAGTATATAGTAAGGTGATGAAAGTATGAGTATAATTTTGACGTATAACGTCATTTCTGTTATTTTTTTTAAATATACTGCGTGCGCTTAGTACTATATTTTTGCATGCATATACATTATACATACAATAATGTATACGAAATAAATATACGTAATACGTTTCAGCCTAAAAACTAAAAATCCCCGAAAAGAGCTTCACTACCGGGAAAAATAGAGAAGAGATATAATTTTCAAAACTTAAAAATTTAACAATATCTGTTTGTTTATTAATTAGGCACTTTGACCTCAAAGTAAGATGGCGAAATTAATTTATTGTTAATTAAAATAATACATTTTAAAAAAAAAAATACAATCACGTAAAATATTGAACGATTCTGCAGAGAATATATAGCCATGCGTAAAATCGGCGCCTATTACTTATGCCGCGGCGTCCGGAGCGAGACGCACTTATCCGCGCGGCCCGGGCGGGAGCGAGAGGTCCGACACGCGAAATACTCATCCGCGGTGTTTTCCGATTTATGGTAATTGGAAATGTGCTCACGAGCACAATTCCTCAGGGAAGCAATAATGACCACGCCATGGGTGAGGCCAGATTTACTGGCGCCGAGGGTTTGTTAGTCTCCGGCTGTCGCCAGCGCTTCCGTTATCTATGGCCTGTCCACAGCACGCGGATGGAATTCCACAACCGAACGCAATAATACGCTTCAATAGCAAGAAATATGAATAGCCATATATATGACTAGAAAATATCATCACTTTTGGTTGTAAGCGCTTTCACCTTTCGCTTTCAGACGAATCTTAAATCCATTCATACTTGTTGTTTGAATGTGCAGTGCTACAAATTAAACTATCCTGTCGTGAATATTTCTATTGTTGATAATGATTAAGAACATTTTTTCAAATATTGAAAAATGATTAAAGAAACTCTCAGAAAAATATCATCGTGATTTGTATGGGATTCGAACCCATATCCCCTCGCTTTCATGGCAGGTGCATTACCAATTATGCCAACGAATGTACTTAATCATTATCAATCAATAAAACCTGTATAAGCAAAATCGTACTTCCTGTGGGACGGTCTTCACAAAAAATCAATAATATATTTCTATTGTTAATTAAAATCATTTTTATATATTTGTTGAATACACATGGTTGCTCTCATGAATCAGTATTTTGGTAATTTGACCTTTCATTGAAGGCTTTGTCCAATGATAATCTGTTTAAACATAATTAAAATATTACATGGCTAAAAAAAGTAATTAAATATCTTTTGTCACTGCCTAATGACTTATTTAGTTATAGTACAGTAGAATTAAGTTTTTACGAGTTAAAGTCCTTGCTTATTTTAGAGTATGTAAAAAGAATATATAATCAAGTTCACATAGTTTATTATAGACTAAAAGTTATTTACATGGTTCGTTAGACTTAATTTATTTAAAACGAATAAAATTGGTTCTGCATGTGTTAAATTTACTTTTGACAACTATTATTCGTAAATAGCCTCAATAATAAGCTCTACAATTGAACTCATATTTCAGAAGTTTCAAAAATTTTCAGGGCAAGCTCTTAATTGCTCTCTTGTTATATGAATAAACTATTAAATAAATATTGTATGTATAGTGAGCATATTTATAATTGAATATCTATGTAGAAACATATTTATACGAATTTGTCAGTACTAGCGGTTGGAATTAAAGTATTATAGGCTTTTATAAAGCTATTAAAGTCCCATGGCAATCCAATGTACTTGACAAAACAAGATACGATATTTGCAACTAATATTAGAGCAATAAATTTAACTTTCCCATATTGAAATGTTTGTATTGAAGACATGGTCTATATACGACAGTAGGTTTGTTACAATCAAGCTGAGATGTCTTAATCCATGCCACCTTATAATTACGTAGACCATAAATACGTTTAATACTCGTTTTAAATATGCAAACAGCGTAAAATGACTGTACTTAGTATTTTTTTGGATATAAATTTTACACGTATAGGTACTAAAAACAGACAATCCCATTTGTTCTAATATTTTTTTTCATCAAACTAATGGGGATATATATTTTATAGTTATGGCTTAATTAATGGGAATCTAATGATTCAATAAAATCTACAAATGTTGTTTTTAAACGATTGAATCATGATTTTAAATATAATTGTTGTTTATTTATCTCAAATATGAAGTAGACATTGCTGTGTTATTTTGAAGGCAAAATAAGTAATTAAATACTCAAACAAGAGATACATATATTTGCAAAACACAAAAAGGTTATGTTAAAGTGAAGTGGATTCACAATTAAGGTAAAAAAAACTTAGTTATACGATTGATTTTTATTTATATTTAAGTATACACGCGTACTTAGTCAGTAAATTATAATTTCTTAAGCCTGCTTAAGCTAATAGTTTTATAATATTTTTGACTAAATTACATTTCAGTTTAAATATATACTTATTAAAATGAGTTTATTTGTGAGTGCAATACAATGAATGATACAATGAATCCACGATATACTGGTTTAATTTGTAATTATCTATATTTCAACAATAAACATGAATAAATAATTGGCTAAGAGATTACGAACGAGTTTAAAGTTTAGTTGGTGTTAATTTATTTAATTCTTTGTATAGATATTATTAATTTCATTTAAAAGTGAATAAATTAAATATTTTAATCACAATTGGTGAATTCATAGAATGTGATTACTAGACAATTATTCTCATAACAGAGAGTGAAAATTACGATTGTTTTAGAATGGTACATTAAACGCAAATTATAGTGGTATAATAAAAACTATTGTTTTTGAAAAATAAACACGTCATGTGTTCTTTTGTTATTAATTCTGATTAAAATTATATTTTCAAGGAATAAATTATAAATTTACATCATAATATCGTTTAATAAAAATTCTACTTAAAATGATAATTACTTATCAACTACAAATAATAGTTTTCCTTTAATTATATTATTATTGTCTCACAGTCAATTGATGTGTTGAGTAATAATTTTTTTTTAATATAAAATTAATGGTTAAATTTATAATTGCAGTGCATAGATTATTTTTTTCTTGTTAAATTATTTTAGTTATCTGTTAATAATTGATACCATATTTTCAATTGAAAATGTATATTTTTATTCACAATAGTATTTAATTGACAGCAGAACATGAAAAATTGTCATAAAAAATTACATCTAGTAAATTTTGGGTTGGGTGAAGTCTGGTTGTATTGTATATGTTTTAAAGAATATTTTTTTGTCAATGTGTCGAGTACAACTACACTTTTTCAAAATTGCATTCAAAAGTTTTGATAAAAAAAATTGTATTTTGGCTGAAACAATGTATGAAGGCTTAGTTGGTTCTACATTTAATTCTGTTACAGAAAGGGAATATACTATTGAAGAAATTTTAAAAGAGATAATTTTTAAAATTATTTTATACCTAAAGTGCTGAAGATTGAAATTTTCGTGGGTTTTTTCAATTCTTCATATGTCTCCCATTCAAAAGATATTTAATAAATTCGGAATATTTTTAATCTACTCTATTTTGCAAGTAGGTATCTTGATAACAATATACCACCTTTCAGCAGATGTATGCAAAGCTAGCCTGCCATATCTTCATACCCTATTAAAAAAAAAACTGTAACATTTTATGTATCAACATTCCCATATCCCCATGAATATTTTAAACTATGCAAAATGTAATACGATTCCTAAATTTGAATAAACCTGAACGTGAATCAATCACGCAATCGCGCCGTGAGCACGAAATCGAATCAACAATAGTAATATTATTTTTTACACACTGTTTACTTAGCACCCTTCCGCATGATAAATTATACACAAACGTCGCTATCTAAGGGGTTGAAGGTACAAATTACACCCTGCAACCCTTGGAGGATTCGCACTCTTGTGCAGCTTAAGGCTTGGGTAGTGATTCGCTTGCTGTGTTTGCGTGTGGGGTGCATTTTTTTAACTCGGGTACAGGAGCTGAGACTATCTTGAATATGATCTCAGGTGATGACGCGGCATATAGATCGTGTTTCATGTAGATTTCTATATGAGATAAGGTGTGATTTTACTTTATTCGTGAAGTGGATGAGACTTTTGCTCTGCTGAGTGGGGTATCTGTGTTGGTGTGATGGGAAAACGTTTATATTATAATCTAGTCGATTACGAGTAATAACAGATAACCAAAATATAAACAGCAAATTTTTAGTCATTAAACTTGCTTAAATGTTGATAGTTGTGAATACGTATCAATTTATATTTCACAACAACCCAATCGCTCGATTTTCATTGGGACGGCATTATATTACATATGTGCTAAAATCATCATCAAATGATTTGAATCACACAAGCGGCTTCGTCACAAAGGTTAGGATGTGAGAAGGTTTTTTTTGTAAAAAATTTATAGTTTCTTATCTGAGTGAACGCGGGTCATTAAGCGATCGACATGTTTTGGCCTCACACTTGCTTTAATGTTGATCGTTGTAAAAAGCGACCGATGGGTGGGTCTTTAAAGGTAGATTGATGCAATGATTGAGATCTAGGCAGCGAACGTCGTGCCTTTGAATACGAGAGGCCGTCTGGTAGTTCAGATTCCGCCAGGCGATAAGAAAATAAACATTCAGTTTTTAATAAAGAATAAAATTGAGAATTCGGCGCAAATCATAACAGGGGCCTTTTGGCAAAAAAACATTGTACGTGTAATAGGATCGTGTTGCTCAAATTAGAATATGTTACACCTACCATAGATTTTTTTGCGAATTCGTTATTTTTTGGCGATAAGAAAATAATTAATAAGCTATTGCGAAGGCTATACTATCATTTTTGTCATTATGTGAACATTGTATCAATTTTTAGAAATAAAACCCTTTCTTAGTATACAAAGTTATTCCAGAGAAAAACAAGAATCTGGAGAGATATGATGCCATTATTTCATACTTAACTTGAATTTGTAATAAATGTACAGTAGTTTGTAATAAAATGATGTTAATTTGTTAAACAGTAAGTAGAAAAAAAACAATTAGAAAATATCATACACGACTTCAATTATTTTACCTTCATTACTGCCCTATTTCAAAACTATGCAGCCATATTGTTCAAAATAAGTTTTAATTATATGTTATTCCGAATTATTAAGTATTGTTCTGGGTAGTATTAAACGACACAATGAATTAAAAATAAAAAGATAATGTATATGTTTAATAATCAAACCGCTATATAAAAAAATCACTTTTGCTTCAATTATAAAGCTGATAGCATCGAAAATAAAAAGTTAATGTATAATTACGCGTATTATTTGATTTACGCAAGGTGATACTTAGACTAGAAAAAAAATCGATTACATAACAAATATGACATTTAATACAGCCATTCTTCAATATTTTTAACATAACAGCATAAATATGAATCAAAAAGGATTCGTCTTATATTTTAATGAAATTTTGCATTGCATGCAAATATATTCTGTGTATAGGTATAAAACATTTTATTTTATTGAAGTAACTGAATATATATAATAAAAATTATTTGCCACCAAATAAACGAATGTAGACAAAAAAAAATTATATCCGCATATACTAATAATTAGATCAAAAATATTACTAGATACTGGGACCAAGTCCAGGGATTAAATTTGAGCGCTAAAAAACAATGACTGCTATGTTCATAGAACATATTTACAAAAATTGATCGAATCAGTTGAGTAGCGGTTGTGTTGAGGTCGCGTGGCAGTTGCTCCAGCCACAAGTATCTTTTATAACAGTGACTGTTGTACAGTCCCAGCCAGGTGCGTCCTTTGTCTCTATTATTTTTTGCAAATTTCCCCGTGTCGGTTTTCGGCTGTCCCACGAGCGAGGAAAACCGGTTCTGGCGGAGTCGTTACAATTCGCCGGCACAAGAGCGCCTTGTCTCTAGTTTTTTTTTTTTTTTTTTTGCAATCTCCCTAGCAGTGGCATTAACCTTACCATATTAAAATATATTATAAAAAAGGTCCCGCCGCGTTCGATTCGAGTGGCAACACCGAACAAATGGCTCGGTTGTGAGTGCCTTTTGTTGGCCGTGCGTTTTCTGTCTTTTCGGGTTCCTCGCGGATGATGCATGTCGCCATCTATAAATCTCTGCGGCTTATTATTTTCGGACAATATGTTATAGATATGGTTTTTGAGAAATCTGAAAGGGATTAAGATTTGTTAAAAAGAATAATACATCATTCAAGGTCTTAGTGTTAATATTTAGCATGGCTAAAGCATTGTATGGATTTCATAAACGCAGTGAGCTTTTTAATTAAAAACAGGATTATTTAATAAAACCATCTAAATTATTTTAAATTAGGATAAGAAGTTCTTATCCTAGTTTTTTTTTTAATTTTAAGCGTTACATTAAACTTTAAAAAATAACTACTAATATATTTTCTGCAATAGAAACTTATGGCACGACAAGATTTTATAAAATTTAAAAGTGCATGTATATTAGGGTGTCCCTTATATGACCAAAAAAAATTTTTTTTCAAATTTCGAAATGCATACCCTCTACATTTTTTACTAATGCTATAAGATACTCAAATATAAAATTTCATCTTTCTAGAAAAATTGCAACTAGTGCCGACCGACCTTCAAAGTTTAGTAAAAAACGTGTTTTGTCTTGATATTTCGGTCTGGTATAAAATCATTATAAATGCAATAAATTAAGTGAATAATAGTAAAAATTCAATTAAATGAACATTAATCTTTAATCAAAAACATAAAGTAATAACAATCAGTCAGGGTAACTTTTTTATAGAGTTGTTTTTTTACAGTCCGGATACAATTTTCTATGTTCCTGGACACAGCGCAGCAAGAACTGTTTTTGTTCTTCTTCAGCCGCGATAAGTCCGTTAAAATCTTGCATCATTTTAACAGCCCTTTCAGCAGTATCATTCACAACCCTCAAATAACTTATTTTTCTTTTAGCTTCCACAAAAGCACTATTATTATTCCAAGAAGATACATCTTCCTTTAGAAAACTGTCGTCGATCTGCAGTCGTGATAAAAATTGTTTGCTCTTTTCCGATACGAAATCATCCAGTGTTTTACAAACATAAGCAAACATCTTGTAGAGTCTTTTTGTCCTTCGCAGTTATTCTGCATTGTGACTGAAGTAAACACATTTTTAAAGAATAGATCGCTCTCGCCATCCAGCGTGCCTGGTGCATGGCTTTGGGGGGGCTTAGTTTTAATTTTTCCTCTGAGTCTCCTCCCAAAAATATTACGCACAGTTCGACCAATTTGCGGTAGTTATCTCTTACATAACCTTTGTCTAATTCTGCCTTATAAAATATTAACAAAGCTTGAATGTCTGTCTCGGCAACACGTTGTTTTACGAAATTAAGAGATGGTTCAATGTTACTAGCGTCGATGTTTTTCCAATTTTCTCTGAACTTTTTAAACATTGGAGTATCTGGGCTACTAGTAATTTACTTAATTTTGCTTTCAAAGACAGCTTTTAGGACCAATTCATAAACATGATGACGACAGGCGAAAAGCAGCAATTCTCTTCCTAAAGTTTCTCCAAAATAGCACAAGCTCCATTGAAACGGCCAGTATTGAAAGCTGTTGTGTCGCAGCACATTATTTGTACTTTATCGTGAAGGTTCTAGTCAAAGAGAGCTGTTGAGACAGCCTTAGCTTGATGTTTTTCAGAAGAATGTTCTAGTTTTGGCACTGCAAGAAGCTGTTCCTTATCGTCAAACGAAGCAATAACTGGCAAGCGTTCTTCTTTAGAACTTCGTACATCTAACCCGGGTAATAGTTTTCCATCCCAATGGACTGTGACTACGTCGGGTACATTACTTCCAAAGAAGTCAGATTTTATTGCTTCTGCCCTTGATTTTCTAGTTTCAGCAGCTAGTGGTTATCTTTGTCTTACAACCCTTTCCTCTTCTTCCAATCGTCGTTGTTTAGATCTATCTTCTTTTTCCGACAATTTTTTATCAACACCACCTAAGCATCCTGGTCGATCTGGCTCTCTCTGTTTCATTAAAAATAATTTATCTTCCTCTATTTTCATTCTCTCAAAAGCATCAGCATGTGCAATATCAAACAAATTATCAAGATCAATTTTGAAATTGTTCTCACGGCTCTTGAACGTAACCTGAGTTTTCTTACAATTTTTTTTGCAACTCTCTCCAAACATGATATAAATCAACAAGTTTCTTCACGCAGTTAGGATATGCCCTTGTTGGAATTCTTGCTTTTTCCCAATATATGATGCACTCTCTAATCACAAGATTTGCACTTTCACTAACAATCAGTTTAACCTCACGAATATTGTAAAATAGGACCGAGGGAATTTGTCGATTAGATGGTAATTTTGCACCATTTATTTGATATCTAGGCAAACCGATAAGGAAATTATTTTGTTTATCACTCCGTAATTCCACCGACATGTTAACGCACTAAACAATGGAGCACTACTAATCTCAAAAATCACGTATGAAATGACAAATAAAACATGCAGTTACAAGTCACAGCGTAGTACTTACGCAACTTGTATGGACAAGTTAAAATCGCAAGTCGGCACGAGTTACCGTTTATAAATCGAACTAATATTTTTTTCTAGACAATATAGGGTTATTACTAAACTTTTAAGAAGGTATGCATAAAAAAATATTGAACTTGAATTTTAAGGGACACCCTAATGTATATACAGGATTTTTGATGCAAACATAAAACATGTATTTTTTAGTATTAACTTACCTAAAAAGATCTTCTGCTTTTAAGTAATGGTTCTAAAATACCTAATATTTACTTTATTTTATTAGAATTATTTATATTTAATATGACGTGAACGCATTCACCTTTCAAAGGTTTACTTTTAAAAATGGACATCATTTTATAGCTATTATTAATATTCATGGTTTTAAAAACCAGTTATTAGTGGATAATTTCAATGATGCTTAAAAATTCTTGAATTAAACAATTATCACTCCATAGTTAAAAAAATATACATTTATATCTTGCCTTACATTAAGTGAAGTAAATGTTAATATTATTTATTATTAGTAATCCAATGTAACTAATTTGAACAGCATAAATAACTGTTTTTTGTGTTTAATGTGGGTAGTCTTCTGTACGTATTTCAACATCCTCACCAACAAGTAGCAGAAGTGTGAAGATTTAGAGAAATGATAAGAATTTACAAACGCAACCTGCAGTAAATCAAATCCAACATAGTTATGTTAATGAAGCTATCAAGAGATAAATCAATTAATTTAGGAATAACAAAAATTTATTTATCTCAAGGTAGATTTTTTTAGGATATGTAATCTTGCGTAATCGGAAAAAATCTTTACTTAATTAAAATAAATGCTTAATTAAATTAAATAAAATATAATTAAGACAAAAAAAATGTGTATCTAAAATATGTATCTCATCTTAAACAATATAAATTGAGAAGAAAAAGCAAATATAGAATATTAAATAAATCGTTTACCAACAATCTGCGGTCAAACTGACAATTCGATATTTTTATAAAAAAAAACTATCTTTACAAATAAATTATGATTCTGCGGCTGATACTAACTCTTTTATTAACAGTCAATATTTTGATAATATGCTATTATAAATTTCAATAAATATACCAAAAATATCATGTGTAACTAAAAGACTTTAATCATTTAAATTTGTTAGCGCTTTCGCCTTTCGACGTCTTAAAAAACCTATATAGAGCAAATGTGCCTGCAAACAAAAAACGATGGTAGTCTCCTAGCCAGTTGGCTATTTATAGTGATTGATTACATGCTACTTGTATAGAGTAGTCCAGCTTTTCGTACGGGGCCTTTGGACGCATCATCAGCAGGGTCCAATAAAACTACACCCATTACGATTTTTACTCTAGCCATCGTCGGTGCCACGGGTCTCCTACAATCAAAAACGGTCTTGGTGCTATTAAGTTTTACGATCAGGACTTGATCTGGTACCTCCGTCACGTACCCAAATTTGGTAGTACACTTTATTAAAACTATACGCGACCCGCTGTCAATGTATGTGTATCATACGTGAGCACAGCCTGCGAGGGGGCTGGCCACCAAAAACAAATCTATCAAATTATTTTAATAATTAACTGCATGCCTAATTTTATACCATTTTGCAGAAAAGCTAATGGAAGCAACAAGAAAAGGTATAAAATTTGATTTATTGATCATCAATTTTATGTATTATATTTAGAACTCCAATCCAGATGACAAAATGTTTAAAACTTTATTTTATAATTTATAGTTAAGTGACAACAAAAAGCTTTGAAATATTCTTATTCTAGCACGATCAATATAAAATGATAAAAGTTATCTTTGAATAGAATAAAAACTACGATAATAACTAGTAGGTTAGTTAGATTTTATATTTTTCCCAATTGACGATCATCCTTTGTAATTGGACACTGTTAAAAAAAATAAAAAAAATATATATCCACATTGCAATTATAATTTTGTGAGTATGTGTGAAGATCCCGCTCATACGTATGAAAGCTTTCTATTATTATGAATAGATTTTGTGAATCTCCAAGTTTAATAATGCCAGTCGTGAATTCGAGGGACCTTTTTATATGTCCCAGAGGCATAAGTATATTTATTGCTCGCCTTTTTCAGCTGTTTATTGTTTGCCACGGGATGGGGATGCTGTGCGGTTTAAGCTTTATAGAATCTGCTCGATTTAATCGGAGACGCATTTTAGTGGGTAAGTTCAATCTACTATTTATACTGAACTATGTATTATAGAAAAAAAAGAATACGTGACTAATTCGTACACTAGAATTTGAGCATTGTGTACAGATAAAGTTAAATATATATTTTTTTGAATATATCTAATGTAACGAAATATTTAAGAGCAAGCAATTTGTATTTATTTTATACCAGATTTTTTCTCTTTAGATGAAAATAAAATCATTTTAGATTCATATATTTTTTATGCCTGTTGCTTATTTAAATACTTTGTTTAGATATAACCCAATAATTATAGGAATTTCTAAGTACCTAACCAGTTTCCGATAAAATCCAAAATATTGATGGACATGAACTTATTGACTAAATTTTATGTATCTACTGTATGTGTGTATCGACTTTAATATTAAAATAGTCATCCATACAGTTATACCAAGTATTTGATTAAGAAATGAATTAAAATATCCGAAATTGAATTATATGGTAGATATTATATGCAGTAGCCATTTTAAATTAGACAAGAAAAGAATAGAGAGAGAGAAATATATTGACACGGCGAGACAAAATATATAATTTAAAATCCAGACGATTAAAAATGTACCTAGCAAACTATATATTTTCTAAAATATAACTTATAGTGTATCATTACGCACACCGAGTTCGTATTTAAATTTATTTTATTACCTATGTCTAAATTTTCGATCAGAAAAGTACGCGGCTTACATTCCATACACGGACATAACAATTTTTATAATTACTCACTTCCATGTATAGCTGAAGAAAAACACGTACACACACCAAAGGATCTCTTAACGGGTATATAATAAAGTAGCTAAATTTTGCTGTGCAACGATCGAAAATTACGACAGTTTAAACATAACATTTATTTAAAAATACGACATATTAAATCATAATTTCAATACATGGAATGACGAGAAAATAATTAAACGTTTTACGGATTACAAGTTAGTTTTTGCTTATGGAAGTTTGATATATTTGCCCACCGGTATTTAATTGACGTTGTGACTAGATAAACGATGCTTGATATCAGAATTATTGAGAGCTATTTGAAATATCAGCACACACAATTTAAATAATTTATAAAATGATCAAAGTAAAAGCTTCGTGTAGCATTATCATCGTTATCTTAGATTTGTATTATTGATGCTATATATGCATTGCAAGAACCACAAGTTTTCAAATGTGTTTTTTCAAACATGCGTTAATCTTATAATAATAATAATGATAAAAACGTATTATATAGAAAACCGTATGGTCAATATATTAACAATAGACATTTCTGCTTGTTTGTAAGCAAACGGTTGAAATGGGAATCGAACGGTGGACATTAACATACAAAGGTGTCGTCTCGGCTAACAAGCCCTCTGGTCGTAAGAGAATAGACCTGTCAACTGACTTCTATTGAAATAACAGGGGGAGGCTTACACCGAGCCATTATTAACTCCGCACATAAAGGTGCATTCACATGGAGTGTCCACAAGGCACGCACAACGTTTCGCGTGTTTATTCAGCTATAATTTACCTATATTAACTATACTGTAATTTATTTGTTTTCGCGGAAAAATAATAACGTTTTATTGTTACATTGTTATAATAAATGTTATTAAATTATTTTACCAAGAATTAATATGGGACGAAGAAAAGAAAATTAGTAAAAATAGTCTTTTTTGGAGTAAAATCTTTAATAACGAAATTAAGTATTTACAAATATATTCATGCATATAATCTTAAATAAAAATGTCTCTCCAATTATAATTTATTTTCTTCATGTGATTCATTAATAACACTCTGAAATTATACTACTTAACTTTATCAAAAATATTTTTTTTTATAAAACGATTTAAAAATGTGTTTATCTAACATGGTTTACACGCTTATGTGAGATAATGCAGAAATATAATATTCTACCTTAAATCAATGTGTGGATTCAGGAAGTATAAGTATTGTAATCGGGAACTAATTAATTTATTTTCGTTTTATGTTTTTTTTAAATATCTTATACGTTAAAAGCTGGTAAGAAAGCTTAGTGGATATTATAATAATTAAATTTATACAGCAGCAATATAAATATTCTCCCACAGACGAATGTTGACATTAACAAGAGAGAAGTACACGTGTTCGTTATTCATATGCGAAATGCTCTTTTTATTTTGAAACGTGTGCAAGAATCCGGGGGTGCTCATTATGTATGCGCCGTGTTATTGAAACTTTTTCCGGCCCATTTGAAGCCACTAACAACTACCCCCTCCCCTAAATTAAATATGTCATTTCCGGTATAATCATAAAGAGGTACCTTATGTTTAATTTAATTTGATGAGAATGCGCAAATTCTACGTGGGAATACATCGTTAGCAATGCTGATACTGTTATCATCATATTTTATGTAATTTTAAAAATTCGGACTGACGACTCATTGACTAATCAATTTGTGCAAGATATAACATTAAAAAGATTGAATTTTATAAAGATGTTTAGAGTGTTTCAAAAAATAATAAATTAAATTTAAATAAAGCGATTGAGAGAAATTAAAAATAACCACTTTACAATATTAAATTATTTCATCGATTTTGCTAATCATTTTCTTATCTCTTTATTATCATTTTCACCAGTATTGTTCTATTTGATTCGCAGTGTAGGTATTATTTATACAAACCACAAATGCCAAACCGTATATCTAACTTAGAATAAAAAATGGTATTAATAGACATATCAGTTTTTTTCATTTTTACACTACGAGCGGGAGACACCCACACTTAAATAAACAAGAAGTACATAGCCATGCGGCTACATACGAGTAAAATGCAGATCTCTTTTTTTACACCACGATGATCGAAAAAAATATCGAAGTAAAAGGCAGATCCTTTGCGGCAACGTCAACAGATTTTCGTTATGCGCATCCCGAATTAGAATAAATTTGAGACCGGGCGCGTGATTTATCGAGTATTTAATTTAAATATTTAGTATTTGTTATTCCCGCGCGCCTCTGGGAGGGGTGTTGCTATGCGAGATCACGGCGCAGGGGTGGCGGTGCGTGAGATAAAGTGCGCGAGGGGGCCCGGAGGCTGTGCGGGGTTTGAGTTCTGCAGACATAATTGACTTACTTCGATAAAAAGGCTAACGGCAAGACCAAGTTCATGGACCCTACAAATTTAAACGACAAGACCTCGTAACCTGAATTGGAGATTTATATTGAAAAAAAATACTGATAAATATTGATTTTGTATTTTTCTTTGAATTGGTCGTTAGGGGTGGTTGCTATTATAGAGACCCCTAGACAAAAATGTTGTTATTAAAATAAATATATATATATACATCGAAATCTTAAATTCAACATTCAAAGGTAAATTATGAAAAATAAAAAGTCATTAAATTGAAGTCCAATATTACAATTATACTTCGTATAAATCAGATTTCTTAATTAGGTTAACATAATAATTTACTAATTTGTACACTTGTTTGAATATTTCGCATTTTTATTATATGAAACGTAGAGCAGATGTAATAAATACTATAATATAATGGGTTGTAAATAAATAAGAAGGGTTGGTTATTTAGAGTTCTACAGCTTAGTTGATTAGTATACAATAAATTTTATGTACCATATGGATTGAATTTGTGCTTGAAAAATAAACTTATTCTACTTCATTTGAACAAATTTTAATATGTTTATTTTATATATATGATGTTGTGATAGTAGTTGATAGGATTAGTTTGAAAAAAATCAATGAAGGTAAATTATACTTGACAAAATCTTAAAAAAAAATCTTTCCATACTGGTTGATGCTGCATCTCAGCTCTGTTTTTGGTCTTACAGAATAAGGGGAAAGCAATAAAGACGACGCGGTGGCGTTCTCAAGGCCGCCGCGTTCCACAAAATAGAAGACGATACTCACGGCCAGGAGTCGGTGGTGAACTTGCCGTCCTTGGTGGCGATGAGTTGAGGTCCAGGGGATCCTGGCTGGAGGGCGGGCAGCTTGTAGTAGTCGTACAGGAGCGTCCCCTCCCCTCCTGCGCCCTCGGGGGAGGAACGCCATTCCGACTGTCCACCCTGCAAGCCGCGCTCGGGAGGGTCGCGTCTTCTTCTGAAACAAACCAGACAGCTCTTAGCAAAAAAGAAACCTACCACAAAAAAAAACCACCCTCAAAACTGAAAATCTGGACACATAAAAAAAATCTATCGCAGAAAATATTTTATGTTTTGGATACACTGAGAAATGTATAATTTATTCATTTACTCTAGTTAAAGCATGGCGGGATTTCAATGTTCATTTTAGGGAGGATTTCGCTAATTTATACCGAATACTTTCTTCTTTATGCTTAAAAATTAAACGGCATCTTTAAAATAAATAGCGTTTCAATCAATATTATTTTTAGATTAAAAAAAATAAACTTGCGAGTATTTGTTAAAGAGAATTTATAAAATCGTGTTACGTTTGCCGCAAGACACAGCGAACAATCAATTATGAAGAATGGTTCGAAATTAATGAAAAATAAATTAATTTATAATAAGCTTTTTGAGGTAGCATACGATGGGCATTCGGTTATAATGCATGAACATTGTTTCACTGAAGTTTTCGTGATTTAATAATGATTTTCGATGAATACTATAATTTAAGTCCTTATCAAAATACGATGGCGCATAAGCGAGCACTATCTTTTCGTAGGAATAGGACCACCTGGGAATAATAATAAACTTACGTAATTCTCCGTAACCACTACTTAAGATTAAATGGCAGATAAAGCGACGGTGGATATGGGATGATGCTCAGTTATTAATGTCTAACGGTTATTTACTCGAAAAAATTAAACATATCTGGTAGATTGCTAATTGTTATTCTTGTAATTTTCATAAGACCCATCTATCAGAAATTTGAACTCTATTGTTGTCCAGTTAGTGGATATTGTAATATAAAATGGTTATTTAGTATCTGTTTAAATAATCTCAAAGAAGTTTTAAAGCCCTCGATTTATTTTCAGTGTATTCTCGTTTCTAATAAATATTATTAATATTATACATGGATTTTGGCATATTTAGTTTCTGTACCAATTTGACGTAGATATAAAATACTTACTTAATGTTTAAAATGATTAAGTCACTATGTTATCATTATTTGCTTAATAAATAAGTATTTAGATGACCTTAATGTAATTTAGACGATTAAAAAAAATCAAATCCATGTGCTAAGAATAAAGTATGCAGCTTAATAATATTTATTTGTGTTTTTTTATATTTATTTATAATTTAAAACACTCAGCAAAAATTCCTCATAACTAATAATCATGTAAAGTGAAAGGGCAGTTTTAAATATATAGCATCCGGTCATTGTGTTGAAGAAATAACTTATCCATTTTTATTATTAATTAAGGCTTGAAATTTAAAGACATGTTGCGGTAACGTATCACAAAGCCAAAATTAATTTATTATCGGATATTAATTAAGAGAGCTCAGGTGGGGACGTCGCTAAGTCGGGGTTTTCAGTGAGAGGGCGACAATTGCGTGTACCTCGAGTCCCGCCCAGGCACCTTGGCATTTAACCGACCACCGTTCAAATTATTTAATACGGTGAAGTTATTTTTTAAACGAGAGTTTATAAATCGATCTAGAGAACAGGTTTTGCAATTATGATTCGCAACCATTTGCATTTGCATTCTGGCTAAAGCGATGTCACTTCTCTAGGGGTGACAAAACAGAGTCGTTTCTATGACAACTTAATTGAATGAAATAAAAAGTAAATTGAGTCAAATCAAAAAAATGATTAAAATACACTTTATAATTAATAACTGCACGTGTAGTGAAGTTATGCTATAGACTGAATAAGCTTCCCACATTTGTTTTATAAAAAAATAAATAAGAAGCATACATTAAAAGCAGAATAATCAGTTGATAAAGGCAATTTCAGGCTGGCAGAGAGACCAGGTGAAATAGAACTGAATGAACCTTTCCTACAAAAGACAAAATATTGCATCGTATGAAAGATACTAATTAACAATTCTCAATATGACGAGTAACAATTACTAGTGATTTTTATATTTGATATAAAATTAACCAAGTTATAAATTAATTCTATTCACATTGAGATTAAATTATACATTATGTTGGTTAGAGGCACGACCCTAATATGGCGCAGTCCAGTATTAATGAAGTAAGATAATGACTCTTAAGTTTCTAAATTTTTGGTCATTCTACCTGAGAAAGTGGGAGATTAATCGTGTCCAATTAATTGATTGAACGGTCTAACAAAGTACTTACTCCTAAAATCAATATATTTCTTCATTATAAACCCTTTTATTCGTATATTCCATCTACCGGCTCTAAGTAACCTTGTTTTTATTATTATTCACATTAAAACTGCGTTTATTATAATTTTATTAGTGGTTTTATGGGCATTTGATAATTAATTTACATTGATTTTTTAAAGTAAATATATTGATGATTTATTTATAGGTTTTTATTTTGAAGTGCTGCATTTTATAAACTTATATCAATCGCCTAATAGCTAGAAGACCGACGTCATTTTTGAGGTACTTAAATATTTATATTTATACATATAAATAACTAATTTATTTATATAAATAATACTTTTTATTGCTTTAAATCGTAGTCTTGAAGGTTTGTTTGAGAAAAAATTGGCCATACTCCGATAGTCTTATAACAAGTAAGAAGTAGCGAGGCATGCAATTACAGACTTGCTCAAATTTTTAGTCTCCGATATTTGTTTTGCTGTATGCGCAGAAAAACAAAAAATCAGAGGGGATATTTTTTAAGGGTTTAATTTCGTTTTATACGTCAAGCAAAGCTGATCTTATTGTTCCACTTGGATGCGAGCGCGGAATATCCTAGTTAGCAGTACGTATGGTAGTTGTTAAATAATCTAATAAATCTGATATATTGAATGAAGATTGCATTAAGTAGAATACTAAAATATTGAAAGAAAAAAAAAACACACACAAGCAGGTCTCGATCCACAACCAGTTGTACAAACTTGTATACATGTGGTTTTGGTTAAGTATTTGAGATAGAAGATTGATTCAGTGGCTAGTGTTTCTCCTAATGGCGACTGACAAACAGTAGCAAAATACAGAAACACAACAAAAAAAAAACAACTCGGGGCTGTTGCGTAAGATTCTGAATTAATAAGCCAACGAATTTGAATAAAGCTACACACTTTTAATTTAAATTATTTGTTTAGATTTATAATCGTACCAATAAATAACCTCCTGTCACATTCTTCAGTATAATTCTAAAATTATGTATTTTATTATGTTATAAACGTAGTTATAAACTGAGATTGGATCGTAGATTGTTGAAATTCCATTTATAGAAGTTTTTTTTAGAAACACACTATTTCTGATGAAACGAAATTTAGTTTTATAATCATGTCATTACGGACCCTTTTGGAGTCTAGATAAAAATACACCCACACCTCGCTATACGGCCGCTCTTTATGCGGCCTTTCGCTATAACGGCCCTTTTCAATCATGGCACGTTTTCGATATACGGCCTAAAATGTTTCGCTATAACGGCAAAAAAACTTTTTTTTAATGTTATTTTTGTTTACCGAGCTATCTGAAGATGTCATGATTGAGTACCTTCCGAAAAATACAACAGCTCTGATCCAACCAATGAATCAGGGTGCAATAGCCACTTTTAAGGTATATTACCTACGCCGAACTTTCCGACAACTTATAAGGGAAACCGATGGTAAAGTTTCAATTAAAACATCTTGGAAAAACTATATAGGATGCTGTTGACAGCATCAGTGAATCATGGAAGGAATTAAAATTAACAACAATGAACCATGTTTGGAAAAAAATATGGCCAGAATGCGTAACAAGTGTTAGAATAATTGATTCCTTATACGGCTTTTCGCTTTGCGGCCAAGTTTCGTGTAACGTATCTAGGCCGTAAAGCGAAGTATGGGTGTATCTTAGTAAAATATATATTTTTTATTTACTTTCTATTACTATTATCCGTTACTGAAATAAAACACAATATTGTAAAAAAAAAAGAATAGTTAAAGCATAATTATATCAAATACTTTTGAAAAATATATTAGTAAGGTATCGTTATTAAAAAAAAGTAAACAAGTATTGCACCCGACCGCGTCGGTACAAAACAAAGCAATCTAACCCCAGAGCACATTCCACGGAAACAACACAACCGAAACCTGATAAAATGGCCACGTCATACATCACGCCGGGACGAGAACCAGATTCCCCGGTGCATGCAGATACAACAGGTTCCCACCAACCCGCTAAAACGGCATCTATGACGGCGTTATTGTTGCGGGGGCGGGGGCGGCGGAGGGTAACGGGTTCAACCGGAAAGAGTTCCGAGCGTCGGGCGGCGCCGGAGCCTTCAGGACTGCAACAGGAACCGTTCCTTTTGCTTCTTTTCCACGACGGCGGCGCGCGCGAAACTAGTTTATTTTTTGGCTCAAATCGAACTTTTTTGGCTGTCGTTTTTTTCACCGCGCGGTTGGCTTGTGACTAGATTGTTTTTTTTTTGGGTTTCATAAGAACTTTTGCTTACTGATATCAGACCGAGTATATTTTACCCCGTTTCGAAAAAAATAGTATTTACAAAATACGATGCTATCTCTACTTGTATATTGGCTTACATGTTTTTAACACCATTTATAACAAAATTTGTTTTTATAAGTAAAATCTAATCAAGCAATATTCAGACATCTTTTAGGGTTTAACAAGATATAACTTCAATATTTTATATGTAAATATTGTGACGTCTTTGTAACGATACTTAATGGTGCAATATATAGCATTGTTTATATTGCTAGAAATATAATTGGGTAACGCTATAGGTGGCTCGTGTAAGATGTGGTCTAATTATTTTCCAGTAGAATAAGGCTTTCCGCGAGTTGGTCAATTCGACTCTTGTTCATCATAAGAATACGTGGAATGTTCGCTATGAAAGAGGTTTCCTTATTACTTTAGGTGTAATTTTATGTTGTGTGAAATAATAAACACACAAAAGATTCAATCTCTTTACAGTCCTTAAATAATAAAATACGCTGTGACGAGGCTTTTCCTAATGGTGCAATTATGAAACGAAGTTTATAAAAAGAGCAATACAATAGATAAACAATTGATCTAGTGTATATATGATCTATGTTATCACTTTGATGTGTTTATTGCATATTATAAATTTATTTAACAATTAATGATTAGGCACATTAGTTCATACATACAAGATGATTAAATAAACTCTCAGAAAAATATCATCGTGATTTGTGTGGAATTTGAACTCACATCCCCTGGCTTACATGGACGGTGTACTAACCCTTGTACTAACGAATCACTTCCGTTTATCGAGAATTTTTAACAATCATACTCTATATATGAACCAATGTGCCCAGGCCAACCAATATTCAACCAATATAAAACCCGAAATGGGCAATAAATACGCATCTGATTGACGTTTAATAAAAAAATCGACATATGTAATTAAATATTTCTTTGCTTCTAGTTGATGTTCTGTTTCCATACTACAATATCTATTCCAGTGTTTGCCCAGTATTTAAAAAGCTGACTGAAATAACTGCATTCAGATCTTTTAGCAACAACTGTTTCGAACGGTTTAAAAGTACATTTTTTTAAGTGAACACAATTACATTTTTTCCTTGATTCTGTCTCAATTTTTGGCGAAACTATATATTTAAGATTATAATTAAAACGCGTCATATTCATCACGTTTGCTTTCACGCCATCAAAGTCGACAACTTCTGATCAGTCAATAACATCGGCAAAACTAAACAGCTGATCCCGAGAAACCAGATTGCACTGAAACCAGAAATACGGGACCGGCGCAGGCAGGGACGGCGGGGGGGGGGAGGGGGGCAGGGGCAGGTTGTTTTGTCAAAAATCTAAAAACTGGTCCGGCCCTGCTCGCTCTTTTTTAAATAAACGGAATGCGCTCCTTTTCCGAGCACGCTTCCCGCACAAGTGCCCCACGTGGCCCAGGGGGTGACGCCCCCAACTAGTTATGGACGGATCGTTTTGTCCTTTTTTTCGGGTTCTGACCCACAGGTGGGTGTCCGGGCCGAGGCGCGCAAGATCCAGTATTATTGTTGTGACTGGGGGCTTTTTTTGTTCGGATAAAACCTGTATTTTTTAAGTAGCGCCAATGATATAAGTTGGGTTATATGAATATTGTATTACTGTATCGATGACTTCGGAAGACATTGCATAATAATTTATATTGCATTGAAGGGTTTCAGTGTAATAAAATGCAATATCATAAAATACCTTAGTTTTAAGGCATAGGTCTTTGGAGGACGCCAATAAAATATAATTAATTTTATTATCAAACACCATGCATAATTTACTGCAACAGCGAAAACTATTAAACAATACCGGCTATTTAAGTCAATAATATTCCAGAACTGGTAACGCCGTTTAAATGGCAGCACAAATTGATTTTGTTTACGGTGCTGTTAGTAAATCAATAAGCGACAAAAAAAAAAAAACACACGCGAATAGATCCGTCAGTTGTTCACAAGATCAGCCAAAGTCGTCGGATTGAATTAATACGCGATTCACAACGCCTGTCCCAAAACGACCGCAAAAACATCGCTGAGCCAAAAATTCAAACAAACGATAAAAAATAATAAACCCGTACAGAATGACATGTCAGATTCACTTCCTTCCATTTGTCTAGGCGGCTTGTCCGTCTCGGTTTTTGTTGCAGCGCACTGTCTCGCTGCCGGCGCCGCCGTTTCGACATCGTGAGACGGTAGCAGACAGATGCCTCCATAATTGATTGCCTCATTTTTGTCTCTTTATGGGTTTTTTGCGCGCCATGAATGGAGTCCAACCCTCGTGCATGCAATGTTTGCTCATCGTGGGATGAAAAATCTCTAATAAAACTTTTGGCCATTAGGTTTTTGCGCGTAAAAACACTAACGAGCCTGCAATGGAAATGCCGTTTTTTTTGTTTTTTTTGTTTCGAGGGATTTGCATAAAATTAATGATTGTAGTATAAAAAGTGCGGCGGTGCATAATTTTCGCAATTCTATTCGCGTTCTTGTACAAATAATGGCGTGGTGATTGATTTGGAATTTATATAGATAAAAGCTTGAAAATAGTTTTAATAGATTCTCGGATTTGTACTACAGCAGACTACAACATAAAATATATTACATACAATGTTTAATACATATGACGATTTTTCCTGGATTTTATAATGCGTATTTCAATAACTATATACTAAGTACTTTAAAAAATTTAGTTAAGTCTATGTTTTTTTTTTTATTGAGGTTTAAATAAATGATTAATCAGATTTCATTACAATTTTACGGAAATATTTGCAATTTTTTTTTGTAATCTTCGTTTTCACAAATACAGTGTCATTCACCGTTGTTACGTTGATTGATTTACAGACATTTTAAATCATGAAAAATTTAGAAATATTTATGCTTAAATAACAAAAAATCACAAATCATAAAATCTAGTCTCTTGATTTAAATATTTCATTTTTTGGTATTTATTTATAATATGATTTAACAACTCACGGGTGTGTTGATTAATACGTCTTCTAGAACAGTTATGTCCCTTGAAAAACACCTTATGAAATCCTTAATGGCTACCTACACTGATTTAATTTTCAATTAATTTCTTGAAGCATTGCCTCATAGGGAATAAATTATCCTCATGTGACAATCTCGAGTCCTTTAAATAAATAATAATATTTTTATAAACTTATAAATTATTCAATTTTAAATTTATTCTTTTGATACTGTCATGTTTTTTAAATGATTTATGTTTGTTTAAAATAATCCTAATAAATTTAATTACAAATTACTTGTAGAAAAAAATCTGATTCTAGGCTTAAAGCAAATAACGCACTTAAAAAAGTTCGTTTAAATTTTTTTTATTTTAATAAAAGTGTCCTAATTATTTATTTATTTAAATGTTTACCTACTCTGTAAACCAAGCGTGACTTTTGAACGATTCCTTGATAGAGTTTAATTGAGACTTTTATATCAAAACTATAAGGAAAAAATTAAAAACCGAAATATTTTGAGTTAGTTTGTTATATTTTAAATAATACGTAAAATATTAACCTTTCACGTTGGAATTATCAGGCAATATGCCAGAGTGATATTGCCTACGTGAAAGGTTAGCGAAACCGGTCACCAATATAAATCTATATGTGGAAAAATCACTCGAGTATTTTTCTTATTATTTAAAATATTAAAATGGAATTCCACCAAGTATTCTTTATCAAAAATATTGAATTTCTTAATTTGTAATAGCAACTAGTCGCGTCATGAAGATATATGTTGGTTGCATTACAAGTAATGATAATTATAAAATAATGTTGGTAGATAAAATATTTGGCAAGGTGTATGTGTGTATTATGTGTAGTGCGAAAGCATTTATATTCAAAGTAAAGGGTTACAAGAACGCATTTACGCTATAAAATATAATGAGAATTGTGAATCACATTATAATATCTGGTTAAAAAATGCGTTAGACACTTTATAAACCCGAAATTAATAAACGAACGTGGAGATTAATCAAAGCTGTTAAAAAAACGAAACTCGTGATGGATTTGAACCCAAGACCCTGGGCGTAGAGAAGTATTCTAAAAGCAACGCTATAATTTTGTGCAATATTCAAATGGATAATCCATCGTAATGCGAGGCGCTCGGAGCGCACGACCGCGCTGGCCGGCGTCACGTACGGACGAGATGGCCCGCCACTTCTCGGCCAGGCGGGCCGAAAAAGCTCCGTGTTGACTAATGGCGGCTATTAATCCAGCCTCGACTACTTTGACGTTAAAATTACATGTCTATTAACCGTTCGAGCCGCGGTCCCCGGCCGTCTCAGGAGCGAGCCACAATGGAAGCTGCGTGTGTCACCCTGCGCCACGCACCCAGTTAGGGACACTCAGTCTATCATGTACAGGGTGTCCAAAAACTATATTGGGTGAGTGTGAATAGTGAGGGCTCAGAGTTGCAGGAGTTTCGAGGTTTCAACTCGAGAACGTAGTTCTTGCCATACATCCAATCAATCAATTGAAGCTGTTTACGAATTATTCCCTAGTAAGGTCATTTCACGTAGATGTAACATCAACTCGCCTCCCAGAAGCCCTGACCTTAGCCCTCTTGACTTTTTCGTATGGGTATACCTTAAAAGTAGAAATTGAAACAAAACATCAATCTAATCCTAGTTATAGAGGTGTCCAAAAAGAGTATCGGGTGAGTGTGAATAGTGAGGGCTCAGAGTTGCAGGAGTTTCGAGGTTTCAACTCAAGAACGTGGTTCCAACAAGTTGCCATACATCCAATCAATCAATTGAAGCTGTTAACGAATTTTTCCCTAATAAGATCATTTCACGTAGAGGTAATATCAACTGGCCTCACAGAAGCCCTGACCTTAGGCCCTCTCGACTATTTTGTATGGGAATACCTTAAAAGTAGGAATTGAAACAAAACATCAATCTAATCCCAGTAATCTAAAAAGTTATACAGGTGTCCAAAAAGAGTATCGGGTGAGTGTGAATAGTGACCGTTATTGCGATATGCTGCGAAAATGTTTGGGCCCAGAGTTGCAGGAGTTTCATGGTTTCACATAGAAGTACCTTGTTGAGGTAGGGAGACTCCTGCTATTGTTTATGTAGCCTACTGCAGAAGGAGTATCAGATCTAAACGCCAGAGCTTTGTAAGAAAAGGATTGTATTATAATGCTATTGGGCAGCAGCAAAACGCAGACTTTTTCTTTCAATATAAAACTGCGCTGTAGAAGGACCCAGGAATCCACTACACTATTTTTCCCTAATAAAACTATGAACACGGGCTCAGCATGAGTATCTACTCAGTGAAATGATCTCCAACCTCCTTTGAGGAGCGGTACTTGATGAAGATGAATTGACGATTGTGTTAAAATCTTAAAATGGAATTACACTAAGTACTTTCTAACTAAAAATATTGAATCAATGAATGACAAGTTATTTAAATGGTTATATGTAGTTCAAGTTTTAGTTGATATCTACGAATAATAGTGACGTCATAAAATCATTTAAAACGGCTAGCGATAAAGCTTAATCTCAATTGAATTATAAAAAAAAACGTTACGAGCTGAATAAAATGTTTATATTTATAAATTTATTTTTTATATTTACCTGGTAGTCTATATTCACGATGCTATAAATAGTTATGCTTAATACTATGATCTAATATCCCGAACAAGGCGGCGTGATATTGCTCACTTCCTAATAACACAGTAACTACACGAAGCACCTGTACTCTCTCACAAATCCATAAAACCTTACAAAGAAGGTAAAACTAATCTACGGCCAAAGCCATCAGAGCACCGTCGATGATATTTAAACAGTAAAAGTTAAACTCTTGATAATTGATGATAACATATGGTTGCCTAATTTATTTCTTCTAATAAAGACGTTAAATATATAATGCAACTTTACCCTCTTTACAAAATAAGACATAACACTGCTTAAACGTCTTTAACAAATTATATTAATGCGTGTTGCTTAATTACAGTATAACACCGGTTACACATTTAAAAAAAACTTTTTTACATTATTAAAAATATTTTTTTTATGTATTGTTTTAGAATGGACCATTAATATAAAATTGTATTTTTAGGCATATATTTTAATTATTTTATTGTAAAATATCCTAAATTACAGATTTTTGTAGTATTTATGTAAATTAAGTTATGTGAATTTAAACAATTTATATGCAAATATCATAAAAAAATCTATTGTTCTTGTACTTTTCTGCATTCCACAAATCCTTTAGCATCTTCATTGAGAAAATTTAATACCAAAGTTTTTGCGTCAGGTGAAACTGTACCGAATAGTTGTAACCGCAACGATCATTTAAATTTTGGTTTTGCTCATCCAATAAATCCTTATCTATTCAAATTTATAGAAGGCACTTAAGCGTATTTAATTAAAACCGATTAAGCAATTTTCAAGTGCAGTTAACATGCTCTCGCAGGTCGCCGAGTCTTCGTATATGTAGTGCAACCAATTTATCTCAATACTAATCGAAGCCCATTTTAGTTTGATCATCGTTATATTATTATGGATCATTTTTTTCATACGAATCCGATGTTTATTTTTTGCCGCAGCGTTTTTTCAGGTGCTTTTTTGGCCGGCGTATGCGATCGGCTACTTCAATCTTGAGCGCGGAAAAAAAGCTTTACCATACATGGAGATAATACACATTGTTTGGTAGGGAACGTCTCGTCGAGAGCCTTTGATATTTGGCTTGTAATTTGATGTTCCAGGCGTCTGGCTCAAGTCGCGAGATTGATTCGCCTGCGCCGATGAGGCATTATTACTTATTTAAAACATAATCAGAAGTACCGGCCGGTAGATTAGGAGCGAGCGAAAAAAAAACAGAGTAATGAGAGAAGCCGCCCGGACGTCAGTTCATAATTGTGGTTAATCGCTCGGGAGTGCAAAGTCGATAGGCCGCGGAGTTGGGTACTTATAATATCATTTACAATCTACTTGCAACAAGTGGATCGATTGATAATCACATGATATATGTGTGGAGTAAGAAAATGAGACTTGATAAAATCGATACACCCAGCTACTAAAAGCTGTATCGTAATCTGACGCTTGGAAATTTGGTATCATTTTAAACCCTAATATGAAAATTCAATATTTTTGACAGAGAGTACTCGGTGGAATTCCATTTTAATATTTTTGAATAAAATACTTGAGTGATCTTCCACATCTTTGTTTTTATTCCAATAATAATTAATAAATAATTCCAACGTGCAAGGTTGGCGAGACCGGTCACTAATAAAAACAAAAATGTGGAAAATCACTCAAGTATTTTATTCAAAAATATTAATATGAAAATATCATTTAATAAAATGTATTTTTTATATCAAATAGAAGTTGAGGTTTAAAAAACTAATCAAGCTTAATAGTTATACTGCTTTAAAGAAAGGAGCCAACAATAACACTTTTCATACATATGTTTTGAATATTTTAGTTTCGCTCAGAAGGCCGCCAATTAAGTCAGTTTCTCCTGCATCACTATTCAGTCCGCATAGTCTTTCGTTCGGAGACCTTCGCGGCGGGACCAGGTGTGGCCCCTCCGTGCTCTCTGACCACCAGGTCTGCAGATAAGACTATGCTAATCATCCCAGCGCCGACTTCTCCATCATTGCCCACGGGCGGCGTCTGTCAGTCGAGTACTTGCGATGATATCTTTCCATTAGCATCGTCTTCCGAGCCGGCTAAGTGGCGTATCCCATGGACTCTTAGTAATTCAGAGCGCTCTTACGACCAAATGATTCACATATAAATATCAATCTGCTTTTAAAAAAATCAATAGAAGCATTGTGGCCAACGATTTGATAATATAATAAGTGGATAATTAATCCACGTATAACAAAAAAAGGGTTATATCGACTTATTTTTAACGTAAATATATTACAAGATAATTTTTTTACTGAGTGCCCTTTTGTAAATTATAATTTGTGTACGTAAATGGATGAAGAATTTGAAATTTAATAAAAAAATACGCTATGTAGCAAGTACCCTAGCTAACGATTTAGTCATTTTATTTTAACCTTTCTTTTACTAATAAATTTCTGCTGATGTTAGATGTTCTCAAGTAATTTAAACAGTTTATAAGTTGTCAAGTATTATATAATATAAATCAAATGGATTTAAATTCTTTAAATTAGTACATATAACCACGAGTCATATACTGTTGTACATGGTTTCAATTTTTTTTACCTGTTCATTAACAATATACGAGTTTTTAAGTCTTATACTCATAACGTAAATTTTATAAATGCATGCAAATATAAACAATAAAAAAACTTTTATGCTTTGAAATTTTAATAGTTAATTGATGGCTATACACACAAATGTAAACGTCGATTTTTTTTGAACGATGCTTCATCAGATAAATATTTTAATACGGCAATACTTATTTCAACAATGCAAACATAAGACTTCTCGTGCAATTCATGAGTATGAAGATGTTAATAACTTGTAATTGAATACCTCGGGAGATTATTGTTTTCTGATTGAGGCATGAAATGCGGTAATTATCCGAACTCAAGTGCGCTCGTTGGCTTGATCATTTTCACGGTCAGCTAGAATTCGACTCCGTTTCGTTTTGATGATAGTGTATTAAAATAAAATCATTTCACGCAAAAAAACGCGAATTTACGAGATGGCATGAATAAAAAAAACACAAAATGGCCGATCGTTATGAATAATCAATAAAATTTGCAATTACAGTGCTGCGGTCGTGCACAGCCGATGTATACAACATTTTAAAAATAAAAATCAAATTTATGCGTCGGGTAAAATATCAATTTAAGGCATCGAACGAAATTGGCCCGATAAGAATAATTTCCTGCGTTTTTCCACATAAAAAGCCTTCAGTTCCATGCGAGTAACACGTTTTGCCGAAACTCTCGTCCGATGTTGATTGATGCGCAGCGACTGTAATTATATGAATTTCAAAAATCTTGTCGAAAATGTACGTTTATCTGAAATCAAGCGAGTTTTTTTTAATATAATTTTACCATATAAGTGTATAAAATGTTGAAAATTTATAAGCGCGATCTCTGCTTGTCGCAACTGACCAATGTATACAAAATATTTGAATTTAAAGATAAGGATATATTTTAAAGTGTCAGTCGGTTGGCCGCCTTGTGACAGGCTTTCTTATTAAATCTTCACTGTATTGTTTGATACTTAAAAAAATTATGTTGATATTATAAATTTAATGTATATGACAAAAAATATCAGGTTATATGTTAATAAGCACATTCATATTCAAAATCATCTCCCAAAGATTTTATATGAAAAAAAGGAGTATCTACATTAATATTTAGACGGTAGAAAATAATTTATTTTTTTTAGATATTTTAAAACTGTAAAAGCATTTAATTTTTAATTTTATTCTAAAAATAGCCCGAAAAACAGCAGTGAATAAATAAACATGAAAACTAATAATTCAAGAAATTGCCAATTAAAATTAATATTTTCACATATATATTGTTTGTAAATAAATAAGTAATGAATATATATTTTAGCAATCCCCACTAAAAAAATATAATTTATGATAACGTAAAATATTATAACAGAGACCTATATTAAAAAAAATAGCGAAGCAGAAGTAAACAGCAAAAGGAGCATTAAATTTTAATTTATTATTTTTTTCAGCCTGGCGTGTCTAATGCCTCTTAAACTCGGCAGCGATTCAATATATTAAATATTGTCCATATAATCTTATATATTTTAAATTGTATTGTACAAGCATAATGAGCTTGTCGCTTGGCGAACACAGCGGGGTATAAATAAAGTCCAAATGCCGAATGTGGATCAGAACTACCTTACCGCCAGGTACACGAGAGCGGTTTTTTTTTACTATTATCTACGCTTTGATAATAATTCAAAATCACGTACAAATTTATCGGAACATTAATCAATATGTTATAAAGTACAGGTGTTTGAAAAATTATTTTCAATTATTGCTTGGATACCAACGGCTTGTTGAGTCAGTATGATAGAATATTGAATTATTTACTTAAAATACCTAAACGTTTCAGACCCGATTTAAAGCGTTTGATCCAAAAAAACATTTAATATATATAAAAAGTGTTTATGAGTAATATTTTTTTGAAAGATGAGTCGAGCAAAATGAAGGATATTTTCTACAGTGTGTAGGCTTATAACTCATTTTATACATCTACTATATAAATAATTAGCTCATTGAATAAAAGCTATATTATTAAATAACACAAATGGCGATACATGAGCAGTCATGGTGACTTTTTTCAAAACATTAATTCTCAGTCTTATTAATTAAAAAAAAAAAAATACCATTAAAATTTTTATATTTGAACTTAAAGAGGGAAAAAACGCACAAGTAAATGAATTGTAAAAATATTGTTTAGCGATTTCATTATAACACAGAAACTATTTACGAGTATCATTGGATATTTTTTAAATAAAATATACGATAGAAACAGCACTGGTATATCTCACATCCATATACAGAAATATATATAAAACATTAAGCAAAAAACAATTAATGGTAATAGAATCAAACGATTTACGTCAATGTATTTTGAAAGCAGTTTATGTCAAATTTACTTTTAAAAGAGAATTGATCTTTAATAGGCTACTCAAACCGTGGAACCACTTCAATACCGGCAGGGCTCTCTGTCAAGGTATCGCGTTTTTCACAGCCAGATAAATCATCGATTTATTTCGAAATAAACGATATTTGAATGAACGTCAGAGGTCCGTCAATTGTAATTGCCCTCCAACGACATCCGTCTCGTTTTTGCGTTGCGTTTTTTCAGCCACGGCGTGCTTTAGCAAAACTCAAAGTAACTTTAAATTCATTTATGTATTTGGACCAATTTGCCGGGAGAAGTTCAGCTGCTCTCTGCCGATTTTGGCCGGCGTATTGGTCTTTAACGAGAGCTGCCTACACGAGCCAGCAAGGCTCTGAAATTGTAAGAGGAAAAACTGCAGCTAATTACAGGGGCATTGCGTATAATAAATATATATTGTACATTGTTGCTATAGTAGAAAGGTACTTATCCATTCACAATTAAAAATAAATGGGATGAAGTGTCTATTTAGGGAGCTCGGTTTATCGTGGAAATTGGTGACAACATTCCTCAAAAGAATATCAAAGGACGTATTTGCAGCCTCATACCAATTCTAGTTACATAAATAAGAGACGAGCGGATGTTGTGAAAGCATTGCTATTGTATAAAGGGTATAAAGCTCATGTCTCAAAGCACCGATTTAATGTTTTACGATGGATGTGACTTCGATCTGGGACAGTTGAGCTCACAAATTTTGTTATAAATTAGTATGTGATCTTTTAGAAGGCTTTAAAAAATATACAATTAATATACATCCTTCATATAACATCTTTCTAAATTTTGATTAGATAATTAAAGATTCACATTCTAAAATTATCTGCTGATTTCTATGGTATAAATAATGTTCATTAGGTTTTTGAGTTGTAAATAAAAACATTCATAACATATTGCAAAGTACTGAAAATAAAAGTGATATATATTTTTTAACACTTGTACAATATTTCAGTAAAAGTTTAATATCTGATGATTTGAACGACGTATTTAATTCTCCTTTCTGTTTAAGCGATAGATCCGATTGCACCACGAGGCGTTTACATATGTAGGCAGAATAAATAGTCCAGGAAAACATTGATTAACGCTGTTTGCAATAAAACGGTATGATATACGCAATATTCATGTAAATCAACCCATAAGACGTAGCACAGTTTACCTACTAAATCGGAATAGACATTCAATTACCATGGAACACGCAACGGAGAAAGTCCCTGCTGATTGCTTCGGCAACCGGCGGCCGCCGTCTGCCGATCTGAGCTGATTAATGAGCGTGTAATCAGAGTGGCAGAAATGACAAATACACTTTAAAACTGTAGAAAATAAACGCAGGTGAGGCTAATTAGATCTACGGCCTGTTATTGGGGGGTACTCCTCTACTATCCCTCCCAGGAAAGAGGCTATCACTAAAAAATATCCTTACCGGTTTAACTTTACGTAGTTCACTGCAAGCTGTGTAAAGTTGAACTATATTTATCCTGAGAAGGAAGTGGCCCTAAAAAATATTTCAGGAATGAGAGACGTACTTCTTTGAGATAGACAGGTCGAAGCCTCTGACTGGGCTCGACTTGTCTGGCAGTGAGAGTCTCTGCAAGGCTGCAGGCGCTAGAGAAACTTGGCAATTCGAAGAGCTCTGCAGTACCGAACATTGCACAACTTTCATGAGTACAAATATTAACAAAGTGGTTTTTGTAGGTTTATGAATATTCAAAATAAACTTTATTGTACACAGGAAATTATTTAAAAGAAACGATATAAATATCTTGTGTGAAAACAAATTACGTTCTTCGAAAGTAATCTGTTGAAGTTAAGTCAATCATTTAATGTTTGTTCAATCAGACATGAAAAATATATGTTAGTAAGAAGCAGCACTAATATTTACTTATTATTTTTAAGACTACACATACAAATGGATACAAAGCATGGGAAGCAGTTCAGTGCTGTACATTGAACAATGCATGATATACTATATATATATTACTTGTATCAAATCTTATAAGCAATTTGCGTAATTTTTTTATTATTATAACATTAATTAAACCTGCATACAAAACCACTGCACCACTTATGTTAATAATGGCGGGCTCGTAAAATATCACCTTGGCAGTGTGTTTAAGAAACAGTATCACAATAACGGTAGCGTATTTTTGCACGAATTAACAAGTCGAGATAAATTGGCTTATAATCTTTACCTGCTGCGAAAATGATTTACACCTGACGAGGTCGCATACGTACCATCCATACGAAAGCCTCTGTAATTTATCACGGACTGTCAAAGACCAGGGAAAGTCGATGCAAATATTGGACCCTGGCGCCCCTTCTCCTTGTCGCATGCCTCGTCCGCGTTAAGGCTGTCCCGCAATATCTGTATCCTGTGCATGCTTAATGCAACTTCGAGTTGTCGTACGTCAGTAAAACGGATCTATAATGCATACATACGTCATTTAAATTGCATGCATGCTCTTGATATTTCAGAGGTGATAAATATAGCTTAGGTTGATTTGTTACAATCGCTATATTCATATAATTGCCACTTTCGTTTTTGAAGTTGTGTTAACTTTGACGCTGTAACGTATTTAAACACAAAAAATTATTTAAATTCTGTATTGGAAAATAACAAGGTATTATTGCATTTTGGCATAATCTGATCTATGTTTAGTATTTGGCGGATAAAAAAAAGTATTACATTGCTACATTAAATATATTGTATATGTAAATGAATTCTGATTTTGGCAGTTTTGGTATTCTAAAATATAAGATTTCTTTGATTGGTGAATATTACCTAAAATAATTCAAATTCGGGTCTTATTTATTATTCTTCAAAACTTCAAGCATCCAAACAGTAAAAAAAATCTAGAACAATCAAGGAATAACACGTTGAATTTATTACTGTAAAAATCCGTTCCGAATATTCATAAAGTTTCTTCAGCATTAAGAGTTCACTCTACATGCGCAAGAGAAATCCATTCTGTGACATTGAACGGATATAAAAAAGTATTGGTTTCATTCAAAGGATGATAAAGTGTCCGCGCATAATGACTTCTGCGAGAGTGCCGCCGCTACCGACGGGGTTTGAGGAGAAAGGAGGCAACCGTCACATGCGCGGCGCGGGCTCGTTTATCGGCGGCCCGCGCAGGCGGCGGGGCACGTGACCGCTCCTCGGCGGACCCCTCGGAGAGATGTGACCCAGAGCCGTATCGGCGGACCCCGTGAATATTAATGAGGATGAAGAAACCTCCGGAGAAAAGTGATAATGATGATCGGTGAGAAGCTGTACAGGGCGCTTAACGGGCTCGCCCCAGCAATCGAGATTGTATTGACACTGAAATGTATGTCTGCCACCATGCGAATATATTGCAGAAGGGATTGATTTGAATAATACAAAAAAAATAAAATATCTGCTATACAAGTATTTATGTTAATATTACGACTAAATTTCTTTCTTCCTTACGAACCTAGTAGCTATGATTAATTTGTATAAAATTGATTGGTAAGGTGGCGTGCTTCAGTGTTTACATTGTGAAAAGCGTAATAAACAAAATATTTTAGATTGTATACGGTGTGTGCATAATTTTTTTTTGATTTTTTTGTGAAATTGGAGCTTTATTAAAAAAAATTGGTACAATATATTCTATTCAAAGTATTGGCTAGCCGTAAATTGCGTTTTGTTGGTACAAAATTTGACATGTTGAGAGCTCAAAAAAAAATGTTGTATACACTTATAAAACATAAGCGCAATAATGACGCTTCACAATGAAATGTTATAGTATAGCTTGATGCGATTCAATACTAGTAACGTCATCTCTTAGAAAATCCGAAGTAAATAATGCACACACCTTATTGATAAATTGGAACAAATTGACTATTTTTTTATTAAAATTAGAAAAAAAATTACATTTGATAGTTTAAGGACGTTTTAATTTTTTTTAAAGTGGCGGTGTTAATAAATATGCAAAACTTACATTATTATTTGTAGATATTGTATTTAGGTTCAGCTGATGTATTGTACTAACGCTTAGGCTTGTGGGTAGGCAAACCATTTTTATTATATGTGAAAATTGAATTTAAGTCAGAAAAACTGTCAAATTTCAGGCTTGAGTTAATTTTATATCAACTGGTTTCAGTCGATATATGAAAATGCCTTAGTGCATGTGGTCCGTGTTTAATTATTATGAAAATTGGATTCAAATTTAAATATGACTGTCAATTTTCCGTGTGGTATCAGCTCCCAGTAAAGGCGTCGACGGAGGCATTAATTTAGGCCGCTCGCAATTAAAAAGGAGTTAAGATACAAAGCCTACGAGAAACGAATTTTAAATATTAAAAGTGCACTTTATTCACGGCGACGAAAATTCCTGTCGTCGGGTATTTGCATATGGTTAGCATACTAACGACGCCAATAATTGAAAAAGTGTAAATATTTGCATTCAGTTACTGTTAAGTTATGTTTTGCGTAATGACAGTTTATTTTATTATTTAAATATCATTTGGAGACCGGGAAACATAAAATTGAGATATTCTGGGAACGAAGAGTTTTTCGTTGTGATGAGAAAAGGTAAGAAGACAATCTGTAGGAATATTTAAAGATATATATAGCTGTAGATTTAGAATATATTAGAAGTATTTTTATTACATTTGTATTTTTTATGCCAGTGTGAGTACTTATTTTTAATTGAATTAAAATTTGGAAATATAAAATTTTAATATGTTGTATTTTTTAAATATTTTTTGCATTGTTTCGTCTATGTCATTTAAAATATTTTTTCGAAAAACTATCACAATTCAGTTTAAAATAGCGCATTGTATATTCTAATACAAAAAAAATAATCTATGAAAAATGTAACATGTTTCGCATACAACTTACATATATATTTTGTTTTTTTTTTGTGTTTATTTTTTTAATGGCATTGAATTTACATTTTATGCAACATTGACAAAAAAAAGTGCGAAAAATAAACTTTATTTCGTTTTCAGAACATAATAATATATTATACACGAAGAATAAATTGACATGTCACCTTTGACATGACTTCTGTGGTCCCTTGACGTTTCTCTACATGCCAATCAAAAGATCAGATGGAAAAAAAAAATGACACAGGGTACTCCCAACGAAGCGAATCATTGCCATTGTAAAGAAGCAGCCAACCGAGCAAAATTATTAACTGTCAATACGTTTTTAGGGAGCTGAAGTTCCTATTGATCCCTGCACATCCAGCAATTGGAAAAATACCGGCGGAGGTCAGGTAAGTGCGCAGGTAGCGAGCGACTTGAAATATTTCATCGATCGAAACTGTCACAGGCCTGGAGTCGAAGGGGGCTCGGCGAGTTTAATGTAAATAATCGATTAAAAAAAATCGCGCAGACAACAGAAGGATGTTTCTTTTTTCATTGTGGGAAGTAATAATTTATGGTTTTTTTATTCGCTCGTGGGTTAGCCGTAAATCTAAAAGTTTGTTTTGGTATCTAATGGTGATAATAAACATTCGTTTTATAAAGGTGACATTGGATCGGGTCTGGTGAATATTCCGTACGAATGTTTCACGTTGGACAGATTCTCGGCATATTGTGATTTGTGTGGATTGGGTTTTTTCAAGCGCTGAGTAATCGCGTTTTAAGAAGACGTATTTTATAGAATCGTTTAATATGAATTGCCTCACAAAAAGCAGCATATAAAATAATTCTGTCGCGGTGATTAATATCGACAGTGTTGTAATAGGCATTCATCTTATATTTAAGATTTAAAGCTATTGGGAATAATTATATTTAAATCCTCGATGCTCAATCAAACTCGATGACAGCAACAACAAAAAAAACAATTCTCATTACATAAAAATCCATCGAATTAAATAATTCGATTTAAGATAGTATTTTTTTAAAATTCACCATCGCAGAAAATCTTTTTAGTATTTGATATTAAATATTTTATCATGTTATTGGTTGCTTTGCGTTATTATACTTTATGCGTAATCATGTACATATTATTATTGCATAACATTTATTGTTTTTTTTTAATCAATTGTACTTATTATATCAACTGAATGAAATAATAATATACACAAATAAATTACTAAATAACATTGAAGGTAATCCAGATTTCATTATTTAATACAATACAATTTCTGAAAATGTCCCCAGTACTGGGACTAAAATGTTGAGAATTATAATAGTAAAAACACCCATGAATACAGCATATTTGATTACAAAGGCTGCTAAAGCCTAAAAACACTATTATAACATGATTTGGTTAAAAATGCAGTATCACTTTGTTGTATCTAGATAAGAAGGTAGTTTAAAAAATATGTCAAAATCACGAGTAACATTACACGAGCGGCATTTACGAACGACCTGAATCGGAATAATATGATAATGTTGTTTTAATCCCATTGGCCACACATCGTCCGAAACTAAACGAATAAAGATTCAGTCAGTCATCTCCAGCGAGGGATACGCGTCGTGTGGTACTCCATACTTTATACTTTAATGCTTTATATCGGGCCCGACTCTCCCGGTGTGCATATCACGACTTTAGATGTATGGGCTTGACGCGTTGCTCGGTTTGGGTGGTCGGTTTTGTATTAAATAATATAAATATTAATATACGTGTAATGCAGCAATCATATGCAGAGGGTTTAAAATATTTGCACGTAGCTTAAGCGCTAAATATCTAGTAAATTACTCAAAAGTCATATTACTATTTATTTTTACCGCTATACGTTTTACAATACAGCGAACATTAATAAACTGCATTTTTAAATACTTGATCTATAAAATACAGTCTCTCGAGCCATCCCAATCCCCGAGTCATTTATTGTGTTAACTACAGGGAGAATTAAAATTATGCATACTTCTTGAATACTGGTATACTACACGTACAGTGGATATATAATATTTATGCATACATAAATTACTTTACGGTATACGGTATATAGCAGAATTATATCATATAGCAGTGGATACAAATGTTATGCATTAAATTAATATTAAAAAATACACCGAGGATAAAATTTTATTGAAATATTGCAGTAAAATGCAGTGAATTCACTAAATATACTTAATTTATATATATAAAATGTAACATATAAAAATAATACATATTTTTTTAATATTTATCTTAATTGAACTTAGATTTAACGAAAATCAGTTAAATAACCCAAATGTGTTCGTAGGTTTTATATATTATATTTGATTTGGTCTCACTTGTAAATAAACAAATAATATGTATATATATATATATATATATATATATATATTTATTGACAGCTAATTTGAGCATCCATATCCAACCCCACGTTTATTACCTTCGGACTGCCATTCGTTGCCGTAGGTATACTGTGGGCTTAAACGGTAAGAGCGTATTTCTCATTTGGACAGCATCAGCTAGCATTCGATAGGCTAGCATTGGGCGCCGCATTCCAGATCTCCCAGCAGGACGTCAGGCTAGGACGTTTAATTAAATCCTTATTATTTATAGGGGCGAGGCCGCACGGCTCCTGACAGTCCGCTAATTGGGCATCACGAGCGGAAGACGTATGGACGCTGCGAGCTCCCGACGACCGCTACCGACCACCGCGATATTGTTTATTTATTTATTATTGTCTGTATAAACACTGGTACGTACGGATACTGCTTGCTGGTAGCTGTAAGAATCAGCGGTAAGTGCAAAGAAGGCTGTGTTCTTCGGAACAAGCCCAGGAGCGCAAACTGGAGCATTTAATTTGTAAATCGATCTACTCCTAAAAATATCGCACGTATGTTGAAACACTTAGCAATGAATTTGTTGATTATGTATTTTATACATAATATTGCCGTCACAATAATAAGATACTTTTCCAATCATTAATAAATTAGGATTTTAAATGTGATTATCTGAGAACACGGAGTTTATCGGAGATCGAAAGGGAAGAAGTAAACAATAAAAAAACATCAAAGAGCATTTAGAGTTGATTGCTGCTGTACCCTATTAAATACGTTTCAGGCATTTGCCATGGAAATAGCATCTCAAAGAAAGTTTTTTCCCAAATGGATTATCTTTTTTTTTTGTAGAATTGAATATACCATAATAAATCCGGATGCTATATTTTATCAAAAGTGTCCCAACCAATATAATAGACAGTTCAAGTTTTTCTCTTTGCTTGTTTTCATCCTATTCCAATTAAACATAATTCAGGCTTTACATGGTTCTCACTTATTGTTGCATCACCTTGTATTTTATGCTATCTATTGAGAAAACCAAAGAATTCATGTTAAAAAATATGTTACTGTATTTTGCATAACATAATCAAAACGTCAAAAAACAAGCGGCATAGCATCCTGAAAATTACCACCGCGAGTAAAACATATTCTCATATTTACAATACGTTTGCGTTATAAATTATATGCGCTGAAGGGATTTCTTATCTTTCACATCGCTGAATTAAAATCAAGAAAAAACTTACAAGGCACACTCTTAACACCAATTACTAGGCACAGTGGGACGGCTGCGTACATCATCGATCCGAGCAAACCGCCCTTTCGTGATCCCTTCACGGTACAGCTCCCCGGGTAATTCGATTGATCTTTAGAGACAATGGCGCCGACAGTGCACGGGAAGAGGAGTAATTATGCATCGGCGTGTATGGGACTTATTAATATCAAGCTCGGCGATGGAACGACGTGATCATGGAACTGAAGAACGTTGAGAGGTTCATCGAAAATCGATCGTTTATTTGGCGTAATGTAACTTAAAAGTCATGATTTTATACTAAAACTATTTCCAATTTTTTTTAGACTGAAAATGTGTGGTAAATAAAATAACTATATGTAAATTTTTCACTGAAAAAATATTTGTTTCAAAATTATAATGATTGATATATTTTGTCATTTTATCTTTCTGTTATCGACGTTTCGGTTCCGGATATAGAGTCATCCTCAGCAATTATTTATTTACTTAGTTTTGTATCATATTCGTACAATAGCAGCCAGAACAGTCATAGAACCGAAGAAACCTTCTAATTCTACTTACCATAGTGAGTTTGATAGCTTTGGGGTCCTTATTAATTTAATAGTCATATTAAATTAAGGCATTCTAGATAATTATGTTATGTGCAATAAATAAAATAAAATAAAAAAATATCATTATAAATAAGTATTTTATAGTGTCGTTTGTGTAATTATATAACTATGGGAAGGTGTGTGGGTGTTTCAATGACCTACCTCTTAATTATACGTTTTTATTACCGTATAAAAATATATATCAGTAAATTATCTACCGTATTTTATTTACATCTATAATATGCAGATAATTTGTTTTTTTTCCTAGCAAAAAAAAAATCGATAACAAGTTTTAACACGACCAACGGTATTTTATTATTTAATTCAACAAAATCTGCATGAGACGTAAAAAAAAACCCCAGCAAAAACACAATACATCGTCATCATCATCTCGGCGCCCCGATCCGCGGCGAGCCTTGCCTCCTCCCCGCTCTGCGCGCAAATAGCACAATACAGCAATGCGGAAATCATGTGCCAGTATTGGCGAGGCTTTCTGCCTAGTTGACACTTCCTTAGGCCGCATTGTGCAATGGGTGACCCGAGCAGTCGTGCTGGCAGACGTGTCAACCAAACGTCGGGGAATTGGCCGACCGGTATGACGGACGGTGGACTGGTCGCACAGCAGTCGGTCAGTCGGACAATGCCGACGTGATTGACTGACGCGGTCGCGCGGATTGATGGGGACACGTCCCGCTCTTACCGGCCCAGTGGTTCTTAAATGTAGACCAGGACATTACTCAAAAATTCCTTACATATTGAAATATTAGATTCAGTCGTTTGATTTTAAATTTTCAGCGTGCTTCCGGTGTCAAAGTAATAAATTCTATGGGGTTGTATTATTTTTCAGGCAGCGGAGTTTCCGTCGTTATTCGTTACAATATCAACACTCAAAAAGATAAATAACTAATATATCACATGTTCTAAAGCATAAAGATAATAAAATAAAATAAAAAACCGTAACTGCGTCGTTAATAGGAAACTCTTTTCCTAATTTTAATTATTTTCATCTCTATTGATTTACTAGGTGGATTTATTCGTCTTAGACATGGATAGACCTTTCAATTCTTAGAAAGGGAAATATGAAATATATTACACATTTTTAAGAATTGCTGAGCATAGATTGTATATTAAATATAAAAATTAATTTATTGATTAGATGCATCATGTTTTTGTTTTGGGCATCTTTGAAATATGTGTGCGGTACTTAGATTCAATAACAAATATGCATATTTTTACAGAAACATTGTATTTGAAATACGTTTTTTTTATGGGTATACCTTGCTTGTTATGTCCAAGGTAAGGTTAGGTCAAATAAGTTTATCGGTAGTAGCGCTTTGCAGTTGACATGAAAACAATTCAAGGCTTTTATGTAAGACTAGGTTTTTCTTTTTTTATTTTCAATGAAAAGTAAATCTCGCTTATCACATTCAAGGTAACGTTAGTTAGGGTAAGTGTATTGGTTACGGTGCTTCGCTTCCTTGCAGTCGATATGGAAATTATTAAAGGCTTTCAGCAGGTTAAGGACCGATGGGCCAGGTTATTCGTAATATTATAATACGATTACGGTAGGGAGATTACGGTGCGGGTTCGTAGGTTTACGCTCGAGAGGACCACGACACATCGTGTGAGCGTTAAGCCGCGCGAGATGTGTATCGCAGGACGTAATAAAATTACACTATTCCCGAGATGACAATCTCCGGGCCCGAGCTCGCCTTGGCGCTGTCTCCTTCGCAGAAGCGTATCCTTGCACAGTTTTAGACAGTTTTTTTCTCTGTCTGCATAAAAAGCGTTATATTGTTTCGTATCGGTAATTATTAGTACAGCTACGCTCGGATAACCAGTCCAGAACACTTTCAAAGCCGAGCGTACGCCGCGCAGATATCAACCGGGCGCACGAGATTGTTTTTACGATAGGCGATAATGCGATGCTTGAAAAAATTAATAAGGTTACGTTATTACCGGTAATAATAATAAAAATCAACGAGGAAACCGTACCTTTGGTCATGTTTGATGCTGAATGTGGCAACACCGAACGCGGGTCTAGTTTATTCAAATTAATGTTTTTACTTAGTGAAAGAAAATAAAAGTATGAATAATCTATACAAGCTCAAAACCTGTGGAGTTTTGAGTCGGTGAATATTATTTTCATTTCATATAATAAGTATTTACTTTAATCAAACATATTTATATGTTGTCATTTAATGAAAAGTATTTAAGTAATATATTAATATTTTCATGCATCATGTGATGCATGGCTCCCTCGACTAATATTGATATAATTAAAGATTTCTGTATGACAATTGGAAATGCTCAGTGAAATCGTTGTACTAAACGCATCTACATTTAATATCAAGTTTTAACGTTTTTTGATTTCTATATGGAAAAATGAAGAAAGAAGGATACATTATTAATACTGTCTGTAGTCTGAAATCTGTAGAATATACACCCAGGAAAAGACGTTAAATCAAAAATATTCCTAATTAAATCATATTCATATTCATGCATCCATTGAATTTGAAACGATTTCTAATGTAAGGGCTTATGTTGGTTTTCTTATGAAGATGTGTTAATACAACACTTCTAAACAGTATATCAAAAATTATTAACAATCTATGCAAATGTAACGATGGACATTACAAATAAGACTGTCCACTTAGCTCGTTATCTCCGCGACGGACGCTCGGGAATATACCGGGCGATGTTGCGCGGGTGATTTGCGGTCGGCATTAGAAATCGTTGTCGGGATTTACGACGGCAACGACCGAAGTTGGGCCGTTGTTGGGCGGCGTTGTTAAATGAATCGATCCCCGCAGAGTTGCTGGCTTCATAAATTCGATTCGTTGCTCGCAGATTTATTTATGGAGAGACTACTCGATTTCCGGGCCGGGGCATTGTGGTCGCGGATATATGAAAGGGCCAACCGCGCCCGTGGACTTTGTCCGGACTGGAATATAATATAGTCCTCCGCGCTTTGTTATTTATTGATTTTTTTCGACAGTCGATCAAACGAGCGAACGAAGATCAATTGGGAATACTTGATAATTGATAGATAATTATTTGTTGTGTTTATGATTAGTATTAGATGCAATAATCCAGCTGGTATTTGAACGTAAGGTTGAAAATTTCCTTAGCCGTAGAAACCACAAATATTTTCTAACGACATCAGCAGAGCAGACACAAAGAAACTAGAATAATAAAACAAAAAGCAATAAATATCAACACCGATAAGTGTGATATTGATCAGGCTTTATAAGTTTTAACAACCCGTACGCTCACATGTGATTTCACAATGACAGATAAAAGTTACATGCTTCGAGTGCATTGTAAATAAAAAAATACAGTTTTGAAATATTCCACTGCAGTACTTGTTCATGTTTGCCTTTATTCGGCCAATTAGGTCGAAAATTGTGGTTAATTTACCGAACAAGACGCTAATAAAATCTGAATACACACAGCCTTCTAATGTGCCTCATGCCGGTTGTGATTTTTTTAATACAAACAACAGGCGCAGTGAGTTTTAACTCCGATTTTTTAAAAAAAGTCCGCCGTGGGCTATTGATACAAAACTATCAATAAAGCGATTAAGTTAAAACGTAGCTTTTTAAAAAGATACAGACATTTTCTAGCAAATCCCCAAGAAATAATATTTGATACAATAAAAATATGTTATTTTACATATATATATATAGAAAATTATAATTTTGAAAATATTAAATTGTATGTATATATTTTCAATAGATGTCAAAAATTTACTACCAAGCTTAATTTATATCCAGTCTTACCAAATTGGCTACTCTGAGCTTATGGGGATGACAGTAATACTAGCTGGTACTTAGAGCATCAGAGTTCAATTGTAATTTACAATATAGTATAAGTAATTGATGAAATACCGACCACTTTCTATAAACGTATCTTTAGTTGCCATTTACATGAAAGGCATATAAAATTATTTTAATATTTTTCTCAGTAATTTATGTTATTATCAGCAGAATTTTTCAGTTTAGTGTAACTATTTATACAAAAATAATTACATATTAATAATATGGGGTTTAACTTTGTAACAACTTTACATAAAAGGATTATACATATTAATAAAATAGGACTTACATATGATTTGAACTGCCGGGATTTCTTACCGGAAACAATTCAAAGAAATTACATCGCCCCTAGCCCTATAATACCAAGAAGGCAAATCTTCTGACAGATAGTTGATCATAAGGCAAAAGGTGTTGTTGCTCTGATTCTTTGCAGTATTTGGCCATGCTAAATATAATATATTCAACATGGTCGCTATGGCTGAACAAAGTGATTCGTCCGTTATGAGATTTGACTGGCAAATATACACTCGCCTGATTACACACTTTTCACAAATTCAAAAGTAAACAATGTTGATCTGTGTAATTACAAACCGAAAAGTCGATTAATAAATCGCAATAAAAAATAAGTGTTTGTTATTATTTAATTTGCAATTATCCACGCGTTTGCTACGGCCGTTGATCAATCGAATTGCATTAATTTCACGTGTGTTTAGCTTAATAACTAATGTACATCGTGAAATCGGATGTAATACCATGTGATTTGTCGAGGATAAAAAAAGTCTACCGCCGTGAGCTCGATACATTAAAGAAGAATCAAAGCAAATTGAAGTGAATAGAATTTTGATATAATCTAATCTAGCGTAATGTAATATATCCTTACTTGACCACATATATTAATCTATATTTTTTGCTACATGTAAAATAAAAAAAAGCAAAACGAAAATAATCAATATCCTAAATGTTTATGTATATAATCATAATTAAAATAACGATTATCTAATTAAATAACGGTAAAATTGGGATAAATTATTTATTAAGCTTTTTTTATTTATTTTAAAGAAAAATAAAATTTAAAACTTTGAGTTACCCGTCATAGCAAGGTAAGGCTTCATAAAAAAAATTATGGCTTAAAATATACTAAATAACATAACATAATTTATATAAATAACATTTAAACTGTACGTGAAGTACTTGATTAATTTCTACTTTTTTGTGTTAAACGAAACTAGAATTTAAATTGTTAACACAAAAAACTTACTTATCACCGAAAATATTCACAAAGCTAATAAACGTGTCATTAGATAAAAAAAAAAAACACTTATCTATGTTAAAAGCTTTTCAAAAAATATGTGTTAAACAATATGTTTATTTTTATTAGGCACAATTTTCTACCTACCTGGTTCATGGTAAGATTGTCGGTGCCGTTTATTCGATTCATACATAAAATCGCGGTTCTCTATTGTAAAAAAAAAATGACAATTACAGTCCAAACCAGGAATTCTATTGTGACTGTAAAAGCATACTCTCCAAGACAGCTATAAATTACAACTAATTCTTTTATCAGCAAAAAATGGGAAAAACTTTACGACGGTATCAGAACGAATGAGCCGCGAGATATCTGAATAAGTTTTATAGGATTTTACGGTTTTTGTACTTCGTGCACTCAATTTTTACATGTCGTAAAATAAGAATCGTTAAAATATAAATAGATATTCCATTAAAGAATACAACGGCACTGTGAAAGCACACAGTGCTCGCGGCACATCTGTTGTGATGCTAATTCTGCGACGCAATAATACTTTGTTTTGAATGCGTCCCTGCGTCAACACGAGATTATCCCCATCTCAGAAGCGAGCTGTCAATCAGAAGCACTCTTAAATAAATTAAATTATGCATTAAATAAACATGAAATATACAGTACTTCATATTTTATATTGGTTTATTTGCCATTTTAAATATAATCACATTTTTTTATCTGGTCTATGTCAGCACGCTCTATATATTAAGATGAATCAATTTCCGGTTTGTTTTGATTTTGTTGCTGCACAGTGCGTGAGATTGCAGTAACAAATTATTTTTTGTTTTACTGACTTAAACCATGAAAACATACGTGTTATATAAACCACGAAAACATAATGTTTTTTTGTTACTTTTTTGATCTTAGGATGTATTGTCCAATCGACTAAAAAATAATAAACTAAAATATTTTTCACATTTTTGATTCAGTTTTACAATAAGTAGCGCTTTATGAAAAGCGTATAAGTAATCCGACAGCACTTTATCTATTTTTAATTTAAAAGAACAATACCATTAACTGTTCTTACGTGTAAATACGTGCATATTAAAGCTACATTATAATTTCACTGTAGCGCTTGTAGATTCTGATGAAAAATTCTTATATACATGACGTTGAGGCTATTAAGTAATATGGTTGCATAGTTATATATTGATAACAATTATATGTTTTTAAAGCAACACGTATTGTTTAATTTTAGTTCAATGAATACCAAAGTTTGCTTGTTTCGTGTCCAGTTCGCATCTTACAAATTCTCAACAATAGTCTATTATAATTATATTCAAAACAAATTGTGTTGTTCATTGCAATACACCGGCTTTGGACCTCTCGGGGCCATAAATAAAAGATCGCAAGTCGCTGTGGCGAGTGGACGCAGGCTTCGGCTAGGAAACTGTGCTAGTGATTTAGTATTTGACAACAATGCTGAGCAAACAGCCGTGTTTCACACGAGCGATGCTTTTTACAAGATAAACTGTCGAACCGCCGACCAGGTCCACCGGCTGAACTACTTCCTGTTAATTAACAGTTCTGAGTTATCGGCAAATAAAAAATAACCAAGTATCTAAAATTTAAATATATTACATTAGATTATCAAAGACAACGGTTTTCTATTAGCTCTTTGAGACTTTGTGAAGCAATGTGTCTTAAATACCACCATAAACGCGAAGTTTATTTACGTATATCATGGGTAAATCAGACGTTCACGTTAACAATAAATAACACATACTCTCAACGAGCTTATAACTTATATCAAAAAATGAACTATTTATATCTGCTTTGGTAAGGTTAGGTACAAATATTGAATAATATCATAAATATAAATGCCCTAGATATAAAGGGGCAAAAAAATACTACGAGGGTAACCAACAACTTCTTTTTAGTTGTGGCACTAACAAAAGTTACGATGGCCGTATTTTTTGTCAATTAATAAAACATATATAATTTAAATCACTATGAATTATTGAACTATAATGATCACCTTATTAGTAACTAAACGCCAGGCCATAACAAAAACCTGGATCCAGATCAAATGTACAGAAAACACCTCCCAAAAAAAAAACTTGAAGTATTAATTACAATAACCACCTATATAATATATTACCACCTGCCCGGTAACTTATCTATCATTACAGCAAGAATATCTCAATTATTAACACCTGATCCATTTCACAGTTTCTCATCTCTGATCGATCAAGAACATAATAGGTAAGTATGTGTAATATACGTCCAACCGCAGGTATAACTCGAGGCTCCACATTATAAAGCGCGATATATCTCGTGCGTTCAAAAAACTGCAGTGAGTTTCGTCCCGCGGGGCGTATAATTCATTCAAACTTAATCCATACTTCAAAATCGCGGCTCAATACATTAACCCTTCTTGGGACTCAGACATTTTTGACTAAAAATTTAACCTATGATATAATTTCTTGATATGAAGCATGTATAATATTTACCATCATCCATGGCTCTAAGCCCGTGGTGAATTCTGGTTTCCTTCCGGCAAATACAACTTGCATAACACTGCTGTGCTCTTATTAATATCACCCAAAGAACGGCAGTTCATCGCTACAGCATTTAGTTACATTATCTTTGATATATCTCCAAATCATAAAGCAAAAAATAATTCTGATATATAAAACAGTTAAATTAACCAAAATGGTTTATTATTTATATAAATATTTAAACTCATTTAAACGTATTCATTTTTGAAATGTACGTATTTTAGTTCAGTATTACTCATTTTAAACTTAGATCTGAAAATTTTAAAGGCAATATTATTCTTTAAAGGGTTAAACTGACAGAAAAAAGGCTTCGAATTTTTCGCATAATATAAAGCAACAAATGGACGCCTCGGGCGAGGCGCGAGCTCGAAAATACGAAGAATCGAAGCCGAATTGCTTCTTTAAAAAATAGGCCTTCTTGTCAACTCAGAAATACTCGCGTATGGGTATACTTATTCAACAGTACAACACCGAGTATATTCACCCTTTGAAAATACAAAAACTGAAGGGGGAAGAGCGATCTAAAAGCAAAAAGGCTTATAGCTTTAACTGCTGGTATGATGTTAGGGTGTTGTTGAAAATCTTATGAATTCGTTGTGCGTTTACACAGGGATGAGTAAGTTAGAATGAATATGTTATTGTTGACTGTATACTTGTTGAATAGGGCCCTTAGCTATTACAAGAACTCATGCACCCTGGTAATTTTAATAATTTCTGATTTTTATTTCATGCTCACACATTACCTATGCATGATTATACGACCCCGATAAAGTTTATATATGTTAAAATGCATAAGAGATAATATGCAAAGTGGCCTGTTGGATAATTGCTTTTTGAATCTGATTTCACAGTAAACTGAGCTTTGAGATTTATTTAAATAATTTGCAGTAGCTAGAAAAGTATTGACTTATTACAGAACAGGTAAATATCAGAGTAAAACGCCGAAATTACGAAGACGATTATCGCAGTCGTAGAGCAGTAAAATATAATGTAGCTATATATCTAAAGCTACCATTTTTTCAGTTACATTATGACATGAAAGCTCTGATATATCTGAAAATAATAATGTTTATTTATTTTCATTACTTAGTATAAATAGTTTATATTCTAACGATAAATCTAGAATCTCTATCCATGATATCCTGTCAAGTGCAAATAGAACAAATTGATGACCCAACTCCTGTCCCGGTCGCAGGCCCTCTGCCTGTGCTATTATTCATGTATTGATCCAATTAAGAGAGAGATACCATCAGGTGGACAGCTCTACAAATGGACTTTTGCTTTTCGTTTCCTTAATTACCATGAGGAATGGCAATCCTGTCAGCTCCACAGTCAACATGTAAAATATTTCAGTTCAAATGTAATATGTTTTATTTTTGAGAGGTACATTTTTACTATCTACGTCATCCGAATTAAAAAACATAAAATAGGGATTGTTTAATTAAAATTTAATTATAAATATTAAAAAAATAAATGATATGATTTATTTATTTATTAACGCATTTTCACGTGTAAATTTAAATCCAGTCACTCAGCTCAAATTATTTTTAATGCATTTTTAAGATATTTACTGTTTTGAACTGCACGCCACTGATTCATAATATCTCTTACATAAATTATTAAGCGGCGATTTACGTGATTTCACCAAAAAAAAAAAATCGAACGATACGTGTAGCGACTAAAACTAATTATCTCGCACGAGATCCTTCAACTTGATTACAAAATAAATATCCTACCTTTCGAAGGTAATACATCTCAGCGAACAAATTAATTGTATGAAATATAAATCGGGGGCCGAGGATCGTGATCGTATACGTACCAAAATTTAAATATCCCACAAGGTTTAATTAAATGTTACATTTAACACTTAGTCACTTAAAAAATATCACATCCAAACGCTTTTTTATTCAACTGGGCGATCGTTAAGATAAATAAAACATATCTTCATTGCATAAATAAAATAATTATAAAAATAAAAATTCGCACATTTTTTTTCTATTTTCTATTGTAGCATTAATTAAAGAGTTGAGCGCACTTAGAATGATTTGGAATTCACCAGTTAGAACGTTTTCGATCTAGAAAGTTCTTAGTCAAGAATTGGTCAAGGCCTTTTAAATTATTAAGGATAGTTGATATTATAAAAATATTATACATTTTTAAAAGGCTGTTAAATGTGTCATATGGTTTGCAAAAAGTACTATTCGCTGATTGGTCATTTTAGAAGAGTTAGTAAATGTTATGCTATTTTTTTTAACAAAACTTACATATTAAAAATCAAGTTTATTTATCTATGACAAGTGCTTTTTCGTGTGCGATTTGTAATTCTTAATACCCCGCTTTACGCGAGGGATACGTTCCGGAAAAAATCGCGTTAAGAGAAATTCGCGAATATCGGGGTTTACGATTAAACATACATACAAAGTCAAAACTTAATACAAAAAATTACGAATCATTTTAATAAATCGCTTTACTTCTAAGAACACTTTATGCAGTATTACATGCTATTTTTACTGAAAAATACATCTATTGTCTTTTGGGAAGCGTTTCTTTTACGTTCTTGTAAAATACGTTCATAACACCCAACGCTGTTTTTAATTGTTAAGAGAAGTCAATGACTACATTATGTTCATACAAATTCATAAAATAAGAAATTCGCGTAATGCGAGGCATTTTAACGCGAAATTTGAAATTCGCGTTATAGTGAAACCGCGCATAACGGGGTCGCGTAAAGCGGGGTATTACTGTATTCAATTTTTTAGATACGTGAGTGTGTGTGTGTGCAAATGTAACGGCCGTTTGTCCCTAGAGCTTATAATAAAATTGTCATTTATGCGGTTTTTCCGTAGCGAGCGATCGGCTGATCAGTCGCCCACGCAGGTAATTGAGAGAGGATCATTAGCGAGCGCCCACGCCGCGCTCCAGCGGCCGCCGATAAATCTACCTGTCATTTGACTTTTTCTTAATTGGGAATATTACACGGCCACTTCCTCGCCGCGTGACAGTGACAAAACAAAATCCGCTCCTTTTATACGAAAAGAAGGCCTTAATAAATGGTATTATGCCGCCTTTACATCGATTACATGCGCGATAACGTTTCCCGTACGCGACGGCAGCGTGTACGCACTCGGTCCAGATGCTGGAGATTTCGGCGATTTATTGTGCGTTGAGAAATCGCCGCTGCGATGACTTAATGTTAATGAATATCACCTTTACTTCTGGCTCTTGGAATCTGTTGTACGCTAAATGAAAGCTACGGTGATCTTTAAATGTACAAGCATGTCCAGACTTACCGATCGGCATGTCGTGGTATTAATCAGTAGCAGAAAAGCTCGGAAGCCGAGTTTAACTTATTCATAAATCAGCCAGTAAGCACTTTTAATTGCCAACCAGCTAGTTTAAATGTTATGAACAATATGTAAAGAGCATATCTTTGCTCAAGTATTTTTTTTTATTGATGTATTGTACGAAGTTAATAATATAATTAAACCGCGAATCACCTAGCAATTATTAATTTAATCGTGTATAAATATATGACATGTTTACTTGATGAGTGATTTTACTTTCTCACGATGTTCATGAAGTAACTGATGCTTGTAATATACATACAAGAAATATCGCCCTGCATTGATGTGGTCTACCTTTATCTATGATAAATTGATCAAATTACTGTTAAGTTATCGCGAGAATCAGTCCATTATATTTTCAAAAAAGTCAAGGAGTAGTAGTTAAAATTAATTGTTTATGATTTGTCCTTTATTGTGGTCGGAATTTCGTGGGCATTAATCATCACCAAAATTTATTAACTCGAGAAGGATACCGAGTAATTTATCGCATTTGAAATTTCACGGGAAAAAACACAGGGGATATTCATCAAACGGGAGGCGTTGCTATGAGTAATACATCAACCAAATAAAATATGCGAAAAATAATTAAAAGTTACCAACGCAACTGCTTGCGTACGAGCGCGGACTAGGCGGCCGAGGACCTTCAAAAGCTGCTACAATTATTTGAGCCGAGTCCTGGCCGGGTGTTGCGATCCTGGCATATTGGTTTTCAGGCCCCGGACTCCTTGCCACTTTCTGTGTGAATATGCGACGCGTTATTACACGTATGATTTATACCGATTCACCTTGCGGTATGATTTGCATATAGATAGCTCGATTATCAGTACCAGCATCGTCCGGGGAGGAAGCGCCTAGTTTATCTCTTATTTTGTACCGAGAATCACGGGCAATTTCGCGCATAGCTATTCAAAATGGAGACGATGCAAACGATGTTGATATTGATAATTCGAAAAGGCGACTTTTTAAAACGTGTTTGTTATCGTTGAGGGCGATTGCGGCGGACGCGACGAAGAGTAAATTCGGTTTCACTTTTAAAAAGCTTCCGAGCGATTGCAAAAGCTGCGCGGTGAAAGTTGCGACCGTTTCGCATAACGCGGGAATATCGGAGCACTGCATCGGTTACGTTTTCTTTTTCATTTTTTTTGTGTATCGTTTGCGTTTTACAACCTTGGTCGTTTTGTTGCATATCAGAGTTTGACGTCGCACTGCTCTCGAGGAAGTCCAGCGCGAATTTCGTCCGTGCATAATGGTGATTATGTACACCTGGTGGCTCTCGTCATTCGGAATTCAGCTTTCCACGACACTTCCCTCTGCCCGGTGCCTCCTGGAGCGAGGCCAATCGCGTTACCTCAGTGACGTGTGTCTGCCGCGGCCGCGACTGAGGAGAAGTGATTTCACACTTTAAACATCCACTCCTAGACGCAGAGCACTCGCCGCAGCGTGGCAGGTGTCAAGGCGCACATCTTGATACCACGAAATTAAATATAAATTATTACATTTGAATAAATACGGGCGGTTTTATGAATTATCAAAGGTTTTAAATGTAAGTGGCGTATATTGTACCTACACACTTCTTGAGCAACCAAACAAGAAATCGTGGTATGAATACTTGTAAATTAGAATATTTTACGAGTTATGGCATATTTATAACTTTCTGTTGGAATATATAGATAAATACGAAGTTCCTTCCTTTAGCATGTCTGTTGACCTACGGTGCCTTCAATTTATTGTTACAGGCAATAGAAGTCCTCGTAAATCGTCGTAACAAAACATTTACCGAGGCAAACGACATCCACAGAGTAAAGCAGAATCTATGCAGGCACTGAAACCAATAGAGGCTTGTTAGGACAGACCTGGCTTTTATCTTATCTGACGTCCGCCTGGATTGTTGGCTAAAATATATTTTTTTAATTAATTAGTAATGCAGAATGCTAAATGTGTAATTTATATACAGATTTATTCGTATTTAATTTCAAAATCAAAGACGGTCGGCCATTGCAAGCAGAGTGCTCGGCTTGGGGCGTTTGACGAATGGGCTCGATCGTCGGTACATCGAAATCGCTCCGACGGTCACAAATGACGCCCCATGCATCAGCGGCGGAAGCCCACTGCGGAGGATCCTACGCACTCTGCCAGAGAGGAATTTAAGTAACGGTTCGCGGACACCGGCCGCTTATTATTCAGGGATACATTCTTGGCTACTTACATGCAAATTGAGTCTCCGGGCGATCCTTTCCAATAAAAACGCACGCAAACTTAATGGAGATTTCATTAAAAATCTATGTCATCATTACCGCCGCCGATGGACGGCGATAAACGTAATGGGGCTGCCGAGGCTCCGGCAGACGCGGGGGTGCTCCTCAGGGCAATGATAATAATAACCTGGACGCTATCGCAGACTTATCAATTTTAGCTGAGCCCTTCGTATCGTATCGGTTTTACATGAGCAATAATTTGCGGCCTGCGTGAGTCGTGCGACAGACGCGGGTTATTAAATAATAAAGCTTGATTGAAAGCTTTGAAAGTCAATAGTAATTTGTGATTTGGTTAATTTATCAACTACTTGTAGTAGTAAATTATGATAACAGTCGTAAGTGATATATAATATGGGTGATTTCAAGAACACCCAGGAGTTGCACAGGTTTGCTTATTCAGAACACGTCTTTACTGCTAGCTTGATTGCAATCAAATAGTTCAGATTTTATTTAATAAAATACTGCTTCTTTTGAAGATTTTTATTTTATATAGTAATTATCCATTATAAATATACACCTTGTATTATGGCAAAAGTCTTATGTAACAGAAAGTAAAATACATTTGGTTATTATATTAAAACTTAAGGTTAAAAAAAACATGTTTTATCTTAAGCCAGTTCTTTTAAAAATTATAGTAATGATCTGAACATTAACACCTCGGAGAAAGCATATCAACAATTTTTTTGATATTCACGTTCATTTATATTACTTGTACTTAAAAAAAACTAAAGTCAAAATTAGTAAATATTATGTTTACGAATATATTTTGCAAGTTGTTAGTGTAAGTTTTATTAAAACCAAAGCATTCAGAGATAAAAGTTTCAATGCATGTGCAATCAATCATCTTGCAACTGCGCCTTATTGATGCATTCTTAATAACGAACTGCGTTCCAACGCAAAACAAAATTAATGGCCATTCACCGACTCAGACATCCTTCTTAAATATTGTTCACGTCAACAGGTAATGAATAAATAATAATCAATTAATGATGACGAAAGCCCACAGGTGCGGGGATCGGATAGCGCGGGGCGTTTAGCATATCGGAGGGCATTACGGCGATCGGTGCGATATCAAATTAGACAGAAGGAGATTGGTTTTGAGAAATGCCGGTCCATCTAGATAAGATCTCCAGTTCACCGCAGCACCAGCGGGGCCCCAAGCCGAGCCGCTGCTGTGGGCCCCCTTAGGCAGTTAATCATCCCACACAATAGACGCTTTTTTAATGGCGGTATCTGGGTTTGATTCCCGACCGCCGAGCCGTGCGGACGAGTAACGCTCCTTGATATATTTTTTGAATTTTATTCTCAATTTGTACGGACTGGTTTAACTTGCAATAACGCATAGCAAGAACGTTGCGATTATTTTTGTATGCGAGCGTTTTGGCCTTTCAAGAGATTACGATTAAAGGCACGGACTCAAAGCTCATAAAACAAATATATTTAATATTTTTGTTTTATGTTTTATAAACATCTGTTTGATAATGCCACAAAATATAAAAAATGGAATTCCATCGAGTGCTCTCTGTCAAAAATATTGAATTTCTTACAAATATATTTGTGAAAATAAAGCAATGGTCTTTTTGATTATATTATTTTAATAACTTATATGCATAAAATAATATAAATTAAGCGTTTCAAATTCAGGTTTAGTTTTTTTTTTAATTTAAAGATTGACTGTTATTCATCCACAAGCTGGAGTTAAGTACGATTTGATGCGGTAGATGTGCTTGCTTCCTTATAAGTCGTCATAATTCATAAACTTTATGTTAATATTATTTATATCGGGATAGCAAAAGCGATGTTTGAAAGCTGAAATGAAAGCCAAGACATTGTGTAACAAGAAAGATTTTAGCAAAATTTTAAATTAAAAACTGAATGGACATTTCACGGACCGGCTATTTTTTTTATATATAAAAGCTCAGAAAGCTGTGAAGCGTGACTCGCCATATCGCTGGCAATCAGTGGCGTCTTGTGATGTCAGATAATTTCATTTAAGATCGACAATTAGTTGCGGCCTTTATAATTTATAAGCTGCCTGGTGGCTACCTGTTTAAAACTAAAAAAAACCTGAAACAAATGTAAAAATAAACTACAGACATGAATAGTTATAGGTATTTAAAACGAAATTACCATTTATTTTTACTAACTTCATAAACTACAAAATTACTGACTACCTTTTAAAACTACATTTTATATAAACATGAATTTTTTTGATATACTATAAAAATGAATATTTTGTGTAAATTTTCACGTAAATATTATTATTATAAAAATAGATAATAAAAAAAACGTGATTCCTTTTGTTAAATTAAAAAATGCTGATGGAAAAAAATAATGGTTTTTGCACATAGGTTTTTTGTACTAAGCTATCTTATACTGCCGTTAAACGTACCTGTAATAAGGAAAATAAATACAACTACACGGTCTTTTATTTGCAGTAATTGAGATTGTAAAAATATTAACATGCCCTATGATTACTGCCTTAATATTTTTTAACTGTTTAAAACGAACAGATAGTACAGAATGCAGCGAGCTACATATGCAATTATAAATTGAAAAAAATATTACTCCGAATGTTCGTAAAAACACAGCCAATGTAAGCGAAACAAACAAAACTGTATATAAAAAAATATATAGCCAGTAATATCATGGATTTTGCTCGTGATAACCTGTACAGCCAGGCACTAATTTGCAAAATGATGCGTATAATTTGGGAAGTATTAATTCAATCAAGCCGGAATAACACGGTGGTTCTGATTGGACACAGCGGGGTATGTGCCGAGTTGGACTCGTACGTGGATCATATAATAACACAGTGAATTAACCGCTACGTTAGATATACTAATTTTAATGTCAGGCTTTGCTTTGTTAGGCATTTAGTCAAGGATAACGCAAATAAATTCTAACTACATAAAATAATATCAAACAAAAAAAATCACATTAAAATTTAACGGAGTCTTGCGCTATATATAAAATAAAACAACAGATTCTTTGCAATACACATTTATCAAGATTTGAATATTTTATTAATCGTATTATAATTTAAAAATAAAAGATTTGCAAATAAGACATCGGAGTCCATTTAAAATTGATATCTTGATAATTTCACTTTCAAAAATATAAATGCAGCGTATATTTGCACTCTGAAAGTGATCGCTTTGAAACAATCCGTGTATTGTGATTAGAAAATGTTACTGTTACAGTGAATATTAATAGCAACGAAAGAATACGATTCTTATTGAAGTGCGGTTTGCAAATCGATTTGGAAACAATCATAAAAAAAATGTGTAACAATTCACAATCACCTGATTAGCATTTCAGATATAACGAACAACGGTTACTTTATCAATTGAAATCAAATAAATCAGATTGAACATTGTCTAAGTGCTACATTATGCTAGAGTGTAAATCGTTTTATATTTTACTCACCGTCGAAGATTGACCTCTATGGGCAGTGCATTTTTTTACTTAACCATCTGAGATTGTGATTCTCTTACCTGTAACAAGTATAAAAGAGAAATTAGTAATATTGATAGCACGAAATACCATAAATTATATTTTATGAGGTTTTCGTTTATAAAAAAGCTACCGTTTGAAATAATGTAGAATAAAATTGTTTTAAGTGTTAACATGTATAATCCATTACTACTACATCAAAACACATATCTTGTAGTATTAGTGTATATGAAATCTGTATCAATGTGTATATCTTATATCTTATTGCCTATAAGTTTCTAATCGTATATATATAAGTTTATAAAACACCATAACTAAAAAACACCTAATGAGCGTTTTGTTTGAAAAAAAAATCCTCATTAAAAACAATACAATCGTTTATAACAGTATCACGGACGTATGCACAATAAACAACTTAAATCCGTTTATAATCATAGTTATTCAAAAATTCAAAAGTGCCATAAAGGCCGCGAGCGCATAGATAAACCCACACCATAAACAATAAAAATATATGACCTGAAGTCTCTCGGGTTCACTGGCAGTAAACACTCGCCTTACTGGAGCAGGCCCTGGGGTCGTGCGGATATTGAATTCGGCCATTACCACGCTGTGCCCGAAGTGACCAAGCTTTCCAATCCGTAATTGGACAGGTAACAGAAACCAACTATATAAAAGAAGCTTGCATAGTCCATCGTTTCATTGCCATGTCACAAATACGTTGGTCAATATCGCTATGCACAGTAAAAAGTTTTAACAGGTTGTGATAAGTCGTTTGTAGATACCATAATAATTAAGACCGACAAACTATTATTTTATCCAAATCATCGCAGTCTTAGGAATAAGAGGTGAATTCGAAATTATCAAAAAAAAACTTAGCATGACATTCTATGATAAGTATTGATAAGATTGTGTCTCGTTTATAAAAACACATGGTCATCACAGTTATGACCCTCTTCTCCGTGTGCCCAACGGACGCTGGAAGGTACGGAGATTCTGATCGTCCGACTTCAAAGTATATTTTTCAAAATAATTTTTATGGCGATGCCTTGATGAGGAATCGTATACTTATTGTGTTAAGAAATCTGTTTGCTTTTTATTAGCGGGGCCGCCTAATCGGTTTATTGGTATGAACTATTTTCCGAAATACTTTAAGTATTTTGAAAATCGTTTCACAACTTTTTTTACTGTGCATAATTATGGTGTATTAGCCAATTGTGATTTGATTGAGGGTGTATTGCATAGTTTGATTTTTTAAGTTTCGTTTGACTTGCAATCACTGTATTGCACGAGAAAATATTGTCATATGTTATATTTGTAACGACAGATGTGATAGTTGGGGCATTATAAAGGAATTTTTTTTAATGTATTATTTACTAAAACATGTGTTTTGTTCCTAAATGCTCCATACTGCAAACGAAAGAACAGGGGATGTCTTTCATACATTTGTCATTAGAAGACTATCTATGTATGAAGTTAAGTTTTTTTTTTAACTTGGACGTTTTCTGTAGCCCTCTCCACCCTCTTCCCCTTGTGGCCGATGCATTTGATCGGAAGTTTGCTTAGCCTCTGATCCCTCGTCCCAGCTGGGAGGTATCGGAGGCACGATCATCCCACTGAGGGACGACTTCCCCCGCCGCCCGCCAGCCTGCTACTGAAGCCTTCAGAGCGAGGCCGCCGCAGGCAACATGTGCGCGCAACTAGATATTTCAAATAGATACTATAATTAAATTTTTAAAAAATATTAAAAGACGCCCTAAAAATAATTTTTAAAAACTTTATCAAAATCAGAAATAAATTTTTTAAAAGAATCACATAGAGAAACCCTAAATATATTTTTATACACACGGAGAAGTAAAGTCGATTGTTCACCAGTATGATGTAACGGAAAAGCGGGAATTATTTGTAGGCCAAATTTGAATTTCTAAAATAAACATAGCAATCAATTTTAGTGCCGCTGAAAAGTAGTTAGAAAATTCGCATGCACGTTGAACTTGTACGATTTGTGCCGGCACGACCGGATGTGACGGATTGAAGACGCGTGAAGGTCAAATACGTGATGGAGGTGTGTCGGGCTGCCTTCATTTCCGGCTACTTCTGTGTGCTTAATATAAGTTATCATTTCTAATTACAAACTACGCTATTTAGTTAGTTATACTACGTTATTATGCATTTTATATCTTTGGACTATCTAATGGACTGTAAAATTTATCTATTTGAACTTTAATTATTTTAATATTAACATGATAGTATATATATCATAAATTATTATATATAAATATAGTCTATGATATGAGGATATATTTGCAACGCCGTTAAAATGTAACAGATCACTTGACTGACTTCTTACCGGATTCAGAGACGACCATTAGTTTTTTTAGAACTAAATTGAAGGCGTAGATTTAATACTGGAAGTACTTTGGATTAAATTAAAAAAAACCGGGCTTTCAGAAGGAAATGTTTTTCTGTAATTTAAATTTAAAAAAAATATATTTTACTTAAATTTAATTAAAATGAAAGCTTGCATGACTACAAAAGACTATTATTGTATAGCATATTGCGTTTATTCTATACAGTAGTCATTTGAGTTTTGACTAAAAGAGTAATCAGTATAATAATGTTGTGGAGACTGATAATATATTATAATTAGTAGAATATTTAAAAGAGGCCTGCTAAATTATTTTATTATTAAAATATTGAAACATAAAAAATATATAGAGTGGTATTTTACTTTAGTTTAATTTCTCAATCTGCCAGTAAATTACGTCAGTACACCAATGAGCTCTTCTGAAAGCTTTATCTAAACGACGTTAATAACACAATTCCATTACGGCCTCTATTACATTTACCATAGGCCTTAGATATAAGTTATAGCAGCCTCGGAGCATCATAAACAAGGAAGCGGCTTCCATTGCCTCCGATATCTCTGGTTGGCTCTCGGGGCGGAAATATCTCACGAGAGATGAAAAATACGACGCTTTCCGCGCCAGCATCAGGCCTGCGGGCTGAAGACTGCAAAAGGCATCACCACCATAATTATGATTACCTAATTCCTGAAAATTACCCTAAGAAGTGTTGAGCGACTGTTGTTACTGAACTTATTTTTTTAGTGCGTACTTTTCCATACACCACTTAATATTTGATACTGCAAGATGAGGATTTCTAAATTTCTCAAAACTTATAAATGATATACCTAACCGGTATTTTATTCAAATTTTAATCATTTTTAGTGTTGAGAGTATCTGGAGGTAATATTCAACAACGCAATTAAAAAATATATATTTTTTAAAAATTGAATTGGTCCAATATCTAAGCCATGTTTGGACAAATAATTTTACTAATTTTTTTTTTGAAAATTATTATTTCAGTGCTGAAGCTGAAACGCAGGATAAAAAATGCCAAATAGGTATAATTTGTATTTACTCATTGAAATGAAGATAATGAAAATAATTTTATTCGATGTGATTGTAAAATGTTGGGGCTTTAAAAAAAACACATCATTAACTAATACAATATTTATTAATACTTCGTATTTTACCTGCGTTTTCATAGAATCGTGGCTGTGCTTAAGAATAAGTTTTTTTTTTCACATTGGTGTTTCATATTTCACATATGCGTCACATTTTTGGCACATCATATACTTCTACGAGATACATAATCTTTGAATACACGAGAAAAGGATATACGAGTTAACTTAATTAAAAAATCATACGAGCCAATAAAGCTAACTGGTACTTTCACGGATTATTATAGTTTTAGCACAGTACTGGGAGTGAGTGCCTCGTGTCTGATGACGCGAGAAGATAATACTAAATAAATTAAAACCTTTCGCTCATAAAACAAACTGTTAATTGAATAACGATGATTCGCATTTCACATGGGTGCGCCGTGTTTTTTGCACTGTACGAGAAGGAATTTCAGTACGAGAAGAGATGCAACAAACAAAAAAAAACAAAACATGATTTTTTTGAATAGATATATCTATTTAAAGCCATTTATATTTGTTTTATAAAATAAGTGCTTCATATTGTTTCATAAATATATTTTTTTCCAAATCGATAAAACTCGTACAATCAAGATTATCAAGGATTGATGTTACGTAACAATAATCAACAGAAATGTGCAGGTTAATCGTTGCACCATCAATCAATTTTCACTGCTGTAATTTATATCAGATATATCAATCAAAGCGGCGTAATTTAATGTTCATTAATTATAATAATTATTAAGTGTTTTTTTCTTTTACTACGCACACGCAAGGTTGTGTCCGACTGTGGCGGCCAGCTTCTACCCGCCGTGTAGAGATGTCGCCCGCGGCTCTAACGGTGGCCGAGCCGCTCTGACCGGAGGCATAACTTTGTTCTGACGTCAATCTGGACGTGCGCAGGTACCTACTGAGCTTCTAAGCAGGAACAACCACGCCTAAGGTGGTATACAACTTCGATATCATTCTCCTACGCCAAAACACATTCACAATGCACGAAATATATATAACATGTCCACAAATCACAGTATATGAGAAAGTTAACTCAAAATCATGGGTGGCCAACCTTTTTCAGAAATGAGATTTCCTACTTGGCTACTTCCATATATATGATACGAACTACGCTCAATGGAATATTCTATGGGTGGTTTTATATACAATTAAAAAAAAATGTTTGCATATGCTCTAAATCTACTACGTACATTGCATGCACACTTATTCCTAACAGCGGGGTCAATTTGACCCCTCAAGAAAATATTGTATTCATTCTTTTAAGCCTGGACAGTTTTATATTATAAATATGAGAAAGAAAGAGTCAAGCAGCAATACCACGAAAAAATTATTATACCTATCATAAGTCATATTATCTCGAGGGGTCGAATTGACTCCTTGTACCATTTTACCGATCATAAACAGAATTTGATGGCGATACAAAAGCGTTTAAATGTGAAATTTTGAAAATGAATCAAAATAACATCCCGGCCGTAGGTTTAGTGTTAAATATTTTGGGTAAAACTAATTTTGTGTATCTCGCCTGTATTATTAACATCGTGGTTTTTCAGAGTGATGATTGAGGAAAAAGATGAAAACCACGATATTCAAGGTAAAAAAAATTACATTGACACGATTCAATGTCTTTCAAAAGCCATACAATTATTATATTGGTGGCAAGTCTATATTGCCATAACATCGCACTTTTGCCAAAAGAAGTGAATAATAACATATAAAATACCAAAAAAGTATTTCAGTACAAACTAGACGTTCATAAATACTCTTTACACATACCAGGAATTTTCTGAATCGTCGTGTACCAAAATAATAAACGCCAGCCTTAATGAAAAGAACATCTCGAACTTTTAATGTTTTGTTTACGTTTACTAATAAAAAAAGCATTTTAATTTTATAAAGCACTTGATTGGTATTTTTTATTCAATAATCAATATTTCTCGATTATTACATGACATTATTATTTTTTAAGAGACAGACTAAAAATGAATTTATCTGCCATATTTGTCTCTTAAATTGTTGGCTTCGTATTGGCAACACTGTAGCAAGGTTGTGATAATAAAAATCAAGAATGTTTCGGAAACAAAATTCTTTGAAGTATTCAAAACAGGTTTTGTAAATGATTTGATTTGCTTTCTTAATGACCCAATTTGCGATAAGTAAAAATAAAATTTCCAAGACCTTAGGTTCAGAAGGATATTAGCCCTCAATACCGAGGACAAGCCAGATAAAAATTAAAGTAGCTTAAATAAGTTTCAGATAAATACATATTTTGTAAAAAAGTGTATTTATACATTAAACATTATAATAACAAATGCATGCATTCCATACAACCTTATATTCAGATACTTAATGCGTATCTAACTAAAGTATAAATATTTAAAATCAATGTTTCTCAATAAGCCAAAGATAAAACATTTAATTATTCTGATTTATTTGCATGCAAAGGTTTATTATACGAGTGTATACAGTATATAACTTAATTGGCTAACACCACGATAACCGTTAAGGTAGGTTAGAATCCACAGAGAGTGTGGCGAAAATTATATAGAAGATTTTCTTTACAATTAAAAGTCTGATTCGATAACATAAAATATATCGAATGCAAGGTTTTATATTTATCATACAATATATATGTCTGTAGTCCATATACCTATACGTACACTTAAAACACCCAAAAGAATATTAATTTTTCCTTTGAATTATCGTGTTGTCGGAGATATACGTAAAAAAATAATTTATGGCTTTTACGATGGCAAAAAAAAGTATGACACGACATTCAATGATTCGTTAAAAATACCAAATTTAGAATAAAATAATATTTATACCTTTTCCTAGCAAAGCACTGGTCATAAATATAATTTATTTATTATGCAAACAAAACTATGAGTTCGCAGCCATAAATAACAGCTATATAAAAATTTTCGAGAATTTAATTAGATAAAATAATATTTATAATTAGAAATAAATTTGAATGCCATTCTGAAATGTATACAATCAAAACTTATAAGATACTACGAATCTACGCAGTGAGATCTTATAAAAAATAAATGCATATTATATGTGATTTTTTAAGACATCCTGCGGTCAAAACGTTATAACTTAAGAAAAATCAAGAAAGTGGTTTAATTAAATCTTAAACATATTTAGTATCTTTGAGACTTTATAAAATTGAAAAATTAAAAATATAAATAATGACAACCTAAAGGAGGTATAAATTTATATAATAATGACCGAAATGTGAGACCAATTCAACATATATACAATAGACTTTTCAGCTGAGGCTTTCAAAGAAAGCGTAGCTGTGATGAAGACTTGAATAAACTTCACGTGTGTATTGAATAAAAATTTGGTATCTAATCTCGTGTCATTGTTTCCGCTTTATAGGAAACGGGGAAATTTATTCGGGGACATTTTAAAAAGTTCACCTGATTTACGAATCGTTAGCCTGCTCGGGCCGAGCGCTTAAAGCTCTCGACTGGTTTATGCAGACACCCGAGAGAGATTTACGCGCAAACAACGGTCTAAGGTTCTTTATACGCATGGGAACATTACAGATACTGGTTTCGGGAATGCAAATCAGGTGTTTTTCTGTGCCGTGAGCGGCTCAATCGGGTGTCATAAAAATTATTCCGACATGTGGAATTCTCTTCTCAGCAATCACCGCGGGTACTTGTATTTTTTATGTGTGATTATTTTTTTCGGTGGCTTTACACCTGCTGTAAAAAATAAGCAGATACTTAAGTTTATAGTCCATAACAATTCAACAGTTTTATAAATCGTTTATGTTTGTAATTTAATAGCTAGAACTGCGCATTATAATAGGATTCAATTTCAAGTGGTAAAAAATAACACAAACAAAACAATATTATTGTTATTATTAAGTTAATTAATTTAATGCAGTATATTAATACGTGACTTTGTTACTAACGTGTTTTTTTTTCAGGAACAATAACATGATCACGTTCAACGTATATAAACTTGCAAGAATTCGTGGACACAGGCTGTTTTTTCACCCAATATGTCATACCACCTTGCAAGAGACTTCATCTATTGGTTTAATTAATTTTAAATAGATTTTTTATTTGAATGCATATTTCAATTTGAGAATCAAAATTCATATAAAATACTGCAGCTTTATTTTTTATTGTAATGATTATAATGAAAGACTAAATATGTGATACTTCATAATTAAACAAATATGAATGCTTTAATCTAGATTATGACCGTTTTTAGAGTTTGATCTGACAAAGCCCTTGAAAAGCGTAAGAGCTAACATATAACAATAGTTACAATCTCCTAGTCAGATGGGTTGTTTAAGATTTATTTTTTACAAGGAATAATTCAAAAAATAATTATTTTATGTAAAAAAAATTGGATTAAAAAGAATGAGTTCAAATAAACAAAGGTAGCTGAAATTAACGCCTCTCTCTAACTCGTCCGAGTCATTTATCAAAACCAAGATTATACACCAACTGTACCGCGCTAAATAATAATTCCTACCGACCTAACAGGTTTGGATGATTTTAGAACAATAAATAAATCACACGACTCGTTCTCGGCCAGTAAATATTTCGACTGCGCTCAAACACCATATCCGGTGAAGTAAAATGGAGCGAATTTGGAGAGAAAGAGCGGCCGAGGCGGCCGCGTTTCCGTATTTCAGCTGGACCGGACACAATAACAGTTTGTTTCAGGCCCTTGGGCTTAACGAAAACGGCTTTTGGAGTTGATAAATGCAACGCCAGCAAACGAAGAAAATGAAGAATTTTTAAAGCCTTGTACTCGTTTCCAGGTTCTGATATTCTTGTCCGGCTTCGGGCGCTTTGCGATACGCTGAGCTTTTAAAGATGTTGGTTTTTGATAATGCCGATTCACGCACTGATAATGATATATCTAAGAGAAATAGCCGCTACTTTGCATGAATATTGAATTACCGGTAGAAATACATTGGAGCATATAAATTCAAGCTGATTCTTAATGGTGAAAAATAGCTGTTATTTTCAGTCGTGCTTCTACGAGTCTGAAAATTGTGAATGACTCGATTGATGCTTATACGCAATAATCCTCCGATATTTGAAAAACCCAAGCCGATGCTGATCGTGTTAATGCTATTTAGAAGCCTATCAATGATTTTCTCTTCTAGTTCCGGCATAATGTAAATTATAAAGATTGTGATAATGTTCTTGGAGTACCAGATTTATTTTTCTCTCTATCTCTCTCATGTATAAAGATTATCCTTTATCGACAAATTAATTTGATACATCATCTACGGTATATTTGCGTTTAACACCATATTTAAAAATAAATATTGTTATGTATACAAAAGTTTTAATTGTATTTTAATATACAAAAATAAGATTGAATATATCAATAGATAAATATGAGAATTGGCTGCGAGAACGAATTTATCTAAAGATCCTTCAAAAATTTTTCACGATATATTTTGTTTTTTATTCTTTATATCAAATAAGAAAATAAACATGGTTGACAATAAACATGAGATTGAAATTAAATTAAATTTTCAAATACTAAAAATATTAATTTTATGTTAAGACGTTTGTAAAAAATATGCGTTGTAATCTTGGAACATATGTAAATATTCATAATTAAATATTTTTCGGTAGCGATCATAATCTTATTTATGCTTTTTTTTTGTAAAAAATACTGCAATCGGTTTTTAATACATCTTCTAGCATATTTAAACATATTTGTAATTTTACTATTCAAAAATCAAATGCAAAAAAATGTTAATTACTAGAAACGTATCTTTAAGTGATTAGGTTACCAACAACACATTTATTCTTCTACGCTATAAAAAACAACGCGCGCCATTTTAGAAGCCAGAAATGTTGTGTTGATAACTTAAAAAAAAAAACTACATCAGGTAGAAGGTGAAGTAAAAAAAACGCGTAATTGGACAGGCGATTCGTCAAATAAACCACTGATTAGATTAATTGACTTTTAATTCCCGTGGTAACCAAAAATATACATTCAAATGAACCACATAGCTTCTACTAGCAAATTGGTGCATTTATAAAATAATTGACTTGTAAATAAATCAAAGACGCTTAACGTTCAAACGCTAAGATGTGATTGTTTGATAAGTGAAGTTGATTGATTCTGTTTGCTCGGAAATAAATAAACTTAGGCACTAATTAAAGTTAAATACTGTAAACTTTGAGTATCCGTCCGCTGGGGCTTAAATCTTTAACGGCAATATTTAATTCGAAACCATTAATTCTCTTCTAGTTTATCAGTAAGCACTCACTCGTCGTGGCCCAGTAGAACCTTCCTACCTAACAAATAAATTATTTCGTTACTTCCGGTAACAGGGGGATTAAAATGTCGGATACTACACCTACTAATAATAAATAATTAAAGCCCTTTGCAGCAATATTAATTATTTTTAAGAGTTAATAAATTAAAAAATCCAATTTCCTTATAATGCATACATCATTTAATTGCTTCATAGTTTTTTAACTATAAATCAGCAGTTAATATAATAAATCACTAAATAATTTAGATTTAGAAAAACTAATTATTTGTAATGAAGATTATGCTGATATACTATTATAGAATTTTCGGCATATTAAAATTACATTTTTCTCTATAGACGATAATAAAAAGTCATTATCAGTACAATTTTACGTAATCGATTCACACACGAATCGACGGGAAAAATCCGTTAAATTTCTTTTCGTAACACAGATAGGATTTAAGCCCGTGCTTCATTTTAATCAGCAACCATGTGTGCTAGAGATTTAACAGATGTCTGGAAATTTAAAAACGATAAAATTGCGAAAATCGAGAGGTCACAAATGAGGGAGTCTTCCACAGAACGTGCAAAGAGAAACACCTGACATTATTTGAGCATATTTTCAAAGCTTACTCCAGCTCTTGTCCAGAGAACAAAAGGAACGAAGTTGCGGAATTTTCACAAATGGCTGGAAGTCGGGAACCAGCCAAATTAGTAAGACTGACTCGGGACAAATTTATGTGCAGTGCAGTCACAAACTTCCTCTAAGGAGAAGCACAAGAAAAAGATTGACCAATTGTACAATATACATGTACATCGATCAAACGCAACATTTAAGCGTCTCGTAAAGAGTTTGATCAGAATCATGTTAACATAGCAATATTATTCACCAAGTATGGTCGCCTGTGTGTGTGGACATTTTTTTCAATAACTTCCATCATCTTTCTCTAAATAATAGTGGGACATAAAAATAAATATCTTTACATTATGTTCTTTTTGTAACTAATATCAGATGTACTACTTTGCGTGTAAATAGTGGAATTTCATATCAGGATCATCTAAAAGGAATTTCTTTTGAATGAGATTTCTAGAAACAAACTTTACATGGAATGACCCAAGTATACTTCACTGTTAAAAATAGATAAATGAATAGAAAATGTCTACCAATAGTGCCTATAGTTGACCCCGTGACCTGGCGGTCTCCACGGACTTGAACAGTGGCTCTCAATCAATTTCAATTACAGGGAGTAAATACATTGATATATGCAAAACGTAGGAGAAATGAAATAAAAATTACAATAAATTGAAAAGTAAAAAAAATAGAATGAAAAATTAATGGATTTTTGCCGTCGTTTCACGTGTATCGATTATGTTTATGCATAACAAGAATTATCTGGATTGAAACTTAACGATATCACAAACAATCTTTGGTCTAAATTAAATAAAGATACTCGTATCTCCAAAAATTTAGTTCTATAGGATCTTCGCCTAAAACCACTGCTTTTAAATGAAAATTTTATTGAAGAGAAACAAAATCTTTAAATTTTATATTTAAATATCAGGATATTTTTTCAATATTATTTTCTTTAATAAAAAATTACTAAGAAGCTAAAACTACTGCTGTATCGTGAGCGTTCTATAAAAAAGCACAAAAAAATTATTTAAAAAAAAATCTATTAACAAAAAGGTTTGAAGCTGCTGCCAAAGACCCATTAGCGGCTGTTGGCTCACCAATTAATCTTTCCTTTAAGATGGCTGCTATTATCCGATGGAGTCAGCCGTGGACGCTACCAGTCGATAGTGTAGTGGTAAGGCACAGATACGAGGGTCGCGGGTTCAACACCAAAACACTTGTCGAGAATAAATCCCACCCGATAATTGTGCCAACCGACTCGGCAAGCCTTTGTACTGTAACTGTTTTTTTTAACGTTGTCTGCTACTATTGATGCTGCCTCTTGATGCTTTCTTCGAATTGGTACGACTGCACATACATCTTTGTAGATACATGCAACTAACCTTAGCAAGAAATCAGCAAGCGAAACAACAACAATGTATACAAAATCATATACACAATAAATATTTATAGTTTTAGCGATTTTGCCTTTCAAGGGAAGACAGACTGAAAAGCGAAAACCATATCCTAGCCATTTGTCTGAATAAAGATGGAGTACGACAAATTATACCAGTCAGTTGTGGATGAAAAAAAACTCTTCTTGTTTTTTTAGTACATATCGATTACAAGCCTCGTTTTTTGTGATTTTTAATAAAATTAAAATAAAGTAATTTTTTGAATGTCGTTTTATGACATACAAAATCGCTTATTAATCTAATAAATTCAGTTTAAATTTGTATTTTCTTTTCATCCTGTTCAAATTCTATTCAATTGCTATAAATACTTTTTAAAAGTTCAATATTTTTGACAGAGAGTACTTGGTGGAATTCCATTTTAATCTTTTTGAATACTTTTATTGAATTGTTATCAAAAAAATCTACTTTTTTACCAATGAATATTAATAACAATCAAGAATTTATCAGAAAAAATAGAATATATTGCAACTATATCAATAGTTTTAAGTGAACACCTTATCATAAAAGATATTTCTATCAAAACATACACCCATCTTCAAACAATACTTTCCCCTACAGGTCAGGAAGGAGAAACTGTATCTTTTTAGGGGTAGGTTGATAGGATGAAAGGGGTGCATATCATTTAGCATCAGCCTCCATCTGGCCGTGATTGTAAGACTCGTGAAACATCATTAGACAGGATGTGCGGGACTCGACTCTTTTGTTTGGACATTGTCGGAAGCCCATGGAGTGCACAAGAAAGGAAAGAATGTGGCGAGGTGTCGAAGCGCTGGGATCCACAGTATCACTTTTCGAAGGGATGCTTTTTGTTTTGTTATTTATAAGTGTCAAGTTTTTTTAACGTTGGACCTGACTTATCAGATTGCAATATTATGAGACTGGTATAAATATAATTCACTTAATCTCACATGCTAATGAAATATTTACTTCAATACGTTGGTATTTTATCGCGTAGTGTAAAACTTTGACTCAAATTATTGTAATCATTGTTCAAATGTAAGCGACTGCAGCAATGGCCAGTTTTAAGGTGGAATAAATAAAAATATTTTCATACTTGACTATATTTATTTAACTTGTTATTTTTCTGTTTTTAAAAATGGTATAATTTTAATAAAATTTAAATTTAAATTAACAATGAATATCATGTTTACAATTACAGTCGCACTGCACACCACCAGTATTTTGAATAAATCTTTATAGATTACTTTAAATCTTTTGGAGAGTAGATGATAATAAAAACTTATTTTGATTTTAATTGCATAAAACGATTTCAACACTATTTTCTGAAAATTTTTTAGGCACTACGGTAGGAGTTTTATAACCTGTTTAAGAATTGAATTGTACGACTAAAATGGGTGTAGATTTTTTTTGGTTTATTACGGCTGTAATAGGGGTCGACTGTTTTACAAATGAAAACAATCTTACTCAAATGCTATAAATATAATTAAAAGTAATTGTGATGTTACTTAATCAATTTTTTACAACAGTTATATTCAAGAAACATCTAAAAATCTCCACAAAAGCTATTCCACTCCGTTGCGTCGCATCATGACCAGATAGCCGCGGTACCTGCCGGGCCTTTATTACCGCACCTTCCCGAGGAACAAAAAAGTTCCTGCAGGATCGAGGGTCGTCAACCCTTGCCTCATTGTTCCCCGATTACAGGCAGTACCCTCCCGGTATAATAAATTAATATAGGTTGCCAGCCTGCCCGGTCGCCCGAACAGCGTATTGTATGGAGAGTGCGTCAAGGGCGAGCAGTTTGGATTTATTGATTTGATTATATATTTTTTGTTGCTTTATTCTGTTCAGTGTGTTTCAGTGCCTATATTATTAACATTAAAATTACATGAAAAATTATAAAATCATTCAATATATTTTAATTATTTTGTAATATAATCTGTATAGAAAAAATAAGTACGTCGAATATATATATTTTTTCTAAATATGACATGTTGCTAATAACGCTATTTTAAATGTTTAGATTGCCGCCGTACCAAATATTGACAAAATCATTTAAAAACGTTGATTTTAGTTAATATTTTATTTTTGTAACAATGTGTTGAAATCAAAAGTAAATCAATAATATTAAAAAAATTAAAAAAAAAAACTTTTCTTCACAGTTATGTTTTATTAATTTTTTATTTTTTAATCTTGACTACTTCTTGAAACAGATTTTAAAATGTCTGTTAATAAAAATAAACTGTTTATTATGTTGCTGAAGGATTAATATTCATAGGTTTTTATGTTGAAACCTTTAAATACGTAATGAAATTATATGTACATATATTTAAAATAAATTTTAGGCTTAATTTAATGGGTTTTTTAATGACTCAGTGTTAAATTTTAACTATGTCTTTAATGCCTCTGCCAAGGAATTCGTCTATAACATTTCATTGCTTTGTCCGAGAAGTCGAAATATAGGAAAACGAATCTGGCGTTAACCTTATTACTTCTACTTGCATTAAATTATATTGCTGACATACACTTCTTTACCATTGTAATTTATATGTTTTGTACAATCGAAAAACTACGTGACTTTAATAAACTATTCTATATTTAACAAAAAAAATGCTTTACATCATAAACTATACGCTAATACCTTATTTCCATTTGTTAGAAAAAAAACTTTTAAATTCTAATATAATAAATAAGGTAACTGTATACTAAAAAATAAACTTCTTTTTCTGATCATTAGTATCAACAATTAAACAATATTTTAAATACTATTATGATAAAATAATTTGATATTAATCATATTTTTTAAAATCATAATGAACACGTTATTTCAGAATATGCTTAAATGGCATACATGTTTGAGATAATTCTTGACAGTTAAAATTACAAGTACGTTAAACATGGGTTTATATAAGTCATTGTTCAATATCATTAATATGTAAAGTAATATTGAATATAACGTTTGAAGCAAAGTAGATTTACTATGTTAATGAGCAAGTTAAATAAAATTCTTCTGAGCAGGAAAATGATTCATTATACAACAATACCTACTCAAGCCATGTCCAACTGCAAGCCCAGGTAATGTACCGCTTCCTGTACAGGTTACCGAGTATGCTTTAATTAAAATTATATGACAGTCATTGTTTATACAGCTCCTCTATGCAAGAAGTAATGATAACTTTGTTCTGGAGGTAATGCCTACAACTGAGCCATAACAATTGACTCACTGGCTTTATTTATTTATATATATACTGACATAAAAAAATTGTAAGTTATCACATGTAACTACTTTTTCTTCATATTTATGTCTTAATCTAACCTCCAAAAAATATAAAAAAATTAACAAGTAATTACTATTTCAAACCCACAAGTCATTCAGTGGTCATCCTGTATTTACTTTTTTTCTAGCTGTCTGTTTTGCTTTTATTTATTTTTTTCGTATAATTTAAAATCATATTATTTCATAACGATATATATTTTTTTGAATCATAAATAATTTGTGATTCAAGTGATATATGATACTTTTTTCGCGCGTTGGTTAACTCTGTATCAGAACCGTTTCTTGAGGACAATGACGCATGATGTTTTCAGCAAAATAATTTAATTAAACACAATATGGCAGGGTGTGGTATTTGGTGCAAATGTAATGGCAGAGATGCATTAGTTCTGAGTTAGATAAATCTGATCAATAAAATCGGAAAATAGCAGGTTTGCACAGGGGAGAGCGCTGCTTGCACGGACTAACAAACCAACGGCTGAGCTCCTCGTGCACGATTGGAAATGAGATTCCTGATTTTATTCATAAAACTTGTTTTAACATGTTTGTAAACAATGCAATGTTTCATTTAACGTAATGTGAATTATAGTATGCAGATGAAATGGGTTTATTTTCATCGTAGTTTTCAATAAGTTTGTGTGCTTTAAATAAATTGATTTCTAAATTGATAAGAAAATATTGATAAGTATCATTATTAAACAAAATGGATTGACCATTTCAATAATGAAAACTGTACAAAATTATCTAAATACATGATATTTTATACTTATTCCTGTAGTAATTTAATTCGAAGTATTTAATCTAATTGTTTCAGTATTTGAATATTGCTGTCAATAATTTCAAATTTTGTTAATAAGGTTTTTGCAATTTTTGCGATTTCTATTCCCATTTTTTTTTACTTAACTATTTTTGATTTATTTATTTTTACTTAACTTAACTTCTGGTGTTACAAAGAAAAGCTTCAAATCAGTACAATTATTATAATCCCAATATTAATTAATTAGAAAGGTGTATTGATTACAATATGCATATTAATTAATACCTTTAAAACAATACGAAAATCTACGCTTCAAATGTATCTGATACAAATATTGAAGAGTAAATCAATTATTAAATTATTTTTCGAATAGCTAGTGATATTCGGTATTATCTTTAAATTAATAATAGTTCTATTTCTGGTTTATTTAATACTAATGACAATAATACTAATGACAAAATAATTTGCTATCAAAAGCCATGTAGTTTTAGATAGCAAATTACTTTATGATCCCTTAGGCTAAAACATAGCAGCCTTCTCTTCTCAGTGTTTACGACGGCAAAAAATGCATGAAAACCGCAGTCACTACAATGCAAGTAAATAAATACACCTTATCGCGTCTCTTGCGGTTGGCTCTATAATTTGGTATCGAGGGAGCCACGGGGGCCGCAAAGAATGGTCTCACACTTATATTTAGTGCGTACTTTGTTGGTTGCACCTCACTTAATGGCACGTAGGTGTGTCCGGGACGCCTGCGGAGGGCATGCAATTGATTCTCTGTGAGCGACTGTACGATTCAGGGTAGTATTTCAATTGAATATTGCATTTTTTAAATAATAAAAAGCCTACAATTAGTGCGCAAAATACTTGATATAACAAAGACTTATATTCAAAAGATAACTAGCACCAAACCTTAGTAAAATTGATAGTAATAAATAAATGTATAAAAAAATGCAAAAATCGGAAACCAGCACCAATAATCAATATGTTGCTTTAACTACCAAAGCTTAAGCGATTAAAATATATTATTAGATTTATCATGGATAAAAAAGCTGCGTTGCTACGAAGCTTTACCCGGTAATATGCATCATTGATACGAACAACTTGGTTCACGAAAAAAACTAAAAATGTTTTATGTACACACATTATTTACTTACATCAAATAATTTATTTCGCGTGTAAATAGTGGGGCAAATCAAATAAATATCTTGATATCTATAGTTAAAATGAAGACAAAGTAAATAAGAATTCAATTTCAAGCAGGTAAGATTTTTAATGAAAGACTAGGTAATTTTGCGGTGTTGTGAGCCAGCCCCTAACACAGCATAAAGTCCCTGCTGTTAAAATTAAGGGTTACTTGAGAAGTGCGTGGACATTACCTTTGGCATACCACCCGGGGCTTGATCCGCCCTTCGTTGAGTTTATGCAAATTTGATAAAACAATGCGGTTAATAATTTTTTTTTTTAATTCTTGACGTATTTACTTATTAGAGAAGCTTCAAAGAAAAGCTTAAAATCAATACAATTATTTTAATCCCAATATTAATTAATTAGAAAGGTGTATCGATTCCAATATGCATATCGATTAATACCTTTAAAATAATACAAAAATCTACGCTTTAAATAAATCTGATACAAATATTGAAGATTGATAAATAAGCAATCGCAAATAAAAACGAATCAATGTTTTACTCCAAAAAAGCTCGCATTGGGAGACATGTCTAAGTAAAGATTATTCAAACGTATTTGAAATATTTTGCAGTCCATACAATGGCGGAGAACTAGTAGGAATAAACACCATTCATCACGATGATGCAATGCAAAATGATGACCCCCACTTTTGATAAGGTGCCAATAATTTATTAAGTAGAGGGGAGGGACGCCCCCGCGGCCTCTCATTAATCACCTCACAGATATTTAACGGAATGTGTTCATAATCGATATCTATATTACCATATCATAATTAAAATGCACAGAGTTGTGAAACAGACTTTGTGAAATCGGTTTTGTCGACTCGGACACAATTCGAACGTGTCGATTGAATTATTCCACCGATTAATAAATACGTTACGGTGTTAATTAAAAAAAGTATATTTTAATTGTTTTTGCCCGCGCAAAAAATATTAACTCAATTAGTATTATACTGTTTATTTACATATTTAAATTAAAACGGCACGAGAGACACTTGCAAGAATGATCGCTGTCATAGTTGGATTTTATGAACGAACGAGGCGATTTATTACGAGGTGATTGAAAACTGTTTGTAAATAGCTGAGGTTATTGATCACACGAGTCAAAATTAGAAATCATATAAGATATACCAATGTTAATTTAGTAGATTCATACATACAGGCGACAACAGAAATCCACAAAATATTTTTCTCATCGTTTAAAGTATGAATTGATTTCTTTGATAAAGCATGCGTATAAAAATAAAAAAAATTGTTCAGAAAAAATCGTTACAACATCTTTTGTTTGCCAAGCATGTGAGATATAACTTATGAAAAAACCTTTGAAAAAACAAATCTTGATTTTATGCTCAAATAATTTATGTTTTATTTTATTGCTACTTAACAGTTTAATTTAAAATTCCGCATTTAGTATTTTAGGCTTAAAGTTTTTATTTACAAAGTTATGCTATACATTTATAAAGAGATTGGATATAACGATACTTGCAAGTATTATATCGGTTATTGATTATCTATTGAAGTAGGCTATGTTTTCTTTTTAGACAGCATTAAAAAAAACTGATTGATCAGTAGAAAATAAATCTTTAAAAATAATGTCTTAATAGAATTACTTAATCAAAATCAACTCAAGCTGCTATGCATACATTCTGAGACATGTGCATGTGGAGGTATGTTAACTTCGCCAAGGGTCTGCCGGCCGATTGTTCGCGGCCTAATGTGACCCGAGGGTCTATTGTGTCCTTCGGAGCGAAAAAAACCCGCTCGCTCTCGTATGCAGTGGGTCATGCACAAGCGGAGTGCACACTGCAGTGACTAGGAAGCGGCGGACACTCTCAAGGGTATCAAACGTTTTTTCAAGGCGTGCCCACGGAGATTGTTTAGCTGCCTGCACAAGCTGCGACAAAACTGGCTACCGAACTGTTACTGGCTGACAGCATCCTCGTATGCGATATCAACATTGCGACAAAATTGAAAATAATACCCATGTTAAGAAAACGCCCCTTAATTGACGTTCGGCTGTCGGTTGTATAGAAAATTGCTTATACTACTTTAGGCTATCTTAACACGCTGCGATACGAAATAAGCCAATATCTTCATCTTATTTTGGGTGTTTGGTACAACGACACAAAAGAGAACGCTTTGCGTAATCGCCGTTAGGCTGTCGGTTATGTTGAAACGTGTATAGGCACCTTTAACGACGCTGATTACACAGGAGATATTTTTATTAATATCTTATCGGCTGTGTCAAATAAATCACACTTGAATTATGATTATTTATGCTTTGAGTGTGCAAGGCCGTGTCATTCTACATATTTTCATTATCAGCGTTGTTGCAGGGTTAATTAAAATAGTAGCACTACACTTTTTTTGCTATTCAAACACAATATATATAGTATCTAATAGAAATATAGTATCTGATAAATATCACATTTTAAACAAAACTGATGATAAATTACGTTTAAAATTAGTATAAACTTATCATATAGTGAAGTAAATACATTAAAATATAACTTATTTATATAGAAGGTCTCTTACCCGATTTCAGAACTATCAAAATAATCCAGCAAAGAGTGATAGTTGTATCCTTACCTGAAACAAAAAAAAAATATTCCATTAATATCCACACAAAAATATATATTTATTATATGTTGCCGGTCGTGTTATTTTATTATTACCTGTTCTAATTGAACAAATATTTTTAATTCATGATATGAGATCATGTGATTTTTACCACGAATTAAACACAAAAGAATCATAGTAATATTTCATATTTATTCAATAAAATTCAATGTTCAATGTAAAAACGTCGATTGAATTCTTATCAATCTATTGCGTTAGTAACATTTATTTTATTATAATGATAAAAGTACCTTTGTATTTTGTCTTCACTTTGAGTTTATTAAAATTTTGTGCATTACTAGTTTCGACCCAATATCCAGTGTATTGGGTCGAAACTGGTAATGTACAAAATTTACAAAAGTGAAGACAAAATACAAAGGTACTTTTATCATCATAATAATGGATCTTCACGAATCAAATGCCTTGTCTATTGTTTCTATTGATTTAATATTTCTTAAGAGGTACTAATTTATCATTGTCCCAGTTAATATTCATTCACATTCCACGTTTGACAAATTTGCATGCTTTGCAAAAACTTAAAAAGCTTGTTTGAGCATTAACGTATACATTAAACTTATCGGCACGTAATGTTGAACCAAGCTTAAAGTCTTTTGAAGCTTCAGCAGTATTACAGTAAAACTCACTACACCCAGGAAGCTTTGCACCCCTTTAGCCCGCGGAGATGCTACATTTGCATACACCCCTATCAAGCAATTATATTTATTTTAATCACAATATACGTTACCTGCTTACAGTACTACTCCGTTCTCATTGTCGGGCGCAATATTGAAATTATCCGAGGGGACATGGGCCGGTGGGGCTTAAAAAACAAAAAAGACCCATAGGTCCGCCGGGGTCTTACGAATAGGGTGCCCATTATCGAATATTATGAATTACCAATATTATTTTTGTTTTAGGTACAGTTTGCTTTCTAAATGTATTTACATTAATAAGATTCTTTCAATCGACATTAATTATTGTTATTTTTTAAATTTATTATTTGCTTCAGTAAATGACTTTTTATTGAGTGTTTCTTGTTGCATAAAGCAAGTTCAGGCGTTTATTTACTTTATTAATCGATGTGTATTATAAAAAATAATATTTAAATAAGAGATAAAGATTTTATGGTTTTGTGAAATGTATACTTACAAAAGAGGTTTTGGTCAAATACACAGTAATTATGTAGATGGACCAAAACCTGCATCAATATATATCTAAGGTTTGAATATATTCTTACAGGTGTTTTATTCGATGATACTAATTAAAATTATATCATGTGCATATTACTATATTAATTTCTTAAATTTTCATAAGCGATGATCGTGTGTGGTAGTAAGCAATGTATGGTGTTTGCAGTTGGTAGCTTTGCACGTGGTGACCCTAGCCGGGGTTAGGCAGACCCCGGGCCGTCTGTTCGGACTTCACACGGTTGGCAGGTAGAATGGCCCCCCACAGGAGAACATTGTCTGCGACCGTTCCAAAGACACACCCGTCAGCGAAATGAAATAATTGCTAATAGCGAATAATGAGAACAGCTTGATGTCGGCGATTTTGTTTCTGAGCCAAATCGCTCTGAGGCGAAGAGTCGAGTGTTCAATAGTTTTGTTTGGTAATTCGACATTAAATTTTGCGATTCTTTGTGATAGTCGTTATGTGCTATTTACAATAACACATTAAAAGCGTTCATGTGAACCGATCCAGGAGTCAATTAATATGATTTTTGATAAAATATATTTGTATATTTTATATACATAATATGATTGGTAATACTTCAAGTGAAAGGGTCATTAATTACAGCCCTAATTTTTAACGCCATAAACATATAATTTGAAATACGTTAATATTTTAAAAGGGACGTATTTTACCGGACCAAGTAATATAACACTTCTACTCGGATAAGATAAAATGAAAAAATTTATTTTTTTATATAAACGTATATCGTACAATTAAAAATAATGTAAAGTAGGATATTTATTATTATTTTGGACAGTTGCTTTCAATATTGCTACAGAGTGCTTGCTGGCGTCACTCGACTGTAAGCATTTCGCCAACGTAATGCAAAGCCCGCGGCGGCAAGAGATGCAGACACTTTCTAGTTTCTATCGAAATTAATTAAAATTAAAAGCAATTCAAGCTGAAAATAAATCGACACCTTCGATCAAAGCTGTTAGCGTCGCAGCGAGGCGCTGGTATCTTCTCATTCTCTTCAATCTTTGAAAGTAAACTATAAATATATGTATAAATGAAAATGTATTTATTTTAATAAAACGGAGTCTAAAATTTACATAAGACACATAAAAAAAAGTGTAAATATTTTCATTTTTTGTAAAAGTTTTTATCAAATTTTAAATTTAATAAAACTTGATTTTTAATTAATATGGAGTGTATTTTTTAATTGAAATTTACAAAATATATAAAAATAATTTCGTGTATTTATACAGTTTGAGAAATTGCTATTTTTAATCAGAAAAAAGTTACTTGTTATATTAATTAATTGATTCCATTTGTGTGTCAAAAATTTTCACATCTAGTAATTAAAATTTGCGAAATGATTCGATGTTTTTTTTCAGATTGTCTCGTGTTCAGACCACCTGCGAAACCCATTAGAATCACTTAGTGACTTATGTGTTTTGTTTAAGGCTTCTAGGTATTTTTTCAGCACATATGTGTTGGCCAATTCAAAACGGAACCTGCAATTATCTGATCGATAGATAGGACCACCAACAGGAATATTGCCATACGATTTCTGATCTGAAAGGCATGGGGTCTGCGCCATGGGCTTATGGTGTTCTGATGATGAGACCTCGTCGGAGCAGAAAGACCGAGCCACAAAAGAATGTAATTAAAGTTAATAATTGAAAGTTATGACTTTGTAAGTATTTATTATCACGTGAAGTATCCCATTGCATAACTGTGAATTTATTTTTTCAAACTATAATGATCGTTAATTTATATTGCATATAAAAATATTAATGAGATTCTTTTGAAAGATAGTTATTTAAGATGATTTATTTTTTAAAACACAAATACCCAACTTAATCTATTGGATGGTATTCACGAAGGTCTCACCTGAGCACAGGAGCTGTTTTCAAATCTATTTAAGTCGAATCTTATTAAAATATTAGATATTTTAAGAATTCCAGTCAAAAACAGGAAAATCTCACTTCAGGTTTTGAGCACGTGGTAGCCGGAACAGGTTTAAAAAAAACCCGTTACGCGGAAGCCATCTTGAAAATGGCGGCAAATTATTATATTAATTAGTGTTCTTTTAACAATTTTTTTCATACGTTTAATTAAAATAAGGCTTGAATAATCACTCGATTTGTTCAATTTAATCACCGTAATTAATAACGGACCGCAGGTGAACAAAAAAAAAAACATTGACCTCTCGAGCTCGACACTTTTAGAAAATTATAAAAAAAATACACACAAAAACGGGTCTGGACTGATTTTATATATAAAATACTCGAACAGTGTTGCCACATGCGGGGTAAGAACTAATATATTTATATGTGTCTTTTCGTCTTCCTTTTCCGAGGGACGGGGTCGCTGAAGAGATATAGCGGTCACGCCGGGCAAAAAGCTCAATTCAAATACCACCGCGGGCCCAGGCCTTAAAATCGCAAAGCCCCACCGGCACAACCGACATTTTACTACCTGATAATAACGCGCACAAAAAATACACATTTAATATGCAAGCGTAAAAAAAAAAACCCCCGCCGAGAGAAGTTATGCCCGCCGACAATTTGTATGGAAGGCTACCGAATTATACTTCGAATCGATTGAGAGGTTGAAAAAATCGGCGGTCGGACTTTATCGCGCCGCTTCGTGAAAGTCCGGCGTTTTTATTTTTTTTTACAGTTTGATTATTTTTTTATCGTGTCTCTTGTGGACATTCTTGGAGGAGTTTTTTTCTTGGAGGCTGTAAAACAGTTCGAGAGCTACCTATCATATAGGCATTTAGATAAGGCGGTACTCTCGATACGCCGACTCGGTATGGATTTTTGGAGTGCGTTATGATTATTGCCGGTAGCTTCGGTCCACTTATCGCTTATAGTACTCGTTAAAGAATACGTATGATTAAATTATTTTTTATTATTGTTATTTGTCTGTCGCGATAAGCTGTTTTATCTCGCTACTGATCGTTAAGGAAAAGATTTATTTTTTATACAAATAAACAGGAACGAAGTATTTATATAATGAATTCATTTAAAGTGTAAACACATTATTTATTATAGACATTTAATAAAAGAATTATGAACACGTTTTTATTCTGGGCTGTTATTAATACAATTAAAAAGAAATTATCGATTAGGGATAAACTTCACTTGTATAATAATTTATATCATTTTAGTTTAATCACTTTTAAAACTGGTGGATTAAATGTATGTGAAATAAAATAAACACAAAAAATTTTTCACCACATATTAGATATGCTGTTTTCAGTATAAATAAAAATAAAAATGTAAAAATATTGCTTCAATAAATTGAATTCTCCTACGCATATATTTCCAGATTAAATGTTGATTTTAAATAAAATTAAAAATCACGAGATCTTTTCAAATATGAAGTACTGATTTATCAAGGCAGAATTAATTAAATTATGAAATATATTAATCATAATTGTGCTCAAAATTAGTAAACGAAAATAAAACCCGGAACCGTGGGAGTGTACATTATCATTCATTTACAGGTGTTGAAACGATAATTTTTCACAAATTTATCGAATAAAGGTATGCAGATAATCGTTAATCTATGACAAATTGTCAGTAATTAATAGACACAATCTTGAAGGTTTAAAGAAAATATTTCCTGACGGTGGGATCACATGTGATACTTACACTAACATCCAACATGCCGCGATAATAAATTCCACAATGGCATTTTCTAAACCCAATCTCCTGCTTTAAGATTAAAGCTTCCACTTACTGTATAAGATAGAAATACTCTAGGTGGGAATCAAACCCACAACTTGAATAATGTAATTCAAGTCGTGAATTCTATTTTTCTCGTGTATTGTATTTTTGATATCGCCCATGTTGTGTTAGATAGACACCGGAGTAATGAAGGTGATACAAGAATATTGTGTTTTAATGACAAACGAATGACGATGAATAATTAAAACTCTTAAGATTCAAAAAATGCTGAGTCATGTAATGAATAGAATACTATGACGTCATTAAATTACAGGTTTTGTATACTTTCTTTCATTGAAAGATTATTTAATTTTCTGTTTAGTGAAGACATATTTTAAAATAGATGACATACGTTATGTACTCCGAAAAATGACAAAATAAATAAATTAAAACCATGAGACTAATTTTGTAAATAATTTAGCTTCAATTGTTATAAACTTTAGTGATCTTCTACTTGCTGTTACCGGCTTTCACAAAGTAGTACGGTATACTCCTCGTTAGGAGAAGACGAGTTTGGTCGTTTCCCGTTTGAGGAGGTAGTGTTCTATGAATGTTAACAAGTAAATGAAAAAATCGTATAATTATTGACTTAACTCAATTACTACAACATCAGAAAATAATAATTACACATCATAAAGATAAGCGAAGCTGGTCTTTGCAAAGCTGATCTGGGGGTCTTAAAATAAACGAGAAATAACAGAAGCAACATGGATCGGATAAGACGTCATGGCATCGAAATTTTTTCAAGTAGAGCAGGCTATCAAATAAATTCAGTGGCAATGAAAACAATACTCGCCAAGTCAGAAATGGTGAGAACAAATCAGAATTTTGTAAGCATGTCTCTTTCTTTTTCATCATATTTCAAAATCAAGGAGTTAGATAATGTTTGTTACCAAAGGTGTTAAAATGTTATCGAAGCATCAAAATTTTAACAGAGAATAATGTCTATTGGTATTTCCAGTAAAAGTATAGGATCATTGTATAATGTTATAACTTTTATGATTGTTGTAAATAAGTTACTTTATATATATATTTTTTTAAATTTTACTTTGTATCACAAAAGTGCTAATACCGCATAAAAATTGTTTAAAATATATGGATACAAAATCTACAGTCAACATCGAAACTTATTTTTATATGTTTATGTACAACATTTTTCATAAAACAGGTTTCTCATTTATATATTAAAATAGTCCATTATGAAGATCAATAACTGAAAATTAAATGGCTTCAGTGATTGGATTTGAAATTACAGGTTAGAAAAAGTAATCGATCGTGATTTAGTCAATCGAGAGACTTCCATTCAGTCGCGAATAATTCGAGTTTGAATTCATTCGAGTAAGAATATGTTCTTTAATCCGAACCGAATCTTATTTATCAGATAACCGGTTCAATCAATTACGAGTGAAAAACCACCCGCTGGTTGTAACACTTCCAATTGACGTCACAAACGGTTCAAGTTGGAACCTACCGCACGAAAATATTAAATATTTAAATTTTTCGTATCATAATAAAATTTTATCGACAGATTTAATTAAATTTTAACTGGTAGATAAACGGTTACTAAGTTAACTTATATATATAGAATTGCCCAAGGGTAATTTTACTGATTCGATTAATTATAATTGTGGATAAAAGTGGTTTATTAAAGGAAGCTAAAAACTTTTATCTCACCCGATATCTAATAGTAACAAGTAGGCATACCAGTGTGTATACCTGTCAGAGATATTTGACGGTTTACACGCATTAATGCACATCAGTAGATTTTTATTCTATATCCCTTAATCCGATTTATATGTCATTTTTATAAATTTGTAAATACAAATAATGTGACGTAAGAAAAACAAAAAGCGCTGTAAACAGTTTTTTAATATACAATTTATCAGGACTAATTAAATACATATAATATTTTTTTCAGTATATGAAATTAAGTGATTACATCGATCCGCGATTGTCTTCAATTATTAATAAAATATTTTAAAAAAATATTTTTATGTTCTCAGCTGAAATGAATAATATATATTTTTTTTTATTTAAGCTTGTATTGATAATAAAAATTAAGAGAATCAATAAAAAATTTCAACTCTGAGAAAAATTGTGCATTCAATGACTTAACTGAAATTTTTTTAATAAATTTCTTTTGAACCTATCCAGCTGAAAAATGCCGCTTCAAAAAATTATTAAATTTTTAAATTAATGTTAGATACGCGTATAGGCTTTACTGCACTATGTTTCAGTAAATTGAAATTATATAGCATTAAAATAGCAATAAAATCAAGTTCACGGATGGTATTTTTATGGTTTAAAAAGCACACAATTTACATAAAGCTTTCAGATCAATTGGATCTGGAACAGCTCGTGCATAATGGTTGAGTGCTGGAGCAGCATCAGAGCGGCTCCGTCCCTGGGAGCCCCTCCCCCCTGCCAGGCCTCCCTCCCCTTCCGAGCCCGACAGCCCCCGAGACGAATTTCTAATTGGATGCGAAGCGATTTATAATCCATCGATTAGAATAAATAATACTTTCGTTGTAATAAGACCACGGCTTAGTACCCGTTTGTTAGTAAAACGTGAAAATATAGGCTCATGCCTGTGGATATAATTGCGGGGTACCGCGGTGGCGTCCAGTCCTTCAGCTTACGGCGTTTTAAACACGGTGTTTCAAAACTCATATGACAGTACAATGATAATGTCATATATTTAATTTATATGTAACACATTTTCTCAATTTAATCTGGATCACAAACTTCACATATTCATAAAATATATTTTTTCTTTCACATAACCATACTGATACCTAATTTCCCCTTTGAAAACTCTACTTGAATTTTTTTATAAATCTCAACGAGTAACAATAAAAACGCTGTTATTATATAGATTAAAAAAATAAGAGACAAATGACCTTTCGTATGTCTTTACAATTTGCCAATGCAGTTTTATCTAGCCCATATTGCATTTCATGACATTTTGATTAATGCGTTGTATCTAATGCATTTTGTTATTAGCACTGCTTTGTAATCTTTAAACTATAAATTGGACTGATTTTTTTTGTCACTACTAAAAAATATCGTGATTTTGACTCACCAAAATCTTTAAAAGATTAATGATTTAATGGTTTTTTGTCTATGCCGAAGATAAAAAAATATTACGTATCCCAGTTTAAATAAAATTAAAACCTTATTTTGAATACACAACTAAATTTAATCACCTTTAAATTCTTTGATATGATTTATGGGGTCAGTGACCGTTTCAGTGAACATATGAGCCAGTCTTGCTAATTCGGCTTTACTTTCGACTTTCAGCCACTGGCGTAAATTCTACACCCATGTTAGTCAGAACAATCAGCTGCAGTTGACTGTATGCATTTTCTCAAAAAATACGATACCTTAAAATCGCCAGATTACAGGCAATTACAAGACGACGTAAAATAACACTACATTTCAACAAAGAGCGTGAAGCACTTGATTAATTTGATATCATTAAATTTGCACGTGGCCACTAAAATGCACCATGTCTACAGTCGCTGCAGTTTGTTGTTTAACTTCAATATATTACACCAACAACACGCCAAGCTTTCACATCTATGTGTCCGTGGGCAGATTTATAATTGAACTGTTTTTTTTATAGCTATTAAGATTTAAATGCAATTTGTGACATGTACTTAAGTGCAAAGTACAACCGCAACCGGGGAACTTAAATGTCTGTTCTCTCACTTGGTGAAATATGTGGTCTACTGTGCAGGTACGACAAGGCCGCCTGTTTATCTCTCGGATATCGAAAATTCTCGAACTTTGCCACTGCAATTATTGCTAAGCCATATTTATGGCCAGATTCAAATAATATACTAAGGCTATTTGATACGTTCCTTGGGAACGATTGAAGGCAACAATAAACTATTCACAATATAGGTGTGGCCTTACACTGTAGTTTAATAAACCCTTCAAAGTAGACATTTTTTCACAGTGATTACCTGTTATGCACCACGCTAAGGAAAAAGATTTATAATAATTGTCTTGTAACAATAAACTGATAGTATTGAAACCAAATCTAATTATTTGTTTTAAAAGTCTACAAACTTATATGAGCGTAAAATAACATAAGTTATGAAACAAAAAGCAAGAAAATACAAACATATATATTTTGAAGCATTACCTATCAGTAATATTGAATACTTTTGATATTCTGTACTATATTTATAAATATTTAATTAAGGCTTTCACACAATTTAAGAGAAAAGAAGCAACCATCTTAAGACAGATTACAATGCAATAGAAAATGGGTTAGACTACCATGATGTATGAGTATTGATTGTCATTTAAAACCTATTTAAAATTCATGATTGGTAATTCCATGGAGTGAATAAAAAACACCACGTTCTGATTAAGATAAATGGTTTGAGATTAAATATGAAATCATAAATGGATTATACTAATAGAATAAAATCTTTTATTATATATACTTATAATGACTGGAAGATATACACGGTGCTCACTTGATTATGTTTATTCCTTATAAAACGCGTACGCTTCAGAAACAAATTAATTACCAGATTAAATCATAACCTTTTAATGAAAGCTTCCGGACCGATCAATTTGGAATTCCGTAAGACCAACCTATTGCGAAAGATTAATTCCAATCTCACGATTAATTACGATTTCCACACATGACCAGAAATATTAATTGTGATTAATAAATATAGCACGCATTAAATCAAGAATTAAAAAGTGCCGACGTGCACACAAAGAAGTCCACCAGACGCATTTTCAAAAAATGAAAAGTAGACATCGCAAAGCGCCGAGAAGCCGAGCGGTTCTCTCTTTCTTTTCTTTTTCTTCTTCCACTATCGGGATGCTTTGATTCATCGCATTTTCAGCCACAAAAGAATAAATTACACGCGATAGCGAAATTTATTACTGAAGATATTATTTCTATCTGAATTTTCGGTAACACATCGCACCTCGGGTCTATACTTAGCTAGATAAATCACGGGCTGAGAGCTGGCCGCTAATTTTGTGGCTCACAGAGCCGAGACTCAAAGCTCACCGCAATTATTGCCTTTTGACTATGAAATATGAGCGCTAACAAATAGAGGCGTGGATTACGGAGAGATAGAGGGGAAGGCGGGAGATTTTCTTAGAAACTCTGTCACCGTGTTTGATTGTATAGACTTTGAATTCTATCCCCGCTACAATGGACTAAGCCAGACTTATCGCGCGATACAATTTTAAATTTGTAAATAATACCAAAAAGTTGTTTTTATATATTATATATTCATGGCAAGATAAAAAAACTTTGAAGCACATACATTTATGTAAATTAGTATAAATTTCTTTATATATTTTTTCTAACAAACGCAAATTTATTAGAGATTTTAAATTTGTGACAGTAAATAGTCCAATGCTTAAATAAAAATAAAAACTTATTACATATTCAAAACTGAATATTATTACTATTGTGAACGCTTAAAAAAAACAAAGCAATAAATTTACTTGTTTTATAAATACACGTACATTTCCAATGTAGGATTTTTTTACATTTAGCCATCCTCATGTTAATTTTTATTGGTGATCAATATTTTAAATATTGTAATGCAGTCAAAACACATTTTGGGTATTTGTTTCATTTTTAGTCGTGAATATGATGACATTCGACATTTAACCGATTTCTAAGCCTGATTAATATTTTGAATACCATGATTTTTGAATTCAAAAATAAATTAAAATTATACTACTATGGAGAAAAATAATATACTATAAGATTTCTACTGACTACTTTGTGGTGCTCCTACTGCATTTATTGTTGTTTTGTTTTGTACATGTTTGAATACAATGCAATTCATGATATAAACAAGTATCTTATAATGCTACGACTTTTAATTTGTTATACTCGTTAATTTATTTTAATATTTAAGCACTTAAGTTAATGGTGTTAAATTATAATATAAATAAGGTTAGATAAGACAATACTGCAATAAAATAACTCACTACACCAAAGAATGAGGTAACCCAGGATTGAGATGTTGATAGATCGTGCAGTCAGAACGATAATACATTATTCATTATAATTATCGAAATATAATTTGAAAGCTATTATTTACAATGATTTATATCATAGTTTTATGGGTTAATGTTAGTATAAAAAAAGATAATGCATTTTGTATATTTACTAGTGTTTTTTGAAAGTGCAATTAATCAAACATTAATGCACACAAATAAAGTTGTCAAAATATACATAATACTTCATACCACCTTTTATTCTCCCATTTGCATACCAATGCCAACAGCAGAAAAAATAATCTTAGGATTAATGAAGAAATATATAAGTGGTAATAATTTATTTTATTAGTTTATTTTAAGATAACCTGTTTATTTTTCAGATTTTATTTATTAATTTTTTATCCTGAATTCATGAGAAGTAAAGTTTGCTCGCCAACGTTAGATGGAATTCTTCGAAATATTTTCATATTATATTATGTTAGATGAATTTTCATAAAATCTGACTTTGTTTAAAAAAATAATTGACTAAAAAAATTCTTACTCTAATAAAAAACTACAAAAATAAACTAAGTTACTTGTGCTATCAATATAAAGTAATTTCATATAATTTTAGGACTTAAAAGCCATAAAGAGTCCCGTTGCTCCACATGATTACACCATTCGAAACATATCAGGCTCTGCGGAGTCTTTGAGCGGAGAAAAAAGCGCAAGTCACCTCGCATATCGCCGGTGTGGTGCCGCAACAAAGTGGGCCCCGCGCGCCCGACCGCAAAAAGCCCGCCGATCTGACTGAGGAGGGATCTGTCCACCGAGGGTGTAATTTGGAATCGAGAGCACCCGCGGGCTAGCACCGGGGAAATAATAAAACTCGTGATAATCATACGGCTTGACATGTCTCGGAATTAGTCATTTTATGTATACTGGTGACTCGTGCTGAGTAACTAAAATTTAAACAAGAAAAAAGACTTATTATTGATTTTTGTGAAGACCGTCCCACAGGAAGTACGATTTTGCCTATACAGGTTTTATTGAAATGCACCGGCCATGTAAGCTTGGGGATGTGGGTTCAAATCCCACTCAAATCACGATGATATTTTTCTAAGAGTTTCTTTAATCAATTTCCAATATTTGAAAAAATGTACTCAAGGCAAAAGACATTTAATTTTATAATTATATTTTTACTTCAAATCGATTTTTTCTGTAAACAAGTTTTTTATAACTCTATGTTATAGAGGTTTCCTTCTAATTTTATAATTATATTATATAGCAAATAATTATAAATAACTGTTGAAAACATTATAGATTTTCAAAAACGAAAACAACTTTACAAAACACTTATCAAATGTGAATATTTATTGATAATGATAAAGTAAATTTTTGTTTTCAAATATTGAAAATTGATTAAAGAAACTCTGTGTGATTTGTGTGGGATTTGAACCCACATCCCCATCAAGCTTACATGGCCGGTGCATTACCAATTATACCAACGAATCACTGGTACTTGGCAAGAATTTTTAACAATCATATCCTATAAGTGAAACAATGTACTTATTATGCCTATTAAATAAAATTAAAACCTGTATAGGCAAGGCAATGTTCTGTTCAGTTTCACCGACACTATATACCAAATAAAGAAAACACATGTGTATACGTATACACTCTTTAGTATCACGAAACCTTATGCGAAACATCCAGTAGTGTACAATGGACGGTGAAAATGACCGAGAGATTACAGTGATTGTTCTAACGAGAGGTTATTTGGGCGCCCGTGGATCGAGGGGCAATTATCGAAGGCTATTTGATCAATTTAACGGGGACTCTGATCGATTTATTACTTCACGAGAGATTGTAGATTTGAGAGTCCGTGAGAGGGTTACACTGGTGGGGTGCACACTTCCCACCAAATTGCACTCTAACGACTTGTGCTGTTAGAAAAAAGCATTACAGGTGAGCGAGTTGTTGACTTTTTGGCTTGTCAGATTCTCGAAATTGCTGTGGGCAAAAACAACACAACATAACTTGGGAAATATTGTCGAAAAAATAGTATTAATCATACATTATATTTGGATAGATATTCAAAATAAGGATTACGAGAAAATATAACCCGCAGTGCTCTAAAATGTGTGACTTTTTTACTGGAACCTCTAAGTATATACAAAAATTAAAAAAAACTTGTATAAGTGGGGTCTTTATGATTCGCCGAGCTTACCACTGAGCTCCCCAGGCAATATTTAACACTGATGATTAACGCCTTAGTTTTTCAATGAGAGATAATATTTTTTCACTATTTATAAGTCGTTTAAACATTTTTTACTTTATATAAATTCCATCTTATTGATACTGATTAAGAACATTTTTTCAAATATTGAAAATCGATTAAAGAAACTCTTAGAAAAATATATCATCGTGATTTGTGCGGGATTCGAACCCACATCCCCTCGCTTACATGGCAGGTGCATTACCAACTATGCTAACCAATCACTAGTACTAGACAAGAATTTTTAATCTTATTATTGTGATTGTCCCAATAAAGTTTTTACTTTGTAAATTTTAAATTGTACAAGGAAATAGTACTTTTAAATACTGATTGAACTTAGAGGTAGTTGAAACACATGAGATATATGGAAAAATCAGAGAGGGTTGTTTGTTTACCTCGCATTTTACACCCAGCGTAAAAAATAAGGGTAAATCTGATAAATGCCAATTTAAGTTATTAAAGTTACAATACACTTAAGTGTCACCTTTGAATTTTAAATAAAAAAAAATTATACATATATTAACACCATTTTACATGTTTCGCTTCCAGAATAATAAAAAAAAGGAATAGTTCGTTTGATAAGCAATAATATTATTTTACAACCTTGATGGCAGAAAAATATGGTTTTATGTACGTTTATATTTGTATATTAAATAACTAGGTATTAGGTTTTATGGGATAAATATGAAGGGCTAAGAGTGTCAACATCTTTGAGAATGTTTCTGTTGTTAGGTATGAGGTATTTATGATCCACACGGCCTTGTCTCCGACAGTTAATACAAATATTAATGAGTTTTTTTTTATTGCTTTGGTCCAAAATAGCATACCTTTGACTATAACATCGCGTAGAAGAAACGTTTGTATTGAAAAACATTTTACTGCGCATAAAGCAATAAATACGAGTATATACCTAATATGGAATTCGTTAGTATTTACTACTTATAAAAAATAGACAAAGAATTTAATTAAAATCCAGCAAGTCTTTTTTATTGTCATAGATATTGAAAGTACATTTCTAGTGAATTAAATTTCTAGTGTTACAATAATTGTGTGTTGAAAAAAAAAATGTGATGTAACGAATCATATACGTCGATGCTATGAAAATTTTAAATATTATACGGAGTAGACATATATATTTACGATTTCTAGCGCACAATGACACACACAAATGATTAATAAAACATCTAATAATAATGTTTATTATAAATGAAATTTATCACGTATGAGATTGAAAACTCTTTCACCCCATGGAGGTATCGTCAAATTAATTTTTCTAAAGTTGATATGGTAAGATCAAAATTGGTTTTTTCTTGTGAATACATATACAAGTAAAGCTTTATTTGTTTTAATAATTATTTTTTGGTATGTTTTTCTATAAAATCCTATTTAAATTATAAAGAACTCGGAAAGATATCTACGGTAAATGGTATAGGCAATGTATCTACGGTGAATGGTATGGCTAATGATAAGAAGAATTTTTCTCCTTTCGACTCCTTGCCGGCGCCCTATCTGTAAGATAAGAGCGTGGGACAAGAATGCGACTCATTTGACTCCCGACAAACCTTTGAAAATATCTGGCGTAAAGTTAATTTGCACTGTACAGTCACGCTCAAGTCGAGCTCAGCTCAAGTGATACTTACAATTTTTATTTAATGAGAATTTCAGCTTCACAGCTCTGAACGCCAATACGCTGTATTGAATTTATCAATGTATATCTTAAAAATAAATAATAATGATTTCTACGTTACATTTTCTTTTGCATAGAAATAAAATATTATACACAAAAATATAATTTTTTTATTTGATTTACTTCTATTCTCAGTAGTTGAGTTTACAGTCACAAATTATATAATTGAATACTGGCCGTATAAAATATACCGTAAAAAGTCAACAGGTTTGACCGTGCTTTGATCGGATCGTGATCGCGCGGGACTGAAAATCGGGCCGCTGCGTTTACTGCAGCCTCCCTGCAATGCGAGCAGCGTTTGTTTTTTCAGTGCGTTCCAAATTTCAATGACGTTTGCAGCCCACAATTACGGAGCAGATTATGGACGAATGTCGGTTAACTGCGCTATGCGAATCTCGCGGGTGTCTGAAAAACCGACGCTGTGATTACCTATTATTACGGCCGAAAGTAAGCTTCAATTACAAAAAAAGTATTCCCCGTGTGCTCTATAGAGGTAATTAAGATGCTCTGCTTTATCAGAACGTAGCAAAGGGGTATTCCGCGGCGCCGCTTTAGGCCATCATCGTGTTTGTGCACAAAAAATCGAAAAGCTTTTGAAATCGGTTTTAGAGGCTATTCTATATAAGTAAGGCGTTATTACGTGCAATCCATATATGAAACATGACAAAAAGTAATATTATAAAACATATCAATAATGTTTAGTTTTTATTTTATTTTAATTAAATTTATACAATAAGATATGAACCCATACATGAAGATAGCTGTTTACATTTTTTGTGTTAAAAGTATCATTACCAATATGATTAGGCACATTAGTTCATACATAGAAGATGATTTAAAGAAACTCTCAGAAAAATATCATCGTGATTTGTGTGGGATTTGAACCCACATCCTCTGGCTTACATAGCCGGTGTACTAACCCTTGTACTAACGAATCACTTCCGTTTATCGAGAATTTTTAACAATCATACTCTACATATGAACCAATGTGACCAGGCCAACCAATATTTAGTGATTTGCAAGCACTGGACTTTTTGAACAAAGTAACTAGTGAAGCGAAGTCCAGTGCTTGCAGATAAAAAAATATAAACCCGTAATGGGTAATAAATACGCATCTGATTGACGTCCAATCCAAAAAATAAGACATACCTTAAAAGTATCAATCAGTAACCGTTAATATGCACACTTAAAATTAAGAATCATAAATCTGGGCATGCTTTTGGACAATAGTTAAAGCACTGATGTGCGGATTCGCTTCAGACACAAATCAAAGTTTTGTATAATTTTTAAGTACATTTAAAATATAAATTTAAAGTATAATTACCGCTGCTTTTGGCAAAAAATATAATATTGAAATGACCTGATAATCCACAGTGATAGTATGAATGCGGAAATAAATATAAATTGATATGAAGATACACAAAGGAGATGTTGGTCTTGTAGTGTACGAGTATATAAATATTTATAAAAAAAACTCCTATCACTTGTACAAAGTAGACAATGCGTGATTCACAATCCGCTCTGAATAAAACATAAAAATGATTCATTGGCGTGCATAGCATTTGCACGATTGAGATGTTTTGTTACTAGAGCGACCTGAAAACACATTCAGTGCTAAATAAATCATTTATCCAAATAAGTGTGCCTGTCGTGACTTCCATCGGCACACGGCGCGGTTCGACTCCCGGCAGGTCGATCCGAGAGTGATCTTTGCAGAATGGAATTCGAGTTTGGGGGACCGAATGGCTGTGCGACAATAATCGATTATGTACACACCATTCAAAGAGACGCCTCCGAATAAAAAATAAAACATTAATAACCATCAGAGAAGTTGATTTTATTCTGATATGAGTGTATGAAAAATCAAGTATATTGTTACCGTAGTGTGGGTAATACTCCCACGCCATTCTTCCATGCTAGCTTCGTGGCACTGTGGATCCACACACAATCGGTGGGAGAGGCTACAATTCATGTGAAAATTTCATGTTTTGATCTCAATTATTAAAACAAATATATCATTTTTGAAAATACTAAAGGTTTTTAATGTAACGTACTTTAAATATGTATAAATAAACCTTTATCAATATTCAACCGCAGAACAAACTTTTTTCGCACATTTTTAAATTTGATAATGAATCCTTTGTGTTAAATGCTTTAAGTGAAAGGAAGTTCAATGTTACATTAAAAAAATAAAATATTCATACGAACAAAACAAATTCGTTAAAATATATATTTGATTCAATACTTTTCGGGTTTCGCTGTCATAGAAAATAGACAATAAGCTACAATGCAAAGACGGAAATGAGTAATGTAGTAAAAATCAAAACCGGACGTTATCCAGGTAGGTGAAGGTTGGCTGCCGTGCACCTGGGTTTCGTATCGAAAAGGTAAAACACAATTATATTTTATGTTCTGTTATACAAAATATTGATTCCAAATGATAGCACTTCCACAGTGGCTGGCTACCCATAATCAGGTATGATTGTGCTACCAATTTTTAACATCTCTCCAATCGCAGGAACACGGTAATCATCCGTGGCCCAACAAAGAATCGACTGAAACAATATGTACTGTAACTTTGATTGGTTAATCTAGATATGGATTGTTCTTTTTCAACAAAATGGAAGCTTGCTAGTAAATACTTGATTGTTAGAATCTATCCGAGGCTTGTAAACACCCATGTAACAATTTTGTATAAAAGGAATACTTCTATTTCGTCTATAAATATATATCTACTCTTAAAAGAATAAGATTCGTAAAAATAAAAATATATTTTTATATATGGATGTTTTGAAAAAAGTTGATACTATTATATATTATTTAGTGCAATTTTTTTGTTTTTTTTGATAGCGGTAGACATCAGATGAACTAAGCAGCAGCAAGAATCGGCGGCAGCAAGCGGAAGAGGCAGGCAAGCAAGTAATTCGAAGAGATCAGAGTCAGTTGCGGCCGTTTCCGCTTTGGTAGGTCTTTGACGTTTACTTAATTATGTTAATGGGCATACAACATAAATTGTTTCATTTTTTTTAAGCACGTATCCAATTTCAGGACATTCAAAATTTCTTTCAGGATTTGCAGGGTCTCAAGACCGGCAAGTTAGAGCCTCCTCGTGATTTTGAAATTGACACTGCTTGCCTAAGGTAGTGGGCATTACATTCTGGTGCAGGAGCTCCGTGTCTGCCTCCCTCCACAAATTGTAGGGCTTTACGTCAGTTTGGGTAATTGCGCGGTCGGCGGGTTATTTCGGGTAATAAAATCCGAAAGTGGAGTCCGGGTAATTGTAGGGACCTGCCCTAGCAAGACATGGTTAAACCCAAGCTTCTCTAGTGGGGAAGTACCTCTTGTAATTCGGGCACGATGCTTAACTAAAATCTATCATAGTTATCGAATATTAAAATTTGGGAAATGTGTAGTAAAATATAATCGCATTGCCTGTGATCGAAACAGATTAAAAATAATTGTGTACATGTTCAGTTTTAAATTAATGCAGCTACTGAAAACCACTGCTGTAAGTGAGACCCGAAGGATGATATGTGTATAATGAATATTTGACATCATGGAATTATTGTGAAAATGGTTATTAATGAAATCGCACAAATAAGCAAATTATTATTATTCAGTGATTTATTCGTAAACATTATTAAATAGAATTTAAACGTAGTACTGCTTCTTAAATTTATGATCCATTAACACTTATTTTTTTTAACAATCGAGTTAAATGTTATATCTGCTAGTAACATCTATATATCAAAGAGTGTTATTACCTAAGCGACTTGTTGTAATTTAAAATTTCGTAAAAGCACAGGCACTGCAATAAACCGTCGATCATGTTGGATTTTTCCCACCAAATGTCACTGCGAGGCTATAATCAGGAAGCATTTATCAACATTCAGATAATTTGAAATTCGCAATATTGTGTCAATAAATTAGAAATTGATTTGCAACGGGCGGTCAGGCTTCGTGTTTCGCTACTGCTAATTTCCTCGAATCGACTTTAATAACATCCAAATACGGTTTGATTTATGGTAATGTTTTATAAAACAGTATCATCAGAAGAAAATGTTTGCCTTAAATCATTTTGGACATCTATATTATCCAACTTTGTATTTTTACAACCAAGCTCTTCGAAGTTCGGAGATGAAAATATATATATATTTTTTAATACAGGTGAATCAAGTAATCATGTAACCTGTTAGTATAACTTATGCACATATAGATTGGGGGTCAAAAGTCATGATGTTTCACACATACACACACATAGTGCCTTTATAATATTCATATTTATTTTTCTTGAAAACGACACAAATATTGGACAACTAATAAAAAAAATTGTTTGTTTTATAAATTAATACGAGTAATTAAACAAATATTATTTTTCATTTTTAAAATTTCCCAAAAAAGCTTTTCTCAATTTAGGCAAGCATTCAGTATCCCATTAGGTTTCGATTTTTTTTTAATACATATTATAATGTTAAGTACTTTATTTAGTATTTGATTTCATGAGGATATTGGTTGAACTGTTGACTCATGATTGAGGATCATCAGTTTGATACACGTCTTGACTGGTGAGTCTATAACAGATAAAATAAGTGGTCACGCCTTGTTCAGTTATAAGAAGGAGAATTTTTATTAGCATAACAGTATCAATACAAATAACAGTATAAAAATAAAGAAAATAATCATTCTAGAATTGACGTCAAGAAATATTTTGTCTGATTTATTAAAAGCACACAATGGATCGGACATGTAACACGCGATTGTTTTTGTTACAAAAACAAATAATAAACATTTATCATACAAAACGTGTATTTCATATTCATGTTGAGAATAATGCATTTTTAGTGTGGACTGTAGTCTGTTTGCAAATGTCAGGCGCGATCGTCGATAGTGCTGGTCTACTCCCAGACACAAGAAACGTTGACATTCAATTACTTTTAAACTGCCACACTGATACCGCAAGAGATAAGAAACATGAGCGGAAGTTTGATTGTATAATTTTCTACTTATATACAACGTACCTTTCTTTATTACGACTGAAATGCAAAGCTGAAATATATATCCATATATATAAGAAAACCCTGCGATTAGTACTAAATAAAAAAAAAGCATTACACTTCACCCTTACGCGATTGCTTATTACCTTTGCACATCACTGATCTGCATTTTAATATTTTATTTTTCAGATATAATAAAAAGTCATAAATTTAAATAAAAATATAAATGTAGCGGCAAATAAAAGATGTACCAGCAGGAAAATGATAATAATTGTAAAAGTAGTCTAATGATACTTATCCATGCAATTATAAATAAATTCTTGCACCTGCGCTTCAGAAGTGATAATTGAGCAATAAATATTTAATTAAAAAAATGAAAATCTAATATATGAACACCAAGGTAATTTAAAGTAATCGAACTTAATTAACTTTTTCAGGATGAATAATTCTTGGCAAAGCGCAGGAGCCTCCCTGGTGAAGCCTCCACCCTGTCCTGGCGCGGTTACCTGAAGCGAAGGTACGCGTGTTGTGTGATCACCTCGTTAATCAGATTATCGATTCAGTGCGCCATGACTTGAGTGCTCTCTCGCGAGCTTAGATAAGGCAAACTAATTCCAAGTCATGTACAAGCTGTGTTGTTTTAGCTATTATTTTAATAAAGACGAGATTTTAGTACAATATTGCTCGCCTATTGAATTCACAAGTGAAAACAAAAATGATGCCTTTTATATCTACATGCAATAATCAATCATTTTTCTAACGTTGAGGCAAGAAAGGTATGAGAAATAAACGACGACTATACATTGACCATACCAATGTGACTTTTGAGTGTCACGGCCGCTGGAATTACTATACACACGCGCGCCCGGAGCGGTGCGCGTTATACAGGGTGTCCAAACAAAGTATCGGGTATTTGTTAAATCAGTAAAACTACTTGTAATCAAGTATTTTTTTATTCTTGATTATAAGAATACAGAATGAAAAATTATTTCAAAAAGATGATGTTATCTAAATGGTGAGCGTTACGCTGCTGGAAATCTTCTTATCTGAAACAAAGATTGAAAGTTGTTGAATCGCCGCAGCATTTCGTTCGCAAAATTCAAGCGATTTGCGTAGTCTGTATCCTTCAATTAATGCGCTAATTGAATTTTATACGCTTTTAAATGCAAATATTTATTTAAAATCAAATGCAAATACAATTTTTTAATGTTCAACGCTTGGCTTTGCTTTCGGATGACGGATTTTCACGAACTGACGCTTCCACTTCTTCGATTGTTTTCTGGTCGCGGACTGAACGAGGGCGACTAGAGCTTTGAATTTTTATCGTCGCACCTATATTTTTGAACATTTTCTAATGCTATTGTAACTTTGTGCATTGCGTTGAGCAGTCACTATTGATAATATGTAATACATTTTCAGCCGCTCCTAATCAACTTCAACACTAAAAAAAATACCCGATGCACTTTTTGGACGCCCTGTATTTTGACCGCAGGGTTGGAATAGGTTTAAGCAAAATATTTTTTGTTGTATTATTTGACTGTAGGATTTTAAATATCGTATGCTTCATACTATTTTGAGGGAAAGATTGAGTTGAGATAGATTTTCTGCAAGATATGTAAGTGGTTCAGTACTATGCAGGGTCGGCCGGCTGCGGGGCCGCGGAGCTCTCCGGCTATCTGTATCGAGACAAACGAGCGTGACCGAGCAGCCGGACGCTAACAAAATGAGTCGTTACGATTATAATTGATTTATTTTTTATCGACGAGCACGGCGCTCGCCTCCGACCGGCAGATCGACGGGGAGATTGCGGCAGTCGCGACCAACTCAAAAGAGCTCGGAATATTACCGAGCGAGACTCGGAGCTTCGTGACGTCATCCGTGTGTGTAAACTAACGATACGATGACGTCCTTCCGGATGTCGTTAAGGCTTTATTATTATCCTGTGAGATAAAACAATATATATTTGCTACTAAGTGTAAATCATAGAAATGCCTGTGAGATGGAAGTGCGAGAAAAAATATAACAATCTCAGAAATGATCTCTTTAGTAATGACCAACAAAAAAATTGCAGGAGTGAAAATTTCATTCTAGGGTAGTAAGGGTTCTTTTGCATTCTTTTCTATTTTTTAAACGAGTAATAATGTCACAAGCTTTAAATAAATACTTTTCCTAAAAAAAAAAAACACATATTTTCGGTTGCATTTATAATTATTAAGACTAAGCGGTATGCTCTGATAGTAAAAATGTAGTTTGTGTAAGATTATGTCTTTGATATCTAATCAGGATCATATGCAAGTCAATATAATCAAAGTATTTTATTCTTTGATGTCTGACAATGAAGGCTGTCTACAATCTAGATTTAAGAGTACGTTACTTTGGACATGTCACCTGCGGAGATGGAGAGCTTTAATGAATGCAAGAAGTTAAAAATATAAATCGATTTTAATGATTGACAATATTGGAGTAATGTCTCCATCATTTAAATTTGAGGACAAAGTCTTTACATGTAAGGTCATTATAAAAAAACATTAAAATACAGGTATCTAATTAAATAGGCCCCGAGCGTCTTTTTATACTGAATTAATTCAAAGAGAACTACGATCGATGACTTTGACGTGTGATGTTGAAACCCATTTCAAAAAAAAAAAATATATATTCAAAAATAAAACAATTGGAGTCGTATCGTATGAAATAAGAAAGTACTGGTAAAAGAAGAATTTTATATTTTTATCTTTTGAATAAAAGTTTAGGTTTCTAATAATATGCCTTAGTACTTATTTTATCTGAAATTAAAAAAAATAAAAAATTGTATTGAATTTTATTAAATACAGCTAAGTCAATGATTATTTACCACTGGATGATGCAAATAAAATGTAAAGCTCGCCTGGCGCCTGCACACAGCGGAGAGGCAGTACTCCGAAGTGACCGGTCGTTTGTTAAAATAATCACTATTGTTTTATTAATGCAGAATTTCTATGTAAATGTCAATATATATTATCGAGAAAATCTACTGGGTGCCTCGGCATACAGACCTGTCACAACATACAAATGAACATGTCGGCTGTCGGCAAAGGGTTGCTGCGCGCAAAAACTAATAGCGCAATATAATATAATATTAATTGTAATGCGATCGAAACATGCCACGTCATTTAAATTGTATTACGTGAGATAAATACGCGCTTATCTCGGTCATTAAATTCCGGAAGTTTCATTAGTGAATGCAAACTTTTAAGCGCTACAGTTTAAACGAGAGCTTAACAGTATTAAACGACCTACTCGTTACCCAATAATTACTTACTAACGATTATATTTTTATAACTTATAACTTGCCACCTGTAATAGCTCCGGCAATCTTTCGCGATCACAATCGCCGAAGATTAAGTTCTCAATTTGAGAATAAACGATCATAAAAATATCCAACAGAATCGCTTCAAACCCGAGGCAAAAAGATAACCAAAATTACACCTAATATCAAATACGCAACGCGATCGTATTAATCTCCAAAATCACATTAGGCTCTGCGAGAAAAAAATAATAATAAATAACACTGAGACTGTTTCAGCGAGCAAAAATTCAGAATTATTTAGAGGCCGCAAAAAAGCTCGGAAAGCTATATTATCTCCGCGAGAAACGACGGATTTATGTGCTGGGGAATATCATTTTGCTCGCGGAGTTCAGGCCGTAAATACGCATAGCTCGCAGTCCTGAGGATGAATTGGCACCTCGGTATCTGGCCATCGTCACTTGTGCACGCCGGTATTTATTGACAGCCGGGCGAGCTCCAACAAGCTTTCTCAATATAAACTTATCGGGGAAACGCCCGACCACCTCATGATGTATACTCCCCGCGAGGGCCGATATCACCGCGAGTAATGACAGCTCCGTTTGCTAGGAATTCGGTGGAATATCTCAGCCTCATGTTAGCATGCTTTGCATCTGTGGTACGAAACACTACCGGTGAAATCCCAAGCGAGGGCCTGTGCCTGGATGACCTGAAGTCAGTGGCGAGACACCCACAGTTGATGATAAACGGAAGAAAGATAAACCAGGGGGTGTAGCTTCAGTCACTCCCATATATAGCACAATTTCGATCGACTAGTTTGGAAAATTTCCCCAAATTGTGATGACAAACCTTGTACATAACCAGCAAGGTACCAAATCTATATAAAAAAAAATCCCAAGCGAGCGCCACATAGTTGGCAGCGCCGCCCTGCAACCCGAAATCAAATACTATAGTTGCTACACTTGACACGATTTGGCAGTCGGTGTCTTCTTCAGTCTTCAGTCTTCAGTCAACTATACAGTGGTAAAACTCGCAGTAGTGTTTCGTATCATATATTAAAAAACAAGCTTCTCATATTATTTAGCGTTCGCCGCTGGTGTGTGTGAGCTCGCACTCGGTCTGAGCGCACCTTGATTTACTGTAAGGAATTCCTACAGCGCCTGGGCGGGTACCATTTGGAAAATTTGCTTGTTTTGTAAAACACATTTATTTATAGCTTAGTTTATTTAATGAGCAAAGCAAAATTCCTATACATAAATTGTTGATATTGCTACTGAGGGAAGTAGTTTAAAATATTTTAAATTAGAAACTTAATAATAAAGATGGATAACGTGAGAAATTTTTGTGTCAGGAATCAGAAGATTAGTTTTATAGTGTAGTAATTAAGACATTTCAAACTAAAATTTAAATAATTTTTTTTAAATAACTGAAATAATATTTTGTGCTAGTTAAAGATCTTTGAACCTCATAAAGATGATCCAATGTATATTTTTGCGCTTTTGTTATTTTTATAGTACTTATTTTTAATTATTCACGTTGTCTTGTTTTAAGTAGATATTAAATATAATAAATATGTTAAAATTAAATTTTGTACATAATTTAAAGTGAATGTATACGATGTCGATATTAAGTTTATTAATTCATATTAATTAAAATGTCAGTCAAAATTGATGGACGGAATACTTGCAATGTGTACCGGCGCCTTTTACCTGCATGTTGTAAGTGCACATCAATTTATTATCGATAAAATTGCAGAGTATTGCAATGCTTATATAATCGTTAAGTTTGCATGTAGAATGAAATGTTGTTTCCTACCATTAATGCTGTTAATTAATTTGAATCAGAGGTGTCGGAGGTTTATAAGAAATGGTAACAAACTGAAAAACGACAAACTTTTAAAAAAGTGACGTACAATCATGACTTAAAATTGGAAATAAATATATTTTGTCAGTAATTTTCTTATAAATTATTTTTACTCACATAAAACACTCGTATAAAAATTATTGTGCTGAATTTCAATCTATGATTAAGTTAACACATGAAAATCACGAAACCAGAGAACTAATTATGGTTTTCGATGATCGATTCCTTTTAATACGATTTATCTCAATTCAGTTTTATGTTTATATTTTATTTTTATAAATCATACCATTTACGTTAATAACGTCTTTTTTTTAAATAAATGTAAAACTCAAAGCCGGTCTTGAAAAAAATATATAAATTGATTTATTTTTATGTCTAGCAGTTTATGAGATAGCAGAACAGATTACAAAAACTAATATAAGTAGGAAAGTTTTGTAAAAATATTTAACTCCTCAGTTAAAAAAACCATGTTTAAACTTCTTACGTGACAATCATAAAAAAATTACGTTTACACATAGAAACTGTTCTTTAAAAAATAACAGCCATGGTTTCACGAGGCGAATCGAAATTAAATTATGTGACAACAATTCAATAACCCTAAAATTTATAGTATCTCTAAAACATTGATCATATTTCCTCATTTTTCAAATAGACACTGAAACAATGACTCCATGGGTCTGTCTTTGTGGGTGTGTCTGCGCTTTAGGCGAGGTCGCAAATAATAACTTTATTATCTACAGATAGTTTTGACATATTTTTTTGTGGTAAATGTACAACATGGGGCCGATTAGTATCCATAGTCATTGTTGCATTCAACTAAGTATAGTAATCTTGCAATATAAGAATTGTTTATGGGACAAATTATTTTATATATAGATAATGATCACAATATACTTGCGTATAATATACAATATTTTGGTGTTGAATTTAAATTTTTCAAAACACTATTTTATAATTATTCGATCACGTTTATATTGTTTTACTTCATTTGATTATTGTGGTTTATTTTAGGTATTTTTATTTGAGAACTTTATTTATACTCCTCGTATCGTTAAACATAATCATAATATTTCATATGTGGGCGATTTATCTACAAAGCAATTCGGTACAATCGTTTATATTTGTTTTTTTTGGAAATATTAATAAAATACGCATTATATAAAGTATAATGGGCAATAATGTATGTATTTTATGTAATAATTAACAAATAAGTGTATCATATCGTAAATATTTCCAGCAATATCATAAACAAACTACATAAACGCTGAACGAAAAACACTCCTGTCGGATTTCACTTCATTCAATTTTTAACATATAACATATAACATCCCACATAGCACTTGTGTCCATGATCAGATATAGATTTATTAATTAAACCTAAGGTAATAATCTGCCATTAAATGAATTTTTTGTCATAGATATTATTAGATCACCGCTAAGGAATGAAAAGCATTGTATATATTACGTTAATAAATAAATCAGCAGAATAATGCAAGTAATATACAATGCGAGGTTTTGTTATTTGATATTTATATTTATTTTTGCTTCTGACAATAAAATAATGAAATAATATTGTGATTCATAGGATATTTGCTTATAATTTTTTCACAGTAACATAAGCGTATTAAAGTAACACAAAAGTAATTTTTTTGTTTAAAATGTCAGTTGTTTGCAGGTTTACAATACACTGAAAAAAGGGGTGATTTAATTTATAATATCGAGTAATAATTATAAATACGTATTTATAAAACAAATAATTATTTAACAGTACAAACATCATGCCTCAAAGAGGTAGTCTCTAAGCGTTGAATATTCAGAAGACAGATTTGTGTATTTTAAATTTTAAAAAAATGCATTGAAAGTTCTAACATACCAGAATATTTAAAATAAATAAGATTTAATGTAATAAATAACACATTCTTAAAGGTCAATGTATGTTAATCCGAATGTCATTCAACGTCGTGTCCACTGCAGTCCATTAGAGGTCCACAGGTATTCAGCATGTTCGTAGCTGAAGATGTACTGTAATGGGTCTGGAGATGGAGGAGGCTCACATTTATATGAGTAGATCTAATCAAAGTTGAATCATGTCATCTATGTAAACTGCGATCCAAGTGAAAGCCCTGGCGATAATCTCAGAATAAATACGCATCAAGTGTGTTTACAATGATATAAATCCAAGTAAATACAGTTAATATTGACTCTTAACATGGTTTATAAAGTACATATGGTGATATGAGTCCATGAAATGACTGAAGACATTGGCTGCCGTGAGGACTGCTTATTTTCACTTTTCATTAAAATGTCGGACGTTTATTACGAAGTGTGAAAAGAATATTTGTTAGGCCTGTATACAGATTTTATGAATTTTTAACAATATTTCTAAAATGATGTAAATATATTTTTAAACAAACGTTAAATATCCGACAAGTAATTCTCCATATAATTGTAGCTGTGAAAGGTGGTTTTAACTAGATGCTGTAGTAATTTTTATTGCTTATTAGTTCTCAAGATAGCTTTTATCCTTGCGTGAAATATCGAATGAATAACTATTTATTATATAGAATGACGACTTACGCTTCATTCCTAGATGTATCGACACATTGAATACATACTCGTAGATTGTAGTGCAAAAATTATTTTTCATTATTTGTCATACGACAACTACACAAATACGTCCATTTTTTTAATTTAAAATATGGAAAAATGCGAATGCGAATGCATCAAAAAACGAAACAAGTCGTGCAAGTATGAAAAGCTGGCTTGCGTCACATCGGCGGCCAACGGTCCAGTATCGAAAGCCTCCCCGGCGGAGTTCGCACACCTTACAGTTCTACATTTACACAACCGGCGCAGATGTTTACTTTCTTCAGGCCAGATTCGGGTCCTTAAAGAGCGCGGCTCCGAAAAATCGACTGCAATTAATAAAATATGAGTGAATTTACGACGCCGGCAGCGGCCGGGGCTGTCCGCCCACCGGGCACATTAGCCCAGCCACCGCGGTTTCATTTGCATCGGGCCCGGCCGGCTCGCCTCGGCTTCCCGTGGCGACGGACTTATCCTACTCCATCTTGTGTCAATAAATCGCCGTTCGCCCTCGGAGAGTCCGTAAATCAAGACCGCGTCCGTTATTCCGGCGCACGCGAAGGAGCGCTCCGACCGGCGCTGGACGGGGCAAGACCGCAAGTGTTACACTTTGAGCCGCCTGCGCGCGCTGCGACACCACTGACGACCGATTTGCAATTACACAATTGTGTCCTTTAATTTTTGGTGACAAATTAAAAAAAATTTAAATTAAAATCTTTAACAAACCTTGGTTTTGAAAAGTCGTCGTTTTATCCAATTTTTTAACATCTTCAAGATTTTATTTTACCCTGAAAATGGACGATAGTTAAATTAAAAAATCAACTATCGACATAGAAAAATAAAGTGACAGTTAAATTAATTATATGACACGATTTCGCCAGGTAAAACGGTCCTTTTGGTCCGGATGGACACCAAGCAAGGTTAGGTAGCAAGATCCTTAATTTTAAGTGACAAAACAGATGATCAATCAGCTCGCTGAAATACAACTAACAACCGAACGGGGATAAGTCAATAGCGGTCTCTAATTTTAAGTGTTTATAGTTTTGAGCAAGCTAATGTAGCGGTCGATGCAATTGCATTGAGCTACCTCGCACCAGGCAACTCCGGTACAAGTCAGCGCCGGCCGAGCTACTTATGACTGACTTCTTAAGGGTCTAAGTCCCATACACGATTTTTTGATCATTTTCTGGTCCGTTTTGCGAAAAATCGACTGCGCCTATTAAAAAAAAATTAAATGCACAAAGTTAGATGCATCCCTTCTTCCGAACAGAATTTCATTTCTTGTAAATTTACTTTTAATGTGATAAATATGTGTTTTTCCGATTGAAGTGTAGGAATTTGATTTTATTCTAAGAGTTCTAAACATTTAAAAGTCTTTTTTTCAACTAGAATCAAAAGATTAAATATAAACCCTGGGCGACTTATTATTTTAAAAATTAAAAAAAAAATCATTAACACACTTTGGTTTTGAAATGTCGTTATTTTATCCAATTTTTCAGCATCTTCAAGATTTTATTTTACCCTGAAAATGGACGTTAATTAAATAATAAAAAGTAGATAAATATAATTTATAGTTTTTTCAATACTCTAAGTGACAATTAAATTAATTAAATGACACGGTTTCGCCAGGTAAAACGGTCCTTTTTTGTGGCAGACGGGGGATGGACACCAAGCAAGGTTAGGTAGCTAGACCCTTAACCATGCAACAATAACGATACTATATAAAGAGCTCCAGCGCGTCACACAAGAGAGTCTCTTAAAAGTATAATTCAATAAATCGAACTCATAATGATTTCTCCATTAATTGTGATTAGTATAACATACATATATAATTAAAAACGCTTCACTTGTTACTTTGATTAAAAAGTCCAGTGCTTGCAAATCACTAAATATTGGTTGGCCTAGGCACATTAGTTCATAAGTAGATTATGATTGTTAAAAATTCTCGATTGATTGCAGTGATTCGTTAGCATAATGGTTAATGCACCAGCCATGTAAGCTTTTGGGTATGTGGGTTCAAATGCCACACAAATCACGATAACATTTTTCTGAGAGTTTCTTTAATCATCTTCGATGTTTGAAATAATGTGCCTAATCATATTAGTAAATTTTCATGATAGTGCCTGCGCCTTGTACTCAAATCTCTTGATTCATGTTGATAAGGTTCGATTGCACCAGAAACAGGCTGTATACACTGCTGGCATCATCGGACGTGATTCGGAGGTGGTTGATGTATCGACCGTGTTTTCAGGACAGACCGGCAGTAGGAGGCGGTCGTGGGAGTCCTTCCGTGAGATGGACTTGCTACTCTGAATAGAGATATCACTGTAGTTTCCCCAGCGGACTACGTGATAAATAATACGCAACAATTGTACCATTGTACCTTCATGTGCGTTCAAAATAATAAATGGAGTTATTGTTTATTGTTATCTCATGTGATACATTATATTTTATGGTTTGATTTGGGGCCACGCGGATCGATTAGGAGCAGTTACTTTATTATTAATTTATTGTTGTTTTTTCAAGGTGTCTTTTTTTAGAATTTGATGTCAAGTGCGCCTTTTGATTACAGATATCCAATCCTTTATTAATAAAAGTAAAAGGTTGATAAAATTTTAAGCATAGCTTATTTATATTTATTAAAACATTAAAAAATAAATCTTCTTATTAACATCATTTATTAAATTATTAAATATATGGCATGACTCTTTTTATTTTCATGTATTAAAAATTATACAGTTATTTAAATTAATTATTTCAGAAACCATGAGATTATAAACGCCGTCTTATAAGTAATTATCTAATGTCAATTTTTTTGATTCGAAGTTTATAAACTTTTAATAGACCGATTCATTTTTTTAAATATTTTACATTACTCTTCTACTTTTGACCAACCGTAAATGTATTAGAAAACATTTATTGTACGTATTTCAGAACAACATAAAACATTTTTATATGGTTTCATACTCATAGTTTTCACGTTGTCATCAAGTAATAATATAAAGTCAAAGACTCTCTGAGTCTCTAATTGAGTATCTAATAAGGCACTTTATGAAATCTGAATCTATAAATTATGATAAAAAAATATTAATATTTATACAATGATTACCATTTCCCAAGGTAGTTTGATTGAGACATTTCAAAAAATAAGCGACTATGATCTTAAATATGTTTAACATACCTTGGTGCTCGAAAATTTTGAGTTTATTTGACATTGGGTGTCGATGCGGGTCGGTGGCAGTAAAAACTCACATTTATTCATTTTATTATTCCGCGTCGACCGATCATAAAATTTTTATTTACATTCGTAATAAAAAAAATCTTTAAATGTTTGAACGAAGATTGTTTAATCTTGGTGGGAACAGATCTTCAATAAAGAGATGAAAAATTACTATCCCATATTATTGATAGCTAATTATGAATATATAATCTTGAAAAAATCCGCAAGCGCCTGGTTGTCATGGAAAAAATTAATGCTTTGAAGGTGGTGTCTAATTATTTATTATAATTTATTATTTTTTTAAATAATTTGCGTGTTATTTTTAAATAAATTTGATCCAAGTATTAATTATATTCTGGGATAGTTTATTTTTATCTATGTTTACGTTTCTTGATCAAACTTAGTGATGTAAATTTGATAAGCTTGAAATGTGATATTGAAAGCTTTATGAATATCCATTAACATGCAAAATATTTACTCCGCATATCTAAAGCAATTTTAGTAGTATTGTTAAAAATACTATACTATGAATTTTTTTGTAGAATTTATATTCCATGTTTATTTCCATATAGTTTTATTGTGTAATTTAAAGCTAGTTGGTATTAACTTAACTAAATTTGTGCAGTGAAATGAGCCGCATATTAGGTTTTGTATTTTTGTATGCTATAAAAGCAGGATTGTTTCGATTTTAAGATAATATATGGTGTCTTTCGCAAATTAGATTATTTAGAAAAAAATGCACATACTATGATATTAAATGTTTAAGCCCTACAATATTTTAGACCAAGAGGTTTAGTAATAACTAAAAGTAATAACCATCTTAAACGTGTATGTTTTAATGTCAATTTTTAAAAACTGTCTAGTAAGTTATAACCAATCCTACCTTATATAAAATAATATGCAAGTGTTAAGTATAATTATAGAACACTTACCCATATTAATAATACCTTGGCTTCAGAATAATACTTGAAATTATTTACCTGTAACAAAACGAAAAAAAAAATTATAACAAATAAATTAATAATTATCCGAGAAAACTATAATTTTATTTCAGTTATTCATTTTCTCTTACAAAGCACATTTGTGGCAGGCTGTAATGTTTATTAACCATAAACTATTAAGTATTCCATAGCAGTACCATAGATAATTCAACCAGCCTAATGCTTTCACTGCGCAATCCATTAAATGTGATGCAATTTACGGAGAATAAATACAAATAACTATTCCATTATCTCCCGACAGAAACGACACAAACTTAGAGTTTAATCTAAATGAATAATACTTATCGTAAATATAGAAGTCATAATTAAAAATATTTATTTTCAGTACAATAAACCTCATTATAAATCACAGCAAATGTATGATTAACTTTAGGGCCCTGTTTGTCTAAAACGTAATTTTAGCTCCCTATACAGCATATAACCCAGACCTAAAGAAATTGATTGAATGGTAGAATATTTTAACAATTTTTTATTATTCATTATTTACTACACATATATTTCAAATTAATTTTACCGAGTAATGTAAGTTAATATATTTGTCGACACTAATTAGTGTAATTTGAAAAAAAAGGCAATTGGCGTTTTCTTTACAATGAAGTTCAAAATTTTGTTTTAACAACATTTTAATAATCGCTGGGTTACAGCAAAATATTAAATTCTGTGAATAAATGAATTATACTCACAAAGACTTTTTATATTATTAAATAAAAATAATAATTATAATTGAATACTATTTTAAAACGTTTCAATAAGATTTATCTCATTGTTTCAGTCAATTTGCACCATAAGCCTTTCTGCGAATATTAAATATTTAATGCGGAGCTATTAAATATTTAATAATCATCGGTTTACTATTACATTAGCCTACATTTAAGAATATGTTATATTTTTTGATGGGTATTATTTTTGATGGCCTGTGGGTGAAGAAATGGTCGTAAAATTCGTATATGTCCATCTTTATAGTTGAATAACAATTATCGCAAAGCGTGAGAACATATTATATTTGCAAATTATTCAATGTTACATAAATGTTGGTCGTAATTTACTATAAAACGAAATGGTTCTGACTGTGGTGGGTGTCGTGTCTCTTGCGATTTTGGCTATTTTACTGACTATAACTTATTTTTTATTTAGGATATCCTACACATTAAAAACACGAAAACAAATATAATAAAGTTTAAACTATTTGTACAAAAATCTGCCTACATCAAATTTAAATGTTATTTCTATTTAAACTATAAAAATATTTGTGATAAACAAATTTGATATTTGAAAAAAAATTTAAATTAAATTAAACTGAAATGTATTCATTCAAAAATTTAACTATGGGATTGGTGTTTATTTTAAATAAATATCAAAATAATATCAGAGTGCTTCTTGTGATGCAAGCGATTATTGATTTGAGTTTTTTCAATGAAGGCTAAATTAAATAACGATCATGTGAAACTATGTAGTAAGCAACGAGTTGGTCTAAGTACAGACAATGAGGACCACACCCAAACTATATTTCATATCATCGATCCGATGGCAATAATAACCAATTTCAACTTCCACATGAGATCATTACGAGGGCTGAATAAGAATTGGTAGTTCTTGGAACTACGGTAACTTCAATCAGGAGTCTGTTTGTATAGGAAATGGAGATATCTAGTCGATAGTATTCAAGAAAGTAATACAAATAACGGTAGGACGCCATCAATTAATTGCCCTTTTTTCAAAGATATGTGATGGAAATGCTTTTAGCGTACTTGGGATATCACGCGATGACGAGTTTGCAAAGTGTTTGTACTTTCTTATTATATTCTAAACACTTTTTTTTATTGTATATCAAATCCCTTTTTTATTTGCAAGACGATACGTCTTACGATACTTATTCCAAACGATGAATATAATTTTCTCATTTTCCTAGCATTATATCGTTGATTTCACTGAAATCAGTTTTTACATTTTTTTTTACTCGATTGTGGTAGTGCCAATTGTTGTATAACGCATTGTAATTTATATTGTTGTTTTGATTGCTAGGCCAATGTATGCAACTTATTATTTTACTTAATATTTATAAATTTTATTTTACCGATACATCAACCGATTCATTTTTGAAGTCACTTGAATTTTGGAAAAACAAATATGTACTTTAAACTGCAGACCACTCTTCTCGGGAACCTGTGGCTGTGAACCTATCCGTACGGTGTGATATAAAAAAAGTCTTGTCTGAAAATAGATTATAATACAAAACGAAAGAAAATTGAAAAAAATTTAGAGAAGGTGGCTTAATAAGACCGTCAGGCTGATATTATGAATACGAAATTTTTTAACAGTAGACTTCGTTTGACTATTATTTAGCATGCGTATTTCAGCGCGCAGTGTAATCAATCCTTCAATTTTTAATCATAGACTATCGATCAACCTCATTAAATGAGGCGATAGATCATGCCCTTGATTGGTACTACCATAGACAATGGATCCTCGTCAACATCACACGGCTCACACTGCACGCAGCGGTGGCGTAACGTGCCGCTTTTGGGAGAGTAGAGAACATATTATAATAACCACAACAATTACAATAATATTGCTCAATTTCATATTTTAAAAAAATTTTCGTTTAATCGCATTTATTAAATATAAAAGTTTAAATTATTTTTTTCAATACAAATATTATTTTTTTAATATTTAAATATATGCATAAAATGCCATGGCATGATTTATCACATATATTTTTTTGTGTACATACTATAAACGTTTCATGTTTTGTCTTAATTTAAAATACTTTAATAAATATTTTAGGATGTTAGAAACCCATTTACGTAGGGTCTATAAAATTTACTATATTTTTATTGAAAAAAAATACTTAAGAATTTTTTTTTAATCTAGAAGAAACGTACGTCACTGCAAGATGCAACGCCTTCACAGAAATCACATCTCTATGTCTACAGCGCATAGAGCATATAATGGCTTGTAGAAAAGAAAAAAACGGTGAGTTTTTAGGTAAGTCTACCTGCACAGGTAATGCCTGGCTATTACAGTCGCCGCGATCCACTACAATCACTCCATTTTCGTTGATCATAAACAAGAAAATATGTAATATGGCTAAGAAAGTTCACGGAAGATTTATGGCTTCTGTATTATGAGTCGGTACACTTTTTTACGTTCCCTGTAAATCAAGTCAATAAAAATTAACGACCTCGCAAGATCTATAAATTTAAACATTTTTACAGTTTTTCGTTTAGTTTTTGGTACTTAAAAAAGCGTTAAAAATAGACAAAGTTTTTAATTTACGAACCATCTGATGAGATATTCCATGAAGATGGAATTTGTGTTTAATTTTTTCACTCCGTGGATAAATCAGTTTTTCGTGACAGTTTTTTTTTTTCACTTACAAGTTTATCGTGTTTTTTCTCACACCGAAATCATACAGGATAAATTAATGGCTACAAAAAAAAAATGTACATGTTTTGTTATTTTGGCTAGTCCGCTGAGTTATAACGCGGAAAAAGCGTACAAAAATTATCGTTACATGTCATTTATTAGGCATTTTGGTATACTTTATCGAAGAGAAGCAGCGCACAAGGAAATTCAAAACGCTTCACTGTAATAATTTTTACTTTGAAATTTATACTCAATTTTTTTTTTTCATTTTATAAAATGGTGTACGTAAAACGCCATCTAGCGGCTTGCGGTTTAAATTTGAATTCAAATCTGGAACAGTCGAGACTTCCGCTCTGCACTGCCGGGGGGGGTGGGAGGGGCCAGGGGAGGGGGGGGGGGGCGGTTTGCCTTGCAAGGACTGCAGCCTTTGCAGGGCTTTCACAAGCGCAATCATTAATACCTTGTTGACAACCAATTCGCAGATATAATAATCGAAAATTAAGTTCTAACTAACCAAAAATTAATTAAGGAAACGAAAAGAGTAATCTGATGTTTACCAACCCCATTGAATTATTTTACCCTTAAAAACTATAAAAAAGCATTAATGAACAAGTCGATCTGTATAAAATCTAGGAATTACAAATCAAAATTCGATAAGTCGTCATTTTGCGTGCGATACATAATAAATTATCTAGTAAGGTAAGCTTTGTAATGATTTGCAACCGTGGTCTGTCATACTAGTAATAATTAATATATTATAATAAAATTAGTAATCACCGGTCATCAGTTTATGGCTGCAAATTACTTTAGGTAATAAGATTTAAATGCGCATATAGAAAACAAATTAAATGTCATTAAATGCAATGCAAGGAAAATAAAAAATTAAACTTTATTTCTTATTATTATATTATGAGAGTTATCTAAATCATATTAAATAAACGATCATCATATATTTGGTTTTCGCATACTTGATTTATTTTTTGTAATTAATTTACAAAGTATGGTCTTATAGAGTTGAACCCTGATATTTTATTTTAAAAAACTCATTATCTTAATGTTAAAACTAATTCTTAAGCAAGGTTATTTATATTCAGTAAATATTATACATTTTAAACGAAGTCCCTTACCGATACAATATTTCGTAATTTAAAAAAAAAGCTACCTCAGTGCACCCACCCACTACTTTATTTTAATCCACTTGAACGTTTGTGACAAAATATTGTTATTTATATAATGTTTAAATTATTTAATTTTACAAACTAAAAAAGACAAAATTTATAGGCCCATATAATTTGTTCCCTAAATGCTAAAAGACACAAACGTGGCTGATAAATTTATGTCTCAAATATTCCGATATTATTAAATATATATTTTAGAATTAAGCATGGCTGTCAAGTGCGACTGTCCGTAACAACAGAGTGTTTTATTCTTATTTGCTCAAACGGTGCATAGCTGATTGCGTCAGTTCATTCATCAACACTTCAATGCAAATCCAGCCCACGCACAGTCCAAGACCGCATTTGACGACACATGGTGACGTCACAGATCATTGTCATCCTGGCGGTCGTCGTCTTCGAGGAGCAGCATCACAAACGGGTTTGTGATGCACCACTCGCCGCGCAGGGTCCTCCGAGAGGTGATTCACCGGTGGAAGGACTGCCTCCGGGACCGGATCGCCCCCGTCTAAGCACCTCGTGTTTCCGATACATTTTTATGCTAATTTCCAATTAACTGTCTGTTATTTGTCAAATATGACACTTTTAGCCATAAATAATATAACAATATTAGGCGGGTACCAAATTGACTAAACTGGTGTGCGTAGCGGGCAAAATTCGCGTAAAATTGCGTGTGCGAAATCTAGTCTATACACTCTTTGATTTGCACTTTTTGATTATTTTTTCTTCCGTTTAGCAACTCCGGGTTAATTATTAGATTTTTGTTAATAAATTAAATATTATTGTTACACAATAGCTTATTTTATATTTATATTTTAAGCGTGTAACCAAATTGACTAAACTGATGTGCGAAGCGGACGAAATTCGCGTAAAATTTCACGTGTGAAATCTAGTCTATACACTTTTTGATTTGCAAGTAGTCAAATAATCGTTTCCTATAAAAAGTTGAACCACTTCATACACACTTTGCGGATTACTTGGCATCACAACAACACCACTTTGTCCTAAAAATTGTTTAATAATTGGAGGGTTATCAATATCTGACCACTCCACTTCTTCATTGTCACTTTGTTCAGAATCACTGGACAGTATTGTTAAAAGTAACGTTGACGAGTCATAAACAAACATTTAGAGCTGTAAACCTAATGAATAAAATGACCTTCTGCCGCTTTTAGAGTAAACACATTCAAAAACGTATTAATATGCGCCCCGCCTTCAGGCAGTAGTCCGAGGAACGGGTACTAGTACCCGCCCCGCCTTTAGTATGTTATAAAAAAAAACATAATCCCACTTTTTTTCATTATGAGCATATTACGCAAAAAAGTCTTTAAAGAATTAAGAAAAATTTTTTTAGTGTCATACAAATTAAAATACTCTTTGGCGTTCACATATTATTACTACATTTAACAAAATTTTCATTGAAAATTTCGTGCTATTTTCTCATTAGTTGATAATTGAGATAAGTATAGATGTAAATATTTAATTTAAAAAAATACCGCACGCACGCATTTTTTTTTACTAACAACGAACAATGCAGGTATATAAAACGTTGCCGAATAAAATAATGATCATTCAATGATTAATAGCTCTTGAAAATCTATGTACTAATTCTCAGAATAACCCATACAATGTATTTTTTTATCTCCACTGGCAACCCATAAGCACATTATGTCAGGTTACCCAAACTGCCTATAATTTGATACAAGTATTTAAAATCGTGTAGGTGTATATTTCGGACGCTAATTCGATTCAATCGCCAAGCTACCTGAAACAAAACATACTTACTGTAAATTAATCACATAGAGATTGCGTATCGCACCGCAAGGAATGAAGCAAACATAATATTCCTTTTTTGCTGTATGATTAAATGGTCTCGTGATTATATCGTTCAATTAATTTATACAGGTAAGGGGATAACCCATAATGATAAAACACCGCAGGGGACGTAATAACAGCTCTTACGGCACATGTCAATTTAATTTTTTTCAGTTTGCAAATATACTTGTAACAAATAGAGCTACATTGGAATTTACTTCATTAAAATATACGGCATGCTGTCAACCTTCTAGCAAACCAAGGATGTTATAATGCACTCAATATGAAATTATGTTTTTCAAGGATTTCAAAGATATTGACACATGATCATGTCTCTTGATCCGTTTAAAAATGCGACAGTGAATAAACTGTCGCAAATGTGTCCGTAATGGTTAATATATGAACATTTTTTGTGTGCATTTTCTTTGTGTGCATGTTTTATTTTATGTGCAAATGAATGTTAAAAAATGAGTGCCCGAGAATAAGCAAGTAGTTATTGTATGTATGTTAATTGCACTAAAATATAAATGTCATTTATTAATTTTAGTTATTCCATTCTCTCGAGTTAGTGATGATTTAATCAATGTTCCAGTTATGTTAAAACTGAAATATATCTAACTTAATGTTAAAATAAATCAAATGTTGTTCAAGTATATTTTGTAAAAAAAGAGTTTAATTTTATGATGTTACAAAAAATACATTTGTTTACTTAAAAACCTGTGTTTGTTATTTAAAAACGTATAAAATGATAATCAAAGTTTTTTTTACAGTGTTCCCTTGTTTCTAACTTCCAGGAACGAAGGCTCAGATAAATAACTCAAAACACGTGTTCTCTTTGTTGCCGAATAGCAACTAGGCACTATACATATTTTACACATTTTAAAATTGTAATTAAGTTAAGGAGAAATTTTAATTTTTAGATACAATAAAAAAATCTCCAACATCATAGTTTTATATATATTGAATCCTTAGATGGTTCCAGCGTTATAGTATGCAAGGTTGAACAAGTCTGTCCGTATTAATTTATTCATAGAACATATCCATTTGTCGTAATTCGTTCCAAGTTAGCTTCTAATAATTGAAACCCAGTCGCGGGTACCGACGTGATCTACCGGTTATTGGAAATCATGGAAATGTTTACATTAGTACCCGTCCGTCCACGCAAAATAATACTGAGATATTAATAGGATGTTTTATACACTAGTAATATGGATTTGCATCGAATAACTGTAGTGGAGTAGCTATTTAAATAAACTTCAGTTCAACAGCTACTCTGCGACTTTGTATGCCGTCTAGTTACTTGCCTGCAAACAATTAAAAGCATCTCAATACCCAAGATAACACAAAATTATTCAAAATCAACAGTTGCCAAAACTAATGAACATACCGTAATTATTTTTCAATTTGGTGTAAGAAAATATATGTAGTAACGAAACAGATACAATTGCTTTTGTTCAATTCAACAGCTTGCTGGTTGTATTTTTGTTTGCAGGCTCTAAGGCTTTTAAATTTTAAAAACATTTTAAAAACTAGCGATAACATATAAAATATATCTCACCAGCGGTATAATTTTTTTTTTTTAATGGAGATATTATTAACATATTTGGCATACATTTCTTATGTACATAAAATACACAAATATTAGTGATATTCTAAGTAAATATAAATCACTTTTCAAAAGCAGGGGATAAACTTTATTCAAATGTTAGTTACTACTGTCCCAAGCAGTAAAAACATTATTATCATGCGAATAGCAAAAGTTGCGTACAAAAATATACCACTATTGTACAAATCAGTTTAAGAGTATTCAGCTGTCAGTGGCAGTGCAAAACTGCTTTTTTTGTAACTATTAGCGATTATTGTCGGCTATTACGCTAACGGGCGCTGCGCATAACAAGCATTCAACGAGCAATTACAAAGAACTTATAGCAAACTGTTTGGACTGCTGCGCGTCTAGCTCCACTATGACGCAAGCGAATTACACGCTACTGGAGACTTACTCCGCCGCGCTTAGTGGGGCGCTTATCGAATAAGACACGCTCATTATTCAAAGCGTGAAAAATTTGCATACTGATTAAAACACGGCTTCGTAAATTATTATTACAGCTCGCAGAGTCCTGGCGCAGGGAAATAATCACCAACAAACTCTTCTAGTTTTCACATCAGACACAAACTCAAAGCGCTCGCATCAATTTATTTTTTATCATTGTTAATAATCCTAGAACGGTGACCGAAACGTTGGAAAAAAGAAACCTTCGAGCAGTTTAACACCCAAGAAAACAAATCATATAAGACTATACTACGAAACGCAACCGTGACCATGATTTATCTGTAATCGTAAATTTAAAAATGGTAGGCATCACACGCTTTCCTTACGGATTCTCACGCTAGCTTTGTCGTGAAAAGATATCGGATGACAACTGACCATAAATATAACATAAAAGAACGATAAGCGAGGTAGCCAGATTTCTAATATCACCGCAAAGCTTATTTCCTACTAATGAAAAATCAGATAGTATTATAATTTATATTAATTGATGAGAGCAACCTCGACAGGCCTGAATTACGGACACCGTTTGTAAATTGTTATTATTTGGCCCACATGCCTTCAGAGTTATGTGGTCACCCGAGTGATGCATGGCTAATAAAAATGTGCGGATCACATTCGTAAACAAATTTATTCGTTTTTCTAGAATATTCGAACATATTTCGTTGGTGAGTAATATTTTTCAATGATTTTTACTATAAACGCCATAAATCACAAAATTACTGAATATATTATATATATATATATATATATATATATATATATATATATATATTATATTCATTTATTATTATATTGATTCAATGAAGTGATTGATCGATGATTTTCCACTTTAAAATCCTAATAAAATTTATTTTGATTTTAAAAATTGTACCTTTTACTTTTCTGTTACATTTAATACTACATAAATTTAAATTTATTATAAAATGAAATGTAATATTAAATATCTTATTGCTACTTGAATATCTTGGATTTTGCTTTAAATGTCAAATTGTACGATGTATATTTAAATTATTTTATCAATAAATAACAACGTGATCAAGGATTTAGTATATGCCACATTTGTAACTTGTGTTTTAACTTATAGCAAGCAAGAAACTTAAGATTTACGTTGGAATATAATTATTTTTGATTTAACTAAGTATAAACCTGGTTTTAAAAATACGACATGGGATTGCCATCCTTATATTTGGTATGGGCTAAAAAATTGGTATTGCTAACTGTGCCATTGATTTTGTACTTGAAACTCATACGACAAAAAGTTTTTAAACTATAAATCGACACGTACGAGCTTATCATTTTCTCACACCTAATTACCCTTCCAAGTAGATCTACCTGCGATAGGTTGACACCTGTGCTCGATAGGATATCTCACCTCTCTCGACTTCTTACGTTGAAAAATGAATCTACAGCTCAGTCGTCAACGTCCGCACCTTATCATCAAGACTTCAACGGGAACGAAGGTAGGGATTTAATTGGATCGTATATGAAAGTCGTGTGGGTGTAGTTTAAAGAAGCGGGAGTATATACCTGGCTTTATAGGTTTTGTTTTTTTATTTTATTTTGTTATTGACTTGTCAGGATAGGGCTGCCGAGATGGATGCTTTTAAAAAATATTTTATTGATTTTAAATATTATTTTATGATTTTATAAAAAAATACTAATGCTACGAGTATTGACCCGAACATTATGATTATAAAAAATTGCCTATTGTTTATCTTATCACTACATTGTATTATTTTTAATATACCTAGGCTTATAGGTTTTTTAAATCATAACCGTTTCATTATTGACTAAAAATCAATTTTAAATTTAAAATATCTATTACGATTAAATTAAAAATTAATAGCTGTGTATTTTACCCAAATTGTATAATTACAGTTTATAAATTGAGAAAAAATATTTTACTAAAATTATTAAAGTTAGATTAATTATTAGTTTTTATTTTTTTATCCAATTGTTAATTTTAAATATAATATTTATTTGTATTTTAAATACAGTTTAAGAATCGCTGTAATGGATCGATCACTTTTTATATCGTTGACGTTTTGTTCTTAGTCCATATCTTTCATCTGTCTATTTTTTTTTCTCCCACACATCTCTGCTGGAACGGTTTTGTAAGGTTTAGGTATTGTTTTTGGAGTAAAACCCTTTGCCATTGAATAAAAGGCTTAATCGAATACACCCTTAACATTAATATTAAGTGGTTGTAAATTACCCTTACTTTAACCTGAAAGCATGAAACACTATATTATTTTCTGTGATTATATTATACACACGTTTATGTAGATACAACTTTAAGTTTTATGAACCATAACATTATGATAATTATTAAGTGATTTTTGATAAATACAGTGAGTTTTGATATGAACGATTCACAAAAAGAAACGAGAAATCGATTCAAATACATTGGTTAAAACATAGATACAAAGCTGCCATAGTAATATAATGTTCTAACCTAGGCCGCGATAAACATTGATGGGGTTTGATCCCACTTGTGTTTAAAAATAATATTTTTGTTTCATGTCTAAATCAATTTTCAAAAAATATATTATGAATTACGTTTGAAATTTAAACAAAGATAAACTCTAGATACATAATAACAGTATATATTTAAAAAAATATTTTTTAAATTAAGATGTTAATATAATTTTGTTTAAGTACAGTTCTTCAAAAAGTTAACGATAACTATGAAGACGCTTAAGTGTATTTGTGTAAATATTTAAATACATCTGGTATTTGTTAAATAATAACCAAACAAATACCTTAAAGGTAATAATTTTGACCAATTATTATGATGCACACCAATTAACTATCTTCAAACTTCGTTCAATTTGCAGAGTAAAGTAAAGTTGACCGACTGTAATTACTGTAGAGTATTTTCAGCTAATAACGGTGGGAAATACAAAACTATATTTTAACGTTAAAACGTTAAACCCCCGCCTCGTTAACCAATAAATCAAGAAGCGATGGATTCTACTCACAGAACCATTTCGCAGTACCATGAGTAATGATTTAAATTTGAGAGAAATGCCAGATTAAAAATACGAAAAAGACCAAATAAATAGTGATACATCAAAACTATTGGGTGATTAATCACGATGAACCTGCGCTTGCCAGGGGTTATCTACAAGAGACAGACATCACCACATATAAATTTCTCTGTAACAACACAATCCATCATAGAAGACACTATCACTTAGCAGAGAAGATCTGTACAGGCACTCGTAAATGGCGATAATTCATACAGTTCCGTTATATTGCCAACCTAAAGACACCGCATCATTTTCATTCTACGCAATCATTCATCTCTTGGTTTAATAAGTACTGGATGCATAAATTAAACATGACTTTCCACTTAGGTGCTTTATACTCCGCTCACTTTCAGAGGTAGATTGATACCTTATTAACTGGCATTATCCGATTAGGAATTAACCTTAAACCTTAAATCTAAAATATTGTCTAAACGCCGAAATTTAATGTTTGTAAACAACAAACGCTGTAGGTGTAGTTTTATTATACATGAGTAATGTTGCATTACGTGAAGCTTATAAAAAAGTTATATCCTTTGTCGTGACTCATAATTTTATATAAATATAAAGTGACGCACAGGTATACCCCAATTTACGCGACCCCGTTAAGCGCGGTTTCACTATAACGCGAATTTCAAATTTCGCGTTAAAATGCCTCGCATTACGCGAATTTCTTATTTAAGAATGTGTATGAACACAATGTAGTCATTGACTTCTCTTAACAATTAAAAACAGCGTTGGGTGTTATGAACGTATTTTACAAGAACGCAAAAGAAACGCTACCCAAAAGACAATATATGTATTTTTCAGTAAAAATAACATGTAATACTGCATAAAGTGATTGATTCAAATGATTCGTATTTTTTTGTATTCAGTTTTGACTATCTATGTTTAATCGCAAGCCCCGATATACGCGAATTACACTTAACGCGATTTTTTTCGGAAATCCTTCGCGTAAAACTGGGTATTACTGTATTGTTAAATTAACAACTTTTTTTTTTTTTTAAATAGTTGCAAACAAATTTCTACTAATGTTGAAGGGCATTCATGATACATGAACTTCTTATATACAGTTTAAGTAAGGCGTGGTGGAAGTTTCCCACTTGCAATATAATCGCTGGGTTCCGTACGCGTTAAGACTAATAAGCATCTGCATTACCCCTTGACCCCTCACGCCTGCGACTCCTCAGAGGAAGGGAAGGGTTGCCGCCTCATCTAGGGGTGCCAACCATATACCATAGAATTATACTGTATCTAAAAACAACTACACAAAAAAATATATTTATTCGTTTTAATTATATTACTGTAGCTCTAATAAAATTAGATTTTTAATAAATTTGTATATTTGTTTATCATATGCATTTTTTTTTTTTATCATTTACTCCTAACTCATTATCATCTCCGCATGAAACATTGAATTCGATACCAAAACACTGTCAAATATTCATTCGCTATCCCAATTTATTATTGTAACTCAATTTTTTTATTTGGATTTTAAGAACTGTGTATTATATAAAAACTGTTGAGAGTACTTGGTACCATTTTAATTTTTCCACATGTTTAATTTTATTGGTGACCGGTTTCGTGAACTTTTCACGTTGTTATTACAAAACTAACATAATTATTATATATTTCATTTGTTTAATAATGCCAACGCGAAAGGTTGGCAACACCGGTCACCAGTAAAATTCTATATGTGGAAAAATCACAAAAGGATTTTATTTATTGTATTGTGTTTATTAAATAGTTTTTGTTATATGTTTGCCAATTTCAAGGGCTTTTCGGTGATTGTAGATTTATAAACAAACAGCTTAATTTATTATGTCTGTATTTTTATTTCTAAATCTTTTAAATTTTTCGTACTATTAACAATTTCTATTTACAAAGTAAGTATTTTTCAGTTATCCACTATGATGTCATAATGGATGACTGAAAAGTCTTCCATATGAATACTGATAAAAAATATATATTCTGTTTGATTTGATTGTATTTGAAATCATTTTTTTCAATACAATACAATCAATCAAATAAAAATATCCATTAAACTAATGCTGTTTTACTGAAAACTTTACAAATAACTGGTATTTATAAGTGCGTGCAATTCAACAGATGAAGTAATTTTGTATGACTGAAGAGTTACCAGCAGTTTCCGAATAATCAAACCATATATCATTATAATTTTACAGCCTCAATAAAACATTTATTTTGAGATTATTGAAGAGTAAAGTTGCAACACGCAATACATCCATAAAGGAATATTCTAGATAATATACACGTGCTTAAATTTATATCGGAAACACCGCGAATGTTGGCTGGTCATGCTTTGAATACTACCATAATTGTTAATTTGAAATACTAGTATGGGTATAATATATTATAAAGTAATAAATTTAAATGTTTTTACTATTGAAAAATATTTTAATCAATACAAATAGCTGTACGGCTGCAATAATACGTTTTTTCGGGGCATTCAACAGTTCTTAAAGATTTTTTAAAAGATGATTAAATAAAGCGGCTGTTGTGAACAAATTATAATTCTGAAAATATAGTATATTTGTATTCGCAGTAATTTTATTATATAATTTACGTATATGAGCTTTTTTGAGAGATGTATATTAATATTTCATTTATTATTTTATACTCTGGTAATTGAGGCATTATCCAAATTGGGTCACTTATGTAAGACGTTAAACCTAGCTACAAAAGTATTACTTTTAAACCACACACTTGCAGATTCAGTAATGATAATGATAAAAAAAACATCGACCCAATCTGTGTAAACAGAAAGCCTGACAGGGTATATTGCGTAGTAAATCTTAATCAATCACATAGGCAGGGGGTTTCGTATAATTTTATACGCGCAGTTAATCTCTTTTATTGTTGTTCTCATTTCGTCTATTGCTCAGTTCACACTGTGATTGTTTCTGTTTAATTCTCAACAAGATCAATCATAAAAGTAAATCACCTTAATTGGTAACAACGTTTTATTATTATTTAAAACACACTCAAATGCATTTGAAATATCTTCATTTATTGATAAAATATGTGTTTATAATAAACGTTACTCATAATTCATGTTATCTTGACAATCTACTGCTTATATTTTATATATTTTTCAAATATTTATAATTAACCTACTTTAACGTTTTAGTTATGATAGCGGATCTGATGGAAACATACATTAAAGCTTGTATGAGTGTGTAAAACAAGGTTTCGCTATAGATTAGTCCATGCGTTGATGTTTAATGAAGTAGAAATGGTATTTCGGTCAGTTTGACTAACGACTTTTCGTGATAGCGCTGTGGAATACTTCAAATTTATGGCAAATCGGCGGCCACGTGTTTTAATTCTGATAGGTTGCTTCCTATTATTCTGTTTATATCGCAATAAAAAACATAAATATATATCCAAATGATTGTATGTTTCCAGTATGAGAATTTCATGGGCAGGTCGCAGTGGGCGTGTTCGTGTTACTTTACAATTGTGTTCGAGCGAAATCTTGCATTAAAGGAATGTTGGCCGTTCTCCACCTGAGAGACTCCTCTAACATTGTACTGGCGATTTACTTGTAGATAGTCTCACCGGACACGGAAACACTTGTGTGAATTTATGCTAATATCATTTACAGTATATTAACATACATCTAAAATTAGATATAACAGGACTTGCAAAGTATAAACGATGGTTACAATACTATCTAACATTATCAAAGGCTTGCTTGATGTCTTTATCGTGGATAAAATTACTAAACACAGATAAAAAAAAATAATCGTGACTTATGATGTAGGAAACAAAAATGCGATTGATTTAATAAGTTACAGCATTTGTAATATTAAAAAATAGTTTTATCAAATAAATAAAATCTTATACCGAAGATAATAATACATACACATCATTTTAAGAATAATTTATTTCTGTATAAACATTTATTTATTTACAAATTTTGGGTAAAATTATGTGTTTTTTTAAAGGTATGAGGTTTTTTGATATCGCATGTCAAATAATATTTTTTTGTAAGCTATTCTATAAATTAACATCATTTGTAAAATCTATCGAGTATTCGTACATATTCTTAACATCATTTCCATTTCTCGGGTTTAATTTAATTAAATGGGCTTAGGAAACCTAAAAATTTATTTTATTTTAACAATAATAGTTATTCTTAAAAATATAAAATAAAATCTATTTTTTTAAATTTTTATTACCACAACATAAAACTAGATGTCTGCAATCATAAAGTCGATAAATATTTTTTTTTTCAACGAATTCTCTGATGATATTATTGCACGCTAATTTAAGATGAAAACGAATGCTGTATATCTGCAAACAACCATTTCTCATTTCCGCAAAACAACAAATAAATCTCAACTTTAATTAAATTATTGACAGACACCGTGTTGTATTAGGGCGTTTCAAAAAGCACTATCAAAATTATGTATTTAACGTTGTAATAGAATCGTGACCATTTTAAAGTGCTAGGAGCTATTTACATTAGAAAGAGATAAAGTTAAAATAAATATTCCTGTCGAGAGAATGAATGAATGGAGATTGGCGGCGAAGATATAAATTAACAATAATAATAGTTGTTTCTATTCTATAATAACAGTGAATCCCGTTGGCTTCCCCGGGGAACGAAGATCCAAGGCTAGATCCAAGGCTTGCTCCCGACTCCATAAGACTAGCGGTACACCATAGAAGTTAGTTTCTTATTTATTCGCTTATATCACATTACCAACATATCAAGTTACGGTCAATGGTTGACCAAAATGTAAGAATAAAACATTCTCATTTTCTGTTGGGTAAAAAGTATACACGGTGCCTGAAATAAACCATGGTATTTATTTCTCACGTGCATTTTCAAACACTATTTACTTTATTCAATTCTTGCGCCATGTTTAAGATTTTTTAAAATCTTCTCTATCATGTAATTTATAAATTTATAAAAAACCGAGACTATTGAATATCAATACATTTTTGATCGATTTGTAATGATTTAAAAACGGTAAGACCATCTTTCGATAACATGACTTCTAACTATAAAACGCTTGGTTTTAGTAAATTTTATGGTTAAATAAGTTGGTGGGTGGGAATCATGCCTTTTTTTTTTTAATTTTCATGCTTTTTAAAAAATATTTAATGAAGAAAGCTAAAGACACAAATGCCTGTTTTAAATAAGGTCTTCTGTTTCATGTATTACTAAACAATTTAGTATCGAGTATAGAATAACCTCTCGCTCGGCGAATGTCCCGTCACATCTGCGGTTCAAGGCACAGTTCAGCCCTCCGCACATTATCATGCATCAGTATCAACTGCAAAGAGATACGACCAAAGCACCTGGTCACGAGCGACACCTTTGGCTACCAGCGCTTATTCCCGATATCAAAAAGCACTCAGAATAGAACGCGATCCTCGTATGATACGAGAGTAATACGCCAGAGTACAATTCCCCTCTTCAAGGTGGCACACGATCTCACACTTCATTAAGGAATGACATTTTATGGATATCTATTCCAACAAATATGAATAGCCAAATGTATAGAGAATAGCAAGTAATTTGTTGTGAGCATTTTTGCAATAAAACCAGAAGCATTAAGGAGCTTTTGTAAAGCAAAAGCGCTCAAGCGTTTTTTAAACAAGTAAACTACCTATTCTGAAAATTTTACCTGCTCAAATACAGTTTTAAAATAGTCCTGTTGTTTATTTATTAAATTTTTCTTTGTATTGCATTTGAAGACAATTTACAGAATCAATAATAGCTTATCGATATAAATACATTAGATTTAAATGTGACAAGAACTACAAATATATTTTTAAAAAATAATGCAACTTTGAAAACGAATTAAAGACTTGCTTTTTGCTTGGTAAAGATGCTTAAAGGTGCTTAATATGTAATATTTATTAATATTTTTGAGTAAAATACTTGAGTGATTTTCCACATGTTCGTTTTTATTTATGACCGGTTTCGCCAACCTTTCGCGTTGGCATTATCAAACAGAGGACAACCAACTCTGTTTGATAATGCCATGCATTTGAGGACAAACAAACTCTGTTTGATAGAGGTCGGCAAAACCGGTCACAAATAAAAACGAACATGTGGAAAATCACTCAAGTATTTTACTCAAAAATATTAAAATGGAATTCCACCAAGTACACTCTGTCAAAAATATTGAATATATTATTGATTTTTGTGAAGACCGTCTCATAGGAAGTACGATTTTGCCTATACAGGTTTGATTGACTGATAACGATTAAGTACATTTTTTCAATATTTGAAAAAATTTACTTAAGGGTCTAGGTCCCATAATCGAGTTTTTTGATCATTTTCTAGAAAAATCGACTACACCAATCAAAAATATTTAAATGCAAAAAGTTTGATACATCCCTTCTTCCGAACACAATATATTTTTATCTCTTATAAATTTACTATTAATATGATAAATATGTGTTTTTCCGATTTAAGTGTAGAAATTTGGAGATTCGTCCGGTACATTTTCCAAGAATCCTAAACATTTAAAAGTCTTTTTTTCAATTGGAATTGAAAGATTAAATATAAACCATGTGCGTCTTACAAATATAAAAATTAAAAAAAAAAAATCTTTAACAAACTTTGGTTTTGAAAAGTCGTCATTTTATCCAATTTTTCAATATCTTCAAGATTTTATTTTACCCTAAAAATGGACGTAAATTAAATAAAAAATTGTAAATATAATTTATAGTTTTCTCAATACTCTGTAAAAAAAATCAACATTCGACGTAGAAAAATAAAGTGACAATTAAATTAATTAAATGACACGATTTTGCCAGGTAATGGACTGTCTCTGGTGTCCGGTAAGACACCAGAGGCAATTAAAAGGCTAGAAGCAACTGCCTTAATCATTATCATTATCAAAAATATTGAATTTCTTAATATTTATTATGTAAAGTATTTGCTCATTTGACTGCATCTCTGGACTCAGTCCGGCAGCGAGCCGATCCCACATCAAAGGCAGCCGGTCGCCGAGCGGTAAGAAGATCTGGCTCGGACTTGTGACGCGACGCCAAAACGGATTACCACCAAAAACTCAAAAACGCCCGGCCAAAAAATGTAAACACTTATTCTGAAGCACTTAGTGAATTTACACGCTCGATTTGACGCCGAAAAAGCCGAGAGCGAGCGAGTTTTTTCCCGTCGTTTTTACTCCCCGAGAGGTCCCGCCGCCTCGCCGTGCCCGCGGAGTAATCGACTTGACATGAGGCCTTTGTGGTTTTTTGTGGGGATACTTTTTTTTTTTTTTTTTTCACGCCGGGCATATTCAATTCGGTGATGTGTCTATTTGTTCGGTTTTTGTATCGTTTCATTTACGCGATTCTCTTCTTAATAAAGGTGTTTCAATTTTGCAACATCTAACGCCTCCGCCGATACATGCTTCATTATGTTTTTTGATTAAATGGCATATGAAATATTGGGATTAAAATCGATAAAAACGTGATGAATTTTTGCTTGTATTAATGCGGTTTTTTAATTTTGACCCCCGACGCCTCCGCCTGATTTATTTCTTCTATAATTAAAGAACATTGTTTTAAATCAGTAAAATAAAAGTGATTTTGTATCAATTCATATAAAGAATAAATATTTATTGTTTTTTATTATAAAAAATTTTTTTCTTTAAAATTTTTTAAATCATTACAGAAACTGTATTCAAAGCTTTTATCGCTTTACAATCAATATAAAGTCACATGGACACAGATTTACGATACAGCCGGGCCTCTTAAATTAGAATAAAACAGTCACTCTTTGGATCAATATATTGTAAAGCCATTTGTGGAAAAAATACATGAAATATACAGTTTGATTAACTCGTTCATAGTTCATTGACTGCTATCCCAATTTCGCTTGCTAGACAAATATGTCTTTGTCATCAAAGATTTACGACATTATAAAGTCTGTCATTTCAAAATCATTAAAAATAAATTGTTTTACTAGAGAGTTTTTTCTTGTCGACGTTTTCGGTTGCATTTCGTTCGGTGTCGTCTTGTCACTCTGAAAGATGTTGCAAAATGACTTCAGCGAACAGTTCACCCAAGGACTGTTTTTGCTCGTCTCGCCACTTGTCGCGTCGTTTGTCTTCGTCAGTCCTGAGTACGTATCAAACGTCAGCTTTCAAGCCAATCAAAGGTAAGCGCATGTGTCAATTATCAAGTCCGAACAATAAATTCTATCCTATCAGAAATTAATCACGCGAGAATCATAAAGAAAACGCATGAAGATTTATGAAAACTCGAATGTCATCTTTGATGAAACGTTATTATTTAATCAGGAAAATAAATTACCTATATCGCGAAAACAATATGTTACCAGGAACTTTGTATGATTTCATGCCAGCAATAATTTTAATTAATCGTTTGTAAGTAAGTTTATCAAAATATTTTAAAACAAGTCGCTGCGAAATTATAAAGATAGTTGAGAAATCGTGAATACGATACCAAATCGATAACAGGTGCAAATTCGAAACGGCCAACGAAACCGAAATGGGTTAAACACTTTGTTAGAAACATCAGCAAGTAATAAAATTAAATTACCTATCAGAATCATTTACGCACGGCTCAGATGTGGTGATAAATTATTATTTTTTTGGGAAATTTTCATGTGCGGCCACGATCCGACACTTGGCATCATGGAGGATGATATTTCAAATCGTAGATTTTTACATTTTCTAGCGGCGGATGATGTCATTTGCGGTTGGCTCATCCGTGCCAGGAGACGGTAATTTATTCAGAGATTTAATCTCGCGATAATTAAATATAATCCGTTTGATTATCGCCAGCTAATGAAATGTCCAGTGTAATGGACTTGGCCGCAGTCACGCTACCAAGAATAACACTTTTTTCACCTTTGGCTCCGAGTCCTCTAAAATTTTCTCCGTTGAGAGGTGCGTGACAGGTGTAGCTTGTACTTCGCTTTAATTGGCACCGTGATGTGTGTATTTTTTCTTCGTAAATAAGGACAACAAAATATCAAAGATTATTTATTGTTTTTTTTTTTTTTTCAAAATTATTATCATTAAGCAAGTATTGGCATTTATGTTTTGTAAATGCATGTTTGACTTTTAGAAAATTTGCAAGCTATCAATGTTAAAATTTCTATAGTAATATTTTAGCCATACGGATACGCGTGTTTTAAGCTGTTTTATTGTCGATAATTACGTATTTTTTAAGGCTGTTTCCAAAGAAAACATTAATCAGAAAACGTGCGGTTTGTAATGTTCTAGTTGAAAATAATACTTTATTTTAGATTTTGTAACCAAATAAAAGCACTAACTTTAAATATAAATAGTTATGAATAATTTTTGTATAAATTTTAAAATAATAAAACTTTCACATAAAAATTGATAAATATTTTTTATTTGAATATTCAAGGTTTTTAAATGATTTATTAGGGAAATATTGTTGGTTTTCCTGGAACCTCAAGTTTTAGTATAGTGAAGACGATCAATAAAATTTATTCTACAAGAAATTTGCATAGTAAAATGCCAAAAAGATTATAAGCACCGTGATTCTATAGTCGATTGTTTATTTCTATTGTTTAAATACGGAGTATTACAAATCATACCAGTCTTTCTTGGAAAATTTTATCCATGGCATACTGAAACTTATAGAACCATACAGAGAGCTGGCAGCAGTATTACAAGTCGGAGTATTACAAACAGCCTTTCAATCATCGTTTACCATGAAAAATGACTTTATATATTTGAAGTATAATATCAAATTGTTAATCCTAGAAAAACAACAACCTCATTTAATTTGAATCGGTTTGTAAGTAAAACCGTTAATTAACGAATGAAATATCATTATTTCATTAATGATACTGCCAGAAACAGCAAGTGATATAGATTCATGATATCTGTTTTATTATTTTTAGTTTTTTTGGTACAGGTACAGAGACAATGTATTTTATTATTACACACAGTCATCGCAATCTAATAACGCATGTGCCGAATTCGACCACAGACCATAAACCAGAAGTGCGTGGTTTTTTTCATTAGTTTTTTAAATGACACGAGCTGCGGTCGTACCGGTAACTACTTCTGCGAATACGCTATTGGAATATTCTAGATAAAATCGATTGCCTATTGTATCTGTCTGATTTGAATAGTAATATAGGTCACACTCGCGATTAAATAAATGCAGCGTGAGGACACGACAGTAAAAAACTTCCGTGGGCTTATGTATCTAGTAAATTGAGGAAATCTATCAGGTCTAAAGGCCTTATCATTCTTAAGGTAAATTATTAAGGAAAACCATAAAATGTTAATATCTTTAAAATTTTCATAAAGTTTCGGTGTGTTTGCGTGGTTTTGTAAATTACGTCTACTGGGCTACATTTACAATTTTTACTCTGTACGGTTTATTTATAATTTTAACAATTTTACTATATTTTTTACTTGATTCTTAAAAAATAATTTAGTGGTTTTCTCATTTTTTCAATTTATTAACAGAAAGCCTAGCTTGCTCCTGGAAAATGCAATATATATCAAACTATTTAAGATTTTATGATTATGATATTGTTAGATTCTTATTTTTTATACCTCTGCATAAGCATCACAATACAATATATTGTTTTATATATAAAAATTATACAAAGATAAACATTTATTATATTTTTGTGAATACATTGAAATTGTCAAATAAAGATATGGATTAGAATGGCCTTTATGGAAATTACGCGATATTTTTCACTGCATTTAAGAAAATCTCTTATAACTTATGTATTTGATAATAATCTATTGTAAATATATTTTTCTTACATTAATATATTGAATTGAGTGAAAACGATAGTGAGTTTAAAAAAAATCAATGGTTATTTCTATAAATTAGCAGAGTGAGTTTAGATTAATCTGTGTTCCAAAAATGATCACAAAAAAATTATTAATAATGCATCTGAAAGTTGACATAAATTAGATAGTGTCACAGTAATTAATTACTGCCATATAAATTAATTAAATGAATATATTAAATTTGTCCTAAATAATAAATAACTAAATAATATAGCTGTCAAAATCAAAATATAACTACTTAATAATTTATTTGATTTTAAGAAATACAGTTTCAATCCTTACATATGAGAACATCCTATGAAGTATTTGAATTAGTTGTATTAAATAATATGACCAATCAAATCAATTTTTTTACATTCATAGATAAAGTAATAAAAACACAGGATTTCTTCTATTGATAAAATGATTCATACTAATCTGTTCTGATATACATTAACTTACAAAAAACTTATTACTGGTAAGTAATTAAAAATATTGATCCCAAGAGGTTGTTTTTGTTGAATTATATTATAAAAACAGACTACGGAATTTGAACATAAGCTCTTAAGAGTTTATTAATTACTTCAAAGTGCGAAGGTATTATTTTATATTATATAATATATTTATCAATATATCTCTTAATTGATTTTTACGGCTTTTGTTGTTTACAGTATAATAAAACCGTAATAAGGTAATCCTCAATAAAAAAAATACTTGTTTTCATAACACTCACTGACTTATCAGTAATATTCTCGTTTGTCAAGATTACTAATCATGGAATTACTCTATTGCTCGAGTCAATGGAATGAATCAAGAGATTCTTATACATTAAAAATATAAATGTTTTTATATTGTTAATGTTGTGCCCACTTCTGTTTTAACACTGAAAAATATAAAATGTTGGAGTTATTTTGTTATCAGATACCAGTCAAGCATTTTTTTATAAGGTTTTATAATAATTTACTTCCCCACTCTCCCCGATCCGTACCCAGAGCGTGTGTAAAAGATCAGTATTGGAGTAGTGGACTTGGAATATTTGTGGATAGATGTGCTCTAGAAGTACCTTGTCGAAGTAGGGGAGGCTCCTGCTATTGTTTCTGTAGTTTGCTGCAGAAGGAGTATCCGATCTAAACGCCAGAGATTTTTATGGAAAGGATTATATAATAATGCTTTGGGCAGCAGCAATAAGCATATGCTCAGTGAGATCAAGAAGAAGAAGAAGGTAATGCACAGTAAAATTCACTTCGGCGGATGTGTACCCAATTTTTTTTATTCAGTGCGTTTAGTTGGAATACATTTGTTTTAGCAGATAGGAGCGATGTATTCCAAAGTCGCTCGTTCCGAACGCGGATATTTTCTATGGCGTACAAATTAAAAGATCACTGATACAGGCGCAGCGTTCGGTACGTACGTTTGCGAGTTTCAAATGCTACAACACGTCGTATCGGCCGATATCATCTCGCCCAGTATAAATAAGAAGTGAGGCTTCCACGCCGATGACGCCGCGCCGGCCGGCTCTCTCGTCCAATCGGAGGGCAGTAATCTTATTTTGACATGACTGCGCATTTTTTCCGACCGCACACACGCGCGGCCGTGTGTGCCGCACACAGCAACAGTAAGTAAATAAATAAGTATACTATTAATATGTTGCCGCGCCGGTGTGAGTGCTCGGCTCTACAGGTGTGTCCATCCGAGCTGCGCGGGACCAACAGTGGCCGTCGGCGCAAAACCGAATATACTTATGCGATCAAATAACGCACAGCCAGTTTATTCCAGATTATTATAATATATAGTTTTAACCTTGAAAACCATTGTAACTGCAGTAGAGCACATTTCTTGTTATGATGTAAAAGGTATCAAAATAAAGTATTGGCTGAAAAATTATATACAGCAGCGTAAAAAATATTACTCCAATGTTTCAAGTTCAAGTGTATATAAATATTTTTACTTGAAAACAATGTTTTTACGCTCGCATGCCAACGAATGTAATACTTTACATGTGCTGCATTGTTTTATATTAATATATCTACTATAATAATATCACTTGTGTGTGTGCATGTTTCATTTTTAAGTTTTCTATAGAATATCTTAAAAGATACAACGCTGATTTTTTGCATGCAAGTTTAGTAAATTTTTCCGCAGCTATGTGCCGAATTTCAAGACGATAGGATAATACTTTTATTCATAAAATATGCTTTAGCGAGTTTCAATATGTACGAATTATAGGATTTTATTGTTCACCGCGAGAATTTCAAATTTAGAACTTTTACAAAAAAACAAATTTTGATGCTTTTTGACACAAGTACCAATTCTATTTTTTTTATCGAAATTGCGTTAGACATTATTAATCACAGCATTAGTAACTCAAAATGCCTCCGAAAACGTCATTCTATGACGGACAACATTTCTAGTATAATAATATTTTTTAAAAATCGTTTTAGAAGTCGGCAGTTAGCTCCCGGGAGCCGGTAGCCGCTCTCGGATCCTCGAGAGCCGCGCCGCGTGTGTGCGTGCCGCGGGTCGGCGACCTCCCCCTGCCCCGCCCCGCGCCCCTCCGGACCCACAGCTTCGGAGCCTCTGGACCCCGGAGGTGGATAGGAAGGCTCCGAGTACATAGATGTGTATGGACCTCTCCAAATTCGAGTGGCGGCCGCGGCTCCGGGCCGACGGGCCGCCTCGACCATCCATCGGGTTTCTCAAAAACGATCATTCTCAAGGCTTTGTCGAAATTATCGATTTCGTATTCTCGCTGATCTATAATAATATTCATAAATATATTTAAATTTCAAATGTGAGCTTCTGGCAAAAATCACGCAGAAATATTAGGATTTTTAAAAATAAGATAAAATTATAGATTAGCATGTGTTTTTTTAAGTCTATTTAAAATCTGGAGAAAATAAGCTTTACTGTGTTATTTTGATGCCTAAGTTTTTTAATATTTATTCAAATAATTTCAAGAATTCTCAAAGAATACGAATTGTTTGTATGACAAATATTTTTTAAAAAGAATAATCAAATTTGTAAACATTAAAAATACAAATATATGTTTATAATTGACTTTGAATTAGTCAAATATAAAAATAATTGATAAGGAATCAAGTTAGATAGTTTGAAGTACAATTGATTACGTAATATAAAATTTTGTTTTATGAATTAAAAGATAATCCTGCGCTATTCGTTGTTAATGTTGGCCATCCTGTGCTCATGCATTTAAATTATATCGTATTAATTTGTTTATTAGCTGTCCCCGGCGACCGGGAGGTTTTAAAATATTCTGTTTGTAATTAAATATGTCACGAACGGTATAAATTATTCGAGAAATACACAGCGATAAAAGCTGTTTATGGCCATTATAACTATTTCAAGATCTGACAAGACTTCCCTATGACGACAAAAAATAGCATTCGGATTTGACAGTTTTTTCAAATGCCTACATACCCAAAATTAAAATTTTAAATTTCATCTCAAGTAATGGAATGCTTAAAATTAAAAAACGAAGAATTGATCTTTATTTTTTTATTAACTATGTAAATGGATTGAGATTTTTATTAAGTCATATCCTAAGAAACGGACATGAAATTGATTATATCACGTGGACCCAAATTTAAATTATTATACATCACAAAACAAATAAGTCAACATGTATGGATAGCCAGAAAGGATACGCGTCGCAATATTTTACAGATCTATAATAGATTAATTTTAGATTGATCAATAACTATTTATTATATGTGCAAATATGTGATTTACTAAGCTCTGTGATATTTACCCAGAATATATAAAAGCTCCTAACTTATTTAATTATTAAATAGCAGGTAATTACTTATCATTTTCAAATCATTTTAAAATCAAGAATCAAGAGAAATAAAATAGTTTCGGAATGTCTAAGACGTAGTGGCACGACTATGTTGTCAGAGCCCATGACAAACAAAGCTGACTTTGTATGTTTACTTTGACAGTTTCATTGACCTTGATCAATATATATATATATATATATATATATAATAAATAAATAGAATAAATCTCAATTTCAAAAAAAAAAAATTTCACAGCCATTATAATATAAATATACATGTTTTTCAATATAAGATTTAATCGAATGCTTTTTTTAAATATAATTACAGGGAGTATTTAAAACACATCCAATCAGAATGTGGTATATATTAAGGTCTCTGTTGACTTAGTTAAATATTCAATCGATATTATATCGCTTCTAAGAATCGATATTGTGTCAAGAAGCTGCTGTGTCTCTTTTTCAATCAAAACCTTAACCCTTCGACAGCTAACCGTGATTTTTTTAATTGCAAAAAATTACAAACATTATATGCCACGGGCTCATAATTTGAGCTTGGTGAAGAAAAATAAAAGTACCCAACAAGAATTTAAAATGTTTTACCAATTATATAAATCAATTCAGTATCGTTTGCCTTTCATCAGTGTAAAAAAATATATTAAATTCTAAGACACTAACGATACTTAATGTTTTTTTTAAGTAGTTAGCAAACAGACATTTTAAAATTATATAGACTTAAGCAGAATCGTAAAAATTCAGTAGTGCAGTAACGAGGCAACATTAACAGACATCCTTCCATTTGGTATTTTATAAATGCCTAAGGTAGACCTTTTCTGATTGGATATAGTTTATTTATCTACGCCTTGCGTACTAAGAATTACTCGTTGTTGAATCTTTTGTTGACTTTAACCTGGCTTAGTAAAATACTTTATAATATATTATTGATTTTTGTGAAGACCGTCTCACGGGAAGAACGATTTTGCCCATACAGGTTTGATTGATTGATAATGATTAAGTAAAATTTTACTATAAATGAAACAACGTACTTTATAATGCTATATTTTTAGCAATATTCCATATTTTTGCTTTACACGACAGGTTTTGCCAACTTCCTGTGTTGACAGGTTCAAGCGGAGATTTCTTTGATGTACTCAATGTTAAAATATTTTTTCATTTATGTATTCACTAGCGTTGCCGTACATTTGAACTAGATTTAATTCGGTATATTTTTTATATTTAATTACATAAATGAATTGCTAGATCGGTAGTCGATCAGACTACCCGCGGTTCGAGGGTTGTCCGTCAGTATATCGAGTCGATGGCAAAAAGCGAGCCGCCCGGCCACGTTTGCGACGGCATCCGAAGACGATCCTCATTGTGATGCTGGTCGGCGACGGCAGCCGGCGGAGCAAAAACTGTCCACGGACCTCTAACGACTGCGCTGGTCCCCGTCCCCGGTTTATGTCCCTCACTAAATTTATACCTCCGATGCGCGGGGCGATTTATCGAAGGCTTGCTAGTTAACTCCCGCGCCACTCTAGAGGGTTAAGGCTTCTACGCGGCTCACGGGCATCTTTGATCTCGTTAAAAATCAACATTAAGCGTGTATTGTATTATAAAGCATTATTTCGATTTATTCTATACAACATTGCTTAACATACTCGGAATTCCCCTAGGCTTTAAATATCTTAGAATATATTGCATAAAACATAGTTTTGTATGCATTTTTTTGATGTTCCTTTAACCAGAAACCGGTATGTTTTAAATAATGACTCCGTTTTAAATGTCGTCTCCTGAATATTCGCACGTTAGCACCATATATTTGTTACACAATGTTAGATAAATAACAATTATGAAATATATATATTTTCTATGCATTTCATATTATTGTCTTTAACAATAACACTAACAAGCTAGGTGTAAACGATAAACCCCAGAGAATGTGGAGCTATACAAAGAGCCGGTACCTTTATATCATTCTCAACGATAGCACTTCCTTCAATATTACAAACTGTTAATTCTAACATCAATACTATCAACTCCATAGCACAATGGAAATTCAACCGTGAACCCAAAGAAAATCTCTCTACCTAACTTATTATTATATAATCAAAGACTTTGGATACATATACCAGGTGTACTTGTAATTAATTTCCGGTTTTTTTGTAAATAAAACACAATATTGCAAGAGAAGTGTTAAAGATATTTTATTCAAAATATTTTCCATCGTTTTCTATATATTTTTCCCACCTTTCCGGTAATTTGTGGATACCACGCCAATAGAATTGACTGTCTTTGGTGGTGAACCACTCGGTGAGCCAATTTCGAAAATTTTCATAAGAATCGAAGCGCTGCTCAGAAAGTGCGTGGCCCAGCGAAGCAAAGAGGTAGTAGTCCGATGGAGCCAAGTCTGGTGAGTAAGCCGCATGATCAAGCATTTCCCACTGGAGTTGTTCCAGCGTGTCGCGAACGTGTTTCGACTTATGCGATGGTGCATTGTCATGGAGCAAAATCACCTGCTTCTGTCTTTCTTTATATTCTGGTCGGTTTTCCGCAATTGCTCGGCTCAAATCTTTGATTTGTTGTTCGTAGCGAACGGCGTTCGCAGTTTCACCAGGTTTCAGCAGTTCAAAGTAGATAACACCGGTGTGGTCCCACCACACACACAGCATGGCCTTCCGACTGAAACGATTTGGCCGTGCCGTCGATGTCGATGCTTCACCTGGACTCACCCACGATTTTTTGCGGTTAGGGTTCTCTAAAAAAATCCATTTTTCATCGCCAGTAACAATACGATGCAGAAAAGACTTTCTTTTGTATCGTTGAAGCAGCATTTCACATGTCACTTTTCGATTTTCCATTTGTCTCTCGGTCAGTTCATGCGACACCCACTTTCCGCACTTCTGAATTTTCCCCATGGCTCGCAGACGTTTGGAGATTGCTTGCTGTTGAGCTCCTAGCGCTTCTGCAAGCTGTCGTTGCGTTTGCGTATCGTCTTCATCCAATAACGCTTGCAATTCGACGTCATCAAACGATTTTCGCTTTCCGGAGCATGCGACGTCGTTCAGGTCGAAATCTCCATTTCTGAATTGTCGAAACCACGTTTCACATGTTCGAAGTGTTAAAGCATGATTGCCATAAACTTCGGTGGCTCTCGGACACTTTTTTCCCTTGATTAAACATGAAAAGCAATGCATGGCGCATATGTTCAAAATTCAGTACGAATGCAGACATCTTTGACACGCAATAAAAACTTTCTAAAAGATTTTTTTAGGAAAACGTCAACGCCGTCTAGACACTCGATAACTACTTAACAAAATGACATATAAGTGCTACCAACAATAAAGCAAAATACAGAACACCATCTATCGAAAAAAACCGGAAATTAATTAGGAGTACACCTGGTATATAAAAATGTGAATTTGAAGTTATAAAAATCATTATTACTACTTTGCGGCCGTACAGTATGATGTCTTCAAATATTAATAAAGATATTTTGATAGTGGTATGTTACTAAATACTAAATGCTTTAAAATGGTATTGGCACACAAAACAACCAAACTAAATAAATGTTAACGTAAATTTTTCTTTCTTTCGTCGATATTGAAAATAGCTCTAGTCCGGTAAAGGGTAGACGCAGAGTAAATGAAATTCTCTTATCTGTGCGTTTATATTTACAGATGTACTAAAATGTAACAACGTGGCTATATTTTAGAGAGAAACCTTTACAATAAGTGTTATCTTCCGTTAATATCCGAGGGGTCAGCGTGTGTTTTTCACTGAAATAAGTTTCTCCCAGTCGTACGATTCCTTCTGCGACTGTCAATATCTGTTATGCGTTATCTAGTTTATGATCTACATTCCTAACATCGCGTCGTACGCCTGAGATTTGAATCGAGTCTCCATATTTCTAGTCTCTCCAAGGAGCCATATTTTTTAGACGCATAACATAGTTTATTGCTTTATTTAAATGTATCTAACTACTTTAAAATTTTAATTAATATATCAACCAATAAACAAATACATCAAGCTTAAAGTTGTATTCGATGGATTTAAATAATACACATAAATCTTTTCTTTGCTAATAGGACGTAAAGGTAATATAAAATTTATGATATACTGAGGAGTTGATTAAAATGCATTTCAAATCGTTAATTTTATTTCGAAATAGTAATTGGTTTTAGCATAGTAGTTGAATTATTGAATAGCTTCGGATTATTTTATAAACGTATTCATTTATTTGATTAATTATAATTATTTTTAATTTTACTTACTTTGTGCTGATTTTTCATTTGAATAAATGAAACCTTATGCATTTTTAGTATAGTCGGCGCATTTTCGGTATGAATCAAAGTAAATACTTTTTTTATGAATTACATAAAATCAATAACAACCTTTCTGTTTAAAAGCTTGGTTCTGTAAGCTAGCATTGCATTAAAATAGCTAAAACTTGCTTGCCTGCTTAATTCATTCGCATACTGTCTTTTTTTTTTATAAAGTGTGTGGTGTTCAATAGACCCATCCTTCTAGATATCTAAGTATATAAGATTGGTTTGCTTGCTTTATTTCTTATAGCTTTTTACTTGTACAAAGAGAGGCTGTTTAAAGACGTTTGTTATGATTATCTAAAGCAGTGGCTCTCAAACTCTTTGGGCCTACGGACCTCTTTTCATAGTCAAAACTTGCCCACGGACCCCCTTTCATAGTCAAAATTTGCCCACGGACCCTCTTTCATAGTCAAAACTTGCCTACGGACCCCCTTTCATAGTCAAAACTTCCTCACGGACCCCCTTTAATAGTCAAAACTTGCCTACGGACACTCTTTCATAGTCAAAACTTGCCAACGGACCCTACGGACCCACTTTGTGTGAAAAACTTCATAAATTCATATTATAGACTAGTTGGTGCAAGTATCGACTCTACTGCGTTCCTGTATTAACCTACCTGACTCACCGCGATGCCTGTTATTCCTTGTATTTTATGCACCTGTCGATATTTATATTTTACTTAGGACGTAAAAATCGCGAATAATGTATTCATTGTTATTTATTTTAACTTCCATATTATTAAAAATGTGTCACATTTTTTAAATTTATATTCAACCTTGACGTTGTTCAGGGACCCCCAAATCAATTTTAATTTTCTAAGGACCCCCTGAATGACCTCAGGGACCTCTGGGGTCCGTAGGGACCACTTTGAGAAGCACCGATCTAAAGTATCTAACTAAGTCGAATCGCTTGCGATTTCGCACACTTTTCATTCATACAATCTGTGCATGAATTTCGATTGCTTTATCATAAAAAAAATATACTAAAAATCTTCCCTAAGGTTAAACTCACAGTAAAAATAAATTAATTATCTCGTGAACTAAGTACTCTCCACGCGAGGAGTGCACGCAGAGGGTCCACTTTCCAGCAGCTCGGGTCTCAATTACTGCCCAAGTACGGGGCAGGCCATTACGGCCCGAGACGAAGAAAGTTAGCGGGACGCGTCGGCCATTTTCTACTGCATTTTCACTGTACGAAGGAAAATTTTCTAACATTAATTATGACAGGTTGCTCGGCGCGGCGACTCGGGCGCGTCTTGCGACGATGCGTCATTAGGCGAGTAAAAAGTTACGACGTCATACTAGACACGAGAGTAACGATTAATTTACATAAAATATATATATGCTGCTTTCTTGTTTTAATACTAGTTTGGTACTTGGTTATAATGAACTGTGGTTCTATTAACAATTTTTATAAATTTTAAATTATTATTTATTTTGCTCTCAGATTGTACCAATGTACTTACATAATAATGCTTAAGGTTTTTGATAGCTTTTCCATCTTCATAACACATGAAAAAGGGTTTCAGTGCGGTTTTCAATCTTCTTATATAACAAAAAAATAGATTGGAAATCACTGGGCGAGGAGATTTAAGGTTAAATCTGACTTATTTGAAGCCAAATATTGAAAATTTTCTAACAAAGCATCAGAACCATCCCTCCCATTAAAAGAATTGATTTTTTTAGTGAATGTACGAGTATTAATGTAATAGGCCACAATAAAGCCACTATCGGCTCTCGCAGTGTGAGTAGAACTCGTTACAAATCTATTTTATCAATATAATATATAGTTAATATAGCTTTATATAAAACAGAGAATTATCAATGTAAAGTTGAAGCTAAATATTATGAAATATGAAAACTTATGAAATTATCAAAAGTTTTGGAATTTATTTCATTATTCTTCTTGTTTTTTTTTGTAATATAAAATCTAAAGCCTAATGTTGTAGCAAGTGAACGTTATATAAACTAAGCCAGTACTTACACGCTAATCACATGCGTAATCGCCAAGAATAAATCAATCGAAAAAAAATGAAAATCTATTTTTAAATTTGATCTACGTATATTTTAATCATGGAGGTGTGATATTTAAGTCGATAAATCCATTTTTTCAGCCCATAAAATACGAAATACGCTCGAGACATCCAATCATCCTCGGTAATGACGGGTCTGGCATTCTGCGAAATGCCCGCTGGTATGTGGCGGCCTGTATGTAGGACATGGTGCTGGTCCACCGTGTACACCAGGGATGTCCAACCTGGTTCCGAGGCTACCGGCCACAGAATGATCTAGCATACTTAAGAATTCATTTTATACCTTTCGATTAAAATACGAAAAAGTTTTTCTTACATAAAATATAATTTATATGAATACATTTATTCAGCACCAATAAGAAGTTGATTTCATGAAAAGATGTGTCCAAATTTATTTTTTGATTGATAACTCATAAATTTGATCACAATCAATTCACAATCAACCGTTAATTAAGAACGCGTTTTCATCATATTTGTTTAAATATTTAAATTAAAACATTAATATTGATACAGAAGTGAAACAGGTGCGTGACTTGTATATAAATAACCACGCAAATGAAATTCACAATTTTATAATAAACGGTTAGTAAATACGATTTTCTTTAAGGGTCAACATTTTGAAGTTGTTTTATTTGAGTAAAAGGGTCCACAGCTCCAGAAGGTTGAGCAACGCTGGTCTTCACGGAGTATCATTACTTTCAGCCGACTATTTGTCACGAAGAAAAAAATCGTATATAGACTGCTGGCTCATATAAAGAGTTGATTGATCTCGTCGCATCTATTTCTATATGATTATAGTTACAAAGGTTGAAAAAAACGTATACGTGCCAACACTGGCGTGGATTTTCAATAAGCTTTTAGTGAGTGTTTTTTTCTGATCATAGAGAAATAATTAAATCGATGGGTTTAATCTTCGATTATTATAGTGTAACGAAAATTCATATTGTTATTAGATTAGCATACCGTCAATTTGATGCAATAACGAAGTTCTTGAGATATCTTCTGCAACTACAATTTAATCCAAGATGATTGTACACCAATCTATTGGAGAAAATATGCGAACGAATCAAGTTTCTTTCTTATTATTATTTGTTTTCGTGTTTATTTTATAATACTCACCCAACTTATTTTTATTTTTGGAAAAACGCCAGCGGGTGGAATAGGGTATCCTTACCTAGAACAAGAAGATAATGCAATCAGTGAAATTAATAAACAAAATACAAAAACAATGTCAAATACTTTTAAAAAAAAATATGTAATCAAAAATTTATTATCGTTTTTATGTGTTGTCAAAAGTCGTAAAAAAAATCCGAAAATAAATACAAAATGCCAAAATGTGGTTGTTGATGAAGTTTTATATAAAAATATGCAATATTTTTATTGTAATATAATAAGCTTTGTTGTTTCACAAACAATTTGTATTTTTTTTTTTTTTTACATAATGTTAGATTTCAAAAACCTGTAAAAAATACAAAATATACGAATTTTCTTATTTAAAAAAAAAGTTTGTATCCGCAATGAACGCTTATAAAGTATTACTTCATTATTATTTAATAAGTTGAAAAACGAAATGTTTACAAAACTATACTGCTCTGTTTTATTCAGTAAGGATGTGCATGGTAGAAATAATACAAAACACCAAGTATATGCGTGCTAAGATTTTAATTTGCGAGTAAATATATATTTAAATATAGTAATATAAGTGAAAATTACCGCAAAGATGTGCCAAACGACCACACTGTGAGTGCAAAAAGCGGTGCAGGCAGTGGCGTACCTAGATAACGGCGATGAGGGCGATTCGCCATGAGCGGCATATATTAAATTTTAGGACGGCATTCTAATGGTATTTTTGTCTAATTTATTTAAAAAAAATTAAACAATAATAAATTGTAAAATATTGCTTATGTAGTTGAAATATGGCAACTGATTGAGGACCACCCCGAATGGCAAAAGCTCTAGGTGCGCCACTGGGTGCAGGTAATGCTGCACGCACCTGGCGGGAAGTGCCAATAGACGTCGTTTGTCTTACAGCCCAAGCCTGCAGGACTTTGCCAACATGCCTTCCTGGTCTGTGATACATCATATCCTGTGCCCGAGCATTAATATTTAATACGAGCTATTTACTGTATTAATATTACATTAAATATCTTGTAGTCGAAACCATTTGCCAAGGTAAACTGATTTAAAATTATTTTCAATACGTAGTTTATATGAATCTTACCAGGATATTACTTTAATATTCATTAAAAAAAATAATTGCATAGAGTTTTAATACAATTTAAATATATATAGTGCAGTTTTATTTATAATTAGATTTAATTAATTAGTATCAGATTATGTATTTGAGTAGTTTTTTTCTAAACTTAAATTTAAGTACTGCATATTTAGATTTTAAAAATAATCAACTTTTTTATATGCAACATTACTTTAGAATATATATATATATATATATATATATATATATATATATATATATATATATATATATATATTAAAAACCAATAACAACGCTGATTTAGCTTAGAAGATAAGCTTGTTTACGATACCTTTGGTATTCGAACCCAGACTCAATGATTATCACCGCCAGGGGATTTAACATTTTTCTAATAATTTCACTGTGTAACGATAGCCTGGATGTTGCATACACAATAAATTTAAAAAAATAAAATAATTTTAAAAAAAATTTGCCAATTCACTCATGAAACCGCCGACAACGCCCCCGAGGCAACAATAGATAAATAATGTACAAAGTAAGACGGCATAGATTAGAACACGACTCCTCACGACTAGAACATAAATAGTGGAAATGAATATGCTTATGCGCGGGGTAAGCTCGGCTTCCTTAGTTTACGGACTTGGCGTCACGCACACCCCGAGGAGCCGCCGACAATTTACTTATTCCGAATTACACCAAAGGTTAACCCTGGAATAGTAGGTTTGCATTACAAGCAGACACTTAGCATAGCCTTCTGCAATTATTTTAAGTAAAATGAATTCTACTTGTTCATCCACATTGCCGCTATGATTAGGCACATTAGTTCATACATAGAAGATGATTTAAAGAAACTCTCAGAAAAATATCATCGTGATTTGTGTGGGATTTGAACCCACATCCCCTGGCTTGCCGGTGTACTAACCTTTGTACTAACGAATCACTTCCGTTTATCGAGAATTTTTAACAATCATACTCTACATATGAACCAATGTGCCCAGGCCCACCAATATTTTTTAAATATTAAAATGTGCCTAATCATATAAGTAATAATATAATAAGCCCGTAAGGGGAAAAAATACGCATCTGATTGACGTCCAATCCAAAAAATAAGACAATATTTAAATGATAACCAAATACTTGTGTCATGTTGACATATCAAAAGTTACACTGTTGATAAATATTGATTTAAACACAAAAAAAAGAAATAGGTGCGTAAACGAGTAACATATTTCAATTATTGCTTCAATCTAACATTATATTTTACTTGCTTAAAAACACTCATTAAAATATAAAAGCAATTTCATAAAATTGTACTCGTCAACTCAACAAAAGTTTTATGTATGAACCAGTTGAACAATTTTTATCATGTCAAATTAATTTTATTGTTATTAATCCGTGCATCCGTCTTTTGAATATAAGAATTTCAATTTGTACTAATTTAATTAACCAGGCCATACAAAAATAAATAGAGGAAGTCAGAACTTAGCGCTACTGGATCGATTCTTCATTATACTTGTACTAATATAATACGATAGTAAATACATCGTATGGGTTAGTTACTGCGTATAAATTCCTGATTGAGAGCAACTACCATCAGACATAATCTGACATCTGATTAATCACGTAACGATGTCTAATAAGATACTAACTTTTACATTTAACAACGATTTCTTTCTCTGGCTTATTTCCATACTGGACATATCCATTATTCAAATCTAAATCACCGTAATTAGACACAATTTACAGAATCGTAACATTGGAAACGTCGGCTATTTTATTATCGTTTGATATGCGTGTAATTATTAGGCTATGTATTCTAAACGTTAATAGTTGCAAAGACAATAAACCTTTAAAAAGTTTCTGCGATAAATGCAAAGAGCTTGTAAAATATGATTGATTGTCAATCATTTGCATGAAACTTACATTAAAATATCTTAATAGTAATGTATAAACCGTGAATATTAAATATGAACATTTGACATAAAAACAATGTAAAAAACACTGTAGTTGTTGTTCACAATTAATTTTAATAGCAGAATTTAATTTGGTTAAATTGCAAAGAATATTGATATTATAATAAGGATGGCATTATAAAACATGATATAAATGTTAGAACTAATAAAATACTCGTTTTGTGAAATATAAAAAGTAAAAGTGTTTTTTTCTCACAGTGATTTCTCAAAATAAGGCTATAAAACCGCTTTAATTATTTTTTTAAGGCCATGTTGATTTATTAAAAATATTGCACAACTTTAGTTACTTCTATAAAATGATAATTATTTTTAATCGTTCAACAAATTATAAAAGCAATTTCGTCCGGTGTACATTTTTGGCCATTTATATAAATTGACTTCCTCCGTCTACGTGCGTTTAAAAATCACTTAAGGGCGGGTACGTGTAAAGCAAAGGGTGTAAAACATCGTGTAAAATATGCAATTAAAACTAGATTACAGGAAATAACAAAAGTTTTTTTTATACAAAAGCGCAAGCAATTTGTATTTATCTTTTTTTTTTTATTAATGTGACATTTTTAAGGCTTAGGCTATAATATTTTGTCTTCCGTCCCCATACGCGGACCAAAAATTATCAACACTATAGGTAAGTTTTCTGAAAAAAACCAAAATTTAAAAGAAAACATGGATCAAGTAAAACAAACAATTAGAGAATCATTAAAGGCGATAATGATTACGAAATTATGTATTTAATATATATATGCACATATGAGTTTCAAAAGACTTTCAAAGCATCTGCCAAGATTTTTTTCTTGGTGGAGTAATTTTCAAGTCGACCGAAACTGTGACAGATACTTTCGTCTATTGAAGTTTTCTCAAAGTGAGATAGAACGGATTCGAATCGCAAATAAAAAAAAACGTCGCATTAACTAAAAATGGGATGTGTAAAACTTGTGCCAATTGGATAGAGTAAGTTGTAGATGGTGGTCGTGTGGGTGCGGTATAATATTCACGGAGCTGTCGGATAATCGGCGGGTCACGAGCGCCCATCCCTACGGCGAAGGCGCGCCGTGAATGGCGGAATCGGTAATTATAAACGAATTGTGGCCAAGAGTAACGTCTCGACTCACAGGTGGAGTGCTGGGAGAGACCTTCCGTTACCATCGGGGAAGTTTAATTAACGCCGAGTTTATATCGTGCGATTATCTTTTAATTGAAGCTTAACATCTCTGTGCGAGTTAAATAACTTAATTATTTATCAAAATTGGATAAATAGAAAAGGCTAGTAAATCGACATACAAAACACTACTGAAATCAATAAAACTAAATTTATATAGTTTGCGTACACATTTAACAACTGTTGTTAACTATTTAAGATATAAGTAAATAAACCAAATATCAACTGAAAGTTAAACATCAGCATTTGTCTGTTTTTATTTTAAATGCACACCTAATGTATTATTGAATGTATATGGCCTTATTTAAGTGATGTGTCAATCAAGCGAATAAACGGTAAAAAAAAATAGCAATAATAAATATTCATAAATAAGAATCTTAACCAAACAGCTTTTACTTGCACAAAATACTTACATATTAAAAATATGATTTGAACTGACAGGAATAAATTGCTTGTAAAAATATGTCATAAATTCAGAGGTAATAATTCAAGATAAGAATTATTATCGCGCTCAAGACGGAAATGCATCTCACGAGTGACGTTTCGTGCAGGGGTAGGTGCAGTGAGCGACGCAGCGGTCGCCGGACGAGGCCCCCGAGCCGCACCATCCGGTGTCAACGGGTTGTAGCCTCATGCAACTCATGCCTGTTAAATTACGAAACCCACTGCATGCAACACCAACTGTGCAATTTATCTCTTCATGCTCCTAATCTAGTCTTCTTCTTCATCGAGTGCCTTTTTTTGAAGTCGGCGACCATTTCATGCTGAGTCAGTGTTCTAAAGGATATTAGTGTAGTGGGTCTCGATCTAGTACATAGTTTCCCAAACTATTTTGTCCCGTCGACCCCATGTCGAGTTTTCCTGTTTTTTGTAGACCCCCTCTGCCTTGCTAATATTGATTTTTTACAAATTCATCAACTTCAAATATATTTTTGACATCTTATATAGAACAACTTACTTTCATATGGTTTACGGTGAGTTTATGGACTTGAATGACTCTCGATTTAAAACTGTCTCCCTTGGAAGGTTCTGTCTGTCCTCGGTCGCCAAAGTTCCCACGTTCCTAAGCCGTACAGGTGTCCTTATTTTCTCGGAATATTTGTCAAATCAATTTTTTTTATTACGCCCATCGGCGCTCCGTACAACCAATTAGTTCGCTGCCCATCAGAGTTTATTAACCCCTGTAAATGATTTTTTTAAAAAGGCAGCACGATCGTAATGGTTCATCTTCTTATGTCATAAGCTCCAAAAAGGTACGTCGGTATAGTTTTACAATGCCGAAATTCTCGTTTCTCGAACATTTGGCACGAACTTCTACGCTTCAGTGCTTCGATTCGTCACAAAGTACATAGGTACAATCTGTGTTCGACGCATTTTGACATTTACGAAATGTCTAAATTTTGGTGATGACCTGCTTAAATGGGATCCACTCTCGTAGACCCCCATTTACAGTTCATGGACCCCCAATTTTATTTTTCGCTGTCATCGACCCCTTGCAGGGCGAAATCGACCTCTGGGGGTCGATATGGACCACTTTGGGAACCTCTGGTCTAGTATTACTAAAAAAAGCGATAAAAAAATATGTTAAAGATATAAACAGATAACAATAAAGCTCGATGCATAATAAACACATTTCAAAAAACCACTTACGATAAATATCAGATGTTTATAGTACATCTTTCGTGTCCATGGTATAACCAGTACGCCTTATATGCAGCCAAATAACCTTTCATTTAAACCAAATGCGATTCATTTATCATACTTTCACGCGGAATCATTGTAAGGGTCATTTTTATGCTATGGAAAGTATGGAGTTGCATTTGATTGATGGTTTCAGTGTTTTTTAATAGCAATGCAGTTTTCGCAATGCACTCTGTTAATTGCATGTTGCGTGCAGGGTAATTTTTATTGTGTATGAGTGATACGAGTCGATTACTCTGGTATCAACGCAGTGTTTAATCTGTTTTTTTTGTTACTTTTTAACTTGTCGATGAAAATTAATCAAAATTAAGGTCAGGGTATTATGTAAGTACAATTGTTATTAAATTATGAGTTTTCATATGGACAAATTATATTTAAAGTTAAATAATGTATAATCTAATTAAATTTATTTAAAACATGGTATTTTAAGTATAAAAGTAAACAGTACACGCATGTAACAAGTTTTTTTTTTTCTAGGATATGCATTGGATTCGATTTCTAGCACTCTGATTATCGCGAGCCGGTAATTTATAATTTTTTTTATCTTAATACATTGATAAACAAATGAAAATATATTTAATATTTATTATCAATATGTTTTTTTAATTTATTAAATGAATACGAAAGAAATGTAGTCTCGGGCTTTCTCGAGAAAGACAGGCATTCAAAGCAACCATCCCGTAGATTTTAATCTACAAAAATAGTTTAATTTATTTTAAGTGCTTAGTGATTGTAATATAAATAATTAGAACTTGACCGCATATCCATTTTAAATCGAATCAGCTGGGTCCAGCGCTTTGATATAAAAAGAACACTTTAATGTAGGCCTCCATAGGATCCCTTGAACCCTCATAAAACACTTCCTTCTACCTGCCAAGTCCAGGTAACGCCAGCTCTTTGTTTTTTCTTTCAACCCACTAACAAATTTTATACTCCGATGCAAGAACCATATAAACACCCAATAAAGTCCAAATTAAAAAAGCTTTGGAGCACACTTAAAGAGACAGCAAACTTTTAAATTTGAGCATTAAAAATAAATAAAATATTTGGTGAGTATGCGAAAGACATATTGAAGTAATCGAAACAACTTATACTAATACAATACAATATAAACGCATTCAGATTAACCATTATTAAACCAATGATTATTGTTGGCCTGAAATTCGCTCTATATTCTATTGTGAATTGTACTTTAAAGTACATTGAATTTATTAAAGCCTTGTTAAGAAATACGAATTGAAAGCCATGCTAAAGGTTATGAACAATGTTATATCAACAAGGAACTTAAGTATTTGCATTTAGAAATATACTGCGCCTGAACCTAACAATTAATTTTTAAATTTATGAATCGATGATTTGGTAAAAATTGATTATAAAAAAAAACCAATGAAGTAAAAACTATTTTAAATTTAGTCGGTGCATCTTCGAGAACACAATTGCTCAAAACATTATTGAAATTTCCGTGAAGTATTGAAATAAAAATCAATTATGATCACAAGCGATGCCAACTTTCAATATCTTCAAAACCTATTTATAATGCGAAAACCTTGCGGGGAAATTTGCTTTAATAAGCGTGCGTTTATTTTTTTATTGCATATTAGTGGCACAAAATTCACGTTAAAAAAAGGTTCTAAGAACTGGCAGGAATCGGCACACTTCGAATTTGTGATGTCTTTATCACGCATTAGCTGTCAGCGGACAGTTGTCAAATCCCATAACGGATTACGACAGTACTTCGATTGGAGCGTTATTTGTATCATATATTTTTTGCGAGTCTGTAGAATCGACGGACAACTGCTCCTGAATGAGAGCGATACAGCAAGCCAACTTTAAAAGAAGTAATAATATTTTGATTCGGACTACCTGGACACCCGGGCTGTTGCAGGGCCCGGTGGGTTGCTGGGGTCCTACGGTAAATCGCGTGTATTTTAACTTTTTTAATGACGCCTTGTAATTTTGTTTAACGGGCATGAACATTTAACAACGATTTCTTATAATATTTTAATGCGCGTCGGTACAGCAACGCAAACCCCGAAACGCGAGGCTGCCCCGCTCGAGAGTTAAAATGTATTTTTAAAGCAATTTGCTGCTGTTTACGAGAGGAAAATACGCGAGGCACCTCTCCGTAGGGTAATTTCACTAAAAAAAAACTCAAATTAGAGAACACACGTTTTTAAGAACGTTTTTTTACCTTGAAAGTACCTGCGGGCGATACCGATTAGTTTGAAGTAGAACACAAAATTTATTTCCTTTATTTTCATATGTAAAACCAAGCCATTTAAACTTAAACAATAATTAGAATAATGTCAAACTAACTAGCTTAAATATTTCCAAATAAAAACTTCCGAACTTCCATAAAAACGGAGTATTTTGAATTTGTACGTACTAAATTTTCTTAATACATATTATACTTACCCAAAGGGTTGGCGTCAATGTGTTATTATCAGAATAAGCAAAGCCAGTTTAATTGTAACAGTGTTTTGTTTTTTTGAAATAAAATCTTAGACATGATCTAATAATTGGGAAATCATAGATTTAGTCTATTCATATTTCCATTAGTGTATTTCCTCTCAGTTTAATGTCAAATTCTAACATTTTGTTTTCGATCCGTCCTTACATAGATTTTATATCGAAAGCACAATTCTATAAATTATTTTTTACTAACGCGGATGATCCCTTTGATGGTCTATTTTCGAGTTTTTTGAAAATATTTTGCAAAAATTAAATGCGAAAAGATAGATACATTCCTTCTTCTACAGATTTTTATTTCTTATAAATTTACTTTTAATATGATAAATATGTGTTTTCCCGATTGAAGTTTAAGCATTTGGAGATTATTATGATCAACGGATCTAGAACCATAAGCATTTAGATTTCCTTTTTTTAATTGAAATTAAAAGATTACATATAGACCTATGGTAAGGTATTAGTTTAAAAGTTAAAAAAAAGTTTGGTTTTGATAAATCGTCATTTTATGTCTCCACCTGTGAGGTGGAGATATCAAATTATCAGTAAAATAAATATAAAAATACTTAAAATTCATAAACGTATGGCTATACACGGAATATGGTAATGATTTGTCTTTCGCAGGAAGCACTTGCAGGTTTAGTGCTTATAGCTGCGCTTGAGTCTCACTAAATAGACCAATTACATTCACACATGTACAAACTGAATTTACTCGTGCAGAAACTTGAACTGAAAACGATTATAAAAACCGTCGACTATAAAAAGACCCAGTATGTTCTGACAACATCAGAGCACACGAGTTTAAAATCACATTTTGAGTGTTTGTAATCAAATGTGTACGAGTTAGCGATGTATTGCCACTAAACCAACATGCACGCTCCCATAAAAAGGGCTCCCATAATATTCTGATATCATCGCCTAGTTAAGTCCAAATTCACATTTTGACTATTCGTGCTGTATATTGGTACCAAACCGGCCATATGATAGACAGTCGAATAGATTTGAGGCTGTCCATAAGAAGGGCTAGTGTGTTCTGATGTCATCGCCTAGTTGAGCCCCAGCATGAACATCGTGAGTCCGAATCCGCGCCTCGTTACTCGGCAGCTCGCTCGTTGCCGACAAAGCCGCGGGAGGTTTTTGCGCGGATCACTCGAATTGGTTCGCCAAGTTTTTTGATGGCGCATTAACGTCGGATTATGATTGATGAAAAGGTGGACACGGCATCACGCGCTAGAGCCCCCGGGCTGGAATTCGATGTGAAGCATTCTCGAATTTAAATAAGTGAAATAATCTAAAGAAAAAAAATAAATAATAATATCAGTATTTTATAAATACATTGCATAAAAAAAGTCAAACACAAATTTTCACGCAAGTGTTTTTGGGGAAATATATTGATTGAACAAAGTCTATAAGTAATCACTTACTAGACATTTAAAAAAAAAATGGATTTTTTATCAGAATGTAGTTTTAGTAGTACGAGGTCTTCAAAATTGATAATAGCATTTTTGCAATGAAACACTTTATTTTGTTTGAGAGTGAATAAATATCAATAGCCCTAAAAAACACAGTATTAAAAACAGTGCGGAATGAGATAGCGACAGCACAATAAAGTATCCATTAACCTTTTAATAAAAAAAATCACAAACAAAAATATCCATCCATTATCTTAAGCCGTGCGCAATACGATCGGGAAATATCGATCGGACAAAAATACTATAGAGTTTTAACAACCCATTGTATACGAAATGTCACACATCGATTTTCGAAATCCCGGTACAACTGAACGCCAGAAAATCCATTCAATCCACGCAAGATGCGAATCTCCGAACGCCTCATTCCATATTTTTTAACGGACAGCCTTTGACTGGGCCGGTGTTTCTCTGAAACAATAACTCTGTCTCGTGATACCGTTTTGGGTTATATTTTGCGCTGGCGAGTAAATGATATCCACTGAGCCGATTCTGTTTTGGTTTTAAGAACACAACTTGTTAAAAAAAGATAACCTCTGTTGGAAAAAAAAACCACTGCGGTTGCATCGTGGTTATGGAGAGATTCTCCGGCTAACCGAACTTGCCGGCCGACAACAATTTTATAAAAATATTTATGATTGAATTTAATGTTTGCTTTGGCATTTTAATCAGAATTTCCGCATTGCTTGAATTCCCCAAGCCATATTTTTTTATTAAACCATACCAAACGTTACTTCACATATAGATTTTAACAATATCCCTTTCTGGAAAAGTACCGCATGTTCTTTATAAATTTTATTTTAGAAACCAAATATTAAAGAATCTGGTTTCGAAATATTAAATGAAATCAGACTGAAATGTTACTCAGATATATTGGCGAATAAGTCTAGCATAAACCAACCCTAAAAGTGAATTGATTCGGTTTCATGGGAGTTTCGGTGCTTGGAGTTAATATTCCTCCCACGTTTCAATTTTCGTGCTAGGACCATCTTTAGGATTTTTTTAGATTTCAAACGTTGGAGGAACATAAACTTCAAGCAGCGAATGATCAAAAAAGCTGAATTAACTTAACAACGGCTGCGAAAACATACGAACAACCCTCACAAAAATTAATGATGCATATAAACGCGATATAAGCTCTTGTTAACAGAAACAATGGTTCATCGTTATTTTCATTAAATTGTACGTAATTAATGCACAATTATAGAAAAAAAGTAAGATTATATAAAACTGAATATAAATAATAATGAGGTACTTTCAAATGTTTGCCTTCTCGCAGAAAAAAAAATATGTTGTAGCTCGTGTTGCAATAAAGAATTAAGATAAAAATAATAAGGATTAGATAAACGTATATTGTAAAAAATAACTTGACAGATAGAAAAAAAATGATATATTAAATGTATGCAATTGCAATCGGCATTAAGTGCACACATATTAAAAATTTAAATTATAACGGCACAAGTATGACATCAAAAAAAACCATATAATATTATATAATTATCTGCTTTATTAATAAGCACGATTATAATATTATCGTATGGAGATTATCAATTAAATATTACTTTACGAATTAAAAAAAAAATGTTCGTTTATATTTTGAAATTATTGCTTTGATTTTTTTCAATATTTTTGGAAAAAATGCACCTAAGAGAATAATTTTTTTTACTTGTTCGACTTTTTATTTTTTATAGTTTCGACAACATTGTGGGTTGGCAACTTTGTGAGAGAGTCCATGTCCAAAAAATAAAAAAGTGGAAAACTCACTAAATATAATTTATATACAACTATCATTTGTTTTGATCTAATGCCTCTATATAATGCATGAATGATCTACCTCTATATAATGAAGTTTGTTAATACAGATTTTCATCTTTGTAGACATGGAGTGTGAATGGCACTTTGCACTTTGCGACTCGCCCTGCAGCTCGCAAGCAGGTCAGGCGTATTCCTTTACCCCGCCGGCGAGGCCTCAGCTCCACTTTCTTCATCAACCTTCAGACGAGGAACATGATCCCGGTTCTGATCACCTCGTGGACAACAGGTCTGCGCGTGTAATTACATGCCAGCGTTTTAATGAAAATGAAACTAAAACCGAAAAAAAGACGAATCACACCAAACACACACACACACACACACACACACGCACACACCATGATATATATTATTTTAAACGATATACGTTTATTTACAGTTTAATGTGCCAAATATCTGTTTTAATAGTGACAAAGACGATTAGGTTTTTTTTTAAACTTCTTAATAAAACCCTGCAAAAAAAATATTACATAAATAAAATATTGATGTTATTTAAATAATTCAATCTCCAAACGCAACGCAAAACCATAAATAAGTTTTTTTTTAATATTTTTAATTGCAAATCTACAGCGCTCGATCACAGATTAACGCGAGGAGGTGTTTGTAGTCTTAAACTAGATGTAATAAAATCTAATTTGGTAACCTGCAGGCTCCTCAGATGCATCGTATAATTAAGGCCACGTATGAATAATTTCAACTGATAATGCAAAATTCAGAACAGCCTTTCTCCGAGGCGTAAGCCGACACGGCGGCGATGTTTATATGCACATAAAAAGTTAAATATGGGACAAACACACCTCGCTTACTTTGGCAACATTATCTGTAGAGTTTTTTGATGTCAGGCCAACCCAATCAATCAATGTGATGATGGAGATTGGAGTTTATTAAATTCCAAACGTCAATTATCGTATTTACTAGCTTACCAAGTACATAACGTCTACTTATAATCTGCATAAAAGATATATAAAAATATAGTATCAAAGAAGTGAGATAAGAAAATAACATGCTTACTATACTTTTATACTCTGTCATATACATAAATAAATTAAATCTATGAGAGAGTAATTTTGTTGAGGTAAGGTTAATTTAAAAGAATTAATACAAACAAGGTATACAAATACACAAATAATTTGAGAGAAGCTTTGGTTACTGGAACTAATAAGTAAAATGAACGTATTTTTATAACAATGGTTGTGGTTTTTTACAAAATGTGATAAACCACAATGAATGATCGATTGTGTGACTTAGTGACAATAAAGGATTTTTTTTAGATTTTATATGCTAATAAACGAAAACCTCAAAATAATTAGAACGCTCGTGTACGTTTTTTTTTTTTTTTAATAATTTAATTGTTGATGATCGCAAAATGGCCAATGATGTGCACGCAATCACGGCTCTTAATGACACGGAGCACGATGGCCGATATTTGCGTACGCAAAGCGGTGGGAGGCGCGCCGGCAATTAAAATGATAAACGGCAGAATAAAATCGCGGGTGTTTGCAGATCGCGTGGCCGACTGCAGTTCCGGCGGCTGGAGCCAAAATTAGTCGCCATTTTAGGGCCGGTAAACGTGTATAATTGGAGAATATGAAAATTACTCGAGCCCGGTAATGGACCACCGAGAGGGGAATCCCCGCCGAGGCGATCGCGGCTCGGGGCGTTGCGCAATTTTTTTTTTAAATCGACAGCAAACGGCAGCAATAATATCACTACTTCAGATGCTAACTCTTGAAATGTGATGAAATTGCAGCAAACTCTAGTGATGGACACCGTTTGATTAAGAATCGATTTTTTAAAATTTGTTTTAATTATTGAATGACTCCTTCGCGCTCTCCCCATTCTGTTGCTCGTGCATAAAAAATCAGTTATGGAGTTATAATTATAGTCGTGATATTGTTTAAACGTCAAAGCTTTGTAAGGAAAGGATAATACCATAATGACATTGTGCAGCAGCAATACGCAGACTTTTCCTTCCAATATAAAACTGCGGTGAAGAAGGACCCGAGGACCTACTACACTATTTTTCCCTCAGAAAAATATGAATACTAATTCAGAAGAGAGGCACCCGATGACGAAGATTGAATGACTCGTTCGTTAAATTATTAAAATTTTAATTTTCAGACAGTATTTTGACATGTTCTTATCGATTATTGCAAATACTCGACATTTCGATTATGCTGCTCGATTTTAACCAACATTATAGAATGTTCTGTTTTTTGCTGTTGTGTAGTTGTAACGGTGTAAATCAATAAGAAAATTAGCTCCAGGCTACGTTTAACAAAGTATACATATAGATACAATATGTAGTTAATCTAATCATTATTATGCAGTTTTTGTTTAATATAATCATTTAGACAGCGAATCGGTTATTCGATACATCTGTCCGGCGTTGCACTTTTAAATAGCATGAAAAAACTCTTATGTAATGAAGTCGTTGAGCTGCAATTTACATAGTGAACAAACCATACATATATTTAAAGCGTTTACATAATCATTACAATTGATAAAAATACATGCATGCTTATAAAGATTACGCGTGATTAATTATTGATTATGTTTATAAAATAATATACGGCGATACGTTTTTAAAATGCAAGGTTTATTCAAATTGTATTTATTCAAAATATTTTTTTTTCAGTTGATTTTACAAAACGGGAACTGCGTATAATATGCACCGTATCGAAATGTCCGGTAATTATACGGCAGAATAATCGGGCGCGTCTCTCCCGTGACACATCTCAGCCCGACTCAAGGTGGCCTCAGATGCTGTGTAGGCTACGTACGCCACGTACGCGATGGACCACACGAGACTGGGCTAGCTGGGCTTTGGACAGGCCAAAATCCCACCCGAAACTGACAGCCGAATCTTTCACGCCACGTTTACACTTGACACAACACGCCTGTCTTAGTTTGATAATTTAACCTCTCGCATTAATTTGGAATTCTTGTGGAGCAACAAATTGAGTTCTGCAGAGACTCGAATGCAGTTTTCTCTGTAATTTAATTAAAAAAAGATTGTTTTATTCGACTTTTATATGATGATGAATGAGACGTATTTTGTTACTTCACATGAGTTTATTTTAAAGCATTACTAGTTTCGACTATATATACTCGATACAAACTCAAGATGACCAAGTGTAAACGTCGAAACAAGTAATGCTTTATAATAAACTTATGAGAAGTAACATATTTGTAAGTATTTAAAAAAATTCATGACGTTTGAACTGATTGAAAAAGCCTTCAATTAATATGCATTCTCACTAAAGTTAATCAAAAGAAAACACATATTTAGATGTTACAAAAACAAAAGTTTAAATAAATACATACATTTAAATATTACTATATATAAAAGACAACGCATCACTCGGTTTGCCTTTTTCCAATACTGTGCATTTATAAATCATGCACAAGTTTATTTTTAAAGTTCGTATTAAGACAATGCGCTAAATCAAAATGTTTAATCGTATTGCAAATGATCAAAAAACCGTAATAATATTTGTCCAAAAATATTCTTAAATAGAGATCTCACGAGTGGAATACAAGACGCAGCAATATAAATAAGATAACCGGAAGTGGCTGGAAGAAAAAACAAAAAACTTTGACATCAGTGTAGGGGGTCTTTGTCCAGCAGTAGAAAAACTGACTACTTGTCCCGATGTAATTTTACGGACTAGGGTTTCAAACTATAAGGATATGTCTAGATGTTGCAATAAGTGGAAAATGAAATATTATGATTTATTTATTCGAAGAGTTCACTTTTATACAAGTTTCTTCATGAAGCTATGAACCAATTAAGCTGAGTAATCAGAACCGATAAATTTTTATATTGATTTCCATTATATAACCTGGAATCAAAGCCGTTCACAAATTCATGAGATAATATCTATGTATAGTAATAATCTTAGTAAATTTCAATTAAGTAAAAGTTTTACAGGTAAATATAAAAATCAATTTAGTTTATAACCATATTATTAAAATAATAACGTTTTCAATAAACTGAGAATGTGAACAGGGCCGAATCTAAATGAATTGCTTAAACATTTAATTAAACAACATATTATAAATACTTAAACGTTTTTTTCTAATACATAAAAATGGAGTATCAAAATCGTTGTTAAAAATTACCCAAATATTTTCATTGCTTCGTAAATATGTGATTAATTTATATATTTTTTTGTTAAATTTTTGCCTCTGTGATTAGTTGCGAAGAAAAGCATTTTAATGGTTTAAAATGTGCGATTTTGGACTAAAAACATATTAGATGTCTACGGACCTGTCTAATCAAGCTAGCAGAAATTCTTACAACTCCACACGTTGATTGGATTGCATCAACAAAAAAAAACCACGAACTTAATAGTACAACTTACTAACTCGTGTGCTTTTAATAAAGCCTATGAGTCAAAGTAGTACGATATGCGCAGGTTGTTTCCGCCGTGTTTGTTGACCCAGAGATCAAAGCCGTTGATAATGGCGTCAATGGAAAGGTAAGCAAATGAAATGGCTGACCTCTCACCTGTTGTTCCCACACCGCCAGGGGCGGGGCGTGCTGGTCCAGCGCTTCTTACTAACCTCTCCTGAGACACCCGAATTCAGGATGTTATATAATATAGCAGACGATATAAAACATTTACAGTGGAGATCAATTAGATGTAAATTAAATATGCGTTTAAATAACCACACGAGATATAAAAAATATATTGAAACAACAAGAATTATTTTATAAAACTATGACTTGTATAAAATTATTAATAAAGTGCTATTGACGATATCTTCAAATATCATTAAGTATAAATTACCATGTTGTATAGTTTTGTTCATAGTGTCATTAATTGGTACTGTTTGTGTATAATGCATTAATAGCCACATACACTTCTTTCAATACTATCCATACATCATATTTTTATTTATAATAAAAATATATAATTTTAAAGAGGCCTATTATTTTTTTTAAAACGTTATTCATAACTTTATTGGGTCATAAGGAATGGGTCTTGAAAAGAATATTTACACTTTGAGTGACTAAATTTTATACAATGAATTCAAAATAAATGTCGCTTGTTTTAAAATACTGCTTAAATTAGGGTAAAGGGGTTCTCTAATATATAAAGATTGGGAAAGGCTGATTTCTGCCGCGATTTATGGTATGGATGCTTCGGCTCCAATAATGGTCGTTAGCGATTACAATAATGTACTTTTTAATCGATACGCTAGTAACGGCCAGATTATTTTAGCCGGTAAATTGTTTTACGGTTTCGTAAAAAAAGCTATTAGTGTATGTCAGGTTTATCGATTTATTTCAATCGCTACCAAAAAGCTTTTTCGTTTGAATCGTAATTTGCTTTAGTCGGTGCAAAGCAAAGATACGTAATTTATCAACGTGCAGTTAGTGCGATACAAAATAGGTTATTATTAGTAACAGGAAACATGCAAGCATGTTAACGTTAGCTTGTTTCCTGTGAACGTTGGAAATGAGTAAATATTTTAGATTTATCACATTACTGTACTCACAGTTTTTTACTAAAAATTAGAGCTTAATCTATTAATTAATTAGTTTGTGAAATTTCACATTTAAAAAAAAAATCAGAACAATCAAATTACAAGAAGAATACAAATTTATTTTTTAATGTTTTGGTATTTCTGGCCAGAAAATTTCATTTGATGTACTTAGCAATACAGCTTAGATATACAAGTACAGGTTTTTGATTTAAGTAAACAGCGGAAATGACAGAGGAGAGCCGAAAAAAACAGGGTTGTTTTAATGTAACAATAATACTTATTATTTTTTTTTAATATTATAAATAATACCAGATTATGCACCATGTAAAATATTAAAATAATATTAATTATTTTGTCACTTCAGTTATTGTTTTTACACGTATCTCTGAACCTTTTGAAGTATCTTGTTAATCTAGATGCCTTCAGAAAAATTGCAATTGTATCCAAAGCAAGAAGATCTTCACTAAAAATGAACGGTTTTTTAGACGCTTAAAAGGCAAATTGCCGCTCATTCTATAAATTCAAAGCTATGAAAAGTTTAGCAACTTAAATTTATGTATATTTTCTACGCATGCCTCTCATTATCATAAGTTTTCAGGAGTTAATAATATCTATAACTCACCGCCGGCGTCTGATCGTGGTCAGAGTTCATCGTCTAAGTGTACTTTCATCAGACAGACCGCATCGAGACTTACCTGCAACAGGTAAAAAAAAAACACATAAATACACAATACGGTTTATGTAAATGAACCAGCACTTGCTAACTCCTCTCTAAAGCTCTCTCGACTACAGAGGTATTATTAAGCTTTGCATGAGTTAATTTAGTGCCAATTATTTATGTTTACAGCTGATGTATGAGAAAAATTTGTATATTTTAAATCTTCAGTAAGGATTCAATAATTCGACTGCCTTTCTAATTTTTAATGACTTAATATTTTTTTATGTCATTTTATACATTTTTTAATAAATAGAAAATAACTAGTTATTATAATTTTTATTCTATATTTCAAATATATATTTCAGCACTTACATACGTTTTATTCAGTAAGTTTTGTTTTATAATAAAACTATTATTATTAACACCTTCAAGTAAAATAACATAATTAACTAAAAATGTTTTAGTGACTCGACATTATAAATTATGGTTTAGCAAAAACATAAGGCTGCAAATGCGTTAAAATATCAATTTTGTTAACTTAGGGATAAAAAATTATTTTTGTAGGGATAATAATTAATATTTAAGATGAACAGTTCAAAATATTTTTGATATATTATTTTATTGTTTGGATATATGTCATGTTAACTAAAATTATACTCTTGTACGTCTTTGTGGGTTTGTTTATCCACTAGTAAAATATTTATTTCATAAATATCATAAGATTAAATTATACCACGGTGGTGTTGTGGCATATATGAATGCATTAATTTAAATGTAAAGATCCTTTTTAGTCACCATTTGCACGAGAAAGCAGCACGAGTATTTCTAAATTGAGAAATGGTGTATTTACAATTGAAAGATTTTACAGTGGATAAGACAATTAGTTTACACGAGCCGGTATTATTTACTCGAAGCAATTGAATGTATCGTACGCGCGGCAAGCTGAGATCAGTTTGAGAACAAATGGGTTAAAGTTTCTCAATTCCAATTCGAGGACTCGGAGATAGCCGATGGAGATACCGCCTACTTAGATAACACCAAGGAAAACATTCCTCGTTTCCTTGAAAATAAAGACATTTTAATAGATAAGAAAGCAACTGCAGCACTGAGCTTTTGCGCTATCAAACGCAGTAAGTAGTACGACATCACAAGATTTCAATTATATATAAAAAGTATTTAAAAAAATTAAAATTTTAATGAAATGTCTCGTTAACATGAATATGTGATTTTTGAAAATGATAAAAGTGACCTCTTTTTGTATATTTAATATTAGTCCGAGTTTCATAACCAGGAATGTGAAATCATAATTTATGAAGCCGTGATTATATACTATCCACCTTTAGCAATGCACAAAACACTAGTGAATCAATGATTTCCGCGAAGTTATTATTTTAGATGACAGGGATTCCAGGAAACTTGCAAAAAACTATATAACTGAGGAACGTGTGGAGTATGCGCCTTTCCTAGAATACGTTCGATACTGCGGAAGCCATAAGTGATGTCATACAACCATGTAATTGGCTTTTTATACTACTAGGTAAAGATGAAGATTTCTTTTCGAGATAAAGATAAAAATAAACTGAATTGGAAAGCTTTAAGCTGCTCGTTGGTAATTCTTAGAGATTTTTGAGATCTAAAAATTATTTTGTTGAAGAAACACTCCCTTACAATATTTCAAAAATTTTGATAAAAACGAAAATTACAATATTGACAAATCTTTTTAAGAGCTTTAACATTAAAAGTCTTTACCGACAACATGATATTAAAAAAATTACTAAGGCAGACATTGCTAATTTTACGACAAACATTTCTTTGTTTAACATCACTTTAGCGTATCATATTAATTATTGGAGAAATAATACCAAGTTATGAATCAATAGTACAAATGACTCTAGAAGGAATAAATCTCTTTGGGTAAATATATCAATGCCATGACTCCAGAAAAGCTGTGTTTGCTAGCAATATCTCTAATAGCTCTCGGTTCTAATTACACTACCTTAATATAATAATTTGATACTATCTATTGTATTAAAATGCGTAATACTAAATGCTCTGTGCCCATACATTGCGAAACGTGAACGATTGGTGTGATTTACACAATCGGCGATTGTCTGCGACATAACCTCCAAATCTGCACGAAGTGCCTGTGCCGCTGTCGCGCAGCCGAAATTCCGATGGAATGAAAAACAGTTCTTTTTTTTGGTCGACAGTGATAATAACACCAATAAATAATAATCTTTGGATTGTCTACGTCTAGTCTACTAACAGCACAGCGCTTCTCAACTTAAAACAGACAAATAAAAAAAATATTATGAAGAACGTACGATGTTTATTTGAAAAATTATTTGAATATTAATAAGAAACATTTTTCGTCTTCAATTGACAACCAAATGGTAACTACCGTTTACTAAATTAAAAAAATACCAATAAAAAGGGACGCTGTTCCGTAAATATAAAATCGTGTCGCTGCGTGTGTAGCTAGTATTATTATAGATATGATTTACATAGAAAATAAATTAAAAAAAAACCATGAGCACTGTTAAGAGGGTGGTTGACAACCTCCTCTCGGGATAAGTACCCGAAGAAGAAAAAAATTAAGTAGGTACTATGGTTTTTAAGTCGAAAATATGGTAAATCTGTCAGGCCGATAAGAATTGTACTTTTGTCTTGGAATTGATTTAAAAAAATATATTAAATTAACAACAATATAAACAATAACCAAGCATATCGAATAAATATATAATATAATATTGCTAGACGAAATGTATTATACAAAAAAAATTTAAAAATATCTCTTTGGGGCGTGTTTATAAACATTGTGATATATTATATTTATAAATTGAGAAGTCGGTGCTATAATAAGCAATTAAAATTATGCCTTGTTTACTAAAATAAGTTTCATTAGTGTTTCATTCTACATATTATAAAAAAAAAATATTTTTAATAACACGTGTACGCGTTATGACGCGTACAAGTGTTATTATGTAGTTATGTACGGTTTCTTTACTTCTGGCTGAACGTCGGCCACGCCTGAGGTTTTATCTTGTTCCTACTGACTACATATACAATTTATAAAAAAAGTGTACAAATTTTATACAACTTGCGACTAATTTACAATCAGCACATGGCGTCTCTTTATTTTATGGTTTTGCTTAAGTAGTACACTATTGGCTAGCTGCAAGTCGGTTGCAAGCTTTTTTTTTATTTATTAAACATATCAGGTAATCTCACAACTCTGGTGGCATCACCTTTCTTCCTCTTTTACAGCATTAAAAAAAATAATTAATATCAAACAAGAAGGTGGAAAGAAATCATCGGTTCCTGCGGGAAGGATCCCCGCAGGCTTTTCAAGATATGCTGCATTTATGTATAGGCGGAAGAGGCAGCGTATTATTTATACAATAAACAAATTTTTTTTTCTTCATGCTTTCTGTTGAGAGTCTCTAGTCTAGTGTATTTGGCTTTATCGGCGAAACAGGAAGATTTTCCTTCAGCGCCTTCAAAATGACTGGGTGACTTGTGTCACCGTGGGGTTGTGTTTGGGGTTGGGTGGGTGGGGGGAGGGAGGATTGTGGGGGGGGTTAGGTTATGCCTTTTTTGTGGAGGTTGTCGAGGTTGAACTCGAAGAAGGTGTTGATTGAGGGGTTTGGACCTCTTGGATCGTTTTGGCGTTGGTGTTTCTGTGGAGCTGGGCATTTTGGATGAACCTCGAGGCATTGAGTGCCTAGCGGAGCATTTTATTTTGGCGAGGCTTGTGTTTTTCAGATGTGATGTATCCCCAGATGGGGCAGGCGTAAGTGAGGAAGAAGGGGTAAGTATGAAGACGTAAACGCGATCACAGAGAGAGGGGCTCGCATGTCGAGTTATCTCCAGCTCGGTTGCAAGCTGTGTCGCGACACGTGCAGGCGGCTTTAATGGCTTTAATGGGGGGGGGGGGGTTTTCACGAGGAAAATGTTGAGGGTGTGCGGGCATGGAGCGGCGGACAATGCGCACGGTATCAGCGATCAATTCGAATCCGGAGTGTGGTAATCGGCCATTGTGCGCGCCCCGGGCCGGCCGGGGCCCATTGTGCCCGGCGCCGGCCCCCCCGGGAATGCGCCCTCCGCTGACAACGCTCAACAATGGATGACCCTCCCAATACTTGTAAATTCTTCAAGAAAATATACGCACTACTTCCCGCTTTCCAAAAAAAAAAAAAATCAATTATACCACCAAAGAATTCTTGGGTGTTGAGCCGCGTTTTTTCTTGAAATTTTCAACGCAAGCGAAAATTGAAATGTTGAAGTAGCCGCTTAGTTGCTTACTTCATAAGCAAAAGCAATATATCTGGGATCTATATATAATTGGAGATACTAAAAAAGCGATAAAAATGGCCACTAAACTGCTTATCAGTTTATTGCATACAAATGACAAGTATTAATACTTTTTTTTTAAAACATGAACCAAAAAATTAACAAAAATATCAAAATGGAATTGATGTACAAATAAAATATTTTTGACAGAGTACTTGGTGGAATTCAATTTGAATATTTTAAATAAAATTTTTGAGTAATTTTTCCACATGTTAATTTTTATTGGTGACCGGTTTCGCCAATCATTCACGTAGGCATTATCAAGCTGAGTATCAACTGATTATCGGTTTGATAATGCCAACGTGAAAGATTGGCGAAACCGGTGACCAATAAAAATCAACATATAGAAAAATCATTCATGTATTTTATTGATGTCTACAAAAAAGTTCCTAATTTATAAATCTCATTATTTTCTAAACAATTCGGCCCTAATATATTCAAGGCTCTACAGCAATTATAATGACTTAATGTTTTGTATAAAAAAAGCTATTCCATTGAGTACTATTGATCAATTCAACAACAATGGGAACAAGATAGATACATTGAGATACAGATATGTTGAACAGCTACCATGCATTCTTTTCTTGTATATATGCGTAAGTTATGGTGCTTTGCGCAACCTAATGCACGAAAGTTTATCATTAAAAGCTTTTTAAAAAGTTCAATTATTAATGTTCTGCGTGTGATTGATCTTATCAACTGTTGAGAATTGGGACGAAAAAAATAGATTTATTATTTATTGATAATAAAACGAATCACGATATGTAATGCTGAGATTGAGATATCTGGTTATATGAATCCTTGAAACAGTTTGAAATGTTTGTCTGAGGCCTTCCCGAGGTAGCTGGCTATTGTAGTATGTAATATATAGAAATACGTTTATATTTAGTATTATCTATGTTATAACTCAGTAATTAATTACTTTAAGACAATTATATATTTTATTTATAATTACAAATGTACTTTCCTATATGTCTCATAAAATACAAGTTTTTTTCTCATCGTCGTGAGTAACCCAACCAAGACATATTGATAAAGCAATAATACGCGTATTGCGAATTTATAATTAAATATTCCATTCAAAAAAACGGTATTAATCCTTCAGTGCAATTATTATAAAATTAAATATTTCAAAAATAAATTGCTTGTTTACCGAAATAAAATACGCAATAGCAATGATAATCATGATATTCAAATTTATAATTTTTTTTATATTTCCAAATCCTGAATAAACAAAAACGCTCTCTCATAAATCATCGTTTAATTGCGTTTCCAAAACCACGATTCATTAACTCGTGTCTCTCAGTTCCAATAATAAATTTTATTCAAATAAAAATGTTACAATTATATTTTCTCGAATAAATCTTAGAGTTGGAAGTCGTGATATTTCGCGTGGCCATAAAAAAACATAAAACTTTAGTAAGAGTAATACGAAGGCATGCATTAAAACTAACAAGCCGCAATAAATCGTAACAAGGTGTTAAAATACCGAAGAATACTGACCACTCATCAAACAATTTGAAGGCAGCATTAAAATGTATATATATTTATAAATATACATAAAAACTTTCGGGAACGATGCATGCTATCTAATACCAGTATCAGTATAATCGTTGATCTTAAAATATATTTAATAATAACAGTTATGTTCCTAGGTACAGCAAGGCATATTGAATGCAAATATTCTACATCAGCTTGCAAGGTGTGTGCATCTGATAATGTCTCCGCCCATGGGGAAGGCCCGCCCTTGACATTCTACCGCCCTGACTTGCCGCCTACATAATCGCACGATCTTCCCCCTTGCTCATGCTTTATACGGAGAGGCTATTTATATGGTATACCTTTATAGCTATTTGATGGGAATTTGCATATAGATTCAACAATAGAATGGTTTTCTTAAGTAATGAATACCGATGAGACGCATTGAATAAGGCTCTGTTTTTGGAATGGTAAAATTTTTCGAATTTCAATGAAGCATTCTTTCATTAACTACGACTTTATAAAATAATGATTTTAGGAGTACACCCTTTTCGCTTCGTTTAACAAAATAAATTAGCGAATATCATGACATTCGACAATGTTTTGAAAACTCACGAAGCAAGAAATTAAACTGATGCAGATATTTTATTTTTAGCTCTTACACACGCTGCGACACAAATGACCACCGAATAGTAACAAGTAAATAGCGTCTTCATTTGCGGTATTTGCGTAAGCTAAACCACACAAAAAAACATCCCAAATAAAGGGACGCCATTGGCCAGTTGCAAAATTGCAAGTTGATTTTATATGGAGCTATCTGTAACTTTGAAGTGTACTAATTGCCTAGAGCTATCCCTGCAGAAGAGCGCAAAGTAGAATGTGGGACTGGGTAGGCGAGTGCGCTCCTCGGAGTCTTCCGTTTCCGCGTTGCTTAAATGCTCGGGTCACTCGATATGCGGCAGATTGCATGCCGGTGGTGCAATCGTACGGACGGATCACCTCCGCGTGATAAGTCCAGCAGGACGTGGAATATCTCAAGAGATTCCGGTAACTGGTGGAGAAAACGCTACCAAAGCAGCCTGCACGCAAAAAAAATATTTTTTGAAAAATAATTATTACAAAATAGGACGTTATTGGCTTGTAACTATTCGGTTGTGTTGCAACATCTGTATGCAGGTTTTATTTTTGCTTTGGAAGCAAATCAGCTGTAATTGATGTATTCCAAAAAAATCCAAACCTAGCCTAACCTTCCCGCTCTCCCCATTCTGCATGGCTACCATTCTGTGTCCAATCTCTGAAGAATTGGTAATGGAGTAGTGAACTCGGAATGTTTGTGGAGGGATGTGTTTTGGAAGTACCTAAAATAGGGCGGGCTTCTGCTGTTGTTTTCGTGAAAGGAGTATCAGATCTAAACACCAGAGCTTTATAAGGAAAGGATTATATAGGGTGTTCCAAAATTAACGCAAGATTTGAATTTGTCGCCATTTTTGCAGTAATGTTTTGGGAACACCAGCTGACAGTTTAGGGTTAGTAAAAACGGAGCGTTATACGATAGAACAACGTGTCTTCATTATTGAACAATACTTAAAAAAATAATGAATTTAAAACTTTACTGCAAAATGGCGACAAATTCAAATCTTGCGTTAATTTTGGGACAGCCTTTATAATAGTGCTATTCGGCAGCTGTCAATAATACAATATATGGAGGTACTTAAAATGATTGTCTGTAATTTGAAAAGTGAATTTAAATGCAGCAAAAATGGACCATTCACGGTAAGCCGGCGTTCGCGTGCCGATAGCGGTTAGCTATCACTTTTGCTCGTTAGATTATTATAGGATAAAATAATTTAGAACAATTCATAGAGCATGCCTCTGTAAATGATCTGGAAATCGCTGTAAACGTAAAATTATTAATTTCCCCCGAGCAAGGGGAAACAGTATGGTCGGCCAATTACCGCGTCAACAGTACCGGCGGGACAGGCCGCAGTATCGACGCACACGGGAGCCTATTATTAACGGCAGTTAAGTAATGCAAACAATAACATTGAGTAATGAAGACCACGTGATGCTTCTAACGGTCTTTGTGGATAAATATTTCTCAACACGGTGGCTTAGGTTTTGTTCGGTATTGACGACAACGCTGAACTTTATAACTGAGAATAGCTTGGTGACGTTAGTAGATACGTAACGAAACAGCTTTGAATTAGTTTGTGAATATGTTTTTATTATAATGCAAAGTATTATTTAGCATTTGTAGTGTTGTCTATTAAATAATTTAATTTAAAAAGACAACACTACAAATGCTTAAAAAGCAATAACTTATCACACTAAAGGCGGGGCGGGTACTAGTACCCGTTCCGCGGACTACTGCCTGAAGGCGGGGCGCATATCAGTACGTTTTTGAATGTGTTTACTCTAAAAGCGGCATTTTATTCTTTAGATTTGCAGCTCGAAATGTTTGTTTAGGACTCGTCAACGTTACTTCTACCAATACTGTCCAGTGATTCTGAACAAAGTGACAATGAAGAAATGGAGTGGTCAGAGAATGATAATCCTCCAATTATTGAACAATTTTTCACAACAGTCATTCAAAAGTAATCCGCAGAGTTTGTATGAAGTGGTTCAACTTTTTATAGGAAACGATTTATTTGACTACTTGCAAATCAAAGAGTGTATAGACTAGATTTCACACGTGCAATTTTACGCGAATTTCGTCCGCTTCGCACATCAGTATAGTCAATTTGGTTACCCGCTTAAAATATAAATATAATATAAGCTATTGTGTAACAATAACATTTAATTTATTAACAAAAATCTCATAATTAGCTCGGAGTTGCTAAACGGAAGAAAAAAAAATCATAAAGTGCAAATCAATGAGTGTATAGACTAGATTTCACACGCGCAATTTTACGCGAATTTCGCCCGCTAAGCACATCAGTTTAGTCAATTTGGTACCCGCCTAAAGTGTTAGTTAAATTAATCATAGTCAGGAGGATCCAACACCTATTATATGTGATAGTGTTCATGCTGCATTGCTTGTTCAACGTATATTCTGGTGCGTATTAAATTGAATTTTAAGCTCGTTGAAACGTACTTAAAATTCACTTAAGTGTAACAATGCGTTCAATCGAAAAAAAATACACAAGCCGCTTTTATTTGTAGTAAACTATAATCGATATTGAGTAATTTTAGAGAATTCGCTTCAATAGGCGCGATTACTCCATCACGCCTTGACCGCGCACTATCATCGAGCTCGCCATCCATAATAATTCCACTCGAAGCTAGACGGATTGATTGGAGTGTCAGATTAATTTCACGTTCGGGTGTAATTCGTATAATCACGGCGGAAAAAGAGTGAAGGATTTTGTCGGTACCGGCGCTCGCCGTCTCGTTTTGATATGTCAATAAATTTATTCATATTTACTGGCTCGTTATTATTTAAAATGAAATTTCACACGTGACTGGAGGTATGAAGAATTTCGGTAGAGAATTTTACAATTAACATTCTTGCCTAGCACTGCAGCTGCACGAACGGAAAAAAGCCTTGAATCAGTGCTGCGGCCGTTTTTATTTTATTACGATTTTATTTGAAAATTCAACAATACATCGTTTAGGTACTTGTCAAATATTCACGAAATGACTTTCAGGGTGTTTGTGTACTTGTACTAGAGGTAGATCGATCAATTGAACTATTAATGGAATTATCATCTAATTTCCTTATATTCGTCATGATAAATTATACAGTGTATATACTATATAGTATATTACGTGTTATATATGATGAATCATTTGTTAATTGATAAATAAAATCTATTAAATTTTGTGAATATACAAAAATTTTCTAAAAAAATGAACAGTTAAAAAAACACAGGATTTATAATATATAATGAAGAATTAATATATTTAATGACATTCAGAGCAAATAAAATTTGATTAACCCGTTGCCTCAAAATAAAAGATGACAGTCGTTATAACGAGTGTTTATAATGCTATATATATAATATCTACACACACACTCTTTTTTGTGTGTTTTTGTGAAAAAACTACACATTCTACATGTATTATGTGCTTTAGAAACAATTAGAAAAATGTCTTTTGTTATATGGTAACATGGATAAAATGCTTTTTTAAAATATAATAATAACTTGTCGCAATGCAAGAAAATAATTTTAAAACGACTGTTATTGAGGAACAAGCCAGAAAATTATCTTATATCACCACTTCTCAAATGCGCATAATTTTAAAGATCATATTATTTAACGTATCATAATCGGATGTTAATGGGCATGCTGTATAATACAGTTTGCCTATTGTTGGTATATTTTTGCCTCTAAGTACCTGTTGCTGACGTTGTGCACAGAGCAAGCCGGTGGTTGCTCAGGTCATTAATTTGCTCTACGTCTTAATCGTGAGGCAACAGTCTGCGGTTTTGTGGAGCCATAATGTCGATACTCTGATAACTCCATTAATTACGACTGTTTATGAAGTCAGCGTTGCTTGTTACTACTTCGTTAAGAAGACAGGTACTCCAATGTCTCGCATTGTATTTTAAACGCCTAATAAAATATATGCACGTTACTGTAAAGTAAATGTGTGTCGCAACACATTGTAGAAATAAAGCTTTTGCGTAAATAATACGAATAAAATATTTAATTATAATTATTTTATTGTAATATGTTTTTATTATAAATATTAATTTGAATAGCATTTATTAACAGGTATATCTTATAAAAAAAACAGTTTTTTTACGATAGCATTGTCACTCGATTCAACTGAAGAAAATAATAGTTTGATCACATCACAATATCCAAGACAAACACAAATACATCACTGTATTAAAAAAGGAGTATTTATGATTTTAAACAAATCTTGTTGATTTTCTGTGTCCACGTATCTTTATTTTTGGTCCTTTTTATGGTTTTACCAAAGTAAATAACGCAAAAGAGGACGCTATTGGCAAGATACTACTCGGTTGTCAGTTGTGTCGCAGCGTGTGGCTTATGTATTCATAATAAAGAAATATGTTATAATAAAAAAATAATATTAAGCGTGCTTTTATCTCGTGTTAATCTTTTTAATTAGTGATCTGCGATAAATATCACAATTTTTTATTATTTTCAGAGCCTAATTATTTTTCATTGTTTTTGTAGTTATTTTTTTCAATCAGTGAGATTTCAATCATTATACTTTCAATCTTGATACTACGAGGTCTGATAAGATTAAAATCCTCGTCTCGCAATATGAATATTAATTTTGGTTATCTGATGTATTATAAAAGACATGTTAAATATTTCATAATCCTATGGTAGGCATGTTTGTTTAAATTTCTATGTCAACCTTAAACGTATAAAAAATACTACGCTCCGTTAATTTTTAATGAATGTATGTAGTTGGAAATGTAAATTAGTTTAAATGAGTGACAATATCGGAAAAGTGTCTCCGCCGTATAAATTGGAGGACAAAGCATTAACGTGTAAGGTCAAATGAAAAAAGTTGTCATAAAACAGGTACTTGATTCATCAAACCTCGATTTTGATTTTATATTCTGGTTTAATACGACCATATATTTATAGAGGGATTCAAAACGGTTGCTTTTTCATGTCAAATTTAAATAAAATTAGACAGCCAGTAAAAAATATCTTCTCAGTCATGGCTTGTTTTGCATTACATATAAATTATTTTGAATACATATAAGCTTTTATAGATTCAACAAGTATTTAATTATTATTAGGTAATAATATAATTATAACTACGCTGGTTTAAAATACATTTACTTAAAAAATTGTGCTTAATATATAAAATAAAAAAAGTTTGTTGTAACATTTTTTTTATTTAATCGGCATAAACATACATACATTGAAAGCTTTCAACTTGTTAATTAATCTACCGAAAAAGGATTCTTTCAGTTAATCCAGTGGGTTTAAATTTAATTAAATTAAGGCTTTATCTCGGGATCTGTCGTGTCCAGAGGCCGGAGAGAACAGACTACAGAGCCTTCGTTTAGTCGCCCGGCCGCACCGAGCCGTTCTTCACGCTTCGGTTCGCTTACAATCTCTTTATCAAGCACTCATGCCCCACAAAAGTATTGATTACCGGCGGACACTGAGCATGTCCAACAATGACGTTACAAAATTTATCCCAAATTTCCTTTGGCCTTTCGTTAATCACAACAAAACCCAATGCTGACTTAATAAAATATCAATAAAAAAACCCACATGATATATTTATAATTATATTTTAAACTTACAGAAATATCAATAAATAAAATACAAATGATGAAATACGTTTACAAATCAAAGATATTATCACATATAATACTTTCTGATAAAAATGCTTTACAACCATTCACTTCATTTTTAATATTCAGTATGTATAACAATAAAGAAGGCCAACTAATATATAAATTGAAAATTGGCTAGAATATTACACTCATTCTTATTCTTATACTTCTAAAGATCAGAAATATAAATAAATTATATTAATAAAAAAATAATTTGCAACTACTGGTTAAAAAGAGTTACTAACCTACTAAATTAAAAAAATCATATTTACATTACTTAAAACTCGTTATATTTAAATTTGCTTGATAATTGTACGTTTAAAAAAAAGATTTTATATTTATACTAAATGAGTAATACAAACTAATTTGTCAACTTTTGAAAGTTATTATAAGAGTGTTTTCAAATAAAAAAAAGTCTTGAAAAAAAACATAATTTATTGCTTGTTGAAATCTCCTAATGCTGCTTACTCAACTTTGCGTTTTACGATTTAGTGGATTCTTTCAGTATTGTCAAATACTGACGTCATTAATGTAAATTTCAATTTTTGCATACTATACACATTAATAGAATAACTGAATATTTTTTCCTTATTTGAGAGAATGCATGACACTTATTATTAAATATTTGCCTGTTCGATTATGATCTTTCTTCAATATTTTATTTAAAGAAAAAAAAATGCAACTTGCATAAAATACTATAATTATGTTTTAAATTATACGAATCTGCAGCATTATTAATTTATTTTGGTATTTAAATATGAAATAGAATGACCATAAATACGATTACTAATGAGTATGTATATTATGTACACAACAATTGGTATATTATTGGTACTCTATATTGTAAAATAAAACTACGTTATAGGAAGGTAACGATAAAACAATTTTTTAATTTAAACAGGTAGTAATATATTTTTTTAACTATACCAAACGGTTTTCGATTGTGCACTTCACTGCTTATAAATTATTTAAACACTATAAATTAGCAGTATACCACAGAATAAATATATATTTTTTATCAAAACTACTTGCTCTTATAGAATAATATATACCCAGTGAAAAAAAAATCAAAATCTTTTATGTTCAATATAAATATTTCTTTAATTAAAAATAACTATGAAGATATAACGTAGTTGGGTTTTTTTTATCAAATAATAAACTGTTACATTATATTTATATTGCACTAAGTATAAGTTGCTAACATTCCGTTTTAATTTATTTTTATTACTGATTTAATTAACAAAGTACCCACGATTCCACAATACAAATCACAAACGCTTGATACGATTACTGAAATTTGAAGGTCCTCATTTTGAAACGCTTAAAAATGCATGTATATTAAATTATAGAACCGCCATTATGAGATATGTATATAATTACCAACTACTACACATTACCCGATAATCGCTAATAATCTGAGCATAATTTGTGCACGATACAAATTAAATATCCGATTTGCAAACCCAAGGCCTGGGCTGCTGTTACATCTGATAGGACTTAACTATAATAAAAATTTCGGTGAGTGGATATGCTAATTTACTAGCGTTTTATTTAATCTCTTTTGATGTACAAATTACTCTATATATTTAAAAGTAATAAATGCAAAATAGTATTTATTCATGGTATAAAATATTAATATTAATATATTTACAAAAAAATATCCGCAATTCAATATTTCATTTGCAACAATTAACAGAGTTTAAATACATCTTTCTAGTTTGCACATTTGTCTCATTATTTTTTTACTCAATCCCATAATCATAATAAACTATGGATTCAAAAGGTTGTATGTGAAAATATAAAATAAAACGTAGGTTAAAGTGTTTTTCAACTTAGCTTTGTTAAGATTAATTGAGTATATAGCCCTGTTTAAGATGGTTAATGATTTTTGCAAAAAACTCACAATAAATAAATTTTATAAATTAAAAGACTGTTTATTTATATTGCATATACATAATTTCCAATACGATAAAAGTAACTGTAAAGCAAAAGAACTATTACTATAACTGTAACAATCCTAAACAAGCTTCTTAGCTAATCGAACGATACTTATATCTAATATTGTTTTTATGCTAAAGAAGTAGCATTGAATACGGCTTTGAATAAAGACTAAATGATATATAATTTACATAACGGGTAGTAATCGATATTGATTTTAAGACATTGTTGTTTTTGTTCCGCCTGTACATTTATGACAGCCTAAATTGAAAACTGCCTTCACCCAATTCACTGTGCCAACATGTCGGATAGCATTATTGCAGACCCGTTGGCATCATTGTAAGACCATAAAAGATACAAAAAAACCTCATTGATTTTAACGCGGATAATCATTTCATGTATTGAACGTAGGTTTTGGTAGCCGTTGTTATTCGATGATAAGTGTTTTTTGTCGGGTGACGTTTCTTTTGCGCCTCAGAAAAGTACTCTAGAATGCAAGTGAGCAACAGGAAAACATAACAATCAAATCCCTGAAAGTGGTCTCAACACTGACTGAAACGTCGGAAAACAAAAAAAAACACTACACAGAATGACACCCATGAAATCTCAGAATCATCGATGTAAACATTGAATTTATAATATCGATCCTACCGTAACAAACCGTCAAATATAACTGCATATGCTGTTACATAGAAGTCTTAAATAAAAAACCATATAAACTGAGAGAAATGATTATATGTATGTCTATTTTTTTAATTGAACGTCAATCAAGTGCGTATTTATTACCTATTACGGGTTTATTATATTATTACTAATATGATTAGGCACATTAGTAATTAGAAATGATCATATGAATACAATTTATTTTTATAAGTCTCACATATGCCCAAAGAAAATCATGTTTCCCACTTTAGTTAATTTTAGCGATTATTAGTTATTGCGTGTTTCGGGTGTTATTTATTTATATATATTGATATGACATATTTTAAACGTGAAAGCTTTTATGTTGCAATACGAAAGTGTTATAAATTTGGGCCTTTTACCAAGAACATTACTTAGTTGCGATAATCCACAGTCGTGTTTTGTTATATTCATGATTGATTGATTTTATTTTCACGTAATATTTTTTCTGAGGCAGTCAAACTAAAAAAACACACCAAACTCACTGAGTCACGATTCAACAGACATCATCGGGATTTCACGGAATCTGTGTACTCCAGGCGCAACTGCATAGCGAACTGAAAGTGCATAATGTTCATTAAGCAAGACAGGCGATGCCGCGAGCTCGGGCGTCATTTGTATTGCGGCGCAAAAACGAGTGCGCGTCTGCCTGAAAAGGGCGGTCCGAGCATGTACTGGCAAGGGAAATGCACGGGAACCTCTTGCGCAAGGCCGGGCGATTGGCGCATGTGTAATTATATGCACTTAATAACGATGCGCATACGTAAAAACTCGTGTGAACGGCAGCCATTAACGCGGGCTGTTTCGGTAATGTCTGCCTCGGAGATAGTGACATTTCGGCCTGGCGTTGCGCAAATTGAAGATATCGACGCAATTTACGAAAGTAATAATGCAATTTTATCGCTTTGGAACGACTTTCATTGTATTAAAGCAAATTGAATAAGTATTGGGAAGGAAGAACAATAAAATGCGTTCAACACTATTATTTATTTTTTTTGGTTCGAAGTAGACACACAGAAAACACCTCAGAAAAGACAAAATGGTATTTTATAATGCAAACATGCATACTGCGGATTAAGCTGCTTAACTGACATATAATTAAATAATAATATATATATATTAAACATCACGATCGCATACCTGAGCTTGCAAATCACTTCAGTAATAAATACACAAAAAAAAAGTTGTAAAAGGACATGTGATATAAATGAAAATCCATTTTTGTCAGTACAATAAAAAATATACCATTTTAGTATCTCAGTATGACATTTTTTATTGAGGAAATAATTTAACTTTCTGAAGTGTGCATTATTTTTATAAAATCTTACGATCGTTTAAAATTCATGAATAAATACATTATTTTTTTTATTAATTACAGCTCCATGATAATGTTTTCAAACTATTTAAAAGGCAGCGCTGCCTTTTTTACGAAAGCGTTATTTTTACGACCATAAATTTATTGAATATACATATAATATATAATACGAGGATACGACTATATACTGTACAAGCACTCTATAAATCTAATTTTTTACATAAATTTTGCGTGATACTACAATATGTAATATTTGTTGGGATACTCTTTATGCCTTACTAAAAAAAACTGCAAGTATTTTAATACTAGTTTATTAAATAATTTTATTTTTCAGTTGATTTAACTTTATATGTGTATGTGCAGAATGCTTTCTGTTCACTGCAGATTTTATTCGTTTCATTTCATTTTTTATGCTTTGTAAGTAGTAGCATTAAAGTCATCAAACCACTCGGGGTGCGTCTGCTGAAAAATTGCAGGGTTTTTACAGAAGAGTTATTTTTGATGAGATAATTCGTGCGGTGGACGAAGAGAGATCTGCGCGAAATACTGATGGTGTGAATGAAATGATTGTATGACTTAATAACAACATCCTACCCATACATCCTGATTTGAAAGTTTCTTTAATTGAAATATTCACATGGCATACTTATAAAACTCAGTTCGTATGCACATTTAAGTATGTCGCAGGCCTTTTGTTGTTTTATGAAAATAATATTTTAAAAATATTTTATTATTTACAAGTCGTATCTTCTTTTTCGGGTGCCTCTAGTCAGAGAAGGTTTGTGACGATCGGTGATATTCAGTTTTTATTTTAATTAATATCAGTCTTTATTGATTTGAGAAACTAAAGAAAGGTTTTGTTTGTTCAGCATGTACCTTAGATCAAAGAAATATTTCTCTTTAGTGAAATTTCTCCTCGGTTTAATTGCGCGACCTAACCATTTTTCTCTTTAAATGAACGCGTCAGCATTCGAGACTATAAAATGCTCTTTTACGGCGCAGTCACTTCCGTTCCATCGCATCAGTTTTCTATAAAAATTATTACAGATGTACAGTTCTCCGTCCAATCAGCGGTTAATAGTGACTCGTTCCACATTCCATCACTCGGTCGGTCATGTCGCAACCTTTGTATGTAAGAAGAATTAATTAAGTATACAGTGCTTTCGTACCTGAGTGTGTTTTCAATTAGAACTGAAATCTTCTTCTGTTTATTGAAATGAGATTCACAAAAAGTTGCATCAAGTATTTTTTTTCCATTTTGTCAAAATAGGAAAAAAATCTCTCAGATTCAAGTATAAATGAATTAAAAGATTCTCAGTTATATCTTATCTCGTCTCACCGCATGCACGGTAAACTACCTTGATAATACGGTAGTCAAGGTAGTTTTTTTGTAAATAATAAAAGGTTCTTGGATCACTGACGCCACGTTGACTCAAACGTATAAAAGTGAGAACTTAAGCGATCAGAGTTTATGTGTAATTGACACTGATAACACTGGATTATTTATGATAGGCGTTTCATAATGGGTCCAAACTAACCTGCACTTTTTAAATACTTCTCAAGATTTTTTCAAGCGCGTATTATATTCGGAATAAACTTGAGTATTTACGGCGATCTCGCCGCGGAGGTAAGTGACGGGCCCCGATAAGGGACGCCCGCGAATAATTCTCCCGGCCATCAATACCGGAGTTTATTGGTTCTAAAGAAACGAATGCCCGCGTCGTATCGGACCGCACTTAAGGGATAAAGATTATTTAAATGCGTGGCCGCCCGATGTGCACGGGCCTTTAGGCGAATTGGCCAATATTTGCATGTCCGGCCTGTATAGTGCGCCATACGAAACGAGTGACGACAAAACGGTGACTTTATATCAGAATTTGTAGGTTTGAATGCACCGAAAATATATATCATATATATTACTATGTGTGCAGAAAAATAATATCAAGCACTGCATACAGCTTGTACCCTTTTGCTCTACCTGTTATTGTTACTTTTATTCTTGTTATAATTTTTTATCTTTGTTTTCTAGTTCGTAGTTATTTGTTACACATAAACTCATGCAAATAAAGGGTTTTTCCTTTTATTTTCCTCCTAACCTAACACAATAATGTAATTTAAAAAATTCATGTATGCTACCACCTAAGTCACACATTGCAAGCTCTATAACTTGCGGGCGAAATCATGGAATCACACCTTAAGAACTACTGTTAATATAATTAATGGAACTGGTATTTATTTTGTAATACTCCATTTTATTACAATAAAATAAAACCAAATGGTTTTGGAGACTACGTTAATTAACGTAGTCTCCAAAACCATTTGGTTTTATTTTATTGTAACTGTTAATATACATCAAAGTTTAATGAAAAATAAAAAAATCTTGAAATATTATTTATATATTTTTTAACAACTTTTTAAATAATTTGTAGGTTTTTATATCATTGTCGCGTTTATTTATAAAAAGCCAATATTTCTATTAAATTAGATATGTTGTTAACAGCACTGATATGTTGGCAAAATGATACTATTAGAAACAGAACGAGTTATGAAACCTAATAATTTAAGGACTATAAGTCAAATACAAGGTTTTTTTTATATTTCATATGCAGTAGTAATGCATGCGTATAAATTTAAGATCACTGCGGGCTACTAACATTAATCTATGTATAGGCACAGTATGACATCTAAAACTCCATGTAGATGTAGGTGAGTGCTGTCGATTGAGCATGCGTTTTTTTTTAACACCGCCTTTTCAAATCAATGATTTTCAATTCGATAGAAATCTTCACATCTAATTTGGCCGCGGCAGTAACATAATACGACGTTGAGAAATCCATCAAGCCTTCTTGTCTCGAGCTCTCAAGTGTTCCCAGCGGCGGGCTCACAGCATACCACATCGCTGTGTCGTGCCCACTGAAGTAGGTTGTTTTTCGATGATTTGGATTCTTGGTTGTTGAGCTGCTTGAAGTTTTCAGTCCTCCGACGTTTCAGTCTCTGTGCGGAATTTTATATCATAGGGACCAAAATAATGGAAAACATCAAACAGCTCAACGCCTGAGGAACTTAATCATTAATAACAACGACTGCTAAAGCCTACGTGCATAGAAAGTTTTATTGATATTTTCAGTGGCCTGGTTAAAAACGACGTTATTTTATTATTAAAATTATTTTTTTTTTATTTTATTATTTTTAGGTTGCCTTACACAATTGGACTGTATAATTATTAAAACTTTAATAATTCGATAACGAATGTAATAAATTGAGAATTTTTCGGGAACTGTGTGATATATTCGGCAAAGAATAGCGGAAGTCATAAACACAAATGGAAGCAAGTCACCAGTGGGAAACTCTGAAGCCGTTTAATACCCACCATTCTTAATTATTAATAAACAATACTTAATAGAATAATAAATAATCGTATTCGGTGGGAAGTAAGTTCGTAAGAACTTTAATTTCATATTACAGTGCCGATTATTTATAAACGCCCCCTCCGTGAGCAATACCGATGTGGCTGAGCAAAAAACAAAACCTTCGTTTCAGAAATAATAATATCTGACGTACAATTTTTTTATATTTTAAGCTGTGGAATCTATACTTGCAGTTTTCTTGGATACTATGATAGAATAATCAGTCTAAAATTAAACGCAAATTATGGTAGCGTTAAAAATTAAATTGGTTGATCTTGTGTTACAAAGCAAACCTAATATATCATTTCAAGTTCGTGTATTATTATAATTACTAAAAAATAGTTAAATATTTCAATGATCTCATTTTTATGCTTACTGCATTTGTAAGTTCAACGAAAACGGTTTGTTCAGTTCACGTGGATCAATGGCGGTTATAATTCTCGCAGGACAACAATAGTTAAAAATATCTGGACAAATGAGGTCAAATTATATCTTATGTCTAGTTTCATTAATGTTTTACGAGGCTTTTGGGGTTTTAGCATATTGTTAAAATTAACGGACGTGCTGTTTAGTTCTAAAATCCTTAAAAAAGCTTTCTTGGGTCTCATTGTCGTTTCGTGAAGCTTTTGTGCTTGTTAATTTATGTTAAATTTAGCTGACATTCGTTTATATTATGAATAGAGATACGCAAAAATATCTGAAGGAATGGGTTTAAGTTACATCTGAAATCCGTAAAAAACTTTTCAGAAATAACAGTTGTTATATAACGAGAATTATCAGATACAGATCAGAATTATCAGAACTGAAAGCATGATTCTGATCACATCCAAAAGGCGTAAAAATAATATGGTTTCACTGCTTTTTCGTAGAACTTGTGTGCTAATAATGAAGTGCTAAAATTAACGGAGGTTCTGTTTATTTATCCGTTGGTATGCTTATACTGTAATGGTGCTCCGAGCAAACCGTCCACGGGGCGTTAAGCTATCCCAGGCCGTGAAAAAGCGGCATGGGTGTTATTCCTTACGATCACTCCTCGACCTCCGCGACCCCCACAGTAATGAACGGTCTGTAATTATCGAAAAAAACAACTCTTAAGTTACTGCGAATGCAATAATGAACCCCAGAGAAGTTGATACCCGGCACAGGAAACATTTTCAACGCCCTGATATGAATTTATTCAATGACACTAGTTAATTAAACGATGTGCCTGCTGTGTTTATAGATTTACGTTCAGACAATTGATAAACGTAGCGAAGTTCAATTTTAGCTTAAAAAAATTATAAAATTCGTATCTGAATATCCGCTGAAAAGTTATTCGAATGTGATGTAAAAGGCACAGTTATCTTTTGTCGGATCAATATAATCACCTTGCATTTCATGCAACGAAAATGTTTAGATATATATTGTAATGCAAATATCAGTTTGAATGCAAGATTTCCTTGATTTTCTTCTATCGCCATCATTGTTGCCATCATTGTTGCCATAATTTATTTCCAGTAAAAATAGCTTACTTGACAAATACATCAACCAAATATTAAATATAATAATGTATGGGTATGTCAGCCTCATACGTAAATTCTTATTATGATAAGTTGAATGTATTTCGATAATTATTATATTTAACACTGACTTGAAATGTAACAATTATATTTGTTAAACGCTGACATAGAATTTTAAAATAAAAAAAACAAAAAATCTGAATATAAATACTTTTTCAATGAATAAACAAAACATATATCATAAAAGTAATTTATCAATATTCAGAATTGAGTTTTAATTTGATTAGTGGTATTTTAGATCATTAAAATTTGTGCTTAATCATTCGAAAGCATTTTTTAATGAAAAATATTTTTTTTTCATATGCTAAACTTTCAAATATAAAAAATAGACATTATAAATCTTTTGTGCAACTTAAACAAAATAGACATACACCATTATAAAGGAACCCACCATCAGTAAATAAAACTTCATAATAAAAACATCAATTAAAAAAAAACAAACATCGAATAAGAAACATCCAAACTATAATTAAACTGACACGTACCCGCAGATGGGCATGCATTATTAACTCATTGGAGTGCTCCGAACAAGAAGATGTGATAGATTTCTTCACAATCTTACTTCATCATCGCACTCGGTTGCTGAGATCCTTATCGAATCTCGAATCATTGATTTGTAAAGACAGCGGAGAAAAACGAATCGCTCATTGTGATTCGACGCCAAGAGGTGAAGAGTATTGTTTGGATCATTCTGATTTATTTGTACCACTTACCCTACAGTTTGCTGTAAGTGTTTGATATTCGCTTACCGAATTTAGCGCGAGTGAAATATCAGGCATCGAACATTCAATATAAAAAATAATATCCAAATTAATGTGACGATTGTTTCTCTATTACAAGAAATTTTATATCAGAGGTGTCAAGCTCAATTTTGCAGAGGACCATATATTAAATTTAGTATGTGTAGGCGGGCCAGATTCAAATAAAATAAGTCTAAAAGCTCTAAAAAACATGATTCTTCTTTCTGTGACACATTGCGATCGCGGGCCGTATCTTTGACATGACTGTGTTATATGTTGATGACGACCCAGATTGTTGACGGATTACCTTATAATACAAATTTACGTTAGTATAAAAATATATATATAGTTTGTGAAACCAATTCAGTTATAATAAATAATAAAAATTTATAACTGAACATACTTTTCAAGTTAATAGAGATAGAGAAGTAATAGCTTCAAATCTGTGTTTTCCCTTCAAAAGTGGTTTTTTTTATTGAATATATTTTTTTAATAAAATACTTGAGTGATTTTCCACATGTTCGTTTTTATTTGTGACCGTTGGCATTATCAACCAAATTGAGCTCTTATGTAATAATAAGCAATTAGGTAAACACTTGTTAAAGGGATCAAAAAAATATATAAATGGAATTCCACCAAGTACTCTCTGTCAAAACTATTAAAGTTATTATATTGATTGACATTGATATTTTGAAATATAAAATACATTATGAATTAAGAGTTCGGTGCAATACACATCCCTGGATTATTTCCTCGGGTGAAATAAAGCCTTTGGGCGAATCTAACGGATGCGCTCGCCGCGTACCTGCCGTGTGCGCAATTAGGTGCGGCTAGCATTTTGCGTGCGCGCAAAATACCTGAACATCTCTCTACACTAGGCAACCGTTAGTCCCCGGATACCCCCTGACCCCTGACCCCTGCTGGCGGACCTCCGCTGTCCGAGGGGCCTCTCCGACTCGCCGGCGAATCTAAATGCACGAGCTGAGAATCGAAGGCAATAAACATGAGCCGGTGTGCGCGGCGACCACCGCTTACATTCTGCAGTGTCATCCTTATGAGAATCCCACCGAAACGGTTCTTTGAAACGGGCGAAGGACCCTGTGGATTGTGAAGGATTATTGATGTTTGTTTTTTTGTTAACACGCATGTGAATCGAAAATAAATCAACACATAAATGTGTAGTTAAAAATTTAAAAACTTCATACAATATATGAAATATAAACTAGTTGTATAACCCTCATCTAATTTTGTCAAATTTATCCTGTTAGTTGTATTTAATCATATGTTATTTTTATGTTTTGCTAGTTTAGTTATGCATCTGATGATGATCCAGTGTATTGGGTCGAAACTGGTAATGCAAATAATTTTAATAAACTCAAAGTGAAGACAAAATACAAAGGTACTTTTATCATTATAATAATGGATCTTCACGAATCAAATACCTTGTCCTTCAACAAGATTCATACAATAATTTCCTTGGTGTTATATTGCAAACCACTATGCATCAAAACACCTGTTAAATTCCACCATCTCTTTCAACTAATAACAATGGTTGCCAAACTAACACATTTATGTTTGAATAAACATGCACTACATGTCTTAATATATGTTTTTAATAAACATAAAATAAGTGCATATTTTTTTCATATTGGCTAATTTATTAGTGAACGACAGGTCTTCAACTTTGTTCCTAAATTGGTTTTAAAGTTGAAATAAGTCTATTAGTATTTAATGTTATATGAATTGATTTTTTTATTTTTTAGTTTTAAACATTATTTAAGGAATTTTTACAGTGACTCAATTCTCAATATGTTTATTATATTCGGATCGCAAGGTATCGCAGGTGTAAATATCGCATTGTGTCTATCAGACGACAGATCGGATTAGCATAAGGCTGTTACAATGTTTAATGCGAATTTGTATACAATAGAAAAAAAATGAATATTTAATAAGTGCTGGTGTCGCGGTAGACTCTTTATAGTCGTTGAATATTAAGTGGCAGGTATAAATCACAAGGTTCCTTCCCTTTGTACGAACAGGTGTGTATAAATAAATTCTTGCGACGTTTCTATTGTATATAGATTGCTTTAAATCATCATATTACATAAATATATTGATATTAAATATTTGGCAAGAAATTTTTATTCACTTGAAGTAATCTTATGAAATATTTTGGAACAAAAATCAATCGTAGTAACATATATGAATATAATAATACGTAATGTTTTAGCATAAATCATGATTTATAGGATAAATTTGATGTGATTTATGATTTTTTGCTATGAAAATAATACTGTTAGCTAATATCAACTTAAAAAATTAGTATATAACATCAGAATTTATTATAATAATCAAGGGAAGGTTTTCATGTTAATCGAGCCAAACTAAATTGCACTTATCAGAAATCTTGAGAAATTTCTTCTACTTTTGATCATATATATGTTTTTTTCTCTTACGATATTTATTGCACACTGTTACGTTGAATTTAAAATGGCGTTGATAATATAAATTCATTCATAGAAGAAAATAATTGGAAATGTTAAATCTACCTTTTACTGCTACCTAATGAGTATCGGAAGCAATGATGACCAATAGAAGAGTATAATTAATTTTATAAAGTAAAGCGGTTTATACAATATTTAAAAAATATATATAAACAGTTAAAGTTACGTCTTTTATAAATCAGACTGTTTGTCAACAAAATATTTAGTTACGACATTTTACATTACGAATGTAATGACATGATATTAAATTTGTTAAAGCCATAAATTAAGTAGAGATTAACTGATTTGTGGTTTATTTTCTGCTACAATGTATTTATGTTAAATTAAAACGAGGTATATAATGAGGTAAAACCATTTCCCAGCAACTGGGTGACTAAAATATCTCTTTTGGTGGATTAAAAATGATACATTTTTTCATACAAAGGAAAACATAAAATAAATTATTATTGATATTAAGGGTCTCTTCAGTTCACATTCGTTCTCACGTTGGCTATATTTAAAAAAACATGTATCAAGTGTTAATTATTTTTAAAAAATTATAAATTTTAAAATCTCTACAAACGAAATTTATACTCAGGCATTTTAAACAATGAGTTACGCTGACAATATATTGGATCAAACCTTATTTTTTTATTTGCTTGTACTTCTGAGCAGAATATTTTTTTTATAAAATACAAATATAAATTAATATTAAAAATGTAATTGTTTGATAATTAAATATTAAATTTCCATGTATATCATTTATGTTAATGTATTGTAATGATATAAAATATTTTTACATTCATCGTGAATTTTATTGTGACTCGCGTTAATTGAAGTTTCTAGTCGGGACTGTGGTAGCCATAACAGGTATGAATTGCGAATTATGTATAGCAAACTCCCGAGTTCTTACGAACCGTTTGACCCTTTTGACCTACAGGTATAATATCGAAACGACGCGAAGGTCACCACTCATAAATAAACTCACTGGCGGATAATTATTAATGCCCGAGATAATAATTATTTCATGCTTATAAACAATTAAATATAAGTTCAAACTAATGCACTCGATTAATCATCAGCTCCGCTGCGCTCTGCAGGGTTCGCAGTAACTTCTTGGTGTCTTGCCTCGCTTGCTTTAATATATACACGAATAGATAATCTTGAAATTCGTACGTAGGTTTCGACATCCGTTTTTAAGCTGTTAAGTGCTAAGCTGCTGATGTTTTCATCTCTCCGTTTTGGTTAAAAAAAGAAGACATCAAGCAATTCAACTCCCAAGAAACCACAAAATCATCTGGAGAATACCTTTCAATTGTTTGATCCTGGTACGGAAACCATCTTCAAAACGGTCCCAGTAGCGGAAAAATCAGAATTATCATGTTCACAACTTAATTTTTTTAAAAAAGATTTAAAAAGAAACAACGTGCATTATAAATTTAGTATGTAGATTGTTCTATGACTCAGGAGGTATTGAAAAATTAACATTGAATACGCAATAAACTAACAATCGATCCATAAAACCGAGCACACATGATCTAAATTGGTTCAAAAATTACGCCAGAGCTGTTCTTACATCGAAACAGAAAAAAACCAAACAAGGAGCAATCGATAATTTATTGGATAATAAGGCCCTCCCACGAGAGCCTTTTCTGTTCACTGGGTGAGTGTGCCTGCTTCCTTGCCAGGCGCAGGTAGAACCTTCCTCGGACAACTGTAACAATAAAAGGCATTACGCACGTGAGAGGCCCACGTAGTCCGTTGTTAAGTGCCACAATTTCACTGCAATCTTCAGTTAAACGATAGTTACATCTGACATTTAGTAAATTGACCGAAGCATGAATGACCTCAGCTTACGTAGTAACCTTTCCTTAGTTTAATGATTTGTATTTTACATCTTCTAAAAGCTTTGGTGTGGAAATGATATTTATATTTAATTATTGAAAAACTCAATGACTTTTATTTAGAGCTCTTATGTATTACTGAAAATTTGTTTCTTAATATGAAACAACGAATTTATTATAATTTTTTTTTTAACAATAAATATATAACCTCACCTTATCTTAATTCAATACTATTTTACTGATTTTAATTAGGATTATTAATTCTCAGATGTTAACTATGAAATAGAAAGTTTCAAGATATAGAAATAAACACGGAAGTAGGCACTTGGAATGGTTCTAATAATTCATTGGCTACTCCAGAGGAGCAAAATCCAGTTTTAGATAGCCTCTAATATATCATCAGAACGAAAGTGTTGTAAATTTTGATGGAACGCGAATGAGTTTGCACTTACTTTTAATATAATAATAAATCTACACATGTTTCGACAATAGAAATTGTGTAAAAATATAAAAGACTCTGCCACACTACTAAATTAATTGAATTGAAATACACTTTTAGTTTATGTATTATAATAAATCTAAAATATTGTGCTATGGTAAAATCTTACTTGTATCAAATCGATTTTGCATATGAGACACAATAATAGTATTCTTTAAAGTTTTGGATGGTGGAAGGATAACTATACGAGGCCAGTGAAAATTCAGAATATTTAAGATAAATAAAAATAATACCAAACGTTTGATCTTTGTCGTAGAGTTCTAGATAAATATTACAAGAAAAGAATATGCACAAGACGATATGTGAAAATAATACAAATGAATTGTGAAAACTGTCTGCAGATCAGTGTTGAAATAAATAATGTAAACACAAATAAAAATCTTGCAAATTTGTTGTGTTTATTGTATAGAGACAAAGCGGTACGTGTGTGATGTTTTTCACATAGTATAATTTCTAAGTAGTAAGTTTTTATTGTATATAATAAAATGTCAAAGTGTACTTTATTTTATGTGACTTTATGTTACCGTTCTGTGTGTGTATATATATATATATATATATATATATATATATATATATATATATATATATATATATATATATATATATATATATATGCTTGATATATCAAAGTGAGTATTACGGTAAACACTCTGGTTAATAAACATCGGATAAGGAATTTATTATTGTAGCATAATAGACCCACGCCTTCAAGGATGTCTCTTTCCACAGCGTAAGCAGAAAACCCACGCACAATTAACATAGCAAAGTCTGACCTACGGATATAGCATTTAATATATTTTAAAACCACTTCACGTTTCAATAACTATCTTGCTTGTTTGTCAACTAAGCTTTTACAAAATTATTTTTAAATTTGTTAAAATCAAGAATTGTCTTCGAGTCCAAATAGAAGAAAACCCATTGCAGCAAATTTTTCATTGATATAAGTATTCTGTGATGATTATAAATAAAGGAGACGTATCTAGCAGTGTACAGCCGCAATTATTTTTCAACGCTTTCTTTTTATAACCTACCCTCACTTTGTTTTGGCCTCCGTTCTCAAGTCATCTGAGCTTAGATACGTCTCATCCGTCGACATGTTTGTTAACATATAAAAATATTACAATAGTATATGTATTATGATTTCAAAATGGTATTATCAATTAATAAAAAGTAAATATATTGACGGTCGTTCAAAAAGTCGTTGATATTTACTGCGCCTTTTTTTACTAATATTTGATTTAAATCTATTTATATTTTAGAACTAAATAAGGGGCTTTATACTCTCTAATAGCCACAGCCATGTTGTTTCAACTCTTTGTGAATAATATTATATTTAAGAATGTTTGATATGGAAAACATAATTTATCGAGAATGGCGTCACCTACATTGAATATATTTTAGAATTTTCCATAATTGTATTTGCAACCAGGCTTGGAAATGTTGTATTTACTTATGATGAAATCTTTTATTTTAACTGCTATGATGGAGTATAATATAAGTAACCTAGTTTTTTTAAATATTGTCTTAGTAGTTCACCATTGCTAGAAAATGTAATTATTTTTAACACAGTTATGTTTGAATGAATTCCATGTTGAAACCGCTCATAATGTATTCATTTCTCTATCGCAATAGGTGATTCAGTTAATGCTTCTCACTATCGACAATTTATTAGCAGTACACGCACAGCTTAGAGATAATGTCTCGGGAGGGAAAATAAAGAGGCCGGATCTGCAAATCGACTCTGCCCACTCGGCTCGCCTTACCGCTAGGAGGGTCGAAATGAAATGGAGCAGAGTGGTTTCAGTGGGCAACAATGATACAGGTAATACCTCAAATTGTACGGTCAGCTGTGTTATTAGCGTCGTTACAGCACACAATGGACTCCGCTAATTGTGACGCGAGATAGATATCTTGAAATTTTGTAATTTTAAGTACAAGGATATCCGTTCAAACACAATATTTGCCCTCCATCGCTTGTTTGTCTATTTAATGATTTATATTGAGATATCAATATAATTGTTGCCCAAGTAACTAATGTGCAAAAATATGGTTAACAAGCCATTAAATCGCCACACGATATAAATATTTAAAAAACGATATCTGAATTGACAATGTTTTCATTCAAAACGTTTCATTTACGTAACAGAACTAATGTCTATTTTTTGGATTGGACGTCAATCAGAATCAGGTTCATATGTAGAGTATGATTGTTAAAAATTCTCGATTAACGGAAGTGATTCGTTAGTACAAGAATTAGTATGCCAGGGGATGTGAGTTCAAATCCCACACAAATCACGATTATATTTTTCTGAGAGTTTATTTAATCATCTTCTATGTGTGAACTAATGTGCCTAATCATATTAGTAATAATAGAACTAAAATAAAACGTGCAAGTTTTAGAAAGAAATCTAGCACGGAGTTTTAAAAGTCTCAATTAAGATAGTGAAAAATGTTGTATTTCTTGTGAAATTATTCAAATCACGCAATGATTATTTGAGATGAATATTTCTTCAGTGTGATGACAACGCCATCTTTAAAACACTGTAAAACTATGTCTTTCATAAATCCATGTGCGATTTCTCTCCTGTCACTATCAATTATATTCATTATGCTATCTCGGGTCGTATCTCAGTGCAGGCTGTGCATGCGATGAGTCGAGTGAAAGTCCATTGACGGGAGACAATGACGTCAGGAGTCAGTCAGTGGGTGAGGAGCGGAGAGTCAACACTCGGTGCCAGCGCGAGTAATGACCGCTCTCTTGTAAGTCAACACTTGTTGTGTCTTGTTGACTTCTCGGTGAATCACTAATTGATTTCAGTTGGGTTTCAAAGTTATTCGGTGATTCCGCAACTAGGATGACAATAATATTATTTCAAAATAATATATTAAAACATTTGTCTAGGCACTCTTCGTACAAGCCCGGAAGTTACACTTAGTGTTTAAAATAACTAGCTATACTTTGAATGTATTTAAAGTTAGCACGTCATCCATTTTACGGCATCTATAGTCCAATGCGTACGATATGCAAAACTTATAGCCGTTTTATAAGATTTTATTACTTCAGTTGTGAGTTTATTTTATCTCATTAAGAACTTACTGCAAAACATATAAACTGATTTCTAATAAATTATTCAGTCTTATAGAAATACGCATTAGGTTTCATGCTTTTAAAATCACTTTATTATATAAATAATTTAAAAAATAATGCTTTTTCGTAGATTGAAACGAATAAATACATTTTAATTATACATGTTGAATTTCATTTCAATTTTTATTCCCAAAAATTCACAACTATTTTAAAAACGACAAAATAATTTTTGTTTTGTTAAAAAGTGATTACACTTACGCCACACTATATATTATATTCAAGAGCCCACAAAACAAATAATCAACATGTTACTTTGTAGGTTACACAAGAATATGCATACAACAGGTATTTACGGAGTGACTAGGTCTGTAAGTACTGAGTATGACCGGCGCTAAAATTGATCCTGACCGCCTGCGTGGGGGGGAATTAGCTGAAATGACTGCCATTAACAGAGTCCTTATACAGCTCGGCTTTGCAGATAATGGCCGAGGAAATGCCAGGCTTAACATTTGTACCTCTACGCCTGATCACATCTTCTCCGTGGTCCACATGTCTTATAAGGAGAATACTGTTATGAAAACCCTTAGAGGTCTACTTTAAAACTGCAAACCCAGCAATATTAAACGTTTACATGCACATTCATTTACATGTAACTTGGTTGAGTAAATTCAATGTAATGCACGAACATACTCTGATTTTTGCGACACAACTGATAACTCAATGATAACAGGCAGTGTATATATATATATATATATATATATATATATATATATATCCATAAAAAAAAACACCCAAATGATAGGAACGATTAAATACAGCGTTTCTTTGTGAAAACTGTTTAAATTATTATTATTAAATTTATTGCTTATTGGTAGTATTTCATGACTTATACGGATTAAAGCCTTATTGCTGTGGAAAATTTCTCGCATAAATTTCCTATCGCGGTAGCGCTTTAGAGGGCGTTCTATTGTCACTGCCACATCCGCCAATGCTACAATGGCACAATATCATAACATGCTGAGTTTACATCCTTCCATCACTTTCATAACGCGCAAGAGCCTTAAATATTCTATTGGCTGTGTCGAAACGGTACTAGCTCACACAGGCGGCCCACAGCGAGCCGGAGTGCATTACTATTGTATACATTCTGTGATTATACATTTCCAATAATGACGAACGAAAATCGATTTGTACGCAAATGAAAAAGCTGCCTGTCATCTAGTTATTTCGACTCGGGTTTTTTACCTGCGATAGGCCGCACCTGCGTAAGTAAATATATGAGGTGACACACATAAAACAAGGGCCACAATGCCAAAAACATTACAATTGTTGCGTGTAAAAAAGTTAACTACGTTTCTTAATTGCGTTTTTGATTTACAGGATTCAATTATAGATTTCATTACGTATTCTTCAAACAAGGTTTTAATTGATATATTATTGATTTAGCTGGCTAAAAAATTAGTTACGAACTCGATGACAGCGCAGAAAATAAAATGTTACACCTTCTTCCATGAAGTAATATGTGGTTTGTAAAAAAAAGCTTTTTCAACTTATTTAACTTGCTAAAAAATGCGCTTGTGCACTGTATTTTTTTTAATCAAACATTTTTCAAAAATAATTTGTAGATTTTATTTAAAAACTCACTATTTTTTTATCAATACTTTTAAATCAATTATATCAACTACTCTCAGTTACTTGTTAAGTTATTATAACATTGCGTGTATTACTTAAAAATAATTTAACTTATTTTATGCAAGTACTAAGCCGATGTATTGTGTTCATATGATCTGCTTTATTTGATGCCAATAAGAGCCGGCGTTCAAGTCCATTCAACTTCACCGATCTTGGAAGTATATTATTAAATTTATTTGTCCATATTTGGATCGCCGCTGTCGGAGTGCCGATAAATAATGTCCGTTTGGGAGTCGTTCGGTTAGCTGGCCAATGAAATATTGTTAATTAAGTAATTCATGTTTATAGCCCACAACGCATCGGTGGGTGCTGATTGGATACATGTTAACAATAACTTCTTCAAATTTATACAAACGGGCGCTCTGCGTGAATGATTGCCTTTAATGCGGCGATGTTCCAGCGAAATCGATTGAAACAACGATAACTCAAAAACCGTGATTTTTATTTTATTCAAAAGATTTGTTTGAAATATTGTTTTTCGTACATTTTGCATGAGAATGCTTAAATTATATTACAGTTTTTAAGGCATATATCAAACTGAGTTTTTTTTACGTGACCTTTCAAATAATCTTTATGCGCAGTATATAAACCATCCCACTCTCTGAGCGTCAGGGGACGCAAGCTAAAACAGACTGGTGAACAAAAATCTTAAAACAGATTGATACAATCGCAGCTTATAAAATATATATGAATAAAATACAATGAATAAATTTAAAAAAATTGTTTATGTAATGGTTATTATTCTCCATGAAAAATTATTTCCTTCTGCTGAGTTCAAAATCAAGATTCAGTAGCTCTAAACGTCTAAATGTATGTAGGTGGTATTTATTTTTAGTTGATCAATTTCAGTCGATTTTAAAACTTATCATCAAATAATTTTTTTAAAAAGATTGAATTAATATTCATTGTTTTTTTACCAACAAATATTATTGTTTATGAAATGTTTTCTAATCGTCTTTTCAGAGACCGGAGTTACTTTTAATGTATAAAATGCGGCATAAACCTTTCGAAGTTCGTATCGAATCAAAATACTTTATGGGGAATCCCTTTCAGATAAAACAAAGAATGCCAACATCCACAAACAGTCACATAATGAGCTCTGAATGCACTGTATAAAACTGTATGCCTAATTATCTTGCCAAATGCACATCGATGATAATTATAATTATAATAGAGAGAAAGAAAAAACAAACTCTTTTTAATAAAATAATATTTTTTTACTTACAAAAACTTTCTTTATTTATATATAGGTACTTAAAAAGAAGACGTTGAAGGATATCTGATGTCAAATATCATAAAAAAATATAAAGATGTATTTTTTCCTAGAGAAAGCCGACACGAAATTTGATATTGAGTTTGCAATTAGTTTTGAATTCAAAAAAAAAAAACACGTGTCATTTTTTTATAACTCGCCCTTAATAAAAACATAAAAGGTTATCCATACCTTTAATAACAACGATAATTGGCAGCTAATATACAGTAGTTTCACATCACTTACCTGAAAACAATGGAGAAAAAAACATGTCATTACCAAAATCAAATAATTTAAACAGTTTCACAATGACCATTATCTGATTTACGAAGACAGTAACAATTCCCTAATAACAATGATCCGGCAAGATTATCGCATAAATTACCACAATCAAAATTAACAAACCACGCATATGGCAATGCCGCAGCGCATTACTGAGAAGTCCGACTTCTCTGAGCCCCTCGAGGTGTGCTTACACTCAATCCACTATCGATTGCGAAAATAACTTTATAATTTTTCTTTTATTAATCTATTTTCAATATCCTTAAAAATGGCTCGAGTTCTCGAGAAGTTCGGAAACAGAATGAACTAGATTTTTCTTCTTCAGGTGCCTATCCTCAGAGGAAGTTGGCGACCATCTCACTAAGCATATACTCATGCTGAGCCAGTGTTTTCATGGTTTTCATGGGAAGAATAATGTGGTGGGTACTCGAGTCTTTCTACACGGCAGTTTTATATTCGAAGAAAAAGTCTACGTATTGCCGCTGCCTAATAGCATTATTTTATAATTCTTTTCTTACAAAGCTGTAGCGTTAAGATCTGATTCTCCTTCTGCTGCAAGCCTGCGCCCTTTCACATCAACAAGGTCCTTCAGAGTACATCCCTCCACAATCATTCCAAGTCTACTACTCTATTACCGGCTGTGGTGTTTAGATCTGATGCTCCGTCTTCCCTGCCTCGACAAGGTACTTCCAGAGTACATCCCTCCACAATCATTCCAAGTCTACTACTATATTACCGGCTGTGGCGTTAAGATCTGATACTCCGTCTTCCCTACCTCGACAAGGTACTTTCAGAGTACATCCCTCCACAACCATTCCAAGTCTACTACTCTATTACCGGCTGTGGCGTTTAGATCTGATACTCCGTCTTCCCTACCTCGACAAGGTACTTCCAGAGTACATCCCTCCACAATCATTCCAAGTCTACTACTCTATTACCGGATGTGGCGTTAAGATCTGATGCTCCGTCTTTCCTACCCCGACAAGGTACTTCCAGAGTACATCCCTCCACAATCATTCCAAGTCTACTACTATATTACCGGCTGTGGCGTTAAGATCTGATGCTCCGTCTTCCCTGCCTCGACAAGGTACTTCCAGAGTACATCCCTCCACAATCATTCCAAGTCTACTACTATATTACTGGCTGTGGCGTTAAGATCTGATGCTCCGTCTCCCCTACCTCGACAAGGTACTTCCAGAGTACATCCCTCCACAATCATTCCAAGTCTACTACTCTATTACCGGCTGTGGCGTTAAGATCTGATGCTCCGTCTTCCTTACCTCGACAAGGTACTTCCAGAGTACATCCCTCCACAATCATTCCAAGTCTACTACTATATTACCGGCTGTGGCGTTAAGATCTGATGCTCCGTCTTCCCTGCCTCGACAAGGTACTTCCAGAGTACATCCCTCCACAATCATTCCAAGTCTACTACTATATTACCGGCTGTGGCGTTAAGATCTGATGCTCCGTCTTCCCTGCCTCGACAAGGTACTTCCAGAGTACATCCCTCCACAATCATTCCAAGTCTACTACTCTATTACCGGCTGTGGCGTTAAGATCTGATGCTCCGTCTTCCTTACCTCGACAAGGTACTTCCAGAGTACATCCCTCCACAATCATTCCAAGTCTACTACTATATTACCGGCTGTGGCGTTAAGATCTGATGCTCCGTCTTCCCTACCTCGACAAGGTACTTCCAGAGTACATCCCTCCACAACCATTCCAAGTCTACTACTATATTACCGGCTGTGGCGTTAAGATCTGATGCTCCGTCTCCCCTACCTCGACAAGGTACTTCCAGAGTACATCCCTCCACAATCATTCCAAGTCTACTACTATATTACCGGCTGTGGCGTTAAGATCTGATGCTCCGTCTTCCCTGCCTCGACAAGGTACTTCCAGAGTACATCCCTCCACAATCATTCCAAGTCTACTACTATATTACCGGCTGTGGCGTTAAGATCTGATGCTCCGTCTTCCCTGCCTCGACAAGGTACTTCCAGAGTACATCCCTCCACAATCATTCCAAGTCTACTACTCTATTACCGGCTGTGGCGTTAAGATCTGATGCTCCGTCTTCCTTACCTCGACAAGGTACTTCCAGAGTACATCCCTCCACAATCATTCCAAGTCTACTACTATATTACCGGCTGTGGCGTTAAGATCTGATGCTCCGTCTTCCCTACCTCGACAAGGTACTTCCAGAGTACATCCCTCCACAACCATTCCAAGTCTACTACTATATTACCGGCTGTGGCGTTAAGATCTGATGCTCCGTCTCCCCTACCTCGACAAGGTACTTCCAGAGTACATCCCTCCACAATCATTCCAAGTCTACTACTATATTACCGGCTGTGGCGTTAAGATCTGATGCTCCGTCTTCCCTACCTCGACAAGGTACTTCCAGAGTACATCCCTCCACAACCATTCCACGTCCGCTGCTCTATTACCGATTCTTTACACACGCTCAGGGTATAGAATGGCAGCCATGCACTAGCAGTGTTTAGCATGGATTAGCAGTGTTTGAAAGTGTGCTGTCGGTCGACAGTAGTGGCGACAGCTCTGTCGGACGTGGTCGCGGCCCGCGTGGGCGGCCGGCGGAGCAAAGGTCGAGGCTGTCCCATACAACTCACGCGGGCCGAGCCGGCGAATCGCGATTGGGAGCGAGCGTGTGTGGCTTCACCCCGGGCGTAACAAACCGATTGTGAGGACGGGATTGAATTGGATTCGTTATGTGCCGATGTGGTCGCCTTTGTGGCCGCGTGCTCGTGCCGGGCGCGCTACCGTCTTAGTTTTTTCGGCTGTGCTCGAATGTGTATGCTGAATCCGGCTACACATGCAGCGACACTACTTAAAATAGCTTTTTATGGTTTAGCTCATAGTTTCCCAAAGTATGTTGTAACGTCGACCCCCTGCCTTGCTAATATTGAATTTTTACAAATTCAAACATATTTTTGACATCTTATATAGAACAACTCACTTCCATAGGGTTTGCTGTACAGTGGGCTTAAAATTGAAAAAGTTAAAATACATGTAAAGTCAATTATACCTTTATTAATTAAAAACACACAAAATGCAAATTCAGAAAATCAATATTTTTGACAGAGAATACTTGGTGGAACTCCATTTTATATAGAATAAAATACATTAATTAAAAAACATACAAAATACTTCTACGCTTCAGGGCTTCGATTCGTCACAAAGTACATCGGTACAATCTGTGTTCGGTGCATTATGACATTTACGAAATGTCTAAATTTTGGTGATGACCTGCTTAAATGGGATCCACTCTCGTAGACCCCCATTTGCAGTTCATGGATCTCCAATTTTATTTCGGGTCGATATTGACTACTTTAGGAACCTCTGGTTTAGCCTAAGTAGATAACGGAAAAGAGGATGTTATTACTAGATTGTCAGCTGTGTCGCAGCACAGTGACGAGACTTGCGATCGATTTGCGATTAACCAATGACATCGCTTTGTTTTGAGTATTTATTGTGGTTAAGTAAATAATGCATAAGAGGACGCAATTGACTAATTACTACTAGGTTGTCAGTTGTGTCACAGCGTGTTTAGAGAGCTTAAAGCTCGTTACAGACGCAGTCATTCAACCGAACAATAATAAGCTAATGGTGTCATATTTTGCTTTGTTTACTTAGGCAACACAAAAAAAAGCAAAGGAAAGCTATTGGGTTGTCGGTTGTAAATATAATAAATATGCAAGGATATTCATAAATATATAAATATCATATATATCTGTGAGGTTCAATGTGGAATATTACCTATTTATAGTACATCAGTGTGTCGTAGATTATTATTACCTTTATTACTATTACGCATCAATTCAAGATGGATGTAGTATTTTCATATGAAGGAATGGGAATAGAAGGTTCCCACTCGGTCGGAGTTAATAGATATGAGATGATCTCCTCCACTCTCGCTTGTTGCTTTTGATTGCTTTCTTATCGTCTTCTATCTATACTAGTATTCAATATGTCGACGGACATTCGAAAAATACGATGTAACTGAATATTCATTTCTTCAGCTTACTCTTAAAATAATTAAGATAAAATGTAAAGATTTTTCTAAAATAAATACAAAAAAACAAAGAAGTCGCTTCCAAGTTGCACGGCGTTTTTGTACTATTTAGAATTTCTTTCATTAAAATTTACTATACAAGTCTTAAATAATTGTTACATTGTTTTGACTAAAGCCAAACTTTCCTAAACAACTGAATATTTAAAATTGATTGATTTTAAACACACTGCTTTATTGTAACTATTTATATTTATGTTTTATTTGCGTTACCTTTGGCATATTATTAGATATCTGTGGAAAATGGTAATTTCTCAATAATTTGGAATAGCCTCTATCAAGTGCATTTCGACAATTCAGTTTGTATTATTAATTTAATTTCAGATTTTTTATGTCTTGAACCGTTAGTATTTATGTTATTTTGATTCAAATAACCAGCAGACAGAGTCCGGCCTGACTTGGCACCGCTCGGATGATTTGCGAGACACTTTCGTGGTGAGATAATACGACACACCCGTGGTGCATTGAAAATCTTTAATATCTCAGGTGTGCAGAGAGACGCGGGGGGATCGAGTAAGTTATTGCTAAAATATTGATGATTAATGAAGAAGCTTTGTAATCATTGTGTATACTTGTGGTTGCTTGAGTCACCCCGAAGTACTGGTGATCTTTTTGATGCTATGGATTATGTTACAGAAAAAGGGTTTACGAACAACCATTTTTAGTATTAATATAAATATAGTTTATTTTAATTCAACCTGCAAATAATACCTAAATTCTTCATCGATAACCATAATACAAAGCATGGTTTGTGGTTACAAAATAAACGTGCAAAGCAAATTAGAGAATAGATTATATTTTTATCTAATTTTTTTAATGATAAATTCTTAATATTTTCTATTGCTTACGATGTGAAATTGAAAATGATATCACATGTTAAATTTTATATAAAACATTAATAAAAACTCCTTAATTTCACGTGATATATTCGTATATAAATTGATTTAATTTAAAAAGAAATTGTTTTCAGAAAATTGCTTGGCTCTGATATAAAATTTAAAAAAAAATGCTTTATAAAAGTTTTTGGCCTTTTTTATTAATATACGATTTTCTGTTTTTTTTTTTTTTTTACCAAAACTCAGCATATTTAATTTTTCGTCATATAACCTAAGACCCACAAAACTACAATTAGTTTCAATTGCAAAAGTACATTTTAGAACGAGAATGTAAAGGATTTCTTTATCGTTAATTTAAATGTTTATAATTGTATTCAAATAAACCCACGAGGTTCACATTTAAAAATACGTAGACTTCATTATTCTTTAGTTCATATTTTCTATTGTTCATAACCCTGTTAATCTTACCTTTCAACAGAAGATGAAAAATTACATCTGTAGCCATCAGTTTCAAGAGCTCATTGGGGTCAAAGTGTGCTTGGAGTAAGATTAAACATTTGTATCATTGTGTGAGAAAATATTTTTTGCGAAGTAACATACAAATAATTATTACTTTACGTTGCAAGATAAATTATCGGAATGGAAATGTTGTTCTGTGAAGTAATGACTTCGATTGCATATTTTTTTATATTTGAGAATTTTTTTTATAACCAAGATATAACGCGCTATAAAGCACAAATATTCTTTAGTGCAATACTTTTTTTTGTGAAATACTAAATAACAAAAATGTACTTTGGTTTAGGTAGGTTGCACTTTTTTAGAAAACCCACATTTTAACGAACCTCATATTTAATTCAACTATTAATTTGTATTAAATCTTAATTTGTACTATCCTTTTAAAAATTCACCAATTTACAACCTATATATTTATATATTTTTAAATATATATTTACATACATAATGCAGATAGAAATATATCCTTAGTGTAAATTATATATTTTTAACCTAAAACATTGAGCTAAACTCATAGCAAAAGGAGATAATTTGTTTCGTAGGTCATCGCTCATTTAATTACTACAAAGTGATAATTTTTTTTTAAAAAAAGCCTACTTGACAATTTTATATGTATTGTTGAAAAATAAAGAATCACAGATTAAACCAGTATTTCGTGGAGTGAAATTCGTAACGAATGTACGCTCATTGTGATAGGAATTTAACGAACTTATTAATAAAACAGTTGGTTTGTTTATTAAGCACTAATGACTTGTAACTCTACAAGAGATGAATCAAAGTTTAACGATATTTATTGGCAAAATGCTGTGACCAACTGAATGCAATGTTTTCAACTCAATAAAAGCTACAAGTAGCTGCTAATTAAAAATGACCTATTTTTTATAAAGCGTTAAGCTGATTAGCGTCGGGATTGATTACAACACTTGTAATTTTAAAAGCTTAAATTATTTATAATAATTGAGATAATTAGATTTTAACCCATACTGTGTGTAACGATGTTTATTGGATTATCTTAAGGGTTCATTTATTTAATAAAAATCACTTTTACAATTATGTAAGGCATATCGTAACTAGGCGTTTTGGAAAGTATTAACAAACACGCTTCGAACCTTTTTTTAATTAACTCATTCATATCCAATTATGTATTTTTTAAATTGTTTACTTAGGTCACCATGCCGTTGTTTTATCTACCCACATATGTTTCTGTAACAAACCTGAAAGCCATTATTTGACATCTCAAGCTCGCGTGTAAGCCAACTCGCAATCCTTTAAGGCTTCGCTCATGCCACCCCGGGGCGGTTGAGCACAAATGCGCCGTGCAAGGTCACGAGCTGCCAGCGCATGAGCCTCCATGACCCAGGAGGCTCTCTTCCCACACCCCGAGAGCCTCCGTTACTATGGTAACCCACATAGCGCATTCAGCGCACTCATCATCCACCTGAAACGTTCGCCTCAAAACGCACCCACTGCCTTAAATTTTGCGTTTATATATGATGATTATATAAAAGTAAATGTACAAAAATTATATTTGTTTTAAAAGGTTAATTATTGAAATTTAATTCAATTAAAAAAAAATTATAATGCATTCTAAAGATTTATTTGCAAAGATACTAAAAATATTTTCATACGTTGCCCCTTAGTAAAATTAATAGATTAAAATCACGAATGTTGCTTTATGAATTTATATTTCAATTTCGAAACATTACTAAAACATGTGGTCATATTTTTTAATCAATATTTCACATTTTTATCACGCTATTATTTTGAGTGAGCGATCGCGAGATTCAGGGAGTTGGCGCGCGAGCCTCCTTCAAAGCAACGCTCAAGGGGGCCGTTCACGCGTTATCACGCGAATAAATCAATGTACCGTTTCAGGAGTACATTTAAATTTTCTAAAATTACTTCGTTAAATTTAATGCTCTCTCCGTCAGCGTACGAACACATGGAGCTATCCAGTTCATTAGAAAAGAAAAATCCACTAAATTATTTTATAACTCGTATCCGCAATAACCGAGCATCGCGCCCGTCCGGCAGATCTCGCCCAGAGCGAGAACTTGAGGTAATAATTAAAAAATCATTTTCAAACTGTTCGCCGTCGTCCATTATAGCCATTATTATCGGTGGTTATGCCACGATTTACGGCTTTTATAGGTGTCAATAATTTAAAAATCAGTTTTTCGGCACCGTTTATGTGAAGACATGATCCGCCTGTTAATTTATAAGACATAAAAGCTGATTAAAGATTTTTTAATTGACAAAAAAAACGGCTTTCTGTGTACTTGTTGAAAGAACTAGTTTTTAAATCGGGCACTGATAATTGCGGAGAATAAGCAAGAGGAGCAGCCAAAAGCAGCGGAGACTTGAGTTTTCGTAATTCTCCAAATATGGGAAAAGCAACGCTCCTGTCGGTGCGACAGACTGCACACATTTTAATAAAAACATACATACTCTTATGAAGAAAGCTAGGTCAGCAATTCAATACACTGTATAAATATACTTCGAGATAACAAAATATACTTCTTGAAGTAAAAAATATACTTTTATTATTATAAAAAAAATATGATGCTATTTTTTTGTAGTTTTGGAAAAACCTTATCAAATTTTTTTAACGATAAATGCACTTCAAATGAAGTTTAAAGTATATTATTGATTTTTTGTGCAGACCGTCTCACAGAAAGTACGATTTTGCCTATACAGGTTTTATTGATTGATAATGATTAAGTACATTTTTTCAAATATTGAAAAATGATTAAAGTAACTCTCAGAAAAATATCATCGTGATTTGTGTGGGATTCGATCGAACCCACATCCCCAAGCTTTCATGTCACACATCCCCAAGCAATTATGCCAACGAATCACTATTATTTGACAAGAATTTTTAACCATCATATCTTATTAAATACAATATTTATATTACCTTTATTAATATTAATTTACCGGACAAAAAAAATGTAAATTACGAAAATTAAGTATATAAATATAGATTCTATAATTATTTTTGTTAAGTGTGTTATTTAAAAAATATTTTTAACATACTATTTTACTTAAGGTTAAACAATGCATTCCTGCGATCTTCTATTATTCCAATGGCACAGTGTGTCTAGTCATTTCGATATACAACAAGTTCGTGATGTACACATAATATATATTCAACATAGATAAATGTAGTTATCTCTTGCAGCGTTGATCTGACGATGGTGGCCTGTGGCCATAGCTAACCTTACTGCGGCGCCGCAGAAGACCATGGCAGATGGAACTGCTTACGTATATGGCTGCATTCCTGATGCACCGGCGAACAGTTACATTCCATAGGGGTGCCGAGCTGTGCCCGGTCCGCACTGCACTCTGCACCAGGCAGAAAGCATCGAGCAATTGATACGACAACACCCCCAAAACCTGATTTAGACTATAATTTTTGAAATATTCATATACATCAAATCTTAGTGATTTTCGACATAATTTAAATTTTAAAAAAGTACATCATTGTTGTATAAGTAGTCACGTGTTTATTTCCCCGACGGGGACATATGTAGAAAGTAAACTTAGCGCGAGTGTGTACAAAAAATGCTTACAACAAGAGAAATATATAATAACGTATCAATGTATTTTTTTAATTTAAGGTTACGTTTGTGTCCTCACATTGAGTTCAATGTTTTTTTTTTTAAAAATGTTTAAATGAGTTTTTGAAATCTTAGCATGTATTTTATTGGAGAATGCAACAAAACCTTCGGCTATCACATTAAACAGTAAAGTACATTATCTCCCGGGGTACGGCTTAATAGCCGATGGTTTTACTCGTGGATTCCTGGGACTTTATTTCCCAATATGGAGCTGCACCGCTACCTGCCGAAGGCCTCGCCGGAGGGCGTTCTGACTGAAGAAACGTAAGCTTTTGTTTAAAAAAAATCTGCGTTTCTCTTTACTTAACTACTGGTGATAAATATTGCTGACAGATAATTTTTTGCTTTTATTTATGCAATGAAATGCACAATACCAGTTTTTTTTATTTGTATTCAAAATTAATATGATGTGTGTTATATTGATATAATCATATGTTTAGTGTCATTTCAAAACATTTTTATTAATTTGTTATTCTTCTAAATTCTTGATTGACAACACAAAAGCTTTATAACTATTTATAAGTGTAACGCTTGGTTGTTGTTTGAATAACGCAAGTTCGTGCACAGTTCACTATTATAATAAAGGCATTGGCTATTGCATTATAAATATGAATAATTCTTATTCACATGCAATTAAGTGAGTTTGACATAAATAATACTAATAGGCATCTCTAAGTCTATTTTATATGGAGAAGAAGTCGTGCGGATATTTTAGCTGTAAATATTCTTTTGACAGTTCGCAGGAACTGACCTCTGTATACACCCAGTAAAGTCGAAGATACACGTGTTTCTTCATACCTAATAACTTATCTCGTATTATAACGTACTGGAAGCTTTGTTATTTTAACGATCATTTCAGACTTGTTTAATGTTTATACGACAGGTCGAATATATATTTATATATATATAATAATAATAATAAACCTTCAAGCTGAAACTGTACTTTTAAAGAAAATAAAGACAAGACTTAATCTGAAAATAGTAAAAAAGTTATGCTTTTGTTATTTGATGTCTTGTGAATTTAGATAAGTATTGGGTTCTTAATTTTATCAATTTTCATAGAATCATAAATAGTAATTATATTTAAAAAAATTGTAAGATTTTTGGGTACAACAAAGCAAATGTAGCAAATGTAACAAACCAAACAGTAAATGCTTTCAATAATTTCGATCATCTTGCTAAGCTGCCTTTTCCTTTGAGTCGTTTAACGATTGGATTTACTTGAATACAGATATTTCCTGCTCTTTGGAAAAATACTAAACGCTACACAATTTAAAAAAAAAATCAAAACCACAAGCGTTTTGATTTGATAAATTCGAAAGTACACATGACGACGACGATGATATAATTCATCTCGTGCATCTTACTTCTGTTTATACGGTATTGTATATAATACACTGCATATAATACAGTGGACGAGTGCAATCTTCAGAGAGGCAACCTGACAAACAGGAGATGTGCAAACAGATATGAGACTCCAGCGCCAGACCTCCATTAGGGAGATCAAAGAGAACATGTGATATTATTACCTGCGACTGCAGGGGGACGTCCCGTATTAATCAATCAGCGTACCTGGCTGGCTGTCAGTGCGGCGGGCATTCTCCGCGGATTCCTGTGTTTTATTTTCTGCCAGATCATGCTGCAGATGCTGAAGCGTGGAATACGAAGTGATTTCTAACGATTGCATGCGAGATGCACTTACTATGCTTGCGTTCCTTCAAGACCTACAACTATATCTTACTTATAATGATAAAAGTATCTTTGTATTTTGTCTTCACTTTGAGTTTATTAAAATTATTTGCATTACTAGTTTCAACCCAATACACTGGGTCATCATCAGATGCATAGCATAATAGTTATGCATCTGATGATGACCCAGTGTATTGGGTCGAAACTGGGAATGCAAATAATTTTAATAAACTCAAAGTAGAGACAACATACAAAGGTACTTTAATCATTATAATAATGGATCTTCACGAATCAAATGCCTTGTCCCTCAACAAGATTATATCTTTACTTATTGAAAATGATTTTATTTCCCGATTTGAATTGTCCTTGTTAAAAATAAAACAGTTTTGTACTGAAATGACAGAAAACATCAAAATTCATCAAAACAATAAAACAGATGTGTAAGTTAGTTAAAAAGCAAACATTTAATTAATAAAATAGATCTATTATTTACTTTATAATAAACGATTCTAAATGTATAACTTGACTTTAGGTCATTGCCGTAATAAAACCTAAATTAAAAATACATTGCATACGCTTTTTTTATAAAGTACATATATACTATTTTTGAGTAAAATACTTGAGTGATTTGCCACATATTCGTTTTTATTTGTGACCGGTTTCGCCAACCTTTCACGTTGGCATTATCAATCAGAGACATTTAATAATATTAAAATGGAATTCCACCAAGTACTCTCTGTCAAAAATATTGAATTTCTTTATATATAACTCGAAACGAATTGTGATAGTTAAATCTTTTCAACATTATAATGAAATCTATATTATTCGGACCGATAGTTGAACAATAACATTATGTATTTATATAATGTGCTTATCTACAAATGCAGTGTGTGTTGATAATTAACGTGAATTTTTCAGTCGATAAGGATTAAACATTCGTGAGTCGAGCCATATGTGATTTATATGTAAAATTCAAACAAGCAAACTGTGATAATACGATCGGTGTCCTTCAAATTATAAGACTATATACAATCATTGTTAATGGATTAAAATACTAATTGAAAATATTTAAGCCAAACTACATAAAAAACACGTCAAATCGTGAATTAAAAAAAACTGCAATGCGGGTGCAAAAACTTTAATAGGAAATAAAAATAGAATGTTTATTATATTCAGACATTCTTAAACTGAAAAAAATCCTATTACTCATTTTAATATATATATATATATATATATATATATATATATATATAAATATACCGCAAAATATTTGGTTTCAAGATACTAATCAGGAATCAAATCGCAAAGCAGCTGCATTCGATTCGAAATAAATAAGTTTTATTCCTACCTCACGCGGATTACTAAGTCAGGTATGTACAGTATGCAAAGATAGACACGTAATCCTCTTTAGTTGCCTGTCATAAGCTCAGGTAGGTATTTCTCGTGGGTTTGAGTGAAGAATGTACGGAAAAATATATGGATATTTAATTGAAATTATTGATGTAATCCAAATTGCCAATATCAGATTCAGTACTCTAGCAAGTATTGAATTCAGTTTATTTCATAGCTGAAATTTCTACAAGTAATCATTTATTAAATATATCCATGCATAGTAAATGCAATGATTTTATTAAACTAAGAGGAATAATGTCAGCTGTTTCAATGTAAGCTTTATAATCTTAATTAATCTAATTTAATAAATTCGTACAGATCCTGCTTGTCATAAATTTGTAATGCACTTAAAAGGCTAATCTTTATAACTTGATGAACTTTGTACATAATTATTAAAATGAAGGCTTACCTTGATTCCAGAAAACTTCCAAGTAGATTAAGATTTGTTTTAATTGCTCACCTAAAAACAAAAAGAAAAAATATTAAAATATATATAATTAAAACGTATTGAAGAAATTATTAGACCCCGTACAAAAAAACTATTTTCTTTAAATATGTAAATATATTTTTTTAGTTTCTGCCAAAGTGAAGATTTTATTAAAGATTTTTATTTTATTAATATCTTTGAGATCGGAACTTAGCTTAGAACTAAAAGTGGCAATGCGTATCTGCTAGATATGTAAATATGGAACCGTGAAAGCCTTAATTCTGCAGGAAGCTGGATAGATTTAAATTTGAATATCGATCCAGCATTCAGAGACACGCGAAGCCTTCGAGTCTCTCCCCTCGGAAACCGTTAAAGAAGCACACCTCCGCAGCGGCGGCTCCTAATCCCCGACTCACGACCGCTGTACCCGCATTACCTGAGCCAGGGCCACAGCACAATTCAACTATGATAGTAAATATTTTATTTATTCTAAATAATGACAAGGACTCTTAACAGGTAAATAAAGCTATCTGTTATGATTCATCGACAATATATTATAACTTTATATACATGTAAGCAATATATAGGAATATTTCTATATATGGAGATAGTTAAGTAAAAAATACCGTCCAACATGAAGTCTGCTAGAAAAAAATATAATTTATAAATGATATATTTATTTAATATTTTTTTGTAGCAGTCTCTATGTTTGACGGTATTTTTTATTTTACTATCTTGATATGCAAACATTATAACATTGCATGCGTAACAAATTTAATTAATGTAATGAGTTTCTAATAAGCCGTATATATTATAATACATTTAAAAAATATATTATCTTTATTTTTTCAGAGAATTCATAACTACATGTTTTTGGTTTATTTTATAAAATAATAAATATTGTTATAATAACTACTGATGTATAAATATCTATATAAGACTGGTGTAATTTGTAATATTTAATATTTAAAAAAAACAAATATAAGAAGCTTAAGCTTGAGATGGTAAAAAGATCACGACAATTTTTAATATTGAGCTCTATCGTTTATGTAGATTTTCGTATGCCTTGAAAGGCGTAAGCGCTCACTTTTAAGAAAGGTTGTAATCGTAAGCCATTTGTTAATTTATAATTAATGTTAATATGCACTTTTAATATGAGCCATGGCGTAATTTTGTGCATCCCTGGAATATTGGGCTCGCGACCCACTGCAGAGAATATCCTCGTATTGTCAATGGTATTTCTATAAGCAGATGAATCACGTATTCCATTAACTCCCTACCGACTCGCAGTCATACTAGCAAATTGTCAACTCTCTAACGGTCTGACACTTTGACAATAACACAATATTCAATTATATTGTTCAAGACTATACATTGATAGTGTTTTAATCGTCCGATTGGTTATTATACGTTAGAACCAACTTGCATTAATATAATGAAACAAAGAGCGTAATCCTCAATAAGAACTGTAATTGTAAACTTTTGTTAACGGTTTTTATATAATAAGTTAAAAATGGACACATACGTATCACAAATATATAATTGCATTACAATATATTTACAATTCTAAGTAATGTTTAATAAAAATCCCAAAGAAATTTTTCTACAGAAAAAAAATTGTTTAAAAATGCAAGTTTAACAGGTTGGCGAAACCAATCATTAATAAAATATAAATTGCGTAAAAATCACAAAAATATTTTAATTTAAAATATTAATATTGAATTTCACCTATTATTGCACGTTATGTCAAAAATGTTGAATACCCTAATAAATCAAATAAATCAAAACACAATTGTCCAAAAAATATTATACATTTCATATTATTTAATAGCAACCTTTGGTGTTTATAGCCTAGATTGTAACAAACAGATGCACCGGGTTAATAGTTTGGCTCTCCAGTTTATTTCTCATCATCCGTAAATTATTAATTTGCTTTGATTGATGGTGTGCAATTCGAAACGTTATAAATTGCTTGGCGCCCCAAACTGACAGCCGTGTGGGAGGATTGCAGAATATTTTCACTGCGCTCGAAGAATTGTTTGCTTTATTATCATCCCAATGAGTAAGCTTCACATTAGCATTTTAATAATTTTTTTTCGGTATTGATATTGATTGTTATGCTAAACATCTTTCAATCATTTTTCATTGATTTTTTACGCCAAATACAAACCACTCGAGCTAAAAATTTAATTACTTAACGAGTTACCTAAAATTTTATTACTGTTAATAATTTTGATTTTTGAAATATGAAACGGTGTTTTACCACAAATTTTTTCCGTTTTTATCTCAATATACTTCGATGTATTACTTCTATAAATACCTGTCCATATAATATTCATGTGCCGCAAGGATAAACAGTATATACTTTGAGATATTGACCCAATAGCTATGATGACACCAAAATTTACATCTGACTAATGTTTTACATGTTTTAACAATTTATAAATGTATAAGATAAGAGTAAGTGTGATATTTATTACCATATCACTTATGAGCAACATTAAAAATGATGAAGGCTTTTAAAGAAACATCTATAAATACAACATTATTTTAGGCTTAAATTTATATCAGGAAAATAAATGTTGTATAACTGTAATCCAGGATTTCAAGCCTTTTTTTATTTGAATCATAAAAACTATGATGCTTCCTTATCAAAAGCATATTTTGCTGAAAAAATTTATCATGAGTATTCAAATTTGCATCCTTACGGTTTCAGAATTCTCGCAAAAAAACCTTCGAAATGAATATTCAAAAGCAATGTTAACCTTTACCTCTGAGCCACACATATCTTCCATTAGCGGAGCGGTCGTGATTTGAAGCCAGGACCTCGTGATGGAGAGATGCGCACAACTCTCACGACCGATGAATCAAAATCGCCTTAGCGGACTAATACAGGGAACGTGCGAAAGCGACTTAATGTGAGACTCTGCCGACCAAACAAAGGTACACTCTCAGAGTACAAATACTGCTGTGCTTTTTAAAAACAAGACGGCAGGTACCGGGATCATTAGATGAAAAATGTTTTTTTAATTCATAAATATTTATATAATAATTTAATTAAAACATGGGATAAGATATGATATTTGATATGAATTTTAATTTCAGTTAATGCGTCGCAACTATTAAAGATAACCCCACATAAATTTATCTGAACTTGTCATTATTGTTGACCTCAAGATGTACATATATATACTTATAATACAGTGTGCTTAAAAATTCATGATTTGAAATGTTAAATGCTCTACAGTCGGATTATTTTTTAGATATGGTGTAATAATTGCAACTAGAGTTTTTATTTCAAAATTATTGAAATCCTAAAGTAAGGATGAAACAACGTTTGATTTTTCATAAACATCAATAAAAACTACTAGAAGAAATAAGAGAAGTAGTATTTTATCTAAAACTCTGAAATGAATTATCTATAATTATCTAAAATAACTATAATTTTACTGAAATAACTATATACTAAACTATAAGAAGAAAATAGTCACACTCTATTTAGCGTAGACTGATCAATAATTATTTATAAATAAGACATGGTATTTTTCAATAATCACGCAAATCATGCAAACAAGATATCTTCAAGCGCCCAAGAACTATTTGATATAAAACAACATCTACTAGTTGATTATAATTAGTTTTATAATATCTTCTGAACGAGAATAAGATAAATTCAAGAATGAATTGTCTTTGGGGTATAATATTTACCTTATTGTCTTGCACATGTTTAATGCAAGCAAGAATTTCGGAGGATCAACATGAGATTCAAAACATTTATAACCGTAAGCTGTTTATACATTACTCTTAAAAAATATTTATCTGTATTGCTACATTTCATTAATACTTAAATATTATGAATATACTGTAAAAATATAGTGTGTTGTCTGGTACAGTAATATAGCTTTTCATGATATTTTATATCTTTTTAACAATGAAAAGATACAAATTCAAATTGTTTCAAATTACATCTATTGAAATTTTTTCAGGGAATATGGAAATTTGCCCGCCTCGTATGACATTTGATTTTGCAATCAATGAAAAATCATGTCGCATTAGTGGCGAACGCAATGAAAAAATACAATCCAGTTCCACTGAGGATGAAAAACGCTGTATTTGCAAGCCTTCTTTTTTGCGAAATGGGAGTTTATGCGTTATTTCTGAACACTGCTCCAAAGTCCACAAACGATCTGGTAACTTGTAAATAGAGTTATATTTATAGCAATATAAAAAAATAGTTTACGGTTATTGAGGTTTGTTGCTTTTCACATAATGACAATTTATTGATCGCATGTTGAACACCTTTCTACGGAGTCTATCTTTTTAAAACAATACAATGAGTTTTAAAGTAATCATTGAGCAATAAAAATAAAAATACGTGTGAACATCTGAATGCTAAAATGTTATTATCAATAAAAAAAAATCTCAATAATACAGTGTTTTCATGCATATGAAGCATTTTTTTTAAAATTCAAAATTAATTTAATAAAATCTCTAATTTATTTTTAATTTTAAGCATCTTAACCTTCCATAATCCTTTCAATGTTTTGGATCTATTGTAGCGATTGGCAGTGTTTATCGTAAAGTCTGAGCTCATCTCTTTATACATTGAGTATATTATTTTTATAAAGTGGCGTTAAAGTGATTTTTATAATTCTAGAAATTATTCTGCTGCACCCATATGTATAGCAAATGTTAATTGATTTTTCTTTTTCATGTTGTAAGTGTACTGTTGCATGCGAAACTACTTCTGGGGCACATGCGTTAATAGACCCCCTCGAAAGACATCCAATAACCGTGACATGCTGCCTTAAAAAATCATCAGACATGCAAGCTATCCTTTGAAAACAGGTAATGTGTCAAACGCCATGAATTTGAAGACAACCATGCTTTTGAAAATTCAAAATCATAAAAAAAAAACAAATTGAAATATTCAGTTAAGTATCAATTATATACAATAATTTAGATTTTTTGTATAAATGTCTTTTTTTTCTACTTTAAAATATTTACGTTATATAAAGAAAAATAAAGTATTTATCGCTAAACAGAGTTCACTAGTCCATGCCACTAGTAAGTTCATGATTTGAAATATCATTAGCTACTGAAGAAATAAAAACTCAGGTAACTAAAAATATTTAATAATACAATTCATGAAATGTACATAAAAAATGCATTATCTAAGACTTTTTAATTTGACGAATCTCCAATAAATTATTCTTATTATCCACATGTGTACAATGTAGAGAACATCATTACGAAGTTTGCTTTTATAATCATATTGTTTGACGTTTCGACTCTAAGTATAAGAGTCATCGTGTGAGGTCAATTCTCGAAAACGATTCTTGCAAAACTGATGACTGTGCAGCATTAACATTTCATATTTTATGTGGAAATAATACTGCATGCTTATAAAATTTCTTTAATGCTGGACGTGTGAGTAAAATTATACATCTGATGGTATGTAAACACGATGATTAAATACCCTTTTCTCACAACAGGCCATTCCTGCTTAACTCCTTCCCTGCTTTATGCAAAGATCATCCCAATATTTTAAGCTAGTGTTAAGCTATGAGTTTGGTTGTATTTGCTGCTTTATCTTTTTTTTATTTTGTAAATACCAACAATAATAACAACAAGCCCACCAGATTGCACAGGTTTTGCATAGACTAGTGTCTAAAAGGGTGTTTCTGCATGCCAGGGTACGTTGTATTCTATGACAACACAAGATGCGTCAAGGCTGAAGATTGTGAAGACGATGCAATTGGGACAACAAAGACAGTTATAACTTGAAAAACAAATTTAAAGTTATTTATATTATATTTAAGTAGATGAAAAATCGATTTTAATCAAAAACCTTTTTTTATGTAATCTATTTATTCTACTCTTATTTCTTATACATAAATCAAATATATACAATTTAGTTTTTGCACCAAAAGTAAATATGATATTATTTTAATTTATAAATTAACATATTGTATTATTGAGCAAAATGTATTAAAAAGACTGCAAAAACGACTATTTTATTTAATTCATATTTGGCAGTGGGTGTGATTTTCTAGGACACTGGTTCCATTTTAGTAAGATTTATCGAATTTTCAACAGGAGCAACATGCGTAGGATGAAACACCAGTTAGACATTCAGTAAAAGACACGGAATCAAAAATTTCATAAGCATAAGTTCTGCGTAGTAAAATATTTTCTTGTCTAAAAGATCTGAATAGTGAGTTTCATTATATAACTATAATTATATCATACCCTTCTGCAAAACTTAACACAATATGCATTTTTCAATAATTTCATAAAACAATATAAATTTTGTAAAGAGATTTAGAGATACACGAATAATAAACACATTAAATTCCCAATAGTTTTGTATGACTAAGCTCAAAAGTTTGCCTTGAGGTCAATAAAAATTCTTGCAAAATATAGAAATGTAAAATCAAATTCAATTCATGTGATAGTTAAAATACGATCCGTGTCCCTGTAATGATTGAATACGTGTCGAGTAATGGCATGCATGACCAACCAAATATCTCAATTACCAATAAGCCTTCAATTTTATAACAATAGCCTCTTTTTATTTCGTAAATAGTGTTGTCATTGACGTTTTAACCCTCAGATTACTTTGGCTTTGGAATATAACGTGTTATTTATTGTCGGTGTATTATTATCGACCGCACTCTGACCGCACAGAGGACGGCCTGGTGGCTGCGAGCGGCTCGGGTCGTTTTCACTTTTTTATATCAAACCCGCAAAATCGGATCCCATGGCCGAGGAGAAAGTTTCTTCCTTGGACGCGTAAATAATCCATCTGACATGTTAAATATGTATTAAATCGCGAAACTCTCGCAGGAGTCGGTTCATGAAGCTGAAAAATGTTTTTATACAGATACTAAAATGGACCGGCCGCTTTGTAATCCTTCCTTCAAAAATACCTTACTTTTTTACCGTAAAATATATGTGAGGATTTTAAACTTGATATCTTTAAGAAAAATTCTTAAAAAATAACAAAAAAAGGAAATCTTCAATTTGGAAAATCGTTACATAAAAATGTTAATTCTTTATATTTATTTTGTATGTGACCTAAATGTGTGTATCTTTTATAAAAAAAAAACTCATTATTAACTCGAAATTATATTCTTAAAAAAAAAACGGTATTACTGTATTAAATAAGTCGCCATAAAACTAATGAAATCAGTCAACTAGTTCTTAAATTAACTATCACAAATATTAAAGACAAAAACTTACCTAAAATTAAATTAAATTTTAAAAATGTTTATAAGAAAGTTTCATCAAGTACGTAAATATTTCAGTGGTCAAAATACGTAAACAAATCGCCAACTAATTAACAAGGAGAGTTTCCACGACGATCGTGTAGGTCATACTTCATCGATCCTGGTCACATGCGAGTTCTCCCGAAACGTCGGAGACAGGGAGCTTGGACATTGATGGAGCATTAATGGAATCGGTTAAGTAAAGCCGACGTCGTATGCACGCCCGCTCGAGTGAAAGGGCAGAGCTTTCACAATGCTGGGATGCAGAAGTATAGCTGGTATATTACAGCCTTTCCACTGAAAACGATCCATTGTTTACATTAAGCGAGTCTCAAGATAGCCTGTCAATAAAAACAATTAATTTCAGTAGAATTTTGATTTACACAAGTAAATAGCAGTAGTGCTTGTTATTATATTTTACTTAAAATATTGAGATATTTTTAAGTATTTATGAAAAATGGAAATGGGTTGAAATGTATATGAACTAAATTGTTATTTTATAAATTTATATTTTTATTTAAAAATTGCATTTTTCATAAAAAAAAAAAAAAAACAACGCCCCGATCGTTGGTGAGTTAAATATAATGATGCCTCTATAAGGCATCAGACCTCTTAATTTCCATAAACCATAATACTCCATTTCAAGAGAAAAACTGATATTTTTATATAAGAAATATACATGGTGTGGTGTGTTTCAGTTTTTAAAATATCGTATATATTAAGCGTATTATGTAAGAAAAGTGATACCTGCTTGATACGATGAATGCTTTACAAAGTACCTGCATTACCTGCATACCTAAATTTTATTGATGTAAATAAACCATAATACCCAGTTTCAAGATAAAAGCTTGTCTTATTACATTTACATTGTATCTATTGGGTATATTTGATAAAAAGTAATACTTTAAATCTGTACAAAGTTACTCTGCGTCTATTCAGTGTATTAAGAGAAAATATCAATTTATAGAAACTAACAACGCTCTATTGCAGAGGATAGTATAATACAAATAAACCATACTACATCATTTCAAGGCAAATATTTTATTATTTATATTAAAATACTCTTGGTTTTCCATATTTTTATAATTTTAAAATAATTTTAAGTAGTTACTCAAAGCTTTAAAAAGTAACATTGCGTCTATTCAGCTGTATTAATGAGCAAACATTAATTTATAGAAACTAACAACGCTCTATTACAACGAATAGTACAAATAAACTATACTACATCATTTCAAGGCAAATATTTTATTTTTTTATATTAAAATGCTCTTGGGTATCCTTATTTCTAAAATTTAAAAATATTTTTTGATATTGTGAGTAAAGTAGTAACTCAAAGCTTTAAAAAGTAACATTGCGTCTATTCAGCTGTATTAATGAGCAAACATCAATCTATAAAAACTAACGACCCTCTATTACAGCGGGTAGTACAAATAATCCCCGCTCTCCCCATTCTTTTGCTTGTGAATGGCTGCCATTCTGTACCAGAGCGTGAGTAAAGGATCAGTAATGGAGTAGAGGACTTGGAATGATTGTGAAGGGATGTGCTCTGGAAGTACCTCGTCGAAGTGGAGGACTCCTGCTAATATTTCTATAGTATCAGAGTATCAGATCTAAACGCCAGAGCTTTGTAAGAAAAAATATATATAATAATGCTATTGGGCAGCAGCAATATGAAGACTCTAATATAAAACTGCGGTGTAGAAGGACCCGGGGACCTACTCCACTATTTTCCCTTTAGAAAACCATGAACACTGGCTCAGCATGAGTATATTGCTCAGTGAAATGGTCGCCAACATCCCCTGAGGAGAGGCACTTGTTGAAGAAATACAAATTAACTATACTACATCATTTCACGGCCAAAAATTATCTTTTTATATTTAAATTCTCTTGGTTTTTCTTATTTTTATAATTTCAAAATATTTTTTTTATTTTGTGAGTAAAATAGTAACTCTAAGCTTTAAAAAGTAACATTGCGTCTATTCAGCTGTATTATTGAGCAAGCATCACTTGCTGAAAAAGTACAAATAAACTGTACTTCATCATTTCAAAGCAAATATTTTATTTTTTATATTAAAATGCTCTTGGGTATCCTTATTTTTAAAATTAAAAAATATTCTTTGATTTTGTGATTAAAGTAGTAGCTCAAAGTTCTACAAAGTAACATTGCGTCTATTCAGCTGTATTAATGAGCAAACATCAATTTATAGAAACTAACGACGCTCTATTACAGTGGATAGTGTAAATAAACACTGAACAGGGGGAAATCCGACATTGTAGTGACTGGCTCGGCGCATTTCCGCATCGCCCCGAGCACTCGGCAGTAAACAGTGCGAGCTTTGTTATTGAAAGAACTAGTTTGGCACGGTCGGCGCTCTCTCAATTAGCCGGCCGCCTGATAAGTCTCCGCGTCAAAACAGCTCCGCGGTGCGTGAAGGCTTTGTTGCCGCCCGTGAATGGTTTGTTATGAGTTAAGTAATTTATGAGTCCGGATAACGAGCAGCGCTAACGGTGTATGCACTATTTTTCACGCTGCTTTCGGTCTCCACTTAGTCGATGTTGTGAGTCATGATGCATTTCAATTTTAGATTGTGACATTTTGTAGTCTTGGACAATCGATAAAATACAGTTGAGAATATACGAGCGATGCAGTTTTATTCTGTAAATGCCAAGCTAGAGTGGTACAAAAAATACACCGAAACTCATTGCAACTATAAAAAATAAAAATATGAATTATATATTTACTAAAAAAGAGAAGTATAGTTTGCGTTAGTAGATTATATGTTTAAACTAGTTTAATAGTGAATAAATGGATAAAAAGCAAGTAAATGATATTATTACATATCTTGAAGCATCTACTGAAGTACGGGGATAGGCAGGGCAGAGTGTTTTCGTATCAGACATCGGCCTACTGCCGTGCATCACGACTTGGCTGCTGGGTTTAAACTAGTTCGTCCGCTCAATTTGTTCGCATAATTACATAATATAAACTGGATATTTTTTTTTACTAAGTTAAATCTCAAGGCCATCTTACGAATGAGATAACTCGGGCATAGGGAGAATCTGGTGTGCTTTTAAATTTCATCCAGATTCTAACAATAATAATGGTAGAAAAATTAAAGCCGGCTACACACCGATTTGGAATCAGACACTGGCATCCTTATACTTTTATTTTTTTATGTTAATGCTTAAGTAAACAACGCAAAAGAGAATGCTATTAGCTAGTTACCATTCGGTTGTTAGTTGTGTCACAGTGTGTGTGGATAGTGTAAAGAAACAGCCATGATAGCAAGTTAACATCCAGGAAGGAAATCTAACTTAGAATCATGATACAACGCTTAAAATAAATGACTAAGATGTGTATTAAAGCAGCCTGTAACTGAATGGTCTTATAAACTGATCAATAGCGTCCAAAACACACCCAAAATAATAAATAGGATGCAACTGGCTAGTTACCGTTTGGTTGTCGGCTATTCTGCTATGTGTATAGGCTGTATAACTTTATCCTACGGTTGTATCAAATTGGGATTTGCAATCCTCTTGCGTGATTATTTCAATTACAAACGACGGATTTATTTTTTTTAAATACATTTAAATGACGCTACATCGCATTTTGCAGAGTCATTTGATAAAGCAAGTCTTTGTGAAACACGATTTCATGTCGACGAGATCTGCCTTTTGTTATTTCACAACCTTTATGCCTGAATGACTATTAAACCATAAAATATCACAAGAGTGTGGAGTCAATAAACTTAATTTAGTTATATCTAATTTTGTGAACGACTCTACATTAGACGCATAACTTATAGGTGTGCCTTAAAATAACATTAGTCATCAACTGCTTTTATTCATGAGTCACATTTTTCTTAGAAATGATTCAATAAGATGGAAATATTTTGGCCTCTGTGAATTTAGCTTTGAGATTGAACTTTTTTTAAAATAAAATTCGTTAAAAATGATGTACAAACAAGGTTGTTGTTATTTATCAACAATTTACATTAACACGTGCAACGCCAATAATACAAATCGTCTTCGACCAATAAGAAACAGACGTGAACACAAAAACATCAGTTTGAGATTCACTGAGCCATCACAGAACATACACTTTTCAATTAATAAATAGGTAAAAATATAAATAAATACGAAATTATTTAGTTAAAATCATATTATAGTTTAATACATTATAAACATCATACTCAAACAAGTAGGTATTATGGTTGGTTCATTTGCGTTAAGATGACATTGATAATTATGGATGCTTCAGTTCTGTTCTGAGAGTCCCGCAGAGACAAGCTTATCTTGATATACTGAAGGGAAAGTTCCAGAGGTCCGCCTCAGAGGCTGAACTGTTCCAGCGACCCGTACTGCCACACTAACGGAGACCCGCATCGAGGGGTCTTCAGGCTCTAAGCTAACAGGAAACTTGAATTTGATAGAAAATAAATCAATGATTCAAACTTAGCAATACCACTAACGTAAAATAATTTTAAAAACTATTATGGTTTTTGCAAAGTTTTTCGACTTGTATCATCAATTAGAAAAAAAAATTAATGAGGCATATGAATTTTAACTACAGAGCAGTCATAAAATAGTTGTGTCACTAAACACGTGTTCAATTACTATACAGTTATGAACAAGTCACATAAGTCAAGTTTATAAAAGTAAACGACAAAACAGCTCGAGTCGGTGCTAATCAATCTTTTTATTTTATCAGTGTTCTACCAAAAAATATTTCATATAAAAAAAAACAATGGAGCAAAGTGCAACTCTATACTTTCATTTTGCTCTACTTATATTTACCAAGCTTTATAAACATTATTAAAATTCTGTCTGCATTACTTCAAATTAGTAATTCAAGAATATTTTTTTACAAACCCATCATTTTCTGAGATTTGGAAAAATGACAACCAAGTGTGTGTCAAATTTATGGATAACATCAAAATCAAAATAATTATTTTAGAATCATAACACATCTGAATTTAAAAAACAACTAAAACTACATAATGCATTAAATTTATAAAAACATATTATTCATCGATCCCATGAAATTGCCAATGCCACTTATCAGGCAAAATATCTTGAACAGACCGGATGATGTGTGTTAGTTTTTGAAAATGCATTCAGTGTGTTTTAACTATTGTTGTTAGAACTAAATCACTTATTGATATCAATAATACTTTTATGGTATCACTATTTTGGAGAGCAAGTAAAAAATATGCCAAGTATTTATAAAAATATATTGTGAGGAAGCGTCAATATCAAACTATATAAGTGTTGTTAAGTCTCAATGGTTATTTCTATCTCGGCAATATTTCCAGGCACTATTGTCACTTTACAGCAATACAACGCCGTCACAAGTTCCATTGTGTCCTCACGGGCGCGTCCTTGTGTAGTTTCATATAATATAATTAATGTCCAATGCATGCATCACCGAAATACGAAGAATGGAGGCCGCGGAGCTGCCACCTGACCTTTACTTTTATTTGCTATCCGATTTATCTTTTTTACTCATGTAAAAAGAGCGGCTTCTGTTGATTGCTGTTGTTAAAATGTATCCGAGCTTTTCACCTGCATGTATGATATTATACTTTTAATATATAAGATTTGTTTTCTATATTTTTGGTTCCGGTATCGGGACCATCTTCAGGAACTTGGTTTTTTGTCTTTCTGCTATTCATCTGTATGCAAGTGCACCTCTCCAAGTGAACGAAGTGTCGACAACAACGCAGTCTTCAACCTCCTATCAGGGAACTTTAAAATTTCAATCGTCTCCTTGAGACGAGCTTGTTTTCTTTGGTTGTTGCGAGATTTTGTGTTAAAGAAAGTGTGTCTGGTTTCCAAAAAAATCCTCAGTTACCGTTGAGTCCGCGCACAGGCGAAATCTGTACTCGCTCTTGTGTCCGAGCATTCTTTTGAGCGATATATCAGGATCATGATATGTGATTACGTCTTTCAACATAAACCATGTATTAACTACTTCCCTCTCGATCACTATTTTGCATTCACTTTTCTACATTATTCAAGTATCTATCCTTTTCCGGCATGTTTATTGTATAACTAGAGAGATCGCAACCATAAAGATGATATTAATATTCTTACAAAACATCAGAAATACTGCATTATTATATGTTCCGCCATAAAATTTAACGTAACGATCCTATTTATATTTGCCAATCGAAACATCGACTGTACTGAAGCCGAGAAATTTCATAAAATAATCACTTGTAAAATGCACTAAAAACAAAATAATTACATACTTTAAATAACACTCCCTTGTAATAATAAAACCATGATTCTTGTATGTATTCACATTCGTGTCAAAATGATCGTGTAAATTATATTTTTTCATTTTTTAATAACAGTAAATTAAATTCGGATGCAGATCAACAGGTTCTTTTAGTTTTTAAAAAGTTATTATTCTTTAAAAATAATTAAAACAGTTGTCTCCAAAAATGGTGATAGCATTTAAATTCAAGCAAAAAGTTTTTTACAAAGGAAAATAATGAATTCATAATAGTATAAACTAAAATATTAATATGTTTATCATTTTAATAATATGTGTAATTTAATAAACAGTATATGGGTCTTAAAATCCAACATGTTAGCTATAATTCAAAGAACTTTCTTCTTAAAGATTCCTGAAATAATATGTAGGCTCTGAAGGAGTGTCATTGTCTTTGTTAAGAGTCAATTGTCAAAGACAATAGTGAATCTACTTAACGCAGATTATATAAATCTTCATCGTTTAACAAAGCTGCAATAAATATTTATAATCTTCATATATGCGCGTTTAGGTATGAAAGTTTCAAACTATCTCATTATAAAGTATTCCCTCCTATGAAAGCAACTTAATAATGTAAACCTGCGATAATATTGAAACTATTATTTTTTTTTTTAATTGGTGTCTTTAAAAAAATTATATGCTTTAAGTTTTATTTGTTGTAAGTAATTATACGATTAAATATTTCGTGGCACCTATAAAAACAACTAGACTGAATTCGGTGTGTTTAAATTGCCAAAACATTGTTATAAATGTGTTGAGAAGTTGAATGTATGATTAATAAAATTAATATAATAATATATTTTATATTCTATTAAATTTTATTTTAGTAATTTTCCATATTGTTTTCGGTTCACTAGTTTTACCAACAAATCACAAAAATATGTTTTTTTTTAAATATTGAAATTAAAATTTTCAAGTACTTTCTGTAAAAAATATTGAATTAATAAGTATTGAACTTTTTTACAGAACAGTGATCGTAATCAATCGCACTCTAAGCAATCACAGAAATGTAAGAGAAATTTCTAGAATGTAGATAGTTCCACAGATATATGGCATCGATATATTATAACAGTGATGCAGGTACTCAATTAAAGTAGAAGTACGCGCAGTATCTCTAATCCAGATAGTTCTGAGTTATCTGTCTACAAAAGCACCAAGACGTCCCGTCGTCCTTCGGGATAGAGGAACTCCGCAGGGAGCCCAGCAGCCGAGAATACATTAACCTCACCACTGATGACATGTCATAAGAATAATCAAAAAAATTACATTAATTTGTCAACTAACAACCGATTTTCAATAAAAAAATGCTTGTGTTTAAAAAAATCTGTCTTATCAAAAAAGCGGTTTAATTTTGAATGAAATATAAGATTTGCCTTTTGAATTAGCCTCGGGCTATTTTATTTGGTTTAAACAGTAAAAGCAATCTTCTTTCTTATAAGTCAATTACTTTTTTCATCAGAATATTAAACAGCAGATTGATTCAAAGATAATTTATACTTTTTTGAAAATGGGAACATATATTAACTTAGAGTTTTCTTTTTTTTTTTATTTTAATAATTTTATATATTGTTGAAATTGAGTATTTGAAAAAATCCTAAATAATAAATTTCCTTTCAACAAATTATTTACATGTTTGTTGAGAATATAATTCTGTAATTTTGTCACAGAGTGTAGCTTTGATGTTAATTTTGAGTAACAGTTACACCAATTTAGCAATCAACGTCCACCTACGTTAATACTAAGAATTTTAAAAGTTACAAATACTTAAGTATATACTCTCATAGAGATCAACTCATACATTGATGCTTGTGTGTGTATCGTGTACTATATTAATAATTAAATGAAAAATTTATAGCGATATAAATTCACTATAATTTCCAATATAATAAAATAATTTACGAACAGTTAAAATTATACTATCCAAAAAAAAAAACTAAACATATTAATCGGCATAAAAAATTTGCTATATTATATTATAAGCAATCAATTCAATAACTTGAAATTGAGCAATTTGAGATAATAACTTTTTCGAAGATAGTGACAACCGTAAATGTAAATATTCATATACTGATTATAATATCAACTCAAAAATGATATTTGTTAAGTTTGCTTTCTCTGCTCTTAATGCATTTGTTTGAAAATTATATTTTGATAATTATGTAACAAAAATTGACTTTCAAAGCGCAAGATTACTAATGTCAAAATACCCCATTATCTATATAGTCATCTCATGTCGCAGAGGAAAAATGACAGAGATAAAACCACGTCACCGGCTGGGAGCAGAGCGATATTTCATATTCGTGGATAACCCTCCCGGTACAAGCGGACTGGTGTCAATACCATTACTCTCGTCGGTATAACGGTTAGACAATATCCAGCAATGTCCCAAAGCGGTGGGAGTCCGGACAAAGGAATGTTTGGACAATTTATTATTTTTAATGTGTATAAAGACAATAGTAGATAAATTAGATGGACAAACAACTTGAAAACTCTAAGATATGCTTCACATTACGCGACATTGACAAATGCTATTAATATTTATATTACACCAAAAGAATATAAATTTGTGGTTTGTAAGCTTTTGTGACGACGTGTTCTACTAATTCGTAAGCATTTTAATGAGTTAATTTTGTTTCTTGGCTTGTTCAGAATATAGTCTCGGATAATATATTATTTTTGTAATTTAAATACAATATAATATGAAATTGATTCTTATAATCACATTGATGTATATATGTTCTTATGGCTGCGTAATTGAAGACATCCATCATAACTGCTGTATGTACTCTCAGGCTGCTAGTGAGTACCTGCGAGCCCCAAGAGGCCCAGTGACTCCCGACGCGGCCGCCTACACAGGCACTGCCTACCACTCAGATTGTTTAAAGGCTTTTATTTAGTGCATAATTATCACAGAACGTGCATCAGTTACTCACCGAGGCTCGCGACCCCAAAGAAGCCGGTGATTTGCGTTTATTCGCCATTTAAATCACTTATTATAAGCACTACATGAAGTTTACAGTAACTTTACACAAGATCAATCATACATTAAATTATAATTGAACGTGTGTATAATGTCGCTATTAAAACTTATACTTAAAATATACATGCTGTGGAAAGTTGGATTTACTATAGAGTTTTTGTTACTGGTACCGAGATTTTCAAGGATAATACATAAAGAAAAAAAACACCAAAACAAGTATTGGAAAAGATTGCATAGGTACGATTGCAAAAATGTAAAGTTAAAATAATAATACGGTTTCTGGTTATTGATAAAATAACTTGAAACTCTTGAAAATATATTGTTGTTTCATTTAATGGACAAATGAATGTTTTTTTATCGTATAAAATACATGAAAATAAAACGTATATAACACGGGTCCCTAAAATATAATAATTTTGACTCATTTACCATTTAATTAAACGTCCAGCTCAACTCTGAATAAGTTTGACGATAGGCAATGTTTAATTTATTTTCAATATATTTTTTCATAACGCGAAGCCAACTGGCGATAAATAATTTTTCTAATTATTTACTAGGTAGCTATCAAATTAGTGGCGGCCTCTACCCCGTCCCCATAAAAAACCAAGTTAATCTCTGCAAGCTGAGCTCTCTCATTTAATGACCGAGTAATGCGCGCGGTATATCACAAGTCACAGGTGGCACCGAGGGAGACGCACAGGTACAGTGCGATTGCAAACCACCTGTAATAACACAGAGTTTTAATAAAAACTTAAAATAGGTAGGCATTGGGGCTCAGCGGTTAGACAGTTGACGCTCGATCAAGAAATTTACGGTACAGTCCCTGTTTAAACAGTTGAGACCTCAGCAGTAAACAGGTAGTGTCCGCTGCGATACATTAAACGGAAATAAGCTAATAGTCTTTTCAGCATTGCTTATTTTTAATCTTAATTACCGTTTGGTTTTCGGATATATTGTTACGTGCTAAGGTTGTAGACAAGATGTGCCCTCAAACTGCTCAAACACGTCGCGACACAACCGACAAACATTCGGTGATTAGCCAATAGTGTCTTTTTCAAAATCGTAAGACACAAAATGTGAGGACGTCGTTGACTAAGTATCGTTCAGTTGTCGGTTGTATTATAATGTGTTGAGGTTGTGTTAAAGCATGTGATTCTGGTTGGCCTGTAGCGCAATGCGCCCTTCCCAGGCGCCGGACCCCCTGGCCAGCTCGGCGTCCTCGCAACGGCTTGCGCAATGCGATGTTCGCCCAAGAACTGAGTGAAGTATGGACGCAGTCATTTACCGAGCTGTAATGTCATTTAGCACCCCCACGTTAACATCCAATGAGGCTTTGTAATATAAATTCTGCGTTAAATGTATTTTAAAATAACAATGCAGAACTTTAAGTACTTTTGAGTTCTCTTTTAAACCATATTATTTTATAATTTAAATACTCTCTTCATATCTCTATAAACTCACTCACTCTTCACGATCATTATTGTTAAATATTTATTACAGTATTTTAAACACATAAGCCTATATGTTATTGATTTTACTGGAAAATCTCATAACAGATGTAAAAAAATCAGATATTAAAAAGTATCGAAAACATCGTGTAACATTAATGGTTTTTTAATAACTATTCAATTTAATTAGATATGCAGAACGTAAGTTTTAACTTGATTGTGGAAACAAAGTTCTTGAATATAAAATCGCAAAAAAAGTCACTTTTACTAATTCTACACATATTTATGAGATGGTACTCAAAAAAATGTTAAAAATAAATTCATGGTTATTATCTTTTAAATCACCGCTGATTCAGTCGTTTGATAGAGAACTGAGTACGTAATTACAATCAGTAACAGCCCGGGTCGTGGTATTTGAAGGCTTGTTTAGACCATTGTTTGCAAATCAGACAGACACTCTTACACACTTTAGCACGCGATAAGTTCTGCTGCGTTATGAAAAATTTACCTAAAATTGTCTTCTATGCTATAAGTAACTTCAAATTACAAAATGTTGAATAAATTTCATACCGACAGATTCAACTTTGATTTATCATTAATGAACTAATTTATAGACATGGAAATCTATTAAATATTAAAATTTATATAGAACATAAATTTATTTGCTCGTTCAGTTTAATGAAACTCGTGATTCTGATCTTTAATTGTAAATTATATGCAATTAGAACCGCGTTCATAAGAACGCGGTTTTTTTCACCGAGTCAATTTCAATTTATTCACCGAGTATAAACTCGGTGAATAAATAAAAAGTATCGTTTAATTCAAACAATATATATACATACTATACACAACATATATGAATGACCCAGAATATGCTGCACTTAAGCGCTTAGTCATCAGGTTTTCCAATATCGCGTGCAATGCATTGATAAGTACTGTTGTAGGTTATGACTAGATGCCAAGGCGGGTGATTTTATTACGTATCACCGTTTGAGGAAAATTACGAAAGTGAAAATTGACTTGTTGATCGTACCGAGGTGCTCGCGGTGCGCGCCGCTGACGCAACTCCTGAATTAGCCGTAATCTATACGGCAGGCTTCATATCGTGCTGCACTATTTAATGCCTTCTTTATAGCGTTTGAATTAAGCCATAGCATTTGAAATCGAATTCTTATCGAAATAAAATAATAAAAAATGACCATTTCATCTTTACACACTAGCTTGTATTGATTATGATATGAATTGAAAAGTCGAAAGTTTTATTCAAGTTGTTGTTTTGAAATTCCATATACTCCTAAAAAACATTTTTTCGTTGATAGCACATTTACTATTATTTTGTATATTTAAATAGCAAACCTCATAAATAGTCTATATATAATATTGATTTATATTTTTTTCTGTAGGTAAAATACCCCACCGTAGTTATTATTATTGATTTTGATTTTTTATTGACTTGCACCAATCATATAGTCAACACATTTGCATTAATAAATTTCCTTGTTCTCTTAAACAAGATAAATACGTAACTTGTTTTTTTTAAGGCTTAACTTCCAATAACGATTGCAAGTAATGATTTCTGTTACATGCCGTCGCGTAATAAAGCAGGCGTGATACCTGATTCAATTATTCGAGTAGCAGAAATATCAAACGCACGAGCAGAGCACAAACCCGGCCGATACGAATCCAGCGCAGAAACGGACTGGCTCACAGCTTCAGTAACACTCGCCAACAATGCATAAAACTCGTAAAATGCTAATCCATTATCTCGTTAAACATTCAACGGAGAAATATATTCCGGCCAATGGGCAGTTGTACATGCATTTCCTCGTTGCATTATGTTGGAATTAATTCTTCGACTATCTCCGTATTAAATGCAGAATGCTGAGTAAGAATTTCGAATTGCGAAGTAAATACTGTATTTAAAAACACTTCGTAAAACCAATAAATCAAATAGATATTTTGAAATCAATGTAACATAAATACAAATGGTGTGCCTTGCCATGATTTCAGCAGCACGGCAAGCATATTCACAAAGAGTAAATAAGCCATATTAGATAAACACATGTAATCTCACATTTGGTATTTAATTTTCCTAACCACTTTCATTTATTTAACTCTAAAATGTAATATGAAGGTTATTAACACCTACATAAAATATAGATTTAATAAAAAAATAAATAGACACGATGGTGAAAAAAGCCTCAAAAATTTGCTCACAACAACTTATCTCTAATAAATGAATGGTTATTATGGCCAGGTTTTGTTAATATTTAAGTTATGCTTCTTAAGACACACATGCGTTATATGTAGTCCACACACATACCAAGAAGATAAAAAATATTTGTATCATTCAAAATCAAGACAAAAAATTTATTACAGCAAAATTTATATCAATTGTATCAAATTCAAGGTGTAAATTGTCGCTAAGCTTGTCTAAGTGTCACTAATACCCCCAATTAAGGCAAATGACAGCAATTGCATTTTATCTAAATATTGACAGATTTATTCAAAGGGGAGAGGTTGTAACACATACGCATGTCAATATCGCAAAATATCAATACGTCATGTCACTCTTGACTTAGATAACATTTCAATTAATTATTAAAATATTTTTAGGCGTGATTCGGTGTTATTTATAATCGTATACAAATTAAACATCAAATGTATTTTGCAATTAGTGCGCGTGACTTGACGTATTTTTTTAATAAATACATTATATACGAATAAAAAAACACGCATTGAATATATAAATACAGGTGTTATCACATTATGTATTATTTAATTTATATACCTACGGGCTGTCTTTAAAATTACTTTGTGTGAATTTTAATAACACTCATTATTATGTGTAATTTCTTAGCTTCCTGCAATCGGGTATTGAATATTTTAATCGCTCTTTTAATTTATTAGATTTTTAAAATGAAGAAGTATGAAGTATATTAATATTAAAAATTGCTATTATAGAAATTCACGAATAATTTTTTTAGTGTTTTTTTGATGTTAGATAAAATTTCAGTATATGTACAATAAATGTATTTGTTCTTTCGATATAACGAAATTTCAAAATATAAATGTTTGGGCCTCTAGGTGTTAATGTCGCTATACGTTACGGTATATACTTTTATCGTTAATAATATTCTATAATACCCTCTGGCATAGAGATTCACTGGTCATCCGAATACGAGATTGCCACACGTCATCGACGGGGCCAGTAGGCAGTACCCGCAGCCGATGGAGCCTCGACAGCCGCAGTGGTCACCGAGCTCCGAGGTTTCCCACATGCGCCGATGACTTCTCGGAAGAGCCGACTATTGCCGCGGATGACCAGCAGATCGGGTCTTTGTCTCTACAGATTTCTCTCCCGCGTGGGCCGGCCGGTGTCGCGCTTTATTGGAGCGCCTTTTGGCTTTCTCTGTTTTGGATATTTGACACCGCCTTGCATTGATGTTAACTTTTCGGATTGTATACGCGTTCTCTTTTGAAATGTCGAAAGGAAATGTTATTTTTACATGTTTTTAGCGTTTGATGCTAATGCGATAATATGTAATAATAGATTTTATAGTAGAGTATCTACTCGAATATATATTTGCCTTTATGTTATGAGCTATTGTTTCTTATCTTCTGAACATGCATAATAAATAACTAACGTTGCCTGCCATTCATACGATTGGTAAAAAAACGAAGACGTAGTCGTGATCGCACTTCCATTACAGGCAAACGCTTCTCAACCGGGGTGGTCGCTGAATAACAACAATATATCTTCGTAAAAAATAATAAGTCTTCCTTTATCGCTTGCCAAAAGAGCGAAACTCAAATCTCGTTCTTTCTGGGAATAAGAGCGCGGATTAAAAAGTAGTTCTCGATTGAAGCGCGGAGCTGTGCGTTAAAAACTGATTCGTTAACGGTTCGCCCATCCAGCCACTTAGTCCTCGTGTTGTAAATTTATTGTGATATAAACATTCAAACACGCTTCTTGACAGCACAAAAAAACACGATTCCAAATATAACGCGCAACACATGTCCGGTCCTAATACATCTAGCCGCGACGCGAACCGTATAAATGTTTTTTTTTTTGTGATTCCCCGGAGGCGTGGGCGCCGGGCCCGCCGGGCCGCGGGGCGGAGGGGGGCACCGGGGGGCGGAGGGGGCGGAGGGGGGCCCCGGGGGGTGGTGGGGGGCCCCGGGGGGTGGTGGGGGGCCCGGGGGGTGGAGGGGGAGGGGGCAGTTGGCCGCGCCGCCCACGCCTCCGCGACATGTCACACCTAGCGAAGCCGGAGCCGAATAAACCTTCAAGCGATCTTCCGGCGATCGAGCTCGAAGGATGAACGCGGCCCGATTGTTCTATTCGACGAAATTTTACCGTGTCACGATTTATTTACGGAGCTGTTTGCGTTATGTGTTTTTAATAGTTTTTAAATGTCACATATACATTTTACTCGCTCGTACCTGAATTATTTATAATTGAAGCTTATTTATTCAACATTATGGAATACCATTTTAATATTTTAAATAAAACATTTTTATGATTTTTCAACATGTATTGGAAACCGGTTTATGTTGGCATTATTAAACAAAACACTATCGCAAAAGTATTTTTATTTTAATGTTAATTTGTGCTTGTATAATTGATTTTTTATATATACATTCAAAGATGATTTATTTTTAAAATAGTATAAAGATAAAAAAAATTGTGAATATCAATATGGAATTCAACCAAGTTATGTCAAAAATACTGAATATATAAAAAAAGATAATTTTATTATTGAATGACTTGATGATTAATCGACAGAATTATTCTAAGAGCTTATCTCTAACACAAATATCAAATAAGATTCGCTGTTTGTATGCAACAAACTAAATTCTATTATAGATAAAAGTATACTTATTTGGAAAAAAATATCGTAATGTTGAATTGTTTATTAAACAACTCAACTCAACAATAAAAAGTAACTCATTAGTTAAATGGCCACTTATTTTTCTAAGTTCTCTTCTTTTTATATTCCAAGGCTTTACTATTTTTCACAGGTGTTGAGAAATGTTAATAGAATGTGTTATGTAGAGACGATGCTAAAATTATTTCAAATAAACTCGCTATTTAGAACATCCTAAATTATTTTTAGAATTTATTATATGCTAGCAAAAACAGCGTTTCGATTCACATGTCAATGCGAAAAAAAGGTTCAAATCGATTAATTATAATTTAGCTCACAGCCTTGGGCAATGCATTTATACATTGCGCTGACATTTGAAAATCATCATATTGCGCTCATTTGCTAGCTACTGGTACAATTACTGTAACCGAATTCGAAATAAGTAACAAAACGCATCGGGTATATGTTGAAATAAAATACGATATTAATTATTTCTAAATTACAGCGATCGATTATAGCAACTTAATTATTTGAAGGCATGAATAAAAACTTAAAAGTAATTATAATAATCATATATCTATATAATAAACCTGCATGCATGGCTTCAACGGCATTAACCTGGCCTTGACCTCTTCAAGCACTCTTTACCTGCATCTGTCTCCTGAAGCCAAGTTTCAGTTGCGAATGCCTTTCTTCTTCATCATTCTGCGTCAGGTACATCCTACGTGACCTGCGGTTGCTCGGATTTCTTTTATTTTCAGATTTTATACACATGCTACTCGCAGATCCAAGTCCATTCTATCCGCGTACGCAATTTATTACGCCTTTGCTATTTCAACACTTCACACATATTTGATTGACGCACCACCATTTTTTTTTAATTCCTAAATAAAAAATATTTTTAGTGAAAAAATTACCACTGTTCCCAAAACTATTTTATTAGGAGGTATTTTTTTACTTTTTGAAACAACTGATAAAAAGGTTAAGAATTCCATGTATATGGTGCTAGCAAAATTGTGTGAAGATTAAAATTATTTTTAACTTGAGTTAGAAAATATAAAAAATATTAAACTACTTTAAATATATTACAGAAATACCCCGCTTTACGCGAGGGATACATTCCAGAAAAAATCGCGTTATGTGAAGTTCGTGTATATCGGGGTTTACGATTAAACATACATACATAGTCAAAAATTAATACAAACAAATACAAATCTTTTGAATCAATCACTTTAATTCGAAGAACACTTTATGCAGTATTACATGTTATTTTTACTGAAAATTACGTTTAGCGTTTCTTTTACGTTCTTGTAAAATACATTCATAGCACCCAACACTGTTTTTATTTGTTAAGAGAAGTCAAAGACTACATTATGTTCATACACATTCTTAAATAAAAAAATCGCGTAATGCATTTTAACGCGAATTTGAAATTCGTGTTATAGTGAAACCGCGCATAACGGGGTCTATATATATATATATTTTTTTTTTTTTTTATTTTTTTTTTTATTTTAATATTAGATTAATATTGCGTAGTCAATGATTTGATATTTTAAAGCAAGCCGAGCTTTTGAGACTGTAATGCACCGCCTCTGTCAATAAGACTTCAAAATGATATCATATATACATATATATATATTTTAATATTAGATTAATATTGGGTAGTCAATGGTTTGATATTTTAAAGCAAGCCGAGTTTTTGAGACTGTATTGCACCGCCTCTGCCAATAAGACTTCAAAATCATATCATATCTATATATATATATATATATATTTATATATATATATATATATTTATTAATATTAGATTATTATTGGGTAGTCAATGATTTGATATTTTAAAGCAAGCCAAGCTTTTGAGACTGTATTGCACCGCCTCTGCCAATAAGGCTTCAAAATCATATCATATCTATCTATCATATATATAATATTTTGAATAAAAATACTTGAGTGATTTTCCACATTTTTGTTTTTATTAGTGACCGGTTTCGCCAACCTTTCACGTTGGCATTATCAAACAGAGAGATAATGCCAACGTGAAAGGTTGGCGAAACCGGTCACTAATAAAAACAAAAATGTGGAAAATCACTCAAGTATTTTTATTCAAAATATTAAAATGGAATTCCACCAAGTACTCTCTGTCAAAAATATTGAATTTCTTATCATATATATATATATATTGGGTACATTGATATTGGGTAGTCAATGATTTGATATTTTAAAGCAAGCCGAGCTTTTGAGACTGTATTGCAGCACCGCCTCTGCCAATAAGGCTGGCGAAACCGGTCACTAATAAAAACAAAAATGTGGAAAATGACTCAAGTATTTTTATTCAAAATATTAAAATGGAATTCCACCAAGTACTCTCTGTCAAAAATATTGAATTTCTTATCATATATATATATATATATTGGGTACATTGATATTGGGTAGTCAATGATTTGATATTTTAAAGCAAGCCGAGCTTTTGAGACTGTATTGCAGCACCGCCTCTGCCAATAAGGTTGGCGAAACCGGTCACTAATAAAAACAAAAATGTGGAAAATCACTCAAGTATTTTTATTCAAAATATTAAAATGGAATTCCACCAAGTACTCTCTGTCAAAAATATTGAATTTCTTATCATATATATATATATATATTGGGTACATTGATATTGGGTAGTCAATGATTTGATATTTTAAAGCAAGCCGAGCTTTTGAGACTGTATTGCAGCACCGCCTCTGCCAATAAGGCTTCAAAATCATAACCTAGAAATATTTTCCGCGGTCGGTGTGCGAGATCCTGCGATGGGCGGTGTGAGATGTGAATCGGCGGGGATGCGGGGAGAGGGGAGGGGGCATTGTGTGTTGCCACCATAAATAATTATAATCCGCGCGGCCACACTCCCGCGGGGTGATGTACGGCGGGTCCGGGGACGCGCGGCGGAAATATTATCCGCGAGGACTGCCGAGGCTTCGATTAGATATGGCAACCTTTCGAGCAGCTGATTTAATGCGTTCTTGCTTGTGGCAACATTGATTTAAATAATTAATGAAACGACGCTGTGGTTTTTATCACGATAGATTATAATTTATTCTAAATATTCGTTTATAATAAAAACATAAAAATTTTGACAGATGCAGCAAACATATTTTATACACCAAGTCTTTTTGTGTATCTCTACTTTAAATGATTTCATGTTGTTCCGTATATTTTCTATCTCTAGTTAAATAAAAGTACGCAGTTAAAACTCATTATGCTGACTTATAGACATTGCAACGCTTTTCTGGTGTGTTGTGTTGAGTGTGTTAGTTTTTTTTTAACTAATGCTTTTATGGCAGAACAAAGTAACCCGTGGTTTAATGGCATCATAACTCGCATTAAATTTAATGAATTATATCTATATGATAGAGTGTTTTTTAACGTTTTTAAATCATACAATAAATACTATAAAAGTAAAGCAAATCTACTAGAACTTAAGAGGTATGCATACAGTATAAATCATTTAATGTTAAATGCGACCGTGTCTATGTTGATAAGTCTTCGGCATTCTTTTGGATGAAGTAATTTTTTTTTATGTGTATGAATATATAGAGTTAAGTGAGCTACACAGGCAGCGACACAACTTGACACATATTTGCTATTAGTCTAAAAAGCCTTTTTATTTTAGGAGTAAATAACACAAAACAGGACACTATGAGCAAATTACCATAACGCAGCGTATGCAAGTGTAATAGCAAGTGAACGATTAGGATGTAACAAGCAAGAATCAATTGATTAAAAAAGGCATTTAAAAGCATAGAACGCATAAGGAGTCGCATTTGAGAAGCTACCATTCGGTTGTCTGTTGTATTGCAACGCGTGTAGAAGGCTTTATGTATCTACTAAATCTCTCGAGGTTAACGTCCGACAATTAACAAGAACAAAACCGTTTCCGAATTTTCAAATAACAACAACACAAAATACCTTCGAGCCGACATACGCCGCGGCCACGTGACACTCGAGCCCGAATCTTATTTATGGTTTTGTCTATGGCGAGATTAATTAAGTATACCTGTCGGCGGTCGGCGAGTCGCCACCTCTAACGGCGGAATGCACGACCAGTCCGCAGCCTTCACCTTTCACATTAAAGCGCAGAAATCACACCGCCGAGCGTTTCAGAAAAGCCTTTTTTTGCAAAATAAAACTTTATTACAGACTGACCTGTCCAGTTATAAGCTTCGCGTAGAATGCAAAATCCGCTCTCTAGGTGTCAAATAACAATGTTTTGCAAGGATTTTTTTATTAGTGCTTGGCAATGAAGTTTTGGTTTTGTGTTGAGCTGATTGAAGTTTTCAACCCTCCTCGTGACCCCAAAACCAAATGTTTGAAAATATATTTAATGTTTGTAAATAAATATAGGGCTAAAAATACGTCCACCCAACAAACCTTATTACTAAATATTAAATGTACTTAATCATTATCAATATAAATTAGACATTTTTAAATGTCAAAATAGGTTTAGTACAAATTATTATTTACGACAGGATAAATATGTAAGAATTATCAAGCAGTTTTTCTTTTATATCGCTTGCCGACCTGACACATTTAGATCGAATTAGGATCGCAGAGATTTAGTCATATTGCCGTAAAGCTAAATCGATGAAATCGGCTATTACAAAACACACGTGGGTGTATTAACATCATGCCTGACTTAACTTTGGACACAGTCGAATTCGAAGGTATTGACCGCTAATGCTTTCGAACGGAATTCATGACGTGCTAACTCAATTTATGCTTAAAATATTAAAATCTATAGTCTTCAAATATAATATATGTAATAGCACTTTTTTGAAACGCTGGTACGAATAAAAATATTTAATAATATTTTCACAGTTATTACACAAGGAAGCAGAGTATTACGAGATAAGTCATCGATGGTTTTTACAATTTTCAAAATTAGCGACAAAGCCATTAAATTCCCTAATCTTCAGATAAATACGGCGGTTGTAATCAAATTAGTCAATGTTTTTGAATTCGCAGAGTATTTGAACTTTGAATTCCTGCTATAAGTCAATATCAATACGACACGGAACAGCGCTCTTCAATCTTAGAGAAACAACTCAGCTGCACATTATTCACTGCAGGATGAAGATCTCTATAACAAATAACGTTACTTAAAGCAAACAAAAGTAACCATATAAACTCGCTGTTTAGTTTATTTTATGTTTAAATTTATAAAACAAAAATTAATTAATGTAAATAATTCATTGAAAAAAATGTTAAGCGAATTCAAAAGAAAGCCAGTAATGAACATACTTAATTTCAATTCATCTTTAGGCATCCATCTCTTTATTTTTTACTTAAAAAAAGATATTGTGAGCATTCAAATCATAATTACAAATAAAGTGGGCTTATTTATATGATATTTTATTTAATCTACATATATCCAATAAAAATTTGCTTATAAAATCTGATATGAGATAGTAAATTAATGATTTTACTTAAACAAAAAATAAAAACAAACAAAACTTTATAAAAACCAATTAGAAAAAAATTGAATTTATTACTATATAAATGATTTATCTAAGTAGATTCAATTTCTTCAAAGTCTGTTCTTTTATTTCACATTTTACTCATAAAAAATAAAAAGTAGACATTCGTAACACAATGACGCAATTCAACATTTCTTGTTTCAGTCAAACCGTCATGATCGAAGTCATTCTATAAAAAAAATCCAATCAATTGTTGTATTAAACGCTACGCCACTGCTTCCCATAATGTTGTATTCATATAAATGTTCAAATGTATAAAATACTTATAGTAAATATAAACAAATGTCTGGTCGCCAGTCGGCAACAAGGAGACGGCCAGGAAACACGACTTATAAGTAATTTTTCTCAGAGCTTTCGTTCCTAGAAGTTAAGGATAAGCAACTTAATGGATCCATAAAACCGTGATATAATGGCGTTATAGCCGATTTTTTTTCTAGGGAAATCAAAAAATCAGACTGACGTACAGTTTTGACAAAATCTATTAACATTTGTATGATACTATCGATTTTGAGAAAAAAACGTTTGAGTATCTGTGCTATAGCGCGTGTTTACCCTACGTATTCTACCATCGAGAATGAATAGCTATAAAGGTATATATCAGAATAAGGCTTTGGTTTTTTGTGTGTTTGTATAACATTCGTCGTACAGCAAAAAAAATTGTTTTCATGATTTGAAACGTAAATATACGAACATTGCTTCAAACGGCCTGTTGTTTCAATTCGATTAATTTTACTACTGGTGATTGCTTATTTACAATTTAATAAAAACTGATTTATACTAAACGACTAAACTCATATAAATAAAATTATAACTCATATAATATATATTTTTTTGTTTTTCTTAATAATTATTTAATTTTTCCTAATAAAAAATAACAAAAGGTAAAATTCTTAGAGATAGCGCCAAATATAAATAATATATGTTCATGGGTATTTTAAGTAAATTGGATTTTTTAAATTTAAAAATATTTCAGGTAAATCTTTATTATAAACGAAAAAAATTTGGCTATCGTTTTACTTTATCAGATATGGCGAGTATTTATATTTTTAAATAATATATCGTGAAAAGTAAAATGTAGACACGGGTAAAAATAATCACCACATTAGTTTATAAATAAATAATAAAAAAAATACAGGATCCAACAAAGATGTTAATTTAATTAAATATATTTTTCAAAATTACGAAATATGCTAAGAATGATATCTTATGTAATAGCTATTATTTCTCTGAATTCATCTTTAAAGTTCTATGAAATATAAAGATACTATAACCGGTTTTATTCTGATGTTATTCTAATTATGATCGTTTACATTTAATTTTGTGTTCATTCTCTCATTTTGCTTTTTTCAATACTTAATTCGTGGGGACAAATTTTTAAAATATTGTGTATCTAAAAAAAAAAGATTCAAAAATTTATTCATGTTCATTTCAAACTCAGTATGGTTTTGAGTAAATATTTTCTGTACATAAAATTCATTTAAACTAATCTCTATCGTTTCAAGCTTTAAAAAATACATTTATAATACTTTAAAAAGAACACTTCCACCTGTACCTGTTTATTGAACCCAATTAACAGGAAAATATATTAGATTAAAAACCTAACTAATCATAAAATCTTTTTTCCTCAGATTACAGATTATTTACCATGTTCATAGATTTTAATTATTGGTGACAGGTTTCGTTTAACACTTATATATATTTTAATAAAAAAAACGTAGTTATTTTCGTTTTCACACTTAACCAAGTCGCAGATGAAATTAAATGTTGAAAAAAACTACGCCAACAAATAATGAGGCTAAATAAACACTGGCTAAATATATATTATATTATTAATATAATTTGATTGTGCCGCTTGTACTTTAATGCCGTAGCTCAATCAGTAAAAGCACAGGCCGCAATAATCGCGAAGGTGTAGATTCACATCCCACCAGTGTCAGTTTTCTTGTCGTTTCTTGTGTCAATTGATTACTAAGCGCACTACACACGTAGCAAAACTACGGACAACCGACTAACAATTTTTGCATTTTGCAATTTGCTGTTCGGTTGTCGGTTGAGTTGCTACGTCTGTAGTGCATTTAAATAATAACATCAATGTATATTAGTTTTGTTTAATTTAAAAATAATCAGTTTGTCTAGAATGAAATACACAATCGTGACGCCGCTTCTTCCTTCGGTTATCTTATTTCAGAGACATTGTAGTTGATGCTAGATTTACATTTCAGATAACATTCTCGTCTCACCGTCCCATCAAGTGGCTGAGGCTAATTAAAAATAAAAAGTTCCGAGTGAGTGTGTGAGCGGGTGAGTGAGTGTGTGAGCGAGTGAGTGAGTGTGTGAGCGAGTGTGTGGGCAGAGCGCGGGGACTTCCTCGGCTCTCGGCCGCTCCGAGAGCTGGAGGAGCCGTGACCGGACAAGTAGAGGCTCGGGTCTCCGAAATGACATGACATGTGACGCGTCCTGAGGCCTGAAACGAATCGATGACATTTTTTACAGTTAATAACGATGTCAAAACCCGAAGCTTAGAGCACTTCAGATCTAAAGCTTATGCAGGGATTTGATTTGACAAGATCATAAAAGATACGTATATTCTTAAAAAAACGTTTTTTTTAAAATAAATATGAAAAAAAAAATTAATAGAAATATTATATTATATATTTGTAAAACACGTTTTAGTTAGTAAGTCTTATGTTTCTCTCATCATAGGAGGTTAGTGACTATTTCATAACAATCTGGACAATATTATTAGTTCGGCTGTACCTCCGATTTCCAGCCACTAAACAATGAATGTATAAAAACCCGGGGACTATGTTCCACTTAGAAACCCATGAATACTGGCCCAGCATGTGAAGTGAATGAAACAATGAATATAAAACAAATATCAAAATCTGTTTGTAACTTCATATTTTTTCTATATTAAAATAAGCAAGTATGGGTTTGAAATATTTCTAAGGAGATGATTCATTATATGCTCCTAAGGAAATGATACATCATATATATGAGTGACCGGATAGAAAAACAACAGTATTGGGCTTTGAATATCCAGCCAATCTCTCATGGGACTGCATTATAAGGCGGAGCTGCGCTTGCTTCGAGTATAATATGTTTTGTTCCCAAGTCGTTTAGCATTGTGCCGCTGTACGCAGCACGCTAATTGTATCTCAAAGCATTTGTATTCTGATTCACTCGCTTATGTAATCTTTAAATGTTGATTTAACGCGGCATTCGTGTTTTTATTCGGTAGTCTAATACTTCCTATTTAAGTCGCAATTTAAATTGACTTAAAGTATTATTTATAAAACTCTATTCATAACTTTTTACGCGTACACAAACTCGGCACAAAAAATATCACAAGAAGCGCACGAGAACTTTGGCAGGCCAATATAAGAACTATTATGTTGCCGGTGTGAATTCTAAAAGAAAACACACGGAATCGAGGAAATCACAAATGAAATCAAACGTGTCAATTGACGGAGCGAGAAAGACGGACGAGCGTATGTGAACAATACAAAGCTTTTTATTTTTTTAAGTAATGTTTGCTTTAGAGCCGAAAACCAACTTTCGAAAATCTCTGTAAATGAATACTGAAAAAAAACATACTAACTGAAGAATCCTAAACTAACACTGATACGAAAACCAAAACCAGAGGAAGCAAGGAAGCGTCAGGGGAACGTATTGACACAGTCATAAAGAATCTTGTTTGCTCGTCATGGCTATCTAAGCCTACCACCTTTCTTAGCATTTTATCTAATAAATATCTTATAAGTTCTATATTTATTTTGGAAATTAACAAATTGCATGTTAAGTTTGCTGAATATAATAATGTGCTTTTTTTTTTTTCAAAAAAGTAAAATAATCGAAGATAGATAAATAGATACTCATAACCGCAACAAAATACCCGATCCCATTTGCTTTAACTTTTTTAAAGTATTAAAAATGGTTCATTCTGATGCTTAGAATTGTTACATAATTAAATTTTATTTTTACATATAAATATTCAATACTCGTAAATTAAGGACTCATAACTTATGAGCAAAATTTAAAATTGCTTTTTTTGCAGCACCATTATGTGATGAAATTCTAAAGCATAATGTAAATAAAAATCCCCAAAAAAAGTTCGATTTATCAACACAAGTTACCATTCGTTGAGTTTTTGCGAAGTGCATCATTAGGAGGTCAACATTCTGAAATCTTGCCGTACCTCGAGTGTGGTTGGCATATTTATGCACAAATAAGCATACGAAACGAATTCTGACAGATTGGAAATAAGCAAAAATGTTATTTTGGACGCGGTACTGTCAAATAAACACAGTTAATAAAAAAACGAATGTGTAACACATTCCAAAAATATGATTTAATACGATTTTGTTAAATTATATTATTTCTCTACCAACAGAATTCCTCCTAGGTAAGTTAATGCAGAATTCTGGCTGGAGAAACAATTTGTCTCTAGCAAGCCAACCAGAAGCACGAACATATATATTTAGCATACAATTTCAAATTACATTATTTATTTACTCACTCTACTGTATGATAAGACCGATCTATTCCGTACGTAAACCGCACTCGACTACGTAAGTGAACCGCACTCTACTCCGTGAAAGTGATGTACACTACATCGTACGTGGATCGTACTCTATTACATGCGTGAACTATACTCTAAAATGTACACAAATTCCAGTGTGCTGCGTAAGTGAATAGCACTCTACTGCATGTGCCGTACACGTCATACGTGAACCGCTCTCTACTACTGTTTGGACCACACTCCAATACATACTTGAACCACAATTTATAATATTCTGGACATCACTTTACTGCATGTGCGTACCGCACAATATATCGTACGCGGACCACACTCTTCTACATGTTTGGGCCGCACTCCAATACATGCTTGGAGCACACTCTGCAGCATACGCAGACCGCAGTCTCCTGTCGGATAGCAGCACTGACAGACTCGCGCGTCCCCAGCCACTTCCGAAGAGCTGTCCCCATATCGGGAGCAGCTTTTTGATCCGCTTAAGGACGTCAGGACCGGTCCGCAGTTTTTACTCTGCGAAGCCGCTCGACAGCCTGCAAACACGTTAATGGAAGCTCAACCTCAGATGGAGACCGAAGCCAAAAGCTGACGGCAGCCGCACCCGAGATGCGACTGGAGACTTCATTGTATTAAGTCTCTTTACAATTAAAATTCGAAACCTATACTGCGTTTTTAAAACAAAAATTATTAGCCAAGAACCTAAAAAAATATTATATTTTTAATTGTGAGCAGGTTTGTCGTTCAAGGACCTTTGGAGTCTTTAAACAACTCAGATCATTCACTCTTTTGACGTTTAAATATAGAGTATCACAAAAAAACTAATATGTTGAAGATATAATGGTCTTTGTAATGGTATTCAATACCAGTTTCATTTTGTTCTAAATGTTAAAGAAGCTAATATTTCAACTTTCAGTAGTATCTGAATATGTTTATTTTTATGAATATCTTAACTAATTCATTTATCTTTTTTATTGTCAATGTGTAGAAATCTTCAATTTAAAATTAAAATAACTGAGAAATATACTCATTTCTCATATACTGGTATAAAAAAAACATAAACTTAAAATACGTGATTTATAATCAGATACTATATTAAATATTAACATACAGATTTAATAGCAATTCTACGAAAAACAATGCGGCTGATGGCTATTTTTTAACATTGTTCTGTTGCAAACTTCACAGAAGATTGATATTGGTTATCAAATTCAAAACGAGCTTAAAATACGAGTTAGCAGACACGTTATAATTACAGCGCTATAAAAACTCTCGAATGCGTGCATGGGGGCTCACTCAATCACCGTGAAAAAAAAACCCTCAGCTTCTCGAACGTTCCTCGCAGTGAAAAAATGATTGCTGACGTAACGTCCGTCGAGTCTAATGAAGGAGACAAAAAGTACGCCTTTAGAGCCAGTTATGGCTGATATAGAATTCATACCGTAAACTCTTGGAGCCACTCGTTGGATATAATATAAACCCCCCAACCATCTATTCTCCAAATGCCTCTCCTCATTGCAGGTTGGTGAGCATTGTACTGAACATATATTTATCCTGAGCTAGTCTTACTATTTTTGCTGTACTCCCGGCTTCCAGTCAATGGCGTAAATTCTTAATAACCGTATAAACTCTTAAATAAACGCGCATTAACGGGTGGTTCTATATATAAAGCACTTTCATGATACCATAATTGTTATCAAAGATTCAATATTATCTTAAATACAGACAAATTAAATTACATATATATTATATAAATATTTCACCAATGGAATATTACTTGAAATACGTTGCCGCAGGCGAAAATTTCATTTAAAAATAACAATGCCATAAAATGATATATTTATCAATATAAAACAAATAATCACTCGATAAGTAAATAACAATGCCATAAAATGATATATTTATCGATATAAAATAAATAATCACTCGATAAGTACATTAACTTCAGTTATTTACAGTGAAATAAAAATATACGAAAGCATTTTTTTGTTGAATATACATAAAGTAAACCTAATATATTTCACAAATTTAGAGATAATTGAAAATATCATTTCAAGTATCTGTTATCATATTTTTGAGAAAAATACCTGAATATTTTTGAATAAAATACTTGAGTGATTTTACACATGTTCGTTTTTATTTGTGACCGGTTTCGCCAACCTTTCGCGTTGGCACTATCAAACAGAGTTTGATAATGCCAACGCCTCTGTTTGATAATGCTAACGTGTCAAAAATATTAAATTCCTGTCTGTTATCAATTATAACTAATTTACGCATTCAGTCGTTAAATTATACTCAACATATAAGTCATGATGCGTCGATTTTGATAGCGTCTCTTTATTTTGGGTGCTTTTTTTTTTTTTTTGAGTTTTGCCCAAGTAAACAGCGCGACGTGGAAGGCTATTGGCTATTGGCAAGTCGAGTTGTGGCGCGCGTGTGTGGGGGCCTCAGCGCTCGAGCAGCCCGCACGCCGCTGGTGAAAAACAATGGTTGCGACTTTCGCGTCATCTCCTCGTCGTTATTATAATACGAGGGCAGTGGCGGCGGCGCGTGACCTTGGCGGTCCAAGGTGAGTCCACACCTGTGCGGGTGCCAGCGCCCGCGCGCTTCTCGCGTCTACGCGCGGGGACGCTTCCTCCGCGCGGAGCCGGCCGATTAAATCTCTAGAATCGTGAAGTATTAATATAATCTACAGCCTTAAAAAAAAATAAGATTTACAGCCTCGATAGGACCTGCCTCCAGCACGACAAATACACCTTTGTATATTATAAAACTCGACTGAAATCTTGCTGCTTTATAGCATTTACATTTAAATTATCTTTGGATGCTATGTGTTTGCTCAAAAAATCAATTAAAAATATTAATAAAATTAAATGCGATGATTTAGGTATTCTGCTTAAAGTGCTCTGCTATCCAACGATGTTCGTCGGATTTTGAATCAAGACAACAACTATTAAACTTAACTTTGAGTGTTTTATTTGTCTTAAGTATATATTATTGTGTAAACGTTTTGGTAGAAGGATTTGTTGCATTATGAATTTATAATTTTCAAGTATGATTGGCGTGCCTGATTTCTTTCATTGATTGTTCACTGCTGCGATTTTAATTACAGGTGTTTTAATTTCTTTAGTAAATACATAGTTGGGAGCAAAGTCTGCATTTTTTACAGACTACAAACATATGTAATTAGTCAGTTTTTTTTTTGACAGATTTGTATTGACAAATACAATATCAGTATTAATAGTTTTTTCACAAAACTCACACAGATCAGCTCCCCGTCGATAACCGAAAGAAATCATTTCCGACATCTACTTTTTTTTAGTTTCTGAGAGTTAAACACGCTGATTTTTATGTTGTTCCTTAGCGTAGAATGCAAGAGAACTCTAAAATAAACTAAATATTAATTCGTTTTATCTCAAAAATAAAGGCTGCATAAATGATCACAAGCGTAAAAAAAATATTTAATTTTAGGCTCAACTAATATATACCTTATAAATAATGCATAAATGTATGATATACTATTTGATTTATGCGACGTAAACTTATGAGTGACATTAATTGTGTGTTTTTTTTTTTTTTATCTTAATTTTATTCAGATTCCCCGCTGCCTCGAAATCCATGGCTGCTTCGGACTTAATCCGAAGATAGAGAAAGGGCCATCTCGCGAGGCATTGCCGGCCTCTCGTGGCCATGAAACCTGGAGATATTTCAACGCACCTGTGAAGCGCCTCGGACTCACAGCCAGAGTTCGACACCATCTCGGGTGTTTGTGTTTGTTTAACGAAATTGAATATGCAATTTGAAAGACTGGAGAAAATAAATATGTGCATTGTTTATAATAAATAATAACAATGATTCACATAGTGTATTTTTAAAAATTATAATACTGAACAGATATGAAATTTAATTGTATAATGCCAACACAATTTGCCGGCCACATACGCAGTCACGCAATAAGCAACTAATCTGCAATTAGCCAAAGTGACCCTTTATTTTGGGTGTTTTTTTGTGGCTAAGCCTTAATAGAAGGGGTAACAGCGAGTTAATTGTAAAAAACGAATATCTAAATCAGGGAATTTTAATCAAGAATAAATTGACTAACCATTACGCCAATATGATAAACAGTAACATTGAATTGAAATATTGTAAAAAATGAATTAAATTAAAAAAGAATTTTTTTTACGTAGTAACGAGTATAATTAATTAATGACAAGATTCTAAATATTCGATTTTAATCGAAATCATTAAAAATTCTTTTGTTGATAATGTAGGCATCTTAAAGCAACTAATTAAATAATAAACTCAAAGCGTTAATCATTTTATTACAAACTAAACAAAAATAAAAAAAACAGATATTATGTCAGCATTATAATTGATCAAATAAATAATCTGAAATTAACACATTTTTTTTTCATTAGATATTAAAACTATGACAACATACCACTTAAAATTTTATTAATTATATGGTAATAATATATTTCATAGTATGTATAAATCAGTCAAGCATTTACTCGTAAATGCATGGCATTTTTGAGCCCATAACATAAATCTATAAAACTAAAAGCTTTTTTAAAATGAAGCCATCAAATTATAAGTAATAAAATTAAACTAAATAATTTATACGGCACTTCAACAAAAAAACTCGCAAAATTATTGCAAATACAAGGAGAAAATCGCGGGGGAAAAAATCGTAAATAAATTAATTTTATTTATTTTATATATTGTTGGGTTTGGTTAAATTTAAAAATAAATCAAATTGATCGTTATTCTTTAAAATTAAAAAAAAGTACTTTTGACACAATATTATTACAAATAAATACAATATTACAAATAAATAATTATAAAAGTATTTATTAAAAAGTTCCATGCTTTTAGCATTGCAAATAGTAAATAGTCTGTTTACTTAGAATTGCTATGTATAACTGAATTTACAAAATCTATGTCAAGCTTCAAAGGTCTCAACTACCAGACCAACAAGCCAATTAATTGCATACCTAAGAATTTTTTCAGTAATTGAAAAATCTAATAAAATTGATGTATGTTATAAAAGTATTCGTTAAATTGAGGTGGGTATATTCTTTCGAGTAAGTAACCCAAAACCATTCACATTAAAGCATTTTAATTACTACTGGCTGGTTTATGACGAACATTAATTGATCCACCGAATCGTCGCACCTGGGGCTCCCGCAGACTTATCTGGGACCCACGATCACGAACCGCATTGTAATAAGCCAGTGACGTGGCTCGTGCATATACTCTGAAGGCTTATTTAAAAAATTGCATGAAATATTGATAACACCATGACCGATGTGCAATATCAGAATGGAAAATAAATATTTCCATTTTTATTTATCTGCGCATATAAAATATATTCTTTTCCTACATAATATTATTATAAAGATCCACATCTCACATTTTCAAATATAAATATGTATTTAAATTAAATTGCCCCCTGTATAGTATTTTCAGGTAAATTTAAAATTATTTCAGCAAGCGAAGGTACATAAAAAAGAATCTTCTAAAAATAGCAACAAACCTAAATAATGCATAAAAAGAGATACGTAGCTAGTAATAAGTTTGCTTGTGGGTTACGGCACGCATTGTACTAAACTGCACACTACGCCACTGCAGAGCACATGCCTAGTTAGGGCACTCGTATATAATAACCGGTGCACTCCAACGCCGAATCGAAATATTTCGAATCGATTAGAAAGTTAAGGAGCACTATAAATGTTCCGATAATTGCCCGGACTAAAGTGGCTTGCCTCGAGTGATCTAACTCTCTTAACTGAAAGTTTACGCATAATCCTAGAAAACTACTAAATGACAACGTAACAATAATTTACAACTGACTTAGTATGGAGTTATTTTTGTATGAAGTAAATTACTTTTTTTATGGGGCATTCTAAACCTTCCTCTACAGGTGCCTTTAAACGACTGCCAATAAAACGACAAAGTATTTATAGCGTGCAGCTCTTTCGTCTTACTATTACACGACATTTATCGACTTATCATCTTCTGAGATTCTGAAGAAGTCTTTTTATAGGAAAAGTAAAAATGTTTGTAATCTCCTAGCTATTAGGGTATGTGAAGTATTACAAATTAAACTAAGAAATATGTGGTTGTTCTTACCTTTGTATTCCGATGACTTGTCCCATGTCGTCCATCCCCATGTGGTCAGCCAGCACGAGCACGGTGGGTCCGGGCTGGCCGCCGTGCTGCACGACGACGGACACGTCCAGGGGCGAGCCCAGTCCGCCGGCGTGCCCGCTGATCATCTCCACGCGCTTCTGGTCCGGGGTGGTGGTGTATATCACTGTCTGCTTGCCATCCTCGTAAATCAAATCGATGGGAGTCTTCTCGTCGATGGACCCCATGTCCTGGTCGTACATGTCTCCGGGAAGGCCGCCTGACTTCTCGCCATCGTACGCGAGCATGTCTCCCGGAGAGTGCTGGTACATGATGGTGCCCTTGTCGCTGGAGTACATCTCAGCCGGGATGTTTTTGTCAGCGTAGATGACTTCCTGAGGGTATCCATCGTTGGAGTCCATCTCCACTTTATGGCAGTAGGAGAAGTCGTGCACGGGCACCGGCGTCATCGTGGCCAGCACCGGGCGGGGACTCGGGGGGGAGTCCGGAGACCGGTCCTCCGTCTCGTCTCTGTCTGACCCGCTCACGAGCGAAGCCATTTTTTTCTTGAAGCGAATAATTTTCAGGGTTTCCTTGAGCTCCCTTGTGTCACAGGTCCCGCGTCCTCTATGGCTGGTAGGCTGTGGCTACCGCGTATTATGGCACTTCGTTGCAGTCTGGGTAACCACTAACTGATTGACATCATCTGGTGTCGCACTCTATTGCCGCATGGCTTAGAACCTAAAAAAAAAATACATTTTGAATCTTTGATACTAAAACACATATTGTCTACAGCTAAGCAATAATAAAAACTGCGTTTTCCATAATAAGAATAATATAATGCAAAGTTATTTTTTAAATTTTTACTTCGAATATACCAGATTTTAGTCATAGTATATTCTATATTATTATTCTTAGGCCGTTAGATTTATCTTTACTCACATCCTTGTCTGTCTAGCATAAATTTTCTAAAATAGCAAAGTTTTTGTTCATTTTCAACAGACGTGTGTTATTTACAACGAATTGATGGTGTTAAATTTTACGACACTGTGCGAGCTGAGTGGTCATCGTATAAAAAAGCATTATGATCGAGGTAAGATAATACAAAACGTAATGTTGTTTCTTCAAATTCTTAAAATAATAAAAATAAATACGTTAAAAAATATATAATTACAATCTTTCAATATATTTTAAATGTTTTTTTTATGTCCTGTTTCTACAATATAATTCATGATTGGTTAAACCAAAATAAATATCAGTAAGCAGAGTGCGGCAACAATAACTTTTAATCTTTACCGTATTGTTGAGTAGAAAAAAAATGTTTAATTTATTTGTAAAATGCAATTTGTAGATATAACAGCTAATTATTTTTAAAAAATGCAAAGTAATTAGGCAAGTTTTCGCTATCAGATATAAAGGCATAATTTTCTAGATGCAACGGTTGATACCGCTCGGGTAGTATGAAATCAAAATGGATTCCTGTAACTTTCCATTAATAAGCATGCGTCGAGGCAGTACCTCTGTAAGTGTAGTGAGCACACTGATAATGCAGAACAAGTCTTCAACTCTCCTATGAAAGGCGAACAGAATTGCCACTTAGCAAGGGTTACCGTATATCAGAGCTTGTAGTCTGTATAAATCAACATTGCTTATAAATAATACAGCAATAAAATTAGCAAAACATCTTGAAACGATTATTTGAAGATGAGTAACGATGACACTTTACGTATATTACCCTAACAAATTTATCATAGTATTTTTTCAATGCGCTAAAAATTATAAAATACAAAGTATATTTAATTTCGTATATCTATATTTGTATACATGTATATATATATATAAACCATAAACTTGAAAGTATTCATAGAAAACTAATAATTTCAAATAAAAATCAAAAGTTAACTAACACTTACTGCCGTTGTCTAGGTATTAAATCTGACGCCATTTAAACAGAAAAAATAGTTTTATTTTAATTCTATATAATTATTAAGTTCTTTTACGGAGGATTAATTTGAGCTTGCCATTGTGAGGGTATAAATTCAAACAACGTCTCTCAGCCCAATCGGTGATTTAGGTCTAAAACAATAATTTGATTTTAAAAAAATGTTTGATTCTACCTGTATTTTATTTTATACTTATTTTTCAGCTATTTTACTGAGGATTTATTTTGATTTGGAGGCTGTATACGACAGCCCTGCTCCGATACCCCTGACAGTAAACGCGGCCGACAGCGCGGCGCTAATCTATCGATTTTCTCGCGTTTATTTATTTGGCGTATGCAATGACTGGTGACTTGGGAATTTCAACCGACAAATCCATTAGACACGCGCTGAGTATACTCGGTTTTTTGCAAAAATAAAGTCATGATTTAGGGCTGCGAGACATGCGTTGGTGCAGGTCAAAAATCAGAATAAAACAGAACCGAAAAGAACACCAATGCCTTTATAAAAAAACTAAAGTAAACTAATAAATTTTTATATAATAAAAAAACGTTAGAAAAGATTAATAATATATATGCTTTTTAAGTGACTTGTTTTTTACGCACAAAATGTTGTATTTCACGTTGTTATGACGTAACAACACTATTTATATTGATTAATTTCTCATTCAACATTCGGCAATATATTTTCAAGTTCAGTGTCAAGGCAAAGCCATAGTAAGTTGTGTTTATGAAAAAAATGTTACCGGTTCTTCTTTTTAAATATTAATTAATATCTTCCAGTTTTTTTGGAATTATAAAAACGATTTGGAAAGGATAGTTTGGGAAATTAGATCTATGGCGTTTAACAATATTTACATATATATATATGGTGTAAAACAATCGTTGTGCTTTAAAGAAAATTTAAAAAAAATGTTTTTTTGAGCACACGAGACATGTAACAATTTAAGCTGGCTACACACGTAGCAGCACAACTTACAACCAACCGGTAATTAGTCGATAACTTCCTGTTTCGCGTTGCTTACTTAGGCAAAACGACAGTAATTACAATTGAAAGTCAATTGTCGCAGAGCTACAGACAGCGGTCATGACACAATGGACAACAAAGTAGTGACTAGTCTTAGGCAAACCATACAAAACACCAAAAATGAGATATTGGTTAATGACAAATCGGTCTTCAGCTATGTCGCAGAGCTGCTTATAAACGTTGCAACAGCCGATTTGCAACTAGCCAATAGCGTCCCTATATGTTGAATGTTTTTGCCTAAGTAAATGACGTTATTGGCTGACTGCAAATCGTTTGCTCGATTTGTTGCGAAGTGTGTCGAGTAGGCTTTTAAGCAAAACCACACGAAACCCCCAAAATAAGACCGCTTTTGCGCTAATTACAAATCGTTTGTGAGTTGTATCGCAGCGCGTATAGGCACACTAAGTGCATGCATCTCCGACAGCGGTCATGATACAACAGACAACAAAGTAGTGACAAATCTTAGGCAAACCATACAAAACACCAAAAATGAGATATTGGTTAATGACAAATCGGTCTTCAGCTATGTCGCAGAGCTGCGTATAAACGTTGCGACAACCGATTTGCAACTAGCCAATAGCGTCCCTATAAGTAAATGACGTTATTGGCTGACTGCAAGTCGTTTGCTCGATTTGTTGCGAAGTGTGTCGAGGAGGCTTTTAACCAAAAACACGCGAAACCCTCAAAATAAGACCGCTTTTGCACTAATTACAAATCGTTTGTAAGTTGTGTCGCAGCGCGTGTAAGCACACTAAGTGCGTGCGTCTCCGACAGCGGTCATGACACAACGGACAACAAAGTAATAACTAGTCTTAGGCAAACCATACAAAACCCAAAAATGAGATATTAGTTAATGACAAATCGGTCTTCAATTGTATCGCAGAGCTGCGTATAAACGTTGCGACAACCGATTTGCAACTAGCTTATATCTTGAATGTTTTTGCCTAAGTAAATGATGTTATTGGTTGACTGCAAATCGGTTGCAAGATTTGCTGCAACGTGTGTAGAGAAGGCTTTTAAGCAAAAACACACGAAACCCCCAAAATAAGACCGCTTTCGCGCTAATTACAAATCGTTTGTGAGTTGTGTCGCAGCGCGTGTAGGCACACTAAGTGCGTGCGTCTCCGTACGCGCTTAATGCCAATGCCGCGAGCAATCTCGGCCATCTGGCTGCCTAACCCGCGAGAGCCAAGGTCACGGCGCGGGGAGGCCGCCCGGGCACGCGCCGCGAAAGCGTCATCCTCCGCAACAAAAGAAACGAGTTCAGAGATCCCAAACGGGAATATCAAAACTGGTGTTATTTCATAGGCCAGCCGGCCGCGCGGAAGGCAAACGTGATTTACTTGTTTTTGTCTGCAGTCATGCTCCAGCGGCCTGGCGCCACGGCGTCTCCGCGGCCCCGGTTCCCAGGATTGTGATGGAGACGGCCGCTTCCGGCACTCTTATGAATATACTCCATTGTTGTTTTTTTTGTTTTTTATTACTTAACACGCTTTACCTTGCTTTTTTGTTGTTATTTTTATTGAATCACGCTAAGAATTGTACACACTGTCTTGACTACTTATTTGTAATTGGTCACATCAGTGTTACGACTCAGCGTACAACGCATTAAACCAATTGATGATGCTCGAAATGTTAAAGAAAATATCTCAGTATTTTTATAATATAAATAATACGTTTTATAAAATTTCAGCGAAGTTTCAGTGAGTATTGAAATCGGAGCAGATGCAAGCTCTTAGTAGGCTAACGCGGGCGAGGCCCCATTGAGAGAGATTCGGCGGAGCCGGGCTGCATCCGAGTCGACAGGTTCAGAAGAAAACAGGTTGGCAACCGTGCGTGCTTGTGAATGAATCAAATCAAACGTAAATAACCTGCTTTTGTTTGTAGTCGAGCACATTTGCCTAAGGCGAGCTAGCGTCTCGCTTGACAAGGGTTTCCCGGGACCGCGGTCAATATTCAGGTTTCTCGTGATTCATGGAAAAAACAGCTATCCGCACCGGTTGGGCCAGCCGAGCCCCGGGAACGAAACGGAGTGGGCTGTATACCAACAATAGATTTTATATAAAAATTATCTCAATACATATTATAAGTGTGCAATAAATATTATATACGTACTAAAATAATCATACCCCAGACTGACAAAGCTGTTACTTAAATAAAAACATACGTAGCAATTTATTTATAAATATATCTTTGCCCTCAAACTTCACACTTCATATTTTAAAAAGCATCACAGAGCTTAAAAGCAAAGGTGTAATTTAACTACTGACTAGACTGATTACTTATTTCACCTGTAAATCACACCTGCTTCGCTTTGATCGAAAATTATAATTCTTATTAGTAAGAATACTAAGAGGACGTATGCAACGAAGATGTTTTCATGCAAAAGCTCCAAATTACTAAAAAAAAAAAAAAAAGCAATGCTATACGTGTTAATAGATTCATTATGTATGCGATATAAAGTAGGTATACAATATTAGCACAAAAAATATACATCAGAACATTGCATGGTTACGACGTTGAATTTGCTTTCAATTGTTAAATAGTATCATTGATACAAGTAGTAGAAACAATCACATACAATTACTTTAATATAAGTTGGTACACTAATAATATTATTGTAGCGCACAGGTGTTTAATCACGTGAAGCACCTTTGAAAAGCCCTAACGGTAAGTTGAGTTTTACTAACGTTTTTTTCATGAATTGTAGCAAGAAAGGCCGCAGCCGTAGTACTCGGCCCGTCTCTTCATGGATTCGTCGCGCTTCTTCAACCGGTTACGGAGCACACGCCCGGGAGACGAGACATGCCGGACCACAAAGATACCAACAAACACGAAAATCTGATTGACTAGGAGATTACGAACATTTTTTGAGAGTACTTTCGCCTTTCGAGAGCTTTTATACACTTTCTGATAGTCCAAAAGAGCTCTCAAAAGCAAAATTACTCACATATAAAAATCAGGCTGTCATGGATGAAATTAATTTTGTATCTCCATGCTTTAGGATATATTTTGAAGCACATATAATACAGTGTTGATATCTATAGTTAGTGCTTTTTTATACATATAAATTTATAATAATATGAATTCGTGCACCGCAAGTGCCCTGTATGCCTGGTTTTCTATTTCTATTCAGCTACTTAAAATATTTACAAGTGACAATGGAATCTCATTTTCACATCCAAATGCAAAAGTTTGAAACGCTTCATATCCTATAAATGAAGTGTAAAATTACAAGTGTATCTGCCGGGTCCAGGTTTGTGATAATTCTACTTGAATATTGCCGTTTAAAAGTATTTATTGTAAAGAATAAAATTATTTAAATTTGAGTCGATTACTTAAGAATATGTAAGAAAAACAGTGGATGATACAATTTTGAAGTATTTTTAATAATTTTTTACTTATATTTTATTAGAAATAAAATAAAGTTAGAAAATATTATAAGGTTATAAGTCAATTGTATGTGATAAATAATATGACAAATCTAAACATCACTTTTAAAATAATAGACAGTTACAGCAGTGCGTATAATTTAAAATAAAGTGGATAGATTTAAATCCTTTTAATGCTTTATAATTTACACAAATTATAGTGTTAAAATATTCGCTTTGCGCTTGGCATATAGTTTTGCATGAAAAATTGGTTGATTAGTTAGGCGCCGGCGCCTCTCGGTCTTCAGGGGGTTCCCCGAGAATCCAATAACTCGAGCTCTTCCGGTAGTTGGTCTGAGGAATTACACGCCTCTTTCAACTTCGTTCCGCTCCAGTAATGCTGCATAAAGCAGTCCAAAAAGAACCTCTTAAGATTGGCGGGGCGAAAAACCTGTTCTGAAATAAATTCTTTCCGTGGAATTTTTTTTTTCAAATAATCAAATCTATGAAAAAATTAAATGATCAATAAAATAACATACAGCAGCTGATCGTCTAAGAAAAAAATCCAAGGAAAAGGAGAATATTAAAGTGGTTGCGGAATATGCGCCAGTGGCTGGAAGTCGGGAGTACAGTCAAATCAGTAAAACTGGTTTATATAAAAACGAAATATAAATATATCCTTTTTTCCCCCTGAATAGAAGTGTATTTATTTACATCCACTTAAAAATCATTTGTCGTAATGGTGATATAAGACACATATCTCCAAGTTAGGAATCGATTGTGTTAGCCGCAGAGCCAAGCCAATGGACTCACCTCGAGTAATCGATTAGTTTTAATACCCAAAAAAATATTAAGACGCGATATATTTTACATTAGCGTACTAATAATATTATGAGTGATCAATTTTGGTGAGTTTCCATAAAAAAAGTTAAAACTTTACTGAACATTTCATGTGTGATATATTCAGAGTCTATATTCGGCGACAAAACTTATTAAGTATTTCTACATCAATGATATTTTTTTGATTAATATTAGCGTCTAATTAGTTTTTTTAAATAATATAATTTTTTTTTGACAGGAATATTTTTTTATAACTTTTTCAAAACCTCAAGGTACTTTTTAAGATGTATAGTTTTTATTTTTGAATATTTTGAAAACGAATCTCACATAAAGTAAATTTAAAAATAATATAAAAATTTTCGTTTTAATTAATATAAAACGCAGCATGTATAAAATGTTTCTCTGTATAAAATTTATTAAAAAACGTACATTATGCAGTTTCAATACACTGATGAAACAATAACAAACAGCGGTGCACTCGGCAAGAGGAGAATTTTATAGAATACATCAGCATTAATTAGCGCCTCAATTATGGCAACATCGCCGAGAAAAAGATAAATAGTACATCACGTCAACAATGGTGATTTCAGTGTTAAATCAGTTAATACATTATAGCACCAACAAGCGGAGATCACGTGGCTGGCAACACTTTCGATAAATATAGCAACAAAGAATCTGGAGATGGACCGTAACGACCGCGGGCAAAGGCCGCGAACGGAACGTACTCGGGCAACCGGCCTTTGTCCGTTTAATCGTATGAGCAGAACGTGAAACGGAATATTTAATTGTGAAAGAATAAGTTACGTTAAACATTGATTACTCAAAATCCTTTACAATTTAAATAGAACTTGTATTTCGCGACACAAAGCCGAACCCAAGGTCGGTATTAGTAGTAATTACTGCGATGCCACGCATGTTGATATTCACGTAATTTTTTAACTTTAAAGAATTACTGAGAAGCTAAATCAGTGCAAATTGAAACGCGTGAGTTTTTCAGTTGTTAAAATGTCGCCAGTTGTCATTTTGGCAGGCCCCATCGGATCGATCGGCTCCCCCACTCCTTCGCGTCGGATCGCACAACGAGCCAATCACCATCCGCGAGTCGCTCAAAATCCGCGTAGTAACGAATTCGGGCGAGAACTGGCGGAAACCAAGAGGACACCTGTGAATAAACACACTCAAGTAAACACAACCAGATGCTGTTTAGATAGAACAACTGATTTACTGCCCAGTTGAGTCTTACAATATTCACAGAATAGCATAAAGAATACTTCAAACAAAGCAATACAATAAAACGTAGAAAATTCACATAAATAATTTTACATTGATTTTGAAGCAGTAAGCGTTTATATTAAATTATTAGAAAGTAACATAAGAATGTTACACCAAACAATAACGTTTACTCGCCAATAAAAGTAATACCATATATCTCGCGTTAATTCATACTACAATATAAAAACGACAATATGCTTATTGCATAACAATAAAATATATTGATGAATATGTTTGCCCCGGCTGCAGGAAAGACGTTAAAGCTTCGCAGTAACCACTTTCACAATCTCTTCTCGTTGTTTTTATGGATAATTTTTATATAGACCATAAAGAAAATGCAGCTCTTTGATTTCCAACTTAATCACCGCTCGTTATGCGTTTATTACGAATCTTTTGGAATGCCCTACGATATCCGAGCACGCAATACCGTCGGTAAATTTAATAACAAAATATATTGAACATAACCTCATTCTCTCGAAGAAAGAGATAATTAATGTTTTATAGCACAACATAACTCAGTCGGTACTTGGTAAAGTGAGAATATATTTTTTTTGATTGAGGGTTTTGGTACTGTAGCTATTTTCAATAAATGTGTATATATATATTTTTTTAATTTTTTTTAAAAGTGATTTTTTACAAGCCATCATGAAGCATTTAGTAACATACGATTTTTTTTTAGAATGCTGTGTTTAATCAAAACTCTACTTGCGTCCATAATGATTTTTTTGTTCGGCTGTATTAATATATATTCTGTTACTTTATTTTATTGTATTGTTTATTACAATTGTATATTTATATTTTAAATTATTCTAAGAGTATTATTTAATCCAAAGTAGTGAAGCATATAGCAAAAAAAAAAATGTTTCCTGCCATTCTGTCTAGACATTCAAAGACCCCTTTCGGTCCCTTGGCAGCATGATTTTGCAACAGAGGAGTATTATTCAATCTCAGAGGTGTAACAAGGTTGAGGCCTAACGTTTCAATCCATTCATTCGCCAAGTGTCGGCGAGAAACGCTCTTCTACAATACAGTGGTGCAGAAACCGAGAGTGGCCGCGTGGGAAGGTTCCCAGGGGGCGCAGCGGAGCGGGGCGGCGGGGCGCGGGGCGGGGGGCGGGGGGAGGAGGCATGGGGTCCGGGAAGGGGGGGAGGTAAGGGGAAGGGGGGCAGGGGGTGCGGGACGAGGGGCGAGGGGCGCGGGGAGGAGCGGCCGCGACTGCAGCCAAGGCCGCGAGGCGCTCCAGACGGACGCAGCAGACGGCATCACGGATTACAGAATAGACTCGCTATTGTTCACTATCAAAGTGCTGACAGAAGACCTCCGCTGTTTCTGAAGCACAATACGTGACTTAACAATAAGACTAATTAAATTATTTTAATTTACGTCTTGATAGGTTGATCAACTATTTTCGAAAATGCAATAAAACCAATTTACCAATAAAAGTTACTGAAAGTCCATTAATATATATAAAGCGCAATAGTTGTACTTTGATTGTAGTTATTATACAATGAATTCAAAAAAAACATTATACAAGTATTATATATAATATCTTCTCTTTTTATAATTTTCACAAAGAGCCCTTAATCGTTACAATTTGACGGAGGTACATACCGCAAGTTTTTTGTTTCAGACAATTATAAACAGCCTTAAATCACGCATCACTTGATTTACAACGTCCAATCCGGCGCTATCAGCAAGGAATTTTTTTTATAATATGTTTCTACAAGAGTGTACGACGCATGTTAATTTAAAAAGGAATAGTATGAACTTTGCATGCCCGTGGATAAAAGCGTGAATAGTTTATGGTGTGTCAGATATCATACGTTTTCAATACGCCAATTTATGAAAATTATGTAATATACCTTAATGACAAGACTCACGTAAGATATTGATTATTTTTAATCGACATACATCGATTAGAGATAATACAATGTAATGATTGTAATTATCTCTGTTATAGTCAGCGCATTGAAGTGTCGGCTTATGTGAGGAGTTAGTTGGAAAGGTTGGTTGTCTTTGTGCTATTCAAACGAAAGTAATTGAAAACATATTCACCATTAATGCGCGTTTTTATGAAAGGAAGTACGCTATTGATGTTTAATTATAACGTATTGTACGTGAACCATACCGAGGATAAAAAAGTATTTTGATTTGACAAGCGCAAGGATTATGTCATACTAAAAGTAAAGATTAGCGTACACTAGATTATATATTCAATTATTTTTCAATGTTTTTTTTTCTTCTTTATTCTATTTACTGAATTTTGCAATACCAGAGGCGGGTGTTCATTCAAAGGTTTTCTCGAAGAACCTGCGAATCGGTAGCGCTGGAGCCTCGCTGAGGACAAAGGGTCCAGTCTTCATGCGGTCCGGTGGTCCAGCGGGCCGCCCAAACCAGTCGGGGGTCGCTAACTGTAAAGGAGGAGCGGCGCGTCACCCGACCCGGCCCGGCACATGGCCGTCCGACGCGTGTCCGGCGCCAAACCGGTCCGGCAAAACGGGACGCCCGGTCATCCACCACCCCACCCGCTAAACTTTACTAATTATTGTTTACTTCTCAGCGTAGACTCCGTGACCTTCGCCGGTCGGTACGTCACCGCATTGTTCGCCGACAGATCTCCCAGCCAGCTGAAATATCTCAACAGGTAAAAAAAGACCGATGTAAATCTATCCGAGAGGTGAGCCTTTATTGAGTGCTCGTTTTCGTGTCCGACTGACCACGTTCGTTCACAAAAACGCGAATAAAGTAATTTGATCGAGCCGTACGATCCCAGACGCCATAAAGGAAATATTAATTTTGTTTACGACGATTTCGACCAAAATGACGTAATGGAATAATAATAAGACGCGAATATTCAACGCGCCATTATAAACTAGTCGGGTAGATATCGAGGCTGATAGTGAATCGGGGGACCGCAGAAGAAGGCACCTGTTTACTCAACTCGAGCGCTATTTTATTATTTTACAAAATATTTCCATCGGTGCGTCTTCCGAAGACGACTTTTTGAATGTCAAACGGGCAGCGCGTCGTCAATTAACCTTCTGGGGCCTTTTTCCATTCGGCAATAATCGTAAATTACGACCGATTTCAATGGCGATTTCAAAATAACGCGAGCCGCGATTAACAAACGTTCTTTTTTAAAGACTTTTCCTCGTCGAGACGAAGAGAGATACGTGAAATACGTCCAGCGGAGATGACGCATTTTATCATATAAATTACATTCATAATGCTTTTATGCGAGCGTAAGATAATAAATTGTCGATTATTCTCGCCGCTGAAATCCGGGAAGACTGCGCGCCGCTTTTGCGCCGACTGCGCAAAATAAAACGACCGCCTTTATTTTTATCCGAAGTACGAAGCGCACGGTGCAGAAATGCCGAAAGAAGGGGAAGCGAGAAGAACAAACAAAAGGCCGGTTCAGTCATAACAGAATTAGGAAGAAAAAACCTGTCTCGGTAGGCGTCTGCCCAAGTACCTGCAGTCGTCGAATGTGTATGTAATTACGACTGGTCGTTTTCGCGAATCAAGTTTACCCCACTTGAGAGCGGCCGTCCTAGGAGCGCGGCGCCCGCTCAGTGTCTGCCGGCCGTCATAGACGTCCCGGCTCAGTCGGCTGTTATGAGTTATGCGGTGCGTCTGTCAAACGGTATTGCGCGACGCGCCGGGGACGCTCTCAGCGACGCCCATTCCAGTTGCGCGCGGTGATAATATAAATGGCGGACGACGCGCGCGAGATGTAGCCAACAAGTTATAAATATTTATCATATGACGAGATCATGCCGGCAACAGTGGAGAACATCGTATTGAATACATGAGAATTCTTGTGGTATTTTTTGTTCTGTGATTCAGTGAGGATGCAAGTGATTGTTTTAAAAATGCAGCCGGCGCGGACCGCGCGCCCGGGCGCTGTGAAGTGACCGAAGTGGAATAATCTCGGATCTTACGAGATTCTCGGGAGACTGTGCAGCGCCGCGCAAGTGACTCGCGTGTGCTTCTCACTAGACATTAGTTTAAACATATAATATTTTAATAAAATAATTATAAAAAAATAATTATAAAAATTAAATTAAAAACATTCTAAAATAAATATTCATTTTTAATTTCTACAGTATACAACAAGAGTATTCACAGTGAAACAAGATTGTTTACAATAACAAAAGCTGGGTATTTACCTGCCAAAGCGGATCGCGCCAGGTGCTACCCCGGCAAGTGGAATGTAGAACTGTCAAACTATACACAACAATAACAGGTGGATCCGGTTTTAGGGGTGATCCGCGCACAATCGGGGTAACGGCCCGAACCGGTACCGGAAAACTCGGGAAGTGGAAAACAAACTAGTCGAGGGAGCGTGCCGAGGGCAAACTGGTTCACGGGGGGACCCGAGGGTGCAGCGGGAAGACCGAGGGGGTACGGGGCGGCGGAGGAGCACTATAGAAGGCTTCGGTCGCGGGACTGTCGCGGGCTTCCCGGTTGCTATGGCGACGGCGGCGTCGCGCCACCAGACGCCAGAAACACGGTTCACTGCGCGCTCTGTGCGCGGCTGGCGCTATCTGCCGTGCGCGCGCGCAGCCACCGCGACCCTGGCCGAGCCGAGCCGCCTTCCGTCACTTCTCTCTTTCTCAGCTAGGCCGCGAAGCGAAACAAACGCCTCGGACGTCTGTCGCAGCAGAATGCCCCCCCTCCCGCGCAGCTTTCTCGGATTCTCGCGTCCCTCTCGCACGCCGCGCGTTCGAGGAAGACAAAACTCGAGAAGTCAGTCTCACCCGCGCTACGGCGTTTCATCTCGCGAGATGCCAGAGACGATGCGAGTCGAAAGGCTGTTTGTTATACAGCCCCCAGTTCTTCATGAGTATTTAAAAAATGTTTTTTGGAATTAGAATTCGATGAAATATGCAATAAACGCCCGATATAGTACGTCTCCTTATCGCGGGGAGATTGTGTGGGGCGGAGAGGGGCGAGTCCGAGTCTCCGCGTGAGAGTGTGTGTGCATGGCGGGAGACTGCGCACTCGGTCGCGGCGCGGGTAGGAGCCGAAAGAAGAAAAAAACGACACAAAATGAAAATAACGACCGGCCAAAAAGACGAGCGAGGAGCAGCCGACGCCCGCGGCCGCCAGGGAGGCACGCACGGAGAGCCCTCTCGAGAATATTGGCACACGCATCAATCTTGCGGCGGACAGTTGCGTTTAAAATTTAATTAATGTCCGCTCGCGTTGTTGATATGCATTACACAGAGTTATGCGCGGATTCCGCCCGATACGAAAAAAATTGGCGACGCGACGCCGCGGGTTTCGCGTGTTACCGAGCGTCGAGCGGAGGACATCAACGCGCGGGAACGGCGAAACCTAGCCAACCCCTTTATCCTCGCGCACTTTATATATAATATATAAAAGTGCGTGAGGATAAAGAAGCAATTTATATAATATATATATATATATATATATATATAATATTGCACAAAAATGTTTTTATTAACGCAGAAAAGATATGTTAAAGATTTACTTTTGTTCTGTCTCGGTAAATTAAACTAGGAAGAACTCCGGTGAACATTCTAGAATTACAATTCTGATTAATTTCCAGTCGCATGTTTGTCGCATGAATATTTCGATTGGGAAATGAATTGCCAGTCGTTAATTTTGGAATGCTGAGGTTCTCTCATTAATAAACGATCGCGCCGTTACGAAATGGCCTCCACACACACACACGCGCGCGCCCGCGTCTGTGCGGCCTCACACAGCCGCCCGCGGCAGGTGTCGCTCACCATCCGGCCGGGAGTGTCGCACGGCCCGCGAAGTGCTAATGAAACTAGATATTTATTTTTGCAAACACTCTATTTACTCGACTTACTTTTCTACGTTGTGTCTAATCGATTTTATTTTTGATGTGTGTGAGTCAAACTAAGTTGAATAAAATACATGTTTTTTATCAGATTTCAAAATAAATTATCCGATGAAAAATGGTATATTACCAAGGTTCCATCATTTTTTATTTTGTGCTGGATAAAAAATCCAACTCATATTAATCCTACAAATAAAATCCCTAGAATAAATAGTACATTATAAGTACATGTGATATCTATTACGTTTAAGACAAATCATCAATACAAGTTGTCGGAGTGTGTTAAAAAAGATTAAAAATTGACAAAAAGCTATTTATTTAAACAATGTCTACACGGCACAATATTAATCAAATGTGCATATTTTAATAATACTTTTCAAGTATAAACAGCTTACAACGTTTACATCTAAGATTTCTTCTGTGGAATATTTCATGGAATGTTGGTATTCCCTGACTGGGAGGAGTGCATTCTGTGACGTCATTGGGCAGGCGCTTGAGTGTAAGGGAGGCGGTAAGAAGGAGGGGGAGGACACGAGAAGTTCGGGAGCAGTCAGGTGCCGCGCCACGCAAAAACTGGGCGGCGATTTTTAAACTGCCTTCGCAAACCTCACCTTTCGATTTATACTGCGACAGAATAAAGTAACCACTTTTCTTCTGCACGTCAACTCTTTAAGACGCCACAAAGATTATGAGACGAGATTGAGTTTTATCTTTAATTTAAGAAGAGCAATCATTTTTGAAGAAATAATTAAATATGAAATAAATACATTATATAACGGTGTTTTTCGCAAGGTTATCACTATTAAAAAAACATACAATATAATTTTAATACCTACATACAAAAACACCTGCTAGAAAAGGATATATCTGTTATATGATTATTTAAGTTACGTAATAAGATAAACCACTTTTAAAACCATAATTAAAAAATACATCATTATTTAATAAATCAATCGTTTTACAGTTATTAATTGCAGGATCAAATTGCACTATTATTGATTATATTTTAGAAAGCATATAAAATTACATAATCAATACCAACAAAATTTTACTCGCTGGAAGTTTTTATTTGATTATACAGAATTAGCTTCATAAACAAAGAGTCATCGATCATCTTAATTTTGTAAGTGTCATTTAAAGAACATTGATGTATTTACAGCTATCATTCGACAGTCAATTTGGGATATCATCTGGTTTGACAGAACTGTGACAGACTAAGTATCAAATTTTGAATTGATGATTGGTAGACTTTAAATTAGAGTGCAGTCATTTCATTAAATATTATCCATATATATATTTTATTATTTATTTATTATATTTATAAATAAATAATAAAATATATATCCTTCACGAACATAACAACGATATTATAAAATTTGTTTTGAATTTGCTATATAAAGTTCACATTGTAGATTTTGCAAAAAATAAAACGAAGAATATATGATGCAATATTAAACGATAATGAAAGTAAGGCACCCTTAAAGCAAATAGAATGAAGATGTTTTCAGAACTGTTCAGCTAATAAAGGCACGGCAACGCCATAGGCTAATTACAGGTAAGTCGAAAATTGTGTCGAAACGTGTATAGAGGGTAAAAAAGGAGTTACTAACTTCCTGCTAAACGGTATCGGAATGAAAAGCCTGGAGGAAAGTAGAAATCGAAAGCATTTTAAGCATACAAAGACAAATAAAATAAAATGGTCGAGTTCTACTTAGAATAGGTTGGCAAGTTTTTATACGTTATTATATAATATATTTTGTGTATAAAATAGTTTTGTATATATTTAACAATGATTACTACTACTGAAAACGCGAGCACGAAAATAATATTTAACGTGGATGTAACAGTTGTTTGCGATTTTTTAAAAGAAAATATTATTCATAGCACAATTATTATTATAATCCTAAAATAAATAAAAATGTGTATATCTTACCTTGGTTTGTTCTTCTGAAAACATTGGACAGGTTAAGTATGTGTCTAGCCAAAGCTTTGCATTCCAAAGAGGAAAAAATGTTCAATGGATTTCATAAAAAATGATCGCCATTAATTTTAATGTGCTAAAACTTTTCAGCTAAATGACTAGCTAGATAATTCGATTGTTGCTTTGTGGCAGCTATATATTATTTAGGATGTTTTTTTCAGCGAAGATATTTTTTATAAAATAATAATCATATCGATTGCATCGGTAGTGGTTATTTTTAATTTTACTTTTATTTATAATCACGAAACATACAATGAAAATCATGACACAAACATTATTATACTGATTATCATTTAAATATTTAAAAAAATTAGCTATGCTAACCAATATGAAAGAATATGACAAAAAAAAATTGATTAAAATTTCAAGTTTCTTTAAAAATAGTTTTAAGGATTATGCATATAATGATAACCATTTTAATATTTATAAAATATGTTAATAGCAATCTTGAATAACGCACATGCAAGTATTAAAAAAATTGTCTTAGTCATTATTTACTGGAAAAATGACAACGAAGCCCAAACGCATTCGTCGTTAACGAAAACTTCTCGCACCGCAGAAAGAAATGTCAGCGGAGGCTCTCGAGAACTTGCGAGAAGGCTGTTGCGGAGAGGGGAAGGGGGTCGCAGGGCTCGCCGCCAGAATAGATTACAGCTCCAAGGTAAAAAGCCTTGCCAAAGGAAGGCGCGTGAACGGACACGTTAAATAAAAATAACAACTTTATTTGTTAAGTTGCGATCCGAATAAATGCGGTGTCATGTGAAAAGATTTTTTAATTAAATAATATTTTTGATGTGATATATAATACCAACGCTTACAGGTTTCAACAATCAATATTCAAATTAAATGTAAAATATTCAAAAAATCGACACAGGTTTATAAATTATGCAAATTTAAAAAAAAATTCAAAATTATAATATGAATAAGCAAGATTATGCAGTGACATAAGGATATTGCATATTTTGAGCTATAACTGAAAAATAGTTTCCGAAACCGGTTTTTTGACGACACATTATAAAATAGGATTAAAATTGCACACTAACTAAGTAATCATCAAAACGGGGCCAATTTTAATTAGCGGAATGCTTGTGATTGGCGCGGGCGGCCGCCGCCTTTGTCTCTCGCATGTGCTCGAGCATCGCCGGGTAAAGTGTATAAAAACACACATACCTCGCGCACGGTGCCGCGCCCCTGTGTGCGTGCACACACACACGCCACACACACGCCACACACACGCCGCACACACGCCCGCTGCCCCCCTACAGCGTGCTACTCCTGATTCAATATCTGCACTTATTTATTTAACTTATTCTTCATCAAGTGCCTCTCCTCAGAAGAGGTTGGCGACCATTCCACTGAGCACATAAATACGTGTAAGTGTAGTGGGTCCCCAGGTACTTTTACAACACAGGTTTATATTGGAAGGAAAAGTTCTGCGTATTGCGCAATCCTTTCCTTACCTGGCGCCTAGATCTGATACTCATTTTGCAGCAAGCTACAGAAACAATAGCAGAAGCCACCCTACCTAGACTAGGTACTTCTAGAGCACATCTTTTCACAATCACTCCATGTCCACTACTTCATTACCGATCTTTTATACACGCTCAGAGTACAGATCAACAGGCATGCACAAGTAACAAAATGAGAAGAGCGAGAAGGTCTTTTCCTACACAAACTCAATAACGAAAACAGAGAATATCTTTGTACGCTACCACGTAGGCTATATTTACGTCAGAATCGAGGGACAATCATACACTATATTGCAAATAAAGCCCTTAAAACTAAACTAACCTAACAAATAATGTAAATAAACATAAGAAAATGAAGAGTCTTTCAATTAATATTTTTTTTAAATAAAAAAAATAAAAGGTATTGAAAGTTTTCATTGATAGGGTCGGTGTCTAAGTAAACGTACAAAAACATAAAATTGATTAAAAAAAATTATTGAGTGTATTTTCCTGATAAAATTTGACACAGTAATTGTATAGGACCATATATATAAGCGTATAAAATGATTATGATCAATATAATCGATAGCACAATTCCTGGTTTAATCACACTCTTAACCACTAATGGTAGTCATTTATTATAAATAAGTCTTTTAAAAGTGTATTTTAAATACATACATGTTTGTTTGTTGCTGTAATATAAAATGTTTACTACGATCAGCTTTAGTTAATGATTCCAATTAAAAAATAATAATTGATGTCATCACAAACAGTGACATTGTGCCACAATATTCTGATAATATTAACTTAAATATTCGATTAATTTCTGTGAGTAATGAATGCACGCTGTATATAATTTATACATGTTTAAGAGTAAACAACGCTCATCAATATACGTGTCGATAGCCGCGTGTGTGAGTGTGTGCATGTATATTTAAATATATTCCGTGGCCTGGGGGCATGTATAGTTTAACCTATACATTCATCGCCGATTAGAAACTTTTAAGACAGTTATGGCGGCTCGAAATATTCTCCGATCTACCGGCAATTGGTAGTTAGCTTCGTTTACAGCATATAAACACAGGCCTGGACTGGGAACATCACGCCCAGGATATTTTTTTGGTTATTCGTGTCCGCTACGTGAAATTTTAATGTGAAATGAGGTGTACACATTGTTTTAGGGTAATAACACTTAGCGCTTTAAATTAGGCTCGGATTTAAAAAAAAAAAAAAAACAAGAGTAGAATCTACGTTCTTACAACATGAGCTGTGTTAATAATATTTTTTCTATTATACAATCACATCTATAAAATCCTAACTAACATTTAATTTTTTTTATCAAAGTGAAGTTAAGCGTCACCCCTATTTTTGTTTTTGTACAAAAAAATAAAACTGAAAGTCAGTATTTACGCAATATTCTTAATTATTATATATTTACAAACAAATCTTGAGAACGTCTTACAAATTATTAGTTTACTCAACATTGCAAATATTGTTGTAATTATTATACAATTTGTTGATTTCTAGTAATACATATAATAATAATATTAATTTGTTTTCGTAACAGCTCTGTTTGAATCATTTACTTCAAGGATTATTCTGCAGTATGAAAAATTAACAATACTCTTATTAAATCTAAAAAATAGAGTTTTTAAATATATATGACACGTTTAACAAGAATTCTTGTACCAAAAACGAATATTATATAAATTTTTGTTTAATCTATTGGATGTGTTAGGTGCAGCCCTGTTTTATTGCTTTTATGAAATTATTACACTTAAATATATAAAATACGTCTTGTACTAGGAGTGATGATCTGTCACAGCCTCTATGGACGCCACTTTTCCGAATAAAGTAACTCATGTAAATATATTTTAACAAAGCAACACATATACTATAACATGGTATAATTAATAGTTATAAAAAAATCTAGAAGCACCATTATAATAATTAGTAACAGCATCCTTTATAAATAAAAAATACACAGTTATATGAAAACAAGAAATGGTTTAAATTTTTTGTTATCTATAAAAAGTGTATAGTATTAATTAAATACTAAACAAATAGTCGAAATCCATGCAAATTTCTTCACAAACAAGGCGTGGCTTTTATAAATCGCCAGGCTTAGCGAATCAATAGTATCGTGTCGTATTTATTTATTTATTAACGCGTCTCCTTGTAAGGAACATGAAGGACAAATTCAGATTAATTTTCTAGAACGGCAGATAAAGAACGAATTAATTATGTATGTGTGCCATCAAAATGTAGCTTAATCGATCGCTTTTTAAATGCGACCTGCCAGGCTTGACTCTATTTTGATTAATGACTTTTAAATGCTTCGTAATAACTCACACTTGGATCACGTGGACGTCCTCCCCTCGCTTGGTTGCCATTGCTTTGAAGACGCAGCAAATCTGCAATGATGTAAAAAAAGAAAGAAAATCAGGTCGTATCTTATTGTGGTTTAGTACAAAAACTATTGTGGCAAGTTAATATAAAGATTAAAAGCACAACTGTAATGAGCCTGGCAAAACCAAAGATACAAAGTAAACTTTGAAACGTATAATATTCAAAGCATGTAATTGTAATTCCCTTGTTTTCTCAAAGGAACCATAACTTATAGAAGGCCGCAAATCGGCTATTGATATTTATGCGAGTAATAAAGCACTTTGTCTTTTTAATAGGTTTAAAAAAAACTCTATAAACTTGTCAGGAAATCCTGAATTACTAATATTATCTGCATAAAAGTCACGACGTATTTTTTTATATTTCATCTAATAGTTAATTGGTAAGTATAGTTCTAATTGAAACGTCGTCTAATTACTCAATTCTATAAATAACAGTAACTAATTTGATATTATTGATTCATTGAAAAATTTAAGTTTTTTATTATCAAAATTCTCGCATATAAGAAGTTTAATTGGTGTAACTTTACGGTACATTACTATACAGTGTAACTAGACAATTATTATTCAATAACCACATCTTCCGCTTATGAAGCCATTATACAAATCATGACACAATAGCACATCATCAATAATTTTATAAGACAAACATTCATCAGTAAAAAAAATAGTCATGAATTTCCATTGCTAATTTAGATATGAGCGTTTACGTATTTTTTACAAGCATACGTGTAGAGGTCTGGGCCATGGACCCTCTAGAGTGCGGTTTATTTCATAGTTCGGTGGTCTTTGATGTCTGGTGTATTATGTAACTTATTATTTTATTTTATGATGTTGTTATTAAATTTTATGTTATTTCATTTAATTAAATGGCGTTTAATTATGGTAATCGTTATTTTTTGTGTAAGTATTTTATTTTAAAATAGCTAACTTTCTTCACGAGTGTATTTTTTGTGCTATTTTAAATTATGGTCATTTCACCAAACTTTAAAATCTATCAAAAAAGTATGTAAATGTTTAAATGAAAACATATATGAAGAAAATAAAAGCGCTGTGTATAGAAAAAAGTCATCTTAAATGGTGATACTAATAAACCTAAGAGCTTAATAAATATTTGACTTTATTTAATTTCAAATGCGGCAATATATTTTATTGTGACAATATTTATAAGGCTGTTTCACTTTTCGAAGACACAAATCGTTATTTACCAATGATTATTATTAAATATTGAATAAATCTACATTTTTAACCCACTAAGGTTTTTTGTTAAAACAAAACCTTTATATTTTATTCTCAATAATACAATTTAGATTAAAAATGCAAATATATTGAATATTCAATAAAAACCAGCATATTGTTTTAAACATTAAGAAATAAATTAATAAATATTTAATTTTATTAAGTTTTCAAATTTGACGATATAACTGAATTATTTAAATATGCCGTTTTTACTTTAGAAGCTTTCTTATTCATACTCATACCAAAAAACTAATGTAAATATCCAAATGACTTCAAGGGTTTCGTCAGACTTTTTCAATAAAGTAAAAGCGCTTACTGATTAAAATATAGTAATCTCTAACTATTTGGCTACTCATATTTGTTGTTGATTAAATAAGTCTGTAGCAGATATACTCGTACAAGTACAATTTACCTGAAGACGTATTTCAGTACTTGCATGTTTTGCCTTGTTTTCTGCAACCTATAATATAACTCCAAACGACTAGAAAACGCAATTTTCTCTGTCCTAGTATTGAGACTTCAAAAGAAATTCTAGTAAGATGCGGCATTGCATTATGAGCACCCACGTGGCACAATTGATTGTCTTCCGTCAAGTCCAAGATGAAATCTCAATGCAATGGACGACAGCCGCGATAATCATACCCGCATTGCGCAAACCAACCTTCACCTTAAGAGACTAAGTATAAAACATTTTTAGTATCTGCGTACATAAATACTTTCTATAACTGTACATAATGCTGTAATTTAAATGTAAAAAATGAATAGCATTATGAATTTATTATATTTTATTGACTTGTTGCCTAAGTAACGTCATCAAATTAAATTATACTCGTTTTTATAAAAATATATGTTGTGTCTTCTAGCACATGCGAAAGCTATTGGAGGTTGTTGGTTGTTGGGATGTTTTCACATGCTTTAACAGCCTTTAGAACTAATAGGCATCGACAAAAAATTAAAACAATCATTGGTTAATAATGTATAAACGGCGCCTTTTTATATGATTATAAAGTTTTGAGCAAGAATAAAAGTATTGCTCTTGTATATCTTATTCTATGAAAGTTTGGTTCGTTCCTTAGCCAAGTGTATTCTTGTTCATATCATCTCACAAAGACAGCAGAATTAATCCATACCTTGCGGTTTTCGATAAGATTCTATTGTATTTAATGTGCAAAAAAATAAACTACACGTTCAATGACATATCGGATGAAAAATAATAGCAAGTAAGAATGCAAATAAAGAAATAAATATGTTAATATAAAAATAGCAACTGTAAATTGATATCAATCGGTGCTTTAAATGCTTAGTGGCCAAGAAAACAATATTTTGAGAATAGCAATCATGTTAGACATCCTGTTTGTGTGTTATCACTTAACGTTCCTCATAAATTGTATTAAAAATATTGAAGAAAAAATAATATTATTTATTACACAGCCAGTGTATGTGCGCTAGCTATTTAATCTATAAAAAAATATCAGTTACGATTTATTGTCGTGAAATACGAAACCAACATTAAATACAATAAATTATAATCTACCGGCAATCTTTAGATTTCAAAATAAAAAAAAAACAATACAATATTATAACTGAAATAAAAATATTAATCAAATTTGCTACATCTCTTCAGTATACAAATTCCTTTTAATAAAAAAATATCGGATAGCTTTATTTACTATTCTTGTAGGATATGTATTGTTACCAAGTAAAATTATTGGTTTCTATTTTGCCGACATGGGTATTTGTTATTGCGTGTTCTTTTGATTTCAGGGTATGCTGTGGTCTGATAGGATCTACACACTCTGTGGCCGAACCCAGTAGAGTGCTCTATATCGGCCTCAACAGTCAATTGATTATATACTTGCTGCTTCCAAGATACCTGCGAGCCAAGCTATAATTTGAATTCTGAAACAATTGTGTAATATTTTCTAAAGCAAATATAGTTTTACTATAAATAAACTAACAAATATTATATGAGATTATCCCCCTAGATTTTTATATCTGTAATAAATAATACACACTGTATCGAAAATATTTTTTTTTTGACACATCTTAACAATCTTTTCAAACGCTTTGTTGTATTTATTTAATCTTGTTTAAAATACACGTATAAAGTTTGTTCAAACAGTCGGCAGTACTAATTTTGCTGATATCGATCAACCGTCCGAGCTACCGGGGAATTTGCGAATATGGAGCAGTCAGAATATCTTGAATTGTTTCGGATGTCGGCGAGTGAGCCGTACCTCTCAGCAACAATGTAATCCGGCAGTCTGTTTCGATATCAGATCCTTTATTATTGATTGCTGCATTGGCCAGATACCAGAAGTGCTATCCCTGACCCATACAATAAAACAGAAAAATCCAAAATCACCGAAGATAACGTTCGTGGGCAAATCTCCGCATGGCGTTCCTAAGTTAATATAATTACAGCAGGTGTGCCGCGGGCTATTTTAGAACTTATATAAAAGTGCATTAAGGGTGAGGTTGAAGCGCTTGAATGGCTGCATGTGACTTCTTTTGAAATCACACCTGAATGAGACCTGTGAAGGGTTAATACACAAGGGCCGCATAGAAATAAAAAGTACAAGGAGTTTGTGATGTATTAATTTTTGAGTTTATATTGTTAAGCCGCAAAATTATTTCAAAACTTAAATAAAAACTTAGAAAAAATTGACGACTGCCACCGCAATACTTTGTCGATTTTTTAATTTAGATTATGTAAAATGATTGTAGCGAAGAGAGCACGAAAACTTAAAATTTCACACACAGTATTTTTATAGTCTGTTATTTTTTTTCAAATCTTATTTTGTACATACAATTTATTCTAACTTTTATCTAAAATATATTATTTTTTTTATAGCATCTAGAGAAGCTTCGGGCGATAATTAAAACTGTGCATTAGACAACCCGAAACAATTGTATAGACATATAAAACCCAATCGAACAGCGACAATAACCATAAATTGTTAAAGACCTGAACTTTCGCCCTACTAAATGTAAGCGATCTTACAACCGCTCAAAATTATAACATTTACAGATAAATGTACTTCCATCGTTTGAACCACAGGAAACGGATGTCGAACGCTCAACTTTTACATTCCCCATAACTCGCAACACCTGGATTAAAAATGCTACAGGTACACAGTCTTATGAAATTCGATCTCCGCTACTTATCTATTCTATATGAAGCAATACAAGCTTAAGTAGATGTTATGTTAAACATTTTGTTGCAATGACTTTTATGGTTTGTTAAATCCAAACGGTCTGAAATATATTATTTATAATGCAATAGCTCTACAACAAAGCCATCAAAATATGAGTCAATAAATCAATTAAAACTACTGTAATGAATTGATATAAAAGTTAAAAGTATAAATTTGTAAAACTTTTTCGAAAAATTAAAAAAAATATTATTCGTTTTGAATTACCCAGTAAACGAAAAAAATCTTTCAGCTAATGGTTGGTCTCGTAAAAAGAGCCACAGGACCCGCGTGTGAGTGCAACAGAGATGCAGTCATACGCGAGAAAGGGACAAGAGATTTTTGGGTTCGACCTTTCGTTTGATGGTGGTTGGTTATCTTTATAGGCGATGCCGTCTAGAGTAAAGTTAAGGAGAATAATATTTTTATGTATTGAATTATAAATATATTTGAATTTATTTCATTATTGAATACATCAAATGAGTCGATTACATACCGTGATTTCGATTTCAAAAATTTTAAAAATCTTATTAATTCAAATGTGTGTGTGTGTGTGTGTACATAAATTTTTCTATAAATGTTCATGTAGCGTTTTTTTTTGTTTTTGAATAAAAATATATACTTCTTTTCTTTTACAGTGTAGCGAGCCACTGCTCCTTCCGAGTGGCAGAAGAGGATCGCCGTATACACCTGTGCGCGAGGGAGAGTGTGACAGACAATGGCCTCGGCGTGGAAGAAAAAAAATCAATCCTAAAATGCATAACAAAAATAAATACGCGGGAACGGATTGCTGCGAGGCAAAAGGACGAAGCCAACAAAGGATATGCTACGGGCCGGTTTAAACCCATCAGTCCTGATGCTGATGCACTACTCGGATACAGCCTGATGATGGTCATCGTGTCTAATCTTGAAGACTGTACCAACAGCTCAACAAACGCATTTGCAACCAGACATTATTAACATCATTATGAAATTAAAATGAAGATGCTATTAAATAGTTACAGTTCTGTTCTGTTCTGTCAAGTTGTGAAGAAAAAAAAAACTTAAATATCAGAGAAAGGCCACTACGCGTAGACCAATATTTTTTTTGTTCCTACGATAAAATTAAAAAAATAATAGCGTTTACACAATGTATACATGTTGGAACAAAAATGTTCTCCAAATATTTTAGAGAAGAGGTTGGATAGCTGCGATTTATGTTTCTGATATTATAAGCACAATACAATCTTATTGCTTAATTTTTTTTAAATTATCAAGTTATAATGGCAGTAAGTATTAACAAAAAGTTTAATAAAATATTGTTTCGTGTGAAATAACACTTATTTGTTATCTTCGATGGCTGACTCGATCCTAAACTGATCAGTTCTGCTGCCACTGTGGGTTTTGTGGTCAGCGATTTGACGAATACCTGCGTACTTGGATGGGACTTTTTTGCTCCTCTGACTTCATTGGAAATTGCCTAGGAGTTTGATGTTTTTCTAGAAAACCATTGTAAACATCGTTGATCGAATGTATACTAAAACAATATTGTTTGCTAGAAACTCGCCGTAGTAATAGCGATGCTTATCTATGAAGGTTTCGTATTTTTATATCTATCAACATAGGTTAAAAAATAAATAATAATAATATACATTTTAATGGACATGTATTATTTTTCTTCCCAATCCATTGTATATTGCTGTTATAAAGATATGAATCCAAAATGAGAATTATTGATTTACATCATTCCAAAACAATATGTTATATTAATCAATTGTAAAAATAAATTTTGAAAAAGTGTTTATTTGAGTATTTCATTCCTTGCGTATTTCGTAAATTAAGACAACATTAAAATCATATTAACGAATGTGCACTAGAAATATTTTTATGGTGAGTTAAGGTTTATTTGATATTAGTTAATTTTGGTATACAATTACATAGTATAACATAACATGCAACCACCATCAATCAAAAATACAACCAAAAAATTAAATTATAAATAAATTACAGGCGGAGAATTTAAAAAAAATACTTGCTAATTAAGAACTTAACTGATCTTTAGCATCGCATAATTGTTTTCCAATTGCCAAAACAGATAAATCTAATTTGTTAATCTGCTACACAATGCGATGAACGACGTGATGATGTATGGAGAAAATAATTACCCAATGTATAACCGTTACACATTGACAGTACAGACTTTTGGTAATAAATGGCCGCCAGCCGCCCTAGGGAGCTCTCACTAATACGCCTTGCGTCACTAGGGACAAAAAAAAACCTTCCAAAAGATGGATCCTCCCAGCCGCGGGGGTTTCAATTAATTTTGATGAATCTTTGCAATTATTACGTGTAAGCTCGCGCCCTAATACGAAAGGCTTGAATTTATTTTTTGGATATTTAATTAAGTGGATATGGGGTACACGCAGGTGCCGAAGCGGAAGCAGAAGATAAATTTTAGAAATTATTGACAATCAATACTTTAACACTGTTGATTATGTAATTATAATAAGCGCATGGTATTTATGTAAACACGCTGTAGACGCGTTCGTGTAGTTATCGGATGATAAATGTAAAAGCTTAGCATCGTAAATAATAAAATAGTCCCGATCCCATAGCTGCGTTGAAAATTTAAAATGTTAGAACCGTGGATATAAAAAATATCTCACAATAAATTTCGAATGAATCTTGACACTGAATGATAACCACGTCATAATATTTACAGAATTTTAGCCAACATTTATTAAGTTCGAAAACTTTATATTGTTCATGTCAATAAGTTTTACGGTAGTTCAAATTTACAAAAATCTAAAAATTATATTCATCTGTAAATTGAAACACAAAGGTTTAAAAAAAAATTATCGCTCTCACTTATTGAGTGATATTGGCTGTCCGGGTTCAACCATTTCATTTTTTTAAATTATATTACACGATCTATACATTTAAAAAAATATATTTGATACAGTTTTGTGATTTTCCTATAATCTAGAAGGCAAAATCAGAAAATACGAAAACCTGGACGGTCGTATTAGCCTCCGGTCGAATTGAATCTCTTAACACCTGCCTCTGCCGTTGGCAGTCAGTTACTCATAGAAAATAGTATAGTTTATAAATTGCCAATTCAGATTTTCTTAGAACAAACGTCTGTTGTTTATTATTCAATGTGTAGAAACTTTATAACTACTTATTATCGAAAATTCATGATTGTTTTTATGAAATCAATGTGTAGCAAATTACAAAATATGAGCATATTGCATACACAAGAAAGTTAGATTAATCCGTAAGTGTGCCTGTGTATAGAAATAGTTGAATTTATATATATTAGGAATACTCAATGTCGGTGTTAGTTCAACATACAACCAATCAAAGTTTAAATTAGAATCTATATTTATAAGAGTTAATATATATATAAAAAATATATATAAAAAACGCTCATTAATATGTATGCCATTCACCTTCTGCTCGCGTCGGCTGGCCGACGCTGGCATTTCAAGGGACCTTGCGGTAATTTCTGCGAGAATTCAGGAGCTAAGTGCTTATTATTAAAATCGGTGATTAAGTCCTCCTCGGGAGTCCGCCATCTGAGCTGATGCAGCAGTGTAAAGTGGGCCATTATCTTGCATGTAAAGTGCGCCTCAAGATACGCACCAGCAAGATACGCCATTTTTTAAACACCCCCGTTTTTGCTTTGAATCCTCAAAACGCAAAAACCTTTCTAATTAAACATTAAAACCGGCTGCACACGCAGCGACAAAATTTTCGCCCGATTTGCAAGAATACTCGTATATTACGATTTGCAGGAAAATATAGATTATTATAGAATTATGCAAATATTTTTAAAAATAACATGCGCAAGTCATAAAATAATTTTAAGCCAGAAAGCCTATGAGCTCCGGCTTTATTAATATCAACACGTTATTATGTAAGCCTCAGTGAGGCCTATCCGAAGTTTACAAATCTAAGAGAGTGCCCTTCGCGCACGTCACCGGCCAAGCGGACGCTACAATGACCTCTGCGTATGTATCATTATACGTATTTATAAGTCTCACAATGACACTTAATATTCTAATATCCTTTGCGATTATCTTTTACAGCCGTTTCAAGAAAAATTACCTGAACGATCGGTGGCAATTCCCGTGTAATTGGGAGATTATGAAAATGGGATATTTTTCTCTGAAAAATGCGTCTGATACAACAAGCTTATTTGTATTTCCCCATACGTCTAGAGCCCCTCTGTCAAATCTTTTTTTTTATACAGAATATAAACTATAACGCATTCTCTTGTATTTACACAGGTACTAGCATCTCAACGCGTAGAAATGATTAATTTTCTTTTAGCAGTATATAGTGACATCTCCACTGTAAAATCTTCCCTAAACAGTGTATATTTATAACTGAACAGTACGATAGTTTGAATGGCCCCATGGTATCTCTGTATCTCGAATAGCTCGCATTCTCTTGTATATGCACGGCTACAAGCGCCTCGGCTCGTGGAGATGATTAACCTCCATTGGCAGAATTAGATCGTGACGTCACAGATTTATGTGCCAAGCCTAGAGCCTTGCCCCGCCCGCCCCCGCCGCTCCCGGCTCCACTAATTGACTATGATAAACGCGAGTCCATTCAGCAGCGCCCTGTGTTCTGCCGCGACTGCCACTACCAGCAACACAGTGCCAGACTAGAAAAAGCACCTGGATATTACACTATAGGTTGGCTTGTTTGATAAGACCACTGATCTGTGATCAAGAGTTCGCCAGTTCCATCCCCGTACTCGCAGGTGTATCCCTGACTGAAGTGATCGCACTCACGTCTGATTCAGTTTGACGGGAATCGATAAAGCTAAAATATAATAAAAAAATATTTGCTGAACAGTCTCTCTTAGAATGTATAAAACATTACGAGTATTCAAACTAAAAACATCACATATTTTTACAAAATCAGAAAGATTTTTTCGACGTTACGTACTATACATGTACTATATATATTGAATAAAAAGGTTTTCGGTTAGAGTAGGTGTTTCAATCTTCAGCCGGCCCTTGGCAAGTATCCTGGAGGTATCCGGAGAATGGCTCACCCATCGATGGGAAGTGTAATGCACGCGACACGCGCATAGTCCAGGACTGCCACCGCCCCAAAATCAGTTGATTTCCGATCGTTAGCAGATTCCAGGACTGTACACGATTCAAAGACTCTAATGGTGACTATCTTTGGGAAAATATGCTCATATGAAAATATTTCAGCTGCGTTTGTGTGTTCCGCAATTATCGGGAATTTTGAATATTCCTATTGAATCAAGATAAAATATTGATTTAATTAAATTCTGAAGAAGGATACTAAACACCTGCTTATAATTAAATTCAACATTAAACTACATGTAAAATACGATGTACACCTTGTAGTGGGCGTATACAAAATTTTCCGAAATAAATATTCCAATATATTTTGTTTTCACTTATAAAAGTGAAAACAAAATATTACTCAATTTCGTACAATAATTTCAAATTCAATACATTTCAGTTATATTTAAAAGATAATATATTTTTAAATGTGTAATCAAACATAATTCCAGAAGTTTTGCTCATACATATATTTTTAAAGCAAGCTAATTTACTTGAACATATTTTTGATTGCGTATTGATTACAGTACCATCATATAGTTTATCCATCACACTGTACAACAAGACACAAGATGTAAACAGTTTAGCCACGTTCAATTAAAAACTCATCCATCCAGCACTAGCCTCAGGGTATAAGTATAAAGTGTAGTAAATACAAAAATCGCAATACGAAAATTGGTAAATAATGATAATACAGCGTGAAAAAACTTATTCAATCAAATAAAACTTAAAACCCATAGAAATTGATAAGTATCACCATCACGAGAATGCGTGACTACCAAACATATGAAATTACTTTTAAAAAAATAACGAGAAGACACGCTATCATTTTAAGCGCTCCAGAAAAAAAATCGGTGCTTTGCCACAAATTATAGCCACTAAAACGACAAAACCACAACCGTTTCATCACACTATTATTTATACGCCCAGACTTTTCACCCAGCTGTGTAATTTAACAAAACACTCTTATTTGGTGTAAAGTTTGAGTTGCCGTAAAATCACTTCCACGTGTTTTTATTCTTTTTCTTCGAAGGCTATTGTATTGGTTGTGTTAAAAAATGCCTCTGCATTGTGTTGTTCCTTGTTTGTAAGGAACACTGTTGGGGTAATAGATGTTCAATGGAAGATTGAAGAGGGCAGAAGGTTATGTCGTTAGCTTGTTGGACATGTGTCCAACATACGCAATATAATAACATCGCATTAATGAAAGGACATCATTATTGTTTACAAGAAAAATACGCGTATGCTAGCATATATATTTACTTAGAGACTCCAATTGTAAATTGTTAATATCTTGAAAAAAAAATAGTTATAAACCTAATTAACCGCCTTTGTAAAGCTTTTTGTGATAGTTATAATTTAAATTATTTACAAATCTTATGAATTTTTTTTACAACAGTGTGTATTTTTATTATTGTGCAACAGAAATATCCTCAAATATCCTCAAAAACCATAATACATAAAACTTTACTAATGTAAGCAAGGATCTGAAACGGCACAAGTAATTTTTACCAATAACAAAAATAATCTTTGAGGATTGTTAGTTTTGATCGTCATGTTATATAAAAACGTGGAATATTTCAATAATTGTTTTATAATTTTTTTATTTACCAAAGCTGGAGTGATTTTGAATCATTTTGATTACATAGAGAAAACATGTTTTTTTTAAGTTTTCAAATACAGTTCAAAAAAATTATTCCCTTCATAGCCTGTTGCTATACGTTGATCGGTTTTATTTGAAGATAACTGTAAAATAATTGAGTTTTACTGAAGTAGTAACATATATTACTGAACTAATTAGAGCACATGTTAAATGAATTCAATTCATAAGGTCATGGGGGTTTTTTGTTAAACACTTCCGGCCAAAAGCATGTTATTTACAACTCGTAACGCTGCTTTTTTTAAGTACATATTTTTTAATACACTGCGTAATAATAGATTCGATATTGATTTTTTTACGTTTAAAAGTATCTCATTACAACCCCTTGTACCGGGTGGCCAGCGAGGGTCAAACAATTTATTGTATCAATGGCCTATTTACCTTAACCATCGCGTTACTCAGTACACGCCCTATGATGACAGGTTACAAAGTACTAGGAACGTCAAGTGATTGTTCAAAAATTCACAAAAAAACTATATTTATGCATGGTTCATCACCATCATCGTGGTTGAAATTTTCGGTCTACTGCTAAGCTATACTCACACTGTTTATATTTTATCTCTGTGTAGTATCAGGAAACATTTAAGCAAAGAGTCAAATACTCTGCAAAAGTAAAGAGATTAATATTTCATAGCCAATTGCAGCTTTTCTCGGCTTGCGTAAATTTGTAATGGTAAGGTATGGGTTTTTTTTTTGAAGGATTTCGTTTTTATTTGACTTTGAAAAATAAGCGTTTTTAGATATTTTATGAACTCTAAAAATGTTGCTTTACTCGTATTCAAAACCCGTTGACATGCAAGCGTGCTAACCACTAAACTACAAGGGATAAATGTGGCTGTTAAGTTTCTAACTTGGTGAACAATGGTTAGAGCTTTTAAACATGTTGACCTTTTCCCAATTTGTCACGAACCCCCTCGACACCCCAGCCCGAGCCGCGGCTCTCCCTTTCCACAAGTGCGTTCCATAAACATGGGGACTTTATGGCCCGTCCGTGCCTCCATATGGCCTATGAAGGCGCGGATGTCAGCGGACCATTGAATTAGTTTTTATCGAAAACCCCAAAAAGACATCGAAGACGCCCGGACGGTGGTGGACATTAATGCTCTGATGATGTCGTGTTTCTCGATAAAAAGGAGTGTTGAATCTTTAAAATACTTAAATAATTTTATGACAATCAGTTTGCTTGCAGTTGATTTAAAAAAACTAACTTAAGAGCCATGATAGCAAATTCGAGTTTTTTGACCATTTGCTTGTACCTATTGCGAAAAATCGACTGCACCAATCAAAAAAAATTAAATTTAGAATGTTAGATACACCTTTTTTTCTGCTACCTTTTTTTTATTTCTTATAATTTACATGATTTCGTCAAGTAATGGACTGCCTCTGGTGTGCCAACCAGACACCAGAAGCAGTCCAATCTTGTCATTTAATTAATTAAATTGTCACTTTATTTTGCTGTGTCGAAAGTTGATTTTTTTACAGAGTATTGAGAAAACTATAAATTATATTTATTTATTTTTTATTATTTAATTAACGTCCATTTTCAGGGTAAAATAAAATCTTGAAGATGTTGAAAAATTTGATAAAATTACGACTTTCAAAACCAAAGTGTGTTAAAGATTTTTTTTTATTTTTATTTTAAAACTAATTCCAACAGGTGGATATATAATTAATCTTTTAATTCCAATTGAAAAAAAGAGTCATAAATGTTTAGGATTCTTGAAACAGGAACATCACGAAACTCCAATCCCGAAACTTTAATCGGAAAAACACATATTTATCATAAGAAATAAAAAAAGGTAGTAGAAGAAAAGATGTATCTAACTTTCTGCATTTAAATTTTTTTGATTGGTGCTGTCGATTTTTCGCAATAGGTACAAGCAAATGGTCAAAAAAACTCGAATTTGCTATCACGGCTCTTAACTTAACTAATTGAAAAACGTTATGGTTGATATTTAAATATAAATATTTTTAACGATTTTTATGCGGTATTATCCTTAATGAGCAAAACAAAAAATTAAAAAAATCATAATGGTGTACTACAATGAATTTTTTGATAAAAATATCGAATATGTGGATAAATTAGTTTTCAACATTTGATTTAACCCTTTTTTTTATACTTCGGCTTATGTAATATACTCAGCTAGGCTGCTCGATATTTTTATTTGAAACGTTTTCGGTAAAGGATTTCATTTTTATTTTCTTTTAATGTGGCACGAAGACCGACGTTGCTGATCCCTGATATAAAATATAATCGGACGCGCATTAAATATATTTGTATAGTAGGTTCGGCTGTGAGGCGCGTTTTTTGTCAAGATGAAAGAGAGCGCGGCCGCGGAGAGCCCACACTAGCGGCAATGCATTGACTGCTTTGGTAGTTGAAAGGTTAATCCACCACTAAATATATTACATTTGAACGTAAAGTCTATTATTCATCGCTTTGTAAACTATAAAATGTAATATTTTATTATGCAATGTGACCAATGCACTTAAGAATGCAGAATATATCTAAATGCGCTTTCCGCTTTTACGTTATTCGATAAAATTGCTGGCAGTATATTTGATTCGTTGTAATCGTATCAAGCACTATAATATGTAGTTATGAAATATATATATATTGATTATTTTTAGACCTAATGAAAAATAGTGAACTTCCTGACACTAATATGAAGAGTAAAGTTTATGTTACTTGGAGCTATGAATTAATTTTAAATGCAAAAGTATATCATTGCATTTAAGTTGTAATAATGCATTTGCGTAATATTACGGATATGATTAGGCACATTAGTTCATACATAGAAGATGATATAAAGAAACTCTCAGAAAAATATCATCGTGATTTGTGTGGGATTTGAACCCACATCCCCTGGCTTACATGGCCGGTGTACTAACCCTTGTACTAACGAATCACTTCCGTTTATCGAGAATTTTTAACAATCATACTCTACATATGATCCAATGTTCCCAGGCCAACCAATATTTAGTGATTTGCAAGTAGTATTAGTGATAGGGTTAGTACACCGGTCATGTAAACCAGGGGGTGTGGGTTCAAATCCCACACAAATCACGATGATATTTTTCTGAGAGTTTCTTTAAATCATCTTCTATGTATGAACTAATGTGCCTTATCATATAAGTAATAATATAATAAACCCGTAATGGGTAATAAATACGCATCTGATTGACGTTAATCAAAAAATCGACACTAATATGAATAGTAGAGTTTGTGTTACTTCTTAGAGCTATGAATTAATTTTAAATGCAAAAGTATACCGTTGCACTTTAGTTGTAATAATGCATTCGCGTAATATTAAAAATTAACATGTGCCTTCAAATCACATCTGTACCAAAATTATTTATAGACACAAAAAAAGCAATCACACCTTTTCCACATGGCCAGAAGGGAAAGGCGCCTCGGCGGCTTATCTTGTCGGCAGGAGCGAGGCGGCCATCTTGTCCCCGGCCCAACATGGCCGGTAATTAAAACACTTCCAAATTTCCCCTGATTCGGCGTGTCCGACTTATCTGCTGCCCTTTGTTCATGCTGCCTTAATGAGTGCTTCCCCGGGGCGAGAGGCATCGCGGAACATACCATCGTTAAAATACTCGCCTCCATTTATGTACAGTGCGGATTTTTTACCCGCTCGTACGCGTCACAATGTTGTAAACGTTGCTCCCTTTTGGCTATATACACTGCCATAATTAATAAAATGTACATCACATGGCGTACAGCTAATATTGATTCGAAAAGAGTGAAGCTCAAGAATATGTACTTTTGTATAAAATTGCATCCATTTGTTTAAAAAAAGTTTTTTTAAGCGTTGCTCCGTATTAGCTACATACACTGCCATAATTAATAAAATATCTTGTTGAGGTACAAGGCATTTGATTCGTGAAGATCCATTATTATAATGATAAAAGTACCTATGTGTTTTGTTTTCATTTAATACACAATACACTGGGTCATCATCAGAAATCATCTAATGATGACCCAGTGTATTGGGTCGAAACTAGTAATGCAAATAATTTTAATAAACTCAAAGTGAAGACAAAATACAATGGTACTTTTATCATTATAATATCATTTTAAATAATGTACATTGCATATATTAATTGTTTAGTAGTAAAATTATGCGATGTACTTGTATACAAAATGGCATTAATTTTTCTGTTACTATATAAACGATGCTCCATTGGCAGAATGAATAAAATTTTATTTTCAATACCGATACATAGAATTTATCTCCAATTGAGTTAAAAATGGTGACTTATTTGGTCAAGTTAAAACATCGATGTATTTTTGCATCAAATACCAACTTTATGTATACGGGAAGTATTTTTTCTTCACTCGTACGCGTCACAATGTTGAAAACACTGCCCGTTTTGGGCTATGTATCCTGCCAATGAATAAAATTATATTTTTAATTCTACACATGGCAGTTTGAATTGAATTACGTATGTTCAAACTGGCTTGTGCCTTTTAATGAATTTATTTTATTATTATTATTTATTTTACCCACGAATTAATTCTTAACTTGTACGTGTAACAATATTATGAATCTTGCTTTGTTTTGGATATATACTTTACCAAAACTTATATTATTATATATATAGCTTAAATTAAATAATCAATAAAGTCTGAATATCGATGGAGTTTCAAAATAAAAATGGGACAAACACATTATCCTCTTTATCTCACTATGAAATGGTTATGTAAAAATATTTCTATCCCGTTTTTTTTCCAATCATAAGATTTATAAATACTTTAATCAGATAAAACTGAGAATTTGTTCCTTCATAATGGATTATTACATAAGGTATTTTAAATCAAATTGTATACTTTAAAAGCTTGAATTATTTTGTTCTGTGTTATTCGGAGTGTTGTGGTCGTTAAAAATGGATTTACTTAGCTTAATTGTATAAATATGTAAATTCATACCATTTCAGGTGATTGCTTACAATGTGGATTTTCAGAAACACTTAAAAGGTTATTATGTGAGAGGCTGCCGTCCGCGTGAACAGAATGTAAAATCGTAAATTTCAATCACAATATTTTAAAATGCGGTAAATGACCTGTCGGGAAAAACCTTTTATTTGTTATATGTGATAAAATCTCTTATAAATAAATAACCATTAATTAAACGCTTATATATATATATCCCATACTTCCACGTATCAGTTAATGTAACATTTCGACGTTAGTTTAAAATTAAATTGCGTATATATTCGTGTATATTCAAAGAGCGGCGACATCCTAAATTTGATATTCTAAAATCAAAGTATTTTAACCACGTTTTTGTTGAAACAAATAAAAGATGAGCACACTAAAAAGCAGCTTTACGGCCATTGTAGCTGTGTCCGTGTTCTTACTCTTTTGAAAACAAACTTAAGCATATAAACAACCAAAAAATTATGTAAAATAAATAATTTAAATGATAATTCAGTGTGCAGCCTTTTCCACTTCTTGTAAATAATTTATTGAAGTCTTCTTCGCACTTCTGCCCGAATTCCTGCACCCAACAACAGAGACATTTTTTTCCACAAAATATAAGCCGTAGAATACTAAGAAACTATCTCTGACACACAATAAATCAATATTAGTATTTTTGTAAATGACGTATACATTTATATGTCAGTGCGTTATTAATCACCAATTGTTAGTTAAACCTATAAATTATGAAGCAATCTGTTGCCATTGTAATAAATGTACTTATAATTATCATCATTAACATATCAATCACCCGCTAGTAAATACAGTTTTTTTTTTTTTTTTTTAAACACCTGATGTCGGCAGTATCTGTCGTCCAATAAGGAGAAACGTGTTTCTAACAATTCACACCACATGTACGTAAATCTATCGACTCATCCGAAATTGAATTAAATGCACTGCCCACGATGTAAATTATTTACCGAATGGTGCATTTGACTGTCGACCAGGACAGCCCCTCTCGACAGTTGCCATTAGCGGCCGTCAGATGGCTCCGCAGTAGATCTTCATTCCACGGCGCCTGGTTTGCGTCTCGGCTTATATAAAATATAGGAAACCGCCGCAGAAGTGACTTGCTAGTAAAAGCGTATTTATGTTTTGAATTTCTGCAGTTTTATTGCACTCCAAGCGTTGATAAGTTGATTGATGATCTGTATGCAAAAAAATGTATAAATAATATAATGATTTGTCCTAGAATCAATTTATATTAATATTAAGCAATCACAACAAAAAAAAAAAAGAAATAATCTACTATAATAATAGCCATTGTGTGTGTGTGTGTATGTTTCATTTTTTGCTTCTCTATAGAATATCTTAAAAGATACAACGCTGATTTTTTGCACATAAGTTTAGTAAATTTTTTCGCAGCTATGTGCCGAATTTCAAGACTGTAGGATAATATTTTTGTTCATAAACTAATTTAATTAAACTATAAAATATGCTCTAGCGAGTTGAATAAAATCTTATATGTACGAATTATAAGATTTTATTGTTCAACACGAGAATTTCAAATTTAGAACTTTTACAAAAAAACAAATTTTGATGCTTCTTAGAAATTTTCAGTTTATGTCAGCTTGACACAAATACCAATTTTATTTTTTTATCGAAATTGCGTTAAAAATTATTAAATCACATCATTAATAACTTAAAATGCCTCCTTAAAAAATCGTCTAAGCACAGCAAACGTAATTAAAAAATAATAACACAATTGAACGTGATAAAGACTGCATCTAACAAAGAACAGTGCAGTGAAAGTAATTCGTTGTTTGTGACACGAAATGTGATATTTCCTAGAATGGCTTTGCTTTCGAAATTAATATCCGGTTATTCAAAATATATGTGTACAAAATGAAATCAAATATTATATACAAACATATGTTCAAACACTATTGCATCGTTCATCTAATACGTCATTTTATGACGGGCTACATTTCTAGTATAATATAAAAGACGACTGTATTTTAGTGCAAATTTAAAAAAAGGCTTTCCGAAATATAGTATCTATTCCATTTTTTTTTATTTTGTTATACAAAGTATGTTGTCATGAAAATGACAATTCTCTGAAATATGAGAGCGACCCCGTGAAATTTCTCTTCGGTTTTTAAAGAGACTTTTTACTGTGGGTATTTCCAATAAGGCGCATTATCTTCGATGGTAAATGTTTGGCTGCGATTGGCCGCTACGCCCCTGCGCAGTCGAACTTTCTGACTTTATCCGAACAATAAATATACCGGCAGTGCGGCTGAGGATAACTGCAAGAAAGTGGACCACGCCAGCCAGGGGCGTAGTCCGGGAGACAACTTCCATGTTATTCAGAATATCAACGTTGATCTCTCTTTAGATATATTATGATCTCTACAAATTTGCAAGTTGACAAGTTAAATATATTTTTTTAATATATTTGTATATATAGTAAATATATAAGAATAGAGCCTCTACGCTTTTCCGAATTCCTATTGCCTAAATCGCTTTTCGACGTCTCTCGGCTTCAATTCATGTGGCACCCAATTTCCTTGCTTTTGAATCATTTCCAATGCTTTTAAGCATCTCGAAATTGTTGCTCGATCAACTCCCAATGATTCTGCGAGTTCTGCTTGCGTTTGACACGATTCTTTATCGAGCAATGCCTCTAATTATTAATCTTCGTTCTTTGTCATTCACATCAAAATCACCACTTTTAAAGCGTCGAAACCAGTACTCACACGTTTGTTGCGATGGAGCATGTTCACCATAAACTTCACACAGCAATCGATGACTTTCAGGTGCTTTTTTCGGTACTTGTTTTTTATCCGACCACCAAAATTTTTTAATGTACATGTACTCGCAGAGATAAGAATCTATCATACGACGATGAGTCCCGCTGTGGCGTTTATTTCGTTCCTTTGCAGATTTCCATGACCGCTCGATTCGTTGGGTTAGGTACAAGTTTTTTGGTGGTCGGATAAAAAACAAGTATCCTTTTTTCTTCCAATTGAAACAGAAAAGTAAAGCTACCTGCAAATTGCGTTTTGTTGGTACAAATGTTGACATGTTGAGAGCTCAAAAAAAAATGTTGTATACACTTCAGCGATATGACATATACTGAAAAATAAAGCGCAATAATGACGCTTCACAATGAAGTTAGTTTAAGTATAGCTGGATGCAATTCAATACTAGTAACGCCATCTTTAGAAATTCCTTAAAATGAATGCACTCTACTAATATAATATTATGTTGATAAAATTTGTAAATATGATGAAAACAGCAAATATGATAGGCAAGGACAGTTTTCGTGATATTTTTGTTAGTGGTGCTTTCTCCCAGCACCTGCAGCTACACCCGTTGGAAGTTTCGCGGAGAAATCGAAAAGATTTTGACCCGCGCCGTGGCGTGATAAATGCGGGCGGGGCGCATATTTATAGTACTGTAAAACTGGACTAATTCGTGCGGGGAAATAAATCACCGAAATATTATTATTCCTCCGCGATCTGCTTCGGCGGGACCTCTGGAGCCTCTTTATGGGTCTCATGTGGGAGGCGACATGTCCGGCACGAAATAAACCTTATCGCAGGACGATCGAGATCTGCAATAAAATTTCATGTGGCAAGTGTCATTAAAAAAACTCATCATTTTTGCTGCGAGAAAGAACTTCGGAATTTTAATTTTTAAGCGTGTAATTAATTGTATAGTTTTGCCTTAGTGAACAATGCATAATATGACACTGTTGGATAATTTCGTGTATTTCGACTTATGCGTCAACCGATCAACAGATTATTTATAATATTAACAGAGTCTATATAAATATAACTTTCTGTTTAACACTAGTGAATATAATCGACTTCCCACTTAAGTTTAAAGGTGACATTGAAAGGCGAATGCGATTTCATACATAAAAGTGTTCGTATTCCTCTAGCCATTACAAAGCAAACTGTTTTTGAAACATTTATTTTTAAATCTTGATTTAATTAAAATAAATACATCCAAAAAGGTCTTTACCTTTAATTAACATCTTATCAAAAATTAATTCAACGTATTGATAATTGATAACAACATCAAAATAAAAATATATACAAATACAGAATAAACATTTTGTAAAATAGCCTATAAAGAAATTTGTAATAAATTTATTCAATTTTGAATAGCATGACTACAAAATAAGTTGTTTATAATATGTGAAAAAAATACTTAATAAATGATACACTACTTCGGGATTTGTGTAGTCACCATAAAACATAACTGTAATAAATCTCTGAATACATGAATATTGACAGAAAATGTACTCCATCGTGTATGGGCATAATTAGCGACATTCTCAATGTATCATGTAAATATAAAATCCAAGAACCAACGATAATGATGATGAAGGGTCCGAAATCGAAACGAGAACCTTTCTGATTGAAAAAAATAGCATCAACTATTTCTAGATTTGAATAATATAATAGGGTATTTAAATTTACAGGTATAAAAAACCATCGTCAAAAAATTGCAATTTATCATTCGTATAGTTTTTATTGGTACCTGCTTACCTGCCATACTTAGGTATTTGTTAGAAGTTAATTAGTTAATTATGTATGTGGCATTCAATAGGTCTAATTACGATTGTAAAAAGTGTAATTAACTATTGACCCAATCAAGTGTACAGCTACCTACTCTATGCAAAATTACTTAAAGTAATTAATAGTATACTTGTATTTATGAATAGTATAATTGTATTGAAAAATCAAAATTGTGTAAAACTCACTGATTGGCACACTTTTACACGACAAAATATTTATGATTGCAAAGTAATGAATGAAAGTGATTATTTTTATGTATGCAAGCTTTTCCAGTTGAAAGCTTCACCAGACAACCTGACCAGGTCCTTAAGCGGGTGCGGTAATGAATAAAAGTTATTGTTATTATCAAGTTATTTTTCTATTTATAATTGTTCTTTAAATGGTTTTAAATTAAACCATTTAATCGTAAATATTATATTATTACTAATATGATTAGGCACATAAGAAATTTTTCTGAGAATTTCTTTAATCATCTTCTATGTGTGAACTAATGTGCTTATCATATTAGTAATAATATAATAAACCCGTAATGGGTAACAAATACGCACTTGATTGACGTTCAATCCAAAAAATAGATATACGTAAATATTATAGTCAAATATTTCTTTGGTATTAGGTAAATAATGAGTGTGCTGAAAATTTCCTATCCTTAAATGATCTGATCATAGAATCCAGTCTTTGAGTTATATATGTTATTATGTTTCTTCACAAAGTTTAAGGGTCTAGGTCCCATAATCGAGTTCTTTTGATCATTTTCTAGTCCGTTTTGCGAAAAATCGACTGCACCAATCAAAAATATTTAAATGCAAAAAATTTGATACATCCCTTCTTCCGAACACAGTATATTTTTATTTCTTATAAATTTACTATTAATATGTGTTTTTCCGATTAAAGTGTAGGAATTTGGAGATTCGTCCGGTACATTTTCCAAGAATCCTAAACATTTAAAAGTCTTTTTTTCAATTGGAATTAAAATATTTAATATAAACTATGTGCGTCTCATTAATTTAAAAATTAAAAAAAAAAAAACTTTGGTTTTGAATTTGTTTTGAAGTCGTCATTTTATCCAATTTTTCAACATCTTCAAAATTTTATTTAACCCTGAAAATGGACGTTAATTAAATAATAAAAAATATATAAATATAATTTATAGTTTTTTCAGTACTCTGTAAAAAAAAATCTACTTTCGACATAGAAAAATAAAGTGACAATTAAATTAATTAAATGACACGATTTCGCCAGGTAATGGACTGCCTCTGGTGTCCGGTTGGACACCAGAGAAAAATTGTAAGGCTGGAAGCAACTGCCTTAATACTATCAGGTAAATACGAAATAAGATAATATCTACTATCATCGAATGATCTGAACTCAGAATCCAGTCTCTGAGTTCAGGTACAAATAGACGACGGCGTGTCTTCGATTGTGACGTCACAGCCGGCGTCTCTCATTCACGAGGCCCGGTTATTCATGAATGGCTGCTAATGGCGGCGGCACGACCAGCGGCGCTGCTCTTGGAGAAGATTGGCTCGGCGGCGCTCACCTGGCCCGAGGCTGGCAGGTGCGAGGGCATCCTAACCAGACCAGTGCATCTCCGCGGATGCACCAATGAACCAGTCACGCTCGGTGCAATTGCACTTTAAATGCTATTACCTACTTTTCATCGAAGCGCATTTAGTGCAACCCATTGACTGCACTAAATATGTTGTCCATGACACACTGGATTAATTTGTTATACTTGCTTTTTAGCAACGTACATTAATTGCCAAATTGCTAAGAAGCTATAAACATTTGTGCTTCGGAGTGTTTTTGATTTTCCGAAGGTTACTTTTCAACGAAGCGCATTTAGTGCAACCCATTGACTGCACTAAATAAATTGTCCATGACACACTGGGTTAATTTGTTATACTTCCTTTTAAGCAACGTACATTAATTGCCAAATTGCTATAAACATTTGTGTTTCGGAGTGTTTTTGATTTTCTGAAGCCTGCTTTTCATCGAAGCGCATTTAGTGCAACCCATTGACTGTACTAAATAAATTGTCCATGACACACTGGATTAATTTGTTATACTACCTTTTTAGCAACGTACATTAATTGGCAAATTTCTAGGAAGCTATAAGCATTAGTGTTTCGAAGTGTTTTTTGATTTTCCGAAGCCTGCTTTTCATCGAAGCGCATTTAGCGCAACTCATTGACTGCACTAAATAAATTATCCGTGACACACTAGATTAATTTGTTATACTACCTTTTTAGCAACGTACATTAATTTCCAAATTGCTAAGAAGCTATAAACATTTGTGTTTCGAAGTGTTTTTGATTTTCCGAAGATACCTTCAAATGGTGTAAGTGCTCGCAAACATTTTTTTTTTCAAGAGTAGCTGTTTTATAAAATCATTCTCCTTACGATAGTCATATTTTTTTGGTACTAGTAGTATGATTTTCATAAATTTATTGAGGCTAACTAAAAACGAAAAAATGTGGTTAAATTAAAAAATATGTAATTAGGTGGTGGTCTTAACTTTGTAATAATTTGAGACAGTAAATTTCCAAATCCAATGTATACTCATTATAAATATTTGTTTTAAAAACTGCTTGCTCAAATGTTAAACTCATTGTACGCCTTGAATATGTTTGCATACAGTTCAATACACAGAATTTTGGATTTCAGTAATACTAGAACATTTGACTAAATTAAATTTCTTTATAGCTGGTCGGTACAATTCAAATAAATATCAGGTAATCGAAAAATATGTTTGGCATAAACAACATTAAAAAACATTTCAATAGAACCCTTTATCACTTACCACAAAACAAAATTAAATATACCCAAGTTAATGACATAACGCTCCGTAGGTACGTCCACGGGAGATAAACACGCGCTCGAATGATATTAACATTTCGATTCCCTTGAATATTAAGTGTGTTTTTAGACAATCTCTTTTACTGATTGACACCTAACAATTCTCACCCACGTCAAAATCGAAGGCGATATAAAAAAAAGTTTGTGTAACTGACGTCTTGTTGCGGGCTTTGTTAATTCTTTGAAGCCATTATGTTAATTAGAGTTAAATATTGCCCAAACTTAAATATTGAAATGACTGTCTCTGCGTTGGCATATTCAAAACACTGAAACGATAGAGTGTTGCTTCATTTTTTTAGTAAAAATTATAATTATCAGTTGCGTGGCACGATTTAAGGTGCAGATCAAGTCAGTTTGCATCCACGTCTAGTTAAACTTAATTTCTCAGATTCTAAATCTATTTCCAATAGTTTTTTTTTTACCTTTATTTATAAATTTTACAAGTTGACGTGCACTTCATATAATTTTCAAATAACCTTGAACTTAATAAATATATAAAATCCTGCTCATGAGAATTTTTTATTTACTCAATAAACTATTGCAGATTTCATTTCGAATTATACAAACAAAATGAGCTCATATTACGGTTTGAAAAAAAAAAACAGATATACGAAGCTTTTTCATTTTATTTTAATACAAAATAGCTACCATGCAATTAAAAAAGGCAACATCAAATTTTATATTGCATTTGTTAAGTGTTCAAACAAACGATGAATTTTATTCTGCTACTTGTAACACTACGTGCTGTTCGCATATAAAGTCAGTAAATAAGTGTCTTTATTGCTTTATTCTAATACGCATAACAGGAAACAGTCATGAAGTTTCTTTATTCAATGTGCGTTTATCGAGAAAGTAAGAAAGCTTGAATTTCTCGGCAGCACCGGGTTGTGGTGCATCACCGGAAATAGTAATGCCTTCGGCTTGCATCTGCGCGTAGCCCGCGGCTAGAGCCTCGGTAGCCAGGCTTTATTTCCGGTTTTTCCTGTACTTTCATAGCAAGTTGCCATAAAGCTATCACCGTGTAAATGATGGCAATCACATTCGTATGAATAGAAAATACACCCAATAAAAAATATCCATAAAATACCAATTATAAGTCATATTCCACGTTAGAAAATATTCATGTATATATATATAGTAGTTCCAGTTAAACAGAAAATAAAAAATAATAAATTAAATAAACGTATGTGATACGAGAACATTAGATAAACTACAAACAAAGATACAGAATATGGTGACTAAATAAACAACCTTAGAATCTTAGTAGAAGTGCCAAATTTGATATTGCTTAAAAGGTTTTTTTTAATAAAATCTATATAAAATGAAAATTTTCTACGGTATGTAGGCTTTCTGTATTTTTTGGCATACTATAAGATAAACAAGCTGGGCGTAGAGAGAGTCGTCTCTAACCAATTTAAGCCCGCACATACTTAAATAAATTATAGATACCTCATTTAAATTATCTGATTTAAAATATATTTTACTATTAAATCAAGCATGAAAAAGTGTCCTTGTGTTTGTGTCCCAATATAATGGGAGCAATTCGTCATTTTCAAATTTTTTTTGTATCGTAGGAATATTTTATACTTTATTATTTCATGTTTTTTTTGTTATATAAAGACACCAGAAAAAAATGCCCAGTAGCTTTTGTAGGTGTACTCCAAATGGTCGGTAATATAATAGAAACAAGCTGTGCGACATATGAACGAGTTTCAGAATATTTAATTTTTTTACAAATAGCACATTAAGCTTATGATATTTTTTTAGGACTTAATTCACAAATTAAACGGTGACAAAAACTATCGATCAATGTACAGGGGAATTAGAACCCACGCCTCGGCCTGGCGCCGTAATCTTTCCGATAAGCTCTGTGACTGAGCGAGGCATTGAATCGATAAATGCAAGTCGACGTACTAGTACTTGAAAAATATTTGTTAGTAATAAAGCTGTATTTGGTTTGGTAAGAATTAAAAATAAGGTATACTACTCTACCAAGATGCAAACAATGAAAACCATCACCACTGAAACAATTCTCTGGTGATGAAATATTTGAGCAATGTAGGTTAATTATGATACAAAACATATAATCGATAATACAGTAGGTGCCAAATTTAGTAAAATTAAACTAACAATAAGTCTAGGTTAATAATATATTTGATAAAAATCATCGGTAATGTGTCAATTTTAAATACCAAATTACTTTATGGGTTACATAATCTACAGCCTTCGAACTGTGAAAACGTATCCAGAGAAGCCATAAAATCAATAATATACAGTCGCATTATGTATTAATCCTTGTAACGTTGCATAAAACGAGATTTCAGTTGATACTCATAATTTATGTAATGCTGCTTCAGCAGGGAAGGTATTAAATGCAAATACATCAAAAGGCAGGGACGTTGGCGTTGAAAATTTTTATGACCCTCTTATACCCAACGACTTTCAGTGGGTGCAGGCCGACTTTTATTTACACAGCCTGGTTTTATCGCATCTAAGCTTGGTATTTATAAGCAGTCTTATAATCTTCTCATAACACACTCGGTTTGCGAGTCAAACGATAAAAAAATTACTCGATTATTTAAACTCTCAATGTTTAGCACAGGTGTAATATTTTTGGAAACTGAATGCAAGTTGTATATATGATGATTTTATGTACATACAAAAAATCATCACAACACAAAGTTAAGAAAATGTAATGAGTAAAATATATCAATGAATATTACTAAGCTGAGAGTTATCTGCAATCACCAGCGAATTCATTTTAATTAAAATAAACACACGAAGTTAAAATCAGTTAATTGATAATTTGTTTAAAAAAAGGTCCAGAAAGTTTAAATACACTATATCAGAATATTTGTAAAATAAAAGCGATGATTCTCCAACAAATCTACAATCTTATTTTAATAGATTGGTACTACAGTTATTTTCTTGTAGATTTATTTTTTTGTTTGTTTAAATAACATCATTAGATTTTATAAAATGAAAGATATCATCAACAAATTAATGGATATCCAAAATCGTCCTGGCATTTTTACAGAAGTGTGTTTCTGCCCATAATCCATTAATTTTAAGTAGTTTTTCGTTTTTACTCATTATATACAACAAAGAAGCAAATAAAATCATTATAATAATCATCAATAGTTATGTCGAATGTTTCCTTTTAACTTTCTTTAATTTTATTGTACGGGTGGTATTTTTGAATAGAATTCATTGATTGCCAAACGAAATTCCTTTTTTTAATCATTGATAAAGTTATTTCTACTATCTGAAATAGCTTTTTTTATTTTAAATGGTTTTCGTAACATCCAAAAGTGGAAAGATGCGGTTTTTAATTGTAATTTTAGCTTTTGAAACATTCAAGTCTTCTGTCCTCAGCTAGATGACAAAAAACAGAATTATTGTTATGGAAGTATTTATTATATTATTATGGACTACCTTGAAAATAAATGATTAAAATTTTATGAATGAATTTTTATAGTTAAAATATTAATATTTACCTTTATAGTACTATTTGTTTTAAATATTGTAATTTATGATAAGCGGAATTTTATAATAGTTCTAATATTTTGAGTTTTTAAATAATATGTAATTGAATGTAGGTATTTTTAAAAAATACTATTTATTGACTAATAAGCACGTATATGTCTTAAAATTTTTATTTTAATCTTTTTGGATTTTAAACCTCAATTTAAACTGTTTGCAAAATTTTTATGTTTTTATTAAATATATTTACATTCATTTATTACACATGTTTTAATTTTTTTTCTTCTATATTTTTTCTTTTATTTTTGATACATTGATTGCATTTCCAGCATAGGAGAAAAAAAGGCACAAACTATATTTAACCTTTTATTAGTGTAAAAATAGCTGGCTTACTTGTTAATCGTAGGGTTTAAGATTTAGAGACATGGATCCGAATAAATAAGCTTTATTAATTGCAATTTTTCTGCAATTACACGGTTAACATTGAAACATTATCCATACTTTAAAAATTTAAATGTACTATCATACATTTATTTTTAATTATTTTGTGTATCTTATCGCTTTTCACCGATTAAGTAATGCCCCTTCTTTACTGAGTTACTAAAATAAATGGCAGTTAGATCACACCAGGATACAACCTTATATACCACTGAATAAACATGTAAAGTCAAGGCTTTTGATCGTATTAAATTCAATAATAATTCAATTCAATTTGATTTTAAGAAATTCCATCCGTCATCTGAGTTGATAAATGGAGGCACTTTAATATCCAAAAATAATTATGCAAAGAGTATTGAATTTTTTGTTAAAAAATTTGCATCTCCGAAATTCAAATTTCGGATTGAATTGCATTTGAAAAAAAATTGAATAAATAACCAATTAATTACTGTTGATGGCAACTCAGTGAGTCAATGGCGACCACTGGATCGTGTGTCCAGCCATTTTTCGAAAATGATTTATAAAAAAATTCTTACTAAAATGAATACGTGTGGGAAGCGAGACCTATAAATAAACATGCAAAGTCATTTATTTAGCATTTATTTGTGAATATTTGCATTTATATTGTGAAATATATTTTTTAATCAATGCAATGTTAGAGAAGTGACTTATATTTATATCCCATCTTAACAATAAACAATATACGCTTAAACTATAACAAAGCCTACTATATGTATGAATATCTATAATTCTAGCTTCTTGTTGACCACAAACTTTGCAAAGAGCTCAAAACGATTTATCTATACGTGCTCCTTACAAAATATATTATCTCATCCGATTCAACATTAAAAAAAATATTATTTAAATATTGAAATCTATTTATAAATATATGTATAATCATTCACAACCCAAAAAAACTAAAAATACATTTTCAGTATACACGGCATTTCATAATTCAATGTTTAACACGAAAGATAAGACAGAATGAACTTGTCTTACGTTGCTAGTAATAAAAAAATCCTTTGAAATAACCAATTCATATTACGGTGTCTCAAATGTTTTTGTATAACAGACAAAAAATTTACATAATCACTTTTTTAATACTTAAGTTAAGTTGTGTTATATTTAAGTATACATATAAAATGTATTTGTTTCAATATCAGATAAAAAGTTTTGATAATTTTTTTTAGAAAAAATAATATGATACAGGAGAGTTTGGAGACACTGTGTAAAAAATAGTTTCGTGATAATTCGGAGATAAAATTAAATCTTATAGTTTTCTTATCACTCTTCGCCCCCACTCGAGCCCAGCTCGTCTAACGAAACATTTGTCATTGCCATTTAATGCAAATTAATTCTCAGTGTTTGACGTAAGTCGGATCCGAGCATCTCCCAGTCGAAATATTCATTTTCTTGACCATTTAATTTTATGATACGTGTCTGCATCTAAAATTAATTACATGTGAATGTAAAATTTTTAATATTTAAAAAGCATAGTTACATCAATTATTAATATTTATATATTGGTTACAATATAAGCTTAATTGCTATGGTGGGAATGAATCTCCAGGCCACGAAAACAAGAAGTATAATATGTGCAGGTTTTGTCTTTTGACCTTCTGAAAAAGAGGTAGTGGTTTTTTTATGGGTTACTTACATCTCTCTATTACTCAAAGATCGATAGACACCCCAAATTTAATTTATATGAATTATTTATTATAACATTGATCTATAGTACTTATATATTCAAGGTTAGTATTTCTTATGCTGATCTAAGCCATATATGTAATATAAATTTAGTTGTTTACGAGATGGGCGCTATGCTCAGTGCTTATGGACTTATATTTCCAAAGATGAAGAACTTTGACTTCTCATGAAGCAGCGGCTTTGATTTATGTCCAAGACATTCATTAGGAATACAACCAGCTTTCTGGTGACGTCATAGAGTATAAAAATCTAACAGCTTGTTTTATGGCTATGTTAAATTATAGTTTATATACGAAATTTAAATATATGCTGCCTAAAAATGTGTACAGACCAACTTAAATTTTATATTTTTGATTAGCAAAAACTGTAAGTGCTTAATAAAAAACGCATGATGTTATTTGTTAATTGTTAAGTAGCTTTTGGTTGATTTCATAAAGGTGAAGTTTAACAATTATATTTCCTTATAGACCTGGTAGAAACAGTAGAAATAGTATGTTAATTTTATTTAGAAAAATATAATGCAATTTAAATGCTTTGATACTCATCGTTCAGAAGTCAAGTAATGAATATTATGATATTGTGAAAACGCACAATATGCATGCAAATATGTGAAAATTCTTAAAATAGGTAAAACGATAGTAAACCTGTTCAGGAATCAAAAGAATGTGTAAATAAGCGAATTATCAATTTATTTACGATATGAATAACTTAAATGAAATAAAACACATAAATTATTAGAATTTGAAAAAAACTACCTTTTCGGTGTATTTGATATGAACGTTTATTTTAATTATTATGTTTTTTTTTTATTTTCAATTTCATAGTTGAAGTTTTTCACTTTATAATTTATACTCGTTATAAAGACAATAACGTGTAGGCAAACGTGGATGACTTGATTACATATTTATTTTCACTAATTAAATATTTAATTAAGAAAATTCTGATAATTGATTATTAATTGCCCATGTGAAATTTTGGGCAGCCTCCTATAAAAATTCATTTACTTGGATTATTGCCTATTAAGATGAGGTTAATAACTGACTTATATTTTTTTGTATACAAAAAGCTCTTAGAAGGCTAAATGATTTGTTTTCTTGGGTGTTGAGCTACATAGAGTTTTCATTTCTTTGACGATGGTCCCAGTACGGAGACCGCAACGTCTGAGGACTGAAAACATTAAGCGGCTCAACATCCAATCAACCAAATGACTTTAATAATAACGGCTTTCAAAACCTGCCAACATAGTAAAATGATTCAACAATTCGAAGATGCTTTCTGTAATTTCAACGAGATATTAAAAGAAGTCACGATATTTTCCAAAGTACTAACAAACATTATTCACATCCAAAAATAACACATTGCTTTTATAATATTCGTGTCACACGTATCAGTACCAAATAAACTTATCTTAAAAGGAAGTAATACACAAGCGTTCTGATAAAACCAGCATATTTTTATCTATATTACGCTATAAATTCCTTAGCAATCACACACGAAATCTAACAAGCCTCAATAAACAATAAAAGTAATATAAAATAAATTATTTCCATAGCTTTGAATTTCTCTGGGCGCAGGTAGGCACGGATTTACTAGGCAGGTGTGCCCAAGCCGAGCATTACCTCCAGCAGCGGCTCTCAGCGCTTTCGACACCACGAACCTCTTTGATAAACAATACCTTAATATAATTAAATGAAAAAAAAACGATTAAAATTAATCTGTATTACAGGTAAATCACAAAACACCCAAATCAAAGATATTTTATTAAAAAATCTTTACTCTATCCGGAACCACTGAAAAATAGTCCTCTAGTGCAAATTTCGCATCCACGTTGACTCTTTTCCTTTTTTCGGTTGCAGTAGGCTAAATTTGGTATTTCTGAATACATGGCTATAACAGGATACCTTGCGATGTTTTACCATCGAATCTTTTGCGGATTGATAGGGGTCCTTGAACCACAGCTGCGGAACCCTTGCTTTTCAGTTCACGAGGCCGCGGGCGAAGCATATTTTATTGTTTTTTTGCATTTCTTCTTATGTGGCTGCGCTTATCTATGATGTTTCGATCTACAGGGGTCACTAACCTTGCGCCAGAAGAAGTTAGAACTATAGGCAATAACAACACCACACGAATCTCGGCCCGGACTGCCTCCAGACGGTTCATTTGCATTCTGAAATCTCGAGTCGGCTAGAGGAAGCTATTGTTGCGATTAGGCGGTCGGCTGTTTGATTTTTTTTTTCTAGTGGTAACAAATATAATAAATGGCAATTGAAGTGTGTTTAATATAAACGATTATTAATCATTTCGAAGGTCAGTTTTGTTTCTCAAATTCAGCTTTTAATCGTTTATATACTGAAGATCAAAATTGCCACATATTGGTTCATAATCATTTTCTATGAAGTTTCTGTAGTAATACTCAGTAGTTTTTGATAACTCATCATGAAATGTCAAAAAAAGGATTTCAATTTATTTCTCACAAATGACTTTTTTTTTCTTCATATTTTTTTGGTTGGACAACACATACGTAATTTATATTTTTATATTATCTTAGATAATAGATTAATATTGGTAGTATCTTGGTAAAAAAAAATGATAAATAAGAAACATTATTTCTTATTACCACACACGTATTCTTAAAGCACAAGATTGTTTATATGTCCCGGATATAAATTGAATTATCATTCGTCAATTTTTATTTTATATTTTCGTTAATTGTAATAAAATAATATTTATTACCTCTTTTAGTACATAAACAAATAAAAATATATTTAATCTAAAATAATTTGCTTCTGACTCCATAGTAGTGCCATCTAGCGACAGTTGTATAAGTTATATTAACTATGAACGATTTTAAAGACATCTCTCCTAGAAACTGCTTATATTATTAATAAACAGCAAAATAACTAACCAGTTAGTGAAAATAATACAAGGAAAAAAAACAAAATCATTTTTACATGGTTTACTTTGATAAGAATTATCAGCAATGTAACAAAACTTTATATTTAATATTTTTGATAGAAAGTACTTGATGGAATTCAATTTTAATATTATTTAGTAAAATTATATTTTAATGGTGTTGGAGTAGAGTGCTCTGCTTTGTAATGCCAACCTAGTATGTTTGCGAAACTGGTCGCGTCAAAAAAATGTAAGTCTGAACAACGTGAAAAATATAAATGAGGTTTTGTGTTGTAAATTTAACAGCGCCTTTGTATTGACAAATAATTTAGAAAACTTGGTCTATATTTCTAAATATTGGTCTATATTTTATTAAGGTATGCGTTTAATCACTAAACAAATATATAATCCATTGCTGATGAATAAATAACAAATATAATTGCTTAAAATTTTTTTACTACTTTGCATTTCTACTGTATGATTTTCAATATATAATTAAAAAAAAAAAACAACTGTTGTCTAAAATAATATAATATGCACTGTAAATTTAGTAAAACGTTCTTGTTTATCTCATTCTCAAACAAATAAGTGTATAAAGTTTTTTTTATATAATTTTTTTTTTTCGATAAAAATAACATATTCTTTAAAATAGTTTTTCTCAATAATATATAATCCAAAAACTTTTCACGTGTAATAAATTTATACGCAATATCTACATCTGTAATTCAACATCTGAGTTGAGTTGTTTCAAAAATGTTTTCCACATGCTTCTGAAAATTAAATTTTGTTTAAGTGATAGTTTGAAGGCTCCTGTGGCATGCAACGCATTCTGCACCGCACGCCACTCTCGCCCGATAATTTTTGTTTTCAATAATCGAGCAGGTCGTAATGCATATTATTGACCTTTGATAATTTGTGCGGTCGGTCGCAGTTGGACCGTTAATCGGCGGCGCGAGTGATATAATTACTGCGACTGCGATCGCTATCGACCCCGCTTAAGGCTGCGGAGATCGATCGGGAGCATTACGACCGTGAGTCGATCGGAAAACTCTAATTACCTTCGTTTAGTGAATGTTAGATTGAGCTTAATTATTATAATCGTACAAAGTATGCTTTCGATTTGTACTCGACCGTATTAGTAGTACCCTGAGCTTGTGTAAAGGATCGGTAATGGAAAAATGGACTTGGGAAGATATGCTCCGGCAGTACCTTGTCGAGGTGGGGGGTCTCCTGATATTTTTTTGCAGAAGAAGTATCAGATCTGAACACCACAGCCTTGTATGAAAAGGATTATATAGGGTGTTCAAAAAGAGTATCTGGTTATTGCAATCGGGACCGTTATTGCGATATGCTGCGAAAATTTTTGGAGCCAGAGTTATAGGAGTTTTAAGGTTTTAACTCAAAAACGTGGTTCCAACAAGACGGGGCCACTTACCATACATTCAATCAATCAATTGTAGCTGTTAACGAATTATTCCCTAATAAGGTCATTTCACGTAGAGGTAACATCAACTGGCCTCCCAGAAGCATCGTCCTTAGCCCTCTTGTCTATTTCGTATAGGAATACCTTAAAAATAGGGTTTATGAGAATAATCCGACATACCTATCGGAATTAAAACAAAACATCAGGTCAGAAATGGCAGCAATATCGAGAGCTATGTGTTATCAGCAATCTTCGTTCCAGATTAGAAGAGTGCCAGCAGCATAACGATCTCCATTTGGATAACATCATCGTTTTGAAATAATTTTCCATTTTGTATTCTTATAATCAACAATTAAAAAAAATACTTGATTACTAGTAGTTTTTGTTTTACTGAACTAACAAATACCCGATACTCTGTTTGGACACCCTGAATACTATTGGACAGCAGCAATACGCAGATTTTTTTTTCAATATAAAACTGCGGTGTAGAAGGACCCACTACACTATTTTCCTCTAAAAAAACGATGATTACTGACTCAGCATAAGTATATACTCAGTGAGATGGTCGCCAACCACCTCTGAGGAGAGCCACCCGAAGAAGAAGACGTATCAGTAGTGATATTGAGGCAACCATATGTTGTATATAAAACGTACAAAGTAGATTTGCACACTTGCTATTACACTCTACGTTTGATCAATGAGCAAAATTTTAAAATATCTGTGGCAATTTACATTTGCGTTAAATGATTAAAATTCTCGCACTTCTACAGTGTCACGGTGGTCGAAAACATCAAGGCACAGACTGCGACAACTAAGAAGTGTATATTCACACTAGGAATTTATATAGCGAATATAAAAAAATAAGCCTGCACTTGTACAAAACTCAAATTAAATATATATTTATTAATCATCGGTAATATTCAAAAACTGTGATATAAACAAAAATGGATATTTCATAAATATTTAACCCCTTCTGAATAAATGCTGTTTTCATCCCATTTTAAACGTCGTAAACAATTTCGACCGATGAGAGGGGGCTTCATAATACAGCAGCTTATTTTTTTAACAATATAATGCACCCTTGCATCCCTTATAACAATTTTGATTGTTGGTCTTTTCGCGTTTGCTTACTTTTGTGATTAACGCTGAAAGGGTCTCGGGATATATTGCATCTTATTTACTGACTTTAAACTGTGCCGCATAAATCGTACCGTTAAAATAAAAGCTTTACATTTTATTTAAAATCTGCTGGTCAATTTTAAATAACTTCAATTAAAATCACAAAAAATACAATACAAAATATAAATATTTTCTTATGAATTTCCACTATGTCAATTTTTTTTTAAAAATACTTAGATCTTTGTTTGTAGCAGTTCAAAAAAAAATTTGTTTATATTTATTTACTGGGGCTAATTGTTATATTTAATTTGACTCTAAAAATGGCTAAGAAATTGCATTCACTTTTGGAGAGCGGAATATGGGCCTTGAATATTCTTGCAGATCAAGATGAAATGTTAAATGAAATATTTAAAATACAATTAATGTAACCACACATCCTGCACTAACAAAAACTATAAATTCATGAATTGAAGCTTTATAGACAAATATTAATTCACTGAGTAAATATTTGAGGTTAGGTTTTTGAAAATATATTTTTATACAATTAAACAAGTAGCCTATAAAACTAATATTTGACTTTGCTTGATTGCTTTACATATAGAATGTATTTTACTTTTATTTGCAGTTACAAATAAATAAAACAATTTAACGAGTCTATCACATTCTGTTACACATTATTAATAGCACGTATGTTCAAATGGTTTAATAACAGTACAGTATATCAATTTAAAAATCTCTGACCTTATATTGAACAATTACCAACGCAGATATTTATTAGTTATTTGTATTCAATACGCTTGGCACCTAACAGACAGACTGAATCAATTAAACATACCTGCGCTGGTACTATAATTAAAAACAATAACTAAGAACTATAAAAACAGAAATATGTCCAACGCAGTCACTAATGCGTAACCTGGTTTATTTTCAATTCATAACACCGGTCGTTTCAGCACGACAATATGGCAAATACATTACAATTGTTTTATTATTTAAGTAACAATACAAGTTACATACAGAAACACTCACTAATGCAATCAACTGGTTTAAATAATACTTTCTATAAATATCAATTCTCTTGGTCAAGAAATAATTGATTGAAAATATTTAATTGCATGCAATGTGAATAATCGGCAACTCACAAGTAAAATTCATTTAAAAAGAAGATTTAATAAACAATATCCTCAAACATATTTTGAACCGACACGGGAAGTAATCCAAAGTTTCTTATATATATTTTTTTGTATTTAAATCAAAATTGAGTATTGGTCATGATAATAAAAATTTGAACAAAACGCTCTCTAAAGTGTCACATAAATAAGTCATACAATTTAAAATATCAAGAAATAGTGTTATTTCTTTACAAACCTACAGTAAATATAGTTTCATGAATATTATTATAATATTTTTTAAAGATAAAAATATAGCAATACCGATCCAATTAACATGGCATCTGTGCACACAATATCTCGTTAAAATTACTGCACCGATTGGTATCGTTTATTTTATCGAAACCAATTTTATTAAGATTACCTCCTATTGTTTTGAAACACACCATTGATCAATTAAAATCGCCAGTGGTGGAGATAGCCGAGGCGATTAAACCGTTCCCCGTCGAATATTAATTATTATTATTTATTAAAACTTGATATGCGAAGACGCCAATTATTTGCATTAACCTCCCATTGGTTTCATAAATTGCTCTCGATTTTTCTTCATGCGTTATCGGAGGTGGTTTTTCGAAACTCGCGATTAAATGCGTCCAACTGAACGGCGCTATAATCGAAAATTTTATTATAATAAATGAGAATATTAGGAGTGCAGGTGTTGTGATGAAGATATAATAATTCATGGTATAATTTAACTTTAAATTCTGTGCGTAATTTTAGCGAAAGTTCTCTTCGACAACAAGTATAGTATCTGATATACACGTAAGAAATAGTCGAGTAAATTTTAATATGATTAAACATATAAATTTTTTATTAGGTATCTATTTCTACTTTGAGGTTTTTTTGTGATTGAAGAGATTTTTAAAAATAATTTATAATATTTTTTAAAAATATCCGTAGGTAAATTAAACAATTTTTTATTTACTGAATTTGGCTTTTTAATATTTACATTTGAAAATTAAAATTTAGTATGCATTTAGGAACGGCTGTGTTGTCAATGGATACGTTTAGTGAAGGCTTGCAAGGTTATGGTGACGTCATGGGGTGCGCGCGCGTCCACCTTCCCCTACCCCCATTGCTGCACTCCTGGCACTCGAACGTCTACCTTCGGGTTCGGCCGCCGGTCATGAAATACTAACTCTGTGTTTATGAAAATAATTTAAAAAAAAACATATTTACAACAAATTTAAATAATTGAAATTGAAATAAAATATTTATTCATAATGATTAAGTACATTTTTTCAAATATTGAAAATTGATTAATGAAACTCTCAGAAAAATATCATCGTGATTTGTGTGGGATTTGAACCCACATCCCCAAAAGCTTACACGGCCGGTGCATTACCAATTATACCAACGAATCACTGGTACTTAGCAAGAATCTTTAACAATCATATCCTATAAGTGTAACAACGTATTTATTATGCCAAATAAATATGTGTGACTTGCAATGAGCTTAATCATTATCAATCAATAAAACCTGTATAGGCAAAATCGTACTTCCTGTGAGACGGTCTTCACAAAAATCAATAATGTAAAATATTTATTATTTCGTAATTTTTTCAATATACGTTTTCAAAATCATAACTATTGTGTAAACTAGAACTGCTGTTCAGTCGCTTTTTCGCTGCTTTTTTTCTCATTGAAATAAAATTGATTCAAATGATTTAATTTAAATATCCGTATATAATATTTTATGAATTTGGCTTTAAAATTAACATATAAAAATTAATAATTAGTATGCACTTCGGAGCGGCCGTTGTCTTTGGGTGCATTTGAGGGAAGATTGTTAGATTATTTATGGTCTCGACGCGGTGACGTCACGACACCCCTCCCCTCCCCCTCTACTCCCACCCCTGTGCCCCTGGCAGTTGACGTGACGTCACGGGGCGCGCGCGCATCCGGTCGGTTTCTGCTATTCTACTGCATCCGGTTTCTGCGCTCCGGGCACTCGAACGTCCGGCTCGTATTTTGGCCGAATTCAGAAGAAAAAATGAAACTGTTTAAATATATCGACTTGATATTTGTTTGTACTATGGAACGTTTGTGCTATGTGCTTATAAATAAATAAGTAAAATTTAAAAAAAAATGGGTAAAAATCATTAAAATTGTGAACAGCTCTTGACGCTTATCTATTTAAAGTTTAAATACACATTTTCAAATTTAAACTATTGTCTAAACTAGAACTGCTGTGTGCTCGCTTTTTCGTTGCATTATTCTGTGACATTGAAGTAAATAAAAAAAAAATTGTGTTGCAAACTGAAATGATTAAATTTTGTCATCATCAGATGCATAACTGTTTGGGTAGTTTAGTTATGTTTAGTTACGCAACTGATGATGACCAAGTCTGTTGGTCGAAGCTAGTCAAGCAAAAAATATAATAAACTCAATGTAAAGAAAGAATACAAAGTTACCTTTATCATCATAAAAAATGGATCCTCACTAATCAAATTCCCTTTTCCCTCAACATGATTAAATTTAAAATATCCGTTGATAAATTAAACCATTCGTGATTTTTGAATTTACATTTTAAATTATAAAAATAGTATGCATTGCACATCGGCTGTGTTGTCGTTGGATGCGTTCAGTGGAGGCTTGCGAGGTTATGGTCTAGGCACGGTGACGTCACGGGGTGCGCGCGCGTCCACCCACCCCTACCCCTATACCTGCGCTCCTGGCATTCGAATGCCTAGCTTGGAGTTTACCTGAGCTTAAAATAAAGGCATTCAAGGCATTAAAATAGCTTCAGACGCTTGTTGAATTTTAAAAAAAACAATTTAAAATGTAGCATTATTATCGTTTTTAAATTTGCTGCGCTCACGTGGCTGCATTTGTGCGGGGGTTCGTTTCTGTGCGATGACGTCTACCTGCATCCACCCCCACCCCTGCGCTCCTGGTAGTTGAACGTCTGGCTTTGAGCTAGGTTATGGTCTCGGCTCGGTGACGTCACGGAGCCTGCATCCCCTATTCTACTTCTTCCGGTTTCTGCGCCCCTGGCACTTGAACGCTTCGGCTGCGTTTTGAATAAAGAAATGAAAAATATTATACTCAAACTCCTCTAATATATCGACTTGTCTGTTATTGATTGAATGATTATTTTGTATTCCAGATTTTTCGTGCTCTCTTCGAAAGATAATTTTTATGAAATAATTTAGCTGAAATTAAAAAAATATCAGTAAAATCGATGAATACCTCTTGGCGTTTGGAAACGCTTAATTCACTGTTTACTTGAATCATTTAGTACTTAAATAATTATTTCATACAGTCGATGATAGATGTACCCAAGCCATAAGAATCATGTTGATCTATGTTTAATTACAGATTAATAGAATAAATGATACAAACAAGGCCAATATTTATAATATTTTATATAATATAAATATTATAGCATAAAGCTATCTTGAAGCCTAATTGATATCAATTATATGAGCAGCCAACAGAAAATTGCAGCGTCAATGATAATTCTGAAAGAAGTAGTAATTTACATATTCATAAACAGCGTTTACTCTCAATAATGATTTGCAAGTTATGCAAAAGGTTCGTCAATTGGAAACGTCGTAAATATTATATTTAACGTGAAAAATAAGGAATAGTAAAGACGTAGTTAAACTCTAATTACGTCTGTTTCGCATAAAATTAAATAACTATACAGTGCTTTGTAAATAGCAACGGCTTTGCGACTTAAAACCATACTTCAATACATTTTTCCTTTGTAAAATTAATAAACGCAAGTACTGTATTTCAATAATAAAATTTTCACCATGCAAAAATAAAGTTTAGGTAGATGACAAAAGAGTTTTTTCTAACTGGGTCTGAAAAATATTTTCGTCGATTACACATAATTTAAATACATAGTAATATCATTGCGTGTTGTTTGATTGCAAAATTCTACCACGTGGGTTTGCCTGACCTTTTCGGATCACCTGTGCACAACGGTTGCAATTTTATTGGACCGTTAACATCATCTAACTCACAGGTTCCCAATTTTTTTGCGACCAGCACCCACAGTGCTATTTTAACAGATTTCCACGATTAAGTCATATTGAATTTTTGGCTTAATTATTATTATTTTATTTTTATGAAACGGGTTTCGATTTTATGGTGTGTTAAGTCCCGATTAAAATTAAACCCATATTCCAAAATAGATTGGTGACCATCTTAGTGAACAAGTGTTTGTTTTGATCCTGTCTCACTTATTCGAGTGAATTCTCGTCTTCCAGCCACTAGCAAATATCCGGCACCTACTTTAGTTTTCTCCTTTCACACCTCATTTTTTTATTTGATTTTTCATCACCTGCAATAGGCTATATTTACAGCAATATAAGAAGGCTTAAATGTGTAAATTGGACATGAACCTCTCTACAAGAGATTGACGACCATTTGTCTGAGTATACTCTTGCTGAGCCAGTGTTCATGGTTTTCTAAAGGGAAAATAGTGTAGTGGGTCTCCTGGTCTTTCTACACCACTGTTTTATATTGGAAGGAAAAGTCTGCATATTACTGCTGCCCAATAGCATTATTATATAACCCTTTCCTTACAAAGTTCTGGCGTTTAGATCTGATACTCTTTCTGCAGCAAGCTACAGAAACAATAGCAGGAGCCCCCCCATTACGACAAGGTTCTTCCAATACAATATAAGAAGTATTATATATAAATAGTGATTTTACTAGAATAGCACAAATCTAATTAAATTAATTAAAACAAACTATTTTTTGACCGCCATAACAACCCTAAATTTATTAACCTGCTACCGCCCTTCTGAAAGTCTTGGCCTCATTTTGGGAGTCTGCGCTATATCTCCTTGCGGCATTAGTATAGTAAATATTTTATGGCAGCGCAGTTAATGACAACTCCTACATATCAATCAATAAATCATTTATTATGCCCATTTCTACCCGGCGTTTTTATTACATTTCCGTTAACACGAAAATTTGACTACGAATTTTCGGCCACATGCCTGCAATAGATATTACGGTTAGAAATGAATTTAAGTGTGGTCCATAAATAGTTTTATACGCCATAAATCCGATTCAAAATGCCCTAATAAAAAAAAACATTGTAATTAACCATTATAAATTTATATGCCTACAACTTCCACGTTTTTGGTTTCTAATTTAATTTTGTAAAAATATTCTTGAGCAATCGCTGTAATATAATTAGCCGTTAAGATTAGACAGTGCTTATTTTATTGAATACCAGTAGCGTGCGCATTACACAAGTAATAAAGTACTGCTTACCCTAAAATATATTTAAGCATATAAATATTATAATTTTACAGGTAACAGTTTTAATATAAAGTTTTTATACTTGCTATGCAATATTGTTCTAAAAAAATCGATTACAAAGACGGACCACCCTTGCCGTTCGCTATACTCGTAAATATTTAATGAGCTTTCTGTCCACTAGCAGTAATTAAAAAGCATAGTAAAAAAACAATCATTTTCTGTTTGATATGAAATGCAGATAGAGCCTTACTTTATTACATTTGACATAAAAAGGTTTTATATAATACACGTGATGTTCACAAAAACTTTAGAATTGTTCCAGTGCAGATGAAACAGAATTTAACCGCATTATGTATGAATAACCTTTTATGCATATTTTTTCATAATATATATTTTTAAATAATCGTAACTAATATATCTGTGATATATATAACCACTAAAAAAGGCGGATGAGTGGTTTTAAAAATAATGCTTTGATATAAATTTAAAAGATTAAGTCAGTTTGATGTATTTTTTAAATAAATTTTCACACTCAAATAATTAAACCGTAAAACATATATATAACATAATAAATATTTATATCATATTTAAAAACCCGTAAAATTTTATATATAATATTAAAATGAACACCTATCCAAAAAGATATTATATGTGACTGTAACATTAACTCTTTTTTAAATAACGTTCATTTTTTATATCTCCAGTAATCTTTTTAGATATTTATTAAATAATATATAGTAATTATTTATTGTGTGAAGTCCATTTGCCATTGTCGAGCTGGCGGATGTGAGTCGAGTGATTTCTTTGCTCGGCGACTCCTTTTTATAAAATACTGTGTTCATTAACGAACATATTTTCGATCGATGATGTGTTCAAATTTATTTTTAATTATTTAATTAATTTTCAATACGGCCGCACCGAGCAATTAAGAAATAATGTGGTTTGAGAAAAAAAAACTCTAAATTATTACAGCTGGAATTATATGTTAGAAAAACAATCTGAATGTTTGTTTAAATATGAATAATTTTTAATAAATAAATAATAAAAAAAGCAAATAATCAGAATTAAGTATCAAAACTGTTTAAACTTAATATTTCAATAGTACAAAAATCTCATATGAAGAGAAATGAAAGTGCTTAATTCATATCATGCATGAAGTAATCAATTTTTTTTGTATTGTTGCATTAAATTGTTCCAGAAAGAACAATAGCATAACTCATTAATTAGCAAATGCCACTTCGATGATGAGGCTACTGAGGACTGGAGATCTGCTCAATAGAGGCAGGTGTCACTTTTTGATTTATGTAAGATTTAATAATCATAATTGTTATTTTGCGATATGCGGTCGCTTTAATTAAGATAAGGTATTTGCTTTCATACCGCAGGATGGCCATATTTATAAAACACGTCTCATTCCTTAGCCCATATTTTTGTTTAACTTACCTACTTACATCAAAGATGAATGCCGATACACAAAACAAGTCGTTTGGTGCAAATGCACAGCTAAACAAATAAATAGCATAAATAATTATTTTTGACACTTATATAGGTTATGGTTCTATTGAAAAAACCTTAAAATATAAATGAACAATATATAAGGTCTCAATAATTTATAAATTAAATATTGATAAACGTATAGCAAATAGACCCATATATCTAGAATCAAAAAGTTCGTATTCATCCTTCAATCAAAACAAAATATATGTTCACTGTCAGAAATGATACTTATAAATAATATATGTATAAATACAATATCTATACTTTATAAATGTTATGTCGTTTAAGTTCTACACTGTGAAGAATTGAGACGATTGAAATGTGACTTTATAGGAGAATCCATAAAATACCATGGGTTGACAATGATTGAAAAGCGTAAGGTATCCTATTTTTGCCTAAATCAAAGAGAAAAAGAGACATTGGAAAGATAAAACTAACGGAAGTTAGACATACAGTAAAATTTGTAAATATTGGCTCAGGATAAATATATGTTCAGTAAAATGGTCACCAATCTTCTCTGGAGACAGGCATTTGGAGAAGAAGGAAATAAATGCAAAAACACTTCACAATAATTGAATTCAGCACTATCGTTATACGATAATCAACAATTAAAATTAATTATCGTAATTAGATAATTAGCATTCGAATGCTTTACGAGAAATACATATTGATTAAGACGATTCGTTTGAGTCATCGTTTGCTGAATTTCCGATCGAATTCATGAAGTACGTGGGCATTGGTCAGGTTGTAATTGCTGGCCGATTATGGCGTCTTAAAGAGCCTCCAGCCGCGATGCGACATGGAGTGCTTAATGAGTTGATGAAAAACCTGGGAAAGCTCCTACGAATCGGAATGCGAAGCTCTGATGAAAGCTTAACGCGATGTCAACTTATAAGAAACCAGCGTGAAGCACTCCGATAATTTAGTGCAATCAAAAGCATGCTTCAGTCTCAGTGTAGTAAATATATTCAATATATTATATAAGTTGTTTTTATACATGTGCAAGAGCTACAAGTTATATAAATAATGGTTTAAGATACTCACAAATATAATAAAACAATTAACCTGAATGTTTCTGATTCGAATTTAACATAAATGTAGCGCAGTTTACCTTTCCTGCGTAAAGCTACCCATTCAAAGAATTATTTAATTAAAATAAAGCCATATAAAAAATACAGCTTATTAAATTAAACTATTCCAAAATTATTACAATCGACTAAAATATGTTTGCATAAGAAGCATGTTATAAATCATACCCACTTCGTAACCTGAAGGATATTTTAATGCGTCGCTTTAACCCTTTACGCAGTAAAGCAACCCTCGTGATGTTGCATTTTGGGGGCGATTTTTTCCCCCTTAACAAATGCATCGCTAACAAAGGGAGACTCGTGATATTTTAAAAGGGGTGTTTTGAATTATTCAAAGACATAATTTTTGCATCCCTAGACAATGAGCCATCTGTATATTTGTGATTATGTCTCGGCTTGACCATCAGACACCCTCTGGGACGTTTCCTAGTTTGACCATCACGTTCCCATACTTTTAAACAATGCCGAAGTTTTTATCAGCGTGCAAAGTCTTCAGCTGCAATTTTTTATAAGTCTGAACAATGCAAAATGACCGTTGGTCACAAATCCTTATGCGGGTATATTTTTTAAGCCTTTATAATATATCTGCAAATGAAATGTCGTGATTGTGAGAGAACTTTTTGACTATTTGTTTTTCTATTCATTTCATATTAAAATATATTGTTAAGCTTACTACTCAATGACACAAAAGAGGTAGGGCTAGTTTAAAAAACATGCAAAACTAATTGCTGCAATACTAAAAGAAAAAATAAATTTTAACCTAATGTTCAGTACTTTCCTTATTTTGATAATTCAAATCTAATCATGTATTACATATATTGATATATTTGTAATGTTATAAATTGTTTATTTATTTTTTTATATTTACTTTAAACGTTAAAGCGTTTAAACATCTAATCGAACAAATGATTTTATTTACCTGCATAATGATCCTTCACAAATGTTAAAACTTAATCTTAAATTTATATTTTACATTGATTTTTTGTGTATTTTATTGGCTAGACAGTGTTTTTCAAAGCTCCGCCGGTAGTAAGGTGGATACTTCGTGGATCATTTTATTAGCCTCTGATAATAATCTATCACAAAAATATTCTTCAGATGCCATAAACATTCAAAAGATGTAAAAAAAAAAACGTAGCGGTACAACCACAGCCCATTCACTGGCTCTATAAACCAAGTTATTGAGGCAAATTAAAAATCTATTAATTAACTCGTGGTAGCATTTTTTTATACAATTAGTTTTTAATACCTAATGGTTTTATAATTTTTTTAACACCCAAAAAATAGCTTATTACCTTCTAACCTTTAACAGAAATAACACAAAAAAAAAAGTTTTAAAATCGCATTAGAAATATTTATAATAAAATAACAATAAATTTACTTTATACAAAACTAAAAAGAAGGTCGAAAAGCAATGGACAATTTTATAGTTAAAAATAAATATCTTTGTTTTCCTACTTTACTATTTGACTTAAAATATTTTAGTCAAATAATATTAAACTATAATTTTAACCAAACTATGGCAGTTCGATATCTTATCGATAATTTAACCTCCAACAGACACTTCCTATAATGGCAGTTGGTTACAAGGGTAATCGACGCCTTCTATCGTGAAACACAGCATATTAAATACATAAGTATTGTGAATATATAATATTATTACAGCAAAAACAAAATATTCACTAGAAGAAATATATTGTATATATTAATGTTCCTTACATTTAATTTTCCACCATAACAATTCTTGCGTGACGGGTAAAACGTATTATCAAAAAACATAAAAAATATCAAATTTACCTCACAGAATCATAATAAGCTATGCAATACATAATAAACCACTATTTTTGTTGTTATACATTGAATCTTTATTTTTGTATTTGAATTAGTAAAAGTCATCGTAAAGTGGAGAATTGATTATTAATAAAAATACATTAATAATTATTTAAAACTTCCGATGCTTCAAGAATTATGCTAAGAAAAAACGTTTCTGGTATAGAGATAAGCTTTATTTGAAAATTATACTCCGGATTATATTATTACATAAAATTATTTTATTTTCAAGCAGAGATGCCTACTTAGCATGTTGGCGAAACTAATTGCGTCGAAAAATTAAAAAAATATTTCATGTATTTTCTGTAATAAAAATATAAAATTTAATTCGAGTGTTTTTATTTAATTTTTTAAAATATTAATTAAAACGAAATTTTAGTACGTTTTTATATTCTATAAAATTAAGTCAAGCCGTTCAGGGTCGTGCCGTTGCTAGACGATGCTGAAAAATGCGTCCTTCCTTCGGGCCGCAGGCTTTGTCTGAATTTCCTCACGTCCCCGGGACAATGGCGACTCATCGCGGAGAGGAATTACAAAACGCAGCGACGTGCAGCAAATACCTGCAGAGCAGGCGGGGCCCGGGGGGTGTGGGACAGGGGCCAGGGGCCAGGGGGGCAGGGATCCATGGGGGGCAGGGGCCATGGGGAGGCAGGAAGCCATGGGGGGGCAGAGGCGAGCTCCATACAAGGCCGCGAGCGGGGCTGCTCCTCATCCACCTCCCCTGATTGTTTGATTAATGAGGTTACCTTCTTCTGATATTTTTTTTGTTTAATGCAATTAAACTTATAATAAAACGTCTATTTAATATTCAATATTTTGATATGAATATGTATATCAATTTGTATTTTATATTATTTATACATGCGTTATTTTTTGGGTTGGGCAGCAAGGTATAAAATACCGAGGTAGAAATGATTTCAAATAACATTTACACACAAATTTTTCAACGTAACTTAAATTCTGGTTAAGTTACTCGTTGTAAATATTAAAATGAGCGTGTAACTGTTATTTCAAATCATCCATACCTTCCTGCCGAACCCTGTACTTTAATGATGTGAACTTCAAATTCGCTAATTAAGGTCGCCAGTGTTTCTTTGTTGACGTAATTGTATTTATGATGCTTGTAAAAAAATATACTATCAATTTTAAATACAAAAATATCCCGGCACTTTATTGAATCTGTTGTCTTCATATCTCAGTCGTATGAGCATCGGGACGTCATCCCAAAGGTCACAGGCTCGACCCCGGTCGCGGCTATTTCTTACACGGCAGATGTATGTTTTGTTTCTCGGCAGTGTTTGTTGCGTTCACGCAGAATCATTATTTTTAACGAGGAAAGAATATTTTTATTCTATACATAATTGAGTGGTGCAAATTAAAACTTTATTATATAATTAATGAAGTCACGGGTCAGGTAAGAGACCGTGGGAGATGACCCGAGATCCTTTCCGTGATTAATTCCGTTTTAAATACAATCGACGTGGAAGAATAGCTCCGATATCTGAACAAGCGAATGGAAATATCGCACCGCCCGTCTATAAAGGCCGCAAAGGCTCTGATCGGATATTGAATCAGTAAATCTGAAGTTAAGTCATATTTGATTTATTGAAGTATGTGTGCTTTCGTTTTATTTTTTTAGGTATACGCTGTTTTTTTGATAATTCGCTTTTTTTCAAATAATTATTATCACAGAACCATATTTAATTCACTTTCGTTTTTGTCTTTTATCAGCAGCAGGTATACTTTAAAACTACAGAATATCTCAGTAACCCGTAGCAAAACCCTTAACCCGAGTATTTTACAACGATCTAAAATTTCTGCGGTTCTTTTACTACCCTTTAAGATTCGGATACACAAGTTTTTTTAAAACAGATTTCCAAGGGTTTAAATACTACAATGCATTTTCACGATAATGCCTGTATCAAAAAAGTACTTTGACAGAAATAATATAACTATTCTAATATGGGATAGACTAAAAAACAACTATTCAAATCTTATTGCTATAATTAACATAATTTGTAAAATTCAACAAGTAAAAATAGCTCGATCCTTAACAAAAACGTCGAATCAATAATCAAAACTTGACGTGAAAAATCCAAGAAAGAAAGTGGCGCAAAAGTTAGCAAACAAATATGAAATATAAATATTTTTACTCAACAAATATGAAAAACCAAATGACTACAAGATGTCAATACTTTTTGTTTGTTTTAATTTATTTTTTTTAAATGTCTAATAATTGTTTTATTACTTTTATTAATACATTTTGGATATGTTCCTAAGTGATTCCAAAAATAGTTTCCTGCTGAAACTGTCACCTTTGTCATTAAAACAGTACTTTTTAAATCCTTATATGTACATTCCTCATATTATTGCTCTAAAAAGACAAAATTTATATTAACCTTTATTTTATCATATTTGATAATTATTTTGAGCATCAAATAAAAATAATTTACATTCGTTGGTCAAAGATCAAAGGGTGCATTCTCATTTAAAAAGGGGGACATAACACTTCTTTAGGTAAACCGGTTATCTAGTTAGTAGTTAGATATATTGAATATAAAAAGTATGTTTTACTTTTGAATTTCATATCAAGAAAATAAAACAATCCCTGTTATTTTTTTTTAATTGTCAGAGTTATAAATTATTAAAACATCAAATTTTATTTGAATATATTTTATATACTGAAATATTTACAGTACAACTGTATGAAACTTTTTTAATGTATGTAATTAACTATATATTAATTTACACAATTTAATTTAATATTTACAACTTAAGTTTAAAAAAAAAAAAATTACATAATACAACAATAAGTGACATAATAAATATTCATAAAAGCATCCCCTAAGGAAAGCTTCTAAATGTGTAATAAATTTAAAAATTTAACATATAGTATATAACAATATCGGTTAAATACAATGCATTTAGAATAATTCATTAATTATGGTTTAAATAATATACAGATTAGATATTATTGGCAGTATATTGTAATTGTTTCGATAAATTGATCGTTAATTTTGCAAGCCGGGCTTATCGGGTTTTTACACGAAATAAAGTAAAATATTTTTTATTAATATATTTATTCAACGGTCATCGTATCAAAATTAAAACCATATAAAAAAAAACTCTCCGGCTTTACTTGGCAAGCTTGAAATAATTTCAAAGCATTCTGTAAACTTAATTTCGCTCAAACGTTTGCGATTAAGAAGCTGCGATAGAAATGTTGTTTTTTTATGATAAATGCAGAGAATTCCGCTGCAATTATCTCTTCGCGGCTTGTCTTGTAAGTTTTATTTTAATAGGTTCGGACCTCAGGTATTTATGTAATCCTAATTAGGATTGTCAGGGTAGGAATTCAAATTCTGACATAAAATAAATTAAATAATTGTGATAAATAACTAAAAAGTGCTTTTTCGACACTGCGGTGTAATATGTATTTTTTTGTGTTTTAATTTTTTTTTTAAATATATATGTGTGTGTTTATATTTGATATTTTAAATTTATATGTAGTAAAAGGATTTACAAGTACAGAATATACTGGCAAAGGGAATATGCAACGGTCATTCTTTGTTTATGACGGTCATATTGCACATTGCGCGTACACCACAAAGAAAAGAAAAATCTAGACAATGTCTGCGCATTAATTCATCAACCCGAGACCGTCACTTGACCGTCGGTACGCATCGAATTAAACGCGCATTGCAGTCCACATGTCCGCGAAACGTGGGAACTGGACAGGCGAGGTTTCCTGGCAGTGATTATCTTCGTCCACTCTGTCTTTTTACCACCCCTAGCCGGGCAGGGGTCATCCTCGAAAACCTGTTCCGACCCCCGCCGGAATAAAACGCGAAAGCGTCCGCCTTTGTCTACTGACCATCGCTCGGGGAACAATTAAGAACCGAACCCGAATGTCCAGTTTGCACCATTTCAATCTCACGTTTTTTCAGACGCTCGGTTATTCATTTCTATCTTGCTGCGATGTAAAGGGTGACATGATAAGATGACCCCCCCGGCGGAGGGCGATCCCAAACTGGACTTTCCGGATCCGAGAGAATCGCCGTGAGAATAATCGGAAATTCGGTATACAAGCATTAGCGTAGCATAAATAATGAACCTCTACACGGTGGACAAAGGCTCGCGCAAGTAGAATGCGTCGCACATGAGACACGGCATCTTATTTTATTTTTCAATGACTGACGGTACAAAGGAGCGTATTAAACACTGTAAGGAAAGAAAATACTACAGGAACAGTTTGAATAAGCATACAGGAAATCCGGTTTTGCGTAGCGTTTTTCGTTTTCGATTTATAACGGCCGATGTGTTTGCCGTTAGCAACTGAATTGGGGCTTCTGAGGATAAACACAATAAAAAACAAACAAAAAAATAAATCGCTATATGTATGCAGGCTATTGTGGTATTTTTATGATTTTTTGCTGCGGCTTCAGTTGATGTTCCTGACGTGTAAAAAAGCAGATAATCATATTACTGTTTATTGAATGGCCATTTCAGATAGCGTCTCCGTATCTTCAGGTCGTGGCCGCGGAAACTCTAGCCGCTGCTGCCAGGAATCACGCCCAGTATTTTATAGTTCCCTTATCAGTAATTATGTGACATGGTCCAGCGCCGCGAGGCTGTGGGACTCCGCCGGAGCTGTTAGATGAGCAGCCGATAGTCGCTTTATTGTGATGGCCGCGTGAATAAATGGCCAGATTGCATTACGCAGGCGTTATAATGGCATTAGTGCTCATAAGTTCTGAAGCTGCTAGTAAAAATAATATTTATATGCACAATTACTAAAAAAAATCTTTAAAAAATGGTAATTATAGCTGTTTTCATAAATGAGAATTGCTTCCGGCGTATTGCAAGATAAACGTGTATTAAATACGTTAAATTCAATATATATGCATTACATTACGCATTATGGTGTTTATTAAAAGTATAACTTTTTATTATTTCATATATATAAATTAATATTCCAAAATTCTATATTTTCCTTTGTGTTGTTAGGGCTATCTATGCTTACAATACGTATACGTTATGGGGCATACGAGATGTGGCTTAAGTGGTAACGTGGATAGTTTTTTCTATTTTCGTTACTGAGTTTGCGCAAAGATAAATGTGTGTAAAAAAACCTCTTTTTGCCTGAGTTGAAAAATAATTTTATTATACATATATATGACAATTTCAATGAATTAATAACTAGCACTGCCATCTGTCGATAATTTGAACGTTACTTTTTCCCTGTGTTAAAATGTTGGTATTCTCGTCGGTACCCCATAATTATAGCAAAATAATATATATTTTAATTGAAACTGCATATAATAATAATAACCGTGCAACAAATATGTTGATTGGAAATAACTAGTTCTGTATTTTAAGTAGAAGATCTGGAAAGTTCCGCTAGAAAACTCGAGCTTCAGGAAATCTTGACTATAAATAATTCGCGTAGCTTTTATTTGACATTTGCTTACAATTATAACTTCAAGATGATCTACAAACTGCATTTCTTGGACATTATTTTCCTTAACGATCATTTCATTACTTGTCAAGTGTCGTTATATTAAGGTAAAATGGGTTTAGAAAAGAATTTATTATTTACTGATACCATTGGCTGCTTATATAACCGTATTTATTTATTTTACGTTTTATGATAGCAAAATTGTTTTTATTTAACAACTAACTGAACAGCCTTAAAATCAACAATTTATATTGATGATTTCTTTGTTTTAAATGTTTGAAAATCTTTTAATAATATATCATTTTAAATTTTTTAAAAAGTACTTGTTCAATAAAATTATTGAATAATAGAAAAAAATGTATTTATCATACAAAGTATATTGAAAAAAAAAACAATTACAATATTTACTAACAATTTTCATTTGATGAGAAGCGTTTCTTTTATTTGAGTTTGAGTTGAGCACACTTTAATATAAATCAAAAGTTAAATATGTTTTTTCAGGGATAACTTATTTTATCAATATAAATAGACATATAATATTTAAATGTCATACTATGTATCATCGTTTCAAAATTTAATTATAAATTGATACTTAGATGAATGTTAATCGTTGGTTACGTCTTCTGAATGTATCCGGGAATGTAGAGTTATTTACATTACAAGATATAAATAAAAATATTTTTTGAAGGATATCAATTTATATTTCTAAGCATTATGAATAATCAAAATTTATTCACGGCAATCTTTGGTTTTATGTGATCCAATATAGTAATAATCGTTACCCATATATTTTTTTTTAATAATTAAGGATTTAACTCAGTTATTATTTTGTTTACTTTAGTACATATAGTACATATAGTTATAAAGCAAAAAATCATTAAATTTTAAGCAACAAGCTTTAGCTACATATTAGCTTTAAAAGCAGTCAAAGAGTCCAACACCATTTCCAAAGCACTAGCTAAACAGCCTTAAAACGTTTTGTCTATTTTTCTTAACACCTTTCTCAATTACTGAAATAAACAAACCTGTTCGGAACCTGCTTTATAATTAAATCAAAACTTCGCTTTACAAACATTAATGACTTAATAGCGACTTATGAATTTATTTTTATCTAATGATAAAGACTTATCAGCAAAATTAGTACGGGAAAAATAATGGTGTATTTAAAAAAATATATTTTATTAAAATAAAATTGCATTAATTTTGTTACTAATAAATTTGGGGATCCGGCAAACTGCAAAGATATTTTTAAAATAAAGCTGGATTTTTTTAACACCAAATATTTTTACAAACATCCAAACAATTCGATATATTTGGATAATATACTATTTGGGTTAACACTATAAAGAGTTCAATTATTTTTTCTTTTGAATCCATCTATAATTTATATTATCTATTAAATACATTAGATATTACAAAATAATAAGTAAAACAGCACTTAAAGGAAAAAGTACCATAAATATAATTAGAAATTGCATCACAATTATATATTTGTAGCTGAATTAATTTTAATCTCTCCATAAACTTATCCATCTTATCTGAAAATATATAAATCAAGCTTATCAGAGCTAAATGAGGATAAATTATAAATATTGTACAACATTACTTTGCGTCGATTTCTCTGGTAATCGCCTACTCTCTGGCAGATTTATTGACATCAAATCGAATTTAATGCAAATAATGCAACTGGCTCTCGGCTGCGACAAATCCACTGCACTTAGTGCAGTTTTAACTTGATATAAATTAACATTGCGAAACTAACAACGAGACTAATTATGTCACCAATGTATAAAATTACGTAACGGAAAACTTTAATCAACCTGGAGAACTCAATTTGATCACCGGCAAATCAAAACTTCATATTAAGTCGTCTTAACTTATTTATACCTGAAGGCGTACGGTGTGAAATGAAAAGTTAAATCTAGCAACGCCATTTCTGAATCAAGTTTATAAACCAACTTTAATTGATATAACTAATCACGTTATAAAACTATCTTAAAATAACTGTACTAAAGTTACTGCAATACCATACTAACAATAGTAAACGTTATAGAATCTTAGTTTGTTTTGGAGGTGAGCTCAAAAATAATACAAATAAAATGTTGGTACAAGCTTAATTTGTAAACAAATGAATTGGTTCAAAACTATTCATGTTAAAGTTTTAAAATAACTATTAAATCACATATTGTCAAGGTAGTATTTTTGTCGTTACAACTTGGATAGTTCTTATTTATTTTTAATCCTTAATATAACTTAAAATGCTAAGTATACATATAAAAAGACTTTTCATACCCCGCTTTACGTGACTGTTATGCGCGGTTTCACTATAACGCGAATTTCAAATATCGCGTTAAAATGCCTCGCATTACGCGAATTTCTTATTTAAAGAAAGTGTATGAACATAATGAAGTCATTGACTTCTCTTAACAACTAAAAAAAGCGTTGGGTGTTATAAACGTATATTACAAGAACGTAAAAGAAACGCTACCCAAAAGACAATAGATGTATTTTTCAGTAAAAATAACATGTAATACTGCATAATGTGATTGATTCAAATGATTCGTATTTTTTTTTATTAAGTTTTGACTATGTATGCATGTTTAACCGTAAACCCCGATATACGCGAATTTCACTTAACGCGATATTTTCCGGAACGTATCCCTCGCGTAAAGCGGGGTATTTCTGCATAACAATTGTAGAAATCAGTACAGATTCGATTGATTTAAAAATGAATACTTTCTTTTCAATAATAAAATCGTAATGTAACCACTTTCATATGAAACCCGACGCGTTGTGCGTAATGAATATTTGAGTATTTACAGTATCAGATCAAAATGTTGCTTTTCAAAACCAGACGATTCACTTTTACCCGTTTGAGGAACCAGAATGCGCTCAGACCACGGCTCAGCCAAACGCCGCCGATGGAGAGGGAAGCGAAAAAGTGGAAGCCGTTCTCGTCCTGGACCTGTTCTGATGATGACCAATGCGCACAGAAGCCGTTAGCGAAGCAAGAATCTTGCCGTCAATTTGCGCGCCTCCTAGAAGTTCTAGTTCAATGAAACCAGAAAAAAATACCTACCAATTAAGGTCCGGTCATATCTATAGACACGCACCTCGCGAGTGCCGAGGCAGATATCTTAAATATTAATCACACTGACAGATACTTGCTTTTACAATTCAGGCTTTGATAGTGTGCTTAGTTCAGAGTGTGTACACTATGCTGACAATAATGCTGCCTACACACGTTTCAACGGTGGACGGATGGAATCTTAGCAAAACAGCTTAATAGAAGTCCTTCATACAAGCATGGAATAATCGTACTTGGAAGATTCAACATTAAAAGGAGATAATACTTACTTATGAGTACATCTGTATTATAAAAAAAACTAATATAAATTTAAATATATTGTTTTTACAAAATTTTAAAAACATCCACTTATTTGCATATATAAGCATATTATGTTAATAATGTATACTTCATATTAATGTATTATTATTATTTTTTTTATAGCTCTACGCTTGTCTCCAAATGTTGTTTTTGAATTGTTTTCACTAATAATAAAGCACTATTTATTATGAGGAATTTATATATTTTTATTATTGTTATAGTCGCAAAATCAACTTTTTCAAAAACGATAAAAATTTACACTTACGACCACGGTGGTCGAATAGACTAAGGCACAAACCACAATAGCCAGAAGGTGTGAGTTCAACACCTACCTGTATACAAAAAAACAAGGAATTTTACGGAGAAGCCGTATGTCTAAAAACATATAACTTTTATTATTTCCTACTGTAAGCTCAATAATAATTGCCACATTTACTGCGTGACGTTTCTTACGAGTGCAATGCTTGTATATAATAACGAACCTGTAAGTATTCTCAAAAAAATTATACAGTCTTGCTTACTATATGGTGCAGTGATGGGGAATCATGACACTCGCGATATGCGATGACATCTTGGATGACACGTATGTTCATTTTATAATCATTCACGGAAAATAACTTTAATACTTTTTAAAGCATAATTTCACATATCAACTTACAAGTATTTCTGAATATGGTACGGAATTCATGTTAGGATAAGATATTTCCGAATTTCTACAGGCCAAAACTAAAATGTTCTCCATCACTGATATATGCAATGCACTTAATTTTCGAGTAAACGTCCAGTACTCTTGTTTTGAACAATGTGGACTAAAATTCTGGAGATAATAAAGAAATTCCCGATGAGGTGGATTTCCAACGATGTTTCAATTTACCCTGTTAATTAATTATATTCACGTATTGTTTTAATTCAAGGAATAAACGAACTTCGCATATTTTATTGCGATATGGCTACAATGTGCATCAATTATTTTAGCAAACGGCATGCAGACCTCGTCCAATGGACTTCAGTTTTTAAATTGCTTACGAGCTTTTAATTAATTCACACGGAATAATAAAAATGTGTACCAAGAAATTTATTTATACATCTGGTAAAAACAATACATTTAAGTATGCGAATGCGAGTTTTGCATAAATTCATGATTTAAAAAGCTATTTATTATGTCACAGTCAATAATCACACTTTTCCTGGTGAACCGGCTGCATCAGGACTACAGGTTCCCACAGACACGTTATGTTACCACCTGATGATGCAGGTAAAGTTCCTGTCTAGACCCGTCTTCAAGGACACTGCGCAGTACGGATCCCTCCACCACCCTGAATCCATTAAAAACCGGAGAACCATGAGAACCCACTTTTCTAGAATATGATTTCAATATTTGTTTTCATTCATATATCTAAACGAATACCTAAAATATATATAAAAACAGAGAGTTTTTTCAATTGCTGTTGTAATTATTCATTTTTTTGTATAGACGTTTTTTACGTTTGTATAAGAAAATAAAATTATACATTTTAAATTAAAATATGTGACAGTCAGCAAGTTCAAATTAAATTGACGAAGATTAATTTTAAAAACTTATTTTCATCAATGTTTCAAACTTTATTTTATTTTACCAAATAACAATAGTATGTATCGTTAAACTGATATACCAGTTATTATTGTTTGCATTCACGCTTGGAAATACACTCTTCTAAGTCATTATTGAAAAGTTATTTATTTATTAAGCACGTAAAACTTTTTTTCAGCAATAAATTCTGAAATGTGACTCTTGTATCATTGTTCTACTTTTAAGAAGCATTGCTCAATTCTTATCTTGTAAAAATATAAATACCTTGAAAAAAAATCGTCTACGGACTTCCGACGGCTGTCTCGATATTTTTTTATAATAAATTCACTTGATGTGTAAATATAAATATGAAAAATTGCCACAGATAGAATCTGCGGGTTGAAACATGATTTTAAATAATCAAACTTATTTTTCAGCCAATGAAATTAAACAAAATAAAATTTACAATTGTTATTAATGTAACAGAAAGTAAGTGATTATTTTATAGTAGAAGGATCGTTTAAAATTCGCGTGGAGCAATAAAAGTATTTATTTTTGTAAAATTGTATCGATTAACCCGCCTCAGTACAAAGCAGGTAGTTTTAATTAAACGGAGAATATAGAGCAATAAATTAGTATTTTAATTGGTACCAAGCGAATTTATCAAATATAAAATAAGGCGTAATTAATGGCTGCAATTAAATCGATTCCAAGTGACAACCCATTTTTACAAAGGCTCTTGTTCAAGCGCCAGTCGACACGCAAGCCAGGCAAGACGTATAAATTATTTTACTAACGAAATCTCGGATCGAAGTTTCTTCACTTGTCTCTGGGAACTATGGCAGTGTAAAAATACACTAAATTCTATCACCTTTCGTCAAACATGCATGAAAGGGAATCGATACATATTTATAAGACGTTAACGTACTTCAATACGAGAAGCCAGTAGTAGTAGTTAATCAAGCTGTTTGACAACCCATGAGAGCTGGTTTAATTTGTGATATTCTATATGTAAACACTGTAATAATTAGAAAATCACGATTTTGGAAATCTCCTAGCCGTTTGACCATTTGTTATTTTTTAATACTTACCACCTGTGTCTGTTTATCAAACGCCTACACAAATATGTTTAATGTACATTCATGAGTACATCTGAATTTTAAGGAAATAATGAGTAATATATTCACGCGAAAACGACAAGAAAAATCTTTAGTTTTTTTTTGAACTTAATATATCCACAAAATACCAGTACGGGTATAAAATGAGAATTTCACCATTTATTTTTTAAAATTGTAACGTCTATGCTTAGTGAGCTATGATTTGTGCCAAAAATTAGAGACTACATTAAGGTTTTAAAGAATCTAACACCAACAGTAAAAACACTTTCTTTGTATGAATTCTCTGAATAAAATTATCCTAATTATTATACACATACTATAAAAAGTTTCTGACTTCTTTATTTGCACACCTGCCGTTTGCAACCCCATGCTTATTATGATAAGGTTGCATAAAAAACTCGTTATTTACAATATCTCATAAATAAATATTTCTCATGAGAACATCATCGACTTCACGAAGAGATTAGTGTCACAATATAATATCATATAACGAATAAATGCATACTAACTTCTAAATTTATAATGCATCTGAGACAGTTATAATAATTTTAAGTGCAAAAGTACATAGAGAATAAATACATCTTCCGTTTATGAACGACATTAAACATATCAATAATTTCCACCACCAGGTATATAAATCGTAAAATCAAAAAATCGTTAAATGCCAATCAGTTAAATCTTGTTTTTTTATAAATATATTTATGATCTTGAATACAATCAGGTCCAAGCACAAGTTATAGGGAATCTCCAAGGATCAATAACCATTTACATAAAATAAATCAGTGATGTGGCAAATTCAGGAGTGTAAATAATATGATCTAACGCAAATAACAAATATTATCAAATGTTAAAATAACTTACGTATTTATCTGATTTTGTTATAATTCCACCAGGATAATTGGACTCACCTGAAACAGGAAAAAATAACAAATCATTATCATTGAAAAATTTAATTTATGCAATAATACGAAACTAAACATTTTTTTTTATTTTAAAACAGAAATATAAGCAAAAATAATTATATCGTTATAATTTTCAAAATAATATTTCATTCATAAACCTGTTGAAATAGCATCTTATGGGTGTAGTTTGGTTTGTCTTTGTCTCTATAATAACGCCCTCTAATAATACGTTCACGATATTGTTCAGATACTTGATGAAAAAGTTGCTGAATAAATATAAATCTGATATTTTTGCATTGATAAACGTGAGGTGAAAGTCTATATGATATTTTTGCGTTGGTAAAAGTGATGTGAAATCTATGTGAAAGTCTATATGATATTTTTGCAATGGTAAAAGTGAGGTGAAAGCCATGTGAAAGTCTATCTGATATTTTTGCAATAGAACTAGTGAGGTGAAATCTATGTGAAAGTGTCTCTGATATTTTTGCGTTGATAAAAGTGAGGTAAAATCTATGTGAAAGTCTATCTGATATTTTTGCAATAGAACAAGTGAGGTGAAATCTATGTGAAAGTCTATCTGATATTTTTGCAATAGAACTAGTGAGGTGAAATCTATGTGAAAGTGTCTCTGATATTTTAGCGTTGATAAAAGTGAGGTGAAAGCCATGTGAAAGTCTATATGATATTTTTGCGGTAGTACAAGTGAGGTGAAATCTATGTGAAAGTGTCTCTGATATTTTACTCAGTTTGATAATGCCAACGTGAAAGGTTGGCAAAACTAATCACTAATAAAAATCTTTGTGTGGAAAAATCACTGGAGTATTAGTTTCTATTATTATAATTTATTTTACATAAAAATAACAACAATAATTTTAAAATTTTATATTTATATTTTGGGACTCAAATACTTTTTTTTGCATTATATGTATTATTGACAATGTCCAACTATAAATATACCTTGAAAAAATTAATGGTACACGCCGCCCGACCGGCATTCTAAAATGTAGTCTTGGGTTCAAAAAGGTTGGGGACTGCACTACACTATTTTCCCTAGAAAAAAAAACCATGAGCACTGGCTCAGCATAAGTACATGCCTAGTGAGATGATCGCCCACCTTCTCTGAGGAGAGGCAAGTGATGAAGAAGATAAACAAAAAGTTACTCATCAGTTATTCATAGATTTTTTTTTATTTAACATACTAATTGGTTTTACAGTTGAAATTAATGAATATCGGTTTAAGAAATGGAACCGCTGGATATTTATCAATTTTTATTTGAAAATCTTGGATGATTTTGTATTCTAATATTCTTCGTGTTTCCGGCCCTGGCCGGATGCGCTGACGTCACGGGGTGCGCGCGCACCACTGCCCCCTCCCCTAGCCTTAAGAGAGGCTCTTGGCGCGCCGCTACCTCCTCCAGTTTCTGCGCTCCTGGCACTCGAACGAGTAAACAGTATAATATTTTGGCTGCGTTTTGAATATAGAAATGAAAAATTTACTGATGGTAATATTAAAATTATTTTTTTTATAAATTAGATTTATTGTGAATTAAAATACCTGATTGTATATCAATTTGAGTTTTAATTAAAATTTGAAAATATATGTATATAAATCGCAATCTGTGCTTTCTGCGTTCAGCTGAAGTTTTCGTCGAATCCAGCAATTATAGTAGAAACGCTGCCAAAAATTTAAGGAACATATTGCTTATATTAAAATAAAAATGTATCTCTGTATATATATATTTTTTGATTGATATAATTATTATAAGATATTTTTTATCTTATTAAATAATGCTGTGATGAAAATGAATAATTTCGGAAAAAAAATTAACACACTTGTCATGATTATTTTTTTTGTTTCTAGTATTGCTGCGTTCCCGTTAGCTGTCTTTAGTAGGGATTCCGACATCGGGACGGGGCGGTGACGTCACAGGAAGCACCCCCTCCCCCCTCCCCCCGCCCCCGCGGGTAGGCTAACGAGACTTCCGCCGATACCCATATCCCGTTCTGCGCTCCTGGTACTCGAACGAACAAATTTATTTTGGCTGCGTTTTGAATAAAGATATGAAAATTTATCTGTTTTTTTTTGTAAATATTTTTTTTTTGTTACAAATAAAATATAAAAATAAATAATATCGTTTGAAAAACGGAGCTTTTTATGTGTTTCATTATTATCTATATTAATATAAGTTAAATTCAGTAGAATGTTTGTATTCAGTTGATGTTTCTGGTGTTAACAACGCTGGCGAAATCCTACGAACATATTGTGTATTTGTAATCATTACATATTAAAAATGTGCCTATAACGCATTTAATTAATTTAAATAACACGAGTATTATTTTTTTATAATTGAACATTTTAACGTTTTAATATTCATCGATTTGGTTTAAAAGCCAAACCCAATCTAATCTATATTTGGAAATGTGAATTTTTAAATTTACATTTTTTAACATTCATATTACTTTAATCCGGATTTGCTGCGTTTAGTTGATGTTTCCGATGCCCAGGCCGGGGTGCTGACTTCAGGGGGTGTGAGCCTATCCCCACCCCCCACCCTCTCATCCTAGGAGAGACTTCCGGCGCGACATCAGCCTCTCCCAGACTTGCTCTCCTGGTACTCAACGTCTGACTAGAGTTTTGGCTGCGTTTTGAATAAGGATACGAAAATTTATGTGTTATATAGAAGAGAATGTTAAAATAGTTTGTATTATAAAGTAAAATATATAAAATATTTAGAAAAAAGGAGCTTATTATATTTATCAATATAAGACATAATTAAAATATATTTATAAAAATATTTAAATTTTACTCTAGAATTTCTGTGCTAAGCACAGCAAATACAAGACCTCAGCAATTCTAGTAGCAACGCTGGCGAAATCCTACGAACATATTTTATAATAAAAATGTATATTTTATTGATAATTATAATTTAGTTATTTTTAATTAATGTTTTAATTAAAATTATTTGCTGCGTTTACGTTTGCTACCTTTAGTAGGTTCAATGAATATATACAACAAGTCAAATACAACTGGTCACAGCTGCAATCGCCTCTCAATGCCACATGAAGCTTGCCTACCTGCTTTTATATTGCAGCACTATACTATTATAGAGTGGTTTACTTTCAGAGTACAGTTTTAGATTATCCGAGCTTAAACAAAGATAAAAGAGCTTATGTACGGTAAGGCTTTATTTGCAAAACGGCACTGATTGTTATTAAGGTCCCTTAAGGCGCGCTGAAGCGCTTCCAGCGGCTCCTCCGGCCAGGATGAGTTATGGAGGCGGCCGAGTAAATAATAAAGGCGTAGGTAAAGGCTGTATTATAAACCCCGACGTTGCTAAATTGGGAGAGCTTTGCCGATCATTAATAACTTGTCAGCGCAGAACGGATTTGTACACGACCTCCGTACCTGTACGCAAACTGCGTACCTGTAAGTTTAATCACGTGTAAAATATTTACGCAATCTTCGTAATATTTTATTAACTTTTTTTGCATGATTAATTTTTATTTTTACTTCGCGAGATGCAGACTTTCAATTTAATTAATACTGAACAAAGAATCTATCTATAGCCACACTAGTTTGTAAATGACAAAGCAATAAAGATTATGTAAAGTAGGCATTTATTTGAGAGCAGCCAGGTATTTTACTGACTAGCCCAGGATAGAGATAAGCCCTTTAAAATGATCACCGAACTCATCTGATTATAAGATACACCTATTTTTACTACTTTGATACAAATAAATAACAGAAGACCTGCGTTACAAACTTTTTTTTTATCTTTTACAATTAATAATTTTAAAAAAATTTATTACTGTGAGGGCCTTATTAATATCCCCAAACTCCATGATCGATAAACAAATATTCCAACCATAGAACCATGAAGTAGTTGATATTTAAGATGCAGTTTGAATGATGCAACCAATAACGTTAATAAATATTTAAAGTCACATATGATAACCTTCAAAAATGATTGCACTTACTTCAAGAAAATAACGGACATCGGCCATCGCTTTTGAACTCGATTTTAATATATTTGTGTGTAAAAACGTAGGCATCGTAGATAATATTGATAATGAAAATGAAGTAACTGTTTCAATCGGATATATATATTTTTAATCATATATAGAGTAAACTATATTGAAAAATACCTCCATAAAAATACCACTATTCATATTTTTTAATGAGTTCAAAAATGTTTTAAATAAATTAAGAGTTCACCGCGAAAAATATTTTGTAAAATATTTCATTCACACGCACGCATAATTATCTCAAAATTATCCTCAGAATCGTGCTTGCAATTTGTTAAAATATATGGGCCTATTAATTTAATTTAAAAATAAATTCTGGTACACTCTCTTATAGTTGTGTTTATTAAGTATTTACATAGTATATATGTACATAATATATTGTAGAAATCCATTCTAGATAAAAGCATTTTAATAATCCAATAAATTAGGATAAAATTAAATATTTTTTTATATATCTAATACATCACTAACTAGCCTTTATCGGTTGATTATAATTTTTTTGCGACACACGTCATAAATCTTGTTAGTATATTTTAAATAAGCGACCAACAAATGCGTACTTAACCTAGCCGTATCGTATTTTCTCACGAATATTATCACTGTCATACTTAAAAATATTAAATATTCACATCTCTAAATGATACAATTAATGTCTTCCATAATTTTCACAGCGCAAGATATCAACGGTAACTTGTAAAAATCCGTACCGCCCGAGTCTCCCAGAGAAATCCCACACGATGAGTTATGGGGTCTCTTATAATCCGGCACTTAACAAAACGCGCTATCGGGTTTCGATTGTGTTGAGCATCAAGAAAGGCCGAAACCCCAGCCCTCTGAACCTCCGAACCGGGATCTTGTAAATCAACGCTTGACCTTCCTGAAACCTGTAAGCCTCGCTGAGAGCCTATTTGCCCAAAGGCTGTGCGCAGTTAGAGACCGAGCGGCTGCGTCGGGGTGTGATGAAGATGCATGCGTTTTTAGAGAGGCTTTTGATCTTTGTGACCTTTCCTACATGAAGAATTGCCAAAATAAGATATTGCATTAAATTTTCAGACGTTTTTTGATTATTTTTTTTGATAAATCGTTACTTTCAGTGTGCTTTCTCTTCTTAATTAAACTACACGTTATTATATAAACATTTATAAAAATGTCCAAAACGTCAGAAAATAACGTTTTCGTTTTTGTAACGCATACCATAAATGATTATCTAAATGCAGATTTGTTTAAAAAATTATCTCTAACTAGAATGTGTCATTGCTACTTTAAATATTTTTTTATACTATTCAATGTCACACCAATTTTCAACGTCTCGGTAATTAAATATCCAAGTGGGTTTGAATTTCTCCCTTGAACCGATTATAATAAATAAATATTAAATATAAATAACTTTTGTAGTTGAGAACACAAGCAAATACAAAAAACTAATTCACCCATTTTTTTTCATTAAAAAAGTGAAAGTAAATAAGTTATATGCATAATTTATAATATACTAGGTGTTCCGACTTATACGATACAAGATAAACAGTTATTTTAAAATAAATCGTGTAGAATGTTGGAATTGAACGGTAACAATAAATGGATACAAGTCAACAAGCCATCTGCAATAATCCAATTAACGAGCTTAACTCAAAAACATAAGTCATCGGTATCAGAAAAAAATATCTCGACTCATAGGCATTAACACTTCGTAATTTACCTCACGAATTCTCGGGCGGCGGCAAATTCATTTTGTATCAAGACAGGTACTTCGAGACGCTTCGAAAGGTGTTTATATCAGCAAAAATATTCAACTGAAAGGTTAAACTCAGTGATTGTCATGCAAGCAGTAAGTCGGGCAGCCAACATGAGCATATCAAATATGAGAGGCAGTCTTGCAATAAATAAAGGCGAATCGATTATGAATTGCTTTACCACGTTGGTAGCCTGATTATTTTTTGGTTTGATTTGTTGAACCATGTCTAAGGTTGTTTTTATATATTCTTGTAAATTAGATTCGTCTGCGATCTAAATTGATTCTACTGGTGTGTATTTGAGTCATAAATCACGTCATTACATAATTTTACTAAAAGAACTCAAGTATCATTTTTTTTACATGTATAAGGATGTGTTTTTATATATTTAAAAAAATAGCACTACACTGTTATATTATATGTATTAAACATTTTTTCGTTTTTTGTTTAATTATGCAAAATATGTAAAGAATAAACATTCAAAAGGCATAATTACAAGTTTAGTAAAAATAATGCCGAACATTATTTTTTAAGCACACATAATTTACATAATTAATCTTGAATAACAAAAAAAAAATCGTGAAGTGAAGAACAATAAATGCTAAGTTATTATTTTTTTACACAATTAATAAACTTCATCGTCCATATCAAAGGCCAATTGATCTTCATCAGAGAAAAAAGCAATGGTGAGCTTTTTACACATTCTTTATCCTAACAATTTACTGAGAAGCTTAAGCAAATAAAATAAATATTTTTAATCTGTAAGTGTTTCAATAACAACGTACTATTTTAACAATTACACTGAAATTATGATTTTATTTAATTTATGGTATTTAGAGTGCTTATTGCTGGGAAGTTCAGATCTTTTTTTGTTCCTAATATCCCCAGCAATTATTGCAGGTCCATAATTACTTTTTAAAGATATGTGTGTATATTTCAATATTTTTGACTTATTTTATAAGAAAGCTTTTATCTAAAGATATATTATGTTGCACTAAAAAGAAAGTAATTTGCGTAAAATAAGGTTGTAATAATAATTGTCGTTAATCTCTCAACTTTTTCTGGGCTTTTAGAGGACTCCACATTATATATGTTATCAGCATTTTGTTTCATTTTATATAATATTTTTTTAGCAAATAAAAATGGACTAACAATTAAAGTATAAGCTTTACTCATGTTTAAAAATAAATTTACTTACCTTTTATACATGATTGTTAAAAGATCGGCTATATATATATATGTGTGTGTGTGTGTGTGTGTATATATATATATGCTTTGATATTACTATCTGAATGGATTCAGGATATGATTACAATTTTATTACAACACAAATCACGTCGTCCGCAAAATCATCGAAGATTTTTTTAATGCGAAAATTGGATAAAAATGAGTTTGCCCGTCCGCGCGTCTGACGTCGCCCTATTGCAAGCAATAAATAATGCATGAGCTAAAATAATTCCATAAATTATTCCTGATTTTTTCAAAACCGTAAATCAGCATCTTGATGCTGCAAAAAGATGACAGGAGTAATCTTGTAGGTGCAAGCATATCAGGAAGAGGATATGTGATACCAAATTCTTAGTTTAAGCTTTTTTTACTAGGCGTCTTATTATTAATATTGTATATTTTAAAAAGTATTACTAGTGCAATTTAATATTTTTATATATATTAAATATACATGAAAGTAATTCATAGCTTGTTAAGAAATTTTTTTCAAGAATGAATTACTCTGTCGTTAAACTCAATTGTCGATTAAACTTTCATAGAAACTTCGTATTTCTACTACACTTACTAGACGTAAATTAATGAAAAATTATTAAAAATTTTAACAAAATACCGATTATTTAACTATATAGTTACATACATGCAAATAACAATAAATATTCTCGTTAGTTTAAATCAAATTTCCAGGTCATCGCAAGTATAAAACCTCAATCACTAATGCGCATTGATTATATTTTAAACTCACAAACATTTTTTTACTAATTTTTTTACTTATCGCCTGTCGATGTTTGTCATTAAAATAAACATTGATAATTTGAAGTTTTACAACATTTAAAATATACATAAAAATCCCTTGTGTAATATAAAGTTTTAAAATATGTATCACCACGCCCAACTGCTTATTTCTTCATTCAAATCTTAACCTATATCTGTTGCGTCTTAAATCTCAATTCTGTTTAGTAATTAAAACGTTTCGATTCAGCGGTTCAGGCACATTTCGGTTTTATCGTTGATTTATGGATGCTTGATATTTTTTTGTGAAAGTACTTTTTTGTAATACTTATCAAAACTAAGGATCAATCTAGGTTATTTGTATTTAACTACATAAATTATATTTTATATTTCACATAGCTTAGTTGCTACGATAGAGTTACAAAATAAAAATGAAAAAAAAATAATGTTAGGGTTCTTGTGTTTAATAGTTCTTCTTCATCATGTTCCTCTCCGCAGAGAAGGTTGGCAACCATTTTACTGAGTACTCATGTTGAGCTAGCGTTCATTTCATGGTTTTCTAAGGGGAAAATTGTGTAGAGGGTCTCCGGGTCCTTCTTTTCGTTAAATAATTAGATATGATTATCTTTTCAAATATTATTGAAAACTACTATGGAGTAGCTCTATATAACACATTCAAATATTTGGTACATTGCATAACAATATTGTCACAGATTTACACATCGTATGACCTGGAACAACATACATTGCATGATTTGATGCACAAACGCTTGACACGAAACTTAATGATTAGGTTAGGTTAAGTCTATCGCGTTTTACACGGTTCAAATTGCTACCTTTGTGAAGTTCATCAAAAACAACATATTCAAACATTTGGCGCATGGTGTTACCTGAAACAACATACATTGTATGATTTGATACATAGACACTTGACGTAAAACTTAATGGTTACATAACCCCTGGAGAATCCCCCTCTCACCCCGCGGCGCCCCGCTGGGAGCGTCCCAGTAAATATACACGGTCGCCCATAAATCCAGGCAATAAATAAAAAAACCGTGAGCCCCATAAATCCAACAAGTGCCGTTCATTTTCACTAAACGCTGCGAGAGACGCTGCTGCTCCCAGTGGCGTGCGCCAAGGAAGGAAACGGCCGAGAATCTCCGTGGGTGAACTATAATAAAGAAATGAAGTACTCTTCTATATCAATACTTATATCTTGCCATTAGATTTATAATCAACGTCTTCCTGCAATTTAAAAAAACTGTTTTTTGACTTGGTTAGCTAGAGTCCCAATATAACATGATAATAGAACTAACCACAAGGCAGAGATTTTTACAGCAAACATCCTCTCCTTTTATACAAATTAATCAAATCTAACGTTGGTTTTCGTCTCTCAAATAATTTTGTTTTTAAATACAGCAAAATTTAGACGTATATATTTGAAAAAAAATAGTTGTCATTTATTGGATTTTTGTGATAAGCACTATATCTTCTGACATCACATCATTAACTTAATAGTTATATGGTTATCTGTTGTATTGAAAACGCTGATTCAATTTTTGATCCGATCTTCTAAATATACCTTCATTTCAAACCGATAGATTTTAACTGATAGACTCACGGCCGATCAAATCAACTATATTATATTAGAGTTCGTTTGTTACTTCCACGCCACTGCGTATGGTAACTATGAAATGAGAAATATTTCGGCTCGAAGATGAACATAGATTCCCTCGGTGCATTGGAAGCATGGAAGCGTCAGGCTCTATTGGAGGACATGATTTACAAGTTATCTCTCAACCAGCATCTGCCGTCACTAAAGCTCTTTCAATTACACCAGAGCCTTCATATATAAAGAGAGTAGGAAGCTTTATTGTGGGTATTCTCGGAGGCCGTGACCCTAGATCATGGAATATTGACAGAAAACAATTAATGAGTTACGCAATCGGAGAAATGGATAATTTAAAAATAAATTAAGCTTTGCTCTGGGGGGGAGAGAGCTTTACACTTTTGTTGTGACAATAAAATACTTTGATTGATGATTATTATGAAAACATACTTTCATATGCAATCTGTTTCATATTGAATCACAACAAAGCGTAATGTGCTTAGTTTTTGACTGGGACTGACAACTCTGAACATATATTTTTAAGCCTATAGTAAAGGTAGTAAGTAATGCAAGATATATACATACAATACCTTCATTTGTTTATGCAAATAAATAAACTTTTTTTTTATAAATGCTTTTAAAATGTATAGCTTTTACACGACAACTTCTGAATTGCAAATAATGAATTTTTGAAGGAAATAATGAATGCTCGTAACACTTTGCGCGACCCACAGTTTGAGTGACTTACCGGCAGCCGCCATGTTTGTTTACGACGCGACCATTTCCGATGCATTACGCACGCATGCGCGGTGGACCCCCGGCGAGCCTCACTCTCCTCCCCCACTCCCACCCCTCCACACCCTTGAAAAACTATTTTAATAAATTTCATTAATTACCCACTAAATATAATTAAGCTTTACGGCGTTTTTTATTTTTTTTTTAATTAGGCGGCTACTTTGTTGAACTTGTTTATGACGACTTGATGACATAAAAATGATTTGAAAAATTGAACTGAGATTGAATACAGAGACAAAGAGAAACTTTTAATCATGGTCGTTTTATTGATTCAGATGTTTATTTTGGATCAATCAAGTTGTTAGCAACTTTAGCAGATTTTCTTTTAAGGTCTGAAGAAACTATAAATCATCAGTCCAAGGAAACTTAAAAATATATTTAAATCGGTTTTTTTATTGTATTGCATACAATGAGGTAAAAACTAAACACAACCCTTGTCTCGATTGGTTATAATCCGATAGTAGAGTTTATTTATATTTACTATATTGTCTTGTGTTATGACTTTAAATAAACATTTGTATAATAATCGAATCGTATTTAATAAAATATATAATCAAGATCAATGAAATTTTATTACTTTTTTAAAAGATTTATAATAACTAAAAAGATACTCTTATTTTTTGTATATAAATTTAGCATTAAAGGCACTGATAAAGTTTGAACATATAAGAAATTTCCTGGACTTAAAAAAATAATTGATTAATTCCAAAGGCATACTTTATCATTAAATTTTTTAATTATATATATATATTTTTTAGACATATCTTAATTAATAATTATATTTTTGTGTAAATTATTCATATAAAATAATTATTATTTTGAAAATTGGCACTCTAGCAATAAATAAAATTAATATTTAATTTTTTGTAGTTGCTAGTGACATCTATTGATTATAAACGTAAAAAAATTGTGTATCTCAATAAATAACTGACGTTCTAACAACCCAAACATGACCTACGAATATTAAGCACCACACTAACAGCAAATAAATAAATAATTTATAACAAACAACAAAACACATCGGTGACGCCACAAGACGTGTCTCCTCGTTAAACTCGGCGTTCTTACACGCGCTCAAATTATAAATTCACGGGAAGACTCGTTCACAAATTGGTATGAATAATCTCCCTCGTCAGCTAATGAGCCCGAGATGACAAAATCATAAATAATTGTGCTAACAAGCACGAGGAAGTGTAAAAAATGAAGCCAGAATCGTTACTCCCAGCCACGGTGATAACTCAGCACGGCTTGAGAGATCCATGCTGATTGTAAAACATTTCACAGATAACTTGAAAAGGGTTATCCTCTGCACTTATGCATTAAAGTTTGAACTTTTTTTATAAGCGTTATAGAAAAATTAAATATATTTTACGATATTTTATTTCACGTCTTTCCAAGTTAAGAACCATGAGTTTGTTACATTAGTACAATGATGTACTTAGGTTTTGGCAACAAGTGTTATGAGTTGATTTAGTTTCCTGAGTGTTGAACTGCTTGAAGTTTTTGGTACTTCAGGGATCTGAAGATGGTTTCAGCACGAGGATCAAAACGTCGGAGTACCGAAAACTTCACGCAGCTCAACACCCAAGAAATACAATCATCTCACAATGATGTACACTTCATTTCAAAACTAATAAAATAGGGGTTTTTGAATACCACTCAAGTTGGGAAAAATATATTTCAATTTGGGCATTTCGTTTTAAGCTTTTCTACATTATATATTTGAAGCTTAAAGAATATGTATGGTTTATTTATATATTTAAAAATATCAACAGTAATAAAATAAATAAATGTTATTCATGGATTCAAAACATAGTGGTTACTTTAGGTAAATAGTTTAATGAGTTTTGCTCGCAGCAATACTCATATATTTTTTAATAGAACATAAATATATAATTGTGTTATAAATACACACAGAGTTTTTTTCTGACAAGCTAGGAAATACAAAATGGGAGATTAATCAAGGTTATTTATCAACAAAACATGTATAATATGAATGATATTAAAGTTTCAAATATGTGCTGAAACCCAATAATAGTATTAAGTACTTCAAGTAATAACCAAAACGTACGCTTATTAAGATGAGTTATGAATAAATCATTATATTATTTTAAATAAAATACATGAGTGATTTTTTATATTTAATGGTGACCGGTTTCGTCAACTTTTCACATCGGCTCTATCAAACTGAATCGATGCTATAAATGTACACAGAGTTAACCTTCAGTCAAGTTATGGAATACAGGCACGTGATATTATTCTGTCGGAGGCGATTGAATATCAAAAGTCATTCAGAAATACCTTCGTGCCTCTACGGGAAACTCACGGGCAATAAACAAAATCAGACTCCGACACCAAAAACAAACCTCTCGACTAATTGAAATTGATTCTGCGTGGAGGCGATACGAATTCGCCCATGCCGGGAGGCGATAAATTTCAAAGTTTACTTCTAGCATTAACGGCGAATGCGCGCGGCACGACTATCGCGTGTCGCCATTTCCAAAGGAAGGACTCGCCATAGAGAATCGTATTTCACACATTTTAATATAAATATACTACGCTTCGGACTTAAATCAGCCGCCGTTGAAAGCTGAGTGTTTAAAACTCATAATTTAAAGATGGATACCCATTTTCAAAGGGAAGGTTGCTGTTGATTTCTAAATTGTCAGTTAACGCGTCTTTAATACATACTCTTATTATCAGTTGTTATTTTTTTAAGATGAGTGTTTTTTTATTGCCCGATATTGAGCTGACATAACTTATATGGAACACAGCTCAATCAGAGTACTGATAATCTATGTGTAGCAGCAAATTCCAATTTATCGTATCATTATGTCAATCTACATTGTTATTTGGCGACTACAAGTACACTATAGGAATATTCATTAAATTATATAAGTACAAAATGATTTGATCAAAATATGAGATTAAACAAGGTTTCAACATTTCCTTAACAGCTGTGCATACATTAAAGTTTGAATGATATAATTAAACCCTATAATAGTATTATTTAGTTTAAGGAATGAGTAAAATGAACCATTTTTGCATATTATATCAAAATCCACCGGTTACTGTTACTTCTAATAATCAGAATGTGTGCTTAAGTAATGCAGTACGTATTCATGTTATTGTTACATAATTAAGCGTTTACAAACACCTGTTTAATGCCAAAGAATCACTTACTTCCTTGTGTATTTCACCTTTGCGTGAAAAAGTATTGTTTTTTTTTAACTAGCAAAGCTCTGTGGCATACTACAATAGTTGACAAGATCCGGTGAAAATATCATAGACATATTATAAAACTCAATAGGCTTTTAGGCGAGTTCTCGGGTAGTTCCACACTAAAAAACAATATAACCATATGTATCAAAGCCATTACGCAAATTAAAAAAAAAGTTAAATATACCGGTATTTTACAAATGATAATCTCAACGTATTATTGCTTGGCAATACGATAATATATTTAACACCTTTATGAACGCTAAAGGTAAATGAAACTTCGTTTATATATTCAAGTCTTATCTGAGTTTAATCCCCTTGATTTCTCTTAGTGTATATATTTTAGATAATATCTTAAAGCTTGAAATTCCGTCGATTTGTGTGATTTAACGGTGTAAGGATGCCATATAGTTGAAGGCAACTATAGGCACAATATTGGATAACGGTGTTTAATCTTCGGAGGTGCATAGATAATCATAATTACAGTTATAACTCAGCAGATACTAAGTGCAACATGCAAGTCTCTGACGTCACCACTGGTAGGTCCAAGGGCTTGAGAATAATGTCACTTCTAAGTGATTTTCATAAAACTATACGTTATTGTGTTCATAGGCTTGTTTTTCAGGGTAATCATTCATTTAAATTTTATTATAAATATAAACTGTCTTCGAGTCGAGAGTGAATTATAATATATATCTCTATGAAAATAGCCTCTATAAGGCAAGCTTTATATCCCTGTATTCAACAAAATAAATGCTGTAAACGAATAAAAAATTATCGTATTGAATGCTCTCTAATTTTTATTACAAAGCAGTGTAATTATAGACATCCAGTGCCCATTTTTTTCATTATGTCGCCAATTAGCAAAAAATATATAAAAAATAAGGAATCAGTTTGAATAATTGTAATCACGACTTTTTTATTGTTTGCTTTACTGCCTTTATGGTGGGTTTATAAATAGTTTAAGTCTCAGTCCAATAAGTAAAATGCAAACTAAGTTGCAACGAGAGAAACACGACTCGTTTTTTTTGCTGGTGTTACTCTGACCTATTCGTTGCTTTGAGTTACTGGAATAAGAACTTCTTGTTAACTTTTAATAACACGTGTTTACTAAGGTGTACATTTGTTTATGTGCTTGACAAGCCACTTAATTAACCTAGTATTAATGCTATGTTAGTAATCGTATGCAATTCGTATCCTTGGTCAAGCATTAGGTCATGATAAGATATTTGAATGGTCTAACTATACGCACTGTATGCAAAACGCATTTTAATGTCTCATATATTCAGATTAGCTACAACTTAAGCCTATACTTATAAAATAATTGGTTACAGTTGAAAGCACGTAGAAAATATTTTTTGTAGTGTTTTATAATCTAACACATGTTTTGTCAAGAATTTATACAGAACAGTTAAAATGTCAAAGTTTGCATAAATGAACTAGGGTAGGTTTGATTTCACACAAATTATTTTTAATTTAATAACGTTAGACATAAAACGCTGTTCAGAGTTAAAAATAAATTATTACGTAAATTAGTATGTATTTTGACATTATTCTAAAACTAAATGAAAAATATATCATAAATATCAAATTATTAACCACAAATATAAACGCCTAGAAACTGAATAGTTGGTAAATGTGGTTAAACATGTTTGACTTCACGAACCAAAGTATTTTATTGTACTTTTAAAGCATTGAATTTTTAAAAAAAATATTTTACATGCTCTTTTATTTTTGTGGGTATAAATAGGCAAACGCTGGAAGACGTGCAAGAATTCGGATACAGCCTAAGAAATCTTTCCATCCAACATTTCTCTCCAATCAAAGCGAATTAGTTTATTTCCAATATCAGTCATACTCAAGGGTATTGATAATATTAAAGCTATCAGAAATAAATAAAAGTTTGATGTCTTAGTACGCAAAAACGCAGTTATACACAAATTTGATTTAGTGGGTATGTCTATATTACAGAGTGAATGTTTTATGATGATAGTAATGAAAATGTTCTTTCAAATGATGTTTAAACTTGTGCAATAAATATATTAAGTCTGAGTGAGTTATTTAAATTGCATCAACATTAATTTCTTTTAAGATTTACGAGTGATATCTAGAGGCTGTTGAAACCAATTGAATCTTGGGGGGCCTTTATCCCAAAGTGAACTGAAACCAAGGAACTGGCAGTTATCTGAAAGTCATAAAATTAAAAATCCAACTCATAAAATACTTTATTGATGATGAAGAAACTCATATCACTAATAAAGACCACAAAATTTTAACAGGGTATGAATTTTTATTTATTTCAGCATTTAAGCTTACTTGGTTTAAAAATGGTATAAGCAGTTAATGGCAAAAATAAATGATGGCATCTCTATTAGTGCAGACAATGCATGGTGAACCCGGAATCTCCCCTACTCGGGAGGCTCTGCGGGACTGTGGCGGTGAAGCCTCACAGGATTACTATCGCGGACCATCTCCAGCCCTGCACTACCTGCAGGGGTGACTAAGTTCACAAGCTGATAAACCTTCATAAAATAAATATTAAAAACAAATTTATAATTATTGGGCATATGAATTATTCTAAGAGGCAAGTGAACATCAAAAGGCCTTTGAAGATAAAACTATTGTTGCATGCATAAAATCAGTAACAGCTGAAATTGGTTTCGTTTTATTAAAGCTGCATGTCCTGGAATAGTACAATTGTAACGTATTTAAAAAAAAAATTATATCACATAAAAAATATATAAATATAAAAGTAGTAGTCTTGTATCTTTCAAACTGTAAAACATAACCAAGCATATATTTTGTTATGCATATTAAGGTTGCAATATATACATTGATACTTGTCATTAATACATGTCGTAGAAATGAGCCTCGGGGGTGTAATTAAAAAGCCGTTAAGGGTTTTAATGAGGGGTCTCACTTTTCATGTTGATTGTTTTCTCTCATTATGTTTCTAAACGATGGAAGTTAATATTCTGCGAGCGTAGGTCGCGGCAAGAGCCGGCGCACAATCTGTAAATTGCGGTGACTTTCATTATGTTAATTTAACAGGGAAGTAATCAGAAACTCGGGCCGGCGGAGTCCATACCAACTGCACTTATAATCAATCGCCAATTAATATTTAATCGTGGTTTATAACAAATATTACCTGCTCTTGCGAAATACGTGAGTTTCAGGAGCGTGTAATAATTTCATACTAACGAAGTGTTTTACTTGCGGACTTGGTATTGATTATAAATTGGACGCTGGAAATGGGAGATAGTAACTTTTATACATCCTGTGAAACTTTTCAATGTCGCATTTGAGAGGATAACTTACGTTTTTACAGTGATAAAATTGATATTTATACATCCTTTATAAAATTGCATCTCTACTTCGAGCGTCAAATTTAATTTAATATAACTCTAAAATAGCATAATTTATCACCATGATAAACAAAAGCACAGAATGTACAATTGTACTATTTTTCAGGAGACAGTGGTCATTGTCACTCAACCGTCATATCCATAGTAGATTATTACTTAGATCTTTGTTAGTGGTATTTATTGTCCAAAAACTATTTCAACTTGCTATATTTTATAGTTTGAAAGCAGCGTATGGTAAACCTAAACCTGAAATATTATAAACACGCTTTCACAAAAAAAAAACACATAAGACTGCTAAAAGCTAAATATTTTAGAGATAATTAACCTCACCTTATCAAGTGTAAGCATTTACAGCACTTATAAAAAGTTTTATCTTACGCTATTAACATTTTAGAATTATACCTAGACATAAATATATTTATTTTATTTTTCTACTAAATAATAACAGATTAATCAATCGTAGATTACAAAAAATTAAAACGGGATCGAAAATTAACATAAATCATTATTATCCGTGCTTCTGTTCGCAAAAAATCCAGATAACACTCAATTCAATGCAGAAATTCATGCCCCACAAAAAAAGCGATATATCAACCGGACAAGGTATTAGAATAAAAAAAAACTAAAAAAGAGAGTAGATGCAAAAAAAAAAAACACAATAAAAACAAAACCAGCCGCCACACTGCCATTGCGCCTGTAGAGTTTTATATGCGTTAATATCAGATAATTCGCAATAAATCAATAGCGGCGGACCTGTGACCCCGCTTGGCCAGCCCTGGTGGGTTTTTCATTCACTCGAAACCGCAGGAACCGTTGCCTTGGATCTGATAAAGCCCATTGTATTGTCCGGCCCAGCTCGCCCGATATCTGATACCGAGCACACGAGACAAAAAACAATAATTCAACAATGTTTACTTGTGAAAAATGCCCGCGGTGCGATTTTCATTTGTTTGCGGCGATTTTTGGACGCACTCGATTGTTTTTTTTTTTTTTTTTTTTTTTTCAGACGCGTCGCGCTCAATTATTTTTTTCCGCCCGTTGATTTATTCGACGCTGCGAGATGATTAAAAGCTTTTCGAGGCGCGACGACGGCGGGCATCTTTCAATGTGAGCCTTACACTTGTCGCGGTTGAGACAAAAAGCGTGATTGGCCGGCGGATAGAGTGACGGCTTCCGGCAGTGTGGGACTTTGTCTCGCCGGCGAGGCCTTCCTCTCCAACACTCTCAAACAAAAAGCTAATAACACAATATAAGCTTTCAAGCAATTTTAACGAGCTTTACGCCAATAATCAAGTAAAACGTAAAAAGCTCTGGACCTCGCGTGATACGAAGATTGTGAGTGGAAGTCGGCTGCTAACAAATATTATTGGTCTATTCCACGGAGACTTGCTGAAAATATATATGTTTAATATGGTACACTGCAAAAAGTGTATTTTCTGAATAAATATTAAAAAAGTATGACGTATTCTGTATAATCGTCGATATATATTACATTAAAATTGTGATATGCTGAAAAAAATATGGTTTCAGAATTAGGAGTAAAACTTCTGTAGTTCTATATTATAAAATGTATCAAAATTTGACATTACGCTTTTGAACAATTATAAAAAAAAACTAATTTATTACTCAAAATTATAGATATTGATTTATATATTGTTTTGCAATGGCATCTAAATATTGTATATTTATTTTATGAATTGGTCAATCAGATGCGTATTTATTACCCATTACGGGTTTATTATATTATTACTAATATGATTAGGCACATTAGTTCATATATAGAAGATGATTTAAAGAAACTCTCAGAAAAATATCATCGTGATTTGTGTTGGGATCCCACACAAATCACGTGCCTAACTAATGTGCCTAATCATATTAGTAATAATCTAAATATTGATCAAAATGTAAACAGACTTTGCCGAAAAAATACAATGTGACTTCTGATTTTTTTTTAAATATGACATTACATCACTGAATATTTATAAATATATATTTTAAAGAATTATACAAATGTGGCGTGCGATTTAAAACAGTAGATATTTATATACCATTTTGCATGTGGCTTCTGAATAATGATCGAAATGTGAGTGCTGCGCAAATCGTAATTCTTCTTAAGTACAGATATAAATTGAAGGCGATGGTTATTTTAAGTATCGATGTGTTTATACTCCATGGGGACGACCGGAGAAGCGAACCACGTCTAGGCTGGGACCCCCGCCGGGCTGGCGTCGCCATCTGTGGCTGAGTGTCTGACCTATCACCGTAGATGACTGCTACTCTAGTACTGACCAAACTCGAAAAATATTTAGTATAATATAGAAAAAAAAAAAATTTATATCAATATTGTAGGTTCATATGAATCAAGATTAAACGCTAATTAATCTAGAATTATAAAAAAAATATTTACCTCATTTTTTTAAGTAATTCGAAAAAGGCCTTTTATGAAAAGACTTACTGAATTTTTTTAAATGAGTATATAAAATTATTATTAGTATTGTTGTGATATCGAAAATGTAATTAAAAATAAGTCACACCATTGCGTCCCTCGCACACTAAAAAATGGCGGATTTTATCCATGCCATCCAGTAGGTAAATATCAATATATTAGTTCCGTCACACTTATGCGATGGCAATCGCTCGACCCCGCCTGCCACACACCTGAGTTACCGGTGTATTGTTACAGGTGACTTATGACACAGGTGAGCAACGCGGAAAGAGTCAATAGAGCCGCGGCTCGATAAAGGCACTATCTCCAAAGGTGGAAAGGCGTCATATTTACCGTCTTCCGAAGCATCCATTATTGTCCCAAGAATAAATCCAGGTGAGAGTGGAGCAAATAAATCCTATTTGATTCTATTTAGATCGAGAAAAACGTCTTTTAGGATCGAGTTTTTAATTTTTAACTCTAGATTTGTATGACCATGGAAATTTTGATAAAGACAAAAGTTTTTAATATAAAATAATAAAACACCCTCTTTCTTATTAGAGTGTTGTTTAATAAAAATATATATTTATGAAATTGCGATGAATATTATAATTTTATAATTATAATTTTATTTCCTTCACTTTTTTATATTAAATAAAACTTAAATGGCTTCAATTGAATAAAATAAGAATTATATTCATTACAAAGACAATCGATACAGTATATATTTTTAGTACATATAACATACACTAAACATATTTATTTTGCTCATAACGTAAATATCGTAACACATTGATTCCAGTTTAAATTTGCGTCATAAATTTTTAAAATCCAGTAAGATTCCTGTAGTAAATATACTTTTTTTTAAAACTAATGATTATAAAAAAATATAAAAATTTGTGCTTTATGAACGTTGGCCTCTTACAAACAGATTATATCTAACCGACAATAACGTATAATTTATACAACATGTAATAAAATGAGTTTAGTACATAGGATAAGCAATTAAAAACTATTTTTTTCTGATCAGAAATTATTTTTAAGTGCTTTATGAAAGACATCAAAATAAATGAACAATAAATATTTCCTTGAAATATATGCATCTATGGATATATTCAAATTTTTATCCATAGTGTTGATATTGAACATATTTTTAATAACAATTTTAATTACTTCAATATCAAAATTCTTTAATAATACTTTTTTGGAAATCATTTAGAAAAACTTTCAATGAAAATCTTCATCTAATATATCAAAGCACTTCCCATTATATAAAATATGATACAGCCGCAATTGTTTCTTATCGTCAAACAAAATACTTGAATACTCAATATTCTTGTGCTTTGCAAAATTCAAAATGACGATGGAAATAAAATTAAAGTTTTTTTTTTAAATACCAATATTGCGTTTGTAATACTTGTGCATAAATTATAAGACTCCGATAAATTAAACATAATTTAGGATCAGAAAATCTGAAATGGTACATTCGATAATTCCGTGCATAACTGTTAGTATATCAGTTCCTGTATATCGAGGAATCTGTATGTTGTGATTTCTAGTTATTTTGATTTGCATTTCTAAAGCTGTGGTTTAATACATACAGATAATCTGTAGACATCGCCCAGAAGACGCTAACGCATTGATACGAGCATGTTGCAAGAAGAATCTACAGTATTATAAGGGGGTAAAAAGTAATTCGTAAATCATTACTGTATGAAAATGAAATGAATCACATTTAACTGAATTATACAAAATTTGAATACCTGTAATAACAAATACTTTTCTACAAACGGAACGTTCATTGATTTACAATATCGATTTTGCATTGAAGCCAGCCTAGAGTAACACCTACTATTGTGAAATCACATAAATATCCAGGTAGATATCAATGTACGATAACCGCAGTAGACGTGAGTGTCGGGCCTCTATATTTACGAAGTCGTCTATTGAACGCCGCCACAGAACTGTCCATAATGTCTCAGGCATAATAGTTCGTAAATAAAAACCACCGACCCCGGACAGAAGTTACAGCCTGTATTATTTATGGGGCGATTCAGTAGTAGAAACTAAATAATATTCAAATGGAAATTCAAACATCAGCGTTTACTGCGTGGACTGTGACGCACTCAATAAACCCATAAATGTGTTATAGTAATGCAGTAATTTACAACTTGTATAAGAATAAGCAATTCTTCGTATACACGAGCAAACATTTGATACAGAATATTGTATCATTCATGTTGATTTTTTAAACCTAGGGAAGGATTTAAATTTCCACAGAAAGATTTGAAATATTGTTTTTAACAACAATTTCAGATATCGATAAAGTAATGGAGTGATACTAAAATATGGAGTAGCTTGCTGCAGAAGGAGTATCAAATCTAAACGCTAGAGTTTTGTAAGGAAAGGCAGCAGCAAAACGCAGACTTTTCCTTCTCCTATAAAACTGCAGTGTAGAAGGACCTGGAAACCTACTACACTATTTCCCAATAAAAAAACCATGACCACTAGCTTACCGTGAATATATTCTCGGCGAAATGGTCACCAACCTCCTCTGAGGAGAGACACTTGTTAAAAATATGAGCAACTAAACTGTTGAAAGTATTTGATACTGCATTGACTATCTTTCAAGTCGATTCGTAAACCAGGCTACGGATTCAAATCCTCTTAAAAAAATATTTTATTTTAATTGTTATTTTTGATAAAATTAATATTCGAGTTATTTTTATTAGATCCTAAAGATTGAGCTTATAGAGTTCGTCACTGAGGGTAGTGGAATGTTTGAGGCGCACATCGCAATAAAATCGAATCCGTTTCAGCTATATCTGCATACCTCCAATAAATTTGCTTCAATCAAAAAACTAAGGCATGCGCATGTATATATTTTTTATATATTTAATTTTAATTGTTTTTTTTGTTGATATAATTAGATAACCTTATTGAGTTCGACACAGAGGGTAGTGGAATGTTTGAGTCGCACATCGCAATCAAATCGAATCCGTTACAGTTATATCCACATACAATACCTCAAATAAATTTGCTTCAATTAAAAAACTAAGGTATATTTTTTAAATATTTTATTTTAATTGTTTTTTTGTTGATAAAATTAGATAACCTTTTTGATTTCGTCACAGAGGGTACTGGAATGTTTGAGGCGCATATCGCAATCAAATAGAATCCGTTTCAGCTATATATATGGTACATACAATACCTCAAATAAATTTGCTTCAATCAAAATATTCAGGCATACGCATGTATATTTTATGTTGATTGTTTTTTATGTTGATAAAATTAGATAACCTTATTGATTTCGTCACAGAGGGTACTGGAATATTTGAGGCGCACATCGCAATCAAATCGAATCCGTCACAGCGACAGGTGAGTCGTAAGCGGCATTTTTGTCATCAGCGACGAATCATCACACTGCCAAACGTCACATGTGGCCGGGGCCCGGAGACGGGGGCCCGAGGGACGGCGACAGGTGAGGGGGAGGCGGTGGGAGGCCCGGGGGGCGTGCCGGGGGCGGCGCCGCGCCGAGGCCGCCTCTACAATTACCGGCGGCCGACTCGCCCAGCCCACATCACGCCACGTCACATCACGCCGCGTCACATCACGCCGCGTCACATCACGCCGCGTCACATCACGCCTCGCCGCGCAACGGGACCCTGGGAACAGCAGGAGCGCATTGTGCCTACCCATTCCCAACATCTTCATAAAAATAACAGATCAAAAATATATACTAGGTATATAAATTATTTTAGGTGTGATACAATAGATCTTATAACTAATGTTTTGGTGGAGTGTTTGGCTATCCCCGTCTTGCGCGCATTTTTCGGGGCTTTCAATATGTGACTTTTACTGTGGTTGTGATATTGTGTTAGGCAGGGAAATGCATGTGTGTATGTGTAATAAATATCTTCGAACTAAATAACAATGATTAAAATTTATAACAATAACAGGTAGGGCAGGAGGGTGCAATGATCACTCCTGGGTATGTTTTTTGGCTACTTGGCGCTCTTTCTTGTATAGGGTGCCCCGGGAGCCGTCGGAGTCTGTGGTGGGGGAATTTATGTCTGTAGTGGACTCGTCTCCGATCCTTTTGAGGAGGGGGTTTTTGGATTTCCTTATGGACCGGTATAGTCTTTCAGCGACGTGAAGCGTCTGGGTTGCGATCGGTGGGATTTTGGTCTGGGTACAGAGGGTGCTAATCGAGGTACGATAGTAGGCACCTAAGATGAGGCGTAGGCAGGAGTTTTGGGCGCCCTGGATACTCGCGATGAGGTGTTGGCTGGCGTTTGACCAGACATTCGGCGTACATCATGTACGGCCTGATAATGGAGGTGTAGAGCCTGAGTTTGGACTCGAGGATGAGGGGGCTTCTGGCGCATAGTAGTGGGTAGAGGCTGTTTTTGCCTGTGTGGCCCTTAATTTGGGCGGCTGCAATGTGGGGGTGCCATGCGAGGCTCCGATCCAGATGGACTCCGAGGTATTTCACCTTACTAGGTGCCCTACTAGGTGCCCTACTAAGTACCATACTAGGTGCGCAACTAAGTTTTTATGCTTCACACATAGATGGCGCTAACGACACGTGTAGTCGACATATATGTCGAAATTTGTGTTTTTTTTATATATTAGACATCTCTCAACAATAAACAGTCATATTTCCAACACATACCGCAACGCAACAATATTTATTCTAACAATAAAGATGTTGAGCTCATTTCGTATTAAAAACTGCATGATCTGAGTAATCGAATTCTATAAATCGATATACTACAAAACCATAAAAAAATGTTACTATGGTTATGAATTTATACTACTGAAACAATAGCTGCTCTAATTGCATAAACAGTAGCAGGAGCCCCTCCCCCCACCTTTACAAGGTGCCTCCAGAACGCATTCCAAGTCCACTGCTCCATTAGCAATCCTTTAGGGCACAGAATAGCAGCCACGCACAAGCAATGGAATGGGGAGAGAGAGGGGAATCCACCCAGATTTCATACATTTTAAACTGAGATGAATAACAAATAAACTTCCAGAGCGTCCCGGGGATGGCTGCGAGGCATGCGCGCAATATCTTCATCGCATAATGGCGCACAAATTTCCATTAGTTGAGGGAAGCGCGCCGCAAGGAGCGTACGACCAATCAAGGGCCGAGGAGTCTTACTGAATATGTGCAAACATATATTTTTAGCATGTAAATTAAACCAATACTAAACCCCTAGGTGGTTCAAAACCTAATGTTTCTATGCAGTCTCCGCAATTTTCCTAGTTTTATCAAAAATATATTTTTCTTTAAATTTTAATGCTGCAACCCTCAAGTTCAGTAAGTTCGTATTACAATACGTTTTAATCAAGTAATTCAATACACATCTAAATGATTGTAAGTATAAGCAACCTTGCTAGTCCAAAGTCTGGAAATATATATATACTAGAAATGTAGCCCGTCATAAAATGACGTATTCGATGAACGATGCAATAGTGTTTGAACATATGTTTGGCTGACAATTAGATGAATATTTTATTTCATTTTGTACACATATATTTGGAATAACCGGATATTAATTTCTAAAGCAAAGCCATTCTAGGAAATATCACATTTCGTGTCACAAACAACGAATCACTTTCACTGCACTGTTCTTTATTAGATGAAGTCTTTATCACGTTCAATTGTGCTATTATTTTTTAATTACGTTTGCTGTGCTTAGACGGTGTTATTTATTAAGGAGGCATTTTAAGTTATTAATGATGTGATTAATAATTTCTAACGCAATTTCGATAAAAAAATAAAATTGGTACTTGTGTCAAGCTGACATAAACTGAAATTTTCTAAGAAGCATCAAAATTTGTTTTTTTGTAAAAGTTCTAAATTTGAAATTCTCGCTGTGAACAACAGAATCATATTATTCGTACATAAAGCGTATTTGATAGTTTTATTTAATTAGTTTATGAATGAAAATATTATCCTATTGTCTTGAAATTCGGCACATAACTGCGGAAAAACTTACTGAACTTACGTGCAAAAAATCAGCGTTGTATCTTTTAAGATATTCTATAGAGAAGCAAAAAATTAAACATACACACACACACACAATGGCTATTATTATGGTAGATTCTAACCCTGGATTCCCCCCGGACGCTACCGACTGCTTGGACAGTATTCTCTCCTCGTACAGAGTACCGGGTTTGTACGAGTCGCCTTAGTTTGAATATCTCTCGATCGCAAAATATACCCTAAAAAAATGTGGCCTTTGGGAGCCGCTGGCGGACCGCGGTCCAAAAAAGGTCCGATCAATCACGTCCGCGGGCCGCCGTGCCTCGCATGCCGACTGCTTGCCCCCCAGGGCCGCCGCAGGCTCCAGGGGGCCCACTTATTACATAATTCATTACCCGCCCTGTAAGAAACCCCATATTATAATTTTACGTAAGCAGAAACCAATTGTGTAGGTGTGAAAAACTACTCTTCAAAAATACATTTTCATAATATAAAATCAATTAATCCGTGCATAGTATTCGTATCATTTTATTTTAATGAATCGTGTGTGGTTAAAAAGTATCGGTTTGTTTATATTGATGTTTAAATATGTTAATTTTTTTGAATAAAATACTTGAGTGATTTTCCACATTTTCGTTTTGGCATTATCCAACTGATATTATATGATAATGCCAACGTGAAAGATTGGCGAAACCGGTCACTAATAAAAACGAAAATGTGGAAAATCACTCAAGTATTTTATTCAAAAATATTAAAATGGAATTCCACCAAGTACTCTCTGTCAAAAATATTGAATTTCTTCAATTATGTTATTAAAATATTTATTTTTAAATAAATTGAGCGTATAATATTATTTACTAGGTTATTACTAATATGATTAGGCACATTAGTTCACACATAGAAGATGATTAAAGAAATTCTGGGGATGTGGGATTTAAACCCACATCCCCAGGCTTACATGACTGGTGTACTTTTCATTGTACTAACGAATTTCTTTAATCATCTTCTATGTGTGAACTAATGTGCCTAATCAAATTAGTAATAATATAATAAACCCGTAATAGGTAATAAATACGCACTTGATTGACGTTCAATCCAAAAAATAGACATACTAATATGATTAGGCACATTTTTTCACACATTGAAAATGATTTCAAAGAAACTCTCTGAAAAATATCATCGTGACTTGTGTAAGATCCTACAATAGTAATTATAACGCACTTAATTGACGTTCAATCCACAAAATAGACATATTTAATAAATTTATGCAAAGCCACTCCATTACTCATATATCATTCAATATACGTTTTTACCAGCACGCAAAAATCCTAATATTTTTTCCAGGTATTATTGGTAAAATATATATATATTGAATAATCGCAAAATAAGCATAATTGTAACGTGAGATTTGTTTTATTGATGTGTACAAATCCATTATATTCAATTGTGTTTCATGAATATACTAAATAATACAATAAGTATAAATCAATCTCAATAAAAGATGTACAGTATTTATTACCATTCCACCTCTGATCTCTTTTATGAAACTTATCAGTGTAATTACGTGATATGTGTTTATACCCGATAGTAGCAATTATCTCGGAGACAGGGCAAAGTTTTCTATGAAGCCTCGCGTAGGAGCTGTAAAAAGCATCCCGCTAGACTGTCATGGCGGACCCGGGCGGCCATCTTGGAAAGATTCAGCCTGAAAAAGCAGCAGCAGAATTAATTGCAGCTATGTGCGGCTAATAGGCATTGTTAAAAATTAACTAATACCTGAATCCTAGTGCGATTACATTTTTACAGTAAATTTGTTACCTTGAAATATTTAAATATATATTCATACGAAGTCAACAAATAAATAAATCCGCCATAGCCAAAGCTCGAAACTGAATTTGCAGTTTTTATAAACGATACACAATCACACAATCTATATCTACATACAATACCTCAAATAAATTTGCTTCAATCAAAAATAAGACATGCGTATGTTTAAGCATTATACACAGCATTCACCTTCTTACTGTATATATGCATAAAATTCAAGAAAATATACAGAAATGTAAAGAAATAAAAATGCGGCCTTATTTAATGTTGATTAAATAAAATACTATATACAGTAGCGGTGTGGCCTTGATTGTAGTTAGCTGGTTATTTAATTTTTGGGATATGATGTAGCTTAGTATGGAGCATACTTTCACAATACTATTGGATAATTTCATGGTCGAATTATTGAAAAAAAAAAATTAAATATAAAACCCGGTGATGAAATTTGAATATCTCAAGTTTTTAATAAAATTATAGGTAAAATTACGATTAGCGGTGATTCGCACATTTTATTTTCTATTTTTGTTATTTTTCGCTTGTAAAGGCATGTGATATATTTGAGATAATAAAACATCGCATTTAAATTAAAACAGCCCGAAAAAACTTCCACTGGTTTACAAAACCCCTAATATGGTGATTTACATTTTAGAAGAAAGATGCATTCTTCTTTTCGTTCGCGAAGCATCGCAATGCGACCGCAAAACATACGCATCTTTAATGAAAATTTACATCCAATTGGCATATTTAATTTCTTTCCGCGTTTATTCAGGAGCTTAAATTTGGCTGCCACATTGAATTTCAAAACATCACTTAAATGACTAAAGTTTAATTTTATTTAAACTTTTATACGACTAGAGATTTTTTAATAATAAAATTAATATAGCCTACTGCAGCTGATTGTTCAACAAAAATCCAAAGAAATGAGGCATTGGTAGATTATATTTTAAAGTAATGTTAAATGTATTTTAAAATTAGTTACATTTCATATTTTAAAAATAATAATCAAATATTTTAAATGGTAAGTATTTAAATTAACAAATAAAATCACTTTTGAAGTATTGATATTTAAGAAGATATTTTTTGTTTGATATACTCCTTTGATATTAATTTCAATAAAAAATATTATAATACACGTTTGTACTGTAAAAATGCAAAAATTATTTTTTTGACAGAGTATTACATAATTGCTATTTTTATCAATATTTTTTTTAAATACTTATTACCTATTTCTACTATCGCTTCACTTTATAAAAAAGTTAATTATTTTTTTATTTACTTTAAAGTCTAGTCATTATAAAAAATTCTTAAGTTAACTCAATTTTATCAAATGTATATTGTATTTTATTAAATATTTTCTACATTGGATTGATAATGGATTCTCATCCTATATGTTCGTAGATTTTGATAAGAACCTTTGTTGTTCGGTAATGGAAATGAATCTTTATTTTAGTTAAAACAAATCAAACGATTACAACCAAGAATTTACCCTCTTGTGTAGATTTTCTGAAACGACCAATTGCTTAACAATTATAAATCGTTTCTTCGTTATTTATAAAATGGCCGCTCTTTCGTTGTGTTCAAAGAATGCTGAATCAGATTGTAGAGTTTATATCAAACGAACATCGAGCAAGAAAAAGCACTGATGGAAGGCATTTTAGGAATGCTATCCTCGCAGATCCTCTGGGGAAAACATTTGTAAAAGACTTACTGCAAATGTGAAGCATAATGATTTATAACCGAGTATAACGCACGCTGAGTAAAGTCTCGAGACGCCAACCCGAGTTTTATTCAGCCAGATGAATAATAATGAATAATACAACACGTTGAATTACAAGCATGTCTACAATAAATACATTATTTAGGTTTTAAATTCAAATCAAAATTACCTAGTTGAAATACAATGAAGAATTTAAAAACACTTAAAATTTCTACGCTTGTTGTAAATGAATAACACAGCGACATTGTTGATCTATTCAATGTACACTCTGAATAATTACAATAACTTTTCTTGACTTTAAGTTATGGTGCACCAATTCAAGGCTGTTGATTTTAAATATAATAAACTTCTAAAGCGTATTGGTATAAATAATATTTCACGTGTGCAGATTAATAATTCACATCACATTCAATTTAATAAGATCATTTATAAAACCTGTGATATCATCTTCCATAATCATTTAAGTAATTCTTCTTCAAATAACAATCAAACTTCATTACTTTTTGTATTTTTTTAATAAATATATTCATTGACTTTTGTTGTAAAATACAATAAATAAACATATTTAATACACAATAGTTTGCTATATATATTTTTTAGTTTCTTATAAATCCGAGTGCGCCTGAGAGCGAGATCTTGCCTAGAGCATAGAGGTTATTAATTTTGTTAATCTCTATGCATTGATTTGAGATGATGATGATGAGATTATGACATCAAATCAACATAAAACTAATAAACACAGCTATTAAAGCACATAAAACGCGTTTTTTCACGGCTGATGGATTGCTAATTCGGTTGGTTCAAACCAAAACCTGATTGGATCATTGCTTGTTTTTTTATAACTTTTCAGTTTTCTAGTCGTTGTTTATGGCACACGTATCACAATTTACGTTTATGAACTATAAATGATTTCCTGATGATTACGCACACTCTTGTGTAAGCCGAGAGGTGCATATGAGTATGGCTTCGCTATAAACTTACAATTAGTTTCTATTATTAATTACTCGAGGGAATAATAAAAATTAATGGCCGCTAACAAAATGAGTGCTACTTCGTGGAGATATACCTGCTGCTTAAGAAAGACTGCGACTGCTGCAAGTTACGATTGCATATATTTTTACCAAAAACTAAGTACATAAATTCCACACTTGTATATAATAATTCACAATAACTCAATTACCAAAAGAACTGGGCTGCAGTAGCCGTGGAATGTGAGCTCGTACCCCACTTGTGTCACATAAAAAAAATTTTCGTCTTAAATGTGCGATTTATGACTAGGAACTTGATAAAATAATGAAATCCTACGACAACTCCTAATACCAAAAACTATTCCATTGCTTATAGTAAATTATTTACTTAATATTTCACGAATAACCACAAAAAATATTATATATATATGAATAATATATTAATATATTTATGTAATCGGGGTGATAGCACATCAAGACAGGCGTATGATCAAAATGAAATAAATAAATACAAAATTTAAAAAATAATATTTTTTACTTATCTAGCTTGCCGTGGTTGTAAAATAATAAAAGCTTATTTTTGCGTGCTCGAGAACAAATCAAACAAAAATGAATTATTAAAATAAAAATATTTTCCAATTAGGATACATGGCTGTTCACATAATATGCCAAGCTTTCCTTTTAAAACTAATCGAATGAAAAAGTAGACTCAAGAATCCGCGTATACAAATTCATGAACCATTTTAAGACCTCGGAGGCATTACGCGGCCGCATTTGTAAGACACAAAAGAATAACTAGAAACTGGTTTACTTTTATTTTGCTTTACTTTGCCCAGTATTTCTTTTAATATTTATAGAAACATTTTGACGTGTCATTACCGCGGAATTTTTCCACGCTTATCGAAGTTATTTGACTCCTCAATAATCCCAACAAGTATGGTATCGGGAGATATTTTATGCTGCATTTCTGAAATCGCACAAAAAATGGTGATATGTCATTGTCGAACTGCTAGTGAGAATGAGTAGTTATTTTCTAAAGATGGACAAGAACTGTTTATTAAAATGCCTTCATTGTTGAGAGCCCAGAATTAACTAAAAAAAAAAAACTACATTTAAATTCTAATGAAGGATAGTTTTAAAAGAGTTAAAATCCGATTCATTGTTTATTGATATAAGGTATTTTATATTTAAGTTTTAAACAAATTTTAACCCGTGTTAATGTTGATTTTCACAAAAAAATATATCTAATCTTCATCAAGTGACTGCTCAAAGGAGGTTGGCGACCATTCCACTCATGGTGAGCCAGTGTTCATAGCAAAATTTTAATTTATATTGTTAATAATACTAATATTGATTCATTGATTCTAATGAATCAAATCTTGCTTATACTATATTTGTTAACACACTTAAGGTGGGTACCAAATTGACTAAACTGATGTGCGTAGCGGGCAAAATTCGCGTAAAATTGCGCGAGTGAAATCTAGTCTATACACTCTTTGATTTGCAAGTAGTCAAAAAAATCGTTTCCTATAAAAAGTTGAACCACTTCATACACACTTTGCGGATTACTTGGCATCACAACAACACCACTTTGTCCTAAAAATTATTCAATAATTTAAGGTTTACCATTCTCTGACCACTCCACTTCTACATTGTCACTTTGCTCAGAATCACTGGACAGTATTGGTAGAAGTAACGTTGACGAGTCCTAAACAAACATTTTGAGCTGTAAACATAAAGAATAAAATGACTTTCTGCCGCTTTTAGAGTAAACACATTCAAAAACGTATTAATATGCGCCCCGCCTTCAGGCAGTAGTCCGCGGAACGGGTACCAGTACCCGCCCCGCCTTTAGTGTAAGTTACAAAAATCAGAATATAATAAAAATATGTATGTGTGGATTTTTAAAATGAAAAATGCCGACGAGGATGGGATTCGAACCCACGCGTGCAGAGCACATTGGATTAGCAGTCCAACGCCTCAACCACTCGGCCACCTCGTCGCGCGTGCTGTGGCGGCATAATTTTCCCGTTAAAGACACAAATTTTTGAATTTCATTCGCGCGAGCATGTAAACAAGCTGCGGGCGACTGAATAAATCAATGGAGGCCGTTTGCATTCAAATTGCAAGCCCCCGCCCTCGCCTCCGCCCCCGCCCCAGAGGGCCGCTCACACTCTCACCTGCACATTGCAATTGCCACGTGAACACTGTTGCTTTTACACGAATCCGTGGGAAGTTAACAAAACATGGCGACTTGCATGTACGTCACTTCTTCTTGGTTAAAAATCAAGGTTTGCGAACTTCGACTTCTGGACCTCTGAACGCCTTCTTCTGGGTGGACGTCATGTGCCACCAGGGAACTTGTGAATTATGAGAATTGTTCGTCCATATCGCACATTCTCAACTGTACCGTACAATTTCCGCGTAAACACTATTGTGTTTACATGAATCCGTGGTAAGTTAACAAAACATGACGACTTGCATGTACATCACTTCTTTTTGGTTAAACTTAAACTTCTTCATGTGCCACCAGGAGACTTGTGAATTATGAGAATTGTTCGTCCATATCGCACATTCTCAACTGTACCGTACAATTTCCGCGTAAACACTATTGTGTTTACATGAATCCGTGGTAAGTTAACAAAACATGACGACTTCCATGTACATCACTTCTTCTTGGTTAAACTTAAACTTCTTCATGTGCCACCAGGAGACTTGTGAATTATGTGTATTTTTAGTATATTTCACACATTCTCACCTGCAATGTACAATTTTCGCGTAAACACTATTGTTTTTACACAACGACAACTTGCATATATACGCCACTTCTTCTTGGAAAAAAATCAAGGTTTGCGAATCGACTACGAACTTCGACTTCTGGACCTCTAAACAGGAGAACTTATTTATCATTTAACGCCTTCTTTTATATGGATGTCATGTGCCACCGGGGGACTAGAGAATCATGTGAATTCTTCATATATTTCACACATTCTCACCTGCACCGTGCAAGTGCCACGTAAACATTGTTGCTTTTAATGTACATGAATTCGGGGAAATCAACAAGTCACTTGGTTAAAAATCAAGGTTTGCGAATCAACTGCGAACTTCGACTTCTGAACCTCTGAACAGAAAAATTTCTCTGTTAGCACCTAATTCTTGGTGGGTGTCTTGTTCCACCAGGGGCCTTGTGAATCTAGTCTGTATTTCGTATAATTCGCACGAATTTTCCCTATGAAATTTAATGAACAAACTACACAGAACAACATGCTTGTTACTTCTTCTCTATCGAGACTGGTGTTAAAAATCAAGACTTTTGAATTATGTGGATCGTACAATTGCCACATGAGCACGTGATTTTATGTAAATTCGTTAGAATGAGAACAAAACATGATATCTTCCAAGTGACTCCATATCTGTCAAAACTTGAATCTATGATCTTACAGTACAAATACTACATAAATTCGAAAAATATAGGCTAACCATAGTAATTTACTAGGAATTGCTTATTTCGTAATTCGTTTTCTTGTTACTTGTACATTTGTATTTTTGCGACAAAATGGCTTACTCTTTATTGCCATTGAATCGGCCATCATTCGAAAGATTCTCTCGCGGGACATTATTCATGAATATTTATTTATTTTTTCTGAAACATACTTTAATGTCTCGAACGTTTTGATGTCGTAATGCGCGTCATGACCGACCATAAATTGGGTGAACTCAATAAGGAATATTATTTCAGAAAATGTAAACGTCCAATACAACACCGTATATGTATGAGGGCAAAATAATTGAACTCGATAAGGGTTTCTATTAACATATTAGCTTTTTTTGAAGCTCGTGGCAGCTTAAAACACAAATAAAGCACTTTTTAAAATGTGCAGTGAGTATATTTGGTAAGAGATGTATTTCGACGTTTGCGTACCATTTTAAATTAAATATAAATTATACTGAATAAAATAAATCTCAGTAACATTCTTGGTTACATTTTATTTCAATTTCATTACTTGTGACAATTCAACCTTCTCGAGGATTGCCTCTTATTTTGAAATATCTTATACAATGATATATTTTATGATGAAAACATATACATTTTTTCAAAAACACTAGATATACGATCTATCAGATTTTTAATATAATTTAGTATATTTAATTCTTTAAAAAAAATTCCAATAATTTCAAAAAGATTTCCATCTTTTTTAATAACTAAGGGTTAAGTTTGTCGTAAAAAACACCTTTAGAGAAAATTTATTAATTGAATTTAGTTATAAATTACTTTATAGTACTGATAGACACTGATTTCAGGCAATTTTCAAGTGCAATAGAAAAGTCACGATTCCTGTAAAATTGAGATGGACGACGTAAGTGCAGCGCAATCTCCTTATTGAGATGGATGCCCTGACAGCTCAGCGCTCTATGTTGACGTTCTTTACTGCCTGAAATATTCGATTCCGCTATATCATATTGGAGATTCAAGCTATTGACTTAAAAATTGGTGCATTTTTTAATAAAATATGCTTTACTACACTATTGGTATTTCATGCACAACTCAGTGAAAATTCTTCTAGAATTGTATTTGTAAAAAAAATTAGACGGCGTTAGATGCTAGCAAATGACCTGACAGTGCGCGTTTTTTAGTAGCTACTAGTATTTGGATCACTAGTGGAATTGAAAAACTTTCTTTTCAGGTGCTTTCTGTCAAAATTATCAAGGATCAAAGAGTCAGAAATGCAAATGCAACGTTGATGTAGGGCGGTGTGGGAGGCGAAAAGATTTATCGACCCCTTCTGCAGTGGGAAGGAGAGTTTGCTGTGCTGGGAAGAAAGAACACGTCCAGGATCCCACCTTATTGCCTTCATGTTTTCACAAATTGCTACAAATATCCCTGAGTATTTAAAATGAATTTAAATATAAAACTAAACCTTTTAGCTATGGTAATACTTATTATAACAAGAAATAAATTATTAAAAATAGAAATATCTTAATATATATATATGGATGTTTTTAAAAAAAATCACAAATAAGATTACATAAAAATACAGAAGAACGATTCTGTGAAACATTAAATTTAAATCATATTCATAGTTTCACATGTGAAAAATGCATTTATTTAAAAATATACATTAAATTTAGAAAAGTAGACATCTAAACGTGTTTATTATACAAATTATCATTTTATTTTTATGCGACGCAAAAACATGAAGTATTTAATTTTATTGTCATTAAAAATATATATATATAAATTGTGTTATTATAAAAAATAAATATGCATTTTATCACGCAATTTATGACTGATAATTTTGTAATCATCAGTGTTTGATGTATACATTGATACATTATGTGCCAGAATTATTTTATTATTACAACAACAAGCTTATTTTATAATGTATATTCAAGTCAATTATCAAGCGAACGTTGCATACTTCCGTTGCTATAAACGGATTATATTAACAAAGCTGCTATTCAATAACATTCACCGCACTTTATTAACATTGCGTACAATTATCTCTTTGTTTAAGCACTTGCCGACGTTGTAAATTTAAAATTCTCTCTAGATCAGATAAAAATGTGTCGGCAAAGCCTTCCAATTACAGGAAACTGTTCAGGGGACGTTTTTCGCAAACGCCTCTCTCGAAAAGCCCAAGTCCACCTGGACTTATTGAATAAATCCCGTGTGGTTCTTCCCCGGATAGAAATCGAATTTCTCTGACGAATGATCGTGAGTCGTAAAGTATTCCGATCGTCCGCGAGCAGCTGCAAATTTACAAATATCTCCAATTAATGTCAATCCGACGATGCACAATTACACGAGCTAAATTATTTTTAAAAAATGGACGTCGGTGATTGACCACGAGATCGCCATTTCTACTCAAAAGGCCGCTGTTTTTATAAAAGCAGACTTGGAAAATTATTAAAAGCTTGCTTTGTTTACTTGTGTTTAGTCCTGAGATCGCCTTTTCTGCTCAAACCGCTGCTGATATTATGAAAACTGATTTAGATGCTTATTAAAAAAATTACACAGTTGCAAATATTATTAATTTAATGATGAAAAATTGATCTTCAATATATAAAATCACATGTTCATTTCGTTATTCGCATAATATTATGTTGGTTTTTTAAAATGTCTGATTCGTCATAACTCGTCATTTTTACTCAAAGGTCACGAAACAGATTTAAATACTCATAAAAATCTTGTATCTATTATTTTTGATTTGTATGTTTTTACTTTGTATTATTTCTTACCCAGACTTATTGTTTTGTATAACTTATCAAATGTAGCAAAAAAATATAATTTATGCAAACAAAAAAATATTTCATAGACAATAACAGTTTAAATTGTATATATTTATGACTAATAAAATGAATTCTAATAATTAATAATAAAAAATAATACTGATAAAATCTGCTTATAATAACGATATTTTTTCGTATCACATAATTTAAAACATACTTGGAAATATTTTTCATTTGTGTTGTTTCAATAATTATGGACATTAATTTACGTATATATTTCTTTCTTTGTGACTAACTCAAAATATATTTTTTTACTTAAATACAGTCTTCATACAATTGAAAACAATCAAATTAAATCGTGCTTCAAAGTACAAAAAAATATGTTGACGTTTTAAAATACCATAACAAATGCATTCACGAAGAGAAAACCACAAAAACCCTTGTTTTAAAGCGTCGCGGGACTTTAAAAATTACAGAAATAAATCAAAAATACTTCAGAGATATTTTTTTTAATAATTATTCGATCGTGACCGTTTTTGGTTCTACAACTTCTCGCCGGTTAATAATTCCCTTAACCACTGATTCCTAAACTTTTTTAACTCTCAAATTTTATTTTTAGATCTCTATACGACGTATAATTTTAGGTGTGAAAACATTTTTAATTAGGATCATTATTTTTATTTACAAAAAATGATGCAAATTTAATTAACACACTTTAAGCTGGTAGCCAAATTGACTAAACTGATGTGCGAAGCGGACAAAATTCGCGTAAAATTGCAAGTGTGAAATCTAGTCTATACACTCTTTGACTTGCATGTATTCAAATAAATCGTTTCCTATAAAAAGTTGAATCACTTCATACACACTTTGCGTATACTTGGCATCGCAACAACACCACTTTGTCCTAAAAATTGTTCAATAATTTGAGGATTATCATTCTCTGACCACTCCACTTCAACATTGTCACTTTGTTCAGAATCACTGGACAGTGTTGGCAGAAGTAACGTTGCCGAGTCCTAAACAAACATTTCGAGCTGTTGACCTAAAGAATAAAATCACATTCAAAAGTTATAAATACGCGCCCAGGGTCCAGACAGCAGTCCGAGAAACGGGTACTAGTACCCGCCCCGCCTTTAGTGTGTTAAGTTGCGTCATGCGTCTATAAAAATAATTTTTCAAAACCAGTCAATTTCCAGGTCATTATTGAGTTGTTCTTTTTTATTTGGCGTTGTCTACTACTGATACTTTGAGAAAAAAATCAGTGAAGATTATTTCAGTACCGGGACTGCAACTTCACAAGACTCAAAACATAACACAGCACAATATCCAATAAAGAAGAGCATGTAGTATATATCCATTAACGCTCTTAGGAAAAGAGACATCTCACTTTGAGAATCACTGCTCCAGATGTAAGTACGTGCACATTTTTTAGTCGAATTCTCGGTCCAGGGCATTTCGCAGTCGACTCTGCGAGCGATGCTTCGTGTCACAACCTCGGGCACCGCAAATAATACCATCCAAAATGCAGCCCTCGGCGGACCAGACCGCGCCGCGAACATAATGGAGAGAGGCGAGCTGATGTATTGTTACGTGCATAGGTCAAGCGTCCTTAATAAGAATCACGAAACGGATGTGCCTTCGAGTGCACACCGCTGCAAATGCTATTCATCATACTTGATCAATAATGGATGCCTTGATTCGTATAAACAATTGTTCTTTTGTATACTTTAGTAGAATATCAAAAGAAATATTTTAAACTTGTTGAGGGACAAGGCATTTGATTGGTGAAGATCCGTTATTATAATGATAAAAGTAACTTTGTATTCTGTCTTCACTTTGAGTTTATTATATTTTTGCATGACTAGTTTCGACCAAATAGGCTAGATCATCATCAGATGCATGACTAAAATGCATCTGATGATGGCCTAGTTTATTTGGTCGAAACATAATAAACTCAAAGTGAAGACAGAATACAAAGTTACTTTTATATATAAAATATTTTAAAGTTTTTCCCACTTTTGATTCATTGAAGCCATCAATTCCGCCAACATCCTAGGAAGGTATATTTGAGTCTATAAAAAGTGGGAACGACTTTCAAAATTTTTTGATGGATTCCAAATACTTTCTTTCCAAAGCGTTAAATGTTCAACTTGAGTACTCCATTCTTAGTATAAATATTTTACTCAACAGGTCATTTTTTTTTTCCTTACTAAAAATGCAGTTGAAGGTGTGTCTAGATCAGTGGCTCTCAAACTCTTTTGGCCCACGGACCCCTTTTTATAGTCAAAACTTGCCTACGGACCCCCTTTCATAGTCGAAACATGCCTACGGACCCCCTTTCATAGTCAAAACTTGCCTACGGACTCCCTTTCATAGTCAAAACTTGCCTACAGACCCTGGGTGAAAAACTACATAAATTCATATTATAGACTAGTTGGTGCAAGTATCGACTCTATTGCGTTCCTGTATTAACCTACCTGACTCACCGCGATGCCTGTTATTACATGTATTTTATGCACCTGTCTATATTTATATTTTACTTAGGACGTAAAAATCGCTAATTATGTATTCATTGTTATTTATTTCAACTTCCATATTATTAAAAATGTGTCACAATTATTTATTTTATATTGAACATTGCGCGGACGTTGTTCAGGGACCCCCAAATCGATTTTAATTTTCTAAGGACCCCCTAAATGATCCCAGGGGTCCGTAGGGACCACTTTGAGAAGCACTGGTCTAGATTGTGCTAGCCTTGTTTGTTTTTTTAAGGATTCTCATAATTCTTCTAAATCCGGCCAATACTGAGTAATTTTTTTGAGTGGGGCTTTCGTCATTGATTATGTTATATATAATTATGATAATCAATGTAATGATAACGGTTTCGCTTTCCTTTCGCTTGACACTTCCATTACACGGCCTCCAGGCTTGCAGGAGTCGGCGCCCTTGACAGCAGACAGCTTAATTAGAAATTATCACCACTCCGTCTTGAAGGAAATTCCTTGCAATACTGCCAGATGCTATTAATGACTCTCAGAAGTAAACATAGTCAGAAAAAACGGAAAAATAACATCGATTACTTCAATCCACAAGATATAGTCGAATTTCTCAGAGATTTCATTTTTTATGATTTTTTTCAGATTTGATTCTAAAGAAGCACTTGAATTTTCATTATTTGTAACATGGCTTCCATATTTTTGTACTAGAACAAACATTCGCAGCATTCTAAAAATCTTAAGAATTTATTTTAAATTGCATACCTATTCAGAGTCCTCAGAGTTACTACTACTATAGTATTAAAATAATAATATTCTGAGAATTCTATAGTACTTGTATTATAAGATTACAAAGTAAACGGCGTAGTGTAATAAATATTAGATAATTTGCTGGTTGCAGTAGCCGGTTGCACAGTCGTATAAACACGTCAAGTGATCCGCTGTCAGCCTTTGCCACAGCTGCAGGCTTTACAAAAACAACCCACAGGATTTAAAATGCAAAAATCCTTTTAAAAAAATCAATATAAAATAATTAATTTTCTTGGTACGTGCTTTATAAAGTAATAACCAACCAAAAACCTCATAATACAAAAAGTCTTTAAAAAATAAACCTTCGATATATTATAACTGGGCACTCAAAATATCACAACATAAAGACGTAACTATAATATAGTTTTAATCCTAGAGTAAAGCTGGCTTCACACATTGCAATACAACTTACATCCAAACCTAGTCAATAGAATTCTCTTTTGCGTTGTTTACTTGAGCGTAACATCCAAAAATCCAAAATAAAAGGACGCTATTGATTGATTACGTGCATTGTCGGTTGTGTCGTAGCGTGTGCAGGCGGCTCTAATGTATCTCAACTTTTAGTAAATGTATATTTATTTTGTGATAGCCGAAGGAGTGCTGGTATATTTGTTCCAGCTTGATAGCTTAGGCGGTTCTGGTTAGAGAGAAAGACATAAGCAAAAAGTGCACATTGCATCTTACTTTGCATTTAAAACTCTATTACGCAGAGATCATCCATCATCAACAAGATGACTGTTGTAAGACAGGCACTTTCTTAGTCTCACAACTCGGTTTTATGAAATGCCGTATTTATGTAACGAAATAATTAAATATTGAAACTACTTAGGCTGCATTTGCACCACCAGCAATAAGCAGCTTAGTTTAGATATTAGAGAATAAGTCTTGTTGAATTACCTTATGTTGTCTCACTGCTTTAAAAATGAGAATTTCTAAAAAAAAAAGTCGCATGTACTAACAATAAGTACTACACTAGAAATGATTATTCATTGGCCAACACATACAAATACAGAAAAAAATAAGTGATACGTTCAGCAGCACTCTAAAGAAGTTACTATAGTACGGTTATTTGTTTTTTTGCTTAGTATGAAGAAATACTATTATCAATCAAACTTTAATCTCTCCACAACAGTCTTGTTAATACTTAGAATTTATATTATTTGTAACACTAATTTACACTTAATACATACATATTTCAGCAGAAGACAAGTCATTGTATTAATACAATAAATTTCTCTTCTTTTGTTCTTAAAATATAACAATTCATTAATTAAACAAAAACCAAATGATTGTCACCCTTAGAGCGAAAAATTATAATACGAGAAGGGGGCATATAGTTATGTTTCTGGGGGCATCTTTAGTAATGGCCCCAGTGCCGAAACCGAAACCGCGGAAACTTCAGGTTTAAATTCAACATAACCTTAAACCAAACTGAATGCGCATATATATTTTAATTCAAATAAAATATGTGATGTGTCTAAACTTAAGGCCCTGCACCGGACATCTCTACATTGTACGCAGGTAGATGGACGCGCCGCTCAGGTCACTGCGATATCTCCGTTAATTTCAAATTATGCGATATGATAAAGTGGTTATGGTTTTTACTCCGGGCGTGACGGTGTCGACCCGTTTCCAGTGCGCAGTGCGTGTGCACGCTCGCAGCCTTTAGGATCGCATCCCGGCTCGGGAAATTAGATGCCTTGGGTAAATAACAGTAAACGCCGCGCATTAAGGGGACTGCCCTCTGATTTGTGTGAACTGTACTTTTTTGTTTTTTTTTTTACTGCGGGTTGTTTTCAGATTGCTGTGAATTGTATATTATTGAATTTTGTAATGTGTGCTGCAGTACGTTACGTAAATAAAATACCTTAAAAAATTACGATCTTAGTAATTTTTGATACAAAATATTTAATAAATAAAATAATATTTTTATACTGTTGTGTTATTATTTTATAGCCCAGCTTAATAAATATAAAGCTTTGATTTATTTTTCACTGTAGCGTATTTCTTTCACACAGCATTAAACCTTCTGAACTAAATAATTTTGAACAAAGAGTCATTTTCTGGCTAACTGCCAACAAATAAAACCATTAAGGCTTATGTTAAATAAATTTAAACCATAGATCTTAAACATCTCACTTCAATATACCTTTTGCCACAAGGCATTAAGGTCGTTTGACCTGTGTACTGCACTGAGTGGGTGTACCTGGGGAGTATAAACGATTTGACACTGATATTCAAGGAAGTGTTATCTTGTAAATGGTAAATGCGAAAATATTCATAAATCTAAGTCTTATTGATATTTTCGTTTCAAAAACCATGTCATAGTTGATAGACTTAAACGTAATATATATTTTTTTATTTAAATGAGGTATTGTATTAATCATTAAGATAAACGTTTTTCAGTAATATAGACTTGATTATTCGGTAAGTTTTGAACAACATATTTAGACTGCCGTACGCATTTTCAGCCTGTAGTAGCAAGTGATACTTTCGATAAGCAATCTACCCATCTACAGAATGTACATTTTCATATAAGGCTGTAGCAAATGGTAAATTAATTCCATTTGTTTTTATGTTGATTCCTCGCTCTAATCCCAGAAGGTATGCTGAGTTGCTGCACTCTCTGGAATCTTAGCAATTAAATGCAAGGCTGTAATAAAAATGCATTTTAAGAAACGATGCAGCTTTCTGTAATGACGAAATAAAAATTAATTTGCTGCCCGAGAAAGGCTTACGCATATTATTGGAAGTCTTCAATAATTATATGTTAGGACAGCTAAGCTAAAAAAAGCCATATTGTATAAAGTTTAACTAAAAATAATGAAAACTTAAAATGAAGTACGTGGAAAATAAATATTTTTTGTCAAATCGTAGACGTAAATAATAATTGCTTAATTAAAAAAAATATTTTTGCATTTATCTCTGTAAATCAGGTTTCAAAAAACATTTTATTTTCATTATATTATATTTATTGAAATCAACAAGCAAAATTAATTTACCAAGTGTGCTATTGCTGTTGCTTGGTAAATAGTAACTGAATACCACTACCAAAAAGTGGGTTCTATCAAATTATTTAATTTTAGTTATAAACTACAAAAATTCTTGTTTTCTCCAGAAGTTAACTTAATTGCTTTCATATTTGTAATGATTAGGATTTAATATTTGTATTTAAAATAAAGTAAAAACTGTCTATCAAAAGAGAATATTAAATATAAAAAATTAAAACATGTTTCTGATATTTTCATTAATATATAACCAAAAAGAGTGAATAATAATATAATTACATAGTATAAGTATGATAAGTAAAAAACTTAGATCCACCTTTTGTGAGATCATTCATTAGAGTAAAAATTGCAACCTTTGGTTTTGCATTCCTTCCTTAATACAAGCTTGTAAACGTGGGATATATAATAGAATAATCGATGAAAGTCGAGTAACCACGATGATCGATATATCCAAATCAAACGAGTGAATATATAGATAAATGGACGTATGAATATAAAAAATCATTTTGCTACTTTCGATCCAGAGAGATTTAAATTATAAATCATAAAAAATCAACAATTTCATTTGATATATTTTGGAAAACAACGGCGTCAAATATTTCGATTCTTCAATATTTTTAGGGCTGTTAGCTTAAAATAAAATAATATTCGATTATTTTCTTGAATAGCTCGGTTTAATCGATTTTAAAATAATAGGATTGCGCCCATCCCTATTGGATAGTGCTGGGGAGATATTCAATCAAAACACATGTTTTATTGACGCGTTAACATTTATTGCTTGGACTGATAGCTGGTCTGATCATGTTATATGTATGGCTACATGTTATATGTGGTACACGTGAAGGTACGTGTTATATTTGTACGCGAGTCTATGTGTACGATTGTCTTTAGCAAACACAGAACTTTTATGTGACTATTTAATGCCTTAAGATGTTGTTGAATAGCTTCAATAAATAATGGAATTTTGATTTAATGTGACAGTCACATCTTAATTTTTAATTTTACCATATAAATACAAGGCATAGGAATACTTCATATGCAATAAGATAAAATAAATAAATAATTTTCATTAATGGTGAAATATTTTTTTAACTTTTGTTGTATGGAAAAACATTAGTTATATGTGTGTGTATAGATTTTATTAATTAATTACTACGAATAGCTATTAGTCAAGTATTACTTGTATGACAATTAGCCAGCTTAGGAGTTTAATCATTTTATTATTATTAATTATTTTACTTTATTCTCAGAGCATTCGATTAATGCTAATGATCAAACTGCGAGCTCTCGGGATATTCAAGCACGTTATTATTTATTGAAGTGTCAATCGCGGCGAGGAGACGCATCTTAAATAGGTAATTACACACTGCACTCTGCACTTTCTCTTTGAAATGTCCATCCAAACGCACTCTATCATGTATGGTGTTTGCACAGTACTATTTATACCGAGATGCGCAATACTACCATACCGCGGATTTAATTAATTGCAATTTATTTCATGATGTAATACATATTTGTATATGCTATAATTAATTGTTTTGAAAATAATAAGGTTCGTTACAAAAAATCAAAATGTTTTCAATGAATGCTTTTTCGTTTAAAATATGAAAATAATTATCAAATGGGTCTAAGGGCAATTCGACCCCACTCCATCAGCGGGAGTTCCCTCGGCGAGTAACTCACCCGCTCCCATTCGCAGAGCAAACAATCACTGGACCTCCGCTCAGCTGTGATTTATCCTGTCATAAATCAGGAGAGCCCTTGTCAACGGAGACTAAGTATTAAAACGCAGGAAACTCTCGCCGCTGCAGTCACTGCGCACAATTTACCAGCCGCAATACACACCAAACTGTGTTATTAGATTTGTAGGTGGTTTAAGTTCGTGGATGCGGAATTTGCGACCGCGGGAGTGCAGCCAAATTATCAATACTGCCCCAGGATAGATATGTGCTCAGTGAGATGGTGGAAAAGCACCTGAATAAGAAGGTAAATAATACTGGAGGTCGGATACAGCAGTGCTCATCGTGGGTCAGCATGCCGGCTCCCCGCCCCACGAGAAAACTCCGCCAAGTCCATTGTTGGTTTAAAGCCCGAAGACCTCTTCTCATAGAAGTATTATCATTTGAACATTATTTATCGAAGCCATAAATTGCAGCGCCATAATGTCGGCTTTACGGCCTCGCCGGGCTGCTTGCAAAGGGAGTGATAAATCACGCAGATATTATGTAATTACCCGCGCAGGACCCATTTGTACACACACCTCGGCTGGTTTTTGCAGCTTGCTAGGAAACTGATCGCGTCTCCGATGGACGTTATCTGATGGGAGGACTTTGTAATTTGCGAGACTTGGCACCTTTACATACAGGAATATCCTGCGTGTCCTACTGCTCAAACGACTTCCTCGTTTAAATAAGACCATTTAGAAGAATCTTGTTATGCTTATATCATCGTCATCTGATATTTTTTTTATAAATATCACTTGAAAAAAATATGCATGCTTACATGTTAGGCATGTTATTAAGGGCCAAGAAGCAATTGCGGGTGTGCTTATAGCTCAAATCATAGGAAATGGATTTCGTATCAATACAAGCTCAATAGTTAACAGAGTTTAATTTATTTTACACTGTTTATTGACTTCTTAAGTTTTGCACACTGAATAAGACTTGATATTATACTCAATACTGATTTTATCGATTGATTAAAACAGAATTATAAGCAAGATATCCATAAAATTAAATCATGACATACAAATGTAAACAATGGCCTTGCATCTTAGAAGATGCAAGGCCATTGCCTAGAGAAAAGTTTGCATAAGTCAGGTTTTTAATTTAAGGCACGATTCTCTAAAATTCTCAATTTACTCATTTTGAGGCTCATGTTTAAAAAACTTGTTTGCATGAATAAGTAGTAACGAAAAAAAATATCAGCAAACGAAAGCTTTTTTAACTGATCAAATGATTCAGGAATCCTATTTCAGTTTATTTTTTTTTCACTAATATTTCTATATCAGCACAAAATTTAGGGCCGCACTCCGAAAAGCCACATGCGACCCACGAACCGCGGTTTGCTGGCCACTGCTTTAGGAGATGATAATGAACTGAGTATTGTACAATAAAAATAACCTTTAAGAACATTATATTATGTATTAAGTTAATCTATAATAAATCAATAGTTACGTTGTGATTTCGTTCTAATCTACACTAAATATAAAATCGTCTTAGTAACTAACCAACCGAAGAGTGACCTCATTTCTGCAGCTCGACGTACTTTTTAAAATCTTGGCAGTGCTTATATGGAATTGGATAAAATTAATCTGTAAATGATAGGATTTCAAAGGATATAAACATATTTTTCACCCGTCGTAAAATAGAGCATATTAAAAAGCTTCAATATACTTTTTTGGAGTTGTAAAGGTCATATTAATTTGGGTTGCATATTATTGCACTTTTTATCTTAATGCACTACGTGTAACCTTGAAAAGTAAAAATAATCTTTTAAATAATAATCTTTTAATAATAATACTTTTTAACCGATTTCGTTTGCAACTTCCTATTTTTGTGAATCAAAATAAATTAAGTTTAGATTTTCTATACTTAATCGTGGCTTGGCATAATTTAAAATGATAAGGTCACTTAAACTACCGATTTAAGTAAAAAAATAATAATTTAATATTGCAGTATTTATTAGTGGAGAAACATTTTTTTTGTTTTCTCAAAGTCATCATAATTTAAATAAATCTGCCGCAAGCTTTTTATATATAATTAATCGCCTTGTAAAACGCAATTATCTATCAAATTAATAGGTCGTATTAAACTGATATAATTCACGCCAATAATAATAAATCTATTTAAAAAAATGCAATATATTACAATATAATCATAGCTACTATTATATTATTATCGATTATAATTCACAAAAACCATAATTCTACAATATTGGTAACTGAAATATAAGGCTAGTAATAATTGCTAGAATAAAAACCGATATGTATCGCATGGCTGATAATAAATCAAATTTTTCTCACTTTAACACTATCGCTTCTGATGGAGTATAAATCATATACAACTGCAAAAAACCAAGACACCTATGCAAATACAGTCGAACAGTCTAAAACCGCTTCAAAATATAGAAAGTACAAATATATACGAATTATGATAATACGTAAACAAATAAACGGTTCCTTGAATATTTTGATACATCACCTATCTGTATGTCTATTTTTTGGATTGAACGTCAATCAAATGCGTATTTATTACCTATTACGGTTTTATATTATTTACTAATATAATCAGGCACATTATTTCACATTTTAAAGAATCTCTCAGAAAAATATCATCGTGATTGTGACTAAATATTGGTTGGCCTTGGCACATTAGTTCATATGTAGAGTATGATTGTTAAAAATTCTCGATTAACGGATGTGGTTCGTTAGTACAATGGTCAGTACACCGGCCTTTAATCATCTTCTATGTGAGAACTAATGTGCCTAATTATATTAGTAAACATCACCTACCAGTATTTTACGCAATACGCAATTTTTTTTTACAGTTTTGTTCAGAAATTTTTACCGACTAGAAATAAAATAATTGTAATCAAAATTTTTATGTATATAATATCATGTCTACAAGCCTCCCCGAGGTCCACCTGTGCGTCTCCTTGGCGGCGACACGTCACTGCCGGCCGGCGCGCTCCCGGTATGGGCCGCAGAAGACGCACGCCATATTTGTAAATACGTCTCTGCGGCCGGTACACGAGCGCCGCGGGTCCAGGCCGGCGCTGAAAAAGCCGCTCCCGGCTAGCGGGACGCCTCGCTAAAGGCCCGACGCTGACCGCTTGACAGATAGACCCCCGCCTTTGGGTTATGGCCGACACGACTGGCGACTTATATATTCGTCCGCCGAAGACAAATTGTTACCCTGCGGGCGATGTTCCTTAACTAGCGTCCTCCTGAAGAGGCTGAAAAAATTCACCGCAAAGTCTTTTATTGAAAATTAAAAATCACCGGTTTTTCAAGGAAGTGAAGTGCAGAGCGCCATTGTGTGCCATCACGTTACGTTACATATCGATTGCAGATTACACATAAATATCTGCATAGTCCAGATATACAGGGTGTCCAAAGAGAGTATCGGGTATTTGTCAGTTCAGTAAAACAAAAACTACTAGTAATCAAGTATTTTTTTATTGTTCATTATAAGAATACAAAATGGAAAATTATTTTGTGATGATGTTATGCTGCTAGCACTCTTTTTAACCTTATATTTTGTTTCAATTCCGTTAGGTTCATCGGATTATTCTCATAAACCCTACTTTTAAGGTATTCCCATACGAAATAGTCTAAGGTCGGGGCTTCTGAGAGTCTACGTGAAATGATCTTATTATGGAATAATTCGTTAACAGCTTCAATTGATTGATTGGATGTACGGCAAGTGGTTTTTTGGAACCACGTTCTTGAGTTGAAACATTGTGGGCCCAAAAATTTTCGCAGCATATCGCAATAACGGTCCCGATTGCAATAACCCAATACTCTGATGTTCAGATCTGCAGCAAGCTATAGAAAAAATATCAGAAGACCCCACACCTCGACGGCATATCGCAATAACTGTCACTATTCACATTCACCCGACACTCTTTTTGGACACGCTGCATAAGTATAAACATCGTCAGATGACCGAAACAGAATGACTTATATAATTATACACCCACGAGCATGTTCACTTGCTATTCGTGACATGCACAACGCATTAAACGACTAACGCATAATCGCAAAAAAAATATAGTTTCTAAAACGTCTAGCAGTGATTAGGTTTGATTGAGTAGATTTTGAAACTGCATCCGTTAAAGGCAGGCTACCCGCGCTGCAAGGCTTCCGCCATGCGTGCGCTCTGCAGGTAAATCAATTACCTGGGCTGTAATTTCGCGACCATTCATCATCGTCGAATGGCGAGCGCTGCCTAATGTGATTTCGTTTTCAACTTCGTCTCCCCGAGTGGTAGTCGCCGATTATTTTAATTAGCACCTTGTTCGAACGATAAAAACATTAAACTCAAAATATATAATAAATCGCCGGTAGGTTGTTAAACGTAATTGAATATTGTAATTTATTTATTTTTTGCCAGGCGTATCGACAGCAGTTGCGGGCTGACTACATGCTAATATACTTTGCACGCTTCTTTGTCAGATTTTAATACATTGCTGGATAAAGTTCTTCCCGCAAGTTTGTCACTAAAACAATATATTTTAACAAAAGTGCCAAATGGTATGTGTAATCTCTAATGTGATAGTTGAAGATAGAGTAATTGAAATAAAAAAACCTTCTTTGGTTATATTATTGATTTTTGTGAAGATCGTCTCACGGGAAGAACGATTTTCCCTATACATGTTTTATTGATTGATAATGATTAAGTACATTTACAGAAAAATCACGATGATATTTTTCTAAGAGTTTCTTTAATCATTTTTCAATATTTGAAAAAATGTACTTAATTATTATCCTTCTTTGGTTATTTAATTGTTTTTTAATTTCTTGTTTAGATATGTTTGATAGAAATAGACTAAAAGTGAATCAATCAATAAAAATACATTGCAACGTTTTACTCTACAATCTATAAAATATGCGCTTATGTATTAAAGCAGTTACTTATTAAGAATATATGTGTTTTTAAGATAAGTTTAATGTCCTATTGATGGCGACAGTTTTATTGATCATAATTATTACCACTGCGTTTTCTGCAATATTTTCTAATACTCATTGGTTCACTTCGCACAGGAGAAGGCGTAATTTATTAAACGTAAGCAATTATCTGTTAACATGACCTCATAGCAGCGGGATCTTTCATCTTCCAGTCAACATTTTAACCTGAAAATATAATTGGACAGTAAACGAGACAATCCATCGACCGACGACCGACAGCTGATAAAGAAGAAATTTAACTTAATAATGTCATTAGAACTAGCAACCATATTTCATTCTGGAAAATCGAGGCACTTCGACAGGCCGTGTAAAAGGCCGACTACAGATAAGGAAGGGATAAAAATCCTGAATTATAGATTTCTCAAGTTCCCAGCGCAGAAAACTCCCCCAATTATAAGCACTTCAAAATAATTTATTAAAATGGCAGCACCGTTTTTGCACAGTCTCGCACGAGGTTTATACGTTTTGACCTTTACATGTTTTATATGCGTCGTATATTCATATAGTAAATTTTGCTTTTTATAGAACTCGTAACAAATACATCATGATTTCACGAATAAACATTTGTGAAAATGTTTTCGTGGGGCATTAAATAAAAAAAAACACAACCATTAGGATAGAAAAAAGATTTTTCTTAACATGGTGAAAAATTACGTTTATTTTGAGTTAAGTTTTAAAATAACGTGCAAGAGTGTGTGTGTATTTTTTTTAATTTCTCCGACATATACGACCTTATTTTTATAAAATATTAATTTGCTAAGGTATCTAAAGCAGGGTTTTCTTAATAGACACTTTTTTTTGTAAATCACACTTTTTAACTACAATATATAAGCTGATTATTCTATTCGATGTTTCACGTCAACCGCGCGTAAAATTGAAATATTCATACTTCAAAACTATCTGAAGTTACAGGTGTTTTATGGTTAGAATGGTCATGTAATCTTCGTGTAAGAACGTAGGAAATTATTACATTGTATAGATTGATATCGTGAAATAATGGCGGGGAGAGGTGCCAGAGTCTCGTTTCACTAATTCCTTGAGAAAGTGCGCCACTGCGTTCACAATTAAATAATAAATAACATTTCTCCATTCATACTGAATTGAGAGAGAAGGCCAGTGGCGTCCTGATCTCTGACATATTGTAAAAATTACAATTTAGATCTACAATTAATTTTTAACAATAGTTTTCATACATCATTAGATTTGAAAAATACGTTCAACGTAGTTGGATTAATTTTATTACCGAAAATTGTTATCGTCAACATTGCAAAGCTTTAAGATTAATCAAAATTGTAGACTGTAGATTCCTATGATGCTTATTTATTTATATATTATTTTAAATGAGTATTTATACAAAAAAAAATATATTTACGCATTTGTAAAAAAAGACACATACATAAAAGATCGATCTCAATCGTATATTATTTTTGAAGAGAGCTTCCTTAATATTTTGGACCAACTAAGATGATGGAGAGCGAGAGCAAGAGGGATTTAACTTTTTTTTTTTAATAATAATAAAAATTGTTTTAAATATTTAAAAAAGACTTGTACTTAAAAAATATCTACTTCTTCTGATGCCTCACCTCACCACGTCGTGTGAAATCTTGTCTATACACTCTTTGATTTTTTTTTCTTCGATTTAGCAACTCCGAGTTATCTATAAGATTTTTGTTAATAAATTAAATGTTATTGTTACACAATAGCTTATATTATATTTATATTTTAAGCGGGTAACCAAATTGACTAAACAGATGTGCGAAGCAGACGAAATTCGCATCTAGCCTATACACTCTTTGATTTGCAAGTAGTCAAATAAATCGTTTCCTATAAAAAGTTGAATCACTTCATACACACTTTGCGGATTACTTGGCATCACAACAACACCACTTTGCCCTAAAATTTGTTCAATAGTTGGAGGATTATCATTCTCTGACCACTCCACTTCTTCATTGTCACTTTGTTCAGTATTGGTAGAAGTAACGTTGACGAGTCCTAAACAGACATTTCGAGCTGTAAACCTAAATAATAAAATGACCTTCTGCCGCTTTTGGAGTAAACGCATTCAAAAACGTATTGATATGCGCCCCACCTTCAGGTAGCAGTCCGCGAAACGGGTACTAGTACCCGTCCCACCTATAGTGTGTTAAGCGTGTTGAAACAATCCAATTTTATTGTTTGTATATATTCAACTACCTTAATGCAAAAAGGAAAGATCACAGTGCCTCGCGCCGCTTGTCTCGAGTCGCATTTATGACGTCGTTGGTCCGTGCCTCGCGCGGCGGGCGCTTCGGCGACAGGGGACGAGAGCAGATTTATGGACCTCGCACAATAATTTCTTGTCCGCCATTTGTTCCGACGCAGGTCCATCTCTCGCGTGTCGGGCTTTGTAGGGAAATTTATCGCGCCGCCTGGCTATGGAAATCGATGCAAACTTGGAAAATTCCGAGCTTTCCGACCGGCAGCCCCATTATACCCGCGATGGATCGCTTCGGCGTCGCTGCTTGTCGAGCGTTTGGAAACGAGTAACAATGTCGGGGAACTCATAAAAACACTATAAAATGAGCATCGATCCTTATACATACGAGTTTCAGTCAGTGCGTTTTATACTCTAACCGACCGCAGAGCTGACCTGAATGTCGATGTAATTTTTCTTCAGTTGAATCCCTAGTGACACCTTCCACATATAGAGGCGATCCTGTCATTATAAAATATTGCGCTACGTTATTATTTCTAATTCAATAATATTTTTTTTAATATAACTCCATAATAATATCGCAAGTTGGACAGTTTATACATACTAAAATAAATATCAGAACACATAAGCAAATTGTGTTGTATAACGGTTGATACTCGTAATAAAGTTGTATCAAATATTTGTATTTCAAACAACATGTCCTTTGCCAATTTAATATCACAGCTGAAAAATATAATAATTTTTATTAACAAACTTTTGCAATCAAAACAAATTTTAACCTTAATTCGTCGGTTTCGAATTCACCCCTTGAAACCCCTAAAAAATTGCTATTTGAGAATAAAAATGGTTGTGGATGAATAATTATTCTATCGCTATTGTAAATTTCGGATTAATTGAGATAGTTGTAAATAATCACAAGATTTTTTATTTATATATATTAAATTTACAATAGTTGTAGGGGCTATGCTTACAATACGGCATATGGCTATCTCCTGATCCTGCGCATATGTTGTGGGACTTACAACATGTGGCTTAGGCGGTTGCGTACATGGACTTCTCTATTTTCGTTATGGAGTTTGGGTCGAAAAAATATCTTAAAATATATAAATAAATAGGCCGAGATAGTTGTAATTTTTTCATATTATTTATCTCCGATACGTATGAGACATTTCATTTTCTTGCTTGCTAACGCCATCTACGAGTAAAGAGCGTGCCATTTACAAAAGATGTCTCCTACTGAAAATAAATACTAAGATTATATCATTAAATTAAAAATAACCTAGTGCTTAATCAATGCCAATATTATTAAAGCTCCATTTATACCAAAGCGTGTAAGAAAAATTGTAAAATATTTTAAATTTACGTGTATATTTCTATATGCATTAATAACGCAGTCTGTTTCCAGTAAATTCCATTCACTGAAATAAAATTTCTACGTCTGTGTTTGTAAAACCTGATATTAAAAAAAAAAAAAAATCATTGCTACTTATTTGTTTATATAATCTATTATATATAATAGTTGCTTTATATTTCTGATATATTTTTTGATAGAATTTAGAGAAAATGTTTTTTTAAATTTTTTTTAAGTATCAGATTGTGGTCAGCATGATAAAATTAATGAAAATCAAAAAAATATTCTTGAACACAGGTTTTTCATCAAAGATTAAGTTCCATGATCTATTCAATGTCAAGTGTTAATAATAAGTTCGACCAACTGACAACCAAATCGAAACTAGGCAATAGTATAATTAAGCTCAATAATAAGCCCTTAGTTTACTTTATTTGGGGTCTTTTTTTGGTTCTACCAGTGTAAACTGCCTGTGTCGGTTGTGTCGCAGCGTGTGTATACGGCTTTGGCGTCGAGGCGTTTGATTGCTTATGCGGTTTTATTATTCCATTTGGAGGTTCAGGAGACATTTCCTTCTCTCCGGGATGGAGCAGACGCTGTGAACCGGTTCGGAGGAGTGTCACATCTCAGCTGACAGCCCGGGAGACAGGAGTAAATAGAAGGCAAGCACGTTCATGACAGGTTGTCTTGCGACACTGAAAGATTGCCAATAAAGCACGAAATACAGAGCTTTTAACGACACAATAACGTAATCTCACTTCGATACTGTGCTACGAAGAAATATTTTTTTCGAATCTATTGTAAAATTAATGTACCCTGAATCAATAGCATATATGAAAAATACATATTATTTTATATACAATTTAATATTCAAAACATATACAAATTATATTTTTCATAAGCATTGCGAATTATAGTGTTAATTTTGTGTATTATTTTGTGTATATTTAAATTCAATTCAGTTTTGAAAGAGTACTTAATTTTTCTTGTCTTACGTAAATTAAATAAAATACTTTAGTGATTTTTTCACATGTTCCTTCCAATCAAAAAACATTTGGATGATATTTTAATTGATTCAAACAAATCTCGACATTTCCCAAATTAAAATTTCAATACATTTATCAAACAAACCTTTTTTGTTAAGTTTTGGTTTTTTTTCGTATTAAAATACTAGAAGGGATGATTGATGAAAAGCATTTTGTAAATATAGAAGTTTTGGGAGAAAATCTTTTGGGAATAAATCACTTCAAAACAGGATTTTTATTTACCTCAATAAAAATATAACAAATGCTGCAAACAACAAAAATAAGATGCATTCAATAACTTTTCCCATATAAACACGGTGGGGAGGTATTTATCGAACTGTGATAAGAAAACAGCTGATTTCAGATATCATGAAATAAGTATTAACTTTCAAAGTTAAAATCAAATATAAAGACAACAAAGTACCGCCTCGTACGTCCCAACGTGTCTACCGCATTAAAGTAAGCCACTTTATCCACCGCGTAATAATAAAGGATCAATTTATAATTGCTTTTACATAATTACGCCAATAAAATGTATCGCCAAGCCATAAAAATAATAAACCCGCATGAAGATGCCTGCGCGCGCGTTGTAAATATGAAGGGAAGTTATATTTATGACATCTATAGAATCCGCATGAGACTCAATTCTCATATTTACATTTTGCGTTGAAATTATGTCGAGAAATATAAGTTCGTGGCTAGAGTGCAGTAGTTGGCGAGCGATTCGGGTTCGAGCAAAGCGTGCGCGATATCTGTATGAAACTAATCAAAAATTTGGCTTGATATTTCTAAACAGTGAAACCGTTTTTTAATTAGTTTAAACTGGTATAGCCCCACCATATTTTTTTTTTGTTCCAACGTGTTTTTATTTGATGCTTGTAGTTTCGCCTATACGCTTGGTTGGCATCCTTAATCAAAATTTATATTGAAATTTCACGTACTTTATGTCGAAAGTATTGAACATATATAATAATAACGCCACTCTCTACATAATAGTTGAAAAACCTTAGAAAATCGCCGAAACGAAAGTTAAATAAGCAGTCTGTTTCAATCTTATAATAATACAGGTGTTTTGAAAATGGTGTATCAAAAGCTCTGGGCAATGCGTTAGGCATACAAAACAATCATTTAAAATAGTCTACGTAAAGAAGTGTTGAGTAAATAATATTAAATGGCACTACCGGCTATTTTAAAGTACATATATATGTCAGCGTGTAGATTTATTTTTTTTGTTAACAAATAAAGATTAAAACTTTAATACATTTATTTATTTTTTACTGACAGAAATATTTATTGGTGTTTCCAGTTTTTATTTGCTAACGCAACTATTTTCGCCAGCGACGCGAACGTCTGCTTAAAGGTGCCAACCTAACATGTTGGCAAAACAAGGTGCGTAAAAAAATTGTGGGAGCATCACAAACTATTTTTTTTAAATAATAATATTATAATGAAAATATTCAATAGTTAATTCATTTTACATTTTTTTTTTAAATTTAATTTAGTTTTCTTTCAGTTGGTTAATTTACAATAGTTCATATGGCTGTGCTTACAATACGGTATGTGATTTTTCCTAGATCCTGCGTATAGGTTGTGGGGCTTACTAGGTTTGGCTTAAGTAGTAGCGTACATGGATTTATCTTTTTTTATTATTATTTATTTTGAGAAATATTGAATTAATAATATTTCAGAAATTTTATATACACGCCCACGTCTTATAAAGCATACCGATGCACTGAGGCCATACACTTATGGCTAGCACAAAACAACTGATATCGAGTGTATTAGCATTCCTAAGAAATCCAAAAGGAAATGTATTCAAACATTTTCATAATATCCGTTCAGCTCTAACTGTTGCTGGCATATTACCACAAAACGTACAGAGATACTATCTTAAATAAATCTGAAACAAACAAAAGTTTTTTTCTCAAATACATCCGAAACATCCAGGCTTGTTGGTTAAAGTTATAAAATTGAACGTCATAGAATCAGAGAAAAAACTTGTAAACTGATATGATTAATAAGGTTCCAAAACTACCCTGTCTATTACAGATATATAGCTAAAATGATAGTTTTTTCGTGAATAAATTCAAATCTTATATTAATTTTTAAAACAATTGGTTTACCAAAAGAAAAGGATTACTACAAAATAATAACTTTTAAATATTGGATCTCCAAATCAAAATGCAAATAGTATGCAATTAGCTATTAGTGTAAATAACAAGACAATCATACAGCGTTGATGGTTGCGCTTGTGGGAATAATTTATAAAGCAATCGTTATTTACATTATTTGTAATTGTAATACAGAATAATGGCTGGGTTTCGAAAGCGACAAACCGATAAATCTAACAAGATGAAGTAATCACGACATTTCGACTGTAAATCACTTATAATTAAACTAATAAAGGAGTCTGTGTACTTCGTCAGAATTTTCAATGTACGTTAAAACACTTTATTTAACAAAGTTGTAGGATGCTATGACAATGTTTTGCTTATAACAACACTCATCCGCAAATAATCGGCAGATAGGCAAGCAATATAAAGCACCAAGACGTACGTCTCCTGCATTTAATATAAATGGTGAAATTATATATATTATCACCGAGTGTTTTATCGTGTGAAAGTGCAAGCCACTTTCCTGTGTTGAACTTCTCATCAAACTGAAATATCGTTAAAACTCCGCGGCCGATAAAGGGTTCGGCAACTGCTCGTATGAGACACTAGGATATTCTAAGACAATCGTGCATAAATTCACCCACATATCTGTGTTAATATCTCATTTTTAAGTTGGCGTCCATTGTGCGGGGTTTTGCTGCGCCTCATGGGGTATTCTGGACACAATAGTCCCATAGATCAGAGGGCCGTACAATCGACGCGGCCTGACGCGCGTCTCTCGGCCGGAGGGAACTCCCCAAGATAAATACCGCGGCCAGGTGACATCTCATGTTTGATATTTTAATAATGACGTATAAAGCCAGCTGTTGCACTGTTTATATTGCACGCAGCGCACAATCGCTTCTATAGCTGTATCAAATTTCACTGTGTATGTATATTCGAATCTCGTGACACAAGCATGCTTTCTAAAAGACTCTACACAGGTAGCAATAAATCGTAACACTGACTTGCAGCTAGCCAATAGCGTCCTACTTAGCAAAACCATAAAAAAATCACCCAAAATAAAGCCTCTATTAGTGATGTGTTGCTACGTGTGTAGAGGCCTTAAGGGGCAAACTCTCATATTCGAGTTTTTTGACCATTTCCTTGTACCTATTGCGAAAAATCGACTGCACGAATCAAAAAAATTTAAATGCAGAAAGTTAGATACATCTTTTTTTTCTACTGTCATTTCTTATAATTTACTTTTAATATGATAAATATGTATTTTTCCGATTGAAGTTTCGGGATTGGAGTTTCGCGATTTCATTGAATGTCATTTAATTAATTTAATTGTCACTTTATTTTTGCTATGTCGAAAGTTGGTTTTTTTACAGAGTATTGAAAAAACTATAAATTACATTTATTTATTTTTTATTATTTAATTAACGTCCATTTTCAGGGTAAAATAAAATCTTGAAGCTGTTGAAAAATTGGATAAAATTACGACTTTCAAAACCAAAGTGTGTTAAAGATTTTTTTTTTTTTAATTTTTAATCTAATCCCAACAGGTGGATATATAATTAATCTTTTTATTCCAATTGAAAAAAAGAGTCATAAATGTTTAGGATTCTTGGAACAGGAACATCGCGAAACTCCAATTCCTAAACTTCAATCGAAAAAACGCATATTTATCATATTAAAAATAAATTATAAAAAAAAAAATAACAGTAGAAGAAAAGATGTATCTAACTTTCTGCGTTTAAATTTTTTTTGATTGATGCAGTCGATTTTTCGCAATAGGTACAAGCAAATGGTCAAAAAACTCGAATATGAGAGTTTGTCCCTTAACGACACTGGTATAATTTGAGAAAACGGTTTTTTTTTTATTATATCAGGTTTAAGCACAAAAGTAACTTCCTGTGAAAAATTTAATACAATCAATGCCAATCGTAACATGGTCATATGGTTATTGTATTTACTTCTAAATCAGAGAAGATTTTTAATATTTTTGTCGGAAAGTACATGGTGGAAATCCATTTTGATATTGTTTAAATAAAGTATGTTTTGTGATTTTTTCATGTTTTATTTTTAACGTGTGTAGTACCGAAAACTTATTTTATTGGTGAGGATTTGTAAGAGTGATTTATAGAGTGAGGCGATGATTGTTAATTGTGTAATTTATACCACAGATAAAGCGACATGCGACCGATTTGCAATCAGCCAATAGTATTACTAAGGTAAAACTATTTTAAAAAAACGCCTCAAACCTAGTGACGATTTATATTTATTATATACCAGATTTGTTCCAACACTTCAATTTTATTACCAGTAAGCAAAGAGTGATATCACTTTGTTGAATAACATAGTCAAATACATATTAGAAATAGCATTAATTATTGTTTTAACATGGTCGTGTTGCACGAACTGCTGGGTTTACCGTTACATAATGAGGAATCATTTCAGAAATCGCTATTAAGCTGCAATAACTACAATAAAGGCATCGTCTCCGTAGTTTATAATACAAAGCATAGTTGGTAAGACATGTGCATACATGCGACGATAAAGACGGTATTTGTCAATTAAATTATATAAAAAATGATTAAACAAGCATATTTCTCACGAGCTCGTGGTGGAGGCATTCGGAGTTATGTCCCCGAAGAGCCATTGCGCCGTACCCTCGACGAGGACTGCCCGGGCATTAGCTGGAGACATGCTCTTATCTAGATGCTGGCTCCGGGAATCTCTCGCATATTTCATACTTTAACTGTGATACCTAACTGGACAGGCACGGACAGGTGACACTCAAGGACATCGACAAAAAGATCAGATCCTTATTTCAACTTATAACTCATTGCTTTAAATTTAGAGTATTTTAAAATTACTGATGATTATTATAAAATATTGTATGATCAAGCGTTTATCACATATGCAGGTTTATTGTGCATCCATTACGTTTTGATTTAATAGATGTGTGCATGGTACGATGAGAAATATCATTTAATTTTTTAAAAGTTTTTAATTCCGCTTGGGTCTTGAAATGTGTATGTTTACGTCATTGCTTTACTTATAAAAATTATTTGTAATAAATGTCAAGTATTTAACATGAGCCTTTTTTAAAGTATTTTATGGGTTCTGGGTCCGATTCAGGTCTGCAAACACTAGGATCTTATCAACGGTACAAATGCTGCTGTCTCCACACAGAGCTACACAGTAACATCCCGCAGGCTGATACCTGAGGAATTAATTGTCCGAGATGTGTTCATAGCAGTTTAGATACAACCTGGCTCATTATACCTGCAAATAAAGCGTGTGACATCACCACCGCACAGTTAAAGTTGAACACCTAAATACCAGCGCGTATAAACGCGGCGAAACACCTGGGAGACCACGGATATATTACTGTAAAAAGTAATCATATTCTTTTGACCGAGGATAAACGCAGCGATCTCAAATTTAAGCATAACATTGATACAACATAAGGTATATCTATTTATGGATTGGTCAATCAGATGCGTATTTATTACCCATTACGGGTTTATTATATTATTACTAATATGATTAGGCACATTAGTTCATATATAGAAGATGATTTCAAAGAAACACTCAGAAAAATATCATCATGATTTGTGTGGGATTTGAACCCACATCTCCTGGTTTACATGACCGGTGTACTCACTAATCACTTCCGTTTATCGAGAATTTTTAACAGTCATACTCTACATATGAATCAATGTGCCCAGGCCTAGTAGGGTTAGTACACCGGTCATGTAAACCAGGAGATGTGGGTTCAAATCCCACACAAATCACGATGATATTTTTCTGAGAGTTTCTTTGAAATCATCTTCTATATATGAACTAATGTGTCTAATCATATTAGTAATAACAACATAAGGTCTTAGTAAGTATATTCAAGGTGATAATGAATTGGTTACTCACCCCGGGAAGGCACCCGCCGCCATTCTCCGGGCCGTCTCCGTCTCCGTGCCGGCCCGCTGCAGAGACAGAATGTTTATAAACATTAAATTACATCGCCTATTATTATAAATCACCACCGCGGACCCACATATTCGTAATAAATATCTCCGCGAGCGATAGTTTTTGCCATTTCCCTGGCCGAGCGGACCACGGCCGACCGTTTTGAATAAAACGTCCATAGATATGATTTATCCCGCAGTTAATGGCGACCACGGAGGCTGCGAACTTCGTCTACCGGATTCTCTGTGCATTCCTATAAATACAAGCGTACATCAAAGCACGGTTCCATGAATAATAATTACCGATGCAGCATTGCACTTTAAATGTGCTAGAGCTGCGCTATTAGTTTGTCAGAACCGTTAATTATTAGCCGCAGAGGCGTTATATTCATCCCTAGATAATTTTCTGATTAGCAAACAAGATATCGTCAATATTTAAAAATTAATTTTAACAGCAATGTCATCTTAAAATAATGAATAAAATTAACTGAATAAACACAAAAAAAAAAAAATATTAGTAAATAATAAACATCAACATTTCATATTCAAGATTTTAAGCTCTGCGTGAATGCTATGTTTTAACTCTTAATTCATTTCGATAATGATGAAAAACCAAATTGGCGAATATAAAATATAATGAATGTTTATTTTTAACAATTGATAAGTTCATTTTTTTTTACACCCTAAATCTGCAAGTGTAATGGCCCGCAAGTCGAACCCCACACCCTTCACGTCACACCCGCCTTACACGACGCAGCTTATTTATCGCATTCCTTCCGGTAGCCTCGCCGCCTGCATTTTTACACAAATTTTACAAAAACGGCAACAGGAAATGTGACATCACCCTTATGTCGAAAATAATTGCAAAATATCACCAGACAGTGATAATACAAGACAAGTGTGCTTAACAAACGAAGCCTTCCCTGAAATATATCTGAATGCAACCGACAATGCTATGAATAATTTTTTTTTATATATTTAAATATGCGGTGTGAATTTTTGGGAGAATCTTTCTTTAGTTTGTTAACAAGAAAGTAACAAAAGAGGCAATGGTTATCAGATATTACTAAATTAAAAAAAAAAATCATAGTAAAATTCTACCAAGTACTTTCTGTCAAATATATTGAATAAAATATATATATTACAAAAAACATGACTTTTCAAATACATGAGAAACCACCTGGTAATAATCACTACAGTAAATATGACTGAAATTAAACATAACTGTTCAAAACTCAAGCCAATCCTCTATCTGTATTCAAGGAAAAAGTACTCATTTAACTATTTCTTTGTTTTCATGTCCAAGCTTTTTAATTTAAGGATAAATTGTTATATTTGAAAAAAAATAGTGCTGCATTGATTTAATAATGTGTTGCCATTTACCATAAGTTACCATTGATTTTAATAAAAAAAATTCACGTATTCGCCCTTGGCTTTAAATAGTACAAATTAATAATGAATGTATGTACTATATTTGATTTATTCATCTATATTCGAATATTCTATCAGGCGGTGAGCTGATTTTTTTTTAATGGCCACAGGAAGTGCCCGACGCCCTCGGCGACTAAAAGTCCGCCCTGCCGGAAGTCGTGCGTCGAATGACACGCTTTTCCGCATTCGGCTCGCCATCAGAGCCTTGTCCCGTCCGCGATGGCGGCCGCATGCAAATCCGCACAAGGAAGGGAACAAATTGTCGAATATGTCAATTACTCACACTGCATACATGGCGGCGAATTTTAATGATGTGTACTATACAATATGGAGAAAATTTAAAAAAGAAAACACCATGTCCAATTTCGCTGTGGTACCATGGGTGGATGTGCGTATGAATTTTTAAGTGTGCTGCTTGTGTCCAGATAAATTATTACCCATGAATAAACTAAAATGAAAATAAAAATTAATAATTAAGTACTAATGTATTCCATAAAATGGTAAAATCAAGGAGTTTTGAGAATCACTATTATTTCGTTAATCTTTTATATTATTTATTTTCATCCTACACACAAACACGTTTAAATCTGTCTTCACAATCGACGCACACAAATTGAACAAAATAAATACTTTTGTCGTGTAAAGAACAAGAATCTACACAATCATATGGAAAAATAGTAAATAAATTGAATTTATATTAATGAATTATAATCTACTATAATAATAGCCATTGTGTGTGTGTATGTTTCATTTTTTGGTTCTCTATAGAATATCTTAAAAGATAAAACGCTGATTTTTTGCACGTAAGTTCAGTAAGATTTTCCGCAGTTATGTGCCGAATTTCAAGACGACAGGATAATATTTTTATTCATAAACTAATTAAATAAAACTATCAAATATGCATTATGTACGAATTATATGATTCTGTTGTTCACAGCGAGAATTTCAAATTTAGAATTTTTACAAAAAAACAAAATATAATGCTTCTAAGAAATTTACAGTTTATGTCAGCTTGACACAAGTAACAATTTTATTTTTTAGTTGCGTTAGAAATTATTAATCACATCATTAATAACTTAAAATGCCTCCTAAAAAAATAACACCGTCTAAGCACAGCAAACGTAATTAAAAAAGAATAGCACAATTGAACGTGATAAAGAACAGTGCAGTGAAAGTGATTCGTTGTTTGTGACACGAAATGTGATATTTCCTAGAATGGCTTTGCTTTCGAAATTAATATCCGATTATTCAAAATATATGTGTACAAAATGAAATCAAATATTCATCTAATTGTCAGCCAAACATATGTTCAAGCACTATTGCATCGTTCATCGACTACGTCATTTTATAAGGGGTACATTTTTAGTTTATGATAGTGATGAACTTTATTTAAAAATAAAAATAAATATTTTTATGTGTTACTTATGCTGCGTTTTTAGTATGATAGCATGGTTTGTAAGACACGCTGTATGTGTTTATTGAAAAAATTACGAATCGTCGCATTCTCAATGTCCTGGGAATTTACAGCAGCGATTTCTTAATTTGCAGTAACCAGATACGCCGGCCAGTGGCAGTCCAATCAACACGTCGATACCAGATAAGACAAACTGCGTCCTGCTCTAAAACATCTCACGTGAAATTGCATTTTTTATTTATTACCCGTGCATCAAATAATAAAATGCCCGGTGCCGGCGTATCTTTACGCCTAAGCCATTATCTCACGTGTTAAAATATCTACACCGCCACTCGCTTACCCCTCGTGTGAAACCACTTAACACCGTGACGATATAATCTAAACTTTTTTTCTCTTATTTCTGTCACTTTATTAATACCAGTAGTGACGGGTTTCGAAAGTATGGTATGAAACGCTTCGTTCGGATCTTTTCCCCTGAGCACATAGTTGGCAGCGGTGATGACAGTATATCGACACCACGCAGAAAAATATTTCCTCCCATTTAGAGCTTATATACAACTGTTATGTATTATGATACATATGTCTATTTTTTAGATTGAACGTCAATCAGATGCGTATTTATTACCCATTACGGGTTTATTATATTATTACTAATATGATTAGGCACATTAGTTCACACATAGAAGATGATTAAAGAAACTCTCAGAAAAATATCATTGTGATTTTTGTGGGATTTGAACCCACATCTCCTGGCTATTATTTCTTATAAATTTACAATTAATATGATAAATATGTGTTTTTCCGATTGAAGTGTAGGAATTTGGAGATACGTCCGGTACATTTTCCAAGAATCCTAAACATTTAAAAGTCTTTTTTTCAATTGGAATTGAAAGAATAAATATAAACCATGTGCGTCTTATAAATTTAAAATTAAAAAAAAATAAATCTTTAACAAACTTTGGTTTTGAAAAGTCGTCATTTTATCCAATTTTTCAACATCTTCAAGATTTTATTTTACCCTAAAAATGGACGTAAATTAAATAATAAAAAATTGATAAATATAACTTATAGTTTTTTCAATACTCTGTAAAAAAAACAACTTTTGACATAGAAAAATAAAGTGACAATTAAATTAATTAAATGACACGATTTCGCCAGGTAATGGACTGCCTCTGGTGTCCGGTTGGACACCAGAGGCAATTAAAAGGCTAAAAGCAACTGCCTTAAGGAAAGCAGAAACGCATTTTGGTAATTTTCGAAGAGAATGTGCGCTTGGGGAATGTTCACGTTACACGAGCGCTCCCGCCTGGGATATGTGCAAAACGATCAAGAGCAACAGCATTCTTTCGTTTGTCTGATTCTAGCTAACCGGTGATTATAATAAATCTAAAATCAAATGCTAACAGAGAGGTCCGAGTATCATCTTTGCAAAAAGCCACTTCCCCGAGCTGAGACTCAGCCGAGGAGCGCCCGGGGCGGGGAGACCAGCCCGGGAGTGACGTTGATTGAACAACGTCTGTCTCCGGCCTAATGAAGCCATGCCGCGATGGAAGATAGGCGACTCCCTGCTGCAGACCATGCCAGACGGAAGGTTGCGTTGGGAAATGTAACTGCTGTGGGAGTTTCGTTTCATGGCATTTGGAGTACCGCTAATTTAAACAGACCCCGAGAATATATTTGGGTACTTGTTTTTTATCCGACCACCAATTTTTTTTTATGTACATGTACTCGCAGAGATAAGAATCTATCATATGACGATGAGTCCCGTTGTGGCGTTTATTTCGTTCCTTTGTAGATTTCCATGACCGCTCGATTCGTTGGGTTAGGTTAGGTTAGGTTAGGTACATGTTTTTTGGTGGTCGGATAAAAAACAAGTACCTATATTTGCTTCTGACCCCGAGAATGTGAGAGACGAAAAGACTACCCTCTTCAAAGACTTCAAAATATTGATAAATCGAATATTTTGTAAACAAATTGTAATGTATTATTGTATTATAACAAACCAATACTTAGTATTGAATATTTATTAATGTTTCTATTTTTTTATTTGCTGACGCAACTAGTTTTGCTGATATTCTATGTTAAAATTTTTAGCCTGGTAAAAATTCTTTAAAGGTTCTAACCGACTGAACTAAATTCTAAACAAAAGTGAAAACTTTAACTCAAAATAATATTTTTTTGCATATCTATATATCTAATTGATTTTGGGTTTGAAAAAAATTTTTGACTTAATATTTCTCAGGGCGTATCACCATTGTGATGAGCGAGAGAAACATCTGAGTTAAAAATAATACAATACAGTGACTTTGTATTTTATTGTGTTTTCTGTTAATAAAACATACGTCATAACATTTGCAGGTAATCATCATGATTTACTGCAGTCCGAGGCCCGCAACAGGTTGCAACGCCGCGAATAAATAAATATATGATTTTCTTTGTTACAGCTCTTATATTGCACCGTTTTTTTTATCTTAATTCAGTTTATGCATTCAAATATATGTGAATATTACTTTTATTACTTATATATGTAATAATTTAAGAAACTTTAAAAAAAAAATAACGATGGAAAAACAGTCATTATTTAAGGAATCGTGAAGAATATAAATCTTTATATCAATGCTGTAGTGACATCATTAATTCCTATTCGAGTAAACAGATTATTTGTCGTTTACTGTTGTTTTTATTTTATACCCCGAAGGTCGACATCGGCCGATGATGATGACAACAGTATCGACACGCTGAGCACGTAGCGATGCTCCTCTCGGATGTACTTCATGTACTCTCATCATCGCAGTATCATTAAATATAACTTTGTTATGATCATTAGGAGGGATCTTTACTGTTAACGTCGTGTTACGTCAATCATCGAGCAAAAATCATAGCGCGAAACCTTATTGAAGAAATGCTTTCCTGCCGAGGAGAAAATCTGAAGAATGATTTATCTGGAATATTCTAGATTCTAGATAAAATTGCTGGAGAGATTTCGCGCAAAAAAATATATATATACGCCTTAAGGTCGCTTACAATTTTATCTGTTAAAAGTGTATTTTTCTCTTCATTTGCCATTTTTGTCTTTATAAAAATGTCATAATTTTATTATTTTATTAATAAATTCATAAATATATCCAATTGTAAAAGACTAAACCGCTTATAAGGGCATTGATATGTATTATAATTAACGATAACTTTTTAACGCAAAGCGTACTTTTATCACACAGAACAAGCCATGAGAATAATCCAAATTCATTCGCATTACAAACGAAGTAGCTACAAGTGTAACATAACCCGTAATTTACATCACAAATAATATAAGAGTTAACTCGTTGAAATTTAGATAACATACAATACGGTGTGGGGAAACCCCCTGATTTTGCGCGCAGTTTGGAGGTTTACAAGATGTGGCTTAGGTGGTAGTATATACGAATATCTCTATTTTTGTTATTGAGTTTGTGTCAAAAAACCCTTTTTGGAACAAATAACAAAATAATAAGGATGCGTCCCAAAATAACGCAGAATTTATATAACAATAAATAGCATAGAATATTTGTCTCACCCACCAAGAAGCTTTAAATAACCTGCACAGAGTAGCGCCAAAGCATTGAAATGATTTCTGTAAGACAGTGTTCTTCAACTTATGGGTCACGGTGTCTTACTCGGGAAGTTGCGAGTAAGAGAAAAATACAATCGTTTGTAAGTCCTACACTACAGTAAATAGATATTTTTATTAAAGCCCTAGGCCTAGGGAGTCGCCAGAATTATTAAACTTACAAAAGGGTCGCGTATACAAAAAGCTTGAAAATCACTGCTGTTAGAGATATTTAAAGCGAAAATGAATACAAAACCCACACAGAATCCAAAACAGAGAAACGGCGATGTGTTTCCCGGCTGTTGATTTAGTCTCTATTTCCCTACGCGAGTGTCGGGCCGCCGTGTTTCCTTATCGCCGCGCTGGACATCTTCATCTGGCGCAGCATCAGCGGCACATCCCACGGCATCATTAAGGGCCCCGCGACTCCCGGGAGGGCATAAATCTTCATTGTTCGGCTGCGAGGCTACTCGAGGGCCTGCGCTCGTAATTAGCGACTTGTTTGCGTTCCGATTATTTACTACCGTACAATCATTCGTAGATTTGTGATTTATATTATTTTGTATTTTTTATAGTTGAATTTAGTACATATATTCGATATCCCTCTCTCTCAACATAGATATAAATATTTAGATCAAATATTCACTAGCGCTGATTTTTACATATGTACAGTTTACACTGTTTTATTTGTGGAGTCAAGACAATAAAATATGAGCTTCGGAAATCAAAGCTCATCCATCATTACAGTGGGGTGGAGTCAAGACAGTGGAATGTTAGCTTCAGAAACCAAAGCTCATCCATCATTACAGTAGGATGGAGTCTAGACAGTGGAATATGAGCTTTTGAAATCAAAGGGCATCCATAATTACAGTGGGGTGGTGTCAAGGCAGTAGAATGTGAGCTTTTGAAATCAAAGCTCATCCAAAATTACACACATTACAGACAGTTAAATATGTGCTTCGGAATTTAAAGCTCATCCAATAACATCCAGTGAAATCTGAGCTTTTAGATCTAATACTCCTTCTGTAGCAGGCTGCAGAAACAATAGCAGGAGCTCTCCCACCTCGACAAGGTTGGAGGCCACCTCTCTCCACAATCATTTCATGTCCACTACTCCATTACCGATCCTTTACCAACGCATAGAGTACAGAATGGCAGCCATGTATAAGCAACATAATGGAGAGAGCGGGGAAGTACTTTTCTATAAAGTACTATTATTTCTATTAATTAATTATAATAATCAATATTTTATTTGTAATACATATTAGGTTTAACGCAAAAGCTGCTCGAGATCTAATGGTTAGCAATCATTGCTAAAGGATCAAAAGTTTTCGGGTTAAATTTTTGAGTAGACTACATTTATTACGTATTAATATATATATATATATATATATATATATATATATATATATATATATATATATATATATATATATACTCATACAATGGGTATTAACGTTTATTTATTTCCAAGTCGAAGCTGACGATTCCATGTAGAAAAAAAGACTTAAATAAAAATTTCACTTTATTCGCAGCACGCTAATACAATTCTATCATTAAAAATAAACGATTCAATTTGATTACTGTGTTCATCATTTCTGTATTAATTAATACAGAAATGATAAACATTAAAAGATTTTTAGACTTAAGTCCTTAAACTATTAAATATTCCTAAGAATATTAATAGTTAATTATTAATTAATTATTATTAATTATTAATTATTTTACAAAATTTCAGGACTAATCCTGAAATTTTGTAAAATTAATTATTAGTGTATTGTTGGCATTGACAACAAATTAAAATAAGATATAATTTAATTGGACTCGATAAACTAAACGAATCGGCCTTTGTATGATACGCTCTGTAATTGCGGAACATTAAATATATATCGAGTCTTTACTGCCAACATTTCAGGGCAAAGTGTAAATAATTCGAAAGGCCGATCCGCCCGACTGCGCTTTCTCTCGTTCTTTAAAGTTTGGAGCTTTTAAAGAGTATTTTTTAAGAAAGAGCGGCCAACTTGAGCAACAATTGCATGTTAAATAATAACCTGACATTTAATACAATTGAAGCTCTGCCAATTCTTTAATTTATTGCTTTAGCATCACCCACATTGAACTGACACGTACTCCGGCGTTTACTAATAATTTATTCGTCCACTTGTACGCGCATATAAAAACGATGGTAAAAATATCGTAAAATAATAAATACAGATCCTACTACGAAAGGAAAAATCGAAGAAAATAGGGTCATTTGTAGGGGTGGATGCAGAATTTACTCAAGTGGGTGGAGTCGGGAATGCGGCCGAATTAGTAAGACTGGCCCAGGATAAATACGTATTCAATGATATGGTAGAAGAGGCACCCAAAGAAGAAGATCCCCTATGTGACAGGTTAACCATAAAATGATTATCATAAAACTTTTGTAAAATAATATTTTGAATATTCCAATACAGTAATACCCCGCTTTACTCGAGGGATACGTTCCGGAAAAAATCGCATTAAGTGAAATTCGCGTAAATCGGGATCTACGATTAAACACACATACATAGTTAAAACTTGATACAAAAAAATACGAATCATTTTAATCAATCACTATGCAGTATTACATGTTATTTCTACTGAAAAATACATCTACGAGTATTGTCTTTTGGGTAGCGTTTCTTTTACGTTCTTGTAAAATACGTTCATAACACCCATCGCTATTTTAATTGTAAAAAGAAGTCAATGACTGCATTATGCTCATACACATTCTTAAATAAGAAATTCGCGTAATGCAAGGCATTTTAACGCAAAATTTGACATTCGCGTAATAGTGAAAGGGGTCGCGTAAAGCGGGGCATTACTGTAAATACATTTCACGTTTTCAGCGGATTTCAAAGCAAAAGTGGCACTATACGCGTAATGGGTATTTTAACTATTCAGATGCGTCTTCTAAGAAATACGTGTGATGGAAATTACAACAGCACGAGCCAGGGGCTGCGGTGCTGTCCAGCTGGTGAGCAGAGCCTCGCGGATGGCACGCCCCGGCTGCGGGCGTTGTTTATGGCGAGAGGCCCGCCGCATTGTTCCAGGCCGCCGCAGATCTTATCGGCCACTGATTGCTGGCCACCCGCCCCGCCCCTCCAGGGGAACATCCAATATCGAGTGCTGCCCGCCACTATCACAGACGTAATCGCTTCCAGTGAGAAATTTGCGAAATTTCAGGCCTCCACACACGCTGCCTCCCGGCTCTACCCATTCTACCCATTCTACCCATTCTACCCATTCTACCCATTCTACCCATACTGTACCCTAAGCGTGTGTAAAGGATCGACATACAGTTGTGGAATTGGAATGATTCTGGAGGAATGTGCTCTGGAAGTACCTCTATCACAGCCATGTCAAAGATACGGCCCGCAGGCCGCATCCGGCCGTATCAATACGGCCTGCGATCGCAATGTGTCACAGAAAGAAGAATCATGTTTTTTAGAGCTTTTAGACTTCACTCGATTCTCGAGGAGTAGTTTTAGAAAGATTGTTTGCAATACGTGACCCTATTCGAGCTTTCATGTTAGAAAAAGGCAAAGGCCCGCCTACACGTTCTAAATTTAATATATGGCCCTCTGCAAAATTAACTTTGACACCTCTGCTCTATCAAATCTAAACGCCAGAGCTTCGTAAAGAAAATATTTATAATATTGCTATTGGGCCGCAGCAATACGCAGACTTTTCGTTTCAATATAAAACTGCGGTGTAGAAGGACCCGAGGACCTACTACACCAGTGGCTCTCAAACTCTTTTGGCCCACGGACCCCCTTTCATAGTCAAAGCTTGCCTACGGACCCTGGGTGAAAAACTACATAAATTCATATTATAGATTAGTTGGTGCAAGTATCGACTCTATTGCGTTCCTGTATAAACCTACCTGACTCACCGCGATGCCTGTTATTACTTGTATTTTATGCACCTGTCTATATTTATATTTTACTTAGGACGTAAAAATCGCTAATTATGTATTCATTGTTATTTATTTTAACTTCCATGTTAATAAAAATGTGTCACAATTTTTTTACTTTGTATTAAACCTTGCGCGGACCCCCTGGCGTTGTTCGGGGACCCCCAAATCGATTTTAATTTTCTAAGGACCCCCTGGGGTCCGTAGGGACTACTTTGAGAAGCACTGCACTACACTATTTTTCCCTTAGAAAACCATAAACACTGGCTCAGCATGAGTATACGAGTATACTCAGTGAAATAGTTGCCAGCCTCCTCTGAAGAAAAACACTTGATGAAGAAGACACACGCTGCGAAACAATTCGCGACCGATTTGCAATCAGTCCTACTTCGCGTTGTTTACTTAGGCAAACCTATAAAAAAAACTCCTAAAATAATGAGAAGTTGAGTCACTGGGTGTATGTATAGAAACTTTTAGGTTCTCACCTATCTCGGTAAGATTACGTCATTCATCAGTGTATTCATATTGTGTTTGCAATAAAAAACACTGTGCATTGTGTATACTCGTGATTAGTAGGACAGTTATAGACTCATCATTCAAGCAATCTGAGTTTGGATGCTGGATGAGACCTTAGAATATCGTGATCAGTAGGTACAAATTATTTTTTGCAGCAGCAAAAATAACTGATCGAGACGTATGGAAAGACATCTTAAGCGGCTTGAACCTTTCGCGGGCAAGGGGACAAGGAAGAGTAAAGAAGCGACAATAGAAAAAAACAATAAACGCTTTCAGTTTACCAATGATCGTCGGCGCAAATGTGCATCCTTACTTGCGAGGAGATCGCATGTATACCATAATGACAAATTAAGTCGAAGCCGGCCTTATAGAGCGCCGTTGCGGTCTCTCCACAGGCAATTACAATTCACGCGCAATAAAATAATTAAGACTTGCCTCTTAAATTCCTCTCACATGTTAAATCAGCATCCTTGCGGCGCCGGCGCGATGAACGGCCCATAAATAAGGCAAGCTTTAAATTTAAAGCTGTTATCTATTTCAGTATTTACTAACGTTTATCTATTCGTAAATATTTGAAACATCCAAAGAGGACATTAATACTTTACTGAAAACCAACTCAAAGCTAACTATTGTTATATGATTTAAAACCAAAAAGACGGCAAGCATCAAATCGTTTCGTCATTTTGTAAATATATCAACACACTAAAGGCGGGGCGGGTACTAGTACCCGTTTAGCGGACTGCTGTCTAAAAGCTCTAAATACCTTTTTGAATGTGTTTACTCTAAAAGCGGCAGAACATAATTTTACTTTTAGGTTTACAGCTCGAAATGTCTGTTTAGGACTCGTCAACGTTACTTCTACCAATACTGAACAAAGTGACAATGAAGAAGTGGAGTGGTCAGAGAATGATAATCCTCCAACTATTGAACAAATTTTAGGACAAAGTGGTGTTGTTGTGATGCCAAGTAATCCGCAAAGTGTGTATGAAGTGATTCAACTTTTTATAGGAAACGATTTATTTGACTACTTGCAAATCAAATAGTGTATAGACTAGATTTCACACGTGCAATTTTACGCAAATTTCGTCCGCTTCGCTCATCAGTTTAGTCAATTTGGTACCCGCCTAAAGTGTGTTAAAATAATAGCCATCCTAACAAATGTAAAAGAAACCATAGCAAACCTTTATGCCTGACAATTTTAATATAGCACCGCCTATTTATAAATGACTAAAACCTTTTATATTAACTGAGGTATATATAATAACACTATATATTGCTTTAAAATCGACACGACACTGCAGCAGAAATTATATATAAATAAGTGTGACAATGACCTCACTAACCTAAAAAAAAACTACCCTTGTACTGGGCGACTTTCAATTGAATCTTTGAACAGCACCGCCTATTTATAAATGACTGAGACCTTCGATATCGTCAGCTTTGGAACTGAAGTATATATTTCCAGTACAAAAATTATATACAAATAAGTGCGACAATGACCTCACTAATAAAAAAAAACTATTGCAACCCTTGTACTGCACGACATTCAATTCAATTTTAAAACAGCACCGCCTATTTATAAATGACTAAAACCTTCGATATCGTCAGCTTTCGATCTGAAGTATATATTTGCAGTAAAAACACTATATATTGCTTTAAAATCAACACGACAGAGCAGCAAATCGCTTCGACGGTTTGCAGCCAAGCCTTTGGGTCGTTTTTCATCGGCATTCATCCATTCCAATGGAAGGCGCGGCGGTTGAAATAACTTTTCTCGGAACAGTTCTTCGCGTTTTTTGCCGCAGCGTCTCCGAGAAAAACGGTCCCTGGCGATGCTGTGTGCGCTCTCGGCTCAGCACCGTGCAAAGTGACAAACACCATAAATCAAGGCACTTCGAAATTACATCAATAATTCTAGAATACCAACACAACAGAAGAAAAAAAAACACTCTTTCACCAATCAATCAAAATCGTTGTTTTTTTAAACAGTTACGAGTGTTAACTATTAACCGAGATGCTTTCGCTTAGAACTACTTTGGGAGAAGCCTTAAAATACCATGGCTTGACCACGTCACAAATAAGAGAGTCTTGCTCAAAAAAACACGATGGTAAAAATGCGAAAGGTCCACTATTTTGAACTGTTCACATCTAATTATCCAAGGAAAGGACGAAACATACGTGGGTGCGAAATTTATGCCAGTGGTTGTAAATCGGGAATACACCTAGTAATACTGACCAAGGATAAATATGTGTTCAGTGAAATGGTCACCAACCTCCTCTGAGGAGAGGCACTCGAAGAAGAAGATCCCCTTTTTGACAGGTTAACCTTAAAGTAATGTGACAATATTCCAACTTATACAGTTCACACATTCCAACAACATATTTTCAGTGTATTTTTCACGTTTTCAGCTGATTTCAAAGTAAATAAAATATTTCTACTTTTTATAAAATAATCAATTAGCTTTTTTGCGGCGTGATTGCAACGATTATAGTATTTCTCATCGGTAATAAATACACTGTTAACTTTTATTGGGAGGATCGTTATCATAATACAATGATTGGAGACTGGAAAGTCCAATTTTATATTTTATATATTCATCGGTTATAAATTAAATTTAATGCATATTTTGTTGTGTGCTCGAAGCTGCGATTTCCCACAAGCACTTGGCAGTAAGAAAATTAATTAAAATTGCATTGTTTTTTTAGCAAAGCATTCGAGTATATTGCATATACCCTGCTATAGCGGCAAGTTGCATACAGAGAAGGCATTGCCCGCTGGGTAATTGATACATAAATAATTTATAGGGACTACCGGTCGTTGCCGCGGTCTATGACATCGGACAAAAACGTACAATCCTGCAGGTTCCCTTCTCTATCGTCAAATGTGACTGCGGATCCTGCTGCGAGGGAAATCTTTTTACAGCTTTATTTTTTTTCGGTTACATATTACGATGGCAATCTTATGCAATTTCAAAAAGAAAACAACGCCAAATACAGCTGTTACCTCTATCAGACCTTAAAAGAAACGCCATATTATTTAATGACATGTTTATTAGATCTAAGATAAACAGCTGCATTGATAATATAAAAAAAAAAAATATTACGCGTCAATGTTATCAACTCAAATTGTTTATGCACAGTTTAGAGTTTCAAGAATCCGAAAACTCAATAGATCGAGTCAAATTGTAGTTGTCTGGGTGTTGATTAACGCGTGATTCAGACAATATCGGCATCTTTTCTCGCTTTTGATAATCTACAAACAATCATAAACGAAATAACGGCAGGTCATTTAATTATCCGAGGAAGGCGGGTCAAGCAATCCCCCTGGCAAATTGCCACTCGTGTTTATTAACAAACTCCTGGTCGTGGCTGTATCAGATGCTTGCCGAGATAGTCCCGGGCGAGACGCGAGGCAGCGCTTCTCAAACTGCGGCTCGCAGACAAATCCAGGACAATCACACAAAAAAACCCAGCTAACATTTTTGTATCAATTATATTATATAAACTCGTTTTTGGTGCGATTTCGTTTGTGTGTCAATATTACATATTTTTATTATTCCTCGATTGTACATTTCACTCCATCATATATATTTTGTAAACAAAATAAATCATCAACTGTATTGCTACTTTTACTTTGCGCTAATTGGAAGTGTGTAAAAAAAATCACTCATAAAACGTACAGCCCCTGGAGTATTGAAATTAAACTGATTGTGGTCCCGTTTCAAAGACATTCCGCGGACCGAGGATGCAGATGAACTGATTCGGAGCACAGCTTTATCTTGAAACTATATATCAGTAGAGAAAATATACTAATACATAGCGCCGAGATAAACCCCAGGGCTCGAACAAGCCACCGGCCACTGGCAAATGAATCTTTAATTAGAATGCTCGTGTTGGCAATCGACAAATGTAAAATATTACGCGATATCTTCAAACGAACGGCGATGAAAACTCAATTAGACCGCTAGGAATGCCGCATCGGAGTGCTCGCCACACACTTCCAGTTTTCCGTGTTATATTATTTATCTAGTAATTTTACATCACAAAAAGATATCCACGGAATATCTCCTGAAAAATATTATCATATTACGCGGACCAAATTTCCAAGATATGCAATAGACGCTTTCAAAAGAGTTTTATGTGAAAATATATCTAATAACGTCTCCCACTTGTTATCTAGTCTGTATCGATTTATTTATTTATTTTAACTTATTTCTCAACTCTAAGGGATTTTTTATACATATTTTCCTTACTCAAACTCCATATAGAAAAATCCATGTACCACCTAAGCCACATGTTGTAAGCCCCACAACCTGTGTCAAGAGCAGAAGACAGCAACATGCATTATTGTAAGCATAACCTTTAGAAATATTGTAAATATAATTTATGAATAAAATGAGTTCTGAGGCCTTGACACTTAAGACAGCTACAATGCGAAAATGTGTCTTTATGGGAGAATCCTTAAAATACCATGGATTGACCATGTTACAAATGAGAGAGTCTTGCCCAAAGAATACCTAAAAAAGAGAACATTTGACCATGGTAAAATCCTAATTGTCCAAGAAAATATGAGCATTAGAAGAATGAAACATACGTGGATGCGGAATTTACGCCAGTGGCTGGAAGTCGGGAGTGCAGCCGAAATAGTTAGACTGACCCAGAATAAATATGTATTCAGTGAAATGGTCACAAACCTCCTCGGAGAAGGAAAAAAAGTTATTTTTTAATATATCTGTGTGTTTAATATTTTTATTGTGTACGACGTGTTTTATACAAAAAAATATATATTTATTGAAGATATATGTCTGTAATTATTGCATATCAATTGAACGCATGAATAATTCATGAACGAGAGCGCACTCTGCCGTTTGACAGATAATCTGGCGTGCATATAAAATTATAATTCCAAGTGCTTCTCTTGCAGAGATTAGCACGCCGATGGCTGATCGGGAGGCCGCGTGAGTGAAGGCTTTTCAGCTGCCGGAGGCTAATGAGGATCGCAGCCCCGCCCTGAAGAAGCCTCATTCAAATCAGAACATCGTATTTCAATGATAATGAATCTCGCTTGCCTTAATTTACCGTTCTTTGACCAATTAAATGCGATAATATCTCATGAAAATTATTAATTACCAAGCCGTATCACCGTAATTTGACAACACTACGTTATACGTATAATTTTAATTTTATCGTTTCAAATATATTTTATGAAATGTCTACGTAAAACTATTATTTATTACTGAGTTATTTTTTTGTAATTTATCAAAAACAAGCTGTTATTACATTCTTAAAAACATTGTTCTGCTTATGTGAAAAAATAAAACATGGTAATAATAATCTGTGAAACAACTGTATAAAAAAAATTACTGCACAGTGGATAAACTGTCCTCCCTCTTCATCGTCAACATGTAAATGTGATAAAAATGCGTTTTATCCACCAGGCACCATCGTTTGAAGTTTAGCACACCATAACGTTGGCCGCAATCTCTAATGCACAGCTTCCGGAGAAAATTTACGATTACTAAAAACGTTGGAAACCCTCGCTATCACCGCCGGCGACATTTGACAATGGCAGTAGCTGTACGAGATAAGCCTCGCGAGGCAAGCCCGGCGACAAGAAGGCCGGGACCTAACGCATATACGTCTACACCGTCGTATCTCAGACACTTTATCGGCTCCATTTAATTAGCCAGGAGATAGCAGGAGTACTACATGTATTCTGCGTCCACGAAAAGATTGCCTGCTGAGGCTTCCCGGTCGCCATTTTCGCTCGCGAGAAAATATTATCTTTCGATTGTGCATGCGATATTTAAAGCGCTATAGTGATACTGTACAGTGTTTAGCCAATAGTGATTTTTTTTATTTCGGGTTTATTTTCAAATTTTACAAATAAAACTGCCCGTTCAGATTCTTTAATGTATTCTGGTGGAGGTGTGTATATGCACGAAGGATGACTCCCAAAAATCTAGAGGCCCTGGCCCGTCGCCCGCGCAGCTGATCGCCGAAGCCGCCGCTCTGTTTATCTCCAGGGCGTTCGGACTACGAGAAAGCAGTTTATAGACAATCGTAAACAGCATTAAAACATTGAAAAACGTGTAGCCCCTCAGTTCGAGGCAATAAATAGGCCATAAACAACCCATTCAAAGGGAGCGCCCGCCCCGCCCACGGGAAGCTCCGCAATCAATGACAATAAAAATACTTGTAAGCTGGAGGAGCCGGCGAGCCTCGGCCGTGTTAATGAGCGCAAACGTCAGGGCTGTAAATCAATAACCGGCGGCCGCGACCGCCATTAGCATAATCCCCGCGCCGCGGCTCCCGAGACTGCCAGCATCCGAGGCTGAGGGCCAGCTCGAGGAAGTAGAGAAATCCACGCAACCCAGCCCCACAACCTGCGCTCAGCACCGGGGGATGCCCATGCACCGTACTGTAAGCAGAGCCCTAACTATTGTAAAAACAAATTAAAATAAATCTTGTTATTACATTCTGAAAGATATTGCTCTGCTTATGTGAATGGAATTACTCGAAAAAATAAAACAAAGTAATAATAATCAGTGAAACAACTGTGTGAAAAAAATTACTGCACAGTGGATAAACTGTCCTCCCTCTTCATCGTCAACATGTAAATGTGATAAAAATACGTTTTATTCAGACGCACCAGACACCATCGTTTGAAGTTTAGCACACCATAACTTTGGCCGCATTTTTTTGGTTCATTTGAAGTGCTTCATTGCTTGACAAAACTTCTCATATTTTTATGTTTGCTTCACAAACGGAAAACATCCTAACAGCAGTATTTGCGTAATCCTCTAACGTTTCCAGCGTTTGCGGCTTAAGCTCGAAAGGGTGTCTTAGGACATGCAGTGCTTCGTTTCTTGCATGACGATTTTTCTCATTTATTTATGATTACTTCACAAACGTCAGTATTCGACCGCGCCATCAGCATAATCCTCCAACGCTGCAGCTACTGCGAGGCCAGCGTTTCCGGCCTAAACTCTCCACGAGTACTAGCATCCGTGGAAGGGTGTCTTAGGGCACGCAGTGCTTCATTGCTTGCATGACATTGTAGCGGTCAGTGCAAATACACCGCTACAATATTTGACTTGTTAAGTTCCACCCCTACCGCAGGTAGAGACTTTCTAATTTTACAAAAACCCAACAACCCCAGCGATAACGCAACCCCACAGAGAGACGCAGGCACTCGACCAGTAACCACGTATTATTCTGTCTTGTCCAATTCATATAAATAAACGAATACGCAAACATTTCGCCAGCCTTTTGATTTACATCCATGATCAACATAACATCAACGGCGAAAACATCATGCACAAACACATAAGACATCCATACTTTAGTAACACACAGCAACACAGCCTAGACTCCGAATATTAGCCTCCGTGATCTTAGGGATAGCTCGCACAGATAAAAACAGCCAATGACAATTCGTTATTACAATTTATTGATCGTTTATCAGTCGTGTTGCTACATTGCATAATATATATATAGCTATCCCAAAACCGCGGCCGCAAAAAAGCGTTGAATTTGGCAAGTCAACGTTCGCTTTATCGGTGCGCTCCCGATCGCTTCCATGATTTATTGATAAATTGTAACAATTTTACAACAATAATCACAAATCAAACGGGCAAAAAGGGCCACGGCAGTCCGCCATCATCTCGGCTCGCGAATATCGCACTAATGAATATTTGAGTCGCGAGCGGCGGGACTCCGCGCTCCGAATACCAAGCAGCTCGCCGGCCTCTGCCCAAAACGGACCCCGGAAGCAGCCCAGCAACCAACAATTAAAATTCCCCAACAAAGTCAACTCGCTTTACTCTGCATTTTCTCCGCGTGTTGTTGAAAAATAATTCAAACAATTTTTTTTTTTTTTTTTAAACCGTCGATTTGTAATAGTTGTCAGGCCTGTGTGCGTACAATACAGTGTGTGGCTGTTCCCTGCCCATGTGTGTTGTGGGGCTTGCAACATGTGGCTTGGGTGGTGGCTTGCATGGATTTATCTATTTTCGTTTCTGAAGTTTGTGTATAGAAAAATACGTAAAAAAATACTGATTTTGCATGAATTGAAGAACTAAATAACAACAAAACAAAAGTGAATTTACTGAGTTTATATAATGCAAACCTCATATTATCATAAAGGAGCTGTAACTACCTTAGAAAAACTTTCTTCTTCTTATTCTGGTGTCTCTCCTCCAGCCATTTCATCGAATATATTTATAACCTGGGCCAGTTTCTCTGATTCGGCTGTACTTCTGACTTCCAACCACTGGCGTAAATTCCGCATCCACGCAAATTTTCTCCTTTCAATGTCACTTTATCCTTCGATTTTTCCTTTGAAAATCAGCTGATGGGGATAAAGGGGGGACCTTTTTTACCATCGTTTTTTTTTGCGCATTCTGTGGAGGACTCCCATGGTATTTTAAGGATTTCACTTGAATGCAATCTGTGCTATAATAACCATTGTAACCATTATTCAATTTAATCGGTGAATTTTGCACGACAAATAAGCAATACGACACGACAGAGCAAGTTCGTTATAATATACACATTTTAAATATTTTAACGACATTTTAGTTTCACATAACTTTTTAATCGTCGTCTGAAAAGTTGTAACTAAACCGGTAACGTATTTATCAAATTTATAAAGCAACGTTCAAAAAATTATATGCCCATCTTCTTAACAGTTTAAGATAGATTCAGAAACATGCATCAATTCTAGATGAATTCAAACTTTTATGTTTATTTTTTATATTATATTTTAACATAGTTTTCCTTGCACAAACTCAATAACAAAAATATAGAAAGCCCCACAGCCTGAGCGCAGGATCAGGGAATATCCACAACTATTGCAAATAACATAAAAGAAAATTTAGAATCTAGTAATTTATTTTTTTGTACCTTTACTTTTTTTTTTCGTTTACTTCTTTGCGGTCAAAGTTGTTTTCTGCTCCTCTATATATTTTACAATCCCTACCTCAAAAGGAAAATCGGACACGGGGCTGTCTTGCATCTCACGTGCGCCCCTCGAGACAATGGGTGCGACAGTGACGGAGGATAGATCGCGGCGACGACTCGGCGTACAAAAAATACACGACGAATAGTAATGAGACCAGCCGGCCAGCTCAAATGTATGTGGGAATCCAACCAATCGGAAATGAATTGTGCTGAAGATGCAATGGAAGAACGCAGATTGCAGATCACGAAATATCCAGGCTAGGGGTGCTTTGAGGCAGAGAAACTCATTTCCAAAAAATATACATATACTGCACATTGCCCCCAAGCAGTACTGCATATTTTTAACACAAAGCTTTTATTAAAAAATATATGTAATGAGATACGCGTAGATAATTTTTTTTTTCGTTTTTGATATATTACATTAATTCAACGTGTATTTAAAGACATATTATGTATTTCATTTCATCAGGTATTGTGATAAATTTAATATTATTTACCTCATTGCGCCGCACATAACACCAGTCATAAAGTCAAAATAACAGTAGTTAAAGTACATAACACAAAAGTAATCCGCGGCAATTGTTATTTTATATATTTTGTCCACTTAACCCACAAACCACGCTCATCAAACGCTATTTTAAAAGTAAACAATCAAATATTAAAAGTCATTTAAAACAAGTAAAAACGCGCACTATTCACTTGACACACCAACTGACTCAAATAAAGTAATATATTGTAACAATTTACATACAAATGTCCAAATAACATAAAAAATTGTTCTTACCTACATTTTAAGTATTATTTCTAAATACTGCCCACATATATTGAGTACTTATTAAAATACGTAAGCCCGGTAATTAATTTAAAATGTCTACTTAATATGTGAAAGGCAACAACTTAAAATGTTGTATATTATTTATTATTTTAAAATTATGCAAGTCTTAATTGGTTACGACAAAATTTATTTGATTTTTTACTTTATCAATATTTATTTTTAATGTGCATATCAATACTAAACACATAAAATAAAAATAATAATACCTTTTTTTATATTATACAAGTTTTGTAAATATATTCGTAGGTTATAGCAGCTTTTTTATTCGTTGGTTTTGTGGTTTCTCGAGTGTTGAAATGCTTGATATATATTTTTTTATCATCCGACTTCTTGGTATCTATAGTAAAAAAAATCCCCAAGAATCCAAAAAAGTCATCGGAAGTTATATAAAATTTTAATTTCGTAACTTCAGCTGTAACAGTATTTTGCTCAAGACGCCAAATGCATGCAACAATAATTCTCTCGAGGCCCCGGATTGGGCGGCGCTCGCTGGCGTTGTATTGTTGCCCTTCCAGCTGCCCGACATTCAGTTATTAATTTTTAATCAAGCATGATTGTTCGGATTCTTATATTTCTATGTGCAGTGCAAAAAATCTCATCAAATGTAAGTTTTTAATGTTGAAATATTTTCTCCGCTTATAAAAATTTACTTGGTTCTGTTGTCTTGTCTATTGAACGTTAAATCAGATTTTTCAACAATCTTAATACTGTTGCATAAACTGCATAAGACATTGAATACTTTATTTTGTAAATGTCGAAATACTATTGCATAAATATAAAAATTTATTTTTGATAACAAATATCTACTACTTCTTCAGTATGCTCGTTTAACAGTAAATTCATATCTACCTCTTATTATGCAAGAAATACTTTACTCTTTGTAATATAGTAAAATAATTATTTATTATGAAATCCAATTGCACTTTTTATCTTCCAGTCCCCGGATGATTTAAGCGATCACTCAGTGGAAAGCGACGAAAATGTTACTTATTATAACATGACTTATTACGAATTCTGTATGGTGATGCGTAACCTTCGTGAATCTGTGAACTTAGTCCACATTGATCTTCCATCAAATGTTATAAACCAGAGACTAGATGAAATCAACCGAATCATGCTAGAAAATCAAGGAATTGCACACCAATGTGAGTTGAGTGATTCTGAAAGTGAGTCTCTATCAGATTATGACCTTCCGCTGACACAGCCAACGTTTTCAACCATATCACAGATATCAATCCATGTTCCTGAATGGTCTAATACAACATCTTCAATGAGAACGGAGAGTGATAACTCAGAAGATGCCCAGAGTGATTCAACACCTGTTTCCAATTCAAAAGGTTCAGTACTGCAAGAATCTACATCAAATATTACTTCTTTAGCTGATGATCCGGAAATGAAAGAAAATGAAGACAATGCGAATGATGTTGATGTGAGGAAAGGTAATTTAAGTGAAGCTGATAGAGAAATTGATGAAGACAGTGATATTTCTAAAGAAAATATTGATACTGCTTATTTGATGTTTCAAAATAACACTTTAGATGATGTCTCATCAATAGAAGATACGGAAGCAAGTTTTAGAGCAGAAAGAAGCGAATACAATTATGATCAAATTTTTGGCAACATTGGGTATGAAATGAGTAATAATACGCCAAGGAGCATGTTTGTTTTACAGCCTGATTTTGAAAATCATGCTGAAATAAACAAAAGTTCTTCAGAATTTCATACCCCGTTATCAAATGATGATTATTTTCTGCCCCAGTGTGATATTGTCGAAATGTTTTCAAAGCATCATATTTCTATTGATAAACCTGTATGGCATTCTGGTATGGAAAACTCTGGACCTTTCTACAGGCAAGGTATTACAGTATTGAATTAATTAAAAGTTTCTCAGTCACAACATACAATATAAATCACTTTAACTGAAACGTTAAATAACCACATTATCATAGGTAAATTTTAATTTCATGAAATTCATTTTGGAAAATCTCTAAAGCTTTTTATCTTTTATGTTTACTAGTAATCATAAAAGGTCATATTAATAATATTTACTTTTTTAGGTTTAAATTTGATATTAAATGGTTATTTAATTTAAATGTACTTTTTTTTTTTCAGAAATACAAATTTCTGAGGTTATAGCTGACAGGTCTTTTATGGCTGAAAGGCAGATAACAGAGTGGGTCAGTGTCGGTTCTCATGCAGCTGGCAGAGGTCCTCTCGGACTAACTCTCGTCACATTAAATAAAGACAGAATCATGGTTGACAGCCACGGTGAGTAACAACTGTAATTATTACTATCACCACTGGGAAAGGAAAGTAAATTAATTGCTACTTGACTTACTTTTCATGTCATGATGATCAAGGAGTGCATACAGAAACATTGAAAAGTTGTTATAGAATCGTCTTTTTAGTTTTCATTTCTCGAGCGGTTGTGGGTGCCTAAAGAATGAACTAACAAATATCTAATAATGTTGACAAGAGCTACTCAACCATTTAATGTTGATATATATTCAATATTTTAATTCCTCTGCAATATTTTTGTTTAAAAGAAATACTGTTTCGCCTGCATTGTGTTGACGAAACTATTCACGTCAAAAAGTGGAAACATCACTAATAATATTTCTTTCAATAAAAATATTTTATGCTTAGGCTGACTATCAACCGTATTGGGTGTAAGGACTGCTACGACATGACATAATATTGTAATAAATAACAAAACTTTTTTTTTAATTACAATGATTTATGTGATACATTAAATTGTTTATAATTTATTTTTACTCATTTCAGATTTTAATGATGAAATAGATGCAATATGTATTTTCCAGTGGTGGGACTTGGAAGAAAATAGTTTGTCCACAGGGCTGATGACCTCTCAAGATGCAACTATTACTTGGCATGAATTAACAGGTTTACCTTTTTAAAATCAATACTCTTTTTATCATTTATCTTGTCATTTTATAATGAATCAAATAAATAATAATTCTCAATAAAGCAAATTAAACCTTACTTTTGTCAATTTGCTTTGTTTTTCACAAGTTTTTCTATGAGCTGAGATTTGAATAAAACAGAAATTACATTTAAGCGTTTCCTTTTTCACAATTAGGCTTTTATTAAAATAGTAATCACAAAACTATTTAGGGTAGTTTCTTGAAAACTCACTCTGGATTTTATTGTATTTATAATTAATTTGACACAACCAGCAAATTTTAACAAGTTTCTTGTTTAAGTTAATTTGTTTGATAGATGAAAAGTAAATATTTTTCGATAATTTTTTTACAGATGAAAATGAATTCATCCAAATTTGGGCATGGGAATTATTACAACCAGTAATACACCTCAATATATTTTACATCCATAACTTGTGGAAACTAGCAGTTACTCATGAAAAAGATTCAAACCAATTCGTCAGTAAGTACAAGAAATTTATTTGAAACTATAAAATAAACACTTGCTGTTAAAAAAAAAAAAGTCTAAAGTAATGAAGAAGACTGTCTATTTCCAAAGAAAGTCTGAGGGACCAGATTTATGTCCGTAATCTGTAGATAGCACTCGCTACCCAAAAAATTTCACATGTACAATTAATCCAATTGTCAAACAAGCACTGTTAGCTTGCATATGCAATAAAATTGTAAATTATATTATTGCTTCTGTATAACAAGCTTGCTTTAATTTTTGTAGATTTGTATGGCCTTAACTTATGGAAAGATTGGTGGTTTGAGCAAAGATTAAGTGGTGTTGGAAAAATCGCTGTTATAAATGAAGGGAAATACATTGCACTGTCTGAAAATCACAGGGAGGCTGTTATTATTTATGAATATGATGCTCAACTAAACAAATATGTTATTTTTTATGTAAGTAAACGGATTGGTAAACTTTATTTTTACACTATCAATTATTCTTGATAGTTTTGATTCTTTTAAAACTTTGAAACATTAAATTTGTAACAATTTATAAATGAGTGCTATTTTTGTCATTTATAAAGTCTATCGTGTCATTTTTCTATCTGAATTATGGGATAATCATTTTAAGGCTGCATAAATATTTGTTTTACCAGTGAATGCATAAAAATAACCACTCCATCTCATACATATATTTTCTACCACTATACAAGACTGAAGCGGTCATTTTTTTTTCTAACCAAACGTCTTTCAAAAATGAGGAAATACTATTTTCATCACATCAACAAAACTAAGTTGTGTTATAAGTATAGTAAAGCCAATCATTTGAACGCCAAAAGCAATAGCATTGATATAAAACAATTTGTTTGTTTTGGATCTTTAAAATTCAAATCAATTTCTAAGCTACATTAATTTTGTGGGAGACCTACTTACATATAGCGATGCCGGTTACATTTAGTTTAGCCTTATGGAATTGGAGACTCTGTTTGTTGTCTTGATGGACACGATGGACTTGATTTTTATATTGAAGCAACATTTGATTTAAATAAATAATATTTTCTTAATCGACAAATTCTTATTTTCCAGAACATCGCTAGTCATAATATAGTTGATATTTCAAGCTTTACTGCTGGTGGAAATCAGTTCCTGGCTATTGGTGCTAGTAAGTCGTCAATTTACCAAATTAAATCTGATAATATTATTCAAAATGAAATAAATAACATTGAAATTGGATACGTTGACAAGTGGCTTCCAATTCAACTCGACTATTTAAGGTTGGTCATCTTTCAGTCTCATATTCAGATACTTACTTTAAAATAATAATAATAAAATAAAATCTTTATCTTTCAGGAATGATGTAATGGTAGTATTTCAACACCAAGTTCATTCACATACACCGAATCTCCAAGCGCTTCAGTGGAATGGAAAACACTTTGTATCAATTCAACATTCACGGTGCACCTCAAAAGAAATGTTTGGATTATCTTGTATTGTCAATATTCCACTAAAAATTGGATTAAAAGGGGCCACAATTTTTCAATCAACTAATAATGGTGTAAACCTTTTGACTGCTGGCAATGTATATTCTCCAATGATGTATAAAATAAAGACAGAGATGAAGGACGTTCGAGATCCTATAAATGAAGAAATCGACTATATACTGACAACAAAACAACATTTGGAAGATAGAATGTTGGTGCAGCACACAAGCATAGATAAAGCCAAGGTTTTCTTTGAGAATATTAAAAATTTTGAAGAATTCTCGCAAGCAGGTGGGTGTAATAAGCACCAATATAAACATGATATTGTTGCAATAGCGTAACCAAGACATGTAATTATTTTTATCATTGAGAACACAGAGTGCTTCTCTATATATTTTATTTATTTTATATTTTGCTCTGAAGACCACGGTATGCATTTGTTTACAGATAACTGGAAATATAAAGAATTACGTGCACCAGTTATACGAATAAAAGGACAGTTGAAAAAAGTCCTAACTGAAAACGCAACTGTGAAAATAGGAGGAAAAGACTGGAAACAACTCGATCTTAAAATTGACCTTTCACATATTGCTGAAAAAATTAAGAATAATCATATTAGAATAAAAAATATTTTAATTAAATTAAAAGATTTGATTAAGAATAGAGATACCCCGCACGAAATAAAAGAAATCAAGATCAAAGGAGGAATCAAGGTGGGTGGGAAGATAAAAATAAAAAATGCACACATCGGAGTCGTAAATGGAGCCATTGTGGATGATATACTAATGAACTCAGTAAAAATAGATCCAAGTGGAAATGTTGAAATTGGAGGAATAAAAATGATTAAAAACCTTCAAAACAGTAATATTCATACAAATACGTTAAACGGCATAAATTTGGTTAACATTAAAAATAATACGAAAAAACCAATTTCGTTAAATGGAGATGTAAACTTCTTAAAAAATGTGTATGTCAAAAATAATATTAACCTTCGAGAATTAGGAACGGTCAATAATATTGACTTGAACAATGATATTTATACATCGGGACTAACAGATAGTAAATCAGACAAAAATGTTTTAGTTTTTGAAAAGATTGAAATAAATAATCTAACTACCACTAATATGAATGGACATAAATTCACAAGTGATGGTGCTATTGAAGGAACAGACGAGAAATTCAATAGTAAATACCGTTCAATTTTACAAAATATGAAACATTATCTAGATTCATTATCAGTGAGATCTAATATAAGTTTTGATTTCATTAATGGGAGGAATTGGACTGACTTTATATCGAGAGTTGTGTCGAAAAATGACGACATCATTCTGGAGTCTCTCAATGTACACGGCGTAAGTATTTTTTATTGTAAATGTTGACTTATGACATAGGGTTATTTTAAATGTTTAAAGAAACTTTCGTTTCAAAAATTTTTGTGTATAACACTAATCATTATTTTTTCAGAATATTACAGTAGATGGAAGTCTTAGATTTAATTTATTAAATAAACTAGTATTTCCAAACGACTTTGTGATGGTAAACGAAACTTCCAATGTTAGCATCCAAGGCAAGAAATATTTTTTAAATGAAGTTGTTACCGGTGCTGTTGACTGTGAAGGAACTATAAATGGTATACGTCCGTCTGATTTCATTACACTGACTTCTAATCAAAACCTTCGAGATTTTACATTTCATGATTTGACAGTAACTGAAAAATTAAATGTAAGTTAAATAGATATACATTTCAAAATATTTACTCAGTGCTATTTCAAGGGTTCATTTAAAATAATGTCTTTGTTATACACACGTACGATATTGATATTCTTTTATTGTACAGAATATAATTACACTTCTTCAGGATGTTAATTTTATCTTATGTTTTTGCAGATAGCAGGTGAAATAAAAGGGACAAAATTGATTGAATTCCCGTCAAACCCAACCTTAAAAAATACTAAAACCATTCATTCAAATACTAGATTTCAAAGCTTGAAAGTAAATGGTGATATAATTATTGGAACAAATAGAAATGATAATAAGTAAATTGCTACTCTTGGTAGAATCAAATGTCATAAGAAATGATAAACTTCATTTATAAAAATAACTAACTTACACATATTTTTTATCTGTAACCTCAGTGTAATAATTTAAATTTATTGACCTCCATTGGGGCGTGGAGGTACGTAAACCTTAAAATATTGTCACTTGGTAAATTAATTAGTTTCAAATTGTTACAATAATTTAATGGATTCTTTTTTCTTCAACCTAAAGTAATGTGCTCTGGCATGTTCTCGGATATCATTTATTATTTTTTTATCACAATATTATTATATAGTACTGCAACTCGCTGCCGTTATTTCAACTGACCACTTCATCACGCTATGGCATTTGTTTGCTTTTCAAGATGTCTCTTTTTGATAAAACCATGAAAGAAGTCTCTCCAAAACGCAGTTTAAAATTACCAAATTAGTTTTAATATGACACAAAACAACTTTTTTCAATCTACTTCAAAAATTGCCAAGCAGTCGATGCATACATCTGGATAGCTACTAATATTTACGTAGATTTTATTCATTTTACTTTAATCCCAGGCAAGACAATGATTCAGATGAAAATAACTTACAGTAATTCCTGATCTCGCAATGTTTGTACAGCCGTTATATACACATATCAGAATATGTTAATCCAGATAGCGTACGGTTAATGAACTTTGGCTTGAAATTCATCCAATAGGAATTTTGAAAATTTCTATGGTGGCATTGTTATATCAAGTTTCTTGTTCAAATAACTACTGACGAGAGAATCTTCAATACTCAATGAAATATTTCAATATGTGTATATATTAAGTGAAATATTAAATTTAAGAAATATTAAATTTAAGGCGGCTAAGATTTACCGTAAAAAATATTATCATTTTATATTATGTTCCAATCAATTACTATACACTTTTTTACTTCTGCGATGAACTCGGAAAGTGTTTGAATACAATGAGGACAATATGTAATGGCAACCATTGTTAAAAAATATCTTATGCGGAATTCAGTTACTAATAAGGAACAGCGTTTTTTTATGTTTTGGATCACAGCAGAAAGTTTGATGGCATCACACACTCGGTAATGACTCTCTTTTCTCTTGCATTACATTGTATTGTATGATGATTTTTATATTTAATTATCATCCCTTAACATAATTTCTCTTTTATTATTTTTAGATTGTCAACATAATACCTGCCGTGATTATAATAAACATTGAGCTACCATCACTGCTTAAAATATGACCGATCATGAATTGATTGGACTCAAGTGAGTTTCCCTGATACCTGAGTGAGGAATCTAATTGTAACTTTATTTATAATAGGATGTACCTAATTTTTTGATGTACACATTTAATAGGAACCCTTTTGTATCATAAAAAAGACTAACGACTCACTTAACTAATAGTAGAACCCTACTGGGGTAACGGGGCTCTTTATTGTTCAAGAGCCTCGTGGCAAAAAAAATATATGTTCTCAGCACTAAATATGTAGTAACAGTAGAGAACACTATCTTGAGACTGCTGTTGTGTGACCTGACCTGCCGTACAGAAATGATTTACAGCTGCGAGCATAAGTATAAAACTAACATGTCATCAATACTAAGTCAAAAATATTATTTCTAATTAAACAAATAATTTTTGACTATCAAAAATAAGCCTGTATGCAGCTTTGTACGTCCAAAGTTTAGCATGCCAGTGTAGTTTAATAGTGTAATAATACGCTAGATAAACATGGCTATAGTGGGTGACAAAATTCACTACTAAAATCTTTTGAAGGTAAAATATCAAAAAGGCTTTTTTTATCGGTGACTTCTTTAAATATCTTTTATATTTTTAATAGCACATGGTGCAAATTCTTATCAAAAGGAAACTGGTGAATTAGTTATGAAAAGAGAGAGAGAACGAGAAATTATTTATGTCTTACCAGAATGTAAGACGGATAAAATCACTGTAGTGCCTCGTATGATCTGTTTTCTAATAGGTCAGAAATTTTCATGCACTTAATTTGTTTTATCAGATCTGAGCCAGTTAAGATTATGTCTTCATCAAATTTGCAGCAATTTAATTAGTGAGAAGGAAGTAACAAATTTATTTTTTTAAAACATCTAAAATCAAATAGAAGATGACGAAAATATGTTGTCTCTTAAGAAGTTTTTATATCTTGACATTAAATCCGCCTGCAGTGCTCTAGTTACAATTATTTTATATATAAATACCTAAACTGTAAAAACCGTGAACATTTAATAGAATTCAGTCTTAAATATTGTTAGTATATATCTTATATTCTTTGAAAAATCATTGTCACTAAAACTATTAAAAATACTTATACAGCTTATGTTAATTAATATTTTAATACTCCAAGGAAGCATTTAATAATTATTTTGACACAAACTCAGTGAAGAAATAATCTTAACTGAGTATGTGCGGCTTTTAAATAAATATTTATCAAAGATACGCGAATATTATACTCCATTATGTATTACTATTATTTCATGAATTAATTTTATAAGATTGCATGTCTATTATTACAATATTTATTTTATAATAAAATTTTTATAAAAAATGCTTATTATTTGTATTATTGTTTGTTCTTATGATAATAGGACTGCTATGGAAATAAAAATAACATCAATTACATTCATCGAAATATGGCAAGCAAATTAATTACTGAGGTTGGGGGACTTAAACAATATGTTTCAGCCGATATCTCAGATTATATTTACTGCCTGAAATCATATCGATTTCACTTAAACTGCCAGTACCCACTCAATTGCTATTAAACACAAGCAAGTAAAACCCTCTACGCACACTCCAGCACAACCGACAACCGAATGGTAACCAGCCGATAGCAAAATCTACTAAAAAATAATAATATACCCATCTTAAAACATAGTGAACATAAACTTAAGTAAAATTTTATTGTGTTGATTTTACGGTGAAATTATTACTTATAATCCTACAATGGCAGAAAAGGAGTGATTAGAATAAAACAAACCAGGGTGTTATAGATTACTGTTTTTTTTATTCTTAATTAAAGTTCACTAGAATCAAATATATAATGCATGAGCTATTAGGAGAACAAACACTCAAACATGTAGTAAGTAAATGGAAGTATGTAATTGAGTTTTTAGAGCTCCACAAGAGATAATATAAGTGTCGAAAGAATAACATCCAAAATGCACATCACCATCAATAAAGTTACTATAAATGACAGTACGGTTATAAACCTTTAGAAAAATAAATATTCACATTTATAACTTTACTTTCACTAAGCAGATATAAACAATTAATTTTAAAAAACACATCCATTCTGAAAATCTATTAAATGTTAATTTAACAAATAATATTGGTCATAATGTAAATCACATGGTTGTGAGATGTCATTCTCACTTATTTATTGAATATCTAGATTTTCTAATAACGTTTAAAGGTTTTGGGGTACACAATCATTGAACTATTATTGAATGTCAGCAACCTAATTCTCTAGCACATACAACATTTTACGAGTATTTCAGGAATTTTCCATTCAAGTGCAATAAGTTATAATGGCGGGATATTTTGGGTTGTCTAGGTTGAAGTTTATTGAATTATTGGAATTTACATGCTGGGAGGACCGCCTGCCGGAATAATTTTCTCTTTAGACACCTAGACCTTGTTGAAGGCAGCAATGTCCACACTCTGGACCTGTGGGCAAAGTTTACAAAATCATTATCTCTACAAATGAGACATCTAAATGCAATACGAATAACAAACTTTTAAATTTTTTTTAAATCGAGATTGAAGACTTAAATTGAGATTTGAGAACTCACAGAAAATCAGTTTTAGAAAAAGTTTTGCAATTTATATAGTAGAATATATATTTATACCCATACATTTTTATTGAGTACAGAATGTTGAAAAATTGAAATTTGAAAAATTGTCAATTAGAAAAATTGGCAATTTTATAAATTGTTTCATGCGTGAATTAATTACCTCGAAACTAACAGGTTATATCATAATAGAAAAAAATGAGTCGAGTTTACTACGGATAAAGAAGGAACTTACGTATTCTTCGAACTTCTCAAGTTCCTCTTGCAGCCAGTCAATGGAGATTTTGTCATCCTCTACGACGCAGGAGATCTGCAGCTTCTGAATGCCATAGGCGAGAGGCACCAGCTTGGCAGCTCCCCACAGCAGACCATCAGCCTTCACAGTTCGCACCTGCTCTTGAAGTTCAGCCATGTCTGTCTCGTCACTCCACGGCTTCACGTCCAAGATAATATTTGACTTGGCAATTAGCACAGGTTCTGCAGAAAATTTAATAAAATTCATATAACTTTGATATGATGTACATCTAAAACTTATTAGATTTTTAAGAAAGATTTGATTGCGATTATTCTTGTAACATTTCCTATATGTTCCTGACTTATAAGTTAGAAGCTTCATTAAAGCTGATTCCTATTGAAAAATAAATTTCAAACATGTTTAGTTAAAACAAAAAATACCCATCACTGGTATTACAAAATTTAATTAAAATTAATAGAAGTTCCTTCAGAATCTAATGACAAAATATACACTGTTTAGTAAAATTCAAGCATATTAAAGGTTAAAAAAAAAACAAACATTAACTATTGAAAGAGTGATAACAACATAAAAAGAATTTAAAATAATGTAAATAGTTTTGGTTTTGATAATTTAAACCTACTCTTAGATTTCTTGGCTGCGTACTCTGCTACTCTCTGCTCTTTAAGTTTGGCCGCAGCCTCGTCTTCTCCTTCAGAATCTGAGGCAAAGAGGTCCACTCCATCATCGGAGTCATCATTTGCAGGTGCAGCGGCAGGTTTGGCGGGAGCGGGAGCAGAGGCGGGCTAAGCAAATGACATTATTTTAAAGAATTATCAGCTTTTGTGGTATCCTTATGTAATGGCACAGTTGACTCGACTCCTGACTCGACTCCTGACTCACCTTGGGGCAGGAAGGACCTGAGGCAGAGCTCTTGATTGACTTGACTTCAGCTTGGAGACTGAGGACGAGCTTCTTGAGGTCTTCCAGTGCAGATGTGAGTTGAGCGTTGGTAGTCTCCAGAGAGTTGATTCTGTTAATGACCTCCACATTGGGTACACCGGCTAAGAAGCTATCCATCTATAAATTATACAAATGCTATCAGAAGAATCTATTTGTTTCTTGTTCTTTCAAATACACACTATTTACAGGCAACTGTTTTCCTTGTTACATAAGAAATAAATAAAGAGCTAATGAAATTTTATTTGTAATCGTATTCAATATGTGAACATATATTTATAATAGCATAATCACAACCTATTGACATTAGAGTATGCATCCATGATCACCATAATTAGTATAAAATGTATCATGTTTGTGTAAAGTATAATTTTTTTTTAGTCATAATTAAACTACACTTACATATTGAAATATATGTTCACATATTAATAAGTTTATAGAGAAAATCTATAAAACCGCAGTGAAAACAGTTAAAATAAATTCACACCTTTCAATAAAGCTCTGTACAGATTATTAGAGCTTGTTTAAAACCATAACCTAAGAGAAGAATTAGACATTGAATGAGGTAAAATGAAAGAAGTTAGTAAGAAGCTTCACGTACACCAAACACATCCCATGGTCAAGATTAAACCTATTTCATGTCAAGGAAGCCATGATAAACATAATAGAAATGTAGTCACTGTAATTATGTCAACCTCTCTTCCTAATACTAAAAACTGAGCGCAAAATTATTTCAAACCCACAAATAACACCTAACTTTAAAAATATATCATGTGCCATGCACAAGATTGATACTCAGTTTTTATTACTGTAAAAACCTCTTTACAAATCGGACAGTAACAATTTTTTTAGACACAATATTTCTAAATTTCATATTGAACGAAAATTATATAAATATTAAAAAATAGTTCAAACCTTTAACTGGCATTATGGGTTTATTACAAATCAGAAGAGAAGGAAGTATGTTTAGAAAGCTGCTACAATTATTATAACTAGTAAAAAATAATTAAATAAAAATTTTGTAACATTTAAAATAATACCCGATTTTATTATCATATTTATCTATATTTACAACACCAAATGTGTTGTTTAATTCTAATACGAATGTGTAAATATTTTAATTGGGTCTAAAAAATTTGTTATCATACAACACTAATAAATGAAAACTTGTATACAGATCAACGCGTGGTTCTGCCTTGTAAGGGTGAACGATAAGTTTATCAAAAATCTTTCACAAGATTGGCTAAGTTCATTCTGGAGACGTCTGATAACACGAATATATTTGAAATAATTTCCAATATACTCACGCATTCAAGGGAATTCTTGATGTGTTGTCTGGCTTTGGCAACCTCACTAGCTAGCGAGTACGGGCTGCTATTACATTGGGCCGCCCCACCCTAAGGCAAACAACCTCTTAGAGACAAGCACATCAAGACAGGTCAATCAGCTGTGATGAGGAACGTGATTGAGAGACTTGAACACGAGTAGCGTGGGTTTTATTTTAATGTATTAGATTGTTAAACTGTAGTTTAGTTTAGTTCAAGTTTCTCTTTCAAGTATATCGATTGTGCTATAAAAATAAAATTCTATGACTACACAACTACAATGATGCTATAATAAAAGGATAGAAATACGGATAACATAAACTGATATACTCTGACCAGAAAAAAGCAAAAATCAATTAATATTATTTTATGGATATTATTAAGGCAGTGTGTGAATGTTATAAAAACGTATTGATAATATTAAAAATAATATTCAATGATAAATGAAATTTAAATAAAATAAGCTTCCCAACCACATAATACCTTTATGAATAATCAAAGGCATACAAATACCTACCTACTTAAAAAAAGAGAAATGTTCTAAAACATCCTTTGCTTTTAAGAATAAAGTGAGTACTGATTTTCAAGTGAAATACAAAAAATGTAGAGGACAGAAATACACTCAATAACGCATGCAGATAAATAATATCGATGCTTTAATCCACAACTAAACTTCCATGACATCTACATTCCAAAGAGTGACAAAGTCGCTAATACAACTAAAACTTCAACCAAATTGTTGCTTCATTATCAATAGACTACAAATTTTAAACATTAAATCTCAAATAGTACCACTGAGAGTATAGAAGTTCAACTGCGCAACGAAAATTAAAATTACAATGTGTGTGTGAAAGCAGCAATCTTAGTAAAAATGAAAGGCTATATGTCACTACGTATTCACCACAGGACTGGAGGCCTTTTCACAAATTACTTTCTCTTCGTTGTTTTCAATCTTCAGTTTCTCTTCGGCTTTCTGAAGGTCTTCCTTTTCTTTTTTATTGGCACGCTTTCTATCAGATTTATTCATTTTCTCCTTGGCTTCCTTGGTCTTGGGTGCCTTAGCAGGCACCTCAGGTGAAATAACCGGATCACAACTGGCCACTTCCATAATTACGGTCGCCAGAGGTGCTACATTGTTGGGAACTGAATCCATAAGTTCACGCTGTCGCATTGCTTCTTTAGCTTTTTTGTTTCTTTTAGAGGATTTCTCATTTTTTTGAGCTTCCTTTAAGGGAACCGGAGTCTTCGTGAGATCGGAGCATTCAATTTGTTGTGCAATAAGAGCATTTTTTGATGATTTGGTTATTTTGGAAATGTTTGTAGTGGGAATAGGGGGGATAAAAGGTGTACTGGAAGTGAAGGGTGTAACAAGAGAGGAAGGAGCAAGGACCACGGCCTCCTTCACCAATCCTTTGATTGCCTTGGGCAGCTTGTAAGAAAAAAATCATATTTAATATTTGTCCTGACATTCAATTATAAAAGTTTGCAGACCTGCAGTTTTGTTACAAAAAAAACATTAATGACTTCTAATACTTATAATAATTAATCAGGATCCAGTTTTTTGATGATCGACCTTAACACTGTTATATTCCAAAACAGCCAAAAACCTCTTTGAAAATAAGTAAGTGTCCTTAAACCGAGATCCATGCAATTTTAGTTTAGTAGACGCTGAGACCCGAAAATACATTTACATAATAACTGAAGAAATGTCAAAACACTTCGGTAAATAATAAAAATTTACCTTTGCCAGATTTTCGAAGTGCTGTCTTTCGGCGTCATCATAGCAGCACTTATCCGTCCAAATGTTTTCGTGAGAGAGTTGTGACGCCATGATACTGTTTCCAAAAAAAATCAATAATTTAAGACAGAATTATTGCTTATCGAATTACCTAACTTATATAAATAATTTTACACTGTATAATTTTGACGAATAGCCCATGTGGTGCGATCTGGCCAACCAGGTAATATTTTTAAAATACGTCACAAAACGTGGAATATTCAAACGCCCAATACTTATGGACTACTATTAATAACAATAAGAGTTTAGTTAGTGTTATTCAATGTATTATTCATTAATATTAGTACAAATATACCTTAATTTTATAGATCAATATGCCAAACACGACTAAACGGAAAATTGACGGCCCTCAAAGGAAATAGTCCACGTACTGCATAGACAACATTAGTGTAACGCAGTATTGAGATTTTTTTTTTTTAGTTTACTGCTATTTTTATTCATACTCATTTATATTTCAAGAAAGTGAATTTTAAACTATTTTTAATTATTCGTATTAATATCGTTCACAAAATATATTTTTAAATTAAAAAAAATTATATATGGTATGTTCACCTTACTTTTCAAACAGTAAAAAATATATGCAAACATTCAATTCAATCATTCAAGTAAAATTTTAAACATTAAGCTGAAAATTTTAATTTTCATAATTAGCAAGTTGCAATAGATTCATAGACAACGACATTTAAAGTCTGCCTGTATATACTATTACGATTTGTTTTAAAACGTCACATGTCAAACTCTTTTTTGACATTAATGTGCTACATACGTCGTATACTCACGTGGGCTAGGATTATTTTTATTTAACCACATTTATAAAAATGTGTTCCCTAGGTGGTGATGATGAAGTATTGTTTTTAGAAAAAGAGCTTCTCTTACACAGCACGTCAGTAATAATTGTGAAAATATTGTTTTACTGTTAATGTTTTTTTTTTTATAGCCTTAAACTATATGTATTCAACCTTTATCCTAATTGATGTTTTAATGAGTAATTTTTGTATTGATAACTGACGATTTTTATTATTCACTAGAACTTTTTAATTTAATAATTTTTAATATTACAGGAGCGATGCTGATTGTAAAAAATGTAATGTTGCGAAATCAAACGTAATTTTACGAAAAAAAGATCCTTATTGCAATAAGTGCTTTTTAGAAACAGTCGTCCACAAGTTCAGGGCGAGTCTCGGTAAAGCCAAACTCATTAGGCCTGGAGACAGAGTTCTCGTTGCTTATTCTGGAGATGATGCATCATCAGCTCTCACGAATTTGGTTAAAACTGGATTAGATGAGGGGACGCACAAAAAACTTAGATTCGAACCAATTTTCATGTACATTGAAGGTTTGAATGTTCAGTTTCTAAGCGTGAAATAAATATATGACATGTTTCAAAACTGAATAATTTCTCCATATTTTGAATTTCAGAAGGTGCAATTAATTGTGATAAAATAGAAGATAGAATAAAAAATACAAAAGAAATAATTAAACTCGCCAACTTGCAAAATCCCCTCCCTTTGTACATTGCAACCATGAGTGATATTTTAATCACAAATCAAACAGAGTTAAAACAAAAAGAACATCTAGAAATAAATGAAAATTATGATAAGCAGTTGACGCAGCTTTTCTCTTCTACCACGAGCTTGACGGCGAAGCAAGACTTATTGAAGAAACTTCGCCAAAGGCTGCTAATAAACTATGCCAAACTGCTGAAATGCTCTTTTGTGTTAGTAGCCGATACTGCTACAAAGTTAGCAGCCGATTTACTTGCAAATATTTCATTAGGAGGAGGATCTAGATTGTCTTCAGAAGTCGTAAGATAATTTTAACAAAAGCATTTTTACAAAACACCAGATTTTTTCTATTACATGATAATTAACAATAATTACTTTATTTGTAGGGTTTCTGTGATGCTAGGGATCAAAGCATAAAAATATTGAGACCTATGAGAGATTTTACATCTGATGATTTAAGATTGTTTATAAAAACCAACAAGATATCTTACATACCTCACAAGTCGCTTACAACTCTTGACAATCCTTATGCGAGTATACAATCATTGACAAAAAAGTTTGTAAATGATTTACAGGAAAACTTTCCAGCCACCATACCTACTGTTCTCCGTACCGGGGACAAACTGGATGCCAAATCTGAAACTATCTTTTCTGAAGAGAGTCTGTGTGCTATGTGCCAGGTTTGTGCTTGATTTTACAATATCTACGCAATGCCTGTTTACTGTTGATAAGTGTAAAGTATTAAAACAATATATTTGGCAATTGTGATGAATTGATCAAAATAATTATTGCCTTATTAATCCTTTGCACTTGCAGTATATTTATAATTGCTGCTTGATTCAAGGACACTGTTGCAGTGATACTCTTTCAATGTGCGCTAAAATAGTTAACATGTTTTGCATTAAACTGAGACATATTTCAGTAATTAATATCTTTAAAAAATTAAGTGCAATGGGTTAAATATAAATTTTATTTAAAAAAAAATACAAAATTCAAACAAAATGGTTGCTTTCAAAATAATCCGCATATCAGACTGATTGCAGCTTTTAATTAACATTTGCAAAAAGTTTTCAAGATCGAATCTAGGACATGTATTATGAATTCAAAATATAACAACTTTTAAAATGAAGGCAATGGAAAACCTTGAATTTTTTATACTACTATAAGACTAATAATAAAATGTTAAGACTTGAAATGAAAAGAAAAATCTCGTAGAGCCTTATGGGTTCAGGCCTGGACATGTGACAACTTAATTTTTTTAACATTGGTATTTAACATGCACTGAACAATAGAATGTGTACATTTTGAAGTACCCTAATTTGTGTACAACAATTTTATCGCACATGTTAATTTGTTGAAATGTTTTGTGTTGGTGTTGCTAAACGGATGATCCAGTTTTTCATGTAGCCTTGGCTGCTTGTGGCACTTCCAAGCTTGACATATTGAGACTGAACAACTTGTGCGACAAAATAAAACTTACAAGCCTCCGGAATATTTTTTTTATTTTTATCTAACTTAATTAACAAAAAAAACTGTTAATAGATTCCATTACAAAATCTTAGAAATATCTGTACATTAATCAAAGCACAAATAAATTTTAAACGGGGGAAATAATTTAATGCATGAAATGTAAATGTTGAAACCATTTGATTCGTACAATACGGTTTGTGAATATTTTTTGCAATTTCGAGTTTAACCAAACCTCGACATTGATGTCATGACCCTTGTATATTAAAGAGTACCTGATTCTAATATTTTTTGCTCTCACATCTCTCTAGTATATTATGTAGAACGACTAGTTATAAAAATAAATTATAATTGTTTCAGTCGCTGTTGGACACACAACCAACCCAATGTTCTGCTCTACAAGCAACAGAATTCTCGAGAGAAGTGTCCGGCACCAATTCATGCACCGGAGAGGCAGAGTGCTCCCCGGCTGAGGGGGGCTGCGAGGGATGCTCCTGCAAGGGTCCTGGAGCGCTCACGAGAGAACAGGCGAGTCGAAGCCTGTGCTACGGTTGCCGATTGTTAATGAAGGACATCGGCGACCTGCAAGCCTTACCGCCCTCGCTCATTGCGTCAATAAGGCTCAACAACTCTTTACAAAGTATCAGAAGTGACATTCAACAATACCTGTTATGAGTGAACTTTAATGACAGTAATAATAAATGATATGGGTGATTTTGTTTATATATTATTTAAAATTGACTACAAATTTTGTACATGAAAAACTGTTTATTTATTTTTTCTGTCGTATGGTTGTTACAAGCTTTTTCTTTCAGTTTTCAATAAAAAATGAAATGTGATCAGAAGGAAAGCTGCATTATAACAATACTATGCAAGGATTAAATAAGTTTAGCACAAATATATCCGCGAATGGTTATTTCTTTATAATATACACAAACTCATATCGGAAATGTAGCAACATCCGAGTACCATCAGGTAATTATTGTTCGGCTGAATGTGGCATAAACCCAAGACCAGCAAGAATGAACATGTACACAGTCCGCCTCTTATCTGCCCCGCGCATTCCTGGGAATGTAAGAGTATTTCGGGGTAGAGAACTTTTCCACTTGACCTAACCTCGCATACTTAAAACTACAAAATTGTGTTCGAAAACAGGTTCAAGATAATGAAGGAATACTTTAATATGAAATAATAACTGACAGGTTAAATAAGCACAATCAAGATATACAGATACAAACGATCAACAGCGAGCAGACAAGAAAGCTTTTGTATACATCCCCATTCTTCTGGATTTTATCTTAAATAGAATGACATTTAACAAAACTATCTAAAACTCACACGGCAATATACAATTGATGTTGCATGACGCGAATAGTTCAGAATCACTTGAAAATAATGCTCAATCATCAATTGAATACCCCAGCCTAGTGACAGAAACAAAGTGACCTCAAGCTCCTAACTCTTCCATATAATGCAGGTCTCAGATACACTATCGGGAAAACAGTTTCCAGTGGTCAACGTAACTTTCCTCCGCATTCAAAATGCTATTCAGAAAATATTTGGGCATTTGTGATTACTCGAAGAATTGTTCCAATGAGAAGTAAACCATAGATAATAGCTGCATAATACATGCCAGTTATTGAAGAAATGATATTCGGCCTACGGCTTAAAGTAACATTAATCAATAGATTAGTACTTGTACATAGATCTCTAAATGGCGCATAAACTGAGGACTGGAGTCGGATTGTGGAGTGTGGGTGAGGCCGGTGCGGGGCCACAGCGCAGGTGAGGGCCGAAGGGTCACTCTGAGTCACCTTCGAGGATTTATTAGCCTATATATTTCAATTGCAAAATATATTCTTATCTCACAAGCCCTTATCTGAACATAAAATGTGTGTCAAACGATAATTTCCAACCACTGATCCTAAAATTTTGTATTTATGCACTTACACTATCCTCGTTATCTACAGTTTCCTACTAGATAAATACAAAATTTTAACGGATTATATATTTATAACGTAACAGCTCTGAGGCATACGTTGAAATGGTTGTTATATTACAAATAATTACAATATCAACACTAAAGATAAATGCAAAACATCAAAGTGCATCAATGGACCAATGAACTACTGGTTTGTCTAAAGCGACAAGGAATTCCCACGAGAAGGATGACAACCGATACTCAGATCAAATAATACGACGCTCTCCATCGGCACTACTTCGTCTACCGGTTCAACACTTCATGTCAGTATAAAACATGTCCAAACCTAAAATGATTTATTATATAAATTAAGTTACCAATATTGTTAACAGAATCAATAACTTCATTAAACCTGAAGGGATTTTAATATTTAATTTAGCCAGAACACTTTTTAAGAATCTATATAATAAACATATGTTATTTTCATAATCAATAAATCTAAACAATATTGTCTCTTCCTAGCATGCCCGCCTGTGACGCTGCGTGGCTGCCGAGCCGACTCGCGCGAGGTCACATTGCACTGGGTCTGTTACTGTTACTGAACACCACTCGTTACATCAGCCGGGCACCTCGCTCGGGGCACGTTGGAACATGTATAGAATAGGAGTTGTGAGAAGATAAATAGTTGCTATATCTCTATTCGGTCGTGGGTATTGGTCCTTGCATTGCACTCGGCGTCGGTGAAGTTGAATTCGCCAAACGGCCCTGCTCCTTGATTACGGGAACTGCAACCGACATCATGAAATCAATAATTAATCAATGCAGCCATATTCAAATTGGTACTGTTTACACACAAATTTACATGCGCATTACACACTAATATCAAATGTTACAGTATGATAAAATAGTTTGGTGACAAATCTCAATAATTACCAGACAAGTGACAATTAAATTGATTGTAGATATTAAACAGATACATTATTTTTAGATTTTAAATGAAGTACCTGGCACTTAAACTATTTTTATCTCTATGAATAATGATTTAAGCGTTTCTGATATGATTTTTTATGCTCCAGTAAATTCTTGAATGTTAAATAGGCAAATAGAATGGTTACTTACAGAAATATGGATGTTTCATAGCCTCTTGTGCTGTAAATCGCTCGTAATGGTCGTAACGCAGCAAGCGGTCGAGGAAGTCTAAAGACTCTGGAGTCACAAGATGCTGATTCTCACTGTGGACAAAACGCTCCCACCGCTTGCGGGAATGTCTGAAACACCAAATGACCAGTTGAAAATAATGTTCTGTATACAATTGTATTGGCAAGAAGAACAGTTTCCACATCAATTGAAATACAAAGTTAGTTTGGAGCCAAATGTGCTGATTCCACTACTGATCAATTATTTTTAACAAATTAATAGAGATAATTTATTTTATTCTACAATAGCATAAATATATTACTTATAATAAAAAACAATTAATATTATATTTTGTATACGATACAACTGTGTTCTAGTCATTCATAAAGTATTGACTATTTATGAATTTAAAAATGTATCAAATGTTATTCCATTGACAAAATAAACATTACGTACCTGCCCAATATATCAGTGAACCTAGGATCAAGCTCTATATGATACTTGTCAAGGTACTCAAACAGCTCTTCGGTGCCGAGGACTTTGGAAATGCGCACAAGCTGGTCATAATTGTCATGTCCATGAAAGAAGGGCTCCTTGCGGAAAATCATGGATGCCAGCATACAGCCTAGTGACCACATGTCCAAAGAATAATCATACATCTGATAGTCTACTAGTAACTCAGGACCCTGAAATTATACAAATTGATTTTTTTATTACTATGGAGTTTCAGTTACAAATCAAGCCAACAATAAAATAGAAATCAAGAGTAAAAAAAAAAACAATAATTGTTTTAATCTTTTGAGGAATATAATTAGAGTTTTTTTACAAAAGTGAGAGTGTCAAATTTCTAAAAGGTAATAAAATGATAAAGTATATAATGCTGCACTGGAATGCATTGTAATTTATGGCCTCCTTATAGCAATAACCAACATTCCTTGTGCAAGTGTTGGCATGTGACAGAGACCTTACAACTCCCAAGTATGTGGTCTAATCTAACCTAACCCAAACACGATCATTATACTAGACAACTTTATTATACTTATATACATAATATAGAAATAATTGATTTAGACTAAATATTGAACATTGTTTAAATTGAATAAAAACGTAAAGTTAAATTGAAACAAATATATAAATATACATATATAAAAATATACATATATATATATATATATATATATAAATACACATACATATATATATATATATATATATATATATATATATATATATATATATATAAATACACATACATATATATATATATATATAAATACACATACATACATATATATATATATAAATACACATACATACATATACATATATATATATATATATAAATACACATACATACATATATATATATATAAATACACATACATACATATATATATATATATAAATACACATACATACATATATATATATAAATACACATACATACATATATATATAAATATACATACATATTTATATATATATAAATATACATACATATTTATATATACATAAATATACATACATATTTATATATATATAAATATACATACATATTTATATATATATAAATATACATACATATTTATATATATATAAATATACATACATATTTATATATATATAAATATACATACATATTTATATATATATATAAATATACATACATATTTATATATATATAAATATACATACATATTTATATATATATAAATATACATACATATTTATATATATATAAATATACATACATATTTATATATATATAAATATACATACATATTTATATATATATAAATATACATACATATTTATATATATATAAATATACATACATATTTATATATATATAAATATACATACATATTTATATATATATAAATATACATACATATTTATATATATATAAATATACATACATATTTATATATATATAAATATACATACATATTTATATATATAATAAAAGTAGGACCTTTTTAAATCATAAATGAAGAGTATAAAAAAGATATACATAGGGGATATGTTATAAATATTTAAATGAGAATCACTTTTGGGATATTTTACAAAAAAATATGATTTACCTTGAAATATCTAGAGGCAACCCGCACATTGTATTCCTGACCGGGGTGGTAGAACTCGGCCAGGCCCCAGTCAATGAGGCGAAGCTTTCGGTTTTTGTGATCAATCATTACATTGTGAGGCTTCACGTCCCTGTGCATGATGCCCATACTGTGGCAGTAATCCAGGGCTTTCAGAAGCTCATACAAATAGTATCTGGAAACATCAGGGCACCTTATTAATATAAATAGTAAAATCACCCTATTTTCATTTCACTAACAAGTTTCTTCCATATGAATACAAAATAGCATTCTTATAAGTGGTTAACTCTGAACATTGTGTCAGACAGTATATTCTTTTTCTTTACTTGGAAATTTGCCAAGTGTGTTAAGAGTGTTAAAACTGATTTAGATTACTCTTAAAAAAAATTGTATTAAAATGCCATATTATCAGACATACGCTTTGAATTTATTGAATTAAAGATTAATCACACTATTCAAGTTAAGGAATTAAATTAAAAGTATGACTTCATTGAGTTCAAAAATTAAATTGTTAACTAGAATATTGAAGGAAACTTAAAAAATAAATAAGAAGCACTTATAACCAACCTAATGTCGAAGTCTGATAATGTTATGTATAGCTGTTTGAAGTCCGTATTGTTTACATGTTCAAATATTAGGGCGGGGGTCCGTGACACGGGATCCTTCACAACAGCTTGCAGAGTTATAATATTTGTGCCACCTCTTAAATTTTCTAAGATCTTAATTTCACGTTTAATCTTCTTCTTTTTAACAGGCTGCAAAAAAATACACTCGGTTAGTATTGTACTAAATTACAACAAATAATACATGTAAGTTAACCAATTTTTACATGCTGAATGAATTTAAAAGAAAAAATGATTTGGCAATTCTTTCACATATTAATTAAATTGATAAACTAGAATATTATTTAATAAATTTTAAATTGAATGTTGAGTTTCCACACTCAAATTAAATGCATTCTTACAAAATAATATTGTTCACATCATTACTGAATATGAAGTTGAGTAAAGAATATTTCATATGATTGCGACAGTAATGAATTCAAAATACTTGTGTCAATGCAACTTGCATGCCATTCTACTATTACAGTATTACTCTAGTGAGGTTGATATTATATAAAAGTAATGATTTATAAATTTTTTACAGGATTAAGTGTTATTTAGAGTTTCTGACAACTCATACAAATGTTGTTTTAACAAAGATATCCTCAATAAAAGGATTGTATGGTGTCATTTTTAAAGTACAAGTATTCAAAGGTAAAGTGTCAAAGATCTAATGACATGCAGAAAAAATAATATTTTTAAGTATAAAAATGAATGTATATAAATTACAAAATGCATTCTGAAAACCTCAGATTGCATAATGAATTTGTAACAATTAAATACAACTAAAGGTTTACCTCCTTAATAAACTTCATGAATAACCATGATTGATAGGTCATTAAGATAGATGAAATGTTCAACAAGATTACGATTCAGACAAAATATATCCTCGTTTGCCACAAATAATGAAATAAATGATCACTGAGATAACATTGCTCAGGATTAAAATAAAATGTATGCATGCATGTAGTCAAAAAAAATGAAAACAACACCTACGGTGGCTTGCTATGGGTATTCAATAATGAAGATGATATACTCACTTTTAATATTTTAACTACACATTTCTCATCACTTTTAATAGTAACTGCTTCAAAGACTTCGCTGTATTTTCCCCGTCCCAACTTCCGCACCAGCTGATAGTCATCCTGGTTGCCCCAATCCACTACATAACTCTCATAGTCCCAATAGTCTCTCGTCTTGTGCGAGTTGATGTCTGAGTAGACTCGTGCTCTACTCGGCAATGCCATAGCAGTTTCCTTGAGACAGATTTGTCTCACACAACCTCTACTGGCACCAAAACCCTTTGAAACAGCTGCATAAGTGTTAGTTAACGTTCCTGCAACCAATATATAGAAATATTTTATTCAGGCATAACCAATAAATTGACACTCTTCACAACACAATACATTAAACCGCATGTTTTCGCAATATTCCGAGCTCCTTCGACATATTGTGTTTTACAGAAATATGAACGCGTTCGCTTACCATATTTCGGGATCGGAAGAGGAACGAAGAGATAATGAATGAACTTACAGACAGCCGCGAGGCGAACTGGCAATGGGTGGTTAATTTGAAAGGGCGTTTAGTCTACACAGAGTCGAGTCACGTCGGTTTTATCACGATCGGTCTCGTAAAGAGTCCAAATCGAAAATATCCGAAATTACCACGCAATCGGCGGGTCTAAAAATACGATTAAAACAATTTTACACAAAATTTTGACTGTCGCAAGACCGGCCACACGCCATTACTCGCCAAATTGTCGGAGTGGCCGCAGTCAAGGTGGGAATAAATTTAACATACCTAGCACATTCCGGTAGATAATCTTGGTTTTTTTATTTGGATAATGCACTAACTAACAGCGATAATAGAAAAAAGGTATCTAGACACAGCCCTCAGTAAAAATTATTTTAAAATATACAAGTCAACCGGCTTCTAAGCGTATAAAATACAAGATGGACGCTCACATCCCGCCACGGAAAACTAGATGCGAACTTTTTGTACACGGCACGGCTCTGCACACTTCAGCCTGCTCCCCGATAAACAGTGCGCGCGCGCGCCGCCAGGCCAGCGCACTAGCCCGCGCCCGGCGGCTCGCCACATTACAAATATTACTTTTTATCCGAAGCTCCTTATATTTTTTGATCAAATGAATAAATCACCACTCGTTAAGTAATATTTTTGATTTATTCACATTTTTTTTAAATTTATTAATTTCAATAATTTTATTTTCGTAGTATTTTAAATCTTTGCGGGAACGGTTCTTCAAGCATAGACAATTTTTATTAATCGTAATTTTTAATCACTGAGAAAATATGGTCCTCAATTAAGTCAAAGCGCATTATTATTTTTATTTGTGAAATACATTTTTTTAAATTTACTCTAAATATATAATTTTTGATTTATATAATTTTATAAAGATTTTGCTTCCGACCGCGTGGGTGTTGTCTTTGTGTTGCTCACATTAGCCATAAAACGTCTTCTTTTGTAAATTTAGTCTATTTCATAGAAAAATATTTTTATTTACTTATATTATTTTTTTTATTTTATATGAACGTTTTTATTAATTCACCATAGAAATTTAGACAAATAATAATGGAAATAAATATTATTAGTACTTGGCTTGTAATTTGAATACAACGAGGGTATTTAATTTTTAAAAAAAATGAAATTATTTTTAAAAAATGCTTATAACGGTGTTTTGAGTTTTCTTCAAAAACAATAAATATTTCCAGAGCGGATTTTGTAACTCCACCTACTCAACCTACGCGTGACTAATCATATTTTGATATTTGCATTTTATTTTGGAGTGTGCTCTCTAATGATGAAAATTTTAATAAAAATAGAGGAAGTGAGATCAAAGTAGATCTTATTTTCTATAAGACTATTAAAAACTATGCCGGTGTGCGGCTTTGGTTACAAGTATAAAATAATAAGAATAAATGCAATGTTATATTCATTTTCTAGTTCTATTTATATTTTTTACATATCATCTACCAATCTCATTTTTTATTATTATGGATTACCTATAATTATAAAGCACACGATAGTTTTTTTTTTTAAGCCGACGATGACTCTAATTACCCACTTCCATTATTTGTATAAAATCTTCGTAACTTTTAGCCTTGTGAAAGTGCTGGTCACACATCATTTTTTATCATTCGCTCTTAGATTGTCATAATTTATTCTCGATCATTTAGTTTATCCGGCTGGGGCGACAGACTCAACCATTTCACGGCCAAATTAACTCATATTTATGAATGAAGCACTCAACTGCTTGGATTGAAAAAAAAATTATGCACATGCGATAACCTTTAGCAAAGGCACATTAACTAATCAGTAAAATTAGTAAAATATTTTTATGAAGTGCATGTGATAAATTCTGTTTTTTTATGCGTGAATCTTTGAAGTTCATGTGAGAGGTGTGTCAGGCCAGGGGTCGCCAACAAGTCGATCGTAAAACCAATTTTGGTCGATCGCTCGCGAAGTCCTAACTCAGAAACCGATTATACTAATATATACAGCACTAATTTAGAATATATTCATTCTTGTTTCGGATCTACATAACTGTGCGAATCGGCATTTTCATGCTTAAGACTTATGAAATTCTTCTGAACGTGATTTTTTTTATGTTATTTTTCACGCAGGTGGATATGTAGGTATGTTTGAACATATATTTTGCTTATCTACCCATAGCTCGAGAGAGTGTACCTCGTACTGAAACACAGTGTATAGACATAGAACGCATTTCACACTTCCCTATTTCACACGCCTATGGCAACAAGTCGATCGTTATACATTTTTCAGATAAAAAGTAGATCTTATGTACACAAAAGTTGGCCACCCCTGTATTAGACGATCGCTATTCTTATACACTATCACAAGCATGTTACTTTTTTGGCACCTACTTTTTGTTGCAGGGGTAGGTATTGGGGTTCGGCTGATACGTGAGGGGCGAAATCATACTCTGTTAGCTTCCTCGTAAAATTTAACCAAGGTCCCCAAATTACCCCTGTCCTGATGAAATATGTATTTGAATGCCCCCCCTGATTATATGTACTCGTGTTCAAAGGATATGAGAATACGTGTTTAACAAAGCAGGATTTAATAATCACCCATGGATTATTTCAAAGCTAACAAAATACGACGCAAGACTGGATTAAAAACCATTTATAAGTTCTCCAGTAGTCACCACATTGTTTAAATATGCGTGTCAAAAAAATAAATTGTGAGAGTCAAAGCTCCCAGTATCGGAACGCGGCATAATACCCAAGAACACAGTATTTTATTTATGCACAAGAACGGGTTTACAAAACTATTGTTGGGGAGATAAATATATGGCGCAATAGCGGTTGACCGCAGAATACCTTCCTAACCTAACCTAACCTAGCAACCGTTGTTGATATAATTTTTTTAGATTACATGGAATAAAACATAACTTTTTGACTGTCCGAAAATCTTCCTCACACTAATTTTTTTTGAGCCATTCAGATATTCTTTCTTCTCTGGATTTCCTGTGATGACATCACTATTTCGACTGAGTCTTCCCCTATGCTTGCTGACATAATCTATTTAATACAAATTATGGATGTCTTTAATTCCCTCTACTATCGTCGACATCACGTTTCAAGGGTGTTAAATATTCCGCATTCTCCATTTACAGTGCCCTATAATAGCATTTTTTTCATCCCTTTGTGGTGATATCACTTTTGAAATCCATATTAAGACATTATTTATAAAACAAGGCTACTTTGGCGGAAGTACATTTGTTCTAGTTCTAGGTCAAGTTGCAGAAGCATTGTTATAAATAAACCTCCACAATTTTACAAATTATTTTTTTATGCTTATGCTATGTAATCATTTTTCCAGAGTCGTTTCAACACAATGTTTTTCTTTATTAAAAAGGAATTTGAAAGCACAGGCTTTTTATGTTTCTTTGTACTCACGTTTGTTTTTATGATTGAGTAACACCCACACACAAATGCATCGACACTTAACTTCTTGCATTTTTACATTTACAAATTAATTAAAAACCTTTGTATGCAAACGAAGTTCTTACAAAAAACAAAAAAATCCAACATTACAGCAGGCGTAGCAAGATACTTACACAAACACGAATTGAATTAATAAGATCCGTCTTCCGTGTATGTGTTAACATAATTGAAATTTCTCAAAAGCTATCCATATTTTTTATCAAGTACTGAAAAAAATCTTGAATAAATCAACAAAATAAACATTCAACGGTGATTAAATTTTTTAGATAACTGCTGGAAAAATATCACCACAAAAGTTTTGCTACCGTTTTTTGTGAGTTAAATTTTTATTTTATTTTTAATAGTGTTTATTGAAATAAATAATGACATTTTAAGAATATACATGTTTTTCAATTCATTAAATATATCCCTGGATCAAAGGTAAATAATTGAAAACAATAAAATCCAAAACAATTTTTTAAAATTATTTCTATGTAATCTAGAATCATTTTCAAGGATAACGTAAATTGTTTATTTTAATAATTTTTTTTATAGTTTCTGGGTTGCATAAATTGTGCGAGACAAAAATATTAATTTTTATTATTTCTTATAAGATTTTATTATAAGAAATGAAACCGTAAAAGTTTCCATCGCATTACATTTTTTTAGAACGCCATTACCACTTTGGTTATTAGTAACATATTTAAATTATGTTTATTTTAAATCACATAGTGTAATGCCCGTATTTAAAGTTTCTTGCACGGAAATGGTGTTTATCTTTCCGATAAGTTATGCTGGTTTATCTCAATGATTAACGGTTGTGTCTACGGATTTAACGATTTCCGAATACCAAAATCAACGATTTATTTCAATAAATTATACCTGAGCCCTATTAGAGGCCTTTTTTATTCTAATATTTTACTTTAAATGATATTAAAATGTTTAAATGCTGTTAGAGAGTCACGCCAGATGTCACTGAGTGCCCGGAAGTCGGACATAATGCATTGAGTTTTCTCCGCATATCCGGTTACATTTTATACAAATTCTTTAATATGAGGCAATATCATGCAAAAGTTTGGAAATTATAATTAAGTCAGACCATTTCTGCTTAAAATGACCTTATAATTATACTCAGATAATCGACAAGCTTTCTTTTTTGATTATTAGTTAAAGGCATTTACATAAAAAGTTTAAAATAATAATAATTTACGTAACAATTAATTTCACATCCGATCATGCTATATAGATCAAATGTTAATAAAAGTAATACAATTATTTTTTATATAAATATCATGCATGTTTATTATCGCTTTAGATCGGTTTTAAGCTCTGTTACACAAACTGAAACTCAGAATAAAAACAAAACTAGCAAAATGGCAGTTGTAATTAAACAAACACTTACTAATAATTAGCTTTTTGTTGAGACAACACTGCAGTGAAAACAACAGGAGTATAATAATATCTAATCGGCATAACCGCATTATTTTGCTATAAAAGTTCATCAGAAAAATAAGATTTAATAAAAACAAATCATCTCCCGAATGTAATTCAGTTTTTCAGGATAATATTTCAATTTTGCACAATTTACTAGAAAAAAAAAGATTTTTCAACACAACAACTGTATTTATGTTTTAAAACACAATTTGGCATCGTCGTTAGTTTTAAAATAGTTAAAGATCTCGATTCTATTTTAAATACGTTTTACTTTCTTCGTTTATAAGTTTTAGTTTTAGCGTTTATTTTCACTTTTTAAGTTAAGACGCAGGTTTAATTTTTCACAAAACATTTTCATTTTAGTTTCAGACCTTTACTTTATCACAAAATCACAATTAGTAACTGTTTATAAATATACATCACCACGAAACAATAGACGGCGGAGCGAAATGATATTTCAGAAAAAGAGTCGCAACGTCGTTTAGTTTCAAAACTCGCTACGCTAAATTAAATTAAATTAAAAATATATAAATGAGTAAGAACACTGTATGCATTGTAAGTATTTAAATTATTTATTTTTGACTTATATATGCTTGAATGAAATATTAGCACGGCTTCACTGATTTATTTATTTAAGCACTGTAATGAACTACGCTCATCGGTCTTTTATATATTAATGACAAGATAATTTTCAACAAATCTCTACTATTATTCCCTATTGCTAAAATAACAACATTAAAAAACCATTTATCGCGCATAAACTTTCTTTACAGGTAAATATACTTCAGGAACTGCTGCTCCACACCAAACTACCACTTAAATTGACACCAAGACATTCATTACATCTCTCTCTCTCTTTTACAACTATTTATAAAATCCTAAGTTTGATAATGCCGACGAGAAAGGTTGGCGAAACCGGTCACAAATAAAAATATTAAAATGTAATTCCACCGAATGCTCTAAGTCATGAATTTTGTTATTTTATCGCGATTGGAGATTAATAGTGGACTTACCGAAAGTTGGCGAAACCGGTCACAAATAAAAATATTAAAATGGTATTCCATCGAGTGCTCAAAGTCATGAATTTTGTTATTTTATCGCTATTGAAGATTAATAGTAAACTTACCGAAAGTTAGCGAAACCGGTCACAAATAAAAATATTGAAATGTAATTCCACCGAGTGCTCTAAGTCGTGAATTTTGTTATTTTATCGCGATTGGAGATTAATAGTGGACTTACCGAAAGTTGGCGAAACCGGTCACAAATAAAAATATTAAAATGGTATTCCATCGAGTGCTCAAAGTCATGAATTTTGTTATTTTATCGCTATTGAAGATTAATAGTAAACTTACCGAAAGTTAGCGAAACCGGTCACAAATAAAAATATTGAAATGTAATTCCACCGAGTGCTCTAAGTCGTGAATTTTGTTATTTTATCGCGATTGGAGATTAATAGTGGACTTACCGAAAGTTGGCGAAACCGGTCACAAATAAAAATATTAAAATGGTATTCCATCGAGTGCTCAAAGTCATGAATTTTGTTATTTTATCGCTATTGAAGATTAATAGTAAACTTACCGAAAGTTAGCGAAACCGGTCACAAATAAAAATATTGAAATGTAATTCCACCGAGTGCTCTAAGTCGTGAATTTTGTTATTTTATCGCGATTGGAGATAAATAGTAAACTTACCACTCGAGGCAGTGGGGTCGGGTCTGCCGCGGCCATGGCCGCCCACAGTCAGCAGCACCGCCAGCAGCATGCCGCCCACGCCAGCCCGCATCTGGCCTTCTGCTGCATAGCACCGATGCACCACTGCACCGATGCACCGGCAGGAAGCCCGGCGGAGAGCAAGGCCCCGCGGGCGATTGAAAAGTTCACGTCGGAAAGATCAGGGAAATGAGTGCAGCCGAGAATAGATCAACGTGCAATTGCGAATCTATTCTGATGTACGTCAACTTGATTGTAGTCGCTGCCGAGCTCTGGCCGCTCGCTTGTCTCAATGCACAACACAACAGACCGTCGAAATAAAAACTTCTTCTTATTCGGGTGCCTCTCCTCAGATGGCGACCGTATCACTTTACGCATAGAGAAAATAGTGTAGTTGGTCCCCGAGTCCTTCTACACCGCAGTTTTATTTCTTTTTAAAATACACTGTATGTATTTAGATATAATTAAAAAAATTATTATTGATTTTTTGTGAAGACCGTCTCACAGGAAGTACGATTTTGCCTATACAGGTTTTATTGGTTGATAAAGTCACACAATATTTAATTGGCATAATAAGTACATGGTTTCACTTATAGGATATGATTGTTAAAAATTCTTGTCAAATAATAGTGATTCGTTGGCATAATTGGTAATGCATCGATGGTGGGTTCGAATTCGAGTTTCTTCAATCATTTTTCAATATTTGAAAAAATGTACTTAATCATTATCAAAATTATATTTAATTGTCTTCGGACACTCGTCGTGAAGTAACATTGCCGTTTGATATCGACGCGCTTGCTTTCGGTTATCCTATTAAAAGGGAATCAAGCTTTGTTTGCACTTTTGAAGTTTGCTGTATTTTTATAATCAACTCTCGAACTTTTCGCATTTAAAACGTTTTTAGTTTTTTTACATTTTTTTTACAGCAAGCTGCAATAGCAAGAACCCTACCATCTCGATAAGGTGCTTCCAGAGTACATCCCTCAACAACCCTCCTTTACACACGCTCAGGGTAAATTATTATTAATAAAAACTCGAAACGTAAAAAATTAAAGCATCGGTCTTTCCGATTTAAATTGTAAATTATTTGACAGTAAAAAATAAATTAAATCCGCCGCTTAAAGGATTTAGTCGTCTTTCTCAGGCGTTCGTGTAGCCTTTGCACTTTCAGTGGCTTTAGGACAATTGTCTAGACGTTTTTTTATTATCATAAGTTTGCAATCAAATCAAAAAGATGAACGCTTTGACATAAACACGATGCCCACAAACGATGTATAGTTTTTGTTTGAGAGGATTAAAATACAGCAAAAAGGTAATTTACAAAATATTAAATTTATTTCGTACTTAAACATGTAAATACAATAATCACACTTAATATCCATACATTAAATTTATGACAATAAGTTGTTTTTTGTTGACTCACAGTTATTTGAGAATGATTACATTCATTTATATTGTGTTAAAAACTTATGTAAAGATCAAAAAATATATATACCTACGTGCATTTTTTCGATGTCGTAGATTTGTTGACACTTTGTATTTTGTTGCTTAAAATTTAATGACTATTTTTTTTATTTGATGTATTTTTAATGTTTAAATGGAATATTGAAATTTTGATATTCCTAGATTATTTAATAAATCTATAAAAATATAGTATTAAACTAAGTCAAATCCCATTTCAGTGAGCTCGCTAGTGTTCTTTGACTTGATCAGCTCCAATACTGCAAAATATTCACTACAGATTAACATATTTAGGATTTATTTCCTTGTTAAAACTAAAAGTACAGCAAATCTTAATCTTAATTTCTTTCGATGTTGTTTAGGCTCTGGTATATATTTAAATATATATCCATTGATTTTCAATAGATAGAAGTGTGTAATGCGTGCATATGCGTGCGTACGAAAAAAACATTTAAAGACATCAATATGCAAATATAAATAGTTTAAAATGTTTACATACATATTTGTAAACCAAATTGTGCATCTGTTTTCAAAAGACTCGCAATTTGAACGTGTACAAAATACGTGAACTATGGATGAGGTTCAACATTACAATTCAGATACCTTTGGAAACACGTTAAATCATTTATGAGTGTATAAAATATTTTTAGTTAGTTTAGTGGTAAAAGATAAACTTTATGATTGCATAAATAATAAATAATTTTTATTTGTAAATTAATATGAAAAAATCGGAGCTTCAAAAAACCATAAAATTGAGAGGGTAAATAAATTATTTTTACGGTTCAGATTGTGAGTTGCTCTTATTTTTGGCTGCTACGATGAATTTTTGCATATTTTTAATAATACTTTTTATTGACATTTAAATTGTTCATTCAAAAAGTAATGCAGTAATCATGAACTTACTAAAACGAATCCCTTACAGACCTGTAAATTGTGAAAATGGCCAAACGCGACATTCCGAGCGCCTTGAGCTCTTTTCTCAATATGTTGGCTTTGAAAATTGAAATTACTGAAATTTAATCGGTTTATATTTAATCAATAATCTTATAATTAGAAAATACACACAATGAGTGACCTCTTCTACTATTTGCAAGATACATATTCAGACAGCTGACTGGGTGTTGTGCAATCGACGACATTAACGCTCTTCGCAGTGACGCGGTAGAATCAAAGGCATGATGAACTTTTTTATAATTTTTAGTAATAAAAATTGCTAGTTTCTTTAACACATGTATTTTTACAAACAAACCTGAGTTTAGCATGTCAAAATTAGAAATATTACGGCATTACGCCTCAAGACGTAATGTACTGCCAAAAATAACACAAACCATGTTTTGTTTTCAAATAAACCGGTATTTTGTAAGAAAATAAATACTTCGTTTGAGTTATATCATTTTCAATGTGGGAGTGTCCTATCGTTTGTAGCAGTTGTAATAATTATAAAAAAGTAGTTGTACTAATAAAAAATAGTTCGTGTTTAATGTCGCCCGGTTACTGTATCAATATACATTTTTTTAACTCGTTGAATGCACACTGACAGCCAATGCGTGACACGGAGTTTACAAATCACAAAGTCGAGTCTATAAAATCGCACCGAACCTGCCATCTCCAAATACATTTCTGGGCTACTTTTTTACTTACTACAGTATAAATACTCTTGATTAATTAGTATACAGTTTGCTTATTGCTGGAATATAAAAATTTCGATATTATGCAATTTTGCTCGATAAACGAGATGGATAATGTGGATTTTCTTTCAGTCAACATTCCTTGTAGGTACCAGTCGAGTGACGCAACTGAAAATAAATAATCATTTTACGCATTTATAATCATTATAGGCGTGTCTTTTGAGACACACGTCATCATTGACGTGTGTCATAAAAGACACACGTTCTTAAAAGACGCACAAGGATTTTGTTTATAAAAGATAAATTTGACGAAAAATACCATTCAATGTAGCACTCAGTGAAATTACTCTCGTTTGGTTAATGCAATAATATAAACTATTTTCAAAACATAAGAAAAAATACAGTTTGCTATTTGTAAATGTGTAACGTACTTTAGATATCACAATACATTTTAATATCGTTTGACATGCCATTTTATACACTTGTGGTTTGTGACAAAAATTATTTATTTATAACGTAAATCAATGAAATTTTTCACCATGTTTAAGAGAAACGTTAAAACTCATAGTCAAGTTATCATCCACTGCATTAATGAACCCTTAAGACCAGACACGTTTAATGGTGAGGTATATCTTGAAAACATGTGATGCATGAGGTGGGAATATAAGCACTAGGTTTTGCCCATTATTAATAAATTTAATGTACACATGCTTATTATTTACATGTTAAACATCCATTGATATTATTCGAAGCTCAATAATGAACACCTACGCATAAGGAAAATCCTATTTATCAAAACATATATTATTATTTTATTATGATATCCTGGTTTTTTTTACCTCTTTAAATGGTGACTTTACGTTTTATCTTTTTGCAGAGTACTAACAGCGATTAATCAAAACATTTTTTAATACTACTTATAAAGGCAGTCTAAGAGTAAATTTGATCTGAGTAATCATTAATGTGCCTTCCTTACACACTCGGTGGATTAACTTTGAATACGATTTACGACGCCTTTGAGTCAAACGACATTGAATCACACATAAAAGAGATTTATCGCGTTATTTCTGCTTTGTATGGAGATGACAGAATAACCGACACCTCTCCTCGATAAACTATTCCGTGCCTGGTGTAATTTTTTTCATGAGTATTAGGCCTCCTCGAGATGACACTGAGATTCTGGATATCGTGTTTAATGTCACCTGATTATAAATATTGAAATAATTATCTATCAGCACCGTGCTGTTGAAAAAAATACACGCTATTTTAATTCATGCAATAATTAATATTTTTGAATAAAATACTTGAGTGATTTTCCACATGTTTATTTTTATTTGTTTAGCCAACCTTTCACGTTGGCATTATCAAACAGAGTGAGATTTTATATAATAATAAGCAATTAGGTAAACAATTGTTAGAGGGAGAGGTTGTTGGAAAGAGATAGAGTGATTGTGAGGTGGTAAGGGCTAATGTGATTTTAATGTACCTGACAAGTAGAGGATTCTATATAATTGCAAATTTTTGTGAACAAATGTTTTTATATTAATGGGGTTATTATCTAAAGTAGTGGCTTTGGGGTGTAGCGGCAGTTTTCATGTGTTGGGGTTTGTCCTGTAGTGTGTCTATCTGTAAATAATAAGTTTTTGCACAGTAAATGTTTTTTTAAAGATGTGATTTAGCAATAGGGAATAATAGTGGAGACTTATTGAAAATAACCTGGTCATTAAGCAGGTGCTCCGGTGTGTTATCTTTTATGCGATTGATCTCTAAAATCTCTTGTAGATCATTCAACACAAGGACCAAAGACCACATAAGAGGATGGAAAAAGGGAGATGAAACATCTACCTTCGGCCTCCACCTCTCTGATAATAAGCACGACTTTAACCAGAACTCCAACCTCAAAATTTTGCATATTAACAATAAAGGCACGAAACTCGAATGCCAACGTGAAAGGTTGGCAGAACCGGTCACAAATAAAAACGAACATGTGAAAAATCACTCAAGTATTTTATTCAAAAATATTAAAATGGAATTCCACCAAGTACTCTCTGTCAAAAATATTGAATTTCCATGAAATAATTGTCTATAGTTTATATAATAGCGTTGGCTAATGGCGATCAAAGACTTTCTAGCAAATTAACACTATTTTACGTAATGGAATATCCAATAGCGCATTAATTTATTGCAATTAGGTAATTTAAAAAGAACTTTGATGTGTTTATATGAGCTTTGTCAATGAACCAGGCAACTAAGTAACACATTTAGTAGTTTAATCCCACACAACACCTGGTTTTTTTTTTATTACTGTGTTATATAAACATCTGGACATTCAACAGTATAGAGACTAAAAAGAAAGCAGTGTTAGGACGGGTATCAAATCATCGTCCAAGTATCGATCATCGGTTTCTCTGAAATATATGAGAACTAAGAGAAGAAATCCAACGACAGGTAAACATAACTGATGGACTCTTGAAGCAAGGTAGAGTTGGAGACGACATGAACATCGACATGAATCGATAACTACCGATTATTATGGCTTGTTGTGATGTTATCGAACTTTAATTTTGACTCTTGAGTTTTTTTTTTACTGTCGATAATTAAAATCGACATAACCTAATATTTTTTTTGTAAATGCCTTGAGAAAGTATAAAAAAAATTGTTTGTTGATCTCATTGAATTTTCAATGACAAATAAGGTTGAAAAAATATATTTGCATAAAGTGAAAAGTAGTCTTGTTGTAATGTTTTTAATCTGTACTTATTTCATGCGTAAGTAATATTTATAGCTCAAATTAAAAAAAAGTTACATTATTTTTCAAATATTTCAAATAGCATGGTATCACCCAAAAATGTTGAAAATATTAATTTAAGTCAATAATTTAGACTCCGTTTTTTGTAAACAATTTCATAAACAAATCAACAAATTTCCTGCTTTACAACTGCCCAACAGCGGAATCAAGAAAGGAAGATTAGTTATATAACAAAATTGCTCATTTACTTGTATTCCATAAATTATACATTTTTTAAGATTTTGGAATTCCCATATATTTTTTATTCCCATACGTGCGAAAGCCATACGAAAAAAATGTTATGACATATGGAGTAACAAATGGCGTCATCTGCCATTGAAACCTGAGCGATCGTTGCTTCCTTGTGAGAATTGAGAGGCTAAACTTATTTAAATAAAATTAGCATTTGGTTTCAATGGCAAATATTTATATATATCCATGAATTTTAACAAAAGTGTGTCTAGTTTGAATATGTATCAATGATAATTATGAATAAGTAGTTGCTATGGAATCAAAATACATATCGATTATTCATAAATATTATGTAATAGTAATTACAAGCATTGCAGAGGTTATGAATAAATTAATCTAAAGAATTTTATAAGTCACTTAGTAATATATTATTAAGCATGACAAGTGAACTTGTTAATCTGCCTATGTGATGTTGAATGTTGGAGACAGACGTTTTACTACATGCTGGCAGTGACAGCCTTGAAAAAAATATTTTAGTAGACAAGTTGTTGCGAGAAAGAAGAAGAGGCTACTTCCAGGTGTGATGGAGTGGTCAGGTCTTGAACATGACGGAAATCGAGTTCATCTCATCAGTTAAACCAGATAGAGTGTGATGGTAAAAATAGTGACTCAAACTCAAACGCATAATTTAATTTTGATATCCACACTGCATAGAGAATAAAGTCTTCTCCTTAATGAAGTCTCTTGTCTACATTCGAATGTGATTAAGTAAATGATCAGGTCCTGAATATGACAGAAATCGTGTTTACCTGTACATCTCTAAAATTCAGCAGAATACCGCAGATAGTTACAAACTTCAAGAAAAATAATAAAGACTATAACTCAAAGTACTGTGAGATAATATTGATTGTTTAGAATGAGTTAAAGCAAAGCGTTCAAATATATTCATGCGCTAAATAAACGTTTAATATTTAACACAGATAAATACCTGTAAAATCATCGCCGGCTTATTTGTCTACAAGATTACGAGTGATTTTACTTTTAAGTATTATCGGAAAGTACATTATAAAAGCATATATTAATCTTCTTAAGGCTTGACCTTCGCATCCCTAAGGTCTTCAAAAATCCATACGACTTGGAAGATATTGACAAAACAAATATCTTGTCTACGAACCAAACAACCGACAAATACCAGAGTTTGTTTTGAAGTAATATTAGGAAAAAAAGCACGGTGCGTTGACATTTCAGGCTCAAAAAAAGTATATATGAACCTTACAAATAAAATTTTACTCAAGAATTCTTTTTGAACTGTAACAAGAAGTAGTTCTTCTAAAATTTAATTGTTAAATAAAATAAATAGTAGTTATAGACTGAAGTAACTACTAAGAGTAGTATGGCACATAAAACTATGAATTTTTTTTGATTTTGTAAAATTTTACAAAAGTTCAATTAAGAATATTGCTTTTATTAAAAATAACACCATAAAATTATGAAATAATTTTATAAATATTGATTTTCTATGATATCAATGCAACTTGAAAGACAAGGCTGTCATATTGCACAACAACTGTCAAACGAGGCTGTTTATCGGTTTGCAAAATAGATTTTTTATTTTTTATTTCGTAGCAAGTATATCTACCTTCAGTTTTTAGGAGGCTATGCGTATTTTAATTGGTAAGAGCGCTTCGAAGTAGCGCTCTAAAAGCGTAATTGAATATAATATTTTATAAAAATTAAAAACAAAACACTACATGAATAATAAACAATATTTTATAAATATTTTTGACCGCATAGATTAACAGGTGTTTAATTAAGTAATTCATCATATAATAAAATTAACTAAAAAGCAATAGCGGTAATAAATTATCTTTATGTAGTGACAGTAATATAAATTAAATTTCCCTGCAAATCAGTTTTTGTTTTTAAAAACATTGTCAAAATTAATTTAGATATTAATCAACGCTTATTGACACTTTACAGGTGGGTAGTTAAGAATGATTTGATCGGAAGATTTATCGCAACCGTGTCCGACGTCTTTCACGCCTTTGATACTATTTTATTGCATTTGGAGCTTGTTATGAGGTTTTTTTTCCCTATCAATAAAATATACATAGTAAAAGTTCATAAAATGATTTGAACAGCAGCTAAAAATATTTGTAAAAATCATTTTAAAAATAAATAATACCATGAAGTTTTTTTCACCTGCCAATGAATGAATCCTAAATATTACAAGTATGCCTCGCGATGTGTTCAAGTCTAATAAAAAAACAAATATCAAAAAGATCATACGATCACGTAAACGATCAAAGCACACCTACTTGTCATTTCCTCATCTTTATTGCCTGAAAATGACACCAAAATTAGAAAGTAGTTTATTTACGGTTTTAAAAAGTTATATTATATTTCCACGTGAAATGTGTCGTTTCATCATACAACCTGCTTTCTAGCACCGGACGAACCTTTAAAACCGCTTAAGTCGTCACAAAACCGGTTCAGAGTAAAATTTTGGCGAACCGTTATACATCAAACCGAATATACTTGTCCACCAAATTACATGCATAGAACTATGATATTTTTATTTGACTTGATAACAGAATACATTTAATAAATCTCACAAACTATGGGTGTTCTGATGATTCAGTCACTATTATAAACCGAGAGAATTTATAAATAAAGTGTAATTATATTTTTTTAGATTTATCAAAGCCCTGTAAAAACAAATTATGACAAATTTTCATGAGAATTAATTTTTTTTTAGATGAATTTAGTAATGAGAATACAAACAAATCGGCCATCTATTAAAAGACACTCTAATTAAATATGATAAAAGTGGGATAAGGCAAAGGCAGTGTTAAAAAAGAAACTAGTTCGTGCTATAAGTTCTCGTGAAATTAATTAGCAGACATCAGCATACATTAAAATAATAAGGGCCAAGGGTGCTGGTTTGATTATAATCCTTTAATTTGTCTCTATTCCCTCCTGAGAAGTTTTTGCCTGCCACGGATCGAATCTAGAATAGCCTCAAGTTATTATACGTTCTCATTTTTTTCTTGACATTGTCATTGAATTAAAAATTTAGGTCACTCGTGCGTATATCATGTCATGAAAAAAATCTGGCTGGTTTATCGTCGAGTATATAATATGTGCCTTTAAATATCTTTAGCTTAGGGTTTGTGATTCTGCCGATCAGCCACCCTGCCTAGCTTCATATAATTTCATAAAATCTCTATGTATAGGAAATATATAATAATAATAAACAAAGTGGCTAGAATATTGCCAGTCATATTGGATTAGTTTATTCCAATTTTTACAAATTAAAGCAGTATATCGATTAATGAATGATTAACGACAAATTGCTGAAATTTAAGAATACTAAAAATTGCTGGTCAACCTTAGACGATATATGTATATAGTATAACAATAATATAAATTTATTAAAATTATCAAATAAACTAATAAAATAGCAAAATTAAATATTTTTATTATAATTAAGAATATTTTATGCATTGAGTTAGTTGCCAGCAAATATCCAAAGGAAAATATCGAATAGGGTTAATTGAATAATTTAAGATGTTTAAACCCAAACACGCTTGTGATGACGAACGTATGATAATGCTATAAATATGTTTATTCGTATTTAAACAGGTCTGTTGGGGGCTTTATTTTCTTTTTCAATTAAGATTTGCGAAAATAAACATTCTGCGATGAACAGTAAAGTCACCTTTGCTAACGAAGCCAGTGAACGAGACAAACTTATTTGTATTGTAAACAAATATTATAGTTTTGTCTGCTTGTCAAATGTGATAAAACATACTAAAAACTAAGTGTTAATTTTCCCCTTTTAAACAAGAATAACCATATTGGATTTTTTTTCATGTACTTTTTATCAAAATTAATATAATTCATCTAGCATCAATAGCTATGGTGGAATTTGTTAAAACAGTTTATCTACCTCTTATTAAAATTGTTATAATTCATTCTGCCGGCCTTGTGGTTTATTGGGTGTTATGAAATATGACTTCGGCGAATACGATTATTAATATATTATCTCACAATATGAAGGTTGGAGTTCCGAATATGCGTATATGTAATAAAAATTTATAGCAATGCCTTATAAAGTGCATAAAATCAAGTTTTAGCGTACAGTGAAACATTACGCAAGCAGCTTCTATGAGTCAAATATTTTATTTAATATTCATTAATATCCACATATTCTGTACGTAAATAATTATATTTTTTGTAAGGAAGTTTAAGGCAAAAAAGTAAGCCACCAAACACTTTATTTTACCAGATTATCTATCTACTAAATAGATCCTTGATTCAGATCAAGGATACAGTTAGGTTGACAAAACTTTTTACTATAACAATATTATAATGAAATATTCTATTTGTTTATATTTTATACAAAATTTTTTCCACGTTTTTGTTTTATTATTATAATCTCGTAGTATTTTTATTATGGCTATTGGACATTATTAATTCCATCAAGTACTTTTAGTCAAAAATATTAAATATACAAATCTTTTTAATAAAATTATAAATAATTCGAATCTGCCACCTACTCTTCCAAAGAAATTTATGAAATATAATTTTTTCAAATTATTTAATTAAGGCAGCATGTGTGGTTTTATTCAATGAACCATTCACGCCTGTCTTTAGTCATGTTTATTTAAGGCGTGGTAAAACACTTCTCAAATACCAACATAGGAAGTCTTCACAGTCAATGTCAAAGTAACATACAAACGTTTTCTTTATTTGGTTTTCGTTAATTTTAATAATCTGAAGTTCTTAGTGAAGTAACGGAAATATTTTCTTTCCCAAAATTCATAATTACTTCATAAAAAAGATTAGGTATAATTTATATTTTTTAAATAATTTTATTTATATGATAATTTAAATAATAATCCGGGTGCAATTTTCTTGCAGAGGGATCATAACAGTTTTGGGAAACAAGTTTTGATAACAAATATTTCGCAGGTAATGCGGTTGTATACATAAAAAATAAAGATTAGCATACTTAAAATATTTATTATTTAAATTAGGATTTTACTGAAATTTTAATTACCATATTTATTTTTCATGACTTCCAATAAACGTATCAATAATAATATTTCATACCTTAATTTGGAAGTTTTATGAAATAGAAAGTATTTTACTATTATAACATTTTGTACGTTTTTTGTGAAAGCAATATAAAAATATGAATAGAGAAGGCTTAAAAATTGTATTTTAATTCAAATTTAATGTAATGATTTTGCAATATTATTTTTTAAAACACATCTTTCCTTATTATTATGGATAAAAAAATAAAGATTAATTCTTCAATTTATAAGAACTGGTATTTCCTGCACAAGCAGCTGTCGTGTGCAAATCACTTTGCATTTGCCAAACTATCATTTTGGACTGTAAATGCATTCCACAGATTTGACAAAAATGCAGAAAATCATATTGCAAAATATTTTCGAAAAAAAATTGTTACGTACATACTGAATTCATATTCTTTATATTATGTTTATATACTTATCAAGTTATACAGATATACTTTGTCATCGAAATAACGTGTTCAAATTGTTACAATAAAAACTAAAAACGTGATTACATTTTGCATTTTTGCAATATAAAATCAACTCAAAGAAATAAAATATAAACACACAGACGAAGTAAATAATGTAAAATACAAAATAAACAATCCGCTCTGCAAAGTAATATCGTTTATCCACAAGTTAAAAAGTCGACATTTATACACTTTTTCACTGTCACAGACCCAACAAAAATATTCGATACCTCGATAAATAAAAAAACAAAAATGATAACTTATAAGCCGCCAGCAAAAATATATTTTCATGTATTTGGAACTGAAATTAAATATTCATTGCACTTCGCGAGCAGACACGCTCGGCTCGGACTGACCCTGGGGGGAATTAAAAGTGCAGAATACAATGCACCCAACCAGAGGTGACTGATTGAGCATCTCTGGGTATTCGTATTAAGATGTCATACTCATTATTCGCCCCACGGCTCGGGTGGCCAGGGCCGGACCGACATGGGAAAATTATTTAAATTTTCATTTGTAAAAAATCATGGTTGAACATCGTTTTAATCTGTATTTCAAGCCACTTGAAGAAAAAACTATAATTTTTTTTAATTTATTTTCATATTTTAAAGCGTCAAAACGTTTATTGATTGTTAATGATTAAGTACATAAAGAAACTCTCAGCAAAATATAATCGTGATTTGTGTGGGATACGAACCCACATCCCCAAGCTTACACAATTATACCAACGAATCACTAGTACTTGACAAGAATTTTTAACAATCATATCCTTTAAGTGAAACAACGTACTTATTATGCCAATTAAATATTGTGTGACTTGCAATACTAGACTTTTAACCCAAAGATGATATTTTTCTGAGAGTTTCTGTAATCATTTTTCAATATTTTAAAAAATGTACTTAATCATTATCAATCAATAAAAAAACCTGTATAGGCAAAATCGTACTTCCTGTGAGACGGTCTTCACAAAAATCAATAATATAGCAATGTTATTCGTCAGTATTTTCAATAAAGTATGCAATACAATTGCGTGCATTCAGTACACCTTGAAAAACACTGCATTCTCTAAATTATGCAGTGAAATAAAAATTTAATTAGACGTCTGATTCAAAATATTTTTTATTAGTAGCAAGGGTGGCTTATTTACTATGTGGTGCTTTTCACTCTTAATAAATATGAAATGAACGCTCACTATCAAAAAAATACAATTCGACCCAAATCTTAATGAGAAATCAGAATTGGTTTATTAAATACTTTGAAAATGTACTGCTGTACCATCGTGTGTCGGTTAAGACATTTCCGTATTCCAGAGTAGACGTATCACATACACAAATATTTTCAACACATCAACGACAAATAAATGATAAATATTCGAAGGCGTCTGAGATATTTTACGTGAGTTACATTTGATGCGAATAAGGCTTGACTTGACTTGAAAGTGGCCGCGGGCCACGCGCCCTGTCCCCGCAACCGGGCACTCGCAAGGTTGGGTCCAAGACCATTCATCTTCAGAGAATCCTGCCGCGTGACGTAACGACTCCCTCCTCCAGCACGCGGAAGCCAAGGTATAAAAGAGCATCTACCATTAAGCTGCAGCATCATTTCTTTGTGGCTCACTACAGTAACAATACAACACTCCAAAATGAAACTCCAATTGGTGAGTAGACACAACTTCTCATTGACTACGGGCAACAGTGTGAAGAAATAACCCTTCTCCGTTAAAACCCCATAATATATTTTTTTTATAACAAGTGCATTTTTACATTTTTAGTTTCGCTTCTCTTGTGCTCCGTGATTGAAAATTTGTGGATTTTTTTAAATTTAAAAAAAAAAATAAAACTTTTGGGACTCGATTTGAGGTGAAAACTTTATGAAAAATGGAGACTCGCCGTGCATAATTATTTTACAAATACAATAGTCATTTAGTAATGATAAAGCGTGGTGTTTTATTTAAAAATATTATCGTACCTTAATACTAATTGTATGTGTATAAATATACTTAAAACTAGTATGTAATATAATAAACTTTTTTTAATAAAAATAAATAATCGTGTCCGTGCCAGCAAACATGCATAATTCACAAAATTATTTGTTGAAGTTTGTATTTTTTACCATAAGTGAATACAAAATGTCGATTTCAGAAATATTTAAATTGTAAATCATCTTTATCGCATATGTTTATAACTATCTGGTAGCTTTAACTATACTGTATTAGGTACTATAAAAAGTGAATGTGATTTTAGAACTAAACCTTTTGATTAAATTTCAATACTTTAATATTTCAATAAAAAAATATGGTACTCAATACATCTGAATACTCTGTTATAGTTTAATATAACAAAATTTGTGGTATATTCATTTTTATTTGTAAGGTTTTTTTGTTTACCGAGACCTTAATTGTCGATGTAAGAGAGAAAAAAAAACTCTCGCTATTTTAAAAGCGTTTTGGACTGTAAATATAAGTAAAAAGTGCTAATATTAATATTTCTAGATTGCCAATTAATTTGTATTAATCCTGATCAATAATTTTGCTAATCTAAGTACCGCCTGTGAAATAAATGAGTTAAGGATTTAATATGCTAATGATCATCATTGGATATCCAATATAGACATTTACAGTAAATCTTTTAATAATCACATACACCGGTGATATTTATTTATATGATATTTAAACAAAATGCTTAGAATACTTATGAAATTATATCTCCAAAAAAATATTTTTATCATTGACTTGTCAAGAACCATAAATTAATTTGCGGTTCAGACTTTCGCCTTAAAATGTTAATTTTGCAACAAAACCGGTAAATCGTCTCTTTGGATTTCATTAGAACTTATGATTTTGCAAAAACCAGTCTCATCAAAAAATACATACATCTGAAAAATATACTCAGGTTTTGAATTATAATTTTATCATAGGTCATGTGCGTGTTCCTGTGCCTGGCCGTGTGCATGATCATGGCAGCCCCCTCAGACGACACCAACCCCTGGAGCCCTAATGAGAACGCCGGAGATAACATCAAGCCCTCAGACGACAACAACTTCCTGCTGCTGAAGAAGCTGCTCCTCAAGAAGCTCATTCTCTTCGGTTGATCATGATCACCACCCGAAATCTACTTTTAAGGATAGATTAAGTCACCGTGTTATGCCACACATGTTACTGGTTACCTGTACAGATTTTTTTACATCAAATATGTTTAAGAAAATAAAAACCAAAATTACTACATAATTTACTAGTTTTTTTATATAACAACCTCTATTTATTCACCGGTCTTTACACGAAAAACATGTTTGTCTGCAAACTGCAAATATGCAAAGAAGACATTCTTTTTAATTTAAAAAAAGTGTTGGGTACATATCCAGAAACATCAATTGTCTTTTTTTACCAAATAATGTATTTTTTTAAATAATGTATTATTAATTTTGAATTAAAAACCAAAAAATATTTAAATCTATGCTATCATAATATTGAATTAAATTGATATTGAAAAGTACGGCTTTTGGGACACTGTACAGTAATACCCCGCTTTACGCGATCCCATTATGCGCGGTTTCACTACAACGCGATTTTAAAATTTCGCGTTAAAATGCCTCAGCGAATTTCACTTAACGCGACTTTTTCCGGAACGTACCCTCGCGTAAAGCGGGGTATTACTATATATGAATGTGATCAAGAGCACTCCACAGTCTCATTTGCTGTGATATTGCAAAAAATATTTAATAAATGAACTTAATCTAACATAAATATAATATAAATGCAAGTATTGAATTTATCAATGAATTTCCGAATATCAAATGCATTATTGATAATGATTAAGTACATTTTTTTCAAATATTCAAAAATGATTAAAGAAACTCTCAGAAAAATATCATCGTTATTTGTGTAGGATTTAAACCCACATCCCGAAAGCTTAGATGGCTGGTGCATTAACAATAATACTAACGAATCACTTGTACTTAGCGAGAATTTTTAACAATCATATCCTATAAATGCAAGTATTTTTCTGAGAGTTTCTTTAATCATTTTTCAATATTTGAAAAATGTACTTAATCATTATCAATCAATTAAAACTGTATAGGCAAAATCGTACTTACTGTGAGACGGTCATCATAAAAATCAATAATATAAATGGATTATTGTTGCACAATATGACTTGAAAATATTAAAAATGTAGGAATGCATTTCCCAATAATTGACACGAATACTTTATTGGTTTTTTTTATGTTGAGTTATAAAACAAATGTCGTTGTACTTTTAACCCAACGCGTTGTTAAAAAAACGATGTCTAAACCAATCCGTAGGGTTCAGAAATAAAATAATTGGACCCAGCACCGATATTATTTGATTACTAGTAATGTAGCCCGTCACAAAATGACGTATTTGATGAACGATGCGTCTTTTGTTTTTTTTGTAAAAGTTCTAAATTTGAAATTCTCGCGGTGAACGACATCTCGCGGCGAAGAAGTGAATCATATAATTAAAGTTTAGCTAAAGCATATTTTAAAGTTTATGAATGAAAATATTATCCTATCGTCTTGAAATTCGGCACATAGCTGCGGAAAAATTTACTTAACTTATGTGCAAAAAATCAGCGTTGTATCTTTTAAGATATTCTATACAGAACGGAAAAACGAAACATACATACAAACAAACACACAATGGCTATTATTATAGTAGATTCTTTTTAATCACCCATATTTGATCAACAAATATATTATTTATTTAGTTTGCGAAAACAATAATATTATTTTGAAACAGGTAGGATCTTACCTGGGTCTTGAAAAAAAAAGGATTCCAAGTATTTATTTTAATAACGTATATGGTTAAAAAATTAAATATTTATAAAATATAATTTATTAGATATTATTAGTGAGTATAAACTCTCTTTCCGTTGTATAAATAGCCTCTGTTATTTTTTAATTAAATTATGCACACAGTATTTTGGATGTACTATAAATATGCAAAAAGCATGGAAACGGCTATGAAAATTTTAATTTAAAATTACTAGAGATATATTTATAACTAACCTTTACTTGAATTTATGTAAAGCTACTTAGACCATATAAAATAGATAATTTATAATCAAATTTTTCAGTCTTATTCTAAAAGGTGTACTGCGATTTTATACGATAACTTTTTTATATGAAATATGTAATGCAATTTTTGCTTTAATTATTACAACGATTCTCGCTTATCAAAAAAATAAAATATCCGCATTTTTACACATACATACAGGTAGGTAATTTATACAAAACATACATTAAAAATATGGCATTTTTCGAGTCTTTTTTTTTGGACAACGTAAGTATTGTAAATACAACATTTTCCTGTTGTATTTACAATACTCCTGAAGAAGTAACTGTAATGTAATGTAACATGTAACTGAAATATGTTATATATAAATTTAACTATAAACAGAAGAACTCTTTCTCGGGCGAGATTCTCACGATCAACAATAACAATGAAATACGCAGATTGATATTTTTAATTACCTGTATGATATTTAGTTCATACTAGTTTCATGTATATAGCTGTGTTTTACTAAAATCTTAACAGCCTCAGTTCAAGTATTGTACAATGAATACAAGGCCGTGTTTGAAGTTCATTAAAATATTTGTCGAGTAAAATTATGACATCTCAGTTAAACGTCTCCCTCCTTGATAATGCTTTGCAGTATAAAAGACAACAATACCAGATGATAAAATATCATTCACTTGTGCTTTGTTCAAGTAATACAATATACTACTTCATTATGAAATTCCAAGTGGTGAGATCTTATATTTATTTATATTCATGTGCTTTGAACTAAAAAGTGTATAGTAAACACAACTTCTTGATTACAAATATATTTATAATTTAAAATATTTTGATTTGCATTATGTATAAATATTTTTTTTTTACTTTTTAAAAATAATACAAATACAACAAAGCATTCTTAGACATTCGGAGTTCAATTCTTAGCAAGTCCTCAAACTGAGTTATATTATTGAATAAAAATCATGATTCAATATCAATCAACGAAATAGATTCATCGTCGGCGACAATTCAAAATCAATTATCGATTTAGGTTCCTGTCTTTTCTTTTGAGGTTGTATTAAACCATGGCAAAAAAAACATCACCTTAAATTTAATTTACCAAAAAGAAAATTTCTGGATTGTTAAAATTAAGTAACCTATAAATTTCTTTTTTTTTTAATGTATATATGTGAATGAAAAGATTAATTTGAAAATGTTATTATTTTGTTTTTTTTCTTTCACCAGATCCTGTGCGTGTTCCTGTGCCTGGCTGTGTGCATGATCATGGCAGCCCCCGCAGACGACACCAACCCCTGGAGCCCTCAGGAGGCCAGCTACAACAACAAGCCCTCAGACGACAGCGAAGGCTTCCTGCTGAAGAAACTGCTCCTCAAAAAACTCCTGCTTGGTTGAAAAACTACTAAATTGTTATTGTGACATTGCGTACTGTATTTATTTTTGATTCTTATTTATGTAATAAAAACCACTTTATTGAACAATATTTTTTTCATTATCTATAAAAAAATACTCAAACATTCCTTGCGCCGAAATACTAAGAACTTTGAGTTTTAATACTGTCCAGTCAATCAATCGTAAATAACACCAAGAAGATGCAAAATCACTCCCGATGATATTTATTATAAAATGTTTTTTTTTTCATTTGTTAATTTATTTACTGTTTCTAAATATAACAATGACTGAGAAAAAAAATACCCCAGAGTCCAAATCTTGTTTGTAGTATGCATTATTCATAAGATATTTCGTCTCTAGGTAACTAAATCAGGAATAACCCAGCAATTACTGTGCAACGATAATATAATTTAAATTTAACGTGAATCATCTGCTAGTTATCGAATACTTATATCGATCACAAACTTGCATAATACTGAACTCTGTAAGTATGGAACCAGAATTTTAATAGTTAAACATAAGAGATCATTGAAACCAGAGTGTCATCGAGCATTAGCCAGGGCTTATGGAGCTGAAATCTCATCTATTTACTAAAAAAATTAGGCTTTTGTTATTAATAGCTTCATGCTTTAGGTGTGCAAACACCTGCATATCTGTTCATATTCCTTCATGACTCACAGCAACGGTATAACATCGGAAATAAAGTGCTAAAATTTAAAATTTCGCATCCACCTGCCCAGGCATTTAAATCTACAAATTGCTTTTAATTAATTACGAATCAAACACAATTTTTTTTCTTAACGTAAAATAAGCCTGAATGAAGTATTTCAGCAACTTCCTTTGGTCCCAAAGTAACCAAATTAAATAAAAACCAACAAAGGCTTTTTAAATTTACTTGAATGTGTATTTAACATATCAAATTTCATGTTTTATTACTTATCTTAGTTCATATTTTTATGATTATCAGAAGCTTTGGTCCTTTTCGTATACTCTGGTTATCACATTCGGGTCAATAACTGTACAACCTACAGTATTTTTTTTATTTTTCCTGTAAGGTAACATTTTAAAGTATTCTATTTATTATAGCTTCCTCTTTCTAATGCTAATTTTTTTTTATGACATGACGCAATTTTTTATTCAATATAAAATGAGTAGATAACAATTAATTTATTTTAAAATTAAACTTTGATCTTGTGATATTTCATTTTATTATTAGGTCGACTACCTTGCTGCGGTATCAGAAAGCAAACTGCATTATGATTCTATCAATATAAAATATCGGAATTTATTTGAAAATGATAAATAGTTATCTCCCACAAATATTTTAATTAAAATCCTTTCGCAATTTGTAGCCAGTGTCCAAAAATATTAATCGAGCAGTATCATTGCTATGAAAAACTCGTACCCAGGGTCGCACATTTGGTCAGTTTTTCTGATTATTTACTGTTTAGTAAAAACCGGTTCTTTTTTTTTAAAGCTGACCAAAAGAGTTACGATTATTCTCAAATAAGATTTTTTAAAAATTTATTTTGAATTCCATAAAAAAGATAAACATTATTTATTTTAAGGTAGAAAGATTTGGATAACGCCTTCGCGGTTTGTAAAAGAAAATACGCTTGATTTTCTGGAGCTCCTACTCTTAAAAAAAATAAAGAGTTATAAACTCTTCGCTCATATTATAAATCCTCGGATGTCTTACGCTCGAAAAATGTATTTCAAAACATCTTCAGAAATTTTTTTCGTGACTCGAAAATCATTTCCTTTGATTTCTCCAAAAGGATGAAAAACAATTTTTTTTTATTTATAAAATTAAATACAAATAATTTCATTTCATTTAATGTGAAAACATAATAACGAGTCAATGACTAAATAGACATTGAGATGTTATTTAATATTTTTGATCATTTTAGTATTTAAAAATAATAATAAATATGCTTTATGTTACGCTTTTGAAATTGTATGTAAATTTTTAATCTTAAGATAAATATTCATTTTGAATTTTGATACTATTATTAATGGCAGAATATGCCATGAAAACCGCTTCTCAGCACTGTGCACAGCCCTTGCTTACCAATGCCAATTGGTTGAAGATCACCGTTAATTGTGTATTTTACACATCGTATCGTGAGATGAAATTTCTTCACCAATATCTCCCACCAGCCAGTTGTTACTGTACCAAGTATAAAAGATAACAATATCCACAATGCAGTATCAGTTAATCAATACTTTGTTATTCGACAAGGAACACAGTCTCTCCTCCAAAATGAAACTCCAGTTGGCAAGTTGATTTTTTATATATTTAGTAAATATTTACAAATCATTAGACGACCAATAATAGTTACAGCACTAATATTGTAATTTATTATACAATTTTCTAAAACAAAAGTTAATTTAAGTATTAATTATTTAAACTATCAAACCAAATTAAGCCCAATTTGACATTCAATTTAATTAAAGATTAATTTCACTTATAATACTTTAAAGAATTTATTACCATATCTATACTAACAATAAAAAATTTATTTGTCGATTCCAACTAAAACTCTTTGTGAACCCATCGCTTAAAAATTAGTATTTTAATGTATCACTTTACATTAACTTTAAACCATTATTTTTTTATAAAATTCAGAACCCCAAATACTATAATTTTTAGTGTAAATGTATTTTAATGTTTTAAATAATATTACTAATATGATTAGGCACATTAGTTTACACATAGAAGATGATTAAAAAAACTCTCAGAAAAATATCATCGTGATTTGTGTGGGATTTGAACCCACATCCCCTGGCTATTTTAAATAATAAGTAAAATACTTGGGTTTCGCCAACTGGTTTCGAAACCGGATGGCGAAACCGGTCACCAATAAAAATCTAAATGTGGAAAAATCACTCAAGTATTTCACTTATCGTTTAAAATATTAAAATGGAATTCCACCAAGTACTCTCTGTCAAAAATATTGAATTTCGGTAAATGTATTTGTCTTCTCTCCCCAGGTCCTGTGCGTGCTCCTGTGCCTGGCCGTGTGCATGATCATGGCAGCCCCCGCAGACGACACCAACCCCTGGAGCCCTCAGGAGACCAGCTACAACAACAAGCCCTCAGACGACAGCGAGGGCTTGTTGCTGAAGAAGCTGCTCCTCAAGAAACTTCTCTTCCTCGGCTGATCGCGATCCGCTCCCCGATATTTACCTATTAAGAGTTATAGAATATTGTTACAACTAAATTATCTTTATACATTTTTATATTATTGAAATATTGTTAATTTTTTTAGAAAATAAAAAAAAACAAATTGTTTCGAATTTAAGCTGTGTATTTTCTTTGCTCGAAATAATTAGTGCGACGACTTGGATGCGTAATTTTTTTCCAACCAGCCCACGTAATAGTATTAACTAATTAATGGTATAATTTTTTTTTTGCGTTTATATGTTAATTATTATTATTGCCATATTTTATAATGTTTATATTATATCATTTCAAATTCTATATTTTTATGTGTTAATGGTTTTCTTAGGCTAAATCGTGTAGTGGGTCATTCACAACGCAATTTTTTTATACGCGCAAAGGTCTGCGTGCTGCTTCTGTCCAATAATATTAATAAACAATTATTTCCTTACAAGGCACTGGCATTTAGAATCCTTTTGCAGCAGGCTGCAGAAAAAATAAATTTGTATTGCATATTTTTTTATGTTTAAAAAATGCCGTAAAACATACAAAAATCAATTTCACCATCTACACTTAAAAACTATTTTTATAACTTTTTAATATAATATACATCAAAGTATTCATAAGAAAATTAAATAACAAATTATAATTTAATCCGTTTATTTGCATTGTTAGTCAGAGGCCAGACCAGTATTTCCCATAGAGATTCCATTGCCAATCGGTTGATTTTCCATGTATAATACATGGAATGTCGGCTTTTGACTCACTGTCATTATTATTTAAAATTAAAATAAATACCAATAAAAATTGAAAATAGTTATTATGTCCTGTAAAATATGTAAATAGACAAATATATAAACATTAAATATATAAATATCTTATAGAGAAGAGGCGTATATTTCAGTTTCCACTTGCAAAAATTTCAACGAAATAAGCTTAATATGTACAAAATTAGTAAAATGTGCTGAAAATTCTGACAAATTCTTGACATTGACGTATTTATTATAAAAATAATTAAATAAACAATACAAATCAAAAAATTTCTCTTTGAAATTGATCGTAGCCATCATAATAGCATTTATTTTACAACTTTTTAATGTTTATCAATACACTATACTGAATTAATACGGCAGATTTTTTTTAATGTAACTGTTTTCATCACATTTTCCGTATCAAAGTAGAAATGACATTATACGGATTTTAAAGCTTTAGGTAATAGAAAATGAACACTATTTATAAAAGTACAACTCAGTTATATTAAAATAATAATAACCCCAATGAGAAACTATTACCGAATTTTACCCGGAGATGAATTTATGAAACTGATTCACTTCCTGGATGGTTTTAATAATGTAATATATATTTTTTATTTGATAAGTTTTTTTTATTCATGAATTTGACTAGTTTTTTTGGTACTTGTCTTTTATCCGACCACCAAAAAACATTGTCCTATTGTTTTGCTTTTTTTGTTGGCAACAGTGTCTATTTTTTGCTTCTTTTGTTGGCAACAATGTCTATTGGCGAGAAAATACGTATTGTTTATTTATTTAATTTAAAGTATTAACCTAACCTAACCTAACCTAACCGTCAAAAATAACCGTTTTTTCATTGTTTGTAAAATATATGATACAAAATTGAAAAAAAACTTTCATTTCTATGACGAGACTCGCTGTTACCAACAAAAGAAGCAAAAAATAGACACTGTTGCCAATAAAAAAAAGCAAAATAATAGGACAATGTTTTTTGGTGGTCGGATAAAAGACAAGTACCGTTTTTTTTGTTGTTTTTGAAAAACATTTGCTTTGAAATATTTTCTATATTCTTAACATGTAATTTTTTTAAGAAAAAAAGCAATTAACTTTGTAACATAATTTTATTTACGAAGTCCAAAATTCATACAAATATAAAAAAATATTACCCTAATTATTTAAAGCAAAAGAAACTGTACGGAAATGTAAGATTTTTTTAATTAATAGAAAATAAAGATAATTATTTTCATACTATAATACAATATTTTGAATTTACAGGCTAACAAAAATACACAAACATATAAAATAGAAAACAAAAGTTTTAACATAATCATTATTTCATACAATAAAAAACTTGTTAATAATAATTTAGCGTGTTAAAAAAATCTGTGTTTCATTTCATTAATGTTTTTTTTTTATAAAAATAACATTTTTTCTTGCCAAAAAATTGAGGGTACCAAAAAATTTTTTTGCTATTGATTTATAAAGAAATTTTATCCAGTATTCATTTTAGTTTCAAATTTCAGTGAAACCAAATTTCAGATATAATCGCAGATTTAGATTTATAAATACAAGTAACTAATTAAAATATATTGTTGATTTTTATTTAATTCTAATACACATACTTAATAATTATAATATATCAGCTTTTAAAGAAATCCCAAAAAACATGATGCGTTGGTGTAATAATCAACGCCCCAAGCCCCCTCCCAAAACCTTCCTTAACAAAGTCAGGATAAAGGGGTTGATGTCAGTGGGTTTGCTGTTGTCTCCGGTGTTCTCATGGGGGCTCCAGGGGTTGGTGTCGTCTGAGGGGGCTGCCATGATCATGCACACGGCCAGACACAGGAACAAGCACAGGACCTGAAGCAAAGAAACGATTACCAACATTTTCATTACAGCCGATTATTTTGCCAAATGAATATTTTAGCAGTGAAGGTGTCTGGCTAGCAACAAATAAAAATATTTAAAGAGTTTGTTATTTGCTGTGTTTTTTTAAACTCAAAATAACGATTTAAACACTGTGAGAAGTTTTACATAATAATTATATTACTATATCAATACTAATCAATAAAATCTAATAAAAGTAATATTTTTAGGATTATTTTGGAATGGCATGAAAAACAAGAATATTACCCTCACATGTTGGCGAAATAGGTGTCACCAAACAAAAACATGCAACAATAACATTAAACAGTATTTGCTAGAACGTTATAATGAAACTGCACCAATTACTTTTTGTAAAAAATATTCAATTGTGCTGAATTCTGTTTTAATCATTTTAAAATCAATATTTCAATATAATGCTGGTTTATCATCGTATTATTTTTCCAAAATTATCTATTTTCATATCCATTAAAAAATCGTAGTATAGTAAAAAAAACATCAATTTTAATTTAAAAAAATTAAATTTAAATAAAATGAAAAAAAAAACAAATTTAACTAAATAAACAAAAGTATTTTTAATAGAACGCAAAGTCAACTCACCAATTTCAGCATGATTTGGATGTAAAGCTTTTCAATGAATAGTGAATCCAAAAACTGATACCAAACTGATTTTTTTTTTCCTTTTATACCTTGTGTTAACAACAGTTTCCTGTATAGAGAGAGAGAGGGTTTTATGAATATTCTAAAGCCTTATATTATAAGATAATCCCGTGTATCATGAATATTTCTTCCATAAAAGAGAGGTCACACACATATTCTTTTTTCCACGTGAAATAACATCCAAATATAATTAAAAAAATTATATTTATACTTCTGTGTTCTTTATATTAATATGACTGACATCATCATTTCTATAAAATAGCAATAATCAAGAATCAAGAAGCTTTCTGCGACATAAATAAGCTGTAAATAATTGTAAGGATTTAGATAAAAATGATTATTTATTATTATGGCTTGGCTAGGTCGTTAAACTTTTATCAATTTATAAAATTGTGTATACTACGTACTGGATTACTTATGTTTGTGTAAAATTAAAAGTAAACGCACTTAAAAGTAAAAGTCATCATAATTGAGAATTTATATAAGTAGGTCGTCACAGTGTTAATTTAATTGTATAAAACACCACATAATGTTTTTTCTGTGTTGAAATATTTTATTTAAACAAAACCCAAAAAATTAAAATATGCAAGTTCGTAGCGGAGAGATATGATGATGTAGATTAGTGCAATTTTTAAAAAAATATATTTATTTGATATAAAATCCTGCCTGTATCAAACCTCTTGCTGACTGAAGAGAAGAAAGTTCACAGCCAGCACTCTAGCAGTGTTGATAAAATCAGAGAATCACCGTGTATACAAAATATTATTTTATAATATATCACACGAGTATTTAAATGCAAAATAAAATTAAAAGACGCATGTTTACAAATGGTGATTTACATTCTAACCAAGGCCTTAATCATCGATGACGACGATGCCTAACCAAATACTGTTCCTCCAACAAACAAGTAAATCAAATGTAAGTTGTTGTTATTAGAAAAATGACTTTTAAAAATGTTATATTGAAAATAAAAGTATATTTTTTTAAGTGTATAATTTTATTATTAATATTTGGAAGTATAAACATCTTATTAATAGTATTTACAATTATAAAATAAAGTCTTATTTTAATCTTTAACAGTAGACAAACAGGAAATCATGATCAACCCCTGAAGAGGAGCTTCTTCAGCAGCAGCTTCTTGAGCTTGAAGATTTCGCTATCGCCTGTGGGATTGCTGTTGTCTACGGTGTTTTCGTGGGGGTTCCAGGGGTTGGTGTCGTCTATGGGGGCTGCCATGACCATGCACACAGCTAGGCACACGAACAAGCACAGGACCTAGAAAAATAAGTAATCTGTTAGTTTACAATTCACTATAATCATATTAATATCCTACAAAAATTCACATATTCATGACCAATAACCTGTTCTGAAGCAATTTTACGAAATAGCTATATTAACATAAAAATGGTAAAATTTAAAAATAATGTAGGTAATTTGATATTAAACTGTTTGTAAATAAAAAGCTTTAGGATCAACATTAATTTAGCAACATCAAAAAAATAATAGTCATAACCCGAATGGGAAATTATTCATGAATTTTGATAAATTTATTAATGTTTTTGAGAAACATCACCATTGAAATCTTTATAACCCATAATATTTATTTTTTACCTATATAAAAAAAATGCTACTAAAAGATTTAATTCACATATTTATGACCAATTTGATTATCCCATTCTTAATTAAAACACTCATAACCTATTCTGGAGTAATTTTACGAAAAAGCTATAAAAACAAAAAATAGTTAAGATGAAAAAATAATGAAGGTAATTGAATATTTAACTATTTATAAAAAAAAACCCATAGCTCCAACATTCTAATAAAAAATATATGTTATTACAAAGTTCACTCACTAGTTGAAATTTCATTTTTAAGAAGGGAGTTGGTTTCTTTGTCAAAGCTTATTCAAGAACTGATACCAGATCTGAGAAACTCCATTCTTTTATACTCATCGGTACTATGTCAATGTTAAATAGTGGGAGAGTCCTCGTCGGTCCAATACAACCCAAATAACTTCAACACACACAATCCAAGAACCTGACCCGCATCATCTGGTCACTTCACCAAAAGCGAGGCCGTATGCAGATTTTATTTTATTTATTTGCATCTAAAACCAATTTTGAATTCTACCTCTCTGACACTTTCATGCTCTCGTTATTGACAATATGTAATAAAATAATATATATCTACTGTATATGTGGTATAAAAACATGAGATTTTACTGATAAACTATTAACCTCATTGAATTCACGACTTTGCTTATACAAAAATAAAAAAAGAGCTTTAATTAAAAATCATTGGTGCAAATCGACAAGCGCCTATTGTTTCAGTGTACCACATCTGATCTAGCGAATAGTATTGTTGTAAAATAATATCAACAAATGTAGCATACTTATTAAAAGTACACTTTGTTATTTATAATATTACGATCGTATAAGGCAGGGGTGGCCAACAAGTCGATCGCAAAACCAATTCTGGTCAATCACTCGCGATGTCCTAACTATGAAACCGATTAGACTACATGATGCATACAGCACTAATATATAATCTATTAATTATTGTTTTGGATCTACACATATGTGAATACTTAAAGTTTGTTTTTCAGGTAGAGGCATATGTTTGAGAATGATTTTGTTTATCTACCCATAGTTTGTTAGAGTGCAGCTTGTACTGAAACACGGTGTATAGACATAATATATATTTCAAACCTCCTTTCCCTCACTTATACTACGCATATGACAACAAGTCGATAGCCACACTTTTTTAAGATAAAAAGTAGATCATAAGATCACCAAAGTTGGCGACCCCTGAAATTTATTTCATATATTCGTATTCATTATATTAGCACATTTTTCTGTACTTTTAATTATTAATACTGTCTTTGTGTTGATTTTTTTTTTATTTTTCTCGCGTACGTTAGTAATCTATAGTTAAATGCCGATTTTAAATATATAACAATTTAAATGAACTGGATGCCACATTGTTGAAATATGATAACCGAAACACTCTCGGTCCACATTCATTACATATTTTTCTTGGCAAGGGAAACATGAAAAGTTTATTTGTTTTATTTCCTATGGTAGTTACAAATGCTCGCTAATAGTTGACTAATTATGTTAAAATACAAACTAGAAATTTTTTATCAATACGCTTGCAAAAGAATATTTATCATAAGATCATTATCATAAATATTATTATTCACAATAAAAATGAAGATGAAACCTTTCTGAATAATTAAAATCTTTTAAAAACTAAAAGTTTTTTCATGCCTGTATTAGCAGTAAATTAATTTTAACTCTGTAAATAAATGTTGAATACTTATCATTTTATCTATTTAAGTATAAACTGTTTGTAATAGCTTCCACAGTTGAGTCCTTCTATTTAAAGTACTCCATACTCTTAACATATAATATAACGTAAGGCAAAAGCCTTCATAACCTTTTTAAATCCTGGTCAAGGGTAAAGTTTACACCAAATGATTTGCTAACCCATTATGTTTTACCTTATATAAATAAAGTTTCTTATAAATTTAAGGATAACCGTAAGCTCAAAATTAATTAACAGGTGGTTTGGTGATACTAAAACTGAAAAACTGAATAACTAACTAATCGTTGTATGTATTTAAAACTGTAATTTATAAAATAGTACGGATAGTGATAATTCGATTTTTTTAATGAATCCTATTGCCTGTTTGATGTAGTTCATGTGTGAGCAAATTGAAGAGTTAATAAATATATTGAATTAATCAAGTTATACATATGTTGGTTGTATTCATTAAAAAAAATTGTTCATTTGTGATTACAAAAATAAAATATAATAGTTTAAATTTGTTTATTATAAATATTTGGACGTAATTGTAATTCTTACAATAATAATAGAAAGTCTTATTTTAAGCTTCAACAGCAGATGCACTGGAAGTCATAATCAACCCCTGAAGAGAAGCTTCTTCAGCAGCTTCAGCTTGAGCCTGAGGGTTTGGCTATCGTCTGAGGGGTTGGTGTTGTCTCCGGTGTTCTCATGGGGGCTCCAGGGGTTGGTGTCATCTATGGGGGCTGCCATGACCATGAACACAGCCAGGCACACGAACACGCACAGCACCTGAAGCAAAAGATGAAATCAAATACATTAAATTATTATGGTTATTCACTCAAACTTGTTTGGTTAAAAAGATTTTTTCTGTACAAGAAAATAAATTGTCAAAATAATATTTTTGTATAAAATGATGCATAGAAAAATAGTTTGATTTATCGAGCATAATAAACAAATGGAAGCAAACCAATTAAAACTCTATTTAGGAATAGTAGCAAATAAAAAATGTGAAATTGTTATTTTGTATAACTGTATGTTAAAAAGAATACTCACTAATTGAAACTTCATTTTTGTTTGGAGGATGTGTTGCTCTGTCAAAGAATAGAGAACTCAAGAACTGATACATACTCGAATCCATTTTTGTCTTTTATACTCAGCGTCTGCAGAGTTGTCGTCAAGAGGTGGGAGATACTATTAAATAATTATTTCAGATAATTGTTGCAATCCTTAAATAAATTAAATTAAATACGAAGGAGCCGAGCTTTATTATGACAGTTCTTATCTGCATACGATATCATCCAATGGTGAGGTCGTATGGAGATGTTATTTTATTTGCATTTCATATTATCTTAGCTTCTACGTGACCATTCTTGGCATTGCTATGTCTTTGTTATAACTAAATAATTAATAATTAATTGACACAATATTGATTTATGCAATCATGCTGATTCGCTAAAAATAAAATTAGGATTCACATTTTTCAGATATTGTATTTTTGTATCAGGCTTTAAAACAAGTTTTGTTGTCATCACCTTGCAGCCCAAAAGTATCTGCGCATAACAAAAAAAAATAAAACAATGGAGCGGAAAGATACTCCAAAATGTAATAAACAATATAAAATAAATATTTTACAAGCAATCAACATGTAAAAATATCACTTTTTATTACAAAATTAAGTATATTTTAATATTTTGACTGTGGACTGGTTTAGTTGTTTAAAATATATTGAGGTTCTCATTTTCATACATTCGTGCATTGTTTTATTCTCAAAAAAATTAATATAGTAGTAAAGTCAATGGAGTGTTTGCTCGTTTGTTTGTTTATGTGAGCGAAAGACACCCCACCTCATATAATCAAAAACTTAAGTAATGAATATGAGTAAAAGCAGTCAACTGTAATTTACCCATTCGCTTACAGAAAATTTATATAAAAACCTGTCTCAGAAAAGATTTTTCTATTCTTGGATCTAATTTAATATTTTTTCAACCTTATAAGTAAGTAAGCAAACCAATGAACGAACAGATTATCTAAAATCTACACTATAAAAAATATAGTATATATTACTGGCATTTGCAGCAAAAAAAAACATATTGACGAAAAGTCTAAAGTCTCTAATTAATTTAAAATAAAAAGCTTTGTAAACTCTCGCTACGATGTTTAATTTACTATCTTTATATATGGTTAGCAAGCTTTATGGAGTATTTTTTTGAAAATATAATATTTTTACATGGCAGTAGATTTAGCATAATCCTCATGAACATTCATGAGGATAAAATTTACTTTTCATTCGTGTATTGGGAAATTTTTCTGGCAGCTCCCCACTAGAAGGCAGTGGCTTTGAAGACGAGGCGTATAAAAGCTAACAACGGACTTAGTCCTGTATCAGTTCTTGAATTTTCTATTCATTGACAGAGCAAAATATCTACTGCATAAAAATGAAATTTCAATTAGTGAGTATCTCTTTTAGCAGTTTATTGAACAAATACAAAAAAAAAAAACAATTTGATAGTAAAAGTTTAATCAAGTCTTAAAATCATACTACTGATAATAAAAAAAAATTGTTATACTATTATTTGTATCTTGTTGTTAACAAAGCTTTTATAAAGCTATTTCTATTTAGTGGCTATTATAAATACAATAATTATTTATTCCTTCAGGTGCTGTGCATGTTCGTGTGCCTGGCTGTGTTCATGGTCATGGCAGTCCCCAAAGACGACACTAACCCCTGGAGCCCCCATGAGAACACCGGAGACAACACCAACCCCTCAGACGATAGCCAAATCCTCAGGCTCAAGCTGAAGCTGCTGAAGAAGCTCCTCTTCAGGGGTTGATTATGACTTCCAGTGTATCTGCTGTTGAAGATTAAAATAAGACTTTCTATTGTTATTGTAAGAATTACATTTACGTCCAAATATTTATAATAAACATATACACCAAAAACATACCATTATATTTTATTTTTGATACCACAAACGTACAATTTTTTTTTCTAAATACAACTCACATCTGGATAACTTGATTATTACAATATATTTAATTACTCTTCATTTTGCTTATGAACGTCGTCAAATAAGCAGCTGGATTCAATTAGAAATATAAAATATATACTTATACATGTAACAATAAATATATTTGATATTTACAATGTTAGATAAGATTTCAATAAGAGATATGAGTTATACTTCATCTTCTTTCTATTATATTTTTTATAGAATACTATTATAATTAAGGATGCATTATTTGACCTCCAATATATTTATTTTTATCCTTTTTGAACTATCGTATAAAATTCAATTATCTTAAGCTTTAGCCGTACTATAAAGAGTTATTTGTTAATCCAGGTTTACTTAAGCCACCGTAGCTTTGTCATACTTCGGTTTTAATATATAGTTTTATGGCTGTTTAGTACATAACGAGTTCACAAAGAAAAAAAATATTGTTACAAGTAATTCAAAGATATTTTTTTTTAATTTCACAACTATTTCTAAATAATTGTTTTTTAATAACTTACTTATAAGGTAGAAACACGATTTTCTGGCCCTGGACAGTTCAATATGATTGTTAATCATTATTATCTATTATAAGAGCCATTCGCGTAAAATTAAATATTTCATATCAATCAAATATCCTTTGTTGAAGTGAAACTTACTTTGCCGCGTTAGAGCAAAACTATTAAACATATAATGTGAGATTATAACAAGTTCTAAAGAGGTTGTTATTGTTGTGCTATTTTTTTTTCTGAAAATAATGGCTTACTGAGTAAAGATTTTAAAATTAAAATCCACTTATACATGTTTTTATTTACAAAAATTTATTCACTCGCATTTTTGATAATTAAAGCCCATTTTTCTAAAAAAATAGGCTTTACTGTATTTACGAATGTGAAAAATATTATGTTGTGCTGTTGTATATATTTAATTAAATGGTTTATATCAACTAATCATAAGTTTAAAAAATGACGCCGTAGTCTCGTCCCATAGTCTTTTATTTTACGATTTTATTAATCTATACCCTTGGGAAAAAATATTTATGCAATTAGTTTATAATGCGATCGACGGACAAACGTGTTTACATAATATGGCAGGTAAATAAAAAAAATTGGTAAATAAAAATGCATTCGGCACATTAAATAATCGTAAAAATTTTCTTTAAATTACCATGGTCATTGACTCAGGCAATTTAAATAATAACATTCAATAAAAAAAGTATTTGTGAATAAATTTAAAATTGAATAGTAAAATGTCTAATTTTAGATATACTAATTTTTAAATGAACTGAAAAAAAGCTTATTTGTTTAGGTTAAATTATCATGAGTACAATCACTCTTAATGATCTTGTTTTTACAAATGTATTTCTCAGCGACATGAACCTTCCTGCTTTATATACAAAGCCTTGGAGACTGAGAAATTTCTGCTAAGTTGTCGATTAAAAGCAACGTAATCATTGTTCATATTCATGATTATCACCGATGTTGTATTTATCTATAGTTAATTACCTCAACCGAGAACGATTATGGGAAGGCTTACCATGAATATTATCGAAAGTGGATCAAACAAGAAAAAAAATTAATCATATTTTTTTAAATAAATTATTCGGCGCGCCGAAAAGTCTGGCTTGCCTTGTTAGAATATAACACAATATGCTTTCCGTACAGTTTTTTTTTATTATTGAAATGCGTAATCAATTTAGTTTTCTTATACGGTTTACCTCAATGTACGTTACTAATACTAACCAACAATAGAAAATATAAAATATATATAATAAGAATAATAATTTGTTCTCTGTGATAATATTTCAGGATCTGTCTCTAGCAATACGTGATTTGTTATTATTTTTAATTTATCAATATATTTTGTTTTCCGGATAATCGTGTATGGACTCGTCACTAAAGTTACGACACGCCACTTTTTAGATACAAAAGTATATCAAAAACTTAATAAGTTCATACTTTTGGGATTCTTTTGATCGACTTATAATCGGTTCTGGGCAGAACTCTCGGTGCCTTCGCATCAATACTGGCGACCTTCAGCACGGCGTCCAAGGTCAACCTACGAAGTTCATCATTACCGCAATGGTATTGCAAGAGCGCACCTCAGCATCCTTGCGACATCTTGGCTCAAGACCTCCCACTGACCGGTCATTTTTTTCCCACTATAAAAGATAACTGATCACTGAATGCAGGTATCAGTTCTCTGTGCTTTGATAAAGTAATACAATCCACGATCCATCATGAAATTCCAGTTGGTGAGTAAAATTTAAAAAAATAATTTAAGAAAATAAAATCAAAATAACCGCTACCGAAAAATAAAATAATATAATAGGCAGGTTTAAAAAAAAATCCAACCTAGAAATTATATCTTATTTTTATTATAATTTGGTTTTAATACCATTTTAACGATGCTATTTTAATATCCTATAATTTAAATAAAATAAGTTTTCATTTCAAAGTCGATATATTTCAAAACCTTTGAGTTATAATTTTACATAATATCATGCATTTTATATTAATTTTATCTGATATTTATTAAATATATATCTGCAATCATATTAGGTTTTAAAAGATGTTTTATAGGTTTAGGTCAAATAACCAACATAATTAATTTAAATACCATTTATAAATTATCATAATACTCCCATATAATCCCAAAATGATACAATAATTAAGACGATTTAATTTCAAAATATAAAATGATTAAATTAATTTTTTCTTCACTTTATGTATAAATTACTAAGAGTAATTTTGTTGCTTATCCGTGTATGTAAACTGATTATAAAAATAAAAACATCTATATTATTTATTGCGTAGATGAATAACCCAGTTATTTCTTTGTATTTTTTTAATACAAAGACATTATTTCCAATTGATTTAAGTTTTAAATATTTTGAGGATCAAATATACGGTATTTATCTGACTAGGCCAAGATCAAACGTCGTGTCCATAACCAGCGACCTATTACGTGTTTTTAGCATTTTGCATTTACATAATTTGCAAAGGATCCTTGATACGGGTAAAATTTTGCAATCACATAAAATTCTTTCACGATGTGTCTTTATTTTATATTTATATTGTTTTGTTTGTTACCAGGTCCTGTGCGTGTTCCTGTGCCTGGTCGTGTGCATGATCATGGCAGCCCCCGCAGACGACACCAACCCCTGGAGCCCTCAGGAGACCAGCTACAACAACAAGCCCTCAGACGACAGCGAGGGCTTGTTGCTGAAGAAGCTGCTCCTCAAGAAACTTCTCTTCCTCGGCTGATCGCGATCCGCTCCCCGATATTTACCTATTAAGAGTTATAGAATATTGTTACAACCAAATTATCTTTATACATTTTTATATTATTGAAATATTGTTAATTTTTTTAGAAAATAATAAAAAACAAATTGTTATCAAGTAAAGCTGTGTATTTTCTGGTATAATTTTTACTGGCGTTTACTTGTTTATTATCATATTTTTTTGGTAAAATTCTTTAAGTAAAAATCTTTATATCTATTAAATAATTTCAATTTCTTTATTTTTGTCTTTTCGTGGTCTTCTTAGGGTAAATTGAGTAGTGGGTCCTTCTACTCGAAAGAAAAGTTTGCGTACTGCTAATGCCCAATGATATTACTATACAATCCTTTCCTTACAAAGCTCTGGCATAGAAACATAAGATTCTTATTGCATTATTTTTTTAAGTTAATAAAAACCTACTTATCAAAAATGCCGTAAAACATACAAAAATAAAAAAATATGAAAATCTATAAATATAAGCATTACCTTTTTTTAATCTTAAATGTAATCAGCATTTGAAACGACATACATTTTTAGTGACATGTGATATATAAATATGCACATCAAAAACATGAATAATAATTAAACTCTTTAAAGATAAATGACTAAATATAGAGGAAGCATCAACAAGAAAACCGAAGAGTAAAAGAAGCAGCCCCGTAAATATAAGCAGCAACGCACAACGTGGGAAGTCGGCTATTAATTGTAAATAATCAATTTTGATTACGACATAAATAATGTTTAATACCAATCAATAAATTAATAAATAAAATTTAGTATAACATCGAATTGTAACTACGTTATAAATGACTTAAAACATTTTTTTTATGTGTTATGGAAATAACGCCAATGGCAGCCGTGAGAGTTGAAAGTCTCATAATGTACTTAAGAAAATCAAAAACCTAATGTTTTTATTCATTCAGAATGTAATTTTTCAGTTGTCCTTGGGGTTACTTTTCATTTTTAAAAAATGCGACAGACAATAGCCATGTAAGTTTACGAATTAATTTGATGACTCGATGATCTCGACTTACGAATATATATTGTAAATTTATTTTGGAAATTAAATTTAATAGTTAGTAATAAATTAGCGTAGATGAAAAGCGTCTAACAAAGGCCAAGCACTTGCGCCACTTCGAGCGACAGTGGCTTGGATGCTGAGGTGTGCACCCTGAAGTGGGCTGCCGAGGTCCATCGTCTCCAACGATGTCCACCAAAATCCTGACAGCCGTGAAGTCACTCCTCCTTCCACCCGCCGCCAAAAGAACGACTATATGCTGGCTTCTCGAGTTGCAGCATCAGTTCTTTGTTTTGTCAACAAGCAAAATCTTATCTCTTCCACAAAAATGAAATTCCAAGTGGTGAGTTCGGTTGGTCTTTAATTTTGTTGCGATTTTTTTCTTCTTCATTGGGTGCCTCTCCTCACAGGAGGTTGGTGACCATCCTCACTGAAAATATATCTGCCTGTTCATGGTTTTCTTATGGAGAATAGTGTAGTGGGTCCCTGGGTCCTTCTACACTGTGATATAACAATCTATTTTTTTTTCTCTCTTCTATATTCAATATATTATATTTTAATACATATCAGATATTTCATAATAAAATTGTCAATTTGTAAAATTACAATATAAACAAATATACAATGAAAAGTGAATCTAAACATTTAACAACTTTTATCATTTATTTTTTTTATTTCCAACATTGCTACTTCAGTTTTTATGTGATAATTTAATTTAAATCTGATGTACGATGATCTTGCCAATCAACTTGCTATTTTTTTTTTTAATATTTACTTAAAATTTAAAAACCGCCAGGATAACAAAAACAGCATAAAATCATTTTGATTATTTCATTACCAACAAATTAACAAATGTTAGAAAACTAACGAGAGTAGCGGGATTTTAAATTATTTATATTAAATTTTAATCAATTCTACATATTGGTAATTAAGATTGAATAAGTATTAGATGGCTAATAAAAATTTACTCTTTTTGAGGGTCAAAAAATCGTTAGCAATTTTCATCTCACTAGGTCAAGAACTAAATATATACGAAATACTCAACTGGTCTGGTACAAGATTTTGGTGTTTTGATTAACATAACCTGCCAAGAATGGCAGATGCGAAGATTTTCGCAAAAACCAATATACCAGGAAGACTTCTTTGTAAATGTCTATTCGCAACGTTGTATACATTTATTATTTATTTACCACCAGGTCCTGTGCATGTTCCTGAGCCTGGCCGTATGCATGATCATGGCAGCCCCCGTGGACGACACAAACCCCTGGAGCGCCCACAACAGCAATCCCTCAGGTGATAGCGAATTCATCCAGCTCAAGCTGAAGCTGCTTAATAAGCTCTTCTCCATGGGTTGATCACGACTCCCGTTTATCTGTTTATTTATTGTGTCTCCATGTTATCATATTTATTTCTGTCCAACTTCTTTAGTAAGGCTTATAGAACTCCTGAAAGTGAGCAGCTGTAGATTGTTGTATTTACTTATTCAGATCTAAAACATTTTCAAAGGTCATTAAACTCTTGAATCAGCAAAACGACATTTTCAGGAAAATGTTTAAAAAATACAAACATTAATATTATGGACCTGTATTTCTGTATACACTGATAGGGATACACAGGTTTAAAGATAAAACAAAAAAATATGTAACAATAAAATTAAGAGCTAGAATAAATGTTGGATTAAGAAGAATATATTTTTTAAAGTAATATAATATTATTTTAATAGAAAATATACAATAAACTACACAAAATAAATATAATAATGATTTAATTAGTTTTATACATAATATTGTTTAAAATAAATATTGTTTACCATACTTTTCTTTTATAACTCATTTTAATATTGTGAAACGTATAAAGCACTTCTCGTGCACATCAATTGGGAGGCTCATATTTATTTTTTTATTAACGTAGCTCAATATTTTCACATGGTATGTTTAAAGGATCGTTTCACACAGATGTAATGCTCACATTACTTCTCGTGTTTAACATATCCGGTGAATAACACAAGTTAAAACTCAAAATATGATACAAAAGTTTTCATTGTGATATGAAACTGTGGTATGTTAAATGTCATCCATTTTAATGGAAGTAGGTTTTTCTTTTCCTTTTACTGTAATTGTAGTCGTTTTGAAAGTACACCAATTGAACTATGGAGAAATATAATTAATATCAACTATTTATTTAAAAAAATTATTAATACTATTTATCTTAGGAAAGATGGTAAAAAAAACAGAGTAAATAATTTACCAATCAATTCAAACACATTTGAAAATATTTAAAAAAATCTACTTTACCACACAGTATGCAAGATAAAACAGCCTCGTAGTCTACCGGTGAATCGGGTTTATATCCAGGTGGAGCAAAGTTTTTCAATTCTAAAAAAATTGGTTAGGTTTTCAAACAGCTTTTCTGTGGTTTTCTCTTAGAACAAGGCATGGAAAAAATTGGATACAACCATAATTCTGCCTAACCGCTTCCTCACTTGTCTTTTTTCCACTTGCGGCTTCCGATTCTAAATGAATAGTCAGATTACTTAAATTTGAATGTCTCAGATTTCTAATGGCCAAATTTCACAGCTTTTCTATATCTGTACTCTCTAAGTTAGTTAGCATCAATAAAAAACGAAAAACGATTAGATAAAATATGGGAGAAATTTAGACTCACTCAGGTCAGGCCAGAAAATCAGAGATTAGTGAATCCAGATTCTTCCAACCCACATATAAAGTTACTCTGAACCTTATGATATTATAATTGTTAACAAAAGGTGTTGTACAGTTTCTTTCTAAGAATAAAAATGTATGCCTTCTTGACATGCTATTTCAATTTTATTAAACATATTTATAATTTGGACTAAGGCAATTCTGGTAAATTGAAGTGCTATACATTTTGTTATATAAAACTATAATATTGACAAAACAAATATACAATCAGTTCATGAATCTTGCCAATTGCAGAATATTTGTAGGAAAACACCCTAAATGTAAGAAGTCACCATTTATAAATCTCTTGACTTGAAATTACAATAGTTTGCTAAAGAGAATGTGATAGGTGTATGCAAATATTTTAGAAGTGATCTTTCTATACTAACAATTAAGTAGTATCACAGCTAAAGATTATTTGCAAGGCAATCATAGAACTTAAAAATGTTATAATGAAAAACTAAATTTCACACAAATAATAATATATAAGTGGAATACAATCACACTCTAATATAACTCCATCTCAGGCTATAAACTGATACCCTAATCTGAAAATATGTAAATCTAGACATCATAATTTTTGCACTTTGTGTTTATTATAAGGCTATTTATTAAGTATAATTTTAAAAAAACTTTTCTAATAAACGAATTTATAACAAAAGAAAAAAGTCATTATCAAGATACATGATACAATTCAACAATACACTGAGTTTTAGTATTGTTGAATCATATAATTCTTGGCCCACGTATTTTGAAAATGTCTTAATTGAAGTCAAACACAGTATTGAAATGTAGAATTCAAGACTTGATGATACCTAGTTTTCTTTGAAGGTAGGGTTATGCAAACAGAAGATCACATACTCCTTTGTGCCCGTCAAATAAAATTCTGAAAACTTAGTAAGTCAGCCACAACCACAATTGATCCTATTCGCTCAACTGCCTATACATCGATTGCAACTCCTAGCTTATGATGAGTAAGGTAGGTAAAAGAGTTCTATTTTGATATGAGGATGGATGTCTCTCGTTCATGGAGTTCACATAAAAAAACAATATAAGCATCGAAACGTTACAAGTCTGGGGCTCAGTTTTTGAAAGACCAATCAATGAAAAAAATATCAACTTATTAAATATATCAGACAAAGTACACAAAGCACTATTTATTTCTTCGTTTTTATTAAAATTTTTACCTAGATCACGCATATCTCTAACTTGTACAACTTCAACATTTTTGATGATTGAAATACTATTATATTAGTTGACCTGTCTTTCAGAACCAGAGTATAGAAAATATGAATCATGAAATGACTGGCTAAACTTACATGGCATGACAAATATACATTAAACCATAGTTTATACATGTATACTTAAGGATTATTTTATTGCACTTATGGTTCAATATTATTAATTGGAGGGAGTTACAAAGTACCTAGAAAGTTACTTTACTGTGACTAATAATAGAACCTTATTAGTATCTAATATTGATATCAATGGCTAAATATGTTAGTCACAATTTCCATAGTCCATTATATTAAGTGTTAGTTGACAGTATGTCATAATTTCTACAGTACATTTGTGAAATCAATATAGAAGACTCCTGGCAGTTTAAGAAAGTATTGCACAACATATAAAAATTCACTAAATTACTCTAAAACTACTATTTACTGATATATTAATAATATACGTAACACATGGAAATAGGAAAACAAGGTGAAGAATAAAATGAGTCAACACAGTCTGAGTGAAAATACTTGAACACCAAATATTTGAGCACCATCATATCGAGTAAAACTAACTGGAAAAATAAGCGTACAATATAATTTTATTTATATAAAATGAGAGTTAAAAAAACGATATCCACTATAAATAATAATTTTATACAAATATATTAATTAGATGTGTGCAATAATTAAAAATTTGCTTTATTATAATCGATATAATATTTTATTAATGGTTCCTCAAACACAACATTATTGTACAAAGATGTAACATCACCATGATTGCTGTCAACAAATAATTGGAATAATATCCATACAAGCAGAATATTAATTATATACATAATACCTAATAAATAACAATCAAACACATATAATAAATATGCGCATCGATCACTGAAATATACCTTCATTTCTTTTAAAATTAGATTAGATTTATTACAATTACACCGACATATAGAATATATACATCTTTCATATCATAAAAATCTCTTTTAGTCGGGTTAAATATTCAGGTAATGTGTCAGGTGCAGAGTTCAGTCGACTTGATTGACGATGAGAGTGGAGGCAGGCGAGTGGGCCAGCGGCAGCTGCAGAGAGTCACGGGGCCCGCCAGGGGTGCAACACACGCGCAGCATTGAGCCTAGCGAAAAAGTCCCTGGGCGCGTGCAAGCTGCTTGGAGCTCTACGCAACCGCTGCCAAGCCCTGCCAGGCACAGCTGCGCCCCGCCGGCTTCATCTCCTCCTACTCCAACCCACCCCATTCCTGGAGACTTGTTGTTAGGACTAAAACAGAAACCATTTCCAGTTTTCATTTAAAGCAAACAGATTCAATAATAGAAATGAACTTTGTAAAATAACATTTTAATACTGAATAAAACTGTCTTAATTGCCACCTTACTTATTTTACAGAAGAGATTTTTGAAATGATTCACTAGAGATAAATGTTTAACTGTGCAAGAGCAAAAGACATTATTTTAAATTCAACATGCAATACACAATTTTATCTTTATAAAAACATTAACAAAATTTAAATAATAGTTATTAAATTTATACAGTATTTCGAAGAACGATACTGATTTTCTCATTAAATTAAAAGAGATAAATACTTTTCTGCTTTAATACATAATATATATTAATAATGATTATACCTTTTGAGACTAGTGTTAATTACAGCAACCAATTCCTTCGTCGAACAATTGACTAAGTGTACTTTGACTGGAACAATGCAAACAAACTGCTTTCTAAAGTCATGCATCACTTCGAGCTGGTGCTCCAGCGTGAAGGTCAAAAACCTGTCCGTTTCCAGAGAGTTTTGTTTACCGAGGCCACCTCCCACACCAGGCGGGGCTTCACTACCAAACAGCTTAACGGGCAATACTTCCATACTCCTTAGCACCTCTGTGCCGGCGAGACTAGATACTTTGGTATTCAACTTGTCCAAGTTCAAGTAATGCTGACCAACAGCTATTCTTCTGAATCCACCATTCTCGGTTATGTCGGCTTTCCATCTTACCACCACAGTGGAATTGATGGACTGGTTATCTAAGGCGTTTTTGTCATCTAAATTATTTACTACATCGCTTGACAGTTCATTTTCATTAAAAGTGGATGCGTAGTCTGTAACGAAGCTGCAATACGGTACTTCTCTAATGGATATAGTATTTAAATTATCGTTTACATCTAATTTAATATCGGAAGTATGTAGTTCATCTTTCTTGATTTGCGAAGAACATCTTCTGGCACGGAGAATCATGTGGATGGTTTCTTGACTGCCGAGCATCTTGACATCTTGATGAATAGGTACAAACTCATCTAGCTTCCAATTCTGGCTCAACATAGACACTTGCTGAACTTCCATAGATGTAAGGATACCATGATGGACTTGGTTTGCATTCTTCACTTCAATTGCCATGTTGAGAGCTTCTTCATATTTAGATTTATCTTTACCGGGCCTCAGTGTTCGCTTTGCTATTGTTGAGACTTGAACAGAATCCTAAAAGAATATAAATAAATAAACAGTTTTTATTTTTTGAAAAAAACTACTTCAAACATACAATTATAATACTATAAATGTATCAATAAATTAATTTTTGTTGTCATTTCTTTTGAATAGAATCATAAGAACAAATAGCAAATAAATAAACAGAACAATCAGAAAATCAGGACAGATCCTGCATTTATGTAGTCTGTGGACGTAATCACCGTAGGGTTTTATTGTGCATAAAATGCATATTAAATTACCTGCACATTTATGTTCCACGAATGCCTTAAGAGTCTATGCTTGGGAAGAGCATCTTGACTATTCTCGTAATAAAACAGAGCATGCAATAAATGACTGCCTGTGGTGGATGGCGCTTGAAGCCATATCACTGCAGTGTACACCTGGCCTGCACCGAGTGTGTCCAGAACCTTCACGCAATGCCGATGTCTGATTCTCTTTTCATTATCCAAGCGAAGCTGCCGTTCATCTGCATAGACAATTATCAACATTATTATCAGCAAGGAATTTAAAACAATTCGTTCAGGTCTCTGCAAATAGAAAAAAAAAAGATTACCTTGAACTAAAGGCAGCTCTAGATATCTCGATTCTAATAACGGAGTAAAAGGATTACTATTCTCTGCTGACAGAGAAACATATTGTGGGTGAGAAGTAGCCATATACAGAGACTTTAATGGAACCCGACCAACATTGAGGAATTCCACGTTTATTCTCTGTATTTCCCCACACAAAAGTTGTGAACTGACATCTGTAAAGGTCACCTGAGAAAAAATACAAATTATTAAAGTAAAAAGTAAAAATAAATTTAATAAGTTTGGTGTGTATAAAAACATTGTAACATAAAAAAATTAAAAGCATATATTTTTTCACTTGCATCTCAATTTACAACCGATTTGCACCAAATAAACCAATAGATTGAACCAAATACTCAAATCTTAAGAGCATAGGAGTGTGAAAAGAATCAACAGCCAGTATGTTATAAAAGATATCAAAACCAAATATAATTTGAAGTACCTACCTGCAAACAAGGTGCAGGGGCGACAACCATGATGTCCAATCGTTTATCAACCCCATACTGAGACTCGCCGGCTATTTCTTTAACATTTTTTAACTTCGGGCCACGAATCTCGAAAATTTGCTTTCCCAATATTGATACACCACCATTGGAAGGAATGTCTTCACCAGGCGGTATGGGATTACATAATCTGAAAATAAATGAAGACATGTGATTGTGGTTGTACTATACTTGACATGTCTATAAAAATGAGCTATCAATCAATATACATGATAGATAAGAGTTTTTTTGAAAACCTTCAAAATTAATGATGTGTAACAAAAATACCACAATTGACTACCTCATGATCTAGTGATTAGCACAGTCGTTGCAAATAATGAAGCCTTGAATTCAATTGTCTAGGTGATAAATTTTTTCAAGGTTCAAAGGGAAAAAAAACTCCTCACGAGAAAAGCCTTTCTTAAGTTTTTCTGTGATTTCCTTGTAAACGAATAGAGGAAATTTGACAAGTCGGAAGCTTCCAGACACTTTCTCACCGGTCCAACTATCGCTTGTACACCTCAACTATGTCGATCTTTCGACATAGTCCATCTTTATCACAAAAAATGTGAGGAACTATTTTGATTAGTAGTAATCAGTTTGGATTCATTCCATAATGTCAGTGTGTATACAATATACACAGAACTAAATGAATTTACAATATGCAAATAAGAGGTTAAAAAAGAATAAAATAATCTCACTTGTAAGCCACGCCCACCAGCCGCAACTCTCCCGGATGCAAAGGAGTGACGGTGAGGGTCACTTCGGTAACACGATCAATTGGCATGATCAGGATAGGTACTTTTTGGGTGATCACAATTGACTTATCGTACTCCCGGGATGCCGAGATACAACTTTCGTTGGAAAAGACACCCTCCTCACTGTCAACCTTTGTAGTCGGAGACGGCTGAGATTTAAACTGCCACAATAACTGAACATCAGTAATTGTGATGTCTATTTGAAGAGGATTTTGCAGTTGGACCATAACTTGAATAGGTTCTAAAGAAAAATACAAGAATGAACAAAAAAATTAATCTCATTTTGTAAAACGAATTTCATAATAAAATAAAAAATTGACTAAGTATTACGATTTTCTTTTGATGGAGAAAGATCTTTACTATTGGATCCATTTTTATAAGCTCAAAAAACAAATCAAAGTAATATATAAATGTGATGGATAAACACAATTATTACGCTGAAATCAATAAAAGAAGTAGAATACAATCACAGCATACCTCCTTGTGGGGCAACTGGATTAGTGGAATTATCGGAAGTAGCACAGAAGAGAGAGAGAGATGGTTTGAACACAAGGGGCGGTACCCCTCGGGCTCTATGCAGCAGCCACTGTTCCAGCAGGGGCCATGCAGGAGATGGGGGCATAGACGGCCCGGGAGAGGAGGCTGCAGGAGGACCGCCCACAAGTACGGCCGTGGCACTACCAATCAACACAGGCACTGGCAGCACAGGCAGGCATGCTAGACGTTCCGGCTCATTTACTGTCCATTGCTGAAATTTGGATTTAGAATATCAGATTAAGAGCTTAATCTATAAATTTCAAAGTTTAAAAAATAAGATAAAAAGATGACTTACCTGATGAATGTGGAGGTATTCTCGAAGAAAGGCAGCCTGCTGAGCAGGAGGTTGCAGAGACTGTGGGGCCAACAGGCAAGCAAGAGCGGAGGCAGAGGCGCCCCAAGCACGCACTTGGCCTGCCAGCCGCCCCACTGCGAATTCAATATGGTCTGTGGCCAATCGCCACCCTCCTCCACGATATACCTTCAGAGTTTAATTGATCATTATAATAATCATGTATTTGTGAAACTACCACATTCAAAATAGCAATTTTACGGCTGTTACAAAAACTATTATCATAATATATTATCTGACTTTAAAAAACAAATATTTTATTATTTTACATGTCCGATGTACGATGTCCAATATTACAGAGGTAATATTATAGATTGTATAATAATATTTTCTTTCATGAACAACATCCATAATATATTCTTTTTGAATTATGTAGCTCAATAATATTCATCTGTTAAGATAAATTAGAAATCTTACCTGATAGGCTTGCCGGTAACAACGAAGAGAATGCTTCCTTTGACCTGCCTTGGAATAGCGGTGGCCAGCAAGGACCATATGAAAGGCGTACTTGCGAGGTAGTGCAGTTCGCGTGGGTCCGGCTAAGAAGGCCAGTGCAGCCTGCTCCAACAGAAGGGCGCTTCGCAGGTCACACTCTTCTGAAGTCATACGAATAAGCTGCTTGGCAGCCTCACCGTGTAATCCCCGACTGCTCAGGCACTGCACTGACAGCAAACTAGCGCGCACTGCATACTGTGGCATTCTAAAAATAGTATCCCGAGAACATTTATAGACCAACTGTGATTAAAGGGTTCTCTGCTTTCTAAGCGCATTTGAATAACGAACAAAAAATGTAAACCCATCTCAGGTCACAGAGCTGCAGAAAACGATAATCTTTTGTATATAATAATAAAATAACATATGTATTACTAAGCAGCCGTGTAGAGTGAAAATCAAATCAGAATATCCAGTTGCACATACAAAATACTATACATATCAATTATATTATTGGATTTTAATTTGTGAAAGGTACTTAAAGGCATATAAAGCTATATTGGTTACATAGATTATACACCACAGTGATCAAGCAATCAACTTGAAGAAATGGATGAATTCAGTTATACAAGTGAACAAATATGCTTGATAAACATTATACATTATAGAAATTAATGGAGATAAATGAGAAGTAAAACCTAGACAGCAATAACTAGATTACACTGGCAATATATATTGAATATGATAAAAATGTTTTCATCATGGTTGTCGTCTCAAAAAATATTTGACAACATCGTCCACTTGCTTAGGACAAAGCAGTCTTAGTCTACAAAAATAAAAAATCTACCTGCAAGAATTTAAGTATGTCATGATACTCTCTTCCATGTAGTCAAAGGTCTTCCTAGAAGGTTCACCGGCCATGAATGCACTCAGAGCGGCCATCTCTAGAGCTCCGGCATAGCAGAGCCACGCCCCATCGCTGCTGTACTCTCGCTTGGCCGTGTGGTAAGCCTGGAAGGCAAGGTTCCACTGCCCCAGCATGAACCAAATGTCTCCCAGCCGTCGCAATTGCAGCTCAGGGCAGTCTCCTGTATAACTGAAAGTCAACAAATGTAATTAAAATCCATGTATCATTTAATGCAAGCAGAAATTGAATTAATAAAATAATCTTACATCACTGAATTTATAGGAGTGTTCGTCCCCGGCTTGTTTGTACCGAACCAGCGTTTGGTTGCACTGAGAAGAGATCTACTGACCCCTTTCTTATTTGATACCTGCAGAAGTTAACAAATCATTACTTTGATTATGAATAATTTCATAGTGATAAAAAATGAAGAAACCATCAGACTTACCACATCTTGCAAATGATAAAGCTGTCGCTCAAAATAAGGCAATAGAGCTTTGATAGCAAAATCTTGCACAAATGATTTGATGTTTTCAATGTCTTGTGTTGTTAAATTAGCACCGTGTACTACACCAAGACCTCCGTTGGCTGAGGTGGGTTCCCAAACGTTGGGATTTATCAGACCACTCTCACTCTCCATACTGGTTGTCAAGGCTTCACTCTGAGGACACACAGATACTCAGTAAGTGAAATAATTTTTATACAGAAAACGATGGATGTGAAGCAGGATAATGATTAAAAATAAACTTGTTGAGGGACAAGGCATTTGAATAGTGAAATTCCTAAACTGATGTTTAATCATGCATCTGATGATGACCCGGTCATTGGGTCGAAACTAGTTATGCAAATAATTTCAATAAACTCAAAAGTGAAAACAAAAATACAAAGTTACTTTTTATAATTATAATTATAAAAATAAACTGATTACGAAATACACATCAGTCATTTGGCAAAAAATTTATCCGCTATTACCTAGAGGCATAAGAAAAAACATAAACAATAGACACTAAAAATAAAGCGGTAATATAAGTAATATATAATTGTCAAACATTTATTACTGTGCATATATATATAACTATATGAAATGAAAATAGCCCCGATAAGTTACCAACTTGATAACTTTTTACCAATAGTTCACCATAAATAATATGACAGACATATTCCTATTTCAGATCTATGATTTTGGGTTGCAATGCTATCGAGTTTATTATATAGCATTAGAGCAATCAATTATAATATTCAACTATACTGATGTGATTATTTTCCAGTTAAAATTAGTAGCATAGTCACAATACATGCTCAGAAAACAAAACAAAACCACAACTCCCCACAAACCTGCAAGTTGTAAGCATCAAAAGCTATGGCAGAATCGGCATCTTCGCTGGGGCTGAGGGGGTGTACCTGGACACCCTCACTGGCCTCTGATGCACGTTCGCAAACAACTCCTCCCCCCGCGCCCAGACTCACAGGCATGCCTGCCACAGCGCTCATATCTGCTGGCGTGCGTGGTAAGCTGTCCTTATCAGAACCAACCTCCTGGAAATACAAAAATCGTTTATGAATTAACAGGATGTTGACAAAACAATAATATTATATAATAAAATAAAATAAGCTATAAGATACATTTAGAGATTATTTGCCTTAGAAGGCTTTAACTGAAGTCTAGCCTTTGTAAAAAACATATATGTAGTACAATCATTTTAAATTACAAGTTGGTATCCAACAATTTTTACAAAATTCATATAATATACATAGCAATTAAATTATTTTTTAACATGTAGACTTACTTTGTATAGTATATTCTCTTATGCTTTATTATTAATGGTTCTGACTATAAATACAATATGAATAAAAGCACTTCATATCATAATAATCTACTATAATAATAGCCATTGTGTGTGTGTATGTTTCATCTTTTGCTTCTCTATAGAATATCTTAAAAGATACAACGCTGATTTTTTGCACGTAAGTTTAATAAATTTTTCCGCAGCTATGTGCCGAATTTCAAGACGATAGGATAATATTTTTATTCATAAACTATAAAATATGCTTTAGCGAGTTTCAATATGTACGAATTATATGATTCTGTTCTTCACCGCAAGAATTTCAAATTTAGAACTTTTACAAAAAAAACAAATTTTGATGCTTCTAAGAAATTTCCAGCTTATGTCAGTTTGACACAAATGCCATCTCTATTTTTTTATCGAAATTGCATTAGAAATTATTAATCACATCATTAATAACTCAAAATAACACCTTCTACGCACAGAAAACGAAGTTAAAAAAGAATTGCACAATTGAACGTGATAAAGACTGCATCAAATAAATAAAAGTGATGTGTTGTTTGTAACACGAAATGTGACAAATGTCAAGCAATGAGTTGGAAGGAAAACGTGAGCAGCGTCTTCTTAAAATTCGAGTACGCGCATCGACCTCAAGACAAAAAGAAACTGATGCACAGCGAACGCTGCGTTTGTCTTCGGATTAATTAATGTGACCTGTCGATTCTGCAATGCTTTACATTATCAAGCAGAAAACCCATCAGATGGAAAGTTCAACGATCACTATCACAAAGGTAAAGTGAAACTACCAGCAAGGCCTATTTCCCCAGTATATTTAAAGGATATTTATAATGGAAATTTCAAGAGAAAAATAAGATCATACAATAACAGTATATCTTTTGAATCAATGGGAGCTAAATTAACAGTGGGCCACTCTGCTTCAAAGTTCAAGGCCAAGTATATCACAGAACTTCGCACCTTCATCCAACTGATGGTACAAAATTAAAGCATTATTCATCTTATTATGTTCAAACACTATTGCATCGTTCGTCGAATGCGCGTCATTCTGTGACGGGCTACATTTCTAGTTAATTGATAATGAACAAAGCGTGATTTACAATTAACAATAATGAGGCTAATTAGCTTCAAACAATTAAACTTACAACATTATCGGGTCTTCTAAGCAAGAATTTACTCCACGGGTCAGGCAAGACCGTCTTGTCAGCTTCATTTGGGTTTCTGGAGTTTATTGATAAAAAGAAGCAATTTGCAGCACCGTAAGTGTGTTGAATTGATTGGAAGTATTTGTGAGCCCTGAAAAAAACCAACAATGAACATATTTTATTTTGTAACTATGGTGATTTTTCATATCTAAATAAATTTAACACAATTTTTCCATTTACTTTTGGTTCTTGTGATAGTTTATAAAAATGATTTAAGCTTACTTATCAATATTTTCAGCAAATGTGTCATGAAGGAGGACATAACAACGTAGCACATTGCTGTTGAACCACTTGGGAAGCTTTGGAGGCGTCACATTCTGTAGCTGTGACAGTTGCTGGACCATATGAGAGAAGCTCTCTGAAGGATTAGCCTCTGATGTCGTTGCGACCAATAAGCATGCTACAAAATGCTTGGTGAATTCGTGATCAGATGGGAACTGCACGTGGAAGAATGTCTCGCGCCAAGCATCAAACCATGGTGTGCTAGATGGAATATCCAACGAGTAATTTCCTGAAAATTTTATAAAATCGCATAAAGTGGGCTACAGTCTAAAGGGTGAACTTTCTAATTAATTAAAAGTGAAAAATAACCGTCGAGTAACGTTTATAATAAATACAAGACTGTCATATTTTCGGATACTTTTCTTTATAAATCCACATGTCCTCTTCAATGTTGAGTATCGCACAAGGAATATCATAAATATTTATTGCAAATAACTTTTGTTTGTGAAAAATAAACCAATCAATTCATTATATAGTGCATAAATTAAACATTTTTCATGTTAATAATTATAATTTCTCACCAAATTGTAAATTGAAAGTCTTGTCGTTGGAAGAATTACTGACTGATTCGTTAAGAAATTTTCTAGCCAAAATAGGCTGAGGTGGCCGTGTGTTAACATTACAAATGGTCAACTTCAAATTGCGAACTGCACACTGAGCACCGGAAGGATCTCGAACATAGCCTGAAACAAAAAAATATTATAAAAATATAAACTGTTACTATAAAACAGTATCATCATAAAGCTTTGGCTGGAACTTACCCTCTTGGTTGAGACGGCAGAACGGCTGAAGTAGTTCCACAAAATTCAGGTTATTTTTCTGAACGATTAAATCAACCGAAGGACTATGCATTACAGCTACCATCGGCGAAAAGGCATTCTGAATGAACTCCTGTGGTGTTTGAGAGGATTGTGCCATTTTTATCTATCAATACCCACTATTACACGATTAAATTTACGGAAACCACCCGTGGATCTTGTTGTTTAGATAATTGAATAGTCAAAAAACTTAATGTCTAAATATTTTAGACAGCTTTCTAGCAAACTATAAGTAAACATTATTCAATAAAGGCAATGACAGCCGCGGGCCCGACATGACTGTCAGCTGGTACCACAGACACGCGGATGTGTTTTTGGCTATCTTCATAGACAAGGAAAGTATTATTTATTTGATAGATCCAAATAATTCTTTAACAAACAATAATTAAATATTTATAAAAAGAAATCATTTGAATTTTAGAATATCTAAATTCATTGATTTCAATTATATAATTTATAACAGTGCCAAGTCAATCGTAATTAAAATATGTGTCCAAAATTTATGTTTCTGTGATATGTGTAATTCATCATTTATCTTGTATGCATTCCGTACATAAAACTTATACGTAACCTATAAGAAAGATAGATTAAGAAGTTGACGACACCAAAATCACTATAATATACACAAAATAAGTATAAAAATACATGAAAACCCCGAAATACTTATTATAATTGATTTCTTTACACTAAGCCGCAACTTTATTTTCCCTATTTGATTTATATTTTTCAACCCCAGTACTGAAATCAACTTCGGTGAATTTCCAAATTTCCTTATGCATTTTTTCATGTTTATTATGGAAAAACGTGTTCTTCAGGCTATATAAAACTCTTGAAGGCATGGTGAATGCCACAAACAAACCTTAAAATAAATTAAATTTATAGAAAAACATGTGTAGAAATTTAAAGATTATAACACTTTGCAAACTTATCGACTGCAACTAGCTATAATACAAAATTGTAGTGTGGATTTTGTCAAAAATTATTTTAAAATAACATATTCATCATGAATCCATCATCTAGAACAGGGGTGTCAAACTCAATTTTGCAGAGGGCCATATATGAAATTTAGAATGTGTTGGCGGGCCGGATTCAAATTAAAAAAATGTACTGAATTATTATAACATTTTATTTATTTAATTATATAATATACGGCGTGTGCATAAAATTTTCGGATTTTTTCGTGAAATTGGAGCTTTATTATAAAAAAATTGGTACAATATATTCTATTCAGGGTACTGTCCATCGTATTCCAAGCGTATTCCAGAAAGGGCATTCTGCATCGATTGAAACAAGTGGTAGTCGGAAGGGGCAAGGTCTGGGCTATAAGGCGGGTGAAGCAGAACTTCCCATTCACTGTTTTCCAAATAGGTTTTAACCGATCAACAATGGCGCCAATGTAATGCTGTGTAGTTGGTGGGATCAGAAAGAAATCGTGTACTAGGAGCTTCTGAAACCAGGCGAAACTGTCAATGGGCAGCGCTACCGACAACAACTGATCAATTTGACCCTTGCAGTGCTCGAAAAACCGCCGGAATGGGACACGAGACACGAACGAATGATATTGAAGCACGACAAAGGTTCGTGCCATCGTCCAGGACACCATCAAAACGCTGAAATGGGATCTGCTACCGCACCCGCCTTATTTACCAGACCTGGCCCCTTCCGATTTTTATTTGTTCCGGTCGATGGCGCATGGATTGGCTGGGCTACACTTGGCCAATTTTGAAAAAGTGGAAAATTGGATGCTTGAACGGTTTCGGTCCAACGCGTCGTTTTATCGTCACGGTATTCGTGTACTGCCAGAGAGATAGCCAAAATGTGATGATACTCTGAATAAACTATTTTTTTTTAAATTATACACTTTTCATTGATAAAAAAAAGCCGGAAACCTAGTGGCACACCTAGTTGGACTAAATGGAAATGGAAAAAATACTCAATTCCAAAAATATAATTATAAAATTATTGTTTATATTTTTATGTTAAATAAATAATAAGTAGTAGTAAATAATAGTATGAAAATTCTGGTAATTGGGTCGTATTGGGGCAAACAAACTTTTGTTTTGAAAAATCATAATTTTATTAAATCATCTTCAAGACTTTATTTGACCTTGTAAAAGGACGGAAATTAAATAATAAACAAATAGGTAAATATAAATTTTAATTTTTATAATATTCTGTAAATCAACCAGCTTTCCGCCCAGTAGAGTGATAATTAAATAAATAAAATAATGAAACGATTTCGATTTCCGAGTGAGATCCGTACTGACTGGGACTGAAATGGGTGTATTTTCTTTCCCTGAAAGCTTTTGTCACTTTTTTGCGAAACGTGTCATCATATTTTTTTAACTATCGATTAATTTTTCTTTGTTGAAAGATGGTTTAGAATATTAAAAAAGCTTTCAATTATGTTTATATATTTTTTATTATTAAATAACCGATCTTTTTTAAGGTAAAATAAATTCTTAAAAATGTTGAAAAATTAGATAAAATTACGACTTTTCAAAGCCAAACTTTGTTAAAAAAAATTGTTATAATTTTTTAGCTAATCTTTTACAATAGGTTTATTGGTAATCTTTTATTTCCAATTTAAAAAAAGACACCTAAATGCTGAGGATTCTAGATCCATCGGTTATAATAATCTCCCAATTCCTAAACTTTAATCTGGAAAATACATATTAATCATATTAAAAGTAAATATACAAGAGATAAAAAATCACGTCTTTAGAAAAAAGAACGCATCTAACTTTTAACATAAATTTTTTTTCTATTGATGCAGTAAATTTTTCGCAAAAAATTGTCAAAAAACTCAAAAATTGATCCATCAAAGGGATCAGCCACCATAAGATACTATTTCAAAATACTTTTTTATGATTTTCTGGAAAGAATTATTATTTTGAAAATTTTATCGATTAACTTATTTTCGTTTACATTTCTCATTTTAATTAGTAAAAAAAAAAATATTTTTTTCTTAAATAATTTTTTATTGTGGTCGGACAGGAAAATGGTCGGCGGGCGCACGGAAAATGATCGGCGGGCCATGGCGCCTGCGGGCACAGGGTTTGGGACCACCGTGTTAAAGTATAGCCTGATGCGGTTCAATAGTAGTAACGCCATCTCTTAGAAAATCCGAAAAAATTAATGCCCACATCGTATATATATAATATAGGGTTGTTAAAAATCATATCAAAGTTATAAAATAGGGTAATTATTTTGAGCTCGAGGATCCAGATACCTGACTTCTCTTGTTTTTGACAAGCTCATTGATGTCAGGTATCGTATTCGTTGTAATTATTTTAAGAATTGATTGGAGATGTTCATTCGTAAGTATTGTGCGATGTTTGTTCTTATTTATTTTCATGACGGAAAACATCTGCTCACATAAAAAGGTACTACCAAACATGCACAGAATGCGTGCTGCATGCTTTTTTAATTCGGGGTAGTTATCCAAACTCTTGAAATATTGTGTATAAAATGTAAGAGCGTTAACCTCTTTAAATTTTTTTTTCAAAATACTGTCTGGGCACGCGCTGCCCTTGAAATTACTTATAAATGTAGTGTGCGCATTTTAAAATATTCGTAGAGGAATTGAGTGAAGTCTAAAAGCTCTAAAAAACATGATTCTTCTTTCTGTGACACATTGCGATCGCGGGCCGGATTGAGACGGCCCGCGGGCCGTATCCGGCCCGCGGGCCGTATCTTTGACATGACTGATCTAGAAAAATGTTTTTGTAAAGGATTTTGGCCTGGCTAGGTGACCATTTATTATTGACTACCGTTTCCTTTTTTATTTAGCCTTGATGCACATTAATAAATGCCTTCAAATATCTGTTTTCTAAAGAAGAATTTAAATTTAAAATTAAACCATAAAATTATTGGTGTCACACTCATCAAAAATCTAATTATTTGGGTTACTGTGAAGGAACAAAAAAGAACTTCCGAGAATCTTGATTTTTGTAAAAATATTTTCAAACCTTAAATTTTATTTTATAATACATTCTTAAATATATCACTATAATAAAGCAAAAAATATATATAATACAGAAAAATATTGGATTAAAGCATGATAATCCAAACATTTAAAATTTCAACAAATTAAAAAATATTTCTGGTTATTCAACAACCTCTATGGGCATTGAGGGTGGCAACGCATTTTGCTATATAAACTTCGGTGTTTATTTTTGAGCGCATCCCTAGTTCAAAGACTTTGGATAAGATTTGGCAGGCATGCTCCTGCATGCACACAACGAGCTCGGGTAGTTTTTCAAGAGCTGATAATGCAAGCTCCGGGTTAGAGGCGTCCAGACATCTCATCAGAGCAGCCAAACCTGCAAATAATTTATTTATTTAAATCAGTATCAGTCAAGTTTTTTTTAGAATTAATGCAAAAGTTTGTAATATTCAGAATCAATTTTTTTTAACAGAAATTATTGCGAATATCTATATTGCTCACCTGTGTTGGTATCAACAGTGGAAGCTATAACATTGTTAAGAACAGCCAGAGGGGTGGGGTCTGAGGGGGGAGGTCCATGAAGAGTAATTTCCCCCCACTCTGGGGGTTCCCCTGAGGAGGTCCCGAGAGCAGGAGCTGTGCCGCTAACACTCAAGCACGCTAGAGCTGGATGTGTACTATAACAAAATAAAAATATATAAATATTGTTTAACATTGCATTAATTTTTGTCATTATTGTTGTGTTTTTCTATCCTTAAAAAACTTTGGCAATGTAGAAATATTTGACATGGAAATGGATGGAAAAGCATTTTCTTCTGTAACCATAAAATTCAAATAAAAGTAGCAGATTCTTCTACCAATAACATATGGATGCTTTAAACTTAACGAGTACAGCTGTTTATCCCATTGCTAATGTACCCAAACTTCGTTAGTGCCATAGATTAAATGAGAAAAGGTAATAAATATTACCTTATAATACTGTGGTGTTCCCGAAGGTACTCATTTGCAGCAGCTGCATCATAAGCCATATATCCTTGAAGCAACGCTGCAAATCTCTGAATAAGACTAGAGAGATCTTTCATGTTTCCGTGCTTGGAAATCAATGCAAAATAACAGTCGAGCGCTGCGTGGAGTCTCTTCTTGTACCCTGAGCTAAAGAGTGAGGGCTGCAGCATCTCCAAGGAGCCGAGTGTTTGGGAGAAATAGGCAGAATGGCCTCCGTTACGGAAGGGACCCCACTCCAGGTGGCAGCGTCCTTTGAGAAGTGTCCCGAGCAGCCCAAGTTGCCTCAATGCGAGGCGAGGGTGCTGCCTACATAACGAACGGCAGCTTGCTTCAAGGCCAGGAAGTCTGAAAGTAAAAGGTATACGTATTTGAATATATACATAAACATGTTTGAAATATATGAAAAGAACCAGTTACCTTTTACTCCATTCCTTCGAATGAGGAGTGGCAGCCAGAGCGGTGAACATGCAATGAGATATTTTGTCCACAATACTGGTTGAAGATTCTAAAACAATAAAGAAAGATTTGTGATATATTAGATGCACCTAGTTTGAAACACATAAATTTGTTTAATTATAAGAGATAAACCTCACTTTCGAAATTTAGTTCATTTATTATATCAAATGTAAAATTGAAAATCTATGAGAAAGTTAACTAATAATTTTCTTTTTGGGAAAATACTATTTAAATATTTTCAACAAATAACACAGAACAGATAATATTACAAACCAGCAAAATGGATTTCATCATTATCAGAGAGCATTGTGTCTTGGAGCGGGGATCCTCCCTTGAGAGTGAGCAAGTTGAGAACCTTGGGCACACGCATATATAGCAGTGTGAAAAAAGCCTGTGTACTGGGCTCAGGGGCACTGGGGCTCTGCAGACGCAGTACTGCCGTAAGCAGTGCCTGCTCCTCTTGCAGACTCTCTAGCAGCAGTGGCAGGCGAGACTCCATGCGCAGTAAGGCTTGATCGGCATTAGCACATTGGTCGGCTTCCTCCAGTATGTATGATATCAAAACGCTTATCTAAAACAACATATTTATAATTTTATTCGATGTGTTAGCGTAAAAATACTCTTAAAACATCTTACTGTACTATTCTACTTTACGGAGTTAGCAAAAACATTGCAGGTATGGTGGAAGTGTTTGTATGCACATGTGAGTTGTGTTCTTAAAGTTCAACACACTTAATAAAAATATCCAATATTTATTTTTAGAAAACCCTTAAACAAATTGGAAGATAGATCGAATCAGAGCTTAAACTTCCGATCCAGTAATCTCAAAATAATTCAGTTTTCAAGATTCCCGATAGACTCATAGGATAATGAAAGTGTACCTGGTCATCGTTGAGGCGCAGTATATTTTCTGGAGTATGATGTTTGGGAGTGGTTTTATCTCTGCCTTGCCAAATTCGAGGACTCTTGGTGAGTGCTGAGATCAGCTCCAGGACTGTCGTAGCTTCCCATTTGCTGTATAATCAAACAAAAGATACATATTGAAATACAAATTTTATACAAGTACTATATGTCAAACTATAAGTATCCAAGTATTTTATATAAATATAAGATATCCCAAGAAGCAACCGGTTTTGCTAATAGTCTTAATTGAAATCTTTATTTCTACTACTAACAAATACTTCACTAGAAAAACAATTTATTGGAACTATTACGAGATATATTGAAATTTCTTTGTATTATTAAAATAGTTGATTGTTTAAAAGCCAACATTTCATTACTTTATTTGTATTATTTAATATATAAAAAAATATCTTGTTGTATAGTTACCATTTTTTAAATATGGTAATAAGTACATTACAAAATACTGGTATATATATATATATATATATATATATATTCGTTAAATTGAAATATTCTCTAGTAAAACCAAGATGAGATTTTAAAAATATTTATCTGTATTACAATACAAGAATGAAAAAACCAAACACATTTTGCAGCTCTTTAATATATTGAAAAAAATAGAACGTACTGCATGCATTTCATTTTATATAACTGGCAAACACTGAGTGTTTATTTTCAAAAAATCTTTTCAGCGCTAAAAGCTCCCGCTTTCAGTAACAAATATTTAAACTACAACTTTTAAGTTTACATTCAAATTTCAGTGCAGATTTTTTAGCATACCTGTGCAATTAATTACAATTTCAAAAGCTTTGAATACCGGACTTGTGTACTGCATTGCAAGCAACTCTAAATGTGAGGGTTTATTCTGGTAAATAAAATACTTAAACTGAAATGCATTCTTGCTAAAATCTACCCTTTGAAAACTGTAGATGTTATTTTGAAATTATACTGCTGAATTTTATTTTTCTTGTTGTTTTTCTCATGTAAAATATGATGCTTGAGCTCATAGTAAAATCTGAAACGGGATCTTTGCAAATAATAAATAAACGTTATTAACATAAAAATCTGTTATATAACGCTTAGATTTTTTTTAACAGTTTTATTTTAATCTGAAAATATGAATAAAAAGTTATTTCGCAAAAAAATAGTCAGTAAAATTCTATTTATTTTACCGTCAAACAATCTTGAATATTATATTTGCCAATTTATATTAATTTTCAGTCAATTGCCGGTTGTGTTGCATCGCGTGCAGGCCAATTCACCTTGGCATAACTATCAATACTCTATTTAAAACATACTGAAAATTGTAGCTAAAATAAGAACAGTCAACACTTTTACTACGCGAATAATTCATATTTCGCTGTACGGAAATCGCACTACAAGAAAATCAGAAAAATATGTTAATTAAACAGGTTATTTATTTTTATCAAATTGAAGAGTTTTCATTAAGTTTATATATTGAAAAATAATATAACCTAAAAATGTTATGTTTGAATCGTTCAAGTGTTGTGAAAACAAATATAGGACTTCTCTCGTTGTTTCATGGGAATATATTTTTTTTTATATATAATATACAAAATCAATGTGTGGGGTTAAAAATGCATTAATTAAAAAATATATTTTTAAAATTTGTTATGTATCATCGCATAACCAGTCAACATGCTTTATTTTTGTATCAAAATTTTAATAGGAATACGAAGTCTTAAAGATTTTCCAGGTATTTCGCATTCAACCAGTATAAGGTTGAATGCGGAATACTTGTTCTAGTTGTTTTTCTTTCTATTATCGGATGCTTACATTTTCTTGGAGGTATATAAGTATTTGAACGTCTTTATTGGACCGTAACTAAATCTTTTATATACCTTGGTATCCTCACACAGTTTCTATGTCCTTTGTGTAGTTAATTTATTAGAGTTATTTCATTTACAAATAAAAAAGCTTTGATTTTTCTAGTTCTTCGTTTTTTATCAATTCTTTTACGGTAGTAGACAGTCGCTGGACGGATGCTACTCGATATTAATGATTATTAGAACGCGTGAGTTATTCATCTGTGATAAAATAAAAAAATCAAATGTCTCAAGTACGTGCACAAAATAAACTTAGCTTTGAGCCGAAGCAAATATCAAATCCAGTTTCTATCAAATCATAAAATAATATTATTTCCTCCAGTGGACTGCCAAGACTGCACCTGTTTACTCGCCGCCGAGTTTCATCTTCAAAGTGCAGCTCTTCGTTTGCCAGAAGTGCAAAAAAAACAAAGCAGTGTGAGAACATTTCTTGCCTCAATACATAAAACGCACAATTGAATCGTACAAAAATTGATTTTGAAATTATATATAATCACGTTCGCGATCCACCAAATGATGTGTTGTCTCGGTTCTTCTTTAGGGAATTGAGACCGTTGCGAAAAATTGAGGCATTTGAAATGTGGCTTTATAGGAGAACCCTTAAAATACAACAGGATGCCTGCCATACAAACGAGAGAGTCATGCACAGAATGTGTAAAGAAAGTGAACCCCTGACGATGGTAAAAAATCGTAAGGTGATATGGCTATATTTAAAAATAATAATTGTAGCCTATTGCAGCTAATTTCCCTTGGTAGAATCAAAAGAAAATAAAAGGAGAACACTTAAGTGGGTACGTATTTTATGGCAGTGGCTGGTAATCGAGGTTACAGCCGAATGAGTAAGAAAATACATATGTTCATTGAAATGGTCACCAACTTCCTCTGAGGAGAAGCACTCGGAGCAGAGGATACAATTACGTAAGAAGAGGTCATCGGTGTCTTGAAAACTGCTATCGAAAGGGAAATCTCTCCGAATAGAATCCTTTCTTAATACTGAAAAGTATGTAATGTGTTGTTTTTTTTAAATTATTTTTGGGGTGTGGATGTGTGGGATTTTTTAAATTATTTTTATTCTTAGGTGTTTATTTCGCTTTCAAACAAACGGAGCGCAAATATTTATTTATTATAAAAATTAAAATTATATTTAATGATATTTTTCATAATAAAAGTAACAATAATTAATCACACTCTTCAAAATAGTAATTCTGCGTTTTGTATTCCCATAACGTGACATGATTAGCCCAAATGGTTTCGAGAACTATAATTACTTATTGAATTATCTTTAAAATGTCTGATGTGCTATTATTAAAAAATAATGAATGACTATGACACCATTTTAAATAAAAATCAATGCAAACACGTCTTGTCCTGAACAAGTATTATGCTTTATTTAATAAAATATCATTATTCAAGAAATAATACCACCAGGATTCTAAAGTATTGGCAATGATGAAAAAAAATTGTTTTTTGAAATTACAATTATATATCTCCCGTCCAAAAACACTGATCATTTTAATAGTTACTTTAAAGGTAATATAAAATGCATTTTAATTGATTTACTCCAATGAGTTCTTTGAAAGTTTGCGAGTCATGCCCGCGCGGTGTTAATTTCGAAATATTTATTTATTATCTGATTGACTTTAAAACCTTTAGGAATAAAACTAGAATTATAATTATATTTAAGATTAAAATAAAAAGAAAGAATAATAGTTTATAACTAAAATTAATAAATAAAAAACACGAAATTAGCATGATAGAACAATTTATTAATAAATAGTAGGTTGAAGAATTAAAAAATACACTATTTACTATAACACGTAAAATGAAAATTTTTAACAATTACAACTATCACATTTTATTGGAAATATGGGCAGCAAGAGCAGACAACCGTAAAGATGCGATGTGAGATGGCGCCATGGTCAGGAATCCTGAAGTTGAGTCGTGAGGAGGCAGCAAGGGCAGGCGTCCTGGAGTAGGATAGGCTGGAAAAAGATATGGCAGTGAAAATGCGACGCAACTATAACGGAACGGAACGAAACGGAAAGCATCGAAACAAAATAAAAACGAATGAAACGAAATAAAAAAAATTTATAAAAAAAATATTTAATTAAAAATACCTGAAGTAGAGACGTCAGACATCCTGAAATAAAAGGTTTTATAAACAGCAAGGGCAGGCAACCGTAAAGATGCGAAGTGGGATGGCGGCATGGACAGGCAGCCTGAAGTTGAGACGTCAGGTGGCGGCAAGGGCAGGCGTCCTGGAGTAGGCAGTCTGGATGCGGCAATTGCCATCGCAATCGCAAATTGGCAATCGGCGGCTCCCAGGGTTGCGCGGCGCCTTTGAAGGGCTGCCTGCGCGGCCAGCAGAGGCGCAATCGGCAGCTCCCAGGGTTCCGCGGCGCCTTTGAAGGGCTGCCTGCGCGGCCAGCAGAGGCGCAATCGGCGGCTCCCTGGGTTGCGCGGCGCCTTTGAAGGGCTGCCTGCGCGGCCAGCAGAGGCGCAATCGGCGGCTCCCAGGGTTCCGCGGCGCCTTTGAAGGGCTGCCTGCGCGCCCAGCAGAGGCGCAATCGGCGGCTCCCTGGGTTGCGCGGCGCCTTTGAAGGGCTGCCTGCGCGGCCAGCAGAGGCGCAATCGGCGGCTCCCAGGGTTCCGCGGCGCCTTTGAAGGGCTGCCTGCGCGCCCAGCAGAGGCGCAATCGGCGGCTCCCTGGGTTGCGCGGCGCCTTTGAAGGGCTGCCTGCGCGGCCAGCAGAGGCGCAATCGGCGGCTCCCAGGGTTCCGCGGCGCCTTTGAAGGGCTGCCTGCGCGCCCAGCAGAGGCGCAATCGGCGGCTCCCTGGGTTGCGCGGCGCCTTTGAAGGGCTGCCTGCGCGGCCAGCAGAGGCGCAATCGGCGGCTCCCAGGGTTCCGCGGCGCCTTTGAAGGGCTGCCTGCGCGCCCAGCAGAGGCGCAATCGGCGGCTCCCTGGGTTGCGCGGCGCCTTTGAAGGGCTGCCTGCGCGGCCAGCAGAGGCGCAATCGGCGGCTCCCAGGGTTCCGCGGCGCCTTTGAAGGGCTGCCTGCGCGCCCAGCAGAGGCGCAATCGGCGGCTCCCTGGGTTGCGCGGCGCCTTTGAAGGGCTGCCTGCGCGGCCAGCAGAGGCGCAATCGGCGGCTCCCAGGGTTCCGCGGCGCCTTTGAAGGGCTGCCTGCGCGCCCAGCAGAGGCGCAATCGGCGGCTCCCTGGGTTGCGCGGCGCCTTTGAAGGGCTGCCTGCGCGGCCAGCAGAGGCGCAATCGGCGGCTCCCAGGGTTCCGCGGCGCCTTTGAAGGGCTGCCTGCGCGCCCAGCAGAGGCGCAATCGGCGGCTCCCTGGGTTGCGCGGCGCCTTTGAAGGGCTGCCTGCGCGGCCAGCAGAGGCGCAATCGGCGGCTCCCAGGGTTCCGCGGCGCCTTTGAAGGGCTGCCTGCGCGCCCAGCAGAGGCGCAATCGGCGGCTCCCTGGGTTGCGCGGCGCCTTTGAAGTCGCGGCGCGTCCCGATCCGACACAACATGTAAGATGGACTGCGAGGACTGGCACCCGATGTTTGCAAACTGGAAATATAAATATCAATCGATTAAAAAAGCTTACATATGCAATATATGAGCTTAGATATTAAATATTTGATTCTGACCGCGATGTATATTAACTTGAAGTCGAAACGGATGATAAAAACGTCTAGCGGCCGCGCTGGCAGGCGCCGAACTGCTTACTGAACTGAAAATCAACATTCATTTGTTATATTCTTACAATTCAAATATGCATGAAAGACCTATTACCTAGTAAGTATTTAAATTTCTAGGTTTAAATTAATTCTTTTATTTAATGTAGATATTTTATATTTATTAATAAATGAGATATATGTACAAAAAGTTACAAATTCATCTGATTTTTTTAAAACATATTCATGTATTATAATAATTTTTAATATTTATCTATTTGTTATTTTTGTTTTTTCCGTCGGGACTCCTTGCTCGGTGAAGCAATTTCGGCATATATACCGATTACTCATTTCTCTTTGCCGGTTTGATCTTCAGTTGTATTTATTGTTGAAACACAAAAGACATTAGCATCAGAGAAGGTCTTACTGACCACCATTGACACTGGCGGTCCCGGGTTCAAATCCATGTGAAGAATTATGCTCATGTTATAAACTTTCCAGGTTCAATGAAAGTACTTATGCTTCATATCTAATTTTCACGTACAAGTTTCAAGACATTGTACGATTCTGCGTAAAAAAAAAAAATTATTAAATTTCAAATTTCTTTTATTTTTCATTAGGTGTATTACAATAGATTTTATAACTAATGTTTTGGTTTAGTGTTTGGCTATCCCCAGGTTTTGGGGCTTTCAATGTGTGACTTAGGTTACATGATTTACTATGGTTGTGATATTGTGTTAGGCAGAGAAAATGTGTGGGAAAAACCCTTTATTCGCATGTTTTTATGTGTAATAAATATCTAAGAAGGACAGGAGGGTGCAATGATCACCCCCGGGTATGTTTTTTGACTACTTGGCGTTTCTTCTTGTATTATAGGGTGCCCCGGGAGCCGTTGGAGACTGTTATATTTCTGCGTGGTTGTATAACTATTTATGTAATGAAATCGATACAGTATCTTAAGTCCTAGGTACATGAAATTTTTCTTCAATTATATAAATTAATATCCTTTTCGAATTCGAATGAATTTTATAAAAATATAATTATCTGTTTCCGTAAATATTTCATACACATTCTCCTGAATACACTGAGACACAATAGGATAACCGTACATAAAGCTGGGCTATCAGGGTTACTGGTGTATTAGTCACATTCCGCCCCTGCATATTGGTCTGGCTATCAGGGTTATCAAACGAGCAAGCATCGGACATGCAGAGAGAACTTTTAAAACGGTCATGAGCTTTATGTGCAAACTTTATGACTTCCACTCAAAGGAAAGCACTTTGATTCTTTACAATACCATCACAGTTCATAAACTTTACGAAGATGTAATTTTCTCCTAAATTCTACATATGTAAAAAGTGTTTTTATGATTGTTTGTTAATACACAATAAATCCGTATTTTTCACTCATGTTTGCTCAGTCAAATCAGTTTACAAATGTAAACAGTTTAATAACACTAATGTGATTTCTTACCAATTTATTGTATTATGATGAGTTTATTCTTATCATCAACGTGACTCTCAATGTATCAGCTGATAACAAAGTTTTGCATCTAGATATTTTCAATTACTCAGTCTTATTTTCAGAACCTGGGAAGCTTAAGTTGGAATGTTTACTTCTAGGCTACCACACGGTCGAGTAGTAGAGACATATCTGCATTATTAACTTTAATCATTTTCAAAGAAACAATCAAAGCGTCTCTCAATTCAAAATTTTGAGTGAAACATTTATATCACTGTGAAAATCCCGAAAACTTTTAGTCGGTATGTTTACCACTGGACCACAAGGTGGTTAACCGGAAGGGGAATATCTGCGTTGTTAGATTTTGAAAATGGCAATTTGTCTACAACCCAGCTGCTGACAAAGAGAATAAGAATACTGAAATGGCAGGAGAAGCACCGAACTGCGCTCCTCTGCAGGCCAGTGCCGGCTCGAGCCAAGAGGCACCTCTCGAAATTGCAAATGTCCAATAATATAAACAGCCACTTTGTTTTCGAGTCCAGGAATGATCCTGGAGTTGATGAAAGGCTTCACTGTAACATTCGTGGCAGTCTAATTTAATTGTAAAACTTTATGATTAAAGTACATAAATGAAAAACCACACAGGTACAAAATAACGAGGTTTTATTTGACTCAAAAAACAATCCTTGTTGAAAGTAGAATATAAATATATTCAATTCCTTCTAAAGAAAAAACATTCATTATTAAAAAAAATCGTAATCACATGGTCAATTAAATAATTGAAGTTTTAATATTAAATTGATAATTTATGAATAAGTTCAAGCGAGAAATAATAAAATATGTTATTGGATGTATTATAAACAGTTATCGGTGATGCACAAACAGAATAAAAAAATCTTTTTAATACTAAACATTAAAATTAATCGTTTGCTTTTGTGTATCACATTAAAGAAATTCGAGACATCCACTGACAAATAATAATGATAAACGGCCACACAAAGAACTTTTCTTAGGAATGTCTACAAAACATGCTATAAATTATACAAAAAGATTTTTTAAAGTATGTGGTGTAGTCAAATATAATATAATATAATTATAGCACATGAAAAATAGTACTTAATTATTATCAATCAATCAAACCTGTATATGCAAAATCGTACTTCCTGTGAGACGGTCTTCACAAAAATCAATAATATACTAATCATTTATGTAAATTATTTTAAAAAATTACAAAAGTGCTCTTTTGGGGGTGTTTCCATTATTACGCTCAGTACTAGACTGTAAAATGTTGTCTAAATCACTAATACACTGAAAAATGTCTTTTGAATTTTATGTCCTGAAAAATATATTTTGAAACTCAAATGCACTGGAAAACGTCTTCAAAATTACGAATGCACCTTAAAACGGATTATCTACGTGTATTTAGTATAACCACATTTTTCATTAGGGTCTTTTTTAACTTTCTTAAGAGGTGACCTAAGAAATAAATTAAGTATGTATGAATGCGGTTGAGGGTGAGAGTTTACTTGTGGAGGGGTGCGTTTTTTGATCCATGCCCGTTGATTAAATGCATGAAGTAATTTTAAACAAATATTATTTTTCTAAAAAAAAAATATCTTTTGAAACTCAAATGCACTGGAAAGCGTCTTCAAAATTACGAATGCACCTTTGAACGGATTATCTAAGTGTATTTAGTACCTAAAATTTATGTAATAATATATTAAAGTAAACACTTCCATTGCTTTTCAATTTAAAGAGCTCTACACTTTCACATTTATTATAAATTTAATTGATAAAAATGATCAAATAATATCATAGCAGTTATGTCCAATTTTATTTTTGAAGGGTTTTATTATATACCATCAAATTCAGAATGAAATATTAAAAAACTAAATATATAAATTATGGTATTAATTGATTACAATTAAAAGAATTCGCCGCAAATATTTACTACGCTTTTTAATTCAGAATACAGAACAGTACAAGGGAACTACTTACGCACCTTTTCTTTTCGGTTTACGCACCAAAAATATGCTTGTAATATGTGAGAAGATCTGAAACCAGGTTTTTCATATTAAAATTTTAGATATTTTTTTCATCGTGAGATGCGTGGAATTTTAATCAATCAGACTAGGCAAATTAACTTCAGAAATACATCAAACAAAATGCTTAGTTATTTATATATTAACTAAAAATTTATGCAAAACCAAATAGCTAATGATGGTTAAATCAATTTATTGGAAAACCTTCATTTTATAAACGTAAAATCTAATCCACATCTTAATTCATGAAACTATGCAATGCAAGTGTATAAAATGTGGATCAATTCAATATCCATTTATAATGAAATACCTACAAAATTTTATTTCTATAATTTAAAAATAATTAAATATGTTTCAGTGCTGTCAGAAAACTCAAAAACAGGGAATTTAAAAAAAATATGCTGCATAGCTAATTACCAGGCTTTGCGTATGGCTCGGGTAATAATAATAATAATTATATTTATTAATTAATTTCGTTGATCAAATTAAATAATAAAACTCAAAAAAAGTACACAATATATGTTTACCTTTTTCTCGTTATTCTCAATTAAGCGTAAAAAATAGCACAAAGTTGAATGTATATATATATATATATATATATATATATATACATAAACGTTTTTGGAATAAAACACAAAGCAACCAAATACGAATCAAACAAAATTTTAAATCATCCTGATCTATACAATGTTTTAATGAATCTAACCGGTTTATTTTTGTTGCATTCAGATTTTGTAATTTTCTTTGTTAAATTTGGAGGTATTCGTTAATTTACACCGGTGATAAGGAGTGCGTAGTTTGTAACACTTATAATCTTCCCTTATTCCATGTGCTTAACAAAATTTGTTCAAGTACCTGAGTCCAATTATAAAATTCCTATAAAATACCTGAAGTGGAGACGTCAGACATCCTGCAGTGGAAGGTTTTATAAACAGCAAGGGCAGGCAACCTGGAGTCCTGGAGCAGAAGCTAAAATAAAATAATTAGAATAGAAATAAAACGGTGAAGATAAATATGAATGAAAATGGACGAAGATTAAAGAACAGCGAGGCCAAGCGCCGAACTGATAATAAAATCAACATTCATTCCATACAATTCAAATATGCAAGAAAGAACTATAACCTAGTTATTATTTAAATTAATTATTTTATTAAAATTTTAATGTAGATATTTTATATTTATTAATAAATGAGATATATGTACAAAAAGTTACAAATTCATCTGATTTTTTTAAAACATATTTATATATTATAATACTTTTTAATATTTATCCATTTGTTATTTTAGTTTTTTCTGTCGGGACTCCTTGCTCGTTCATTGTTTTTTCTCGGATGGTGAAGCGATTTTAAAAAATAAAAATATCAAAATCAAAATAAAATTGTGCTCATAAATTAAACAAATACTAGTTTTATTATAATATGCTTTCATACATTTTAATATTGATTATTGTTTTTTGGCATTTTAGTTGGTCGTGTAAGTGCAGCTTTTTAAAAATGCTTGCAATATTCATCCATGGAACAATATTGTGAATTAATTAACAGAATCTGTCAGTTCGTTTTTTAGATTATATAGGTGTATTAGAGATAGTTGTTAAATGATGAATGCTCCTCGAATTCTCTTCACCTTTTATACCCATTGTTTGTAGGAAGAAAAGAACTTCGGCGTTGTGATTCTATTAGAATATGCTCCAGTAATGAACGCGATCCCAATAAATATCCCGAAATATTAATTTTGAGTAATGCTGAAATTCAGGGGTACGGCCGAATAAGTAAGACTGTAATTTTCAAGTGCTTAATACTATAGAAAAGAAAAAAAGAGAACCAGCATAGCTTAATAGCTAGATAATGATTAATAACATTTTTTCAAATATTGAAAATTGATTAAAGAAACTCTTAGAAAAATATCATCGTGATTTGTGCGGGTATTATTTGGTACTTTCACACTTTGTTTGCTTGAATGTGACTCGTCTCGCCGTAGAGAATGTTTGATCAATATTGTATTGTGGATGTTTAGAATTATCTTATAAACGTGTTGGTGTATCAAAAGTCGAAAAACGAGTAAGGATTAAGCAGGGATTTAGGTATAAATCGCCCGCTCGCCCTCTAGCGAGAAAGTCACATTTTACAGTTTCTTAAAACTAATGATTGTACATATTAATGGTATTGATTACCAGAGGTGGCGTTCACATGCGTAAATATACTCCCCCCCCGTTGAAGGTATCTGGAACCTTCAACAGAACGTTGATTGCTCTATTGATCAAGGTCCACAGATGTCTTCAGGTGCACAAGGTAAAGGGCAGATCTTGGAGAATGCCCTCCTGATTGTACCATTAGCTGTTCGGATGTCAGCTACTCTGGACACACCGTCCGATCCTGGGAAAACTGATTTTATTCTGCCTAACCGCCATTTGAGGGGCGGCAAGTTCTCCTCCTTGATCACCACCATTTAATTAGGCTGCAAATCCTTGCTTGAAACCTTCCATTTTGTTCTTTGCTGCAATTCCGCGACGTATTCCTTTGACCACCTCTTCCAGAAGTGAGACCTTATCTGTTCGAATCGCTGATAAGGCCATAGCGAGATAAGGCCAGCCGCTTAGGATCCAGAATGTAAGGCTCTGCAGGTGCTGTGAGTGGTCGTCCCAGTATAAAATGCGCCGGGGTGAGAGGTTGTAGATCATTTGGGTCTGTTGATAATGGATGCATGGGACGGGAATTCAGGACAGCTTCTATTTGAGCCAAAACCGTACTGAATTCCTGGTACGTTAAATTTGATTTGCCTAGTACTCGAGTGAGATGGTTCTTGCAGGACTTGACCCCAGCCTCTTGTAAACCGCCAAAATGAGGAGCGTATGGTGGTATAAATTTAAATTCAATGGAATTCTCTGGCTGCTCCTACAAAGTTTTTGCCATGGTCAGAAATTATTTGAATGGGTTTTCCCCTGCGAGCAATAAATCTTTTTAAGGCTAAAATGTAGCCTTCGGATGTGAGACTTGTGACAAGCTCTAAATGTACAGCTCGCGTGGAAAAACAAATAAATAAGCAAAGATAGCATTTCTCTAACTGGGCTCTTCTGCCTTTTTTGTTTAACATAAACAGAGGTCCGGCGTAATCTACCCCACAATACAGAAAAGGGAAACCAGGTTCCAACCTTTCCCTTGGTAAATTTCCCATAATGGGCTGTAATGTTCTACCTGACATACGACTACAGGTTACACATTGATGGACAGTTTTTCTAGCTAAGTTTCTGCCATCAAGAGTCCACCAATTTTCACGTGTATTAGCCAACAACAATTGGGACCCCGCATGTAAAAGCTTGAGGTGCTCCTGTCGAAACAAAAGGTGGGTAAAGTGATGCTTGCTACATAATAAAAAGTCTGCCGCCAACTCTGATAATTTGATCATTATCCATGAATAAACTTAGCATTGACAAGTTACGAGCTGGTCTTATAGACGATTTGTTGATACAGGCGTTATATTCCTCGGGAAAAGATTGTTTTTGTACTATTTTAACTAATACTTTTAAACAATTGTTAAGCTCATTTAAAGATAGACCGGTAGTCTATCTAGCTTTGTACGTCTGTCAGCTTGCACCCCTCTTTGTCACGAATTGTGTATGAACCGCAATACATAACTGTATACGCATTGAAGTTTCTTGAACGAAGAAAATTTGGCAAAGTCGACCGTCGATTCATTTGTGATATTAGAGAAGAGGGACGTGAACAAAACATTGCTTGTAATTGAAGTGGATTTGATCTCGGGTAACTCTAGCGGAATTTTCAGAGCCTCCGTTGTCGTAGTTAAAAACGTTCAACCACCCTAACACAATGGTGGAATCCGTCCAGATCATTGTTCTAGTGAAAGAAGTACGCAAGGACTTTTTAATTTTATTTAATAACCGAGCGCCCACAAGCACTCCGCAGAGCTCTAATCGCGGAATGGTAAGTGGTTTGATTGGTGCCACGCGAGTTTTTGAGCATAATAGGTTTATCGTTATTACTTGTGGTTATGGTTGTGTTTACTGTGCGTACATACGCACATGATCCGTACGCCTTTTCACTGTCGTCGGTGAAAATATGCAATTCTATTTGCTTTGGATCTTGGCCGATCACGTGTCTGGGAATGAAGATATTTGATAAAACAGTAAGAGAATTCACAAATTTTTCCCAACTTCAGACAAGGTCTTGAGGCAATGGATCGTCCCAATCCAATTTTCAGAGCCAAAGTGTTTGTAACAGTATTTTGGCTGAAATAACGGCTGGACTTAGCAGTCCTAAAGGATCATAAATTTAAGAAGTGATTGATAAGATTTCGCGCTTCGTAGCACTCGTTGTACAAATATTTTTCAATTCTGATGTGAAATGTAGTTTGTCCTCCTTATTCCTCCATCCTAACCCGAGAGTCTTGCTAGAGTACTGTTCATCTAGCGAGAGATGCTTGGTTGTCTCTGTAGTGCTTAGTACGGTTGGAGCAATATCTGGTGAATTGAAAATCCATTTTCTTAATGGAAAACATCCCGACATACATGTGTCAGAGACTTCTTCACGTTTTTGTTAAATTATCTTTGCAATCATCGCCGGTAGTTAGGTCGTCGACATAGAAATCATGTAGTATTGTTCTAGCTGCCATTTCATTTTGGCATTTGAGACCTAGTTCGCGTAGGCAACGCATGCTGAGATAAGGTGCTGACGCGGTTCCGTACGTCACCGTATTAAGTTGATAAGTTCTCATTGGTGCCGAAGAAGTTTCTCGCCATAGAATCGGTTGTAAGTTTCGTTGGTCGGTTTGTATTAGAGACTGTCTGAAGAACTTCTCTATATCTGCGCAGGCCACGAATTTATATTGACGGAATCTTAACAGTATTGCGAACGAGTCATTTTGTAATGGCGGACCTGCCATCTGAATGTCATTTAATGACTTCCCTGACGTAGTTACTTGGCTCGCATCGAAAACTACGCGTAATTTGGTGGTAAGACTGTTTTCTCGTAATACTCCATGGTGAGGTAGAGAATAATGAGGTGAATTGTACTCCTTTACTTTAGTCATGTGGCCTAGTGCCAGATACTCCTGCATAAAATTGCAATATAGTTGTTTGTATACCGGTGACTTATCTAGTTTTCTCTCATGACAAAAAACGACTTCGTGCTATGTTATAGCTTTCTCCTAAGTCCGATGTGGATTCTTTAAACGGAATTTGAACCGTAAAATGACCGTTTGTTGATCTCTGATGTGTGGATACGAAAATGTGTTCACATGCACGATCTTCGCATGTGAGTGTTGAGTTAAAAGGGTGTAATTCTTCTATCTCCCAAAATTTTTTTAATTGTTCATCTATTGTAATGGATTGAATAAGATTGCATTGCGTTTCAGTTGTATTTTTACTGAAGTGATTGTGAATGGGTCCAGATATGATCCAGCCCAACTTGGTTTCCTGTAAATAAGGACCGTTTGTTAAGCGAATACTTCTGGTTAGCAACAAATCCCAGAAGTAATCTGCTCCTATTATTATGTCCGCCTGCGATGGCGAATGGAAAGTAGGATCTGCGAGTTTGATCTGTTGCGGTATGTTCAAACTATTTTTGTTGATACCAACCGGAGGTATTGTTGATGTTAGCTTTGGTAAAACTATGCACATAATTTGTTGAGAAAAGTTCCCATTTAGAGCTTTCACAAATTTGAGTAGCCGTTTGGGTTGAATGACCTACTCCTGTAATCGATAATATTGTGGACTGTATTGATTTTACTTTTAATTTCTTGCATAAGAATGCCGATATAAGGCAGTGTTGACTGTCACTGTCTAGTAGTGCCCTAGCCTTGCAATATTCATTATCTTCACCACGCACATATATTAGAGCAGTGGATAATATTACTTGACTCAGCGTGCTAAAGTTTGAGAAGCTTGGGGTTTCATTAATTTTTGAGATTGAATTGAGTGTGGTTGAGACGTCAGTCTTTACGACCGATCGATCTTCCGGAGACTTGTTAGTGTTCTCTCGTTCTTTCGCAGAATGAAGTAAAGTGTTGTGTCTTTTGTTGATTTGAAGTAACATAGAATCTATAACTGACAATTACCTCATGCACATAACAATAACCACTAATTAAATGTAAAACCAATTTGACGTGCCACTGGCATGAAGAGCAGACTGTCATACTTACAATTTATAATAAATTTTACGTAATAATTAAAATTTTATTTATAAATAATGCCTACTATATACAATACAACAGGATTAATTTTTAAATCAAAATATTTAAAGTATCATCAAACATGTTAGTTGTCTCCTAGACAATTAGCTATTCACGTTTGATCGTTCAATATGGAATATTACAAATTGAACCAAAATGTTGTGGATAAAAATATTAATAAAAAGTACAAACAAACGAATTTAACAAAAAAAAGATGTCCGTAAAATTGACAGAATCATCAAACCTTTATTTTTGACAATTGCCTTGCTAAAAGCAGAGAATTTCAGGACACGTGTAGCTTTCAGGAAAGCAGATGAGTGTATGGGGTGTCTTAAAATGACCAGAACTTTTCACCGTGCTAAAAACCATGCCCCCATGGGTCTTAATTTTCGGATGAAACCAAGAATAATTTGGTGATGGCACTTCACGGTTCCAGCGTAAAACAACAAAACCAGCTGCTCGCGAGGTCTATTGTGTACGGGAGTATTGTGCTGGTGTTTATACAGGGGGCATTGTACTCATGGAACACAGTCACTTATTATTAAAATTGATTATTGCGATTGTTTCCTCGGAACTGTTGTAATTAATGGCATACAAATATCGACTCTGTGATTTACTGTGTCAAAAGTTAACACCAATATACATGGTATTTGAAAAACAGTTACGTGCAGTTTATTCAACGTATTCCTCTTTATAGCTGTCAAGCGTATAGGTATTTTAAGAATTTAATAAAAATTTAGTTTTTAGTGAAGACATTTATTGATTATTTTTTTTAAAACGGTCCTAGTACCATAGGTGAATGGTAGATAAAAAAATGACGTAGTCAAGCAGCCAAAAAATTGCCTCTAATGTATTACTTTTCTTTTGCTTGAATAAAGTACAAGGTCATTTTACTTCGCCGAAAAGAAGGCTTTTGGGTGCAAATGTTTAAATCGTTTTTTTTTTTGTTTTAATTATATAAATTGTTATTTGTAAAAACAACTACTAAAATTTAATATTTTTAACAAATTTACTATTTCCGCTTCTGTTTTGAGATGTTTGATAAATTTGTTTTGGCTGCTATGATAATGTTTTTTATTGTTGAGTCATTTATCTTAATAACAAGAGTGACATAATCTCTAAGAAATATTATTTTTAATTGAGTAAATAGCGCATTATGTCAATCAGAAGTTATCAACTAAATCCTTGAAATTTAATTGGTAGGCGCTTTTGACGTAACACACTAAGTACTTAAAAATTCCACATACGGCAGAAGAATGCTGACGACTAAGTAACCGTATTATTTTAAAAACAATTATAAATTGTAAGAGTCAAGCATGATCTAGGCCGGAAAAAATTTCAGCTGAAACGCATAATGTACTATTTTTTTCATTTGACTCATTTTTGTTTTTCCAACGCTATTTCAGTTTGATCAAAAATTATTTGTTTGAGTTGATACAAATTTATAAAAGATGTATTGTATATATTAAATTGAAGTATTACAATGAGTTTTATAAAATAATATATTTTCCATGAATATATCAATTCAAAATTAAACTTTCTTGGTTTCATAATTTTCAAACAAAAACTAATTTAATACCTTTACCAAATTTCTAGATTTTATAGTAGAAATCTCCCTGAACCACAAGAATGCACTCATTGAAGATGACTTATTATGTAGTTCTGCAGCTGGAGTTGATAAATAGAACCTTTATACTTAAGTACGGTAATAGTATGGTATCTAGGTCGAGGCCAGGTGCGAGCTGGAGATGAACCACGTGTAATGGAATAATAAAGATAACCCAATAATTATAGCAACATTAAAAAACTTCAACGGTATTTATAAATAAATCTTAGCAGACTTGTTTTCTTATTAACTGCACATTACGTTTGGCATTGGAATAACGTAATTTATGTATTGGTTAGAATATCAGGTTGCGATGGGCGATGTTTTTTTTTTAATAATTATTTTTCTAATCGTTTCATTTGCTATTCGATTATATAAATAGTGCTCACTCGGATATGCATGGGAGTATATATACATATATATATATATATATATATATCCATGATTGATACTGAAACCGCGATGAAAAAAAATAAATAAATTTTGTACCAGTATATACCAATTTATTAACTAATTTTCGCAACAGGTTTATTTTGTAGGGAATCATTTTACACCATTACACACAATACGGGAAGTATCCGGTCTGTAAACCCACTGATAACGGCTCGCCATATCCAATTTCGGGTATTTTGATCACTGCGGCTTCAAAACTTTTGGGTGAAGTTGGAATTATACCCAAATTGTGGGATACGAATGATTTAAATAACTCACTCTACTTACCGTACACTCTTAGAAATTATTTGTATATTTATAAATGTGTGTGTGTGTTTGTTTATATACATAATTTAGTTATGCATACAATCGTTACTGGTATGCTCTATGTATTCATTTAAAGCAATGGAGTGTCTAAATACACCTTGTCTTGATTATTTTAATTTCTAAACAAGAATAATCAATATTGATGGTTTTGCCAGTTTGTTATTATATGGCAGGGTAAAGATTACGCGCTATTTGGAGTGCCGTCACTTGTATGAGTCAAGTGCTGCATTTTACTTTTCGTGGAACTGTTAGTTTACAGTGACTTGTTGTTAGTACCGCAAACATTCCGTATTACCAGAATAAACAGATAAGCTTACTCTATGACCGATACCCAATACCAATACCTTTAAAGGTTGTAGATAAAGATAGAAGTAAGTAGTATGTTAAAAACATCATTATGTACTCATTTTACTGCCCACAACCGAATTTGGATGTGATATTAAGGTTTTTAATAATTTTTTTGAAAGTAAAAAAAAAAAAAGGTTTTAGAGGGAAGCATTTGTTGAGTTTCCTTGTAAACAGCACGAGAAATGACTGAAAACAGCCACAATTTTCATCGATTATTTGAATTAGTTTGCATGTCTGCGGTCTTTTACTTGCAATAGGCATGACGAAAGATTTTCAAATCCTCTTCCATAATGGGGGTACACGTTTACTATTTACGAAAAAAACTTTATTTTGGTAAAAAACTAGAGTTTAACGATGTTTAAAGCCATTTTTATAATATTTTTTCAAAAGTGCGCGAAAACGCGACATCGCGAGGCGTGACGTCATCGCGTCCGCTCTGACGTCATTAACTATATTGTCAACCGGCGTGTCATTGTGTTTGTATTGAAAACCATAGACCAATTTGAATACCATAGAGTTGTTTACGGTGGTATGACGTCATGCGCTGTGATTGGTGTTTCAGTCAAAATGGCCGATTGCAGTATTTTAACCTTTTAATTTGTTGAAAATCTTATTAATCTTAGATTTTTAAATAAAACTAAATCGGTTTTTTAAATCCTTTTAATATGTATTTTCCCTTAAAATAATTATTTCTTTGATTCTTTGATACTGTCGTCACGCCTATTGTATTGTTATAGACATTGTTGATCAGATAATCTGACCTTTGCTTACTAAAACTACATGCCTGTATAGTTAACATAACATATACACTTTCCTTGATTTACCGATCATCAAGAAAACATTTCATTAAAAGTATTATTTAAAATAATAATAATAATGCCTTCATTTTTATCTTTCAAACAACAATACAAGCCTACACGTATAAAATATTAATAAAAGCCTGATGTGGGAACATTGTGAATTGTTTTATTATGTTTCCATGGAGTGTCAGTTTAACTTGACATGAATTAGTATGTAATATACAAGAGGCAACAAATTAATTAAATAACAAAGCCTCACACAGTGAAACAGCTTAACCTCAAAAATGCACTTCATGCGAGCATTTGCGTTTTCAGTACACTCTGTCGGAGTCTGATAATAGCTGCAGCTCTAACCTCAACCTACGAACGAGGAACGAGTAGTTTTATGAGCCCCACACAGGATCCGAGAGAATGAGGTCTGAATTGAGCGGCGCAAGTCTGCATCTCAATGGGCAGGCCGTAGAAGAGGATTTTCCAGAAGTTCTGAGAAAACTGCAGCTCATGGCGGTTGGCGCACTTCAAACGCAGGCGAGAACGCTTTTCGTTTGTGTTTCGCCGGCCCCGCCTCTCTTTGCGCCTTTCTTTGCGCCTGCGAGAGAAGGTTCTAGAAAAAGTTTATAAAAAACTTGAATTAATTTTAAAATTGTATTACGTGATGAAAATAAAGATTTTTAATTTTTTTTTGTTTTAGGATAATCGCTTGTTTTAGGCTCTTCTTCAGAAGTTTTCTAAACGAGGTTTCTTTCATAAAATAAGTGAATTCTTAGTAATAACCGATGTAACAATGAAATAAAGATTTATTTATATGCTCGAAATGTATTCTATTGTAGAAGACATCCATTTGTATGAAAAGTTTTACTTTACTCATTTTTCATTGTAAGTATAAAAAACGTACATTTTGAAAACAAAAAAAAAACTTTTGCTTTTAAAAACCTTTTTCGTTGCTGTATAATTTAAAAAACAATTTTGTTACTTTTACAAAACTAAACAAGTCGTCTTACTAATAAAATCAATAAATTTTTTTTTAACCATTAAATGAAGTTGAAAATTTCTGAATAATTATTTTTTAATAAAATAGAGTCAAAGGCTTTTCGTCAGTTAAAATTTGATGTGACATGTGGACTTTTTTTGCATAAACAAATTTCGATTATTACATTTTTCTATATAAGTAACTCGTAATATGAAAAAACCTGTACTCTAATACACTGAAATATTTTTTCGGGCTCTGAGTATTTGAATGTCATGTTTTATTTTATAACATTCAAACACATTGTCAGCAGTTTTTAGTTTACATACAATATACATTTTATTATTCTGCAGTGACCGCATGTATCCGTGCTAGGAAAAAATACAAGACTACAAAGCCTTCCGTAATATCCCCACAGCCAATTGTGAAAAATGTTTACAGCGCGATTTTTGAAAGCAGCCTTATGTTTCGAGGAGCTTAATTTTCCTTCACACGAAACCCTGTTATTATTTTTCAATATCGCATTAAGTGCGGAAAGGCAATTACGGATTGATTGTAACAATTTTTGAATAAATTAGATTACAGATATTACATTATTTATGTTTTTTAAACGAATAAGGTTGCGAATATTTCTTCTAGAGAAAAACTTGTAATCCTTGCATTAATTTAATGCTATTTTCGAAACAAATGTATATTTCTCACGAAATCCTATAATTTAATTTTCTTTTGAGAGATGGATATTTTTTACTATTTAAACTTATAATGTTATTCTTGTTGTTAACATGCAATATTTAAAATAAAAGCCTAAGTGGCTGTAATTATTTATATTTATTATATTACAAATGATCAAGTCTGCTCAGATCTTGCATACTAAATGTTTTTCAATAGATATCGAAATCAAAAAATAATTTTCTTTAAGTTATTAAATTATTTCCTGTAACTTAATAATTATGTATAATGTCTTAGATTTGGAATCGGGTGAATTAATTCAAGTTGTTTTAATTATTTACAGCTTTGTACAGGCCTATGTTAAGCCTTTTCTCAGTGATATAGTACGAGAAACAAGTTTTCTGTAATTTCCCATATAATATATCCGACCTCGTGTTCAAATTGTAAACACAAGGTTGCGAATCTCAACGTGTTAAAATAAATATATATTTAAATTTATATATACACACTCATATATATAAATATTTATATATATATATATATTTATATATATCGAAACCAAACCAGGTGAATTCCATAATTTTACTACCAACATTCATTTGGCTTTCGCCCTCCTTCGACCCTGCATTCCTCGGAAACTGAATAAGGAAATATCAGGAACGGAAAGGAATTCCAATAACCCTCAAAAACAGACCTAGAATAGCATAGTTATAAAAACTACCATGCTAGGTGATGTGTTGTCAAATGAAATAGTTTTCGTTTGATATTCATCATTAATTGATTTAAACAAATAAACATTTACACGTTATATTAACATTGAAAGTTATCTTTGCTTAAAATTAAAAAAATATTAACAAACAGAAAAATAGAAAAGAGCTGAAATATTTTTGTTATCAATTTATATTTATTTATATAAAAAATTTAAACGGTTCTCATTACATCATACATTTTGTATTAAATTTATTATGATTAACGATTTCGTAGATAAAATTATGTCATGAAAATTCCCTCTGCGCATCACAAGTATTCCCCTTGTAAGGTAAGGGTACCAGTCATGGACCACTTAAGGTCGCCGCTAAAATGTTTTTTTTATTGACCACATACATTTAAATTTTAGATTATTAGTGGGTACTTAAAGGAAATCGTTATACCCTTCAGATTAAGTTTTGCTTATAAGTCTTTCAATTTAACAAACGTAAACACTTTAAATTTTTTTTTAATAATATTAAGTTTTTGCTTTAGTAGTTGACCAATCAAAATCTGACAAAAATTAGTAGTTGACCTATCAGTAGTTGACCATAGGAATAAAAGCTACTTTTATGGTAAATAAGACCACAGATATGTCAAAACTCAAAATTTTAATTTTCAAATAGAAAAAATATAATAGGTATTCAGTGGCGAACGCCAGAACTCCATGGGCTTCTTTTGGAAACTTAATTCCACATGAAATCTAACTCAGGAACAGAGTAAACATTACGCGTTTTACTGGTCTTTTTCCGTTGTCTTTCAGTGGCTCTTTCTATCTTCAATTGCTCAAGATCCTCTTTCTTCTTCTTTCCTTCTACATGTATTACACAATAACAATGTTAAACCATTTGGGACGGTAGTTGACCACCGCGGTCAATTTCTGATACTTTCTGAAAAAAACCATTCAGTAGATGACCACCCCAAACAATCACACGAAATGTTAGATTATATTGTTAGAAACTTTTGAACGCAAAAGAAAATACTTTTAGAAATAGTTTAAATGTAAATCTTACCTAAAAAAAATATTTTTATGACTTCTATAGCTCCACAAAAACACTCGTTCTCTAGTTAAATCAGATAATAAAATCAAGAAACGTGCCACACGGCTGAACCTGTCAACAACAACTGTCGGCCATTGCTACACACAATGCGCTTTAGTTCTGAACTTTTGGCAGTTGATAATAGATGACAGTAGCTACTTACAAGTTATTTTTTTATTAGATACAATAAACACAACGCTTATTATTTAAAATTTCATACAAAACGGTCAACTACTAGTACATGGTCAACGACTAGTGTCATTACCTTATTTGTACTGGTGATACTGGACTGATAAGGAACGTTTGTTATGAGATTAGTCCACATATTGTACGTGCATTATTTTCATAAAGGAGATAAAAGAAACTAATGACTAAGCATCATGATTAAAATTTCTGGAATGTATCTCGTCGTATAAAATGTACGTAAAATATAAAGCACTCGGATTCGTTCGCAGCTAAATATGCCAGGATAGTTACAAATATATTGAGATATACTTTCTTAACAAAGCCGATTTTTTTAATATTACAAGTTTATTACGTGTACTCTATTTATATAATCGAAAACATTTTTCTCAGCAATGCCCACTACGTGTCATTTCACGCAGATAGTTTTTTAGGATACAATATTTTCGTTTAGAGTAAAAAAATTTATAGTACAGAAGGGTTCGTGTTTTATTTAAAGATTTTATAAAAAACAGAGATTTATTTATTGGAGAATATCTAAAAAGTTTCTAAATAAATGACACGTTAAAGAAGATAAGTTAAGAAAAATAGGAATTGATAGAAAAGAAATGCTTTGTATACTTTTAGAATACAGAATAGTGAAGGAATCTCCTCTGTGTAATCGAAACAGCCGCTACAGTAACAGTATGCTAATTTCCCAGATCCAGCTTTGCTTCTTACGTTCGTAAGTCCTCGTATAAGGAAACCCTTCCTTTCAGACCCATTCATATTAATGGAACAACATACTCAGGTACGTGTTGCGCTCGAATGTAAAGTGAACATATTTAGTTCGTTGTAGCAAAGTTTTCTTATAATATAAAAATGAACACAAACACAATGAAGACTTAATGAATAACAAAAAATAGTTTTGTGGAGCATTGCATTGCAAAACCATCTACACTCGTAGATAGATAACTGACAATCGACCAACGAATTGCAATAACAAAGGCTTATTACTTTGTGATTTTTAAGTGCGTGTGTAGATTCATTAATTATATAAAAAAATAAATGTGCTTTGGTTAATTATTAAAACATTTCAAAAGCTCTGTTAATAGCCATTGCCTATTTAATATATTTAAAAAAATGCAGATGAGTTTCCACGGTAGTATTTTCCTCCAAGTCGTATTGAATCCTTCGGACCCATTGTCCTGATCGCTGTACATTTTTCGAGAAATTTTCCCGGACAGATAGATCCCCGGACTTTGCGTTTCTAAATTCCTCGAATCACTTTCATTTGCATAATAACGGCGTGACATTGCCGGAGATTATTTGGAACAAACGAAAATGACCGAAGCCAGGTACGCAGGTAGAAGCGACTTTAAAGTACAAGAAACCTAATATTAATTACAAAACATCTTACGAAAACTATAAAGATAAAAATCTTCATACATACATCAGACATAAATCAATAATGACCACAAAATTTTATTTGCATTGAAATGCAAAACGATATATTTACGATACAGTGCTTTTATCAGTGGTGGTAATATATTTATAATTGCAGCAAATATTAACGGTACAATCGAGATCGTGCAATCTGCACCTCGCACAAAATGCACCTGCAGCAGTAATTACGATCTCGCGTGCTGGAGATTCTGGATTGCTCTGAGCACTGGAGGAAAAACTGGAGCATCTAAAAGTGCAGTCGTTGGGAAACATAACTCAGTTAGGCACGGTCGCGGGTCCCCGGCCCAGGGGGTTCATGAATACATTTCCGCTGAGTAAAACCTTTCAAAAGGAATGATTAAATGCGATACCGCAGTGTACTCTTTAGATGTAGACTATCACTATTAAATCGCTGCAAAGGATTTAAAAAATAACATTTAAAAAATTTACGGTTTACGTAAATTCAATTTGTTTCGTCAAGTAAACGAATCGAGAAATTTATGTCATTAGTTGATTTAGTCATTAGTATTAAGCTGAATCAAGTTTTTGGTACTTCAGTGGGATCATTTTCAAGGATTTCTTAAAACACAGAGTACCAAAACAAATTATGTATAAGCCTAAAGGTATGTTTTTACAATAAAATATAAATACATTTATATTTGTGCAATCGGATGAATATATATAATAATATAAATAAAAGTCGAAATAGCTGCTTTCACATATATTTCAGCATCTTTGCATGCAATTAATTAATTTAGTAATATATACTCACGATGTGTAATTTTATGTAAAATATTTATGTATTTTCTTCTGATGCATATATATTTATGTATCTCAAACGTATCTCTATCCTGGGCCAGTCTCACCAATTCCAAATTCATTCACCAAACAAATTTCAAAAACATACTTCCAATGCCTCTTTTCCCTTGATTTTTCCTTGGACAATCAGGTGTAGGATGCTGTATTTACTGTTACGAAAAATGTAGCTGAAGTAGTAGACCTTCCGATTCTTTACCAACGTCAGGAGTTCCCTTTCTTTGCGCATTCTGTGCAAGACTCTTTCATTAGTGACGCGGTCAACTCATGGTATCTTAAGGATTCTCCTACACAGCCACATTTCTACCGCCTCAATTCTTTGCATAGTAGCTGTCTTAAGTTTCGCCTCCATAAAGCTTCGACTCCACAAAGGAGAACCTTTGATGGATCTCCAGCGAGATTTCAGTGATACATCTATTGAGCATAGTATTTTCCTGAAATTATTAAATCTAGTGCATTTCCTGGTCAGGATCCCAGTTCTCATTCAACTACTAAAAAAGCTCAATCAACTCTGCTGACAACCATTGTTTTCGTTTTTTTATGTTCATGAAGAGGGTGTTCTTACGGCTAGCATCGTTGACTTTGTTGACTAGGATTTGTAGGTCGTCAGCACTGTCTGCCAGAAGGACAGTGTCACCAGCAAAGCGTATACGTATGTTATTTAGTGACCTACCATTTATTTGAATAAGATTTCAGTATTATATATGTATGTCAGTAATCATTGTTTTAAAAAATGCAAAAAAATTTAAGTATATGTTTCACCGTATGTATAGTGACTTAATTAGCAAGTTTATAAAAAATAGTGTGATAATCGAGTTGGTGTGATCTAATAAGATGTTTCTACACCGTGGGGCAAGACTAACAGCGCGGCATCAGCGCCGTGCCGTCTTGCGCGATTCAGTCGGCTCGGTTCTATTTCCATCTGACGTGATTGCCTCTGATTGGTATTGATTGTCAATAAGCGGTGATCGCCTCACACAACTGCTTGGTTTATGCCAGCTCCACGCGCCGCGACGAGGAAGATGCTGGCCAGCCTCTGTGCTCCTGTGAGCGAGAGCAATTCAAACATATACCCCCCCAAAGCGCACTACACACTAAGACACACAACTGACATCCGAGCAAATTGCATCTACCGACCAACGAACCTCTCAGGTTGTTTTTAGTACTTGGACGGTTGTCAGTTGTGTTGCTACGCGTGTAGTGCGCTTGACACGTATCAGCTGCATAATGCTTTTCGCTTGCGTGGGCTATTGGATCATATTAGATATTATTTATTAGAACTTTGAAAATGTAATATATAATACATAAATGCATTGGATTGAATAAATATAAATATAAAAAAATGTCGTTAAATATTTTCAAGAGCTATGGACTCATACTTTATGAGTTAAAAAAATAAAATACTTAAAAGTGAGTATATCATTAAAAAAACACTTGGTTTTTTTGTGTGTTCAAGGTCACACTTTTCCGTGCGAGATATGCCAGTTTTTTTCATAAGATTAGAAAAAATGTACGTCGGAAAAGCCTTAACTACGTAAAGCCCCTTTGAAGACATGACACCTTTTTCTCACCTACCCTCGTCACTCGGAATATTATTCCCGTGTACGTTTCATGACGTATTTATGGTAATTTTTGCCTTTCTGAAGCTGGTACAAGTTTCAGGAAGAAGTTCACGTAATGAAGATATCTACGTACTCGCGCTTGGTGGCAAATCCTGAAACTTTAGAAATCTTCCTCGCGATAACAGGGAAGATAATACGGAGGAGATTGCATATTAAAATAAACAGCGTGAAAATAAACGCTTCGAGCATTTTTGAGAATAGATCATCAAATGAATAATTTACTTCAGCTTCAGTTGTGCTTGAAATAAAAAAAATATACTTTATATGATGTTTTTTATACACACCAGTTTATATGAATAAAAATTTCTGTGCAAAATAAACGTTATATTTTTTAAGCCTTAGTATTTAAATTAAAACTCTCATAGCTTAAAATTAAAAAAAGTCTATTAAAACCAACGAAATGCTTTATAAATGTTTTCATATTTTTTTGATTGGTAAAACATTTTCAACGAGGATTCTCTTTTATGAAATGCGTGTTGTTTTTAAAAAAATATGCTGTGTGAAACTAGTTTAATATGCTTTTGTATTGCATAAGCATTATATTTTTAACTAGAAAACCAGCCATGCGTTTTTATGAAAAATTGTGTCAATAATTGTCAAAAATTCAAAATATTTATTTAAAAAAAAAATTATTTCACCTTAACTTCTCACCCTAACATAAGACCATCGCACATTTAAACTATAAACCATGAGTGCAAAGTTTTATAGCATTGCATCTCATATACTTATATAATTTTAAATCACGTTGGTTTTGAAGTAATTTTTTATAAATTTCCCTTTTAATTTAAGATTAATACAACCTCTGCTATCATATTTTTTATATGAATTTTTTGACAAAATTTTTCAATAATAATTAAAAATGTGAGAATAAGTTTTTATATTTATCTGCTTATTATTATAAAGATCTGTCTATGTCTTTTTTAATTTTTCTTATGTTGTTATTATGATATACTAACCTATATAGTCTTAATATATCGATTCCAACGTTTATTTGCATGTATTAGATTTTACCTCACCTCGATCCTGAATTATTTTTATGAAAACCGCATCTAGTTCTGTTTAAAAAAACTGAGTGATTTTGTTCATTTAAACAGCGGAAATATTTGTACTGTTTTTGATAAAAATATACATTAACACAATCAAATTAAAATTACTTCTTGAAGTTGTGTATACTTGAAGCTCTGCAAATTAAAAAAATATATATTTAGAAGGAATACTATACAAATCACAGGCAACTCGTTAAGTGAGAGGGAGACACTTGAAGCGAAGCAAACGGCTTTCATTCCGGACAAGGAGTGTTTACTCAAGATAGGTGAAATTATACAAATGGCCGCCGGCGAGTCCTTTAACGAGCCTCTCGGGCTGGTGGACTGCCTTGGACCGGATTTGGGAGGACAATGGTTTTAATGCCATTGTTTGATTACTAAATAGCTGGCTCTACAGGACAACTCTGGAAATAATTACAAGATTGTAAACATTCGGGTATTTATCACAAATTTATGAAATGAAATGTTGTGTTTTTGAAGGTGAGATATCTTCTTTATGAACGCAAGCTTAATGTTAGTTCTATTATGTTATTTGATGATTATTGTATTAGAATTGGAATCAAATTACTAAACTGTCAGTTTCAGTACAGCGCAGTTGAGGCTGTAGACTGATGTATCAAATAGTCAATAATACAACTATAACGTAGCAAGCAATCTGTTAATGTCTAATTCCTTTTCAAATGGGTGCCAGATTACAGAAATTCAGGTCACGATCTATCTGTAGTATAAACAGATTAAAAACCTCATTGCATCTCAACTATCTTTGTATCGACGCATATCTCAAAATAAAACGATAAGTTTTTACTGATTCAAAATCGTTTTGCATCTTGCAGCTACTTGTGATTTTAAGTTTAAATAGGTTAAAAAATACTAACAGTCCAAAGGTACATGGATTCATATTTCAGATATAAACTTTTTAATCAAATGATTTAGGTCAGTACTGGTGGTTTTCTATTTGAATCCTCCGGCGTCATGTAGATGTGGTTCTGGTGCTACACAGTCCAGTGATTTATCGGTCCATTACGCCCGCAGGGGGTGCGATCCTTCTGTATATTCATATTCAGCAAGGGAGAAATTCAGGAGACGTCATGCATATCGTGAAGCTGACGTAGGATTCTAGAAACAATAAAATTATTGGATAATGACGTTACTAAGTATAATTAATGAATTAATTACAGTTCTACTCTAAGTAACAATATTTTTTTAAATTTACAAATAAAATATACAACATAAGCAATACTCGAAGAGTTAAATGAATAACTAATATAAAATATAGGAAAATAAACATTTGTTTTTTAAACACTGGAAATTCATATGTTTACTTTGAATTTAAAAAAAAATATTTTATACAATAAATGTTTAAATAATTTTAGTTTAAAAAAAATGTTGCATCTAAATATTAAGCAGAGATGTAAAAAAAGTATTGCATGTTTAGCTTAAATTTTACTGTTGATATTTTTGACTGAAATACTATCGTCAATTTTTATCATCATGCTAGTATACCTCTGTCTTATTTTGGTAAAAAAAAATACATGCCGGTGTGTAGTGGATTAATTAAAAATGAGTGCTGGATATTCCGTAATTACGACAGAGATGGATCTCGTGAGGGTTTGATATGGGTTTGCCCTGATTCAATCAAGAGGAAACCCTTTCTCTTAATAATGATAAGGTTTATATTATTAATTAATTTGTTATTGTAAATAATAAAGGCGCACTTCTTGTACTGGTTATCTGGTTTGAAAATGTATTACATGCAAACAATTTTTTTCAACTGAAGGATGCGAGCTTTTACTATTTTGCGTGTTGTTTTACACACACTCTCATACACACACACACACAAACACACACATATATATATATATATATATATATATATATATATATATATATAAAAATCAAGTAAGGGGTCAAGGATATGCATGATCGGCGGGCCATGGCGCCTGCGGGCACAGGGTTTGGGACCACCGTGTTAAAGTATAGCCTGATGCGGTTCAATAGTAGTAACGCCATCTCTTAGAAAATCCGAAAAAATTAATGCCCACATCGTATATATATAATATAGGGTTGTTAAAAATCATATCAAAGTTATAAAATAGGGTAATTATTTTGAGCTCGAGGATCCAGATACCTGACTTCTCTTGTTTTTGACAAGCTCATTGATGTCAGGTATCGTATTCGTTGTAATTATTTTAAGAATTGATTGGAGATGTTCATTCGTAAGTATTGTGCGATGTTTGTTCTTATTTATTTTCATGACGGAAAACATCTGCTCACATAAAAAGGTACTACCAAACATGCACAGAATGCGTGCTGCATGCTTTTTTAATTCGGGGTAGTTATCCAAACTCTTGAAATATTGTGTATAAAATGTAAGAGCGTTAACCTCTTTAAATTTTTTTTTCAAAATACTGTCTGGGCACGCGCTGCCCTTGAAATTACTTATAAATGTAGTGTGCGCATTTTAAAATATTCGTAGAGGAATTGAGTGAAGTCTAAAAGCTCTAAAAAACATGATTCTTCTTTCTGTGACACATTGCGATCGCGGGCCGGATTGAGACGGCCCGCGGGCCGTATCCGGCCCGCGGGCCGTATCTTTGACATGACTGATCTAGAAAAATGTTTTTGTAAAGGATTTTGGCCTGGCTAGGTGACCATTTATTATTGACTACCGTTTCCTTTTTTATTTAGCCTTGATGCACATTAATAAATGCCTTCAAATATCTGTTTTCTAAAGAAGAATTTAAATTTAAAATTAAACCATAAAATTATTGGTGTCACACTCATCAAAAATCTAATTATTTGGGTTACTGTGAAGGAACAAAAAAGAACTTCCGAGAATCTTGATTTTTGTAAAAATATTTTCAAACCTTAAATTTTATTTTATAATACATTCTTAAATATATCACTATAATAAAGCAAAAAATATATATAATACAGAAAAATATTGGATTAAAGCATGATAATCCAAACATTTAAAATTTCAACAAATTAAAAAATATTTCTGGTTATTCAACAACCTCTATGGGCATTGAGGGTGGCAACGCATTTTGCTATATAAACTTCGGTGTTTATTTTTGAGCGCATCCCTAGTTCAAAGACTTTGGATAAGATTTGGCAGGCATGCTCCTGCATGCACACAACGAGCTCGGGTAGTTTTTCAAGAGCTGATAATGCAAGCTCCGGGTTAGAGGCGTCCAGACATCTCATCAGAGCAGCCAAACCTGCAAATAATTTATTTATTTAAATCAGTATCAGTCAAGTTTTTTTTAGAATTAATGCAAAAGTTTGTAATATTCAGAATCAATTTTTTTTAACAGAAATTATTGCGAATATCTATATTGCTCACCTGTGTTGGTATCAACAGTGGAAGCTATAACATTGTTAAGAACAGCCAGAGGGGTGGGGTCTGAGGGGGGAGGTCCATGAAGAGTAATTTCCCCCCACTCTGGGGGTTCCCCTGAGGAGGTCCCGAGAGCAGGAGCTGTGCCGCTAACACTCAAGCACGCTAGAGCTGGATGTGTACTATAACAAAATAAAAATATATAAATATTGTTTAACATTGCATTAATTTTTGTCATTATTGTTGTGTTTTTCTATCCTTAAAAAACTTTGGCAATGTAGAAATATTTGACATGGAAATGGATGGAAAAGCATTTTCTTCTGTAACCATAAAATTCAAATAAAAGTAGCAGATTCTTCTACCAATAACATATGGATGCTTTAAACTTAACGAGTACAGCTGTTTATCCCATTGCTAATGTACCCAAACTTCGTTAGTGCCATAGATTAAATGAGAAAAGGTAATAAATATTACCTTATAATACTGTGGTGTTCCCGAAGGTACTCATTTGCAGCAGCTGCATCATAAGCCATATATCCTTGAAGCAACGCTGCAAATCTCTGAATAAGACTAGAGAGATCTTTCATGTTTCCGTGCTTGGAAATCAATGCAAAATAACAGTCGAGCGCTGCGTGGAGTCTCTTCTTGTACCCTGAGCTAAAGAGTGAGGGCTGCAGCATCTCCAAGGAGCCGAGTGTTTGGGAGAAATAGGCAGAATGGCCTCCGTTACGGAAGGGACCCCACTCCAGGTGGCAGCGTCCTTTGAGAAGTGTCCCGAGCAGCCCAAGTTGCCTCAATGCGAGGCGAGGGTGCTGCCTACATAACGAACGGCAGCTTGCTTCAAGGCCAGGAAGTCTGAAAGTAAAAGGTATACGTATTTGAATATATACATAAACATGTTTGAAATATATGAAAAGAACCAGTTACCTTTTACTCCATTCCTTCGAATGAGGAGTGGCAGCCAGAGCGGTGAACATGCAATGAGATATTTTGTCCACAATACTGGTTGAAGATTCTAAAACAATAAAGAAAGATTTGTGATATATTAGATGCACCTAGTTTGAAACACATAAATTTGTTTAATTATAAGAGATAAACCTCACTTTCGAAATTTAGTTCATTTATTATATCAAATGTAAAATTGAAAATCTATGAGAAAGTTAACTAATAATTTTCTTTTTGGGAAAATACTATTTAAATATTTTCAACAAATAACACAGAACAGATAATATTACAAACCAGCAAAATGGATTTCATCATTATCAGAGAGCATTGTGTCTTGGAGCGGGGATCCTCCCTTGAGAGTGAGCAAGTTGAGAACCTTGGGCACACGCATATATAGCAGTGTGAAAAAAGCCTGTGTACTGGGCTCAGGGGCACTGGGGCTCTGCAGACGCAGTACTGCCGTAAGCAGTGCCTGCTCCTCTTGCAGACTCTCTAGCAGCAGTGGCAGGCGAGACTCCATGCGCAGTAAGGCTTGATCGGCATTAGCACATTGGTCGGCTTCCTCCAGTATGTATGATATCAAAACGCTTATCTAAAACAACATATTTATAATTTTATTCGATGTGTTAGCGTAAAAATACTCTTAAAACATCTTACTGTACTATTCTACTTTACGGAGTTAGCAAAAACATTGCAGGTATGGTGGAAGTGTTTGTATGCACATGTGAGTTGTGTTCTTAAAGTTCAACACACTTAATAAAAATATCCAATATTTATTTTTAGAAAACCCTTAAACAAATTGGAAGATAGATCGAATCAGAGCTTAAACTTCCGATCCAGTAATCTCAAAATAATTCAGTTTTCAAGATTCCCGATAGACTCATAGGATAATGAAAGTGTACCTGGTCATCGTTGAGGCGCAGTATATTTTCTGGAGTATGATGTTTGGGAGTGGTTTTATCTCTGCCTTGCCAAATTCGAGGACTCTTGGTGAGTGCTGAGATCAGCTCCAGGACTGTCGTAGCTTCCCATTTGCTGTATAATCAAACAAAAGATACATATTGAAATACAAATTTTATACAAGTACTATATGTCAAACCGGTATCATGTGATTTTTTTTAACATGGTTAAAAATCCAATTTAGAGAAGTGGGTGTACCTGTCAGGAGAGAGCAGTGCAGTGAGGCAGCCATACAGGGTCCGCCATGAGGCTCGATGCGCCAGCAGAGCCACGAGCAACTCCTGCCATGGAGCACCACCTGCTCGAAACATCAGCTTCATCTATATCCAGAAAAGTCATTTGGATCAAATATTAAAAAGTATTGTATCAAAATTAAATTATATAAATTTAAGATTCATTCCGAAATTCATTACCTGTGCTTTGGGATCTTCTCCCAACAGTTCGGGTTGTAAGTCAGCCATCCAGTCGATGATGAGCCCTGCCGCATCTCCTCCATTGGCCAGACTGAGTTGGTTGGAGAGGGTCTCAGTACCAGGCTCGCTCTTGATTCGCTGGATGTCTCCATCCTGTTGCTTCTCCAAAATAGCTACCATAGCCTCCATCAGTGTCTTAGTATTGTGCGTTTCAATCAGGTGCTTACCTACCATTTCTAGCATATTGATGGGACATGTTTCCAGAGCTGGGAATAATAATAAGAAAATATTGAATATTTTATAATTTTAAACAATGAAAACATTCAAGCTTTGTGCACATCTATTGTGTAGATTTTAGTAAAATGTTTTTTTAGGATATCTGTGAATTTAATACTAACGATTAGATTGCTATTTCATAACCATTCAATACCAAAGCTTTTTATAAAAATTACTACATTGTAACAATTGATAAGACGTTTCAAACTTACTTTGAACAAGGAAATCTTTGATAGACTTTTTTCCTGGTGAACGGTTAAACTCATCAAACTTTTTCGCAACAGTCCGCTTGATTTCATTCTTAATACCACCATCACCCTTCTTTGAGTCTCCTTTGGAGAAGCTCTTGAGAAGGGAAATGAGTGGGCTGTGAACTGTAGTCCCTTGATAATGCTGCATGAGGCCCTCGGCAATCCTCCCTAGTGGTTCATCAAATGGAGTGTTCCGACAGTGCAGCAGCAGTCGCATTATTGGACAGGAATATCTGATATTTTGCAGAAAGCCCCCGGCAAACTGATAGGCTGTTTTGCTGTCCAAGACCAGACCGAGATAAATGATCAGACATTGGATGTAGGGACAGTCTGTCACGGAAAACGATAGAGTGGAGGTAATTTTGATTTCAGCAGAAACTATCTGAAAATAAAAATATATAATTGCAACTGCACCTGAACTTACTTTTACGAGGACTTGTTAGCTCTCTGCTTAGATTGAAACGTTTAAGATTTGAAATTTGAATAAGTGGTAGTTTGTCGTCTTATACCCCGGAAGTCAATTATTTTTTCAACCTACCCTCAGTTATAACCAGTCCTTCAGGTAGTAGATAAAAATTATTACCATCAAATGCAACTCTTTATTAAACTTCCATATTCTGGATCCCAAGCCAATGCACGATTAGAAGTCTTTTATATAGTTTACATGTTCACAAGTTCACACGCTTGAAACATATAAAAAAATTCCAATCAACGAAAACCTTAAATTGACCGTGTCCACAACCGTAATAAAATAAATTTCAGTTATTTAAATTATAGAAATTTGACAAGATAGGCGTTTAAACAAAGACGTTTACTACTTGCACATGCGTGAAATATCCGTGAGAAGGGAAGATTTTAAGCTTATTTCTCAAACATGAATAGGTAACCCGTAACCCTAAATGTCAAATAAATCTTGATTTTATTGGAAACTGTATGCTTACAAATCTTAAGTCAATTTAAACCTAGTACTTAAACAAATATGTTAGTAATATAAAAGAATTAAAAATTCACCATAAGCGAGTGGTGTACCCTGGTCGTCTTGTTACACAAATTTAAAATTAAACTTTCTTAAACTGCTCATGTATAAAAAAAAACTGGTAACATTCTTTTGCTGGCAAGACACGTGTTCACACCATTTGGAAGTACAAAAAATCCTCATGACGAGACGAGAATTCCACCCTTGAGTGATGGTTATCTTTTTCATAACATTTATTTCTGGTTTCAGCTTAAATTTCAATTACTAATCAACAAAATAAAACTTAAATTTACGATCAAGTTGGCAATAAAAAGTATGAAGTTTTTTTGTAAAAGTTGGGTTGTATTACCTCTTGCAACTGAATGAAACCGTCACTGAGTAGGTTGGTGTAGTTGGAGGCGCCCATGAAGGCCGTGGAGAATAACGGGCCCACCTCGGCCAGCTGCAACTGTGCTTCCTGCACAGGTGGGCCTAGGGTCACCGCTTCCCACTGCTCATCGGTCCAGCTTCCAAATTCCGGAAGCAGTGGAAGAGGGTCATCCACAAGCACAGGCTCTAAAAATAACACCCAAATGTCTTACAACACTGAATAACCACATGTGCCATAACTATAATCAACAGTTTTTCTATCATAATTTATGATTTTTTAAAAAAATAAAGATATGAGATATTATATTACCATCAGGATAAACGGGTTCCTGTAAGGCTAGGGCTGTATAGAAACGCTGTCCACCACGTGCACCACGCCGCCATTGCACGCTTACTAGTTGCGCCATGTAGCCACGTTCCACAACCAGTCCCGACACCGTCTCAGTTGGGCAATTATCCAAAGCACTCAACAGCGCACTACAAATAATAATAATTATATCACTTAGCAAGTAGAACTACATTTTTGAATATCAATCCTAAAAGGCTTTATAATATAGTGTGTACTAGTTTGTCACTCTTATATCACCCATACACCTTTTGAGGTTGAGAATTAGTATTTAATTTACCTCATGGACTCTATTGGGATTCCAAAGCTCTGTATGAAGAGAACTAGCTGCTGGGCATCCAAGTCTCTTAGTCCAGCCTGGATGAGAGCCGGCTGGTTGGATCGGACCATCTTCAATTTCAGCCAATCGGGGAAGAGCAATGCTTCTTCCGATGTGTCTACGAGGAATGCCTTAGGAGTGTTTTCTCCAAACCAGATGGACACAAACCATTTGAACAACTCCTCGTCTCTATCATCTGAAATATAATTTTAGTCTATCACAATAACGATGAACTCATTTTTCATAGTGAAATATTTTCTTTAATTTTCAGGACATCATCTTATTTTTTAACATAAAATCTACATTGGGATGACTTTTTATAGAACTACACAATAGTCCTTACATTTGCTAGGTCCATAGGTGAGCAGGATGACCATAGCATGCACCACGAGGATGTGGACGATGCATTCCTCCCCTGTGACCCATTGCAGCAGGATTTGATCTTGACTGTTGGACCAGTCATATGCTTCTTTCTGCGGAGCTCGGTACTGAAAAGCAAGGTATAAAACTATAAAAATAATACATTAATTTATTCTTAAATTTTATTTATTTTTAGTAAAAGTGGCTGGCTTTGTGAAAATTTTGAGTGACTGCCAATATTTTGGTTGCAATTTATTTTTGTGCAATATCTAACCAATTATTTAAATATTATTCAACATAGGAGTCAGAGTTGTAAAACACACTACGAATATGCCTTGATAAGACGAGTCTTGAGCTGATGTAATTGCGTCCACTTCTTTTTCAATTGTAAAAAACATGCATATTTTTTATTAGTAGCTCACCTTCTGCAGATACCGCTGGAAAGTAGTCAGGATGGCGTAAAGCGTCTGTTGAGGAATGTTCTCTTCCTCTTCTTGCATTGGTTCCTCGGGAACAGTCGCAGTCACCAGGGGAGGGAGGATAGCCATCATAATCGTCATCCTTTCAACGACAAGTTGAGCAAAGTCCTGAAAATGAACAATTCATACAGTGTAATGTCAAGAACTATTAGAATACTGGCTTCTAATAATAAACTCTCGGTGAAAAAATTATTCAATTATATATTTTTATATTATACTAAGCTGAGTGATTCTCAAATAATTGTACATGTTTGAACTACTACTAATTGATAACTAGGAGCATTTGTATTAATCTGTTTTTACCGTTCATCATTTGATTCTCCAAGTCTTATAATCATAACTAATATCTTCTGCAATGATTTTTTCTTCTTGCAACATATGTGCAGTAAAAAGACACAATAGATATATTTCTTTATTTATTTCTTACCACCACAATCTCTGGTAATTGCAATGCAGAATGCTCTGCCAGGAAGTTGATGTAGTAGGTCAGATGTGAAGGTTCTGTCTCTACAAGGCTGGCAGCCCGTATGGCCGTTATCACCTCCTCTCTGACAGCCATCCAGTGACGGTTCTGGATTATTATAGACAGCCATTCTCTACAAGCATTCACATGGGTTTAGAAATAGCAGACGATTATTTAAATTTATTGATTTCTTTGGCAGGTAACTTGGTTTTTCAACTCACTCGGGGGTGACATTGGCATTCCATTCCGCTTCGGTTGGTTCTTCGGATGCTGTTGGATTTAAAACCAACTTCAGGCCCTAAAATGATTTTTCATTTACAGATCATTATATGTTGATATATATGAAAATATTAATATGCATATCAATATATTTGCAATTTAAAACTTCCGCTAAAATTTTCCTGGTTTTTTTCAGTAGTTTTTATGCTATATAATTTGAAATAAATAAAAGCTAATTTTGCAACTGTTTTTAAGCTCACAAAAATCAAATATTTTTCAGTAATGCTAGGGCATTAGAATATTTTGAAATACATTTATAGTTTACCCTATTGGCCTGGTGTCGCACACTAGACAGAGAGTGGGTGAGTCTTTGCAAAAAGAAGCTGAGAACATCTCGTATGGTAGCAGCAGAGTCAGCGAGAGCGCGTAAATGTCGGACAATCTCTTGCGTCTTAGACCCCAGCCCGGCACTGCCCCCCACCACCAGGAACTCACATAGGCACTGTACCGGCAACACGCTGCAATATTATATTATTTAGTTAACTAGTGAAGATTAACATTCTGCTATCAACTGTCAATGTCAACGTTTTCAAAAATTGATGATAGTCACATTTAAGTATTATAGATCACCATTCTGTTAGCATTATAGAAAGCCAAGGCACATGAACCCATTGAGAATCCGTGCGCTATGCTATTGCAACTAGATTTACTTGAGGGAGTGTTCTGAGTTGTGGAGTAAGTCCTGCAACCAAGGCATTGCTCTCTGTGTCCCCTGACGAGCAATGATGTCCAGCAGCAGTGAAGGCTGGCGACACAGTAGGTAGCCTAGGCGCAGGGACTTGTTGAGAACCTGTAGGCACTCCAGCACTGATGGTGGTGGGCGCCGCGCTGGGCCCGTTGGATCCATTACCATCAGCTGGAAAATTATAAATTTACTATTTTACTGAGATTAAAATTTTTCAGGTGGTTAATTTCAAGCAGAAGAAGAATAGATTTGTATACCTGAGACAGCAGTCGACTGGTGTGCTCGGTAATAGAGATCTTGGTACTGGCAGCAGCCAGGTGGCCTTCAAACTGCAGCACTGCCGCACGTTCTCCTTCCACTTCAGCCACACATTCATTAGTGCTCCATTTGCTATAAAATAAAAACATTGCCAGTACTTAATTTTTAGAACTTACTTTCAAACCTAAAAAACTAGAATCCAAATAATACACTGATGTATTACTTGAAAATGCATATCTCATACAGCTACATGACTTAGGGGGCGAGGATAAAAATTCTGCAAAATGGGTCACCCCCATTTTAAGGGTTAAAAAAACAATTGTTTCACACAATAGTTGTAATAATGTCAAAAATGTCGGTTACTTACTTGGAAATGCACATTTCTATTAAGGCCTTGAGTGTTGGGTATTTATCGAAGACATTCTTGGAAAAACTGTGAGGGTTGTGTGCAGCGATCATGACCAGCACCATCCAAGCTCGCCAGTACAGCGAAATTATAGCCAGAGACGGAGCCACATAGCTACAAATAATTCATTAATGGAATTGGTATTTATTTTGTAATACTCCATTTTATTACAATAAAATAAAACCAAATAGTTTTGGAGACTACATTAATTTCACTATTAGCGAGAGCTCTTTCGCCGAACACGGCATCTTCAAGACTGAATCTATACAGAAAAAAGCGAGCTTATACATAAAATTTTTTATAACCATATTTATAGCCATAACACTTATGTATAAGCTCGCTTTTTTCTGTATAGATTCAGTCTTGAAGATGCCGTGTTCGGCGAAAGAGCTCTCGCTAATAGTGAAATTAACGTAGTCTCCAAAACCATTTGGTTTTATTTTATTGTAACAAATAATTCAGGTTATTTAGTAATTATTTTTAATTGATAACCTTACATAACAATACAAGTTATTTCAAATAGCATACCCCAGCGGCAGGGTGATATTCTCGGGATAATGATATTGGCACAACTGGAAGATATAATCGGCAACTTCAATCTTGTCTATAGGCAGTGGGTTGTCATCAGTTAGGGCGCAGGCTCTTCTCACCAACTGCTCGCATAATTCCAACGCCTCACCTGGTGTTACTGGCAACTCCTGTATAACAATATCAATTTTTATCTAATATCAGCTTAATAAAACGCTTGTAATAGTGTTGAGTTCTCTTTTGGTGCCATTGATTTTTCAAGCAAATTATAATTTTTTTTCCGAGCATAGAATAGTTTGGTTGTTACGTAAAAAACAAAAATAAAGTAGAAAATATAATAATTGCTTGCCTTAGTGAAGCCTATAGAGAGAATGCCAATAAGAGTATTTTGCTGCAGAGGTATCTCGCAGCTCATGCGAAAGGTGAGTGTTCTCTCAGACTCTGGAGGCCAGTTATCAAGTTTGCAGTACGTGTCCACGTTCTCCAAAAACATTATCTACAAACAAATTATTTATATTAATTTTATAAAATACAAGTAATAGATTGTGGCCAAATATAATAATGGATTTTTCAATTTACTAGGTTAAAAATGCGGTAAGTTAGGAGTTGTGAATATAAATATTATTTACTTTGTGCAAAGCCAGCACGTATTCCTGCTGTGAAGGTCTGTACAACTGAACAGCGGGCTCGTGTAGCCACCAGACTCCATCACACTGGATACTAGCAATCTGTAACATAATTACTTATATATTATGCTGCTAAGAAAAGAGTCTTTACACTTCCAAAATAAAAAACAATTCAAACATAAATTAGTTTTTCAATGCTTTCCGTAAACATATTTCCGTAAATAAATCTAACCTGTTCCTTGTAATCAGCATAGTGTTTAGCATGAGCAGCTGTTAACATGGCGCACAGGGCCACAAGATCTGCGATGGCATGGAAGACTCTCTCGCGACTGTCAGGAAGTGGTTCTTTAGGCGGTGTTGATAGCAGCCCACGCGCCAGTCCTAGCAGTGCAGCTGTACCTTCAGCTCGACCGGCTCGCACAGCCTCACGAGTGAGAGCTCGCAGTGGTCGCAGATATTCTTCAGGACGCATCAGCACTTCCTAAACAATCAATAATTATTGATAAATTTTTTGACTACTTTTATTTTCACATGATCATTAATGTAGTAAATTATTTGATTATTTACCTGAAAGGTTTCTGCCATGGCCAGAGGTACTGCCTGGGGCTGAGCTTGCAGGAGAGAAGCCATGGCAGCCATATTGTTGGGATTGCGCACATTGGACAGCTCGTTATAGATGGTATGCATTACCACGTTACGCAGTGTTGCAGAGCAGTTGCCCACCATTTCTCTGTAAACCGGAAATTTCTTTTTGACTTATGCACACTACTCGAAACTTATATTTAAGTTTACTACAGAGTACGAAACTGTTACTGAAGTAACAATTTTATTAAAAAATCTACTGAAAAATATCAATAAAAATATGTTTCTGATCTAATTAGAAAATATTTGCTAAAATTAGTCAACAATATATAAATGTAATACTTGTGAGAATGACCAAAAGTAACAACACAGATAAGATTTATTGATTCAAACTCTTATTTGTTTTCAAAGAAAATCACTTTTTACTTTTACTTTTTATTTGGGACAATGGGTGTTGCATGATTGGTAAATATGTTAAGAGCATTCAGTTGTTCAAGTGTTACCTGAGACAGGCGAGATAAGCGTTGACGAGGGGCTTGGTTTTGAGGCGCATCTTTACCAGCTGGGCCAGCACCTCCTGGTCGCGGGGTGCTGAGCCCGAGATATTGCAGGCTACGTGTGCTAGCAGCTCCTGCGCCGGCCGCCATAACTTGCCAGAATGGAGCCACGACTCCAATCGTAACGCTGCTGTAATGCGGATCTGGAAATAGTAAAAATAGTTTGGAGTGATCTTTTTACACGGAAATTTTACTAAGAAATTTTTACTAAGTCACAAGAACTATTAGAACACAACAGACCCAACAGAATGTCTATATCTGACCTGTCTTTGAACATGGTGATGAATCACAATCAAGGATATGTATGACTGAATCCATTTACTACTTTTCATTTATCCACATACTTATTCCAATAGATTTGTAATTCTTTCTCACCTCAGCATATCCACAAGTTGCTGCGAGAAGTTTCAGAAACCCTTTTCCGAGGGAATCGGGAGCTACTCTTCGATTGATTTGTTCCTTCACAGCTTCTATGATTAATGCCTCTACTACTTCGTGACTGTTGCTATATCTGAAATCAACAAAAACATACATGATAGTAATAGGAAAACCCCTTTTATACATCCATTTCATGTTCTTACAAACTTGACATAATCAACATGTTTTGTAAGCATGCACAGTACTGTTTTCTTTACTTTAACATAAAAAGATTTTGTCAATCATATTCAAACTAAAAAATTATTTCATTCTAAAACATCAAAAATTTGAAAAGTACAATATTTAATTTTTAACAATATACCTAGGAAAAACTGAAAAATCCAGTTCCGTTGTGTCCAATTCTTCTTCATTAGCACCAAGTAGAGGAGAACCAGTTGGTGAAGGTGTCCCTGAAAATATTATTGTAATGTTCTGTATACTGTGGGTAGGTGATAAACATCACATCGTGCTATATATACTAAGGCGGAGCATGGGCCGTGGATAACCAATATGAGCCAGAGACCACACGCCCTTATGTCCACATCACTTTTTTACTGCATAAAAATGGTCAGCAATCACAAGGGCCATCGCATTATTTGTAACTTTCTAAAAATCATAGAATCATAGAATCTTTGGTGGTGGCCATTCGATATATGATTATTAAGGAACCAATTAAGTCATACTAACCTAATGTATTGTTGTCATTAGGCATGAGGTGGCTGGGAGGAATGTTGGTGAGGAAGGCAGTGACGATGTTGTCCACAAAGCACTTACACCAACTACAGTCCACCCACCAGCGCTCGTTTAATGCATCTTCTATGTACACCTGAATAAAATAATTAAACATTCAAAACTCTCACAGTAAAAAAAGAAAGATTATAAAGACATAGAATAAATAATTTAGAACAAATTCATTCTTACAGTATAATTAACTTTTGGTTTAAAAAAAAACCTGTATACTTTCTGAAGAGAAATATCCAGATCTGATTCTAATATGAAGCAGCAGTTTGAAAAGTATGTGTTAACACATTGTGATCGGGAGACGCATTTATGCGTTCTGCATAGACTGGCGGTGGGGTACGGCAAACGCATGAACGCTCGCTTTACCCGACCAGGTACCGGTGCCGTATCTTTTGCCAGCTGTTTACAAACATTCGACCACTTGATGACACAAACAAATATCGAAATATTTGAGACCATGGTCATAAAAAATAACGGTAAACTATACACAACAGAACACAATAATTATTACTGCAAACTAAATATACAGAGACTCTCTCCCTTGTTTCAGTGACACTGTGATACTATTTTCGTTAAGACGTGTCAATTTCGTATTCCTGAATTCATAGTGCTTTTGTAGAATATTTTTTATTCAAAAATTATTGAAAGTTTTGCGCAAAAATCCCAAATATTGTGTGTTGGTGAAAAAACATAAGATTTGTCGAACTGTAACAATAATATTTTTTGTTTTTGTTTTTGAAAGCGGTTTTAATTTTTGGAAGTGGGAGTGAACTGATAAAGATGATTTTATTATAATAACTCAGTGAACATGGAACACGATACCCATGATAGTGATGAATTTTATGCTGACAATTTGTCCAATTATTCGTGCGAAAGCGACATTGCATATGTATGTTTTGCAATGTACCTCTTCACAAAGGAAAGTGTTTTGAACGCTATCATACGTTGACGCATTATTAGGTTGTTTTGTTTCTGATTAGATCTAATAAAAATTTTCAAAAAGTATTGTGATTTTTTATAACAATGTAATTTTGATCGTAAAAGTGTGTTTTTCACTTTCCATTTCATTTATTGTATAGTAATTTTGTGTACAAAACATGTATGTATAAAAAAATAAATAAAGCAATTATTTTAGATTAAGACACTAAAAGTTTTTTTGAAAAATACCCAAAAGTTCGAAAGATATGGCTATTTTACAGAAACTGTAATTTGAGACGTAGGTGACAAAAAAATCACCCGATCACAATGTGTTAAAGTACGTTAAGGTGTTAGACATCACATATCTTTATTGTTTCCTTCGAACCTCATATGTGAAACACACAAAAAATTTTCCACTGTAAAAATTCTCACAAGAAAGTATTCATTGTCAGTGTCATACCAAAAGCAAGTGCATTTGGTATAATTTAGCAGCGAAAACTAACCTTGATAAAGGCATCTGGCCAATTTTTGCTGTCCTTGTGTCCAGCATACAGTAAGCTGCAAGCCAGCACAAACACCAAAGGGTTCCCTTTGCTCTTGAAAGCGGTGCCCTGTTCTCTCTTGAGGAGGCCGCACAGAGCCTGCATCACGGACTCCGTTCCGAACATACTGGGCCGCAACTTGGCCATGTATATGAGGCCATGGCAAAGTACTGGGTCTGGCTTCCAGCGCTGTGACTTCAACAGACGTATGGCTCCCGTCAAGAGACCAACCTGGATAATTAAGATATTTATAGTACAGAGTTGTTTTAAGCTGTCGATAGAGACAAGGAAAAAAAATTGAATGTACCATACAATATTTATCAATATTTTATATTTTAACAATACTATAATTGTGTGAAAATGTAATTAATATTAAAAAAATATACAGTTCCCAGCATTTCAATGGTGAGTACACACCACTGTCGACAATCACCACTACTGCCTAACAGAGAAGGCCTGAAGTATAAAGATTGACATTCACAGTAGAGGGTTACGCAGACCACACAACAGCAATATTTGGGTATGATTCCTGGGAGGCCTGAGGTGACACAGCAACACAAGATGATTACGATTATTATGATTTAGTATTCAGACAATTTAAGATAAAATATGATATTACCAGTTTTTCTGTATTATGTCCATCGTATGCAGCTAAAGCAGTTGGTACTAAGTCCACGGGATCTATATCAAGAGCTGTACTGGAGTCCCCAGGAGATCCTCCAAATGGTGCAAGTTTAGGCTTCTTAGATGGCTGCACAGAAGTAGAAGGACCATCTCTTTTTCGTTCGGACGTAGCTAATTTTAAATTCACATAAATTTCTCAATATTTGTAAAGTGGAATTAATAGTACGCGAATCCTTAAAAATAAAATACTTACAGCCCGTTGAGGATTTGTGGATCGACCTCTTTGCTTCGGCATCACGATTCAAAGCGCCGGTACTTTTGGAGCCCAATACAAATAAGTCGGTAGGATATTGTGTGATTTTACTTTTGCCACCCCTCCCCGAGCCTGTCGCTTTATTTCTATCCATATTGTGGGTTTTTCATGTGGATTCACTTTATTTTCTGATGTTATAAAAGCATCACGCGAAATAAACAAACACTGACAGACCGAACGAAGTCGCGAAATACACGGCCGAAGTGGGCCACAAGTGTGCCGGAACTGAAATTTAAAAACCTAGTTACGGCAGTAGTCCGCTGTCAATAAATCACATTCACAGTGAATTAATAATTTGCTTGTATTCTTAATTTATGATAATTAAATTAAAATTGAGACGAATATTTTTTCTTTCTCTTTTTTTAAGCAAAATAAAAAGATAATTCAGGTTAGAAGTTAGGTTAGTTATCTATGGTTAGGTGTGCTTGTCAAAGTTTGTTTCTTGTAGCATGATCTTTGTGAGGTTATTAAATATTTAAAATTGTCGTCAAATAAAACAGTTAAATTTATTTCGACATAACTCAATTCCCGAGAATTTATACTTAATTGATTTGTTTAATTTTCTCCAAAAATGTGCTCTTGTAGACATTTTTATTTTAGAGCGGCACATCTTTCAAAAAGGTGTTATGCTAGTAAGCCTAAGACAATTTTGATAGAATTGCAAGAAGAACTGGCTAACAAACTAACAATCGAATCAATAAAACCCAAAGAGCATCCAGGAAGAATAAATTGTAAAAATGTAAAACTTCCAAGCGTTGTAATAAATTCTATAAAAGTAGCTATGGCTGACTCACCGTTTAAAACAGTAAAAGAAGATAGCAAGAGCTTAGTTAACTATCTTTGGTCGAGACACCCACCACTGGAAGAATGGCAAATATCTGACAAGCGAGCATCAATCAATACTAATCTTATGAAAAGTACAAAATATAAGGACATGAATTCAAAAACATCTGAAGAAATTACAAATTTAGATAAAAAACGTGAGAGAACAGTTAATAACATAATGAGAAAAACCATGTACCATTGGGAGCCAGTAACATATGATAAATATACTTGCTTGAAATATCTTGTCAGTAGGGCGGCGCCTGAATATGCAGTGCTCTGCAAATTATTTAAAGAAATCAAAATGAAAGATGAAAAATTTAAGCCTGTTACATTTTTTGATTTCGGTTCAGGTATTGGGACAGGGTTGTGGGCCGTAAACAGTACTTGGGAGAATATAGTGGATGAATACTTCTCTGTTGATTCTTCACCTGAAATGAATGATTTGGCACGACTGATTACGTGTAAGGGAGTTCCCGATGCAGAGGCTCCCGTCAAGAAGTACTTTCAGAGACAATTTTTACCATCAGCACAACTCAAGTATGATTTAGTATTGTCTGCTTATTCACTTTTTGAACTACCTTCTGCTCAAAATCGCCTACAGACAATTTTGAACCTTTGGAGAAGAACTAAAAAATACTTGGTTATCGTGGAGCCTGGTACAAATGCAGGCTACAATTTAGTCACTGAAGCCAGAGATTTCATCCTAGAAATGAAGGATGATTCTCAAGAAGGTCACGTGCTTGCTCCTTGTCCTCATGACACTACTTGTCCCAGGTTTTTCTCAGATAATACTCCTTGCAACTTTATGACAGATTTTGTTGCACTTGATTTTACACCAAAAACTGAGTTTATGAAAGAAGTATACTCTTATGTCATTTTACGGAAAGGAAAACGACAAGAGGGTGAGGATTCGTGGCCCAGGATTGTCCGACCGACTTTGTTGCGGTCGAAACACGTCATCTGCCGGATGTGTTGCGATGACGGTAAACTCAAGGAAATAATTTTTACTGCCAAAAAACATGGAAAACTTGCTTATAGGTGTGCAAAAGCCAGTGGCTGGGGTGATTCTTTACCAATCAAGATAACACATCTTCAAGTACCAGAAGAAGATCTTAAATAAATATTATATTCGTTTTTTCTCATTGTAGATAATTGTTCTTATGGTTGGTTATATAAAACATAAAAAATTAAAACCTATCATTAAAAACAATTTTTATTTCATTACAGCCTTTTTTGTTGAACCCAAACAGGTTTGCTGTACCTCTATATTTTGAGATAAAGTGTGATTTGTGAATAATTTACCTAAAAACATATTATAGACGGCTTATGACAGTAAATAAATAGATACTGCTTTCCATGATCAAATTAAATAATTTGTTGAATTATAAAAATATTTAAATACCTGATTAAATATTGACCAAGCACTTTATGCCAAAAAAGTTGACAATTTCTTTCTTTGTAAGAAACAATCCGAACTTCAAATTTTATTCGATGAATTTAAAAAAGAAACCTTTCATTATTACTTATTCAATTCAATATACAATCACAACACTCGTTGACAAATTAAGTATTTAGTAATTTCTTAGTAAACATGTATCATCATCTACTTCAAATATTTTTTGATGTTCCCTTTCAAAAAAGTAATTACTGAAGATATTTATTGTTTTTTTTTACTATTATATATTTATATACATATAACCTTGGTGGCATCTTCACATTATTTATAACAATCTCTTCCAAAGATTACCATCTTCGGAAAATATTGTTGAGACAAATGTAGCTGACACTCGCTTGTCTTTCACTTGATTATTTTTATTATGCTAGTCTTCTGGTCCTCCTTCTAAATACAGGTGCTCAAATTACTCTTGAGAGGTGACAAATTATACAGAATCAAAGAGAATGCATCATCTACAGACACTCTCTCACCTGTGTTACCGTAAGCCAATTGGTAAAGAATGCAAATAGCACACAATATTTTCATCTGCATCAGCCAATAGGGAGGCAAAGGATAAATGGAATAAAAAAAAACTATAGTACATAGAGCTAATTCATTTATTATTTTTACAGTAATTTATATCATTGCCAAGTATTTAAGCATGATAATTTAAGTGACAAAAAATTGTGAAATTCAACCTGCAAATCGAAAGAAATTAATTAATAAACAGGCAGAAATAATCAATCAAGTGGAGTGGAATATTACAATATCGATACATATACAAACAAATATAGCAAAGTTAAAATTTATAATCTCTCACACTCCGCATTAGTTGAGAAGTAACTAATTCATTAAATATAATTAAATATACTGCGGATGATTCTTACAAACTAGAAATGAATCAGTTGCGTGCCACTCACGGGTGTGTTCATGTTATATATTTATAAATTCAATATTTTTGACAGAGAGTACTTGGTGGAATTCCATTTAAATAAGTAAAATACTTGGCATTATCAAACTGACTCAGTTTGATAATGCCAATGTGAAAGGTTGGCAATACCGGTCACCAATAAAAAATTATATATGGAAAAATCACTCAAGTATTTTACTTATTTAAAATATTATATATATATACATGTATACATATATATATATATATATATATATATATATATATATATATATATATATATATATATACATGTATATATATATATATATATATATATACATATATATGCTTCGCCTTCGGAGAAAGCTGTCAATTCAGAAGTGTTCATAAAGTTCAGGTAAGTAAAATATGTACTCGGAAATCATTCTCCTTAATATTAAATCTTCTCTCACAATCACTGCACAAAACACACATCACGATAAAACAATTTGAAAAATATGGGAAATAATACATTTCTTTGCAAATTCCTAGGGAACGCTCACCGGCGAGTCTTTTTCCACTGTTCGTATTAAACTATATTGAGCCTCCGAAGCTTGCACTTCAACTCTGACCGGGCAGAGTTGTTCACCCCGACATGGATTGTCAACGATCACCGGGAAGTACTACTCGAAGTTGGTGTTGAACATGTTGATGTTGAGGTCCTCGAAGGACGCAGCACCGCCCTGATCTAGCATTTGTAACATGTCTGATAGCTCCTGTGGTTGGTGACTCTGATGGGGTTGATGCGCAGGACCGCCACCCTCTCCCCCTTGCCAAGACCACATACCTGGAAGTCAAGAATTAGATACATTCGTAATATGTCTCATTGTGGATTTGTTTCATTGACTTTTTAATTTGTGAACTTCATTAAAAAAATTAACAAATATAATGTTACAAAGTTCAAGAAAATGCAACAAATCATAATGTACTAAATGAAAATTTCAAGGTTAAAAAATCTTCACACAATAAAAATTGCGTCTATTTAAAATAATAATATTGGTTTCGAAAAATTGGAAACAAATATAATTACAAAGCTTGAATTTGAAATTATTTTTGGGTTGCAAATTTCCACATTTAGTTAAACTATACAAGTAATTGATTTATCATGAGTGACATTAGCATCTGTCAACAGTTTGAACTGCATGAGAATTTTACCTGGTGGAGGGTTGTTAGGGGGGGCTTGCTGGTAGTGGTGATGGTGCAGAGGAGGATGGTGGGGTGGAGGTCGTTGGTGCAGTTGAGCGTAGGTGGGTGGCGCAGCGGGTGAGCGCGCAGGCGAAAGTGGCGCACCCCCTCCACCCCCGCCCCCATACTGATAGCCCTCTGTTACTGCCACGCCCTGCTGTAATGCACGAGAAAACAAAATTAAAGCATAATTTACGAAAGTATATAAATCTATAACATTGATATTTTCAAATAATATTTGTAACAAAATCTCGCTTTTGTTAAACATTTACAGGTTTAATGCAGGTAGAAAATTTTTAGATCATAAACTCTTAGCAAATTGAAGTAGATTTTTGGCCCTTGTATCCCAGTATCCCATCTTCTATTAATATCTATATAGGCATGTTGTGCATCTTGAATATGTGTTGTTTTTCATATCTTATAAATAGAATTTGAAGAATATAAAAAAATTGAAGATAATTGATCCATATGATAATTTTTGGTTACCTGTCGAATAGCGTTATTCCACTGTATAGGAGCAGCTGGACTGGGAGGCTTGTTGGGGGCGTGGCGTGGTGGAGGAGCAGCCTGGGGGGAACCGTAGGGAGAGGGGTCCCCCCCGCCCCCACCCCCGCCTGCACCATAGCCTCCCTGGTAGGCACCCACTACGCTTTCTGGCTGTCCACTCGGGGGCCGTCCACTTCCACCACCGCCACCTGGAAAGTCACATTTACAATTATGAAAATATTCAATAACAATACTCTATATATGGAGAAATAAAAATGCAGGATAATAATTAATTATTGGAAATTTTCATTCAAAATTCACTACAAAATCAGCTTCTGTAAATTTTGGAAAAGACTTAATTCCCTGGTATATCATACCATCTATCACCAATGTTTTTTTAAACTCTCATACTAAGTCATAATGAAATTTTGCCATGATTTCAACACCAAGTTTAAAAGCCTGAATGGTTACTAAGATTACACTTTTGATATGAAATATGCTCATAACTTACATTACATACATAGTAACTCATCATAGTAATTTATGCAGATGAGGTAGATGCTTGTGGACTTCTAGTTAAGTCCTTGAAGTGTATTTTCAAGGATGTTGGCTTATCGAGAAAGCTAGTGGATTCAGAGTATAGTCTGCACTTGCAACCTTTTGACAGATATAATTGTATGGACCAGACGAGTGAAAGTAGTGTGATCATTACAATTGTGTAAAATAATCTTTCAATCATCCCCTGAAGAATACAAGAACCTGGACTCTACTCGTCTCAAGACTTATTTTTTTAATATTCACTTAAACATTGTACTAAATTTTTTAATAATATTCTGGTAATGCAAACTAGGCTTTAAAGTTTAGAGAAATCACAGTTGCCATCTACATTATCAACAATACCTTATGGTGCATGAATACTAACCAGCGAGGATATCCTGTGGCATTGCGGCGTGGTGCAATAGCTGCGGCGCTGGTGGAGGCAGGTGGTGTGGTGCATGATGGGCATGATGTGGAGCATGTGGCGCATGGTGCGCGTGATACATCCCCGAAGGGGTATCACGATGGCGCTGCGCAAGGGAATAGTCGTACCCCGCTCCTAGCGCACCCCCACCTGCCTCTGCTACTCCGCCTCCCTCAGTGTGCAGTGACCTACAAAGAATACCATAAATAATAAAAAAAAATTGCAAATTTTATTTTATTAAGATGTTAATGGATAATCCAATCAACAGTTATTATCATTTAAGTTGTGTCTGATATCCTCTAATGCAATATTTATTTAAGTTTCGTATTTTTACTTAAATAATAAATACTCACTTGGCAGTCGTATTTGTACAAACGATGTACTCAACATCATCAGTGTAAGGATTGAGGAAAGCAAATGCGGAGGTGCGTAACCATATCCACTCTCTATTCTTCGCTCGGAAGCGGTACATTAAGGATATCACCTGTCCTTTGAGCTTGAGAACTGAAAATCATTAAGAAAACATTCAAAATTTACTTTTGTACAACTTCTAATGTCAAAATACTCAATAGATTGGAAGTTCAAAATGAAATGCTTGAAAATTTAAATGTATTATAATTAGAAGTACAGTGAGACATTTAATAAGTACCCTGTTCAAAATTCTCTTTCATATGTGTCTGGTCCTCTGGGTGGAAGAAATCAAAACAGCTCTTGCCGAGCAGGTCCTGAGGCGTGTAGTTGAGCAGTGCCCCCACGCGCTGGTCTACAAAGGAAAACTTGCCGTCGAGCGAGTGACGGGAAATGAACTCCGCTTGACCGCCTCCACTCGATAAATCTGATGCGCTGGGAGTTGACGTTACCTAAAGGATGCCGCACCATTAGCAAAAATGTAAATGACACAACAAAATTGTACGATAATGATTCTTTGATAAGATATGACTTGTATCATTCAGTAATGAAATTTAATTATTGATGTGCAATATATCAATAATACGGATATAGTGATACAAACCTGCAATCGACCGATTGCCACGAGGCAGCAATGTGTGGCGTGCAACTCATCATCTCCCTGTCTGTCCATCTGCACACCTGGAAACAAGTCTGATAGCCTCATACTTAAGATTCAGTCACACAATTAAGTGCCATGCTGCTAACTAACATATTCAATAAGTTGCAGCTCGGAATTATCAAATTAAAATAATTATTATATTTTTAAAGACAAACAACAAAAACCATAGATAAAATTAAATTTTATAAGAAAGTATTTAAAGTCTTAAAAATATTATAATAGAATACTTTAATTAATGTTATTCTTGTAGAGCTTCTTTAAATGTAGTAATTAAATTGAATAATATTCCAAAAACATGAGACAAAAATATAAAGAAAAATAATGAAATCACCAATGAAGACTAAAGTTTAAATATTGCAAATCATTTAAGTATGATCATATAAAAAAAAATGTTTTGTTCCTGGAGATGTCGACGAAACATATATTCTTACCAGTGGGTGGCCAATTTTTGATATAGCCGGTGCAATGTACAACTGCGTAGTTATGTCCGTCGCGTGCAGGGCCAAGTGAGTTACGCTGCTTGAGGCGGCCCAGGTGGCCCCCTCCCCCGATCTCCCCTCCGCCCACCTTCATCCGGCAGATGAAGCCACGCCGCGATCCCATGCACAGGCGCATTGACGCTGGAAGGAAGGAACAAAACAATGATGGCAATGAAAATTACTTATTGGTATGTACTGCTTAAAAATAATATGTCAAAATACTTAACACGGAATTGCTAAGTTACATGGGTAATACATGCATTATTTAGCAATGTACCCACAACTGACAAATCCATATTGCCTTCAAAATATAAGAATTATAATTATTAGTACATATATTTTTACAGAAATGTTGGAGGTCCTTCGTATCTTTGAAATCTTACACAAAGATGGCGCCTCACAAAAATAAACTCAACTAAGAGGAAGTAGAATGGTATTTTTTAAGGTATTGTTTTTATTAGTGCACACGCAGCCTAATTGATTATTATTTTACTCCGAAATCGGTATCAAATTTGATTAAATTTTTGGCTAAATTTTTTTTTTAAAAAAACTAGGAAATAGGCCACTAAAAATGTACGTAGGCAAATTGTCAAACCGTTTATCTTAGCAACAAAATTAAAGTGACAGATTCAAAATGGTGCTGAATTATTTGAAGAGTGATAGATTATGTTATGAATGCAAGAGTCCATGCAAACCTTCACACGACATGTTTTTTTTGTTTGTTAGGCCCATACCGTGGTATACCGGAGGAGTCCCTGAGGAGTTTGGATCTTCACAGTTAGACACTGTAACAACACAGACGGCCGAGTATTAACCGACATGACCAGCACGCCGGGCGTAAAACATCAGTAAGCGCATGTTTAATGTGACGGTTTGAATTTGAAACTCGTATCGGTGGAGGAGGCTGGGGAATGAGAGGAGTCAGGTCGGGCTTACATTGGTGGCCTTCCTTTTTGACGGTGCCAGTCTTGAGGTCGAGGATTCGCCCTGTGTTCTGTGGTTCCTGAGTGCTGAGTTGCTCGCGTACTTTTTCTACATCTTCAGGGTGGACGTTGTCATACATGCAGGATCCATACCATTCACTCTGAAAATATTCAAAATTTATTAAGTAAATATTTGTAAACCTAATCAAATAAAATATCAGTTGTGACACAAAAATAAAAAAAAATTCTTATTAAGAAAAAGAAGAAAGAAGATTTGAAAAACTCATTCTTTGCTTTAGTATAATAATCTCAACCAAAACTCCAAACCAAAAAATGGTTCGGACAATAAAATCTTACATGGAAAATAAACAGGAATTTTAATAAAATACAGTTGCAAATTCAATAGTCACTATGTGCAATGATGGCTCATCGCTCGGTTGCCTGATAGCACGGTAATGATGTGTTACTTAGTATATATTACATTTAAAAATTAATAACAAGTACACTTTACTTAATCATATCTAAGTATTATTCATTGTAACTAATCAGCAATGCTAGTGATAGTGTGATTCAATGTGCCGTGCCATTGTTTTGAAGTATCCATATCAGGAGTTACCTGCGAGTAGTTCAGCACGGGTGCTACAGAGTCAGAGACATAGATGACGCGGCCTGTGTCACAGCTGACGACAAAGAGGAAACCGTCTGCCGCCTCCAGGATGAGGTGCTTGAGCTCCTGGTCTGTGAGGAAGGAGGGCTTGTAGGTGCCATCGGAGGAAGTGTTGCCAGTGCCTAAAACAAAAACAAATATTCATTATTACAACGCAACCTTACAAGGAACATTTTTATTGATTTGAAAAGAACAAACTTTATGTAAAGATAAAAAGAAAGAAGACAAAACTGAAACAAGTAAAATTTAATGATACATCCAATATTTTTGAGAGAAAGAAAACACTGAAAACTCAGTGAGGGTAAATGGATTGCTTTTAAATGACATTCAAGATGTATTTTGTTTAGCAGTGAACCATTTTTTAGGTCCCTTTTTATTTCTTTGGTGATTTGGTCAATCCACATTTGAAACTTATCAGTTTCTTGTCTATTTTTATTTAAGGTGGCAACTTATGATTGGTTATAATAAAATTGTGAATACTGAAACGATAGGTTTGGCGGGCGCACCAGAGTAGACCCGCGGGGAGCGTTCTCTGCAAGCTCGAGAAGCCCGAGGTCCCGGTCCGCGTCCAAGCAGAGCACCAGGGAACGGAATAATTCCACGTAATTTACAAAGCCCATCGGGCCAGGGTCGGGGGTCACTTCGAGCTGCGGTCTCGATATCTAGTTATACCAGTGCAAGCGGGAGACTCGCGGAGCCGTCAGCGAGCACCGACCCATATTCCGATTGAATAAGTGCAGCGGCGAACGTGAAGGGACACGGGGTGCTTGACCCGTTGAAAACGTTTGGCAATGAGCATGACGGATCGGTTGCCGATAAGTCTCCGGCTACATTGCTGGAACTGATTGCCGAAGATCAAGAAATCTTTGGAAAGGTTCGCCGCAGACGGGGATAAGCAGATGAGCGGCCGTCGGCAGATAAGGGCCACCGACTTAAACGTTTTCTACAAGAATCTAGACGTTCTAACACTTCAAGATTACTGACTGATAATAGTTCTATCGATTTTGAAATATATTTAGTTATTACATACTCAGTACTCACTGTATACCGATAAATTTTAAAAAAATATTTATATACATTTTTAATACGACGTATTCCTTGATTTTATGGCTTAAATGTGGCATATTTAAATATTGCATTGTAGGTATGTTTCCGCTCTTATCTCATACCCTCTCGACCTGCTTGTCATAAAGTGTCTCAAACACATAAACAAGGTTAATAACCCTGAAAGTCAGGTACCTGCTATTTATACGGGTCACTGTGTCAAAATTATGTAGCCGTATAAAACGTTTTAAGTCACACGCTTGAGTGAAAAGTGCATTAATGGTTGGTAGCTTGCAAGTATTTTTCGAATCGCTTAACCTCGCGGCCGTCAACTCGGCAGTGTACAGAATCGATAGCGAGCACGGGGGACATCAACTCAAGGGACTCAAGCTGGCCGGTGGACACGGAAGACAACAAGTCGCCGATCATCGGCGGGGCGGCGGGCCTCGCCGGGGACTAGGGAAACGAGCGCAATTACATTCTATTAGGCGAGCAATGTTAAATATCAATTTCTCCGCAGTAACGTCGGCAACAGTAAAAAGTTACCGGCGGCACGCGAGCCGGCAGGGGCGGCTGCGGGAGCGGACCGAGTCGGCTCGGGAAACCGTTACGCGCCGCCACATCACCGAGGTAAAGTGTTACGTCGCTTTTTAGTCGCTATTCGTATTACCTACTCAAAACCGTTTTATTGAGAACTCAACGCCTTTACCACAACGTCACAATAGGGTGACACTGAGACATCGTGTAAGGTCAGTCTCACTAACGTCAACTTAAACCTTTTGTATTGAGACATTAGTGTCCGAAAACGGTCCAGTAAAGTTTATATTTTAATAAGTTCGACTACAATAATAATAATAATCTAAAATGAAACTCCAAGCAAGTAAAAAAGTTGATATACACAAAAAAATGCAACAATAAAATAATAAACTGCCGAATTGTTCCTACCAAAGAAATAATGAGTTCAATCAACCGCGGTGTAGTTGTTTAAATCATCACCAATTTGCATACAACATTGTAATATTCGCGTGCCAATTTCGATGAGATAAAACTGCAATAGCATTGCAAGTTATATAAAGTTAATAAAGATTACCTTGATTTAACTATTTTCCCGGTTTCCTAATGTTGGACAGCAAATATGAAGAATATCCAAATGGTTAGAAGATTAAGATATTTTTAATTGCGAGTCTGAAAAAGTTCTTGAAAAGCGTAAGCGCTAAAAAACAAAAAAAATAGTAAATCTCCTTGGCTATTCAAATGGAATATTACAAATTAAACCAGTCTGGTGTGGATATCCTATTGCTGGACTTGTAAAAAGGCTGTAACGGTGAAGATCAAAAACCTCTGAAGACACCGAAGTTTACACAATACGAGTCGTTGTTTAGCGACCGACAAGGTTATCCTCGATGAGTTGGCAGAGAAAAATGCTGCGTGCGGTTACAAATCTACTGACGGTAAACCTCGGAGGTCTCTGTGCAAGCAATCATCTGCGCAGCGACAGCGTGCGCTGGATTTATGAAGATTGAGGTATAGTTTTCGTATGAAATTATTTTAACCATATACAATAAAATAACGCTTCGAGAAAAAACCTAAATAATGAAGGTTTTCTGTGGTCTCCCTGTATCAACAGGGCGAAATAAATTGATAAAGCAACCGGCAGTTGTTGCACCTGTCTATCTTACGTCTGATGTTGCTAAATATTTTTGCTGACGCTACGAGCCGAAGACATTCAATCGCCTATAAGTTATAAACTACACTTATCTGTAAGAATAGATGGCCGATATTAGTGAAGATTATCGCCGCCTTTATTGTGTACAAGGAAATCATACGAGGGTTTAAAGCTATACTTTTCTTCAGGTGTCTCTCCTCAGAGGAGGTTGATGACCAACTCACTGAACAAATATGTTCAAGGTTTCTTAGGGTAAATAGTGTAGTGGGTCCCTGGGTCCTTCTACATTAACACACGGTGGTTAATGGAATTCCTGAGTTGGGATTTCTCCCACTCTGGTGCAAACATAATAAACAATAATTTCCCGGATTAGTTTATAGGTTGATGATAGATGCAGTGTCCCCGTGAGCCCTCACCGCGGCGTCCGATGTGAGTGATATTAATCAGCGACAGAGGGTTACCTCAAAGGTTACCGCCGCACGCGTCCCGGGACGATGTAATCTCGAGTAATGATGCACGACCCGCTAAGCTCCCCGCTTCTCTGGGCCGGCGAGGGCGGGGGCGAGCACCCGCTAAAGCCTCCAAGTGCATTTTCACTGTGACGTATCACTAGGTAAATATGATTTTACACGTGTTACAATCAACCGTGATGTAGGTATTTAACAGAATAGTTGTTAAAAATGTGGGTACTGTTAAAAACTCACGACGTATTTGACAACATTCATTGTAACAACTACTCTTTGTGTTATTGAATGAATTATAAGGTAAACCAAATGGTATGTTATGAATACTACTTTATAAATCTTAATTGGAGCTTCTTTAATAAATATAGATATTATAAAACCTTGAAGATGCTTGATGACGTCTTCTAACTAACAAATTACACTAACAAATACATATACAATTCAAAGCTAAATACACAATAAGAAACGATGAGTTCTGGGGTAACCATTTGTTTCAAAATTAAATATAACTCAAAATTTCTCATAAAAAAATATTATTTCGTAAATAATTCAAATTTCCAGTTTATAACAATTTCAAAATATAAAAAGTTTTTTTTGTCCGTTAACGCTTAACAAAATTAAACCTTACTGATTAAATGTTAAATTTTTGGCCCCCATTAATATAAAAACATTTGTTCACAAAAATTTGCAATTATATAGAATCCTCCACTTGTCAGGTACATTAAAATCACATTAGCCCTTATCACCTGACAATCATTCTCTCTCTTTCCAACAACCTCTCCCACTAACAATTGTTTACCTAATTGCTTATTATTATATAAAATCTCACTCTGTTTGATAATGCCAGAGTGAAAGGTTGGCGAAACCGGTCACTAATAGAAACGAAAATGTGGAAAATCACTCAAGTATTTTATTCAAAAATATTAATTTTTGAATCAATTTATAATTTACTTATACTACATTTCATAAATAAACACATACGTGAAATGCTTGACTGTAAGTTTTAGTTCAATTTTCACTCTCTAGAAGAGTTTACATTATTGACTCTAATGTGTAGAAGCGTTTCAACACCAACACGAATGGAACAAAAAAAAAAAAAAAACCCCGAACACCTTATCACAGCGGGTTTGATGCATTGCTCTACAATATCTCGATTTCACATCTTCACATAATAAAATACGAGTTTGGCAAAGATGACAATCGCGCGGGTGGCAAATGAGACGGGGTTTGATTGCGCGTGAGAACGAACTCCGATAGTGCAGGCGGGCGTCGCGTGCGGCCCTCGGCCCCTGGACCCGGACCCCGGCTTAATAATACTGTATTATTTTATTTATTTATTACATCAAAGGTCCAATTTTAAGCACATAAATCATACGATCATTAACTGAACATTAGAACATATGGGGATATAAAAACTTTATATTGGCCAACAGTACAATATAAATCATATTTTTTTTAATGTACGAAATATTTTCGTTTATAAATCATTTTCGATTGTCATGGTACATTATTAGTGTTGGTTGTAAACAATTTATCTACTTAAGTAAAATATTCTTTTAAATCCTTTGTATAATGATAAACGTGATTAAATTTGCTATATTTGTTACGCTTTCATATATTAATTTTTTTGACATCTAGATTCTCCACTCGTTTTGAGTTCTCATCGTGTTCCCCGTCTTTCCTATGTGAATAATAAACCAATGATCAAAATTTCAGAAAATACAAGAAGTAAAAAATGACGCGGTTTATCACGCCATCATCAAAATGAATATCAATGATTTCAGCGACGGGAAAACTCCGTTTGAATTTACAAATCGAAGTATAGTACTCGGGGTGATCATTTCATTAATTTATTTGAATATTTTGTTGATTAATATTAGAATGCTATATTATTGAGGCGAATCATACCTTTGAGCGGGAAACGAGGAATTTCAAATAAAATATGTTTGAATAAACAATCACATTTAATTAAAATAATATTGTATTGATTGAATACTCGTAATATAACGCAGAGGCACTAAAGTGATCAAATAAGTAGTAATACGAAATACTTGTAAGAAGATGGCATTGGAGATTTGGGCAATTAAGAAATAACCGGTAACTGGCCGGTGTAGCTGAGATATCGGCGCTCGGCTGACGGGGGTCAAGCAATAAACACTGAGTTAACAACAACAAGAGAATGATGCCTCCACACGGCTCCGCGATAAGGAGCGCGCGGCGCCCGGAGGCCCGGGGCTCGGGGCTCAGGCTTCAGGGCTCAGGCTTCAGGGCTCAGGCTTCAGGGCTCAGGGTTCAGGGCTCGAGGCTCAGGGCTCAGTGCCCGGGGCTCGGGGCCCGGCGCTCCGGCCAGCGCGGGGAGCCCACCCCGTGAAATCTTCAAATCAGCGAATCTCAAGAGGAAAAATGTGTCATCGCTGAAGATTGTTAGTCTCGTTAATTTAATGAGAACAATTTTACAACACATCAAAAAAATACGTATTCCATTTTTTGAAGGCTTTGAATTGTATTGAATCTAATAAAAGATATATTAAAAACTCATGAAATATTAAGTTGTGTTTGGCCACGAGCGAGCGTGGTACAACCAATTGATAATATATATATCTATGATAAAACATACATGACGAAATATATATCGATCCTCTAGAAATTCGTATTTTATATAACGCCAAAATTCACAATATATATAATATATTCGCAAAAATGCCGAATTTAGCATCCCGACACTTTGCTAATGACCCATTTAAATTAGCGTAATATTAAACGTGTTCCCAAAGATCTACTCATTAATTGAACACAGAAATTGATGTTAATTTGTTTAGGATCAATATGAAAAGTTCATCGGCGCGAGTGTCCCGCGCTCGCCCGGGCACGGCAGGAACGAGTCCCGCCCGAGCCGAGTCGCGAGGCCGCAGTTTGCATTTACCAGAAGAAGTTTCCGAGGCCGGGCCGCATGACTCGCTAATTAATTTAAAAAGAACAACTTATCAATTACATGCAAACGCACTGGAGCTTCCCACAGTCGGGCGCGGATGACTGACAGCCCCCCCGGCCGGCGCGCCGCGGGGAGCGGGGCTCATCTCTACTCGCCGAGCGAAACATCTAATTCAATTTATCATTTGATAACCTTAATGGTTGTAAAAAGTAGTCTACTTAGTAGTGTGTAAATTTTATCCAATTCAAAACTTAAATTCGATGCTAGCAATGTCGGAGTATAAAGATCGATAAGAACTAGTTTTAAAGTTATACCTGATAATCATTAATGAAGTTTTTAAAATTAGAATTATTTAATGACTCATTGTAAATTATGAAACAAATTATTTTCACCTGACAAGGGTCAGCAAACACCTTAAACTAAAAGTAAACGGGCACAAAAACTAGAATAATAAACAAAGCAAAATACACGTAAAAGATTGATAGTTCAGCAGTTCCATCAACTTTTTAACTGTTTTTTTTTTTAAATGCATCTACATCCAAGATTTGTTTTAATGTACGACCACGTATACAAACGGAATCTAATCGCAATGAAATTGGTGTTCATATATCGCAAAAGTTTTGCACTAAATTGACGGGACACTCGTGCTGCGCCCAAAGCGACAAAAATAGAAGACGTCGTCCACGAATGGCGCGGCGCGTCGGGGCAGGGCCAGCACTCGTGGGGAAATTGAGATCGATATGTTAATGCCGTCGGCCGAGATAACCGCGTCACTTTGCACGTCAGGCCCGACACGAAATTATCACCGTTGCGCTTCAGTGCCAATCAAAGCGGGAGGAATCACTCGGTGTTCTAAAACAAGTGTTGTTGTGAGATCTCTCCCGCGCCGCAGCACACTCGGGCTGAAAGCTGAGGGCGCCGTTTGAGATACAACTAGATAAAATTATACAAAAACTTTGATTGAACTTTGATCACTTGAGATGGAAAAAAGGCTAAAATGAAGCATTCAATAAATCATAAGCAATCTGAGGTGTATATGTACACTGTACATCATTATATTTATATTCTTGCAGTCCATTGATTGAATATTTTTTTCGTTTTACTCTGATATAATTTCCCCCCATCCTCACGAGCAGCGATTGTTTCTGAGAATAACAAACGCTTGTAGTTTTTCATGAGTAAATACAATAATTTGTAAAAAAAACTTTAACATCACACCGCTTTGAACATATCCGCAATACCGAGTTGATTTAAAGATTCGCTTTGTAGCTAAGTCAAACAAACTTTTTTGGAGTTTTGTTATTATTCTCAGTGTTTTAGTAAAAAAAAGCAGTATTCTCAAGCCTTTACTACTTTAATAATAAAAAGCTATGTATTTTTAATTGCATGCGAGAATTGTTAATACATCGGCCGGCCGGGGAAAGATACGGATCTGCGAGACTCGCCGGGAGTGGCGCTCGGGGGTCTCTAACGAAAATTTATTCCTGGGGGTTTAATTGTCCCGAAAGGGGTTTTTATCTTCTGCAGAGTGCCCCCTAGTTCGATATGATACCGGATGCCGCTTCAGAGGAATCAAATATATCTACTCAAAGACAGCGGTTATAAACAATCCACCACAAAAGACGGACAATTGTTACATCGCAATAGTTCAATTCTCAAATAAAAACAGATCTCGAATTATCAAGAAAAATATTTGCAATGCACTTCCGTATACTTTACAATATCATACCTATGCAGTTTCAGGACAATCGAACGCCACTAAATAAGTACCAAAGAAAATTCTTGATTGATCCAGAATATTCCAGGAAGAGCTCGAGATAAGGCCAGAACGATAAAAGACTGGCAACGAGCGGGAGTCCACTTGACTATGTGCTCAGAACAAACGATTTCCATCGTCGGGTGGAAATATGACATTGAGTCTCGTGTGCGTAAGGTAGGTAACATTGCCTTATATTACAATCTTAGCCACTAAACAAATTTTCTTCATACACGTTTCCAAAAACTTATCACCCCACTCATTCCGCAGATTTCATGCAAATAGAGCATAAAGTAAAACCTCTTAGTTTTTTGCGAGTCAAAAGCCAAGGGGCGAGCGGAGCGGGCGGCCTTTGACACCAGCGCAATAAATCCAATCTTAACGAGGAGAGTTATCTGCGCCGCTAAGCGGCCGGGCCTCCCCAGCGGGAGTGTGGAGTGTGGAGTGTAGAGGGTAGAGGGTAGAGTGTAGAGTGTAAAGCCTCCCGGCACCCCCGGAAAGAATGCAATTTCCTTAATCTAGTTTTAATGAGGCGCCACGCGGCGCGGCAACAACAACTAACGAACAATGCGACGCACCGCCTAACGAACGGACGAACAGGTTCCCAGCAGTGTCCCGAGTCCATTACTCTAAAGCTGCAGGCAGTTTTCGGTAACTCGCAGAGGTAAATTATCACGCCGTGCTTGTTAAAAGGCAAGACCTTGTATCGATCCACACGTTTACGTAAAAAATATATAATACATATTTTAGTAATAACATCTCACTGTAGAAATGTCTCCTACTTATAAAATACAGAAGTTTTTCAAAAGGTTAATCGTATGTTTGTTTTTACATATCAATCACTAAATTCTTCTTAAAATATCTAATAATTCAAATGGCTTATTCGGAAAACACAAACATTAATAGGTAATGATTTGTTTACTTTTTATGTTTCGTTGTTAATCTTTAAAATAAGTGTCAGGGTAATTTCGTTAAAACGATTTAAGAAAACTAACGGTGAACGACATCGTAACTAGCTATTGTGCACTTTTAACTCCAACCTTGCAAGCTTGGTTGGAGGGAATAGCTGTCAAGGCAGGGAGAAATAACTCGTAAGTTCGAAGGTTGGACGCCATTCTAAACAAAAGGAATTTATTGACTTCAAGTTTTACGGTAGTTAGTAGTAACAGTGTCAAATATTAACGATGTATTGACAATACGGCAGAAAATTAACGTTCTGTATATTCAATCTCACCGAAGGCATCTTTGCAAACGTCTGCGAATTCCAATTTACTAGGTATGTTGGCAAAATGTTGGGAAGATTTTTCACACCTGAACGCATGCTTTCCCACAAGCCGTGCAGTGCGGCGCAGCGACAGACCGGCCATATCTCACGACGAGTCCTATTGACCGGAGCTGCACAAGATGAGCGCGTGTGTAATTGCGCACGTCGCCGGCCAGTGGAAGTAGTCGCGGCGATTGATTCCCCCCGGGATAAGCGCGCAGACCGCGGAGCGCAGTGCCGCGCAGTGCCGCGCAGTGCCGCGCAGTGCCGCGCAGTGCCGTGCAGGGCGGCGATAAGCGCGTGCTGTTAATGCCGACAATTGCACTGCACCAAGAGCCGACCCCCGGGCTCATGGCCGAGCCGGCCGCCGTGCACGGCTCCTCTAGATTTTCTGCCCTTCGGATAGTGAGCGTCCCCGTTACTCGGGGGGTGCAAACTCGTTAGGATCGAAGGCCGCATCGATTCAGTGATGGGCTTATGGGAGAACACCTCGTCTCTTGAGAAAATTTTCTCGGTCTTCTTGTCTCGGCCTCGGAACGCCAAAAACTTGAAGGGCCGCGGTCTGGGCACTCCTGCGTTACGAGCGATGATTTTTAACCTAGTTTTAGCTAGAGTCACGTGCTTGACATTTTGCGATGGGTATCAAGGTACATAGCGATGGGGAATTATTGTTTTATTATATATATTTCAGGATCCAAACCCACTTGAATCGTTCAATAATACAATCGAGACTTTTTCGTCGTTTCACGAAATCTCTAGTATGTTGATATCTTTGAGATATTACTCGTCAGCCGGAGAAGAGCCTACATTCCAGCGGCGGGTAAGTTTAAATGAGCAATTTTGAAGATCACTCCGGTGATACGAGAGCGAGCGATACAGAGAAGTGCGGTGATTGCGCGCCGATGCAGCGGCGGCCGGCGCAGATCGGGTGTTTTATCGCATTAGCAATACATTATGATAATAACGAAGGGCGGCGCTCGACCCGGCCATGGGAACCCGACACGCCGGGCGAGGCGGCCCGCTCCGGCCTCATGCGGCTCGGCGCTCCGGCCTCATGCGGCTCGGCTCTCCGCTCCGTGCTCTGTGCGGCCAGCGCGGCTGCGGGACGTTCGTATTATAATAATGGCGCTGTTAACGATGCGATTATCTTTGCTGCAAATAAATAATGCCAGTTTGTACTTCTGCTGAGAAGCATTCTACAATTCAAATTCTTTCCCCTAATTAGAGTAGCACCCCTAAACATTGTAACAAAATAATAGCTTTAAATAAATTGATTACGTAAATTTAAATACAACAATACTGTCCATATCTTTGAACACAAAATAGCGCGAGATTTGCTTGATTGTATTTTGGAGCTCAATTCCATTTAAAATATAAATCATAAAACATTGACTCTGGGGTGAATTTAAAAAAAAAGACACAATAGACAGACAGTCTATTTTCTCAAAATATCTAGTTCTTTATATATTACTTCCAATAAAAAACGCACGAAACGTCAACCTTTCCATTGGTACTCAAAATAAGATGAAACGAACATAAATTTAAAAGAGATTGCCTGCACAATTTTTTTGAAGTACAGCTCTATTTTCGTTAGTTAAATCTAGACGATATTTTCTTCCTGTGAGTATTTCTCCTATCCTGACGTTTTGAATTGCATCGTTAATGACTGAAACGTAAGAAAATAACCTGATCACACAACGCCGTGAAAACCTTGAAATCAACACTAGTATTTTAATATTTCTGATATCAGTCAGACCGGTCCAAAATCCACGTGTACTTTTAATATAGAACCGTCCTGTCTGGCACAATGTCTGGCGTGTTACGAGGTGAATTTCAGCTCCGCCGTAAAGGACCTCGGCAGACTTTCGCTCTGCAAAAGTTAGCAAAGAGGACAAGTAAATAAATGATTCAGTCGAAGGTAATGTAATCCGGCGACTTTAGAAGAGCTCGGATGTCGTGACTTATGCGAATACATTATCGCCGTAATGTGAACAGAATAGTTCTGGAAACTGTCAATGGTGAGTTACAAGCAGCCAGACAATGGCGACGGTTAACCGTAATGTCTGCGGTAGCATCCGCTAATAATCCAGCGTTCTGCTTAAAATCCGGCTTCTTAGGAAAGTCGTGTTAATCGCGGTACTAGATCGTGGAGAGCTCTAGCGGGGTAGACTTCGTGTGCGGACCGCTGCGCAGCTGTGAATAATAAATAAATTAAGAGTATAAATATATTAGTCGATGAATTAAAACGATGACGGCCGAGCTCCCAGCGAGCCGTGAGCAAACACGACGCAAACACGCAAAAAACCACCGTGAATATCGACCTGTCAAAATGTATTAGCTATATAAAATATACAATTAACGAATGCAAATTTTCCAACTGATGTGTGCTTGCGTATGCTTGGGTGTAAAAAATGGTGTAGAGAATTCATGCCCGTACTGTTCCGTTGGCATGCTGATGTGCATGGATTATTTATGGAAGAATATAAAACATACCCTGATTTAACTGATAGTTTTTAATTGGAGACCTTTAAATTTTTGAGGATTTGCGTTGAATGATTATTTACATTGTGACATCCGATGTCACAATGTAAATAAATGCATACAACGCATAAATATCAATTAAAATCGAAACAAATATAAAAAAAACATCAGAAACGATATTCAAGTTTTATATCCTTTGGTAAAAATATTTATTAAGCATTGAGATGCACTATCTAATAGAATATGAAGTTAATTATAGAACCAAAATTATTAACTCGGAACTCTATAGTCAAGTCCCAAAAAGCATATTACAGACTGTTACAGTAAGGTCAGCGTGTCTCTCGATCCAAATTGGAATATCTGTGATACTCAGAGCATGTGACAAATAATTTTATGTATAATAATTAATCACATAAAACTATATAACTTTCAAACAAGCCATTCAAGTTTGAATGCAACAATCGATATCATTGAAGCCGATAGTAAAATAAACGGTCGTAACAGGATCGGCAGATAGTCGAGCACGCCATGTTTAAAACAACAGACAGAAATATGTCACGATATTCCAATACGAATATTTTTATAGAATCGCAAAAAGCCGGCAGCGAAAAGTCGACTATTAACTACGTTAATTGGTCGCAGTAACGAGGCGGCACCGAGCCGCGTCGCCCGCGCAGCGAGCTGCTACGTACTTTTAGATACACTGGAAAAAAACATTTTCTTTTCCAGGATACAATCTGGAGTGGAACTGTCTACGTTATTAGAAAAGCGCCATGGATCATTATCTGTAGTCCTGGTCTTCAATTTAAAAATCACCAATAATGGTTTAACTATACATAAAAATGACGGAGCTCGACTTCTCCCGTCAGTTTTAACGACAGAGAAATTCTAGTCATCACAACTCATAACTAACGTCAATTGATATCGTCAAGTATTTGTTTAATAAAAAAATCATAGTGGTGTACGCAGTGTCAACATAAACCTTTTTTTATTAAGCCTAAACCGGGATGAAACGCGAGGAATTTATCTTTCATGGTGATAGATCAAGCAACCTTTCGATAAAGAGTCAATGGTTTAACTATTGAACCAATACTGTTAACTGAGATATTGTTAATAACAAATGAGATTCTTCTCATAAAAAACAACAATAACGACATTACATCAGGCGTATAAAACATTTTTAGGGTAACAGGCGATATATCTACTCTGATAATAACAAGAACCATGCACACAATGGAAATTACTGTTCAATATTTCCAGTTCATTACGAAACTCATTTTCAGGGCGATAGGTTGACGTATGTACCAGCATACCATTTATTATTAATTATATTGCAGAAGTATAATGAATAGTTAATGGTACTAAATTACTTTTGGGTTTTTCCTCTTTACAGGAAAATTATATTTTATAGTTATAATTATATTGGGCTATTTATCTAATAAGCTTTCCTTTCTACGGAAAAAAAATTACAGCTAAATTTGAAATTTAAAAAAAAAATTATTTCGATATTATCAAATAATCCGATACTAAAAAAAATAGGTTTATAAAACAATTAAACGTATTCGTAAATGAAGAAATGCGATCCCTGCCACAGTAACTTGCCCTTGCTTGCAGGGCGTGGAGTGTCGGTGCATACAATAACCGGCCACCGTGGCCGATGCGAGTGCATCATCTTTTCCGAGAAAACTTTCAGCAAGAGTAATTGATTTTAAGAATGCGGTTTTTTGTCCGTTCGAGCAAAAACTCTTCTCATTTAGTTTATCTTATAATTATTCCGAGATGGATGTCTTGCGTGTTTTTTACGAGTAAATGCCGTGAATATCTCCGAGCAAAGCTCGAGAGTTTATGAATATTTTGGGCCATTAAAGCGATCGTCTTCGTCACGACCTGGACTTTTTAATCGGAGATTGTTATAAGTTTATTTTATCGATGGCATTAATAATGAGAGAGATGCCATACTTTCGAATATTTAGGAGATATTTTTGATAAAATAAATTCACTAAGTCTTTTAAACATTAAATAAAGACGAGAAAGTAAAACGATTATATTACATCATAATTCCTAAATAAATTAGATCAGAGAAAATTAATTACTATCATAATGCCATAGGCCTACGTTCATGAATTGAGCTATATAGATATGGGATTTTTGCTAGGGCTACAATAATTGTAAGTCTTATGAAAGGGAATAATAGTATTCTCAATGAAAGGGAAGAAAATCAATGTATTGTTTAGACAGAATTCGACACCATTGAAGTCACTAAGCTTTGATATCGACTTTGTATTGTTATTTTTTTATAAAATAAATCTACCTATATCTGGGTTTTCAAAAACAATCGTTTTCGTAATAAAACACCTACAAGGCAACCATTTTAATGGTTACAAAGAGTACTCGATCATTTGTTCTTTATTTATATTCATTGCTACGGACACAAACATTATATGCTTTAGACACGCTCATAACGGCCAGGTAAATTTTATCTGTGAATTTAAATGTTTTTTTATTATTTTACATTCGGCAAACATTAATTTTTTTTTACAAATTTGATTTAATGAATTTTTTTGAGGCAATGTGGATATGATGAAATGTCGTTTTAATATTATTTTTAGAAAAAAATGTGTTTTTTGGTAATATTCACAAAAAACTAAATTCAGACTGGCACAGATGCATCACGGGTTATGAGCGTACATAAAAAGAGCGGAATACAAACATTAGCGTAAAACTCATGCGGCGGACCTGGGCCGAGGCGGGCAGGGGCGCAGGGCGCAAGGGCGCGAGGGCGCGAGGGCGCGAGGGCGCGAGGGCGCGAGGGCGCGAGGGCACGAGGGCGCAGGGGCGCAGACAGCGGGCCACGACCCGCGCGGTAAATCAGCGTTATGGACTGAGGCGGGGACTGCATTACGAGTCCGCAGTCCGGTGCCGCTGCGCTCGTCGGTCCGCGGACCGTCCCAGAAAGTTACCCGATACAGCACAACTGACGATTAGTGAGTTGATTAGCCCGTCCAGAGCTTCGAAGCTTTCGCTTTATAATAATACACACATATGTTGTGAATATTCACTAAATGATTTCCATATATGAAAGAGTCGACTTTTTAAAATTGATAATTTTTCTAAGGATGTTTCGATTCATTTATGCAGTAAAAGATATGACGTGACGGCGAATATTGAAACGTGCAGCTATGCTCAGGTAGTCCTGCGGAATAAAGTCTGACTGCGAGCGACACCTGAGCGATGCGGCATTGCGATTTTCATTTAAACTTCATTATTGCACACGGCGAAAGCGTATAATACACGGGCTCAGTCTCGCGGAGTGACTCCGGCAACACATCTCCGGTAACGATATAATAGTCTCGGAGGATCACGTAAACGCAAGAGCGGCTCGCCGCCCGTGCATCATGCGCGGCCGTATTGATTTCACAATGTGCAGGGAAATCGGACGGGGCGTGGGCCCGGTGATAAATGCCCGATATGATATTAAGTGAGAACTTACTCGCGCCGCGCCGAGGTCATCGCCGGACGCTTGCGATTGTATTTAAATTAAAAGCGGTTATGGTGCGAGCATATAGAAAATTTTAATGTAAATCTTTATTACAGAATCGAATTTAATTCAATTGGCATGCATCGGGTGACCTTTAAAAATATTAAGATAAATTTATAAAAATTAAAAAAAATAGACATATTCGTCAAACATGATAGTGGTCACGTAACTATTCTATAGAAAATATTATTAATTTCAGTAATTAAGAAAGCCCTACACATTTACTCAAATTTGACATACTGAAAAAAAATATATTTAAACATGAAAGCGATATCAGCACATTAATCAAACCAATAAACTATTCTATAATATAATACAACATATGTAAAATATAGTGCCTGAAAATGTGGCTCGTTTTCGTTGTTAAAAAGTCAGAAACTTTCATCGAATCTTACAAGAACTGAACTACATCATCAGCCAGACACTCTTGCACAGCTTAGCTCGCCGCACGCCACCGACCGGTTGAAGTTACTGTCACGACTGTGGTCACGCCTCCTCTTCACAACCAAAGCCAGAAAATTAAACATCAAATTTTATAGCCAATTCAATCATTTGTAAATCACATTATACAATTAAAATTTCGATTATATTTATAATATTAATCCAAACAAAAAAAATATATATAAAATTCGCCAGTTAAAATAATTGTGACCGGGAGCTCAGAAGCTAGATTAATCAAGGAAGGTACTGATACCCGGGGTGGGTGGAAGCTCCGGCGCACGAGGGCCCCGCGGCTGCGGACCGGAGACCGCACGGGGGACCTCCTTTAACGGCGCTTATCGGGGATCGCGGATTGATAAGGTTTGATGTATCGGCGAGGACGTGAGCCCCTAATTGTCGCAGTGGGCGTACCAGACAATGTGGCGGGGCGAATCTGATCAGACGGCAGCGGTCGTTATTATCCTAATTTGAAGGCACACCACCTAGATATCGGGGCTTCCAGTTTTATGTACCCTACTGACAGGGTGACGCTTGTTAGAAAGGTATCTTTGTTTTGTTGGATACTCCAAGGTAAATACGTTTTCTTTAATAATTTATCGAGGTAATATTACCTAATATTAATTGCCTATGTTTATAAGAGTGAGAGGTATTAGTTCTATATCACCAGTTATCAGAAATAAATATTAGATTGAAAATTACACCTAGTTTCTCTTTTATAAAAACTACTCCCAAAGAATTTTACTAGTAAAGAAAAATATAAATTTGCTAGCAATTTTTAGAATGTTATACCGCTTTGTCTTTATTTCTATGTTATTCGAAACTACGCTTCAGCTCTCGTCCGTCAACTTCGAGATTCAGTTTTTAAAAATCACAAAAAAACACAGATGATCGAAAAAATACATAAAAATATAACAACAACCAAAAATTTTATTCGATAGCAATAACCAGACTAAAAAGTAATATGCAAACAGGTATTTGCAGAAAAGGGTGCATTTATTTATTAGTTCATTCGATCGAGGTTGGGATTTCTTCCAGCACCTGCTGCGGGTTATCTAAAGCTTAGTTTGAATTATTAATACGCAGGACATACTTGTTGATGACTCGCGGGGGGTGTGCTCCCCCCTCCCCTTCCCCGCACCCCGCTCACCTGGCGCGCGCCCCCGCGACTTGTGCAAACTAAACAAATGAGATCACGTAGTGCGCAATGTTTTAAACGCTCGCGCCGCGGAGATAATGCCGCACCGCCGCGGCCCGCAATTCCGCCAAATATTCAACATGGCGACGGGAGATACGCCCGCCGAGGATATTTCACATATTTCTAGTATTGGAAAATAACCCGCCCCCGCGAAGCAGGCTCGAGACTTCCCGGCAATTTTCCAACCCGTTTTTAACCCTGCCGAGCCGATTAGTTCTATCTATTTTCCCGATCGCCCCTTGCAGGCGATACACCGTATGGGACAGACTTCAAATATCACAAATGATGTTCACTTCATGTAAAATTGTAACAAGCTATAGTTTGATAAGCTTCAATATATTTGTAACTCTTAGTATACAATTTGGTAAAATTATTTGCAAATATCATATGCATTAAAAAACAATTTTCTTATTTTTTGAAGGCTCTCGTACTCTAGACGTCATTAATATTCTTTAAAATCCAGTAATGCTGTAATTGTTGGAATATCATTTCAAATTTGCAACTTTGTGAAATCACCACAAAATTTAGAAAATAAGGTAACGTGGTATTTTTACAATACTTCCTTTTCAATCATTTTAAAATCTAATATTTATTCATAAATCACTAAAAATATGTTTAGCAGATTGCCGACACGGACGTGTCCTGCTGCCCATTCATTCATTTTACAAGTAGAGTCTCTAATAACACCATTAAAAGCCCCCGTGTCGATCGTTTGTAAAGCCCAAATGGTTACTGTTAAATGTAATCCCATTGGTTTGTCAAAGTTATAATATCATATTGCTATTTGGCTTTAGATTTTTTTAATCGTTAGACTGCGAAGCCCCTCGAAAGAGAAAAGCGATCAACTAATAGCCAGTGTCTGCACGGTAAAAAAAAGACAGTAAACATATATAACGTTTTACTAACTATATATTAAATAGAAATAATATAATTTGAAATAACATTCAAATAATGATAACATGGGAAGCGGATGAATGGTTCAATTGTGTATATTTTAAATCTGTGCATGTATTTTAATCTGCTTACATATTTAAACTACTTAACTTATAAATTTATTGTTATAAAAATATAGCTTAAAATAATGTTATATTCTGTGTAATTAAAATAAATCAAGTCCGCATACAGTGAAGTAGGCAACGTCCTATTAATTTTTTACATATCGTGATATGAAGTAATTAATATTTATATATGGATGGATGGCATGATTACGAAATGTTACGTACAAATGAAGCTCTAAATTATTCAGGCATTGTTTAATATCTACCGGAGTTTATAAAACTGCAAATACATTTTTTATACCAGCGCGAACTTAGTACTAGAACTAATTAAAACGAAGATCGGAGCGAAGATACCAAATACGAGACTATCAGCCTAACTGCAGCTGAACAGAGTTCACCATAAGCCGGTGGCACACCGCTCATGATTCAGAACTACCTCCTAAGGTTTCCGCTTTTTTCTAGATCGAGGAGATTGTTTCTTAGAAATTAAACTCCAAACTCTAGAAAGATATTGATTTACAAGGTTTACTAAATTTAACTTTGAAGAAAAAAAAGAAAAAAAACAATGTAAACAATAAACGTCCATTTCATTATTACGTCTCTTACAAATATTTTACTTTAAACTTATCTCCAAAGATGTAAAAAGTTTTAATTTATAATATAATTGTTGAGGTAGATAAAAATGTAAAAAAAATTACGATTTAAATGTTTTACAGTTTTATAATTTACAACTTAAATAGTCAGACATGGCAAAATTGATTGAACAAATCCACATCGCGTCATGTCGAGCATCTTCCTGTCGCCCGCGACCTAAGAGACTCAAGTATAACTTCACTGGGACGGAAGGGGAAAAGTATTCAGACTTTCTCCGTAATTGAATCAGGAATACAAGAAATAAAAGATATACATGTTTAGATTAAAAATACAAAAGTTCAAACTGTAAAAAAAACAATAGTTTAGTAAAAAGCGTTGATATTTCAATATCATGGGCTTTCCAGTAGTAGGTCTGAGATACTTCCATATAATAAATAGGCTTTTCATTGTTAAGGCCAACGCGACGAGAGGTAGAAACTCAATGCTACATCGACACCTGAGAATTTATCACAAACATTTTATTTAAAATGCTAAGAAAATGAACTAGATAGTTAACGTATAGACATAGCCCAAAAGAGAGTTAAATCGTTTCACCCGCCAAGAGGCGCTGCCGCAAGTGGAGATTTTTGATCAGAGTATTTTTAAACCTTTTCTGGTTGTAAGATTGGAGACCGACAATGGAGGGGGAGTTATCCGAATATTTTTGCTGCGATGCTTACTAAAGAGTTTGGAGACATTTCATTGTGAATAACTTTTACATTGAAAAGTCTAGATATTACAAAAACGCGTACTTCTGTTATTGAGAGAGGTAAAACTCTCCGTTAATAACAGAAGGCTTTAAATTTAATCAAGATTTTATTTTTACACTGAAAATCTCATTTATCCAAATTGGTTTCAAAACAATAATATTAAACTTATAAAAAATAAATTAACAACAAATAATATTTGTATTTGATAAAGTTATCTTAGGAAATTTACACTTTTAACAAAACAAACGTCTGTTTTTTCCAAATCCATTAAATGCTGAAATAACGATACAAAATAGACTTTTTTTAGACGAAATAGATTTTTTTTTTACAGACAAATATCAGGCAATCTGGGTTATGCCCTAAGATACATCCGACCGCTCCACGGTATAAAGAAGTCTCTCGAGAACGACAATGGCCGTTCTACGATTCGAGATAATTTCAGTTTGTCTTTCGAGTTATAGCACCGCATCTCAAACTTCGGAAGCACATCATGATGCGACGACTCGGTGCAAACTTGAGTTGAGCGACTGAGCTGAGAAGATGCGGCGGCCGCAGTGCGCCAGGTGAGGCGGGCATCGCGTGCAGCGGCGGGCGCTCACGAGTGCACGCATAACTCACTGCCAAACGAACACCTCACTTAATAACGGGTAATTAATAATGCGCCGTTAAATTTAACACCCAACATATTACCGGAACGGTTTGTTTTAATATTACGTACGTCCTCTCCGGAGGTCGGCCTGCGTCCCGGGCACAGTGGCGGCACGTGCTGCAGACTGCCGTTGATAATTAAAAAGTTATTTTCGACATTTGGGAAAATCTCGAAAGTTTCGGTGGTTGTTAGAGTTTGAAGTTATTTGTTTTAAGTATTTGTACATAAATAGTTTTAGAAGTAATGCAACATTGGAGTAAAACTAATAATACAATATGTAATTGAAAGGACAAATTCATTGAATCTTGTTTCAAACTATATACTGATAATTATGCAATGTTAATTTCATTTGAAATAATAAAAACAAGCCCTATATAATAGATATATCACCCGAGTTATCTATCATAAAGACGATAAGTCGATTTTTTTAAAGTAGTTGATAGTAAATAAGTAAATGAAATGAAACACCAATACTCAAGTCTAAATGTACAATTATTATTAATCAACTAACTAAGCTCGTCGGGGCCCGCCAGGGGTCCCCTCACCTGAGGCCCCCTCACCTGAGGCCCCCTCACCTGAGGTCCCCTCACCTGAGGTCTCGGGCCGCGGACCTCCGGCGGCCCGGCGCGGCCGGTGGTGGTGGTGCAGGGCAGATCCTCGCCAGGATTTCGAAGAAAGCCGAGATGCGCCGAGGATTTCCGAAGAATTCCGTGGCCGGACTTTCTAGGCTGCATCGGAAATCGGCGGCCGCTACGTGCGCACTTTCGGTAATCCCGAGCGACGCCTTATTACTTATTAATTTATTGTAATGTAAACGTTATAAACTGGCTGGCGTATCACGTAACAATACAGATCTGCGATAAAAAGTAAACAACTCGGGATGAAACGAGAAGGAGGCCCTGGCTCTGGCGTTGAGGCTATTCTTTCATTTACATATGAGCTGTTGAATGCTACATTGCTTTATTCAAACACAAAATCCAGTGAGATTTCTGGCGGGTCGAAATTCGCCTGTTGGTATTTTTTTGTTTCTTATCAGCAATCATTAATTTTTTTCTACAAATATACAGTAATCAATAATAATCGGGTATAATTATATACATTTTTCAGAAATAATAATAAAACTTTCGATTAATGTTTAAAGTTAACATAACAAAAAGGCACACATCCCTTCAACAATATGTTTTTAAAACATATTTTAATTCAAAAAATCATTTCAACTGTAACTGTCGCCCGTTTTAGCTTTGAATCTTTCGGTAAGGGCTATCATTTATGCGTAGGGGAAAGGAAGAAACCTTTTTAGATTATTTTTATGATATTTTAAATTAATAGTTTTGTTGTGTTTGATATGTTTGTTGTCAGAAGATATACACGTAAAGGATGCATTCGGCTTCCGAGAAGTCAACTTTTGACGTCTTAGTTGATAGTTCTAAAAACTCCGGCCGAATTAATAAGCACGACACGTCCGGATAGAACGGAAAAAAACTACATAAAAATGTCATCAAGATGCGCTCACGTGCGCGGCCGCGTGGGAAACAGGACTTTTAATAAATTTATGAATTTACCTTTTTGTGCAGGTAATAAAATTACAAGCCCCGGGAGGAGCACGACGGGTCCGTCCAATATACATGCCTTGTGATTTAATCAAATCCCAGCTAGATTTTTTATTGTGAGAATTTTAACGACTTGACAAGAAAACGAGATGTGAAATGAAGCCATCGCGCTGTAAACGAGTTACTTACAAAATGTTATTACGTTTGACTTGGTTATATTTGACTTCCTGGATCATGATTTTCAGACAACTTGTTGGAATATTTTATTATTGATTTAAATAGGGATTCTCTGTTCTTAAAACACTGTGTATCAAATTAGTATACGACCCGATAAGCAGATATTTACAGTACAATTCCGATTATAAAGCATGCTGCGATATCATTTTTTAATAAAAGTATTAAACGGCATATCAAAATAAATAATCCAAAAACAACCAATTTGATTGTTTTAATGAATTGGGTACATTAATTTATTGTTTGTGATAAGCATATGAAAATTAAGTACATATACCTATGTGAATCACGTCTTGACTATTTAAAAAAAGCATATAGAATGTGTGTACATCTGCGGATGTAACAAGTTTTGCATACAAAGACTGCGCGCAATAAAGCCTAGCATTACGTCAACCTGCCATAATAGCTGGAATCAATTTCTAAGATATTATCGAGGGGAAGGATGGGCGAGCGAGGAGCGCTCTCGAGTTGAATGAAATCTGTTTAAAGTAAAGGTACCGAGAGAGTGGAATTACCGGCGGCACCAGACACGCCGGCGCTCGTGTGCACGGGAGAGTGGCCATAACTCCTCTGCGATTAGACAGTTTCTGCATTTGCATTCAGAAAGAAGACATCAGCCCAATTAAAGCGAGAGCCGCTCGCCCCTCGGCCGGAGCGGCCCGGGGCCTCGAGGGGGGAATCACCGACACGAGATGCAGAAAATCTATCAAATTATATCGCACATTCAGTTCAATAAAAAAAAAAACTGTTTGATAGTAAAACGAAAATAAGCTTGGCAAAATTTAATTAATTATATACATTGGTTAAACAGTTCTTGAAATTTCTCAAAATATACAAGTATCTACAAACTTTCTATCTTTATAATTTAAGCAAGTAAATTTAGACTTCTCTCAGCTGCACCATACATAATTCATTAAAAGCCATCGAATTGCATATATCGTAAAACAGAATTGTAAAAAACCGTAGGGCGAACTATTGAATTTACCTTGCGAAACATCATATGTATATTTTGTGCTATTAAATGATTAAAAGGCTAAATTCAATAAGTATTCATTGGTTACTAGTTATAAGTTAGCGTTTTTGTTTAACACAAAGTACGGTATGTTTCAGTCGGTGTGCTGGCCAGGATACCCGCAGCCCCCGGGTCATCTCTATTCACAATGCAACACGCGGCGGCCGGCGTGATGTCTCCATCGCGGAGATGGTCGTGACGAGACGTACACCGCATGTGTGCGTATACCGAATGGTATTTGTTTATTTTAAATCAGCTACAAGTTTAACTGAACAATAAATAATACCTAGGATGCAGCGTTGAATACAAAATAACAAAAACTTGAAGCGCAGGAAAACTCACTTGAAACAAAATAGACAGTACATTTAAATTATTATTGTCAATTATTTTTAATTGAATAATTTATATCCCAGTTACAAGTGGCTATTTCGAAAATGACCTGTCTCAAGAAGGGTTAAATAATACAAGGGGTGGTAGCTGATAGCTGAAAAAAATCTTTTTATGGATATAATGATACCACCTCCAATACAAAAATTGGTTAATTTAAAAATGTATATATTTACTATTATAAAGTGCAACGCAATAATAAACATTTAATATCAAATCACATTTTAAAAAAATACTAATAAGTTAAAAAGATAAATAAATTAACAATAAAATTACGATACGTCAGATTACAAGCAGATTTACAGATGTGATCACGAAATAGCGTGGGATTCAAAGAGTATTTCCAAAATCAACGTATTCCAATACGAGTTATTGGTTCTTCGAATTAATAGAAATTTATTGAAAAATAAATTTAGACGATGAGTCTTAATTTACGGCGGAGATAATTCAGCCTGGAGAAGAAAAAAATGAAACCGACGGGCATTGCAAATCATAACTCAACCAAGTCTAATGACTGATGGATGGAGTCAATTCAGTTGCCCAGTGCTGGAGTCGGCCGCGCAGACTCCACTCTGGACTCCGGCCTGGGGTGCGGGTCTCGACCCGGGCGCACCTCCGCGGCTGACCACCACCGAGAAAGGCCATTGGTTGATGAAATAACTTGTGCATCGTAAGCATTGGTCGATGTTGAAGTTGCTTAGCGCTCCGAGTACGCAGGTTGTCCCCTGCTTAGGCTCTCGATTTCGCCGTTGTGTTTTATCGAGGGATTATATTAAGAATTCGAATTATAATACTTACCTGACACTACTATAAACTACCCCTGACAGTTTTTATAAGATTAAACTTTTACAAAGTTATGGCAACCTCCACATAGCTAATTTGAATGTATTTTTAAATCATTCAATGTAAATGTTATAACTAATCGCACCCGTAAGTTGAAACACACTTTATCTAAATTATTTAAGTCTGCGTCATATTTGTTTACGCATATTGAGTTTGTTCATAGTATTTAGCTAGCTAGCTATGATCAAACGGTGAAGCGTCTATAACTTCATTGAGCTACATTGCGTAAACATTCCAGACCTCCAAAAAAGCGAGTAATAAATAACTAACACTCTAAGAAAAACAATATAATATTAATGGTAGTTTTGTTTTTGAACAGAGCGCAGAAGAAACGTAAGCTGTCAGAGCGCAGAAGTAAGGCGGTGTTCAGCTCTAATTACATGCACCGAGACGTTACGTAAGACCGGGCGTCCTTCTCGCGCATAAAAGGGCAAAAGCTAGTTAGGTACTTAATTAAAAAAATAAACGGGGGTCGGGGGCGCGGGGCGGGGCGGCCGGGCACGAGGGCCTCTACAGACGGGCGCGGCCGGCAAGGGGTAAGAAAAAACAGCCCTCAGCCAAATTAATTTATGCGGCAATTAAAGGAAGAAAGCCGGGAGCCTCGGCGCCCTCTCCACTCGCTTTAGTCTCGTCGGGATTAAGATGAAAATATTCAGAGCGCATCTGGATGAGCAGCCGAGCTCCGCGTGGGGCCGGTGCCCAGGTTTACTTTTATTTTTATTCTATCGCTTTTTGCTTGCAAATATCTCCAGAACCTTTGCCAGATTTCAAGTATCTACAACAAACTATTGTAGAAAAAAATTTGTTGGAAAAAACACACAAAAAATACACCATTTGTAGAAATATAAATGCGACCATTACTTTTAAATGATTAAAAATTTTTGTATATATCAAATTTTGCAACAGAAAGAATTTGATTTAAAAATTTGTCCATGAATCTTTTATTCATCATATTAATATTATAAACATATAAACATTTAAAAAAAGTATATCACTGGAAATAGTGCAAATGCACGTACAAATAAATAAATGAGTTAACATTACACAATAATGTTAAATAACAAATTTTCAATGATATATTATGAGTTAAAACATTTCCATTGCTAAGAGAGAATCATCAAGATTCTGTTAAAAGGCATAATCGATATGTAAATTAATAGCTTGCCTTTACAAAGAAATCAGATCGATAAACATTCAAGAGTGTAAAAAGGGTCGGGAAGCACGAAGGTAAAACAGGTCTCAACAAAAAAGATGAAACATCGTTATATGATGAAATAATAACAGATGGTCGATACAACTTTATTATGTTGAATTAAAAAACATATTAAACGCCATTATAATAGTAAATACTGGTAACTATTGCAACAAAACATTTAGATTGTTTTATAATTTAGTGTACAGATTTTACTTCATATTTAAGACGACAAAGTATTTGAACCGTACTTGATATCGTCGCATATTAGAAGACTTGAAGATTTAGTCTCCTTTATATATAATATACAAAAGTCATTTTTGTAATTGTGAAAACAAAACAAGTGAATACGTTCATTGTTTTCATAAGGGAAAATAGGTGTGGGAAGTGATAATAGTTTTAGTTTTAATATTTTAAAGTAAAAAAGCTTAAAAGCTCACTGTCGTTGTTGAAGCTATGTTTTAAAATACAAATCTGTAAGGTGAAAATTGTGGCAAACAGTCTCAGGAGACATTCGGCGATTCGTTCGGGCTGCAACAACGGTAAGCTGCCGGATTCCCACGCTGGCGGGGTACCTCCGCGGCGGCACTCACTCGGGCGGTCCAGATATCCATTCGGACGTACGGAGGCAGCGGAGAGATCCGAGCTCCATAAAAAGTGATTCCGAGGAACAAAGAGGTCATCTCGGTTGTTTTACAAAAATAAAAGCCCTCCCGAGCGGGCCGCGATAGCGAGCTCGGCCGGGGGGAGATTATGGAGATTACACGGCGGCGGTGCAGCGCGGGGCTCGCGCTCAGTCCGGGGGGACTCGCTTACGCAAAATGCAGCCACCGGGCTCGCGACTCAACGCCAGGCTTCAGGTCCACTTCCAACTTCCATTAAAATCTACCCAAATCGGCTGTTAAAAGCACCGTATTTCTATTGTTCATATTTGATATGACACAACAAGAATCAATTTTACGGTATAATTCTTTGACTATTACCATTACCAACACGATACTGAATCTCTTAACGTATTTCATTTTATGTACAAAAGTTAGTAGTTTGTTCTCGGTAAGCGTAGGTAACGAAATATCATTAAAAGCTAAATGCGATTAATTTATGGTACACGAAAGCTTGAAAGAAAATACTTTAGTGAAGAATAAAAGGCTCAAAGTGTAGCCTCGGAATTCGGTCGAGTCCCGAGCCGAGGCGGGCGCGAGACGTCCTAGAGCCGCGCTAGCTGTAAAGAGCGGGCCGTGAGAGTCCTCCCGCGCCCGCTCCAGCTCGGTCACGACCTCCGCGCCGACCCGCCGCCCGCTCGACTCGCTCGACTCGCTCGACCCGGCGCCATTCTGCTCTCGTTAAACGCTGGGAGTGCCTACTTTATATATATATATATATTGTAAACAAGAAGCCTACATGTATATTATTACTACGCCAAATAGATTCTGCATATTAACAGTTTTGTGTAGTCAAGATTTTTCAAAAATGTTTCTTTACAAATATTTGTGTGGTTTTTAATACAATGTGAACCTATATCCACAATTGATGAAATCGTTGAACGATTTAAAGATCAAAAAAACGATCAAAGCGATCAATCAGGGGGTGTGAAAGGCAAGTATGTCAAGATAAAATTAGAAATGCCAAATGAAGATGAGCATATCGGAAGGCCCTCCCTCGAATAACGAGATCGACAAGGGTGAAGTCCGACTCCTCCGAAAAGGTTTCTTCTGTGGTTCATCGGACTATAGCCGAACATCCCGCCAACTCCTGTTAGATTAAACTCATCCTAGTTAGAAGCATCCTTCCAATTGTTACTCCATCCTACCTTGTTCATAAATGCAAGGTCCCTTACCTTAAAAAAATACAATATGAAACAGTTTGGACGGGCGTGTTTTTTTTTTCATCTTCAAATAGACGTCGGAGCACACGAAAAATTCAACGTGAATCCGTGGCAAGAAAATAATTAATATATTTACTGCGTCACCAGAGATAGTTTTACCAAAATGAAATGAAATTATAACTTTCAAAAATCAAACAAAGAAGGCAGGAAAAAAATCACGCGGAAACAAAAATAACATGTAATATATTTGTGCTTGTCAATAGATTACACACCCGCAAATACAATTTGATCTTTTAGTAAAAACTAAAACAATAATTTCGTAATAATGAAAATGAGGTATGGGACATTTGGGATAATTAAAAATCGATGTTAACCGTAAAACCCAATCCACTATCTTATTGTTAAATTTATGAACCACTATCTCAAATTATTTAGTTGGGTAAAGTGTACGTAACTCCAGAGCGCGTGTCGTAACAAACCGGGTGATTATGGCTTTTTTAAAAGAATTTTTTGTCTTAATTTCTAAAAAACGAGTAAAATACATATTTTACTGTCGCCGCAAGAAAACGAGAATAATACAATTTAAAAATTAAGAAAATTAATTATTTACCCTTTTCTATGTAATTACGTCTCATTTATAAATAATCGTGTATATATTTTTACAAATATGGTTAATGATTTAGTCGCCAAATAATAACGTTTTATTACTAATAGGCTCATCGCCTCCGCACCGTAATGATAGCAACTGCAGTATCTAATGATGTCTGTAGATATTATTGAATGACGTGTATCAGTAACGTTACATAGCCCAGGTTCACTCTGTATATTTATAATACATTTGTACAAGAACGAATCGTATTTGTATCGCTGAAATGTTATTAGGAAGTGTTTCGCAAGACGCAAATGTATTGTAAAAAGAACCACCATTTTACACGAGTATTGAGCTTCGATCTGGCCCGGCCGTAAAGATTTATTGTTTTATGGGTTCACCGAGGTTATCAGTGCAGAATCGGCGAAATAGGCTGCGGCCGCCCCGGCGTGAGTCACTCGCTGCACCACCGGCGGGGTATCGATGCCGCCGAGCAGCCGACCGGGTGCTCAGGTGATCGGGTGCTCGGGTGATCGGGTGCTCGGGTGCTCGGCCCACATGACACATCGGATTCGGCCGCTTGCGTTTCTTCATGTTTGAGCGTACCTAATTTCTGCGGGAAATAGGGATGCTTATACGGCGATCGCGTTGTATAGTAAATTTTCCACGTGCATGAAATACGTGGCTTACGATTTTAAAAGGCGATGAATTGCAGATTGTTTTATGTTGATTTTTAAAGATTAAGCCGATACAGTTGTTATGATGATGCATGTGCGACAGTGACTTGAGATAGATATTTAATATTAAAAACATGTTTGCACAGAAACTGCTTCCAGCATTCGTCGCTAGCGATTTGACGATGATACTCTTTAGGAGTATAGCCTCAGATTTCATAGTTTTTTTTTTAGTGTGTGATTATTTCGTTTTTTTTTTTGCAAGATTATTTTTTTCGAAAGTGCATATAATTTTTAATTTTTTTAAACAATGCATTAACAGTAATTTATATATTTTTTTAACTTGATAACAAGTAGACCTGATAGAACAGAGTATTTAGAATATAACCAAAATTATTATATCCATTTTGTGGTCTGGCGGTTAGCATAGTGATTTACCGGCCATATGATGAAAATTTAAATCTAGTAAGAGAATGAAAATTTCGAATCACTTCGACAAGAAGGAAAAACCTTCCAAAAAATCTCTCAAAAGCACTTTTATGTAATATTCGGTATTTAATTTTATTTATTGTAATTATCAGCCTCTCACGCTCTCAGATGTACCTCTTAAAAATTATGATTAATTAAATCGCGGAGTTCACATAAAAGGTAAATAGACAATTCAAATAACTTATCTTTATCTTTTTGTGAAACCATTTGAAATATTTTTTTATTAGAATAAGAAAACATAACTGTAAATTATGTGATGAACAACTATCAGTGAGGTCATGCAGGTTATTCTTTCCGACTAAAATAAGAGCTGTAGTGATTTTCAGGCAGGCCCGGTGAGCTGGCCGGAGCTGCGGCGCCACAGCTGGATGTCGTGAGCTCCGAACGGAATCGATCCATCCAAATTGGCTGATTTATATTGAATGGCTTACTTTGTTGTCTTTCATGACAACATTGCGTAAAAAATATAGCCTTTGTAGCTAAAAATAACAAAAGGATAAACTTAAAATCAAATAAACTGTTCATTGTTAGTAAAACTGGCGATTGTAGATAAACCGTTGATAAAAAAAAAATACTTAGAATATCAGTTCTGTTATATTCGGTGTAGCTATACAATAGTCGATCCACCGGGATCAGGCTAAAAACTAACGAATTCCATTTATCACATGGGTTCCAAACGAGTTCACTGATCGCGAAATTTAAGAGATAAACTTTACGAAAATAGTATGGATTTCGACCAAAACACATTTAAAAAACAAACGACTACATAATCAACTGCTTCTTATTTAAGTAGGATATTTCTTTATAAATCAGAAGTATCGATTACGGTTATCAAGTTACGAATTTAAAATAAAAATAACTATAATATTAATCCAGAAAATAAACACCAGGCTATATTATATATAATTCAACAACACACTTTTATCAGATCCGCCATATAAGCCTATATAAGCCAAATTAATTAGAATTTCATTCGGTTCAAAAGTTCAAAACTTTCGCCTCGAATCGAATCGTTGATGAATTATACATAAAGATTCGCATATTGGTGACTTTATTCAATACGTCCATACATATTGACAGCGGAATTCATATAAGGCTTGCAGTATTGCACGAGTCAAGGGGGTACAGGCGCGGCAGGTCAGTGCCTCCCGCGGGTTCAGGCGCTTAATGAAAAATAAGCCGAGCCGGCGGCAGCGATCAACTTTTTGCGAGCCATTCGAATTCAACACGATACAGTTTATGAATTTGTAATTCGGCTTGCACAATCGCACAAGGAGCTGCACGGATTTATATATTTTTTTGCTGAATCGGCAGCAACTGTGTCAAGGGAAATGTTTGACGAATGATGTCAGCGGTCGAGCGGTTATTGTTGGATTGATGAATGCAATCATCAATATAATAGCACGTGGATGAATAAGCTGCATAGGATTTTTTGTATCAATTTAGATGAGAAGATAGAAGAATAATGCAACTCAATGCAGTTTGTTGCACAGCCGTTTAAATAAAATGAACATTTAAAACGATAAATAAAATTATTTGAGTGTTAAATAATGTCTCTGCAGAATATAGTATCAATTGTAAAATTTAAGGTGACTGACGTTTTGGGGTTAATGTCAAGCAGCTCCAATCTCGTATGACACATAATATCCATATTGCTCCATCTTTCGTTTAACTATCATTATCTTTATAAAATTGAACAGAAACTGATCTTAAATATCATTTTTTAAATATAAATAAACCATATTTTTCCAATCTATAATTTTAAAATCCAAGTATTTAAACATAAATAAATTAAATATATGTGATAATTTAATTAACACATAAAAATATTAACGCGAGTACGCTAGGATTAATTAAAATATTTATTCAAAAGGTCAATACACCAGATTATAAATAAATTAATATGAAATAGATAACGCTAGCAGTAAAATAACAACTCTGATTTGAGAAGCATAAACACTCAATACATAAATACTGCAGCCGCTCAAAGTTCAAATTGCAATTATCGACGCGAATATTTCGTCGCCATTCTTATTAATGAATATTTTCAAATTTCAAACCACGTATTGTCAAAACGGCGGACCAAAGCACCGACTACAATGGCCGGACTCGCGGCCGCACCGGCGGGCGAGCTTTCGCAGGTAAAATAATAAATGTAATAATAACCGACGAATCCCTCAATGAGATTCCAGCGTTTTTTCGCTTCACACGGTGGAACGAATATCAATAAGGATACTCATTTATAATTTTTGACTTGCAAATCGTACAGACAGTGTGTATATCATATTAAAATGCGACTCTGAAGACTACCGGAGCGAATGAAATATATTAATAATAATGGTTACGTTGTATACATACGAAATATCGAAGCATTCATTCAAAGTAAGCTGTACAAATAAAACTTTTTGATTACGTGGTCTGTTACAGTTGAAGAGACGAATTACTATGGATTTAAATAAATATAGCAATATCTACGTAGTATATATATATGAATATATTCCGATTAATTCCAAAAGTTGACATGTGAAACAATGCTTTAATACTGACATTTTGCATTTACCTGTATTTAATTTTACAATTTTTAATTCGTATATTTGAGGAATGCGGTTTAGGTTCACTTTGAATGAAGTCTCAATCTCAAAAGATACTTTTTTGACGTCAACGAAACATTACTATATTTGATTCTGCTCTAGTGAACAAGACTGCACGGGACGACCAAGAGCGGGTTGTGTCGCCATAATAATTTTTGAAATATTTTATAAATATTTAATTTTTAGACCGATTAGATTTTCTAATTGATACTAAAAAATAGTACCTGGACTTATAATACTGTTTTCTTTTTCATGATTTTCTAAATCATTTATCGATAATCGTGTATTTATCGAAATTTCAATCAGGCAAGGAGGTCGGTCTCCCAATAAAGCAATCGATAGGCTAGAAAAAACAAAGGAGCCGACACGTCTCGAACAGCTGGCAAGGCAGGGACGTCTCATGGATCGAGGATATTTCGCTTGGGCGTTAGATGCACGGTAAGGCGTCATGTTACCACCGGTGATTCAATGCCCATTGTTGTTGAAATCTTCATCAACGTTCGACGCGGCTGTCCGGAAACAAAGACGGGGAAGACTCGGCGAAGGTGATTGTCTTCGAATCAATCAATAACCGTAATGATAGACAATGCCATAGCCGAGATTAACGGCGGCGTAGTAACTGTCTTACTATGATTTCATATGCTTTATTCCGAGTGAAATTACTTTTCTGAATGTTCATACATTTCGTATTATATGTAATTAAAACAATGGTTTATTATGCTAACTGTATATTCAATGCCTCTAAAATTATAAACCATTGCATTAATCATCCAAAATGATTGAGTGCAGATTAGTTAGTACTCAAGAAACACCGATATAAGGTAATATTTTCAGTATACTAGTTTTATAATAATTCATTAATTGGATTCGTGGGAATTCACATGAATTTTAAGGACAAATGATAAAAAAATATTTTGAAGATACTTTTATAATATATCTCGCACTAATAGCGACCTTTGGTCTCTATAAATAATTTATTTTGCTTGTAATTTGTAAAGTGAAGTAGTACAAGTACAGTAAGTTACTCATAGTAATTGAGAAAATTTGACCACTAGTCAGTTCGCTGACGATGGCCAGGGCAGGCCGAGGGAAGGTGCGGGTCACTGACCTCTGAGCGCCTTCATGTGCGCCACCGCCATGCGCAGGATGGTGAGCTTGTCGGGCTTGCGGGCCAGGGCACTGCAGGTGGGCACCATGTCCGACAACTCGGTGATGTACGCGGTCATCTTGTTGCGCCTCCGTCGCTCAATCTCGCAGTGGTTTTCACGACTGAAACAAAAAAATCACCATTACAGCGACCTGTCATTAATTATGCAGTGGAGAGCGATGTTATCAATACAACACGGACTCGATTTTCAGCAGAAAGTATGCCTTGAAAAATAGGACTAGGAACATCACAACTACATCAACAAGCTCTATCAACTTCGACCATCTATTCCACCAAAAAAAAAAAACACTCCATTCTTTGCCTGAAAGTGATTCGAGAGTTTTTGGAGAAAAAATCTCTTACAATTGATTACATTATTAACTATTTTTTTTAGCGAATCAAATTTAGTATTTAAATAAATATTTACACATTAGTTACAACCCATAGTACTATTAGATGTTTTACAAGTATATTTAGAAAAGCTTTGAATGGGGTTCTCTATCTGGATTTTATGAAGATTATTTGTGTTGTTAAAATCTACATATTTGCAAAAACGAAAGCGATACATATTCTTAAATGGTGAGCACGAAAACGACTGGAAATTCTAGCATACCGGGTACCTGTTAACGTATTCTGTGATCTTCACATATTAGAAGAGCAGGCCAACCCGTCAGGGAACAGAATAAAAAGAAAACATTTTTGATGTAACAAGGTACATAAATATGTCCGGTTCTATAACAATAGGAAATAAGTACGCGATTATTTCAAGAAACAGCGGTTATCTAAAACGCAAAACAAAAAAAATCACAAACATACTCGACAGAGAAGATTTTTTTGTGTTGAACAATTTCCACTGCAAAAAAAAAAATATTGCCAAGCCCTATACAATTGGAAAACGAGCAATTGAGTAACATAAAAAAACCGTTTCCCCCGATACGAGAATATATTGCGAGAGATGTGAGGCAAGCGGCGCGGGACGTGCATCGGCCCCAAAGGACACTTTCCCTGTAGCGGCAAAAAAAAAAAACTCTTCATTCATCAAGAGGCGGAGATATCCGAGCGGCCCGCGACTCCGGGCATTCTGGCGGAGAGCTGTGAAATCCGGCGGGCCTCCGGATTGCCTCGGGAATAGTGAGAAAAACGCAAATCTCAGCGCGGCCGCAAGTAGACCGTGGCCGGTGACCACAGCAGCGCCGTCTGATACTATTGTAATCGGTAAACGGTCGTGCGGATCGTCGACCCGGAGGGCCCTGGCGACATCCACGCACGTACAAGAACATATACAACCATTCACCGGCTGTTCCGTTTATTCTAGAAGATGGGTGTTTTTTTTTTTTTTTGTTATACGCAAGATTAGTCATCTCTCCTGTGAGTAGATCGACTCACTCGAGGTGCAGTGAAGCTGTTTTTGAACAACTTGCATAATGATTCTCACATTATAACGTGACACATGATGGCCTATTTTTTTATTATACAATTATAATTGTTATTTTTAGTATATGTTAAGCATCTCATAATGCAGTACTAATATGTACTTGGCTTACTATAGTTTATGCGATGAGTCATACGTTTAATGTTGCAGTGAAGCCAACAATAATAATTTACAGTGTTCGACAATGAGTTAGTTATGATTTGCCTTATAGGCAAAGCGGTAGCGACTGAAAATAAATCCGTTTCTTGTTGCTGCTTTTTGTGAGGCACGTTTGTATTTCTTTAAGGTTAAGTGAAAACTTTTATAAAATTCAATATTGCTACACATTCATCACGCAAAAGACGCAATGAAATACTAAATGATCGAATTAAATCTGAACGGTTTAGTAAGCTGAGGCAGTTTTTACCTTTTTTTAAAGTTTTAGTAAAAAAAAATAACAACAGCTGAGGGAGAATATATATATTCAAGAGTTTATTGCTAGACACCTACAATAATTAAAGAATGGCTTAAAGTTAATTGAAAACTATAATACAAAAAGACTCAAACCTTTTGTACGAGCAATGTGGGTTGCCGTCAAATAATCGAGATCTCATCGGTGAATCTGGTGATCATTTGGAAGTGTTCTAGATGCGAAGACAAAACTAACTGTGTGATAAACATATGTGCCGTTGGTGGAAAATTCTGTCCCGTTTACATTATTCGATGTAGGGCTTAACCTGCAGCAACAGCCAAAAATGAATTAATAAAGAAAAAAAACATTACAATGCCAAATTTATAAAAGGTCAATGTAATAAAAAGCCAACAAGAAAACGGCATAAAAGTGCAAGACATGGAAAGCAAGAGACGCAGAAGTCCCCATTTTAATACAGTTAATGAAGTAAAACAGTAAATTATACAATATGTATATATAATATGTAAGTCAAAATTAAGTACCGAAATTGGAATTATAAAGTTAGCATCGGCATTAATGGCCCAAGTTGGCGAGTCGCGGCCGCGCCGGCGCTCGGGCGGCCGCGCCGTATGAATAATTTCAAGCGATTCGGAGTTCAAGAACCGTAAAATTAAAGCGCACGATTTTGTAACATTATCCGCCTAAAATAAAACCTAACTGTAACACTATAAAAAATGAGAAATCACTAAATGGGGCGAAATTGCATCGCGGAAAACTACGGCGGGCAAAAGTCGCTCGCTCGCCGAGACACTCACCGCCGTCACGCTCGCGGACTAATCACTATACACTCGGTGACGTCAAAGCCGACTACAACCGACGGCACAACACTAACGCGGATGCGGGAGCTACCGGAATGCGCATCGCTGATAGTAGCTTTGGATAGTCGGAAAACTGTTACATTGGAAGATGTGCGTCGTTCGAAAAATTAGTAAGAAAATTGAAATGCGTCAAAAGTAAATCCATATTTATACAATATTTAGATGATCGATTCACACACGAAACAAAATACGTCAGTCGTTATCTACAATAAATTAAAAAAAAAACACGTATTTATTTAATAAATATCATTGTCACCAAATCTAAACGCAAAAACGAACTAGCTCTTAGTTCACTCTTTCTGTAGAAATAGTTTTACCAATGTTTATATTTTTTGAATATTAATTTTATACTTGAATTATATTATATGAGCTTCACTTGAGTAAAGTTGAGTAAAGTCGGGATGCCGGATGGCTGTGGCGAAACGAAGCGGGGTCTGGAAGCATCCCGGTGGCACCGGAGAGCGCCGCGCTGTTCCCACGCGCGCCCGCGGCTGAGCCTCCGTTGCCACTCCCGCCCGCTGCTGGCCGGCACCCTCCCCGAGCCCCGGTCTGACCTCACTCGCGAGAGATGAATATCAATTTATGGACACGGATGGATGGTCGAAGTGGCGGAATACGCCACATCATAATGCATCCAATATATACTTTTTGACAGAGCGTCGAGGCGGTATTTCAAATTTCATAAATATGAAAATTTTACGCGTTAAAGCTTCAACCCGTTTAGTGGTTAATAAGAAATCTAATTTAAGCTTACTAATAAAAAGGGTACCATCTAGCGTTAGAAGATACATCACATTTAGTATCTTTACTACTGAATATGTTAAAAAATCAAAATAGTTTTCGATTTTTCAACTGCAATTTCCAGTATATCCAATTCTACTTAAATATATAGCATCATTTAAGGGCGGTATCACCACTACCGTGCTCGCAGATTATTTGCAGCCGGCTGCGGGGGCGGGGGCGGGGCGGGGGCGGCAGAGGCGGAGGCGGCGGGAAGGAGAGTGAAGAGGCCGTGTGTCGCGAGCGCGACGCCGCCGATACCGATGGAGTATCACTCACGCCGTGTATAAAAGTGTAACAACAGAGCACGGCTGCGATACCCAGATAGGGCACGGATCCAATCACCACCTATCCGGGCCGCAGCCGCCAGCCGCCGGCTCCCATCCACTAATATTATAATTTGCTGCGAGGCACACGTGTGGCAGGATTTAGGAACCTGCACGGGCGTCCCGGGGCAGGGGCGCATCTGCCGCGGGGGTGACTTTGCAGAAGGCCAATTCAACGATCATACGTATATGTCTAACAACTTTTAAATTAGGAAATTACTTCCTAAGTTAGCGATTACCGATCGATTACAATCATTTTTAATATTTTATTTATTTAGCTTGTAGATTTCAAAGTATCAGGCTAATAATTATTATCGTTAATTAGAAATAGTTTCCTGTGTGCTGTCAAGCTTTACAAAATTGAGGATTCTACTGGCAAAGAAAATTCAGCATCGATTCCGGTACTTTAAGCATATCGACGAAAAGTTTAAAAAGTAAAGTGAAATGGCATGCTCCAATTAAACTCAGGGCATAAAAACGAAGTCATATGATTATGATACCTACAAGAATGGGGCTTTTGCATGACATTCCACAAAAAAAAAATGTTTGATATGGGTGAGGGGGAGGTTAAATATAAGCGCGCTCTAAATGAACTGCATGTCAAAGCAATCCTAGTTTCACCACTGAGCATAAAAGCGAAGGGATTCTGCGCAAAGCCTCCGGTTATTTACGATGCAGCGGGACTCGCCGCGGCCGTAAACGTCTCCGAGGGAATGGCTGATCAGGCGGGAGTCCCCGGCTCTATTTCGGTCCGCCTTACGGCCGGTGTGCATTTTTTATCGCGGCTGAAGGATAATGACTGCAGCCAGCTGTGTTGTTGTTGACGCGGCGCTGGATCTCGCCGAATTGGCGGCGTGTCAACGAGCTGTGTAAATGGATATCCGAGCTGATAATCTCTCTCATGTCAGTTCTGTGCGAAACACGCAGGGGTATTGATCTTTGAAAAGTTATTTTGGTACGAACTTATTTTCATTGTTTGTATTTGCAAGTACAAAATGAATACACTCATTTTATTGAAACAATATACCTTTGAACAAAAACAAGATTTTTCCCTAATGTATGATTTCGTTTCCACCGTAATCAACAAAACAGTGTAACCAATCAAGGTATCAATCAAAGTATAATATTTATTTGTGAACATCAAACGTAGTTAACTTAATAAATTGATAGCTTCTTTTAGATAAATAAACATACAAAACTTAAGTGTGATTTATATTTAAAAGACCAATGTATGAATGTTGAGCTATTTAACTGTGATCAAGAGGTCTGCGTTCATTACTTCGTAGGTCTATAAAACATTGCACACGATTATTGTTGCATGTCGTTATAATTCATAATATAAATACTGTGTGATACAAATACGTGAAAATAATACATAATTTAATATAAACGTAATTGTAATTGCCTAAATCATTATATCGTGTGTATTACAACAACAAATAATTCACAAAAATTTAATACTAAATAATCATAGTTTAAATAAAACTAAAACATGCAAGGCCGTGGAGTGCGTACGCAGTTCACGAAGGACACATATCTTGGTATTTTTTAAAAATAAATAAATCGTATGTACAAATAGCACAATATTCCCGAGAGGTGAGTGTAACCCCCCCAATGCGCGTTTTTCGCGATGATAATATCCATTGCCATCATTTAGCAACTTTCAACGCGCAATTGTCGTATTTTTAAGATTCCGTTATTTTAAAATTTCAACTTAAAAAATTAAATTTAACATTTACCAATTATTTAAAAATATTCTGTAAAGTAAATTTGATTACAAAATCATAAAAAAAAACTAAATATGAAGCTATTGTTAAAGCAAATTCAACTAAACGCACGCTAACAGTTTCCATAGAGCATGTTTTGTAATATTTCGTTACATTCATAAAAAAAAAATTCAAAGATATACCGTCTTATTCGGAGTCTCTCACTCGGAACAGATCTAAGTATCGTTCATTGACGTCACAGCTTTGTTACCACCCGCTTGTTATTTTATGATTTCACAGCCCTTCACGCTCTTAAAATCTGTAAAATCATAAAATAAAAAGAGAGACCTACTTAGAGAAGAATTCTGAATAAGACGGTTAAAATCGTGAGAGTACGTTTAAATTACGAATTCACACATAGCAACCGCGAGTTCTTATACAATCTACATATTTTTTTTGCAAATGATTATCTTATTTGTTGAGTATATTTCTAGCACTGCGGTGGTGGAGGATATTTCGATTAGCAGACGCATTTCTCGCCAAGACCGAAAAATCGACCGCTCCTGGCGCACAGTGCGCTGTGCTCATACTGCGAGCCCGCTATTTATCATAACCGTTTCATAAGCCCGGCGGTACGTGGACTGTCTAATTCACAGCGCGAGTACTCCCGCCTCATCAATCACGCCGTGTCACAGTATTGAGGCTTCTTGCGCAACGCCCGAGTCAATCGTCGTGTTTATTCGGAGTGCCCATCCGCCTTGGAATCCATTGCGAATCTTTTAATAAATATCGCTTACAAGCTGACGAGAGGCGGCGAGGTCTTCGCGTGCCGCCCGATGCTGGTAGATGCTCAACGTGACGATGCACGATGCGGTTCAAACTAGAGCGCGATCTGTTCTAAGGAGATTCATGCAGTGCAGATATTGCAACACTACACAGTTTTATATTTGAATATACGCGAATGAAAGGATGTTTGATTGCATTGTGTTTCATTAACCTGACTTATTTAAACAAGTCCATTTATCCAAGTATTTTAAGGGTCAAAATTTTTAACCCAATTTTGGAAAACGACAATCAAGTGTTATTAAAAACAACAAAAAAAATTGTGAAGATAATACGCAAATATTTATTTTGTCTACTTATCTGTGCTTTGTAATGAATGGCCTGGGATCAAAAAAAGATAGAAACTTGACAAATCCACGCCAGAGCGCCCACCCGTTGGCTCGTAAGACAACCGCAAAATCAAATTAGTAAAATTGCTATTTTTACCTAAAGAGTACAAATATCGATGTTTAATTTAGATCAATATCGTTGATCTGATATTTCTAACTAAAGTCAATTTATTTTAATTATAAAAAATAATCGATGAAATCATTTAAAACAGAACAAAAAAACAACATGGGAAATAAAAATAATACGTAGATTTAACTGAAAAAAAAATTACACATGCAAATTAAATAAATCTGCCGTCTGCCTAAATCTTGGGAGTAAAATGAGAAAAGTTTTATACAAGACCATACGGTGTGTACCGACTCTAATAAGACGCAAAATGTTTAATAAAAGTGGAAAGTGTGCATCCCGCGCTGTTCGTTTCTTGCGGCAAGATTCTTGTTTTCACTCGTAAAACGTATCCTATAAATTAAGTAAATATTATACTTTAGCGAATAGATAGCTGCCGTGTTATTTAGTATACTTTTTAATATATTTTAAATAATCTATAAAGTTGCAGGCACGTATGTATATAAACTTTATAAAAGCGGCCGCCTTCATAACAAAATATGTTAAGATGCGATAAAACAAAACACTGAAAAAACATTTTTCCGTATATTTTTTTCTTTTATTGGGGGGGAGAGCTCCGATGAATTTAATAATTAGATCTACCAAATTGAAAATGTTTTGTAAACGTTTTAACTGATTTTATTTTTAGTATCATCAATTGGCAAATCTTTAAATTCTTTGAAAATAAACTTCTTATCGCGAATGATATACACATCGAAACTTGCGCCAACTTCAATATGCTTGATCATGGCGTTGCCTACTGATTTGCTTCCCCGGAGTCATTTTGCCCTTAATTTTAACGACACAGTAGCACATGACAGTTACGATATTTTTTGACACTTCTCTAATAAACAAGCAAGTTTAATTTTGTGAATTCACGTGAAACTCTAAAAAAACCTTCTCTTTTTGGAAGATTTTTTTATTTGCAACTAAATTGATTAATTCGAGATCCCACTTAGTGAAAAACAGTCATTCTAAAGTCAATGTATTTTTTTTACTTATAACTTCGACAATGTCTCTCATAACCTCATTACATGTTCAAAAAATACACTGAGTATATGCAAATTGAGTAAGACGTCACAAGCGCAGTCCGAGCACGCGAACTGCAATTAATATTGATGTATTAAAGTAATGGGATGGTTTATATTATTTGATCGGTAACACCGCATTATAATGAGTGGTGTTTATGGCAGAGTACACGGCCGGCCTAGCCGGGCACGACGCCCGCGGGGAGCTGGGGGGCTGAGGGGCGTACTCGCGCGGCGTGCACGGGCCCAGGAGCGGCTGCCGCGGCGCATGGGAACGCCGCGTCGCTGCAGCATATTCATACCTCGAGACAGAGGGTGCCTCGTGGGGAAAGTAAATATTAAGTATTGAAACGTACGATTAGTATCGAATCGAAGAATTAGAATAGCTTTTTTTAACAAATTTAGCGAATTTCTTCAGAAAATAAATCCTGACGCGAGTTGTCAATCGTGTTCGCGATGATGCTCTAAAACGGGAAAATATTTATATTAAACAACGTGTTTACATTTTTTGCTAATAACAAATTCAATACAAAAAAAAAGCCAACCCAAACGTTTTCTCCCCTAATATAATCCGCAAACCCTTCACACACATGGAAATCGTTACGAATTCAAAACAGGATGTTATCCATAATATTCTTTGAAAAAAGGCTAATCTTCCAACATCTGAGGCATGATTTTATTACATTTAAAAATACAGAATACTTAGGGCCGGCGATTACCTCGCACTATTAAAATGAAGAGATTTTATATGCAGCCATAGCGCGGCCCGTAAACACTTAGCGCGCGTTATTAACGAGGTACGAGGTTAAAGCGCACGCCGGCGCTCGTACGCAGGTCAAATAAAATGTAGAGGAAAATTCCGAAGGGCCATCGAACGGCCGCGGCGGGCGCAGTGAAACAAAACACAAAAAGCGGTCCGCCGGGCGATCACATGGAAATAAATGCTCTCATTCCCGGCGGGTCCCGTTAGGCCGCACGACGCGCGCTGACCCCCGACCCGCGCAGGGCTGCAGCCAGCGGGCTCCGCATCATTACACCAAAACAAACAAACGCTGGGAATAGCGTCATCACCACCTCGACGCCAAAAATAACACTGCAATTGTTAATAGAGCATTTATTCATCTGTGATCTCACTGCTTGCGTCTTGTTTCACTTCACGCGTTGACCCTGCCATCCCTGCAGACCGCTCGGTAGCTCGCGGGAGGTCGACGGTCAGAAGTGCGTGAAGGGGCGGGCGGGGGTGGAGGCGAGCGTTTCGCCCAAACTGGATGTTTTAGTAAATTATATCATAAGTCATAAAAGTAACTGCACACTTAATATTTATTTTTATACGCCCAATTTCACAAAGCACTATGATCTATATCTAAAAATCTTTATACTTCATAATATTATCGTTTTAAACAACGATATTGTATTAACGTGATTTCGAGTACTACTACTACTGTTGCTTCGCACAGTTTCCATAAACTCTAATGGTCTAGATATTTTATAAAAGGCTTCAATTTTTCTATGTTAAAAAAGCTAAAGTAAATTCAATTGTTAAACAACACTAATCTTAACGCTATAGTCAAGTAATTTAATTAAAAAGTTTCATATTTTTTCTACATTTGTACAGAATGAATCGACCAACTGTATAAGAATTATTTCAAACTGCTGCGTTAACTCTCGTGTGCGCTTTCTACTCACAACGACTGATTTCTTTTTTCAAAGCCAATAAATCTTCGCTACTTACAAGCGAGTCGCTTTATTTTGTTTTAAAAATAAACAAGCCGGATAGAACCCTAAAAATTTGTAGACAGAGAAAGAGAAAAAAACAAGATGAAAGAATGTGTTTTAAAAATGCAGAACATTATGCATCTTATAGATCTTTGACTGGGACTGCCGTGTTCCCTCTTGATTTTTTCTTCCCTTTGACTTGTAAAAGTTGGGGTGAACTAATGCGGTAAGGAAGAGGGTTGCGGGGTTTTTGCCTTCCCTCGGCACTCAGTATTTGCATAGATATTAAAAACTGAGAGACTAATCAACAAGAATAATTATTATTTATGCGGGTTTCAATATTGAATATTCCTTCAACGTAATGATATAACACAATAATAATCCTTTGCTTTACCTGATATAAACTCGGAGATCAATATAATCAATATGCAGAATTTCTTTCAAATTGTATTGAATAATTAACGCATATCCGTTGTTTTCGGTTACAAGAAAAAAGCCACATTCTGGTATGTTTTTTTTTAACCAAAGGTTCTAAAAGTGAATTTCCGTAATGAATGAAAAAAAAAATTATTTTAAAAACGGGCAATAAAAACGGAAGGTTTCTAAAGTAAAGCGTGTAGATACAAAAGAAATCGTTGATTTGGTAATGATTAGAGAGCACCCAATAGCAACCTGAATAATCAAAATCGCAATGTTTCTCGAAGCATGAAAGCTTCACTTGTCGATCGACAGTGCAAAAAGCCTGGATGCCACATACGAGTATACCACTGGTCATATTTGAAATGGTTTCATTAGGAACCCTACAAACACACACAGCTTTTAAAAAAAGTATTTTTAAAAAGTCTCCCGTGTCCTTACATTGCTATAATACTTTGATATGCAACACTGCCACACGTACAATGTTCGTTACGGAAACTTCTAAAGACAGCCGGCCGGTCGTACCGGCACCCAGCCCTGCAGATAGATTATAGGCGCAATACGAGAATGGTTCATAATTTGGTAAGTTTATATACATTAACGGCGTACAAGGTGAGGCTACATAACATTACGTTTCACATACGGTATGTCACGTCTCGGAATGCTCCGGGATTTTCCCGAGTGTAGCTGCAGCTGTAAACCGACCCTAAATCTGTTGGAGCGAGCGAGTGCGGCGGACGGCGCGGCGCAATTACAGGCCGCGACTAGGAACAAATTTAATTCGGAGACACCGCGCTGGCCGGGAATTACTGACCGGCCCGGCCGTCTGCAGATGTGTTCATTTTTTTCGTTTTTAAAACACTATGTGAAAAACAACGTATTTGAAACTAAAATTAATTTTTATACAATTATATTTTAGGTGCAAGAAGCTCTATTCACCGTTATTGAGCTAAAAATACGTTTGTTGTTAATGTTTCAAACACGTACTTTTCATCCGAATGCGTTTTAATGAAGATAGATACCGTTTTGGGCATTCTGTACAGTAGTAAGCATGTAATTTGCGTCTGCTTTGTTATGGTGGAATATTGACAGCACACATTGCAAGCCTGTATCCCTAATATTGCATGTAGATTATTCTAGATTTTTTTTCGACGCTCCAGTGAGATTTTTATATTTATTTCCCTTGACTCATAATATACATGAGCTTTCGAATGTTTTATTACATTTTCAAAATATAAATCAAAACTTTTGAATGACTTAAAATTTCAGCTAATATACAGAAATAATCACATTAAAAAAAAAAAACTTAATGTATATTTTATACATTGTACGACTGTTGAATGTCAAGGCAGGAAAACGAACAAAAAAAAATGGTAGGAAGGTTCGGGGTTCCCTTCACACACGGAGGGGCAGCGACCGCCTCTGCAATCACTTGTACTGCCATTACACCCGCAGGAGGGGGCACACGTTTCTCCGACCCCCTCCCCCTCCCCCGCCCATGTATCGGAGAACAACCGAACAAGCAGCCCCCTGCACCGGTGTCTTACTTGATAAAGATGTTACAAGTTGCACCATAAAAGAAGACACTTGCTATGATATGTTAGTCGGCTCGAAAGATATAGCTTTATGAGAAAACTACAAATATGTTTACCGAATCAAACAGGGACTTAAATATACATGTCATCCTCTCTCAGGGTCGAGTAGACTTCACAGTATTAAATCAATTAGTCATTAAAAATTATCAGTTAAATGATTCATATTCGATCAACAAGTCTCATTTGTATGTATACTCATTAATACAATCATACTAAAATCAAAGTCCAAAAGTTTTTGAAAAAGACCTGCCTTTATTTACATTTCTTAAATAAAAATAAAACCAAATAAATTAGCAAACACTTAAACGCAAGCAATACAAACAAAATAAAGAAAATTACCAACAAACTCGAGAAGAGGGATTCGTGTCCACAAGAGCTTTTATTCTATTGATTATGTTTATCTAAAGGTTTTCCACGAAACATATTGCGAAAGTCGAAATATTTTCATATTAATGGAACTCATCAACATGATTGTTTTAAAATGATCCTACAAACATATTACAGAAGCAAACCGAGTAAACATAATCGCAATGACATTTTTCTTTCTCAAAATAACCTGACTTTCTTTAGTATAAACAATTTCACCGGAGTAAAACAGAGATAATGGCTGCGGATACACGCGAGGTCCTGTGCCTCTCTAATGCCCGATGAGGCTCCCGGCCTGGCCCGAAGAAGCTAATCCCGACCTAATGGCCCGCCCTGTCGGCAAATTGACATTGATTTAAAGGAGCCTCTCGCAAGTTGATTGCGGATGTTTTTACGGGGATCGTGTTCTGTCGTCATGAGGGGGCGCCGCGGCCGAGGACGCGGCATGATGGCTAATGTGCTCCACTTACATTAATTAGATACTTCTAACTGTACAGAAACTAAAAAAATACTACAATACGTCTGGAATCCAATCACTAAATTTCCGGGATGCGAGAGGTCACCGTTTAGGTACCGATAAATTTATTTATGGAATAATAATACAGGATACATACCATAAGCCTTTTTTTTTTTTTAATTATTTTCACCATTTCATAAGTTCAAAAAATACGAAGCAAATAAAGCAGTATGTTAACAATTACCGATTACCTATTTAATAAGTATTAACCAATTGAACATAAAAATAATGGTATGACACATTGAAATAAAAATAATAGTGTGAAAAATAAATAGTACTATTCATAAATATACACACTTATTTACTATATAAAATAGGTCAATACGGATCCTGAAATTCCGATTCAGAAATGTGATTTATTTGAGCTGGGCATGGAGCACAAGTAGGTACAGCAGATTTTTCTATCAAGCGATGGTATCAATTTACATGCGAGCATCGCAGGCCACGCTGGGGGAAATTCAGGTGCGCGGCGGAGGCGATGACGGCCTGACACCTCCAATTAGCCGCCGCGAGAGCCCGGGGCGCCGCGCCGCCCGTCCGGCGCAGGTAACGCACCGTGAAATTGTCTTCCTCTGTGCACTTAATGCCAGACCGATAAAACTCCCGTGAAGGCTTCTAACTACATCAAAATGAATAGAAGAATAGATGCAAATGACAATATCAAAAGGTTAGAACTAAACAAGTTATCAAAAAGTTAGAACTTAAAAGTTTTAACTAGAGTTGAAAATGTATCCAATATATATTTTTTTCCCGTTAAATGGTAAATCAAAGATTTTTGTTCAGACACCGATGAGGCACAAAATATCTTGGTAAGAACAAAACTTGGCTTCTACCATTAAAATTTTAATCCATGTTATCATTAACTTTGTGATTCAACATAAAATATAGAACACTTCGATTTCAAGATATGACGAAGAGTTACAATTATCATTCCATGTTATCTATGGAAAAAACATTAAAAATAAGACATTGCGTAGAAATGCATGTCAATTTGATATACATTATTGAATAATAGCTTGTATCCCTAGCCAATTTAAAAATGATATTTTCTAGAGTATGTTTGCAAAAAAATTATAGAAAAAAGCACTTGTTGCGCGATTGCAAGCATGTTAGACAAAAAACATTTAAACCTGAAAATGTTGTAAATAAAATAAAAATATTTTTTGTACTCTCTTTTCGACGAATTGAAAAGCGTGTAACACTATTCACACCTCGATTAAAAAAATTAAAAAAAACTATAAATGAATTTGCATGCTAATAACAAAAAAAAATAAGAAAGGAAAAGATACCCTGTTCATCAGAGAAATGTATTTTCATCAATCGTTCTCCACGTAGACAAATTAAAGATAATTTTTAACCGTACATTGTGAAGAAAAATAAAAACAAACCCTTAAGAAAAAAAAAAAAAAAAATTGGAGAAAAAAAGCAACTAATACGTCCGAACAGTGGTCGGCACAGTGCAGAGCTCGCGGAGGATTTCTCGGGAACATTCTCGAAGCAAAAATTTATAATAATAAAAAAGCCGAGTGAGCGTCTCTAATCAGATTCCGGCGCGGAGTGCGGCGGGAGGACTCCGCCAAAGCCCCGGCGGAGCGTTCTATGACAAAATGTAAATTGCGATACTCAAGACCGGCTTGCGAAATAATAAGAAAGATTTGTGTGATAGGCGACGCGGACGGGCCGCGCTCTTATTGATCACATCGCAGAGCCGCGGCCTCGATCTCACGAAAGGTCACAATCTTTACTCCGCTCCGACGGGGCTTTCGATGGCGGCCGCCTATTGATTGAATAAATAACCGCCTGCAAAAATACACTAACATTTTAAAATAAATAATTTCTTCTCTCTCGCTTTTCACTCGTCGCGCCCCACAGGGGGACCGGAAGAATCTTTCCCCGGTCGTAATTATATTTAATTTTTTTTTAAATTTTATTTATTATGTATGAGTATGATTTATACATACTTATATATATATATATATATATATATATATATATATATATATATATATATATATATATATATATATATATATAATGAAATATAATAGCACAGAAGGAACCAGAAATATAACAAGAGTCCAAAATAATAAAATCTGAATTTAATGATCGCCAAAGTTCATTTAAATGTTTAAAATTAGAAGTTTACTTTTTGATATAATTGATATTTATAATGTGTTACAGGTATATTTATATATAACAGCGTGGTCAGTGATTAACCAAGCCTGCCCTGAGACACCCCGCGGCAGGGCCCTCGTCCCGCGCGGACGGAGCAACAGTGGCGGGGGTCACGTGTCATTTCGGTTTGTTTATTCAAATTTGATGGAGGAAAGCTCTGCGGCCGTAAAGCCGCTCGTGAAAACGTCCATTACCGCGGCGAGTCACGGGGCGGGGCGGGGCGGGGCGGGGCGAGGCGGGGGCGGGGGCGACACGCGAGGCTCCTTCCCAGGCGGTCAGAGATCACGCGGGGTGGATAACAAACTGCACTTACGAAGCGGCACCCCCGGCGCCCGCTCTGCTCGCGGAAAGACAAAACTCCTTTGGTAAATGAAAGAGTGCAGCTCTAAAAACCGCCTTGCCGGTCAGCTGTAGGTTCCGGATATATGCATGACCCCTACATGATACCCCATGATACCCTACATCGAATCCAGTTATATACATATTTTTAAAAAATAATACACCACAAAAAACTCTTGATTACTTTGAATTTGTATTTTTTACGTATATCGGAAGTTCATATAAAAAAATAATTATGTTCAATTTATATGAAATTTTATTGCCGTAGCGAAGTTTTAACGATTTGACTTATGGTTGTAGCGAATATGTCTATCCACAGTGGTGTGGAGGCTTTACAAGATTAATGCGTAGTTTAGAAGTATGCACGCGGTTAATGGGGCGAGTTGATGGGGCCCCTGCCCCCGCCCCCATCCCCGGCGGGGTTTCAGCGGCCGCGGGAGTCGTCAGCGCGAGTGCCCCGCCAAACACAACATCATTAAAGCGACGGGACTTTAGATAAAAGGATTCTTTCATTGCGTTGTTACTTTTATTTCTAGACTTTACGGCTCGTGTTTTACATCGCCTTTGATGGGGCTGCGTGACTTACATGGGATTCTGATGTTATTGTCGAGCAGTACGCCTGCGGGATATGCAGATAAATAACCGAGTAGAAATAAAGTAATTACCTTGCAAATCGTTCCTTGTCTTGTATATTGTCGTCGTCCATCCTCGTGTATTTGCTCCCGCTCGGGTCGTCCTCATCGGATCTGCAAAGAATAACAATCAAGTATTAAAACAACTGACTCCTTGCATGTGAGCTATTTTAATATATATTATACATACATTTATTGAATATAAGTAAACGAGTAGCGTTTTACTACCATATAATTATATTTGTAATGCGGATGATCAAGACTTTTTCAAGAAATGTTCATGGGCGATTAGCTTTAATTTAACAAAGGCATTTTTATCATTCAAAAAGATGAAGACGATTATTAATTAAAAGTCTTTAGTGAAATGGATGTTTATTATGATGAATGTGCTATGTTTTCTCCGCGCTCCATTATGGCATAATATTCTGATGCTTCCGTCGATAATATTTCATAGCATTCTTAAAAAAAGGATTTATGAATATCAATCAACTTGGACTAAAAGAATCGGTGCAGAATAGTAATCAATCGTTACGTTCTAGAAATTTAAAAACTGGGGAAAATTACACACTATTTCAAATGATTGAAAATTATTATACAGATAGGTATACGTTACCGGAATGAATGCACAGATAACAATGTTTGTGCAAAATGTATAGGTAATGATACAAATGTCAACAGTTCTAAATGCCTTTATGACTTTTACGCCAAGGCGGAGACAGGCGAACGGCTTACAAATCGGCATTTAAGCAAGCCTACAAATCAAACCACTCGCGAGCAACCGTCCCGGCCAGCACGCCCCCGGGAGCGCGTCCAGGCGCTAACACGTGAACTATTGGCCTTCGCAACTTCATACATCACGCGTCACACAATCAGCACAACTAGCATTTTCACATAATTCTATTTGTAAATAAAGTGGCAAAAAATATTTTCACCGAGGCACAGAATTAGTTTCAATTTCATTCCAATAAGTTAGTTTAAATTTTAATACAGATACACTTTTAAAATAATGAAAAGATGCAGACTTTGGAATGAACGGTATAAGTTTTATAAACCCGAGGCAACTGCAAGGGCGCGGGTCGATACGGCGCTCGTGGAACTGCTTCAGACCCATAAATTATAATCAGACTTTTCAAATGACATTCTATCGCAGAGGTTTCAGAAAAATACACGTCTGCTGGGAGTATTATTTTAGTAATGAATAAACATAAAACTAAAAGAAAGAACGTTGCTTTGTTCGTGGGAAATTGCATCAAGGGAGAAGTAAATTTCAACTAGAAAACAGTCCAAATGAAACAAACACTCGTGTTTGAAAATTTTACTTGATAATAGTAGCGATTTGCATCATAAAACGATAATTTCAGTAAGCAATGAGTGTCACGTTTTACGGTATCATGTTCGTTCGTTAAGGTGTTGATATATTGATAAGGTCTCAAACTTTCCATAATTTACTTAAATGCAATTAACTGTTTATATTCAGTGAAACTATAGTAAGCGAGTAATAAATACAACAAACAAATCTTAGTATAAAATACTCAATTTCTCGTCAGATTTGTTATCATGGTTATATGCTTAAGTACAACAGGAGATAAATCAGGTACTAGGAAAGCACCTCAATGCTAGCGATGCTATTCTTTGGAACCGACTGCGCCGACGAGGTACCACGATAGTTGCAAATAAACAAACGACATGTAACAATAAAGCCGTGTGCGCATCGGCCAAGCCCGGCGCTCATTGCCGGCAGAAGAGCAGCGCGATGCGCTCAATCGGGGCACGATGGCCGTTTTATTATTTATCGGTGCGATACATCAGGCGAGCGCCGCGAGCCTCTCTCACGCTCTGATTAACGCCCGCCCGATAAACAACTCCGCCTGCAGATTCGCACCGACATTCAATTAAAGTACGAATATTTTGCTATCGCATAAACTCACCTCCCGGCCGGTGCGGCGGGCGGCGAGCCATAAGGTACTGAGGAGCGTGATGTGTGCGGCTCTCCGAGGAGCGCCAGCCGACGGAGAAGAGTAAAAGTAAAAGCTGTGCAGCTAAATAAACCTTCGTGTCGGATACGTGGGAGCGGCGAGCGAGGGGCGATGCCAGCGTGGATTGGAATTGATTATGGAAAGTTGTAAATACAGAGTAAATGCATTATCCCTAAAACATACTGACCGACTACTCTTAGTTTAAGCGATACAGGTATGCCTTTAAAGTGCAGTGGTAAGATTGTTGAATTTTCATGCGCACCAATAGTACCAACCAATTAAACCAGCAAACCTCGATCACACGAAAGGCCCAATGAGAGCACGATGGAACTGTGGCGGGCTTTAGTGAGATCGAGCCCGGGGAGGCCGGGCGATCGGAAGGTTTGCACATATTTAGAAAACGATGTATTATAGATTTAAAAAAAATAGCAATTTGGTTATTTGATTATATGATATCAATGATGACATGATAAACCCGTTAATAGGCAAGCCAGCATATTGGCAATAGAAGAATAGGCCTGGGCGAAAGAGAGACATGCACGTGAATGTGTCCGGCACGAGGCTGGGAGCTGTCGCAACGGCGGGCGTTACACAATAACAAACGGGGGCAGAGAAGAGCAGTCTGGAAAATTAGCCAGGAGTCTGCGGCGGGAGCTCGCGCATTATGCAGACGGCGAATGAGAAATTGGAATGTAATGGAATATGCAAATATGCCCCGGTTTCCAAATCGGAAAGGAGACTCCGCCCGGGACAGGGGAGATTATCCGCCCCTCCTGCCAGCAGTGGACGGATTGAGACGCTCTCGGCTCAGGATTTACTACTTGTTCCGCGAGATGAGCTGACAGAAACAATTATGGTGTGTAAGGTGGAATAATACACTTTATGAACGAAAATTTATATAATATTTATCGATAGGAGCAATATATATAAATAATCGATCCGCACAAACTTAAATGGATTGAAACGGCATTATTTCGAATAACGTAAATGCATTAACAGAATTTATGAAAGAAACTAAATCGATTTATCTAAAGTAAAAATATATTAACTATTATGTATTAACAGTGAGTAACTCCTAGTTTTAGTTAAACCGTTTGATAATGAACTACAACAATGACAAGTGTAAATGTACCTTAACGAGTATTTCATTGTGATCGCTAAACACAGCGGTGCATTTCGCCAAGGACATCATAAATATCTCGATACAAAAACAGGCAACGATACAAGTACTAGCCAATTACTACATTACAAAATAACTATACATTTGTAATTTTAACTTTTATCAACAATTAAAACCGGGTAATAAATAATTCATCGTTTATTTTAATTAAAGAAAAACTTGTTGAAAATATTTGTCGGCGTCCGCCAGAGTCCTGGGCGGCCATAAAGCACGCCGGGAAGGAGCGCGGCTGATGGCGGTGCTCCGTCAGTGTCGGGCCCGGAGCCGCGCCGCCGGCCCGCGCCATTCCCGCCGAGCGAGGCACTCTCGGGCAATCGGCCCGATAAATATGTGCGGGGAAACGTATGCGAACATATCTGGGGTTATCGATCAAATCAAGATACCCGATGGAAGTGAAGCAGGCAGACAGCATGAAAAGTCGCGGTTATTCGGCAGTTTCCTTATGTGAGAAAAGTCATCATACATTCATAAAATGTGACATAAGCATATATAATATATATACATATGTATATTAGTAAAGAGTTTCTTTCATGCACAGGGTTTGGCACAAAATATTAACGGTCCAAAGTGTAAGATGTATGGACCATTTTCCTTCTTCAAATAGGTTTTTCCTCTAATTGTAACCACGGAATTTCACTACCGATACGTAATCTTTTAGAATTGCTCAAATTTTCTTTCTTCTATAAAATTATCTAAATGACATTTACGAGATATACTCATTACGAATACTCTATGATCTTTGATGTTGAAAGGGGAGAATCGTGATATGAAATGCAGCGAAGTGAAATTAACGTCATCCCGAGTTTATAAATAGTCGATGCCACGAATGCTGTGTGTGGAAAGAAAGTAACCGCGATGGCCGCGGAGGTTTGCCTCCCGCCGATGTTCTCGCTTCGTGAGTGAATTTTCACGAGCGCAGTAGTCGGCCGGGGAACATAATTAAGTTAACAAATTGCAGGCCGAGTCAGATATATTATTCTGAGAAGTTTTCGTACATCGAGCGAGGCTTTATTGCCGGGGAATCGATTTGATTATACGCTTTCGATCAAATGAGGCGCAATGAGGTGCAGTGGTATGGACGACGAGCGGTGTGAATAAACAACTAATAAGGCGATACCTGCTGTGCGCGAGTATGGCTATAACTGTTACTGAAATCCGTAAATGACTCAATAATGTGGCGCGTTTAGTGTTCATCACGACCGATACCGAGAGTAAAACAAGAAAGGCGACGAGTATTTTTAAAATAATCAGTTTGCGCAAACGGATTTCAATAGAATACATAAAATAGTTTTTTGGTCAAAGTCAAAATCTCTTTTGAAGTTTATTTGATAGCTGCGACAAAAAGTCGTCTGCGGATATTAAAACCTCAAATGGGAGTCCACTTGTTAATATATTAAGTAAATTAATTAAAACATTCTACTTGCTCTATTATTACCTATTCTACTTGGCTCAATTGCCTATTTTCCAGGTCCGTTGTACTAAGGAACAACATTGAACTTCTTTTACAAACATAGTGCCCTTTCTACGAGCTCTTGTTTGGATTTCTAACAAAATTCTTTAGTGCATCAAAAGGAGAAAAAGATAACTGCTGTTATAGAAGTCTCACTTTTCAGTCTCACAAATTAAAAAGACGTAAATATCTAGCAAAATTTTCCGATTTAGTAGAATAATACTATAATTTTTTACAGCCTCTTTATAAGTACTTTAATCGATATGGAGTATAAGTCTGAGATAGTAACCTGTCAGGACGAGAATCACACGGGCCAAATTCAAGCATTGAACTAAACAACGAGAGAACCACTTAATTTCTTAAATAGCATTATTTTAAATGAAACAGTTTATTTTGCTATTAAAAAATACAGGTGACAGGTGTAAGTTTTAGAATGCCTTCAGATGGAGTTTGCCTGTAGACAGCGGCCTACGATCGCTCGGGCGAGTTCGACACCCGGGCTGCCGTTTCTGACGGAGTCGCCATTCCATTGACTCGGTCGAGCCGTCCAATACTCGATACGACAAACAATAGAGAAAACAGCCATTTACATTCGGTTATACGGAAAAAAATTGGCATTGCGAGCACGCGCGGCTGCCGTCTACGCAATTACACGCAGAAATTTCAATGAGCATTAAGCACTACGGCCTGCCGGGAGCCTGGCCGCTGTGATTCCAGTAACGTGTGAATAGTAAATAAATATAATAAGAAATTGATTCAGTATAAACTAAATAAATAAAAAGTCATTATTGCCGAAATATTTCAAGATTTGTAACATTATTTTAGGTAAAGAAAAATATATTTCGTTTTTTGGTCACAAACGCATAAGCATTTTAAACTGAAGAAAAATTAAAGGAACTATTTTTTAAAAATAATTTAGGTCTTTTTAAACAAGTACTTTATTTGAATCGAGAAATTTATCTTACATTTTTTCCGGCGGTATTAGAATCATTACCAACTAACATATCACTAATATTACTTTCGGTATCTACATTAAAAAATCCTAAAATAATAAATAATATTTTTAAAAATGTCTATTTTGTGAAATTTTTAAAAATAAACCCTCAAATTCACAATTGCTTTTATACGCACAGTAGTGTTGTATTTTAAATTTATAAGTAAGATTTGAATGTAGTCCATATGGAGGAATTCATTACAATTGGAACAGGCCAAAGTGCGTACAGTACTTCGGAGGTATTTTTGAATCGAGTCTATCGATATGTAAATCAAGCATAAACGTTCCCATTTAAATTCAGCGTGTGCGTGCAATCATCGGACAACTGCGGCTAAACAATGCAAGCGACAATTCGGTAAGGCGACAGGCGACGGCGAGTTTCACAGAAGAACGTACTTGGATTCAGACTTGAAAAAGAATGCTTCAGAATTTGATATCTTTACCAGCGCCTCTGTTTAAATTGACCTTTAAAATTATCGAATACAAAAATCAGAAAATCAAAAAAATACCACAAGTAAAATAGTTTATAAAACACCTATCTTCTTTTAATGAGTGAATAATACACAAAGAAAAGCTGCGTCTACATAAATACCAATTTAAACATATTATGTAAAAATAAAAGTCAAAGCAAAATCTAATGAGGATGGGAATAGGCCGTTTGAAATAATTACACAATTATTGGTCTGAGCCTCGCGGGCCTGCGATTACGAAAAGGAGATCAATCAAAATTAGCATTCACGTGTTCAATAGGGAGGCAGCATACAGCGAGATGTAACATATACCTATCGAGGATATACGTTATTGATTCGAGTTTTCATATAGGTATTATATAGTCCTGTTTAAAGTCAATAAAATATATTCGCATAAAAAATACCGCTGTATATTATAGCAATATATATTGTTTTTGCGAGTAATCTACGTCGAAAACAGAAGAAGTCACGTCAAGAATGTCGTGGCTTAGAATCAGAGAATCTCTTTTTAGTTCTGATTTAATATAAAAAAGTAAAGAGCCAGTGTATGAAAGGCGCGGGGTGTCGCCCCTGCCACCCGAGGTGTGACGTACGACAATCATCCGTACGTACTATTACAGAAGCGGAGAGATACACGGGGATGAGTGATATTTGAACTTCAAGTCATGTTGTATGTCTTGGTGTTTAACATTTAAGATTATCAAATTTCAATATTTTAGTCCGATCATTTTTATTCGCCCGTAGTGATGCGCTAAAATCTCAAATTCAATCGATTGATAACTAACTAAACACTATGCAAACACCCGATCTAAATGTTGAAAACAAAGTAATCATATTTGTGTTGATCAATAATGTTTGTCGAAATATTTATATATTTGAAGTAAAAACCGTAGAATAAGACAAATTGGGGTATAATGTGGTAGCATGTCAGTGTTATCAAAATTACGATGAATAATTAACTATTTTCTCGGAACTAAATAGATATAATTATTAGAAACATGTTAATGACGAGTAAATTGCAGGTAAATAAATTAAACTTCCGCCTGCGCGCGCCGGCGGCGGGCTCGCAATCTCCACCATCTCTCGGCACGAAAAAAACGAATTTGAACAATATTCCGTGATCGCGGAGGAGTTCGTAATATCAACTTGTCCGAAATAATTGGACGAAAGTATTTTGAATTCAGGAACGGACAGGCAATCGTCTAAAAAATGTTCGGATAGTAGAGCCATTAGAGCCAGGGGAACTACGGCAGGGCGGCGTGTCTGCCGAGGGGAGCCTAGGGTGGCTGAACTATTTTAATTGATACGTCACAATACCTTGTACGGAATTTCATAAATAACATCAATGATAATCATCAAAGCTATAAAAATAATAATAGCCTTAACTGCGCAGTTAAGTTGGTGTTTATTAAATTATGAGAAGTATTTTAAATAAAGTACGTGGGCAATCAGCCAATATTTATAGGGAAAATACAGATTCCTGATATTTTGACTATTATCGCCCGACTTTTAGATTAGCGTAGAAAAATTCTAACAAAATCAAAATTTAAAAATGTGTCCTGTAAACATTATTCTGTGTCGTATCTGTTACTTTTTATACCCGCAAGGAAAATGCTACACCAAACAGTTGACACAAGGACAATAGCGGGATACATATATTTTTAAATACCAACATTTTTTAAGGGTGAATAAAAAATAAATAAAAACGCAGGCACAAGCAAAAATGCAGAGAGCGAGGTGATAATTGACATCGTCGACAAATTATTGTAGTAAAAAAAAATTAGATGATATTGTGTGATGACGAGGCGCGGCGTCGCGTGCGGCGGGCTGACGGCAGCCTGAACATAATTAGAGCGCCGCGTATGGCAGGCATTGCGGCCGACTCCGCCGAGCCGATTGCATTTCCATAACCAGACTGAAGTATTATCTAGCTACACACTAAAATAAAGCTTTTTATTGGGGGGAAAAAATCGTATCTTTTAATATGTATAAAAAAAAATACTTTTGTAACGATTTTTATTTCAATATTATTTATATATAATGTAATTATTATTTTTTTTTTATGTATTATATACTACAAATATGAGTAACAATTAATTACCTTTCTCGATTATAAATGAATTGCATATAAATTACGATTTATAAGCAAAAATGAAAATATATTGCGAAATGAACCGAAATAATCGTTCGTATTGTAGTAAGATACAAACAGTATGTTTACGTGGTTACATTGAATTTGTATGGTAAACACATGTAATAAAATGGTTGTTCCATATAGTGATCGAAGCATGGTCAACACACCAGGGCCGGCATGCTAATTAGCGGGCGATATGACCGCCGAGCTGTGGGAACCGGGAAGGCGCTGTCGCGTGCAGCAGGTAGAGGCAGGCTGCGTGGACCGCCGGACCGAGGATAAACTCCAAATTATGGATTCTGATAGCTGTAATTTCTGAAATATTAAATTAGGCCTGGATCTATACTTATGGCCTTTGAATTGGATAACTTGCGATTGGCGTATGAGTAAGCCATTGATGATGCACGAACCGTTCGAAAGGTTTTTTTTAAAAATATTATAGTTTCCCATTAAAACTGTGGAAGATTCTGTAATAATAGCAAACGAAGCTTAAAAAATATGGGCGTATTTGAATGAGAATGACGAAGGTCACTTGGACAGCTAGACCAGCAAAAACTGTTTATTTCCTGGAAGAACTCCGCATACACAAAACACGTTCATCGTAATTAATTAATAATACACTTAGTTGAATATTCCGTATCGAAAGACGTTAAAAGAAAATCAAATACAACTAAAAATAGACAGTTTAATAATTTATTATTAATAACATGTACCCATGTACATTTTAGAAACCATTGGCGTTTTTATAAAACACCAGACAATTTTACCTCCGATTCGGGAAGCATTGTGTATAATTCAATAGTTAACTAAAAAATATTCAAAATGGAACACAGAAAGAATGAAAAGCTAAAGAAGAAAAAAAAATCGCAAGATATATTGAAATACGTCTTCAATATCGGCAACGAGAAAGCAATCGGATACACGTAGAGCCCAATAACACCCAGTACGAGCGCATATCGGCGGTACAGCGCAATACGACATTAAATAATATTAAAATACACCTTTTTAATATGAAAAGCGGCAGGGGCGGAGGGGTGGGGGCGGCGGCGGGCGCGGCCGGAATGCCCGGCCGGCGGTGCCCCTCGATCGGAACTAAAAAGCGGGCGGCGATAACCAAACGGAATTTCAGAGCGGCATTTCATCACGCCGGGGTAATGAGCAGGGAGATGTATCGGTATTCCCACTAGCCGACATTGTGAAAAGAATTACTTGTAATTGCAATTCCACGAGGGCGGCTGTAGCCTCGTTTTTGGCCATTCGAAGTTTTTCCATCGAGCAAAAGCTTTTATACTGAACATTTTAGTTGAGTATTATTTAATTGATTGAACATAATACTTATTATTAATATTGATATTTAACGTGCAAGTTTTATATGTGCAGCCACGTCAAAGCACACGGCATTGTTCCGCGCGAATTCCTATATATCTGAATAGATGCATGTTCTTGCCAGCAAAAAAACCGAGGTTCTCGGGAATGGCAGGTGGTCGCTATTGCCCCGCACCCGACAAGCATAAAGCATCTCTTGTGCCATTTTTCCGTTTAAGATTAAAAAAAAATATATATATATATTTCGAACACTTGTAGATTAACAGGGATGGTTGACATTTTATAATTTTTTATTTAGTAAAAAACAACAGCTATTGAATGACTAATCTGAATACATGATATATTTCAAAATTGATCTACCGTACCAAAAATAATACAATTGTTAATTTAAATTATAAATATATAAATATGTGTAGGTAAAAGATTGTGTGTTTTTGCGGATCAGCATAAAAATCTCAATTTCATTTGAAGAAAGTTTTTAAATCGTTATACTAGATCATTATCAATCATCTTTTATACAAAGACGCTGACTTAGTGAAAAGTATTTTTTTGTCAGAAGTAAGCACCTATTTTTTATGATCACGTGATCGTGTACCGAGAAACGGTGAGAGAAGACGGGTTTTTTTAAAAGTAGAAACAACCAAATAGATACAATTAAAATATATTAAACAAGAGAACAACAGCGACGGGTGAGATATTTAGAAATCATTTATGACAACCCTTTTTATAACAAAAGTAAAATCTGAAAATGCGATGATTTTACTAGGAAAACCTGTTGAAAGCCCCTCATAGTATTTTTGCATGAGTATAAATAGTTTGTTCACCTAATGGGATGAGCGATATTTAAGGAGATATGACATTAAACATGTTCTCGGCGTTCATAGAATTCCCCCGTTATTGTGACGGCTTAATATAAAAATACGTGCGATTGTATCGAAGCACATCGCATTGGATCGGCAGCCCCGCGCCCCGTTTAGTCTACATTTCGCCGCGCCGCCCCGCCCGCCGATATTCTCCGAAGTAAACATTTCCACGTCGCGATCAATTCTCGAGATATCAAGGAAGAACGAATTTCAATTTTTCCGATGTTCCGTGAATATAAATTATATAAGCGGCGGCGGCGGCCGGGGATTTACCACAAACTGATTCCAACAAGTAGGGAAAATAAATGACTACCCAGCTATTATTAAATATGCTGTTTTTTTATTATTGTGTTCTGATGCGTATTGATACATTCGATACTCGCTATAGGGATTCGACTCTTACAAATAATCAACGAGCCTATAAATATATATCATTGTCGAAAGCTAGCATTTCTCAGCAAATGAGCATCATTGTTCCCTAACCTTAATTTTAGTCGGTCGATCACTTCTTGTTGATTTCTTTTTACAATTTGACCACCAAGCGGGCGGATTATCTTTACTCCGCCGGAAAATTCAATGTTTTCAACCAAAATTTATAGCATTTCTTTTATATTTAAAAGTTATCATTAGAAACTAATAATACTACAGAGTACAACTTAATCAATTTGTATATAATTATACCATATTATTTTTTTTTAATAATGTTTATAATGTAACAGTACCCACGGTAACTACTGATTGTTGCATGACACAATCGACAGCACAAAAATCTCTGCCTATTGTGCAAAAAGTACAAATAGATATTTTTGACCAAATACAGTAACAAAAACTACAACAAATCGAAATATCACGACAGTACTGGATTGATTTACAAATCAATGTTTTTTAACTGAGCTATAATGAATTACGGCCTGACAGCAGCAAAACCCTGACAAAGAGCGAACTGCCACATAAAACTGCCTCTGCAGAAGCGGAGACATCGGCCGGTGTCAGCCGCCCCCGGCGACCTGCGCCGCTGCGGCCGTCACACCCACGGTGAAGTACCTCGTCAATGTGTCATGTTTTAGGACGTCTTTGAGTTACCCCATGGCTACTCATTATGCCAATAACCTTACGAAATGCATTCACTGCCACCTAAGAGTGACTTATTTTTGCTTGATTTAGAACCCAATTTATTATAAATTTTAATTACAGAAGCAAAAAAAAAGGACACGATTGCATACCACTTTTAAAATGAACTTGTATAGTTTTTATTTAAATATTTATCTTATAATTAAAAACTAAAAAAAATAAAACATCACTTGGAGCAACTGAGTAGTCCAAAAACTCAATCAAGAATAGCTAGAAATCGTTATGGGCAAACAGTACTACAAAAAATACTTATTTTCAAGTCCTAAAAAAAACATAAAGCGTGAATTACGCAGTGGACATAAAGTGTACCGTAAAAGTATAAGAATTATCAGCATTCGTCATTCCTGTGGTTTTTTGGTTTTGATTATTAAACAAAACGATCAATAACGTAAACACAAAAGATACACCATATTGGACGCGTAATATTATAAAACATAATTTTATTGCTGCGTGTATGCACCAACGTTTGTATGTAAGAGTACATCGCTTTAGTGTAATGTAAAAAATATTTAATAAAACATCTTTTAGTCGATACGGTGTATAAGTTCTTCAGAAAACGTACAAAAATTCTCAAAAGGAAGCATTTGAGCAAAGCTTTTACCGTACGCTAGAGACGCCGTGCATGTGCACGGAGCGAACGTTTGAGTATTTTCATATCCAATATCGAGCATCCAGCGCAGAGGGAGAGACATCAAAAGATATTGTGTCAAGCCATCGCGGGTGCGACAAAAGAATATTACGGATCTGTTTCAGATGGGGATCTGACGAGATGTCTTCTCGTGCGCCGGGCGAGGCGGCGCATCGGCGATTGTGGGTGTTTTATTAGAATGTCTAGACGTGACAGCGCCGGGTGGACCGCGAGGACCGGCCCTCGAGGGGCACCTTGCTCGCGTTCTCACATCGAGTAGCTTCCTGGAATATGATTAAATGACGCCATTGCCATATTGGCAGTTCCTCTTAATTATTTCATTCTTGAAGTTTTAGAGGCTCAATAAAAAGCAAATCGCGATGATCCAAATGTTCGTACCACCTCGTCTTGCAAATGTCAAATTTGTTAAAATTCTCAAATAAGGAAGATTTTGTGAAAAAACATTAGTATTTATGCAAATATCAATAAAGCCTCTAAAAATAATAATAATGTTAATAAAAAAGTAAACAAATTATTAATTTTATTATGGACGTTAACAAATTAATATTACATGGGTAATAAACTAACGTTTAAAACCACAAAAAGAAAACTCCCCGCTTATAATTCTATAAAAATATTTTCCCAACAACGTTGCTAACAAAGCGCACCCATCCATTGACATATAAATAATCTCATTAGGATTCAGCACTCCGACACGCAGCGGGTTTCCTGCTCGGGACGCGAGGCGCTGGCCAGGGAATACAAATGGACAAACGGAGAATCAAAATCGAATATGACTGAAGTCGTCATGAGCGATTTGACAAAATCGGAAAGGCCAACAGGTGAATGCGGCGGACGAGCTAACAGGCATCGCCGCATCACGGCGTCACCAGGATGCGACGGCGGCTCGAGATATACTTTTTAAAGTCACGTCACATCGGAGAAGCGAAGTCTGCTTTCTGATATATATTCACTCGGTAGAGTTAGACACAAGGCAATGAAGTTGATAATGATAATGTAGGGGTACGCGTCCGTATTGTAATCAGATTGGAGAACATTCACCATTTTTTTCGATACACGAGGGCTTTCGGCAGGGATATGCGCAGAACGATCTAGCCCTGATGCTTTCCGTAAAAAAATATTCCATCAATCTAAGGAAAAAACCTACAAGCCAATGATAAGCACAGCTAGTGTCTACAACCATCAAAAGACACGTTCCTCGGGAATGATTTGTAATTCATGAACTTTGGCATACTTTCCTCGCTCTCGGTAGGGACATGTATTATGTGTCGTTTTGTTGTTGATAATTCCGTTACTCTGTTGAATCAGGATACAAGCATAAGCACACCGACGCGGAAGCAAAATGAAATGTCTGCATTTAGCTACAATAGGAAGATAATTGTTTTGCCAACACCACGGAAAATAATCAGAAAACAACATCGGAATCAGCAACGCTGCATTGAATTTGTTGCGCCCGGCGAGCGAGCGAGAGGGGGATAAATGCACGGAGACATGGGTAAATAATGGCGGAAGTGGAATGAAGCTCATAATACAAATGTCCGACGTCAACAGATTATTTCCCCGGCGCGCTGTCGCAGCTAGTAAAAACAAATAGACGGCGGGAGACGCGGAAATGTTTACTCAAATAAAATAAAACATTAGTTTATCCGCAAGCGGCACGGGCACGGGCACTGAGGCTCACAGCGGCGCGTCACGAGCGCCCGCCGGCCACACTCCCCACTCCCCACTCCCCGCCAGCTCGGCTAAATCTGCTTGGCTTGTCCCAGGTAAACAAGCGTTTAGGCAAAGTATCGATTGATTTACTTCTAAAATGAAGACTGAAGATCTTAACAATACAATGTAATACATATATTTAAATTTGAAAATTCTGCAATTGAATTCCGGTTTAGAATGTGCACAACACAACCAACACTGGCTCGCTGATTAGGGATTTTCTTTAAATATCACAAAACTCTTGAGAAAATTGTATTTGTAAATTATGAAAATTTCGTCTTGTACATACCTTATTTAAAAGACGAGCAACCGATTTTTGTGAGGTCTGTTTTTGAAAACATAATTTAAAAGCTCCAACGAATTCACATGAATATCGTTTCCAAGTAATACCATGATAAAAATAATGTTTAATAAATAGCTAGGTAAGAAAGTTAATACAATCACAGTTATGAACGCACGAGTAACCATTCGCGGAAGGCTTCAAAAACCAACTGAGGCACACGCTGGGAACAATATAATTGAATTTATATCCAAATACATGATTTTTATAACAAATCTCCATGAATTGTAGCTCATTATTATTCTCAATTATAATTATTCTCTAAAAACGATTAGATAATAAATAGATAGATTTTCGCCACCATTTGGTTTGACATTCTCTTAGTACGTCTGAATTGCAGAGCTTTTGAAATAATTAATTTGTAAGGTTTTATTTCCAACATCCTTTGTACCATTGTATGCATTTACGCCAGATACGATGAAAGGGCGGTGATACCAGCGCATCAAAAGTAGAGAAACTATTGTTACGAACATGCTCGCAGCCTTTATCAAAAAATCTGTCGCTCGGTGGTCATTATTTTGCTCAGGTGGCACAGTGGCCACGCGCAGGCCGGATACGCTTAACAAAACGGAAACCAAAGCGATTTATTGCAACGAATTAGTACCGCCAACCTCTCACCGGCGAGCGCCTTCATTCAAACGCCAACTCATGCGACAAAACTGACTCAATAAATCACCAGATTAGGGGGGGCCGCCTTCCACAATGGGGAGGTTCGAACAGCGCGACAAAAAAGCAACCTCTGCAGGCACTCTGTCGTGGCGTGCATTCAGGACACCCGAGCTTTTTGCTCGGAGCAAAAGAAAGCGGCCAGGAAAAATGAACACTGGAAGGTAGGCGGGTCGGCCGGTTGGCTACATGTAAAAATGAAAACAATGGGAGTATTACTTTATTTATGTTTGTCGAAGTTGGCAACTGTGTAAGTTTCGCGGCGGGGGGTGGGGCGCGGGGGGTCGTTACAAGTCTCGTGAGCCTGCGGATGAAAGTTCGCTCGGTAGTGCAGGCATCGGATGCTGGGACAGTCGTGCTGACGAAAACTCCTAAATAGCGCTCTCTGTCTCCCGCTTGAGGGTGACCGGTCTAACTGAACGGGCGCTGCCTGCTCAATAAACCCACTAATAAATATGTCGCTCGCGATATAGTAGAAACACCTCGCGCACGTCAACATTATCAAACGTGATAAACGAGTCAACAAGCGCCTCATAATAATATTGCAAATCAAAAACAATAATAAACGGCTGAAGCAGCATCTTGCGTTCAAATCATTAAAAGAAAAACTAGTATAGTCACGATAAATAATAATTTTGCATATTAAAAATTACCAAAATAAAACAAAAGCTCTAAATCTCAAGTATAATATTTCAATAGGCTTTAAAAATAATCAGTAATAATAAGCTTGAATGTATTCTAGAAAGAATCTTTTTTTTAACAAAAAAAGATGTTAAATATTATATACAGAGCTTTATGTTTGCAAAATCGATAAATAGTATTTTTGAGAATGCACATATATTCTACCGCTGTCTGAAGACTACAAAAAAGTATATTTCGGAACATTTAAAAATAAATTTAACTGTGGTAAGTCTTCTAGACGATTTCACCAATTTCTAGGAAAGTGTACTCTCTTTTGGGCCAACACAGTAAGAATTACATAATATTGGATAGAAAGTTATATAAACATCCTAAAAAATTAGATTAAAAATTAATTAAATCAAAATGCAGATAGGCCGGATTGAATCACTCATAATAGCCAAAGCGACAATGCAGAGGTTACTTATATTTGTATATTTATAACTTATATACTTATATATGTATATTTATTATTTAACAGCAACACCGATTCTTGACTATGTTGATACATACAAATAGGTTCGGTTATAACCAACGGCAAAGGCAATAATTAGGTACCAACATTATACTGATGTTGTGCAATAAAAATATATTGAATTTATTATGCTTAGAACTAATAAAAATAAAGAACAATCCACTAACGAGCACTGGAAAAAACCGAGCTAGATTGTAAGCAATTATTTTTTTACTTGCATAATGTATCGCGGTTTTACAAAAGGTAATCTACTAAATAATAATTTATCCTTGATATTTTACGACGTCCATATTATCAGTTCAATGACAAAAAGGTTAACCGCAAAACGCACTTAAATATAATATAATTAACCGAGCATATTGCTTATGGAACAAAAGTAACCATAGTACGAGTATGACAGACAAAATTTAATTTGTAGTTAGTCTGCATTACGGCGACCCCAGAACTGCATAGAAAATTATATATTTTTGTAACATGCCTGAAAACAGGTTTTTTGACTAGATAACAATAAAGACTCTGTATAGGATTAAAGGAGAGAATTGAGAAAAGATCCTCCAAGAAATTACACACAATCCAAAACGGCATAAAATAATACAAATATGGAGGTACTGTACTTTGGGAGTGCAGTCGATGCACGTCGCCGGTGCATCGATGCAATATGTATATTTGCAGGAGTCTGCGGCGTTTGTGGCAGCCGACCTGCGTCGCGGTCAACATGAAAAATGCAGCCGCGGCCATCGGCGACCGCGGAGTGAATACCGCCTAGTCAATCACATACGAACGTTCCAGAAACCCCAGCGTCATGCTGCTCAGGAATTCACATACTCATCAATATGATTGACGTCGGAAATACTGCTTCGCATAGTCAAGCCCAGCCTGACCGCACGTCCTTCAAATAATGGATAGTTTGACTTGTATATTATCGATTTACATCATTACATGATCACAATTAAGAAATTTTATTATAGAACTTTATAAAACTTCATATCTTTTGATCGATTTACAGAGTATTTTTTTTTAAATATCTAAGTATCACTTTAAATAAAACTATATTAAAGATTTATCAGTTAATAACAATTAACGTTTCCTGGGAAAAAAACCCCATTTAAAAAATCATAAAAAAAACAACCAACGTAGAACAAATATGATTGCTACTTCAAAACGAATTGCTATATAGGATTAAAATATCCACGTATTAACATATACTTTACGTAAAGAACGTAACGATATTTTATAGAGATTTGTAGTACAATATAATTATATTTAAGCATATAGTTTTAAGCCATGATTATTTTTCATTTGCGATCAGTCTAGCATATGATATAATAATATTCTTAAGATACACGCTGTAGATAATATGGAATAAATGTCTTTCGTCAAGAACGCACTAAAGGTAGATTAAAATTCAAATTTCTAATCCATAACATTAATATTGTTTCGTAGAAATAAGCAAGTTCATTTATGTAGACTAAGAAATAAATAAAATACATTAGTTTTTACTTATATACATAGAGAATGACATCATCTCAGGTGTGACTAATTATTAGAAATATGATTCCGTCATCGCAATGCGACATCCTGGTTTTTTCTTCATTTCGTGAAGCTGCATTTAAAACGCAGAAACAAATGAAGTAGAATATTAAAAACGCAATCGCGACTTGCGGGCATGCTCACTGTCAGCACTGTAATTGAATATAAAAACGATAAACTTCTTGAAATGCATGTACAAATATGCAAATCCAGCGAGCCTAAGAATCACGCAGGACGCCGCAAACATTTGATTCACTAAAAATATGGAAATATTTTCAAGATAAGGACTTTATTAAAAATGAAATATCCGGCAGAACATGCGGCTTTAGAAAATAACTAATGAAACATACAAAACAAATCCAAACAGTACTTGTGAGAGTTGAATACAATCGAATAAATTTCCCTTCACTAAATAAAGATAGCAAACAATAAACATTTACTATGTAAGTGAACAAATCAAAAGTTTTACCAGAAATTTATTTGGATAAATTATTATAGCAAAATAAAAAGCATAACACGTGCAAGTGTATTTTGATTTTTATTTTACTGGTGAAATGAATAATTATTATCAGCATATTATTTTACATTCTTTTGTGTATTAATATAGATTTTCCATGATTTTTTCATTTTAATTTCACGTAAGATAAAATAAATGTGATCATGATATGTTAATAATACAACACAACAGCTTATTTACAAAACATAAATAAAAGTAATTGCAGTTTATACAAAATATATAAAGACCTAATTCCATAAAATTTCATTATAAGACAATATATTTTGATAACATCTTTAATAGGTATTTTTTTAGTAGACAAAATATTTGATTATAAAAATAGAAATATGTGATGCTGTTGGGGTATTCGGCGGATATATAGTATAATAAGGTATTGTTTCGGATTGTCGCTAAGATAAAAACATAAATAAATTGCGTTATTTATGGGTTAATAAAAGCTGACGCATCCCCTCGGCAGGGCTGTCGCACGGGCCGAGGCACGGAGGGATGCCCACCTGTCCGCCCGCGCCCCGCCAACCCCCGCCAACCCCCGCGGGACCCCAGCCCGGCCGTAAAACACCAAACTTCAATACTCGGGGTAATGATGATTTACGGCCGCCCCGAGTTCCCGCGCTGCTCCCAGTCCTGCTTACAAAAAATCACTCGCGCCTGTGAAGCTTGTGAATGAAGGTGCCCTGATTGGCGTGCCCGTCCAGCGCCGGACAGTGAACAGGTGCGAGGAGCCCGGCGGTGCGGGAGAGCAATAAATAAAACCATGTGTCGGATTCTCAAAAGTGTATGCGTCAAGGTCTGATGCTAAACCAAAGTACGTAGAATTCAAACCCAAGTCTGCGAAATTTATGCACGGTTATATAAGAATTAATATCTATTTTTATTTTTGAGTTGTTTTTAACAATTCTTGCGGTACATACCAGGCTGTAGATACCAAATAAATTACGTATACACCCTACTAGGCGGTAGGTCCGTCGACTACGTCAGTTCGTATTCTTATTGAAAAATAAAATTATGTGATGATGTAACTGTGATAGAAAAAAACTTCTAAAAATGATTATGAGAGAAGAAGCTGACCATTCATGAAATATGATACATACCATTGAATAAAAGAAGAAAAACAATATTAATTCAGTTTTTATTCAACAATCGAAATGAGCGGAGCGTTCAGCGATTTTACAATTATAGGGCGACGGCTCCTAATTACTACAATAAAATACAATATTTTGTCATAAATATTGGGACAGTTTTATTACTACTTGTTTTTTTACGAATTGCCAAACGTAAGCATTTACAAAATTTGTGATCAATACAAATTTCATGGTAGATAATTAACAGCGGTCTTGACTATATTTACTGTCCAGGAATAAACTCTTTGTCGAATTATACGATTAATTTAATAAAATAGCATCATTTTATACCTTCAATGGTATCCGTCAATATATTACCAGATTCCGATTTATTTCTCAGCGACAGTCAAAACAGGAGTCAACTCCGTTGAATGCATTCTGGAAATGATGACAAAAGAGGCGGCATCGGTGCAGGGCGCACGGAGATGAAAGCGCAGCGGATAAGCGGATAAGCGGATTACCTCCCAAACAGGATTAGGATTCGTACGGTACTGCAGCCTGCCATTAGTGACACCGCTGGGCCAGTGGGGCGGCCGGGCAGGTCGCCGCTCTGCAGGCCCTGCTGCTCGTACTGCTTATTGAAAGGAAGCATTTGTATGACCGAGGTCTCGGATACTCCGCCTGATTTCTGTGTAAGTTTTCAGGGCCGCTCGATGAAACCGCGCGGTTCATATATTTGTGCATTACAAACTGTATTGTGTTCATATATCCGTGCAATACAAGTCAATCTCAATCGGTTTTTTTGGATACGAGACCACGACTAAAATTTTCTATACATATTGACGATCAGATAAAAATTGGCACATGTGAATAATTAGTACATACTGAAATATTTTATACGCAAAATGGCGATCTATTAAGATTCATCACAGGCCTCCCTCAAAATTGTTGAACTGTATCATTGACTGAAAGCTTAACATAGATCGGAGCAGTAACTAAAATACAAAAATAACTATGATATATACATGAAAATATGGTTATATTTTTTAAATAGGTGTATAAGTCAAATACGTCGCACAGGAAGGGAATCCCCGCAAGTAAAAAGGTGAGATCTCCAGCCGGGGTTAGATTCTCCGTAGGAAAATGAGCGTTTCCCAGAACCGACGGAGCAGTGCTGAAGGCGGTCACGGTCGGGCGGAGGAGAGCAAGCCCCGTTGCGCCGGCGGTGATTATGTTTATGCATTTGTAATTCGGTCTGAATAGCGGGAAAATGTGTGATTATCATAACCGTATTGTTATAGAGAGGGAAACGCATCACCGTCGGGTGTGCGGGGAAACAGCCAGGCGACAAAGGAACGGAGCATCTGACATATGCAGGCACAGGTGATAAATCAACGTTTACTGCTGTTTGAATGCTGAGGACGATACTTTGGATTTAAAACTAGTTGCGTAAAATAAAATTAAAACTATTTCGTAAGCAATAGATAATATATTTGATAAATAATATAGTTAACGACTTCAAGGTTTTTTTAATGATAACAGTAAAAACCATCGATAATGAGGAATATCGAATTATTTTAGCTTCAGTAATAACCCGTCACGTTCTGTTCACGATTATTCTCGTACGAAGGTAAAACACAAATGGGTTCACAATAATAATTATTATTAATGTATTCACCGAGACTTAAAGTCACAGCGGCTTAAGATTTATCTAGACACTTAAAAGTTCCCAACAAACGCAATGAGACTGCGACTGACTCGTAATAAATGGCTTACAAGATAATCAACAGGAATAAAATTTATTACTGACGCTAGTTGCGAGTATTGTAATTAATGCGCTTACCGAGAGAATTCATTTTTACCCTTTGCGATTTGCACACGAAATAAACATTACAAACCAAACGAACAAACGTCCTCGTTGTACAACACTACAGTCATATACTATACATGCAAATTTCAATATTTAACTTTTTTCATTAACAAAAGACAAACTACTTAGCTGTAATATCAAACTTTACTTGGTGCAAAAACATATTACAAAATTATGGACTTGTAACAAAATAGAAGAAAAAATATTTACTGTAAAAAATTCTTTTTTATTTATATATCTTAATTGAAATATGGGAATACATATGAAACTGTGATACAACATTAAAATAAATCTTACATTTATTTGACAAAATCTGCGATGATATTCGAATGCAGGTTCAAATATTAAATGTGTGTGATATATTTTTTTGACCAAGAACTGATTATTATACATATTAAAATATCAGTTTATCATATGATTTATAAATTTAATCATAAAATAAAAATGATCTCGATGATAAGAACGCCTAAAATAACAAAGGCAGATTCATCGCTCACTTTGAAGTCCAATCAAAAATAGCTTATGGGAAAATCGCAAGATATACAAATAAGGATATATATTTTTTAAATATTACATTATAACAGAGACCTTAGCATACATCACAGAGCAGGCACGTCTAGGGTCATCTTTCAAAATAGACACAACGAATAAGGCAAGAGAGAAGAGAGCAGGCAGACCGCAAGAACGCGGGCCGCGATCGCGGTCAAGATCGGCCAGCCCGGCCATCCGACCTCCCGCTGCTCTCGGCCAAAAACAAAGCGGGTGACGCAAGCGCGGCCAGACCCGCGACACTCCGCGGCCATCCGTCATGCCATCGTCCCCCGCCGCGCCCGATTAACTCCGCGACAGTTAAGCATTACCTGTGGGCACACACTGTGCACGCAGGACCGCGAGTGTGCCCGGGGTCGTGCTGTCTAGGGATTGTGAGAGCTGCAACTTAATGACTACTCGCACTCCCAGCATCGTCTGGTCGCACGTCCGATATTATAATAAGATAACTTGAAACGTAATAAATTGAAAATTAACGATGTTCGTTAATTATTGTAACGATGGCAAATGATTTTTAAGTGTTGTAATGCAGTTGCATTACTTTTCAAGCTCACCATTCGTCCGAAAGCTAGGGGTTGGAAATGAGACAAAAAAAACACGAAAGCCTAAACCTTAAAGATATGGCCGTAACACGAAAGAGCATCTTCAGGGATGTTATAAGCGACCGACTGGAAAATAAATATACACAGTGGTATAAATAAATATAGCTTATCAGAACACAGTATAAAATCAACTGCATTATGTTATTACTACTTTATCGCATTAGGAGGTAAAAACTTGGAGTTATAATTTATGCAAAACGTAAGCACAAGTTTGTAGGTAAAACTCCATCGTTACATTGTAGGTAATCCGCGGCTCGCTCGGCGTACACGTGATGGCGGGGGGTTAAGCCAGTCTTAAAATAATCGCTTAAACTATCGAGGGAGTGGGGAGCGGCGGGGGGGCATGGCGGGACTGCCCCCGTCGTGCATCACCAATGCCGGCTCAAGCGCCACAGTATGTACCGAGGACTTGGCACGACGAGAGAAGGTATCGTTAAAGTTTATTAATGTACATATTGATAAAAGGCTCATTTCATTAATTAAAATAACTTAGAAATCTAAATTCTAGAAGCATTTTTAAATGGTAGATGAATGAAAAAAGGTTGCGTGTGATTTTCATATTTCATGCATTCATATTTCGTTAAAGGAACAAAAGTCCTATGGAGAGGCCAAGAATTATTTACGTAAATAAAAAAAAATTGAACTGATACTATTGGCAGCACACGGTGCCGGCAGCCAGACGTATACGCTAACCGTCTTTTAAATATTCTAAAAAAAACATCAGAGTTGTAAGACGCCGAGAGCCGTCTCCGAGCAGTGCGACGAGCGTCGACAAATCTACAATTTGGCAATGCAGTGTTTATAAAACAAAAAATCACTCAACAGCACTCTCGATAAATATTTTTAAATATATGGTACTAAATACTTCTGCATAAGAACAGATAAGTCTCATTTTTTGTTTTATAAATATGTGTGTAAGTACCAATTAATACGTAATTTCTACAGGATCTTATCAACCCTCGAACGCAAGACATTCCTAAGCTCGCAATATTTATTTTTAATTCGTCGGCATGTAACCATTACTACAAATATGCTATTTTAAATATATAAATTTCTTGTAATAACTTGATTAAGGAGGCAAACCGACAGCGAATAAATTTCTTGACACGTTGGATGCTAACAATGCTCTTTTGCTTACTTCTATGTATAATTTTTATTTTCTTTTTTAAACAAACACTTTCTAAACAAGTGAGTCAAGACCACGAACAACAAATAAAAATAGTAAACTCCTTCATTGTTCACGCATTTATTTAAGATGTCGTTGCAAGCATCGAGCAGCGCATTCACCGTATGGGGAGAGACGGTAACCTGAGCCGATGTACCTGTACGGGGCCCAGGTGAGAGCTACAACATTGTGCAACGTGCAACGTTATAATTTATTTTAGTGGTTATTATTCATTCCGTAAATAATTTTCTTTAGACAAAGTAAAGCGTGATTCATAGAAAACATCTGCACTTTATATTAAGAGATCTATTATTATTACACATCGCTGACAAGCAATGACCTGGTTAAATTCGAAAAATTAATATCAAAATTTTTACCACTTTACGGCTGGAAAAAAAATCTATTAAAATATATATTATATAAGCACTAAAATGTATAAATTTTAAAAAATGCAGTTATTTGTCCACCATTATTGAACGCCGCAATTGTTACCCTTCAGTATAGTCATGTAAGTGCAACATATTTTGGATTCACAATTACATATTTTTAAACTTAGGATGGGTGTAAATTAGATATACAACTATTGAAAGATTGAAATGTTTCGTGTAGATTTAAACAGATCAAATATATAATTAATTACGCAATTAGTTAAAAAGTACTAGTTGAATTATTTATAATCGAATATGTACGTAATACAAACACGTCTAACATAGTATGTTGCTATTGGAAACTCATTTTGCTAGTAGCCTGGCCTGATACTGTAATGGTTAAAGCATTATTAAATGGTGTATTTCGTCGTGTAGTTCCTGAGCGGAGTTCAATATAAGGTCAATATCCGAACGCCAAATGCGGAATAACCGCAGCACTGACAAACATATCAGCGCTAATAGTAGCTCAGTGTCGGGCAAATACGGCGACATATACCCCGACAGGGTCGCAAATCTGGTTTACGTGCCGCGTCGGCGATAGAGGGCTCATTAGTATACCGTAAATCGCGGGGCTTAGGCGGCCACGGCCAGGTGAGAGGGCGGCGGCAGGGGTAGCGTGTGCTTTACAACTGCACGTGGTGGCTGCTGTACGCCCGAGGATGAGTGTGATTGTTCGGAGTGGATAAACAGTACAACTGACGCAGTGCTGGCTGAGAAATTACAAGGGTCCACAAACAGGGCCAATAGCCTCTCAGGCCATTTCCAAAAAGAATAGTCTTATCATAGAAATAAATAAACATACACCAAAAATGTTATGATAGAATTCACGAGTTATTCCATTAATTACATGAAATAATTCTTACATGCTTATCACTGTGGTAAATGATTATTTGAAGAATTGTTTTCACTGTAAAAACCTAAGAGATCTTATAAAATGTGACCTGAAATATTGCAACGAAATTACTAAATCAAAACCTGTGAAAATCAACTTTGCCTCATCAAAAAGACCTGCGTAAAAGTCAATAATAAATATTATACTCGAATAAAAGTATTTTTTTGATTTCTAACAGTCACAACCGTTAGTAATAAGATAGTAAATCAGGGGTGGCCAACCCAAATGATCTTGCGGGCCACTTTGGAAAAACATCATAACTCCGCGGGCCACATATAAAATATATATCCCCAAATTAGATTTAGATACACTCTATAAACATTTTTTTGGAGTAAAAAGTTGAAACATAATGAGTTATTATTATAGTGTTTACTATTATTCTTACATGTAAACATAGATATTATAATTATACTTAACATAATTTTGACAGTTAATTTTTGAATATATGGATGCACAAACAATGTATTTTTTTAATAAATTGGTTTTTTCACTACTTTGGCTATTATAAAATAAATATATTCATTATTTTATAAAAGTGTGATGAATCTCGCGGACCGGAAAAATGTTCAAGGTGGGCCGCGGGTTGGCTACCCTTGCAGTAAATGGATAGATATATTCCTAAGGATATTTTATATGAATACACAGCTACAATAGTTTTTTGTAAGATATCACAAGTAACTATCGTTTTATCTAAAGCTGGCAATAAGGATAGTTTTTGTATAATATTTAAATTATAATGTCAAATTTTTAATTATTTTCTAAAAGTTATTTAAATTTGAATAAAGTTTCGTGAATGTGTCGACATGGCTCGGTATAGTGTTCCCGCCGAACGTTGCAAGCTCTGCGAGTTTAATATGAATTTTGAAGTGATTAGCCTAATCAGCAGATAAGATTGATGTATCCAGCGATGAACCGAACGACCAGGTAATATGTCTAATTTGAATAACCTCATATTCAGAGTATTTTTACTTTCAAGCACGTAGTTTGGAGTAGAAAGGATAAGTCTTGTTAGTATCGTATCATTACATTGAACAGATACTTTGATGAGAGAATCATTCCTAACATTAATTTAAAACTATTTATATATTTTTTATTTAAATGATAGTTCATAATTATTGTAATTTTAAACAAAAAAACTTTTAAAATACAAATGATAGCTGTAACTAAAGAGTTACTTCATGATAAAAATCAATGGCAATCTATCTTTATTTTTCTCGTTAAATAAAATTAAGTACGTAAAAATACTAACCGCAAGTTTTTCAAGTAATCATAAACAAAAATAGAAATAAACACAGAGGAAAAAAATTAAATATTATATAAATTCAAATAACTTATCTCTATCGGACTAGCACATGGTGTGATTTTATTATTACCTTTCTATTTGATTTGTCAACTGTATCTGTTTTGATGTATGAATAAAAGTAGCCATTATACGATGTATGAAAAATCCAAAAAACCAATGCATACTTGAAAGCTTTTACTTACGATTATTATAACATATGGTGTTTGAAAAAGCAGCGACTTTTCCTAATTATCTACTTAAAGACAAGTAAGTACATATATAAACAGTCAGAAATCACTTGATATTTTTAAAACATTAATTAGTATATATGCAATGAAACTGCACATCTTGCTCTAAATTATCCTATAGATACTTAAATAAACTTTTCATCCATTGAAATTAAGATAAAGAAATAGAATTCTATCAAGATAACAATAATCTAATAAAAATGCATTTTAGAAGAGCGGCCATATCACGTACGCGTGATTGACTATAAAGCGATGAAGTGCCGCAGAGCCCGTGCAATCACGCCGCTGACCGCCGACTCGTAAAATGAATTAAAGCCCATCATTCTCAATAATTATTCTGACCTGGAAATTTTAATACGGCGAGCGAGCCTGGGCATTAGCGCAAATAAATATAACATATTCATAAAAATCATGGACGATCGTGAGGCCGAGCCGGCGTGCGCGAGGCGCGCGCTAATCACAGTGCCGGGCCGCCCCAGCGACGAGCCTAACAATCGCCAATGGCGGCCCGCCGTGCTGTATGGCCGACCGGCACTTCTCAATAAAGTGTCAGCCTGTTAAAAAAAATCAATACAAATAAAGCATTATTTGAGAAATAATAAATACGAATAAAGATAGAAACTGCAATATCAAAACAAGCAACACAAGCTCTCCGCAAGGAAACGTAACAAAGATGTTCTTTGATTCTGTTACGGACGCCGCTGTAAACAGGAATACCTGCGGGATGAGCTTTGAATCAACCCAGCTCTTAACGGGTCATGGAGCGATGAGAAGTTATCTCCGCAGGTTCCACTTGACGAGCGACGACACATGCCCTTGTGATGATATTACTCCACAAACAGTGATCCACCTTGTGGGTTCATGCCCCATCTTTGGTCTTCAGAGACACCAACTGGAGAGCCAATGCCGACAGGAAGGTCTATGCCTGGATGACCTGAAGTCAGTAGCGAGACACCCTCAGTTGATGAAGTCACTGGTTGGCTTCTTGAAGCGTGTTATCGGAACAATAAAAAAGATAAACCAGGGGGTGTAGCTTCAGTCACTCCCATATATAGATCAATTCGATCGACTAGTTTGGAAAGTTTCCCCAAATTGTGACGACAAACCTTGTATATAACAAACAAGGTACCAAACCTATATATAAAAAAATTAAAATAATATCAAAACAAGTAAAAATAACTACTATTTGTAACATATCATCAGCTTGCGTTTCATTTAATTTACAGTGAAGTCATAAAAACTACAGCCATATTCATTACAAAAATAAATAACAAATAATTGTTTGTGTGTGAAACACGTAATTTTTCTTTTTAAATAACCATAACCACGGGTAAGTAAGTATTTTCCCTCTAGGCTGGTTGGTGCCGTTGATAAGGCAGTATTAACAAAATTGAGTGCAATTTCATGCAGTTTAGCTTTGAGATAAAACCCCCAGTTAAGAGGTGAGGCAAATTGTTTGTGACACAAAACACCCCTTGCGAGAGAAGTCGCGTGAGGTGACTAACTCCCTCCAGGGGTTCCATTATGTTTAATCTTTCCTGTGTATGGTGTAGAAAAGTGCGGTGTTCATGAACCCCACTGGACTGATTATATTGTATACAGAGTGAAAATATGACAAAAAAAATCAAGTGGGTTTTTGAATTTGACTAATAGTTGTGAAAAATGCATAGTGACACAAAGAAAACTAAATGTTAAACTAAAATATTTATATCAGCAATGCATGTATATTTATACAAAATATTTAAACGGCAAAATAATCATTCTAGTGTACACATTAATATCTAAAATTTAAGGTATCTATAAAAATAATTTTAAATATACCATGCTAAAATGCTTAAAGAATTCCTGCACGACACCGGAGCTATAAGAACTCGTGTTTTCGTACGGGGAAGAATCTTGATAACCACCACAGCTACTAAAACTTTTAAATGTTAATATAAGCAGCCAAAAAAATATCTTATTAACACTTGAAAGAGATAACAATAGGTTCACACACGTACTACTTCATATGTAAATATAAAAAAAACATATTTTCTGTCATAAAACTATATATTTATTTTAAAAAAATTATATGGCTAACTCCGGGTTTAGATTTGCATGAAAGAACCGCCACTCGTTATAGATATCAATTACTAATCCGAATCCTCGAAAGAGTAACCAATGTGTATGTTTTATCTATATCTATAACATAGTGTTCACGAAGGTTTAAAAAGTTGTGGTTGGTTTATAAGCGAAGTGGTCATCTCACCGAATCCCCACCCTGGTTGACGAATTTATGAAATTGGTCTCACGACAATTTTGAATTGGTCGAAACTAATGTAGCCGATATGAATAACAGGATTAAAACCAAAATAAATAAACTAATATCTAAAGGTGAAATTATATTAGTAAAATATATGCACTACTTCAGACTACTGAATATTATTATTGCAGGTCTAGTATACAATAATAGCGAACGGATGAGACCCCAGATGATTATTATGATTAGAGCATTAATTCAAATTGGCATTAATCTGCCGCGATCTATCTCGACGGACGCGGAGCAGTCATGCAGGTAGACATAAATCTCGGAGCGTTAAGTTAATAGTAATATTTGCGCTAAGAAAGCATTAGATTCCCGAGAGGGGAGTTGCAGGGACGCCGGGTAATCGGGAGCGTGACCGGCCGCTGGTAATGGAGACGGATCGCCTTTTAAACGGCGCACCGCCCGACCAGAGAGCACGCCAGGCGTCAAACATGCTGGAACACCTATACAATCTACAATCGTTTACTTCGCCCCGATTTGTGGGGCAATCAATCTCGAATGTTATGCCATTCTTTAGCGTTTCATTGCGGGATTCTAATCGGCCATATCTGGGGTTATTTTGATGGCCGCGCATGCGACCGGAGCGAGTTCAGAGTTCTGAATAAACGGAACGGGAATCCTCTGCGAACCTGTAATATACCACAACAGTCAAAATATTACCACGACATTGAAATGTTAATACATAAATGCTGTCAGCAAAAATGAAAGCTTTAATGAAATTGCTTCAATTAATATATAAAAAAAAAACTCCAAAGCCTACAATTAATAATTATTTCGCATTTAAAAATATCGTCAGTCCAAACCTAAATAACTAACTAACCTACTGTTGAAATAATTACTTTTAACTGATAAAACGGAGAACAGAAAAATAAATAACACCTGTAAATCCAATTTAAAGTCATACAGGGCGAATTAAACCAAAATCAAACTGTACACCTCGAATATATGCGAGTCAGTGCTGTACTACAAATGCAATTCCCGATGGTGGACTTGAAGAAACTTAGGTATGGGCGCAACAGTTTCAAAGCATGCATGCGTGTATTCGACTTTGACAACAACCATTTTTTTTTTTTTTTTACATCTATGCAATAAAACCGATGGATCGACAACACGGCGCGGCCCTGTCGGCTGCGCGATTGTTGCACTCGCCGCGTGTGCTGATGAGTGTGCGTTGATTGACACATTATCACATGCTGAATAATTGGGATACGAGGGGGTAGGCGCTGTATCTGGCGTTAAATCGACATACTTGTCACGCGCGGAGGGGGGCGCGGGGTCCGCTATGCGGGCAGCCTGAGAACCGGCGGGGCGCGCCAGGAGTCCCACGGCTCGGGGAGGCGCACAATATGTTTGATAAAAACTACTACAGAGTTTTACGACACTCATACATACCGTAAACGTACATTTTAACACACTGGCGTGCTAGCCCAGTGGCTGAATCGATACCTTGTTGTCCAAAGATCAAAGCTTTAAATACAAGACTTCGTTGAACAAAATCAAAACAAGCCGTAGTGTCAGTAGTTACAAAAACCCTCTGCACTAGTAACTATTTTTAATTATAAAAATTAATGAATATATATTAGATTCAATTAACATAAAACATCGAGCACTAATGCAGCAAAATGACAAAAACTATTTTAACTATGAAAACATCGACTGGAATCATAACCACAATTAACCCATTTCCGCTTAAATATAAAATAAATATATATATAAGGTCGTAATTTATATTAAGTTCATAAAAGGATTCGAGACAATGGCGACTGCAGTGTTGTACTAGCCCAGTGGCGTCCTGTGAAAGCGGAAGGGGTTACAATACAGGAAGTGCGCACCTTACGGGCGCTTCCCATGCGCCTGCATCAGGGCGAAACTTCCTTTCCCACGGACCTCAAATTTAGATGAAAGTTAATCGTACGGCTTAACTCATTTGGGTATTGTCCGTCAAAAAACTCCCCTATAAAAATCGAACTACGTCTCAGAAGCATAAATATATAAGTATAAAGTTTATTCACTGATATTTAGAAACTTTTAAATAATGATCTTATATACAGGAACCGATGTAAATAAAATGGTTATATTTTTTATTACAAGAAATGAATAAATTAATTGTTGAACGATGGAAATTAAATTAAGCAAGTGCTGAAATACACAAGAGAAAGATTGTTACATGAAAATGTGAAGAATATGATATATTTAAATTATATATATATGTGTGTATACACACACATAAATTATACATTTCCGAGGTGCGCTCAATGATGTTATTATTATTTAAGATAAATTATTTTCCGTTCATAACAAAATTATCGTGAAACGTTTAATACATGTATTTATTCAGATACACATTGTTTTTTGACGATATCTAACATATGTGATAAAAAAAGTAAGTATTTATAACGTACAACAATGAATAGATAGTTGAAAAAATCAATCAATATATTCAACACTGTTACATTGTTCTTATCAATTGTGATATTTATTTATCCAGAAACCGGAGCGAGATTATTATCGGCAGGAGATAGTGAGCCGGAGGTGGCAGCGGAGCCTTGGCCCACGGGCCGCCGCTGGTCGCGCCCCGCCCCCCGACCGCCCATTGGCCGGCCGCGCGGGGGGCGGGGCCGCGCTAATTAATACAGGTGACTTGTTGCTGGGAGATCTCCAGCCGACACTGTGTGACGTACAACCTTATTAAACTAATCTCATTTAGTTTATACAAATAAACCTTGGGTCCGAACTAACCTAGTTAAAAGAATATATAAAGTTTGGTAAAATATAGTAAAAAGATAGTAAAAGAGAAAAATACAATTACATGCATCTCTTCCATAATGTGACGTTTAAATCGTGTTGCTAAATATTTTAATACTAATTTAAACCATTGTCTACATTTTAAAACTGAAAAAATAGTTTTACCCCACTGATATACATATGCGTTAAAACCTAAAAATCAACTTTTTACATTATTAAATCAATTAAATAATTTAAAAAAAAAAAAGTAAAATTTCAAGCTCCTAGTTTAAAGTACATCCTACAATTCCATTATCGCTATTGCACCACAAAATTAATTTAGATTAAAAATATGATCGTTACGAATAAAACCCACAACAAGAACAAGATATTTCTGTACAACAGCAGTTACAAGTGTACTGTAAAAAGACGTAACGGATCGACCCTGTCGAGAGGCGCGTTAAGAATCCAACGTAGCCCTGAGCACCAGGCGGGAGGCGCGGGAGGAGCGGGAGGAGCAGCAGGCGAGTTCGGGGGCAGAGCGCCGCGGCCCCATTCCGCGCGCCCACCGGAGCGGCAAACCGCGGCGTCCGCGCCCCTGACCGCTTGCTCGGGCTCCGGACTCCGGCCTCCCGTGTGGTTATCTAATTTGCACGATAATTTCGATCCGGCGACACTAACGTTGATTATTTTGTGCTAGGTGAATTCGATCATTCCCTGTTGATACTGAATGCAACACAGTTTATAGAAATACTTAACTTCTGTTATTATATTGTCCACGATACGACTACCCTTTTACTGAACGTATTTCTCGTATTTGGCTTTATATCTCGAAGCTTTAAAAATAAGCTCGAAATACTGGCTGAAAATCCTCATCGTCGACAAACACGAACCGCATTACCAAGTTAAGTACACAACATAGGATGGACTTTTATTGACGTACAAATAGGACGATTTTCATATCGAACGACCGCTGTGTAAACAAAACTTTTGGTTTTTTATTTCATCAAGAAAATCATTATTTTTTGTTTGCTACTGACCTGTGAATGATTTACGTGCTACCTTACATAAAAAAAACAACGCTAACTATTATTTTGATATTAAAAATTCAATACTTTCCAAATGATTGTATGCACCAATTAGGCATGAAGATATTTTAAACGACCAAATTTTGAATCTTTGTTAGATGTTTTATGGGAATAAACGCAAGCAGACCACCGAACACATTGCATCGCCCATACTCATTCGCTTCTAAATCAAGAAGAAGGATGCAAAAGTGCACGCTTTTATAATTGTGTGGTTTTCCAAACATAAACTACATAAAAGATTTTTACAACCGCGAGTCTTGCAATTTCGCGATAATTACCAGACTGCGCTGGGTGCGCCTGCATTTGCTGCATAATTAGCTTCTATAAAATTCCAAAAGCATCAAACGCATAATTTGAGCATCGACAATACTTATTTCAAAAGAAAATCTTGATCATTAATGACTTTATACAAGAGAATATTGAATATTATTTTCTATAAAACTTAACGAGTGTTGATGTTTAAAAGTAACGCAAGTCTTATCCGTGCAATAAACCTCTGTATTATTTTTTTACTGTTGAATATAATGTTATTTTTTTATTTTTTCCTATCCCCAGTTCAGTGTTTATTTTAATAAAAAAAATGCAATGATATTCGAATTATGCAGAGTATTTGATATATTTGAACAGATTTTTCACAAGTTAGTAATGCATGTTTAAATTATATTGCTCACTAAATTTAATTTATGTATGGAAAAATAATGTATAAACATTCTGATTAAAATATTTAATCTCGAGTAGAAAAAAAAACTGAGCCATTGAAGCTTGAATATTAAATACAAGGATTTGTAAATAAACATATTTCATATTCTTGTGCCCGAGTATTTATTAAATTAGCTCATAAAATCTGTATACAAATACAAAAATAGTAACGTTGAGTCCCAAAATTAATTCCCTTGGGGTAGATTATTTGATTATAAATCAAAAAATATTTTTAGGCAGACGAATTTTCTAAACCAGGTCATGCTGACTGCAGAACAAAGGGAACAAACTCCAAAGAAGAAGAAGAGCAGCCAATGCATTGCACTATCAGTGAATAAATTAATGTGAATCATTAAGTATTATCAATATTTTTATGGAGTGTGATAGCATGCACGCGCGGTGCAGTCGGCAGCAGTGATAAACTATGATTGCAGCATAAACAATACTCGTTTGTGACTCGAGATGTACTTTGCATACAGCTCGTACCTACTAATGGTTTGGTAACAAATCATTCTGTCAGGGTATTAAAACTCATACGTGCTACTCCAGTAAAATGCCACAAGTGAAATGACTCAATTTATGATAATCATTATGTGCAAATGTAGCGGTGTCCCCAGTTATCGAATTGTCCTCTTTTTTCGTTTATATACTAATAGACATGATAACAATATTTGTATCATAATATGATATGGGTCATATATATATATATATATATATATATATATATATATATATATATATATATATATATATATATATATATTATTTTCCATCCCTTTTTATATTAACTATTATAAAAAGAAACAAGACTGAATGAAGTTATTGTAACATTAAACACATTTCTAACGCTGTGCTAAACTGCTAACGTATACTAATAACAATATATTTAAATATATTAAAGTTACGTTGTATAATATTAAAAAAAAAAAAAGAAAGTATATATTGTCTATTATAGAGACTTTATCCTTTTGGTAGGAATTCTTTAAAAAATATATAAACTAAATTATTATATACAACAAAAAATAATTTAAAAAATAATAATTTCTGACAAATATACCAGTGTAACCAGATATCTTGTAATCAAATCCAAAATATCTCAATTAGTTAGAAATCAGAAAGTCGGTACATAGTTTTAATACCGATAGTGGCATCGGAATCCGTCAAGTGAGTACTTTACAGCGCCACAGCGCCTTGGCCAGGTTGACTACCTTAGCATGTCGATTTATTAGTAATTAGCAAGACATTTATAACAATATCGCCAGCGGGTGCCAAGTATGCAGGTATGTGACTGGTAATAACTAATTAAGAAACAGAGAACTGACCATGACTCTTAACAATAATCACTGCTGTGTTTCAAGCGTAAAAATTATAATTTTATATATACACATCTGCTTCTTGAATTGGTGAAATAAACTACTAAGATATGTTGGCTAGCGTTACAGAAATTAACAAACATATCCTAGCCAACATGCACCAGAAGTACACAGTTAGAAAAAATATAAAGTTAGATGTTGAATGTGTGAATCATGTTATGGTTTACTAATTTTATCAAATATGTATTTTGTTTATTGCACGATATCAAAAAATAAGCCAAAATGTATAACTTAGTGATAAAAATGTCGAAATGCAGAATAATAAAAATAGTTACATTGATTAGCAACAGTCGTTCTTTGTAGATTCACAAATAAACATATATTTTCATTTTATAAAATACTTATATGTTATTGTTTATAGACTGTACTCCAGTAATATTTAAAATAAATCGGTGTATCATTGTGCCATTTACCACAGATAAAGCAAACTAGCGTATAATCTATATTTGTATAAATATATTAACTAATAAACATATTTATTTTCAGAAATGTAAATTATAACTAAGTAACCTGAATGCTTGTTTTGTGAATTTTGCTGTGTTTAGCTCAAGCTTGCTTATCAAGAGACTAATAAGATAATTTAAAAAAATTACAATTTAATGGTATACAATACAAAAAAAGAGATTGCTTGATTATTGGAAAATCAAATTTTATAACTAGGACTCCGGGTTAATTTTTTGCTAGCACACTACAAAAAAATCCGATCGCGTTAAGTTAGATTCCTGCATTTAAAATTACACCACTTAGTTCTGGGCAAATATACAAAGAGAAGACATAAAACTGCACTCTGACATTTAAATCGAACGAGTTTCCTATGTCGGGGCTTCAAGCATCATTCGCAGAAATCTCCACAGCAGTCAGCGAGGCTTCCGCGTCGCGAGTGCAGTGTAAACACGGAGATGTGCAGCGATAGGCGGTTTTCTGCCGTTTGTGCGACACGCCAGGCTGGCTGCATTTAATTGTTGGTCGGCAATAAATTAGTTTCACTTAGTTGTGATGATGTTTAAATTATAAAAAAACAAAACACTGAAGCGACGACAGCTTCCTGTTATAGCTCGATTCTAATAATTGCCGGAGTCGTATTGTGTTAAATGAAACTACCTTATGAGTCAGACAAATGGACAAAAATAAAATTTATTTTGAATATAGAAAAATATAAATCTTTTATATCGTAAAATTTAATTATCCGATATACTTTGATGAAATATTTTCTTTATGTGTAACGAGGGACCTTTTGCAGGTACTGACATCCATTCTTATGTATTCTAATCAACATAAATACTAATACAAATTCATTTTCTTGTATAATGTAATTTTAAAATACCTTCCATAAATTATTAATTGGTTTTATGTCAAGTAAACTATACCCACGTACACGAAGTATCAATGGTTGGGAAAATTCGGACATAGTATCCATCAAAAACCTTGAAGTATTTTTTTGCGTTAACGACTAAACGGACATAAATAAATAAAAGGCAAATGTATATTCTTGGGCTTTACGATAATATACAGAAACAAATAAAGCAACAGAGAAGAGATTTCTTTATAACTGAGTCGAGTATGAGTTGTGGTCATCTGGTCTGGGGGTGTGAAGAAAGAGGAACTAAACAATGAAGCCGTAGTAAGGTGGAGTTATTTATTATTCCGGGAAGTAGATTTACAGTTCCAAAGGTGGGATCTTTGTTCTGCTGCTTTCTTTGTGCCGGGTGAGTATACTGCCTGTGAAAGTGGACGATTTTAAAGTATTTATGAATGAAAACACACAAAGTGGACAGGTGAAAGACGAGGGACCTTCTCTATTTGCTTAAGGAGAGCTGAGGGTGATTGATATTCCCTGAGCTGTTAGATACAATTCATAGGGGATTATTTTATTATTTATTATAAACTACCTTTATCCATAAAAATAAATACATTTTTTCAAATAAATACATTTATGTTTAAGGAATGGCCTGGCATGTAAATTCATTTTTATGGGTTTTTTTAATATACATATCGTGCAAATAATTTTAAGCACGGTTCTTTTTATCAACATTGCAGAAACATATAGAGGTTTCAACAACAAAGTACAATTTATTTTACTTTATCTTCTATCTCCGAGAAGTAGTGATTGTGCTTTCATTTTGTTGAGATTTTTTATGACCCCGTAACAATGAAGTGATTTTCCAAGAACACGCCAGGTCTCTAGCCGAGAGGTCCGGAGCAGACTCATTCGTGGGATTGTTTACCTTCTTCTCTTGGAGTGCGGCGATAGGGGCGGCAGGTGGTGCATGTCAGGCGGCATGGGCGGCAAGGGCGGAAGAGGCGGCTGCGGAAGGTAGCCGGGGGGCGGGCCGGGGGGCGCCAGGTACCCCCCGCCCCCGCCCCCGTACGCGTACATGCCGAGGTTGTCCAGCGCGGGGTTCAGGGCGAACGCATCGGACCCCGACTCGTACGGCACGGGAGCCTCCCGGTAGGACAGGGTCGCTTCTATCTTGACCGCTTTTCGTAACGCACTAGAGCACTATCACGAGCGCACTGATCCAAACGAACTCGAGGACGAACGCATCGGATTCTGATCTACCGTCCTCGCTCGGGAGTCGACCCGACGTCCGTCGCGCCCTCCGAGCTACCCCGCTCTCACCGTCATGAACGCGAAACTTCAAATGAGATCTGCAAACGATACTTCATCGCTCGGAGCGCGACAGGGCCCGTCGGCCGAACGCCGAGACAATTAGCGCGGTGAACACTCCGGAAGAGGTATCACTCACCGCCGCCCGGTCGCCGAGCGTCGATAAGGAGCGTCAGCTGACGGCGGCCGGCCAAAGGTCCCGCTCCTCCCGGGTGATGTATCAAAATTTTTCTCTATTGAAGTTTGCCGATCGTTTTCAGCTCAAAACATAAATCACCGCGGGCGACACGTGTACTTGACGCTCTTCCACGTCCGCCGAAACGGGCACTTTCCGAGCGCGACGGGGAAACTTTGCAAGTTTTTAAACGGAGAGAAATCGCCCCCCGATCGCACTGGCAATATATTGAGCAAACGGGCGAAGGTATTTTGATATAATAAACGGTTCGATCCGAAATCACGGGAGATCGAGACGGGAAGTTCGTTCGACGCGGCCGTGGCGGTTCTCGTAGCACTGCGCGGTATCACAGTTCCTGAAGATCGCGAGAGGCCGTGAAGGCGGGCGGGACGTCCTCGCGGCGCGGCGGCGGGACGGGGACTGAGCGGCCCGCGCGAGCGACCGCGGCGGTGCTGCGGGGTGCCGACACCGCCTATTTGCACTAATGTTATCATTTGGAAAACAACTACAAAAACAATCAAAAATACGCAATACTGCAACACATCAAAGTGCGGTGAGAAATGGGAACCTAGATAAATTCAATTGCTCGACACGCTAATAGGTTTATATTCAGAAACACTTATGATCTGTTCCATTATTGAAACGAGTTTAAACGGAGGGTCGATATCAAAAAATGCGTATTAAATATTGATAAGACAGCGTGATCCATTAGACAATTGAATTAGTTCGATACCGCGTAAAGCGGTCTATTGTACAATGATAAATTGGTATTTGTTAGCGAACGGTCGGCGTTATCTTTTTGTATCGGATGCTGTAATTTGCTCCAGAATCCGGCGCTTGCACAACGAGGTTGAAACAAAAATAAAAACAAATATTGACAGTCGCAGCTGTCGGAGACGAAGCAATACGGCGATATTACTTTGTAATGCACGTGCTTCACACAAATACCATTTTATTTTAGAAAGCTCACAAGAATATTTACATTTTTTTAAAACTATTAAATATATATAAAGCCATGAATATTATAACAGAAAACTATAACTTATTCGAATAGCGTACCGATTCGAATGGTGAGAACTTAGAAGATAGATAAGAGGTAGAGAAATAATATCTTTGATTTGGAATGGTTGGGTAAAATAGTAAAAGTTGGGATAAAATTAACACACGGACTTCGTGAGTGACGAAGAACGCCGGCATCGAGAACAACGAAGATTATTGTATGAAATAATATTGTACACGGAGACCATTTGGATTTTATTATTTTTTTAGGAAGCTAAATAGATTTTTGCACTTTTACAATGAGAGTACCTTCGTCACATCCTAAAACTAATTCATATGACCGATGTCCAACGCACGCTTGTAACAATTTGTAATTAGACTTTGACAACATATTGTCTTTCGATACTTAAAAAGTTTTTTTTTTTAATATTTTTTTTTCTTCAGTAAAAACGGGACTTTTTATTTGTTGAACTGTAAATATATGTACAAAAAAAATTACATCGCCAATTTGACGTCACTATCGCTGTGAGAATTTGAAACTTTATACCCTTATTCAGATACAAAGGGTTATGCCATAAGCTGAGAGAAAACAACATATAATCTCGGATATAACAAAATGTACTATTATATTGAAAAGATTTTGCAAAGCCCGAATGGGCAAAAATACGCGGAAAATACAAGAGATACGCTATTGCGAAATGGCGGAATATTATTACAGACAGCGGACGGTGGACGGGTGGGGGGGGGGGGGGGCAGGGGGCGCCCCTCGCTTCTCTACGTAAAAATGTGTTGTAATCTCCGCCACCCCGGCCGTACGTCAAACTGTGAGGGAAAAACGACAAGCCGCGTCAACAGGAACGAACCGGCCGCCCGGGGGGGAGGGGGGGGGCTCTCCCCTCCCCTCTCTCCTGGCACCCCCTCCCCCTCCGCGCCGCTGCTCGGCCCGGCGGAGAACCGTGCTGCAATACTTATGTGGCGATTGAATTCGAGAATTTATTTTTCAAATGCACCTTAACCAAAGAAAATTGACATAAATTGAAATACAAAAAGTTTTGAAAAAAAAAAAACCCCTTCTGTTTGAAAAAACGCACAATCGATTTTAAAGACATTAAACACTTATTTATCCTCCTGTGAACGGCACAAGCAGCCCTAAAGTTCGTTGTTAAATTTAATTTATAAAACTTATAACACGGGTATTCGTTATATCTACTCATATTTCTTCCACTGTGTTAAATGTATTTTATTAATTGTTAGCTTCACAAACACACGATACTCGTACAAATATAAAAAAATAGATAAACAAGAATATGCACAACAGTAGCCTGTGTCCGTGAAAGTTGAGAATGCGAAGAGCAAGGTAATATTGTACATATTCTTTTACGTTCAAATACCCTACAAATAACTATATAAAATCATAATAATATAAAGAAATGTCGTTAACATGTCAGAACGGCTGTTTTATTTTATTTGCATTTTTATGAATGCATAAAAGCATATCTTTATCCACCATAAAGCCGTTTTACTGTTGAAGTTTTTAATAAAACCCGTACGGTTATGCGACAGATTATTACTTTTTATGATAATAAAGAATCATAACATTCAAATTCTCACATAAAAAGGAGCTGCCTATATTACGAGTACGTATTACTATCTATGTATTATCATTTTCTGACATACGCCGAGTGTGTACCCGGTATACTTTCATACTTTATCAAAATTGAAATTCAGTATTTTTAGTAAAATATCTCACTTTGAAATCCGTGAGCTCCGCGAGCTTCGGGGGTGGAGCTCAGAAGGGTGGGGACAGGGTGGGTCTTCCCCGAAATGAAATGTTATAAAAACATACGCGGGGCGCGCTCATGATCACGAGGAAATGGATACGAGGACGGAGCCGCCTTGAGTCGCGAGGAAATGAACACCCGACGGAGTCAGCGTTAAAATTATGCAAAGATGATTTGTGAAAGATCTGAGGTAGTATGCGTGTTGTTAAATGTTTTAAAGTTGATACACGTTAAGATAAGGTTTCTAGATACATGGTTTTAGTAGTTGGCAAAGATGCCGATGATAGCTCGTTACCTTTCAGACTCATTACTAACGAGCTTGCTTTGAAGGAATGAAGCTACAGCCGTATTTATTTTCATGACACCGACTGCATAAAAACTACCCGACTGTGCAAATTCGTTACTATAAAATATTACTGTATTAGTAAAGTCCGCTTTAAATAGTACCTCTACAACTTTAAAATACGGTTTACCCAGAGCTGTGAGAGCCAACGGCTACATGTGACGCTAAGCCATTATGTGCAATATCAAGTAGATTGACAGATCAAACTGACAAACTTAAATGACAGAATTCGATTTGAGTGTCCGATGACGAAACTATTTATCTCGAATATCATTGTGTAGCGAAACAAATATAATATAACGGCAGTAATAGAATAGGTTTCTTTGGTGTGGGGCATTATCGTTTCTGAGTTCTAATTCTTTCATTGTGACTCAACTGCTTGATTATTTATAAATAAATTACTGAAATGACTCGAATGTCGGAAACCGAAGTCAAATCGCACTTAGCCCCCGGCAAATTTGGAATAGATTGATGAATATAGAATACTGTTAATTCAATAATTTTTTTTTAAGTCTATATAAAAGTTAATTATGCAATGACCGGTGGCGTCGTATTTAGATTTCAGAATTCATAATTCGCGGTAGAGATAAGACGCTTTCATGCTCCAATACCGGTTAATGTTAGATACAATGTCAACTAAAAAAATTACACTATTAGATAGGCACTTGAAACGTATCAGAGTGTAGAGGCTTATCAGGGTACGTGAGGCCCCGGGCGTACGAGATCTAAGCTGCACCTCGAGTGGGGACAGGGCACACCGAGCAGAGCAAACACTTCAAATCAGTGTCACTCATTGCCCGGGACGTGGAACGCACGCCGGGTAAAAATTTTGTCATGCTGGAACTGTGCGGTGGACAGGAATTATGGGTGGACTGCACACAAGCGGTGTACATGCATTGTTAATTGTTTATAGGCATTAACTACAAGAGGTGTACTTTGCCACGTGCCTATATTCGATGACCTTGGAAATGTTTATATAAGGAATAAAAATCAACTAATTCAATCACACTTTTGAAAAAGAGATTAATTTATTTTTCAATTTTTATTGCAGTTTGGACACAATTTTAAAATGGAAAAAATATAAAATCGAAATTTAGAAAGTATTTTTCAAATTTCTTAAATACAACGTGCATATTCAGATATAAAAATTAGTAATCCATATTTCAAATTACAAATCCATGTTTTGAAACACCGCTTTCCAGTATGTTTGTTCGGCAACATATAGACATTTTTTGAGGATCTTCCCCCTCCTAACAGTTAAGCTATTTCTTTCCGCTCTTGTGTTAAGGGCTGCAATTAATTATCTTCGCTATAAATAAAATATATACGCTTCGCGACGCACGCGACGACCGGCTAGATGACAACGGTTACCGCCGTCATCAATCTTGATAAGTGAGCGCTGATCGTCTACATAAAAAAATATACGCAGAACGAAGGCAACTCGAGATATTCCGCAGACATGCTCTATCATTTTGTGAGTACTGAGCATTGAATAATTATGGAATGAGATTCACGACTGTGTTTCGGTGAGTTCGTTCCAATTCTGCGGAGTGAGTGCGTCGCGAGCGGAGTTCGAGTAATCACTGCAGCGGATTGAGTTCTGTTTTAATTGCACGGCCATTAGCCGGAAAGTAACAAATGTTCAACACGAACCCGAATAGCAAAAGGTCGCCAAATAGAAGAAACAAACCGAGAAAAGAGGGAGCCCTAAACAAACAACGTAACGACGTCCCGGTTAGTTCCTTAACTGGAATCAAGAAGGAAATTAATGTCAGCCGAAGTGAATTAGTGCCGAGCACCTCTCGGCCGGGAGTCCGCCGAGTTTAAAGCATTTATCTTGGCACACGTGGGGGCGGAGGGGAGAAAAAACCCCGCCGCTAGGGACGAGATCGCATCACGCGAGCGCCTCGTAAATATACTCCCTCAAAAGAAATGTATACACAGAAATGCCCCGCGATTTCAAAAGATAAATAAGATATAAAATCGTTGCCTCGTGATTTAGGGCCCGGCCGGGGTTAATCTGTTTTTCTTTTTGTTCGCCGTTGACGTTTTTATTACGAGCCCGTAAAGTACGGATTTTTGTTCGCTTTTGTGGCCACGGCAATTTTATGGATAAATTAAGCAATGAGCCGGCGCAGTCCCGAGACGCATATTTTACCTGCCGTTCTAAGCCCGCGATGGCTCCGCGGAGTACGCGGTTGGCGGCGAAGACGCTCGCCAAATTTGAGCATCATCAGGGCGACGCGGCGCGCACCGCGGGCTCCCGATATGGAGGCGCCGCCGAGCAGGTATGAGGTAAAGGACGGAGGATCATCACGGGGACGGGCGAATGCCACCTCTAACGGTTTTGCTCCCTTTTGGAGTGGATGCGTTATTGAAAAGATACTTTGTAGCGTGGACTGCGACGAGGGCTGGGAGAAGTTATTCGAAAGTAATTACATTGAAGTATGTCGAAAATGTTCTCATCGATGAGCGATTAACATGTAGCATCTGACCTCGGGGAATCTCATTAATCATCTCTAAGTATACATCGCAACGCAAACAAGTCAACACCTAATATAAGATTTGTACAAATAATTTCCCAAACAAAACAGCCAAGGAGCACACGAGCCGCGACTGAGCTATCTCAGGATGCGCATACTTCGTCTTCGTTGCAACACGCTTAATGTAAATTTAAGAAACAAAATTTTACAAATATACAAAATTAAAGCATGATAAGAAATAAATTATAGTAGTGGCTACAACCGAATTATTTTGACAATCATTCATAAATAAGCCAATTATCATTTTTGAGAAAGTAATTGACTTGCAATTAGATAGTAAAATTATTTTAAATGTTACCTAAAAGTCCCAGCATATCTGATCACTGAAATTTGTTTTTTTTTTTTCGAATTGTCTGAAAATTCGAGCTTGGTATTCGATTACTCAGTCATTAATAATTCGATTATTCGAGTGAGCCCGGGGGCGGGGGACGGGGGGCGGCGAGCGGCGCGGGCCCCTCGGCGCGAGATGCGCCGGCCGGGCGCTAACGAGGCAAGTTAGTTGGAGGCACGCGCCGCTAATGCCCGGGGACGCGGGGACATTAGGCATTACCTTATCGCTCCGGGGGTTTTTTGATTTTGATAATGATATATTATGATATTAATGCTCCACGAATTAACTGCCTATTTTAATAAGAGGTTTTACAGACAGTGAAAAATGTCTCATCTTTCTTGTTAAAAAAATATTTAATATGTCGTTTATACTGCATACTCCTCTTATAAGCAAAAAGTCAAATTTATGACACATGTTGGACAATCCGGAATTTTTAATATTTTTTGACGTCATTTTTGACACAATGCTACTAAATAGAAGAGTTTTTGGATATGATGATCTGGCGGTACATCGAACGATTAATCGAACGGAAAGCGGGATTCTCTCAATGGCTATGTCACCAGCGAGGAAAAACGTTATGAGCAAACTATTTCAAATTATAACCATTTTCTCGGTTTGCCTCGAGCCGGCCGCTACACTGCCGAGGCACTCGGACTTCTACGAGAAGGCTTACGTAATTGAAGATGGTAAAAAATGTAGTTTTAAGTGAACGCTTTGGAGTCTTTAATTAATTCCGTCCGAATCCAATGGCCGAGGAATCGGTCCATGCAGCCTCCGGTCCGGCTAATTTGAATAGCTTCCCAGAAGCGTGGAAGTACGCAGCTCGGGGCCGGCACAATGGGCCGGGTTCGAGGACCGGACAATACCGGCGATGGACACTTGCGACCGGCCGCTTTACGTTTCGACGTTTATTGGAATCCGAATGATTGTAGCGCAGAGGAGACCCCGCGAGCCGACGCCTGTGCCGGGCGGCGCTCGGCGGGGAAGTGGCGTCTGCGACCACCTCGTATCGTCCAAACGTCGGATTTTGTAATATTGCGATTTCATTTGCACGTACCGCGTCCTCTAGCAGCTCGACCTGACCTTTAGTTTCGTATTTCGCTGAGCACACTGATTTATCGCGTCTTTTTTTGGTCAGAACATTACAACTACAAATAAACAGCTACGAAAGATATCCAAGCGATAAAATTAACGCATCATATTTAAATGAAAGATCTCTATCTTATGAATATTTTACACAGCTGCAACACAATCCCGAAACAGAACAAGCCAGTGAAGGATAATAACAACGGGTAACCCGGCATTGCCCGTGATTAAAAAATATTGAACTACTGAATATCATTTTTTATTGTAATTTTACGCCCTATGAGTCATGGTCACTTAAAAGGGATGGACTGAGCATCACACCGGCACAACGAAAAAGTGTAATATTACAAATACTATATTGTATCAATAAGTTTTAAATATTTAAAATAATAATCACTGAGAAGTACACACTACAACCAAACAACTAAGAGGTGTTAATTTGTAGACGCAGATAAAAAAATTCAAAGATTACCTGATTGATGCGAGACGTGTAGCTGTTTAAGTTCGGCATTAGTAGTTAGGTGCAATTGTAATAATAATTAGAGCCGCGGGCGCTCATACTGACTGTGTGCAACATTTAATAAGCAACAGTTAATGAGCGAGACAATGCATTTTGAACAGGCGCACAACGGTAAGACATGTCGGATATGATAACTGTTCACAAGTGCGCGGCTGGTATCGGACATCGGCCGTTGGGCCCCCGCACTGGGTCACGGCCGTGCCGCCAACTATCAGGCCAGAAATCCTGCAGCTGCCCCGAAGGTTCAGTGGTTGGAGCAGTTGCTATTTTATCATTATCCTATGGGTAGGAGATATCTAAACTCAGATAAATTGAGAGCGAGGAGTCTATAACGAAGCTGCAAGGGATGAGGTAGATAAGCAAGCAGTATAAGACAATTTTGGGTGTATTCAACCTGACACGTCTCCGGCATTTGCTTCATCGTACACAGGAAAACCACAGAAAACGGGTTTTTCGTGAAGAGTTTTAGATCTAGATTAGAACACGGGACCCCACGACCCAACACACTACTAACAGTAATAATTGACATAGCGCATTATTTTACAAATATACACGACACCCAATATTTGCCCGTAAAATAAAAAAAACGTATAAATTAAATATCGAAGTTGAAAATAGACTATACTAATATTGTCAAAATTATTTTCGGTAATATTATACTTTGACGAGCATTATCAATCAATAAAAGTTTTAAAAAAATAAGATAAAAACATAATTATTGACTACATTTGTGTTTTGGAGACCACACGTTTTAAAATGCGCACCACTTCTGATAATTTTTTTTTTTTAAAGATTCTTTGATTTAATTTTAGTTTTGAGTAACACTGTTACTATATACATAATACAAATACGTTTACCATTGTGAGCACACATTATATCCGAACACTAACAAATCTATCATCAAAATCTGCCTGTCTACTTGATCTGTCAGGCATCTACCAGTTAACTGTTTGGAAATAATAAAAAAAAATCTGTAACTCGAGGCGTTCTGTTGTGTTGCGGCTTTATAGTATTCATGCACGGGTACTTGATGGACCAAACGGGCAGAACTGTCAATTTACTGTTCAATAGGTATTTCGAGCTATTCATATACTGCTCCAGCAATTTTATTTTACGGATGAGCGCAAAGGTATATACTTATTTAGTTATACAGAGTAACATCACTAAGGGATTTGAATGTAAATACAAGCTGAATTCAAGGCCGCAACGAAACGATCCGGCGTTACGAAGAACTTTAATGAATCAAGTTTATTTTAAAAGCTATGATATCAGTAAGTGAAAGGCTCGTACTATGAATAAGATTTATGACTTGTAAATTTTTCAAATCAAACACTGCAAATAATCGATTTAATAATTATTAAATAATTATGATCGGTAATAGGCGAAGGTCAAGGAGACGCCTTCCCTCGGTCTCCGAAAGTGGTGGTTTCACATCCTTCTTCTGAACATCGCTCCGTTTCGGCCGGCTCGCATGATGTGCCAATTTGAAAAATAAACAATCAGAGGCGGAGTAAAAACTTTGCAACAAAACGTAGTAAAATAATCATATTTATTGTAATAAATACAATACAAACACGGTGGGAATAATGTACAATGGAATCATAATTATCTGTTACGCCGTCAATCAATTTCTTGCCTTATTACAGCATTTAATAGAAATTAATAAGCTAAAGTAATGAATTCGTAGGCCTCTCACCTCAATAGCGTGGTTATTTTCTCGATGCGATTATACACAGAATAAGACGTACAAAAAAGACAAGGTAAGAAATCACAATTATTCATTAGTTTACATGAAGACATTAATCATAAATACACGCACTCCGCACTCACAACACGCCTTATTTAATATTAAGTGTACATATTTTTTTTTCCATTTCAATGCTGTTATTATCATTTCAACCATATTATCACATTTTGATAATGATTTTGTTTAAAATTGAGATATTTGTTTCTATGAATTTCATCTCGGTTTTTTGTGGTCATTGATTGATACACAAGAAATAAAATACTGAAACATCGTTAAGTTTATTTTCACAAATTCATGAAATTCACAATATTAATAACTACATATAAAATAATGTAGTCAACTAGTAACAGAGTTTTTATTCCCTTACACTTTAGTAAAAATATTGGTTATAGACTGCATGCAGTGGGAATAAAAGCTCACACCGAGCTTTCACACACGAGTTGAAATAGTTCCTCTGCAGATGAAGACATGAAGTAAAGATACAAAAGCAACACTGAGATTTCTCGGATTGAGGATTTCCTCTTGCAGCTGAACGCGATTGAGCGAAGCTAAAAAAGGAGATTCCCTCGCTTGAGGTATTAAAATTAATAAGCCCACATTAGTTCCGGCAAACGGTATAAAGAGACACGAATAGTGCGGACATCATTCATAGCGGGCGACAAAGTCGATAGCGTCCATTCACGTCGTCGGGATGAAAGAGACCCGGCCGGACAAAAGTCTCATAAAAAATGTACACCTACACCTTCCCGCCAGAGCCACGCATCTGTGGGGGACTAAAACTTTAATCAAAACTATTTTCATGCCAATCGAAGACGACAAAAACACTGCTCCGTAACCATACAGTAAAATACAAAGTAGGCAACGAAATAGACGCAGTGAAATCTGTTTATTATGTAATAATGAATTATAGAAATTATGTTGGTATTTATAAATTTAATCTAAATATCAGGTCTAGATATCAGACTGTATATGTGCATATGTCATTTTTCGGTGCAGTTTATATTATAAGGTAAATAATTATTTCTTGCCAATGTAATTTTTTGCTAGTTACGGCGCTTCAGCGGGAGGCGGCGGCCACTCGGCGCGGCAGCCTCTGGGGAAGCGGCTGATTCATGGCTCCTCGCGGGATGAATTGGTTCTTTGAAGGTGGCATCAATCAACAGTGGAAAGAGGCGATGAAAGGAAGACAAGATTATGATGTAATGCAACTTCTTTATGAGAGGCTACTCTTGCTGCTCATTCTTTCGTGGGAAATAAAGAATAAGTTTTGAATGCGGTTATGCTAACTTTATTACTTTAAAATTGTTACCTGAATCCATAGTTTTATTTTACAACAGATTCAATGTAAAACTGGATAAGCTGGATTATAAAAAAAATATGGACAAATTATAAGTTCCGTGCAGTCCATGCAAGTCCTAAATTATCTCTAACAATTTTATGTTTTTTTTTTTATTATTTGGAGTCGAAAAGTCAGACGGGTGTTTTTTTACGTTTTAATAAACTTTCGCCAAAAATAAATTATGTGCGTATTGAGCTTATTTCACATTTGATAGACTTAGTATTTTACTTATAATTACGCATAAGTCAAATTGCATATATGCAATTTAAGTAGTTAATATTAAAGTGTACACATTCATATATTTAAACAAGGCCAATAATTCTGGCGAGGGCGTTCAACTTCGGTGAGGATCTTGAGGCCGAGCGTCCAGCGGGCACGGCGGCCAGAGCTGACGGAGCAGCGGATACCTGCAGCGGACAGCGTCACGGCGAAATCGATTGCCGTCCCCACCAGCAGCAATACCTGTTCCCACATTAAAGACCCGGTGTGGATAATTCCCCAAGAATCGAAAAATCCAGAGACGATTCGAGATGCCGTCAGCGAGATCGGATAGTGTGTCAAGCTGCACGGAATACAAGTCGGTCGTATGAATGATGCTCGAAGCCTGGGGAATGTAGCGAACGCAGCTAATGGACTGTGTCTCAAAGTAAGTAGGATTTCAGACAGAGCGCTTGCGTTCTCATCCCTTAGAGTTTAATTAAAAGTTACAATTAAAATATTGCTTGTTTAATATTACAATTCAGTGTATACCTTGATTTGATCATGTAAAAGTAACCTATAAAATTCATTTACGCTCATAATCAGAGAGGCTGGTGAAATTAAATGCGTCATCCAGGTTGCACAAAATATTATTTCTTTGAGTTAATTATTTATGAATCCATTAACAAAATGATATCATTAACAATTCTTCGAATCGATATTATTAGTTAGATCTATATTGCAGATCACTTATTAGAGACAAAATGTTCTATTAAATCCGTGTGACGTATCAACAACTTTTATTAACGTATTAATAACTTATTTTTATTGATAATTGTTCAATTACATCGGATTTTCATAGTTCATTAACTCATGCTCTAGGTACACATTCTGGCGTCTTATTTAATAATGTTTCACGAGCAAAATACACTGTTGCTGCATCAGAAATATTACTGACATAAACAATATCCAACTTTTGCTTCTTTCGAATAGCTTTAAGGTTCTGATCGTGGCACCATCTAATTTTTCAATAAAATACATTTGTATCTTGTAATGCGCATCAAAATAAAAGCTGATAATAATAAAGGACGATGCCCAAAAAAAAATTTATTTGACTCGTTAAAAATTTGTATGTAATTCAATTTAGATATTATATTAATTTTATATAATTAAGCATTTCTAATAATTGCGCGATTTATTTTCATATTTATTTATGAATGTCGAGTTATTACTAAAAATATTACAAACAACCGGGATTTTTATATCAAATGATTCTTAAAAATATACTTATCATTACAAATTATGCTTTAAATAAAAGTAAATGGAAAGTTCGCTAAATCTTCGGTGCTTTCTGCAAGATAATGATCTGGAATCTAGCACGTCCCCTAGAGCGAGCGTGGGATGAGCGCCCGCCTAGGTAGCGGTGAGATTGAATAAATTAAACAGAACAAATTTAACCTAAGCATGAAAGTCCCCGCGAGAGAGATAACATTAAGCGGCTTTCCTCTCTTAAGAAAGTATTACGAAGGAGATAAAGGTCGGGCCGAGTTCCGAGAAAACTACAAAAGCTTCATAATAATGACTCTATACGGCGGAGCAAGCGACGTAAATCTTTAATACTTTACAAAGTACCGGGACGGGGAGCGCCGAGCCCGCAGGGCGCCGGCCCACACTTATCTCGGGGATTTTTTTGTTTAACAGTTTACATAATAAGCGGAGATCTTTTGTGTATACTAATATTACCTAATTAATACCGAGCCGTGGGAACCCTTCGAAAACCCAAGCTTCTCTTTCAAATCTGGGTATATATTTTTATATTTTATTTAAAGATCTGGACCAAAATCATATCCTTGAAAGCTTAGTTGTTGAAAATACTAACAACCCAAGACATTATATCCGACCGCTCAAAAATTTATAGATTATTAATATCTGTTAGTACTGGTTTTATAGCGGGGCGACTCTGCGTACTTCAGTGCTGTAGTCTGTCGCGGATTAGCTCTCAATGTGCAGTCGACAAAGCTGCTAACACACAGCAAGTGCAGCGTCCTTATGATGAAAATATAATTCTTGTTCTTTTGTTTTTATTGGCTTTCTTTTAAGTTGCATGTACACGGCCCTTCATTTTCACGGCTACGTTTTACCAATGACAACTTTGGCTCAGACACTTTCACACCCAGACACAAACAAATATGTTGATATTGTCTCGCTTTCATGTTAATAACACACCCAAAGAGTTGGCGAGGTGTGCTCAATTTCACAGACCGCGATCACAAATTATGCTAATTCCTAGAAGGCGGGCAGGGCTTCATCTGAGAAAGTTTCCTTCGACCTGTGAATGTTGCACTAAACGTATTCTCGATGCGTCGCCATTTTTTTGTGAATGAGTGTATTTTTTAACTGATGACTGTTACATTAATGCAAATCATTTCTGTATAGCATAAAACCTCGTAAACGTCGAGCATTGTGCGCTGACGTTAAATTATTATTTTAGATACAGTAAGCAAATATATTATTCTTGAACTGCTAACAGACAAATCTTATTTAAAATAAAAATATGAATTGGTAATATCTTTATTGGTGATATTAGTAAACAAATTATTTCTTACAAGTTATAAATAAAAATACAAAGTCAATAAAGTTTTATTACGAGCGCTCTTAAAGATTAAATTAGTCGTCTTTTTGCGTTCACTTCTAAGGTATAGATGTAACACTGGAAAATCTAAACGCAGCCCATAAGGAAGAGGGGCGCATACGGTGGCAAACAAGAATCACAGCGACGCGAGGGCGCGTATGAGTATTACTATAAGAAAACATTAACATCTCAAACGGCGGCTGGGTAGGGCGGGCCGTGTTTTAGGCGGGGGGCTTAATCTGATTTGGCATTCACGGCAGGCGCCACACACTGGCGGCTCACCTGCGGAGGGCGGCGCCGCGGCTCCGGTTAGCGCTGACTGATGTGCGAACATTTGGGTAAAACATCACGAGCCCTGCCGCTTTATGATCTATGACGTTATTTTGCAAATATATTATCACAATCCCCAAAGCCCCGGCTCTCGGTGGCGAGACGAGAGCGCCGGCGCGAGGGAGCTCCGCGCAGGATTGCCAGGAAATGCTGAATGTGACCTTTGACGGCAAAACCAAATAATAGAATAAGGAAAGCGGCACAACGTTACAGCGAACCAAATTACAACTGGTGAACCATCCAAGACCCACGGCATAGCTGATACTGTTGAAGACTTCCACGAGCGCTCAATGCTTTTAGATTCGAAAATCTCCTCGCCCTACAAACCGAGGATGTGGCATGTTTCCCTATAATCGAATTCGCCAGGTCTCTTTTGTTAAGTTATTTTGCCGACAAAATCAAAAGAGATTTTGACTTCAAAATATACAAGTTTGTAGATAAATATTTAATATTCAATGGATACTGTTACACCCCCGAGGCAAGATATATCAACAAATCAAATTTAGTTTTCTCGCAAATAAAACGAATAATTATATAAAAACAGAATGGACAGTGAAAAAATATAAATTACTCGCGCGTTGTGATTCTTATAAAAATGTCTTTTCATTGGATTTTAGAAACAAATTGTCTCAACCGAGAATTTTTAAATGAGAATTTAACTTAATTTTAATATAGACCAATTATCTCTGAGAATAGATTCTTCATGTAGGGCCAGCTATTAATACAAACAATGATGATAATAAACATTTTCAAACTATCTCAAAAATGTCAAAATATCTCCGAATAAATCTTACCACTGCTCTTTCTTGTGTATTGCGAATTTTAATTGATCAGGTAACGAACGAGAGGGCGAGGGATATCGGCGAGAATGCGTGGCTTCTGTGCAAGATGTCCATGCGTCTATTTATTTCTATTTAGCGAGCCAGAGCTCGCGGGCCGCCCGCCACGCCAGGGCGGACGACATCCATAGGGGCATTAAAAAGCAATCCCACAAAGCCGGCGGGCGAGTCGACACTCGGCGGGAACAATGATCCGGGGATTTGTCGCCGATCTGCCGTCATTACCGAACTTCCGCGCAAATCCCCATAAATATTCAGCGGGGTGCGTGCGGGGGGGGCATCCGAATTAATGCACAAAAATCAACAATTTACAAGCTCGTACACTACATAGTCATGAGTGAGAACTTATTCGCAATTGTTTCTAATCTCAACATAATGTGTTTACTCAGTTAGTTGTATAAAAATACGTAGGATTCTTCCAATAACCAAATAAAAATAAACTATAGGTTTAAACATGGTGAGACACTAAACTAATAGATTAAATGTGTCAGTTTCTAACAGATGACTGAATTTGCTTGGTAAAAAAAACCCTTTCAAAATAACCGTAAAATGAGAAGATAGTACATCAGCTGTGTGAAGCAATGCGTTTTAAAACTGTGCATACTGTGTTTTAATCTGTTAAATTGGGAATAGTACGTTTATGCCTTTAATTATTGAATAATAAAATTAGTTTAAGTGCAAGTAGCACTTATATGAAACATTAAGTGAATGAGTGAAACATGCGAGTACATGAAAACATGTGCAAAAACACAAACAATATAAATTTCATGATCGTGTATATATAATAAAGCGTAAAATCAAAGAACGCATTCAAATAACGATCAATAAGCATATAAAAACGAATATAAACTCTTTTATTGTTGATGCAATGGTGATAAAGGTTAATATTATAGTTTCATTTTTTCTTATTAAATTTTTAAATACCGATGATTATAAATGAATATTTTAAAAAACCTGCACTTTTCGCCGACATAGATTTGTTGGATAACAATATATTTTTAGATAATCGATTAACTGATAAAACAACGAAAAAAAACTCCTCAAAAAGAGAAAACACGGTGGGAATACTTAAATATAACAGGAAATCGGAAACTTGATGACTGACGTGTTGAAATAAAAAATTACAATGTTTTCCCAGTAGATTACCACAGTTTGACTGCACATTTAAAATGTCAACCTGAGGTTGAAGTAATAGAAAAGGAAGACATCGCCCTCATAAAGCTCTCCGGTTTATTGGAATCGAGTGATTCAAAAACACGGGAACCGTGATGGATGTGCGACGTAATTCAGACGGAGCTCAAACAGCAAGGTGCGCGCTCCGAGTTGCCGGCATAATTTAAAATAACCGGGGATTTCGGAGAATCGGAGACTAAGTCAGACGAATGTCCCGTGATCCCCGCGTCACGCGGGCCATCTAGGCAGGCATTTATTTTTACACTGTGCGCTTCTTGGGACTTCACACAAGAGCAATTATCTCGCGTAGCAGTGCCAATTTGGAATACGCACTCATTTATTGTTACACTCACAGCGCTGCATTCTATTGAGTCCAACGACTCTGCGAGGGTGATATTAAACGGATTAGCCTATTCACCTTTATCGTTGGATTATGTAGAAAAGTAGTTCTGACTATTCATATACACTGGTTTTTGAACGTTGACACCACCAATATTTCATAAGATAAAAATTATTTAAACGTTTAATGCCTGCTGCTATTGAAACACAACGCAACAGTATATGCAACGAAAGTTTTAAAATATAGTCAAAATTACGCTAGCATGACAAAGAATAATTGTTCAATACATTTTTTTAACCACTGGCATTGTTACCTATTTCTGATCTTGAATAATGATAGCAAGATCTAATTGAACTGATCCAAAGAAAATCCCTAGAATATCAGTACTTTTATGATGACGGTGCGCATCTGAAGGTCGAGCGAGCATCATAACGATTTCCATACTTGCTCCGATCGTTGGCCAACATAGACCGTCATGACGTTTAACTTTTCAGTCACAATTAGTTACAAAAATTTAAGTTAACTGCGGACTATTAGCAGACTTCAGGATGGGTATGACGTCCACTGAGCTCCGTCTGTCATTCCGCTCGCGGTGGACGGTAATCCGAACGACGTGACGTACGGTAACACGACATTCAATAAGATTGTCACAATGGTTGTGAGAATCCAGAAGTATGAACACAGTGACGAAGAAAATAAATATCACCGAAGAGATTGACAAACCAGAATAATAAGCGGTTAACTTTTGTAAAGCAGGCTCGCTAATAAATTTGGCAAGGCGGCACTGATAGTATCTGTGAACTGCTATGCGGTTCGACCTCTAGCTCGAGCGCGATTCACTATCCAGGAGGCTCCATTCGATAAAGAATAAAAAATAGTTTTTAATTTATCTAGAGGTTGGAGACTGCATTAAGCTTCTGCTGCCGAAATAGCTCCTAACTGTCTGGATAATTATATTTCGCATACATGACAAATCACGCCAAGTTATTAACTCTTGTAAGCGACATTCTCTTTATATAATATTTAACTTGTGATAATAGTTATCCGACACTTTTTCAACTGAAATAGAAGATATCAACTGTGACTAAATGAAAAATAAAATAAAATCTGTCGCAATATTGTTGCAATAAAAACTTCATGCATAATCTATAACGCCCTCGAATTATTTTTTCACATTTTTTTTATCGTATTAGAACATCATTACAATTATTTTTGTGAGAGATAAGTAATCTGTATGTAATTTTAGCTGAAATTGCATAGCTCCAAAAGGTAATAAGAAATTAATATCTTAAAACTATTTAAAAACTTTACACAATTAATAGTGCTAATGATGCAGTCGGAGACGAGGGTGCGGGGGGCGGAGGGGGACGTCCATACACAGCGTGTGACTCGTTAATCAGGGGGTGGGGTTGTTTGGCACACACTCCCGACGCCGAGGAGCCGGAGCTGCCTCCTGATGAAGCCTGTCTCGCGGGGCCGTGTTGACCTTCGCGGAGGAGGCGTCGCCCCGCGAATACCAAGTGCCAGGTAACGCAATTAACGCGCCCCCGCCCCCCGCGTGTGGGGAAAAATGGAAATGCCGAGAGAATCAGCGCCGGCTCGTTACCGGGTGACATCTTTTGATTCCAACGCTAGAGGTTAAAGTCGAGATTGATTAATTTTAACGGGGACAGAAATAGTTTCATGACTGTCGGGAACTCCGCGCGTCTGCCTCACACGCCGAATAGCAAGTACATTATCTGCATAATTTAAGTCGAAAAGATCAACAGAATTGTATAAATAAATGCTTAACGGCTTAAGTCGGAGTAGTGACTGATAAAGTCAAAATTTGATACTAATTTAATAAATAACTATTTCGTATTAATATATCATTCATTTGCCCAGTGATACATTTACTAGCCATGTCAGTTGCATTATTTTACAATGAACTCTCTGAAACTCTTGAATCGGTTTTACTATATATGTATGTATATATATAATTATTTAAATTATTGTGATGGAAATAACTGGCAACAATATAAATGTTATGAATACAAGACCTATGTTATCCACGAAAGTAGTGATATTAGCGTTTAAGTGGTGACAAAACTTTGGGTTTTGATGCGATAAATCCAAAGCAACAAGATACAGTGGCATGAATTATTCAAAAAAGCAATTAATACTCTGGCGATTTTTATTCTCGGAAACAGCGAGCGCTCAATTGTATACGTATAACATTTAGATTTTTCTTCCACTGTGTAATGCTGCCGAGAACTGAAAAAAAAAAAAAAAAAAAAAAAAAAAAACCCGAGCTAGTAAAATGCGCTGTAGACAGAAGTATCGTGCGCCCGGCGACGTCCTCGGCTGGCAGGTATTCCGGCCGAAGCGACGATTCTTCCCTCGGCGCGAGGGGGAAAAAATGTATACAGCGAGGCGGCCGGGGCGCCGCGATATAAACGTGAAAAGTATCGACCGGCGACATTTAATTTTCCCGGGAACCCGCGAGGCTGAAGATCGCCTCCTCGAGTTGCGGTGCTCTGAACAAGTGATATAAAAATACTCGCGCATTTTTTCTTACATACTAATTTATATTTACATATATTGAATGCACTATAAAAAGCTTGTTAAATAACAAAAGTATAAGATATTCATTAATATTGATAATTACTCATACCGATGAAAGTTTTGGTCGGTATTTGGATAAGCTATTATAACCTTTTAAAATTTGTGGGTCACGGTAATACCTAGAGACTGATCGTTTGAAACCTGATATACTCTAGGAAAGTCAGTTGGCTTATTTATGTTAGCACCCCATAACCTCCAATGTTACAAGTTTTCGTCACAAAAATGTATGCGACCTCGTATTTGATATAAATATATTTATTAAATTTTAAGGACCCGAGCATTATTCATCATCATGTCCCCAAACTGACAATTTATGTAAGTCACTAACATTAATTTGGGTTAGTACGGTGGACATCGAGGTACGAATGTGGCAGATTTTATTACCCACGCTGTTCCCGAGTGGCTAGCTCGACAGCAGCGGGTGGTGGTAGACCAAGAATCGAAGCGGGTAATTAATGGAAGGAGACTTCACCCTTGCCCCTCTGAGGGGGGAACGCTCCCCTGTACCGTCGCGTTATCACTGCCGGATGAGACGAGAGGAAATATAATACGCCGTGGATTACAATAATAACACACGCATATTAATACCCAGCACGACAGCAGTCCAAAGGTGCGTCAGATTTAGGCGAGCATGTGCGAACGCAATATACTTATTTTGAGATTCGTTTTTTAATTTCGTGCGCAATTCAATCCAATCACACTTACATGCTACGTCTGCCTGACTTTCACCTTGCAAATGTTTCATATTTGAAACAAACTGTACAAACGTTGCCTCCATGAACTATACTATCCTGCATTGAAACAATACATTGTAAAATTGTATTGCTATAAACTCCGTCCGTTGTAGCGAATCGTTTCAAAACCGTTAGTTTTATTCCTTTTTACGTTTTGAAAACAAACTCTACCGCATTCAAGGAGTGAACTAGAACGAGCGCACCTCTACGAGAAATGCGTACTGTCGCAACTGAACGGAAGAGAAGGCAACCGAGATGAATATTCGTGAAACGGCGCTTACGGCCATTTTCCTCATCAATAAGGAAAATGGCAAAAAATTCTTCACCAAAAAATGACTATGGGATTTGGGATCGAAATGACATTATAAAAACTAGATAAACAAATAAAAATATCACATATCATTATATGATCTACATTATATCTAATAATCATACACAATATCATTATATCATTATATCATCATTATATGATACTCGACGTTAAAACTGCCGTTCAGAGATCCATTTTTTTCGAAATAAAAACCTACAAAATAAAATATATGGAAATCACTGAATACAGAAAGATCATCACAAATAAATCACTCCAAAAAGGCAATACGAAGGTGAGTATTCACCGTACACATAAGCTGTGTGAATATTCCCAAGCCCGAGAACTGCATACCGAGATTCGTATCTCTGCACCTAAAAGCGTAGGTCCATAGATGGGTTGCTCGCGGCACGGGTGGGTGCCAGACCGACACCAGCATCCACCACCGCATAAGGAATGTCGAATCTGATACCAAACATAATATGTCATCGTCGTATATATTTTTCAATTAGTTTGCACATACTGACAATGCATTAAATCAGCTGCTACTGCATTTTCCGGATATTTTAAAAGTGATTTATGACATTTCTTAAACATATCGATAACCCGAAAACGAATAAAAATCAACGTCAAATATCAAATAAACCTTATTATGTAAAAAATATACAATTTTCAATGATTTAAGCACTTGTAAGTTAAACGTAAGGTTTTAAGCAACTCGACGTACAAACATATTTTCTTAGTAAAAAAAAACAAACATCGATATACGTTGCACAGATTTTAAAAAGACTAATAACTTGTGATTATTTTTTGATAGTAAGTTATTTTTTGAACAATAATATAACCTTGAAAATTTAAAAAATCTGAGTGGACAATACCTGTTAAAACTTTAACTAGAAATCTGTTACTCGTATGAGACATACTGTATCAGACTGAGCATCGTTTGGTTGACATATTCACTTTTAGAATAAAATGAAACTTTGTTCGTTTCTTTTTTACGAGATACCTATTTTATGAAAATTCGACTAAGGGCCGGGGTCCTAAATGATAAAACCAGACCAGAGTGGGGCGGGAGCTAATGCGGAGGCCTTGTATTGGATAAATAGTCGATCATTTTTCTGCGAGGCAAGACAGCATGATAACAAAATCAAATGACGACCAGATAACCGGTAACTTTATATTTACATAAAGCTTAGAACAAAGAAACGCTAAATGAGAGTTATTATGAAAACAAGATGTACTCTCGTAGCGAAGCACCGTACGACCTTATATTACGACTAAAAACACAAAACAACAGCCGTGGAAAACCACAAGCGATGATGGTGAAGAACCAACAAGATGAATAAAAATGTAATGTACATTTTAAAGTTCTCAAATATCGGGATATGTGACGCAGGTGTAAAACAGGTAATTATGACCATTACGGGAGAGGTGGTGAAATCTAACATATCGTAAGAAGCCTCAAACAAGACAGTCGCCGTCGGCCCTTGACTTCCGTCCGGGGCGGAAACAAAGGCTAATTACGCGGCCGCATGGGGGGCGGGGGCGGGGCGGGGCGGGGCGGGGCGGGGCGGGGGCGGAGCGGGGCGGCTGAGGGCCCTCGGGGGCGGCGGGCGAGCGCCTTTTGTGGCCTAAGACAATGCCGGGCACCCCAGGAGCGCAGTGACGCCTGCCAGAGCTTCAGCCGACTTATTTTCATAATTTCGATATCGACAAACAAACATACTGGATTGAAAAGTTTTGAATTACAATACGCTCGCGGCTTATCCCAAAGCCTCTCTGTACAAAAATGAGACACTCCATTTTTATCGTTTTGGCTGTAACCTGTATGTGAATTGTGATATTAAGTATTTATTTTTAATATCAACCGGTACAATGCAGGTGATAAAGTAAGTCAGTATTTGCTAAGGAATGTACATTACATATTTTTAAGGAATAAACGAGGGACATAGAGCCATCTGTAATATTCTCGGTGCACTAGAACAGGCCTCAGTCAATAGGTAGAACAGGTTTCGTCAATGTGACTTTTCAATGTATTACATATATTTTAACTGAACTATACTAAAACAATGTTGTTTATTGATTGCTCAATTTATATGTAAAAATTAACATTTCAAATTTCTTATGACTATAACTTGGATTTGATATTCCCTGGGTAACAAAATATTGTGAGATTCTGGTTTTTTTTTCCACCATTAATCTCAGAATATTAACTCTATCTATTATAATCACTTATGCTGTTCTTATAAAGTAGGAATATTGTTATAAATTCAGGGTTGTACTTTAATGACTCAATACAGTATTAGTAATTAAAATACTACTGGTACAAAACATCAGTCGACAATAAACGAGTAATTTATTAATTAAAAACACAACACTATATTCACTCGAATTAAACAAATCATAGCTTGAAAGGTATTGATAAAGTGTGTACTAAATAATATATTGCACAAAAACATTCATCATATGGAGTTCGTATATTATTGATATGCAATTTAAATAATATAACATAAAGATGTCACTCACCCTATGCTGCCAGCGCGACGTTTATGGATGACCTTAGCTGGGTCTATCCCTAAAATAAATAATAATGTTTAGAAAATGTATAAACATACTGACACTTTCAATGTATCTTACGACATTACAATCGAAATACTACTTCACGCATTCAATAATAAAAAAAACTAGTTCTATTAACCCAATATTACTAGCAATAAACAATAATACAGCAGTGTTATGTTAACAAACCAGTCATTCGAGTGATATTCAATAGATTTATTCAACTGTGTAAGAATAATAACTCGGTGTCAACATCAAAATCTAAATTTGACAAACGCCAAGGACGTGAGTAAACTTCAACAAACCTGGGTAAGAATGAGTTACTGCAGACATCTGACAGGAAACAGGTCCGATCGCATTGAAAGCCGATTTTAAAGATACCAAACAACACAAAATAACCAAATTCACTTTCTAGACAACTACAGTGACATGACGAGCGAGGCTAGCTCTGTTTACAACACCATCATCGCCATTTTGAATATCTCGGGAACTTCAAGCTGGTGAAAGTGCGCGACGCTGGCCGCGTGGGGGATTGCAGATTTCATTTTTATAATGAATTATAAAAAACTAATTTCAAAAAAACTATTTATTAAACATTTTATTAAGCATCTATAAAAAATCACAATATTTTTTTACAATTAATGGCTTGCAATTTTTAGCATTGGGCTTTTACCATGTTTGTATCGGTTATAACTTTTAGGAAGCTCATTACTTTATTTAAAAAAAAAAAAATTTCGTTTAGCGCTGTTGGTTGTCATTTTTTTGTTGAAAAGAAAATCATTGTTCTTTTAGTTTTTTAATTAAAATAAAGATGATATTAATTAAATCCTCCTAACTAATAATGAATAGCTAAATCAGTTGATGATCAGCTGTCAAGTGAAATCACAAAGAACTTAATGTATATATAAAACACTATAAAATATTCCATCATTTTAATAAACATTTCACATTGTTACATACACTTGACATACTTTATTAACATAATATGGTAGGTCCACTTTGATCATATCTTTATAGGTAACTAACTTTTTCAACAACCTGGATTCATTGCTTTTGATTCAAAGCAGTATGAATTTTTCTTTGACCGATAATTGTCACAGACTTTATGTGTAGTGGGTTTACAAAATCTGGAATTATTACTTACTGGCAACCAATTTATGATTTTTTTTACATTGAATAAAAAGTGGTTTGAAATAAATCACATTTATTTTTAAAATCTTATTCATATTACAACATCAGAGCTTTAACTTTTTCACAGTTAAAGAATTTTTAGAGGTCTTCTTAGAAGTTTTTAACTTCGACTTGATTGAACTGCTTACTTCTTCTTGTAGTTGGGTAAAGAATGCTGATGATGATTTAAGAGATTTTCCATCCCCATGAGTTTGCATCTAAAAAAATATTCAAAATGTGTTTAAAATGGATCATTATTTATATAAAGTAATTTAAATAAAATATACATGAAAAATATACCTTTTCAACGTTACGGTCCTTAGTAACCTTATCGAGAAGTTTAGCAGCCTTCTCTTTGCTGTACTTATTGCCCAAACCAGGGCGAATTTTATCAAGTGCCTTATTCTTCTTCTCCCTTTCCTTTTCTTTTTCACGTTGGCGTATCTTTTTCTGTCTTCGTTCTCTTTTCTTGTCGGTATCTGATCGTTCAGTTTTTCCAATAATGTCACCCTTTGATTTAGCTGCAAAGAATAGGATAGAAGATTAGTCAGGAATTATGAACTAAGGCAAATATATATATATATATATATAGTACATATAGTAAATAAAAATAGTTATACCTTTAATTTCTTCAGGAGCCAATAATGTGGCATCACTCATGGCTACAGGAGCAACTTCTTCCATACTAATTGCAGGCATGTTACTCACTATCTTCACTTCAGGAATAGCAACCTTTGGAGTATAATGGAAGTTTCCAAGAGCATCAAGTTTAGAAAATAATGCTGTCATTAATCCTCGTATTTCTTTATGTTCCTTAGGTTCTTCCTCAGGTTTATCATCAGCGTCAGGATCGAGGGCTTCACGTTGTTTAATATATTCTTGCTCATACACTTGAGCTAGTGAAAGTTTACTCTTTTCCTGATCAAGGACTAATTGCTTTTTAAATTCATGTATTTCTTGAACAGGTTTGATTTTTCGCTCGACATCATCCCAAGCCTTATCCTTGATCCTTTGAATAATAATATCTTGTAATTTAAATGTTGTTTCTTCAGTTATAATCGGGGCTGGCCTGCTTGTCATATCAAAATCTAATATTTCTTCCAACAGAGAATTTTGCGGCCTAGTAGATGCAGTGACCTCTCCTTTCATAGGCCAAGATTTCTCTTCAATTAGATTGTTTTCCAAGTGGTTGATCTTTTTACCTAGCCTTTGTTGTCGCAGTTGAAATTCAGACAATTCTTCAGGTTTTCCAGATAAATCGACCTTTTCATTGTCAGCGGAACTTTCATCATCAGAAGATGGTTGTGACATATTGAATCTGTAAATGAAAATGTTGCTTGTTTTAAACTGTTGGCAAAGCATTTTAATTGATGAGACTAAAAACAATTGAATAAAAAAATAGCTGCATTACCTGACTTTTTTACTTTGATTTTTATTTTCCCCTGAAGAATCATTATCAGTGTCATCTTGTTTATTTTCTTCTGAATCATCATGAAATCCTAAATCATCACTTTTTTCTTTTGAATCATCATTTTGTTCATCATCGCTTTGTGCATTAAAAAAGTCATCATATTTAATAGATTTGTCAGGTAAATCATTATCCTGAAATGTAAAATGTCTGTTGTAAAATGATTTACTATATAATATCGAGCTCAGTAGCTCACATCACAACCTATCATGCAGTAGATAATGAATCTAGTGCAGGCTGAAACATACTTAAGCTAATTTTTAAAAGGTCAAATTAAAGATGGCAGGGGTAGAACACCAAAGGTGCAATGAATATGAAAGCTGGTACTGTTTAAAAAAAAAAATTATAACATGTGTAAAATATACAGAGATATCATAAAATAAAATACCATATCATCAATCTCTTCATCACTGAAATCAGCAAACATGTCAATCTCTTCTTCTTCTTCATCATCATCACTACTGTCTGATTCTTTACTAGACTTCTTTTCTTTTTTCATTCGTTTCGTTTCTTCTTTATCTTGTATATTCAAAAAGTTCTCAAGCTCTTTCAATTTGAAAAATTGATCGTCAACTATTGAACCCTTTCCCGATACAGCCTTATTTTTTGATTCTAAAAAAAATTTACAACAATTCAAGATAAAAAGAGAATTTCTTCAATATTATTAATCTTGAATATAAATTCAGGATTAATAATATTAATGAAAAAAGGCACAAAAAAAGTTTGGTTTTATTTTTGGAGATGTCAACAAAGAAGACTTGTGAGTGAAAAAAAAATAAAGACATGCCGGAGAAACACATACACATTCAACTAGGAACCTTACTTACTTTTTTTAACAGACTTTTTCTTCTCAATATTTTTTTTAATAACTTCCATCTCAGGAGCATCATCACATTCAGAATGATCATTTTTTTCGGATTGTGTTTCATCATCTGACTTTCCAGTTCCAATCTGAATAGGTATATTCAAGGAATTTTTTTTCGTTACAAGTTTCGATACATTTGATAAGAAATGTGTCCACCTATCTTCATTTTGTAATTCAATCTCCTGCCAAATTTGCTCCTCATCAAAATCTCTGATGACAAGCTCAGGCAAGGCATTTGTTACTTTAAGGGTTTCTTCTTCTGTTTTTGTAAAATCGTACAATACTTTAGTTAGTTTCTTCACATCATTCGAAAAATTTTCTTGAACACTAAAATGAATTAGGCAAATACACCATTGTATTTTTATTATATTATATCTCAGGAAGGAAGTTTATTGCAAAATATAACAATGATTACAATTATACTAACCTCAAATAGTTTTCAGGTTTAGATGTCAGTGTTAAAAAACTAGAGCTAACTTCATTCAAAGTATTAGCCATTTTTAGAATTGAAATGACATTGTCACACAATACTACTTTGATAAATATACAAATAATTATAACTCTCTTTATTGCAGAATAATATTCTTTATATACATACTATACTGTCAAAACGAATAGGCCCACGTGTGCGAAAATGCGGTGCTGCCAGTTTGGATCAAATAATTAAATTAATATTATTAACTAAATTTCAGTTAAAATTTTAACCAATTTTATCTCAGCAGTTATAACCTTGTCAATAAAGTTCAATATAATAATTTATTTTTCAGTAGTTTTGTACTTTACCAGAAAAGATATTTAATACTATTATTTTATTATATAGCCATAAATATACCCTTCATAAATGCCAGCTGTCATCTGTTTCGAATTCTTACGATGTTTTTGTTTTGAATGTTCTTTCTGAAATTTCTGGTGATTAATTTGTTAAAACCATTGTTATAATTTTATAGAATAGTGCAATAAAATAGTTTGGTTATAGTATATTGTTTTATAAAAATGGAGGCCGTAACATCGATACCGGCTAAGACCGAAAATCTTGAAATTGAAGGCGATATGGAAAATGTGCTGGAAAACGATGTCTTATCAGCATTGGACACCATAGAAAAAAAAGCTTTTCGCCTCTCCACTCTTTTAAAAGAAGATCTGAAGGCAGCCGACTTGAAGTGGAGTCTCTTTGTAGCGGCTTCCGATAGTTTTCGTCACGAGACTTGCTTAAAACCATTTCCTCCCGTGTATATGACAGATAATGTTAAAGACTTTGATGCTTTGGTAACAACTATTTCTCATTCAATAAAATGATTATTATACTACATCATAATTAACCGATTTGACTTTCCATAGCATAAAACAATTTGATGATTTTTCAGTTAGCATGTTTGGGTAATATGACGATGTTAAATGGTTTTCTACAAAAATTAAAAGATCCTTCTTACGTCTCTTCTAATTCAGAACTAGTGGAACTTTTATATTATGTACTTGTCCGATTAAGGGAACCCTATTTGAAGACCGTACCTTCTGATCAAGTTAGTATTTTTACAGTGATTTTGTTTTCTTTTTTTACTTTTAATTATTTACTCTGACATAATTTTTCCGACTATTTTCAGTATGAGCATATTCTAAAAAAAGTTCCATCCGAGGGTGAAGCCTCTCGTCCCCAGCATATTTTTCAAGTGGTCAGTACTTATAGGTCTCAGTCTGAAAACAAATGGAAAAATCTGGCTAAGGATCGAAAGACTTTTTTTGCTTATCATGGGAGTCGGTTGGAAAATTTTCATTCCATTGTTCATCATGGCTTGCAACAGCATATGACAAAGGTTTTTTTTTTATTTGTACTTAGTTTTTATTTTTAGGTTATTTAGTGGAGGTACTAGTGCTACTCTTTTTTATAGGCTTACGTTTTGGTATGTCCTGTCAGGGACTGCAAATTTTGCAATCTTATCAGTACTATAGTAATAAAAAACTCTTATCTCTTAAAAAGTTACTGCATTTAGAGCTATTACTGTTTTGATGTATATTATTTAAAAGTAAACAAAATGTACTGTTTTTTCACAATTCTATAACTGTATATTGTTTTAAAACTATCATAAATAATTGTTCTTAGACCAATGTGTATGGGAGTGGGATATACTTGTCATCAGAGCTGAGCGTAAGTCTCCCGTACAGTCCTGGGGGCTCGGGCTGGGGCTGCAGTAGTCTGGGCTCACACCTCTCCTGCGTAGCTCTGTGCGAGCTTATAGATATGCCAGAAGGAATCCACTGTCAGAAGTCTCCTTTGGAAGGTATTGGATTGATAATTGTATAAAAAAACATCAATGGTCTCCAAATAATACATAAATATATTATTATAGATCTTATTGAGGAACAATCAAAATAATATTCATTAGCAATGTTGGTTACTCCATGGTAGTTTTCATTAATATCACCATAAAAAGATGTCACAGACACTTGATATTAATTTCTTTGATAATAAGTTATACCATAACTATATTTGGCATTCAGTGCATCAAAAATATTTAAAATCCATTACATAAACACTAGCGTCAGGATGGATACGACTAGTAAGCTGTACTTTGGTGACCCTTGACTACACTACCTAGCATGGCAAATTTTTTATAATACCTTTTTTTGTACACCGACTTTTTATTAAAACAACTACGATTTGTGAGCTGCACATCACACTCTCCAAGATGCTTGGTCATGTGAACTTTAATACGAAGTCTGGACACTTATTATCTGGAAGGATTAGGCTTGTAAAGGCTGCTGTGGTTCATCATAACTATAGATTTTTTGTTCAACAGTTAAAAAAAAATTTAAATAAAAATATATGATTTGTGTTTTTGTTTTATGATTTTTTTTTCTGCAATTATATTCAGTGGCAAAATGGGTTCTGTATCTTCCGATTATTTATCTGTTATGATATCTATTTATATTTATAGTTTATAGCTGAAGCATATTGAAACACGGTCTTTTAAAAATATTTTCTCTAAATTTTTTAATATATATATCAGTGGTGTCTAGTAAACTTTACTCATTTACCTATCCTCGGCATCCTGCATATCTTCACCACACCCAAATTTAATAAAAATAGTAATTTATTAATATTTGAAATTTCAGGAGACCTGAATAGTGTGGATAATTCTAGAGTGAGAGTGAAAGATAGTATGGGAGGAGAAGTACCCTTTAAATATTATGTAGTATCTAATAATGATCTTGTAAGAGTAAGATACTTGCTGGTGTACGCTAACGAACCTCCATCATTTATAAGCAATGCCAATGGAAGTCAGGCTCGAGAAGGTATCATATTAAACACAATTCATCTACTTGTAGTATAGGCAGTATAGGCATTTTCCAACATATTATCTGTTGCAGGTTTTATGATGCGATGGCTCTCTCAACACAAATTGCTGACTCTTTTCTTGGGATACGGAGTGATGCTTGCCACAATTGGTTTTGCAAATAATCAACCCACACAATATTATTATAGAATGATACTGAAAAAAATAGATTCTGCCCTAAAAAGTTTAAGACTTTAATTCAACCTCTGAAAGACCTTGATAGTTAATCTACAGTCTTAAAAAATGTCTATCCTTTTATATTATACATATCCGTTATACTATTCTATTCTAAAACAGAGTTACCAAGTTATTCATGTGTTGAAGGATTTATTTGACCACTACGACTAGCGTGATAAGCAACTTATATTTATTGTAAATTTATGAACTGATGTGATCGTTTGTACATAATTATTTATATTGCTTCTTTTTATTCTTGGGGAACGTTTTGAATATGTACACATGTACATGTGTTTGAAGTGACAAATTTTTTGTATAATGAGAAAGTATGATAATCATTAAACTCAATAACTTTTTTAAAAGGCTTATATTCTTTAGAGTAATTTTTCATTACATTCCGGGTACCATGATTTATTCTTAAGTGATTTTTATTCCAAAATAAATATATGCCGTCTAAAATTATTTTATTGTTTTTTGGTTGTTATAAAGTGGTTAACACTGAAATAATTTATGAATTGTTCTCTGATATTTCAATTTTGAATGTTTTATATGTTTAACTGGTAGACTTATTTCACAAAATTCCGATTTGAAAATCCAAATAAAAATTATCCACGGGCATAGTTACTACAAAGCGGTAGGTTAGATGACAACTAAAGCCCAACGGGTAGATCGGTAGCGGTGGTGAGAGTAGCAAGGAGGTTTCTTGTCCCTATTCCAAATATAACGCCCTCTAAATGTGTCCCCTTGTATTTCTAATATTGTAACCAAATACTTATATTAATAAAGTCAATCGTTCTGCAACATGTCTTTTAAATTGAATTCATTACTTATCCTACCTAATAACTTCAGGGTAAATTGCAAACATTTTATAATTCTTTTAAATGTACTTATTTTATTTATTGAAATAAGTCACTAAAAAATAAAGTATGCGATTGGGTCACCAAATACTGATGTCACAATATAAATTTTAAATATCCAATAAATTCTTCGAAAACTTTTGATAAAATTGGGAGAAAAAAGCAAAAGAAATTATTTTTATTCTAAATATCATATTGGAAATTATTCCATGCCCTTATTGAATTCTCTATACGATAGGATGAAACCTCGTCTGTTTTCATTCCATCGACTTTTATATCATAAATTGGCAAATAACTTCTAAATTAATTGATTTTGCATATTTTTATTAAAAATACACAAAAATGATCGATCCAGTCAGTTTGACTATGTACTTCAGGTTAACGCTCCACTGACCTTGTTAATGAGCTCGGTGCTGTAAGTGCATTTAAATTGGGATTAGGGATGTGTATTTTTTTAAAAATAATATTCAATCTTTCAAGAAGTCTTCACAGTTATACGGCGAACTGTCATACATTTATTTGCCAGTCCAGTAATCACTGTTCATATGTATATGTATGTAATTTTTAAGAATATTTATTTAGCAAAAGCTTACTCACACAAAAAAGTAGATCTCTATTTAAGTTGCATAATAGAATAGAATTACTTGTAAGGTAACTTTATATTCCTATTAATATGTATACACACTTAGTGCAAGATTACTACAATGAGTCTCAAATATACAATTATATACGTTTTGTCGAAATATTCCTCTAAACAGCAAAGGTCATAGAGCGGTTGAGGCTTCATTTGCGTTTAGAATAAACATACACAGGTGATATTATAATTATAAGTAAATAATTACTAATAATCATAGCCATTACACCGTAGTGCGTTCAATTGATACTTCAGGGGTCGCGGCACGGCTTGTAAACGATTTGCAATCAGCCAATAGCGTTCCTTTATTTTGGGTATTTTTTATGGTTTTGCTTAAGCGAACAATGCTAAATATGACGCCATTGGCTAATTGCAAGTCGTGACGCGTGCGGGGGCTGTGCGGGCTGTGAGGGCTGTGAGGGCTGTGAGGGCAGATGTTGAATAAGCCGCCCACGCGAATTCAAAGGCCGCCGCCGATCGATCCCCTCTCGACTCGCGGCTCGCGGCTCGCGGCTGACGTCACTAGCCGCGCGCGCGCTAGAGCCTCCTAGTGATCGCGGCGCCGCTCGCAGTCCGCCCGAGTCGTTCAGCTTGTTGCGACAGGAGCGCGATACATAAACAAGGACGCAATTCTTGTGTCAGTTTTACCAGTGGATTGGCTGGCGAAGCGCACTTCTCCTATGTCAGGATCAAAGTGATTCGGTGAAGTTTTGTTTGTTTACCGCTGTCGACTGTCCCCGTCCTGCGATGGAGTCCTACCATCTGTTGCTGATATTTTCTGCGATGGTCCTCGTCTGGGCCGAGGAGACGGAGAAATACGCCTTCCTCATGCCCAAAGTCACTCCGAACAGAGTAAGAATATCGTACAATTTGTTAAATGCCGTCTGAGCGGTCAGGCCGGTCAGCGTATGTCGGCGTCGATGGATTCCCCAGGTACAGTTACACCTGCTCGACGCTCACCTGTCAGTTTTTGGCATTCAAAATCCTCCTAAAATCAAATAACTACGCATGCAAATGTATTTTTTTTTACTTTATCACGCGCCTGACTATTTATTCATGTCGAATCATCAAATGCGAAACGCAAAAACATTTTGTTTTTCTTAAATCCCACAATTACCTGTGTAAACACACCCATCTATAAATACAAGTCCATCAACACGACTGTCGGTATTTCGTTTTTTTAAACTAACAAAACGTATGGAATATACACTAAATCCAAATACTTCATTTAACTTTATCCATAAATGTTGTAAACAATTCAAAAGCAGTTTCGCAAATGCCTATGCATTTGAAATATTATAACTAACACTTCAATAGCTTGTTTATTTTATTTTATCTAGTTTAATAATTAATGTACTTTATTTTTAATGAATGTTGGTGTATTTTTTTCGCATGGTTATTGGTTTTATGATAATTCTTAATGAATTTCTCAATAACTCTGTCTCAACAGCGTGCTACCTGACCCTGGCTATATAATTCAGAAATATTTCTAGTCAAATGCACAAAACGGCACTTTCCACATGTTTAAAATGACTTTATTGTTGTTAAATGACGATTATTGATTATTCGATAGATGTGCATTACACTACCCATTCTAACTTATAAATAAAGGTTCCCGGCAAACAAATTATCGACCTGAAAAAAAACCCCATTATAATTATTATCATTCTCTCGTTAACAGTTACGGAGCCATAAAATAATAATTCCAAGATTCTTTATTTAATAATTGTTAGGGCTGTGCCTACAATACGGCATATGGTTGTCCCCTAGTCATGGCGTTAGTTGTGGAGATTACAAGGTGGGATGGATATGGAGGGACATGGAAATTTCTATTTTCGTTATTGAGTTTGTGTAGGCAAAAACATGTGTAAAAAACCCTTTATTGCATTAGTTGAAGAATAAGTTTAATAAATAAGTAAGGTTACAGGGGTACGGTGGGCGAACGCATTAACTCGTCAAGCCGCGGTTGCCAAGTCAGGATTTTAATACGAAATCTTTTTCATTAATTTTTTCCACATAATTTTTTTTCATTTTACAGATTACACTGGTATTTGATATTTCTTCAGTCTCGTTAAATGAAGTTGTTTTTATTTTAGAAATCAATGTAAACAATTACGGTAGTTTGTAATAAAGGCGATACATGCTTTAGAATGAGTAATGCGATGTGCCAATGTGTTCTCAATGTGCTGGAAAAATAATACCTTATCAATGAGGAGAAACAGTGTGACGATTACATTCGACATTGCTGACCCCACAATGTGTACGGGACTTTTTTATATTTATAATTTGGGTATTCCAATATTCCCATTTTTGATTAAAATTTATGCATTTTGATTACAAACATTTACGTCTTACAATCACCAGGTAAATTGGCTGTAAATGCACGTGTACATAACAAGTCTGCCATCTACAAAGCAATCAATTTTTTTCCTAGTTGAAAATATAGCTTATCATTTAATTAATACGATGTGTTGTTTTATCCGAAGTTTTTTTAATTTTTTTCTGTACGTCATTAAATACAGAAATCACTATTTTTATCATAATTTATTTTGTTGAAAAACTTTTATTTTTACCTGTAGTATTGTAAAACGTATTTCAAAACTTTCCTTGGAAGTAGTATTTACTGTTCTAAGCATTGCGTTTGCAATGGATAATATTTATTAACAAGCAAAACAACTTATTTATGAAATAATTTATTTTTCATAATAAAAGCTAAATAAATATGGTGATTAAATATCTAGCTAGATACCTATTAGAACGGGGACTCCACCGGTTAGTGCGGTTATTGTGGTTTATAAATGTAACCATGCTTTTAAGACCGCAAATTATATGAATAATCATATGCGTATTTTATTTATGTATACAGGTGTAAATATTCTAATGTGTTTGTATTATAAAAGTGATTTGGCAGAAAAATCTGCTAGATTTGGATCTTCCTTCCTTTTTATACAAGATTTATTTTCGCATAAGTGCAAACATTAATGGGTATTATAGGAATTTATCTGTATTCGTATGTATTTGGTAAAGAAATCATTGCAGATTTGACAGGAGAACTTGGATCTGGTCTCAGGCTATTCATTTCAGCGAGAAGAAGAAGCACATTTGGGATTTTCGCAGTATATTACTTTAACCTCCTGCAGCTGTTCTATTTGATGATAGTCAATCTTAAGCTTCAATTGGCAACCATTAGGGATACCATATCTTGCATTGTCAAGGGAATTACCTCTTTAATATGGTGGTCTGATGACGTAAGATTTCCACCGCCACACTTCATTCTCTGGTCTCCAGATCTTTGTATCGTGACAGAAGCATGTAGTAAAATTTTCATGAGTTAATTTGCTCTGATTATCTCGATCATATATTTCTTTGTTGTTTTTGTTCAGAAAACTGCTGCTACATCTTTCACGAACTTAATGACCATGATCATGTCAAATTAGATAGCTTATGAACGGAACACAAAACTGAAATTTAGAACCAATGATTCACAAGTCCAAAAAGAAAATTATTTATTCATAATGATCTTCGATATCCGTTATTTGTGGTATTGTGGTAGTCTTTTAACTTATGACGATAAACAACCGTAAAATATTACGCAGATAAATATGTAAAGAATATAAAAAATCGTATTTATGTTTAAAATATACAATGTGCGAAATCAGTTGAGCTTTGAAGGTATATATAACATACAATTTTTAATATATTTTAGAAGAAATTCATTGGTTGTCCGCTTGTGTTGGAGATCACCTAAATGTTAGTATAATAATTTTACCAAGGTTTTAGTAGGTTGAACTGAGCAGTAAAGAAAATCATAAAACTTCTAGGTATCATGGGAACGACACGTACTCTGGATATCGGTTCTGTAGAAAAAATTACGTATGCACTCGTATATTTTTATAGATTGTAAAATCGAAAAGTGTAACGCAAAACAAACAAATACTTTCTCGGCTTTGGAAAATCGACAACGTGGCCGACTGGGAGACTTTAAATAAAATTTTCACTCGCAGGTATACGTAAAAGATAAAAATGTGGGTACACGTATTTACTTATTAACTTCTTGCTCGGCCAAACTCACCGCGGGCAGATGTCAACCGTCCCACCGGAAAAAGGGTAGATTTCCCAATGGGCTGCACAATTTTACGCTGCGGGTGGTTGGTTGGTAAAAGAGCTGACAAGTATACGGGAATAGGCATGTATGTGTTCTTTCAGTAGAGCTTGTAAGTGAGTTTTTCTTTTTTTCTAAGATAATATAGTACTTGTTATAATCATAGTGTCAGTAAAGGCGTCCTAGGTGCAAAATGAATTATGCTACATATTTTCTGTGATTTCTCAGTATCTTCTAGATAAATGCCGGATCAGATGTGTTTCGTTCGTAGGTTACATAAAAAATTGGACATATCAGATGTTCATGAGATGTGAATAACTATTTTCTTATTGTTCGGAAAGAAACGCATTGTTTATTATCATTGTTATATATTACGCTCATCGTGAGTTTTCTCTTCACTTTAGATTGCTGGAAACTCGTAATTAATTTGTTTGTCCGATTTAGAGATTTTTGGTTATTATTATAATATCAGTCAAATATATAAAGTATTATGTAGGGTAGGTATTTGATAATAATATATTGATGCCATACACAAAACTGTGGTCTATTGGAATATTCATATATTTAAAATAAAACACGTAGGTTTTTTGTCACTCTAATAGATATCAATGGGACAGCCTTTGTGAAATCCGACAAGGGTAGTCTTAAATAACTCTGAAACCCGGAGTATTATCTATTCAAACGTTCTCTCCGTTTTCTTGCAGTCCCCCAGCGGAACAACCCTTTTCAATAATAAAAAAACCAAACTATTCGCTTTTGGAGACATGCATGCTTAAAGTTTAAACTCTACTGTGGCTCTATATTTTATATTTATAATAATTGCAGAAAAAAATACAATAGTATATATATTCATATTTTAGATAAGAATTAATGATGATGGTTATGTTTGATGCACGTAGAATGAAAAGCCACTAAAAAATAGATTATGGTGATTTTTAAATTGTAATTGCCATTATATGTTATTTTAACAGTTCAAATAAATAATCATCGTTATTTACTATGAACTCGATTCGTGCGATATAAATGTACTTGCATTATCATATGGCGCGCGCACAGTGTTGGAAAATTGATGTATATATAATATAGTACATATATCCGCTTTTATCTTTTATGCTGCCTAAATCCAAGATTTTTAAAGTCATATCACCAGACAGGAAGACGACCCAGGAAATGACTAGAGTTAATGGGATGGCTTCAGTTCTTACTTTTGCCATCCTGTTACCCCTGGTTGAGTCGGCATCCTTTTTTCCAGCGTGTGACATCTGCCGCTTTTGGTTGAGCAGTCAGTCAAACGGAGCGTTGATATTCTGTGATGATTAGGAACAAACTTTCTCGATTTTCTTTTCTTTTGGAAAATGCTTTTTCTAATAGTCTCTAAGTTGTCGACCGTGTCAATTGTAGATCGGCGTTCCCAATCGGTCTTGTATCGTTCTCGCTGACCGGTTCAGAAAGTCTAGTCATTTTATCCGTAGGCAATATGCCATGCAGCCACATGGTTTTTCAGGATTGTGGCTACGGTGCTGGCATTGTTAGTGTTCTCCAATGCTTTGCTATCAGCATAGAAAGAAAATAAAACCCGCCTACGAGAAAAATCTTTTACACGCTGGACAGACTGTATGCTGAGTCATTTGTTAAACCGGGTCTTCAGTTTAGTGACGTCATATCCATGCAAACCATAAGGTTTGCATTTTATTTTTTTGGTTGCACAACCTTTACATCTGAAAATTATTTAATAAAAACGTATCGCATCTAACAAGTGTAGTATTATATGCCTAATTTCTACTAGTTGAGCATCCTTGCATCGTGTAATTGCGTTTATGATGCACGTCGAGCAGCTTACGTCGTTCAGGTTTTTTTCTTTGTTTTTTTTTAATTTACATGAAAAACCAAGTGATCTGGAGATAATACACAGAAATGTGCGTCCAGAAAAAAGTAAACATGCATCAAGCGGAAAAACCCACAATATCACACTTTTTAGGTCTTGCCGTGTGCTATTGCTTTATAACGGCCCTCTTGCAATTGATGACATTGGAGCATGCCAATAAAAAAATTAAATTGAAAATTCGTTGACATGTTGAAATTTCATTATTTTCATTGATTATTTCAAAAAGAATAAGTAACGGTAGCACGTATGAGGCGATATAAGAGTATATTTATATACCTAGTAATGGTATCACAGAGGAAACTTATTTATTGATTAATAACATAAAATATTCAATAAAATAAATAAGTTAAGTTTATTAGCCAACAAATTTTATTTTAAATACATTTCATCCTTTAAAAAGTTATGTAGAAATGAAATGAAAATATATCAGATTAAATTTATCCTTTTATTTTTTTAATGTATGTACATGTATTTTTTGTTGGTTAACCGAAAAGGCCCAATACTCTTTAGTCAAGAAAAAACTGTTATGTACATTAAAAATTTGCTCATAATTGATAATTAATTTTTTTATGATTGTAAGATTTTTTTTATTATACAGTAGAAATTTAAATCATATTGTCGCCTTCATGGATTTTTTTCACGCTATTCGTCTCAAACCCTCTATTTTTATTGTAAAAAAATTAATCATAAAATACTTTTGTGATTTTTTTACATGTTTAATTTTATTGGTGACCGGTTTTGCTAACCATTCACCAATAAAATTAAACATGTGGAAAAATCACAAAAGTATTTTATTTAAAACGTTAAAAAGGAATTTCATTATGCATTCTCTGTCAAAAATATTGAATACGTATATCATGAAATGTTATTTGATATCAGTTTACTAATGTTTAAATTATAAACAAGGACATGCTTTGGTTATGATAATGTCATGGGTCATACCAAACTGGACTGCTGTTTACAAAAAACACTATTGGTTGAATGTAGTATGGCTATTTTTAGAAATGTAGAGCCTGACCCGTTCCAGAAGCCAAAAGATCTAAGAGCCTGAAGTAAAATATCAAAATGTTAATTATATTGCCAATATTAGTAAAAAGTTGTTTCATTCAAAAAAGTGCAATATCCTTTTCAGAAAAATTAAAGAGTCATAGAACACTTGTAATAACTCTCATAAATTGATTAATATAATCTCAACAAAATATTATAACATGTATATCACCAATGGGATATTTTTAAAAAGTTGTTTTCCCCCAGTGCTCAATACACTAGAGAAGTTAATATTTAAAATGTCAGTATGTGGTAGTGGAAGTCATATTGTTTGGTTATTGTGTGTGCAACCGGCGCAGAATAATTGTTTGCTTGTAGTACGACTGTGTAGATCCAACTGTCAGGCTGGGATCCATGAATTATTTCTTTTGGGTGTGATTATTGACCGGTCCAGTGATTGATTTGAAGCTTTAGCCATCAGTATTGAAGATAGTCCACAAACAATAAGAGACTGCCATTGTGATAAAGTTCTCGTGTCCTTTCTTAGGAATTCTGGAATCTTCGGCCTATTCTTTTGGTTAAGTTAGATTAGGTAAGGTTAGATCTTTGTGTTAAATTTTCAATTTAACACGAAGACACTTTATTTGAAAAACATATTGAATAAAAAAATATTTACTTTTCACAATATCAATTTGCACTTCAAAATGCTAAAAAGAAATTGTTTGACAGAAAAGTGCTTGGTGAAAATGGTGATTTTGATCACTCATATGGGATTAATAATAATGCCAAACATAATATTTTTAATTGTAAATATATATGATTTTCCTCAATCTATTCTAGTAACGCAAGTCAGTTGTATAGTTGTAAAGTTAATAATGCAATAGTACAATGAATATTCACAACATGCACAATATCGCCTGATGCTTTATCAATCTGATAATTAATCTATTTATCTTTTTATTTCAGGATGAACTGTATTTATGCACTCCAATCAAAGTAGATCCAGGAAAAGACTACTACATTGGTAAGTATATATAAACATTAATTATAACCATTATTTAAGTTTCTTAACTTTCAATAACTTACGGAATAGATTGGAGATTCATTAAAGAAAAGCGAATGAAATGTGAATTACAAAGAGAAAATAATTAAATACACATACATCTACTGTACAATGATTGCATTGTGTAAACATAGTTTCTGTGTAATTATAATCCATTGGAATATTTTATTTGTTATAGTTGGATTTGAACCAAATGCAACAATGAATACCGCTCACCACATGCTGTTATACGGATGTACAAAGCCTGGATCAGATAAACCTGTGTGGTAAGTTAGAAAGCTCTTTATTGTTATGTATAAGTACAATACTTGTTTTCGTGCAAAAAAACATGGAACTAAATGTGTCATTTAAATGTAAATTATCAACATTAGTGTTTTTTTTCCTGAAACTATTGAATCCTTTATTATGGAATTACAACACAATAGCACCAATTTTGAATATATTTCTTTAATACAAAAAACACAGTAAATACAAAAAATATTAAAAGCTGTTTATTTTTAATAAAATATATAAGAAAGTATTTTATAAATCACTAAACTTGAGTATTTAATATAAATTGTCATAAGAGTCAACAACATAAACCTTGTAATACTCTTGACATTTTCTAGGAATTGTGGTGAGATGCAGAATAGTGACACCAACAGTGAATACACCACGACTGCCAGTCCATGCGGAGAAGGATCGCAGGTGGGAACTATTAAATAATACATCTTGCATTAATGTCAGATATTACAGAATTTATATATATCCGGTCTTGAATATTAGGTAATCTACGCTTGGGCCAGAGATGCTCCGATGCTCACCCTGCCTGAGGGTGTTGGTTTCCGAGTTGGTGGCAATTCGCCAATTCAATATCTTGTTCTTCAAATACACTACATGCACAGATTTCCAGGTATGTTATTCAGTAGAATTCTTACCACTCTCACTAATTTCTGAATATAATAATTCAGTATTATGGGATATTATTCCTCTCCAACAACTATTTGTCTTGGATTATTATTGTATTTAAAAATGTCAATAATATAGAAATAGCAAGTTGAAGTATTATTTAAAAGTGAACTTTATCAATTTATGTAAACATTGTCTTAAATATAAATTTAATTATCACTGGAAATGTTTTTTCAAGGCCACATATAACAAATCCTGCCACAAACTTGCACCTTGATTTTAAATTCCTATTAATGCTCAAACATAGTAGTATCTCTGCATTCTTACACAATGATTCTTTATATCTTTTTGAAGCTGTTTGTTGTGTATCAAAAAAAAAAGATGTGTAATAAAGATAAAAAAATTATAATTCATTATTGCATTTAAAACAATGCTCCTAATTTTTTAGTTCTAGTTTTGGTTTATGAAGTAAAACTATAATCGCGATGTATGTTAATTTGTGTAACTTAACACAACCGATTGGTAACAACATGTGGAAATGTGTTTCTTAGACGATATTTATTTGTAATAAAGAAAGATATATTATTTCAGTTGTTAATTGACAGAATATAAATAATGAGTTTATCTGTTAATATTTAACAAACACAGCCTACACTGATATACTACCAAAAGTTAATGTTTCAGTTTGTGCAAAAAGTCAATAGCATAATGCACGCTGCTTGTGTACTGAAGTACATGCTATTCTTAGTATTTTTATTAATCCATGAAACTTTATCAAATCATCTATAACTCATTTGTATAATAATAAAGAAACAAAGAGAGAGAGTGATTTAAAGTTCAGCTGCTTTAGGACTGATGTGGAAATATAATTCTCTGGATTTGCTTGAAAGATCCATATTCACAACTACAATGATTTCACTGACAATATATTAAATAGTAATAATATGTGGACAGTTCAGCTTTTAAAATTCTCCTTAAAACTGAGGCAACCAGCATTTTATACACGGCTCAGTTCCAACAATGCGCTTGATATACTTGGGTTGGTTTCTAAAAGCATAAACTTTCTTTGCACAGCGGTGAACCACTAACCTTTTCCTTTTATTGGAATTTGAAAGATTTAAAAGAAATTGGCGATATCAATGTATTTGCTACATATTTGTATCACGTATAAGTTAATCTATGTATCAAATACGCACTTACAAATAAATTAAATAGTATCTTGTTTTTATTCCAGCTGGCATAACTGACGACTCAGGCGTGTTTCTTCATTATACTGAGAAACCGTAAGCAAATTATTTCATTACAAAAACAAGTATTCACACATACTAAGAAAATATTGATTTAAAAGTACACATTATTAATCTGTAAACATAATAAGTATTTTTGTAATTAAAATATTTTTTATTGTGTTATACAAGTAAGAGAGTATTCAGATGTGAATATTTTTAAATTTATGATAAGTACCTGACATAAATACATTATTACTTTTTAAATATGTAGTATATCTTACAAATTATACATCTCAAATATTCTTCACCAAAACTATAAAAAATATAAAATTATTGTAATTGGTCACTAACCTTCTTTGAGAAACAAAGGAGGTTAAAACAAAATTAACAAATTCTATGACTATCAGGATTGTATTTTGGGGCCATTTCTATAGACTCATTTCATTCCTTTAAAAATATTTCTAACATTGGGAAGTGAAACATCAGAAATGAACTAAATAGCCTTATCGCTGAGCCAATAAATGTAATGACAGCTAATTTAAGATTACTTTTGTTTGATAGAGGCTTTGAATATTTTTTCAGCTTAAAGCGCCAAGCAGGAGTGCTGTTACTGGGGACCGTTGGAGGTATTGCTCCTATGAAGATAGAGCATCTAGAAACAACATGCACTATCAATGAAAACAAAGTCATTCATCCATTTGCTTACCGCACACACACTCACAGTCTGGGTAAGCAACAGTAAAATTTATTCGTGTTTTTATTTGACAACCAAATAACAAGTACAAATTCTTAATCTCCTGCAATTCCATGACGTTGAATAAGCTTATCTCAATAGCAAAAAGACTAAAAATTAATTTAGTTTTTTAATATTTAATGGTAATGGTTTCTTAAATATGTTTTGTTTCCAGGGAAAGTTGTGTCTGGATACAGGATACGTATGGACAAGAATGGTGATGACTCCTGGTCATTACTGGGCAAGAGAGATCCTCTAACACCGCAGATGTTCTACCCAGTAGAGGATACCAGTCCCATACTTCTTGGGGACATGATAGCTGCCAGGTGTACCATGCAGAATAAACGAAATACATGGACCATGATTGGGTTGGTATTTTAAACAATTATCTGAATGAGCTTTAAATTTAAAATTGTTACGTTGAAAAGTAATTCATTAAATATAACCTATTCTTACTAATGTTATAATCCAATTTTATTTTTGATATTAATTAAAGCTTTCGTTATATGTCAAATATTTCAATGCTTGATCTGTTAATAAAAACATTTATCTGATCAGATAACAAAAATGTCCTAAGGTTGTAAGGCTTTATGAACTTCTGGAGTTATTAGTATATCTCTAATAATAAAGTTAGTAACATATTTGGTGTGTATTTTCTGTCAATGATTCTTTATTCATCAATGTTGAACTATAAGGGACATAAAAAAGTTTGTAACATTAAACAATAATTAGTAAAATATGATTAAAAAAGATTTAATTATTAAACTTGTCAAATCCTAAACCACATGTATGATATTGTAACCTTATATTGTTTAAATCATAACTTATTACTTTTATTACCTTTATTCAACATAATGTCTTATTTTCAGGCCTACTAATAATGATGAGATGTGCAATTTTTACCTAATGTACTGGGTTGAAAACTCAGAACCACTACAACAGAAATATTGCTTCTCCTCTGGTCCCCCTAAGTACTACTGGAGGATCGCCGAGTCTAGCCTGCGCCACATTCCCGATTACGAAGCGAGCAACTTGTGAATAACATGGCTAGTAAATGAGTTGACGGTTGACTTCACTAAGGGGAGAGAAAAAAATAATTCATATTCCTTCGTTACATTCCATCCTAACTACTCTATTTAAGTTTGACCCTGAAAAGAAAACGCCAGTTTTGTTTTATTTAAAATAATTTAGTAGGGTTATATTTTATTAGTAAATTGAAATGATTTTGATTGTTTTTGTTGAAGTTTGATTTATATATAAATTGTGTGAGAGTGAACGTCTAGTATCTTTTTTCAATTTATAATAAATTTAAAAACTTACCACAAAGCTATTCACTACACAATTATATAATGATCTTCATAATATTAACGGTACCACAAATAGTAGCGCTCATAGCACAGGCAATTTTTTATAGGTTTATTTTGTTATATTTTTAAGAGATTATTCCTAACTTACTGAAATGTTTTAATAAATATTTCAGTATTCTAGTCATCTTGCTATTTATATTTCCTTGTCAAATATTCCTCGGGTACATATTTATCAATGTTATGAACCTACAGGATTTTTAAATGGAATTGTATGTTAACAAATTCAATTAGATCTGTAAAATCAGAGTAACACAATGGTATTATTTCAATGCTTGTGTTTTTTTTTTAAAGTAATAACTATGTTTAATAATACAGTTTATTTTACAAGATCTATATATATTGTCTAAAATATTAATGAGTCTACTGGCCTGAAATTCTTCAGAGTAATTGCATTTGTATTGATGTTTTGATAAATATTTACTTTTGCCCTATTATAATATATATTATACATATTCTCTATTATACATGAAATCTATAAGAATTGAATTTTCTAACACATATCTTTGATGAGGAAGAAAGGAAGTACTTAATTTCATAATAATAACTTTAATGTATCAATTAACTCTGCATGCAAAAAATGTAATATCTAAGAATTAAATATTTTAAAGGATAGCAAAATTTATAAGTATCAGTATTACTGCACAATAAAACTTTTTATTTATTATTTCTTGTTGGCATAGTGAAATTTTATATTTATATTCTACTGAAAGTGGATCTATTGTTTGTTCAAAAGTACCTATTTATTGTTGTATTTATAATTTGACTGTTTGATTTAAGTTAAAATAATATATAAAATATAATATATATGCTTAGAATGTATGCTAGGAATTTGGTGATGTACGATCTGTGGAATTTATTTTTCAGGTATTTTATTATATTACATACTGTTTTCTTTTACCATAAAGACTATATCTACAAATAAGATTGACATTTCTCCCTCAATAAACTCGGAAAAAGTCTACCTTCCAACTTTATTTACTAACTTGTCAACGCAAAGAGCTTTCCTGTAACATGTTATATAAATATATCCTTTAAAGGAAACTAATCATGTTACTTGATTGAAAATCATATTAAATCAATTAAATAAATGTATTTTTATGCAGGTAAATAGAAATCTCTAATTATGCCTTATGCATGGTCTGTGTATAGATTTGTTTATTTTAAATGATTTACCTCTAATAGTGCCAGAGATTAATATCCGTGATTTCAAAAGATAATAAGCCTCACAGCTTCCGTTGTTTCTCCATTTTTAGAAAAATAGTTATATTTTAAAGACAGCGATTAGAAAATTACGACTAGAGTATTCATGAAACATTAAATGTACTCTTCTCCCTAGTAAATAAAAACAATCAAGTTATTCTGACTATTTATATTTAAGTATAATATATTAATAATAGAGTCTATTCATTATCTCGGCACATATTATATTGACTATGAGATTCCTTCTTTAATATGATAAAACAACATAGGATCACATAAACTATGAAATAATATTATTTATCAAATTATATATTTCCTTCAAGGAATAAACCAATGAAAGAATCTACTAGTAGGATTTATTGAATGATTCATATTTGTAAAGATAAATGTATTTTATTGAATGGAAAAAAAATATTTTATTGAATAAATGTCAATGCATAATATTTTAACAATGATTTTTATTTTTCAGATTCAGATCTGAGCTAATATTTGTCATTGTTTTTTTAAAAACCTGGTAGTTTGAAAGGTGAAGCGATTGTGTACTTTATTCCAGAGTTTTCCAGTCTTCTCGTCTATTATTATCTTTCCTCTTCATTGTGGCTCGCAATAATCAGTTTTGAGGATCACCTTTCATACGACTACAATACTCGACAACCCTTATTCATCCTTAATATTGAGTTGTTTTTCCAATGTATTGTTTGCAAGACAAGAATGTATGTTCTATAGTAAAACAACATCTCGAAGACATCAATAAAAACAAATAGTCATTTTTAGTTATTAAAAAAATATTCATGCATCGATCTACACACAACGTATAACAATCTCGATTGAAATTTTGAAAAATTATTACTTACCATATTTCCAATTTATCAAATATTTTTTTATAAAATAACCACCTAACCGACATGGTTAAACAAAAATTCTTACAAGAATCTTATGTTAATCTAACACGATTGCCACAAAATTAATTTGAACATTGATAAATCATGTAAAACACCAAGGGAACGGCGTTAAGAACTATTGTAAATTAAAGCAAAAGCGACTTATTATTCCCTTCAGGTTTTACACAATTAATTTTGCAGTCATGTTAGATGAACGTAAGATTCTAACTAGAATATTATATTTGACATTGCTGATTGGGTGTACATATATATTTTTAATTCTTGTTAGATGAGTTGAAAATATGATGAGTGCTTATTATTTTATATCAAGATACAAATACATCACCTGTGTTTTTTCCTAATAAGATTTATATTCTAACAAGAATTACAACTAGCCATCACCACAATCGTTTTAGTAGATTTCAGTCAAGACAGCTAAGTGCAAGCGCACAACCTGCAAGCGAAGCCCTAAGAATTGTTTGAAATTGCCATACAATAAAATAAACAATCTCGAAATGATAATTTGATTGATATTTAAATTTGGAATTGAAACGGACAGCCTTCCCGCGGGCGGAGCTTGCGGCGCGCGCGCACAGATGGCGCCCGGATGATGGCGCAGAGCAGATGTCGCGTTGATAAGTGGACATCGCGCGCGGCCCGTGAAATCGGTTGATAGTGCTGTCACATATTTGGCGATCGGACTCGATCCGCATGTAAACAGTGGCTTCGAATTCAGTGTCTCTCTTCGGAATCCCCGGTTTCGGCGGCCAGCGAGCGTCTGCCCGATCGAATCTCTCGTCCGCGAGCCGTCCTCGCCGAGTGTCAACACGGTGGAGGATAACAATTAATGTTTGCCAATTTATCGCCGCCCGCGGTCGCCGATCGCGCCGAGAAGACCGAAATGGACCGCTCGCCCGAAGGTAATTTGTTTTCTTTACCGCGTCGCCCGCTCCCTCGGGGGATCGATCGTCTCGCAGTCGTCGGCATTCCGCGAGGGGGAGGACGAGGACGGACCTCGAGGATGCGTATTTGCATACTTGTTGCTTGGCGAGCCCGGGCCTCAAGGTCGCAGGAGTCCGCGGCGAGCGCACGAAGACTGGTTAATTAGTGATGTCACGATGACATCACCGGCGAGCGGTGGCTGTGTTTTCGTCTAGAGTTTGTTATTAGTTACGGTTGTTATCTCTCGATAGCGCGGAGCGGGCGAGGCGGCCGCTCGGAGCGAGTGATAACCGCTTCGGACAATTTGGTCAATTGTGCGCCGCGCCGGCCTCTGGGCCTCCTCGTGACGTCACGCTCCAGCTCCACGCTCCCCGCCCCGCCCCGCCCCCCCCTGCACTCGCTTCACTTCTCATTCCCACGATACTGACCACCGTCAACCAAACTGTAAATACAACATCGAGTGATTATGATTAGAACCGAAATTTTCTATCATTTATGCTCGCACTTGTATTCAATTGAATATAATTGCGAAAGCCGCCCCAGTATAGCTTATATGAACTGTGAACTTTTATACGAACTACCCACCTCGTACGTGTACGTATTGCGGTAGGTAGTATTGTAGCAATTGTATTATGAAATTAACAAAAAATCTTTCCCTAGCAAAATAATTTATATTATTGTGACCAAAGATCGGTTATATTTTCCATTGATCCAGAAGAGCGTTGACAATGCGACAGTATTTATTTTGTTTTAGGAAAAATTTCACTCAAAAACATTAGTTTTTTGCTAGAAGACAAAAAGATGGAACAAAAAATACTTTTACAAAGATCAAGGCTTCCCTAGTCTCAATAGTGTGCAAGCAGACACAGTTTTGTCGGTTTGCCAGAAAAATGAAAAAAGAGAAAAAAAACGACAAAAAATACGTCTACTTTGCATAAGCTACTGAGAAGGATTACTAGCTCGAGTTTGATGTCGATTTTTCCCAAGACTACACGAGTAAAGGGGTCTCAATAACAGAATATATAAGCCGACAATATCACAAGCAGTACGAGAGAGATCGAGCTTTTTGACGTCCGGTTCGATAGTAAATTGCATTGTGCAAATGTCCAATATCGACTTAATTTCTGTTAAAATGGGAAAAAAAAAAAACAATGATTTTTTATTTTATTTTATGCCAAAATGCAAGCTGTCTCCTGCTCCTGCCGCAGGTCGGGGGGCTTCCAAGTCGCGGCTCGGGTGGTAACGCACATGAAGTTTTTTTTGAGAAAAAAATGCGCAATAATCCCTCTTTAACTGGTTCATTAAAATAATCGTCAGAAACGAAAGTGTTTTGATGTGTTACAGATATTTTGCAGTGAAATATAATTGAGTCGTTTTTGCAAGATGGAAGGTTCGAGAGGCGGCGTGGCGGGCCCGGGCGCCGCGAGCGAGTTCCCACTTTCGTTTTCGTTATTTTGTTTGCACTGCGCGGCGCGGCATTATCTTGAGAACTGCATTCTTGCGGCGCGGCGGGGGGCGGGGGGCGCGGGGCGGGGGAGGGGGGACTGACCTTCCGCGCGACTTTTTGGAAGGTTCGCCCGGCCAGTGTTGCCAGCTTAGCCGATTTTCCACCAATAAGCGCATCGTAAAACCTATTTGCTCACAATAAAACAAACTCAAAAAAATGCCGCTTTGCACTGTACCTACTCTAAACATAAAAAAATATATTTATTCAGAGATGACAGTCTCCCCGCTCTTTCCATTCTGTTGCTCGTGCATGGCTGCCATTCTGTATCCTGAGCGTATGCAAAGGATCGGTAATGGAGTAGTGGACTCGGAATGATTGTGGAGGGATGTGCTCTGGAAGCACGTGGAGAGGCTCCTGCTATTGTTTCTGTAGCCTGCTGCAGAAGGAGTATCCCAGAGCTTTGTAGGGAAAGGATTTATAATAATGCTAGTGGGCAGCAAAATACGCATACTTTTCCTTCCAATGTAAAACTGCGGTGTAGAAGGACCCGGGGACCCCCTACACTGGCTTAGCATGAGTATATGCTCAGTAAAATGGTCGCAAACCTCCTCTGAGGAGAGGCTCTTGATGACGAAGACAGATGATAGTCCTTACACGCATGCATATATATATATAATTTAGAATTAAATTCAAGATTATTTTGGTTAATTTGCAATGCGGTGCATGGATATCCCCTGGGAGGGCTTAGGTGGTAGCGTAAATGGATTTCTCTATTTTTTTGCACGAGTCGAAGAATAAGTTAAATATTGACACTACCAGTAGGTAGTATCGATACGTGCCTCGCTCGAGTTCGGCGGATCGTGGCAGAGCTGATCTCCGAGCGAGTCGGTTATCGGCATCGAGCGAGCAGGTCAGGTCGGCCGAAGCAGTGCCGTGGCGTCTTGCAATAAGCGCGCCCACGCAGCTTGGGTGATTTGCATTAAGGAGGATGTCCTGGCAACAGCGCGGAGCTGCTCCCGCCGCGCCCCCCGCCCCGCCCCGCCCCGCGCCTCCCAAATATGCAAGCAAGAGAGCGCAGCGTCTCGGCGCTCGGTTGTTTTTATTGTGATAGGTCGAGCCGTTACGGATCGACGCGCTATTCGGCACCGCCGATATGAAGGCGTTAACCCAGCAGCCGTGACGATTCAGCGCAGATTGCTCCAAACAGAAAACTAGCATCTCCATATAAACTATTGTATATTCGGGAGCTGCAATTGTTAAATCGAGGTTGTGTGCCCTCGTCATATTTTTGTGATCAGTTTGTAATCTTCAATCGGGTTTTGTGTTTGTGCTTCACATTTCAAGGCATTGTCGCCATACTGGGTTGTTTTTTTTTTTAAATTTATTATTATCCAAGTTTCCCTGGCGTTTGTTCGCTGGCAGCAGTGCGTTCAGGGAATCCCTCGCTTTATCGGTGTCGGCCCGGCACCCTTCCTGGCGATAAGGCTGGCCGACATTTGCATTTAAATACAACAGCCGCTGCATTCATCGTGTGCCCTTTGCACTCCGCTCCGAGAGGTTGAGGCTAGTGATGGGACCGTCATTGTAATCGACGGTTTCGGAAAAAAATATACGTTTTTTCTTAGAAACGATTGCTGCGACCTGACCAAAAAGGTCGGAAAGATTTTGACATTGAGTAAAAATACCGATAAAATTTGGATAATTAAATTTTAAAATAGATTGAAAAATGTAAATATTTTTTTGAAAATTTTAAGATTCGTAGTTTTTGCAATACATATTAGCAGTAATAAATAGTTTTTTTCTTTTTGAATTCTGATGAAAAAATTAGTCCTTTTCGATTAATTTTTGGACGCGAACTGGCATAACATCCCTGGTGTTTATGATAAATAGTATTTCAAAGTTGGTGCAACGGCTTTTTTTAAACGAAGTAAGAACCTGCATTATTCAATTTAACTCACGCTGAGCTACGAAGTGAGCCGGTTCGTTCTCAGTTATACAAAAAGAAATAACATAAATTTTAATTTAAATAACGCCACTCGGTAAGCAGGCTCGCGTTTTCTACTGGACCCGTAGCTCTTCAAAGCAGAAATAATAATAAAGTTTAAAATTTTATCCCAAATTTTTAATACTTTCTTAATTTTCAAGTAATCGGATTGCATACAACAGTATAAAAACTTTTAATTGATAATCTGAAGTTATCTCGTACACTTCTCCAACCTGGAGAGTTATCATAATGTTTAGTTATCACATGCGCTAGAGATGGAGCCAGGAAGTAACGCTAGTGAGTAACGAGACTTCTGGTCATTGGAGACGCAAGCCCGGAGAAAATAGTTTACCGGAAGCTCTATGCCAGGTGGAAAGCTGAAACGCACTTGGGTATTACCGAACAACTAGAACAATTCTCGATTTTTTCCCCGACACCGTTGGGATTTGAATCCACATCTCCACGGTTGTCGTGTCGTGGTCTAATGAAATACAGGAAATTCTAAAAAAACTGTTTAGAAATATGTTTTTATATTGTTACAACATAAATACCAGTACTACTCGAACTTAGTTATCACTGATCACAAAGCGTTTTTGACCGCTGTACTTATTGTATTTTTTTTCAAAGACGCAGGGTCTACGGCATACGGGGTGTGCAGTATAAAGGTTGCGCATAAAGTTTTATCAGGTTATAATGATTCATTAGGTTTCCGCACATCCGGCGGAAGCGGCCGAGGTCACGCGCCGCGGGCTGCATTTCCCACCGCAACGCAATCACCAGCCCCGGCGGACGCGAGCATCGATTTTCATTTTTCCGCCTTCCATGCCCGAGCGGAGGCTCCAAGGCTTCAAGGGTGCGAGCGGTGCACGCGGGGAGACATTCTGTGACGCCTTTCTCTGAACGCCGCCCGGGGAGAGTCCCGCACGTATTATTAGCGAGTTCAGTATTTTTAAACGAGTGAGAATTCTACGTAAGGATTATAAACGAACCATTCAAAGAGACAGTAAAATCAATCATCCGTCTTTGTATGTTTTGATTTTTTCCATTGGGTGCGAAAATAATTAAAAACCGCCACGTGGCCCAGTGGTCAGTACGCTTGCTTGCCGATTATGGGGTTAATCAGTTTTGTCGATTAAATAAGAAAAAAAAAATCATTTAAAATCTCGAAATTAAAGTTTTCTTCCAGGCCTTTAAATAGTATTTTTATCGCTGTGTGAATATACCATACGATAATTGTTCTGAACTTTATATTATTATTTTATTCAATGAAATAATAGCTTATGGTGCATGTTTCATGTACAATACGTAAAGCAGAAACACTGCAAACTTTAATAAGCTTTGATATGTGAATATACACATAACAAATATAATTTATGTATTTGGATTGTGCTACTAAATAATCAAATTGCCATCGGTATTTGTTTAGTTTGTAGAATCTTATGTTTAAAAATATAGATATCATTAGTGTACGCTTTTATTAGAATCTGCCACGGTCGTCCACTCGAGTCTGAATTTCTCTTCGATGAAGTTAATCATTCAAATATAATCAATAATCTTCGAAAAAAGTTTTCTTGCAACCTCTTGATTTTTAAAAAATGCCATATCCGTGCTTAAGCGTTTACCGCTCGTGGAATCAATGATTAATTAAAAATATGATTTATAATAAGATACGCGCTTTTACGATTTTCAATTCTTTGGTTGTTTAATTATATAATGTTATTATTTATATAATTAAAATACGATCGAGGTAATAAAATCTAGAAATGTTCTGTAATTATTATTTGAGTAAAAACGCTTTTGTTTACGCCATTTTACAACTCTTGAAAGCATGAAATGTCGGTGAGAGAAAGCGTTAACTCTGTAATAAAAATATAACTTTAATGATATAAGACAAATTGTATGATACTTATACAATGTCGGTTCGTTGATCGTAATATAACATGGAGTATTAGAAATCATATCAAATACGCTCGCTGCCGAGTTCTGCAGGCAGGGCTCAGGGCAGGGCAGGTGAGAGAGGAGGCGCAGGAGGTCGTCCTGGGGCGGGTTCCTGGAAAATGCGGGGAAAGGTCAAGCTGGTCCTGAGCTCCAGAGGGTCAAAGGAGGGCCGGCGCCCCTTCCCTTTGTCCCCGTTTGAAGACAGATTTTTACAAAGGCCCCCGTCACTCTTATGTCTCCCTTATGTAGTCTAGTGTTGTGCGGTCGCTCTGGCTCACTGGCTTGGATCTAATATTTCGCAAAGACCTCTCTGTGTTTTGCTTTACAAACTTGTAATGATTGGAAAATATTGATTTATAGGTAAATATTAAGCCCCAAACTCAGTAGTCCTGAAAGTTGATTCGATTATTATTTACCAAGTAAATAGAGTAGATGCGTATTTTAATTTTTACGCTACGTTAATTTTTAGTCCTATAACATCTATCATATTGAGTCTCCGATTTGATAATTGATTAAATTCTCATACGACCCATGGATGTACTGATAAAAACTGTAGTTTGAGTATTTTTTCGCTGATGTCTAATTTGAACACCGATAATCTTTTATTGTTAACGACAAAATGAAATACTTAAAAATCTGCACCATTTTTGAAGACGAAAAGTATTTCAATATAAAAAATTGAACTTTTTGAAGTGAAGTTCGCACGATGAATAAGAAACAACTCTGATCAACCGAGAAAAAGCAATGTTTGTATAAAATATAAAACTAATTATGGCAAAAACTTCCATCTCAGGTCCAATCCCCAATAAGCCGAATAACGTATTTTTAAATTTGAATAAGATCTAAAATTAAATATTGGTATTCAATATTAACGACTTTTTTAGCACACTCAAATACTATTTATAATTTTTATATTGGCAACTAGCGTTTTAGTCTCTTTTTTTCAAGTGTATTTTGCAAATCTCGTATACCATATACGAGACCATGACGCATTCTTATACAAAAGAGGAACAGTAACCAAATGACTATTCTATCTTTGATTCTCAAGCAGGAAGTATCCAAGCTTAAATAATCCGAGAATGAGGAGTCTATAGTCACACTGCTCTGTAATAGTAAGATATCGCAATCAAGGGACAGACATGCAAATAATAGAGTGGAAAGCTTTAGAATCCAATTGCCACTGTGTTCAGCTTGCCATGTCTCCGGGACTGGCTTTATTATTCGATAAGTTTTCCTTACCTCAATAAGTGGAGACTATTTGTAACTTTAACAGAATTGGAAAACCGAATTCACTTATTGCTTTATCCAAATTCTAATCCGAGACCTTATGGTTGGCAAGCCATAAGGTGTCGAATAGCTACTGAATCGTGTGGCGGCTCAGTGGATACTACTCAATAGCAGCTTATTTATGCTATAATATGAATATTTCGTCTTTATAAAATTTGCAGTGTCGTTGTGTGTAAGCGCGCTCTGATTATACACAATTTGAACACAACGTAAACGAATGGCGTTTCAAGTATATTCATTGAATCATTAGGAACATCTGCTTCCGCGAGAGAGCCTCCAAGAAGGCTTTACAAGACCGGCATAAGAGTAAAGCTTCATTGAATATTCGGACAAGTTCCCGGGGCCGTGTTTGTCGCCGCGACCCGGCGGCGGCTCTGGCGGAGAGGTCAGCGAGGAAATAGGACGCTAATTCGAGTGCCTCTCACTCCCCGCCTGTCACTCTTGTCCATATCGTTATGTAAGGGCTGCCCCGGATTCACACCCTCTTGCACTCGTTACAGATAAAGCATCTACCCCTACAAGCCTAGATAGACTATGCACATGGAAATAATCACATACAATATTACTACCGAATCATTTACAAACTACGATATGCCTGAAGTTTTTATTAATGCAACGATTTGTGCAACTATAATATAATTGTTCGAAATATAAAGAAGAATATTTTATTAAGTAATCCTAATTTTATAAAATATTTTTTTGTTTTAACACTCATAGGGGCATAATATCATAATAATATCATATCGCGTCTCACAAAATTAACCAATTGAAAAATGTATTCTCTATTATTTCGTACATATTTTTTATTAATATTGAAATAGTTCTGGACATAAAAATATTTTCTTTGTTCAAATCTAAACTGGGAAATAATGCTACAAATGTTTTATCTCGTTTATTTTCGTACAGTGTATTAAAAATATTAAAAACCATTTTCCAGTATGAAAATATAACACGGTCGAGCCTTAAAACTGTGCGCCCAATTTAAACGAAATTTAAAATAATTGTATTTATACCGACTTTTGAACGTGCTTTTTTTCCTCGTCTGTAATTATTTCGGTATGAAAATTCGGTAAATCTCATAAAATAGAGATGTCCTCTCACCGAGCCTTCACAAAGTTCCAGCACATCGCGCTTGTCATATTAACCCCACACTGTATGTACAAAAAATGCAGTACGGCACCGAGCCGCACTGTGGGGCACGTGGAAATTAATTTGAGTCATTTTATGTCAACTTTTTTGCTTTTATTGTATTTTTTACTGTAATTTAGTTCTAGTGTATATAATTCACCGATTATTTGTAGTAAATAAATTTGTCTACGTCATATCCATTAATTAGTATGCTTGTTTACTGACCGTCAGGTCTTGGGTTTGAATCCGGATTGAAATTATATTTTAAATATAAAAATAAATGAATGAAATATCCATTTTAATACTGGTTTTCAGGTATATATTTATTTTTGCCACTTGCCTCTTACGGAGTAGTTCGGTTTATACTACATACCAAGCATAGATCTGTCGTAATAAAATAGTGTAGTAGTAATGGTTGTGGAGGGACGTGCTCTGGAATTATCTAGTCGAGGTGGGGGAGCTCTTGCTGTTGTTTCTGTAGCTTGCTGCAGAAGGAGTATCAAATCTAAACGCTGGAGCTTTGTAGGGAAAGGATTTATAATAATGCTATTGGGCAGCAGCAATACGAAGACTTTTCCTTCCAATATAAAACTATGGTGTAGAAAGACACGGGGACCCCCTACACTATTTTTCGCTTAGAAAACTATGAACACTGGCTCAGCGTGAGTATATGTTCTGTGAAATAGTCGCCGACCTCCTCTGAAGACAGGCATTTGATGAAGTGTATTTTTATCGGAAAAATATCCCACTGTGCTGTTACATCCAAGGCAATCGTTTTTGTTTGATCATGACACACAGAGGATTTTTACCCCCCAATGGAGGCTTCGCAGGGAAAACTTATAACCGTTTGAAAGTGCTCCGGCATTGGATGATGTCCCCAGCGTGCGGCGTCGCTGTGCTGTCGCCTGAATAATTCTCCGGCACCGGTGACCCGCGCTGTTGTGACGGCCGACAGTCGACAGTCGACAGCCGACAGCCGGCAGCCGATACATTTATTATGGCTCCACTTCGGCCCGGCTAAAAACACGGAAAAGCTCTCACCCGACACCTGCATTAAACAATTAGTCCGCGGCCTCTGCGCCCGTGCCCCTTTATAGACCACTCCGGCCCCGGCGCTGCTCCGCTCGGTGCTCTATGACAACCTTAATCGAATTAATTATGCAGTTTACTTTGATATTTTTGGGCACTCTTCTAATTCAGCTTTGTGCAGCAAAAAGTCCTATGAATTTGTGACCTTATTCACTGGTTTTTTTTTACTTAGAATGTGTTAGTTTTTTTACTATGGATACGTTCATACACAGGCAAAAGTTACCATATAGCATGAATGTCTCCGTTTTTCGATCTCGTGTTCTACATCTTTAGATCTGCTCGATACAGTGAATGCATAAAAAGTTATAACGGAGATTTATATGGTTGGAGACTGTAACCTATGCTATATTTCAGTGGTAGCATTAGAAAATAACCACAAAAACCCTAGTTGCTTTACGAATCAAATTAACCCTTAGAAATAAAAAAAAATATTTATATGTTTACATGCAAATTATTTGAAACATATCACCTGTAAATCTACTAACTATTATATTGTTTGCACATTTATAAAATATTTTCCCTCATTTCAACTATGAATTTTCTCTAGTTTTATGAGGTCGTGTTATAGGGTCAATTATTAATCCAATTACTGCCTTGAAAGCTATTTTTTTAATTCAATTATAAGTACAATAAACGCTTGTTTAAAATATGCCATCTTTTGTCCAAAAAAAAGATTTATTTTATATAAAATAAAAAATTTAAATTTTACTACTATATTATTTACTTATTTAATTATTTTTAAAATACGATTCACAAGTATTACTTTTTTTTTCTTTACGTTATTTAACACGCATAAAGAATCACTTTAAAAAAAAATCCTTATAAAATACGATAAAAAATTTAAATCCCTTACACATTTCATTAAATATTCACAGGACGAATTTCAACCTAAAAATCTTTGTTATAAAACAATTTTCGGTATTTTATCTACAGCGCGTGAGAGTTCACAGAGCGATAAAACTCCGTGTGATATTTTTTAGAACATATTTCAGAAATTCCCGTTTCGTTCGCCGGGAGTCGCGGGAGGGGCTCGGGCTTGTCCGACGCGTGGGGCCGCCATGCTCCCGGGCCCACGCCACCGTCGTGTATTTACTAAACATGCCCTAGAATCATTCGTGTACTTCAAATTTAGAAAGAGTCTCGAAGACTTTTTCCAGCTTTTCATGTGTATAGTTGTATAAAGTACTATAAAAGTTTGTAGTATTACTGTCTGAAATACTACGGAAATTATTTTCGTAGCTTTCTTATGATGGAAGTAAATTGGATAATTTATTACGTATATATTTATAGTCAAGCAATAATAACTGCATGCTCAGATTATAAATATATATTTTATGTAATAAAATTCTATAAAATTAACAGTGGTGCATATCGCCAAAAAACATGGCATTCGTATATAAAGTTTATAAATAGTTTTTGATAGTTTAAAACTCCATCTTTGTCAAACATTTCTACTAGTGTGTATGGGGTTAGTTGTGAACTTTTGGCTGCTCGGGAGGCATTTCTATTCTCTTTTGACTACCCCGGCTGAGTGCACTCCCCTGATTGCGGGGACAGGTAGGCGAGAGGGGCAATGTGCAGGATTTACGTCACCTCCCGCCCCACTTGCTCCGCCCCCCCCCACCCGCCTATGTGGGTTCGGTCCGCTAATGAGATTGACGTTATGTGCATTGTTTATTGTGGCAGGTTAGTAATTGTCCTTCTCTATTCGATAATTATGTAACTCCCCGTATTGATAGTAGTTAATGCTCATATATTGTCCTGAGCTTCCGCAACGATTATCCCGAGTTTCTTTATACTGTATGTACAATTCAAAACAGTTTCGGTACGATTCTGTGCAGGTTTTGTACATGCTTCTAGTTGAAATTATCATACAAAAGCATTTTGTGTTTTTTAAAAATATTATTTTGTAAATATTAAAACTTAGTCTCAAGTGATTGCTGGTGTTGTTTGATTCCTAAAATTTCGTCTTTCAATCACAGTTTGATTTTTTATCAGCAATATAGATTTTAAAATTTTAATAAGCACAATAAATACACTTTTAACCGTGCATTTCAAGTATACTCTTGAATCATGTTATTGCGCAGTAATCTCTGAATGTGAAATTTCGACTCGAAATGTGTAGTTTTGGAAATGCTCTCCGCACTTCGGAGCAGTGACGCATTCTGTCATATTGCGTAAAATGCTACACGGTTTTAAAAACCTACCTAAGACGCTGCTTAACTTTTTTTAATGTTTCTTTTTAAATTTTTTTGCCAAATGCTGTACTTTGTGGGCGTGGATATCAATTAACGACCACGCGTACTATTATCCATATTTTTTAATAACTACCTACCTTAAATATGTTTTTATTGTGTTTTTTAGTTTCGTAAGTTTTCTCTACTCTCTTTGTTCGCTACAGAGTTTGAGGCTTCTCAATCTCAGACTACTCACCTGCTGTCGTCGCTTAGGTTATAACCATATAAGTAAGGTGAGGTCTTTTTTAATGCACATTTTTATGTGTTTTTGAGGTTGTGCCGTTTGAATTTAATGGCAAACATGTATAATACATTTAGACTTGTTTAGGAACTCCACAATTTAGTCCTCGAAAATCGTAGTTTACTTAAAGAGACTTCCATTTGTTATACTCTGAAAAATGGTACCACTAGCAAAGCTTATAAGTTTCACACTGAACGGAACAAACATTGTTGATGATTTGTTCATTTGTACGATAGCGAGTATTGATTATTTTGCGTTACTTTAAGTTAATTTTGACTTGTTGTTTTGGTTATATTCATTTGAAAATAAAAAACGAAATTTATCCTTTATTTTCAAATTTTTTCTCAAAACGAGACCTTACAGTATTTTAATTTTAGGAAACCGTATAGGATTCTATAATATACCCTCTGTGTTTAATTCTATGATATCTCCTAGAAATACAGTTACAGTTAGTCTAGCTACAAAAATTAAATAAATTTAATTCATATCGAGCATTTGCAATGTTATTGACTTTATATAGAAATAGCATAGAAAAGGTTGTTTAGGTTTTTCGTTTTGGTAAAATGATCTTGTATTAGTTGTTTATTTTATTATAATTAAATAAGAATAAATAATGAAAAGTAAAATTTATATTATTTTATTATTACATAATCACAAGACTTGCTGTATTAGGTTCTCGGTAGTAATTTCACAATTAAAATATGCGTCAATTGAAAATTTTTATATTTTCATTGATTGTTATTTTTAATCTTAAATACGCAAATATAAATACATTTTTTAAAATCCTAACTTTGTAAACAGTGAATTGTGACTATAACTTGACTTATAAAATATCTTGTATTTTGTGTCACTACTTATCAATAGAAAATAAAAGCAAAAGTTCTAAAATGTGGATGTCGAAAACATTTATAGTAAACAAAACAATTTTATAAAAGTATTGAATGCATCTGACACCTCTAGTATAGAGGTTTGTGCTTATTAGCTTGCTCATTTTCAATAGAGCATTTTATTGGTTCGTTAAAATTTCAGAGTTTCACTCCGACACGCTACAGTAAAGCTTTAAAGAATTCGTTAAAAACTGTTTTTTGAGAGATTGTCACAGCGAAAACCTGGATAAGTTTCACTAATCAGTACTTTTAAAATTTAAGCAAAAATATTAAATACAATTAAATTATATACATATACACATACTTAACATGTTTATAAAGTTTATTTTAGTAAAATTAACTCAAATCTGGCGATGATTATTATAATATTTTCATCCAAACAGATGTATTGTGTAGTCTGAAAGCTGTGTCCGTACTTAACATGTTATTAATTTCGCACTTGCATGTGACAATTTAAATACTCGCTCAGTTAAAGTTTCACAGTGGTTCAGTTTTACAGAATGACAGGTCGACGCTGGGTTGTATCCCATCTGTGTCTCGAAATTATTTTTTCGTCATTTCATGTGTATTCAATTAACTAAACATTATTTATATTATCTAATATAAATAATGTCTATCTAGATATTTTAATGTTACTCTTGTACTGCATTAAAAATATTACCGTATCGTATATATTTTCAATGTAACGAATTAAAAGCGGTACTAATCAGTATATAATCTTAGTTTACCCTGGGTGTAGCCTTATCGTTATCACATCAGTTCGCATAGCAGCTATAGTATAAATCCGTGTCTTGTGTAGCTTTTATAGCGGGCGTGGCTTGCGTCCTTCGTTAACCAGCCCAGAGAGTGTCCGCGCCCCTTGTATTATTGAGTGAAGTGCCAGGTAAGTGAATATTCCTAGCCTGGCGTGTGACTCGGACCTTGAGCTGTTGACTTTACCTGTACAGGTTAATCTAAGCCGTGTTCATACCCGTGGTATGCGGTTGCCTTAATGTATTACTTGCCCTAAAATATATGTAATACAAAGTAAAAAAAATTATACTTTATACTATTTTTTCGTGACGTTATTTAACGCAATTTTACAAGTACAGTAAGTATACGGTGTGTGCATTAATTTTTTCGGATTTTCTAAGAGATGTTTTCAGTATATGTCATATCGCTGAAGTGTATACAACATTTGGTTTTGAGGTCACAACATGTCAAATTTTGTACCAACAAAACGCAATTTGCGGGAAGCTTTACTTTTCTGTTTCAATTGGAACAAAAAACCAGCTGAAAATCACCGATTTGCTGTGTGAAGTTTATGGTGAACATGCTCCATCGCAAAAAAACGTGTGAGAACTGGTTTCGACGCTTTAACAATGGTGATTTCGATGTGGATGACAAAGAACGTCCAGGCCAACCAAAAAATTCGAAGATGAAGAATTAGAGGCACTGCTCGATAACGACTCGTGTCAAACGCAAGCAGAACTCGCAGAATCATAGGGAGTTGATCGAGCAACAATTTCGAGACGCTTAAAAGCATTGGGAATGATTCAAAAGCAAGGAAATTGGGTGCCACATGAATTTAAGCCGAGAGACGTCGAAAGGCGATTTTGCATTTCGGAAATGCTGCTAGAACGCCACAAAAAGAAGTCATCTTTGCATCGTATCATCACTAGTGATGAAAAATGGATTCGCTACGACAACCTGAAGCGTAAAAAATCATGGGGTAAACCCGGACATGCATCAACATCGACGGCCAGGCCAAATATTATGTAATGTATAAAATATGTAATGCTGTGTAGTTGGTGGGATCAGAAGGGTGTCATCCACTATGAGCTGCTGTAGCCAGGCCAAACTATCACGGGCGAGTTCTTCAGACAACAATTGATGCGTTTGAAGCGAGCATTGGCAGAAAAACGGCCAGAATATGAGACCAGGCACGAGTCTGTAATTTTCCACCATGACAATGCTCGGCCACATGTTTCTAAATCGGTTAAAACCTATTTGGAAAACAGTGGGTGGGAAGTTCTGCCTCACCCGCCTTATAGCCCAGACCTTGCCCCTTCCGACTACTATTTGTTTCAATCGATGCAGAATGCCTTTTCTGGAATACGCTTCACTTCTGAACAGGGTATCAAAAATTGGCTTGATTCTTTCTTGGCTTCAAAAGACGAACAGTTCTTTTGGGATGGAATCCATAATTTGCCCGAAAGATGGGAAAAAGTAGTGGCTAGCGATGGACAATACTTTGAATAGAATATATTGTACCAATTTTTTTATAATAAAGCACCAATTTCACGGTAAAATCCGAAAAAATTAATGCACACACTGTATTATAATTAACGTTTTCATAAGCGAGTTGTACTGTTTAGTAACGAAAAAAGCGTATTTGGTATTCGCAATAGGAAATGTCGTTTGTTTTATAAGATTGTTTAAAAACAGAGTTCAGTGGCGACCGACTGCCATAAAACGTTTATACGTCCGTTATCTGTGCGCCCCCGATAAGCCGGGGGCGCCCTCCCCCGCCTCCGCCCCGGCTCCGCCCCCGCCCCTGCCCCCGCCCCTGCCCCCGCCCCTGCCCCCGCCACCGCCCCCGCCCCCGCCTCGTCCGCCCCCGACACGTGTATGGCCGCCCACGCCGCAGCCGCCCTGCAACGACCGCCGTATTAACGACCGCATCATCTCGTCACGTGTCGTAGTTATTGATATATTCACCTGAAAGATTGATGTCAACTATGAAGATGGCCTTCATGATGCATAATTCATTAGAACTTCTCTCATGTATCACATAAATGTTAGAGAATACATATATTCAAAAACATTTAATACGGTATATATTAAATACCGTCAGATATGTGAATATAACCTCTTGATAGTAATAAATTTTTTTCTGATTGAATTATTTCATGAAAAAATATTGGTGGAAATACTTGAAATATTTGATTTTATACAAATTACACAAAAAAAAGTGATTATTTTTTATATATTTAATTTTTTATGTAACCGGATGAAATTATTATGATAAAAAATCTAATTATTGTTAAATATGATTGTTTTTGAATTTTCCTGCTTTTTCAGAATGTAAGAAAGATTTTCTACGAATTGAGAGTATTTTAAGTCAAAGAACAAAACTATCGAATAAAACTATATAATATAATATAGAAAGCAGGTTTTTTTGTTGGATTACGTATTTGATTGTAATATAATTTTTTTTATTGTATAAATAAAAAGTAGTGATCCATACTAAACAGGCATAACATATCAATTACATCGGTTGAACATTAACCTTTTGTATGGAAATTGATCCGATAATCTCTTGGGCAAAACCCGAATTAACAATCATACATGACATATTACCAAAGTATATGTTTTCCTTTAATTTTTGGATTATACCACTAGCTATGAGATATTTTGTATCAGTATAAATTTGATTTTGTAACTGTATGAGATGACAGTGAACCTACGTCAGTACTATATAGTGTGGCTCAAACACTAACGAACTCAGTTTTCATTACCATTCAGGCCACTTGAAAAACTTATACTAATACTCGTATACATTGCAACAATCACAACTTCCCGGTACTGTGTACTCGAATACAGCTTTAAGGGTTTAAGGATAAGCTCACTGTAGGGCTTAGGGTGGGAAATGAGCAACATTGTAACCTTTTATATTTCAACAATAAATTCTGAGATAGCGACATTCGCGGCAATAAATTATGTCGATAATTGACAGGAGGGCATTCTCTGCAGTCTGTGTAGTTTTATTTTGGCTGTGGGACATATTTTGGAATCTCGCAGGATAGGTATATTATATTTTGGAAAGATTTACAACACACTAAGTGCGTTTTTTTGTGGAAAATACAACAATAAATATGTCTGCTAATATTTTACAAGAAGTATTATGATGAATATTTTAGATTCTACTAATGAGATTTAATTCTTTGATAACAAGTGTAATGACTAACCGTATATTGATTTTATAATGCAGAAATAAATTGCTTCAAAAACAAAATTTTGATCGTATATTTATTTATTTCAGTACTACGATATCAAATAAGAAGCCCGGTTCGCTTTTATAAAAAAATAAAAAGTTATATATTTTGACTAATTTAATATTTCCAGGAAGAAAGCTCTTATCAAATTGCGTGGGTTGTGAATCGATGAGCGTACGTTACAAAACATTGAAATATATATTTTATGTTATATATCAAGGTTTAACGTAAACTTTTTTGTTGACATTTGAACACTCAATGGGAATATGAAAAAAAAGTATTGAAGACAATCAAATGAATGCTGCATGTGTTCAAACAATGAATGATTGTCCACTACAGACAGGTTTATTTTGTAATTGTCCATATTTAAAAAAATTAACATGAATAACCAAATGGCTAGATCAGTATTATTTTCGTTTTTAATGGGGTTTTACTTCCAGTCTGTCTTAAAAGTAAAAAGCGCTATCAAACACAAATGACCGTAATCTAAATATTTAGCTTTTTATATTTGTTTGCAGTAACAATTGTTTGACTATGAAATCTGTGATTCTAGTTCATTATACTGACGAAAACGTACTTAGTATGGCACAAATCTGAAGAGTTTGTTTGCATCTTGCATATTTTTATGTTTCTCTAAATAATATAAAAATTGATTGTTTTATTTGTTATAGATGACCGAATGAAGAGGCACATCTGAAGCAGGGGTAAGTTGGAGCCTTCTTTATTCTTTGATAAAATTAATCGTCCCGTAGCTTGTGTTTATTGCCTAGTAGAGACGCTCTGTGCATGCTCACGCCTTATTGCAAACACGCCGTTTTCCGAGCAAGATAAGCCTTGAATGTTTATTGAACAGATCATTTTATTAGAAGAACGAGAAAAATTTAATAAAGCCGGCTTCGCGTTGCGAGGAAGCCTTGTTTCAAGCGATATTTCAAATATCCAAACTCCAGGAAGCGCGGGGACGAGTCCACTCTCGCACATTTGTCTGATTTGATCTTTCCGAAGTATTGTGAATTCAATATGAGAAACTCAAAAGGCCTCCTCTCTCCGCGTTCCTGGAACATCCATATTTTTTTTCTTGTTTTTTTTTTACATATTCGCTATGAAATTAATATACGGCATGCTGTAATGGGATGCTGGTGTATTTTTGTTTTGAAAAACTTGGTAGTTATATTTAAGTTAAAAGAGCAATATTCAGTTAATTGTTAATAAAATTGGTTGAATACATCTTCTGATGTTAGACTTAATAAATAAGCTCTGGTCAACATGACGGAACACAATATAAAAATATGCTCACTTACCTATGATAAGAAAGACAATAAAAAAAAGATTGACATGTGTTGTTGATAATTGAACATAAAGAGTGTGCTGGGGAGATAGGTTATGGGTCTTATTTTTTTTCTTCTACTGTCTAGCTTAAAAAGACTCCCGGACTGCAGTTTCTACCCCTTGGACAGTCGGGAGTGTCGCTTTACATATTCAGAACGTATTTTAGAGAAGCTAAAGTTTTCACCACCCGGATATTTTTTTTAATGCAGCCTTTTTCAGTTAGGTACATCAAAATTGATATAATCAAATGATATTAAAATTTTATGTATCTAGATTTTTTTAATTTAAATAAAAAATAGTAGTCTAAAAATGATACCAATATGGGACATTTTAGCTAAAAATATATAAATCAAACACACAACACCAAAAAATACTAAATCAGTTTATGTTGAATAATAATAAAATATTTTATTTTATTAAAAACTAAAAAATAATAAGTAATCAAACCACACTTTTTTATAAGAGTAGGAATACCCTAAATAAGAACCCATTTTCATGTGGCTCCGCATATGGTAATTTATAGGAAAATTACCGAAATTCTATACGTTACAGTATAATTTATGTATGTAGAAATTTAGTATATTTATACAATTTAAAATACAAATACTAAAAAATCCAATTACTGCGGCCATATTTAAATCAGGGATTCCCGTTAAATACACTCATGGCGTTACGATGCTCCATATTGTACACCCTTGAAAATTATCACGTTCTGTTGCCAAGCAACAAAAAATAGTGAAACTTGGACAAAACGAAAATACTCATAATAATGAGACTTTTTTATAAACGGGCGTCATGTAATGTAGATTGTTCAAAATAGCGCAGAAACAAAATAATAATAATAATAATGTATTCATATCGCGTATCTACATTACGGGTTTCTTTGCGTTTGTAAACATAGAGACGCCCACGTAAGTCCCATCGCAAAATTATATCTACCCCCTCAGCGGCAGGACCTTCAACCCCCCACCCTTACCCCCACCCCCCACCCCCACCCCCGCCCACATCAAAGGGCTGTCTGTCTGCGCGCGACGCGCTCTTCGTGACATTTCACATTTATGCTTCACAAAGGATTTTTCTCAGTAATTTTTTTATAGAAATCGGTGCAACGAGTGGGAGCAAACGAGTATTCAATATTATACAGGGTTTTATTTTCAAAGCTTTGTTCTTAACCAGTGACGGATATGCCCGAGGAGGTCTAGGTCTACCCTAGATATATATATATTTAGCATAAAAAATATTATTCAAAATATACGCCTTGTGTTTTAGTGGTTAGTAAAAGTGTAAGCAAGCCGTAGAGTGGTTCGAATTTCAGTTGACAGTAGAGTTTTTTTAAGAATATAATAAAAAAAATTCTAAAGAGAAATTGTTTAAAAATATTATACCTTATTAAAAAAGCGTTTTCAAGATATTACAATTAAGACATTCCTAAACTTGCTCACGAAGTCTTCAAGTAGCTATTGAAGAATGTATTGTTATTTTTATTTAAACATATAAATGAAATCGTCATGCAATATTATCATAGTTCGAAAACATTAGATTATTTGTTCGTAAAAATATTTGATATGTTTTCAATTAACAAACACATGACCGAATTTACTTATGAGGATTGCAGTTACTCGCAATAAGATGCGATTTATGTATAAAATAAAATATTGAAAAATAATAATAAATCCCATGTATGGTATAAAAGTTCCTAGCTCACCCCCGGTTCGTCAGGGCAGGGTGGCTAGCGGCTTCCTGTGACTTGTGATGGCTGGTTGCCTGTCCCGAGACACCGCCTGAGCACGAGGGTGGTGACGAACCGATTGTCGTAAAATATCCCCCTGGATCCGCGGCCCACCGAAGGGGCGCACGTACCTTGTTACGGACTCTGACATAGATCGTATCGTTGTCACTTTACAAACTATGATTTCGAAAGAATCAAAAATAAAATAATATTCCACGGGAATATTGTTATAATACTTATATATGCTAAAATATCCCATGTTTACATTCTTTAATATTTTTTTATTCGACAGTAAAAAATAAAGATGTCATGTCATTCGTTAAATACATTATGAGACGCTCATAACAAAATCAAAGCCTTCAATAGTACCATTGAATAAATAAAACATATTAAATGTCTAATGATCACATTGTTATTATACGACTAAACAAATATGAGTCAATACTCTATCAATATAAGGGATTCAGTTTGGTTCGGCGCACGTATTGATATATTTACATTTGTACTAAATCCTAAAGCTGGGTTGATTGCAAACAATAATATTAAATAATTAAAATATAAATATTTTCACAAAGCAAGCTTTCAAATAAACTCTTGTTTCAAAGCTTAATTCGTACAGTGTTTATATCCTTCGGTGTGCCTACGTTTAGGAGGTGTTGACAATTAACGTCTACAGCCTTCAGAATCTCACTCTTTGTGAGTTGAGTACGACTTATACGCTTTTCAATTATTTTATGCTGTAAAATATTTCTGTATATACACAAGTCAAGCACTGAAAGAAGAGAGCAATTACTAATTTTTAATTTATATTCACGTGATGTTATGTTATTAATTGTTAATAAATAAATCCTGTTCTTTAAAAAAAAGTAGTTTTATATAGTGTTTGATAACATTATGCGAAAAAACTTTTATTTATTTTGCATAAATATCGTCATTAGAATCATTTTATTTATATAAATGAAGCAATTTTTTCAATCCAGTAATAAAATTATATTATAGTTTTATTGAAAAGCTTGATTCCGGGTCGATTTTTTTATACATGATATATCGTCTTTAAATTCTTCGAAAAAACTTTATTGTTTCCCTTTTTTATACACACTCCTAAAGATATAAAAGAAGTCGTGTATAGCTTCAACAAGTATTCGCATCCACCTTTCCTACCTACCCTTTCTACCCTAACTTATTAGCTACTTATATAATAATTAGCAGCCTTTTTTGTGTATTTGCTTTGTTTTATTGCCATATTTACACCAAAAAGTATTGGGATTTTTTTCCCCATATTATACACATAATATTCATGTGTATATTTTAATTTATATAAGTGAATAAAATACTGCATGCCACCGTCTTGCAAGCGTGTTAAGCTCTACCCGATGCAAGCGGTCCTGAAAGCTACGTAGAGTCGATGATTCCACACACTCTTGCCTGGACTTTTTGTGCTGCTCTTGCGTGGCCAGCAGTTTTTAATTACATGCACTCTGCATTAAATTCCATTACCGCTAGGGAACGTCAAGGAAATCACATTTGATAACTTCCGCGAACCCGTGGGCGGGGGCGGAGGGGGTACGGCGGGGAGGGGGCGGGGGCAAGGGCGCCCTTGGGATGACGTCAGTCGCCCGGCCGCGGCGCACGAGTTGGATGGGCCGCGGCTCGTTACCGTACGTCACTTGAGGTTTCGCACAGTTAATAAAATTTTGCCAACACGTGCGTCTTACAGATTCTGCAGTGTCATAGTACAACAAAATTACATTTTTTTTGTTACTGCATGCTTAGATTTCTTTTATAATATTAAAAATATATCTGAGACATTTTACATCTTGTATTTCAAAACATCAAAGAAAAACGCACGTCTGTAGGACTCAATAATTTATTTTAAAATACCCCTAACGTTCATAAAAAGTATCCTTTATTTTAAATTTAAGTGCATATCATTATATTTACATTTTTACATTTTGAAGCTATTTGAGGTGCTAAAATAAAAAAAAATCTATCCAAAAATTCATGGTTACATTTTAAAAAGTTCGCGTGGTTCATTTTAACATTTAGTACATTTGTTATAAGTTATATAAAAATCTGATATTATTTAATATTCCTACATTTGACTCAAGTAATGATTAATTTCTATTTAATTTTTTATCTGCTTTTTTGTGCCTTAAATTAATTTAAGGCATATAAAGTTTATATATTTAACCACATTTTTAAAGTTTAATTGAAGTTTAACTGCGATAGTTTCGCTTATACAAAGGTTAAATATCAAAACATGAAATAAAAATGCTCTTGAAAACACAATTTTTATTAACAAAAAAATAATTTAAAACGGGGCTGATTCTATTTTTTTTTGTTTGTCTTATTCGATTGTAAAAAAGTTGTATATGTGCAAACAATACTTTCTGCAGTAGTTTTAATTGAATCACGAAAAAAATATTCAAAAATCTTAAAATAAGTATTTAATATAAAATGCGGGTTTTTTACGTTTGAATGTAGATCGCTGCGATGACGTCCGCGCGCCCAGGCCCGCAGGGGTCGTGGGCCGCGCCGCGCACACACTGCCGCGCGCACACACTGACGCGCGCACACACTGACGCGCGCACACACTGACGCGCGCACACACCGCGCCGCTGCACGTAGGCCGCGCCGTACTGCGCGGGTAGTTATGTTTCGCATTATGTTACGTTGTTGAGGCTTATGAGGAGACGTAATTGAAATCTGTTTGTGTTGTTTGCACTGGGGGGGTGGTGTGCGTTACATCGGTCCAATACTTTTACAGGATTATGGCGCTGTCAAAAAATGTTTTTTTAATTAGATAATCATAACGTATTTCGTCATTCTAACTTCACGTTTTGTATTACACAATTTGAAACTTATTTTTTTTTGTTAATGAATTATTTATTTCATAAAATATAAAAGTTTGTCTCCTTTGTATATTTTTTATATATCTAATTTCACAAGGTACACATTTTTCACCCATTTCTTACCTACTCTGAGGCTTATAAATTGATTGAAGTTTTCACGAGATATTTTAATTTTTTGCTGCCATATTTTTAAATATAATTGATTGAACTTTGTGTTATCACCTTTAAATATACAAACAAATATTTAATGATTAGTTAATTTAGAAAGTTGTTGGAATAGAAAAAATAATTACCCAGAAAAGACGTGATGAATTTTCTAAGAGTTATTATAAGTTAAATGTGGTATGCTTTAAAATGTATTATTTTCCGAGTTATTTTGAAACTATTACTAATATGATTAGACACATTAGTTCATACATAGAAGATGATTTAAAGAAACTCTCAGAAAAATATCATCGTGATTTGTGTGGGATTTGAGAACCCACATCCTCTGGCTTACATGGCCGGTGTACTAACCCTTGTACTAACGAATCACTTCCGTTTATCGAGAATTTTTAACAATCATACTCTACATATGAACCAATGTGCCCTGGCCAACCAATATTATTTTGAAACATCATTTGGTACGTCGATTTTAATAATATTTTGAAAAATACGAGATTTAATAAATTAAAATGTGTAACGACTTTTGTAACTTTTCTTTATCTAATTTAATTTTAATAATCTTAAGAAAATCTTTGGGAAAAAGTTGTAAAAAACATGCATAATTTACATTTAATTAATAGCAAGTATGGGTTATCGTTATCTACCCTTATTGATTAATATATAATACAGTAGAAGGCCTGGGGGTCGGAGGGTTGATATTTTGGCACGTGTCATGGCCTGATCCTCCTTCAGGTAATTCAAAGCCCGCCTTAGAGCCTCTTTACGCTACGTACTTTTTAACGAGTGCAGGGGGTAGGCTTCCAATTATTTTATAATTGCTGTGATCGAGCCAATACTTGCGCGGGGGAGGAGGCTTCGCGCTAAACAGGGCAACTGGAAATAAAGATAGAAAAAATAAGAAAAATCTCATGCATTGTTATGGGATCATGTTTTAATTAAATCAAATTTATTTTAGACAGTGGAAATTTTCAGAATTTTTTCGTTGTTTCACAATGATATGACATTAATAGCTGAACATCGCATTGATTTAGTACATTTAAATTACAGCAGTCTGTTAACTGCATAAAAGTATTGACAAAAAAATATTTATCAGATTATAATTGGGTATATAGCTCGGGTTGCTAATTTCTTAGAGAAATCAATCAGTTTAAAAAGCAAGCTCCCCTGCATGATAAAATCATTAAAATTAGCTCATTTAGCCTTTTCCCGCGATTGTATCGTTTTTGATGTTACTATTTTGGAAACGCTTTAAACCTTTGTATCTTTAGTTTATATTTATTTTCAGACCTAATTACCACTTTTCTACTCTCACCACGTCGTCAGTTCAAAGATATTAGTTTTAACTTCATTCATTGCTCCAAGAAAACAACACACCTATTAATATGAATACATTCCTTTTGCGGCTTCTGATCAAAATACTTTTACTCAAATTCTTTATTTAAATAACTGTTTTGTAAAATATTATTACCCTTAGTAGATACCCACAAAAAATATTGGTGAAACCAGTTGCTTATAATTATAAAAATTAGTGGAGATCAATTTCGGAAAAATTAATTACGCGGCGCTGTGATATAAATAAAGAATACGTGCGGATATAAATACGGTACATTTTCATCAGAAGAATAAAGAAATTTCATTTCTACGCATGAAACCCATGAAGTTTTCAATTCGAACTGCAGTGAAGTACTTGAGAAACTTTAAAAAGTCACGACTTTGAAAGTGCTCCCGGGGTGGGGTGGGGTGGGGTGGGGTGACGTCACGCGGCGGCCTTGGCGCCCACGCCCCTCCCCGGCAACAGGTGGACGGGACCCGCGCCGGGAAGATGCGGGTAGCTTGCTCAATTATTGTTTGGGTATACACAGGGTTCTGCGTACTTCGTTATTACCTGTGGATAAACACTCGGGTATTTATTTTCGCCGGCTTTCGTCAGAAGCCTTTCTTTAAGACAGTATTTATAAATATTTTATCATGAACGTTAGCTTATTTTTTTTAATGTATATTTTACTAATATGATTAGGCATATTTTTTCACACATTGAAAATTATTCAAAGAAACTCTCAGAAAAATATCATCGTGATATGTGTAGGATTTGAACCCACATCTCCAAGCTTACATGGCCGGTGTTAACAATCATAATCCACACACGAACCAATGTGCCCAGACCAAATTTTCTCGATTTAACAGAGGTGACTCGTAACAAAGGTCAGTTCACCGGCCATGTAAGCTTGGAGATGTGGGTTCAAATCCTACATATATCACGATGATATTTTTCTGAGAGTTTCTTTGAATCATTTTCAATATGTGAAAAAATATGCCTTATCATATTAGTAATTAATATAAACCTGTAAAAGTAATTAAAACGCACTTGATTGACGTTCAATCCACAAAAAAGACATATTTATATATATGTTTATTTGGACGTGGCCGGGTGCAGCTCCAGAGCTCTCAGCGTAGGTTTTCTTTTTATTATTATTTGAGTGATGTTGATGAAAGAAATTGGCGTGATTGGATAACAATAAGACGCTGATAACTTTGTTAATTGCACTGGGGCACGACACGCTTGTGTTTAGATTGTATCCGTGAGGTGATAATTAGCGAATACTAATTAAACGGTGACGCGGGATGCGAACTTTTATCTCGACTCGCTGGTTTAACGAAAATCTTTGTTTTTAATACGGTTGTATTTGAAAGCATTTTATTTTTTGTTTTCCATCGATCGAATATAACTGCTTTAAATGTTGCTACCATTCTGTCTTTTCCATGTTTTTTTGTTTATTTAAAAATCATTTACGCCAAAACAGCTCATTGTTATTTGCATTTTTTAATCATGACAAAGTGTGGTTTCTATTTTATGATTTTACACTAAGTCAACATATGTATGTTTACATGTAAAACTACTAAAAAACACAACTATGACACCAATGTAGCAGTTTTTGTATATTTTGACAGGGCAAACATCATCCGAAGTCACAAATATGAACAATCAATTAATTAAACTCTGAGACTCGATCGTAGACTATATCTATAGCGTGTCTCAGTTAAAAAGCCGTCTATTTTAACCTTTGCATACCGATTATAGTTAATATGGATTCCGAATTTAACTAATAATGACAATTATGCTGCTTAACACATAAATTCCACCACAGTCAAATTGTCGGTTTAAAATACAGTAATTTACTTGAGCTGTATTTCAAACCGACTATTTCAAACTCACCCCCTTCTTGCGGAGAACAGATATCAAAAGTCTACTCAACGGAGATCTGTGTGTGTCAGGCCTCGCAAAGCGCGCAGTTTATTTCAGCAATTACTTTCAGTTATTGTGAAGAATCCAGCAAGTTCCAGAAGTCACTGTGATTTTAGCGTCCTCCGCAGAAATTAGCATCTCCGGCCGGATAAACAACCCTGGCCCACGCCGATATCCGAGGCGCTACGTTAACTTTTTGTAGGAAATGTATAACATTAATTTGAATTTCAAGTTTTGTCGGCGTACCTCATTATTCGTGTTTCCGAGCCAGTACTTTGTTTAAACAATCTAATTAAATTGAGTTAGTAAGAAATTTAATTAACGCCGTGAGGATTAATAATACGCCGGCGATAGCATATTTGCTATTAGCTTGTGTTAAAAATATTAAGTAATGACCCATATTTGATTTACGAAATTATTTTTAATTGAAAATATATTTGTCAATCCTCAATCGACGGGAAGTGTACAGTATCTGATATTTTCGTTTATCTCGTTCTCTGGCTTCACGAGAACTGCTTTGGCGGGTTATTTTGTTATGGAAAGTTATTTTGCTACTGCCGGAATAATACCCATGGTTTTGTGTAATGTTCGACGTTGTTTTAGGCATTATTATTTCTACGGTTTATTTTAGATTAAACAAGAACAAAAAATACACCTTTATAAATAAATAAAATTCTGACCATATAAAACAAACAATGCTTTTTTTTTTTATATATTCGTTGGAAAGTTTTTTCGAGCGTAATCTTGCATTCTTGCTGTGTCCTATTTTTGTAAGAACTGTAAAATTAACATGTCTATTTTTTGGATTGGATTTCAATCAGATGGGTATTTATTACCCATTACGGGTTTATTATATTATTAATAAATACGCATCTGATTGACGTCTAATCCAAAAAATAGACATACGTATATGATGGTGCGCGTCTTGGCTAAATTAATAGATTTTAAAAATAATATCCAAATGGGACTAAAATCGCTTCACTTGTTACTTTGTTCAAAAAGTCCAGTGCTTGGAAATCACTAAATATTGGTTGGCCTGGGCACATTGGTTCATATGTAGAGTATGATTGTTAAAAGTTCTCGATTAATGGATGTGGTTCGTTAGTACAAGGGTTAGTACACCGGCCATGTAAGCCTGGGGATGTGGGTTCAAATCCCACACATATCACAATGATATTTTTTTGAGAGTTTCTTTAAATCATCTTCTATGTATGAACTAATGTGGCTAATCATATTAGTAATAGTAAAATTAACATTCAAGTATTTCTCTGTCAAAGTGATAGTATCACGCGTAATGTGATATGTTTATCTGACCAGCGGTTTGAACTATTGGATTAACGGGGACGGCTGAAAATCCTCCGGAGTTCGCGGCGCTACGTCACCGGGCGCTCCGCCTGACGTCACGAGCCATCCGCCCCCGCCCCGCCCCGCCCCGCCCCGCCGCGCCCCGTCCCGCCCCGCGCGGATAATACATAATTTGATGTGAGCACGCTCGGCAAATAAACTTATCGCCGGGCGAGTCCATTTAAAATATTAGCGGGGGCGGCGCGGCGCTCCCCGGGACTTTTCTTTCTCTCTTTTCTCGCATAAACGTCGTCTTTTGACGTCCGCCCGCGCGGGATTAGTGCCTCGGGACGGATGTTTATCGGCGTGGATGAGCCTTGAGATCGTCCTCGGCGCTGCAGCCCCGGGCGGGTCTAGAATGCTCTCGCCGGCGGCTCCTGCCCGACGTCGCCGCTTTCCAATGCCGTCACATTTTAATTTTCAATCCCAGTAGCCGCGGTCTTCGTGTATTATAATGAGATATTTTTAAATTAAATTGTACAAAACGATTTTGCAACCATTTTAAAATTGCACCTGGTTTGAAATACATCAAACCATGTGTCAGGTATAATAAATAAATGATAAATATTTAACTGGTAGTTTTAAGTGGTAAAATATTGAAGCGCTTCAAACTTTATCGGCTTTACTAAAATATAATAGTACAATATAATACGTGCCTTGATTAAATTTGTGTTCGTATAAATTGAATTTCTCTTAATTCAATGAAAGTGCGCTGTCTGTCACAAGTCTTCATAATTTCTATTACAATATTGATTCAGTAGGTGTTAACTGTAAACATATAAAAACTATTTCTAATAACAGGTACACAATGTTATCCTCTTTGAGTCTTGTATCTGTCTTATGTCTTAAAAGCGATTCGACTCGTCCCATTTCGCGTATTTTGGAAGGTACACAATAATAATTCTGAAAACAGATAAATTGGCGAAACGAACAGCCTGATTACAACGCAAAGCGAATCCGGGTATTTCTTGTTGCTTTATTTTTGCGGGTTTTAAGATTGGGGGTTCGTGTTTTAAATGGGGAATATCTGTGCCGCGGTATCAGCGGAAAGGTGGAGCCGGAAATGGGGCTCGTGCGTCTGACAAGTTGAGGAGCGCTGTTTGCGGACGAATTTCCGATGTCTGTTCGCAGTTGGGCCGGTAGTGGTCGGAGGGTTCGCCGATGGGGCGTTTGTCAAAGCCTTTTGTCGACTCTTCAAGTGTTTGAGAAATGTGACAGCTCGACCTGATATTTGTGGAAAGCTCCCCAAACGACAACATGCATCTATTTTTGTCCGCGACTTATATCATCTGTTTAATTTGTGTTTTATATTTTTTTCTAAATTTATAACGACAATTTTTCTATGGTATGGTTACGAAATTATAAAGAGATTTTTATTAAATTATGATTTTGCCTTTCATTTAGTAGATTGACCACTGCTCTGTGTTATGATGACTTGGATATAATTTAGAATTTAGGAAAATAGGTTGAGGGTTCTTTGTCAGTGAGAAGATCAAGAATGGAAATCCATTAATTTACTCCAGTGTCAGTATGATTGAAAACTCATTAGAGAAGTTTTAGCTATCGATGAATTCCAGCATTTCATCATCAGCGTTTCCGCATTCAGAAACAGAACCTCTTGTGTCGAGTGTAAGTTTTTACAAGTATCCGCAAACCCAAAAATCTGTGTATAAAATAATTCATATGTTATTCTTTGAATATTATTTATTTCTGCAATAAAAAAATAAGCCGAATGAACATTTTGTACTAAAATAACAATAGATTCTAATTCAATTATTAGGATATCCAAATAAAATTTAAAAAAGTCACATTTTACTCCTTAAGCTCGTACACCTTTTTTTAATACAAGTGCTTTCACTTGTAGCGATAAAAATAACACTTGGATTAGCATAATCGATTTGAAATTTAATATCATTCTGGTAAGGGTTTTTATGCGGTTTTCATTTAAGTGTTTTCTCGCTTAATATACAGGTACACGGGTTTCTCTTGTCACAGCTCGCCTCTGCCTATAATATAAAGCGCGTTTTTATAAATTTAGTATTGACGGGAAATTCGATGTATAAGTGAGCGTTTCATGTTGTCGACCACTGACGCGGTAAGCTACAAAAATAATTTACAACATAACAAACTCCGAGCCAGGATGAACCCAAACTCTAATCTTCTTATTCTCACTTAAAATTTTGTAAATTTTTTCCAGTAGTTTGGCCACGTGAAGCTATTCAATCTCTACACCAGATCGAACCAAGCAATCGTTTTTCAGTGGTCGTTAAAGCCGTACACGAATATAAGTACCTTAAGACATACTCTTGATTTCATCAATGCTATGGCATTTTTTTTAAAAGCCCAAAAATCATTTTTTATTCCCACATTCGATGCACATGCTTGTTATAATTCACTTGACAATTTATTTTTTTTCAAAATTCTATGTAAAAGGTAATTTTATTTCCTAAACTTATTGTGTGGGTAATGGAAGAGTAAACGCTAAGTGCTGAAAAAGACTTTGAAATAAAAATAGCGGTTTGTTACTTTTGCGTATTTTAAAATCCTGACTTTAAAAAATGTTACTTAATTTATGAAATTTTTTGAAAATGTCGTATTATATTCAAACAACAGAGATGTGGCTTAAATTATGTGGCAACCTTAAATGGTATGATTTTACTATAAAAAACCAATGGAAAAACTTTGTAGTTTTTATTAATTATTTAAAAGATTTGATACGATAATGAATTTATGCAGTTTTTTAACTCATTGCTGGCGAATATCCAGACTAAGCAATAAATACAATTAACAAGCAATCAATTATTTATTTTAAAAAGCAAACTGAACAGTAAAAATCTTCTGTGGATATTTATTATAAGCTTCAATTTGTTCCTATGTCTAGAACTTTTACATTGCTTGTCTGTTAATCTCAAGAAATTATTTTAAATGTTTCTATTGTATTAATAGCGTGTTTGAAACCAAAAAATATCGTAACAGGTTTCTCGGATGTTAGTGTATCAATTTAGCTATATCTTTGTTTTTAACGGCAAAAGAATTTGGCCCATCTATGCAAATCGTATTCATCTCTTGGCCTTGGTGGCGATTACCGGAGTCTTTACGCATCTCCTGGTGAGATCTTTTTTCAACGTTAATTACGGCTGACATTTCCTTTTATTCTCTAAGTGGCTTCTTTACATCCCCATAAAAAAATATTATGCGATATTAATTATGAAATAATCCATTCTGGAAACTGCCACCTTACTTAGAGAACTTACGGTAAAAAATAGGCAAGTTTTCCCTATATAGGTGATTTCAAATTTCCTGAGTATCAAATTTTAAGATATTAAAATTTTGATATCGTTTACGGCATATTTTTGCTAGTAGTGGGAGTTAACAGGTATCGGAAAATTCGCAGAAATATTGAAGATAAATTTATAACAAAATTTAATTGCTTGTACCCTTCTGAGCCAATGTCAATTTAATTTATATCGTAAAATAATTTTGATTAGGCACGGTCTGGTACATGTTTAAATATGATATTTTGTTATATTTGACTAGTGGTATTATTCTTGATGCTCCGAATGAAAAATGTCAAAATATTGTAATTAAGATCTCCTTCATTCTTAAGTATTAATAAATAATTAAGAACACTTCTTTAAATGAAATATTTAAGATAGCTTATTAAAAATATTTATGATTTATGAAATATTTATGAAAATTATTTATGATTTAATTAAAAAAAGGATAGATATAATGTCATATTGATGGCACGGAATAAAGTGGCACGTGTAAGTACTAAACTTGAACTGAACCGGAACGTGGAAAATCCTTTTTAGTCGAAAGCATTTAATTATTGACATCTTTTCGTTAGGTTCGAATATACAAAGCGAAAATTACCGAGGCTAAATCTGTTAATGTCGTATCCTCAATAAAGCAAAGCTTTAAGAATCTATCTAATATATATAATAGCCATTGTGTGTATGTGTGTATGTTTCGATTTTTGGTTTTCTATAGAATATCTTAAAAGATACAACGCTGATTTTTTGCACATAAGTTAAGTAAATTTTTCCGCAGCTATGTGCCGAATTTCAAGACGATAAGATAATATTTTCATTCATAAACTATAAAATATGCTTTAGCGAATTTCAATATGTACGAATTATATAATTTTATTCTTCACGGCGAGAATTTCAAATTTAGAACTTTTACAAAAAAATACATTTCCAGTTTGTCAGTTTGACACAAGTGCCATCTCTATTTTTTTTATCGAAATTGCATTAGAAATGATGAACCACATCATTAAGGCAGTTGCTCCCAGCCATTTAATTGCCTCTGGTGTCCAACCGGACACCACAGTCAGTGCATTACCTGGCGAAATCGTGTCATTTAATTGTCACTTTATTTTTCTATATCGAAATGATTAAGATAATTTTTTTTTTCCGATTGAATTGTAGGAATTTGGAGATTCATCTGGCCCATTTTACAAGAGTCCTAAACATTTAAAAGTTTTTTTTTAAATTGAAATTAAAAGATTAAATATAAACCATGTGCGCCATATTATTTTAAAAAATGACACGATTGGGCTGTCTCTGGTGTCTGGTTGGCACACCAGAGGGCAGTCCATTACCTGGCAAAATCGTGTCATTTAATTAATTTAATTGTCAATTTATTTTGCTATATCGAAAGTTGATTTTTTTACACAGTATTGAAAAAACTATAAATTATATTTATCTAATTTTTATTATTTAATTAACGTCCATTTTTAGGGTAAAATAAAATCTTAAATATGTTGAAAAATTGGTTAAAATGACGACTTTTCAAAACCAAAGTTTGTTAAAGATTTTTTTTTTAATTTTAAAATTAATAAGACGCACATGGTTTATATTTAATCTTTTAATTCCAATTGAAAAAAAGACTTATAAATGTTTAGGATTCTTGGAAAATGTACCAGACGAATCTCCAAATTCCTACATTTTAATCGGAAAAACACATATTTATCATATTAATAGTATATTTATAAGAAATAAAAATATATTGTGTTCAGAAGAAGAGATGTACCAAACTTTTTACATTTAAATCTTATTGATTGGTGCAGTCGATTTTTCGCAAAACGGACTAGAAAATGATCAAAAAAAACTCGATTATGGGACCTAGACCCTTAATAACTCAAAATAACACCGTCTACGCACAGAAAACGTAATTCAACAAGAATTTCACAATTGAACGTGATAAAGACTGCATCAAATAAAGAACAGTGCAGTGAAAAGTGATGCGTTGTTTGTGACACGAAATGTGACATAAATGTCAAGCAATGAGTTGGAAGGAAAACGTGAGCAGCGTCTTCTTAAAAGTCGAGTACGCGCATCGACCTCAAGACAAAAAGAAACTGATGCACAGCGAACGCTGCGTTTGTCTTCGGATTAATTAATGTGACCTGTCGATTCTGCAATGCTTTACATTATCAAGCAGAAACCCATCAGATGGAAAGTTCAACGATTACTGTCACAAAAGTAAAGTGAAACTACCTGCAAGGCCTATTTCCCCAGTATATTTAAAGAATATTTATAATGGAAATTTCAAGAGAAAAATAAGATCATACGATAACAGTATATCTTCTGCATCAATGGGAGCTAAATTAACAGTGGGCCACTCTGCTTCAAAGTTCAAGGCCAAGTATATCACAGAACTTCATCCAACTGATGGTACAAAATGAAAGCAATTATTCATCTTATTATGTTCAAACACCATTGCATCGTTCATCGAATGCGCGTCATTCTATGACGGGATACATTTCTAGTTCAATAATATAAAGAAAGTTACTTCTGTTCGCTTGTATATTTTGTTGTTATATTTGTGACTCTTGACCAAGAGTTCCCGAGTCGATTCCTTTCCTGGAAGGTAAATCATAAAATAAGTTTATGTACAAGTTTAGGCACACGATTGTTTTTAATTTGGTCAAAGAATATTGGTATTTAGCATTGCATGTGTCAATATGAATCAATCGAGAATTCCTATTACAATGAACCTTGACGCTGTTGATGTAGTTTACTATATATTTATATACTATATAAAAATAAATATAAAGTTTCATTTAATATTTTGAAGTTTTTTTTATCGGTTGAATATTTTTAAGGTTGATATAGTCACCAACAATTACAATGCATTGGAGAGTATGTGCCACGTTCTGTATTTTTTTGTTTTTAATCTATAGTTAATGTCTAGGTCTATGTAAAAGACAATGTTAGGATTATATATATACATAAATATCAGAGCGAAGTTTTTTTTATGTATATATATATATATATGATAAATAAATAAAGCGAATGAGCTATTTTTTTTATTCGGTATCATTAATATTTAAATTGACAGTTAATTTTTCGTGTTTCGTTGATGGCTTCGCCTACCGTATCGCGAGCTATTTATTTTCTCTCATGATATATGGAGAATGCTCTTATGTCATGGTTGCGTGTGTGTTTCCCATAGACTTCATCTACAAATCACCCGACTTATAAACCTGACCTATGTGTTTTTATGTTTCGCTCGCACGACCTCCCTCGCTCCCTTCCTCCCGCCGCCTCCCCTCCGTGACCTGACTTCTGAGTCCTCATAAGCCGACCGATGAATTTCCTTGACAAATTACTGTACACGGAGCCGTTTAAATTAATTTCGCTGAGGTTTAATATTTCGTTAACGTTGTGATATTATATTAAACTATAGTAATCTAAATAAATAACGGTTCTTAAAATAAACAGAAACAAAAGCTTACAAGTTTTAGTAATTTATTAATAAAAAAAAAATAATTTAATTATATTTTGATATATACAATTTTCAGAAATAGTAATCAGAATATTGCGTTTTGTTCGTGTCATTCATATTACTTTTGGATATTAAAAATATACATATATTAAATTTTTTGCAAAAAAAAATAGGTTAACAATTCGCACATAAAATACGATGAAAATACTAGAGTTTTTTTTATTTGGGTGACATAGGTGAGTCCAACTTATGCCAGTGTTGTTTAGAGTTAAAATACATATAATTTTCAATTATATTCGAAAAATAAATATAATGTGAATGCTTACAAGCACCTAAACACTAAAATCTAAACATGCCTTGTAAATTAAACGTTTCGCGTGTATAAGATCACATTGGTTTTATATTAGAGTTGATACTTGATTTCATTCAATTGTTAATAGGCGCAATTCACAGTACATTTGGCTTTTTATATTAATTTTTTTAAAGTGTATTCCTACTATATCACATTAATAAAAATACTGATGCTTTATTGCGTCCGTTTTCTTTACATGAAAATACGTTGCAATTAATTGAATAAACTTTTTCGGTTCAATGTGGAGTGCTAACTGATGACAGCTACACGTGAGGCTTGCACAACGCCGTATCACAACGCGATTTCACTGCGGGAAAAGTTTATTTTTTCATAAATGATTTGTCAATAATTTTTTTAATTTTTTGGACTTCATATGCTAATTAGAACCTTCTGTTGGGCTTGTCCTTTTATTGGCGAAGGCATAGATTGAAATCTTTCGTAATAAATATTTAGTTATGTCATATAAAATGCGGAAATTATTTCCGTGTTTGGTTAAACGAGTCTACTTGCGAAGACAAAAACATGTGGAGGTCGGGGGGTGAGAGTAAGGGTTGCGAGGGCGCGGGGCGGGAGGGGTTTACATAGTAGAGGATGCGTTCAAGGCTGTGCGGCCTGAATTATGAAGAGGCTCGGCTCGGGCGGGTTGCCTGGCGACTGGCCGCACATCCGCCGTGGATCAAGACAAGTCTTTATTTTTCTTTCACAAATAAACGATAGAAATTATCAAAAAATATTTTAAAAGTTACTAGGTTTGCTATCGCTTATCGCCAGTGAATAGGATTTCCTTTGTCTTAAGCACTTTTGTACAATATACAAGTCAAAACATTGTATACAGAAAAAAATGTAATAAGTATCAGCAATCGTATATTTGAGAAGAAACAAAATAAATTTATACATATATGCGTTCATATTTTAAAATAAGCTATTTAATTCAGCCGCATTATCAACCGCAGAAAGTGAGTCTTACAGATGATTATCTGGCGTCTCTTAAAATGATCAGATGAAATGTAAGATTTACAGATAGAATACAGAATATAATTTAAATCTGAACGGAAAGTCTTATTGGAAATCACCTTATTCATTTTACGTTATTCTCATTGCGTTCAACAGGCGTTTTCACGCTGATACACTTTAATCTCTTCGTTATTACGAAATACTTTTAGTGCAGCTTTGGGCTTAGATGTGTATTTGTAATACATAAGAACCAATTAAACGAAATCTTTGTTAAAAGTTCAACGCCTAGCTATAAATATGAAATGAATATGGATGAATTAGATGAGTACTCGTGAATATGATTGAAAGGCTATGAGTATTATTGGTACCACGAAGGATTAATATAACAGTAGTTTTTAGATATATTTCGATATATATGATCAATCACTGTCGATGCTATAGGGCAAAGTTCTCCTGAAGGACCGCGTAGGCGGTTAGGGATCGTGTAAACTGAGTAATACTGATGTAATGTCCCTGAAAGGATGGAAGGTAATCGAAGGCAAGCCTTACGCAATCATTTTCACGTTATCTTGTTTATTATTCGCGATGAATATTTATTAATATGTCGTGTAACAAATTACACACGTGAGGGAGAAAATATAAAGCGTGTTCTTTAGCAGCTCAGTGAATGAAATGTCCTTTTTTATTTCAACACGAAAACTAAGAAACTAGACTTGTGTTTAATTGCTTGAAAACGTGAATAATTTTTTTTAATAACTTTAACACTATCCATATATTATTTATTTTACAATATTTTTGCAAGATTATTATTTTTTTAGTTGTTAATGTTTTGTCCGTACTTTGTTTACATTTTTTACTCTTTCAGATCTTTGATTATATTCTTTTTATCAACAATCAAGTGTTTATAACATAAATTTATGTTGAGTATATGTTACATGCAAAAATTATAATCTGCAAGAATATATTTAAATTAACAAAGGAACATTCATATATTAATCATTGTGATCAAAATAAATACAAACAAACAGTCTGAGGCATTATCACATATTCAATAACCTATAAAACAATTGAAAAGCTTTTTTTTTACTTATAAAACGCATTGGAGTCACCTTGAAAGTAAATAATGTTTTTTGAAAGTTTAAAGCTGTAAATTACACCTTGAAGTTTGAGTGAGCTTGGTAGCTTAATTAGTAGAACCGCAAAAGTTTGACTAGAAGGTTTGGGGTGCAAATCAGTTCAATCCCATTATTTGAACTTGGTTTTATTTGAAGCTTTTACTTTTATTTTACGTTACTCTTTCAATAGTGTAAAAAATAAAATATATTATTGTATAATTCTTTTGATTTGTATAAATCATTAATCATAATTGCGAGGCAAAATCGAAAAAGATAAGTGATAATATTCAAGCCAAAAATTGAAGAAACCCAGAGACTACTTTTTCAAATCTTTTGGAGCACATTAAATGATGAAAGTAACTTAACATATTTAAAAAAAAGTAAAACAAAGGATGTTATATAAGAATTTTCACTCAGTCCTAATAGCAGAACAAAGCTACTCTCGCGTTTAATAAAATTAAACAATAACAGTGTTTTAACTCTGATTTATCATCATAAACAGCCGACAGTCTTTTGACTGTAAGTGGGAAAAATTACACCAAACTTTTGCGAGCATTTATTTTGAAGTAACTTTTCACTCGGCCGATATTAAATTGCCTTCGTTCAATTTTCGATACGTCCGGGGAGAGGCCGCCTCGGCACAAACCGATATTATTGAGTCACAGGGAAACTTTTACAAAACGTGAAGGGATGAGGGGTGGAATGTTTTTTTTTTTTGTTTTACTATCATTCTTTGTTTTTCTTGCTTTATATATTTTTTTATTTTTTCTTTCAAGACCAGTGTTTTCGAAGGTTTTTTTAAACTTATTTTCAATACCTCTTTTTATTGTGTTATCCTCAAAACAATTCATCGTTTTGTTATGATACGTTTAGTAATAATTTGAAGATAAAATTAAAGATAAACATCGACAGCGGTTGTAAAAATGTAGCCTCCGACGCTTAGGAGGTATAACCTGTTGCAAATACTGAGCATCAACAGATAAGTGATTAAAATAATTCGAGTATTTAATAATTTTATCAATAGAAATATGATCATAAAAAATATATTACAAACAAAACATGAAAAACGTACTTATATATATTTTTATATAACAATTAAATAAACAAACAAAACACTTGTATATTTTTTTGGAAGTACAAGCCAGAATTGTCAGGCCCCTCACGCAAATGATCTACCTGTACAAGATGATATCCACATGATGAGCGTCACTCTGCGCTTCCGGGCCGCGGTGGGGAGTGGGGGGGAGTGGGTGGGGAGTGGGTGGGGAGGGCTTGGGGAGGGCGTGGGGAGGGCTCGGGGGCGGGCGTGGGGGCGGCCGTATCGATCCCCGGGCCGCTGCCATGGCGATGCCCCCGCCCGCGCCCCCGCCCCGCCACGCACCTGCCCCGGCCGGGGATGACCCGAGCAGCCCACGTACAGTACACCTGCTTCAAATGCATACAAACATATGCCACCGACATTACGTAATCCAAGGACAACTCTGTAGCGAACAGGGGCATGTCATATGTCAACCTGGCATTGAAAATAAGCTACGGACATATATTATTTTATATTTTACCCGATCTACCTCAATTGCATTTATATGTCAATGTACAAACAAATACCTTCATTTAATAAATAATCAACAACTCCGTAACGAATAATTTTAGATTACATAAAAAAAAACATATTCCGATCTCGTTTAACACTTATCTTATCTGCTTCGACTGCATCAATTCTCAACACAAAGACAACATTGTGATAATTAGGGTTGTAAGAAATAAAATAAAAATTGAGGATGTATTTATAATAATAACTTGATAAATTAGCATCCAAATATATGCATGCAGCTTATAATTAGGGGTAGTAGAATATGACAAACGATTTCCAAAAGATTTGTAGTACGTACACATTGACACAGTTCAAGCTCAACTTCAGGGATATAAGAACATGCCCGCAAGATTATTTATGTTATGAATTCAACTGACCTATCTCAAATGCATACGAATATCGCCATTTTAAATTTCAAGGACATCTCCGTGGGGGTAGATAAATAAGCAAATAAATAATATAAAATACGAACATGTTGAATTTTGAACTCAACCTGATCTGCCTTGAGGAAATACAAACATACTATATGTTATTAAAATTCCACAATCCCACGACAATATCTGACATTAATAACGTAAATTTTGAATTGGAGTAGAAGTATTTGTAGAGTAAAAAGAAATATATTTTTTATAAAGTTATATTTAACTAACATATTTATTTTTCTTGTTCTTACAAGCTTATATATATATATATATATATATAAATATATTTACATCACCCTAGTTTATACTCCGAGTACATACGACAATATTAGTTGCTTAGTATTGTTTGACCCTCAATCTTAGTTTACGTACCATATTTATGCGCACACCATATTATTGGCTATAAATACCATGATTAATAAATCTTTCTCAAATTTTTCTTACGGTTTTATCATATTTCAGAGAAAACAAGATTTACCTTGCTATATGAATCCTATATTTAGATAAATGTACCACATGAGTACATTAGGTTTTGTACTAAGCCTAAATTTAGATTGAAATAATGAATTTTAATAAACTTATTAGATATTCGATGTATAAACTACTATAAAAATATAGTGTTCTTTTGAAATTAAGTAAAAATATTGATGAGATTAAAAAAATTACAATAGTCAAATTGATCACATAATATTCAAAATGAATAAGTTCAAGTATCACATTTTGGACCAATTGATAATTTTTTACATCTTATACGCCTAACTATATTTACATCCATACAAAAAGGCGATAATCAGTTGTAGAGGGTACAGAAAAATACAGCATCTTAAAAAAATGTATTATAAATTGGTTCAAATGCTGGAAGTGTAAAAATTATAATTATAAATTATTATACCATGTGTTCAGTATGTAATGTAATAAGCGCAAACACCTGAATTGATATATTAATTGTCAGTTTGTTTTAACAATTAGTATATTTTACAATATGTTAAATTGACTCGTATTTTTTTATCAGTATGGTATTTCTTAGAGCTTATACCACTGAAGTTATAACGAGAATTACAAAGGTTAATCAGAAGGAAGGTAGAGAAGTAATAGGCAATATAGCCTACGGTGGCGGCTCGTCAAGGGCGACGGAATTGATCGCGGGACAGTCCACGTCGAATGCGCGGCTCGCTAGACCCGCTAGACCCGCTAGGCCAGCTAGACCCTGGAACTGAAAAAACTTCAGCTGGGACTGAAAGAAAGATAACCACTACCTATAAAAATACCGAGGGTATTAGTAGAATCTTTTCATACATTTTTATAAGAAATTCAATATTTTTGACAGAGAGTACTTGGTGGAATTCCATTTTAATATTTTTGAATAAAATACTTGAGTGATTTGCCACATTTTTATAACGTAGCCACATAGTCGGGCTATTGAAATTCTTTGAGTAGAATAAAATAAAAAAAATGATATCCAAGAATATTTAGTTAATTGTCGCTGGAATAAGACGAGAAAAAAAATAGATTTGCGACCTGTCACTCAAAAAAATTTCTTTAATTATATCTCACGTTGATGTCAAAGTTTGTATTTTTATAATATTACCAGTCTATAAGCATATATTTATTTGACATGCATGATTTTTCTTATTTAATATAACTGAACGCTAAGATTTTTAAAAGATGATTCGGTTTTATGGCTGTAAAGCTTCTTGGAATTTTTTGACCTTCGATGTTTGGGTCCCCGTGCTGAGGGTAAAATTTTCTGGTAAAATCGGAATCACACGCATGAAGTCATATCATCTAATAACAACAGCTGCCAAAACCGACGAACATAAGGTTTTTTATTACAATTATCGCCTAAAAGTCAATAGTTTGTGTCGTTTTATTGTTTGATCTCTAACCGAAGCCTTGTAATTAGTAACTTGAAATATCAATAACTGAGCTACAAAGTATTTTCAATCAAGAAAATACACTGCTTTTAACAAATTATTTATATTTTTTCCTAAAATTTTCATTAAATTATACAACAAATTTGGATAGACACGATATTAAAAAATTCTAAAAATGGACCAGGTCTGCAAATTTCATTAAAATTGTATTAAATCCAAGTTCTTTTTTCCAAACTATTTGTAATGAATAACGCAGCGTTTTGTAATCCTCCCGCCGATGATTTGAGCCCCACGCTTGTTTTCGGCGGGTGAATTATTGAAGGGGGGCGGTGGGCGGCCGCGCAGCGTGGGCGGTCTGCAGGAGCTCCGAATCAATTTGATTGAGCACCGCTCAGGGCTGCCCGAGCGGGACTCTTTTCAATCAACCCAGTTGAGCTGAAAACTCACTACCCCTTAAGACATTAGCTGGAATCAGGCCAGAATCAATGATAAATAGAAATGCATCATACTTGGATTCAGAATTAATATTGGACGTATGTTAAATAAATATGATTGGTTTTGGGGTAGTTAAAAATATTTTTTGTCGAGCGTTATTTGCCGGTAAAAACACTTTAAAAAATTGCAATGCTCTATGTGTTGGTGATTACTCTTATTTATAAATTATTAGTGTCTACAAATACATAAAAATTGATATCCTTAGATTAAAAAAAATATAAGCTTTTAATAAATAAATAATTTTTAAACAACGTCATCGTAGTAGAGAGATACACTGCCCTGCATCTATAAGCCTTATCTTTATTTTGTTATTTTGATTTTGCGTACGAGATAATTTTAATGATTCAAGAGGGTAATTAAATTATTTTAAAGGTTACTGAATCTTCGTCACTCAAAGGTTAACAAATAAAAGTTGAACCAAAATCACTAATCCCACAAAAACTATCGCCAAAGGCTGCATTGAAATTGGCTTAATTTTGATAAATTAGTAACATTGCAAAGGTAGACTGAAAATTCTTCATGCGATTACCTGAGGTTTATGACGCTCATTACTTAACATCTTTTTACTTGCATATTGGTTCGGAATTGCTGACTGCTCGAGGCATTAATATAATGTAGTAATCTGGAAGGCTTTAGCGCTGACCGAGCAGCGTGTTTCCAGCCCCTTCGGTTTGATTTTGCTATCGGCCGTTTCTCCTATCGTAGCCTCACCTAAATCAATATTGTTTGCCGGGAAGTACTCTACGTATATTTGGTGTTTTTGGATGAACGTTCATGCTTTACTTGTTAGCCCCGGAGTATTCTGTTTGGAACAACACGCTTGACAGGTTATTGTGTTTGCCGTTATCTAAGGGATGGATATTGTGACGCCTGAATTTTGATGTTTCTTTAGGTTTCGAAATCATATGTAAATATTCGTAACTAGATTTGGGACCGTATTTTGTACATATTGCATTTTAAGGAATTTCTGTTTTTTTTAAGTTGTAAAATATTATATCAATAGTTTGATTGCCTTATAGTCTGTTGGTCAGCGTTGTAGGTTTATTTGTTACAAAGTTTTAATAACGATCGAAGCAATTTATTTTACTTTTTTAAATAATTGTGTCCGGGCTCAATGGAGAAAAACTCTTCAGTGAAAAATAGTCCTAATGATTAAGGTGTTCATTGATTTTCCTGTAGACGACAAGGCAATAACGAAAATGTTATAAGCCGATCTCACTTGATACCGCTTCCAGTACAGAATTGACCACAACTCACCATCTGGATTCTGAGCATTTCGTAGCGATAACTAACCGCAAAAGTATAAGTTGAACCTTTCTTCACTGTTATGAAATGAAGAGCGATCGCGATGCGCGTGGGAAGTACATAAAATAAACGTGGTTTTAACATCGAAGAAAATTAAATATTAACCACGAATGTTATTGATTAATACCGTTTAATTTAAATTTAATCATCATAATTATTTTTAAGATTGATTTTAAAATGCATGGTAAATTAGCTGCTAGTACCCCCCAAATACACCCATTATCAGTCTATCACAAACATATTTGCAAACATAGATACTTGTCATTTTTATTAGTATGTACGAATCGTTTTGATTATACATATGTCTTAAAACTACAACGACAAAAAAAAACTGACGTTTACATTTTGTATATAAATTCCTCGAATATTCCAAAACTCTCATTTATTACACGATGCTATATAGCCCGTAGCGATACTTCAGTAATTTGACGGCTACAGAAGTAGATGACTGGCAATCCACCAGAAACAATTCCGTCTTAAATGTCTTATAAATCCATCTGGATATCTAAATAGCTCTAACTATCAATAGAAATAGAAGGGAACTACAAATACGCCGTAATATTTATATTACACAAAAATGCAGCGCGGCAAATATTACAAGTCTGTTGTCGGTACTTAAAATGACGTTGTGATTGTAGTATTTGTATCTCTACTTTGTTGGTGGGAGCCCTTCAACCTCGGCTCGCTTCGAGGTGACACACATATCTCTGAATGCATTGCGGTGACGAAATTCTGGCAACAGTCAATGGTTTCTGATTGCTAGCTGCGTTACGTACAGTAGGTTAGATATACATCGCACAATATATTACAAATTAAGTAATTTTTAGTTATTTTCTGAGTTTATGTATTAAATTATTTACTAGTAGCAATCTACTCGTAATGTGTAGTATTGCGTATCCGTATTAGACGACGGTCGATACACGCCGTCCTGAAGCCTTTTGTTACGGCGTATCTCGATGTGCGTATGTAGGCATTCGCTGCTGTGAAATCCGGACATGTAAACAATACGGGCGGGGGGTGGCGGGCCGCCCTCGCGGACTCACACAATATTCTATACTTAGAGTCTTATTCCCGTCTTCTGTTTATGTCTAAACTTAACATTAAAAAAATCTTTGGGCACCGTTACTCCGCTAGAATTAGACGGTCAAAAATACTCAAAAAGCAGCGGCGATCGTTGCAGAGCGGCTCAGTGCGGCCGGCGCCGCGACTTGGGCCGTCTGCCGTACTGAAATAAAGTTATTATTTCGGTCTGCTCGACTTGCTGGGCTCCTCTGCAGCAGGGAGCGTCCTCAGTAGGGGCGGGGAAGTCACCATGGCCGCTGCAGCACATCCTTCATGGCGCGACTCGTGGCGGCGTCCCTCGGCCGCGGCAGCCCGGAGCGTCGCTCGGCGCGTCCGCCGCGGCCATCCTCTGTCGCCGGCGTCCGCGAGTGACGTCACGGGACACGAATCCCCGGAGGCTCGGGACTTAGACTCTTCCACGCTATTAAAACCGCCAGTGCGCAACGCGTCTCGTATCAAACAAGATTTCACATTCACCATAGCTTTGCAAATGCTTCATCTGCAAATCGCGTTTATACCTGAAAGTGCTTTCATCCACCGCGAGTGTTGGCAGTGATTAGTGATAAGGTAGTGGCTCTTGTTGTCATCAACGGCCCGTCGACGTGTTCTCAATGTACAACCGCCAACTAGCCATGAATTTCTATATTGACGGAGTGCTTGGGTCGATACTGTTTGCTCTCATCCTCGCGGCGTCGCCAGCGTCCGCTCGTGACGTCAGGGCGGTGACGATGGCAGTGTTGTGAGTTGCGTCGGGGAGGGGGTGGGGCGGGGATGTCCCTCCCACGTGACCCCACGTGACCCCCCTCCCCCGCGACTCTCAGCTGATTAAGCGCACGTAAGTGTTGTTTTGTTTATATATTCAATTTGCGTTGTTATTTTACGAAATAAAACATAAAGGTTATCTGAAATTGAAAATTATTAATGAAATAATACTGATAATTATTTGTAAAATGTTATCAGCATAGACTTTTCATAATTCATAATTAAACACAACATCTTTAGAAAAATTTTCAGACGGAAAGAGTATGACTTTTTCATACATAAAAAATCTAGTTTCTGTATCAGGTAAATTTTTTTAAATTTTTATTAACTTCACTGACAATAAATAATGTGTTGTCAGGGACTGTCATTTTTATTCCATAGAATTTTATTATTTTCTGAGTTAGTTGTCCGTATTTTTTCCTTTCATTCATAATAAATCCGTTCGAGTCTGTGAATAGACACTACCAAAATACACCGCGCGCCAATGTCAAATAAAAGTTCAGTCAACATTCATATATATTTAATAGATTCTTCAAATTGTAAAACTATTGTTTTATATAATAAAAAACAATATCTTATGAAATAGTTAAATACACAAAATATTCGCTCTCCATATTGATTTTTCTAATTAAATTGTATTAATATAAAAAAGTAAGTTTTAAATATGAATAATTTTAACTAATTATAAAATATTAGTTATTAAAATAAATTTCGCTGATTTATCTTAAGTTGTTACATGTAAACAAATAAACAAAGTTTATGACCCCTAATTGTCCATTGTGTAAATGTAAAGGTCAGTCTATTCATTGCTAGGGTTACTGTGTAGTTTCAAGGTGACGTGAAGTAATATTGTAAAAAGTACAGGGATTTCAATGCTAATTATACTATTGATTCGATTCGAAACGTCTCTGGTGCGATCTCTTTTTTGGCAGGTGAATTCCAAACTCATGTTATAAGTCACAAGTCTGATTAAGTTCTGTCTAAGACGGTTGTACCGTAGACTTTTTTAAATCTCTCTTTCGATTTACATTTGTTTTATATTAATTTTGTTTGTAACTTGATGTTCAACCAAGTTGAGTAAAAAACGATATTTTATGCGTCTTATTTTATGTTAAAAATATGTTGTGATTTATATAATAAACGTTAAATAGGAAGGTTGATTAAATTTATAAAAATAAAAAAAACAAGTATTAGTAAGAAACAAAACAATAATATTATACCAAATAAAAAAGGATATTTAACTGGCGAAAGAATATAATTAAAAATATTAATAATGATTTTTTCGAGAATATTTTAATTCTAGTAAAAATGCATTAAATTATAAGTTTATGAAATTAAGACTTGTATTAAATATTATTTTTTAAATTTCATTATGTAGGTATAACATGTTTCAGCAAAAATATCTGAACTACAACTTTGATTTTTGAAATTATGAAAGATTTTTTCGTCAATTAAAATTAACTGATGCTGCGTCCATCAATTAAATTAATTTTAATATTTATCACATACATCAAAAATTTGTGGTACCGTAGTTTAAATTTACTCTTTATATGATATTAAAATCATTATGCGTTTGTTTTGTCCGGCGAACGGTAGAGATATTAATTACATACATTCCAAAACCCAGTTATTAAATTCCTGCTATTGACTCGTTTTGTTTGCTCTGTGTATCATTATTAGTTTCCGTATTTGAGTTGCGCCCTTTGACTTTTATCCTGTGACGTCATATTTTCATCCAGAAAACTCCCACAGATGGGAGAGAACCCGAAGCCCCACCCTACCTGGTGCTGTCAGACGGAAACAGTGCTAAGTGTTTGTAATTTTCTCATTTATTTTAAATTCAATGTTTAAATACAAAATTAAATATTGTTTTTAATTGATTAAGGGCATTATTATCAGAAAACATTCGAAATAGAATTGTTCCTCAAATATTCTTTCATATTGTTTTTAATTGGTAGGCAATTCGGGAAAATATATATAGCTTTTTTAAAATTCAATCGATAACAACATGTTGGTTTTGTGGATCCGTGTACATGCAGTAGATGTCATCCAAGCTTTCATTAAAGAAAAGTGTTTCCTATGAAATAAACGAACTGTTCTTCCTTTCCTTCTAATTCTACGGAGTCGACAAAAGGGCCAAAAAGGGCCATGAAAATTCAGAACTTGAGTCACACACATCTTTTGTGTTTTTCCGCCAGCTATAAATAATTTATTAAATTTGATGGAATTATTTTTACCGTCCTATTAAGTCAATAAATCCGGGAATATATCGCACTTAGTAGCGTTCGTCAGATTGTCACGACTACATTGGTTGCTCAGTCCATTCCACCTGCAGTCCAGATTGAGTGCCGTGGCGTGTGGGAAGGTGTCCGCATTAAGCTTAATTAAATTATTATGATCGCGTGCATTCTTCTCTATTAACTTGCAATGAGCTCACTACCCAATGAGAACCACTCGACTGAAACAGGTCGCCGACGAGCAAGCGGGCTGCACCCGGGCATGGCGCAGGGTTGCTAATACACTTCTAATATACTTCTATATATCAATACTCTACCAGCTGTTGTGGTAATGTTATCATTATAATATCATATATTTTTCGTGCAGAGTGCTTTAGGTTTTGGAAAGCTTCGTCAGTCTAAGAATATAGTAGATACTTAAAAATATACGAGAAAGCAAATGGCTAGTAGATTACTAATCCTTTGTTTTTAGAGATTTTTGTCTTTTAAGGATTTGTTTGAGTAAGTGAAGCGCTTACTTCAAACATGTTTAATAATCTATAAGCTATCTATAAAAAAAATGTTTTTTTTTATGAAAATTAATCACGCAATTTTTTTATAAACTTGTCTAACCGGAATATGAGGTCTATAAATAAATAAAACACCGTTGTTTGGCTATTTATATAAACGTTTGTTGATTTGGTTTTTTTATGTGATTTTGTTTTGTTACTTTAATAAACTTTGCATGTTTTGATTTTCTCGTCTCTCTGAGCTAGCGACGAGTCGGCGACCAGCATGGCGACTGAAATCTCGGAGTACCGAAAACTCTTAACAGTTCAACGCCCAAGAAACCAAATCAACTCATTTTAATGGCTGCCAAAAAAACACGATGATATTTGATTTTATAGCGATAAATAAATGAAATGAGGTAAAACAGATTTTTTTTAAATTTATACCACGTTTGATTATGTTTAATGTAATCAACCGATTTAATGCAATAATAACCAACCAAGACTTCATGTTCGTATATCTGTAGTATTTGGACTTATTCGTATACGTACACAATTATATTTCAGAAAACCTGTAGAATATAAGGACTTCTTTTCAGATTCTTCCTTTCCTTTAGGCTTGGAGACATTTCGAAATTATTTCATGTATGAATTCGAATTTTATTCGTCGATAAGGAAATTCGGTTTTTATCAATTAAAATATATACGTGAGGTGAGATAGTAAGATATAGAAAAGGCCATAAACAAGTATCGAGGTTTGTTGGTTGAAGCTTAATTTAATTTTCTTAGTAGGGGTAGGGTTAAGTTAGGTTAAGGTTTTTTTTTGTTATACCTTGAAACAATTCATAATTCACAAATTACTCCAGTTCTTATCGGTTGTTAAAATAAATAGATGAAGTCTATAGCGGGCCTAGGGTATACAAGTCTATTGGTTAATTGAAGTTTAATTACCTGATATTGCTTGGGGGTAAAGTTAGGTTAATCCTTTCATTCCCTTTGAACCTTGCGACAGTAAATCAAAACATAAGTTGTTGTAAATGTATACACGTATTATTATGTAGTATATAAGAGTCCATGTCTCGGGGTGGTTCATGAAGGCTAACATTAGCTATCTCGCTGGGGGTTGACACCCCTAGGTCACGTTAGCAGGTCATGGTACACATATGTACGCTCGCCGTACATAATGAGACGAACGATAAACACCTTCGTTAATTCAGGCGGCCATCTGGTTAAAATCAGTCTGTTAGGAGTTGAGCAGGTATACGATTGCAGATAATGAATGTTTATTACATGGCGTAGTTTTTATGTCTCACTCGATTAAAATCATTAAATTAAATTGTAGTTTTAAACTACTTAAATAAATAAATAATGTAATTAAAATTTATCTATTTTTAAAGATAGTAAAATACGTATTTAATAAAATGTTGTCTAACGATGTGTCAATTTGTTACAAAATCATTAGAATTATATATATTTTTTCGATTTAAATTAAATAAGTAAATTCAATTAAATCGTAAGTACCAGTGATATCTGAAACTTATTGAATATAAGTTTTCTCAAAAAATATATTATTAACCTAGCTTTCTTAAAAAAAATAGTAATGATGAATTGCAATCCTTAACAATATTTATTTTTTTAGTTATCTATTTAATGTATAGTATATAAAAAAAAGGATTTATTTTTATTTATCACCTGTAAATTTTAATTTTTTTTTTCATTATTTCACAAGAAATATCAGTATTTAAAATAAACAAGTCTGCCGTGGATCAAAATTTTCTTCAATCTCATTAATCAATTCCACTAAAATTTGATGATGGAATGTAACGTATTTTAAAATTATATGTAACAAATGTAAGGTTTAAAAAATTAGCTGATCCTTTAATGATTTATGTGATTCATTACATTGTCTCATTGATAAAAAATGATTTTACAAGACAAGGAAATCGCCGAAATTGTAATAAATTTATAATATAAAAAAAGTATTAAAAATTAACAACAATTTGTTAAAAAATCGTATAGTATCGGATATTTTATTTATTCAAGAAATAGGCATAGTATTATAATAATAGGTATGGTTACTTACATGAATATTTTGAAAAGCTCGATTTAGTCTTTCTGTAGTTTTGTTAAGTAAAGGGCTGTAGCTTCAGAAGGCGACGATCAATTAACAAAATTATTGGTATTTGCTTTATTGCTGTTTCCCGCATCACCCTCCTCCGCAACGACAACGCCGACCACTTCACAGAAACAAATTAATATTATTAATAACGAAATATATTACGATCCTTATATCAAATTTAAACGTTCAGATTTCTGGGAAATCGTTTGAATATTCCAATTTCAAATTACCTCGACAGCTCTTTATGACCTCCCCAGTGCCTCCTCCCCGGCGCCCCCCACCCCCGCCCAGTGCCTCCTCCCGTTGCCAAGGCAACGTAAACAGCCCGGCCGGCGCTCCCGGGGAGCCTTCTCGGGACTCCAGTCCACCCAGAGTGCTTTTGCGCTTCAGTTTGCGATAAAAGGATCTCATTGTTTATTTTTTTTGTATAGAGAGCTTACGGACCTCAAAGACCCCTGGTGGAGATCCCGCGTGTTCCATTGTATTCTACTTAATCTATTTATGAGGCAAAAAAATACTATAACATGTTTTAATTTATATTCTGAGTTCAGAGGTAATGACTGAAATATGCACGTTACGACCATCTTCTTAGAAGGTGAATTTTAAAATTATGTTATTGTACTCATTTTGTTTATGTTTCCTCAAAGGCAATTAGCACCGCACGCGCTAGATCTTTCAAGCTTCTTGAAAGATTGCGGCAGGTTTGTATATAAGAAAACTCCAAAAAAATGCTTTGTATGTAGATACTGCTTTATTTAAGCTTTTCATTTACATTAAGAGATACTTTACAATTATTGTATAATATAACTCATTGAATCCCACAGACGAGGCGGTTTAATAAATCAGAAGTAATTTTGTATAACATGTGGATATATTAAGGTTTTCCAAATCAGAATTGTTACAAAAAGCAGTCACCTTAATGTAATCCCGCGAGTAAACTCTAACACTGATAAACACTACAATATCAGTTGGTTTGTTTTTATTTGTATATTTTTTGAACCAGCTATAGTTGGATTGTTCCAATGGCACTTTTCCAAATGTGGGAAAGTGTGACGATGTATAAAAAATTTGAATCAATAATTAGTTTATTTTTTTAACTGGACTATGTTTCCATAATTAATCAATCGAATATGGAAATGATTTAATGGTTATTCACGATCTTATATATATATATATATTGTTTTTTGTCATCAGTACTTTCAATGCACAAATCGCGACTAAGGAAATAAAGCAAAGTTGTCTTTTAGGCAGGACTCGTATCGAAATGTTCTCAAAACATGCTAATAATAGCTATTGTTAAATAGTTCTTTAAAAATGAAATAAATATGTTGTGATATTTATATGTAACATTGGTGTGCATAAAAACATATTATTTAATCAAATCCCAACATGTTTGGAATCGACTCCCATAGAAAGCATAATTTATTTCATTTGTATATCATTTCATATTAATTAATTATAAGTTACATACAATAAGTTTCATAATTTTTACTGAGAGCAATATTTTAAATAATTTAAAAAAACAAATTAGATTTATTATTGTTTATCATTGAAGTAATTTGTTTCACCGATAAGTGTAATAACTTAAGAACACGTATGGCAAAGGGAATCATAGATAATTAATTAAACTTATTTGTCAGTTTCCCTTATTTAAGGTTTTTTTAAATTTGTTATTGATGATGATGATGACTGTTAATTAAAATGAAATATGGAAGTAGGTCTCGTTGAATGTAGCGCAGTGTCGCGAGAGTCGGGTGCACGGGCTGGAGTTATCTAGTAGGTGACAATGGTCCCGCGCGGCCCCGACCCGGGGTCACCCCATTGTGCGGCGGGCCGAGATAACCCAGGGTGACCACGCGTCAGCCCGCCGCAGATTAACGCCTTTGTGTGCTTTTCGTGACAGTTTTTGGGGTAGGCGGTTGTGTTAGGTGTGTATTGTTTTGTGTTAAAATATTTTTTGTTATTTATACGTAGGCAGGTTTCTGACGTCACCGTTTGTGTAAAAACAAAAAAAGTATGTGATAACGGCTTTGTTATTTCTTCCGTTTTCCTTGGTATATTGAATAACCTGTTGGCATTGAGGTAATGCGTCTGTTTTTTCTTATATTCGTTGCATAACGAATTAAATAAATTTCCATTCCTGATGAATTTTATTTGGTATATTTCGTATAATTCAAAAAGAGAGAAAGTAATAATAAAATATATTTGTTTCAAACACACGTCTTTTTTGTTATTGGTTTTAATTTATTGCAGTATTATTTTTATTGTTCAAAAGTAAACAAAATGCTTTGATTATAATAACATTTTTAAAACCTTTGTGAACAAAAAAGGTAATAAATAGCTTCTAGTTTTTTCCTCTATAATCATATTTATTGTTTAACCATTTTATTATATCAAAAGTAATATATTTATTTTTGTTGTCAATAGTTAAAAATAAAGTTATGTAATAATTTGATTTTTAGTTACGTGTCATACGCAATCTAATTCGCAAGATGCACATACTGCTGGGTGGGTATAAACGAAGTTGAATAATAATACTTGTTATAAAATAATATGTTCTTCCTGGGAAACATGCTGTGAGAGAAAATTGTCCGGAAACTCCTTCCAATTACCTCATTTTCTAAAAAAATTTACTGATGTAAACGTAAGCTCACTTATATTTATATAAAAATTGAAAATTTAACTCCTCCCTACTCACTACCATGGTATGTTTATTGTATATATATTTTACAAAACATATTTCGTAAAATATTTTAAGTATTATAAAATATATGAAAATTAATATAAATATATCCAATGAAATATTTTTAGTTATCATGTTTGTATATTTTCTATTGAATTAAATTGTCATTACGATACATATAAATATTTAATATAATTTATATTTAAAATCACACGAAGCAATTGTAGTCAAGTCTGGTCCAAGTCTTTTGCTTGACATCCAAAATACCACTTCAAGTCACGCTCAGTGAAAATGTGCTAACGTTTGAAGTAAACGTTTCTTTGACATATATCAAATACCTCAAGCTACTTTTAAAAATAAACTATTGCTACTTTATGTTACATAAAAAAATTAAGTACTCAATAAATAAATATAGGAATGTGAGTAAATTTCCAGTAAATTTAAAACCAGCGATCAATTCGCACAATCGTAATATTTTTATGTTTATTCACAAATACTTACCACGTAAAATATGTTTCCTTTGCGAATGAATAAAAATTCAATAAATCAAAACAGTAAAAATGTTATTAAATTTAACGTCGCAGATTCGATTCAGTAAATTTAAAATGTTAAATTAAATTGTAATTTTTTCAGCTTTGTTTTGATATTCCACTCGGGTTGGCAATTCTCCAACAAAGTTTTCTCGGGCATTTCTTCCTTCCTGCGTTAGAAGAACAGAGAAGACACGAGAGCGCGAATGGGATGAAAGATTGCTTGATTCTTTCTCGCATTCCTCGTGCTGTAGCCGCAAACATCATCGTTACTTTTTTTTTCTTTCTATTCAGTACTTTTTAAATTAAGTGTTGAATATCTTACAGTTTTGACGGGAGTAAATGTATTTAAATGTGATATTCATTGCGTTTTGTTTCGTTCTGTTGTCTTGTTTCTACTGAGGCTGGTACAATGTTCGTCTTGCGTGCGCGCTTCTCGTGTCACGGTCATTAAGACAAAATGTCACCCTAGGAAAATAGGTACACGCTTTAATGCCAGTGGCGTTGGCCATCTTTCGATAGTAAATTATCTAATGATCAAATTATAAAAAAATACAAAAAGATAATGACACAGTCGTGTCATTATGTATTCGTATTTAATTTCAATTTAGCTCGATTATAATAGATACACGTATTAAAGAATTACTCGACTAACAATAACTACTCAAGCAACATTGTTTTATTTTTTACTAGATAAATACACGGATAATTACATTTTATCATGATTTATTTTTTCTTATATTTTTGACCGAGTATTAATTAATTTTAATGTTATTTAAATTAACATTTTATGATTGAATGAATATAAGTTGGAGTAGCTAGACGATTAATTTGTATTTATTTTCAAAAGTACTGTATTATAAATTACAATAACGGCAATGAAAAGCCGATAAGGGTGCACATATAAGGACACAAAAGACATTGTATTTTTTGGGACACAAGTTAGATCCGAACCCACACTCGGGTACATCGATTGTACAACGAATCGAAGCATTAGGTCGCAATAGAATGTGTAATCCACAAGAAACTTCAACGGCTTGTTCTCTTCGTTTCACACGTGTATCGTTAACATTAAACAAACTTTGAACCAAATATAATGTTGATGGTTTTTTTCTAATCGCTTTTTGTGTTGTGAACCATTATGCCAAAAATTGTTTCGAAATTCAATATTTTTGACAACGAGGACTTGGTGGAATTCCATTTTAATATTTTAAATAAGGAAAATACTGGAGTGATTTTTTCTGAACCGGTCACCAATAAAAATTTATACGTGGAAAAATCACTCAAGTATTTAACTGTAATATTAAAATATTAAAAATTGTTTCATTTGTAAAAGTTGATGCAACGCAGTAGATCATTGATCAATACTGGTAAAGTAGTTTTTTCTCGTTTCGAGTTCACAGGAGTACTGTCAATCTACGTGATGTTTTGATTGACTTTGATAAAATCCGCGGCCCGCCTCTGGCTCAGCTCCTGGCTCCGCTCCTGGCTCCGCTCCTGGCTCTGCTCCTCCATCCGCTCCTCTCCTCTGCGCTTCGTAACTCCCGTATCGCCATCTGTGTTCCGCTGCGTGCATTTGCATGCGACCCTGGCTGCGATTCATATGCAATAAGAATCGATTCTTCTAGAAATGCAGATTGCCCGTATTCTTCATTGTCCCCGCACCGCCGCGGTGTGCATAATCGCCCTATGTAGGTCGGACCGAGCGAGGTGCCCGCAACGCCACGGACGTACTTGCGAGCTTCGCATTGTTAGGTTTACGCGTTTGAATATATCATATGTGGCCTGTTAAACTAATATTGCAACTATTGCAATGTTAATGTTTTAACAATAATGGCAAATACACGAAAAATTACACGACTTCATAAGTACTATTCTTGTCAGGACGGGGATCGAATCGGAACCATCCGATAAGAAACCGCCGAGCCGATGAGTCGAACATATAAATTCATATTTTAAACTCAGTTAAATTAATAAACCTTGTAGGGAAATATTTTTGTGTTAAAAAAGGATCAAAACTGAATTAAATTTTTGTTTGTATATTATTCAAAGAAATTACAACAAAACTATACCTTAACTTTAAAAAATATATACAGCATGTGAATAGCATCGACTTAAAATATGCGAAATTGTTTTAATGCTCACATTTGACATGTATTCTGCAAAAAAATTAAGTTTTGGGTATTTAGATATTTTGAGTTCAAATTAACAAAAGTGAGCCGCCTTCGTCCGGGAAAGGCGCTGTCCAGACGGCTGATCCCCAGATGAGTTTATTATTTAGCTCCCCAAGAAGTCGCTTTACCCGAGGTCAGAGGTGGCGCCGCGCGAGCAGACCTCTCGAGTGCTACATATTTATTTTTACAACAAGAAGCTTCTGTTACGGTGGGTTTTTTTTTCTTATGAAGTACCCACGCAGGCTCTTCAACGACTGTTAACCTGCGACTAGTTAAAGGATCATAGTTTTTTTTATCTTATTAAACTTAATCCAAGTCCAAAGCATGCCTATATTTTTTTCATATTTGAATTTTTAGTAGCCAATAATTGTACTACTAATTCTATAATAGGTAATGTAAACTAACTGCATAAATAATTTACGAACTTACGCTTTGAGGTTATCACAGCTTGGCGTTGTTTCCAATTCAACCATCTCGGCTCTGTGACGGGGTTAATTGATAGTTTTAATATTTAGAATGTAGGATATAGTTTCTGAGTATGACTAGGTATGCTGATTGCCTTTGTAGGTAGTCGGAGGTTTCAGAGCCTGAAGTTTGTATTTTGTAGGTAGGTACTTGCGCCCTAAACTGTTGTGGGTGTGGTGGGGCACACGTGGCCCCCGTCCCCGGTGACAGCGGCAGCTGCTCGCACCTCTGCTCCTGCACCCGAGCCTCGCATCCGCTTCCCCCAGCCACCGGGTCGACGAACCCTTCAGGGACTCGCTGAAACTTCAAATATTACCCATTCCTAATTGATCCAACTATACATTTTACGTATTTTAATACAAGCAAACACAGAAATGTTACGTCTCATAATGTTTATTTTGACTGAAAATATACACTGCATCTAGCCGTAGTGCACGATCTTTACAAGCACAGAAGCATAGAATTTATTTTCGGTACGATTTATTATTTACTTGTCAACATATATCCGTTTGATATCATTTGAAACTCTCTCCATATGGTATGACAAGATGGCATACATACTATATTATACTTTTCTCACATGTAGCTGGTTCAGACTTAATATCAAATTTTCCCCTATAGCCTCAGAGATTCATTTAAAAAAATCTATATTTCAAATTTAACAGGCTGGGTAGAACTGCAGATTTTTTGATTAATAGACGATGATGCTTTCTTTTCGTGGAGTGAGAATACAAATAACATTTAAATTTATTGAATAGAATTTAATTAAATTCATGCAATACAGTAGATATCCTGAATGAGAGGGTGTCATCCCTGTACGTCTCGGCTAAGGTACGCCACATGTTCTTTGATAATTACCTCGCGGGAGACACCGTGGTCCCCAGTTCCTGTCTGTAGCGCTCCTGAGTGCGTTGAGATTATTTTTTTTGTCGAGCATTCCGTACCCTTGATTATTGAGGAGTTAAATCACTCGGGGAGACGAGCACTACATACGCTTGCTTGTCTCATTATTGGAGCAGTTACAGTATTTTATAAAAGCTTTGCTTTCTACCAAATGAACACAGCTATAGCAATTCTACTTGAAATATATATATATATATATAACTATCTATCTATCTAAAGTCTCTTTTTCGCAATGCTGGAGTTCATTTTTTATATATGAATTGCATTTGTTGATTTTGTCGAAATTTATTGAATACAATTGTAAAGCTATATGGATTTATAAAATTAATTCAGAAGACTGTATAAAGACTGTATAAACTTTAAATAAAAGAAACGTGATAGAAAATTGCTTTTTTTAAATATTTCATCCGAGATTACTTTTGTAATAGATTAAAAAAAAACGATTATCAATTTATATATTCACCGGCAGTTATGTGAAAAAAGATACAGAAGCGTTACATTTCACAAAACACCGTTCCACGCAAGACATTCGTTTGCAATCAGGGTGATTACGCTTTTTCATATGAAATACCTTTTTACTTTTTTCCTGTTGAAAAAAAAACACGAAAAACGGATTAGTCGCGCCGTCGGACCTCCGCTGGTCTCGCTGTAAAGTGGCTTTTGTTCCCTGAAGTGTAAAACCTGCGAAATATATTTCACCCCTCGGTCCACGACCTTCGGCAACGGAGAAAATGTAAAATAACGACACCACCCCTGCTCTCGAGGCTGACGATAAAAAATAGCTTGGAAAATAACCTTGCTTTATATCTGGTGTGCTGGTTAAAAATATGACCTATACTTCAAAAAAAAATCATTTTAACTTACGGGAAATAGAATATATATTTTTAAATAAATAATTCCCATGTTTTAAAATTTAATTTTTAATATTAGTTTAAACAAAAAAAAAAACATTTTAGCTTAATTATTATAATAGGTATTGTCGAAGAGATTGTTTGTTTACTATAATAGCATTAGTTTTTTGATTGATTTTATTTTATGTTGTACTGTTAAAATATTTTTTTAAAAATTAGTATTTAAATTTACATTAAATTCAAATAAATTCTAACATTGCCATAATATATTAGATATAAATGAACTATATATTATTTCGTCTAAAAAAAATCGTTCATGTGTATGTAATATTTACTTCGTTGGGAACGTAACTTTATGTATGGAACAAATTTTTTGTACAACAATCTCCCGAGACTGAATAATATGTTTACATACAGAGTTAAGGTGTATGTCATTTATTATTTTTATTCTATGATGATATATACGCAGGTTAACTATCGATTTAATATTTATTTATGTAGAGGGCGGTATCAATGACAGATATATTTCATTGTATTTTTTTTGTAATATACTTTCTACTTGATGGATGTTTTATTTTTAGTTTCTTGATGTGTATTTTTAAAACATCAGCAGTTTGGTATCAAAATTTTCATTTATTTCCAAAAATCTAGTCACGAAATAAACCATTTGGAAAAAAATTCCTAAGCATCATAATCACTTTTAAAATTATTTATTACTAATTATAAAATATAGGTATACCTCAGGCTTGAGTCGAAATTATTCAAGAATTAACTATCGACATGTGTTACGATTTTACATATTTTTACAATTTAAAATTATGTACTGAAACATTTCAGATTTCAATCTTACATTCATCAGTTATGTAAATTAACGATTTTTACGTGAGGGCAGACAGTTGCATTTGAAGATCTTGTGATCAAGTTGAAGTTTAATAATAATTATCTAATATGTAGTTTAATAAACTATTTTTCTGAGTAATTTATAAGCTGTATACTCAATACATTCCTAATTTAAAAAAAAACTATTTCTGAAACTTAAATAATTTCTCAAATCTTTAACAACGTGTCAAAGATCCAAAAAAAAATTTAGTTTATTTGAATTGTTTTTCAGTAATAAATATAATATGTCTTATCAAACTATATAATAATGTTTTTATATTAAAAACAGTATAAAAATTTACGCCAGCCTTAAGAAAAAGTTATTGAATAGATTAGTTAGATTAAATTTAATTGGGTAATTTCAGCCCTTCTTATTATTTTTACAGTTTATTTTTACAAAAATGATATAATTTTTGATAAATGTTGCTACAGAAAAAAATTATTTATATTTTTCCATATTATAGAATAAAATTTCGCGGTGGCGATCAATTATAGGCAAAGCGAAAAATATTTCGAGTAAAAGCACGCAGTAAAGTATTTTAAATCATTTAACAATCAAAAAATCTAGTGTCGAGGCGGCGTTTTCCCTGGACCTAATTGGATTTTGAGCAGCATTTCGGCTTTGATTATGAGAGACGTTAAAAGTGCACATTAGCGGGCTGCTGCACCCGGAAGCCGAGGCTATTCCTGTCCCCGGCCGCGGCGAGGGGCTCGAGCCCGCGCCCGCCGCGCCGATGGCTCCAGGAGATTATCGGATCCGGACAGCTAATCGTCCGTGCCAACCTCGGGCGGCCCATCGATCTGCTCATTCATGAATACTATCATCACCAAAATTCTTATTCAGTAATCATGCGAAATGATAATTGTATATTTTGAGTAATTTTTGAACAATACCAGTACCCGGGTCAGTAAGCAACAGTGCCAACCCGTTAGACTGAGAGGAGCTTCAATTTTTAATTATATTGTGTCGATTTGATATTTTTTTTTTAAGAGGGAGAGGTTCAAACGCATCGTATTATATTCAGTGTATCTATGCGTAGCTTTCGCAATCAAGGGGATCGGTTCTTCTAAATAATATATTTTGAAGCATCTTTGATGAACGGAGACCACGTGAAACCTACAATATAGCCTAAGTAAAAAATATATAAAATAATTAGCAAAAAAGTCAATCATATTTTTTTATTTACTATTGACTACCAGCTACAACGTCTGTGGACGCTCTTTTAATTTTATAATATTGTCTTCATCAATGTGATTTTTGGGTTATACAATTGTGCAAAATAACGGGGACTTATTGTGATGAAATGAATCTGAAACTCCACAAGGTGATATTTTCGATGACCACCCGTCGCAATACGGACGCGACGTCGACTCGGAGACCATCGACCATAATGCGCAAGAAGCACAAACAATAATGCTGGCAGAGCGGGGCGCGATGTGGCGCGGTGTGGCTCGGCGCGGTGTGGCGCTGCTCGGCTCGGCGCGGCCGGGGTCGTGTCGGATTTCCCCCATATAAAGGAGGCGGCGCGGCCGGCCGCGGTGCTCGGTTACAGCGCCCGCGCGCCCGGGGAGGCCCCCAAGGAAATGCAGGCGAGTCTCGCCCGTTTTTTTTTTATTTCAAATATTTTCAAAATTAAACATTGAAAACCGCGAGTATAGAACAACATTTTTTAAATACCTAATAATTTTTAAAAATTGCAAAAAAAACTTTTTTGTTAAAAAAAAAAATATTATACTGTGTCTACATAAATTTTATTTAATTTGCTTTCTATCGCTTGACAACTATTACTTTTATTGTTGAGGTGTTTTAAAGATCCTCGTCGCGTTCAGATAGGTACTGGGCAATTAAAAAAACAACGGGAGCGATAGCGTTAATCTCGTGCTAATATTTCCGCATGGTTTTTCCGCGTTTCCCCGTGCGTGGCAACACCGCGCCGCGGGCAGCGACAGCGCGCACTCCATTTATGGCGCGATCTGCGTCGCCCCGCGGCGCTCTCCCTCGCACGCGCGCGGCAGCCCGTAAGCGCGTCCCCGTCCCCCGCGGGCCTCTCGCTCGCACCCGGGCGCCGCCCGCTCCGGCCGTCTCGCTCGGGCCGGGCGCGCCGCGACGCCGAAGCAAAACAAACTCGCCGGGCGTCGGGACTTTGAATTGTTGCTCGGTTTGTTTTCGTTTTTTCTATATTGTCAATAGATAGCGGTTTATTTTTTAATTTGCTCAAACCCTATCTTTTTGATTTTAACGAGGCACAATCGGCACGAGGGGCCCCGTTTTTAGTGACTGAACGGAAATCGGAAAACTTTCATCAAGCGCGACAATTTATAGTTTGCAAAACACATTCCAGCCAGGAAGCTAACTGACAACGGGAGTGTTACGCAGAATGTTATATATTATAGAATCCGATGTCATAACTTTTTAGCACGGGGTTTGTGAACACAAGCGATATCTTTTAACATGCAATTTACTGAGGTTTATCGTATCACTTGAATTACAATTTCAACATACTCTCTTCTTTTTGGAAATAAAAATTAGTCTAATATATTACAGCAATAATAAAATGTGAGATTTTAAATAATTAGATTTTTTTTTCTAGCCAATATTAATATATATATTTTAATATAAATATTTTTTAATGTTTATATTTCTAAGATTATTGATTGTCATGAAAACCGGTCTAATAGTAATTTTCATATATTCAAATATTTCACATGATCGTTAGCATAATCGGATGTACTCAATACACTGATTTATACATTTGTCACCCCAAGCATTTTTTATGAAAGCATTCCTGGCATGTTCGCGAGGTCAACCTCCCATCGCGACTTCGGGCGTCCTTGTGGTCTTTTTCAGTCTCGAGGGAACCAATCAAGGACTTTCTTGATCATACGATGCTCTTTGCGCCTCACGAAACGGCTGTCCTATTGCCGTTAGAGTTTTTCAGCAGTAGTCATGGTGTCGGTTTAATTAAATAGCGTTTTGTTTATCGAAAACCTTGTTAATATGTTTAAGTGAATTTAAATGTACACGTGTTGTTGGGTACGCACCTAAACATTGAATAAATAATACAGGCGAGTCATGAGAAAATTCATTTTTCATATAAGACAGCTGTCCGCCAGAAATAAGGCTCAAAGGAAAATGTTTATTCATAAACCCTTACATAAGATACGGGCTTTAAGAATATTATGCAACATTTCAGTATATTAAAAAAAATCATTAATGTCATTTTTTAACCTAAGAACTGATAAAAAATTTTGATTCTTGAATATAATAATTAATTTTACTAAACAATGTTTAATTTGAATTCGAAATATTTGTTACATAAATTTTTTTTAGGTATTTGTAAATTTTCAAGGTTTATTTTAATTTGATTAAAACATGAAATTTAGTAGTTTTTGCAGTTCCAAATATTTGTTTACACATTAAAAGGTAAACATATTTACAAGCAAAAACACGCCTTGCGTATTTTAAAAAATATCCTTAATCAAAGTTTGTCTTAAAGATATTTTAAAATAAATATAACTACATGTAGGGGCATAATAATCTTATTTTAGGATTATATATAGAAGAAAACAATATATATATATATATATATATATATATATATATATATATATATATATATATATATATATATATATATATATATAAAGATAATTTTATGACAATTTGTATAAAATTTTAGCTGAGAAAGTTGTAGAGGTATATTTTCTTGTTTTTTATTTAACAAATACATTATATTGTAATAAGCTCGCGAAAGTTCAACTGTATAAGTCCAAAAGCTTGGTTTCAAATTTTACTCCATATTTGGAATAAATTATCAACAAGCTAGCTTATAAATACAAGAAGAATCCTGCTAAAGTATATTTTTGTTAGATTTGTTTTATTTTAAGCAAAATGTTAAGGAAAGCTTCACTTCGAGTTGAACTCTAGACTTAAAAGAGAAATAAATAAAATGTACTAAGAGCTGTTAAAAACGGATCTTTTCATTTAAATGGAATATATAAAAAATGATTTAACATATTTGTCTTATATGGTGTAATGTGTTATTGCAAAATTATGGTTTTAAACACGAACGCCACAAATTTATACTTCATCGCATGAGTCGGGATTACTTTAAAACACTACAATATAATTTCGAACGTTTAGCAAAATAATTCAGTTAAAGAAGTTCCTAAAAATTGACCTCTAAACTTTGTCGCGGTGTTCAATCGTATGACTCAGCTTTCCTGCTAATCTTTTGTTCAATTTTGAAGTTGCCTTTTTAAAGCCGGTAAAAAAACATTTTTCCATAAATTAAATCTACCGGAACTTTCTAGACGAAGTTTTCAACGTGCATGCGATTCTCTCGTTTCTCTGCAGATTTCCTAGAAGTCGTTACATTTTCTCGCCTCCACATCATCCCGTCAAAACAAGTCAACTCATACGGGGACAATGACTGAACCGTCGACCCAACATGCAACACATTTTCCTTTGGCTCACCCGCGTACGTACAAACTGCTTGCGGTTTGTAGGCTGATGGTATTCGAACACGGTCGTTAGTAATCGTACAGCAATAGGAGAATCCTCAAAATACCACATATCAGAGAGTCATGCACATAATGCGCAATGACGTTGGTAAAGTGAGTCTTTTATTTTTCGTAGCATCCTTCAGGTGATTGTCTAAGGAAAAATCGAAGGAAAAAGGGGGTTTTGGTAGGAGGAAGATTGCGTGGATACGTGGAGTGGCTTGAGGTCTGTGAGACTGGCTCAGGAAATGAGGAAATGAGGCATCAAAAGAAGAAGGGTCAACTTGCCCTGCTGCGATCTAGCTCTGAGTGCATCTTGCAATGGGTTGGTTTTACTCAGCATTTCAATGAACTCCAGGCGGAGGTGTGCGCGAGTCACAAAGAGCGGGGTGGGGTGGTGGGGTGGTGGGGTGGTGCGCTGAGCTGGCGGGGCGCCAGGCGCGGGCTGGCCGTGCGCCAGGCGGCGGCGGCGGCGCGCGCATGACTAAGGGGTCTATTTCGGGCGGCGCAGCGAGATGCGCGTAGTCGAGTTCCCTCTTGGCAGCGGGCCGCGAGCGCCAGACGCTGATAAGATGCTTTTTCACTTCCACTGCCACTTCCCGCGCACCCCTTCGTGACTAACATAACCTCAAACACACCGCGAGAGCTCGCCGCCGTGATATTTGCACGCGCACCTTACACTCTCAGCTTGTAGTTTTCAACTCTCAAATAGTTTTCAAAACCGCTCTCCGATATATAGCCATACCAGTTATTTATTTTCTAGCGGGTCTGCTGTGTCTCGCCACACCTCTTATCAAAAATATATGTTACTTGAATTATGTTTTTTTATGAGATTGAGACGCTTGCAGGCATTGTACAAGTAGCACCCTCAGTTTCTCACTTGTTTCAAGTAAAACTTTAAGCTGTGTAAAAGTAATAAACAATCTGAGAGAATTTTTTTGTTAGCACACTCGTCTTTTTAATGTTCTGTGTTTTTGATTACTTACACGTTTATTTCCATATTTACTTTGTTGTCAAAAAATAATAATATTAATGACTTTTTTATGCTATTTGATATAAACGATTTTTTGATTAATTGTGAGTACAAACGTACTTTTTTCTATAAAACAAAAGCAAAGAGCTGAAAATTTACTGGATTCTAAAATAAATTTATCAAAGAGGTTTACCGAGAAACATCTCGTGGAATTGGATTGATAATAAATATTATTTTCATTTTATTGTATTTATCTTTGTTATACAATGTATTACAAGATTAATTTTTATATTATGAACTTAAAGATAAATTTGAACAATTTCAGTAGACATCTTAAATTAAAACACACGTAAGCTTAATAACAAATGTCTGTCAAGGCGAGGATCAGGGTAATGAACTTACGCCCTTAGATATATTAAAGCTTTTGCTATATTTTTATGATCTGTGCTATATTATTTTTTTAAGTGTTAAATTACAAAGTTTATGTTGATTTTCAAATGATTTATTTTGTTAGTTGTGACGCCAATTTATTGAGTATAGTTAAAATTATTTTTTTCAAAAACACCTGAACAATATATAATTATGATTTTTCCCACTGTAATTTCTATTAATATTTTTTATTGATTTTTATTCAGTATGCTACTAATGTAAAAAAAAATAACCTCGGGTTTATTTCTGTCTGATTTGATAAAAAAATATTGTAAACATAAAATTAATTTTGACGTACTCAAATTCAGTGTCAATAGCTGTTGGGGATGAACATTATTAATACGTGGATTAACAGCCAGATAGCAAAACGTTCAATCCGGTGTATTGACGGAGCTGAATGTTTGAGGCGCATTTTCAATTCTTCCGCGTATAACTTCAATATGTAATTCAACAAGATGCGTACTTAATAAATGACATGATGCAACTTTGACTTCATTTGGTAAAAAAAAATTGTAAGAGTTAGTTGAGATACACAGAGTTAGTTGAGTAACAGAAGAGAAATAGTTTTTAATAATTTACTTTAATTAATTATTCTATTAATTATTCTATTGAGAAATCGCATTTTGATTATATTGGCTTCGCATTCCTGAGGTTACGGCCGTCGGATTTCACTCTTAATGTTTATCGTCTGGCTTGGAAACAGGCGCTCGCGCCAGGGTGCTGCTCGCTGAACAAGCTGTACGTTTTGTACCGCGTCAGAGTACAGTCGCGGTGAAGTGGATCTGTTTGAAAAGTACTTTTGCGATCGGAATGCGAGTCGAGGAGCTTTTTTTTAATGACTTTGTTTCATATAAAATGTTTATCTCTTCGTCATCACTATCATTTTCGATTGGTTATTAGAAAAAACCTCACCTTAGTTGATTGGCGCTATTACGTATTTCTGACAGTTGTCTACACTTTGGGCCGTTAGGGACTGGATATTATCGATCCGTCTTCTCTTTGTTTGTTCTTTTAGTTTTCTTACGTCTCGAGTGTACCAATGTGGGACTCTTAAGGTTCAATAGTAGTCTAACATGCAGCAATGGGAGCTCATATCAAATGTGCATAATAAAGCGTATAAGTTTTACACAATACAATTTAGTTTTATAAAATATATTCAATCCATTGATATATTTTTGAATTGTTAAACATGTAACCATTTGAAATTAATAGTTTTCCTCTGACTTAATAATATATCGTCAAAAATGTATTTAATTCTTTTAGATGATATTTTGGGGCATGCACAGTATCAGTAGACTCTGAGGTAAGAATGCGTAGATAAACTAAACGGTATTGAATTGACAAGTTATTTTTCATTTCTAATATGATTATTTATTTTTTATTGTTAAAGGTAAAATAATATTATTTTATATCAAATACTACCAATTTATACTTCATATAAAAATATGAATATCGTGGGACTTTATAAGAATATCCAGCCTTGCTATATTGACACACAATTGTACAATCAACGGGCTTATTCGCTTTTCCGCATTTGCCGTCTCTTCCATATAAGTTTTCTTACAATATTTACCTTTTTTATCATTGGGATCAACATAAATGTTGTTAAATTATATTAAGGTAGTTGGAATGGTTGGATGTAGACATGTATGTAGTAGATTTTTGAGATGTTGGATCGCACGGGTGGTAGGCCTTAGGCGTGACCCATTTTAAATATAGTCTATTTTCGTAACCGCCTTGAAACTGTTGAGAAAAACTCGAAGCATTTGTTGATAGTGTTTAGCAGTTGTTCATTTTCTTCTGACCTATTTTTAATTGTTTGATTTCACTAATGACGCCGTGCGAGACGGGAAGGAAAATAATAATGGAAGACAGATCGATTTAAAAAATATATCTCAGTTTATTTAATAAGCATTTTTAATGATGGATGAGTGAATTTGTCACGTTTTTAAAATATGCCGAGAAAATATGAAGAGGTTTTTCACAACCGGCATTTTTACATGTTGATTTTGGTAACATGTGTACATCTCATTATTTAAGTTTATGATTTTAAGAGTTAACAATTCTTTCGACAAAGACTTTGTTTTGATAAAAATAAATATTAAACTGAAAAGAAAAAACATTTAATAATATAACTCTTTTATTTAATCTTTTATTTTTTTAATCCTTAAATGCCGGCGACTTAAGTTTCTTTTAATCTTCTAATACCGCTCAGTCGATGAACTATCTTCAGTTTACACATAAAGTGTGTTTTTAATATGCTCCTTATTCAGATTACTTGAGTTTAAAAGTCTTTTGGTCTTAGAATTAAATTAAATTTTATAGTAAGCTTTAAAGAAAAACTTGTGAGTATAATCGAAACAGAAATTAACTAAACCATTATCTGATAAGTTTAACATTACAGTATTTTAAGAAAAAACTAGTGAGTTCTTATAAATGTTAATTCACTTTTATGTAAATACAATTTTACTAGTTTCAAAGAGTATTACTTTGTCTGTATATATTATACTATGGTGTTGTGCTAAACTATATATCTGGAAAAAGCAGAGATATTTAGTTAACGTTTTATCTATTATCGAACTGTAGCTTTCAAACGTTACACAATACAATTTACACAAAATTGTATACAATTGTTTTGTTGGCATTTAACCTAGTTCTCGGAAAAAACTTTTTTTTTGTAAAATCTACTTCCTCTTTTTAATATTAAATTAACGTCGCTTTCCTACGTTGTAAAGGCAGTGAAGTCTTCCGTAAAACGTGTCATAAGGTTATATCCATAGATTAGTCATCATCCGCACCTTGATGGTATCGTCACGCGCATTGTTTACCTGCAGTCTGCAGCGCTAAGCCGCCGCGCACACGGGGGCTCACGGCTGAAGGGTGATTTCATAAGCAGCCCTCCGTCCCCCTCCCCGGAACTGAAACTTCAGCAGTTTCACGGTGATTCGTAATGCACGGCGGGTGTGAAATCAAAATCGTTGACGGGGATTGATATACTCGTAAGGGATCAACTAACCACTTAACGTTTAGACAGTTACTTGTAATGTTAGACGCATTTAATTATTTTTTTGCATATAGATTATGTTTAACACGTGTAATGATATTTTAACGTTAAAATAAATTAAATTGTGTATTTGATATTCAAAGAGTAAAATTGCTTGGTTAGATTTTTTTTTCTTCATGTATTTAAGGATATCGTCATTTAAAACAATTTTTCACATTGTTTAAATGAATGTTTAATATTTAAAAGTTTGCCCCACGCCAAATGTTGCCATCTGAGGAAAGTACTCCTCGAGCACACGTGTGCCTGATTGCCCGCGCCAGGCGCAGAAGGTCCGAAGTCTCCGGCCCGCCGAAGCAGCCCCTAACGACGCGGTGTGCCGCACACCTGGCGTCCAATATTCCTTGCTACATTTTTTTTTCTTGTAAATTGTTCACGACATCATTGGTTTTTTGTTTCCGTGCAGACGGCGTTAGAAAATGAGCCGTGCTTTCTAAGGAAATAAAGACCATTTGTAAGATTCTAAATGAAATTGGTACACTATGTCTTTTACCTGTTGTTATGGTTTTTAAAAAAAATATTAGTATTGTGAAAATAATGTTTTGTTTTATAAAATATTTTTTTATTGTTTCAGTTTGATAAATTTTAATTTATACGTACCATTTGCCTATTTATATTTATACGTTAAATGTTTATCAGCAAAATGATCCCGTCGTATATTCTTTTGTTACTATTTTATTTGATTGGTTAATGGTTAATTTAAATTTAAACACATATAAATATTTAATAAGCTTTTGTAATGAATAAGGCAGAAAAATCCGCATGAATACTTTTTTGTAATGAAATTGCGTAAAATTGAAAATAAATCCGTGTTGGGTAAATCAAAGAATTTAATTTTGATTAAATTACACATATTCGTTTTAATACCGGTTGATGATGATTTAAGCTAAGAGTTTTTAAAATATAAGATTTATTCAAGTATTAACCAGTTAAAGCTGAGGTTTCCAATACAAATATGTTATATTTCATTTTTTCATAGTGTCCAAGCCGCACATGAAAATATTTTATAATATTTCATCGTATTTCATTGCATATGTGCGTATAAATCATGGTCAAAGAGTTTGAACATTTGTACTTGTAGTCGTAGCTCGGAGAGTAATAACAATGTCGCTAAAGCTTTTCAGGATCAATTTTTCAGTAAAATCAATTAAAGTTTTTTGTCTAAATACGCAATACAGCGGCACAGCACTGCCTTGTGATTTTAGCGTTGAATTACTTCGAGACGCTGGAGCTTTTTTAGTTATTAGCTTTGCCATCTGAAAGCTCCTTGGAATATTATCATGGAATCGATTCCAGGAACTGCCGGAATAATCAGCTTCACTCTGGTCATTGTAAGAGACAATGTATGGATTATTTTTTAGAATTCTCAAGATATTGATCGCCGATAGTTTTGAAACGATAAAGTTTATACCACCTCAACTTTTTTAAACACCTTCAAAATCTAAAATTTTACATTAATGTTATTTAATTATCATAACTAGAATATTAGCGTTAATATTTTATATATATTTATTAAACCGAAATATTTTATCATCGTTTTTCTTTATTTTTAATATGCAATTAAAACAAATTCGATTTATAGCTGCGTACAATAAAGCTTGAGAAGATTGACAATTCTGAAATACGTCATTCAAAGCTATCTTTTATTATTACTTCCTAGCATATCAAATATAAAAATTTACTCCTTGTTTTTTATAACATGAATTTTCATTTAATCATTACCAATGAATTTTCAAATCCATTTGTTTCATAAGGATTTTGATGATGTAAGTTTTCGCGTTCTCTTTAGTACAACTAGTTATAACTTATCCTTACTCTTTTATCGAGTATATCCAACATAGTTTGAAGTGACAATAAGAAGACAGAAATCTGGATAATAGCGATTGTGGTACAAAAGCCGCGTAACAACTTATTGAAGTTCAACAAATGTCTACGAAACCTTTCAAGCGAGCTAGCTCGTCACTCTAACGAAGAATCTTGGTGAATGGATTTATAGAGCGATGTTTGATCTACTAGCTGTATATGTGCTATAACCTTATACTTATAACGATCAAGGTACTTATGAACTTTTAGTAAACAAATATGAATTCTTATTACATCGCCGAGAACAAATAATTACGTAACCACAAAACAATGTGATTTCATGGAAACTACGATTTTATAATTTTTAGTAATTTTTGCAGTAATATTTTGGCCATTTGGTTGAAAGCGATTTTGATATTATGAATAAATATTCTTTTATTTTTTTTAGTAGTCCAGTCTTGTTTTTATTCTTTGTTGATATCGACATAAAGAATTCATTTTCATTGGAATTAATAAATTTTACTGCAACCATGGCTGTTTGCAGAACGGGTCACTGTAAAAGGAAAATTGAGTTTCACTTTATAAATTTTATCACTGAAAACCTTTTATAGTCAGTAAATTTATGTATTTTATTCCGAGAAGTTCTGACTTTGTGTACATATACATATCCAATATTTTATGATCTTCAATTGTTAATAAACCTTTTGAGCCTATGTTTTTTTGTTAAAATTCTTTAACAAGTTGTATCAACTTATATATTAACATGGGCGGGATGTGCTCTGGAAGTACAATGTCGAGGTGGGGGGGCTTCTGCTATTATTTCTGTAGCCTGCTGCAGAAAGAGTATCAGATCTAAACGCCTGAGCTTTGTAAGGAAAGGATATATAATAATGCTATTGGGCAGCAGCAATAGGCAGACTTTTCCTTCTGCTATAAAACTGTGGTGTAGAAGGACCCGGAAACCCACTACACTATTTTCCTCTTAGAAAACCATGAGCACTGTTTCAGCATGAGTGTATGGTCATTGAAATGGTCGACAACCTTTTCTGAGGAGAGGAACTTGATGAAGAATATATTACCAATACAGTAGTGTTCAATCGTTATCTGGACCCAATATTACCAGAAAGCATATCAACAGGTATTTTCTCTACAAATCCACTCTCACTCAAGATTTAGACTTCAAAAAAAGTAAATACTATTAAGCGTCTATGTCAAAATCGACCTTTTGAGTGACTGACTCTCTGACAAAATGACTGACTGACTGACAAAATGACTTTTTTTCGTACAACGATTATATTTTAAGTAGTATTCTCTATCACTTACTACTATGTTTAAATAAAAAAAATAGCGGGTTCAGCAAATCATACTTAAATATAGAATTTCGAATTTTTGTTTTTTTCCAGTTTTTATGTAAAATTTTTAATTATTTTTAACTTCTGATGGCAAATTAAAAAGGCAGTTAGCAACATAACCCAATTCATTGCCTTATTCTAACATCAATACTGTTCATTTCAATTCTAAAAGTTGTCTGATAGGACAGAAATTTGATCTCAAAAATATCTGAACGCTACCGTAGTTTCATCGGAAAAAAATGTTTCTATTAAATACTGTGGGGCTTGTATTTTCTGTGCGTTATATTTATTAGCCAAGTCAGTCACAATATTGCATGTAACTGGAGAAGCCGGGCTTCACACGGGCCATTAAAGTCCTGAAAGAATGGAGTGGAGTGTCGCATGAAGAGCCGCCGATGATTGTTCTCCTCACCCAACATGGCGCTCGCCGTGTGCGGCACGTGCTCGCCATCCCGTCGCACTCAGCGGCGGCCAAGCGGACCCTTTCCTCCTCTTTTATTGAACGGCCTTTTCCCCATTCAATATATCCTGCTAACCATAGTGATTATTTCGAGACCTGCATCATAAAACCTCATACATAGAAAATAAATAACACACTATTTACCCGTACTATGCCTAATCGACATTTATCCTTACTACTACTTTTAAGTAGTGATAACATGATTTTATTAAAATAACTTAATTTTATATATTTGGGTTGTGTTTCCGATATTAAGTAACATTCACATTAACATTTAATACACTTTTTTGGAACATTACTAGTTCCAAATAAAATCAATGTATTAAAAACGTTTATCAGGATAAAATATGTTTCGAAATTGATTTGTTTGGTGGGTAAGAAGCTTTCTTTGAAGCTATTGAAGGTATTCGTTTTGGTATGTAATTTTCAACCCACGATAAAACTTCAACTGTACATATATTCAATTCAACTTCATAGCCAAACAAATTACATTAACACAATGTTTAGATATTGGTGTGATGTTTACTGACATCTTATTGAATAGATATTTGATGGCAAGCGATGCCTTGCTTTGCGCGAGATTGCGCTGGTTGCGCGATGGTTGCGGCCCCCGGGCGCTCCCGCCGCGCCGGCAGCTGTGGGGCTGGTCGGGCAGCCGGGCCGGGGCCCCGCCCGGGCACGTGCTGCGCTATTTCTGGAGCCCCACTGAGGGGGAGACCGGGAGAGCTCTCCAGCGAGAGGCGATACACTCGCATCAAATGCACCGCGCCGCATACCTCTGCGCCGCACACCCTCAAAACACCCGCACTCCCCGACTCGTTCAAATATATCGGAATACTGTTGTATTAAACTCATAACATCTCTCTTAGTAGTAAAAGCAATTGGAAGTACAGTCAACCCTCCTCTAACGCGGTACTCCTCAACTCAATTGACTTATGCAAAATCTATTCGTAATATGAACTATAATGCGGTACGAATTGATCGCATTATAGAAAGATTGACTGTAAACGTATAAGCTCATACACAAACGCTTATATTCGAATGTGAATTTATACATACGTGTCTAAATTCTTATCATTTCTGCTGGTTTTCTCCTATGTTACAATTTTTTTTTCTCAATTTCACAAACTTAGCTGACACAATCTAAACAACACTTATCTGCAAAAGTGAAAAGCCGCATGAGACTAGGCTGACATCGGCTTAATAGGTTTCTGAAATGATGAGTAACCTGATGGAGGTGCCTTAGATCACATGTTGTTGCGAATACGTATTTGAAAACTTTTAAAAACGCTGCCATCATTCTTTAGGATTTTAATTTGTAATCACAAGGTTTTAAAAGATATTAATTGGATTTTTTCACCGTGGGAGAGCTGGTGCAAGCTTTGCTGCTTAAGAAGGAGGTATAAAAAGCTGTCTCCAAATACTGCGAAGAAGTTAGGCCAGAAACGCAGCGGGAGTGGAAGCTAGGAATTGGGGGTCTGGTTTACCGGCTGCGAAAAGTGCACTAACCTAACCTAACCTAACCGTATATCGACAAAATCATCTTCATACTGCAATGCCCATGCCCATTGAGTAATCAATGTGTATAATAAGGGATCATCCTCGCTTGATGCGGATAAGAACCTCCCTCTAGATCTACGGGCAATGGTGATAAAAATATGATTATGTTTAAATTAAATTTGTTTTTTTAATAATAATTCTCCAAAATATTATATTTGATGTGTTTCGAATTATATTTTTCTTAATATAATCGTTCATCAATGAATTAAATTTGTAATTGATTATTCTAATAATTTTTAAATTTATTATTTGCAGATGACTGGATAAACACCATCACCGTAGTCAAAAACAGGCAGTGGTAAGATATTTTTTTTATATTCATAATATGTTTTAGTCTTAAATACTCAAAAGCATAGGAATTATACAAGAAAATCATATCGTTCATATGTTTTGGCAGCCATCGTTTTTAGATTATTTGGTTTCTTAGGTGTTGAGCACACTGAAATTATAGCCCCGCATAAAATCAAAATCCGAAAAAAAAGGTTTAAAAAAATTGACACCCAAGAAATCAATTTATCATATATATTGAACTATTCTATTTATTATTTAAAAAAAAACGCGTTTACTACTCCTTGCCTTCCGGATTTTTTACTCGCGGCCTCCAAATCATACAGATGAGTGTAGTTATAGATTCCAAGCTATAAGATTATATGAGCTTGGGTGTGTACCGTTTGTGGAATAGATAGGTGTATATTGTACACAATTATTTAACGATTTTATAAATTATACAATACACACTTCATTCTGGCTACGAAGGTTCGTCTGCAATATTGAAGTAATTTGTTCGGCCGCGTCTGCTGCGGCGACCCGGCGCTGTCTCCGGAGGCACCGCGCGTTTCCCGTGTCTTGTCTCGGTTTATATTTAGAGGCACGCGTCCGCTAGCAGCACATTTCAGAAGTTAACATTAAAAATGCGGTCATCGGGATTGCTTACTCACCGAGAGCGTGCGCCGTCACCTTCGCCCGCGAGTGGGCGGACAGGGGAGGGGGCCCGGAAAACTTTGCCGCTCAAAATCATTCATATTGAATATTTAAAACGTTTAGCCAACTTTCGCCCTTCAGAGGTGTCTTCAAGTATTCTGTATCTAAAACATTTAAAAGTATCGTTAATTATTTAACTTTCATTTTTTTGCATTGTGCTACAAAATAAACTGCAAGCTTATTTTTAAATTTAAATTCTATGCACGGTATTATCCATACCATGACATAAATCACGAAGTGATACAAGACGCAAAAAAGAGGCAGTTGGAAGGCGTTACGTAAAAACATATCAAGTATCTAATTTTTTGTAAGTTTGCCACAAAGATCAGCCAAGAACACTCTTCGAAATTTTGAAGCAAGGAGACTTTTAAAGGGTTAATTGTTCGATATTTTTAATAATATAAATAATGTCTTTAATTAATTACGTTCGTATTTTCAACACAAGCTTTTTTACTAAGTTTTTTTATATAATGTATTTTTACGTAGAATTTAATTGTTTTTTCTTTCAATACTATTTTTTATTTCACGAAGGGAATCAAAAATGATAATTGAAATGAATGTGAATTATAAAATGATACACAGAAATAAAACGTATTCCGATATCTCGGTAAGTATAATAGTGCAACTTTACATGCATCAGAATACTTCAAGTTCAAGAGGTAATATATAACAAATATATATAAAGCGGATGAGTTGGGTAGCGCCTATTTTCTTCACCCTTCAGGATACGAATTCACTTGCGTTTTTCTTTCCTTTTATTTGCACATACCAACGGTTTTTAGTTTGTGCACTAAACTGCATCGGCTTATTGATTGTATTCTAGAACTCAATATTATAAAAGAAATAGTACAACCAAGTACACCGCGATTGCGGTCAAGTATAGGAATTAATAGTTATTGGACTTGGGAAAACCTGGCGGTGATAAATCAGTTACTCTTTATTTTTATGACTCCGTCTTTTTATCTGAATTTTTTTCATGCAAGTATTTTTAATTGGTTTAAAAATATTTATTTAATTTTTTTGAAATCCACAATCTTTTTATAAATAAGGCTTATTTAATTATGTGTATATTTAAAATCATATATCCAACTGCTGATTATATTAGCCATGGTTTGATTTTAATATTATAATTGAAAAATAAAAACAAATAAACATATTTAATGCAATTATTTTTTAAAAAATAATTATCAAAACTCATTATGAAAATATGTTTAAATGTTGTGAAACTATTTTATTGGCAAGTACTGGCGATGTTTTCGTATATTTGCCCTCGTAATGCTGCAATTTCAGATGTGCTGCATGCTATTAAGTGAAATAATATTTATCAATAAATTACACCCATCAGTTCAATAAATCACTTGCCCTATCCATCAGAATTCTGCATACCGGGAAGTGCCGCGTCCTCGGCCCGCGACTCCAGGTCTGGTCGGCGGCATAATAACAAACTTATATTTACCGGTCCTATTAATACACCTGCCCGGCGGTGGGCGGGCCGGCTGTCTGTCGTGCTCACCTATAGCGCCGCATCAAAAATTACTGTAAAAAAATGGCGATGGTGGATGTCAAGTTGATTGAAATAGCCAAGTATTTCGTTAAGCCATTAATATACCTGGAGACAATGGAAGTGTGGGTTGCAATTTTTTTATGTATTGATTATCTTGAGGTCTTGTTTGCTTAATACTTAATGAATTTCATGCAAGCAAATACAAGTGTTAGCTTAATGAATCTTTTTGGGACCACGTTTTCTGAGTGAATATCAAAGCTATAATATCATTAGCTATCGGTTAAAAGTGTGCTCTCCTTACCACTGAGCTAAAATTATTTTTAAAATGGCCCCTTTTTATAAAATATATAACACATAAAACAGTTGCTCAAGCAATAACCATTTGTGTCGTAAACAGATATCTGCACTTTTCGTGTTTTTAGCTCTGATAAAAATGGTTGTACAAATTTTTAAATAAATACGTATATTGAGTATACGAATCACAGTAAATTCATACGCCTGTACTTAAATAAGTATTAGCTCTATAAGTAGGTTACACCCAAAATTGGGTAACTCAAATGATGAGTCTATAATAATTCTTACTCTGTGAAGTTAAGCGAGCATACGAGTTTTTCTAAATTTTAGATTCCCCCTGAACCTGAATGTTATGTACAGTTTTCCGTATTCAAGCAAAGCTTCCAATAAGTAAACCTTTAAAAACTAACATATCTTCATTGTTTATTTATTCTTATTTTCTGCAAGACTTTTGAAATCAAGTCGTTTTCGTTTTAATATATTAAAACAACGCAAATGAAGGAATTTTGATATTTAGGGATAATTGAGGTAATCAGTAAACAATGCCTAATCCGTGGTGGTGTATTTTTTGTTTTGTTTTGGAGCACGGAATTAAACAACGTTCAAGTTCAAGAGCGGCTCGAGCCGCTGCGGCGCTGGCCACTGATGAAAGCGCCTTTCCTAAGATTAGCATGGACCGAGATAGAAGCATTCCTCTCGACGTAAACTCATCGGATTTAGACAATTATTTTTGGGTTTACGCGTGAATATTTATAGTCGAGTTGCAGATATCGCGGTGATTCCGAAGAGCGTTTCCGCGAGACGCGGCGGCGCGGCTTCAGGTGCAGGCTGCGTCCGCCGCACACTGTTGCCGAAGCCCCTCTTATCTGGCAATACATCGAAAAATTAAATCATTCATTTAGATTTGAATGTATTATATCACGATGAGTGCACACCATCTCATTCTCAGTTTCTTCTATATTGACTAGCTCTCGCTCGGGGACCTCATCGAAGGCGGGCATTGCAACCGGGACTCGACGGGTAGTCGCGTGCCTAATGCCTTGTGTTGTAATTATAATTGATTTCAAGAGATTATTTTGCTATGAATTATATGTTTTTATTGATGTACTTTTTCATTTATATTATAGCGAAATATATTATGCTTACCAAAATAAATGCAGCCGCATAGTTATTTTTTTGTGAATCGTTTAACTGCTGTTATAATTGCATATTTACATATTGAATAACATAACATTTTTGTTTGGGAACAAGCTTGGAAAAATGGCCTACTTGAGCATATTGCACAGTATTAAAAAAAAATTTAAAGCAAAAAAAGCCTAGTAAGTGTTTGGCCAATTGGTCGCGGTATCCGCGGGTGGGGGCTCATTTTATAAAGTGGATACATTTCAGAACCTATATTCTCGGCCGAAGTTCCGGCTTCTCCAGCGGCTACTGAATAATTCGCCCCGTCAGCCCCGCTTGTCAGGTGAAAGAGAAAACCCACTGCCTCCAACGTCTATTTTAATTATTTCAGCCTGAAAATCTAGGGAAGCTTTTTCGGTCCATTTTTTGACATTAAAAAAAGATTTTCTTTGAAACAATTCAAAACACAGTATGTACATTTTTAATAAAGTTCTTAAAATGGCTACCTGAATGTCCGCGTCCGTTATCCATCAACGCTTTTACTATAGAGATCATAGTCTGATAAATGATAGGCAAATAATTATATATCTTTTTTTAACCATGCTTTTTGTACCAAAACAACAATTTTAGTAAAAATCCTTTGATAATACGATAATATTTTCGACATAGCAATGGTAACTCGAGCAGACGTAAGTATCATGCAGTGCCATCAATGCACAGGAGTTCATCTACCTTGAGTCAAGCAAAAAATCAACCCAACAATTGGCATGTCGAAGACCATAAAATAAAAACCGTAAATAAACAACATTATGATTAGATCGATAATGATTTTCAGATAAGTCAATTTTTGTAGTTCTAAATTCGCAAATTATAATTTACTCTTTGAAAATATATTTATAAGGTGTTGAAACAATTACTGAAAGTAAATTGAATTTATTTTGAATTAAATTTTCATTTCAGTAAATCCGTGAAGCGTTTCATGGTCTAGTGGTTAAAAGATTCAACGTTTAAAAGATTCAATGATTGTCTTATAAATTTTCGTTAGAATTTATTGAATAGGTTTTGTAAAAAATATGCTGTTGTTGAGATTTTTCGTTGAGGCTTTTTAAATTCATTTGTTTCTTGAACTGCTGAGTCCCTGATAGTCGATTCTATCAATAATGACTTGAGACCTCGTCCGTAAGCTAAAAATTTGAATGAAGTATTAAATATTCTATAACATCGGATCTGGGGCAACCGTTGCTTTATGTAGAATATGATATTTGCCAGGAAGAAGTTAATGTATGTGAGGGCGAACAGTACTTGGCTCATCTATTAAAAGAAAAATTGAAGACGTCCACGAAAGTCAAACTTATATTATTTTTTAATTTTTATGGGAAAATTTTAGTGACAACAATATCACTTTGCTGCAATCTTGTTAAAATCACAGATATATTGTTTGAAGTTTTATTTTATTTAGTATAAATATATAATATGCTAGATCACCATTTTTTACCTTATTGTGTGGAGTGTTTTTAGGTACTCATTTTGTTAGGTATATCGGTTTTACACTCGCATATATTGATCGCTCGCCCAGTAACAGTACTACCGTAGTTGAATTGGATACAGCGCCAGGTCGCGATAGCCAAGGTGTTTATATCGAATATCCCCTATATCTCAGAATATTTTGTAAGAGTGTTATTTTGGCAAAATAATTAGGAAACTTAAAAATTTAAAAAATTGAATATTCAGAAACAGCCGTAACTGCCTGTGGTTAGTTTGAACTGCTTGCGATTTCTCATTTATGAAAATTAGTATGGTTAAAAAATATCTTGATAAATTAAGTGCTCTTCGCTCATTGGGTTAACATAGGAAAATATAAATATATAGTTATATTAATGTATAAGCTATGACTTCCTGGTTGGTCGACCTAAAGGGGTCCCTCAGTACTTGCGCATATATATTATATGAATATTATTCGCAGTTGTTGGGAATGTAAAGTAGTTATACATTTAACATCAAACAAACATAATGGACAGTTCACCAACCCCTCATTTCTGCCATTACTCTAACCCCCCTTAATTCATATAAGAGATAAACATATGCACACTTCCCAAGCCACAAAAATGTTGAATTTGAATTCGAAACAAAACTTAAATTACATTATATAAAAAACATCATGTAGTTTCTCCAGGATATAAGATCGATGAACAAGTGCACTAGCAATTGAATAACAAAGATTTGTAAATAATAAGGGTACACTTACATTTCACGATACACGTATTTTGATAGGTAACATTATTTGTTTGATAAAAATTGTTTTATACTGCACAATCTTTGGTTTTGTACGATTAGAAGACTGTTTACACTAAAGATGCACACACACTTATATGAAAAAAAAATTAAAATATCGCCCAGTTGTAATTATGTCTCTAAAGCTTCTCCTTCAGCAGATGTCGTTTTGTGAGCTTTTAAGTCATTACGAATCATTCAAAGTCGATGACAGTTTTATCTGAATTCAATGGAGCTCTTATTTTTATGACTGGAACATTTTCAGACAGTGCTCTCAGTGTTGTTTTAGTGTCGCAGTTTATCTTCCAAAGGGAGTACTTTAACAGTCTATTAACTTCTACATAATAAATATTCGAATTTTATTACTATTCCTCCACGCACATTTTGAATGCGTTATTTAAGTTTTTTTCAGTTAGTATATTTTATCAATACGCACGCAATAAACCACAGTAGAACAAAAAATATTAATTCGCCAAAATATTATGATATATAATTAGTTTTTTGGGGTGAAAAATTCTGATGATTTGCGCGATCATTAAGGGTAGTTTAATTTAATTGCAATATTTTGATCTACATGAATGCGAGATCATTAAAATTGTTTTACTCTTTTGTGTGTATTACGATTTTTAACTAAGCATGAGGGTGAATACCGAGGCTTTTAAGGGTAGCATAGTCACGGAGAGTTATTTAAGGAGAATTAAATTGAGAACGTCTTTCATTGATAATAAATATTTTCATATCCAAATGATTGACAAAAAAACAGCTACGGTTTACGATGTGAAGAGTAATTGTGATTTTCCGTGTTTAATTCTTTTGTTTCCTATTTAGTCGAAGAAAATAAATCTAAAACAGTATTTACAATGATATTACCAATTGGAACATTGACTATATTTAGTACAAAAGATCTTTTGAACATTTTATTTGTGTATTAAGACGCTTTGAGACATTCTTATAACCATCTAATTATTTTTTGAGCCTACTCTTTTGATATTCTACAACTGGAATAAATACTAATTGTGCGGAAAAGTATAAAAGGAATATCTTGATGGGTTATTACACTTTTGCAAGATGATCCTTTTATTAAATTTATAAACAAATAATAAAACAATAAATATACACAAAATAGCTGACTTGTTGATTACAATTTGAATACGACATTTTTAATTTTGCTACGACGTCACTAGATATGATGGTCTTTGATTTCTTATCCAAATATTAGACGTGTCTGTGGTATTATATTTTAATACAACACTCCTTTTATTATATATATGTTGCCTATCCGTTATCTCTTTATCCATTTGACAGTAGTCTCTAAGCTTGTCAAGGTTATTTGCACACCTCAGCCTTACCGGCCAGTGAATGTAAAAATCAAAAAAATGACTTTGTTGAGACTACTCGCAGTTGAAAGTCATTACTACTAGTTGATCATTTATGCAATTGTGGCGATGGTTTTAACATAAAAATAAGTCGATAGGTATAATATATTTTTTATAATATTTTGTACGGTTGATCAATCAGTCTGGTGGACCTGATGTATTACTGATTGCTTGATGTACAGTTTGTCAGGTTAATTCCAACAGGTAAATACGTGGCCTTAGATGTTCTTCGGTAGACTGCCCCCTCACCTGTTGTGCGGACGAGGCAGAGCTGTACGCAAGTCTGTTGCGCAGCGGCTCGGCACTGATCGCGTTAACACGGCCGTTCAAAGAAAGGGGCGCTTCGCTGGAAGCCGGGGGCGTTCGTACGGAGACCCGGCCGATCCTACCAGCCTGGCGCCGGGCTGGTGCTCACCGAGAGACCTCATCATGGAGGACAAATCGACATCGCCAGCAACGAACGACGGCACAGTTTGGAGACGATCGTCTCCCAATTTAAACACACTCAATTCTTGAAAACACAAGATAATAACACTCACACAGGCTTATTGTTGACATGTTTCGTTACAATCAATAATATGTATAAATATTTAAAATTTGCTAAAAACATATTCGACATCTCCGATGAATTTAAATAAAACGTGTCGTTTTTTTTTTTCAAACGCAAATTCTATATCTCGTTGGCGTTTTATGTAACTGCTCCCAAACTGCCTGTTGTGTATAAATATTTTATTCCGTCAACTCCTTTTTTTTTTTTTAGAATAATATATAAATACTCCGAATTATTACTAATTTTAAAAGTATATGTGGTGATTCTTTTAATTTATAGGTTAATAATATAAAATTTACTCTAAAAGTATTTTTTATTCTTCTTTTTTTAATAGAGGCATTCTTCAATTATTTCTATCCATACAAATGTCAGTTATTAAGTCATTGTTTTTTTAAATATTTTTTTCATTGACTAAAGAAGATTTTATAATTTATTTCTAAAAACCTAGACAAATATTCGAAACTTTCCTGTGCAGCGTTTTTGATTTATTACAAAATCAAACTTTTTCTGGAAGAAAAGCAACAAGTTCCGTTTATTGCAGACAATGATTTTCTACATGCGTCTATGTTCGGTATGGGCAAATCAATGAAGGTAGCTGATGAGATCAACTTAGCTAAAGCTGGATGTATTTGTTATTGAAGACAAACGTTTCTAAACACAATTTCACTACTCTTATAAATATTTGATGTATATTTTTTGACCATTCAAAATGCTTTTTATTTAGGTAATGTTCAGTACTATTTTCAGAATATAATGTAATTCAGCAGGCTATGGTGTGTATTAAAGCTGGACATGTTATTTTTAAAGAAATGGAGGACAATAGTTTTGGTGACCCTACCGCACCCATAACCCGCCGCCGCGCGAGTCGCGATAGATGGTGGAAAACCTGTGTTTATCTTGTGTTATCGGCGAATAAAAATCTTTTATCTTCATTTTGCCATTACAGTGGGTATGTATGTCGTATTTGCAATGTAAATCATTCTCATAGGTGGATTGTGATCGGCTCATTTGATTACTCACGAATGAACGATTTCATAAAAGCTCTTTTTCACACATTAATAATCACCATCGTCACGTCTTTGGAGTTTTCAGAAGAAGTTCTTTATTATTTAAGTTATTTAATTAAATAACTTTATATTTGTTTCAACAATCAAGCGTAATTGTAAATCTACAAGTATTATTCAGTGATTTTATATTCTCATAATTTATTAGTTATAATGAAATATTTTACGTTTTATTAAAAAATGTTACTGCACAAGTTGCTTTTAATTAAATTGAATTGTTTTTTGTTTTAATGACAATCTAAAAATTTTTCTACGAAAGGTTAATCTTTTTCATATATCTTTCGTATAGATAAGAGACGTGATAACTTTTGGAAACTCTTATTACGTATACAATATACTTATATAAAATATTATGAAAAACGCTTAAATAATATTTTAAATTGTTGAAAAATAATATACACTATAACATGGATTTTAGAATTAAAAATATTATATTAGTTTTGATATTGTAATGTAGGTTGTTTATTTATAGTGCTATTTAAAAGAACCATTACATAATTTATGTCATCAGAAATTTTAAACTTAAAAAACATTGAAATTCAATTTTTGGGTAATGAAGTGTTATATTACTAAAAATAAATGATAGCTCCTGCTTCAAATGCAAACATCCAACTGTCTTTTGATGGTTAGTCGTTTTTTTTTATTTCTTGGCATGGCACAACTACTCACGAGTCTCAACCGACCGGGGATGTCTCTGCGGGGTTGTTTATGCCTTCCATACAGCTGGAGTGACAGTTGCTCGGCTTCAGATTGGGTGGGACTGAAAAACTGCGCAGGATGCGAGGGACGAAACAGTCAATGACCTCTCACTTCCGCTCCTTGAACATCTGGAAGACTCACATACGCGGTCGGATAATAAATGTAACATAATAATTATATATATATATATATATATATATATATATTTATATATAATTATTATGTAAATAAATATAAATATATGTGTATGCGTGTGTGTTTGTGAGTCTAACAGTTTTATGGAATTTTAGAATAATACAAAAAATATAATTTTACAGTAAAAAAATATTTATTGACATGTTTATCTGATAAATTTTTATAGTTGATCTTTTTTAAATTAAGATGTCAAATATAAAATGCAAACACAATTTAGTATTTTTATTCCATTTGGACAAACATTTGAATGTTTACAATTACTTTATATTTGCATAAAATAATCGTATTGTTAATTTTAATAACTCCATGTTATTTTTTTTCGAGGAAAGTACATTTAAAGTTTATAGTTATAGTTTTCCAAAAATATCAATAATTTTAACTCTGATGTTGGCCAGTTTATTTTCAGCTATAAGTATTAGTTATATTAGAATTTTCAGGAATGTTTATAATAGGTATATTTTGATGATTTATAATAGTTTCTGCTTCAAACATTTTCACGATTTCCATATCCTGAGACGTGAGTTGCTTCGGGTCGGTATTGTGCACCAGTTGGTTTTCCTGCGGAGGGTGCGAGGACACACCTGGACTAGGTGGTTTTGGTTTACCATTACATCTAAACTTCCGAAGAGTCTGGAGTATCTCGATTTGTGCCAACACCTTATCATCATCTTGTATACCTCTGAAGAACGGCACCAATGATAAAAGAAACATTTTATCGTGGTCATCTTCCATAGGTTTTTGTACATTTTCTTCTGAAGAATATGTAATATGAGATGATTTTTTTTCCAATTTAATTCCAATTGAAGGATCCGGTTCACCGCGTGCTTCCTGTCGATTCAGAGATACTAATGGAAAGCTTGATTTTTGAGACGCCGTATTGTGTTCTAGGTTCGAAGTATCTGAGATATCTTCTACTGATTCTTCATATGTAATATCTTTAGATTCAGTATCTATTGCTTGTACTTCTTGGTAACTCCTGAAAAATATTTTGATTTTACTGAAATATATAATACTGTGTTGATAATAAATAATAAATATTAAATTTATCAATAAGAAATTAATTTAATTATAGATTCCATTATAAGATCCTTTTTATCTCCGAAGGAAACACCTGAGAAATATCCTAAGATAAACGGATTTCAGTTAGCCATACACATTAAAAAAAAATAGAACCATCAATTTTAACACCATTGATAACCTTGTTATCAAAAACTATTCTATATATTACAAAATGTTTTATACTTATTCCGAAAAATTCTTTATTGGATAAAGTATTTAATTTCGGTTTTAGGTTAGTATGTAAGTAGTCAGAATCATATTTAACTATATGTTAATTTGGGAATGTCCATAGTTAACTTATTTTTTTCATACTAATCTAAATCGTGTTTATTTGACATATTTTAATCCGTTTCAAATTGTGACCATAGTGTCATTATCTTATTCAAAGTAACCGACATGAATTAATAAAAATATTTAAAAACTATAATATTTCTAACCCATTTTGATTAAAATCGATGAAAATGCCTGCAAGATTCAATGAAAAATTATTTATTTAATATTTAACTTACGAGTCGCTAACTTTACGTTTTCGGTATGTTTTTAGTAAAAATTTGAGTTCATCGGCGTAGAGATATTTTTTCTTGTAAACTGTGCCATTTATATTGACCGTCTTCCTGTCTGCTTTTTCAGATTTTAGGAATGTGTCCCTCAGAGACCTCCATCGCTTCAATACTTTTTGACCTAAAAAAAAATAATTTCTCAAAGCGGTTGATCTGCCTCGTTTAATCACCACCTAGGAAATAATTATACAAAAGGTATGGGTTATAGAAAAAAACTACATATTTAAATAGTTTTTTAAATGTCATGGTTTTTCTCAAACCGAAGAATGTACTTTTTTTCAATTAATATTGTCTATATTACAGAACTTCTTGGAAATTAATTGAAATGCATTTCCAGCAACTGTTTGATGGTTTTTAGGTATTACAAAGCGTGACAGCTACCGTCCGTAAAAATGTAAAAATAAATTAATTTGAACGGTAGGTAATGTTTTGGAAAGAAACACGCATCTAATAAATGCTTCCCACTTCCGAATATTCTATCGCTCAGTTTTCCAAAGTTTGATCAATCAAAGAAATAATTATTAAATTGTTAAATGCGTCGTCGCGTTTCTATACAGCGAGTGGTACTCCTCGTATAATCCATACGATTGAAATTAAATAAAAAAATATTGAAAAAAGTACACAGTAGAATATGTGCTGTTTTTGAAAATCTAATCAATAAATTTTTATTTTTTTATATATATTTTATCGTCAAAATGTAGATAGGCGATTTTGATGTCGATGAAAAGCGAAGTATGCTTACCACATTTATACCTATCCTTGGCTGTCATTTTGTCCCAGTCGGTGACGACAGCCGCGCTGACCGCTTCCCATGCGCCTCTCTTCTCCGTCTTGTTGTTGTACCCGGGGCAGGTCGGGTCGTACAGGCACGCGTTGTCCCTGACCGCCATTATCAGCCGCTTGATGTTGATTTGGAAGTCCATGGCTGGCGATGGGCTCTCGGGCTGGACGGCAGGCGGCGCGTCTCGTCCGCCGGAGACCGACGGATGTACTGGCGCGCGGCGCGGCCTTGGACGTCTTGCGTCGTACGTCGACGGAAAGGGACGCACGATGACGGAATTATTACTCTAGCGCGGTTGGCGAAGTTGCCAAAGCGTGACTTGCTCACCGAGGTTGAGTTTTTGTCGCGTACGTCACGTCGCGCGTCGACGGACCGGAGGAAATTTAAAAAATATTTTCACAACAAAATACACCACTTTAAATGCACCAGCTCTATTGTGAGTAGTTGGATATGCAAGCCTCTGCAGAATATATAATTCATCCAAAATGTTTATTGAGGATAGGGGATTACGTTGGCAGGGTTTGTCGAGTGATTGGAAAATGTTACGATTGTTCAGTGCAAGCTGCATGCTCATAGTCATATAGATTCATATTAAATAGTAAAAAAGGCAATCCAAGTTCAAATTCAAAGTTATAGATATCGTTCACTGCTATGTTTTAGTACTTCTCCGCAAAAGAGATTGGTGACCATTTCATTAATCACATATTTATACTGGACCAGTCATACTAATTCGGCTGTACTCCCGACGCCCAGCCATCTGGAATGCCTCTTTTTCATTCGTTAATTTATTTGGTTATGTTTATTATTATATATTTATCTCTTTTTTTAAATTGTGTTTTATGTCTTACATCTAATTTTTTAACATTCATTTCTTGCTAAACAGTTGCTAAATAGTATCTTAACTACAATGGATATATTTTTTAATTGCACTACTCATAGAGTACATAACATTTTTGAATCAGAATATATTGAAGATCGATACCTCATATCCGGCGCGTAATTTTTTTATTCAAAAAACTCTATTAATTTTATTTGTTGGTTTTTAAGAAGATTTATTTATAACCATCGGCCGTGAAAACCTACGCAGTTGGAAACGAAAAAATATCCCGACAAATAAAATAAAATTAAAACATGATAAAACAAAGTGTTTCCAGCGCACATCGACCGGCCAACCGCCCGATACGAGCGCAAACACGATCGGCTATCCGAGATCCACACTGAATCTTAACCGGTATTATTACATCATAGTAAATAAAATGCAACCAAATGCTATAAAAACATTAATCTATTATATTTTGAGTACATACATACACATATTGTTGCGTTTATCTCATTATTTAATGACGCAAGATGTACCGATGACGTATTATCATATTATGGCTAGATGAAGCAATCAATTTGCCGAAATGGCTCTGTATTGTTTTTTAAATTATTATTTAAAGAGAGGGAAACATTAAAGTTTAGATTATTTTAAAATTAAAACACTAAATATTTGTGGACCCCCAAAGCAATTTTTTTTTATTTAAGTCCGATGAAACGGCTATGGTTGGTAAAATTGCACTTGTCTAAAAATATAATTCATGATAAATAATTGCTCGAAATGTCTACAAAATTTATCGAAAAATTTTGATTGTATAATAGATAGGCACTTTTTAAATATTAACCAATATGTGGTTTTTAATAATACATGCTAAATGTAGTATTTTTTAAGTAATGCACTTATTGAATATAAAATTTGTACATAAATACGAAGATATTTTACATTGAATTCAGTATTATTTGGGGGGGTGTTTAAAAGTATAATTAATACGCATTGTTACATAAATTCAATAAAAGTGGCCGAAAAAAAAATTTCTGGTATGAACAGACATAAATTTAAAATATTACTTTGTTGTTTATTTTATGTATCACTTATCAAAACTTTGCGATTAAGGTTTCAAATGTTTTCATAAAATGAGCTTTTCTTTCAGCTTAAAGTTTTCTCAATTTTAATATTACTCACGTCAATGTATCATAACTATCAACTAGTTAAAGCCTTACATTCAAAACATTTAAGTCGACGAGATTTAAAGGCTCTTTGAAGTAGATGCTAAAGCGTAATAAATGAACTTTTGCATTGTAAATATTAAATCAAGTTTCAAAATTATGAAATTTCAATTGCTAGGGAAATCTTTTGTACGAAAGAAAAGGTTTATTTTTTCAAGGTTGAGAAGGTATGAGAGGAAGCCACCCCGTGCCGTTATAAGTTACGAAATAAAAGGGGATGTTTTGGTGACGCAATATTGTCGAAGTTACGTCACAACTCTCCTTTGATATTTTTTTGAGATTACAAAAAAACAGGAATGCTTTATAAATTAACTCATTCATAATTTCATATTTTTAAGGTATTATTTTCGATTTTTTATGGTGTAAAATATGCTGAAAGCTACGTTCTATAACTTAAACTAAATGTAATGGCTTTGAAATCTTACTTATAAGAAAACATCGTATCGTAGGTTTTTAATTAAAAGTTAACACTATTGCTGATGCAATTTTACTCGACAGATCTCGCCTATGTTTACAATAGCCCCACTCAGTTTTGATTTGACTGAGGACACTTTATGAACATACGTTTCTCTAAAAGCTATCGGATACTTATCGATTGTTAAAAAAATATCGAAGTTATACCACAGGACAGCTTAAAAAATAAATCTCTTATGAAACGTTTCTTCGTTTACAGATCAAGTCTTTTTGGCCAATAATACCCTATTGCATGTAACATAAATCAAATATATTCATTATGATGTATTCTCCCAAGTGATAAATTTGCACAAATATCGTAGACGAAACTACGCCCAAAAATCTCAACTCAACGAGGCTAATCATCACCCAAGCAAATAAATTCACGGCGATTAATTAATCGTTCAGATTATAATTTTTATTTTGTTTGTTTGTTTCAGAAGTCTCCAGACTCTAGTCTTCCGTTTACCGATTAACAGGTAAGAGAACTATACTTGTATATATAATTGTATATCGGTACGTTTTCTACTTACAACTATTGTTACATCCTGTTACAACCTTGTTGTCATCTAGATTCGATCTATTTCGATTTAATCAGTTTTCCACCCTCAAAGAAACGTTCTTCTTCTTTTTTAACTACTGACTGTTTGAATCGTTATTATTTATTTCCGTTTGGATTGACGAGTATGTGACTCAATGTTTTCGACCGAATTTTGGTAAAAACATAACATGGATAATTTTTAATTGTTGTGGTAAAAATACAGATTGAATTTATTAATTCATCACATCATTAAATCTGCAGTTAATTATCGAGAAAAAAATTGAAAGAAAAACAGGCATTGGAAGAAAGAAAACTATCGTGGAAGCGGAATTTATGCCAGTGGCTAGATTCGGGAGTATAGCCGAAATAGTATGACTGGCTCAGTACAAAAAAAATATTCCGTAAAATGGTCACTAATATCTTCTGGAGAGAGGCACTTGGAGAAGTATCTATTAATTCACCCCATAAGTAAAATATATTCAAGATGATTTAGTATTGTTTTACTGATGTGTGTACGTTGTTAACGTCAATTTTGAAAATTAGTCTTAAATGGATTTTACCAGTGAACTCGTCTGGGTTTTGTATCTTTACAATGTTAGACAAGGAGTTTACGATACGTTAAATTCAATCGCATATGTTTTATCTTTTAATATCAAATATTTATTCAGATGTTTCCATAAATTTGTTATTATTGTTTTTGGTTACGTCAGTTTGCTGTTCAATATTGATGTTCAGTGATGACGTATCAATATTGACACCTGGAAGTATGGTCTAAAGTTTTAGTTGAATTACTGCATTATATTATATAATTATTATGATATAACAATTATTATGATATTATAATAGCCAAATAATATGGAAAACTATTAACATTCTTATTAAATATATGTAATAAGCAAAAACTTAGGGAAGCAAATTCAGCATATCCGCATATATTAAAATCTGTAACCCACCATAGTAAAAACTACTAATTTCAAAAAGACAATCGTAAAAATGCTCGGCACTGATTCAGATGGTGTTGAGTTGACGGCCAGCGTATAAATAATGATGCCAATTTTTAATTTCGAAACCTCATGAAAGTTAGAGCGCCAGGCATCGGGCAGGTTGCAAAGTGTCAGTGGGGCATGTATTTGAGGCTGGAGGACGTCGGGACGCCCGGAGGCGCCGGCGCTGACAGGTGACGCCTGGCCCGGTCCTAAATAATGCACGGCCGGGGCTACCTGGCGGCTCCCATCACCAGCGTTCACCGACTCACTGCTGGGGGAGAGAGTCAATCGTTGTTTTGGAATCTGGATGAAATGATAATGGGTTTTTGTTGTTTCGGAATTTTGTATAAAATTCAACACAAAATGGCAATGCCAAATTCAGTTTTATTTTTATTAAAGTGTACTTGCTTTAGGAGAATGCACATATGTGACACATTCAATTGATTTTATTTTTTTTTCTTGTCAAATTTCATTCGCCGAACTAAAAAAAACCAGCGTGCAACATTTTTTTATACTCGTTTTTCTACGTCACTGTTTTGTACATGCTACGTTGAAAATAAAAAGTGACATGCTCGCCTTTAACTTGAATTTGAATCAAATTCTAGTGTTTTAAATATACGGGAAGAATTAATATACATTAAAAATAACTTATGTTTCGGGAGGCAGGATGTTATTATCGTATTAAGAGAGTAACAAAATCAAATCAAAATATATCTACAAATGTACCTTTTTTTATGAAAATACTTTGTTTTATATTTTCCAAATCACAAATAAATTAAACAAGTTATCTATTTCGGTAATCCACGTGCTTCTAAGTATGTATAACCTATTCGGAGATGGCCCGACGCTTCCTCAGGCAGTGGCGTCTCGTACATATCAAAACATTGATGCGTCAAAATATTGTTATTTGCATATATATATATATATATATAAATATATATATATATATATATATATATATATATATATATATATATATATATATGTATATATATATATATATATATATATATATATAAATATTCTGTTTGGCTGTATTCCAGAGCACTACGTTTTTTAAAACACTTTGAAACCTATTTGGCAACTATTAACTTGGATGGCGACGCTACTGGTATTAAGTACTAAAAAGGTTTATCCGTGCGTATAAAAATTAAGTTAATGTGAGCAGATGTGAAGTGGCAGCTCTGTGCTGGGACATATTTGTTGGCCAACTCCGGTTTGTCAGATCTCATTGCCGGTCCTCCATTATCTCCAACTTTCTTTCCTTTGAGAACGGTCAAGGGAGCTTACCCGCTAAGTGATTGAGGTCCGACCTACCCACGGAGGACTCTGAATTTAAAACATTACCACCGTGATTTACTTTGGCGTTTGGGGATATGTCTCTGATTTTAGTATCATATTTATTATTTATTCATGCAAAATGTTTCTTCTTATAGGGCCTACCTATGTTAGGAATGGGCGTGTTGGCACTGGCGATAGACGATTTGATACTTTTTGGTTTATCAAAACCTTCTTTTTTTAACGTAAATCATACGAGAACACTATAATAAATGAGTGTTTTAACAACAATTACTTATTTTAGATTTTTCCGATTATTTATCAAATTTATGTAAAATTTCGTTACTACTGTGATACGAAATCGTGATAAATTCACATAAGCGTATCATATGACTATTTATCCACATATACACTATGTGTTAGGGTATGGAAGATAATTATTATATCACTAAATACAGATAAAAATAAAAGAAAATGTGACCAGAAGGGACAATTTTGTGATATTCAATGATTTTTCCGGTGTTAAGTTTCCGGGATTGGATTCTGTATTAAAATTATATAGTGTTTTTCAGGAATTTTGAACTTTTTCCTCCCACGCTTAGTTTGAAATCGTTTTGTGTAGGTATGAATAAATTATATAAAGACAGTATTGTAGTAAATTTTAAAGAAAAGTGACTTTTTGTTTTATTTATTCAGTTCTCAAAATTTTATTGAATTTTTCAGGAGATATTAATCTTCCTACGCCCAAACTGTAGAACCCTCGCCCACTCGGTTTTTGGGTTTTTCGGAGTATTCACTCTCCATGAAACATTCAAAAGAAAGTTTGAAACACGCTCTAGAAACTCAAATTCTTATTTTAATCCAAGTTATCGATGATTTGTTTTGATAATTATGATATGGGAACCAGTCAATTTTAATTGTAAGTCTCCTCTTTGGATTTGATCCTGTGAGTTTTATATTCGCGTAGGTTTTGATTGCTTGGATGTTCCTTCACGTTGATTTTTCGTCTTTATACTATCCGACGTTGAACTCCGTTCACAGGAAATTACTTCAGGAAATGAGCTGCTTTTCAGTTCCTGAACTAGCGTAAATAATGTTAGAGTTTCAGAGAATATTAAGATAGAACAACTAAAAAAACATGATATTGCATCTCGAAAACCCCCATAATGCTCGCTCTGTCGCTTCAAAGTCTATTTACTATTTATTACTAGGTTTATTAAAACGTCTTTACTGATACAAAAAAAGAATTAATTACTGTATAAGTGTTAAAACACAAAAGTTTCCATGAAACCCAGTCTGTATTTTATTTAAGTACGCTATTATATTTATAAAGTAAAGAATAATTACCATATTAACGAACCTATTAAAGTAAAAATTGCAGCTAAACGCACAAGAATAGAGCGTTTCTATGAGTACTCAATATTTTTTGTATTTTGAAAACGTTAAAACTAAATACACATGAAGTATGCTTGCATACAAGCTTATGCACAGCGATGACAAAACGCTTCGTGATTTTCTTCCCCTTGATAATCAAAAAGCGTTTCATTTTTTAATCTGTCACAGAATTTAATTTCAAGGCCAGCAAATTCAGATAATCAGAGTTATCAAATGAAATGTAAGTATTTGAGATTGAACACGAGGCATCCGGAGCATGTAGTGCTTGGGTATTATGAAATTCATGCCCCCTCCAGCGAGCGTGGGGTAATGAACAGACGGAGTGACGGGCACTCGGGCGGGCCTGCCTCCCGATACATTTTGTATGTCCTCCGCGGCCTTGTCGGCCTGTCTCGCTGGCGGTACCCAACCTACCCCCGCCGTGCCGCTTTACCTGACTTTTAAAAATTTCCAATTGTACCTTACTTCTAACTTCTGATAGCGGAGACATGGGATCAGACAAACTGGAGCGCGGCTGGACATTGAACGTCGCACGATAGCTGCTCAATTCAAGTTGAAAAAAAATACGACACGGGGCATAGCCTGTACCATATTTACTGAGAAATTTAATTTCTTTCTTGTTTTTCAATGACACTTTATATTTATCTGTCCTCCCGAAGCCGTATATATTTTCTGAGGTTTTTTTTTATTGTTAGTAGAGCACCTGTTCTATTGAGCAGCTTGTGTCTTTGAAAAATATTTAAGTCAACCTTTGATGTTATTAAATGACTTATAAAAATATGTGTGATCAAGAGCGATAAAATCAGAAAGATAAAGATAAGGAAAATTCAACAAGTAACAAGTCGCTGTTTCTTATAAAGAAAGTAGTATTCAGCTCCTATACAAGTAGAGGTTCGAGATGTTGTTATACTGTAGATTTAATAATTTACTCAGATTTATGTATAATTTCTAAGAATGTCGTTGCCTCGCGCATGCACCGACTCCAAGTGAATTTCCGTTACCCGACCATCTCATTATAGACTCGTTTGCTCTTCAGGAGACTTTCTCGCGGTGATTTCTTTAATTACCCCTGCAGTTTAATTACTTGCACACTTGCACTGGGCGACAGTAAATCTTCAATTTACCAATAAAAACAGATCCAATTACTGCAGTGTATTTTAATTTCTCCCACCAATAAAAGTAGAAATGTTTTTGATTCTAGAAACTAGGTTTGTGTGTAGATATGTAGATATCATTTCTCGACATTTTGGACTAATTTACTCGGATCATTTTATTCCTTCAATTTTATCTAAACTTGCTTTAGGTTCAGTGGCTAGCATTAATGTGTGCCGATCGAACCCAGGCAGAGTGAAAAGTATTTTTTTATAGTAGCATTTAACGATTTAAATTCTCTATCAATCACAGAACCGCGATGGTCAAAACAAGAACCAGGAGGCTAGTTTCGAATCACTTTTGTGTCTTCTTGATTCACGTTTTTACCGTATTCCTATGAAAAAAATATTATTAATTATCTTTGCGATACACAGGCTGTATGATTTGCGACGATACTTTTACTTCCACTTTAAAATTATTCAACTAAGTCATCGCATGCATTTTTGACCGTAACATTTTTTAATACTTCAAATATTTTCCTAAGATATTGTTTTTAGGGATTTAAGGGAAATATTCACTGGGATTTGAATCGAAAATTTCAATGTGACTTTGACACTATCTAAATCACGGGACCACTCAGCGCTTACTACCTATGCAAACCGAGGGTTCATTAAACGGCATTCGGCTTTGGTTTCTAGCGCGTGTTGGATTTTCTTTTCATTTCCTAAAATAACCCGAGCGCCGCGGCCAGTCCTCGCGGCCAGGAGGGCCAGTAATTAGAGACATTTAGCTCGCTCGGCTTGCATTTTGTCCTCAGCTGCGCTCGTAAACTACCAATTAGACGGGCCCGCGCCTCGCGGCGACAGACGCTGCTCGGGGGAGCCCCCGCTACGTCTGCCGGCCGCTAGTTGGGTTAAATAAAAAAAACAGGCGAAAGCTGTCTCATTATAAAGAGTTCGTGGGTGTTGTGCCGCGTCTATTCTTCAATACTCCGACGTTTCGGTCACAGTACTGGTTACACAGTTCAAACTGATAAATTAAATGTCTTAATGTAAACTTAAACAATTTTCGGTTTATATAATTTGTTTTTAAATTAATTTATATTATTTTTGTAATTCGAAAATACATCAAGCTATTTTCAAAATAACAATTTCATATTTGAAAATTACCGAATGGCGTAGTACCCTTCTCCAGTGTCGCTCTGTTCATTGTTTTGTAAGACTTGGTAATTTAATCCAAACCATTTTATATTCTTCGTTAAGTTTGCATGCTGTAAAATAATCAAATAACATTTATGGTCATTTAATGTAAAGTAGCAATTTCGTTTATTTTATCTCAGGGTGGATTCTGTCGCTTCGTCGTGTTTCTACAAACACTCGTAGTAATTTGCGCTTACGTGGGAGTCTCAGCTATTGGCACCCCCGCCTCACTCCATCCCTCACCTGTCACCCAGGGCTTGAGGGCGGGGAGGGAGGGAGGGAGCGCGAACTGATAAACAATAAACAACACCCGAGGGTGAAGGACGTCACGTGGAAGTGATATTGACACAATCCGCAAAGAATGATATCAAGCTTGCGTAAAATTCGAGAGATGTGATCATAACAAAATTATTTTCAAATTTATTCACCTGAAAATTGTTTCTTAGTGAAATAATAACGCATTGTACCATATTATAAAGCCTTATTTGAATATATCATATTTACTTAAATGTGTGCGTCATTCCATATAAATTTATTTATATATATATGTGTAAAAGTTGTATTTGTAATATAAAATATATATATATTTTTAATTACAATTGAAAGTTTACTTACCATACACAAACTCCTATAAAGTTCGCTTTGTTTCCCGCAGAAGCTAGGTGAGGGCAGTCTGTAGTTTGTACAATGCGTCTGCCGCGGGTCTCTTGCTCTGTATTTGAGTTGGACCAGCACGGCGCCCACGCGTGCTCCGCCCTGTGCCCCAGCATCCCTACCCCTTGTGTAGAACCAACTTTATCTTTCTCTCATATAACACGCACACTAATATAATACATAGAAACATAGATAAAAACAAAATGTCCACCATAACCATCGTTGCTGTCGTTTTGTAAGTAAATTATTACTACAATCAATTCGTCACAACAATGTTAGGTGATTCATATTTTTTTAAACCACAGAGATTTCAGTCTTACGTCAGCGATTATGAAAGTGATAAAAATTGCAATAATTGTTAATGATTTCTTAGGAATAATAAAAAAAAAATTATAACGTTAATGCCATCTTATTAAATGGGATGAGTTTATCGTATTTATTTTTGCAGTTTATTATAATTTCTAAAAAAAAAGGCCCAACTATACCATGCGTTTCTATGACATGGTATTTGAAGTTATAATAAATTTAAAAATAACTAATTTCAATTATATTTATGTATTTAATAAACCGCTTGGACTCCGCCAAAAATAACAAGGTATGCAATAAATTATCTTTACATTAAATAAACTAGAAAATTTATGCATTTGCATAAAAATACTTTGCGCGTAAATTATCCGAATTTCATTTAAATAAATGTTTTCGGGGGCTGTGCGTGATTCTAATAAAAAGATATTGTTTTTGCACAGTTCGGGCGAAATCAAAAGTCGGCAGAGTAATGTAATTGAATGCTAATTACTTAGCTTGTTTTTTCCATTGTTCCGAGGGTAAGTGAAGTTGACTTCGGCGAGTGTAAGTTTAACAGGCCTCGAGTTAGTTACTTGTTGGAAGTTGTCCAGACTAGGGTTGGACCGAAAAAGCAAAAGCAGTCAATGAAGCTGCTACATCCTGGGCAATAAGAATTGCCATATGGAATCACCTAGTTATCGTGTTCAAATAATTGAATATTTTATTTAAAAACGGAAGAAATAAATTTACATCGCAATTTTCGCTCAATTAATAAGAGCAATCTGAAAATAATGATAACAGTTAAATATTTAATTACAATTGAAACATCGGTTGGAGATCTGGATAAAACGGTTAAAATTTTACACACTTATGCGGCTTTGAGATAAAAAATAAAACTTTGTCTTGTCTCCTAGATTTTGTTATTTTGATAGAGCAGAATACATAGTGTTGCTATGTCGTAGAATGTTAAGGGTCTAGGTCCCATAATCGAGTTTTTTTGACCATTTTCTAGTCCGTTTTGCGAAAAATCGACTGCACCAATCAAAAATATTTAAATGCAAAAAGTTTGATACATCTCTTCTTCCGAACACAATATATTTTTATTTCTTATAAATTTATTATTAATATGATAAATATGTGTTTTTCCGATTAAAGTGTAGGAATTTGGAGATTCGTCCGGTACATTTTCCAAGAATCCTAAACATTTAAAAGTCATTTTTTCAATTGGAATTAAAAGATTAAATATATACCATGTGCGTCTTATTAATTTAAAAATAAAAAAAAAATCTTTAACAAACTTTGGTTTTGAAAAGTCGTCATTTTATCAATTTTTTCAACATCTTTAAGATTTTATTTTACCCTGAAAATGGACGTTAATTAAATAATAAAAAATAGATAAATATAATGTATAGTTTTTTCAATACTGTGTAAAAAAATCAACTTTCGATATAGAAAAATAAAGTGACAATTAAATTCATTAAAGACATGATTTCGCCAGGTAATGGACTGACTCTGGTGTCCGGTTGGACACCAGAGGCAATTAAATGGCTAGAAGCAACTGCCTTAAGTAAGGATAATCGAAACCTTTTTCAATATAGCTTAAAATTGAAAATGCTTTTTTTGTAGAATTCAAAAGTGGTGGTCACTCTGATGAAGCCAGAGCGAGGGGTCTTCTCCTAGCCGCCCATCTCTAGGCCGGGGTGGGTTCGGTTTCCCAGGGTTTCGGTCCGCCCACCCGAGCCTTAAACGCTATTTAACTTCCCAACAAATTATCAACTAAGTTTTTATTTCATTTTGCTAAGGGAATTATTAATGGTCGATTGATGGCGAATAAGATCGATTATAAATGTAATATTGTTTGTTAACTGTAATAAAATAATATAACTTTTGTTAATGTATTTTGAAACTTGTAAGAATATATATACAGTAATACCCCGCTTTACGCGACCCCGTTATGCGCGGTTTCACTATAATGCGAATTTCAAATTTCGCGATAAAATGCCTCGCATTACGCGAATTTCTTATTTTAAGAGTGTGTATGAACATAGTGTATTCATTAACAATTAAAAACAGCGTTGGGTGTTATGAACATATTTTACAAGAACGTAAAAGAAACGCTACCCAAAAGACAATAGATGTATTTTTCAGTAAAAAAATAACATGTAATACTGCATAAAGTGTTCTTAGAATTAAAGTGATTGATTCAATGATTCGAATTTTTGACTCGTAATCGTAAACCCCGATATACGTGAATTTCACTTAACGCGATTTTTTCCGAAACGTAACCCTCGCGTAAAGCGGGGTATTACTGTACTGTGAATTAAAAATAAAACTTATGATTTTTCAAACTTTATAAATTAATTCATATGAATTTAGCAACTATCTGAATACTTTTTCATTTAGAAACATTTATGACAAATTTAATTAATTTTGATTTAACTATGTTTGCTGATTGTGGTATTTTTTAAAATATCATTTCGCGGGTGCAGAATCTTTCGAAAGGTTATACATTTTTTGTGCTGGCTTAGATCGGGCTTATTTCAAAATTAAATTGAATAATTAACTTCACGGGAAAAATACACTCTTAGATAAAGATTATTAAAACACAACTTACAGATTGTGGCATCATAAGCAAATTTTTTTATGCGGATATTTTATGTAAATTATCAGTATTTTTGACAGAAAGTACTTGGTTAAATTCCATTTTAAATAAAACACTTGAGTGATTTTTTCACATGCTCAGTTTGATAATTCCAACGCGAAACGTCGGCAAAACAGGTCACCAATAAAAATTTATAAATATTTTATATGTTACTATTTATCTTGTTTAAATCGATTGATTAATCATTTGAGACCTAACTTAATCAAAACAATTATTTAGAAAGTATTAACTATACAGTAAGTTTTTATAGTTTTATTAATGCATCTCTTTTTATTCAGCGTTGTGTGTTTTCGTTTCAAACTAACGACTCGAAGATGTATTTTTTTTTTATCTATCTTATTTCGTGTCGCTACCCCCCTGAAAGTTAACGACACCCCCGGGAGAGTCTCCCACGCACTGCGCATGTCAATATTTTCTTCTTAGCTCATCGCGAGGCAGCAGTCGAAGTAGTGTTGAAAACAGGATCGACTCTCATATGCGCGTAATAACTACCCACCAACCCACCGCAACTTAATATCGCATTACATGCTTTAAATTTTGCATAATAAACAAAAAAAAAGTTTATTTTCTTCAGCAATAAAGTATCTTTTTAGAAAGCAGATGTTGAATTAGTGCGCATCTTTTGTTTTGCACTACAGTCTTTTATCGAAATAAATAATTTACTCAAGGAAAACATTTTTGGAAGATAAAGCTACTTTTTACATATTAAGTATTTTTTTTTCCTAACTTTGTTTTTGTTTTGTTCAATTTTTTTTTGTATCCATTTCCAGATGTTAGCAATCATATGTTGACAATCTTACTTTTATTGGCAGCTGCTCCGATCGGAGACTCTCTCGCGTACTCGGGAAACCTTAAGATTTTGTTTGATTTAACGCAGCAGAACTATTTGTTAAGTGATTTGTTATGAATACAATTTTCAAGTTTGAACTTGTGATTTGTCGCTTTACTGTGTTATTCGGCCACGTGATCAGGTGATGTCGGACATATACATAAAATGAAAGTTACGCTAAATAGGTGCTCACAAAACCGATAGTGTTTATTCATAAGTATATTCTTAAAAAATCTAATCCGGTCCGTAACTGGTCACCAATAAAAAATAACATGTGGAAAAATCACTCAAGTATTTTATTATAAAATATTAAATCTAATACTCGTTTACATTTACAAGTATTGTAGAAATACGTTTGCTTTCTATAATACAATTGTCATTATTTGCACGCAAAGCATGTAAATCCGCCCCCAATATTTGAGTCTACTCACCATGATTTTTTTTTGTGTCTTAAATATTTAGATATATTTTTAATAACAAATCATATTTACTTAAAGTAAAAAAAATATTGTATGCCAAGTTTGTAAAGCAAAAGTATGATGTTGGTTTAAAAGAGTTCGTCTGTAACTTTTATATTTACCGGAGTATTTTAGTTTGTTTTGATATTATCTATCTCATTTGTATAAAAAGACAAACAAAAATAACTGATTCAATTTATGAATGAAAATTAAACCAGCACGTTATTTACCCATACGTATTTTATGTATATTTAATCAATTCTCAAAGCGCCTAGAACACGGATTAGGAGTCAAAGCCCTTCAAGTTTTCACAAAGTTAAAATTAAATATAAAATCTCAACAGAGAGTTTTGTGTTAAGTATTAATAAGCTGGGAATTTGATTTTAAGCTTCAATTACTCGAGATATATTAAATTACAGTTTAACAGACGTCACTGCCTCAATTTCATTTAAGTAACGCTTCAGTTATTTGTCATTCAATGAAAAAACTATTTATTATCAACAGTATTGATTGAATTAAAATGCAAGCACATATGTAATGCACATGATACTTAAAAAAAAAATTGTGGTCACGAATCTTTCAAGATAACTCATGGACTTCATCTCCTAGTTTTTTAATAGTCTGTTGTTTGCTTTAGTATGAAAGAATTTACTCCACGTATAGCTTATAGGCTCCTGCCATTGTTTCTGTAGATTTCTGCAGAAGGAGTATCACATCTAATCGCCAGAGCTTTGTAAGGAAAGGATTATATGATAATGCTATTGGGCAGCAGCAATACGCAGACTTTTCCTTCTGCGGTGTAGAAGGACCCGGGGACCCATTACACTATTTTCCCCTTAGAAAACCACAAACACTTACTCAGCATTCCCTGATGAGAGGCACTCGATAATGAAGATAAATTTATGTTTTATTTATTAGACTTACGAAAACCGAGAAATAATAATGAGTTTAATTTTTCTAAGCGTCGAACGAGTGAATTTCTAGAATATTTGAAAGCTTCGTGCATAAATGTAAACAGTGTATTTAAAATCTGTCTCGGTACAAAATTTATATGTTCCCTGAAGGACCGGCAGGAGCGTTTGGGGTCGGCCGGCGTGTAAAAGCTCCGTTGTTTGGGCGCTTTAGTGCGCGCAGCTGCACGCAGCCTGTGCGGCCGCCCCCGCCTGGCCCCTCCCGCCCCCTCCCGCCCCCTCCTGCCCCCGCCCCTGCCCGCCCCCGCCCCCGCCCCCGCCCCGCGCCCCCCGGCTCGCCGCCAGCCGCGTGGACCTTCGGCAAAGCGCACACACCAAAGCCCCGGCGTACTGAAATACCCTGCCTGCGGGAAATTATGCAGTTTTAATAATATTATGAATTGCGAGCGGACGCCGGGCGCGTGCACCGTGTTCGCGCTGCAAGGATGTTGTTTTAAATTCGCGGAACGACAAGTAAAAGTTTCGCTTCGAGAATATGTAACTTTATTATAAGCATTTAAATTTCGAAACATTGTTTTCTTGAATGGTATTCTTTGAGCGTGATATTTATTCATTATGTTTTTTTTTTAACTCAAAAGATACGTCTCAGCGGGAGGCTGACGTCTTCTTAACGTTGAGTTATATCTTAGTATAAAATAATTGTATATTGATATTTGTGGGTTTTTAATTATATAAGTATAATAAAATTTTGAATAAATCTTCCGAAATAGCTTACTCGGTGTAAAACAAATTATATTGTTTTGTTATAAGCGTAGAATAAGCGATGGTATACATTTTTATTTATTTGCAGTTCACATCGCTGCTATACATCCGATGCGTGGTATAATTTAGCGCCAGCAGGCCGAAGCATTTGCATGGTGATGTGGTTTGAAATTCATTCAAATGAAATCTGCGGCCGCCGGGCCGGCGCAACTGAATTCGCATTGCACTGGTCAGTTTGCGGACAAATTAGATTCACCAAGCAAGAAAATAAAAAGAGCTGGCAAGCCTAGTTAGGACGGGTCCGCGTTTTAAAAAACGGCATTGTGAAATATTAATATATATTTTGTTTCATGTTTTTTACGGGCCTTGTTTTCTCATCATCAGTTTTTAAAATGTTCGTCCTTATGGCATCCCTAGAACGACTTCTGTAGCTGTACTTTATGTGATTATATTATACTCAATTTCTAGGCATGGAATCTCAATCTTCATGTCTATGGATTTTCCTTGCTATATGCCGCTAACTCATCGCAAACTAATCAAGTCAGCTATGTATTCGCTATTTCCTTTTACCATAAGTTCCTGGAACGACTTGATGGACCAAAGGAACCACAGCATGTACATGTATATCGTTGATTTATGTGTATGTATTTGAATAAAAAAATATGTAATTTATAACACTGAATCCTTACACACAAATTGTATGTTCTGATAATATGTATAAAGAAATATTAGTCTTTTCACAATGTAGCAAATAATAAAACAGTGTTTGTACTTTTTTATTTTTAAATAATATAAAGGTTTTCCAAAATAATATTATTAACAAAATCAATACATTAAACATTACAAATATTCTTTTTTTATTGAATAATTTATGCATACTCTGTGAAAATTCACAAAAAGTACCCGACAGAAGGGTTTTTTTTTAAAACCTTTAAAACCGACCTTCGCAAAGTGACAACGCGCAACCACATGGAAGCTCGGTGATTACCAGAATCAGGGTATTTTTTTCACGATCTGAACGAATAGCGAATCTCGCCGGAGAGCGCGCTAACGCGATTAACCGGCGTGGCTGTAATCCCATTACAGCCGCGCTGCACGCAGTCGCGTCGCCCGCGTGACGGGGCCTTTAAATATTCAGCAGGCAAATTTATCCTTCATGGGGCAACACGTGTCGGCGCTCCCGGCCGCGGGGAGCATCTTCAATATTAAACCGCATGCTATCCTAATGCGCTCTGAGGAAACCCTTCAAAGATGAGAGCGCTCTAGCCATCATCATATCTTTAGGTTTATATCAGATGACATAGTCAAAGTTTGAAGAGAATTATTGCATTCGCCTTGTCATATGGGTATTAATTTTCGATGGTATAATCTGTATGCTTATGGTATAGTCACAGTCTAAAGAAACCCATAAAAGGCGAAAGTGCTTGAAATTAAAAATGATGGTGATCGCCAAGCATTTTTGGGTATTCATAATAATAGTTCAAAGTAAATTGTAAATATTTTTGTTGTTTATAGTTTGATTGTAATTTTATGTATACATCATCTCAAAAGTGTCGTCGGGTTGCGAAAGCCGCTCTGGAATTTTTTGCAATATGCTTAAATTTCTTTAAAAGCAGCTTTAATATTATAAAGTAGGATAGTATAAAATTAAGACTGGTTCTTGAAAATGTAAGCAATTCGTGAATTCTAGTTATTTACTAATTATAAGAAATTCACCGATCTGGATAATTCCATATCTAAAATGAAACAGATAAATAATTCTAACTAATTCTTGTGTAAAAACAATAATATTAAAATAAGATTTTGAATTCGTAAACTAAGTGTATATCCACCCCTCTGGGTCCTCAGGCCCTCGGGTCCCCACCTTCGCTGCAGTCGCCCCCGCTGCGAGGACATCGCCGGAGTTTGCATAAATCTATCACCGGGCTCCTCTAATTAATGGTTCCGAATAGCTCCTCGTTCTCCCCTCATCCGAGTCGAGAGATCTAGAAAAGCAGCTGTCGGAACTTACGCGGAATACCGTTTCAAGAGCTAACAGACTCACTAACCCACTCCCTCAGACACCCATTTAAATATGGCGGTAGTTCGTAGTTAAATCTGGCGTTAGTTAGTAGTGAGATCGCTGTTTGCACGGGTATGTTTTTTTTTGTTTAATGTTAATGAGTGAAAAAATATGTTTCGCATTTTTTAAGAAGCTTTATCTTTCTTTTAAGACAAGAACCGGTTTTTTTTATAAATTTTTATTGAATGAACTCCCTAAAGCCACTGCGTAGTTTTTAATTCACTTTCGATGATAACGTAGTTTTCTTTTTTATTTTAAATAAGATGTATTTTAAAGTGTTTTGAATTAAATAGTTTTTTTTACACGGTGTAGATGCTTGATAAGGGCTGAAAATATGTTAGTAAAAAAATTATCTGTTACTCCAATGTTTGCTACTTGATTTTTCAATCACTGTAAATTAATAAAAATATAATCTTTATTACCTACTGAGTTCATTATTTGATCAGCACTATTAAACTGTCAGAATTTTTTGCAATAATTTTAAAATAATGAATATAATGAGAATTTAATTGCGTCTCTTTTATTGACTGAAAATAAAAGACTTTAATGGTTATATTTTTTCGAGAAAATAATCGTATATTTCAAAGATATGTTAATAGATTGTACATTTACATTTTAATACATTTAAATTGTTGCACTAGAACTCGATTAAAAATATATGATTGTAGGTTTTTTTTTTTGCTTGGAAGTAATAATGATCAGATTTGTCGGTTTATTGAGTAAATCTCTGACTCCTGCTAAAGAAGTTTCTGGGTTCAAGCAATTGCTGGTCGTTTTAAATTAGATGTTTGAAATCGTTCGCTCTATATATAAATTTTTCAGCTCGAAATCTTAAAGAATTTCTATCATTTCCGTAGTTTGGCTCTACCACATGAGGCTCGGCCATCTAAAAATCCTGATGAAAAAAATACTTATAATGATTATTTAGGCTACTAAATCTAAATCATCATCTGTCATCCTCCTTGCTTTCAAACTATAGCTTTGGGAATTTAAGATGCGGTTGGCTATCCCCAAGATCTGTTGCCCCCGGCGCCCCCGTGACGTCACCCCCGGCTTACATCACGGGGGCACCACGCGGCCGCACACGTGGGGCCACTAGCACGTGCGGGCCATATTGTCTCCCGCGGCACGCAGGCCCTGTGGGCATGCACTTCGTAACACAATCAACACAATCACGCTTTTTGTCAAAACAATAGCCCGATCACTGAGATGGACCTGCGGCTGATTACATCAGTGTGCGAAATTGATATGATTGATTTTAACTTCCATCCAAATTTTATTTACGATACTAAACTATTTAATGTGATTTTATCGTTTATATGCTTTTTGTTATTGTATTATTATATTCAAATACTCAATGTTACGCGAATATATAACTTTGTATATCAATAAAAAAGCTCTGAAAGTTGAGTAAAAGTTCTCTTTGATCGTTTATTTTATACGACAACGTAACCAAAGATGAACGGTTTCTCTTCATGTCTGAAATCTAATATCCAAACACTTGTACATTAAATCGAACGTAGATTGAGATTCCTGGAAATAATAGTCAAGCAGGGTGAGCTCATTACATCACCGTCGGCCATGTGCTGGGCAATGTGTCGGCGAGACGTGCGCGCCTCCCACCAGAACAGTAACCAGACCGCGCACCCGAGGAAAACAAGCGGACATGGTCTGCAGGTACTTCCTGTCCCCCTCGGCCCAGGAGTACTGGGCTGCAGCCACATGGCGCCAATTACCGAATATCTGATCCCACTACCTTGCGGCACGCGGAGAAGCTGCGCCATAGGATTACTCAGGTCCTCAAGTGGAATGGATTATTTTATGTCTAACGTTTTACCTTATCTCTTTTTAAGAGATTGGTTGTTTTTTTTAAATATTAATTTCAATTATTCTTTGGTTATAGTTATTTCAAATATATTAAAATATAACAAGCTATTTGCTTAGTTATGGCCAACATAGTAATTTTGTGCTACAGCCCCATTGATTGACTTGTCTTACTAGGCTTTCACCACGAAGTTAATATTGATAAAATATAAGTGAAAATTAGTGCCATTATCCAAGAAGTTGCATATAGCATAATGAAAGATAGTGAAATAGTGACATCCTAATTATTACTTGAAAATATACACGTTCTTTTTAGATAACTAACACTGTTTTTTTTCTGAAGAATTTAAGGGTGTATATTTAAAAAAATATTTTTAATTTTCAGAACATTACAATCGTTATCACATACGATCGTATTTCAAAGATCTTCTATATGGATTCAATTGTATTCAAAAATATATACGAGACATTTAAAAAATAATAATATTAAACATGAATATCGCATAAGCGTGACGAGTTAGATTCTACCCTTACGCGACCAAAGAGTCGTTTCATTTAAAAAGTATATATTTCAAAACATTTTTTTATTATATCTTCGCAGGTTCGCAGTGGGGGATATATTTGAGTGTGCTTTGATATTTTTTTCAGCAACACATGGCTCGTTCATTGAGCATTTAACATCTGAATGAGACCTGAATGTAGAATCAAATTAAAAATACGTAGGTTATATCAAACAGACATACTTTTTAAAATAGCGAACGAAAAATCGTTTCTGAAATTTTTTCGTAATATATATTCTGATATTACATTGAAAAATCCACACATGATATAGTAGGCTTGACTCTAATTACAACACAACCGACCGATCGGAAGCAAATAGCGTCTCCTTTTTTTACACAATTTTTCCAAAGAAGACTCTATTGGTTAGTTTTTTGATCGATTATGTTGCTAGAAGTAGTGATTTTACGTAGCTCAGTAAGTTTTAAGGTCAAAATAATCTGAATGAATTATCCCTGCAAATATTAAATATTTATGGATTCACATTGAAAATGCATACAGCGTATTGATTTAATTGCATTATTTTGGAACATGCATTGTGAATCAATATTAATACGAAAACCAGAATTGATATTGGTAAAGTCTATGGTATGGTATTTCAAATGTATTAATGATTAATATTCACTTAAAGTTATCTTAGCCGAGATGGTTAGGAGCAGTACGATTATTTAGCTCGTACAAATATTTTTAAATAAGTGACCTAGACATATCGACGCTGGAATGAGAGAATAACTCAACAGCTACTTGGTTTTTTTACCCATCATATCTTAACATTTTATAGTTTATATATGTGTATAAATTTATATTTGTTTCATGTTGATCATCTTCATAGTGATTTATCAACTTCAGAAAAATATTAAAAACATGTAATGTTTTTAACACACCATGGTATATTACCGTAATTTCATTGTTAGTAGATTTTGTACTGCTTTTGTGTAAGATGCTTAAAAGTATAAAGTTTAACGTTGTATTTTCATGTCGATTGTTGTACCGATAAAACTTATAAGAATAGTAAAACTATATTTTTATCAATTGAGTTTATAATTAGAATCTAGCGGCACACAGTGATTTCTATTAAAAATAGTGTCAGGCACTCACCGCCCGCCACATTGGCATTGTGGTGAAGACTGAAGCTGAAAAATCCCTTTTTTTGTTGCATGGCAACCCAGGCGGCACACATGCTCAACATGTTTTATATTCCGCTGCTTATTCATAATCCCGGAGTGATCGTGCGTGGCGTGGTCTCCCTACGAATTCTGCGGGCTGCAGTATTTTTCAATATTTCAGTGGACTAAAAATTTACTGCATGCTAATTTGTTCTTTCTGTTTATGAAATTGCGTCTACAGCAGTCGGGTCATCTTCAAGCATTTTTTCGATGTTTTCAGTTTTTAAGTACAAACCTCAAAACGGGATGGTAATGCAAAGACGCGACATGACATCCAAGAACCAACCAAAATAAATCACTTGAATTTTAATAAATATCTTGCTACTATTAGTGTGATATCATAGTGTATAGATTTCATTGTGATGCATGCCTGTACCGTTTATGGTCATTCTCATGAATGTTCATCCTTTTCTAAATTTTTCATTGTTCTTGTCGATGCATATATAATAAAACGAAACGGCTTAACACCAGAGAAAAATGATAAATTATTCACATTAAATTAAAGGCATGTCACAGTATGCGTGATATCATAGCACGCCGGGTTCGTAGAACGCTCTAGGTAAGTGATGAACGTCTGAACCTGCGGCGAGCTCGCGCCAGACGTCGCCATCATTCGACTGTGGTTGTGGTATGTGGATATAACGTCATCGTTTCTGTTTGCTCACCTAATTAATAACTACATTTTTTCTAAATAATTAATTGCGATCTTTTTCCTATTCCTCTTCGCGTTTAATTATAGCTCCTGCATGTTCTGGTTGTAATAACTGTATCAGACGTTATTTTTTGTGGATTTGGCGTGAGGAACTTTCACCTTGGTTGTAGAATATTTCTGCCATCAAAAGTTGTTTAACTTGAAGCTATAATCTATCATTTACATTTGACCTTCCCCTCACCAAACGCTTGCAATAGGAAAGTTGTGATTTTTTTTTTTTGCACATTGATAATAACTTAAAGTATTTAAAAGTTATGGGACTAACAAAAAACGTAAAAACTTACGAATCGAGTATAGTTTTTACAAAGTATCCCAGACTTGACGTATTATTGTAGAATTCGTGAAAGTCATTGCGCTGAAGAAACACCAGTCTTAGATGGTATTGTGCGCACAGAACCACCATACTGGCGTCATCATGACGTATGTATAAATTCTATGGCCGCTTTAGTTTGCGCGCACTCTCCCGGAGTTGATTACCTAAATTGCTATTTACCTCGATAAACTGATTAAATATTATTGCAATGTGCACGAAGTTCCTATAAAAACAAAACACCGAAATCTTACATGTAACACATTCAAATCTGAAATCTGTGTATATTGTGAAATTATCACATTACTTATTTAATATATTAATAAGAGCCTTTTTTATTTTGGTTTTTTTTTATTATATTTCTATTATTTAATACAATTGACAAACGAATGCCATATGTAAAAAATTATTTTGATATTACGATTGCGTATCTATCTATGAATTATATAATACACAAATTTAGAAATAAATAATGAAAGAGTTATTTTTTGCAATAATTCAATCATATTTCGGTTTTTTGATATGAAAGCGTAATATAATATGAATAATGGGACACGCGAAGTTAATTTATAACGATTCTCGATATTATTTGGCGTGCCCACGGACAAATGTTGCCCGCCGCTGGTTTGGATGAATATCTTTCAGATGATTATTTTACATCATAAAAAAGCTTCCGCTGTAAATTTTAAATGCCAAGCCATGATTGTACACCGGAGCTTTTCTTATAATCTTACGATTTCAATGAAAATAAATACCGCCTTTGGTTGATTCACATAGAAGCTGGTCGTTATAAACTTTATGTTGTTTTATTTCCGATACATTTTGTTGATTGATATTAAACATTGAGTTAAAACCACAACACACGAACATAGCATTAATAATTTTATTCTTTGGAAAAAATCAACCTAATAACTTGTCGGTTGCACCACACAAACATTTCATCTATCTCATTTATCCATCCTACTTCTTTGCACGTGTTTTCGCAAGCGAATGGTATTGCTACTGTCTCTTGCGTGTAAAGTCTTTTGTATTTCGGATACTGTACAATTACAGAAAATAAACTTAAATTTTTTTTATTTTAGAATCTTGAGAAAATAAATAATAAGGAATCGTGATTACAAGATATGTTTTTGATCTAAAATTCAAGTCATAGTATAAATCAGTCAAATTCAAATAGTTCTCATATTTTTTTAGTTTTAAGCAAGGTTTGACAAATATATCAGGTTCGGTGATTAGTCTCCAGTTTTTTGCGATATTTGCATCTGGTGGCGCGACCGCGTGCCCCCTGTCAGGGTCTGCGATCCATCACGTCGGAGGCTCTGCCACTCCGAGTGACCCCCTCGCCCGCCCGGCATCCTGTTCCCCCGATACTTGTGGGATGGCTCAGCCATGACTTACCACCAGATATGCGTGAATCATTACCTCATGCTGCACGTGTAAGGAGCCCTTGTAAACATTAGACATCAAATGAATTCTTGGACGCGCTGAAAAATAATTCAGTTTCAGTAAACGTGTAATTAAAATTTTCAACCTCTACCATTTTTTTGTGTAACTTTATACATGTAATTTAAATTGGTTCAAATTTAAAATGTAGAAGGACCCGGGGACCCATTACAGTACACTATTTTCTTTTTATAAAACCATGAACACTGGCTCAGCATGAGTATATGCTTAGTGAAATGGTCGCCAACCTTATCTGAGGAGAGGTACTTGATGAATAAGAAATTCAAAGCACATTGAGTAAAGTGCTGCCACTTAACAAAAAAAACACAATAATAATTTTATACACACAACAATTACTAAAAAATGTGGTGTTGTTGATATATAAGAACATTATAAAATACAATAGATTTTCGTCACAAATTCAGGGAAGTCCAAACACAGTCATAAAAATTATTGGTTTGTTTTAGTTAGTATGTATGGATACTTTTCTTAAACCAAACAAAAAAAATGTCATGATCAAACACAATCGAAAACTTTATAATAAATACAACAGAGAATGTGAAAAAATCTAGACAGCTGATGATTCACATATAATATATGTTAAAATGCCAATGGTTAATGTCACATTGTATAATATAAACAAAGCTTTATGAATTTTATCTCACCGCAATATTAATTACTCTAAACCTTCTTACAAGTTGTAATTTAAAATTATTTTAATGTGTATATTATATTAATTTTTATTAACCTTTATAACCTTACTTAACGATCAGGTTTTCATTCTTACTTCTACTATTGAAAACGCTTAGTTATTGTATTAATTCTTGTAATCGAATAAACTTTATTGGTTTATTGGATGAGCGATACAACGATATTTTTTCTTATTATGGACAAAGGCGATTCCCAGGTGTAAGTCTTATATCGTGAAATATAATCTGCCTAAAATCCAAAAGCCTTCAAAGGTGCTCAGTTGCCAGTATTTCGTCTTATGAAATGTTTGGCTGTATTTGTGCTTTAGATATTGCTATGCATAAAAAATAATAGTATCTATTTTTATTAAATAGTAATATATTTTTTAAATGTATTTTGTACTCTAAAAGATTCTATAAGTTATTATAATAAATCGAAAACCTTATTGTCAAACATTTACTTATTTTTTGAGTTTTAAAAAGTTATCCTGTCTACTGTAGGTACCTTATTATTTGCACGAAATTACTTTAAAGCTTTTTTAACACATTTATACTGGAGAATCGAAAATTATAAATTCAAAAATTAAATGATTAAAACGTAAATAATTTAACAAGAATCTTCCCGAATCCTTAAACAAACAAGCGCATCTTGTGGGGTTGCCAGTTGTCCCGGGCTGGTCGCACATTTCGGGGGACAGTTCGTTGCCCCCCTGTTTGCTTACTTTCGGTTTCCTGTCTTAGGAGCCCCATTCCTGAAGGGGCGTTCCGACAGCTTTTTTTTTTAGGCAACTTTGGCACGGTTCGATTCCACTCGAGGGAAAGAACTAGGTCATTAAACTCTGGGCGAAGATAACTTTTATGTTTGGGTATTTTTTCGTTAAGTCCCAAAACCTTTTTGAAAACGAAAATTAACAGTTTGGGGTTTTAAATAATACGCTGGGTAAAAAAAAAAAACAGGTGTTGTAACCTATGTGATGACTTATGATTGTTTGTGTTGATATGCACAATGTCGTGCATGTTAAGATTGATTCAACGAGTGTTAGACATCCAAATGCTATTATTATCTAACGCGTGAGTGTTTTTAAAATAATTAATTATAAGAACAATGTAGATTTTCTTATTTTTACTGTTTATTTAGTTGTGCATTGAATTGTTAAAAAGTACTTTTTGCTAACAAATTTTACTATAATCGTGTATTGTCTGTGTGTTTTCATTTGTATTTTTTAATTAATAAATAAATATATATATATTAGTTTTTTTTTATATTGTTATGCAAAACAGTATGTCTTATATCTTTTGATTTTTCCTAATCTAGCACGATTTTAATAAAAATCCACTTATTTCGTTAAAACCGCAATAAAACCCGGTCCGTTTAACATTTTACTACTAGAATATATGTCGTGCTGTGTGTCTCATCACGTGGGGTCGGGTGGTTTGCGTGCCCGCCTCATACATTGCGTGCCGGCGGGGAGAGAGAGCGCTGTCGGGCGGGGGAGGGACCTTGCAGCCCCACGCTTCCGGTTCGCGAATCGCTCAGTGCATAATGACTATATCCGGGAAATTAATGGGGTAGAAACCACCTTCGATACTGAAAACTTGGCTACGAATAACCTTTATCTTTGTATCAGTTATTTTTTTTTGTAAATATCATTTGATATTTTTGGAAAATTTTCTATATGTTGTCATAATGTAATGATTTTAAAACCCTTTTGAGCCGATTCTTACAGGCTCCAGGACGGTTTTGAATATTTTAGTCATATTGTTTTATTGAGCTACGATTATTGACGTACACAGCAGACTGAAAATATTCCGAGGTAACAAGGCTTTATGTAAATATTTTCCAAGATTACGTCATTTTACGGTATCGTAGATAAAAGTCAGCTATGTGATAGACAGTGCATCTATAATTGGTATTATATACACCATAGTAATTAAAAGAAATATGAATTTTGAAAATATATTATAATTTTTGAAGAACTTATTTTTTTCTGTGGCGTTGCCAGAGTATAACAATTTGATACCATGATGTGCACACTATTTAGGACTCCAGGAGAATAGTCATATTTCAATTAAACTGCGGAAATCATGAAACATATCGAACGTCCAGATTATTCGCACCGCAAATGAAGCTGCAACAGGGCGGCTCTCTTGTTATAACACGCTCTTGAATTCGTAATGGTGTGTTCAGCAACAGTTTTTCTAGCAGAGAAAACAAGATTGAAAGTGATATTTTTTATCAATATGCCTATCTTTTTATGGCGGCATGCCAGGTCGGTGAAACTCCCCCCTCCGGGCTTTTCAAGGCCGGCTGCCTCCGCTTCGACCCAGGCAAGAGTAGCTGGCGATCCTCCAAGAAGCAGCCGGCGTGGCGATGACTGCGACGAACGCGACAACTGCGTTATCTGCGACCGTTATAGCCGTATTTAAGAACTGTGATACCATGAAAATGTGCACGTGCCTGGATTAGTTACACGCCCGTACACATCACCCATAACTACGTTATATACTAATACCCAGAAAGACTTCAACCTTTTTACTGTATTCCGTTGGTGCAGCGTTGCTATTATATGAAATATATAGATAAGTTGTACATATTTCCAATTTTTTTAATTTCAATAGTGCGATGCTTACATGCCGACAAGACCTAAGCAAACTAAAGATTAAATATCTGTGCACGAAAATTTTAAACGCTCACAAAATTATACTACCGCGTTACCATCACATTTTATAGCCAAATATATATCTTTATCAATATATAGTATTACTGCCTAAGAACATTTATACAATCAGGACATAGCTTTGTCCAGGTCGCAGTCAAATACCCATTGCAGTCAAATTCGAAGAAGAGGTCCGCCAGTTCGCTTCCCCTGGCTGCGCCTCGCGACGCATGACGCCGGCTAGGGCTCACGCGGATTACACTTATTCCCCGACTTCGCCAGTAAACTCTGCGGTCGTATGTTCTGCTTTCTGCCCTCCCGAAGCTTAAACGATCGCCGTTAATCTTGTCATTAACGGGACTCGACGTATACACACGCTGTTGAAAACTCACGGAATCACTCGAATTTGATGAGCCATGAATTGCACGTATACCCAAAAAATAACTTAAGTGCTCGTTGTTTTATTATTACCAAAAAACATATAAAGTAAAAAAAAAATCAATTCGTTAGATTTAAAAAAACGCAGACCAAATTTTTTTAATACTGGGTTTGCGACTTGTCATGTCGTGACTTCGGGAACACCCTGTATATCGATAGCGTGCAACATAAGTTATGGTAAAGGTTAGTTAAAGACGTATAAAAGTAGTTAAGGTTAATAAAAAATCGGTTGGCTTCTTTTATTAAGAGGCAAGAAATTTTTATCATTCCTTCGGAGGCACGGTTGCAGGCTTTAATTTATTCATTAAAATAGTCAATATTCCGGCGACTTTTGAGATATATTTTACATATATTTTTAGATGTATTGCCTTTTGAGGCAAAAGCATGCCCAAAATGTGTCATCGCAAACACGCGGAAGCCTAAAACTGCATTGACAGAATTCGTCTATCAAAAGGGAGCAGGAAGACGAATCGAGTACTAAAATAAAGTTTTTTTTTAATTTTGAAAATGCGGGTCCAACTGCTGGAGGGGTGAGCTGCAGCTCGAGGCTAGAAAGCCGGGAAGTCGGGAAGCCGGGAAGCCGGGAAGCCGGGAAGCGGCGGCGCGGAGGGCGCTATCGAGCTCCTTGCGTAAAGCATAATACCTAATTGCGAGTATCAAACGGCGCTCGTTTAAAAATCGAACCCGCCGAAGCGCCGCCGCATTTCCCCGAGATTTCCCGAGCGCCGGGCGCGGCCGACGGCGACTCGCGGCGTCCCTCTCTGGCGTGACGTCACGGCGCGCCGACCAATGGCGCGGCCGGGCGGGGCGGGGGGGCGGGGCGGGGAGGGGGCGCGGGGCGGGGAGGGGGCGCGGGGCGCGGGCCGGGCCGCTGTCAACAGTAGCGACTAGCGACTAGCGACCGGCTCCCGCGGCCGACCGACCGCCCGTCAGTGCTCCACTCCGCGCGAGCCGCATCTCCCGCCTCCCGCATTGTGCGCCGCACCGAGCTCCGAGATACATCTCGCGCCAGTGACGACCCGCGACGTCTCCGCCGAGCCCGACCGCGAGCCATCGCCCCCTCGATCTTCGGAGGTCACTCTTCCGGGGCCCCCTCTCGCTCTCCTCGCCGCGACGGAGTCCGCCCCGGTCCTCAGCGAACCGCTCCTCCGACGTCGGATCCCGAGTCCGCGGCTCTCGAGCTTTCCTCCGAGGAACGTCGCCTCGCAAGTTGTTTGGTGAAGTGCTACTCGCGAGTCGAGCGGTCGGTTCTGTGCCGGACCGTTTCCCGCCGGCGCGCAGGATATCGGGGGTTCGCGCCTCGCGGAGATTTTGCGGAAAAGTTTTTCGGGAAAGTTCAAAAGTAACTGTATGTGATTTCCAGCCGCGGAAGTGACCGTCCCAGCCCTCTGACGCGTAGGATGTTAACTGAGCTCGGTGAGTCTGATCGTCTCCTCCTCTCGCTTCGACTCCGGTGCGTTGTCGCGCGCTCGTGAATTATTCCATCTCGTCTCGCCGCCGACTCGCGTCGACGGCGACTTCGGATTCGCGGACCGATCGTCGGAAACCGAAATGCCGCGTCGTCCGCGTCGTCCGAGTCCCGCTCGGGTGTCGCGAGGCCCGCGAGGCCCGCGCGACAGTCGGCCGCGGTTTTTTATCGCCGACATGTGTGCCCGCCGGGGACGGCGGCTCGGCGCGGCTCCCGGCGGGCTCGTTATCGGCCGAGAAGTGCAAATAATTCAGCCTCGAGGAGGTTTCGGCGGTTAGCTCGAGAAAGCCTGATAAGTAATGCACATAGGAATATTTACCGCACCACTTAGCGCCTCCTGTGCGAAGTTTCCACCGAGTGGGCTCGCTCGCTGGCGTTCGCTTTTTGCCCGATCTGCCGCTGAAAAGTTTTTGCGATCGGGAATATTGCCAAGAGCCGCAGTTTCGAAGTTGAGATCCGAGCACTCGTCTTCCGATAGAGTAAAGTAAATATATACCTCCGCATGTTGAGAATCCGCATGACTCCCGACCGGCGGGTATGAAAATTAATTTAAACGACGACGCGATAGATTTACTTTCTCGACACTTGAAAACGGATTATTCAAAAGCCGCCCCGTCAAATCCGTCGGCTTTCGAGGCGTCGAAAGTCAAGCGGCGTTGTTTTCGTAGTCGTTGAACTCGGGTCGCGCTCGCCGTCGGCCGCTCGCTCGGCTGAAGTTTTTAACTCTTTAACCCTCCTCAAGGGCGCCCCCGCCCCGCCGCCCGCCGGCACCCCACGTGCGGCGCAATGTGCTACTCCATTCTATTTGCAGGCAAACACATAATTCAATTTCACACCTCCGGGCCGCGAGTCGGGAGACTGGCGCGCAGCGATGCCCGAAAATGCCGGTAAAAACCGCATCCACACTCGATGTCTTGGTCCGCGCAACTCAAAAAATCTTAAATATTTACGTTAGCGAATATAAAATAGAATTTACAAACAATATAAATATAAATTTACTTGCAGCTGTAATTTGTGTTTCAAAGACTATAATGAATATTTTGACGTTTAGATATCTAATGTGATAAAGCTAATCACTGAAGATATTATTACACGTGTTTATATATATATATATATATATATATATATATATATATATATATATATATATATATATATATATATATATATATATATATATATATATATATATATGTGTGAAGAGGGAAAATGAAATAATTATTAAAGAGCTTAACTTTGGATAAAGATACTGTGTATTAGATTTAAAAAATAAACTGTCGGGGAACCAAATTGCAATAGTATTTTTTTTTTCAGATATCCTATAAATATGTTTTAGCCAAATTTGATCACCAAGTTCACAGGTACATTTAAACTTCACATTTACTATATACTCGTAATAATGTCACGTTATATAGTAATTAGAAAAATTTACAAAAATTAAATTTAACTCCAGAACAAAGTTTTCGACCTTTAAAAAGCCGGCTACACACGCAGCGACCCAAATTGCGACCGACTTGCAATTGGGTGTTTTTTATTTGGTTTTGCTTAAGTAAAAAAACGCAAAATATGACGCTATTGACTGATTTTATGTTTGTTGTAAGTTACGTCGCGACTTGCGTAGAGGGCTTAATATTTCTTAATAATTGACCACCACGTGGTTTAAAGTTGTCCCCGACCTCTTTGGAGTTCCACTCGATTGAATGAGAATCTAAAATAAAAAATCTAATACACCGATATTATATATTTACGCTGGATTTTGGGAGATATTCCGTATATTATAAATTGTTATCCGCGAGATGATGACTTAACTAGATATAATCCATATTTGTAACAAACATTATTAGCCTTTTGGCTATGTATATTAATTTCAATGTGAATTGTCTCCACGCTATATTTTTTGATATTTCTAATCGACTATTTTCCTTATCACTGTGGATGAAGTAATTTCGAACAGATAACCCACATTTGTTTACATCGGCCGCATATCTCAGCTTTAACCTGTAGTGAGATAATTATTGGCAATTAGATATCAAATGGCTTTGTAAACCTTGAAAAAATCGTTATATTTTTTTGCTATGCCAAACAATACTTTTCTTTAAATATTCATTTTATTTATTCAGATATGTAACTTTTATTCAAATGCACTAATATAAAACATTTGATATTAATTTTATTCAAACGTATTTGCTTAGATTTATTCAGTTAGCTAACGTTTTTGAATACTTATTGTTAGAAGCTAATTTTATATCCGGAAAAAATTGATTGATTTATGTATACATCGCTATTCAATATTATCCCATATGTATGAAATATAAATAATTAATAAAAAAATCTTTTTATTTAATGAAAATCATTTTTTTAAATATGTTTTTTGGGGTTCCCAGCCGGGGGTGGATATTGATTCCTCCTCAGCCTAAAACGTGTTTATGATATTTTATAGTTTATTCGAACAACTTTATTCGAATGCATCGGTCATATTTTATTTTTGGCACGTTGTTCATAAAACTGCATGCATATGTAACAATTATAATGAAAGATACCATATACATACAAGTTAATCAAAAATAATATTATATGTTACGTTAATATGTAGCGTATTATCTCATATTGATAATAATTAACATAAATATTTTGGCATTAACAATGTGACACAACTGTAAGAGAGGTCTTGTAAAAATTATCACAAAATTATCATTGACAAAACTGGTTTTGTTTGTTTATTCACGATAGCGCATAAAAATTAAATGGAATTTAAATCACGGAAAAGAAATCTGTATTGACAATCAATAATAAGACTATTTACTAAAAAAAACCTAATATCGCTTCTACACTTCGTAATTATGACTTCAAAAGCTTTCGTGCATGCGAACTTCAAACGAGCTGCGTGAATCTGTCGTGTGTGATTTAATACATTATTTATGCGGTATCAGTGCTCAGGTATGATCACCTGTCAATACTTATTACAGGCAGTAATCTAAACAAATACATTCAGGTATTATCTGAAGCACAATTCCATGTGTGTATCTCTTTCGCTATCTCTGGAACCCTGACATTTCGCGTAATCTAATATTGTTTTATTTCCTGATTGTTTTGTTAAAAATTTTAAGAATGGATTAATTTTAAAACCACGAACTTGTCCTGGATTTCACCTGTTGAAGATAATTTTTTTCATTAAATTATTTGTATAAAAATTAAATGTCAATATTTTCTTTAATGCTGAAAGTTAATTGAATACCTAATTACTTAACTTATGAACTTAATGAACAAAATTTCATCCAAGTACTGTCTTTTAAAAAGAAACGAACAAAAAGGGAGGTACATACAAACACTTTCATATATTAATATAAATTTACACAATATAATTTACATATAAAAAAAACATTAAAGCAATCAACGAAAAAATTAATGTCACCAAAACAGGACAGGTCATATCAAAGAAGCACTTGTGCATATTGATGCTGCTGCGAAGAAAATAGGGAGGTACTCTTCGCTCTGAATCCTTCAAATTTATCCATGTTGCTGAGAAATCAGAGACCAACATAATTAAAATGGTTTGTTTGGTTAATAATAACGGTTTAAAGTCAGGTCATGTACCGATATTGCCATTATGCTTTGTTTTATGTATGTGTGATTTAAATTTTTTTTGTACGCTCATGGCAGCGTTATATTATTTTATTCTACAATGTCTTTAAAAAATCGTCAGATTTGTGAAATAATCATGCAAGTTATTCCGTTTATAAGTTAATAAAAATTATTGATTATAATCAACATCGTTAGCATAGAGTACAGCATTGCAACCGCTCAATTTTCTTGGTTCGGTTTGGATGCTCCGAGTGAGAGTCGGCTTGGTTTTTCTGAGCCCAGGTCTCATCTGGCGCGCATGTGTGCCGCGTGGCCTTGGCCCGAGGTCCACCTGACTAATATTTTATTAAAATTAAGCAAATTTGCAATTTTTAATTCCTCCTTTGCGTGAGTTCTACCAGACGCTCCGCGGTCTGCGAGCGGAGGTTCCCAAATCGCACTATAATATAACATCGCGATCAGTTGTAGTGCCGAATCACATTTTTTTGTGATTGTCGTTTAATTTTGTTCTCGCGTTGAAATTAATATTTGTTTGTACTCCGCGATGTAAATGAACTTCAGACTCGCTTTTTATTGAAAGGAATTAGGTATGCATACAAATACATAACTCCGAAATTAAATTGTATTTTTATTTTACTGCCACTAAGAGACTTGTCTTTAGTTAATTTTAACGCTGATCATTTACGACGAGTTTTTATTGCTTAGAGATGATTACAATATGTAGTAAATTTTTTTTTTTTTAATATATATAAGTATATATATTTTTTTTAATTCTCTATTTTGAAATAGCATTTACTCATGTGTGCGCTTAGGTAATTTATTTTAATTTGATGTTTATGTTATTGAATTTTTTTTTCAACAGCTGATTCACGGATGCCATCTACTTGAATTGTTTATTCTACAAGGTACAATTATAAATAAAACCTTTTTATTTTTTTAAATTAAGGCTAATTAAATTTATTTAACCTAGTATAATTATTCATAATTATTAATTAAATCTTTTTTCTCCTTTTAATTAGAATTTATTAACATGGCTCTTGGAAAGTATTAGGTATTCAGGGTTTTAAGTGTTATTTAGCTTTGTTTTTTTTAACATCCGTGTACCTTCCTACTACCTATGATTTAACTGACAACATTCATTTGATACGGTTACTATTTGGAGTAATATTTTCCCCAAGCACCCGGTTACGCGTAGCATCGATATGCTCAACTTCGTTCACACTTAAAATATCGGTATGTAAATAGATTTGAGTTCGTGTCCTTATTTTATGTGGTGGGCAGACATACCAAAATTGGTGAAAACTATTTATATCAATCATAAAAAACAAGCATATTTTTACTATCCTTTTAACTAATGCTATCTAAGATTAATGCAGAAGAAAATAATTATTTTCAACTTTTAAATTACTTTGTATGTGTTTTAAAATGATCGATGTTTATAAAATATTATCACTGCATAAAAAATATTATCATACAAATTAAAATTCGATTAGAGCATGGGCTGTCGATCGAGAGGTCCCCGTTCAGGTAAATGAATGCCACAATGATGTTATGAGACTCACGCCTTCTACAGTTGGGTCAAAGATGATTTGTATTGACATTGCATGGGTGACATTGGTGATTGCATCACATTTTTCGTTATTGAGAGAAGCTCTCTAGTCGATAGTATTCTGTTCACATCCAGTTTTATCGCATATAAAACAATAGTGTCCGTAAGTATTCGTGCTCGCAGGTAACATGAGAATTTACGTACGGGTAGGTAGAATTTTTTTTTGGAAAATCCTATTTCTCGATAGCGTATCGCGCGATTGATAGCGCTATCTGCTACAGTTCGCAGGATGATTGCGATAATTGCGGGCCGGGAGCCATCGCGGAGACGCCGCGCGAGACGTCGCATGGAGACTTTTTAAGTGGCGCGGTCAATTGATTATTTCCTCCGCACTCTTCCTTTGACATAAAAAGTTCCACTTTGATCTTCATACGTCGTCCGATAAATTACCGTCTTCGACACTCGTATCGGAACATTGCACGCAACGTCGGCTCATATGCTCTCAGCTGTTTTGTCTTCGATATTCAATCAAGATATTTGGGATTCCTTCTCAATTCATTTTGCTGTCACGTCACTCTACAGAGACATAATATATAAAAAAAAATTTAAGTTTGATAATGTCTACGATTCAAAAATACAGCAATAATGACTTAATGAATACAAACCTTATATTTTAAAGGACTTTTGTCTAAAAATATATTTTTCCATGTGAAACATTACTAGCAAGACGATCTTTTTCTGAGCGCTAGTAAATTTTTTATGAAAAAAAATCTTTGGGTTTTAATTTTTCAGTAAAATTTTTTTCATGAAAAGGAGAAATTCAGAAAATTGTTGTAGTGAAATTTTATTTGTTAAAGCACAATATAATAATAATCAGAATAACTAAGTGATATTTCTCTTATTAGATTAATATTTTTTGTGTCTATTTAAAAAAAAAAAAAAAATATCTAATTGCAGACTCATCATTTAATCGAAACTAATTCAGTCATAATAGTGTTATAAAAACGGCAGGTGATTGGAATACCTGCGTCATGTCCGAGGACAGCCGCGGCCTCGCAGCGGTCCAGGCCAGCCTGACCTCAGAAAGGGTTCAATAGAAAAGGGGTTCTTGCTATTTTCCTTTTCTCAGAGTTACAGAATTAGATTGCGATTACACTAATTTTGATTCACAGGTTGAATGAGTTAATTATATTTTACTTGGAATTTCGCCGGATGTGGTTGTTTTTAATCCAAACAGTAGTTTGTGTTGTTTAGTATTTGGTAAATTATAAATCTTTCCTTAGAAACAGTCATATAAAATCTTATCTTACTATACGATAATAGGTTATATATGCTTTTTGGTTTATTTGGTACTTCAAGATAGCACATTACATTTTTATAGAGATTTTAACAGAACATAGATTAAGTTAAGCCATCTTGAATAATTACTGAAAATTTTATGTTTGAATTCTAGGACAGATATTATGCAAATAAGCAACGTTTTAAAAATGTATATTAAACAAACAATCATAGTTCTTGTGGATTGTTTCATTTAATTGACATACTTTGTGTTATTACAAACAGCACGGCGTAATTAACGTCTATCTCATGCGTATGCTAATACTTTTATTAATAACACGGATTTCCTATACGGTTATTACAATCTCGTTTTTACTTATATTATGTTCAATACTTTTTTAATATTCTTAATCTGCAGACAAAGTTACGTATATAAATTATTATATATCAATTCAACAAAAAATCAACCAAAATACACTTTGGGTACTCAGTGCTACTAATGACACGGAGTCTTGAATATTTTATAGTCTACATACAAAAATGAGCCAGGTGAGAGCTGTTGCATATTTAAAATATGTATATATTATTTTAATAATACTACCACTAAGCAGGGATCAGCAAACGTGGCATGATCACTTGTTTCCTGGTTCAGTTTTTGTGCAGTTGCACCAATTAACGCCGATTCTACACGCTTAAGGAGAAAAACTCATTAAATGGTTTTTTTTACTATTGACAGATTGAGCATTTGAAACTCGAGTAACTGTTTCATTTTCAACAAAACTGCTTGATTTACTTAGCGCTTTTGCAAGTATTTGGTACCTTGTTACTTTTTCTTTAATTTATAAAAAATATATAAATAAACGGAAGTACTGCTCCAGCTGATGATATTTTATTCCACACCATTGCTATTAAGCGATTAGCTGTTGAGAAATTAACATTATCTTAATTATTTTTTTATAATATTTACATTTGAATCCGGCTATATAAAGATTTAAGTAATTGTTCGGCAACTCAAAGTAGTTGCCTTAAATGAAGATATGCTGAAAATATCAATTTTGTGTCACCTAGAAGTTTTACTTTCGGTTTCACGAGGAACAAAGCACGTATTGAATTTAAAGATATTAAAATGTTAAAATGACACTTTGTAGTCAACAGGCAAAACAGTGCGTATTTGTTTTGAAAATACAAGCGTTTATTGGTCATATAATTCAATAGAATCTATAAATCTACCGTAGAAAATCTGAGCCTCTCCGTATGCATGTTTATTGTCAATTAACATATTCCGATAGAGGTCGGCGGCGTCCCAGCTCAAAACTGCATTTTGCTGTCTCAAGGATACTCGCTGGTGTTGCATCTTTGAAATCACGTTTGATTTTTTATTAGAGAATTATACAAAGCAAAGCGTGCTATCGATGAATTTCGGTTTCGTTTGGATACACACTGAAAAATTCCGGTTATGAATTCACAAAAACAATGGCTGACAAACAAAACTGGCGCAAGGGACATGCTCACGTTACTCAGGAAGAATTAAACCACATTGGTAGTGCTAGAGGTATTCGTTTTAAATCGGAGTAAATGACACAAATAATTCAATGACATTGCTGATTAAAATTTAAATGATATAAGTTTGTGTTTCAGTAGAATATTACAAATAGTATGAATGATATAAAGATCTAAATTATTACTTTCGTAGCAACTCGTTTAAGATATACATTTTGTTAATCTACGCCCGCAAAATATATTTGTGCACACGTAGCTTTATGCGTATCGGTTGTTGTAATTATAATATGTATATTTTTAGAATAGTTAGGCTTAAAAGTTTGCTTTTACGTTTTGCGAAAGCGGAGCGAGAGTAATCACTATTAATCGCAATGAAGCTGTCATTTTCACTCAAGTTCCCCCCTTCCATTGTTGTATGTATTAGAAAACTGCTCAATTTTAAATTGCAATTTAAGAAATAACGGATTTAGTTAATTCAATTTGCAGCGTGTAAACGGCTTCCCATGAAATTGTCGATTTTTGCAGGGATTCGCGCCCGTGACCATTTATGCCCAGTGGTTACCACTAATTACCTTTTCCGTCCGATCCGGCAGTTCTTTGGTGGAGTTTTTCTCGGCGACTCGCCCGGCTCGGCCAGAACCGACGAATGCACTCCAATGAGCGGTCCGTCGTCTCCGTCGCTCTTCACGCTCAGGCGGTCTGAAGATGGAGATAACAAACAACAAAGAAAAAATGTTGTAAATTTGATGTGTATTTTTAACATTAAGCATTCAATTATAGTACTGTAGTAAATTCGGCCGATATAAAATACTATTTTTCATTGAAGAAAAAGTGGTGCTACGCACTTTGGTGTTACAATAAGATATACAAAATGCGTATTTGTAATTTTGCATTTGATTACATAAAAAATTCTACAACGCGAAGCATCAAACAAGGCGTCTGTGCACTCAGCACAAAAACTACTACTACATGGTAGATTTTATCTTTGACTTTTGTCCGGGTGACAAAAATGATTCCGGAGTTTTGTAGATTAGGTTGTTTTATATAGATTGCCATCTCATGGCCGGTTCTGGAAGAGTTGATCACTAAAACCGAGAGTCGGCCTTCGCGCGGCCGGTTCGTATGGGCCGGCGCGGCGCTTATGTCACCGGCTTTCGCTGCCTGACGTCACCCGCGCCAGACGCCGGCCAGACGAGCGCGCGACCAAAACACCGTGTTATGTTTCCCTTATCCACAGAAGACACACCATAATGTACAATGCCTACTTGCTGATACGTTGGATTATTAGTTCAAAGACATCTGCATAATATTGGACGTGAGATTTTGAGACATGAGATTCATGAGGCACTCGTCGCTGTTTCGCTTCTGCGAATACGCGAAACGGTAAGATCACCGGTACGCATATTGGGTTCTCAGTCTTGGATTTATTTTTCTACGTGCCAGTTTTTTTATACCGCTCTTTGAGTATTGTGAATTATCTTCTAGTGTTGTATTGTATCTTTTTTTTTGATGTGAGTTCAAATATCAAATTTAATACGTCGTCTGGCGTATATATATTTTTTATATAAGTACAAATCAAATATGATTTTTTTTACAATTCACACGTTTACTTTCTTTTGTTGTGTTTATTTATGTATTAAAGAAGTTTTTTAGAAAAATAAAAATGAAAAATTTTTAAATAAAAATATTTTGTCAAACATAGAATAATTCTGAGACACACATTTATGTAAAATTAAAAAAGTGATTTTTGATTAATCAATAAGAAATCATCTACTCTACATCTACAGATCTTTGCCCCCTTACTGATAATTTGGTCTCACTGGCCCCGAATAAATAGCAACTTTTGATTGATTCCATAATTAATTAGCAATTCAAGTAATGTAAATGATTGCGGACCTAATGAGATAAGCGTACGCGAATGTGTGCCTGAAATACTTAATAATTTTAATTCAATTGAATTTTTCACACCTATTCCAATAAAACAATTTCAATGTCACTCACTATTTAATTTCTGAAGTAATTAGTCATAATTTTTTCACAAAAAACCATTAGTTATTCGTAAAAAAAAAATGACTGCTCAATTGTCTACAAATTATATATTATTATAAACTTCTGGTTGTTATGTTTTCGTCTTTTAAAACGCGATCAAGGTTTTTTCTTAAATATTCAATAGAATTATACACTGTAGTCAAATAATATTTGTTTTTCTTATCTTATCACATAAGTAAAAACTTTTGAGATATATATACCCTTCTTCGTTGTTTTTATTTTATTCAAACATCAGTTATACGGAAAAAAACTGCTTTGAGCTATAAATATTTTCTTATGTATGATGTTTAATGAGGGAAACGTATGTTTAATCAACACACACATGTATTAGTATTATAATGATAAAAGTAACTTTGAATTTTGTCTTCACTTTGAGTTTATTAAATTTTTTGCATTACTAGTTTCGACAAAAATAGACTAGGTCATCATTAGATGCTAACTAAATTTAGTTATGCATCTGATGATGGCAATATACAAAGGTACTTTTATCATTATAATAATGGATCTTCACCGATCAAATGCCTTGTCCCTCAACAAGATTACTAGTATTAACTAGCCCTTAGGTAGCGAAGCATAATTTTCCACCTGTGTTATTAGCAATATTGAGGCATATCGAATCCCAGACACCTTTAGTAGAAGTATATACGAGTTTAATCAGTGCGCTATTGTCGTCAAATAAAACAAACTGTAAAGTTCACTTCGCAAAACTTGTTTCTGTCAATTTCGGTTTTAAATATAATAATTAGGATGTATCATAATTTAATTAAGTAGTAATCTCTATTTTATTTAATATAATTTATATTTAGACTGAGGGTTGTGTTTGAACACCAGAAAAGGTTTTGCTTGAAATCATAGACGAAAAGGTCTACTTGGTAGATAAAATGTAATGGCTGATACCAATGAAAACATTTCGATCTGTTACTCCAATTACATACAAACAGATGCCAACTTAAATTTAAATGTTCTTTTTGATTATAACGTCGGATAAAATTCATATAATTTTTAAGGTAAGTAAATCTCCCTTAGAAGCAGGTGTGCTTTAGGTGACTTTGTATTTTAAAACATGTTAATTTGTCTGTAAAACAATATTTAAAGAGTCTTTCTTGCATACATAATTTTTATTTTGAGTACGCTATCGTTGTCATGTTTCACACCTCATGTCCGATATCAGTTTGCATTTAATGATATGTTTAATATAATAAATGTGTGCTTTATTTTCAAATCAATGTTTCATGTTTCACCCACATTTAACATGCAAATAGATTTGATATACTCTGCGACTTAGTTAGATATAATACATGCCTTCGTTTATGTCATTTGTAGGGCCGAGTGGTGTCATCGTGCGTTTACACATCTCATTTAAATTAATCAGGCTGTTTTCAAACACATCCATTCATGAAGGAGGCTAACGCATTGTATTATTTCCTAGCTCCCATTCAGATGTTGTCCGAACAAAAAATCAGTTGTACATAGTTGTTGCATTGTTGAAAACAATGGCAAATTAGCGGCCGCTGGGCGTATCTACGCAGAGTGGTACGAATTAATGGACGGACTGCGCCACGATAGCCGCCACGAGCGGGTCAGTGCACTGTAGGGTGACCATGACCTCCGCGCTGATAAAGAATACCCCACGGCTTGTCTATTTATGTTATCGATAAGAAAAATATAAATACCGCGAGGTGTCGTCACCGCCATTCATTGTTTACCGGCACTTGATAAAATCAATACAATAATTTATCGATTGCTTATTGTACAGTATGCTTCAGGTGCTTACGTAAGGATATCCTATTTTTACAGGATAATCAACTTACGGTCATAGACCATGCTTGTATGTGTAGATAAGTCTGCTTTCTAGTTGTTTTACATTATTATTATTTTTACCTAACCCAACCTGTAATAATACTGAATTCTAGTTATAACAAGAAATGCACATTTGTCATACGATCAATTTTGTAAATAAAAATAAAAATTTAAAACTTGATAGCAAACTGTTTGAGTTGGCCATCAGGCTAGAGTCCCTTAAAAATAAACGAGAGGTTTTCTATAAAAATTATGCTCAGAATTGGAATATTAAAAAAAATGAAATAAGTTTGATTAAATAGAATCGCGGTTTTGAAGCTAAAAATATACATTTATTTTGATTATCAACACGAGGTATCACTGTGTATTTACAGCGTTTTAATTATAGTAATTAGTATTTTTATTTTGCTGTATAAGCGCGTGTTCATTTAATAACATAATCAATCCCCAGCGCGTGATTTGGGCCATTATTAAATATTATTTTAATTTTATACAGATTCTGCAGGTGTTTTTACTATAAATTAGATGCATGTTTATTTATTTTATTAAGTCAAATTATATCTTATTAAGTTTAAAAATTTAATAACGTGAAAAATTATTTATGTAATTTCTACTTATTATTCGATGTAATCGTTTTTTTACTTCCACATCCAGGCAGTGTCCAAATTGATTGTTTATTTGGAGGCGTTCAGTGTTTGTGGTAAATAAAATATCAGTTTATTAGAGATAAGTAAAAAATACTTATTGTCTAATAATATGGTAAACAATCTAGCGGTATTAAGACATTAATACAAAAATAACAACATTAAATTATTTCATTACAATTTTAAAGGTTTTCATAGGAAGTGTATATGGTTCAATAAATTTTATGCGTGTCGTTTTTAATTTTATTCAACATATTAAAAAAATGATTATCCGAGAAACGCCTACTTCTGTTTTATTTGGGAATTTTCTTTGCTGAAGGTCGTAATTCGTGTGTAGGCCCGGTATTCAAAGGTCCCTAACCATTTTTTTATTTTATCTTTTCCTTTCCTCTGTCGACGTGGTAATACTCTGGAAGTGTATAATTCCGATCATCAACATACTATTATATGTGAGCCTATAGGCTTATGTGATATTACCTGTACCTTATGAATGCTTGTGACGAGAAAGACATTCATACGCGATCTCAATTCGTAATAGTATGTAAAAATGAATTTAACGTCAAAATTGTGTGCATAATTTTCTTTATTGGAACAATGACTCTAATGGGCAAGGTTGGGTTATGTTAGGTTGTTTTCATTTGAAATTGAATTTGTAATCTTAAAAAAATAATTATTTTTCCACTTTTCCATCAGATTTTATCTAAGTTGATTTTAAATTTTAAACTGTGTTTTGCAACTGTGTAAAGTACAAATATTTCTTTTCGGATGGGCCATGTGTTATAAACACCCTTTATGCAACAATGGTTTTGTTTTGTTTTTTGTACGTATTTGAACCAAGCTTGTTAAAATGCACACCATAGGAGGTGACGTGTGCGAGATTATTATTATAATAAAAACAACGTGCTCTCTCTCTCTCGAGTTTGTTAGTAAAAAAATGCCAAATTTCTATGGACCTTCGTATTGTGATTCGGTTATTTGTTCGTTGTGTTGCTTGAGTTTAGTCATCCAAACATCAAGTTTGGCGTCGTTAATTATTTACAATGGCAGTAACTCAGCCAAAGCTTATTGGGTTTATTGTTTTTTCGCATTCAAAGCGACCATAAACAAAATTTCGGAAAAAATATATGCGCATTACATATTTGATTTATGACATGTAAATGTTAGTTGAACTGATTCAGAATTATCAATCCGCACTTTCAAGTAGTAACATGTGCATTTGTTTAAGTATCAAATCTATACTGAAGTGTAATAAAATACGCCACGTGTTAAAAATTATTGCGATGCAAACTTATGTTTTCTTAATATTTGTGCATTTGTGAAGAGTGTTACCAAAAATTTACACTAGTATAAGATGAAAAATAACCATCGTCGCACAAATCCTAATAATTCGATATGTTTACAACATTGATTCATCGGGACGATATTTGAATACAAAATTCAAAGTATTGTTTGTTTTTGTAAATATAGCATTTTTTGTTTATTTTCTTAATATTTTTAATGCCTAGCATTTTGTTCGTGTGCTTGCATGTGCAGTTTAAGAACCCACTGTACGCTATAAAATAAATATCCGTTTCACAAGTTTCTATAATTTCTAATCCCCGTGTCGATTGCGGAATTCTCTCAGAAGTATCTTCAAAAGCGTGCATATTCTGATGATATATTTTGAATGGGTGTTCAGTGAATTTTGCAGTTGTGTGATTGCGCGGGGGCCGCAGATCTGTGTCACTCGACCTGCGTTGGGACGTTTTCGGGCGAGCATGCACCTTCCTACGCCGCTTAAATTATACTAATCGTCGATGACAATACCTGGTGTTATCATAATTGTGAATAATTACAGAAAAAACTTGTTTTCGACGTTGCTTAGTACAAAACGAATGCGCCCGTAGAATTCGGCTGCATTAATAACGACATATTCAATAACGTATAAAACTAAAGATTGACCTAAATATTTAAAGCAAAATAAACACAAAATTTTCTAGTATTAAATAATAAACTGTACAATCCGCATGTATTGAAAAATACTTTACGCAAAAAAATGTCTTATTTCACATGGTAATGCCGCTTTAAGTATTATCGATCGACCATAAAAAAATACAAGGAATAATACGGGTCGAATTTATAAATATGCGAAATACTGATTCACGGCCCTATCACTACGAGGCATGCCATCCCAGATAATGTTGACCAGCAAAGCGAATGAAACCGTTCGAATCTAAAATATCTAAAAATGTAAATAGCGCCCGTTCACGCCTACCCGAGAGAACGAAGCGGAATGACATCTCGAGGTCCATGACCCATGCGTTGCGTTAATATCCATATATCATAGTTAACCTCTGGCGGATTGTAAATATTATTGAATCTTCCACCAGAAGTGCGCTGTTTTTTTTGCAGTGCATGTTCGGGCCGGTAGCGGCTTCGGTGCGCTGAGCGACGCCCGCATGATTAATTTATTGCCAGACAATACGAGCTTCTTGATAAAGCAGAATCTGCCTGCTCTCTTCGCTCCGACATGTTCAATGAATTTGCACGTTATGCAAAATACAGTGTGAACCGTCTACACGTCCTTTTTTTTTTTTTTTTTTTTTTTTTCTTCTTCATAAATACCATGTTATTATTCTGATTTCATAAAATCGTTGAATTAGCAATTCTTTCTCATAAATAACATACACATCATTATTATTCGCCATCATTAAATTTTTTTGCAGTAAGATTAAAGCAATAAAAAATATGTCACTTCTCTTGGAAAACAACGATGAACCGAACATAGCTGCTTCTGTGGTGTTATATTTTTATTGAATGCGTTAAAATTCATTGTCAAGTTTAAAAGTGATTACTAACAAATAACCTGAAAACATTTTCACCGGGGCTCGTGTGACGTGTTGCCAATGCTGAGGCAGCCTGTATACGTTAGTGAATTGTTCGACAGGGACAGACCGATGCGCCGTCTCGCCCTCACTCCGCCGAAATGGACTGCTAATAAATAAATGTTAGAGTTTTTGATGGATCGCCCGCCGGAATGGCAGATAGTGTATTCATTTTTAATCAATTCGCTTATCGGATAACCACGTACGAGTACGAACTTCCTCTTTTCACGAACCGAATTTTAAATTCGAATCGACAACGTCTCTGGCATTTCTAAACTAGAGTTAACTAAATAATTGTATTACTTTTCATACATAAAAAAATCTAATTGACATCACTTATAGACACGTGCGTGAAAAAGTTAGGAGGTGTAAATATTTCGAATTCATGTAAATGTAAGTTTGGTAAAGTTATTAAACTGAAATACGAATACGATCTGGAAATGTCAGAAAACTTATAGGTAAATGAACTGTTTTTTTTTTATTATTTCAAAAGGTATCAATAACATTTATTTTAACCAAGGTCCGGTTTTATCAATTAGCAAAGCGATAATATAAATATAGATAATGTTGAAACACAAATCGAAAACGCACTGAATTTGTTTTAGTATGCTAGTTTTACGTTTAGAAAGCAAAAGTATTTTACAGATTGGTGTGCGAAGAGAAATAGACTACATCAATAATACTGATGTATTCAAACATTGCGCCAGTTTTAGAAATTTATCTTCTTACTTCTACATATTTTGTGATACTGACATAAAAATATCAAAAATTTAAATAAAATACATATAGTTTTCTATTATCGTTATGTAAGATAAGTATTTCGCCGTTTTTCCGTATTTATATCCGAGCACGGATAGTGTGCATTTCCTGTTGTGATACTGGCAAAAGCATATTTAATATTCGCGTGCACGGACGGAAATTGGAATCTTTCATCTCCGTCGTAGAAACTAACTTATTGAACTATCAAGTCAACTCTTCACCCTAATATTTAATAACTCTAGCTCCGTGCTCTTAACTATATTCGTTTTGAAATAATTGATTAAAATGGACATAAACATATACCCAATCATGTACGAGTGCAATATATATATACTATATAATTTATATAATTTCGATTTTGTTTTAGCTAGATATTAAAATAAACCTGTACTTTCGGTTGTTTAAATGTCTTCATCTAAATATATTTTAATAAACATGAATTTTTTTTTTCTTCTGAAAAGTAGTTTCGAATAGGTTGATTCAAAAAATTGCCTGTTACAAAATAACCAAATAAATAAATAGAACTGCGTCTGAAAACCAATAAATAAAATCTCCATTAAAACCGCATTAAGTAATCGTTTTGAGTTCCACGTTTCGAGTAAACGGGTCACAAAGCATGCCGGGAGGTATTCGTGACACAACTCATAAAAGAACTATTCCAATCCTAAACACAGAATCGACTTCCCGAATAGGAGGCGAATTCCAATATGCCCGATCGTTCTCCTATCGACTGTTTCCTATCAACTTATAATTACAACCCCGGCACACTGAGACTAGCGTGGGCCCCGCGAACTCGCCCGGGAAAGAGATGCGGATAACCAAAACTTTATACTTGAGAATGTAAACGAACAAATAATAACTTATCAAACCAGGTGGATTTGGTGTTGTACTTTCGATTTTTCCTGTCAACTTGCTGCCGATGCGCTTAAAATGTATTATTCGTGACAACTTTTCCGACTCTCTAAACACAGTTGAATCACCAGCAAAAAAAAAATGGATATTCCTTATTGTTTTCATACAAATTTATAATTTTCGCAGGGCGGTAAGACGGAGGTGTCGCACTTGCCTTGACTTACTTCTAAACGTTATAAAATAGGCTGCAGCAACGTTGATGAGAAAAAGAATACAATCCAATTATGGGTACGGCACTAACAGTGCTAAAAGAGGCAAGCGTGAAATACTATCTTCATTCTTAAAAAATAATTCATAATTAGTAAATCTTTTCGCGTAGACGATCTCGCTATGTTTTTTATAAAAAGTAACTCAAATAATATCACATATTGTAGTGTTCAATTCCGATTCGAATAAGATTTGAGGTGTTTGAAGAAAAAAAATAAAAAATGTATTAGTGTATGCAAATGCGGCGAAATTTATACGAGAAATTAAATTCTACGTTGTACATTCAAGAGTGTGGCGTTTAATTTATACGCGTCCATATGAAATGCATTGTTAATGTATGCGTATTTTTTGTCCGACAATTTTGTCAACCGTGGCACGTCCGCACGACGCGCGGGCACGTCTTAAGGGCCGCTCCGCTCAATCTCCGCACCAACTCGCCGCTGAATGAGCGGAAGATTCCTTATTAATTCTGCGCCGACCGCGCTCGGCTCCCGGCTCCCGGCTCCAGGCTCCATCTGCATGTGACACAATGGCCCCGTGACGTCACCGGGCCTCGACTCCTCTCGCGGGACATGTTGTGTAACAGCGGCAATGCGTTTTTGTTTGCGGTTTCACTTTGCCTTGCATTCGTACGTACTCACTTAGAAGGTATAACACGATGCATCATTTTATCACAGTCAACATTTAAGCGTGTTGCCATGCACGACTAAAGAAAACAGTGCTACATTTACATTTAAAATAGATCCCTAAGCTACACACGCGGTGCTACAACTTTTAACCGATTCGCAACCAGCCAATAGCGCTCCTTTATTTTGGTTATTTTTTGATGACAACGCAAAAAAGGACGCTGTTGGTTTATTAAAGGAAGTTGTGTCGCGACTTCTTTAGTAGGCTTCAGATTTATTGAGAACATATGATGAATGGACCTTTGATATCGGTTGTTATCACAGGGAACAAATGCTGTTAAAATTGGGCATTTATAAGTAAATCATTGTAAAAAAACATCACGTTTTATGCAGATTTTATTGCTACAAAAAATTGAAATTTACTTTTTAAATAACAACTTGCAATTCCATGTAGAGGAGTTTGAATGTACTCCCCACTTATTTTAAATTTTGTTAGCCTTTTCGGTGGCGTGTTCTAATTCGATCAATTATTTATTTCGCAACATAGACGTATAGTTTCAACCACTACAAAATTATTGATAAGGTTTTAATTATGTGAATATATAAATACGACTCGGAGGTTTTTAAATTTCCGAATAGTCAAAACATAATTATGTTGCACGTAAAAGCGAGTAGGCTCGAGCTGAAAGCTCTCTTGTGAATGATACCGGGACTGTTGACCCGCCTCGCCTTGTGCGCGTAACCCAGTTTGCCGGGAGAATCCGTGCCAGCCTTTCACTCGAAGAAGAAAACTGTATGGAGATGGGGAAGAGCTTTAATCCGCACGAAGCGCTACTCAGGGAGAACTTTAGGCTTTCTAATTCGCTTTGTATATATTGTATTTTATATTATATATTCTTGAAATGATACCCATCAGGTCTGCTGTTTTTCGATACACGTATTTCAAGCTTAAACTTTTGAGTTAAACAATAAAAAAAAAGCTTTTTTACAATTTAAACAAGGAGCTTTCTGGAAACTGATAATAGTACTCTATGATTCAAGCGGTTATATTTTCTTCGTTGACTACCTTTGGAGTAAAGGGGACACCCGGTATATCAATTGGAATCTTATATGTATCATAAAAACCAGCGCATAAACGAAGAATATATATTTCTTACAATGGTGAGGATTCAGAGCTTAAAAAAAATATTTTCTCAGGTTGAATTGTTTTCAAACATCATTTTTTTAACTTTTAATATCAGTCAATGTTGTGAATAGAGAAATTGTGTAGTGGTCGGCAAATGCTCGAGCTTTAGGTCAAATGTTTCCAACTACGCAGAGCTGGAAGCTTCCCATTCGCTGTGATTACTCAGCGGCCCGAGCGCGTCACTCCCGATGCTTCTGACATCATCCAATAGTCGAGAACGTTCTGCAGGTTTCAGCGTTGCATCGTAATACTGCATTAGAAGTAAACATGTAGTTTCACCATGCCAATAGTGGTCATAAACATATATATATTACTATTAAAGACAGCTGTGCAGTATAGCTTATGTAAGTTATTTTAAATATGACATTGATGTTGTATTTATATTCTGAAAAACAGCTTAAGCTTAAAAAACAATGGTACTAAAATTATGCTGATTTAGGCATGTCATATTTTTATTTAGCTTGGTATTTATTATTAAGTGTAGAAGTAAAAATAATTTTTTTTAAATATTAACCGTAAATTTTTCATGAATGCAGGCACTTGTAAAATATTGTTAAATTGTTAAAGATGACATTTTACATCAACTTATTATTTTTTCTCAATTAATTTATTGCAATTAGTAATGCATAGTTTAGATGAATCATATCGATCATTTTAACTTCGATAGTAACTTAATCAATTAGGAATTTAGAAATTTCAAGAATGTTTTTTTGTTTATTCACTAAATAACGATTTGCACGAATTCGTTCAATTCTAAACATTCTTGTTTGGCAATTCAAGAACATTAATCGTGATCTAACATCGCGGTATGATTGATATGATCTTCCTAATGTATTCGTTAGCAGGTTGGTACTCATCATTCCATAATATTTTATTTATACATTAATAAAAAAAACTTAACTCTTAAAATTAAACTTCATATTTCAAGGAATCTTCAGGCTTTATTGATTAATGTAGTTTTTTTTTCGTCAAATTCTATTAACAAAAAATAAATATCAGCTAAAAACATACCTTACACTTTATAAAGGTATGTTACGAATTTTATGGTAAAATGAGTAAAAACGTTTACGAATTAAAACTATCCATTTGCCAGTTATTTTTCAAGGTCAATTGTTTATGTGTCTGGATATTTGATTCAGTAATTCGCTTTATTTGAAAATCTCAATAAAATACAGTTTTATTGGAACTTTCACTAGATGGTATTACAGTACCTTATCAGCTGTTATATATATTTTAAAAAAACTTTGTATATTTACGTTTAAGATGTGTTTAATGCTGTTATTTTTAAGAAACCTCTAGCGAAATGTAGCTATTTTTTTTAAATATTAAGATTAAGTACATTTTTTCAAATATTGAAAAATTGATTAAAGAAACTCTTAGAAAAATACCATCGTGATTTGTGTGGGATTTGAACCCACATCCCCAAGCTTACATGGCCGGTGCATTACCAATTATACCAACGAATCACTAGTACTAGGCAATAATTTTTTAACAATCATATCCCATAAATGAAACAACGTACTTATTATACCAATTAAATATTCCGTTTGTGATCATCGATTTGCGAATAGGTTCATACTGACGGCAAACAGCTGATCGTTACTGCGTTAATATTCGTACGCAAGAGGCGCGGGGTTGTGTTGTTGCAGTGGCGCGCGTTGGCCGGGGCGGGGGGGGCAGGGGGCGGGGGGCGGGGGCGGGGGGCGGGGGAGGGGGCTCGGGGCTCGGCGGGGGCGCGATCGATGCGGCTTGGGAACCGGGTCAGCCTCCCCCCCGCGACCTTGCCGCCCGCCCGCGCCGAGCGTGACATTGAAAATTAATGTAAATAAAAATCAAATATTGCCTGCGCGCGCCGCCCTTGGGTTTTTTTTTTTTCGCCGCTCGTAATATTCGGTGCGGATGTTTGGAAGTGACCCGCGTGGTGGAAGTGATTTTGAAAAAAAATATGTACGATATTTTTTTCTCGATTGCGTCTGAAATGTGTTGTTTTTGATTTAAAATAAAAATTATTGAGTATTTTAAAATTTTCTAATAAACCTATTTGTAAATCAAAAATATATCGGTATTTGAATCCGGTATGTCAACAAATAATTAAATCTGCTTTTGTGTACTGCTAAAATGAAATATAAAAAAAGGAAAGTTCTATGCATTCTTATAGCATAATTTTGAGCATTTTTTAGTTATGTTACTAATATATGCTAAACAAAGAGGAAAAACAACATGAAGTTAGAATAGTTTTTGTTAATAGTGTCTTTATTGTATGTATGAGGAGCTAATCAGAAAAAAATGAATATATTTATTGTGATAAGTATTGAGATAACGATAAAGAGAGATATATAGAGATATAAAAAAGATCGAGCTTTTTAGGTAACCGTATTCGCTCTTGTTGCTAGAAGCAGTTTAACAACCTGATTTCTAGTTAAAACGAAAAAGCATTACGTCATGATGAGCGACTTAACCGATATAGCTTTTTTGACCGACAAATTATATACAATAATAGATTGCTTCCATAGCTGTTAAGCTTAATGTGCCCAATACGAGGAAGTCATGAAAATCACATTATATTTTCAGATATATTTTCAACGGTATTGACATTGAAATACAACGTGAATAACGTATTCCGGTCATGAGATTTGTTTTTGGGTAAATTATTGCATATATTATGTACGGCGTACTGAAACTTTATACCCAGAATTTATAAATACCGTATGCCTTTATTGAACTTAGGAGTAAAAAACGGAAGTCACCCTAAAAACGTACGAAAGCGGGTAGATATTGACAGCGAAATAAATTGAATGGCTACTTTTTCAGTAGGATGCGATTACAATGTTTTGAATCTAAATATAAAAAGATACAACTTTCTTTTGGTGCGTATTTCCTTTCAAATACGCAAATAGTCCTCACTCCTTTGATACAGACAGCTTAAAAAAAAAACCGCGCCGAAATACAATCCGCACAAAGCGCAAAAGCGAGAACAACTTTCCCGGCTTACTTCGGCGTAGTCTCCATTCAAACGTTGTTAAATCATTGCCGAATTTCCGCGCCGGGTGGAACTACCCGAGCCGAGTTCGGCCGAGGGCGGCCGGAAACGCGCGAGCCGGTTCATTCAAGCCGGGGGAGGCTCCGAGCCAGACGGAGAGGTGCCCGAGGAGGCCGACCATAATGGGATCGGCCGCTCGTGGCGATCCACGCGGCGCTCGATACCGGCGGACCCGCAAACCCGCAGACCCGCAGACCCGCAGACCCGCAGACCCGCAGACCCGCAGACCCGCAGACCCGCAGACCCGAGCACCCGAGCACCCGAGCACCCGAGCACCCGCGGCTCCGGCCGAGTCCAACCTGCCGCGCGTGCCTGGCACTCGCTGCCCGGCCTGTCCGATTAACATTTTCTTTCTTATAATAAGCATCATATTTTAACAGCAGTGTTCCAGCATACATTATAATTTTCTTATATTTTTTAAAATTTGGTTTTGTATAACTAGATTTCAAGTATGAAATACAAACATGCATACAGAAACGGTATAAAAAAAATATTCGGAATTGCTCGGCAATATTCGGTGCACCTCGTCCCGATCGAACGTACATACATCATAACTAAATTTATCTCTGAATATAACAAAAATATAGATTCTATTATAAATCATGAAATTTATAGGTTCAATTTGTAATGACTAGACGACTTAAATATATTTTTATTAGTAATAAGAAAAATAAACCGTTATAAACATTTTTAGTCCGTTGAAGCGTGCGTTTGCGGTTATTGTGAATTTCATTTATCTAGTAATTAACCACAGCTGTTGAAATTCGAAATAATTAATAATTCAGAGCTATTTTCGCATTACTTTTATATATATATTTTTTAATTTTGCGCATTATATCTTGGGAATGTGGGTGTAAAAAGTACTATACATATTTTGAAACGGGAAACGAGATTGACCAGAATAAGTAAAATAGTACAAATTTAACTTGTTCAGTTAAATTATTAAATTAAATGATATTCAATGTCTTTTTTGACAGGTGTTAAAGATTTCAAGCTATATAACTTACTTTACAATTTTGCGATGTAGTATTTATTGTTATCTAATGTTATAAAATCATTAAACGATTTGACAATTAGTCAACTCTTATATATTACTATCATTAAGATCTTACTAGATACGGAGCAATCTTACAGATAAGTCTTTTTGTGTAAGCCTTTATCCGTAATAGATAATTGATAGGTTATCTCTAAAAAAATATTTATTTATATTCGTATAGAAATAATTTCGTATATTATTAATAAAAAAAAAACAACGTTTTATTAAGATTGACAAGTTTGTTTAATATATTTAACTTATCAAATTGAATGGGTTTTTAATGGTCTTGTATACTTTCCGCTAAAAAGTGGAGTACATATTATATATTTTTTTATGATTTTATATCTGCATTATGATTCCAGTGCATAAAGCGAGAAGGCATGTGCGGTTAGTCGCACTCCTTTGTTCTCCGGGAAAGTTTGTTATTGTTGTGACTCCGTGTCGGTAGCTCCGTCAGCCTGGAGGTCGTACACGTGTCGCCATCTCCCGCGGGAGAGCCTGAACTTTCCACTCAACTGTTGATTCAACCCCATCCCCTCCCCTCTTCTCCCACCCCCTCCCCTCCCTCCCTCACCCCTCCCTCTCCCCTCCCCTCCCCCCGCCGCACCCGATCTTCACGCCTTTTCACTCCGCAAACAATAATAATTATTTCACTTTGTCTAGTTACAGCCACAATATTGCATGAAATGAAATGGGGTGTAATTTACCCTACCTCTCTATTTGAGGACTTGTACTGTAATTTGTAATCCACTGTATACTTTTATCTATTTGAAAAATCTCTTTCATATCTGTTGATCGATTTGATGAAGGATGTGATTACGCAATCTTAATCTGTTTCGTAAATCAACCCTTTATATAAAGAAATCGCTTAGAATAGTTTTCTTTTTAAAATACAGTATATTTTTGCACAGCCAGTTTCACAAATGATGATATAGTTTATCTGGACCTGATTAACAGATACCAATTTAAACAAGGAGTTTGTAATATAAAATTTTGAATTTCGTTGATAATTAAACATGCGATTTGAATAAATTTGTAATAATCCTCATATTATCAAACTGTGAACATTTTTCATGTATACATTGTGTTGGTATACGTGTATTGACTTCATTTTTTAATTGTTATCATTTGTCGCTATATTTAACTAATCTTTGCAATGCATTAGTTTTCAATGAGAGTTACCAAATACTAATATTTATTCAATTAATAATTCACTATCTTATCAGTTATTGCTACTAGCTATTTATACATCCTATTTAATAATATGCTTGAATATAAATAGCCAGGTGAGTATAAACGCTTTTCACTCATACTATTATTTTGTACTGAATTCGTACGTATTCATATAAAAAATAACAAAGGAAATATTGATTTAAAATTATGGTGATGTTTTTATTATATTTTCTCGGAAATAACGATAATAGTAAAAACCATTTTAAAAATGAATTTGCTTTCGTTTTAAAAAAACTGCAAATCAATTAGAAGATAAATATTTCAAGATACTTTGTCTTATTAGATTAAGACAACAGAATTTATCTATCTACAAAAAACTTAAAAAAATAAATTATATTGAAGTTTGAAAAGTATATTTGATTGTATATTTAATTCACGATTCTTATTTTAATCGGAGTGTTCCCAAATGAATCCATCACTTCAAATAATTGATACTTAAGCATGTTGAAAATAATTATTACGCATTGCTTTATGCCGTAAAACATCCATTGTCCAAAAAAGTTGGGAATTTATATATTGATAAAAATAAATCCATATATATTTTTTCTTATACTATAAAAACGAGTTTTTTTAGTAAATATATCAGGTTTGATTTATAAAAAAAACAATTTTTTAGAATTCGTATTCTGCGAATAAAAAAAAGCCACGAGAATTTTCTCCTCTCATGAGATGTACGTTTACCTATATAAAATAACTTACGTTTCTTATAAATAAAAAGGTATCTTCCGATCAATTTCGAGTCCACTTTTTTTGTAAAAGCTATTTATAAAATGTATATTTACGTATGTGTTGTACGCATGATCAAATGTTAGGACATTTTTGTTTCCTCTGTGGCGCCCGTTTCCGTCCTTCTTCCGACTATTTCCCCGGAAGTGTTTCCAGCACGGGGGAGGAGGGGCTCGCCAGCTAAACCCAACGGAAATAAATACAAACAATATTTATTTGCTCAATACTTGTAGCTTGAATACTTACATAAAACGATAAATTTATATATATATATATATATATTTATATATTCCTTTTTGATTTACGAGAATTATTTACTTGAATAAATCACTAAAATTACTAATATGATTAGGCCCATTAGTTCACACATAGAAGATGATTAAAGAAATTCCCAGAAAAATATCATCGTGATTTGTGTGGGATTTGAACCCACAACCTCAGGCTAACATGGCCGGTGTACTGACCCTTGTATTTTGTATTTAGTGATTTGCAAGCACTGGACTTTAAGTAACAAGTGAAATATTGTATACAAGTGAAATATAAATATTGGTTGGCCTGGGCACATTGGTTCATATGTAGAGTATGATTGTTAAATATTCTCGATTAATGGATGTGATTCGTTAGTACAGGGGTCAGTACACCGGCCATGTAAGCCTGAGGATGTGGGTTCAAATCCCACACAAATCACGATGATATTTTTCTGAGCTATTCTTTAATCATCTTCTATGTGTGAACTAATGTGCCTTATCATATTAGTAATAATATAATAAAACCGTAATGGGTAATAAATACGCATCCGATTGACGTTCAATCCAAAAAATAGACATACGTATAATCACTATAAATTAAATATTTACAGGATATGAAAGCTGCATTGTTGTCTTGTACAAAAATATTTTGTGATTGAAATGGTTCAATACAGTTATTTCATCACGTTGAAACCTTCCACTTTATCAAATTAGCCTTGGCTAAATAAGAAATACGCAGTCGTATATGCGCAAGTGGATCGGCACAGCTTTCAACCCTACCGCTGGCTCATTACTGCTTCAGTTTTGATTGAAGTGACCTTAGCCCCTCCCCGGGCTCTGACGTCACGGGCCCCCCCCGCCCCCCCCCCGCCCTCCCCGCCCCCCCCCGCCCTCCCCCGCGGCAGACAGGCGAGCTGCTCCATCAATATCCAACGAGGGTGGACCGTCATATGTTTTCTCCTGCGAGGCGACCACGTCAGAGCCCCGACTTCGCCGCCGCGGCCGCTTTGTGTTGAAATTGAAACCTGAGAAACTACAGAATCATTTTGTGATATCTTTTGAGCACGATATACTTTTCAACTGCTTCGGGGATAAGCAAATATCAAAAGCGTGTGATTTCTATGTAGAAACTTACCCATGTATTTTACAAGGGATTATAAGATATATATTTTCTGTTAGGAAGTCAAAGTTTCTGCAGAGTTTGAGTAATAGAACTGAAGATAGATTGTTTTCCATAGCGTTATTTATATGATAGGTTCAACTTTTTTTTTTACTCTCAGATGACTTTGTCCAAAATTATTTTATTTCTTGTTTTGGAGAACACTAGTCACGTACAAGCAAACTGTCTACGGTCTGTCTGTCTGTAATATATTAGAATCTGATCTTTCGTAAAAAAAAGTACGAGGTTAAAATATAACTACAGTTAAATCGATATAAGATTTGTGTTATAATTGGTTTGAACATGTAAGTTTATATCTATAATAGTCATTTTATTATAAATCGATGCCTAAATTATAAAGTATAAGTTATTTAATATACGACGTTATATCTGTATATATTTTTATTTAAAAACAATGAGATTTTTGTTAATGCAATCCTAAACCCATGAAATAAAAAAAATTAAGTTCTGTGGTTACCGGCTGAGAATAGTTTAATTTATTAATTACAGTCATAGTTCGTAATTGAACACTATCATATGTTACGTTACTTTCTAGTTAACTTGTCCGACATTCTTACACATAATTTAAATGTTAATAGATGAGTGATCCGTAAGTATCGAAAAAAAATTGTTTGGAAGGTCTGTAGCAGGTTGTTTGTTGTTCTGGCATCTTATTTTCACTCTCCCATGAATCTTTATTTCCAATGAAGCAATTGCTATTTTTTTTGTTAGGCTCTTTGTTCCTGCTGTCCTTCTTGGAACTCCTGTCTCATCGCCCGCGAGCAGTTACCATTTCGATTATGATTACGTGGTGTTTTTGTTTGATAAATAAATTCCATCTTTTCCTCAAACTTACTTCACCAAAAACCACAAAATAAATGTTAAAAATACACAAAATAAATTTGGTGTTTTCGTGTTATTAATAAATTACAATTCGCAAAAAAAAACACAAAAAAATAAGCACATAATTTAATAAAAAGAATTTTTTGTTTATACGTTATGTTTTAAAAGTATTTGGTATCATTTGTGATTTTAAGTACATTCTGCTGATATGTGGTATTGTTCATTGAAAAAACATTTATTTTTGTCTGAAAAAAGTAAAAATATTCGGGTTTAATTATCCTTCAGCTTATCATTTTTAGATAGCCTCGAGGAATAGGTGTAGTCTGTTTGTAAATAATATCGTTTTATTATTTTTTATTCATATTTTTTTAGAGTGTATCTTTTTTATTTTAGTGTTCTTGGTGTAAAAGGAAAGCTTTTTTAAAATTAAAAATACCCAAGATATAAACCATTCTTGTCTTCAAATTAATGGATATATATCTCCACTTTTATATCTGATATAGGAAAATGAACAATTCATCGCCTTGTCTCTTCGATGCTTAATTTCAAATATAAAAAAAATGAAAAATTTAATATAAAGCTTTTCTGTATTTGAACAAAACAGTTGTTGTTGTAACTTAAAAATGAAATTAATTTATAAATATCTTTTTTTACAGGTAAGCATCAACATTCCTAAGATCTATACGAGCAAGAAATTAATCTACTTCTGAATAAAATACTTCTCAGTAGTAAGTCAAATATTTTTATAACTCATCATTATTCCTAGTAATAGTTTAAACAACCTTGAATTAAACAAAAGCATATCTTTTTTATTTTAAAATATATTCATTTAGATACATTTATACAAACGTTTAAAAAAACAATCTTATGTATTAAATCGATAGTGATATATTTTTATACATAGTATTACAAAATGTTTGCTTCAATCTTTATTTCATAAGACAAGTTTTAACTTTCTCGATACCCAGATTATTTTACTAATGATCTGTAATTTGTCTATTAATTTAATCATCTGTTTAGATTACGCTTTGAGAATTCGATAAGGCTTTGCTTTATTTGTTTAAAGATATGTAGATAGACAATATTATTTGACGCAGACAAAACGGCTGTATATTTTATTCATATTTCGCTATACACTGAAGTCTGTATGTGTTAATAAATGCTGAGATGGAAATTTTGTTTAATTTCTATGTAGGAGTCTTAATTGTTTTCTTTATACTCAAAATAAATCACAACCAATTAACGTTTATACCGTAAACAAACGAAAATTTTGGCATTATAAATAATTTCAATTTTCCAAAAATTGTATTACCGCTCTCGAGGTAGAAATGTTCGCGACCCCTACAATAGGCTTCTGATGCGGCGCCGTCGCATGAAAATACTTAAGCACCGCCCTGGCAGAGTGCCCGCCCAGCGCAAAAGGACTGCCGGACATCTTATAACAATAACCACATGCGTAAAATCTAAATCAATATAAATATAAAGTCACTGATTTATAAAGGAATCGAGCGAACCGGTTTTGTGATCCTTGTTTTTATCATGTATCATATGTGGCTCTCAACATGAACCCAAGCAACGCGACGCTTTAATATTGTATCCATTTCAAAGTTTTCCCTAGTGCTTTCATTTGCTCTACGATCCAAAAAGATCAGCTTTGTGGGTGTTCGTCATATCCTGCACACGTCGCTCTACAGATGCGTTCACCATAAAAGACCACCTATAAAAAGCGTGTTATATGTCATATATTATTGTCTCCCATAATAATTTTGTATTCTCACATTGTCTTGTGCAACTTTCATGTTTCAGAGACGTATATGAAAATTGGTCATATAAACCTTTTTAACACTAAACGTACCAGCACTTGATATATACCCATTTCTACCACAACCGGTCAAATGACCGGTCATTGTGTTTTTTATGAAATATGGATTTAAGAAGGAAATAAACATAGTAACTTTATTATAACTAAACAAAAATGTGTACTAACGATTTTTATTACATAAACAAAGAAAAATAATGTTTAATTCATTGCACATAGCATTTTTTTACATATACAGGGTGTCTCCATTATACATTTACCGCAAACATTTTTTTGACATTTTGAACAAATTTTGATTGTTTTACTTTCGTTACGATAATCTATTTGACACGTCTTACCTTGATAAGAATCTGTGGTAGATTTAGGCAATGTCCCTTTCGTATTTGTTTCTTTTTTTGATTGTTTACAAGCTTCTCGAAAATCGGCGGCAAGTTCTACTGCTAACTGGAGTAAAAAATCTTACCTCGAGATATTTTCTCCTGTCGTTTGCTCGTTAAAAATCTAGGCATCTATGCCAGTTAAATCAACGATATTGAAAAATACTTGGAGAGGCCATCTGCAAGACTTAGATTTTATGGTATATTTCCTCGCCATTTGATCGGTCATGCCTACACTAAATTTAGTTTGATTATAATATGAAACGGTCTCAGGTAAACATTTATCATTGTTATCGACTGTTACTGATTTATGTTTAGAACTATGTAAAACAACTTTTTTTTTGGTTTACTTTTATAGATTGTAAGAGTACAATTATCTGTGGTGAAAATTTTCATCTTTCTTTTGATTCGCAATTATTGGTAATTATTCCCTTTTATTTGAGCGGATAGTTCCAACTAAAGTTGTTTTTTTCATTAGAAGTTGTGTTGCTAGGGACTTGCTTGTAAAGAAGTTGTCTGTGGTTACAGTTCTTCCGCAACCCGTAAATGGTTCCATGAGTTTGAGTACAACATATTCAGTGAGTGGTACTGAAGAGGGACTATTTTCATCTTTTCTTAGATATGGAATTGCATTTATGATGTATTTGCTATCGACGTCAGATGCTAACCAAGATTTGATTCCAAATTTATCAGGCTTGTTAGGCATGTATTGCGTAAATTTACATCTTACTTTAGTTGGAGATAGCTGTTCGTCTACAGTAATATTAGCACCCGGATGTGATAAATTTGAGAATATCTGTGAAATTATGTCTGCTCATAGTTTCTGAGAAAAATTTAGGCCCCCATATGTTATTCCACAAAAAAGAAACTTTCAAATGATTTGCTCCATATGCACCTCGTGCATATAAATTTGCAATAAATGCATCTAATTTATCTTGAGGTAAACTCCAATCGGCTCCTAACACTCTCTTTGCATATTCTTATATGGCTCATAACACGGTGGTCAATTATCAACGAAAATGCAGTCTTTACATTACCCTCTATCCTGTGGGGCCAACTTCTTGCCTGAAAATGTTATGAAGTGGTGATCTTCCAGGTGTACCACCTATTTGTATTTCTTTCCAAACAGTTCCACCAATTGTAACATGCTGTTCATTTTTTTATATCTCTTCTTCAGAGTAATCTCATTTTTTTTCGTCCACGGCATATATTCACAATATTTTCCTCTTCATCGTCAGTAACTGTACATTCAAACTCTTGACTAATAGATCATTTTCAACCTGTATATCTTCATTTTCACAAAAATTATCTTCATTCATTTCCGAAAACTCTTCGTCAATATTATTTATATCTTCTATGAACTTGTACTGTTTTGATTGTTTCGACATTTTTCTCGGTAAAGTGTAACCTGTATTAGTAATTTAGTAAAGATATCAAAATAAAATAAAAGCTACCAACCAATACTTTAAGTTTGTGTCTACTTTTCTTATGTTATGTATCCAACTTTTGAGATTAATATTATCTTGGGTACACACCGGGCTTCGGGACTAAAATGCTACTTTCAATCTAAAATTTTAGTCAAATTCTTGAATTTATGATTCACGGTTATCTTGATTGAACTAACTGACGCAACAGTATTTGCAGAAATGTGCATTTAATTGAATGCAATATGTTGAAAATGCATGTACATCATAATTTCTGATCCGATAACCTTATAAAGCAATAAATTGTTCTACCGGTCAATTGACCGGTTGTGGTAGAAATGGGTATACTACAAGCATAACTCAAAAAATACACAATACAAAAAAAAAATAAAAATAGAATATTACTTGCATTTAATAATTAGAAAAAGTCATGAAGTCAAATGTGCAAAAAAGATAAAATTATATGCCCATTTTCTATACCAAAGTACAAAACCGGTCAATTGACCGGTCGTGGTAGGTTTAGTGTTAACAGAGATATAATGAAAACAATTACACTTTCAATCCATCAATATTGCTGCGAGTAATGTTTGCACGACGATTGGGTGCACGAATAATGAAAAGAAACTATTTTATTTATCAGTTTTCAACAAAATATTTCGAAACCGATTTAGTATCGTACATCACAGTAATCTTCTAGAACCTTGAAGAATTTTATGAATTTGTAACTTGAGCGTCCTTCAGTTCCAACGTGAACAGTAGTAAAACTAGCATCCGTGGTTCTGCGGTTAGTGAAGCTTTTTTTTATTGTTCGACGGTTTTTAACCTAAAATATTTTTTTTTTTACATATAGTGTGTTGTCAAATGGTAATATACCTGATGAGTATAACCTCGCGAGTATGCTAGCTGCAACAAGTCAAAGCTCCGGCGGTCCACATTTTGTTTGTGTTGATCCAGTCGGGGCCCGGGAATGCCCGGGCAGCCGCGGCGGCCAGACTTGGCGCGGCGCCCTGGCACGCGGGCTGAGCCCCCCCTCCCCTTCCACGCCCCCCACTCTCCCCACTCCCCCCCCCCCTCCCGCCCCCACCCCTCATGCCTCCAGCACGCAGCACCTCTGGCCATCTGCGGCCAGGCGCCTCGGCGCTGCTCTTTCCAACGTTTACGTTTTTGTGCCGATTTCACGACTAGTGAAACATAAAATACTTAATGATATGTAAAAAAAAAAATGAAAATTATGTTCAATAAATTGAATCTATTTATTATACCAGCTTACCAGCAAATATTAGATTTTTAAATGCATATGGCAAAGTTCTATTTCGTTAATATTGTATTAGTACGATTTAAGTCTCCTTTGCCTCTGGCCTTAAAATTTTTCAAGGAGTTTTAATACACGACACAGTTTTATTGGACATGTGCTGCACTCGTAAATAAATTACGATGCCGTCCGATACACGTTCATCACACAAGTCAAATATGTACAGTGTACGCTTTCATGAATCGCATTTTAAATAACCATAAAAAAAATAACCACATTTCTATATTGAAATATTTTAGCATTTATGTTTTTAAAATTTTTAGATTCCCGTGGACATCATTAATTTCATACAATTTTGGAAATTGAAATTCGTCCCCATTTTTAAACAAATTCAATGCGAACAGATAAACATCTTAATAGTATCATTAAAATTGTACCTTTTATCTGCTTTCAATACAAAATAAAATCATGGAAATAAACTCACTCATATCATTTAATATGTGAATCATCTCTGCCCTGCTTATCAAAATGCTTTTGACATTTATTTCATCAAAGCACACTGCAAATAAAAGACTTCATCCATTCACGGCCTAAGATTTCATTATTTTGTATTCATATGATTTTTGAAAGCGAATCTATTAAGTCTGAAAAACTCCCGATGTGTGTAAACTCGTGTGTTGTATATTTTATTAATTAGCATTTAGCATAATCTGTGAACTCGCTGGCTGGCCTATTTGGCAGGGTCTCCGTAGACGAGCTTCTACGTCAAAGCTTTCCTTGTTGTCTCTCGCATATTGAATTCTTATACTTGGCAGCTTTTGACCGTTAAGAAAGCTTTGAATAAATGTGGAGCTTATGAATTAATTTACCTCTACTTGTTAAAACAACAAATAGTTCAAAATTATAGTTCTTAGGCAAAAAGATATCAGCCAAAAGCTATATGCACTTTTTCCGATCAAACACTAAGAGAAGAACCTAGGAAATTAGTTCAATTACCGTCAAAATTTTAAAGGAAAAAAATATTTAATCCGAATGTGATCTGTAGAAAGGTAGAGCAAGTAAATAACCGTCGACTTAAATACAATTACTTGGCGCCTATACCTGAGGTGAATCTTCTATATTTCCCTTTTGTACAATAGGTAGCTTTTGGGCTTTGCTTAACGCAGGATAATTGTCCCGACGCGAAAGCCAAAAGCCGCACTTCCTCGCAATCGTGAAAATCCGCGTTTCCGGGAAAAGCTCCTGAATTACTGAAACTCCAAAGAGCACTCGTCCTTCCGCTACCGCGCTAAGAGGCTTTGCAGCGGAGGTGTCGAGTTGTGCAAGCCGAGCGCTCGCAGATCCAAATCCGCCTCGTTCTCGCTTTTTATGTTGGTTTGCGTAAATTAATTCAGTTGAGCTTTAAAAGGTGCTAATGGTGTATCAAATATTAAAACTACTGCGAAAATATATTTTACAAATGTTAAAAGGTTAGATTTATTGTTATACATGACGAGTGGGCTACTAAGGAAGCTACCCTAGCTACAAAGTAGTGATATCTATATTAAAACAATTTGATTGTCCTTGGAAACATGGGTAAAGCACGTTTCACTTACAAGATTCGTCGAAGAAATTTGTATGTTTCAGCTAGTTTTATCGAAGAACAAAATAATCATATTAACAAGTAAATTCACATAAATGCACTATTTAATCTAATGTAACAACATCAACGCTGCTTATACAAAATATAGTTTTTAAAATTACGCCTCAGTGAATAAATTCGAATAGTAGCGCTGATAAGGTTATATTCCTAGTATCATTATCAGGGGTTCGTCCGTTGTGACACAAGGCTCGTTCGTTGGAAAGTACTGTGCAGCCATCTCTTGATAATGTCGGATGTGTATCGATGCGGGAACTCCCCTCCCCCGCCCCCGCCCCCGCCCTCGCCCCTGCCCCTGGCCCTGCCCCCGCCCCCGCCCCCACCCCCAGGCGGGTGCCAGTGCGACGCTGTAATGGATGTTTTGTATGGAAACTGGGTCCCGCAAGGACGCGGCGAGGCACGTCACTACCTGTAAGTTCACAGTTAATCGTTTGCCTATAACGATTGCTGAATTAATTGCGGAGATTTCAGCGAAATTACCAAGTTTCATGGTCACTTTTTGTGTTGCGATAAAATTACAGAGTATTATTTTCCTTTCGTAAAAGAAAAGAAACATTGTTTGGATATAATTTGAAATATTTTTTCGCCAATTTGCCGAGGTCGCCCTGCTCGTAGAGGAAGCCGTAGCCGACGGTGGAAGATGTAAGAAATTCTAAGCCAACTGTGCTGTAAAATAAAATATATTGTACGTGTACATTGAGTTAAGTAGTTACTCACTAATCTGGTCGGTGAGTTTGAGCTCTCGTGTTAGTTATGACCATCGTCTTCAGGGTAGTGATGTACGTGGCGTTTATGGAATAAGGCAAACGCTATCAAGAGAAATAATAACTTCAACTTTAATATACCGCGTTGCTCTTTCTCGTTTTGCAAGTATGGTACTAATTAAAAAACCGTAAGTTATATTATATATAATCCATCAATATTCTAATGCAGTACGATTCTCGATTCGATTCGTAGATGTTTTACACATACTCGTACAGTGTATTTATTTAATGAAGCTTGACCAAAAGTGATAATTCGATAAATGTTTCACCCTTAATACGGAGTGTGTCAAATCATCATTATGTTTGAAGTTTTTTAGTGCGGTTCTCACAGTTTTCCCGGTTATAGTGAATGACGCAACGCAGAGCGCCGCTGGCACATTACAGGTAAGGCCTCGCACTCAATCACGGGCCGGCGGCGCTCTGACAGCCTCTAGCGAATCGGTCATTGTTTATTTTTTTACAGCGACTGTCACAGTGACTTATATTAAGGGTGATTTGCATGATCAGAATAATTAGCAATGATACATCACCGCGGGAGTGATATGTATCGCATATAAATTAGCAGCTTAATTATTCAGGTAGGGTAAGTGCTTTATCCATACTTGCCGGGGATGTTTTGTGTGACCTAGATTTAACGTGAGCGTACGTAGTTTAGCTTGTTTATGTAAAGTTTATCGGTTGCACTGTTTTTCGCATTTAACCACGTACCGCGATTGCAGTTTAATGTGTGCATTGAAGGTTGCAGTTGATTTAAGTTTATAACCGTTTTCGTAAAGTCATCTCTCAATTCTACGTTCTTTGTACGATTGCCGCAAATCTCTAGTATTTGTGAGGCGAAGAGAAACTATCTTATCGTTAGGATGAAAATAATTGATTTGGTCTATTTATACTCAAGCCAAATATTGAAAACAGAATTGTGCGCGTGATGAACTAAAAACACAACAAATAAAAAATTAAAAAACTATTATTTTTGACAAAGAACTGCACTTTGTTGATACACTTACAATTTTTAAAATAATTTGAGAAATATAAACAAAAAATGGTTTTTATTCAGGCATAGAACTTAGCGTTTTTAAGTCATAACTTCGAGACAGACAGTTTTATAAGCAATGATTTTTGATTGAAATAAAAAGACATTTTACAAATTAGTAAAAGTGTACTTATATAAAAAGTTGAGAATTAATTACCTAAAAAGTTTAAGCTAATGCTTTAACATTGTAATGCTTCTGCGAGTTTAATTGGTTCGTGGAATTGAATCTAATGAAGCCATGCTTGATATTCTTAAATATTTTTTGTGTTTTTTTTAGAATTATTTTTTGAGACCAATGACTTTGAAAGTTCCAAAAGTTACACCGTAATTTCAATTCGTATTTATGTGCATTTTTTAAATCGGGTGTGATGTTTTAGAAGATAAACCGCCGGAGGGTACGCGGCGCGCCCAATTAGCCCGAAGATTAATTGGCATTGTGTGTAGTAGCATAGTGCTCGCTGCATCCGCACTGAACTTGTGCAAAACTTTCAATTGCAAATGTTAATGGCGCCTCTAATGCTGGTGTGTAATTCTAATTGCTTTTAGATTGGACGGATAATCATTGCGTGAGAAGCCAGCGTTAGGTCTCATGCATAATGAATCAAGATATTGTTTAGTTAAACTTTTTATTTAACCATACATGCGAAATTAATGTTTTTTAAATTAAATTCATTCTCATTAAACACTCGACTGGGGAATTGATTTATATGCGTGTAGTCGCCAATCCGTGTAGAGAATCAATTAAGATTTATAAAATTTTAATTATATTTGTAGTATGATGTATTTTGCGATAGGTTTATTTTACAACTGCAATTTTTTTTAAGCTTCTTGGTATTGTACATGCATGTCGCGGGGTGATTTAAAATTATCGATTAATACGTTCTATCTAATAAAGGGAGAAATGAGCTGCATTTATATTATTTCAAATGTCTGCCATGGTTTTGTTCTCAAATAATACCTCAGCAACTCGCCTTAAATGAATGCGTCATAGCGAAAGCTCGCCGCTTGTGAGAAATAGGACGCGGCTATTGGATCGAATTATGGGTGGACTTCAGGAATTGCCACTTGTACTTCGATACACCGAGTCGCTTAAAAAATGCTCATACATTATGCAACGCAGTTAAATAGTTTAGAAATTGAATTATAAACTCTCTTGCTAAAAGAAACTTTTGATGAATAAACAGGACAACTATAATCGATACTTCTTGTCAGATGAAAGTGTAGCGGAAAATGCCACGACTGGCAGCTTGACTAAAAGCAAAATATTTTTTTTTTATTCTCAACATGTGAGGATACAAAGAAAATATGAAGGCGTCTGCGAGTCAATAACATCGTATTTTTAGAATGCTCAGCATTGTAGACGCGTTTAGCAATACATCAGCGCAGAAGCTTGGCAAGGCGAGTCCTGCCGCGGCGAGCTCGCGGACCAGTTTTCAGATGTCTAGAATGTCTCCCGCGGAGTAAACTAGGTCGCTCCGCACCTGTCCGGCTTTTATAGTCGGCCATGTTGTGGCTCTGCAGGGTGGCCGCCGCGCCTGGCCGGGGGTCCATCACTATTTCACTCACTCGTTTCATATCTTTTCCCGTGGCTATATCTCCTTTCATTTAACATGCGATCCAAATGCCAGCTGCTGACCGTTTTCCTGGGTTTTTTTACTCAACTATTTTGATCATAAGAAATATATATATATATAAATAAATTAAATTATAGTTCTTTTATCAAACAATGTATTAAAATAGTAATACTTGCAAATATGATAAGGCACATTTTTTCACACATTTAAAATGATTCAAAGAAACTCTCAGAAAAATATCATCGTGACTTGTGTAGGATATTTTTTATCGATGATATTTTTCTGAAAGTTTCTTTAAATCACTTTCAATGTGTGAAAATATGTGCCCAATCATAAGGTTAGTAATATAAACCTACATAGACATATACAATAGTAATAATTGCTTGTTTACAATAAGCTATACATCATTAATACATTTCTCGGAAGTTTGTATTTAAATACAGTTTTGTGTGTTTGTGTGTTTGTGGGTACAGTGGTAAGGTTAAAAAAAAACTTATATTAATTATAAATAAACGAATAAAAAACATTGTATTGATTAAACAAAACAGTCGTCTCCAATGTCGAGTACACGAACAACGATTTTTGCTACGCCAGACATCCCGGGGAAATGAAGAGATATTCAACACAGCTTGTATGGATTATTAAATTAAATAGATAAATTACGCACACAGAACTTTTTTTACTGTAAAAAAGTCAGGAAGTATGTATGTATGGTGGCATTTTCCTTTGATCGCTGAGCGCCCGTTACCAGGGTGCTACGCCGGCTGAGGGGTAGTTTTCCGCGGGCTCGCCGGACGTCACGGCCTGGCGGGGGCTGGCGGGGGCTGGCGGGGGCTGGCGGGGGCTGGCGGGGGCTGGCGGGGGCTGGCGGGGCCTGGCGGGGGCTGGCGGGGGCTGGCGGCGGGTCACGGACCCCCGCGCTCCTCTGCACTCCTGATACTTATCATGTTACTCCGCTTCACCAAAAAAACCCGATTCTAGCCCAAAATTATTTTTATTTTTAAAAAACCAAAATTTTGAAACTGTCCTAAATAAATCGTTTTATTGACTATTTATTGGTACAATATTTTAATCAGATACAAAATATCTAAAATTGTTTGCGCCGATTTATTTTCGATGTGTTTTTTTTTAAACATTTTAATTAACCAAAATTACTAACTTTCTTTGGCCGTGACCAGAATATCTAATATTTTTGTATGAGAAGTACACGTAAAAATAGGTATAACTGACGTTCTAATGATATGCCAATGATTGATTATTTGACATGATAAAAATATACTCTTGGAATCGCAGAGAAACACAAATTTAATAGGAAAAAAATGCTTTAAAAAAACATTAGATTTTGTTTCAATAGATTTATTGTGTATTATTTTGAGCAATAAATGCTAATATCACCCTTTCGCGTAGAACTGAAATGGTGGTTTTAAACTACAGTATTCTGGGCTACACATGTCGACTAAATATAACTCTTGTATTTCATATTTTTACTGGAAATGAGCCTATTTTTAGATGAAGGCGCTATTGTGGGAGGCTCAGAGCTTATTAATATCACACAAATGTGTACAAATACATCGATTGGGACTAATGGCTGAAGAACTTAATACGCGTTATTTTCGTATAAACGATTACCCGTCAGAGAAACACTAAGTTTTGTAAATAAAAACAGAATATAACACCGCATTCTTATTATACTTTCTGATTTTTGTAAAATCTCGGCTTCTTAATTAAAATACTCGAAATCCTCACATGGGTTCAATTCTTTTTACTCATCGAAATTTCAAATAAATATAACCCGCATGAAAGATAATTGGTTGCGATTTAAGTTGTTCAATTCGTATTTATTAAAAACGAGCTGTAAATAATTAGTACGATTTAAAAGATAACGAGAAGCACAAGGTGCCTAAAATGCTTAATTATATAGAGCCAATATATGTATTTTTAGCTTAAAAGCATTGTAAGTTTTATTCAATTCACATTTTAATACTAAAAGCTTGATTCATAATTTATATTAGCAATCTTATCACAGGTTCCGAAAACAAAATGTATCATGTTATACATGCAAAAAGATCATTTTTGGACTGGATTTGTTATTTGCTTACTAATGCATACAAAACATAACACGAGTTCAAATATTTATAAGGCGGCGCAATTTAAGGGTCGACCCACAATCTGGCGGCGGGGGCGCAGAATAAAGATGAGGCCACGCCGTAAAGTCCAAATGGAGGCGTACGTGAGGGCCGCAGGAGTTCTTATCATACATTTATAGGCCTACCAGAAATCTTACATTCACACAAGTCAACGCGCCCACCCCAAAAGGGTTGAATTTGTTTATATTTTTTGCTGGGTATTTTTTTTAACAACGTACGAAATACACGGGTTTCTTCATATATTTTCGCGAGTTAACTAGCTGCGGTGTGTAGTCAGAAAAACCAATAAAAATTGTACACAAATTGAAAAATACATTTTTTATATGTTTATTTGTTCATTTATAAATTATGCAAAACATCGATTATGATTAGTGCTTTCTTGTGCGAGAAGCGCAAACGCTATTAATTTTACTGATTTTCTAGTAAATGTTTACGTTGTTAGTAGATATCGATACTGTATATTATCTTTTTAATTCATCGGTTTTTTAAGCCAGAAGTAAACAATGAAAGGGAAAACTGGAGACACCCAATCGAATTTGATTAAAGCTTGCTAATGACGTAGCAAGAAAACTGGAAATGTTTTTATTCGATTATTCTATTTTATATCGAAACATTATTTGATATCCAGTTCTTAAAAGATTAATTATCACCTGATTTTAATGAACACAAAAGGAGTGTTTACCGAGTTACTTATTTACTTCAATTTAAAAAAAAATCTGACTTTTGTTTGTGTTAGTTCGTTTTGCACTGGTTTTGCTGTCACAGTTCCGTATGACAGAACACCGTGTGGCCTCTGCCTAATTATCGATAATCGATATCCTTTATCTTTGATGCTATTGGCACAGAAAACCCCGCGATAGGGTGACCACGTGATCGAGCATCACGAGACATGCCAGCGCCGTTTTCTTATCGCTTGTTATCAGAGTGGAATTCGTGGTAAGGTACGGCACTTGAGTTCTTCGCGTGTGGTGTCATATCGAAATCACATTACATAAGAAAGCAATAAGGAATTAAAACGCACAGAGAACATTGACCTAGAATTATTAAATCCAGTTTTTTTACACGTTAGGCATTACATCTATTTCTGTTAGACAATGTTAAGTGTCACACCTTATTTTAATATTTTAGTAATGATTGATGAATTGTCAATTATTTGAAGAAATTCCGTGAGTTGCCCTTTTTGATCCATATAACATTTTATCTTTAGTGTGAAGACTTTATGAAACCAAAGTTTAAATACGACTCAGAAGTTTAATAAGCCACCTAAAAATTTGCAAGTCTTTGATTCCTCATTTTTTTGTTTACTAGAAGCAGTTAAATCACTCTAACGTAGCATTAGCCGCAAATGCCGCTAAACTAAACAAGATTAAAAAATCTACTGAATTTTGAGTCCTTAACTTGGTGTTTAAAAAAATAATCTCGCTTTAAAGTATAATCAATTTATACTTAAATCAGGTTTGCCAAAAAAAATACAGTAAATTGGCGTATAAAAAAGTATAAAGTAAATGTATACATACTATATATCGTGTGTCAAGCTGATATGAAGTGTGGATTATCTATTCTATAGCTAATCGCAAGCTTCAATGTCGTCTTGAATATCACGATTTTTATCAATTAAACGAATCTATCATTTATTGCACGAACAAACATAAGCTGTCATTGGCATTAAGTTGCCACCGTATAAATATTAGGCGAGTAATGACCAATATTCTTACTTTGTTAATAATTTACTCACAAAAGCCTGTAGAAATACTACTTTTTATTTACTTTTAGTACATTTTAGCAATAAGATAAAATAAAAGCACTTCTGAATTTTCCACGACCAAGATAAAACGATTTATATTTCTTTGTACAGAGAAAAGACATTGACTAAGAGAAATGGAATTATTATAAAATGGATACATGTACCTTTGATGGCGTTTGATGTTTATTTAATATTTCGCTCACAGTTCACGAAACCTACAATACAATATTTAAAAATCTCAGAAACGTGTCTCTTACTTAAATCTTAAAATACTTCCGTTGAAGCACTGGGCAGAGGGGTGGCAATAAATTGCTTTGAGCCAAGGATGTGTTCAAGGATCATGGCTGTGAGAGGACTGTCCACTTGCTGCACAGACTTGGTGAGGGTCATCAGCAACATCCCGCTGCGGGCACGTAACTGAATTGTTATAAAACGACGTTATTTGTAACGAACGAAAAAGCAATTCTGTCCAAAAATAAATTCGAATAGAGGACGATGATAAAGATGAAGCTACAAGAATACCACGAAATATTTGACGGATCACCAAAGTTGCTTAGACAGTTGTCGGAATTTTTAATATGGAGCGGAAGTCCTCGCAAAAGAGACGCGCCTTCAATTGTTTTTTTTCGCAGTATTTATATTATGCAGATAAAGATACGTTTTATCTTATCGTTGAAAAATAAATATCTTTTCAAATATCCAGCAGCGTTATTTGCAATATGCTCTCCAACATGTTATGATAATCTTCTGCTCAAATGTGAGTGGCTGAACGGTGAGCATGTGTTTGTCTGACAGATAAGCCAGAAAAAATACTTCTTTACAAATGAAAGAATTACATATTGTACATGCGATTTTTTTCTCATTTTTCATTCTTCTGTATTTACGGCATTATTCAAATATTCACCCGGGAATAATTGTAACAATTTTCAAAGTAAACACGAAAATAATGTAGGCGGATCGTGTACCCATCTTTTTTGTTGAATAATCTCATGCGCGCGGAATATTCCAGGCTATATGTTTCAACAAAATACATCTAATAATTAAAACAACCAGTTTCAAAAAATGTGTGGGATATTGTTAACTATATAAAAAAAAAATTCAAAACGTGAATTTTTCTTCTTCCGCAAATCCGGGAAATAGACCATAATATATTTTTTTTTAAAATGCCCAGTCTATTTTCTGCGACAGCAATTCACACGGCCATTGGCAACGTTTTTATTTTAAACTTGCTAAACTTGCGCTCTCGGTCAATCTATATTCGACTTGAATATATATTTTTAGTATTCGGGCCGGAGCGTCACCTCAGGCGGCTCGCCGGTGCAGTGACTGCTCCCGACTATCAGCCAGCCCCTTATCGCAGGGAGCAAACACCGCACACGCAAATATCAGGCCTTCCTCACCACTGCCAGACACGCGAGCTAGCGCTGACCGGCTGCCGCTTTTTTATTGAAACTATTTACATTCAATGTTAAGCAATATCTTCTTCTTGAGGTGCTTCTACTTAGAGGAGGTTGGCGAACATCTAACTTGAGAATGGTGTAGTGTAGTGGGTCCCGTGGTTCTTCTACACCGCACTTTTATATTCGAAGGAAAAGTCTGATCTGATACTCCTTCTGCAGTAACAATAGCAGAAGACCTTGGCAAAGTGCTTCTTGACCACATCCCTCCCAAATCATTTCGTGTCCACGCACAGGGTACAGAATGGCAGCTATGCACAAGCAACAGAACGAGGAGAGCGGGAAGGTCAGCTATATCAAGAACATACAAATACCACACAAACCTTCCAATCAATATACTTTTTTCATTTGCATCTCTATTTTTTATAGACAGTAGATGTGTTAATATTAAATGAAACATCAATTGAAAACGCGGTAGTCATGCGTAGTTTCTCTGGAAGAAAACAAACAGTGACGATACTCTGAGGTTGAAAACCGCTTTGCTGTCGTCTCCACACAAACATAGACTCGTAGAGGTGTGCTCATTTTATTGATGCCCTACAGATTTATTTACATTCGTTGAAAAATATTTTCGTGTTAATTTCTATAATATTTATTGTACGTACGTGTTACACCACAGTAAATGAAAATTTAAATTATAATATTATCGTTAATTAATATTGACGCAAATGTGCATATGCCTCGCAGTGTGTTTTTACCGGTTTGATACTAGCCGATTCTTTTTAATTTATTTCGTCTTGGGTCACTAGACAATCGATTACGAGATAGACGGACTGCATTATTCAAATTGATATAACGCCAGTGTTTGGAGAAGGACGCGGTGCAGGCGGCGGCCATGTCGGCTATCGCTACAGGTGGCAGCCATGTTTGCACAGTTGAATCGCGGAGATAAATGCACTTTTGGCAAACACGGCTAGCGCTGCGCTTGTAACTCTATGGGCTGCTTTTACCAGTGGTGAAACTGCAGAAGTTTAGGAATTACATGTGTGCAAATAACAAGCGCATTCCTTCATAAAAAATATAATTTTAAAATAAATTTTAAGGCAGACAACATTTCCAATTTTCCATGTTAGTCGTAGCGCACTTTTCGATAATTTGTGTAAATATTTAATATATAAGCATTTCTAACTAAAAAAAGGTTCTTCTGATTACAATATGCTTTAATAGTAACGGCTCAAACACTAACGATTAAAAAAAATGTATGATACCTGCATCACGAAGATTTTCTTGTGTCTTAATGTGTTAACCGTTTATTTTTTTATTCTCAAGTGCTTAAATTGTAATAGTTATTCAATTTTAATTCTTTAAAGGATGGTTATGTTTTTTTTTAAATTATTTCAGTTTAAAAACTTCATGGTTTTGATGAATTTATTGATGAAAAGTATTTATTAATATTTTTATTTATATTTCACGCAAGTTATTTTTGCGATTTATTGATACTAACTAGTAGTAATCGGTAAGAAAAATTCATGGAAATAAATAAAATGAAATTATTGTGGAAATTATATTTTTAAAAAAATATATATAATTTTAGGGTAACTTTATTTTGTTAAATAAAATTATTTTTTTTATTTTTAAATATTTTTATTAAAATAAATAAACTTTTATTTGAAACTTATTTCAAGAACCAAAATGATGTTTTACTTTATGCTCAGAGCACACTTACGAGTAATATTATATCGAAAATAATTAATTTAATTTTAATTTATATTCTGTCGTCTTACAAATATCTTTAATTTGATTTTATCTTATGAAACAAAGAATGTTCGGCTGAATAATAAATGAACAGGCATTCAAAATTAATTACAATTTTTTGCGTAATTTGAGACCCTTACCCCTTTGTCTTCGTTCTCATTCATTTAATTACACCAGGGGAGGTTTCATTACAAAAAACTGATTGCTCAATATCTTTGCTCTTTTGTGAAGTTCAAGGCTGTATTCATTTTATTAAATTATGTACTTATTATGACGTTGAAAATCTGAAATAAAGCAAAAATAAATTGAATTTACCATTTTTCAATAGTATCACGTAGGCAAGCATGGAAATAAAATACATTAAGCAATTTTTCTCATGTTTATAACGTGTATCCAAAATATAATATTTATTGCTAATTAAATCAACAGAAAAAAACTTTAAGTAGCAGGTACATAAAATTCCATATCGAAATTTACATTTATAAAAAGTTTTCTAATGACCACTTAAAGGTTTTCAAGAATTTAAATGGAAAAACTTTTTTTGAGGGTAGGCTTCTCAAAGAAAGGTGAGGTTATATTACGCCAATAATTTTATACTTAAACGTTGTGTTTAAAAAAAGGAGTTGTTATATTGAATTATTTATTGTTGAAGGTACGGAAAGTATATTTTAGTATGTTGATTTAGACATTATATGAAAGTGTTTTTTTTATTAATAATAATTACATTATCTTTGTTAATTGTTTGCTTGTAAAATTTGCTTTAGATTAAGCAGTTTGATGTATTCGCCGATTAGTTCAACCCTGGAGCGACCCCTTTCCACATGTGGAGCATAGAAATCCAGTTAGTGCGCCTGTCTACCCATTCCAGTCGCCTTGTTCATGGAAAATCATATTGATTAAGTTGTAGCATCTTAGAAACGAATAGGAAACTATACAGATAAATTAAACATTTAATGCCATTTTTTTTAAATAACACGTTTTATCGTGTCCTTAATCCTTTTTGACCGCTCTCTACTAATGCAAATTAAAAATCCTTCGATTACGAATGGTTACTTTCAGCTTTCACGCTGGAATCGGTGTACTTTTGTTATTCCATGTCGGGAGCATTGTATCGATTCAGCAACAGGTGCATGTACCATAATCCAGTTCCACGGCGAAAAAAACGACAAAACTTTCACAAATCCTGCGTTTTGAAAGGAGTGAGATGAAGATGTTTTTTTTTTATCAGATAGAATAGTGTGCCTGATTTTAGTTTCCTGTGGAATTTTTTACTTTAAAAATGTTCGGTTTTTTGTGGTAGCCAAAATTTTACTATTTATTATTAGTTGCCTATTAAATCTTATCTCGAAAATATGACATAAGGCGAGAGTTTAAAATTTTTTTTTTTAAGCAAACGAATAGAAGTGAATAAACTTCATAAAGGTGTCACAGTATATGGTAGATGGTATTTATATAATAAACAACTAAATAATTTAATAATATGCTGCTTTCATTTGTTTAAATATAAAGTTCTACCTTTCACAAGCATTAGTTGTGATCAAAATAAACAACAAAAGTATCGCATTCTCTCTTGCATCGTGAAAGCTTCATTATAAAGTTGCCTGCATTCGCCCACGCGGTGTTGTCAGCCTGGTGGAAAGGCACCTGCTCTGGAATACCGAGGCCAGGGGCGGGGGCGGCTGACTGCGTGGGTGCCCCCGCCGCCCACGCCGGAGCTACTGCTGCCCCTCCACCCTCCACCCCCTCCACCCTCCACCCCCTCCACCCTCCACCCCCTCCACCACCCCTCCATCCCCCGCTCCTGAAACCTGAAAGCTCCCGTGCATACCGAGAAATTCTGTGCTCCCATACGTTATCCTTAGACCTCGTTATACGTCGCTTTGAGGTTTAACGCGGGGATGATACAGGCAATCAGTTATATGTTAGCGCTTTACGAAGTCTAATCTAACATACACATGTAACATGCTCGCTATTAATCTAAAACTAATCTATTTCTCGTGTTATATTATGTAAAATGTCTAAATTTAGAATTTTTATCGTTTTATTGAATAAAAAAAACTGGATTTTCTATCTTCTACGATACGAACCATTCACGAGATTTTCAATGTAATTTATATTAATATTGTGAAAACGTTTTAATTTAATGCTAGGTTGATAGTGTTTCAATGGATGAGTATTGAACGAAGGCTATATCCAGTCACACATAAATCTACAGCGTTTCAATTCATTTCTACATTTCTGATTACTAGAATTATGTTATTTTATCTTAATCGAGTAATAACTTATTCATATTGTGTTAGTACTCTTTAATACCAACGACGCGAACGGTACTACACTCGAAGTTTGATCAAATATAACCTTTGAAATATATATTTGCGTGGCTGTCAGCAGTTGGCTAGTTTTTGTTTTCCGCCCCTGCAACGTTTTTACTGCCTGCCATTATAAAGTAAGCACTGTATTTCGAGCTTTTTAAATCCGCCTGTCGAATAAGCCAAGTTTGACAAACAGATTTTAAAAACAAAGAATTTATCAAATATCATTGTACAGATTTTAAGATACGACTGTACGTTGCAATTATTAAAATAACTCACCACAATTCCTATAACCCTAAACAATATGTCATGTTACATGTTTTATGTTTTGATAGTTTTGGTTTTCTTCAGTATAGACTCGACAACTTGAGCACAGTATTGCGGTGATCTTGAAATACAGATTCGTAAAATACCAAGAAGGTGATAATTTTTAAACAAATATTTGTATTTTCTATTTGTTGGGAGTCAACAATGCATTTTAATGCATTCATATAAGGTTGCTAGAAAGTCAAATAAGTAATCAAGGAAAAATATGAAAAATGGACTGTAATCATTTTAACTTTATCTTTATTTTGTTTTGCTAATTGGTTTCTTATATCCTCGCTATATACAACTTCTTGAACGAGCAAACTTTTTAACTAGATGTATCCAGCGTTAGATTTAAATATTCTTGTTTTATTTTTCGCCAGAGAAAGATTGCAAATAGAAATTGAAAAAGATTTGAAACGTTGCACTATACTTAATCAAAGAAATTTCTAAAAATGGTCTTAGATAACGATGAGTATATATTTTTAATATTTTGTTTGTTTAGTATGATTATTTTATTAATAAATATATTTTGATAAACGCAAACGAATAATGCGCAAAAGTAATATTGATTTAACATTTGTATAATATATTTTGTTGAAGCTTCCATTGACCACATCAAAATAAGATTCAGTGTTTCGTATTTCAACATCTCGTTTTTCAGTGTTATTAAGTTCAGGGAATTCTAAAAACACCACAAACAAGGATGTTGTGGGCGTCTGTCCTGAAACACGGCTTATTTAATTTTACCGACAGACTTTTCCGAGGACGAAATACTCCCATGAGTGCGTCAGTGAGTTACATTAGTACAGGTGTAATTTCATAATTATTAGGTATGGAGTAATTAAAACCTTTACCTATAGAACTATAAATAACTATTCACGACACAAAAGCTTCTATTACCAAGTTAATAATTAATGTGTTTTTATTATACCGATCATTCAAGTGAAGGTTTTTATACTTTAAAATTTTTGATGGTTGTTACCTAACCATTAAAGATTGATTTTATTAATTATTTTCACCGTGTTGATTGATTTATCAACGGTTTTATAATATGAGGATACTAGTAGAGCAAAACATCTAAAAAAAATACCGTTCATAAGTTTTTTGTTGCATTAATCTATTTTAAAATTTTCATGATAATTTTTACAATGTGTTCAAATATTATTTATATTTTTTTTACAAGAAAAATTCAAATATTATTTGACATGTTTTGAAACATTTCGCTTCCGTTTGATTTTGAAATATGGTACGCTGTAAAATACCGTGTTCAGTAAGCTACCTGTGCGCCTGCGAGGTTTTATATTTAAACAGAAATATCGTAATGTATTTAGTCCATTGAGTGGGAGATCTCCTCTGGTATTTCATTTCCATGCGGTGGAAACATGTTCAGCGAACTCAAAAATATTAAGCCGATTTCAGCAAACACGGGTACTTTTTCCACCCAGGCTGGTACTCGGCGGGTGGAGGGGTAGACGTTTTTATTTCGTTGGCACATTCTAATATTCTTATTTTTCGCAGTGTATTAAACATTACAGCCAATTGTTAAAAATATATTAAAATAATCAAGCACACCCTATTTTCAGGGTAGAGATATTAATGCCGAAGTAAAAAAACCTAAATACTTAGAGGGCGGACTGTTTTGTCTTATAAAATGAGAAATAAATAAAAGGATATTACATACAAGGTTGAATCTCAGTTCAATTTCTAATTTGATCGTATCGATGCGAGTGATGATTGAGGAACAATGTTTGATACGAGTATTTGAGGAACTCTGATGTTGCGAATAAATTTTTATCTGATCATGTTTATTCCGATATGAAAAGACGAAAAATTCCTCGGTTTTTTTTTAAATCAGAATACTTCGATTGCGATTCACATATATTTATCTAGCAAATCGTAGGTACATTGATTCCGTACTAGTATAAAACGATTTAATCTCTCGTATAGGTGCAGTAACACTGTTGCTAGGCAACACCACCGGCCCGCGATAGCCGAGTGAAAAACATCCGTGCGAGTAGATCACCTTAAAAAATATTACATTATAAAAAGGCTTAGACGTATTTTGAGGTTTCTCAGTACTCGGATTTGTTGTTGTCATTTCATGACATGAAGAAGCTTTAAACTTTTTAATTTACCCGCACTTTCAACATCCACATCGACACAAGTATAACATTTTCTTGAAGCGTTATTTTATTATTTATTGATATTTTTGCTTGATACTTCGGAAACATGGCTCATTAAAAGTTACACTTTGTGACTTTTTAAGTTCTTTTGCATACAGTAATATGCTCGTAGTTTCATGTAGTGAATAATTGTAATGTGTGATAATGTGAGCTTTGTAAGGAAGGGGTTATATAATAATGCTATTGGGCAGCAGCTTTTCTTTCGAGTATAAAACTGCGGTGAAGAAAGACCCCGGGGACCCACTACAGTATTTTCCCTAAGAAAACCATGAAAAGTGAGATGGTCGCCAACCTTCTCTGAGGAGAGGCACCCGAAGAAGAAGAAAACACTGACCGAATCGATAGGGGATGTGTGGCCGCGTTTCCATTAGGACAAGGAATAATATTTATCATGGCAATCGGTTCGTTTGGCTGGAGCTTCGGGAAGGTCGCGGCCGCTCTAACTGCCGCGCGGCACGGCAGGGCTTGCGTCACGCGCGCTCTGTGCCCGACGCTCTATTATTCACGTAGCTAATTATCATTACTTATTCAATATTAATTATCTGCTTATAACTCACCCCCAATAGTAGATGATGCGGCTTAACATTTACGCCTCAATCGCTACTAGTAACATCAGAAATTTATTCGTTGTTTTGAATGAGTCGTTTTGCTCCATGCTTGTTGATTTCAATTTTCAAATGCAGCGCATCGATATTTTTTATACTATAGCTTACGCCATGTGCATATCACATAATACTATTTTTTTTAAATAAAAAAATACTTAACAACATTTCTTTGAGCTAATTCGTTCGTCGCTGAAATCTGTCGTTATGCAAAATAAAGCACCCGTAGAAGCATACTGTATAAGGATGTATTAAATATATAATTTTTTTTAATTTGGCAGATTTTACGGAAACCTAGCATGCGTGATATGGATTCATAGGTAGCTATAAATCAAACACTATCAAAAGATAGGCAATTTGTCCGTTTTGTGATATATATTTCATAGCAGCCGGAAAAATGCCGTATTTACATATTATATTTGGCTCGCGAGCCACCGATTATAAAATGATAATATGCACACTAACATCCTCTATTTATGAGGCTCGGTGCCGAGCTTTGTTGGCACGCCACGGGCTTGATTACTAGATAAACTTCGTATTATTGACATAATATCAAAACAATAACATCTCGAAATATATTTTTGTTGTTTATGCCTACAAGAAAAGCTTTATTTTTTGTGAGATTAACAACAGACGTGACCTATTTTATGGGCTGGTGTTTTAGACGTTTTCAAAGTTTTATTTAGTTTCGACTTTCGTATCTTATCGTTTTATATTTCATTCGGTGGTTTTTGCGAAATAATAAAACCTAACGTGGCTTCTAAATAATAAGGATTTAATTTTTTTTTAAATTATATTAGTATCAACAAAAGCAGAGGACGATGATTGCGCATTATCGTTGAAATTTGGAAATATGGAATATTATCATTGAGAAGCTTCATCTCCAGTCCGACAAAATGTCGGGGGGTTTGAATGTTCAAAACATCCAATTGCTTGTGTCGTTTTTAATTCATGAGTTGGTGTACTATTTTACGGCAAAGCATATATTCTTTTAGGTTAGAAACATTTGATGTGATATTTATTTGAACATTTGTGTTTAGCTGTATTCAGTCGTACCTATTTCTAGCAAAGAAGTATGAGTAAAAATTTTACGAAAACTTACATATTGTTTTCAGGAAGTTTATTTTTGTTTTATCTTGTACTTTCTTGTAGCGTTCTATTACAATATTACTTGAGCATCAGTTTGTTTTGGTGTCAAGTCAGTTGAACCAAGCGGCACGTCCAATCTGCTCCGATAGGCATCGGTCCCCGGCGATGGCGGCACTGGCGAGCGCGAGCGCGACATATCGCGCATGTCGATTGCGTTCGACACCTTCCGGTTGTAAATTCTGTCAGTTAGCCGCCCTGCTTCCGCCGCGAACATTGTCTCGCCATTTGCAAACCAGCGCGCAGCTGCAGCGGCACGTGCGGGGAATAATGCCCCGCCCGCCGCCATCTTGGACGCATAATTGTTTTCAGATTCGATCTGCATACTTTCGGTGCGTCGGCAGTGACCAACGGCCATCTCCGCCCGCCTGGCTCGGGATAAAATCTATTCTGATGTAACTACCATTCAATGGTATAAATAATTGTACACCGTTATCGCTTTCAATATTTTGATATTATTGTTAATTTTCCGCTGAGGGTTGATCACCCCAAAACAATGCAGAATGGTTTGTGTCTCGCGTTCCTTTACAATCTTCCCAATCGTAATTTTGATTGCACCAAGGAAATGTGTGACAATTTCATCACCCGTCAATGTTTATTATTATTATTTGGATGACACGCCTGGTAACTGCGGGGCACGGTTGTAACTGCGCTCGATGCAAAGCGATCGACAAAAAAATCACGGCTATCGCAATAATGGTAAAACATCATGTGTTTCCTTGTATTTTTATTAGTTAGATCTCTACTATGACGTTTTTCGTTATGATACATTATTTTCATACAATTTACTGCTGCAAAGCATCAAAATTGCTCATATAGCGTCTAAAGTTTCAATTATAGATATTTCTTAAGTTAGAAAAGCCTAACAAATGGCGTGCGCATTGTCTCATTCTCTTGTACTGTGCCCGCGGATCTAAAAGCGTGTAATTATATATTCTCGTCCTTATTTCGCGGATACACGCCGCGACTTTTCACATCGCTCCAAAGTCAAAAGCTCCACAAAAATGACGCTTATTACTTCGAAGAGTACCGTAACATTGAGAATTATGTCATTGAGGGTACAATGTCCCGACTTGGCTCTTATTTTTCGCTGGAAAGTGATAACAATATCGCTTGTCCCCTTTCAACGCGCGAAAAGCAATCAAAACTCGTCGGAATAAAAACGTGCCGACTCACCTGAAGTACAACGTAACTCGAGGAAAACAAACCCCGGGATCTTGACTGGTCTTGACTGAAGCCGTCACGTGACCGCCTCGGGCCGCGATCAAGTTTGTGAGGTTTCCAGCACGTGGTCGCCGTGTTTTTATTATTCCGTAGCATTTTGCACCGCTGACCCAATTCCGGCGGGGCTTTTGTTCGCGACTTGCTGCACGCCACTGGGGGGATTCGCGTGGCTTTTCGCACTGATTTGAATATTCAAATTTAAACGGCCTTTTTTTAATGCGCGCCCTCGCATGTTGTCAGACTGGACACGGAAAGAAATGCGGATGTCGCACAGAAGTTTCAGATCGAGAAGTATATAATATAATATTTAGTGTGGGGTTTGATTGGTATACTGCAGCGAGAAACGTGGCTGGTTTAAAAATATCAAAGTATTTTTCTAAACTCAAAGACGTCATTTTTATTGATAAAAATGACGAGCTCGAGAAAACGACGTAGATTTTGGTTGACGTTGCGGGGCGGACGGGGCGGATGGGGCGGCAGGGCAGGGCAGGGCAGGGGAGGGCAGGGGAGGGCAGGGGAGGGCAGGGCAGGGCAGTGCAGGGCAGGGGAGGGCAGGGGTGGGCAGGGGAGGGCAGGGGAGGGCAGGGCAGGGCGGCGGCCGATAGCGCGGGGCACCCATGACCGGGTCAGTTCACGTGGCCAGGCGGGTAGCGCGGGACTACAAAGGCCCATTGTTTCTGGGTTGCCAGGTAATTTATTTCCCCCGTCATATCCCCGGCTCCATCGCGCGGGCAACACTCATCACTCTTATCTTGCCGTGAATTTTACATCGATATATCATGGTCGGCCATCTTCTAAAGCGCCGGATGATTTATGAAGTAATATATAATTCATTGTCGTGTCTCTTGAATTCCGCGCGATCGATAGCTCTCGGCTTGGCTACTGTTGGGAACTGAAAATTCTTTTTTTTTTTGATACGCCATAAACAAACAGCATCATCGATAAGCCATAGACAAGTTTTTTTCAATAATGCAAGGTATAGGCAATTAATAATAATTAGTTATTATAAATGAGTGTATTATACGATTAAATTATATTGATGTGTATTTTTTTAATACGTACAAAAACTGCTTCTGACCAATTTGAATGTCTTTCAACCATACAAAATGACTTAATAAAATATCATTGTATGTTATATATTTTTTTTATTGAAGAAATGTCACGTTATTTGGTAAAACCCAAACTATGACAACAATAATAAATATTTTATTGAATTTAATTAACCACACTTCTTGATGAATGCTGTAATTTGAATTCAACTTGAAAGAAATTATTCACCTTACTGACGTCTCTACTAATTGTTACGAAAACTCTGCAGGTGGGAAAAAAATCACGCCTTAGTTATTAAAAAAAACCAATTTACCAAAAACCAAAAAAATACTGATTTAATTAATTTTATTTTTATGGAATTTTTCAATGATATTTTTATTAAATGATGATGTAAAATCACCTACCCTAAGTCACCGTGCACAAGTAAATAAATATTAAATAAAGTTTACAAAAAAATCAACCCTTCTCTTTAATAAATATTAAAAACTTTTACAGCGAGCCCGGATTTTTTTAATACACTTAAGCAAAATGCCTTCTGTGGATAATAATACCAGGTGCGGCGTCCGCCATCGACCAGTCCACAAAAACTGATTACAGTTTCACCGGGGCGCAAATATTTAATGCGGCGTAAAAACTGAAGATCGGCTCGGGAGTCGCTCGTATCTCCGATCTCCAATCGGGTAATCGGAACTGCTCGGGCGCCGGCTGCTTGAATTCTTTATGGATCCCCGGCTGATGATCGATGGCGCGGCCGATCGACGAAACTTCACTACACATATACCGTTTCACCGAAGCACGTGTATTCTAATAATGCAATTGAGCTATTTTTCTAATAGAAGGAATTTTTCATACATAAGTTTACATTTTTTACACAATCATTTTTTTTATGCTCTTGCATTCTGTTGCTTATGCATGGCTGCCATTCTGCACCCTGAGCGTGTGTAAAGGATCGGAGTAGCCTGGTGCAGAAAAAGTATCAGATCTATACGCCAGAGCTTTGTAGGAAAATGATTATATAACAGCAGCAAAACGCAGACTTTTCTTTAAAATATAAAATTACGGTGTAGAAAGACCCGGAGACCCACTACACTATTTTCCCCTTAGAAAACCACGAACACTGTCTCAGCATGAGTATATGCTCAGTGAAATGGTCGCCACTTGATGATGATTGATCTTTAAAGTGATTAGATATTTAGTTGAGTTAATAATAGCAAGTTTTGGACGCGTATTTATTTGAATTTTGCAGTCTGTCGCGTCGGTAGTCCTGGGAAGATACCTGCACGAGGTGTCGCAGGCTGCGGGCAGTGCTGGCAAGTGCTGGCCTGCACCCGCCGCAGTGCAAACTGCATCACTCGGAGATGCCGCTCCACTTTGTTAAAATGGAAATTTATAATGGCTGTAAACTTGAAATATATTATTTTTACTTGCGCAAATACATCTAGTTTAAAATATGCCAATACACGAACTGATAAATTTCTGTTAGTAAGAAAATATAAGCGAATATTTAATTATAATCTTGTTTATGAAGTGACATAACCAAAGTACGTATATTTTTACATCCACGCCAAAATTCTGATAATCAAGCTGTCAAGTGTGTCTCACGGATTGCATAAAACACTGTTTATTTGTTTGACAAAATGCGAATTTTATCAATGTATTGCATAGAACAGTGTTGACTGTATTTCAGTTTGCGTTAAACACGAAATGCGTTTTATTTCATGGATGTGATGTATTTGACAGCTAGTCAATCATTTATCGCTTTAATCGCTCTTTCAAAATTTAGCCGTTAATATTATGATATCACACTATATTGTCGCCAAAGTTGCTAACAGATACTTGCAACACGTGACAGAGACCGTACAAATTTGTTGTATCCGAAGTGTGTGACAATATAGAACGCAAAAGACAATACCCAGACATGTTTCTGTACATGCAAGATATGTGTTAGGTTTAGATTGATACTATTCTACTGCTATCTGTTACTGTATTAAATATATCTATATATATGGGTAGTTAAGTGCTCATATTTAATATTTTTAATGTTAGTAACATTCGAAGACATCCCTTAGACTGGGATTTCTGGGACACTGTGTAAAAGTGACTCGTAAGGTGTAGCATGCATTAGAGTGCAAGCTGGGGTGGTGGGTGGTGGGGGGCGGCAGGTGGAGCCTTGGGTGCTTATTGAGCAGTGATTTTGTATTCAGAGAGCTCCCAGCGCGGCCTGTGGTAATGAGACCTCGGGGCCGGTCACGTGGCCGCTGCGCCTGACACCCTCGCCCCTGACACCCTCGCCCCTGACACCCTCGCCCCCGCCTCCACCCCCGCCAGCTGCACCATCACACCCCGCAAGGGTTGTGCGCTCGGGCGTGTCCCTCCCCCACCCCCACCCAGTGCTGTCCACTCGTGGGACTGAATAGAAGATCTGCACACTTGTTATTGAAATGGGTCAGTGCGAATGTACGCTCGTGTATTAATATTAAATATATACTTGTGTTCTTAGTATTATTCTGACAAAATAATATTTAATGCTTACGTAGATCTGTTCACGCGAGGGATACGTTCCGGATAAATTCGCGTATATCGAGGTTTACGATTAAACATACGTACATAGTCAAAACTTAATACAAAAAAAATACGAATCATTTGAATCAATCGCTTTAATTCTAAGAACACTTTATGCAGTATTACATGTTATTTTTTTACTGAAAAATACATCTATTGTCTTTTGGGTAGCGTTTCTTTTACGTTCTTGTAAAATACGTTCATGATGATGACTACATTATGTTCATACACATTCTTAAAATAAGAAATTCGCATAATGCGAGGCATTTTAACGCGAAATTTGAAATTCGCGTTATAGTGATACCGCGCATAACGGGGTCGCTTAAAGCGGGGTATTACTGTACATTTCAAAGCTTGAAGGCGTTGAATTAATTAAACAATAGCCGCCGTTAATTAACTTATTTTCTTGGGTGTTGAGCCATGTCATGTTTTGATTAATGTTCCGACGTCTCGGATTCTGCACAGTAGATACATTCAAGGAATGAAATGAATGTGACATTGTGTGAGTTGGTACATTAATCAAAACTCGATTCGATCCAACACTAAGATGCCCGTGTAACGTGTAAATCGTCATTTTGAGACTTCGATTATCCACTCATTAGTGTAATTTAAGTGTAATTTTAAAATCTAAAGGGACAGTCAAATCGATGAAACGGCGGGATTTAGCTGAACGGTTAGCTCTCGCGTGAGCAGCAATTGATGCAGCAATGCAGCTGTTGGCGCGAGGTTCACTTCCCGGCCTGGTCCCTGTTGGGTCGGCTCGCATGCAAATGGAGGCCGCACAATGGCGGCTCGGCGGGCCATCAGATGAGCCCGGCGCCCCGCACTATCGGGGATCTCTCCGCCGACCTGATATTGACTTTTGGTGGCCTTCGGTGGAGCTAGGAGACCATTTTTCACGACTTCTCCGCCGAATGATTGTGGAGAATAGATATTGTGTTAGTTATTGCGTACAATGTAACCTTTATGCTTCTAGAATACGAACAAATGTTTTTCAACGCTTAGATTGTATTCTGCTATAAATAGGTCAAAAGCTAGCAAAATCATTTAAAGTTCATATAAGTACCTACCATACTTTGTCATATAAGTTTACTCTTTTATTGTGGAAAGAATTTTACCATACCTTTTATCATAAGGACTTAATCGTGTTTTAATAAATATAAACGGAGAATTCGGTCATATATATTACAGTAAATCTAATTAATATAGTTATAATTTGAATACTTATTTTTCCAACTGTCTTGGGAAGAATTCAATTTTGCGACGCGCTCTCGCAAAGGTTTGCTCAAATTTGTTTCAAACAATATCAGCGGTTATTCTCTGGGAGTGAATTAATCTGGCAACATCGTGCAGCTTAGAGCTTTCGGTTTATATTTCGATAGTTATCTAGACTGTTCTGGAAAGTTTTCTAATATTTTCGGTCTCATTCATGCGTCTTTCCTAACCTTGTTGTATATATAATCAATCGTAATTTTTACTTTCGCATTAACATTTTTTATTAAACGTTAGTTTGGAAAATTCCAACACGACATGCAGTGAAAACAAAAGTTATTTCAAACAAGATATCGTTAACTTTCATTTTTTTTATATACATCATTAAAAATTACAACCTGCGTTACATTTAAATGTATAGAATTATTTTCAATGTTATTTCATGTTTACAATTTTTAATTTATTAATGGCTAAAATCATAATGCAAATTTACCGTTTTGGACAGCCGTAGACCTATTTTTTTTATTAACTCCCTTATATAATTGCTGAAGTATGCTTTTATATGCGCGTAATATGATGTACACATTGATTTTGTGCATTTTGGTACTTCAAGATTTAAAAAAAAAAAATTACCTTTGCAAGGTCCTTTGTGGATATAATATTTACGTCAACAAAAAAACCGTAGTAAAAACAGTTGAGTTGTAGTTACGTCGATTTCTCTTTGTAGGCCAATGCAGGTATACATCACGATATACAAAGAAAACAATGCTATCAGGCATGCAGTATCATGTGAATATTAAGAGCTTGGTCATTTGTATTAATAGTTATGTTCTGTTTTGTTTCAGTGGGGTGTTAGCAGAAGCGGCCCCCCTCCCCGCGCCCCGCGGCCTCCGCCCCGCTGCACCCCATAGCTCTCCAAGATTGCGGCCATGGGTCGGAAGAAAATACAAATCTCCCGGATCACGGATGAACGGAACCGGCAGGTCAGTCAGTCACCAGCTGATAGCCTAGCATAGTCAAAATCAAATCAAACAAAACAATGAAGTTTCATTTTTACGTTATTCTGTACAACGCAGAGGTATATTATCTCTGAGGTACATTAACCCTCTGCCATCATTTCCTTTCAAATTTGAAATTGTCACGGTATTTTAATGACGTCTATAAATGCCACAAAAATCTTTAAACAAAAGTCAATAAGTTTTGCATACTAATTTCATATTATAAAATATTCACTATTTGGAGTTGTATTACTCACTGTGGTTTAACTTTTTATCGAAGACACGGGACTTATGGGTTTGTTAATTTTTGTTCCGCCCAGGTGACGTTCAACAAGCGCAAGTTTGGTGTGATGAAGAAGGCATACGAACTGAGCGTCCTGTGCGACTGCGAAATCGCTCTCATCATATTCAGCTCCAACAACAAACTATACCAGTATGCCAGCACAGATATGGACAAGGTGAGAACTTCCAAAAAATGCCCACACTGAGCCATTTGATATATTTTCAAAAAATGTTAATTTTTTTATAAGTAAACAAATTAGACATTATTCTACTAAGTAAGTAACAGCCATGAAATCAGAAATGAAATCTCAAACCAAAGGTAAGGTTAGCAAATAGTTTAAAAAATGTCAATATTATAAATGAACTAATACTTGGAGCTTGGCTTTAATCTAGTTGATTTGATGGAAAAAAATAAAACATAATCATATCTTATCCTTTAAATAATTCAACTTTGGTCTACTGTTACTTTCATGATATATAAAAATAATCACCAATGATTTCTACACTTGCAGATATACAACAATTATTTAAAGTCCACCAAAGTGCATAAAAAAAATTATTTCAAATATATGTATACTATCTTTAAAATATATCCTCAAACCATAACTAATAGATTCTAGAACTCTAGAAGTGTTTTAAGGTTACTAAGATGGATGTTGTATTGTTACAGGTACTGCTAAAGTACACCGAGTACAATGAGCCTCACGAGTCCTTGACGAATCGCAACATAATCGAGGTACACAACGTACGGCGCCATCTGTGTGCGTTGTAATGCATCGCCATGCAATCTTGATCCTAAATAACACTAACGCGCTAGGACAACCACAGCTCCGGCCAGAACTGCCAACGATACTGACCTGGCCACCTTCACAATCAGTCTTACGGCTTTGATAGCCAGGCAGCTTAAAGCTATCAATCACCTCACCTGCGAGATCCCTGAAGAATTCTCAGTGATTGACAACTTTATCTGCCGATCTATTCGAGCCGTTGCAAAAGCTAACGTTTCTTTTACAGAGATCGCGTTCAGCTATGCTAAGGTTGACGGTGGCTAGATAACAATATCTGCAAAAATTAAAACTACGTGCTGCTTTAGTTTTTTTCTAATGAAAAATTTGTTAACAGAAATAGTCATGTGTTCTTTTGTTTTAATTTCCTGAACTAACCATACTTGATATTGTATTTGGTATTGTTCGTGAGCATGGCTTGATTGTTTACTTTATATTCTGGATATTAAGTTCTTTTATAAAAGGATTTTTGAGTTACCGAGTGTGTTTAATGAAGTGTTATTTGTCAAATTTGCATCTATGCCTCTTACATATAAACCACACATATGTGCGCTAAAAAGTTTTGATATTTTTATTAACTTTAAGCTATTTTTAAGATTGTTCACTAAATGGCATAACATTTACAAAATAATGTTTTTTTTAACAGTTCAATTTGAATTTCAGGTTCAATTCATGATAATGCGATTTTAGATGTGTGATTAAATTTTTTAGAGTTGGTTTGGCTTTTCAGAAATTTTTTTTTGTGTTTTAGTCTAATGCCAACTTTCACAGTAGTTATTGTAAATGCTATGAACATTTATGAATTGACATTAATAATTCTTTTCTTTGAGAGTTAATATGCTTATAATATAAAATTCATTAATATTTCATTGAGTTTTAAAACTTTGATTACATCATTCAATCAAACAATAATTGTGTAATTAATATTATATGGAGCCCGCATTGTTATGTTAAAAATTTTGCTTTTGTCTTATTGAAATTAAATTTTTACTTAAAAGACTCTCAATGATGAGGTTTACGAAATGTCAAAACCAGAGCCGTCCTTCGGCAGTCATGCTGCCAAGCCCCCTGAGCTTTTTCCACTGACACTCCAGGCACTCACAAAGAAGGAGCACAAGAACGGCGTGATGTCTCCCGACAGCCCGGAGCAGGAAGCGGAGTACAGTCTCACGCCTCGCACTGAGGCCAAGTACTCCAAAATCGACGAGGAGTTCCAGATGATGATGCAGCGCAGCCAGAACGGAGCACGTGCCGGTCCGCCCGGCTCCTACTCACTTCCAGTGAGTGTGCCCGTCGGCTATAGCGACCCCGGTCTACTGCAGGCTTCCCCGCAGATGCACACATCCATCAGTCCACGACCTTCCTCATCGGAAACTGACTCAGGTATGGACTAAAATCTATCCAATAATAATATAACTTGATCATATTTGTGGTCCAAAATCCAATATGGTATAAAATCTATGTTTTTTTATGAAATTATGAATTTTCAAAATCTTTTAAACTTTTGATTTTCAAAATTAAAATGAATTTTATTTATTGTTATTTATTGTTTATTTTTGTCCATGTTAGTAAGACTAAAATGCTGTTGTTCCATTAGTATTGTAAATCCGATGTATCTAATAGGTGATATATTTGGTTACGATTGTTAACTTTGGTTCGTTAATATTATATGAACTTACCATTATCAATAAAGCTGTTTTCACTTTGACACCTTCTTTGTGTACTTTTTTAATGCATACCACTGTACATAATATTATATAATATATGGTTAAGATAATATACGGCTTTAAAGTGGCAAGTGTAAACACCGGGGAAAACTCTACACGCTCATTGTTATGAACGGCAAACACTACGCAAAATGAAATGATACATTAGAATTTTTAAAATATTTCTTCACCTTTCAAGAATGCAGTTCATCTTAATAAAACATTGTTTCTTATTCAAGTAAAAAAATACAGCTACAAATCATTTACAGTATATTTTAACCTCATAATATCAAATTAAATTTGTAATTTAAATTAAATGAGAAAAATATTAAATATGATTACAAGCAGCATAAAATAGGCTGCTATCAATTCCAGTAAAAAAAACAGGCAAACTGCACAATGCAGTGCTGCTTCTCGCTCAACAAGTCAATCAGCTCACCCACTCGGGAGATAGTGCTAGCTTTATCAGCATATAAAAGAATAATGTAAAAAAATGACAATATAGAGTAAAAAAGAATTGTGGTTTTTGGTTGGCTTGCTCGGGTGGCTATCATGCTCTTCACTTATCATCGCAGTGGCCGCAGTGAGACTTGTGACCTGTGGCGTATCAGCTTGACATGCAATAAGATAAAATATTGTCACTCTTATAAAACACAAGTGCCGTAATCTTTACGATGTAGGATTAAACTCTTAAGAATGGAATTTTTTTCCTATGAATTATGTCTCTCGACATGCATCTGCTTTTTTCTATTGACAACAATAAAAAAGTGTAACTTGTATCAAAATTGCATAATAGATTTTGTTGGTATATTGGATTCTTTTTTTCAATGGTTTGAACTTTTATCAGTTTCCGAAAGCAAATTTGAAATTTTTTTAATACTCGCAATGTATTACTATATAATATGATTTTTAATTGTTACAGTATATCCAAGTGGAGGCATGCTGGAAATGTCCAATGGCTACCCAGGCTCGGCCTCCCCACTGGGGGCGGGCGCCACTCCCTCTCCCTCGCCGGGTCCTGCACCCTCGCCGCACCCCTCGCATCCCTCTCATCCTTCGCACCCATCTTTGGCACGCCACCACAAGCCGCACCACTCCCCACCCGCTCCACCGCGTCACAACAACCTGCGCGTACTCATTCCTCAAGCCATGCCACCTCCGCCTGATGACCTCTTGTACTCTGAGGTGATATATGCTTTTACATATATGAAAATTATGTTTGTTACTTAAGGTTTAAAAGACAATAAAATTGTAGAAATATCTTCTATATTCTAGTTGCTTTATTAGTTTTAAAATATTTAATGTACTCAAGTAGACATCTCAAATCCTCTTGGGCAATAATACTTAAAAAATATCCTTTCTGTTTATCTTAAACATTGCAATAGTTTCTTTTTTGATCGTACCAATTCTGAACAGTTGGAAATATTTGTTCTTATGTGACATACTTTTTACTTTTACACTTTTCAATAATAAAAATATAGTAAATGTTTATTATTTAAATATTGCAAATCAAATAATAAAATATATTGTTGGTAATGTTTCAGACTCCATCAACGGGACATGCCGGACTGGGAAGCTTTGTACCGCAAGACTTTAGCATGGCAAACGACATGGGCTTTGGACTGACCTGGGGATCACACCAGCTGCAAGCAACCTTACAACACAGCGGGTAATTACACTTTTCCTACTTCAAAAATTTAAATATTACTAGTAAAGCTGCGGCTGTAAGGTGTGCGCTCGTCATACATCACAAGCATTGTTCAGAGATCAATTCAACCAGAGGCAAATCTGGATAGTCACATGTACGATGTGTCATATTAACTAATATTGTTATACGCTTAGCATAGAAGAAAAGTAATTCAAAATTGTAATAGTGGAATTGTTAAGTTTTAAACTGTAATAATCTTGCTTACAGGTATGTCGAATAATTATTTTTAAAGACATTCATATAATAAGATTTAGTACAGATGTTTTGGTGACAAATATATGCGCTCTCAATTCATTTCTATTCAATGCACAATGCAAGTGTTTTTTTTTTCTGCTGTAAACAATCATCAGTACTCAGGTTTTGTTATCTATCTATCGATGATGTAATATATTTTCTGTTAGTGCGCTCATGATTAAGTGTCCATTCTGCCGGGGAGCGTTTGGGCTGCGCTGTCACTGCCAGCTGTATTTGCTTTTTTGTGAAATATGGACATTGTGTTGGTCCAAGATGTTAGTGACTCTCTTTGTACGGCGAGAGCTTGGACTTGGCACCAAATAAAAAACAATTAATGCCCAGAATGAGCATAAAACACTGTTATTTAATATTCATAAAATGCTGTAATATATTTTCCTACAAAAAAAGCAATATTTTTTGTAAGGTTATATCAACAAAACGAGGAGAAAAATACCAAGTGATTCTATAAATTATTATTTTTATCGTTTTGAAAGTTTCATTTTTGTTTAATCACTTTGATTTATTTTTTATTTTTACTAGAAAGTATTAGGGTGTGTTTTATTTAATATAAGTACAAGAAATAAAGGTTTATTCAAGTTTTATTTATTTTATAATAGTCCATTTTTACTTCTTTAAATAAAACAATGAGGTTTAACATTGACTCTTTCATAATCTCACATCGAAACTTATACGTATCGATGATAACTTTATTTGGTTATTTATTTATTAAAATAATTGAGTTTTCATTCTTTACTCAATATATATTAAAAAATGTACACTAATCTACATTTTTAATAATTGTATTTTTCTGAGAACAATCTTTTCTTATATTTTGAGTGTTTGGGCTTCTTGCATCACCGTTTAGTGACTGGTCAGAGACCAAGGAAGTAATAATCTCCCCAAACAGTTCTAGTGCTTCTCATGTTTTTGTTGTGAATAATAATTGACATAATATTTTGAATGTACTTGCTCGCTTGGCACCCATATTGACCGCCCCTCACATCAGGTTCATCCACAGCCTGCCACAGCTGTCCGTATCCGGGGGCACCCCACCGCATGGGGATGGAGCAGGAGGGGGGAGTCCCCCGCCCGGGTTGCGCATAAAAGCCGAGCCTGTGTCGCCCCCGCGAGCTGAGCCTCGCCACCCTCACCAGAGCCACGTCGCCCACCATCCGCACCACCTTGCGCCGCATCACGTATCCTCCTCTGAGCCACACCACTCACACATGCAGCAGAATGATGGTAAATATTCATTCCCTTGATATGTCCTCGTCTATACTTAGATGAGAAACTCACAATCATTTTTATAAATTAAACCAGTCTGTAATGGATCTACTTAGATGGATAAATAAATTTCAAATTGTTTTGTTAATTATTATCTAGTTTTAAATAATATTGATCAAACTATTATGAAAGGTCCTTCTTTCCATTAAGACTGTCCTGTATGTTATATTGTGTCTTGTAGATTTGTTGAGACCTAAAATATTATTTTTTCAGGATCGGTGTCATCATCTAGCTTAGCATCGCCAATGGGAGTGTCGGAGGGGCGCGGGGGCGGAGGAGGTGGCGGAGAATATGAGCAGCCGCACGCCAAGCGACCGCGCATCTCCGAAGGCTGGGCCGCATAGCCCGCGCCCCCCCTGTACTACTGCTAGGGTGGCCGCGGGCCCCCTCTAGTCCCCCGTGCAGTGTACCGGACTCCCTAGTGTGCGGCCTGTCCATCGTGCGCAGTCCCGAAAAGCATCGCCGTGTAAATACTGAATCGGACTTTTTCTGGAACGATTTCGATGACAATATTTTTAAGGTATGATATTTTACCCGAGTAAAAAAAATCAGTGGACGCCGGTACGGAAAGATTTGTGTACCCTTGTGCGTCTGCATCGTGAGAAAAAGTCCATTTGTGAGATTGAAAGTGACCGCATAATACAAGAAGATGTCGACCATCAGACAGTGAAGTGGGTCACTTGAATCGACATTTGATCCCCGCCGAGAGATTATCCAGAGTGCCCTGCCGAGAATACACATGTAGCTACCCCCACCGGTGAGCTATACGGCCCTGCAGCGGAGCAGAAGCGGCTGAGTGAGCGCTCGGGAGCCGGACGCAGACTCTGAGGAGCCAGAGTGCGGAGTGTATAATTATAGGTGGTTTACCACTACATGTGCCATTTTATAGATAATGAGAAACGATACCGGACCGAGATGAAGGTCCTGGATTTCCATCATGCGAATCATGGTTTGACTTCTATAGTGATAGGATCTATAGCAGATCGTAGGATGGATAACACAAGCTTTAACGTTCTTATGACAAAATATATATTCGCACAAGGCACCCTAGGAATATGAGAATAGTGAGCTTTGTTGAAACTCGACTCTGGTCGCTCCCGACGGATTATCATTTGCGTACTAATTATTTGTTCTTAATAAAATTGTGCAACCACCGTGTGTCCTTTCTTCATTGTATACTTGCTGATATATATATTTTAAATGAAGATTGTATGAAATGTATACAACTTTGAATTTTAAGATTTTGTACAGTATCATGTTGGCTCGTTTCTTGAAAAGTGACCGAATTCAAATACTTTTATCCATTGAAATAAAAAATGATTGTAAATCAACATAAATGTCCGCCCTCTAGCTGTTATGAACAAAACTTTATACACTGTTTTCACTGTCATAATATCCAATGTTATAATGACGGGTCACAATAGAATCGCACGTTGTCAGTTGTCAGTTGTCAATTGTCAATTGTAAGTTGTCAGTTAGCAGCAGGCAGTACCGGTGGGAGCTCCTCCTGCGAGGACGCCCGGTCTATAATGATGGACAGGGTTCCGTTTGAATTGTTAGTTGTTAAGTTTGTATGTTAAAAAGTACAATTAAAGAAATCGGTTGCCACTGAAATTGTTAGAGTGTCAGAACAACTTGTGCCATTTTATTCTTTGTGGTTAGTTAGGTTTTTAATGACACGTTTCAAAGAAGTTTTTTTTAATAAAAATACGTATATTGGAAAATGTTGAAATACAAAATTATTAATGTTAAGAAAAAATAGTTGATGCAGATCTAGTAACTTATTTATAAGGCGTACGCGCACGCGCATACGTACGCAATATGACTTGTATATTTTCTGAAATGATATTCACCAAAGGTAGAAATTTATTTATAGCGAAATGAAGTCAGTCAGTCAACACAACAAGGCTCAGTCGCCCGGGCCTTCTGTTACATTTGTATCGTAATGTTAGAGAAGTGTTATAAATATTAATCTTTCCTTATTTGCCATATTAACCAGAATGCTCTATATAAAATATAGTATTTATTACACTTGTATAATATGCACACTCGCATATGCAGTCGTTGTTTTAGTAAGTTGATGACTGCCGAGAACCTGTCCCTGCCGGTGAACACTGCGAAGGAGCTATACTTGTATCGCCGCCGGCAGATGTCTACTACAGCTGAATAGCCGGACAGCTTTAGTGTAGAATGTTTTCTATCGCAGGAGCTTCACTCCCTGTCGATACGATTGCAGCGCAAGTTTCCGCAGAATACAGTTTGTTGTACAGTTAATGTGTAACCTAATGCGACTACGAAGCTTTCAATGTTAAATGTCTCCAGCAGCATGTACACGTTTCATGTCCAGACTCCCGCCACGTCTCACCGCATCGCATCCTCGCCACCTAGTTGTTTCAGTTGTCTGTCTCCCCCTCTGTTCTCACGCCGCTCGATGTCTAGAATGAAGGCCCCGTGTCGCCAGTGTGCGTATCGGTTTGCGCTAAGGTCTCATCGAGGAATCAGGGTCTCTCTCTTAAATTTTATTATGTCTATACTGCTGCCTTTACCATTGGTGATAGTAATTTGTACTTTTTTTATCGGAGGTTTTAAACTTTCAGGGTTCTCGCTATGAAATGGTGACAGTCTATGTAACGGATAGTACTAATGCAGCAGTATCAAACCTAACTTTGCAAGAATGGAGTGAATGAGCAGTAGAGGTAAGGAGGTAGAAGTGAAGAGTTGAATGGTGATGTCCGTACGCTCCCCGACCTCCCCGTTTGGTTGTTCTGTCCTTTCATATCTTCACCACTGTAGATGCCTTACTCACAGTGCCTAATGTAATGTGTATTGAACCATTTTTATGTACCATTTGTGTACCATGTGATCTTAATCTGCCCTAACGTAGTGTGTACTTTTGTTACATTATTGATGTACTGTAAAACAAGCGAAAGAACATATTTATCTACGACGATTGTGCAGTTCTAAAATTAATTTTATAAGGAAAATACATTTCTATTGAAATAGTTCCATATTTTATTAATGAACTTAATACTATTTTTGAAATGGTACCAAATTAAGGTAAATAGATTATCTCATCAGCTGTGTCGAAACTACACATTTACGTATATTCACACCCTACAAAATTTGTAAATTTATATTTATATGTTGATAAATTTTTTCTATATATTATATATATATATATATAATGTAATTAAAATTACGTATTATGTACATACACTTGTAAAAATGAAAGTCAATTCCTGTGTGCACCCAAAAGTAATTATAAAAGCCCGACAAGATGTTGAATTTTCCTTTTAGATTAATGATGTCGATGAATGTGCTTCTTGTGATCGTTTCGTAGGCGAGAGCCAGCCACCTGTCCTCGCCGCACTCACTGTCTAGTCTCATTCGGCTTCCGATCTCTCCGTCGGTGTCCCACTCAGTGTACCATAGAAGTAACTCACCCGGAAACTGCTATGTAGCATGCCGTTAGGAAGAATACACTGTTAATGTAGCAAGTATGGTAAATATATCAACTGTCAAATAATAATATTACGTACTGGATAACAGTCGATTATAAGAGGCAATCGCAAAGTTGACCACATAGTTTTGTTGCACTCTAGAGAAATGCGAATGAATGGAGTGGGTGTGGGCACCGCCCCGCGGCTCCCACCGGAGTGACAGTTACTTATGGGGTATTGTAATCTTAAGAATAAACATGTAAATTACAAGAAAATTATGTATTGTAAATATTGATGCACATAATTGTGGTAAAAACCGTACCTTTTAAAAAAATAACTGAGAAAAGAGAACATATTTATGATGGATATGCGGTTAATGAATTTTAAAATGTAATACAATTTTTTTAGTATTATTTTTTATACGATATTTTGAAGCTTAGTCCTTTTTTCGATATTACTTTGTTTAGAAGGAGTCCGCCGTCAGGTGTTTGTTGTAGCGTAAATGTTTTACGTCTGTTGTTATTAATACTCAATGATTCTGTCGCCAACCAAATCCTAACATCATGAGCAAGTGCAATATTAATCAAATGCTTACATAATATGATCATTTATGATAAGTTAATATATAATTTAGTGTTTGTTAGTGCTAAATTATGCTTTTCATAGAAACCGATCTGTTTCTATATAAAGTATAGTTTAATTTTTTGTGTTGACTCATATGCTTATTATCGTAAACTTAAGATTAGTTATTTTCTTGGCTTAAGATGGACCCTCGTGTGTCCTCCCATGCTCCCTGTGGGGCCGCGCAGTCTTGCTTCCGTTTACATGGAAGGTGCTGTCACTCCATCCAGTGATGCTTCTATACATATATGTATATATATATATATATATATATACATATATACTTCTTTTGATTTTTTTTTTTGTAATTATTATTCGGTTTACAATAATTGGTTTAGTTGTTAGACTGGATTTTGCGATGGATACGATAGAATCGTTATAAATTATTTTGATGACTGTTTGAATGAATATTGTAATAAAGAGTTGGATGTCATTTATGTGTTTTTTTTTAACCAAATTTACTCACTCACTCCTTGGCTGCAAATTCCTTGCTCACCAAGCCATTTTTATCTGGAGGAGAAATATGCTCGCCTAGTAGCTCAGTGACTAAATCATTATCTTCACCCATGCCTGCATCTACAGATTCACAAGTAAAGTTTCCTCCTGGCACTGCAGGATTTTGTTCATCCTCCGATTCCGTTTCGCTCTTGCTGTAAGGGAACAGCTGATTGATCTCACGATCCCAGTCCACTGAACTTGATCTCCTGGAATGTCCATTTTCACTGGATGATCTATTTTCTGTGTGGATCATTGCTACATCAGTTGAGACTTCCAGGCTGTGCCCGTGAATCAAAGCATTGCTGGAATCCAAACTTTTAATATCGACAGCATTTACTGTTTCATCTTCTTTGTATTCGTCAACGTTTATGTGAAATGTGGCTGCAGTTTGACCTTTGGGAGTGGAGATTCGTATTTCATTATTCTTCTTGGAGCCTGCACTACTTCCAGTTTCATTAGCATATTCAGTAATGTCAGTTTTGCTGTTAGGTGTGGGAACGATCTTAGAACGAGAGGAGATGCTGGTGACTGTGGAAACAGCGGAGGTAACCTTGCGACGACCGCGGCACATGCGACCGCAGCCGCCAAACCATTCGGAGAGGAGAGCAGCGCCTGCACCCAAGAAGCCCGCGCCGAGCAGCAAAAACATCCCCTGTGTATCACCCAGAGAGAGCCCGCGCTCCTCTATAGTGGCCGTGCGTAATGAAGCACCAGTTCCAGCCTAAAATCATCAGAAAATAAACGCATCCCAATTGCTGCAACCATATTTATTTAAGTGAAAATTCTTTGACTTGAACCAGTCTATAGTATTTTAATGTGAAAAATATATCCATCCCATAACTTAACTTTCAATAAAAGCTTACCTTTTTTCGATAGTAACATGACTTGACATACTAAATATAAAATTAAATATGTAAATTGACTGTACAGTACCTGCAATAGTTTTCCAGAAGAGCTACGCTGCATGTCCCACTTGACATCGCTAATCATCTTTGCAACAATACCACTTTGAATCATTCGCAATATTCCATGATTTAATTTTTCTGTATAAACAGACTCCTTTGGAAAGGCGATGGACACTCCAAACGGAACGAAACACTCGTCACTGATGTGCAAGACTGCTCGCTTGGAAGATCTGTTATGAATTACATCACAAACTAAGTTGCATGTTTTACTGTTTAGTGGAATTTAAAACAAGTATCATAAAATTATACATGAAATATTAAAGAATTCAATCCATTAATCAAAATATGATTTTAATCATTATGAACATGTGCATTTGAAAATAATAATTCTAATGAATAGTAAAATGCAACATTTTGTCTTATTAAAAGTGCTAAAATGGGTATTTCCACAACTTACTCCAAAGTAAAGTTTGATTGTACAACATATTCAAGTTGATACTTTGATCCCAAAAAAGCGTATGACCAGAAGAAAGCTTTGGTTGTATTCATTAAACCTGCCTCAATATCGGGAACCAATTCCAAATGCCTCAATAGTTTTTTTGTGTATTTATCAGATGAATTTGCAAACCAATTTTCCCAACCCCCTTTATCTGTAAAATGGGAAAGATTTGCATGTTTTGAACATATGACATTAATTTGATTTTATATTAGAGGATGCAATTCTGATTGAATAATTTTCTTCACCTAGTGTTCCAACCCTATAATTTCCTGATAGTAGCTGCCTGACAGTATCAACAGTTGCAGGATATACGGGTAAAGTAACAAATGCAATGATAGATCCCGTGTAACATGCGGTTATAATGATTGTAAAAATCCAATACCACCCTACAAAAAATATTATTACTGCCAAAAATCATGTATAAAAATGCTGTTTTTTAATAGGTCAGATTTTTTCACATACAAAAATCAGAGTAAGTTGAGATTACCCCTTTATTTTATCAAATATTTGATTTTAATGTCAGAAAATTTAGATAATATTATTTTTTATTTGTTATTGTCACCTATTAAGAGTCTCGTTGTTATTTTAGTTGTCTTACTCCAGGAATTTTTACCAACAAATGTGAAGCAATTGGTAAATGTCCCGAACACATACCAAAACATATTTTCAATCTCTCCAGAATTATGTATTAAATGTCTCAGCGTGTGTTTATCAGAGAATGCCAAAGGGAATATACCAAATAGATATGTGAACGTAAGAGCTAACCACACAGTCCAGTGGAATGGTCCCATTATAGCGCGATATCTGTTAAATTTTTTTAAACAAATTATATAATAATTAATAAATGTATGATTGTCTAGTAGAATATTTTATTTGTATTATTTTGTTTTAATGACTTGGGCAATGCGGTCGATGTGAGAGATATGAATACTGCACAGTCTTGAGAATGGCTCATGGACATGTCCAAGGTCATAAGCCTGTCAGTAGTGATGTAGAGACCTCCTATACCGATATCTCCCCGGTTTGCCAAAATTTCAATTCCTACCGAATCCCCTGATCTTAAAATTCAAACAAAACATCAGTAAACCCATTACAATTGTATTTTTAATTAGTATTTAAATTTATTTTACTTCAAATGTATTACCCAACTGAGAGATCCTTTGGCTCCTTTATTTCAATTGAAAAATTATTTCTATGCCCCAGTAGAGTCAATAAACGAAATTCTATTCCTTCCCATGATACACGGCGATTACCTAAATTATCTGTGTACAGCCTGGCATACAAAGAATATTAAATGTTATAATATTAAATTATAAAATATTATCAGTCTGCAAGATTGTTAATCAAACCTTTTAAATACAAAGGGTGGTTGATTTGCAGCAACGACAGCAAATCGATGACCGGCGTAGCCTTTTACCATTTTGGGAGGGAATAAATCAACTTCTGGTCTTGCTAATTTCCCCCTCGACCAAGAAGTTAACACCTCAGGCTTACTCGTACCTAAGCCATCAATGAAAAGGCTGTGGGTATAGAGAATGTAAGGAGTTTCCTGAAATTATTGAATCATTATTATTGCTGTATATCTACAATAGATTAGATAGATACAATAGATTCATTTGTAGAATACAAGAGCTCTGGTCCTTTAAAAAGTCTAATTTATTGAATCGATTAGAAATCTACTTTGAGTTACATTTTTTACCCCTTCACTTTTCCCCATTATTTTATTATATTGTCATTTCATCAAAGAACAACTGTTTATTCAAGATCTTTACTTCACTACCAATTTTATTATAGTATGCAATAAGAATATTTATTAATAATGTTTACCAACGAATCATCTTCTCTGAACGATCGAGCTATTACCAAAAGATTGACAAAATGTCTAGACGCTTTACTATATAAAAATTCTTGCACTCTCCATTGGGATGAGCGAGCTACAACGATGACTCGACTCGTGGCTTGCAACCCTAAAACTTTGGATGCGCTCATGACATCTGCTAAGAATAGAATATAGCTGACGCATTGATCGGATTTTGCTTTGAGAATTTTCAAATGACTTATTGAGCCATTACTATCGATTTTTCCGTGAATGTACGCATGGGGGAATTTTTTCATTAGATCTTCAAGAAATATCCCATCTGATTCAACACCTTCATCATATAAAAGAACTGGAACGCAATCATTCAAGTGCTTGATTGCCAGCTTGTGAAGAAGGCTGACTAAAGAAGGGAGCTGATCAAACGTCATGCTTTGTCCTTGGAATGCTCTTATCCACATTTCTTCTCTGGTTTTGGGGTGACCGTGGAAAGTGGGATCTATGCTTCTCTTCGGCTTCTTGTTATCAAATCCGATAGTTTTTAAATCATCCGTATGATTTGATTTATTATAAAAATGCACTGTGGTAAAATTTTCACTGTAACTGCTTGGATCAGCTGGTACTCTTCCATCCTGCACTTCTTTTGACGAATAGTAAATAACTTCTTGAGCAAAACAAAAATATAAATTTAGTAAAATTAAGAACACATTTGGGAACAACATTTCACTGTGGTAGCCGAGCTGCGCCTGTTGTGTTATTTAAGATGTACCTGCCTTTTATACTCTGCACACATGCCCAGATTTCTGTTTCATACGCTGACCTTTCGATCTTTATGAATAGAAGATTCCCATCAGGTGTTTTGATTGAAATGTGCATGATTAATGTGAAGTTTCTGGTTTTGACATTTACAAGAAATTCACCGCAACAATTCCATTTGATATTATAAAGAAGTAGGGTAAATCATAACAGTTATTTATTTCTTGTAGGAATTTATTATCACTCACTGTTTTCTTACATAGCAATTGAAACAGCATAGGATTGAATAATTTATACATTAAAATAAAGAATATTTCGCGTCAAATATTCCTAGAAGGGTTGTAAAATATTTTTTACAATTCCAATTGGAAAAACATGGAAACTTAAAATAGATTGCTAAGTTAAAAAACCTACGCTTACTCGCTAAATCTTAATTATCACTAAAATAAATCTATACACAATTGCAATTCATAAATACTGATGTAACATCCAACAACAATATTGCAGACTTAGGACCGTCGTATACGTATGTCAAGTTGTCTTGAGACACTCAATAAAAAAATCCTTTTCAAGCTTTCCAAAGGGTTGAGAATTTAATTTTCTATTTTATGAGTTTAGGTTTGTGTGTTTTTTGTTGTTTCAGCAGTTTTTTTAAGATAAAAACAAATTATAAATTACGCATATAAAATTATATACAAAAGACATTGTCATTTCAATAGTCCACCATTTTCCGAGATATACATACAGCAATCTGTAGGGATTGCAACACCACTGTAGACATGTTGTATGGGTGTGTGCGACATCAGAAACAAATTGCGATGTGGCCAAACACCTAAACAACACGTATTCCATATACAGGACTCACAATTTTAGTGATGTTTTTCTCTACCTAATTCCCTGATAAGTAGTCGTTTAATAAATGAATAATTTAGTTTTTACATTAGAACTTGATAAATGTTAGAGCCGGAAAGTCCAATTAAAGAGAACTGCGTAAAAAGCACAAATATGACACCTTATTAATAATTATATTAGATATTTTTTTTAAACTGACATTTTATTTGACAATGACTGCCGTCATCGTTTATGACATTATTGACTTTTAAATGAAATAAAAGTACTGTGCTAATATTGATTTAAAAAGTTTGACAGTAAAAAATTTACGTAAAAATGCAAACAATTTAAAGTATCAATAATACGTTAAAGGTGGCTGGGAAATAGAATAAAAATCGTAATGTTATAAACTAACCTAATTGAATGGCTATTATATGAATTATTAATATTTCAAATACATACAAAGGTGAATCATTAGCATGCATGTACTGCGTACTTACACGATGGTATTAATCCTTGACAGATTGGTAACACTGTGCCTTCGGGACAGCAGGTCGAAAGAAATGGAAATATTCCATGATTGTATTGAATGAACAAATGAACACATCTCAAGTCTCAAGATTCGCAGCTACAGATAAATTAAGTAATAATTCTTCATAATTTTCCAAGCTATAAATATAATACTCTATCATTAATAATATAATTGATATATTATCAATATTACACAATATTTTCTAAAAAAATTGGTAAATTTTATGATATATCCATATTTTTTTCTTTCAGAATTTCGTTCACTCTAACACATTCATACTCAATGTTTCGTTTTACTATACGTTCTATAATAATAATAATTTCACATTTTCATTTCAGTAATGAGGGTAGAGTGTCATGGTTCAAATATTAGAAAAAGATTTTTGCATTTATCATTTTAAACAAATGAGAATTGTTTTCCTGGACAAATACTGTTTGCAGCATTCTACAAGAAAATGAAAATAAATAATATGAGATTATTATTTCTACTAACTTTAGTAATGATATAGTCGAGCTAACTATAAGTACTGTTACAAAAGATGTGCATTTCATTATTAGACATGATCAAAGCTTTAATAATTTTGAATTAACACAAGATGTATTGAAAACGAATTGATTATCACTGTAAAAATATTGCAGGTGGTCAACTTCTGTTATTTTGGTGTAAATAATTGATTGATTTAATCTTCTATGTCGTTGTCTATTCTCGATGATCTAATTCCGGTTTTTCCAGTCCAGGGGTATATTTCAGGGCACGGCTGGCACGTTCTCATGTAGCGCACGCCTGACTTGTGCCACAGATTGCACACTTTAGGGTTATTGCATTTCTTGGGACGGTCCTGAAATAACAGAGAAGGCAAAATAAAGTAGAGGGGAGCACGTCAAACTTAGCATGATGAGAGAGAATATCATAAAATTAAATTAATTTGTTTGTCTATAGAATATTTTTTTAACCAAAGTTAATGTAAAAACACATAAAATGCAAGGAAATTTACTATAAAAAAGATATTGATGCCCCATAAGTGTTATCAATACACATACCTGGTAATTGCATTGGAAGGGTTGGAAAGAGTTGATCCTTGAAATGGGAGTGGGATCTCGTACCCATTGCAGCGCTTGCCAGTTGGTGACAATGTACACATCCTTCATGGCGTTGATGGCATCCAAGAACATTATAAAACCTTCCTTGTGATGGGGTTGAGTGAACCAAGCAGCGTGGTAGAACAAGCCAAAAGGCGCTCTGTAAATTTACGATAATTTGATCAGTCCTCGGGGGTCATTTCTATACAGCAAAAGCTTTAAGACAAACTATGAATTCAGTGCAGATTTTTAAAATGTATTATTTATGGATTTGAGTTTCTTAACGTACCTGTTAGTAGAATAATGGCGGTCGAAATTCTTGAGAAGCATCTTATACACTCCATCAGCGGCAGGCGGGTTGCTGCAAGCGTCTCCCATGGAGCAACGACCTCCGTTTAAGTCCTGCCACATCACCATGGGCACTTCCCAAACACCTGGAACACACCAACAATACATTCAACTTATTTGTATGTTTAATTTTGGTGCACTATCTTTTTTTGTATTTGATACATGTTTTGATTTCTCAGATCTTAGTCAAATGAACAATTTCATTTTATGTCGTAACATTTGATAACAGGAAGAAATAGATTAAACAAAATCACAAATTTTAACTATTGCGCTTAGTTTACCTGGGTAGGATCTGGTGGGGCAGGGTGGGATCATACAGTCATGGAACAGCTTGTAATCCAGCGTGTAGGGCCAACTGGGGGGCCTGTTCTCGTAAACGGGCATGGAGGAGTCGTAGGTAAAGTTGGAGTCGTACAGCATCTTAAACATTTTATTTCCCCCGACTGACAGGAATGGCGCTCGCATGCCACGGATGTCCTCAAGTTTTACGCCTCCGTAGGCCGCAAGGATCTCTCTCTGTCCGGCTACTTCTCGGTTCCATTTCTTTTGGGAGAATTGCTCACCAAAACTATGCCTATACATTTCGAAATAAAGAAGTTGTAGTAATTTCAAATAATCAATTATACATTTCTAAAAAATAATATAATTTTAATTAAAAAAGTTTTTTTTGTAAGCCATATAAAAAAATGGGTAAAAAGCTTTGATTAATTAGCAGCACATGCAAATAATTAAATCACTTATCCATGACTGGTAGGATTTATTTAAAACAAGTATGATTGGCAAAAAGGTTATGAGATTACGTAGATAATTCTTGTAAGTTCAAAAGCGAAAGTGCGCAATATCAAAATTATCTTTGTAATCTCCATGTCATTTAGCTAGCTATACGAAAATCTTTAAAAAAAAATTAGTGTAAGCAAAAATTTATGAAATTTTTTTTTATTAAAATACAATTTAAAAAAAATTATAATATAACATGTTAATTACTGGTGTTTCAGATTTTTAGTGTCTAATTTTATAGAAATAATAGAAAGCTATTATCGTAAATTAATATTAAGCTTGAAATGTTAAGAACTGTAGAAAAGCTGCTTAGAAAAATCAAGAAACAATAAAAGCATTTGAAAAAAAAATCCTTTTTCTCTTATTTAAAAGTATAAAAAAAAACAACACAATACACATGAAATAAAATTCCTAACAATCCGGTTAGCACAATCAATTAATCGGTCTCTAGAAAGTTAAAATAAAATTATGTTTTTAATGACAACTGTCCACATCTACAATATTAATTAATTATTGACAACTTGTGTACAGGCAGCATTCCATAGAACATGGTAGACTTACGAAACAGTATGGGAGGCCATTTCGTGGCCAGCGGAATAGAGGTTTTGAACCTGACTGTAGTCAGTCCACTCGTGGGAAACGTAAAAGGTGGCTGAGATGGGGCAGCCGTTGGGGTTCACTCGGCCCTTTTCAAACAGGTCGCTGTACAGACCCTTGTTCAGGTCGTTGACAGAGTCGTCGAAGGTCAGAATGACAATCTGGGGCACGTCTTCCACGGGGAGGTCGCCTGTTGTGGGTTTCGGGAATTTGTGAAGGAGAGAGTTGTGCGTTTGAAGATTTATTTGAATTTACCGTGCGAGGGATATTGGTGGCATACAAAAGTTTGAATTTTATTTTCAAATTAATTTTTGGTGTAAAAATCACAATTAAAAGGAAAAGTAATGAAAATAGGTATTGTAAGGAGGAAGAAAGAAAAAATAAAATATGTTAGTTAAGTGTTTACCATAGAGCCTGGGAAGAACGTATTTCATGTGAAACATTTGTAGAAATTTCATATATTTACTTGTATGGACATATTCATTGCCGTTAAAAGAGAGCCAGCCAGTAAAAATTGTTAATTTCAACGAAGTTAAACAAACTTTTCACATTCAATACGTAAAATACTTCCATTCATAACTGTAAATATTAATAACAGATAATAAAAATACTTGTTAAATACATTGACATAAAGAAAAGACAACACTTGTATCCTTAAGGCTTAACAAAAGATATTTATTCCTAACCACCGCAGAAATGCTGAGAGCTTCGCAAGAATACCCGCCCTGCCGAGGCACAGACTGCACTTACGATACTGTGTGGGAAGCCATCTCGTGGCCTACTGCATAGAGGTTCTGGACTTGACTGTAGTCCGTCCACTCGTGCGAGACATAGAAGGAGGCGGTTATGGGACACCCGTTTGGGTTGTTCCGACCCTGCTCAAACAGTTCGGTGTACAGTCCTTTGTTTAGATCATTGACAGCATCGTCGAACGTCATTAGAACCATTTGTGGTACTTCTTCCAGCGGTAAATCGCCTAAATTTTTATGAGAAACATCATGAGTGATGAAGCGGTGACGGAGAGAACAATGAAGGATCATACTGTTACTCTATACGGTCACATTTTGACAAAATCTGTTATCTAATTTAATAATATTACTTTTTTGAATTAACTCATGTAATGTCATTACAAACTGTGTTCAACCACTTTGAAGGGGAATTAAGCTCGTCAAAAGTCAACATTCAAGCCACTGAGTCAGTAAACCATACAGTTGAACTTTTACTATATTTTTGATACACAAAATATGAGCAAAATTTAATTTAAAATCTTTCAATGTACTATCTATTTATAGTATCGATAACTAATTATTTTTTATCTATTTTGCATGAATTCCTATTCCAAGATGATTGTTTCAGAATACTGTAATGAGTTACCAATACCAATTCTGAAAGAAATTTAAGGTCAACATTTATACTTTTAACATCACTCCTTTTTCAGCTGCATTTGTAATTCCTCTCCTAAAAACCTATGAAATAAAGAGTTTAAAGCTCAGTGTTATAATATAATGCCAGGCTTTATTTGTCACATTACCGGGGATGTCCTTGCCCCCGCAGGAGCAGTCGGGAAGCAGGCAGACGTCTTTGCGGCACTTGGCGGCCGTCTTGTCCACTTGAGGGGTCGGGTAAACGGTCTCTGGGCGGCGCGGGGGGAAGCGGTAGATGTCCACAAACTCGGTGACTTTGGACACAATGGAAGTCGAAGGCTTCAGGGTGGGGCGGACACGGCTACAAGTAAAATATTGATTGTTTCAAATTGACTGAACACAATTCTCTACACCTAGCATCATTAATCCTTTACATATTTCCACATTTCATTTATGTTATATTTTTTTGATTTATACACGGGTTTAAGAGTTCATTAAGTGCAACTAGAAGACTACATGGAAGGTATCTAGTGGAGCTAGATCACAGAGCAGAACGTAAGTGTGCACATTACTCTATAGAAGAGTTGTGGGTAAGAATCCATGCAGATGTAATATTTTGCTACACACTAGTAAACTACTTTTACTTGAACTCGTAATGTTGTCTCGGAGCTGATTGCCATCTCAGGAACCCAAGGAATCAATATTGCATGAATCCTGGTGAATTACAATGGATGGTAAGTATTTCAATTCAAATAATTTTTTAAAAATGGGTACACATTTTAGGCTATTCAAAAAGTTGAAATATAAAATGAATGCCCAATATCTGAAAGATCACTTAATTTGATACATCAGTTTTTAAAAAAACGCTATTGAACTTAAATCTAAACGTATGAAAATTAAATCAAACTGTCAGAAATAGTAAACTAACCACAAGTTTTGTTAATTTAATCACTCCTAATAAATTTCCAAAAAATGTTTAGTACAAATTATCAGTTTGGTAATCGCTGTTTAGTTTAAACAGTATTTTTGAATTTGAGTGTTAGCAATTTAAAATATTTCTTAATACTTAATTATCATTATAAGGATATATTTAATAATCTATTCAGTTAAACTCGTAACATTGTTATTAAGAGTTTTGAAAATTAACCCTTAGTAATATTAAAGTTCTTGGGTTTTTCAATTACTAAAGATTGTTGCTGATATTAATGAAGACTAAGATCGGATCATCATTCCATTTAATTCACTCTGCAAATGGAATATATTTACACAATCTGTACATGGAATATATACAAAGACAGTACTTACGGAGGCGCGGTACCGCGGTTGGTATTAGCCGGCTGGTCTCCCCCGCTTGCTGTAGAATAATGGGCACTTCCTCGGCCACGGACATTGGTTCTACAGACACACGTTCATCCATTAATACGACATCGTCTCCCGGCAACACTTAAATTTTCTTTGCAAGCCAACACGATGCTCAAGCAAGCGTATACAGCATCTATTTGTAATGTTGATAATTTTTTTGCACAAAAGAGATGCCGAATGGAGTCCCGCGTTAAGTTCGACTGCAAACTGCTGGAGTTATTGTCGGTTAGGGTGATATATTCTACTGTGTATTATTCAACGACTGAAAGTGCTCTCTACCTAACGATAAACTGAAAGATGGTGGTGCATATTAAATGTTTTGAGGAACCGATGACTCTATCGTCGTCTGTCATCATTAAGGTACTTTATCGGTTTATTAGTCGTGTCATTTGGGTAAGCGGGGAAGGGATGTTCATTCCGGTGATCGGATCAGGTTCGGAAATAGTAACGCATCCCAGTCGGTCATTCTAACCGACTGAGTCGTGAGTGTCGGTGATGAACATCGTCAGTCAGTGTTCGTTTACGTCCGTTGGCAAGTCTCGTCCCCCAAATAGTAAGTAAGAAGATAAGCGCAGAAGTGGTGTAAAAAGAAAAAGGTGTAAATATATATAAAAGAATCGTCTGCAGTATTATCAATATATAAATATAATCAACATGCTAGTTATTTCGGTAGTAAAAGTCAGAGTATTCTTACAGAAGTATTTTCGCAACATCGAAAATTAACCTTCACCCGAGCTTCCCTACGATGCTTGCGATAGAAAAGCTAGAAGGCGGAGAAACCCGCAGCGACAGAAGGGTCGTCTAATGAGAAAAGAAAGTTTTGTTTTCTTTTAAAACTGTTTGTACCTCTGCAATTTAATTTCGTTGCATTTTGGATTTTGGGAGTGTTGCAAACTGTTGTCGGTACATTTGGGCGGGGAGTAACTGCGGCGGTTGGCTGCTTGCGTGATTATGGACTTGATGGCAGAGTTGACCCGCAGCATGCGGCCGGGCGGGGCGATGGCGGGGGGGACGGGGGGGCGCGGCGTCTCTGTGGGGGTCGCGGTGGACGTAGCAGTCGAGGTCAGGGTCGGCCCCAGCCTCTCGGTCGTGTGTCGGATGCTGTCTAGTCGGGGGGTGGGTTTATAAGATTCTGATGCAGTCTCCACACTATTGTCAGCAGGACTATTGTTTTGTATGAAACCTCCCAAGAGTCTAGGAGGTTCCGTTTCCTTCTCATAGTACTTTTTAAATGCTAGTAGATCAGCAACAGTGGTAGTCTCATGCTCTTCAGTATCATTAGACCTGAAGTTGTAATTTATTGGAATTGCCAATTCAGGTATTTCAAAGCTTGCTCCGACATACTTAACTTTCTTATCTGGAACATCGTCCTTATCATTTTTACTAGGACTCCATGAGGGGGCGTTCACCCTTGAGTTTTTATTGATTCGCTGTTCATCTGTGAATAGAGTTTTTGTGAGAATTGTTGGAGTTGGGGTCGATTTAATAGATATCTTTTTAAATGGAGATATATCATAATTATCATATTCACTCGGAATTTTAACATCATATGAATCATCATAATCTTTCGTATCATCATATCGTACATTTGAATCATTGTCTATATCAGCATCAGCTACTTTTACAAGGGGCTTAACATCATCATCGACAATAATAATACTTTGTGTGGTAGTTTTCTCACGTCTTCTCGACTGAAACTTATAAGTGGTGGTTTCTGGTTTTGTTTCGATTAAAGGTGTTGTAGTTTGTATTACTTCCTCATATGGAGTTGTGGTAATTTTGGGAGCTTCTGTGGATTCTTGGTTGTTTGAAATAAACTTGAGATTTTGTAAAATATTTTGAGTGAAAGTATTTTTCCTTGGTTTTATTGTTGGCGGTTTTGGAACCTCCGTTGATGATGAGAAACGATAGTAAGCTGGTTGCCTAGATCTCGTGATGAACGCAGATGAGAAATCATTTTCATTTCCTTGAATGCTGTCTGTGGGGGTATAAGAAACAATATTTCCTCTAACCACACCGTTTCTGGGGGATTGAGTGGTGCTCAGAATGAAGGCAAATTGGTTATTATTTTGGGTTTTGGAGGAGACAGATTGTTTTTCAGGCGTATCACGCCTCAAATTTTCGAGACTTTTGAAAGGAGAAACCACTGGTTGACTTGAAGGAGCACTCTCAGTTTTAGCATTGAAAATGTCCCTGAATACTTTCCTGCGAGAGAGGGTACTGGATAATGTATCGATGTTATTTCTCCTTCTATTGTTATCAGGACCATAATTATTGGTTCCACCCTCTTGCGCTCTCTGCTTGGAAGGTTGCCTCAAGAAAGACAAAATAGAGTCTGACTCATCATTATCTGTCTGGAAGGGCGTTTCATTGTTTGAATTATTTTCAAGGGCGAAGGGAGCAGGTCGCTTGATAACCGTTTTCAAATACACTTTAGGCTGATTCTTCACTTTCTCTATTTGTATATTTTCTGTAAATACTTTGTCTACAGGGGCAGGCAATGAATTATGAATCTCAATCGGCTTTTCCGTTTGAGTCTCTATATACCTATTGAATGGACGGTTATAAATTGGCACTATTTCTTCAGAGCCGATTCTAGGTCCGTGAGCTCTGGGTCCAGTGTGGGATTTTAGTTGAATAATGATCGGTTTCTGTCCAGGCTCGGGGAGATTATCAATCACAAATGGAATTGGCGACGGTTTCTGAGTTGTGGAAATATTGAAGATAATCAAATCTTCATTATCGAGCGGCTCGATTTCAAGGCTATAATCATTCTTTTCCTCTATGATAGGTAGATCGTTGATCTTAAACGAGATTGGGGAGGGGGCAATTCTATTTTTGTCCACGGTCATACCTCTTACGGGGCTGTGCGTACTAGAGTCGTCACTGAATTCTATTTTAGAGGGAGTTTTGTAAACTCTGAGAGTATACTGCGACTGTTCATTAGAGCTGTCATCGTCTTCCTTGGTAAAAGTGAAACCGGTCGTAAGTGATAAGAAACGGGATGAGTTTGCTTTCATTACGGGGTTCGGAATGGAAGAGTCGTCGGTCTGTCGTCGGTTAATGTCCAATGAGGAATTATTTTGAGAGGCTTGTTCTAGAGGTTCAGTGTCAGATCGGTTGGAGAGTTCTGAAGGGAGGGAAAGATTGGATACGAGGGGCAGGGCTTGCGTCAGTTGGAAGGATTCATCAGTTCTCAATCGACTATTGAAACGAACGGAAGGTTTTGTCGTAATAAAAGGTTCAGGTCTTTCAGTCGGGGGATTCAGGTTGCCTTTAAAGCTTTCACCCGTCGTCGATCTGTTAAAACATAAAAATGAAATGTCCCAATGATTGACATTTCTGAAATAATGGTTGGAATGCACTCTTAATGAAGTACTTATAGGACTAGTTATTTCACTCACACATCATTAGAAAATATAATATTTTTGTAATTCAACATTCATTTTTAGAACTTCACGCAATTTAAATATTTTTTTGGTATACACAACAATAAACAATATCAGCACTATATGATATCAATATAATGTAATTATGTATTAATTTAGAGATAATATTAAAATTGTTATGGTATTAATATGTGAATAAGTTAATAAAGTATTGTTTGTGAGGATGGAATGATAGGATGGGCATATTAGGATGCTGACTCTCAATATTTATACAGTCTAAGGTCAGAGATGAAAATATACATTTGCAGAGTATAGAAGAGCTCACAAAGGAATAAAGATACTACAAAAGCAGTCAAACGTCACAAATGAAGCAATATTAAAAAAATACAGCTAAAAGCAAAGCAGATTATACAATATACTTAAACTATAAATAAACTGTGTATTTAAGTAACGATACTTCAAAAATATTAAAAGCGAATTATCTTTATCGATATTATAGCACTTAGTATAAGCTGGATAATATATTGTGTTGAGTTTTAATAATGTACTCGTTGAAACCTTGCTTCGTAAAATATGTCTAATTAAAACCATTGTCTAGAATTAACACTATAATGACAACCAACATCACATGTTTTTGTAAATTAAATACTATTATTACCACTGATTTTAATTCAACATAATACCAACCGTAATTCAAAAGATCAAAGCCGGGGATGCTGTATTGTATGATGACTAATAATTTATATAAAAAGTGGTAATATAAAAAATACCTGCATTATTGTCTGGCTTGTAAAGTGTTCAACCGAATATTCATTCTAATTAGCAATAAATCAACTCCCATGGTAATGAATGATGTGAATTGATTGATTTCATGTGGCGGTGAAGCAATATATTTCTCTGGTGGTTGTTTTGTAGTACCTTATCAGGGGTGCCCTAGTGACAGGGGCTGGCGGGGGTGGTGGAGGGGTGGTGGTGGTGGTGGTAGTGGTGGTAGTTGTGGTGGTGGTGGAGGTAGTGGTGGCAGTGCGAGGTGCAGTGGGGCTCGTTCTCACTACCCCCAAAGTTTCATATCCCAACTCATTCCTGTCATCATCGATAGCACTTTGGAATACACAAAATTTGTTTAGTGTCGTATTCCATAGAAATATTACATTTCCATATGATTTCTCATAGTGATTAGAAGATTGGTAATTTACAATTATTTCATTCACTGAAAGATAATTATTAGTTTTGATCTGACTGTGAGTACTTTTGGAAACTCTTATTCAATGTTGAATATATAAAAACATCTTGACAAGAATAGATCATCTATTGTTTTAGTGAACAACATACAGTGTACATTCAAGCTTCAAACACAGTGACAATTATTATTGAGTTCTTACAAGACTGATAAAAAAAATAAACAGCTGCCTGAGTAGCGCAGTCCCTTAAAATACATAATCTTTTAGGGATAACAACACAAACATCTTTAGCCCAATAGCTCTCATTGTAAATGATCATAGTGTTAATATTTTTAGTGAAAAATAAAAATCTTTTCCATTGACAGGGAATATCAAGAACAATACTGCAATTTTGAATGGTAAAATAGATAGTCATTTTGAAAACTTTGAATTTAACAGTAAATTTTAATTTATTTAAAGGCGATGTGTTATAGTTCATGTGATTGATCTACATCAAGTCACTATTGCATTTCGAAAATATGCTCAACAGATAAAACATTCAAGTCTGAGTCGTACGATGTCACTAAATTTAATTTTAAACATCTTTATCGTATCTTTGATAAAATCAATGTGTTCAAGCTCATAACATTTGATAGTAAAATAAAACAATATTAAAATTTAACAGGAATTAAAATCTATTAGATCTTAGATTCAGGAAAAATAAATAAGATTGAATTGATTGCATTCATGCTTCAGTTTGCTATTTTTATCATACATTGTTGGTTGGAATAAAGAACAGGGTGACTAAGGATAAATACAATAGTTGTTATTAAATATTAAAATGTTCGTTTTTATACAAAGTGGAGTCAGAGGTGCAGATTAACTACGGAAGCCAAACAAAATAAAATGACTAACCTGGTGGTAGACTGACGGATTGGTTGCTGATATTGATTTTGATCTTCAATCTATAAATATATAATAAGTTATTAACCATTTTCACAAGTTTATGAATAGAAATACATAATCACTGCCAGCCAAGTCGAATGTATTATACAATGGAAATGGATTAATGATTTAACACAATATGTAAGCATACAAAACTATACAGTTGTACTGAAATGCAAAAAATGTATTTTGATAATTTGTGTTCATGTTTTAAATATTTTTACTGGCCTGAGCACTGATAAGAGCATCGTCGTAGTCTTCGGCACTAGGGCGCGGGCTGTAGGTGTGCGTGGGCGTGTAGAGCGCAGGGGCAGGCGTCACAGAGGGGGTGCGGGTGGGGGGAGTGCCGCGGTAAGTGTGTTGCACGCCAGGGCGTTGAGCCGCTGAGTTGTACTGCTGCGCATAATCTAGAATTTTTTTTATTCCACATTAATAAAAAGTACAAAAAAAAAACAAGTTAAAAGGTATCCATAATTTTACAATAATTACCAGCATCCTTGTAGATTTCTACGTCATCATCATATAGAGCATAATAGGGATCAAATTGCTGTGGATCGTATTGCTGGGAGCCATTGTAGAGAGCACGGCCTCCAGATGCTTGTTTCTGACGAGTCTGTTGTGTGTAACTCGGAGATGAGCTCACGGTCGGTTCCACCCTGGAAGTTTATATTTAATAATTTTTTATATATTTTACGACACAACTATTTAGAATTATTATTAGCATAATTTATATGCTACATTCAATCCCTAGTTAGAATTATCAAATCTGCAATTATATTGTTTGATGATGAAATTTGTTTGATGATGATGAAATCTTACCTAATTTAATGATTTCAAGTAAAGTGTTAATTTTTTTTGGTATTATTCCACTGTAAAAATTTTGCCAGGCAGATTTTAAATACAGGTCAGTCAAAAAAATAAATTTGTTATGCTAAAGCTATTTCAAGAAAAAAAAGTTACATATACTCATACATGTAAGCAAAAAAGCCATACAAAGGTTTTGAAGCATGCATTACTTTATTTACTATGGTAGTGCACAAACGCTAACCTGTTAGGAGCATTGTCGTCATGGTCAGTATTACGAGTCTCTTCGTTGTCATTGTCAGTTTTCAGTTTAGTTTTTGGAGTCGTAGGTTGGCGGAAATTCCTCACATCCTTATTTGAGAGGGTGGTTGGTTTTTCTTGTTGCTTTTGACTACTTCTAGTCGGATGTCTTGAATATGTCTCTTTTGTAGGCTCACTGCTCAATCCAGTACTAGAAACCGAAGTTGATGACGGTTTCGCCAGTCTATGCCTTATCGTATAGGGTCTGGAGGTGGTTTGATTTAAGTATCTGGGTCTTGTCAGAGTTGCAACAGTGGATGGGATTTTGGTTGAGAGGAGGTTGTTAGAAGAGCTATGGTTTATTTCATAGTTGGTTATTTCTGGTCTTCGAATCAGCTGTGGTATGGTTGGTTCGTGATGAGGAACTCTTAGATTATCTTTAGGTGTTGTGTGCACATTATGGGTCTTGAATGTTACAGGAGTGGCTTTAGCAGGAACTGTAGTGTGGTGATTTGAATGTTCGTGGCTGGGCCTTGTCCCACTGGAAGAATGGTAAGAACTATTCGGTTTATTCTTGATCGGCCTCTTTAGCTGCGGTTCATCATTATCATCATCATCATCAGTTGTTTCATTTTCAATAGGCCTGTAGCTGTTGTAATGCTTCAATGGTTTTGCTTTATTTTGTTCTTTTATTTTCTGAGTTACAGTTTCATAATCTTCATACTCTTGGTAGTTTTGAGCTATGTGTGGTCTCTGTGGCTTGACTTCTGTGCTCGGCATGAACTTGGACTTCACAGCTGGCTCATAATCATAATCTTCTTCATCATCGTCATAATAGTAATCATTCATCTCCGGAGATGGTTTAGGAATTGGTCTTCTCTTATTATTGGGTTTTTCTGTGCTAGTGGATATTCTGTACGCGTTTTCATGCGCTGGTTTCCTTTGAGAGTTTATAAGAGGCTTTGAATATGTGTCGGAGGCATGTGTTGGAATATTATACTGAGTAGGTGTAACTTTATATTCATTATTGTTGTAACTTTGCAGTTTAGTTGCTTTAGTAGTCTGTGGAAATTTATATCCCTCTGTCGGTCTGGATTGGTATTGTGAATTTATATTGTAAGTACTGGGAGTTTTATTATCAGTTTGAGGCTTCTGATTATAATTTTGAGACTGCAGCGGAGAGTTCTGATTTGTGGGTTTTCTATATTCTTCTCTGTAAACTTGTTGTGGGATGGTCTTGTAGGTGGGTTGGTTTGATATCTGGGGCTGTATATAGGATTGGGGCCGAGGTTTGGCTCGGTACAACGGAGCCTGACTTGGTTGGTTGTTATAAGAGGGTTGTTCGTAGTCATCATCGTAGTATTCTCCACTGTCATCTTCGTAGACGGGCTTTGTTATTTCAGGTATGTATGAATTATTATATCTTGCATTTACTTGTTTATAACTTTCAGTACTCTTTGCTGGCCAAGAAACAGAATTATGCGGAGCGCTGAAGGGTCTCGGAGTGCTCATTCCTAAATAATTGTGATGGTCTTTTAAGAATTTTTTATCATTGTTGTTACCTCTCACATTATTTGGAGTTACATTTTCTCTGTTGTAACTGCTATGATAGTTATGACTATTGTCATTATTATTTTTATAGTTATGATTATTATTATTTTTATAATTGTTATTGTTATTATTATTGGTAACTTGTAATTTGCCATTTAATTTCTCCACCTTTTTTGGGCTCACATGAGATAAATGAGATGATCTTATTTTGGATATAAACTTATCAAAATCAAAGCTGGGATCGGCAAAGGGATTCACGACATTTTCATACTTATTTTCAATATTTCTAAAGTACTCTGGAGGTTCGGGAAATGGAGGCTTGATATCATCAACATTAACGTTTGAATTCTTTGAATTTTCTTCATTATCATTAGGTTTTTCATCATCAGATTCCTCACTAGAATCGTCTTCTTCTTCATCATCATCGGATTCTTCCTGCTCAGTGTTTCTTGGCCGGTCATGATTTGATTCATACTTTTGTGCATGTTTCGGAGGGTTGTTTTGATTGTATCTAATTATATCACTATTTTTATAGTTAGTATTTTCAATATTATCCCGGTGTCTACTTTCTTGAGGCTTTATCCTTTGTCTACTATGCTTAGTAGTCGAGCTGACAGTACTGGACTTGATATCATTGGGAGAACTTTCGTATCTTGTTGATTTTAGTATAGGCAAAGATGTAGTGCGATGTTCCCCAGGATTTTTGTGACCAATTTCATAATCGTATTGAAGAGAGCTCTGCATGGCAGGTAGCACTTTGAGGTGTTGCTTTGATTTAGTTGAAAACTGAACATCAGTGTCAGGTTTATTATTGAAAAATCCTCCAGACAAGGCGGCAAAAGGGCTGTTGCTGGGCGACGTGAGGGACGAGATTGGGGGAGCTTTGGTTATAGACAGACTGCCAGCTGCACCCGGTTTTATGGAGAAATATGAAAAATTTTCTTTGTAAAGTGGAGATGCTGTTGTACTTGAAGAATAAGATGGAGTGATGGAGTTCTGATTTTTGAGATTGTAAAATGAATAATTGGGGGTGCTGGATAAGGCGTTATATGAGGGGCTAGCTGTAGAAAACTGATTGGAGGATTCAGGGACGAAAGGTTTGAAGCTACCGTCATTATAGGGATTATTGTATGTATTAATTTGCTTAGATTGTTGAGAGTTGAAGGAATCGATTGACTTAATATAGGGAGTGAATCCGTCGGTTATCAGAGCACTCGGTTTGAACGGGGCTCGGCCCGAGCTGTATAGCGGTGGCTGTAAAGACGACGATACATAATCATTGTTTATATATTGTTGAGGCTCACTCCACCGTTGTTGGCTCAGTCCGTTATTTGGTGTTAAGTTGATTCCTTGCTGAAATCTTCCGAAGCGTAATTGTCTTTTATCTCTTTCATTTTGATCGTTTGTACTCGTGGATGGCGCGTCACTAGGCTCAACTTTAGTAGCATCTCTTTTTCTTCTTACAACATTTACAAAAGTCTTCTGAGAGTCAGTCGAGTCGTCAATGGAATTAGTCTCCGTCAAGTTGATTCTAGTTTGGTTGTCAGTCAAGTCAGTTCGAGGTCCACTGGTAAAAAAACCAATAAGTCAATTTGCAATTTTGTACCAGTCATAAAAAGTTATCAATTAAAGTAAAAGAAGTTAATTAAATTTTTTATGGATATGTCAATTGTCAATATAGCTTAAAACGTGTGACAAAATGATCTAATAATGAAAAATCAATAACTAACCTGTAAACTTGAACGGGAACAGGCTGCGGTTCTTCCCTGGTCCTCGTCTGCTGCACTTGTGTTCCGAAAGAGAAAGCTCCAACCTTCCCGGAAGGGATGTTGTTGGCGGAGGTGGCGCGCTGGCTGTAGTCTCCCGACGAGCGCGCGCTGTAGCCGTCACCGGTTCTGGCGGAGTAGGCATCGCTGGAGCGAGCGCTGTACCCGTCTCTGTCGCGCTGGACCTGCCCCACGCTGCTGGGCTGCCCGCGCAGCACGCGCTGCTGACGATCATTCTCCAGCTCTTCCGCAGGCGGCAGTTGTTCATCTACTTCAGCATACAGTTGTTGCTGGAAGTCATTCATTTTACTTAGAATATAGAATTGCAATGTCATTGCTTAATTTATAGTATTTATTCTCTTTTGAGTTTAAAATAAAATTAAAAACATTAAAATGATTACATCTTAATGAAGTGCAGCATTGTTAATTGGTAAGAATCGCTATGTCAACGATGGCGGATGAGTACAAACAACATATAAAGATAAGGTGCAAACAAATTACAGACGGTTATCAACAATGAACTACCTAATTGCAATAAATATAATTGATAAAATAATCAAAGACAATATTACAAATTAAAACAGACGTACTCTTAATAATGATCAGCGGGGACTCGCATTTACACATTTTATTTTTAATTATAATTAATGAAAGATTAAAGTTAATTGACCAACGCCATGTTGAGTAATTACTTATAACAAACGACTAAACCACAGACAACGTTAGAAAATACACCATAGACAAAAATCTTTCTATGAAACTAAAAGAAAAGTCTCAAAAAAAAAAAAAACAACATGGAAATCCTGGAATAGTGTGCAATGGATAATATGGAGATATTATCCATTGCATGATGATGATGATGTGTATTACCTTGGCGATTTCCTGCTGGCTGACGTGCACAGGCTGGCCCCTGGAGGTGACGACGGGGTTGGGGGAGGCGCGGGGCGGGGGCGGCGGGCGGGAGCGCTGCACGGGCACGGCCACGGGCACGGGCACGGGGGCGATCTTCACGGGCGCGGGGGCGAGTGCCTCCGCGCTATCCGCGGGCACTCCGCACCCCACGTTGCGCGGCCAGTCGCACGTCTGCAGCTCGTGGCTGGAAGCAGACGATCGTGCCATCACACATTCCTTACTTATTCTCCAACTGCCTTTTTTGCACACATCTTTCACGCGATAACGAAATCCATGTACGCCACACCTTGTAAGCCCCGCAACCTGCGCCAGGAGCAGGGGATAGCCACACACCGTATTGCAAGCATACCCCTAACAACTATTGTAAATTTATATTTTATCGATAAAATCGAATTAAATTTAAAATAAATAAAAAAAAAAAAAACGAAATGTTTATTAACAGCTTATTCACGCTAGCTCATCTAAAAGAATTCATAACTGCCATGCTTGTATTATAATAATATTTACATAGCTGTGTATAATAGACGTGATCTATTTTCCACATTTTTTTTACTGTGCGATCTGTACAATACCGAAGCTGCATGTACTCTACTGAAATACTCGGGTACAAGAAACTCAGTGGACAAATTATGTCAAGGCTTTGATGGTTAACGCATCCGTCACAGCTTACGATTAAATGATACCTTCTCAGGGAAAACACTAGAATTATATCTGACATTTCTGAAGTTGAAGTCGAAAGCCGAATTCGAGCGGCTATTTCTGTTCTTTGATATCGTAAAATTACATGAATACATTTTTTTGATGTATTAAAATTAAACAATTAAAAAATTAAATTCTGGTCACACATGTATTTTGCATTTTCATGTATAAAAGAATGTGAAAACAAAAAAAATAATTTTATCGAATGTTTTGTTAAAACTGTTATGTATTTTCCCTGCTTGTTTATAATTCTACTCTCTCGAACATATTGTAATGCTATTGTTGATACCGACCGACTTAAGTCTTATAATTTTATCGCAGTAAGGCACACCTGTTTAATTATATGTCGCCGCTTTACGACACCTTCCTGGAAAGTAATCCCTTTGGGTATTTCTTATGTTTTCTTTTGACATTCTTAACAAATGTAACTGTTTATATTTACTGTGAATAAAAGGGACGCTATGCCGCTCCAAAAAATCATTCGAAAATCATCGGCCGTTATCGCCGGAGCCCTGGCTCTCGAGCCTCGGAGCTCTTTATTTAATTAGTCTGTTTTCAAAGATCCACCGAGGAGCTATGCACTCGGGATGGATCATTTATTGTAACTAATTCGACCATCGGCTGTTTGCCGATCAAGTATTGAAAGTGGTATTACTCAAACGTTCGAGAGAGTCCACCCAGTGTGCATCCGCGGAGTCACATGTCAAGCAAGTGGCGTTCAGAGAGGGGCACATAACAAAGCATTCGCTTGGGTTGAAACATTTCAAACGATGTCGTTACCTGTACATGAGGCCGCCCGTGCAGGACTCGAGCAGAGCACCCCCGAAGACGCAGACGTAGTACTGCGTGCAGTCGGAGGGGTGGGGGTAGTAGCCGAACTCCTCGGGACACTCGAAGGACTGGTCCCTCTTCACGTCCGCGCCCACCGGCACGCTGCGGATGGGGCCAGACCGCCGCCTCTCTCCGGCCTCGCGCTGCGCCAGGGCCACTCCTGCAACACACCATTAAATACAACCATCAATAACCCATCGACCAGCACGTGACATCCTGAGGTCTCCGACAGCTCCCGGGGCAGGAGCGCCGAGTACACCACACCTTGCGAGCCCCAACCACCTGCGCGCAGGACCAGGGGATAGTCACACATCGCACCCTAAGCATAACCCCAAAAACGACTATTGTAAAATAATATAAATAAATAAAGAAGATTGAAATATTTATCTTTTAACTTAGTTGACAGTTAACTTGAACACCCATGAAACGACAAAAAAATTACTCGTACCCAAAAAAACTTTTGAAGGGAAAAATGTAGATTATTGGTAAAACACTAATTTCCTAATTCTTTGAGTAAGTGCAAGTATTTTAATGAAAATAAAACATTATAAAAGAATGAAGATATGTCGCGTCCGTTGAACGATTTCCGCCTTTCCTATAGACACGCAAAAAAATTCTATCACTTCTAAAAAAAAAACATATATATTGTAACTGGTTAAAAATAAATCTGAATGCAGATTATTATTATGTATATATGTGTGATTCGTAGAAAATAATATTTATTTTATTACATTTATCGCATATAAACATTTCGCAATTATTTTACGCTGTCAACAATAAAAATAATTCACAGTAGTCTCTTTCCGAGCACGCTTCCTTGACGATACTTTTTATCTGTTGCCAGCGGCGATAGTACACTAAGTTACCAGTTCCCCCCGTGGTTTGACAATCCGACATAAATATCAAATATAAACGTACAAATTAAACGTTTAATAAGTGCGAGTTGTGAAATTTATTATTTTATAGTGTTTGTGAAACAACGAAGTAGGAGAAAAATGGCTGCAAAGTATATCGGCGTCACGAAAGGTGGGTGGCTATAATTTCCTTTTCGTTGGGTATCTGTGAACATTCATAAAATGTTCGAGTGTTATTGAATTTTGAATAAATAATCTGTGCCAAGTTGCATGAATGATCCATTTGATTCACATCATCATTATTGGAAGTCTTACGCGTTACCAGAGTTGATATAATAAAAAGTGTAGCAATTATTTTCCCTGTTCACACGCAACGCGAATACCTTTCGTTATGCTGCAAACCTAACATTAAGCGATTTTTTACAAATACGTAGTTTAACTCATAATCATTGTAATTATTGTGATGATCTACAGTCGATTTTTTAATGCTCGTTTGTTATATATATATTATAAAATTATTTCATCACTGAGCCTTCCGATAAAAAAAATCCAACAGTGTGATTTGAGATAATTGTATTGTTTTAATTACGTTGTAAAATAATCTGAAAACTTTGTGATGATTGATTGGTTCGTTGTGCTTATGGTTACAAATTTATATATATAAAATGTAAAAGGTTTTCTTGTTAGATCATTTAGTATGAATAAACATTTTTACAAAGAAGTTAAAACGAAGCGCTGTTATTTTGTGAGCACCTGAGTATACTTACTACCTACCTTCAAAAAGTTACAGCTTTATATTCAACGTATTAATAAAATTAAAATTTATATTATTGTACGATTATTTTATAATATTTGATATAATAAAATTTCAACCAATTCTATTGTAAGACATTACAATGTATTTACGGCTAAGGAACGCTTCATGCGGTTTGCATGTTGTTCATTTGAGATGGCAGTTCTGTTCTTATGCACTAGTGAGTAAGTACCATAATAGTTCACTTTGAGGTTAATTGGTTATTACAGTCTGGTTGTGCCTCGCGAATAATTACGAGGTTAGCGTATTGAGCGCATTTTCACATAGCACAGGTCTACTAGGCCACGTATGATAATATTGCGGAAACCATTCTCGGTTCGTACGACGCAATACCCCCATAATTGAAACATTAGATAAATAAAGCCTAGTTTTCAGTTTCGTTTGTGAGAATTTTTAAAGAAAGCGAAAGCAATTTATTTAGGAATTTTCTAAGCTATCTGAGCCGTTATGCAGTTAGTGGGGCGCCATTCCAGTTTCTTAAATCTTTGGCATCGCAGAGTAGGTAGCTATAATACATAATTATTATTCGGAAGATAAAAAAACAAGATGATTAGACGAAACAAAAATTTTAATCGATTTTAAATATATATGTTTATTTAAATACGCCATGAAATGGACGCGACACAAAAAAATGGAGAGTCAAACTAACGACTGTAATTTTATTAAGTTTTTATCACGCTCGCAAAAAAACCCTCGGTTCTTTATCCTCTTAAATGAAGTCTTACTAAACTTTAAAAAAAACAAAATTAACAAATAATTTATGTATGTATGAAACAAATATAAATAAAGTTTTTGCAAACGTGTTTCCAATTCCTGAACATATCTTGAAATACTTAAATCAGAAAGAAAGGTAATACAAAGATACTTGAAAGGTAAATGTAGCTCGTTTAGTAAGTTTTTTGAAACATTCATAAACATGAACGGTTGACATGTGACTTTGCAGAATTGTCGGTATGCGTGGTATACAATGCGGGAATTGAGGAAAATGGTCTAACACCATGTCATTTGAATTCTTGGTTAAAAGATAAGAAGGTCTCTAAACATAAAAAAGGTAGGAAAGATCCAAAAACATGTCTCCATGATGGTAACAAGTAGCAGTGGAGTGGTCACATTGATAGAAGTAGATATATGTTTAATATTGCTACATATCGACTTCGATATAAGGCATGCTTGAATCGAGCTAGTTTTACAATTTTGGACTTGATAAAATACATGAAAAAATCGACGAACACACCTGATTCTGGAAGTACCATTTAATTAAAAATAAAACATGATGATGAGTCTTATTCAAACGTACATTTTAATTAATTGACTCGGAAAATTATCGCGTAGATAATGTGTGTCCCAGTTATGTAAATATTTTATTAGAATTCCGATAAATAAACTAACTTATCATAGCTAGAAAACCTTACTTACAAATTGAGAAAATACTTTAATCTCAATAAAATTTACAAATTTATTGAAATACAATTATAAGGAATTTTAATCTCAAGAATATTTTTAATATGTCACACAAGACAGTCAAATAAGCATATAATCTATTCAATTTTACATTCTATGCAAAATATAATCCCATGAGTATTGAGCTATTAGGGTTGGGAAGTAGAAGAAGAATATATGGTATACTAATGCAGTAACAATAAATCAGTAAAATCGACCTTACCATTGAACATAAATCTGTCTGTGGTGTTCATTTTTATTTATGACGCACAGGCGATAAAAACAGTCTTCTGCATAATCAAGAATGTATAAATCATCGCAATGGAGTTAAATGGTGTGTTATTTCGAGTTAACTTTTACTTAAGTCCTTGGACTGGTCAATGAGATGATTTGCACATTTGCATGCTGTTTTCTCCAAGAAGTCATGCGTTTTGATGGGTTTACGGTTTTGACATGAATTTACTTCGAGAGGAACGGGAAACGAGAAGTAACTGCGGTTCTTGAATGAAAGTTTCTGAGGAGACGGGTAGATTGGATATTGACGAGTTTCTCGAATCGGAAAATCCAGGTAATTCAAACAAATGCATAATGCCATATTTAATATTGAATCATGTCCAAAATCTTAATTGATCCCACTTTTGATAGGCAAACTAAACGATAGTCGACGACTTAGTTGTAAAATGTTGATACTCTCTTAAACAATGCTATATTTCAAGAATATTTCAGTCAATAATTTTGAAAGAATCAATGACTTAATATAATATACGTTGATGTTCTGAAAAACTGATTATATCAATAGACGATACTTTTATAGTTTGGTGTGCTTAATTTATTGAAAAAAAAACAAGTGTTTTCAATTTACTATTTAAACGATAGAGTATATTGTTTTTATATGTTTTTAACGCCACGGTAATCATTGTTCAATGAAGTCAGACTTTTTTGACTTGGCCATAAGTACATAAACATTAATATAATGTTAAAAAATAAGTAGAATATTTCTCTTTATAAAATTTGAAGTACCTGCACAGTCGCACAGGTGGTTGGTCTAATGAGGAAGTTTGCTTTGCATCTGAACTGATTTACACGGACATTAAACCTGAGCTGCACTCGAGAGCAATGACAGAGGAACAAAAAGGACGATAAAGCTGCAGAGCACTTTCTCCCGTATTATATTTCAACCAGTTTCCCGATATGGAACCAGTTTATTGTCTACAATAAAAAATATATATGCTGTAATGAAATTTGATGAGTAATGAAATAATTATTAATACTCTAGAAAATGTAATTAATATTATACGTTGTATGCGTGTATAGCGTTATGTTTTTAATAAAAAATATATTTTGAAGTATGTTTTTATTAAGATAGTTCCAAATAAGTGTAACCGGTTGTACCCATCATTATGTATCTTCAACGTGTATATACAACATACTTCAATGATGCATTGTGCACATGTCGACTTCGATCTCAGTTGATAAATGATCGTCAATGCCGCCTTTGCACTAAGCAGGCGGCACGTTCCAGAAAGATCTTTCTTTAGAAACTTCTGCCATCAACGCCTCGATAATAACCTCCATTTAGGATAGAAAATGGTATATATACGATAAAAAATATGTTTTATTATTCGGTGTGCCGTCTGAAATGTCTTTATTAAGAGTCATGACTGTTGCATTCGCCTCCGAGGCGAGGGAAACGCCTGCCATGATGGACCCGAACAAGCGAGTAATTATTGCGTGCAACCAGCGAGGAAGTCCTGATATGTTTTCTAAAATTTCTATCGAATAATCATCACACGTAACCGATGTGTTGAAAACGGTCTTTGGATGAATTACGGGTATTCTGTACGTAGATTTTATTTACGCTTTGAAACGTGCACGTTAGGGTGTCCCTTAAAATTCAAGTTCAATATTTTTTTACGCATACCTTCTTAAAAGTTTAGTAATAACCCTATATTGTCTAGAAAAAAATATTAGTTCGATTTATAAACGGTAACCCGTGCCGACTTGCGATTTTAACTTGTCCATACAAGTTGCGTAAGTACTGCGCTGTGACTTATAACTACATGTTTTATTTGTCATTTCATACGTGATTTTTGAGATTAGTAGTGCTCCATTGTTTAGTGCGTTAACATGTCGGTGGAATTACAAGGTGATAAACAAAATAATTTCCTTATCGGTTTGCCTAGATATCAAATAAATGGTGCAAAATTACCATCTAATCGACAAATTCCCTCGGTCCTATTTTACAATATTCGTGAGGTTAAACTGATTGTTAGTGAAAGTGAAAATCTTGTGATTAGGGAGTGCATCATATATTGGGAAAAAGCAAGAATTCCAACAAGGGCATATCCTAACTGCGTGAAGAAACTTGTTGATTTATATCATGTTTGGAGAGAGTTGCAAAAAAAATTGTAAGAAAACTCAGGTTACGTTCAAGAGCCGTGAGAACAATTTCAAAATTGATCTTGATAATTTGTTTGATATTGCACATGCTGATGCTTTTGAGAGAATGAAAATAGAGTAAGATAAATTATTTTTAATGAAACAGAGAGAGCCAGATCGACCAGGATGCTTAGGTGGTGTTGATAAAAAATTGTCGGAAAAAGAAGAAAGATCTAAACAACGACGATTGGAAGAAGAGGAAAGGGTTGTAAGACAAAGATAACCACTAGTTGCTGAAACTAGAAAATCAAGGGCAGAAGCAATAAAATCTGACTTCTTTGGAAGTAATGTACCCGACGATGTCACAGTCCATTGGGATGGAAAACTATTACCCGGGTTAGATGTACGAAGTTCTAAAGAAGAACGCTTGCCAGTTATTGCTTCGTTTGACGATAAGGAACAGCTTCTTGCAGTGCCAAAACTAGAACATTCTTCTGAAAAACATCAAGCTAAGGCTGTCTCAACAGCTCTCTTTGACTAGAACCTTCACGATAAAGTACAAATAATGTGCTGCGACACAACAGCTTTCAATACTGGCCGTTTCAATGGAGCTTGTGTTATTTTTGAGAAACTTTAGGAAGAGAATTGCTGCTCGTCTGTCGTCATCATGTTTATGAATTGGTCCTAAAAGCTGTCTTTGAAAGCAAAATTAAGTAAATTACTAGTAGCCCAGATACTCCAATGTTTAAAAAGTTCAGAGAAAATTGGAAAAACATCGACGCTAGTAACATTGAACCATCTCTTAATTTCGTAAAACAACGTGTTGCCGAGACAGACATTCAAGCTTTGTTAATATTTTATAAGGCAGAATTAGACAAAGGTTATGTAAGAGATGACTACCGCAAATTGGTCGAACTGTGCGTAATATTTTTGGGAGGAGACTCAGAGGAAAAATTAAAACTAAGCCCCCCCAAAGCCATGCATCAGGCACGCTGGATGGCGAGAGCGATCTATTCTTTAAAAATGTGTTTACTTCAGTCACAATGCAGAATAACTGCGAAGGACAAAAAGACTCTACAAGATGTTTGCTTATGTTTGTAAAACACTGGATGATTTCGTATCGGAAAAGAGCAAACAATTTTTATCACGACTGCAGATCGACGACAGTTTTCTAAAGGAAGATGTATCTTCTTGGAATAATAATAGTGCTTTTGTGGAAGCTAAAAGAAAAATAAGTTATTTGAGGGTTGTGAATGATACTGCTGAAAGGGCTGTTAAAATGATGCAAGATTTTAACGGACTTATCGCGGCTGAAGAAGAACAAAAACAGTTCTTGCTGCGCTGTGTCCAGGAACATAGAAAATTGTATCCGGACTGTAAAAAAACAACTCTATAAAAAAGTTACCCTGACTGATTGTTATTACTTTATGTTTTTGATTAAAGATTAATGTTCATTTAATTGAATTTTTACTATTATTCACTTAATTTATTGCATTTATAATGATTTTATACCAGACCGAAATATCAAGACAAAACACGTTTTTTACTAAACTTTGAAGCTCGGTCGGCACTAGTTGCAATTTTTCTAGAAAGATGAAATTTTATATTTGAGTATCTTATAGCATTAGTAAAAAATGTAGAGGGTATGCATTTCGAAATTTGAAAAAAAATTTTTTTTGGTCATATAAGGGACACCCTAGTGCACGTACACCGTGACGAAAAATAGTTTTGTATATTTATACACTTCATTGGTTTATTAAATACATGCCGATAATTTTTTTAGCTTCCTCAACTTAACGATATTGCAGAGATCCATTATAAGGATTTGGTGGGGATATTTCCATCAAATAGTTCTTTAAATTCTAAGCAAACTTCTCAGAGACCGTATTGTGGTTTATATAAGTGATTAATTTTGTCAATTAAGAGACGAATAGAATTTACTAGAACCATTACATAAACTGCTTTTTTTACTTGCGAGCATTATTTTAATAGTTGGAAACAGCTCTTGTGTAGTTGATGCGCTTATATAATTTTTGTCTTAAATTTACTTTACTACATCAAAAACAACGCTTGTCTCAGCTATATCCCTTAATCCTAGCTCACGAAAAGACTTGAGAAATAAAAACTTTAAAGAGGTTATGGAATATATTTTTTACTAGTACAGCTCATACAACAATAATAAGCTAAATATCTTTATAGTGCATACATCACAGTATTCCAATTCAATGTAAATAAAAAGTTACTAGGCAATTGTGCATACTTAATAAAAAGCGTAGTACTCATGTTGATTTGCGGACAAATTGCAATTATCGATATAATAATCCGTGTCGTGGTATTCACAATAAAAAAATGTTGTACGGTAATAGTAGATAATAGAATGTATTATTAACATAATCGATATACTTCAACTCAGGAAGCATGTCAACGTATAGTAAGCATAGTTGTCGTACATAATCGTTGCTCTGTACGAACGTAGCAACATGTAGCGGCGGAGGCGATCGTGTCTTTCTCCCATCGCTCTGCAATTATTTGCTTATTGCACTTAACCGTACAAGAGTATTTTGTATTCTACATATTATTAACGATAAAGCAATCGATTACCGAATAGACACGGAAAGCACAAGGAAAAACGATACCCGAGCGATCTTCCGGGTGCATAATAGCATTCCGTTCAATTCCGCTACGTGTACTCCAGTATTTTTTACAATGTTGTTACAAATTTTACAAAGGAAGAAGCCATTTCAAGGATGAAGAACAAGAAACGGATTATTACGCAATGCACACTTTCGCAAAAATTATTATTCAAGCTTAATAAACATAAATTAACGAATTCCTTATTATGACTGTAAAAGTAAATTAATTTGGCGTCTTATTAAAAAAAACGGTCGTATTAATTTATACACATCTCGAATTATACGAAATTTTCCTATACTCATATTACCATAAATATTTAAAGAAATTAACATTTGAGTCGAATTTTCAACGACGTCACATAAATAACAAATAAATTTCTGCATTTCGATAAAACGGTCGGCGGCTGTCGGTCGCATAGAAAAATGTCGGCCGTCGTCGCATCTATTCGCGAATTTCCGCGCTGGGTTTATTAGCTCCGAGAATGTTTAATGCTTTAATTCAGAACGAGATCGTGCGCGGGGAAAATTATAATTTAGCAATGACATGGCGGCTGTTGCGGAATGTCGAGTGGATGCACCCATGGCGAGAGCGCCGGCATACCCATGAACGCCTCGAACAGCGAACCGGAATCACGAGACATTGACGCGGCTGAAGCTCCATGACACGGGTGGCCAACCTTTTTCAGCAGCCGGGCCAGATTAAAGAAATGAGATTTCCTACCGGGCCGTGCAACAAAATTTCATTTAATATACACGCAAGCAAGAAATATAGTGTTTTTGAAGAAGATACTTTCGCCGTTGATGTTATGTTGCTTGTTGATTATGGACGTAGATCAAAAGGCTGGCGAAATGTTTGCGTATTCGTTTATTTATATGAATTGGACAAGACAGAATAATACGTGGTTACTGGTCGAGTGCCTGCGTCTCTCTGTGGGGGGCTGGGGTTGTAGGGTTGTTGTAAAATTAGAAAGTCTCTACCTGCGGTAGGGGCGGAGCTTAACAAGTCAAATATTGTAGCGGTGTATTTGCACTGACCGCTACAATACAACAAACATGTGAATCAAACATATTTATTAGATTAGAGTTAGGCAATACAAAAAAAAACAATAAAATTTTTTAGTGAGACGTCTGATTTTTTTTTGTCAGAAATAAGTGCATCAATGTTGATAACGATTGATGTTGTTGCTACACGTAAACAGTTTTCCAAATGCTCATCAGTAATTCGTGTTCTCATATGAGATTTAATAAGTGTTTCCAAAGAGCGAAATCATCGATAGAGCATGTTTTTAAAATGCAAGATATTTCTCCTTGTCCAAATATGTTTTGTAAAACATATGCATATATATATATTTTGCATATGCTTCGCGGGCCGCGGTTTGGCCTCCCATGCTGTATGGCATGAAAATAAATTAGCATTGTGGTTTTGCATTTGTAATTAAAACGAATTCCCAAACACGGAAAGAAGAAAATATACAAACTTTTCTAGGACAGGTTTGAAGCCACATGAGTGGCGTTATCACAAAAATAAACCGTTTTGGGTATAACATAAACATGTTTTTGAGAAGAAAAAGAAAATTTCTCCTCGGTGATCAGATCTGATTTCGGTTTTGCTAATAATCTATCGGATCTTGAAACAATAGAAGCTATTTGCAATTCATAAAGAAAAATATACCAAATATTTTTTAAGTTATTAATTAATTGATGTGTTCTGAAGAGAATGTTGGTACTTTCTCCATTGTTGGATTTCACGCTTGAAGATGTCTACATATTACTTATATTGTCAGCTGCATTATAAAGAGCCATTTATTATCGCTTTGTGAGACATGTAAAACATATTTGCAATGTTACACATCGATAGGTTTTGGATTATTTTCTTGATGCAATCAAATATAGATGGAACATTAGAGATTGTTTTGTTGAAGGTAGAAGGCTTAGTTTTTTAAGCAAAAATATCAAAAACGATGAATTTATAACGTATTTTCGATCGAACTGACTAAAGTATTTTTATCCATAAAACAATCATGCCAATGTCAATAGGTTAAATTTTTTGTGTTTTCACAGTTTTGCAGTATTCAGCATGAAATGATATATTTACTAAAATATTTTTTATATATTTCCTCACACTTAATAAGTAAAACTACTTCCTTCTGACATAATTAAAAAAAAAGAAAATATCTCGCAATATATGCAGCGTATATTTTTTAAATGTTTTCCTACTGTATATTTTAACGCATGCACTGTTTCACTGACTGTCCAAAATAATTACTGCAAATGCCACATACGTAATCAACCAAATTTGAATGCCAAATCTATTCCGGCCAACTATGTAACAGCGAAACGCACCAGTCAACCATACAATGGAGACGTTACAAATGCCTACCTATTCATGCAAGCCTAGTATTATGTGTCTACATACATGGAAATACAACACAATATCTCGACGATGAGCAAAGCGAGACTAAAATATTTAATTAAAATTATATAACACAAAAAATCAAACAGAAGAATTGCCTATGTCAGTGCCAATAAATCATCATCAAAATTAAAAAGTCCAAGTATGCGATTGCTGAAGATCATTAGAAAAATATTTTTAATTTACAATACTTGTTAGGACTGTGTATATATATTGTGGTATGTGGTTATCCCCTGATCATGAGCGCAGGTTGTGGGGCTTACAAGGTGTGGCTTAGGCGGTAGCGCACATGGATATCTCCACTTCCGTTTTTGAGTTTATGTAGAGAAAACCTTTTTTGTATGGAGTGCCTTTAACTTTCAAGCCACACCGACTTCTGCACAATTAAAACTGAGCCAATCCTGATGCAGCACTCGGTGCAGGCTTTGCTAAATTACTAATCGTGATGTCAGATCAAATGCCGGCAATCCCTCGTCACTCCGAACCAGTCCACTTTCTCCGGCGAATGCGAGGATTTGGCATTATCCTGTTTAAAAAAACTGCTCCTAATTCGTCAGACACTTAAATTTGCACTAAACTGTGTTTGCTAAACACGTGAAACTCATTCCTGGATAAAGTTCTTGTGACGAAACATTGGCATTTGAAAGCTGTTAAAACTAACTTTATATTTCCCACATCGCATAAAATGATTTTATTGTTCATTTATTACTTAATCATGACGTGATTCCAAAGTATATTTCTTGAGATGCAGGTTAATTAAAAGAATATCATTTTATTTAATGTATGCTGCTTCACTTTGCGTTAAAACCTCAACCAAGTTCTATACGCGCATAGTCATCTTTGAAACGTATATAATACATAAAACTTGCTACAAAATAAACTAAATGATTATTATTAATCATATTTATAACCTTTTTGTATCATATGTAGTACCAGTAAACCATTTTGAGATAAAATAAATTAAAAATAAACGAAGGTTGGATTCTACTGGGTTGGGTTAGGGTATGTAGCCATTGATTTTAAATTTAAAATTTACTCGTGAATCTGTTGAATATTAATTAATATAATATCATAATAAATTCGCAGGGCTCAGTGGCTGTTATTATCGAATTTTCTTTGGGTGTTGGCTTGTCGTATTTTATTGATATTCCAATGTTTCTGGTATTGGAGCCACTTTAAATATACAAAATTAATTGCACCATTGCAAGATCCGGTCACTTAATTACAAAGTCGGTCAATCGATCTTGACACTCAATAACTAATTTTTAATTTATTTGAAACTACTAATTTTCTCGTTCGTACGTCTCCAGAGCCACAGGCACAAATGGCAGATTGTATTTAATAATACCGGTACAAGTCGCCTCAAAATCTGAATACTTAATCATTGAATATTTAATGACTCGAGCGCCTGTACTCTCAAAGTAAACGCATATCAGACTTATGCAAGCAGGTACATAATATGTAATAGATCCGTATTGTAGGCAAATGTAATGTCCCCGCTTACTCTGTATTATGCAGAAACAGATCATAAACTATACTCAGTATAGGTTAGTACTTTGTGTACACAATATCCGTTCGCTTCGAGAATCATACGGTGTTGGCAGTATATATTTTATTTTATTAAAATCAGACATATCGTGCTTATTCGTTATTCTATCAATTCATCTACCTACTCTAACTGAGTCACACCTTACAAGTAACGGTGTTTAAAATATATTAAATTTTCTTTTTTAAGTAATAATTTGTAATATTCTTTTAACGGATATTTTTTATTATGGCCGTTATAGCCAAATGCATTAATACATGTCGCCAGCCTTTCTCTAAAATCATGGAATCTTATGTTATATTTATTCAGTCTGTCTATAATGCAGTCAATGCTGTTTATCAAACACTGTGTTCAGGAACGATAGAAATCAAAATAAAATGATATTCAATTCACAGTATTAAAAATAATCGTTAATTTTAAAATATATATTTTGTTTTAAGAATAAAAACCCTAAAACGATATATTTTACATATTATTTTTAGCGAGAGAAACCTTCATATGAATTAAAAATAACAATAAAATATAGCCGTTTACAACCGGCTGTAATAATTATTGGTTTATTTTATAACCGTGGCTGTATTTTTATAATATTATTAAACAGTGAAGGCTTACGATACAGATTATTGTTGTGTGGGTATATCATTGCAAAAAACAAATGTATTTAAATAAAATATAATACAAAAAACATTTCATTTGACCTTCTGATTGGAATGGATAACTGCATAGTATCAGATCTCAATCTCAAAAATGCACCATTTCAGATTCCGTTCTTGCAGATTGGATTGAAATAAAACCATTATTAGATTTAATAATTCAGTAAATATTAAAAATTAATACATTGTTCGACATGTGTAACTCAATATCACTCCCAGATCTCTTCTGGGCGATAAATTCCCACGAGACTCACAACATTAATAATTATATACATCTGGATTAAAAATTCGTGAGTAAAAAAATTATAAAAGACATAAACTTGTTTATATTCTGAGTTATGTTCATTTTTAGTATATATATATATATATATATATATATATATATATATATATATATATATATATATATAAAATTATATATATATATGTATAATTATGATGTCTAAGATATTTCATAGTGTGATTAGTACAGCATGTCTTTACTTTGAAAAATGCAAGACAACCTGTCATATTCACAAGTCTGATTAATAGATAATACATTAGTGATATTGATTAATTACATATGCTTTGGCATACAATTCACATTAAATAAATAATAAGATAATTTTTCTTTTGACATAAACATAATCTCACATAACCTAGTAAAAAAACTCAACTATCGATAACCTAGAGTTTATATTTATTAAAATTCATAAAAAATGATTGAACATTTGAACATAAATAAATGTGTCATATTAAAAAAATTACAGCCATGGATACTCTGCGTAAAATATATATTTATCGCTTTTATGAAATTAACGTTACAAATTAATATTACATTGTATATTAATTACATTATCATTCTTGAAGGCAGAGACCTCACAAAAAAATGTCCTTGATGAGAATAACGTAGTGTTTAAAAAAGCCCACCCACGATATTCCAGAAGCCGAAGACATAAAAAGAAGATAAATAAGGTTTGGGTAGATCAGAAAGCCATAAATTCAAGCAGCTGACAACGTTACAATAAAAGTCAAGTATCGAGAGCAACATCCTGCAGCGCACAAAAGATAATAAAAAAAAAGAAGCAGCGGCCATAAATTATGTTCATGTTTAAATAAACTTGTTGAGATAGAAAACAAATGAGATTGTTTATTTTGTTCGACACGCTAAAGCGCACTTAACACGCTGCGATATAACAGACAATCGAACGGTGACTTACCAATACTGTCCCTTTTTTTTAGTGTTTTTCAGTTGTGTCGCAGCGTGTGTACAGGGCTTCGAGCCTTTAAGGCTTAAACACGCTGCGTTGATTAGATAATCTTCTTCAGCAAGTGTCTTTCCTCAGAGGAGGTTGGCGACCGTTTCACTGAGCATATATTCATGCTGAGTCAGTGTTCATGGTTTTCTAAGAGGAAAATAGTGTAGTGGGTTCTTCTACACCGCAGTTTTATAGCAGAAGGAAAAGTGCGTATTGCTGCTGCCCAATAGCATTATTATAAAATCCTTTCCTTACAAAACTCTGGCATTTATATCTGATACTCCTTCTGCAGTAAGCTACAGGCTGCGTGTGTAGTCAGCATTGGTTTACTGTCCAGCCAGTTATTGGTTCGAGGATACTTGTACCTAACGATAATTGCATTCGCAAAAAGGACCTTTCATGAAGCAGCCGCCGCCTTGAGATTGATAAAATAAACTAAACAAGTACGCTTGCCTCAATACAAGTGAGTAAAAGGTACTATTAATAATTACATGAAACAACGGTATTGTAAAATAACTACAAAATCAATCAATGTCCGAGTGAAGGGATTGTCTGTTTTGCGTTTTCTACCTGATCGGTTCTGAATGAGACTAAAATGATTAATTTAATCAGTTTCTATTTCTTTTTTTTAACAAAATAATATATCCAGCTGCTTGCTTTGAATTAATTCTAGCACAAATTAAAAAGCTAGCACAGAATTTTTTATTGTTCTTGTGGAGTATTTCATAGTTATGTAATACTATAAATGAGGATTTTGAGTGCTTTTAATAAATAATCTGATTTTTACAAATTAATAAACACGTTTGTTCTTTAGTCGCTTTAGTTAGGCGTAGAAAAGTATATATTCAATAAAATACTATTAAACCATATACCACAGTAAATACTTGATAATTTAAAAACTATAAAGCATGACGGGTATTTTGGTGGTTATATAAAAAAATCGACTTTATTTTGGTATCATTTCCAATTCATCATATTTTTTTAAAATGTAACACATCGTTTGTTTCAAAAATAATTTATTTTAATGAGTATTTTTTGCATCGTTTAATTAAAATGTGTATTTTTTCAAAACTTATTAAATATTTTACATAATAGGTATAATAATGGGTATTGTTAAAGTCGTAACCGATGATTAGATAATCAAAAATATGTTCCTTAATTTTATGATTGGATATCAACACTTTTATGTAATAATACTAAACGATTTTTAAATGATACGAATGAAAAAAAAACCGGTCAGTTTTGATACAAAACGATTTTATTATTGTTCTCTTCATCCTACGCAATGTGTAATAATACTCTAGAAACGAGTTATTAAATTGCGGAGATCTATTTATTAAGATCGACCCAATGTATCACATCCTTCGGATGTGACCTTTACATTGAAAGCAAAAATAACAAAAAACAAATCTAAATCTACTCAAGCAAACAAAAACCATTCAGAAATATGCGCATTGTCTCGGTTATGGCGGAGCTATAAATGTCCAAAGACTACATGCTCTGAATTAAATGTATAAAGTTATTTGATAACTGCCGCTAGACGTACTTACTACACTATACAGGTGATTCACACAAGATTCATGCTTTTAAATTTATTTTTTTTTAAATGCTTTGAGTATATTAAGGATTTTTGAAGCGATGACGATTTTATTTAGTAAATTTTTCGGTAAGACAAAAATGATGGTGAAATTTTTTACTAGGAAAAACGCATCCTATAAAATATTCCCAATTGAACATCCATAGTAATTGGGTAAAAAAAATGATGGATTGATTCATCAATCCTGTTCGACTGATATGGTGTTTGGTGTTGTTTATGCACGTAACGTGAGAGCATGCAAGAATCACCATGTTTGTATGGTGTCCTTTATCGCCGCCTTCAGACACAGGATATAATGGTCGATCTGAGTCCCGACCATAAAGGCTCAGGACGTTGGCTACTCCTCCGCATGGCTGACGTGGGCTTCTGCTTATGGCCGCCTTAATGCTGTCAACCATTTTACTGGCTGCAGTCCATTTGTCTATGTGAGTCATGCGAGAGGTTGCTTCTTGAATAAATGCGACACGTTGATGCAAATTTTATAACCACATGGAGATTTAATACATAAATATATATATAACTTACACCTAGGCTTATAAAATATACCATACAGCTTACTTAGTGTTTGGAAAGATTATATTTAAAAAAATAAAAAAACGTAACTCATGCAGTGAAGTATTTTATTTATGACGATTTTTTTGGTGATTTAAAAATGGTTTTAACAAAAACATGGCTTATATATTTTTTTCAGTTCTGTGTGAAATATAATTAATTGCATTTGAAAATATACAAAAACTCAATTTATGTAAACATATGATTTAATGCCATAAATGTAACCGGAGAAAGTCTGTTAATCTAAAGTAAATTTGGAAATCTCCCCAAAAGACTGAAATACAAACTTTGTATGTAGCTTATCCGAGGATTATTCATCAATTTCTAAAATTGACTTAAATTTTTATCATATTGAAACATATGTATAATATTTTTCAATACCATCTCCAGTTACAACATAATATTAAAATACCCAATACGTTAGAGCTTCTCAAGTTCATTGTACTCCTGTATTCTTACCTTTAGTGTTACAGCAATGCGTAGGTAAGTCTGTTAATAAATATAAACGTTTGACTTTTCTAGTAAAACTCCCACCGGAGTTTTGATTAATTGTGGACCAACCTTTTAAACGACTCTATTTTTTTTTAATCTATAATCTATCTGGTCTTCTGTTGGAAAAGCCGCTATTGTCGGGCCAATTTATTCTAGTTTTTTGCCTCCATTGTGGCGCCCACTCTGGTGATAATTTGCACCAATTATTTTAAAGTTGAAGGTGTTTTGGAAGGAAGTTAAGCACATAACCCCAAGGAGTTGTAAAATTTCAAGATCAAATTAACGCGGATAATATAACGAATCAACAGATATTATTTTAAACTTCATCAAGCATGCCTTCATTTCGAGAACCTTGTAAACTTACAATATGTTATAAACTTATAAAAATACAAATATTTTCCACTTACTGTATATCTAATCAAAAAATAATTAAAACTAATACCCCTCTTCTCTCCTAGTAAATATTTTATTCAATATATGTTTGCATATGAAATAATATTGTTTTTAAATAAAAGAGGTTATAATTATTACCTTTTTAACGATTCTGTGTATCGAATCTTATGTTACATCAATCTGAAAATTTTAATAGCCTCGTCTTATATGGTATAATTTAGTTTAATTTAAATAAACGATATTCTCGTGTGATTACTTTTATCCTTGATTATATATATATTTTTAATTTTAGCTCATAGTTTATTGTGATGTATGGTGAAAAAGATGATTATGTGGAACGTGATTGAAAAGGTCACATTTTCGAAAGCAATTTAGTCGGAAAAAATATTTTGCATGCCCCTAATTAGACACCAACTGATATTTTAGCTCTCCAAACATGTAATTATATATTGTTTATAAATATTAACATCATAATATACATACTCAAATGCGCTGCCATTCTAAGGACTAGAACCAAGGATCTCCCTTTACTTTTCCACTCGGTCAACGAATTAAATGGTTTAAACTAACATGTAGCTGAAATCAAATTAATAGTTGTTATTTTATTGAATTATTGCAAATTATTCTTAATTGACTTCTTGGAAGGTTTATGCAAGTGTGTAGCGAAAATTACCCAAGTAATGGGTCACTGCTTGCTTATGTAATCTTCATAAATACATAAAAGGGAAATAGTTACTTATTCGAAAAATAAAAGCCAGCGATCTGCTTGACGGTACATATTAGTTGTTAAATTACAAACTTTTACCCACAAAACCGTCATGTAGCATAATTATAATAGTCATTGGTACAAAATCGGGGAGAGAAATGTAATATTTTAAAAATGTTTCTAGGATGAAAAGTTAACACTTGGTAGAAGTTGTGTTATCTATTATATTACCAACACAAAAAAAACCTAAATTCTTGGGGTGGATAATAAGCTCCTTATCTCGTATCAATTGTAATATATCCAAAGTTATTCTGGGAAAATTTCACAACTCATGAAGATATTGCTATAGTATATGATATCTTATATCAACGTGACTTTTAGAACAATTCTCTTACTCACGATAAAAAAAAATATTTTGGGTAACTATAATTGTAGAATATTGAACCAACTGGTTTATAATTATAAACAGGTTTTTTTCTGGCGCTGCTTAATTTTATATATATTTTTTTATTCTGCCATTACACATGTGAGTACGCATTAAACCACAGGAATGCACGCGTTATATAATGCTTCGCGTGCCAACGATTAGGTTTCGTTAGCTTCGAATTAAAACCAATACCGGCGATAATTCGAGGAGAGTCGTGCGCCCCAACGCCAGCATATTGAATTCGCTTGATTAAATCACACTTGCCGAGGCATCGCAAATCACGTTGTGCCTTGTAAATCTTCCCTCATTTACTGCATTAAGGTGTCTACGAGTGAAACTAAATAATGGGCATCGGCAACTCGACTGCAGACATAATAGGGCGACAAATCACCTAACGACCGCTCGAGAGACGACGGGTGATTATGAGTGCTGCTCCATCAGACATGATTTACTCTCCCACTCTTGGCAACGCCTTGCAGTTTATTCTCGAGCATACTCTGGACATCCTACGCAAAGCCATCCTGGAGAATAACTTCAAGGGATAAAAGGAATACGAGCGAGGCTGTCTCCTCTCCTTTGATATACAGCGGCGCTATCGAATGCTCACTTTTCATTCCGTCGGTATTTCAGTATCGTGCCTCATGATATTTATAGATATAATAAACATGATAATATTTATTGTAGTCTTAGAATGACGTTGCTATTAATTTTGAACATTATTATCTTTGCTCTGATGTGGTTTTATGTATGTAAATAAAATAGAATTTGACAATACGATTTGATTAGATGATTTGGTTTCTTAGATGTTGGGATATAACGTGCTGGGACCATCTTCGGGGATTTCAGACTGCACCACCCAGAAACCAAATCATCTAATGACAATGGCTGCTAAACCCTACGAACATAAATGAATACGATCTTCACAAATCTAGTGATATTATCGATTTTTTTAAACGTTTTTCTCAGCCAATTAATCAGCTTATTTGATGAAAAGTTATATATTTGTATTTATCAGATCAAAATGTGCGTGATGTGCTTAAATAATAAATCGCCTTAACTTCCGAGAGGGTTCAGGGAGATGAGATGTAATCTAGAATGGGTATCAACAATACCAAACGAGAGTGCATGCATTATGAATATATAATATATATTCAATGAATTTATAAAAATTTAATTATAAGAAAGACAATAGCAGCTTTAAATCTGTGTCACATTATTATTACTCACTTTTTTGATTTCAAACACAAACATTTTTTAAAGATAAAATCAATCCATAATTCTGTATTTTTATAAATGACTCGGATTATACTTCATGTTTGAAAATAAATCGTGTTACTAATTTGTGTGATCAGTACAGGTCCAACAAGACCAGCAAATTATTACGTACGTACAATTTCAATCAATCGATTCAACGTTACGATGTGTTATATCAAAATATACACACAACATGTTCAACTATATTATTTCACCTACGCAACCACTAAAAACAGTTAAATTTCATGCTCGTGGGCAAGCAGTTCTGACAGACAAAGGTCAGTGCACTTGAAAAGATCCCTGGGGGTCGAAATGCCCTATAAGGACCCGTCGACACGTGGGAGAGCCTCGGACATGGCTTTCCACGTGGGAGGACCCCAGGTTGTCGTCCAGGATAAGGCTCTATCGAGACCGCCGTCAGAATTACGTGGAAACTGACAACCTGTTTTCATGAAAGGGTAATGTCTCTCCGAGTCCGGGTTCAAAGAAATTCAGCAGGCTTGTAAACTCGTTCGATTATTTGTTCGGGTGGAGGACGTTAAGCGATGATTTATCAGCTTGGAGCCTTACCACTGATTTGAATATCAAAGCTGGCGCAGCAGGACCAGATCGTTGGCTGGTGTTTTTAATCGATAAATTTGCATAAGAGATGTTTTGTGTTGGTTTTTAAACGTGTTAATACATATTTCAAATATTTGCGCAGATATTAATTTGAAGATAATTTTATGTGAAGTATTTCGTATTTTTGCATCAGCTGCTTTCCACTTAAAAATCTCTATACATTCTTTCCGCTGGAATCTTTAAGCAATGATCACCTATTAAAATGCTGTTTCACTTATATCTTATACCGAACGTTATATATATTTATAAAATCAACTTTTTAGGACGGAGATTAGCGTTATTTCATTATATAATTTATAGTCAATATAAATGAATACTATTTCGCGTAGCAATAAAGAAACAATACGTACTTTTTTCTTTCTGTGTTCAATCAATTGTATTATTATATTTTTTATCACGTGAAATAATTATTTAGGATTCAGTTACTTGCCAAGCGACGCATGTTTTCAAATTCTAAATGCCACAATAGTTATCACGATGTTTATATGTATGTTCGTAGGTTTTGGAAGCCGTTGTTATTGATTTTCTTCTAGCTTTCAGTACTCAATGGAATCCATAAAGAAGGTCTCAGCGTGGGGATCAAAACGTCGTAGCACCGGATACATGAAGCAGCTCATGATCCAAGAATCAAAATCAACTCACGACGTTTACGTTCACACAATAGTTGTATATTTCTAAAGACACCGAACAGTAGTGCTCAGGCTTCTCGGAAAGTTCAACACTTGCACTTACACGAGGAACAGGAGTGAGGCTTCAGAGCAATTCGAGATTGTGCAAGGACGAGGCGGCGTGACTCCGACGGCGACATTTCGCCATGTGCTACGGCTGACTCACGGGAGCGGAACTTTAATTAACTTTTATGTCTAACCTTTAGCGTATGAACAATCGGCGCATATTATGTCGCATTAACTCGAACTTTAATACATCAAATCGTTTATTATTCCACCTCAGGGCTTGTCAAATGGTTACAACGACCTCAAACTATATACACATTTTCGCGGTGATGACGTATCGAATGTTGTTTTAAATTAAATAATAAAAAAAAAGTATAATTTATCACTACTGATATATTAAGCCTTGAATACTTCACTAGACGAGATTTAACACCGATTAGTTGCATTGATAAAATAGAGCTAAAATACATACAAATTAGTTGTAAACATAGTAATTTTGCTTGCACATTGAGACTCCTGCTTTAAAAAAAAACGCAAGCGTATCAAACAACGAATCTTTTTTTTTTTTTTTCCAGTTTCAGAATATTCAGAAAATATTATTTTTAAAAGAAACTATCATATTTTTTTTGTATTAAATATTGGGTGAAAAAGTGCGCAAAAGCTTATTACAAAACAAATTCGACTTTCACGATCGACTCTATTATTCAATTACCATTACGAAACGTTTCGAGCGATTGAACGACAATTGCAGTAAACTTAATTATTTCCGATCGATTTTGAATTTTACGCACTTGGGTGTGTCGATATTATTCGAGCTGACACAAAATGCTCGTAAATAAACTGCGCGGCTCATTGCAGACACGTCTCGGCCAGAACAGTCGTGACTGCGGCACAATTTACAAATTACCAGCCATTAATAGATCGATTCAATTTTGTGAAACGCGTCAAAGCCCCGGCTCGTTGATCCCTGACAGTTTGACTTGCAGATCATTTTTTTGTTATAAATAATTCGACAAAAAAATTTATACAAAGGGACAGATTTTACATGTCTTCAAAAACAAACAGATGACTATATGGTTTATAATACTTTTAAAAAATACACTAGTAATGATGCTGTGTTAAAAAAACCAAATATTTGTGAAACACTAATTAGTATCAGGTGGCTATTATATATTCAATAGATCCGCATTTTTTCGCATTCAAGCATGCCAACAATACGCACGTGTTTTTTAAAACAAATTATTTAATATGTATTTTTAGTTTTCAATCGTAGTCATTGCTTGTATTTGCACAGACAATTCTCGTCATTTATGCCGCATACAATTACATCTGGAATGCAATACTTCATAAGTTTCATCATGAATATTTGATTTTGCGGTTTTTGCCTAGAACTCATGGGTGTGCTGTCATTTTTAATCTTTCCCTTCAGACAAAGAAACAGCAACTCGCGTGTCCTTCAGGGTAAGCCGATAATTCATGAGCTGTGGGAGTGAAGTGACATTCAGTACTGCAAACTGTAACAAAGTAATCCGTCCAATCGAGGGAACGGAACAAAACAATCGCCTTTGTATCTAAAGCCTTTGATCAATTCATGATCTTGACAAATATAAGTACCACATGTTGAGGATATATCAATACAAAGTAGCATAACTCTTAGACTAGATACTGTGGATCTATAGATCCCTATAAAACAAAAACGAATATCACAGCTTTTGTAGATACTTCTTTTAAAAAATTCATGACTCTTTATACTTCATAAAATATATATTTTTAAATAGAATACATAAAAAGTTGTATCATCAATTTATAAAAACTTTATTGTGCACAGCTTAACCGTTAACATTTTTGGAGCAATTTGAAATAGTTACTTTAAACAAAGCCGAAATGAACGTTATCTCTATCGAAAGTAGTTTAGAATATACAATATTTCATCTGGAAATATTACGTAAAATGCGCTTAGGTTTGAGTTATAAACAGGTAAAGATCACATTTTATTGAATAGTCAGGATTATATGGTAATTATTAACAGAACTCTGGTATTCAGTTGAAGTGTGCATTGTATTGAATCAACCGTCCAGGTCATGTACGAACTATATTTTTCTATTCGCCAATCTATCACTGTCGCTAAATACCATATATATATAACATTTCTGGATAATTGATAGTTACTTGGCAATATTCTCGCAGTAGAAAAGGTGATATCCAGTTTCTGTCAATTTTTCTGAGGTGTGTTTTATTATACTCTTTTATTAGAGACGCTGATTTATGAATGGTTTTGTACATAAATTCTCACCAACCTGCCGACTTGAATATCAATTCATCACCGATTTGTATTAAATCGATGACAGAATATAAACCCAACTCTTTGATTTTTTGTAAACGGTTTTTTTAATGTCATGCGATGCTTAGAATATCAACCAAAATTAAAGCCATGTAAATATAATTTTTTTAGTTAAAAATTGTTTTTGAATACTGTTGGGATATAATTAAAAAAAACTGCATGATAAATTATATCTAATTTATGATTATCAAATCTTATTTTATGAGTCAGTGATTAAATACAATACATTATAAACGTATATTCTGAATACTAAGAGGTGAAGTGAAATACTTAAAAAAAAAGTCTAGTTTTTACCATTTATATGTCTGGTATTTAAGCAATGGAATAGTAATAATGACAAAATATTAAGTTTTTTATAAGAATATGGCAGTAAATCAAGTAAAACTATTTTTTTTAATAACAAAAACAATAAAAACTGAACATGCACTTGTAAAGTTCATAGTGCTAATTTATGTTTAAAATATATATGTTTTGCATACTATAATTAAGAGAGTTTACAACAGTAACTATATTAAAAATACATATAATAAGAAAAACAAACAATTTATCTATTTGATGTTGGTTAGATTTTTTTTTCTTCTGTTTAAAGTGATTTCACTGTTTACGAAAAAATAATTTGAATTTAAAAATACAATAAACATTGTTCGTAAACTTACAATGCTTACAATATTTTCATAAAATAAAAATTATTTCAAAACAATTTATTGTTGTATATTGTATGAATTTACAAACTTATACTAAAAATATTTTTAAAAAAAAATTTCCGTTGGTAATTATACTGAAAATTATGATTTTTTTTAATCCATCGCGTTTTCAAAGAATCTTATATAATCTTAGAAAAAAAGTTATATTCTCTGCATTTGAATATAAACGTACAGATATTAAACAATTGAGAGATGCAATAACTTGTTACAAGTCACGGCTAATGAACTGATGTTTGTACCTGCAGGAGTTTTTACTAATGAATACTTCATACTAAAGATGATTTATGTGCTCAGATAAGATAGCGTATTTTAATTGGTAGAATAAAATATTTCTGATTATCGTGATGACTTAATGAAGTAGCTAGTTCGTTAAGGTGCAAGCTCTCGAGGCACTTATTATTATTAAATATCATCGATACATTGTATCTGTAAGTGATAAAAAATAATATTCAATAAAAAGTTTTCAATAATTCAAGAAAAATATTCGGCTCTTGTATATGGTATAACTATGATGCCTTATCATAATAATAAGATTTAAACATTTCAATTTGATTTTAAACATTTTAACTCTACGATTTTACTTTTTAGAATTTATATTAAGTCTTAACGTATTAACATGTCAATGCTTCTTTAGCAGTTTATTTATTACATTTAATGCTGGCATTTGGAAAATATATTCTATCTGCTAAATTTTTAGTGGAAAGTACAACATATTCTGTGCACAGTAAATTTATGAGAATTGTTTTTATTATTCTCTCATGGCATTGTAAATTATAAAGATACTGACTTATATTAATAAATCATTTAAAATTTCTATTTTTATTTATACTTTTTAAAAAATCAGTAAATATGTTTTAAAAAAAGTTTATTAGAAGGAACTTACGTGTGTAATATAAAAAAAATTGTTGGTTGATAGAGGACGTGCCTCTTATATCAACTTGGACAGTTAAGTTAAATAATATGTTCAGTTAAACTGCCCGAAGGAGTAAGCTGACATGTAGAAAGTTAAAAAAAAAATCACCTCGATCGTTCTGTAGAAACGTAGCTCTAAATATTATAATTCGATATTTATTTGTAAAACGGATGTTTCAACATTTTAATAGCGTTTTTTTTAACATTCAATATCATATATTTTTAATGCAGCCTTGATATGGTTTCCACTTGTAATAAAAACTGTGGCCAAATTGGAACCATATGAGTCTGACACAATGTTCATTACCTGTAAATAATAAGGGTGATTGACTTCAGTGTTGACTCTTATTTAAACTTGATTCAAATTTTTTATTTAAGATTTTGCTCACATATTCCGTTACAACTTTAATTTCAATATAGCAGCAAAGATTACTTAAATGTATTTTAATCTCCTTTTTTGGTGCCTCTCCTTGGTCGGTGGAGATTTAATCGGATATATTTTTATCTTGAGGAAGTCTCACTAATTTGGCCGTACTTCCAACTTCCAACCACTGACGTAAGTTTTTTCCTTCCAATGCCCATTTTTCCTTGCACTATCAACTGTATTTAAAGTAAGAGATCTTATGTTTTTTTTTATAATTTGTAAAGAATCTTTTTTTTTTTCATAATATAAATGCATGTCTTAACCAGTAACTGGAATTCGTTTGAATATTTTATTATTTCAATAATATGCCGTAATATATCGTCTTTAGAGTGTCTACCTAAAATATATATGACCAAGTGTCAAGTTTAGTGTGCTGTTTATGCTACCATTACATATTTAATCAGTCATTCACATTAAACTATTCAAAAATATTCAATTTAAACATTGAAATAAACTCACCGATTTCATATCAATGTCAGATTACCGAAATTTCGATTGAAAATATTACTTCAGTAGAAATTCTCGATTTAATTAAGAGCGATATATTAAAAATAATTGGTACATTGACCTACTAAGTCAGAACTACCTCGTGTGCTTTGCTGCGACTCACACTCAAAGCAACGGAGTTCAAATCTCACGCGGAGATTAAAAAATGAAAACACAATTCAATGAAGGTTGGGTTACGCTAGGTCATGTTATTAGAAAGGTAAATAATCACCTGTAATTACCGTCAAATTACATTGAGCTACTGGCCTTTTACGTATTCACTATTAAATGTTTTTAAGCTTTAATTGTTATTAATTGATTTTTTTAAATTTATACGTAATAAAGTATAAAATCAGTTAAAAATTACAAGAAACAACATAATTAACGATTATTCACCGCAGCACGAAATCGCTTAAGAATAATTAGCACATTTTTTAAAGTATCTTTAAGTACTTGCGTGTTAACACAATGTGTTAATCACTTCCATACAATAACAGAAAATGTACATTCGATGTAAACAAATGATTTTTCCTAGAATCAAAGAGCACTGCGGCGCTTGTTGCACAATTTCCAAAGACTACGAAAAACGCACAGTGGGGCCGAAGTTTCGCCCATCTGATAGCAGATAAGTGTCCATTGTTATCGAAGGCTGTGGAACCGAAGATCGTTTATCATTCTGCCGAATGAGAAACGCTGCATTCAGTCCCAGCTGGAACAACAGGCCTGTGTTTTTTTTTTTTTGCTATCGGTATCAGCTATTCAACAAGGAAAATTGTGATAACATCTACGCAACACGAAAGATACAAGGCGTTTCCAACTATTTAACAAAAAAAGTGTTTTTTTTTTTTCATAGAAGAATATTGTGATAAGAAAGTGCTTGATATAATATTGTTAGAAAACGTTAAAGGTTTGATGTTACATGAAAGAAACTAGCGCGTATATTATCACAACGGCAATCGTAGCTTTATTCTTTATAAAATTTCGAGTACCTTTTCTTTATCATTATTTCATCGGATATTTTGAACTTTTCTTGTGATCTATTTTTCACGGTATTTATGTAACTCTTATCAATAAAAGATGTTGAAATTTAATTGTAACGTTAACAAGATAGAACTATCTATGTAACAATAAACAAATCATTCTAGCACCAGTTTTGAGTTTGCCACACACTATGGAACTACGTTTATTATATTTAATATTACACAGTTACATTAAGACTTGTCGAAACACAAGTTTTCAACGATAACTTATTAAAGATTTAACAAGAGTCAGTTATTGATAAATAATCTACGTATTTAAAGATTATATTGAGTTTTTCTGATATTAAAGATACATTGAAGTTCCTAGGTTTTATGCCTTTATTAGGTATACTTATAACGATGCGGTGAGGGAAGGTTTTGGAGGGTTGTTGGCGCACAGTGAGTGGTGTTTGAATTTTAAATTGAATAAATCTTTACGAATCTCAATACAAAGCTTGAATGCATAACTAGAACAGCTGTTAACTGTTTATTAGGGCATCGTGTGAGTTTATCTTCAGGTCACAGCGTCCGCCGGTCTGGGGTCTAGTGGGTCATGGCATTGAGAAAGGTATGGAGATTGCTGGAATTGCAAATCTAATGAGATTCAAATGCAAATGATATCGGAGGCGGTTATATACGATTTCAAATGCATCTCCGCGAGGCTAACCGTTTTTTGTGTCAAGTTTCGACGGAAACAATAGCATTTTTCTCAAGCCTTAAGATATTCCGACGCAGATGTTATATGGCGTTGATGATTTTTACACCTCTGATTGACGGTGTGTTTTTGTATGTAAATAGGTTTTTAATGATAAACTTCGCATTTATTAATATTTTATAATGTTATATTAACATCCAGCGGCATTGAGTCTGCGTTTCGGAGATTTTGTTTACGTTTGTATTGATATATCGGCCATCCAATACAGATTTGTTTAATTAAGGCACTTATGCATTATGAAATGATATTTATGGGATTTGTTTTTTTTAATCCATATTCATTTCTCTCACCTTTTTTCACAATGCGAATATAGATGACTTATATATGCGTGATATTTATATCAGGATTTTAGATTAGGATTATATATGATATGATTTTTAAAACTAATGTGAGAAGATTTAATTATTCGTCACAATTTCCAGGTAGATTTGGCGGTGCATACTATTTATCATTAATTTATTTAAATAACAAATAAACACAAAATATACGCATCTAAGCTTTATTATTAACATAGAACATTAATAAAACACTTGTGCTTTTGAAATGACCAGTGAGCTTATAGCAGTATAGTTGTATTATAAAAATACGAAAAATTATTTGGAGTTTTTTTAATATGGAAAATTTCTCAAATACTGCAGACAGTATACTTTTATGCTTGTGTATATATTTTTTTAATACATACAGTGATTCTTAATATAAGGTTTTGAAAAAATCAAATGATGTGCACAATGAAATGTACGTAAACTTACACATTTTTTTGCATAACTAATTCAAAATCTAGTTTTGATTTGAGTAATTTAATAAATTCAAAATTGTATATTTTTTACTCGATTACCCATAACATGCCTGAAAAATATAAAGTGAAAAAATGTTTCTATTAAAGATTGGCGACGAATTTTCTTTTGTGATCGTTGGGCTAAAATAATAGTTTAATGTAATAATTTTTCTTCATTAATTTATTTCTTGGGCATTCCGTTTGTTATAGATTATTAATTGTTCAATAGCAATAATTTTCTGTGATATTTTTTTAAATCTGTAAAAGGCATTTTTTTTGAACATAAGAAACGAAAGACATAAATTTTAATTATGTTAAAATATACACCGGCACAAGCCATGATGTCACATTTCATTAAATTCCTTCTCTAATATTATACAAGATGACGTGAAATTTTTAATTTGATTTTGATGTAAATGGACGTTCAGTTTAGGAGTCAATTGTGTTCGAGGTCAATATCATACTATTGGAAATGTCACCGGAGACGAAACCCGCATAATCAGCTTAGTCACCTGCGAGGATGCGCTGCAACGCAGGTGAATGAAAAATAAACAATGAAATAACAATTTTGTAAGATATTATGTTAAAATGGCATTTAGTTTTGAGTGACAGATATTTTAAACGGATTAAACGATTGTCAAATAAAATTTTTATTATTTGCATCAGAAGTTTATTTTCACTTCATCAAGTATTGAGTTCATTAAACATTATTTTTATACGAAATATCAAACGTTGAAAAACGTTTTTCTTTTTTAATAATCTGTAACAGTGTTGTATTTATGTCAAAACACATATATGTCTAATTAAAATTTACACCCTAAATACAGTGTATAAACATCAAATGTTACTTTCAAAAGCATATTTTTAGGACACCCTTAATATATGTATTGAAAAAAATATCGGAGATGTTCTGTTGCCTTGTTATTCAACTGTTATTAAAATATATATAAGCATATTCTGAAGCTTTTTGCAAAAATATCACATAGAAATAATAAATTATTTATCTAGTGTTAATATATAATTATGTTTACAATATCCCAATCAAATAATGTAGGGGTGTAGAAAAACATATTATTGAAAATTTAATACAAAACTAAATCTCTTAACAAGTAATAGTAAAAGTAATGAGTGAAGCTTTTCGCTTCTTTTTAAATTTACCCTGGTGCAGAATTAATCAATTCATTGAAATAGTTGATCAGGTTACGATAGGTCTTCGTTTTGATTATCAGTAGAAAAAATGTACGTTTTGTTAGTTCTCTACGAAACTAGATAGATAGCTCGTTGTCTTAGAAACTAAAACTTTCTAAGCCATTTTCACATAGCAATCTTGCCAACATAATACTTAGTCTGGGATAGACATACTTTACAAATAATCAACAGTAATAATGGAAAATAATTTTAATTTAAATTCTTACATTATTTCCAACCGCAAACTACAGTAGAGTGACCACCGCCACTGGGTATTAACGATAGATTATACTTCGTAAACAATATTTTTTTGCTGTTTAATCCATTACATAATAGGTTCTTCAAAAACCAAGTCTCGTTAATATGTATATAAATAATATTTACAAAAAATTCAACCCGTGTTACTTCGTTTGCAATGCGGATGACCTTCGCGGCACAAAACAACACCAAATTCGCATATTCCTGGCAATTTCTTTTTGCAACGTGCTACAGAACAGGTTTTGTGGAAATCGCTTTGGAGCATGAATGGATCTGGACATGATTTTATCAAAATCGTGCATTCTATTGCACAACATCGAAAGCCCCTTGTGAGTGGGTAAATAGGCATTAAATAATTTCAAATCATAATATCAACTAACAATAACTACTACGCATATAAGGTTGATTGATAAAATGACTGCACGGGGATTTGAGCTCCGAGCCTGCATATATCAACTTATTGCCAACGGAGCCATATCGGGCCGAGGCAAAAAATATCACTCGATTACGGCAACACCATTTTTTTATATGCACTAATGACGTCGGTGATGAAATTTGCTATATCGGCTCATAGACAATAATTATCGCATTGGCACTTGCATTAAAAATTACATATCGCCGTAGGCTGCTCTAAAGTAATAATTTATATTAATTGCAACACTGATAAGTCAGCGTAAAATTAAAAGAAATACTTACGTTTCCTTAATTGCTCATTTTATTATCCTGCGCGAATTTTATACCTTGGTGTATGCTCCACTGTGTGTATTTAAAATGAGATTGATTGTAATGAAACTAGGTTTGTACGTGAAAAAATAAATTCAATATGAGACCACGCTACTGATGTTGACACAACATATCAACATAATCTGAACTGTGCATACACTTATATTTGTTTTAGATCAAGTCGCCTACTCCTAAGTTCCGAAAGACTGATCAAATTAAACAATTCAAACGGTGCAGTCAAAAATGTCTCATGATTATTTCTAAAAAATTATAATATTAAAATTGATTTTATTAAATTTTTCAAGTATTAAACGTCTGATTAATTCCGTGTAGTGTATTCTTTACTTTAGTAATCATTGTTCAATTAGATCAGGCTTTTAAAATTTTGAGCATTACTGGGTGAAGAAACTTTGTGTACGCATAACTCATTTAAATGATGTATGCAAATAAATGTTTTGGATTTGTTTAAAATAAAATAAAGTTTTTGCTATGCAAATGAAAACCACACAGTAAATTCAAATCAACCTTGATATTAAACAATTTATAGTTTGTTTTTTTATATTATTTTAAATTATCAAAAATTACTGTCTATAAAACAAAAATATTTTATTATTTTATTACTTGTTTCAATTATATAATTACAGCTCATTTTCTTACTATAAAAGAGTTCAAAATTATACACATTTCTATGGTTTATCTTAGCACAAATGTAATATAATAAGATTATTGATTGAGAAGCAAAGCTTTAAAAAATATTATAAATACTGGGCATAAAAACATTTCGGTTTAATTTATGTACGTGAGCTGTTTTTTGTGTTATTTGCATTTAGTTTTTATGGTAGGAAATACTTGTAACGTACGTGCTTTGATTTCATTAAATATCGCAATGTATTCCAGTCGAGTAAGATTTTTTTTTGTATGGTTTTACTTTACACATTAATAATAAACTTATTAATGATGAAACTTAATATTATTGATCAGTTCATTGAACAAATTTCTAAAACACCAAATCATTTATTTATATTTGTGATCAGCGAATTTGAAATAAACAGGCACTGTTAAAATTGATTCGGTTAGATTTTTAATGAACACTTAAAGCTATAATATAGGTTATTGCTACAATATATAAAAGTAATTAAAATTATTTCGATCATACCATCAAAGTTGAAACGTCAAATCATGAATAGGGCTCTATATAATTGAACCGATTTCATTTCATCCTATAATACAAATTACAGACCTGTCACACAATAAACCCTCGATAGTAAATTATTACCAGCAAAGCAATCGCGGAAACTTTTAGAAGCAACGTTTCCTCAATAACTTGTTCCTTTAGTGGCTACAAGCAGAGATAGCCGCTGACTTACAAGAAAGTTACAACTGAACTATACCTCAGTCTGAGCATAAACTCACAGCATTCGGTGATACAATTAACCGGCATGGCCTATTGTAACATAGGTCACTAAATTACACCAGAACTGCCGCGTTACAGCTTCCAGGTTCTAGAGACCTGAACTAGATCTGATAGTCTCTGCCGTGAATACGAAATTAGATGGAAACCAGACGACGTCTGATCCGCTGGGCTTGCGAAACTAATAAAAAGTCTTCATATTAATAACTAGTTTTTTTGGTCCAGTTCGCGACCTGTTTTGGACCCGAAAAAAAACTATATTACAATATTAAAACACATTGTATAATCATGATTACGTTCAGTTTGCTGTGTGAGTGAGTTTAAGATTTATTGTAATTAAATGGTGATTAATAATGTTCTGATGATTAATCGGTTTTAAAAGTGCTATTATAACTGGCAGCGTATGTCTTGTAACAATTATTGTATATTTGTTTTTGGTTTTATAGAATGCATCCCTACATGTATGATATATTTATTAAAGTCTTTGCAATCTTCCAGGACAGCCTAGATGCTTGAGTAGTAAAAAACTGAAGCAGTCCATACTTTTTACTATTAAAAGTACATCGAATAAAGACTTCAAAAATGCAATTCAATGTTAAATTCAAAGACAGTGGGTAAAACATTTTAGGAGACACCCTCTCTTTATATTTCATAACTTAATTAGATTTTTGCTAACTGAACAAAGTTAAATGAGTGAATGTAAGAAATGTTACAAAAAAACCAATACGAATTTTTTTTTCGTTTTTTCATATGGTTCTTTCGTCCAAAAATATCATTATTTTTATCGGACAATGGTGTAAATACCTGCTAAGAATATATAATTTATAGCCCGGGGCACCAGATTTGATGACTAAGCTCCCGAATTTGACTAAAAATATGATTGAGTATAATATGGTTTTGATATTTCGTTTGTATAATAACATCTTGAAAGCATAGATGTAATAATCTTGCTGCAGTTCTAGTCTAGGTAAGGCAACTGTAAAATAAAGTCATGTCTGGATATCGCGACAATGTTCGGGTGTCGAACCCACATTCCACGGCTATTACGGTCTGCTGCTCTATCCAATTAAGCTACTGAAGCACTGTTGAGTGATATTTGATAATAATCACTGGTGGTGTGATGTGCTTTCGCAGTGAGTTGAAGAGACGTCTCTGGCGTGCCCCTCTCGGACGCAGGTTCATACTAACCACCATACATTCCGCCTGGCACTGCAAACACCATACATCATGGCTATCACGAACACCTCTGCAGCAGGCCGTGACACCCGAAGGCTGCCTGGGGCACGCACAGCACCTCTGACGTCAGACCAGGTTGTTCAACTTCTGTCTTACAGAATGTGTCAAGTGACATATCTTTTATCTTGATTCCAGGTCGATATAGCAGCGACAAGCTTTATGTACATAAATAATGGTATAAAACACACTGTCAGACCTAAATACTAACCATATCCGTGAGTTGGTATAAACATATATTTTTTATTCCAAATGATACATAAACGTAGTCACATTTTTAAACTTATTTAATAATGATTATTTTTCACAAAAAAAGATTAAAAATACAAATAATGTCAAATAACGTATTCAGTGGCTTAAGCAGCTGTTGTTAACAAATGGTTCTTAATCCTTGAATTTATTCTCAGTACCGGGACCGAAATGTCGGTAAATATAAACTACGCAGCATAACATCTAAAAACCTAAGAAATACGGCAAAAATCAATGTTATCTAAGTTTCTGCAAATGTTAAAATAAAAATTCCAACAATCACCTCAATGCTAATTCTGTGATATTTTAAATTATTATTATGTATTTCATTCAGTAAATTTTAAGTATTTTGAATGCATAGTTTGACTCACTAATAAAGTTAAGAGTAGCTGCATATTTAATTCAACAATTGCTATAAATAGATGCACGTGATTTATTATTCTAAAGTGATTGCATAAACCAAAAAAAATATATAGTAACCTTTGGTAGAAATAACTTGACAAAAGTAAGCGAGCCTTAGTCTCTCGGTTAGCAGTTCAAGTTCTGATCGCATCACTATGAGTGCGATGTCGTTATAAATTATTCATCATGCTTGAAAATGTCATCACTAAACGTAAACATGTAATACCTAGCGCGTTAGAATAATAATGTATTTGTATGCAAAAAATGTCGTACCGATTCAGCGACATGCGACTTTAGTTCAAGTTAGAAGACTCTGTGGGCTTTTTCTATATTAAGAGTTGAGCTGTTCTATTTCACTCGTTATTGGAATTAACTTCAAGTGAAGTTTACTATAATAAAATGAAAACTTCAACGACTTTGTAAAATAGTGAAGATAGTAAAAATATAGTCAATCGAAAGTTTGAGGAAAGATTTTACCTCTTGAACTTTAACAGACCTTTTGGCTCGAGCTCTTTGCATATCACAAAATATGCATATTTCTTAAACGTCAAAGTAAAACCTCATTTCAAAATATCATATTACATAGTGTGACATATTATTGGTAGTGATAAAGATAACAAAATTAGGCAAAGGTCGATCGATCTATGTATTTTGACATGACATGACATGACTGATGGTAGGTCATCCCGTGTCAAAGAGTCATTGAAAAAAATAAATCTTACATAAACACAAATAAATTCAAAATAGTTTTGTAAAACCGCGTCTGTTTCGGCTCTAATTTAAGCCTAGTTGACAAATGTTGAACGCGTTATCTTGAATGTAGGCTGCTATTTTGATGTTTCGTATTAGTATTCCAAATGCTGGTCGTTTCCAAATAAAAAGTAGCTTTGGTGTCTAATCTACATACCTGTGTGATGTATCAATTACATGATTATAAAATGACGACTGAGTGAGCTGAATGGGACATTTGGGTTGCCATGTTTGTTGTCGCCGAGCTCTCTGGGCTGATTGACGATAATGCGGAATTGCATCGACGTATCTTACCTGTAACGAGATGAAAAAATATATTACCAATTTTCAATAACCAAATAACATTGTTTTTTTTTTTTATTTATACATAATTTGTATACACTCTATATACAAAATGGTTTCAAGGCAAAGCACGATAATCTGATAAGTCTTGGTCTGGTCGTATACCATTGCAATTGGCATATGATGAAATATATTTAGAGTTTATGATGATTTACTACAATTTGTTACATCATGATCGATTTTCAATGTTTTGAATAATACACGAGACATTCATCATTATTTATTGTTGATATATTGATGTTAGTACATCGCATATATTATAATAATGACCTGTATAAAAATGTATTTATTTTTATAATTACTTTTAATGCTTCCTGTATTACCTTATATAATATTCAATACATACCAATAAACTTTCGAGAATATTATAGTAAAATTGAGTGCCTATATTTTTTTATTTAAATTATATTAAGCAGACGCGTTTATAAACATTTTTATAAATTCACGTATTCATTGAATAAATTGACATTGATACGAGCATCATTATAATATAGTTTAAGATTAATAAAAATAAAAAAAACAACTCGCTTTAACACAGAAAATCTTTTAATATTTAAACATATATAACAACAAAAAGAGAAAACTGAACCAGTGAGACTTATTTGAAGTTTGTTACACAAATATATATCAAAAACTTTTTAAGTGCTGCAATATCAAATCATGCTTATATAGCGATACAGTGTTTCTCCTTTCCAACCGTTACACATATTGATTTCATTTTGCGACGCTAATTAGACATGGCCCGATCACCGGAGCCGCCGGGTTGCACAATTGCAGGGATAGTTCTGAATATTGACAAGCAGATTGGCAGTTTCAGAAACCGTGAGGAAACAAGGAAAGGCTCGCTAGGTGAACTTTCCCCCGATAATTAGACCGAGTTTAATTGTCGGGTGATGTAACAAGCAGCCAGTCGAACGAGCAGCCCGCTGGAAAGGGTGGATCACTGTAAAATGCTGTCGCAAACTTCCCACAAAGGGCGTGGGGAACGAGAACACTCGGCCATTAGTGCATTTTGCTGCAGCTGTTACCGATTGCATTGCCAATTATGATAAACGCTAAAAGTATACGTCTGTCGGTTTTGACAGCAGATGGTTTTGTGCTTAAGCTATTTGATGTCTTCACCACAAAACTACAAAAATTAACAAAATTATTATTGTCCAAAGTCGACAGCATATGCTGTTAGGCGCAAATTAACTAACACCTGAACATAAATAATCAACATGTGTTATTGTCTTAAACAGACCACTTAGTATAAGTGACAGCAATGACTAAATTAGAAACTTTCTTGGACATTGTGTCGGAGGTTTGCATTACTCATTGCCTACGATGTAGGATTTATAATAAATTTTACAATCAAATTTAAGAAAAAGCAGAAAAAAGCTGAAGCCAATTAAGTTACTTGGGCTAAGTTATCGGTAATTGGGACCTCAAGGTACTTGGTAGTTTTAGATTTTTGCATATTTGAAAAACTAACTTTACCTACTTCCACAATTTATTTATAACTACGGCATTTATTTTTTTTAATTTATTCAATATTATTTGTTACGCTATTGAATAAGCCAAGCAAGGAGTAAAACGAATACACTCTAAATTTTTGTTTAAATTTCAGGATTTATTTTTTTCCGTTATAATTGCAGGATTATTTCAATTAATTATTTGTGCACTTCTAGCACTCTTTGCCAAGTCTTTTTATCATCACGAAGCATTACGGTATAAAAATATTAAATGATAACAAAATGGCAGGACATCAATGTTTAAAAAGAATTTTCCCTGAACCAGTAAGACAAAGATGTCTTAAAATTTATGATTCAAGTTAATGATTTCTTTTTAAAATTAAATTCTACGATTGAATATTTTATTCTATTAAATAAAATATTTATTGATTTAAATAATTTAAAATAGACTTTTTTATTGATTATCATTAGATTTGATCAACATAAGGCGTAATAGACTAGAGGTATTTAAATTGTGTTATTTTTCTCCCCGGTGTTAAATGCATTTACTTATTGCATTGCCAAGGTTGTTTTGTAAATTTATGCAAATTAAAAAAAATAATAAATATTTAATGAGAAATATTTTATGCATGCAATTCAAGCATAAAAGTATTTAGATTTATTTGATTTATTATTTTTTTAAGAAATCACGAATTTTGATGGATATTACGAAATTTGAAGGATAAACCGGTGTTTGTCACATTTACATGATAAATTTAAAAAAAAAAACATTGAAAATATATTATATTGATAGACAACACCGCTTTTTTTTTAAAAGAGATGCCAAGCTATGATTTTGATTTAGATTTTTCAAGTGACTGTCCTCGTAGGAAGTGGATGACCATCTCACTGTACACATATTTATCTTGGGCCAGTCTTACTAATTTGACTGAACTCCCGACTTCCCATTGGATTTTTCCCTGGACGATCAGCTGCAGAAGGCTTAATATACTGATATTTATACATCAATTCAATCGGGTCATTAAACTAGTTATATGCACTACATTTTAAACTAAACTCACGAGCTTGTGATGTCCGCGGTCTAATTTCCTATATTAATTGTCACGACTTGACTGCAAGAGCATGTCGACACGGCACAATCTAACTCAATGCTCCACGGGTAGACCCTGACCATACCTGTCTCTATAGAGTGATTTAGCTAATTACCAAGAACGGAAATTAAATGAAAACACAAATAAAATGGCGGCAAACAACATTTCAATTAAATACGAATCAGTTAAAATTTTATAATGTTTGTACAATCGTTTAATAAACTCAGAACTGCGAAATCTTGGCATTAATTTATTTTCAAAACAAAGCCTAGCTTTACACGCTTATAACATAGAAGGTTGTATATTTTCCAGAAATTATTAGAAAATAAAGTATCTTTTGTAATTTCACCATACGACATTTTTTCTGTGTAAGGCATAATACGTTTTATATTTTGTATAATAATCGTAACATAAAATGAAGGGCATCAAAATTTTAAAGTATAGGCTGAATTTAAAAATTAAAGTGGAAAATTTATTATACAAACAAATTCTTAAGCATATGTTACATAATATAAAGCGTAAAAATTACTTATGAATAATATTTTAGCATAAATTTTAAAAAAAGTTTTAATTTTTATAAAAATACGTTTCGATTGAACAGAGCTACCTAAAACAATATTACCTAGATTTTTTTAAATTAATAATGATTGTCTTAATTTAAACACTTTAATTGGTGGAACAAATACTTCGTTTGCTACCATGTTTTTTTTTTAAATCATACAATAGACGGTCGTGTTTAGTTATTTTTAATGATTTCATTTTTACCATAAAAAAATAATTTTATAATATGAGTGGCGTTATAATGAACCGTATGTTGAAAAAATACGGTAAAATATATCTAAAAAGAAAGTGATGAGACATAATGGCATAGTTTTCAATATAAACCGAGACTATAATAACCAATCGCGTGGTTATTTATAAGAATATAACGGTCGATTAGGCATTCAGATTTAGATCAATAAAACGTGTTTTACCGGAATCAAATTGCGCAACAGCCGAAAATACTGCTCCCATTGCATTATTTATAAATTTTAAAAAATTCAAACAATCGACAGTGATTTCCGCTGCGACTTTCACTCGCAATCGAATCGCACCTTCAGAATCACCGCCTTTAAACGGCGGCAGTTTCTGTCGCTAATTAGTAGCGGCCCTGGAATGCGCCGCACAGTGCGTACAACGCACAGCTGTGAATGGATTTACACGTCATACTTTCACTGAATCCGATGGCGTGGAATTGTAACGCCACGGGGACAGTATTCTGTTAATTGATTGTACGTGCGCATGTTTTATCACACGTTGGTATTTAGTGAATTCTACAGTGAAGACAGACACAGAACAACAAATAACCCTGAAATCTCGCTGGAGATTCACCAAAGGCTATATCGTCTCGGTTCTCTTTTACGAAGTCGAAGCTTGCACACTCAAGACAGCTCCTATGCAAAGAATTGAGGAGTTTGAAATGTGGCTGTATAGGAAGGGTTGATCGCGTCACAAATGAGAGAGTCTTGCACAGAATGCGCAAAGAAAGGGAACCCTTGACGTTGGTAAGCTTCCATATTTTTCGCAACAATAAATATAGCATCCAACAGCTGATTGTCTAAAAAAAACTCGAAGAAAAGGGAAGTGGAAGTTTCCGTGGCAGAGGCAGGAGATCGGAAGTGCGGCTGAATTGGTGAGATTGGCTCAGGATAGAGATATGTTCGAAGAAATGGTCATCAATTTCCTATGAAGAGAGGCATCAGAAGAAGATAATGAAGACAGAATCAACCAAATATTGTTATTTTCAATTATTCTTAGGACTCTAATTGCCTTTGAGGTTTATTGAAAGGTTTATAACCGACAGCGTTATTTTAGGGGTCCTATACTTAGAATTAGTGTTATCCAAGCAATTTCTTGATTTTTTATAAAATAATAAGTAAATAAATTCTAGCGTCTGTATTTAAAATATGTCAAATTGAAAAGAGGAGATAAATTGTTTAAAATTAAATATATATTATTGCTGCTGTCCCCAAGTGAAATTTTATATATTATATACTATTAAATGAATAAGATTTTATGAATATCTGAGGTATAAATATTTAAGATTCAATAAATCGATCTTAATACACAACGATGAAATTTTATACTTATATTTTGTATTAGATAACTACTCTTTTAGTATATTTTGAAATATACATTTATTATACATAATTAATCATTTTCATGTAACTTTTGCTGTTAATGAAGCATCCAAAGTAAGGAGATTAGCCACAAATGATAAGTAAGTCAAATATGTACTACATATGTTTATTATCATAATACTGATGTTAGTAATCTAATATACAAAGTATTTAAAATAAAAGAGTTTTGTCAATGTATGAAAAGAAAACATAGATGTGATTTGTTTCAAGATATCAATAGAATTTTGAAAGCGTGCACTTGCATTTTTTATCTCTCGATTTTTGAAGAACGGTAATTGTTTTCTTAATTTGTGTGCAATCGAGGCATCTCATAATTATATTCTGCATGGTCTCGCAGATTGTATTGGAGGAACTTCGCACCATTAGTTTTGAAGACAAGCAGCACTAATAACTCGCCGCTTTGTCCGTCATTGCAAGGTTTTTCTCGCGTTTTGATTTTATCCGAACAGTTGTTGCTTAAATTCAATGACACAAACAATGGCGGGATTGTTATTGTTATCTTGCAAGTTTAGCGAATTTTGAGAATAATTTAATTATGTCTACTTGGATTGGGAGGTTATCTAATCATTGTCGCAGTAGCGATTCTGCTAAAGGAATTTAAATGATTGAATTAAAAATTATTCTATTGTGATTAAGTATCACAACAAAGTTTATAAAAAAGTTATACTGTTTTACATCTCTACACTGTTTATACAATGGCATAAAAACTCTTTGTTACAAAATTTCGTGGTATTTGAATAAAGCATTTATATATTTAAGTACCGGCAAATAAGACATTTTTACCTTCAAAGAGGTTTATTGCTATATATAAACTTTAGGCCAATATAAATTATCAATGTTTCAAAGAAATAGTGATATTTTATTAAGTGCAAACAATAAAATGTTAAACCTTTCGAACCAATAATATTATTATACATGTACATTAGGGTGTCCCTTATATGACCAAAAAAATTTTTTTTTCGAATTTCGAAATGCATACCCTCTACATTTTTTACTAATGCTATAAGATACTCAAATATAAAATTTCATTTTTCTAGAAAAATTGCAACTAGTGCCGACCGAGCTTCAAAGTTTAGTAAAAAACGTGTTTTGTCTTGATATTTCGGTCTGGTATAAAATCATTATAAATGCAATAAATTAAGTGAATAATAGTAAAAATTCAATTAAATGAACATTAATCTTTAATCAAAAACATAAAGTAATAACAATCAGCCAGGGTAACTTTTTTATAGAGTTGTTTTTTTACAGTCCGGATACAATTTTCTATGTTCCTGGACACAGCGCAGCAAGAACTGTTTTTGTTCTTCTTCAGCCGCGATAAGTCCGTTAAAATCTTGCATCATTTTAACAGCCCTTTCAGCAGTATCATTCACAACCCTCAAATAACTTATTTTTCTTTTAGCTTCCACAAAAGCACTATTATTATTCCAAGAAGATACATCTTCCTTTAGAAAACTGTCGTCGATCTGCAGTCGTGATAAAAATTGTTTGCTCTTTTCCGATACGAAATCATCCAGTGTTTTACAAACATAAGCAAACATCTTGTAGAGTCTTTTTGTCCTTCGCAGTTATTCTGCATTGTGACTGAAGTAAACACATTTTTAAAGAATAGATCGCTCTCGCCATCCAGCGTGCCTGATGCATGGCTTTGGGGGGGCTTAGTTTTAATTTTTCCTCTGAGTCTCCTCCCAAAAATATTACGCACAGTTCGACCAATTTGCGGTAGTCATCTCTTACATAACCTTTGTCTAATTCTGCCTTATAAAATATTAAAAAAGCTTGAATGTCTGTCTCGGCAACACGTTGTTTTACGAAATTAAGAGATGGTTCAATGTTACTAGCGTCGATGTTTTTCCAATTTTCTCTGAACTTTTTAAACATTAGAGTATCTGGGCTACTAGTAATTTACTTAATTTTGCTTTCAAAGACAGCTTTTAGGACCAATTCATAAACATGATGACGACAGACGAGCAGCAATTCTCTTCCTAAAGTTTCTCCAAAATAGCACAAGCTCCATTGAAACGGCCAGTATTGAAAGCTGTTGTGTCGCAGCACATTATTTGTACTTTATCGTGAAGGTTCTAGTCAAAGAGAGCTGTTGAGACAGCCTTACCTTGATGTTTTCCAGAAGAATGTTCTAGTTTCGGCACTGCAAGAAGCTGTTCCTTATCGTCAAACGAAGCAATAACTGGCAAGCGTTCTTCTTTAGAACTTCGTACATCTAACCCGGGTAATAGTTTTCCATCCCAATGGACTGTGACTACGTCGGGTACATTACTTCCAAAGAAGTCAGATTTTATTGCTTCTGCCCTTGATTTTCTAGTTTCAGCAGCTAGTGGTTATCTTTGTCTTACAACCCTTTCCTCTTCTTCCAATCGTCGTTGTTTAGATCTATCTTCTTTTTCCGACAATTTTTATTAACACCACCTAAGCATCCTGGTCGATCTGGCTCTCTCTGTTTCATTAAAAATAATTTATCTTACTCTATTTTCATTCTCTCAAAAGCATCAGCATGTGCAATATCAAACAAATTATCAAGATCAATTTTGAAATTGTTCTCACGGCTCTTGAACGTAACCTGAGTTTTCTTACAATTTTTTTTGCAACTCTCTCCAAACATGATATAAATCAACAAGTTTCTTCACGCAGTTAGGATATGCCCTTGTTGGAATTCTTGCTTTTTCCCAATATATGATGCACTCCCTAATCACAAGATTTGCACTTTCACTAACAATCAGTTTAACCTCACGAATATTGTAAAATAGGACCGAGGGAATTTGTCGATTAGATGGTAATTTTGCACCATTTATTTGATATCTAGGCAAACCGATAAGGAAATTATTTTGTTTATCACTCCGTAATTCCACCGACATGTTAACGCATTAAACAATGGAGCACTACTAATCTCAAAAATCACGTATGAAATGACAAATAAAACATGCAGTTACAAGTCACAGCGCAGTACTTACGCAACTTGTATGGACAAGTTAAAATCGCAAGTCGGCACGAGTTACCGTTTATAAATCGAACTAATATTTTTTTCTAGACAATATAGGGTTATTACTAAACTTTTAAGAAGGTATGCGTAAAAAAATATTGAACTTGAATTTTAAGGGACACCCTAATGTACATTTACCTGTAAATTTTAATATTTTTAGAGGTATTATCGTATAAGCTAGTATTTCATGAATATTATTCGTCTCAGTAGAGTAGATAAATGTTTAAATAATATGAGTCTTCAATTAGAATTAAGTCCTCTACACGCGTCACGACATAACTTGAAACTAGCCAATAGCGTTCTACTCTGCGTTATTTACTAAGGTAAAACCTTTTAAAAAAACCACTCAAAACAAAAAGACGTTATTGGCTAGCTCCAAGTCGGTTGCACGATTTCTTGCGACGTCTATAAAGGCCGGTGTTTAAATTTTACATGTCTATACTATTCCAACCCTTTCGAATTCCAGTATGTCCTATTACCGCACAATGGGCTGAAACCATAAATTCTGTCGCTACCGGAACTGAAGTCAATGCGTTCACTTCCAACGAATCTCGTTCGCTCTCAATAACAGTACCCTAAGGTACTCGTCCATTGCACTGTCAGGGCAGTCGTGCTAGTGCGGACATTATATAACGAGTCCATGTATTGTACTATGTGGTCAATTTGCCTACACCCAGGAGTGGCTGGAAAGCGTATCAGATATTAAAGCTTTTCTCTCAAAACCAATTTTAAATATATCTCTTATAATATGCCACCTTATGTGTGCAGTCACGTTTCGACTAAGCACAAAGTTAACTTAAACATTATTATCTCATATTCTACAAGTGACATGAGTGAGAATACAATATATTGCATGTCGCAATTCATTTATGATCGGTGATAATAAATATTTTTTTATGTTTCATCTAGTCTATATATAAATTAAGTCGCGTGTATTGTACAAGAATGTGGTCTGAAAAGTTCCAAGTGCACTAATGCAGAAGATGGATTGCACACGGTCGCCTTTATCTTTTTGATGCATGTGTTCTTCTTCTTCGGGTGCCTCTCCTCAGAGGCGGTTGGCGACCATCTCACTGAAGACAGTGAAGTGGATCCCTGGGTCTTTCTACGCCACAGTTTTATATTGGAAGTAAAAGTCTGCATGGTGCTGCTGCCCAATAGCATTATTATATTATACTAGCGGATACCCGGCGTGTGCTACTACGTTGTTTTCATGCTGTTGAGGAGTTTCAGCAGCTCTTGCTGTAGTAGCTCTGATTCGAACTTGTTCTAGACGTGCTTCACGTTTTTCTAGTGTTTCTACAGCTCTTGACTGTTGCTCTCTCAAACTTTTTGACTCCAAACGCATTTCATGTTGTCCGGCAGTTTCGGCTGCTCTTTCGGCTCTTTTTCGTTCCGCATCTGCTGTTTTCTTTCCAATTACAGCTCTTTTAGGTGCCATTTTTTGATATATATATATATATATTTATATATTTGATAACCACAAATGATAAAACTCTCTGTTGTGAATGACAGATAGTGATTTCGTTTTATGCGCGATTTTCACAATGTTCTTTTTTCAAATTTTTTGCAAGGAACGATGTCGACTTTACAGATGTTGAAAAATTTTGTATGGAAAATGTCAAAAATTGACTTTATCAATAGACCAAATGTATTTAATGCATTGTTTCAATAGTCTCAAAGATTCTTCGTAATATTGCCTTAAACGAAACCGGTTTGGGGCACATCGGTTGGATGGTTTCAAAGCCTATGACGGACATACAATTTTTTTTTTGTGTTTTATATATATAGATTAAATTAAGTGAGCGTGATAAACACCCTGAGGACAAAGCATTGGGCAATCTCAATGGTGGCGAAGGAGCCGGCCCTGCCCACGCAGGGAGGCGGGCCCTTCACCGGCGGGTCCGAAACACTCGTTGCCGGAGCCTTCGGGTAAAATCAGATCCGCGATATGTGCCTTGCACAATGCGCGCCGCCCGTGAGAGCCGCACTTCGAAGTATTTGCTGGCAATCGACGTGTGTTTCCGTCATGCATTCATTTTTCAGTCAGTGCATTGCAGAAATGGGTTACTTAGAACACACTCTGTCGTGTTTGAACGGTGTTTATGCTTAATGACCCGACGTGATTTTCATATTGCGCATTGTAGCCATATTGCAAATATTTACGTTAATTGAAGTAAGTACAGTAAAACCTCGATATAACGGAACAGTTGGGGGGAGGGGGTGTCCGTTAAAGCCGAAAGTCTGATATATATATAAAAATAGGTTTAAAATAAATTAAAAATACAAAATTCAATTTAATTGTCTTCGGACACTCGTCGTGAAGTGACAAGTGATATTTATTTATTTATTTATGCTTTCGGTAATGCTACTAATCAAGGATTCATGTTTTGTTTGCACTTTCAAAAGTGCAGACAAACTTCATAGTTTGCTGTTTTTTTTGTAAGCAACTCTCGAAAATTGCGAAAAAAAATATTTTTTTTACATTTTTGCATTTAAAACGTTTTTAATTTTTTTACATTTGACCGGATTTTTTGTCCGTTATATCGAGGATTTACTGTGGCTGTATAATTTATAATGTTATATGTCAATAGTATCATATCTAAACGCCAGAGCTTTGTAAGGAAATAATTATATAATTTGTAATGCTATTGGGCAGCAGCAATACGCAGACTTTTCCTTCCAATATAAAACTGCGGTGTAGAAGGACTCGGGGACCCACAACACTATTTTCCCCTTAGAAAACCATGAACACTGGCTCAGCATGAATATATACTCAGTGAAATGGTCGCCAACCTCCTCTGAGGAGAGTCATTGATGATGAAGATGATAAGTCAATAATTGAAGTAAATGATCTTCATCTCGTCACTCAATAACGTGAGACTATTTTTGGACAACTACCAAATAATAATTTTATCACTTGCAATAAATATATATTTTAATAGCATTGACCTGTTATTTTATATCAATATTATTGCTGCTTCATGGAAAAAGGTTTGAATGATTATCGATTTTAATAAATAAATGTTATATCAATAAACTTAAAATGACTATCTAGATGGATTATTCGATATAAAAACAACAAGGTAAATTTTATAATCGTAAAATTTATTTTTTGAATTGTCTAAAATCAATTCAATATTTACATTAAATTGAGAAAGTTCTAAAAAAAATTTTTTCATGGTACCTTTGATTCTCAAGGCTTCAGAAATAAACCAAAATGCTCGTTGAAGATGATTTGATAGATACACATTAGCTTGGGGCCAATCAAAATGATCACGGAATGTCAATAAAAAATCATTAGCCTGAAAAATATTTACCGAACGATTTCAGTGGATTACTCCATTTTTATGCAACCCGCAAAATTCAAAAGACGATTAGACTCCGCTGCGATTTTTTTAAAAAAATGGCGTTCTCACGAGGTTTCCTTCGGCTCGTGGTATTTTAAGCTCGGCAATTTACTGCACAATTTACAATATGTGATACAATCGAGATCATAATCCGGGTCGGGGCGGAGCGTGACCTCGTGTGTCGCAGATAATTCTGCCGGCTTGGGTATACTTGTATATTTTATACTCGCATATCGCATTACTGGGCCCCGTCGAATCAAAACAGAACCAATTTGCGACACGGCTTGACGTAATATCCGTAGAATGCCGATTGAGAGTTAAGAAACTGGTCGGATAAAAAATTGTGATTAGTGTCACTTGGAGAGATTAGCCCGCTGCGGCACTGAGTTCCCTGTAAAGCCTCTTTGGACTGTAAGGCTCTACACCTGGAAGCGTTTTCGCATGTGAAATTAATTTGCTCGCGTAATTACTTGCAGAAAGCACTTTTATGTTTTGATCGAATCAACTATATTTTTCTTTTGAGTATATTTTCAAGTAGACTTTGAATATTTGCTACATTATAAAAATTATAATTATTTGAATAGTATATTTTTTAAATAAATATTAATGTGAGTCATAACATCATGTTTAAAAAAATTATTACGATACGACTAACGTTGATGTATCACAACATCATTAAAAGAGTCACAACAGATTTTTCATAGATTTTAAATAATATTTTTTGCATATGTCTACAAGACAACCATTTTTTCTTGCATATATTGGCTGGTGTATTATGTTTGATAAAAAAAATATGTATTTTTGTGGCTTAAGATATTTTGGTTTGTCGTATAAGATAAATTGCTGATACAATATTTATTCAAAGACAACCAGAGATAAATTCTTATATGCATGGAATTCAAAAGAAAAGTGTTATAAAATATTTAGACTTGAATTAAAATGTTGTACATTTTGAATATGCACACAAGTGTTTATACTTAAATTTTACTATTTGAACTAATGTTACTTTTATTATTTAACGTGAAATATACCTATACTAATAACTAGAAAGTTTACTGACTTCTGTTTTCACGGTGTATATAAATTGTACAGTTTCTCATAGTAATCACATTTCTTGAGAAAACATAATTTTGTATTAAGTGTGTTTTCAAGTCTGTCATTTAATCTGTGACATAACGTTTACTTCTAGGTAAGAAAATTTATAAATAATAACCACAAACGCTAAAAATAAACACTTTTCAAACGCCTCAATTCTTCGCATAAGTAACTGTCTTAAATGTCCATTGGTGAAATTATTATAATGAATTGAAAAGGCTTTAGTATATGACTGTTTACACTAAAAATATGTACAGCATTGAAAAAAAAATGCTATTAAATTCAATAAATAATTTATATTTATGTATTGTTGAAATATCAAAGATTCAGTATTGAAACATAATTCATCGAACAAAATCCCAATGTGCTAACTCTCATATCTCTCACTTTATCTAAGCGATTATAATAAACAATAGTCGTATTTCCAATTAACATTAAGAATACTTAAAATTTGCAACATTTACGATCGCGGCAGCCTTGAACGAAAAAAATGATAAGTTTATGATAAAAATTCTTGTACGCGACGAGTTTTATGTTCGTTATATGTTTTCATTAGGCAAATCAGTATTGTTAATATAAATATCATGGAGATTGCTTTATGTAACTCTGGCGCTCCATTGTTATCGCAGAGGTGATAATATAATCAAATATTTACCAACTCGAACTTGGACGATAGCAAATCCGTTAGAATTAAATTAATGGGTGGGTCCTTTTAAGTTTTGAAAAAAAAAATTTGACCTTAGAAAACGCATTGACAATTTAAGGTTTCGTTGATTTCGGTGATGACTGGCTTATAATACATACCATTTGCATAATTGAAAAACCAATATTATTTTACGGGCATTAGTGTTATTCTAAAACATTTATATTAAAATTACCACGTTGACTTGTGACATTTTTGATTCCAAATGTCGTTTATCGGTGTTTATAGTTATTTTTGCAGTCATCGTAGAGCTTGAAAAATAGTATTATGAAAATGTATTTAAAATCACTTTTCTGTTTTAGGATCTTTAATTTATGAATAATAATTTATATTAAAAATAGCAATAGATCAAAAAAATATTGTCTTACCTCTGTTGCATTTAGGTCTATTCATTTTATTTCCGTTGCTTCAAGGGAAAATGTCGTAATTAAAATAAACCATAAATAACTTGTGCATTGCGACATATTATTTCCCCCAGTAAATCAAGCATTAATTGTGTTATTGCTTTTGCTAAAATAAAATACCTTGCGCCTAGTACTATTAGACAATTTTAGTTTAATTTGTGAGCCTTTAGCTATACGAAAAAAATATGAAATTAACCACAACTCGTAGAAAATATGCAATCAATAATAGTAAATGTTTTCTCACATAAACTGACTAATTTTTTTAATAAACAATAAATATCAATAGTGAGCACTTTCGTTTTTCATAATCTTCTTTAGATTCTGAGAGTCAGATCATAATTTTTTAACAATTTGACTATTCATATTTGTCGATTTTATTAGTGATAGACTTTACTTGTTGCTTTATTTTAAAAACAGCCTCAGAAGATTTTTAAATATTTAAATAAAAGAGGATAACAAATTTTTAATATGTCTATAGATAATTTTATAAGATGCAATAAATTAAAGATAATATTCACATTCTCGCTTACGAATTATTTATTGTGATACATATTAATATTGAATAATAAAAATATTATAATCTACAGTTTCACAAGCCCGGCAGAGGCCGGACCCATTTCACGGTCAAATAATCTCAATACGAGACCATCTCCGCCAGAGTCGAGGACTCTCCATAACCGAGACGCTCAAGAGATTTTTTTTAATTAAAAAAAAACATATTCGTGATTCATCCTAAAATACCAACAAAAAAACACAGCCTTGAAAAATGTTACAAATAAATTCTTCACTTTCGGAATTCCATAGTATTCTATAACTCTATGGAGTTTAAAATAATTAGATGTTCAACGATGTAGATTATTATTTTTTTAAAATTTAATAAAAAAAAGACAGCCTTCCTGCCTTTTGATAATTTAAATAAAGATAAATATGCATATATTTTGTTTTACCTTTAAAGTATCCTTGCAAATTGTTAATATATTTAGAGTAATATAATAACAGCATCAAAAATATGCATTGTTGTTTTTACTGAGTATGTATATATAAACACGAATCTGAATAATTCGTCAGTTTAAAGTACCAACAGCCCCCGCAATCCCAAGGACATATGCACAATTGTAAATATATGAGAAAAAATCACCATTTTATAGTTTTTATGCAACACATTAAATTCAAGAGTCCAAAGCGCAAAAAAAATCAAGAAGTATAGTAGAATTTGATTGTTTGAAACGAAAAAACTATAGTAAACACTTTAAACTATTTAGATTAATTTATTTTACCTGCAGCTCAAAATTTTAAATTATTTAAGTATTATTTTCTGATTGTAAGTATATTACAAAATAGTGGCTATTGCATCTTTTGATTGTTATAAGTGACATTAAATTTATAGGTAACATTTTTAAAAAGCTTACTTTAGAGTTCTTCATGTATAAAAAAAATAGAACATTTGCTTAAAAATATGTTATTCTATTGTAAAATTAACTCTATCATCTGTTTTCGCGATAGTTATTCAATATAGTTTTCCTTTCACCGGTGCATTTATGTCCATAACGCACATTTCAACATGATTTTTTGCAATTAAGTATATTGCAAATGTCTGACCTGGTGGTAGAGTTTATTTACCCTGGGGGTCTCTTACGGAACGACCCTTCTGGGTAGTCGTTATTGGAGCGAAGCACTTATACTTTCCATGACAAGCGTAATTCTTGCGCCGTACGACCTGGGTATTAAATAATATGTAATACATTCTCAGAAACACTGAATATGGGTACATTCAGCAACAGTATAGCTTTCCATATATATAATATTTTTTATATTAAGTTGCTTCAAATATTTGTATTGAAAAATATTTTTTTCTATCTCACCTTAAAATTAATGATATTTGTTTAATATGCCGAGCATTATTTGTTGATATATATTATATCAATTATTTGCTTCAATCAATATGAAACAAATGTCACGAAATGGTTTTAAAGTAAAGATAAATTATAAAATTTTATCATCAAATTAAAAAGAGTGCATTTGTATAATCTACTAAAAAGAAATGTTTCCAATTCGTATTTCCAGTGTCGACAATTGAAACAATGTGTCTAATAATCGAGCTCACCTCTTGGAGCACGCGCACGCAACCACATCGGCAACCACACGTCTTTTCATTTAAATACATTTATAAATAATCGTTATAAAACAACAATAATAATTTCTTTTTATGAGGCATGTCTTTAAGCAATAAAAAGCTACCAACTTCTTTTGGTTTCAAAAGTTGATTTGGTTTGATAGATTCTCCATTGCCTGCCACTCACGATCGTGCGTGACGCATCGCATTAACTAAGAGTCGGATCTGTTATTTATTTTCGTGCAATTGCGTAAATCTGGTTCGTGACCGTGAGCGGCTACTAACGCCAACGCCTTCGTGTAGCTTCACGATCTCTACACCTGTTATCCAACACCTCTGTAACTCCGCCTAACTCGCAAGTTCCATAAAAACCAATCTCTTAACAATTCAATTTGGAAATGTTTGTTTCACCCGCATTCAACGTTTTTTGTTTCAAATGTAATGCGTATAATTTTTTGAACACGAGCATGCATAATCAAATATAAGAATTAAATAGGCCGTCACAAAATATGACAAGTGAATATTTTCAGATTTGGAGAATCATTTTCAATAAGTCTGGGTTTCATTGAATGTCACTATAAATGAGTAATTTTCTTTACTTTTTACTATGGATAATTCAAACATTTTTATTGAAATAATTTTACTGAAAATCAATTTTACTAAGGCTCTGGTAGCGACAATCAAGTCTAATTTATTCTGCGGTTTTAATATTCCAGTGAAATAATGTGCATACCCAAAAAAATTATTATTCCTCCGGATTATTCTCAGAAAGACAATTACTTGTACGGTTTGATTATGTCGATTTCTAGTGTTTTCAAGATTATGTTAATATATGTGGTTTGTATTCTGACCGTGCGTTGAACTTTTTTTGCGGAAATATATTTTGCAATCTAGAGCTTAGTATTATTGACATGGACAGCTTACTAAGATTTCAATGATAAAGTCTTACAATACATATAAATCTACAATTATTCTTATATAACATATACTTGAAATTCTTAGTAAAAACTATTGCAACTCGTGCGTTTGAAATTGCACTGTTTTGCAAAGGTATATCCAGTTTAAACAATATTTATTTTATTCCTATTTTTATATAGTTTGATTTATTTTAGTATATTTACTTTAAAATTGAGCGGTAAAAGTTTTATTAAATGTGCTGAAGTGAGATATAAAATAATGTGTATTTCTTTTACACACGATATATTTAACTGCGTATTTACAATTAAGTCATCAAGTGTGCGTGTCTACAAATTTTAAAACTTTGAAACTCTCATTTTTTTCAAACGTGGGCGCTTTCTTATACGACAATGAAATATTAAACATTTAAATAAACATTTTAAAAAAATCTGCTAAAAAGAGATAATAATTTGTTGAGTTTTAGATACAATATTTGGCGTAGGCGCGATATCGTTACGATACATCTCGTTTTGGAGATTTACGAACGCGTTAATCTTCGATAATCGAGAGATCTCTCAATTTATTAAAGATGTATAGGTAACACAGACCGTTTCAAATTTATCTCTACACGAATGCGTGCCCACTGTCAGGCCCCAGGGTTTCTTCAAAAAACCAATGATATAACATAGTCTTCTTTATAAAATATTAATAAATATTCTCACGTAGGCAATCACTGCGTACGATCTACCTGCGGAGTGATCTGTCACTCTTCGCGCACGGTAGCTCTCGGCGACCGTTGCCTCCACATAAACGCCTGCCGGAGCGTTTAAATAAAATGACCCGAGTTTACGCCTGAAATTTCTTTTAATTCGCGGGCCTTTAGCGGTTGATTAATTACATCTGGGCCGGGTCCAGAGCACTGGACTGATTTACCGACCGGTTTGGTTTGGTACATTTTCGTTACGTGAGTTACATAAGGCGAGCAATGCGGCACTCGCCGTGGGCGCTCCCGCCGCCAGAGAAGTGACCAAATGAGTGAGCTTACTGTAACGCGAGATTTATTGTTCTCACCCATTTTAAAGAAAGTAGATTGTATATATTAATACTGAAAGAAGCTACACTTTTTATTTAAGCTCACTTATAGCATTGAGATATTTCTTCTTGGTGCTGCTGCTCGAGATCACACTTGTATGTTTTAATGTAAATTTTACAAACAAAAGGTTTGGCACTGCTTGCGGACTCACATATCTATGGAAATTTTTTAACTTCATTTTGTCCTTCAAAAAAGAGTCCATTGCGGCAAAATTCTGTAGTTTAAATATTGCTTAACTTTTTAAAATTATCTTGACATAAATAAATCTCTTTAATTTGACCGGTATCTTAAAATGGTTTCACCTACATGGTGACACCTACTTAATGTTCTGAAAACATTTTGCTAACGATAAATAGTCAATTAATTTAGTGTATTCCATTATTTTTTTATAACATAGAATTTCAAGTAACAGTTATCACGAAATTGATTTCACATAATTTTGCTTCCAGTGGCATCGCGTACTTATTTTGCCTTGACATATAGAACACAACCTCTCCCAAAGGTATCTTGTAATTTTCTCATGATTCGATGTAAGAATGTATTGCATAATCGCCAGTAAAGCTCTACCGGAAACACGTAAATAGAATAAAGTACATTCTCATTAGTGAAGTAAAACAAAGGTAATAACATTATTTCTTCACGTATTACCTACACAATACCAAAACATGGCCTGCTTTATTGCGTTCAAAGCTAAAAATAATTCAATTATTATTTTAAAGCAATTTTGTAATATCATACAGATAATTTGCCATAAAACAAGTTGTTCGCCCACAGATATGTTTTAATTCCTTAGAAACTAGGCATTGCAAAATAATAATGAAATAAATATACTTCATTTTTTTAAATATGAATTCGGAAAATATCTGCTATTTTCATAACAATAAAGTAATGCTTTGGTAAGTATAAGTTGTTTTCAACTCACAGATAATTTCTAAAAAAACCAATGAAGCTCAGGTGTTACCAAAATAATGTTTTGTTTTTAATAATTTAAATATTATTATTTATTTGTATCAGTGCCATGCATAATTAAAGTGTTGCAAAAATCTTAACGTTACATTTTTAGCCGTTATGAGAATTGTAATGATAATACAAAGAAAACATATTAATGCTTATACTATAGATTCATTTCATAATGCAAAGTAGAAGGTTTTTTAAAATTTAATTCATAAGCATGCCTATGCAAAAAAAAAACAACATAATCAAGCGATGCTTAAAAAATATTACCATCTGGGTATGATTATATTTATCTTGCTCAATGTTAGAAATAATGATACATGAGTACATATGGGCAAAAGCAGCCAATTAATCATTCACCTCAGCGATATAACATCACCTCCGTTCAAATTAAACATGTCGCTGTTTTTATTCAATATCGCCATCATCGAAAGGTTGTATTTTATGTATCCTCGGCTACTACACGCAGCTGATAAAAAGCTCGGCGCGTGGTTGCTACACTTAATGGCCTTTTTAATGACTTAAGGCTTTGCTAAGAACACTAGAACTGCCTTCAGCCAACTCGGTTTCCTTAAGGCTACGTTCAACAGAAGTGGTTGTGTTACAATTGTTGCATCTTACCCCAAAATGTATCAGACATCTCAAGCACCTCTGTATATCGCAGATTAACCGGAAGTTATAATGACATACCTGAAACAAAAAAATATATATTAGTTAGTGCAAGTATTCTAAATAATTAAATGTGCTATTTATTGCTTGTAAATACCGCCTTTAAAAAAAACAGTTTAACTATATCATTTTTTTATAAAAATTGGTGTGTTATCGGGAGTTGCGTATTTAATTAAAGCTCCAGACGTTTCGGTCGCATTTCTGAGGTTTTCTTCAGGGACTTAAGTTATTTATTTATTGATGGGAAACTTTAATTTAAAAAAATAGCTTAACACCCAAGAACACAACAATGCGCTTACTTTCTGAAAAAATTCCTACAATATCATTTAAATTTTAAATAAAACTTGTTTATTTTATAATTAAGTCTACAAATAAAACGATGTTTTGATTTAATTTATTCAGATAGTTTATAAAAAAAGTGATATAATACTAAACATTCAACTTTACGCATAAATATTTTTTTAAATTCGGTATTTAGGATTCAAGGATATTTTTTACGTAGTTGTAAAATAATGTCTTTATTTCCATATTTATGAAATAATACAAGTTTTTATCAAATTATTGGTATACGAATGAATTCATTAAATGCACTTAAATCTTGACTAATTCTATCCTATGCTTTGCACTCAGAGTTAGAATAAAATGGATCTTTGAACAGATATACAATTACATTGTTTAGATAACGCCAATGAAATATTCTTTGTACATTAGAAAGTAAGTATTCCTCAAGATGTTGTAAGTAGCAAAAACCGCATACCGCAAGCAAACACTTAAACAGCATCCATTCTTTATAATAATTGTAATCAAGCTTACTTATTTCATTAGAATAGTTAGACAACTGCCGTATAAGTGCCATCATTATGCACTTCGGCATCATACCATTATGTCTGATTAAATAGAAACTATAATGCTTGCCGAGCATTTTGTATATGGGATGCGCTTGAAATTTGTTTCAGTTTTAATTTCACTTTTCATTGTTACCTTGGGGGGTCGGTCCTTTTAAGACCCCAGTTTTCTCCTGCCCTCGATCTGGGACGGACGTGATGTCCGACATATAAATTACGACAGGAACAGAGCGGCTCGTGCCTTGTCTCTCATTCGATCTCTTCCCCGAAACACAAAGAAGGGAAATCGACTAATTTGACACACCTGCCAAGGCTGATATTGAGAACCTTCATTGTTCCGCATTTTGTGGTCTCATGTTCTTTTTTTATGTAATGTTACATTCTATACTTTTTTTATAATTTTCGGGTGACAATTGAATGACACAAACACGGCAGTCGGGTTGTACAAACAGAGTAATCGACTTACATGTCACAAGTCTGAATAACAATAGCAAAAACATTTTATACGAATTTTTTTTAAAGCATGTGCAATAAATCATTGACTTTTAATCAAAAGGTTTATTTACTTACGATTGAGCAACATTAAATGCAACTAATAAAGCTTTTAAAGTGATGTGTCGATCGAAATATTTTCGTAACAATTTCGACAGCCAAAGATTTTACTATTTACGGTATATATATATATTTTCTAATATGATTAGGCACATTAGTTCACACATAGAAGATGATTAAAGAAATTATCATCGTGATTTGTGTGGGATTTGAACCCACATTCCAAGGCTTACATGGCCGGTGTACTGATCATTGTACTAACGAACCACATCCATTAATCGAGAATTTTTAACAATCATACTCTACATATGACCCAATGTGCCAGGCCAACCAATATTTAGTGATTTGCAAGCACAGGACTTTTTAAACAAAGTAACAAGTGAAGCGTTTTTAATCCAATCTGGATACTATTTTTAAAATCTATTAATTTAGCCAAGACGCGCACCATCATATACGTATGTCTATTTTTTGGATTGAACGTCAATCAAGTGCGTATTTATTACCCATTACGGGTTTATTAAAATATAAAGATTTGGCGTTGAATAATGCAGTTTACATGGGAAAAACAAAATATAAAATTTATTCAATGAAATTGTATATTGTTAGATCCGGAACCCGGAGCCTTTTAGTATGCACTCGTGAAATATGCTTAATTCACGCAAATGTAGCATTAATGAGAGCGCTATAAGGCAATGTTGAATAACCTTTAGCCAAACATGTCGGCAATCAAGGCTTAGAATCTCCGCCGTTTACGGTCAAATTGTCGAATAAGGCACGTCCTGAAATGGCGTCCTGTGGCTTGTTGCGGGGCATTGCACAAGCGCCGAGGATAATGGCGGAAGCGTGGAATCCATTTCACCGAGCACGCGCCTCGCCGACTCCCGGCCACTTGGTTATTTGTCAGGCCATCACGCGCACTTTCTCCAGGACCACTGCCCATACTAAATTAACTGTCGCTTTCCTTTAAGACGAACTGCAAGGACAGACTGACGAAACGCTAACTGGCAAGTAAACGGATTACCATGCCGAGCGGTTGCTGCCGAACTGATTTTCTTCGCAGACGAAAACGAGCAATCCACCCGAGGCATTTAAAATTGTTAAATATGTTTATACTATATGCACGCACAGTATAAATAACTTCTCAAGATAGTTTAAAGTGTTTAGCAGCAATTTGCATAGAAGGTGACCTTCGAAAGAAAAGATAAAAAAACAACCGCAAGCATATTTACTCATCTAATATTCTTTGAATTCACATGACTTTTCACTAAACTATCTTGCCATCATAGAGCTATGAGTAATCAGCAATAGCACCTGTACCTGAAACTTTTATCTAGCAGTGAACTTAAAATATCTGATTTCAGATAGTATATATATTTTATGAGTGTCTATTATCCTAATATTGTGCTCAACAGAAAAATGAAGAAAACAATAGAGTAATCGTTTGTCATTTTATTAATATTCACATAACACGTAGTTACTAAGTTTTAAAATTTCATTTGATAATAAAAGTAGGTATGATGATTATTTTAGTTACATTACTAGCGATAACTAGTTAATAAATCAGAAATGGTGGAAGAAACCACGAAACAGTGATTTCTACAGTGCATCTCGTAAAATACCTTAATGGGACTTTTTCATTCTTTGAATACATTTAAAACCTGCTTTCAGTTTTTAAGTGTATGTAGATGAACTCATGTAATAACAATAAATAAACGATTGCCAGCAGATACTAACGCTAAAAATCTTTCTCCTGGTTTTTTTTTTCAACACAAGAATTATGGTATTAATAATTATAAGACTATTGGCATATTTATAACACGCAAGTGTTTATTGATACGAATTTAATGGTTCTCAGATTTCGTTACAGTGTAATTTTGTGCATTAATTTAGTAGCTTTCATAAATGGATTATTAAAAAAAAAAACAAGATTATTTTCTAAGCTTTTAATTTGTGCGTTCATATTTATTTAGAAATTCATTTCAGCCACTTATACCAAGAAATGTACGGTCAAATACAAGCACACTTGACACAGATTTTAAAGATGACTCACAAAATTACTTTATAATTGCGCATCATCACCTGCTGATTTGGATTTATATAAAAAAATGAGGGACACCAATAAAACACGACGTATCAATTATGACTTGTTTTATATATACTTAAGACCATTAAGCTTCTCTTAAAGGAATGTCTCATAGCTTATAATCAGCTCTATCACCATAAATATATATTGCAGCAATAAAAGGCTGAAAGTGAAAAAAAAGCAGTTTAGAAATATAAAACCAAAACAACGCGTTGTTTTCGTGGCGAGATATAGAATATTATTCGTTACAAAATGTTACATCAAAGAAGATGTTACGAATTCAAAACTTTTTCCCTTATCTAACAGCGGAATCACTTTCTATCGATGACTCGATACAATATCGTGATATTATTTTCATATTCAAATCAAAACTAGACTCTAGAATATTTATATTTAGATTGACAGAATTAAAAAATCTTCAGTGAGTTGATTTTGAAGAACCGCCGATGTCTGACAGATTATCTTAAAAATTACGTGTGTTGAGCGCACCAGGTGTGTTTGAATACATTTCAGGTTTTTCTGATATTAACTTTCAGATGTGTATTAAATTTTTGTTTGTGAGCGCTTTTGCTTTTTGAGGGCTTCTTCAGGTCTTGACCAAGACGAACACTTTCACAAACAAACATGTTTGTAATCCCCTAGCTATTTAGCGGTAAAAATGAGTAAATGCTTTCCTAACATACAAAAAACTGTGTTGGTTGAAAAAAGCTATTATTGTAATTACACAATTTTTTAGAAGTTAAATAGTAATATTGGTTAATCAATGCGTCATGGGGCTCTTGCTACAGTTCGCTTTGTAATAGAGTTCTCGACAGGTGACGATTGTTCATTGATGAAATAGAAAGTTCTAGTTCTGGCCGGAGGTTACGGGGAGTCCCGGCAGATGCATCATTGTCCGCGCCGCTACCGACAGGTCACCCTGACCGATTGAATCACTGAGCCATGACGTCATCGCCATCATCGTCAATGCACAATCCAATCAGTCTACTCTGCAGGCCTAAAGTCACCCACAGTGATACAATCAAAATTCGGCTCACGACGTGAAACCCAGCTCGTAGAAAGTTAACATAAAGGGCCTGGAAAGTGATTTGACTTGGTTCGGCGATGAAGCTTCTTTCTGTGTCCGAGGGAGGTGATTGAAATTTTCAAGCTCAATACAATTTTCAGCCTAATACAAGTGAGCAACAGGAAAAAATACACAAACAAAATTTCCCTGAAAATGGTTCTAGTATGGCGACCAAAACGTGCAAGGACCAAAGAAACCAAATCAACTAACAACAATAGCTGCCGAACCCTACGATTAGACCTAGAAAGTCATAAATGAAAATTTTGAGTATCAATCATCTTCGGTTTAATTATAATTCACAAAAAAATAACCCCTTTTTGGATAAAAAGTGCGACATCATTTTTAATCCAATATTTCTCGATAAATAATTTAAATTAAAAAAAATAGCCCTGGTTGTGACGATGATTATCTGTTTGTAAATCCTAGACACTATTATTTTGTATTATATTATAATTTTGTTTTAATATATAAGGTCTCTTTGAAATATGCACTGCATTATGATTGAACCAGAAATGGATCTGTGAATAAAAGTAGCAATTTTTTCGACTCGAATTAAAGTAAAGTTCAATGCTTCTCAAAAATTATAATAATTATCCCCTAAATCTCACGTCTGGTATTATCCAATATGAGTTTGTAAGTTCTGCATTATCCACGGTTAGTTGAGTATAGGTACAACTAATACGATTTTAATTACATTATAAATGAGTAAAAAGTAGTTATTTATAGGGATTGCGCAAGCCGCTTTTATCAAGATAATTGAAAAGATTATCTATTTCCGTAATCCAAAAACTACAGTAAATTTTTTGTAATAGTTAATTGCAAAATTCTATTTAGCAAGAAGTCACTAAAGAAATTTAAACTTTTACAAAACCTGTTGAATCCATTGACCAAACCTTATTACCCAAAAAAATGGTCTCGGAATGCTTTTTACTGTCTGCATGAAGTTTTTTCCCTTGTTGGGTAAATGTTTTGCTAAATTAAATATCATTATTATATAATCCTCTGGCGTTTAGACCTGATACTTCTTCTGGGGCAGGCTACATAAACAATAGCAGGAGCCTCCCCACCTCAACAAGTTACTTGCAGAGGACATCTCTCCACAATCATTCCAAGTCCACTACTCCATTACCGATTCTTTACACACGCTCAGGGTACAGAATTTTAGTCATGCACAAGCAACATATATTGGATTTGTAAAAAATTAGTTTAGAAAACGTATATTCTTGAGAATTTGATAAGTTTTTTTGAAATAAATAACTGTGTTATTTTGCAAAATTTTATAGTTTTAAATATGTTACTTACTCGTAGTTTGTTTATACTTTTAAGGGAATAACGTTTCGTTTCTAACGGAAGGTCTTCGTAAAACAATAAGCCATAAACGCGTATCTCAATCTTAATTTGAGTGTTGCAAGTGAGATAAAATACATAATTTCTACATTCGCATCTCCGCTGCTGAATGGCTCATTGTGAAAATAAAAATGAACACTTCAATAAGTTGCGGCACGGGTATTAAAAAAAAAAATACCGTATTGCGCGATCACGTGGCGTTATCTTATTATTTTAAAAACACATTATCAGCGGATTTAATTATGAGGTCGGCAGTGTTAATTCCCTCGGTTATTATTTGAGAATCGTGTGGAAATGTTTCGCACGTCGTAAAACTTTATTCGATCCGAGGAAGACGCCGGCGGAGAGCCGAAGACTTCTTACAAATCGCTTCAGCCGAACCGTTGGACATTGCGTAAAAATACTAAGGCGTAAGTGATTAATAATTTAATTGATAAAAAATATTGCTATAAGCTTGTAAAAATTAGACACTCTCATTATCTAAGATCACCCACAAGTTTCTAATTCAAAAGGCTGTGGGGCAGGTATGCGGCACACATACTGAGGCTGCTTATGAAATTAATTTGTTTCTGCTTTTATTAATGTGTAAATAATATTTTTCTGCTGCATAACCTTTCGGCAGCAGCTAGTTTTACATGTTTAATGTGTCTGAAATTGAAACCGACATCTACGGATCTTGCACAGTATTGCAATGATGTGAGATCGTAAAGGAAAGGTTAAGACCATAAGATACTCATTCTAGATTAGTTTATAGTATATTGTCTTTTTAAGAGTGTACATACACCTGTTGAGTTATTAGAAAAGGCTATTATTGAGTCAATGTACAATATATTATTATAGACTGTCAAGTGAGTAGTTCGTATCAAAAGAAGGCAACGGAAACGAAATCTGTCTATTTTATATCACATAAAGGATTTATTCACTCATTTTACTAATTGCATTAAACTCAACAATGCATCATTTGCTGGTATGAATTCTATTGTATTTTATAACATTGGTTATATATTAATTATAGTAATATATGTTTTCCTTGATAAAATTTGTTACACTAGTATTTATCTATGATATTTGAAAATATTATGGGAAATAGCTTATTTAGAGTTATAAAATATAATTGTGAAATGCGTGATCGGTATTGATTCCAACTAGCAGCAAAGTTCTTTGCTTTCTGTATTTTTTCATTTCACAACGATTGATCTTGAGATATAATGACGTATAATCATCATTCATATTTCATGCACGAATGACTACAAAAAATAAACTTAAGAGAAATTATTTAATAAAGGACAGAAATTTTCTGTTACGAATAATATCGACTATTTCAAGGAACTGTATTATACTTCCTTCACCTGCAGCTCTGTGACCTGAACCGAATCATTTACGAGAACAAAGACGGCTTTAACAGCTTAAAGACAACTAAACGTGATAATGGTACCTTATTAAAGTAATTACACGAGTGGCGCGTCAGACTTGCAGGTAAATCTTGACGCGGCTTAATAATTATCTAATTATCTTCACGGTTAGTACGGAGCCTCCGCCAAACTGCAATGTCAGAATTATTTATAAACTAATTTAAGGCTAATTTCTCAACGATGACAAAGCAATAAAGTCATTATTTTTTATTAACAAGTACACCTCGGATCTAGCGCATCTTACACGTGTTACAGTAATTACCAGTTGTATTATTTTAATCTTAAAATATTTTGCTGAGTCCTGTTCTGACTGTTTAGACATATCGGTCACGGCTTAGGAAATATCTTCAGGGATCGAAACGATCATCACAGGGAGGCTTCATGATACTGCTCATAATTCGATATCGATGCTAGGCTAAATATTATGAAATATATCGAGTAGGCATCGTTTTTTTTTTTGTTACTACTTTTTTACATTACTGCTTTGAAGATTCACGGTTCCCGTTACTTTCTTTTGGTGATTTGTTTCCGAGTCGTGATAAGATATATTGGCCGAGTGATGTGCGGCGCACTCGAGGCTCGTTAACGACTCCTGACGCGCCGATTAGTCATCGGCAATTCCGCTCGAGCCGAACTTCCTCGGTCGTGATGAAAGTCAGTTCCGATATCCAAACCTGATTTATATAAACTGATCGATATACGTTTATTTATGAATAATTTCGGCCCGCGGAATTAATGCCCTATCGATATTTCTTCCTCGGTGAAAGCCGATCCTCCGACACTTGCTGACGGTTTTAAAAATAATAGTCTTTTTTGGGAGAATGATATACGTTTCCTGGTTTTAAAAAGCTTCGTAAAAGTTCTTGCGTAATGGATGATCAACGCACGATCCTGCATAATATTTAAAACAACACCATTATCATATTTTACTATTTAATCGACTTTAGTTAATGCTTCCTCCTAGCGACTCCAGTTTTTTTTTTTAACTATTTTCAGCAGATGCATCAAATTACAACATCAAATTACACAATTAATAATCTCAACTTTTTTTTGAGAAATGATATATTTTTTTATTGAAATACACGTGTATCAGAGTTTATAATTGAGTTTTAAAAAATATGAATACATTTTAATAATATGATAATATTCCCTGTCGACAATAAATTTAATAGTAATATGATATCCTTGCATACATTTCTTTAATATCCTGCTGTTTTCATTCTGTATATTTAGCGAAGTTGATTATAATATTTAATTGATTCTGTGTGCCTATATGCATAATAAGGTATTGATTTAAATGTCTGTATTATTATTCAATAGACGCGGGGGTGGTGGGCGGAGTCGTGACGTCACAGCCGGCGAATTTACGTCACTCGCCACTTTCTCTTTCTCGCATGTGTTTTATTACAAATAACTCCACCCAGAGAATGTGTCAACAAATAGTGTAAGACAACTGGTCTGGTCTCCGCCCGCATTGCTGGCTATATGGACCAATCTGATATTTAAAATCTTACAATGACAATTCACTTTTGGTAGAAATTAGATTTGATATTATAGTATGTATTGCACAAACACTTGAAAAACACCCAACTGTAAATACTTGTATAACTTTTGTTTTCATTATAAACATTAGATTTTGATAACTTGAATGAGTAGAATTCTTGATATTTAATACATATATTTTTCATATAAAAAGTAAATTGAATACTTTAGACAGATTCAAGTAACTTCAAAATTGTTCTAATCAATTGGGTGAAAAATTTTACCCTATATGAAGCTCGTAGTTTTTCAGTTCAGCAACGTTGTTTATTACAACGTTTGTTTAACCTCTAACAAAGTAGCCAAAACAAAACGTAATAAAATGAAGTTTGACGAAGATCTTAGCCTGTTGTGGGTTTGGTGAAATAAAAAAAAATATTTGTTTTTCCAGATCTTCATTTCGGTTTCTTCCTGGTGTCACCGACTTTCAGCTGGTTGATATAAAAATTGTCGCGATTATCCAATAAAAATTGATTTATTGTTGAAATCCGCCTTACAAGTATGCAGAGAAGTTCAAATTACGCGCAGTGACAAATATGTCTACCCACAAACAACAATACAGTTTATATCTATCATATATTCAATCAAAAGTTTCGATATTTTTTAAGACGAATGCTTTAGGCGTTTTCGCATAAATATCACTTTACTTTAAAGGAATTAAAGAATTATGGCGTCTCTTCCTACACAAAACTAATTTCACATTCAAGGTAAATCTGAGAATATGTTAACAATATCTTAATGACGGAGAATGCAGTATAAATTTGATTTATTTCAGATTTATGATAATTACGCAAACATTAATGTTTACATATTTGTATTTTGAATAAAGTTTAAAATATCTATTGTGTTTTCGACGAATTTCGTGTATCAAATTCCACCAAAATATTTGTTTGATATTTATATCGTTAACCTTAATTATAAAATATACAAAAATACCACAGCTACTTTTTAAAATCACAGATTGGTGGTCTACGATATCTACTTCATTTAGACAAGTATATAATATTAAATAGTTACATTAGTTTAAAAAAATATATTAAAACACTTTTATATTTTCAATATATTATATCATTTCCATAAACTGCTTATGTGAATGTACTGACATTTTTTTAATGAAAGACAAAATTAATACTAACTTTTTCAAGTAGTGTACAGAATAAGGTACAATAATGTAAATTTAAGTATAAAAAATAAACAAGTAGTTTATATATAATGTAACTTTTAACTTATTCAATAATTTGTCAAAACTGTTATTATTTACAGAAAGAAAGTTGTGCTTAATAATTATTTATTTATTTAATTTGAAAGCTTTGTGTTTATCTTATCAACTCTCTGAAACGGTGAACTTTGAAAAGTCGACGATTGCATTCACCGAGCCAAACAAGGAAACAGAGCCAATTAAGTTTTTAAACAGATAAAACTTATATACATAATGAATAATAATATAAAGATAAAGATAAAATATAACGACTCTCGTGTGTTACACATTTGAATGTGCTTCACGTCTCTTGACTTAATCGTGTTACATCTGGTCGAAAGTGAATTTAATATGCGTTGACACTCCTCTCTCTACGGCGAACTCCTGATCGCGAAGTAGAACCGGATACGATCTGCGAAACTGGAATCCTCAGTAAATAAATACGTCAAATTAAAACTCAATTCACAACAGACTAGTTCAATTATTACTTTTTAATTGGCTAGAATTTTTTTTCATAAATACTTTGGTATTAAGCGCTTTCAGGATGAATCCGAATAAGCCTAATATAAGCTCTGAGAGACTAATTAAGTCACCGCAAACAAATAGTAAAAATATTTTTATCTTAAATAATTATAGAATATAAGTTTTGGTAATTAAAACCCGTCACGGTTTCTGAGGCATTATACCTAATTTAACATATTACACCACAAAAATAAAAAAATTATTTATAATTCGTTACTATATATGATATAATCGAGTTACCGTTACTATTGCATTTATTTTTATAGTTTTAACCAAGTACTTAACTCATTTTCCTGTGATACTTTTCATCAGAACTTTTCTTAAAACAAAGGTTAATCAAATATCATGTTTTATGTTGTATCAACGTGTTGAAGTATTTATTCAATGAAAGATTTGTCCACTTGATAAAATATAATATAACAAGCCAATAATAAATTATACTGGATATTTAGTTAAAAAGGAGACCATATGGATTATTTCAGGTCATCTTCATTTATATCTAGTTTAAAAAAATGGAAATTATAATTTATTTTACAACATTTTTTTGTATGAGATCTTCAAATATATTTTTCTGTACACTTTCACAAGATGCAATATAATAAAAAAAATATTATACTGTTGTATTCGATAAGAGTTATGACTCTACTATAAGAATATTACTTTTAACACTGTGTTAGAGAATAATGATTTTGAACACATTCAAAGCTAACCGTGTGTGAAATTTCATTGTGGCAGTCAACTATTGTTATCCCTCTCACATTACTTTGCAAACATATTTGATTACCATTGTAAAAGCCTAATGATTTGAATGGATATGCTATAACATTGATCAAATCTAATGATATTTTTTCTGACGTTGAAAAAAACTGATTTCATAAGTAGTATAGAGCAGCGGTGAAAGAATGCAGTTAGATAAAGTATGACTAGGGATAAAAGTTTTAGCTTCTCTTTTTTTCTTGTTTTTATTTTACATAGTATATTTTTTATTCTATTTAAATTGCTATCGTAGCAATAAACTCGAAAACATTAGAAATTCATACATACAATCACGACTCAGATACTTATTACCTTGTTCAGCCCGTGTATTTGTAGACAAAAAACAACGGCTGTATTTGAAGAGACTGCGTTATTTATATCGAAATCGAAAGCGTGACTACTTCAAACGACTCGGAATTATTAACTGAGTAATATTATTATCAACCTCGAAAATACTCGACAAATATTGGCATTCGTATAAAGGTAGACTGTTATTTTTAAAAAGGAAACTTGCTTATAACGGATCTGAAATATTATCAATAGCAGTCATTTCAACCATGAAAAATTTTACTAATAAAAATGCACATAGAAAATTAATCTTCTATGTGCATTTATAGTGGACTCCCTGTGGTCTTGAAAATACCATAAAACCGTATTTATCACATGATTTGCAATCATTGCGTGTATATTTATTATTTTTTAATTATACTGTATATTAATTTCAAGCTTTAATATGATATCAGCAACCATTACACACCACATTACGTGTCGATGGATGCAGATTTACAACTCATATAATGCATTTCATTGCGTGATGTCCACAGGAAGTCATTAAATATTTCGTTCGTTCATAAAATTTTATTTTAGTTTTCTTACATTCACTTGAGAAATAAACCATTTGAAGCATTTTATCAATTTTATGCTTTCTTGTTTTCATTGTCATGCGGGAGCTAAGGATACTTTTATTATTTTATATAAGTATACGTTTGTTTTTTTCATTTGAATAAATAATTTAAATTCTAATAAAAGTGATAAAGAGCATCACTATTGGTAAGTATTTGTAAAATAAATGAAAAAATTGGCTTGAGTCATTTCAATGGATAGCTACGTTTTTTACTCACATTAAAAAAACAGTAAGGTTCTCGAGAAAGCTTTATTTGTTAAAGCATATTTTAAGTAATATGAAACGAGGAGTTAAAATTTTTTTCAAATAAAATAAATTTCTTTAGATATCAATGTGAAAATATTTTTGTTGTTGTTGACAAAAGGTATCACAATGCAAAATAAATGATTTTTTTATATCTTCTGAATACCTTACAATTTAAATAAACTTAGTATTGAACTATTACAGATTTGTTTAGAACTGCAGTGTATTTTGCAATGAGGTAAGTATTCAGGAGAAAATTTAAATTTTCATGGTCCGGTTGACCTGAATTTACGCGTTACAATATCTGCAAGCTAAGCATGTCACCTTCAGACCGCATTCCTGGGCTAGAATACAATTAATCACCAAATAACAGTTGTTTGAAAAAACATTTAAATAAATAATGCATTAGATGTGTAATTTATCTGTACATATATGTACATTTATATCTCTCTGTATATTACAAGTAAATCGTAATTTATTACACAACTTGTATTTTTCAACTTACTTACTACTTATAAGTAACTAGTGTATATTTTTATTTTGCAGCTAAATGCTAACAAGTGTAGAAACTATAATACGTCTTCTTGTATTAATGCAAAACTTTCTATTAAAATATTTTAAATATAAAATAAAACATTAAAAATGTAATGATCTTGAATAGTGTTAATAAGTTGTATCTTTTTATACGTCGGGTATAATTAATTTGATTTAATTCACAAACATATATTTTTCTCAAAGCTCGAGACTCTTATTTAAAAAAAATATATATAAAATGCATTTCTGATTATTCAAATTGTTAAATCAGAAACATTTTTTAAAAGTAAAATAAATATGAATATATTTCCATAGAAATAGTATAAAAAAGGCGGTGGTTAAAGCATTAAAATTTCACCACACTGGCTAGTTTATAAGCAATATTTCGCTAAAAAAATTCAGCTGCTAATATTTTTACAGTTTGTACAGAACACTATTACTAAACGTTTACATTGCACGCTTTGAAGTCTTACTTAATAAATTTATTTATTGATTTTATTTTTATGGCAATTGAACTCACTTGCAATTGCAATCATTACTATTGTAAAATAAAATAGTCTAGTACATTAAAATTTACCACGTGAATTTTTTTGAATTCCCACAAATGCCTTGTTTTACCGTACCATAAAACACACGTTATTTGGTAATATTAACATTGAATAATTCAGCTTGCTATGTTCGCGGAATCGTGACCACATTGCGTCATGAGATGCATTGGTATTCTCGGAGCCTCCATAGAATGTTGCCAAATTATTATTGCCAGCTGTGAAGAGGCTCGGCTCTAACAAAGAGCCCACTGGTTCATAACCTGACGAGCAGAAAAATAAATCCAAAATATTCTTTAAATGTATATATTTTTATTTTATTCACATGTCACCTATAACTGTTTGAGTATAGCATTATTTTTTTAGTTTTATATGCTGCATAATATATTATTTAGAAATCAATGGAATCTTGAAACTTGAGATTTTTGTTTTGATTTGCATAAAAATTTATATTAATACTAGTTTTTAAAAATAAATGCAGTATGTTAATCTACTGCAATGTGAATTTTTCAAAAGGTGGTTTGCCTATCTTTTATTTTAATATGCGGAGTTCAGCCTGATAAAATCAGAAAAAAAAGAATCAGTGCATAGAATAACTGACAGAAAATTAGTTAATTGTGCAGAACAATATTTTTTTAATGAAAAGGATATAAAAATTTGACGACACTGCTATACACGTCGCTATATATCGGTTGTGTCGTGCATTGTGCAGAGATCTTTGGTCTTTTTTACCTGCAAGCTATTAAATTACAACAAGTTTTTATTGCTGTATTATGTGCATTCGATCGTGCTGTTTATTTACAGTTGTATTGAAAACCGATTTAATTGCTTTGCACATTTTTTGCGGCTATCCATTGTGAAGCCGCGCGTGAGTTTTTATCGTCTCTGAAAAGAATACAGAACCGCGCTGACCCTTTTGGCAGTCACCGTTAACGGTTTTTTTCTTCCGTACAGTTAAACGGTTCAAGGATTGCTTATCGATTATGCAAGCAGTAATAAACATACGATGGATGCGTCGAGGTTTTACCTTTTGTCGATTCAAGCAACGTACTGTGGAATTGATGCGATACCATACTCACACGAGGGATTTAGATTTATTGATAAGTGTATGAACTATTGCTTGAATTATAATAGCAAAGCTTTGCTTTTATACGCTAAAAAACGCTGGATTACATTAGTGTATATGTATACGATTGATTATACATGTTGTGCAATTTTAAAAAAACAGATGCATAACTAAACAGTTTAGTTATGCATCTGATGATGACCCAGTGTATTGGGTCGAAACTAGTAATGCAAATAATTTTAATAAACTCAAAGTGATGACAAAATACAAAGGTACTTTTATCATTATAATAATGGATCTTCACGAATCAAATGCCTTGTCCCTCAACAAGTATTAATATATTTTAGGATTAATAACAGGTAAACTTTATTTTTACTTAAACCAAATATTTACGCACACTTTCATTAATAGATTTTAAATTCTTGATAATGACACCCAGAATACATAGTTATCCGTATTTTTTTTGTTACTGAAATCATTTCATTTCCATGAGCTTTATCAAGATTGACTCGGTGGTCGCTTTAAGCTAATAGATTCGCCTTCAAAGCGTTTAGGCGAATAGATACTAAATTGCTTGAAGACATCAGATCGAGATAAGCGCCGAGACGAGCGGCGCATCACACCTGGAGAATGTACACCAGGTGAGGTAATTTCACAATCTTACCTTGAACTTGAAAAGCCGCGCGTCCGCGCTTGAGTTTTGTTTGCTTTTTGAGTCAAACTACAATATTGACTCTCTTCATATTTTTAAACACCACTAATGATAAGTCAACATTAAGTGCTGCTACAAAGAAGCTAATACAAACTATTCACACTTTACAAATCCTGCTTGTTGAACATACTTGTTATTATTGACTTAAGCGGCATATTTTTATTCAATAATAATGTTTACTTTTCATCTATTGATTTATTTAAGGAGCAACTATTGCTTACATTTTTTACTGCTATAATGTATTTCCTATAATGTAATTTATTGTTATTTTGAAATAAACAACGTACGTATTGTAGTTAATATATATTTGTATAACTATCTATACAACGTAATGAAATACCAATCACAATACGCGGACACCCAGTGATAAAGTATTATAAATATTTCACAAAAAAATAAACGCCTTGCCTTTTTGCCGCAAATGACACATTTAAATTTTAATGACTGTACTTACTCAATGCACATATTTTGAAATAAAAATTTGACAACTATATTTATGATGGGTTTTTTTTTACAACCTGAAAATACAGTACTTTTTTGCAAAATGTGCCAACGTAATATTTAAACTGTTTGATTTACATAAAAAAAAAAACACAACAGACACACTCATGCTTCATTGGTTAAGTATACTGGGTTGCTGAAACCTTAAATTTATTATAGCCGCAAATAAAATAAAATAACTTTACTTTTGCAATCTTGTGTACAAAGCTTATTTTAGATTCATAAATAAACTCAAATATTTTTTCAGACACATATTTATAATAGTTATATTTTCTTAGCTGCATCTTACCTCTTTCATCAAAGACGTGTTCTCAAGCACTTCCGTTTATTGAAGATAAACCATTGTATATAAATGTTATTTAGACGAACCTGAAACAACAAGACAAAAAATTATTATTACAATTGTTAAAATAATAAGTTTTAAATAATCTACAACAGGTTTTTAGTTATTAAAATTTCCAGAAGGCTCGCTAGCCATGTACGGGACAATAATTTATTTCGAATCTTAGGGTTAAACCAAGAAAGGTATATTCATCGGTGAAGCGTGTTAACCTCCGATTTGAGGTTTTTAATTCCAGTTAAGGTCAAAGGGTATGGAGATGTGATCACCCACGCGGTCACCACTTGCCACAGCACCGTTGCGAGGAGTGCACAAGGTAACGAACAGCTGATTCAGGCGGGCGTCAGCTGTTCGGTGACAGGTCTCGCGTCTCGGGTCTCGGGTCTCGACCTAGCTACTAACTTATGGATCAGAAAGTCTCAGACATAATATACGTGGACTGCCTTTTTCGCGGAAGAAATTTCTATATTGCTGTTTTAATATGTCTAGAACAATAAATTATTTACAAAGTAGGCATACTCAACTAAAATTATAGTCTAATGTAACACTGGTGACATTCGACTTCTGTTCAGTTTTCAAGATATGTTTTATGCATAGAATTTTCTAATCTTCGAAATATATTTAATCGCATCAAATAATTGATGTTTTCTGGCATTTGAATAATGCAATATGTATAAAAATATTTAGCTATAGCAATTTGATGTGAAAATAACGTCTTTCTATTTTTATTATATGATAATTATTTAATAATAAAAAACGACCTTGTAATCCAGTAATTAGCATAACCACGTATCGACTTTAATGTCTCATGTTCGAAGTCGGGTGAAGCTATTTATAAAATAGCATACTTTAGTATTTAAAAAAAATTAAATAAAAAGATTCGATGGTGATAATCTCCTCTAAAATCATTTTTAGTAATTTTAAATTAATCTTTTAGTGAACTGTTTTTTTTTTTTATAAAACAACTTACTCTCCAATCCGCCTTATTGAGTTGTTTTTTTAGATCCCTTTGATAAGGGTCGTGAGGTGATCATCAATAAAAATAATCTTATTTAGTGAGTTTTGTGTAGATCTTAGCGTCAGCAGATACGTAATTAATCTTTATATATACTCGAGACCCAAAAGTAGCCAGTTTTTTTATTCACATTTATTCAACGTTTTTTATACGCAATCTGAAATATAAAGGCCATAAATTAATACTCGAAATTCACGAAAGGAAAAATGCAATGTAATTGTATACTTCAGAGAACAGTCCGTTTGGTTGAATATCCTGCTTTCAGATTAACATTTAAAATATATGTGTACGAAAGCAATTTACTATAAAAACCAGAAACGTACGGGTCCTCGTATTTTAATAAATGCGTTTCACAATATAATTTCACCACGCTGACATGCAAAACACATGATTCCAGCCTGTGATACATATCTTGTCTTAAGTGTTCATTCTTGATATAAAAAAAATAACAAACGCGTATATATAAATAAACCATACGAGTTGATAATTACTGGTGTTATCCAATGGTTTAAATGCACTTACGTAATACATTACCAGATATAACTGTCATTAGTCATAACACAGCATACGGACTCCGCGGTGGAATCATGAAAGAAATCAGACGTATCTGCACACAAGTACCTCCGAATACATGTACCGTTTTTTCTTGGCTAATATCAGCTGATTGATGCGCCTGGCATGACGAAAATCCTCTCAGACACTCGTCACTTCAGTGAGCGGTCGTGAACAACCTGTGTTGGATTACTCGCGTCAACACCTTTCAGGAATATATGTTACGGGGTTATGTTCCAATTTGGCTTAAGTATCAGAAAGTGCTAAGTATTTTTTCTTCACACGCTATCCATTATCAGAATTCATCACCTTGAAAATCCACTTTGGTATTAATTAACAACTACTGGTAAAATTACGCACGTTGGAATGTGCGAGAATTTATGAATGAGTGATTTCTTTTTAGAATTATACGCATTAAAATATAAAATTTATCCTTGAAAATACTTTTTAAGCTCGGTATCAATTTTAAGCTTTTAACATATAATAAATTAATATTAAGAATCATAATTATTCTTCAGCTTATCTTGGTTGTTCTTTATATTGTTTGAAGTAAAATATTACAAAAAATTTAATGTATGCATTTTTTACAATAATTTTTAAAGAAATTACAAAACGTGCAAAAATTTTTATGGATTATTAGAAAATGTGTATTTTTATAGTAGTCTTTACATTTTAATTGTTCCAGTTGTTAAATAGTGCTTTTAAACAACTCTTGCTAATTGACCGTGCACTCATAGTAACGTATGCAAATACAGACAAAGAGACGGAATAGATCTCTGCAGCCAACATAGGAATTCTTCAAGCCCACATCTCGACTGTGTCGCTTTGCATAGTCCGGATGATCTCCCACCAGCAGCCGATTTCCATCTTGTACCATGACAAAAACTACGACGCAGTTTGCGCGTGCAAAGAATGTCTCCATCAAGATCGCGATTGTCTCCGCACCGACAAGCGCCTCAGACTTATCCAAGTTTCTTATCGACTCTGATCTCTCTGCTTGTCTTGTTAGACGCAGCAACGCAAGGCTTTTACTATGAACGAGAACTATTATTCAGGGCAATTTGACGCTATTTGACCAGAAAAAAACACTGCTCTTATAAACGTATATTATTATTTGATTTGAATAAAGGAGAGTTCTAGTTGAAGTTCATGAGATTATAATTCTGATATGAGTTTCAAAACAATTTTGTGTTTTCTTTAGAAAAACATTCGACTGTGTTAAAATGTATATTTTTACCATCCGATATTACGAATAAAATATTATTTATTTTAATTTATGCAAATAAGCTATCGTTGCATTACCGAAAGCGTATGCTTATTAAACATGTATCATTAAGTATCAAAAATATAAATAACCTTTTTAGCCATTCGAGCATTTTCAACTCCATGCATTCAGCATTTCCTAAATGCAAACCACGCAATTAATATTCTTTTGGATTTAGTGTAATAAAACGTATGAAGGTAATAAGATACTGCATTATGTATAAAAACTACATATTTTGAATAAATTTAAGTTTGACTACTTGGTGCTATTTTCAAAAAAGAGTATGAATGTTTGAGTTGATGTTATCCGGCGAATAAAGTTAAGCCAGTGCAGACCCTAGGCCTAGAGTGTTATCTTATTTTATTATTATTTTATGTAATCTTTGCGATTATGAGTTGCAAGCGGCCTTGACTAAGCGACGTCCTTGAAAACGCTCGGAGAAACCGACGAAATCTGGTGACTGGCCATTACGACACTTAATGGCTTTTATTTCAAGTTTTCTTCACAAAGAGCTGCTTTAATAACGCAAAAAGAGGGACACAGCACCGCGTTTAGGTGGAACATTGCGTTTTATGCGGGCCTTACAAAACCAAGCATTAAGCTATATGAAACATAATTTGAAAATTATCTGCCACCATAATGACACACACGTTCATTATTAGCAAATGTGAAAAGCGCTAATTTGATAGTAAAACCGTTTTTTTTTTTAATTTGTGTTACGTCAAAAATGTAATATGTGTAGTTAACTGAAAATAATTATTTTTGTGCCACATAGAAAAATAATTAGTAATGATGGCACAATGTGCTCATCGCATAAATATAAATAGTATTATATAAAAAAAATATGTTAAAAAGGCATAGCTTAATAACATGGTAATAGCGAGAGGTTGTGTTGCGGGCATTGTGTGCCTAGTACCAGCATCAGAATAATAAAGTGCTTTGTATTCTGCACCTTGCCAGGGGAGGAATATTAGATGCTGTGTCACTCTATGAAAAGGATGCCCGAAGCTTTCGCGATGTCTGTCCTGACGAATATTCATAACCCCCGACGGACTATCCGAAGGTCTCGTCTACAGTATTCAAGAAGGTTGAAATATTCAAGGCATGGATAGTATGTACATTGTGAAAAATTTTCTCTTCGCAAATAAATAGGTTGTCAAATAAAATTGGTTTCAAAGAACGAGAACTAAAATAAATAATAAAATCGTTGTTTTTACATACTCGCTATATAATAACTGTGCATATGGTTATAGGTTGGCTAAATATAATCAAGGTTCATTTATCATTCGAAGTCTTCCTCTATCGATTTCTAAATCATATATGTTATAATTTGTCAGTGCTGAGTTATGAATGTAGAAATGATCAAAGTAAAAAATTCTACGATCTACGATAAATAGTTTGGTATTTTGAATATGACAGGCTTTATACTTCAACTCTTGTATTTGGATACAAATATAAATAAATATTGTGCTATTTTCCAAAAACTGTAGATCTTCGCTTAGTTACACAATATAATGAACGTGAAAAATATTTATTTAAATTAAAAACATTAATTTGTTAGTCACTAGAGTAACGATCTATTTGATATTATATAATAAACATTGATTTTATGTTTTTAGATAATATAATTAAATATATTATTACGCATGATTAAAACTCAATACAATGTCAAATAAATCATTTTGAATTTTTATATGTACTAGAATTAATTATAAAGCATTTGCAATTTGTTGTTTCACGTTGGTCTATATTTTTCCACGGAAAACCACTTAATGAGATATAATACAATAATCGAAAATTGACCGATTCCGGTGGAAATCGCATGATCAAGGCTACAGAGCTGTAAGAGCAATGCTCTCTTGTTGACCACCTTCAGGGGGCGGCACCTTAAAAACAATTAAATATTTTTTTCCATAAGACTATAACCTCCCTCTAATGCAGATAATAACAACTGATACAATTGAAATTGAATTGATCTACAAATCAAACTTTATACTATTTAAACATAAAAAAAATTAAACACATTCGTTTTTTTCCACGCCCAGTTTGTGTACTGTCTTGTAAAAATTCTATTATAAGGTTGAACTAAAAAAAATCAATAAGACTTGTTATTGTAGTGTTTCATAATGATATCAAAACCACAAATCGATTTGTAAGTGTTCGACGTAATTGAATTAAAACCAGATCAGAAACTGTTTATTTCTTCCTTCGAATATGATCATAAAATACTTCCTGGTTTACAATAATGAAAAATAAGCTATGAAAATAGCTCGACGACTGTAATTACAATTTATTATCATTTCACACGGTGGCTTGGAGCGAATTCTCGCTGATATTGTACACGACAGCCGGCTAAGGTATCATGAATAAAAACAGAAGTGTGATATAAAAAATACCGCCCCAGGTAAATGGGCGGTGGCTGGCAACAGACGATAGTCTAAACGACCTTGCCAGGTAGATCCGGGTCTACTTCTCTACTGTACCTTTATATAAACGTCACTCGTATTGATTGGGTGAGTGTCCTTGTGGCGAGATAACTTAATGATCAATATGCAAGCAGGGGTGTTCAATGCAGTATTTAAACATCCTTAAACTTATTGAAAATGTAGAAAATGCATTATAATGATTACACACGAATCTCAAAGTAATATTTTGATAAAAAAATATTTTTTAAGCGTTAAAAATGTAGTTGCAAACATACTTCATGTAAGTTGACCTTTTCACCAACAAGCGGTCGCTACAAAATTGTTTATTTGTAAAGGCTAAAAATGATCAAAAAGAAAATAACCTGTTTTATGTTCGTACTAAAATACTCATATCTTTTATTTTTGATGACGGTATAATTTTAATTTGTAGAATTAATATCGATTGGCCTTTTTATTAAATTATTTTCTTCGCTTAAATACGCTGGTATATCTGATTTTATCACTTCAATAGCAATGTGCGAATCTGTGCGATGAATCAAATGTGATGTCTTCAATTTGCACAACAAGTATTGTACCACTCAGTAAGTGTTAACACTTTGGGATCTGTAGAATCGTTTAGATTCCGGTTCCGGTGTTACACGCATGCAGTCCACTGTCGCTAAAAATTGCATACTTCATTACCGGACTTGTAAAAACGTGCTACAATCTTAATACATCTAGAATTTCAGGAACTTATTATATAATATGTGTTGAATGCACCTGAATTAAATACAATATCAACGTATGCACTTTTCATTCTAGGCATTGAGTGCAAGGCCTTCGTAGAATAAACGTATAATATCCGGTTTTTTACTTGCAGGATTATATGCAAAGCTGCATACTTTTATTGCTCATTTTAAATCCTTATTAATATATTTACAATGCTGCAAATTATTCAACACAAATCTCATAATTGCATCGATTAGAATAAAATTTCAATTTAATATAACATATTTTTTAAATAAATTTTGCTTGCATCCGTCTTGTTTTTAGCAATCCTATAATGCCAAATTACATAGCATGTTTACATTTTTTTGATTTTTATTAAAGTTTTGTTTTATTATTAATGTTTAAATGTATGCACACGTTTAAGCGCTTTGAATATATTATAATTATATCACCGATCGGAATATTAATTTCCATACAAAAAAGTAATTGGATTAATCGACAGTTCATCGAATTCCGTCACGACTTATATCGATTTTGTTTTAGCAATCGTAAAAAGTTCTTAATATTATTGAAGCCGATTATATAATTACTTTCAGATTAACGGAACTTATCTTAAATTAAAATAACTAGAACCATCAAAAGTCTTTTAGATTGCGATTCACGCATAGCTCTTTCGAGCTCTTGCTTTTGCGAATTGTCTACGCATTTTCATTATTAACACACGAGGTAGAATAAACGGAAAAAAACTTGTAATATATGTGAGTAGTTGTTAAGTAGTAAATAGCATTTTTTAAACATTAAATTAAAAATATATAGCTTTGAAATATAAATAATATTACTGAGTAAATAACTATTGTATTCGTAATTCATTACCTAAAAACGATTCATATGGTTATGAATGGAATATTCAATATCTTTATAAACGATCTACAAGAATACGAGAGTATCTTATAAAAGCTGAATAGAAAGCAAGTAAATTATTTGTATCTTTTTTAAACTTTTTTACAAACGCCAGGTGTACATAGTGTGACAATAATTACACAGCGTATTCTGCAAGGTGTCTACAAAATAAAAGAATGATTGCAAAGGTTAATTTGGTTAGAAAGCCTACCGGCATTGAAATGCAAATTTCACGGCGTGTTTTCAGCCCAAGCACACTCCCTCTATGTTAATTTATGTATTGTCTTAATTGTAAATACTCCAAGGCACATTGTTTCCGTGATGGACGACAAATACTTTCAAATTAGCCATGCATTTACATAGTTGCTAGATTAAAATCACTCTTAGCAATTAGCAATCGTTGTTTGTATCGATTTAGTATCATGTTTTAAATCACCTTCGCGTTGATTAGGACACATCGGATTTATTTGCGTTTCCTCTCGTGTGTTGCGTTTACTATTGGTTATCACGTACGTGATATGAAATATTTTATTGCATGTGTTGTAAAAGCTGTGCTGAAACAAGGCATTGAACTTGTGGATGACAATAGCGAATATAATGAACGGGAGCTGACATACGAGCACGCACATCTATATCGCAAAAAATGTATACTTTATTTCTCGTGTGCTCTGCTAGGACCTGTCTGTCGATAAATTACGAATAAATTACACTTTTTAGGATCATTTTGTAAAAAAATGGTCTGGTCATTGAACTGTGGCGTCATTTTAATATTTTTTACTAGCATTCCTCCTCAAATGAGATATCTATATTTTTCGAGTATATTTCTACCCGTTGAGCTAAAAAATATTCTTATAATAATATATGAAAGCTCTTGGGATACTAAAACTTGTTAAAATATATTTCTTTATCTCTGTTGGTGTCATGGATAAATCGTAAAAACCATACGTATTTGTATAACGTGTATTAAAATGAATATATGCGCTATAAGAATACTGGATTCATAATATAGGTATATACCAAAAATTGCATATTTATACCGGAAATAATTTATCACAATAATTACTTAGTTCAAGGATTTTCTTCTAATTATTTATATTCTATAAATTAATTATTTTCAGCAGTTTTATCATTTTTCTCACCAAAAAGTCACCTAGTACACTATTTTTTTAAAATATTTCGACCCGGAAATATAACTATATCACTTTGATTGCTGTAGTTCAAGGATTTTTATGTACTGCGTAAAAAGTTAAAATTAAATAATTAAATTCTTAATGTTTCCACACGAGAGAACGCGCTTCTTGATTAATAATAACATATACGCATAAATTAAGTGCGATCATAACAATGGTAGTGCAAAAAAATATTCTACTGTTCGATAGAAACGTGGATAACATAACATAAGTACATGAGAAATACTCGTACAATGGACATAAGAAATTGTCAGCAGAAAACTAGATTAGTTTTGTTACAATTCGTAGCACAAAAATATTACTCGTATCTCAATGTCACATTGTAAGCATAATAATTGGATATACTGAATTTATTCAAAACGTTTTCAACGCAATACTTCAATACTTGTGGCAATCATTTCTTATGAAACTGATCTAAATATCTTATGCTGTTGTGTGTTATTTGTATTTTAAATGTTATAACTAAATGGTGTGCGCGTAATGAGCATACGGATTTAAATATTTGGATAAAATGAAACTCGATAATTGAGTTAGGAAATTACATATGTGCTCATAGTCGATTATTTACAGTTTCTAAAAAAATAATTAAAAGATAATGCATACCGCGTAAAGGCATATTTATAATTTAAATATTTTCATGGATTAAGATAAATAAATATTTACAGTAAAGGTTGCGTTTCATAATGTACGTGCATTTTTGTTATTTTGGAACAATTTATTTTATATATTATAATATATTGCAAAGTCAAAGTCATGTAACGTATTATTTACGCCCATATTGACACCAAACATAATTTGGAAAACTTAATTGATAAAAATCGTACACCTCTGAGGGATTTTTTACATGCAAATTCTGATTATACACATACTACATTTTGAATCAATCGTGAAATGCAAACTCGAGAAGATATTAAATACCTTCTAAATTTAATAAATGTTAGTAATTATTCATTTACAAAACCATTCATTTTCTCAAAACTAAAATATGTACCTAAACAAAATATATGGACATTGTGTTTTGTTGAAAATTGGGCTTTCTTATAAAAAATTTAACGATTAAACTATGATTTAATTTTATATGAACTTACGTGGTATATATATTTTATTTTGTTTTAAAAGCTAAATACTTAGAAAGCTTTATTGAATTATTGTTAAAAGCAGCTTGGTAGTGTATACAACAACAAAAAAAAGGTTTTTCATTGTTAATTCAATAAAAAAAATAAACAGAACAAGTAAGCCAATGGAAACCCAATATCTACAAGTTCATGATTTCACAGAGTAAAATGTCTTCTTGACTACTTCATATAGCTGTTGCCTTCACAGAATCATCATTGATAAATATCGTTAACTAAAATCTAAGCACTATACAAATCCCGCTACAAGCACACGGCCGTAAATAACAAGTGTTTTGTCTGCCATCAGTTTAATATATCTTACGTCGAGAACAGGCCACCCGTGTACTGGGAGATAGCATGGGATTTCGCAAGGGTCAACTCTTCACCTCCTCGGAGCCAAGGATGAGCTAGAAAGCAGGTGGTATTTAAATTTATGCTCCTCCATTGAAAATAGTCATCTTTCACTCCTGCACCATATCTTCAAGCATCGTATAAAACAGATATTGTATTCTGTAGTCCCAAGCTCTCGGAGATTCGTTACTGATGATTTACGCATAAATGAATGAGATCTATCATGTAAATATGTTACCGTATAAAATTTACGAATGAATTGAATTTTATGCGCACTTTGAAGCAGTATTTTTTTTTAATTTACAGTCCAGTGAAGTCATTATAGGACCTTACACTCTTTTGAGGGAGTCCAAGTGGATGGAATTTTTCTACATATTTACAAGTGTCTGAATAGTTAATTACCATTATTAATTCAAAGCTTTTTTACTGTGCTCAGTGGAACAATAATTATTTTTTTTCCGGAAACGTTAATCTTTTATCTTTATAATATTTATTTAATATATTTTAATTAAGGTTTTTCCACGCTGTGGTATTTCAGTTGCCAGTCCTTCTATGCTGATGGCCGTGAAATATCGTGAAGGGAGGCAGAAAAGAATGCAAAAAAAAAATATGGGATCGGTCGATGCGGATCGTATCAAAAGTTCGTGATATGTCTTCAATTATAAATATCGTCGACTTTTGAATTATACCTGATGTGATCTTATACATTTCAAAAACAAAAACCCGAGTCGAATAAAAAAAAAACACTTTGTTTACTGTGGTAGCATCAATAATTTAAAATAATTCATTTTTACCGCAAGACTTTTAGACATCTCGGAATTCCCGATGAAAGGTTGTGCTTGATTTTGTCTAGATACGTACTCATAAATTAAAAAAATATATTTTATTTGATAATATAGATCCAGGTTGCTTGGATACAGTTCTGCTCCTTTTGTGGAAAATACCTGCCCATAAAATTTCTCAGTATCCCATGATATTGCTCAAGGAGCGCTATTTTAAGAATGGGTATTTCTGAGGTTCTTATTGCAACGAATCCATAATTCTAGTGAGTCACGGACCGCAAGTCCGGGCCTGACCAGCAAGAGTGGGCCGCGAGGTTGAGCAACGCGGTCCACGCTGTAGGAGGGCCTTCATCCCAAATCACTGTGATCGGCGTTGCGTATTCCAAACATCGCATCTCACACAAGTCCAGGGGACACGCAATGCTTGCCGCCATTTATCTTAAAGGTTAACGTTTTTTTTTTGCGAGTTATGTAACGGACTTAATATAATAATTGAAATGTTTAGTTTCCTCGTTTTAATGCTGCCAACAATGTTACATTGATTATGCTTTGTATCTTCAATAGAACTCAACTCGAGTGCGGAGCTATTTATGCATCTATTTGTATGGTATTTTTTCTGGTTATCCTGTTAAAGCACTGAATGCTGTCATCTCGTCTACATTGAATAGGTTGCATATATTATGTGAGTTAGTATTTTCTTCATGTTCCTGTTTGTTAAAGAATTCACACATAAGATCTTAACCCCAGAGTTGCGACTCAAAATAAAATTTGAGCTATTAATTTCAGTGTTCAGAAACTACTGCTAATGGGTGCTAAACTAGGTGGAAAAATTAAGAGTTTGGTATTACACACGTTCGTAATAAAACACTCTTTATCTTTATCAAATCAATGCATGCGGTTTTAATATGAATGCTTTCTCACATGTTTCAAATCGAATAGCAATTATTAAACTGTTGTAAAACATTATCAGACTATGTTTATTCTGATTTAAATATATTTTGTGAATTCACAATATAGTGGCAGTTTTTTTGCTGTCTTGTATATTTTATGTTTGCATCTGCTAGTAGTTTTTTATACTAATTTATGATCAGTCGCTGAGTAAGAAGGTTAAGAACCCCTGCATTAGCATAAAAGATGTTCATCTGTTATTATCTAATAAATCGATAAACGATGTTCAAATGATGGAGTCTCTTCCGTGTGCTGACAAATGGTTTAAGTCTCCAGACGTACGCCTCCGCACGTCACTGTAACTGGTTTAGTTAACTTCTAATATTAGAAACGATGACGACATATTTTTCTTTGATCAAATTTCCATTGCGCTTACATTGAATTGCAAATACTTGCGAGCGTAATTCCAGAAAAACTATTTAATACTCTGTGGGGGTACTATTTTTTACAAATTCATCAAATTAAATTTCCTCAGTAATGTCTTTTTAAAAGCAACTATACATTAATGACAAAGACGAAATATTTTACAGTTTATTTAATCGAGTTTTTATAGATAATTAAATCATTATTTTTATATTATATTTATTTATTTGCAAGTGGCTAGTTTCAATTTGAAAGAGGGCCAATTTTAATTGTACGTTAATGTTTATGCAGTTTTTCAATCATACAAAAAATATCAATTATAGACCAATTGTTTTTTTTTTAATTTATCGATAACAATAATACATTAATTTTTTAAATACCAAATCAAAAAAAATCAGAGCGTTTTTTCAATTAAAATTTAGCATGTTGATGCGGATATGATCGGATGTGCTAATTTTTATATGTGTAGGTTGATTTGATGTATATACGTGAAGATAATAATGGGTTTACCTTTTCTTTGTTTGCCATAATTTTTTTCTGTTAAAATATTATATATTTAATTAATATCAATATTTATATTGCAGGAACTACAATTATATTAATACCGGTCTTTAAACATTGAGAAATTGAATTTTAAGAACTGGCTCGGTAATAAAAGCACCAACGTTTTGATTACAAAGCTGCTTAGACTTCTTAAAATTATCTGCATCTACATATGTATATTGAATTAAAAAAATATGAAAAAACTCACTTGTCGTGTAGATATTATACTTTTTATTTATAAAATAACATCCGTTTTATCTATATTTATTTACAAAAATGTATTACTAAAACCATTAGATAAGTAAGCTTTAATGCAGTTAAAAAGAATTAGGGGAAGGTCTTGCTCTGATAAATTGACTGTAAAGTGAAAGTTGAATCTGAAAAACGGGATGTAGTGTTTCACATTTGTTTGTATCTGTACAAATTAAAAATACCTCAATTATTTACCTACACAAATCTATTGTAAAAAGGAATTAAGAAAAATAAATTATCGTCGTTTCATGAGAAGATCGTAAAATATAATTTTTATTAAAGTAGGACCCAATCAATCGTAACCCGAGACTTTTTTAATAATACATCGAGCACCTGTTGTGAGATAAATTGTTGTAGGATTTTTTTCTCATTATATCAGATTTATGCAAAGGCATTCTGTCATCATTGACATTTTTAAAACGTCTTTGCTCTTTAAAAATATTCAATTTGAAATATTTAACGATAACTGATTTATAAATTGACTTTTACTGCGACGTTGTGAACTTTTGCAAAATTTGAGTGCATCTTACCTTATTCCTTCGAACAAACTTCGATGAAAGCATCTCTGTTCTTTGCAGACTAACCGTTTTGATGCAAGGTTATAATGACGTACCTGAAACAAAAAAAAAATTGTTACAAATGTTTCAATCGTTCATTGGAATACATAGTTCTCTAAAAAAAACAATGTGTTTATTATATATTGCTCATAAAAGCGTGTTAGTTAATATTAAGTAATATAACAAAATATATATATATTGATAAAAAAACCCGAGTCTATTTAGCATTTAAGTGGGATTTTTATGATATTAAAATGAGCAATAAATTAAAGAAACACAGAGAGGTTTTCTTTGTATGTGTAAAAGTCATATGTCTCCAACTGCACCATATTAGAAAAGGACCTTCAAACTTTTGGGTGATAAATTATACTAGAATAGGAACAGAAAAAGAGGTTAGATTACAATCGAACCTTGCACGTAGGAAATATAAACTGACATGGGATAATATTGTGACATCATGAAACATTTATTTACAGTTTCCGAAGCTGCTTTTGGTAAACAACAATATTTTATAAAATAAGCAAGAAATCTAGGTTCTGGTACTACTATAAAAACAAATATTTCTTTTTATCTAGGTCACATCTTAATTAATGATGACGTGGTTATTTAACCACAAAGCTATATCTGTTATAGTAAGTATGTTGAAGAGTTGCTTTGAAACGTCAAGTGATCACTCTAACGATATCAAATATAATATTACTAAACTAATTCACATTTAAAGTGAAAAGCAACAACCGCTATGAAATACTCTGGCCTCGAATGAAGAGAACCAACTTTCAGGTCTTAATAAGACAGTGCTCCTCTGGACTTCAGGATCGTCCTAAATATGTAATAAGTTTAACGCATTTGTGACTTTGGAACTGCAATATATTGGTTATGAAAAAAGCTTATATCTCAATATTAAATAAACTAATGGGTGTTAGTCCCAAAAGATATGTCAGGAGTAGAATTGATAAAATTTAGATCGGTGGGTCAACCGTGCGACTAATCAATAGCTTTCTCGGAGAAAGTCAGTTGACCCTGTGTCTAAGCTCTGAAAAGGAATAACAATCAACCAGTTTTTATTTTTTGGTAGTGATTTATTTAATTTTGTATAAAATACAGATAAATGTACGTCTTTACGGTTTTTCCAAGCTATTAAAACAATACTGGCTTAGATTCATGAGCAATATTTTGTTTTTATATTAATAAACATTCACTGATGAACTTGGCGATAAAAACGAGAGAGGAATTTTAATTCTTGCATTCAACAAAATGCACACAAGGAAGTCGAGTCCTGACTCTCATAATTATTATCAAAAACATGGAAATATTCAAATTTTCCCTGCGTATTTGTCGCAAGAAGGTGAACATGTCAATAACGCACGAATAATATAATTAAATATATTCAGACATTAAAACATAACCAGAAAAATTATATATTCTTTATATTATGAAGATTTATATTTAGCTTTTAGCTGATAGCTTATTATGATTTTTCACAATTCATTGAGATATCGAGTTTCTAAATCCTGAAAACTGAATTCGCAGGAAGTTATTGATTATATACTAGCATATTCTACATTTAATATTATCCTTCAAATTTCATTTTGATAAAAATGCAGTTATTAATTCAAAACTGCAGCATATTAATCTATTCTAGGTCACATTTAGCATTTTTATTTTGACATTTTATTTGTTTTAAATTTTATTTAACGTGTGTTTTATAGTAATGGTGGCATTTAGCAATGATTTAAATTATAAGTTTAACAAAGCACGTACTGTCCGCACGGACTGTTACAACCAACGAAATGTGAAGGTCGAAAAACTATGCATAGATTTCTACAGTAAGTACAGATACAGATTTCTTTTGGCAATGTTATAGGACTGATCTGTTTTCAACATTTGCGATCATATTATCGCTATAGACTTACTGATGTCCGAACCTTGCATTCTCTTATATCTAATTTAAGCTAAGGTCCTTGTTTGCACGACTCATGTCTCAGTACTGAACATCTTTACTAAAAAACGCTTTATCTAACTAATACATCCCGGCTTAAGAATAGTCACATTGGATTTATTACATTTAAAACTCATGACTTGCTTATGTTAATATATACATCAAATTTAATATCGATATTTTAAGAGCAGAAAAATATTCACAATTGAATTTAGTAGAAATTCATATATATACATAGATTTTTTCCATTGCAATAAAATAAAAACATATTCAATAAAATACTAGGTACATAAAATTACAATTTGAGCTGGATAGTTTTATTATGAGCCAATGTAATAAGAACGACTTATTTATCAAATATTAGTGATTTCATATTGAAATATTCACGCAAAAGATTGTGTTTTATAGCCAATTTACTTTAATAAACATTATGAGTATTTTCTGCAATAGTTCCTATTTTTAGATCATTGTTAGCTCTTGCTGACAGCTTTTAGCGAAATAAGATGGATTATTAAATAAGTTCCCTGGTATTTTAGGCATTCTGTATATTACGTTCATTAACCCCAGTTTCATGAAATTCTTTGTTGCTGTAACTGGAATCATGTAACCTCGGCTACAACTTACATTGACAACAAATTCTTGTACCTTTCTTTGACAGGAGACAAATTAGTGTTGAGATTTGTGTATGTCGACTAATGACAATATTATTAAAGATATATTATTGCTACAAGTTCACCATTGTATGTTTTTTAGGTTGTTACATCATTTTCTTACGAATCACAAGAAACGAAATAATCGTTTAATAATTACCAGAGATTACCAGAGATTAATATTTTGTTTTCAAGACCTTTGTACAATGATGTTTTTAGAAATATACTGCGCAACCGAATATTTTACACATCAATAACGGACGTTAAAAATCGAAAAAAAAATTGAAAAGATAAGATTTGTATGAATTATTTTTGCAAAAGCCATAATCTAAACATTGAGTCTCTTTTCGAAGGATTTCAATTTCCCTCATTTTAAACTTTAATTTTACAGTGGTTGCATTATTACTTAATTTCTGTATGAAATATAAAAAAAAAACGGAAATAATTGTCGAAATTTTTCTACGAGCAATGTAACTTTTATCAAAATAATGCATAAATGTAATTCTAAGAGCTTTTTATTCATCGATGATTTAGACTTTTATGCAGAAATTTTTTATCATAGTCTTTATATATATTATCTTAGCAATAATAAGTATAATGAAATATTTTTTCAATAGCGATATTTTTCATAATTAAAAACTATTTCAACATTCTACGAAAGACATTATTACACGGTTAAATTACAAATTTCCCCTAATTGTCCAAACGGCTCTAAAGTGGATAATACAGCATCATTTTAACTGTCTCTTTATTATGATATATAAGCGGTTTTACAACAGTGACCTCCAAAATCTGTAAACATACTTATTCATAGTATTATTTTCTTACAAATAATAAACATTCTCTGCCAATCCATTTTGGTTGTGTCAAAACGGCAATAACATAACTCATTCAAATTTACAGGTAAAGGCATAAATTAACCACTGTTGAGTGTCAATCTCTAACCGTTAAACATTATTTTAACAATGAGCATAAACATATCAGCATTTCCCGACAATCCAGCACATGTTGTAATGCTTTCCGAAGGCAATCTATAAACGAGCATGTCGGCTGGCACGTGCGTGGTCCGGGCCGAATCGCTCGTATGCAAATACTGAATTATTCCTATTGCTAGTAAATATTTCAGAGTGCTGTTACGAGCATTGTTCGCGCTCTTTGCATGTCACACGACCCTCTAAATAATCCGGGGCTTAATTGTGAATTTAAAGCAGTAGGCGAGTGGCTGCCTACCGGGGGATTACTGGCGGCTTGTCGTATGCAAATAAGTACGCGTAACTATGATTCAATCAGTATACCGATAGATGAAAAAAAAATGTTTTCAAAGAAGTATTGTAATATCATTCACTCGTGCCTTAGAACATATGCTCTTATCTTCAAAATCATGACTGTATTAGACTGTAATTGAAGACTTTGTTTAATTATTAGATTTCAATATACAGTTTTCAACCAAAAACACTGTCAAGCAACTCATTGACATTCCACAATACAATCTCTCATTCCGACTTATTCTGATACCAACATATATTTTTTTTATCAATAAGACTGTCGTTAAAACTTTTCATCAAAGAAATTTAATGGAAAATAACCATTTAATGTGTATTTTACTACTGAATTTAATTAATATAAATGCTTCAATCTAATGCAGTTGCAAGTATTTGCGCCTAATTGCGCAATTGAAATCAAACGTTTATTGACTCTTATCATTTATATCGACGTGGCGTAAACTGGTATATCTAGTTTTCATGCTGCTATATAAAATTTATAAATTTAACCTGAAATTCTCTTCTTTCCAGATAACCAGCAACGAGCAAGTTTCTATGGAGTGAGTACGAGATTTCACTATCAGCACAAGTAGGTCAAAGCATATTCGCCACACTTTATTGTAGTTTCACGGGTCGTAATATTACCTGAGCCTTTGAATGTTGTTTAATAATATTAACAGAGCTTATATTTATTTATAATAAAAAAAATGTGTTATAAACCATATAATTATGTATGGTATTCTTTCTGACATTTACGTTATTGTATTGTTTTTCGCTTCAATATAAGCGAAGGTAGTTTTTGCGAAACGCTGAAACAAACTATTTTTTATCAACGCTATATTATATATTAGAAAAAAAAACAATAATTAAACATCCCACATTAAAGTCAATTAAAAATAATCATGTATACGTATGATTTATATTAAATTTGTAATGCCTGTAAAGTGATTTTCATGCAGTATTATATTCATCAGTGTATTTGAACACGCGCCGTATTTTTGACTTATGCAATTCGTTTTGAAATCAGACTTTAAACTGAAACATTAGGCTACCTCGTAACTTCGCCTTACCGCAAGATAAATTACCATTTACTTAAGTTATACGCTTGCCAAATTCGTATTAAATCAAATGTTTATATAAAAAGATAGTAATGTCGCTCGGGCGTGTCCAGTCCGATTGGATTACAGTATGAAAGAACGTGCAAAAAATTATCACACACTGATATTGTATTGATATTAATTGCCTTATATCGTTCTGCTTTATTTGGCCAGTATTACTATGTAACGACACTTACTGGCTTCGGTATATTTATGGCCGTTGTCGACACACGAGACGTTCATATTCAAGTCGCTCACTTTATGCAAACCGCAAACTTGTTCGAGAGAAAATAAAAAGGAGCCAGAAGCCTGCAATGAAACACATAACGAAGCCGGTTGTTTGACTTTAAAAGGAAGTGTATCGATTTCAATGGGATCCTGTTTTCACGACTCGAAGAAACGTCTCGAAACTTACTGACTTATAACCTTATTTAATATAAGATCATTTATCAGATTATTAAAGGCGCACATCACAACAGAGATTTAAGTACTCCATAAAAATAAATAACCATTTTTAGAATGTGTTTACATTTAAAATCATGTTTTAATGCAGCTTTAAACAAATAACATTTAACGTTCTCCGATTAATTTAATTGATTTATTAGATATGTTTAGATTGCAGTTTAATTAAGTGCATTTTAGGTTTAAAATATGCCGCAAATAACATTTTTTTAAAGGCCGTGAAATTATTTGCTTGATTTTTGACAAATGAGATTCAAAAATTATAAGATATTTGATAAAACGTGATGTTTTTTTTTTTGAAATATGTATTTGGGAATTTTTTTTAATGTCATGGCCGAAAAATATATGCCGTGGATTTTTGTAAATATATATATCATCAGTAGCAATAATCGTCTTTTCAAACTATTTTAAAATAAAGGTAAAGTTTAAGTTTAAGTTTAAGTTTTTTTTTTAATAAAAAAATCATTTACCAACAACGATGTCATGAGATCATCCTTTGCGTGCTTTTAGAGAAGCGCTCGAGTATCGGCGTTATATCTTGAAGTGATGAGGTGAAAATCATAAATAATAATCATTTTTCATATTTTATTGTATATCGAAGAATACTTAAATATCAAAGTCGTAACATAAAAAATAAATCACATACGACGTGGTGACAAGGCACGCAGGAACCATCGTCTATCGACAAGGTATTCCATCATTCACTGTGTTTATTCCCAACATAATGTAACATTTTCTTTGTTTTAAATTTATGTATGTGTGTCAAACGTAAGTACCCACCTACTTAAACAAATATTTAATAATATTAGTACAAAGATGATGATATATTTTTTTGTTCATGTTATATAATTCGTTTTAATATATTCGTCGTGGCAACAATGCGTTTATGGTCAGCGCACTTCAAAAAACCTGTCCCACATCCGAATCTCCTGCAAGCATCGAGCGGGGGCTTGAAAATCCTAAGTACTCTTAAGCACCAATCGTTTCGACACAAAGGAATCGCCGTTAATGCAAAAAATATATATATACCAATCAAATTATTATAAATGCCAGTGTTATTGAATACAATCGCCAGCCAGGATAATTGTAGGACGGGACGTAGAATTAGATCGGCGCACTCGCGATACTGTTGACATTTTAAATCCACGCTGCACTTTGGCCAAACGGTATTTCTTTGTTTCCGTTGCACAACTGCCTTGCCTACGTCACGACAGCAACAGCAAAGCTATTTCATGAAATATAATGCGATAATATATTTAAAAAAAAATTAATTAAATTATACAATGGTTTACCTTATAAAAATGCAACTGTTTTTAAGTATAATAACATTTTACTATACACTCTATAAGTTATAAAACACAATGTTGTATGTTCAGTTTATATTTATCTGCATTAGAACTTCAGTTAGAATTGTTGTAAAATGGACTTAGGGATAGTTGTTTGTTTTAATTTGGTTTAAAACACTGAAATATTTTGGATCGATTTTACAGTGTCTCAAAACGGATCATCGTCAATAAGTTATTTGTTAGAAATCATTTATATATGTAGAAAAACGAGCGAGCTTTGTACGTCAGTTAATGCACAATACAGTTTATATAAAATCGTACTTTATTTGTAATCTACTTCAACTTAGTTTAAAGAGCATTGCTTTTGCATATTTTCAACAGCTTGTCGGTTAAAACGCCATCCGGTAAATCCGCGAAAAAAGTCGTGCATGCGACGGACGAGCTTTGCTGTCTCATACCAGAAAGGCTCAGTCGAACGAAGGCTAACCGGCAAAGGAACGAGTTTCCTAGCTATGCGGAAAATACACAAGACTTTCTGCTCCGAATTGCCATGCATCCGCCCGTGATCCTTGGGCGCGCCCGGCATGTGCGCGCCGCGATTACGGCCCGCGACACTGCCGCAAACGGGTTCAATGCTTTTTCACCGCTGGCATTGAGAAATTTGCACCGCTTATAAGGATTTAAACCAAATTAAAACGTGACATATTTCAATTCTTCACACGTATGACGTGCGCCTACAGAAACTGTGGCAATTGCAAGCAAGACACAGTGCGATCTACATTTTTTACATATCTTCGTGTTGGAAAAACCTGCACGACTTCACAATGTTACTTTGTACAATTTAACCAGATTTAAAAGTCTGAAATTTAAAAAAGCATATTTTAAGTCAAAAAATAATAAACGGAACCAATTACAATGGTTTATTCCCGGTAAAAGCGCAAGTACGGCTACAGAAACTGTGGCAATTGCAAGAAAGGCACGGCGCGATCTATTTTGTTACTCTGTTGCTATTATGTTCAATGATCTTCCTGTTGAAAAACTTGCACGATTTTGCATTGTTAATTTGTACAATACAATCTCTGGAATTGTACTTACGGCCAATCTGTTAAAAAAAATATGTTTGAAGATATACTCATACACCATAACTAACATAATATATTGTTCCCGTTAAAAGAGTCGTTGGTCAAACAATAAACCTAAGCGTCACTCGTGATGTGTATTTTAAATAGTCTTTGTATATTGTTACGCTTATTGAATGCCAACATCAATTTTTTTAAATAAAAATTCGTATTTATTTGACTTGTCACTTTCAAGTAGTATGCATAAAATATCGACTGAAAAATCTATCATCACTAATCTACAACTTTCTAGTTGATCTGATTTTTTATGCACTTTTTCTCAAGCATACAAAGAATCCTCAATGTAAATAATTTATCACTTCTGAAAAATAAATATTGTTTATTTAATTTTTTGTTATGATGCATTTAAAAATCTGGTTTTATACAATTACATTTCAGATAAATATCTTAGTGACCCCGTTGGTATTCTCTTTACAACTTTTTGCTTCTTGAAGTTGTTTCACGTTTGGTAAGAAAAAACATGTTTCAATCGCGATTTATAAATAGCTTTTAACTTTCACATTTTCAATATAAACCCTTAGATTAATACTGCATTAAATTTATTGACAATATTCAACTATAATAATATAATTATATCAATTTCCATATGAATGTTCACTAGCATTATAATTTATAAGACTACAAATTGAATCATTACAGATATAAGCATAATGGATTTGCAAATTCATTATAATTATTTTCATAAGTAATTCAAAAAAATATATTAGTAAATAGGTTGTTTTTTTTATTAAATAGGAAATATACCTTCAAGTATTAATTTATTATTGTTATAAATAACAGTGCGTTTTTTGTTTAAGTGAATACAAAAAATATTAATTAGTGAACGTCAAAAACGCCCAGAGTAATTTCATACACAAACATAGCACAGTTCTTATACGCTCAGTATTTTATGAATGATTGTAAAATATTACCTTTTTTATGTTGTTTAGAATGAGCCAACGGGTAATACTACTTTATGCAAAGACGTTCACTAAAGAATATCTAAATAAAGTATTATTTAATGACAGGTTAGCAGTAATAGCTTATTAAAAAAAAACTTTTTTTATAGTGTAGCACTCTTAGAGAAAATTTTCAATATTTTCTTTGAAAATGTTTTTTATGACAATTGTTCTCACATAAAAAATGAGAAGAGATATTAGATTTTTTCGGTACGCAGACAGGATTTGAACCCACACGTTTTAATTATGGTGACCTGGATCTAAAGTAATTAAAAAAATATTAATGTTGATATAAATTGAAAAGTGTTTTTAGTAATAGTGCAGTGGTGTAGTGGATGCTTAGGATACACCTCATATTGTGATTAATCCAGATTCATTTTAATTTGCATAATTAAGCATTGCAGGTGCATTTAAATGTATAAATTGTTATTAGAATGTCGTCTACTCGTGCATTGATCGATAAGTTCTCATTCATATTCATTTAGTGGTCCGTAGACGATTATGAAATACTTTTCCTCACAGCCAGACTGACGTTAGATAAACCTGCGAACTAGTAATCGAGCACTATAATCCTTGCATACTTACAGGCTCTTCAAGGTTTTAAACTATTTAATATTCATAATACATAAATAGGTAATGCAGTCATTTATTCAATCAATACTTTACATTTGAATTTAATCAAAATACTTGTTTATGAGACTTTTACAGAAAGGCTGAAAAAACTGGTAACTATTCTATTTTATGATTGACATTTTATGTTTGATAATATACTTTCTTTATTAAACCTTTTGTTTATATGGCAGTTGTTAACTATTTCATAGATCCACATAAACAGCTTCAATGTGACCTCTTTTATACTTTACTTTACAGTTTTTCAGATGCTTTTTTATTACTGACGTATTTACATAAATTCTTGTAAATAAATATATTTATCTATGAACATTTAAGAACATTTAAGTGTTGTTAAAATGTATTATCATGCTATTGATGAATATTTATATTGATACGCATTCATCGTGATAGTTTGCTTATCAAATCTGAGGGCATTCTCTGTCATAAATAACACCGTAATATTATGATTTTCGTATCTCAATTGGTGTAAACCTTTCGTAATCATTACAAAAAATATTGTAATTTCTATGGAGTTACGTTGCCTGTGCATTCCATTGTGTATTTTTATTGTAACAGCCCAAAGCTGAGTTACGCGTAAATGGCAAGAATGAATAGTTATATTAATATTTTGAAATTTCCTCTGTTACTATATCCAATAGATGAAAACTAATAGTCATGAGAGAGTTATTGAACCATGATATTTCAATATATTTCTGTAATGTTGCTTTGTACACGGTTATTTTAATAATATAACTCAATTTATTTATCTTTTAAAATGTACGCGAAACTTTCAATATTTATAAAAAGCGATGGTGATATAAAATCTTTTTACAACACAGCAATGAAATAAAGATGAACAAATAAATAGTGTTATTTTTATTTTTTTTTATAATTCACAAAAAAGCTGTTGTACGGGACGTCGGTGAAGCGTTTTTGACGCTGGCCTCACGACGGTGGAGGACTGCCTTTTTTATGTTCCCACCGGCACGTTGGCAGCATTGTGGCTAACTTCATGAACCATATTGTTACTATCTTCATGTGCAATAAATGACAGTTGGAGTTGAGATACGAATACAAAACGATGGCGGTTTAAGTTAACCTCTCCCTTCCCGGCACACATCCAAATCCCCATCAATTACAGTCTTTGTGCCAGAAAAGTCTGGTACAAATTGGTCCTTCGAAACGGATTAGAGTCAGTGTTTGATTTGGATGTGGAAGGTGAAGTTTCGGCGTTCTACAAGTGGTAAAACGACCGCACGTGTGCTGTGCTAAAGCCCTGCAAACCGCGGAAATTACGGCCTTACAACCCGTGATTTAAGAAGCATTTGCGAGCGCAAAGATTTGCAACGATTGTAAAGATGCCTTCCACCCGATCTGGTGCGAATGCCGCCGCAGAAGGCAGAGCTGGGTCCGATTCGGGAAGCGAATCGTCCCGAAACTCTGATCGGACAGCGGCAGATAATACGCTAAGACAGATGCGCCGCGAGATGGAGGAAACGCAGCGTGCAATACGTGAGCTAAAGGCAAGGAATAGTGTTCTGGAAGCCAACGCTGCCGCACAGACAGCCGCCCGAGAGAGGCTCGCCGAAAGTGCCGCCGCGACCGGACCGAGCACCAGCCCCGCTACAGCCGCGCTGACGTCACCTCACAGACACACGGAGAGAATTCACTCGGACGACCCGCATTGTCAAACCGCGGCATGGGTTCCCCAGCAAGACAACCCTCTTGCTCGGATGATGTCCGCCGTCACTGATGTAATGCGGCAATTCTCTGACTCCCAAAATCCGAGACAGGATATAGCGAGAGCGTATCCGGGAACGTCGCCTCTGCACCGTACAGCAGAAGAGCCGGCGATCGAGTTCCCTATGTCATCGCCACTGCACCGGACAGCAGACAAGCCGGCGATGATGTATGTCCGATCGGACTCGGCGGCGAGAGTGTCGTCGCCGCCCCACCACATTCCTGCCTACCCCGACTCAAGGGGAATGAGGCAGATGGAGGTCTCCACGGCGAGGCAGTCCAGCATCAAGGTCGCAGGTAACCTGAACGACCCCGAGCGAGTCGATGATCGCCACAAGGATGGCCGACAGGGTGGCCGATACGATGGCCGACAAGGTGGCCGACAGAAGGATGGCCGACATGATGGCCGCGGGGATCGCCGCCAGGATGGCGCGATGCACACCGGGGAGCCGCCGCATGGGCCCTTCCCAGCTGCGATGGCAGCGCGAGGCGTCCCTTCGTCGCTTGAACTTGCGAGTCGGGAAGCGTCTCACACCGGGAAGCCGCCGCATGGGCCCTTCCCAGCTGCGATGGCAGCGCGAGGCGTCCCTTCGTCGCTTGAACTTGCGAGTCGGGAAGCGTCTCACACCGGGGAGCCGCCGCATGGGCCCTTCCCAGCTGCGATGGCAGCGCGAGGCGTCCCTTCGTCGCTTGAACTTGCGAGTCGGGAAGCGTCTCACACCGGGAAGCCGCCGCATGGGCCCTTCCCAGCTGCGATGGCAGCGCGAGGCGTCCCTTCGTCGCTTGAACTTGCGAGTCGGGAAGCGTCTCACACCGGGGAGCCGCCGCATGGGCCCTTCCCAGCTGCGATGGCAGCGCGAGGCGTCCCTTCGTCGCTTGAACTTGCGAGTCGGGAAGCGTCTCACACCGGGGAGCCGCCGCATGGGCCCTTCCCAGCTGCGATGGCAGCGCGAGGCGTCCCTTCGTCGCTTGAACTTGCGAGTCGGGAAGCGTCTCACACCGGGGAGCCGCCGCATGGGCCCTTCCCAGCTGCGATGGCAGCGCAAGGCGTCCCTTCGTCGCTTGAACTTGCGAGTCGGGAAGCGTCTCACACCGGGGAGCCGCCGCATGGGCCCTTCCCAGCTGCGATGGCAGCGCGAGGCGTCCCTTCATCGCATGAACTTGCGAGTCGGGAAGCGTCTCACACCGGGGAGCCGCCGCATGGGCCCTTCCCAGCTGCGATGGCAGCGCAAGGCGTCCCTTCGTCGCTTGAACTTGCGAGTCGGGAAGCGTCTCACACCGGGAAGCCGCCGCATGGGCCCTTCCCAGCTGCGATGGCAGCGCGAGGCGTCCCTTCGTCGCTTGAACTTGCGAGTCGGGAAGCGTCTCACACCGGGGAGCCGCCGCATGGGCCCTTCCCAGCTGCGATGGCAGCGCGAGGCGTCCCTTCATCGCATGAACTTGCGAGTCGGGAAGCGTCTCACACCGGGGAGCCGCCGCATGGGCCCTTCCCAGCTGCGATGGCAGCGCGAGGCGTCCCTTCGTCGCATGAACTTGCGAGTCGGGAAGCGTCTCACACCGGGGAGCCGCCGCATGGGGCCTTCCCAGCTGCGATGGCAGCGCGAGGCGTCCCTTCGTCGCATGAACTTGCGAGTCGGGAAGCGTCTCACACCGGGGAGCCGCCGCATGGGGCCTTCCCAGCTGCGATGGCAGCGCGAGGCGTCCCTTCGTCGCATGAACTTGCGAGTCGGGAAGCGTCTCACACCGGGGAGCCGCCGCATGGGCCCTTCCCAGCTGCGATGGCAGCGCGAGGCGTCCCTTCGTCGCTTGGAGTTGCGAGTCGGGAAGCGTCTCACACCGGGAAGCCGCCGCATGGGCCCTTCCCAGCTGCGATGGCAGCGCGAGGCGTCCCTTCATCGCATGAACTTGCGAGTCGGGAAGCGTCTCACACCGGGGAGCCGCCGCATGGGCCCTTCCCAGCTGCGATGGCAGCGCGAGGCGTCCCTTCGTCGCATGAACTTGCGAGTCGGGAAGCGTCTCACACCGGGGAGCCGCCGCATGGGGCCTTCCCAGCTGCGATGGCAGCGCGAGGCGTCCCTTCGTCGCATGAACTTGCGAGTCGGGAAGCGTCTCACACCGGGGAGCCGCCGCATGGGGCCTTCCCAGCTGCGATGGCAGCGCGAGGCGTCCCTTCGTCGCATGAACTTGCGAGTCGGGAAGCGTCTCACACCGGGGAGCCGCCGCATGGGCCCTTCCCAGCTGCGATGGCAGCGCGAGGCGTCCCTTCGTCGCTTGGAGTTGCGAGTCGGGAAGCGCCTCACAACGGGGAGCCGTCACCTGGGCCCCTCCCAGCTGCGATGGCAGCTCGCGACGTCCCGCCGCCGACAGGACTGGCGGAGCGGGACGCGCCCTCCATCGATGCCGCGCCTGCCAGGGAGCCGCCGAGTGCGCCTCCGCTGGCCGCGCTGGCAGCTCGCGACGTCCCGCCGCCGACAGGACTGGCGGACCGGGACGCGCCCTCCATCGATGCCGCGCCTGCCAGGGAGCCGCCGAGTGCGCCTCCGCTGGCCGCGCTCGCATCCCGCGACGTCCCGCCGTCGACAGGACTGGCGGAGCGGGACGCGCCTTTCATCGATGCCGCGCCTGCCAGGGAGACGCCGATTGCGCCTCCGCTGGCCGCGCTCGCATCCCGCGACGTCCCGCCGCCGACAGGACTGGCGGATCGGGACGCGCCCTTCATCGATGCCGCGCCTGCCAGGGAGACGCCGATTGCGCCTCCGCTGGCCGCGCTCGCATCCCGCGACGTCCCGCCGCCGACAGGACTGGCGGATCGGGACGCGCCCTTCGTCGATGCCGCGCCTGCCAGGGAGCCGCCGAGTGCGCCTCCGCTGGCCGCGCTCGCATCCCGCGACGTCCCGCCGTCGACAGGACTGGCGGAGCGGGACGCGCCCTTCATCGATGCTGCGCCTGCCAGGGAGACGCCGATTGCGCCTCCGCTGGCCGCGCTCGCATCCCGCGACGTCCCGCCGCCGACAGGACTGGCGGAGCGGGACGCGCCCTTCGTCGATGCCGCGCCTGCCAGGGAGACGCCGATTGCGCCTCCGCTGGCCGCGCTCGCATCCCGCGACGTCCCGCCGCCGACAGGATTGGCGGAGCGGGACGCGCCTTTCATCGATGCCGCGCCTGCCAGGGAGACGCCGATTGCGCCTCCGCTGGCCGCGCTCGCATCCCGCGACGTCCCGCCGCCGACAGGACTGGCGGAGCGGGACGCGCCCTTCGTCGATGCCGCGCCTGCCAGGGAGACGCCGATTGCGCCTCCGCTGGCCGCGCTCGCATCCCGCGACGTCCCGCCGCCGACAGGACTGGCGGATCGGGACGCGCCCTTCATCGATGCTGCGCCTGCCAGGGAGCCGCCGATTGCGCCTCCGCTGGCCGCGCTGGCAGCCCGCGATGTCCCTTCGCCGCTTAAACTTGCGGGTCAAGACGCGCCCACCAGGAAGCCGCCGCCCCGGCCGCCCGACGCTACTCGTCGCCGCCCCGGCCGCCCCAGCCGCTCGACGCTACTCGCCGCCGCCCCGATGCCCTCGCCGCCGCCCAGGCCGCCCGACGCCACCGCCGTCTTCGTCGCCTCCGTCTACGCCAAGCCCGACGTTCGCCCGCACTTCCGCCGACGCCGGAAAGACGGACAGCCGACGTGGATCAGGAGTATGGCAGAGCCCTACTGGGGGAGTGTACGGGACGTCGGTGAAGCGTTTTTGACGCTGGCCTCACGACGGTGGAGGACTGCCTTTTTTATGTTCCCACCGGCACGTTGGCAGCATTGTGGCTAACTTCATGAACCATATTGTTACTATCTTCATGTGCAATAAATGACAGTTGGAGTTGAGATACGAATACAAAACGATGGCGGTTTAAGTTAACCTCTCCCTTCCCGGCACACATCCAAATCCCCATCAATTACAGTCTTTGTGCCAGAAAAGTCTGGTACAGCTGTGTATCACTAAATATTTCACTTGAATCTAAATTAGGAGTACTAAGATACAAGTAATGTTTTAGTGTATTCATAACTTTTTTTACTGTTCTTTTAAAGATAATTATTAGGTATTTAAGAAATTAGTAAGTTAGAAGGTTTTCTGCATATTTCTGTTGTAAAATGTAAAATATTTATTTACGTAAATAAATGACTCAATTTCTAGCAAAAGTTTGCTTTAAATACATATGTTGTATTTTAAAAAGATTAATTTACTGTCAATATTTTTCTAAGCCAAATGATTTATTCAATTAAACAGAAGATTCTTTTAGGACAAAAAATTTATTGTGACTTAGTAAAACGATATTTATATCAGTTTATTTATAAAATATAAAATAATATATACATGCAAACTCATGTAGAAATCGTATTAAAAAAACTATATTGTAGTTTTCAGCTAACGGTTTAAGTTGATACTTAATATTGTCGCTGATATCAGCTTGTGCGGTTTTTTCCAAGCCGTATTTTGAAATCAATGTGACAAAAAATGCAAAGTAATTTGCGTAGAAAAATAAAACTTGCCGACCGTAATTGCTTTTGTCAAAAATAGTACCACTGAAGCCTTCCGCGAGTTCGTTTAAATTTCTCCTCAATTACACGCAAAATAAAAGGCTGTGTACTTTGAATCGGCTGGCGACGGAGACAGGTTTTGCTGATGTCTACAAGGCCTTCAGTCCGCTGGCACGGAAGTGTATGGAGTATAGGGTGACCATATTTTTCGTGTAATTGGTACACGTTGGCTGTTTGGATTAGTGGTCAAACCGACGGTCCTGAAAGGCGAATCCTGAACTGATATTATGCCCACGCCAGTTTAACTTTCGCCATAAATAAAATTATTTTTTATTTTAGAAATACGATAGTGAAATATGATTCAAAATGAGCTGAAAAAATAAACGTATAAATGGTTTGATTGGTGGTTATATTTTGATGGTGGTCAAAATTTTGAAGTCCGTTTAATACGGGACGGGTGGTCACCTCACCAGCCAGCTGGGCGGTTGACCAACTCACCACTGACAGCTGCTTTTACTCCATTTTTTATTTGGTGATAATATAAACCTCCGGCTCTCCGTACAACAGATGCAATTCCAATTGCACAAGATGCTTAAAAGCTGAATTGCCCTGAAGGCTGTGCTTAATTGGTAAAGGCAATATTTATACTTCGCATGATTAGCGAGTGAGTGAGTGCTCATACATCTAACGTGCCTACTCTACTTCGATTTAATGAGTTCAATCAATAACTACTGTTATAAAAAGTAGGACTTCTTTTTGTACATAAAAAGTAGCGTTGTTAAGAATTTCCGCTTTCGATATGAAAAAAAGTATGAAACAATACATATTTTATTTCTTTCGACGGTCAAATTTATACGCAGATGTTTTTTTTGTCCAATAATCACCATTAAGACATATAACGCAAAAAAAAAAATTTTTTTTAGTATGTCGGAATATTCAACATTTCAATTCTTGCAACATGTAAAGAAGCAGGTGTATTCGATATAAAATAATTCCGTCAATGTTTTATTATAGTAACATAATTAAACACTTTTGTTTCTTCCACCCACTCGGTACACGAGTATACAGCTCAATCTCGCGCTCAATCAAGGTTAAGCAAATCTTAAAGATCATTTACATATTCTACGGCGAATATGTAAAAAATTACAATATATAAAATCAAATTACTCCTACTAATCAATCTTTTAAATATAACATTCAAAGAGCAAGTTATTTAATATATTTCTAAATGTATTTCTTTTAGAATGACTCATAAAATTGTACGATATATATATTTTTATTTATTCTGTTGAGTTGCAAGTCTAGGTGGTTTTTTTTATAATTAATTTAAAACGCCTTTCGAAAATTCTTTGTTTTCTGGTCCACCTTGCAAGCTCTGAGTTCACTGGCACTACATTAATCAGAGACAGTAATTATTCTTTACTTTACCCTTTAAATGTACGAATAGTGAACGTTTCAAGGGTTTCAGGAAGCTCCTCACCGGTCCACCTCCGGCGAATGTCACGCATGAGTGAATAAAGGGCTTGTACAGCAGTACAAGTACATTAATCAACGTTTACTAAATGTCTAAGAGTAACTCATAATAACAAAGGCAATCAATCCTTTGCACGCTATATGATTACTAAAATTCAGAACTCAATAAAAAAAAGTTAAAATTTGATCTGAAAAATGCATCGCTTTGGTCATACAAAAAATTAATTAGAAAATAATGTTATCTTATTTCATTACCAATTTTAGCAATTTTCGGCATGAAATTAATTAATAAAAAACATTTGTACAATTACAGTTACACTTTCTATTTCTTTCTTTTAAATGTATTAGTATTATTGTTTCGTTTGTTTTCAATGTGCGTTACAAATAAAAATCAAAAGAAAACATAAAAAGCAAAAAACTATAAGCATTGTGTGATCACACAAATACTGCATTGATTGAACTTGAAGTATTTATTTTTTTCATGAATATAAAAATTATTCACAAGAACTAATCTATTTTATAATCTTACGAACTTTTAATGTATATCAAACTCATATGAAAAGTTTTTCTTGCATTAAGCATTGTTTTGCAATCTGGGCTATAAATAACTTCAAGCAATATAAAGTTTAAAATACAGTATGAGCATTTCTGAGCAATTCTCTTTATCGGAGAATTTCAATTCTCTCAGGGAGGTGCAATATAAAATCAGTGATCGTCGATATTCTAATGTGATACAGTTTATGTAACTGAAAACGTTGACGGCGTGTATTTTGGTGAGCATTTCTAACCTATGGATGGTCAGTGATTATGGGGCATTACGATAATGGTTTGCTCTAATGACCTTTCGGCTTTACGACCAAATCTGTGAGTGAAAAAATACTGGCGGTGTTGACTCTTTAAACTCTTTTTCGTGATCAATATTTTCGAAACACTCCGACTATTGCCATTTTGATATATTTTTTTCGCTGAGCTTATTTCATGCAACTTTCATTCTGTTAAGAAATTTCTTGAATTTTGTATCTACTCGTGAATATTAGCGGTGAAAATATTAGGTCTTAAATTGTGTGTTTAAAAGGGAGAGTGGGTAGATATATTATGACTGTAATATTTAACGTTATGGCACCATGTAGAGTGGTTATTTGTAATAAAAAATAAATGAGAGAATGCTTATAGAAGTTTATAAAATATGCGTCCAGATTATTGTCTAGACGCTAAATTGTACTGTACTTTCTTTGACTATCCGAATTATCATTCTCTATATTTAGGTTCCTGTTTGAGTAGTAACGAGTGCATTAAGTGCTACTATGACGTAGTAGCGAGCTGTCAGATCTGCGAATTGTCTGTATAAATTATAATATAAGTAGAATAAAGCTAATAAATTTGTTTCTGACTGGAAGGACGATTGTTTAGATTTGGTTAGACTAAAATTTATATTTGTTTTTCTTGAATGTGTCTGCAAATGGTCGTGATATTAACATATGACTGGAAGCTGCAGCTTTCAATAGCATGAAAAAACCGGTACCTTTATCATGTCGTGGAGCAATCAAATGTTAAGGTCAATAAATATCTCTCAGATTAGTCATATATAGCCTGCCAAACTGCCTCAACCCGGTTAGATGTCTACCACACAAAACTTTTAAGACAATTTTCACTTGATCCTGAACACGGTGATTGATTCCAATGATGGGAGCGTTGTGTTTTTTTCTCTTTAATATTGAGCTTTAGTAGAAAACCGACCATTTAACGCCTATAAAATTGCGGTAACAGATATCACTAAATATTCAGTTTGGGGCTCGAAATGATATAACAAGTAAAAGGAATGCATGGGAAAGAAATTAATTAAACCTTTTGGCTGACGATAGTAGACAAACTCTTCGAGTTTGTAATCAAGGAGTATTCTGATGGTTAAAAACGTTACCATATATGGTTTTTATACAAATTTAAGCGAGCAAGCTGCACGCTACATCACTTAGTCCATGAAATGTATGGATAACGCCCGTGTAAATGCAAAAAAACTGATGGTAACGAGTACATTGGATTGTTTAAAAAAATATAATAATAATATTTAATGATTTAATTTCATACCGCTCTGAATTCTTAAATACTAAATAAAATATTTTGATTGATCTAATCTAACTCCTTAATGACGACCTTAACTTTTTCTGCATCCTGTACTTTATTTACATTCATGATCACGTTGCGGATGATCATTACCGCGATAAAAAAAACACTAGCATTATTTCTAAAAGCAAACAAAAATGAGCCAAGATTATACCTGGTAGTTTCATAGATATAAATCAACAGCCAGTAACAGATCCTTATTTATCTCTTATTTAACAAGAGTTGTTCAATTAAGTCCACGAGTATTTAGGAACAGTGATATTAATGGCTTCCTGACCAGTAAACGTAATAAAGCTACCAAGCTTTATAGAGATTAATCTCTGGCAATCATAAACACTAAAATCTTTACTGTAAAAAATATGAAGTACAAAGAATCCTGTGAACTGAGGTCTACTAATAAATAATTATTTATTCTCAACGGCCTTCAGAGGTGTTGTATCCAAAATGATTGTTGTAATAATAATCGACGTGTAACACTTTTAGTCTGATCCACTATATAATATCGTATTTATTACAATACATGTTGTAATTTTTAATCGTAATTTAAGATTTGCGAATATTTTAACATGATTTGTTTCCTAATTTACTAGCCGCAAGCGTTATGAATTGCGAATTTATTACGGTTTTAGGGACGTAACTAAATATTAATTTAATGATAGAGAAATTAATTCAAGTAATTCATATAGAAAAGATTAAAGCGCTTTTTTTTTTTTTTGCTTAGAAAATTGTAGACATTTTAAAATTAAAGGACCTACGTCGCAATATACAACCTTATATACATTAAACAATTAATTTACAATAAATTATATTTAGTAAATCAAAAGAAACATTTCGTGAATATATTCATGATTTTTTTTTTGTTTGAATGAAACTTAATTAGGCATGATATATAAATACCTTGACAAGATAAAAATATTATGTTTTTGTATAAAACGACTGCATGTACAGGCAGAAAAAGGACGAACAGACTGCCAAACAAAGCGTCATTATAAATAATTAATACAATCACAGACAAAATATTATTGCATGGTTTACAAATATTTTCAAAATGTTGTACGACTAATAATTCTATATATTTTAATAAAAAAATTTAAAAAATGGGAATTTGTTGAAAAATCCGAATGTGCAGATAGATCTATACAATCAGGTTTCATTTAATGAGAAAGTATGTAACCGTAATACCTTATATGATTTAGTTATTTTAAACAACACTAAACATGGTAAGAATTCTAAAAATACGCATATAGCAACGTTAAACCGTACTAATTGCTGTGTTAATATTGGCGTCTTCTAGCCTTCTAGATTCTTATATGGGCACCCTAATAGAGGAATTCTTATGACTAGTTATAACAGTGATCGAGACTCGGCGGCGTTTATATGGATCACCTGCGCCATAACGAGTCGCATTACCTGCCCAGTGTTGTGCAAATGCCACCGTATGACCTTGCTTTCTCTTGCAGTGGTTCCCAACCTTATATCTACGAAACAAGATAACTCTTATAAAATATGTAGTATTTACTCAGTGAAAGTGTGTAAATCACATATATTATTTAACTTTTGACACGGTCTGTATATACTTATATAGATTTAATCATGGTTATTTAAATTAATGATAATATTTAATAGCTTGAGCGTCACGTGTGATCAGTGACAGTACGTGTTATTATTTCATTTCTGATGTGGCAGTGGTATGCAAATTTTACTTTTAATTATTTTAGAATATATTATTATAAATATGCGAGTAGTATAAATTGCATGATATGCAATAGAATTGTTATCTCAATAAAAATATCACTAGTTGAAAGTCTGCGTTATAAGACACTTGTGTGTTTGGACAGACGGTTTACAATAATTTTATTACTTTAAATACAAAATGTATTTTAGGATGTTCTCATACTTAAAGACTTTTACTCATATTTGGTTTGATTTTTAGAATATTTTATTTTAAATAAAGCTTGATTATTTTTTCAATATTTTTGCTAATTGTGGTGTATGAAAACATTATCAGCAAGTTAGATTTACAATGCATATTACAAAATTAATAATTAGAGACAGCTTGAACATTTTTAAAAATCCCAATTAAATTCTCCATTGTAATGCTCAAATAATACTTCTACTTCAAACCGAAGCGATACGCTAATATTTTTTTTTTTTATTTCACATACATATTATCAGTCATCAGCTATTGCGTTGTTGATTTATACATTTTATTGGCTTTAGGTATTTGTATCAGATTTATTCAAATTAGGCTGTAATCTACCGGCCTGGTTTTATTATCGAACAGCACGTATTAAAAATATAGTTATCAGACCACAATTTAGAAGTCACTGTAGAATGTATGTACGTCGGTACGTGCTCACCTACTCGCGTACCGATGTCTGTAGATTTACCGTTTTTTTTTTTCAAAATGTTCGTGTTACGTACAATTATACAATGAATTATTGTTTCTGAAGCCTATTGACTATTATTACTACTGCTCGAATTATATTGGTATCACTGAGCACGAACAGTACTAAATACTTAATAGTTTTATTGAATCATAACAACGCAGTTAGTTTGAGTTTACAACAAAGAATAAGTTTATCTGTGGTTAAGGTATCATCAATTATTGAGGAATGGAAGTAATACAAGAGTAACAAGCAATTTAATATTTTGATTGTTTTGCATGGTTTACAATATACGTCAGATTCTTATTAATCTCCCTGTAAGCCGCAAAAGCATCGTCAAGCTGTTGATAGGGCCTTTTAAATAGTTAGTAGTTTGGCCTCAAAATGCTTTTATTTTTGCAGATAAAAGATGATTTGTAGTTAATAAAGTTAATAAGAAAAAAAAATCATATTTTTAAGTCAAGACTTTACGAAGATTTTTATGAAAAATGTAATAAAAAAATTATAAATGAAACTATAAAAAGAAGGTAATATACGTAACTGGGTCTTAAAACTGACTCTTGTAAATTAGGTTCAAAGATAAAAAATAGAATTAAAAAACTTTTTATGCACTGTAAGTTTTAAATTCGCTATAACTTGTAAATAATATTGTGTATACTTTTAGGCAACCTTGATAAATTTTAAATATTACTTTACACGAGTTTATTTTGTGAAACGTCTTAGTTTCGAAGATAAATATCAAAGAGCCATTAATCACAAATGTCACACGTTTTACATAAGTTATTTAAATTTTAATTTTGAATAAATATACAGCATTTTATTTATGATCGATATCGCAATCGATTCACAAGAATGTTTTAAAAACGCAACGAATTTGTCAAACGCTATTGATGGCTCAGGTGCTGAGGAAATGGCATGTCTTTACATATTACTATTGTTACATATAATTTTGCAACGTGAAGGATCATCAATAACCCGACCGTTTTACAAAAAAAAAATTCTTGCACAAACAGCTTGTAAAGGTGATAGATAAAAATTGCATTTATAATATATTCAACAAATCACAATCTTTTAATAAGTCTCATGACCTAGTGCGAATGTCTGATAATATTTATTCGAACTCGTGACTATAATAAATTGTTTTTTGCACGTATTTGCTTATTAACAATATACAGAAAATTGTGTATATTTTCATCGCAGTTCAATTCAAGTCTAACTTTACACAACCTCTCTTGAGCTTACAAACTACTCTATTTTATATAAAATACCAACTTTTTTAAATGTAAAGATGTTTATTTCAAAATTCTTCTAATACATTTTATAGATCAAAAATCAAAACGCGCATAAAAACTGTAAAAGTAAAAAAAAAAAACTGTTCGAAATGGACTGTGTCAGTAAAAGAGTTTAATTATATTTAGTAATAACAGGTTTAAACGCATGTATACGTTCTTATATATGAAGAAAGTGATTAAACCATTAAAATTATAAAGACTAAATATAAATAAATATATGTTTACCAAATGCTCTTACTTTTATTTTACACTGCGTATTAAATCGATTTTAATCGAACCACTGCGTGTCAAATTTCTCCTTCCCACCGACCCTGTCACGCCCAAGTTGGGCCAATAACTACAATATTTACTCGTAATTGGCCTGAATCATATTGTTATTCGACCAGTTCATTCGCCATAGGTATACATTCTCGAAGCCTTTACCAAAGGTTGAAAGACCTTTTAATAACTCTTCCTCTACAACCGGATCGCCTTGAGTCTCAGGACGACTTTTATATGGGTCGTCTTTACCCACGAATGACCTTGGGATCTTTTATAAAAAAGTATTGGAGAACGATTACTAGTATCTTTAGTTCATTAAAATATATATATTTTTTTATTAATTATAGAACATTTATTATATGATTTTTTTTGTTTTTTAGAAAACTGCGTTTAATAATGCTTATATTTAAAATCTAATGTGTCGAATTACAAAATATTTCAACAATTTTAAGGGAAATCATACATCATAATTTTCTACAAACCGGATGATATCAATCTGAGAAAGTTACGGTATTTTCAAAACATTGACACTGATTACTTCAAAATATACTCACACGACATATAACTATTCTTTAAAAATTGATAAATCAACGTTTGAACAAAAATTAACACATCACAGCGTATGAACTATTATCAAATTATCCGAATCAAAAACTTTATACTTAAAAAAGGGTTCTTAATTATTTCCTAAAGGGATAAATAAAACAGTTGAATCAAAGACACGTCAAAGCTAAAAATACTCTTTACAAAGCAACTGTACTTAGTCACGATTCTGAATATCTTACACATCTATGACATTTCTTCCTATGAATGAAGTAACTTTTCAAAGTACCCTATCATTTTATTCTGGAAATCCGTACTACGTAATATTCTTTAAAAATATAATTACACATATTATAAAAACTCGTTTCGTACAAGCAGTCATTTCTCGTATCCAAAATCATATCAATACATAACTACAAACAAATCAAACTGCATTGATCCGTGCGTAAACACCTTTGCGAGTTCCAACTGTAGCATTGTGTGCGATTTATGTAATAATAAATACATTTAAAAAAAAAAACTGGTTCTTACGCATGCATGCAAGGTACAGTACCTCAGAAGGCTTGCCCAATACTTGACCCGTCACTTTTGTGAGTCAAACATAGGAAGTCACGACCGTACGGTTATTGTATTCTGGTACACGCCCGTGGTGTACGACTAACAATAGGGTGCATTTGGGTTTCTTGTTTTGCTAGACACAACACCTCGTGATTGAGTGTCAGATATCTCGCTGATAAGTTACCGGCTTTTTAATCAAATGCCATTACGCTCGAAATTGTGTCGATAGAGTCGTATAGCGTGGTCGTGTCCAAGAGGATTACGATACTCATTTTTGTTTCTGAAATTTCTTGCCATCGGCATATTACCACGTGTTTATTGCATATCTTGATGATTTGTTTTATTTGTCTTCGGGGAGAAAATGAACCGTTATTTAAATTTATAAATTGCTGAAAAATATTTATTAAAAACCAACTTACTACATATAAAAAGGACGTTTAAAAGTAACGTCTAATTTAGGTTTTTTAAAGGGTTGCTATACATTTGCAGATACCCATGACTAGTAAATCCGATAGACTTTGAGGCCCTTTTTTGGTTGATATCCCATGAAACAGTTATGTGGCATTATTATATATTATTACTAATATGATTAGGCACATTAGTTCATACACAGAAGATGATTTAAAGAAACTCTCAGAAAAATATCATCGTGATTTGTGTGACAAAAAATCACGATGTTATTTTTCTGAGAGTTTCTTTAAATCATCTTCTGTGTATGAACTAATGTGCCTAATCATATTAGTAATAATATAATAAACCCGTAATGGATAATAAATACACATCTGATTGACGTTTAATAAAAAAATCGACATATTATTATATATCTCATATATTTTTAAAAAAAATTTAATGAAAAATCTCAAGTGCAGGTGTTCTATGATATATATGAGCAACTTAAGTGATTCTTAACGTGTATTTTTAATTCAGGCCATTAAACATATTTCTTTCGCAATTCGTATTGTAAATTAACTAATAATGCGAAATTAATGCTTCGACCGGGTTACTCCTCTGCAAGACAACCACATTAAACTTAAGATTGGATCATGTGATATTTATTGCAAAAAATACTTTGTAGTATAAACGTTATTTATTAGTTTATGCAATTTCTTATATAATATGCGTTTGCGGTTTGTAATTTTGATTCATTATTTTCTTTGCACATAATATTTATGATTAACGTGAAGTCTCATATTTCACGTGTAATTTATTAACTTATTCTTCTTTTTCCTGTGGCGCTTCGGGTGACTGACTTGCGGCCTCGTTCACAGCAAACTGCTTTTCACCACTTCACTCCTTTGTCACTACTTCCAGCTTTTGTGTTTTCATATTTAAGCCATTCCTCTCTACTAATAATTCTCGATATGCAAAGAAAACACTATATTGCACAAATCCGATTGTCGTATTTAAATAATAGCCATGTGTTATCAAAGTGATAAGTAAATATTACGTATGTATTGCTATGCTAATATTAGTGCTAAAAGTCAGTGTTTTTTTCTTTGGTTTTCAACCTTACATTTATATGAGTATACGATTCAATTTGCGAAGTCTCATGGATATTTATTTTAAACAGCAGCATTGTAAACATGATTTTTTAAACCTAGTAAAATAGTTTATTTCAGTGATAGGCACAGGCTTAGTTCATTTATTAATTGTAAATGAAATTTGAATACATTGCAGAAACCTATAATTTATATATAAATTCACAGTGATGACTACCAAAAATAACAAGTACTATGTTTTTAAAAATTGTGAGTTCATGATTAGTTAATATAACTTTGTATCTCTCTGAGTCAGATACAATGTAATTTTAATAACAATCTAACTTAGTGAATATTTAGCTCACGCGTAATTGTAATCCTTAGAGATAATATGATTTTATCTTGATAATCGTATTTTTATATTGGTATGTACACAGGCATTAGCGTCGCAAATCATTTCATATTAGATAAATCCGAGAGTATTAGCAAATCGCCTCCGTATCCAAAAGTACGAGACGCCAAAATTCCAAGATAATATCTCTAATCATGTTGTGGGGCCAACACAACCGAGAGAAAAAAAAACTCGTCCCATTTAGCGAATTAAACTGAGCGTGCGATACTTTTCCTTTGCACACATGACCTTTAATCCGGCAATAAGTAAAAGTGAATTCTCGACAATCGCGGCTGCCGACGGGCACGACATAATTCAGCAAAAAACCACCTTAAGGCTTTAAGACTTCACACCTCTCCCCTTCAGCCGTGAAATGAACCCGTTGACATTACAGTCAACAAGTATAAAGAATTACGCTGCAGTTTTAGGCTGTTGTGATATATGCCATATTATATTCGCTGTTATTTTATTTTGGTTATTTAGACCGACGTTATACTTAGTTGATGTCGGTAACTGATTGCATTGTCGTTCGAAAGGCTACCTAGAAACATTATAAAATTCAAACGCCTTCGCGTTGAATGATTCATTTGCATTTAAGAGGCGTTGATTTAATAAATGCGAATCAACTGTCATATTGACGACTTGAACTGGACAATTGTGCTGATGCTGAAGTCCACTGCTGTGGTCACTGATCCAATCATATAATATTCACGGATATTCGCGGGCATTGTAAAAGTGTGTTCAGGTGAAAAATAGAACGAGAAATCTCACAGAGAAGAAATTAAGATCTCGTCATGCGTGAAAAATATACCATGTTTGATGTTTGTACTCTCGGTTGAATGTTGCAATTGAAACATGGCTTGAGAGTTGCTAATTCAAGTGTATCCTTATTTATATAAGCCCTTTAAATTGTATATGAAAACATGATAGCATATAACAGTAGATTACTAAAATTTAAAATAACACTATTTTCATATTTCATATGAGTATATAAATAACTGTCGGTGTATGTTTCAACAATCATAAATGAAAACTGTACATGTATTTTTGTATTTCCCAAATAGTTTTGACTTTCCCCCCGTAGTACGTACAGGTATTGCATACCGTCTTTATTATCATCACCAATTATGATTAATGTTGTAAGCATTTGTAAGATATGTACAGCCATGTCGGATAACCTTTAAACGGATACATGCGACGAAATTTCTGAAATCATTTGTTTGCTACAGAGTCCCGCTCACTAACGAGCCACGACAGTATGTTAGGAATTTTCATAAGCCGGCGTTCCCAATTTTATAATAACGTACTTAGTGTACTTTTTCACTCAGAAGTGCAGCATAGTTGCTGAAGCCAAGCGTGTAATCAATCATCCTCGTAGGTCTGCAGAAACAGAATCACACCGGCTTTGAATTACATCTGCGAACTTACCTTGCGAAAAACTATGCATTTACACGGACCGAGAGTTGCCAAATCCTCGGTTATTGTGCAGCGGTATGAATACCTCTTACACGAATTTGATATAATTATTATTTCATGAATGTAGTCCCCCCAGCGTCTACTCCAGATTGTTGTCTCACGATTTGTTTTTCCCACAGTCGGCCTGAGTCGCCGCGCGTTTAATTCCGCTGCGCTCGGACGTGTGGGTAAGCTGATTGCCACACCTCTGCAGGACTGGAAGGTTTATTATAATATAACCTTATACTCGTCCAATCTAGAATAACCACAAAGCACTTATCCACCGCAGATCTCCGCTGGCCGCTTCCATAACTCTCGATAATCGCGCATTTATAAATTATTACAGCTGTAATTAATTTCATGGAGGACATTTTAAAGTTTATCTATTCATGCTTTCCGTTGTGTCTATTTCAAGCAAGCGATACGTTTGTAAATAAAAAATATTTGTTCATGTCATAAATGCACATTATTTGGATTAACCCCATTGTGTATCCAATGAAAATCGTGGCCTATCGTCAAATTCAATTTAGGTTCAATGCAAATATAATAAGAGAACGATTAAGTGACATATTGATTTAACATTCTCAAGAGCGCCACCCTCGAATCACATTAGAACATAAATAATTACTTCTTTGACTAGGAATGCTTATACAAAATAAAAATGATACCTTTTGTATTTAAGCCCAGATTGAGCATTAGTTTATTTTTTCATTGAGTACTATCGCTGCTCGGTAGCATAAAGTACATTTTAGTAAGATGTTACTGTAATATACTTTAAAAATAAAATTCAACCTACGGTTATTAACTAAATACTTAAATTCACCGGTACTTTTGATGCCTCTCCTTATAGGAGGCTGATAACCATTTTTTCGAGCAATCCCTATCCTGGGCCGGTCTCACTTGCTTTTTCCAATGCTCCTTTTCCTTTGATTTTTCCTTGGATAATCAGCTGCAAGATGCTATATATATTGTTACGAAAAGTGTGACCAAAATAGATCTTCCGCTTCTTTACCAACGGCAAGAATTCCCTTGTCAACCCGTGGTATCTTAAGGATTCTCCTAAGCAGCCACATTTCAACCACCAAGTACTTAACGCATTACAAAAAAAAAACGAAATACCCCTCAAATGGTTCAGTTTCAAAAACGTTAATTTTCATCATTATAATTACGTTTTCAAGTGGCACTTAAGAGTGCAAATTTTCCCGCACAGAACTCGGCCAGAGTTACGAAAACTCGGGCGGAGCGAAGACGCCTGGCGTGGGAAACTCTCATGCCCGGCGTTGGCCAATCCCCACACGGGACGCAACCGCCTCAGACCTCAGGCCCACCATTGATTACATCCTGTTTAATGGATCATCTGCTTGGCTATCGGGAAATTTGGAACACCTCAACGGCTGTGGCTGTGAAGAGCAGGTGAATGTCAAGATATACTGAACTGTGTGGTGTAAGAAATCAATCAAATCTATAGACATATATATAAATTATTTGTGTGTTACTGTGAACTTTGAACTTTCGATATTAATGTTTTTAATTGAAATACGTTATTGAGCACAAAGCAAGCTTCTATGGTATTCAGTGGAAGTATTGAAACAGTTATTTAATAATAAATTTCTATAATATGGTAACCGGTAGCCAATTGAAATGACAAAGTCATGCACAAAAAGCGACACATTTTTTGAAATAATATATAAAGCATCCTACAGCTGATTTTCCAAGGAAATTTGATATAAAAAAGAGCAGTGGAAGGAGAAAACTTATGTGGATGCAGAATTTAAGTTGAGAAGTTGAGAAGTTAAGAATTAGTGAGGCTGGCCCAGAATGGGAATACATTCAAATATAAGGAGAGGCACCAAAAGAAAAAGAAGATAGGCAATTATGACTTACGAGAAGTCAAGCAATTGTGATAAAATTATTGAAGCGTTATTTTGTGTTACCAGAGTTAAATTAAAAATAGGAAACAATTTTAAATTAGGTTAGGTACTTTTGCACTTAACGAAGTTCGTTTCTTGTGTGAGTTTCCAGCATTGCGTTGCCTCATCGTTGTATAAACAGTCTATAGCTTTTAATTAATCCAAATCGTCCGACCCGGAAGCTCAGCTTACGCGTTCTTGTATATTCCAAATAAAAAAAAATTAAATATCTTAACTGATATTACGTAATTGAAGTATTTGCAAATTGAAGTACTCTATCAGATACGAGCTTATTGAATGGATTTCAGAGCTCACGGTACAAGAAATCGCAATACTCAACGTAAAGTGTTGGCCTCCTAAACGGAAGACCGCGGCTCGGATCCCCGTAGCGTCACGGAATTTTCATTTTTCACGCGTACTTTACTAAACCAGCATTCCGAGTGATTACTTATACTAAACATTGCCTCGTGTGTTTTAATGAAATCATTTTCTAATATAATGCAAATGCTCCGAGTTACCCAAGATTCGGAATAAAACACGCACTGAAATAATTACCAGTCATGCCCTTTGATTTTTCGGTCTCGTTTTCTCAAATTATGAAATCACATTATGATAATCTCAAACGTCATTGCAACAAGAAGAAAATTAGCATGTATTTACTTCACTTTCACTCGTTTTTTTTTTCATCGTGGAAACTACAGTTTTTTGCAGGATAAGTGACAAAATTGTTGAAATTATTATTTTAAAAAAGCGCACAGAGAAATCGTGCAGGTACCTCCGGCAGCTGTTAACGTATCGACGTCGTGTTGAACATAAACGGTCATACATTATTAAAAAAAATATCATAAAATTGCTATTTTGTAAATAAATACAGTAAAATATTAAAAATTAATAAAATATGTTAACTTTTAGACATTATTAATTTGCAAATATTGGAGAAGACTTTAATAAGATGAACATCAAAGCAATCTCAATCCTAAAAGTCGAAATTGCATTTTTGTATGTTGTATGCATATCAATCGAAGAAATAGATATAAGTGAGTTTTGTCATTAAATTTTAAGATTGCATTGCATTTTTTACTAGAGATATCTGGAACGATTTTGGAAGTCGACGGTCAATAAAGCAAAACCTGTCATTTTTGTAACTGCCCCATATTGAATTAATACTCGGCGTTATAAGAGATCCAATCATCAAACCGCGTTGGTGTAATATTTATTATTGTTGTCAGTTGCAAAACTGTTTCTTTCTATTGCCAGGGAGATATGTCGTGATATTCAGCGCCTTGACACACGCCTGTAGGCAGTACGTGATCCGACCGAATATTTTCTTACCGTACGAAATTTTTTAATTAATGCATATGTGCTTAAACCCATTATACTATCGATGAATATAATCACTATCAATTCGAGATCTACTGATCGATTCTGTTTACTCAATAATTCGACGCGAGTTTCATTCAAGCCTTCGATGGCTGCTTTCCACATCCAAGGATCTAATTTCATTTCGATTAGAATATTTTATTTGTTATTTGACTGAGCAAATTAAGATGTATAAATATATTATGGCGTGCGTGATATTCGAAGATATCGATTAAAGCGATCGTTTGTGGCGCTCTTGAAATCTACTATTACTCAATTTAATATAAAACCAATGCTCATCCAAATGCTAAATGCGATTTTATTATAAATTTGATTAAGTCACATTATATTTAGACAGCATATTGTTTTCATATCACTTCAACAGGTGGAAAACCGATAAACAAGATATTAGTGGACTGTAAATGTATAAACAAGACCACCTTGACATCTTCCCCGATGAACTTTACCCAGTATTATCATCAACCGATAAATTCATTCAAAATCAAACAATATTATCATTAACTTTTTTTTATCAACGCGCCGAATCTGACAGAAATGTGTCGTTAATATACAAAATATTATAAATTATCATATCTAATATCCTATTGTTTTATTTACGACACGATAAGTGGAGTCGGTTTAACATATTGCTTCAATATCAACGGTTTTGAAGATGAAGGCAAACAAAGATGAACTTTGTTTGATTCATGAGTTACCTTTTCGAATAAAAAATTGCCCCATATATAAATATATCATCGGGCCAAAGTATTTGACTTTCAAGCACTGAAATATCAATAATGTTAGCGTTATTTATTATTTTCATTTTATACGCAACGATGAGCCATTCATAATGCCAGTAGAGTACACTTTGAGTATAAATAGCAATCATATTTATAAATACATCGAATCGACCGTTTCGACAGCCGTTTAAACTTTTCTAAGGTTTTCTAGAGTCAGGTTAATACGTAGATAGTTAAAAATACAAGATTGGATAGAATGACTAGTTGCAGTTCTCCACAAAATCTCACCCTTTATTTCAACCAGGAAAACCTGTATTACAAAAAAGTTCATTTTAGCTTTAAGCTTAAAAATGTATTAAAAATTTATCTAAAATTAAGTTCTTCGTTTTTAGACATATAGAAGGTATAAGATAAGGTATATCACTAAATACGAAACATATTTTCAAAATGTATGTATTTTTTATATTGCCTGATTCAAATATAACGTTATATTACTACGTATAGGTTAAAAAAAATTACTATGTAATTTAATAATGAATATTGATTTTTTTTAAGCCAAATATGCATGCTTTAAAAATATATTCAAATGTTTATAGGAAGACATTTAAAAATATTTTTTACTCGTTCTTCAATGGGAAAAACAATGCGATTAATCACACCTCGATACAGTGATTATATTTATAGTAGGTTACGACCAACATACCACAGCGCATTGATCCATAAATCAAAGAGTAACTCATTAAGCTGTTCCATCATGCAGCAGTTGCTCCGAGTGTAGTCCTCGCTATGGGTTACCGTAATACGACCTGATATCCTTTAGACGGGCCTTGGCCTTTGGCGCTCTGTACTCTGAAGAAACCGAGCATTATCTGCTTCAGCTCTGTACCAAGTCGTGAGGCTTGAAAAAAGTTCACAAGGAATCCACGCCTGGCGGAAGCGTGTAACGTGAAATTTATCTACCTGGGAACAAAATCATTAGTTAAATAAATTTCTAACTTCAATGGCTTCGTTAGTTTTCAGTATTTCAAAAAGCTAATTTGTTTGGATATGTAATCGGCGCATAAATCTTCAAAACACCTATTAACGAATATATCAGCCGAAATGTGGTATGTCTAGAAGAACTTTGCAATTTCCAGGTTCCTTTTTAGATATAAATGTAAGATTTATGGTGTTGGCACCTTCACGTCCGTTTCTGCCAACAAATACACCTATCTGAATCAGATCTCACTCGTACATGAATCAACATAAATCACCAGCAGTATTTAAAAAAATATTTTTTTGTTATCGGTGGAAACAAATTTTGATGCTGTAATCACGTTTACGTTTACGAAGTAAACTTCAAAAAGTGACAAAAATAAAGATTGTTTGAAATGTAATTATTATAAAAGCCACTGAGGAAGAGTAGTAGGACAAAGGAACATCGCAGGAAGCGTAGACACACGACTCACAGTGTTAAATTAATGTAATTAAACCAGGCTTATAGAATTTAACATCATTTTAACACCCTTCATATAGCAGAGAACAGGAAGAGGTGAAAAAAAAAACCATATTGAAAGTAGGCACTGCAGCAAAATATAACCTTCAAAATTAAATAAATCTTACCATTAATAAAAGTCTCCCCTACCTTGGCAATATAATAGACACTTAAATGAGAAGTAGTAGAGGTAGGTGGCTCTTCAAGGCACGGAATAAAACTTTAGAAAGCAGAAACTCAAAGTATTTTTTTATTTGTAAATCTGAATATCGGTTTGTTCTAGGCGCAGATCTTACAAGGGTATTCAATCAACTGGGTAGCATCCAATCACTAATCATTGATACATCAATGATATTTTATATAATTTATCGTTGAATTTATATTCAATGCCGAGCGAGATTTTGATCAACAGGTTTGTAATTTGATGTACGTTAAAAAGCCGCTGTTATATGACACGGGCTGGCCTTTCGAGGTTATTAGACGAATAATTACGAAAAGAAACTTTAATGATTTTATAATCTGTCGAAAACCTATGCGGGTACTGAAATATTAAATATCACTGCAATAAAAAAAACACGAAATGATTGGGCTTCGGGCTTGTTTAATTATGAATTATAGTATTGATTTATAGGAGAAAGAATGGGTCAAAATATTTGAGTAAACGAGATGTTCGATGAGCCACAATAAAAGTTGATAGCCATGGATTTTTTTTATTAATCATATCTATTTTGCACTAAACATTACTAAACGCTGTAAACAGGTATTGCAGAGATAAAAATTCTAAATGTCATTTTTTTTTTTCAAAAACTATAATTATCTAAGGGATTAAATTTAAAAATTACAAAACGTTGTAAACGTATATTTTGTTTTAAATGCCTATCTTTGCTATCTATATCTTAGTTATTTATTTCATTTATTCATCAACGCATGCCAAAAAAGGGTTTTTTCACATATTTTCCTGTACGCTACCACCTCAGTCACACATTGTAATCACTAAAACTATCGCGCACGATCAGAGGATAGCCACACACCATGTTACAACCTTAGCCATAAATAAATAAATAAAGCTAATGCCTGCGGGATTAGCTTTGAATCAACCCAGCTCCTAACGGATCATGGAGCGATGAGAAGTTATCTCCGCAGGTTCCACTTGACACATGCCCTTGTGATGATATTACTCCACAAACAGTGATCCACCTCGTGGGTTCATGCCCCATCTTTGGTATTCAGAGACACCAACTGGAGAGCCAATGGATGACCTGAAGTCAGTGGCGAGACACCCACAGTTGATGATGTCACTGGATAGCTTCTTGAAGCGTGTCAGTTTCCCCAAATTGTAATGACAAACCTTGTACAAAACAAGCAAGGTACCTAACCTAAACTAAAACTAAAGGTAACCTATATTAAAAAAAAAAAAAAAAAAAAAACCTTAGCCATTAGAACTATTGTATATTTACTAAATAAAAAAAGTAATGAATCGTGAAATTGAATATTTTTTTAAATATTTCTCACCGCAGGGCCCGACGGGCCTCCTCAGCCGCGATGGTGAATATTGTTACCTGCGTTTGCTCCGGGCGGCCTCAGGCCTGTGACCTTTCACCGTCCGTGACGACACACACGATGGAAATAAATTCCGAGCGCAACTCGCCGGCTTGCCCACGGGCCGAGTGTGCTTCTTTCCGACCTCCTCGTCCATCACGGCGGCCGGGAAGCTTCCTCAACACTTATCTTCGCAACACGAAGAGTCCGTTACGACACCGCGATGTTTACCAAAGTTCATGAGTGACGGGTGATGCGCTCTGTAGGTCAGTTTTTACGTCCGCCGCGCGCACAGCGTGTGTAGGCATTGTATAACCGCTGTGCATAAATATACGCGTAGACTCATTTAAAAAAAAAAAAAATTAAAAATTAAATAACGTGTCGGTGTGGTCTGAATTTTATGCATGTAAATTGTGTTTTTACCGCTTTTATTTCCTAGGTGAAAGTAGTAATTTTACGGTTGTTTGTGGTTTCCTAAACTAACTATCATTGCGTATATATGACTTAAAATATATATTGTTTTTTTTTTGCGTTCATGACTGTTTGTAAAAAGAAAATTATTTACGCGATTTCGGAAATTTATTCATTGTTTTATTTGGCTACTACAAAACCGAATCCAAGCTTGCAGTGACTTTCGCTTATAAGGAAATGTCAAATATGCGATGTGATATAAATATATATATAATCTAACAACAGAATTGCTCTGCTAACAGGTACTGTCCTAGAAAATTTGTGTGATAGTATATATGCTCATAAAACCAATTAATAACTTTTTATTGTATTTTTTTTAAATCCTCAATATTAACCGAGAGCTCGTCTAGTTTTGACAGGTGAACTATACAATAATTTACCTTGGTTCATGTTTGGGTTAGTTTCGACAAGGACAATTTGTGATGAAATTGCGTGAGTCAGATTATTATTAATCTAATAATTTTTTTACAAAAAAAATTCAAACTATTTTTTTTTTAAACCTTAAACAACAAGTGAATTTTCGTGCCTGCCCTGCATGTCATAAGTACATAATCGCGTTATAAGCGTACCTGGAAATCGATAGTAAAACCTTCAGTATTATGCAGTGTATGTTTTCTAATCAATTATGTGGTTATGGACTATTTTATAACGATATTTATTGTCTTAAAAGAAATATGCTTTACTCCATATTAATCATAAAATGTTACAAATGTATTGTCCATCTAATGATAGAAATAACTGTCTCCCAGGTGAGATGTCCAAAAAAATATTTTCACTGTAAGTATATGCTACTTACTTTTTTGTCCGATTACTGTAAATTTTACTGCAATCTTATTTGTATTTTACATATTTCCGTATATATTTAAAATAATAATTAGTAAATACCTCCAAACACAACATTTAGGATATTTTACTAATGATTTTATCTATTGCCTGCTTTACTCGTTTTTAATTTTTAAACGATGCTCAACGATACTTTAAAATTAAATATTTTAACTACCTAACAGTCAGAGCTCATATAAATTAAAATGATTTTTTAGAGATCGCTGAGTGCATAAATAGACTCGATGAAATATTTGCTCTGAGAAATATCATTTTTTATTTATTAGAAAAAGGTGTGACCTTGAAAATAATTCATCGAATCTTTGATGTATTTATGGTCTTTAATCATATACACCTGTAAGCTTCATTGAAATCTTACCTTGTGTTAATAACGCTTTTCGGCTCTAATCGACACATTCAACTTGGTCGTTGGCCCCGAGGTCCATCGATCAATTACCGAAACGTTGATTGTACATACCTGAAACAGAAAAAAACACAAGTGTTAATTAATAAATCGTGAATATTTATGAAAACGACATAAAAGAAATTAGCGTATCGGTAATGATGCAAATGAAAGTGAACGAGTAGTTTGGGAGCAATTCGGTCATTATTTTTGTGAAGATGAATGTCCGTTACGAATTATACGCCGTTAATAAGGCCGCATTCACATGTCAGATATATCTATATATTATATATATATATATGTATATATATATATATATATATATATATATATATATATATATATATATATATACAGTGTGTTTGGTGGCGTGTGCAACGGTATTTTGCGTATTACTGAAGGTTTATCTCTTGCCCTCTATCAGGAGTTACTAGAGAGAAGGTCAATAAAAAATCTATACTTAAGAGTAACGGTGTAGTGGTAAAGTAGTGACGAATGATATTTGTATCGAAGGTTGTTGAAAGTCACCCTTAATTTATTTTATTTCTGTATAGATCATTTAAGATTTACTTAAATAATCTTCTTAATAAAACAGAAAATATTTTTTAACATATATTAGCTGATATCTAGGTTGTCTTATATTCAAAGTAATATTTCGTTTTTTAATAAAAACCTTGGAAATGTTAGTATCCTATATGTTTTTTGTCAAAAAAATTGCACACGTTCGTGATTATGTATAATGTGTGAACTTCTGTCTTTATCGTTATGGAAAGAATACTATTATAATTAATGTATACTAACTAGTGCAACTCTACATAAGAGGTAGCAGCGTGCTATTTATTAAAGTAATAAAACATTTGGTGTTTTTAATTGTGTGTTGAAAGTGTCAAGTTTGAATGTTATGATATAATGATGATGCATTAACAATTAACGTGTATAAGTATATTCAAATATTTGTGTGATCCACTGTATTTATTTTCAATTGGATCAAATCATAGTTAAAAAAATTACTTGCAACTCCTAAAGCAATATTAAAGAAATCTCTTTTACTAAAAATATGTTCACCCTTTCATTTTCTGCACAGCTGTTCTGAATGGAGACCAAAAGGGAAGCTTTTGATACTTATTGCCTTCTCATATTACATTGGTATCTTTTGTACTACGATAATTGCTTACGAGCGGGAAGAAATACTACGCTATCTGTTCTTTATTTTTAGTTATTAAATACCGTTTGATAGATATGTATCAAAGTAACTGCTAAGTCCTTTGCAGAGTCAATAATTCAAGAAACAAATCTGCTTTCTAGCCAGCTAACAAGATCGCTTTGTATTTTCGCGTCAGATTAATTTCGACGTTCAAATTTATTGCCGACTTTCAAGAGCGCTTATCGCAAACGTCGGCTCGATAATAATTTCTGAACCAATAAGTATTATTAAGGAGAACGAAATCGATTGAGATTCAAGTGCCAGGGAAAATTAGCAGCTGCTGTAGAACTGAAAGTATCGGCGAGCTGGACACCTCAGTCTTCCAAAACACAACTACTCTACGGAATTCACCGGACGTTGACGAGCAATCCCAAATGCTTGATGTCACTTTTGTTAAATTTTTCACTGTAGGGTCCATAAAAGTAGTGTACTTTTGCAATATCATCAACACAAAAATTATTTAGCTTCATTGATTTTTTGACTACTTGACTTCATTGAAAAACATGAATATTATGCTATGGTATATTTTAGGTTATAAATTAACAATCTAGTATATATTTTTAATTTATTCCACTTATTACACTCATGTGTTTAAGATAATTATATTTAGATTTGTTAATATGAGACCTTTTTCATACTACTGTAGAATAAAACTAAAATATACAGTTATAGTATATTTAGTCTCTGTCAAAGAATGTACACCTCGTACAACAGAATCAATCTATTTGATAGCACCATCGCGTGTTTTGATTTAAAGATAGCTGTAAATTTATCATATTTTTGACGTGAATCCGAGATTTAATTAATAGCTTAATAAAACTGATTATTTAAAAATTAATAACTGGAGACTTCCATGTACAGCGATATATCTCTTTGGGCCATATACGGAAATTGAGCATTAATCAGGTAGTTGAATATTCATGGCTTAGATATCCCAGAGACACGCTCTTGATTTTACAAATGTCTAGAAATTTCATTCAGAAACCTCACATATGCGTACGTAATATGCGGGCATCTCGTACTTTGAAATAAAAAAGTTATAAATTATGACTATTAAAATGATTAAGAGTTTCCTAAATATTGTTGGTGAGGACTACATTTTTGAATCGACTCTGACTAAGCCCTCAAAAGCGATAGTGCTTTTTTACAAAAAAATAAACATGAATGAATGATGCAGCGAAAATATGAAATATTAATTATATTTTTGAAACATTATATATCAATATTTATTTTTAAAAAAAATCGTTAGTACGTCGATATAAAAGTACGCATGTTTATTTAATAATACTTATGTTCATACTGTCTGCAAATATTGTATTAATTTGTAAATAAGATTAAAATGTTTTATGGCAGGTTTTCGCTTCGATCGCTCGCAATTTCGAAACGATATTTCAAACGATATTTTGCGAAGTCCGTGATTATGTACTCCGAGTATATCGACTCCCCGAGTACTCGAGCACGACCGTCGATCATTTCTCTCCAGTTCGACGGTCAATTTAGTTCCGCTGGATTCTTCCCATTTCGCGAATCCGAAAGTGCAAGTCAAAATAAACAATAGACCGATGCTGCAGGTACTTCCTTATCACCCTGTATCTGCAATTCAATTCACTCCGTCCCACGGCGCAAGGTACACAAAACTTTCTAAATCCTTTGCAATATTGCCGTATTGAATATTTTTGATGAGATTGTAAACGAGAAATAATAATAAAAAATAAAAAAAACGAACGACGATGTCTTGTCAGAAGAAGTCACTGTTGTGAATCTATCTGGATTTTGTGATAAATATTTAATAGAGGAAGTAAAACTTTTCTTTTTACGCTTGAAAATAAAAGCATATTTTATACAAATACTGAATCAATTATATAATGCTAACGATATTTAAAAATAATATGTTACAGTTTCAAATTCAACATCTACATTCTTTTCAACTAACCATTTTGACATGGCAATTAACTTCGAATTTATTGAAACTATTTTTTCTATCGTTTTATACAATGTATTATTATTAAAAATACATTAAGTGATATTAGAATCGAAGTATTTCTATTACATTGACTGCATGGTTTATATATTAAGGAGACTTCGAAAGTAAACATTTGTTTTATTTTGTCAAAATGATAAAAAATCTATAATCTAAAAAAATGTCAAGTATAGACTTACAGCTATTCAATTTATACAAAGCCCATAATCATGGATTGACAAGAAAGCCATAAATTAAATTGCAGACATTCAAGCTAACAGTTTACGTTTATTATTCATAAATTTTAAATTTTGAGGTTAAACATAAATGTTTTGTGTAAAGTTCAGCTAAAAGACAAAAAAAATCGTATTTTATATATGTGACTACAAACTATTGATTGAAACAATGTATACAATGATTTGCTGTTACTTTTTCATGACAAAATTTAACTTTTTTTATGGAAGTGTTTATATTCACTTCAAACAAACAGTACTGCTCTTGAAATTATTTACATTTTATGTTAGCATTCTTTTTTATTAGTGAAACATACGTTGTATTTTTGTTTTTTTTATGTGATGCTCGAGAGCAGTGAGAGTAAAATATTAAACCAATCGTTTTGATTCACCTTAATACGTATTATACTTAACGTTGTCACACACAAGTATTCAGTATATTAGAAACATCTTCGTATTGCACACGCTTGGCTAAAATATTTTAATAGCATTCAATTTTATAACTTTTCAGCAGCCAAATAAAGTAAACTTTCGCAAAAAAAACAAGCACGGGCTTTCAAATGGCATAATTTATTAACACGGCGATAAAAAAATGTTTACAAAAACCAGAACGCCTATAAAATGGAGTAGCAACACTAATTTACGAATTCTGCGTCTTTATTGCCGCCGTTAATTCAGATTTATCGATCTGAATTTAATTTTTGTCTATTAAACGTTTTTTAATGTCGCTGACTTTTCGAGCGGATACGTCGCGACGTTTCGAAAGGAAGACGGTGTCCACTCCCACGGTGTCTGCGCCCCCGCCCCGGGAGCCCCGAGCGCCAAGGTCACACCAAACACTCTCTAGCCATGAATGAGACATGGGATTTTCTTTCATATTTTTGGCTGTTTTATGCTTTATTGTCAGAAGTGCGTCGCGGGCGAGCCGGGCGGGAGAAATCAGTCTGGGAGAAACTCTGAAACTGAACAATGGACCTTAAACTATTATTGCATATTAATCCGGTCGATTGTTCACAAAAAAAAATCTGTCGAGTTACAAGATGTACTTTATTTTCTGTACCTGATATCCCAATAAAAAAAAATCTGGCCCTTTGATACTTTGCGGTTGAAACCGGTTTAAAAACTTGATTTACTCATTGTTTGGCTGACAACTTTATTGTATATATCTTAATTTCACTTTACTTGCATCCAATGCTATCGATCAATAAATTTCACTTCAATTATAATTATTTTACAAGAACATTTCTTTTTTTTTTTCAACGCTGTCACTGTGTGTTAAAAAAAACCGTATATTTTTTACAAAATAATCGGCTTTTTCTTGTATATTAATACTGTTACGTGAATTGCGGAAACGGGACTATATAATTATACCAAACTTCAAATAATTGAATGTTTAGCAAATTTCATTATTCTGCGGTAGTTCCGAATCGGTTACGCCCGAAAATGTGTTGTAATAATCTTTCATAAACAAAACGAAAACTTTGCACGCAAACAACTTAATTAGCAAGATCAATTTCATACCACCGATGGCAAATAAAACATCAATTTTATTTCGGAATAAATTTCAAAACGACAAAAATACATTATGGACATTGCGTAATAACTTTCCATTTCGCTCAAAACCAAAACCATTTAAATTAGTGCAATTTCGTCGGGTTTTATTATTTCTTCGCTTTTAACACAAATTCACGATGCGTAACCATGTCGTAATTAAAAATGACAGTTCACGCTTCCAAGATGGCTTCGGCAGCTCGAAATCCGTATCTCGGTCCGCCGACGCATTGGCAGATTAATCTGTTGCAGGCTTTGTTTTTTTTTCCCCTCATTCACTTTCGTTTCGATTAAGAAACCGTATAATGGCGACCGTCGCTTCCCACGACGACCGCATGTATTGTCGCGCGAGCCTTCACTGTCAAAAACCGCGTTTCAATTATATCTAAATTGTAGATAATAAAATCAATGACAGACAATAAGTAGCACGTCTGTCGGCGTGAAATCGATCGACATTTTGTTGGATCCGTGTGCATTTTTTTGTTCCTGGGCACGTCTGAAATGTCTATTGAATATAAACATGCCTACGCTCGGCGGACTCTCGAGAGTACAGTTAATAAAATTGTAGAACCGTTCATCGTGAATAGAATCATTAATGAACATATTGAAACAGACAAGCTATAGGCTAAAACCTGAAGCTATTGAAAATTTTGATTTGGCATTTCAATACTTTTGAATAGTATTCAGATCGTATATAAGAATATTTCTATTTAAGTCCAAGTGGTGATTTCTCACCCTCTCACTGACAAACGTTGTGTAAGTTAGAACAATAATATTCGATGTCTTTTATAATAATCAAGAACTCTATTTCAATGTTCAAATGCGTATTGGGCAAGGGATTGCATATTTGAGTCATTATAAAAACAGACAAACACGTATTACACGTAGAGGTTTTATATGTAATCAAAGTAAAATATGCAAAGTAATCACTTGTTAACTCTAAATGGAAGTATTAACTAACTATTTGTGGCTGCTAATATTCAAGTGAATCTCTCTAGAGTTTACCTAATATACAAATTCCTTGATTTTTAAATTGTTGGAAAACTCTTTAGATTGTAATTACACTACGAGGATTTATAGTTTTTTAGAGGTAAGTTGCTTGTTTATACTTATTTGTGACAATAGTTCAATAAAAGTGAAGGCTGTTTTTATACTAACACGAGTGTTACATTCACTACATCAACGATAATCACCACCCTAGCAACAGCTCCAATAATCTAGATTGATATTTATTTTCAACATGCCCGTCAATTACTCTCAGTTCAGCCTTAGGTTAAGAAATCAATTTAAAAAAAGTCTCCTACCCCTTACCTGTAGTAAAACTAATGACATTCACCATCACGAGCAGATAATTAAGTTTTCCGAGTTGTTGTCCTTTCTTTTGATTTAATTTGACCCAATCCCCCGGGGTGTTTGCGTTGGCGCGGACCGCACCGTCTCTCCCATAACGCCTAATGCCCGGTTATTAAATTTCAATCTACTGTAGCTGCAAGCCTCAAATCCATTCAATAAAATCAAAAGATCCAAATTTACGTACCGCAAACTTTATTAAATATAATTTAATTATAAGCAATGCAATTGTGACTTTAGAAATTGTCGCATTTAATCATGGAAATATTTTTAGCAATTATTATTTAACGCTTTATGGGTGGTGATAAAAGAGATACTGTAATTGTACCATTAAAAAATTGTATGATTGAAAATATATTTAAATTATTTAAGAGGCAATAGACATAGTCATACATAACCTATTCATTATTTTTAAGGAAAAAATAAAGAGTGAACAGTTTAAAACAACAAATACAAGTACGCCTTGTTGCATTCTTTTTGCGTATTTTGTTAAATAATAACTTAAGAGTATTCGGATGATAAAACCAATATTTTTTTTAATTTAAAACTCCTTTTTTCCATTTCGAAAAATCTTCACTTTTTGTTGCAATGAATTATATGAATCAATTCTGTGTTGTTTGCGCTCGAGAAGATTTGCGTAGAAAGTTCCACAGGTAGGCGTAGGAACCTTCAGTGGAGAGGTCTGGGAAATTGCAGGTGTTTTATGCGGAAATTTCCGGACGGCGACTTGCAGTTACTTAATAAAGACCCACAGAAGCCTGACAGGCCCAATCGATCACTCGCCTTTAACTTTTTGCCCATTAGCTCGTTTACAAGACACCTCAACACCCTATTTTCTTTTCGAAATCCTGACGTAAAAACTATTAATTATATTAAATAGAACCGGATTTCTTGCCGATATAAACAAAACGACTTAACATAGGTACGTCCCTGGTTATTCAGTTTTTTTTTCCTTTTTGTAATTAACAGAATCTATTATATACCTGAGACAATCTCTGAAAAAGTTTTAATTAATCAAAAACTAGAGTCAGTTCTTGAATGAATCTAAATTCGTTACAAAAAATGTTTTTCTTCATTTGGTACACGGTTTTTATGCGGGTTCATTGTTCGAGCTCAAAGTGAGGTATTGTTTAGCTGTTTTTTTTTGTTTCAAATACCATTTAAGTATTACAAAATACCATATGTAATTAACATATGCCTCATTCTTATAATAACCTTTCTTTTTATCTTTTATTCAATGCCATTAACTTTTATCTTCATCTGACAAATAATATTGTTTTATAAGCCGCCTAACCATTCATCATAATCAGACAGAGAAGAACCATTTGATGTGATTGGCAATGATATATGACCGTTTAATCCTTGACTGTTTGTTACAATTCTCCGTACACTTCTTGATACTAACTGAATACATAATTCGCCAGCGACTCGTTAGTGTGAAATTTCTTATACGTGTTTCCTCATATTATTTTCACATTACCAAAAGTAGAAGTGACTTTTAATCGGTAAAAGTGTAAGAGTGTTTAAGCGGGAAGAAAAATCGCTTATAAATTTTGAATTTGCATTTTTTTTACTAGACGTCCATTCTTCGGCGTCGTCGGCTTCAAGTCTGTGTATTTTGGCAGAAATCGAAAGTAGCGCTTGTCATACTTGTATGACACTCTGTATTGGGGTCAATACCTAACACAAGTTCACAATAAAACTACGCAAATAACCTGAATACCACTGTTTAATACATCTTTATGTAGGTTGACAATGTAATTGTGGTCAACGTAAAAAAATAACGATTGAATTTAACTGGACATTTATGATTGACATAGATTTCAATACCAATAATTATAACTGAAATGTAAACAGTTTAAATTACTGATAACTTTTATAAATATCAATTGTAAATCGATCAGACATCATTAATAATTCAGTCAAAATAATTTTGTATACAAAATAAAAAAGTGATATACCATATAAATATAATCAGTACCATTTTTTCTATTATTTTTTGTGGATATATTTCTTTAAAAAATATATATATATTAAGATGAAATCTGGATTTTGGTACAGGTTATTTATAATATATTTTTTTAAGCACTGTATTCATTACTGAATTTAGGCTTTTTCTTATATAATTTCTCAACACCGTCTTTACAAAAAGTAGGAATCCCAGTTTTTTACATTTATTATAATTATTTGTAAACATTATATTTTATGTAATGTTATTTGGTAATTTTCGATTGATAATAATTTTGAAAAAATATTTCATTTTTTAATCCTTTAATAATCACTAAATAAAAAGAATATCATAGCCACCTGCCACGCTTGCATACATATACGGTACTATTAAAAAATTAAACACCAAAGACTGCTTTTCATAAAAGTCAATACAGGTTACGAAACGTCCTTATTCAATAAAACGACTTCATTAGCAAATCAGCAGTAGCTCGAATATAAATTTATAACATGTCTAATCCAAATGATTTAAGTTTCCTTGGAAACCTTCAAACTGTTAATAAACCCACAATATTTAAAACAGTGCAATTAATTACAATACGCCTATAAATAAAAGAGCAAGTCAAAATACATAATTTGGCAACGGTTAACCTATGAAAGCGTTTCCCAATGTTTGACAGAGCGTAAATGTCACGTGCGATGGATGCTCCTTGTGAAGTATGATTCAATCCCCAAATTGATAATTATCTCCTGAAGTCTTAATATCCACCAGAACTAAAGCACTGTCCGGGATATGTGGGCTAACAGCCTCACGACTCACGACAAGCCAATCACGACCTGAGCCGCTGTTGTATTCACGAGTAACTATTTTATTCACTATCTCACGTCCATTATTGAAAGTTGACCATGCGAAGAAAACTAGATCTAAATAATTGCCTTCGGGTTTTTCGTTTTATTTTATAATTAAAATAAAATAAATCTGAGTTAAATTTTTTTAATAAAAATTAATAAATTGCAACAAACATTCAAAGCGAGAAATCTTAAGTTTTATTTTGTATTGTTTGAAGCTGTTTCATATAAATTTATACTAGAATAAACGTCTTTTATCATTTTAATAAATAAAAATAAATACTTTCTAAGTAGGTTATGCAACTCGACGACATTGTAATCGTCTACAAGCTTTAATATTTTTTCTGTTTATAAAAGTCTTTTGTTGTATTTTTATTACATAAGTAAGCATATCAACCATACATCTAGATTTTTTTAATAGCAATATACTTTAAGGTTGCCAGTCATAATGGCAACCTTAAATAGATCGTGTCTTGTAAAATTTTGCGGTTTTTATTTTATTGCAAATATATATCGTGTAATCAGATAGTCCGGCTGAGAAGCGCAATAATTACTTGCAGATAAGGTTATGATTTAATAGGGTCTAGATTCGTAATTTCATATAAATCGTCACGCCAAGCTGTGAGAAAACCACATGGAAATTAGGTTCGGATTATATCTTCGAATCGTGGCCCAATTGACATTATAACAGCCCAACCAAAATAGCACGAGAAATTTATCACAAGATATTTCTTAACGCCTTTGAAATGTAATCAGCAAAATAAATTTCGTAGACTTAATAAATTTGCAACCATTAATAATTTCCATTGCTCCGTGATCAATTAGTTAATATAATACTAAATCTTCAGTTAGCAATGACTCACCTTTGGAACTCTGACCTCTTACATCATATTGGCAATACGCAATGGTGATGAGAGAAATAATAAAAAATAGCTATTGCCTGCCGACGTACTTTGTGAACAGATAAATGCGCTTCTAGAAATGTCACATCACTCAAGATCAAGCAACGACCCATGAAAACATTTAACACAATTTTATTTTTATACTAGCTTCGAAATAAGCCTTAACATCTCTTGAATCGAAATTCCGTTAGTATCGTGATGTTCACGATCTTGTTAATTCATTTATTCAGTGTTCCCTTTGAGAAATATATATATTTTTAAATATTGCTTCTTTCTCTGTCTAAATGACTTGCATGTCTATTTTATAACAATACATCGAATAGACAAGAAAATCTTACAAATCTGTGTCATACTTTGTAGATGTAAAACAAACATTTCATATAATGTATCGATTTGACCCGCTCACACTTTTTACACGCCCAAAAAAAAAAAAAAAAACTATTCGTGTCAAAGCCTCAAGATGAGTCAATAGCCCTGGCGGCGGAGCGCAAGTCATCGCCGGCAGAGCTCGTAAACACCTGAAACACGCAGCCTCCGATCATTTGATCTGACCGTTATCGTATTGCGCAAATAAATACGCAAAACCTGTTTTTTAAATACATTATTAGCCATTAACAGCGATTCCGAGTGTAATTGCTCGAACCTCAATACAATTCAATGTAGATCTGAAGCGTCGGCATAATTATCGAAGGAGCCTTGCTGTGGCTGTTTTTTTTTTATTATAGAGTCCTGCATTGCCACTTCATGCATAATCCATCGGCCGATGTACTCCAAACTTCATTGCTCGTGCCCGCAAAACGTGTATCTGAATTTCCAAGTCGTGAACGGAGAATTAACTTTATAATATTGAAAATTGATCGTGCCCCCCAATCATGATATTCGATTGATATTTAAGATCGGGCACTCTTACGCAACTCGCGGAGATTATCCTCTGTTATACGCAGACGTATCGTCTCGTGAAAACGATTTGCGAAACGAAAAACTGCAATAAGAAATCGATGCGAGACGCTGTACGGTTTGCATCCAGGGACGCTGAATATTTTAAACTCGCAATCGATCCCCTTATATATATATATATATAAATAGTTAAAATAAAAACCTGCCAATCAATCAAAAAGCGCAATTCGACAATTTAAAAAGTCGTTAGGTCTCGTATAAATTTAAATACATCAGAACGAGCGACGAAAGCGCGACTATTTGCGCAATCGCTCGACGCTCGAGATATTTTTCAATGCCAATCGAACTTCACAAAAAGCGGCGATTCGGATTTGTCAATCGTCAGGAGTTGCAGCTCGTGCCACCTGCGAGCTCCAGCGGCGCGGGGCTCCAGCACACTTTCAACCAGTCGGAACACTTTTGCTTGAAGATAGAAAGTGACAACTGCGCTGAACTTGGTCGCAGTTCGTCTGGCCGCCAGTGACGTCACTGGAAAAAACGGGACTTTGCCAGTGGTGTGCGTCGTGCCATGCCTTCAATTAAATATACACCGAGCCCATCTAGGTGCTTTTAACGGAGAGCTTCAAAAAAAAAATTAAAAATTGTTTTGACTGTGCTTACAATGCAGTGTGTGGATATCTCCTAGCATACATAAATTTCTCTATTTTTGTTATTGAGTTGTGTAGGGTAAAATATGCGTAAAAAAACCTTTGAGAATTTCAACTTCACGTGACCATTATTAAACCTTTCAATACGTATTGAAAGTGTGTGATCTAATTTGATTCATTATTATCAAAGTATTTTATCTTAATTGCATCTTTGAATTTGTAACAATACATGTGTGTTGTAAAATCGCATGTGGTACCTTTATTGCGTCAATGTTTTATCTATTTATCATCTGAAAGTGTTTAGTGTAGTTTATAATGCTAGTACTTGCTTAAGCTTTTACATAGGTAAAGCATTGTTATAACAGAATCACTTTTCGATTGAGTCATTTCCTTCACCATTTTGTTTGGAGATTTAATAGACGTTTATTATCCGCTTATACTAGCGTTTATTTATATTACCTTATACGGAGCACATTGATTCAATTTTTAATTAAATTACACTTTCAACACTTTTTTTTTTATTAACATGTTTGTTATTACGCCAGAGTTGAGTAACGAAATAATACGTATTGTATTTAAAAAATGCTATTGCATTAATACCCAAAAGCTATAAAGATTTATGTAAAGTAACACATACCTAAATAAATGTGTGGAAATTGCAGTACTCTTGTATGGTATTGAGTGTTATTTACTTTTGCTGCTTCTAAAAGTTAATCGATCTATTTTTATTGTTTCATATAAAATAAATTACAGATTGATATTGTGGTTTCATAATATTTGCCTTTTACTTTGAATTAAACACAGGGAGTTATTAAAAATGATTCAAATTATTACAACCATGAGACTCAAACTAAGTTTTTTAGTTCGCACAGCAAATAGACTCTATATAACTTAAAATAAATATTTTGGTAACAGTAATTTCTTTAAAATACATTTACGTTTTTTTATGTTTAATACTATACGACAAACTAAGCTACATGAAAACTTTTTTTTTTTAAATGAATATTATTATATTATTTCTAATAATTGATAAAACAATTTCTGTTACCCTAGTGCTTTCATAAAAGCAGCAAGAAAGCGACCACACATGTCTTTTATGGGAATATTTATTATGACAACTCTGGCAGTCGTAAGATGCAAATGATAAGACTTCAAAAGTCATATATTCAAATACAAATAACATAGCTATATTATATAATTAGTGTTATTATAGTCTACAACAGATACGATCTTCAAAATGTTATACTAATTAGTGAAAATCCGTTCAAGTACACATTTATATTCAAATATGCTATAAGTAATCCATTTTAACATTTGTTTTATTATATTTTGTTTTTAGTTTACCACCTCATAATACAATATTTTGGAAAATTGATCGACCAAAGTTATCCTTGAAGTGTAATCAAAATAGCAAGAGGGTACTTATTTTTAAAATGTTATCATTTTTCGATTGCCAAAATCAATTTATAAAATAAATGTTCTTTATTATATTTTTATTTATTAACAGAGTAAAAGGATTGAGTGTATATTTAATAACTAAAATCATATACTTTTTAATTTTAAAAATCAAAAATGATTATATCGTCCATTGCAATAATTTATTATTGAGAAACAATAAATTCAATTACGTTTATTTGCGAAAGCAATTCGGAGAACTGAAATTTGGCACTTGAAACGCAAATATTTGATTTGACCTTAATGTAATTTATAACAATACATTTTGCAGCTGAGACATGCGCTATTGCAAGTTTTATTGTACATAAATTTATTTTTTTTGCTTCAATAATTATGGAGTCGGTATGGGATACTTTTATGGACGCTCGATTTGATTAAATGATTACTTTGGATGGTTATCGTTACACCTGCATTTGCAAGTTGCATTTTGTAGGCAATGCCTAGAAATACAACATGTGGATCCGTTTTCTACCCATTGAGTGTTTTCTATTTCCCCGAGCATGCAGCGGCCGTCTCGCATGAGAGTGCGGCCGAGCACATGGCGACCAGCGAGGCTTGAGACGCAGACCGGACGGTTTCCTGGCCAGCATCAGTAGAAATCTGCGGCCACTGCCCCACATCGGGTCCCGGCGAGACTCTTCACACGCCGCTGACTCCGCCGAGGTCTACAGCAGCACGAGAACATCGTCCTAACCTCACCTAACCTAGCTTTACCCACGCTATTATAATTTCATGGTTAATGATAATGGTTAAATGCTCATACTTATATTTTAAAGGAAGTTAAATTATAAAACCAAAAAGTTTTCATGGCCGCTTTTTACTTCATTTTTAAAAACACTCTTCTTCTTCTGATGCCTCTCCTCATAGGAGGTTGGTAGTAATTTCAACGAACATATCTCTATTCTTGGCCAGTCTTACATTCCGATCTCCAACCACTGACGCAAATTCCGCATACACGTAAACGTCTTTCTTTCAATGCCCTTTTTTCCTTCGATTTTTCCTTGGACAATCAGCTTTACCCAAGCTATTATAATTTAATGGTTAATGATAGTGGTTAAATGCTCATACTTTGCTGTGTAAGTTAAATTATAAAACCAAATATTTATGCAGCAAAAGTTTTCAGGGCCGCTTTTAGCTGTTTACTTCATTTCTAAAAACACTCTTCTTCTTCTGATGCCTCTTCTCAAAGGAGGTTGGTGGTAATTTCAACGAACATAACTCTATCCTTGGCCAGTCTCACATTCCGATCTCCAACCACTGGCGAAAATTCCGCATCCACGTAAACGTCTTTATTCCAATGCCCCTTATTCCTTCGATTTTTCTTTAGACAATCAGCTGGAGGATGCCATATTTACTGTTATGAAAAATGTGGCCAAAATAGAAGACCTTCCGAGTTCTCTTTCTTTGCGTATTTTGTTCAAGCAATCAACCCGTGGTATTTTTAGGATTTTCCTATATAGTCTCAACTCTTTGCATAGTAGCTGTCTAGAGTGTACAAGCTTCAACACCATAACGAAGAACTGAGACGATACAACACATGACATAGCGACATAAAAGCACTCAGCAATCCAAAGTAACCAAATAAACTTTGTACGTTAATTATTTTATCGATTTTCTTGTTCATTGAATATATATCATGAACATTTTGGCAATAACTAATGCAAAATTATAAATATAATGCGTGTACACAGTGATGATATTTTCACATGTACTTGTATTTGATACGACCGGTTCCATCAATACACCAGATTGACGTCTTATTGCGGAAACAACAATTGATAATGTACAGGTTTAACAGCGATGTAGTTATTGTGCGAGTCAAAGGGGATTGATTGACTTCCAGGTCATTAAGAATAAATTAAAAAGGAGAGTTCTTTGAGTACTTCCACGCAAACTGGTTAAATGTATAATATTACTGTACATGATTATTTTTTTCCGTGAGATACTTATTATAATATATCTTATGATTACAAGTAAAAGATCATTTTCCAACAATTAATTAAAATGTTTATAATTTTTAAACAAGTATTGATATAATAAATGTGATTAGTTAAAATTTAATTACTCGCTAAAATAAACAATTTAATCAACTTACTTCAAGATAATAGAATATTAGTCATTATAAAAATCATCTTGAGATCTACCTTAGTCGAAAAAAATTGAGATTTTATCAGACAATATATGTATATGTGTGCAAAAGATAATTAGAGAAAATATTTATCATTTCATTGTGATAGTATACAAGAATGACCTTTTTTAAAAAAACGATAGAAATAAACAGTCGACATGTTAACAAATCGATAAAAGGCGGAGGATTCTCACAGACCACCGAGGAAGCGAGAAATATTGTGACCAACTATCTCTTTTTTCCGGAAATGAAATTATTCTCACGTTTATTTATATTTGCAAATGATAATTTATTTTATTTTTCAATAATAGACTATGCTTATAACATGTCCGAGTGATTTATCTGAACTCTTATCTTTTCAATTCTGCATGAATACGTAAATATATTTACTTTTCAATTCTGCTATTCTGATTTTGTAAAAATAATTTTCCAAGAGGTAAAACTATTTTGAATAATCTTTATACTGTATTATATTTCATTTGAACGATATTTTATTAAATATGAAAAACTGATTTTAAAATTTATAATTGTCTTATTGTAAGAAAACATGTATGAAATAATAATCGAAGCAGTTATATTTTACATCACAGTTTAGTTAAAAATGAGTCTCATCTACTTGTGTATATAATAAAATCACGGATACAATAACAAGTTGTGCATTTCTCGTTCATAAAAATCCACAAGGATTTATATGTGTAAAACAGTTTTTTTTTATCTAGTGATATAAATATCTTTAGTACCTTTCGTATCAAACAATAGACAAGGATGAAGTTTCATTTTTGATCGATGATGAAAACATTCTCCCAAAACAATGACTTGGTATTTACAATAAATTTATGGATATTACAAAAGGATTGATGATTTATTTTGAATTTACTTGCGTGGGAGTCGCTGAGACCAGCAGATATTGCCTGCATCACATGGAGATGAGTGATCTGAAGAGTTGAGAGATTCCCAGCTGAAGCAACATCATCTTCTATGATGAATACTACGTTATAAGAGTAATGAATTGGCAAGAGTTTGATGCAATGATATCGCAGACTTGAACAGCACAAAGAATTTCTTTAAATAATACCATATTATCATTTGTTCCCTAGTTGTTTTATAACAATAATGGGATGGAAGACTAAAGAAGATGACTGCTAGTTAAATTTTCTCACACTTAAAGATAACTATTTAAACTATTTCAATTTACATAAACGTGTATAGTTACAATCACGCATTGTTTTTATTTTGATAATTATTTATTTTATCTGATTTTTGATTGATTACCCAAGAAAACAAACCTATGGAAATTACTGCTTATTGACGTTATTTTCTCTTTTTAGTTTAATTTATTTACTGCTGTCAAGACATTGAAGTTTTGAAGTCATATATATATATATATAAGAAAAAAATACAATTTATGTCTATTTAAAAAAAATATTTGCTTGGGGTTAGGAGAGCTTGTAATAAAATAATGATGATAAATAGAGAGTACATAAACATAAAAATTTAGTAATGCAGTATTTAGTAATTGGTATTTCAGTAATATATTTTGATCCCCAGAATCAAAGGAATACATATGTGTACTAAAAATTATTTTTTTAAAGTATAAATCGCATTTAATAAAAGCAAAAACAAAATAAAGATTGGTCTATATACACCTACGTAAATGAGTGAATTTAATATAACCTTCAAGACGATACTAATTTCTAAGTAATAACATTGATTTTTACGATAAAGTCTTTTGCAACAATATTCAAAACAATTTGAGAAAAAATATTAAGCTTTATCGCATTACATGCTAGCACGTTATTTATTTATAAAGCTTCGCCTATTATAAAAAAAGACTAGTCTGAACACTTATGTGTGTATTTCAATGAATAGACTTCATTAATGGGTGTTGAATATTGCAAGTATTATTTCACAGAGCCGAGTGTTGCAGCCCAATCGATAAAATTATTTAATCGTCGATTTCGAATCGTTAGACAAAATGGTCTTCTTTCTTTAGACACGCGCAAACTTAATTTTATATTGTTATGACTGTTTTTATTTTTACTCGGCGTGTATTATTCTGCTCTTATTTTTTACGATCGAGAGATTAAGTGTTGCTACACTTTTCGATATTTTTATTTACGGTGAAAACATCGCTTATGAAATAGTCGGACTTTTGATATTGTTTTCTGCGTTGATCTGATTATTAACTTAACCTATCACATTTAAATTTATCTTTAAAAAATGGATAAGTTACACGTATACATAATCTGAACAATGAGTGTTTAAATCGACTTGACTATGAAGTATATCAAGTTTAAGCAGTGTTTGTTTATTTGAGTCCCGACACTGAAACCTTTTTCAGGTAATAGAAAGGTCTTCAGTTTTGACGCTGAAACGTCGGAAACGTATAAAAACAATCAAATAAGAGTACCATTTAAAAATTTATGTAAAAATAAGTAAAACAACTTTTATGATCGTCTCCAACCTTTTTGCACCCAAGAGCGCATTTTAGAATGCCAGTCGGGCGGCGGGCATCGTTTATTTTTTCAAGATATATTTATAGTTAGGCATAGTCAATAGTACATATTATGCACAAATTAATTTAAATAATAGTATAAAATTATTTTATCAAACTATTGAATTTAAATGAAATTATAAAACTTTAATAACTTCCTCATGGTGGTCGCACAGCGGCGGGCACACGCAAAACGGTCGGCGGGCGCCACGGTGCCCGCGGGCATAGGGTTGGGGATCGCTGATTTAGATTATTTACAATTTGGTTCAATAAATTAATTATTATTTCAATGAGCGGTATATTTTACATTTTGGAAAAATTCTAAACGTTAATTTTTTTTTTTTTAAATATGAATGAACCTTGAAGCCTCTTCAATGGTCAACAGTTATTATTATTGCGTATTTATCGGTTTTTGCTCGTGTAATGTATGTAACGATTGTCAATTAACCGGCCAAGGAGATCGCATGTAGGAAGTGGAAGAAATCATTCCTGGTGTGTGTTTGTTTTCGTTACTAAGCGCGTCTTCTCAGGCTATTCTCCATTGTGATTTCGATTCCATAATTAATCGCCTCTCCGTCCGTCGTCTCGTTCTCTCCGCTCGACGGCATGCTTTCATTAGACTTACCCGGCCGATTGTAGCGAAACTTTTTCTTTTGATTGCACATTGAAACTTTTATTATATATAAGTCATTAATAATACACTCGCGCCTGTACAACATAAAGGAATGTGACAATAATCTAAAAACAAAAGATTTTCTGTCGTAAAAAAGAAACACAGAAAGCAGCGCAAAGTATCTTAATGATACGAGAGTTCGGAGTTATATTTGAAAGTGAAAATGAAGTCAAATTAGGGAGCAGAGACTTTAAGCATTCATGCCGCTCTAGACAAAAGCTGCGGTGTTTAAAAAAAGTAAGCACTTTTTTAACTTCGATTATAACAACAATAACACTCATTACCCTGATGTTTACAGCTGACAATTTTACGTCAAGTACACTAACTTCTGAAAAACTAATCATAAGAAATAATCGACTACAGATCTTCACTGCTGCCAGTGACGTACGCAAATCCCAGAATGCACAACGGGAATCGTGAAATCAAGATCATCAGCGAAAAAAGTCATTAACAGTCTATTTGTATACCTCTAGATGAAAATATTTCCAAACTTGCGAAATTAAAAAGAACTTTGTCAAAGTCACCGTTTCACCACACTTAGACGTGAGCATTGGCCGCCAGGAGCATAATATTTCAATGTTAAACACAATCCATAATTTGCAACATTATAATAACAAAGGAACCACGTTTTGGCTGAACGAGAAACACAAGCGTACTTCGCACAGCTCCGAACAAGTTATAATATTCCAGGTCAGTTAAGAAACTCCAGGTGTGCAACGCTTCAGACTTCACTGCAATCGATTACAGCGCAACTCCAGCGAATTCCTATGCAACTCGACGTTTTTCCTGCACGAACATTTTGGAAAATGGCTTAATTATAATATCGGTAATTTCAAAATTACTCACGCATTTATTATTATTACTAATTAAGCGTTATAAGCGTACAATCTTTACTCACAAAAGCCGCAATTAATCGCCCGTCCGTTGGCAACAACACGATTTTCGACTCGTTAGATAGTGACTTAATTTAGGATATACTCGTATATTTTTTCATACTTAAATATAAGAGTAACAATAATATTATCAACATTAAGTTGACACTTGGTTGTTATGTTAAATATTTAAATAACAAGAATATAAATCAATATTATCAAAGCATTGATCCGATCCTCAAAATTTATGACTCAAGCCATGTGTTATTTAACTTGGTAATGTCGGAAGTACAATTACGCCTTTATAGTGTCGGAGGTGGTGAAATATAATGAATTTACTCTGCTACTATGAACTATTTCATTCAATGCTATAATTAAAAAAAAACGAGTTTTATTTTACCTTCCTATTAACCAATCTCAAAGAAATACCTTTGAGACTTTAATTAATTATAACGAATATTAATGTAATGTGCGTACACTCTCTAGCGTATTTATTTCCATTATTTACCCATTTGAAAGGTAATTAGAGGCATTTATTTGTTTTGGAATCAATGTCTAGCTTCATAATGACCCACATCTTACAAATTCATTATTCAAGTAACTATAAATTTAGATGATATTATTTTGATTTAATTTGCCTTGTAATTTGTTGAACTTGAATGTTTTTTTTTTTAATACACTGCACCCATAAGTTTAATCAATAAACATTATAAAATTTATTGCTTACCTCACATAAATTCTGATGTAACGTGATGCATCTGTGATTAGTCATTACATAACTATAATGTTATTTGTGATTTATGGGAGGTTTCTCACACATACATTGCCAATTCAATTCGCTAGGGATGTCAGTAAAGCGTGAAGTTAGTAATTTCACAACCAAACAAATTTGCAAGATTAAATGTCAATATTTCAAATGTAAAATAACGCACGTTTAGTTACATCTGTAACTATTGTAACTCAACACTTAATAACAAAAACAGTAAGATTACCAATTGTTGAAAGTATCGATCTTCGTGAATAATTAAATACATATATATTACTTTACGTAAGTAACTCAATTTGTAGTTTGCTCCTTTTCTAATGAGAGGCATTTTAAAATTACCATAATAGAAAGAAGCACGATTTATAAATATATATTTACAAACGAAACGATTCTCAAATTATAATTCACTCTCTTAACCAAATAATTCCAAGGCATTGAATTTGTCACTTCAGAGCTTTTTTTCTCTAAAAGACATCATAAAACTTTGTACTTCACAGTACTACAGTTAGAAACGAAAGGGCTGTGACTATTATATGAAAGATTAAACAACCTTTGAAGCTATTCCGTTTTTTCAAAGCGCTTGTTGAATTGAATTCTTGTAACATTTGAGTTGTTGTGGTTAAGAATTCCGCATTGGAACAAGTTTTCGCTTACAACGTGTCTTTTCATCCTCTCACTCTTGTTTTTATGAGAAGATCTTCATGTGAAAAACAAGGAGTCCTTCACATTATCATACTCCGAAAATACACTAGGGGTCATAAGCTCAGGTGTGTCCATCCAGTCCGTGCAGGTTGTACCTATTTCAATATTCATCAATAATATTAAAATGAAAATATGCATAATTATAAAGGTGATTTAACACTTTTTATTTATAATGTTTATAATATAAGCAATGGGTAGCTTAAACAAGTGAGACTTATATTTATCAGTGGCAATTAAATTTCCAGGTTTTGAGTTTAAACATATTCTACACCCACTGTGCTAAAAGGGTTTTATATATATCTCATCTTGGCGATGTTTTTTAGTCTAGTAGTTTTGTCACTTAGCATATTGACCGATATTCAGTTAATAAGTTCAACTGCGGAAAAACGGTTTTTGTTGTAAAATTTTATCACATGTTCATTATGTGTTCACATTAATATCTCTTTGTTTTTGAAAATATATAAATTCACAAAAAAAAACAAAGCAAATCTTAAATATTACTTTTATGTCTCTAGTTTCGTATTCAAAATTAAAATCAATTCGCCATATTATATATGATAACGATCAAAGCAAAAATAGCACCCTCCTCTAAGATATATTTTTTAATGTCTTATTATAAACGTGAACAATATTTTACGCAGGTATTAAAATAATTATCAATTTAAATTCAATGCTTTTTGACTATTATTTCTTTGAACGAAATTCCAAAGATTTTTCAGGTCGTTATAATTGGTGGAAAAAATGGTTGTTTTCTTGTAATCTCCATTATTATAAGTCAGTCTCGCAAGTCAAATACCTTATTGTGTGTTTCTCAAAGCGACGTGATGCAACATTGAACATGAAATCAGGTGTGCGACACTGAAGGTGATCAATTTACTGTAAGATCATTGTACTTTCAGTAGACTGATATTTTCGGCCTTGGCTTCATGCTAATGGAAATTATCACACTAAGTCATATAAATAATGTTGTAAAATTTTATTTCATTTATATGCCTTCTAGTAAGATTCTTCTTGAAATTGGATATCAATTTTAGCAATACGTATGCATAATAAGCATGTACCTACTTTTCTGAAAACATCAAGAAGCCTTGAAAAAATCTCATATTGGAGTTTCTATGAATTTTTGGTATTTTCATAAGTGTTTACAAAATTTAGATTGTTGGGTTGATGGTTTATAATAAGAAATATGTTTTATTCAATGTATGATTGAAAACAAAAAAATATATTATTCAAAGCTTAAGTTTTTGCGGTATTTATGAAACAATACGTATAATGAGTTTTATCTTAGTAAGAACTCTTAAAATCAGTATCTGTATCCGCTTATGCAAACGCAACAACAATTTTCGTTTTAATATTAAATAAAACCACTTATCAATTCGTTTGAATCATAAATACATGATAATTTTTTTCTGCCGTTTGCATGTGTCACTTTTTAGCTTTATTTTGGTAAACGGTCTAAATTTATGTAAAAATTATATTAAAAGCTTGTTGATAAATACCGGCGACCTAGCGGGCCAGCAGAAGCCCCGAGCGACCCGAACACTCTCCGGCCATTAACATAACAAAAACACTTTCAGATATTCATAGAACATTATGTAAATCAATGTCGCTATAAGCTGTGCATAACATCAAAAACAGGAAAAATCTATCCCATCACACATATAATATTATACAATATGATACAATCTTTCAACATTTGTTGTAAATGGTGAAGGTTAGACATATATTTCAATTTTAATAACTTGAAACTTTCCAGGAATATCATTGCGCATCGGTTTAACTTCCATTGGGTAGATGCATTCTACGCTCAATATAAAATAATACAAAAGATGTAGTTGTGTTAATACTGAAAAATAATTATTTTATTACTTAAAAACATGTGATTTTCAGAATTGATATGTAATTTAAAATGTTTTTGCAGATAAACACATAGTGTTTCGCAAAAGACAGTAGATACTACAAAACTCTTAATAATATTTTTACGCCCTACATTATTGCATTGGACGTCAGCTGTCTACTCTGTGAACATTAAGAGTTGTTTTTAATTTATTTTTGCTGTGTACACAGCTGTCCTGTGTGAATCGGCATTTTCATACTAAAAGCTAATGAAATTCTCCTGGATGTGACTTTTTAACCCGTTAAAACACCATGTTGTTTTTTTTCTGTAGGTAGAGACGTATTATATGTTTGAACACATATTTTGCTTATTTACCATTCACCTCGTACTGAAACACAGTGTACAGTGCACTTCACACCTTCCTCTCCCCATAAAGAGTACACCTATGACAAATTAATCGCGACACATTAAGATAAAAAGCATATTTCATATACACAAAAGTTGGCCACCGCTGGTCTATAGTATATAAAAAGTTGTGCGAACGCTAGCCAGTGAGCATAGGACATCCCTTGTTCGTCTTTTTGTTATAAAGGAACTAACAGCGATATAAAGGCTCCATACAAATATAGTATTAAACAAATATTTTTCCAGTATGAATTCAAAAGACTTACAAAATATTCTCCATATGTTTAGTTAGTAGATTGAAGATATCAAAACTTTCAAACTTGTCGGACTTGTAATTGCAGGCAATGTAACTTGTCAAAAATGAAAACTTTAGATGGAAATCTCACATTACTCGAGTGACAGATTATTGTAGGCTTATGTTAGTAGATTCTTGAATCGGAATCAACCTACATCGCTCATGCTTTGGCGTATCATATAACTACAAGCACAGGTGAAATGTGAAACAACGGCGAAAGCGTTCTTGTATTGTACTTAGAACGAAGTGTTTAGTAATGACAAAGATAAAATTGGTCGTAAAGTGTTCGATAAAGCAGTTGTATTATTTCCAGAATTTGTGCTTTGTCTTGGAAGTTGAAAGAAGCTTGATGACATAAAATATTTTAATAGGACAGAAAACTGGTCGATGTCTTAAAACACAATTGGGCGGCGTATATAGATCAAAATAATACACACTTAGAATAAATAAATAAACTATTTAAAACAATTTAAATTGGCAGTTGAACTAAAAATCTTAAATTCTTTAATATGAAGTCCAACATTACGAGAGGTTTCATTTCGATACGAATTTATTAAGATATTCGATAAAAAAAATCCTGTGTACTAAACAACGACAGGTATTATTAATTCTCCAACGTTTTGGATCCGGAACTACTACGATTTTCATTTCTCTCGGAATATTAATCAAAATTACACGCGGTTATACACCCAATGCAATATTTTCTCAAAACAGCGACTACCAATCTGAACGCTTTGATCTCTGCAAACCGGACCATTTGACGGTTCAGAATAGTTTCAGTATGAAAAAATTGAAATGATGCTGAATTTGAAAACACCATGGAAAACAGCGAAGCCTGCTTGAAACGTCGCGTGCGGAGGCTTCTACGAGAAACTGGCGGATCTCCGGATCGAGAAATGGTAAATTGCTCGCTGCACTCAACCTTTTACTTATTGTTCCGACAACAATGTTTAATTGTGCGTTATTAAATTGAAAAATCGTAAATTAACTCCAAGCTACTGTAGCATTGTTTGATATAAATTTATTGTTTAGAAACGATTATATTTGCGTTTACTCTGTACAATAAATATTTAATTAGGAATTAATAACTACTCAAAAATATAGGCACACGTCAACAAATATTTATTATATTACTTCAATCAGAATCGCGGTAAAATTTGATTGTTTATAGTACATCTATAAATATATTAATAATTTATATTATTGTTTTAACCATTCGCAACGTTTTATTATATTTTAATTATAATGGCATACATCAATGATGAAACTTTATTCATAAAAAGTTGGACTTGAATTATATGATCATACATAGCTGACTCGTAAATCTCGAATAAGATTTATTAAAAAGTTAATCTTGAATTGATCGTTTGACCTAATAACCATGTTTTAGCAAAAAGCGTGATCTTTGACCAGCGAAAATATATTAAACAAATGAACAGACATTATGATATACCATTGAGTTAAGTTACCAATGTGCCATTTTTGGGGTTCTCAGTAAAGTTTTTTTTATTTAATTGGGTATTTATTTTAATACAAATTATTTAATGGCAGTTTTCTTCTATGTGAAACTTGGTACTTTGATATGAGAATTTCTTTAAGTGGAAGTCATGCGCTCACCGTGTACTAAGCTGTCTCGGTATGCGGTACACTGAACCGCCTCCACACTCAGTGTGTTCAGACAAATAGGCGAGAAAAGTTGGCGGAGAAGACCGTTTCACAAGTTTCTCGCACACTTATTTATATAGAGATGCAACAGCCGATCAGTTCTGGTCTCCAACATGCCGGTGTGTACATTACCGTATATATAAAATAAAATATAAAAATAAAACTGAGTTGTATTATTTAAAAGTTGTACGTAACACTACAGTATTAATGGATGTTTAATTATATATTCAATCAAAACGAAATTTTTTTTTAGGGTGATTTGATTTTAGTTTTGAAATATGTATACATATATGTTACTTAAATATAAGTCATTTGAACCCCAGATTAAAACTATAAGTATACGTATAACGTGTTGGAACTATCACTCCAATTACTTGTGATTGACTCCATCACCTTATCTGTGATATATCTTACGTTCGTCTGACTTCCTCGACTTCACAAGTGCTCTGAACGCTTGGCAAGTGGCTGTCATGGTTTTGTTCCACCTCCTTCATCCGTCAAGCCAAAGCATCAGCACCGAACCATCTCGTCGCGAAGGTTTCCGTCTCACGACCCATCACATGAACTCCGGCAGCCTATCTAAATAATATCTAGAGCCTTCGGAAGCGGAAGACTAGGGAAACCGCTGTCATCAACTAATTGTACCATGGAGAAACGCAGAGCTATTATTGATAGAGAAAGTTAATAAAGCATCATATCGTGTAATATTATAACAGAGCAGACTCAATGTCTTGAATCTTAAAACGTAACTTTTAAATAAAATATTATATATATAATGTGACTGTGACATTTATAATATGCGATTGAGAATTTTTGGTATTATTATCAATGTACAAAATCACCCAGATGGGGAGTTTTAGATGCGGATGTCTTATATTAAAAATCTTAAATTTAATATATTTTTCTCCAAAGTTGGATATTGAACACTTTTATACAAAAACTTATTAAAAAAAAATTAAGCGTTTTTAGAATACTTTAAAGCTTTAATGGCGTTCAACTGTGAGTAGTTTATGAAATAGTAAAGTTGTGATGATACATTTATTCGAAAGGTGCAATGATATATTAAAATAGTCTAAAGGTTATTTAAAATATTTATTTTTATAGCTGTTTTAAAATTAATATTTGGATATCTCTTAATAAATCTGACATATAACATAAGAATCCATATGGGCTCACTGCTGAAAATATTCAACATGAAAAATATTTGCATAATTTTATATCATCAGAATTATTCGTAGTTTTCCACAATCAATTATTTTTTCTAATTCTACGCTTGGAGCTGTAATAAATAATAACTTAAAAAAAAACTGTTTACTTTAATGAATATCAATTGTATATTTTACACAATACGCCAAAAATAAACATTAGGTCAGAACTATGAACACATTAATATCTCGGGACGCAGTACGCCTAGAAATGTCGATGATATAAATAATTTAAATAATTACTATCCCTTTTATAGCAATCCATCATTTTTGAACATTCAATTATATACTCTACTTCCTTATAATTTCCTTTGGAATAAATTATTACACTACAATCCACTCCTTTTTATATTCACTTTTTGCCAAGACAGGATTTTTCTTTCAGTGCTGCTATGCATTATTAATTGGAGGCTTAATAGGAGGTCATTCTGTAAAAAATCACATCTCAGCGTGTCCAATCTGGTATATAATTAAATTAAAATGAAAATTCTTGCTAACCTGTGAGGACCGACGGAGCAAGAATCCAAGAAATCGAATCAAAATTGACTATTTCCTTGTTGCTCTCACTGTGTTATTTCTTTTCATATGACCTTCACATACAAACGCGGTACTCAACTTGCAGCGGTGTCTCATTCATTGACAAATAATATATTAATATTGAAATTATAATGCAAATTATACGTAGAAAATAATCACATTCGGAAACAAGTTAATCAAATAAGTTTTTTTTTGTTGCGATGACCTCAAAGAATGTCCTTACGTTTTGATTTATAACCCGCGCAGTAAAATTGATAACATTATTTTTAATTCAATTAAAGCCTTACAGTTACATTTTAAATGTCTTTTGCTTTATTATTTGGATTGGAAGGAAAAAAAAAACGTGAATGCGGAATTCGCAAATTTGGGAGTACAGCCGAATTCGTAGACACACATACGTTCAGTGAGATGGTCACCAACCTTTTCTAAGAAAAGGCACTTTGAAATGAAGTGTTTTATTAAAGAAGCGGTGATCAAGTACATGACTTCAGTAAAATGCTGGTAGAAGAAAACTGAGGTAGCCGTGTACTGTCTGTGTTCGTTCATTATTATTGCTCGGCCGTATAACTTTCTCTGCTCAGACAAAACACTTCCATACTCAACCGAAATAATTCACTTGTGGCGTTGCCGCAGTCGCGCTGCTCATTATTAATGCAATTAAAACCAAAGCACGCCGATGTTTTATTTAATATTTAATAATCCAGCAAGCAAGCCACTGCTGGCTTTGAGCCATTTGATTTGTTTCAAAGTTAAAATATAAATGCCATCTAAAACTGTTTTTCAGAAATTTGGAAGTTCTGTTGTATATTTTTTTGTAATTTACATGAAAAATATTTATGCTTTTTAATGAGATTGTCCAACACGTTGTACGTATATGAAATTTACAATGCATAATTTCAAGTAGCCTGTATCACAACTTTGCAGTCACTGTCCAGTTGCAATCGACAGTCGATTTTTACAAACATTGCTTTCCCAAGCAATGAATCTGCAAATTTGGCACAGTTTTTCAACAATCCAGCGACGCGGGTCGTCTTGTTTTTTTCTTTTACATTCATTGTTATGAACTCTTGCATCCATTCGAGAGGCTTACTTATTTAAATTTGAAATACGTCATTTAATAAAAATCCTATGCTTTTTTTTTCTTGTCGCAGTGATTTTATATATAATTGAGAGGTTTCACTTTCTTCGGGGCTAGTATCTCTGGACATTGGGCCATTGAAGTTAATTTGTCAAAGACAACGCATTCAATAGTCTTCTGAGTCAAGCAAGCTGGTAAAAGTGTAGGGATATTATGGCCAACATCACGTGTCGAATATACTTATGGCTATTTTGCATCTGAGTGTTGGCTGTCAGCAGTTAGTAGCACTAAATAAATAAGAAATAACGTTATATTTAATACACGGACAGATATGTAGATAGCACATAGTCATATATCAATGATAACCCTGGAAATATCCAATATGATCAGTTCATATAAATATTTTTTTTTAATATTAGACCAAATCACTAGTAGCAATGAAAAAATATTATGATATAAATTTTGGGTATTTTTAACATTATTAAAACACTTATTTTTCATTGATGCTGTGGTCAACGCTAATATCATCTGAATGCTTGAAATTTATAATTCTTAATTTTGATTAATCTTAAAACATTATTTTAAAAAAACGTAAGCTATTTATAAAGACAAATTTTGATTGGCAGTCTAAAAAACGCTATTCAAAATTACAAAATTGATTTTAAGTATCCTTAATGGTAACGAAGATTAATGATTCTGATACGGTGCACATGAGCACTTTATGATAATCATCTGGATTACTGAGAGAGCCGATGCTCAAATCGGATCAAATTGCCACTGTCTGGTTCACTCTTGAAAGTGGCAGAAGTTTTAATGCGTTTGCAAGACGAATGCTAGACTTGAATAATTGATCACAGGAAAAAAGTATCCTGGCTTGAAGATCCATGAAAAACCACCTGAACCCATTATTACTCAACCGTATTAAAAGATTTAAAAAACCATTCACGAGTGAAAAAATTAAGATCAAAAAATTACACATCGTAAGCTTTGTTTAATAACATGTTTTATTGTTTCATTTAATTTTTTTATTGTATTGAGTTCACACAGTTTCCAATTAATAGTTAAAATTTCAAAATACTTATTTGTATTGTAACTCTCGTACTAAAAAGACGCATTGAGTTATGAGCCAACAACTCAATTTTAATTTTATATGAATTCAATAGTAATTGTCTATTTTCTACTATAATTTTTAATAGTAAAGTAATAACTACCATTTTCTAGCCATACATGAGTTCTCGATACAATGTCATAATCCCATTTTGAAACAAATAAGCGAAGTATAATTTACTGAAGCCCGTGCTAGATTTCTTGTGCAATGGACAAAAAAATATTTCGCAACCGTCGATTGTAATAAACCGAGGGTCTGAAATTCAAGTACATACTTTGAGAACTGATAAATATTATTATTAAAAATATTCGCACCAAATCGAGTTGGCATTGTCTTGTTAATATTTTTTGATAAAAAAAACAATGGAAGGATTTTTTTAACAATAAATTTGCTTCTTAAGCAGTACGTGCTAAGCTTGACCTCTAGTATTGTGATATTTACAGTTTGCTAAATTTATTTTTAAATTAACAAAATTTAACAGTTAAACGGCAAACAACTCAGACTGTTTCCAGTTGGCATGAGATTCGAAACATTCGACTTTAACCGACCATATCTTATTGTTTCTTTTAAGATTATATTTCTTAATTCATAGCGGTTCAGTGTATATTTATTATTCATATATCTCTAGTAATTATTGTCGTTTTTATATAGGCCAAAGCATGTTATAATTACTTATTCGAGTAAAATCATAGTGGTGCTAAATCGAAAGTTTCTTTTCAAAGCGTGAAGTTTGCGCCTTACTTCTGCTTCACATCGTCGGTTATTAATTTGTTGATAAGTAAAAAAAAAACCCAATCCAAGAGACGTGAACTCTTCGGATTTATAAAAAAGTTAAACGTGTTAAATATATATTGATAAACATGCAATTATATTAGTGGGTGATTTACGAGCAATAAAATAAAAATATTAACTGGATTTTGAAAATTATATGTTGCAGGTCTTCAGTTTTAGATTAAACGCTATCATGATCAAATGCACTATTGTACCATCTTAAATTCCGTTATTATATCAGGTGTAAAAATACATATTGCCGTGAACTTTTTTTAAATTTGAATTAAATATAAATTGAAGAATCGTTATTATTTTCATTTTTTTGCTAACATAATTAATGCTAAGTTTTTATAATGACGAATTTTTTAACATTTATTAATAATACGTGAGAAATGTACAGTATTACAAAAATAAATTAGCATGATTCAATAAACGGTTTAAATGTATGATATATAAGTTTCGTATGTTTATTTAGATTCAATGTCATTCAAAGTGAATATTTCGTTTTAATTTTCAGCTAAAGCACATTTATTTTATTTTTACTGTTTAAAAAAACTGGCGACTTCGACTGTATCTGTTATAATGTTTCAATTTCAATAAAATTAAGATATTACATATTTTAGAAAATCTCAGTTATTTTTAATACCGTGCATCTCATTTAATTATACATAATTAAGAAAGCATTACAAATTATAGCTTCCATTAAAATATTATCTCTCAAAATACACAAGTGTAAATCTTTATTTTAAAAACCTTACGCAGCATTTTTAATTTCTCTTCGCAGTTTGCAGAAAATTCAATAACCTGACCGATACGATGACAGAATTGACAACAAACGAAAGTGTGGGGATTTATGCGTCGACTTTTTATACAAACAAGGTCAGTAGTCTGAGATCGAGCGTGACAAATATATATTAATACACGACACTGGTATCAAATAAACACTATTTTCTATTCAAGAAGTGTTTTAGAAAACAAAATTTTTAACGCATTTAATATGTGTTGAACAAGGTTAAGCATAGTACTAATTATGTATACCACATATAATTATGAGCATTCTTTTATAAAGTTAATATGCTTTTTTATTTACGTGAAGTATACTGTGTAAAAAAAAAATACGTAACGATGTACACAATAAACGACTATAAAAAATATGTTATCTTGAATTCCGAAAAAACCTGTGTTAGAGACATCGATTTAAATAAGAAACCAATGGTCCATTATTCAATAAATGTTTATACCTTTATCTATCTAAACTTTTAAATTTAAGACATTTTCTTAAGAAGTTTCAACTTTTTTATTTCGTCGTTATCTCTAATACTTTTATTTCATATACATTAAACGATACAAAATCGATTAAAGAAAAGACGCGTACTTAACTATAAATAAAATCTACATAAAGGTTACATTTTAAAATTCAGATTTTGTATGTAGGTAACGCATGTTATTCAGACCGGAATCTTGTATTGCTAAGGATGATTTCACTGATTGAAAAAATTACTTTCTTCGGTATTTTTCTTCGTCTATGTATCGCCGATTATGAATGTTCGTTGACGTACAGAGTCTTTCATAAAATTCGATTTCATATCGGAATTTACTGACCGCATTAAGCCTTTGCAACTTTCTTTCTTGTACGATTTATTAATTTATATGTATGTAATGCTTTTAAATTAAGATTAACTATATGCAATAACATAAAAAACATGTGATTATAAAATCAAATAAATTATATATTTTTAATTTCTGATAAAGAAAAATTTCAACGTGGTATTTATTTTGTAGGAACTCTCTGCAGCTAAATCAAATACTTTTTTATTTTATTAAATTTTTCTCATTCAATATATTTTATTTGAAAATATACGTAAGTATTTTAAGTATTGTATTGAAAAGGTGATAATAAATAATAAAAACAGAGATTCTGAGATCCAACGAATATTTTTAAAATTTATTTTCAATTCAATTGATATTTCGGTATAGACATTTTGATCGGTTCTGCCAAGGCCAAATATTTTTTTGCCCATATTATAATTGAATCTTACAGCTGTAGTATGTTTTAGAAGTGTTATAGTATATTGTAAAAGATTTTTTTTTTTTTCAAATCTACTATGATTTACTTTTATAATAAAAAAGTACATTATTTTTTTTTAATCAAATTAAGTTGCGTTCAATTTTGAAACTAGTTTTTATTGCGATATTAATTACGGAAAACAAATGTATTTATGGAATTATCAAATTTTCAATAGCTTATTCTTTATCTTACTAAAATTACATTTATATGGTAAGTTGGATATAAAAAGGAGGTATAAAATATTTTGACTATTCGGCAGCTATTTTAGAAAACAGTTGATGTATATAGTTTCGTGTTGTGACCTGAGTATTTATTTCTTTTCAGAGAAATAAAACATAAAAATATATAAAATAGTGTATAGATTAGTCTTTATACTATAGTGTTGTTTTAATTCACTGTTTAGCATTCGTTAATCAAATTAGCGTTATTGTCAAATATTTTATTTTAAATATTTTCACATACTGCCTCCAATAGCCCTTGGTTTATATGTGTGGGCAGAAACGATCAAAAGGAGGATACTAAAAATATATTTTAATGTCTAATATCATAAATCGAAGCTTTATCGGAAATGGAGGCTATTATGTCAAGGTTTTGGAAATACGTCAAAAACCTGGTATGTGCTGAGACGACCGGGAACATTCACGGCCAAATCAATAATTATAACATCACTTAACAGTCGCCGAGCCGCGGACTCACTACGGGCGGTCGCGACCGAAGGGCAATGTCATCACAACTACTCTTTTATTATTTTACACTTTAATTTATTCATTAATACTAATAAAAAAAAACTGCAAATTGCCTGATCGCAATAATAATGTCATAACTATCGACCTATTTTTTATAATTTTCCCATGAATTTGAATATTTATCTCGTTAATTTAAGTCACGCCGTTGATGAGATTACGATCTAGTATTTTATTTATTATTAATTAAAAATATATATATGTTTCCTGTAGAACGTCTAAGGTACTTTAGGTTTAATTATACAAATATTATTTTTCATTTAGGTTTCCTTAAAAAAAAAGCACCTCTCGAAATCGAATCATTACATCAATTATAATGTTTTTTCACATAAGCACAATATTAACATCAAATTGGTTTATTTAAGTTTCATAGTTTGTTTTTTTTTATTATTTAATAATAGATATTTAGAGCACCATTGCTCATAGAAAAATGTTTTATGAAATTATTACGTGTAATAAATAATAACTTTATCACATCTGTTAATATTTGTAATTGATGGTTGCAGTTCTAAGAAATAGTGTTAATATTCTTAGTTTGTGGAGATTTTATCGTTTATGGTTTCTCTGTCAGTAGAGTTCTGCAACCTAGAAAGTGTTGCTATTAGCATACTCCGTGTACAGTAAAGCCTACTTGACCACTCGTCGACTGCATAGTGAGAAGTAGTAAGTATACACTTACAAAACCATATCAGGGGACTGATCCACAAAAACAGTTCTAACTGCGATACAAAAACAAAAAATTGCCTTTATATCTTCAAGTGTGTGCAATTTGTTGACTATTGAGAATATACATTGTATAAAACAATAAAGTAATCTTTTAAATATTAAAATAATTAAACAATAAGGTAATCTTTTAAAATAATTATTGAAAAGTTTCATTACGAACAACCATCTATTTAACATAATTTGAAAATATTCTCGAAAATAAAAATTAAATATTGCTGCGTGTTTGGTCATATATTTACGATTAAATACTCATATTTAATAAATTAAAACGTTTGAAATAATAATTAAATATAAATATGTTTTCCTAAATAGGTTAAATATTGGCAAATGAAGTAGGTAACGTCGTGCAAAGAAAAATTTTATATCACGTCGGGTTTCGCGCTTTACCGCCGGAACAGCAGAGAGTCTCTCGGACGATTTCCAAGAAACTCGATGGATAATAACGAGACGTTTTCACTTGTGCAATACACCGACTCCAGTTAGCCGTGCTGGTCTGCCACTACAACGCTGAAATTAATGTGCGTACAATCCAAACCGTTCATTTATATGAAGCTTGGGAAATTGCAACCATTTTTTATATTATTTATAGAATGATTCATATTATATACTATTGTATTGCAGTGTAATATTAGGTTCCGTATGAAAGTAGCTTTTTATAATTTGATAGAGACACACACAAGCGTGTGTTTTTTTATATCTAAATATATATAATATATAAAAAATAAACGTGAATATGTTATTGTGTATAATTGTTATTCGTAGAAAATTCTCTTGAATTCGCATTTTGACTTGTTTCATCAATTTGAAAATTTATTAGAATTATAATCTTTTTTCCCCCTATTTTAATATGGATATTAGAGCAAGTACTCTAATAAATAATCGCAACCACAGGGTGAACGAGTGTCACGGGTAGCTAGAAATAAAAATCTGGCACGCGTAAAATAAGGGTGCGGAAAACTCACCTGAAATAACCAGCACCAGCACGGCCAGCAGCGCCGGGGAGCGCTGCATACTCCGACTCATTCTTGCGATATCCTATGGACACACTCAAGTCTCAAAAGGCGAAACACTAGCCACCCAAAAACCGCAAAAAAATAATCAAAAAACCACTGCGTGCACTCGTACAACAGATCCAATCAGAGAAAGAAACAGATCTATCAAAAAAAAATTACACTCTAGAAATTTTCATTACACTGGCAATATTATCGATTTATTATCGACACAGCGGATTTTTCTATTTTGTGTTTGCAATGAAGCGCGCGCACAGGGGTTGGACCTCTCGTCGTGTTCTGGTTGTGATGTTTTAGTTCGGAAGCGCCGGCTGTCGGTCGCGGCGGCTGAGACGGTTGCCCGCGCGGCTGCGGACGAGTCAGTGAGCCGCGGGGCCGCGGGGCCGCCGACTTGCGGAGCCCCTCCCCGACCCGGGGTGGGGGCCCCCCTCGCGAATTTCGATCGATCGATCTTTGCGACATGGCCATTGCGATTATCGCCGGTCTGAGCTTTCGCACTGTTTTTTTTTTTTTTTTTTTTTCAGTCTGTGTGCTCAGCGAGTGTTTGTCGTTTTCGGCAATGGCGGAAAATTATAATTTTTGTCAATTTACTCAAATTGTGAATACCACCTATATCACAGTTCTAATATCGTATTAACCCTTAAAACACTGCCTTCGTTCCCCACAGCTTTAATATCGTATTAACACTTGACTGCCGTGTCAGCCACCGGTGGCCGACACGGAGGTATTCCAATTGGGCCGCGTCGGCCACCGGTGGCCGACACATAGCGACGGCATACCTGACTTTAGCTTGGCATTCTGCCCGTCGGCCACTACTATTGAACATGGGCGGCACGACCCTCTTCTATCTTCCTTCGATATGGCCGATAAAAATATCTCAAAACAAATGAAATAATTGTATTTCGACCCATTATATAAAATTATAGCTAAAACGTGAAAACCATTTTTGGACATTTTACTAAAATCCGCTTGGCAGTCAACGTGTTAATTGCATGATTATGTGTTAATTTGAGGAAAAATAATGAAAAAAATGTTTTGTATCTCTTTCATATGTTTTATAGGAAAAAAAATCTACAATAATGTGTTTCAATAGCTGTGTGCTCAGCGAGTGTTCGTCGTTTTCTGATTTTCTTCAACTCGGTGGCGGAAATTATAATTTTGAATTTATTGGAGATTTGCTTTTTGTACTTTTAAGCGCCCCACGCATGTATCAACAAATTGAACAATGGTGTAGCCATATGCCAGTAGTTTTCGCCGATATTCCCTAGTATATGGCTACAACATTGTTCAATTTGTTGAACGAGACGTCAATTTGATGATACGTGTGTGGGGCGGGGCGTTCATAATTTGGTTGTCAATTTACTAAAATTGTGAATTCATACTTTTTTGCCACCTATATCACAGTTCTAATATAGTATTAACTCTAAATTGCAAGATTGTGTGTTAATTTAAAGAAAAATAATGATAAAAATATGAGTTAAAAAAAAACTAAATAATATTAATCGATTGTGAAAATAACTTACTTTGAAATTTAAAATATATTTTTAAAGTAAAAAAAAAGATCTCCAATAATGTGTTCCCATAGCTTATACTTTAATCACGTTTTCACTCAATCGCCAAAAGTCGGCAAATGTCATCTTCAAATTTAGTTTGTGTCTATCCTAGGGCTGTTAGTGGTAAAAAGGTGATTAAAATTAGTTAGATAGGTCCAAAGTAATGGTCACAAAATGAAATGGTAGATCCTATAAGTTTTATGGGGTTTAAAAAAAATGTTTTATGGTTTGTTACCGATCTGTCACGGTATGCAATTAAGGGTAATAATAAATCAAGTGCAAGCTTTAAATTGAAATGTTTAGCCTATATTTTTATCTATATAACAATGACCTTTTGTCACTTTTTTCTTATTATTAATCTTATAAATATACTCTCAACGTTCTCCACTGCCTACTTGTAATCAAATTATTGTTTATTTAAATGAATATTTTATTTGACTAATTTTCAAAACAATTTCTTTTATCCAGAGATCCAATATGTTATGGAATTGAAGTAATCAATATTTTTGACAAAGAGAACTTGGTGAAATTTCATTTTCCGGTTTCGCCAACCTTTAACGTTGGTATTACCAAACTCGATAATGGCGAAACCGGTCACCAATAAAAAATAACATGCGGATAAATCACTCAATTATTTTATTTAAAATATTGTACTATGGAATTGCAGATTAATATAAGTTGTATCTACAGTTCTATGTGTTGTAAATATGTAACAAAACAATGCATAAGACGAAGTTACAATTGATCAAAAACACGAATAATGATGCATTGTAAAAAAGTAAAAGGCTCTATTAAAAATCCAACCGAGTTTTTCGTTTACTTCTAACTATAAAAGTATTTATTTAATAATATTTATGCTGAAAAACAGCAATTTTAAGACGAATCAAATATATTAATTTAGATTAATGTTAATCAGGATGCGTATTTATTTACCCATGCAGGTATTAGTATGTTTATGTGATTAAGCATATTTTTTCACACATTGAAAATGATTAAAGAAAACTCTCAGAAAATATCATCGTGACTTGTGAGGGATTCGAACCCACATCCCCAAGCTTTCATGGCCGGTGCATTTATCCAACTATGCTAACGAGCCACTGCAATTTAGTGAGAATTTTTAATAATCATATTCTACATATGAACTAATATGCTTAGCCCGAGCATATTAGTTCATATGTAGAATATGATTATTAAAAATTCTCACTAAATTGCAGTGGCTCGTTAGCATAGTTGGATAAATGCACCGGCCATGAAAGCTTGGGGATGTGGGTTCGAATCCCTCACAAGTCACGATGATATTTTCTGAGAGTTTTCTTTAATCATTTTCAATGTGTGAAAAAATATGCTTAATCACATAAACGAATCAAATACTTATTTATTTTGTAATACATATAATCGGAAGTAATTACTTCAACAAAATGTAAATGTCGTCCGCATCCGCAGGATCCAACGTTTCGGTGCAAAATTTCGCAACATTTAATTTATCATCAAATGGCCAGTTAATTTTGTCACAAAGTTGAATAATACGTCCATGTGTGATGTCAACAACCCGCGACAAGATCTCCTCGGTCCAAAGGCCTCCGTCCTCTCACTTGTACTTTTCCGTTTTCACGGCCGCCAGAAGTGCTCGTATTAATTACTCTTCGATTCATTCGCTCTATCCCCTTATATATACTTTCTAATACAATATCTAATTTTAAATATATATAGTTATTTTAACTAACTTTAAAATTCCTTTAAAAATATTTTTGGACTCCCAGGTGCTGGAGCTTACAGACATTTAAACAAAGAAAAAATATTACCGTTATTCGTTACTTGTACCTTTATCTAATAAATACACTAAGTATCTTCATATTGAAAGGTTTATACATAGCACAATCATGTTTCTTGGCAATTTCTTCTCTAGATATAAGAATAAAGTAAAGATTTGATATGATCCCACAGTCTCGGACTATCACGGCCTGGTAACCGCGCCCTTGAATATTTTAGCATTATATGTACAACGGAAGGAAAAAATAATAATATGATCTACTGAATATTCAATAAACATTCAAAAAAATTTACATCACAAGGTTCGTAAACAGAGCAGCCTTTTATTAATTTAACAGGCACTTGTGCTTCCTAATGTAAAAATGCTCTCTCTTTTCTTTTTATACGCCTCCGTTGAGCAAGAGTTCATGTTGATTTATCAAGGTCTTTTCACTGTGTGAGACCATAGCCGTGGTCGCATTTAATTTGTTTGATGAAGAACTTATATTTTATAGAATCCAACGCTTAAATCAGTTTGTAAGAACTTTAAAAGAAATATAACTATAATTGCACAAAAAAAAGTTTTTTTAAATATATTATATTAACAAACTTAACGTGTTGTGCTTTACAGTACTTTGGCAGTGGGGTTCGAAAAATGCCTTAGCTGTTGTTTTTCTGCGATTGGTGTAATAAAGAAAGAAATTGTATAAATAAATAAAAAAGTAATTTATATACAAATATGCTTATGTCAAAAGTAGGAAGTACAAATACTTAAACGGTGAGTAGGAACCTCAAAAAAATCGTTACTTTTCAGTGATGCAAGTAGTGCGCTCTCATGCAAAGCCTCCGAGCAGGGCTGCCTCTAAAGCGGGTCGCAGAGCTGTTTTATAGATTTTTCTTTTTTATTAAACATATATTTATACTTTTACTATAAAATTTATTATTTCTCTTATATTTCCATTCGAGAACTTATTACAAAATGACATGTTCTCAATAATTAAAGAACAAGTGTTCACAAGCATTGTGAGCCCCTGCTTTATAACATGCTAATATATTCTTTGGAAATAATCCAAGGTCCGTATTTAGAGCAATCGTATATGTCACAAGGAGGAAGTCGAGGGACTTAGCCAACTGCAGGATTGAGCAAATTCTCTAAAGGATATGTGCCAGGTGCGGTGCTCTTGTTGATTTCCGTGTGCATTCTCGAATTATACCAACTTGTTCCTTAACGCTAATGGCGGTTTAATCGCCGCTGAGTTGTGATCACATTTAAACTATTATTATATTTCAAATCAATTATGTGTTTATTTTCGTGTTAAAAAATATTATTGTAATTTGCTAGATCGCTAAATGAAACGAAATGAAAAAATCACCCTCAGGCGTCACTGGGATATAAATAAGTAGTTCTCAGATACTGTGACTTTTAATTGAATAGCTAGTCCACCCAATTAGAAACATTATCATGTTTAAAAATTCAGTGAATTGTATTACATGCTATGTTTATTATATATATTAAAACAGAAAAATATCATATTAACATTTTGAATCTAACTAAGTGTTAAAATTACTCTATGTTGATAAAAAATGTAAACACGAAGTTTCCTCAAAACCACAATTATAATAACAAACGAATGTTAAAAAGACGTTAAGAATGTTTTACTTCCAAATATATCATTTTTTACGAACATTAAAAATATATTAATTTATAAACAACGCATTTTTTTTTAATTTAATTATATTATTATTTTATAATACGTAGTCATTATTTTTTTAAAAAAGTAATGCGCTATAAATTATATAGTATATTATATCAGGGTAATTATATCATATATTTCACATGATTAAATCTATTATTATTCGTAGAGATGTTATCTCATAACAATATCAAGAAAAAACCTGTTTTTTTTAAATATATAAGATAACATATATTTTTTTAATGATATACAAAATATCGTACTTTCTACTTATCTATCCTTTTTATTTGCAGTAAAGTATCGGACGTAAATTGAAAATTAAGAACTTTCACGCACGTACATTTTATATATTACGTTATTGAAAAAATATGTATAATTAATATAAAAAAACATATGTTTAATTAATATAAAACATGATTAATATGAAACAGGATCGAGGAAGTCAATAATTAAAATACAAATTATCCAAATCAATTTAAACTTTTTGTGCATTTAATTTCTTATATAAATAATAAAAATACATGAAAAAACTCTTTCATATTAGAGTATGTTTTATTATTTCGATAATTGTGTATAGATTGTTTTGTAAAATTTGGGGAATTTGTGTCTAAACTTATGTGAAAATGCGTAGAATATTCTTATCTACTGTAGAATATCATTGAAAGTTTATTGATCCAGATCTGAATAATTAAATCCAGTATTTGAACAGCAATGGCAGTGATTAATTTAAAACCAAGAATTTGACATTGGGCGTTCAAATATTTCAATGTGACTTGCTGTGAGGCAGACTGGATAAAAAAAATACTCCATGTTTCTATGCCAGAAATTATTTCAGTTTTAATTCAAAGCATATATTTAAAATTATTATGGAGTAATTGTACTGTTATACACCATAGTTATTTTAAATTAATTTTCAAAATATCTTATCTGTTAAATTAATTTTTTTAAACTCGTAAGAAGTATGTATTTTAGGCTGTTTCTTACACTTGAATTAATTTTTTCAATTTATTGTTTGTGCAACCATTTAAGTGTGAGATAAAACTTTGTGCTCCTTATTTTTAATATGCAATTATTAAATTATGATCAATCTTTGTATAATTTTTCAAGTTTTCATGGTTTGAAACATAATTGAAATTAAATCAACCTAGGAACATTTCAAAAAAGCTATTTTAATTAATATATTACAAAAGGCAGTTTAAACACTTCATTGAATTTTATCGTTACTTGTTAAAATTTTGAATTGATGGTTATCATTAACAATAGACAGCCAATTTATTTTTAAGGTAATATGAAGTATTTTTGTATTGAAAATAATTGATATACTATGCATATTTATTTAAAATAAAAATGCCATATTTATTCTATATGAAATTTGGAATTAAAATAAATTTATCTGTAAAAATATTCTAGAATTCAATTTTATAATATTTTAAACAAATAAATGGCCTTGGTATTTTTCAAGTTTAAAATAATTCAGACTGTGTTTTTTTTCCTACGCAATAACCAGTCAAGTCACCAGCAATAAAATAATTTAACCTTTATCAAACTGCCTATAAAATGCGTTTTTCCTATCGCAAAATATTTTTTAAATACACATAAAAATCTAATTAAAATATCTGAAATCCAAAAAATCGATATCATTGGATATATTCACATACAGCCAGATATTTCAAGGCCAAATATTTCACATGAAAGGTCAACTTCCTGCTTTACTGCCGCGACACTTCAATAGACCAGATGTACCACGAGAAGTGACAAAATTCTATGATAAATGCTTCCTCCGTTATAAAAAGCATTGCACAAGCTAGACGTCGAGGAAGCTTTTGTGATTTTCAACATGAAATATTTATATCATAATTTATGATAAATAATGCATCGTATACATTTTGGAGGCCAGATAATAATCATTAATAAAATGAGATAGTTTTTTTTATATGTAACCATCGTCTGTTGTTCGTGGTTCTGCACACAATGAAGACATCCCTTTTTGGTTTCTCTGCGCATACTTTTTCAATTCCTGGCCCGCACACAGTTTCAATACTACGAACCGCTTCGTGGCTTAGCAGTTATCATACTTATGTATAATTTTTTTTTAATTCTATAGAACTCATAAATATCAAACAAAATAAATCATTTCAGAAAAATGTCTCTAAGTCATATGGGTTTTATGATTTTCCTTATTCAAGCCGGACACAAACGCAACTATCTCTTATTACTTTGATCTAATTGCTTATCTGCCCTTGCAGTCTTATAGAGAGAAACTTTTTAGTGGAGTAGGGAGAAATGGTATTATTTTTTAATTTAAAGAAGATACATTTATCTGTGCAACCTATGATAACAAAATAAAGTTGAACGTCCATGTACCGTAATGTGCGACCTTACAAAGTCCGTCGTTGTCAATTCACTCTGATAATTTTTTCACTTCTCTCTATAGCATTGACCCGCGGCTTTCGGGCTGGATCACAATCTCACTAACCCATCAGCATTCCTATTATCTCGGCGGAAGTACCCTTCAAAGAACTTAACATAACCCTCAGGTGATCTATGGCTGTTAATAAAATCTTATCCACAGTCTAAAAACGTTTAAGACGATTTTTAACGTCATAAGATTTTTTTATTTTAACTTATTCCCATTTTCGTAACATTTCTTTTATCTTTTTGTTTTTAACGGTACCGTTTGCTAAATTTAAATTAAAACATAACATTTGCTTTCACAAAGACATATAATATTTTTTTACTGTTTAAATAAATATGAATACAAAAGGTAAGTCGCGGAAAAGCGTGCGTATGGGAAAAAACTGTTATTCTGCTTATTCTTCATCTGTACCTATCTGTAAAATAATAGCATTGTTTAAAAGGGTGGGTTAAGCATAACTGGACAATGTATATTAATCATTGTATAACTCAATATAAAAACGTAGATTTTTAGACAAAGGAATGAACTTCTCAGTAAAAAAACTATTTTTTATTTATAAAATCAACTGGCCTAGTTAAATAATTTTCATTATTCAACATTATAATATGTCTGATTCTGTCACAGAATCACACGACACTGCGAATATATCTGATTTATTTAGTAGATTTTAATTTTTTTTCATGATAGATCTGGTGCATAAAATAATTTAAACTTTAATAACTACTTTCTTTTCCCCATAGAAACATGTAAATTGTATACATTCGGCCATAAATTATTTATTATTTAAGACTATACCGTCAGTATATTTTTTTAAACTTCCAATGATGTCACTTATCTTCAGAAACGTTAAACGTGTTCACAAATACTTCTATAATATTAGCATTAAAAAAAATATATATATATAGACATATATATTCCCATGAGTAACATTGTAGCATTGAAACAATTTGTGTGAATTATATACATGATTATTCTGGATTAGGAAAAAGATTACTTACCCTACAGCTACATACCTATGGTAGTCTCAAGGTGCTAATGCTCAATGCCAACCGAAAAGATCACTGATGATAGGTCAGAAATGATGACCACAAACAAAAAATATGATCCTATCAAAGTAATTAGATCCAATCACTATCATCTACGCACTTCGTCGGTCATATATTATTACAATGACCATATTTTCATAAAATAGAGGATAAACCAACAATTTTTTCATTGTGTTACGAAAATACAAGACGTCAGAGATACTGAATGGGTAAATTTACACAATAAATAAAATTTAGATACTATTTTTTGTCGATTATAAGTACAATCTTTATCTTACAAAACATTTACCAGGAGCGGCTGTTGTATTGTGAAATCGAAAATTTGGTCTTAAAATAAATGGATGAAGATTATTTAAAAGTCTATTTCGTTCTAGCATGAATTACTAGGTTAAAATTTTACTTAATTAATTTAATTTAACAAATTCTGTATTACAAAATAAAATAAGAGTTGTCACTGTTTGTAAATACGTAGTAGGTAGTAGTACACTTGAAGGTAGTTCTTTTTAGCTTGGGTGTGCTATATGGTCCAAAATGACACGTTACAGATTCTTGGTATATATTTAGAGAATAATCATTGCGTATTAATTCATGGTTATCGCTTACTCACTTCCTATACGTGCATACTGCTTTAAATTAATAAGACTCAGGTATAAAGAATTCACTCAAACAATTCGTATAAAATCACCTATATCAAAATCAAAAAAATATTTATCTGTCAGGTAATATAAGAGTTTAATTGTTCTCACAACTATCTTTTACAGTCGAGATTTCTTTTACTTTGTAATTATTAATTTATTTTTTAATAATTTAATATATTTTTTAAATATAACCAAATGGAGATTTCGATAAAAGTTTTTTTGTCGTTTCCAATCATATCCAAAAATTTCGTTGCTGAAAAGTCAGCATCAAGATAGTATGGTTTTACATTTTTTCGACGTAATATATCCAACATATCTGTGTCTTTTAAATAGAAGATTTTTTAAGTATTGTCATATCTTTATTTTAAATCTTATAATATTAAAAAAAAAAACTACATCCGCGTATATACTTTTGCTTTGTCATGATATCTACAAGTTTTTTAGTAAAAAATATTATCGATTGTGTATAGGTACAAAGATTGGAGGGGTAACTTAACTTTTTTTAAAATTATATAAGATATTTTGGTAGGTGTGATTATTCAGGCTTAAAATATCTATTCAACAATAAAAACGATTAGGTGATACATACTTAACATCTTAAAATTATTGTTGGTGTTGTACTGATGTGTTTTATATTTAAATAGATACATAGAAATATATTCATTTTCTAATACAAATCAACAAAGTCATAGGAAGTATTTAGACATTTTTTTAATGAAATTCTATATATTAAAAGCACATGTCAATATAAAATTACAGCGTTTAATTAAAAAATATATATTGATTGTTTCATGTTACATGGTATTAAAATCGTAAGCTCACTCTTGCATAGTTAGCACATAAATTACACATTCTAGTGACTGAATATATTACCTTCATATTTATAATCAAATTAAGTTCTTTGACACTACCGCGGATTGAACTAATTTTGATTAATCCATGCCCGCTATAAAACGTTATTGACTTGTAAGGAATTAAGAAACAAATGTAGTTAGTAAGCCGTCTCGACTATTGACATTAAGGCTTGAGTTATGCTTCCTTATTTGTACAGAGTATGACCGGATGTTTTCTCTTGTACTGGCAAGCTGAAGGTCCCACAGACTGGAAGTGGTTTATATTGTAACACCAGGACGTGTCACCTAACAGAGGTTAATTTGCTGATTCATCTAATAACCATTAAAAAAATACTTCTCCTTATCTCTAACATTTGTCTAATGTGTTTTGAGTCTATATGGAGGTGATTTACGATTATTTCAAAAGGATGTTATGATGTTTCTCGTATAATCACTTTACGCCTAATTAATATTATCCTTTGCAAAATTTGATACGTTCTCCTGTATTGTAATTTTATGCATTGTTTCGCCTTGCAATACCGTATTAAACGGTTGCAAAAATTATCGCACAAAAAAAAGATAAGTCACGATGTGAACCTTTGTTTTTTTTTAATTTATAAATGCACTTACAGAAAATAATCGCTTTTTATTGACTTCTTTGTATCTCGCTCAAGGATTTTCGTAAATTCGCTTTTGCAAATATACGACAATCGTTAGACAAATGGACATTTCAATCTATCAATTTGCTTCCGATTATATCTGCGATTGTAATCTACAAGTATCTTTTTGTATTGCGTCTAGAATCTACGCCTTCACAAATTGATAATAATAGCCTTTTATTGGAAAAAAATATTTATAATATTATAAAACGACCGGACGACATAAGGTAGGGTCCACGCCCGATCGACCTTCACGACCGGATATACAAAAAAAACCACAAGAACGAACCGAAACATATCCGAACCGGACCGAGCCGCGTGTCCATCAAAATAATCAGCACCTTCGTACAATAACTTGTCGAATTAGTATAAGGACCTATAAAAAACATTGTTTTAAAAACTACAATGATCATTTGAATAATTGAACTAACAAGGTTATTTTGTATTACTAATTATAAATCAAACTATTTGATAATGTCAAAAGGTTGAAAACATTAAATGTATTTTAACCACAACTTTCTAGATACATTATTGCTCTGTCTGAATTTGAATACAGGACCTCATGCTTGGTTTAATGTACAAATCACGGTAAAATATTTGATATCCAGGGAGGTACTTATACATATGTACTAATACAGTTCCATGCATGCACTCCTTTTAATATATATATACATATTAGTAATATTTATTCGGGAAAGACTTTCGAACCTCGGATAGCAGTATTGCGAAGGTTGTTTTATATTCGCTAGTCGTTATCCATGCAGGCTCCCTCGAGGCTAGAATAAGGTTACTTTTAAATCGAGCAAGCGAATGTTCAAAGTGATTCTGTTCTCTCGGCGGTGTACTTGCTGCGGTGTTTATAGTTCACGGAACAACATCGCTGTACATTATTTATACTGCGGGCTAGGTAGGAATGCCGACTCCACCCATCGGCAACAAAGCCTCGGCACGCTAGAACATTTGCAGACATTCTTAGTAAAGTGCCACCAAAACTTCCTGGGTGCTGCAGTCCCTCGCCAACCGCGACGTCTCGCGGAATGCAACCCCCGCACTTCAGGAAACACGCTATGCTTGACTTCCGCTTTAATATAGACTTCTTCTCCAACTGGTGCCTCTCCTCGTTGATAGTTTTGAACTTTCATACATTTACACAAGATCATGAAATGCGACAAAATATGATATTTAAATATTTTTACAAACATGACCAACGATCTTATTGATTTCCCCTGCACAAAGGATATTTAAATAAAAAAGCATATTTTTTAATTTACACTTGCCTATGACAAAAAATAATATTTATGCCTACGATATCTTCTTCTGATGCCTCTCCTCGTAGGAGGTCGGTAGCCTTTTCATCGAATATATTTCTATCCTAGGCCAGTCTCAGTATTATATTAAAATATATTAGGTGCGCCACTAAGTTTTTAGGTTTCACGCATAGATGGCGCTAACGAAACATGTAGTCGACATACATCTTTTAAACTTGTATGTATTTTTTTTATGTGAACGTTATTTTTTGTTGGTGTAAAACATTATGTTTAAATCTGGTTTTTTTGCAAAGTTTTTTATTGATTGAAAAATTATTTCAATAAATTCATATTTTATTTTGTACTCTTTTGAATCCGGTTAAACAGTGTTCTTTGAAATATTTTTAGTTATGTGATACTATAAAAAGAATTTGACTGTAATTTTAAATACATTTTCTACTTGTTTTATTTATTTATAATTTAAAGTTATTTAAATAAAAAATAAAACAACCATAAAATTTCTTACAATTGAAATATTTTAAGTTCAGTATTTATACAATCTTTGGAAAGAACATTATTTTTTTTGCTTTCATTGCAATGATATCACAGATTTTTTTAAGAACATTCCACAAAAAAATTGAAATAATTTCTCTTAATATTTTTATCCAAAAACGTGTATATCCATTAGGGTGTCCCTTATATGACCAAAAAATTTTTTTTTTCAAATTTCGAAATGGGTACCCTCTACTTTTTTTAGTAATGCTATAAGAGTCTTAAATATAAAATTTCATCTTTCTAGCATAATTGCAACCAGTGCCGACCGAGCTTCAAAGTTTAGTAAAAAACGTGTTTTGTCTTGATATTTCGGTCTGGTATAAAATCATTATAAATGCAATAAATTAAGTAAATAATAGTAAAAATTCAATTAGATGAACATTAATCTTTAATCAAAAACATAAAGTAATAACAATCAGCCAGGGTAACTTTTTTATAGAGTTGTTTTTTTACAGTCCGGATACAATTTTCTATGTTCCTGGACACAGCGCAGCAAGAACTGTTTTTGTTCTTCTTCAGCCGCGATAAGTCCGTTAAAATCTTGCATCATTTTAACAGCCCTTTCAGCAGTATCATTCACAACCCTCATTATTTTTCTTTTAGCTTCCACAAAAGCACTATTATTATTCCAAGAAGATACATCTTCCTTTAGAAAACTGTCGTCGATCTGCAGTCGTGATAAAAATTGTTTGCTCTTTTCCGATACGAAATCATCCAGTGTTTTACAAACATAAGCAAACATCTTGTAGAGTCTTTTTGTCCTTCGCAGTTATTCTGCATTGTGACTGAAGTAAACACATTTTTAAAGAATAGATCGCTCTCGCCATCCAGCGTGCCTGATGCATGGCTTTGGGGGGGCTTAGTTTTAATTTTTCCTCTGAGTCTCCTCCCAAAAATATTACGCACAGTTCGACCAATTTGCGGTAGTCATCTCTTACATAACCTTTGTCTAATTCTGCCTTATAAAATATTAAAAAAGCTTGAATGTCTGTCTCGGCAACACGTTGTTTTACGAAATTAAGAGATGGTTCAATGTTACTAGCGTCGATGTTTTTCCAATTTTCTCTGAACTTTTTAAACATTGGAGTATCTGGGCTACTAGTAATTTACTTAATTTTGCTTTCAAAGACAGCTTTTAGGACCAATTCATAAACATGATGACGACAGACGAGCAGCAATTCTCTTCCTAAAGTTTCTCCAAAATAGCACAAGCTCCATTGAAACGGCCAGTATTGAAAGCTGTTGTGTCGCAGCACATTATTTGTACTTTATCGTGAAGGTTCCAGTCAAAGAGAGCTGTTGAGACAGCCTTAGCTTGATGTTTTTCAGAAGAATGTTCTAGTTTTGGCACTGCAAGAAGCTGTTCCTTATCGTCAAACGAAGCAATAACTGGCAAGCGTTCTTCTTTAGAACTTCGTACATCTAACCCGGGTAATAGTTTTCCATCCCAATGGACTGTGACTACGTCGGGTACATTACTTCCAAAGAAGTCAGATTTTATTGCTTCTGCCCTTGATTTTCTAGTTTCAGCAGCTAGTGGTTATCTTTGTCTTACAACCCTTTCCTCTTCTTCCAATCGTCGTTGTTTAGATCTATCTTCTTTTTCCGACAATTTTTTATCAACACCACCTAAGCATCCTGGTCGATCTGGCTCTCTCTGTTTCATTAAAAATAATTTATCTTACTCTATTTTCATTCTCTCAAAAGCATCAGCATGTGCAATATCAAACAAATTATCAAGATCAATTTTGAAATTGTTCTCACGGCTCTTGAACGTAACCTGAGTTTTCTTACAATTTTTTTTGCAACTCTCTCCAAACATGATATAAATCAACAAGTTTCTTCACGCAGTTAGGATATGCCCTTGTTGGAATTCTTGTTTTTCCCCAATATATGATGCACTCCCTAATCACAAGATTTGCACTTTCACTAACAATCAGTTTAACCTCACGAATATTGTAAAATAGGACCGAGGGAATTTGTCAATTAGATGGTAATTTTGCACCATTTATTTGATATCTAGGCAAACCGATAAGGAAATTATTTTGTTTATCACTCCGTAATTCCACCGACATGTTAACGCACTAAACAATGGAGCACTACTAATCTCAAAAATCACGTATGAAATGACAAATAAAACATGCAGTTACAAGTCACAGCGCAGTACTTACGCAACTTGTATGGACAAGTTAAAATCGCAAGTCGGCACGGGTTACCGTTTATAAATCGAACTAATATTTTTTTCTAGACAATATAGGGTTATTACTAAACTTTTAAGAAGGTACGCGTAAAAAAATATTGAACTTGAATTTTAAGGGACACCCTAATATCCATACGCGCAAATTTTTTTTTTTTTAAATGTATTTTATTGGTGTTATTTGCTCTGAAATTTTATTGCTAGAATATAACATGTTACTACTTAAATAATCCAGTGTGCAAGCGCGACCAGAAGTTACGGGCATTCTCTACAAGGTAGGTGTGTACACAATTCCCTTCACCGAAAGTCATTGAAGTTTCACAAAAAAACCCTGCGCTGGGAGCCGCGGGTAGCTCGTGAGTGACTTTTTCTATCAAGATCAAGAGTTCGAGTCGTCAACCCGACGCGGACCGCCCGGCGGCCCCCTTGCCCCCTGACTGGCATTACTTTACGTCCATTTTTTGCTCAGAATAATGGCGTGGATATAATTAGAAAATTGTTTATGACACGGCTCTGCAGTGGTCGAGCATAAAGTACTCAAAATGCCAAATTTATATTTATATGCCTTAACCTCTTGGCAAAACACCGTACATAACTCAAATAACCTTATATAAATTATACACTTCAATAGGACTAAAAACATTGAGCGAAGGTTTTTTTTTTAAATTTCAGTTTATTTTGTAATTTGTTTGCGATTATTTGCTTTTAAAAAAAAACGTTGATATGCGTAGATGATCTTTTATTACATTTCATGTGCAATAGTAGAACACTATTAAATGTACGCAACGTTATCAAGATAATTTTATTTTTCCAGGCGTACTCTAATAGAAAATGTAATAACAAATATATTTATATTAAGATTAACTAAAACAATTCTAAAGCTTGTGAATACATGATACGAACCAATTTAACAACCTATTAAAGCATTTATAGAATAATCTTAATATAAAGAATTACTTTATCCATCTAAAAAACAGCAAGTAGCAATAGCATTGGTAACGTGTTAGATACGGTGTTTTGGCTTGAAGGTGTGTGTATATATCTAAAAACAATATTTTTTTACGAATTAGCAGTGTAGCGGAAGGTTTACAATATTCGACCAATCACTATAAATTTAATGCGTTAAATTTAGTAAATGTGTATCATTTATTATAGGTACTTTTATATTGTGTTTTTATACACTTATTTTTTCTTGCTAATCGATTTTTATGTTCCGTGGACGTTAATGATGATTTGATTATGTTTTATTGCACAACTTATATAACATAATCACTTCAAGGTCACCGCAGAATATATTTTTAATGAAATATCGATGACTCGAGGGCGATACAACAATATTCCATTATCAGTGGCAGTGGTGTGCCGTGGCTTTGACGGCATTGCAAACCCACTATTTAATTTAATGAAAACTTACTGTGTTCATTTTATACAAGTAGTATATTTTTTATTTTTTTTATTGAGTCAATTCAGAATTGAGAATACTTTCTGAGAGCATAACCTATTCACATATCATTTGATCCAACTGATATTTTTCTAGAAATTACTATTTTACTACTTTTCTAATATTTAAGTATGTTTCTATGAATATTTATGGTAATTTTTTTTATTAATAAAAGTGAGTTTTCAATTGTGAACAAGAGCCAACAGAAAGATTATCATACGAGTGAGAGTTACCCTACATTAAAAATCATGACATTTAATCTATAATCCCTTTATTTAGTAATAGTTGTGCCAATTAAACGCTCGGTGCCTAATTTGTATATACACCCACAGATATACATATATGTATTTTTATTTTTTTTTGTATAAAGGGAAATTACAGTTAATACAGAACGGATTTTTATTAAATTTCACCTAAACCCAATTCATAGTTTTAATAGAATATTATGATTTAATAAAAATATTTAACCATCTGTTTTGGGGTGCCGATCCCGAAACTCCAAGGTTGGAGAGTAAACGTACTTACTATAAAACTACTGGACGATTTTGAAAAATAATGCCAAGTAAAAATACCAAGCTGATGTAATTGGCCTCACGTCATTGCATGTGCCCGTGCAAACTGTTTTATTAAAAAATGAAGTTAATAAATTGCGCATTGCTCTTGGACTGGCAGTGCCGCCACTGAACATAAACTACAGGTTTTGGTCAGTATTATTGAAATACTACACATCGACCTGTAATAAATATCAATAAACGAAAAAACAAATAAATAAATGTTGGCGTATATCTGCCGCTGCAAAAACTGTGATGAATTGTAACCGAGTATTATTTCACACATTCTTTTAATTGGAATTTATTATTAGTCATAAATTAAGTTCTTATCAAACTCCGGACTGTGCGGCTCATTAAACCACTTAAAAAGTTACATGATCTTAATTGCGACCAAAAATATTTGTTCTAATTTTCACTCTAAATAAATTGATTAACAATGAATCACATTTTGATCGACGTTTGCCCAACGCTCGCTTTTTATAGACGGATATAAAAAAATATTATCACTTTAATATCATCTTATGACGTCTTTTTAATAACAAGATTTTACACTGACTACAACGACATAACATACATAATGCTACAAAACGAATGGCTTTAATATAAGAAAGGTAAATCAATTAATATACATCGGCAAAAACATGTTGATTTTAAAAGTCATTTAAATAATAAATCGTTGCCCTAATACGTATATTTTGGGTTGTTTTATTTTGAAATATATAAAACATTTAATTAAAAGCTGACAGCATGAAATTGCTTAAAAAACAAATACTGAAAAATTTGCAATGCCAAAACTCTCATTCAATGAGCTTCATAGCATACTGTATTGATTTTTTTTTCATATATATAAACGCGCTTTGTTTCTGCATACAATCAATCGTATATATTTTTTCGGCAGATAAGATTCCTCTAAGAACACATCAGATAAAAAAGACACTTGGTTATTTAGATCGACGTTGTTTTTTGCGTGTTACGAAGGCGTTCACATCGGCGATGGGAGTAGCTGACGGACATCTAGTTCAGAGCCGAACGTATCACAGAGGCTACATATGGAACCACACCACGAGCACGTGAGGGCAGAGCCGCATCTGGAGACGAAAGGGGTGACAAATATTACTAATTAAAATATATATCAAATATACTACACGTACATGAGAGTAAAGCTACAGCAACAGAGCGACAACTACGTAAATAAATTCTGTATATATTTTTTGAGAGTAAGCATTGTTTTGCATGGCTGCCATTCTGTGCCCTAAGCGTATGTAAAGTAGTAGTGGACTTGGAATGATTGTGCAGGGATGTGCTCTGGAAGTACCTTGTCGAGGTAGGAAGGCTCCTGATTTTGTTTCTACAGCCTGCTATAGAACGAGTATCACATCTAAACACCAGAGCTTTGTAAGGAAAGGATTATATAATAATCCTATTGTGTAGCACCAATACGCAGACTTTTGTAAAACTGTGGTGTAAAAAGACCAGTAGACCTACTACACTATTCTCCCTAATAAAACCATGAAAACTGGCCCAGTATAAGTATATCCTCGGTGAGACTGTCTCCAAGCTCCTCTGAGGAGAGGCACCCGAAGAATACGATTGTCTTGTAGAATTCATTGTTTATAAGCGTATGTACAATATAAAAAATACACTACGAGTGCAATAATATCTACGTGTACATGAAGTGTTTATGTATCATAGAAAATAAGTATTGTTTTTTTGTCACATTTAATTATTATAGATTTGTTTACAAAACTTTACTATGAGTACATGAGGGCAGAGCTAACCCAATGGAGTGACAACTGTTTAGAAATACTTACGGTACATGAAAGCAGAGTAAAGATATATTGAAAATGTATTATACCGGTACAAAATATAAAACTTATTTTATTAATTTTTGTATTGGTACTGAGACTGATTTGAGTTTCTATGTAATAAACACTGATATATTATAGTGGAGCATCAGTTGTTAGACAGAGGCGCCCACACCCTCGATCCGCCCCTGTGTGTCGGTTTCGAATTATGTTTAAGCCACGAACCGTACGACCAGAACAAATTCCATTACGCAACTCGGTACATTCTCAAGTCAAAGTATTTCATAGCCGATGCGGTAACACACTAACCTGCTCCCTGTTCGCACTCAACTCCGCCGGTTATCTGGTATGACAACAAGTGATTTCAGCTACTTAATCGACTAGCTTAAATAATCACACCCGTATGCTACTTAAGAGTACTATAGATACTTATTCAGAAGTTATATATTAACAGTAGATAATATCCTAGATGTCTAGACGCTTGTGACTGATACAACAACCTTAGAATAGGACGTTATTGACGCAAGAATTAAAGCAATTAATATATATTTTTTTTAATATTTAAGTGTTATTATAACTTCCAGCTTAGCTTCCATAACTTCTTATCTACTGTAACTCCTTGATAAGTTGTACATCTTCTCTATATGTGAGTTATGATGTCTACAACTCGTGAATTTTTTATGTCTTCTGCTGAGAAAGGTTCTCTTTTATGAAAACCGTCTCGATTTTAATGTAAAAAATAGAAAAATTACCATTGAAAAATTATATAATACTGCGTTATTTTTAAACCAGTAGTTTCATTAAATGTTTTCACTTCTGGAAACGCCATAAAAGATGCTTGATATAAAATAAATCAAGTGGCTGTTAAATAATTTGCCCTTCCCTGCATCAGAATACTCACCTTTTCACTGGTTTAGGCTCTAATTTATTTCAGGTGTTAAATTTAGGTCGATCTTCCGCCTATATCTCATGAATATTAAAACACTTAACGCGAAGTCGATAAATTAAAAAGCTGATTTAGTTTTTGTCGCACCTGTGATACTAAATTTTTACTAATAGTTTATAAATAATTGTGAGAAAAAAAAGTCATTGATTACGTAAAATACAATTTCAATAATAAAAAAAACTAGTTTATGCTCTAGGTTATAAATTATTAAAATGGCAGCACTTAAAATGGTTGTCAAATTTTATTTACGTTGTCTATAATATGTTAGGTTAAATAATTTAATTATGTTTATAGCACAAATTGTTTAATGTCAAATACATAAATGTTTAACTTAACATGATTTTATTTTTAACAGGACTCAATATATCAATATTTAACACTAGGTTGCCCAAAGAAGTCATTTTGACTGCTTTTGAATTTCAATTAGAAAAAAAATTATGAATTTATAAACATTATTTCTTAAAATTTTATGACTTTTTCTAAAACATATAAATGCGTTTATTGATAATTGAATTTACCTCCACACCCTTCATTTCCGGTATATATATATGTGTTATACCTATATTGCCCAAAAGCAGTCATTTTGACTGCTTGGGAAATTTTAAATAATCAAATGACTCTTATTATTGAATTGAGTCAATTTATTATACGAACAGTTTGGTTCTGTATTGAGCTAACAGTTTTCATTTTTTTTTCGATTATCGTCACATGATAACATACAAGTACATGATAAATTGACATCATGAAGCTGAAAACTGAAAACTGAAAACACCATTCAGGAGACCGAAATAGCTGCCGATGATACTGTGTGGTCAAAATTTAACTTTCTGGGAGGTTACCATCTACTTGTATTTTCAAGGGTGTGAAAGGGCCACCAGGCTACGCAAAAAGGAACATTATGACAGATAATCTTATCAGTGAATTCTCATTGATAATAGATAACTATATTATCAAACATATAAAAAAGTGCACAGAAGAAGAAGGCCGCCGAATTTTGAGGAATGATTGGACAACAGCATTACAGAAAATACTTGCATTTATTGGGATTTTATATGCTCGTGGAGCCTCCGAGGAAAAAAATTTAAAACTGAGTTATTTATGGTCAGCAAAGCGAGGTCCCGAATTTTTTAGAAAAACTGGCCAGAGAAAAGTTCAATCAAATCCTACGATTTATTTGTTCTGACAAAAGAACCGAAACAAGTTAACCGAAACAAGCCTTAAAACAAATAAATTTGCCTCGATTTCGGAAATATGGGACAAGTTCATTGAAAATAGTCAAGCTTGCTATCAACCAGGGCAAAATATAACAGTTGACGAGCAATTATTTCCGTCAAAACCCAGGTGCAGGTTTACACAGTATATGCCTAATAAACCCAACAAATTTGGCATCAAATTCTGACTTGCATCAGATTTTAGTAGATGAATGGCTTTCCTTATTTGGGGAGAGATGAACAACGACCATCGTCAATGCTTCTCGGTGAACACGTTGTTCTAAAACTTGTCGAGCCATATACAAGCAATGGAAGAAATATCACGACGGATAACTTTTTCACTAGCTTGTCACTCGTTACAAAATTATTGGCAAAAAAACACCTCTAGTTGGAACTATTAGAGGAATCAAAAGAGAACTACCCAAAGTAGCCAAACAAACGAAGGATAACTGCCTCGTTTTTCCACTCTGCTATATAAATTAGAGAATTGAGTTCTTACAATATATAAAAGCAAAACAAATAAAAGAGTAGCTGTTCTAAGTTCTAAGCATAAATACGTCAAAATTGATCATAGTAATAAAAAAATGTTACCGGAATCTATTCAATATTATAACAGCACAAAATTTGGAGTTGATGTGGCGGATCAAATGGCCAGAAAATATACAGTAAAAGCTAGTTCTCGTAGATAACTAGCTTTTGCTGTATTTTTTCTAGTTCTCGTAGATAACGTAGTTCCCTCCAAATATTATTTAATATTTTAGATTTAGCTGTTATAAATGCTTGGATCCTTTACAAAGAAACGACGGGAATTCAAATACAACGAAAAGAGTTCTTGTTTCAATAAACAGAACAGCTTTTCACCGAATACAGAGCTGCAAGACAGAAAAATTTATCAGAACATGAAGACCTATAAAGATCAACTGCAACATCATCAAATGCAACCCATTCTAACAAACGCAAAATTAGTCAAGTACGACTTTGCCACAACATCAAAACAAATAATATATGTGAAAAATGTCAAAAGTATGTTTGCGGAAGATGTACACATAAAAAGATTTCCACTTTAATTTCCTAAAATGTACAAATAATAATGCATAAATTATTTTTTACCAAGTGAAGTAAATTTTTTTTATTTTTAATATTTACTTATATAACTGTAAATAATATAAAAAATATAAAAAACTAATTTTAAACAAATTTCTTTACACATTAGTTAATCTTTCACAAAGCAGTCATTTTGACTGCTTTTGGGCAATATAGGTATACATCAAATCTTGGGCAATCTAGTGTTAACATCGTTAATTTAACGGACACATAAAACTTGCAAATATCAACAAAATTTAAAAAAAACTTTTTTAGTTGATAAACACTTTAGACCTTAGCTATGATATCAAATTTGAAAAGAATAATAATAACTAAGGGGTTGAGTACAATCACACTGTTTTAATATAAAATTATTATCAAATAAACAATATGAATAATAAATCAAAATTATAATAAAAATATGTTTATAAATGCAGTGACGGTTTAAGCACAAATAAAATAAATACGTTATCAAAGATGGAGTACAACTGCGCCATGTTTTTTTAATTTAAATAGTATAAAAAATATTTTCTTTACTGAAATTTTACACTTGTTTTGCTCCCTTGAAAAAGGGGTTTTATTGTGATTTTTTTAATAATAAGTTTTTTTGCCAATTGCATTTTTGTATAGTAAATTTTGTAATTTTCAAAATCATATGAACATTATTATAAAAAAAGTTACTCAAGTCCTTTGGTATAATTATATAGTGACAAAAATATTTTAGAAAAACCTTCAATACGCTATTTTTATTATATTTTAACAAAATTTTAACTACCAGATGTTTATTTAAATTAATATCTTGTCCATGAAAAAATCCTTCCATATTTCAATAGTTTTGATTGGTTTTATTATTTATTTTGACATATTATTTTATTATTATAACTACACTTATTTATTGCAATATCCACTTTGAGACATGATGTAAGTTCACCGACAAAGTAAGCATATAATATTTTAAGGCTTTATGAAGGCTTTACTTTTTCAGGGGCACGGTCAACAAATATAAACCATTAGTAAAATAGTATTTGGTTTTATTTCCAATTGTAGGTTCTCTCAGTGTTTTTAATTCATTTCAGTAAACCTGAATGATGGTTTCTTTCGTTAAACATATTTTACATATTTTTAATAAATAGATAAGTTTACACAATATACGTTATTGAAATCATAAGTAGTACTTTCTAATAGCTTTATTTGATTAAATAACTATATTACCCATCCCGTTGTATACATTTAATTTGTAAGAATATTCTAAAATAAACATAAAAACATTAATTTTCCTAAGCATATACTAATTAATGAATTATTTTAATTTATTCAAAATTAATATTGTAACGAGACATTTTTATTGTGTTTACGATAAGCCATTCCTAGTCTAATTTAAAAGCAAATTTCACCTTGGTTATAGATAAAGTAACATGATTTATCTTTAAAATATATGTGTGTAACTTAATACTACTATAAAAAATATTCATGTATTTATAGTATAAATAATAATCAGGAAAAAAAATATTTTTACATATTATATTTAAAATAACTTAGCTTTTGAATTTATTATTAATAATTCATTAAATGTTACGTTCGTTTATTTATTTGTTCTGCGCTAATTATAACTTATCATTTCACAATTTTATTTTATTTTTAATAAGACAAGTTGTCACTGCAAATGCCTACACGTTTTGTCCTACATATACTTGAAACTAATTATTATGAATCATAATTATATTCAAACAACCTTAATGTTTATGTAATGTCAAAACCGTGACAACCGGTGAGTTTGACTGTAATTATTACGAAGCCATAAAAAAAACATTGATAAAATAGCAAATCTTAAGATTCTTTAAAGAATATTGGTTAGATTAGTTCCTTTTTGTCTATCAAACTATTAATATTTCAACTTTAATGTAGCGGTGACTACTTTATAATTTTATGTCATCTCTATGTATCAAGAACCAAAGAAATTATAGGAAACTATCAACATGTACTTCGTTCAATGCATAGTTAACTTAATAATAAAAATTAATCTTATTTGTGATTTTACTCATTTCAGATTTTGACCAGCTGATAAAGCATCAGCAGCATTATGCAAAGATCAGTGCACCTGTCCTTCAAGGTAGGCAACCGCATTTTTATCAACGGCCTAACAAACAGCTTTGCAAGTCCAACAATGCAAAAGCTAGTACTATAATAGGGAATAAACTAAATAAAAAAGTCTACATGAAAACAAGTCTTTCATATAATAAAAATCTATCAAAGTTTTAGAGTAAACTTTTCACTTTTCACTTTTTGAATCAGGCTTTTTCAAGCTTTAGATAAATACAAATAATAGTTATAAGTAAATAATTAAGATGCATTTGTACACATGACTTACAAAAACACCTCGGTAGCCTCTTCATCCCCTCGGTGTGATTTATAAAAATTAGGGCTGTAAAATAAATGTACTCGGACACGATTAGCAGACAACTCAGTCTTCAATATCTCTAAGATATGAGATAAGATTTTGAAAGGTATGACGGTTCTTACCAAACAGAAAACTCAAGCACCAGCTTATGAGTACTTTTGCAATGCTTGTTTGTTTCCAGTGGTAAAATATATTATTCTAAGTCGAAAAAGTGCATAACAGAGCACATTCTAGTGTTGCCAACTTGCAGAAAACTCTCACACGACATGGGAAAATTTTAAATCATTGTTATTCTCGCGCCGCAACTCTTCCTCCATACGCTATCTTTACGCTGTGAGCGCACAACTTATAGTACAATATCAATGAGAGGCCTGCACCATTCAAAATAAATTTATCAGTGTACTCAAAAATATAAACTTTAATCGAATGCATAAATAAATCAAATATATATGATATATATCATCATCTTCAACCCGATGAAATCAAATCCGAGCACAGTTGTAAGATTAAGAATCATCAATGGCCAAAACCACCAAAATTGCAGTGATTAATCGATGGATCCGCGTAATGAGAGAACAATTAAAGAAAAATAAGCAAAACCATCTGAATTAACTTCACATAAAAATTTATTATTATAACTTTTAATAACTTTATTTTAACCAATCCACACTAGTGTATTTAAAATAACTATTGAAGGTTGAGATATCATTTGCATGACTTACTCAACATATATATTTTATTTTCAGAATGCACATAGTACAGGATTGCCTATATATTTTATAATATTGCCTAATGTCTCTTCAGAAATTCAATATTTTTGACAGAGAGTACTTGGTGGAATTCCATTTTAATATTTTTGAATAAAATACTTGAGTGATTTTCCACATTTTCGTTTGTATTAGTGACCGGTTTCGCCAAAAATGAAATTCGCCGAAAATGTGGAAAATCACTCAAGTATTTTATTCAAAAATATTAATGTCTCTTCATTACACGAAACACTGCCTTCTTCTTCTGATGCCTCTCCTCGTAGGAAGTTGGTGACCATTTCATCGAACATATCTCTATCCTGGGCCAGTTTCACCAATTCGGTCGCACTTCCGATCTCCAGCCACTGGCACAAATTCCGCATCCACGTAAACTTTCTTAAACCCTTTTTCCTTAAATAATCAGCTGGAGGATGCTATATTTACTATAACGAAAAATGTGGCCTAAATAGGAGACTTTCCGCTTTTTTACCAACGTCAGGAGTTCTCTTTCTTTGCACATGTTTCAAGACTTCCTCATTTGTGACGCGATCAACCCGTGGTATTTTAAGGAACACTACTAAATTTTAACTAAAAAATCTACATAGAAACAAACAATTTTTTTTTCAATATCGCGTATCACTGTTATCGTGTTCAGTGAAGATTCTCACTGCTTCAGCTGTTGATTCAGTAAGATGCGTTTTTGAAAAGAATGTTTTTCGGGCCGTGGAATTGTTCAGAAGCCCCGGCCGATTGCACCGCCGATACCGTCAAATATTTGCCCACCTTTTTAATTATCTCCAATTAGATTAATTACTTTCTGACTTTTGGCAACACAAGAATATGGCAAACAATGATTTGTAGACCGCCGCTCATATCGAATCGCAGAGAACTGTGTGTGTAACCACTTGCAGATATTTTTTTATTGCTGAATTTTTACACACCTTATAGATAGTTTATTGTTTTTGCGAGGTATATTATTAACTTGACATTTGGGTTTGTATAATTTATTATCTGATTCTTGGTTGGAGTAGAAAATAAATTTCAATACTTTGATTAAATTATTTTATTGTTTCAATTTCTGACTTAAATTAAATTTATGAGTACAGTTTCAAGCAATCCTTATATACAATAACACATAATCTAATGAAATACGTTTAAAAAATCATTTGAACTAGTGAAAAATAGATAAATGGCCATATTAAATTAATACTATTACTAACCACGAATGAAAAACAACTGTTTACAGACATATATACTGAACAAGGAATTTATAGCTACAATATTATAAGTTAGTGTTTGATTCAGAGATTGCTATATTTTTTTTTGTTGTGTAGGGAAATCACAGTAATTATGCAGCACAGAGGCACAGGGTATTTTTTACCTTAGCACTTGTATACAATTTATAAATATATCAGAAAAAACTTGTGGCTGCACCCCTATCCGAGACGAGATTTCATGGTCAGAAAGCAATCGTGCTAACAACTGGACCACGAGCTTCATTGTGCCTTACGGGAAGGCCGTCAGATTAAATATCATAATTATCAGCAAGTTCCAAGACTACGGGCAATTTTGGTTCCAACTTATTGTAAAATTGTAACTGTACTATATTGGATGCTGTATTAGATTTTGCAGTAGATGTACTTTTCTTCAATGTGAATATATTTTCAATTATAATTTTTTTTATCACATTCACTGTTTACTCGAAAAGAAACCTCACACTTGGATGCATCGTTTAATAAATATGAAATGAAAAGTCTGCGTGAAAATAAAGGATTACCATTGTTTGAAAATACACAGCAAATATGAAGGAACAATCAGATCGTTTCTGAGTAAGGCGCATCGTCGTGTTTGGGCAACGTATTATATTTTTTGTGCGAGCCGGTGGGAACTCAACTTTAATTACAAGTAATTGGAACGTGTAGTCTTCACTTCTCGTACGATAGCGAAAGTACATCTTAATCATCAAAAGTTATATTGGGAAGAGAAAAACCCGACAGCCGCGCCAATCAAAAATAATTATTATATGCATAAGAAGAATATTTGTACTGTAATACAATTTTGTAAAAAATATGCTTTGACGGTTGCAAGCCCCTGGATTCTATTCGTTTCAATGCACCAATCGGTAGGTTATTACGATGGGCCTGGCTTCGATCAGAGACTTTCGTAGCAGCATAGCTCTTAAGTTTTCTTTGTTATTATTTTATTTATCTAGAATCTAGATAAATGAGGCTAAGCATATCAATACTGCGCGGAACCATCATTTCAGTTTCCCCAGCTGGCATATTGGATATATTTATTTTCTCCTCAACCATATAACATTGGATTGTGCATTGATGGTGCATTCGTATAATCTCCTAAAATAGGTGTCAGCTAGGTGAAAGCTTGTGTTAAAAAGACAACATGTTATTTGTGACAAATTAAGTCACAAGCAGTGTGATATAATAAAACAAGTCTAATTATTTAGTAAGTGTTTTTTTTTTGTTTCACAATGTTTCAATGTAATTCGGTTCACTCGTTGGAGGACTTTTCCAAGTTCCAAATAAGATTTGTTTTCTTTGGCATTGCGCTACAGATTTATAGTGCAAAAAGTGCTGTGCTAAATATTATATCCAAAAATATTTTATCTTAGGTGAATGTCATAAACGCGATCGTAAAAGATTTCACTTTGGAGTAAAAACAATGCTTAAAAGTGCATAATCTTGCCGAAATAACATTTGAGCAATTTTAATAAATCTGCTTGATTTATCTTCATAATATTTGTAAAGGAGCCGTTGTAATATTATTGGACACAATAATTTTAGCATTACCACAGTAAAAACTTGCCAACATATTTTTTTGTTTTCCATGTGTAATTAAAAATAAATGCGGTTTCAAAGGTCAAAACCATAAAAATTATATTATTGATAAAATAACATTGGGTTACTTAATTTTTAAATAACTAATCAATGCAGTACTTTATGCAAGGTCTGTGGCGTAGTTAATATCCTGTAAATATTGTTTTATGTATAATAACTTTAGAAACTAGGTTAGTGATCTCTTCTTTACTTTACTTTGTGAAAATTTAATCGATTTTAGATAATTTTCATACGTAAATGAAATATTAAATTATTTATTTTTATATATTTTTACTAACGAAGTATCGTTAATAATCAAGAAAATCTTGTTTTTAAGGTATTTGTAAGAAATCGTTCTTATACTATAGTAATACTATACAATCAAAGTAAATAGTCACCACCATTGCAAGTTGGCCTCATTTTTACTTGTGTACAATTCAAAAGCTTAACAACGCAACTTGCTTTATTTAGGCAAGTATTATTTTGTAAGTCTTAAGGTGCAAGTAATAACCTTTCACACAACTTTCATGACGTACTCGATTTTAGTTACAAAATGCATAGATGCAGATTAATAACACACCCAAGTACATTAACATCGACTCGGAAATTTTTCATTCATATTTTTTGATAAGCAGGTATATTAAAGTTTAAGGTAATAATTGACCTTACCTTCGGATCTTCTTTCCCTTTTCTAGTACTTAAAGCAATATCTTGACTGTTAAGGCCACGGGTCGCTTCTTTAATTCGTATATTTTCTATACCAGAGCGGCAGCTTATCATCTGCTACATCGATATATTGCGCTAGTACTGTAAGATTAATGCCAGCTTCAGTGCATAATTAGAGAACTCATCTAAACACAATCCTCTCGTTTATTTAATTTATTGCTATTGCATTACAGTTTTATACTATAACCATTCTTAAGTTTAATAATAATAAAATATGCTTCTATTCTTTATATGATTTTGTTATAATAAAGTACTGATAAAATTTCACTGAAAATATGTTCATAAAATATAAACATTAGAAATACATAATTATTTCAATTTTTTATCATTAACAAAAACGGTCTCTCTAACATGAAAATAAAGATAAAAATAAAAACTTCAACAATTAATGAAAACACTTTATTTTTCTAGAAATCATTTATGCAGATACAAATAATAATTCATGGAACTGGTATTTTTTTGTAATACTCCATTTTATTATAATAAAATAAAACCAAATGGTTTTGGAGACTACGTTAATTTCACTTATAGCGAGAGCTCTTTCGCCGAACACAGCATCTTCAAAACTAATAAGTACACTACACAAACACTACAAAAAATAATAAGTAATAATTATGTCAGGTTTAAGTATGATTGATGAATAAATTGTGTCACCATTAAAGATAGCCAAGAGACATCGATTCAGTCTTACTTGTATCAAATTATTTTTTTTGTAATATTTAATTACTATACAAACTTTTATACCAATAATCACACATTAAAGTTAAATGCAACTGAAAATTACTATATCGTTTATTACAAGTCATGATACTTGAACTTAACATTTTTTAAACAACTGAAAACTTCATATACCTTTTATATAATTGAACAATTCACAAATATTTTCGATAACGAGGCATTTACACGAAGCAATCGCTGGATTATTTGAGGCATAATTTCCCTACTAACCGGCTCCCTGTTGGTTAAATTATTAAAAACCGCTCTGATTGCCCACATTTTCCATGGAAACAGGCAAACGCCTGTCCAGTGGAGTTGCCACAATTTAGAAAACGCCTGTTCCTCTGAAGGACGATGGGGAAACGTTCTGTTATTGAAGCATGTTGTTCGGAGCCTTGCTTTGTTCTCCGGTGAGTTTAATGCGATTACTTACAAAAGAATAAAGCAACTGTGTAAACGCCGCTAACCACGTTAATGGCAAATCAAAAATACTTAGTTGAGTGTGTTTCGATGTTTTTTTTTTACTAAACCGTTGACTTTTTTTGCGTTTCACAATTGTATGCAGTCAGTTGCTTTTGACGTTGTTGATAGATATGTTGTTATGTACGTTTATAGCATTTTTTTTTGTTATTATGATGCCAATACGCAAAAATGCTGCCAGATGTTTTTTGTTTTTTATAGAAATTAAAAAAATGACCATTCGTCAAAGAGTCGTTTAAAATATAAAACACTGTATGTGTACCTAGTATCGTAGTAATGTTTAATATTTGTTTTCTAGTTAACAGGTAATATAAATATATTTAAATTAAGCTGAATAGAATTTGTATATTATTCAAATTACTACAATGAATTATAGTCTATATAAAACAAACAGTATTGTGGTAGATAAGTTCACGTTATAGATCTTAGATGTTGAGTCCGTGTGTGTAATGATAAATAACGTCAATAACCCTTAAAATCATATTTGGTGTTTTAAAATAAATAAATACAGTTTTTAAAAAGTATTAGTATATAAACAAAAAAAAATTACTCTTTCGTCGTGAGGAAAATTACTACCCGAAATCGTACGGGTTATTTGAAAAAGTATGCATACTGACTGAATCGAAACGCTCATAGCCTACTAGATAAAAAATTTGCGTAATTTTTAAATGCGTTTTAACAGCTTATAATATATAGATCACTAGTTTGAAGAGAAATTCAGGTGCGTTCATCGATTATATTGTAATATTCATATTTCTATGGATACGATTTCATCCGTTCGAGTGCGTTCACTCAAAGAGTTACTGTTGCATAAAATATCCGAGCCAATCGTAAAACATAATTATATCATCAGCTAGTATGTAGGCGATCCGAATAGCTCTCCGTATGTAGAGCAACTGTTTTTTGCACGATTTTCGCTGACCATATCATTTAGACACAATAAATTCGTTGTTATCTAAGCCAGCGGCTCTTATATATCCACCGGGTAAGGTTTTAGCCGTGGTATACATTTTAATGACCCTCGTGTGACCCCTAGCACCCAAATTATATCCAAAACCGATAGGTACACTTTCTGTTTTTGGAAATAACACTAAAAACTATTATTAGATATTATTAATACTTTAGTTTATTATTCAACGGATAATTGGAAAATGTTTCGTTTTGGCGGCCGTTGTTAATGAAAATTCAATGCATTCATTATAAACGACTGCATTACCGGATCAAAAATAAAAAATTCTGTTGTAAAGATTATATTAATTTTTTTACTATTGTATTTCATTATTTCTATGTAAAATGTATTTTAATGTTTATATTTATTAAATGTAATTTTTACGATTGATTATATTTGACTGCGTAAAATAAAAAAAATCAAAGTATCAAATATAAGATTTGTTTCGTTCTTGGGCTTTTAAGACAAGCCACCTTCTCCTAGAGGCAACGTTTTGATCACTGAAATCATTATTGAAGATGTATTCAGTACCAAAGTCGAAATTCTGGACTGAAAGATGATATTAAAAGCAGCTTGGTACTCAATAAATAGGTTTAATTAATAACCTCCCTTCATATTTCAAATAAATAATTAATATTTAAGAATTGGTAGTCGAAATAAATACATATGCAGAATTTGTCATCTTTAGATGGAGTAGATAACTGCCAACCGAACGTAACTGACCAATGGCATCGTAAAACTATAAAAAAAAAACTACCCAAAATAAGGGAGCACTGCTGCCTAATTACAAGTCAGTTCTCAGATAAGTTGCTACGTGTGTAGGCAGCTTTAGCTACATATTAGTACCAGACGGACTACGCAGCTTCATGTATCCCCCATAAGTGGTCCAAGGCCCGGTGAAAGAACTATCTAGAATCTGAATTGAATCTTCATAGCCTAATTAAAGGCTAGCCGTTGCGCCACCCGCGCGGCCTACAACAATGGCGCTCTGTGCATTCTCAGCGGGGCTTATTAATCACTCGCCTTGCCTTCGGCCGGATCTTCTCCCAGACCTCCATCGAATACGTTTCAACACTCTGACTGGATCCACCACACGCTCATCACTGCCTGGGACTGTCCCTGTGTGTAAACAAATAACATTCGATGTTCTCACACAGTGCTGTGCAGATCTACGCAAACTGTTTGACATCATAATATCGTATAATAATAAAAAAAAAAACCAAGTGGTTTTGGAGACTACGTTTATTTCACTTGTAGCGAAAGCTCTTTCGCCAAACACGGCATCTTCAAAACTGAGTCTATACAGAAAAAAGCGAGCTTATACATAACAAATTCAAGAGAATACATGAATCATAGATTATAGAGTGCTGTGAAACCCCATTAAAATGATATTAACAGCAATAATTCTGATACTTAAATAAACTAGTTTGTGATGATTCCTGGCTGTCCTGGCCACAATCTGAAAGCAATTAATTTGAGTGCAGAATCACAGTGTATTTTTAAAAATATTAAGAAGGGGAGAATTTAGTTGTTCGCTGATCAAAAGGAATTCTTAATTATTTCTAGTTGCTTCAAAATATTAAGTCTATAGCCTTTATTAGAAACATGAAGGAGACTTGGCTTATTGTCTACGTTTAAATTATGTTTACTGTCATTAAGATGTATTGCAAATTGTGAATCTAATTTATTATTTTTAAAAGATGCCAGGTGCTCTTTGTATCTTGTTGCAAAACTACGACTTGTTTGACCAATGTACATAGCTTTACAGTCATCCCAAGTTAATTTGTAGACTCCACTCTTCTGGAAGGCATCAACTTTGTCCTTACTGTTTTTTAACTGAATTTTTAAAGGCCATTTTAAATTCTGATAATTGTTTGCAAATATCAAGTGAGATTTGACCAAAATATTCAATGCATCTAAACGGCTTCTCTTCGTCGCTACGGCTAACAGGGTATATTTGATTAGAGATTTTGCATGTGTTAATCATAATATTGTATTATCTTCGTATGACGATTCAGTAAAAATATATTGTGAAGATAATTTACCCAAACAAAATTTACTCCGTATCCCGTGAATTTTTTAAATGTGTATTGAGGGTCTCAAAACCAAGCCAAAATTATTCAGTCCCGATTTTTTTTTAATTATTCATGGTGTTTCTGCCTTTGGCGCAACTGAACTATGAACAGTTCAATACTTGCGCTAATAAGACAGTTTATGACACGTAAATAAGAGAGCTTACCTGTGGTCCGATCGTAAATCACTTTGGCAAATTTCATCAATGGAATTATACTCACATAAACGTCTATGGAATATAATGGAAACGGTCGTTTTTCATCTTATCAGTGTATTCACGTACATAAACCTTGAAAGTGTTGGTTAACACCTACCAAGCCAGCAAGTCAGATTGAAGTGAAAAATTACATGGGAAAAGTTGAAATAGACGATAAGTTATGGTTGGACTTTTATTGCATTTTCCTGACCGAGACAAAAAAATATGTGCAAAAAAGTTTTTGCTTAAAATGTATTTGGCTTTTGGGATTCAATCCTGACACTTCTGTACATTGTCACTAATTTTATGTTTTTCTTGGGGTAATTATGATGAATAAATAAATACTCTATTTCGAGTAAACCGATGGGTCCTATCTATCGCATTGTAATTATCTTGATAAATACAAACTTTTTTTAAAGATGAACAATACTACTACTACTTCTATAGCAAAAAATATTTGACTTTCCTCTAGTCAGTGGTCATGCATTTCTATGATTATTTATTTGTTGTAACAAATTAAATCGATGTTATGTGAGCTATTTACTCTGTAGCATTTGTTTTCTTTTGTTCAAATTTTTAAGCCTATCGACAAGTACATACTTGGTACTTATTAATCTTTGTATACAATTTGTGAATGTATCATACGATAAAGGATTACCGCAGTATCTGGAGCATGGTTTTAATTACACGATCTGATATTTTCGCTTTCTTGATAAATGTTAGCTCCGTCAGTGGAATTAGTTCTGCCAGTCACTCTTCGGAGACAATGGAGTTCCAAAGGTCGGATTTTCTAGTAAGGGCGATTATATCTGGAGCCCATACAGCCCGCATGGTCCCCGCCATTGTGCGAAGGTTTATTGGAATACATCAAAATAGAAAGAGAGACACATTAAAAAAAATAATAATTCGTTATCACCACAACATAGCCAGTTTTTAATAGTAAGCAATCGTATTGTTACGTGTTTCATTATTTCTTTCCCGGAACCACAACGAATCATTCCATTTTATCTTTATGTCTAATTACTCATTTGAAAATCCGGCTTGTAAGCTTAACGATTAGCATTAAACGTTGCTCATGCTTACAGGAGTAAGAAAACTGTCAAATATTAATGGACCAATAAAAAATATGTTATACAATTCATACTTTGTATAAGCACAACTATATTTAACAAAATAATATAAGTAAGCTACAACACAAAGTTATCATAATCAATCTAAATCAAATAAGGCATGTACTAATATATGTCAATTTAACTACTCATGATTATAAAAAGTAAAATGCTTTCACTGAACAATAGGGTGAAAATAACATTCTCTCAATTGTATGGAACCCATTAGCCCTAATTATAGAGGAATTCACACGAGTCAAAAATACTGCCAGTTTAACAAAAATAGCATCTAGCAATGCATTTTACAAACAACAATTTTTAATCTAAAATTAATTGATGATTTCAATATCAAGTGGCACGCTAGAAGGTGATGTTGCTCTAAAAATTGTTAGTACTTTAACCCGAGTAACCTTATACTACATAAAATCAGTAAGTACATTTGTTACTTAATTAAAGTATAAGCACCTGCTATTAGTTTCAATAAATTATGGCAGCATGTTTAATTACAGCAGAAATAAAAACTCCCTTTTTCATCGAAACCAATTAACACCTGCTAAAACATAGAACACATGTATAGCCAGCGATAACATAATATTTTTTAGATTAACAATTAACTGATTTATAGCAAAACTATTTATTCTAATCGACATCAATTGCGCAATGTAAGGCAACCAGTTTTTTTACTGATTATTATTGGAACCAAGTTAAAAAAAAATCAAATAAACTCACTAATGGCTCTTACATGTAAAAAATATCGTCTTATAAAAAATTAAAATTTTTAAGATTATTTATTTTATATTTATTAATTTATATATTTTCTAGGATTATGCTTACAATACGGTGTGTGGCTATCATCTAATCCTGCATGGAGGTTATGGGGATTACAAGGTGTGGCTTATGTGGTAGTATACATGAATTTCTCTATTTTCGTTATTGAGTTTGTATAGGGAAAAATATGAGTAAAAAAGGCTTTCTTGCGTAAGTTTAAGAACAAGTTAAAAGACTAGATAACAAGGATAAATATTAAAGAGATAGAACATAATAAAATATGCTGCATGTTTGTGAATCGAGTGCTCCGAGAATGCTGCCAGGTATTGCAACAATCGCCTTGTGTGATACTGCCAGGGCTGCCGCAGCCTAGGCGACTACAGCCTGTAAGACCCGCCATATTTGTCAGTATTTTTAATGGATCAGTCGAAATATAAAACACAGCAATGAGTTTCAAAAAACAGTTGCGTCATACCGGTATTAGCGTTAATTTAATTCACTGCATAGCTTGTAGATAAATTTAAGGATACAAAATAAAAAGAAGCACGCTTGTTGAAATAGTAAGTAAGAATTAAAATATAATTTAATCACTAGTTGATTTAATCATCGTGCAAAGAGTGCTGTGAAGTAAAATGAGACTTGTAGAAGATAATATTTAAACGTTTTAAAGTAGTTACAGAGTTTTATAAATAATGTCTGTTGTAGTTTTTTCCCTGTGTCAAAAAAATGATACAGAATTTAATATTTACTGCAATACCTTTAAAATGGGTTTTTTTGTATTCCGCCTTGGAGACTTAACAAATCTGCATATAATCGTTTCAATACCAATTTATTTAACTCTCTGTATGTAATATGAATATATATTTATATAGATTTGAGCGATGTTTTGGGGAATACGGGATACGCTTCGGTCTATAATATAACAGTGTAACGTCGTTTTTCGGCTCGTGCAAATCTTGTATTTAATTAATTACTCTATTATCCAATTAGTATAAATGCTTTTGCAGTGTATTATTAAAACAGTAATAAATCTAATAATGAAAAAAATCGTGTACTCGAAAAATAAGTATTGGGGGGGGGGGACTCAAAAGGTTTTACACAAGGGCGTCGTGCTTGCCAACGCCAGCCCTGGGTATTAGACAGCGACCTCGTTGTTACTGCAGGCTTATTGTATCATAGATAACAAGTCCGGGCGTGATGAAGTGTTAAATAAATAATGTTGACCCGCGGATTGCGTGTGGAAAAAAACGCCGCCTGGCAACTGACAGGCTGCCTTGAGAACCAATCCAGCTGCTAGTGAAAACAGGGAAAAGGTCACTCTTGTTACAGGCACTCGCTGAAGTGTACGCGAGGAAGGAAGGTTATTGTTTGGTTAATCTCTGTGTTAAAACGCCTGTCAACAAGTCAATCAAAGGGTTGCAATGAGGTCGCGAGTATAATACATCTTTGCATTGTAATTTGAACGGATTTCCTGATATGGAAAATGCGAGTTGTTCACGATATATTTTTGCATGAAACCATTATAGTCAACTGCCATGTAACTGAATATGTTTGATAGCTGTAGCGAGTCTTGATTAATCACAATCACAATTGACCATCAAAGCTTTATATTATGAAATATTTCAACCTTTATATTCACACAAATCAATGCGTGGGAGAAGTGTTTAATACAACAAGTAATTGACAGAATAAAAACACGTAAATATATTAAGATTTTAATTGGGTTTTTCTTCTGAATTATCACATACACATAAAATGCTTCACTGCAAAAAAAAATTAACGTTTAAACCCTGAATATGTATTTCAATAGCAGATCATTTCGTAATCGCCAGCGTTGAGTGATTGAAAAACACAAGAAGCTTAGCGGGTTCTGGAAAGCTCCCATTCGGCTTGTTCAATAGTTCAGTAAATCATTTTTAGCTTACTGAGAAAAAATAGACGTTTTTTATTCAATTCTTATAATAAATGACTTATCTCCTGCTGCAGCCCAAAGCCGCCAATAAATATTCCGGTCTGAATTTAACAAAACAATAAAGCTGGCGAGGTTGCCATAAATCTCTCCGGTCGGTCGACAGTCTCGTATTATTGTTCCAACTTGAACACGCTTGGTCTTTGCAATACTGCGGCTAGGGTAAAAGATGCAGTTACGAGTTCTTGGAAATTCGTGGTTATCGTGTCTCTGTAATATGCATTAAATATACAGATATAGATATGTTAAGTTCGTACTTTATCCATGTATTATATTTTTATTCAAATAATTATAAAACAAAAAACTGCTTATCAGTTTGCACCAATTACCTAAAAATCACACCTTGTAACGATACGTAGTGTATTTGAGATTATAAAAAAATCTAACAATTCTATTTAATTTTAACTTTTATTGTGGAATTAAAGATTTTAGATAATTTAACGTCAAAGTTCAGAAAATTCCATCGTTAAAATGGCTCAAAACTTCCTCCAACCTCATTTAACGTTCCACTGCTATTATCACTATTTAATAATTCCATAAAATGAGGTGTAATAATCTCACCAATATTTATCATAATTTAACAAATCTCATCACTCATGGATATATATTTTAAAGCATAAAAACATTATCATGTGTAAGTGTATATATGATAAAAGTATTTAAGGTGGCAACGGTCGTATTATTTACCCTATATATGATTTATATATAAAATAATATAAAAGGAAGCTCAGTTACCGAGCTGTAAATTTAATCGAAATGTTCACAGGTAAACGAGAATGAAGGTGAGCAGATGTGGAACACGGTCGCTTTCTTCCATATAAAAAATCAAATGCGCTTTGTTGTTGAAATTCTTCTCAGCGATTATTCATACAAATACCAGCTAATTAAAGATGCATGCCTCCTCACCACCAGAACATAATCGTGATTAACAAAAACAAAAGGCTTACCTCTAATCTAGTGATCTCCTCTCGAATGAATACTACTCATAAAAAATTAAGTACCTTATATTTTCCACTTAAAACACCCAATTTGTGTAGTTAACCCTATTGAGGTCACAAGTATACATCATTGTTGAGTTTAACCTGAAGATATCGAATTTAAACTTTAGCGATTTTAACAGAATACTGAATATATATATATATACATAAGCACAAGCTTTAAGCATTGCAATATGCAAAAAATTAAGATAGCCATTCCGAAATAAAAGTAAAGACAGAACTTTTATTTCTACGCTTGTATTAAGTTTTAAAAAATGTCATTGATTTATTGCCACAACTCGATTGTTGGTTTAATTCCATTATGGGTTAATTAATATCGAAATGTATTTCTGTTCTAACGCTTTTTATAATCAGGAATATGTTGTGAAAAACTTATTATCTGAAATCTTAAAGGTTAACGACTACGAGACGAACGATCGATTATTCGATTATAAACCAAGCTTCTTTGTATTAAAAAGATTAATCAACACAGATCGTTGCTAAATATTATGTCTTATACTTGTTTATTTTACAATTTTTAAAAACATCGTATTTTTCGAGTATTTGTTAAGAAATGAAGGTTACCAATATATTTATATAAAATATGCTTTCCAGTATTTATAAATGGATAAAAAAATTATATAATACTTGACAAGTGGCCTTGAAAAAGAAAGATGATTTCACTATTAAAAAATAAACAAAAAGTAGTTATTTGAGATTTATTTTGATATACCAATTTGATAATCCAACCCATCCATACAAATTTAAATTTGATGGTATTTTGTTTATAATAATTACATTGTTAACATTAAAATTACATATTTTTGAAAGGCTTAAGATAAAAATTATTTATTACTTATTTAAATTTTGTCAAATAAATTTTATTGCACACAACAATATTGACATTTTAAAACTTTAAAAAATTAAATATCCTTTATTATTCTCGTGTTGTTTTTATTTATTTTTACCTTATCAATTCAAGAATCGTGCACTCTAGGATTGCATTTAATGCAATTGTGTACATTAGTAATCACGTAACGGAATGTATCCATGCTTCTCGTACACCACATATTTATCCTTAAATCTCCAGTGTTGTACATATCACCAAATTATTCTAATACTCTTCGTCAGTGCCAATGCTTTCAATTATTCTGTATATATCAACAACAATACGCGCTGATTCTCCTGAAAAAAATATTTTCAAATTTATTTGCATTCAAAGTAAATATAATTGATTTTAAAGTATTCAATGACATTAATTTTGCACGTGTATTTAAATCAAAAAACAAAATGAAAACATATTTTTAAAAAATAAAATTTTATTTATGTATGTCAATATTTATGTGAGCAATGAGAGCAACCCATTGATATTTTTTAAATAAATTTGAAACACACTTTGAAGACATCTATTAAATTAGCGTTGGAAAATCTTTCAGTCCAAAAATATTACGTTTTTATTACATTATTTAATTATCATTGAAAAAGACTAAAAAAACTGAAAATTCGTACCCAAGTTTTAAGGTATATTTGTAAAATGCTAAAATATCTCGAAACTACGCTGTAGCCCGATAAAAATCTTTACTGCATATTTTATATCAAATTGTGTCATTGAAACAGGGCTCAAGTACTCGTAATATTACTTTAAATTATATATTTTCATTATCTTTAAATACACAACAGTTATACAATTATTAGATTAATGCATTAGCACTTCAACATAAGTACTGTTTGACGATATTTAAATATAACATCATTGTTTTCGAGCATGCAACGCAATTCAATTATCAAAACTATGGATTTTACTACGCTGCTATTAACAAACCTTGAAAAATACGTAAACAACTGTAAAAATATTTTAAAACAATTAAAAAAAAATCTCGGTTTAATTGCGTCATGCGTATAGGGAAGGTTAATTCTCACATGTGATGTTATCTGGTATGGATTACTTGCTAACTGCTCGAGTGGCCGAGCAACAATGACATCGAAATAGAATCACATGGAATAATGGTTATTTTTTAATTGCGAACAAGGACAGAATGTCCGTTTAGCGTTGGCCAACTCCGAAGTCAGATCGGTCTTGATGAGATATTTCAGGTGGCGCAACAGCGGTCCGCGAGCCACTTAAGTGCCGCCGTACCCGAACGGATTGATTAATGATACGAAAAAATACCTAGTACTTGTTTAATTATATGTTTATTATATAATTGTCTGAGATACTTAGATCATTTCGTTGAAATATTGTGCGAGCCGCAGATTGATGGGAAAATGCTGAGTGAAATAATATAATAATATACCTACCTCGGTTTAGCCGCTCGGTGGTTGTTTTGCTCTTGTTTACAAAAATAATTCATTGTTTAGAAATAGCTTACATATATATTTGCCATGTCGGCCCGGTGGGTTGGTAAATCATTACTCAATTTTTTTTCCATTATTGTGCTATAGTAGTGCAGCAATAGTACCAAACAACGCTAAAGGGATGATTCAAATGTTATGTGATTGTAATTTACTGTGACCCACCACACTATTTTCTCCTAAGAAAACCATGAAAACTGGCTCAGCATGAGTATATGGTCAGTGAAATAGTCTTCAGGGTGAACATGCAAGAAAACTAGATAAATAAAGTAGGTAAATAGATAGAGTAAAGTAGTCACTGCCAGTTTAAATTTATTATAATTTCAGCTCTAAACTCTCTTCGTAGATGTTTTACTACAATACATGCGTCAGACAGATTTGACAAATAGTAGAATATTTGCTCAATACATTTAATATTTTTGGCCAAAAGTACTGGGTTTAATTCCATTTTGAATTTTTATAAATAAAATATGTTTTTTAAACACAAAAATGCAAGCTTACAAGTTGGAAAAACTAGTCACATTAAAAATAAAACATGGAAGAATCTGAAAAATAGTGTTTCCCTTATTTTATTTTTAATTAAACTAATTTGTTATATTCTAATGTTTACATCTACAATTTAGTTTGTTCGTGATAAAAATAGTATTATATTTATAATTTAAAATTTATTGGTTTGGTACAAAACTAGTTTTGGTCTAAACAACAAACACATGGAATACAAAAGAAAAAACTTGTGGACTGTGGCTTTACATAGTTTCATTGGACAAATATTTTTTCTGTTTTATTAAACTACCATGGTCATTGAAAAATTGATGAACTATGTCGACACTGAACTTATAGTAGACTTTATACAAATATTGGTCGTCTTTTTTATTTTGATGGAAGTTATACGAGATGGTAAGTAGAAGTTAATTACGCAAAGAAAGAGTAATTTAAAATTATACAATATAAACAACCCGTAAATGAGTTCCGCTCGACACCTTAAAACAAAATTAACACCGAATACTATATAGTTCTATTCAGTTTATTGCCCAGGGATAAATTGAAGGTACAGGGGGCATTGGAAGGAGGAAACTACTGCTGCACCAGCAGCTGGAAGTCTGAAGTACAGCCGAAGTAGTGAGGGATAGATATATGTTCGAGGAGCTAATTACCAATATCCTACGAGGAGAGGCACAAGAAGACGAAGATCCATGGTACGTCGTCTGTTATGCCGCGTTTACCTGGGAGGTTTACCTGTCATGAGACATGAGACAAGCGCGAGCACACCAGGTGTCCGCGCTGAACTCGGTCACCCGCCCAAGGCCGTCCGTTGTTGGCCCCCGCTCCGCATATCCTTGGCTCGGTACATTAACTGTAATTAAAGTATTTTCACATAAGATTCAATAAAAGTAACCGCTGGTACAGACCCGCGCTGGACAACACCGGCGAGGTATAGCGAACCTCATTGATGGTGGATCCTATCACCCACTGATCCTATCAACAAAAATATACTATATATCTAATTGGCATAATAAGTACGTTGGTTCACTTATAGGATATGATTGTTAAAAGCAATAAAAAAAAATTCGCTAAGTACTAGTGACATGTTGGTATAATTGGGAATGCACCGGCCATGTAAGCTTGGGGATGTGGGTTCGAATCCCACTCAAGTCACGATGATATTTTTTTGAGAGTTTCTTTGATCATTTTTCAATATTTAAAATCATATCAAAAATATACTATTTTGAAAATTATTAATTAACATAATTGTTTATTATAAATGGCTGCGAGATTAGTAAATCTTTTTTTTTGTAGAAACCTCGTTTGCCTTTTTTAAGCGTGCCGTTAAAATAAAACCTTTAAAAACCAAAAGCAGTCAAATACACTTGTAGTCATTTTAACATTTAGCTTAACGTGTACTATCATTAAATAAATCAGTACATCGTAGATACATGAAACTGAAATTAAAAATATAAAAAACTAAAATATAAATCAATTTTTAAAAAAAAGCACATTAAAATAAATTAATTCATAATAAATATATATATGTATCTAAGTTCTTACTAGTCATTAACATTAACCAGTCAACCCTAGCAAATCGGTTTTTTTGAACAAAAAATTACAGTTGCACTTGATTGAATAATTTAATATTTTTTTAACGTTACTGTTTTATTATATGTTAAATTATCACGGAACTCGTAACATATTAACATTGAACCCCAGGGTTTTTATTTTTTTGCAGCATACCTTGTGAATTATTATTTTTTTTTATTCACAACAAAAGAAATAAAGGAAGCCAATGGTGTCTAGAAACGTCTAGTTTCTGCGAGCATTTCTTATATAATAAGAGATAGATTTATATTACCCGCTCGACTAATTACTTTTTAATGTGATGTAATACAAGCTAGAACCCAGTTATACCAGAGTTGATTCACTTTTAAGCGAAGCTTTGGTCTCAATCTTGAATAAATTAAATGTACTGCTGAAAGCGGAGTGAAGTAAAAATGAATTGTTAAAATAATATTTACTTGCGAGCGCTAATAGATGATACGATCTTAAATGTGGTAACCTCAATTAAAAATCTGCACAAAACTGGGGATTTATGGTTTTATCTTGAACTTTGAGATTAAACATAAACGTTTCGATCTTAATCTCAAATTATTACTATTTAGTAATAATAAAAATTAAATGTGCCACGCGTGAACAATTTATAAAGCAAAAAAAATCGTTATCTATATTAAACACGCTTGTTTGCCGAGCATGGCATTTTGGGTTTAAATCCAGGTAAGCCAAAAAGAGTTTTCCTTTTTTTTATTTCCGTTAAAACTTTACGTTGTCTCCTTTTGATTAAGGTTTAAAGAAAGCATTAAAGGAAGTTTCACCGATGTATAAATCCTAAAACCGCCGCTGTTTCTGGTTACTTCATACAATTTGCTTTCCTACCCCTACCCTTAAATTTTAACATGGCTTTAAACTCTTCGTTTTCAGGTAATCTAAACATAAAAGTATCCTGATCGCAGTGTTGTATCCGCATAAGTTAATTCATATTTTATATATTTTTTTGTTTAAACAACTTTTTGAACGACGTCGGCGATGTCAACTCAGAGTTATTCTTTTAGATTTATAAGCTTCTTAACTGAATTGAATTAGGGGATTATTAAAGAGACAGGCTTGCAATACATGCTGCATCTGTTGAAAATTAATGTCCGTAGCCATTTTGAATGTAACCATTATCAGTTGGAGTATCAGAAATCTAGAGCGTTGTAAATAGAGAAATAAAAACTTTGGCCTGGGGCAGAGTTAAAGCATCTTGTTGCAAATATTTGACAGGAACAAATGCAATTCGTAGATTGTAAAAGTACAAAACTACATGAGTATATTCATTGTAGAGGTATTAATTTTGAAGTAATGCAATATTGCGTAAAATTTATTTTTGGAGCGATTCAAATCTGTATTTTGCAATTTAAATTATTTATAGGTTTATTTTGCAATATGATAAGGAACAACTTAAAAAAAATTATACAACAAAACCTCTGACTTAAGTCATTATTTAAAAAATCTATATTAAGACTATAAGTGTCATATTAATTTTGTAGTTAAATAAACGCAATTTTCTGATCCGTTCTTTTGTGAGGTGCATCTGAAGTTTTTCGCTGGTAATCGTGTACATAATATACATTTAAGCATATTTTTTTAATAAATTAATGAAATGCTACTGAATTTTTTTGTAAATATTTTAACCATAGTAATTGTAATTATTATTTTTATGTAAATAAACATGTAAGAAGATTAATGTAGTTTATCAGAGTCCATTTTATAAAAATCTTTTTTTTTTCTATTTACTGTTAACAACTGAATAAGTGTGCATAACTCGATCTAATTCATTTTTGTGTATATTAGACATGAAACGTTTTTGTTAGTATCTTTTTTTATTCTTATTTGAAAGATTTCATTCGCTGTTTTGATATTTATTTATCGGCGTTTACAATGGTACTATAAAAAGACATTATCTTTATTCCATATTTCACAGTGCACGCTTTAATTGAACAGAGTTGATACCATTTATCTCTGGGTTGTGAAACCGAGCATGTAATCCGAAAATACGCTTTACGTCGCACAAGGCCGCTCTCGTATTGCATTACATGCAAACAGTTACATGGTTGAATTCCTCTCTATTAATCTGTCAAATCCACACTGCGGATAACCACTCTATAGAAGTAGAAGGCCGCGAGGGATGATGCAGAAACCAAGTAGTTTGAAGCATTCAAAGACTATCCCCGAAATTTTCATGATTATCAACCTACTGCAGCTGATTTTCCAGAGTAAAATCCAAGAAATAAAAGGCATTGGTGGAAAGGATGTTTACATGAAGGTAGAAATTGAGACAGTGGCTAGAAGTTGAGAGTACAACTGAACTTATAAGATTGGCCCTGGAGAGAGTGGAGTTAGATGGACACCAACTTCCTCTGAAGAAAGATACCTAAATAACACCAAAACCAATGCAATTTCATCCAATTCAATGATGCACAAAATAATCAATTCCAAGCTCACATAGCTTAGTTCAGGTTTTTATAAAAAGCGTACAAACCAGTTTTATGGCATCAATAGAAAAGCTGTTAATTACCCAATCAAATAATTGCTGTTCTATCTGGTTAATTGTGTCCACTGTATTTTTCTTGTTTACGGGGAAATCGCAAAAACTTGCATGACAGACTCCATTGAATTTAACTGAATATAAAAATTCTGTACACGTATTTGAACCCAGGACCGGAAGGTTAGAAACTAAACACGCCAATCACTGGACCAACGCCAGTTTTTAACTTGAATGTAGTCGTCAATTTGATTCAAAGGAATTGATTTTGCAAGTCTTAAATTTCATGCAAGTATTTAAGGAATGCTGGGTTGACCTTGTGTACATAATAACAGCTGTTATTACGTTTCCTTTCGTTATTTTTTTTAGGATAATTAATATTATAATATTTTGTTTAGGATCGTGGGTTTCTTATTATCTTGTGCTCTAGTATTATTTTCTGTTATAATAATCATAAAGTTCCTAGCAAATAAACGAACTTGTGTGTGAATATCTGACATTGCAAACCTGCACTAACGAAACAAGTCCTTACTCTGAAATAACTAAGGAAAAGATACTAAAATATACAATAGGGATACGTAAGTATATTTCTAAGGTTAGATTTATTCTCCTTTTATAAACAAAAAAATATATACATACATTTAAACGTTTCAAAAATCGTTTTTTTAATTATCATTTCAGAAAATGAATTTGGGTGAGTTTTGTTTAAAACAGATATAATAAAACGAAAATGCTATTTATCTATAGTGCATAAGTAAATAACTCAATTAATATAAATTATTATTATATCTATATAATCTACGAGATGCACAATCATGACCATTTTATAACAACGTAAATATAATTATTTGGTTATCCCACCATTCCAGACACAACGACTAACCAACAAGAATATTAAAATATATACATTTTAGAACTATCATTTTTAATAAATGATTTAAAAAAATATATTTGGAAATAATAAACCGTGTATGTAAAATCATTAATAACCAGCATTTAAGATAGTAATTCTTACAAGTATTTATTTACAAAATATTACTCCAACTTTTTTTATGAACTTATAATTAAAATAATTATGCTATTCAGAAACATATATCACGTTGTTTTTTTTTTTTTTTGTTCTCATATAACACAATTATTATTTGACATTCAAACTTAAAGAAAGTCATTTGAAATTGACCAACTCGAGTATGTGTTATCCTGTTTCTAATCATAAATTAATAAAGATACGGATACGCTTACAGTTTTTATATTCTATGTATTTATTTTACATTTGAACACAACATGCATGCTTAACAAAGCTTTATGTTGCTTTCATAAAGCTATATATATTTTTAAGTCAATGTTGATTTAAGACTTTTATTTTTAAACTCATGGTGATGAATTTGCAGCTGGTCAGTCGACAATTAATAACAACTATAATTAAAATACAATTCAATTTCACATATCCATAATATCCCATTCCATTGAAGATATAATTTCATCTATTCATTAAACAGCATCCTTGGCATTTTATATTCGAGATAATTCGTCCGTAAGTTCAGACAAATGTTAATATTGTTTTGACGAGTTCGCCTGAGAATTGAGCGATGCTATAACACCGATTAAAGTCTAATCCACTTGCATTGAACTCACCGATAATTAATATGCACTTTCATATGCATAATTCAAAGATAATTTATTAACTTGGGAACTCGTAAAACACGCTTGAGTGCTTGTGAATATTTTTTTAAGCAATCTCCTTTTTTTATTTTTCGTGAAGTCTTACTCACATTATCCATTTATATAAACTGTACACAAACCATGTTTTAATGTCGTTTACGACTTACTTATTTTTTTCATTGTTTTGTAATATTTTAATAAACACAAATCAAACAACCAAAGATCACTGCATTATAAAACAAATAAAATTAAAATTTAATAATTTTATTATCTCAGTTCTTAATATATATAAATACTATTGGATTAAAAGTATTCAATAAAATCTTGACCCATTAAGAGTTGAGTTATATGCAGCATTTTGCTCACAGCTTTCATTGTTTTGTAGACATAATTTAAGAAAAAACTCGCACGGCTTGTATAAAAACTTCCACGAGTTCGACGTTTCTTTTGGGCTTTTTAAAAGCTTTGGTCCTGTGATTGATGGTTTCTAATCGTCTTGGCGCGTTCATTTGCGTGGGAATGTATCGGCTTCCGTACTCGAGTATCGACGCCATGTATGAAGAATGCTCATTATATAATAATTTAATAAACACCTATTAAGTCATAATTCAGACACCTTTTTTATTATACAAAACCATTATTGATCAGTGGTTTCAATTTATTGCATTCGGTGTAGTTTTTTGGGTGCTAAGTTGAGATACTGTAATTTATAAATCATTGCGTCCAGGTGCTGCTAAACCGCTATTTATTGAAGATCTACTTCATCCTCTCCACTGCTTCCAATCACTTAACTTCCTATCCATCGATAGTTATGAAAGACGTCCCATTTTTACTATCAAAAGCTCGTTTAAAAAAAAATTTCAAAGTTTAGAGTAATCGACATTCGTTTGGGAAGAATTCATTATTACTTCTCTTACATTTACACACTAAATTTTTTACATTATATTGTATCCTCGAGTTGAAATGCACTTATTCATCTCTCAATGTTTAATTAACACTATCAAAAAAAAATTGTATTATTAAGTTTTTTTTTTTAATTATTACATTTTTAATTCCATAAAAACTAAAAATCTTCTTGTTGAATATAATAAGTGCAAACATTTCTCCTTAATCAAAATAACATGCAAATCATATTTGTGTATAGATTTATTCGCATTGATATAAACTGACCTAGATAAAGACATCAGCTACAATATTACAATTAAAATTTAACTAAAAGTCTTTTGTACAAAAATGTGCTTATTTCCTCTAGAATAAAATATTATTCATGGCATAAATAGAAAGAATAGATTTATCTCCCAAGTGGCAATGATTTCATATATTTTATTTTTTATCGGTGCACCGTTCTATATCCTTAACAATCGTTGCACAAAACAATAAAATAACGATTTTTTTCCCTTGCAAATAGACAGTTATGACTGGCCATATTTATCATAAAAAATTGATCTCATTTTTCATCTAAGTGGGTACCCGGCGAGCATTATGCGGACCTTGAAAGGCCCCCACAACAGAGCCCCAGCCGAGAACACCACACACAATAATGATACTATAATGGCGATTCGTTCTGCCTTATATCCTCCACTTAAATATGACAGTTAAGTAATCTACAGGCGTTAATCTCGTTTTATTTTTTATTCGGGCCATTTCATCAAAGTAACGAATATTATAGCGACACGTTGATAGACTTAAGAGAATATTTCGACTCCATTAAATAAAATATTAACATCGCCCGAGGTGTTCAAAGGTGATGCAAAAAATTATGGTCAATTTTTCATTGCTCTATGACACTTTGTGTTATGGAACGTTTGTCATATTGGACACGTGAAAAGTTCACAATCCCAACACAATAGATTTAGTTTGATTTATAATCTGCTATCACAGGTCGACTTTCGGGTAATTACGTACACTCAATATAATAAATATCTCAACATACGCTGACAAGAAAATTTATCCAAATAAGTATGCTTAGTAAGCTGGTATACCGTGCGAGAGGAAACAATAAATGATTGTTTAATGCTAAAAATTAATTTATTTATCCGGCTAGATTATTTATAAACATTATTAAAAAGCGACACATAACTGGCCATGCTACTTTAAAAATAAAATAAAACGTATAAATTTAAAAATTGAGTTATTATGGCCACATAATTTGATTTTGTATGCAAACGTACGCGTTCAACCTGGTTGGTTTTTTGGAGTCGCTTACGTTGTAATGAATACATTTCAAGGGCATTTCAATTTACTATTTGTTAATAATAATTACTTTGGGCATTATAAATTTACAACTGCTTCAATAATCTGTTATTTTTAAAATATATATTTAGCACCACAGCTTTTCTTCTTCATCAAGTGCCTCTCCTCAGAGGAGGTTGGCCACCGTTTCACTGAGCATATATACTCATTCTGAACCAGTGTTCATGGTTTTCTTAGGGGAAAACAGTTTATATAAAAAATAGACACCAAAACTTTTGTTTTTCTTAAAAAAAAAAATATTAATCCTCTTATAAAATTTGTCGCCATTTTTTCAGTAAAGTTATGGGAACACTTAAAAAAAATTAGGGTTAGTAAAAGTGGAGCGTTACGCGATAGAACAACGTGTCTTCATTATTGAACAATATTTCAAAAATAATAAAAGCTTGGCAGCCTTTTAAAACTTTACTGCAAGAATGGCGACAAATTCAAATCTTGCGTTAATTTTGCGACACCCTATATATCCAGTCTTAGTTCAGGCTTTTTTTTTCTTCAACACACTACTCATACTTAATCTTTTAGCTTCAAATATTATATCTTGGCACGTGCCTTTAAAATTTTTTAAAGCAATCCATAAATAATTTGATCAAGTATGGTAATATGAAATATTAACGCAAAGGTTTTTTGACAAGTTGTAACATAAAACAACCCTGTGAATACACAGCAATTTAAAATGTTAAAGAATTGATCAAATTCAATATTTTTGACAGAGAATACTTGGTGGAATTCCATTTTAATATTTTGGGTAAAATACTTGAGTGATCTGTTTGATAATGCCAACGTGAAAGGTTGGCGAAACCGGTCACAAATAAAAACGAACATGTGAAAAATCACCCAAAATATTTAAATAATTTATCGTTTATTTACGATCTGCGATCTGTTTTCGTGATTAATAAATATCACAGCATTTTTCACAGTAATGTAGCAACGGTTGATATTTCATTGTCTCCATGTTTGCTGCGTGAGCTCGGCCAGTTTTCATACGGCTCCTCGCGAGTGCTGGTGCAGGTTTCCCTAAAAGAAAGTCGACACGCGGTTCAAGACCGACGCACAACACCAGACCACCACTCCGGGCACTCTTCACCCGAGCTTGCGGACATCTGCGCAAAGGGTCAACGCTGATCAAATAGAAAGTAATTTCGTGTAAGCGGGAATGATGAGCATGGTCATTGCGTCGGAGAAATTAACGAAGGCAAGATATTTACAATTTATTTTGTTCGAAAACTCAAGATCAATCAAGACAGTTTTAAGAGTAAATATATATTTACTTCAAGGCAAAATCGTGTCATTTAATTAATTTAATTGTCACTTTATTTTTCTATGTCGAAAGTTGATTTTTTAACAGAGTATTGAAAAAACTATAAATTATATTTACCAATTTTTTATCATTTAATTAACGTCCATTTTTATGGTAAAATAAAATCTTGAAGATGTTGAAAAATTGGATAAAATGACGACTTTTCAAAACCAAAGTTTGTTAAAGATTTTTTTTTTTTTTAATTTTTAAATTTATAAGACGCACGTGGTTTATATTTAATCTTTCAATTCCAATTGAAAAAAAGACTTTTAATTGTTTAGGATTCTTGGAAAATGTACCGGACGAATCTCCAAATTCTTACACTTCATACGTAAAAACACATGTTTATCATATTAATAGTAAATTTATAAGAAATAAAAATGTATTTTGTTTGGAAGAAGGGATGTATCAAACTTTTTGCATTTAAATATTTTTGATTGGTGCAGTCGATTTTTCGCAAAATGGACTAAAAAACTGATCAAAAAAACTCAATTATGGAACATAGACCCTTAAGCACATGAAAGAACAACATAACACAAAAGCTTCTGCACAAGGCACAGCTAATAATCTTTAATATATATTGTACTTTCTTCTCCTGATGCCTCTGGTCATTGCGATTGGTGATTATTTCATCGAACATATTTCTTCCTAGGCCATTCTCACTGATTCGGCCATACTTCTGATCTCCAGCCACTGGCGCAAATTCTGCATCCACGTATACTTCATTCTTCCAGTGCCCCTTTTTCCTTCAATTTTTCTTGGAAAATCAGCTATAGGATGCTATATTTACTGTTACGAAAAATGTAGCCAAAATAGAACACCTTCCGCTTCATTGCTAACATCAGGAGTTTTTTTTATATATTTGAAACCTATTTTATATTAATATTTTTTTCGGTAAACAGTATATACATAAAACAGCGAGAAAAATCTTTGAAAACTTATTTAAAACAAAGATGGACTATTAAGGTTTCGTTTTTATGATCCCGTGGCCTTCTTATCAAGCGAGAATGTAAAATGATTTATATATATATATATATATATATAATCTAAATTCAAATCTACGTCTTGTATGTATATATATATATATATATATATATAACGACGCATGCTTATAAAATATTTTAGAACTTAGAGTACTTGCAAACTTAGTTATATTTTAATATTATTATTAAAATATCTATCTGGGACATATCTAAAGTAATATGATTTTAAAATATTTTCAATTACCGAAAATAAAACTGAAAATAAATGTGTGATATATATATATATATATACATACAAGACGTAGATTTGAATCCTAAACATATTTTAAGTACGTTGTTTAAGTCTGTTTCCTATATTTTTGTTTCTTTGTTAAAAAAATTCACCATAGTTACCCATCATATTGATATAAATCATATTTTTATATACTTGGGCGTATATACTCTTAAAAAATTACATGTAAAAGAAAATTTAAATACAAGTTAATTTATTAATCGTCATATGTGAATAGTGAATTGAAATTTGGTCTACGAAGGGAATTCTGCGTTTGTATATTAATCCTCTTATCAACTTGATTTCATTATTTCAAACTTAAATTGTCTTGGTGTTAAAAATGCAGCTATTTAGAAATACTATTCGAAAAGTAAAGGTTCATTTAGGAATTGAAATTCCTCAAATCTTTGCGTATTAATTTATAGTATATAATTAATTTTATATAGAGTTATAAATAATTTTTAAATGCAAATGTTTTTATTTGATGGTAAAAGTATCCAATCTTATCGTAGTCCAGAGAACAGCACGCCATTAATTAATAAATCACCAACAAAACGAGCAATTTAAACTGGGTTATAGGCGACTTCAAAGGAATACTAAATACTTGGTGAATATATTACAACATCAGTCATAAAATTAATTATTTCACTTTTGATATATATATTATAAATATTACCTTTTAAAATACAGGATGATTCTTGTAGAATATTTAACCAACAATTGCAACACCCTGTATTAACTTATTTTGTTCGTTGTCTTTTTTCTTTTAAATTAAAATTTTATTAAAAAAATATTTGTTTTTTTAAGTACAAAAACTGCAATAAAAATGACTTAAATATGCACAATTCATGACTTTAGAATATTTCTATTATATTTACTAAAGCAACGCTCATTAGTCACTAATGGTATTTATTATGTATTTTGTGTAAATTGAAAAGATACAATAAAATAAATAATTGATATATGATTACAAAAAACTGCTTTTTGTTTTAAAAGTTCAAAATTATATAAACCTACGACATATTATTAAATGAAATAAAACGATTTTATCTTAGTTTTTGTATAAGACCTTTTTAGTTCAATTCGCAATTGTCTAAATTAATAAACACCATATCTCTTATTTATATTCGAAACAATTTTTATCATAATGTATTAAATATATTTTTTAAAACGTATATAAAATAAATTCAAATAAAATAATATGTTTTTATTATATCCAGATAAAATAAGTAAATTAATACATATGCTTGCTACACAAATATATGCCTGAAATTTACTGTTATCCTAAGACAAATAAATACACTGTGTACGTGGTATTTATTATTATAAAATATTGTACGGTAATTTAAACAAGCCATTTAAATGATTACGTGTTATTACGTAATATGCAATATTTAATTTTTTTAATATTAACTGTTAATTTACATTGGTCACTCCATTTTTCCATAGAATTTTATTTGAGAGCGGACGGCTTGAAAAGAGTTCAATACTAGGACAGCCACCAAAACCAATCCAAGTTGTTTCATAAGAATCGCTTGACCGAAAAAAATCACTCAATCAATTTAATTATTCATTAAATTTCTACGGGATTATCATTTAGTTAGAGCTCGAAGCTAATGCGTTTTGACGCCTATGAAATAAATAACAAAGACGTCGAGTAAAATAATATTATTATGTCGAAACAATTCGATTTAGATAAGTCGATGTTATGTAATAATGTTTTACTTCACTTTGATATCTTGAATTCCGCCCTGCAAGTGAAAATAATTCATTTCACCGCTGATTTTGCATATCAAAACTATTTAATTTAAAAAAACAATAATTGCGAAACTGTCAGGCTGATTTTGTTGCACGAACGTATTGTTTAAAAATCATTATTTAATGGAGAAAACACAAGTATTACGTTTTTCATAGAATGAAAGGTATGTCCAATGTTTTTATAACAATGAACATAACACTACTTTAAATAAATTCTAAGAAATACTATTTAATAAAATTAAGAACATAACATAAAGTATTGAGAAATTAATGAACTCCAGTCCAAGGGTCAAGAATATTTTCACCTAAACACTTTTTTTTCATTCAATAGATTTTTAAATCTCGTTTGTTGGGCTTAGTAACTAATTTTATTTGATAATCTTGGAATATTTTGGGTAATATGTCCCGATGCCGGAATCGAACATCGGGAGACAAAAACCACTACGCAGTAGAAAATGAAATCATGTACAGTTATACCTAAAAGGCACAGAAATATTAAAATAAGGACAAAATTGTTTTATTATGTATTTAATTTACTTGACCACTTACTCAAGTATTTATTTTGTTCACTAAATCTACAAGTAAGTAAATGTAACAAATTTAATCCATCCTACAAAAACCTAGCAATACCAGTACTAAGCAACGTGAATGTATCTGTAAATCTATTTACTTTCAACAATAAACTAAGAAAACATATTAATTTTCCCAGTCAGATCTCAGATGTTAATAGCAGCGTTTAATTTAAAGCGTTACGATTTCCCCGTTATATAATTAAGTATCACTTCTTCTATGATGCCTTCTCGCTGGTCAGCAACCAAAACAAATGTATTTACTACAGATTCCGCTTATCGAGATTGTTTACTCGACAGTTATTGACGTCCATTGAAATCTGAATAACGCCAACCGGCATGGACAATCGTATTTGCCATTCTATTGTCATTGCCATCGTTCAATTTGCCACCACTTGGCCGTGTCGCTCGGTCTCGTTCCGAATCGGACTTGCAAGCCGGGGGTTCAGGCTTCGAGGGAAAGCAGAATACATCTGGTACCGCACTGTGAGGTAATGGGATTTATTTGGTGAATTAAATCGAGAACGTTATGTCACTCTTTCTGTACGGAGTTTACGGTAACTCGAAAGCCGGGGCGCTGAGCTGCTTTCACAATCGTGGACCAGGTAATCGTACAGTTTATAGATATTGTTATGGTGTCCTCGATTCGTGTGATCGTGTAAAATTGATTGTGATTATAATAAGTTCATTTCAATGAAGTTTTACAGTAATATAAAAAAAAAATCCCTCAGTGAGCATTTATGTTGGTTCTCATTCATTATGTCATCGTTTATATAAAAAGGTTTATGCTTCTTCAAATATCACCATTCATCCTATGGCATTGAAATACAGATGATGTTGATTGTTTTATTTTATCCAATTATATCGTTGAGATGTGTCGAAAAGGAAATTAACATGTTATAAATAAATATTTTTTTGCTTCAAATACCACCCCAACTTTCCTATAAAAACCAAACACTTTGGGTAGACTCTTCGTTGAATTGTATTTAATAATCTTGTCTACTTTATATATTTTTTTAAATACTACTAGGTTACGATATAATAACTTGGGTACCTTATTAGCTAATCTACATCAAATAAATCGAGAGACAATTTCTTCTTTTGGGATACGAAAGTTCCATGAACTACTTAACACCATATTTGCCAAACACTTTGATCAGTCCCATCACTTATAATTTCAAAGTATTAAATTCCTCGTAACTTGTGTAGTTTTATGATTTCATTAAAAAGTTTCGCCACGGTTTCCATTTTTCTCTGAGAACTGGCAAGAGATTTTACACATTTTTCTCATAATCATAAAAAAAAACGACAACACCGGAAATGAAGCAAATTGACGATATTCTCAAGATAAAAAGAATTGTAATATTTCACTTTAAGAAAATCATTTTTAACACAAATAAATAAATTTTTATTCAATGCCCTGATTGCATCTTAAATTATCCAATGGTAACCATCACACAAGCAACTTGCGCAATTAGATTTTTAAATACACATGTTTTGAATTGTTCACTTAATATAATTATTTTAAATCCTCAGGTATTGATTGCTATAAGGCATAGGGATATTCTTTGAGTACATAAGAAAGATTTTCTAAAAAAACTATTTTGATATATTATTATCTTTACTCCCAAGTAAGGGTGATGTCGACAGTAGAGAGTTTCATGAAGCTTCAGCAAAATAAAACTTTATGTAGTCTTAATGACATCAATCATATACATGCTATGGTTTCATTAATTCCAAGATAATATTTTGTCGAATTTGGGGTTTATAAAAATTATATTTCTAGTGGCAGCACGCAGCTGCAAGTTGTGGTATTTCATCACATATGGAAATATTAATGATTTTATTATAAACTAAATTCACAACGCCCACAGCACCTAGTCTCTTTATGTTTAATTATGAAACACAATTGTCATCGCAGTGGGCATTGTGCTCTGATTGTATTATTAATCGCAATAAAAACTAACAACCCGGATCAACGCGACTACTTTATGGCGGACGGCTTGTCCGTACTTCGTGGAGTTCGTTTTCTAGACAATAAAATGGACAAATAAATAATCTGTAATCTACTTTTCAATGCGCCGATGGTAATTTGGACACAGAGCAATAAATGTTTTAATAAATTTTATATATCCGGAAATGATTGTTATAATCCTGGTTGACGTAAACAGCATTGTGTAGGTTTTCCTGATATTGTATTATAATTATATTATGCGCGGTAACTCAAAATTTACAGTTTTTAACAGGTTTTATTATAAATTAAATATTATTATTAAATTTTTGAAAAAATGATATATGATATAATTTAATAAAAAATGAAATTGAAAATATTTGTGTTACCTATAATAGTAATTTAATTTGAAACCCACATAAAATAATGTTTTGAAAACAATAATAGACTCAATAAATAAATAAAAATATTTTTTCATTGATATCATCTTGACCTATGAAACACTGTACAGATAAAATTTTCATAATTGTCTCAATCATTAAATTTTCAATGAAGTATTGAAATACTTATTTAAAGGTCAGTGTATATTGAATTTGATTTTCAATGGTTCAATGGTCGATTGTATTTGTGATATTTGAGTTTTAAATTAGATATTAATATCTCGGAAAATTGATAATTACATTTTGTTTTGTAATTTTTTACTATTTTAAGTACATCAAAGTTACACTTTTTCAGGGCTTGTGATAAGTGGCAAATCATTTAAATTACAAAGCAGTAAGACATAGTAATTAAATAACACAACTTAATGTGCCGAAATTATAAAATATGCAAGTAATGATTGCTACCGACAACGTCAAGTGTGTGTGAATGAACTTTTTACGCCATTAAGGACTTTTGATAAAGCTCCTGAAGAGAAAGAAATCCTTAAAAAAATTGATGAACCCCACTCTTCTAATATTGATATCAAGGATCTTCAACTAGCAACTATATATTGTTGAATTCCAATTGTCATTACCCCTGCCATATTATCTACCACGTCTGCACCATTGTGTAAATAGTGATGTACTCACTACGAGATGTATTAGATTTTATCTTCATAGTCGTTGCCGGTCACTAGAGTATCTTTCGCCATCCATCAATGATTCATTTTTCACACTTATTGTTACTTTTTATTAGGTGAATTCAAACCCCACTCGTGTCACTAGAAAATTTTCCAAAGAGGTTTTCTATTCGCTCTTTGGTGAATTGACTATCTAAAAACATATCAAACGTAACATACGCAATAATGCCTTGGCATGTGCGGATATTGTGGATTTAATATGTATTAAGTAATATTCATGGGTTTGAAATTGTGAGTTTATTTTTATTACATTACATAACAAAACCATTAAACGGAATATTTCAAAACAAACGCATTGATCATATGAAACACAAACACATATTAATTTCCAGTGCATAACTGTGCATATTTTTTTACCACATAAAGGTTAAAATCATTTCCTTGCAGTTCTTATAAAATAACAATACCACGACCGCATATTACACCACTCAAACTAACTTTTATTCAAATTCCTACTAACGATCGTTAAATTAACTTTATGTAACAACCGGCTTAGTTACGAGTCGAGTATTTAAATAAGGCGAGCAAATTTTTTCCATATAATTCGCGGACACTACCCATTTGTTAATAAATAATAAATTTTGTAATAGAATCATATCTTGCAACAATTGGACAACTCTACGCGCTCTTGTTTGTTATATGATGTGACGGAATTGATTTTCTGGTCTAGCGGATGTTAATTTTCTACGGAAAACTTTAAACTAAAAGGTTTATCATTTATATTTTTTTAACTCTTATAAATGAAAGATTATCGTATCTTGTCTTACTGAAAAAATATGTCTGATCGTGTACAAAAGTATTTAAGGAATTATCCCGTATATCACATTGCAGCAAATGTAATGTAAAATCAAAATACTTTAAAACTTAGTTGCATCTAAAAATTTTATCTGTTTTGTATAAATTATGGTCAAGCATTAATTTCATTATTTCAAAATGACGCTCCAAAATTAATACAATAATAAAATTATGTAAATGTACATTTATCGGGTAATCTCGATAATAAAAAATAAAATTTTAATTTTCAGCAAGCTTGTAAATATTATTTCCTAGATGTCAACTTCTTTATTGAAAAGCAGTTGTGGGATTCATTTTGATCGATTTTCCGGGAGAAAATCTGAATTAACACCGAATTACTTACATAATAGTTTAATACTTCAGATCAGATTTTATTAAGTATCATTTTTACGTAAAGAGATTTCTTTTAGCTATTCATATTATTACCCTTTTGATTTTTTATAATATGCAAAATCATTATTTTATTTTTATTCGATTCAAACATCCAATTGATATAAAATATGAGACAGAATTAACTAAAACTTATCGCTCCCTCGGGTTATGACTTCATGGAATATGATATGGTGGTGACCATATGAAAACACTCTATCGTAAAGTTATAAAAAGTTAATTTATAATCTTATAAATATTGTTTGAAGTACAGATGTTTGAATGCAAACTTTATGATGATACATAACGCACTAAATTGTGAAATTGTGAGTCCATGGTTAAAATTCGCCATTTCAGTGAATGTATTTTATATTGGGACAGATTTATATGCAAGTAATATTTAGTATGTTCCAGTTCAGTGATCAAAATAGTTGCTATATATTATGCAATTATTTTTTAATTTGCGTGAACATAGGCATAAAATTTTTAATTAGTGTAATGGTACAAACTTTTAGATAACAAAAGATTTTTACTGAAATTTTTGTGGTCAATACATTTAAGTTATTAGTAAATAAAAAAAATATTTGAGGGATACATACAAATATTTTTAAGACTCTTCAGCGATTGAACGCTTTATGAAGGTTTTTTTTTTTACGCTTTATGAAGGTGTTTAATATAGGCAAAACATATATTTTTAATATACGATAAAGTTACAAAAGAGCTTATCAAGATCTATTGAATCGCGTGCTTTTTCTATATTCATCTGTAAACAATGCATGTAACAAAATGACTTTACACATAAAATCTAACAAATTAATCAAATTTTATATTAATTTTTTATAAAAATAAATAGTTTTATTAGCATATAATTTTTATACATAATCATAAATTAACATTGTAATTATATAAGTATATACTTATAGTCCATACTGTTACTTGCAATATCTGAAAGGTCGGTCACGCTTACTTAAAAAGTCAATAAATTATTAAAAATATTATTTATAATAACTTATCATTGTGTTCCGTATCAGAAAGGATAATTAGTAGGTACATTCTTAGGTAGGTACAATTACTCTATCCCAACCTCATGCCTGGCCTTCGATGTGTCAAATGCTACGAACCATTATTTAATCAAAACAAATAAACGAGAATAGGTAATAACAGAGAACAAAAAATGCCACGATAATTCTTCGGAATCCTTATGCAATAATAAATAAAACAGGTTTTGTATTAATATTCACCGGTGCATTGCAATTATTATTTACTCCGGTCTTTTTCGCTTGTGTTTTTGACATTTTATTTGCTGTCGTATTGGAAATACATTAACAAGAGCTTAGCGATTTTTATTTTACAATGAAGACAACGCTACATCGCGAAAATATTTGTTTCAGATAATCCATAAAAATAAGTATTACCCTTTTATTTCTTCTCCGTATATTTGTGCTGAGCCAGTGTTCATGGTTTTCTTATGGAGAATAATGTAGTGAGTCTCCAGGTCCTTCTACACCGCAGTTTTATATTGGAAGGAAAAGTCTGCGTATTGCTGCTGCCCAATAGCATTATTATATAATTATTTCCTTACAAAGGTATGGCGTTTAGATCTGATACTCCTTCGGTACCAGGCTGCAGAAATCCACCTCGGCAAGGTACTTCCAGAACACATCTCTCCACAATCATTCCAAGTCCACTACTAATTTACAAGCAACAACTTTATGCACACGCAACGGAATGGGGAGAACGGGTAGGTATTTTTATTTCAAATTAGGTTTTGTACAAATGTAGGTTAAACGTACAAAATTAAAATTTTACCGCGTCCTCAAAAAAAATATTTTTCAAGTGCATTAAGCACAAATCAATAGTTTGATATGTGCCTTTTAGAGCGTTCAATGTGAAACTAATTACAGATATTTTTTTCTCTGCGAATTTTGCGAAAGATATGTCAGAATTTTTATAGGCTCTATTAGAGGAAATAGTTACCTACCTGCCATTGTAACGCAAAACGGCAGAAAAAAAGATTTTGCAAGCTCTACGTGCATAGCAATAAAGGCGTGTCGAGGTCGTGTATGGACTGCTCTCGAAAACTGAATTTATGAAAACTTAGCACAAAAGCCGATTGTTTTTTTCTCGATTTCCTACCCACGGGAGTGTGATCATGCGGCGCCAATCGCGAGTCTCGTGCAAATAATTATACTATCGCCATTATTGTAAATATCAATTTCAACATCGTAATATGCTTCGATAGTTTTTCATTTTTTGCTTTCTCGGAAGACTTTAGCGGCGATTGATTTGATAGCTTGAGGAAGAGTCGTAAAAAATATCTAAACGACTTAATAATATGCAGTATTTTTTATTCAATAATTCGTTTAAAATACTGTTAGTATGAATGCGTTCCGATTAATGTCCTATCGTATCGTGTATTCTCAGTATTGTGTTAGTATGACGGATGGTGACTTATCAAAAGGAAAGTATTTTTTCCCATACAATATTATGTGATAGAAGCACATATGAAATTATAATACAAGTAGTGCCTTCGTTCTTATTGCGATTTGATATTATATCCAATAAAACCACTGTAACATATGTGGATCTAGGATTATGAAAATCTCCTTAAAATATATGTATACTAAGTTTGTGATATGACTAACAGTGTTTTGCTTATCTTTTTATACGCGGCAGGTATTTTTTTCAAAGATTAAAGATCTTCAAAATAATAAATTTTAAATATTTCTATATGTAAAAAAACTTAAGTTATTAACTATGGTATATTTGGTCCTTGAAAACATTTCAGTATCTCCAATTTTAATTTCGGGACATCGACCTAGTCCATTTTTGGAGTGTATAGAGTCGAGGATAGTTAATCGCTAAAATACTAGCTTCAATATTGTTTTTTTTGTGAAAACAATCTCTAGTTTATGCTTTTTAAGAGTTTTGGTTTTTTTACTAACAAAAAAGTGTTTTTAAAATTTTACATAATTTATTAATTAAATGAAAATGTTTTTATCATATTTTATTTTTAAAGCAGGCTTTCATTTTGAAGCAGAATTCGTAATTTTGTTGGATTTTTATAAAAAAAAGTTTGAGTGACTTTTCGACTGTTTCTTGTTAGTTATTAGTTTAAGAGAAAAAACTTGCAAATAAATATAAGCCTACTGTTTCATACTCATGAAAAAAATTTTTTTTGAGATTATTGTATTCAATTATTTTTAAATGTAGTGATGTTTTATACAAAAATAGAGCGTGCCAACTTGTTTTATATCATTTTTGGCAACTTGTCTCGAATTGGAGTCATCGTACTATAGATGCAAAGCAATTTGTGGACACCAAGCAATATCCCATTCATATTAATTAACTCAAAAAACAAACCTCTCAAAGACGACATTACAATAAACATTATCCAATCACACTACTTGGACCCATCAAAGGGTAAACAAAGGTTTTGTGTTCTCATAAAATATTTCAAAATTATAATCTAATTAATTTTATTGGCGTGAAATGAGTGAAAAGCAGTTCCCAAAAGCAGCTCTCTGCGCCGAGCGTAACTGACGACGACAAAAACCCATGGAACGATAAACATAAATAACCTTTTGTACATCTGACCGTGTCCAATATTTTAAGCGCGGTTGTAGTTTATTTATTTTCTGCATCGTCGGTCGTGAAAACCGATCAAAAATCGGTCCAAATTATTACGCAATGCCCCTCGAAGGACTTTCTAGCTCTTGCGAATTTGTAAAACATGCCGCGCCACAAAAAAAAACATAATTTATTGATGTTGTCAATCACATTAATCGGATTTGGTGGACCTTTATTCAATTATTCACTAATAGGGACAAAGCGAACATTATTTCAATTAAAAAGCTTTAAGTAAGCTTTATTGTTTTTTTACTACTGAAAATGTTTTAAGGCGTTACCATAACTTATTAGTGTTTTTAAATTTTTACAAGCAACAGTTATTCTTTTCAAAACGTTTTTTATTTATTTTAACAATGTATTTCTTCACTGCGTTGCAATAAAATCGAAAGCAAAAATCGATATGACAGATGAATGCACTTCAATCCAGAACTAAAAGCTTAATAATAAAATAATAATAGTTTGTTTTGATAATTGAAATATCGCTATTTGTGAAGTGTTCAACGGTTTAATAACACAGCTCACGAGTTTCGCCATTTTCATGTCTGATTTATTCGCCGAAGGTTCTAGAACACGACTTTATTATGTGGGCTAGACTAATTCGTCCGTTTGTGGGTTGATTTTCGACAACGATAACAAATGACACATTACCTGCTTGAGTAATAACACCGACTAATAATATCGACTCCGCGAATGCAACTCCAACAATGGAGGGCAGGTCTGAGAGCAATAAAGCTTCATTCTTCGTTCACCTCTCGATCCGAATCTCAAATTTCAGATTCACTTTTATCTCAAATCTTTATTTTTCATTGTTTGTATTGGCCATAGCCAATGATGTAGTGCCATGATCCACTTTTTTGTGCTAATAAGATCTTGCGTGTTGTTGAGGAAATACAACATTGTTAGACTTCTAACTCATCGTTTTTTTAATATTTAGAAATATCGATGCTTAAATTATCTTTTAACGAGGAGTCCATAACCGCACTACTGTGCAAGAGAAAGAAGTCCGAAGACAACAGCTAAAAAATAATATATAGGTAGCAGTAGAAAGCATTCAAAGACAAAAAGACGAATAGTTGGGAAGCGTTTAAAGGCAAATATGCAAGCAGTAAAAAGCAGTTGAAATCATTCAGAGACAAATAGGCAAGCAGTTAGAAGCATGAAGAAGCATTTAGAGGATTTTCCAGCTGAAAGATTTTTATTTTATTCTCTCTGTTCTTGTTCCCTTGTATTATTATTAGTTTTGATGATATGTGAGTCTTGATCATATACTCTAATATATAAAATAACTAATAAAGAATTCGACACAATTTATAGCTACAAATCTAAATTTATTTTGAACTATTTTTTTTGCGTGGTGTATTTTGTTGTTTGATATTTTAAATAAAAATAAGTTGTTTTGGACAAAATTGTAGTATAAGAGATTTTTTTGTATGCATTTATGGCATTATTTAATTTATTTTAATTTTTTGAAACAATACAACATTTATTTATCGCTACAGTGAATTATTCAAAATGAAATTGGAGAGGCTTCACCCTTGATCTGTTTTTATATACCATTTATTAATTTTTGGCCTGCATTCCACAGAAACTTAAATGCATTACATTTCCTAAATATATACCATAATGATTATCCTTGAAATTATTTGAAAATCAAGATTATTGAGGCGTAACTTAACACAATGTTAGTTACTTTAAAATTTAATTAGTAATTATGTTTTATTTAATTATGTTTTTATAAAAGCCTAAGTATGAAACAATTGTAAGACTTGCTGAAAGGTCAAACCACATAATAACAAAATACTGAGAAATATAAAGATAATGGACTGATGTGGATCTAAGATTTTAACGGTTTTTTTTTATAGCAACAGATAATAAATTTTACTTTTGTTGGTGATGATTAAATTCTATAACTAAAACTCTGATTTCAGTTAATACTTTTGTGATGAATCGATAGTAGATGAAAATAGTAAGTACGCAAATACAATGTTTGTCTATTATATATAAGATTATTTATATTGTTTAGGAAGCTTTTAAGTACATATATCAGTTCTGCAACCACAAGTACTGCCAGCCACAAGAATAAAAAAATATCTTGGATACGAAACTTGAAATAGATATAAGTTTTGTAATCCCGCCGCAAGATTGAAGAAGAGTAAGAAATGGTGCCGTCAACATTATATAAGGATACAAACAAAAAATATATAAATGAAAAACATAGTAATTTAAATGGATAATTGGTACCTAGAGTCGATCGACTACTCCAATTACATCCAATTTTACATACTTCATTAACTATTAAATTTAAATCGCTATCCGGCAATATTTTTTTAACGTTGGCGTTAATTGAAATTCAGTTTTTTTCAGAAAATAATCAAGATTCAAAGCGTACTTATTTTATATGGGAGTAGAATAATTATATCGATAGTTTCTCACCATAAAAACTTCTATAAAACCCCTTGTTTATATAACAAACAACTTCAATTTGCAACGCGTTGAGCTTAATCAGACATGCATGATTTGAATGAATTTTTTGCTTTTATTCAAAGGTTTTGAAGTCCCTTAGGCTGTAAGTAATTAACAAATTTATAAGATATAAGGCATAAGAGAATCAATAATATCCAGAAGTAGAATTACCACCCATCCATGCGCGAAAAGTTTTTATTCCGCATTTTTTTGAAGTCACAACAATTAAACATGACTCAAACAATTTTAATTGCAATAATTAAAGGTCAAATTTCGCACATGCATATTCATATTTGCTTTATGTATTCTCCGGTTATGCCTGCCTCTTGTGTGCAATATTGTGTGATTTAAATACCATTTATTAATTATTGTTTTATGCACAATTATTTTTTTAAACAGGTCTTCAATTATAGCATCTGATGTCCAAAGAATGCTGTTAATCTTATGATTTTACAGCCTTTACGCTCAGTTAATTTTTAATACTCGTATATCCGAATATATAAATAAAGCATTAACAATACTCTTATGTAAGTTTTAGATACAATTCTAGTATGTTTAATCTAAAACTTATATGTTGTAGTGGACAATATTCAAGACACTTAATTACTGACATATTGCGATTTTTACATACTTTAAAGGTTTTAATTTTTGCTCTACTGAAAACATGATATTAACAACTACAAAACAATTCCTAGTAACCCGCCTGATTAATATGTACACATCACTGATACCCGTCCCACATAAACAAATTAATTAGAAGAAATAATTATTTTCTCTTATTAAAATAACTTTACATTTAATATGTATTAGTATCAAATATTTTTATTTTAAATTCAAACAAATTTTTGGTTTTAAATTACCGTTTTTCTTATGATCACTTAACACTTTCGGTGTTGGTAGACCGTAATGATCAAAATTTTAGCCACCCCTGATATAATAATATATATATATATATTTATACCTTCTCCAAGTGCCTCTCTTCAGAGGAGGTTGGTGACCATCGCACTGTACATATATTGATGCTGAGCCAGTATTCATGATATATTATTGATTTTTTGTGAAGACCGTCTCACAGGAAGTACAATTTTGCCTATACAGGTTTTATTGATTAAGTACATTTTTTTAAAATATATTGAAAATTGATTAAAGAAACTCCCAGAAAAATATCATCGTGATTTGTGTGGGATTTGAACCCACATCCCCAAGCTTACATGGCCATGCACCGGCCATGTGAGCTTGGGGAGAATAGTGTGGTGGGTCCTCTGGTGTTTCTACACCACAGTTCTTAGTATATATATATATATATATATATATATGTGTGTGTGTGTGTGTATTTGTGTGTGTGTGTATAAAAAAATTGGTCTACTTTTAATTGTAGTGAAATCAATCATTCGTCCAAAGACCAGCCATAAAAATCCACCTCACGTCACCATTCTATCCAGCAAAATACCAGGTCCGTATTTCGGCCACCAAACGAGAGCTCGCGAAGTGAATGGCTTTCCGGCGGCCTTGCGAGCCGCAGGAGAGCTGCAGGGCACTGCATACACTGCATCCACTGCATCCACTGCATCCACTGCATCCACTGCATCCACTGCATCCACTGCAGACAGGCTGGCCAGCTTAGCAATGTGCTACGCAAAATGTCTAACGGTCAATATCATAAAATGCAACAAAATATGAGATTGAAATATCTTTACAAACATGACCAACGGTCTTATTGATTTCCCTTACACAAAGGATATTTGCCTATGGCAAAAAATAATATTTATGTCTACGAATTTCTTATACAGGGTGTCCAAAGAGAGCATCGAATATTTGTTACTTCAGCAAAACAAAAACTACTAGTAATCAAGTATTTTTTTATTGTTGATTATAAGAATACAAAATGGAAAATTATTTCGAAAAGATGATGTTATGCTGCTGGCAGTCTTCTAATCTGGAACGAAGATATTGCTGCCATTTTTGACCTGATGTTTTGTTTCAATTCCATTAGGTTTGTCGGATTATTCTCATAAACCCTACTTTTAAGGTATCCCCATACGAAATAGTCAAGAGGGCTAAGGTCAGGGCTTCTGGGAGGCCAGTTGATGTTACCTCTACGTGAAATGACCTTATTAGCGAATAATTCGTTAACAGCTTCAATTGATTGATTGGGTGTATGGAAAGTGGCCCCGTCTTATTGGAACCACGTTCTTGGGTTGAAACCTTGAAACTCCTTCAACTCTGCAACAAAAATTTTCGCAGCATATCGCAATAACGGTCACTATTCACATTCACCCGATACCCTTTTTGGACACCCTGTATATCTTCTTCTCTTGGTGTTTCTCCTCGTAGAAGGTTGATGACCATTTCATCAAATATATTTCTATCCTGGGCCAGTCTTACTAATTCTGTCATACCTCCAACTTCCAGCCATTGGCGTAAATTCCGCATCCACGTAACTTTTTTTATTGCTTCCTTGGATGTAGGATGCTATATTTATTGCCTCGAATAAGAAGACCTTACGCTTTTTTTCCATCTTCAAGAGTTCTCTTTTTTCATTGTATTTTAAGGCTACATTAACTCCGCATGGTGATCGGTTCTACTTTCGCTCTGAGAGGTACGTTAATGTTTAGCTGATATTTACCAAATTATATACTAGCGAGATGTCAAAAATCTACTTGGTGAAAAAATCTACAACATCACAATCTCAACACCTGAAACTTCAAGAAGACGCAATACAGCTGATTTAACCTGCTATCGTGTTTATTGTAATTTTAATTATAATAAAAATGGTCGCAACTTGAGGTTAATCAATTTATATATCTACTCAAGCTATATTATGATCCTCATTGCTAAATATAAATGTTTTGTTTCAGCAAAAATAGAGTTTGATAAAAAGGCAAGATAAAGCTATGAAGGTCGTATTGGTCATTCTTGAACCCATGCTGTCGAGTCGTTCCCTGAAACAAATCTATTGTGAAATATGTATAAATGACATCATAGACTGCATTTTATATTTTTGATTTCTTTTTCGCCCGTAGATCTGATAAAATTTTAAATAAAAAGCTAACCACTTTCCGCACTTATGTCTGGTCTATTGCACGACTCTGCATAAAACGGCTTATAATTGGCTGAAGAGCTTTAGAATTACTGAATCGATAATAAATTAAACAGTTTAATGATACCTTGCAGTGCAAAGCCGTGTTGCATGATACGCACGCTAAGATGATCATTTAATATTGCACAAAGCAATCACTGTCGTCTAAACGCCATGGTTTATGGATTATTATGGCATCTTATTTCATGTAAAGATGCCCTCGATCGCTGTAATAGACCTAATGGCGACTCAGGGCTGCACAGATCTTCTAGGATTGTACCCATATATACCTTTAAATAAATTATATTTATTTAAAAGTTTCTGGGACTTATTTTTTCGATTTGTATAGAGTCGGGGTGGTCTATCAATTCCAAGAAATTCTGAGAAAGTTAATATATATATATATATATATATATATATATATATATATATATATATATATATATATATATATTTTGTATATTCTTACTACACGTCGATGCCAACCAAATAAGTCTATTGGCGAAACCGGTAGCTTCAAAAAATAAGTATATAGAAGTCTCACTTCTTGGCTTGGTGTGATCTGTGAAACTCATTTTGTAGGAAATTGAGGCCGTGTGTCTAAAATGAACAAATCAAATCATAGTAACGATACTTGCATATTAAATAAATAACTAGTTATGTTTACGAGAGCTTACTTTAATAATGAACGTTCGTTTTATTTATGTTCTCGTTTATGCATGGAAGCAATACTATACATAAAAAAACTGAATTTATAAAAAAAAGGAATGAATTACGTAAAATATATGCGGGCTTAGAATCTTATGTGCTTATGCTATAAAAAAATATTCTTACATACTCGCGTATATATATTTCACTTATAAAATATTAATATTGAATGTATGATACACCGTAATACTTTTGTATTAAAAACGCCAGCAAGCCTTCTATGCCTCATTGGTTTCACCCCAAACGTATTTCAGTTGCTTCAGAAGATCAATTTATATACAATCCTCTCCGGGGCTTTGCTCTCTTCGCATATTATGCATCGTAAATATTTTCACTGCGAGATTCATCTTCCCAGCCTAACCCTGCATCTCTGCCTTAAACAGATCATTATGTGAAGTCCATCGGTTATTAGGGCATATTAATTGAGCTTACACAATTGAATGTTCAGAACAATCGACAAGGACCTCTTACGAAAGTGCTTCTGATATCTCTAAATACATAAATCATTTTCTAAGAAGTCTCATTCAGTAGTGCTTATATTTTTTTTCTTAGGGTAATTATAGCTGAGATAGAGCAGTGCGTGTCGGTCAGTGCTAATTATTGGGGCTTGCAGCGTAGAATTAATGGAATTTGATTTATCATTTCGCGGGACCTTGTCGTTTAGATACAAAAACACTCGTTTGGAAGGAAAACTACTATTTACTGTTTGTGATTATGTCAAAGCTGACGTGCTAAATGAAGGCTTCAAATAAATTAAGTAGGTTAAAAGCTTGGTGATTAGAGTATTTGAGTGCTTGATTATTGTGTTATAAAGAAATCTCACAATATACTCCTTGTCCTAATAACTCAATCAAATATTTTTCCCTATAAACCTACTTTGCTTGTTATTTGTGAGGTTCTTTTAATTTTTTTAAACTGCTTCGCATACATTTTTCAATAAATATTTGTTTCACTTTTTTACAATAAATTTAATTAATATCTTTAAGAATTTCATTAAATTATTCTAAAAATGTTTGAAAAACACTTGTTTTGATGAAAAGATGAATATCGTTTTTTTTTTTTCAATAAATACTATTTTAATAAACTTCCACAATTTATATTGTATTTCTTTAATCTAATATGCCAATTAGATTTAGTTAATATTATAAAACTAAGGCTCGTGTTTCACTTCAATTATTGTTATCAGCTTTTGTAAGATATTGTCAAAGTTGGTCCAGATACTGCGGTCGGTGTAGACAAAGATAAATAGGTTTTTAATAAAAGTGGACGGTGTACTAATGTGCAGTCAGCTGCTACTGAAATTTTTACCTTACAACACCGTCTAATCACATAGCCGAATTCGATTTTGCTTCAACCAGGTAGCAACTCTCCGTGTCAATAAATTTGATAAAGAAAACTTGCTAAATCGTTCGGAAATATGTCGCTTGTAAGCGGGTGACAACCTTTCCATTCAATTCTGAACACACATATAAACTGGTTTAGCTCAGAAAAATCATTGTAGTAGCATTTTGCTGTCGTAATAAATATATATAGCATATATATTTTATTTTCATGTACCACTAAGAAATAATAAAAGTACTTTTAATCTAAAGGTTTCTTAAATTAATAAGTTTTTTAATAAAGATATATCACAGCTTGTTTTATTATGTACGTTGTTATACCTTTTACGTTAAAAGCTTAGACTCGTAATACTATCGTAGCTTTTAAAGCATTGTATTCATTGGACTCTTAATATTACAATTAAGTACATCTGGAAAACTTGACGATACCAATAAATACTTCGGGAAAAATACCAATAACACATACGCCTTCAAACTTTCTGACCGGTCTCTCAATTCATTTGTCAGTGAGAGCATCGCAGGTTTACGGATATTAGAAAAAAAGCTTTGCTATTTGAATAAAACACTACACTAAAGGGGTTGAAGCTTTCAGATACAAGATAGAGTTGATATTAATATCTTATTTAATCTTTGTACTACTCTTAAGAGTAGTACAAATCTACTTAGTTGAATCAAAATAACCAAGTCGTGCAGTTGACCTCAAGTTTAAGCTCAGTATCATTTACTTGTCATGCTTCACGCACCCATTTGTCTGTTAAAATCGATTTTTATTATAGTTATTAAGTGCCGTATAGTCAAATTATAGATCAATTTAATTAACTTAGCCTATTGACTTCCTGCGATAACAATATCAGCAAGGAAGTAAATTGATTAACACTCAATCTCTAAACACGCTTAAGTTCAAGGTTTACCATAAAAAGTGCCATTATATAAAACAATACTGTTACCATTAATAACTTATGCAGCGGAAATGATCAACGCCCAAGAGTGACGAGAGACATCTTAATATTTTAGATTGTAAGGTCTTTTGTGGTATATTAACTCAATGTTTTGTAGACAATATTTGAAGAGCAAATTTCACCATATATTAAGTTTTTTTATGCAAGTTTTTCAAAGTTAGTAAATAAATGTACAAAATATATTTGAAGAGAACAAGGGTTATATCATAATAACTTTGAGCTTCAAACTGAAGGGTAGCTGGCCTAGCCCTAAAGAGAAGCCTAACACTTTATTCAACCTACAAATAAATAATATCAGAATAAAATAAAATTGCATGTAAAGGTCAAATAACAATAAGTGGATGGTTTGCAATGTGAGGCTTTGATTTACGAAATAATCTAAATTTATTCTCACCGATACACATTTTCCTTTATCAACCTCCTAACGGAAGGCGATGGTTATCCATAAATGAGTTTTTAATGAAAATATATTTAGAGCTTGATTTGATCTGCAGAGTCCTAATGAACGTTCACTAAATATGTAATTGATTGCAGACTGTAATAAATTATATTTTCGATAAGTACCAACAATCTGTGGATTCTAGAAACATTGCCATCTGGCACCGCTCGGCCTACTTGGACATCCTGCCTCGCCATGCGAACCCTCAATTATGTAACATGAGATAATAGAATAACAAGCATATTAAATTAATCATATTTATAACATTAGTTGCCAAAATAGGAGAAACTTCATCATGGACATCATGCCATGTACATTAGTAAGATATATTGGCTTGTTTTAAACGAATATTCATTCTTCCTTACGTATTTTTATACTTTATTGCTGAATTTTGCCTTATATGATCTGTGTATGTTTAAAGATTGATGAAGTGCTGACAGTGGCAGATCTATAACCCAGTGGCTCTGTCTCTTACCTCAAATGTTAATTTTTATGTAAAATATCTACATAAAGATAAATCAATATATAAAAGTACAGATTCTTCAAAACAGGGCAACGTCTAGTCGTTTACTTGAATCCATGTTATAAGCATGAAAGACTATTGGAAATATTTCTAAGAATAAATATTATTAAGAATGCACAAAAATTTTCTATACCTGAAGCAAGAGTCGATGTATTATTTTCGATGTTCCCAGTATACACGGATTTGCTTGATTCTATTACTACCGCCTGGCCAGCATTTTAAGTTGGATTACATTAGGTTACCCAACAAATCAAAGAAAGTGGATACGTCTTTATTCAACAGTGAATAAAAAACGAGTGATCCCGATCCATATTATTATAATACATCGAGTATTTCGGTATAAACCTTATATGCAAGAACTGCAATTAGTACTCAGTTCGAGTATTGCAGTGTTACACCTGCACAAGTCCGCATGCAGTGATGTTTAAAAATCACTTGGATCGCGAATAAGCAAATACATCACGTGATTGCGAGTCGGCTCGCGAAGTGAGGTGGTCCTGGTTGGCGATCGCTGGCCGGCGCCTTGCATAAGCGCCCCTTTCCCCGCCGCCGCGACAAGTTTCTTGCTCCAGATTTGCGCAAGCCGAGCCCGAGACGTCCGAACGAAACTGTAAGCCATTTGCGTACAGGTGGACTTGCGCAATCCACCGAGATGACTGATGATATCTGATGCGAGAAATGCGATACCCTGCGCCCAGGTATCTGAGACACTTCTGGTGTGCGTAGTAGCGGTAAAACATGCTTTTTGCATAATGCTCTCCAGCTGCATTATAATTTATAGCCCTGCTTTTTTACGCACAGCATAGTTTCCCAAAGTATTTTATCCCGTCGACCCCTTGTCGAGTTTTTCTGTTTTTCGTCGACCCCCTGCCTTGCTAATATAAAATTTTTACAAATTCATCAATTTCAAACATATTTTTGACATCTTATATAGAACAACTCACTTTTATAGGGCTTACTGTACAATGGGTTTAAAAATAAAAGTTAAAATACATGTAAAGTTCATTATACACAATATGCAAATGTAGTAACATTCAGAAAATCAATATTTTTGACAGAGAATACTAGGTGGAATTCCATTTTAATATCTTAAATAGAATAAAATAGATTAATTAAAAACATACAAAATACTTCTACGCTTCAGGGCTTCGATTCGTCACAAAGTACATATGTACAATCTGTTTTCGGTGCATAATGACATTTACGAAATGTCTAAATTTTTGTAATGACCTGCTTAAATGGGATCCACTCTCGTAGACCCCCATTTACAGTTCATGGACCCCCAATTTTATTTTTTGCTGTCATCGACCCCTTGCAGAATGAAATCGACCCTTGGGGGTCGATATTGACCACTTTGGGAACCTCTGACGTACAGTATCATTCAATACCTCTCCATTCTCCCCGATCTGATGCTTGCGCATGGCTGCCATCCTGTACCCTGATCGTCTGTAAAGTAGTAGTGGACTTGAAATGATTGTGAAGAGATGTGCTCTGGAAGTACCTTGTGGGTTCCTGCTATTGTTTCTGTAGCTTGCTGCAAAAGGAGTATCATATCTAAACGCGAAAGTTTTGCTAGGAAAGGATTATAGAATAATACTGTTGGGCAGCAGCAACACACTGATTTTTCCTTCCAATATAAAACTGCGGTGTATAAAGACCCGAGGACTCTTTGCACCATTTTCCCGTTAGAAAAATAATAAACACTGGCTCAGCATAAGTATATTGCTCAGTAAGTAAATAATATAAGTGTTTACTAGTAGATACGCTAGTTTATTTATTTTCTTAATTAAAGTAATAAAACAAGTAACGAAAAATAATATAATTAAAGTTGAAATACATTTATACGTTTACTTATAAATAAATAGTGATTATCAGCAATGATTTAAGCATCGTCTTGCAGACTATTAAATTAACCGCCAATCTGCCGTTAAATTAACAACAGAAAGCTTTCAGATTTGTGTGGTACTTACAGTAGAATAGATGAACATTTAGCGTCTCCTGAATCACAAATGCTTATTTAGTGCAAGTCACCAATTTAGCAGGAAAGTTTTTTGGCCCTTTAAATGTTTAAATGCAAAAAAAAGAGAAAAAAAAGTTGAAAAGCTAAGCGTAAAAAACCTTACGTTGAAGTTAAGATTTATAAAGTTCTGTTACTTTTCAGCCTTAGCACATATTTTTTCTGTTTCCGGAAGAGAATTTCGACTGCATGGCGATTTATTGAATGGCTTTTTTTTTATTATAAAGCATATTGCAGTGACAACGGCGAAATTGTAATCGAGACTTGGAAATTTTAATTAATATAAGCGGACTTTCGAATTGATAAACTATTTTTAATCAAAATTAATATGCTTTTACTCTCAAAAAGTGTAAATGAGTTTATGTTTTCTGGTTTTATTATATGCTTTTTTTATTTGTATTTAATTTACTCTCACCGTGGTTGTAGTTTAAAATATTAGAATGCTCGGGTATTTCCTATCCATTTATTTATTTATTCACGGTCATACAGCTTTTAAATAGCAAGACAGATAATTACACTCTTAAATAATATAAGATATAAAAATATAATATTAATAAAATACTTTTATTTATACTAAACAAGTATTATGATTTGAATAAACCTAGAGTCATCTCTTATGCTTGGGAGTTGAGATTACGATAATTTTCATTTGTGAGCGCTTTCGCCTTCCAGAGGCTTTTTCACGGTGAAGAAGCCCTTTAAAGGTGAAAGCGCACTCTTAGCAGTTTGTTTATTCATATGTATTGTATATGTATGGAATATTACAAATTTAACTGGTCTATCTTAGATATAGTGTAATGTGAGAGTGTATAGAATTTTTTTATTTAAAAATATATTTTTAGTGATGTTTCACTTTTTATTTGTTGACGCGACTAGTCAATAAATAAATAGTGAAACATCATTAAAAAATATACCTTATAAATATTTTTTTAGTTGAATTCAATCAAGTATTTCCTGCCAAAAACATTGAACATTTTTTCAGAATTCCTCATTCTTTTAATGAAATTTTTTTTATAACAATTCTCTATAAAATAATTATTTGTATTGATAAATTAAATATCAATATAAATCGTCTACAACCAGACAAAAACAGACATGAATATTTTTACATAGCTTGGGATCCATATATCTAGAGGGGGTTAGAACCCCTGAACTTTCAGTAAAAGTTATACGTAAAAAAACAAGGTTTCAATCAGTTCAGGGCACTTTGTACTCGAACTATGCGTTACGCTTTTACCTTTGGCTTTTTTCGATTAAAAACACAAAAAACAACAAAATAAACTCATAAATGATTGATAAATAAAAACGTCAATTTGCTAGAATATAGAAAGTGAAATGAAACTACTCCACAAGGAACTGCGAATATCGCAAATAATCAAAGTCCTCAGGGATAAGGCCCACACGTGACTATAATATACTTGAAATATTAACAACCGAAAAACATACCCTCTGGCTAAAATATCCCATAGTGCAACCATGGAACTAACGACCTTGAGCGTTAAAGCGCATATCATTATAAATATATGTACGCCGATTAGTCAGCGTTTTTATTGTTATGTACCCGCCTAATAGAAAATGATTAAAAAAAACATTGTTCACTCACAGCGCCGGTAAATCTAGCAAATTATTACTTTAATCGAAACAACAAATCGGAAGGGTGGGGCAGGTAGCCTGGCAAAACACTTTTCTATAATCCGTTCAATTTAGCTAATTTATAATCCCATTGTTACAATACGGAAACTCTGTCGATCATCACGACGCCCATAAAAAAAAAACCATGGATACGTTAAATTAATGTAACATATTTTTTGCCGTTGTGTCTGGAATGATCCAATTCGCCGCCAAAATGGCCTCTGATTTTTTCACGATAAAGTGAAGTTCATTCGTAATAAAGATCTAATTTAACAGAGCTCATTAATCACCATGACATTCTGTTTACTTTGTTTCCAGCCATTTAAATACCGCGCTCGAGATAATGTTTGATTAATTAGATACACAGATCTATAATTGTAGGCACTGGTATCGTTTTGTTTTGTCCATTCCGAAAATTAATCTCGGATTGAAATACCATAAAGGAACCCCGAAGGTTCGTTCGTGCTCACTGAAAAACGTTGTCCGGGGAATTATTTTATGCAAAATGTAGACAACGATTAATCTGATAATAATTATGATTTATGCGCTAATCTCGTTTTTAACAATAGGCATATTATCTTTTTAGTGGTTACCTTTATTTTAAAGTATTATTTTTTTGACTGACACATGTTTAAAGTTCATATCCTGTACGGGGGTTAAGTGATATTGTCGGTTTTACTTGTTAGCTGTTCTCCTCGTGATAGCAATATTAGCAAGTAGGTAAACACACTCGAAGCAAACAAATGCTACATTTGTGCCCAAAGTCACGTGAATTTCATATAAAAAAATAAACTGCTGTTTTATGAGACATACTAAAATTCAATACTTATGACATTGGCAATATCCGAGAGATCTTTTAACATTTGAAGTAAAAATATTGCGATAAAATGTCTCAAGTATTTTGATATAGCTTGATAAATCAAAGCTCACACTAAATGACTTTGTATTATTCGTATGGTGATAATAGTTTTTCATGTATTTGTATATTCGTGATTAATAATCTATTTATTTTAACTATTAAACGTATATAAAAATCAAATCAGATTAATTCAAAATATTAATATAAATACTGACCTAATAATAATATAAAACTTTTTTTATCCATAAAATTTTAATATTAATATTGCCTATTGGTTTGGTACTTGTTATCCCGAGAGTATGAAATTATTTTTCAGAATAATTGTTTACACACTGTTATCCTTGCTTAAGACAAGGAAGCACAGCTTTTCATATATTTTAATATTCTGCAAGCAGTAAATATATTCAAATATCTGGGTTTGAAATCTACCGCACGTCACTGTAAAACAATATATCAGATCGGTTTTTTTTCACACGCCAATGCACAAAAAATATCCGAATGGTATTGATTATTATTGAAGATTTTTTCGCCGTAAATAAAAGTGTTTGTGTGAGTTTTTTTTAGAGTTTTCAACTCAGGGAGGTCTGAAATATGCGCAGTATCCTCAAAGGTGATACCTCTCTTCTTATACCTGGAGTAAAAATAACACACACAAATAAATCATATTTTGGAGAAGGGTGAAAATGACCGCTGTCTTTATTACCTGAGTCGCTCACTTTATCAGGTGAGCGTCCTCAATAATTTATTTGCAAAGTGCTATGAACTTTTGATGCATACCTATGGAATAAAATGAATTATATATTATACAATTATTAAAGTAGCAGGCAAGCCAGGTGACGTCCGATACACAATTATAAACAGAGGCCGAGACTTGTCTCAGATGTGTGTATGTAAAGCTACTATATTATTCCGTGTAAATATTTATTACTCCACGTGATTTATTGTTATTGAAATGGGTTTCCCGACGCGCCGGGGCACTCCTTGTCCCGACCGGCGCTGGTTTCCTCGACTTGGACATAAATAAGTAATCCAAATAACGAAATAACCTTTGCGTGATCTTATTTGTCGTTTCTCGGTATCGCCTTTCACCCGACATTATTGCCTGCGGACTCCATGCCGGCCGGCCCGCTCATGCGAGGCCTGGATTTTTTCACACACCGACTGTAGATAACCGTAGACAGCAGAGACACATACAATTAAATGCATTTATCGAAATAAAACGAATAAACTAGATCCTTAAAGGAATATTTTTAACCCTGCTACCAAAAATCGAATCGCTAAGGTAAAGATCAAATGTCAGTAGTCGAAACCTTCGCGCCAAAAAAAATTATCCATACTTCCTACAACATCTGCTATAAGTTGTTTTTTTAAGGTTTCTATAAACCGCACTGCTCTATGAGAGCGGTTAGCTGAAAGTGGAAGAGTCATGATAACAAGTCATTCGAGGCGGTCAAAAGCCACTGTGGCTGCATTTCACTCGAGTCTGCGAAATTTGCTGTGTTTTTTCTCTGCTGAAAACAGTTTATATTTTTACAAAAATATTACTGCGCTCAGATTTCCTCGAAGAGCAAAAAATTACCGAAAACTGTGCCAGCCTCTGTTTTATGAGGCAGTTGTGTATATTTTTTTGTATACCTAATATTTTAACTGGGGTGAATCAGAACAATAAAACTAATTCGCAAATTGGTAATTTTGTAACAAACAACGAAAGATTATTTCAAATAGTCTGAAATTGGTGATATAGTCTCGTCACTTCTTCTTTTGACATCTTAAGCACGTGCTTATTTTTTTAAATAGTTATTTCAGACCTGACAATTTCCAAGGTATAGCACATAACTTGACTGCCGTTCTGTCTCAAAGTTAGAGAAACACGTTATTTCTTCATAAATACTTTTAATCGTAATCGTTGCCACAAGCACCTTCAAATCAAGCATCGCTTCCATTCCTTTCCGTTTTATGTTTTGATAGCCAATTCAATACAGTAAAATTATTCTTGCTTATAAAATAATTAATAAAAAAAAAATAATTAAATGTTACAATCAGCATGATATCCATGAAATTAACCAAATGTAACGGGCAAGGCGTTGAATTGATAAAAACATTCCGTGAGAGAGCATTCCTAGCAACATGTTGGTGTTACTACAATGGACAGATTTTTTTATTAATATTTGGTGAAAACATATTCATAATTATAAATAATCATAAACAATACACAATAACTTACCTCGATGTAAACGAAAGCCTTTCGTGAAACAACTGTACGACTTGATGTTACATGGAAAATGAGATGCCTTCAATCGCTTTTTGCTTACTTTTCGCCTTTACCCCCGAGACTCACCAATCAGATTATCTGAGTTTGAATGTCGTCGACTAATGGTATTTATTACCCATTAACCAGATATACCTTGTTATAATATGATTGCGTGTTTGCCTCATTTTACTAAATTTTTATTTTGAGACAGCTGTTGTGTGCTTGTGATATTTATTAGTTATCAATTATTTATTCAGATATTTGCCTGTTGGTCAATATATAAATGCGAGGAATTCTCGGTCATGCAGACCCTGTATGGAGCATGCTTTATGTGCTCGAGTAGCTAGCTTTAAAAAAAACCGATTAGCATAACTCCGCTCTCGTAAATCTAATGTGTTACACTACTCTCAAACAATCGGTGTTTCAGGTCACCTTGACTCTTTTATAGCTTTATTCCAAATCGGAAAAGGTCACACGATTATTGTAAATACGTATTTATAAAAAAAAACCTATCCGTCGGATCTACGAAAATAAAAAATAATACTAATATAACGGGCACGATTTCAATAAATTTATATTAATTATTTTTGATCTGAGCAACATTGCGCTGGAAATGATAGCCATTATGGGTACTCGCTGCCCAACAGTGATTAGGTTGTTCGTTAGCGGCTAACTGGGCTGAGATAAAAGATCTCGACAACAAATTAAATTATCCACCAGTAAAAACCGCGCCATTCGTTCCGTGAATTTATTATTGCATTAATAGTATATGGCTAAGAAATAAAATAAGTGCCACCACAGAGATATTACAAATCTACTATATAATATTTGAGGTGCTATGTCAGTATGTTCAGTATGCAAATCCAAGCCAAAGCGAAAAATGGTGACCTACTGAAATAATCAGTAAACTTTGCTTTATTTAATATTTTCATTATATCTCGTGACCGTATATAATAGAGTTTGCTGTAGCGCAACATTTGAGCGAATTTTGCATATTGTGCTAGTGAGTATACGATTGTATTAACGTACGATATCCATAGCAAATAAGCAACACTATTTTACAGTAAAATATATATATTTTTTAATTTCTGTGTGTTTTCAATGTTTTTCCCTTAGTGCTTGGTGTCTTACTCAACTGGTCTGATATTATTTTGAAGACACAAATAAATGCTTTGATATTTAATTAACCAAATTGAAAACATGTCAAAACTATGTAATACATCTACATTTGAATTTCGTTATTTTGTGCGTACCTATATTTAATTGGTGTAAACTGTTTTCCGTCCGATAAATAAATTACAAATCATTCACAGGATGTGCATCGACCTCGTTTATTAAAGTGATAGTCACCGGCCACTAGCATACTACCTGCGCAAAAGTAGTACCCAAGTCTTACATACAACAAATTATTCATATGCAGGATTAAATTTTTAATCATTGTAACGAATACATAAACAGGTCAAGGAGGAGTCTTCAGTTTACGATTTACAGTGTCTTATTAAAATTGATTTTTTTCAATAAAACCTCTGACCCTCTTGTGGGTGCAAATGCAGCCTTACCTTCCCTTTCCTCCACCGAAAGGTTCTTAAATAATTAATCATATATACCCATTGATTGCATACTCCCACGAAGGCTGTACAAGAACTGACCGGACCTTCTACTCGATTAAATAATAATTAGATTTTAGTATCTCATTATAATCTACTTACTTCCAATATTTGGCAGCAAGTTGTTATTAGTATCATAATTGTTTTGATAATTCGGCGATTAAGTGCTCAATAAAATTTTATTATTAAATTAGATTGAAAAAATCGGGTTAAGCTAGGAATTGTTGGCACATTTTGTTTTGTTGGGTAACAGACACAAATGCAATATTGCAAACCTTCTTAACCAGGACAGCGTGTAGGTAAACTATTATATAACTTCGTATGATCCTACGAATAGATAAACAATGCACTACGGTACAAAACTGCACATTCATTTGCGTAGGCTCAAATGCAGCTCGATTCAACAAGGTGAGTGCAGGTACTTGCACAGAAAGGAAGTCGAGGTGTGATACTTGCAGGGACCGCGGACCAGAATGTTAGAAATAAAGCAATCCACCGACTGGCCGATCATGTGTGACAGCCACGATTTACTTTTACTTACCTAAGCGTGTCGTTTTTGTTTCAATAGCCTTTGTTTTTACTTTTGAGGTCTGCTTCACGCTACAGGGAGCGCGGTCCCCAAAAACGAACAGCGAACCAAGAAAACCCGAGTTTGCAAATCATATCTGCGACCGTTGCGTCAAAATATTGTTAAAAATGTATTGTCGAAGAAATATTGGGCGTTACGTTGAAACGGAAGTTTATTCTTCAACTTATGCAAAAAGGTTTTTTTTTTTTACACATATTTTTCCCTACACGAACTCAATAACGAAACCCATATCGTATTAGCCTCACAACCTGCGGATCAGGGGGCACTCCGTATAATAAGCAAATCCTCAAGAACTATTGTAAATTAACATAAAAGAAAATAAAAAACCTTAGAATTAAATTATTAATTTAATGAATAACATTTTTTTTAAATAACTGATAAAACTACCTGCACAATAATTAATCCAAAATGCTAACCTTTGTAAAATGCAGGTTATTAGCTGTTTTATTGTTGTTATCATAGAAATTATAATTACAACGTATAATAAATTCATTTGAAAACAACCTTCGAGCTATATTTCATAACGACTATTGCAAGGTATCGAGATTTACAAATTTCCATTCGGTTAGACATTGTATTGATTGTTTTCTAAAGCGAAACAATGAGCGATAAACATCTTACGGAGGATATCCCTGCATTCTTAGCAACATAATGAAAATCCTGAAAATACCAATATCTAGTAAAAATGCGCTTGTTAATTCCCGTTTATTTAACAAGCATTTGGGCTCACGTCTAGTCGTCAGTCGACAGCAAAAAAGTGGCATGGGAACACGTGTTTTTGAGTCATTTTTCCGAGCTTTCATTCATGGATGTTAAAAACATAGCAATCCTCTGCAGGGACTTGAAGAACACTCAACTTATGTTAGTTTACAATACTACAAATTTATTAGAATTAATTTTGTTAAAAACCAACACAACACTTAAAATTCAAAGTAAGTATTATTTGTCTTTAGTCAACGTTATATATAGATGTTATCGATATCTCTAAAAGATTTATTGAATCGATCAAATTCAAAGAGGTTGATTCATTTTATATCCATGTAAGAGTGTTTTAAATTGAAAGTTTGTCCAACTGAACTCCTTATTGCATAACAAATTAAAATAAGTGAATGCTCAACACTGGCGAGATGAATACCAAATAGGTGGAACAATGAAGATTTATAGAGTTATATTTCTCAAGAGCTATCATAATTAGTTTTAGTCGATCGTTGAATATCAGAATCGGAAATAATATTTCATAACAGAAATTACTCAACCCGCTTTATAATAAATTTTAAAGTATAAACTTAACGACTAACTTATTTTCACTAAGCTTCCGTTTTTATCTAGCATTAAAAAAAACATTACATAGGGAGGCGACATAAAGCAGCTACGTAGCTAATTATTATTAAAAATAAAATCAATCCAATCCAAATATATTAATTCCCTTGCATTGTATAGATAGTGAATATTAAACTCAGTGATCATTTAAAAAAACTTTTGCCTCTTTCTCCAACACTTTTTGATATGCTTAGTTCTAAAATGTCTATAAAACCTCAACTGCTTGAAGATGCTTATTTAGCATGCTGGCGAAACTAAGCGTTAAAAAATAAAAAAAACGGAAACATCACTAAAATATTTCTTCAAATAAAAATTATTCCTTAAAAAAATACTTTATGAAATAATTAATTATCAAAATATAATAAAAGTTAGTCAATAAAAAAGAAACAAAGCTATTTACATGTTGAATATTTTAATAAAGCATATCAGTATACGATTTTTTGTCTTTAAACACACCTGTGTATTTTTTGATTAAAAACAACATCATAGTTTATCATTATAAGAAATTACAACCCATAGGTTTTATGAAAAAAAAATTTCAAGCATTTTATAAGTATATATATATATATGTATACTATATATATATACATATATATATATATATATATATATATATATATATATATATATATATATATATATATATATATATATATATATTCATATATATATTTATATATATATATATATATTTATATTCATATATTTAATTTTTAGTGAAATCTTCTTACGTTAATATATCCAAAACATGCGTTTTAAATCCGTGTATGTGGTGTCGTATAATAAAACCATAGACAATATGAAGTGCTATCGACATTGACATTCAGCAGCCTTAAACTGTTAGAAGTTTATATTTGAATATTATTTGGCAGTTTGTCCGAAATAATATGATATTATAATTATACTTATCATATAAATATCCGAAATGCATAATAACATGAGTGAAAGGTAAGATTATCCCCGCAAAGTAATTAAACAATCTCTACACGTCAAAATAAAGTACTCGGCGCCTATGTTTGACGTTCTGATGTTTTGAATGCGCGCGTTTGAAAATATGTTTTATTGATTTTTTGGCTAGTTTATAAATACACCTGATAGTAAATAAATTTACGTGTTGTTCACCAAGTTTGACATTTCTACTGGTGAGAAAATAAAATAATACCATTTAAAGGTACAACAGACACCTAAAACATCACAAGATACTCTTGTTACATTGTTAACAATCATATGTAGAGAATCAAAACAAAACACGGTTTATTTTTTTCAGTTTCAGGTTGGACGACTCGTCCTATCATACTCCACCGAGACGACGACCGTTAAAAAGAATTCATGGTTTATTTTCACCACACCACCTTAACAAAATACCACCAACAGTAAGTTCCTGACAAAACAAAATACACCTACGTGCATTCCAATACCCTCCAAAAAAAATGTGCCACATGATGTGAATATTAAGACATAATTATTATTACTGTTCCAAACGATAATTATATAATTATTTGCAGTGCCTATCCATCCGGGGAAATGACATATTTTCTGAAAAGAAAAAGAACTTCGCCTTATCTCCATCATGTTACCTATCACCCCACAGGCTAACGAGGTAAATATTAATATAACATTTGTTTGAAAATCTTCATGCTTCATTACTTCTTACATTACAATATTCATTACTTCTTGAATTACAATCTTCATTACTTCTTGCATTGCATTTTACTTGGTTTAAGATACAGAAGAAATCAGCTGGGTGGAGCAAATAGTGTTAAGGGAATAAATGACTATCCTTTTGACTTAAACCAGAGTTTTCCTACAGTAAGAACTTATTTTAAAAAACAAAAAATGGATTCTGACAGTTCACTTGTGAAACCGAAGCAAACTATGGAGTGTGTTAGAGGTAAAACGTTTATGTTTTAATATTTAACTTAAACTTCCTTTAGAATTGATAGAACATACATTCATATTTAACTTTTTATTACCGTGACAAATAAAAAAGCATGTAATCTGCCTAATTAGCAATTTCCAAAAACTACAACAAAAATACTAATTTCAAATATTTGTTTATACTATATTAAATCTAACTATTGCAGTTGATGGACCCAACGGAGTTCGCTTCAACTCTTCGCTAGCAACTCTCAGCGAGTCACCATTCCCAAGTGGCTCCGGGCCATCGCTGCTTGTTGACAGAGTGTCGCAAGGCATCAACCCAAACAAGGCTGTCTTCACCGTTGACTCCAAAACTTCACAGGTTGATTCATCAAAACTAAAAATATATCAACTGCTCAGTCAGATATTAATATCCATCATTCTCATTAGCACTAACAGTACTTGAAACTTTCTTGGGAATTACATTTCCTTTGGTTAATAAATCTGTCTCATAAGTAAGAAATATGATTCAAATGTTTTTTTGTTAACACTTTTCTTTATAATTTTAGTGTCAACTTTTGAGTAATGTTCCAAAATATTCTGCAGCAGACTTTTAGTCCTAAGTTTAAATCCACTCACACAGATAAAATAAAATTCACGCAGTTAACAGTAACTTAATAGTTGTGTCAAATTTGTTATACTATAGTAATTTAAAAAAATATTTTCTTTTGTGTATAGATCATGATTGTTAACAACCGAGCGTGCTCCTTACTGGGCTATTCATCGGCAGAGCTGTGCGCTCTGCGCCTGGAACAGCTCCTCCGCAGCCGCCCACCGGGAGGAGTGCCGGCTGCTGCCATGCAGGAAGGCAGTCTCAACACCGACGATGGTACACTTGTACTTATGAGTGGGAAGGTATTACTCTGATTTTCACAATACATGATAAACAGATATTGAAAAGTTGAATTAAAATAAAATAATATACTAAAAATATTGTTTCTTAATGCTGACAAACCATTTGCTAAGTTCTATTTTTGTGTATTCCACATCTTATTTTTTTAAAGGTTGTCGAAATGCTAACTGGTAGTGGGCAGGTAATCGTTGTGTCATTATGGATCCGGCAACTAGATCAGGACGGGCCATGCCTGGCGGTGGCCGAGCCAGTACATATCAAACAAGCAGTGGTAAGTGATCCTATTTAATTACATCTCACATCTAACAGCGCACTTTTGTATGTTTTATCATTTCCGCTTTGACTGTTTTAGCTTTACATTGATGGTGACACTGGACTGACGACAGGCTGTGATTCTGAAGAAGCAGCCTTGATATTTCAATGTGATAATGCTGAGAGACTTATAGGATTAAACATATCAACTCTTGTTCCCTCCATCAACATGCCCAATAAAGATACATTTGAAATATCCAAACAAGTATGCAAACAAAAAGCTACAGGTGAGATGCGATTGTAAACAATTCACATTCATTGTGCACCTTCTTAATAAATATCTATAGCAAAAATGTTATATTTCATTTTTAGGAAGAACATTTGACGGTACTACATTCCCTCTGTGTCTATGGATTAAGCATCATGAACCAACCGACCTAAGTAAAGGTCACGAGAAAGATGTTTCTCACGAAATCAAACGGTTATATGACATAACAGTGAGAGTAAGTTCACAAAATCTTATTTGTTTTAATTAAGAAAAATTTATAATGACATGAAATGATAGTACAAATCGCCATCAATTCATTTGAAACAATCATGAGCCAAATTACACAAATTTAGGATTCACCTGTCAGCATAGAAATCACACTGATTAATAGTTTTTACTATTACTTTTTTACTAAGCCAACAAACAGAAAAAGTTTTGATATCCTGGACTCTTGTAACTTTAGATTTATAATTGTGTTTACCCTAGGTTTACCACAATGTGAGTGGGCTTCTTGTGGTAGATGAGGCAGGGCATGTCTCCGCCTGTAACCACCATTTCACCATGCTCACCTTTGGTAAAGCTCACGGGGAGGTCATTGGAAAGAATATTGGCTCCATAATCACAGACTTCTGCCACGAGTCTCACCTCATCCATCCTTCAGCTCCCAGAAGTAGGAACATGAGCCTCTCGCCTGTGCACAATGATCATTCAGGTCTGTAGCATTTTTAATATTATTTTCTGCATTGTTTACTTGCTTTGAAGTAAATTAAATATTTTCATTTAGAAAACATGTTTTCAGATTCAGACACTGACCCAATTGATGATGGAAATAGTAGAAAGTCGCCTATGAGCCAAAGTTTTCAACATTCTCAAGTATCACAGGTAACGAGAGATAAATCATCCAGTGCTCTGTGCCTTGACAAATCCTCCAGCTGTCAGAATCTAGACAAGACTCATACTCCGACTCCCACCCAGGACATGGTCTCCAGTATTAGCACCACCGAACACCGATTGGATGCAGACCTCTCCTTCATACCAGACGTAATATCTGGAGTATCCAACATGTCAATGGATGATGAATATTACAATTCTAGTATATCAAAGTCTCGTTCTGAAAACATACTTGGAACTGAAAATAGAGAAAACAACTTGAATTTGGCGAATAAACACAATGATACAAAATCTTCCGATAGATCTGATTCAGTTTATTTTACATCTAGAAAATCCATGGACTATAGTGTTAATGGAGGAGGTCAGCGAGTAAAAAGTAATGAACCAAACATCAAATTCAATTTTGATGGAAAATGTGCCACTAAAGTTGGATCTGTAAAGTCTGTTGTGTCTCTTCTTGATAAAAGTAATATGTCTCTCGATCTGTGCGATTCAAATGAGACGAGTGCTGATTTTCTTACTCCCATTAATGAAATGCCTCTCTCTGGAACTGGAGATGGATTTGCAGATGACTTGGATTTACTCTCGGAGAAATCGGTAGCATTTAATAAATCCACTGATAAACTAATGAAAAATGACATGAAAAGCTCCGAATCAAATTCAGATAGTCCCAACAAGATATCAGATCGTAAGCACATATCTTAATTTATTATTGAATTAGGCAAGTAGTTAATTTTGGTTTTTCTAATTTCAACACCAATTTATTCAGGAGATTGGCTTAATGGAACTCCTCGCCCTGTTCGGAGTAATGTGATGACATCGACACCACAGGCTTTGAAGCAAACTGTCTCTCGTGCCCCTGCTGCCCCCTCTCATCCTCTCCACCCGCTGCATCATCAGCAGCACAAGGATGCTACTTATAAAGGAATTGTGCGGCACAATGATGGCACTGAACTAAGTAAATTGCATTGTTGATTATTTTAAAAATATAGGATCAAGTAATTTCAACTAATAAAGCCAGCCCAATGTACGATAAACACAAATGATCAATAACTTAGCAATATTATTTTTAAATTGTCTCACAAAAATATAAATATAATTTTATCATCAGTGTACTCCTGACCAAAGATTCATCCTTTGTGGACACCGTGGTATTGTCAAAACATATGCATATATATTTTAGACTTAGGTATGGACTCCACTCTAAGTTGCTGAGTTACATAGTGTTTTTTTTATTTACAGGTGTGGTGTACACAGTGTCGGGAGTCGGACTACGGGGGGGAGGCAGTGTGCTGTGTGTATGGGTGGGTGTAGCAGGCCCCGAGTCCCTGCCCCTGCACGCCTCCAGCATCAACTCCACAGCTGATAACTCCATTTCCATTGTAAGTCAACACGTTATATTACATATTTATAGGAAGCACCAGTGCATAAAATAATTATATCAGGCTAGTGTTGTACATAATTTTATTTTAAATTGTTTAATATAAGAATGTATTTTTTTTATTATATTGTAATATTCATACGTTCACAATTACTATATTAAACTCTGTGTTTGACAATGACTGAAAAGCTTTTCAACCTAACGTTAACTAAAATGTTGATTAAACTATGAAACTTCAACATTAATTTAATATCCATGTTTATATAATCGGTTATATTTTGATTTTACAATGCAGGTTCACAAACAAGGCAGTCACAATGTGAGCAGACCATTATCAATTTCACTTGTGAGCCAATGTGGGGAAGAACAGACATCTGGAGAATACAACAAAAACTATGTAACTCTCAAGCAGATAGGTAAGAACCTTCAACACCCTGCAGTACCATCTCAACCGGAAGCTCGTCTTTAAAGCATATCTACTTCAATCCTTTTGGAGGAAAGTAGTGGAGTGAAGAAACCATCACGTGTCAGAATTCCACTACAATCACTTATACGTGAATATATTATCATATATCATAATTTGAACGAGTGACCACACCGCTTGGTTCGTGGGACTGCGTTTGTGACTTGACTTCAATAGAATGTTATATTTAAGATGGCATTTTTGATAATTGTCTTATCTTTATTCTTAGGTAAAGGAGCTTATGGTTGCGTTAAAATGGCTTACAGGAGATCAGATCGTCTTTTAGTCATTGCCAAGTTCATTTTAAAAGAGAAAGTCAACCAACAATTTTGGGTAGAAAGTCATGAAAAAAATGGCAAAAAGATTCCTCTTGAAGTTAGTCTTTTGCAAACTCTCAAACATCCGAATATTGTAAGTAAAATATAACTAAAAATGTATTCATGTGAAGTTGACTTACAAAATATTTATTCAATATTGCTTCTTATCTTAGGTAACAGTCATTGATGTTTACGAAAATGAAAAATATTTTCAAATGATTATGGAAAAACATGGCTCAGGTATGGACTTGTTTGAATTCATCGAGCGATGGCCAAAATTAGATGAACCTCTAACAAGCTATATATTTAGACAGGTTAGTCATAATAATTTTACTTTATGTTAACTCTGCTGTTTTTTATATTTCTTATTATTGAAACCTGTCTCATCTTACAGATTGCGCTGGCAGTGGAGTATCTCCATTCACTCTCCATACTTCACAGAGATATGAAGGATGAAAATGTGATCATTGACAATAAATTCCACGTAAAGCTGATCGACTTTGGCTCTGCAACCTTCCGGCATGAAAATGTTTTGTTTTCTACCTTCTACGGGACTACAGAATACTGCAGTCCTGAAGTTTTAGCCGGAAATAAGTATGTATCATTCTTTTTAAATAAAATCAATAATATGTCGTATATATTGCACTGGTAAAAGATAAATTCCCGAGTTCTAGTGCCAGAGAAATAACTATAATTTTTTTATTTTGTTTTAGATATGCTGGTCCTGAACTTGAAATGTGGTCAATGGGAATAACTCTATATATATTGAGTTTCTTTGAAAATCCTTTTATGGATATTGAAGACACTATTCAAGCGTTGTTAGTTTTACCCCAAACTGTTACCAATGGTGAGACTCGAAAATCGTCTTCTTACTTACATTACTTATTAATTTTAGTTTTGTTTCGATATAGTCTTAACTTGTGATTTTTTTGTAGATCTTGAGAATTTATTACGCTGGATGTTATGTAAGAACCCAGAGGAGCGCTGCACCATCGCCCAGCTCATGGCTCATCCCTGGCTGAACCAAACTGTGACAATATCAAACTACAATTTCTGTGATATTATTAACTGTGGTAAGGACACCTACATTTTTTCTTCTGTATTTAACTACCACCCTTTACCCTGAATTTTCAAATTTGTCTTGCATTGCAGAGAGCCAAGAAGCAAATCCTGAAGTTTACTACTCCGGCTGGGGTTGCTCGGGATCTCCGTTATCGGGGGAAGAGGACGCTCCGTCCCTCACTTCGCACTCTGCCACTGCCACCGCCAGCCACACTGACCCGCCACAACACGCCCTGCCACAGGACCCTCGCCCAGGTACACATTTAGAAACTTAGAAAGATAACTAAATCTTTAAAATCTTACAACTTAGTAACTATTTCTAGATAAATTGAGAGCTTAGCTACCATGGAAATCTCTGGCTTGAGTTAAACCTTGAGAGGAGTGGAGTCTTGTTTATTGTTATTTATTATTATCTTTTCACATTTTCAGAAGTGGCTGTTCCAATCGAAGGTGTGAGCAAACAAGAGGTAAAAAATACAACCAAAGATAACAAAAAAAGGAGATCTCAAGGACAAGGAACTGCAATATCCATCGACAAGGAAGGACAGTCTGACAATTACAGCCTCAGGTCCTCCGCAGAAGTAAGGCTAACCTAACTGTTGATATATTTATTTCAAACAGTTGATCTGATAATCAAAGGCTTTATTGTTTAATCTATTAGATTCATAATAAAAATTGTGGATAACAGAGTTTCTGTGCTTACAACCAATCTTTTATATTATGATCAATGTGTCAATTCAAACTAATTTTAAAAAAATTGTGCTTGCAAAATATTCAACAAACATTTGTTTGAAATGCCCACCACTATTCATGGTAAAAAATATATTTCAGTTTCTGGACATTTCTAAACCAATATCAGATGCAGCCATGACAGACCTCAGTTCAGATGCGACAGGTCGCTCGGCTTGTGAATTTGAATGCGACATGGACGACCCTTACGACTGCGACAGCTGGGACGAGTGCGATCAGGAGAGCTTGTCTTAATGAAATTCTGTGATAATGATGATTTTCTTCAACATACAACACTAGTGCATATTTTACGACACACCCAGACATTATAATTTGACACAGCTAGCACCGGCGCAGCAGCGACACAAATTTTATTCTAGTTGTAAAATTTTCTATGAAGCTATACATTGTGATTTTTCATAGTAGTGAGCTTAAATGATTGCCAGTAGTATCTCTTAGTATTTAGAAGATTAAACATATATTTTTTTATAAACATTAAAATGTATAGAATGAGAAAGACCTATGATTATATAGTCTGCTTTAAAATTCGGCCACTTAGAGCTTTATACACTAAATTTGATTTTCAAATTATAGAAATAGCATTCATTATAAGAGATGGTAGTCCAAATTGTAATTTTAAAAGAGGTTATTCCTTGCTTACACAAGTATTTATCTCATCTTACTCATCAATTTTCTATACTTATATTGTAGTTACTATTTTTATATTTATTAATAATACTATAGTAGCTTATATGCTTTTACATCATACTCATTTCATATTACTTTCGATGAAAATATTTCAAATTCAATTATCACTTGAGCTTGATTAATCAAATACATCATTCAATTTACAAGAGCAATATTAGTCATTTTAAAATTGGCATGTATTTCAAAATCCATCTCGAAGGCTTGCAAAGAAAAAATATTTAATTTAATGCTTGGCGACAAAGTCAATGCTTTAACAATGTAAATTTGAATTTTATATAATATTTAAGTAATAACACTCTCAATAAAACTTGACCACATATAACCTATTATATCACTGTGAACATTACTTTAATGCTTATTATTAATAAATGTTAGTAAATACGTTGACTAATATCGTACTGACCCGAATACATGAGTCTTGAAAACAACCTAACCTGATAATTTTGATTTTACAAGTTATAGCACTATTGTACCCCTCAATTTTGATCACCTTCATTAACTGGAAAATCCTCCAATTTGAATGGTATTTATTTTATGAAGAGAGTTGTCAATACTCTATTCAGAAAAATATATTTTAATATTCAAGATCTCAAATATAACACATGTGTCATTTAAATCGCCCAGTTTGATAAAAATCATCTTATTTATTCATTTTGAAAAATTGCATGAGTTGCAAAATTCATTTTGTTTAGGTGGTTTTTTTTTTATCCAGTAGTATTGTTGCGTTTATTCGCATCCAAAGGCGAAAATATCATGTTTTAGTGTGCGTGACATGTTAGTGCTTCGTTAATATTAATTTTGGTGTGCAAGACGACTTGTGGAATTGGAAGAATTATTTATCGTATTAAAATCGAGCCAATTACTAAACTCAATTCCCTTACTTGAATGCTCACAACAATTAATAATATTATCCCTAACAAAATAACCAAAGAATTATTATTTAAGAAATTGGTAAATGTATGCAATTATTTTATAAAAAAATTGTAGGTTCTGTATTATAAAGAAATTCATATTTGAAGCAAAAAAAAAACTTGTGTCCTACAAAGATTTCCGTAAATACTGAGTTTTTGTATATTTCAAAACAATGTCTTTATTTTTAATTCACTCATTTATAAATCTTGTTATTCTATTTCCTAAAATTACAAAAATCTCACGAGCTGATTGTCAAAAATTTACTGTCTTTAAATTTATCTCTAATACTTACATTTCAATGTGATCCAAACAGTGTTAAATCCTATGAAGTAATAATGATCTCATAATTAATATTTCATAGTCAGTGTTTAAATTTTCTTCTATTTATAATTATTCCTCTTGTTACTCGTGTCATTCTTTCATCTGAAAACTTCCAAGAATGAAAATTTCTAATCACTCTGTTTTTAATAATTATCTTCTCTATCTGAATTATCGATGTCTCTTCAAAAATCTTTAAGAACATAAAATAACTAATTTAAGCGCAGAGTTTGTATTTGATAAATGGTGCTAATTAGAAAGTCAACAATTACACGGAGAGTGTGTTTTCGAGCAAAATCACTCTATGACTTCAATAAATTCAAAGACTCGTCTGTTTGATAATCATATAATAAATTAAAAGCTTTATTAATATCTCAAAAATCAATTTGTTAGCACGTCGTAGTTTTTCACAAAAAAATATTTGTACTTTAAATATGTATTTCCTATTCAAAAATTTTCTACCAATTTGTACCTATATTAGCATGCAGAAAAACGTATTAAAATTTTCCATACAAAATTGAACCTAAATAAGTATTAATTATTCTCACTCTATTGCATTGTTTATTTTTATTCACCATAACGCAAAATTATTATTATTACTACTATTTGTATCATAGCTAAGATTTAGTATTTTATACAAATCAATTTGCTAGAGCATTAATTAAGACTATGTACTGTTTCTACATGTTAAGAATGTATGAGTGCGTTTACATCAGCCGTATTTTCTCAATATATCTTATACCAATATGTACATAACAAATCAATATGTTGCAGAATCTCACAGGGTTAAACTAATCATTCCATTATGTATCATATTAGAAATATTAAACAGTTAAGATTGGAGGCAGAAGATTATGCGTGATTTCACACTAGCAATGGCTTTATGTAAGAACAAGTTAAGCAGTGTATATGGAGTAGAACGGCCAACATGGCCAGCAAGTATTGTCGCAAAATAAATTCATCAAAGGGATGACATCAGCTGTTGTTACTTAAATTATTTATTCAAGATATGTCGGAATATTTCACATCCGGCTTGCTGTGTGTGTGCAATCAACTAAAAAGCCTAACGCAGAAACCTGATATCACACGATATGCGATATAAGTAACAATAACATAGATGGCCCAAGATTTTTTTATTATGTATGTAGAACAAGATTTTTTGTACACAGCTGTAATATTTCTTATTTATTTGTGATTAGATTTCCGATTACGATTTTCATTGGTAATATTTTATGTTGCTCTGCCATCTATCTGCCAACATTGTGTCTCTAGTAATGTGATACAGTTTTGTACCATATGAGATGCAACCCTTCGTAAGTCAAGGGGCACACCCAGAACTTTTGCTTTTCTAATTCAATAAAAATGGGGTCTGCACGTAATTTTGTTATATTGCTTAATCGTTGATCTGGTGATTACAACAATATTATTTTTTTACATACATAATTTAGACAAAAATATTAAAAAATTTAAGGCTGGCGGCTCCAAATCTTTCCCTTCTAAGTACGCTACAGGTTCACATACAACTTTCCATAAACCAATTGACAGAATGCTTACAGATATTTTGCATGTAAGTATATTAGAAGACAATAAAAAATTAATAAAACATGTAATTACTGAGTTTGAAATATCTTGTACTGTTCCAAACGTCTATGTATAATAAGTTTTTTCTTATTTTGTAATGTGCATAAACGTAAGTATAACATCAACAAATGGTTTCATTGACAATTGTGCACAGTGCTTTATAAATGTCAGTATTAGAAGAACAATATTTTCCGTATAACTTATTTGCAAACAGGGTGATTAGGGAACTTTAGTAGAGAAAAATGTAGCTTTCCCTATGCGTGTCTTTAGTGCCTTACAGCCATTTCAAAAAATACCTGTTACATTAATACCTTAATCGTGAATAAATTGTTCAGAAAACTATCTATCTTTTATTTTTTTAATTAATCATTTCTGATCTCAACAAATACTTGTCATCGAAAGACTCAATACTGCCGGAAACCAACACAAATAATCATTACTTTAATCACAAATCAGCATTACTCAGCAGTCTTCATCAAATAATACTTCATCAAATAATACTTCATCAAATAGTAACCTAACTAATTACTCTATAATCGGTTAACCAAAAATTATTACGAATAATAATTATACAAATGTAAACATTTAACGACTAATCAAGTCTACTGTATTCATACATACAATCCAACACTACCTAAATTATTATGCCATTCTATCTCTTACAAATATCACTTGGCTATGCAGTAATTTATCTGGTAGTCCATTATCCGATTTCAATCAGCGATAATAACATTTAATCAATAATAGTTATTTATTCAATATCAACTTTAATCTAATTATTTTCATATTTGGTAAACACAAACTAAACTGTCACAACACATTTATTAAAAAATATCACAAAATCCATTATATTAGATAAATATTAAAACCTGTTAAATGTATAATTTGTTTTTCCAACATCACCAAATAATATAAAAATGATTTTTTCTGATGCATTCAAAACTTTGAGACGTCTAAAAATGGCCAGTCTGCTTAAAATCAAAATAATGATTCAACAACCTCACATTGCTGACAAAACTAGGATGATACCCCTTCATTCTCCGATATCTATGAGAAATGAAAATAATAATTTGTATGGTTGCATACTTCAAAAGATACTCTACCTATATTATTCTAAAAGTATTACATGTGATGCATGCCTCAAGAGACGTACAGAAAGCAAAACAGTCAGCATAACCATTGCTAAACAATCTGAGATGACATCCAATAACCTAACATACTCGACATGGTGCTTTTAGTTCTTTATTTTGATACAATAGTTTTTTTTTTTTAATGACGTTGATATTATTTAATTTACTACCTGTGGTATTAATGTCAAAGCATACTAATTAATTATGACAAAAACTACAATCTTTACTTTTTTTACATTTGATGTTTAGATTTTCATAGTAAACATCGGGGATGCCATTACTACAAAAAAAGTCTAACCGCCAATCACCTCAGATCGAGGTCACGGTTAATTTATTATTATTATTTTAAAATTATATTTTATAAAAGATAAAAAAAATATTCAGGCCAAATTAAACTATCTCTTGGTCGTATTTGCAGTTTATTTTTAGTAACAGTCTTGTCTGATAGGTCAAAGCTGCGCTGGACTAAATTTCTCCAACTGCGCAAATCGATCATGACAAAAATAATAACATATTTTTTAATATTATAATTTATTGCCAATCAATAAATTATTAAATATAATTTTTTTTAGTTTAAGTAATTTTTTTAACAAAATTATATTAAATTAAATATAAATGCTTAGATTATATATATATATATATATATAAATAGATGCTAAGATTTATAAACAAAAATATCTGGCAGTGCCACTCCCTGATAGTTTGCTGGGTGGTACAGCTTTGCCAGCGGTGTTAGTGCTGTCGCCTGCTGTCGGGTGCTGTCGAGTGCTGTCGGGTGCTACTTTGAACGTTTCAACGAAAGTGAACGCGTCCGTTTCTATGGGAAATTTGCCCCATAAACCCAATGACGTTAGCTGTCAGATCTTACTCCCTCTTTTCAATTTTAGCTTGTCATCAGATACAAAGAGTCGCTCCAGCTAGAAACATATCCAAGCTTTTTTCTTGTCATCGTGATTTCAATTTTACTGCTTCAAAATATGTATGTATTTTTACGCATAACCTCAATACAGTATGTGAATAGAAATCCCGCTGTTTAGTTCTACAAGCAAGGTCTATTATCTAATTTAATCTAATAAATCACTTATACCTGCTATAATACTGGCAGTTTCCACTGAGTCCCAGTGTTGAAAATCAGTTGTGATATTGTTTTTTTTATTTTGTGTATTATTGCAATTTATATTAACTTTCTGCAATCAAACACGAATCTGCAACTTTATCCTGCATGATTTTTCATTTGATGTATATCTTTCTTGTATGTATGTTTTAGCTCATTTTATATTTATCTCTACATCGACAAATATTTACATACTGAATTATTGCTACTCTTATTGTAAATGACATGACATACTACAATGTGATATGATATTCTCTACTATTGACAGAATGATTGTCAGATTGTACTTCACCTTTTTGAAGTTTTTTAGTTGATACTGCAACAATGTTCAGTTTTTTTTAATTACCTATTCCAATTGTAACAATAATTTTTTTTATTAATCTCAAAGATTAAAATATTTTCCTTTGTTATATTTTATCAATAATTTTGTTTTGTTTTTCAGCTTCAACCCAAATTTCTTAGTACTACTATTAGCAATAATAAAGTAACTGCTACTAACATGTCTTTTGATTATCCAACTGCCTTCAGAGACAAAACCGTAATTGATGTTTATCACGGGACTGAGGTGTGTACATTTTCTGTTATCAAATAACTAATAAAAGCAAAATTCTTCAAAAATGTCAACATTGAAAGATGTTTATTAATATAATTTATAGATAGCAGATCCGTATCGTTGGCTAGAGGACCCCGAAGCTGATGAGACTGCAAAGTTTGTGGATTCTCAGAATGCTATCACGAGGCCTTACCTCGACAGTTGTGTGTACAAATCTGACATCAATGCTCGCCTGACCCAACTGTGGAATTTCCCCAAATACTCTTGTCCTTTTAAACGAAGCTCAAGATATTTCTTTTTTAAAAACACAGGACTTCAAAATCAAAGGTAAATTTGATCACATTAATGTGTTTAACATTTAAACTTTCTTAAAGTTTATTTGAATATCATGCTTATTACAATTAATTTTTTTTAAATCTATCTTAGAAAATAGTTATACCATGTTTTGACTGAATTAAACTTAATTATAATATTTATGTGTTGTAATAAAATAGAGCCTTTTTGTAGCCAACTAGCTACATTTGTATACATTGAGAAAATAACAATAATAAATACAAATATTTTATTAATTATATGTGTTAGCATTGGGATCAAACAAACAACTCTTAAATGTTTGAGCTCTCATTAACTCAATTAATTGTTAAATAGATACCATTCAATTCCCATCTGCTTTGGTTTTGTCAGAGGTAATAAAAAAATCAGGAATAAATCTATTTTATTTAAGTGTCCTGTATGTTCAAAATTCTTTGGATGGAGAAGCGACTGTTTTCCTCGACCCAAATACACTCTCGGAGGATGGCACCATAGCCCTGTCGGATTCTGCCTTCTCTGAAGACGGCGAGACTTACGCTTACGGACTCAGTACCAGTGGTTCTGACTGGATAACATTGCATTTCAAAGATGTGAAGACAGGTTTGTTCTTATAAATATTTATAAGGCATCCATTTTCTATAATAAAGATTATTTCTATTTTTCTATTAGTTCACAAAAGTTTTGGCAGCTTAAATTATCAACATGAATAGTGCATCTGAGATTTCACATATATTTAGATTTTTTTTAAATCGTAAATGGAGAACCCAAGAAAGTACACAAATTTGATGAACCGAGAGTCACCGAACATATTATGAAAATGATAATGGCACTCAAAATCGGACAACTCAAAAGTACTGTCGATTCTATTAACCCTTTGCACTCGAGAGGTGCGGATTCCGCACCACACGATGTAATGCCGCAACTCGAGTGGTGCGGATTCCGCACCACTTTGTTTGGTGCGGAAATTCGATGTGCGGTGATAACTATTTATGGTTTCTTATCTGGTGATTTCTTGTTTATGTTTATGTGATCTTGTTCTTTAAAGTTCGTTACTAAGCACTGCCTATATAATTTTACAAAGATCATGTTATCTCCCTTTCAAACTACGCTAAAATTGCTTATCTAAGATTAGTGCGACACCATAAAGCGAACTGCATTTTTGGTCTCATTTCGAACTTGACAGCCATGGCAAAATGACTGGATGTGTACCTAATCAACCCATATATTTTTTGCTTGTACTTCTTATCGTAATAATTCATTTGAAGGTCCTTATTTGCTTAAACTTATATTGCACTGAAGGATAGACTTTTTTCTCCCTCACAATATCAATAACCTCTTCATTCACATATCGAACCATTATTTTGTTTGGTTTATAATATATAATAATATTATGATAATGTGTATCTCACTAAACAGCTGAGAGGAGAACAGCCGCATAATCACTTGTGGTATATGAAAACCTTAGTTCGGCAATTGACTGGAGATTTTCGTCAGACACGTGCTAGAGCTTCACTTCAACCTGCGATTCCGAAAATATCCGCCTAAGTGGAAAGCTGCATAACATTCTAACAGGAGTTAGGAAGGATTGCAAAGTCTGCTATCAAAAAAATAAACCCGGCAAAAGACATCAAACGACATACTTTTGTGATACTTGTCCCGAAAAGCCGGGCATGCATCTCGGCAATTGTTACATGAAATATCATACAAAGCAAAATTACAAAGACTTATGTTTACGAAATTATCTTCGTAAAGATGTAAATATACATTAAATATTAAAATAAAAAAGTTTTATGGGTTAATTTGTGTGTGTGATCATTTTAAGTTAGAGGTGAAAAATTCATCAAAAGTGCTACGAAACGCTTCGAGTTGCTGATTAGTCCGCGCGGAAACGGTCTCGAGCGCAAAGGGTTAACAAAAATATAATATTAATAAAAATTTGGATCATTTCAATATTTTAACCAAGCTTGTTAATTCTGATAATAATTTTAGCAAGAATAATACTTTCGAAGAATTTAAACTCAGTGTGTCCATGGATAACACAATTTTTTGAAATATTTTTTATCTTTACTTTTACGGGTGACATAAATCTGCACAGCCCTTTTTATTACCTAAAATAAATACCATTGATTAAACAAATATTATTCTATGAAAATAATGAGTACTGCAAATATAGATATCTAATATCTTATCTATGTGGCGTGAAAGTACCTTTTTAAGTACTAGCCACAGCATGTTGCAACCTCAAGATCAACATGTTGATAAATTATTAATGTGTCTTAATCATAATAAACCAACACTTCTGATTTTTTGTATTATATCCCTTGATTATGTTTTTAGTCTCGTTTAGTTTTTAATACCTTGTATCAAAAAAGTCAAACTTATTTGAGATGATTTTTGAAACATAGTGTATAAATTTAGCTGAATTTTCAATAATTCCTATTATAATTTTTTTAGGAACTAACTATCCTGAAGTTCTGGAAAAAATCAAGTTCTCTTCTGTTTCTTGGACCAAAGACAATAAAGGAATATTTTATGGGGTAAATATTTAATATTCTTTACGTTAATAGTTCTCTATTAGTAGCCAATCTCTTGCACCTTCGCTAAATTAAACTGACTTATGTCTGAATATACTGAAAATATGAAGATGTGTTTTTTATAAATCCTAACGCTGCATGATAAGCATTAGAACTTACCAAGAGTTGATAAGATACCTACAGGGGCTTACTCGTAATTATAAACTTATTTGATTGTACTTAAAACTGTTGGTTCTGTTCATGGAAATCAATACTTCATATGTTATTAAAAAAATATTTTCCAATTTATTGTAGCGCTACCCTGACCAATCTGGAAAAACGGATGGTTCGGAAACTAAGGCAAACAAGGATCATAAACTGTATTACCACACGGTTGATACACCACAATCTGAAGATATTCTTGTGGCTGAGTTTCCTGAAGAACCCTTGTGGCGAATGTAAGTAAAGTAGTATTTTATTTGTAAAAACCAGTTTCCTGTATAAATACAGTATACTCGTGAAATATTCCATATTTACAGATATTTATGAAAGTTTCATTCAAGAAACTATGGATTCACTTGGGTATTATTTCATAGTTGTATTATTATTGCAGTGGCGCTGAAGTGAGTGACTGTGGCCGTTACCTGATTGTTACTCCTGTAAAAGATTGCCGAGACAACCTCCTCTTCTTTGCTGATCTTTCTCTCACCCCTAAAATTGAAGGAAAACTTAAGTTAACTCAGTTTGTATTTGAGTTTGAAGCAGATTATGAGGTAATATTACTTAATGTTTTTATTAATATGTATAATAATAAAAACCTTGCATTTAACCTTGTTATTCAATATTTTTTTAGTACATAACCAATGATGGTTCGAAGTGCCTATTCAGAACTAACAAAGATGCTCCCAATTACCGTCTCATTACCATTGACTTGGAGCACCCCCAAGAAGAAAACTGGCAAACACTTCTTCCTGTAAGTATACTACTAATGTTATATTATATTTATTGATTTCATTACATATTGAAGCAAACAAAACAACACGTTCAGTGATAATTGACCGTTAAAACCTCTATTTTTTTTCAGGAACATTCCTCTCACGTTTTAGACTGGGCAGTTTGCGTTAATAATACCAACCTTGTGTTGAACTACATTGAGGATGTAAAAGTAAGTCATTAATACTTCACAGCTTTAGATATCCAATAATTTATCAATTCGTGAACATCGATCTATTCTGCGTTTTTATCGAGACACATAGCCGAATAAGAATTTTAAAATCGAACAGCTTCGTTTCTTTTGAAGTGTTTTTTTTTAAGACCATCCGGTCAACTTTGTACTCGGTAACCTATTATTAAATATAAGTGAAATATTTTCTTACTAGGGAATTTAAATTCCATAACATCTTGGACTAGCCTAATTTGAATTATTTTAGATGAATATTGATATTTTCAGAGCGTACTTCAGCTTCATTCCCTTCAAACCGGTGAGTTCATTAGAAAGTTTCCTTTGGAAGTTGGAACTGTAGTAGGATTCTCTGGAAAAAAAAAACAGACTGAAATGTTTTATCAATTTGTCTCCTTTATGACTCCGGGAGTTATTTACCACTATGATCTCACACAACCCAACGTAGATCCCAAGGTTTGTCAAGGAATTTTCTTATACCCGGTTAGGTCTTTTTTTTGGTAAATTATAAAATAATATTTTTTTTTATTTTAGGTATTTAGAGAAATTGAAATTCCCGATTTCGATCCCACCAAATATGAATCAAAACAAATATTTTACTCTAGCAAAGACGGAACAAAGATCCCTATGTTTATTGTTTCAAAGAAGGTAAAAGAACAGTCTTAAATAAATGCTTGAAATATGTTTGTTAAAAATAAATTGATTACATTTTTTTTCTTTTTAGGGTATTAATTTGGATGGTAAAAATCCGGTTCTTTTGTACGGCTACGGAGGATTTAATTATAATGTACTGCCCACATTCAGTGTCACCCGACTTACATTCATTCAACACATGAACGGTGTTTTAGCAATTCCTAACATAAGGGGTGGAGGGTAAGTCTCTTAGTAACATTTTTTACTGTATCATAAAAAATATAATTTGTTATTCAGAAATTCTATATTATTTTACAAAAAAATTGAAATTAGAATTTTGGGATTAGTATACGAGTACATTTTAAAAATATTTATGATAATTTTTTATTGAAAATTGTCTTTTATTTAATAATGCTGTTTTTTTATAGTGAATATGGAGAAAGATGGCATAATGCCGGACGTCTTTTAAACAAACAGAATGTATTCGACGACTTCCACGCAGCAGGAGAGTACCTGATTAACAACAACTACACAAAGCCTAACCTTCTCACCATCCAGGGTGGCTCCAATGGAGGACTCCTTGTTGCCGCTTGCATCAATCAAAGGCCTGACCTATTTGGGGCTGCCATCGTTCAAGTCGGGTCAGTGATTCAATGGCTTTTCCCTACATAACAACCAAATATATAAATGTATAACTTTTGATGTCTTGTATTTTAGTGTTTTGGATATGCTCCGTTTCCACAAGTTTACAATTGGGCATGCATGGGTTTCTGACTACGGAAGTTCTGATGACAAAAAAGATTTTGATAATCTTATTAAATACTCGCCCCTTCATAACATCATGTCACTTGATAGCAAAGGTAACAAAAATATTGGCTTATATAAATTTTTATCTCGTCTATTGTTTTTACCAGTATTTAAAAGTGCTTTTCTTTTAGTATTCACATTTGTACATATCTTGTCACACTTTCTTAGTAATTCAATTTATTATATATTTTGCTTTTTTCACTTCTTTTAAAATAACTGACATTATGGGTTCATAATCATTGTGTATAGCCTTACTACTTTTTAAGATTGATCGTAATTATTTTTATGTAGAGGGCCACCAGTACCCAGCAACCCTTGTGCTGACAGCAGACCACGATGATCGCGTAGTGCCTCTACATTCACTCAAGTACATCGCTCAACTCCAGGAGAACGCTCGAGGGTCTCCCAGACAGAAGAACCCCCTGCTTGCTCGGATCGACACTAAAGCTGGCCACGGAGGCGGCAAGCCTACTGCCAAAATTGTAAGTTAATTCTTCACGTCCTGAAAAGATAAGACCAGGTGTTAGATCTTGGTATTGTGGTTTCACATCAGAACATCTATCGCATATACACCTTGTGATCTTCTTTATCTGTACATTTAACGAAAATCGACAAACCATTTCATAAAATGTACATCATTTTTTTCCAGATTGAAGAGCACACGGATATTATTTGCTTTATATCCCAGTCATTGGGGATTCAGTTCATCAAATAAGGCTGATATACAATGCATTTAAAAATCTAGTGAATTTGTTACTCAGTACAACCTTTTCATATTTCGTAAGTATTCTTAAAGTTATCAACAAGTTTTCCATTGTTAAGTCATAAATATTGCCATGTACAATGTTTGCATTTTAAAAATTTAAATATTATTTTTGTAATAATTTTTTTTAAATCTTTTATACATTTTTAAAAATCAAATAATTATAATTCGCCCAGTTTAATTTTTCTAAATATTTATAACACTTACCTTTTCCGAAAACGAGAAGATTACATACCTACATATTGTAATTTTTAATGGAGTGCTTCAATCAGTGTCTTAATTATAACTTTAAGCTGTCTTGTGTGCTTTGTTATAAATTTATAAAACGAATTGAATCTTGGCTAAAAACCTTTATAGCCTTTTCTTGAAAACGTCTACTTTAATAAATACTGTACAAAAATTGTGAACCATTATTTATTTAACTGTATCATTATGTTATATTTTATTTATCATAAAACAATTTGTATCGATGCAACAGTTTATAATGACAGAAACCTGAAAAAAATATGGACTACTATTGCTATCATCATTCTATAAATTATACAATTAATAAGAACATTATTACAAATAAATACAGAAGTTATTTCAATGTGCGACTTCGAGTAGCTGCTTTTCCAACGCAAAGAGAAATATCTCCAGTGGCAACGGTCATGTTAGCAAAACTATCTTCAACGCCATGACTGCTATGAGAAGCCAAACGGGAAGAAAGGGGCTGATTCCTTATATATGCAGTGCTTTTCTCTCGTCGCTCATGCCTTATGACAGTAGGTTTCGGCAAACTCTCTGCCATGATTCCGACTTTCAAGTTTTTCGGTAAACGCTGAACTGGAGGCAAGTTTGTCTATAAAGTAAAAAAAACCAATGTTTAACATTAAGTAAATCGAAAAAAAATTGATACATATTACAAAATAAAATTATTTCAGAGGGTCAAACCTACAAGTTTTTATACATCGAAAATATTTCATGTTAATGCTAGAAAAGTATATATAATAATAAATGATTAGAACTGCCAACATATCATTATACAGTCATATGATAAATTGCAGAGAATATTTGTGAAAAAAAAAAAAGAAGTGATGAAATGCGTACCATCTTCACAGTTGCAGATGCCTTATATGCTTTTTGTTGGAGAGGAGTGTTCTCCTTGCCTTTAGATTCTGCCACAAAATCTTTCTGAACACTATACTTTTCTGGCTCTTTTTGCCAATGATTTTTTCCTGGACTAAAATTTTTAATAATCGGTACTGTTGGACTATTTTTAATATAATATTGCACGGGACTTAGGATATTATCATATTTTGAGGGAGTCATTTTCTGAGCTTGCAGATTAGGAGACGTTTTGTAATTAGCAAACTTTCCGGCTGACTTGGGCGTTACTTTGTTAGGTGTCTTGAATGGTGACAAAACATTTCGAGGTTTCAAATAAGCAGCAGAAGGGGACGGCTTTGAATAATACTGATTGTCTTTTTGTAATACTTTTGGAGTAAAATGTGTGGATGGATGAACATAGGGTAAAGGGGTCAGGCATTTTGTAGTGTCGACAAAATTTTCAGTCTTAATACTTTTATCAATAATTTCCTTTTCTTTCGGTTTTGATGACATAAAATCCATGCCATATTTTATCAAATAATCCATTTCTTCAAGAGTGTCGTTAAATTTTACAGATTCATTGAATTCATGTGACAGCTCAGAAGTTAATAGCGGAGAATCATTTGTATTTTTTTTTGATTTCTCTAGACTGTCATCAAATTCTTCTTCTTTAGTCTTACTAGTACCAGTCGGAGCATCTATCAAAAGAGCCAAATTAGATCCATCAGTATACTTAGAATAAGCTGATGCAAATTTATCACTCAATGATGAACCAACACTATCGGTAAAAAACTTTGACTCCAAAATACTACTCGATCCTGATATTTGATGGTTTGCTTCAGAAGAACTGTCTTTTAAGCTGGATTTAGCATCAAAAAATGTACTGGGCTCAGAATCAGTAGCAGAGTAGTATTTTTCTTCTATTGGGTGTTTTTTGACTTCAGGAGATTTGACAAGCTCTTCCATTCTAATAAAACTTTCATCGGAAACTTTGTCCATCCAGTCTGACTTTTCATCAGCAGTAATATCAAGAGCACTTTTTCCATTTGGCATTTCATGAGCAGATTCATAAAATTCACTTTCAGGGACCACTTGATTTTCAATTAGAGATTCTTCATTCATGTGGTTGACAATGTTGGTCCAGTGCTCTGTTATGGATGGGATAGAACTAGAATCACTTTCATCGCTCTTATCATTCTTTTTTGGAAGTTGGTGTTCAGCTTCACAACTCAGCTTAGAATTTGTTTCCCATTGATTCATTTTGATAAGATAGTTGAATTCTACTAAATTCGGTTCAGATTTAACATCGATGAGCTTCAAAATATCTTCATAAGACTTCGAGGAGCCGTATCTACAAATTAATAGTATTATCAATAACATGAATAAATATATTCGTCACTACTGCCTTGAATAAATTTCTAATGATAATAAAATATCTAACGTTAACAAATCATTTAAGGATAAGGCTTTCTTCATATCGGACATTTTCAATTAATCGGTGTTAATTTATAATATGACTCTTGAAGTTCCTTTTCTAAATATTTCGTATACTTCTAATAATATACCAATTACCAATATACTTCACGACGGGTTGGCACAGTAAACAATGCTTAATGACATTTCCAATTACACTAAAATTTTATTCACTCGTCCTCTGTTTTCACTCGCTCAAATTTTGAAGCACGAGCCGTTGTAAATTTGTCTATTACCTAATGATACCAGCACATCAACAATGTCAGATATAAATTTGACTTTTAATAAAATAAAATTATTTTTAATAATAGACCTAAACAATTGAAATCCATAATTTTTTTTATTAAATACTTTGTTTTGTAATTTTTTTTTCATCTTTAAAAAACCGCCAAACAACTAAAAAATTTAAACTAAAAATACTCGAGTAAAAAAATTGAAGCGTGATATAGTTACTCACTTAAGTACAATTTTTTAAATATTTTTTATTGATTTACACTCATTTTTATGTTATAATTTAAATTATGGTTTATTAAATTTTATTGTTTTTGAGTTTTGTTGTCTATGGTTTTGTGAATATAAACTAGAAACTCGGCTTCTGTCAAAATCACATGTTTGATTAATGTGGCGAGTTCACACTTGTTAGTTGACCCGTCTCAGAGAGCGAGCTCGTGCAAAAATTGTCCACGAATTTCCATTGTATATTAGTATTTATACTCAATTTATTGTAGCCATCTTATTATTACTATCTTTAAAAATACATTTCTACATAAACCACATAAAATGAATATACTTCCAATCTGCCGCGCTCATATCCGGCAATCATTCCATAATGTCTGCAAATACGTAAGCAATTATTTTTATTATTTATTTATACGTGGTTATTTTAAGCAGATTCATCTTAATTATTATCGTTTCTTCCATTTTCTGACTTACTCCCTGATTGAACTACACAAAAAATATTATTGTCACAATGTATAAACTTCTTTGCACTCCGGCATTACAATCATTCTTACTGAAAGGCAATGCTCTCGGTGACTTATCACACGAGTATGACTTTGTTTTTAATAATAATTAGTTTAATATAAAATTTACTTTGAATACTTACTTGCATAAACACAATGAGAAAATGTTTAGATAATATTATTGTCAATATGCTATCATATTTTTTTTTTTTTTTTTTACAGAGTATTAAAACTACAAATTCAGTAAGAATTATTGAAGTTGGTCCTAGAGATGGCCTCCAGAATGAGCAGAAATTGGTGCCCACAGATGTTAAAGTGGAGCTAATAAACATGTTATCAGAGTGCGGACTACCTACTGTTGAAGCTACTAGGTATTCATGTACTTAAAAAAATAGTTACCTATATTTGTAACACACAGTGAAAATATAAATCTCTCTTCCATCTCCGTTGTTCGATTAAAATCTATATTATCAATTCATTAATATGATTTTATGTCAATTTTTTTTCCTTGAAATTTATTTAACTGCTGTGAATATTTATAAGACAGCCTTCTCTTCTCAGTGATCACCTTTTTTTGTAACAATATTTAAATTTGATTTGCTGAATATAGAGAATAAATAAGAGATTACAAATATTTTGTTAATTATGAGATATAGTTTTAAGAGAATAAATATTTACTGTTATACAAATTTGAAAATATTATTTGAAGTAAAAGCATACAAGAATGGATTTTTCTATAAATATAAATTATTTTATTTGTAAACCATATATATGATCTGAAATTGCTAAATTAATAAAGGATATTGTTTTAATAGAGAAAGTGAATACTAATTCGATAGTGTAGTAGTCCAATCAAAAAAAGATTTACAAAATTTGATAGATATAATTTTTAAAATAGAAATGGTTGGATTGTAGCTGATACACTTAAAACAAGTCCACTGTGAAATCAGTATTTATTTAATTATCTTGTTTTTAGTTTTGTCAGTCCAAAATGGGTTCCGCAAATGAGTGATGCTGTAGATGTGTTAAAAGGAATAGTGAAACACCCCTATGTTACTTATCCTGTTTTGGTCCCAAATATGAAAGGATTTGAGGCAGCAGTAAGTTTACATTATCACCTTATTTACTATATTTACATAATTATAAGTTCACCTATATTTTTATTTTATTTATTGATAATCTATTATTTTTCTCAGCTTGCAGCTGGTGTAACAGAAATTGCCATATTTGGTGCTGCTAGTGAGTCGTTTTCTCAAAAGAATCTTAACTGTTCCATTAGAGAATCGCTTCAAAGATTTGAAGAATTTACTGATAAAGCAATCAAACATAATGTAAAAATTAGAGGTTATGTTTCTTGTGTGGTCGGATGTCCTTATGAAGGACCAATCAAACCAGCGAAAGTTGCCGAAGTAAGTGTTATGCAGGAGTCATATTTAAACACTTTAATCTTTTAAGTACTTTGAATAACACTTTTTGTAGATGTCGATCATCCACCCTTGTATAAGCCCATATTTTTTTAAATCATAAATATGTATGAAATATGATCACTTCCTCATTATCATAATTTTTTTACATAAAAATTATTTCTAGACTACCGCGGCCCTGTTCAATTTGGGATGCTATGAAGTATCTCTAGGGGACACAATCGGTGTTGGCACGCCGGGATCTTTTAAAAGGCTCCTGAAAGAAGTCGTTCATGTAACATCATTTGATCGTTTGGCGCTCCATTGCCACGACACCTATGGTCAGGCGTTGGCTAATGTTTTTGCAGCACTTGAGGTAAATGAACCTTAGTTTTGTATTTTATTAGATTTGTAAATAAATTTATTTATTGACAAATCTTTGTTCTATGTTACAATATTTCATTTACTTCTCCAGAACGTGTAATATGTTATTACAATAGCAAAATTTCAAAAGCCACAAAATGGATTCAACAACCAAAGTACTAAAATAAATATAAATTTATCTTTCGGTGTTTTTGTAAATCACTGACAAATAGCTAGCTACAAATACTTTAATGCAACTCTTTGTGGCAAACACATTTTTAATTATTTTATTGGGATTTCAGCTGGGAATCACAGCATTTGATTCCTCAGTGTCTGGACTCGGTGGATGTCCATATGCCAAGGGGGCTTCTGGTAATCTAGCAACTGAAGACTTGGTATACATGGTGCATGGTATTGGTGGAGAGACAGGAGTAGATATTATAAAACTTGCCCAAGCTGGTAGATATATTTGTGACTTCCTCGGTAAAGATTCTGGATCCAAAGTTAATAGAGCTCTCGGTGAAAAGTACACCTCACCCAAGGATGTATACAGAACTGCTCTGTGTCTCTAGTAGGCTTTATATTCTATGTACGTAGAATATAAGTGATACTTTTATTCCTAGTATATATTTCTTTTTAAATGATGAAATCATGTCAATCTCATATATTTTTATACAAGTATTTACCAAATTAATTGGCTAGTGATGAAACTCACACTGGTCTTTGTATCTAGTAGATTTTTATTTTTTTTATAAACAAACAAATTAAATTCTTATAGTGCCATTTATTGAAAGCAAGAGTGAAACCATGTCAATCTCATATATTTATTCTATATCAGAAAATTTTACTGCACTTTAAAATTAACCCTTAAATGCATGATTTGTTCTGACCTCTTGAAAAAAATATATCTTGTAGACATGTACATTCTAATGCAGGGAGACATATATAGAAATAAAAAAAAAATATATTTTTATACTATTTTATTAAAAAACCTTATGTTGCAGATTTACAACACCATGCATTTACTAGACATTATAATTACATATGAAAATCTTTGAAACAATGCTTGGATTTAGTAAGGCAAAGGGCTACTCCACACTTCTCACACTTTGTTTGTGTGTATCCCTTACACCTAGGCATTTTGCACCTGCTGCGAACACAGTCATCGGGCCAATGACCAACATTATCTGTCCTTATGTCCTTAGGTGGAACATGCTGAACAGGCCCTCTCCTTTTTTTGGCTTGAATTTCCATTTCAACTCTGTTACTGGGCCTTCCTCGTTTGTTACAGAGTACAGCTGCATCATTGACTTTGGCTAACACCTCAGCTAGTTCCAGTCTATAGTGACACAAATTCAGAATTGATGATGGATCTTCATCTCTTTTCAAATTTTTATAAACAAGCCAAGAATTTATTACTGTCATGTCTAATAAGTGATAGAAGATACGTAGGTACCACTTTCGACTTCTCATTTCTATGCGATACCTACCAATGAAGCTGTCCATGAGGTCCACTCCGCCCATATGGGCATTGTACTCCTTTATTATATGTGGGCAAGAAATCTTGACCCTAGTCTTATTCGCTTTGTCAAACCTTTCTATTTGGAAGACAGGTTCTGCTCCAACATATGTTGATAGGAAAGTGACAGCTTTATTGTCCCTCCAAGTTACAGCTGTCAAATCAACACCATCAAAGCTAGTCATTTGCTCTTCATAAGTTCCACGGGGAACAGATTTTTTCATCAGTGTTTTTTTGTCAGGTAGTTTGCAATTTACAAGTCTGTTGTACTGTACAGTGCCTAGACTGTAGATTCCTTGTTTGGCAAGATGGGTAATTAGTGGCACAGAGGTATAAAAGTTGTCAAAATATATAATATGATTTATATGCCTTGGGACACCTCTGGCTAGCCGGATAACAACATTTCCTACTGGCCCAAAATCTGGCTCATCTTGAAACCGCTCATTCTCTTGACCAGTGTATATCTCAAATTTGTGAGCATAGCCTTTTACATTGCACATTACATAGAATTTGAATCCCCACTTGTGTGGTTTATTTGGTAGATACTGTTTCATAAAGTGTGCTACCTTTGTAGCACACATCTGCTCATCAATTGATAGCCTTTGCTCCCTAGGAACTGATGCAAAGTTTTCATTGAGATGGCTAATTATGGGCCTTATCTTATGGAGTCTATCATGTTGCGGGTGTTTCATTTATCAATGGTGGGTCTTCTGCCATGAGCGGATCATCACCACACTCATCGTGTTCCTCCTCTACCAGACTCTCAAGATCGTGAAGTGAATCTTCTCGATTTTCATAAAAAACTTCATGGTCTTCTGCACTAGACTCCTCAAGATCATCTTCAGACCTTTCTCCGTCGTCAATTTGGGCTAAATATTCTTCCATATCCTTTGAATTCATGGGTCGCAACTGCAAAACAATAAAATATATCAGATCACAGATATGGGCATACTGTCTCTACTAAATGCATAGTGTTGTAGATTTACAACATCAAAATAGAAGCAATTTGTACAAAATCCAAAATGCTATTGTCCAAACCAATTACTGTACCGAAAAGAAGATGAATTATTACATAAAATAACAATTTTGGCACTTACTTACCTTCGAAAATCAACTATTTACACCACAAAACACTATTCCAATTTTCACCTGCTACAAATTTCCGACAGTCAATGCTTTGTGAATGTCAAGCTGGCATTTGACAGACGCAAAAGAAAAAAAGGTGATGCCTCTCGATAAAAAATATTATCCTGATAGTAGTAATTCTATAACAGTAGGCGTTGCGCTCATATTGATGATTTGGGAGCCGTCTTAGTGGTATGTTGCAGTTTTACGTCAAGATGCATTTAAGGGTTAACACAAAATCCTTCAAACGTATTGACAATACAATTGGATATACGCAACAAAAATGTTGATGCTGATTTATTGATGTGATCAGTTTTCATTTATTGAACTTATCAATGCATTGATCAGTTCAAGACTCATGTCTAAATGTAAAAAATCCATGGTATTATGTTAGAAGTGGTTTACCATGTGTTTTTTTTTTCATTATAGGCATGTAGTCATTCTTGCTTTTACTATTACTTTTGTGATCCTCTTAGTTACCCAAATTGCTTCTTCCATTCTATATATATATTTATAAGCATAATACAATTATTAAAAATGCCTGTAGATCATTTATCAATTTTACAGCAACTATGGAATAGTCATTTTTAATATATGCTGAATGAATTGAAATTTACACACAGCTAGAGGGGCTTTGTATAATAACTAGACCAAATATTTTTTTTTATGTTTATCTAGTTTTAGAAGGTATATATTGAAGTTGCACTGCTGGAAAACACTTGGTAAATAAACAACATCTGTGATAAATGGAGTTGCAATTCATTCTTGATTTTGTTTAAAAAATTAAATAAAACTAAAAGTTTAGCTAAATGAAAGCTTTTGTGTATAGACTATTTTTTTTTTGTTACTTAGTGTTTTCTCTCTGTACACTAACTGCTTATATGCAATAAGTGTTAACTCACTCACTACTTAAAAAGAGTATATTTATTTATATATTTTTTTGGTACTTGTCTTTTATCCGACCACCAAAAAACATTGTCCTATTATTTTGCTTTTTTTTATTGGCAACAGTGTCTATTTTTTGCTTCTTTTGTTGGCAACAGCGAGTCTCGTCATAGAAATGAAAGTTTTTTTTCAATTTTGTATCATATATTTTACAAACAATGAAAAAACGGTTATCTTTGACGGTTAGGTTAGGTTAGGTTAGGTTAATACTTTAAATTAAATAAATAAACAATACGTGTTTTCTCGCCAATAGACACTGTTGCCAACAAAAGAAGCAAAAAATAGACACTGTTGCCAATAAAAAAAAACAAAATAATAGGACAATGTTTTTTGGTGGTCGGATAAAAAACAAGTACCATTTTTTTCTATAGTACAATTATTAGTTTTATTTAAACACGGGGTTTTTTTTGTCAAGAAAGCATTTATTTAGTATCAGTAGAATAATATAAACCTATTTACTTTTAATAGTTGCCTATCTAATCGATACTTGTATTCTGTGCGTAGCTCAATAAACCTGTGATAAATATTTTACTTAGCATTCCATTACAATAATAGAAGAGCTAGTTTTATACTATGGAGTAAAAATTTTGAAATACATTTTATTATTTAATATTTTTTTGCTTTTTATTTACCTTGTACACTGTTTTTCCATTCATACACTAGATTGTTTCAATGAATTGTCTGTTAGCTGAGATGGCCACTGACCTGTGATTGATTAACTGAAAGATACAATTATTTAGCCACTGGGTAGTAATGGGTCAATAAAATAGCTGCTTTCTTGAATGAATGAAGCAACATCTTTTGCTTTATTTCATCCATTGCTTATTAATTTTAATATTTTTTTCGGTACATTAATATTTTAACTACTTAAATTAAATTTAAATTTAAATTACTAATACAGTTGTCGATACTCGAATTATACAATACAACTAATTTTTTGTACCATTTAAAAGTAGCTGTTGTTTTGATGAAATCGTATTTTTTTATAACGGCCATCACTGCCTCCCGGGATAAACTCGAATTCCTCAATAAAACATTTACTTTAAAAGCGAACACATAAACCTCCAGTTCATTATTGTTGTATTGATAAGATTTTTAATGGAAATTTGTAGTAGAATGAGTAAACCGAGATAACTAAAAGGAATGGATGTCCTAGAACTGTAAATTGCTGATATCCCTGATTGACCCTGAAAAGTGATTTTAACATTCATACACTATTTCAAACCTAATAACAAGTCATTGAAATTAAACATGTAATCGTAAAATAATTTCTAGTTACGTGATACAATTAATAAAATGTCAGTTATTTAAAAATAAATTTAGCAGATTAAATTTTAATCGACACTGAATACTAGAAAATTTCATTTTGTAGTAAAAGAGTTTCTAAGCAATTAGAGATTTTGCTTATATTACCTCTGCTTTGCTTAAAATATTTATTTTCGTTTGATGAATACTATGCGAGTCTATTTTCGATATTGGTTCAGCAAGAATTGTTATTTAGCATTCAATCGCTTACTCTAATCAGCTTATCTGTATGATATTTACTATGTACGTTTTATGTGCTGAACAATCCAATCGAATGGGTTTGCTGACTGGGAAGTTTAATTTTAAATATACATATGAATAATATTACGAATCAAAATAAAAGCAAAACAAAAAATAATGCAATTGATTTAATTTAGTAATTAAACCAAAAACGAGTTTCATTTTCTTTGTTCACAGGAGTATAACAAATCAATATTAATTGTAAATGGTTAAATTTGTTTGTATAGTAATTGTATACATTTGTTGAAAAGAAATATGTAAACCATGTTGCTACCAAAGACCAACATTAAATAATACTGTCTTGTATAATAGAACATTGTAGAAGCATCTAGGAGAAACCTATATCCAATAGTGAAAAATCCAATCTACAGATTACTGACGCGATTTTTGTCTACTAATAGTATAAATATCGTCCAAGGCATCTTCACGTTTATTTCACACAGCAATGGTGTTTATTCAACCGTAAGAAAATGCCCGTACCCCTGACGCAGCACGTAGGCACATCGGCACTTTTAAGACCTAAAGGTTCAAAACTATGGTTCGCAATTACACATGCTATTATTAAATTCGTAAAAAGTAAAATAATTAGTAAAATCGTATAATCTATTAGTCATGCACAGAATGAGAGCTCTTCGCGATGGTAAAAAAGCGTAAGGTCTCCTATTTAGGTCATATTTTTAGAAACGATAAATAAAATGTCCTACAGCTGATGGGCCAAGAAAAAGAGGACATTGGAAGGAGGAATTTACGCCAATGGCTGGAAGTCGAAAGTACAGCCGAATTAATGAGACTGGCCCAAGTTAGATATGTATTCGTTGAAATGGTCACTAACTTTCTATGAGGAGAGGCACTAGAAGAAGAAGTATAATAAGCAATATTTTTTCTTCTTCCATAATACATTTAAATAATTATAATCGAGAAAAGCGTTTCGTCGAATTTCGTTTTATCTTCAAAGTGCTGATTCTCGGAAATGCATTTTTAATGTAGTTCGTAGTTTCACTAGTTTTTTTAAGTAGAAACCCGAAAAAATCGCGCTTGCGGTGTTTATCGATATTTTCTATTCGCGTATAAATAATATTTACCTACTTTTTTTATAAAAATGTAGTATTTGCGAGCCAAAGTTTCAACGAAGCAGTACGTCACTCGCGACTCGGTTATCGCCCTGCCCAGAGTGAAGCACGACACCCGAGCTTCGCTGGTCACTGGAGGCTCTCAATACTTTAAATATTGTTTAACATTATTTACTATGTAATTTTGCCATGCCAAAACGCCAATTTTTTTTCCAAATCGATCACGCGAAAATAATTACGAATCAGAAACCAGAACTGGAATTATGCTTCAATAGGAAAAGCTTTGTAACAATATTTTCAACGCCTTTAAGCGTTGATATTTTGGAGTATGCGACAGTTTATTTTATTTATGAATTGCACGCCGAAATAACCCTTAGTTTTTTTTTATAAGGTTAGGGACCTTGCATTTATGAACAAGGAAGGATGGAGTAATAATTGGAAGGATGCTTCTAAGTAGGATGAGATTAATCTAACAGGATTGGCGGGACGTTCGGCCATGGCCCGATTGGCAAGGGAACCATAGAAACCTTGTCGGAGGAGTCGGATCTCACCCTTGTCGATCTCGAATTAATGAATTACCCATAGTTTAAAAATATCTGTTATTTGGCATTTACAGTCGATAGTTTACCATAGTGTTATATCCATTTAGTGCTGCTACTAGCGCAGGTTTTGGGGCTTACAACGTGTGGCTTAAGTGGTATCGTACACGGATTTCTATACTTTCGTGTTTGTGGTAGTGTGACCTGACTTTGGTAAAGTATGTTTTTGATACTTGAGAACCGCATCGCGTGCGTGCCCGCTCGTGGAGATACGAACTTTTCTTTTTTCCGCAGCGTTCACTGTATCAAATAAACATCCCACTCAAATAATTCTGGATACGTGCATTCTCTCGCACGATAAAATCTACCGAGATCTTGACAAGTGTCCAACGGCTGGAAACCGCAGAGAGCAGTGAATGGTCTCGAGTCTCGCCCCGAATAGCCGGTACTTCGCGAAGCCATTGGAGTGCTCCCATTTTCACTTCCGAACTTATTTCCAACGACGTCAACATAATCTGTTTTCTGTCTAGTGCCTGACAAGCGGCACACATGACAAAGCGAATTTTTGAATGAATGGCGCGATATTATTAGTCGTAGGAAAGTTCTGCCATTTCCACGAAAATTTCACTATTTTTGGCATCGATGTATTTTTTGTTGAAACAATTTCACCGCGTTACACTTGCGTTTTATGCATTAGGCAAAGATACACAACATTATCTTGCACCTTATCTTGATAAAAATCATTTGTTTATTAAGATTATGAAATAGTGCTGTTTGCTACAATGATCTTATCAGTTATATTACTTTCTACTTCAACCGCATCGTAAACCGTATTATTAACATTCGTATTATCGCAAACAAATTTCCAATTGAAATCAAACAATCACCAGTAATTTTAGTATTTACACTGATCTAATGAGTTCTAATATAAAGTACGGTTGTTTTTAATTCTACAAGTTTTCCAAAAATCAGGTAATAAACTAATATAAACTTAGGAGCCACAAAGGCACTATCGGAAAAGCTTTTCTTTCTCTTTGAACATGAGTTTATTAATATTTAATTAAACACAAAAAATAAGCCTGTATTCGAGCCAGAGACGCCATGTTTTTTGTGCATTTTTAAATCACTAAATGTTGCTAAAAATAAAATCTCGGAGGTTTGTTGAATCTTAATTGGATCAGCGGCAAAAGCACTTCCCGTCGGTGGTGCGCGATGGCTCGAAGAAATTTGATCAAATTCTATTTATTGGAAAATCGCAAGTAAGAATCCCTGAAGTGGCTCTAAACATGAGAGCGCTGTCGTACTGGACTTCCGGTCGCCGGCATAGCGGGGCAACCCTTTCCGGGGAACCGGTAGTCGGCGATACGCTAAATCCAGAACTAACCTTTCTTAGGTCAAGTTCACTTCTACAGAAGACCAGAAGGCTCAAATTAAATGGCCGCCCAGGCAAGCCTAAACTCAATAATTTAACAGCTTGTTTTTAAAATTAAACCTGAAATCTTCGTACTGTTTTTCATCACTACATAAAAATATGTGCCCCTTATGTATTTTAATTTCACCTGTCAAACTAATGAGTGTAATTTGTATTCAAAATCCAGCAAAGGTTTCCGTTGCGTTTATTATTGCTTCAGCGATCGCAATAAAAATGGAAATAAAACTTGTTTTATAGATATATCAATACTATTCAGAAAATCATCACTCCATCAAGGAGTCGCCTCTTCCCCCTTGGTATCAAATTTATCTCTGCACACTGAATATATTCGAAAAAATAATTTTTAAGTCGTTTTTTCTTCATCCATGCTTATTTAAAATATATAAAGACTGTAGTGATAAACTATTAATATTTCGTTTTTCGTTATTCCATGGTGACTTTTTTTATATACCACCTACGGAAGAACAATTTTTGCATGAGAAAATCAGACCAAGAGAAAATATTTCTGCAATAAAATATTGTAGTAATCGTATGGTAGAACGATGTGGTTTTAATATTGTATTGTTAATGAAACAAATCCACAAAAATAAAATAATATATCAAATAAATATCTCAACTCTTTATTTTATTATATTCGAGATAAATTGTTTGAAATTGTATTTATTATTACACATATAACTTATACAGTATGTAAATAATTTACGTTCAGTTTTAATTGAACATTATCTCCTTTCAATTATATTTTTTAATAAATTGATGTTTCAACTGTTCAACAAATAAGACACAAAACGATTGATATATTTTTATACTTCAGTTATATACTTTAACCAACGAAAATAGTATGTTAGGACCAATTCATATTTATAATTCATGTTTTGATATTTTTCATTTGGGTTAATACAAATTTTCGGTTGTCTTTTGCCAAAGATTATTTTGTTATACCTGTAAACCGATATACAGTAACCAAGATACACTTATGACTGGGACATTCTCATACAGGCTTTAATATATATTCTGGTATTGTTATAAATAATATCTTATTTTAACCAACGAAACGCACAACATAATAATGAAGAAAACAACAAAAAGTAAAAAACAAGTGCATAATTTTTTTTTATTGATTATACTTACTCAAAATGATATTTTGAATTAATTTTGTCAAATAACTTATTACTCGATCGCTTCAAATTTATTATACCAGTCGATGTTAACGACTGGCCTAAGTATCACTTTATATCCTTTACTATTTAAATTTGAAAAAAATGTATATTTCTAACGAAAACCTTCATTAAATCAATGCAAAACATCCACATTCCCGTATAAGTTAATTGTGAATAAAATATTTTTATAGGCAATCAACACGAGAAAAAATATTTTTTAAAATCCATCTATGTTTAAAAATAAATGTTTTGGAGATTTTTCTTGTTGTTTTGTGTGTGTCGTAAAAATAAATTGTATGCATAATTTTTTTACTCAGTCGTATCGTTTCGGTGGTCCTGGCACCCTGGCCGTGGTCCTGGTCACCCTATCCGCGGGGCTGGTGGCTTCTGACAGCCTTCCGTATAGTTTGCCTGTTAGTCGCGTGTAAATTATCATAATGTAAACATCTCTGCCCCCAAGTCAGGAAACGTGCTAGTGAACCTCACATCGCTATCAAGTTGTACCAAAAACCAAATATTAAGTAAAACACTAGAACGTCTACAATTACACAATTTCGAAGTGAATCTGGAATAAAAGTCGAAATACACTGTAATTGCGAAATATAAACACTGTAATAACAAGACTTCTTATCATCTATTTGATTTTTGAAAGGTTAGTTTAACACACGATAGTTGACTTGTAGCTGTAATCTCGACAAGCAGTAGAAGTGCATTTTTTTTAAATTGACTGTAGTTAAATCTATTTTAATGAATAATTTTCGGTAATAATGTTTTTGTAATCTTTAAAACTGACTATCTGACTGACATTTGGCATTAGATATGCCAATATTGTTATTTTAAAGGAAGCAGCTGAGCCAGGCATGATGCATGCCAAGTGTTTATTCCGATTATATTCTTTCTTTCACAAAAATTATTTAGCACTGAAAATAATTAATTATCTCTAATTACGATTCATAAACTTGTACTGAATGTAACAAAATCTTTGCCAGTTTCGTTAAAAAAATTAATGCAATACAAAAATCAATATAACTGTGACTATTTGAAGGCTCTTAAATAAATATATACACTGTGTATCAAAGTCATAATATAATCCGAAAATTGGATAGGGAATACCACTTCTAGTACACAACACCAAAGGAAAAAAACACACACACACATATATAATATGTAAAAACAAAATTAAACCCACTATAAGAAAGTATTATCTTTATTTATCGTTTAAATCAAGTTCACAATAAAAATAAATAGCTAATTTTTAAAACTAATTTAATTTCTTGTCTTATTTTTCTGGCGGTGCGTGACTTTTGAGACACGGTATATATAATAAGTGTGGATTAAATTAAGATTATAGAATCACATAAAGCTTCTCATTAAATCAACTGATTGATATACATTTATTGCTTCATACGAAGAGTCCGCCACGACGCTGCCTTTCACACGTGGCCAATTTCATAAGGCAATAATAGTTTCCACCTTATTTCCATAGAAAAAAACAAGGTTTAACTATTCATGAGTTAAGGTAATCGATAGGTAAACATACGTTTTAAATTGTTTCATCATAATCTTTCATAATATATTTGAAATAGCAATGATGCCGATACCTCGATAATTTGTGTTGTAAATTTCAATAATTTAGTGCGTGTTGATGGTATAAAATTAAATGACGCTATAACTTTACTTTGTCAGGTTTGAAGAAAAATAAATGTTATGAGTAAAAAAATTTCACAAAGGATTCATCGGTCGTGACAGTCAAAACCCATAGGCTAAAAATTCCATAACACACTTTTTAGTAAAAACAAACATTTACTTGTTTATGTTTATATTGCTTTTATCGGATAAATTATTAACCTAACCGACTTATTTATTTAATCGCTAATATTTCATGTATAGGTATATTATAAGTTTACTACGGGGAGACTATTTAAATAAATTATGTAATTTATTTTTTTAATATTTATATTTTTTTAATACACCACATAAAACGTGGACAAAGTTTCGTCACATCCGAAAATATGTGCATTTTAAATTTTCATTTACAATTTATGTGATTTTTGTTTGAAATTATCTCACCTAACCATCTTCGTAGAGACGATAACAAATCTAATCGTTGGATTTTATTTTTTACAAAAAATTAAATTTCGCATTGACTGTCTCAATTAGCATGATTTCTGAGTTTGGTTAAATTAATAAAGATTTTCTTGAAACTATTTATTCTGCTAAAATTATTATTATTATTAAAGAAATCGCATTTTCTACAGTAATGTATTCTTTCTTCTTCCAGTACTTACTTCTTTTTAATAACTTTCTCATTTGGAGTCGTCCTTTTCAATTATTTAATTTTTCATTTAATTATCTTCTGGCAGGAGGAACTTTTATTAAGTGTCTGATATCAATACTGTATGGTATTAATTTACTTATCTGTCAATGTAAATTAAGGTTACATAGAAAGGTATTACGTCCATTTGATATTTTAATATTGAAATACGATATTTTCAATGTGGTTTTATTTTCTATTGATTTGCAATTAATGGCAATGTTTATAAATGTCACATGAGATGAAAGCAAATGTTGGTGACAGCATTAATTAAATTAATGGTTGAAAACAGCCATTGGAATAAAAATCACTGTTTTAATTATAACTCTAGAAATGTATATTTTATTATCAACCTATTCTACATATGTTGAATAAATAAAATAGACTGTGTCTCAAATGCCATCGTATCACCAGAAAACTATTTAACCACATTTTTTACAATCTTGATTAATTTTATGGTTAGCAGCGTATTTTTCTAAAAAAATTGTTTTTCATTAATTTAATGCAAAAAAATATTATATTTCTGTATAAATAATAATAGGATTCACAAAAATGGCATACTTCGGTATTTCGCTAGTTATTTGGAAAAAAATGTGACAAATCAATCTAATTTTCTCACTTTTCAGAGACATTAACATTTTGCTGGATGTGAATTAACAAACATTACAAAAAAAAATTTTTTCTATATAGCAAATACATATATTGGTTTTTAAGCATAGCGTATTTTTAAGTTTTATATAAAAAAAATTATATTTCAAACTAAGTTTACTTTAGTGTAAAAAGTATCTAACTCTCGTACAAAATGAAACTCTCCTCTGTCTTAATCAAGTTATTTACCAGTTTGATTAATTTTGATTGTATACTATGACGCTTTTCATCTAAAAAAATCGGCTTTGAGAAATAGTAAAATATAGTGCACTTAGTCAAAAGAGGTGTTTAAGGGTTCTTGCAAGTCCGAGCAGAGGGTTTCCTTGTCCCTAACTTTCTGGAACGAAAGCTCGGATGAATCACTCAAACACGTGCTCCCTTGCTACCTCTTTGTTGCCGAATGGTTATAGATTAACTTGGACAAAAATACAACATTAAAGGAAGCTGGGGCTGACCGTCTCATACAGACACCAAAAAAATACTTCGTAATCTTTTATGGTTTTATTAAACTAATCTGCAGTCGATCAATTAATAGCGTCTAAGACCTCGGATTCAACAGATAAGGATTTCACACAAAACTAAAAAATTTGCATGCTATGCCAAAATACATATTTAACTACGCAAAAAGATTCGTTTCTACATCAGTATGCATTGAATTAGCCAGTATTGTATAATAATTTATAGTGACTTTTTAACTGAATACGTGTTCCTATTTATCGAAATGCAAGCCAGGTCCATTATTTTCTTCTTATGACTCCATCAAATAATGTATTATATTAATCGTTATATTACCATTCCCCTTTGTTGTTGAGCGCACCTCAACGAGACCGCATACGGTCGGCTCCGATTGTTGCAGTCCAGTAATACTACCGACATTACATAATCATTATCCAATAACTAATAATATTTAAATACTTAATTTTCCAACAAGTCATAGGTAGAAGATTGATTTTATTCATATTCACTTCATCAGATTTCCTCAGTTTGTACAGATGTTTATTGTTTCCAGATGGTGAGATCCCCTCTGTAGCTCATCAACCAACAGCATGGATCAGCCGTCCACCTCCGAGACCTCCCCCCTGGTCAAGGGGTTCTCCGGGCCTTCGTACGTCTTCACCTCCACCACGGCTCGGCTGCGGCAGAACCGGCTTAGGAAAATCCAATGCTGCATATGCTCTGTGATACTGTAAGAAACTTTCGATACTTTATATTATTTAACTACCAAAACCAACGAACACTTTCATTAAACTAATAGCTTTACATCCACGGAAATCATTTGCAATAATCCCTACCATATTTCGCTTTTTAATATAAAATGTATGTCGCAGTTTTTCCTCGCGTGCCAATGAAACTGGGAGTTCCCGATTGTCAATTATTACAACAGTATTAATCATGGGATGTATGGTAGAGTTTTAATTGAAATGTCTTATTTTTTGCTGCCAAGTAATATGATATTGAACAGAGGACAATAACAATTATAATAGATTTAAATCAATATGTTTTACATCTTTAAAAAATGCATAGTATATAACTTTTATTAACTTCACATACTACAATTAATCTTTACGTGTTATTTTTTCTCTCAGGGTAGTTTTGAAAGCATGCCATATTTCTCATTATTTTTTTAAAGATAATTAATAATTTTGAAACAGCGTCCATTAATCAAAAATATTATTCCTGTTTAGTATCTAGCCGAATAGCTGGGAGATTACGACTATATCGTTTAGCACTTTTTTTTTTTCGGGGATCAGACCTTAAAACCTGAAAGCGTTTACTACTGAAAGTCGTCATAAACTTTTCAAATGTGAATGCTTTCATTCTTTTATTTTGCCTCTATTTTTTTGTTAAAGACGGTAATTTATTTACACACTGCTTCATGTGTTATATAATGAGTCTCTCAAACAAATATATTAATATTCAAATAAATCTTGTTGCAAATTTACATCATGAAAATAAAAAAATGCATTTAGCATTAAATATATTAAATTATTTTAAAAAATACTGCACATAATAAAGCTATAGATTTCTTATGTAACTTTCGTAATAAAAAAACTGCTGATAAGATAACCGTCTATTTTCCTAAATCTACCTAAACGCATAAATGTTTATTTTATTCACGTTGTCTTCTGAGGTAAAAGCTGTTTTTAGTTAACTAAAGCCTTGAATTCGTATGGCTGATTTAAGTTTTATGCAAAATATTTCTCTTAAATCAGTGAGTGACAGTATAACAACTCAGCCGTGAAACTGGAAAATATATGATCCTTAAAAAATAATATATAAATACTTAAAGAATATTGTTTCTATAAAAATAAAGTGTTTATGGGTTTATTCAGAGTCCAAACTAAATTTTAACTTTAATGTATCTTGTACACTTATTACTTAGGCTTTTTTTTTACTGTGCAGAAACATTGGAGGATCTTCTTATAAATCAAAAACTGCAGATTGTCATAATATTTTTCAATATATTTTAAATTTGAATACTTTTTATACAGTTAACTGTTTAATATATGTATAGCACGCCACTGAGCAATCAGGATACAACATATTCAAAGAAATTGTTCAATACAAATTCCATCCACGAATAGGTGCTATGATATTTATCAGTGACTCGCAATTAATTTCAAATTTTCACACTAAGATATTTATGTCTATAAATCCCAATTTTAAAATTCAATTGAGAAATTGTTCAAGAAAACATAATTCACCACCTTCATAAATTCCTGCACACAAAATATTACATACAGTTTAATATTAGAAGTGTTATAAAGGCTATGAGGGAACTATGTTTTGATGAGTTTTCTAATGTTTTTTTTTTTTGTATTGCAGGGGAATATTTGCATTAGCAATCATAATATCTGTTTCATATAACATAGAAAATCCGGATGATATCCCGGACAACTCAACCACAGATAACCTGAATGATGGTAGTCAAGTCTTACCTGTCTTGCTAACTCTGTCGTGGCCGAGATCGGGTAAGTGCAATTAAAATTAGTAATCAAATACTCTTTAAAAATCTTTCCATTTCTTGATGTTCATAAATCTTGACATTATTGAAAATTATTCATTCGATAAAGAAAAGGTTACATTACGACACCAGTCGCTAATTAAATTCATTTTCTCTAATTTGTTTACTGTTTTGTATTTATAATTTTACAAAAACTTAAATATTCTACAAGCTTGTCTGTTTTTTTTTTACTGTGAGATGCAAAAAGTTAAACCCGCCATGTGAATAAATTAACAAGTAATTAAACAACTTTATTCAGGAAAAATTCAAACACTAAAAAACACCAGTATACGATGAAAAAAATTAAATTGAACATGTTAGGGTTATTTTTCTGATTTTTTTTTTTTGGTTTTGTGTTCTTTTAAGTTTTCGTTTATTATAAAAATTATAATAAAAAAAGCATGTAAATGTTTTCTCGGAAAGTTTATGGCTTCACAGTGTCTTATCGATTGATGTTGCATTCAACTAGTTTGTTTTGTGTTTTAATTTTTTTTTCTGCTTGTCCCAAGTCGGTAAGTCCCATACTCGAGTTTTTTTTTAATCATTTTCTGGTCTGTTTTGCGAAAAGTCGACTGCAACAATTTAAAAAATTTAAATGCAAAAAGTTAGATACATCCCTTCTTCCGAACAGAATATTTTTTTCATTTCTTGTAAATTTACTTTTAATATGATAAATATGTGTTTTTCCGATTGAAGTGTAGGAATTTGGAGATTCGTCATGTCCCTGCTCTAAGAGTCCTAAACATTTAAAAGTCTTTTTTTCAATTGGAATTAAAAGATTTAATATAAACCCTGTGCGATTTATTATTTTAAAAATTTAAAAAAAAAAAATTTTAAACAAAGTTTGGTTTTGAAAAGTCGTCATTTTATTCAATTTTTCAACATCTTCAAGATTTTATTTTACCCCGAAAATGGACGGTGGAAATATAATTTATAGTTTTTTCAATACTCTTTAAAAAAAATCAACTTTCGACATAGAAAAATAAAGTGACAATTAAATTAATTAAATGACTCGATTTCGCCAGGTAAAATGGTCCTTTTTGTGGCAGACGGGGGATGGACACCAAGCAACGTTAGGTAGCAAGACCTTTAAGGGTCTAGGCCCCATAATCGAGTTTTTTTGATCATTTTCTAGTCCGTTTTGCGAAAAATCGACTGCACCAATCAAAAATATTTAAATGCAAAAAGTTTGATACATCTCTTCTTCCGAGCACAATATATTTTTATTTCTTATAAATTTACTATTAATATGATAAATATGTGTTTTTACGATTGAAGTGTAGGAATTTCGTGATTCGTCCGGTACATTTTCCAAGAATCCTAAACATTTAAAAGTTTTTTTTTCAATTGGTATTGAAAGATTAAATATAAACCATGTGCGTCTTATAAATTTAAAAATTAAAAAAAAAAAAATCTTTAACAAACTTTGGTTTTGAAAAGTCGTCATTTTATCCAATTTTTCAACATCTTCAAGATTTTATTTTACCCTAAAAATGGACGTTAATTAAATGATAAAAAATTGGTAAATATAATTTATAGTTTTCTCAATACTTTGTAAAAAAAATCAATTTTCGACATAAAAAAATAAAGTGACAATTAAATTAATTAAATAACACGATTTCGCCAGGTGGTGGCAATTAAAAGGCTAGAAGCAACTGCCTTAAGTATTGACAAGAAGGCACTGTATGTATATTTGGGATTTTTCAGATACGGTAGTGGGGAACTGGTCCGGCGCTAGTCCCCTGGAGGCTGACTTGAAGGCCGCGGGGGCTGCGGGTGCCTCGGCGCTCACGGCCCGGAGGAAGTTCGAGGAGACCAGCCCCCGGGGCCGCCTGGGGCCCTCCTCGCCCGCCGCCCGCGCCCAGCTGGCCCTCAACTCGGCGCCGCGCACCGCTCGACTTGGCGCAGCCGGCTACGCCAAGGACCACGCCACTCGGCACTTTGTGCAAAAGTAAGAGTTTTTTTTCATGCTTTTCAGCTTTTATGCTTTTCAGCGCATCGCGGAGACGCTGTCTTCATAAATAGATAGAGGCAGACTGGGGAAAAGCGAAAAGCTCGCTCCCCCTTCACGAATGAATGAATTGATAAAGACCAGCTGTCGGATGTAGTACCACAGCGCTGCCCGGGGCGGACAGTAAAAAAAAAAAAAAAACCCCCATCGTGCACTCCGAGAATTCATGTTTCTGATATGCCTCGAGGTCTAATAGTCATCGCAATTTATTTCCAGGGGGAGCAATAAGTGGCTTTTGATTCAAACCGCTTGCTTGCCTGCACATGTCGCATGCGGTCTCTATAATAACTCACTCGATTTTCATCTCGTACAGTAATATCTTTTGGATATTACTCGACTCCCGGTCCAATATCGTCAATAATAACACGATAAGAATAAATGGCTCGGATTTTCATGACCTCTAATCGTCCAGAAAAGGCTCTGGTTGCATAGTATGATGTTGGTAAATTTATTTTTGTTTTCTTCAGCGATGGTAGATTTATCATTTCAGCTTTCGATGGTGTTTAAAAAGCAGACTATATGGACTAAAAATTATTAATAAGTAACTCAAGGATATCTTATGTTGAATATGTCTTGTAATTTAACAAGACTTTAGAATTTAACATTACAGCTACTTCTTATTCTTCAAGTGCCTGTCTTCAGAGGGGGTTGGCGATCATTTCACTGTTTATTGTTTTCTAAGAGGAAAATAATGTAGTGGGTCCCAGGGTCCTTCTACACCAGTGGCTGTCAAACTCTTTTGGCCCACGGACCCCTTTTCATAATCAAAACTTGCCCACGGACCCCCTTTCATAGTCAATACTTGCCTATGGATCCCCTTTCATGGTCAAAACTTGCCCACGGATCCCCTTTCATAGTCAAAACTTGCCCACGGACCCTCTTTCATAGTCAAAACTTGCCCATGGACCCCTTTTCATAGTCAAAACTTGCCTACGGACCCTGGGTGAAAAACTACAAATTGGTGCAAGTATCGGCTCTATTGCGTTCCTTTATAAATCTGCCTGACTCACCGCGATGCCTGTTATTACTTGTATTTTATGGACCTGTCTATATTTATATTTTACTTAGGATGTAAAAATCTTTAATAATATGTATATTCATTGTTATTTATTTTAACTTCCATATTAATAAAAATGTGTCACAATTTTTTTTTTTATATTACAACTTGCGCGGACCCCGTGACGTTGTTCAGGGACCCCCAAATCGATTTTAATTTTCTATGGACCCCCTGAATGATCCCAGGGACTCACTGGGGTCCGTAGGGACCACTTTGAGAAGCACTGTTCTACACCTACAATACAGCTACATCTAATCATTTTAAGTACAAAAGATTTCAATCACAATTTTTATTTCAACTGTGTTGATTTGTACGCAGTAAGACGTACGAGCCGAACTGGTGCATCGGCCGGGGGCCCTTCATCAACGCGTCGTGGACCCTGGAGGAGTGCCTGTCCCCCCCGCGGCTGCGGTGCGGCCCCTCGAGGTACCGCTCCGTCACCGGCGCCTGCAACAACCTGCAGCACCCCAGCGACTGGGGCACCTCCTTCATGCCCTTCCGGCGCGCCCTCCCGCCCGCCTACGCTGACGGTAGGCCACAAAACCGTATCGAATTTTATTTTTCAGCAAAAAATCTAACATGCACCGTGGAAGCACCACAAAATATTACACCCCTAAAATCATTAGTATAATACATAATATATATTTCAGTGGAGTGGAATCTGAAAATGTTGTTATATTCGCTGAATCATATCGATTATCGTCACACGTAGATAACAAAGCATGTGGGTAAAAAAAATCTTTTAAAATAGCATAATCGAGTTTCTTTTTGATCATTTTCTAGTCCGTTTTGCGAAAAATCGACTGCACCAATCAAAAATATTTAAATGCAAAAAGTTTGATACATCCCTTCTTCCGAGCACAATATATTTTTATTTCTTATAAATTTACTATTAATATGATAAATATGTGTTTTTCCGATTGAAGTGTAGGAATTTCGTGATTCGTCCGGTACATTTTCCAAGAATCCCAAACATTTAAAAGTCTTTTTTTCAATTGGAATTAAAAGATTAAATATAAACCATGTGCGTCTTATTAAAATGCAATTAAAAGGCTGGAAGCAACTGCCTTAAATTTACTATGTTGTGTATCATTAAAGGCCACGCTGTACATATTTGTCTCCACGTCAGTCTATAAGACTCAGTGAGCCGTTCAAAGAATATGAAGCGTGAAAATGTGGAATGGACCCATTCGCGATTCTCTCTCGGGATCGGACGAGCCTTCGACGAGTCTTCGACCACCATGGCTAGCTTGTCTATTTTCAATTGGAACTCTACACCGTGTCTTCTCGGGCTCGGGCAGGCTCCAGCTGTTATCTGATACGGCAGTTATGTAGCCCCTATCAAATTCCGGATCGAATATCAGTCGGTGTGGAGGAAGCCACACAACGCACGGGGAGGAAACAATCGTGCCATTTGGCTATACCAGGGATCTTGATACTTTTTAACAACCAGCAGCCACCTTAAATCAATCGAACTACGATATTATTTTTCTAAATAATATACCGGAGTAATGAAAAAGATAACTATTCAAGAGCTTGCCAGTTTTTCAAGCTAAACTTAATTAAAAGTATGGTAGATATAAAATCAAAACCTGCACGTAGAATATTAGATGCTTCTGGTAACAAATTAACGGTGCTATTTTCAATATGAAAAAAACATATATATGATAATTTTAAAAATACAAAATAAACTGTTCAATATTTTTGCAATCAAAATTACTGAGCTGGTTCAGCGTTTTATATTAAAATTGCTGCATAGTTGACTCTGACATATTATTATTCTTATATAATGTATTTCTAATTTAATTTCATTGATAAATTTGGTTAAGTTGAAATCGAAAGCACAGATAATTTTTTTTTTTGTAACGAATACTTAAATTTGGTAGGTAGTTTTACGCCACACAGTTTGGAAGCCTTTGAGCTATATCCGGATAAAAAGGAAACACCTTTTTTGACACTTCAATTGGTTGTAGGGTGTAAACAAGATTATTCTATTATGAGGGCATACTACCACCGTTCCAGATATCATATAATGCATAATCAATAAATACATTTGTTTTATGACACAGCATGTTTATATATTTAACATAAATATAAAATAATATATAACTTCATAGAGTTCGTCATCGAATATATTTATATCCTGGGACAGTCTCACTGATTCGGCTGTACTTTCAACTTTCAGCCACTGTAAATTTCTTTCTTCCAATGCCTCTTTTTCCTTCGATTTTCTTTGGACAATCAGCTGTAGGATGCTAAAAAACCTAACGCTTTTTACCATAGTCAAGACTTCTTCATTTGAAACGCAATCAACCCATGGTATTCAACTATAAAGAAGAACTGAGACGACATAACACTTGGTGAATCTCCAGAGAGTTCTCAATATAATGTCTCTTGAACAGAATATTTTTCTCAGGTTGTTAAATGTAAAAAGTCAAAATGAAAAATAATAATAAATAATTTTAAGTGTTGCCTATAAATGCGGATTTATTCAAAATTTAATAATTATCATCGATGTTGTGACTTTCTCTAAGCCTAATAGAAATTTGCGAAATTTCCTAACAGGCTAGCATCCTCCCCTCCAGGTGATACACGACAAAATTCTCCGATGGGCATTAAATGCACCATGGTTCGTCCAGAACGCACAACTCCGAAGAGACACCAAACTGAAGACGATGCACGAGGTCATCATTGACCTCGCCCACTCCTTCCAAATCTTCACCCCCTTAGTCCCAAACCCATCTATCAGTTCCCTCCTCGACTACAATCTTGAGGACTGCCTCTACCTCATCCTCACCGAGTGAGAATGAAGGCGTTTAAGAAACAAACATATGTTCCTGTGCCGCCGAAAAAGCCACAAACGATAGATAGAGACTAGCATCCTAGGGGTATGATGAAGAGAATAGATGTTCTGAGTTGGATTTTCAGGGGTGTCATCTCCGAGGGTTGCCCTCGATGGGCAGCCATTGCCATCGGCCCGGGAGGTGAGCGTGAAGGTGCACCGCCCCGTGTACCGCGCGGACCCCGACTTCACGGTCCTGCTGGCCGTCTGGGGGCAGTTCCTGGACCACGACATCACAGCCACGGCGCTCAACCAAGGTAGCAACACGACTGGATAGTAATTCAATAGCTTGCTGTAGGTTCAATATTACTAAATATCTTGAATACCTGATACATCACCTTAACATTCGTCTTCAACGGGTGCCTCTCCTCAGAGGAGGTTGGCGACCATTTCACTAAGTATAAATTTATGCTGAATTAGTGTTCATGGTTTTCTAAGGGGAAAAGAGTGTAGTGGGTCCCCGGGTCCTTCTACACGCAGTTTTAAGAAGAAAAAGTCTACTTATTATAAATATAAAAATACAAAAAATATATACTATACAAAAACAGTGTTTATATAATTAGAAGCCAGAATATTTCTCCCATAACAGTACGAAACCCAAATAACCAACCGCGCTGCACAGTTGTTTTCTAAACCAAGTCTACGTACACCGTGGCTTTTTAACATCATGGTTAATATTTTATTTTGTGGTTTTATAGTTGTAGAGGGTGTAAAATTGTGAAAAAAAGACCCCTGTAACGTCATTAAACCTTGCTTTCCATAGCATAGGATGGTAGGAGACTGTTATTGTTTCATAAAGTTCTACGAAATTTATTTACAGAAATATTTTGTTATCCTAAACTAATTAAAAATTGTTCTTGTACAATATTAAAATAAATTTCACTACATCTTAAAATAGAGTTTACTAATAGAAAGCATTTTATTTTTTGTATTTCATAAATTTATTTCATTGCTCATCGATTGCAAATCGATCGGCAAAGCCCATAATTATTTTTCAAGGTTTAATATAAATGTTGATTTTCTTTCAGGAGTGAACGGAACGCCGATCTCCTGCTGCGAAGACTACAACACTCCAGGGATGCTCATGCACCCGGAATGCTTCCCCGTGGCTGTTGGCCCGCAGGACCCCTTCTACTACTCCTACAACACAACATGCATGAACTTTGTCCGCTCAATGCCAGCTCCGTCATGCTTCCTGGGTGAGATTTTAATGTATTTAAAAAATATATATTATACACACAGAAAATCTATACCTAGTTTGTGAAAGACTCGTCAACCATAAATATGGCTTCAACTTGTCAAATACATCACACGGATTTAAAGCGTTATCTTGACATATTAATTTATTACATACATCGTTTTCAAGTACCTCTCCTCAGAGGAGGTTGGCAACAATTTCACTGAGCATATAGACCTGATATTAGACTCTGGCGTTTAGATTTGATATTCTTTCTGCAGTAAGCTACAGAAACAATAGCAGGAGCCCCCCCACTTAGACAATGTACTTCCAGACCACATCCCTCCACAATCATACTTCATTACCGATCCTTTACACACGCTCAGGGCACAGAATATGCGCAAGCAATAGAATGGGGAGAGCGGGGAGGTATTTATTCAACACTAGGCTTTATGTTCATATCTTTTCTAATCAGTCGAACTTAAAATTGCGAAAGGCCAGTATTAACTATTTGTTTGATTGTATATTGCAAGTTTTTTAAAATCTTGAATCTTTATTGTGTTCTCCGTTCCCAGGACCCAGAGATCAGCTGAACCAAGCCACAGTATTCATCGACGGCTCCACTATCTACGGGTCGTATGAAGAGCTGGTGAAGACTCTGAGGTCCTTCAGCGGGGGGGAGCTGGTCATGCTCATCACCCCCGACGGCAGGGAGCTTCTCCCAGCGTCCAAGGACCCCAACGATGGCTGCAACGAGAAAGCCCTCAACGATGAAGGAAAATACTGCTTCGTATCTGGTAAAGTCCTTACTATTTTTTTATAACCTTTTTTTAATAATAAAAATATATATTTACTTATATGAGTTAAAAAGGACTACACAAACGTCATTTTTAAGTTATTTTATTTTATTCAATAAAATTATTATATAAACATATTTAAAACTGAAACACTACAAACACATTTAATTAACATTTATACCAAACAAATTAAATTAAATTATTGCTAATAACTCTTTCCTTATCGCCTAGTCGTCTCGTATAACTTTAATTATTCCATTTCTCCATCAAATACTGATACTTAATAAAATATTAAAATATTCGCAAATTAACAGGTAATATTACTTCAATGTGAGCATGGTTTATTGCTGAGTATAAAAATTACAACATGAAAACTATGCATTTAAATGCATTGTTTTCTATGCATTTTAAATGCATAGAAAACAAGATATTAATGCACATTAATATCTTGTTTTCTGCATGAAAATGCAGCAATTTTTTTTTCATTAAATTACAAAACTCTTTATTTTTCATCTAGTAACTCTTACAAAGGTTCTTGTGATTAGACTAACAATCCGATATGTTTTATCCCCTGATCCTGTGAGCAGGTTGTGGGGCTTACAAAATGTGGCGTACATGGATTGAGTTTGGGTAGAACCTTTTATTGCTTGAGTTGGGTGAGAATACAGCGGTAGAGATCCCTTTGTACAGTGCATCAAATTCTCCACATGAATTATTTCCGATATGACCATTTTATTAATATGCAGTATTGCCACGTGGGTTGCCTGGCCACGGGAGAGGCCGGTGGGCGGCCTCGGCGGCGCATTTAGCTTTCCAGAAATATATAAACCAACAGTTGTTTTATTCTATCCATTCCCGTCATCTCCGAGGGTAAACAAACGATTTCCACTTAATATTATCCCTGATCAAATATTAGCTTTCCCTTTGACATGCGTATTTTCTACTTTGTTTATTCTGACAGGTGAACTGCAAATTGAATCAGTACTTTTCTAGAACTATATGCTAACTTTTTTTCTCAATTATGACATTATTTTTTCCTCATCTGATAATTAAACCTGTTGTTTATTATATTAGCAATATGTTTATTTACCTTATAATCCATATACTGCCTGATTTCATGAATAACACGTATGTTTTAATCACTATCGGCGCTCCTCCCCGTGGTAGATCCAAGGCTTCTTACAGATCAGCACGACACTTCAGCTATCTCATATTCAGTCTACCCAAACTCTGATATCCATAACAGAGATGATAACAACACAATCGTCCTTGCGATGCAGATAATTAACCCAGCGTAAACTGCAAATTTTTAATGATTTAACTAACTTGACATCTTTATGCAAATCATGGTGTTCAGCGCACACGTGTAGCTCAGGATACGACGCTCTAAGTTGTCGTCTACTCATCGCAACGTCCATGTTGATTATCTTTTCTCTTGACCTGGTGGAAACTTTCTTAACACACTAAAGGCGGGGCGCATATTAATACGTTTTTGAATGTGTTTACTCTAAAAGCGGCAGAAGGTCATTTTATTCTTTAGGTTTACAGCTCGAAATGTTTGTTTAGGACTCGTCAACGTTACTTCTACCAATACTGTCCAGTGATTCTGAGCAAAGTGACAATGAAGAAGTGGAGTGGTCAGAGAATGATAATCCTCCAATTATTGAACAATTTTTAGGACAAAGTGGTGTTGCTGTGATGCCAAGTAATCCGCAAAGTGTGTATGAAGTGGTTCAACTTTTTATAGGAAACGATTTATTTGACTACATGCAAATCAAAGAGTGTATAGACTAGATTTCACACGCGCAATTTTACGCGAATTTTGCACATCAGTTTAGTCAATTTGGTACCCGCTTAAAGTGTGTTAATTATTCTGTTTTTTTTTTTGATTCGCAGGTGATCTTCGTGCAAATGAGAACTTGCACTTGACGACGATGCACGTGCTGTGGGCGCGCCAGCACAACCGGCTGGCGCGCCGTCTGCACGTGCTCAACCCTCACTGGGACGACGAGACGCTCTTCCAGGAGGCGCGCCGCATCGTGGGCGCGCAGATGCAGCACATCACCTACAACGAGTTCCTCTCCGTCCTCATGGGTAGGACTTACAATTATAACAAAAATATCTTCACTTAAAAGTTCAACTATTAATGCAATCTATAGTAAAAAAAAATTTGTCCTGTCTCGTGCGGTAAATTTCAAAATCTGTGCGTGCAGTTTCATCAACGTAAATAGAAAAAAATACACAACACGAGATAGACAAGATAAGCGCACGCGACGTCAAGTCAAAATAAATCCTCAGTAAAAAGTCACACGTACAAAAAAAACTGTCTGCGACAAATGTATTTCTAATGAATATTATTTATGCGTGGTTTGCATGACAAATAATACAGAAAAATAATATTAAATTTTGATTTTTCACCACAATAATTGAATTTGATTAAATTTGTCCCGTTTACGGTCCAAGGGGGATGGGACACTTTTAAAAGAGTCAGTAATGAGTCACATGTACAAAAAAACTGTCTGCGACAAATATATTTCTAATGAATATTATTTGTGCGTGGTTTGCATGACGAATACTATAGAAAATTATTATGAAATTTTGATTTTTCACCACAATAATTGAATTTGATTAAATTTGTCCCGTTTGCGGTCCAAGAGGGGTGGCACACTTTTTGCAAGTGAAATTTAGCTCAAATGCAGATTATTGGTATTATTATCAATTCATAACAGCTGTCCGACGTGCCCCGTTTCTTAAGTTCAGAATATCTAACATTATTGCTTTTCCTTTTGCGTTGGTGTGTTCAGCCGTTAAAAGTAGCGAGTCTCGTTTCGCTCGAAATAAGTATATTTATCAATAAAGTGACCTAGAGTGCGCATCACCGCTCCACTTCAGACGTGCATGCACGAGGCATTAAGGTTTTCCACACGCCACCAATCCCTCTCCTCTCCTTTCTTGCTAACCGACTGGCTCGACTTTTCAATGTCAACAATTTATACATCTGAAGATTTTGTTCCCAAAAGTAGATCCGAGATCCGTCTGGGATCGGTGAATCAACCTTCGAAATTCCTAGAAGTTTGTGAGGCGATAAATAATGGGTCAGATATTTGTAACAGGAAAATGATACGCTAACATACAGGATCAGTGGTGTACGATACGGGGAAAATATTTTTTTATGTTGATGTATTTGTCTGTTGATTTTTTTAATGCTTATTCAAAAAAATAAAAAACTGTAAAATATGTTAACATTGAATCGAAGTTTACGTGATAAACGCGATAGCTTCTTACAAGATAGTATTATTTTGGTTTTTCAAAATGTGTTTCTTAACATCTGCATCAAAAGTTTACAGCATTTTAAATTAATAAAAACTATTTGATTGTAAAAATTGCGTAAGCTTGCCGTACAACTTGGATCTCTAAGAGAAATTGTTTAAATAGAAGCGTAGTAAATATATTATTAGTTGGCTGTAGACGTCTGCATACGACTAAACAGTAAATATAAATGCATATAATTATACGTATTTTCCGTCTTTAAATATAATTTGTTTCCAGAAGTCGATCGTAAACCAGGCTTTTATGTGTGTACTATAAATGCAGCGTAGTTAAAATATAGTGACAAATGACAAACTACACAGTGCCTACATAATGCTTTTGGGAGCAAAGTAAAAAACTTGAAGTTAAACCCAAAATAAATAAAAATATATATGATGTCGCAATAGATACGCTTCTGATCCTTTCGCGTTTCAAACTCTGAGTATATAGTTGAATTCTAGTAAGGCAAGCCTGACGTTCGGGCTTATATGGCGAAACCGGCAAACAATTACACGCCATAAAAATAGTTTTGGTTTTGCCAACTCACCCATACACTCGCACGTTTTCCCACATCGATAAATTGCGCCGACCTTGTATATTGCTCACACTTTCCAATTTCACCAGTTTACATATGATTAAGGACAATATTTACTCATTGTGAAATAAATTAAAATTGTATGTTATTAAAATAGCACATCGAAATACTGCCAGAATCATTGCATGCAATAAAAACTTATAAAATACTTTAGAATTGATTAATATCTCGCTTTCCACCTAGTGCGTTGTGATTTCAATTAAAATGTATGTTTTAAATTATATTCCAAAATTATTATATACGTAATTTCTGAAAGAGATCTCACACTATACCTTTGACTGAAATTCGTTAAACAAATCAACATTTTATAATTACCACAAAGCACGTATCAGGTTTTTAAAACCCATTGATAGTGTACTGATATATAATTATTAAATATGTGTATTTATAGGTGACGATATGATGAATAAGCTAGAACTCTCTCCTAAAAAGGAAGGCTACTACCATGGATACAACGCATCGCTGGACCCAAACATTGCCAACCATTTTGCGTCGTCTGCTTTCCGCTTCGCTCACACTCTCTTGCCAGTAAGTCAAACCTACATGTAATATTTAAACTGTATATTTCAGTTTTGCAGCTAAATTTAATAAAAATCTTACCTAAAACTATCAATATAAAATTTATCTGCACGTGTCATGATATTGATCAGATTCAAAGCAAACGCAGCCAATTTCCGCCAATTACAAATTGCAAAAAAAATAGTAGTCAACACATTTTTTTACATATTCCAATAAAATGAAGCATAAATATATTTTTGATATTCCCCACTTCCAAAATATCGAGTTTCATTGAGATCGAGTTATGAATTCAGAAAAATTAATAATATTAAATATACGTAAAATAAGTTTACGTTTACTTTATGTTTTATCAAAAATGTCCTTAATCACCTGTTTTATGCTGAATGTGAGCATTTGGCCTTGAGTATGGTGATTATGTATTTTTCTTTATGAAAACCAGACTCTAATTTTTAGGTCAGTATCCGTGAGTGTTCGGAGTGTATAATGGTCAATGTCAGGAGTTAGAACTGTCTGCTTTAGGACCGTGAGTCAATAGTAACCTTACAGCGTGAACTCACAACTTAATCAACAAGCTTTTTCGTGCTAAGTGTGTGGGCGGGCGCTGAAAACTGAAGCCGCCATGTGCTTCGTCGGGGCTGCCGAGCCTTTTATATCTGAAAGCCGTATTTCAAGGGTGATGTCGCGATTAAACTATATTTATTATAAGCGCGAAAAATCTATGGCAGCAATGGAGTTTTTATCATTCTAAACAGATCCAATTCGACGCAATTAACGTCCATTTTCAGGGTAAAATAAAATATTGAAGATGTTGAAAAATTGGATAAAATGACGACATTCAAAACCAAAGTTTGTTAAAGATTTTTTTTTTTTTTTAATTTTCAAACTAATCCCAACAGGAGGGTTTATAATTAATCTTTTAATTTCAATTGAAAAAAAGAGTCATAAATGTTTAGGATTCTTAGAACAGGAACATCGCGAAACTCCAATCCCGAAACTTCATTCGGAAAAACACATATTTATCATATTAAAAGTAAATTATAAGAAATAAAATAAAAAATGGTAGTAGAAGAAAGGATGTATCTAACTTTCTGCATTTAAATTTTTTTGATTGGTGCAGTCGATTTTTTGCAATAGGTACAAGCAAATGGTCAAAAAACTCGAATTTGGTATCACGGCTCTTAAGTTTCGCTCTATCAAGACTAGCAAATTTTACATATTTTTGATTACTTGGTGATATTGTGGCTGAAACTCTTCAACCATGGAGTGTTAGATCCGAATCCGGTTAAAGCAGTAAGTTTTTCAATTGTAGAAAATTACAAATCGTCTGACAAAAGAACAATGACAGAAATCTTATGTGATTTCCTCTATCCACGTAGACGGAATATAATTGATCGCTTGCTTGGTAGACCTAGTACTTGTTTCTAAATCTCTATGTATACGATGGTAACAATAATTTAATGCCCACCTTAATCTTTATATATTTATCTATTGCCTGCTGTTGCTCTTCCTTAATAACAAAGAATTACTGAGCTCTAAGTTTACATAGGAAAAAAGAGGTGTGAACCCGTCCATTCACTTTAGCCTGCGCGTGCTGCGTCCGCCGAGTTTATTCCTCTCCACGGTGTAAGAATACTTCGTCTATAAATAGTCTATATTTCTATTTCTGAAATAAACCAGAGGTAAACATGGTCAAGCGAGCCAAATATAGAAAGTATTCTGTCTCACTTTATTTTGGACCACGAGCCGACAGCTTTTAACGCTCAATCAATTTATTGCATCCTCTCTCTGTTTGGAATGCATGCAGGTGATCCGAATATGGTCGCAAATATTGTTCACGTATCATATGCAGCACTTTATTTTAGTTTGCTAAAATAAGTAATTTACGGATATAATGAAATTTTACTTGTTTTAAATATGTATAAATATAATCCTAAAATTTTAATTTAATAGATTTTTAGAATACTCGTAAGATTAAGCCAAGCTTTCATTCCATTATGTTCAATCCGTACGCTTCGATTTTATAAAATAAAAAAGTGGTTGGTTTTACTCTTATTATATTTTTATATTTCCTTATACTGTTGACCGTTGATATTTGGTGTGGCTAGAGAAAAGCACATTTCGTAATTTTCTAAAGTTTTTTTTTATATCGAGGGTACACAGGTACGCAACACCTGTATGTGGGTTATTTTTCCTCAATAAATAAATGACTCTCTGGTTGCAGACGCTGTTCAAGATAGCCAGGAATAATGCAGACACTCCTGAGTACGTCCATCTCCACAAGATGCTCTTCAACCCCTACTCCCTGTACAACCAGGATGGCGTGGACCTGGCCATGAGTGGGGCCATGCAGACCGACATGCAGAAAGTTGACGCCTACTTCACGCCAGAGGTAAAGCCTACTTTATTTTAACGAAAGCCTACGCTTTTTTACCATCCTTAAATTTAATATTTTAAATAAAATACTAGAGTGATTTTTCTACATGTTAATTTTTATTGGTGACCGGTATCGCTAACCTTTCACGTTGGCATTATCATTATCCTTAAATTTGTTTACAGCAACCGGAATACAATCGATCTTCAATATAAAACTTACTGTATCCTACATCGGTTTGGTTTAATACTCTAAAAATAATGCGAAAAGATAAACGTTTTGTCAATTTCTTCGGTTAAATCTAAAATATACATCATGGTACACCAATGGTAAAATAAATACCCATGGTTAAATCTTAAATATTTTCATAAAATAAATATTATTTTTTATAACGAACGATAGACGCTGTTTCTATTATTAAATGTGCTGTCAGGAATGAAGTTATTTTTCAGTTTTCGTCATTATTAGGCGTGTTATGATGCCATAAAAAAACTCCATATGTCCCCAAGGTTCTATCCTTCTCTGTTATTGCCGTTTTTGTATAACATAACCTGTCAATCTGTAGTCATATTTTATTTAAGTGCTCCAAGATCATCAGTGACTTGAATCGCTTATTAAAACACAGCATCTGAGGAAAGAACTAAATATGGTGAGCCTTTACTGCCTTAACCTCCAGTTGGTTTATACGAATACAAAGTTATAAATAATAATATAATTTATAAAATATAGCCACCATGAAATCAATAAGGTCAGTATAAATTAAATGAATTGAAATTATACAAAAGGTAGCTGAGAAGCATTTTGTTCATTCAAAATGTGTTCAACTTCTGAAAACTATTTTCCTTGGCTTGGCCTGAATTAAAGGATTCTTGACAAATGCTCTCTACAAAATAAATATAAAATGGTTTTATATCAATTTATTATAATATATTCTATAGTACAGTGTAAAATCATTTTTCTTTCAAGATTTATATTAAATCACAAGTATTTGATTTATTTATTAATAGTATTCTATTACTATAACGTTGATTATATTTTTGCTCAAATATTTATGATATACGACTAATGACATAGAACTATATATTTTAATTATCAATTCCAGGGCCGAACGGACTTCTCGAAATAATTTAATTTAAAAATATTTTTTAGTATACTTTTAGTGTATGAATATGAATATTAAAATTATATCTTATATTATGTTAAGTCATATTAGTCATTTAGGTAATCGATTAACATATACGACGACGAGGAAAAAATCAATGTTCGAGTCGATTTATATACTCGTACAATAAAGTTTTACAAGTAATCAATAAGTGCGGATTTATTAAGTGTTTAGTAATTATAATCGAATATAAAAAATATGTTCATTAAATTTTGACGGCATCACAAATTTACGACGTTCAGCAGCTTGAGTACATTGATTACACACTTGAATATAATAATTTAAATTTTCAGTCAGTTACAAGGCTGCAGAGGTCGGAAAGACCAAGGCGTCAGGCCTGAATAGCCAGGAGGAGAATCGAATCCCACATGTTCACCTAAAAACATATTGTTAGCATTCATGTTCATTCACCTTAAAACATCTATCGGACTCTATCCATGTAAAGGTTTGTTTAAACGAACTATTGATCCAAAATAAATATTTTGATTCACTAGTTTTTGGCTTGAAGCCAGTCATAGCAGATCCCCCTGAATCACGTGGTTAAAGTGGATACTCTACCTTTTGTAATAAGCTTGTAAAAGGTGAACTCATTTATATAGCAATTTATAAGAGTTTTATTCAAGATGCTTGTTTTGGACATATTGTGTATTGTATGACGCTTTATAAGCGAAAAATTTTGTAGAAAAAAATCGATAATACAATTTTTTTAAATAGTTTCAAATCATATGCAGCCTCGTATAAAACCTGATTATAAAATAATTTTTTAACGTTCGTTTTCAAATGATGTGTGCTCGCGTGTCGTTAAAACATGAATGGACCGATGTTTTTGTTCTCGTTTTATTTTCTTACTAGTCTTAAATATTTCACATGCATGCTAGTTATGTCGAATGTATTTTCTCTCCACTGCGGGCATTTCCTTTATTTACATCAGCGGTCCTTGAAGCGCCGCGTCCCCGCATTAGACCTACCTGCACCTAGCGCAGTGGTTCTCAAACTTTTTTAGTAGATAGTAAACAACAACAACAAAAAATATTTGAACGAACTAAATCAATTGGTGAAAAACTATTTTTTAGCGGATGCATTTATTATATAGTTTATCTATCCTGGGCTATTTTTATTAGTTCGGGTGCACTCGCGATTTCCAGTCGCTGTGGCAAATCAGCATCCATATTAACATTCTTTACTTGGATTTTCTCCTGAACAATCATCATAATTAATTTATCAATTTAATTGCAAAAAGAATCAAACTTTATTTGCCTTTTGGATCTATCCGACGTGACAAAACTATTTTTTAGTTAAATAAGAAATAAGGACCTAACGGATACATAATCATGTTTTAGCTTTCATTTCAACCCGTTTTTAATCAAACACAAAAACTTCTTATTTTTGCCTAACAAAATAATTTCGAAACACAGTTTATGAAATGCAGATCTAGCGTTAATAAATTAGGGTTCCCACATGGCCCGGTTTAAGCAGGATAGTTTATTTTGTGTGATTAAATTGAATAATAATAACGGCAGCCGGTCTAAATAATGTTTATGAGCTTAAAATCATCTGTAAATCTCTAGATTAGTTAATCTTTGTAGTTCAAGTATTGCTACTGAGGCCATATTTTTACCAGCGAGATGATTTACGCTTATAAGACTAATTATTTATATTTAGGGTATCTTTCGGACCATTGTGGACCTTACTCGATCGAACTGTTTATTGTGAACTTCCTGAAATATATTTCAAGCAAAAATAATACTCAGCAATGAAATTAACTTTGCTGGGTAATATAAAAGAATCTATTTGATTATTCTTGTGTTATGTTAATATTTTTTTTAATGACCCTCGATGGTACCCGATCGGGAGGCACGGGAGGTGGTAACCCTTGGCGTGACTCACGTTGTTTTTGATGCCTACCTACATGGATTTTTTGCACTGCTAAATCTTTTGTGTGCTCGTGTCTAACCTCGCCTCTTCGACTCCTGCCGAAATGTGAAAGTACCGGAGCCGCTCCCTGCCACGAGCAGTCACAATGAAAGACCTCAGCAGCACAACATCTATAAATATAAGGCCCCGTGGAAATAATGCTAGATAAGGCTGATAAAAAACCAGCAGCCGATCGATAAACGAGAACTTTTGCACAATCGACACATGCCAAGAAAATCAGAAATAATTTGATTGTATGCAATCAAATAAATCTCATATCAAACAGCAACATTGAATCTTCAAAAACAACTAATTCAAAAATGCATTTTATATATATTGCTAGTTTTTTTTATAACAATTGACTCGAAAGGTCGACACTTGGTGGTCTTAGTAAATTTTACCTGCGGCAAGTGTAAGGTATATTTAATATTATATGCATCGAATTGCATGCCCAAATTATCTTAAAAGTCGATAACCTTGCTTTACCGAAAATTAACAAAGTTCAGGTATATTCAAAATAATTTGGTTCACTTTAGTCATAATAAATAAACATCGAAGCTTAAATCTAATCGAAATCGAAAAAAAAACTCTCCAATGTGCAATGCAAATACCTTTTACGTAAGATGTCATTGTCCTCATTACATTGCTCTCGTGCTTTCAAGTCATTACTTTAATTATAATAATCTCTTTCGGGTACAGTCTCTTTCATTCCACCGTGCCGACGTCGTATAAATCCCTAATCCAATAATGAAATACGTGTTCTTAGTTTTCTGTTATTAACAATAACACGAAACGAGTGTTAATACAATTTAATGGTATTTAGAAAGAAGGAAACGAAAAAATAGCAAAACGTTTTATAACCATAATTATCTGAGCTTAGATGATGCCCGCTCGTGGAGTAAACATAAAAAAATGTTATGGGTTCTTAAATTTTTAGTATGTAATATGCAGGGAGCCAGTTTTTCCCCTAGTTTTGTATTATTTGTATGTTAAAATGTGTAAAATATTTATAGTAAAAATTAACTCTTGTCTGGCCACCAGTCGGCAACAGAGAAGCGGGCTAGCCATTTATTATATCCTTTATTCTAGGAAGTTAAGAACAAGGTAAGACCCGAAGGACTCGTACAGCTTCTATGTAATATCGTAGAGTTTTATTATTGAAGTTATATTTAAACATCTCGGGTTAAACCCATGCGATATAAACAAGCTTTCTTTACTTATATTTTATTTAAACTCGTAAAAAATATAGAACATAACTTTATTACTAGCTTCTAGAGATAAATGATCTGTCTACTCGCGGTCGCCCCCGCTCTCTCCCACATTTTATTTTCGATTACATAATTATATGCAAAATTTTCTTAATCGCTTCTCACTCGCTTGCGGACCTCTTTACCGAGAGTTCTGTCTGCTATTCTAGAGAAGCAAACAGCAGACCTCTGCGAAACTATTTAGCTAGAGCACAGATGTTCTCGGAATTGATAGTGTAAACATTTGCCGAGGTTCTGTGGTAAATTCGTATACTGTTTCATTAACATCTGTTACACTTGCAGTTGTGAAGAAAACTCATAACAATATCCGTCAGAGTGTAAATCACACACCAGGTCTAAATATATCATTAAATAAAAATTCTACTCGCAGAAACTTCTAGTATTTTTTCTCGCCTTTTAACCTTTGTTACGCGATCTCTATTTATAATTGTATACCTTCTAAATGTATATTTTGTTTATAATCAGTTATTTTACAATGTGTGGCATTCGATTCTTATATAATGTAATATTTTTTATTTGATTTTGATCTGGTATTGTTTTAATCGATAAGATTTTTTCAACAAATATGCTCGGAGATAATGATCGTAATCTCTAAGTCATTCAATCATTCATATTTCCTGTTTAAATAATAAGTATTACAAATAAAAACTAGTCTGTTATGGACAAGATTTTTTCGGCGGTTAACTAATCTTTCCTTTCTAGTTTAGGCGTATTTAATATATTTAACGTATTAGATATATTTAATAAAGTTATATATGTTGATAAACTTAGTGAGAGAGACTTTTATTTTGACATACGAGTAGTTCTGGTTTTTGAGTCAACTGCAAAAAATATATATTTGCATACTACAAATAAATCTTTTTTCGTTCCTGAATAAGCTATATTTTGCTAAATATTATTAGGTGAAAATGGTGACGCGCTTATAAGCTTTTGGAACCACTGTTTTTATACTCTATTGAACTTGAAATATGTAGGTATGTTGGAGTCAAATGCGTAGGCATGTTTACTTACTATTTTGTACGTGATAAATTTTCTCCGCGTAGCCCAGTCGCCAAATTTCCTAAACATTATTTGCTCGGTACATTATCACTTGGAGACTTTCTTTTTTTATATCTCAAATTTCGTCTCAGTAAAGATATGAATGTGGGCTTATCTCATCTCGCATATCGCAGAAAGAAGATATTATTTTATCCTGAAAATTACTCACTACCTTAAATAAGTATATTGGTGCTGGTTTCCTGATAACAATTAGCACGCACGAGTATCTGATTACTGTAGCATGTTGCTGACCAGTAGCGTATTGTGCGGATTGCCATTGTATTATAATGCGAAGTTGCCCAGCTCAACTACTGGATGATGCATCATGCGAAACAAATAAATATCATCAATCAATCATTATAAACGCATGTATACAAATTAATTTGTATAAGACGGTCAGAATCACCAAACTTTAATCATTTTGCAAGAATATCAGAATCACCTGTATGAATCAATATATGCCTCTTCCCATATGAGGTTGGTGACCATTTCATCGAACATATTTCTATCCTTGGTCAGTTTCACTGATTCGGCAATACTTCCGATTTGACTATTTTTCCTTGGACAGTCAACTGGAGGATGCTATATTTACTGTTATAAAAAATCTGGCCTTCCGCTTATTTACCATCGTCGCGAGTTCTCTGAGCTAGATACTCTTATTTGTGACGCGTACCAACCCATGGTATTTTAATTGTCACATTTCTGCCGGTTCAATTCTTCGCACAGCAGCTGTCTTGAGTGACTCCATAAAGGAGAACTGAGACGATATGACCTTGCATATGCATGTGCTGCGTTTAATCGAATCGTTTGACTAATGCAAGCGCATGATTTACTGGGTTTATTTTTCAGTGGTATTTCAAGGGCGCGTCCGTCCGCTGATTGTAAACGAGATGGTGCCCATGAGCGATCACAACAATAGAAATTATAACACAATATGTCGGCAGAGTAGGCCAATGCTAGCGCTCAGCTCCGTCCTCAGTGGGAGTGTGTGACTCACGGCTATGATTAATCTATAACGGAGGATCGAGGCTTAAAAAATCTCCGCCAAAACAATAAACTTGATCTCACTCTGTCTGCCCGTCCCACGGGCCTCGCGGGTCATTGTAGCTCCGACACATCACATGTATTTTTAAATTGTTGAATATATAACGCATAACAAACTAAATTATTATCAATTATTCTGCATTGCTCCCAACGGCCTCCATCTACGGCCGCGGACAATGGAGGAGAGAACAATCTCACATACTCGCCCAGTTCTTCCAAAATTCTTCAGAGCAATTATCTTCTTCTTCGGGTGCCTCTCCTCAGAGCAGCACACTTATTCATGCTGACCCAGTGTTCATGGTTTTTTTAGGGATAACTGTGTAGTGGGTATCACACAGAGCAATTATCACAATAACTATTTTACAGTGGAGCAAATATTTTTAATCTAAAAAAAATAGAAAATATATTAAAATTTACTTGCAGATATACCTTTTTATTCGTTGGTCTGCAATTAAAACAATGTAAAATAAAAATGCCATTATTGATACTAAACAACAATACTCGGAGCTCGTATCTTTTAAATTTAATGTAATGTATTTATGCTATTTATTATTATTTTTTTTTTTTCAAATCTAATTTTTCCTTTTTCCCAATTTTAGTTACGTTTGTTTCCTTTGACTTTCTGAAATATATTAATAATAATAATAGTAACATCATTGAATTTTTAAACAATCAAACATCACAAAAAAAAATTGCTTTGAGAGTTTTTGTTTAGTTTGTTGACATTTCTGTCTTCGGTTTAGGTTTTTTTTCATTGGCTCATTATTCTGTTAAAGCCACTAAAGAGCTGTGTGGTAATAGTCTATTTAAAATAAAACATATAAAAATTAATATAGGTCAATTATTCTGTTTACCACTCTCTAATCCTTCTGTGCCACTGCACATTCCAAAATAGCTTTTTTTTACTTATACTACTGTCCGTATTTCACATTTTTCCCTCAGCTTTAAACGGTTATTATTTTTTTAATAAAGTATTCAGGCCAGTCCATCCTGGAATCTGCAAAATAAACATTTTTGGGTTGCTTTATTTAAGCCTGGTATAAATAATCTCCAGGCTTTATTTAAAAACTATATGAAATTCGTGCTCGTAGGTTTTGGCAGCCGTTGTTTTTAGATGATCTTTAGATTTCTTGGGTGTTATGCTGCGTAGTGGTTTTTTTTTTTGTTTTTGTTTTTTGATATTTCGGTCCCGGTACGGACTATCTTCAGGGATATCCTGAAGATGGCCGCGATACCGGGACCGAAATATCGGAAGACAAACCACCACGCAGCGTAACGCCCGAGTAGATGGTAACCTTTCTATTTATTTAGTTTCAGCAATAATATAATATAATAATTCAATGGTGTAATAGCCGTGGTCCTCGAATGAAAAATATTATATTTGCTGCTTATTATCATATGAACCTATCATTTTTACAGCTAACCAATCACCTGTTCGAGAAAGGCGACCCTGAAGAAAACTTGACCACCGCATCATCAACGCCCACTCCTGCACCGCATCCACACTCCGTGGGCCTCGACCTGGTGTCCCTGAACATCCAGCGAGGAAGAGACCACGGCATTGCCTCGTACCCAGCCTGGAGGCAACACTGCGGCTTCCCGCGTCCCAAGTCATTCGAGGATTTGAGAGGAACTATGGACAACGATTCCCTCGAAAGAATATCTTCCATTTACAAGTAAGTCATGTAATATATAAACATTTTTGTCTTATTGAACCCTTTGGACACAACCCAGAACATAAATAGAAAACAGCAAATATACAATGCTGTACGCTTTCTAATTTCACTAAGCAAACTCTCGTGATGATGACATGCTGCCATGATCTATATGAGGTGCGCCAAAAATCAGATTTGCAGCTGTATTGGAAATTAAGCAATACACACACATTGTTGCAAATTCATTAAAAATGCAATTATAAAACACAAAAGACTTTTTAAGAACGAGGTTGGCGGTTTGGATTGAAAAACGCACGAGAAATCAAACAGAGTAGGCTGCAATATTTTCACCACTCTTAGATTGAAAATTTTTCATCACTACTCATAAAGAACCTAACGTTTTATTATATCAGCAAGTAAACCAAAATAGCCACTTTAAATTAACCTCTACCCATCAAATTTTTGAAAAAATATTAATTTGGGTATATATTTTCTGTTTTTGTACTTCGGCTATCAGTTGATCTCGACTAAGTAATTTGAATATTTTAAATAAAATACTTGAGTGTTCATTTTTACTGGTGACCGGTTTCAGACTGAGTGATAATACCAACGTGAAAGGTTGGCGAAACTGGTCACCAATAAAAATTAACATGTGAAAAAATCACTCATGTATGTTATTTAAAATGGTATTCTACCTAGTACGCTCTGTCAATAATATTGATTGACCAAGTAATTGACGCTCTGGTGCTCCTCAGGACGGTCGACGACGTGGACCTGTACACGGCATCGCTGAGCGAGGTGCCTCTGCAGGGCCGCGTGCTGGGGGCCACCGTCACCTGCCTCCTCCTGGACCAGTTCCTGCGCATCAAGAGGGCAGACCGCTACTGGTACGAGACCCCGGAGAAGCCACAAGCCTTCACACTAGGTAATCCCGAGCATTCATAAACTGTAACAATTTTCCTTTCATTTCTATCAATTTACTGTGTTTTTAATTTTAATTTAATCTAAAACACTTTCTTCGTTGAAGCAACACTCTTTTTATTTTGTGTGTAGGTTTTTGAATAGATATGGCTGAAGTCTTTGTTTTATTTTCTCGTCTCACGAACGAGTGATCCGAACTTACAGTATTGGTTGGATCCTTAGAGCTCGTTAGAAAGTCAATTTACTCCAAAATACACATCACATTATTTTAGTAGTGGACAAGTCCATAGTCAAGAACGATTCTATAGACACTACCACACAGTCATTCGCTAAACAATGTCTACGTAAAACATGATTTATTGACGTCATGGCTTTATTGTATAGTCTTATTAATGTTCAGGCGTATCGTTTGTTTAATCAAAAGCGGACCACGACGTCATCAAACTGCGGTTTATGTAGACTTACTAATACTGTCTTCTTCATCAAGTGCCTCTCCTCAGAGGAAGTTGGCGACCATATACTCATGCTGAGAAAATAATGTAGTGGGTCCCCGGGTCCTTCTACACCGCAGTTTTATATTGGAAGGAAAAGTCTGCGTATTGCTGCTCCCTTTTCCTTACAAAGCTCTGGCGTTTAGATCTGATACTCCTTCTGCAGCAGGCTACAGAAACAATAGCAGGAGCCCTCCCACCTCGACAAGGTACTTCTAGACCACATCTCTCCACAGTCCACACTCCATTACCGATCCTTTACACACGCTCAGGGTACAGAATATGCACAAGCAATAGAATGCCGAGAGCGGAGAGGTATTTATTCAACACTAGGCTTTATGTTCAGATCTTTTCTAATCAGTCGAACTGGACCAGTCCTAGACAACTTTTTCTTAAAATTGTGAAAAACCAGTATTAAATTTTAATAACTTATGTGTGTCAATTTTAGATCAGCTATCAGAGATTCGCAATACAACACTGGCGAGCATCATTTGCAAAAATGGTGACTCCCTGAAGTTGGCCCAGCGGCACGTGATGCGCAGCGCGGGGCCCGACAACCCCCTGGAGAGGTGCTCCGCCCTGCCGGACGTGGACCTCAGGCACTGGGCGGAAAGACCGGACCGGAAACTCGCCGGCAGGACCCCCGCGAGGACCGACGACCGGCCAGATGACCCGGCGAATGCAACCGTCGACGACATCTCTTCCGCGGACGGAGCAACCGCGCTATCACCGGCATCAGGAATGTTTATCATGACGTTGATCATTTTTCTACTTGACGCGCTTATGACATTGAGTTAACTTGGTTTTATTTTCTATGCGACCATGTACGTGCGTGAATTTTTTTTTTGAGAATTAAAAAAAATATATTTTGCCGACGGCGGTATTGCACCGCAAGCCACCCTGTAGGCGCTACTTACGTTATTTTTTTATTTCTTATCTTGTAGCTTCTCATTCGAATTTCTGATAGCTATCCACTTTTGGTTCCTTTTCATATTTCTGGTTTATTGCGGAGCTGTTGATTATTTTTATTTACAAAAAAATTATAATATGAATCCACAATGAACAAATCCCATTTTTTGTTTTATAAATCCTGTATTATTTAAAAAAAAAAAAAAAACCCAATCTTGTTTTCTTAGCAAGTCAGATATTTGTTGTATGATATAAATAATTATTATGAAATCATTTACATAAACGTGTTCTGGATATATTACACTCTTATTACCTCGATTTTGTTCATTACCAGAAACATTAGGAAGAAAAGAAAACCCCACAGCCTTTATTGAGTTAATGTATTATTTCATTTGTTAATGGCATCGCTTCACTTACCTTTATTTATTTGTTGAATAAAATATCTCCAAGAGTTTAAAAATACACGTTGCCATCATGAAGAAGTCATAAGATCATAAATCATGCTATGCGCATGATTCTGACTTAATATTTCTTTGTATATTTAAAACGTATTAATAGAAAAATCGTGAAAAATAGATTTAGATTTTATAATAAAATAAGTTGACGCCGAAAAATTCTAAGCATTATTATTTCAAAGTCATTCAAGTTGCTTCGTTTGTAATTAAGTTAGACTTCTATCGTAGAGTATTGTGTAGCATGGGAAGTGCATTCCAGTGTGACAAATAATAATGGATATATTTTAACTCTTGTTTTAGTTATCGATTCCCATTCCGTGTTACGTAATTCCGTGTCCGAATCGATCAGCGCAGTGTGCATCGTTAAAGTCTTAAATTACCGCATGACTCCGTGGTTTATTTTTCAGCGGAAATATTTTATAATCGAAGCCAATGTTGCGTTCATCGTTCAGGGCCGACAGTCGCGTGGGACTCGCTGGAACTCCAAACGTGGAAAAGGTAAGACCCCAAATGGAGTCCCAGGCTGTTTGGACGTTATTTCCCACTTACCTACGCTGCTGTCATTTCTGAATCCATTTCCGCAATCGAAGTGTGCAAAAAAAAAGAAACTTTTCAGGTCTCCAAACTCCTTTCGCAACATCGAGAAGCAAGTGCATGATTAAAATCTAACCTAACCTGCACTGACGTACGAACAGCTCGAGGATACTTGTAAAAACCTGGAGTAGGTTTTCGTAAGATTACATATACAACATCTGTTGTTATACACCAGGAGTCGTCAAAGTAACTATTCCTAGTCGCCCGTGGGAAGAAATCATTATTTTTTTCTTATTGATATAACTTGAGATTGAATATTTATTACTATTATGTTTATTTAAAATTACTACTTTTCTTATAATCACTTGATGATGTCGGTAGACCGCCGCCTATAATTTAAACAGGTCGCCCGTCGTGATAAAAACTTTGTCATATACATTTATGGAACATTTTATGGTGTATTTTTTACAAATTAGCACCATTGCTTACGGTGTACGATAATAAATAATTGATGTATCTATTCTATTGCACTTCACTGCAGATAAGTGTTTTTATTTCCAAACCGCCACTTTAAGACTTTTAAATAAATTAAATTATAATTTTACAACTTTTTTTGTTGAAACCAATGGTACAGGAAATTTGTAAAATACAAGGATGGTTTTAAAATAAAATGCGTTGAAAACTGCACGAGTATTTTTATTCAAGACACCTTCTGGGAAGTTTGTTTACATAGCGTTTATTTTGGTTGCCTTTCACATTGTGCAACTTACAATACTGTTTATTTTCAAGTTAGCTACTATACTAACATGTTGGGATTACTCTACATACGCTGCATATCACTCACGATAAACCAATACTTCGTATAATATAATTTAATCAGAAATAAAAAAAATAAGACATTAAATTTCATACTGTTTAGCCCTACAAAAAAACCGTAACTCTACTTTCAAATTTATTCAAAATAATAATTTATTATAACTGTTATAATTTTGTACTCAACTGTAAGAAGTTTTTTTCTGCTTCCTGTGAGTTTTGTAAGTCATTAGTTGTTTTATCATAAGTGATATATCTACTTATAAAGATAATTATAAAAGATTACATGTATACTCTATAAAATAAAATACATTGCTAGAAGCGATTGGATTTTCCTATTTCAGATAGCAATTACTCTCTGCAAAATTTTAAGACCTCGATGGCAAAAGTATCGCGTTTTGAATATAAATAATCACACAAGTCACGATGATATTTTCTGAGAGTTTTCTTTAATCGTTTTCAATGTGTGAAAAAATGTGCTTAATCACATAAACATACTAATACCTGCATGGGTAAATAAAAACGCATTCTGATTGACATTAATCTAACTTAATATAATATAAATAATAATTATCACTATTCACAATTTTAATAAATGTGGCATCAATATATATAACATGGCTTTCTATTTCTTGAGACGTCTTGTTGCAAAATGATTTACTGGGTATAGTTATATAATTATTTTTATTGCAATACATAATCTACTGACAATCCTATAGGTCTGGAAAAAATGTTTAAATCACTTTCACTTGAATGTGCCTCAGTCGCAAGGTAGTATTGTACAATTAACACGAGTGGGTAACTACGCAGAACCTTCGTGGTATTGATTACAGCCAGCATCGACTGGCCTAGGAATAAGAGAGGTCAAACAATACAGTACGTGTACGTATAAATCATCTTACAATTATTAGTTCTGAGAGTAATATTTTTGTTAATCAATCCGGACGTCGGTCCTACCCCTCTCAATTTCTGCTCAATAATTATTCGGTGTGATATTTTCAAGCGTCGAAAGCATCATACCGAAGCCGGCAAAACAAATTATTCAAGCGCAATGTTCGGGAGTCGCCGATAATTTATTCGCCATTTGTGCGATGGAAACGTAGTATAAATCAATGGACGAGCTCGGTGCCAAGCGGACGTTCGAGGGAGACATTTCTTCGCAAGATCGAGCGGACGAGGCGCCCTTGAGAAGCGTCTTCACGCAAACGCGGGACTCGGGAAGCCGTCCAGGATGCGGGCGCGTCCAGCTGACAGCTCGACAAAGTTTCAAGTTTGGTGGGCATATTATGTAGATGGCCGCCAACAACTCCAAAAATAGGCATCGCGCAAGCCGCGCCGCCGGAGCCGAGACCGCGCCGCCGTCTCGCTCTCTCGCACGGCCGAGCGGCCCGCCAGCGTATTTATAGAGCGCGTGACGTCACGCCTCGCCTCCCTCCCTCCCTCCCACCCGCCCGGCGAGAGTTCAGGGCAGGAGACTCTCAAAGTCGACCGTCAGGCGAAATAGCATTTCGGAAGACGGGCATCGGCATTGGCGAACCCTCGCTGCGCTCACCCACCGAGCGAACGGTGACTTCCTCGACGCACAAGCGAGTCAAAAATAGGAGGAAGACGACAACCAGAGCAAACTAGCCGATAGATTTTATTTATAAATATATATTTTTTTAAATTGCACGCTTCCTGTTTTACTTGATGCAATCTGAATAACACTTGCGTTGTTTTGTTTTATTTTTGAATATGTAATTTAATAAAACAAACACTCTTGCATTCACAAACATTTTCATTAATTTAATTAATGAAATAAAATATGCGATCACGGTCTTTTGCTGCTCGATTGTTGACTATGGTTTAGTGCACCTGTAATTGGTGGAATTAAGGTGATAAACAAAGAATTAACCTAATGCAATTATACCGCATTTTGTAGTAGCTGTGATTAAAATTATCCAAATAAAACAAATAATTTTTAAATAAAATTCTTTTAATATGTATTATTTGCAGATTCAATTAATCATAGGTATAAGCTTTGTGCTCCTTTAATTTATATACAATATAATCTAATATGGTCATGTACACATGAAAAGTTACATAAATTAATATCAATTTATCAACACTCATTCGTCACCAGCCTGCTAGCGAGACCTCAATTATTTCTATGTACAACAGTTAGAGGTCAGAAAAACAGATCCTGCGGAGAATCCGGTCCTACATAAAAACAGTCTCTCTTAAAAAAAAAAAAGAAAACATTGTACTAAAACGTACAAAAGATAAAGCATTTCTATTAAATACAAAAAAATATAGTTCATAAACTCGCTTTTCGACACTCCGGCACTGTGCTCCGGCGTCATAGGAGATTGGCAATATAACACTATCACTCAGTCAATGGAAACTTTAGTTTGGTAATGTGTCCATAAGAATTTCTTTTGCACTTTGAGTTAATCTATCGGGGAACTTGATATCGAATGCGACTAGGAGGTCACCCTTCCTGGAGGGCTCCTTGGGGAAGGGCAGGCCGTAGCCCGCAAATCTCTTCACCGTGTTGGGCTTCACCACCTCACTAGTCAGGTTCACCGTCAGTTTCTCCCCACTCATTGTGGGGACTTCCAAGACTGTGCCGCACAGCGCCTGAAATGTACACTCCGTTAGCTACCATTCTCAAACATAACAAAAAACAAATCAGTCACAACTACAAATACAAACGACTAGACTATAAAATAATAATGCAAAGAAAATGACATTAAATAAATATGAATAAGTTAGTAACTGGAAGAACATAGCCTCATTTGGAAATGCACGACCATATGTTAGCTCCATAATAAAGACAAGCGTCTACGGTGTGAGGTCATGTGGTATATTTCTACTACTCTCAAGTGAAAGAGAAACATTCTGTTCATCAGAATAATCATCCCAAAATAAATGTGTCAAAATAATGCACACAAACTATATACACACTATGACATTGACCCAATTTACATTTGCTACTAAGAGTAAAATAAATTACTAGAATTGTAAATTAATGTATGACAATTAGAATAATTACCTGCTTGAGTGGTATCTTCGCAGTGTATCTGATATCGCTTCCTTCTCTCTTGAACAGCGGATGAGGCTTGTCTCTGATCATAAAGACAATGTCTGCGGGTATCTTGTTTCTTCCCTGGTCGCCTTCTTTCTGGAAAGTAATTTTGGTTCCAGACTTCCAACCGGGCTTCACGTGAATGGTGAGAACTTTATCTTCCTTTTTAGAAGTTCCATCTGGCTGAACTACCCGACGGGATATCTTCATCTTCTTAACACAGCCCTTTGTTATATCCTCGAGAGTAACATACAGATCGTGTTCGATAGGGGGATCTTGGGACTTGTCCTTGCGACCGGCCAAACCGTTGACATTGAACGAATGGGAGCGGAAAGCCCCTCCTGGACGAGCGTGACCCATGCCTAAGCCTGCAAAGGGATCCATGTCCACGTCCATATCATCATTGAAGCCACTGAACATCCTATTGCCTCCGCCGCCGTTCAACCCGCTGAAGAAAGTCTGGAACGGGCTTCCGTTGCCGAAGAACTGGGCGAAAGTGGCGTGCGGGTCCCCGTGGAAGGTGTAAGAGAAATTCGCGTTGTTGGCCCCGGTCGATCCGAAACCTCCTTTGAGGCCCTCCTCACCCTGAGAGTCATATATTTCACGCTTCTTCTTGTTAGACAGTACCTCGTAGGCTTCCGCCACCTCCTTGAAAGTCTCTTCGGCACCCTTCGCTTTGTTTTTATCAGGATGATACTTCAAAGCCAATTTTCTGTACGCCTTCTTGATGTCTTCATCCGAAGCATCCTTGCTTATTCCCAGTATCTTATAATAATCTTTCCCCATGGCTGAACTGTAAACAACAATACGCTTTCAGTAACGTGACATACGGCGTATTTAACCGTGTATTTGCGCTAACACAACACCGATAGTCGGAAGGAACTGGAGAATTTTCAGACCGTTTGAGTTGTGATATCTACGTTGAAAGAAAATTGGTGAAAAGCCAATACCGAAATACTACGCATTCGCTAAAAATACACCCTTAAGCACGTAATCAAAGGCACAGCCAATAAAAAATCTCATAATGAAATCATAACTGCAGATCCACAACTCATATTTAGCAAAACATTGCGACGAAACTCGCGATTTTATTTACAATTTAATGTCACTTAAAAATAGCAATAATCATTGTATTCGATCACAGTAAGGCTCTTACCTCGAGAGTCAGACAACAATGTAGAAAATACAGTTTTACGACACACGTCAAGCAGAATTGTCGGACCAACCGCTCGCGGACTAGCTCGCGAGAGGCGGCGCAAGAGAATATATAGATAAAAACTTCCAGAATATTCTAGGGCCTTCGCTCGGCGCGAGATGCGTCAATCCGGTTTGCGCTGCGTGCACTGCAATATCCAAGACACGATTCCATCCACCACGATAGTTCATCTTTTCACCAAAATATATATTATTTGTTTCCAAATGTGTACAATTTGAATATAAAATATTACGGCAAAATTAACTAATCACCATTTATTTTTCGCGTATAAGTTGAACTATATTATTTTCACTATAGCAATTTATAAAAATTAAAATCCGCTTATCAATTACAATCGAAACAATCGACATTATTTTGAAGTTATTATAAAGTTTTTATTATTAGATTATGTTTGCTACTGTATGTTATACATACTCATACCAAATTTATAAATAAATAGTTAATATAATTAAAATATATTGGGAAAGATTTGAGCAGGGTAAAAAATCTAAAATGCAGTCTGATAGGTCTAAACTTTTCACTCCCAAGGTACTTAAGCATTAATTATGTGTAAAATAAAATATGTTTTACTACCGAATTTTTTTTTTCTCGAATGTATTACTTAGTTTTAATTTAAAAATAATTAAAGATTGAATAAGATTAAAGGAAGAATCAGTGGTAATTAAAAAAAAAAAAAATAAATAGAAACATTGAAAGTTTGCATCTCATGCTGTTAATAAGAGTCAAATTGGAAATACAACAAACAAACTCTTGATTTTATCTGACTTAATTTAATTGTCAGATTTCAGAGTGAAAAATAAATTCTAGAAATTTCCCAATATTCTCAACTTATGTTGTTGAGTCAAAAAATATTCTGACAAAAATTATAATATTTTGTCCGAATATGTTTATTTTTATGTTCGTCTTAGGTTTGGGGTACCTGTTGAAGGATAAGTTTTATTATAATGAGGTAATTATGTTTGGGTTCTACATTTACCGTATTTACAAAGTTTGCCATCTTTTGAGAATATTACTGGTTAATAGTTAGTTTATTTTTTCAAGTTGCAACATTATTATAAACGTCAAACGTCAATAAGCAGTTGTTTGGTTATTTACTATCATCTTTATTCGTGCCGGTAATTTGATACAAAAGTTAGAACACATTCACAAGTTGACAAATAATAAATATTGTATTTGTTTATTCCGTTACTATATGGTCAATTAAACAGAACAAGGACAAAATGTAACGCCTTTATCTACATAACCTAAGAAAGAGGGCATGTCTGCATTCAGTTGAGTCAGCCGGAAAATATTTTTCATAAAACTCCTGAATGAGTTCTTCTATCTGTAACAAAAGAAAGCTGTAATATTAATCATCAAAATAAAATGGAGTCGCATATTAATGAAAATTTACAACCATCTTGTTATTATTGTTCAACACAACTCTTCGAACCTTATATAGAATGCGTTGAATGTGAAAATGCTAGTTTATGTACCAATTGCTTTTCAAAAGGAGTCGAAATTATGCAGCATAAAAATAATCATAAGTATGCGGTGAGAAAAAATAATTTTCCATTATTTGAAAATTGCAATTGGTCTGCTAAAGATGAGTTTAATTTATTGAAGTATATAGGCGAACATGGGTATGGAAATTGGGATGAAATAGCAAAGTCAATGCAAACTCATTCTATGTTAGAATGCCAAGAGCATTTCAAAAAGTTTTATATAGATAATACGCAAGATCAGTTACCTAATTTTTTCTCACAAGATCCTCGAATTCACGAGCTCTACGAGTTGCCATTTTTACTTCGCCAATCTAATAGTGATGACCCGCCTCGCCAAACCAATTCAACAGCATCTCAGCAAATCGCCGGATACAATGCTTACAGGTCTGATTTTGAAATGAACTTTGACAACAATGCAGAAAGTGTTTTATCATTTGAAACGGTAGATTATGGAGACGATAAAGAATTAATGGAAAGTTTGCAATGCTCTCTAGTCATAGCGTACAACAACAGGCTTAGAGAGAGAAAACGAAGATATAATATTATCCGTGAGCATGGACTTATATTAATGAGGAAGTTTACTTCTTGGTTACGAAGTTATGAAGAGTTCCTTGGACGACAAACATGCGAGAAACTTGCAGTCACTATGCAACTTGTATCAGGAATTCAGTTTGATTTTTTTATCGAAAGATTGAGCTTAGAGAAAGAACTGCATATGAAAATTCTTCGTTTATATGAATTAAGAAAATATGGTATTAAAACGTTCAAAGGAGCATATTTATATCAAAATTTAAAAAGAAAAGAAGATAAGTTTTCCAAGGAACTGAAGGCACTTTCAGCATCAGCTGAATTGGATTGGAAAAATATTTCTACAAATACTGTAACTTGGAAAAATACAACGGTTAAGAGTGGCACTTTGTGGAAGAATTCACTCAATACTGTCAAAGGCAACACTCAGAGAAAAATTTCTACACCTTTAGAAATTGTTGGACTCCCGGGATATGAACATTTAACAGATAAAGAAAAAGAACTTTGCTCGACTGTGAGATTAGTTCCTGTCAATTTTATTGAATTTCGAGACCTTCTTGTTAGTGAAAATAACAAAAATGGATATTTGCGCCTTCTTGATGCTCGGAAATTAATAAAAATTGATGTTAATAAAACTAGAAAATTATATGATTATTTGGTCGCCGAGGGATTTGTTAACAAGCCAGTTTAACATATGTATACACTAATGTGAATATTTTGTGATACATCGTGCATTATAAATATGCAATAATTTTTCATGGAAGTCGTAATATTTTTCACTTCGCAATAAAATATTATTTATATATGTTAATTGTATGAGAATTTGTAAATAATATAAAAAATAAGTAGTCTGTTAATCAAAAGTACATACGTGATATGAAATTACCTTACTAGTTAAGTTATTTAAATGTAAGTAATTAGATAAATCATGAAGTTTTGAAATATTACAACTAGAAATGAGAGCTCTTTTTCTCTCACGAAGACAATGATAAAACTGTTAGTTTAGATTATTATTTATACAATGAAGTACTGCAAAAGAAATACCTGTAAAATTAATTGATAAGTTAAAATTCCTAATACTAAAGGTAGCCATGTCACTTTAACTTTATTTAGAAATAAAATCTGTTTATAATTTGTAATTTTCATTAGTTAATTTTTTAAAACATTTGGAGCATTTTATGAAAAATTATTAAAAAAACGTAACTGTAAAAAATAATTTTGAAAACGTAAAAGTTTTAACAGAATAAAAACATAGCTACCTTTGATATAAGGGGCCTCAATTGTAAATTAGCGTGGAAATTGTATTTCTTCGATACATTTATTTACCAGAAGAAATTATATTCCTAAATCCCATTCTTACTTTTAAGTACAAATTACAATTATGTTACCTCACCACAGTGAAGTTTCAAATTATGTTTTACATTGTTAACTAATTTTTATAGGTGTAAAATTAAAGTTTGAAAGATATGTGGAATCAGTGGCTCATGAAAATTTTCGCAAGTCAAAATTTTACCAACTGATTGCCAAACACAATCACATTGGTATTTTACACTTATTCATATCAAGTCGCAATTTTAAGATGCTTGCACTCTGCTGTAATATATCTGGCCTCGGGAACATATGAAAAATCAATTTCGTTCTTATTATGGGATTAGAATGCTGTAGAACATTCGGATTCACGACGAGTATTTTACCACATAATTTTTCTCTTCACGGTAATGAAATCCTTAATTTTTTAAGAGAATATGTTTGTATATATATATATATATACATTTTTTAAATCATTATCAATAAAGTCCAGTCGATACTGCTGTTACATTTTTTTAACTAATAGATCCTGATCTAGAAAAAATATTTAAATAATAATAATAATAATAATTTCTAGCAGTACTTTGAGGTGTTCTGTATGTTAATAATACATTGCCAAAATCAAATTCTTAACAAAGGTGCGTGTGATCAATTACAATTTTATTTTTTTATACTGTTGATTATTTTATGTACATTAATTTTAACTACTTGTGAATCACAAATAATCAATCAAAAGTAATGAAATAGCTACACTATCCTATAATTTTAAAATATAATTGGTTTTCTTAGTTGTTTTACATATTTGAATTGGGCAGGATAATGTGATTTGTACGAAGAAACAACATTCAGGCTGTATAAAATGTGAAACTTTGGATAGCATAGTTGACTGATGTGTAAAAACCTCAAGTCTGCTAGTTTTTTTTATTAGTAAAGAACTACTTATAAAAAAAACATTGATCAGTATTTATATTTTAATCTTGTTATATTTTTAAATTTGTAAATTTTTTACCGTTTAATAAAAAAATGCCAAAATAACTTATTTTGTTCTCACCTTGAAGCCAAATTTTTGGTAAAGGAATATGGCCGAATTGGTAGCCGATACATGCAACGTTATATCTTTTCCCAAGCAGGTCTAAAAAAGAATAATTTATCATATATTTATTTGACTATAAGAAGAAACATACTTTTACATAATTTTACAGTACTTACTTGAATCAAATGATATAGCATGAAGTTTGCGATTCCACATTTTCTCCATCCGGGTCTAGTAAAGACGTACGAAATGTACGCTTCGTTTGGACCAACATCAGGAACAAGAAAAGCAAACCCAACAATAATTTTTTTATACAGAACAACGCAACTAAAATCAGGGTATTGTAGAGATTCAGTCACTAGAAAAAAATGCAAGACATTATTACTTCATTAATAACATTATAAAAAATTTTAAATTTGCTTCTCGTACCTTAAAAATATATAAAAATATGCTTAAATCGTAAAACAATGAGGTGTGATTATTTTTACGCTTTTTTCTTCTAAGAATCACAGTTTAGGGAGGTTTTTTTTGACAAAGGTATTATGCAATCAGGGACACTAGTATATATCATGAGAACAAGTCTAGTTAAAATATAACTTAGAATGAAATCTGTGAAACTTACAATCTATACCAGGCCAAAAGAATTGAGCGCATAAACTGTTAATAGAGGCAATATGCTGAGGTCTGACATAACAGTAGTCAAGAGGAGATCTATCTGACTTCAGTTTGTCTTGATATTTGTTGACTTTCAGTTTCAATTCATTCATCAATTTCAGCCAGGGAGGAATGGTTACTACATCTCTTCTTATGTATGGCTTGAGTAACCTGCCGCTGTATGGAGACACAAAAGAAGTGGCTTCCGAGTGCCCTGCAAGTCTCGTAGCGAAATTAAGATGTGATGAAAATGTGGTCCCGCTTAAGTTCTCTGGTATGTACTAAAATTAATCAATTATACAATATTTTAATACATAGAAATGGTGCACGGTCCATATACTTAAAAAATTAATCAACGGCTTACTAAATGAACGTGTAATTTCCTAAATATATGGAAAGCATAGTAAAGCAGTGAGAATATAAAATTATTATATTATATATATTTATATATTAACCTGAAATCTGTCCAAAATTCTGACATCTTGTTGGAGAAAGCTGTTCGTGGAATCTTCTAAAGGCAAATTAGATATTTTACACACCACACTAAAAATAAAATAAAATTGTCAAAACACAGTTTTAACAAGAAACACCTATATCCCACTTAATCAAGTAACGTATGAGGTATTGAATGAAAAATAACATGACTTACCTGTCTATATTAAAAGGAGCGATATGTTTACTTCTTTTTAATTTTCTGAGAGAAAGTTTTGATCGTAATCTTACTAATTTTTTGTCTACATTCACAAACTGTGATTTCTGGCATAAAGTGTTTAGATGATTAAGCATATGTATTTCTTCATATTCTGTTAATGGAATTAAAACTTCCTCTTTAACTTTAGATGCATTTTCCCAAGGATAAACACAATTTCTCGTGGGATCCGAAATTGTGAAAAAACCAGATACTTCAGGTGCATGCTTTGCTTCAATTTCAGCATAATGGATCTTCTGTTCTTTTAAATTCTGAAGATTTTGATAAGAGTTTATTTCCACTCTAGAGTCATTGCTTTCTTCTGAAAAAACTGTTAATTTGTTGGTTTGTGAATAAGGTGATGGGCATATAGAATCATTATCAGCGTTTTCACTAGACGATGGGTAGTTACTGTGGTAATCTAACGGCTGCATGCTATTTGTTTCATTCTGAAAAGACAAAATAAATGGACTCAATCTTATTTTATTTTTGTACTGTCAAAGATAAAATTTAAATAAAAATACATTTAAACATACCTGTAGAAAATTACTACTACTACTTTCAGATTCTCCGAATTCTGGTAAAAAATTATCAAGATCAGATAAGGATTCTTCTCCATCCACAAAATAGTTGGACATATAATCTTCCAAGCCTGTATCTTCAGATTCATTGCTAAAATTATGATTTATTTTAAAAACAAAAAATAGATAATATTATCCAAAAATACATTATTACCATTTTGGTTGGTTTTTGGATAATCATATCTCAAAATGAAAATTTTCTATAGTATCATATAGTAACCTGAGTATGGATTTTGTAAGTATTGGCAACGGTTCAATTTTCTGTTTTTTTAATGGATGTTCTTCAATAATATTATTGGAAAGAGTCCCAGCTTCATGTTTAATTAAGTAATGAAGATCTGAAATAAATAAGTACAGTTAAAATAAAAAAAATAATTAATTAAAATATCACATCTATAATTATAAATACTCGATTCTTGGGTGGTATGCTACATTTTTTCTTCAGTGTTTCAGCATTTTGGTCTCGGTACTGAAGTCATATTTAGTTTTTTTTCTTTCTGAAAATTGGGAGGCGTAACACCCAAGAACTGAATATTTATAATAATTATTTCCGTCAAAGACACATTTTCAATGTATCTTTAAATCTCCAGTTTAAATATAATATTATAAATACATTGATTAGACAATGTAGACTTAGTATGTGGTCTGGAGAGTTTAAGGTCAATATATCTCTTTGACATGAGTAAAACAAACATTACAAACCTAAATTAATAAGCAATTTCTCCATTATAGCGTATTCTATGACCTTATCCGGTGTATTTGGTGTAAACTTTCTATTCAATCTTTCTTTTTGCTTTGTAGCTACAATTTCTGTATCTGTAAATAAACATATAACAAGAAAAGTTTAATGTTGTTCCAAAAAAATCTATTAAAGTAGTTATACTTTTATAAACTTATTTTATTTGGTATAATAAGTATAATAGAGTAAATTCTTACTGAGATACTTGATGAGCGCAGGAGAAAAATTATGAGATAATTTCCACCAACCGCTCTCATTTAAAACAACAGATCCAGATTGAAAGAATATGTTGCTGAAATGAGATAATATTCCAGAAAAAGTTCCAGCCCAATTTTTTTTCCGTTTGCTAAAAAATATAAATTTGTTGGTTGTATATAAGATGATTTCAACCTTTTATTAAATATTCTCTTGTTCTCTAGCACTTTGACTATGTGAAGATCTTATTGGAAATTAAAATATTTAGTGGTGAACAAATTATGTTTTAGACCATAAAAATTATTAATAATAGTTAAAAATATAGCTAAATTATAAAAAATATATATAGTCAAGTAATGTGTAATTTTAATCTAAATTACTCATTTAAAAATATATTGTATTTACAATTAGTGTTTACAGATGATGATAACCAGATATTCCAGTTGAATATATATACATATATAATATAAATTAAAGCAAAAAAAAATTAACTGATTTTACTAATAATTACAATGATTCACAAAATAAACAACTGAAATATTTTAGGTTCTTTAAAAATATATTTAACAACTTATATTGCAAAGTTAAATATTTATACTATAACCAAAAAGGGTTAGTAACCTGGAAATTTTTGTAAAATATGAGTTGTCCAAAGACTGGTTCTTATAATTCATTGGGTATTTTATGTAATGTTATACGAGGGCTGCTATTTATATATCCGGAATAAAATAAAATAACTATCATTGACTATTAAATATGGTTTTATTGCTTTTCAAAATATTCGCCGTGATTGTCGATGCACTTTTGAATTCGGTGAAACTAGTTTTCATAGCACTTTTTCCAATCGGAAGGCAGTATCTCCAAAACATGATTTTTGAATGCCTCAACGGCTTCTTCTCGGGTTGTAAATCGTTGACCACGTAATTTATTCTTCACGGTTGGAAATAAAAAGAAGTCGTTGAGTGCCAAATCAGGGCTATATGGCGGATGACCCGTTAATTCCACCGTTTCACCCTCCAAATATCGGGTCGTTTCATCTGAAGTGTGACAGCTTGCATTGTCGTGATGGAGAATGACTCTGCGTTGTGGATTGTTCTTCCTAATTTCTGCAAAGACTTCTGGCAAACAAATGGTCGTGTACCACGTCGAATTAACAGCTTTACGATTTTCTAGTGGTACAGTAGCCACGTGTCCATCTATACCAAAAAAACAGGCGACCTTTTGCTTCAAAGTGCTTTTCGCACGAGCAACTTTTGTTGGGTTCGGCTCATGTTGGAACACCCATACTGTTGATTGTTGCTTAGTTTCGGGGTCATATGCATAAATCCAGGATTCATCACCTGTGTAGATATTGTAAACCGCTTTTGATGCACCACGATTGTATTTTTTATCATATTTTTGCACCAATCGACACGAGCCTGTTTTTTATTTATTGTCAAGTTGTGCGGTATCCAACGCGAACAATTTTTTTTTGCAGCCAAGTGTTTATGTAATATCTTATGTATACTTGTCATACTAATGTCCAAGGACGCCTCTATCTCTGGATATGTAACATGACGATCTTGCATTATTAGTTCACGCACTACGTCGATGTTTCGTGGCACAACAACTGATTTAGGCCGACCATCTTTAATTTCGTTCGTGAGCATACGACGTCCACGATTAAACTCACTAAACCAGTGATACACAGTGGTCTTTGATGGTGCTTGATCCTCAAAAGTCGAACTGAGTTGATCAATGCTCTGCTGTTGAGTTAGACCACGTCGAAAATCATAATAAATCATCGCACAAAAATTTTCTCGAGTTAAATCCATTGTGATAATGACACGCAATTTTTAAAATCGCGCCACACAATGAAAACAATTTATTGACTCATTGAAATAAACTCATTCTACAGCCAAAGAGTCCCATTTTCAAATGTAATAATTACTTTTTTTAAATTATTTATGTAGTGGCCAGTTCCGGACACTTAAATAGCAGCCTATGTATGTTTGACGAAGTGTGTTTTAGGTGAAAAATCAGTTATGTTAGGTGAGATTAACTCCACTTGTTTATTGGTGATCAAAATGAAAATTGAAGGTCTCATATAATACTTACAATTGAGGGTGAAAAAGATAATTCCAGTTCTTATTTATGAAGAGTCCTATGTGAGTTCGCCAATGGAAATATCCTTGATTACTTATAGGCATACATTTGGTAGACAAATCATTTAGTGAAATTAGCAAAATGTGTAACCTAAAACAAAAGCATTTTTTAATTTAAAAAAAAAGTTCATTCTATTGTAAGGGTGTAAAAATAGTCAACCTGGAGATGTCATGTTAATGTCAATCATTGCCATTCACATGGACCACAGGGAAAATTAATATCACTTCTCTGAAATGTCATCCACGTCTTGGTATCGATGTGCATTATTATACTTAAAAGGGTAATTATTAAATTTAACAGTCCCCAAACATTTCATGTGATGATGAATAAAAGAAAAAAAAATAGGTTATGTCTTAGAACCTTTTGGAATATGAACTTAAGGATTGTTTGCCTTTTTTTAATACAAAAAACACATTAAAAATATCTAACCGACAAGGACACTAAAACCTGATCTAGGAATCATCAACTTACTAACTGTTGACAGATAGGCAAAATTGTTTTAGTAGGTATGATACTATTAAAACAAAAATGTATTTAAGTTTCAACTCATGGTGAAGACATTTTTTTTAAATTCTTTTTCGTCTTATTTTTTTAACCAATAAATACGAAACCAATCCTATGTGAATGCACCAAGACACATATAGGTATAAATAATTATTTACTCAATAGGGAACAATTCCAACAAAGCATTTTAAATTAAATAATTATATTTTAAAATATTGTGAATTCTCGCGAAAACTCATATTTACAAGTATAATAATAATCTAATTAGCATATTTCAACGAGTGGTGGAATGGATTAATGAATGCTTATAATTGCTCACTATATTGAGGGTTAGGAATCTTACCATGACATTTTGCTACGTTCAAAAATTTCCTTTCCACTAGGAGAGCACTCGGCACATGTATATGCAAAAAACACGTCGCCAGAAAAATTTCCGGGTGTTTTCTTTTCGGCTAGGCATTCCAGATGAACAATATGACAGCATTCCTTGCAACTTAGACAAGGTGCTACTTGTTTGTTCTCTAATTTTCTGCAGTATTTACAGTGCATTTTTATTATTTATTTTACACCTTATTTCACAAGCTATTTAAGGTTATCTTTCAACAAGCATAGTATAAAAATGTGTGATATAGTATCACACAAATGACAAAATCTTTTATGCTTGGTTTACGATAATCAAACTTTATCAACTGTCAGCTGTCACTATTCAAAACCAAAACGTCAAGCGGTAGCTTTATGTATTCTGTGGTCAATATACAGTTAAGTAACATCACGGTAGTAATACAGAACACATGTATAGTAAATTGTATTCAGATATTGCTGTTCGTACTATTACTTTTTTTTTTAATATTGCTCAAAATAGTTTTATGGCTAAGTAAATGAATTTGACATCATATCTATTTAATAAAATGAAACACTGTGTTTGTAATTCAACTATTTAATGTTTTCATGCAGTGAAATGAACTTTCGTCTTGAAAAGGCTTCTTTCGATCAAATTCATATTATAAATACACACTAACATAATGTTCATTTTAATATATATTAAATATAAATACGCTTAATATATGTTCAAATTTTAACTTATAATATAATTAGTAATAGAATATAAATTGTTGATTTCTAAATAATTTTTAAAGCTTTACATATAAATAATGCTCATATAAAAACGTGGCTTTTTTTATTGTTGAAAAAAAATAGGTTTCATACTAAAATTAATAATCAGGATAAACAATAAATTTTATTTTTAGATTATTTGACGATTTTGCTAAGTGTACTTTAGAACAAAGAAATTTATTTATTTTCTAGAATCTTTAGAACATTTTATTAACAGTAGAACCGGTTATTTTATTTGGTTGGCAATGGTGACTCATCATTTCTCATACAAACAACACATGACATTATTATGATTACGTATTTTTGTTTAGGATTGTGAAATCCTATTTGTATATAAAACATTATCACGGTCGCTTTCTCAACCATTCGTGTTTCCAAAGAAGTTTGTGCAGGACGTGCCGCCGTAAGACTTAAATATTAACTTGGAGTGTGCTCAAACTATAAAATATGTAAGTTTTTATATATCCGCCATTCGTGTAACTTTTTTAATAACTGAATAGTTTATTATCATTTTACTTCTGTTACACGTAAAATCTTGGAACGTGAAATGAATGCATATGTTTTCGATATATAATTTTATTGCTATGACATATTATTTGATTACTCTGAAGGTTTGTTTATACTTTCAAAAGTTGTGAGCGACTGTTTTACGTTATTGGGAAAACGTTTGGCTTCTTGCACAGACAGACATTTTACCTTTCGCTTAAATTTAAGTACTTAGAATATTTTTCATTTCCTTTCTAGCCGGTTTTATTAACAAGTAAAGTAGGTTTTGTGCGTCGTTAAAAATATACATGTTTATAATCTTGTTTAGTATTGGGTAACGAATACGATTACCGAATCACTGCGTAATACCCGGAAATAAAATTCGGCGAAGATAAATTATAAGAAGAAAAATTAATACTTAATATATGTATGTTTTTCCTCAATGTTACTTAATGTTTTTTTTACAACTAAAGGAAATTCATATTCCAATAATTATACCCACCTCTGTTTTCACAGACAAAGGCTTCTCAGAATGCCTTGTAATGAAAATTGATCAATGACTCATACTTTTTCTCTTTGTTCTAGAAGCAAAGTCAATGACTTTATATTTATTGATCAAAATCAGATTTATTATTTCAGTTCCCAATGTGAACTTAATATTTGATATTTTATGTATGTGTACTTCTATTTGATATAAAATTATCAGCAGTTCATACAATTTTTGATAATAAAATTGTAATAACCATTCAGTTAGTACTTGTGTGCCTATGGTTGTAGCCAACTAAAATATTCTAGAAACTGTAAATTGTCTTCTAGAGATAAACTAAGTTATCCACGATGGACTGATTTAATTTTGTGAAACTATATAAAAAAAACGAAAATGATTAGCAATCGCTAGAAAACTATGATCATGATCTTAATCAAGATTAATATTTAAGACTTAATATTTATCAAACATAGATTTTATAGATTTATTGACCCTGCTTATAAAATGGCTGTTATTTGCCACGTACGAACAGTTGTAAAACAGCACAGTCATGCATATTTATTGCTGAAATAGTGCGCATATATCGTTATGTTCAATACAAAAACTGTCATAGTATTTAAACTCTGCACAAACATTAATTCCAGTCAGTATATTTTCATTGGTTTTGCTATTATAATGATTTGTGAATTTTACTTTTTGTACTATACCTTACTTAAGCATTCAAAGTATTGCGTATAAGTGTATTTGTACTTTGCTATCCAAGTATGACAAAAAAATGTAATAAAAGAAATTCCGCTATTTGAGTCAAAATACTATTTCTTAGTAAATAAACAATTTAACAAAAAGTATTAAATCAGATAATCAATATTATATACTAGTAACTTCATTCTCTCAAACACTGTCTACAATTATACAAAAAGTTGCTATTGAATGAAGATATTTTAGAATTTGTAAAAACAATTTTAAAATACAATGTGTTGAAAGTGCTGACTGTTTAAATTTCTTATTTTTTTTTAAACATTACCTTTTTTTTAGAATAATAATTCAAGATGCAGTCCGATAACAGTGTGGCTTTCAAAGTCTCTGCAACGCTATGCCCCCAAAACGAGGACAAAGTTGAAGTCAGGCGTTTTGCCATTGACAAGTCCGTGGTGACTAACTTTGAATATTTGCGTGCAAAATTGCAAAACATTTATCCTCCCTTGAAAGTGGCAATTTTCACAGTTTCATGGATTGGTGAGTACACATTTTTTTATTATTGCATCTGTGTACACAATAAAATTAATTGTATTTACCATAAGAAAGTATGAATAAGAATATATATGTTAATTTTTATTTTACTAATTTGAATCAAAAGAAAATGTTAGTCAAGTAAATAAAGAAGTGGATTAATTGTGCGAGAATTTCAACATTTGTGATATATTGCATAATGTATTTTCAGATGATGAAAATGATGATGTAACAATCTCCAGTGATGATGAACTAGTAGTTGCTTTGTACAGTATGAAGGATGACTTGAAGAAATTGAAAGTAAAGGTCAGCGGCCCTTCCACAGAGTGCGAAGAGGCAGAAGAAATTCCACACATATTTATTGCAGAGTCCAATGCAAACCCACGTAGTAAGTATTTAATAATGTCATGCTATTTTTCTGTATAAATATTCAATACAAGTTTTATATAAATAAATGTGTATTTTTTTTAATTTAGAACGCCCTTCTGATGGCCCAGCACAGCACTATGGCGTTGTTTGTGACTCTTGTGAAGGCCCAGTAGTTGGATTCCGCTACAAGTGCGTGACATGCGAGGACTATGACCTCTGCGGTGTATGTGAGGGCAACAAGGCCCACTCGGAGCACTTCATGCTGCGCATCCCGGTCTCTCTCGGGCCTCTGGTAAGATTTTAGTTGTTACTCTTATGTCCTGAAAACTCTTGTTTTATACTTCATAATGCAATAATAACTAATAACATTTTATTATATTTACAGAAACCTCGATTTGCGAGAACTGTAGGTCACACACTATTCAAATCCCTCAGAAGGTGTGGTACTTATAACCCTCAAAATAATGAGGGTCAGTGTCCCTTAAAAAGGCAAAGAGGAGATAGGTGAGACTTCTTAATAGTATAAGCTATTTTCAACTCAAAATAAATGCGGTGTAGTTTAATAAAATGAAAATTTTAAGTGTTATATAATGTTTTAATATATATTTTTTCAATATTTTAGACACCCTTGTGGAGACGGTAATGCTTCTGAAGGTAAACATGGTAGACACGAAAGACATGGAAGCCGGCATGATAATCGGCAAGAAGGGCGCTGTGATCAAGGACACGAAGGACCTCACGAAGGCCGCCCCGAGGGGCGACACGGCTGCCCTCGTGGCCGCCACGGAAGGCACGAAGGTCGCAACAAGGGTGGATGGTTCAATACTTTCGCCACATACATGAATGAGTTCGCCAATCTAGCCGATTTCCCAGAGGCTCAAGCTAATAAACCAGAGGCTTCTGCTCCGGCTGCCAGTTCTGCTGTTCCTGAAGCTACGGCTCCTCCAGCATCGACCCCCATTCTGATCCCCACCCCTGCCAACGCTCCTGGAGAAAATACTAATACTGGTAATGCCACGCAAGAAAGTGATTTGGTTGATTTTCAAGTAAAATTCTTGCAAAATGTAGGGCGCGCTGTGGCTAAGATGCTCGATCCTCATGGGATCCAAGTAGATTATGACATTGAAACCGGAGATAGCAAGGCAACTGAGCCCCGGGATAAGACCGGTGATGGTCCCACACTCCCTTCTCGTGAAAATAGCTCAAAGCCCAAGGATACTAATCCGTTCTCTAAGGAGACTACTCCTCAGCAGGCCTCTTTGATCGACATTGATAGTAAATCTTCAGTATCTGATGATAATATGAGATCTTCAGATTCTCCCGATAAAGCAGATGAATGGACTATTTTAAATGATGAGCCTTTTGAAGGTATGTGTAGTTTGAGTGAGTTTTGTATGGAGTAGCTTTTTTATTTTAATGGTAGTTTTGAATTATTCAAAAAATTGTAGTCTAGTACAATCTTTTTCATCCAAGTTTTTTCAAATTCCCACCTTTTGCACTTTGATATTATTTAGACAGTTTTCCACTTCCAGTTCCACACGCAGCCCCTTTTTGTTGTATAATTTTATGTATTGGAGTATTTGTATGTATATGTTTATTTTTTTGACGTTTCAATTGTTATTATTGTTCATAAAATGTTCATTTTATTGTAGCGTCTACCCAAGGTGATAACGTTGTTAATCCACATAAGATTGGATTTGATTTGGATAAAATGACTAAGGATTTCCAAAAGCACATGGAACTTGAAAATATTGCTGGCAATGTGGCAACCACTTCTGCCAATTCAAATACAAAGGGAGTTTATCCTAATATCGAAAGTGTCACATTTGTCCCTATGACGGTTGAACCCACTGTGCGCGAAACGCCCAAGGATCCTCCAGCTCAGACAAAACCTGAGGGAAATCAATACCGTCCTACAAGTATGTATAAATAACAAAATATTTTTAATATTTGCAGTTATCCTATGCTAAAGAAGGCGTTCACTTTGGGTTATTCGGGGCTGACTGAAAATTCAAATACTTGGTAAAGAAGACATTCGAGAATATATTACATGTTTTTTATTTGAATAATTTTTTGTAAGAATAAAAAAAAAACATCCAGTCATCAATAAATAATACTGACTATTGTTTGTTATATTTTGCAGAACCACACATCGCTGAGGCTCTGGACAAAATGATTGCAATGGGATTCAAGAATGAAGGGGGTCGTCTTGCAAGATTGCTGGAGGCCAAAAATGGGAACATCAGTGCTGTTCTGGATACCCTGACAATGAGTCTGCGCTAATTAACGTTACTAGCAGTGTTAGATATGGTCTTTGAAAAATGCTTTGAACTACGGAATAGCCATCTTTCTTTGTGGAAAAATATTAGTTAAGTATTGCAGATGTTACCTACTGGCTTAGTGTACACGGTAGAAGTTGCCTGCGCTATAATCTTAGTATTATTAAAATTGTACTCTCTAATCTGAGTAAATTCAGTGTCATTATGCTGGAGTATTGTTAACTATTGTGCCTATTGCTGGAAAGTCGAATTGAATTTAAATTACGACATTGCGATAGAGGATTTTAATTACGAGTGTATTGCCCGTATAAATTTGAATGGTAATGGAACCCCATTTTTTCTATAATTATACCGTGTGAAATGATAATTTCTTCACTAAAATATTGTGGTTTTTGGTATACACAATTAGTATGTAGTTACATGTTTAATGAAATGATTATTCTTCATTATATCCTTGGTAAAGGTTTTTATGCATCTTATTAAATATTATTAATGAATAAAGAGCATCCATAAAATACCAAATATTGAGTTTTTATTGTGTTATGTTTTTATTATGACAAAAGTCATAAATGAAACGATCCTACTTTTAAAATAATTATGTGGTCTAGGGCACTATCAGACGTCAGCAACCTGGATTGCTGGAATAAGACCCAAGATAGTGCATCTATCCTATGTAATATGTAAACTACTCTATTCATCTATGGGAAGGCATTAGTAAAAACAAATTATTAACTTAGCTAATAAAACGACATTGAATCATAGAATAAAAATTTACTATGATATTTGATTAGTTGCACAATGATCTTGTTAAATTATAATATTTGGGAGTACAGAGAAATCGTGGTTCTTGACAGTGCCGAGACAACGATTTATTAAGTATGCCAATAATGAAGTTCATCTTTAATAATACTTATGCAAATCAACTGGAATAAATATAAAAACTTTATTCAATATAATTACTATATTATGTACATTTTATTGTTGTACAAAAAACTTTAAAAATTACTTCCTAATGACATATTATTGTTTTTGATTTTTCATTAAAACTTGTTATAAGAAATAATTTATTACAAAGAAATGTTCCTATCCAATATCCAATTATATACATATTTTTATGTTTTAATTACAAATGCATGAGCTATTTTCAGTGTCATATCAGTTTAAATATGGTCCAGGGTCATCCAATATTTTATGAATTGTTTGTACGTACTTCTAATAAGTTTGACAGTGTCAGGATCATCTTTATTTGAAGGCATTAAATCTAAATGATGAGCGCCTTCCGGAATAAATACATAGAATGTTTTATCATTAAAAACTTTGGTTACTCCTCCACTGCTCCACGGGTCGAGTAGTCCATTACTAAACATTATATTGGAGGCCGACCTAAGCATTTCCCTTCCTCCGTATTCCTTTTCAGCCAACTGATAATTGGGTTTGACTCCCCATTTATTCTTGCACTCCGCAGTAAACTTGTCCTTGTTGAAGGCAGCTGCTTCGAACATATCGTGCTTTCCGGTTGTACACATTGGCATAACCATTTCCGTGCACGCCTGAAAATGGCATAAAAAGTCATAAGTTATATCGAAATATCTACCATTGTACAAGGTGAAGGAAAAAGTAGTATCGTAAGTGATTTTATTTGCTAAATAATTTGTTCAAGTCACCCACAGCACATGTAACTTGAGGGATCGCTTGATTTTAATATTGTCACAAGTAAATCGTTACATACCTGGAAATCCCATCCTTTATCTCCTAAATCAGGATTGTAAGTGCTACCACCGATATCTATGCATTTCGTTGTACCTGTGTAATTAGCAAATACACCAATAGCTGAACGTAGAGCCTAAAAAATATTCTCGTGATATTAATAAGAGAGGTAATATGACAGAGCTTGAAACATTTTTTTTTTAAATTTTAATTGAAAATAATTATCTTACCGTTAATAAAGGCTGACCAGTGAGGGAGTCATTATTGAGATATTGGCAAAATTGGCTAACAGGGCGTGCCGGTAGCGGTACCATAAAATCACATTCATATGGATAATTAACCATGGCTAGGGTGGTATAAACATCAGAAAGCCAGTCAATCAATGTCTGAGTTCCGTTTTCACCTTCAAGATTTTTACAAAGATTCCATGCTTTAGAAAAACTAGTTCTCCCTTCAGTTGTCGAAGTAAAGTTTCTATAATAAAAAATTATCACATTACAAAGGGCTAGAATTTGTAATACACAATTTTTTTACTTAATCAGGGAATTAACTAATTTAATTTTGGCAAAGACTCGCTTTTGAATTCCAGCAAGTGCAAAGAAAGATACAAGGATAGTCAGTGTTTGTGAAATTACACAAATTTGATTTTAATATGACATAGAAATGAATGAATATTAATTTCTGGTGTATTTTAATTTTACTGTAACTTTGTTATTTGAGTAAATATGTGATACTTTTGAATATCTAATCATTTCAATGTTGGTATGGCAACAATCTTGTTTCGTTATTTTATATCGAAAGTGAGCATTCTATATAATTTACAGTGTGCAGTTATATTCATTGATTGTAAAATAAGCCATGTATGTGGTTTATTTATGATAAAAGTTCAACAGTGTAAGATATCATCACCACAGAAGGATCGCATATCCTTTGGCATAAATTTGTCCTTGTATACTAATTTTAATGGATGAGAGTTTTTACTCTGGTTTCTTCAAATGCGAACGCTCAACTTGAAGATTTAACATAATGATCAACCAAAAAGGTTTCGAAAAGAAGATGTTTGGGGCTCGCAACCCATGGGTGACTGAGTGAAGAGTTTTAAAACATTTAGTAGATATAAATTTTTTTGGGAATAAAGTATATTTACATATAATTATATCTAATAAGCCCACCTGATAATTGGCCAGGATTTGAGTATGTTTGTAGAACAGGCATGACTTTCAGATCGAAAACTAGAAGTTGTTATTTGGAAGAAAGCATCGCATTGTACCATTCCATCGAATTGTAAAATTGGTGCAGAAGCTGCGATGGCACCTTTTACAATATGAGGATACTTCATCCTGAAATATGCTGCCAACATCCCTCCATACGATCCTAAAAACAAACAGTATCATTATCATCACAATTTTCCGTGTATATTGTGTACACAAAGAAGAGAAGAGTCAGGCTTATTGTGAAATTCAGAGATCGGTGCTTTGAGAGGAATGGAGTCCAGGGGCTTGCACCTTCAGGGCGTACTTGAAAAATATCTTCACCAAATTAAAAACCTCACTCTTCTTCCACTCGTCTACTTCATGTAATCAGATTTGATAGTCAGCAAGCGCATCTTATATTAATCTCTCAAGGAATGAGACAAATAATCTTGAAAAACCCAAATCCTCAAAAGTAAACTAACTGGATAGTAATTAACGATAAAGCTATATTTTGCTATGGTTTTGGAAAATTATTTATAATAGATTAAGGGATATGTTTAGAGTACACTTTAGTTTCAGATCCAGGAATTATAAGCCTAACTGGTGGTTTTCTTGTTACTAAAAGTTAAGAGTCACTTTGTAGCATTTAAAGCTACAGCTACCACTATTCATCTTCAAAATAATATTGATTTGAATTTTTGGGAGACTTTGTTTATTTTAATGATTTAATGTAACAACTTACCTCCAAATGCAATAACCTGGGTCTCATTGTTGTCTTTTTTTAAATAATATATGAGATCAGCGTAATCAGCCAATGCTTGTGTTGAGGTGAGATATCCAGAATATTGTGGCGATGAAAATGATCGGTTTCCAAATGGTAAGGACTCTCCATAGTACCTGAAGGTATGATCATTTAATAACATATATTTTAATTTCAATTGACAAAAATTTATAATAATTGGTCAGAGAATGAAATGAAATTGTGAGAAAATGATCTGTTTAATTTTGTGGTAGAGTATTTTATTCTCTTACTCAGAACCTTTTATTCAATGATGCCGTAGCCTGCTATTAATTATGACCTAAATATTTTTTAGTCAATAAATAAAAAGCAACTTGGGTGCCATTATGTTTTGGTTTATTTAGATTTAGAAAGTTAAAATATTTTAAATAAAAAAAATTGCTACTTTTCAAAAGTTTGACCAAAAAGTAAAAATTTTAGAGATTTATTTATAAAGCTTAATAATATTTGTTAGCTGCCCATATAATATGAATTGTTAAATAATTTGAAAATGTTCAATATGCATAAATGCCATCAGAGTAAGTTTTTAAGGTGGTTTTAAATAAAATGAGAGTTTGATAGAAATTGTAATGTTTTTTATGATTTCACCTGTGCTCTGCAAAAACAATTAAAGCGCCGAATTCCTCTGCATTTTCCCAGATAAAACCTGTATGCTCAGCAAATAGCTCAATCGCCCCCTAGAAGTCAAAACATGATAATAAATTATAATAAATATGACAATAAAGATTATTAATAATATGCAACATGATTGAAGTAAAATCATAGTATGTAGATAAAATTAAGTTTTAATGATGACTTTAATGTTGAAAAATTTTAAGTGCATATTTTAGTTTGGTTTATTATTTTTTATAGATTTTACTGAGCATAAAAAAAATATCATAAAAAAAGATATTAAAAAATAATAAATATCAACGAATATTGACTTGAACGTTCGCGCCATAATAATCAGCTGTTCTCATCAACTGTCAAAAAAAACGCGTAAATTTCGCGATTGGATCGATAAGTAGGTATTATGAAGAAATTCATGTTAAGATGAGAATTTCGGTTTTAATTAAATAGTCCAATAACGCTATTCCTCAGTCGCGTATCTGCCGGCCAAACCGAGAATGATAACAAGTAGATATTTGCATTTATTTTTCATTGGTTTTATATTTTACATATTACGAAAATAACTAACTGCGGTTAGACTCGTTTCAATTGGGTAGGTATTAAAAATTCAGTAATTAAGCGATAAAAACATGCTCTAGTGCTCTCGATAACAAAAACATCATTGTTGCAAATATAATTTGGTTTACACGAATTCGGAGGATTGATTGTTTTTTTATTTTTATTTTATTAACATGTTTATACCGTCGTGAATTGAATGAGTGATCTTACCTCGTTCCCTGTGTAAAAGAAAATAGGTCCGTTCTGTTTATCCCAGTAGGTGTCGTTTATTAAATAACGAATATTGAATGTTTTATCCGAAGCGAAGCCGAAATGATCTACCGGAACTTCGAACTGGAGAGTTTTGTAGACTCTCGTCTTCTTCAACGAGTGCGATAGACGACATTGCGACGAGAGAAATATGAAAAACAGGACCAGAGTTTTCGTTGACATCTTGCCACTGCAATACCGCAATATCAACTGAAACTGTGGCCTGAGCTCAGACCACAGCAACAAGCACTGGGCTGGTGTGACAAACTCGAATAAATTCCGTATATCACAAGTTACGAAAAAAAAAAAAAACACAATATGATACCTAAGGTGTATCAAATGTGGGTAATGTGCTAAATATAAAGCAGATTACCACACTTCTATTTGAGTGTCTAATCTACAAATTATTACTGATATATTTAATTGCTGTAAATATTAAAACTATTCAATAATAATTAATAAGTAGTCATACTGATATATTGGTAACATGCATTTGATGCCAGCCAACTGAGCACAGTGCCAGCCATCAGACATACCTACTACATCCTTATTGTGTCTAATTGAATTAGTATGAGTAAAATAAACTAAACAGGAATTACAATGGTGAATATCTCCTACTCCATCTTAATTAGGTTAATGAAGAATAATTGAATCAGAATTTCAGCTTGAAAAATAACTAAATCCACCCGTCTTGAGAATATTAGATGTACGTATCCTGGAGTTTAATCAGTCTTTATTGGATGTTTTTTTTTGAGCAATCATTATTCATAGTATTAAATATTACTTGCTGATTATGCAATTTGGAAATAAATTCTGTTTTTGTTTAAAAAAATTGTACATATAATAAATAATTTAACTTTAAACCGCATTAAAAAAGGATGTCTGATTTCTAAAATGCCTAAGGTATGTGTTTTTCATTTTTATTTAAAAAGGAAGTTTTAAAATATTGTAAAATGAATAGTATTGATGGTGTAATATATTAAGTTTGCTGGTGGTATTAGGATACCATCGATTTCTCGTAAAAAAAATATCTTTGTTTTGGCCTGAGTATTTTATTAAAATCAGTTTCAAACAACCACCCAGTTTTCCAATCAAAATGTCTTTGACCTAAGATAAGTATTTATCATAATAAACACTACAGTATCATATGTATATGCTTATGTACACAGAACTTCAAATACAATAATATATCATCATTTAGATACTCATGGAATCCATTAAATATTATATTTACCAAGTTAAGTGATGTAATCTCTTTAAAATTTTAAAATAAATAAAGACACCTAGAGATAAAGAACGGAGTAAAACATTGAACTGAAAATAATTTGTTTTATTTATTTATAAAATATATTTCAAACATACAAAAAAATAATTACGTATAAACATTCTTAATAACATAGAAAGCTTCATTATCGCATCCACACAAGACTCTGTTTTTGTTACAATCTATTGAGTTTATTGGCAGGTGCAGGTCAGACATGAGAGCCACCACTTCCAGATTGGCTCGATCTTGATCGCTCATCAACCAGGGGTTAATAGTGGATTCATTAAGAGACATAGTAGAGCTCATTGTAGTGGTAATTTGCTTGGTCATTGTGGACGTGTTCCAGTGCCAGATTTCACCACTTGCTGAGCAGGTGAAAAGTCTTTGCGGATGATCAGGGTGGAATTGTATCTCTGACACGGCAGCAGAGTGAGCATTGAGTAAAGATGCAGGATAAGTGTTGATTCTCAAATCCCACACGGCTAGTGCTCCATTTTCACTGCCCGCGAGGACCAGGTGACGCTGAGTTGGATGATGGACCATGCTGGTAGCAGCTACTTGGTCTCCGCTCAGTAAGAAGGTAGATGAGGGGCTATTAGTGGGTGATCTCAAATCCCAGATCTTCATCTGTCCACGAAGATTTCCTGTTAAAACCTGCAAATTGAGTATTGTTTACATCAATTTCAGTCAATGCGGGCCAATGTATTGTTGTCTATTCAAAGGTACTTTTTATATACATTTATATTTTGGCTGTTAAGTCTTGTTTAGAAGCTGGTCTGCAGTTGAGGTTGACATTCGTAGACTTCTTAACAAGCCTTAAGTGTCATTTTAAAATGAACTTATAAAAAAAATGTATCATGGTATGAGACTAATATTAAAAATGTATGTAAAATGTTTTAATAGTAATTTAAAAATAAACATATACTAACCTCATTGTGTTTTAAGAAGCATACGGAGTGTAGAGAACAACTATCAGCGTGGTCTATAGTCCGGACAACTTGTGACTGGTGAGATGTTAGGAAATTCATTCTGCCATCCTCTCCTACACTTACAATATCTCCTTCCATTACTGCTAATGCAGTACAAGGACTTTTTGTGCCATTACTACGAATTGAGAAAAAAGTATTATTAATAATATTTAGAAGTATCACAATATATAACATGAAAATGAATCCATAATCAATATTGAAAACTAGCAACCATTGATAAGTAGAGGAATTCTAAAGATGCTTACTTGACACATATGAAATAAGTGAAACTTACTTAAATGTGTGTAGATTATTCCAAGTAATAGCTTCTTTGAATGGAGTTGATTTTTCATAATTGCTAAGAGTAAGTAACTTAACAAAACCATTGGAGGACGAAGCCACAAGGTTTAACCTATCCACAAATTTCATTTCAGTTACATCTCCATCAAATACAAAAGTATTGACGACCCTAGGATAGTCACTTTCTTCTTGATCGTCATTGTTTGATTCGGAAGTCCAGAGTTTTATAGAATTGACATCATTGTCCCAACTGCCCGTAAGGAATGATTTAGTTTCGACGTATTCCTCTAGAAGCCACCTGACTCGGTTAATTTTTTCAGATACAAAAGTGCCTTGTATATCGACAGACATTTTATCAAATCATCAGCCAATTAATTGTGTACAGATGAAAACTATTTATTTGCACCGCATCACTTTTAAACATAACCAAGTAGACAAATTTGTTAGGCGGGCTGTCAAAACTCAAAATGGGATTTGAAAAATTGCCAGTCAAAAAAAAAAAGATTTTTCAATAAATAATAAAATTTAAAAAATAATAAAATAAGCACACACGAGGCTTTATTATAAATTACGTAATAATATAAAAGTGCAAAATTTTAAATATATAATTTTTTTCATCAAATTATTATAATTTTTTTACTCAATCCGTATTACTAAAAATATCCAAATCGATGCAAATATCACTGCTACAAAGATTAAACGGTGTAATGACACATCAATATGTTTTGATCCCAGTGGTCAGATTTCAGTCACATCCATAGACAAAACTTTTATTTACTATTTGTAGCGTTTTATTAATGATACAGTAAAATTATAAAACATGAACACAGTTACTAAACAACAAATTGTCAAATATATAATGACCAATAAAATAATAAAAATTTTGACACAATGCCAAAGATAAAGTTTTGTCACAGCATTTGCGTTTTTTTTTTTTTTTAATTAAAAAAAAAAAAATTAAACAGTTTACTACAGAATTTGCATCGTTTAATTAATATTTATATTTTTTAATGAAAATATTATAATTTTTTAAAGTAGACATAAAATGAAATTATTTTTCTAGAAGAGTTTTTAAAAAAAAAAAAAAAACAATTATGTCAAAAAAATTTTAACGCAGATGCTCTGAAACAACTAGACTTAAAATAAATATATATTTTTTTAATTTAATATCTTATTCGTAATATATTTTAAAAGCTACTTTCGCGTGCTGTGCGCGCTCCCCCTGGACAGCCCCGGCCAGCCTCGCAGCTCCGCTCGGCTCTGAGAATATTGTCAAACATAATCCCGCGCTCGGAGATTGCGGTCGCGCGCTCTTTTGAAATTTGCTACCTGTTTTAATTGAATTTAAGTTAATTTTAACTCGCTAGTTTCAAGTGATCGAGTGATAGACCGAGCGAGCAAATCGAGTTCACCCCGCATTAAATGTTGTTCTTTTCATTGGGAAGACGACCTGCCAACCGACTTTGGAAAACTTCTTGTGTTAACGTTGCTTTTGTGATACATTTTGTGATACTACAAGGTAATTCATTTACAATTATTATATATTTAGAATTCATACGCAATGTTTCAGCTGAGACAATCTGCGTAAAAAAAATAATATTTCAATTATGTAGATATTTAGATTATTATTGTGACCAGTAATTTCAATGTACAGTGGCAAACGATCATCGTCGTGTTTGTGAATTTTATTGTTGTAGTCATTTTGTGGATCAGCAGTCTTTATTATTTTGGGAAAAACAGGGATAAACGTAATCGTCAAATGAAGCGTTTGATTGTTTAAGTTTCGGGAAGTCCTCCCCGAGGAGAGTGCGGGCGACTTTGATCGTGTGAGCGTGTAAGAAAAATGCTGACATCTTTTAAATAGATAAATAGAGCAATGCTGTTAAACCGAGAGCGAAAGGCGTTTGAATTTTTTTCATTTTAGCTTCAATGTCTTCAAATACCCTGGTATAAAGGAATTTGACGATCTGTTTCTTGAGATAATGAACGAAATTTCCGTAGGCTAAGTACACAATGTCTGATTGAATATTTCAAAGTTAAGTACAAAGTTGCCTATTTATTCAAAATATATTATTAGTTACAATAGTTAATCAATTATTTTGAATAAATAGGTAACTTTGCACGTAACTTTGAAATTCTCAATCAATTTATTGTGTACTCAACGGCAAACGGAAATTTCGTTCATTTTCTCAAGAAACAGATCGTCAAATTTATTTATACTATGGTATTTGAAGACATTGAAGCTACAATGAATATTTTAATAATTAATTATATAGTTTATCAATTAAATTTTATAGCAAATTTAAGATCAATTATTGATTAATGTGGTTCTCGTGAATGATCCATTTATTAAAACGATTTCCGTGCTTATTTAAATATGATTTAAGCCACATAAAAAAAGCTTTTTGTGTTTGAAAATTGCATAAACCGGATCTGGAAATTTTATTTTCGTCACAAAATTAACCCCCTTGTTAAATAAAAAATTAAAAAGGTATTTTTACGTCGGTCCGCATTTTAAAGTATGTAACTCTCTAATTTGTTAATTGGAAAATAAATAGCAAATGGGAACAAATTAAAGTAAACAAAATTATATAAGAAAGTTCAACAGCAAAACTGAAATATGAAGTATGTATATAAATAAACAGAAGTTTTAGTAAAATAAAATTTTCTTGGCTGTTTGGTAATTAAAAGACTATTTTTTTAGAATCCTTAATAATTCATATTTTCTCATCCTCTATTTATATTTCCTTTGAACCCGATTTATTGCAAATCAAATTTAAGATAAAAAAAAATCTGATTTTAGCTTGTTTTATAATGTATTAAATTATTTAATTTAATCATCAAAATTAAACATAAATTTTTACTTGTATATCACTATGGGGAAAGCAAAAGTACATACCAAGTAAGCAATCATATATGAACAAAAAGAATTAAGGTCTTACTCTTTATTTTTCATTTATGTTTTTCATTTATTTTTTTTATGCAAAGTAAAAAAAAATAGTTAAAAGTGCAGTTCGTTCAATCGTATGATTGTTATTGATTTTTTTCGTGATATATTTAATGTAGAAATATACATCAACTTAAGTTACTTAGTATTACTTTCATGTTGAGAACTACGTGAAATTAATTTGAATAGATAAGTATTTAAATTAACATATTTTACAAGCGATGTTTAAAAAGTTACCGAAATGTCCCAGAAGAGTTACTGTTTCATAAACTCAGGCTATATTTTTTAATAAAATATCTATTATCTTATGATTTTCTCTATCGGGATAATATTGTATCTACAATATGTTTTATGTAATCGATTCACAAACGAAAAATTATTGAAAATTTTTACACCTACCTTGCATCGCGGTAAGGGGTTTAGCCAATTGAAGTATTGCGGTTTTGTAACTTACCAAGAATTCACATCGTTATTTAGTACACTCTATTTGACTATAAGGATGCAGTAGTTTGATTGGCAAGGACACTGAGCCGAAAAAATCATTCAAGGATTTTTCTCGTTGTTTTATGTGTGAATCGATTACTTAAACCGATTCTTGCTACGTTAAAATAAAATGTAACATAATTCCTGATTAAAAATGACACATTTTGTTCGGTTTTGATACCTAAATGAAGATGAGGAAAAGGAGCAATATCGTTATATATCAAAAAATAAAAAATTCAGGAGCTCATGTCATGGTCGGATATAATTATCATTATAATGGCGCTATTTAATTTTTTTGATAAATTTATGAATTCTCTATCTTCTTCTTTCTCACTTGAATTTATATAAACCAAAAATAAAGTCCTCTGTGTGATGTGTCTTTAGAAACCCTTTTTTATCTTTAACACGTGACGTCACTTGTGTCCTCGCTCCCTACCCCTGTATAATTTAGGGACACATGTGTCTCCAGCCCTAATTGGGTTTCACTGCCTGCCCCACCTGATCATTCACCTATGGATCTGCCCTTAAACCTGTCTAAATGAATGATTTATTTTAAAGCTAAATTAATGAAGAGTTATCTCTTTTTTATAAACCCAAGTAAGATAGTATTTTACTTATAATTTTTTTTAAATACCTGGATTTGGCTATAATATTCAGTGTATTTGAAAATAAGACTACTATACTACTATAAGTTCGAATAACGTTGATGATGAATTAAATTTAATTAAATTACTTCGCAAAGTTTCGTATTTGATGGATTTTCGTGAACTGTTTACGCCAATCAGCTCTTCAAAAACATGGCATAATTATGTTTTTCTTTTTATAAAATTAAACACAAGTTATTAATTTCAACAAAATTGAGATATTTCAAATAATACAGGTATATTACGAAAGCGCGCTGATTAAAAGTTAAATAAAATGCAGGATTTTCTATTTTTGTCTTTTATGTTTATAAAGTATGATAACTTTATATGACTTCGCACTGAAAGCATTTAAATACGCTGAAATGTTGATTTAGGTCCAGTTGCACAACCTCTAATTAAAGTCAAATATTTAAAGTTAATTAAGCGGTGATAAAACTCAAGTTATGTCGTTTGAAATAACGTAGTGTTTACATTTGATTAATGGACTTGTAATTTATGAAAAAGTCCAGATGACTTTAGGAGTAATTTTAGCATTTTCAAACTTTCCTAATGGCTGATCAATGATGCAAACATATTTTACATGCTTATTAGATCTTGTTTATTTAATTTTATAAATACAAAGAGAAACGTTGATACATGTTTCACCAATAAAACATTATATAATCACGTTCTTGATATTTATTTTATGGCAATCTGTACGTGATTTCAAATCATGTGTTGTAATAAAATAAGCCTTAAAAATATTTTAAATCTTAAAAAAAGTACTGTTACAAAAACAAAATCATCGATTCTACGAAGAAATAGTCTCATTTTGCTCTCATTTTTAAAGTGAGCTACATAATTTTTTTGTTTTCGCAAAGTGGGTATATTTTAAATATTCTTTTTTTTTTAGTTAATATTTATGAAAAAAAATAATTTTAATAAATACATATCTGCGAAATTTGTAAGATAAGGAGAATATCTAGGATATATCAATAATATCTCAGCGAGTCACTTCAGCATATTACACGATACTCAAAAGGTAATTATTATGAATCAATATATTAGGATATAAATTGATATTACTGGGTCTTAATGAAATAAATTACATCAGAAAAAAATATAAAGCCGAAGCATCTGTCGCAGGAAAACATATAATATTTTTTTGGTACCAAAAATAGAAAATACAAAATTATGCCTCCCATTTCTTCGATCAATCATCTATATAACAATTGAGTTTGATAAAATTTTATAAAATCTGTGTGCACGTTTTGTATCCCGCAATGATTTTCAAATCGCTTGATCACAAATGTAATAATTATTCTCAAATATTTATTTAATTCTTGACGTGAATAATCAGCCATAAAATATATTCCAAGTGATTGCAGGATTCTCGTTTATGTGGGCTAGCGAAATAAATTCACACCTGGTTGCTGACTTTCACAGAAAATTGGGGATTCACCTGTTAGGACGGGGATTGAACAAGCACTGAAGCCAACTAATTAAAATTATATGTAAAGCAAATGAGTCGTGTACGTACCATATATAATATATATTTTAGTAATGTGAATATTTTAGGGAATAGTGGACTGAGACGAGTGAAACTAAGAAAAGTACTAAAATTATATTTTTATTTCTGCTAATTCAGAACTTGGTGGTACTGTTAAATGAGTCATACTTGTGATGGTTAGTGAGCTCAGTTATACAAAAAAAAAAAAATTCAAGATTCTTTATTTTTCATTAGGTAAATTTATGGCTAATGTTTTAATATGGTGTACGGTTATCCCCTGATCCTGCGTGCAGGTTGTGTATTTCTATATTTACATTATTGTGTTAAGCAGGGAAAATAAGTGAAAAAGCCCCTTTTCTGCATGAGTTTGAGTATACATTAAATAAATAACTAAGGACTAGATAACAAAGATAAAGATTTATAACAAAATAAAACAGAAAACAAAAATAACAGGCAGAGCAGGAGGGTACAATAATCACCCCTAGATATGTTTGTTGGTTACTTGGCGTACCTATACCAGAGTTCAGTCATACATTTACTTGTGATGGTTAGTGAGCTCAGTCATACTTATACCTGTGATGGTTATTGAGGTCAGTGATACCTATACCTGTGATGGTTATTGAGTTCAGTCATACCTATACCTGTGATGGTTATTGAGTTCAGTCATACATTTACTTGTGATGGTTAGTGAGCTCAGTCATATTTATACCTGTGATGGTTATTGAGTTCAGTCATACCTATGCTTGTGATGGTTAATGTCTGCGTTCAGTTCCAGGGGCGGTGAGCAATGTGCACGAGTACAGACTATCCAAGAGGCTGCTGGCGGAGTACGATGCGGGGGTGCGCCCCGCAGCGGACCACTCCCGCCCCCTGCCCGTCACCTTCGGGGTGTCCCTCCATCACATCATCGACGTGGTAAGTAACCAATGCGATATCTTGAACACGTGACGTTATAAAGTAACATGTCGCTTCGGAGTAAAAAGAATCAGGTGGCATATTAAAATGTTCATGTCCATCGAATTGATCGGAATGCGCTTTTCACGATTGATAATGCGAATCCCCGAAAACACTTGTTTAATTTAGAGTTTCATAGTTGGTGTAAACTTACAACCATGCCTCATAACTGTGTGGCTTATTTTTAAAAAATCTTTGTAGTAATGGTTTCATTACCAGCGACGACGAGCTGTGATTTGAAATATAAAACAAATACGCTGGGCTGTTATAGTTGATGTATTTTGAAGATGAAATCTGCTGTACTTTATCTTTGTCAGTGATAATTCAATAGTCTGTGTGTCACATCTTCAAGTAGCATCTCTTTACGGGTGCAAGTGAGAAAAAATCGACACGATACAGCCTTTGGTGTGTAAGCAAGATAGGGGTATTAATTGGTTTGGATCACTGCCAAAGTTTAAACTGTTGAAGGGTTTTTAAAGAAATTTTATTTATTTATTAAATTTCTAAAAGAAAAGCTATCAAGGTTTCTGAGTAAGTCTGAGGACGTTATGGTTTTTGAACGTTGACACTAATAATATCGGAAAATGTAAGAATAAACTGATCCTAATAAACCGAGTCACTGCTGAAATTATTTAGCGATGAGCTGAAATGGACTGAATTACTTATTTTATAAACAAAAAATCAACCCTCTTAGCGAATACGACAAGTGAACGACACATTTTTCTGTCAAACAAATAAATAATGTTAAAGGTTCAGAGAAAATTAAGTTTACTAGAAAATAATACTTTAAAGTAAACTATTTTGATTATGAAATAAAGCATCTTAAATATTGAGGACAATTTGAATTTAAGCATTCAATATTGTTTTTCAGTACACGTTTTAAATATACTCGGATAAACTTATTTATTTTAGATACTAGCTGCTTAATATATGCTATAATAATAAATTAGTATAACAAAGAATTTTTATAGTCCTATAAGATTCGTCTCAAAGAGTTTTGATTGTGCATATAATATTCAGCTAAATCGTTGCAGTTGGCGAACTCAATTTAACTTAAACAATAAAAGTAGCACAGATACTTAGCTCCAGTTTAGAGAATGATTGTAACAATTGAAGGGATCTTAGAACTAATGGCGTGTGGAGCTCCCGCAGAGTGTTAATCGCGCCGTAATATTGATTTATCAGTTCATTAATTAGAGGGGTCCCCGTGGGTCCTCGGGGAAGTACTGGATCGGGGAGGGGTGGTCCCCAAAACGGATTACTGGTTTCTGTTTCTTGTTTGCTGACTTGATCGCCTTAGGAAGTTCAGAGGTCCTCGGACCATTTGAAGATAAAATAACAATACTTAAGTAGCTTACGCTTAAGGATTTGATATTTTAATGAAGTTGGTGCGCATTTTTAATAGTATTTACAAATGGCATAGTGGTGTGTTTTGATTTCACATTTGCAGTAAAATGTTTTTACGTGTATTAATTACAAAAGACGGGCCCTGAATTTAAGAACACGAATATATATAACTGCGAGCTACTGCATCCACGCTGTAGGTACAATCAACCACAAGAATATTATAATTAATATTATTACACACCATAATTATCCACAATTCTTTTGAACATGCGAGTTGTAACGAAAAACAATTTTGTTTTGTTATATTTCATTGGTTATTTATATTTCATACTTAATCTTCCTAATATATCATGGACACCGAGAATTTCTCTACTTTGATAAAACGGTAAATAAAAATAAATCTCTTTTTAGAATTAGTACTAAATCCACTAGGAAATAAAAAAAATAATATGGATGGTTACGAGAGCTTTTAGAAAAAGTGTAATTCGTATAAAAAATATTTCTTCATATTTCAAAAAGGAAAATCGTTCAGAATATTTTTTTTATCGAATGTGAGTCTTGAAATTTCTGACGGATAATTTATAATTTTTAATGCTTTAAGGGTTGAATTTCCTCGGGGGTATAAAGGAAAAGATATGAATAAAACAACTATATAAATCTATATAAATCATAAACATTGGCTCAGCATAATATATGCTCAGTGTGAAGGTCGCCAACCTCCTATAGTTATATATATATATATATATATATATATATATATATATATATATATATATATATATATATATATATATATATATATATATAAGCGCAACCACTTATAATTACTTATTTATTATTTTTTTCTAAACTTTTTCATTAATAATATATATTAGTTCAAGAAAGGACATTTGCAATTTTCGCTTTATTTCATACGAAGATATTTAAGATCTCGCTAACAATTTCCGGTATTATGAAATACCGGCCTTTTGAGTCTACACTAAAAAAAATATTAAAATTTAAAAAAATACAATTGTTTTTAATATATATGATTATTATAAGGTTAATTTTAAAAGAACTGCAATGATGACTCATTTGGTATAACTTAGGGAATATTCCCTGAAATTTCAAACTACTTTCAAAAGATCTACTGCCTTTTCAGCTTTTCTCTCATTCCGGTCATTTCCATTATATTCGTTGATTTATTAGCGCATAAATTAAAATAAAAACCTTTCATAATGATGTAAGACGATAAGCAGACTCTTTGTAAGTCGAGATCTGTACTTTGATTTTATGATATTCATTGTTGAAAAGAATGGTTCATCCAAGTATGTAAAACTGAAAAACGATTTAATTTTGTATGCTGCTCTTTTAATGTCAACTATATTCCAGAAGTCATCATCTGATACATTGGATTTAACAATTATTATATTGAAAATTATAACGATATAATTATTTTTGCTATTCAGTTATAATCCTATCTAATAAATATCGCGGGCATAGGGTTGGGAACCACTGTCTTAGAGGATACAAGCAATATAAAGCTCATATTTTTTCAAATCGTAATGAGCTAAAAAGTACTTAAACTAAAGAGGGCTTGAGTCCAAAAATATCAGTTTCTGATTCACCTGTCATGACGGGAATCGAACTAGAGATCACTTACCGTTAGTTACAAGCATATCAGCCTTGGTAATATTTATTATAATAACAATTATAAATAGCCAATTAGTTGAAGATTGCAATTATTTTGTTTATAAGTGTTTTGGTCTGTCTTGAAACAGAAACCGAAAGCGCTTATAAAGGAAAATGGTCGTAATAATATATCGATTCTTCATATTTATTGTTTACATATAGAGTATTACAAATTAAACCAGTATTTCGTCGACAAATATTTACTTTATCGGTCTCTCACCGAGCTAGACAAGATTAACCACTTCTGAAACACCCCATACCATGCTTTTAATCCCAGTGGACGCTTTCTCGACTCTACGATTAAAAATCGTTACTGGCTGTTATTTGTGTAAACTTTCGTTTTTATTTCTTCTAACGTATTTTCAAAAGAAACTTTATTGAAAAAAATATGATAAAAAATATTGAGTAAAAATATAAATCTTAAAGTACGAAAAACTTAAAAATATTTCAAGTGGAAGTGATGTTTATTTTATTCGACATTGTTTTCTATCAATTTCACGGAAGCTCTGCTTTGATCGTGACAAGATTGGAATAATTTGTTTCTAAAACTGAGTTTTAAGGTTGATTTATAGCTCTGAAAATTTATATGCAGAGGAGATCAACGACTTTTTTTCTGACCGAACCGACAAAGTAAAAAAAAAGTTTTATTTTTTTTTCATGGAATTTTATCGTCACACATTTTCGTCAACTTGTTGTTTTTTTAATATTGTCTTTTAAGTCATCTTTTCTGAGCTGTTTATTTTAATATCCTTACTTGTATAATTTACACACACATATACATCTTTATCAATAAATAAGTATTTTTTTTATATCCATCGACCTTTTAGTTTGCACCACTATATTTTTCAAGGCGATCTCGTAACTTGGATGGTTTTCTCGCTCTTGGTCATATTGTTTTAAGTCTACTACGAGTCTCATACAAAACGTTGAGGTAAATTGATAATTATACAATCCTCGGGTATATCCTTGGGATTTACTGGCGGCGCTATCGCAGCTACGTGACTCTGGTGTTGCTCAAACCTTGCTCGAATTTTTTCTCACAGAATAAAGTGACATTTACGTTGATAAGATGTTCATTTAACCATAAAAATAAAAGTACAATATAATTATTAAAAAAATTCTACGCGATAAAAAATTCCTCAATTTTTATAACTCCCTTTTTTTCAATCTCTTACATGCAACTGTACCGATGTATATAATTCAGGTAGTTATAAATTACACATATTTTAAAAGCAATATCATCAATTGAGTTTTTCATTATCTAAGCAAATTTTGACTGTTCGAGGGTGAATTAAGGTTTGAGTGCGTAATTGAAAAGTGAGTAAACGTATCATTTTTTATGTTAAATTTAACCACTTACCTGAACTTAATTAACTGTGTGAAAAACCAGGTTTGTTAATTCTATAAAAGACTTAAATGTGTACTACAGGTGTGAGTGAGTCAATGGGTTGAATATAATGATGCCATGACCTCAGAAAAAGGTTATAACTAGAGCTCGAGTATATAGGTTGCGCAATTTGCATAGGTCACATACACTTATTATGTCCCTGTTTATAATTTTAAACACTTAAAATAAAAAAAAACCGTTTCACAAGTTAATCAAATACTAAATGAATCAATCATTAGTATTTTCCGATTTTTAAAATTTACCGCTTTGTTTTACAAACCAGTAGTACTCTGAATTTATTTACAAAAATAATATTATGTTAAACCCAAAATGTTGAAAACAGTTTTGAACAATTTTTTGGGAATATTACGTTATTTATCTTTATTATAACACTATAGCATTTTTGTCGGTGTGTACCGTTTGGACTTACGTTATGTACCATTAGCGAAACACCCAAGTGCCAGCAGTTCCAGGGGTTGATAATCGCTACCCCAAACCATCACATAAACCTTAAATGCATTATTTGAAACAGAACAAGTGAAATTCTCTTCAATTAAGCCTTTGCTATGTTCGCGTTGTTTTTTCTGTCTTTTTTCATTAAGGATTTAAATTCTGGGCCCTTATTTAATTAAAGTCGATTATCTTTTATAACCTTAAAAAATGATTGCGTTGCAAGTTTTTTTAAGGAAAGACTATTTGTGGGAAATATTCTGGCTACTGACTTTTAGCAAATAAGGGTCGGGGGCGCAAAAATGAAAGCGTTTACTATTTCAGTTGAAAAGTAGTTTAAAATATGAAAATATCATGGCACGATAGCCAGAAGATGTGGGTTCATATCCCAGCTGGGTCAAAACGTTACATTTATGTGATTCCAACCTCGGGTGGTTTGTGTCACAACAAAAAAAAAATTGACATTAAGAAAACAAAGTACACATCACTTTTATAATTTATAAATTAATATTTGTTTGCGTTATTTTTAATTTTGGTACATAACAAACTATTAATTTATAACAATGAAACAATGGACAACAATAAAAGACATTACATTTTGAGTGTACTTACTATCAAGCAATTATCATGAGTTGATTCTCCGGCATTCATCAGCAACAATCACTCGCGTATAACCGGCACGCAAAGCAGCACAAAACAGCGCATTTATTTAATGAAAACGCGAATTAAAATAACATCCTATCTTTACTTGTTAATTAGTTCCTGAAGAATGAACACCTAGTGGGGAATCCAAGCTTTTGTACTGAGTATGAGCTTTTGTAACTTCACTGCCAGCAGTGGAGTTATAGAAGACTAGGTGGGATGAGAGAGAAATGTTGGAACAAAGCTGCGATGGAGACGATGAAAGACACAACCAAAGATTACATTATTTGCCACCCAGAATTAAATCGTCCACTGATATAGTAACTTTATTTTTATCAAAGTTGTTAAATTGTTTAAAAGATGAAAAATATTTTATAAAACAAGTAAAAGTATGTAAAAATCATAAAAGCTGCAAATAAAATAAAAAACAAATAATACAAAATCTATATTAAAAAAATACTTTTTATGTGTTACGTATTAAAATAAGGCATTTTGTTGCTTTTTGTATCATTATTAATTTTGAAATTGTCAGGTAATGTACTTATTTATAAATATTAACCAGTAAAAGCTGTGGGAAGAATATTTTAATAATTTACGGTCTATTTCAAATATGTGATAATTTTCATAAATCTATTTATATTGCACTTAACTAATCAAATAATAAATAAAAATTGCGTACAAAACTTAAGAAAGAAAATAACCGAAATGTGTGTCGTTTAATAATTTTAATTAATACTGTCTTTGGAATTTTCATATTTTTTATATGAAGTAGTAGCATTTTCTTTTATTGTATTTTTTTGGCGATAAGATTTGGTTTACAGCTGAAAAGGTAGATTCGGAGGGAACCTTCAGCAAATGAAAATAAATGTAAAAAGATTTTCTTGATGACCTGTCATACATTCTGTCAAGGTTCAGAATGTAAATGTAAGTGACGTGTATTCTTAAAGGAGGGATTCAGGATTCGGGCTGCCGGTAGTTGGCGAAGGTTTTACATTTTCATGGACTGAAAAAAATGTCTCCTGTAATTCAATATGTGCTGTCGTCTGGGACTGTCGCTTGTTCTGTGTACTTCCATAATATTACAAAATAATATCGTAAATATTGTAACGTAAACATTTTGAGCAAAACGGTAATTTAGATAAATAGCTCAATGTTCATAAAAAATATATTTTCACTTTTGTTTGTTGTTATTCATGGAAATTGGGTTGGTGTGTATATATAATAATCGTCTATATTGCAAGCTTTCTACACTCTAATTTTTTTGTGAGCTTGATGCTGTATATTCTATTTTAGGGTCTAAATATTGTAATCGTAGCAAGTAAATTTGTGAATGCATGTTTTTGAGTTACTACAATTGATTTTATAGAATAAACAAGTGTTAATTTATGTCAAGCAGATAAAATTTTTTTTAGAAGTAAATTGTATTATTACGTGTCTATAATCTTGATTTCTGGCAGGAGGAAAAAGGAGAGTTGATCCCCGCATCTCAAACCAAAGCCGGGCCTCTGAACTACTAAGCCATCGGGTGTGTGTGTGAATACTTATAAGCTGAAGGTACAAGAAGGTGCGATGTCATGGAGGCATTAAAAACTTTTTATGAAGAAACAAACACCTTATCTCAAACTAACTTTTTCACTTAAAACACTTTTAATATAATGAAATAGGTGATGAATGGGAAAACTACAAACTCCGATGATTTTTTCCAAGGGTAGTTACAAAGTTGACGCATTACATATTTAAAAAATTCCTTGTTGTATAAAATATAATAAATCTCAAATTATAGTATCACACTTATGTAGTGATTAGATAAAAAAAAATAGTAGTGATTTACACATAATCGAAATTACATGAACTACTGTGTATATACATATTTTTTAAATATATCTCGTGTCAGATATTTGGAGAAGTTAACACTTAAACTTATTATTGAACTAAAACTCCAAAGAACGGAATGTATTGACAAAACGTTGTATTAAAAATGATAGGTTATCGGAAACATCGCGTTATTATTTCATACTGCTTTATAAATAAAAATATATCATACCAATTTATTATCAGACATAAACGTCAGGAAAAAAAGTATAAAATATGACGAAGCAGAAAAACAAACACTTCTCTTTTCCCTTTTGACAATTTTCAGCGCTTATTAAATAAAAGTAATGGATATGGCGGCACATGCTTTGTTTCATTGTGCTCACAATATTTCAAGTTTTCTCCAGGAAAGAAATATTTATGGCTTACAAATAAAACCATAGAAAATGAAGCGCTTATCTCATTCAATTGAATCGGTTTTTTATGCTCGTGATGAATTTTCCAATTTATTTGCGATTCTTTGTTCATTTGTAATTTGTGGTTTTGCTTCCATCGGAGAAGCTGTTGCGTCGTATCAGCTCTTATCGATTTACCATTTGGCATATACAGCATTAGTTCTGCCTCTCTTGTTGGCTCTGTACTAATCTTTTCCACAATACAACTAACAACAGCATTTAGAGCTTGGGTCAACCCCTGAGCGTCTTGGAGTCTCAAGGGTATCATCCAAATACATCCAGACAATATATTGTCTGATGTGTAGTTATTACACAAAGGTAATTTGTTACCAACATAATGCCAACTATCAAAGTGAGTCATATTTCAGCAGAAACAGTATAACTACTTTTCAACAGCCTCGTTAGATAAATTATTATTAGTTTTTAATAATTTATTTATTTTTAATAGTAAAAATGATCATCATCATATGTATTTTATAAAAACGAGTATAAGAGAATGAAACGTAAAAACAACAGCGTATTCAAAATATTATTATGTTGATAACAATCAGATGCAGGGTATTTTTTTAATACCCTGCTCAATTTTTCGGTTTTTTGTGTATTTAATTTAAAATGTCAAGAACATCACTAACTATATACTTTTTACTTTAAGCTTCATTTCGGTACCAATTAAAAAATTCTGAATCTCTTTCCGTGAATGTTTTAATTTAATAAGAAAAAGATTTAGAAAGAATTTAATTATACTCAGTTTCTAGTAGGCACTCAGATCTGTGTCTTCTTTCATTTTTATATAATAAGGGGTGTACAATTTGACAACCGGCCTTCTGCAAACTCTTGAGTCATTTCACGGAAAAATAAGGGATGTTTTTCCGGCAGGGCTTACTTGTTTCATAGTCAAAGTGGTTTATCTTTCTCATTTAAATTGAAATGAGAGAAAAAAAACATTATAAACGAAGTCAGTGGAAAATTGCATACCATGTAGTTAAAGCCAACGGGAAAAAGTGTAATATCGTTTGTAAAACTCCCGTGAAAGTACAAATTTTTATATTAAAATATTCTTACGTCAAGGCTTCAAATGTAAAAATGAAAGTGTTAGTGATGCTTGATTTTGAAACTTTATAAATATGATAAAAACAAATAGTTGAAGAAGCCAATTTTTTTAATAATGAGGAACTGGGATTGTTTCGACTATCGTTTGGTGGTGTCTTTTATGAGCGATAAAGCTCTCACTGAAATAATTATGATTACATAAAGTCGTAGTTCTTTGAGTCATCATCTCGTCATGCTTGGCTTCTAACATGAATTGAGGTGCGAATGCTGTTAAACAATAAAATTAAAAGCTGTCTCAGAATCATGAATACCACTGTCTGTTTATCCAACAACAATGGTTTAAGTGTAACTAAATTTCTAAGAATTTCAATTTAATACGAAAGTTTCATCAACGATATGGTTTTTCGGATGACAAAGGTGCCAATAAAGCCGATCAACATTCTGAACTCTCTCAAACGATTGAGATGAAGATAGACAAAAAGAAAACTTCTTAAACCTTCTGAGACACAAGACGCAATAAAATCTTACAAGTACTAAAGTAAAATAAAATGAAGAAAAAATCTTTTACCGATAACGTAATTTATCAAGTTGACCGATTTAGTATATTTCTTTGGAAAATACGTTAGAAAATATATAAAAGACAGGTAGGCATGAATTACAGCCAGTGACGTTTTTTTTTATTATCGAAATTGAGAAAATATTCACAGGGATTTAAAAAAATAGTGTAGGGCGTATCAGAAGTGGTAACAATAAAGCCAGGTTCATAGAATACCAATTTTGCAGGTATTATTACTACATCGTAATCTTTGTAATCCACCAAGAAGGTAATATGCTTGTATTTAATCTGCTAGTATGTTAGTATAGTAGATATATATTTATAATGAAATAAATTTATAAAATATTATTTTAGTCGCTTCATGTGCGAACCGTTTACCAAAAAGCAAAATTTTAGTTTGCGTGTATTACGTAATTTACACATTTTTTGCAAGCACATTTAAAAATAACTCAGCGTAAGTAAGCTGGATTAGTTTTTTTTTTTATTACTTAAACACAACGAGTGTTGTGTTTTAGTAATAAAGGCCTTAAATGAAGTGACTCCAGGCGACGGAGCCGAGCGCTCGTGGCTTTAAATCTAAAAGGAGTTTTTCAAAGTTCCGTTTTATTTATACTCTCTAAAAAGAAAAATACAACATTTTTTTATGTGTGTTAAATGATACTGTACTATATAAAGTTACAATTGCTTGTAACGTACACGCCATATTTCCAAAACACAAAAAAAACTCATACAAAATTCATCAATTGTTTTTATGTTTTTTTTTTATAAACATTAAAAAGCTTCTACTGTTTTTTCAATTTTGATCTCAGCAGGCTTATATGATGTTTTGGTGTCTTAACAAAGTTTAAGTGATTTTTCCACGTGTTGTTATTAATTAGTGATCGGTTTCGCAAACGTGTTTCGTTGGCATTTTTAAACGAAGTCTGAAACATCGTAAACTCAAAAATTGTTTATATTTTAATGTAACGCTTTCTGAAAATGCCCAAGAGCATGATTTAGTTGATTCTCTGAATTTCTTTCTCAAAATCGTTTAGTTAAGCAGCTTTACGGCGTTTTCATTTATTTTCTTAAATTCAAAGTGGGGTATGACGTCATCGGGCAGTGCTTTATTTGGTGCTTTAGTAAGAAGTCTCATGATGTCTAATTCATTAATTTGAGTCGAGAATGAGAATGAGACTAGACTTGTAATAACTGTCGGGGGCTTCTCGGGGCCCCGGGCCGCTGCGGAGCCCCACAAATAAGATCCCATTGAAGCGGGAAGCCGTGCGACTCCATTAAACTTAAGCTGCTTCCTCTCCTCTGGATTATCGACTGCCTGGGAGGCCCGCCATATCATATTTTTACCCGGAGGAGGTGGCTTCGAATGGAGTAAACAATAAATTCCCAAATATTTCCTGTGAAAACTTTGAGAGTTTTTAAGAAGTTTCCCGTGTTCTCCCGACTCCCTCGCGTTGTTGTGAATTTTTTTATTCTGAGATATTCTGTCGAAGTTATGGGTTCGTTTCAAAGCGTGAATTTTCGATGGCCGGGTGAAAAGAAATTTTAAATATAATATTAAACGATGACAGTTTATTTTCCTTTCAAACAATTTCTATAAGTCTTGGCGGAATGACAATAATCTCTCGTAAGCCCCAAGTTTGTATTTCACTTTCTGTGCGAGCCGCATCGCTCGTGTTTCAAAATATTTGTTAATTCAAGATTTTCGTACTTACCATATTTGAGTGCGAGCTGTGGGAGATCCGCCTCAAAAATATGTTTATTAACCGAGGACTTTCTTAGAAAAATGGGCTTAGCTATTACATATTATACCATCTTTTAGTTTGTATTGTTAAAACTAAAACCGCACATTAATTTATTGTTACCCCAGTGTCTCTTGACAAGGGTATTTCAAACTATTTGTAAATATTTTGAGACCAAATTTGATGTGATATGACGTCATATTTTAATTGAAGATAAATTATATATAGTTTGAAAAATATTGTCATATTTAAAACATATTCATGAATAAGATAAATTACAATATATTTTTGAGTAAAATTGTGTGACACGTTTTCTCCATTGGATGTTTATTGATGGTGGATTCGGAAATGATTTTGTTATATTATATGAGATCTCCGCGGCCGCGATGGCTGCGGGCGTCGCCGTCCTGGAAACGAGTTCCTGGCCTTCCTGGCCATCGCCGTTATTTACATTCTGCATAATCTGGTTTAAAGCGGAAGCACTTCTGTTCAAGTTTCCCCTTTGTGATATCCGCCGCGAGTGGGCGGGCTTAACGAGGCCGAAACGGGAAATATAGAAATGTCGAAAACCGCAAGTTTTGATTTAGCCGAAATGAGATGGAAAGCGCGTTTCTTGTTTTACCATCACTCATATATTAATACGAAAAAATAATTAAAAATAAATTGAGCGTACTTAAACTGAATTATTACAAAGAATCTTTAAGCAACACAAGTTTGGGAGTGTAAATTTTTTTTATGAAAAACACAGTCCAAATAATTATATTCTATTAAATTCTATGTAGCGCTTGTCATCAAGCTATTTTTATAAAATTAATTTTAGTCTTATTAATATTCAATTGTTTTTTTGTAACAATAGAATTTCACATTGATACGAAGTTGTAGACATTTACTCATTAAAACATAAACCAGGATGCAAGGCTTTTTATATTTATATCCTTACCGTTGAACTATTAAATAACTGCTACATGTACAAACAAAAGTAAAGATTAACAAATATTTACTATGGCACTAACAAAGGATTTTCATTGTTTTTTGTACTCAATGATATTTTGCATATCTACTATAATAATAGCCATTGTGTGTGTGTATGTTTCATTTTTGGGTTCTCTATAGAATATCTTAAAAGATACAACGCTGATTTTTTGCACGTAAGTTCAGTGAGTTTTTCCGCAGTTATGTGCCGAAATTCAAGACGATAGGATAATATTTTTATTCATAAACTAATTAAATAAAACTATCAAATATGCTTTATGTACGAATTATATGATTCTGTTGTTCACAGCGAGACTTTCAAATTTAGAATTTTTACAAAAAAACAAAATATGATGCTTCTAAGAAATTTCCAGTTTATGTCAGCTTGACACAAGTACCAATTTTATTTTTTAGTTGCGTTAGAAATTATTAATCACATCATGCATAACTTAAAATGCCTTCTAAAAAAATAACACCGTCTAAGCACAGCAAACGTAATTAAAAAAGAATAGCACAATTGAACGTGATGAAGACTGCATCTAATAAAGAACAGTGCAGTGAAAGTGATTCGTTGTTTGTGACACGAAATATGATATTTCCTAGAATGGCTTTGCTTTCGAAATTAATATCCGGTTATTCAAAATATATGTGTACAAAATGAAATCAAATATTCATCCAATTGTCAGCCAAACATATGTTCAAACACTATTGCATCGTTCATCGAATACGTCATTTTATGACGGGCTACATTTCTAGTTACAAAATAAATACCAATTCCATTAATTTTGCATATTTTTGATAACAGCTAAAATCACAGTCCATATATTTTTATTATCAGGCATAATTATCCATCTTATATAATTTAATTTTACCGCGAATAACAAACAACCCTTATAGAGAGAGAGCTCGAGGTAATGAGACCTCCCACGGCAGATTTTCCTCGATTTAATCCGCTTGTTTTCATCGGCATTACCTGGCAACCCTCGCTCGGATTTAGTTTGATTCTCTTCGTCTTTTTTCCCCGGCATGCCGTCATTAGGGTTGGGGTGCAATTGGAGCATAAACACGCGCGACTTGCTTCAACTGCAGCCTGGCGTGACGAGCTAACAACGGGGTTGCAGGATGCGCCCGCTCGGCCGGCTAGGGGATGCACTTCACCCCCATCCCCCATTTATAAGAATGCAATTTTAAAAGAATTCTGTATCGGGAGGGGTTATTTCCGGTTGTAGGAGCGATTATCTTATTTTGCCTTTTTGATTGCTTGCAGAGTATCTTTAAACCTCCTCAGACCTGACTTTTTATTTTTGGTTAAAAAATTTTTTTTTTATTTTTACCTGCTAAAACATAGAAAAGGTATACCAAAAAATATATTTTTTTAAATTTTTATATGGATTTTTTTTTTTTTTTTTTTTTAATTCGATGTCAAGTCATGGTATGATACACTACAGTTTACAATGAAATTTTGATTCAAACCAACAAAAACAGTCTTCCTTATAATATCATACAACGATAATTTATTGTAATTGACTTTTTAATAACAAAACAACGAAAATAAAATGTGACGAATTTGTACTGAAACGCGCCCGACCTGTGACATCTTGCAAGAATGACATATAATACAAATATTACTCGATAGATGAGGACATTTGCAAAACAAAACGAATAAATATAATGCGCATAACGATGTACAAAAGTTTCTAATGTAAATAAGTCCTTTAACAGAAGGTCTGAAGTTGATGTACATTACAATGTGCACAGGGTCTGAGGAGGTTAATAAGAGACGTTGTTCTATCCTATAAGCAAAAATCATTTTTCTATGTTTTATATATCTACTTGTACATATTAATGCACTGTGATATTTATAAAAATTAATCGTTATATAATATTTTTATTGAAGGTTTTATTGAGCAGTGATTGAGCATTATTGATTTTAGAAATATCGGAAACCCAGTCTAAATTTTTTTATACACGGAGAAAGGCCGTAAATACTTTGTCTTATAACTCAATATGAAATAAGATAACTTAGTTTATAATATTGAATTTAGAAAATGTTAGGACCTCAGGCTACTGTTTTATATAAATATATAATTGAGAAGATTTTATATATTTTTTTAACATAGAATGTAATTTTACTTCATTATATTTAACGCATTCCGAAATCCATTTTTAAACATTTTTTTATCCAACTGAGGGCTTTTCTATGACTAGTTTCAGCAGAGTATTTACAAAAGCCGAGTGGTTTTATTCCACGCGCTAAAAAAACTTCCAGGCTTTTATGTAGTAGGCCTGCGGTGTTAGCATAAATCATGCAAAGAGTTAACCTATAGTATGTTTTATTGCTGCTTTTAACGGACTGGATACTTGATACAATCTATAACTCTTTCAACAAAGCAATTAGTAGCGGTCAGCTTTTTATATACTGCATACCCTTATCGTATATCACTGCCTGTGCGATGTCACCAATTCTATGATAAAGATTCTCAACATTCTACAGTATTAACATACCTTAGATGAATGTATTTTTATTATATAATAATTGAAACACTCACAAATAACTACCTCTACTAGTTTTTTGTATCTACGAGGGCAGTCCGATAAGTACTTGGCCTACAAAAGAAAAACGAAAATTTTGGAAAAGTGGCGATTTATTTCTCAAAATAGTCTCCTTTTAGCTCGATACACTTGACTCAGCAATGCTCCAACTTCTTGAACCCATCTGAAAAATACGTTTTCTCGAGGTCTGCAAAGTAGGCCTCCGTGGCGGCGATGACCTCCTCATTCGACTTAAATTTCTGCCCGGCGAGTGACTTTTTCAAGTTTGGAAACAAAAAAAAAAAGTCGCACGGGGCCAAATCTGGAGAATACGGTGGATGAGGGAGCAGTTCGTAGTGCAATTCGACCAATTTGGCCGTGGCGATGGCGGAGGTGTGAGCCGATGCGTTGTCATGGTGGAAGAGCACTTTTTTCTTCGCCAAATGGGGTCGTTTTTTCTGCAATTCAGCGTCGAATCGGCAATTACCTTTCCGGCTGATAGGACAGTCTTCGCCGGGTGAAGTCTACTGCTTCGACTGTTCCTTGGTCTCTGGTGTGTACCAGTGGATCCATGTTTTGTCAAAGGCCACGAAACGACGCAGAAACTCCTTCGGATTGCGCCCAAACAGCGTCAAACACTGCTCCGAAGTGGTCTCACGGTTGCGCTTGTTGTCCCGAGTGAGCAAACGCGGCACCCATCGCGCCGACAGCTTTGCCAAAAATTTCATGCAGGATATGACCCACGCGGTCTTTTGAGATGCCTACTGTTTCAGCTATCTCGCGCACCTTCAATCGGCGGTCTGCCAATACGAGATCGTGGATTTTTGTCACGTTATCCTCCGTGGTAGACATTTTCGGGGCTCCCGGGCGTTGCTCATCAAAAACCGACGTGCGACCACGTTGAAATTCGTTAAACCAGTTTTTGACGTTCGCCATCGAAGTAGAAGAGTCACAGTACACAGCATCCAAGCGTTTTTTTTATTTCGCTGCCCGATTTCCCTTCCAAAAACAAGAATCGAATCAGCGACTGGTATTGCTCTTTTTCCATTTATCTAAAATACGCGTACACGTCCGCTTTCACACGCGGTCAAAATAAAACTACGAGTCCGATTCGGCTGAAATTTGACAGTAGCCGTCTACAAGAATGTACTACACGATAGTAAATCTCTCTTGCGATACTAGCACCATCGGGCGGTTAGGCTAAGTACTTATCGGACCGCCCTCCTTCCACTTATTAAATTTTTATGTAGTCGTATATTTTATAGATTTTTTCTTTAATTTATTTGAGCCTAGATGTTTTTCGATTGTGTGAAATCATAATTAGATTGTTTTCAGTTGAAAAAAAAAGTATTTTAATATTCACTGGATAGCACTTAAAACATAATTTTTAGTCATTATCGACTGTAAGACGAATGAACCTCCTAGAAATTTTAGTCACTCCCAGCGCGAAACACTCGCCAATCCATGAAATCTGATAAGATGATTCTAGAATTGTTTTGTAAACAAGATGTGAAATACAAATTACCAAATGTTATTTATTTAATATTTGAACGTTGGCGTGTACATCGAAAGCTCCCATCGAGCGAGCTTGTGTTATTGTTTTTGTTTGAGGGAAACCTATGGAATAAAATAAATCATTCCAAGTTCCGGGTTGATTTAATTACAGATAAAAACACATCGTTAATTTTGCCAACTCAAAATTTATCATAGTTCGCTGACTTTTAATTAATTTTCTTCTTTGTGTACATCTCTAAAAGAAAAAGCTTGGCGAGAAAATTAAAATGTATTTTATTTTTAAGCTTGTGATGATCATTACGTCACACGATTTGAAATTGAAATTTTTGTAACTTTAAGTACTATGGAGAATGAATTCTTTTGCATAGTAGTTAAATCTTTCATAGTAGTTATTTTTTGTAAAATATCGTCATAATACGTATTGTCTATAAAATTAACATCAAATACGAGTTCAAATGTCAAAAGTTTTAATATGAAATAAAACTCTTCAATTTCATTGCAATAAATATTGGTTGTTTTTAAAGTTTTTTTTCTTATGAAAAAAATTCAAACTATGTGTTCATTTTCAACCCATTGCGCTTCAAAGTTCATCGATTTACATCTTAGTTACTTTAATTTAACTTAATTATAATTTGTTCAGCAGAAGTGTTTGCATATAAAGTGGAGATGTGTGTTATTAAACACACAAAAAGGTTATACGACTCTCCTTGTAAAATGTTAACGTTGTGTTCCGTAAATATTTGCCTGACTTAAAGCCCGTCTCGTCTCCCCTCCGAAAGCCATTGCTTTTTTCCTTTGTGAATAATTGGAGATCAATTTAACTGATTGGGAAGATAATGAGTGGTGGAAGTTTAAAGTGTTTATCTTATGAAAGCTAATCCGAAAGTTAAAAAGCAAAATCCTTCCCGATCGATTGAGGGCTAACCGACATTATTATTTTTAATTTTTAAAGATAAGGTTCAATACATAAATAACAACTCGCCTTACATTTTTATAATGATTTATAATATTGTATCTCTGCAATATAAGTTGTTTGTAAAATAATATGTTTTTAAATCAAATATTATTTTTATTTGACCCACCATTCATTGACTTGAAACTTGAAAGCTTGAGTAGATCAAATGGCTTTTTGACCAGAGATAAAACTTGCAAACCAATGAGTGTTCTTGGAAGTTTATTAAGAAATAAAACAGAGTATCTATACTGTGATTTCAAATATATTTTATAAGATGCCATGTAGTTGTCAATTTAAAGAATGTCAAGTAAATATAATATCATTGATATTTTCCGTTTTCTTTGTTCTGACGTATCTATAGATTTTCATCTATACTCTATAAAAAAGATTTCCTCCCATTTCCCAAAAAAGCTCTCACCAATGAAAATAATATATCACAAAAACGATTTTTTATTCCATCACAACTTTTTGTAATTGGTATCAAATTTCCACTGTTAATTTTAGATAAACTTAAATACTGATGGGAAACGGAAAAATCAAAGAGATGTATTTTTTTTGACACAGGTATATTCATTCAGAACTTATTTTATTTGGGATATCTCTTTTCGTGTGAGGTCAAACTAGTTGTCAATGTCATAAATTTGACTTTCTCCACATTACGGTTTCATGTCAGCACGTTAAGGTATCTTGTGTTTTTTTCCACTTTGCTAGTAAACTATTCGAGGCGTGAAGCTTTTGGAGTTTTCCAAGCAACAGTTGTAACCACAGCCATAAAGAGCTGGAATTGTTAGTGTGTTTGGAAAAATGGAGTTTGCTTGTTAAATCACTGGCAAAGTCGGAAGTTCCGGGCTCACGTGGCGCGGTGGTTAATTTATTGTTTTTCTTTGTGTGTTATTTCCTTACGATTCGGTAAAGAAACGAATCTAAAAGAATTATAAATTAAAAGGAAAAAAAAAAACCTCTTACGATTCTTCGATACAGAATAAACTAAAAGAAACTAGTGGAAGTGCGAGCTACGCAATGACTAGCGATCTTTCTGTGCTGTCGTTCAATGTAATAAATATTAAATTACACCGAGGATACATAAAAGATCCAACCCCGTGCTTTTATTCGGAATATCAAATAAATATAATTTTAAATAAATGGTTACTTGAAACTACGTCTGTCTATCAATACAAGTACACGTTTCAAAATTAAAAGTACCATATCTATTAGTTTCATGTGAATAATTTTCATAGCGATTAACTTAATTTTCATAGCCTTTATGCACAGATATTTAAAATAAACCATGATAGTTTTTTTTTAATTTCACTTTGGGATTTAATATGTAGCCCGAGTCACAGTGCGTTTAAAAAACTGCTTGCACTTACATCTCTTGGTCTTGGAATTCAATTATAAATAAGCGATCGCAACAAGATTGGACTGGCGCCTCGAAAGTCTTATTAGATACTCTACTCTACAGTATTCAGAGACGAGCTATTAAACAAGTTAGTTTGTTCGAACCTCACAGCCAGCCTCAGACCGCTCGAAAATAGTAGGCGGACTAGAATGCTGTGTTTCTTTTTATCGTCTCCATCATGGATTTTGTTCCAAGGGTCTGGGGCTCAGTTTTTCTGAAGGAAATATACTCACAGACAGACTCTGAGACAAGCTTTCTCCGGCTGTGATTCCGCCATCTTATTAATCCGGGGTTTTTCGGAAAAAGTATTAATATATGTTTTTAGTATTCTCCTTTAACAGTTGATCAGACAACAAAAAAATAATACACAGAATAACGTTTTCATTAGCAACGCTAATGATATTCTATTGTTCGCGATTATATAACAGTGATTTGTAAATTTGGCTTGATTTCGATATTTATTCTTTAAAAGATTGTTTTTTATTCTTAAAAAACAAATAAGTATTTCACTATTGAAGTAAAATATATATTTGTATAAGTTATTGATAAAATTAAAATGGTTATTCTATATCACAATTAACTTTTATTTAATAATTCATACTAATGACACATATATTAAAATTTGGATGACTTCGTATTTTTGCTAGTTTAAACAGAGCAGATTCATTTATATATTAATTTGTTAGTACTAGGACTTTTGCTCCACAAAAATTTAAATACGTCAAACATTTTTTAAAATAGTGTGAGATAAAAGCACCGAAAAAATTATAATGTTAATGCGTCAACTTGCTTTTTTCCCAACACCGTGCCTAAATGCAACAGTATATATTATATCCAATATATATCCTTTGAAGCTAAATTTACATCTACCGTTCTCAGAATACAAAACAAAAGTCATATCAAAGGCTTCTTTAACTTTAAGTTTATTTATATAACATGAAACCAAAAAGTCGGTTTAGTTTTAGTTAGACACGAAATTAAACCTTTATCAACCACTGTCCAACATTTAAATAATACCCTTGTATGACTTCAAAGATAATTATGGATATATTAATATCACGATAAATAATTTTACTTTTTATACAAAAAAATCTTTAAACCTATGATAATTAATACTATTTTAATATTGTATTGACGAAGGAAACATAATTTACTTTACTACCATACATTTTTTGAAAGCTTAAGTATGTAGGTAGCAATATAATCGAAGAGTTTATCAGTGTACCGTTTATATAATATTTAACGTCACACGGATAATTTTATATTCAAACAAACGGTGTAGAAAGAGGATCTGTAGTAATATTTGTAATTTCTAATATTTTAATTAAAAATACTCATAAAAGACCATGAATCTAACAGGTAAATAAGCTGGTTAGTTCTTATATAGAAAGCTTCCTGGCCGCGATTGCAGCTATAATATAAAAGCTCCCCGCGGAGACAATGAGCTTTTCATTGAGAGCTTAATCAGCGCCGGGGACCGCATCTGGCCGAATGGAGATTAAAGCTTGGCTGTTCGAAGGCTGCATTAATTTAGAAGGTTGTACGTTGAAAAAGTGGATTGCGAGCTTTCAAAGGCAGTGTGTGGAAAGCTCTTTTGACCGCCCCGATGCACGACGAGGAGCTTTATGCGGTCGCACAAAACATTTTCAATTTATACCTGCAAAATGAATAAGTACTGTTTCATAACTTTTTGCCTGTGCTATCTTTGGTTTTAAATATTTGTGATTAAAATACGTATTTTTTGCTGACTGTATAAAACAAAGCAGCGAATATCACAATTATTAAAAAAAAAATTGTACCGTATAAAATTCGTTGTAGTAACATTTTGAAGAAAAACCTCTAATAAATTGTGCAGATTTCAGAGTATATTTTAGTGCCACATATATCAAAACTATATTGATATTTCATATAATGTAACGATTTGTGTTATTTGTTTGAATTATAATTTTAATGGTAAATTTAAAGTATAAAATAATCAAGATTAGGTGGTAAATAAAAAATGTAAGCGAAAATGCCAAGACCGAAAATGGTAACCGTTTTCCCCGGAATTTTTGACATTCAGCTTGTCGCAGGGACACAAAAAAATCACCTAAAACTGCTATTGATAAAGGTTTTGTATTTCATGATTTTTTCTTTTAAAGCATAAAAGCAATTTCAATAAAAGCTTTGCGATATGAAGAGACGTCATTTTTTATTCGAGTGGGTTTCTACAACAATAATTTGTAAAAATAATGAAAAGATGTTTGTATACAATCGGTTTGAAACGATCGCAGACAATTGTGCCTAAGTCTGTTATAAAATATTACGGATGTCTTATACCCAGAAAATTTTACTTAAATTTATATTTTATTTATTATATATATTCAGTAAAATCAAACCTAGGATCTCGTGGCTATTTAACTAGTGTGATAACTACTAAACCGTGCAGTTTAAATATCTGTTATCGACATTTCAACTGCTTCCATCTTTATCAAGGAAAGTATATGCAAATGTAAAAAGGTATGTAAGGTTCAGCGCACCTCTTCGAGAGGCGCCCTCGCTGGGCTCTGCATACTCATTATCTGATAAAGACTCGAGACCTCAAAGGAATCAAAAGTCCGGTAAAATATAATTCTGATCCACGTTATGTGTAATACATTAAAATTTAATAATTTTTGATTAATTAAAATAAAATTTAATATCGTTTATACTTAGTTTTATTGTTGTATGCTCTTTACGAAATATTGTAAATAAGCCACACGTAACATAATCTTTCAATATGAAATTTAATATTTTATTTACTGGCGGTGAACGGGGAGTAGTCTATCTTTTTGGAATACTTAGAAGCGAATAATTCTTAGAATACTTGTAAGCATATAACGTTTAAACGAATTACAGTTTATTTTTTATTATTATAAATATAATTATTTTATTTCATGGATATTTAAAACATCCCAAGAGTTAAATATTAATATAGAAAAATAAAAATTATTCAACTAAATATTTTAATATGTTTTCTTGAATAATAAGTTTTTCTTGTTTATATTAAAAAAAATCTAGTCGTCAATTATCTATTTTGAGAATTTCGAGCATCGAGTACATCAGACACGATTATTTTCGCCGCAGCCATATTTGAAATTGTCCGTACAGTCTGCAATTTTACAGAATATAAAACATTCGAGATGAAACGTTAAAGGTAATAAAGAGAGTAAATCTTTATTCAATTCGTGCGATGAAAAAAAATCTATTTGATGACGCTTTGATTATTTATTTTTCAGGCTTTTCACGCCCGTAAGCTTCCTTTAGATTTATTTCACGTCCTTGCTTTTTGTAGAACTTTTTAAACGCACGTGATTATTTTTCGTCCTCATTGAAATTTCGCAGCAGTGGTGCACGGCCTTAATGGGCTGAAGTAAGATTAAACGTGTTTTACTCAAGTCGAAGTAGCACGCTTTGAACATATAAATTAAAATAAGCAACAGTTTTACGTTTTATTCACAGAAGATAGCCTAGAAGGCGGCGTTTGATTAAAGTTACAAAAAACATGACAAAGATTTGTTTGAGTTGCTGTTTTGTAAAAACGTGTTGTGCTCAAAATCATGGCAAAGCATTAAACAATAAATAAATTTAAAAATCCACTTCTATTCAATTTAACCTTAACAATTATTTATTACAATTAAAATAAGCTTAAATGGGATAGAGATATCACATCTGGTTTATCAAGATAGCGAAATAAATTTAAAAAGTTTGGTCAATCTCAATACGGAGTCCTCTGAGGTTTGCTTTGTGAGTCAATCGGGATAACGTCTGGAGAAAATCCACTTACAAATAGAGTAAATAATATTTTCTCAAGAGTAGCGTTCCTTTGATTTCATGGGAAAAATATTTCTTTGATTTTCACGTGGCTGAGAAGTTTCTACTTAGTTTTCCACGCAAAGGGCGAGTGTAAGTCGCAAATCCGGGAAGTCTACGGCAGATTATGCCTCGGCAGTTAGTTTTTTTTTTATCTCCTCTCATATCACTCGTCGACTTCAGGCGCCCTCGATCGATATTCAACACCGCCGAGTGCATCTGAAAGGCACTCTCTATTTTTCAGTCGCCACTCACCGTGATACAGAGCCAATTACTAAACATAGTTTATTACTAATATGATTAGGCACATTAGTTCATATATAGAAGATGATTTAAAGAAACTCTCATCATCGAAAAAATATCATCGTGATTTATGTGGAATCACGATGATATTTTTCTGAGAGTTTCTTTAAATCATCTTCTATAATGTGCCTAATCATATTAGTAATAATATAATAAACCCGTAATGGGTAATAAATACGCATCTGATTGACCAACCCATAAATAGATATAAACATAGTTTACGTAAAATATATTATTCGACGTCGTTCAATTTTTACTTAATGATTACACGAATTTATCTTCTTAACACTGAATTGGGAAAAAGTATTTATAGATTGTATAAACCCGATTAGGATGACTTTGGATACCACGTTAGGAGTTAAGCTTGTGTTTATAGTGCGTACACACACGTACTTATATATATATGTGTGTGTGTATATATAAATATGTGTATACATAAAAATATGTAAATAATATAAAGAGTAGAGGCAACTCGCAATGCATGACCCGCACGTACACAATATTAGCTTTTGAAGTACTTTTTGGACACCCTGTATCATAATATATCGTATTTATTCACTGCGCGTCACCGGGTGGAGGTGTCTTGTATTACTTCACATATTCTCCGAAACTGCGAGGCCCGTGCATGTTTATTTATTTATTTTATATTTTGACTCTAATCTAAATGTATGCAGTTCCGTTTATAGTAATTATTAGCACAGTGAAAAAAATGGACTTTAATCATTTGTGTATTCATATCTATTTATGGATTGGTCAATCAGATGCGTATTTATTACCCATTACGGGTTTATTATATTATTACTAATATGATTAGGCACATTAGTTCATATATAGAAAATGATTTAAAGAAACTCTCAGAAAAATATCATCGTGATTTGTGTGGGATTTGAACCCACATCTCCTGGTTTACATGACCGGTGTACGAACCCTTGTATTAACGAATCACTTCCGTTTTCGAGAATTTTTAACAATCATAATCTACATATGAATCAATGTGCCCAGGCCAATTTAGTGATTTGCAAGTACAGGACTTTTTGAACAAAGTAACAAGTGAAGCGATTTTAGTCCCATCTGGACATTATTTTTAAAATCTATTGATTTAGCGGTGCGTGTCCCACACAAATCACGATGATATTTTTCTGAGAGTTTCTTTAAATCATCTTCTATATATGAACTAATGTGCCTAATCATATTAGTAATTTGTGTATTCATCAGAATTTTTTTGATATTTCCCTCAGGATGAAAAAAATCAGATCTTGACGACGAACTGTTGGCTCACACAGACGTGGATGGACTACCACCTGCAGTGGAATGCGTCGGAGTACAGCGACATAACCGTCATCAGGATGCCGTACCAGCGGGTCTGGAGACCAGACATCATCCTCTACAACAAGTATGTGGTTTTCATTTACCGAAGAAGTGTTTTTCAGGAGAGAAATCTGTGGCCTGTTTTGTCCCCTGATTGTCCTCAGCCTTCCCTCACCCTCGCTGCCCTCCGTCTGTCGTCCCAGCCGGCGTGATAAAGTTCCTTTCAACCGCCCATATATCTTTGTCTTAATCTACCCGTTTAAGTCGACATTTGATTTACCTTTGTGAACATTCACGGTAATTCTATGTTAAATCTGTGCGGTGGATATTCATAACTTTAAAACAAGAAATGCAAAGCAATTAAATATAGCGATCCTAAATTTTGTTATTATTATTATATTACAATGTAATTGTTATTAAAAAAAAACATTTAATACATAGTAGAACTGTTTTAACGGTGAAAAACTAAAAAAAGGTATTTCACGTGCGACTGAATTATAGTCAATTTTTGCATGTAAATGAACGAATAATTAATATTGTACAAAATCCTGACCTCACCTGATGTTTTATATAGTTCAATGATTATTTTATCTATTTAATATATTTATATTTTGCGGTAAAGTCAAGTTCAATCGTCAATCAATTAATATAATTGGCGAGATTTAATTATTAACTGTCACTAATATGAAAGAGTCGGTGATGATATGATTGATTCGTTTTTTTATTTATAAGCCCTAAATATATTTTTTTAAGTTTTTTTTTAAATAGTTCTATGCTAAATAATTATTTCAATAATGACTTTTTAGTATATAAAATATATTAACATTTTAACATGTATGTAATCTAAATAAATATGTCATAGAAACGTAGAGTGACAATAGTATAAAATCACCACAGTGATTAATCCAAGTCGCTTATAACATTGGTTTACTAATCACAGTTATTTGTAATTCAGAATTCCTACGTCAAACGGACAAATACGTGAATTCCAAATATATAAAGGCCATTATTCTACTTATTGTTTTCGTGACAATGATTACGTGTACAGTGAAAAATTGTTACAGAAAACGTCAAAGGTTAAATTTTTTTCCAAGACATTTTTATTTTCTCCTCCCTTCCCGTATTCGGGAGCCGGTGGCTATCCTGGTTTTATTTTTTTTTGGCAGTGCAGAGGTTTTCCATTTACTTCTGTACGCCATTTTGAACCGGATTTCCCGGTTCACAAAAAAAAACCTCTAACGCATTCTCGTTGGCTGTACTTCAGTGCGCTCGCCTAGACGTAATAGAAACGTAATATATTTCTATTAAAGTTATATAATCTTTTGAAATAGCGTATAAAATTATTTAATTTAAGAAAAATGTCACTAAGGTAAGGGTACCAGTCATGGACCACTTAAGGTCGCCGCTAAAATGTTTTTTTTATTGACCACATACATTTAAATTTTAGATTATTAGTGGGTACTTAAAGGAAATCGTTATACCCTTCAGATTAAGTTTTGCTTATAAGTCTTTCAATTTAACAAACGTAAACACTTTAAATTTTTTTTTAATAATATTAAGTTTTTGCTTTAGTAGTTGACCAATTAAAATCTGACAAAAATTAGTTGTTGACCTATCAGTAGTTGACCATAGGAATAAAAGCTACTTTTATGGTAAATAAGACCACAGATATGTCAAAACTCAAAATTTTAATTTTCAAATAGAAAAATATAATAGGTATTCAGTGGCGAACGCCAGAACTCCAAGGGCTTCTTTTGGAAACTTAATTCCACATGAAATCTAACTCAGGAACAGAGTCTTTCATTCTCTTTCTTCTTCCGTTGTCTTTCAGTGGCTCTTTCTATCTTCAATTGCTCAAGATCCTCTTTCTTCTTCTTTCCTTCTACATGTATTACACAATAACAATGTTAAACCATTTGGGACGGTAGTTGACCACCGCGGTCAATTTCTGATACTTTCTGAAAAAAACCATTCAGTAGATGACCACCCCAAACAATCACACGAAATGTTAGATTATATTGTTAGAAACTTTTGAACGCAAAAGAAAATACTTTTAGAAATAGTTTAAATGTAAATCTTACCTAAAAAAAATATTTTTATGACTTCTATAGCTCCACAAAAACACTCGTTCTCTAGTTAAATCAGATAATAAAATCAAGAAACGTGCCACACGGCTGAACCTGTCAACAACAACTGTCGGCCATTGCTACACACAATGCGCTTTAGTTCTGAACTTTTGGCAGTTGATAATAGATGACAGTAGCTACTTACAAGTTATTTTTTTATTAGATACAATAAACACAACGCTTATTATTTAAAATTTCATACAAAACGGTCAACTACTAGTACATGGTCAACGACTAGTGTCCTTACCTTAAGTGTATTTTAATAATTTATTATTTGCTATCATTTTTCGTGATGACTCTTTAAAACCAAATCTAATTTTGATAAATTTATCTCGTAGTTTGGATGTCTCTCGGGCGTAAAGTTTTAGTTTATAACTAAATATACACAAAAACTAATGAATTGAGCATTGGTTATATATAATATGTACTCACCTAAATCAAAGTTTGTCATGTTTGTTTATGTTTAAGACTTAAATTTACCCTGAACCGCTATAAGCCCATTGAGTATTTACGAAGGGATCAATCGCCTTTAATTAAAGCTACTGGAGTACGATTTACCTGTGCTGTACGGTACATGCGTAGACTACAGCAAAGACATAGTGTGGATAGTTAATCAACAATTAATTAAATAAAAACAATCAGCTAAACATATAAATCTGAAGTGATTAGTTACATCACAGAGAGATTAGGAGTTGGACCTTTTTTGGGAGCTTAAGGCTTAAGCACAATCTCGGTTGGATTCTGTGCGGTGTTTAGTAATTCCTAACACATGTAGGTTTGTACGTTCTACTTTATTACTTACAAAGATACCCCCAATGTTGGCATCTTAGTTATTTAGTTTAAACATTTAAAATATTATAATTAAAGCGTTCATCGTCGCTGTGTAACGAGTTGTGGTTTTATTTATCTTCTCGCAATGTATCAACATTTATTGTAATGTTTGCAAACGTTGTGAAAACACTGTGTATTGTCAAATTTGCGGTGGGTAGACGACAAAAGAGAAATCGCATAAAGGTCTCTAAAATGATTGAATATGTGTATTAGAGTAATGTATCTACAGTATAAATATTTTTTAAATTATTTTTTGTTTAAATACAGCTAAACCTAGCGCATTTTATCTTTTCTTATCTCATAAAATGAAACTAAGCACTTAATAAAATTCAATATACAATTATTTGTTTTTATTATATACAATTAAAACACACCTAAGACCAATGAGCTAAGCTTATATAAAGGCTTTAATAAATTATTTTATGCTTCGTTTTCTAAATTCTAAAGGCTCAGTTAAAGATAAAATATGCTTTAATTTTGTGAAGCCTGCGATCTTGTGCATGGCTGCCTTTTTAAAATTATTTTAGCTGTGTGAATTGATTCCAGTTATTTTTTGAATATATATTTCTTAAATATCAGGACAAAGTTTAACCCCCGTGCGTTGTACATTTTTCCCCCGTCTCGGAGGGTCTCGGGTGAGAAACCACCCCAAAAACCGAAGCGAATAATCGCGAGCGCCATTCGCCGGTAAATTTCCAGCCGTGTAAACACACGGCAGGCGGTGAATATGCTCGAGCCTGCCCGACATGATTTATACAACTGCGGATTTATTGGCACAGGCGAATCAAAGCCTTATTTACGATGCTTTAGCATTTTCTCGATATAATTTTTTCAATCAAAGGTCTCAAGGCTCTGTTCAAATTAACTTGCAAATTGCTGCTAAAGTATTTTGGTTCAAATTCGTTTGTCTTTCTCTAGTGTCAACACTCCGTGTGAAAGAGGAAATGTACTCGCCTTGTTAAGGGGGACGATTTCGGTTTGGGATAAAATACGCTTTTGCTGAAAAAAATTTTGATTGTATAATATCAAAATATGCTTTACAATAATATTTTATAACCAACTTTTTAATAAGCAGGATTTAGATGCTATTCAAATATACTTCTCATACAAAAATTAGCTGACCATTAAACATATGATAAAATACGATTTTTAATACATTTCACGAAATATTCTCCTAATTAGAATCATTACTTATATATAAAAAATATTATTGAAATCACTCACATATATTTTTTGACTTTATACACATTTTTTTAAGCCTTAAGAAGCATGACTTGCGAGGAGCCCTCTCTTCCCGATCCTCTCCCAAAAATGTTCAATTCTGTCCCACCGCATTTATTATTGTCCTTTCATAGATCCCTCAGGAACGTGATCCTTTTCTAAATAAGACACGAGACAGACTTAAATTTTTCAGGAGATGTGCGATGAAATTTAAGTTTAACTACGAGTATGTTCCTTCCAAGAGGCTAGGGATGAAAGAAATAAGCAAACAAAAAGGGGGTTGGGTGATATTAAGAAATGGCAATGATTTATATTTTCTGTAAAAAATAAAATCCGTATACAGCTTGGTAAATTTCCTGTAAACGGCTGAATGTTTTTAGGGCACCAAAAATATCGCAAGTGTAGACTAGGCCTATAATGTGAAGTTGTCAGGCACAACCTAAAGTTTAAAAGGTACACAGACGACAAACTTCACAGAGTGATGATATGAATCACGGATTCTGGTTTACTTTAACTTTGATATACTCGTCTTTGCATGAACTGATTTAACTTCGGCGTGAAGACTTTTTTAAATGTACTTTTCAACTGAGGCACATTTCTAATGTTGTTTATATAAAATATGTATATAAATATTAAAATAATTTATTTATGTTCAATGTATAATTGTTACATGAAATTTGTATTGTGTTTGTACATTTTGTGTGCCCGCTGTTACGACTGTTGGTTTCTTGGATGTTAAGCAACATCCAAGTACGGTCTACGGTCAAACGGTAAACGTAAATAATAAATGAATTTGATGATAATTAAACATGATGATCGCGACCATGACCTTGACATGTGATGTGACCTACTGCACATCTGCACCCTGAGTGATTTTTTATAGACCTCACACCTCAGACCGCAAGTACCTTTATCAACCCACATACTAATAAGGTTGGGTGTTTACTAATTTTTTTATTTCAAAACTAGATTTGATGACAATATTATATGACTTGAAGATAAGATGACCCTGTGACCTTGGCATGTGGCTTGCTTGCCATCATATTTATGAGTCCAGTGTGGTTGCCCACAGTGCCGACCCTCAGTACCCGTCGTCTGTGATCAACACCAACGTCATCGTGTCCGACACTGGGGAGGTGGTATGGCTCAGCCACGGAATCTACCGCTCCTCGTGCGACATCAACGTGGAGTACTTCCCCTTCGACATCCAGATGTGCACCCTCAAGTGGGCTTCCTGGACCTACGACGGCTTCCAGGTAAGAAACATAACCTTTCTTCGTACCCATGACAAAATGTTTAAGTTTCACTCAACAGGAGGCAACACATTCAAGTGTTTTATCTCGACTAGTGCTAATTTTTAGAGATACAGAAATTTTCCTTAAAAGAGTACTGCTTTTAAATGTTTTCGGGCATTCTCGTAAAATTTATTTTAAAGACATTATTTTAAGTGTAAATATATTTGGGCAATCATATTTATAATAATAAAATTAAAATATCCAAATCGTGCTAGACTATGGGATAATATTTTTTTTAATGAGCGCATTCAAATTTCCAAAACGTTATATATAATAGTGCATATACTCAATATATTCAGATTTATTTTCGTTGCTGTCTAGCTGGTGGGAACTTACTTTATAAATTTCAATTATAACCCAAAAAAACCTTAAATTTAATATAAAGTACTCTTCTGTGTAGCAATTGAAAGCTGCAACCCGCAAATGCAGGTGAGAAATCAGCTTCCAATACAGCTTGTAATATTTTCGCATCGTTATATCAGAAATGATAAAAAAAAATCAACACCGAAGACAATATATTTTTCATATGAGTACGTTAAAATTTATTCATACATTTATTGCTGTATCTAAAATAGCACTACATTGCTAGTGTGCTGACCATATGACACAGACTGGTAACTCTTTGGAGCTCAGTGGTTATAACAATTGCATTGTGTCTTAGGTTTTGAATCTAGGCAGAGTAAATTTTTTTTTAAAAGCTATGTTAAGTCTTAAAAATCCACGTTATTCTGTTATTTATTTCTGTAAAATGTTTTATACATATATAAAATGTTGTATACGCAGACGCCCTTAACCGCTATAAACTGCTTGCTTCCACGCGTCTCTTCCGCTTGCAGACCCCAATTTAAGTAAAGTGCGATGCTTATTTTGCTATTCTTGGATGTCTCTCGCTTGTAAAGGCCACCATAAAAAAAATACTCGATGTAGACTCGTCTTCAGCGCGCTACCTTCGAGTGAGCAGGCTCCATTGGAACCAGCCATATTTATTGATGTCTTCAATGGCCAGTTTAGATTCTGTGACCGAACAATGACTATGAAGAGGCACTTACATTATGGCAGGGATCTCCTGATTTTAAATTGACCGCAAAACCAGTATTACTGAATCTAAAACAGATTATAACCCATATATTTTTTACTTTCAAAACGAAGTTGTAGTTACTTTGATTGCTTAATCCATGAGTGAGAGACATAAAATAACGAAGAGCTTATAACCGTATTACTCTGTATAACTTTTGAGGTTTGTATCCAATTGAGACCTTTGCGGCATTTGCGTTATTGTACATAACAAAATCGCAGTTTTGTTGCTTTTTTAAATCACATCACATTTTTCAGTTTCATAGTTTTTTCAATACAGATAATTCATAACTTAATAAAACTGAGAAAATCCCCCCTGAGTTTAAGCCTGGGATCCCGTGGTCGAGAAGTAAGCATAATAGTACAATAGTTATATTATAGTTACTATATAAATAGCAAAGCTTGATATTATAATATACACTTCGGAAATATCTAGGGAGGGCACTATATAACTGTAGCGAATCTAATGATTTTTCACCTGCTGTAGTTCGGGTGGGTGGAGGCTCTCACATTCTCCCTATAAATTTGATATCTGAACATTAAAATTATGATAAATTAAAAAAAAATACACTGAAGGTACATGAAAAAAAAAAAAACTAAATGGCCTGGAAAAAACGGACTTCGCCAAAAACCTTTGTTGAAATTCTTGACGAAAATTGATCTACGCGCCATATATGTATTTTCTCTCTGGATTAACGGTTGGAATAAATGATATTTTTAACAATTTTTTTCTATTTATTATTTTAAAAATAAAATGTACTTTAAAAAGAAGAAATACTTTTTCCAATGATTAAACAAGACTTTATTAAATAATATTTAAAAAAAAAAACATTGTTTTGGTGTGAAATCCAGACTTCAGTTTTTGGGTGAAACCTTAATTCTGTCAATAGAATTTTTTTATATGACGAAAATTAATTAATATTTATTAATATATCAAGCTCCTCTCTACCTCGATGCCCTTACAATCTATCCGCCACGTCCAGTGCGGCCGCGGGATTAGTTTGTGTATTCTGCCCTGCATGTTAATACCAATCCCGAATTCCTAGCAGGATCTCCTAAACAATAGCGTTTACTCAGATTCGACGACATCAATGGATATAATGATGCTTTGAAATGATTTGCGAAACAAAATTGTGAATATTGTTTTGAGCGTTTCTTGATTAGTAGACCCATGGAATATTTACAACGCGATACTGCCCTAACCAGTGAATACAACTGAACACAATGAAGGAGAAGATAATTAATGAGGTTTATCATTCAAAATTACTAATATAATTATAACTAATGATCGCGAGTAATAGCAATTCGAGTACCGACTCAAAAAAACTTTTTAAATATAAATAAAACTAATAGGTCAAACATACTACTACAAAGAATAAAAAATTATGAAAGACATACAGAATTATGAACAATTTAAAAAAATACGTAAAAATATATTGCTTTTTAAAATTAAATATAAGTATATATAAATAGGTTTAAATAAATATAAATTATTATGATAATAATAAAAATACAGCCATATATAATATAAACATATAGCCTCACTTGTACGCATTCTTTAGTGGGTTGGAAATCCATTATAAGAAAAAATCTCACATTTAAAATTAAAATTACTCTGTTGATGAAAAAAATGATAAAATGACATTAGCTACAACCAATTGTGAAAAATCACACCAAATATTTAATAAATTATTTTATATACACATCAAAATATTGTGCCTATTAAATTACAAAATTATAATTTATCTGACAACATCCCCGAAACTCATTACACCAAAAATGCTCCCCGAAAACATATTGCATATTCCTCTATGTTATTTCTGATTTATTAAGTTAAAGTAAAGGGTTAAAGTGCTGAGTGTTTTAATAGGCTATATTATTTTCTGTTATGTATACAACATTAGCATTTGAAATTTGACTTTTGTAGTCTAGACAGTTATGAAAAAAAAAAGTTGCTTTTATATAATATTACACTTTGCTGAATAAACTCTCGGTCAACAAGTGTTAGAACATCATTGTAGTGTGGAATTCTCGGAAAAGTTTCACTTACTTCCAATTCATTAGTTACTTAGAAATGCAAAAAAAAGGTTATATAAAGAGAAGATAATATTACAATATTTCTAGAGTGGAATTTCAGGAGTCTCTAGAACAAAGAAAAAGTATCGACTTCCTGTGTAAAATATATATCGTAAAGAGTGAAATTGAGTGGTATACTTAAATATGTTTTTATTTCCTCCATAGCAGTTGCATTGTAAGATTGTATTTTGTTTGCTCTAAAATAAATTTCAAGTAAGCCCCACGCATATTTCAGCCTTGTGTTTTAAATATTTAATTCAATATTATATGCCTCCAGGCGCACATTGCTCACGCGCCTCCCCTGGCAATATTGACAACTGGGATGTAAATTTGTTTTCGGGGACAGTAAATAGTTTAAGATCACCTTTTTTGGACCAACTGTGTTTAAATTTATCTGAATTTAAGGCCCGAAAGACTCACAATATATCTAATCTATTATTAAAAAGAGTATCAGCACATTGAATTATATTTTGGGTATTCATCTCACGTGAGTATTTAATAAACCAAAATGTTTACATATTTTACACTGTATTTCAAAAACTCACTATTTAATACTTTCATTTAAACTGTAATAATTTATGTTAACAAAATATTTTTTTAATATGGATATATCATACTGAATCTTTGGGAGAACTTTAATATAAAATAGAGATAAAAAAACTTATTTACTATTGGTGAAATAACATCGCATTTCGTAAGCCTCAATCGCTTAAGAAAACATATAAATATATTTAGGATATTTTACAAAAAGCTGGAGATTATTCGATGGGGTTCAAATATTACACGATTGGTCGGTTAAGGGATGTTTCTTAATACTAAATATATATAAATTCTTTTCCGATTACTCCCCAGTCTCATTCTCCCGCTCCCTCTGGGGCAGTGATGCCGAATATCACAACAATTATTTCAGGACTTGGAACTACGCGGGATACTCCGAATTACGTAATTCTTAATAAAAATACTTTACGTAATTCTTAGAAAAAAATATAATTTATTATACTACCATACCATACATCGAAGTCTTGTTTTAATTAACTACAGTTAAATCTCATATAACCCTGTCTCTATATACGCGGAGCTAAAACTGTGACATAAATATTTGAAAAATTGTTTTCTTTATATAAACTCATAAATTCAATAAAAATAAATAAACCTAATTCTTCTGAGTTTGTTATGGCGTGGTTTTTATATTACGTGGTACGTATCAATCGCGTTATACAAGGGTCGAATGTACAGTTGATTCCAAACGTTTCATATACTTTACATTGCAGTATTCTTAATACTATATAAAGTATAAAAAAAATATTTAATATTTATGCAACATAATTTAATATCAGCATATTTCTAAAGTGCTCCGAATTCAATGCTAATGCATTTTAACTAGATCTGTTAATATTGCTACCATGCCATCCAGCTCGACCTGATGAAGCAGTCCGACGAGGGGGACATGAGCAACTATCAGGCCAACGGGGAGTTCGACCTGGTCAGCTTCGAGGCCAAGAAGAACGTGGCGTACTACTCCTGCTGTCCAGAGCCGTATCCTGACATCACCTACGTCATCAAGCTGCGGCGCAGACCCATGTTCTACGTCTTCAACCTCATACTGCCCTGCATCCTGATCAACGGAATAGGTGCGTACCTGGTCATCATCATACGAGAGCACGATACTTTTTTTAACTATTTTTATCAAAAGAAAATTTAGTATTGTTTCTACTTTTTATTTCTTGACGCGACCAGTTTTATCTGCTTGAAGATGCCAACCTAGCATGTTGGCGAAACTGGTCGCGCCATAAAGTTAAAAATGGTATCAATACCACATATTCTTTAAAAAATATATATACAATTAAATTCTACCATGTACTTCTGTCATGCATATTAAAGAATATTTTTTACAAGAAATAGAATAGAATATTCAGTAAATGTGTATTTTGATTTTACTTTTAACATACATATAAAGATATTTATGTTAATTTATAATAAAAAAATATTAATTAAAAAAAATTATCTTTGTTAAATGATAAACAGTTTAAAAATAGAATATACATGATATTTTTTGTACGAAAAAAGCGTCAATGTTATTATTACTTTTATTAAATATCAAGACTTTGATCTCTAAAAAAATTGAAAAAAAATAATTTTTTGAGATACAGGATGATCATAAAATATTAAAGGTAACGTCATTCTTTTTTCCTGTAAACACGTAAAGTTTTCATACACAGTGTATGCGAAACCGTCGACGCACTCCAAGCAGGCGAAAACATAGACCATTACTACAAAATGGTACGAAAAACAACTGCTGATTTTTCAGGTTTCACACTGAAGCCATTATCCCAGAATTCTTCACGGTATTTTGCTGTTCATCGTATAAATAAGGTTCTGAAAGGAAAATAAGTCTGTAACAGGTTAAATATTGTTTTTGCACCAAAAAAATATTACTTTCTTCCATATGAAAAATTTCCCAATCGTATTAAATAGGAATTGCTTCCGCCTTGTTTTCATACAAAATACCATGAATTTTATCAGGTATTTTTTTCATTTGTTTAATTTCTGTAGATGTGTATGTAAAAATTGTATATCAGTTTCAATCAATGAATTATAATATCTTATAAATGTTTAAATATTAATCATTTTTGTCATAAAATGAAATGTCTCGATTTATACGACTCATTTGCCATTGTGTATTTTTACAGGTTTTCAATAAATTTACATTGCCTTCAGGTTGACACCAGTTTTTTTTGGGCTTGTATATACCATTATACATTCTGGAGACGTAACGATTCGGACTTTTTAATAATTTTTTAATAATTGTAGCCAGCATGCTCACACATTTTACATTTATGGCCCTCAAGTCTTACTGTGGCGATGTTAGATTTTTATTCAAATATATGCAAGGCGATGGGATTATATGCGCCTAAAATATATTTAAAAGTAAACGATGAATTGATTAAAAAAATATTGAAGACAAAGGGAATGCAATGAGTTCTCTCGATGCCTGAAATATTTATAATAATTACAGAGAAAATAAGTATATCTTCCGCTGCTTTATATTTCCTCTCTCGCATTTCCGGCTGTTATGCTATGGGGTAATTAATTATGACCTATACAGTGTGATAAAATAGAGCATCTGGTATGTATATGCCGGAAGTGTCTGTGGATGGAATCTTCGCCTTAGAGAGCGCGTGTCATGAGGAGACGATAAGATATCCCGCTCTGAACATAGCGGTCCTCATTTGTGTGTAATGTCCTGGTGCTTCTGTAAACACCCCAGGCTTAAGAATTTATCCCATTTTAGTCAAAGCACAGGGCAGAGGCCATTGGGGGCGGCTAAACGAAATGCAGACACCGGAGCTCTGAAGACTCGGCTTACTACATCACTAGGCCCCATTTAGCAACGCCTCGTAGTCTAGTGGCTAGCACGCTTGCTTGCCTTGCATGAGATCGCGAGTTTGAATCCGGGTTGAGCCATAAGTTTTTACAATTATCTTAAAGCTATGAATTGGCTCCTGTTTCAAAGGGAATGAAAATCATTCACGATTTTACTGTACCCATACATTAATGAAAAATTCAGGTTTACATTAGTGCTTAGCAAGAAGTCTTAATTATAAAAACGTATCTATTATTTTTTATTCACTTGAAAAATAGGCACAGAAAGAGTTTAAAATATTTCATATTGTATAAAAAAATTAAAGTGTAGACAACGATTCAATTTAGCAGTGGAATTTTCCTTTGATTTCATGTTTTAATTTACCTCACAGCGCTTTTGTTTGAAGTTCTAGCTAAACTACAAATATTTAATCAAGCTTTAGCATATTTTAAATTCTTGCTAAAACTAGACGAATATTTAGAGCGGGAGTGCTTACATTTTTTTTGTAAGAGTTAAGAGACATTCAAACTTTTGCTTATCGACAATTTATTAAAATTCAAATACGACGTCCATAAAATCGTAAATTGGTTTATTGAATCGAATTTATCAAACGTATTAATCAATTAATATTTTGATTCGCTTGTGTCAAAGGAATATTACCCTTCCAAATACATTTTGTAGAAATTATACATTCGCAATCAAGGTGACTCGGCTGAGATACCTGTGTTTTATTTTATTATGAGTATTGAATTTTTTTTGTAGAATTTTAATATGATTAATAAATGTGAATCTCTGATATTTGAATTATTATATGTAAGGCTTTGATTTACAAATATGATACGATATCAGAAGGACAACGGATAAAACAATTTCAATACAAAGTGATTTTTTTTATATGTACATATATTTTTGTAGGTAAAAACACACGAAAATCTATCTTTAAGGCTTAAAGGACTATAAGAATATAAGACATGTAAAGAATTGATTATATAAATCGATCATTTATATTGTTTTTTCAAAGCCTTGCTGGTGTTCTACGTGCCGTCGGAATCTGGAGAGAAGGTGACCCTCGGCATCAGCGCGCTCCTCTCCATGACGGTGTTCCTGATGACCATTAGGGAGACTCTTCCGCCAACAGAAAAAACTCCTCTCATAAGTAAGTCAAGTCCCCGATACTGCAGTCCCGAATCAGTATACTTATTTCCCAAAATAATAGGCTTGAAATATGAAATAAAAAATAAACCGAAATATTTATCGGGGGCAAGTGCCGAAAGTGAAAAATTTATGACTTATTTGAATATCTCAGATTGAGCGTGTTATTGAAAATAAACGTAGCGTTTCATCCTTTTTCGGAGCCGAGCAAACGAAATGTCCGCTAGAAATATCCGCGGGGGCGAAAGCTGGAATATAATATGGAAATGTCCTTTCATTGAATTCAATTTACGGCGCTCGGACTGAAAAGAGGGTGGTTTCTTGTCGCGGACATGCTCAAACATCCCCGACCGTGTAACGCCCATACAAAACTTATAACGAATTTTTGAAACATAACGCCCCGGCTCGCAGGATTTTTATATCCGAGCAGGTCTGACTCACACCCAAGCATCGGCCTCGGAAAGCCATTATACGGCAAGGCACTCGCCTATAAACACCTCCAGCACGGCGCGACGTGAATTCTTGAAGGCTCGGGGATATTTCACGGAAAATCAAGATAGCTTAGAACCTATCGACGGAAAACGAACACATTTTATATCTGTAATATAACGTGAACCACTGTTGTATTTCTTAAATAATACACCGGTTATGTTAGATCAAATTATTACTTGAGTGCACTCTTAAATCTGCGTTGCCGTATTTTTATTTTGAAGCACTTTGATGTGATTTTGCTATGGCGCACAAGACTTATAACAGCTTTAGTAACTTACTTTTAGCTTTAAATATTAAAAAAAATATATGTAAAATATCAATTGGTGACACTTTCATTTATGATGACTTGACTTGTACAGTACATTAAATGACTTGTACATTAGATGCTCCCGCGTTCTCATAAAATAAAGTTTTCATTCATCAAGCAGGATGATAAAATTTTGTAGTTCTGAACACTCTTAATTTCACAGCTCAATCAGGCCAATAATTGCAGTAACTAAAGTTTAATAAAAATAAAATGTTTTACTGACACTGTATACACTGTTACATACACTTCGTATCCAGGGTTCGGTACAAACAATTTATTATTGAAGTTAATTTATTTTTTAAGTTATCATTTGTCTGCTCCCTGTGTGATATCATCCTTAAAAAAAGAAATTGAATTTTTGTAGTTTGGAAAAATCTTTAATTAAGTAGGGTTTATTGACTTAATTCTCTACCGCCATTCCCGGCCCATCTGTCTAGAAGGAAGAATCCTATTTTTATTCCGAAGTCTTTTTAATTTGCCAATGCTTTTTTAACAACATGGACTGAGATCTTTAGGTTTTGATCTGAAGAGTACAGCAAAAAGAATTAAATTATTTTCTTGTTAGATTTTTCTCTCCCGTAATCTGAGAATTAGTAAATATATAGTACTGATAATTATCAGAGGCGTTTTAAATATAATACATTTCCAATAATGGGTAAAATAGTTTAGTGAATTGTCATCTTCATCGAGTGCCTCTCCTCAGAGGGGGTTGGCGACCATTTCACTGAGCATATACTCATGCCGAGCCAGTGTTCATGGTTTTCTAAGGGGAAAATAGTGTAGTGGGTCCTTCCATACCGCAATTTTATATTGGAAGGAAAAATCTGCGTATTGCTACTGCCCAATAGTATTATTATATAATCCATTCCTTACAAAACTCTGGCGTTTATATCTGATACTCCTTCTGCGGTAAGCTATCTTCCGGAGCACATCGTTCCACAGTCATTCCAAGTCCACCATAACCGTTCGTTTACACACACTCAGAGTCCAGATTGGTCTTGAGTGTGTGTAAGAATGTCCAGCCATGCACAAGCAATAGAATTGGGAAAGCAGGGAGGTATATGTATTGTACTATTTATATATCACTCATCGTTCTTGCCGCTAAATACAGCGTCTCATTCAAGCCACAGTCCGGGATGTACATTTAATATAAAAACAACAGCGACTAGATGGGGGCTGTACCTGGACCAGAAGGCTTTGATTGTACCCGGCCTCTATACACGTAGCAACAAAACTTGCTACCAACTTGCAGCTATCCAATAGCTAAACACTAACGGCTACCTGCAAGTCGGTAGCGCGATTTGTTGCTACGCGTGTAGAGGCTTCAACGCTGCGTCATACTAGTCAAAACCTAGCAAACCCAACACCACATGTGTATTTCATTTATTCAAAATTTTATTTCCTCTCGTCCCGCCCGCGACACAGTCCGGGATGTGCAAACCGCTAATTAATTTCAGTCTAGCTGGCGCTTCTGTATGGAGATTGTCTAATGGGCGACGCGCGTGCTTTCAGGCGTGTACTACGGGGTGAGCATTTGCCTGGTGTCGTTCGCCTCGGCCCTCTCGGTCGTCACTCTGAACGTGTACCACCGGTAAGTTCGTTAGCAACTGATCATAACTTTTGATTATATTGCAGGTGCCGTCAAACTTCAAAGGTGAACCGAAACGCAAAGTCGAACTTCGCAGCAGAGTAAAGCAAAGAAGCGTTCGATACCTTGAGATGTAAAAAATAATTTTATAGCGATTGAATTGTTTTCTACGGAGAAAAAATATTTTTTTTAGTGTTTTTGTTCTCCTAGTGGATGCTGGTCTCGGCAGTAATATGCTAGCTATTCGTAGGCATTTAAAAAGTATTTTGGATTGGATGTGTAATGTTCAAATGATTTGTTTATAACACTATATTCATATAAAGTACGTGGGTTTTTCGCTATAAAAGCAAATCATATTGACAGCATTTCATACATTGCATGTCCTCAACGCATGCCATCTGGCTTGCCAGTCAAATACCCAGTAATTACAATGGACGGAAATTATAATTGTGATTAGTACACCGAAGACGTGCTATTGAATTCTTAAATAAAATGGATCTTCCATCCAGCCTCAAATCTACGTAGACATGCAGCGTATTAGAATAAGCATCTTAAATTGTTTCTTTAATGATTTTCGTTACTAATTCCATCATGACACACTCTACGTTTGCTAATTACCAATTTATTGTTGTAACGCAAAATTTATTCGACTGAATAATTTCTGTACATTGCTACGGGGACTCTGAAATAGGCTTTGTGAAAATGTGAAAAAAACAACAAACAAATGCCAATACCTGTTAATGTAATTATCTACAAACCCTCTTTCTCTCTTAAGGCTGTTGAAACTTTTTGAGTAGGGGTATTAAGTCTCTTCATTCAGAAATCATTTACTAATGAAGTTCCAAATATACAGCATAAAAATAATTTACAACTACTCAGCTAACACACAGTTGGAGTTCAAGCCTCTTGGTTATCGCGGGCAGGCAAATTATTCTTTTCTCCATCACAGCCCTTTGATCCGAGGGAAATATTTAACGTTACAAAAAATATAATAATTCGGATAATATTTGAATACAAACTATTCAGCTTATTAAAAAATATTTTAAAACAATTTTAAATTGTTTATTATTAATTGTATTGCTAGAGACAATCCGTTGAATACATTTGCTACACAATGTAGATTCAACGAAAGCAATATAAATTGACAACAGACAGCAGAGAAGATTACTACAAGAACAGGCTACAAGTCAATCTCAGCTGAGTTTTCGCAGCAGTACAAGTGCCTAAAGGGTGCCAGGAATTTAAATGTCCTTCCCTAAATCGTCTCCCCCTGACGTGAATGATATCGAGATCTTCGCTGGGGTGGAACTGTTGACGCACCAACTCCACCAACCCGATCAACATACTGTCTTTTTTAATTTAATTTATACATACACAATCAGTTATTATCAAGATTAATTATTTGACCACAGTATGTTATTAAAAAAAAAAAAAAAAAAACAGTTTAATAGCTGGTTAAATTTTCACTGTACATAAAATTTATTTCGGGTTGAAATATAAATATACTAATTTTACCGTTGCTGATAAATTAATACGATATTATTGGCTTTATAGACATGTATAAGTTTCAGCTGTGTTTTGATATTTATTATGTATTTTATGAAAATATTTCAGACAGGGTTGCAAGTAAGCAGACGTGAAGGGAGACGGGGGGGTTGCAAATTGACAGCCCACGGCTCGACAGACGCCCTGACGTCACTGATTGGATTATTTCTTAATTTTAGGTTTCAACAGTAAACGGATTCACATTTTATATGATATTTTGTTCACATTTAAATTTATGCGATATTAAATCCAAGCAGCCTTCCCCTTGCAGTGAGAGAGTTTTTCACGTATTTTTAAATTGCATGAAATCCGTGGAAAGTTCATTTTGGTATACCGTATTTTTGATATACTACCTCAATGTTGGACGCGTGTTGATGAAATGTACACGTGTGATGTTTCATAATGCAACCATATAATAACGTATGTTTACACTGTGTAAAAAAACGGTACGTTTAACCTACATAGCATACGTGTTTGAAGGGTAAATGGCAAAATTATTTTGAATCCACCTTTGAACTAATTCAATGTGGTTAAACACAAAGTTTTTTCAAAGGAATTGCTTGTAAACAGTTATTCATTTTCGTTTGATATGAGTGCGCAGTGTCTAGCATTTTTTTTAAATTTATTTTTTATTATGCAAATCAAAGCAGGGAAACAGGTATTTATTGATTATTTAATGCGATGGTGTCCAGGGGGGTGGACGGGACCGCAGTGCCGGCTCCTGTGAGGGACCTGATCCTCCACAAACTCGGCAGGCTGATGCTCTTCAACTTCGACAGTAACAACACGGACAAGGATCGTCCTCAAGTAAGTGACAGCTTCTAATCCATGTTTTGACTACTTATCTTCTTATAAAACTACCGAAGATCCTTATCTTTATGTGATGGAATGATAAGCCATACTGAGGGGCCGGAGAAATAAATCAAAAGAACTTGCCTGAAATTGCGAGCTATATTAAGTAAAGTATTTAATTTGTTGTTTATACGTATTTCTAGGTACAACTTATTTGTCAATATTTATACACACACTACTTATCAATTAAAGTACATATTATAAAATATAATAATCAAAACAATGTAATCCAATACGTCATAGAGATAATAATTCGTTTAATTTAAACAACAGGTAGATTATTTTTAATAGAAGAGTTGCTTACACAACTGCGAATAAACGTTACGAGTAATTTTTTTAATTGAAACAGATATGTGATTGTAAGTGTTTTAACAATATATTCAAGAGGATTTCTCATTTCGGGATGATCAGCCTGGTCTTGAGAGAATGACATTTTACGTTATAGAGCTATAAAACTCATATGTTTTATATTTATCTTGAGCAGGTATTATGTATTATGTCTTCATAATCAGTTTGGAAATTAAACTAAGTCAATTAATTGCATAAGTGGTTTAGAAGATCATAAACAAGTAATTTTTTATTATTGAATTCTCGAAATCTATAAAAATGATTAAATGCTTAAATTTACAATAAATTACGTTTAATAAAAATAATTATGCACACTTTCTTCTCAATCTCATTTAAGTTTCAAACCACATCAATCATATTAAAGCTGCATAATAGCTTTACAACCACACGTTTAAGCTCAGATCAGACCATTTCAAAGGTTTTTTTCAAGTTATTATGAATTTTTTCAAAAGCTGTTTAAGTTTGAGTGTAATTTAAAATTTCTACTTTTAAACTGATCAGGTCACGAGCGATTTATATATTTTCGGTATGTCCTTGAAATATTTTACAAAAGCCTAAGAAAATTAATGGCTTTATAAATATTTTGTATTTTTAATTTATTTGCCAGCTTTAATTCTCGCAGCACATTTTCTAACTGAATTGAAATTGGTTTGTGACACACGAGAGGTATATTTGTATAGGGGCTTTCATAACAAGAAAATATTATATTATTCTCCATATATATTTTTTATTCTATTATAATTTTGACTACCGAGCACCAAAATGATTTATTATTCTTATTTAAATTTATACAACGATAAATGAATTTACTCTCAGAAGAAAACTCAAAATATATTTTTAATATATATAACTAAAATTGTTACAAGTTTTGCTGAATATTACATTTATATTCTTAAAATATTTTATTATTATGAAAATTTAAAGGTTTGACTTTGGCATACAAAACTTAAAAAAAAAATTAATTATGTATATTTTTAGTAGGATACGAAAGATAATTGATTACATTTTTCTATCCAAGATTCCCGAATCGCGATTAAGTGAGATATTCGGCTTGAAAATCTGCAATTTTTTCTCCATTATAATAAAAACACCGGCCGAGACCGAGTTTATTAATATGCCTTCCCACTGAAGAAGTTAATAAAACATATTAAATAAGTATAATGCCTCCAATAAAGCCGGGCCTTAACGATTACACGCAGTGCTGTTCTCAGGCGCACTCGTAAAACATTAATTTGATGATTTACTAGCGATGAGGGGGCGGGGGGTAAGGGGGGGGGGACAGGGGGGACAGGGGGGACAGGGGGTAAGAGGGGTAAAGGGGGTAGGGGGTAAGGGGGGCAAGAGGGGTAAGGGGGCAAGGGGTGCTGTCAGCTCTAGCAGACCCCCCTCAGAGAAATATGGAAACAATTTTTGTATTGATATCAATTTTTAACGCTATCTTTGAAAAGCAAAAGGTCATCACGGCCGTTGTAAAATGGCCGCTATGTGTATTTTCGACACGAAACTAATTTAAATAATATTTTAAAAAAACGATATATCAAAAGCACCATCCGATAAAGTGAGAGGAAAACTTGTTTAATTTCTACAGTCAAACATTTTTACTGTGTGAAGATCCATTTGATGTTATATAAATTTCGACTTGCCATATATGTATATATTTTTGTGTTATATTACTGTACATGCATATTATTTTTTTATTTTTTTTTATTGAATATCGACTCTATTGTGAATAGAAAAATGTTTGTTACTTTAAATGAAAAAAATATTTTATACCACTTACTAGTTATCAGCACTCAATGGTTACTATGTAAATTTCGACGAAGAATAGATGGTAGATGCTTTGTATGCATTGCGATTTATAGTAATTTAATAAAACCTTCTAAGTTATTTTAAAGTATAATTAAAAAAAAAAACATCTATAAAAATATTATACTCTCAGGAATTTCTTTACACAATCGTTAAAAATATGAAAACTTCATCTACCCGCGTTATAACTCACTTAGTTTTTTGGCAGTTTTATGTAAGAGAAAATAATAAATAGCTTTATAAATGAGAACTACTTTTTATTAAGTGGAGTCTTTACTTTCAGAAGCAATTTTTAATAAAAATAATTTTTGGCAGTTCTAATGAACGGAGGAGGCAAAGTGAAAAATATTTTCCTATTTCACGTCTCGCAATATCTCAAATATGAAAACAGAGTTTTACACTGGAAAAAAGTTCACAAACTAATTATTAAAATATCAAGCAGAATGTTGCAAAACTCATCACCCGAAAAGAGGAAACTGGGTCTCATCAAGCCCACCTCTACAAAAGGCCGGAGCGCTACAAGATAAATGGCCGCACGGGAGGGTTTGAATCCTTTAAGAGAATGTATTGTTTTGAAAATGAAAAGAGACATTTTTGACATGTTATTTTTTGTTAATTATTAACCATAATACACGGATGCACATAATTTTAAAACAATTTAAAATTAAAATAAATGTTGTCCTATAAACTAAATTTAAAAACAATGTTGCATAATGTAAAAGAAATCAGTAATGAAGCAAATTTAAAACTCTATAAAATATGAACCATTGGCCAGAAACATGGATAAAACTCACATAAATGTCTTAGTAAATAAATCTAGCTTTAAGCGCCAGTGCTTTCACTCCGTTTTTTTTATTGAGGGGGTTGTTGTATCGTCGATACTTATAGCAATTAATTTTTGTATAATTATAAAATAACAAAAAAAAAATATTTTTTGTACTACTAGATTTTTTAAAATCCAAATAGCAAAACAATAAGTCGGTGTATCATTATAGTATTTCGATTTGCTAGATAATGCCGTGAGGTTGTATTGTATTATACTGTATTATTTATATTAATAATAGAAATATAAATAAAATACAAAGCAAGGCTAATAGTTATTTTATTACACTTGCTAACATTAAATATTACGAGCCCATTCATTTGTGTTTATTAAATGTTTTCTCTCGCAGGTTTAAACTTGCAAATAACAACAAAAAAAATGTTAATATGTAGTCAAACACGTTTATATATATTTTTTAAATATCTAGATTTAATAAGTTTTATTTTATATCAGAGAAATGATGTAAAATGATTGATGAAAATTGCTCGTGTCTTAGGCAGTTTTTATATAGAATCCCACGTTATTTGGCAAATACACTAAATCATAAAAAATATAAGCTTTTGATTTTATGATGTTTTGTAAACATGGGGGTAGGTTATCCCAGTTTTCCCTTGCGTTTTCCTGCCTTTGATAATAGGTACTCATAGTCGATGTAAGGGTTGCGCCGGGTACTTTCTCAAAATGTTTTCAAATAACTTTAAGCCTTTCTCTCAGATATGGACACATCAAAAGTATCTTAAATCGCGAAAAATTATAAATCTATAATTGTATTTCTAATAGATTCTTCTTCGTCCTTGGAGGAGGTTGGCGGCGATTTCACTAAGCAAAAAATTATACTGAATTAGTGTTCATGGTTTTTTAAGGGGAAAATAGTGTAGTGGGCTTTCTGCACTCCAGTTTTATATTGGAAGGAAAAGTCTTAGCATATTATATAATCCTTTCCTTACAAAGCTCTGGCGTTTTGATCTGATACTCCTAGAAACAATAGCAGGAGTAACATCCCTCTTCAATCATTCCAAGTCCACTACTACTGTACAAACGCTTAGGGAGAATAGGAAGGTTCTGATGGATAATAGATTAAAATGTCGCTAGATGAAAACGGTATAGGTATATGGAGTATTACAAAAAAATATATATACATGGCATTAATTATATACATAAAGGTAAGGTAATGTCGACTCATGATTTCTTGTCTTCATCAATAGGTAATCTTATGAGTGTTTCGCTAATTATTTAATGATATTTTTTTGTGTCTAGTTTACAAGTAGATTGAAAAGTGCCTCGAATGAGTTATTATTTTATGGTCGGGTAAAGCCACCCCATGCTTCTCGACCTTAACAATAGGTACATGATGTTCTACGATGCCGCAAGCGACGCGAGACTTCTTCAGTCGAGCGGTCCTCGTGTAAAATTAGCACCGCTGATCGATTGCCTGTTCAGCCTTGCGTGTAATGTGGGTGTAACCACCGCACTATCCTATTAATACAACAATCATATTTTGCTGAGTATACCTCAAGTAAACACACAACGCCCGGAGAAGATAGTAAGGTCTCCTATTTTGGCCACATTTTTCGTAACAGGAAATATAGCATCGTCATAGCGGAATTTGCGGAATATGGATAGGAATATGTTCGATGAAATGGTCACTAACCTGCTATGAGGAGAGGCATCAGAAGAAGAAGAATACCCAATGTATTGCAGGTTTTGGGGGTTGATATGACACCAAGCAATGAATAAAACGGTATTTTTTGTATAAATTAACAAAACTAAAAATAATTGTTTTGATTTAAGGATTCAGATTGAATGTGTCTGATGGGTTAGAATTTTGCTCTGAAAATGTATGACCTATAAAATAACAACTTTACAATTTATTACCGTAATTGAATCAGATGGTTTACTGTGGGGCCATGGGCTTTTTATAAACTCACGATTAGGGAGTTGCAACTTATAAATATTCTAGTCAGTTTTCTTGTTGAATGAGGACAAATAGCATATATTTACAAGATAAGTGGACAGGTTTAATTTCCGACGGGAGACGTGGATTTTAAATATTCACAAAATCGTTGTTGAAAAGTTATGCAATTTAACCGTCTAGTGCCGGGTACTTCAAAATTAAATGTCGCATTAGTCGCTAAATTAAATTCATTAGTAAAACAAAACTTTTATTTTATAATTAACGATTGGAAGTTCGAAGTAAGTCGAAAAACTAAACAAAAAAGTACCATCAAATTTTCAATACGAAATATTTGGGGATTTTTTAAATTATTAGTTTTGACTACTTAAAAGCACGAAAATAAATTGTCTTCTTCTGAAAGAAAGGGATGCTTTGGCTTAAAATATATTCTATCCGAAGTTATTGATTTTCATATTGCCAAAAAAGTACTCGTATAATATTTTATATTCTGCTCTAGTATTAATCTTTTGAAAGGGGAGAAACTCCCTTCAGTTCAAGCGCGTGAATTTAGGGTTGGATTATTCGGGACCATTATTCACCTGCGCTGACTTGATGACGGCAAATTGTAAATTAAGCTACAGTCAACGCCTGCGAGAAATCTTAGATCATTCTATCCCCGGGCAGCTGTATGGTATGCAATTAGGGATGGGAATGTGCTGGGGGTGTGGGAAGTAGCCACCTACCCTTACATACAGAGACGAGCAGAGAATTCAAAATCTGAGCGAGCTGGTTTATTAATATCATATAAATGAAGCCTAATTTGTAACATTTTTGAAGTAATATATATGCATATTTGTTTGATTGAATTAGCAATAAATTATATTTTGCTTAGGCCTATAGAGAGATTAAGACTTAGCTGACATGAATATCTCTGACTGATGTCAGGCCCATGGTGAGATTTAGAAGCCTAGAGACTCAAGGGGAATGCAACTCTCAGGGGGTGCTTTCGCTCGCCCACTTCTCGTAACCAGAATATTCACGAATTATTTTATCATGTACTGTGATTATAATATCCAGTGCATTCGGTTCACAATGAAAGATCGTTAGTATTAATTTACAGGTAAAGGTAGAATTGTATCCCACGCTCCCACTTATTTTTATTAAACACATTTCAATGAGCATATACTCATGCCGAGCCCGTGTTCATGGTTTTCTAAGGGGAAAATAGTGTAGTGGGTCTTTCTACACCGCAGTTTTATGCTGGAAGAAATAATCTGCGTATTGTTGCTGCCCAATAGCATTATCATATAATCCTTTCCTTACAAAACTCTGCCATTTATATCTGATACTCCTTCTGCGGCAAGCTTTCCCCCACCAAGGTACTTCCAGAACACATCCCTACACAATCATTCCAAGTCCATTACCCATAACCGTTCCTTTACACACACTCAGGGTCCAGAATGGCAGCCATGCATAAGCAACAGAATGGGGAAAGCGGGGAGGTATATGTATTGTACTATTTATATATCACTCGTCGTTCTTCCCGCTGGACAGGGTGTATATTAAATATATTTATAAAAAGCAGCGTCTCCGCTAGTTAAAACCTAGCAGATAAAACATTACGTCTCATTCAAGCCACAGTCCGGGATGTACATTGAATATAAAAAAAACAGCGTCTAGATGGGGGTTGTACCTGGACCAGAAGGCTTTGATTGTACCCGGCCTCTATACACGTAGCAACAAATCGCGCCACCAACTTGCAGCTAGCCAATAGCCAAACACTAACGGCTACTCAGGGTACAGAATGGCAGCCATGCACAAGCAGCAGAATGGGGAAAGCGGGGAGGTAACTTGTGCTAATAGTAGATAAATAAACTTCGTGACTTTCAGGTGAATCCCCGCACGGGCAGTCGCCTGGAGAGTGACGGGGCTCGCGCGGACACGGAGGCTCCCGTCCCAGAAGTGTCCCCCAAGTTTCTGTTGCGACAGAGCTCCACCACTAACGAAGGTAATTTCGCCGTTGATGTTATGTTGATTGTTGATTACGGATGTTGATCAAAAGGCTGGCGAAATGTTTGCGTATTCGTTTATTTATATGAATTGGACAAGACAGAATAATACGTGGTTACTGGTCGAGTGCCTGCGTCTCTCTGTGGGGTTGCGTTATCGCTGGGGTTGTTGGGTTGTTGTAAAATTAGAAAGTCTCTACCTGCGGTAGGGGTGGAGCTTAACAAGTCAAATAATGTAGCGGTGTATTTGCACTGACCGCTACAGTAACATATTCTACCCTACAGATAAAGCTACACCATGAAACCGTGTAGCTTTTTAGCCGTGTAGCACCACGAAGCGTTTTTACTGATCCGAAATGCAATAAGCGATTCTTGAGGACAGCCATACTTAACCTTATCAATACAATATATCAGACTGATACTGCATTGTTATCTTAAGAAGTTCTTTTTTTTGTGTCTGTAAAAATCAATTAAAAATATACACGTGTATAAAATCTTTACGTTTACTTGTTATCAAATTTTGCAGCCGTGTGCGACGCAAGTGTGGAAACAAAATACGCTATTGGTTGGGTTACGTTGTCTTGCAAATAATTTTTGTCATAATTCATCATGCATGGCTGCCAGTTGAAGGCTTCTCGGGCCTGTTTCTGGCAAAATGATTAATATTTACGAAAGTTAATATTTTATTTGAGATGAAATAAGCTGTGTGAACCGTAATGACGTCGTATCTGCCTTATTAATGGACTTTCCGCTTCATGAAATATTACGAAATATGCCCGGAAAATAAACGCTGCATTTATTATTTAAAAATATAACGGATTCAAAATAACGCTTGTTTAGCTTTCTCAGCCCGATTGTGAATGTATTTTTTTTTATAAAGACGCGCAAACTTTCTCAATGACGTGTGCTTTGTGAAAGCTTTTACGAAAAAGTTTATTGCAGTACGATATATTTAAAAAAAAACTTATGTTTTAGCGTATCGTGAAAGTATTTTTTCGTTAATGTTATTTAGACTGCTAATCAATTTAAATAACCGATGCAATACATGTTGAATAAATCTATAATAATTTACGAAAATAAATAATTTAAAGATCAGCTAACCTTCAACAAAAATTAAATATTAATAAAATAATTCCACTTTGAGGTGAAGTTTGGGATGAAACTATAAATTTTTATGTATCAAACAGCTTCAAAAGTATATTTTAATGCTCAATATTGAAAGATTATTTTAACATAAATTTACTCCTCGTCTTCTTTTTTACCGAGATGTCCTCTTTTTGTATGTGAAAATGTCTATTAATAGATCCTTATATGGATTTAGTTTGAAGAGTTGAAAGTTTATGAAAGAGAAATTTAATTAGTAACAACTCGGAACATCTTTGATGAAAAATATACAATTTCTCAAATAATAATTAATAGTAGTAAAGTAATATATATGCATAAATTCAAGATTGTATATTCAATACTAAATAAATACTTCACATTTTGAATTTTTTTTTTTAATATTTGCTAAATATCTCATTAACAGTTTAATATAAGATTTGGCATAACAAAAACTGATATCACAATTATTAACCTTTTAAACTAACTAACTTAAGTATTTGGTTAAAAAAAAAGATTTTTATTTTCTTTTATGTTAATTTACAATAGTTTTTAGGGTTGTGCTTTCAACACGGTTTGTGGCTGTCCTTGGTCCTGGAGCAGGTTGGGGGCTTACAAGTTTTGGCTTAGGTGGTAGGGTACATGGGTTTCTCTTTTTTCATTATTGAGTTTGTGTGGGGAAATATATGTGTAAAAAACCCTTTTTTTGTATGAGTTGAAGAATAAGTTAAATAATTAAGTAAGGACTTAATAACAATGATAAATATTCAAGAGATAAGACAAAACAAAACTAGAGAGTAAACTGAGTGAATTTACTGACTTTATATAATGCAAACTTTCTATTATTGCAATGTAACAGTAGCTATCATAGGTATACTTTATATCACATGTAGTATTTCAGTGCTCATGTATTTTAGATATTGAAAATAACAAACAATATTTATATGTCTTAACGTTATACGCAAAACGCAGGGGTTGCCAAAGCAACACAATAACTATTCCTAGTTGCCCGCTTGTCAGATATGTACACATCTCTAATGCTCGTCCCACACAAACAGATTAATTTGTGGGAAGACATAATTATTTTCTCTTATTAAAAACTTATTTGTATTATCTATGTTTATTGAAACTTATTTTGGCTTTAAATTAGTACTTTTCTTATGATCACCTAACAAATACGATGTCGGTAAACCTATGCCTATAGGTCACCTGTAGTGATGAAAAGTTTGGCTAATCTGGTATAATACGTTTGCTAGATTGCTAGATTTGGACAATGTATAGTGACGGGTCGGTTTGTTGGTGCGGGCAGATTGCGGGTCGCGGGCGGACGTGCGGCGCTTGGCCGAGGCAGCTGAGCGAGCTGAGCGGCGGAGGGCTGCGGCCGAGAGGCGCCAGCGGGCGGCGCTGGAGTGGCGGCGCGTAGCGCTCGTGCTGGACCGTGCCCTGCTGGCCGCCTTCCTGCTGGCCACGGCCTTCACCACCACTGCTATCCTGTGCGGCTCGCAACCCCCCGACGAGCCACCTCCCCAACCCGCACAAGTCTGAACATACCTCGAGCCAATCGAGGTTTCTCCAATAGCATACCTGCAGCTTTTGTAATAACAGCACTGTAACGAGGACTTTTCGAAAGGACCTGTGAACTAATGAAAAGTTTGAGTATTTGGATGTTCAATGAGTAAAAATATATGGTCAACATATTGTCGGCTAGAATCAAATCTAATCGTTCAATGTTTTCTTAAATGAGTTAAAAAAAACTGCTCGATCAAGTGAAATAATATGTTCATAGTGAAGAAGAGAATATTTTTTATCTCTTGTAAAGTTTACGTACTTTTGATTTATCATGATTTTTAGACCAATTATATATTGCGCACATTGAAAGCGTAGATACTCTGATGAGAGAATAAAGAATGTTATGATCTTTACAGTGCGGATGCTCAAGAGACGCACTAGTTTAATTACAGTATATTTAATTAAATAGCTTTGACGGTTTACTTTCTGCACGGTGTTCGGAAAATCAATTCAGCTGGCAAGATCGAACAGTTCTTAAAAATTAATTTTGTTATAATCTATGTGGGTTTTTAAAAACTGTTATCTGTATGCAGCCTTTAATTGTTGACATATTATGGATGTGGATTAGATAGATTGCAACTAAATTGTAATTAAGTTGTCATATAATAATCCCGGAGAACACTGTACCTTCAAAGGCATGAATTACACCATATAAGGCTCTCAAGGAAAGAGAAAACAAGAAGTTATATGTTGCAAGTCTGAAAAAATTAACCTGGTGGACCCCTTGGCTGATTAAGATTTTTGTAGGAGTGTCGCTGATGGTTAAATTTATCATTAAAAATTACCAAATAAGTTTGTAAATACATTAGGGCCATTACGATTCAGCTAGTCAATGTTTAAATGTATTTTGAATAATCAATTAATGGGATAAGTTAACACAACATCATGTACATTTTTCTGTAAACATGTCCATAAACATATACTAATCAGCCAAAGGATTCATATAGTACATTAATCATCTATCGCTGGCATGACTTTTTAGATAATATCATCGCATACTTCTGATAAAAAAGTAGCAAAGTTGGTCATTTATTTGTTCTTGATAATTGAGATTATTAAAATTATGTAGAATCAGTGCAATAATTAGTAATAATGCCAAAACATGTAAAAATTGCTATGCTGGATGTAACAGAAACAATTTTTTTCTATTACTGTAAAACTAATGAAAGTGTTATTCTTAATGAAATTAAATTCATAGACTACACCACTGTTAAATTTATATTGGCTTTAAAAAGCTCTTTATTTTGATGATTGGCCTCTACAATGCTTTTGTGCAAACAAGATAATGTGAATTCATACAAAACTGCAACAAAGGGAATATTAACCATTTGTTGCAATTAAATATAAAAATGTCTTTTTTTCAGTTTTTGGTGACTTTTTGATGGCAGTTTCGTGATACAAAAAATTATGCCAGACAAAAATTAGATGTGCTTCCAGATAAATGTAAAAGTATTGACATTGCAAAGTTAATATTTTTCGAAGTCTAGAACTTATTGACAGACTTGCCGAGCATGGCAAAATTTCCTCTTGAATAAAAAGTATATTATTATGATTTTAAATAAATATAAACGATATTGAAATGATGGTGGCGTAAAATAATAATTATGTCTGAAATATATTAGTATTGTTACTACACTTGTGTCAATATCAACTTTTATAATACTAAAATAGTTGAGTAGCGGTAAGAAGTAAATTAAAAATAGCTTACTTATCATTACAGCAGTAATTTTTAATAAAGCATGCATTTTAATGTTATATGAGGTACTTTTTTATGTTCCTAATATAACAATAAATATTAATACCTGTGGATTAATTTATATTCATTAAAACAGAATAAACCACAAATATATTATAAAATAATACTAAAATATATTAAAATAAACCAGAAAGTAGAAACATTTCTATACAGGCCTATTTAATTAGAAAACAAAGAGTGATTTAGTTTACTCCATAGCATTATGCATCTTGAAATAGTAAAATCAATTTACTTCTCTGTATACAGTGTTAAAAGTATAAAATGAAATCAATGAGATCCTGACGTATTCAAAAACATAAAACAAAGGATTTGTATGTTAACCTTTTATTTATCGAACTCCAGATTAATTTGAGAGTAAGTAAAATCCAGATTTACGATAAATATAGTTGTTAACTGCAAAAAATGCTGTGTATGTTTTGTATACGAAAGGGCTCTTGAAAAATTGAAAACTCTAATGGTATATTTTTATCGTCACGTGTATGATTTTCAAGATATCTTGATGTTATAGAGTTAATAATAAACTGTATATTAATAGATTAAATGTTGAAATACATAGAAATTTACAAATTGGAAATTTCACACAAATGTTTATTAATCCTAATGATTTGTAGATGTCAAATTAAAATATATAATATTGTTTACTCTTAACTAGTGTATTGTTAGGTACAAATATTAAAGTACATTTTTAAAATAAAAGCAGTATTACATAAACCCGACGATGTTAAGATAAAAAATTATACGTTTTATTTAGTTATTTTAACACCAGGAGCAAACATTATAAAATAAAAGATAGCATAATAATCAAAAATACAAAAAAACCTTTTTTCAATACAATAATGAATTATTGAAAGTAAATAGTAAAATATGTGATTTTTAGACTATGTATATTGTATACGCTTGATCTATTATAATTATTTTTAGTATAATCTTGTATTTATATTCAATTACGAATAAATTAATATACCTATATTAGAATTTAATGTATGATAGTATGATGTGTTTTATTTTAGTAATTATTCATTGATACAAAAAATAGCGAGTAATACATTTATTGGCATAATGTTAAGACTTAATTGTTCTTGATTTAGATAGCTCGCATAGTTTCCCCAAAATAGTACCACACCGCTGCCCGGGACGTACAGTATAAAAAAAATATATATTGCATAGTTCGATTTAAAATTGAGTAACCATGTGTGATATTGTCCTGTGTATAGTAATATAGAAGAAAATGTGTAACTATATTGAAAAGTAACAATAAACAATAACATTAATATCGCATTATTTGTAATTAACTCATCATACATTTGCAGAAGTAATGGATATTCATTTATCAATCCGTATTGTTTTATTTTAGTTTGTATATTTGCAAAGTACTACGATTCTGGGAAGTTAAATATATTTTAAGAATAACACACATCAATCCAATTGTTAAAAGAGAAATGATGCCGAATAGTTATTAGCTCATCTATTATTATTAACTTCATTGTTGAAGAACACAATGCTACTCCCATGTTTGAGAAATATTAAGAGATCCATGAAAATAAATGCAAATTAGATTTATGTATCTCTAATAAAGAAAATAAAATGCTGATTTCATTACATCATCATGGCACTTTATTGATGAGTATTATACTTTCATGAAACATCATAAGGATGTGTTTGTATGTTTTAGCAGCGGTTGTAATTAGATTATCTTAATTCTAAGGTGTTGTGCAGCGCTATAATTTGATTTTTCTGAGATTTTGTTCCTGGTGAATCTAAAAATCAAACTAAATTTATGTTTTATAAAATATAAATAATATGACTCCAGCGCTCAACTTCCCAAAATCTTGTTAAATTCAAAAGTGATAACAAACATTTACAAATATCACATTGATTTATTACAAAAGTATTTCTGTGATAATAAATATATTATTAAGATCAAACTGATATAAAGGTTAACAATTTGCCAGTTAAATCACAACAATATATATAGTCTATCTTTCGGTACTGGTTCGTGGGTAATAAAAATTAGGTGGCTTTACAACCGAGGATGAAGCATACACATTATTTTATACAAATTATGTCAACTTAATATTTTTTTAAATAAATTTTTCTTATAATTACATTCGACGGTATTGATTTGTTGTTATATAAATAAAATGATATTGTAAAATAAATTAAAAGGAGGTAACATATATACACTGACGTATGGTGTAATTGTGCTTTTACGAACAGACGGAACGCACGGAATCCATTCGTCGTCGGTCGCTCCGCAATATGGATACAGCGGCGCGGCGAACAGCCAAACCAAAAGCAACGGTAGTGATGTAAAAATAAATATCGAAAACTTTAATTTGAAAAAACGGTTCGATATTTTATATTTTATTTAATATATGCGTCACACTCTTAGCATAAGCGCTTGTTTTTTTAAATTAATACAATAAAAATAGTTTTTATGTACAGTATTCAAAGCAGTTGAAAGCACAAATCAATATTGTAATGAATACATTATTTTGTACGGTTTCTTCGATTATTTACCAATGTTTCAAAATAAATGTTTCAGAGATATTTTTGATTGATATAATGTGTTAAATGATACATTAGTTCACACATAGAAGATGATTTAAAGAAATTCTCAGAAAAATATCATCGTGATTTGTGTGGGATTTGAACCTACATCCCCAGGCTTACATGGCCGGTGTACTAACCCTTGTACTAACGAACCACATCTGTGGTTTTTCCACAACCACAATTTCTTTTTCCAATCCACAATTTGTGAACTAATGTGCCTAATTAAATTAGTAAATAATATAAACATACACATTAATATAAAATAAAATCAACACTGGCGAGCTTACAACCGTAAAATCAAATCAAATCCTTATTATAATAAAAAAATAATTTGAAAAATATTTTTTGTTTATGTCTTTAGACGATATCAAACAATGTGCCCACAATTTAAAGAAAAAATGGTGTGTTTGATAATTAATATTGACTTAATAAAAAAATCATTGTTTTAGTTTGATTTAGTAATAATGTGTTATTACAGTATTTACAGAGTTTCAGTGGGTATTCTTAAGTCCTATTCGTGTAAGCAATAAAGCACTATACATTATTAAATGTATTCTAAACTAATAATGTAGTAATTTTCTTTTGGAATTTGCAACATAAAATAATTGATTTATTCGTATTTTATTTGGAGGTGATTGATTTGCGAATTAATTTGGCTTTTTACGTACGTTGGATATAATGCATGCTTACTTCACGCTATTGAGATAATATTTTATTTCTGAAAATATCGAAATACGCTTTAAAAAATATCGAGACGTCGATAGTACCCAAGGCGATGAAGGACGTCACTACGAAAAGGGGTTGCATTTCAGTTGATGTGTTGTGTTGTTGCGCGCTGGTGTGCGTCAGTCGCAGAGCGCATGACGTAGGGGCGCGGATTGCTGCATTTATAAAATGTTCACGCCTGTCATCCAGTGATGTTACTGTCCTATCAATTATTTACCTGTGATCTTTCTCGTGAAATGTGAGTGACAATTCCGCCATGGCGACTTCACCGAGTATCGAAACTCAAATTGACAGCTTTTTGGAGCAGTTCAAGAGAAGTGCGTCAAAAGCTATGGAGGAGCGGGTCGAATGGCAGGAAGCGAATAATGTCAATTCCGTCGTCAGATCCAGGAGTAGCTGCTTCAACCTCGAGAATGCATCGGGTAAGTCTTTAAAGTTTTCAATATTTCATCTAGAAAAACGCAACATTCGCCTCCGGGACGAAAGCTTCCCGTTGACAGATGAAGTTCTATTTTGGTGGCGAATCCAATATCCGCGTTTTCGTGAATTAAAAAACTACTTGTGTCAGGTTTCACGTGTGCCTGAGTTTCTGACCCGCCGTTAAATAACGTGTAATCCTTTAAATTGTGTTTTTTTAAACGTTAAACTGTCTTTTATCTTTGAAACCTACGCCGTACAATCTGACAGCAAATTCAATTAGGAAGTAATCGTTTTGCAAAAGTATCACAACCTTATACATCTTCCAAGATATTGAATAAAAATAACAATTTTCAGCAAAATATACTGAAAAATTCTCCCTTTCTATTGGTGACATTAAAAAAAGTAATCAATACTATTAAAATGCCAATTTTATGGATATAGTTTTACATAACCTGATCGTTTTGTTTATATATATATATATGTCGGTGTTGATTTGTGTGTCATGTTTTTATATGTATAATTTTTTATATACATCATATATGTTTCGAAAATCCTTTTATTCTCACACAAAATATAATACAGTTATACATATAATTATTTCTATAGTTTCGCTACATTTATTTTGTGTTCATCTGTCAGATTTAATAGTCAAGGGTACGAGGCACGTTAAATTGAAAACACCACTTCAATAATGTTACGTTAATGAATTTGAAAGTTCAATGTTAATTAATATTAAATTATAATTATAACATGTTGACAACTTTCACACGCCTCGTTTAATACAATTAATTGTATAATAAATAAAAGTTAACATTGACAATTATTACGAATTAATGAACGTCTGAAGTGTGGAATATACTCTAATGACATTCCTAAATGCAATTACGTTATGTTCGGGCACTTGGATATTCAATTATTATTATTTTCACTGCCATTCACTGGTAAATCTAAATAACTTCACATTAATAATTTCTATATAATATAAATATTTCTCTTGTGACTTTCTACATAGTTTTATTGCACAATCGTATTTACTCACTGGCATAATTTGGCAAAAGACGTTATTGAATTTTTTCAGCGCGTCTATTTTTGATATATTAAGACACATTCACACACTCTGCATATCGTCTCATTTTAATCTAACGTATAAAATATAATCATAATTATATTTATAACATTTCATTTATAATCCAATAATACTACAGTTCGTGGTTTGAGACGAGCTTACGCAGTTTTTTTCAACAATTTTTCAACGACTCGTTTAATGGTTTGGGTAAATATATCACCACCGTATAAAGCAATGGCGTAATGAATATTTGCCATATGTTTTAAGTATGTTAACATTTAAGAATTTTACTAAAAAAAAAAAAGTAAACAACGTGTCTAAATACTAAAATACCGTACCTTAAACTTTGGCCCAGTTTGTAACTACAAAACATGAAAAAAACACAGATTCGCATTTGAATGATTCCAATACTTATTTACATATTACTATAATTTTTGTTTGCCTTAATAATAAAAAATATTAAAGCTGTTTAGATTTTGCGCCCCGCGTGGGAGCATCCCTTATTTTGTGCCTTCACACCCCGACATTTGAATGTTAAAGATATACCTACAATGAAACGATTATCCAACATTTTTTCTTTACGTTTAAAACGCACACTTGCTTCGTATTATTATCGGTGAGCATCCCCAAAAGGCGAATAATAATAGATCTCCGGATGGTGAGATTTATAAATATATATTCTATTTATAACCAACAGTTTGAATTGTACTTTTATTTTTTTAAATAAAATTATGATCTTTGAGATCTTAACACACTAAAGGCGGGGCGGGTACTAGTACCCGTTTCGCGGACTGCTGTCTAAAGACGGGGCGCGTCTTGATACGTTTTTGTTTGCTCTAAAAGCGGCAGAAGGTCATTTTATTCTTTAGGTTTACAGATCGAAGGACTCGTCAACGTTATTTCTACCAATACTGTCCAGTGATTCTGAACAAAGTGACAATGAAGAAGTGGAGTGGTCAGAGAATGATAATCCTCCAATTATTGAACAATTTTTAGGACAAAGTGGTGTTGTTGTGATGCAAGGTATCCGCAAAGTGTGTATGAAGTGGTTCAACTTTTTATAGGAAACGATTTATTTGACTACATGCAAATCAAAGAGTGTATAGACTAGATTTCACACGCACATCAGTTTAGTCAATTTGGTACCCGCTTAAAGTGTGATAATTAAATTTTTCTCGTCGTATATTTACTGAACAGAATTCATGTTGATGATCACCGTTGCAAGTTTCAGTTGTTTTTTTTTTCTGGTTATTATTCTCGTTTTTTCCGTGACGTAGCTGGCATGCACGATGCCTTCCGGGCCGAGGGAGAAGTGCAGCGCTGTCCGGGCGCGCCGCAGCGTGTGAAGGCACCCGCGGCCCCGCGCGGGGTCATCAGACCCTGGCGGACGCGACACACTCATCTGGAAACAGACCATTTTGTCGAGACCCCTGATGTTTGGATGCTTTCATCGACAATAAAAAAATAAAAAATAGTCACTTTTCGCAACGTAAAACAAATTTTTATATATATTTTTTTGATGGTATGAAATTATCTTCAATATCGGTGTCATCGATGCCACATTGATGATATCTTCGGCATCAAGTGTCTCTCCTCAGAGGATGTTGGCGACCATTTCACTGAGCATATACTCATGCTGAGCCAGTGTTCATGGTTTTCTAAGGGGAAAATAGTGTAGTGGGTCCTTCTACGCCGCAGTTTTATATTGGAAGGTAAAATCTGCGTATTGCCGCTGCCCAATAGCATTAACACTAGATTGCCCAAGGTTTTGCAGTCAAGATGACTGCTTTTGGACAGTATAGGTATATACCGGAAATGTAGGATGGGGAGGTAACTACAATTATGAATAAACGCATTTATATGTTGTACAAAAAGTCACAAAATTGTATGGAACTGTGTCATTATATACATAGTTGTTTTTCTAATTGAAATTAAAAAGCAGTCAAAATGACTTCCTTGGGCAATCTAGTGTTAATATATAATTTTTTTTCTTAAAAACCTCTGGCGTTTCGATCTGATACTCCTTCTGCAACAGGCTGCAGAAACCTCGGCAAGGTACTTCCAGAGCACATCCTTCTACAATAATTCTAAGTCCACTACTTCTCCAATAATAATCCAATAAAGAATCGATCGATGCTTTTATCAGATTACCGAGAAATCCGAAGAATGTAGTAGATAGTGGGGTGTGTAGTGTAAATCGTGTGTAGCTATCCTATAATGACGGTAATTTCGTAAAAAAATAATACTGTAAAAAAACGCACGATTGCTCTATTAAATCTATAAACCCGAGGGTCCATTTTATTTTGAAAAGGCTATTTTGAATTTTCGTTTAGTTAAATATTTGATAAATAACCGTGCATAATTATTTCTCCGTTGAAAATTTCCTAGTAAAATTATACGCATTGAATTTGATTTTATAGTAATACATAGTCTTTTAATTTTGAGATTTGAGATCGTAAAAAAATATGTAGAATTGCATTCTGCAACGCATGTCATGATTAGTTTCTAAGATAATGGCTTTAATGTCGTCCTTCAACCATCCGTGGTTCCCTGAACGCTCCTCCTCAGCCGAGACGTGAATCTCCTGGTAGCAAGCACTTGGAATCCTCATTAGAGCATCTACCAGATGGTCTTTATATGAAGAAAGTATTCACTGTTTATTGTAGAGCAGCGGAGTGGATACAACTTAATGTCTCTGTAGATTCAATGAACTTCACTCCTTTGTCTCTTGGTGTTTTGAACTGTGAAAATATATACTTATTGAGTTTCATGTTTTCTTTTAGTACTTCTATTGTGGGTATAACCTATCATTCATATAAATATTTCTAGATGCAAATATTTTCATCTCTCGCTGGTTATTCGGAAAATTATATCACTCTCTCTACATCTGGGAAATGTAGGTCGATAATTCTTTTTCCTCATCGGTGGTCAGCCGTCAGAACGAAATTCCTATCTCATCTTTATTTTTATGATTTAAGACTGATTGCTTCCACTGTATTTCTATACATGAAAACAATTTATTAACTCATAATATTAAAGCAAAAACACTGATTGTTTTATTATATATCGCTAATATCTACACACGTAGAAATAAAAGTTCTGCAACTAACACGTGGCCGGATTAAAATCACTAGATAGGAAATGATTGTCGTATTTTGTGTTTGCCTTCAATTATTGTCATATTTTGTGTTACCTGAAATATTTGCTAATGTTTGCCGGAAATTATTGTCGTATTTTGTGTTACCTGCAATATTGTTTTCATTCCTCATTATTGTGTGAAATCAGTGAAAGGGAATCTACACAATTATTTGCGAGGAAAGCTGTCTGTCATTTTAAAGTTGTTTCGTTTTTAATTGATATGAAAAAAAACAAAAAAAAAAAACTTAAAACTATGTACTATATTGGTTTGCTATATGTCCAAGTTTCGTTTTATAATAGACTTTCAAAGCTTGAATTTCTTTACTTTTTCATTTTTCCATTGTTTATAGAGTATGTCTTTTTCACATTTTCCACCATGCATAAAAAAATGTGTTTTTTTTTTTAATAATTATTTTTTAACAAGTAAACGACGCATTATTTTCACTTCGACTTAAATCAGTCGACAAGTAAAAAAAGTGTAAAATATATGATGTCGATCTTTGTCTACTGTTTATTGATCCGATTCAACGTGAAATTGAGGATAGCTGTGTCATTGTTTTATAGTATTTTTTTTATAAAAAAATTATATAGTTCAGACGAAGCGGAGATTCCATTTCTTTTATATTTCATACACGCATACCGAATATCCAACATTCGGTTTAATACTCGTATATCGCAAGGAATTTTTCATTTTGTGGAAGGAGAGATTCCAGCGCGCCGCCCATCAGTTGGCTCTTCCCCTGCTCCTCCGCCAAGTTTCTTCGTTATGACGACTGCGGCGACTCACTCCGTCCGCTTCCATTCTTCGCTGTTCATTTTCATAGTTATGCGCAATTAGGTAAATCCATGCTCGGTGCTAGAACGGCCGGCCGGGAGTTGTTTCCAACTAGAGCAATTTAAATACATTAGCACGTACGAAACATTTGTTTTATGGGCCGATTGTGCATCTGATAAACGTTTGAAAAAAAAATTAATTGTTAGACTCGTCGTGTTTTTTTTTATTATTACTTAATTTGCATGTTTTTTGTGGGCGCATTTTTTCTCGAGCTTATTTTGTTTGTCCCTTCGACCACCTGGACTTTCCCAAGACGAAAAATAGATCCTCCACGGTTACGTATAGTTGATTTAGCAAATGACTATAAGGTAGTTAAAAAATCAAGAAGACCTCAACTATGTCACAATGCAACGTCCACACGTGTACATTGTACCTTCAACACGTTTTCCTGGATGTAATACTAAACAAGTAGAAGAGGATAAAAGTACACACGACACTTAATCCCAAGTCGGTATAATGTGAAAGCAAACATCACACACGTGTCTATTTTTTTTATTATTATTACTCAAGTTCAGTGAAATGATAATTCCACGAGACATTATCATGACAATGAAATGTAATTAAAAATAATTACTGTTTAACATATCTCCTTTCACACAATTTTAAATTATTCAAAAATAACAGGAAGGTTCAATCCACGGCAAGAATCACTCAAGCACAGTTAGGAAACAGCATTATGTTCCTTATTATTGCTGTTATATTTCTAACTGTCAACTGTGGGTTTCTGGAACAATGGCGGTGTGGAAATAAACTACCATGTCCACGGAAGTTATGGATAAAGTTCACGTTCATTGATTTCAACGGCAGGGCAAACCTATTTCTACCGAGTGAGAAAACTCCTATAATAATCCACACGGATTTAATATATATACTATACACCACATTCGATTTGAAAGGAAATCAATTTCACTATGTTTTTATACAAAAGGAAAGAGATTACGAAATAATCTACAGACACCAGCCTGTCCGTTCAATACTACGGTTTGTTCGTGAGTTTCGCACACGAAATACAACAACGTAATCACAATTATCCTGTACATTGTTAAAACAAACCGAGATGGGCGTGCACCCAATTATATTGTGAACACGGCTATAAAGATCCGTTTCACAGCACGCATTTTCGTAAATTCGATTCCGATATCGTCGGCCATAACAACAGTCTTGTGGGCTACAACGCAACCTGCAAAGTTTCTACAATTGAAGTGCAAAAATAACTTTTCCATTCGAGGCCTTTGCAAGTTGTTACCGACAGAAGGGGTGGAACGGTGACGTCATGTAAGGCTTCCTCACGCGAGCTGTGCTATTGAAAACTGTCTCATTTGCGACTTACCCCTGAAACCTCAATCCCCGACTGAAACGCGACCGACGGGCAAACAAACCGGGGGTAATTTTAACTCGTCATAAATCTGATCGATAGTCTGCCAGAATACAAACTCGACTGTATTTTCTCGCCTTCACTTAAATTTAATATATTGTTTGTCCGTTGGATATAAGTACGTACTTCCAGATATTGAAATTTGGGTTTGTTTGCGATGGGAATTTTTGGCATCGACCATTCAAACAATAGAGTTATCATTCTTGAAATTGAGGTCTCAGTAACAATGTGAATCTGATAACTGTGTTGTAATTAAGTACACAGTATTTGATTTTATGAACCTTAGTGACTGCGGTGATATTTTGGATGTAGTAATATCTAGATGTAAATTTTTTTTAATGTCGACAGCTTGCTTATATCATGCTGTAATCTAAAATAATTGTAAAAAATATATTATATGCTTAGATTTTCAATTCATGGAAATTGCTAACCACTGTAAAAAATATTAACACCATGAGTATGGGTGTACATGTTTTTTTGTTCTTTTGCCAAAAACAGCCAATGCTGCTTTGGCAATTTGTCGAGGATTTTTATATCCTTGCCGAATATTATATTTTGGAATATTTGTCTACGAATTCATGGCATTTTCCGCCAAAGACAACAGACCGGCGCCGCTTTCTTGCTGACCCATTTTGAATACTATTTTGGCTTCCGGTGCTCGTGTAAATTGACATTTATCTACCGCTGGAATTCCAGCGCTTTATTAATATCATAAGCTGCATTAGCTCTGTTGAATCCGTGGGGGCATTCTACTCCCGGTGCCCTAAAATATCATTTTTACGTAACATTTTGGTAAAAAGAAAAACACACCGAAGACAAACTAATTGCGGCAATTAGCGCCAAAGACACGCTTGGTTAAAAGTGAGAAAAAATTGTTTGGCTATGTATTAAAAAAAATAATTATTTATTCGTTACGGTTATTTTTGTTTTTGTTTGCCGGATTGATGGGTTCCCTGGTGCACCAACATAAACGGCAATTCTTGAAAATAAATGCGTCATTTTTGGCGAATTCGTCACAAAAACGTGATTTTTTTAAAATTATTAAATTGAGGTCTCAGACTCTGGGGCCGGTTTCCAAGAAAAAGAGATGTAAAATAAATTGAATTTTACTAATACTAATCAATAGTGTTCAGCAGGTCGGCTTTGAAAGCAGTCTCGTAAATTTTATTAAGTTATGAAAATATTGAATCTGGGTATTTGTCGTTAAAAAAATTAAGTTTTCAGTAGTCGGAAACATTTAAAAGTTTTAAATCCCCCGGTACGATAAGGGTTCATAGACCGGTAATGAAAAGTAATGGAACATTTATCTTTGTAAAGTCGCGATGCGTACGGAATGATAATTTTTTAATCGTTTTTACGTGAGATGAATAATGAATACTCATGTCGAGCGACATCTCTTTCCGGTTCCTCTGTAAACTGTATTTCATGAAAAATAGCAGAATATGGATTTTTAACACATTTTTTCACAAACGAAGTGTGGCGGTTGCAAAGAGAGTGTATTCTCGGTGAATGGAGCAGGTATTACCGAAATGCCAGAAACAATCACCGCATAATTTCGGTCCTAATTGAATGTGTATCACGTGCGCTGGATGCGAAGGCGGGCATATTTTATCCTGGCATTTCATAATGCATTATTCTTTCCTTCGCACGCCCCCATTGTCTGGCCGGTGTGTTTCAAGGAGCCCGCTCGCTTTATTTCCAATGGGTAACTCGCCTGCAAAGTGCGTCAGTCCGTATTATTGTTCTCGAAATACCGTGTGAATTCTCATCGCAACTACGCAATCGGAGTACTGTAATATATATTATTTACGAACGTCTGTCTGGCCGGGCATCTTTAATTTAAATGTTACATTTCTCTAAGGCTTCGTTAAAAATCACTTTTATAAAATATGCTCATATCCACGGTTAATAATCATGTACATAATAAAGTATATATTTAATATTTTTTGAGTGATTTTCCACATTTTTATTTTTATTAGTGACCGGTTTCGCCGACCTTTCACGTGAAAGATTGGCGAAACCGGTCACTAATAAAAATAAAAATGTGGAAAATCACTCAAGTATTTTATTCAAAAATATTAAAATGGAATTCCACCAAGTACTCTCTGTCAAAAATATTGAATTTCTTAAATATATATTTGTAAATAATATAAGCGAATTTATTGTATAAGCTTTCATTATTTTATCTACCCCCATATTTTATACAAACACCTACTCTCTCAATTGAATTTTATGCACACACGAATCTTACTGTATAGTGCGGCGTAATTAATGTCAAACCAGCCAATTTAAAAAAAAAATATATATATAGGGTTAGGCAGGGAGGTATGGATGATTTAAAATAACAGTTACACACCAGTTTTAGTCATGCATCTGATGATGACCCGGTGTATAGGGTCGAAACTAGTTATGCAAATAATTCTAATAAACTCAAAGTGAAGACAAAAATACAAAGTTACTTTTTATCATTACAATAATGGATCTTCACCAATCAAATGCCTTGTCCCTCAACAAGTTACACACTCATTTTTCATTAAATTTTATTTTTTCAATGTGTAACTTGGATGTTGCCATTACAAAAATGTCCTGACGAGCAGATACCCCCACTCTTTATGCACACCAAGGTTATCCCCACCTCGCGTGGCGCCCCGTTCAAATCATCCATACCTCCCTGCCTAACCCTAAATCAAGTGCCCCGCTACTGAAAGTACTATTTGTTTATCTTTTTTTTTTTTTGTTGGTTGATGCTAAATTAAACTGTTTGGTGATATTTAATGTTACTAGCTTGACAGTGGTTTAAATGAAAGTGTCCCTTTGACGTGTTGCGAGCGTATTTCATTTGATTTGTATCAGAGTCGGTTATTGTTACAGTAGACGACGGGCCCGAGACTTGACGCACTGCTGCTCCCCGGCGGCTATCGGTTTCTCACGGCCTCCGGATGGATACCGCGTATAAATATGCATAACTAGCGTATTCTATCTTTCTTTAAAATTTAATTAAATGAATGTGCATAATATCACCCTTAATAATACGTAACTGTATAAGCGCACTCCACCCGTAGCAACACGACTGACAACGATGGGATTTTTAGATCGGTTTATGAATTTTGCTAATAGGTTGTCAGTTGTGCTGCCACGGGTGTAGTGCTCTTTAAATTACACACGCACCAACATGTTTCTAAGAAATTAAAAAAAATATATATTATGCGCCGGTTTCCGATTCCCAGCACGCATCACTTGAACATTTACCTTGTTAGCATACGATTAATTATTATACAATAATCATTTGCACAGTGATTTAGAATTAATTATTTTATAAATTAATAAGACTTTTTTATTAATATATTTTTATCTTGCGTTATAAAATTTGCAATGCTTGCTCTCAGGGGTACTATTATTGGTATCAATAACGTATCGAGTGTCATCGAACTGTATGCATTTATTTTTTTTAACCGTGGGGGCTGATCCCTCTGATGAGTCCATTTTCGAGTTTTTTGATAATTTTAGAAAATATTTTGCGAAAAATCTACTTCCTTCTTCTACAGATCAATAAATATGTGTTTTCCCGATTGAAGTTTAGGAATTTGGAGATCATTAAGACCGACGGATCTAGAACCCTAAGCATTGCGGTGTCCTTTTTTAAATTGGAATTAAAAGGTTGCATATAAACTTATAATAAGGAATTAATTAAAAAATTAAAAACGAAAAAAACTTTAAGAAGGTTTTGGAAAGTCGTCATTTTATAAAAATTTTCAACATCTTCAAGACTTTATTTGACCTTGAAAAAGAATGTTAATTAAATAATAAAAAAATAGATAAGTATAATTTATAACTTTTTAATATTCTGTAAGAAACCGACCTTCAATATAGAAAAATAAAGTGACAATTAAATAAATGAAATGACACGATTTTCGAGTCGGCTCCGCGCTGACAAAAAATGTGTATTTTTTCCTACAAGCTTTTATCATCTCATTTATATTGAATGTTGAGCCATGTTGAGAAAGTTTCTATATTGAAAGCCTAGCTGGAGAATCCTGATGCAATAATTTCCCATATGCCCGTACACTCTGAACAGTCAGACCCCATTATATGCCTGCACCATTTCTCTAGTGACAAACCCTTTCCCGGTTGGCCGCACAGTGATCGGGCGCCGCACCTCCGCGCCACGTGATGCTTTGTTTTGGTGCTGCATTTTTAAAACGGCCGGCTGTGATTCATACGGTAGATGTCCCCATTTTTATTAGCATGATTGTGCGTATCCTGCGGCACAGAATGTAATTACAATTTCAACAGAGGGGCGCCAATTTACTCCCGTCCCTCGCTGCTCGCACGTATCCATTACTCACGCGTACTCGTTGACATTTCAGTATACAACTTGCAATCAGCTAATTGAGTCCCGTCTTTCATTGTTTACTTGGATTATAAAACAAATTCAAAATAAAGGAACGCTATTGGCTGATCGCTAAGTCGTGCCGCGACGCTTGAATATTTTATATACAAGTAAAACAATATTGTATGAGGTTTTTGGGTGCAATTGATTATGTTGCGTCGTATTTGTTTGGTTGGAAAAGTCACATGTCGTGTAAAACAAATGAACGAGTAAGAATGCGTCGTCCCGCGCGGCGGAGTTCTGAGTTTGAAAGTGGCGCGGGCCGGGGCGGGGCGAGGGGCGCGGGGTGAGGGGCGCGGGGCGCAGGCGCAGAGCCGCGGCCGCTCTTGGCCGGCCGAGTGCGGCGGTACAGCGTCCGAAACCGTGCGAGGAATTTACCAACGCCATATTGGCGTTCGCCCGTGCGCCCTAAACTCCGCTTATTTGCCGTTAAAATGTGATATTCTCGGCGATCTGACCGCGAACAGAGGATACCGCGACACAGGCCGACTCGTCGGTGTGGAATTTTTCAACGATCGGTCTGTTCTAAACAGAGAAAAGGTAAGTTGAATCTCGCATTATTCAATGCCAATATGGCCTAATATTCAATGGGATTTCTGCTCGATATGCGATAATGAAACTTAAAATTTGCCGATAAGGTGGATAATTGCATGCCTTCCGAATCGGGCCCCTCCTTTTATTTTACCGCAATAATTCAAATTCTCGTGTCAAAATATCACTCTTGTTTGCGTGAAACGTGAAACGCGCACATCGGGCAGAAAAGCATTTCGGCGTAACCGAGGTGTCGAAGTGTTTAACCCTATTTGAGGTTTGACAGTTACTCTTGCATGACAGGTTGAGCTTTATTTTATTCGAATGCGAACTCACGTGAAAGTGTTTTGATTTAATTTTAGAGTATTAATGCTCTCCGCAATGTCGTACGACAAGTTGGACGTGGTGAACCCGGCCGAGAAGGAGGCCAGCGAAGTGCTCCACTCGCTGCTGTCCGTGGAGCGGCGCGCGCTGGACTCCAAGGACAACATCATCGTGTCCATTCCGAGCCTGGAGCAGGCGACCGGGGGGCAGGATTACGGCGGCGAGCAAGCCCAGTGGCACACCCCCGTCATGGGTCAGCACAGTGTGTTCACCATGGACGGGGCGCAGGTCATTACCCAGACCGAGTACGGCCAGCAGGGTGCTCAGCAGGTAATCAAAATAATTATTCCCCGTGTGCCGTGCAGTTTTTGTTTGTCAGACTTCGGATCATAATATTTACATTCCATGCGGCAGTTTTAAAGTTGTTTGGGTATTTCGTTTCGATCAATACGCTACTAATAAAACGAATCGTATTCTTAAATAAAGATTTATTTAAATAAGTCCCAAATATATTGCTTCGTGAATGAATGGCAGAAAATAAATTTAATTTTGTGTACAATAAATTTTATCAATAATGCTTCGAGTAATAAACATACCTTCCTGATAAAACTGTATCTAAGTCATTTAAAGATGGAGATAGACAACTACTGTTATCATTGAAGAGTTATTACTTAGAATAAGCAACTGAGTAAAAAATATCACGTAATTTCGAGTATTTAAAAAATGGTTTTGTATTTTAACATGCTATTTTGTAAATATTTCAGGTTATATGGCAGGGACACACAATCCAAATTGAAAATGCCAACGGGGTAGGCAGTGAAACGGCAATCCTTCATGAAATGTATCCAATGGTCACGCTTGCGGAGGCTGAGGCTCACCATACCAAAGAAGAGGCTGACCTTGAACAAAAGCCTATATTGAGTAAAAAGATCAATGTAAAAAAAAGAAAAAAACCAACCTCTTCAGGGGATGAGGGCGGAGAGACAGACGATCGGAATAAACTGGAAGATAATCCTCTTCAGGTACTATGTCGCATTGTTATTATATTGATATATTTCTGGATGTTGAAAATGTTCCCTTTCCAAATCTGCTATGCTTATCTCAATTTCTTTGGAAATGCACTCATTATGTTATTAATTTTAAGTTATTTTTCTTTACAATGTGTCCTTTTTATTTTCAGGTAAAGGCTAGAATGAAAAAAGGTTGTGATTGCAAAGATAGTTGTTACCGAGGCTTAGTTCCTGAAAATGTTTATAAGCACCGACTTAATATAGCCGAACTGACTAAGAGTGAGCACGACATGTACCTGATGGGCGTAACAATGGCTTGTCTAGCTAACCCTTCAGAAACCTCCAGGCACAAAGCTCGCCGCCGCCTCAGAGCTTCGTATGTGTACCAGGGGAGGAGGGTCTGTCTAGAAGCCTTTTTATATTTAGAAAATGTTACTCATTACCAGCTCAAGAGAATAAGACACCACGTGATTGCTCACGGTGTAGCTCCAAGAGTACATGGAAATATGGGCAAGAAACCGTATAATACATTCTCTTTAGATATTTATAAGCATGCCACGGAATTCCTTAAGCAATATTTAGAACAACACCTAGGAAATTCTAAAGAACTGAATAAATCAATCCTTGTGCACGGAGACTCCAGAAAAAATCTATTTGATGCTTACAAAGAGTATGGAGAAATATTAGAACCGGGAGTCAAACTAATGGGATACTCAACATTTAGACATTTTATGAAAGAGCAGTTTCCGAATGTCAAGTTCTCTCCCAAAAAACCTGAGGCATCCAAGGACATTCATGTGCCTTTCAAAAGTGGTAAGTGTATGACATATGATAAAAATAAGGACCCTATTAGAATCGAAGCTGAGAAAGCAAAAATGGAAGCGAAAAAAGCTGCAATGGAGGCTAAGAAGAATCAAGAAAAGAATCACATTGTTATCCAGCATCACCATCATCAACAACAACAGCAGCAGCAGCAACATCAACAGCAACAACAGCAACAACAGCAACAGCAGCAACAACAACAGCAGCAACAGCAACAACATCAGCAAGTTGTGGTTCAACAACAGTTGCAAGCAGTTCAAGTTAGTCAACATCAACAGGTGCAACAAATCCAGGCCATACAGCAGGTGCCTCACCACACCATGGTGCAACAGATGAGTGTGCAGGCTGTGAGTGACGACTCCAGTTCCCAACCTATGGAGATTACGCAGCAGGTTATACCTCTCACTGTGGTGCAGAACCCTCAACAGACCTATATTGTCACCCCTGTGTCGCACCTCCCGACCACCGTGCAAGGCACCTGGTACAGCCGACATTAGCGACTGCTGTGTTCACTCGGCAGCGAAGATACTTTGCGTCATTGGGTTAACAGTACCACAGCTTAGATATTGCCTTTGTTGAATAACACCAAATTTTTAGTTTAAGGGTTCTTTTCTTTGCAGTTTTGTAGGCAATCTCTTAAATTGAGTTATTTATTTAATTAGAATCGTATAAATGCAAATGATACTTATAGATTTTTATGATTTTATTTTGTTTATAATAATTCTCTTAATTTTCTGGTGTGAAGTCGTATTATGATGAATAAATTATTAATTTCATCGCATCCTGCAAATAATAGTGCAGCGACTCAATATGTATTAATCATTGTGATTCTTCAATTTTTTTAAACTCTAAACATGTTATGCAAAGTGCAATAGGATGCATGCTCAATTTTTATTATTACAACCGGGACTCTCGATTGAGGTGGTCAATGGGAGCCTTATTGTTATCAGGTAACAATCGAAGGTGAAATTAGTTTTTATGATTTGATGGGTTTTCTTTTTACCACTCGATTAAGTGGTGGTTAGTTTTAAAGATACATTTAGAAATTTTTTAATTATTTTTTTATTTATGTTAATGACCTAAGTTAAGTTTAAAAATCAAGAATGATAAAAATTATTTTGTATTTTCAAACATTTCAAGATTTTTATATTATGTCAGACTTTTTTTCAACTGTAGATTTATTTTTTAATTTTGTAGATTTGAAAATTAACCTTAAATAATGTCTGAAAAAATATTTTCTTCATAAATATATAAACAAACAGCATGATTCTTTAAGATTTCTTCTATATAGTAAAAAAAATATTAATAGAATAAAATATAATAACATCTCAACTGTAACACTATTTTTATATCTGATCATCACTTTATTGAGAAGCGAAAAGATTGTCCCATAAATATTTCAAAGAAGCTCCTCAACAGCGGTTCGTAAAGTTCATATGCAACCGTTTGTTTAAACTTTGATTTGTCGGCACTATTGTGAAGGATATGGTTTCATTATGTCGAGTTTATTTGATGTGCTTTAACTACATTATTATGAAGTGCTTCAAGACAATTGAAATCATTATGAATTAAGTCAAGCATAGACTGGTTTGTATTAAGTTGTATATTGTTAACTTGTATAAGGTTATTAGCACAATAACATTTATAATCATTCTAGGTAAGTTAAGTGACGATTGAGGATTGATTGAAATTGTTTTTTTTTCATTTCCTTTATAGTTTGTACTTTATATCACAGACGTCATATCTCATACCAATAATTTGTACATAATTATATTTATAAAGTTTTAATAAACATCTACTATAACCATACCTATGTGTTCTTTTATTTTTAGCCTATTTTGTATGTTCGGTTATACTGAGAAATGAATCAATTAAAATTTATTTTCAGGCACATTTAAAAATTTTGTCTGTTGAAATTGGAGTATATTTCAACGAATAAAGATTTTATGTTAAAATGCCAATATATACAAATTAATAATGTAGCGCTAGCGTTGAGTAGATAATGAATGTCCTTTAGATACTGGCATGTTTTTTTTCATAATTAATTTACTTGTTTCGGTAAATTGAACCTGATGATGTGAATACTTACATCATAGTTCAATATCACATAGTAATACGTGTTTGTAATATTTACAGTAAAATTTTATTAGTATTGGTTTATTGGTGGAATTCCATTATAATATATTTATTAAATGAATACTTAGTATTGTTACCATTTTTTGTTTCTTGAAACTAATCACGTCAATAAATAAAAAGTGTAAACACTAAATATTTTTTGAATAAAATAAATAAGTAATGTTCTTAAATTTTTGACATTGTTGATAACTTACTGACTTTCACCGTAGGTAACTTCCAATAATTTTTTAATAACTTGCGTATTAATAGTATCCGACTCTGTTTCACTAGCTAATTGAAAATGTCGAAATCATCTTCCCAAGCACATATTTTTGTGATAATTTTTTTTATTTATTTTAATACATTCTTATATCTTAATTTATTAATTAAAGTTATCAATAGATGTCATTAGAATATAATGTTGAATGGGCAATAATAATGAATGATTATGATATAAACCCACAAATTTAATAACGTATAAAATATGTACGTACATAATCTTTTATTTTAGATTTTGTGATATTGAAATTTTTATCACGCTTTGTTGTCACTTTGTATTATTATAATTAAATTTTAATTTGAAATAGTATAATTTTAAACCATCGACCTTAAACTTCAAGTCCAAAATAAACTACTATAATATACTGTTGCCAAATGCAGTTGGCACTGAGAGCTGATGCAGTCAGGCTTATAAAATAATACTGTTTTGTTTTAGCTTCATCTTAGAAAGTAGTTTTGTGTTTTTTTTTTTTCTAGCTTTCTCTGAAATTTTATAAAAGGTGATTTTTTAATAATAAAACCATTATTTGTTTGCTCAAAATAAATTTTGTCACCTGCCTGTGGTATACAAAAATATTTTGCTAGCATAAACAAAGATTTCTAATTTTTACTTACAATACTTATTTGACTGGCATATTTAATCAAATCATTGATTTATATTTTTTAGAAAGTATAAAGTTATTCTTACATTTATTATCAAATTGTAATTTAATATATTTTGTTAGTTGCTAATCGCTATAGATAATTTTTGTCTTCATTAAAGAGTAGAATTTAGCCCGTGGTTTATATTTGTTAATATTGAGATTGAAAATTCTCTTGTTACTCATGTTTTTTTTTAGAACAAGGACTCCTTGTGTATATAATAAAATATCTAGTATTAAGTTTAAGTATATAAACGTTGAACATGAATAAATAAATATATTTATTTAAATAATTATGCATCTTTTGTCACAGCATCGGTTGTGGATTAGGTATGCTTAGTGTAAAGTAGGCTATCAATTTCAATTAGATAATTATTTTATAATTATACAAATTGTATGTTTTTTAGTATCTTCGAGTATGGTTATGCTGTTAGTCGGTTTAGAGAGTATTATTCATCGTTCGTTCTGTTGAATATTTCATCTCGCATAATGCCACGGACTGTTAAAATCATGTGTCAAAATAATTGGCAGACGCCGTACAGAGTTGGCCGCTAGAATTCAAACTGCCAATCAATAGCAGCACTGGCAACAAATTTAACAATTCAAAACCAAAACAACGGCACACTTCCTCGAGTGGATCCGATGAACTAATTGAGAAGGAGAAACAGTGGGCGAGGCGGAGTTAATAACCGCCGGGGGCTCGCCGAACCGTCTGCCCATTTATGACGACCGAGTCTGCATTCGAAAACATACAATACAATATGCCTCATACTCACTTACGACGTACTCACCATCATGCTCATGTAAATAGATGAATTTAAAAAAAAAAAATTAAATACCTAAATAAAGGAGATTTTTGTTCGATTATCCGAACTCGATTCGGAGCCGAGTTCGGATAATTGAACAACTAAGAAAAAACAATTTAAAATTTTCTTTAGATTTACTAGTCAGTGAGATGAGATGCCATATTTTAAAATGAGCTCGATTATCATTTCATGTTGCGTATATCAATTGATTAAGTACCCGCTACCCCCGTCCTCCCACAGTGATGCTCAATCTTAGAGGATCATCGTAAATATTGTCCCCCTTGAGATCGCAGTCTCCCAGCAACTTGACTGAAACGATCGGCTTACCTCATCGGGGATTATCTTTCCTCGTTTTTCCGAATCTTTCTTTAATTATTGCAAATCGTTCCAGAGTTTTCACATCTCTGAAATGCGGCCATGCAAGATCATTTGATTTTTTTATAGCTTGTTTCACTTTTCACTGAACTAAAACTAAATATCCGGATAAGTGACAAGTAATTTGCCAAATCAACTGCAAGTATATTTTATTTGGTTGTATTAGATAATTTATTTAATTGATTATGTATTTAAGCAGTCACTTCATTTGTATGGGAAAGTGTTTCAAAGACTTACATCCTCAGTAGCCAAAAATAGTTTATCGTTGCATACTTTTGTTGGTAAACCTTGTGTCGGTGTTTATATAATGTGCATCATTACTCATGACACAAACTGGCCGTAAACACGCTGTAAACTAGAATCTTATTTCTATCCGAATTGCTGGATCTAAGTAAGCATAATGGAGGAAAAAAATAACTGTTTTTTTTACGAGATCCTCCGTTTTCATTAACTTTTTTTTTCTTCATATAATGCAGCAAAAGAGAACAGTCACAAAGCGTGTTTGTATTATTTTAAGCGAATTTGAATATTTTTACTATTGGATATTATCTTTTTGGCAGATGAGCTTAAAACTAAGAAGAGCTAAATTATTTTTGTCATATATTGCTTTCTTTACAGATAGTGTTCTCAAAGTCAAGAGGCGTGACTTATCAAACAAAAAAATAAACTAAACCCGTAATGTTTTGAATAAAGCAGAGTATACTTAAATTTAAAATTTTATTTGGGAGTGTGGTTATTATTAGTGTTTATATGCTAAAATGTGCATACAGCTGTAGTAATCACCTTTCCATGGCCCAGTTAAAGTAATGTTTACATTTTACACGTTAAAGCAGACTTGCTTCGCAGATATTTATAACTGCTTGTTTATTTTAGCTCTAAGCTCATGACTATTAAATCATATCGAATAGATCGCTATAATTCCTTATAGCATGTTTTATGATATATTTTAATAAATGCAAGTAGTGTTAGACAGCGTGAGCCCAATATATTTCACATGCGACGGTTGTAGCTACCTTAAAGGCTTTTTTTGTGTAAGATACAATGTCGCTAATGCAGATAGTTTCAAGTCCCTCACCACAATATCCCTCTCGGCAATCAACTTGGCATTTGACAATCGCAATTTTCACACGTTGTAGATATGAAATATGTATAAGCAATAAGTAAATATTTTTTTCAAAACCACTGTCTTATCAATGCGAAATTTCCCATCATTTGAGTTGCGTCATATTTGCATAGTTTTTAAAGGTTTGTCTTTGTTTGCATTGAATGCTTTCTGCGTTGTTCACGCCAACTCGGCATTCTGGGGATATCGATTGCACCACGACTGCATAACATCGATCAAGTTTCGGAAACAATAAAAATGCACCGCGACTGCTTAAGTTTCAAACGCACCACACCTGGCTTCGGTGTTTAAGTCATTTTTCACGTTCTTTCAGTTTCTTTTCACTGGATGACATGGTATTACAATTGTTTTTTTTTTTTTAATTATCGTATCTAAAGAAGTCATGCTTAATACATAACACAAAACAATGCATTTTTATTTCTGTCGATTGCGGTAGAGCTTTGTGAAAGGTGAAAACTGCATTGCTTCACAATCAAACTATTTTCAACTCCAAGGGTAAAACTCATATCTTAAATCATTACACGCGTAATTATAATATATATGCAATTACTACTCATCTGATTCAATAGCGTCCCTTTATTTTGGGTGTTTTTTTTATGGTTTTGACTAAGTAAACATTGCAATGCAGGACGCTATTGGCTAGCTGGAAGTTGATGGCACAATTCGTTGCTACGGATGTAGAGGGCTTTAGGGAGAAGAGTGTAGTGGGTTTTCTACTCCGCAGTTCTACGCCAGAGCTTTCTGACGAAACGATTAAATAATAATACGCAGACTTTTACTTCGAATATAAAACTAATTATATATGTTTCACCAAGTGCCTCTCCTCACAGGAGGTTGGCGACCATTTCACTGTGCATATACTCATCCTGAGCCAGTGTTCATGGTTTTCTAAGAAGAAAATAGTATAGTGGGTCTACACCGCAGTTTTATACTAAAATTTTATATTTATACCATTATTATATAATCGTTTCCTTACAAAACTCTGGCGTTTAGAATTGATACTCTTTCTGCAGCAAGCTACAGAAACACCCCACCTTGAAAATGTTCTTCCAGAGCACATCCCTCCACACTCATTCCAAGTCCACTTAACACACTAAAGGCGGGGCGGGTACTAGTACCCGTTCCGCGGACTACTGCCTGAAGGCGGGGCGCATATTAATACGTTTTTGAATGTGGTTACTCTAAATGCGGCAGAAGGTCATTTTAATCTTTAGGTTTACAGCTCGAAACGTTTGTTTAGGACTCGTCAACGTTACTTCTACCAATACTGTCCAGTGATTCTAAATAAAGTGACAATGAAGAAGGGGAGTGGTCAGAGAATGATAATCCTCCAATTATTGAACAATTTTTAGAACAAAATTGTTGTGATGCCAAGTATTCCGCAAAGTGTGTATGAAGCGGTTCAACTTTTTATAGGAAACGATTTATTTGACTACATGCAAATCAAAGAGTGTATAGACTAGATTTCACACGCGCAACTTTACCCGAATTTTGCCCGCAACGCACATCAGTTTAGGCATTTTGGTACCCGCCTAAAGTGTGTTAATCACTGATCCTTTACACACGCTCAGGATACAGAATGGCAGCCATGCACAAGCAACACAGTGGCGAGTGCGGGGAGACTGATCATACGCGCTACTAAATTATCGTAGCGAGATTCATATCTGCAGATACAACAGTATCACAAACGTGTGCTTCATTCATTAGATATTTGAAAGGTTGGTTTGATTAGGCCGCGCCGACTGAAGCACGTTGTATACGAGCGTGGCCGGCGGCCAGCAGCGAGTGCAGGCCCGCGATTGTCTGATCGGACGCGCTTAGTATGCGGCCCGCCGACGTGGGGCCCGCACCTGAGCCGCCGGCCGCCTTATCTCGTGTCCGAGGACCTCTAGTACGTGCCCGAGGACCTCCAGTTCGTGCCCGAGGACCGGCAGTTCGTGGCCGAGGACCGCCGGCACGTGCCAGCACTCCGGCCGATTGGCACTCGCGCCGCAATACCAAATTTAAGCCCTGCAGTCGTCGGGCGTCCTCGCGTGCGTGCGGTGTTGTTTTCGGCGAAGTGACAAGATGCCGTTGAAGTTTTTGAAATGTTACAAGAAGTCAAAGGGGAGAGCAGGTACATCGTGCTTTGTGCTTTTTTTTTTTTGTTGTTCGATTTGGTTTTCAATAAAATTCAACACAGAAATTCTAACCAATAGGTATGCAATGTTGTATGAAAAATTATCAATATTTTTGACAGAGAGTACTTGGTCGAATTCCATTTTAATATTTTAAATAATGTTCGAGTGATTTTTCCAAATGTTAATTTTTGTTGGTGACCGGTTTCGCCTACCTTTCACGTTGGCGTTATCAATTTTGTATGATTTAAAATGTTACAATACACGAGTAGTTTTGATTCCTAAAATATTTCTTTGAATATAAATATCAATGTATTGATTTTTTTCGTGAAGTCGTACGTAAATAATATTTGACGCACACCTTTTCATATTTTGTTTTTTTCTAAAACATTTAATTTCAATTTTTATTAAGATTCAAAGATTTATTGTCAATTTGTAGTTAAAATATAATGAAGATATTTTTAAATATTTTTTTCAATCGATAAGACATTTTAAGTATTTGAAAACAATGGGTGTTGTTGGGGGGGGAAAGAAAGGAGAGGAATGGATTGACATTCGCAGCAAATATAAAGTTATTCATAAAATTATTTTAGAGTTTTTTTATGTATCATTAGATTTTAAACGTAACAGTAAAATTATAAAAGTAACCCTTTTCCAACCATAATTTAAATACTTTTCAATATGTGATATTTTCTTTTGGTTTTTTACAAGTGCTTGTTCCAGTTATATAAATGACTTGCATTACCAAATTGTCCAATCGGTATTTATATATGATTAAATATTTTCATTTAAATTACTAGAGCAGTTTGCTATAACAAAAACATTTATACACAAATATAATATGATGCATACCAGCCATTAAAACTGTTCGTTGCCTAATGATCATCACAGTTGCTATGCTTAGTGGGCTTTGGGTTCGAATCCGGTTAAAAAAGAATTCATGCCTTTTAAGGATACTCCAATTGGATTTTCTGAAAACATAACATCCGAAGTGTTCCTAGCCGTCTGCTTCCGCTTGTTACCCACAACCCAAAAACAGGGTGGTTAATAAACTTCTCGTACACGTTATCTGTAATTAAATCTCCCACTTGCAAAATTCACTGCAAAAATAGTTTTTCAAATCGTTTCTTATTAGAATAAACTAGATGGTACATTGTGATGTATATCTTTTTAATTGCATTTGTATCTTCACAGTCAAGGCGGTTTTATATATATATATACATCTCCGTCTCCATCGTAATACAGTTTTCATCTATAAAAAATTGCAAGTTAATTGTGGTTATAAAAAAGCAAACAACACAGCACCAACGCCGAAGGCAAAATAATTCACAGTGTTTTATTAATGTTTGCGTGTCTGCTTTCTCGACACATTAGATAAATGTGAGTCGTTGTAAACGGCCGGCAACTCGCGTGCGGTTGCACTTTTTAATTCTACTCGGTCACTGTAATAGCACAATTACATTTTATCCACAATTATACAATTCGATGCGCGGCCAATCACCTGGAAAGGCAATTTCTCGAATTTTCACCAGCTCATAATTATTGTAGATCGTGAAATATTAGAGATTATTTATTTCATGATATAATACTGTACACAACTTATACTTAATTATAGCCTGCTGCGATGCTCGTATTTACTGTTGGACAATCAACAAGTGGTTGTATTTTATGTGTTGATTGTGTAATATGTTTAGTAATGCGTATTTTTGAATAGTTTTATATAGCACGAAGTAAAAAAATATTGCAAATAAATGGACGCTAGATAATCCACGTCTTAAAAAATATATTAAAAAGAAGTAAACCTTAAGTTGCATTATCATCTCTAAGTACTAAGTGTAATTGCGTTTTTTTGTTACTTAGCATAGTTAAAATGCTGCGTTTCAGAACTTTAGTTAAATATTTGAATAAATATATATATACATATTTTGTTTAACAATCGAAGGTTTTCTTCATAATTTGTTTGTGTTCTCATTTAGCGCATCCTTCACGTCGATAAGAGCAAATAAGTGCAGTGCTATTTGCAGTGTGTTGCTAATAATTATGCAAATCGTATTCTAATGTATGCACCTGAAACAGTGAAAGTGTTCTACACGGTATTCGGAAAAATAATTGTCACTCGGATCTGAAATTTTTTATTTATTTATTCTAAATTCACTAATGTTGTTTTATTATCATATACTTAAAACTTTTTGTAAATTGCGAACATTCATGAAATACCCCCATTTCGACCTTGAATTATCGAATGCCTAATTATAATCATTTGGACTTTTCTTTAATTTATTTGTACTTTTGAAATAATTATTTAATTTTATATAGTACTTTATATGACTTTTTATATTGAAAAATAAATAATATTACGTTTTTTTATGTGTAAAATTCTCTACAATAATACTGACAGTAGAAGTTGCCGTGTGTTTTGGGAGAGAATGAAATCTTGACCATCTGCACCTGTAGCATCGGGATAAAAATAGAAGCCTACGCAATGGTGACCGCAAAAATCCTATCGGCGCCAAAACAACAAATGATTATGACGCAATGGTAGTATGCCTTTTATTGGTAACACAAGGCAAACAGTTTTCAGTATAAACTAAAAACTTCACATTAACTTATTTCGAAGATCAATGTACATAAAAATAATGTATAATTTCTTAAGGTGCGTAGAGAGTGACCATGGCCTTTGCATTCCGATGACGTTACCAATTTGTCCATCGCATTGCTTTCTTGGTTCACGGTAGATTTGTTTTGTTCAGCATGTTTTGTGCGAGGTAAGCATATGCAATATTACCAAACGCAAAAGTGTGTTAAAATTCCAAATGCATCGCGAAAATATTAAAATTGAATGTCGCCTGCACATGGTCTCTGTACTCTTACTACAAACAAGGACGCTTATAAATATTGGTTCTTTGTTAATTGAAATCAAATATGTACTTGTGTTGCATATTTAATTTGTATGTATTCTTTAATAGGAAAACGTTTTTTTTTATCAATGTATATTTTTGTGCCTAGTGATTAAAAAATATTCATATTTTGTGAAACAGAAATTAGATTTGAAAATCAATTTCTCTTTGAGGGAGTTTAACGTGGAAATCTTAGAAAACGTGTATCAGGTTTTTTTATCTTTATGAACCTGAAAAACATGAATTCTACACTCGAATTCAAAGCCTGCTTACAGTAACTATTTGACTATTTATATTCGATTTTTCATTGAAGGTATCCGCAGTAATGAGTTTCTTGGGTTAATTGTTTAATACTCAGTGGTTAGACCAGATAGACGTGAACTAATATCTCCTAGATCGATCCCCGTCCTTGACAAACAAAACTCACCCCTAAGAGGCAAAGCTCGTGCGTTTTTTTCAGTTTGGTCGCAGACGACCTGTGTTAAAATTGGACGAGCCGTTACAATTTGCTTTAAAAAAATAATAACGATTTCCGGAGGTGTATCGCGATCCGCTATTGAGAGGTCTCCTGACGTTACGTTTGTAATTTATTCCAGATTGTCTGCAGATCCGTTACGCCGAGGCGCTTTCGGTCCGTTATGAATCTCGCATTAAAATGCAGATGAAATTTGCAACAATTACAATGGCCGGCTGTAATGGCTCCACCCAGAGTAATAAGTAAGCGTTCCTCCTAATCAAATTACACGATTCTCAATCATAGATTAGCAAATGAAGTTATTTTTGATTGAATAAGCCGTTTACTTAATATTTCCATTCAAAAATATTGCACAATTCACAGTGAATTCATTATTATGTCAGAATTGTTCACAATTTGATTGTAAAACGTTTTGTCGAATTTTGCGTCAAAAATGATATCTCTTTGTAAATTCAAAGGAAATTAATATCATATATGATAATGCTCCGAAATATACAAATAGTCACGATGTAATAACTATGTGATACACAAATTATTCGTAATATGTGAGTCATAACTATTGCCTGTTAATTATTTAAAACCATGGGCCTTTGAAATCAGTACCATTCAAATGTCTAGAATATTATGGATTATTTATTGACTATAATTGAGGGTTCGTAGTTTTCATAAGATTATTTAATTATATATTATTTATATACAGTTATTTCATTTAAAATATACAGTGTGAGCGTTGCATGTTTTCCGTCTCTTTATGTTTTTAATAATTATTATATAAATGTCTCGACACGGTATTTGTTTATTAGTCTGAAAAGGCAATTGAGTTGTTGACAGATATTCAGAACACTTGCACAAATAACCCATAAGAATAGAATAGTTTGATATTTTTCTAAGCATGTCATATTTCTTAAAAAAAATTATATTTATTTGTTAAATTGTATACGCAGTTAAGTGATAATTGAAAAATGATTTGTGAGATGCGACTGTATCGGACAGGCCCCTATCGTCCGAATTCGTCATCGAAATGACAAAAATATCAACAAATGACATTGAATCACGGGACTCCGTGTGGCCCACTTCCGCCGGCGTGTTCGAGCCTGGCGAGGGTCCTCCCTCCCCGCTTCCTGTCCACAGATAATGCATTATTTTTGCTGTTATCTCTGCCCATCAAATGTCAACAGTATCAGCCAGTTCTCGGCAAAATACCGAAGGGAAATGTCGTGTTGACAATAATCACTCGTATTTTTTTGGTCGTGCTAATATTTTGGATCGGGTGCACCTGTTTAATTTTGAGATGTTTGCAGTGGAGCTTTTCCGTGGTGAGTGTTTTATTTACTTTTGTTATATTACAGATGTTTGTTGTTTACTTAGTAATTTGTCAAAATTGTTAACCATTACTGAGATACGATAACCTCGTAAATTTATATTGATATAAAAATGAGACTTTACAATATTCATTAAAACCATCATCATCATAAAAGCTCCAATCTTTCTCACTTCTCTTGTGATCTTTTGCTGCTGCTTTGGGTTCTTCAATGACCATATTCGATAGTCACAAGCCGTTGTTTCTCTTGTACTCATTCATTATTTTATTTTCTTATTCTTCTGCTTACCGAATTCAGTAAATATTTATGATCGATCATTTGCACAGTGTAATTCCTTTCGTGTTGGCTCTATACTTTCCTTGTATTTTGTAAATATTTGTGCGTTGACAATAATTGTTTTTTCATGTTATCGTTTCTATTGACAGCTTCCAAATATTTGTTAACGGTTGATTCCACAACACAAAAAATTATTTTGCCTCCACGTCATCTTTAATTATTGTTTGCTTTCATAAAGAATTCAATCACAAGATGCAAATTAAATACAATTTGTTTATTTTTTTCTTCTGAATTATTTAGTGGCGTGCAACTCGGTTTATAAAATCATTACGCGCAGTCTGTGTCGTATTCTATCCATTGAGCCAATTTATTGCGTACAAATTATTTAGCATGTAGTGAGTATATAAAACACAACATCGCTTATTTTATTATTATTCAGAAAAATATTTAATGATTGCATTTCTGTTCTCCGATTATAGCAATAATTACGCGTTTTAAGTAATTCCAAAAACAAGTAATTTAGTTTTCTCGAAAACGCATTTAAACCAGTGTCTAATAAATAAAGTACTAAATATTATATTATGTTGATTAAAAACCTTTTAAATATTAACTAAACATGACTAATATTTGTGTGTAAAAGATAGTGTGTATAAAGAAATATACTTGGACATTCATTTTGATAAACATATAGATAAGTTCAACAGCACAGTAGTGCCAATCCATGAATCACTAAGTCGTTAATTTTCGCGCAATACGTATCAGGTACGATAAACCTTCGTTACTGTTATTATCTACTACATTCTTCCGATTTCTCGGTAATCTGATAAAAGCATCGATCGATTCTCTAGTAAAAGGATCGGTATTGGAGTAGCGGACTTGAAATAATTGCGGAGGGATGTGCTCTGGAAGTACTTTGTCGAGGTCGGGAGGCTCTTGGTAGTGTTTCTGCAGAAGGAGTATCAGATCTAATCACCAGACCTTTGTAAGGAAAATATTATATAATAATGCTATTGGGCAGCAGTAATACGCAGACTTTACCTTCCAATATAAAACTGCGGTGTAGAAGGACCCGGGGAACCACGACACTATTTTCCCCTTTGAAAACCATGAACACTGGATCAGCATGAGTACAGGCTCAGTGAAATGGTCGCCAACCTCCTCTGAGGAGAGGCACTTGATGAAGAAGGTTCTCCGGGGCCCCGTTCAGCGTGCGGGGTCAGTAATTAAAGCTAATCAGGATGATGCCCAGACACCGCGACCCAGAGCCCTCGCCCTCCCACCCATGCTCATTTCATTTGTTCAAGCCCACGCTCGTGCACTTGGCGGATTGTTGCTTTTTGATTCATTTTATTTCCTCCAATGTCATTTTATTAGCTCCAATGTAATTTTTTTTTCGTGCGAATTCCACGACCCGAGAAATTCCTGACGCAAATTCTTTATTAAGTGATTGTCCACTTTAAATTTAATGATTAAAAGCTTAGCGCACTGTAAAAATATATTCAATAAACTTTCAACATACAAAAATAAATGAAATGTTGTTATATCTGTCGTACAGTTATTTACTTGTCAATATTATTTTTTTATCTGGAAAGTGTTTTTTTCTTTTATAAAACCAATTCTATATAAATATTTAAACATAATTGATAAGATGAAGTGAAAAATAACCAACAAATGCATTTGTTTCTGCGACGTTGTACTTCATTAGTATCATTATTTATCTTCTTCATCAAGTGCCTTTCATCAGAGGAGGTTGGCGACCATTTCACTGAGCATATACTCATGCTGAGCGAGTGTTTACGGTTTTCTAAGGGGAAAATAGTGTAGTGGGTCCTTCAACACTGCAGTTTTATATTGGAAGGAAAAGTCTGCGTATTGCTGCTGCCCAATAGCATTATTATATAATCCTTTCCTTACAAAGCTCTGGCGTTTAGATCTGATACTCCTTCTGCAGCAAGCTACATAAACAATAGTAGGAGCACGTCCAGAGCACATCCTTTCACAATCAAGTCCACTACTCTATTACCGATCCTTTACACGCTCAGGGTACAGAATGGCAGCCATGCACGAGCAACAGAATGAGGAGAGTGGGGAGGAGGATCATTTTTTATAAAAAGTTGATATCGGATCTAAATGGTGATATCTAAGACCCCGCAGTCATTAGAAGGCTGGGTTTACACTGAAGCGATTACTGTATGTGTGCATACAAACTGTGATTAAATATGTCATACGCCAAAAAACTTGTTACCAATTATTTTTTCGTGAGTCATGGTAATTTATATAATTATCAAGCGCATTTTGTTTAAAATAAGACTATCGTTATACTGATTAAAATTAATAATATATACAAATCATAATGTGAGTTCATCAGTCATTTGTAAGTGTGCATAGTTAATAATTGAAATAAAAAAGACAGAATAGTAAAAACGGTAAAAAAAATGGCATTCGACAGCTTAGGCGTTAAAGTATTATTATATATATATAGTAAATATCTGCTTGGGTTCCTTATATTATATATATGCTTTAAAACTGATAGAATAAAAACACAATATTTTTTGTTATAAATAAATATTATTATCGTTAATAAGCTTCGTTTTAAGTATAAGTATTAATCTTCGTGACTTGACGCTGATGTTTATAAAATTAGTTTTAAAAAAACGTAATTTGACGGTCCAGCACGGCTGCGGAGAAAATGAAAGAAGTTGTAACCAGCCGACCATCATGAACCCCGCCATTTATTATTTTGGATCTTGGAAATATCATTCTTCCTTTTTACATTGTTTGTGATGTGATGGTTGACGTCGAGAAGACAGCGCAATATTTCAATTCAATGAAAAATGATTCAGTACACACGGTGAATACAACGAGAGAACGAGCCACGTCACGCCTTTATCAAAAATTACTTTGAATATCATGCTCTTTTAAATTAAAAGTTATATATATATATATATATATATATATATATATATATATATATATATATTATCAAATGAAGCCTCAAAGCCTTTCTGCCCGATATTATTTTTTTATGGGATCCTAACCTAACATAACCCGTCCAATTAATTGCCTGCCTAGGCCAGCTTTATTATATCGCCCACTTTGGTTTGTGATAAAATCAAATTATTTATTACTGGTATTTAGCGTCAATCTATTCAATGCGTCCTATTAGGAATTCGTATTATTTTCAAAAGTTCCCCTACAAACATTTGTTTCAGTTATTGTTTTGAATTAAAAACAAACCATTGAGAATGCTTAGTATTTATTTAAACACAGTGAATTCTTCGCGCTTTGACAATCATTCAAAACAAAACACCTATTAATATAAAAATACGTAACATAAAATTCCGATCACTTTGAATATAAAATATTTATCCATAGAAAAATTTATAAATTAAAAACACGCCAGTTGGAGAACAAAAGAACAGGTCAATGAAATTTCGCAGCTGACAGCTTCATCGCGCGCTGCTAACGATCAAAATTACCAATGAATTTCATGGGGGCCCGATCAGGGGTTGGCAACCTTTTTTTCGGAAATTAACCTGGATCACATTTTTTACGTATTTTTAGTCGAACTTCAGACTTCCAGTATCGACTGCATCTTGATAATTTTCAACAATATTATTTCTTGGGTTTTTTTTAATACTATTGCTATTATTACTCCCACGGTTTCATTGGAATCTGATTTAAGATTAAAGGCAACTTACTACACACGTAGCTACAAAGTTTTGTCTAAAATGTAGGACGCTATTGGCAAGCTGCAAGTTGGTGGCGCGATATGTTGCTACGCGTGTAGAGGGCTTAACTATGACAGAAAGACAATAGTCCAACGTTTATAATCATACATTTTTTTTATATTTACATAACGACAATATTACATGTATAATTAAAGTTAAGTGAAAACTTTAAATTCAGTTAAATGAAGCTTACAACAATGAAGTAAAGAAGCTTATCGCAGGTTGTCTAACTCTGCCACAAAAAAAACAAGCATTTCAAATAAAGCAGTGTAGCTACTTTTACTCAAGTATCTCTTGTTATGGTGATTGCTATCATTAGAAGTCTCTTGTATTAATTATATATTTTAAATACACAATATGCCCACAAATTCACGAAAAAAAACCTTTTTTTTTGCGGAACCCAAGTAAACCTGTGATTCAAACCTTAAAACATTATTTAATTATATTTTTTAATTTTTTTTTATTTAACCTACCCATATCAGTCGAAAGTTTTATAAAAAGCTTTAGAGTGCGCTTTGTTTACTTGGTGCAAATAAGCTAAGGAGGTCACACACTGAACGAAAATATTAGCAAAAAATTTAATATACACGTTTAAATCCCATCTTAAGTGGAACAGGGCAGGGCATCTGGGACGGGCTCCGAGAGGGGCGCATTGGACAGCACGGACTCTAATTTTAGACAGCACGATGCAGCATTGAATTTTTTTATCAAAAATCCCATCAAAAAATGTTAATTTTCTAATTCTAAATTTTAAAATTCTCTAATTTTTCGTTTATAAGGATTTTGGATCGAAAACCTTCACTAACCTTTGAGTACATTATCTGAAAATATTAGTTGTTTTCCACGTGCATTGAATGTGTTAATCTGCATTTTTAGATTTAATCTACACTTCGTGTGTCTGTGATATATAATTTTCACGAAAAGTATTATCTACATATTGCATGCATCGTGATGATTCAGAATGTCTAGTATCTCTGTAATATGAGATGCCAGACTGAGTGGCCTCAAAAAAATATTTTTAGTAGATATATTTAAAAAAAACTATGCATTATTTTTACCGGGCTAGTATGAATATTATAAGCAAAGCGAAATTTATATTTTGCTTTAAAATATATGCATTCTTAATTTTCTTTAACTTTAACTTTAATAAAAAATACTGTCCCCAGAAGATGATTATGCTACTATTTTAGTTGTTTAAAAAAAACATGTGCAAGTATCTTGTTTACTTTTTATCTATATATATAAAATATTTACACAATCTAAATATACAGTACTTATCGTAAATAGCTATGTGTTGAGCTGTGCGAATTTGTTATCCTACACATCTCAAAGTTTATCATATTAATCAAAAAATGTTAGGTATGGAATACGGCTACTTGTATTCACCTCTCCAAACTGTGTATCGGGACGCAAATTTAACCGTGTAGATTGATTCGCGTGTTTTTTTCGTTCATTAGAAAAATAATCCAAGAGGCTGATATCAGAAACTATGCGCTACTTTGGTCGGGGGGTTCAACAGCGTTTAAGGCACTATGCCAATATAATATTATATGTATCAATTAATCACAAAAAATGTAAATAGCTTTTGTTAGGACATTAGCATTGTGTTGACGATCTAGGGTCGGTTATATTGATTCGCACGTGCAAAAATGTACAGGGATGCGGGTCTGAATGCCGGCTGCACACTTCATTTCAAGTACAAGAACTATGTACTTAATAATGTAACTGCCTCGAGGTCCAGTGGTTAGTACGGTTGATTGCAGACTGCGAGGTTCCGGGTACAATAATAGGCGTTAATTTTTTTTAAATTGTGCTATTACTATTATTTTACTCCGTGTTCAAAGATGTGAGAGTCGTACTAGATAAAAATATTTTCAGGCGCGTGTTTTCCGCGACTTCTTTGCATAATGCGAGATGCTATAGATCTACCAAAATAGAAACTATCGCAATTGATGCAAACTGTTTTTTTTTTAATTTGGTTTTTATTTTTTCCCCTACCCTTACAGAGCAGAGTGGTTATATACTCATCACGCAGATTACGTCTCTCGCTTGTGGAGTAAACAGTACTATTTTTTTTATATTGTAAGTGGTCTATTTAGGATGTTTTTTTGTCGTGTGAGTCTGTGATGTAATGTGCGGGGCTCGCCTCGGTGTGCGCCGGGCCTGTTCAGGCGAGTCCGCCGCCACCGGCACTCCGGACTCGCCGAGTGAGCGCCCGGCAGCGCGGACGTCAGGCGCCGCTCAGGTGTGCTCAGGTGTGCTCAGGTGACACGGACCGAACGCGCGCTCTGAACAATGCCAGACGTCAAAAACCAGTTGAACGATCGCAGTTAATATGAAGTGCTTTGTGAAAAACGATTTGAGTAAGTCGGAGATGATACTGTAGTGTGGTGTGTTTTGCGGTAGTCGCGTCGGTTTTGGTTTTTGTTTGTCAGTGTGCACGGAGTTGATATTGTATTGACATCTCAATTGAAAGTATTATCTTCAAGGTATGTCAGCCTCTACATCACATGTGCTGCTCAAATTAATTACAATCAACTGTAAGTTGTTGGCGTTCTTTCTTAATTTCATTCTCATGTGTTCATTATCTACTTTTATAAACGTGTAATTATCGAATATTTTGTTGTGGTCGTTATTTCAAACAGGATTGTGCGGCTTGTAATAGTTGACACGAAATGTAAGAGCAGGTATCCAATGTTCAAACAAACGTAGTACGCCTATTCATAAAAAGACCAAGTTGTCAAACACGAAGGTTGTTATTCATTAGGTTTTTATTAAACGAGTATATATTTTAGACTGTACAAAAATATATTTTTCAAGACAATGTGTTTATTAGAAAAGATGTCACCTTGAATTCCAACTTGCTGGAAATTTTAAATAAGATCCCCCAGTATTCTTGAATGTTTTCACAGCTACCAAAAATACGAATTTTTATTCATAGTATTTTTAAAATTCAGTGAAAGCTATTTACTTTCTGAAGTGTCATTTTTACGTCAGTCAAAACTGAGACAGTGGCGTGCAAGTAACTAGTGAATTCCCCACACTGTCAGTTAATCGAAGATATCAAATCATAAAGACATATTTACTTTGAAATTTATGAAATCGTATGTCATGATCATAGTATTGATTATATTTTGTAAACATATCGTCAGGGTCACCGCTACCGTTTTCAGGGTTTTTTAGTTAGCGTTAATTCAATCTGAATTATTGAATGAAGATTTTCCTTTAATTTATAGAAAATGGACTTCATAGCAGAGAAACTCATATAAAGCATATGCGTAATTGATATTGAAAAGCATATTGTTGCCGTTTCGGTCAGTAAAGATCTTTTCAATTGTCAAACACGAGGTGCTAACTTTTTATTTAACAGGTCAATTCAAAAATTTCAATCTTAATTTTAATTTGAAAGTTAAAATTTTTTTTACAAAATAAAATAAATGATTAATAAAACCTTTTTCGTTTGCATACAATTTATAATTATATATTCGTAAATAATAAATAATTTCTGATGTATATATTGTCAGTTTGATTTGAATATAAAAAAAAAACATTTATTATGTCGTGCCCATGCTTCCGTACATAAAATAACGGTGCAAAAATAGAATCCTATCTAGTAATAAGTATTAAATTTTTTTGTTAAAATAAGTACCGTTGGAATAAAACAATACTTGTTTTATTAAGAGTAAATGTATTTTAAATTAATTAATTGTGCAATTGAATTAATTGTGCATCCAATTCAATTGGTTTATTTGCAATTAAATTCTAGCAATTACACTCGATATATAGGCCAGTGGTGTATGCTATCTTTTTATGCGGGTTATACAATTATTCCATAAATAATCTTTTATAAAATAAATTTAAATTTATACTTTTCATTGATATTTTGTAAAAGTAAAAAGAAACATATTTAATGCAAAAAATAACATCTTAAATTTGCAAAAAATACTTTTTAAAATTTTCAAATGATACCTAGTTTTATTTCGAAAGATATCAGTTTTGATGAACCTAATTTTGCAGGGCAAGCAATGCATATTTTTTATTGCACTGACCGCTCGCTGCTGATATAAACACACGTAGATAGTTAAATCTATCAATTGGGATCTATTGCTTCGATCTTCCATTATAAGCCATTAACGGTTGAATGAATAGCATCAAGTTATAGTTACATAAATCTTTCTGATAATAATTGGAGGTCTTGTTTCGTTATTACAGATCGCAAGGATATTAATTATATCTAATAAGAACGTCCATTTATTATCCATAGCAAATCCAAGAGCTACACTAGACACGTTACAATTACAGCCACGCTCTTCTATCGGCATTTGAAAAATAATAAAGTGTAACCTTTAAATTTTCAGTACAAGACAAATTTGATCCTATTTTTTTTTTATTCTATCTCATTTGTATTTTCTTTCCTATGCTTTGTCTTCAATTCTATAAAATTTCTCCGGGGACAGATTCATAGCCTCGTAACCCTTGAAGTTATGAATATATTTATTCTTAATAACCATCTGTATGCTTGAGTCTATCTTGTCTTGTATCCCAGGAGCTTTCAAAAACGTCGATTACAAAAATCGTTATGTTCAATACATTTCTAAATAATGGAAATTGTTGTCTTTTTTAAATATATGTTTGCATCGAAATGAAGAACGATAATAATATTTTATTAATAATAATAGAAGCGTCATTGGAAGAAATATACTACAGTAAGGGCCGAATGACTACTGCGTCTCTTATTGTGCAAAAATGCTGGTGGAATAATTGGGTCTTTAATTTCCGAGAAAAAACCAATTGTTCACTATGAACGTGCGATTTGACATCGTTGCTTTTATTAGTTTTATTAAAGAAAATACACGTGAATTGAAATTTGGATCTGGGAATGGGATCTTACGTGTAATTCCACAATAAAAAATACTATCCCCGAATTATTAAAACACTATCGGATATATTAACTTCAAGGTGGAATAATTTTGTATTAAATAATTGCAGAGATTGGCAGTATACAGGCGATTAAATATGTTTTTAAAAACATAATTTTGACGATTGATAAATAAACGTGAAATATATTTAAATAATTTCTTGTTAAAAGAAAATTTAACTTTTGTCTTTTGCCTAAAGGTATGAACAAAAAATCATTACGACATCACCAACAAACTAATTTAACACTAAAAAATACATAACTACCAACTCGCTCACATAATGTGTTATATATATATATATATATATATATATATTGCAAACAGTCGCTTCGATAAAAACATACTGGTATGTATATATGCTCAGCAAACGTAATGAGTTTTGTCTACTTGTCAAACACACCTATCATTTTACTGGTCGAAGGAAACTAGGATGTATAAATATGTAACCTTGGTAACACGTGTATTCTATCAATTAAAGTTTATTTATACTGGGTTGGATGTTGTTTTTTCAGTAAATCTCAGGACGTCAATTTGTCAAACACAATGTTTCACTATTAGTTACTTCAGTCGTGTTTCTTACGAGTGCTGTCAATCTACATGTGACATATTAATAATCACGCTTCCATCGTATTGATTATTGTAAAATTACTGTTATATAATGTATATTAGATTTTTCATGTTTTTCTTTGTGATATGTATCTTTTGGTACGTATTACAAAACTATAAACCATTCATGCATTTCCGAAATTTATTTATAAAATAATATTATTTTATCGTATGTATCATTTGTAGATGTTTTTTAAAAATTATTAAACGAAAAAAACATGTAATTCAAAACAAATATATAAAATCTCGTGAAATAAAATCAGAAACCGGTTCATAAATTAATAAAAAGTTTACGCATTACTACATAATAACTTTCACAGATTAAACATTATAAAATAAATTTTAATTCAGTTCTGAGTCGAAAGAGCACTTAGGGATTATTGACTATTCAATCAATTTTCTTTTATTCCACGAATGAGAGACAAAATGCTCAGACGATTTCAGCACGAAGAGTTTAATACTATACCACGCTGTAAAGAGGCAAATAGGAAATTTAAGGTAGCGAGCATTAAGGTATGTCTAAAAAGGGTTTTCTATAAAGATTTTCCTTCTCATTGAACGTGTAGACAGTTTATAAATTTTACAGAATTTAAAAAAATATATATCGCTCCAGCTGTATTCGAACTCGAGATCTTACTATCGGCAAGATGCAGATTGATCAATAAGGCAGTTAGTTGAAGGCTCTTAAAAAAGAGTTAGGTACTATACTTCATTAAATTCACCCAAGTCTGGATGTCTTCCGCATGCAGTCTACATAAGACCGTTGATAACTAAGCAGATTAAGTGCCTATGCTTACGTGAATCGCCCGTTCTGTGTTACATCAGCATCCCCGTGATGTAAATAAGCAATATAAATTCTACCATCATATTGTTCTCCATTCGTGGCGGCCGAAATAAAATTGCGAACTACCGCTCTTATAACAATAATTCCGATCGAATCTCGTCCATAATTTGTTGGGTAATTTTCTCAGATCCGAATCTGGATATTATTAAGCCGGGCGGTGAAGTCGCGATTATGAAAGCGAGAGTTATTCAACTATAAACTTGGGGCGCGATGACCCCGGCAGCCGGAGTCGCTGGTCCACTGCGGCAGGTACCACCAAGGAGACATTACAGACCACCGCAGAGCATTCCGTCTCCGTCAGTGCTAGTGATGGGCACCACCGACGCATTCTGACAACCGACCGAATTCGATTATTTAGTGAAATACTCGAAAATCAAATGATATTCAAATTCTCAATCAATCAATCGTCTTTGGCTTTAGCAGCGGTACAAAAAAAATATGTTTCTTTTCTTCAAACGCTTTCATACTGGCTAGGTGGCGTGTGTCACCATGTAGTTGTATTTATGTGGAGTGGTGTGTGGGTGGGAGGAGGGTGGGGGGATTTGGAGGAGTTGGTGGGGGGGGTGGGGGGATGGCTTTTGGCCTTTTTTTATATAGGCAATCTTCTAGGTTGTACTCTAGAAGGTGGCTGATCGAGGGGTTTGGGACAAGGGATGTCGATGTTTGGAAGGAGTGGGCGAGGTCGATGATTACCTCGTGGATCGTCTTGGTGTTTGTATCCCTGTGGAGTTGGGCATTTTGGACGAACCACGGGGCGTTCATCGCCCATCGGAGGACTATGTTTTGAATGGTTTGAAGGGGATATTCAAATTCTGTGTAACTTTTTTTGAAAGTGTTTTTCTCCTGCATTAACTATCCATAACTGTCTTAACACACTTTCGGCGGGTACCAAATTGACTAAAGTGATGTGCGTTGCGGGCAAAATTCGCGTAAAATTGCGCGTGTGAAATCTGGTCTATACACTCTTTGATTTGCATGTAGTCAAATAAATCGTTTCCTATATAAAGTTGAACCACTTCATACACACATTGCGGATTATTTGGCACCACAACAACACCACTTTGTGCTAAAAATTGTTCAATAATTGGAGGATTATCATTCTCTGACCACTCCACTTCTTCATTGTCACTTTGTTCAGAATCACTGGACAGTATTGGTAGAAGTAACGTTGGCGAGTTCTAAACAAACGTTTCGAGCTGTAAACCTAAAGAATAAAATGACCTTCTGCCGCTTTCAGAGTAACCACATTAGAAAACGTATTAATATGCGCCCCGCCTTCAGGCAGTAGTCCGCGAAACGGGTACTAGTACCCTCCCCGCTTTAGTGTGTTAAAATCTTTATTTTTTTAAGTATAATGTTTATAGGTGTGTTGGGCAGCAGAAATATGCAGACTTTTCCTTTCAATATAAAACTGCAGTGTAGAAGGACCCACTACACTATTTTCGCCTTAGAAAATCATGAACACTAGTTCAGCATGAGTATATGCTCAGTGAAATAGTCGGAGAAACACTTGAAGAAGGCGTGTTACAAATGTATACCGCTGAAATCAAGAAAAGTCAAAAAAATTCTATTGGCTTGATTTTGTAAATATCAATATATCCGATCCTTAAAACGTGATTTGTTTTTTTATTATTTGATATTAACGTATCCGGATTGATTATTTATTATTTCTAAATCATATAAAATTATTAGAACTTCTATTATATAAGAATTATCTTGACACCGATCTCACCACAGTTGTTATATTAAATAAAGTATTCAAATATCATTTTTTAAATTTAAATTAATCGATTATAACACATACATGATTTTTCGATCACCCATACCCGATTGGGTCCATCATTAGTTAGTATCCGCAAAGGCATTCGCGACCTATAAACAACGTCCTCACGTTCGGGTGATACCATTTTTATTTATTATATACAGTATATAACCCGGTCGTTGCCCGAAATATGAAGAAAAAAATGTAATAAAGTGAACATGTTTGGCGAAAGTTAGTCACCTTATGGTTCCATAACGCACTGTATATCTAACATTGTATAATAACTATCAATACTATTAAAAAAAATCTTCAACTCAAATATCATATATTATATAATTTTATTGACTGTATTCGAAACACGATAATAACAAATGGAATAAAATATTGTAATGTCTGTGTTGAGATTGACTCAGCGTTGAGCACAATGTGTTCAAATTTATTGAAACTTATCAATGAAATTTTTGAACATAAAAAACAATGAAATAGCTAAACCATGTTGATATTTTAATCTGGTAAGCTTACATTTTTAAATGTCAATAATTTAGGGCAAAATGTATGTAGCCGCCGCAGACAAACTCCAATATAATAACTATCGATTTATTGGTCGGCATTATTTCTCCGTCATTGTATTATTATATCTCCGCACAGAAAGTTAGAAAATGTCACAGGGAGGGGAAAAACCTTTTACGTTCGTCACAGGTTATATACATTATGACAGTAAACGCTTTATTATATAAATACCATACCAGAGAGCTAGCGGTTAAGTCTCTTTATTGTATTATTGTGGTTTTTAAATTGGTATTGTAAATACCGAGATTGACTTTGTGTATGATGATATATTATTTTTAAATAAATGCATTTATTGCCGCGTCTTTATGTACTTATTTTTTTAAAAGCAAACGTTTAAATAGTAGTAACTTTAATCAAAATGAAAAGCTTATTTACGATTATTTTTATTGGTACAAATTATATGCTTTTGTTAATAATAATTTTTCTATTGTAGCAGTAATCTCAAAAAAATTTTAAGCAGCATTTTTTTTTTAACAATTAGGAATCAAGAGCGCCACGGCGAGGGGCAGAGGGAACAAAAGCCTTACGTGCACAATAAAGCATTCCACTCCCATTGATTCATTTGCGTAGAGAAAAGGGCCATAAAAGTGGTGGCAAATTATAACACGGCACAATCAGATTGATCTTGTTATTTTTTATGAGTTCTCACAGAGTAATTGGTAGAAAGCATTCTCGTTACGAGTCGTCCGACGCATTGACAGCGGGATTGGTTCTGCCGGTAAAACGGTAACCTCTCCGATAAGCGCGGTGATTGCGGGTAGGTGAAAAGCCCCCGAAACTCCACCGCAGTCATTTCCATTGTGTGTTTCACCCGAGTCTAAAGTCTTCCACACACGTCGCGACATGACATGCGACCGATTTGCAATCAACCAATAGCGTCACTTTGTTTCGGGTGTTTGTTTTGCCTAAGTAAACAGCGCGACGTAGGACGCTATTGTCTAATTGCAAGTCGGTCGCAGGTTGCGATGCGACGTGTGTAGGGGCCTTTAATTGAAACGTGGCAGGGCGCGGTCCATTTGTATCTGGGCGCATCTCGCAATCTATTTTCGTCTCATTCCACCAGGCACTTTGACAGCATCCCGTCACTCATGTCGTCTCTCTTTTCGCTTTGTGTTGCTATCTTTTTTGGTATTTAGCGATGTTATCTGAGGCTGAAAATATAGCGGAGTTGATAAAATAAGTGGGCAAAAAATATTAGATATTTTTATCGGTATATTACTATATAAACACAATGCCATAGCTAGTTTGACTTTTGAACGCGTTTCAATGAAGTAGCCGGCTCATATGTTGTATTAGACTTCATTAAGTTCTCATATTTCATTGCTCTACTTTACAACGTCACGCTTTGCAATAAGCTGTCCTCTCTGCTCCACTATGCTCTCGGTCTAGCCCGACCTCGCAATTAGGTTTAGTATATTTCATAATTGAAATTTTATTTTCTTGGTTGCGAAAACCTTATCTATTTTTGGCAGTTTGTTTTTGTAACAATAGCGTAATTATCTGCAGCAGCGAAATTAGCTGCAGATAATGTTGCATTTATATTTCCTTCTAGTTAGTTCCGGCATGGAAGATTGTATGCACTTTCTTTTGTGAATCGATGCTAAAAGCAGAAAATGCATATTTTAATATTTTAACTAGCATTCTTCCATGATCACGCGACATAGATCATTATCTTAACATATACAAATTTATTTACCACGGTTTTCTTACTAATTAATAATTCAATTACCATTTGGATTATAATTGTAATATAGAGTTTTTTTGAAAAATGATTGACTTTTGAGAGTTTTTCATGTGCTGTTGTATATTTATATTTTTTGGCATGTTGGTTAAATTTAGTTTAAATCTTTTCTTATCAGGTCCGTCGTGTCCCTAGTCATGTACACAGTGAGACATTGTGTTATACATTTCTCTTTTACTTGTATGAAATATAATTTGGGAGAGCAGCTTTTACCTCCAGGAAAAGGCCGTCCACGGTTCTTGAGTCCGTCTGAAGCCCGTGTCTTCGTTGAGCACTTTCCTAAGATTTCGCTTGAAAACTGGCTTTTACTCGTTACGCTGATTACTTCAGATTTTCAAGTTCGACTATTTCCGTCTCTTGCATTTTCGTTCATTCAACGTTCACAAAGCATGCCAGAAATATTATAATTAAAGTAGTCTCTAGGTCACCATTTCAAGGACAATAATGAGCTATTGTAGTATATTTGCGTTGATTATATCGCAATCGTTCACTTACTGAAATGGACTCGAGAGATTTGTTGCTACAGTTTTCTATTCACCCTGAAACTTTTTTGAAACATTCTTGAAGCATTATTTATTTATATACGTGTTATATTGAAACAGTTTGTGGTATGTATTGATATTATTTCAAAGATAACCTCGATAAGAGCATAGTTTAAGCAAACCGTAGTTAGAAGACTGACTTAAAAATGCGAATAGTTAGCACACCTACCTAAGGTTAATTTAATAATTATTTCTAATAAAAATACTCGGTATATTTTCTTGTCAAATACCTATAATTAATATTGAGTTTCCTTCATACTTACAGTAATAAGATGATGTCTGTGTTCTGTCAGATGTAAACTCTCCCGGGGAATGGAGGACACTGCACGAGTATGGGTACTCGGGCTAATGGGCTCCCCGGCCTAGGTCAAGAGTACAGAGGTCCATTTGTAAACGAGTAAGAATGTCGCATTTCTGCGGCGTTTCATGTTGTATTTCTTGTCCAGCGAGTGGAAATTTGAAAGTTAATTTATCGCAGTGTACTTAACAACAGTATTTATTTGTTAGTTAAATAAAGTACAGATAATTTCACAAAAAAAAAAATATTTGCCTTACATTGTGCTAAAGCACTGAGCCAAAAAGCCATTTTCACGGCTATTTTCAGGTATTTATTATATCTGTATACTTAACATTTTATACTAAAAATATTATATTTACATCTGCTTATCAATGAAGTTATTTCGATTTTTGTCTTCTTTCTAGAATTATCTGTTATCAAATTTCACGGAGGTAGCATTGTAGCTTCTCTCTTCGACAGGTATTTTTTTTTATTCTTTTCAATACACTTCCGCTTATTATAGTAGTAACAGAATAATTACATGTCGATGTTTCTCGAATCGCTCTTCATCTGACAGCGTCATGCGCTGTGGTCGGGTGTACTCAGTCAGTGTATAATCTTATTATTTTCCGAAGTACCTGTGTGTCGGATCATCGCTCGACTGGGTTTTGATTGAGATCTAAAATATGTTTTCATAAGTGCCCGAAAAGTTTCTAGTGTTTTTCTTTATTCGTGCTTTCCGATAGTTAGACGCCTCGAATGTTAACTTGTGCGATATAATCTTTGTTGCAATATTTATGTGGAAACTTGTCTTACCGCGTGAAATTTAGAACGATGCGTTTTTTTTTTTTTTAACCTTTGAGAATAAAAAAATACTAACTGACTTCTAGTGGCAATGGCATATAAAACATTCACCCGGTGATCTGTTGAAGTTGTTGGAAAAATCATGTTTTTCGCGTAGACATTTTCTTATGAATGATTCATAATTTATATTATTTTATTTTCATATTTAACATTATGACAAATTAAACAATAAAAGCGGTTTTTTTTTTTAATACGATGAAAGAAATCGGTCATTATTGAAAATTCAGAAATTCTTTCCATAAAAATGCATTCGTTTGCTGTCATAAATAATTTATTAAGATTTGTTTTTAAGTTAAGGTTTTCAAATCAGCTTCTTTGCCACTTTTGCAGAACAAAGTAGGCACTTTGGCTGGAGAGGCTCCCGAGCATCGCCGACTTGGAAAATCTCCTTTAAAAAGATGGAATTATCGTCCATTATCAGATTACTCGGCCGAATTTTCAGGTGTCATCGATTCCGGCGAAATTTAAAGAGATTTAATGTGATTATTTCTCGAGTGAAAGCTTACCGAATAAGTATGCACATTAAAATATTGATTTTATTTTTAAAATTCTCGGGCTTGGCTCTCTGGCTTTGAAGATAGTAATGATAATTGATGAACTTGAACGAATGTCATAGATTATCATAAACGACGCACAGTGATATTCGCTGGTGCTTGTCCAGCAATTGCAATGTTAGCCATAAAATATTATGTTTTATCTCTAGACATATGATATATAAAATTCTATTAAATGTGTAATACCATGTGTCATGGTAGTACGCCTAAAAAACGATGATTAGCTCTAAAAACTAGAATGTTTGAGAAAAAAATATATAATTTATAATCCATTTAACTTAGGGTGAACAATGGGTATCCATCACGACACAAATGCTAAAGTTTGATCAAGATAGTTATTTTTCAATTTCAATTCATTCAATATCAATGTTTTATTTAGATGCAATCATGATTGTGAGCTGGATTAAATTATAATTTGAAGAAGATAACAAAATAATGGTACAAATTCAATAATTTTGTTACAAAAAAATACGTTGAGGTGCAAGTTAACTGGGTTCAAGATCCATCCCCTAGATTCCCTGGTTTGTTTATAATGATGTCGAATGGTGCAAATCACTAGATCTCTCTGATTACTGAACCTTGTTCTGTAAAGATTCTAATGAAAGAAATCAATATGTCGGCGAACTTTTCATTTCAGTAAGTAATTATATATGTATATATATATATATATATTGCAATTAAATTATTCTGAAACTTTCAAGAGGCTAATTATTTTATTAAAAAATATTCGAGAGAAACGATAAATAATAAATCGAACATCACCATTTAATTATTGATTTATTAGTTCTCTGCGTTTAAAAAAGTAAATAGCACTTATTCGCTGTACAGTTTTGTAAAGAGTTATTTACTAAATCAAGTTTACGTAAACTGTGGTTTGAGTCGTAGTCTCGGCATATTCCGATTATTGTTATGAGACGGAAACAGTTACAAGTCTCTACTTTTCGTAATTGAACTTGAAGATGGTATAAATCTTCTACTCATGCTGCTTCACGACTGCTAATTGAATGGTAACTAACCAATAGCTTATAAAAAAATACTTAAAATAAAGGGACGCTATTGACTAATTGTATCGTTGTATCAAAAACAGTGGCGTGCGTCGGTTTTTAAATCTAGGCATGAAGGGAATGCAAAATATGCTTGTTTTAGTTGAAATCATGTACATACACTAATAAAAACAACTCTTAATTTTTTAACGTTGTTTTATTGCATTTTACTTCATTGATTTATATTAAAATAATTCACGGTAATGAGTGATAATGATCGATATTTTAATCTTGTGCGCAATCCGGTCCGAAGTCACCCCCAGGAGAGCAATCATTTTAATGCCCGTGGATTAAAATAAATTCGAGTTCATGATTGCGAATTCTCAGCAGTCCCGTTGGGAACAGTGCATCGGCGATTTTCGTCTTAGCCTTGCTCCAGCAGTGTTATAAATGAATTGACAGCGTATATTTATTAAATCCGAGGTCCGTTTAGTGATGTAGTCGCGGTCCCCGGCGTGGTTTTAATGACCCGAAGCGCATGAACAGCATAACCCGACCGAGCACAATCGATTCTCTAATCAGAACGGTTTCCATACAAAATCTATGAACGCCAGTCGTGTGGATTCATTTTGATTAGACTCAAACCTAACCTTGATTGTACACGGTGTCTATAAAGTCATGGTATGAATCAAAAAAGGGAATATTTGGTATCACTTTTGGACTACATTTTTATAACGTTTCTATGTGATTAAGCATATTTTTTCACACATTGAAAACGATTAAAGAAAACTCTCAGAAAATATCATCGTGACTTGTGAGGGATTCGAACCCACATCCCCAAGCTTTCATGGCCGGTGCATTTATCCAACTATGCTAACGAGCCACTGCAATTTAGTGAGAATTTTTAATAATCATATTCTACATATGAACCAATATGCTCGGGCTAATCAATATTTAATGATTTGCAAACACTGGACTTTTTAATTAAAGTAACAAGTGAAGCATTTTTATATCCAAAGCTGGTTATTATTATTTTTAAAATCTATTGATGTTTAGCCGAGACGCGCACCATTCAATTATATTAATTTTAGATTAATGTTAATCAGGATGCGTATTTATTTACCCATGCAGGTATTAGTATGTTTATGTGATTAAGCATATTTTTTCACACATTGAAAACGATTAAAGAAAACTCTCAGAAAATATCATCGTGACTTGTGAGGGATTCGAACCCACATCCCCAAGCTTTCATGGCCGGTGCATTTATCCAACTATGCTAACGAGCCACTGCAATTTAGTGAGAATTTTTAATAATCATATTCTACATATGAACCAATATGCTCGGGCTAATCAATATTTAATGATTTGCAAACACTGGACTTTTTAATTAAAGTAACAAGTGAAGCATTTTTATATCCAAAGCTGGTTATTATTATTTTTAAAATCTATTGATGTTTAGCCGAGACGCGCACCATTCAATTATATTAATTTTAGATTAATGTTAATCAGGATGCGTATTTATTTACCCATGCAGGTATTAGTATGTTTATGTGATTAAGCATATTTTTTCACACATTGAAAACGATTAAAGAAAACTCTCGAAAAAGAAAAATCATTAAATATTGATTAGCCCGAGCATATTGGTTCATATGTAGAATATGATTATTAAAAATTCTCACGAAATTGCAGTGGCTCGTTAGCATAGTTGGATAAATGCACCGGCCATGAAAGCTTGGGGATGTGGGTTCGAATCCCTCACAAGTCACGATGATATTTTCTGAGAGTTTTCTTTAATCGTTTTCAATGTGTGAAAAAATATGCTTAATCACATAAACATACTAATACCTGCATGGGTAAATAAATACGCATCCTGATTAACATTAATCTAAAATTAATATAACGTTTCTATCCAAACTTAAAGAGGTTATTAAAACATAAAACTATGAGACTAATAAAACAGAATTATATATGTACTTTTTTTGTCTTCAAGTATCCTAGTGTTTTTTTTTTACTCCATAATTGTGCTTACTAGTTAATAAAAAAAATACCCTCCATTTGGAAACAATGTACCTTTTGAACCTAAAAGTAAAACTATAAAAGCTTTACTACACAGCTTACAAAGTAAACCATTACAACTTTTTTTTATTCCTACGTAAATTTTGGCAAAAAGCTCAGTAAGTTACAAGTTATAGTTTCACACCAGTACCAAAAGCTTTTACTAGAAGTCGTTTTTTTTTCTTTCTATGTTTCAACCGTAATCGTTTATAAAACCTTCAGAATCATTTAGTTATAATTGTGGATTTTTTAAATGACGTGCGCCATGTTTGATAACATCAGCGGGCTATAAAATAGTTTGACCATGTTTGTCAAACACAAGCAAATGTAGTTTATCTGATATAGCGACATGTTCCTCGCAGTTTACATTAGTGTACTGTGGAAGTAATTAACGTGTCTTTTGTGTCTGGAGTTATGCCTCACTAAGCATTTTATAGTTTTATGGTGTATTTTTGTACCATTTTAGTTTTGTTTACCATAACAGACATACTATGTTATGCGCTGTGTGCGGAATAAACTCACCATAGTTTTATACAAAAAATGAAAAATCTTAATTGCGGTATTTACTGCTGAGATATTTTATTTTAGTCTAGCTGACTCTTTGAAGTATTTCCAAATTGCAAGTATACCCCTTCAATGTTAGGACCGGGCCAATTCTGGTTGATTTATTTTCATTACCTAATAAGATATTTGAATTCAATATCTCTTATAGCAGGTGTTGTTTTGGTTATTCTGTGCTAGTTTATAAGAGCTCATTGCGAAACTTATGCAAGTACAATAAACAATTATTTATTTATTTTTTCGTTCTGTGGATCCATGTAAGAGATATCAAGAGTGAAATGCGTATTTTCCGTTTCTACTTTTGGAAATATTCGTGCTCTAAAATAATACTGTTTCTAATAAAAAAATCGTTTTCAATACTAAACTTCCATTATGGTAGAAGCAGTTGGTATAATTTGCGATTTTTATTTTTTTTCAATCATTTATATATTTGAATTATTTTGAATGATTTGACTCAATCGGTTATTTCAAGTGATTTAATAGATTTTATGTATGTGATTGTGGCCACAATCACTCGACTTACTCTTCGTTAGCGTATTGTTATTCGTGTTTTTAGTTCTCCGAAGAGTAAGTAGCGGGACTAAATTGGCTGACAACACCGAAGTGGCTTAAACGCGAGATTTATGACGCCATTACTAAATATTTGAGTGCGGCATTATAAAAGCGCGATAATTAAACACAAAAATAATAATTGTGCAATAATTTACAGAATCAGTTGCCTTCATTGCTGTCAGATTTTTCACTGCCGATTGCGGCGTGTGAATGTCTCGTTATAACGTATTGTCTTCTTTCCTGGTCTTGTGATAGAAAAACGAAAGACAAAAAGATTGTAGTGCTCCATATTTAACAATCGGCCATCTTGTACTCACGGAAATGTGGACATATCGGGACTTAATTAGTTGAGAAGTGAATCGCCTATTTTATTTGCTGACACTATGATTACATCTATTCAATAAAACCGTAGAACAATTGTTTTATATTTTATTTTCAGATGTCTGCTGACATTGCGAGATGTCCACGGCGTGTTTCGCGTTGGTCTACTTTCTTTTGGAGTCGCAAATTATGTCAAAATGATATATTAGCAAACGAAACTATGTGTGCCCGCTGGGCAACATCGTACTTTACAGACTTATAGCCCTGAAAAAGTTAATCAACTTTTGCATTGCTGTCAGTGTATATAATGAATGCATATCATATGCTTATTTTGAGCACTTGCTCTTGGCTACAAAACATGGTGAATTAATCTTTTCGCCCACCGTGTTTCTGTAACTCAACGAAAATAACCTTTACATGCACTGATATTTCTAATGTTAATTAAATATTTGTTTTTTTTTTTTTAATACTTACTTTACTGGCGGTATTTTGTCAGGGGTGCAAAATAATTTAATTATAATCAAATAAGATGAAAATAGTTTTGATCACTGTTAATCATTCGCCTATAAACTGCTCCCATCCCGGAAGTAATTCCAAAAGGGGTAGGATGTTATGCCGGTATCAGGTCGTTGAATTCACTGCTTCAGAACGTCCACTGCTCACTGAGCTGTTCAGATTCGTTCGCAGGTACGTTCTCCGTGTCCAATCGTCCCCTGAAGGCAACCGCGGCTTGTATTATATGACCCTCGCGGCCCGTAGCAACGCGACGTGTCAAAATTATATCAATGTAATAAGTTATTGATCGTATAAACTGCTTTTTTTCTGTTTATATTTGCGTACATATTTAACCATACTTGTATGGAATGCTGTTACCTCCACATTGTATACAATAGAAGCTATAAAATTAATCATTAATCTAATCGGACGGTTTAGTGTTTTTTTGTTATAAAAAAATAAGTACAACTAGGCACGCACTATTCAAGTAGACTATTGTGTTTTTTTTTTTTTTGTATAATTTGTAAGTAGAATAACTCATTTTGAGGTAATTTTAAGTAGTTATATTATATACATTATAAGCTATTTAGTATATGGAATATGTTTTCATCATAAGTTTATGACAATATTTAAATTGGTAATTTCTCTCGTCGATTCATTTGGCTTTGCGAAATTGATGCTGACGTGTAATTTGCAATATTTAAATTTAAACATCGCAGTAAAAGATCGTCAACTGTTTTAAACATTACAATTTCCAATCTATAATCTGAAGACAATCACTTTAATAGTATGAAATAAAAAATACATGAAAAGAACCGTATGAAAATAACTGTGCCGAGACTTCAGCGGCAACGCAGGCCGGTCTACGCTCTGAATTCGTTTATATATTGTTTTTTTCTTAATTTTTATACATAAAAACGGCGTACAAGGACCCTGGGACCCACTACATAATAACAGGCTCAGAATGAGTATATGTTTAGTGAAATGGTCGCCAACCTCCTTCTTAGGAAAGGCGCTTGATGAAAATGAAGAAATAAAAACGTGTTAATTGACATATTTTTAATAAAACCATCATAATTAAGTAAAAACAGATTGTGTCTAGTTTCAAAATACTAATTGTGATATGCGCTATAAATTAAAACATTTTATAAACTTAAACCTAAACAAGTATTATCTGTATTCTTACATATTTTTGTGTGTAAAGATGTACATTTGAATTTTGATTATACAGTAATACCCCGCTTTACGCGACCCCGTTATGCGCGGTTTCACTATAACGCGAATTTCGAATTTCTCATTTTAGTATGACTTTCGATTCTTCAATGTCACCGTATGGATTGATAATCCACTGTGGTATTTTTGTGATAACCTGCTTAAATGGGATCCACTCTCGTAGACCCCCATTTGCAGTTCATGGACCCCCAATTTAATTTTTCCTCAGGAATCAATCCCTAGGGCTCGATATTGATCACTTTGGGAACCTATGCTGTTTACGAAGTGTCGATCCCTTTCTAGGATTTTTATCAACAAGGTGCTGATCATACAGTATCCGATTAGTATCAGTTGCGGAAGAGTTTTTGGGCTGATGTGTGACATGTTTCGTTTCAGACACGGACGGGGACACGTCCAGTGTGGAGGGCGTGGGCGCGGGCGGGGGAGGCGGGGGCGGGGAGGGCCGCGGCGTGGCGGAGCTGCTGCTGCCGCAGTACGCGCTGCTGACGGGCGGGCGCTCCCGGGACGGCTGCCCGCTCATCACCTTCCCCGACCACGCCAACTTCCACAGCCTCGCCGCGCACGAGTACCAGCGCCTGCTGCTCTACCTCACCTCAGTCCCTTCGTGAGTACCCTCTCTACTCCGCACCCTGCATCCCGCACCCGTACCCCTCGCACAGCCTACACTTGACGTTGATAACGCAAATCTGCAAGTGCAAGTGCTTTTAAGTTCCAAGTACTCTCATAAATGTTTACACGCCTATTTGCCAATCGTGGGGTCCCAGGTTCGAGCCCAGGTGGAGCAATAATTTTGTTTAGATTTTTCAATCAACGAATCTGCAATTAGCAAAAATTATCTCCAGGTTCAAGGGGAAAGAATTTCCTTCAAGTAAAATAGTCTTCAGGTTTTCCCTGAATACAATGCAAATGCCAAATATGTATAAGGCCAAACAAAAGATCTCTATTGTCTATGTTAATTCTCCATAAACTGCCTGTAAGTTGTTAATTTTGTTTATAGTCTATTTTATTTTTTTGTATTATCCGACAATATTTTGTGATTAAAATTGTGAAACAAGCATATGAATAATGTTTTGATTTATCACATTCGGTTATCATTCGACAAATTGTAGCGTGATAATTTATTTTTAGTCTTATTGTATTTTGTTCTGTTTCAGCTTGCAAGAGGCGGACTTGGGCTTCCATTTAATCATAGATAGGCGAAAGGATCGCTGGAATTCAGTCAAAACTGTTCTTATTAGGATATCGGTAAGAAATCATTCACTAATATTTCTGTTTGATTTACAACTGATCTGTCATAGTTCAATCTATTGACTCGCTAATTTCACATTTTGATATATCAATAGATAAGAACTTCTTACTAGCGCTGTAAATCCTTTGTAATATCCTAGTACTTTTGAAATCATTCAAACAATATCAAATAAAGCAGTAAAAATGTGCATTGTATATCTGAAATTCAGATGAGTGCACTCTTGCTATAAATTATTTGAAGTTATAAATTATTATACCATAATAAAAATTTTAACCAACACAAATTGAGTCTTAAAACTTTTCACCATTATTGTGATATACATCTGAAATTATTTTAAAGCATTTAAAATATCAATGAGTATTTGTATTGCGAAATGATTTAATAAAGTTTTTTTGTCCAATTGATGTTTCAGGAATATTTCCCGGGGATCATCCACGCAGTATACGTTCTAAGACCCGCAGGATTTATTCAAAAAGCCTTATCGGAAGTCAGTAGTAAACTCTGCAAAGAAGAGTTCAAGTTTAAGGTTATCGTGTGCTCGGCCGTGGATGAGCTCTATGACCATTTAGAAAGATCTCAGCTGACCGGAGACCTGGGGGGAGACATGCCATACTCTCATGCTGAATGGATTCAGCAAAGAATTGTGAGTTATTCTGCATGTATTCATGCATATATTGCATGAACAACTTTCTTCAACTTGAAGACTATTATATCAAAAAAATTTGGATTTCTTCCAAAATTATGCACAATTTTTTTTGTTATTTATTTTTCAACTAATTAGTGTGTATCTTCAGGTTATGATATATCGACAAAGTTGCCTATACCAACCTACCCTCCACGAAGAACCCATCCTTGACATTCACGATTCCCCTACAATGTCCGCTGATCCTCAGTATGATGAAATTGAAGATATTTTTGAACCCAGCAACAAACCTACTGACCCGCTCCTTCAACCATCATTTATTATTCCTGAAATAAAGATTGAGGACACGTCCCGTAATTCCCTCGGTTTTGACGATATGCTATCAGAACTTCTGCTTAAGTTTGATTCTTGATAATATTGTATTACAAATTTTAAGAAATGCTAAGATTATTATATTTACTCAATAAATATTTCAAAATGTTTATCATTTTTATTTTCTGTATATTTGAGTGGCCTAATTTATCAACACTGGAAACAAAAATTACAAAAATTTCCTATCTGCAATGAAAATGTTCAACGACTTTTATAAAATTTAACAAATAATATGTTTTGATTTAATTTAAATATCATCTAAAAATTTCATAAAAAAAGGAATGTCGAATTGATCTTAAAACAAAGTGGTGGTAAAGTAAATTTCCTTTTTCAGTACACTTAAACATTATTTGCATTGCATACTTTTAATCCAAGAGGCGAATTGATACGTTTTTGTCTTTACTAATGCTTAATTCCACCAAAAACCAAATATGTATAATTAATTATATGTATGTTAAATTAATAATATAATTTAAATATTTTTTTGAAAATATAATAAAAGTTAACAATGTCCTTGAACTCACTTTTTCAAAGTATTATATTTGCTCATCCTTATATTTTTTATAAATAATAATTTATATGTACATAAAAACCAAGGAATGATGTTTATACATCAATATGTTTTGAAACATGTGATTTTTTGTTTTATCGTTGAATGTAATTTTTTTATTTCAGGCTTTAGAAAAGTTTTCGGGGTTAATGCGAGAGGTGTCGGCACATTTAGATGTATTTATGCGAGATATTGTGGACTGCGACTTGGGAAATGACCCTCAACAGACTAGAGAATTACTCATAACACAGGGAGATAAGTATGTTCTATTACTACTGTCGAGTTTATACTATAATGAAAAATTATCTTATTACATAATTCTATATAATAAATTTTACATAATTCTGAATAAAACATAAATTTTTATTCTTTGTTTACATACTGGTTATGAGAGAAAAAAAACTATTTTCTTTTTTTGATGTTAAACCCTTGTAACGCAGAGTGTAAGTAAGCATTTGTATGTGAGGTTTATCTTCTTCACAGGTATGAATCACTGAAAGAAGAAATTTTAGGAGCTGCTGATCATGGAGAACAGCTTCTTGGAGAAATGAAGAAAGACAATCAACCTGAAAATGCAATCGGGCACATCGCTGCAGTTGAGAGGTAATATCTGCTAAAAAATAAAAATTCTTTAGTATTTAAAAATAATACTGTTTTCTAAAACAATATTACAAAAACATTTATATTTCAGGTTACTAGTACAATTAGAGGAAACAGAAAGACAATTTGATGAATTTTGGCAAAGGCACTCCTCAAAATTAAATCACTGGCTTTTATTCCGCACGTTTTTATTGGATTTCAAGGAAATGCAGGTAGAGTATTTTTATAATGTTGTAGTTTGAATACATTTGAAAAATCAAGGTACGATTCTACTAGATTTAAAATTGTACTTATTAAAGAAAAAGTCTCTATATCTATTTAATTAATAAAAAGCATCAATATTTACAATGATTGAAACAGAAGTATTTTTGATTGAAACATAAGTAGTCCTAAAAATGTCAAATCTCTTACGAAACCATAAAATATAGTATATCATAGAATATTCTTAAAATCCTATCTTTTGGTATTTGTTGTAAAGAGTATCGGTATAGATAAATATTTCGTTGAATATTTTGACTTTCTAGATATTAAGTACTAATAATTTTTACAAAATAGTAAGGTTATCTAGACACACTAACAGAGAAATCGATTTTAAAGATTTACTTTGTATGTTATGTTTTCATATAAAAAAAAAATTCTGGTAACGTAGTTGACATCTAAGAAATTCATTACTTCTGATCAGAATCCCCACTCGTATAGTATTTTGCAGTCGTGAGGATCATGCTATAGTCTGTGTGTATTTTGTTCACCTAGCCTATATGATGATAGTAATGTCACTGACTTAGTCTAGTCATAATGCTTATCTACGTTTCAAACTCGTGTCACTTTTCTCTGAATTTTTTCTGACCCATTGGAGTTACTGGGTTGAATTTAAAAGTTTTTTGATTGCTAAGAAGCGGTGTAAAACTTTCAAACATTTGTCTTCTCTTTGGTTCATCTTGCTTAGATTTGGTGATCTGTGGTTGAAAACTAAATCCAGTATTGTTGTGTCGATTTGCTATAATACTAGCAACATTTTTTCTTTCATTAGAAATATTTTCATCTATTTCATTTAGACGTACTGATTTTCGTTTTTGATTTTCTAGCTGTAATTGAAGTTTCTGAATTTTCCTGTTCCTTTCTTCTAACATGGTAGCGTACTCGTCTGCCTGTCTTTTCTGTTTAGTGCACTCTGTTTGCAGTGTTTCAATTTTATTCTTATTGCACTGTAATTCTGCTTTAATTCGCTGCATACTTAATACTTGAAATTCTTCCAAATGCTTGACTCTTTCTCGAGCATGTCTTCCGATGCTTTCTTGGTATCTCGTTTCTTCTTCCATTTGATATGACCAAAATGACATAGCTCTCATTGCCACATCCATGATTATATCCGGTGTCATACCAGCCAAAACTATGGATCTAAATGTCTCCGGTGGATTTAAATCAGCTTGTACAACATCGAAATTATCATTCAGTTGTGAATTGCATGCTGGACAAACAATAACTTCGTTTACTTTCTTTGCAAATTCATTTTCACCATGCTCAGCACAAAATGCATGAGAACAACTGGTTACCCATGCAATGTTTGGTAAAAGCTTTCTACACTTTTTATAGTTACAAACCATATGAAGAACCATTTTAAAATATTGACTTGCTTTGCAATATTTACTTTATGAAGACATTATTGTGTAACTACAGTTTGATAGTTGTGTTCATTTTGGTTTTCATCCAGAATTTTAAATTGGGAACTTTTAGTTTTTTTTTAATTTAATTGTTGTTAGGTTACAATAATAAATTTTTTTTGGTCAAAAAATTCCATTTCATTGTTTTCATTTCCATTCCATTTTTTGAAATGTGAATCTTATTTTTTTTGTTAATAGGCAGTTCTTGATGCCCACATGAAGACCATTTGTGATATGACAGAAGTTGGGGAAACAGCACCGAGGGTTGATGCAATAATAAGAGAAACTATGTCTTTTGAGAAAATATGTACATCTGATATCGCTCGGGCTGAAGAGATTGTTCAAACTGGTAGGTGTGAAATAAATAATTCATATTAATTATAATTAAGTAATTTGAACATTGTCTTACTTCTTATATTTGTGCCTACAGGGGAATGTTTAATGCTTAATCCGTTAAGTGCTATTGATAGTATTCAATCAAAATGCGAAGAATTGAAGAGAACCAATACTTCATTATTGGAAAAAATACAACGTAGACACAATTTACTTGCAAAAGCGAGAGACTTAATGGATCGCATTGACAAGGTATGAATCTTATTTATTAATAATTCTGTTTTTTTTAGTGTTTTGATCCACATTGTAGTGGACTCTCAAAATCTTCAACATGGGTACATAATCCTGTTATGCTATATAAATTATAAATAATATCTTTTGTTTTCTAGGCAAACACTTGGTGTGCAGCCGGTGTAGAGATGATGGCGGTAGGAGGGACCTGCCCGGCTCTAGCTGCTGTGGAGCTCCTCAACTTGGATGCTTACGTTAACGCTGCTCATAACTTTGGTTTGACTGCACCCAATGAATTCAGAGAAGCTTTATTAAAATCGGCTACACCAGAAACCAAAGCTCTTGTTACTCAGGTAAACTATTGTTAATCATTCTTCCAATAGCATTACTTCAATTTCAAACCAAAAAGTATGATTACACATCACTCGGTTAATTTAAGTCAATATTTTATATCTTTAACTATTGAATTGACTTTTGTTAGCGATTTGATTTCAATTTATTATATAATATGAAACCATAAGAGCTCTTTCGATTGAAATTCCAAATCGGTTGCAAGTTGTGTTGCTGCATGTGAAGGCATCTTTAAATATATTTTACTAAACACATTACTATTATTCTAGTAATTATGTATTACTTGTATGCGAATATGATTTTAAGATTTGAATCAATCATACAATTTTTTATTTTATTTTAGGTGTTACAAAGAGTAGATGATGTCTGGTTGATGTTGGGTGCTCGGCGGCAACTACTTCAGAGGGCCACAGTCCGTCCAGCACGGCCTGTGCAGCAAGTCAATCCTCAGACTGCTGTCACACCTACGCAAGCTGCCGTCACCAATGGAAACGGTATCAAGGTTAGTTAATTCAATTAGCTTTTTTAACTAATGAAAACCAATCAATGGAATAAATAAACATATGTACTATATGTTTATCATAACGACCCGTAGGGATTTTCAAACATCAATTTTTTCTGAATTTTTTTTTAATTTCAATTGTCATCTATACAGGTGAATTTAAAAATTAGGAATTATTTCACTTGTAATCTTCAATATTTATAACAATTATAATTTAATAAACAACATTTAGCTGGTTGTTATCACGGTTAATACATGTCCGTGCCTATTAAAGTTTAGTGAAAGATACTTCATACAAATGGTTGATTCATGCACATACATTCACCTAGCTGTCTCATAACTCCTACATTATTGATTTTAATATTTATTTCTTTTCTTATTAATTATTATATTACTATGCATATTCGGAGGTAATATTCTGTCAAGTGACTTCACTCGTTGAGGCTTGACAACAATACTTTTTTTACACAAACATTTTTGGCTTTATGATAATGTGTGATGTAATATGAAACTTCTCCTTCTTAGGACAGATGCTCTAATGCGTGTTTATAGCAATGCTCATCACATAAATTATTACAATTTATCAAATATCAGGAAACTATGCGTGGAAGACCTTCGGCGAACGACCTTGGTATTCCTATTATAAAACTGAACTTTATATAGAGATGCACGCATCAGTAATTATTTTAAGTATCACATTGTGTTGATCATTATTGAGCATTCTAGACATGTTTAGTGTCTGCCTACAATCATATTTAAGTATATGAGTTCAAAACAATACGAGTATTCCTGGTCGGGGTCTAAACGGATGACATGTAATCATATACACAATTAGGTTGTTTTTATTAACATTATATAGTACTCGTAAGTAGGAAGAACCACGAAAAATTGGATCACAAATTTGTTCGTTGACTTTTTTTAGAAGAGTTTAGAGAGAAAGGAAACCGAAAGTAAATTGATTTTGTTTTATAGTGTTGTTAATATTACTAATGTAACCTGACATCTTACTCTTTGGATTTTTACTTTATAAATAACTAGCTAGCTGATATGCCTTTCATCATATTTAAAAATTTTCAAGTCGTTTTAAAATGCACAGACAGATCTATAAAAGTAATCCACATGGCAGACTGGTTTAATTTGTAATACTTAATACTCAAACAACAAATGTGAATAGACAAATAGCTAGGAGACTACGAACATATTTGTAGTCTCCTATCCATTTGGCTATTCATGTTAGTTACCACAGATTATTTAAAAATATATTTAACTGGGGTACTTTGGAGACCAGGTTGGGAGCATTAGAGTTGAGTGCCGAGTGGTTGAGCCGGCCGGCCCATCGGCCCACCAGCAACCTTGCGGGGCTCGGCGTGCATTAGGCAGCCCGGCGGCGGGGGCGGAGTGTTTATTTGGATTCCAGGATTAATGATTTATTGACCGCGTGCTCCAATAACTGAAAAATGATTATTTACAGACGTTTTATTGATTTATTTCTCTCAGAATCATATTTCATGCAAATAAGGCTTTATGGAGCTGTTTTCGAATGGTCTCATTTGTTGGATTAATATTTGTACTGTAGATATTTTATTAATTGATTTCGTATGTTATATAATGTTTGGCTCGCATGTTTAGTGGAGGTTGAAACGTTGACTTTTGATTTCGATCATCGTCGTGGCAGGTGAATTCCAAACTGGATTGGATCGTACTTTCGATGAAGCGTTGGGAAGCGACCGCTGGCGCATTTTCTTCGGGAAGACCAGCAGCCATCAAGGGTTACAATCCCAAAGATAATGCTGTAACATATTCGTGTTTTTTTTCACCATGTGTGTGTCAGCTTTCGTTGATATCTTAGATTATTTCGATTTTTTTACACCGTGAAATATTAGACCTAATATACCTCATAAAGCCTTCTACTATAAATTACTATAGACGTGCAATTGAATGCACTAATACAAAAATGTTTTTTGTGACATCATTATTTTGTTCAGAGTTGTATTCAAGTGTAACGAAACACTCCACCGAGAAGGCGGTAAATTGATTTTTTTATAATAAATGTATAAATACTCTAATATAAAACTTGTTAACCTTACTTTTTTCATACCATTTACATTACAAAACGTATCATGCACAAGGTCTGAACCGATCCATTTCACTCGATTTTTATTCAGGGTTTTATTCAATTCTAAGCTTTTTATTGTAAAATCGTTTTGATATCTAAAAAAACCTAATATTTCAATTCTTTGTGTCTTATTTGGTCTGTTTATATCCTAAATTCACACAACGCCTACTAAGAACTCATGTGCGTCTTCTGAGTGGGAAGTGACTCAAAAAAACTACTCTGACTTTAAGTTTTACCACCCACGGGAGGCTTGAAGGCTTCTTTACAGCTGACTTCACGAAATACGCTATATAATTTGCGAATACTTAAGACTGTCGATTACCAGGAAGCTTGAGTTATAATATTAAAAAAACTTATCTGATTTGACTAAATAAGCTTAATGGTTATTCTAGTTATCAAAATGACATCAGTCAAAAATACAATTATGAATAAAACGCATTTTAAAATTCCGTTATTCTCGTTCTTCCAATAGGCAGTCTTTTTTGATCGATAGCCTCTTCACGAATCGCCGCTGAATTATTTTATTTTTAATTATCAAATCTGTGCCACAAGGTCCGCCGGGGTCAATTGGACTCCATAAATTTAATTCGATTATTGAGGCGATATTTTTTGCAAGCGGCAATCCAGAATAAACATTGACAAAACCAAAATGTGTTTAATATTTATCCAAGTTTATTATTATCACATTCATTCTGTGCACTCTGTTTTATTTTTAAAAATACAGAAGCTCTGCTACAATCAGAAAGTATGAGCTTACTGACTGGATTGGAAATATTTTAATGCGCGTGGTATTGTTATGACAGGTGATGATGAATAGTTTTTCTCAACGATATATTATGTCTTATTTTGGTACCTACACGCGGAACAAATTGTTTATTTGCATTGTTTTCTACATTAATTCACTAAATTAACGTTTTAAAAAACTTTGTCATCTGCGAGAGAAAGTGATTAACTGCCGGAAAGTTATTCCGCTTTTACATGATAGCAATATAAATTATAGATCTACGAACGCATTCCACGTACATTTACATATTGGCTTCATCAAGACATTGGGTATTAAATTTATAATGATGTTTATTTCACAGAAAATTGCTCTATAAACGCTTCATTAGGCGGTTAATCGCTTGGATCGAATCATAGGCTAAAATAAAAAAATAATAATCTCTTCAATTTTAGTGTATTTGTGTATGCTCGAGCTTCATTCAAATTACATTAATGATGATGCGTTTTTTTGTATTGTATGTCAAATAATGCATTATATCATTTAAAATATATGCACTGAGTATTTAATTAAAGTTTTATATACAAGGCTATAAATTACTAATTATTCTGCTTCGTAACGAAGTCATATAGTTGTTTTGAGTCAGTGAAATAAATATTAAAACTCTCTATAAAATATAGTGGGCGTCGTTAGAGTTCTTAGAACTATCGTTATTTTTCTTTTCTATTGACGTATTTAATGTTATCGTCCGTGTGCGAGCAGGAAGGAGTACTGAATTTATGAAAATAATTAAAATTTGGCACGAGTTTAAAACACCATTACGTATTATTTTTTTTATTACTTATGTATTTTTCGCAGCCTAGACTTGATAAAGATCATTGTTTCAAAAGCAAACAAAAGGTGATGTCACAATCAACAGCAAAATTAATTTGACTTCTAAGATGCAATTGCACGTATTATTTCTAAAACAATGAAATAAATTGATATGAATGTACCTTCTTAAATTACTATTTGCCGTGAGATTATCTAACTCGTTTCGCAAATAAGTAAGTAGGTAGTTAATATTGTATAGTGTTAATTTGAGATAATTGTTAAAATGTAAGACAAGGAAATATTTTTATTCAATGTGGGAAAAAAATCGTATATTATTAAATTTAATTATATGTCTAGTTTATGTATATATTTACTATGCATCATCATATATAACACAGATTATATTCAGAAAAAATATTATACTTATCTCTTATACGAAAACATAATTTTGTGGTATTCGTGGACAGTTTATATTTTTATAACATTGTGCGTATTAGACAAGTTTTTTTGTCTCGTTTAATATTTAATTCGTACACATTTCTGTATTTTCTTTATGCTTTTTTTTAATGTTTTCGTAGTATCCGATAATATTTATATGGTTTTTATTCATAATTTTGATTTTAATAGTTCTGTACTAATAATAGTGCTTTCATTGTGTTGCTTATCATATGCATGTTTTTAATTATTTAATTGAAGCAACACATTTCATCGACAATCTGACGGGCCCGCCTACGACAGACTATGAATATTTTTTTACACGCACTGATTCATATAGCATAGTTTTATCTCATTTTGCTGGATTACTTCACACTGTGCGTGTCTTAAAATACAAGCAATCGATAAACGATTTCTCATAATTTTTCGTTTAACCTTTCGCTTACATACCTGCATACATGTAACAGGTTTATTGAAGTGTAAAACAATAATTTATATATCAAGGTCAAACTGCAAATCACGAAAAATGACGCCCGACAATGGACCTCACATCGAAACAGTATATTGTTTATGAAAGATCCAAATATCTATACAATAACTGATATTTTATGTTTCACATAATATTTTATTTTATTTATCTATTTGACAAAGGTGTGGGTAATTTGGGTACCAGAAAAAATGTACAGTAATAAAAAAAACGTTTTTCAAAATATTATTGTATTGGCACTATCACTAAATATTATTAAAAGCAGCTCATTCTGATGCCAGCCAACATCATCAGTAAGTCTTTAAGCCATAACAACATCTTATTTTTAATCTTAGGATCGAACTTCGTATGGTTCTGTTGATCGACGATTACGTACATAATTAAAAATACGAGCACCATAACTAACGAAAGCAATATGCCAAATCAACTCAGTAACTATTGTTAAATCTTTCAGTAATTTAGTGCAGTGCAACGATTGTCCATCTAACTGTTTGTCAATTAACATGTTTTTTGTATTTTTTCTCGCACGCGTGTTACCTGCACTTTTTGTGTACTTCACAGTGGTCATACTATGTTAAAAAAACTGATTATTTTGTAACATCCACAAAGCCCTTTCATGGGTATTTAAAATCTTATCGCTATTCTACACGCCGCCGTAAGGTATAGCCTCCAGCTTTTACTATCTAATCGTTCACAAAGCCTAAGCTATGCCGCAACCTGAATACACCTCACCTACACGGAAAACATCCGTCTCGTATTTGGTACCTACTAAAATGCCATTGGCGCATTCCGTTTTATAACTTGTTTTTTTTTTTTCTCTAATCACTGATTGACACCTGTAATGAGGATTCTATTCACTTTCTATGGTCGTGCGCTCTTTTCTTACGCACAATTTACCTTTAAGGCATGATATCTTTTTACTCGTCGATTATTAGACTGTTTAAGTGTGCGGGTCTCTCTCTAGGTGTGGGCCTACCTTTATCTTCCCATACATCTTTTGTGATTAAATGATAATACGAATTAAGTACTTTCTTATTTCTTATGTCCATTTATGTATCACATATTAGAATGAAATAATGATCGAACTAATCACACGGTATTGTTCGGTCTTGAAATTAAGATCGATATGTGTACGCAAGATATTTAAAAATTTTCTATTAGAAAATATTTAATGATCCAGTGGAAATATTGATACATTTAATAAAAACAATGTGTTTTTGTAATATTAAAAAAATCTTTTTTGATATTTCTTATTTATTATAATAATATTTCTAGTGTTTAAAGAGTTTCCATATACTCTTTTCAAAAATTTATTATTTAAAGGTTGAGTCAATTTATATTAACTAGTTTCACAACAACAAAAAATCGTACTATCCAGGAATTATTTTTTTGTTGTTTATCAATAGTAACAGACAAAAGTTTTTTTTTTTTAATTAAAAAAATCGACACATTTACTGTCAATTCAAACTGTCTTCTGTGAGCTTAATGGGCCTCAATAGATCCAAGGACCTCTCAATCAAGAGTTAAAGGTCTAACCATTGAGCCACGTTGTCTCAGTGCCATGCCGAACTTTCAAATATGCTGTAATTTTGAACAATGTTTTTTAATAATGTTAAATAGTTATTATATCATTTTATATGTTTTGCTGTAGAACGTAAAAAATGTGAACATAACAAATATAGGGCATAAAAAACATGCCACCGCTGTTGTAGATTGTCAAAATTTACTAATAAATTTATTATTATGAAATAAAATATGCCGTCGCTATTTAGGCTAGAATTTTAACTAATGTTTCTAAAATACCGACCGTCTTAATGCGTCAATTTATTTTATTAATATATTTACATTTTATGTATTTTATTCATAAGCGAATGATTCATTTGTCGCTTTTGGATCCATTTCTTGTGAAAGCTTTTCGTTGTTTTCTCTACTTTTGTCACCGTTTGCCTTTTATATCGTTGACCTGACGATATATAGAGTTTGTTGGGTCCATTTGATGTTTCATAATTTACCCGCTCGTGTCACGTATTTAGACTGGAAATGTAGGTTTCTTGAAGATTGTTTATTTAAATTGCTGCTCAGTCCTAATAGCGAATATTCCAATAACTTTCTTTATATTTTATTACTAAAATTAAACATTGCATAAAAAAACCGCCGCTGCGTTTCGCTCACTCGGCTATTGCGTAAATCGCGATAAGGTAATTACACGTATAAGTAAACTACATAAAAAAAAAATCAAATCCAGTCACGTTCTGCAGATTACCCTTTACAAAAGTAAAATTTGTCTAATAACCGCACGTCGGAATGTTAAGACTCAAAGAAGAAATGTGAGAGATCGAAGTTAGAATCGAATCGTATACAGCAAAAAAATCTACGTAAATACCGCTTTGCTGTGCGTTTTTTTATTATTTGACCGATAGTTTCATTTCTTCCACGAGTAGGACCAGTCGGTACGTCACCCTGCTGTGTTTTTGAACTGAAAGTATGTACGCGCAAGTGTGCGCCAGCTTACTCGTCTCTCCGAATTTCTTTGGTATCTACTTACTTATGTACCTACTTTCTACAGTCTATGGACGGAAATGAAACTTGAGAAACAATTTAAAATTATAAAATAATAGCCCGATAGCTCACCTGTTAAAGCGTTAGATTTTCACCGGCGGAGCTGGGACTCTGTAACTTTAAATATAAATAAGTATTCATATAAAGTTTTTTCTCCATGTAATGCCACCTTGATTTATTACAGCCAATGCTGCCAAGACTTCACTCGTACTAAGTATTAAACAAAGAATTATATGTATGATCAACGTATAATTTAAAAGTCAGTATTTACAAAAATGAACTGTTTCACAATACTAAGTTACAATTGCATTGAGATTTTAAAGGTATATTACAAACCCCGGAGAGAATAATTAGTTACATCATTCTTCTAGTTCGTCCAGCATTTCACCACACATGAAATCTACTTCACGGTCAATCATTAGAAATTATTATTTTATTATTCAACGATTTTCTAAAAATAACACCATTGTTAATTTTTATATTAAGTAACCATTGATTGTATATACTGTGGAATACTGGACCTTTTATTTTTCTCTGTTCATTGTCGATCTACTATTAAATGGTTTTTGTTTACAATTTTACGGTAATCAATATTTTTGATTTTGAGTGTATGTTAACAGTAGGTGATTATGAATTGATTTGTATTATTTATTTTATTCAGAAGTAACCAATTCTATTCCAATTTCATTTGGTGTTTGTAGCTAACTTAATCTAGCTTTAAATTGAATTGCATTTGACATTTTTTTCTGTACGAACCGGAAACGATCGCATCTGCCACGGCACGACGCCAGTTTATTAACCTTGACCCCGTTGTATTAATAATAGAATTCTATTTAAAGATGACACTTTCGCTGTCTTTATTATTGAAATTTTAACGTTTCAGTGAAAGTCGAGTTCAAAAGGCGCCGTTTTTGTATTCGACTATTTATTCAGATATGTGATAATTTTCGACCGGTTGTTGATCCAACTTTGCATAAATGTGCAATAAAAAAGATTCAATCGATTTGACTCTCAGGCGGTGAATGCAAATAGGAGCTTCGGTTTTATTATCGGCGTCGGAGAAGTTGAATAGTAAAATGGGAACAGCGCGTTTTCCGGCATTACGACCGGAGCGATCTCCAGAAAACAGCGCGGGGGCGGACTGGCCGCTGTCGGATATCATCTCATCTGACGTTAATCGCATTGACTTCCAGTTTGTCTCGCCCGAATCGCGTCATCATTTGGATTGCACTCCCACATCTCTTGTGATTGCTGGAAATGCTGTCTCAGCTGACTTTAAATAATACAAGCGGAACTCGTGGTCCAGCCAATGCTGTTTACCAATTCATCCATGTAGGTGTTCAGATGTCAGTAATTAAGAATTGTAGCGCTTTCATGTGGCTAGTTTATTATACCAATACATTTGACAGAATGGTTTTGATTTTGAAAGTTAACAATAAACAAACACAGCGAATAAAACTAGAATTTTTGATTGATTATAAATTTATTTTTCGTAAATAAATGTATTCAATTTTCAGTGGTCTAGATATGTTTACGCTCGACAATCCTGCTTTTCTGATCAATATAAAAAATACACTTGGTTTTTTCATATCGCTTGATAACCTTGGAAAACCTTTTGAGAAGAAATCCTATCTGATAAGGTTCTTTTATGATTTCCCTATTTACAAACAAGGAAAGCTATTGAAATCGCTTCCACGGAGGGTTCTCGTAAACCGCGTGAGGCTCGCGTAGAACAGCCAGCGTGAGAGTATCGCTGACCGCATGCATCGACCATATCTCATAATTTAATGTTGATCTGTACAATGGTTAACGGGCGCACAAGTAGGGCTATGGAGCACGTTGCCCACTGCCGGATATCGTGAAATCTATCCATAACACATTACGACGCATAAATGCATAAAAACTGCGCCCGTAATGGGTTCTAGCAGATGCTTCCACTGTCGAGCTCCCCGGCCGTAGCCGAGACCGTTAATTTCTATATTAATCATAGTTTCGTAACCTTGTAACCTATATATTCATATGCGTAATTGAATGCCCTTCAAATGTGGTTTCTCGTGAAAATACACTCGCGCGACTCATCCGGGATGTTAAATAGTAATATTTACACAATCGTGTATGGACTTCCTGAAACTTGAACATTACCCTCCGTACACGTAGAATAAGACCTCGTACGCGATTCAAGTAGACTAGACGACAATACATTTTAGGATGTTATGAATGATGTGTGCTCGCAGGTTTTGCATTAAATATGCAAAGACGTGGCATAAAGCTTAACCAAGTATTTTTGAAATTCTTGATTATTATTATATGCCTGCATTTTGAAGATTATGATATTTAATACTGTAGTTTAGCAATTTGAATTTTTAATAATTCCCTGATGAAAATACTGCTTTTTCAGTTTCATAATTTCAATATCTCAAATGTATCACCCGAAGATGAATCAAACATTTAAACAAGGGTGCGGATAAACATCCATGGTTATTATTAAACTTCATGAAATTAATCTGTTGGTACTCTAGAGTTAAAACATTTATTTAACAGGAGATTGATTCAAAGCCATATCAGTTCACAAAAATGAAATTACTTAACTAATTGTTAATTTTTTTTAGAAAAGAGAATATTATGAATCTACGGATTTCTGTTTTTTTGGAGTTACATTGGAAATTAATGTCTTTTACATTCTTCATAAATTAAAAGTGTATTCAATTTAAATATACATCAAACAATATTGAGATTCACTACTCAGAACAGATATAAAACATCTTGTCCACTAGCCGATAGTTCTACCTTCTAAATGACTATGCGCTAACTGCGCGTCTAGTTTTTATACATAATTCACAGCACTCGTATCCAAGTAAGTACTTATTTAAAGACTAATGAGTAGTCATAATGAAAGGCTTTGGTACCTGCCTGTATTTCAACATGGACGAACTTCACATTATGTTCTTTGTATTACTCTTTTTTTATCTCCTCGTGGATTTTCTAAATAATTGTCTTTGTATTTAGCAAGTTAATAATCTGACGGTATCCCCTCTACCTGCTTTTACTTATTTGTGATTCTCCATTCTTTTAGTTGGTATTCGTACGTACTTGGGTGAGATTTCGGATCAATGCGTGAATACGTGTCAGAATTTTGCTTTAAGAGTAATCGCATAAAAGAGCAACGCTAATTTATTTCTGAAAGTGACTTTTCATTGTCATGTTGATGCTTTTGAAAAAAATGGTTTATAATTTCTTAGGACTTGATACGTTGAATATGTATTTTATATAAATAACGCGACTTCACATCGAATAGTATTTTTAGAAAATCATACAGATGGAATTGAAAAAATAATATGCTTTGTTATCAATGTTTTATGCTGATTAAAGATTATGAATGTCAATATTTTAAAGAATATTAAGTACATAGAGTACTGAGTATTCTGTGAAGTTATTTTTGCAAAACATATTTTTCTTAGTATTTACATTTAAAGCATACACCCTTCTCAAAAGAAATTCGGTGCTACAATCGGCGGGGCTGAATTTTTTTGCGTATTAAAAACGACTGACTATTCATAACGTTCAAAATATACGAAAACAATATTTTTAAATACTATTTTTTATTATGTTACTTATAGATGTTATGTTTTTTGTGTTTTATTACATGATTGGCGATATTTCAGGGCGTCGTGCTGCAAGGATGATGGTCTTGTAAATGTATTGAAAGACGTATTGTATACATTTTTTTCAGTTACAATGATTGGAGCAACAGCCTCACCGCGGGACTGAACGGAACGATCAGTTGTACCGTAATCGTAAAATTAACTCGTAGAGATTATCGCTTGCAACCGCATATATATCGGGAAATGTTAATTCTTAAATCGACAGTTACGATTTTAAAATGCCAAGAAGCAGTGCTAGCAACCGCGGAAGTGAGACATAATTGATGACCATGTTGCCACACACGGACGAGTTTCATCGTTCAGTATCACACCAGAACGTCAAAATATTTAGAGATGTTTTTTTATTTTTATTTAAAATCTTAATTTAGTATTTACGCCCGCGGATGTAACATTTATCACCGATGTTGCCATTACTTTGGATGCGTTTCTATTAAATCTCTGCTCGATTTTCAAATCGGCCGTATTTTTTAAATTTTACATTTGATGTTGCCAACGAAGGAACTAAGACGTTAATTAATTATGTTGCAACATGTGGACGACTTTTGTTATTTATAATCTTAGTATCCGAATGTGTTTGGTATTTTTGCATAAGCATCGACCTTATGGTCGGCCAGTTGCATAAGAAAATTTAAGGTTATGCAAGAAAAGGAACGATCACTCAAAATAATTAATGCTTCATCAACAGCTGCGCTGTCCAGGCTGGAGCGCGGCTGTAATATATTATTTTAACTGTAAATATATTGTGCCATTATTGTAAAATATCGGTAGAGTAGTTGTACAAGAGTTGAATCTGAAAATAATTTGTTTTTTTTTTATTTTAACGATGGACGCGAAATCTTAAAAATATTTAGTCTTCAGAATGAGGTGATCATCAATGAAACGATTTCATCTCAGAAGAACTCAACTAAAATTATTTGTGCAGTCATTTGTACGCCTGTTTTTCAACTTTTAATTTACAACATAAAAATGTCGAATGTCTTGTATTTACACAATTCTGAATTGATCTAGAAAAATAAAACACGTTAATTAACTCGTGTCTCTCTACCGTTTTTTTTAGTGTGAAAATTGTTACCTATGGCTTGACATCATTCAAACGCTACAGACGTGGACGTGCAATATATCACACGAGCGGTGTTTGCAAAATGTTTACAGCACGAACAGAACACGCTTATGCAGATTAAATATTTTATTATTGAACATATTTAATACATGATTCATAAAAAAAATAGTGCTGACTTATCATGAAGTGAATCATAATTTGTGATAACTCTATAATCACGTGTAACAATACTGGACAGTGCGATTCTGTTTGTTTACAGATTCACTCGAAAAGCCGGATACACACGCAGCGACACAACTTGCGACTGATTTGGAATCGGCCAAATACGACCCTTTATTTTGGGTGTTTTTTTGTGCGCAAAATACGACGCTATTGGCTATTTGCAAGTTAGTTTGTAAAGAGCTTTAGAATCTTGAAGAGAAGACTGTATATGATTTCTGCTTGCATCACGATTAGTCTGATGTGTCTACAAACATTGGCGGTCATTGTTAATGATATTATTTTGAAGGCAAGCGGCGTTAAGATTGATTGCCAATGTTTCGGCTCCGATATAATACCAATTTCCCTAGTCCGAGTATAAATTTCTTGAATTTTGTGATGTTTTTATATATTTTACTTAATTTGAATATGTTTATTTTAATATTTATACTAGCGTAAAACGATGATGACTGATTCTGATTTATTGACAAACAAATATCCCCCACGCGCTTGTTCGTTTTAAAAAATAAAAATAATTTTTCCAAAAATAACAAACTGATAAGCTGCGGTTTTCTTATTTTATGTGTGACATAATGCAACACTGCATTTCCGTCTTACTTTTAATAAAGGTTGTGAAAATATATATTTATTTAAAAAAATTATAGGTATTCAACGGGTATTGAGTACTGCGAAATACAGAACCTTTGTAGATTCTACTAGATATCTACTATAAAAAACTATTTTTATAGTATCATTTACAAGCGTTAATAATAATAACCATTATATATATCATAATTCAATGATTACAGGCATCATACTATCTGAGACACAAAAAAACAAAAACCCCACTTACGATCTACCTATTACTATTAAGCGACCACAAACAGCCTGGATGACCGCCGAGTCGGCGTGTATCGCGACCCACTCCAACGAGGGGCTTGCATTTATAGTACATGTGTGCGGGATATAACCGTGCACAGTTACACGCTCCGCGTTACATATTCCTCGAGACATTTATTTATTTAGTGAAGCGTTTTCTATTAGCGATGTACCGCAAGCCGCGGACCAGGCCTAATCTCCGCGCTCTATTCAAATGCCGCCGGAGAATGCATTCCACCCGCGGCTGATTCGACCAAGGATCGGACCGAGAAAAAAAACCTTTGGTGTATCTCAAATCTCGTAGATGGTATCGAGCTTAATTTTATCGGTACTTACCGTTTCGGCAACGGTTTAAATCAATTATTTACATTGACAGTGAAGAGGTTCGTAACCTTTTGAAGCTCGGTTTCCGAAAGGCGGATCAACGAGAATGATAAGATGTGATGCGCAAACACGGCGCGCGGATTGTATAAAACGAAATTCCGCTGATTGTTTATCTGCGATTTAGTTACTGCAGAATAATGGTTTTATTTTTTAAGTAATTTGACGTACTTACCAATTCGATCTTTGGAAACAGTATGTAAATGTATGTATTTAAATTTGTAATCAAAAGTAATTTGTTGTTAACTATAATGCAATTAAAGGTTTTTTCTAGTATTTGGAAAAACTTGTATACACCTTCTTTTCAAATAAAAACGATTCATTCAAATGTGTTAATGCATTTACAAGAATCGTTGCTTACTTTCTTCAATGAATAAAAGAAAACGTTTATGACGCAATTTGCCCTCGTAAGCCTTACAGGTTGTTCATAAGTTTATCCCTATTTGGAATTTTCATCCGATGAGAGTATTTTCTCAAATATGGCAGTGTATTGGTTTTATATGGAATGTTGTTATGTATACAGTTAACTTGTATGTATTAAAAAGTAAACCCCAACACGCGTCTCTCCAAATGACAACATAATATGAATAAAATGTTGAAAAATACTTAACTACCCTATATGCACTTTAAATGTTGAACCCAGGACGCCATCGCACTACGAGCTGCTTAAACTTACATTAAGGCGTATTGTGTCAACGATATATTTTATGTAAAAAATAAAAAAAGTATTTGCGATTGAGAAAAACGTAATTTACCAACAGTGACATCAAATGTATTGTTTATATTATATTATCTCACGACAAATATACTACGAGTGAACTAAGTCATTACTGCTTGAAATTACCTCAGTGTGTCACTTATTATTCAGTATGACTAACGAGAATACTTTTAAGTGCATTGGTTATGTATGTTACTTAATATTAATCTGTCATGAACTGTAAGTTTAAATGCTTTGCTATCGACAGCATATGGCAAGCGAAATGAGAATTGGAATAGCGTGACTCTTAATATTCATAGGATTGTGCCGAATGCGTTATTGATATTATATTGTAAGAACTGTGAATCTGAGGAGGCAGTCCCGTCATAAGAGTGCTTTCTTGTTTCAGCCTTGCAATTTAAGCAGCCGCACAGCAACTGGCTGCTGCAAAAAAGACGAGATGCCAGATGACTTTTGTCCGAGAAATACATGCCGTCTGTCAATGTCTGCGAATCTGTCCAGCGAGGATGTTTTATGCGCGTTGCCGTTGCGGTACTCTGCCGTGCAAGCCGAAAAGCCTGGCTTGCCTAACTGGTTTTTATACAGTTGATATTTTAGTTTTTAACACGTACGACTATTAACTTAATAGATTATCAAAAGAAGAATATAAGCGAATTATGTAACATGTATAATTAAAGCAAATTAGAAGTTTTCAAATTTGGTGTTTTTTGAAGAAAAAAATTGAAAACGTCAATTGCGTCACGTTATTGTTTTAAGACTTGTTAGTTGTTTAATCGTATGTCCTACCTACGCGTAATATCGAGCTGATTATTCGGCGGTCACGGGGAATGGTCATTCCCGGTGACATTTTTCAATGGGACCACCTGAGGAGCTGCATTTGCGTACAAATGTATCAATTCTGTTTATTTGATTTTCAATTGTAAACGTCGCATATGATCTAAATGTGTATAAAATCGCAAATATTTATATATATGCTAATTCAAATAAAATGTAGCATAATAACACCATGGTTTTATATTATAAATCGAACAATTTAAAGATTGATGTAACTAAATACAGCTTTTAGAGTTGCCCCAGCAAATTATTGCCACGTTCGACTATCTTTTATTGAGCACATCAATATTATTTGGAAAGATATCAATAATAAAATATTTTTTTGTAGTAGAAGTGGTAGTTTTATGAAATTTAACATTAGTAATAAATGCAATTATTTAGCATTATTTGTTTCAAAATATATATATTTATCTACAGCAACATTTGTTAACTTTAAACAAGTGTATGCATTATCGTAGCATCCAACGTTCAAAAATATAGCAGGTCCAACATAATGTTTGAAATTGTTTTAACTATCAATACTTCCAATTATCTTCGGCTTAGATGCTCATATTCTCCGTATTGTTTTTGAGTTCGCATTCCCTGCAACCATAACACCAGCCAAGGCAGCGGAGCACCTGATATTATATTATTGCAGTTCTTATCTCGCGTGGCTCGGCGGAGGGCAGCAGACCTCACTTCAGTGCCATTAATTTGTCGCCGCAAACAAGTGTGCGCCGTCATACGCGATTTCATGTAAATCCCGCGACACGTCACTGGAAAACATAATTAATACATCCTTTTTGTATTGTAGTTGTTATTCATATTGATAAGGTCGCGGTGTGGTCTGTCGTGTTCGCCTGCATTTTGTGAAAACGAAACAATCGGGAAGTGCGTTTTTTTTTTTTTTTTTTAGTATGAATTGAAGCGTATGGAGTGGTTCGGCTGTGATTGTTAACAAGATGTTTTGATTTGCGTTGCTGGTATATTTTAAAGTTTAAGTGAACATCTAAGCTTAAGTTACAACTATTTTCTCGTGACCAAAAATAATGGTTGTCTTTGAATATCGGATCAAACGAACGCGAACGGTGAATGTGGTAAATATGTTTTTTTTTAATTTATTTTTTTAACCGGCGTATTTTGGGCTTACGATAGTTGACATTATTTATTATAATATACATATACGATAACATAGTATATGCACAATTTTAATTAATAACGTTACCATACATCGCAAATTAATGACAGTTATGATTTTCGACATTTGTAATTGAATAATCAGTCGTTGGAATCGTTTATAAACATTCCAGATCGCGCGTACACTACTATAACATTATTTTCTTTCATATATTTTTTTATAAATCTCAATAGTGTAAATTGTTTTATGAGGATGATATATTCACATATATGAGGGGAACGCCCCGTTACTGCTGCCGTATAAAAAGTGACGGGCTCGAGTGACAGATTTGTGAGGAGTAAAAAGTCGATTCCTGCACTGGGATTGGAATCAGATGGCGGCGTCTCGGGGACAGATGCTGGAGCTTCCGATCTCATGGGAAACGCCGGAGGTTCAGGCGAGCGTTGAACCGACTCACCCTCTTCAGGTTTCTTAAAATATACAATGTGAATTTTATACATTTTGACATGCAGTCAATCAACTTCGATTCAATATTTTTAAGTTAAAAAACAATAATTTAAAAGCCTTTATTATAATTAAGTATATTTACAGATAATTTTACAGCACGGTGTTTATCTATCCCCTGATCCTGCGCTCAGGTTATGGGGCTTACAATAAGTGGCTTAGGTGATAGCGTACATGAAATTCTCCTTTGAGTTATGGAATTTGGTTGGGTATTATTTTAAAACGACATTAAGCTTGAATCGAACAAGTCAGTACGGATCGAGACACTGTGCATCGTGCGTGTTCTAAAAATAATTGCCTAGAAGCTTTTGCCGTAGAAAACTATAATTATAAACATTGTTTTACTCGTGTTGAGTTTTATCTTTTTGTTATATCGGAACACTGTTTTGTTAGATTCAACTCTCTCTCATATAAAACTGATAAGAATCACTGTGAAGAATTGTTCTTATCCTCTTTAATGTGGATATATAAAAAAATAATTACACACATTTACAGTGGAATTTTGAAATATATGTTTGCAAATGCATAAAAACCTCAAGTAGAGACTAATAACTGATTTTTTTAATCTTTTGTTTTTCAAAGTACTGCAGCATCTTTTGTATTTTGTATCACATTTTCGATCAAAGTATATTATTGAAGTTATTTATTTATTAAATTACAATTCTCAGCAAGCACGCCTACCGCGGATTCCGATTTCGAGTCCGGGTGAAACAATAAGTTTCTATCTCTAGGGAACCTATTGTGAAAGAACCTTTTCAGGTGTTGGTTTTTTTTAATTTTTAAATACAACTAGGTAAATGCTATGATCGTCGTATTATAAAATATTGAGCATGATTAAGATACTCTGCGTTTTCGATTACAATACTAATGGTATACAAGGTTAATATGAAATAATAGTTCAAATGATATTTTAAAAATACAAAATAATTTTGTTTCGGTGTTTTATTAATTCTTGAAATATCGGAACAGCTATTTTTGTGATATTGTTTATTTCAGTCATAGGCTCGCTTCACGTCGACATCCTTGCGCTCGGGTTCTCCCGACTGCCGTTAGCTCAGTTTTTTCCTTTCCATATTTGGAAGCTGCCCGGCCGCTTTGTCTCGGATCTTAGTCATCCAGAGACTCTCTGGTTCCCCGGGCGTTCCCACGTAACGCTGTCAAAAAAACTAGCTTCCTGCTGCCGTGAGCCGTGTTCTTCACGGCCGCTGCAAATAACTGCCCCTGTTCAAAAATGTAATACACTTAAACTTTTCAGCGCCGAACATTTATCACCTATTGGAAACAACACGTATCAACGATAAAATTGGTTTTGCGTTAAGGAAAACATGTAGCGTGGTCATTTACTAAGCTGGTCTACAGATGACGTCAGCATCATTGCTAATTTGTAGGAGGTAAAAATTGCCGCGATGATCTAATTAACTGCGATATCCCACTAAATATTAAATGTTTAACATTAAATTATACATCACATTCCTTCACCGTAGGGGTTTTTTTTGGTCTTTTATATCGTTAAATGTTTTTGGAAAACATATATTAGAAAAAACCTACCATTTTAACTGTGAAAATTGTGACTAAGCTATCACATTAATCTAAGCTAGTAACATAGAAATTCTCTATTTAAGACTCATCTCGCTATAATGTCATTTCTTCTTTGGCAGGTACCGTAGTCCTTTGTTACTAGAATACTAAAAATAACATGCCAGTTTATATTGATGGTTTAGTTTTTATTTGAAATATAACTGTTAGCATACACAAAATGCATCTATAGTTCACCAAATGGGAATGAAAAATCTATTGAACGGAATTCAGCGAGTTTGAATACGTTTCACTAAAATATTACCACGGCTTCCTAACAAGTAGCTGTCGATTTATTTACTCAAAAATTAGCACAGATTTGCCAAATATTTGCGTTCTGATTGAATTGGCATTGATTTCAATTACACCAGGAACCTGTTTTAAAACTTGTGTCATACGTATGATTGTATATCCAAGTGTAGTATTTTTCATATGTACTGTTAAATATTTTTGACATCACATGTATAAGTGTAGATATAGATGTACACACATTTCACTGAATGCCGATGTGTGTATCTGCATGTTCCCGTTTATAATAACATATGCTATCTCCTTTATGCGTTTTGCGTAAGCAATAGATAAAACGTAATGCGAGCTTTGGGCAAACGTTTAAGCGTATTCGTTTCGTAACGCCCCGCTAACGCTCGTATTCCACACTCGCGCACGTCGCACAACAAACATTTGAGAAGGATGAAATTACTGTCCCCGGCATTAGCATCTGTTGACATACGTGATAATACTCCGGGGACTTGTGCAACCGACTGCAGTGCTTTGTTTGCCACCGGGCACAGGGGCGAATCCAGGACAGAGCAATGACCCGCTGGCTACATTTCATTGAATTTTACATAGCAAGCCTACATGGGTGTGAAAATTTAGATGTTTGCATCTTCATACTTTTGATTAAAAAAAATGTTTATCTTTTACCAATACAAAATAAGCAAGCTGCGTTTCAGACTCTTAGATAGTGCCATAAACATATCGTTATCTATGTATATAAATGACATCATAAATCATAAATCTTGATTATATTTTAAACCAGGTAAAATTTTTATCATTTTTAGTAAGAGTTCATGTATCCCTCAAATATTGATCAATCCCCAGTTCTGTGGCAGATTAGAAGTAGTCATATATATAAAAAATAAATACAAATATTTTTTTTCCGTTTCATGGAAACCAATGCAAATGGCCTTGTTAGGTGCGAACGTCATTGCAGTTCTGGGCTCACTCCCTACTCCCCGCACCGAGTCTGCTCATATTCACTCTCGCACGCGCCCCGAGCCTAGTGGAGTATAAGGCTCGGGTTTACCGGTTGGGTTTCTTCAGCCACGCCAGTGTTGAAAGATTCCTCGGGCTTCTGATGGAGCAGAACCCGTCCGCGGTCACAGCGAGGATGAAGCGTTTCCCAACACGCGCACCGCGCATGAACGGAGCCTCTAAAGGCAGTGTCACCAGCGCGGAATGGATTCCTCGGTGATCGGATTTCTAAGGAATTCCGCATACCCGGCAGCGCTCTGAACTGAGCATGCGACATGTTATGCTGTACCCGCTGCTCAGTTTGTATCTCTAGTGGCGTGGGTAGAAGATACAGCTATTCGAATAATCTGTCGCTCTGTCCCTGCAGACTCAGCCGCAGTGGGATAATCCTGGTTATGAGAGAATTATTAATATTGACTTATTCTTTTTTATTTATTAATTATTTGTAAATAAATTTGATACATGAACATACGGGCATGAGATATTTCGCCAATTTTAAATCTTTAAAATCTGTTACGATGAAAACTGAAAACAATACAATTATTCCTGTAAGGCTCATCGTGTGTCCGCTTGTTTAGAAGCTAAATTGCAAACCAATAATTTAGTTTTAATGCTTTTCTTCAATTTTTAATCACTCACTATTCATTATAATTCAGTAATGCTATGATACGACTGTAGTGGATCTCAATGTGCTTTTCGCCTTAGGAAGGGAGGGGTGGTCGAAGGGTTTCCTCATATACACAGCTAGAAACATGACAAGACGGCCACTGTTGCTATTGTCTCTGATCTATTGCTAACCTACCTCTTCTGCTCTGCTGGTTTATATTCTTACAGAGTGTTATGGTTTATAGACTCCTTATTCAGATTACCTGAGCGTGGATGTCGCCCACTCGTAAAGGCAGTACAAAGAACCATATCAAATTGAATTTAATATTAAAGAGCCAACAGGATTTATAAAAATATTTGTTTTTTTGCAATGAGCTTTTTGCAATGTTTTTATAATAGTAAATGATTGTGCAATTATTCTAGTAAAAAGGGGAAGAGAGATTCGTTAAGTAAATTATGTATGTAATTTCTTCCTGGTTGCCAAAATTTCTTTTATCTTTCGCTGATGTCGGTGGCCGGCAATGCGGTCCGCCCACCGTCGCTTGTGGTTTTCAGATTAACATGTTAGCGAAGCGAGCCTCACCAGGCCGATTTAATACAAATATTTTTTTTTACTACGCATTAGATAGTCAACCAAGTGGCCGCTAACCATTATTACTGTTTATATAACCAATTATAATGCCGTGATATCTATCTACAAACTCCACAACGATCGAACGACTCACGTGCACGAAGCGGGGTCTAATCTATAATCAATTTGGTGTGTTATACAACCTCTATTTTCTCTGGACGCATTTTTATACTGGGCTTGCTCTGCTGAGACCCGAATCGTTATTGTACGCTCGGGTGGAGTGATAGAGTGCCCGGTCTCGTATGATTACATCAATTTTTGTTTACTCAATGCCGATTGTTGCATTACCGAGTACACGTTGAATCATAATACTCTGACCGCGAGAAATTTTACCTTTGGTACTTAAAAAAATGAAGTCACTATGTGAAGCATTACTCAATCTGAATTGTATTGTAAATTATGACTATTATATTTTATCGACGGTGCTTAGACATGGTGTAGAATACCATCTTGAAACCAATGCTTTCAAAAGTTATATGAAAGTGAAAATAAAACCTAGTTATGTTTAGAAAACCTTATGTATTTTGTTTCGGTTGTTTTTTAGATTAATATAAAATATGAGATATGGTTTTGGTCAGTAATACACTCGCACTGGTTTGCCTAAGTGAGCTTCACGCCGACGCGAAAACGCTTGCAGCAATTTACTTGAATGAAGGCCGAAAGGGAATAGGTAGGTGAACAATTGTGCTATGAAATATATTTATCTTTATAAAAATCATTGGTTTAAATGTGTGAGAAATATGGATATGTACTTAACTGGAGTGTAACGCTAATATTGTCCTGGACTGAAATTTGTTTACAAAGTTGAAGTGTGTGTTTCATCTGACACCCGCGTGAGACAAGTATTTAACAAACTGTAAATATAACAATAGGACCCCCAAGGATGTGTCATGAAGCTTCATTATGCATATTAGCATGTCACGAAATATTAGCACTAAAAATCCTAGCACGTAGATCTATTTTTGCCACTGGCAAAAACTCACCAAAGTTGGAGATAATCAATATTACGTAAAGGAAATCTTTATTTATTACGATTCATTTTCAGGTGCTATTTTTTTTTTTTAAATATCCATTTGTATAATGCTGTTGATGTGGGTATGTGTTGATCTCGCTATCTAGCTTGTGTGTCTGACAAAGCCGCTCCCTGTTCATCCATATTAATTGAGAATGCGATACCTTTCACTTCGCGCAATCGAGTTGTTGGAGATCTCCGAGCTGCAACAAATATCATCTTGTGAAAACGGACCTCTCCGTTCCATTCAACAAAGGCAAAACTTCTTGCAGTAGAGAAACATCGATACTCGTGTACCTCCCAGCGGCCGCCATAAAAGTACTCAAGATAAGCAATCGGAATATTTTATAATTATAATTACGGACGTACTGGCCATTCAAAATGCTTTTTTTTTTAACTTTACATGCAGATACTAATGTGGAAAATGGCGCTGTTATTTCGAACGATGTGATTATATGCATAATTGAGGCTTATAAACTTTTATGTTCTTGTTTGTTTATGGTTACGTTTAAAGTGAAATGGCTAGTGAAAAAAAAACGTACGCACTGTGGCTTTTTAGTTCATTTCCCACAGCGGAGACGACGCGCGTTCTTCGCAGGGCGTCGCGTGACTTAAAAAAAACAAACTTGTTAGATTTACAAAATGAGCGTGCTCGTTTGTCATTACAGTATTTGCAGTGTTGCCGTCTGTCCCTGCCGACGGTCATTGTTGACAACTGGGCAGGCGCTAATAGCAAAAGCCGTGTTATATTATCTATGGACGATTAGCGTCGTCTTACGAAACAAAACAGGACAATAGTCTCGCATGCCGCCAGCTAGTAATGTTTTACGTTATTCATACCTCAGTTGGCACAGCGGTCGAATCAGCGCAATACATTCTTCAATGTCCAAATAGAGCAGCAAATGATCACCCAGCAGTTCACTTTGAATATCCGGATACTAAATATTAACGGAATCAATCATAATTTTTAAATATAATATCAGCCTATCAAATAAGGGCTTACCGAGTTGGAGAGATCATTATTCGTATCAGCGTTGAAAATAGTTTTAATACTAGCATAATTCATCGGACGTGACACTCAATTATCGTGGCCCAACGGGAAAATAAATAATAAAGCGAGGAATCTAGGCTTTTAATGATTCCGAAATAAATTTGATCCTTCCGGTCTTGTGTAGCGGTGTTCTTGCTATGAACACATTATTTTCTATTAAATAAGTCTACACGCGCCCAAGTATTCAGTGCAGTGATACAATGCGTTGTGGTTTTTTGATGTAAAAATTCCATCCAATCAAATCATCTATTACTGTGGGCCTTTTTCTATTTTCCTTACATCTGAAATTACGTTTTTTTTTTACAATGTTGGTAGATTTTTCAATGTATGATATGAATATATTATTTATGAGTTGTTTTTTCATGGTACAAAGTTTACAGTGCCATTAATGTCATTGGCTCGAACCAAGATAACAACGGCAGATTTTTTATTCCAATCTGTTCATTCCCTAATTTATCATCAGCGAACAAATGAAAATGTAACAGAATGTTCTGCAAATAACGGTTGGCGATATATATTATAGATCAACATCGAACAATTAAATGATTAATACGCCATTCTAATACGTCCAATGCAACTGTCATTTTTATATATTATGTTTAGTTTTCCACAGGTGTTTGCCACAGATTTTTCATGTTGATTTTTGTTTTTTACCGATGTTTATAGTCATTTCGTTTTAAAATTTGTTGACTGCTTTATTATACCTACTCTTTTTTTTTTTTTACCAAATATCTGTTTTATTAGTATTCAATCAATACGGATAATTCAGCAATCTCAATCTAGCCAATTATTGTTTAACTGTAAATTTATTGCTAACGAGTGTAAACGTAGATTTTTTTTCGTTTCTTTGGAACTTAAATTCGCAAACCAATTTGTCATATCGACGAAGAATAATTTTTCAAAATGTAAACATTATTACCTTCAGGTAATCATCGGTTGCGATCGCCGTGCTCTCAGGTAACCTCTGCCATCTCATTAATTTCTTTCTCATTAAATTTCTCACGTTCTCTTCTGTTACGTCGTTGTTTCAATCAAAACGCAATAAATTATTGATTGTTATACTCCGAGCCGTACAATATAAGCAATTTAAAGATTTCTACAAGTACTATTGGCTACATTATTTCTCAATCGATTCCAATATTTTTTTTTAATTCCCGTATAATCTATATTGAAATATTTGCGGTCTTTATGACGATAATATTGAATTACATTTAATTCACTTAATTGTAACTCTGATTCATTTCAGCTTAAAAATGCGTAGTTAATTAGAGTAAATTTAAATTGACAATGGAAATTCTGGGATTCAGTCTGGAGCAGAGTACAAAGGAAATGGTGATGTGTTACTCATGCATGCACGGACTATATAAAAGTTTTTCTATTGTATATTTTCATAAATAAAATTGTAAATCAGATTTTATTGTAAGATTGTGAGAATATGTAAAATGTATGTTTTATTTTTAATATTTGTAAATGTATAATAAAATGAAAAGATCAATTGAAGTGATTTTTAAAAGCTGCCGATTACGTTTTTCCGATTAGTTAACATCTGGATTGTTATAAAATAATTAAAATAAGCAATTAAAAAATATGAATTATAATTTTAAAAACACATCCAGGAAAACCTTAGCTATTTTAAGTATTATGATTTTGTCACTTAACAAAGTATCAACATTTTTATATGCCATTACTGTAGCAATGTTGCATACATTTTATGCTTGCAATGCTTTATCTAGATTGAAAGTTAATACAAGGTTTATCGATTATTGTGTTACTCTTTACTCTAATAAATAAGCAAGAACAAAAATTACTGGCAAATGTATTTTTAATTGGTAATAATTTATTTAAAGATATGCAGTGTTTTATTAGCCAGTGGATGCCAGCGTATATCTCATTTACTTCATACAGCGATGATCAGAGTTGAATCATATACGAATATTTTCTTCAGAATATTGTATTATATTCACACTTATGAACATTACTTAAAAAACTACCAAAGGTCATATTTACTGTAGAAAATATTATTTATAGTCATATTGAACTGCAATATGCAATGCATCTCCGTCGAAACTAAAACAAATACGTATTTGATCAAAAACATATATTTTGAGATCCACGACCTCTAGGTCAGGTCAATGCTTCCAATCGCTTCAGCAACAAGCAAAGTAAGTTACCCATATCTTGATTTAAGAATCGATCAGACAAAACCAAAGCAGAATCCGATTAAAAAATATCAAAGACACGCTACGTCTTCACGACGTCAGTGTCAGCTGTCGATGATACTCCAAATCCACTCATGATGTCACTGAGAGGTGACTTGCTTGTCCCGGACCACTTTGCTCTGAGTACCTGCTCGGGCGCCATGACCCCGGGGGCCGTGGGTGGCTGTGCCCGCCCCCTCGCACCTGCCCCCTCAGGTGATTCGCCACCAAGTTCAATATACCCGGGAGTCGAAGTGTTTGCTCGCGCTTCAGCAGCCGAGAGCCCGTCATCAGTGTTTACACTACGGGTACCATAGAATTCTTCTCTCGACTATGTAACTTTTTTTGCTAACTTATTATCACTTAAGCTTAACCTATTTTACAAAACAGTACATATTATGTTTTTTTTATTAACTGTGGACATTTTTATTTTTTTCTAAATTACAATATAAATTGCTTGCTTGATGAAGGTAGGGTTTTGAGTTCGAACCGAACGTTCAATTTTATATTACTTGCTCATCTGCCACTTTCCTAGAGGCATTCTATGTATCACACTAGTGTTTAACATGATATCTCTTTTGTACTATCATATTTATTTATTATTTTTAAAAAAATATATATTGTGGTGCTATACACATCAATTTCTGAATAAAATTTAAATAAGATTCGAAAAAATATGCTAATTGAGATATCACCTTGTTGTCTTTAAATACGGTACACCTCCACAGTTAATTAATTTCATTACATATTCTTAAATAATTATACTCCAATAACGATAATAGTATAGCGCAACACTGACGTTGCGCAATCGGTAACAAATGGCGCACATATTTTTTTTTTGTTCCTCAAAACACCTGGCATCGGTTTCTACACGTGAAGGCGATGTTTCCGATTTAAGAATGCCATAAATCTACCGTAGAAATTGATATATTACTAAAATCTCGTCACTGTAAAGACCGATGTCAACGACATCGTTGTGCAAATCGTCTCAAGGTGTTTACGAAACCTATTATATTATACTTTATTTTCAAAAGGTTGACAGATAATAGTTTCTTAACTATACATCATAAATTAAAAAAATATCTGTATCTACACTTAGTTTTCACCAGTAGAATTCATTTTCAAGAGCCGCATGTTAGTAGGCGGTGCTTACATTGTCTACATTTTAACGCATTTATAAATATAGCGTAGATCTAAGGTAAAATCTTAAATTACACAATTCATAAAATTGATAATTACTCTTTACGTAATGTTTACAAATCATTTAAGACGAACCTCCTACAAGTTGGCATTCCTAACTGACAAGTAAATAAATATATGGAGAATTTCTATCCGATTTGGTAATTCTGACTATTTTTACGTAAGCTTTCGGAATATGCTTAGCTACGCACAAAGTAATTCTATAATACTCTTAACCTTTTTTCCAAAGGTTAATTGTATTACCCAACGTGTGAAAGCGCGCTTATCGGTACCTATTCAGTATTTATAATGTATTATTATTTTTGAACCGATCTAGTGTTATTATTTTTTTAACAATATAACGGGTTTTAATTGCTTGAAAAGTTCATACAGCTTAAAGCGGCATACAAAATTGAATAGGATTCGGAACAAGTATACCTAAAACAACTTTATAACTTGAGAATATATGCAACGAGAATAAAAAAAAATAGAAATACAAAAATCTTGATTTTTTACAAATTATTATCAGAGTAACTGAAATTTCATGTATCTATCGCAGTTATTTTTACTGTGTGATATTGAGCAAAAAATTTATTAATTTAAATTACAAAGGCCAATGCAATTTTACGTCAATAATCTCTCTAGTAAACCGTAGAATTCAATAGAAAATGACAACTAAGAGAGTAGAATAAAATTTGTCTGGGGGGTCGTAAGCATTTCCTTCTACTATTTTTAAATTATCTTTTTTTATATTTCAAGTAGTGAATTACAGGCTTTGTCAGGCAGAGAAACTAAGCACGATTAATTTCCGAATCATAATGTAGGGCGGAGTGCCTTATTTTGATGAGGTTTCGACACACTAATATTCAGTGATATGATACTTTGATTGCGTCTGGCCCTGCTATTAGGTTACATTAATATTCATCTGCGTAGTAACAAAAGATTTCCGCTTAACATTGAATAACAAATTATTTAATTCGTTAATGGTTACCTGTATTTGTTTCATTTTTAAATGAAACGTCGTAAACAAAACCGAAACCAAAAGCTTGCAACTCCATTGTTAAATAAAAGATCTACGAAGGGTCAAAGGTTACGACAATATTTACACGTATTTTGGCAGTATTGTAATGTATATTCTCTCGATGAGATTAATCCGAAGACGTCCGCTAACAATGGATAGAAAACGCATTATTCTCGACAGCACATTCAGCGCCAACAGAAAGTGTAGATTCTATCTCGCCCGTGTTGTAATTCAAGTCAGTACATACATATTGTGCAACAAAATGCCGAAATTAACTCCCGCTAAAACAATTTGATAAGCGATACAAGCAGCTGCGCTCCCGTGAGAGTCACTTTTAATTTTATCATCATAATGCCGGCACCCACACAGTTCAAACAACAATGCGATTTTTAATTTAAGACATGCCGCGTCGGAGTTTTTTTTTTTTGTTTTTTTTTAATTCGTTTATGTAAAGCTAATATAATGTGTCCCGTGTTGCACAATTCAATAGACTCGGTGTAGAGCGCGAGTTCGTAGCCCTCTCGGTGTAGTCGTATCGATTTTAATTTACGACACCTACGATATGAATTGATGGCGAATAATGCTGTTTTTAGTACGTGACAATATTATATGACGTTTACAGCAGAATTATAATGCAAATATAATAGATACCGGTTTAATAAAATATCATCGAGTCACTTAATACATATAAGAAATACACTTTCTGTTTCTACACTATAAGAATATATTAACAGGTATACATATACTCGTACTATGAGTACATTAGCCCAGAGAAAACAGTTTTGTCTTAAACTATTTCTTTTTCGTGTAAATAAAAATTAGAAAGAAAGCGCAACGCGGAGGGCCGATAACTCTAATGTTGCTATCCTTTTGAATACACCAGAGGCACTTATTGCAATTGAATGAATTTATATTTTATTAAAAGGGTTGCAAATACAATGTTCTTTTTAAAATAGAAAATACGAGTATACTTTTATAGATTTGATTGATAATTAAAATATAATTTATTACTTGACCCACTTTGATTTGTGTGACGAACAATCGACTATAGGAAGTTTACTATCCCAAAACAATATGCGCATTTACATATTTACCCACCAGTCAGCAGACGCACAGCTGGGCTCGAGTTTCCATGAGTGGGTGATTCATAGCAATTTTCCTTACACGCAGTTCACGACCGTACAATAATATATTATTACTATGTTATATTTTATTTTATATCCTACAAAGCTCGCCATTTCATGTATTGCAGTAATAAAATGCTCATCTGGATAGTAAAATTCTCGCATCAAATTGATTTCACCTTGTGATCGGATAAAGTATTCGAATGCCGGCGCTCAGCATCAGGTCCGAGCCTCCTTCCCTAGATGGTCACGTCGGATTTGCGACACTCGGACGCCCGGAGGCTCGAGGGTCCGCCGATTCGGCGAGTGGGAGGGCTGGCATACCTGCCGAATCTCATACCTGCCGGGCCCCCGGTGGAAGTGAAGATATACGAGCCCGCGAGCTCCTCACGAGTGGCCGGAGTGACGAATCGTCTCGCGATTTAGCTTTCAACGCCCTTAACGCAAAATAAAAATGTTGTCGTTTTCAATTAAATGTTTTACGTCGTGTTTTGTAATCAAATAAAATTAATATTCAGTTTTCCTTATAGTCAAAATATTTAAGCATACATTACGTGTTGAACAGATGTTTTTTTTTCATGACTTCCTATATTTACAGTTATCACGATTAGGTTTAAACTTTTCAGTGAGATATTTAATATATGCAATTTTATGCTAGTATCGGATTGGATCGGTCAGAAATTATCGTATTTTACATTACTTATAAGATCTTACCTTAAAAAAGTATGCTGAATATATTTTTACTTTTAAAAATGAAAGGTGAAGGTTTATTACGTTTTAATCAAAACTATATATTCGTAAATTCTTTACAAATTCTCCATTTTCAATGTTTTGTTTATCGTTCTTTTATAAAAGTTTTTCCATATATGTACAGTACACGAAAATAAATCACATCAGTATAACCTTTATATGTTATATTGACAAGGTCACAATTTTGATGCTTCAACTGTTTGTATTCCTAAGGTTTTATTGATTACAAATTGCGGACACTTCTATTGATACTATGTTTTCATCGTTGCTTTCGTCAACGCCGTATTTACAATCTATTATGTATATTCTGACCAAGTTTTCATAATTTTTCTTTGGAAAATACCTTGGATATTATATAAGGTATTCGCAAATCCCTTCCATAATTTAATTTCTTAAAATGTTTATTTTTGATTTTGTTGACATTCCTACTTAAGTAAGAAATTAGGTAAATATCTTATTAGTAATTGATAAGCAATCGGAATCGTGTATTTCCCCTTTGACTCAATTCTCTGCAGATTTATCTTATTGTGTCTTCTATTTATAATACTTAATGTTAAATTAAATTACAAAGTTTTTTTAAAATTTGTATGCGTTTTATTTAATTTGCATCATTATAAGTATGCCTTGTTTATAATAAAAATACTTTTTATCGGTAGCGGATGATTGGGAATCGCCATTAGTCAACGGTAATGATATTTTATGTTTGCAATTATTCCCAGCTGATTACCATTCCTCTTTACGCAGTAAATTAAATGAAAAGCTTCGGTCACTGTTGTTGGCTATTTAAGCAAGTAATTTGCTTGGCTTCTTTATTACAATTTAATCCAATTTTATAGGATAACAAAGGCAACTTACTTACCTCGAACCATTTAGTCGGCAGTATTGAAATTCATGCAATTTTAAAAAGCCTACATACTTATGAGCGCAAGCAAAATACCTTCTGAAATAGGAATAAAAATTCAATGGCGTGGGTTGTGAACTCACACCCACGTAATTTAGAAGTGATTGTGTATGATTTCAATAAATATATATAAATAATGTTTGTTTTGCTTTACCGGACAGAACCGCAAAAAATCTTCCGTGAAAACTTTGAGCACCGCAGGCGGGCTGAGCACAACTAGCAGACCAGTCTTGTGAATTCTGCGTTATATTCTGTATGGTATATAAATTATCATTTCATCAAAATCATCTGACATATCGAGGCTAATGATGACTGAAAATTTATACATATTTGACTAGATCCATATGGTTCAGTGGCATCATATAATTTCAAATTCTATCGTTAAGGGAGATATATATTTTTTACAACTTCGTATGTATAATAGAATAGCATTATAATAATTTACAGAAATCAAACAACATTATTTTTTACGTATTTATTACAGTAAATATTTCACTTAAATACTTAGTAATTGACAGTCGACAATGTGACCTATTTTATTGTCATTTTCGCGAAGTTTGCTGTAGTCATTGTTTCAGACACTATTGTCTGTCAGTATAAACACTGAACACAAGTTCACGTCTGGCACGACACGAGCCTAGAACATTTGTTGTGCGAAGATTTTTAACGGCCTTTTCAGTAAATGAAACCTTCGAGTGTTTGACGAATTATTAAAGCCGGCTACCCAACTTGCAACCGATTTGTTTTTAGCCAATAACGTCCCTTTATTGAGGGTGTTGCCTAAGCAAATAAGGCAAAGGTTGGTTACCATTTGGTTGTCAGTCGTGCTGCTGCGTATGTAGCTGGCTTATCTGTTAAAATTGAACTAAATGAAGAGTAAGGCCGGTGTTGTCTTTACTGGAGAAGGCTGGGGTCGTGCGGCTGCTCTCTTACGACACTGCAATAATATTTATATCCTGGCAGTCGCTTGAGAGACTCGGCCACTCCGCTCGGAATGCTGCTGCAGACCTTGGACCCGCCGTGACTTTCCGTCTCAGTTGCTGGGCTGTCTGCCGATCGCTATGTGTCTCTCTTTTTATTGTAACATGCGAAGCTTTTAGCACAGTTTGCCCTGGACACAACAAAGTCATTAAGAGTGCCGGACGTCACACAGAATCAAATTTACGTAAGAATTCGGTCATGCTATTTTTTTCCCCATTGCATGTGTTTTTCCAAATGTGTATGGTATCGAGTAGATTTAGTGTTAAAAGAATAGAGTGCGTTTTCTATGTTAGTAATTTGTATGTGCAACTCCAACGGGGATGTGCGTAGAATGTAAAGCTATGACTCAATATATAGATTTTTTACTTGCCGTTTTGTTAATTTCATTGCTGTCTATAATGTCTATAATCTCACACATTTTTTGCCGAAATTATTGAGCGGTTTTCAAATAAATTATTACTCCAATTTTTATTTATTTTGTTCTCAAGTGCTATTGTAAATTACTTATGGATAGAAAAAAATTGTAAGCGTTCGATATGTGTTTACCATGAGTTCATTTTTTTAAAAACAAATTTAAAATAGAGTTGGTATGGTATAATTATACTAGAAGACCTTTTAGTTCTCTTATATGGATTTTACTTTTTATATTAATGACACGAAAAGAATAGGTTTTTCCAATTTATTAATTTATGTATTATAAATTCTGCAATAGGTTAAGGTTAATCACATTTTTAATTTAATTAATGCTGGTTCTATAAGATGTTTAAATTATAGGTGAAATATGATAATTCATGCTCCTGGTTATATTGTAAGCTCTGTTTCCATCACATGAAGAATAGATTTAAAATAAATATTTCAATACGAGAGATCCTTATTCTGTGCTGTCGGAGATCTGTTATTAGTCTAAGAATGACAAGGTCTCCGATAACATAGTTTATGACAGCGATGGAAACCCACGGCTCGCGAGCCAAGCATCGGACGCACAACTTTAATTAGGTTATCATGCTAAATATTCACAATATTTGCAATCAAAATATTTTGTTCTGTAGACTAAAAGACGTTACAGTTAAAAATTTAAACTCAAACGTTACTCAGTGATAGCTTCAATAATAAAATTATATATCTCGTTTTTAAGTCTCACACAAAAAAATATATCTTTTGTTTTTGCTAGGATTTTTCAAGATCAAAAAAAATGAATCTGCTTGAAAACACTCCCTCGCCAGCTCACTGTTTTTTTTTTTTTGCAATTATCCATTTGGGAAAACTAAACCAACTGAGATTTTCATGTTTTCTTTTTATTTTGCGCATTTTCTTCTATTGAAGAGTTTTTAGAATTAGTTAAATATAGAAAAACCAATATGTAAATTTAATTTAAAAAAAAACAGAATAATAATAAATCTCGATTGTTGAATTATCCGAGTACTTTATTATAATCGTACGTTATGAAAGTTACTGTGTGTTTGCCACCCCGGCCCGGGGCAGCCTGTCTTGCAGCGCAGCGTGACATTGAACTTTATTTATTACGCAAGTATTCGATAAGCATTGCACTCCAATTTAACGATGCACTTATGCAAATAATATACAGGAAAAATATGGCTTCTCTTCATAATCTGTATGTGCGTATTTGATAAACTGCCGTGGAGTGTGGACCCGCCGCGTTTATTATTATTAGAATTATGCGGAAAGACATTACTCGCCAAATTACTATATTACTTATATATTACTTATATAGTAATTGCTATATTAATAATACTCGTGGTGCCGTATTTACATGGCAGTTTTTCGATGCGTTTTGATTGTAACAAATCAATCAAATATTAATGTAGCATAAATATTCATTTTTATTGTTATTATTAGGACGACCTTATTTTTAGAGCAAAACGGTAAATAAGGATATAAATCTAACTTGTTGATACCAAACTCAACCAAATGACTAGAGAATCACTAAATATTTAGTAATCTAGATATTGAAATAAAAAATATTTGTTTTAAGTTTAAGCGATTCGAGTTAATTTAATAAACTTGCGTGCTTTATGATTTATGTTATACATAAGTAAAATATACAATACCAACTCTTTATTTCAATTTGTACTTTTATCACTGATAAATTCTTGGTATTTTGTGATCTTTTAAGAAACCAATGCCAGTTTTTAAATCTCAACAGTGTATTTTTGCTTATTTAGTAATTTATTTTGTGTATATATTTTTATTTAATAAAATACATCGGCATGTTCACAAATCAAATATTTGTGCATATTAATCGTTATTACTTAACTTCTAAGACACGCACATTAATTACCAAGCAGTCGTCCTTCTCATTTAACAGCTCTCCATCGAGCTCACTTTTATATTTTATACATTGTAAATTTATTTCTAAAATTGTGGTAATGTTTCATGTTAAAAAATGTTAAAGCAATGGGGCATGTCTTTTAATAAGCACGTTCTATGTTACTAGATAAAAATGGTACATGCGATTAAAAAAAAATGATACACGTGCACCGCGAGAATCCTCAAACAGTATAAATAATAAAAACAAAGCTCGCTTACTGGTTTTTCTGCCTTCAAATAAAACATGGCAGTTTACGAGTTGGACTTTTATGTCCAAAGTGAACCACAAATCGATGTAAATGGGACAAGTAACCAGTGTTTGGAAAGCGTCCTTAGACTTGCACTCAATTTTCTGAGTGAGAATTTCCCAAAAGTGCACCGGCGTCGGAGCGCGCGCGGGCGTCCTATCGTGCCACGGGCTTTCACACCTTTCAAAGGACTCGCACCTCCCACCTTTGACACGGAAAAAATGTACTGACGGCACGTGTTATCGTGATTGTATATGGCTACTGCAAAGCGTGAAGCGAATCATAATTATTTTTTTCATTCTTACCGCTTTTTTGAATACGTAAATGCTACAGTTCGCTTAGCTTGTTGGTAATGATAAATTAAGATATTATCAAAGTTTTTTTTAAAATTATAACTAAAAATATAACTGAATCGAATAATAAATCAACCACTCTTAGAAAAACTTTTGCTCGATAATTGGTAGTATATGTAAAAAAATATATACTAGGGATTTTGTGTTTACGCTCTTTATGATCGATTAAGAGCGTTTCGAAATCGAAGTTGTCAAGTTCGGGCACTTCACATACTACAAAATTCCTGGCATGAGCGATAATTTCAAATCAATCCTCGCTGCCACCGATCGTCCGATGCGAATACCGGAGGAGCCGGGCCGCGCGGCGCACCGTTTGGGAAGCGCTCGCTCCGCGGCAGACTGACTCGGCGGCCGCGCTCACTCCTCGCTCGACAGTTTCTCTCGCTCCAGCGCCGCCGCCGCTCGCCTGTGACGGCCGCCCGGACCCGCGAAGAGAGTCGCTCAACCTCAGCTCGCCCGCGACCCTCCCGCAGTCACCCCTCGACCTTCGCGCCGATCGCCCTCCGCAGGAGCCAAGGGACGCATTCGATCAGCAGTGTCGCGTTGCATTGTTTTGCTAGTGCATCAAAAAATACCAACACTTTTTTGCTGTGCCCGCTTTCGCGGAACGCCGCCGAACCTTGAGCCTGACTGTAACTTCCTACTTTAGTTTTTTGATTAGTTCTTGTATCAGTGTTCGGTCCTTTGTTTTGAAAGTCTCCCTGCGATCGAGTCGGCCCGCCGCGCCCGGTTAACTCCGAACGCCGCTGCGTCTCGAATAATATATCGGACGGTGTGCTGAAAGTTCACCTTTGAATGTAGCGCCGTTTTCCGGGTCGGCATTGTTCGTGTCGAAAGAAAACACTCTGGCGGCGACGAGTTTATGCTAATGCCGTGCCGCCACCACTCGGGGTCCGACGGAGGACGACGCGGCGAGCTCCCGGACAATGGTCATCCGCTCGCAAAGCGGCGAAGTGAAACTCGCGACAACTATTGACTCGCTGTAGTTTCCGTCTACTTCCTGTGTCCGATAAAACGATTTAGAACGAACGCCCCTCGTCGACACTAGATAGTGAAATTTCGAGTACAGCGCTGCGATAACGATTCCGCTTCCTTTAAAAAAACGCATGTCGCAACAGAATCCGTCGACCGCTTTGATCTCAATTCAAGAATAAAAAGGTCAAAAGTGATTTCGATTCGAGAGTGCCGCGAAGCCTTCGACGGCGGGAGACGAGGAAGCTCTCCGCGGAGACCGGGCGAGGTGCCCCATGAGCCCCCCCGGCTGGGCGGAGCCGCGCGGACGGAGCGCGCGCTCCATGGGCTGCAATGGGGAGATCTTCTGGAACGACTGCGCCGAGTGTGACTGCGCCTACTGCAACCCTGACTACGTGTGTGTCTGCAGCGATAAGGTCTGAAACATCCCCGCGTTGCAACTACGCACTGATTGAAACTACCTTTTCAAGCTCTTAATTATTTAATGGAGTATTTTTTTCCTCGGAGGTGACAGTAACTTTGTGTAGTATAGCACTCTTAATTAACTTTTACTGTACAGCTTATAACGAATGACTGACTTTAAAAATTCATCATTTAAAAAAGCATTTGTTTTTATTGTTTTATGAATTATGTCTAATTTATTAAAAATTAAACTCAACTGCTTTTAGTTATAAAAAGTTTTATTAATTGTTCTTTGGGTATTCCACCCTAAGTCAGACGTAGGCAGCCGCATTGTAAATATTGGCTTTGTTTTGCTCGATTTATAACGTCTCCAGCGATAGCCATGATATTACAGGAAAATTATAAAATTATTTCTAAATCATTGTATAATTATGATTTTATTGATACTGTTTGAATTGTTTAAACCTTCAAGTCTTGCAACGTACTTCCTTGTTGTCATGTTACGTCATAAATTTTACGCAATCATTTTGAATAAAGTTCTGTAATTAGTTTATTTTAACAATGGCGAGGATCCCTGAAGGGATCTTCCATTTACTGAGGTTAACCACTTAACCAAATGAAACTTAATTTCCTCTGACAATTACACCGGCCACTTTTATTCATAATTATCAAATGATTTATGTGTATTTATCTCGGTTTTCATTGTATGCTCAGAAAATCCCATTTTCCTTATTCAAATATAACTTATCTCTCCCTACAGCTAGGTTGAAAATAGATAAGCAAATTTAATTAATTAATACATATTATTACAAAATGTGTGTTTTTGTGTTTGGTGACCGGTGAACTTGCCAATAACTTCGTCTATTGCGTTATTTTTTTTCGACAATACTGTTGAAAAGACGCAATTACATAATTATCGGTCAGTTGTGTAGTCCTAAATGTAAGTCGAATTTAGGTTTATCAGTGGCGCATATTCCGTATATACGAAAGGTTAGCTAATAACACGGCCTTTGGTATTGAAAGGCAGAGCGTTGGTTTGTTCACCGAGTCCTGCTTTCTAGCAACAAGAGCTAACTATATTATTAGACGGCCTTTCACGCAATGCAAGCTCTAGGTGCACGCTTTTAATGATACTTGAATTTTTTTGAGATCTCATCACTATACAAAGACATCAGATTTCAGGCATCTATAATGTTATAATCACATGAGTAATAAATACCGAATGATAACGATTCATTAATTTATTAACGTTGTATTTTTAATAAGTACTCATATTTGTTAGAATCATAGATGCGTGAGTGTTTTTTTTTGTTTTTTAAAAATTTAATCTTTTTATTTTAGATCATTTAAGAATGTCCCCAATCTCTCTCAACATTTGTATTCCGTTAGACGCAGTGCAATCTGACAACCGTCGAATGCAATTTCGTTTCTTTCAAATGCGTCAAACTAAAATTTAAATTTTTAATTCTGTTTAATAATCGTGTGGGAGTTCTCTCTTAAGGATAGGATTCGAAGTCAAATACGCATAGTTTAATATATCGTAAGTTGTCGAGTTACGCGACTGCAATTTAAGCATTGATGAAAATTGCACTTCCACTCGAGCCATGGAGGGTCGCCCCTCAATCAATTATGAAATTGATGAAAGTGGATGATGTGGATTTAATGCGCGGATGGAAGGCCCAGAGCAAATTGTTACTTATTGTAATCAACTGCAGTAATGTGTTTATTGTCTTTCTTCGAATATTCACTTTACTATGCAATTTCATTGTTTTGTTATTTAATTGTTTTGAATTAGCTAGGGGTGATTGTTAATTTAATGGTTTTAACGTGCTCATATCTGATGAGAGATTTCAGAATGCACGTGTTAAAAATATCATGTTTCTATTTTACTTATGTGTAATTTATATAACCGCACGAAATCATTATAAATATATTACGTTATTTATTAATAAAACCGAAGAATGGAGGCATATGCTTAAAAACGATAAGGCTCGTTTATGAATTATAAAATATATTTATATACATAAGCTAATAAATACGTTTTATAAGATTAAGGAAAGTGTGTACTTTGATATATTATCTAATGAAGATTTTTTTGACTATTTTCTTTATGTCTAGAATTTTTTGAATAAACAGAATAGATTTGCGAAAGAATATATATTGTGAAATAAACAAAACCACAGTGTACACGAAATATCACGCACTATACGACTGTCCAAATATGTACGTTTAATATTTACAAACCTCCTATTCCCAGACTAAGGTCATTTCTATTATGTTGCAAATTTATTTTTCGCTTCTTACATTTTTGATTATATATTTGTAGTGAATCAAACTAATCACACTGAAGATCGCAATATCGACACAAATTATTTTTCGCCTTTCAAAAAATACGCGTAAGTATAAATCACATCTACCTAATGGCAAAGAAAAACCAGTTATGCTTTCAATAGCTATTCGATCTTTCAGGTAAAGCATTTTTATAAAACAAGTAGTATTTTTAAGGGGAATGACTTCTTCTGTAGAAATTCGACTGTCCTAAACCATTGCTAAATATTTGCAAATTTAACATTGGCTTAGGAATCATCACATTTTACATCTATGTAAGTTATTTGTAATACCGTTTCATGTAATAGTCTGCTGCAAGATACGCAATGAAAATAATTATTTGATTCTTAAGTGTAAGCAATACGATTTTGTATAAATTTAGAACGTTAAGAGTTTTATCGTAATAGATAACGATCTTACGTCAACCGACTACATTGTCACAGCAATATATGTTTGGCCTTAGTATTATGTGAAATTGTAGAAATTTAATATTCCGTAGATGTGTAAAAATAATAAGTGATAATTTACGGGTATTTTCGTCGTTCATTTGGTATAATTATTGTTTGTTTTGCCGGTGATTTTCCGTGTTCATGATCCGCGTACATTTTAAGTGCCGTGTATTTTCCAATACATTTGCTTTTGTAACGAATTTCTCCCGTTTATGCCATTGCTTGTAATAATTTCTAGTTACCATACGAAAGCCAGTCGCAGAGTAACGTGTAATTTGCCGACAGGTAAACGAACGCCTGCCTCTTCGCCAGGCCGCGGCGTCTGTGAAAACATTCAAGTTCGCGCGAAGCAAGTGATATTAATGTAATGCTAATGTCGAGAGGAAAAAAAAATGCGTGTCGTCCGTAGTTTATAGCCGTGTTTTATCGTTTAATAGTCTATGTTGCAATTTGTGCAAGAGTTGATTGTCCCGTGCGTTGACCAGTGCATTCTACCGCTGGACATGTCGGTGTATCTTTTACATTGTATTGCAATTTAATGGCAACTCTCCCGTCTTTGGCAGTGATACCTACCGATAGCAGTACTTGTACTGGTTTCTATTCATTTTCATCTGGCGTCGGTACAAGTGTGCTACTGTGCACAGAGTGCGACTGCTCGGCTGTCGCATTTGTTTGTTTATTATATTTAAGTGTAACAATTTCTTATCGTTTTACTGCAGTAGTCGATGCACCAAAGTTGAATCATTTATTACTTATTGTGCTGTAGTAACCTGAAAGAACTGAATAATATTGATTATTTCTTATTTAAAAAAATCCTATTGGCATTGCGGTATTACTTCCACACTATAATATTATTAAATTTATGAAGTAATTTTACAGTACGCTACAGAAAGATCTCTCAATGAAGCCATTTAATATGATTAAAATCGCCATTTCGCGATAAAACATCGCCGATTATATCTCTTTTCTCTTAACTTTATAGACTACAGTCATGTTCAGCGGTGAGACTTTAATTTATTTTATATGAAATGAATACTGGAAAAGCAGACCTGTCATTAAACAACATGTTAATGAAAGTCTGTATGATTCTAATTACTTTTTGGTCGCCATTTCATCTGTGTATCATGCTTTATATTAATTGTTAAATAATCAAGTCTGCATAAGTGTTAACACAGATTCATTGAATACTTAAAACTGCCCATGTAAATAATAACGTTTTTCTACAACGAATATGTGAGCAGTGCGTGTTGGAGGATAAAAAGTTTTATTAAACACCCGAGAGCCATCTGCTCGGTCTTCTACTTTCTTTTTTGTTTTAGACAAAAATGGTTTATACCCACATTGTAAAATCGCAGTATCATACAATACAAAGTGTTTTATTTGGGTCTTCTTTTGTAATGGCTTGTTTTTGTTTTCAATGCAAACAGCTTATTCGTGTATAGATCTTTAATTATTTAATCGTAATTTTAATCTCATTAACAGAAGGCCGCTTATAAACATTTAGCGCTATGATGAAATGTATATCTCGATATAAATTTGAATAATGTCTAATTAATCTTAGAGAACAGCAATTCTGTATGCATAGCGTGCCAAAAAATGTCCTGATGTCAAAAAAAATTCAATACATTCCTTACAAAATGTCCTGATGTCAAAAAAAATTCAATACATTCATGTTCAAACATAATTGACTGTGAATTGCAATTTCTGTTTTTCTAGAATTATTTTATATATAACTTGAACGTGTTGACATGGTTATTATTTGATTATATATCGATTACGGTTGACGACGTGTGTTGCTTCATTATTTTCAAATTCATTTATTTATAAATGTACAACTCTTAAAATAATGATTTTATTTAAGTATTGTACTTACAACGTGTTTTTTTTTTAAGAACAGACTGAAGTGGATTTTTCCCGGCGTATTTTATATGCCTAAAAATATAAATTTTCCAGAAGAATTTAAGCTAACGCCTCTATTGCTACCTTCTACGTGTATTTAGTGGGATATTTTGGATTCCTCGTTCGGTTAATCCTACTCTCAATGTCTCGTAGTTACCCCAAAAATAAGGAAGACAGCTGCACTCTTAATCAGTATTTATGTTTACATCGACAGTTTGAATGGAGCAATGCGGAAGGTCGTTTTATTGTATTATCAAATTAAAAAGTTTTGTTTTAAAATACTTTGGTTAACCATGCTGGAAATTTACTAACAATAACACATTCAATATACTTGTGTCGACTGTTGTCCCAAACATAAATAATTCATAACATAAAACATATTTGTATTTAAAAAAGCGATGTTTTTAATTCATTATATATATTTATTACCCTTTCCCTCGGAGGCGAACCCCGTATCTGTGATGCTATACAGTGAAAACGTATCCAAAGAATTCTAGTGCACAACCAACAAAGAAACCGCTCCATTATTGTATCAAAAAAAAAATAATCATTTATTTTCTGCGCAGCCAGCTACTTGATGAACAGATGACAGACGGAATCCATGCCGCTTTGGTTAATGATGAAATTACGAAATATTTACATTGTATGTTTACGTGTTGATATTTTGCGCGTTTCCCACGGAGCGCAGTGATGATTCAACGCCGCGGAGGAGACGGTCTCTCGGCTTTGCTCTCGGCGCAACGAACTCCCGCCGGCTTCCTCCGATTGTCGGCGATTGTCGTTTTTCCGAGTGGACTTCATTGTCAATTTAGGCAACAATTATGCCCCCTGCCGCCCGCGAGGAGGCGAGGAGGCGTCGCGAGAAATCATCGGGGGATAATTGATTTAATTTTGTACACCGTTAAGAAACTCTGTTTTTTTTTTTTTTGTTGTAGTTAATTGAAACTCGGTGGATGGCGAGACGCAGTTACGCCTCACACGGCGGGTGATTGGAGTTTTGATTGATTAAGTAATAATTTCTACGTCCATGTAATTGCAATAATTTTATAGGTTTCAATTGACCCTTGGTTCTGGAGAAATAACTGCACGTTATTTCAATTACGTGTAATTTGATTTACAAGCGATTGAGTGTTTTTTACATGTCCGTCAGAATGCTCGCTTTGAATTAATAGACCTTATTTTATAACTTTAATCTTTTAGTTATTTATTTATATAATGAATGTTGTTTGTTTTTATTCGAACATAAATATGTTTTTATTTGAAAATAAAATTACATTAATACACATTTGACGAAGATAATATATTGAAAGATAAGAGCTATATTTTCTTTAATTGTTTTTTATCGACACTCAACACCGACACCTCGTGTTCTTGATAATATCATATGATATTATGGGGCATTTAACTCTACAGTTGAGATTTGCATTCGTCTTTAACGGACTAGATTTATTTGACAGGATATTCAAAGTACACTATAAAAGGACATCCAAATTAAACAGAAGTGCAAATAGTTTAAGCAGTAGATAAAATAAACAACATTTCTAGTCCCTGTATGAGATTCCATCAGATGTACCGTAGTATAATTGTGGTGCTCATTTTGTTTGCGTCCATTAATACACTTTTTCCAAGCATTTCAAATCCACCGCGAAGAGACTATTTAATGCTTTTTCCTTTTTATAATAGGCGTCGATTATTAATTATTTACATTTTTTCCGTGCCTCGGACATAACTGCACCGAACGCATCCATTTATTATTATGATTAAATAAAGCGAAATCTAATATTTAATCCGTGCCTTTGCGATCGCTCGATTTAAAGATGCACCGGACCAAGTAAACACGATGCCAATTTCCAGTATTTTCATGGATATTAGGCAAAGCGATCATTCTTAATTGAAAATATTTTTTTTTGTTAAAATAGAAACCGGTGTATAAAATTAATACATGGGATTTGATTTTTAAAAAAATCTCGCTTTTTACTTTATGGTTAGCTTTCATTACAGTAAAACTTAAAGTTATTTTACTACCCATTTTTGTATTTATATATATAAATATACCAGTGTCGTTGATAGCTTAGGCAGGTGTAGCATCCATGTTCCCACACTTGCAGGTGACCCTGCGTTTCATTCCATTCACAGTATCTATTTTCAGAGTGCTCGTAATTGAGAGATAAATCTGATAAGTGCAATTGAAGCGGCCTTTGATAAGTGAAAAGCTGTGACGACTCACACGGCGACAATGGCGGCCTGTCAGTCGAGATAACGAAAAAATCTCTCGGCTTAGTCCGCTTTTGTTTGTAAAACGGGCGTTGAGTGCAGACTTGGGGACATCCAAACGGCCGTTTCAAAATCCAACACCAAACCATGATTTTAAGTCATCTTCTTCATGGAAAGACCATTTTGTTGCATTCGATCAAAATAACTCACATTTCGAAAGGGACGCAAATCGGAGCGGATTTGGATCATGTTTTTATTTATCAACATAACCATAACATGTATTACTCAGATTTACAAAAAAATACCTACAAATACGTCGATTTTTTTATTTTTGCAATATGTGATTTTTTTACTGGCGTGAGATTAATATTGATATCGTGATTTGTAAACTGCGTTTGTATTAAAAAAAAATTCAAAAAAAAACAACTCGTGTAAAGCTACCATAAAGCTGTAAACAAAATAATTATATCGTAAACGCAATAGATGAAAGTTTATATAAAAATAATAATAAAACATGGCGGGGGAATTATCCTAACAGTAAAGCATACAGAAAATATGTGTCTATCATGGTGCTATCTGTTAGATGTGTAAATACTACAACATGGCCTCAAATTATCTTCGTATATATAAAATATTCTTTATAATTTTTTTTATATTGTATTTTACCTAATTATTTGTTTCAATTTCGCTGTAGCTGCATTCATTGTCGATTCAATATAATAAAATATTAAGCTTGTTTAAATGCCCATGTCAAGTTCATAAACGTGTCAAAGATTAAAGCAGACAGCCACAAGGAAGCAGGCAATTGAATATTTCAGTGGTTTTCAATTTCAAAATATTTCATCATTTAATGTTCAGCCACTGTGTGAAATATCATCATGGTGTGTGCATAAAGTTTTATCTCAGTGAATTAATAATTCACTGAGTTACACATGTAATATTTGACCTATACTTGTAAAAGATTTTATTATTTTATATGTACTTAAAAAGACTAGTCGGCAGAGATTAAACTAGAATAATTATATTTTTTAGATTGATCGCCTACTTCAAATGTATTAATTAATATAATTTCAACAATAAACACGTATTCTCCTCTGTAGACTGGCGGGCCGCCTCGTAAGCGAAAAAAGTGTGCTCACTATAACGAAATGTCTAAAGCATATTTGTGTTAAACGTGACTCGTTTTTTAATGATTGATTTGCTCAATAACTAGGCGTGTTATGCTTGTCATATGCACACGTGATAGAATTTTACTATGAGGGTAACAACACAGTTTCTAATTATATTCAGCCGTCGCTATAAACTGATATCCCAATTATATTTTGACATTTTTATATACTGGAGCTTATCGTTTATATTAATAGTTGTTGGAAATAATAATTTGTAGTACTCCATTGTTTAAGTAGAAACAAAACTGAACGGTTAAAAAAAGTACTTTTTGGTTTTAAATCTCGGTTTCTCAAAAAGCTTGGTATTATTTTTGATACAAGTTGTTTTTATTATTTAGAAATGATTATAACATATGAGAGAGTATAGATTTTTAATAGTATTTTAATTTAGTTAAAATTCTTTTTTTACATTTAAGTAGTACTCCATATTTTCATTATAGTATGATAAACAATTTTAAATTAATATTTATTAATTTTCCTTTATAGTCTAAAACGTTTCTTTGAAGTTTAATAAACTTTAAATTTATACTAAGAGATCAAAAATTGTAAAACCAAATCAAATACAGTCCATTCGAAAAATCTTTCCTAAAAACTTATTCTAACCTTTAACATTAAATATAAAAATGAACCGATACACATATATATTTTTTGTTGTCATGTTTTTTTTATAGCCATTGTTATATATTAAGAAATACCTCCTAAAATGGCTTCGCCACAGGTTCTGTTGGTCGTTCAAAGGCATGTTTATCTTTAATGGAGACCGTGTGCTTTTACAAAGCTTTATATTTTTACACGTCCTAAATACCGACACAAACATTCAAATGTCTGTTTGCTGGATAATTCATTTACTATACAGTTTCACAACAGCCATTATATATGTTGGACATCGTGTATGTTTTTGGCGGCTATCAATTATTTTAAAAATACTAGTTGAATCTTTTCAAATGCATTGTGTCGATATGATTTGTCTTGTAATCAAATGCCTATTATTAAATATTACAAAGGGCCGATCCCACACATTATTCCTATATTCGGCCATCTTCTGTGGAGGCATGACCATAGACACTTTTAAAATAGGATAATAGACAATGGGCATGCTTTTCACGTTGGCGCAATTGACCTTGGCGGGTTACAATTTAACTTAAATACGCATTCAAGGTACAACACTCTTCCTATTTAATATCATTGTTGTTTATGACAAAAAAAAACCACGATACAATGGCGCATTACCTGGCTGGTGCTAATGTTGTAATGTGTAATAGTGTCGAGGAAATGGTTGAAATTAATAGATATTAACTCTAAAGCTATTAATTTAACGATTAAAACTTACAGTTTAATTTGACCTTGTACCAATATTTAATTTCATTTTATTATCCTTAATTTACACTTTTACAATAGGTACCAATTATTTAATTACGGAAATCATTTTTCTTTAGTTTTGTCTTATTGTTGGTTTAATACTTATATCTTTCACATGTTAAGGCTTGCTTCACAGACGGCCCAGTATTGCTCCTCAAGCACGCCATTAAATTATTTGTAAAATATTTTTCATTTTTTAGATGCTGATTAACATTCCTAGAACCTTCTTATCTTTCCATTATTATTTTTTTGGTTATTAGATCATTTTTAAACACCCCACAGATTAGTGATCTGCATTTACATGAAATATTCACGGTTATGTGCATTAAGGCAATAGGCATCTCAATTCCGATAATATGCGGAAACAAAAGCGCCGAGACAATGAAACGAAGATGAGGTGAAAATTATTTTCCGGGACGAAAAAAAAAAAATCGGATCACTTTCACTGCAGCCGCTGGCCGTTTCTATAGGAGCTCTTGCATAATTAACGAAAGTATTTCACATGAGCCACTCTGGACCCGCGGGTCATGGGAACCTCCGGCGCTTTCAAAATGGATCTGCCGCCCGGCCCAGCGAACAATGCCCGCGCTCGTTGTCACCTTGCTATTGACGCAGTATTCAATTTAAATTACGAGTAGATAATGGTTTGTTATCAACGTGTGCAGTGCACGCATTGTTGTGATCCTGAGAGTTGTGCAAATATCACAACATACGCATATGGAACGTAGAAAATTAGTATACAATTTTACGCATTGTCTTATTAACCGCTTTTTCTTTTAAAATAATATTTGTGGGGTATATATTCTTTTGTGTGATATGATTCAATCTTGCGTTGAGATATTAAAAAAAAAAACACGAGGATACAGGTGCTGATTTGGTATTGCACACCATTTTAAGTCACGCCTACTCTCCCGATGTGTTAAAATGTTATATCTAATAGCTGACGCCTATATAATGAAATAATGAAAAAAAAAAAAAAAAAAAAGGAATCGACACTTTGGAATCAAAAATTGATTTCAAGGATTCTGCAGCATTACACGCAGAACCTTTTTAAAAAAGTGGATCTACTTTCTAAGTAATTTGTTGAAGTATAAGTTACAATCTACTGTGTTCGCTCGCTGAACATGTTAAACCGCTAGTGTGGCAAATATATCATTTTAATTATTTGTTGATGTAAACACCCGGTCCAGTACTCCTGTAAATAACAATAAAAATGAAAATTCCCAAGGCCACAACGACTTAAACGGTCAACAGCTACAAGTTAATCAAATATAACTATAAATAAAGAAACACTTGGTTGGCAATACCAATGACAAGAAAGTCACTAAGATTTTTATTTCGGAATACCTGTTGGTATATATATTTTTTGTTTTGCATGGAGGTTGGTAATAACTTCATAGATATTTGAAATACCCGAAATCGTGCACGAACTGATAAATAAATTATAAACCTATAACAACTTTTATACAATGCTCGGTAGGTGTATGATTATTATTTTATAAAGTAATAACCCTGCTTGCCTGGTATTAGAGATTTCTTTTCACTCAGTAATGGCTGGCTTCGTATCGGCACCGTGATAATGATTAATTTCAACAGTTTAAATTATATTTATCATAATTAACACTAGGAGTGGCGTCCAGGTGATTTAAAACCAAGCAAGCGGCTTCATGGCCTACATGCACAATGCTGGGATTGCCAGAAATAAAATTCTGTTCCGGAATCATTCTAATTGGTCGAAATTATGCTTGCATGTTTAAACTACAAAAAAAATCTCTCTGTATATTAAGTTTGTAATTTAATTAAATATATTTAAACACTTGTAAACGTTTCTCTATTTGTCTGAGACTATCAAGTGCATCAGTATTTATTTAAATTAGAGAGAAACTTGGAAGATTTATTGATCGTCAGACTGCAGTTTTTTAAGGTAACGAGTTCAAATCCCATATGCAACACATTCGTTGAATAGTTTTTCTCTTCATTCCGTGTTTTCTATTAACCCCAAACTGTTTTATAAATATTCATCTCGGCATCGTCAGTATGAAATTACAATATGTTTAGTGCTTGATAAATTTGAGTACTTTGCATACTGGTTTTTTTAAAGAGGAATTCGGTGTAAACTCGCTTTAATGTAGTCAGATTTTAGATTATGTCGTCTCTGATGATTCATATTCTTCTTGCAGGACTAAATTATTTTCCTTAACAAATGCATGTGCTGAGATAATAATGCTTCAGCGAAGTTGCAGATTACATGATCAGATTATACGTCCACGTATCAAAAAAAAACTAAATCAGTGGGTTTCTAACGTGATTATATCGACGGGACACGCGATAGGATAATACGCGTGTGAATTGCACGGCTCCGGCGGCGTGAGAGCTCAGCCGGCTACACACGCTGCGACACAACTGACAACCGAATGGAAACTAGCCAATAGCGTCCTCTTCTGCGTTATTTAATCCAGCTACATAACTTGCAACCGATTTTTGATTTGCCAATGGTGTTCCTTTTTTTTTGTATTGTAAACAACGCAAACGTAGACGCTATTGGCTAGTTACCATTCCGTTGTGAATTGTGTCGCAGCGTGTGTAGAGGCTAAACTATTACATAAGAAAACACGCAAAATAAAGGGACGCTATTGACAAATTACAAATCGGCTACAAGTTGTGTCGCTGCGGGTGTAGCCAGCTCAACGCGCGACGGCGGGCTGCTTCAGCTGCAGCTATAATTTGATTGGCCGTTAGCGGTCGCAAATAGTGGTCGCTGATTACAGAATGGACCCGCTTCCTGCGCGGCCTCGACCTCGGCATTCCCTCCCCTCGACCTCGCCGCCACCGACTCCTGTTGCAGCATCCACAGCTCGGCTGTAACGGTCCAAACCCGCCCCACATCCCGCCGGGAGCAATCAAAGTTTCCGCTAGTTTTCTAATTGCAAACTTGCGCTTTTTGATTGCGATTCCAGTTTTTTTTTGAAATAGCAAATTACTCAAAACATCTTAAAGTTCGGAATGATAATAATAACGCGCCGGTATAACTCTCGTCGTGCAGTAGCCTGCGAAAACGCTCCGACACACATTTTAGCTATTTCGAGTTGTTTCATAAATTGTGTACCGTGTAAAATTTTAGCCGTCCAACTGAAAAACTCGCCTGGGACTCGTGCTGTCGCAAAGGAAACTGTCGATTTTTTGTTTTGTTTCGTCAAAACAAGGGTAAGTTCCAAAAAAAAGGCAAGAAATATAATACTTCCAGAGCAGGTTTTGCTACTCGACGAGTCACGGAATGTAGTTGCATCGTTATTCGCAGAGGCCGTCGAATTCACGAAGTGCGCGTTCGAGGTCAGTGATTATGAATTATCAAAAAAATGTAACAGATTTCGTTGCAGATGAATGATAATGCGAAAACGGCCCAACGACAAACAGCGGGCATTAACTCGCACGCGCTACAACGCTAGCACAATTACGGAGGTAGTTAGCATCTCCATCGCGATGCACTCGCGGACCTCTACAGTTAGTGTAACTGTTGTGAGCTGCTGCGGCAATTTGAATGCCCAGCTGCAGGGCCGAGCTCGCCGGGGCGGGGAGGGCTTCCACAGTGTGGTGCGGAACACGGAAACACCGACCAATTCACCCCGAGGCAAGGCGGCGCTAGTGCTCTGACGATAGCGCGTTAAAAAAGATGGCCTCCCATTTGGAGCTTTCACCGGATAAAAAATAAACAATTAAATAAATTGAAATTCATTCATTTGTATCATTATTGGTAATGATTGATCTGTAACAAATGATAACGATATTATATAATTTGTAGGAACTTCAAGAGTTAATTGTATAAAAATCCGTGACTGACAGGTTTAGTTTATTTATGAGATATGAATGTGATTTTATAAAGGCGTCGTGCTACTGGCGCCGCCGCTGCCGACAGTGTGGCCCACGAGGGAGATTCCTAGCGTAGCCATTCGTACCATACTGTCTAAGACCGCCAGGAGAGCTGCGAGGGTCCGTTGCAATAACGGGTGTGCGATGCACCGACTAGTCCTGGTTGCATAACAGGTAGCAGCGACCTACCCAAACTGCCTAGCGGTGGTTCTATCGCCGCGCCCGGTTTTGCATCCGAGCGGGATTCTGTCAGTGGACGCGACCTTGGATAACAATTTCCAGTGATTTGTTACCCAACGCTGCTTTTTTGCTCTCGTCGAAATTGCGCCGATTTTTTTGCTAGACAGCCATGTGAATGAATTTCTGCATTCCGTTGCTAACTTGATTTGAAATTGTGTCATTTTTTATTCAAGATTTATTACCTAACTTAATTTTTTAAACTGTCACAAGACTGCGTCTCTCCAGTGCCGAATAAAGACCTATTTCTTTCGTTTGTATGTAGTAGTAAAATATTGAATTTATAAATAATAAATGTAAATATAAAACTAATCAGTTACAAGTAAATTATAAAGGCCAAAATACTGTATTTTGTTATCTTGTAGATTATAAGACCGCGTTCTGAAATAATTAAAATTAATTTTAAATGCGGTTAGTCGGGCCCGTGTGTGTGGATATTGTATAGAGCAAAGCACAGCGGAAACCTGCGTTTCCTAAAGGTAACCAAGGTGAGTTTTTAAATCTCACCTCGCAACGTTGAGTCCGTAATCAATACCACAACAAAATAAAACGCATGAATAGTGCTCTTAAGTACGCAGCACCTCATAATTCAACTGTAGGTAATACATGTCATATGGAATACATAACATAACACCTATCGTTAATTTAGCAGTTTCCGCACAGCAACAGTACAATTCTCGCACTTAACATGTTTGCATTCAATAATGACAAATATTATTACAGCTAACTTTTTTTATAAATGTTTTTTAGAGTAGCTGTAATTTCCTCATAATTTAAACTTAAATTCACGGTCCGCGACCTGACAATGAAGTGATGGACCTGTCATTCACGTGTCCTTGTCTAATTTGCTATATATAGATTATGAAATGCTATAATTCCAAACAAATCGTAGCATAACGCAAAAGCTTATAATTTGAGGAATGCTTAAATAAAAAGAGTGTGATGTTTCCACGGAATTCGTTTTATGTACATTACAATTGTTTTGCTAAAATAGCAACGTGTTTGGTGAAACCGGTCGATAAAAAAAGTAATGAACGTTTATTTACTTATTTATTCTGCTTAAAAATATGGCTAGATTTTTGCGTTTGAAAAACAAAATTACTGAGTTAATCGTAAGAAATTATTATCGCTTCGAGTGAAAAAAGATTTATTTTTATATTAAATTTTTTGTTGTTGTTTATTTCTGTTCAATGCAACATGATATCCACGCATGACCCTCGCGTCACTTTTTTGAATACGCGACAGAGACATTCATCGCACGCTCGTGACAACAACAAACTGGAAGATTGTCATTGAAGAGCGTGGCAGTCACAAAGAGGAGCAAGGTTCGTCGAAAGTCCATTCCGTGAATCATTCACGTTTCAGGCGGAGTGAAACTGGAGCAGTGGGACACACAAATTATTGGACAGAAACTCTCGTTAATGGCAACATTATGCTGATGCATCTCATTAGTAATCAGCGCCGGGCTCGCCCAAAAGGACCGAGTGAAAGAGAAACTGCACTTGACATAGATAAGGTCGAGACTTGGGCTTATTATTATCTATCGTGGCTAATTATGGTGGGCTCGTGTGCGCAGTGGGCACTGATGGATAGCTCGGCCATTTACGGAATCTGTGTCACACACAATGGAGTGTCAAAATGTTTGATTGCATTGTCAAGACGAAATGAATAAGTTTTATTATCATAAAATATGACAGAAAGGGCTTTTTATTCTCCTCACAAATCAACGAATGAGTGACATGCATGTTCATTACACGCTGTAATACTAATATAATGAGTAAAATTGTCTTGAACTTAAGTTATTCAATGTAATAATAATTTGATTATTTATCATGTAGGCCTTGTGTATTTTTTACGGAAAGCGAAATTGCTTAGTACGAGATAAAGGCTTGTACAAGTACTGTACAAGACTTGTGATTACAACAGCGTATATTTTCCTTGATGAACTACATAATAATAAACTTCTGTCGATAATGACCGTGTCGTATCGCAATATATGATCTGTAAAATAATAAAATAATCTAGTTTTTTATCCTAGTTTATGCACTATCAATTACCAATTTTCTGCAAAAGTATTTACGTATCTACTTTGAAACTTACGTGAATATATTTAATTTGGAAAAAAATAGCCAAGACAGTTATGCTCTAAAAATCCTTAAGTACATCAGTAAAATTTAATTAAATGTTTTGCATGTGTTAAGTCTGGCTTGACAATCCTGCCTCGAGTGTAGTTGTGCCTCGTTTAGATAAATCGTTCTCCATTTCACATTGTTTCTAAGAGCGGGTCATGGCCGCGCCGAGTGCCCTCCTGAATACCCGAGACCCTGTCTCCTGCTGCTGTCAAGTCCACGTCTCATCCTCGCATCTTTTTCTCTCTCCTGGCACAGTGCCTATTGTGCTTTTGTGCTTTCTTTACATTGGCGAAAAAAGCACAAAAATTGAGATTCGCTGCGGGCATGCAATCGAAAGTGAGTCTGTCTCTGCGAAATAAATTTAAATGCAAAACAAATACATTTATGGTGCTTTCAGTAATCTAAAGCAATTTATTTACATTAAAAAAAAAACTCTAAAGTTTGGCTTCTTCGTTGTGTATTATATGGTATTTACGGTCTCGAGCTCTATTTCTTAATAATTAGCAAATATTGTTATTGAGATTGAACGTGCTAAAAATATTTATTAAATTGTAGCAAGTAGGATAATTTTTCTCTGTTGTGAACAGTTATTCTCCGATGCGTAGTATTAGTTGCAGGCATACATTAGAGTACCTCAGTAACACCAGCCGGCGCCCAGTGCGGGGGGAGGTCTGACCGGTCTCTATGAAATCAGTTAATTTCTATACGGGAGATTGACCACTTTTCAAGTTATGTACTTGTCGTAAGAAATACTTCCTCGATGATTAATGAAAGTCTCTCGACTCGTTTTTAAAATATAAAATACTATGTGTGATTATATATCAAATAAATTATTTATAATAATTGCATTGGATCTGTTACATACCAAAATAAATACATCCCACTTCTTGTAGTGACAATATTGAATATTTATCAGAAGCGGCATCGCCGTCCAACCCCCAAAAGACCTGCCAATTAGTTTCCTCATTCAAGCAATGCGTACAAATAATCAGAAAGGTAAGATATGCGCATACACAGTGTTATTCTCCACAAGTACTCGGGATAAAACTTATGTGTGAATAGTCATCTACACGTCTTCCAATTGACTAGTCCTACTGCTCAAATCCGCATGTCAATACAGTGTTCTCAGATAAGACACGCGAGCAGTAATAATAACGAACAACATTTCATATGTACCAACTTGATTTCTAATCGCAAAGAAGATCAACAGAGACGAGTACGTTGGCTTATCACTGCATACGCTAATTTTTAAACCCACTAAGCTAAATTTGAAACAATTTATTTAATGCTCTTTTCGCCGAATCTGGTACAAATGATAAAGTTTTATTAGCGTAATGGTGTTGCTCTCCATCCGAACGATGTCGCCCTGAAATCCCAGAAACCAGCAACACCGGCGATCCTATTTTCTACTCGGCCATCACATCTTTTGCGTCTTCGTGACGAATCGATTGAATTACGCGGGATTAAATATTCGCTCGGGTATTGTTACGTGTTACTCTATCATTTTCTGTGATTAATCTGTCACGCTGGGAAACCGTTGCCCCGGGCGCGTCTGGCATCACGATGACCAAATATTCTACTTGTTTCGCAGCGATCGTCGATTTTAAAACAACGGATTCTTGCAATCCACCAAAAACAAAACATTACAATAGTAATATGACTTTATACGTTGCAGCTTATATAAAAGTATTTTGATGTACCTACATACTTTTGTATTGCCACAAGATACATAGGGCGAAGTCTTTTATCGATGACTTCAAATAGATTATTATATGCAATAAATCATTTATATTTGTGTCTGCGTTTAATTGAGCAATTCTGCACGCGTACGTGTGTCCCCGATTCGATCTTCAGGAAGTGGTGATGTCACAAATTTATTAAAAAATAAATATTGTAAATTGTGGATGACGCAGAAGTCGTATAGGTCAACTGCAATAAAGTTTCGTTTTATTGACAGGATGAGTTATACCCCGTCCCAAACACCATAAATATATATATATATATTTTTTCTTTTAATATTTAGGCATCATGGCCGCTATTTGGATTTAAAAATATGCACTCCATACTTCATATATTATTAAGACTTCTAAATGTAGGAAGGAGGACACATTGGTGTAATTGATTAATGTAGTCGCGTTTGCACTCAACTGTCACGTTTTACTAATTTATAGTGATTCAAGACAATATTTTGTTATATTTTTTAAAGATTCGTATGTTATATTTTTCTTTGTACTGAATTTATAAATTAAAACAATTATATATATTTTTATTATATATCGATTCAAAAGTTCCTTCTGCATATAATACAAAAATATTATTATTTATTATATGTCGTCAATCAAAGCAATAAACGCATTATGGTTTTAATCAGTAACAAAGTATAATTGCATGAGCACATTTATTAATGTAACTATTGTTAACCACATACGATACAGCATGGGGTTAACAATTTTTTTAGTATGTATTATTAATTTGCGTATCCCGTAGTGACTAATAATTGAAATACCTGCATAATCCGCGTCTTACTCCATCAACAGTATTTTGCGGCGCGGCAGATCGGCCGCTTACAATAACTGACCGATATTTTCAACATTTAAATCGTTCATCTTTTGATACGATTAATATAAATCGCGAGTAAATCAACGGTAAAAGTCATAACTATTTATTTCAATCTTACAACGCAATGAAAATTGAACAGGTGCAATTTTACACGTGAAAACGATCAGACGATCCCATGGCTGCCATATGTTAAAGACTCAAGCAGGGGCCGCGTCTTGCTTCTCTTTTTCTCGAGAGAAATAAAGAGATGGGGCTAGCCCGAAACGAGACCTCGTGTGCATTGTGAGATCAGGTGAAAACCATAGAAACAGATGTCCTTTTGTGCCAATCCAACGTGCGGTGCCCACTTAGAACTCTATGGGCGGTTGAGAGTTGATATTTTTGGGGTTGTAAAGCTGTTCAAATAAACCATATTTATTTTCTGATAACTTTTGGTTGTACATGCATCAAGTGCAACCTTTTATCTGACAAGCACAACGCTTTAATTTTAAAACTACACTGAAATAATTTTAAGAATTAAGTACTACATAGTAAATTTATCTTAATGATAATTGCGTTAATTTAATTATTCTTGTATTGGTTATTGTTTGATACGTTTTATAATATGGAAGCTCGTTTTGGTCGGATTCTCCAGATTTTTGAACTCTTCATTTTTTTGGGTATTTAAAAAGTAATACAAACAAGACGGACGGCATTCCCTTCTCTCCTGAAGGCGCCCGGTTCAATTATCCGGAGGCGTGGTAGTGTGCGGCCCCCGGCTGGAGGAGCCCTGCAGCCCTGGAGCTCCACTCGCACATCCTACAGCCTTTATTGCATATCGGCATGCGCTTCGTGGAATCCATCAATTGGGATTGACAGCTTACGATTCTTCAGATGCGTCTGTGTAAAGGAGCAACGAACATTTTAATCTATCTTTGCACATCCACGTTTACCTGCCCGTAGTCTGCAGATTTTTTTTTTTAATTTAAAATAATTATCTTTACTAAGAATTATTAACAACGGGTGATTATTTAATTTTATTATTTAAATGATTATTTTACCCAATATTATATAATTTTTAGACTTATTCATTATAAACCGTTTTATATTGTAATTGTATTCGATCTAATGACAAGTCTCTTTATGAATGAGATATTTTTTTTAAATACAACTTTTTGTTGCAATGCGAATAATCAATATTACTACGGCTCACAAACTGGTATGTTTTCTACATAGTACTAAATTGTTAATTAAATTTTTATTAGTATTAAAAATGAATTTAAAATAAAACATTTGGGAAGAGCACGTGCTCCGCGCGCTTGCACTGGACCGGTTGTCGCGCTCCTCGCAGCTGCCCCGGCCGCAGGGAGCGCGGACTCGCGGCCCGGCGGTGCGCCCTTACGAAACGTCTTGACTCCTTCGCCGGATCAGAGTCGCAAATGAAAATGAACGATCCGATATACGAAGTCTACAAGTGCGGCTGTCGAATATTTAAAATGTTCCCGTTGCCGGAGAAGAAGGTAGGAATCGTAGGTAATTTGTTCGCCGTCGACAGAACTCTCGACGACTTTTCAAAATATAACCTGTACTGAAGACGCATCACCCTCGCGCTCGCCCACTTGCCCGTTAAATTGTGTTTTTAAATTAGTTTCACTCTGAATATTGATTTTATTGAATAGAACACATCCGATAACGTGCCCGACCTACCTGCGAAATGATCTCACCTGATTCAACAATTAATGAGAACTCACCTGCTGCACAGATGTTCACGTTCTTCGCGCTGTATTGCTATTAATTTACTGCTCTAAAACTTAAATATGTTGCCGTAATAATTTACGCTCGTTGATTTCCTATCGGCGTTTACTTCGTATGCTTTGTTATTGAAAATTATGTTATAAATTAATCATCGCGGATATTATTATTTCCTTTCAAATTACTTGAATAATGTGTACCCAATTATCCTGATTGAAATGTTCGTAATTAATTTGATGTACTATAATTTACGGCACTCATTTTTTTAATTATTTATTTCTAGATGGAGACGTCGGCCAGTTCCGAGAGTTCGACCACATCCACCGAAGACAGCGAGGCTCGTAGAGCCAAGAGGGGACATGTGCTGTCAGAGCTGCTGCAGACTGAGCGAGCTTACGTGCAAGAACTGGGCTCTATTTTGAAGGTACATTATTTAATCTATATTCACACCTGTATGGATATTTTAAATATTCTTAAAAATTGTGAATTTAAAAATAAATTCTCGGGTACAAATATTTAATATATGTTGATTTTTATACGGGAGTTATGGTGTTATCAAAAGTTTAAGATATCTGCTGCACCGTAAAGTATGTGCTCCATACACCCACACATCATGCGGTCGTTCTTCACAAGTGCATTACCACTGCCCAGTGTATAATTACAATAATTATTAGACTAGAACATTTTCCAAGCATGACTGCAGCCACAACACTGGACTTCTTACCTTCCCATATTACTAGTAACCTCCAGACATGCTCAGTGAAAGCACACAGTCGGTTATTCTTCAACAATGAAGTACGGAAAATATAGTTTAGACAAAATTTCACGTGACTTGAGTATCGATTCCTCCCATTCATGGATGTACCAAAAAAATGCCAACAGTGAAGTGAACCAAAGTACAAGAGCTCGGCAGGCTAAAAGAAAACTCACTAGAACATTTTCAGATTCAACATTGTTCAGTGACTACGCCAACCAAGTGAAACTTTTTGATTACAGTGAAAATAAACTAATGTGCAGTAAGTTTAAGGATAAATTTAAAAGTATCGCAAGTATATCGTGGTATAAGAAAAGTGATAAAGCTGATGAAGCTGGCGGAAGCACTTCTTCCAAAACATACAATAACTTTTCCAAAGACAATATTTCGTACGGAACACCATTACTCGAATATTCTTCCCAAAAACCACACGTGACTTGCAGTATATCCTCTGTGGTCAAACCTCCATCAGATGCATTCTCAGAAATGGCGAAATCATCACCTCCACCCGTCATTGATGCTCCAGCCTTCAATGCTCACATTCAAAATCCAGTTTATTCATACTCAAATGAGTGTGGTAGTTCTCTCTATAAGTCTTTGCCCGACTTAAAAAATTTTTTGGATGAAAATCAATCTCACTCCAGTTGTCATTGTTGCTCTGAAAAAATGAAAAGTGCTAATCGAAAACAATCAAATATCTGCTCCTCGCTTTTAAAAGACTATACCCAAAAAATGAACAAATGGAATGATACTGTCAGCAATCATTACTCCACACTTCCAAATAATAGGAAATCGACTCTAAAACATCCAAAATGCACCAAGGATTTTGTGAAGAGTCTAAATTCCACAATGACATTCAAAAAGGATTGGCTGAAGACAAATGTGGATAAAAATTGTCATCCTTTAGATGGAAGAGAGAAAATGTCTCTTCTTAAAAAGTCTCTCTACAAAACCAATTTAGAAAATGACAAATTGTATAAGACCCTACCAAATCGAAAGTACCAACGGAAAAGTTCACCGAAACTTGAAGAATCTTATGAATCAAATGTTAATTCAAAGTACTCTTATTCTAGTTTTAAAAGATTACTTACTCGTGACCGTAAAAAACCAACAAATATTTCTAATGATCCAGTTTATGATTGTATGGAATCTCTGTATGAAGACTACGATCGAAGACTCAGAGAATGGACAGACACAATAAGCGCCTTATCTGAAGATTCTGTAATATTCTTATGTATAAATGATTTGTATAAATTATCAAATTATTATATGTGTTCATTTTATTCTTGTTATGTTTCTAGGGATACAAAGAAGAGATTGAAAATCCAGACAACGCTGCGTTAATACCTCCTGGACTAGTCGGAAAGGCAGATGTGCTCTTTGGAAATCTTCAACAACTCTTCACATTTCATTCGGACATATTTCTGAAAGATTTAGAAAATTGTATATCAACTACAGAACTTGTAGCATTATGTTTTGTTCAAAAGGTCAGTATTGTTTGTAAATTATTTGACTCCATAACAACAAACCAATCACAAATCATTCTTTATATTCACAATAAACAATTTATTTTCAGAGAGAAACCTTCTTTCGTCTATACAGTTATTACTGTCAAAATATCCCACGGTCGGAGAGGCTCCGGGCGGCTCTGGTCGACACTCATCTCTTTCTGCAAGCTTGTCAGTTGAAACTCGGCCACAAGCTACCCCTGGCTGCCTATTTACTGAAACCAGTTCAAAGGATTACTAAATACCAGCTTTTGTTAAAAGTAAGTTCATTGCTGTACATTTATTGATTATATTTTAGAACTTTTAGTTACATAAAAATGTTTAATTATTGCTTTGTGATTTATAGGATTTGCTGAGGTACAGTGAAAGCGGTTCCATCAGCAAAGGATTACAAGAAGCCTTGGACTGTATGCTTGTGGTTCTAAAATGTGTCAACGACTCAATGCACCAAATCGCTATTACGGGATTTCCAGTAAGTGTTTGATTATCTCAATAAAAAAAACAAAAAATTGCCATACGCACCAGGGATGACAAGTGTACAAGACATATTATATGTAATCTAGCAATTACCGAGGAATTAAATAGATCACTGATATATTCCAACATTGCATTTTCAGGTGGACTTGAGTCAGCAGGGGGAGCTTTTAATGCAGGGGTCCTTCTCAGTTGTCACGGACAGCAAGGGAGACATGAGGCTACGACTGCGTGCCCGACAGCGTCACGTGTTCTTATATCAAAAAGCAATGCTCTTCTGTAAGCCGGCAGCATCTAAGACCAGCCACAATAAAGCTACTTACCACTTCAAACATTACCTACAAGTAAAATACTTTTTTCCTCTGTAACACTTCAGAATTAAAACATTAATTTTTTCAAAATTATTATTCATTCCACCAGAGCCATCTTTATTAGACTGAATAATGAAGTAGATTTATTTTCATATAATTTTTTCCAAATTGCTGCGACTACCTATTTTTTTTTAGTTATCTACCTCAAAGAAGCAATCATGATGTTTGTATCAATTTTTTTATATTTAACAAATTTATTTCAGATGTCTCAAATAGGCCTGACAGAGTCGGTGAAGGGTGATCCTCGACGGTTTGAGGTATGGCTGCAGGGACGAGCGGAGGTGCACACACTCACGGCCGTGACTGCCACAGCACGTCAAGCTTGGGTGGCACAGATCAAGCGTGTCCTTCTCGACCAACTCGAAGAACTCAAAGGGGAGCGTGTCAAGCAGTACAACAATCACCAACCTAACCATCAAAATCAACACAGGTATTGACAACATATCACATTGTGACGATGGATAATAAACATGTAAATGGTATTTGGTATGGTCATATGTGTACCTATAAATAATATAATATTTGATTTTTATTTACAACCTTATGTAAATGTCCCAGCCACAACATAGTCAAAAAAATTTACTAATATTTTCTATTAATGATATGAAATAACTTTTTTATCATTTCTTCACGTTGAGTTTATTTTAACATTTATGCATGACTAGTTTCAACTTAAAGACTTGGTCATCATCAGATGCAAAACAAAACATTTTCTACAGTCTAAATAATGGTAATCGGTGGAACATTTCAGTTTGTACTTCAAAGTAATGGTTGCTATATTTCATTTAAAAAAATTGCATTATTTATAAGTGCAGAAAACCTGTCATCATTTACAATAAATTTTTAATTTTAGAAGATGTAAAAACAATTGTCTCAACCAAACTATTATGTTTTCAGTAGAATTTAAGATAAATGATTAAACATTAAAAAAAGATTTTTAACACTGACAGATAATTAATTGTACTTTTTGGCTTATAGTATTTGTATTATAGTACTGCCACTGTGGATAATTTTAATAAGTTTATAATAAAAATTTTCAGATCTCTCCGCCAAGCCAGCTCTTGGGACTCGGGTGGTGGACCTATTTCTAATGTGGGCGTGACAACCCGCACCCTCAGTTGTGATACGCCTACACAACCGCATATTGGTACTGCCCACCCTCCCAACGAGGACTCCTGCTGGTCCTCAGACTGTTCGAACAGTGATGATGAAGAAACTCCTACTCCTGAGCACCACGCTCCCGTAAGTGCCACCCCTCTACGATTCAACTAACCTAACCCTAATTTTATACTTGACAGTTAAGCAGACAAAAGGTCAGATTAATTTAGTCATGAGTAAATATTACAACTCAGAGTTTATTAATAATCAATTCTCATTGATCATTCTACTTAGTACAATCACACATTTATATTTAAAAGCATACTAGATGCCATAGTACATTTTAAGTACATAAATTGACTTTGGTATTATTAGAAACCATTATATATGAATATAATTCATTAATTTTAAGTAATCTTGTATAGTATTTTTGAATTTCTTACGATATATATATATATAATATGTGATCTAATTGATCACACTGAAGAATTTTTTTCTAGATCCTGGGTTCTATAGTAAATAATTAAAAAAACTTACTTAAATGAATGATTTATTCAGAAAATGTCTAAATAGTTTGTAAATCTAGTTTGATTTGTAATATAATATTTACCCTTTTTGTACGGATTGTAAAAAAACTAAAATATCTGACCCTAATGTTAAAATTCAATGAGATTGATAAGCAAAGTAATAAAGGATTATTCTTGTTGTGATTGTGTTGCTAAGCACGGTTTTAACAAGAATAATAATTTTATAAAATGACTGCTTTGCTTCATTATAAAACAATGCTTTTTCACATCTTCTGCGCTAAAAAAAATAATTTTTAAACTAACTGCACATTGACAAAGATTTAAATTGTAATTCGGCTAGCTTTAGGTTTATTATAAATACAACTTATTCACTTTGGTAAGGACTGTACCATTGTATACATATTTTTTTATTTCACAATTGGCTTTTTTCATTGACCATATTTATTATTATTTAAATCATTTCTATTTTTACCAAACACTTGGAGATTCAAGGATTAACTTGTAGTCAAAAATCATTTGTGTTGTCTCATTATTTCAAATTAAATTGGTTATGAAAAAATATGGTATGGCTTGCAAGTGGCAAGTGGCGAGGGACACTTGACTTGCCACTGAGCAATATTGTTTCCGGCAGGTGGTGGAGGCGACGGGCACGATTCACAGAATGGTTCAGTTCTTTATCGGCAGCACACAAAGCACTTCTACATTTTACGTATCTCAGTACTGAAAAGTGCTGTCATCACAGAACAGACAAACTGTGCAATATGTACATATTTTTTCATAAATATAACAATAGCATTCCCTATTTAACATATAATAATAAGGCTGGTGCGCCGGCCTGCTCTGGTGATAGCGTAATTCCTCACCGAATCATCACTATTGCGCAAACTGATCAGTAAGTTTTGGTTTTTAAATTATTTATGTTTTTATTTCATGATCACTTATTATTTAACATGTATGTTTGATTTCTGTAACTAACAAGTTAAAATTTCTTTTGCATATAACCTGAAACATTTCATTGAGTGCTTGACATTTATAATTTTGCGGAATGGTTTGAACATCGGCTTGATTCTCATTTGCTTTACAACTTGTATATTATACTCTGAAATTGTAAGTCCGGCTTCTTTTTGATGATGTAGGAACTTCTGCATGTGTTGGGAACGTGGTTTGATGGTGGTCTGTGTTATGTTGATATGTAAATACTATGGTGATTGGTAATCAAATGTATTCAAACATATTATTTGCAAAGTAAAGTTAATTTTTATAAACTTTGTTTGTTAGTGGTGTTTTATGCTACATTATTTGTCTTTAAAAAAATACTTAATACATTTTATTTAAATGTGCTGAATTAAATTTGAACTGCATTTTTTTTTGTCATTCCAACTTGTACCTACTTATCTATCTCAGCATAAATTTCTTTATAGTACATAGAACTTGACAAACATACTATGAAGGATAATCTACACTGCAAAACAATTGCATGTTTGAAAACACAAAATTATAATTTCTCTAAAGGAAATCCAATCTGTTGTGGATGGAATCCGTCTCTCATGAAATGATTTGAATGATTCATAGTAAATCCATTTATGGGAAACCTATTATGTCATGAAGCTTTCTGTGTGTTCAGCTTTTTTTATGCAATGATTATTCAATACTTCAAAATCGTTATTTACCAAATCACCCGATCGCATTATACCATGTGATTCTTGTTTAAAACAGGGATTAATTAAATTATGGTTTTGTCACGACTACAGAATGTAATTATGCAAGGTGTGTGTTCTGGTAGATATAATAATTTTGTGTACATTTAGACATTCACACTGACAAATGCCTTCTGCCAAAAAAATGACGATGATCACCAATAAAATACTGCCACATTGTAGTCAATAGTTAACATTTGTTGTTAAACATTTTGGCTGTCACGATATTAAATGTTATTCATTTGCCAGTCTGATGGAGCCCTTGAAAGACAATTACCCTCCACAAAATAATATCAATCATTCCCAGTCATTTGGCCAATCATATTTATAATAAATATGTAATTTCACAAGTTTACCCAATATTCTTTTATTACTGGAATCATACAGTAATTGATTATTTTATAAACTCAATTTATTTCATATTATTCATAGCTTGTGAAAGTACAAAATGTCACGTGTTCTGACCATGCAACTAATATTTTGCTTACTATATGATTCTGAATGCATAGACTTATTCTTTTTTGCAAAAATAGTACTCCAATACAGCACACGTCTGTGTGTGTTAAATAAATATATTTGCTGTCTGGCACAACACATGTCTGACATATTTATAATCTGTGGATGAGACATGATCTGTACTATTATTTTTTTTACCAAAAGTGCAATTATCTTTAATTGATTTGAATGCTGGTTATGTTATGCCTAGATGTATATGCTGATTGTTTTTTTTTGTGATTCAGGCTGTAGGCAGTGTACTAGTGTCACTGGCGGACTATTGTGCCGTCGGTCCCTCGGAAGTTTCTCTCCACGAAGGTGATCCCGTGGAGCTGCTGAAAGTTGGTTGCGCTGGCTGGTGGTTTGTTAAACTGATAGGTGAATAATCAATTCTTTATCATATAATTAATTACTCCAATATAAAATATCCAACTCACTTTATGGCATGTTATTGTTATCTTATCTTCTCTTAGGCCAATATTAAACTAATTATGTTAAAAATTACCTGTGATATCATTTTTCTTTAGAATAATATAGTAATATCAATGTTATAAAAAAGATAACCTATCTATGAGAATAATTTCTATCTGAAAAAGTTAATGAGCTATATTTGTTAACCTATCAAGTGATTAGTCAGGAGTTTTTATCAACCAAATAAAAAAAAGCACTCTTTAGAAACAAAATCTTTCAATTTATGAAAATCTCATTTTCTACACTTCTTTAATCGAACATAAAAATTTCGAAGCAGAATGAATACGTTGACCATCATGAAGGACGTTTTTAAAATTGTTTCATAATATACGGATTTACAAATAAGACTTTTTATAAATTTGAATAATCTAAAATACCTTCTGCCTTCTTTATGTAATACAAAAATGCAATTACTGCTTTTAGGAGAAATAAAATACATGTGTTTGTAAAAATGAGGAAAATTATAATTATTTTTTCCATTACGAGTTTTGATTGTATTTTGTATAACTCAGGTGGAACAGGCGAAGGCTGGGCCCCCGCTGCGTATTTGGACCATCACCGCAAGACTTCAAGATCTTCCAGCCGCTCTCAAGACAGATAGATTTGATAACAAATCGTTGAGTTTAACAATCACTCGATATTCCTCAGTCTAGATTCCCAAATATAACCTACCTAATATTGCCTTAAATCTATTAAATTAAAATTCAATTATGTAAACGTTTTTCAATGACAGGTTAACAGTTGTTAGGGGCCGTGTGCTCTCCAGTGTAGCCTAGCGTACTGTTTGTATAGCTGACTTTGTTTATAGTGATGTTTCGGAGTAAATTAGTTTGTATAGTAGTCACATACAAATTTGAATGTTCACAATGGTGACTAATGTTTAGACGTATTTCTTTTGTAACAATGCTTTTTTTACAAGCTGCATTTTGATGTAATGGTGTAGTGTGAACCGTGATATTTTAATGTTTAGAGAGAAGTCCACCTTTACTGCAGAGGTCGTCTTTTCTAGCGACACACATAGTGTTAATGCTTATTAATGCACTCGTATTACTTAAACTTCTAAGTCAAAACAATATAAAATTATTTAACCCTATAACTACTATTTATTATGTCAGATCAGCAACCTGTATTTATGGGTGCCAAATTATGATTTGTGCTTGTTGAGAATAAGAGCGTTAGATAACTGCACTTAGTGTTGCGAGATGCGTAGTGTTTGTATTTTGTTAAAAAATTGCATTTTTGTACTTTTTCAAAGGTTGTTGATCGATGATTATGTACTCATCTCTTTTTCATATAAAAAAAAAAACTGTAAAGATAAGTTTTAAATGAATCCAACAGTAATCTTGATATGTACTCATAATACGTTTGATAGTTTTTATATTATGTACTGATTAGAATTATTGTTTGTATCATAGACATTTGTTAATGAATTCTTGATATATGTATATATATAAATCTTTAGCTTAATTGTGAAAGTACAAATGATTGTTTTGTTTTGAAAGAGAACTTTTGGATCGTTGATGAGCTCGAGATAAATTAGATGTGATCGTTGCTCTGTTTTAGACACTATTCTTTGCCTTTGGTATTGTTATGTAGTCAACTATTTATTATTTCTGTTACAATGCAATGTCGACCGCCGGGCTGAATGTTTATGATCATAAGGATGAGTAAAACTAAATATAATTGCAAAATTTGTGTTTAATTTCATCTAGAAAATATATTCATTCTATAAGCAAAATGGAAGGAATCTGCTTCTGCTTGAAGATCTACTGCAATACCAGATACCAGCTTTCCCTTCACCTACAAACTTCCGTTTGAATTCACCAAAATTACTTGAATTGATAACAGGTCTGACTGATGTCAATTCTGTCAAGCAGAAAATTCATTAAATATGAATGTGACATTAATATACAGACAAATATTTTATTTACATTGTGATAACAACGAAACAATCAAATCTTCCAGAATAATGTACATAGCACACCTTCAAAAACAATAAGTTTTAAGATTTAAGCACTTCCATACATTTGATATTGTTTTTAAATATTTACATCAAAACTTTTAATCATTGATATGTTACGATACTTCTCACTGAGCTTTCCTGGCCGCGCTGCGCCTCATGAAAATGCTGTCAATCTTACTAAAAACATCCTCAGCCGGTTTAGATGCATCGATGTGGTAATGCAGTCCTTTGATGGCATAGTAATCTACCAATGGTTTAGTCTGAGAGTGGTAAGTATCCAGACGCTTCTTGAGCGCTTGAATGTTGTCATCGGAACGTTTGACGAGAGGCTCTCCAGTGACATCGTCGGTCATATGCAGCTTGGGAGGGTGAAACTCTTCATGGTAACTCCTGCCGCTAGGCATATGAATAAGTCTGCCGGTGATGCGCCTCACCAGTAGAGAATCATCAATTCCAAATTCTATAACGGCATCTAAAGGTGTATTCTTCTTAACAAGCATTTGATCAAGCTAAAAAAAAAATGTTTTATATGTGACGAATCCTAAAATTGTTTTTCTATTTTCATTTCATTTAATATATGTTATGATTTACTTTTTTATACTTCTCTTGCACAAAGTTCTCAAATGTAAAAAAGAGAAAACTAGGTACCTGGTAATTTGAACATATCTCCATAATTGTGGACCGAGATTAAAAATATAATTAATGCGGTCTGGTTTGAAGTTGCTTTAGATATGGGGAGCATGTATAGGTAAGTATTTGATAAAAAAAAATACTAATTACAACATTATCTACTATTAACAAGAGTCCATCATTTAGAATCTCTGTGAATGCATTGAGACTAATTTAATAATAAAAAAATTATTTTTTAAATAGAAATGGTTTAAAACTACAGTACTCAATACTTTTTTTGGAACCATAGGAATGTTAAAATTATCTTTATTGTAAAACAAATTTATATCAGTTTTAATATAAAATTTATATCAAATTAAAATTTAACTGATTCTATAATAGGATTTTGGCACTCAATTGCATGTATAATATACTCAATGGATGAAGCTTGACTAACCTTCTCGGCTTGTGAAACAGATCGAGGGAAACCATCCAACAGGAAACCGTTCTTGCATTCAGGCTTATCCAAGTTTCCATCAATGAGGTTGACTACAAGATCGTCACTGACCAGCTTTCCCTCATCCATGACCTTCTTGAGGCGTCTGCCGAGATCGGAACCAGATGTTATCTCTGCCCTCAACATGTCTCCCGTAGACAAGTGGCAGACACAGAACTTCTCTTTGAGTAAAGGGGCCTAGTGATATGAGAAAATTTATATTCAAACTCAATTTTAAAAACATAAAAGTATGGATAATGTATAGCTGCTGTAAGTTTAAAACCAATAAATCACATGACTAAAAACACCCACTGATTGGGCAGGTTATCTTTGATTATTTCTCGCATTAAATATTTAATTTTTTTATAATTCGATAATACTGTCAATGATTCTCACCTGGGTACCCTTCCCAGATCCAGGTGGACCAAGAAGAACAGCATTTATACCGCTCTTACTTTGGGCCACTTGCTGTTTCAACGCTGACGCGGGAGGCATCTTTCTATTAAAATGTAAAATAATATTAATCAAATAGCCCGATTTAATCAAATTAAACTGATTATATCATACAACATCCAGTTTAATTTCACATTACAAGGAAAAGCTTCAAAGTTCAACTAACCTGGCACAATACACTTCAAAACCTGCAAGTACACTGAAGAAAAGAGAGAGAAATAAATTGAAATGTCGAAAACGAAAGGGATCACACACATAGACAATCCTATATAAAACTTTGACCTTGTGGCAAATATTGTAGTATTGCCATACAAAAAAACAAATTCATAAATAGTATTAGCCTTTTTTTAATTAGAAAATATATAATATATGTAATCCAAACTGTCTCTGAAAATAAATTATAACACAATACGAATGAGACTTAAAATAATTCACCATTGACTATTCATAAATATGTTTTTCATTAAGCTGGCAACTGAAAAGTACAACGGCTGTCATCAAAGTTGTGAAGATGGTTCGCCCATGCCGCCAAATTGTTTACTTTCATTTTACTGAAAATGCAGCTTTAACATTGGATTCTATCGAAAATAAAAATTGAACATAATTAAGCAAAGCTTGTTAAAAACTCAGCAGACTACCATGGCGAGTTCCAGTGACGTCTGGTGGGAACTCCGTATATTGATAATATGCTAACCTACAACCTATTTCACATTATATTTTTAAATTTTATAAATTCTGTTTCAGCTATTGGCGAGATTTGTGGCGTTTAACATCTGCCTTTAGTAATACAACTTCTGGTGATTTAGTCACTGAAAAATTAAATAAAATAAAGGACCAGCTTGAACATGGATTGTGCTATTTCAACCCATCATCTCCTGAGTCATTTTCTAAACTCTCAACCCAGCAAAGCGCTTTTTCTAAAGTCCTTCCTTTCGTCGAAAAGCTTCAACTTTTTATGGTAATCTAATGCCAATATTTTAATTAAGTTTAAACATTTTAGTTTATATTAATGTTACTAAGATTTATGTAAAATTTCAGGGATTGGATAGTTCTCAAACCTGGAGTGTGTTTTCTCACTTTCTTTCCAATAAATATCATGGAACAATAGAGACTGCTTTGCAAAATTTCAGTTTTTTGGATGTACGAAATAACCAATTACTCTTGGATATTTGGACATTTCACAATTCAGAGCGGACATTTATGTTGAAGCAACTGCATCTCATTCTGGAGTTCAAATCAAATTCAAAGCATGTTTATGCAAAAGAATTTGAATCTATTATTAAAACCATAGGGCTGGATAAAATCAAAACATCATTAATAAAACAGTTTGAATATTTGGTTACGGAAATTCCTCCTTCTAAGACATTAAATGGTGAACATGTAACCCAACAAATGCAGAAAATTTGGATTGAGAGAAATCTGAGAGAGCAAGCTGAAGTTTTAATTTTACTTTTGCTAGTTATTGATGAGAACAGTTTATCTATCCGGGAGTTTAAGAAAATATTATCTGTGTTCAAAATCCACAATTTTGGAAGACAGCCTTCGTACGCCAAACATTTAGAGGAAGTACACAATCCGATGATCGTGAAGATTGTTTATAGTGAAGTGGCTTTATTTTATACGATGGTCAGTCATTCTAAAAAGTAAGTATTGCAAACATTATATTTAAAAACACTTTCCAGTTGATTGTCTTGCTTACTTAATTTCTATCTATAACTTCTTAGTACCAACGTTCATTCTGTAATTCAAAACATAAAAGAAGATGTTGAAGGTGAGCTGATACGCCTTCAGCATAATGAAGAGCACGGAGCTCTATTGCTGGTTTGGATGTTGTTTCTCTTACAAGTAAGTCAAAATCACAATTTTATAAGCTTGCAAAACAATATTGCTTAGTTGACAGTTTTATTAAAAAAAATAATTATTACAAAAGTGACATAATTGAAATTATTCGATGTTGTAATGAAAGGTTACTTTACATCATATAATACTCCTTCTCTTCCACTTTTTCAGCAAATTGAGTATCGTTTAAATTTGCTTTGAATTATACAATTGGCCTTCAGAAATAGGTTTATAGCAAATTTATAAATTCCAAGTAGTATTCTATAAGCATGAACTTAATTTCAAACTATTATATTACAGGATCCTCAAGGAGAAGAATTGTTTGTTATCCGATATCAGCATTTTGGAACAAAAGCCTTGCAATTACATGTATTTGAAGTTCTTCACCGAATGCTTTCACATTCAATGTTTTCTGTATGTATATTTCTATAATGTAATAGTTTTTAATATTATTGGCCTTACATCAATTTTGTTGATTCATTTGTTGCTGTTTTTTTAGGATGATAGAAAATGTGCTTCAATATTCCGCAGCTCAGTGCATGAAATGTTGTGTACGATGTGTGAAAAATTTGATGGTGATGGTTCCGTTGCTTTGCACTCATTTGTGATAGAACTCTGTGCCCAACTTTTGAGTGATCCGAAGTTGGCAAACTCTTTTTGGAACCTCTGTAGTGACGTCTCAGCCCCTGGTATCGTTTCACTTTGGAATACTGCCTTAGAATATTTTCCTTATGATTTCAAAACCCTCTCGATTTTAATATGTGGTGTAGCAAAGAGCGGTTCAGAGAGCCTTCAGAAGGTGAGTTTCAATATAGTTTGAAATATATTTGATCATATTTTATCTATTCACTCTAGAAACTCACATGGGTTGTGTGTTATATTTAAAGCTTCTACGAGAATTGGAAACACTTCCGGTATACACAGAGCTGTACAAACCTGGACTCGTCACCGTATCCAATCTGATGGGTGACGAAGACAATGTAATACTGATGGAAGACTATTATCCTCATGGAGATAAACAACTCAGTATACCAGCCAGATCTCAAGCAACAATCATGGACAGAAGAAACGCTACTCTGATTCATTTCCGAACAACAGTATCTTACTGGAGGGTTTTGCAAAATGAGATACAGTGCTTGCTCAACCAGAGTTTGAACAGTGTCGCTGACATCTTAAGCTCTATGGAGCGGGTCCTGGGAGGCATTCGCGCCCTAGTGGGGGTTCTACAAGGACTCGCTCCAATTGAAGCACTTCCAGAACAGTTGGTCGGTCCCTGCGAGGCCGTATTCGATGTCCTTGTGAGATTTGCACATCCTAACACGCCATTATTGCCTCTAATTACTGCTTGCTTAGATGTTTCAACAGCTCTTGTTCCTACTTTCACACAAAAAATATTCATCAGGTAAAACAGTTCTTAATTATGCTATGTACAGATTTACAATAATATTGTTATTACATGATTGGTAATTGCTTCTAGATTGATGAACATTGAACTGCTGCCACGCGTAGAGTTCACAAACTTATCTCACATTGAGTATGCAAAGGGAGATTCTTTTCAGACATCCATTATTGGTCTTTATCTTGTAAATGTTGAACCCAGTGGCGACTATCAAATAGTGTCATCGTATCTAGACTTATTGTTTAGTTTCTATAACGTAAGTGCAACTTAATTTGATTTCTTAAATAACATAATGCTGATAACTAATTTAACAATACTTTTATTTTTAGTGCAATTATGATCGAGAAATTTCAATGGGGATTTTATTACCTGGATTGATATTCATTTTGCAAGAAATATTTCCTCACATGTCAGAATGGCGTTTTGCAAGTCCAAAAACAAAGCGTAATTTGAATTTCAAATGCGTGAGTTACATCTTTAAAATATTGCAACTTTCACCAGAGCAGACGTCTCGTCCTGCAGATCTTTTGCTCAATAGAACTTGTGTTTATAGTCTCTTAAACATTGACAATGGGATGGCTTTATTAAAACACATTTCACCAGGTAAGCAGACCAGACCTTATGGTTTCTATGTCACTTTAGATTACGGTTTAAGTATTTTAATTTACAAATCTGCATGTTTAAAGGTTTCAACCAATTTTGTGTATAATTTAAGTTATTATTTTCACAGGAGAATCAACCATACAATCTGTAATGGAACAAGAGTCTAATTGGATCGACGGTCCTGGGATCAAATATATTAGAACTGTACAAATATCCATGGCTATTTTAATGCAAGTTTTACGCCTCAAAACTTTGGTCAGAGAGAAAAATATCTTAAGCCCCCTTGAGCATCTGATTTATACTCAACCCAAGCAAAAGGATGCCTTAAAAATAGTTCCTATTGTCACAGGATATATGAACCATGTATTTAACCAGCAACTGCCTAATACTGCGTGCCGACTGATGAGACGTTTTGCACTGGTAACAATAATTGTCAAAACATTTTTCGAAATTATTGATTTTTTTATCTAATTTATTAAGAAACGAAAGTACTTCTTTGACAAAAAGTACTTTGAAGCTTACATTCAAAATTTGTTTAGAGTTACATTATAAGATGACTTTAAAATAAATAGTTGATGGAGATAACCACGCTAAAAAATATCCCTAAGATGAATAAAAATATGTTTTATTATCAATCATTGTTATATAAATAAATTCTCAAATTATCCATCAATGTTAAAAACAAAATATTTTTTCCAGGAATTTCAAATGTCTCTTTTGGTTTGCCTGGACATGTCACCTCACCAAATTCGTACTATGTTTCTCGAGCGACTCAGAGATGAGACAGAATCTGCATCTTTAAAAACTGTCATATTAGAATTCGTTGCAGCTTGTGTGGAGAAACAACCCGGTCTCACTGAAGCTTTCTTCAAGGTGTCGCATCCACAAGACGAGAACAGGATGTTTCATCAGGAGAAAAAGTCCGATAAAACTGATGGCATATTATCATACATGGCAGAGTATTTGGCAGCTGTAAAAAATGTATGTGGAGTGCTATTTAGCTAGATAATTTATTTTATTAACTTAAGTAATTATATATATTTTAACAGTAATTTTATATTTGTTTCAGAATACAAACAGTCTGTACAGTCCACTCCTGAGTAGAATTATGGGCTTGTTCCATGCACTCTGGAAAAACAACATGCAGATGTTGGTACAAGATTTAAGAGAAAACCCTGACTTCTGGGAATATCTCTGTAGCCCTTTGTTTCAGAACATCCTACCAGATATTAGAGCGTATTCACAAATCTTCAACATGATTGGAATTGAGTTGTTTCTTTTTGAAGGAAAAATTGACAAAAGCCTTAAATCGGCTCTAGAAAAGTTTTTCAATAGCAATAATAAGTATTTGAAACAGTGGGTGGAATACATTTTTTCATTTGATGGCAGAAAGAGTGGCTTAAGCTCTGTGGACGAAGTCCCCGGCTGGCTCAGCCTTCTCACATCCTGGAAAGATTTTGTTTCCATCATCATTAAGTACTTACCTTTTCAGATAAATCTCAATTGCAAGTCTATTATGGTCGGTCAGTGCTTGGACACACTAAATAACGAAATGAAATCGATGAACGATGGCAGAACTATTGTCATATTAGCAGAAATGTATGCAGTGTGCTTCGCGAATTGGAAGGAAGACTGTTTCAATGAAAAAAAACAATACCTTAGTCAGATTTCATCTTTATTGAATCATACTGCTGCATCTTTCGATTGCTTACATCCTCGAGCTAAAAGCTCTATTTTAGCCATCAGTACATTATCATTAAACATGCTCACTTATGATCTCCGCTGTGAAAAAAATGTGTCACATGAAGTTATACAATCAATATGTACAATTAATGCGGTGCAATTAGATAAGATATATCTAAGCAGTGTAAAAAATGAAGAATACATGGAAAACTTAGATGATATTACAGATTCTACAAATGAAAATGTACAGCTGAATCCTGTTGTTTTGGGGCTGAGACTTCTCGAACAGTGCATATATGTATTTAAGAATGGTATTCTTGAATCAAACCATTGGTTCATATCCACAAGACTGATAAATAAATTAGTGTTCTTTGTTGCTTCTTCTCTTCAAAGGAAGAGCAAATATAAGCAAACGCTTGCAGCGTTCAACTGTCTTAGTGCTTTTGCTCGAGACAGCTCTTCACAAGAGCTTTTACATTGTGATATAAGTCAACACTTGTGGCTGCAATTGCTGCAACCGAAAGAAATATCTCAACCTCTCTCCAAAAAACAATCGATCCCCGATGAGCTCTGGGAACCTAACGAGTGGTGGGAAGTTTATAAGTGTGGAGTTGATTTTGTAACGGCCATGTTGGTCACGCACAAAAATTTCTTTTCAACAGAGGCAATCTTATTTGTCGGGGTCCAAGAAGAGTATTTGACAGAATCCGTACTGTTGATTCGACAAACATTGGACATCGAAGCTATGAATCTTACAACTTCAACCTTATATTTTGTCTCTGAGCTATTGAAATACGAGACAAAATGGCGACAAGAACATTTTAAGTCAATGTTTGCACTCATGGTTGGTTTAGCTAATATTTAACTTAAACTTAGCTTGTATTGCACCAAATTTGTGGTGATAACTATCTTTTATTCTTTATTTTAGCGGAGTATAAGTGTTTGCCTTCACTGCTGTATAACAATGGTTCTGAGGCCGAGGGAAATACAGCTCTCCATTGAGAACCCTTCAATTTTACCTCATGACGAATCCGAAAATGCTGGCCCAACTACTAAAGTTGTTACGATTTTAAACAAGTATGTTTTTTTAATGATAACAATATTTTTTTTATCGTTTTAAGTATTCTTCTAACATTAAGTTATTTTCTAAATAATTTTACAGGTTATTAGAATTGATGCACTTGTCTTCCGTCTGCTTGAAAGCGTTCAGTCCGGATCTATTAGATCTGTTGGCTGACCCGAGTCCTAACCTCTACAATTGGCAGCCACTCATGGAACTGCAGTTTGGAGCTCCTAAGCTGACAAATGATCCGTTTCCCCAGCTGACTTTCGGCACAGTGATGTCAGCCATTTGTCTACTTACCCGGTCTTTAAATCATGTAAGCATCATTGTGATAAAAATATTTGATAACATAATTATAATATGTTTCAGATATATATTGCATACAAGAAATAATAATAAAAAAATACAGGCAGAAGTAGATTCCCTTCCTATTTCAGGGTTATTTAAACTGTACTGTTGATGATTTTACTATGACACCCTAATGTTTCGACTATCACTAATTTTTCCAGCTGACCCCTCAACCCTCTTAAATTTTTATTGAGTTCAAATTGTCTCCATTGATCTCAAAATAAATAAAAAACTCAATTTCTACAGATATTTTTATATAGAATATTTTTATACAGAATTATCATGGTGAGGAAACACATCTGAACCACATAAAGAAACAGCCTGGTAGAAGAGGACCGTCAAGAAGACGGACATCAGGTGGGGCCGACGATAGTGGGCGACGCCGCACCTTCCGCAGTGATAGCGTCACCAGTCTCTCTTCCACTACCAGCAATGCAACTGTCGGACCGAGCTGGCTTGCAGCACTAGACAAGAAATTAGTTCTTACTACACTAGAAAATATTCTGACCCTACTTGCATCGCAAGCACTTCTAGCAGCCAAAGATACTTCAATGTCCAGCCGAGACAAGCAACTGCTAAGGCGTGAGCTGTGTACTGAACTTCCTATTTTCCATGATTTTGTAAGAAAGAAAGTATTAGATTTATCGCATTCAAAAAATTATCTGTCAAGGAAGAAGCTAGGTTGCTATGCATTGCTGACTAACGAGGATGAAAATAAGAGCTTGGTCGATGTGCAGGCGAATCGAAAAGAAGAACAAGACTTTGAATCTGATGGAAATGCTTACACTCCACCGCCACCGCCTTCACGGAAATCACAAGATTCCATGCGAGTTTCTGTTGTGAGAAAACTGCACTTGACTCGAACAAAGTCCGGAGAATCCCTACTCACTCCCGTGAAATCTCCAACTAATGAACCATATTTTCCTTCATCTGATGATAGCAGCGGTATTATGTCTACCCCTGAGAGTAGCTCGTTGAAGACTAGTCCTGGAAATAGTCGGTCTTCAAAGCACGTTACATGGGATGAGATTTCAGTATCGCCTCCAGAAGACGTGGAACTTCTCGATGCTGAGGACCGAGAATACAGTTCTCTCTCAGAGGTCCAAATGATTGAAGAAGATTACTTCCATTTTCTATCCAATGTTTTTCTTTATTTCTGTCAAACTGATCATTGAGTATTTTTGTAAACATAATCCGTAGATTTTATTTAATTCTTCGACAACTATGAATTAAAAAAATATTTTTTTAAAAATTCTCAAATGTGTTTCACTATCTATTTAAGAATTTTAAATATAAATTAAAAATTTGTATATTTTTTTAATATTTAACCTTTATCCCAGGTATATCGTCACATTCAGATTTAACTCTGCTGGCCTTTAAAAGTTAAATATACTTTTTTACAATAGATATTGAAGAAGTAATATTATTAACCACATACATTTTTTTTAAAAGTAGGTTTGTTATTTTATTTTCCAAATTGAAAATCTCAGTATATTTTTTATAATTATTATAATCACCAAAGAAAACTAAATTTATTATCCTGAACAAGACATCATATTTAACATTAAAAAAAAACAAATATAAAATTCAAAGAGCTGGGGAATAGAGTTAATGCTAATTTTCAGTTTGACAACTATTTGTGCGTCAGATACAAGCCAAGATTGCAACGCTTATTGCTTAATTAACCGAGACCATTACCATACCACCATTGTGCAGTGAACATTGTATTCATTCAGCGAAATGTGTATAAATGATCCATTTTAATACATCACTTCATAGAATAAGTTTTAGGTATATAATTTTTGGCATCGCTTAGACAGTGCGTTGATAGCGTCCCCCGAAGGAAGATACTAGATGTTAGCATACAATACCCTTTTACATAATATAATGAGATAAGAAGTTTTTTTAAGTGTCACATGACGAGTTATAAATAAATATGTTAATGTAAATGTGACAAAAGGTGCTAAATAAGAGATCTAACAAACATGCTGTGCATGTGTACTCAATATATTAGCATTTATGTTAATATTTCTTTAACAGAAATGCTTCACTTTTGATGCAATTTTAATTCAAAATCATAAGAAATATTACAAAATTTTGATACCAATCTGTCAATTATTATTATTACAAGCTTTCAAAAATAATATACCATGATTATTTGATTGAATTTTAACATGAAAACCAGGGTCCAATTAAACACTCTGTGAAAACTTTTACTTCAATTTGGTTATTATACCCATTTATGATTTTATCAATAAGTGACAAATATGCGTAGTTTTATTTGTTGATATGTTTAGATAGTAAATTATTTCTTTCACAAATATAAACTTTCAACTGTATATTATTTTCCTCTCAGAGCACGAGTGACCCTGATCTTCTCGGGTGCTTTAATAATAGATCGATGACATTGACCATTCTTTTTTAACCGGGAATCTAAATATAGACAAAACCGGGAATCAACACGCAACTCGCTCACCTTTCACTTCAATAACATTAACATTTGGGAAAGCTCACACTAGCTTTGGACTATTTCAAGTTCACCGTCTGAGTGACGCAACAATATATTATTACGTAAAATATTTGCGCAATATGTTTCAGATAATGAGATGCACTGTCAATAAAGATAATGTTTCAGATTCAATTAAATATGCAATATAGCAGTATAACAGGTGGAACAGTTTTATTTTTTTAAAGCATTTGGGAGTCGCTTTGCCGCAAACGCGGCGTGTTTTTTTGTTTGCGGTTTTGTGAATAATATGAAGGAAATATTCGGCGATGAGTGGAGACGGAAGTTTGGAGGTTTGTTTCAGGTTTGGCTTTATGGATCGGCGGCGCGCGCCTCCGCGAGGCCCGCACGTGCTCAGAGCCGCCAGTCGATCTTCTAGTCTCCTCCGGTCGTCTCGGGATATAGCAACGTCGATAAAAAATAATGTACTCTAACAAAAAGGCGCTCATCGCCTCGATCTGCCACTTGAACTCGGCGAAAATCAAAAACACCCTCCCGACAAGGATCCGCGCAGGAAAATGCGCCCGAGAAGCGTCGATGATATCTACGTCCGCCGATCTCCGAAGATACAGTTCGCTACCGTGCCGTGTAAGATATTAAAATTAATCAAATTAATTTTAATCTCGTGAAGTATTCAGTTTGAAAAGTTCATCCGCGATTGTGCATATTTTTTTCAGCCCCGCGAGTACAGTCAGCTGACGAGTAAGCACGGAGGCAAAGCGGGGTTTTACGCTTTCGAAAATTTCTACGAGTTTCCAACGAGGTGAATATAATTTTTTTTAACTTAACTCTCCGCATTCATAAATGAACATCGATGGTGAATTTGATTGAGCACATCTGACAGGCTTTCCAAAGGTTGTTGTGAGTGTTGTGTACTGAATATTAGCGTTACTTCTTATGTAAACACGATCGCAGTCAAAGCATCCTCCAGATTAACGATGCGGTCAGATCGGCTAGTGTTTCCGGGTTGATAAATTTGAGCGATTGATAACAGACGCCCGACACGCTTCAGAGTTTGATGTCTGAGACCGTGAAATCAGAAACAAAATTAAAATTAGATTAGAAGGTCTGATGATTAAATTTGGCAAACGTACGTGTACGGATCTTTAATTAGAGTGTACGAATAGTAACAATTCAGCTTCAATAGAATGCTAATTCACTTAATCAAAACGCCATAAAAATGGTGTGTGAAGTATATAATATAAGCTCCCATAAATAATACTGAAAAAACATCAGTTAATTTATTACTGTACTCAACAGATGGTTGCCAAAAATAAGCAGGCATGATGTCTGCAATGAGCAAAAGCAAGGCCGCTCAGGCAATCGCACCCTCGACGGAGAATGCTTTCGACTTATTTTATTTAATCATAACTTATTTTATATTTGTACGTGTATTTATAATATTTTTCACGGTCTACAGACATCATACTACACGTCGGCATATGTTTTATATAAAGTAATCAATAGTGCAGCTCATCAAAAATATACCTAATGATTGTATTACTTACTTTTTTTTCACAACAAACATGTTCATATAAATATTTAAAAAATGTATTTTTTCTATGCAAATATATTAGAAACAATTTTCAATATGAATTGACGATGTGTGTAAAATGCCAAAAATTTAAAATATATTTTATATGCAAGTATTAATGTATGCATGAAAGGAAACTGGACTTTTTGTCGATTTAGTCTCTCTAAACAGGTATCTGAGTATTTAATGCAAACGCAACCTCAAAATAATCCACCTGGTTCCTAACGATGCTTTGAATGTTTTAACGTCTGAAATTTATCTCAAATACAGGTTTAAAATATTATTTGATATGGTTGGACACCAAAAACTCAAGTCTAAATAAATAGTATATAAAAACTCGTGGCATAAGTTTGCTCATTTTGCAGCATGCAACAAAAACACTAGTAACGATGAAATTATTACCATCATGCATGAAATTGCATGCCAGTAACAAAAAACAGCACAATTTGTAAAATATTATAAAAAGTCACAAGTCTGATCGGTGTGAAAAATTAAAATGATTAAAGTTATTTGTTTTCTGTACATCAAAGTCTCTGGGGGTTGCATTTAAATATGCAATTTATGGCAGTTTTAGACATTTTTCAATACTATTGTTGTGTTTCTAAAATTAATTTTCCGCAAGATAATTGCTGAACTCTTTGGGGTGGTTGAGTGATTTATTTTTTTGCACAGTGATGCTAAGATATGAACCAATAATTAAGATTTGTTATTCAGAAGTATAGTTTTGATATATATATATATATATATATATATATATACCAATGTGTGTGTCATGCGAGTGAGTATCGGTACCAGGAGCTGATTGTGTGTGCAAGCAATAAAGTTAAATTACATCGAGGCTGTTAATATAGGCGATAATTGAAATGAGTCGACAATAGGACCTAAAGGCTTCATCGCAGCTTCTGTCGGGAAGATCATTCATTCTTGTGACTTTTGGCAAGTCGATAGGACTGTTGCAAAAGAATGTCTCTGCCGCCGAAGGAGTACAATACCGACGCGTACAGCAACGTCGTGGAGTCTAGCAATAAGCAAGATAAATTCATTAAGCTCCTGGCTCGATTCATAGGGTAAAGTACGAATCTGCAATACTTTATTTAATAATGTGTGTTTTTCTTCTTCGCAAGGAATTACTCCTTCATCCACGATATTCACCACAAAGGAATGTAAGTGACCAAATGATTTTAAGTAGTGTTTGTAGTCTAGTTGGCATCGGTGTGCTTTCAAAATCATCGCGCTATTTCAACGAACCATCATCTACGCGTTTTCTAAAGCAAACGCAATGTTATACATCTTTCATATTATACCATACATTTTGTACACCACTCTCTCGCTTTTTACCAACGCAGAAAAGGTCACACTAGAGAAATTATTTTTTACCGGGATGGGTGTTTGGGTGATTCTGAGATATGTTGTGAAGTTTTTGGGCAATTCCGATTCTCGAATTGAACTTTTATTATATAATACAATTTGCTTATTGTTGCGAATTGCCATTCTGTGGGGGTCGCCCGCAGAGCCTTCTCGCCTCGCCTGGTCAGTGCCTCGGGCCCGAGAGCCTAGAAAATATCCGATTTATTGCAGACATGGCAACCTGCTATATTACTACAGTATTTTTTTATTGTAAAATAATGTGTGTTCCAATAATTTTTTGCAACCTTTTTTTCTTGGGAATCACTTTGGAATTTGTAAAGTAGTAGTAGATATTGCAACTTTATTATTTGTTGTAGTCGTGACCTATTAGCGTGTTTCAATAAAAAAATTATATATTTTTATACATATTGAATACAGTGTTTTGCGTCAAGCCGGCCAGACTTTTCTGGATACGTATTCCGGCACTCGATAATTACATTTTGATTATTTTTCAACGCATAAAAAATCTGCTACATTCCGATTATCTGATTTCGCATCCTGAACTGCCATTATTTTTTGCACCAAGAGTTTTTACCGGTTCTTTGGCGAGTACAATCGAGTCGAAGACTGGTTCTCGTGGCATCTAATGCGTGGTGTATTTTGTACGCGAATAAAAAAATATTCAGGTTATGTAACAATATGTATGAAGATATGGGTGGAGAATTTTTTTTCTCTCGTCTGGATTCTCGCAAGATCAACGTATCGCAGAAATGCACTTCGAGTTCAAAAATAACGCCATGTTGTATTTTAATATTTTAGTATTAGTTTTGTGACTAATTGCATGTGTGTTTCCAAATTTATTTCGTTGTTATTTTATCTCTCTGCATCTGCAAAACTCGCTTCGTCGCCTTTATCGCGCAAATCACAAAAAGCGATAAACTCTTTTCTCGTGAATGCGAAAATATGAATTCATGTTTTTCACATATAAAAAGTAAACAAGTATATTTTCTAATGTGATTTTTTACACATTGCCAGAAAAAATCAAGATTCAATAACAAGTATAAAATAATTTACTTTCATTAATAGTATGTAAACACACACACACACATACTCAAACATATATGTGTATTTACATATAATATATTCCACATGTATTTGAATGAAACATGTGGAAAAAACAATGTTTACCTAAAGTCTCACGCTGGGTGTACAAAAAATACGGTCATAATAAAAATGGTCCTCGGGAGTACTGGAAAGTGATTTTTTTTCAAATGACGTATTAATCTTTTCCAAGGCAATATTTTTTATTGGATTATTGCAAGCAATAATTGCAGATCGCACGTAAGAAGCGGGACATTCTCCCAGAAAATGCCGTGCCCTTATGGCGGAGGATTCAAATTCTTTTCCACTGGCGTATATTCCGCATCCACGCAAGCTTCCTCCTTCCGATGCCCCTTTTTCATTCGATTTTCCTTGTATGATGCTATATTTATTGCTCCGAAAAATATGGCTAAAAATCTTTATTTTCGTAGATGTGTTTTTTATAAATTATTATCAGATACTGGGAGTAGATTATGTACTGTGAATTATATTGAGTGCGTTTGACCTTCGCATTCTGTTATTTCCTGGTTCCGAGTCTTTTTATTATTTGGGGTGTCGTTAATTACGTAAAACGTAGATGATACGCAAACGTTTCGCTAATGTGACATTGAAATATCAGGACGAGCTATCTCGCGCGTTTCGAGTGTCGTCCGCTCGTGTGGCCGTTCAGCGGTTCCCGAAGAGACTGTTCGCGGAATTTCATTTCCCCAGAGTCAAAGGCAAAGAGTCCGACTCCACCGATAATAATAATAAAATAAATATTTACCCACGAGCTGCACCTGTGCTGTCGCAAGACCATACATACACAAAGCTAGAGTGGTTAAAAATAAATGCCATTGGATGAATCATATAGTACACAACATTAAAATCGAATTAAATAGGAAAATAAAAAAAGCAGTTTATTCTACAGTATATGAAATATTTGGTATTAAAATGTAACAATAATTTAATAAACTCGTAATTTACATAGCAATCTACTTTGCGTGTGTTGAAGTCTACTGCATTGCCGTTTTATTCGCATTATTTTTTTAACTTGTACAAGTAGATTGCTTTTAAAAATGTCCCCCGCGCTATATTTTACTAGGCTCAATTTTTATTTAAAAAAAAAACATAAAAATGATCATCCGAATTTGTGAAAAAATACCGCGAGTTGATAAGCCAAAATGCCTTATAATTTGAATTTGCAAAAATAACTTTATGACTTCTTCTTCGTCGAGTGCCTCTCCTCAGAGGAGGTCGGCGATTATTTGACTGAGCATATACTCATGCTGAGCCGGTGTTCATGGTTTTCTAAGGGAAAATAGTGTAGTTCCCGGTTAATAATTCAACATAAAATATATTTCGTCAGAAGTAAATTCAAGATTCTTTATTTTGTTTTTTCAATGCAGTGTGTGGCTGTCCCCTGCTCCTGCCACGTGTTGGGGGGCTTACAAGGGTACGAGTGTATAAATAATTATGTATTGTGCTGACGGTATTACTCGTTGTGTTTCTACGTAACATATTTTTATGTTTAGCGCTTCGACCCCACGTAGTTTTGGTCGATAAGACCGACACAGTCGCTCGTAAAATGACGCATGTTTTCCAAGTTAAAAATATATGAAAAAATGTAAACAGAAAATCGCTTCACTGCCATGAAACGAATACCAGCCGCCTCCATTGGGAGTATATCAAATCCTGCCATGATATAATGCATTTAACCAACTTATTAAATATCAAAAAATATATACTAAATCGCAGACTTTTTCTTTCACGTGCTCCACCAATCGAGCAATAAATTCGTTCACTTCGGTAACTGATACTAAATATACAGATAAATGAAATAAAATAATGATGCAATCATTCTTAACATATACACATTCAAATAAAAAAACAAATTATTATTAATTAATTGATTATATCCAAAACTGGTTCGTCAGTTTTCACAAAATTTCAATTAAAAAAAAACTAAGCAAAATATGTAAATATGTACAAGTTGTAAATTATTTCACGAGTCAATTTTGGTTATTTTTTCAATGAGACGAAATACATATGTATGAATTAAATTTACATAATGTATTGGAATATTTTTTTATCAAGCAATAACCGTTATTCTCCTTGACCTCAAAGTTAAGATCACTCGGACCATTGGATATATTAAACTTTATTTGTACACAATAAAATTAAGTAAGCCGCTATCGCGTAAGCCATCTCCAAAAGGTCTTCTTCTTAATTACTTTTAAAGTAGACACTTAATTAGAAACATATTAAATTAAATAACTATTTAATAATTAACTCTGCAGAGCACACTTCCTGTCACATGTTACACTATACACACGCTTGGTTGATAAATAATGCAAACAAAAATAATAACTGTATATCTAATAAATACAGTAATGTTTCTAAATGAATATTCATAATTTTGCAGATCTCGAGATCAAGACCCAAAAAACACTGAAGATGTTTTGTTCGATATGTTTAAAAATGAAGAGACCGGACTCTTACCAATTGGAAAATTTCTCGCCGTAAGTAATCAAAAAATGTGGTGTACCACACATTTAATTTTCCTGCGAGCCACAGAATATATCTTTACCTATATTTACGATTCAGTCTGTTCATTTTTATTAATTTGGCTATGCAGATATTTCAATATGTTCAAGTACATATTTAAAGCATAAGAGATTAATAACACACAAGTATTATTCATTTCTTAAAAGATCTCATATCCAATTGGATTTAATTATAAAAAAATATTACATTATACTTTCAGGCCTTGAGAAGTACAGGAATAAGAAAAACCGACCCAAGAATAAAAGAAGTAATGGATAATCTAAGTCGGCTTCACAGAAAATCAGGATTCGAAGGAGGTTCTCCGGAAACCCAAAAGTTAGACCGAGAAACGTTCAAGGAGGTGATCTCTTCCAACATAGTGCTGATAACCCGAGCATTCAAGAGTCAATTTGTTGTGCCAGACTTCCAGGATTTCATCAAGGATATCGAGGAGATGTACTGGATATGTAAAAATAATACCGATGGCAAAGTTGCCAGTTATATTCCCCAATTGGCCAGAATGAACCCGGACAACTGGGGAATAAGTGTGTGCACTATAGACGGGCAAAGGTTTTCAATTGGAGATGTAAACATACCATTTACGCTACAGTCTTGCAGTAAACCTTTGACATATGCAATGGCCTTGGAAACTTTGGGTCCTGAAGTCGTGCATCAGTACATCGGAACGGAACCGAGTGGTAGAAATTTTAACGAGCTTGTACTGGATTTTAACAGTTAGTTCAATTTTTATAATTAAAGTATAAATGAGTTTTGTACTGGTTCGAGTTTGAGAATTTTTTTGTGTTATTAAAAACGTGTGTTATTGATTTCTTAATTGCATTTTTCTTAGTTGGAATTACCCGGTGGTTGCTGGAAAACTTGTACTTGTAAAATCTTAAATATTCCAGTTCAATAATTCCAATATACCAAATATAAAATAGTTTATTGTGGGACATGTTTATTGTTTTCTTTACTCAATAAAATTTTTATCATTTCACGGGTATAGATAATTAAAAATAAAAACAATTAGATACTTTTTTATGTGAATCTGTTTAGCAGATTTTGATGTTATTTACATAATATGTCATGAATTACGTTGAATATTTTTTAACAATATACTTATATCTTATCGTGTTTTTATTTTTATTTCAGTGAAACCACACAACCCTATGATAAATGCCGGAGCAATTCTAATTTGTGCTTTGCTTAAAACACTTGTGAAGCCGGAGATAACATTAGCTGAGAAGTTCGACTATGTGATGGATTTCTTTAAAGGATTAGCAGGAAATGAACCTCTAAGCTTTAACAATGCCACATTTCTATCAGAACGAGAAGCTGCTGATCGTAATTATGCATTAGGATTCTATATGAGAGAACATAAATGTTACCCTGAAAAGACAAACCTTCGAGAATGCATGGATTTTTATTTCCAAGTAATGCTATTTCCCTTCTTACTAATGAAAAAAAAACTTAAAGCCATAAATGATTCCCTTAAATGTTATTATGATTTTAGTGCTGTGCAATGGAAACTAACTGTGATGTGGCTGCTGTCATAGCATCCACACTCGCCAACGGAGGAATCTGCCCTATTACAGATGAAAAGATACTGAAAGCTGAGTCAGTTCGAAACGTATTATCTTTGATGCATAGTTGCGGAATGTATGACTATTCAGGACAGTTTGCATTCAAAGTCGGTCTCCCGTCCAAGTCAGGAGTGAGCGGAGGAATGCTGGTAGTAGTCCCCAATGTTATGGGAATATGTGTGTGGTCACCGTCATTGGACTCCCTCGGTAACAGCTGTAGAGGTGTACAGTTTTGTTGTGTAAGTATTGACGAACAGATATGCTATGAATCCCTGAATTAAGGGGCCTTTCAATATCTTTTGATCCAATCAATATCGGCACAGATCATTTTAACTCTGCCAAAATGAGAATTAAGCCTGCAAACTCATGATATTTTCAATTGTATTTATATTTATTGAAATTGCATTTTTACAGGAATTAGTCGAGAGATTCAACTTTCACCGATATGATAACTTAAGATATGCTACGAACAAAAAAAATCCAAGGCGTTTTAAATTTGAAAGTACGGGACTGAGCATTGTGAATCTACTATTCTCTGCTGCAAGTGGTGATTTAAGTGCTCTGAGAAGGTAAATAAACATAATAACCAAAATAAGCTTATATAGATGAAAAATACAAATTTATTCAAAATATTTAATAATAATCTTTGGTACTGAATTACTGTTTCGGTGGACTTTTTAAAAAAGTTGTTTCAAAACTGTTATTCTAAAAAAATTACGGATGGAGTAATATATATAGTGTTTTTGTTGTAGACATAGATTATCAGGAATGGACATGACTTTATCTGACTACGATGGACGAACTGCATTGCATCTCGCAGCTGCAGAAGGCCACCTTCCTTGTGTTGAGTTTCTTCTCGTTCACTGTAATGTACCATATGACCCTCATGACCGCTGGGGAAGCATTCCGCTGACCGAAGCCACAATATTCGGACATACGTCTGTCGTGGAGTTCCTTAAGTCGTGGGCTGAACAACATCCGGAATCAATGAAGGAGAGCACAGACAAGCACTCTGTTGCCGAAATAATGAAATTGAAAAATTTGGGAGTAGAAGACCTGAAGAAAAAGCATTTCGGGCTTAGTCCCCCAGAAAAGAAAACTAGTGATGAACCTAAAGTGAATGGAAATGACACCACCCAGAATAAAAAATGAACCCAAATACTTATTGTTTAATAGTACATATATATATATATTAGGTGCGTGTCATACAATATTATAGTTTAGCTATTTTTAAATGAGTTATGAGATATATATGAGATATTTCTCTTTTGTAACTAAAGAATAAAAAATATTTTGAATATCTATATTACAATATAATTTTAAAAATTGTCAGGAAAAGTTTAGTGACTTCAAGACACGGTAATATCAAAGCTTTTAATATTTTTGATTAATCAAGTGTTTTGGCTTATTTTTTTAATATATTAATTGAATTATAATATATTTGAATCTGAGTGAAAAATAACCTCAAACTACATCTTCAAAATATATCAATTAACTTGTCGGTTGAGGTCACAACTTGCTGTCAACAATTTTTTATAAATTATCACTATCCTGTTTGTACACTAGAAAAGTCTAAAATGTGACCCAGTGTGTTGAGAATTCAGTCTATCTAATAAATATAATATGGTTTATCCAATTTAATTATTGTCATTATGTACACTGTATATTTTGCAGTCAATATAAATTTGTTAGATGTCTTGATGTTTAAAAACATATGAATGTTTATAACTGTGATTATTTAATTTATAAAATGCAACATCTACACATTGTATCGATTGAGGGATCAGTAGATGATATTTAAAATAATAGTAAATAAAAATCTTCTGGTTGGTAACGTGAAAGGCCTTTAAAAATATTATTTAATTTCATTTTAAAATAGATGTATCTTTATTTTATATATAAAACTTATCTATTATCATGAATACGCAAATAGTTAACTTTTAATTTATATACTAATTACATGTTAGCCGTAAGTAAATAAATAAAAAGACAATATATTGTAAATGTTAATTTCATTGTGTTGAAAATAAAGATAATTTATAATTGTTCAAGGTTTGTATTATTTGTTCAAATTTTAAAAAACCCAACAATTAATTAACAAGTCTAACCCATTCTTACTACATTAAGATATCTCCAAGATTGAGGATAAGGATATTCTGTATGAATACTGTAATTTCACTTTGTCCTTTACGCTACACAGAAATCACACAAAATCTGTATCAGAAATGTTTTTTGGCCGTTTAATTATATTCTTGCATTTGAACCGGAAGGCAGTTAATTAATTTACTAATCAATGAATAATAAACACAATTTTTTTATTCGTACTTGTAAATAAAATTCACTTTTAGATAAAAAAAATTCAAAGTAAGTTATATTTGATATTATATACAGCAAGTGGGTTCTTCGTGGATTTCTACATTAGTTTTTCCACCTGGGATTCAAGCTCTAGAATATTAGTTAGTAATACTAGCTACTAGAATACAAAGCATCATTAAGGACTGACAAATACCACGATAGGCTATAATAGTCACGCTCAATCTGAAAACCAAATCGTACAAAATAGAGATTAAGAATTTAGCTGCTAGGGAATCTCATACTAAAGTCAAAGCATGAAATCGCATGGATATGTTGAAAGTCTACGATTGCTAACTTCAAGAATAAAAGTCAATTGCATGAATATGGAACTCAATAATAATTTTTATTTAGTGTATAGCATTTTTCTATTCTATTATATATTACTTAACTAACAAATTAACTCTGTAATATTTTTATCTCTTAGCTGGTGAATAGATTAAATTGATAATTTTACAGTCCGCTTCCAAGAGTGTCAGGTCAGTATCAGATCCAAGAAACCGGGATGATAATTCAAGATCATTCACTACCAAGCGAACCTTCGCTCCTCGTACATACTCTTCAACATTTTTAGTAGGCCTGGGACAAACACAATGGAATTTCCAACCGAAGTCAATATATAGATCGTCATCAACTACTTGGAAAATAACTCCAGATACAAGTTTCCCTTCTGGATCTCCAAGCTACAACACAAATGTAGACATTGTATAGGATTTAGGTATGAAAACATATATTCATATATAAACGCATTATTTACACAGGATAAAAATGACATTGATATAATTAATGAAGCATTCAGTACTCACATCAATAAATTTGGACGTTCGCAATAAAGAGGCAAAATTTCTATTTTCTACGATTTCTTCTACGGGGGTAGGTTCTGCTGTATACTTTTGGAAGGCTTTGGCAAATGAACCGAGCTTATCTTGTGGATCAACCTGTCCATCACTCGGAGAATTCACACCAGAAGGTACTTCGGTAGAAAATTGAATCTTCACAGAATTCCCATCCTTACTCGCTAGGTTTGTAGTATTTTTAACTAAGCCAGAGAGCTTCGACCTTAAAGATCTTAACATTATTCCAGACATTCTAATCTTGTTGTTATTATACAAAAAATTATATTATCAACAAATCAAAGACTCAACAAAATCTCAAATTTAGGTTAGTTTCATAATTTCAGCTAACCACGCACAGCTGTCAAAAAAGTATGCAATACCATCTTAATAATTTGTAAATGTATATGGACATGATTTGAAATAATCAATTATTTTTTTACAACACAATAAAAATATTTAAAATAAAATATTTATTTAAAAAAATTAAAAACGCCCCAAATCTATCTATACAATCAATAAAACTTTTATTAAAAAAAAGAAATCAAAAAAAGACTAAATAATATTATTTAAAAAAAAAAAAATTATATTGTTTAACTACAACTCTGCAACAACAAAAAAATGTAGCTACGGTTTGTCCATGAAAGTAGTGAAACAACGTCAAGACAAATAAGATTCGTGCAAATCAATAATATGATTATACTTTTACAAATCTAATGCTTTGTGATAGTATTTAAGTATATATTATCAAGTGTGAAGATATTTGCTATCGAAAAATTGATTCGGCATCACTAGTGTCTATTGACCCGGAAAAAAAACACTGTCTCTATGGTCGTCTGTCAACTCTCCGATATAAACATGAACATAACCTCGCATATTAATGAGAATATTGTAAATATGTTGGAAATATTTTATTTCACGTAATTTTTATTTAGTGAAATGGATCTTGTTTGTTTAAAAACAATAGAAGCAAATCAGGGCTCTATCAGAGCAATTCGATTTAATGGTATTTTTCAATCGTTCACCACGAAAGTGTACATCGTTTTACGATTTTTATTTTCAATACGTCTTACAAATATAAGCACCTTTTACAGTTGATGGATCATACTGCCTTTCCTGCGGCGCTGATAAAAAAATTAAATTATGGAATCCACACAGGTGCCTCATGTTAAAAGTTTATGGTGGTCATGGCAATGAGGTTCTTGATGTGGCAGGGTCTTGCGACAGCAGTCACATCGTATCGTGCAGCTCTGATAAGTCAGTTATATTCTGGGATGTTAGTACAGGCCAGCCTTTGCGCCGGCTTAGGGGTCATGCTAGCACTGTCTGCTGCGTAAAGTAAGTTATTTAAAATGGTGTTGACTGACTTAAAACTTGTGTTAAATAATTGATGCATGTAAAATATTTTTTCACATGTTCAGAAGCTTAATGTTTATCTTTACTTTTATAAAATGCATGTTAATTTTAAACAAATTTGAAAATAATATTTGATCTCCCTTTTTTAGATTTAATGAAGAATCAACAATTGCAATATCCGGATCACATGATAATACTGTCATGTGCTGGGATTTGCGATCCAGAAGAAATGAACCAGTACAGGTTAATGTCTAAATAATATTTCATTTTACATTGGCTTGATTGATTATATTTTACTTTCTCTGAGTTTCTGCTGCTCGGCAGTTAGGTCACATGAGAAAATCTAGTGACAATTTTCACCGTACACACTTAATAAATTATACAGAGAAGTGTGTTCCATGTAGCAAGACCCTTTTGGAAGTGTGACTATGAGATTGTCAATCTACTTGTTATTGTATTTATTGTTGGTTGATATTTTAGGTATTAAAAGATGCAAAAGATTGTATTACATCACTTCAAATAACAGATCACGAAATCTTAACTAGTTCTGTGGATTGTCACACAAGGTTATATGATTTGAGAGTCGGCCAAATGACATCTGATTTTATTGGAGGTTTGTTTATTTATTATTCAAGTATGTGTTTATTTTCATTAATTAGTACATAAATTACTAATTTTAAGTATTGTTTATTTTTTAGATACTGTAACTTTCGCATCTCTTACCCACGATGGCCAATGTACAGTTATTTCATGTTCAGATGACAAAGTAAGATTGATGGACAAGCACACAGGGGAGCTGTTATCAACGTATGTTAAATGTGATGATTAATTTTTAAAAACTCAGAAAACACATACTCAATTCTATGTTTTATTTGTGTAATTTTAGATACACCGGGTACACGGGAAGTGATTATTCATTAGAAAATATTATAACACAAAGCGACAGTCATGTTCTGTCTGGATCAGCAACGGGAGAAATTTGGTGTTGGGATTTAATATCAGCTCAAGTTTTCAAGAAATTTATCCACTCGTCTCATGCTGTTGTTCATTCCTTAAGTGGGCATCCAAGCCAAAACATGTTTCTAAGTGCGTCTGGCGGAAATTTTAAAATGTGGGGATTACCCATTGAAGATGATATGACTGAATAATATTTTTAACAGAATTGAGACTTTTTATGTTAATAAAAACTTAAAACTCTTACTAGAAGATTTGTTTAAATTCTATCCTCAGAGACTGGCAAGTGATGATTATTAAAACTTTGAATTTATTAATATACAATATTTTCAAGAAACATACATTCCTTGGCAATCAGAAGCAAAAGTCAAAATTTCGAAAACATATCACATTCACTGAAGATCTCATTTCTTTGTTTTTTTTATATTAGATAACTATTTTATATCTGAGATTAAATTTAAGTATTCTATTAATATATGTTTATTATCTTCCATTCAGTTTAAAACAATAAAAAGTAATTTTAGGTAAAATTGTAGGATGTTTCTTCAATTAAAACCAAAATATTTTTACAAAGTAAACGAAAAACATTTATTCAATCATGAAAGGATTCTCTGTGAAATTTGGTGATTTAATATAGTTTATGGCTGGATCCGCCATATTGAACAAGTAATCATAAACGCCTCTTCTTCTAGCAATATCTTTGGGCTGGTCTCCGCTTTTGTTATTTACGTGTGCATCAATGTCCGGGTGCAACAGTAGAAGTTGCAACATCTGCCTGCAGTGACTACTCGATGTTACTATATGAAGGGGTGTTTGGTCTGGAAAAAATGATTATAAGCAAATATGTAGTTCCTACTCATCTTATAAGAAAATTCCACAGGGAAAAATATAGTTATAGTACACCAGTTACATACTACATATAACAATTATAATACTGTTTTAGTTAGAGAGCCCTAGAAATTTAATAAAATAAGGTCTCAAGCTTCAATAGCCATGAGGTGTGGGTTGGCATTGTCTCGAAGATAAATCACCATTTTAGGCGCAGATCATTTACTTAAAATAACATTGTTATGTAGAAAAAGTATAATGAACAAAATTGTGAACGTCTGGTATTTCTTATAGGGAGATTCAACCTTTTAGCCTCAGCACTGGAGCATTTTTAAAGAATTATATTTTCTCGAAAATAGCTCCAAGACCAGAGACGAAAGGTTGGATTAATCTTACAACCCTAGATAAAAAACCCACAATGTGTTAGATTATTAAGTAATATTGTTACCTCCATTACTCAGAGCATTGACGTTCGCCCCTGCTGCCAAAAGTCGGGAAATGCAAGTTGGACGATTCCATTGGCAGGCTGAGTGCAGTGGTTCCCAACCCATTTTTGTGCGAGCTGCAGGAGAGGCTCCATAAGATAGAAGAACATTTACTACAGCAACATGGTCATTGTAGCACGCTCTGAAAAAATATTTTAAACAAAATCGGGTTATGTATCATCATTATTTTGGCGGTTAGTCAACTCGCCTTTGAAGACAGAATAATTACAAAAAAGCACATTTCTACTATAGAATCATAGTATAAATGTACATAAAGCGCATACCTATGGAGTGGAGTATAGCCATCATTATCAACAACCTTAACAAGTTCAACATTAGATTCAAGTAACTCTTTTACAGTATCAACCATCCCATTTTCAGCAGCCCAAAGAATTTCTTTTTCTGGCGTTTCTACGGAACAAAAACAATCACAAGTATGTTTTAGGAAAATATGAGGCAATATATTAAAAACTGTGTTTTATGAATATCTACCATGTGGATGCTTTTCTTCTGTAATTCCTTCATCGGCGTCATCCCATCCAGATACAAACATACCCCGAGTGTCGGAATTTTTTTTTTGTCTTTCAATTTCTTTTGTTATTTTCATCATTTGTTGCGGGTTAAAAAGATCGTTTTCGTCTTCTTCGTCAGACATTATACCGACGTTTCAAAGACTTTTCAATATAAAATAGGATTCCTATGTATGAAAAAAATGTATTTTCAATATAGATAATTACTAATTAAAAAGATACATGTGTTTATTTTATAAACGTTTCTCTTTAGTAGTACCAAATAATGCAGCTTGTCAAAACTGACAGTACTCCTCAATATTTTTTTCTCAGAATATCTGACTGACAGCGAAAGTCGGGTAGTAAGTTTTACCAACATAATAATACCAAATCATCCGCTGCCATAACAACACATGAGCTCTATGATTTATATTTAAGAAAGATGGACTATCCCACTTTCATTAATATTTATAAAATTATGATCGCGAGCTGAAAAAATATCGCCAGTATTTATTTTATGCTCACCATTAAGCACTCCACTCACTTGGTGGAAAACAAATTTGGCTTTTATATAATTTGAACATTTTTTTTCCTTACGCCAAACAAATATTTGTGAAGCATGTTGAATGTTTTAGATGTCCATAAAGAATGACAGCATTTTGGCTTTTAAAAAATGGTCCTGCGTAATAAAATATTTTTATGGTTTTATTTTTTGCTAAAAAAAATATTTACTTAAATGTCGTAATATTTATTTCTATGTAGAGACAGAAGATTAATCTAATCGAAAAAATTGTGAGATTTTATTATTTCTTATGACTATGGTGTGGCATTATTTTTAACATATTTCATTTCATCAAATCTTTGGAAATAATCGAGCTCATCGATTAGGTATATCTGATTTCACATCACTTACTTTTAATAGACAAAAGAAAATTGTAGTCTATTATAAACACGTGGTCTTGGCTGTCATTTTATTTATTTATTCTGCAAATCAATAACAAAGAGTTATTCATTGAGATAATACCTGATTTTTATTTGCCATTTTCAGTTATAATTATTAATCTGCGTTTTTCTAGTATTTTACAAAATACAATTCAATACATTATTTATCAGGTCAGTCCTAATATTCATGTGTATTTATCTACTACATAAGCTATACGCGACACATTCCGTAAAATAATGCGCCGTCGTACAAGTTGATCCATTGTATAATTTAGAACTCGTCTAGATAGACAATAATAGTTTGTTAAATTCTAATAAAAACACATTATATACTATTTGAATGGTGAAAATGAAAGATATTATTGTTTCGTCTGGTACACCGATCCAGTCATAACCTATGGATGGCCCCATCATCATCTTAACAATATGGACGGATGACCCTTAAATTCCAGTTTTGTTTATTAACAAATCCGTACAAATGTAAATGTGCTTCATCACTTGTAAATAGGTTTAAACTATAAATTTACTCATTTCACAGACAAAAAAAAATGGCACAAGGTAAAATGAAGGTGAAATCCAAGTTACCCGATAATGTTAAAACAAAGAAAAATAAAGGACCTGCTGTGACCAAGCGCAGTAATGCACCTATACAACCAAAGAAAAAAAAGCTTGAAGAATCCCATAAACTTAAGAAAATGATTTCTAAAAATGTGAATAAAAAAATGGAAGACGAAATAAGATCACGAGCACTGGACAGGAAGACAACTTTATCAAAAGCTCAACAGGCTGTCATCGCGCACAATAATGCTACAGCACCCTCAACGAGTAAATGATAAAATATCATTTTTATTAATACATTAATAAAAAGTGATTACTGATTTGTAAATAAATGAATATGTAAATATTCTTGAACTCTTAAAAATCCTTTTATTCATTGGATATTTGCAAGGAATGAAAATTGGAAAATGCATCTAAGTATTTTAAGTTCATTCACAAAAACTTTGATCACCAACATTTTTAGCCTGAGCTTGATTAATTTTATACTAGAGATATTTAATTTAATGAATTTAATTATTTGAACCCTGGGTATTATTTAGTGAGAAATACTTTTTTTTAGCTTTTAGTTCATTTTCCAGTGTCGAATGTTAATATAAAAATAATTATAAGACAAGCTTCCTTTTATCTCTAGCACGGAGGAACTTAAGACTGTGTTATACCAACATATTTACATCTGCTTTCATATTTGAAAGATATATAAATGTAAAAATAATATCACAGCAGTTATAAAAAATAAATATTTATTTAAAGGGCTTTCACCTTTATGAATATAAAGGTGCACAACTGTAATACAATTTAATGTGTCATCGAATTTAAAATCCACTCAGAGTAATTCTTTGCATCAAATGAATTGTGAAAGACTTTGAGTGTGATAACAATAGTAAATATTTTTTTTCTTTTAGATATAATTCTTCTCAAATAGTACACAACTATAAAATAACATTATACATCAGTAAAAAGTTATTTCTGTAGTGTTTGGCCAATAAATGGTTTACATTACTTTTTGTAAAATTAAACATAACTAGGGAATTAATCATCTCAACTTAAAAGATAAAATTTAATAAATATGTTGATTTTTCTAATGACATTATGAGAAATGGCTTCGTAGCTCATTGGTATGTAATTAGATTTGACGTTCAAAGCTTTAGCTCCTTTAACAGATCTCAATTTACATAGGAGGCTTGTGGCTGCATTACCTAAGAGAGTATCAAAGGCACCCTATGCAGCCTCCTTTAATATATATTGTTGCTTAGAGCAGACGAGATTAAGTGGTGGGAGAATAACCACTGTGCAGAGATACTTCATGCCTTGAGTCTTGAAAGACTAATTATGTATAACACTTGCCTGTTGACAATGCTTCAAGAGATGAATCCAATTTTTATTAAAAAATATTTTTCTGTTTCCACTAGGAACCTTTCCTTAGCAGCAATATGCAGGCCTTTTCTTCGAATGTAAAACTGCAGTGTAGTTTCGAATAAGAAACTGGGGACCCACTACACTATTCTCCCTACGAAAACCATGAACAGACATATAGATATGTTCAGTGAGATGGTCACCAACCTCCACTGAGAGGCACCTCAAGAAGAAGATACATCTTCCATATTCTGTGGTGTCCACTCCTGCAGTAATGGGGCTTACTATCTTTTTATAAGAATTTGCATTACACCAGAAAGTCTTTATTTAATTTTTTCTGAAGATCTATCTCCTCCTCTTGACTCCTTGGGGATTTGTCTTCCACTCTCAAAATATCTCTTAATTACGCCCTGAACACGATCTTTTTTCAGATTAAGAATCCCTAAAAATGATTTTTGACACACAGGAACCATTTCACCACTTTGGCACTTTCTTACATAATATTTAATGTTAATATTTTTTTTGCGCTCTTTATTTTTACGTGTTAATACATTAGTTCCTTTGCAATATTTTATTAAAAACGTATCTTGGGTTAATTTTGTTGTGGTTGAATAAAATATTTGGTGAAAAACCTTAATATCGGATCCATTTAACATTGCACATCTAAACTGGTTATTGTCATGATTGCATTTTGGGTACTCTGGATTTTTTTTGGATGAATATCTAAAAAAGAAAAAGATATCATTTACTCACGTAAATTAAATAAATATGTGTATAACCCAAACCACTTCATATAACATATTACAATTATATATTACTGTGATCGTTAAAATATTAATTTAACATTATAAATAATGTGAATAATTCGATATTCAAAGTATCATGACGCCCTTGGATAGTAAATTATAAAAAGATGTTACAAGCTGCTTTATCAATTTACCTCTCTTTCCTTAATTTGTTGCGTGTCCATGCATCTGGGTTACGTAAACGCTTCCTAGATTCCCTACAAAAAGATGGAATATTTATCATTGAACTATCTAATTAACACTCAAAAATTGTGTCTCTTAAAATAAAATTAAATGTAAATATTCTTCTTGAAGTGTCATCATTTTTGCCACTCTACGATGACAACTGACTGTTATTTTATCTATTGAAGATAAAATGAGGTTTATCTTTTCGTTCATATTGAGGGAATAATATTTGCTAAATATAGATTTTCTATCAGCTTCACTAATGAGTTGGCTGCATTTAATTATACAATTATTCATACACCCCTTTTTTATACTAATTTTACGCCTCGGTACTAATTGATTTCGGATATATATGTACTCTTCTCCCATTTTTGTTTCCGTATATATGCAGCCCAGAGTTCCGAATTATATATATATTTTGTTCTTTTTAAGTAACTTTCTGGATCAGTTTCGGCAGAGCGTACTACGGGTAAACTGCAAAATTAAAAAAAAAAGATATGGGTATTCTCTTTTCTTAACTCTCAAAATTAACCCCTTGCCTTCATTGATATTTAATAATACTTGTTTTTCTCTTATACCTATCATCATCGCGTAATAAAATTAAAATAAATGACATAATTAATTCAAGGGAAAGCTCTTCGTTTTATACATTCTATATGTTTGAATGATAATCAAAAATATATTTTTACAGCAGTAGTTACAAAGTAAAAAGTTATGGTATATTACATAATTCATAGCGAAATAGTTAATTTTTAATATATCTAACAATGTGCTTATAATATTAAAACTTTTTTTTTTTTGCTATGCTCTTGGTTCTTTAATTTGTGAATAATTTCAATGTAATAATCTTGTTATCTTCAAAACAGTACTATTGTCTAAGTGACAATGATTATAAAGCAGTGGAGATTTCAGTATTCTCAATTGCAGGGCACAGCTGAACTGTTTGTTTTCTATTTCAAATGCTAACACGATTTTGAAATGCCATGTATGAATAAAACCTTACCTATAATTGAGTGTCATATCTATTGGTTGTAAATTAGCATCAACAACATTAGATGCCTGCTCCAATTTCACTCCCAGCAGTTGTGAGTCTTCACTTATATACTTAAGAGAATCTCTGATTGCCTAAAAGTTTAAATAATTTACGATGTAAAGACATTATTTTTAATGATTATTAGTTATCTTTATAAAGGTTATCAACACAATAGGGACAAGATCGGTCGTTTTGCATCGATGTGAAATTACAAAAATCTCTTCATTGTGTCCTTTTTATTTCGTCAAACACTTTTAACAGTAAATAAAAATATTATTGTGTACGACAACAACAATATTTTTCTTACCTTAGCCATAACGACGCAATGGTTATCTTTACTTAAATTATTATTATAGAATTTACATCACTAAGTACTATTATTAGCTATCATTGCTTCGATGAGTGATTAGAGATGTTTTGCATTAGTGAAAATTCGTGATAAACAAGAATAATTATAGTTTTGTTTTATGAAGAGAAAAGTATTTTTATTTTCTTCGGTGACAGTTATTCCGCGGTGACAGCTTCATGACAATAATATTAAATCGTTATTTTCATGTCAATAATGTGACACATGCAACACTGTAAAACGTAACCACACATTTTCTTGTGAATTTTAATGTTGCCATCTTCATTTTTTTGAACACTATAGCAATCTTTTTAACAAAAAACAATAATTCCTGTTCTGTTTTTGCCAATATTTTTTCCTTATACCTGTAGTAGTAAACTTTATTGGAAATAAGAAGTTATATTAGATTTTTTCTACATTAATATCCAAAAAGGATCACGACACATGTTAAATGTATCGGTTTAATTTAACTGTAAATTTGAGATGAATGGTTATTTTATTATTTGTCTATTGAATCAAATTAAGGATAAACCTCATTAGAATTGAAAAAAAACGATTGGTTTTTTTTTTTTAGATTGGTTTAAAAAGCGAAATATTAAATTATTTGACTAGCAACACTAATGAGCAAGAAGGCATCTTGACATTGATGATTTGACGTTTGATAAATAATGGAAAAATAAGTGACAGCAGCAAATACAGAAACGTCGTCTTATAGAAATGCGAGGTTAATTGTTTGTTTCAGAAATATTTGTTTAATTACAGCCTTAATTTGAAAAACTAAAAAAAATAAAATGACTGAAGACGATAAAATTTCTCCAGAGTCGGAGATTGTCACAAAAACCACAAGTTATAAAGGAAAAGAGAAAAGAGAGAGAAGTCGGCCATTGATGAAGGTATATCATATTTACAAATTTTACAAGTTTGAATTATTCCAGGGTTTACTAATTTTGAGAGTAACATATGAATTTTATAAATTTTAAATGCAGTATCTTTAATTTACTGTATTGTGCAATATATCTACTACTTGTCATTTTTTAGATTGTCTGCCGTAGACTCCCTCCAACAATGACAGAAGAGTCATTCTTGGAGCAAGTGTCACCGATTCCTGAACATGATTATTTTTATTTCTCTAAACCAGACATGTCACTTTCTCCAAATGTGTTTTCACGAGCCTACATTAACTTTCTTTCGTTAGAAGACATTTTCATGTTTAGAGATAAATTTGATGACTATATTTTTGTAGATGATAAAGGTAAGTTTTGTTTGTATTTCTGCCAAAAAGGTACTGGTAATAATAATATTCTTAATTAAAATTATATTTGACAGGAAATGAGTATCCTGCAATTGTTGAGTATGCTCCCTTCCAAAGACTTCCTAAAAAAAGGCGTAAGAAAGATCCCAAGTGTGCCACTCTCGAAACTGATCCGTTGTATCTTGAATTTTTGGAAAATCTCAAGGAGACCGACAGTGATTCAAGAGAGCCAAAGATGGAGTATTCCTATCAACCAACTGAAGGTGTGTTATCTTAGAAATTTACTATGTTATGTGTTTTCATGTATACTTGTAAATTAACCAGTATAAAATTGGAAGTATACTGGTTGTTATTGATTGTTGTTCAGACAAAAACTATTTTATTTGACATTGTTAAGGCATATTAGAATTATTACAATTAATATATTTTATAATTTATGGCAGTGGTTTTACAATTGTTATTTAATACTAGCCAATAAAAAAAAAATGTTAAATTTTAGAAAAAAAAGAAACAACTACTCCTTTATTGGAGTTCCTTGCACAGCGGAGGCGGGAAGAGCGGCGCAGAAGAGAAGATCGCCAGCGCCGTCGCCCACGCAACCGTAACTCTAAGGTATTTCGTAGTTGGTTATATTGTAAGTCAACTCATTATAAACTTTCAATATTTTTCTCAATTCGTCATCAATTCTTCAGTGCATATAAATTCCTTTCTTAATCAATCCTTATTTATTGAAAAATGTATAGGCCATTAACTTCACCTGATCTGGGTGGCCAACAATTTATTCATATAGAAATGTATTATGAATGTCACAATTCTCGCTTTAAGCGTCTGTACTACGTGAACAATAATAATGTTGGGGTAAATATATTTTGTGTTGTTAATTTCATATGTAGTTGTTATTTTCAACTTAGTTACTTACTGAAAATATATTTTAATTAAATCAAATAGGATGATGAAGGATTTGAAGAAGATGTTAAGAAAATAAAACCTCGTGAAAATGAAAAGGAAAAATCAACCACCAAAAAGAAAGATGATGATACATCATCCGTAAGAAATGAAAACTTTGGGGATTCAAAAGAAACCAAGTATCAAGGTAAGGTAGTAAAAAGTTACAGAGAGCAACGCAAGATTACTGAGGATCATCGCAAAAAAGGAGACTTTGAAAGGAAAGATTACAAATCCAAGGACACTGCTGAAACGAATGCAATTGAAAATGAGAAAGGGCCTCGCAAAGACCGTAAAGATCGCCAACGAGAATTTCCAAAGGAAAAAGTTAAGGAAGTGAAAAAGTACAGCGATTCTAGAAAAGATAAATTGAAACCTAATGAGAAACGATTACCTTCATTTAGGCCTTTGGATGAATCTGAGATTGAAGGCACAGCAGCAGATTATAAAGTTGGATCAGTTTTCAAAGCCACAGAAGGCTCTACTGAAAAAACATTTCCTCCTAAAAGCTCTTTGCTGAGCAGCAAAATTAAACCTTTTACCCAATTACCTCAATACAAAGCTGAAGATCTTTCCAAGGTTATTGATGAACTTGATAAAAATGTCAACAGAGCTAAGTTAGAAACGAGTCTGAGCTCTGATGGTGAACCAACTTCAAATGAAACTAAAAAAGTGATTATCACTGAAGTAGGCAAAAGGGACAAAGCAATGTCAGAGCCTTTGCCAGCAAAAATTAAAAAGCTGGAAACTGTGAAAGAGAATCAGAATGCTGTCGCTCCCGCTGCACCTGATGATACTGTACCTCAGCGACGCAGCAGCTTGGAGTCAAGTGAATCCCGATCCACTGGTGAAGAAACTCCTCTCCGAAGACATAAATCTTTAGATGATAAATCTCAAGATCCTATGGACAATTCCAGAGCCGATTTACATAAACATAAAGATGATCCGAGGACGGAACGTAGAATAAGAAATAAGGTTTGTAGTGAGTTATTATTTCTGTAAAGCATTATCACATTTATTTTAATAGTTTTTGTTAAACTATATTAATATTGCTTTAGGATCGACCAAGTATTGTCATTTATCAACCAGGAATGGGAAAATTCAGTAAGCAGAGATTGGAAAGGGAAAAAGATTCCCCGTCGGGTACTTATAAACAAACGGAGTCAGGTAATCCTACTGATGTTTCATCTAGTAATGATGCTGAAGAATAGTTTCCTTTGCATAATTATTTATGCAATGTAAATTATTATCATTAAAACCAAGCAATATTTTATGATCCCAATTATATCTCTAAAATGCCTTAAATGCAATAAGTAACAATGTGTACCTCAGAAGTAAAAATGATATATTATTACTACTTAAATTATAATCCATGAAGATGTTCATCTGAAGAAGTACAAAATACATAAATTAATTATATTTGATATGTGAAAATTACATTTGACTTTTAAATCCATATGTACTAACGAATTCAATTTATGTTAATGCGTAATTCTTATGTTACTCTTTATAGTTATAATAGACATGAAAATAAATTTGAGATTTATATGAAATATAAACTTGATTAAAATAATGCTTGATATTTGGGTTATGGGTATTGGCTGTTTGGATGAATATCTTAAATCAATATTTTTCAATAATTATATATTATCCGTTAACAATGTTTGCACATTTTAAACAATAAATAAGGGTTCAAATGGCCAGTCCAATTAGCCCTGGATATATGTTAAACTTCAATAAATATTTTTATCTAACAATATCCATTTTATAGTTGAGGATGAGAAATGGAAGAGAAATCAAGTTCCTGATATTAAACGTAAGCTCTGGCACCCAAAGAAAACTTATTATTATTAAATATAAGTTTTTAATTGTGAACAGATTATAATTGTATGCTGAACTGAATAAAATGTTTTTTTTTTATTTTAAAACATTTACATGAAAAGAACTTACGATTTTTCTTTACACTTCCTGTGTTTTTTATTAGTCTTGTTTTATGTTTTATTTTTATTACTTAAATTGCTTACTTTATTGTTTCAACAGGATTCCTCTCGATTATCTCTTCCCTCATTTTGTTTTACTAACCAGTTGGCTGTTCCTAATTTCTTATTTTTTATTTTGCATCTAAGAGCAGATTGTATGATTAAATTATGCCTTTTACTTGTCAGTACAACTACTCAATTCTTATAAGTTAGGAATAAACAAAATAAAACATTACTATTGGTTTTATTTGATCTGAACCTTTAAAAGTCTTAAAATATTATACACATGTACATTTAATTTGCAATAAATTATGAAATTAATTTATGTGATTTCTTAAGACGACATTATCTTGGGTGTTTGTTTTTGGTATTTTTTTGATTAATACACTATACATACAATGGCACTTTCTTGGATTCTATCCAGTTGTCACTATCAGCTATTCAGTCATTCTTAAATTAGATTATCCTTATAAACTTTATGTTACGATTAAGCATTTTATCACTGTGTTTTGAGATTGGTTTAAGAAACGTCACTCAGAAGATTCGACGAGTTATTTTCAGCTTCATCTTTTTTTGTTATATTTTTTACTTTCTTCAAACTTTTTGTTCGCCTCACATTTCTTCTATGCATCCAGAACAACAGCCCAATGAATAAGATAAGAAAAGCTCCCAGGCATCCTCCTATTATGGTCCATGTTTTCCTAGCGACTCTTTCTTGTTTCTTAATTTTAATCAAAGATTTACATTCATCATATACTCGTAAGTCCTCCTCGCTGTAGGGCATATCAGGGCAGATTTTTGATTCTGTAATGAAAATTTCCTATCTTGTTAATAAAATAAAGCAATTTACATTTCATGCATAATTCTAATTAATTTTTTTTGTGTACCAAATTTACAATACAGATGATATTTCTTTTCATTCAACCATATTATACTGTTAAATTTGTGTTTTAATTTTCTTTTTCAATTAGAAATCAAATAGAATTTATAACCATTACCACTTATAAAAATGTATATTTTTTCAAAACTAAGCAATTAATTTGAGTGTTAACCTAGTCTCTGACCAGTGTCCCTTTATTTTATGAAGGCTTCTTGTTTTGACATCCATAATTACCAATGGGCAGATGTTATGCAAAAGGATGAATAAAATATCATTTTAAGTAAACCAAGAATACATGCAAACTTATAAGAGAGTAAAAATTGTGTCAAACCTTCACTATCCAGCATGAAGACGCTGTTTATATCTGGAGATATATTTATCCCTCTTTCCTTAAACCACATGGATAACTGCTTGTTTTGGCAGATGTTGTGCAAGTTGTATGTGGTATCTGTGAGATCTAAAGTTTTCAAACTGCAGAACGGTGCTAGTTCCTTAGGACTTAAGTTCTTCAGCCTATTGGATGATATGTTCAAATGTTCTAACTCCGGCATTACACCAAAGTCTGGAAATTCTTCCAGTCGACAATTCGCCAAATTGAGAAAACTTAATGGTGCTTCTACCGGCTTGACCATCACTTTGAGATCATGGTTGAGATTTGAGAGAATATTACGAGATATGTAAAGTTTCCTCAGGGATGGCAAATTCATTATAAAGGGCTGTATTGTTGTTAACGAGTTAAAGGACAAGTCCAGTGTTTCCAGTGATGTCAACGGCTCAAAAGCTCGTGGATCTATATCTTGTATCATGTTATCTGCCAGATAGAGATACCGTATACTGGGGTATCTTTGAAAAGTTGTACTGTGCAGCTCTCGAATTCGGTTGAATGATATGTCCAGAATCTGAAAATCCAATAAATTTCATATTTATAATTGAAAATATAATAAAACAACTAAATGAAAAGTCTTAATACCACAATACTTAAAGGGGTGTGAATGAGAGATGTGAATCCAAACCTATTGATAAATATTTTTTATTGATTTAATAGGTGAGATTAGATATAGCACTGAAGAAAAAACTTGTTATGGTTATGTTATACCTGAATGTTGGTCTTAAGGGTACTGGGCACGGAAAGCAAATTCAGGGTGGAGCAGTAGGCGCCCAGCATGCGGTAGGCATGGTGGTAAGAACAGCGGCGTGGGCTGTCAACCAGGCCAGGCAGCACAGGCCCGGGAGGCCCAGGGGGTGCTGGCGGGGCGGGGGCAGGCGACGGGGCTGAGCCCAGAGCCGCCTGCAGCAGGAGCGCCGCCACCAACCACCGCATGCTGACAACCTGACAATAAACACACCGATAAGCATAATTTCACGAGCTGAAAGTCTACTAAAGTGCAATGAAATTTGGAATCACCGTAAATTGTTGTTACAATGCTGTATTTATAAAAATTTAAAAGCTGTAGTGTATAAATTCATATATTTTTTGTGCATAGTTTTTTTAATATTTAATATGGAATATGTAAATCTGAATATCTTATATAAAATAAAATACATGTGTGCATATAGTTTAGTGTATGTGGACCATTATAAATACATGTTCACACATAAAATTAAAAGTGAAACTTTAAAAAAAAAACAACATGAAAATATGACGAGGTAAGTACAAGAAATTTATTTTTCCACAAAAATCAAAATTAAATTTATAATGTGTTTCATACATACATGTATGCATCATCAGACTGGAATTCCCAGTTTCTGAGAGAATAAAATTTACTTGACCATACAACTGACCTTTGACATGTCATTTTAACCAGTTCACAAAAAAACCAAGTGGATTTTGTTTGATTAATGTTAGCTTTAATTATTTTTCTGCTTGAAACTTGCTCGAAAGCCAACAGGACAAGATTATTCGACGTCATTAAAAAAAGGACATGGTCCCAACAGATACTGGGGGAGAATGGCTAAAGTAGGTCAGCATGAAGCTCAGAGGGAGATATGATGTATGTCCTAAGCTGGAAGCACACAAATATATTCAAGGCTGCTCAATTGAGAGAATGAGGACGCTCACGAAGGTAAGTGTATTTTTTCGCGAATATGCTTATCTGGATGAATTTGAACATATAAATATATCAACTTTGTTACCAATAAATACGCAATATAGTGTTTTTTTTTTGCGAATTTTTTAAAATAAACATAATTCCGTTGCAATAATATAGTAATTTCAGTAGTCGAAAAATTTGTCTTAAATTAGTCTGTTTTTTTATATATCATGAAATACAATTTTTTAATTACGTTAAATTTAGTGTGAGGTCAAATTGCATTCCTCTTATTTACGCTAACTTAGAAATGTGCGCGTACAACTATTTGACCTATCAGACCACGTTAATCGTATATGCTTAGTGTAACTACTTAACTACGCATAATATTTATCAATATTACGGCAAGTGAATACATGTTTTTATATCAGATAAAAAACACGATAAAATAATTTTTCTCTAGGCTAAGATTTTTTAATATTTATATATTTTTATTTTATCTAAAAAGTTAGCAAAAAAAGTGTTGACCTCTCATTTATTTTTCTTACATTAATTAATTATATTTACTGGCAGCACCGACAATCGATGAACCCAGTGGATTCGAATATCTGTCAAGTTGTTATTGTCACAATATATATATATATATAGATTGGATATATTCATTATTTAATGTATTTCCAATCAAATAAATAAACAACTTACAATGTTTATCATTGTGTAGTGTTAATGTTTATAAATATTCAAAACAAAGTTACATATCTTAGGTAAGTTGACATTTATTAATATTTTGTCCGTCTCATGACGTGCTGAATATATAATGGATATATGTAGAATAATAGTATTAAAGGTTATTTTCTCTAAGAAGATTGTTATCCACTTTGCTTGCTCTTGGAATATAATTACTCAGCAACGTACTCGTAATGTAGCAGGTAATTCTTCCATATTGTTTACATTTTACAATTATCATTACATTACAGATTTTATACGTACATATTTGCTATATTTTAAACACGATAAAGGCCGAAGTAAATTCTTATTAAAAAAACCAAATAAAAGATTAATGTTAATAAATAGTCTACCTCGAAATTAAGGCTAAAATAGAAAATGATTCTAATATTAATTCTTACTTAAAACATCCATTTATTCTTCCAAATAGAGCATAGCTGATTGCTTATGCAATTTATATATGAAATATTTTTTTTAATAATAGTGTATATATATGATATTTATTTCTACAATAAATAACCAATACACAAAAGAAAGCCTGACAGTTTAGTACTGAAACCTTATTATTACGATATTAATTCAAACCATACTCATTCTTGATAAAATAATATTTTATACGAATTCATGAAATTTACAAACTAATTTATCAAATAAAATGATTTTATACACTATTATTTGAAATACTGCTTTTTTATATGTAGTGTGTGCATTTATTAATTTTCTATTCTGTGCTTAGTAATATATGACTATTAAGCTGAAAGGCATTTAAAAAAAAATTTAACGGTATAAATAACGCTTTTGCTAAAGCATGTGGTTGAGACCGATTGTTCAGTGCATATCCCAGTTGACGATTGGTGCCGACGATCTTATTATGCCTTTAATTCTACACACTTTGTAATTAATACTTTCTTTGCAGATTAAAAAATAATAATTTACCCGTCGATCGTTGATTGATAACAATGAAAGCAGATCTTATCTTCTAAATTAAAAATACGCTTGACACGTTTCTAACAACCTTATGTGTGCATTATCAATTACAAATAATCAATAGCTTTGTTTTGTTAAATCATGTATATTGATATAAAAAAGACAACTATGAGTTTATAATTTTTTAAATATAATTTATGAATTGGGGCAAATATTTTGTATACGCTGTGGCGTTTTTTGTCTAGATAATAATATTATACACGAAGGAATTACTTTTGCAATAAAAATAACTTTTTTTAAAAACAAACAGCGTCCCTTTTTTTCAGATTCTACTTTAAAAAAACCTGATAGTTTAGCAACTATTTATATTGATTATTAACCGGAATAGTATCAACTAGGGTTGAATAGATGCCTTTGAAATCTGTCCCATTTCCTTGTGTGAAATTCAAAAGGTTTTTTAATTACCTCTTTTTGGAGATTTATATTATCTTTACCGACTATTTTTTTTTTCAATGCTTCAACATCGTCGTTATCTATCATGGACGGTGCTATATTTGGCCTATTACATAAGTTCAGTTTCGAAAGATAGCTTTCAGTCAAGCACTGGCTAGGGTCATGGCGTGATCTTTCTTATCAAATTATCACATCATAGTTTTAACTAGATTAAAGATGTGACAAACACCGCTGTAATTAAGTTATTGTCACAAGTATTTTTCTTATCTTGAGTTATTATTTAAGTTGATTATTTGATAGGTGTGCCTGTCTAAATATCAGTTTTATGTGGAGCTCTCCCGGACGCATTGGTTATTGTCATTTATGAATTTTCAAGAATCGCGATATTAATACATCTAATATTAGAATAGTTATTAAATATATCTTACTGATATACTAAGATGAAGTAGCAGTAAAATACATGATATATAGTGAATTTATTGATTTTTTGCATGTCTAGGTCGCCCGCCACTGTACATTAATTTACTTATTATGTATACATATATTGGTTCTTGGATAATCATAAAAATATTTTTGATTCTATGTTTATCCTACAAAAATTAAAATATAGCGATAATTCATAGTGATTTTAATATTTATTTCATTAATTATATTATAAAGTTTCGGTTTGATGTTTGAGTGCGCCAGTGCGATTTTTGTCCTGGCAAGTGAATTTCAGACGTACGTAAATGGGTTCTCGCCTATTTCTGGCGAAGACGATTTTTTTGGCGTTATATTTGTTGCTGAATAAAAATACCCACCGATGTGAGCCCACAGGCTGAAATGCATAATGATGGAGACCACCAGATCGGCAGACTTGCCACGGGCAAGCTCGGTGGCATGTGACATTCAGGATACGCGGAGACCTTGCATCGGGACAATATTAATGACGTCGCTCCTAAATGCAGTTATTTTGAAAATTACTACCTGCCAACATTTCCTCGAAGTATTTAACCATAGGTTTGCAAGGCCAGCGGGAGGAAACTAAATACGCGCGATGAGCGCCTGTGTTTAACCGTTATTTGTCATTTAAATTATAAATCGCACGTGCAAAGAGTGCAGCCAATTTTCGCGACGAGCTGCTTCAGGAGTGATATTATATTTGATATATTTGCACTTGAAATATTAACAATATTTGGAGCAAGTGGGAAATATTTTTCTAGCTCGATCTTCTAGTACACCCGTGGCAACACAACTTGCAACCGATTCCTACTTTGCGTTCTCCCAAAATAATATATTGGTTGACTGCAAATCGGTCGTAAGTTGTGTCACTGCGTGTGTAGAGGCCTTTAATTAACAAAATATTAATTTCCCCATCACATCATATTCAGTGAAAATTTAACAGTCTCCGACGGCTCCTCCTAGGGCAGTCTATACAAGAAGGAACGCCAAGTAAACAAATATTGGATGAATATTATACTAAAGTAAAGTAAATTTACTGAGTTTATCCTGGTGTTTTGTCTGTTATAAAAAAAAACATGAATTCTGATGTTCATTGTGAGCAACTCAATCGCTTGAATGAAAACATAGTGAGAAAGCGGCCAAGCACAGCAAATAGAGGTGGTGTTATCTTCTAGCGTGATAATGCACGACCCCATGCTGCAAGAAAGACACGAAAAAATAAATTCTGAGTATAGATGGGAAGTTTTACCACATCCTCCTTACTCAACAGACATTGCACCCTCAGACACCACCTATTTTGGTCATCGAAGCATTTCCCTAGAAACAAGACACGGCCCGTGTAAAAACGACCCTTGAAGAGTTTTTTCCACATGTGATAAAGACTTCTATAAAATAGGGGTATTTCGCTTTCTACTAGGTGGCAACAAGTCATAACTATAAAAAAAAACGAATGAACTTTCAGAAACACCCAATATTTATAAAGAAATACATGTACGCTACCCCACAACCTGCGCGCAGGATCAGGGGATAGCCACACACAGTATTGTAATTTACCAAAAGAATCTTGATATTAAATTTAAAAAAAAATTAAGAAACCACATTTTGATTAAGCTCGGGGCGTTGGATATTTGCATTGGACTCAATTTAAATCTGAGCGACAGTCTGGAGGTCGGTGGTCGGTAATTCGACGCTGAATTGGATGAGCAGGGAGCAGCTGTTCTGGTCGAGCGGCTCCAAGTCGCGGGTGCACTCGGCGCGACGACCCACCCAGCCGGCCCAGCCCATCGCAGCATTTAACAAAACACCGATCATGATGACCTTATTTTTATTTAGGACCAAAAGTACGGATCCTCCTCGTGTTAACATTCCAAATCGATCTAAATCATTTGGCTCGAATGATAATATTTTTATTACTGATTGAATGTACGTTGATGCCAGTCGTAGAATACTCTGATAGTCCTGATTGTGTGAAATATATAATTTCAATTTTTTTCTCTCGTTTATTTATCGCAGCATTTAACAACCAATCATGATGACCTTATTTTTATTGAGGATCAAAAATACGGATCCTCCCCGTGTTAACATTCAAAATCGATCTAAATCATTTGGCTCGAAGAATAATATTTTTATTACTGATTGAATGTACGTTGATGCCAGTCGTAGAATACTCTGATAGTCCTGATTGTGTGAAATATATAATATATATATAATTTCAATTTTTTTCTCTCGTTTATTTATCGCAGCATTTAACAAAACACCAATCACGATGACCTTATTTATATTTAGGACCAAAAGTACGGATCCTCCTCGTGTTAACATTCCAAATCGATCTAAATCATTTGGCTCGAATGATAATATTTTTATTACTGATTGATTGTACGTTGATGCCAGTCGTAGAATACTCTGATAGTTCTGATTGTGGGAAATATATAATATATATAATTTCAATTTTTTTCTCTCGTTTATTTATCGCAGCATTTAACAAAACACCAATCATGATGACCTTATTTATATTTAGGACCAAAAGTACGGATCCTCCTCGTGTTAACATTCCAAATCGATCTAAATCATTTGGCTCGAATGATAATATTTTTATTAGTGATTGAATGTACGTTGATGCCAGTCGTAGAATACTCTGATAGTCCTGATTGTGTGAAATAAATAATATATATAATTTCAACTTTTTTTCTCTCGTTTATTTAATTATGGCATTTATTCCAGCTAGGTCCAGAATTTCGCAATTTCGATTTGTCACTATATTTTCTTGCCATATGGTCCATCATATCTACACAAAATTTTATACTATTTATCGTCTCTGATATACACTTATCACTGCTATCTTTTTTTGTTGAATTAAAAAGTTTAGTTTGCTTTTATACACGGTAAGAAAAATATGTTTTATCTTGTTCACGAATGTGTAACGTTGAGCGTGTACAGGCAGTACAGGGCTCTCTTCATAATCGATGTTTTTTAAAAATATGTTGCGAAAAATCAGCTGCACCAATTAAAAAAAATTAAATGCAAAAAGTTACATACATTCCTTCTTCTTGTTAAAAAATTATTCAATTTCTTATTATTTGAATTTTAATATGAGAAATATGTGTTTTTTCCGAGTGAAGGTTAGGCATTTTGGAGATCATAAAAATTCACGGCCCAAGAACCCTAAGCATTTAGGAGTCCTTTATTTGATTGGAATTTAAATATTGCGTATGAATTTATCGCATAGGATGAGTTTGAAATTGTAATTTTTTTTTTAACAAACTTTGATTTTTAAAGTATTACTGGATTATATGTTCTTGCGGATGATCCAGTAAAATAATACTAAAAGAGAAGACATTAACAAGCCCTTTTTTTGATATGATTTTTATCGTGAGTAAAAAATTAGGCACAAATAAACTGATACTTAAGTGTATTATTAATATATATATATTTAGTCTTTTATGGGTATGTGGCCAATATAGGAAGTATTAATTTTAACAATTTCAATCCACCTATATTTTTTTAGTTATGAGATACTTTAAGTCGTAAAGAATTTGTATTTTAATTATTCGTAAACTTTTTAGTACTTATTTTTTATTCTACTTTTCAATGAAGTTTTAATAATTTAAGAATAAATATTGAACAGGTATTTCTGTTTGTAAGTACAAGGACTCACTTTAGTACTTGTTACGCCTGGAGCGACAATTTCTTCATCCTGTTTTTTTATCGCTTGTTGTTCGTTTTTTGTCAGACCTCTGGATGTTAAATTAAAAAAATAGCTTGAGGAAACACTCCATTTAAATAAATTTAATTTAATTGAGCTGCATTATCGATGGTGCTTCGTGACTCACTCCACAGCATATGGGGTTTGCTTATGGGATCAACAGCATGCAGTACCCACAACACTTCATGCCGTTTTTCTTAAATTTTAAACTCAATAACACTGCTTTCAGTGAAAAATTACATGTTATTACTTGCTGTTATACCAATTTAATATTAATGGGATATTTATAACAGACATGACAGAAAAACTGCAAGACAAAGTGTTCCATGTTTTTTTTTAATTATGAACACGCGCATAGCAACAGCGATAGATTATGATTTTATATACCATGTAAATCTCTGATGTCAGGCACATCGTAAGATTCGTAGACCAGTGCTTTGAGATGAACCCATACGTGTGTTTGAAAGTTCCTTCAATACAATTGTAATGCCACTCGTCTGTCTACGCAGCCAAATCTTCGTGTACAATTTTTCTTCAAATCAAATCAGGTATATGACGTGTATGCACAATAATTTATTTTTAAAAAATTAAATGGTGTTTTTTTCAGATTTTTGTACAATAATAAAATTTTACCTAGAATTTTTTTCTACCTGGGGCTAATGCAATGACCGCAGTTGATTTACTAGAAATTAGCAGAATGCTTCTAATGTTGTTAGCACTCTTCAGCCAAACCTGAATATTTTTGAGAAAAGTAGATTGAATTCGTGGCTGCTCATTTAGAGGTATTATTAGTATGTTATTGCTAACTTCCGGATATCGCTTTTTTATTATATTACACCAAAAACCTTGTAATATTCCATTCACATGTGTATTAACTATATGTATTAATTTATTATATATTTTTGAAGGAATGTCAATTTTGATTAAATTGAATATACTCAACGAATCACAATTTAAGAATGGTAGAAAAAAATAGCAACGTTAAACATGTTGAAAATGAATTAATAAATGGTTTAATATAATAGGATTGAAATTTATATTAAAAGCCTAAAGAATTTTTGATTATTGATAAGACAAGTAAAATTTTTGATCGAGAAAGAAATTCACTGTATTACGTTTTTTTTAAAATGGAATCATGACTTTTGATAAATAATATACCAGTTAAAATATATTGATCATAATATGATGAATTTGAAGTAAATCTGTTATCAATATTTCCCAAATCGCAATACAATGAACAATTTTTTTATTATTCATCAACAATGTTATCAAGATATTATCACATTACCCGTGATCATTTTGTGACGAATTAGGAAATAATCTCTGATAAGATATTATATAAACCGTATTTTTATCCTTGTCTTCATTTTCTTCTCGTATTTTAATGCCGTTTATCTTAAATTTGAGGGTTTTTTTTTAGCAAAAAGAGCACGCATAAGTCAAAGAATATAAATTTAATTTATCGATATTATTTGATCAGTTTAATTTATATTGCATTAAAAACTAACAAGTGACGTAATATCACCGTAAAACATGTATTTTACATTTTGAAATTCTCGAGGTATTTCCCAAGATAGATTTTCACTGAAAAATTTTAGCCTGGCTTGATTTTCTTATCAGAAAGTAAACATACGACTGATTTACAGAATTTTCACCGTTTATGTTTTGTGTTAAAACTTAAATAAATTACATTTATAATGGTAATTTATAATGACAGCAGATAAGTATAATGTTCAAGCTGTCTGTTTGCTTTGAAATAATATAATAATGTTTTGCTTAGTTTCATGCAATATTGCAGTGTGTGAATTTTCTATTAAATCAAAGTCCAAACAGTCGTGATTATTTGCACATCGGCGACCTACAATCTCAATATTAATGGAAAATAATTTTTTTGCTATTAAATTCTTTTTAGGATTTTATTTACCATTAAAAATATATAATTTTGCAGATACAATAGATCTCATCTCTGCAATAGGTTATTTTACTTTCCGGTGGCTCTCTTGGGTGTCTTATATTATCTTGAATAATCTTATTATATATAACCTGGGAAGATGAACAGAGGGCATTTTAGTATTTATAAAAAAAACACAAATAACTTAATATTTAATTTTATCACCGGGTTTATTAAATTTGTAAATTTTTTCAAAACTGTTTCGCCAAAAAAACAGCAAAAATCAATGAGCGGCTGGTTTTTTTTATCACAATTGAGAATGCGGATATCTCTATATTTTTAAGTATTTCTATTGCACGAGTACGCATATTATTTAATTATTATTTATATCTAACATTATCAGGAAAAAAACACAATGTAAGGTCACATGTCACAATATATCTCGGTCAGCTACTCCAGTTTGCTACGCAAATATAATTGCATGATTTCCAAGAAAGTAAAACTGCCCTTATTTTGAGATAGGCTTGTGTGTGAACTGCTTTTATATTTTTTTATTATTTTTGTGAAATATTTTTTGCTAGAATATGTTATTACAACATAAAGTAGACATTGCCCGTGATCATACAGCGAATGTAATTTTGTAGGATTGAAATACTCCTACGTGTATATTAATTGAAACCTTATATCTGTATTCTGCAAGCAAGTGAGATTGATGTTAAGAGAATGATTCAATTGGCAATTATTTGTTTTAAGTGAATTTAAGATACGAGCTTTGAAATAAAATTAATGAAAAGACAATAAAATTAATTAGACTTAGAAAGTTTTTAAAGCACACTGTTTTTTTACATTTATTAAAGATTTACATTTTTCATAACAACGTGGAGGTTGATTTTTTCGCTTTTACATATTACAAATTGAGATCCTTACAATTCCCAACGTGATAAAATTAATCTTAAATTATTTATCTGCCTATAAAACAGGATTGCATATGATTGTATCGGCGAGCCGTGAGGGCATGCAATGTATGAAAATCTGACAAATGATTTGGTTGAAGCAATGCTATAAAAATATCAATCAATTTCTACTTCTTAATAGCAGAATCAATAAACCTATCCATAAACTTGTTTTTCCTAGATTACACATGCACACATATTATATATGCTGTAGAAGCAATTTTTTTTGTTGTAAAGCATGAATATAAATTAAATTTTGTAACTAAACGCGAAAAAATATATAACTTACCTGATAACCTTTTTCAGGATTGTATTTTTGAAAATATGTCGCTATGAGGTTGTCTTGTTATTGTTGCCAATAGAAAATTAAGCCAACAGGTAGGTATGCAGATATTTTATTGCTCCACCAATGCAGTTTATTAAATATCGAGACACACATGAAACGTTACACATGGCTGTTATGATAATGAGCAAAATAATAATTACAATATTGGAAATAAATATACGACTGTTGATAATGACTGCACGTATTATATATAGAATCACGCTTCGCACACGAAGTTTGTAAACATTTTCTATGATGTGGCCACAATCTCTACTATAGTAGAGATTGTGTCTTCCACGAAGTTCTCATGAGAACGCCTACAATCAATTCTAAAAGCGATGAAAGGCAAACGAGGCAATCCATACTTTTAACTGTTCAGATCGTATCAAATAAATTTACAAAAAAAAAAGCTTAAAAAAATCAATTCACGAAGTAACGCGGGAAGTGTAAATTTAGTCAAAGCAGCATCCCGTTCGATGCAACATTTGGAGTTTAAATTCTAGATATCATTTGTGGAGATATTCAATGAGTTATCAAATTAATAATAATAACAATAAAAGATAATGTAAACGTGTGTATGTGTATACGCTAGAGAGAGTGAGTGCAACAAACATTGTGAAAATATGAGACGTGGAGTGCTTTATTGCTTGCACAGACTGGACATCACTTATATAATATCGACCGTACTCTCCAGGAAGACAATCAATAATTATAATATAATTAAAGTTAAGTGACATCATCCGAATTGCATAGGAAGCTATAATCTTTTTATAAAATACCGTCTTAGAAAATTTTCCATCAAATATCTGGTCCAATTAAAATAGGGATACCTAGGCGGGACATGCCTCTGTGAAATCATGACTTGCGTGATCAAATCATTTAAAATTGTGAGCTTCGCTATTGAGGACGATCTGCAGTCAGCATCCAGGACCGTAAGAGTCGTGATGTTGAAATTCCTGGATTATAGAACATCGGGAGACTAAACCCAATTCAGTCGCAGAGGACACGATGCAATGAATACAGTTCCTCGGGGCCGAGGAAGTAAAAACCTACCTTATATTGGTAATTATATAATACAAGTTTAAAGTACAAAAATTATGTGGGAATTTTGCAAATATACAAACCGTTAATAATCACCCTTCAAGTATAGCGCTCACAGCTTGTGGTGTATTTTCCTTTCACTGAAAACTAATAACTTCACTTTCCATTGCACAATTTTCACAAAGATTTGTATCACAGCTTCGCACTGATGATCGGCAAAACCATTCTCCAATAAACCGTCGATCGTCACTCGATTCCGACACACACTGATCGCACAGTAGATCGATGGCTTCGGTCGGCTCGCACGTTGTGAAATTAAACGCCGTTTGCTCGGGTGGATTTTACGCGGTGATACATTGCACCGAAAAGTGTATCTCCATTCAAATCAAACAGCCACAGGATGGGTTCATCAATCAGTCCAATTTACGGACGGAGTCGTGGGGACGGAGAACAGACCTCCTCGGGACGAAGTATTAATTGAAACTGAGGCATGGGATTTTGAGACCACTATGAGCCGATACGTGCCACAACCGCTCACAATCTACAATGCATCGTATAAAGATGACGCCTTTGTCACTCGTGAGCTGTGCGACTCGTTATCTTGCTGAATTCTTTCGGCGATTCAGGTACTTTTAGATTTGTGTGCGCGTCATTGTTTTTAATCAGACCAGTCATTATTGATGAATTGTCAACTAATTAGGCACATATACATAAATCGATCACAGAATATTTTAATACTTGTTTGCAGTACGATTTTTCGCTTTTCTATGTTGCAAGTAGTTTGATATAATTAATTAAAATACACTTATCTAAGTGCACAGCGAAGCAGTGGATACTAGCAATAAAGCATTGTAAAAGCATATTTATTTGTAAAATGTTTTCGTAGTTGATAAATAAAGTTTATTTGATAACGGCAAGTATTGATTGAGATAAAATAGTTGTAAGAATGTTCTGAAATGATGAAATATTTTTGTTTGTTTAAAGTTGTATTTTTGTATAACGTGTTGGTACGTCATAATCGATATATCGTATTTATATTGATTGCTGATGTGTCAGATTTAATATCGTCACCCAATCGTGCCATTTAATTTCATGGCCTAATTTTAAATTGATCAATAATGGGATATCTTCTCATGTACGAAGAACGCCAACTCCAGATTCCGAAAGACTGTTTTAATTTAATTGTAACAATAACATAAAATACTGCTTCGCATTATCAAATTATACATGAACACAAATATTTTTTTGGAATTAAAAGTTTGATCTAAATAAAAAATCGACTATCAAAGATAAAACGTATGTAACTGCTTAAAAAAATATATTTCATTTAATAGAGGATTTAGGCGTCTTACAATAAAACGTTGTACAAAGACATCTTTGAGAATTCAATATTTTTATAATAAATAAAAAAATTAAGCTACCTAGTATACTATATATTAAACTAGTTATATAATTGAGTGAATTATCGTAAATAAAACCATTGGTTAAGTCACGTAAATTATACACTTGTGTATCTCACCCACTTGGCGATTTTATTTCAAGAGTAGGAATATTTTGATATATTTTAATATTGAATCAAAATGAATCAGTCAGCGGGAAAATAAAATGATGAGTATGTATAATATTATATTTAACAAGTTGTTTGTTTAACAGCATCGAGTCAGCATTAGAAAATATGAAATCTGTGCAAAAAAAATCAAGTGTACTCGCGTGACACTAAAACATTACTGAATTCTAGGAAAGGGCATTGCTAGTGTGCACACAGAAGTGCATTAATTTGTCTATCTGGTTTTTAGCTGCTGCAGTGCTCCGTGGTATTTGTTAATGAAGTATTTATGTCCAAATCACGGTTTCCCGAAATATGAAACCGTTGCCACACTTTGTATTGCGTTGGGTACAAACACCCCAGTCTTCGTGCAGTCGAGAGCAAACATGGGAGCGCTGCTGATATCAATAGCCAAAGGCTAAATGCGATAAACTCGTCTTGACACAGAAATACCTGATTCTCCAGTTTTGAAACAAAGCCAAATTAATAAATCACCCGAGCAAACACAAGCTTATTTGCTTGAATGTTAAAATTTGTAAGTGTATGCTTATAAATTTCAAGGGTATATATTTAAGTATACTCTGCAAATATATTTTTATTTATCATTATTTTTCTTCGGGTGCATTTCCTCAGAGGAGGTTGGCGACCATCTCAATGAGCATAAATTTATGCTGTGCAAGTTTTCATGGTTTTTTTTTTTATGGAAAATGTTCAACATCATGTATTTGCTGTTGAACAAAAAAAAAATTATGTCAATGAATACTTGTAAGCATTGGGTTTATCTGGAGCAGGGTGGATGGTTTCTTTTAAGGACTTCTCTATTTATCGTCTTTTACTGGTGAGCTGCGAGTCGCATCAGACCAATCGTTTCACGTTTTATAGTTTAGGGGGAAAACATTGCTTGTCTTTTATTCTTTGTAAAATGGCTTATTTGTGGACTTCGGTACGAAAACTCAAAAATACCCATTTTCACAAAAATTGATTTTCTTTTACAGATATGTTGAAATTATTCGTTTTTACGGTAAGTAAATGATAACAAAAACATGTTACATCTACCAAATGATCAGAATACCAGGTAAGAGAGTACGCATATGTAGGATACAAGTATGTTTTATTATATTTGTAAAATAAACTGTGTTTAGTAAAATTATAAATGACGATTATATTAATTATTTGATTTAGTGTAAGAATTGCTGTAAGCAATTTGTACTGCACCCAGGCGTAATGAAAACATTTACATAAATAATAATAAATACAAAATATACAAGGAAGTTACAAGGAAATTCATAAGATAAAACCAGATTAATCTCTGATGTCATTTAGTAAGAAATCTAAATTTAAAGAAAAGTCATAATAATACTCATTAAGTAGATAATAAAAATAAACAAGACCATGAAAAAAAAAAAAAGATAAATCAGTGAGTAAGTATATCTTATTTTGATTATCCGCAGTTTTCGTCTGAAACTGACTGATTTTATTTTATTTGATTTTGTTGTAAAAATTACAACAGTATCAAAATGGTTAAGATCGTATGTATCAATTTGGATTGTTAAAATCGCATTCTTGTCATGTTTATTCCAAATCGATGCTATTTTTTTGATGTTGTATTTATTTTAAACAAAAATTGACTGTAAAAATAAGTTAATAATAAACTAACGAAAAAAGTAATAAAATAATAAATACTAAAAATTCCTACACGTGTTTTTACACGAGTAAGGGGGAGTTTTGTCCAATCAAGAAAAGCCACAAGAAAAACCTATACATTTATTAAATTCCCCCTTAATATTGCTTGACTGAAATTTTGAGCAGCCAATAATTATTAATTTTCAATGTATTTTTTTTGCGATCAACTCGTGTGGGTTTGAAACCATTAATTCATTAATTGATGAATTACTTCGTTTCTTCGTTTCCACTTCTAACAAAAAAATATCAAAGAATTTTCATTGCACTTCTGATATGCTTGCAAATGGACAATTTATTGTTCTTGGCGAGTTAATTCGCGAACTATTTATAGCTTAAAGTGTGCTGTAAATTTCCAAAAACAGCGTGAACGGCCAACATCTTCTAATGACTTAAAAACGTTCATCTGTTGAGATCAATTAAAGCAATTGCAAAATGCGAAATTTATATTGTTGGAGGAGATCATTCAATTGAACTCAATTAAGTCCTTCTTTGGACCCTGAGTTTGTGGGAAGCCGACTGCACACTTGATAACAATGAATGATTCATAAATACTCCTTAGAAACTTCAAGAAGTAATAACAATAAATAATGATATTGCTTATTATTTTTTATCAAAATATTTACGCGTGAAGAGATGTAAATTACTTTTATTGGTAAGAGTTTAAAACTATTTTAAACTCTTACCAACATCAATATCAAATTGCACAGAAGTTATTAAATTGTTAAGAAATAAGGTCATAAAATAAAATAAATAAAAAACAAGAAGTTACTATACATGTGTCAGTATGCGTATTATTCATGTTATCATTAATGATAACCTGTGATTAGGTCTACTGAACATCAATAAAAATGTTTAATAATTATAATTATTGCATTATTATGATTCAACATATACACTGCATCGTAAAATTATTAAGTTTATAAAACTTTATAGAAATTGTTGCTACCCCTACGACAAAAAAAGGCATTAGATTTTTTAAATATTATGAATATAATAATTTACTGTTAATATTTTTATTTCATAATTATTATTTTAAAATTTGGTTGAATTCAAGCTCAGCGCACGTGATTATTTACCATATTGATTTTATATTTTGATTCAATATGGCTGTCCTCATCGACTTATTGTATGTACTACTGATTTTTTTTAACCATAAAATTAAAAAAAAAATCACGTGTCGAATAATTCAATTTTTTTGTTTATATTTGTGAAATCAGTGGGCTTAGCATTTTAGATTATTATTTTTTATTGGTTTGACAGTATTTTATTAAAACTGGCAATACCAAGTCAAGTTTGCCAACTTATGTTTGACAATGGCGTTCGCGGCGTCAAATGTGTGTCTGATGTAAACATGTAAAAATATTATCTTATGTCAAATAACTTGCAATTTAACAATAAAATGAATGCCACTAGTCTTTACGTTTCGACATGTAGACTTATTCTGAATGCTGACGAAAGTGATCAGTCTTCATGGTCAGATCTCTATCGCTTAGTGCCGTATTTACGTCAATCGATGTCATGCACAGTTTGCAATAATTTATTAAAGGAACCATTCACGCCGACAGATACTACTTGTCAACATCATGTGTGTAGAAAATGTAAAGGTGGCCGTAAAAAATTAAAACCTTCGTGTAGTGGGTGTAAAGATTATCATAAATATGTTGAGAATTGTGAACTCAGGATACTATTGCAGTGTTACAAGCAGTTATGTGAATATTTTACAAGCACGGACGTTTATAAAAGTTTAGTGGAACAAAATGACACGGCGTCTGGCTCAAATGGAGTGGGTACTGCCAGTAATAGCCTCATAGAACTAATCCGCGAAGGAGCGGGCTTCTCAGACAACTACCAGAGCGAAGACGGACTCTCCAAGTCAGCCTACAGCATCCTGCCCTGTGTCTATACCAACTCCTCTACTCAAACTCAGGGAGCTGTAGCTTCTACTAGTACTACTGAACCCGAAACCAGTGCGAGAGACTCTCCTACCACCACTCTGTCAAATGGATCATCGCTCTATTCTGTCATGTACGCTGGAACTGGAAATAAAATAACCATAAAGCGTAAAGCTGTTGAAGAAGTAACAGTAAAAAAAGAACCTGTCACTAGTGAAGTAGTGCCTAAAGAAAACTCTCCTGTATGTTATGGGTTTTATTTACTTTCTTTATTTTTATTTTTTGTTTATTTTTATTTTTTGTCATTTTTAGTAGTATATATGTTTAAATTGTAAAGGTTTACACATATTTATATTAAAATGATTTATCTTTAATATATTTTCTATACTTATATTAAAACTATTATTCAAACAGTGAACCTTAGTGTATCTTTTATTATGTCTTGGAGTTGGGAGTTAAGGAGATGCCTTCAATATTACTATGATGATTTTTTATAAATGCAAATATCTAAAATAAAAGCTTACGGTAACTTACGTATTACTATATATAATTATTATACTTTAAAAAATAATAAATAAAAAAAGTATATAATTAAACTAATAACTTTTAATTTATTGGCAAACTGTATTTTTCAACGTACATAAAGATTTTTAGCTTTTGGCAAAATAAATACTATTACATTTTTATATTATTGAATAATGTAATTCTGAAAACTTTTAATTTCCAGAATAATCAATCTAATTTCAAAAAGCCTGTATACCGATCACGCAGCTCAGCAAACAAAAGAAAAGGTTGCAGATGTGGTAATGCTACTGCCACTCCTGGTAAGCTGACTTGCTGTGGACAGCGATGTCCGTGTTATGTAGACAGCAAAGCCTGTGTTGAATGTAAATGTAAAGGCTGTCGAAATCCTCACCGACCCGATGGACTTAAGGTATCTTCAAATATCAAATTTTTATATTTCTATACTAATTATTTGTTATTGTTTTACAATATTAATACAAATCGAATGAATTATTTTAATTTCAGGTTCGACCACATATACCTCAAATGGATGATATCCAGTTGTCAGTGCCTATTAAAGAAGAATATTCTCCACAAGAAGCTGTAGACGGATTAGACACTGCCTTAGACATATCAGCTATAGAGCATAGTCTCTCGTTTGATGGCGACATTAAACCAAATATTAATGGTAAAGCAAGTTCTTTTTCTGTCAATTCAAACATAGTATTTTGAATTTTTATTTATGCTCTTTTTAAATTTCAGTTTATACCAGTCAACTACAAGAGGTTTCAGCATCGTTGCCTGCCGCGATAATGATGGATGAGGAGGAAGTTTTGGCTTCGTCCCCACAGTCAGATAGCGGTTCTATGTCTCCTACTTTGGATTCAACGGGTATTCCTTCTCCTCACCGACTACTGTTACCGCACCTTAACTCTCTCATATCGTACCACCAGTCTCCTATCCTCTCCCACCCAGACAATTCGAGTGACGTGGAAGTCGATGTATGACAAACAATCAAAGTCGAAGTTGACCTGGAGTAGAATAATAGTTTTTTTGTAAGTTTACGTGTGATCTAAATATATTGTTATTTGAGCAGTGAGATTACAGAAATTAGGAAATCTTGGTGCACCCACCTTAAAGTATAAGAATTCTGGTACATAAATGAAAGGCAAAGATATTTTTATATAAGTGATCATTTATGTGTGTACTGCATGTTGAAATGAAGAAAATGAGTTCATTTTATTTGCAGGTTGAGATGTTATACATTTCAAATGCAAATAATTAACATTTTTTTTATTTTATTCACATTCAATTTAAAGTATTTTATGCTGTGCATATTATATACTAGTTTTTTATTATTTTGTCTAAGTTTGAATTAATTTTGCTGATGAAAATACGTATTCTTTAAGATCACCTTTTTTACTTTGACCCTGTCTTAACATTCTGATAAATTTAATTGCCTCATGATAAATGTCTCTGAATTGTTGTTTTTCCAAAGGATATCCTATTTGATATTTATTATTCAGGTAGCATTCTGCTAAATTTAATATTTTGAATAAAATGAAATGGAAATATCATCCATTTAGTTGAATATAATTATATGACAATAGGTAAAGAAATATGTTTTAGTTTTCACGTACTTACTAAATACACTAACGTAGTAACTTAAAAAATCTTCATGAGGACTGAAATATGTTTTGTTACCAATTATATTCAAGCTAATAGAAATTTATTATTATCATTTACATATATTCTAAAAGTAAACTTTGTCACAATCGTATATATATATATATATTACATATATATAATACATATATTTCAAAATAAATATTTTTATTATTAATAATAAAAAATCTTCCATTGACTCTGGTTTAATCTAACTATTTAATTAGCATAAACTGATTAGTATCAAAATTGATCAAAAATGACGCAATATTTTTAAACTTAACTTATAATATTAACTATCACATAATAATTATATATGTATTGTTGTAATAATTAATGTAGGTTGATAAAAACAAAGACAAAGAAGACTTAAACGGCAATTAAATGAACTACTTTGTAAGTACTTTTGCTTTCACATTTATTACATAATTTAAATGTTTGGATTGATGAGATAATGATTATCTTAACAAAATGTTGTTAATATATTTTATTTACATTCTGAAATCTAGATGAGATTGATTTATACATCATTTCAGGTAATTGAATATCTTCCTGATTTCTAAATACAGATATTTCTAGAGCGATCATACATGACAGATATCATCTTTTTGTATCAATCAATTTATATTATTTTTTTTTAAATTAAATTAACAACATTGTAATGAAGCTGTGAATAATAATTAACGATCGATTAAGTAAGTAATTACTACAATGAAATAATCTGGATTTTTTTATTCTAAGTAATTCAAAGTGATTCCCAAGTGTAGTGTTCTTCATATTTTTAAAGTACTTTTTATTTAACATGTCTAAATATCCCCATAGTATATTTCCATAGTATTGGCTTTGTCAGAAGAGATGTGCCTCGATGCCTTAATAAAATAGTTCCTCTTGGAAATAAGAACGCAGATACCTCCAGTTATAGTCCCCTCACCCACGGACTAAAACTTTTTTAGTAAACCATTAGTCACGGGTTCTTTCCATATTATTTTATCGCCTTAACTTTTTTTACATTATTCTTACTACAAAATTATTTCCGCAAATCTAGCCATTTGGTCTAAAATATTGCAGTAATAATTTTTTATTGATTGTTGAACATTTTATTGAATAAAAGGTTTTTAGAATGGCTGATTCAATTGTTGTCTGTTGAACAGAAAGGATCGCCATTTTTGATCATTTATTTTTTACGTTTTTAATTATTATATTACTATTTAAGCAAAAAATGTTATATAAACATATACTGAATGAGCCAATACTATGGAGAAAAGAAACCAATTTTATTGTCCATGAAACCCTAACCTGATCTCTACATAGTATACTATTGATTCACAAACAGTAACATTACGTTATAACATGGCCAATGAAACACATTCTCAAACAAATAAGCTTTATAGGAATATGTACCTACATAATATAGATATTGTTCAATATATTTATAAGCTTTGAATTTACAAATAAGAAACATCGAAAATATACACTTTTACTATGATTCGTGTAGCGCTATTTATTGCATTTTATACTTAATATCACCTTTAATATGAACTTCTGTCAATTTTTAATGGCACCTTTAGTTTTATAAAATCTGTGTAACATAATATTTACAAACCGAAACTTTTGAATAATATACTAAAGAGTAGATGCATTAGATCGTAGCATTTTTGATTTTCATGGCTATAGTGTTGACAAAAGTCAATGTTTAGTATTTTTTTTTAATAAGTCATGAGTTTTTCATTTTATTATAAATTTATATTGATTGCTGGCTAAAAGATTACGAAGGTTCAGTGCACTAACGGGACATAATTGTCCACCGTTTCTGATGTCTTTACTCTTTGGTTAAATTCCAACAAAACAATAAGTCAAAAATATTTCTTGATTGTACATTTTTTTTAGCAAATAATTTTTACAATGACATAATTGCATTGTAGTATTGCTAACAGAAATTCAAATTGATATAAATTACAAATCACAAGATGTGTAATATTGAAGTGTAACCATCATGAATCCATGTTGTAGAGAGTGATGATAATCTTTTATTAATGTTTCGTACACATTACAGATACAATTAGTTAAGTGATGTATGCATCACAGAACATAAGTTCTGAAATATTGTGACGTGCTCAAAGTATCGACAGAAAATCACTGTATCACCATATACGGGCTTAATTCCCAAGATCTGAAATTAAAGATTGTTAGTAAAACAAAAATATGAATTAATATTATTGTTAGATTGCTCTAACAGAAAACGGGATTTTAAGTACAGTAATTGCATTTTATTAGATTCTAGAGAAATGAGACTATTACAAATCTATGCGGAAAAGAAATGAGGATGACTGTGTTAGTTAGTAAATGGTGAAGTTGCCTTTCGATTAAATTTAATTTTATAGCACTTTTAGCGATGAAAATTAAAAACGCTTTAATTTATCCATCAACCATATGATTACTTTAAGGGTGTGCTTTATCCTAAGTAAGCTACATGGATGTTTGCGAACACATACAAATCAACAAATTCTAAATTAAATTATATTTTTAATCTACCTAGTTCGTATCTATCGTATTTGTTGTTTGCTTAGGTTAACGTGGACCTTTACAAGCGTATATTTTATAACAAAGAAATTGAATAAATATAGGAACCCAAAGGAATTAAACAAAGGATTTGAATCTACTTTATAAATTTACAATACTGAATACGATGTTCGCGCAAGCACACATAAGTTCCTATCAGTTTTCCATTACATTTACAGTATTTTTGCCACCGAATGAAAATTCCCCATAATGTGGAATAAATTCTTTTTAGATAATCCTGTTACTAGTACATTGAATTGAAGGACCTGCATGAATGCATTCTAACTTTCTTATGAAATCTTGATCTACAAAATTTAGAAAATTATTACATTCTTATGCAATTATACATTAATCACTAATCAGTGCTTAGTTTTATGTGTCTTTTTTAGTTATACTTATTAGCAGATAGCTGTTATTTTCTTAATTCATCGGGTAGTTCATGGGGAATTTTCATTTGTACAGCATACATGTTTTTGTCATGAGGAGCATCCTTGTATAAAACCTGATAAACTGCATTATTAGATTAAACATATATGATTTTGATACTTCAATGAAACCCATATTTATATACTGTATAATGTATCATATTTTATAATGTATTTTTATAAATGAAAAGTTTCTTTTTTCTTTTGCTTTGATTTTATGCTCGCTAAAATTTAAAAATGTCTTTGTATATAATAGCAATCATAGTATTTTTATAATAAATAATACTTAAGGAGACAAAGTACCTACGATAGAAAATACCAGTTTATTAAATTCTTTTATTAGCATAAAGTGTTGAATACTAATTAATACATGTACAAGATATTTACAGACTCCAATAATAACATACGGTGATTGTTTTTATTTTAAGATCTTAGTGATTTTTTTGCCTTTTACTAGTTTTATTAAATCCGACCATTACTATTATTAATTTTAGTCATAAAAATATACTAATTTCAGTGGCAAACTTTTGATTATTGTATCCTTTTATTTTATTTTGATAATCTGTTTTTATACATCTATAATTTATACACATAATAATAGGCATAACTAGAGGTCTTATGATTTATTTTTCAATATGTTTTGAATGAATATCCACTACATTTTTAGGGATTAATAAGGATTATCGATCTTCATTCAGGTGTAGCATACTCTTCATGGGCTTAATATTTGCTGTACAAATCTTTATTTCATTGACATTATCTAGAAGCAGAATATATGTGCCTTCATAGTGACAAATTAAATTATTTACATAATATAATAGGAAGAATAGGTAAATAATTATTTTGTAGGAGAGCAATAATTTTTTTTTAAGTCTTTCTGCTTTTTAGAGAATTTTCCTTCATAATTATTTTCCACAGTTCTTTTTAATTTAATTGTATTTAAACTACTAGTTGTGGTTTTTTTCTTTTACCACTTTTTAATATTATGTTTGTGAGGGGTATGCTACATTTGTTTCTGTACTATTTGTATGACAATTAGGTGTTCAAATTTCACCGTCCTGTATCCTAATTTATTTATTACTCTTAGTATACAGACTTGCATTAGTATCGACACAATGGGACCTACCATGAAAAGTAATAAATCTCATAACCTTACACTGTTATATAAATGTTATAAAATTGAGTATTTTAATGTTAAATGAATTCAAATATTATAAAAATGCGTCCTTTGCAGACTGGCCAGTGTACAACAAACAGAAATATAGAACAAATTAAAACGATTGAATGCGCCTGCAATGGGTTGGTGCTTATGACGTTTTTATCTAAGTGAATGTCACTTTTACAATAATGTATTTTTGTAATAAAAATACACCTTGAATTTATATTAAGTTTGTGTTAGTAGTTGGCTAATTACAAAAAGTACAAATATTTACATAAATGGTTTGTGTAGTTTCTGAAAGCTCAACTTCTCAGTTGAATGTGATTTAAGGTATTCGTCATGTACGAAATAGATCCTCTAGTAAGCTTCATTGTCACCTTGTTACTTGCATGTAAAAAAAAAACTAGTATATTACTGAACATTGATATTTTTTATAAATATTTAGTATTCTGCAGAATGCATTGACTCTTGACTGCCTCATTTGCCTCAGTTGCATACCGAACATAAGGTCCTGGGGTTAAAACCATGTTGACCAAAGTTTTTTAAGACCTGTGAAAATTACAAATCACACCCGAGTTCAAAGAAAAGAAAAACTTATTAAAAAAAACCTATTCCGATGCATGTTTATTGTGTTTGTATAACAAGGCGAATGCCCAAAGCCAGACACAGCTACCATTGTTTGTAATTCTTTCAAAAAGGTCTTGCTCACCTGTTTATCTTTTGCTTGCTGCCCCCGACTCCTACTGAGTAGGATGGTCATTATAGATAATTAAAACGACTTTTCCTTTTAATTATCTCAGTTGATATCTTCCATTCGTCGAGAAAAATACAAAAAAAAATGTTCAAGTCTCTCGAGTCATACTATTCAAATGAATAATTTTATTTTTCTAAGCTAGATATTTTTTCAAAAGCTTTTTCATCGCTTGATCAATTATTACATAATAAGGCAATTCAATCAAATATGTATATACAAACAATGGTTGCAAGCTCCTGGATTCCACTTATTCCGAAGCACTGGTCTCTTAATCTTACAATGGGCCTGACTCTGGTCAGATATTTCCACGGCAGCTTAATATGTTTTAAAAAAATCTATCCAATTAAAAAAAATGCATGTCGAGGTTTCGCAAGTATATTTTCAAGTGTCTTGTCAGTTTTAACTGTCTGGTTTGCAAGGAACATAGGATACCACGTTTGGGATTTTGATAAGGGTTTTAATGTGGAATTAACACTTAAGTGTTAAAAATAGTGAATATGTTTTCAAAGTAATATTGGGGATATTCTATAATATAATCAACAGAGGATATTGATTTAAATCCGACTATAACAACTGGATATGTGAATAGCGCCAACAGCTAGATTTTAAAGTAACTGTTTGATTATATATATATATATGTACAAAAAGTTGCTAGCCATGTCTCATAGTAGGTTTATTTACCTCAATTAGATGAATTTTAATATTTTATGCGACTAAAATTTCAAATGTAGCAATATTGTGCACTAAGTAAAGTAATTGTATTTATTTTTTTTATGAAAGAAAACTTAGGTAAACAAAACTGTAAGTATTACTATTTATTATAACGTATGTATATTTTGAATTATGCAGTTTATGTTTAAACAATCCTATGCATTTAAAAAACATTTGATATTTGTATATAATGAAATTGACAATAGAAATATTTTTGTAAAAGATGAAATTTAATTAATGAATCACTAAAATTATTTACAATACCATAGACATGTTAAACAATTCATCAACACAATAACAAGCTATAATGTCTTAATGAAATGATTTAAAATAAATTGAATGTTCCATTATCACATCAATCTTTTGATTTAACACCCCAGAATCCCAAATCTCCCATTCACAGTGTCAGGTGCTCGTCAGGTCGTGTGCTGCCCTTTTAGTTTATGCTATCACGCATGTCTTTCTTAATAAAGGTTTCATTCAAAGACTGCAGTGAAGCGTTGATATCATTTGAAATGACGAGTTTATTAGCGGAGAAAAACGAATTATCTATTGCAGATTTTGTCACATGTTGTTTGATCATTTGGGATCCAGAAAGCCAACTATTATTAACGTGGGATTGCGTTCTTCGTTATTGTTATCGTAGCAATATTTTAGACAGTGAAAACACAAGAAAGAAAAGTGCAAAAATAATTTTAAAAAAACTTTATTTTTTTACATACAACTTCATGAAATAGTTCATTGGTTGTACTGAAATCTGGGCGGTTTGCAATAATAACTGTTTAAAATATTTACAGTTCATACAATTATGTAATACTTGGTGTGTATATATTTACAGAGAAGTAACAAACATTACCAGACTATTGTTAAAACTTAATGAATACTTTGGTGTAAGTATAACAAAATAATTAAGACTATTATGGAACTTGTTAGAATGACCACAATGTGCAAGATAATTAAATTATTTTAACTAAAAATCAAATAAGTTTACTTTGAGCATCTCACAAGAGTATTATTTTACTAATCAAAGATATGTTTTATGTGTCATCATCAGATGTAATAGGGGTGTTCAATTTTTTCCCCATGAGCTGACACCTTCACAGACCATTAGGCAATATAAAATAATGTATGAGAGTCATTGTAGGTAAAAATTAAAAGTGACTAGGGTCTGTATTGGTTATTGGGAGAGAAGATTAATACAATAATACTACCACAATGAACTCAAAGTAAGATCTCGTTTAGATTAAAAATGATATTTTTAAAAAATGACAACCACCTTCCTCAAAGGAAATAGATTTTTTTTATAAACGTAGAGATTTTAGTAGAGATAAATGATGAGATGATTGAAATTTTCCCATGCTTTGAAAACTTCATCATGCTTAACAAATGTTCAGAGTGATACCAGCGTATAAATCAATTTCTGATGGGCAATGTGGGATCTGAAAACTCTTAGATCTACACAGTTTTTTTATATTACCAGAAATCAATTTATGTACATGGTGTATTTACAAATGATCCTAAGGAAATGATTATGATATTTCACAATATTTCCTGAAAAAGGAAGACTGGATAACAGGTCTGGGCCAAAAACAAGTTTATTAAATATCAGCGCTGAAAATGGTAAATAATTGCATATTAAATTTAGTTTAGTTTAATATTTCTGGTTTACACGACTGAAGAATGTATTGAATTTTGGAAATGCCCACTAAATAACATTATCGATAGTTTTTCAAAGAGAATTCACTGCTTGTTTTTTCACTGTATGGACTGCACGTCAACGGTCACATTTCAGCGTTGATATCCAACACAACAGAAATGACAAAACTTTTATATTTAATAAAAAAAAATATGAAAAAGGTGTCCCAAAGTGTTATCCAGTCTCCTATACACGCGATCCCTCGAGTTAACAAATCATAATCAATTATTGCTAGCTAGCTTATTAACAAAAGATGTTTATAATAAATGACAAAGATTCACTGGGCAGCAAATTAATAACAAATATCCAAATTAATAAAAAATAGATTCATCATCGTAAATTTTTTTTTTTAGAAAGGACTCGTCGTATTACTTTACGGTTTTCACATAAGCATTGATTAAACATAAAAATATCCTGAAAACATACAAAGCAGTAAATTGATTAGTTACATCATTGGCCTAGAATAATCTGTAGGTGGTAGGGTATTTGGCCGGCAGAGCGCTGGCAGCAAACGCAGCGGCATGTTGCCAGTCCAAGGCTAAATATAATTTTATCAGTCTATCGTCTATATCATTTGAAGGACGTTCTTCCCCTATTTTGTTTAAGAACTTTATAGCTCGGCCCCAGTGCTCCAAGACGATGCTGTGCCATAAAGCAAAATGAATTACCTGAAAATTTAAATTTTACACAGCATTAATATTTCACAATCCAGCATGAAAAGAATAGTCTCGACAATCCATATTTAATTCAATCAACGAAGTATTCAAACTACAGCACATTTCAAGTTAGTTACAGTGTACATTATTTAATAGCTAGGATTGAAATAGACGGATAAATATAAATAATTATTATGGATAATTATTATGTAATCTTACCTTAGAGTCAGTTAAATCTGAATATTTGAGGATGTCGGCCATAGTTTGTTTTATTTTTTCTATTGACGGTTTAGTTTCACTGACGTTGTTTGTCCCGTGTAAGTAGAGTCTACAGAGAGCAATTCCTCTCTTGTTTAGAGCTTCTAGTAAATAAGATCGTTGCTTTTCTTGTTGGCTGTAAATAAAATACACACATAACATCAAAATATATTCAAGACACCGAATTCACAGAAACGTCAATGGTAAGGTAGTTGGTACTAACATGAAAGAAATACTTTAAACACTTAACATATTTCTGTAGTCTTACGCCAATAATGAATTTTTGCCAATTTAAAGCTATTTATTCTTATAATGAAATAATCAATACTGTTTTAAAATATGTAAATCTAGACAGGGGCTACAAAGGCATGTAGAAAGATAAAAAGAATTAAAAAAATATTTGATCTACTAGTTTTATAAGCTAAACTTCTCCACTCAGGTTTTGTCATCAGTTTTTAGAGTAAAAAATAATACTTATGCTTATACTATCTTTTAAAATTAGCTGGTATTTTAACGGAGCAGAAACAAATCTAGGAGTTTAATTTTTTTGACAATTTTAACATCATTAGTTGAGATTAAAATTATGCAGATGTGAATAGCCTTGCCTTCCTTGAAAGATCAAACAACTATTTGCACACATTAAATAAATGAAGACTTTTCTCACATTTTTATTTTAGCTGCATCGGGTCTATTATCATTCTTCATTCCAAGATAAGCGAGCAGCTTGTCTTGGTCAATGGAAGCTATTATCTTATCTGCTATGACAACAAGTTTGATGCAAACAGTCATCATTTCAGGAGACAGAGGCTCAGCACTGGCACTCGGTGAAGGCAGCTTCTTTAGATCTGTGGTAGGATCCAGGCTTTGCATGTAGGCTGTATGACAAGCCGCATGAAAGCCCAAATGGGACGGATAATCAAGAACCAGCTCATCGTATAACGTTTGGGCCTGTTCACCTTCTGCAATTAACACAGCGGAACTTATAAATAAACAATAAACAATAATAAACATAAATCAAATACTCAGCGGTATTTCCACATTAGTTTAATTTGAAGTAAAGCAGTCAATATTTACCAAGTTTGCTAAGCCAGGTCGTTTTTAGATCTCTCAAAGCCTCGGTGTATTCATCAAATTTACTCTTATCTTTATCCTTAGAGGAGCTTCCGTTGCTGGATTTCTTAGGTGGCTCTGGTAAAATATATTTTAAATTATAAAAGTCAACTTTCTTCCCCAGGTCATCTTTAGCAAACGTAATGGTGCCCGTCAGGTATTGACCAATGGTCACATTCTTTACAACCCTGGAAATAATAAATTGGGTTCCGATTATTTCATAAATGTAAGCACAATAACATCACTCCACTAGAACTTTTAATACTAGGTAAAAATGATTTGCAAAACCTTTGGTTTGTTTGTTATACTGTTAAAACTCATGGCAATTTAAATGGAAAATAATTTACAGGTTATATCACTATTTTAGCACAGTTGTTTCGGCTTGGTAGAAAATTATTTTTGTGAATTTTTTTATTAATGTAAAAACAACCCTGTTAGTCTAACAACTAAATTAAAAGTAAATTGTAATTATTCCTTTAAGCTTTTTCAAGCCCTACAAGCAAGTCAGCAGTGACAATAGAGTGTTGTATAGAAACAGGAGAACTGAAAAGAAATTTATCTCATACTTGTCACTCGGCAGAGGAGCCAGGTAGATGGGCAAAGTGTAGCCGGAAGATATGCATCCTCCAGTCATTTTTTTTCCAGTTGTAATAGCCTGAAAAGAACATAAGAATTGAAATTAATTGAATTTAATGAGATTTTTTTTAAAAGCAGAGATACACTATATAAATATTCTTGTATTAATTTAAATCAGATCAATATTTTCTTTCATATAATTTCAATAAATTAGTTTAGTCATAGTACACTCACACATGTAATACTTCTATATAAGACAAAATTATGGTAACCAGTTGTTTCAATCATTATTTTTAAATTTATCAACAGGAAACGTAAAGGTAATTTGTTTCATATGCCTTGGCAATTATCAATCAAATTGGGATATTAAACAGACCTTAATGCAGAATAAACAACTCAACAGTTTGCAACTTGGATTGCACTTTAGTTATCAAGTCGGACTACCTTAATTCTAACATACTAAGATATGGATATAAGTACCTGCGATTGGGAAGCGTAAACATCTAGGTTAAGAGGTTGAGAGAGTTTCTGTTGAAGCAGCATCGGCGTGTCATTCAGCTTTTCCAATATGTCTTTTCGGTCATGCCTCACACTCAGCTTAAGAACGTAATCGCCTTTCTCTGCTTTCAATGTATACTGTAAAATATAGAATATTCCTTAATAAGAATACATTTAATATACCTTTGAAAAGATAAGTAAAATCGGTGTGTTTAATTGCTATTGAAAAATCTATGTGGATTATTGACAAAACATTAAGTGGATCATAATACGGTATTCTTAATCAATTGTAAACTAGAGTTTGATTTTTGAAAATGTGATTAAAAAATACACACAGTTACTTTAATGAGAAATATACCATATAAGATGCAATATCAAATTTTATGATTTCACACGAGAACAAAATTAATGATTGAGCTTGTTTAATTAATTAAAAGATTACCTTGGATGGGTACGCATCTCCCGATGCTATAAGTTGTTTGTTAGAATCGAATAGCATCCAGAGTTGTGATACGAATTCAGATTCGTATAGCATGTCACTCAGCAGTGCAATGTTGGGTGTGATCTGAAGAACCAAATAAGTTGAGAGACGAATCACCATCGAAATTTTTATAAAGATAGATTACAAGAGACGATGAGCTCACCTCAGTTGCCTTGGCTATGTGGAAGTTATATGTATTGATTGTTTCATATATCTGCCTGCCGGGAGGGATTACATCACGCTCCGTAAGTGGAACTAATTTTGATTCAGATGGTCTGCAATCATAAAAGTATTTTGCCATATTAAACAATTTCTTTGATTCCAAAGCCCCAGGAATAGTACGATGTGCATGCAGTATTTTGTACTGTTCTCAAAATATAACCTGAGGTTTTTATGAGATTAATTGTCAAAACTATAATAAAACAACATACTTTTTGTCTGAAATTGATATTTTAGATCACACAATACTTTTTTGGTAATATTGAATATTCACGACAGCATGGTGATATAAATATTATCAAAAAAAGGAGACTGGGTATCAATGAAACAAAGAATTTAATTAATATAATATAAAGATCGCACCTGATTACTTGAACACTATTCTTAAGGGTAGCGATGGGCTGACACTCTTCTTGCCGAAGAGACCGCAGATTGATACAGTGAAGGCCGTCACCTCCATGAGCAACAACTGGTGAGCAGTCGGGACGAATCCCATGAAATTCTACACTATAATCAAGATTGATGTCTCCAAGATTCGCCCAGAATTTAGCAATAGCAACTTCAAGAAGTATCCCACCCTGAAACATATAATTTTCATTTTACAATAACTTGCATTTGTATATTCTATTAATGTACACTTTTACTTTTCAGTTTTTTGTGGCTACTATGGTATTTAAAATATAAAAAATGGTGATTTTGAAATTCCGTACAGATCAACATACACAGTCAATTGATATAGTTGTTAGATAATCACTTAAAATAAACTGATATCTCAAATACTAAAATTTCAATAAAACTACAGAAGGCACTGAACAAAAATTTACTGTTCCGCCGGAACAGCCAAATACCAAAAGAGAGAATTCTTAATTATTCTAACCTGTTGTTGTTTTATTTTAAGCAGTGTTATTGACTTAAAATTACACGACTTAATGAAAATCAGCCAAGTAACAAAGCGAATTCTTACCTTTACTTGGAATGGAAGGACACTTTCACACTGGGTGGTGACGTTGACCATTTTTTGATATTCCGTGACCTTACAGCTGAGGCGAGGCCTCGCTTGCATGGAATGTATCAAGAATCGCCCACTCTTGTCCTTGTCCTGTGAGCTTATCTTTAGTACCGCCCAAGTGGCATCTTCCGGCACCATTACAAAATGGCGCTGTATAGCACCAGGTTTGAACAAGCAGCACGAAATGGAAAACCCTGGTGTACTTGAGATATCTGTAGATATTAACTGGGGTTGGATAACTGTGATTGGAATCTGGAAAACGGGACCTTTCTCCACGCAGGTAACATCGTAGGCTTTAATACTGAAAATTAAAGAAACATGATAAATAAGTTGACCGCCAGATACTATTAAACGCTTCATGCTAGGGTAGTTTTCTTATAATTAAAATGTAAAATCAAGTCATTATGATACAAAATAATACACTAATGATTTACCTTAAATATAGATAGTATCAAAAGGTTATAATTTAAATGATGAATAATAAAAAAAAAACTGGAAATTGCAATTATCAATAAGTTCAAGGTTTTAATAAGTACAAATGTGCAAATGTAACTTGCGTAACGTATAAAAGTTCATTTAAGATGTATACAAGGCAAAATAATGTGTATATTATCAGTGCTGTACCTTGTAAAGTGCGGTCCGGGAGGAAGGGCCTCCGGCTCGACACGCACTGATAAGGCACGAGCGACATTCATCATGTCTAGGTAGGTGGGGAACTTTACCCATGGGGCATTGCACGTGAGGGTTAATTTCATGTTGAAATTGATTTTTTTGGGATTGTCCGATATACCTGAAATCATTTCATATTATTTTGTAGCAAACCATAGCACAAATGGGAGCAACATTAAACTTATTTTATTAATATATTATAAATAATGTTTAATACAGATTGAATACTACATAAATATTAATACAAATGAAAGGGTTGTCATTAAAAAAAGAAAACATGCAACATTGAAACATTTTAGCAATTTTTAAAATAAAATTGTAAATTGTAAATATAATATAAAAATCAAATTAAAAAACATCAAGATGTTTTTTTAAATAAAGTAATTTTCCCTTTTCAGTGGTGCTACAATCATTCATTGCGATATCCATGGTTGCGACAGTAAACTACTTTTGCTAATGTGGATTCATACCTTCTGGGTCTTCAAAACTAGCAGCAAAAAATGGTTCTGCTGTAACACTGAAGTCCCGAGGCTTGTCCTGTACTCCTCCCCGGAGATGAATTCCTCTATTATTAGTTCCACATAAGACGATGAACCGCACATCTGTTTCTGGAGCATTGGAATAAGTACTCAGAAGTCGGTAAGCTTCTTCCACGTTGAGCAGGCCGCATCCCTGAGCGAAGGGCTCCACATCAGGTTGATAACTCGCTGAATTTTCAAGACAGCGCTTTACACTGTATGGTGTATAGGACAGTTTATTTTTCTTTAATCCAGACAGAAGAACACCTGCAATATAATTTATGTATTGATTATTGAAAAGTGAAAACCTATATTAACAATAAAATTAATATCCAATAAAATATAATGATACAGCCAAAAGTAGTAAATAAGCTTCTATTGAAAATATATTTGACCTTCTTCGATCATAAATTCTCATTATAATAGTCTGTCTTCTATGTCAAAATGTTATCCATGAGTAAGAAAATTATTAAAAATAAAGTATGGATTTGAGAAGTGAAAGCGCTAAAGAAGATCTATAAATAAAAATGACCAGTATGACAGAATCAACTGACCAATGGCTCCCGCAACATGGGGAGCAGCCATACTGGTGCCGTTCATCAGCTGAGTACAGCGTAGGGTGAAGTGCGCCACGGAGGTGATGGCGCCTCCAGGGGCACAGATGCTAACCCCGGCTGCTCCATCTGCACACGGCCCTCGCGAGCTCCACGTGAATGCATTGCCTGGCAGCTTTAATCGCATAGAATATGCTGCGTCCATCATATCAGGAGAAACATATGCACCCACACCTGTAAAAATAATAATCGAGTTGATTAAAGGTACTCAGAATCTAAAAATACTAAGTCATAGCTTACTTACTGGATTACTTATCAGTGAATCTAGTTGCAGACAAAACTTTGGATATGTTCACTGTCTTAAATGGTAATAGAGTACAACTTTTAGAAATCATCTGATCTGCTGATTTCACAATAAACATTATTTGCTAACACACTGAGTAAAAGAGTTAAAAATAATTTGGGGGTATTTTTTGACTTTTACTAACCGATTAGATTAGGCAGTGATATGTCAGGAGGAGCACCGACAGTGGTGAGTGCAGGTCCATGGTTGCCAGCGGAAACGACCCACGCCACTCCATACTTGTTTACCACCTCATTCATGATCTCACCGAGTCGCCTGAAAAAATAATATATTAACTTATTACTACAATAGTACAAGGTGATTTTTCAGATGAATAAATGTCTAATGCTAGATAAATGTTTGAAATTAATGATCGTCGGCTACATGAGAGATTTATATACTAAATAAATATTCTTAAAATGATTTATTATTAAGACACAGGACCTTTTAACATGAATTTGATTATACACATACCCTGCATTTGACCAGTGTGCATGTTCTCCGTAGCTCATGTTGATAACATCGATTCGTGTGGTAGAAGCCAATTCCATGACCTTAATGCATGCCCTGACAATTGCAGTCCCTGTTTCCATTGAACTGAGCCTTCCATCTCCGATAGTGAGAGACACAATCTTAGCACCGGGGGCAATACCGCATTTCTCCGGCTCATCGGGGAAATAAGCGGCAGCAATTGATGCAACATGGGTTCCGTGACTGGCTGAAATGTATTCTAGATTAATAAATAATAGCCTTTAAAAGCTTATCAACTTAACGTGAAGCAGTCTATGGTACTTACAACACATGCCAACAATTTCTAAAACGTTCCCATTATTATGAACGTTGATACTTATTGTCATTTGGTCTAATTCAGTTAAATATTTATGTTCATGAGTTTTACTATATTCTCCGAGTAGCACTCCTTTAGAAAGATCACCTTCTTCAGATGTATCTATGCAGGCTCTATAAATAATATAAAAATATATGTTATGAATGTAAATAAAAACTAATGATTCAGGCATGAGAAATTGTGATGCACGCTCTAAACGCAGATGTTTTAAGGCTTGCCTGCAGACGTAACAGTGAGGACATAGGTTGCATGATGGAAGATCTCAGAGAAGGTTAAATAGGTCGCAGAAGTAAGCCTCACTAGAGTGAGTGACGGCTTTTGTGGAGATGCGACAAGGTACAGACCAATCTAATGGGCCACATGCTCCATAAGAGAACCTGATGTGCAACAAAAAGCTATATTTACCACCATAAAAAAATAATTTACTTATTTTAACAGGTACCTGGCCCAGTCACTCCGTAAGCTCTAATTAATTAAGAATTTCAATTATGTTTGATGAAATAGTAAACTTTAGAATTTGTAGAACCTACTATTAGAGATTGGAGATAAGTATAAATTTCTTTGTATGTAAATATGAATTTGAACATGAATAAATTTAGATTGATAGAACTTTTTGCAACCAACGTACAATCTCTAGTTATTATATGCATAAATAATGAATAACTAAGGTTATTAAATGTAAAGATTAACTTAAATTAGTAAAATATTTACCTATATACATTTCCATCATGGAAAAGCACACAGTCGTAAGTTGGACCTACATCACTGAATTTCTTTTCTAAAGATGTGAGTGACTCGACTCGGATTTCCAGTTCCTCTTTTAGTAATTTATCTTCAGGTGAAAGTGTAGCCGATGCTAAAAAAAATAAATTTAACTCAACATTATTCTACTATAGTGACATTAAAAGCACTAAGTGTATCATGGACAGGGAATTTTCGTGGATAATGCATACTGTGTTTGGATTCAAATTCTTGGAGTTCTCTGGCCGCCGCAGCAAGAGCCATCTTCTGCTTAGGATCCCATAGGAACTCTTTTCTGTGTTCTTTTATTCTTTCTGTGAGTTTAGTAGGGTAAAGTACAAACGGTTGGACCACACCGATCCTCCACTCTGCACTTGGATTCTCCCATTCTGCGGGCACCTGTTAAAAATAAATATCTTAAATACAAAAAAAAAATTACAAAGGTGACACAGTGACTACATAAAATATGACAGGCTTATATACCAAAAATGATGTATTGTAGTCAGTATTCAATGAACAAAGTGTTCCTAATTTATTACAAGAAAATGCATTTGTGTTACAATATAATTTAGAACTAACGCCACAAAAGACAAAAATTAGTATAAGTCATCTTATATTACCTCAATATCTGTTAAGATTTAAAAAAAATGTCAATGTATTAGAAAAAACTTCAGTCTAAACAAAATAATTTATTTATAGGTTAATATAGTGACATATAAAAAATTTCAAATGAAATTGTGCAATATGTCATAAATTTCCATCGTTGTATTTTTTTTACACAAAATTATAAAGTAATTACCTGCAATTTTCGGCCAGTAATACCTGTTAGCTGTCCATCTTTCATCTGACATGTTGTACTGGTGTCGACATCTCCACATCCACTGCAATCAAATCTCTCCACAACCTTTGTTTTACCCAAGCTTGTAACCTATAAAAATATATACAATCCATACTTATTGATCAAACTATTTTTAAGAAATATTTTTTTATGCACATTAAAACTCAAAGAGCAACTGGTTGTTGTAAAATAAAGCCATCAGTATTCCGAGTGACTATCTTGTCAGCTAGAATGACAAGTCATTTTTTTCACCTGCAAACCAGCTGCGGCGGGATCAACGCCCGAATCGAAAATTGCGATGGTGACATCTCTTCCATCGTATTCGGGGTATTTATTTAAAAATGAAACTACCCCGGTAACTTTTTTTGGCATTAAGCCTCCGAGAGGAAAATCACAATCGATCACACCCTCCGCCATATTTTTGGATAAACACAGCTGGCGATGATGGCTGTCACTCCCACTACCTCTAGTGGAATATTCTCTAACCAACTGAAGAGCTAGCATATTTCTATTAGAATTTAATCGTGAAGCTGGCAGCACTGATCTTATTTTAGTAGTGAGCGTTGGCAGCACTGATTTTATTTTAGTAGTGAATATTGGCAGCACTGATCTTCTTTTAGTAGTGAATGTTGGCAGCACTTCTCGAGGAGGAAAGTCAATAATATATATTTTTGACATTTTCATTTTGTCTTGGTATTTATTCCTTACATTTTTACTCAAAATGTGGTATGAAATTTTACCGACTGCCGGTATCATCGTGGCCGCACTTTCGCTCCCTGGGTTTGGTTTATACCATCTTCACGGTCTTGTCCTCGGCAATGTAAGTATTTGTATTATCCGTGGTTGTCTGTCAAAGTTTTCACGTATTTGTTTATAAATCGTCCGTGTTTTCCTTGAATTGATTGAAGTGGATATATATAAAAAACTGTTACTTTATTGTCTAATATTTAAGTTACAAATGTTTATAAATCAAAATAATTGTACATTACCATCGATTATGTAAGTCGAAATTACATGTTAGTTCTATCTCCCTAAGGGGCAAGTCTTCCATGCCAGCACATTCTACTTGTTCATGCAATTCTCGCTACGGAGAGCAGCAACAATCGTATTTTGTATAGTGATGCAATTTTTATATTTGCTATTCTCTTAGAGGATAAAAAATTACTTGTTGTAAACTCCTTAACCATCAAATTAGGTTCACTGAATACACCGTTGTAAATATATTGTGTATTAATTAGCATGTCTATCTTTTTAATATTAAGTAACATATTCCATCTGTAAAATTTTTTCTTACTTGCCAGGTTTGATAAATTGAAATCAATTTCATTTAATTATTAATTTTTTTTTAGCATTTCCGTCGCTCAGTTGAATCACGATGGGATCGTGCCAGTTATTCTCGTGATGAGAGATTAACTGGAAATCCCTATAATGTGAATGTGAGTACTTTTCATAATTTAAAAAATATGTTTATGGTATGCGGTCTACTAAGAAATTAAAAAAATGAGTAGAGATTTAAGTTTTAGTTATATTAACACACTTTAGGTGGGTAACGTAGTACTACGTTTTTTTTTTAAATTGTTGCTGTAATGCGGGTCACGTAGTACTACGTTTTTATTGGTTTGACACGAAAGGCGGGATAAGTAGTACTACGTTTCATGTTGGCTCCATGCAAAAGCTGGAACACATGCTAATATGTTTTTTTCAACGATTCCTGGAAACAAAATAGAAATCGGCAAACTGGCGCGTGCAAACGCCCGCCTAAAGTGTGTTTACAACAATTATAAGCCGGGCTTAACTTAAAAATGCAATTGATGAAAACGGTTATTTTAAAATGTTGACCTTGTAGCTTAGGATATAAGAATACTCAAATATTACACTATATAAATGTTCCATGAAAATGACTGTCGTCTACATGCTAAGAAAAGACAACCAGTATATAAAGAGACAAATACTGTTTCTTTTATAAAAACATGGATTCTTCAATTTGTCCTGCATTGTATTAAAAATGTTTTCATATTTATTTTTAGGGATTGGAAGCTATTCCTGATGAATGATGCGGTTCAAACCACCTGTATAGTGTTATTAATTAAAAAAATGATGTATCATATATTTCAGAGCATGTAAGTTAAATAAACAATTTAATTTCACTGAGAATTTTTATTTATAAATAAACATACATGTAAAAAATAAAGGAGACACTGGCACTCCATTCACCTCAGTAATTACTGTCATTGTGTTATTGTAGCCTATCTTTAAGTATAATAAATCGCACATTAATCAAAAGTTCAATGAGGCATATTGATATTAATAGCTTAATAATTTTAAATACCTATTTATAAGTAACATATATTAATAATATGACACTAATAGGCAGCAACCACCAGCTACTGTGAGGGTATAGAATGCAAAATAAATTGTTCATTACATGTATGATTTTGAATACCTACTAATTGTAGATTACCTGCCATAAAACTCACTCCAAAATTCTTACTTGCAGTGTGAATATTTAAATAATGTATAATGGTGGGACTATTTTTTGTGTCTTTTTAACTTAATTCGATTAAAAACAAAACGAATAGTATTGGATGGAATAATTATATTTCATTAAAAGCATGTTAAGTGGAATTTTCTCCTAAAAACTATTGGTAGAATTAATGTGAATTATAATAAACATTATTTTCATACATCAACATTTTTTATTATATGCTTCAGATTTACTTTTCGGAAAGTACACGCAATCTAGAATAAATGAAATCCCAGTCTAGATAGACCCCGATGATATGCCGAGTATTGTTTTCTGTATCATGGTATTCACTTCTTCCATGCAGCAATCGTCTGTTATCAAAACATAACAATTGACCTGGGGATAATTTGAAGTAAGCTGATTGCTCATGCACAAGATCAACAAATGTTTTCAAAGCCTTGTACCATGGTTTTACTTTTTCAACTGGCACATTAAAATGACTTGACCTCTGCGGAACTGAGAAGTCAATTCTTATTACTTCTCCATCAGAATTCTCACAGATTACAGGTCCTCTGTGCATGGAGTGGAATTTATTATTATTTTCTTGTCCAATATCATTCCAGTCGACAGATGTTTGTGATAAAATTTTGTAGCACTCTGTATTGTGTGTTTTCAAGTAATTGGCAGCGTATAATCCATCACTCAGCATATTTTTCCCACCTTTTCCCAGCGATTGTTCCAAACAATGCAGGAGATTTACTCCTGCCTTATACTCATAGTAAGTTAAATCAGTGTGAAGTTGCAAGTAACTCGATAGGTATGCAACATTTGTTGTACCGGGTTTATTTTTTACGGTAAATTCTTCTCCATAGTGAGTTTTTTTAATAAACTCAACTCGATTAGCAAGTTTTCTGCAGCTATCATCAGAAGCTGGAGCATTCTCAACTAAAGTTACTCCATATATACTTAAAGCTTCAAGCCAGTCTTTTAAAAATTTATCATTGGTCAATACATCCATGAAATCAAACTTATTGAATATGTCTTTAAAATCATTTTGACTCCAAGCTATCTTTTTTGGTTTGTACATCTCACTTAAAAAAATGTCTCTATTTTCTTCTTGGAAGCTTCTTTCTTCCAGCCATTCCAAATTAAATGTTGAAACATGTTTATCTTTCCAGTTGATGACGATTTTTGTTTTGTTTTCTTCAAGTGAAATTGTTTGCGGTTCTTCGTCCACATTGAATGTTTTACAATCAATCATTCGGCTTTGTGAAACTGGATGAAAACATTTGTCACATTGACAATTATCTCGCAACCAGACAAAAGGAAAATCTAGAGTAAAATCTTTTCTCAAATAATGCAAACGCATATTATCTTGCAATATTTCTGTAGAATGAATTTCGTTGTGATTATCTGACGAGGTAGAAAATTTCTTACTGTATTGACTGATACTTTTGTGATTTCCAACATTTTTCAATGTAGCACTACACTTTTTTAATGAAAAGTTAATAAACTTATACATATTGTTTTGACGAGAAGTGTTTGTACTGAAATGCCTGCCACTTCTGTTTTATGACTTAATGATTAGTTTTTCTTTATAATTGAACTTTGACTCTTTTTGATAATTGAAATATCAATGTGAACATCTAACTTAGTGTATTATGGGTCGCTACCTAATAAAAAAAAATAACAAATGTTATTATAAATATCAAATTCGGTAAAAAAAATATTAAAATGTGGACTTGAATATGAACATGGCTGAAGATAATGAATTTTTATTGATATATAAATAAATATACAATATAAGTGTATTAGAATACACCAGATACAAACAAACCATTTTGCAGGAAAGTTGATTTATTTTATGGCTTGGCTGATGTTTTTAAGTTTTAATTAGTGAGACTAAATAATTGATGTTTCAATCCCAAAAATGCAAAATTTGAGGATGTTGTTTGACAATCCTGATGCTGGTAAAAGGTTGCTTTCAATTTTTAAAAGAAGAGGGCACAATAAACTAGTAAATATCAAGCTTAATTTGTAAGTAATTTGAATCTACTATCATTGAGATGAACAAGGTTCTTGCAAAGCTTTTTTTAAAACTATTCATGTGAAGATAAAAATTTACCCCTAAAACAATGTTACTCTTAATAAAGCTACTCTTGCTACAAAAATGAATAATATTTTGGAATTATCACGAATCAATTTCACAACTGAAGTGATAAATTTTAAAAATCATATCCAGATATATGTAAACCGAGATCTAATGGTCTAACTTTGCTAACAATACAAAATGCCTTTATCCACTTAAAAAGTTTTTTTAAATTTGCAAAGTCTGAAACTAATGGATGATGAGAGTAGAATTTGAAGTATTTTATGCCAACACTATGACTGGCGGCTCCATAAAAAGATTCAGGCTTTCTCAAAACAATGCTGGATTTATAAATCTATAATGATGATCCCGTTTTCTATACTGAAAAAATTTTCTGTTGATAATGATTAAGTACATTTTTTCAAATATTGAAAATTGACTAAAGAAACTCTCAGAAAAATATCTTCGTGATTTGTGTAGGATTTGAACCCACATCCCCAAGTTTACATGGCCAGTGCATTACCAATTATACCAACGAATCACTGGTACTAAGCAAGAATTTTTAACAATCATATCGTATAAGTGAAACAACGTACTTATTATGACAATTAAATATTGTCACAAATCTCAAAGATATTTTTCTGAGTGTTTCTTCAATCAATTTTCAATATTTGAAAAAATGTACTTAATCATTATCAATCAATAAAACCTGTATAGGCAAAATCGTACTTACTGTGAGACGGTCTTCACAAAAATCAATAATATAGTTTTCTGTTTGTCGCATATTAGCAGATGAGCTGTCGCTCCTCTCATATCACTTTAAATAAGCTAAAATTGCAGAAGTATGTTTCATGATGGACATCCAGTAATTAATCAATAGGAAATATATATTATATAGTTCAATCTGCGATTTTAAATTTTACTGTAATTTTTTATGCAACTATAATTTTAAAAATATAAAATTTCTGATATTCTGTGATGTTTATTTTACATATTTTTCTGTTTTTTTATTTTATATCTATAGATATGTAGGTTATAACAAATGTCTTAGTAAGTGTGTTTAATATACACCTACAAACAAGAAAACCTCGAAGTGTGCTTGTAAAATTTACTAGTTTTAAAAGTAATTATATCACGGGTATTAAGATCTCATATTCAAAATAAAAAAAATGTTTATTTTGGAAAACAGTATAATATGATTACTTGTAAAACTGATATCTTTTGTTGCTGTTTAAAAAACCATATATATTTAACATTGACATTATAATAATAAGTTATTTAGTAAAAAAAAAAACGGGTGATATTGAAAATAATTTTGTACTTGACCTGGGTACTAAAGGCCACTGAGTAGAGGATGCTCCACCTATTTGACAACTTCAACTCCCGCCTTCTTAGCATCCTGTCAAGTAATGGGAGAACTCAGCCGATAGATATCCAAAGTGTATTCTATAGACAGCTGTTTTTCAGTACCACGAATAAACCTATAAATTTGACTTATTAACTCATTGTATTTATAATCAAGAAAGTGAGTAAACTGGAATATTTTTTCTGATGTATTTTTTACCTTATTTAAGAAAATACAATACATAAGAATTTAAAAGGTTGAGAGCTTTTAATTCTGAACAAGTGCTTTTTTATCAATAACTGTTGGTCTTTGATGATGGTTACCATGTCAGAAAACCTGAGGCTCTCTTGATGTAATAGTGATAATGGCAAGTGGTTTACATTTAAAGGTGACGCTATATTATAATAATCTGGGTTCTAAAATATCATTACTTACTCAAGTTTATCGAGGGGCGTACCAATCGAGGATAGCATTGCTTTAATTACTTTTTCATAATAATCTGTTCTGTGGGCAAGTAATTCCCACGGAGCTTTCATATTATCGAGATTGGCATGGAGATCTGCTAATAAAATTATTACCTGGAAATTTAATTATCTTCAAATAAAAGCCAAAATATAATGTACATTACATGTATGATTATGAATAACTACTAACTGTAGATAACCTGCTTTCAAAAATTCTTACTTGCGCAGTGTGAGTATTTAATCAAAATTAATTTATGTATACTATGCTCAGGTAAATCACAAGGGACTATTTTTTCTTCCTTTTTTTAACTTAATTCAATTAAAAACAAAACAAATAGTATTAGATGGAATAATTATATTTCATTAATAGCATGTTAAGTGGAATTTTCCCCAAAAAACTATTGGCAGAATTAATGTGAATTATAATAAACATTATTTTCATACATCAACATTTTTTATTATATGCTTCAGATTTACTTTTCGGAAAGTACACGCAATCTAGAATAAATGAAATCCCAGTCTAGATAGACCCCGATGATATGCCGAGTATTGTTTTCTGTATCATGGTATTCACTTCTTCCATGCAGCAATCGTCTGTTATCAAAACATAACAATTGACCTGGGGATAATTTAAAGTAAGCTGATTGCTCATGCACAAGATCGACAAATGTTTTCAAAGCCTTGTACCATGGTTTTACTTTTTCAACTGGCACATTAAAATGACTTGATCTCTGCGGTACTGAGAAGTCAATTCTTATTACTTCTCCATCAGAATTCTCACAGATTACAGGTCCTCTGTGCATGGAGTGGAATTTATTATTATTTTCTTGTCCAATATCATTCCAGTCGACAGAAGTTTGTGATAAAATTTTGTAGCACTCTATATTGTGTGCTTTCAAGTAATTGGCAGCGTATAATCCATCACTCAGCATATTTTTCCCACCTTTTCCCAGCGATTGTTCCAAACAATGCAGGAGATTTACTCCTGGCTTATACTCATAGTAAGGTAAATCTGTGTGAAGTTGTAAGTAACTCGATAGGTATGCAACATTTGTTGTACCGGGTTTATTTTTTACGGTAAATTCTTCTCCATAGTGAGTTTTTTTAATAAACTCAACTCGATTAGCAAGTTTTCTGCAGCTATCATCAGAAGCTGGAGCATTCTCAACTAAAGTTACTCCATATATACTTAAAGCTTCAAGCCAGTCTTTTAAAAATTTATCATTGGTCAATACATCCATGAAATCAAACTTATTGAGTATGTCTTTAAAATCATTTTGACCCCAAGCTATCTTTTTTGGTTTGTACATCTCACTTAAAAAAATGTCTCTATTTTCTTCTTGGAAGCTTCTTTCTTCCAACCATTCCAAATTAAATGCCGAAACATGTTTATCTTTCCAGTTGATGACGATTTTTGTTTTGTTTTCTTCAAGTGAAATTGTTTGCGGTTCTTCGTCCACATTGAATGTTTTACAATCAATCATTCGGCTTTGTGAAACTGGATGAAAACATTTGTCACATTGACAATTATCTCGCAACCAGACAAAAGGAAAATCTAGAGTAAAATCTTTTCTCAAATAATGCAAACGCATATTATCTTGCAATATTTCTGTAGAATGAATTTCGTTGTGTTTATCTGACGAGGTAGAAAATTTCTTACTGTATTGATTGATACTTTTGTGATTTCCAACATTTTTCAATATAGCACTATACTTTTTTGATGAAAAGTTAATAAACTTATACATATTGTTTTGATGAGTAGAGTTTGTACTGAGATGCACTGCCACTTCTGTTTTATGTCTTAATGATTCTTTTTTTGTTTATAATTGAACTTTGATCCTTTTTGATAATTGAAATATTAATGTGAACATAGTGTGTTATGGATCGCTACCTAATCACAAAGAAAATAATAAAATAACAGAAAGTGGCTACACAATATAAGTGTATTAGAATACACCAGATACAAACAAAACAAACCATGTTGCAGGAATGTTGATTTATTTTATGACTTGGCTGATGATTTTAAGTTTTAATTAGTGAGACTATATTATTAGTGCTATAGATGGTTATTCTACATGCATGTGTTGGAGGAAACTTGACTTATTTTTGTGAATCTTATTTGAGCTTACAATATTTCTGAAAGTGTTTTTTTGAGGGTGTTTGATAGTCCTGATGCTGGTAAAATATTGCTTTCAATTTGTAAAGGTTTTTTTAAAACTATTCATGTGAAAATAAAAATTTACCCTCCAAAACATTGCTACTCTTGTTATAAAAATGAACCATATTTTGGAATTATCACGAATCTATTTCACAACTGAAGTGAAAACTTTTAACCGAGATCTAATGATCTAACTTTGAGCATTAACACTAAATAAAAAATGTATAGCAAAACTAAGATGTCAATAAATTCTGGCTTTCATAGATCTGGTTTAACTCCTTTGCAAATTGGAATACTCGTTCTTGTTTTATATGTATTACATTAAAAAATAAAATAATTAAATCACAGCCAATTAAATTAATGAAAAACAAGTAGACCAAATGTATATTTCACTCAAAAATGTCTTATATGTAAAATATTCGTAAAAATGCTTTTGTCTAAGAGATCATATTTTTTCGCTCAAAATGTCTCTAGTCTATCATATCAAAGAATTTTAGGATTTTTTCTTCTTCCAACTAAATTTTTATTATTTTTTGTTGAGTATTATTTATTTTTAACAATTTTACAAATAATTACATCATATTTTTTAAATCCTAACGAAACAATATCAAAACCAACAGGAGCTCAATAACTGCCAGCGATGGCAATAATAATGTTCATGGTTCAATGTTATGACAGATGATCTCTGCATTATTGATATAGTTTGTTTGATGTTGCGAACAAAGTAATGTATACTTTTAATCAAATCCGAAGAGCAAACAATTAAATTGGATAGTTTTTCTTTTGTGTTGACCGGTCGTTTTGCTAATGAATAAGTTATCAAGTGATATATTAATCGAATTTTTGGAGGTTACATTCCACAACCTCATATATGTCTCCGAAATTTATCCTAAGGAAATATTTGAGAGCCGAAAGAAATACGGAGCACCTGTTAAGTATTCTATTCATCCACAACTGAACAGTTATATACTTAATACTTTGAATGGGGTGAAAGAAATACTTGCAACAGGCTTTATAGATAAGATTGCACTGTGTTTCATGGCATCTCATGACAGAGAAATTAGAAGATTTGTTTTCGAAATTGGCAACAAAGCAAAAAGTTACAACAATGATGATCCATACTTAATTAAATGTGAACAAAACTTCCGAGCGTACTGCTTAAAACTGGCACATATAAAATCACTGATGGTTCCCTTACCAGAAGATAGTACATTTTCAATTAAAATTTACACAAGAGAATCATCAGCAATTAGCTTGATAAATAACCCAGATTGTGAGAAGTTTCCTTTGATTGAAATCGATTCTAAAAGTTCTCATGTTAACTCTCGCATTTTGCCAATCGGTTCAATAGACATTGGCGGGGTAGTTGTACAGACTTACACAGAGAGTCAAGACGAGCAGGAACGATGAAGAAGTGTGCTAGTGTCATGCCATTCTTACGTAAACTGATACTGGAGAATACTATAGCAAAACATGAAAAATTGGTCACTTTGAACATTTGTACATTAGGAACACTTTTGAGAAGGTAAGAAGGATAAAAAATTATATTAAAAAATGCTAACAATACAAAATGCCTTTATCCCCTTATCAAGAAGAAAGTTTTTATGAATTTGTAAAGTCAGACTAACAGATGATGATAGCAGAATTTGAAGTATTTTATGCCAATACTATGACTGGTGGCTCCATAAAAAGATTCAGGCTTTCTCAAAACAATGCTGGATTTATAAATCTATAATAATGAACCCGTTTTCTATACTGAAAAAGTTTTATGTTTGTTGCATATTAGCAGATGAGCTGGCGCTCCTCTCATGTCTCATTAAATAAGCTAAAATTGCAGAAATATATTTCATGATGGGCATCTCAGTAATTAATCAATAGAACATATATAAAGTTCATTGTGTAATTTTACTATAATTTTTTAAATATATTTTTTTGATAATTTGTGCAGTCTATTTTACTTACTTTTCTGTTTTTTATTTTATATCTGTAGATATGTAGGTTATAATAAATGTCTTAGTAGGTGTATTTAATATACACCTACTAACAGGAAAACCTCGAAGTGTGCATGTACAATTTACTAGTTTTAAAAGTAATTATATCACGGGTATTTTAGGATCTCATATTCAAAATAAAAAAATGTTTTGTGAAAATAAACTTTATTTTGGAAAACATAATATTTTGGGGAGTTTAAGAGATTATTAAAATAAATATTGGTGCAACGATAAAATAGCTCAGAGCAGTATTTCTCAACTGAAAGTTTGCTGAAGAGACCAAGAAGGTAAATATTTTTTTAAATAAACAAATTGTAAACTGCTAGCAAATCAGTAACTTGTCATAAAATAGTCAAAATAAGATTGAAAAATACAGACTAAGAGCATTGCAATTTTATGACAGGCTGCTTATACAAAATGTGATTAAAAGATTATCAAGGTGAATTAAAATTTTATAAAGTTATAATTTCATATGTTGATCATTAATTGCTATTATTGTATGTGCATTATTTCTTTTTGGGTGCTTTTGTTGGAGGTGGGTAGGCTCTGTTTGCAAGCTCCACAAGTTCAGGCTGTTCAAAGGTTTTGAGAATAGGTTCAAGAAGTTTGTTGATTCCTTCCGCAACTGAATTCTTTAGATCTCCAGGATGAACATCCTCCTTCGCGTAAGCCTCTTCTAGGTCTTTATAATTAAAAAATGAAATGTTGCCTCCATATTCTTCTTTACGGCTAATTATCAATGCTAAAAAAATTATTAAAGTAGTAAGCAGGTTGAATAAAATTTATCTTTATAATATATTTCTTTACTGTTTATAATTATTTACCTGCTCCGTCTTTTAGAAGTGGAAAAAGAACATGCTGCGCAAATGCCAGTAGGCCATTGTCAATATTTCCTGGTTCACAGAAAGCTTTTTTCAGCTTCTTTTTAACAACACTTGGGGTATCCAGCAGATCGATTTTACTATCAACTTCAGACGATGACATTTTTCCGCCAGATAGACCAGGGACTTAAATGATAAATAGATTTTTAAAATACAGTAGATTTTAGCTCAGTAAAAATAATGATGCCTATTATATTTTAAACGCACCCATAGGATTCATGAGATGAATTCTCTTTTTGTAACCAAGAGCAGGAAGATACTTCTCTGCTAAGGTAAATATTTTTCTTTGATCAACTCCTCCAAATTGTGCATCAACCTTTAAGTATTCTTCATCTAAAGCTTGAAGGCCTACAAAAAATGTATTTATATTATAAAGACAGTATAATAAGATAACTTGTAAAACTGATATCTTTTGTTGCTGTTTAAAAAAGCACATATGTTTAACATTGAAATTATATTAAAAGGTTATTATAGTAAAAACAAAACGACAGGTGATATTGAAAATAATTTTGTACCTGACCTGGGTACAAAAGGCCACTGAGTAGAGGATGCTCCACCTGTTTAACAACTTCAGCTCCCGCCTTCTTAGCATCATGTTCAGTAATGAGAGAGCTCAGCCGATAGACATCCAAAGTGTATTCTTTAGACAGTTGATAATCAGTACCACGAATAAACCTATAAATTTGACTTATTAACTCATAGTATTTATAATTAAGATAGCGAGTAAGCTGGTATATTTTTTCTGATTTATTTTTTATCTTATCTAAGAAAATACAATACATAAGAATTTAAAAGGTTGAAAGCTTTTGATTCTGAACAGGTGCTTTTTTATTAGTAACTGTTACAGTCTTTGTTGATGGTTCCCATGTCAGAAAACCTGAGGCTCTCTAGATGTAATAGTGATAATGGCAAGTGGTTTACATTTTAAGGTGACGCTATATTATAATAATCTGGGTTCTAAAATATCATTACTTACTTAAGTTTATCGAGGGGCGTACCAATCGAGGATAGCATTGCTTTAATTATTTTTTCATAATAATCTGTTCTGTGGGCAAGTAATTCCCACGGAGCTTTCATATTATCGAGATAGGCATGGAGATCTGCTAATAAAATTATTACCTGGAAATTCAATAATCTTCAAATAAAAAGCCTTAATATTATTTGTTTTGAAAAAGAAAAAGAAATTATAATTTTTTTACCTCACAGCCAGCTCGTAAAAAATCACTGATTTTTAGCATGGGAACAAAATAAGCAATGTGAGGCTTCCCTGTTGTGGCAGTGCCCCAGTAGATTTTCAGATCACGCGTCTTGATAACATCAATCAATTGGCTTTCACCCAGTACCTAAAATAATGGAAATTAATACTTGACTAGAAGTTCCTTGACCAAAATGTGCTTGTTTTAACAAAAAGTAGTAGTAGTAGTAGTAGTTTAAATAAATCATTATTATTCAATGTGTATTATACAAATCATAAAAAGTTTTAGGTGAAAGGATAAATAAATGAGCTTGTTTTTCAGCTTTTAAGCTGCAAGTAATCTACAACCAAGCTAGTAAGATTGTTTTATTTAAAATAAAAAAAATATATCTGAATCTCTAACATACAAAAACAGGAGGCTATTATGAAATGCAACTAATATAATTAAAAATTCATGTACAGTAATACCCCACTTTACGCGAGGGATACATTCTGGAAAAAATCGCATTAAGTGAAATTCGCGTATATCGGGGTCTACGATTAAACATACATACATAGTCAAAACTTAATACAAAAAAATACAAATCATTTGAATCAATCACTTTAATTCTAAGAATACTTTATGCAGTATTACATGTTATTTTTTACTGAAAAATACATCTATTGTCTTTTGGGTAGCGTTTCTTTTATGTTCTTGTAAAATACGTTCGTAATACCCAACGCTGGTTTTAACTGTCAATGACTACATTATTTTCATACACATTATAGTGAAACCGCGGGGTCGCGTAAAGCGTGGTATTACTGTATTCTTATTTTTTTCGATTGGTGCTCATGACATTTATCCATTGTATACTTTGGGGGTGTGGTAAATGATGCAATGTTCAGCCTTTTTTCATAATTGATCATATGCATAAATCTGTATGGTAGAAATATTTTAGAAGAGCATTGTTATGAACTACTATATACGCCACACGTGAAATGCATTGGCCCGTAATTAATTTGTTACTACCGGAATAAATTTAAAAAATATATATCGAGTCTCATGAGTCACAACGGAAGTGTTCATTGTAAAATTTTTAGACAAGTTAGTAAATTGTCCAATAATTTAATTTAAATATCAGCTTTTAATATTTTTTTTATTTATTATTGATAGATTTTGCATACTTCATAAACTTATTTTTATGAACATATGTGTCAACTGTCAACGTTGACAGAAAGGTTAGAACATTATTTTGACAAAACTTTTTCATGAAAGTTACAGAAAATAATATTACCTCTTTAAGATTGCGAGTTATAAGAAATTTTTTTGATTGTTGATCCAGTGATATTCCATCGCTGGTATTTTTATCCGCGCTTTCAGGAAGCATGGTCGGCAATTTATTTTAACACCGTGAGCTAAAATGACAGTTTGCTTCAACTATAGACAACAGGACACGATCTTCGCTTTGGAAGCATACATAGACAAAAGTGCATACAGTAAAGCTGGCTACACACGCGGCGACACAACTTGCGACAGATTTGCAATCAGCTAATAGCGTCTGAGTCGTAGCTTATAGCAAGTCGGTCGCAAGTTGTGTCGCGATGTATGTGGAGAGCTTTTTTAGTGACCTTTATCGGTAACTGGTAGTTTATACATGCAAAAATAAATAAATATTTTTTTATAACCTACAATCACATTTTAGTCTCAATTAAAATATATTTTAACCAGACAAAGGAATTAAAGAAATATTGATGTAATGGATTGTTTCAATTTATTTAGTTTTATTCCATAAAACTGAACCACATTCATTAGTATGGTAGAATAGTCATATTATATATTTTTAACACTTTTACTGCACACCAAATCGTTTTGCTTTAATCGTCAAATTTTTGCACACGAAAAATTCTTACACACCAGAATACTGAAAGTTCAAGGTTACATAAAACGTTACTTTGCAATGCTTTGTGGCAATATTATATTTATGGAATGTCCCTTTCTTCAAGCGACAGAACTGTCGAACTTGCAAATGTTTTGCCCTGCAACCGATGCGCTATGGCATTTAAATGACAAATCCATGTACACTAAAATTTTAAAAAGACCATAGAATGTGTTACTTATTTATACTTTATTAAAACCTTACATACATCATTTTTGTTTCTTTATAAAACTAGCACCATAAAGTATTTATAAATATTAATTCAACTTATATATATACAGTATCCCATTTCGGGATCATGTCTTTTTAGATGATCTTGGGTTTTATGCTGTGTAGTGGTATGAGTCATCTGAAATTTTGATCACAGTACCGGTAATTTTCAGGGATTTAAATGTCATGTCATGCTGGTCACCTGCATTCAAGTGCATCAAGTTCATCACTCAGAGATGCATGAAGCAGGTACCAGGAAAATTTTACATCTCAAATCTCAAGATCACCTAATAAAAATGACTGCTAAAACATAAAAACACATAATTTAATCTTTTTTTTGCACTAAACATATTTTTTATTTAATCTGGTATTTTTTACTATCAGCAATGGCATTTAAAATCGTATAAAAATAGTCATGGAAAATGTATTTATGGTTGAAAATACATTTTTACCCATTATGCCTTTTTCAGATTATACTGTGTCTAAAAGGCTTAGTTAATTTTAATCTTTATTTTATCGAAGGAATTGTTGAGTACTCCTCTCATATTCCAAATGTTCTCAACATTATCAGGTTGACTGTTATAACTTGAATCGATTGCTTTCACCCAAATCTCAACCTGAAATTAAAATATTAATATGATTAGCATCTTTCTGTTTCTTGCAGAGTTGTTTACAAAAACATATTCATAAGGTCAAAAGCCACTAATGCATTAGTAATTTGCATGTTTTGATGCATCTTATTTTTATAAATTTGATTAGTAATTTTACAAGATGCATACTTTAATGCCTGCATTTTTCATAAATCTATCCTAATGAAATATGTACATTCTTGAGATAAATATTAAAATTATTATTTTAAAATGTATTTTAAAAGGAAAAAGCAACTTTTGAAGGCTGAAGCAAAAGTTATCACAGACAGCAATGAAAAAGCGACAATGAAGTGATCAAAACTTCTTTTACTTCGTTTTGTCCCTTTTTCACGGGTATTTTTGCAGTCCACATTGTCCATGCCCAGTGTCTACCGGCTGGTGCACTGTCCTGTTTAATAATGCTTGCAACCATCCACGTCTTCCCTTTATCATTTGTTAAATCAACTCTGATGATCTTTTCCCCTCCTCCCGACCAAGCATAACCTGAAAAAAAAAAAAAATAATAAAATTGGCTATTGAGAATTATACCCTTTAATCAGCAGAGCACACAATTACATACCTTTAACTTCAACAAATCCATTCTTAGCATCAACCGCAGTTCCGTTCGATGGAGATAAGATTGCAGATGTGACGGGCAAATGTTGAATAGACGTTGATTTACCATATTCTTCAGGATTTGGATCGACGCTTGGATTAAAACCTTTATAGTCAAGCTGTTGCCAGTGAGATGGACTTTCGTTATCACTGATAGTTATTCCACCTTAAAAGAATGATGAAAAAGTAAAAAAAAAAATAAATGTGAAATATGAACTTTTTTAGAAATAAATCAGAAAGAAAACTTACTCAGCCATTTAACACATCTTGCACCCACTGTCCCAGGAATAAATGCTCTTAGGGGGAAACCGTGATCCAATGGTATTGCTTTACCATTCATTTCATATGCAATAATTATATCTTTTCTTTCATCCATTGCATTTGCTAGGGGTATTGATGCCCCATAAGGGTTACCATTGATATCTATGTCCAGACCTGTAAACTTTTAAAATACAGAATAATCAAATTTACAAAGTTTTTATTCATGCAGTGTGTAAAGATTTATGCATCGTTGTGATTTTTCACTTACTTGGACATGTCTGACATCATCAGTTTTGACCCCAGCTGCTTCAAGAATATCCTTTAAGCGAGCTCCAGCCCAAACAGCATTTCCAATTGCCCCTGGACCCCAGTTTAAACCTTTAGTGGCCTTGAACTAAATATGAAAGAAAAATAAACAACCTTATTATTTTGCATTGTAAGTGCTGTTATCAAATGACACATTCATTCACAAATATTGTTATTACGTTGTTCATTTGCGACCTTCTATTTCCGGCGCACATAAGAGCTGCAGTTACAGTGTGTTTGGGAAACTTCTTAATATCATTAATGCTGAGCTTTAATGTTTTCTCCCCACACTTTTCAGATTTAATCACTATTGAATAATCCTTTAAATTGACTTCTGGTACAGGTAAATGGTGCCTCACATAGAAAATGTTGCTGCAAGTAAAAGTATGGATTTGGTCGATATGTCAAGTTTCAATATATGATATGTGTCAAGTTTAATTATTATATATTTCTCATTAAAAGTTTTTAAATTATTATTAATTGTTAAAAAAAGCTAATAATATTTTTTATGAAAAAAGTCAGTATGTTAAAATATCAATGCCTACCCATCAGTAATAAAATTTTTAGCCAATACATCTTTGGGTGTTTCTGCATTACATGGTCTGAGCGATCTTGCAATCAAACGACTATCTCTCTGAGGTTCATGCACCCAGAAATCATCGGAAGCTTCAATGACAGCACCTTCTTTATAATTTCCTGAAATGACAAAAAAAGCCTTATGCCTAAAATTAACGGGATAAAACTAATGAAACATTCCTTACACTTCATAAAATTAAGTATACCTATACGATATTCTTCCAGTATATTGCTGACTTCCGGAGTATTATGCTGTTGATAAAGATCCCAAAAAGGTTCGACCCCTCCACCGGCCGCCTCGAGGATTTGTTTTCCTCCTGGATGCCCAGAGACGAAGTCGGTAATGTCATAAACACCAAACCTGTATGTAATCCAAATTCTCGTTTCCCTGAAATAAGAAATATTATTTTATGACAAGATTTTGATTAACAAGAAAACAAGCACAAGATCCTCATAAAGTATATATTTGCACATCATTTAATTAAAGTTGTAAGACGATCTTTTAATACCGTTATCTGTTACACAGTTTCTATGACATACAGTACAATATTGTTTTTGCTATTGTGATGAGTCCACAATTTTTTGGATTTTTAAAGAATTACATTTTGTGTTCTCATATTCAATGGAAACAGCAGACCTATTTATTCTTTAATTATTTTATCTTCAAAGGTTATCTTAAACCAATTAAAGATTCAATACATCTGATTTGTTGTTTGAATATTTTTTAAGCATGGGTAGATTGGTTGCACGCATGTATAAAACAGCTAACATTTGTGATATGTTAAAGGGCCAGTGTGGTCTAAAGGATTAAGATACTAAGCTGTGATGACTGTCGTGAGTTTGAATTTCACTCATTTCAATAAACTTTTTGAGGGTTTTTTCTCCTGTTTCACGTTTTAAGTGTGTACATAAAACATATTGTGAGAAGGTGTTTTAATAAGCCGTTTATAGATGAGGCCTTAGTAAAAAAGGTAATACAAAACTTACATAGTGTTATGTTTTGATATCTCATCGTGTCCATATTGTGGTAATCCATCTTTAAATGAACCCGCACTAGGTGATATAGGCTCCTTCGGTGCAGATTCGGCTTTGACTTTTTCCTTGTGATCTAACATCAGAAAGTAAATACTAATAATATTCAAGAATTTAAAACAGAAGCTTTGTAAATTTCAGTGTTTCTCCAACTGAATCAGTGAACTGAAATGAAAAATACCCGAGGAAGCGGGCAAGGTAGCAAATTGTAAGGTTCGTTAATATATCAAAAAAAATCTGAATTTAAGCATGATGATGTATGTGGATTGCAAGCATCTATTTGCTGAATTAACTTTTAGTGATAAGTGATCCAATTAGTTAACACACAGCATTGCATAAAGCGGCATTATCAAGGCAATCTTATGACTTTAGAAATAGCCTAGGACATGGAAGTCTAATTATTTTACTCTTTAAAAAATGAAGCTATACTTTTTTATTCATTAACATGACCCAACATATTATTTAAATTATTTGAATTGCATGGTCTGAAAGGCAAAATGTCAAGAATAACAAGTCTAGTTACCTTGTCATTACATTTATTAGTAAGGTAATACATTTATAAATAAACATTTTTTTTTGTTAAAAAAAACACAATATATGAGATTATTTAATTTACCTATTGGAAGACTTTTTTTAAAGAAAATTATTTTTCAATGAACATTTATTAACAACTAATATTATATTTAAGATTTTTTAAATAAGAGTAAATCTTTGCTATGTGTCCAGCCAAATATGTTTTAGAGCCACTGGTTTAGCGAATGCAAATGCATACTTACTTAAGATTTAAGAAAGAGCATACAATGTGACTCAAGAGCATTGTGGTAACATCATAACAAAGCTGTTGTCATTTCAAGTACAATATAAATCACTTTTATACACGTCTTTTGTTACTTAATATCCTTCATTGTTATAAGAAGGAGGGAGATTCAAGTAACAACAGAAAAAAAATCAAATATCTTAATAATAATATGGAATATACACAAAAAATGGTTAGGTATTATATAGACTAATAATATTTCTTACTTAAGAGTAAATATACAGTTGCTGCACCCAATGTAGCCCCAAATGCATATTTCCAGTTTATATGATAATTCTTTTCAAGTAAATTAGTGTTGGAAGCGAAACTTCTCTCTGAAGACTTTTTATATAATGCCAAATGAGATTGTGACAAAGATAAACTTGCTACTGCATTTGGGCATTTATAGCCATTTATAGTACGTACGAAGGCATGATTTCTGGAAGAAATATCGACACAACATATTAGAGCATTTTTGTTATTTTTTAACAATAAAAAACCGTAATAGAGCAAATATTTTTTTCTAGACGTATGTCTCTCAAAAGCCAGGGTAATTAAATCCGCCAAACAGAAAACGAAATCAATCTCCAAAAAATACTGTTATTTGAATAAGAATTCAATTGTGTACATACAAAATTGAAATTAAATACACTATAAATAATGGTAAATTTATAGTGTATTTCAATAGCATAATTTTGTAGATATCTTCGAAATATTTCAACCAAACCGGTTTGTTTTGGCTGTTTTTTGTTGTTGTTAATGACACGACTGGATTGCACAATTATTTATTACAATACGACACTGACAATTACATTAAAACCCGGAATTTGAATAATTATTTTAACGTCTTACCTGAATATTATTCCTTTGAAGAAACTCATTCTTCTCTCATTTATTGAGAACCTAAAATTGTTGACTGAGCGCGAGCGGCAATATTGGCGAAATGATTATCTTGTTTAATCGTCGCGAACGGAGGTCGTCGATAAGAATTAACGTTTGCACACTCTGTGTTGATTGGTTTAGTTTTTTGGTGTGCTTAAAACACAGTGGTGTCACTGTATATTGTTTAAAATGCTATAAAATGTGGCAATTGAATTATATCAAAAGGTTAGCTGTCAGCAGTGCGAGCGCGGTGAACAGCTGTTCCGTATGTTTACGGTGACGTCACAGATTATGACGTCACCGAATTCGGTTATGAGCTGAAAGTCATTTTTTGTTATCTCAATTACATCAGGCTAACAACAAAATTACACTCACACAAGACCTCAGACTTAATATTTTAAATAAAATACTTTTATGATTTTTCCATATTATAATTTTTATTGGTGATCGGTTTCGCCAACCTTTCACGTTGGCATCATCATATATATATATATATATATATATATATATATATATATATAATTTAAAATATTAAAACGGAAATCCACCAAGTACTCCACCTTTACTAAGACATCTTTTTCCCGGGCAGCGCTGTAGTACTACTTCTGGGTGCCGACAGCTTGTCTTTTATCGTACAAATGTATAATAACAAACACACAAACATAAACAATTCTGAAGAAAGGTTTTCCACTTTCATTTTTCGCTACTCACCAGTCTGCCCCCCTTTCTTTCTATTTTTCTCTGACATTCGTCCTTATCTATCTATGAGACAGCGTTGCCGTGGTGTGCTGAAAAGCATAAAGACTTGTCGTACTCTTCAGCCCATGATCCTTTTCAATGCTTGGATTCGTCAGTGGCCTTTTCCTCAGGTAGGAGCTGACTTTTTTTATCAGGTTCAAATTCAAAAACATTAAAAGATCAGGAAATTGTTAACATCTAAAATACAATTTCCTAACAATATAATGTTTTTGAATTTGAACCCCCCTTAAAAAATATAAAATCACAGTAATAAAAACCCGAAGCAGTTTACAGCCGATAAACTCATAATTTACATAGCAATCTACTTTTCAAGTTAGACTTTCATTTATTGAAGTCAACAGTCATAATTTTATTTGCATTAAACTTTCTACTTGTAGAAGTAGATAGCTGATACAAATGCCCCTCGGGATATATTTTACTATAATCAATTAAGCTCAATTTTTATAAAACACACATAAATAGGATCATCGTCTGAATTTATGAAAAAATACCGCGAGTTGATAAGCCAAATACTAATCTATGATTTATAATTTTAATAATTCAACATCACAATACCATTGTTAAAAGTAGGTACAATCCAAATTTTCAAGAATAAATATTCATCTATGTTTAAAATACTTATCTTTATCTTAGAATTAGAGAAAACCCTCTGCGTTTTTTTATCTCATCTAATTGTAAGCCTGTTTCTATTCAAATGATTATTTTATAAAATATTTTACTCACCATTTGCAGTATATATGATATATTTTTATGTAATCAATTCATTCATGAGTCGACATGAAAGAATATGAAATGGATTTCGTCATCATTTCAAGTGTGAATCGATAACTTAGAACATATTTTGTACTTGTATTTTTGGATAGATAAAATTAATATTTTTCACTAAGTATCTTTTTCACTAGAAGTTTCCATGTTAAAATATTTTTTTTGTTTTACTGAAAGTACTAGTATAATTAATTAATATTTATGGATATTTTGAAATTAAAAGCATCAGTTTTAAATAGAAGTTTTATTTTGATTTACTTATATAAATTAAAAATACAATTCCACGCAATCTAATAAAACACAAAATACAGTTAGGTATTATGCTACACGGCAAACATCAATTTTGTGAAGCATTTTCACTAAAAATTAAAATTATACATATTATTATGAAAAACATCAAAGTTCACAACATAATTTTGCTATATCGTCAAAATAAAATATATACCTAAAAATCCAAGATTTTCAAGAATATTAGTATTGGACTGATATAGGATTTCTAATTCTATTACAGTAAACAGATATTATAATTTCATCATCTTTATTGTAGATATTTAATTATTCATAATGTAAATATTTATAAAGCTTGGAACTGAAGCGACTTATTTAAAGAAAGTAAAACTTAATGCATGAATAATTTTTTTAATGCTCTGTATTAATGTAGCAAAAATATTTAAAAACTTCAACCTGTAAGCTTGTGAGTTTCATTATTTTTGATTCAATTTTTTTTGCTATCCAACAGATAAAACAGAGTACATAATTTAATGAAAGTCCAAAGAAAAAAAACTATATGTTTTATAAATATTTTAAAGAGCTGTCTTTTACAAAATACCATTGAATATTAAATATGAATGATCTAATGTTTTCATTATTATATAATGTTTAAATGGTAAGCTGTATATTTATTTGGATATAATTAACTTTGGCTTAGATTTATGTTTTAAAGATTTTAATTTGTTCGGATGAACTGAGAGACATTTATTCTAGTTATTTCTACACTATCTATTCCTGTAGAAAATGATCAGGAAACGAGCACGGGAAAACTCATATTTGTTTTTACATTTGTTACGGTGTTTTCTCATATAAATTTGAACTTCGTTTGAAATTAACAAAGTGTTATTAATTGGTATTTTTGATGGATAATAAAAATATAAATATCTGCCAGTTATCACATGCGACACATGAAATATCTGGTTCAAGATAAATAATCAATGACCAATTAAAATCAAATGAAAATTACGAAGCTCCTTTCAACCCTAAGATTGTATTTTATTAACCACAATTAGCAAGAATTTACTGCACAGTTATAAATAAAAAAAGAGTACTAAGTACTTACGTTAATCATTTGGTTAATTTATTAGTACAAAATATTCAAAAGTAGGAAGTTAAGTGTTGATCTACTTACAATGAGTTATTATTACTTAAAAATTATGTTTTATATGGTTTAAAATATGGTTTCGTAACATTACACACCACTTTAACAAAGATTCATGAAAAATTAAACAAATAAATACAGTAATAGAAAGTGGATAAATTTTTTTGGTAAAATAAAAAATCAAGGGATTTATTATAAAGTAGGGAAATTTAAAGAATTATGTACAATCATTTTTATAGGTATTCAGTTTATCAAATATGAAATCAATACATGTAAACAAAAAAAGTGAAGCATCAAATATCTGAATTTTCTAGAATAAAATAAATATTTTTATTTATGACAAATATGAAAATTTTTGAATTAAAATTTTTTCCTAATACAGAAAAAGTTTGAAAAAAAATTTTAAGTAATTTTTTCCTTTGCAATGTATTTTAAAACATTTTTTATATTTTAAGTCTCTTCATAATGGATCTCAAGGGACTATACTATATATTTTGTTTTGCTGAATTTTCATGGCATATTATATGAAAGTTTTATTCAATTTATTTTTCTGCAAATTTCCTAACTATTACACATTATAAGATGTGATCTATTTTTTTTTATATAACACAAGATTGAAATATTTTGAGAACTAAAATAAACACGAGTATGTTATTTTAGACTTTGTTGTTGAGTAAAGTTGACTAGATGATAAAAAAGCAATACTTTTTAGAAAGTGTTCACTTTCATGCCTTCTTTTATATATATATATATATATATATATATATATATATATATATTTATAAACATACACACCCACCGATATACACACACACATATATATGTAGAATGGCGTTAGAAAGTCTTCTTTACTTCATATTGTTATAATTTACGTAAATTCTATTGTAATAATGCAAAACACATAAATATACCTAACCTAGCCTAGAGTGTAGTTTTTTTTCATATCTATCTAAAACTATAAATATTCTATTATAAAAGCACATTTATCATCTCTGTATATTTAAAAGGGAAGATACAGTATCACAAAATTTAGGTATTGTATATGAATATCTTATAAAGACAATGTTATCACTTAAAATATTACACATATTACTTTTCAAGTGATAAAAGGAAATAATTTATTTTACAGAGAATGTAATATTTATTCATAAAATTAAATTAAATCTATAAATTGTTATTTTATTTCATACAAAGAGTTTAAACAAAGGGATTAAAATTGACTGTATGATATGGTTTATTAAACAATAAACTTTACTTCTTATTCAATATACAAATGTAGTTAAAATGGATAAAACAAATTTGATAAAATGTTTTCAAATCATTATTGTCACATTTACATTTGTAAACTCTGATTAACACTACTTGCTTCCTAAATATATTAAAAATTCTTTAACATTGTACGCAACATCTACAGTATTGATAAACTTCAATAGGAAAAGTTATCTGATGATCACAGATATAAACATTTTACTTATATCTGGTTACCCTGTAAATTTTAAATAAACTCTGTTCGGTGATATCAAATTATTTTTAAATAAAATTCAAAGATTTACAATTGATAATGTTCTGTAATACTAATATCTATTGGTCTAGTAACAAACTGGAGATATTATTAGGGAAAATCTCAAACCTTTATGATCCATTAGTAGAATCAATAAGTTTCAGTATTTATATTTTGGGACAGCATAAAACATGGAGCGATCCCTAATTTTACACATAATAATGGTTTGTGCGTACTAGATCGCAGTTACAGTAAGACTAGTTATAATTATTTTATTTTATAAAAGAAGAATGTAAATGGATCTTTTGATTAACCATCGTTAATTTGTATTACTACAAAACAAAAATGTTGATAAACTATTCAAAGGATTCTCAGAGTTCCTTGCAAAAACTACAAAGCTGAAGCTAATATGCTTTTATTTCTTTTTAAGAGAATATAACATTATTTTTCATAAAACTGCACAACAAGTGGATTCTACATTACTTTGTTTACTTTATGAGTTAAGTAAAGCATCAAAACCATGAATTAATGAATAATTGTCACTCTCTATATTTGTTAACATTTATCAAAATATTTCTATTTTGCTGTCACAATATCAACTTACGTAACCAAAAATAATATTCATAGATATATTAATGCCCACATTTATTTTTTTAACCAACTACTAAATAAAAAAATACACATACATTGTTTATCCTTTAAAAAAGTTACTCCTACTTAATGATACATATTTAAAAATATTTGTAAAGTTTTTCAAGATATTTCTAAGTTTAAAAATACTTTCCCCCTAACCTTATTGTCCGAAGAGTTCCCGTACACTATTCATTTGCAACATCACATAATTATTATACAATACATTATAATATGACATCCATACATCTCTCCGAGTGGGGAGATTCAATGAGGGAGTCCACATACAATTTGTACAAAAATGAAAACACAGATACAACTAACCGCCTCTTATGACAGTCTACTTTAATTCCATTAAATTAGTTTTAGGGTCTTACATATGTAAATTGATTGATACACCGCCACATAGACAAGTCTATGTATATAAGCTGTATGCTGGAACATGTATTATGGTCTAATAAAGCCAAATACCAATGCATTTTTACTTAGTTCACCAAGAAAAGAAATAGCCAACACTCAGTTGCAAAATATTATGCTCAACTCTTTTGTCTATAACATATTTTATGCATCTGAATAATTAATTGATCATTTGACAATTATTGGCAACTATTTTGCAAACCGAGTAGAACCCATTCCTTCTCGAGATAAAGTATTAAGATAAAATATTAACTATTCTATTGTCTGTTACCTAAAAATCAGATAAACATTATTAATTTATTCATAGCCATCAATATTACCACATCTATCCTCCGTAAAAATTTTACTGTGTAATTTTCTAAGTTCACATAGTTAAATTTGTATAAAGAGACTTTATCTACTTACATAATCTATGTATAAATTATTTGGGTACAAAAATAAGTCACGAGATTGAGACCAATATAGGAGTCTTGTTCTAAAGGTGACTGCAAGTCGACAGTCTGTAAGTCTACAGGCAACACTGCAATCTGAAGATGTCGCTAATATGCAACACTACCAAGCTCCGGGACCGGCTACCGATCCTTCCCGCTTTATCACCGGCAGAGATACAAAGCACACTTGATAGTAAGAAGCTTCAACAATCTAAAATAACCCACAAATTTTTAAAAGAAAAGTTGCTTTTGTATATCATGCTATCGTGACTTCACGCTTTGTTATAATTTTGCTCCTATAGAAAAGCAGGTTTCATTTATCTAGTGTCTAGCATTACTTTGCAAATCACAGTGCTGTGAAGATCTTGTATGTAGAATATTAAAGCTTTTAAAGTTTTGCTACATAGTAACTTTTATGTTAGTCTAATATTTTCATTTGAACACATTTCTATTCATCTACTGTTGACTATTTATACCTAATACGGCCAAATAACATATATTTCATTACATCTTTATTAGATAATTTACAAATATAAAGATATTATAAAAAAAAAACATAATACAAATTTTATTTATGATTTGCAAAGTAAACTGTTTATTTTTTAACATTTTATATAAAAATCTGCATTAAACCAAAGTAAAATTACTAATCTCACAAACAATTATTAAGATTTCTAAAATATACATATTTGCTACGTAGCAATACTCTTTTAGATAAGAAAGGCTATTTTATTCTATAAATAATCTACTATGAGATTTTTATTCAAATCTCATTAAAAAAGCTCACTTTATAACAACTTAAAATATTTGAAAGATTAAATTGTATTTATTCTTATAAAGAAAAACTAAAGTTTTATAACGTTAGTTTCTATTATAATAAAATCAAGTGGGGAAATATTTAAATTTTTGGTTTCATCACAAGTTAAAATTTGTCCACGGTATCAACCAACAAGCTTATTATTTCTCATTAAAACTCTCTTCCAAAATATTATTTGAAATGTACAAATTATCAATTACTCGTCAAATGTCTCCACTATAATAATATCAACCACACGTGTAGAGCAATTATTTGCTTATTTAGAATTTTGAAGTTTATAAGCTACTTGCATTACAATTTTAAGTACAAATTTTATTGTCTCAAAAGTATCATCCTAATAAATAAGGAAGGCATTTGTTATTATAATTTATTTTTACTTGTAAAACAATAAGAGATTAGGTTAAAATAATGACATCACATGGATCATTAGCATATATACGTACATTCATAGCATTTTAGAAATAATAATAACACATATTCACTATAATAATTTTATGGGATGTAAATAGTAGGTAATGATATTATAGTCACAATAAAACTTCGTCATCGTCAGAGTCCAAAAACATTTCTTGGTTTCAGGTTGAATTGAATATTTCCAATGACGAATGAATATAAAAGAGTACTACGTGATCGATCTCCCGCGGATATTTGATTCGTTCTATATTGGCACATACATTTAAGTGTCTGTCTATATATATTTTTAATCTTGATATGCAGTAAACATATTATTTTCATAATTGTTATAAAATCCAAAAAGATTACCGTAAAATTGATTTTCCAATTTTTTGGTTTAATCCTTTTGAAATATTGTATTTACAGCAATTTAAAAATTTACCTGTCTTTTATTATCAAAAAGATATCTCTATTTGAGTTTTTGTAAAATATGTGTTTTTCAAGTCAATAAATAGATATTTATTATTGTCAGATATGATTTTTAATATAACCATGCGAAAATTTTTGTTTACTGTAGGTATGCATAACATTAGTAAAATATATCTCAAAAGTAGTTATTGTCATTTCATATTGACTTTACAATTTAAAATATTGACAATTATTGTCATTTCAATGTCATAGTCTATATTTTGCTTCTATTAATGTCAAAATAGAAGGATATTATTGTCTTTATAAAAGGTTTTGTCAAAAATATGGGAATATATTCACTATTTAGAATGCACATGTATGCACGATAACCAAGAGTGTTAATTTTGATTACCTGACCTACAAAAATCTATATAATGTATTTTTTAATATATTTTTGATATATAAAAAAACAATCATGTGTACCTTATGTATCTTAAATCGGTACATCAATTTTTGTTTTTTTTTTTATTGACATTTCATTGTTTTTCTTGATCATTACAATCGAATTCTTTAAAGCTATCTAAGAGATAGTTGCAGCTCAAGCTCATTGCAAATGATAATTTAAACCTCTGAGTAATGTTGAGGTGAAATATTATCGGCAAGAGTGAGTTTTTTTTAAGAACCATTGGTAAATAATTAGACTCTCATGCTTCGGTAAAGTCTTCGGTATTCATGGTAGGAGATGAAGACATCAGTGGAGATTCTGGAGACGGAGCAAACGGGTTCCTGTCTGAATGTAGCGCGAGTTGTTGATGGATCCAAGGGACATAACGAGGCACAAATGCATATACTCCAGGCAGGCGGGGATGGGCACACTTTATGCCCCAGCTGACTATACCACCTACAAACCACCTATCTTTGTCATCAGGATCACGGCAGAGTAGAGGTCCACCAGAATCACCCTAAAATAATAATGAACCATAATTATATGAATAAAATGTACACATAGAATTTTTGGTTTTTTAGTTTATTTTAAACATATTCTGAATGCTTGTACAATAAAATTAAAATACCTGACAGGCATCTTTGCCACCCTCCGGGTAGCCAGCGCAGATCATGCCTTCGGTGATATTCAGGTCTCTGTGTTCAAGCCAAGAGTTGCATAAATCTCGATTCAGCACAGGTACTTGAACTTCATTCACAGCAGGTTCGTATTCTGACACTGTAAAATTATTTTTTTCTACTCACAACTCAATATTTATAAAATTAATAAAGTATTTGAAGATTGACATAAAAACTAATCCACTTACTGTCTTTGTCTTCACGCTTTCCCCATCCAATGACAGTACAGAGGGTTCCTTCTGGAAGTTGTCGTGTGGCAGGTGGTAGGCAGACAGGTAGAAGTTGTTCGTGGAAAGTTACACGAGATGCCAACTAGGGAAGAAAAACATAAATTGATTAAATTAGACGCCTTCGTAAGTACAATAAGATTCTATAGGTACAATAAGGACAACACAAGTAATGGTATAATCTTTACCTGGAATAATGCAACATCATTGTCGTGTGCAACCCCTAGATTGTAGAATGGATGAGGGAGCACTCTCTTCACCTTCATTTTTTGTCCATAATAGGAATGTGCATGTCGCCTGGTGATACCAAGTTGAATGGTCCAACCGCTAACATCAGAATGACTGTAATAAAATTAAATAATTGAAATAAATTTCATTTATCACTCACTAACATTAGATTTACAACATCAATAGGTGATACCTCTAGCTTTTTATAACTACTGTTGGTGGCAGTAGCAATATTAAATGAGTAGATATCTTCAAATTCCAGTTGGATACATTTGCTCTAATAATGAAAATGGATGACACTTACTTGCCAACACAGTGCGAGGCGGTGAGCACCCACTGGTCTGCGATGAGGACACCAGCGCAGTAGAATACTTCCTCAGGGCCACCTAAGATGGCAGCCAGGAAAGGCCACTCTCCCGGAGCAGCTTCGACCCCTCCTATGATGCGGTTACTGGGCTTGGCGTACACCTGACGGGTTTTCCCGCACACTGTAGAAGAGCAATAAATTATAGAACAGCTTGGCAACAAATACAGTTTTGCTTTGTAGGTAGGTGGTAACAGAAACACACAAAAATACTCTTTATTTTCTCTATAAGTCTAAGAAAATATACAGAAAGTTCGTGAAGTGTCCATTACAATCAAATAGATTAACAGAGAAATACAATGAAAGCATGATACAAAAAACTTTCTTACTATAATCAGAACAAACTAGCTCCACATTAGTAGAAGTGGACCCGCACGTTCGAAATTCTTTCAGGAGATTGGTTTCTCGTTCGCGGTACATCCTCCAGAGAGAAGGATCTCGTTGGCGAGCGGCTATAGTGAGTTCATTGCCATCGGTAGTAGTGAGGCGGCTGAAGTTAGCTAATCTAAAAAATAATTTATATATTTATATAATAAAAAAATTTATATATATATATATATATATATATATATATATATAATATAAATATATATATGTGTGTGTGTATATGTGTATGTACATGTGTGTGCTTGTGTATATATAATACAAGTCTTACGAGTATCCCAGCATGGAACAGATGACCCCCGGCGAGGTGCTGGCATCCCAGTGAGCCACGCAGGCAGGCTGCCAGCGCTGCTGCTGCGGCCGGAACAGCTGCAGTTGTCCTCGGGCCACGTCTCCATTACTCTCGCTCAGTCTCACTGCAGCAAAATGGAGAACAACTTATTTTGAGCATAACACAGTAGTGCACTATTTCTTTCAACTCGACTTCTTGAGAATCAAAAGAAAACAAAGAGTAATATACTTATTTTATTACACGTTGAGCTCTTAAGAGTTGGCACCACAGAACCAAGTTTGACAAACTTTTCACAGTGAAGGAGCTTTAAATTCACAAACCTTGACTTAACCTTGATGAGTCCGGTGTGGGTCAGGGCGCAGTATAAAAAAAACATGTCTTAATACAAATTGTCTTGAAAACATGACTTGTGAGTCTGCATTCTTGGTGTGACAACCGAGTTTTTAAATTATCTTTAAAACGCGTCTCAAGGTTTAATGTGGAAGGTTGACATGTTTTAAATTGTCTTTAAAACTTGACTTACAGTTAATGTAGGTAAGTTCTTAGACCTTGGCATGACGAGCCCACCTAGGCAGTTTTCAAATGTCCTGAAAAACGTTATTTACAGCTCGCAGCTCGATGCATAATAGTTTCACGTCTGCAGATACATTTTTCTGGTTGTCTGATGTATAACAGTGATATCGAATACTTAGGTTAATTGAATACGTATTGCTAAATGAATATCGCGAATTATTACTAACTTCGTAAATAAATATAAATTATTTATGTTCAGCTGCTTCATCGCATATTTAAAAACTGTTTTTTTAATGCAAAGTGTAATATTTTATGCACAAACGCAAAGCTTTTGCTGCTCAAGTTTACTAGTTCACATAAACTACTAACGCTATGCAAGCGGGCGGCTGGCAAAAAGTCTGACAACCCCCCCGGGGTATTCTGAAATAATTATAAAGTTAATGGCGTTCTAAGGGAGGGCAATAACCATTAGGCAGACACTATGTCAGTAAACACGATTGTTTATGCGGTGAGGTCGGTAATTACAAGTAATATATGGGGAATCAGCATCGCGGGCCGTAGTCGGGCTCCGGGAGATTTATGCCTCTTTTTATAATTGGACGCCTCTCACGTGAGAGCCACACTACGTTACGGCGCCCCTGCGTTGAGAGGCTGGGAAAATTTCCCCATTAAATTATGAAAAGTTATACGGTTTTATTTATAATGAAATTTCTTAACTCCTAAAGCTGATGCTTGGAGAGGTAGCTACAGGGTGCTCGCGTGGCAGCAGGTAGATTTTGTGTTTAGTTTAACTCAAAATTGTAATATTTATCAATGTAGTAAAACGCTTGTTTTTATTCAGACTTGTTGCTTTACTATGGAATATCATACAACTTATATGTGGGCGCCCTATCAATTTTACAATTTTTTCGTCTAATCTATTTTATAATTTATTTTGACAATCCGTCGTAAAAATCTCGAAGGACAGTCGATGTCGATTTTTCCAATTTATATATTTGAGATATCTCTCGGAGGTTTCTGCTATAGCTTTAGCGAACTTTCTTTATTTTTTTACGATTCACAAGCGCCCGGTAATACATTCTTATCTCTTTTCCCGCGACATCGTTAAAACTGAAGTACTAAAAATAAAATAACGGGCAATTAACACCTATCCCACCTGTTTCGGACGTCATGTCCTTGTACGTGGCGAATATCCTGTAAATACTTTTATATTAGATGGAATTGTTTGAAGTCTCGCTGTGTGTTTTTAATATTATCCGCTTTAATATGCCGGAACTTGCGGTTGTAAATTCGTAGCAAGACGGCCAGTTCAAACATTTACCGTCAACAATCCAAACTGCTGGAAACTTTCTTAATATCGCCCGCGGCGGTGACAATGCGAAGAAAATAACGCTTAATTCGTAGACAATATTACTACAGAAAATAAAAAGATACATTTAAAAAATTTAACCGCAGTTTTATTACAAGACAGTAATGAAAACTGTGTTTGGATTCAACCAAATAAAATATTTAATTTTTTTGTAGAGTGTCGAAAAAAAAGGTACACACGATACAATTTATTGGTCGGTTGTGAAAAGGTATAAATAAATTTTTAGAGGGGGGGTAGAAATGAAGGAAGTAACTCACAGCAGTTCCGCTCGTCCTGCCCCCAGGGGCAGTCGACCTTGCCATCACAGACGTGGCTCTGCGCCATGCAGCGGCGCTCCCCACAGTGGATGGTGCCGCGTCCGCAGCTGCGGCAGTTGAGCTCGTCCGACTGGTCCAGGCAGTCCACGTGCCCGTCGCAACGCCAGTCCGCCGGGATGCAACGCTTCGTGTCGCACTGGAAGCCCGTGGGGCACACTGCAGAAAAAACGACAGTCAGAAGACCCTTGACAAGGAACTCCGGAACAGCCTTGGCATCGTCTGGACAGCGGACGAGCTAGTGCCGTCCATACCCAAGGACCAGCGAGCTTGGAACGGAGTCGTCTCCTTTGCCGAGAAGACCATGCCCCGAAGGGAGGAGCTCGAGAGGCAACGCCAAATAGACTCCAGAGCTCCGACCTGAGGAGAAGCTCACGGAAAAGACAAGAACGGCGCTGAATTCCCTATGTCTCCATAGATAGATAGGGACGAAATGTCAAAGATGAATAGAAGGGAGGGGAGGCAAACTGGGGAACAGCGAAAAGTGCGTTCCCTGGGAAACCCCCTTCAGGAATGAATAAATCGAATGCATGATTGTATATGTATATAAATTAAAGAACAGCTATCGGCACCCGGAAATAGTACCACAGCGCTGCCCTGGGCCGACAGTAAAAAAAAGGCTAGGAAAGCACAAATGTTTGGGTAATCATTGTACTCCATCCCTAAACCTGAAATATAATACATAAGCACCAAAATACCATATGTGTTGTAAAGTATACTTAAGGTAGCTACTGTTCCTTTACTGTAATAAGATGTCTACATTATATAAACTCACTAAATGTTGTTGTCTTGTTATCTAGTTACATCAATTTAATAAAGAAATACAAGTACGCTGCCACCTAAGCCACACCTTGTAAGTCCCGCAACCTGCGCGTTCCCACAGATCGTTTTATAACCATAGCTTTAAGAACTATTGTAAGTTTACTAAAATAATCTTATAATTCAATTAATTTTTTTTAAATAATAAATCACCAGTCTTTATCTATCGATCTTTATTTTTATTGTGATATACAGCATCTTAGGTACGAACTCAACCAGAAAACACTTTATTAAAGCTTCTCTGATGTTTTGTAAAATACATTTGTACGCCATGTACTCCGCTACATGGTGACGTCGCGGTGTTATACTCGGAGGCTGATCGACGAAATTGTATACAACAATACACTTCACAATTTAAAGCGAATCCTTTCCATTTCCGATAATTTTACGTTATTGTTCACAGAGTGAGCCGATGATATATTTCAATTTGCCACTCAATAAAACTCGCTTCTATTGTGTGACGCATATCGGCCGAAGCCCGGCTTTCTCTTTGATGATTGAAATTTCCAGATGGCCACAGAATACCTCGGCGAGGACCGTCGATAAACACGATTCATAACTTGTGCCGTAATCCGCCGTAAAACGCACCCCCTTCCCCCTGAAGGAGCTTTTATTTGTCACCCCTTGCGCTAGATTATACCTCCAATAAACATCCGAATGAATGCGCGCATTCGACTGAATAACGAGCTAATTTTTAATAAAGCAGAATAATGCTTATTGTTTGTGTCGATTCTATTCCCAGGAGTTTTATGCGCACATTTCGATCAATCCAAAATTGGTTTCTCTTTCAATGATTGCAAAGCTGTGTACATTATTAATATACGGTGTGTGCATTATTTTTTTCGGATTTTCTAAGAGATGGGGTTACTAGTATTGAATCGCATCAGGCTACACTTTAACATTTCATTGTGAAACGTCATTATTGAGCTTTTGTTTTCAGTACATATATGTCATATCGCTGAAGTGTATACAACATTTTTGTTTGAGCTCTCAACATGTCAACTTTTGTACCAATTGCGGGAATTTGCGGGAAGTTTTACTTTTCTGTTTCAATTGGAAGAAAAAACCAGCTGAAAGTCACCGATTGCTGTGTAAAGTTTATGGTGAACATGCTCCATCGTAAAAAAACGTGTGAGAACTGGTTTCAATGCTTTAACAATGGTGATTTCGATGTGTTGCTAAATCGTTAAAACCTATTTGGAAAACAGTGGATGGGAAGTTTTGCCTCACCCGCCTTATAGCCCAGACCTTGCCCCTTCCGACTACCACTTGTTTCGATCGATGCAGAATGCCCTTTCTGGAATACGCTTCACTTCTGAACAGGGTCTCAAAAATTGCCTTGATTCTTTCTTGGCTTCAAAAGAAGAACAGTTCTTTTGGGATGGAATCCATAATTTGCCCGAAAGATGGGAAAAAGTAGTGGCTAGCGATAGACAATACTTTGAATAGAATATATTGTACCAATTTTTTATAATAAAGCTCCGATTTCACGAAAAAATCCGAAAAAATTAATGCACACACCGTATATACAAAACCGAAAAAACTAAACGTAAAAAAAATCGTGCGTGGAAAGTTTATATTTCATAAACATAATTATTTTTAATTGAATATATAAAACACATTGCTGCTTTTCATATAGTAATAAACAAAGTATACGCGCGGGTAGATTCTAATATATGACGATTAACATCATATTACTACAGATACATCTTTACATATTAAATACCTTCTTACTCCTAACGCAGATTCCTGTAAATTAACTGAAACCGTCTCTTGGATATTTGAAGAAGATGTTTGGGTAAGATTTTATTGAACACGCTGCGAGACGACAGAGCGGTGATTAGCTGTCGACGTCCTCTTAAATAAAAATAAAAGGAGAGTATTAGGTAATCACTGTTCGGTTGTCGGTAGTGTCGCAGCGGGTGTAGGCAGCTTTATAGTTTATTGACTGACCAGGTTTCTGTGCTCTCTGCCGGGCCTCCCGCACCTCCCTGTGGCCGAGGCACACGTCCGTGTCTGCGGACTCCGGGAAGTACTCGCACTGCAGGTACTCCGGCATGGTCAGCCCGAACACGTCCAGGAAGAAGCCGCACCGCCTGATCGTCTCTGCGGAAGAACAGCCTAATCAATGGACATCCTTCATTCAACAGATCTGAGTTATAAGAAGCCCATCCTCATCACTCAACTAACCCACTGGGCAACATGCGGTACTCATCGCCCTTAATCAAGAGTTCATCGGTTCGATCTGCATATTGGCAGGTGAATCTCAAACAGATGTAATTGGATATATTATTGATTTTTGTGAAGATCGTCTCACAGGAAGTACGATTTTGCCTATACAGGTTTGATTGATTGATAATGATTAAGTACATTTTTTCAAATATTGAAAATTGATTAAAGAAACTCTCAGAAAAATATTATCGTGTTTGTGTGGGATTTAAACTCACATGGCCGGTGCATTACCAATTATACCAACGAATCACTAGTACTAAGCAATAATTTTTAACAATCATATCCTATAAATGAGACAACGTACTTATTATGCCAATTAAATATTGTGTGACTTTTGCACAAAGCACTGAGAGACGGTCTTCACAAAAATCAATAATATATTTAACAAGTGCGTGTATTGGCTTAATTAAATAGACTTTAAAAATAATAATATCCAGATCGGATTTAAATGCTTCACTCAGTACTTTGTGTCAAAAGTCTAGTATTGCAAGTCACACAATATTTAATTGGCATAATAAATACGTTGTTTCATTTATAGGATATGATTGTTAAAAATTATTGCTTAGTACTAGTGATTCGTTGGTATAAATGGTAATGCACCGGCCATGTAAGCTTGAGGATGTAGATTCAAATCCCACACAAATCACGATGATATTTTTCTAAGAGTTTCTTTAATCAATTTTCAATATTTGAAAAAAATGTACTTAATCATTATCAGATGTAATTTAGGGTCACGTCTAGTTTGGTTTGATTAAATATGATTATTTAATTAATAAACATAAATCTACCCACCATAAAATAAAATAAATAATTATCGAGACCGATTCTTAGTAAATATATGACATTAATCTACTATGGTGACTGCTTTTAAATTAAACGGTAAAATAAAACTATTTCCTCGAAAATAGATAATATGCATAATTAACGATTAGTTAGGACTATTAAATTAATTTTCCATTTATATTCCCCCCTGACAGTCATTACCTTTTATTCTAATTAATTATGCCCAAGTCTTGAACCCCACTTAATTAAAATCATTTTGCCCGTGGACTATTGAAAAACCGGCCGTTTCAAAAAATAAGGACGTAGAAGTATTTTTATCTTGAAATATTTTTTTTATCAAAGCGAGACATTTAGTGTTTCATCAAATATATTTTTTAAAGAAAAACTCGCACAAAAGAAATAGTGTGCATATTTTTAATGGGAATGTCCCGATTTTAAACGGAACGTGTCCCGCTTCGGTATTAAAGCTCTCCTGTCCAAGTGACGGACGTTGAATGTAACAAAAACGTTATATTCCTACGACAAAGCGACTTGTCTCTCTTTCGAGCTCATAATCCTCACAAATCAACTAGAGAAATATTTTCAAAAGTCACACAGATAAGTCGGGCTTGGACGTGGACCGCTTCAGTCGGCTTGCGGAAAATCTTTCCCAACATTTTTATTTTTCATTGTACGTGACTTGAACATTTAAATGTCCCCGACGGCCAGAATATTGAATAAAAGGTAATGTTACATCCGTACCTCTCGTGCGCCGCGCAGCACAATTTATGAAATAAAATAAATATGTACTTTCTGAGAGAAAATAAATAGATCTTCAAAAAAATATTGAAAGGACTTAGATTTTGTCAAGTATTCTTATAAGCATCGCTTTGATAGAATATATCATGTTTGTTGCTACGCCATTTTACGAATTTTATTTTATGACTTTTATTAGTTATTATATAGTTTTGCATTAAAAAAAATCAAGTTTTTTCAATGCTGTTTTGAAAACATACTGGATTTCTTTAAAATATTTGACTTCGACCATTTTAGTTAAAATAATTGTATTTGTTTCCACAAATAATTTCCGCCACAGCGTCGGGTTAATTTATTACGTACCTGATCTCATTTAGGTCAGATATATGTCAAATAAAATTAATTAGTAAACGGTGAATCCTAGAGGATATATTGGGAATTACAAGCATTACAGGCTAAGCCTAGACCGTGGTTCAGTTACTGTTGGGTGAGAATTGTGCGCCCCCTTCTCTTAACTCTCTTTTTCTGACCTATTGACGTATTATAATATATTGAAACAGTTTAAGGTAAAAAAAGTTTTAACCTCTACACGTTTCGATTACCCAATAAAATATGCTATATATTCGTATAATCAAATACCTAGCGATTTTATTTGATCCCGTGTCACGAGAAAAAGATAAATATTGTAGTATTTAGCAAAGACGTGTTTTACTTTCCACAAAGTAGGCAGTTCTTAACGAAACAGCCTGCGGAATGGAAGCATCACATCGGAAATAATCCCCACCGACGCAGCGGCTCGGGGGAAGTAAACATTCAACAACTTTTCAAATATTTACCTCCGAGAAATAAAGTTAACTTTCAGGACTAGTGAACGAGCCCGGGAGACAAATCAATCATTATTTTAATTAATAATTTAACAAAAAAGTATATACAGCCAAAGTAAAAAAATAAACTCAAAATAGCGAACAAAAATTGTCATATACAATCTCTGGTACTTGTTTTTTATCCGACCACCAATTTTCTTTTAATGTACATGTACTCGCAGAGATAAGAATCTATCATATGACGATGAGTCCCGTTGAGGCGTTTATTACGTTCCTTTGCAGATTTCCATGATTCGTTTCGATTCGTTGGGTTAGGTTAGGTTAGGTACAAGTTTTTTGGTGGTCGGATAAAAAACAAGTACCCAATCTCTTCGTGTTTCTTTTTGGACACCCTGTTAGCGTGTTATCAGCAATTTTCGTTCCAGATTAGAAGAGTGCCAGCAGCGTAAAGGTCACCATTTGGATAGCATCATCTTTTTAATATAATTTTCCATTTTGTATTCTTATAATCAACAATAAAAAAAATTCTTGATTACTAGTATATTTTGTTTTACCGAACTAACAAATACCCGATACTCTGTTTGGACACACTGTACATTATATTGATTGCGTGTGTGATGCTATGAGTTGTTATAATTTATAGTTGATAGTTCTATCCTAAACAAAAACAATATATTAGGAAGTAAATTTAATAGAATACACAGGAAGTTTTGCATTATTAGAAATATTGCAAGCAACTTTTTAATTACAAAGTATTTGATATGCAATGGGATTCTTTGGATATGGAGTATGTATTTTCTTTGTATAAAAAAGTGTAATAAACCCACCCGAGCAAAGGCTTCGACAGGGGCGCACCATGTGCCCCAGGGGGCCGCACTTGGGGACGAACACCGAGCACAGGAACAGGGCCGCCAGTTCGTAGCACCTGACGTCCACCACAGCGTCGTATATCTCCAGCTCCTGAAACGTTCCATCTGATTAGTCCAATTCCCATTAAGGGGGACCGCGCGCTGTATCGGCAATCAAGTAGTCTGGGGGCAGGAGCACTCCAAGCAGAGGAAAGGTAGAATGATTGGAAGTTAAAATTGAAGAAGACAAACGTTATTAAAGTTTACGATAGCGTTATCTGGCAAAAATAAAGTATTTCAGAATATATAAAGTTACATACAAAGGTTTTAACTATGCATAAATCTGCGTCACCAAGAACTATGTTTAGTGCTTAATTTTGGATTCAAAAGACTGTGATAAGAACCGTTTAATTTTAACAAAATAAATATTGAATTAATTGACCATATCTTGTTGAGGGACAAGGCATTTGATCCGTGAAGATCCATTATTATAATGATAAAAGTAACTTTGTATTTTGTCTTCACATTGAGTTTATTTAAATTATTTGCATTACTAGTTTCGACTCGATACACTGGGTCATCATCAGATGCTTAACTAAACTCTGTTTAGTTAAGAATCTCAATGTGAAGACAAAAAACAAAGTTACTTTTATCATTATAACTGACCATAAACATCAAAATTAATAAATTAATATATTAATAATATTTTCGATTTTAAAATGATTGAAATTTAATTTTTCTTTGTGCGCTGGTAGGGGACACTGTATATACGTTTAATCAATTAAGTGACAACGAAAACCTGTATTAATAAAAAAAATGTTAAATAATTCTCCACCGTGAGGTAGATAGTTGGAGAGATAGCGGCGGGGCTGGAATGGATTTTTTCCTCAGGCCTTTAGTGTTCTCTCCTCCCCCGTTCCACGTCTAAACCCTCTCTTCCCTCGGAGGGCTGCGTCGAAGAGGCTTTTTTGCCGTAATGAGAGAGTTTCTAATTAAATTTCTCATTCAAACAATGATTTTTTGAATAAGTCCCCAGGATAAAAAGACTTCTTAGAAAAGAGAGCGCAAACGTCGGCTATAAATAAAAAAGACAATGCCAATAACCGAATTCAATACTATGGTCAGAACCATTAGTAGAGAACTCATTATTATACAGGTATTGACGAGAAGTCTTGTTATCTACGAATAACTATAGTTTTGTTGGCACAGTGGTTAATACTATCTATCTGATTCTTATTTTAAAAAATAATGTTCATTGTTTTGACAAAAGAATACCAGTGTTACTGAAATCTGTGCAATGACTGCTATTAAAAATTATTTCTAGTATGTGCGACATACTTGCTGGGCGTCCCTCTGTCCGAAGTGGCCTATGTAGTTGGGGAACAGAGTGAAGTTGTATGGCACTCGGTGGTATTGACAAAAGGTGACGATAACAGGCAGACAGACTCCTGGGGCGGGGTTCCTGGCTCCGAGGGGCGCTGTCAGGGTGGTGCTCGTGGTGATGGTCTTGTTCACAACCTGCCAACAACATCGAACTGATCACATGAACACGAAGTACAAAAATAGTAATATAATTTAAAGGTTTCATACATTAATTCTAAAAACCTAAGCTTGAGTGCATCTAATATAATAGATAACTCTTTAATTTTAGCAGAGAGGGTTTTGTTGATCATTTTTCAAGGTATTTTAAAACACAAGTTATATAAATGCATTTTCATTTATTGAGGTTTAAAAAATCTTAAGTATGTTGAAAAAAAAAGTAAATTCATATATTTTTATTAAAATAATATTTTTAATACATCGATAATAATTCTTAAAAGTATAAGTATTATATATATATCAGGTAGTACGAAATACCGGTTTTGAAATATACTTTATAACGGCGTATTTTCTAGCGACGTTTACCGATGAAAGAAAAACAATATTAAATATTTTAATTAAATATTTTCAGAATCAAGTCAGATCTAATATAAAATTTTAATGTCAATGATAAGCTGGGGAAATAATTTAATATTAAAGTCGCTTTACAGGCTTACATCAGGCATCTTGAGAAAATCCTATCAAACTTGTAATTATTTCTACATTAAGTAATATGATTGAAGAGATTCAATAATACTCATTCAGATTCTTTGAAAGGATAATTTAATTTTGGTTATTTTTATAAAATAAAATACATGTATCGATATTCACTCTAGAATTTATAATTTTATAAAAAAACGTATTTTAAATGACGCAACGTGAAAACGAGTCATAGACATGTAAAAATATAGTATTAATTATTTATGTTCACTCCACAAGAGAGAGACATCCAAATTGAGGAAATCTGAACGAGAACATTGCAAACAACATATCTCTATATCGTGAGCATCCTGTTCAAAGTGAATAAAAACAATATCATACCAGAAAACCGTAAGAGGGTCTTGTATCTTGGTAAAGTGTTTTATTAAAATCAGAAAAGTTTATTGCTTCTCCTGGATTCTCCGCAGGCCGGAATTAAATCTTGCAAATAGCATAAAATCAATAGGTTGTTGCAAAAAATGCTCAGTATTAAATTATAAATAGCGTTAAAGTTTCAAGTGGAAATCGTGATAATTTTATGATGAATTAAATTAAGGGGTGATAGTACATTATTTTAATTTCATTAGAATTTTCATAGATAAAGTTTTGTATATATTAGTATGATCGGTCTTTTTGGGAGAGAGGTTAATAAAAAATAACATAAAAATGTCGCAATAACTATTAGTTTTATGAAGGTGCGGGAAAGTTTTTCACATGCCGCTGCTCGGAGGACTTTTGTAAAATACGTCTAGGGCCCTCTCTCGAAAGCTCCGGTATCTTTTTTTGAAGTACCAGCCATAAAACGGAGGACCCTCGGGGGATGAGCCGCGGCGCCGCGGGAGGTAATCGATTGTTATGCGACCCCAAAAAGAAGTGATTTAAGAGTCGAGCGATTATGCATGGATCAAAAAAATAAGTCGGTACTGTTGCTACTATAAGAGACATCGTAGCGATGATCCCAAAGCTCCTGTCATTCCTCCTCGCCCCGTAAATAGCGCCCCCACGATAATACCTGCGGACGGTGATCCGACGATCCGTCCAATCCTCACTTACGCCTGCCTCATCTGTGGACTCAGTGCCTCGAGGTTCATCCAAAATGCCCAGCTCCACGGAAACACCAAAACGATCCAAGAGGTCGTCATCGACCTCGCACACTCCTTCCAAATCTCCACCCACTTAGTTCATAACTCCTCAATCAACACTGCCTCCACAAAAAAGCCCAAAAGCCACCCCCCCCACCCACCCAACCCCAAACACAACCCCACGGTGACACAAGTCACCCAGTCATTTTGAAGGCGCTGAAGGAAAATCTTCCTGTTTCGCCGATAAAGCCAAATACACTAGACTTTTTTTAAATTTTTTTTTTTATATATAGGTTTGGTACCTTGCTTGTTATATACAAGGTATTTCGTCACAATTTGGGGAAACTTTCCAAACTAGTCGATCGAATTGATCTATAAATGGGAGTGACTGAAGCTACACCCCCTGGTTTATCTTTTTTATGGTTCCGATAACATGCTTCAAGAAGCCATCCAGTGACTTCATCAACTGTGGGTGTCTCGCCACTGACTTCAGACCTTCCTGTCGGCATTGGCTCTCCAGTTGGTGTCTCTGAAGACCAAATATAAATATGGGGCATGAACCCACAAGGTGGATCACTGTTTGTGGAGTAAAATCATCACAAGGGCATGTGTCGTCGCTCGTCAAGTGGAACCTGCGGACTATACACTAGACTAGACTAGACGGTTGCTACTCACGTTGATCTGTACGGCGGGGTAGGCCCGGAAGTAGGCGGCGAGTCCCCCGGCGATGGCCAGCAGAGCCACGGCGTTGACGAGCACCTGCGCGGACCGGAAGCGCAGCCAGCCCTGGGCCACGTAAGGGTTGGACGAGCGCCGCATGTCGCGGATGATCTGCGGGCGGCCCGCCAGTTACTGCCCGCCCCGTGTATCAGGGCGGGCCGCCACACGTGTTTACAAATATCCAGCATGGGAGATTCAAGGCTCAGAGTGTTCAGGTAACATTTCCGTATCTCACATACAGTAATACCCCGCTTTTCGTGACTCCGTTTCACTATTACGCGAATTTCAAATTTCGCGTCCTCGCATTACGCGAATTTCTTATTTTTAGAATGTGTATGAACATAATATAGTCAATTAATGGAACTGGTATTTATTTTGTAGTACTCCATTTTATTATAATAAAATAAAACCAAATGGTTTTGGAGACTACGTTAATTTCACTATTAGCGAGAGCTCTTTCGCCGAACACGGCATCTTCAAGACTTCATTGACTTCTCAACAATCAAAAACAGCGTTGGGTGTTATGAACGTATTTTACAAGAACGTAAAAGAAACGCTACCCAAAAGACAATAGTTGTATTTTTCAGTAAAAATAACATGTAATGCTGATCAAATATATTTTTTATATTAAGTTTTGACTATGTATGACCCCGATATACGCGAATTTCACTTAATGCGATTTTTCTCAGAACATATCCCTCGCGTAAAGCGGGGTATTACTGTATTTCACATACGAGTATGTTGCTATGAGATAATCCAGTTAGGGCAAACCGGAGGCGTCATACTAATCTTAATTTTTTCTCAATGATTTTTACAATAATTAAAAAAAAAATCATATTGCACCAATATTTATACAACGCAAAATAAATCTATCTACGTCATAAATAAATCTATCCAGATAGGATACAAAAGAATTTGGTCTTATAATGTAATATTTAAATTAGAATTGTGTTTTATTGACACATAGTTTAGTGAGAATTTGTATTTGTTTGATAAGATTAATTATTTCCATACAAAAAAAAAACACACTGAAAGCTATCAACACGTAAATCTCCCAAACAATAATATTTGAAAACATCTTTATATATTTTTACTCAAATAAAATAATATGATTAGGCGTGTAATGACAATGCAGTTATGAATATTCAAAATTAAATTACTTATAAACCTATAAAATTATAAAATTGTTGCATTTTTTTGTTCCCATATAATAAATCTAAATGACGAAACCATCTTTGATACATATTTTCTTCAAACAAATCAGTTTGATTGAAAAACAGGAAAAAATAAAAGCAACACTAAAAATCCTCACAATTAATGACATTTGAGGCTATTTAGATTAATTAAACTACGAAACAATGAAAAGTTTCAACTCAAAAGATAAACAGAATAATTTTGTCAAATTTGCATTTAGTCACAACAATGTCAGCTTTCACAAATTGGAGATGTTTTTGGGAAAGTCAAGAAATTTTCAAAATGCTTCACTTGAGATAAAATCCCGAGAGCGATGTAAGACAATAACAAAAATTAAATTATCGTCAAATTGAAACCCACCGGAGTCGTGGCTTGAAAGGCAACTTCAGAAGAGCTAGGGGAAATACAAGTACACTCTCGCTGTTTCTGAACCATAGAAACAGTACAAAAATAGTATATTAAAAATATTATAAGATAAAAACGGAATGTATTGTTTCCATGAGATTATAAGAAAATTCTTTCCGCTAAGCAGACAATTTTAAAATGAACTTTCGGTGGAATTCTGAAGATTTAATATTTTGTAAATTCTGACATGGATATTGTAAGCCTAGACAAGAGGAAAAACGTATACGAGCAACTTATTCTAGTGATTAAATATAATTTTATACCTCGTCTTTTTAACCAAATAATTTAATAAAACGTCAAAGCGCGTTGTGATTCGCCACAGTGTGTTATTAAATAAAGTATCATCATTGTTAGTGAGACATAAATTTCATGGTATTATGTTACCAGTACTAAACAATATTTTTTAACAAACTATGCTTTGCGATCGGCATTTTGATTTAACTGAATAGTTAAATCAAAAGAATTTTTTAGAAAGAAGTAAAAAAATAATATACAATAACTAAAAAGTTTGTTACGTTTTTTGTATTTTTATTTAAAGTGGCTTCAAATTTCTGTAAAAATAATGATCACATAATTTCGAGTGATTTGGTGCAAAGTGTGTAATATTCTGCTTAAAAAAATACCTTGTGGTGTAAGGACATGTTGGATCCATTGTGGAAGCGCACGATAGTCTGCAAGCTGGCCGGCGTGGAGGCGCTCTTGGTGAGGGGAGAACTTCCTCCGGCTTCCTCGCACAAAGTTACAGGAGGAACCGCACTGAGCCTTCCGCCCAGTCTTCCGGTCTTGTTGATATGATGATGGGGTAGAAGCGGGGCCTCCATTGTCTTCGTGGTGTAGCTGGGAGACGACGTCTGACTGAAGCTATCGCTGGACACGCTGGAGTCTTGCCGCAGGGATCCCTTGGCTCCATTTCCAGTCGGCTGGTTGTTCATTTGGACGCTCGTCAAGGGGGGCGGAACGTTTGCTGCTTTTTTGGTTATCGGGGCGTCGGATTCCATAGCTTTTGGTGACGTGCTCTTTTTGGCAGAGAGTTTTGCGTCCTCGATGGAGCTCATGGTGCCAGCGGTGCCGTCCTGGGGAAAGACGAATTCTTTCTGTCGCTTCGGGGGGTCCTTGCGAGCCGGAGGTTTGGGGCCGGTCGAGGTGTACATGTAGAGGTGGCTGTGCTTGTCGGGCGGGGGCAGGTGGCGCGGGGGTGCCGGGGGAGGAGGGCGCGGCGCAGGTGGAGGCCCAGGGGGAGGCGCGGGCCCAGGGCCAGGCACTGCAGGCACTGGAGGCCCTGGAGGCCCCGGAGATCGCCGCGGCAGGGGAGGCACGGCGGGAGGCGCCGCCACGGAGCGCGCGGGCACCGCGGGGGCGCGCCAGGGGACGGGCGGGGCCGGGGGCGCTCTCTGGGATGCCTGCTAAACTATTCATAGTCAGTCGCTACTCACGTGTTACAACATTTAATAAAATATGAATTTCAAAATCATTCACAGAAACTGATTGTATCCACAGAATCCACTGAGAGGTCATCAACTTATCGCACAGTGTTTTTTTTACTCACCGTGAGAGAAGATATCTTTTTGCGTGTTAAGCGCCCCACACATGTACCAACAAATTGCACAAAGGTGTAGGTGTATATTCACTGGTATATGGCTACCCTATTTAGGCGCTTAGACACAGAGATGCTGATGTTTTTAGTGGCGTTATTTATACAAGAGTCTAGGTCTAATAATCAATTTTTTTTGATCATTTTCTAGTCCGTTTTGCGAAAAATCGACTGCACCAATCATAAAAATTTAAATGCAAAAAGTTTGATACATACCTTCTTTCGAACAGAATATATTTTTATTTCTTATAAATTTACTATTAATATGATAAATATGTGTTTTTCCGATTAAAGTGCAGGAACTTGGAGATTCGTCCATATTCATGTCCCTTTTCCAAAAGTCCTAAACATTTAAAAGTATTTTTTTTAATTGGAATTAAAAGATTAAATATAAACCCTGTGCGATATATTATTTTCAAAATTAAAAAAAACAATTCTTTAACAAACTTTGGTTTTAAAAAGTCGTCATTTTATCTAATTTTTCAACATCTTCAAGATTTTATTTTACCCTGAAAATGGACGTTAATTAATTAATAATAAATAGATAAATATAATTTGTAGTTTTTTCAACACTTTGTAAAAAAATCAACTTTCGAAAAAAAAAAAAATCATTCGAGTCATCAATGTTTAGGATTCTTGGAACAGGTACACAACGAATCTCCAAGTTCCTACACTTCAATCGGAAAAACACATATTTATCATATTAAAACTAAATTTATAAGAAATAAAAAACATTTCACATTTGCGAGAAGGAATGTATCTAACTTTTTGCATTAAAATTTTTCTGATTGGTGCTGTCGATTTTTTGCAAGAGGTACAAGAAAATGATCAAAAAACTCGAATATGGAAGCTAAGCCCTAACACGTTGACTGCCAATAGGATTTTCGTAAAATGTCCAAAAATAGTTTTCACGTTTTTAGGTTTTATGGGTCGAAATACAATTATATCATTTGTTTTGGGATATTTTTATCGGTCATATCGAAGGAAGATAGAAGAGGGCCGTGCCGCCCATGTTCAATAGTAGTGGCCGACGGGCAGATCTATCGTCTTTGGTTTTGGTAGCGGGACAAGAAAATATGTTTGTTTTTCTTTTAACGCCTTCATACTGACTAGGTGGCGTGTGTCACCATGTTGTTGTTATGTGGTGTGGTGTGTGGGTGGGAGGTGGGTGGGGGGATTTGGAGGGGTTGGTGGGGGGGGGGGGGGATGGCTTTTGGCCTTTTCTGGTATAGGCAATCTTCTAGGTTGTATTCTAGGAGGTGGCTGATCGAGGGGTTTGGGACAAGGGATGTTGATGTTTGGAAGGAGTGGGCGAGGTCGATGATTACCTCGTGGATCGTCTTGGTGTTTGTATCCCGGTGGAGTTGGGCATTTTGGACGAACCACAGGGAGTTCAGTGCCGCAGTGCAGTGGAGGACTTTGTTCTGAATGATTTGAAGGGGTTAAAGCCTCTCAGATGGGGCAGGCGTAGGTAAGGAGTCAGGTATGTCGTGTCGGCCACCGGTGGCCGACGCGGCACAATTGGAATACCTCCGTGTCGGCCACCGGTGGCTGACACGGCAGTCAACGTGTTAAGTTTCAGCTATCGATGCCAAAGTAATTTTCAAGATCTCTCGTGGGTTCTGTCGATGGAGGTGGTTCGAGAGGCGAGCTAGTGCAAGAAGCGGTGGTGAGGTGGCGGGCAGTGACCTGAGGCTGCTGCTTGGCGGGGTGGGCGACATGCGGCCGGGCGGGGCGCGAGGGCGGGCAGTAGGGCAGGGCGTCCGAGGGGCAGTACTTGAAGCCGGAGGGGGGCGCCGCGGGGGCGCAGTAGCCGGCGGAGTGGCGGCGCGCGGGGGCAGCTGGGCGCAGCAGCGACAGCAGGGTCCCCCCGCGCTCGCCGCCGCCCCCCGCGCCCGCACACGCCGCGCCCGCCAGGCTGGCGGCGCGCGCGCATCTACGAGGTTAGTGGTTAGTAAGCCGCGATCTAGTGGTCGGGTTAGTAGGGAACAATGCTGCAGCATACCGCCTTCAACTTCTCTCATATTTAACAGGGTATTCAACCGCAACCTTGATCCGCCGGGCTAGCAGCTCGAGGGTAACCTGCATTTGTCTGCTTCTGTCAGTGAGGTTAGTAAAGCATAAATTCTGTCTGAAAATATCGCTACAAAAAAACACAGCTTAAGAGCGATGTTCATCAGGTTTCACAGTTAGTTTTTCCCTATCACTTCTGTCTTGTTTAATAGGCTATTCAACCGCAACCTTGATCCGCCGGGTTAGCAGCTTGAGGGTGACAGCATTGAAACCTGCATTTGTCTGCTTCTATCAGTGAGGTTAGTAAAGCATAAACTGAGTCTGAAAATAACAAAAAACATAGCTTAGAAGCAATGTGCAGGCTTCTCAGTTTCCTATGAAGTTATTTAACCGCAAGCTTGTCCGCCGGGTTAGTAGGAGAACGTTGAAGCATGAGGGTGACAACATTGAAACCTGCATTTGTCTGCTTCTGTCAGTGAGGTAAGTAAAGCATAAATTCAGTCTGAAAATATCTCTATAAAAAAACACAGTTTACGAGCGATGTTCATCAGGTTTCACAGTTAGTTTCACCCTATCACTTCTGTCTTGTTTAATAAATTATTAAACCGCAAGCTTGATCCGCCGGGTTAGTAGGGGAACGTTGAAGCTTGAGGCTGACAACATCGAAACCTGCATTTGTCTGCTTTTGTCAGTGAGGTTAGTAAAGCATAAATTCAGTCTGAAAATATCGCTATTGAAAAAAACACAGCCTAGAAGCGATATTCAGGTTTCTCACTTAGTTTTTCCTGGTTTGATAAAAACAGGAAGTCTTCAGTGCTTTCCTGGAATACTCCTGTGCTAGTTGACGGGTATAAGTGATGTTTACTTTATATAACAGTTATTGTGCAATGTTAGTAAAGCTTGAGTTGAGATTAGTTAGCTGGACGGATTCCTGCCCTACCGTGCCCTGTTGGATTCGAAGTTGTGGTCTGCGGCGGAGGTGTCCAGCCCCTCAGGGTGCAGCTGCCCGCCCACCATACTCCCGCCCTGCGCCCATGCTACCGTCAGCCAGTCTGGAACAATACACCGACATTAAATTTGTAAAACTGCACATAAAAAAAAAAAAAAAAAAATAGTCAAAGGGCTAGAAGATAACGAAGATTTTTTTGCTAGTTCTTTCGCACTTTAGGGGCTTCTCCATACTAATAAAGCTCTCGAAATATTCAAACTCATTTTCTGGTGGTGGTAAACACCATTAAACATAATAATACCCCATTTTGCAAATAAAACATATTTTTTCTGGAGCTATTATTTAAACTGTCAACATAAGTATTTTCTATTAGTGTTTAAAAAAAAAGAAGAAAATAATGACAAACACGTTAAGAATTTTCCCGAATTTTTCTTTAGTAAACAAGTTAAATATTTTTTTCATATTCATCACGCTTGAGAACGTATAGTTCAGAGAAAATTAAAAATGAAGTTACACTGCGGAAGAAAGACAATAGCTTTGAGGCATGAATAAATAAATAACTTGTGACAGTTTGCTGTTATTTGTGGGATGTCGTAACTTTTATTTAAATACAAGTATATCGATAAATGTTTTCTATAATAAACTGTCTTGTAATTAGTGGTCGCTTCATGACTAAAAAAAATATAATCCGATCCCATAGTACTTTCTGCCAAAAAGATTAAAAACTTAGAGTAAGTAGTAAAAGTCCGCTGAGTAGCTGTTTGCGCAGACACTTAATTGGCGTTAAATTCGCGAAAAATCACCTCGTTTATACAGGAAGGGTAAATAACCCCGGAATCGGGGATTTTCCGAGCGCCAGTCTTGTTGAAGTAAGGGATCAATCTGCCTCTCGTTAACTTACTGTCCGTCACGTCACTTATTGGATACGTGACTCGGGAAAGGAAACGCCGACACTGGCAGCGGCGCCATTCGGGGCACAAGACAAACGTAATTATATTCCAAGATAACCGAATCTCAAGGAATAAATTGAAGTACACACAGGCGACAGCTTCTAGATGTTCAAAAGATTTTGGCATATTTTTTTCATAACAAGATCAATGTATCGAATTTCGGAAATATCGTTTACTCCATCATTCAAAACAGATACAATCAACCAAATTTTCTCGAGGGTGGTGTTGGCAATCGATTTTCAGGTTTTCAGAGCTGTAAAATGGGTTTTTGTAGGTCTTGGATTTTTATGCTTTTACAACCATATTAATTGATATTAAAAACCGATGATTAAATTATTAATATTAATATTATAATAAAGCAGTGATGTAAGCATACACCCATACTGGAATCAAATATAAGAAGAAAAAATATAAAAGATCCAATCAATCCTTAAATTTTAAGTGAATTCCTGTAATTTTTTCAGTAACTTTTTATCGTAAAAAAATTGCATATTACTAAATACCTTAGCTATTTTTTGTATAGTTTCAACTAATATCGCTAGTCTCTGCGAGATCATGACGCGATTGCGTTAAAGTCACGAATGTTGATGACTTCCAAGAAACGGATTATAACTATTTTTCTATGTGTTTTTGTTTATGTGTTTATGTGTTTCCCTTCGTTTATTTTTACTTAAAAAAAAGTTATACAACAGCTTTTATAGCTCCTCAAAAATTGATAACAAACCTTATCAATTTCTCTAATTTAATAAATATTTTTTATGGATTAAATTTCCCATGTTTTGAACGTTTTAAAAATTGTGCTATTTATTTCATGTATTCACTTTATAACACAGTACAGTTGGATATACCATATCCTTGAATTTATTCAAATATCCACAGTGTACTGTAACAATGCCATCAATATATATTTGACGCAGCTCCTGGAATAATAGGGACGCACCAATTACCATAAAATATTAAACGGTTTTAATAATAGATCATCTAATCCGGACCAACTAATATTAATAAAAAAATCTATGCGTCTATAAATTGAGATTTCAAAAGGTATATTATAAAAATTTGGAGTATTTTTAAATAGTTATGTATGCGCATTTATTATTGCCCCCATTATGTTGATTTATTGTTTTATATTAATTTACGCGGTTTTATTATTATTTTGAATCAATCATTTTGGTGCTAATACTGAAACCATTTTCATGGAAGACAATTGAGGTTGATTCAAAGTCCAAGTTATGAATTCGTTCAGAAAACCTAAATTGTAAATACCACCTTTGCTTAAATTAAATAATTACTTTAAAGGAGCTTTAATTATAGAAAAATTACTACCTTTTTTGGTGGTAACAGTCATCATCATACGTTAAATATATTACTCTGAGACTGATGGTGATGACGCTATAAATATTCGTAGTATTAAGTGTAAGTAACTAAAGTTATTTTTTTTTAATATTTAAGTAATGATTTAGGTGTGACGACCATCGTCCTAAATGAAAGGGAATATAAATTAGAATATCGTAACAGGTTAGGGGTTGGCAAAAGGACATAACGGTGGGCCTCATGTTCATGCCTCATATTATTTGATGGTTCGCAGAGGAAATTAAATACGAAGCGAAGTTTTTCTCACTCGACAGGCCGGAAATTTGATTGCTGAAACGACATGGCATTCAGGGCGGAGTCGGAGACGCCAGGCTCCCGCGAGTTTCGCTAAATACTAAGAGCTGGCAATATTAAAATATTAAATCGTATTCAGCCATAATTCCGCTGTAATAAATATTTAATATCAGGCATTGTGATCACATTTTTCAGAGTTAAGATCGCGCGGGCGGTTTCCAAAACGAACGAAAGATAAAGAATTTCATATTTATTGGATTGTTGTCTTGAGCTCATTTATCTTGTAGGTTTGTTGTACTTATGTATGCGGTGAATATTTTGTATGTGTTTATTCAGGCACTGATAATTTATGTTATGTAAAAAAATACGTTATTTTTAAACTGAGTCTAGTTTATCTGTATTACGTCTTTAAACATGGGATATGCAGTTTTATTCCGTAGTTGACCTTCATCAGATAATATGTGCAAATGTGAAACTCAATATTTCTACTTGGCTTTATTGTTGATAAAAAAAGATTTATTTCAAAAAAATACTTTGATCACTGAGTATTGTTTACACGGTGTTGTTTTAACAAGGCATTGCAATAAAAAAACATGCGAAAAGAATCAGTTTTGCTCGTAACAAATACTCCGGTTTTAATTAAAATCTGGAGGTTTCTGGTGGAGTTATTAGCGAGAGATGAACACGAACACGAAGTTTGTTAATTTGAGCGTTCTCAGAGCCGGAATATAATTTGTCCATGGCGAGTTTTCAGCGAGTCCGTAAATATCAAACAGGAAAACTTTCGAAACTAAACTTTCGGCGTCACTGTATTTGTTTGTAATGAAAAGTGTCCATATTTATCTCTCGGTGTTTCAACAAGTAAAAATAAAGCAACGCGTATTGTTTATTTTATTGCTTTTAAAACAGTCTCGATAAATCATCAATTTTCAATTTATTTACAGAGTAAAAAAATTCTATATTTCCTCATGATAAAGCAAAATCTTATTTACTGCAATTTGTAATATATTATTTTTAAATTTATTTGTTCATAAATATTTTATTGAATAGATAGCACGTATACAATTTCTTAATGGAAACTCGCGTATATTGTACTTATGTAAGTCGAGATAAACTTTTAGTTGTCTCGTTAAATTATTGTTACTGTATTTATATCATCAAAATTAAGTTATGAAGTATGTTAAGCCATAGATTCTTTAGATTGTAAATATACATATAAAGCTCTCAAAACATTTAAATAGTCAAATTAATTTAAAAAATATTTTTTTATACAATATGTACGCAGATTAGTAAAAAATGGCATCTAAGTAAGCTCAGCTTCAATTCCTGTAGTCTTTTGGGTTAGCCTTGTCATTTGTTAAAAATTTAATATTTTATTTTAGTACATTTAAAAATATCAACAAAATGTCTCCAGAATTCTTCAAAAACTGTTGTCATTTTAATAGAACTTTTCGGTTAGGTAAGTTTCCATATCAGCGGACGATATATCAATGTCAATTCCAAATACCAGCCCCCGTGCTTCACTGGAGACTATTGTACCCCCGGAGATGCAAGGGTTGTCGGATTGTTGGAAAGCCATATTACTGCTCTGGACATGTGGATTGTTGGCGATGCGACTGGTAATATGCGCTTGAGTTCTCTTACATTGTGTAGCATTTAACTGCATACCTGGCAGTTTGGATGTAAATTTCGTATTAAATGCCGTACATTGCTGATACGATTTATATCTGTATATTAAAATATAAATGGTGCACACGAAGCGATGAAGTAAATTGTCATGTTTTTTCAGGACACAAGTGTTTAACATCTTAATATTTTAGAGTATCTAAAAATCACACAAATCACGATGGTATTTTTCTGAGAGTTTCTTTAATCATTTTTCAATAATTGAAAAAATGTACTTAATCATTATCAATCAATAAAAAACCTATATAGGCAAAATCGTACTTCCTGTGAGACGGTCTAAACAAAAATCAATAATATCAAAATATTATATTTATTATTCAATAATAGTCTTTGAGGGTTTATAGAACTATGGGTCTTTGCTTCCATATTTCATAGATTGAATTGTAATATTGCATATTTATTAAAATAAAAATATATGTTTTATTTAAATATCAAATAAAAATTCAATTAAGAAATCATTAATAATTCAAAAACATATATTTAAATAAGCGAAAATATATTTAAGGTCATGCCAAAGATTGTTGTTTTCTATTGGACGTTAGTTTTTGATATGCAACTTATTGGATATGTTTAAATGTACCTCAATTTCTTTCTTTATTATACGAAATAAAAGCAAATTAATGACATCACAAGAATTAAAGTTTGAGTGTTGAATAAATTGTACAAGACTGAATAAACTATGCATCATATTTTCCAGTCGTGCCTTTTATTTTCTGCTGGAGATTTCGTAAAAGCCTTCGGCTTTTTCCGACCCTCCCCGTGATAAATTAACCATACTCTGTCTCGTGTTCAGTAAAATCCTTTGAACAATTATGTTGGAAGAATAATCCTTCCTTTTTGATACTCAAAAGAAGTTTTAAGAAGCAACGGACTTATAATGTTAAAGATATGGTTTTTTTAACTGTTATTTACCAGAGTCAATGAAAAAAGCCTTATAATGTAATAATTAATTTAAAAATTACATTTTATCCGTTACTTGTAAACATTCCGAAATTAGTCGCAATTGTGTATATTTGTTATATTAAGACAAAATTACTAAAAGTATTAAAACATAATTTTTACATAATCTGGAAGTATTAAATTCAATCAAGTCTGTAATACTACTGCATTTATGTAGCATACATTTAAACGAAAAAAAATCTTTTCTCGCTAACTCAAATGTTTACATTAATCAGGAATTAGAAAAATAAAACCACGCGTCTGTGAAATAGTAAAAAAAGTAACAGGTAAGCGAAAATTTAGAAGTATTCAAACATAATTATGACCACGGCTGCGGAATGAGTTCAAAGTTTTATCTCTGAAGGTTTTTCTGAGACAACATATAATTTTCACACAATTAAAAAGTAATAAAAAATCTTCATTTGGATTCAAATCACAGACTTTCATATCGGCAAGCAAGCATACAAAGCCGCTAAGTCACGTTTTTTTTTAGTTTCAGTGATGTTAATAAATATTACAATAAATGTAGTATTGAAAATATTCTTAGGTATTCATTCCTACAATAAAGCAAAAATATCATAAAACCAACCTTTTCTGATACTAAATAAGCATGTTATTATAACGTATTGATCCGGTCAGAAGAATGTGAATATAATAATCTTCTGAAAGCAAAATTTTCCGGATTGTGAGGATTTTGAAAGAATAAAGCAGGAAGATTTGGAGCGATAAGCGTCTAGGGATGAAATTCTAAGGGCGGGCGGGTCTTTTCCAGGGTCCCATTTACGGTAAACGAAAGCTCTTCAAAGTTCTTTAACCTTTCTTTCGTTGCTTCTGAATTAACGCTTTATCAAATCTTTGGTTCAACTAGATTATAGTACCGTTAAAAATACGTTACTTATAATCGAAATGTAAAGATTTTTTAATTTACGAAAAGTTTGATTTAAATTAGGAGATATTTTAAAATTGAAAACGTAACAGTATATTTGAATCAGAAAAAAAATGTATGGACAAATTTTACAATGCAAGTAATTGATGAGAGTAAATAAGTAATGATAATTTATTAAATCTAAATTATAGATGTAAAATAGATGACAGAAGAAATAATAGTTTGTCCGAAAGACATATTTTTATTATTTGCGATGATTGTCAAAGAAAGATATTTTTTCTCAACTAAAATTATTAATTACTATAAAATATACATATTGGAAACAATGCTTTTCTTATTCCTAAAAATATTTAAGAATTTAAATATGCACTCATTTCGACTTATTGATAGTAATTTTTAAAAAAATATCTAAAAATAAATCAGTTTTAAAAGAACAATATATGCAGATTCTCTATTCCATAAAAGAGATAATACAAAAGAATTATTCACACGGAAAAAGCTTTGACGAAACCACAATGCCTCACTTCTTTGATCTCAATAAAGCGATGGGTTGCATATCTTAATAAAGCATACTTAATTTTGAGTGAGAATATGAAAGTGACGATAAAAAAGAAAATATTTAATTAAAAATTACGTTTTAGGTATAGCGCAATAAACAAGGAGAAAAATAATAATTAGGCATTTCATACAATCTCCTAATAATTGTGACTTTGATTTTTCATCTTTACATCTTGAAACGACAATAAATTGCCATATACGCATTTAAAACTAACAAAACTAATTTTTTTCAAGTTAGTAAATATATACTTACAATATTTATTTTAATTTTAAATATCTAAGAGTAAACAATTGAAATGCGTACAATAAATGAATCACCCGGAGATAAAAAAAACCGAGTCGAAGTGTTTGCATGTCTTAAGTGTGAAAAATGTATTTTTTTTAATCTAATTGAGATCCAGAGTTCTTCCCCGTATCCAGTTAACAGGGTGCCTATAAATTAGCGCACCTCTCCGAGTGATCGCAAAGAAAACCAACATAATGACCAGCAACCATCAAAATTCTCAAAAAATTAAATTCCAAAAAAAACCAAAGCATTTGATATAACGTAATTGAAAATTTATATTACTTCGCAGTGAATTAGACAGTAATATAATATTTGTTTTTAATTTAATTAAATATAATCCTTTCAAAGAGCTCAGCTCTCAATGATCAATGGTGGCATTTTAAAATCAAGAGTGAATTAATTCAACAAAAATGAGACATTCTACGAATAAAATTACAATTTGACGTACCCTCAATTTTGGAAAATCTCGGCCGAAATTAATTCAATTGGAAGATGAAAAATACAAAGAAATTAACTGTAATTTGAAAATGAAGATATTAAATTTTAGCTAATTTGAACGTAATTCTTGATTTTTACATTGCAATTTAATAAAAGAGAATTAATTTCAGTTACAGGTAATGATTTTTAATATCACCACTTGTAAATATAAGTGTTTTAATAAAATTCACGGGGATCAGTTGGTTTTGCTTTTGAATACAATTATAAAGAATAATATATATTTTTTAATTTATATAAAATTGACAGACTTCATACCAGTTTATTTTCATTGTATTTTTTTAGTTTTTCAACAAATAAATAATCACTAAATATTCGTTATCTCCTAGCTGTTTGGCTATTCGCATGAGTTGTTTGTGATCTTATATAGTTTTAGCGCAAAACATTGACTTTGATAATTTTATACACGATACGAGACATATTATTATTTGGAGTCACTGTAGTAGACGGCGGTATCAGCTCGAGCTGGCGGATGCACCTCCACCAGGGGATTACTCCTCACCCGCGTCATAGTCATCATTACGGAGTGATACGGCAATGTTGGCAGCTGGTGCATTGTCTGATTGTGCAGTCCTGCTGGCGTGAGGAGATAATGGTATTGAATGGAATGCATCGCCATGGAATTCAATTTCCACTGCACCTTTGTTACGAAGCACACATATTGAAAACCTCGCATATTGACGAGTTCCTCGGTTGATAAGGTCAGTTATTTGGCGGGGATTCAAGAATATAATTGTATTGATAGATTTGGTTTAATATTTTGTGAAGAAAAAAAAATTAAGTCACACACGTAATGGTGAGAAAAGTCCCGAGGCCTGGGGCCGTAATTCTTTCGACCATTGTGACTTTATGCACACAACTTGGTTATAAATTCCTAGAAGCAAGTTATAATATATGCAAAAAATTAAAGAATAATAGCGTTATATCTTAAAACGTAGAGCCTGATCTTTATGAAGAGTCCTTCATCTTACTCTTTTAGAGCACTCTTATATACAGACTGAACATGTGAAAAATCGTGCATCAAGAGTTTAACCTTTGCATGTCTCTCGCGCGAAAAAAATGCTTGATTCGATCGAGTAGATTACTAGTAAAGGAATTATTGAGCTGCTCTCAAAGGATTATTACATTAAGTCCGGCTTGCACACAGTAGCGCAGAAGCCTTGATACTTTGTTGTTTATTGTATGGCTTCAGGATTATGAATAAGCCGATCTCGTTTAGTCAAGGTCTAATGTAATATGGTTTAAAGCGCAGGTTGCTACGTAATTTTGCACACGTGCATTGTAGATACCCCGAGAGGCTGTTGTAAATTTCATGTAAATCTCATATTTATATGTAACGAAGCATAATCGTAACTATATATATTTAAAATGATAAAAGTTACTTTGTATTTTGTCTTCACATTGAGTTTATTTAAATTATTTGCATTACTAGTTTCGACCCGATTCACTAGGTCATCATCAGATGCTTAACTAAACTGTTCAGTTTAGTTAAGTTCAGTTTAAGAGTTCAGAGTAATCAAATGCCTTGTCCCTCAACAATATTATATATATGTATTTAGGTATTTTTTCCTTGCTTATTAGGTTTAAGTCGGCAAACAGACGTGCTAACCACTGAACCACGGTGCGTTTAAGCAAAATTAAATACGAAGGTTTAACTAGATGTAGCAAAATTAAATTAAATATTGATATTATTGATGAGACTGACTACACACAAAACTACTCCTTGAATAATAAAATCTCGGATGCTTAAAAATCGCTTAAAAAACAAAATGATCTAAGGTAATTAGGTCGATCACTGTTTAATCAAGGTAAAAGTTATTTTCAAATAACTATGGATATTTTGTTAGTTACAAATTGAAAAAAATGTCGCAACGAATTAAGGAATCTTATTTTAGTTTTAATATGTGAACTTTAGAATCGTTTGGTTGCATTCTAAGTGCTTCCTAGGGGCGAATCGCAAACCTTGCTAATCTCCCTCTGGGATGTGTCCACTTACCCCTCCCCACTAAGGGATGTTTACAAAGCTTGCCCTCTGCGCTGGCTCTTCACGGGAGAATCACCCGATAGAGCCTCCACCGGCACGCCTGGTCGCCACTTAATTTCAAGGACTTCGCTAATGCCTAATTGCTCGAACAGTCCAACATTTTGTAAAGACCTACGATTAAAAACTAAATTCTTACGACATATTATTTTAATTCTGTCCCCAACAGAGTTTGCTGAAATTTAAAACTCAATTCATCGTTTAATCGTAGCAAAACAATAAAATATCAAGTCTTAAAAATAAGAAGGCTTAATCTGTTTTATCAGAAAACTAATTCATGAAACATCCAGTTTTAGATAAGAAAAAAATTTTTAGTACTTCGGAAGACCTATTAATATTTACGCGCATTAAATTTCTCTCCAGCCTTACCTTGATGAAATAAAAATTACAAACTCGATCATTACGGTGTAGCGTTTGCACGAGGAGCCCCGGATTCAAATATGTACATAGTAAATTGTTTTCGTTATCTCGGGAGCTTGTCATAGTCATTGTTACTAAACGAGAATCAATTACTTCGTTATAATAAACAGATGAATCGATATTTCCAGAAGCCTCGATCGGGCCTGAAAGCTTCAGGGATGCAACTTTTCAGCACATTTTAAATTAATGAAAAAATCAAAATATATTTTCATTAACATTCTTATAATATTGAAATTAGCATATTTGCTTATCAAGTATAAACTCATAGGTTTTAATCACGAAATATTGTCGAGGGTGCTAAGAAGTCGGGAGGACAGTCGAATTAGTAAGAAAAGTTATGGACAGACATATGTTCAGTGAGATGTGCATTTATTTGTGAAATGATGAAACTTTATTTTAAATTGTAATAATTATTAATCTACAATAAAAAAATCCCACAGAATGGATGATTAGTAAAACATGAATGTGGTGGGCATATGAGTGGCTTTAAATTTCCGATACTATCTATTCTTGCTGGTATTTAATTATCAATGTGTTTTAAGTAACTAAAATTTATACAAAGCATTTAAGTTAGTAAAATGATAATGTTTTTTTAATAAAATGGACGACACTTAAGAAGGGTCTAAGCAGAGGGCATGTCTCACACGGTAACCCTGCTGGGGGCCCATTGTAACCCCGTCGCCCAGATAGATTAAATGATTTGGAAAACAACAAAGACTTTGGGTACGCAGTGAACGGATAATGGAGAATGTGATGAAATTCCTACCACCAAAAGGGAAACAGATCGGGAATAATAAGGATTCGAAGCTGATTCGATTCATTGAACTTTAAGTAGAAAATTGATTCGGGGGTAACCTGGTAAATTATGCAAAATACAGTGGGCAAAATATACGTAAACTAAAAATATCTTTTAAGATCCTTGTTTTAAAATTTTTACTATGATGCTTATGTTATTACCATAAAAATTATGTTTACATATACGGGTATTTAGGGTATTGTTTTCTGAAACCAAGAATAAATCTATTTATGCATGAAGTCACGAGAATGGCTGAAAATATTTCATATGCTTCCGTATGTGAATAGAGAAATTGTGATTGCCAACCTCTTGTGACTTGAAGCGCATACGGTCGTAGATTCTTTTTGAAATAATAAAAAGTCCCATCTCCGGAAACAAACAAAGGGATGGGAGGCTGCGTTTGTCACATTCAGTCTATTTCATGTCTATTTCAGTGTCTAAAACGTTTTATCAAGGGCCGTCGAAACAATGGCACGGTAATGAAAGTTTGATTTGTTCTCTTCTCTTATAAATAAAGCTCAGCTGAGGCTCTGTTTTGTACAAAGTGAGCTTTCAAATATAGTCCGTGAGCAAAAATAGCTTCCGCCGTGATTTTTCATACGTTCATAGTAAACAGGAATGAATTTTTATTTATCGATTCAAGCATTTTTGACGTGTGAATATATATCATGTTTTATGCTTGAATATATTTTATTTATCATTGTGAATCGTTTGATTGTGACTTCACTGTTTTATAACTAGTATTTTGATACGAATATTAAAAATTCTCTACAATGATAAAATATTCAGCTATTACAAGTATACCTTAACTGAGCTAAATATTGAAGACAGACTTTGCTTCAATGCCTGCGGTACATCCTCGAATTTTCCGTACGTTTTTTTCGCTGTAAAATGCCTTAAAACAGCCTCGAAATGCTTATAATAGTAGACAGCATGCCTGAGAAAAGAAAAAAAGCCACCTGATCATGAGTTTGATAGGGGTCCACTCAACTTTAACCATAAGAGGAGTAGAACTAGCAGAGGTTGGAAACCTCTTATATTCAGCATAAAATTTTACTTAGTCACGGTGCTCAGGAATAAAGTAATGCTGGTAAAACTTAAATAACAGGAGATTTAACACAATGATAACAGCTTATATTTATAAAACTCTATAAAGAAAAATTACTGAATAAATTATGATAATCGTAATTGTAGATTTTATAAATTTTACAAGATGTTAATCTACATATTGTTATAATATGTTAGTATCACTTAAAAGAGAACTCCTGACGATGTTAAAAAAGTGAAAAGTATCCTACTTTGCCTATATTCTTCGAAATAATCAATTAAGTCTACTGCAGCTGCTTGTAAAAGAGGCATTCGAAGGAGAAAACTAACTTGGATCCGGAATCAACACCAGTGGTTGGAAGTCGGGAGTATAGCCGAATTAGTAAGACTGGTTCTAGACACATGAGGCACATAGAGAAGAAGATCAATGATTAAATTCATCTTTTCAGCATTATAAAAGTATAATATTCATGAGGGAAAATCACTACAATGTTGATTCAAGCGATATAAGCAATTTGATTATAAGCTGGCGATTGGACTAGCCCCGAAAGGACGCACCGCACTAAGTGTGGCATTCCGGTCGATTGTATCGGCAGCTACGTCGATCCAATACTAAAGGCTCCCGGACCTCTGGGGATGGATAATTTTAAGGGTGGAAGGCTCGACAGTGATTTCACGTTATAAATAAATTTCATTCCCCGAGGAGAGAGCATTTGAAGAGTTAATCCTGTTTGTTAAAGATAAATATTACTGAAAATTTAATAATAGACAAAACGATCACTTCAGAGATTATTTGTGTTTTTAAAGTAGTTCTCCAGTTTTATTTGCATTTATAGTAGAACCGGTTCATTTATTTTAGTTGAGAAAATCCGAGCAAAGATTGCTTATTGAATCCCATTTTAATAATTATTTATACTTTTGTAATTTTTCCACATGTTTTATTTTATTGCTGACCGGTTTTGACAAACATAAAACGTTGACATTATCAAACAAAATTTATAATTATATCGTAATAAGTTGGCGAAACCGGTCTCCGATAAACATGTGTAAAAATCACAAAAGTATTTTATTTCTTCTTCTTCGGTTGCCTCTCCTCACAGTAGGTCGGTGACCATTTCCTCGAACATGTCTCTATCATGTGCCAGCCTCACCAATCCAGCTAAACTTCCTTGTTCCAATGACCTTTTTTCCTTCGATTTTTCCTTGGACAGTCAGCTGAAAGATGCCATACTTATTGTTACGAAAAATGTGACCTAAATAGGAGACCTTTCACTTCTTTACCAACGTCAAGAGCCCACTTTCTTTGCGTTTTCGTTTGTGACTCGGTCAACCCATGGTATCTTAAGGATTCTCACATATAGCCACAATTCTTCGCATAGTAGCTGTCTTGAGTGTTCAGGCTTTAACTTCATAAAGAAGAACTGAGACGGCATAACATTTGGTGAATCTCCATCGAGATTTCAGGGTTATATCTCTTGAACATAGTACTTTCCTCAAATTATTAAATGAACAGCGTGTTGTCTCAATCCTCAATTTAATTTCCTGTTTCATTTCATTTGTGTGTAAAATTTTTATATTTGATAAATTGAAAATGCTTTTGTAAAAAGTATGTTTTTTTCATAATAAAAAAGTACCCTTATATATTTTTGTCTCGCTCTTCTTTAGTTTCGTTGTTAGGAACTATCACCCTACCCCAGGGGTCCCTTACCTTTTTGTACCCAAGAGCACATTTCAGAATGCCGGTCAGGTGGTGGGCACCATTTATTTTTTCAAGGTATATTTCTGCTTCCGAAAGTAATACCACAGCGCTGCCCAGGTAAAAAAAAAAACGGTATTTTTTAAGGTCAGAGATAAACGCTGATTACCTGCGCGAAATTGAGTCATTTAGTTTATTTAATTGTCACTTAATTTTTGTATGGTGAAAGTTTACTTTTTTACAGAGTATTAGAAAAAATATAAATTATATATAAATATCTTTTTTTTAATTCAATTTACGTCTATATTCAGGGTAAAATAAAATCTTGAAGATGTTGATAAATTTGATAAAATGGCGACTTTTCAAAACCAAAGTTTGTTAAAACAAAAATTGTTTCAATTTTTTAACTAATCGTTTACCATAGGTTTATTTGTAATCTTTTATTTTCAATTTAAAAAAGGACACCCAAATGCTTGGGGTTCTAGATCCATCAGTTATAATAATCTCCAAATTCCTACACTTCAATCGGGAAAACACATATTTGTCATATTAAAAGTATGATAACAAGAGATAAAAAAATTTTATCTATAGAAAAAGAAACGTATCTAACTTTAAACATTAAAAAAAATTCTATTGATGTAGTTGATTTTTCGCAAAAAATTATCAAAAAACTCGAAAATTGACCCATAAGGCTTTTATATGATTTTCTTTAACGAATTATTACTTTGAAAACTATAACGATATTATTATTTTTGCTTACATTTAATTACTAGATATATATATTTTTTCAACTTAAATAATTTTTTTTATTGTGGTCGGAGAGCGGCGGGCGCACGTAAAATCGTCGGCGGGCGCCATGGAGCCCGCGGGCACAGGGTTGGGGACCACTGCCCTACCCTATGCTCGAGCTCCAAGTAGGCTCGCTCACAGCCCAGGGCGGGGTGAGGAGTTCCTCCATGCAAAGAATCCGCGAAGCCTGAAGCACGGTCGTAAATTTGCAGACCTTTTCTGTCCTGTTTGTCACTAGATGAAGTAAAATGTTTATGCCTGACGTCTAGAGAGGTTTTTTTAGAATGTCTATTTTTACTTACATAAACTGAGATACAACCCTTCCTATGCTTGACCTCAATGATACATTTAGGATTTCTTATTAATTTCATGAAAATAATAATTTAAATATTATTTGATCTTTTATACTGCTTAAATGTTATAATATGATTCAAATTTATAAATTACACTCGTTGATTGGCAGTTAAAGCCAATGTTTCATTTAACTTTAATTGCACACCTTTGAGTGTTGCTTACATTATTTTATATACACAAAGGATGATTTTCAAATATATGTTATTAATGTTTGTGTTTGATATCATCTCTAAATTTAGTAACAAGATTAATAAACCTAATATCAAAATAGTATTAAAACAGTTATATGTATACATATAACAAGTCTAAGGGTTGAACCACAAATTAATCTAGCAATTAGTAAAACCTTTGAAATTACCGAATTTGTAATACTATAATTTAAGATTCGTTTGAAGACATATAAATATAAATATCAAAGACGTTATTTAATAGTATATCCATTAACAGATATATTCATGTTTATTTATAGACATTTGTTAAGTACATATTTGTGTAATAGTATTTACTACTAAAAACTTTCCTAATGGATTCTGTCTAGTGATTATTAGAAGTAAAAAGATTTTTAATTCAACTCGTCGAACCTTATTTGCATATAATATCTCGCAAATTGGTTATGTGATTAGAAAACCTCGTTTTATCTCTCTTGAAAGTCATCTTATAGGTGCTGTATTAAGCAGTTTAGTCACTCTATTTTTATAACAATGCAATAAAACTGTCTGCATAAAAGTTTATGTGCTATGTTGAGTAGAATGTGTATTTTTATTAATGATTAAAATTATTTTCTGTTCGTGATTATGATAAAGTGCCACCAGAGTCGAGATAAATAGATAGATGTGTCAGTGCATAAATTGCACTGATTGAAATTTAATTGCACGCCCGCTGCCTTGTTGGCATTCGTGTATAAATCTGAAGTCAGGTCACATGTCGCAAGTTCTCATCTCCCTGTCTGACATGGCGGTATGAAGGCAAATAATTAACAGAGAAGCAAGCCGAGTCTCCAATACTTGTCTCTCGGTTGCGTCAGCTCCCTCGGTCGCAACTTGCAACCAGCAACCAGCAACCGGCAACTGCAAGACTTCCAATAACAATAACCGGATATTTGCATATTATTTTTGATTCTTAGAGATATGCATGGGAACATTGGTTTAAGCTGATTGCATTAATTTATTAACGTAGAGTTGATCATGTCACGAATGAGAGAGTCTTGCACAGGGTGCACAAATAAACTGAACTCCTGAAATTGGTAAAGAAGCAAAGGTCTTCTATTTGTCAAGATTTTTCGTTACAGTGAATATTAGGGAAGCACGTATTATTTTAAAAGTGCAATTCGTTACATAGATATATATTATTTTATCTTCATCTTACAATGTGTAAGTGCATAAAAACAGAAAATATGTATATCCAGGGGAAAAAAATATCTAGTCTCAGAAGTATTTTTTTATAATTTATGTGTAAGTGATTGTTGAAATAGTCAGAAATAAGGAAAAATTTATCTGATGTCTAATAATGATTATTATTTAAACACATCGAATTTCACTATCGGTACTTGATAATAGGTTTTACATTTAAGTCGCTTATAGATTCTTTATTTGCCATGACATCATGAATATTCAAGATATATAAATCATCACTCCTTCAGAATCGCGGGCCGCGGGTGCGTGCCCCTGACAACCTTGTTCAGATAAAGCCTTGAGACCTGGCAACACCGGCTTGTTGTTCAGCTGTTTGATTTCGAACATGCCAATCACTCGTCGGGCATCTCAATCTAATCCCCCCCCACGAGCCTTATACGATAACAATGCGCGAAAGATAATACCCCCGGCGATACTTGCGAATTTGCTAGGAATATTTAAGACCGTGTGTCTCTTAGCATAATGAGTGAAATAATATACGGGAGAATAATAAAGAGATCTCGACGAGACGGGGAAAACATAAAGAATAAGTATATTGTATATCGATTAGTCGAAAACAATATGCAAAGTCTATGAAACGCTTTTATATACATACTCATGGGTGTGGGAATGAGTACATAAAATTGAGTCCGTATAATAAAATTTTTTATTAACATCGAAAACCTGTTAGCATATTTACTTAAACAATATACAAAACACTAATAAATATTGTACAAAATAAAACATTAATTATTTTTTTAAAAGCGAAAATATAAGCGAAGCAAAGCTTTTTTGATGTGGTTTAATTTAAAATCAATTTGTAAGTATATTATCGTTAGAAGCAAAGTACGTACTGGGTTGTATGTTTGTTTTTGATCTAACATGTACAATATGTATTATAAGATATATTGTTTTCAATAACCGAGTACAAATACAATGTCGTTCTGCTTTAACTGATACAGTTATTTTATATTTTACATTAGGCCTGAAACGACTTCAATGGGAGGATAAATCATCGGGGCCGAGAATAATTGGGTCGGGATATTGGCAGGGAGAGCGACCCTCTCGGCCGCAGCTCGAAGAGCCTCACCGCGATATTAAATAATTCGAGGACTTTCAAATAATATAAGCGGATTTCAAAAGAAAACCACCGGCTTGTAATAAAGCATTATTTATTTGCGCGAGCGAGAGGCCGACCGCCTGAAAGGGATGGAGGGATGATTTGGACCTTATTACCTACCGCGGAACGTGAGACGGCTGATTGAAGAGAGAGACGCATTAAGTAAAAAAAACTTGCTGTTTTTTATTATCGTTTTGAGTATTTTTCGTATCTAACTGTTTTTTTTAAATTAATTTTATAAAAAAAACTTAATTTCAAGCTAATCGTCATTGAAAAACGTGACTGTCTTAACCCTATTGTTTGAACTATTTAAAAAAAATTATCATATATATATTATCACTGGAAAATAATTGTAATATTGATAATAATTCGTATAAAATATTTAAAAGACTTTCTTTAAAAATATATCATAAATCATACATAGTATAATGTTAATGTTCTTAAAGTTAAATGGTATATTTTTATTGTTGTTCCCAATGTGTATCAAATACTTTCAATACAAAGCATATACAGTACTGAATTATTATTTAAAGCAGTAATTCACAATCTCAATAAGGTATTTGATAGTAAATCTTCTGCTCATTCCTGGTAGTTGAGATTTCATTAAATATGTCTTGAATAGTAAACACGGATAGCTTCAACGTCGTTACTGTCCAACTTAATGGAAGATAAACACATATCAAATATCACTTTGCCGGTGTTAAGCGAAGCAGAACATGTGATATGACTAATCCGAACCCACTGAGCGAGTCCCTACGCAGTACAAACATTAACTACATGGTGCAAACCTTATGTGCTTTAATTTATTTTTTTATAAAATATGTAATATGATGAGAGTTAATATGTGCGTTGGCAGTTTATAAGATTTTTTGTACTTTCCACGAAGACACAATTAAGTTCACCAAAATGCTTTGGCGTATTTGAAGGAGTTATATTATACATTTTAACGTTACATTTAACCCAATAATATCCAATTGGGTAAACCCGCAAATTTGTCGTGATGATATATTGCGTGTTTCGCATACAATACGCCGACAGCGCAGCGTCCCATCTCCGAGATTGGCATGTTCACATGACGGAGCTAAGATCCTCCCCTAATTCAGTCAAAAGTTAGCATAATACGAGCCACTCGTACGGGGGATAATCAGACGTCGCACGAGGGAGGTTCCCACCCCCTCGGGGGACCATCTCGTGTGGCTCGGGTCCAGCCTCGAACAAGCCGCCGTAATGAAAGGCAGCCTTGTAACTTCAGCCGTCATACAAAAAGTTCAACTTAGAAAGGAATTTTTCTTTTTAATTTACATTCGGTGTGGCGCTTTGAAGTTACGAGACGGCGTAACACCAAAGAAAGCTTGTCAAAGCTTAGTCAGCCATATATCAACGCTGAGTAAGGAAATATACCTATTCGGGTGCTAACATGTTTGTTTTGATTTCTGTTTAATGAATTTAAATACAATGTATATTTAAAAGTTCTTGTTGTTATGAAAAATGACAGATATATAATTAAATATTCAAAATAGTAACGAGTCACCAAAATATCTGTTGTTAAGCCCGTATAAACCCGTACTTACAATCAATAGTTTTCTTTAAAAAATTTATCAGTTTTTATTAACAGTTTGATAAAATATAAAATAATTGGAAAATAGTGTGATGTTATCAGGCGTATATGAGGGAATATAGATCATGAGGCTCACAGTATTCAGATATAGTTTGAGTCTATTTTTCAGGGAAACCTTGAATTACTCGTTTCCTTATCTGAAGTAAGAAGAACTTGTGAGTGGCCAGGGGCTCTTCGCACCTCCGTCCCGGAGGCAGTACATCCCCTAAATCAATATGGCTCCCTTATACACTCCTGGCGAGCCTCCGCATGTTTTTACGGTTAGAAACTTATATTTTTCTTTGTTCTTTTCCATTCCGACCGCCGCTCGGTGCTTTTTGTTTCCGCTGCCTATTTTTCTACCTTTTTAAAACTTTCAACTGTGATAGTAGGAAGAGAAATGAACCGGCATTGAATCACTCGCATTGTTTTGTGTATTGTTTGAGATTGCTTAAAAATATTGCCGTACTTTAAAACTGCGCTCTGAGGTTTTATAATCGATTAAATAATATTGAAAACTAAAAAAAAAATATCACAGATGTAGCTCCAATTGATGTAATAAGCACATAAGCGGTCATAAAAAGCTATTTTTATTTCAATAACCTAGTTCTCATATTATAAGCAGGATAAACCATTAAATAAGAGTCTTACAAAAAAAAAAATTATGTTAATTAATATTCTTTGTTACATAGTGTCTATACTATTTTTGTTTCTAACTGATTATTTTTATTCAACTTTCTCTAGGCTTACTGTGATCTTTATTCGTGACGGATCTAGTTACACATTTAAAATATTTAATGTATAACGTTGATTCAAACTTTAAATTTACTAGTTAATTCCGCTATTTCGTGCAAGAGTATTTAGTTAATTTTCATATAGTTTTGTTTCTATCTACGAGTTTGTGCGACAGTTAAAATTTAGCCGAAGAGATTAAGCATCCCTTGCTTATGTGCAGATTAGAGCGGAACTATTTTTATTAATCGTATAACTTTTATTAAAAAGAGATTATAAAATAATTGTTATATTTTGTTTTCAACTAAGTTAAGCTGCACTGCCGAGCTCGTTTAAAGTCGAGGTGGTAAAACTATATTTGTCTCTGTCGACGTCGGGCTTGTGGCGTTTGCTGTCGCTCCGAGATAAAATTTGCTCCGAGATAAAAGTATAATTAAAATTTCACGTTGACGTGACACGTTATTTCACAATTCTTAAATATTATTCACCGGATAAAACAAATTGCAGCATATTTACTTTGATTAAAACGCTTTAAGTTCTCTAGAAAGTTTTTTATGATAAATGTGGAAACTGCAAATTTTTTATATTTTGTTGATAATAGAAATTTTTAAATGTCCACAAAAAAAAGAAAAGTGTACAAGATAAAGAAAAATATTAAAATATTAAGAAGACAATAAACGATGCTGAAGCTGAAATAAAATATGTAAAAAATAAAAACAGACTTTATTGAAGATCGTCGGGTATCAAACCCTCGGTTTTGCTGAAAGGAATAGCTGTATAAAATTTCATGTCTTGAGAGTCGGTGCTACGGGCAAATATACAAATATACAATTCTTAAAAGCTCTATTTATTTTACAAAAAAAGACAAGCAGCAATTGTCTGGCTTGGCTTTTAAAAATATCAATCGAAACCTTTTGCAGCAGCCGCAAGTCTTGTGCCAGCAGTGAACATTAAGTGGATATGGAAACAAGACTACACGTCTGTTAGTCATAATCTATCAAAGGGTTTTTTAGTTTTTAATTTCGATAGCAATACATATTTATTGAATATCAAAAAATATATCTCAAAACTATCGATATGTCCAAGATACTAGGTATACAAAATGACATAAAAAAAATCAAATACAAAAAAGATTCAAATCCTCACCTCTTGGCTATTTAAATATGATAATTTATTAGTTGGTTCAACGCCGCATTTACATTAATAAATAATATTTATGTAAGGTTGCAAGAAATATATTTGCAAAATAATAAATTTTGGCAATTATAAAATGTTTATTTACGTGATGTGAAAATCACGAAACCGTTATCAAGATGCTTAAACCGTCAGACAAACAATTTGTCGAGTACTTAAAATCTTAAATAAATGAATTTCCCATAAATTATTAAATCAGTACTTAGATAAGATCGATAATTAGCTTTATTTGTTTGGTGTTTATTTGAAATGAAATATTATTCCTGTTTACCGATTTAACCAACGCTTTCAGTAGCTAATTAGTATGTTCGCTTTGAAATTATTTTAGATTTATAAACACACATCTTCACAAGTAATAAAAACGTGCTTTTCAAATTGATTATAATAAAATGGGCTGTAAATATATTGAAAATTATTATTTACTCAAATAAACAAATATTGTCTTACTGTTTGGTACATGTTAATATCAGATAATTTAGAAAGCCTTTTTTTATTGACAAATTAATAAATCAAATAATATTAAACACTTGTAACGGTTTTTCCTAGGAAATTATATAAATTGTATAAAAATGTTTTAAAAAAATACATATATACAAATGAATGTGTAATTTCACGAAAATAAAATGCTTCTCATTGAAGATTGAAAATATTTTATACTTGGCAAAAATATATTTCATAGTATTTTCTTACCTGCAGAAAAAAGAGCTGAACCCAAAATGCTTTATTTGGGAGAGTTTATTTTATTTAAAAAACTGTAAACCTAAAATTATTTTTAATGATTTTAGTGTACGACTTTAGTTTTATTATTTCTCACTAAGACTTTTCGTGAGATACTAAATTGTATTGTCGGGGTAGATTTTCACTTTATCCTGTCTGCTGCGGAGCCTCGAGAGAAAAGATGAGTGGTTTTGTTCTTTTTTCTTGTCATAAACTCTGCGAGCAGATTGCATTCTGCACTGAGTGTTTTTTCTGGAAAGTTCTAAGAGAGAAGTAAATTACGCTTCGACCAAAAATTTTCAAAGTTGCGGAAAATTTATTAAAAGATCATTTTTATATTTTGCTCGACAACTTCAAAACAAATAACAACATATCAACGCTATAAAAAAATTGACTATTCGTTGTTTATAAAATCGAAGTAAACTAAGTTTACTTTAAAAAATGTTAATGTAAATTAAATAATTCATAAAATACTTTATATGTATATATATATATATATATATATATATATATATATATATATATATATATATATATATATATATATATATATATATATATATGTATATATATATGCAATTTTACTTTTTATATACCCGAAAATAAGATAAGTGTTCCGTTTTAAAAAATCTATGATTCATTTGATTTATAATATTTATTTTGGTTCAAACGTTATACTTGCCATTTGCCAAAAAAATTTATAAAATTATCGATAAGTCTTTTTTGAACGTTTTATGTAAAAATATAACAGAAAATAACTAAGATATTTTAATTACTCGACGCTTTTGAACAACCAAATTCATCAAATAGCTCAGCAGGCTTCAGTCTACTAAAGATTCCGGCTGATTCACGAAAAAAATTCGTTGAATACTTTCATGAACAGAAAAATTTCAGAAAAAAACATAAAGTAGGAAAATCGTTCACGCTTACTTTAAATTTGCAAAACTTCCAACCAGTCGCGCCGTTCTTTATCGATTTTCAACTGGAAAATTATAAATTTTACATCAGTTTGGTTGCAACAATTTTTTTTTTTTGGGGTCTTTGCTATAAAACCTCTCATGTGCCTACGCTGGAAACGTATTTAATTGCCTAGAAGTTACAGACATCAGCTTATAAAATTGATTTTGCTTCCTCGAAAATTTGTGTTTATGAATTGTTTTTTTATCGTTTACATAGATATTTAATTCAATTATTTTATAAAATAAATATTTCTTAAAGTATTGACAACCATTTGTAGGTTTTGTAACTGTACGTTTTATAACAAGTACGACGTTATTGAATAACACACTTTCTTTCACAATCATTTGAAAATTATTAAAAACACAAGCAAAAGAATAACATGAAGATATTATTTATTAAGTCAAAAAAATTCACAGTTTTTAAGCAAAATTGATTTATTGCAATTTAAATCATTGCCTCGCTACGCAGATCAAACAAACGATAAAATAAAATATTAATATTCAGAAACAATAAAACGTAAGCATCTATCATTAAATCGTTAAAATTTAAATAATCCACATCATCTCTTTATGCGTTACTTTATTTTAATATCCGATACGCGTTTTATATTCCTATGTCGATTTTTTGATTAAACGTCAATCAGATGCGTATTTATTACCCATTACGGGCTTATTATATTATTACTAATATGATTAGGCACATTAGTTCATATATAGAAGATGATTTAAAGAAACTCTCAGAAAAATATCATCGTGATTTGTGTGGGATTTGATTTTTCTGAGAGTTTCTTTAAATCATCTTCTATATATGAACTAATGTGCCTAATCATATTAGTAATTTTATATTCCTGTCAAAAATGACAAACATAATTTACACAAATAAAGCGATGACCCAAAAAATGCTTTATAACAATTAAAAAAATCAATATACAGAGAGTACTTTGTGGAATTTCATTTTAATATTTTAAATAAAACGCTTGAGTCATTTTTATTGGTGACCGGTTTTGCCAGTTTTTCGCGTTGGCGTTGTCAAACTGAGTTTGACAATGCAAATGTCACGTATTTAAAATATTAAAACATAATTATTATTAAAAAAAAGTCCTGCTTGTATACAGCGTGTCCCTTTCCTTGGTAATGTCGGCCGCAAGTGCGGGGAGGTCGTTACCCGGCACCCCCGCCGGGCAATCGCGATGTTTTATGCGATGCTGAACGACAATTTAGTTGCCGGCTGCCCTCGGCGGGGAATTGAAATTTAAGCGACCCCCGACCCCACCCCCCATCTTGTATGTTTAATTTGTGTTTTTGTTTACATATTAGTGCTAATAGCCCCAATGAATGTTTAGTTTAGAATAAATGATATCACCAGTAGTCCGCGCTGAAGATTTTGGGAGCTCACTTACTACCGAAGCTTTCCCGTATACTACGAATATTTCCATAGCTCAGTTGTGTTTACTTGTTGTAAAAGTATTGAATGTGTATTAAAATAAGCATAAAAATTTATTATTTACAGTTTGGTTCCCGTCTGCGAATTTACAACCGTTGGGAAAAATGTTTGCTCTTTATACTTGTGGCCGTGGAGTTAAAGCGTTTAATAAATAAGCGAAATCTCCCATAAAAGACTGAGTAAAACTCGAATTACAGCACGGCGAGCCGACCGAGCGGGCAGGGCAAATAATTAAAGCGCAGCCGCCGCCATTCTTTAAAATGGCGCCCGCCGCTCTTCATTAGCGACATTTGGAGAGCTCAATAAAGTAACAGGCTGGACCTGCGAAGGGAGAATTATTGTTCGACTTGCAATTTGCAATACGGAGAAGTCGTAAAGATCCCGGATTTAAAAAATACTTGGATTCGGGTAGAACTGAAACTATGGAGGTTTCTTAAATTAATTTTTTTTAACACAGCTAGACTTACGTGTTTTCCATTTGCGCGGTTTATAAACTGAAAGCTTTGTTCATTCAGTGCTTTGTTAAAAATAAAGGTAAAATCTTAGCTGCAAAAAGTGCTTTAAGAGCTATTGGTTATAAAAAAGACGCGATAAAAAATAATTAAAATTTAAAGAAGACTTGAAGTACATAAAGCCGTGATGAGTTTAGTATGAAAGCTTTGAGTCTTTTTTAACATGGCCGCAGCACATTCAGAGGAGAAAGCTCCGCGTTCCAGGCAAGGAGCTTAATTACTATTTTCGATCTTCACATTTTCGCAAGGGATCGAACAGACTGGCTGGCGAATGGTGGCTGTGAGAAATGAGATGGTGCCTTTACTAAGTCTGGTGCCGCAGAGGACCTCGCTCAGCCCGGGCTAATGAAATGGGGTCTTTGTCAGGGATGGCTGAGATTCGCAAAACGCGTATTGTTACCTTCTATCTAAGACTATTCTTTATAAATACATTAAAAATACCTTGAAGTTGAATTAACTTTGTTCAGTTCAGTTTCTATAGAAGTTGTTTCCAATTACTTTATTTTTCAGGTTTTAATCGTAACAGGTATGATAACTGCTCTTTGAAATGGTTTTTGAGGGCTGCAAAAAATTGGGCTGTTTCTTTGTTAAGGGTCTAAGTCCCACACTCGAGTTTTTTGATCATTTTCTGGTCCGTTTTGCAAAAAAATTGACTGCATCAATCAAAAATATTTAAATGCAAAAAGTTAGATACATCCCTTCTTCCGAACAGAATATATTTATATTTCTTGTAAATTTACTTTTAATATGATAAATATGTGTTTTTCCGATTGAAGTGTAGGAATTTGGAGATTCGTCATGTCCCTATTCTAAGAGTCCTAAATATTTAAAAGTCTTTTTTTTCAACTTTGGTTTTGAAAAGTCGTCATTTTATCCAATTTTTCAACATCTTCAAGGTTTTATTTTACTCTGAAAATGGACGTTAATTAAATAATTAAATATAAAATGTATAGTTTTTTCAATACTCTATAATTAAATTAATTAAATAACACGATTTAGCCAGGTAAAACGGTCCTTTTTTTGTGGCAGACGAGGGATGGACACCAAGCAAGGTTAGGTAGCAAAACCCTTAAGTATTTATAATAAAAAATATTGCTTGGCTCACTTGAAGGTACAATCAATTATTTATTGATAGGTTGTATACATTCTATATTTTATTATTTTCAAAGTTGTTGATGTAGAAAATTAACAATAAACACCATTTCAATGTATAATATTTTTTTTATATAAATATGACATTTTTAATGTATAAGTAAATAGTGTGTGTATGAAAGAGTAAATATTTGAATTCGGCAAAAAAATAAATAAAGCATAACGTAAAGTTGACGTTATGAACCAAAATAAACATCAGTAAGTAATAACGACGGGAATCTCTATCCGCCCCTGTCTATTTGGCGCCACACCGCGGGCAAATATTTACATCGTAATGAAAAATGTGGCTCACAAAGTGAAAGAGCCCTTCACATTCAGACATGCGGAGTAATTTGCAGAGCGGAGAGCGCTCAAGGGGGAAAGGCGAAAATCATAACACGAAACAAAAACCAACTTCCAGCCATACGAGCAGGCTCGTGGTTGCGAGTGTACAGAGATGACGCCGAGCCCTAAGCAGATGAGTCTAGCTCTCAGTGGCGCGCGGTGAGTCCAAAAACTAGACAACCTGTTTTTTTCATTAAAAAAAATCGAAAAGATATACTTTTTGAAGCACTTTACTCTAGAATTCTTTAACTAGATTTTCTAGTCTTGAAATGCATGAAATATGCTTGAAAAAAAAATTTAGAATATGTACTAGCAATACAAGGTTTTACAATGATGTAATACTTGACTGGTCTTAAAAATGATATTTACTATTGATTTTTTGTGAAGACCGTCTGACAGGAAGTACGATTTTGCCTATACAGGTTTTATTGATTGATAATGATTAAGTACATTTTTTCAAATATTGAAAAATGATTACAGAAACTCTCAGAAAAATATCATTTCATCAAATATCAGAATATATCACAATATTTAATTGGCATAATAAGTACATTGTTTCACTTATAGGATATGATTGTTAAAAATTCTTGCCAAATAATAGTGATTCGTTGGCATAATTGGTAATGCACCGGCCATGTAAGCTTTGGGGATGTGGGTTCAAATCCCACACAAATCACGATGATATTTTTCTAAGAGTTTCTTTAATCAATTTTCAATATTTGAAAAAAATGTACTTAATCATTATCAGATGTAATTTTAATGATTTTTATTATTATATTTTATAGAAATAAAAAGAGTTTTAATTCATTCAATATATTTGTATTATACGTTATTTTTCAAAGTCGACTGTTAAAGTATTTTTTTAATAATTTTTTTTGCACTATACTGATAAATTGCTATGGTTGTGTAAACTTTAACACATTAATCGTTTTACCTGGTTTGCATAGTTAACTTCTTTGTAAGTTGTTCAATTCTTGCGAATCAATTAACATACTGAAGGCGAGTAGACGTATTTGAATTCTGAGATTAGGTAATGAGATCAAATTTTTATTATATATCATACGTTGTATGTAAACCAAACGTATGTACGAATCACCTCTGAATGCGCTTGGCTCAATAGAAATTTAAATTCTTTTAAAGGGAGGCGGCGGGTAAGTTTGGATCTACAGAAAGTTCCTGGCATGGGTTTTTTGTAAAAGCTATTGGGTATGCGGGTGAAAGCTCAGGGAGTACAAAGAGGCTTCGGTAAGTAACTCGAAAAAAAATCGGTTCAAGAAATCTCCTTAAAAATCAACGTACGCATAATCCCAGCACCGCCGAAGGGGCAACTCTTCAGACTTCTAAATTGAGTACTGAAGTAAAAAGGACAGAAAATCTTGTAATATTATCCCAAAAAGTAACGAAATCGAGTATCGGGAATCCGATATCAAATTGTCGTTTTATTTTATATACGATTGAATATTAGGATGCAGTAAATAATACAGCAATTATTGCATATTTAAATGATCCATATTTCTCTTATCTATCGTGCTCTAGTTAGTGAAAGTTTTGGCCCATCATAGGTCATGTACTTTGACAAGAATATTACCCAAATTTTACACATTGTAAATCAGTATATTTTGCAGATCTAATGATGACTTCCCAATATTAAAAACAAAAACAATATAGGTATATTTAAAAGTTGATGAAGCTAAAGCTTATTACACATATATGTTAAAGCTCTGCGGAACGAGGACAAATGGCGATATACTCGTACGTGTGTTTGAAGTATTTATATTTTTCCAAAGAATAATTTTTAAGGGTTCATGCGCTTGAAACGTAAATGGAAATATCAACAATAGGTACGAGTTTTCCCTTCGCGATTTTATTTATTGGGACTTCAAAGCTTCTCTGCCTGTTTACGGTGCATTTCTTCTCCTTTGTGGCGTTGATCCTCTAATAAGCCTGAGTGCTGCTCTCAAGCTTCAGTGTGCAAAGCTTTATCAGTAAAAATACAAAGATAAAACATGTAATCAAATCGTATTAGAATGTGATTTTAGGTATCGGTAAAATGTACTCGATGCTTAGAATTTTCTTGTACATTTTATTTGATAAATATAATTGTGTGTGTGTTACCCTAAAAATATATTTTATGTACCTTATTGTTTTTTTTTATATATAACACCAGCGTCTTTTTATTGTATAAATTTAAAGAAGTTAGTCAATATGTAATTAAGATAGCTTAACATAATTCATTGTGTACAGTACAAAATAAGTATCTTTGATTCGTCAAGTCATTATGAAAATGTGAATATTATTAAAAAAATTATCTTACAGTTAAGAATGCGTCTTAGATTCTAGGTATACGTTTAATAGTTTGTTATTGGTGTGTGTATTTTAATATATATTTAATATTAATAATTTAGTTTTAGCAATGAATTATATTTAAATGTAGTTTTCAAAGAAAAATACTAAGAAAAGTTGGTTGAAGTCAAAGTTTGATTGAATAAGATCTTATATAAAGACTAAACTTAAGCTATGCTTGTAGTTATATATTATGAGGTACCTCTAGCAATGAGGAAATATTTAAAAATGACAGTTAATTATTTTTTTTAATTGCGTGCAAGGTATAAAGTTTTAATTAAAACATAAATGTGAATAGACTCGAAGAAACAGAAGTGACGGGTGTAAATAAAACGGAATGCGAAATAAGTTATTCTCACCCTTGAACGACGCCAGCTTGGAAGTTGTCGGTCCCTCTTCCTAATTGTTATTCTTCGCCTTCCGATCCGCGGTAATCATTTCCATAACGCTATCAAAAAGTATTGTCAGTTCAAAAGAGTCATCTCCGAAATTGTATAAGTCATATATATATTATTTAGCGTGCGGTTGATTGTCCCATCTGTATTGTCAAAATAGCATCTTTGTGTAGGAAAATATCATTCGTATATTTAATAATAACGTTTATAAAAGTTTATACAATAGCGATTGTTATTGTCATATCCGCACGAGACAAACACCTAAACAACGAACGCGACAGTCGAATACGAAAATATCACACGTGAAAAAAGAGTTCCTTCCACAGCGCGCTACACCTAGTGATCTACAAAAATAATGGGACCGGGGGACCTGCCGCTCGTGTCGCGCTCGCGGCGGGCGCGGACTGCTCGGGGCGGGCGCGATCAACCGGTGGGCCGCGGGCGTGGGCGGCGGCGGCGGCGGCGGCGCGGACACTGAGCCCGGCCCGCGCCCGAGCGCCCCTGCCCCTGCCCCCGCCCCCCCCCCGCCCCGCCGCCGCGCCTGCGCCCCGCACCCCCCCCCGCCCCCCCACCACCCGATTTTTTTCTGTTTGTATTTCGAATGCGTAGATTTTGCGTAGTGAGTGTGTTTTGATAGTAAACGCGGGAGGCGACTATAACTACAGTAAAACCTCGATATAAACGTATCTCAAAATTAACGCAACGTTTGAATTAAATAGAAAACGCAGTTATTAGCCTTTTGATTGTTATTTTTTTTAATGAAAGTCAATACAATAGATATATTATTAAATTTTGTGAAGACCGTCTCACAGGAAGTACGATTTTGCCTTTACAGGTAATACACCTGCCATGTAAGCTTGGGGATGTGAGTTCGAATCCCACACAAATGACGATGATATTTTTCTAAGAGTTTCTTTAATCAATTTTCAATATTTGAAAAAATGTACCTAATCATTATCAATTAATACAATAGAGTTATTTATGAAATAACACATTGGATAAATGGCCTCCACGGCTTTGCATGCACATACGCACTCGTTTGTCAAAATTTTCCGTCAGCATTTTGCATAAATGTGGCTGAATTTCGTTGATGCAGCGTTGAATCTCTACCCGGGCTTGTTGACATAGACCTGTGATTTCAAATAACCCTATAAAATGAAATCTAATGGTGTTAAATCACACATTCTAGGGGGCCATATCTGATCACCGAAACGAGAGAGTACACGACCTGGAAATGTCTTATGCAGTAATTGAATTGTTTCGCGGGCCGTATGGCATGTGGCACCGTCTTGTTGAAACCACATATTGGCCACATCAATTTTATCCAATTTCGGCAGAAAGAACTGTGTTATCATGTCGCGATATCGAGCACCAGTAACAGTTACTGCTTGATCAGCCTCATTTTTAAAAAAAGTATGGTCCAATTATGCCTCCAGCCCAAAATCCACACCAAACAGTGACACGTTGAGGATGCATTTGTTTTTCGACAATCACATTTGGGTTTTCAGAACCCCAAAAGCGGCAATTTTGACGATTAACAAAGCCATCAACACTCTTCGCTGTGCATGGTCATTAGGCTACAGTTCTTGTGTTATATTAAATTTATTATGGATACGCAAAATATTTCGCCAGCCTTCTGATTTCCAACCATACAACATTCCTGCACTCACCACACTACATTATATCATCGGCGAAAATACCACGGGTTGACCGCGTCACAAACGAAAGAGTCTTGCACATAATGCGCAAAGAGAGGGAACTCTTGACGTTGGTAAAGCAGCGAAAGGTCTCCTATTTAGGCCACATTTTTCGTAACAATAAGTATGCCATCCTCCAGCTGATTGTTCAAGGAAAAATCGAAGGAAAAAGGGCCATTGGCATTCTGTGCAAGACTGTTTCATTTGTGACGCGGTCTGCTATAAAGCCACATTTCTAAAGCTTCAATTCTTGAGTGTTCTATATAAACTGTCTTGAGTGCAATATATAAACTCTGTTTGTAGTAAAAGGGTTATTTGACTGATTTTCTTTGCATAACACAATAACGTAAATAAAGAAACATATTGCTGGCCCTACAACCTGCGCGCAGGATCAGGGGATAGCCACACACCATATTATAACTTTAGCCATTAGAACTACTGTAAATATACCTTATAAAAAATTAAGAATCTTGATATTTGATTAAATTTTTTATGCAATATATTATTCCAGTAAATTCACTTAGTTTATCGTGTTGTATTTTCTGTTATATTTTGTTTAAATGCCTATTATAATTTTTTAATTCAAATCGGTCTCAAAGCTGTGTCGCTGCGTTTGTGAGGCCTTTAGACGTCATTTTTCATTTATATTATAAATCGCACGTGCAAAGAGTGCTGCCAATTTTTGCAACGAGCTGTTTCAGGAATGAAATTATATTTGATTTATTAAAATGGGAACTGTGGGGGGGCAGAGAAGAGGTTTTTCTTAATGAAATCGTGAGAGTTAATTAAGGTTGCACTTGAAATATTAACTATATTTGGAACAAGTGAAAAATATTTTTTGCTACCATTTTTTGAAGTCGATTTTATTATGAATTAATTTTCCGTAGACCAAATTGTATTGTCTTTTATCTCTTTAGTAAATAAATGTACTACCTATTTTTGTCGTTACAATGTATAAGGCTTCTTTTTTAGCACTTGTATCGAAACTCAATTACTTACAACTGTGAAAATTGCAAGCAAGTACTTGTTTTTTTTCACCAATTGCAAGCAAGTGCTCGATTTACAATAATAATAGACGACTTTAAAATATTTTGTGATAGTCGAAAATAATATAACACAGTATAACATAATAGTTATAAATAACTTGACAAAAATGTTTTAACGACGCATGAGCTTTATAATAAATACTTTGCTATTGACGTTGAATTCCTACATTGTTCAATTATCCAGACTTTCAATAATTTTATTCTCAAAATCAAACGAACATAAAAAGAAGAGATAATGCACATTCTTATTATTAGGGATTGAGCGGTAATATCTTTATAAAAGCTGAGTAATAACATTTTTTTCTGTCTATAATAAGCTTCAAATGAAAAGGTCTATACCAGACCTTGCCTAAAAGGCAATATCATTTGTATCTCTTCTAAATATACTTTCAGGCCTTTCCTCTCAAATAACAATTATTCCATGAAATACTTAAGAGACCAAGTAAATGCGATGCCTTAAATAGCCTTATTGATTTATTTATTTCTTAAATGTTCAGAACTGTACTTTTTTTACTATCTAAAAATAGAAATGATTACTTTGTGATTTTTAGTTTCGTTTTTGTTTTTATTGTGACAACTTTTTATAGAGAAAGAGATATTGATAGTCAAAGAGAAACTAGTCACATTAAAAACAAAAAAGGGGAAAAATCACAAAAATAATAAAAATAAAATGGAATTCTATTTTCTGTAAAAAATATTGAACGCATTAATAATTTAAAAAATATTGTAAGATCTCTAATTTCTCTGCCTAAAGTAACTGTTTGAAGGTAAGTAGCTTAGTATAAGACTGCGAGGTGGTTTTATCTAAAAAAAACGAGGTATTATAAAAAATCAGATTAATTTTGTGTTTTTTTTCAAATATATTCAAGTGATCGCTTTATACCTTAATTTGTTTACGAGGTCTACTTACGTAAGGAGAATAATAAATAAATCGTTAGGCGTATTTTCAAATATAAGTATATTTGAGTAATTTTTAAGGATTCGCGTCTCTCAAAAAAATATCGTTTTTCGCGTATTTTTTATGTAATGATTTTCATATTAATATCAATCTGTCTATATGTAGTATAAACATAACATTGACAAAGACTCTTTCATTTGTGACTCGGTCTGCTATAAAGCCACATTTCTAAAGCTTCAATTCTTGAGTGTCCTATATAAACTATCTTGAGTGCAATATATAAACTCTGTTAATTCACTCAGTTTTCAAGTAAAATGAAGTAAAAGGGTTTTTTGACTGATTTTAGACTGAGAAATATTTTCTTTTTAAATCAAATTTATTTCATTTTTATGACCCATGGAATGTTATTTCGAGTGAAAATAATTTCACGATCTAAAATATTTAATAAGCAACTAAGAATTCAGACTACAGTTTTTTTAACGAAGAATTTGCATGCTATGCTCTATGTTTATTATTTACACTGCATTGAAAAACGTATTTCATAAGCATATTTTTAAAAGATTTAAACACTTTAATAAAAAAATATGATTGCAAAAGTACGTGTTAATTTCTTTTAGAATTTCAATAACAAGGGTTCTATTGGCAAAACAAAACATAATTTCTAATGGGAGTAAAGATTCATAAGATTTAAGTTCAACGTAAAATTAATTAAAAATCAAGTTATACAAGAATTTATCCTTGAAGAATCAATCCTCCTCTGGGGATTGGCACCTGAAGATGAAATACAAAATGAAATTAATATTTTACTTGGTTACGTTTATTTTTGTTCATATAAGGGCGTCAAATATAACGATTTATACTTATAACGACGTCCTTTTATAAAAAATTCTCAGTCTTTTTTTTGTATTCATACTATACACGTTTGTGAACTCAAGTACTTATTTGTAAAATATATTTGATAAAACCAATAATATTATAATGTGAACATTTTGTATAAAGCGTAAAATCTACCATTTAATATTATAAACAGAGCAAATAAGTATGCCACGAGAAAAAAAAGTCTATCAAATTAATATGCCTGAAAGCATTACACTAGAAGAAAACCTTTGTATGCTCCCGTTTGAAGTATTAAAAAATATTTGAAAAGATCTTGTTCACAAGAGGCAATGGAAAACGTTTCGAATATCGGTATATGTGGAAATCACTGCGAATAATTTGTATTAGAAATCATACATTTCTGTACCCGTCTTTGGCTCTATACAAATGCATAGAAAACGACTCTAAAGAAGTTTTATACGAGCATTTACCATAAGCGTTATGGAAGTTTACCTTGAATTTTTGCCATATGCCTATTTTTCCTTTTATTAATAAAAAGTCTTATGGAATATCAGTTAATATTGATACTTTATAATATTGACTCAAAAGAAAATCTCGTCAAATATTTGCGGGGAATTTTTTTAGTCTTGAATGTTTAAGAAAAAATAATTCATATAATTGAATTGGTACTGAAAAAAAATTATACGTTTTTTTGAAACAGCGATGTGCTGACATGCAAACTACTAACGTTAATATACATAATAAATCAAAATATTATTAATAAGTTCTGCGTGATTGTGTGTCAATTATAATGTAACACGATTATAATAACAATTAAAATTATTTGATTAATTGTGTGAATAATCAAACTTACAGATTTATTGAGACAAAAAGTTGGGATACCGAGTTTTAGTGTCGAATTCAGTCTCGTCTGTTAGATTTATAGTTGGCTACCTTTATTAATTGCTTTTTTACGTTAATAATATATAATGAATGCGATAAATTATTTGCCAGAGAATTTAGGTTCTCAATTGCCCTATGCAAATCAGTTAGCGAATATGTTTAATATAGCTTTATAATTGTACAAACTCTACGTTTAAGTGTTGTTTTTTTTTACTTCAAAAAAAGTAAAAACTAATCTGTGGCTCCATTAAAACAAAATTACTCTAAAACCCGCTTTAGCAAATGGCCACCAAAGACGGTCTATTTCTGGAAATAAAACGTTGAGACAAAGTAGTGACTATTTTTAAAAATAAAAAGCGTCAGATGTTAAATTTATTCGGATATTGAATCATCACTCTTCGTTTTCTGAAGCCTAAGTCAGGTGACGTCGAGCTGAAAGTCTCCGAAACCACCCACGCAAAAAAGAGACTCTTCCACCCTTTTAGCCCATCAGGGTTTTTCCACATTTAAACGTATTTTGGGAAAAATATAAATAAGAAAAATAAAAATACCATTACTTTAAACTGGCAAAAATAAGAAACATTTTTCAGCTGCGACATTATTATTCTTTAAATAACTGATACGCAGTTAAAAAATTCAGAACACCAAAAAAGCAATTTTTGTATTTATTTAATAGACCTTATTAACAATTTTATATCAAAAACGTGAAATAATTCAAGTTTAAAAAAAACTTATTTTGGTTTATGAAGATACCTTGACTTTTGAGTCATCGTGTAGATCTAACTATTAAAGGCTTTTCAATTTCTATAAAATAAATCCTCAACATATTTCAAGCATTTTCATTTTAAAATCATAAAAAATATTGCTCGGCTACTTAAATTATTTCGTAAAAAAATGTGCTCCTAAAATTCTAAAGAAATTTATAATATGTTACTTTAATGTTTATAGAAGTAGCACTTCATTTACTAGGATTACAATTATGTAATAATTTAAATTCCTTTAAAGACTTCTCAATAAATCAAATAATATAGATTCACTCTATTATTTATCAAATAATAAAGAGGCCACCACATACTCTATTTTATTAGAAACTCGACGCAAATGAACAAAGAGCTCTATTTACTTAATAAATTGATAATATAGTAGTCATACATATTTTAGGTGATCATCTAAAAATTTCCAATTTTTTTTTGTCATTCTATTGTTTCAATTATTTGTAGCTCAATTAGCAAAGAGCTCTAGACCGCAATAGCTGTGGAGACGAGGGTACAAATTCCTTCTGTATGGCGAAAAATCTTCGAGGATTTTTCTACTGATTTCATGCTTGAATCTATTATCTTTAAAAATATTGTATACATTATGAGATTTAATATTTCTTACTAATATGATAAGGCACATTTTTTCATCCATTGAAAATGATTTTAAAGAAACTCTTCGTGACTTTTTCTGTTAATTTTTTTAGAAATCATTTTCAATGTGTGAAAAAATGTGCCTAATCATATTAGAAAGTAATATAAGCCTGTAAAGGTAATTAAAACGCACTTGATTGAAATAGACACAAAATAAACATATATTTAATATTGAATAATAATAATAGCCATTGTGTGTGTGTACGTTTCATTTTTTGGTTCTCTATAGAATATCTTAAAAGATACAACGTAACTGATTTTTTGCACGTTCAGTAAGTTTTTCCGCAGTTATGTGCCGAATTTCAAGATGATAGGATAATATTTTCATTCATAAACTAATTAAATAAAACTATCAAATATGCTTTATGTACGAATTATATGATTCTGTTGTTGTGATAACGTGACAAAGACTGCATCTAATAAAGAACAGTGCAGTGAAAGTGATTCGTTGTTTGTGACACGAAATGTGATATTTCCTAAAATGGCTTTGCTTTCGAAATCAATATCCGGTTATTCAAAATATATGTGTACAAAATGAAATCAAATATTCATCTAATTGTCAGCCAAACATATGTTCAAACACTATTGCATCGTTCATCGAATACGTCATTTTATGACTATATTTCAAGTTGAATAATAATCATTGACGACGAAATTGATGAATTTGTAATATGTACTCCAAATTTACAATAGTGACTATTGTATTGGTGTAACTAATTTTTTAGTAAGCGTTTTCGGTTTTTGTTGGTAAATATTTTTCCTTTGAATATTTATTGCCAATGTGTTTTTGTTTACTTTTTTTTTAAGAAAAAGTCATTTTTAAACAGCTTTCTGTAGGGTCAACGCTCAATAATAATGTTAAATAATGTAGGTTCACGTGTTGTTTTCGAGTTGGGGCTGCAGGATTCAAGGTCACGGAATAATTAACGAGGATTGTTGGCCCGGGGGTGCCGGGAGTGAGGAAGGGAGGGCTCGGCTGGCGGGACGCCGGGAGGGTCGACTACATTTGAGGTTTCCCTTGTTTTGTAGTCACAAAGAATAACGGGAAACCTTTAAAGCAACAGAGCTTTGAAAGCTCGGCGTGTGTGAAAATTACAAAAATAGCGGAGCATCGCCAGCCAAAATTAAATGTAAATGTTTCATTATAATGCTTTAAAAGGAGAGCTATGCAATTTTAATTCTTTTCAACGATAAAAATGCCTACAGCCTTGACGTACTTGACTTGGTAAAAACAAATCATAAAAATGTTTATCAATCATAAAATATGTTATTATGAGAATTTGATGTATTTTTGTAAAACATAAAAGTCATTTTCATCAAAACAAAATTATTTTATAATTTAATATTTTTTTGGGAGTACACTGTATTATATATTTAACTAAAATTTTTAATAATATTAAATACTGACGAATTTTAAAAATTCTACGCAAAAATGGTCCTATGAATGCACATAAAAGCGGCTGACGATCTCCGCGCGGATATAAATCCACCAAAAGCGATCCAGCCGAGAAGCCTCCGCCCTCCCTCTTCCCAGGGTAGTTTCCCCCGTCGTTACTCCGCGCCCCGCCAAGGCCGCGGCCAAGGGCACGAAGACAGGCCAGGAGGAGGGGGAGAGGGTGCCATCCCCAATTAGGTCGATTGCCTTGCGGCCGGACTTTAGTCTAAGACTTTTCACAGCGTGAAGTTTCTTACTATTGTGTTTACATTGTGTTGAAATATATTATTGATTTTTGTGAAGACCGTCTCACAGGAAGTACGATTTTGCCTATACAGGTTTTTTATTGATTGATAATGATTAAGTACATTTTTTCAAATATTAAAAAATGATTAAAAAAACTATCAGAAAAATATCATCGTGATTTGTGTGGGATTCGAACTTACATCCCCAAGCTTACGTGGCCAAAAGTACTTAGTGATTCGTTGGTATAATTGGTAATACACCGGCTATGTAAGCTTGGGGGTGTGGGTTCGAATCCCACACAAATCGCGATAATATTTTTCTAAGAGTTTCTTTAATCATTTTTCAATATTTGAAAAAATGTGCTTAATCATTACATTGTGTTTTGTATTTTTTTTTCTTTGAATGTTATAATGAAGAATGATTGTTGTATTTTAATTATAAAAGTATTCGCATTCAAGTTTTAGGCCAAAACAAATATATGTAAGTACGAGTAGGTAAGACCGATTGAGATGCGGAATATTTATAAATCGTGGAAGAAAATGCATGCAAGATGAATATGGCAGAGGTCGAAACTCGCAAAGTTTTTTTTTCTTAATACGTATGTGGTATTTAAAACAGCAGCTGAATAACTTGCGATACAAATAGAGCGTTTAAAAATAATTAAAAATGAAATGAGTACAACATGTTGACTCTACTGCGTATAAAACCAATATGGCATTTATTTGATATATAAAAGCGTCAAAAAATGTTATCTAGTATTTCAAAGCACTGAACATAAATATCACAAAATTGAAAATTTAAATTGGATTATTTTTTTCCTATCGTTTCGTATCGTTAAATGAAAGAGTTTCCGGTGTTTTTTTTTTTGATATCGCTGAAAATTTAAAGTATAAGCTCCGCAAATTAGCAAGCTTATTAGAAATAAATTGTAATCAATACATATCGATAAGATTTAGAAAACGGCTGATGCAGGAAAATATTCACATTGTGGAACATTGATCACATACTCTTCACATAAATGTGGTTTTTAAAATTAATATATATTTTTTGGTGTATCAGTTATTCGTATTATAAAGGTTTTGTATTTATTAAAGTATTCAACTTCCAATCGGTTCCGAAACCTCATAGAATATTTGAAATTCAACCAAATGAATGGATATTACGTAAAGTAATTTTGACAGTGGAAATTAATTACGAAGTAAAGTTCTTAAAGTAATATAAAAACAATGAGAAGTTTATAACACACATTCATGAAATAGGACGGAAACGTGGAAGCGTATCAGAGCTATCAGGGCACTTTCAACCCCAATTCAACCCTCACCGCAGAAAGGAAAAGGGCTAACAGGGTTGGGCTGGGTTTTGTGTGCGATCAGCTTATTAATTAACTCATCGATACCCAATGAACGTCCAAAACAAAGAAATCCGATTGAAAAAAATAAGCAAGATCTAGCTGTATTTTGTTAAAATATTTTTTTACAATAAACGCTGATTACAATTCAAGCAGGCAAAAAATCAACAGCCCGAGCCACAAAATATAAATGGTAATGTTTCAATACCATGCTTTTTTTAAAAATATTTTACAAAAATATTATCTGTTACCAATTCGGATGGTATTCAAAAAATGGTTTGTTGGTCCATTACTGAATTTCATAAAAAAAAAACTAAATCATAATCATTAAACATGATTTTTCATAATAATGAAATAACAATGATCACATATAAATAATGAAATACTAAAAATATATATATTATACATATATGATAATATCAGTATGAATTAAATTTGTTGAGTCCCGAAGAAGTGTAAAAGGTTTCTAATGAGTTGAATGGTCCGGATGTTTGATTTAAATTAAACAAGAAAATCTTATTTCATGATTAAAAGCACTTTTCAAATCCTTAGGGCGGGGGTCTTGATCAGACATCGACCCCATCGAAAGTTGAAACACAGACGCTTTACATTTTAACCGTCCAATCAACCCTGGCTTTCATAATTATATTCCAACCGAGCTCAATTATTACGTCAGTATACTTTTGAAAATCTCCTCAAAATATTGGAGATTTTTTCAGAAAATGTACCGAAGAGATGTAACGAATTACTTAATAGCATTTTAATTACTAAGGATTTTTTTCCTCTTGTTAAATGTTCTTTTATTTATGATCGCGCCATGATACTAAGCAAAATGATTTCTGTATAAAAACAGTAATTTATATATTTCTTAAACATAAAACATAAATCAAGTCTTAACGATTATTTTTTTGTAAAATTTATATGATTTTGTTCAAACTCTATTACCTGCTTTGAGAATTGGTTAAATAAAAAAAAATTGAATAATTAAGCTACTACTTTTATTAATCGTACAACTGACTAACAAATTTGTAAAATTTTCTCTCTATGATTTATTTCTCAAATTAATAATGCCGACTGCTCCGATTTCTACCAAGGGAGACTTTCATCTCGGCAGTTAATTCCCTACTGACTCAATTTCAGACGATATCTAACTTTGATCTTTGCTACCAAGAAAAAAATACTCATGCCTTATAATATAAAAAAAACACAACATGCGGTTCATGACCTTATAAGTAGAAACTTTTTTAAAATTTTTACTACTGTAAATAGTTTAATCAAATGGTTTTCAATTTAACGTAAATTTAAAAAAAGTTGTCTAGAGTTGGAGTATTATTAATATTTTTTATGATAATAAAAGCGAAGCATTTTTTTCATCAGTTTTGCACTAGCAAGTAAGACAAAACGGCTATTTTTTTACCTTAAAATAAATATGCATTAAAGTTATAATTTATGACTATCAAGTGACAAGACCTTTGTGTATTTGTAATTTGTTACAAGCATTTAAAAATACTTTTATATGCGTAGGCGATTTTTTTTAAATTCTATTAAATATGCTATAAATAACAAAACAGTTTTTAAAGGGGTATTCAGTAATTTAATTATTTTAAATATCAAGAGGTAAAATATTATATTATAATTTTATCATTCGCGTGCACTTGACCATTGGTGATGATTATAAATGATAAGTGATGTTCAAAACGAATTTAATTTGATTTGATTGATGCTGAGAAAAAACCGAGCTTTATCTTTATAGGCAATATCTCGAGTTTTGAAAGATATGTATGGCTTATATATATTTTTCCATGAACACTAAGGATTATATAAAATTGAAAAATAGACGGAATAGTACTGCAGAACAAGGACGTGCTCATTAGTGAAGCCGCACCTTTTTCTCCATTTTCTTTTAACAACGCACAGCCTTGGGGTTTGCATAGTAATTATTTCTTCTAGTTAATATTCTTCGCACTTTCGTTCCGCATCATTGAATTCTAAACACTAGAAAATATTCTTGTCACGTAATTTACGAGAACTTTTTTTTTATTGATTCACCCTTGAAGCGTTTTATTAATAATTAAGGGGGTGTGTTATTACGCAGTAACAATTATGGTTGTGTGGTTAGGAAACTTGCTTACGAGCAAAAAGTCTTAGTTTATTTATTATTGGAAGTAATATTTTTTGAGATAATGTGAAACCTTCTGAGAAAAGGCGCATTATTTTCAAAAGTTTCAGTTTCAGCGTGCATCCCTGATATAGATGCGAAAGCTTTGAATCGTTTCGAGCCATTAACTTCTTTACCCCATCTATTTACAATATATCTTTTATTTTGGCAGAGAAGTGTGATTTTTAGAGGTACTTAGATTATCTGAATTTGAATGTCTACGCCTTTAAGAAAGTACATAGAATCCATCGCTTAATGCATAGTTATATAAGCTAGACACACTGAATTTTTCGTCTCCCTCAATGATTTAATGATTAATAAATATTTTTACTAATATGATTAGGCACATTAGTTCATATATAGAAGATGATTTGAAGAAATCATCTTCTATATATGAACTAATGTGCCTAATCATATTAGTAATAATATAATAAACCCGTAAAGGGTAATAAATACGCATCTGATTGACGTTTAATAAAAAAATCGACATATGTAATAAATATTTGACAAATGCATACTTGGCCAGTGCAGGATCATTTAAATTTCAATATATTTTTAAGTAATTGATTTATAAAAATGAATCGACGCGAAAATCACATTTATTTTCTAAACGTATCATGTATTAATTGGTTACTTTGAAATAAAATTAATGAACTTGTGAATATTTTGACTGAAATAATATTAATTGCCAAGTACAAGATAATGGAGAAAAAACATGGTGATGGTGTTGATTGTCTTTAACTCTAAGTTTAAATCAACTATTTTTGGGTAAACCTTCTTGAAATGTTATGTTACATGCATGTAAGCACGAGCTGTATGTGTATTTGCATTTCGAGAATGCACATTTTTAACAGAACTGTAACAAAATCGTATAACGCAAGGTAAAATGGTTTGGAATTCCACCAACCCCTGTCAGTCAGACATCAATCACTCTACTGGGGTGGTGGGTTGCCCAAGGGAGGGATCCCAGGAACTCCTGGCTTGATAGAGCTGTTTCGATTTTTCTTTAACAACATTACGAAAGCGGTAGAATCGAAGCTGCCAACTCTAGGTCAAGACGAGTTTTGCATACTAGGGCTATGTGCGTCAAACATACTTCAAGGCTTGATGCCTTCGTGAATGATTTTTATGATATTATGTTGACATTGATTGAGGAAATGTGATATGCGAAGAAACACGTTTTATTATATTGACGGCATCGGATTTTTGTACGTGTGACTGTATACAGCTTTTTTTTTCAGTGAAGTGCTATCCACTAAAGCAAGTAAATAATGAGTTCTTTATAATAGCTAATCAAGTATTTTATTACATGCCAGACCTAGTCGTTTTAAGGCATTTTCCAACTTTTATGGAAAACATGATCTCAACGCGGCGCTCTCAAATCTACATCAATCCTAATTTCAACCCATTTTTTTAAAATAGCAACTTATTATAAATATCAAGTAAATTACAAAAAAAAACATGACGCAGTTTTACACTATAGCGAAGAAGTCTATAAAATAAAATTATTTGATAGTAAATCTACCAGGATTTAATAAAAAAAGCAAGATTTATGTTTAACTTGTGGTTTAAACGAATAATAGTTTTAATTAAATATTGCACGTTAGCTAGATGATACATATAAGTGAGTTTAATTTATTTGCAAGAATTTAATTTCATAGGTGCCGTTCCGTGGTTAAACTTATTTCTATGGTTTCACACATACAATAGAGGCGAGATTAATAAATAATATACGGGTTATGTGCAAAAGTTGAAGTGTCCTCAACAAAAGTTGAACTGTGTCGAACAAAAGTTGAACTCCGACAACTTTGGTGAAACTGCTTTGTTCAACAAAATCTGAATGAACAATCAGGAATCGTAGTTTCTTATTCAAGATAATCCACCTTTCTCCAGCTGAACAAGTAGTCTTATTCTAATAAAATAATTTTACATAAATACAATTATAAACTCATTATTATTGTGCTACTTCTGTATTAATAATTGTTAATTGACTTGAAAAAGATGATGTTCCTTATAACTTATAGCGTGTTATTTAATAAACATGCTCTCGCAAAAATGGCGGTATAGAAAATTAAACCTTTTATCTGCTTCATCCGTATTAAAAAAAGTACTTTCTTAATAAATGACGGATATACGTGAATAATTATCATTTTGCAAATTTGAACGTGCTATTTAGCCAAACATATATTTATTTTTCTTTAATAACCATCGTCGTGACTAATCCCAAAAATAAACGTGTCAAATATATACACAGAAAAGTAGAACCCTTCGAAAGCATCAAACATATATTGGAAAATATTTATTAATCGTAAAAATAAAATGAATCAAATAAATGAAAACGACACTCATCAAAGTGAGAGTCTTAAAAACGCTACAATTTTCCACTTGTTGTATAAGCCAGCATTCGTGAGCAATAAAAGCGACGGAGCTGTTTATTTTTTATTTATTTTTTAAGGTTTTCCATAATCTGCGTTATCTCCCCTGGCCGGGGAAGCCTGGCAACACCGAACGCTTCTTTTTACTGCGAATTAAAATTCACTTGCCTCGCGACTGTGAATAGCGTATCCTTTATAAGGGCTCAGGAGAAATTGTGGCAATGTCGCGAATGTATTATGTATGGATATTTACTTTTTATGCCTGCTGGCGGATCTTGGTTGAAAGTATTATTTAAAAAAAATAATACTGAAGCTACTCAAGAATTCTATTATTTTATTTTTAAAAGGATTTTGTGTTTAGTATTCGTTTCTATTTTTTTTGATAACTAGACTAAAAATATAAATTCATGTATTGAACTGTCCTCGCAAGTATGTTTTTCTAGTGAAAATTTTAAATGCTTTGAAAAAAAACATTAAATATTCTTCGGTTTTACAAAAAATTATATGTAAACCATTTTTAAGCGAAATCTCTCTAACATAACATACAAAGTTTGGTAATAAATATATATATATTTTTAATATGAATTAAGTCGCCTCAAAAGATCCAAGAAATCAAGTTTTATTATTATATCGTTTGGTGCCAGTAGTTCCAGTCCCATCTTTGACTGTGTAATTCACATCTTGTACAGTGGATTATAAAATGATTCCTTCTAAATATTAATTAAGTAACTTAAGACGACCTGCTTTATGTAGAAGATAAGAGTAGCAGTAAAACGGACGCTTAAAGTGTGAATTATGATTACAAATGTTAGAATGCTATTTCGTAGATCTTATCTTGCACGCTTATCCAAGATAAATAGCGCATTTAAGGATTAATTCATTTAACGTCTACGAATGTATTGTCAACCTTTTTAGTTTTGATTGAAATTGAATATTATTGTTTGCGTTTATTCCTCTTTTCATTCACATTACTTTTTCACTGCAGAATGCGACTAATTTTTCTCATTAAAAAAGTACGAGCTGTTCCGTTCTACGTCGAATAAGTGTCTACACCGTCTCAAATATTTAGTAGTCTAGTAAAACTATGTTCTTGGGTGTTATGCCACATTTTGTAGTCACTCGGACAATTAGATTTTAGGTGTTTCTTCACATAATTTAAAATATACCACGCTTATAATATCAGCATAAATACACGCTGTAAGTCTTGGAGTAATTATTTCTTGTATGGTAACAACGAATATCAGAATTGTTCATTAAAATGTGATAATAAAATTTAAAAAACACAACAACTTCACACAGGCCTAATCCCAACGTTTAACATAATAATTGATTTTTTTATTTATTAGTCTTGAATAAACTATTTTTATGCAATGCAATGCACCGGCCATGTAAGCTTAGGGATGTGGGTTCAAATCCCACACAAATCACGATAATATTTTTCTTAGAGTTTCTTTAATAAATTTTCAATAAAACCTGTATAGGCAAAATCGTACTTCCTGTGAGACGGTCTTCACAAAAAATCAATAATATTTTTATTTCATTATATATTGTCATGTTTGAAAAGCTTGGGAGTTCTGACTTGTAATTTTTAAAACAGTTTTATATGGATTCTTTTTACGGCTTAATAAGAAACGCGTTTTTTTGGCTCATTTTATTCATGCAGAACACCAGTTTATAAAATTTATATTATATTCGTAAAAGTCCACTTGAAAAATAATATTAAAAAAATAAAATAGTACGGTGCCAGGCAGTTGGACACGCCCGCCAGTGCCGTAGTTAGCCTCGGGAGGCCTACTCTAATGCAGATGCAATTAAAATGATTTACGAAATCCCCGGGGTGGTGTTTTTTAACGGCCACTCCCCGTCCCTGTTGGGGCTGTACACACGCGGATTGTTTTCTCTCTCTAATTTACACAGGAAATTTTTGTTTCAGGCATGAAAAGCTTCCAATGGCCGTCTACAGGTGAGGGCACTAAAAAAGCTGTACCTCGGAGCTTAATTGTTTTTTACCGGAACCCTGAATGCCATAGCGGTTAAAGTGATAAAAGGTGAACTTTGAAACGAAAAGATATTCGTTCTTAATGCCCCGAAAGTGAAATGACCTTTTTTGTGACTTATTTAATTTTAGACGACTGTTTTCTTTACGAAATATATTAATTGAAATCTTAAGTATATTTCTAACCTGGGTCAGTATTAATAATTTTGCCGTACTTTCGACTTCCAGCTACTGGTGAAAATTACGCATCCATGTAAGCTTCCTCCTTCTAATGCCCGTTTTTCCTTCGAAGATCAGCTGAAGGATGATGAAATATTTACTATTACTAATATGATTAGGCTCATTAGAAGATGATTAAAGAAATTCTCAGAAAAATATCATTGTAATTTGTGTGGGATTTGAACCCACATCCCCAGGCTTACATGGCCGGTGTTCTGACCATTGTACTAACGAACCACATCCATTAATCGAGAATTTTTAACAATCATACTCGACATATGAACCAATATGCCTAGGCCAACCAATAATGTGCCTAATCAAATTAGTAATAATATAATAAACTCGTAATGGGTAATAAATACGCACTTAATTGACGTTTAATCCAAAAAATAGACATGCTATATTTACTGTTAAAGAATTTTCGCTTTTTTACCAACGTCAGGAGTTCTCTTTCTCTGCGCATTCTGTGCAAGACTCTCTCATTTCTGGCGCGGTCAACCTAGAGTACACTTCAATTCTTCGCATAGTAGCTGTCTTAAGTGTCCAAGCTTCAGCTCTACAAAGGAAAACTGAGATGACATAACACTTGGTGAATCTCCAGTGAGATTTCAGTGTTATATCTCTTGAGAATTAGAGCTAATAAAAATTGAATAATTCAAACAAATTTATAGTCAAACAGTTGCTACGTATATTATCAAATAACTAGAAATATAGCCCGTCACAGAATGACGTATTCGATGAACGATGCAATAGTGTTTGAACATATGTTTGGCTGAATACTCGAGTTTTAAAAAGACGCTGCTCACGTTTTCCTTCCAATTCATTGCTTGACATTTGTGTCACATTTCGTGTCACTGCACTGTTCTTTATTTGAAAAGTTCTAAACTTGAAATTCTCGCGGTAAACAACAGAATCCTATAATTCGTACACATTGAAACTCGCTAAAGCATATTTTATACTTTTATGCAATTAGTTTATGAATGAAAATATTATTCTATCATCTTGAAATTCGGCACATAACTGCGGAAAAACTAACTGAACTTACATGCAAAAAATCTTTTAAGATATTCTATAGAGAACCAAAAAATTAAACATACATTCACACACACAATGGATATTATTATTACTATAGAAGATGTCATAAGAGGTTTAATATATGTCACAAGGCGCATGTGACCTCCAGTGTGAGGGTGGCAGGGCACTCTGCACCGTAGTGAGTGCTCAATAATCCCTCTGTGCGGCGCAGCAGCTGGCGGTGCATTGCATGTGTCATTAGCGACCAGATTTGTATGGCACCGGGGACCGGCGACTGGTAGTAAATGATATAATCAGTGTGACCGCTCGCCATTCGTAACTATTTCCTTGTATATCTATCTGGAATAAAGTTATCAACAACTACCCGTTATTTTAGAGACATAAAAGCTTACACGTCTCGAAAACAGCAATATATATATTTATAATAGGTTTGGTACCTTGCTTGTTATGTACAAGGTATGTCATCACAATTTGGGTAAACTTTCCAAACTAGTCAATCGAAACTGTGCTATATACGGAAGTGACTTAAGCTACACCCCCTGATTTATCCTCTTTATGGTTCTGATGACACGTTTCAAGAAGCTATCCAGTGACTTCATCAACTGTGGGTGTCTCGCCACTGACTTTAAGTCATCCAGGCAGTGACTATCCAGTTGGTGTCTCTGAAGACCAAAGATGAGCCACGAACCCACAAGGTGGATCACTGTTTGTGGAGTAATATCATCACAAGGGCATGTGTCGTCGCTCGTCAAGTGGAACCTGCGGAGATAACTTCTCATCGCTCCATGACCCGTTAAGAGCTGGGTTGATTCAAAGCTAATCCCGCAGGTATTCCTGTATACAGCGTCGTCCGTAACAGAATCAAAGAACATCTTTGTTACGTTCCCTTGGGGAGAGCTTGTGTACCTTTCGTTCCATGTGTCCATTGTAATTTTCCTCTGGAGATTTTTTGCGAAACTCAGAGGAAAGTCGGAAAATACATAGTTCATTTTCTTTTTGGTGGCTTCTTTAGCCTTTTCGTCAGCTTTCTCGTTGCCAACAAGACCAACGTGAGTTCTCATCCAGCCTATCTCGATGTTAACATCACTTCCTTGTATTTATTTCAGCTTTTTCTAGATGTTAACTATTGATTGATTGTTTAGATATACTAAACAGCAATATGAAAACCATGTTGTCTTATAATATTTATTACTGGTTGCTTTCAGATGCATGTAATAAGTATTTCGAAGCTGTAGTGACTGTTTTGTCAAGTGAAGCATTGTCTAGCTGTATACATGATAATCACAGAAAACTTGTGTCAGAGAGTAGTTTTTGATATCAAATAAGCAATTGTGTGCTTCAAACTACAAACTTGACTCTTATAAATACTTAAAAAATATTTTCTAAGCGCAGTGTTGTATTGCACGTAATTGTGGAGAAATTCTCAGATTTTTTTTAGGTACTCATAAATCATGAAATACATAAATCGATTGATTCGTTTTGGACAAACAAATACAAGACATTATTTAATATGACACATTCCACAGCATTTACCAAAATAAATTAAAACTCGCTATGAAATTGCGAGCAATAACCGCGGCCACAACGCGAGTCTGAAAAAAAGTGGAGTGATTGTATAATATGCGACTCTACAGCTGCACTCACCGCAGGTCTGCCGCAATAAAGGCTTTCATTCCGGGTTGCACTGCAGTTCTATTGTGTTTGAATGAAATATTGGGTTTTAAAGGGGTGATTTCATGGAAAATGAAAAAAATAAACGACTAAAACTTTACCATGTGGATTTTCATGAAAAAATTTAAAAGAAGAAATAATACGTGTGCCTTGTGTAGTATATAAAACACGTGATTGCAAATTGTGAGAAATATATTTTTAGCTACTAAGCTGTGTATTTACAAATCATTAATAATATTTATTTGATGTTTCGTTTACAGTGATGATTCAATTATCAGAATCCAAGCGTTTAAACCCAAAAATAAATTAATATTAATATTAACATAAAAATTAAAAGATAATATATATTTAGATTTAAAGAATTGCCACACAAGCTTAAATAGGGTTTATTAAGCCAGAATTATATTAAAGGACAATGCTGTATAATATACAATATACATTAATATTCGCGAGTTCATACTAAATCCGGGTTAATGCCTGAAATTAATCCTTACATGTGTAATATTTTCACGTCTCCCATACTGTCATTTGATCCTTATGTAATTTTCTCTATTCGTGCTTTATATGGTTATTCTTCAAACGAGCTTGCTCTGCCGCGAAAATCACAGCACGGCATTGCTTACTTTTTAGCTTGCTTATCTTATATTAACTTTTCGAATACCATAAGCAAAAATCAACATTAAATTGCTATATATTTATTATGGGTAAATTGTTTATGCCCTTTGTAATATTTAATTGCAAAAAATACATATTTGTATTAGTGTATTATCATAAAATCTCAAAATAAATATTTGTAAAGAAATGTAAATAGATTTACTGAAAATAAATTGTAAATCATGTGAAGTGTTTTTCATCTCTCTCTATTGCCTATAAAGTAGACTTTATACAAAATCAAAACACATTCTTTCCAGCAAGGACACCCAGCAGGGCCCTGATTTATTTTATAGAATAAAATATAGTCGTCATAAAACTATAAAAATAAAACATGTTGTTATGAATGAATGTTTTTCAGGCAAATCATTAGAAAATTTTAGAATTTTTACTTAACACCGATCTTTAGAGTAAAATATATTTTTTTAATTGTTTAAAATCAACACGACACTTCGATTTTAATTTAACTGTAATCTGTGTGAGTTATTTTCATATTTATTTTTCTTTTAATAATACCGCTAGCCAACCAAAATCAGCCTCTATATAAATGTTTAATTTATATGTAGATCGTCAATTTTTTTAATACTCGAACATATCAAAGAATAAAAAATATATTTACGTTATCAATAGTAATATTTTTGAGTAAAATACTTGAGTGATTTTCCACGTGTTAGTTTTTATCTGTGACCGGTTTCGCCAACCTTTCACGTTGGCATTATCAAACAGTGTCAGTTTGATAATGCTAACGTTAAAGGTTGGCGAAACCGGTCACAAATAAAAACGAACATGTGGAAAATCACTCAAGTATTTTACTCAAAAATATTAAAATGGAATTCCACCAAGTACTCTCTGTCAAAAATATTGATTTTCTTATAAATAGTATGTAGAAGTTTTTGTATCGATGTCTCACAATATCGTAAATATTATCGTTTATTTTATTCAGTACAAGCGGAATCCCTAACTTGTTTTTTTGTTGACAGGGCCCTATCTGAGCCCCGCCACGTGTCGCTGTGGTGTCCCCGTGGCAGGGGCGGCCGTGGGGGGGGCGTCGGTGGAGGGATCTGGGTTGTGGTCGGACTTACAGCCATTCTTATACCCTCATAATAAAATATCTTTACACGTGGCTACTCTACGGTACATTATTCAAATGAAACATTGTAACTTTGCAGCCAGAAATTTACGGGCTTTTAAAAAGAAAATTTCAGATAAATATAAAAAATATTTCAGATAAATATAAAAATACAAGAATGCAAAAACCTTCGTTTTATTTAAGAGACCTTACACAATCTGTTATTTAATTAAAGTTCAATTCAATATTTAAAAAAAACTGTAAAGATATTTTGAATACATATTTTTGTCTATATGTGATTCGAATGTTTTTATTTAAGTTTTGATATCTCTACCGAAGGCTAAGAATAAAATAAAATCAAATAAATACTTAACGAAGAAAATTATTTGTCTAAATATATTATGATGTGCTTAAAATTGAAAAAAAAAAAAATTCGTTATAAAAGACAGTGTGTCATAAGGTAAAATTTTAATATATTCAGCTTTTATCATTGTAGGATTGAAGAAAGTTATGCCTTTAGTTTATTTGTGCGTTAGAGGTAGAAGCCTCGACACGTGTAGCAGTCATGTGGATGAAGATTGCACAAACATTCTCGTCACATCTTTAATATAATTACGAAAGACCTGATGAAGGAGAGGATGATTAAGATTGGAGAGTAATAAAAATATAATTAATTAGTTCTACTCAGCAAGCAGGTAGGTAAATCACAAGGAAAATAAATAATAAATTCTTAAAAGATTTTTTCAAATTAATTTGTATAAAAAATATGAAAAAGTAAAGATGGGAAAAAACTTATTATCCATTAATTTGGAGCTGAAAATTTTGGAAAGTATCCAATGCTCTTTTTACTGTTGCTGGTTGCTGACGTCACATTTTTTGTAGAAGATTATTAATACAAAATATTTTGTAGTCAATTCTTAAAAAACGATCGTTATGATTTTGAAGCATTAAAAAAAGCCTTTTCACTTCTTTCTTTTTATGACCAGGTTTGATGTTGAAATTTTATATTTGAGATAAATAAACAACTTGAAAACATGGAATAGTAATATTTCAGGAATAGCAGATTTGATTATGAGTAGAATTGATTATAAAAGAAATTATCTGGAATTCATTGCAAAAGGTAAGTTTTGTTCAAATATGGATAACTCAAAATCACCAAATATATCGAATCGATGTAATTAACCTTGCTTTTTTTTCAGCTTAGAATTAAACAATTTTAATTAGTTTCGTAGGTGTCAGCGCTTTTTGAAAAGATCTGTGAAATATTTAAAATAAACACAAATTAATATACACGTTTCAGGAATTCAATTGAAGTTAATATCCATTTTCGAATTCCAATATATCCATTATCTGTGTCTGTTTTTCCCAAAGGATTTTTTCAATTTCATTTGCTCCTTTCTAATATCATTATTGGGTGTCGCTTGCGTGACATTCAATGGAGACAACTTTATTGTAATAAAGACAAATATTAGATCGACGAGTGATTTGAAAGCAGTTCTTCAAAGGCAAGTATTTGCGACCAAATAACTTCAGAGAGTAAACACTCCATTTGTAATTTGATTTTAATGATTAGAAGGAAACCTTTTTTCCACAATACTCACAATGATTGCAGTCGTAAATTCATTTTAATGAATTTTTATTTCATGTTTTTCTTTTCCTTTGAATGTGATTAATTTTTTTGTTTACAAATATTTGATTCATTGGCGCTTTTAAATTTTTTTGATTTTAACTTGTTCAAGTTAAAGTGATTGGTATGAGTTGGAATCTTAGTTAGATTCCAAAAAATTCATACAGTAGTTCTGTATGAATTTTTTCGGTTATATTATGTGGTATTTATTTTAAAATAGTCATTGATCTAATATATAAAAGATAATCATACGTTCAGTTTTTATTTTCTTTTAAAAAATGAAGCTTATTGAAAATAAATCCAATTTTTGAAAATAATATTTTATTTTGACAATGAGACATTTAAAATATTAACAGCTCAAAGTTTGGAAAGAATATCAGTACGCAAATATTTTTTTATTATAATATTTTATATGTAATTGAAAAAAACGCGTGCTTTACAAAACGCATATTTTTTAAAGATTTTTACTTGGCGAGTCCAAAGTAACTTATGACTAAAAATTATACATTTTTATATATTTATATACACATGGAAATGCAAAACATCTTGTAATGTTCATTTTCGAACAAAGCTTGCGTAATTCGCTTCATATTTCATTATTTATTGGGAAAGCGTTTAAACAGCTGATTGCTTATTCATAATCACACCCAAAATCATTTTTCCGTTTATTAAAAAAGTTATGTTTGCAGCGCGTGCGTGATGGCACAGATTTAATTGAATTTTATATTTTAGTAAAAAAAAGTATAGAGTGATGGATTATGACATCACTAGACTTTCCATTTGAAACAGTGTGATCGGAGTTTTTTTTTTTTTAATTGATTTAAAGTACTCCGGGAAAAAGGAAAAGTCATTTTTTATAATTAGGCCGCAGAGTTATGACGCATCCTTCGCTCGGTCGGCCAAGAGGAATGAATCATTCGGCAAACCTCGTTAGCGCAAATTAATTTCCGTCGGCTGGAATTAGTGAAATGTTTATAATTCGGTGGCAAAAGTAATTAGGGAACAGAGAAAAAGAAATTGTAAAGTGGACGATTCCAACTCTGCGGTGACCAAAGCGATGGACAACCGCGGCTGCTTGTCTATATATAAAAAAAAAAGAATCGGCCAATTTTTATTTTTTATTTATTGCCCCTACTTTACCACAAAAAATCACAAGTTTTCGTATTGGTATTTTTTTTATTATTATTATTGGATTTATTATTTATGTCTGCTAGGGAAAAGGGCCTTGATGGGCGTATATTAACATTAATCTACAGTATAATACAATTCATTTCCATCGGCAGTTTTAAAGTAAAAATATATTTTGCTTTCAAACATTGCTTCATAAATTTTTTTAAATCTCATTTGATCTCAACTCAGAGTTATAAATTGGTTTAAAGCTTTGGATCCGCAAAATAACAATGTAATAATAGAACTTTTTATGAATTTGTCCAATTATCCGATCCAAAAACTTTACATGTTTCAAAAAGCTTGATCACCTTTTTTCTTACTGCTTTTTATTTATAAATGGTTGTACTTTGAAAATATATATTATTTAATAAATTACTTCGAACAATCAAATTCTTAGAAATTTAAGTAACTATTACATTACATTTAAATATAATATAACAAATTGCCAGTGTGTTAAGGTATGATCATTATGCTTTAAAAAAATATATTATAATTTAATACTTATAAAAATGAATGTCATTGCTTTTGATATTTGATAAACTATATTAAATAAGAGCCCACATTATTGACGTAGAAGAGTCAATACTTTCTTTCAACTTTAATGAAACTTTTTTAATTGTGTGATTTTATGATGATGATTTGTTTAAATTAACGTTTATCTAAATATATTTGCTTAAAAAAGCAATTTTTTTTTTCATAATTTCAAATTTCTAAAAAAAAAGTTTTTCTTTTTAAGGTTTCTGTAGAAACGAGTAGAGATTTTTTGACAAATGGTACGAGCTTTGACGGCTCCGAAACATGACGCGCAGCCAGGGGATGAAATTACAGTAAGGGTAGGAAGGCTTTTTTATTAACTAGTAAAAACACTCCCCCAAGGCAAGGCGACTTTTTTATATTTTCTGAAGGATCATAAGTGAGTAAACTTGGAAACGTCAAAAGTGATATATTGGTAAATAAAAGATTGTGACATATTTTAAAATGAATGTTTTACTTTTTAATGTTTATTTTAACTCAATAAATTAACTAAACGGAAAAAACTTTTGATTATATACCTTCTTAAGAGAAAAAATATTTCGAACTCCAAAAAGTAATTACTAATTGGAAAAATCTTTTATTTTGTTTCGCTATTGTCTATAGTTTAAAAGTGATAATAAAAAGCTTATTTTTCATAACGTCATATATATTTTTTTAATGAGAATAGTGAAGAGATTTGTTGTCTTCAATTATCTCTTCTAAATACCGTAATAGAAAGAATGTGAAAAAGTAGCAATGAAAGAACTGAAAAACACTATGATGATTGAGCAAGCTTTATAGTCAAAGAGCGGTAATCAGTAGCTTTTTTCAGGAATCAAAAAATATATTTATTTACATAACGATGAATGTTTAAATTTAAAAACAGATGCAGAGAATTGATCATTGATATTAAAAATATAAAAGTTTCTTCGAGCTCAGCATAATATATGGAGATAGAAAATAATACATGATTCTGTACAAAAAGAATTATCAACACAATATATGAAAGAAGTTACACGTTGAAAATCGTATATAACGAAAAAAGGTTTTTGTAATATGTTGGCTTCCATGAGCAATATGTACCAAGACATATATTATGGATTCTCGGTAGCAAATAGCTTCGGGATTTTCTATGATGAAAATTCGAATAGATTAATGTCCCTGAAAATATGTCCTGAAGAAAAAGGTAAGGTTAGGTTAGGTGAGGGTCAGCCGCATGCCGTGAACGCGGAAAATTACAAGACAGGTCGTAAATTTTAAATTTTTATTCTAGGTCCCTTCGCGTTTTATTTTATGTCAGCACCGAATATTTTTCAATACTGATTTATTGGAGAATTTTAATGAAAAAAAAATGGTTCTGAAAAATCATAAATGAGTTATTGTTAAACGCTTTTCTTAAATATTCGATGATAAGAGCATATTTTTGTCGATATATAAAAAATTAACCACTCATCAGTTAATTTGACAACTCTCCAATAGATTTGGATTACGATTATGAAAGAACACCAACAATTGTCGAAAAACGTTGAAGTTCTTTACAACTTCAGTATTAATTTTATTTACCTTGCAACATCCTTAAACTGAAATTTTGATCTTGACTAGAGAGGATCTTAAAAATACAAACTGGTTAGGCTTTCTTTTTACGAGGTGAGCCAGCACAATATAATTTCATCGCCGTTAATGACCTTCTAGTATTTACAGGTTAATTATCATCTCAAAATATTAATATATATGTATGAGTAGACAAAATGCTAGAAAAAATAAAACAAATAATAAGACCGATCATGGGTATGGTAGATAGACATTTAACTTTAAAACAGTATAATAGTACTCTGAGTAGCCGAGTATCTTTAATTACTTGATGACATAAATTATTGAACAATCGTAACAGTTTCAGGTTTAGGTATTTTTTCAATTTGAATTTACAGAAATTAATCTAAGTAACGTAAATACATTTCTTATTACAGTATTAAATAATTTGATAGTTAAAAGCAAATAATAAAATTAATTATGGCGGCCTGTGTATAATTTCCACCCTTCACCCCAGCCCTCGTCCTCTCTGACGCTTGTTGACATTACAATTTGTCGAAGATTAATGAAAATAATTTACTTTCACGTTAAGTGCCCATATTCTGTCTCAAAGAATGTTATTGTTACATCTGCCGCCTCCCTACTCAGAGCAGCGAGAGCCATGAGCTTGCGGCCAACGAGACAAACAGGCTAAGAAGTCACACAGCATTAAAAAAAAGTATGTTTAAAGTGTACAAGTATAATTTTTTATCTTTTTTTAAATTTTAAACGAGAAGAAATATCAACTTTTTCTCTAAAATAAAAATAAAATTAAAAAATATATAATATTGACATAAATATGTACGGTTTTGCCCTAGTCAAAAAAATAGTGACGCGTTGAGCATTTTTATTCTGATTTCAAGAGGCATCAACGTTGAAATAACATGATGTACTTTTACCACCTACTTTAGTAAAAATCCACCATTGAAACGTTAATGTAATTAGGCAGTGCTTGGTATGGTACGTCTCTAGCATTTTCCTCGATATGATCAAGGGAAACACATTGAGCCTGCTAAAAGTTGCACTTTTTCCTCGATTGGTTTTATTGGTATAAATTCTAAAAGATAATACTTATTTTCTTTGATATACTAGTATTATTATTGAAAATAAAATAATGACAATCCATTGCAATGACAATTACAAATGTAGTATCAATAATTAGCTTTCTCGGGGTATATTTATTATACATTTTTACTTCTTCATACTTTTTTTTATTTATTACTCTTAAAGTACTTTCCCTATGCATTGCAGAACGTTAATAATTGGACTGTTTCATATAAAATATCTCAATGAATATAATGCATTATTTCTGCGTTTTTAAATCATATCCATGTGTCAAATGTAAGAAAGTACATTTATATTTCAAATATATTTTATAGATTCATAGGAATCCTGATTTTTTATTATTATTATCGGAAAGTCCTATTAAATTAGTCGTACATTGCTCGGTACCCTTTCTCTGCGTTACTCCACATTTATCGATAGTGAACGAAAATCCTTTGTCTAGTACTTTATGCGAGTGGCGATAAAATAAAGAAGGATAAAAATGGGCCTCTGAAGTTGGTACTCCAGGACTGATCGCAGCTTTATCAAAGCAGAACAATCAAAATACCAACATTAATTATCTGATTATTTACTATTGTTGCTTATGAATTAGACACAGTGTATTTGATAAGCGTCTGAAACCCTTATACCTATATTTTTATAAAAATACAAGGTCTTATGTGCTTTGTACTTATTAACATTTACACTCTTTGGTGTATAAACATCAGATGATTTATTAAATACAAATGCTAAAATTTGGATGTGTGCATATATATTTTTTTATATATCCGCATTCGGCATTTGTAGGGTTGATTCGTCTCGCAATTTTGTTATTGTAATTTCACGTACGAATTATTAAAAATGGTTTTTTTTATTTTACTAGGGATAAATTTATTAATATTTGATAATTATTTTTAACAGAAGTGGGATATAAGTTATTTGAAAAGTCAGATTATTTACGTCATGTACATTTTTTAATAATATTTAAAAAGCTGTATTTTGTGAAACTACTTGCTTGCCATGACTTTATATTAATACCGCTGTTAAAAATAATAATTAACAAAGAATTTTTTTTTTAAATTTTTATTTAAATAAATAAGCAGATTTTCACCGTATTATCCCGTAAAAAATGAATTATTCATAATATTGGGGGTGGTCTTTATAATTCGAGTACAATACTTTACGCTGGGGTCGACTTTGACAAGGGTAGGTTGGCGGTGCCTATCTGGTCAATATTCCCACCCTCTGGATCAGGGCGGTGTGTACCTCTCTCAACACTGCTTATCGCAAGCCATTAAATTATTTTCAGATTCGCGTTGTTATCCGAGGAATGCCTTAACCCGGCCTAACCTGCGACCCTGCACTGTTTACAATCATATTTTGTAATAATTCTATTATTCATTTATGTCGTGAAAAGGGGACATTCACACGATAGTGTACGGAAGAAAATAATAAAGAATATATGTAAACAACATCCAATAACACCCCAATGAATTTCATACGAAAACGAGGAAAAAAAAAGATGACGTAAAAATCTTTAAACATACTTTATAACATAAATTAAATTAGAATTAGTTTTCACATAAAATAAAGTATAATGGCATGTAAGTGAACGTACGTTACTTATAAATAGATAAATATTGAAAGTTTATTACCTATATGGAACAGAATAAAAATAAACGTTAGTGTTTCCCTGAGAAAAATTTGTTATGTATAAAATGCATTTGAATCAATAAAAGATTAAAAAATCTTTTAAAAATGACAATTAAAACTCTTATTTTAACACATTGATATTCTGCTAAGTCGTTATAACAAGATAATATGTCTTATAAGTAATATTGTCATTCGTTAAATTATTGTGCATAAAATTTTTACTGTTGATTTCATAAAGTAGTATTATATATTTTTGTTAGGTGTTTTATTGTCTAAGCTCTTATAGAATGTCGATAAAAATATATAAATCACTGGTTGCTTGTCACCGTACTTTTTTGGTTATATACATTACCACGACAGCAGAGACAGAAATATAGTAATTATGTGACTCGATATCGGTTGCACGATAGTTATGATTCATAACCTTAATTATTACATTAATAAATACCAAGAAAATATTATACAAACAAACAAGAGTAACTTTCATTATATTCTGTCCTGAACAATAAATTTATTACGTCGGTCTATGTACGCTCTTGCTTCGCACAGCATGAAACTGCATAACTTCATGTCTCTCGCAAATTGAAGTAGCAGATGTCTGACTAGAATGCAGGAGTTACATTTAGTGAAGTCTTCTGAGACAAAGGCAACATTATTGCACAAGACCACACAATGCATACAATCTAAATGATCTTACAATTGAATAATTTGTAAATAGTTGGCTACTATTGTTATAGTACTTAGTATTTTCAATTCAAAACTTAATTATTTTTTTTGTTGTTCATCTTATTAAAAATATCACCGTCTGGTATAGGTTTTTAATGATACAATAGTCCTGCCTTATGTAATAATCATATATTTTTTGGAAGAAGCATTATTCAAAGACTCTTTCTTTGTTCAGATTACTTGGACTTGAGTTTTCCCGCAGACGAATTAAATGCAAAAAACTGTATATTTTATATTGAAGATCTTCAGCTCACAAATTAAATGCAGGTTTGGAGGTGAATTTTGCCAGCGTTGGCTTAATTGTCATTTCCACGCCAGGTGCTATCTCTTCCCCCAACTCCTTCATCTTTTAAACCTCTTAGTCCTTAATTAATACACCGGAAAGTTACCTGCGATTAAAATTTACTTGTCTGCAAAAACCAAGAAAACGATTTACATAAGGAATTCTCTCGAAAGCGTTAGGAGAGTAACTTTAATTATTAACTTAAAAAGTGTATTTCAATTTCTTTATATCAACAACAGACTAGTTTAATTTGTATCACACAATTTATTTACTAAATGTAGTTGGAAAATCAGCCCGAAGTATATTTTTATATGGGAAGCCCCTGAAGTGCTCGCTACCATTATATTATGAAATATTTTTAATCTTCTAGTATTTTTTATGTTTAATATAATTCTGATTTTTTGCTATTCGTATTATATTTGATACGAGTGAGTTGTATAGAAGAAGTCCTTAAGAGACTTAGCGTGAGGTGAAGTCGAGAATTTATTTGTCATTGTGGATTAGGCAACATTAATTAAGGTAAATCAAATGAAAATCAATTAAAGGTATAAAACAAAATCGGCGCAAACAAAAGCTTGATGGTTGAATTACATGAAATAAATCTTAACGGCAGGCAATATCGTGAAATTTACCTAAGACCTAAAAACGCCCTTTAACATCAAACATAATTTTTTTCAATGGTTTTCTGCTTACCTACGTAAGGAAAATGTAAAATACATCAAAACAAACCAATACAAAGAGTTATTAAAAAAAAAAAATTATATTTCCAAGATTGACGTGTTTTTTTATAAATATTGAATTTATCATTTTACTTAATGAAATTTCTGAATATTTTTTTGCTCCAACTAATGGTTCTTACGAAATCATCAATTTAATAAATAATAGTAATTGCTATTCAATAATCGATTATTTTTATAATATTAGAATAATCGACTCCTCTCACTTGGTGTGAGATTATCTGAAAATATATATTTTAATAACAATTCAATCAATATATCTTATAATTATTAAACTCTATGCTCAATATTTTTGACAAAAATACTGTACAGAGTAGTTTCAAAGTTTTCGTTTAACCTTCATTTGAAAAGGCAAACAAGACACGTTGGCGAAACTAGTTACAATAAAAAAAAGCGTAGAAAAATTCCCAAAAACATTTTTATTTTAAAATAACCATAGATTTTAGCTATTCAAATGAAAGATATTATTTAGATTTATGACATCATTGCTTTCAGTGACTGCTGAAATTTCCGCTGCGCTGATTGGGCATCCAATCAGAAAAAAAGTATCCAAGTCTCGTAAAAAGCGTTTTAATAAAATAAGAAGCTGAAATGTATTTGTGACTGCAATTTTGGTCGTAAATCACGAAAATAATAAGAAATCGGGCGAGCCCGGCTCTAATGGCAGATTTAAGGCCTTCCCATCATACTTAACGCTTCACGACTTTTGTACTTTCACGGCTCTCGATAGAAGAATCGTACTTGGGGAAAATGTGTGTCTCCCGAGAGCGTTTCCCAGGATAAGTACTAGATTCCCAATCAACAAATATCTCGTTTGATTATCTAGTCTAATACTTTTCAATGATTTTTTGTTTTTCTGCTTCAGCCTTAAATGTAGTGAAAGCGAAGGGAAACAGCATAAAGAAGAAGTTACCTTACTGACGCACACTTAGCCTTATTGAATGTCGATTGATTGAATAGCATTGAATTAGTATACAAATACAATTTTAAACGTTTTTATTGACAGTTATGAAAAGCATTTAAAAATAAGCCAATGACCTGTGTGTTATTGTTACTAAATAATAGTATATAAACATTTGATAATGCGGATTTCAGATGTAAAAAATCGCGGAAAAGTTAACCTCACAGTTATGAAAAAATTGTAAAACAAGTACATTTGGATATATCTAAGAGCAAGAGTTTGTTTAAAATAAACCAAAAGGCTTAGAAAAACATGAAGTCTGGACTCCTATTTATTATAATTTAATCCATTAAATTGTCCCAGCAACAGCTAGTCTGCCTTCTCACCTTCGTGTTGAGCTCAGTTTGAAGCTCCGGCGAATGGCACGTCTTACCTGGCTATGGCTCTACAGGGGAACGATTATATATTATTAATAAAATTAAAAATAATTTTCACACTTGCAAATGACGAAAATAATTGTAGTTAAAAAATATATATGTACTTAACTTTTTATGTTACCGTAAAAAAATTTGCTAGTGATATTTTTTTTTTTTGTAAATGACAGCAGATGATTCCTTGGATAGTCGGCTATATATAAAAATGACCCAATTTATTATTTGCTAATGCTAAACGTACACAAAACAAAATTCAAAGTAGACATGATTTTCTGATCTTTTTCGTTGATATAAATATATGCTATGATAAAAAGTAACATTGTATTTTTGTCTTCACTTTGAGTTTATTGGAATTATTTGCATAACTAGTTTCGACCCTATACACCGGGTCATCATCAGATGCATGACTAAACTTTTTTTTAGTCATGCATCTATGCATCTATGCAAAAGCTATGCAAATACTTCTAATATAAGAAATTCAATATTTTTGATAGAGAGTACTTGGTGGAATTCCATTTCAATATTTTTGAATAAAATACTTGAGAGATTTTCCACATTTTCAAAATGTGGAAAATCACTCAAGTATTTTATTCAAAAATACTTCTAATATACTCAAAGTGAAGACAAAAATACAAAGTTACTTTTTATCATTACAAAATGGATCTTCGCCAATCAAATGCCTTGTCCCTCAACAAGATATAAATATAAATTTTCGTGGCAATATTTTGTGGCGTAAAGCAGTTAAAACTATTAAAAAAATGAATAATAGTGTATTTTTAGAGCACCCTGTACAATACGCTTATCCGCGCCCCCTCCAGCAACAGCTCGGCGGTTATGCGTGGCGCTACCTGACTCGGGAATTCCCCGTTCCCGGGTCCCCGCTCCTCGCCTGCACCGGGGCCCTGACAACAGTGCCTCCCTCCCACCCCCGGCTTCAAGTATCCCATTTGAATTAATTAATAACTTCCACACTTGAAAATTTGCGACGAAATGTTAGACAGTTAATTTATTGAGCCCCCGTACTTGTTACGGATACGATGGAGTAGCTTCTTGGGTGTATTCAACAGCTGTATTATAATACTGTGATATAATATTCCGGTCTCATATCTATATATATATTATAAATATTAACGGTATTTTTTTAGTAGAAGCAATGCGTTTAAAGAAGTACATGTACGTAACCACTTAAGCCACACATTGTAAGCCCCAAAACCCGCACGCACGGTCAAGGGATAGCAACACACACACCTTAGCCATATAACTATTGTAAATCTACCAAATGAAAAAATAAATAATCTTGAAATTTAATATATATTTTAGGTAGAAAAGGGCGCTGGGAAAAGGAGATTTATTCACAAACAATTTAAAAGTTGTTGCTTGAGAAAATGAAATTTGATATTATTGAGTAAAATCTGAGGTTTCCGAGGAGTACCATTAGACGCGCCTAATTCAGTTTCACCCGCAAGGCCTCCGCTTATTTACTTACAATTTTCGAGGATTTAAATCAACTGAATTCTGCAGAAGTTTGAGTATTTACTCAACAGCCTGTCTTCCGGGAAGTACGCGAGGGTGGGCTGTTGTTGCTTTGCCTAAAACGACAGAAAAATATAAAACGACCTCAAAGAGCCGCAGCCATCTTTAAAGCAGAAAAATATGAAGATTTATAGAAACGTGATATTCAAAATTACGTTTATCAAAACGATTTTATTTTCAAACTTGATAATAAATAATAGTTCATTATTTAAGTTTTTTACTTTACTAGATAGTTTGTCATAATTTATTATATATGAATCAATATCAATGGGTTAAATAATTTCAGTTAGACTTTAATCATGTGTATATGTTTTGAAAGAAAAACATTAATTATTCTTTATTACATACTATTTAAATATTAACAAATTACATTAGGCAGTTTCAAAACCTATTTAAAACCATCTTATACATATTTACAATAAATTTGTCATCAAATCATCATATTAGAAAATTTTAAGCTGTAAATGGACCAAGTCCTTTTTATAGCATCTGTTAATTTATTTTTTACTGCCATATATGTTTTGTAGATAAAATAAAAACTGATTTTAATGAATTGTAACATTGTGAACTGTAATATTGTAACCAAAAAAATCTTTAAACCTAACTTATACTAGAAATACAGGGTTTATATTTAAAAATATACATTTTCAATGTTATTTATAACAATTTTCATAAAAATAATATGAAAAAGAAAATTCACCCTCGGGTGTAGCACAGCGTCAGCCATGCTTTATTTTGAAGTGAAAAAAGCCAAATTATTTTCATAAATTGATTTTTATTCAGTAAATATCCGAGGAAGCTGGCGATGAATACAGAATTACTATCGATTGCCTATAGCTTTAGAAAAATTCTGATGAATTTACCCAAGTATTGGAGAAGGTGGGCATGCTGTTTTTATGATATTTCTATTTATTATTCATGTATTCCAGCAACTGTCACCTTGTTATGAATACTGATTAAAAATCAGTAATATTTGAAGAATATTATTACACATTCTCGATTTTTTTAACATGGTTTTTGTATTGATTGCTTAAATGCCGTGCGACATAGAAACATAGAGTTGTAATAACGATTTTACTTATGCTTTGTAAACGTAGAGTTTTATGCTGTTGTGTTCATGATTTACAAAACATCTGAAAAACCAGCTTAGTACGTGATTATGATCTGTAATCTTGTATTGTATGTGTCTCTTAGCACAGGTTTACAAAGGAATGCAAAATCATAAATGAGACAACTGTAAAACGTGAAAGAGGGTGCGATTTGGTTAATTTTAAAGTATCATTGATTTAACTTTGCTATTGAATTATTTTAATAAAATGTATTCTGAACGTTAGTGGAGTAAGCATTTTTACGTAATCTTATTACGTAATTATGTCGTCATTTTGACGTCCTTAATTCTAAATAACGGTAAGCTGACGTCCGCCTTATTCAATGTCAAGTGCGAGTTCAGTGTTTCAGTATTTTAGAGTATAAATACAGTAGTGGTAATATTTTTTCTATAGATTCATCAATTAAAAAATATTTTTAAAATACCCCAATTATCTTTGTATTATCCGTCCAATATTTTCTAGTAAAAATATATTTTTTTAATAGAGGTTTCAAGTCTTTGGTGAAGACTGATAGCATATCTAATATGATATTTAGACACTATACAGTGGAAGTGAGAGCACGTGGCACGTTGATATTTTAGCAGCCTCATTGAATTTCTATTACTGTCAACTGAAGGCAGAGGCTAATGGTGTGACAATTTGTGAGAATGCCTAAATCCTATGTCATATTATATTATTACGAAATTTTAGATCATGAAGAAATGGTCTAATTAAGCAACAAGGTTAAAAAAAATCACTGCTGATCTGCTTTGATCGCTATTGAGGATGATAGCAATGTATTAATAACTGCACAGTAGCATTATCCAAAATACGATAAGTTTTTTTTATTGATGATTATCAGATAAACTTAAATAAGAGTTTAAAAGTTGGGAGGTGCAACGGGAAGAAGCATGCATGATAAAAAAATTGTTTGAACTATTTGTCGTTTGTCAATATTTGCGGACTAAAGACAAACTCCAGAAAAGACCCTCACTTCAGAGACTATTCCAATGTAAGGTTTTATATATTTTTCATCTTGCGACAATTTCATTCGTTTCATGAAAAATACTATTTATAAAAAAAATAAGTAAATAAAATCGAAGATACACATTGGTGAATCTCAATGTTATTGACTAGCGAAATAATACGTTTTCCAAATAAAGCCCTCCACGCATACAAAACATATCAATTCAATCAAGTATATTGCCGTACACGACACAGCACAGTGCCTAAGAGTACTGCTGGCTTCTACGGTCCGCGGAGTCGTTCGGATCCCCTCGCAGGGGGTGAGTGGGAAGAGAGATGGATCTTCTTCCCCCTCTGCTGGAACCTTTGGTGTCGGCCCTTGATTTATACGTCCTATCACCGCAGAAGAGTTGCCTTAAAATCGATACAACTCAAAAGAAAGCTTTTTTTCCTAAGTATAAAATCTAAATGAAGGATGACTTCGACGTAACTAGCGTTTGTTCTCATGTTTCGTTCAATCCCTGGTAAGAAATATATACTAAATAACAGTGTGAAAAAAGTTTTTTATATAAGTGTAGAAGTCCCACTACACTATTTTTTCCTTAAAAAACCCTAAACACTGGATCAGCATGAGTATAAACTCGGTGAAATGGTCACCAACCTCCTCTCAGAAGAGGCACTTGATGAAGAAGATATAAATTTCAAATTGTTGGTCCAAGCAGAGTATCGGAAATTTGTTAGTTCAGTAAAACAAAAACTACTAGTAATCAAGTTTTTTTTTATATTGATAATAAAAATACAAAACGGAAAATTATTTCGAAAAGATGATGTTATCCAAATGGTGACCGTTACGCGCTGCTGGCACTCTTCTAATCTGGAATAAAGATTGCTGATAACACGCTGACACAAAGCCCTCGATATTTCTGCTATTTCTGACCTGATGTTTTGTTTCAATTCCGTTGAAACAAAACATCATTGTCGGATTATTCTCATAAACCCTACTTTTAAGGTATCCCCATACAAAATAATCAAGAGAGCTCAGGTCGGGGCTTCTGGGAGGCCAGTTGATGTTACCTCTACGTAAAATGACCTTATTAGTGAATAATTCGTTAACAGCTTCAATTGATTGATTTGATGTATAACCACGTTCTTGAGTTGAAACCTTGAAACTCCTGCAACTATGCAACAAAAATTTTCGAAGCATATCGCAAAAACTGTCACTAAAACAAATACCTGATACTCTTTTTGGACACCCTATATATATGCTTTAAACAGAAAGTTGAGCATGTTTTTATGTTTATTTTGTCAGAAGGATTTCAACAGATTTTAACTTCGGACTCCATAATTATTTTGCACTGAAGGGGTCACTTCTCTTTTGGAATTACATGAAAAGCTGATGCATATAGTTAATCGTCATTTTTTTGCAAGTCTTCTCTGCGCAGTGGCTAGGGGCTCAGATTTATACGTCACGCGGGGTGGTGATGGGGTGGGGATGGGGTGGGCATGGGGTGGAGATGGGGGTGGCGGCGTGTACACAGGCGGGAGATTGCCGGATCAGCCGCCGTTGTCGGGAATCTATCACTTTTTTCGTTTTGTATAGGAATCTTGATAAAACGTTTATCTTTAAATGCGGAGAAAACTTGAAAGAGGAATGTAACGCTCGCGCGGAGTGCTTTGTTTTTTCTTCTTCTCCACTCTCGGCGTGTTTGTTATTCACTGCTTATACAGCAATTTGTCTTGGAGAAAATAACACATTATAATACATTTTCACAGAAAATTATACCCAAAAACAGCTAGCATTTAAATAGTGTTGCCCATTTAAAACCTAATTATTTTTTAAATTTAAAGATATCAACCATCATCAATAATATAGCCTTAGTTTTATCGAAACTCTACAAGAAATTCTAACCACATAATAATGGGCTTATTTATATGTATTTGATAATTTATAAAAAAAAAAAATAGTTTTATCAATTATCATACGGAAATCATATCCAAAAAGACTTTAGCATTTGGTTACAAGAAAGAGGCAACAGAATAGGAATAATTTAAAGGGAGAGTTTCTTGAGAGAGGTAAAGTGGCCACTCTCCTGACATAGAAATGTGTCTAACAAAGGACCTGTTAATTGGGGGTCCTCAATTATCTCCATCACACAGGCGCCCCGGTCTGGACTCGGTCTGAAGTCTCTCCGTGATTTATCGGCTGACTGAAGAATAAATCAAATTCGGTATCCGAAAACATCAATTTATTACCCGAATCCTGATAATATTATATTTAAATTCAACCACATTAATCTTCAGTCTTGTTAAATGGCTTACAGATGATTTTGTGGGATTTCAATAAGGAGACCACTAATCACACTGAGCTCGGCTTTAAAAGTTGATATAGAAATTGATACTAGGTTTTTGTAAATTTTGCCAATAAAATATGATCCAATAAATAGTGAGTGGAACTTTTTCTTCAGCGTAGGTCTATCATTAGAAAAGAGAGTACATGATTTTAATTTCCCTAGCCGATTTTCCAAGGTAAAATATATATTATTTGCAAGGTTTCGTGAAAATTTTAATAATTAATTAAGTTTAAGAGTTGTAGGTATTTAAAACGTCGAATTAAATAATGAAATTTACGGTGTAAATTATACTCGTATAATAAATTTTCGGGAATCGACAAACCCCAACCTTGAAAACGTTATGATTTTGGGTTAACTGTTCATATATCTTGTTAAGATAAATAATTGTTGTTTATTTCAACAAATATAAATTTACTCATTCATTTGTATATTTTATAAATGCGGTTATTTTTTAAAATAATAATGAAAAAAAACAAGCATGTAATTAACGAGGAAAAAATGAGGTTTTTTTTTTTTTCAATTATCACAGTAAACGTCTATCTATTATAAAAGCAGTCAATCTACCGTTGAACAAATCAAATTAATGGCTTCACAAATATAAAAGAAGATTTTATATGAATCTTTGGAAAAGTTACTCAGCAATCGTGGCGTTAGATCTAATGGAGGTTTGACATCCAGAATCCCTACAATATCTCGTCAGAACAGAAGAAGTTATTTGATCATCAGTTGACAATCTCCCCTTCGCGATCGGCCGCCGTATTCTCCGAAGGGAATCCAACTTAATCGAATATCTCTTTTCAGCTCTGCGGTATTCAGCCTGATTTATGAGATATTTTAACGTCGCTTTTATGGTAAAATAATATTTTTTCGGGATTGTTTTATGGAATATTTTTTCTACTTTTGTCATATCGCATAACTCGTGGTACTTTATCGGTGATATTCGAAATAATTCGCTGTCATGTTTATGAAAAAAGTGTAGTCGTTAAATATTATTTATTCTCTTCAAATATTTATCCTGCATTAAGGCATCATTAATTTAAAAAATATAATGTAGTCAAATATTATAAGGAATAGCTTCAATGTATGTAAGTAAGACGTGGAAATGTCAATAAACGTTAAAAAAATGTTTATTTCTTGTGTGGCCATAAGTTATTTTGTAAAAGTTATACAGGTATTTAATAATAATTTAATTAACACAACTCGTAATCTAGATAAAATAGCCAAATAATCAATCAGTTCTTTGGGAATTAAACATGATGTGTCCACATTTAAATATTAATTTATTTCATTTTGTAAATCATAAAATACATTTTCGATTTGGTTATAGTGTTTTAAAAATAATAATAATGATAGTTGAAAGCTAATTTTTTCGTTAGTGAAAGATAAAACAATGTTTTAGTGATTTATTGTTTTTATATTTTATTGTTTTAAAAAAATGGTATGTTCAGAGAGTCAGAGAGTCACATTAGCGAAATTCGCGCATGTCGCTGCTCCTTCTACAAGTAAAACAGGAACCCATTACAAGTATGCAAATGTAAACAGCACTAAGTTCTCGTATACATACCCCCCATTAAATAAGGATTAAATTGGGGTAGACATAATCTATAGGCGCTATCAATCACTTATTGTGCTGTACAAACCACCCCCAAAGATGTTTATTAAGGGACGAAATAATTATAAGTTTTCTAATCTACTAATGTACATGAAGAATACATTACTTATTTTGAAAAGAAAACATATTATATACAAAAAGAACTTTTGAGCATTATCAATAAGAATACACTGAAATATAAAAATACTAGTTTTTATTTGTACAAGTTTCTTATTCAAAGGACAGCGTAAAAGTTTTCATTAAAAAATGTGAATATTTTATTGTATAACATATATTTTATGTTCGCTTTACATACACATGGGTGAGAAAAAAAGCATCTACACATTTGTTATTTAAAAATCGTAGTTCCAACGTAATTATTTTTAACTTAAAATCTTAATTAAAGTTTATTACAGTGAGTCGATGTGATCACAGAATTCATCAAAATTAGTCTAGGGTTATTAAAAATAAATATTATTTAAATTTTGAAATCATTAGTAACCTTCGCACACAAGAAGAAGGATTAAAATGTTGCAGGCAGATTGAAAACAGACTTGATTTTTTATTAAAACTATAAATATGCAATCGTCAAGAATTTCATGAGAAATGATTTATCAATACCAAAAATTCTTTAAGGACAAATGTTGAATACAATACATCAGGCGATGTAATTTCACCGAACAAACACTAGAAGATCATAGTACATATGGAAGGAGGCACTAGAATTGTCAGCAAATTAATTAAAAGCAGGCTGTTCGAACAACGACAATCAACTCACTGTTACTAATACCTAAGATGACGTGGCATACAATTAAGATGGGGTCGGGGTAGTTCGGATTCTCTCGCTGTCAAATCAGTTAGGTCTAGAGCTTAACGATCTTAAACTCAATATAGATTAAAATTGATTGTTAATGGCAAATTTTCATGTTCAGATAAATCTATCCACATATTCCCGAAAGTCGAAAAGGCTTAAAGCTGTGTCTGGCTTGTTGCGATCAGAACTTTTTTTACTGTGTGCAAAATAATAACACGATTAATTAGTTCACAGGGATACATTTCATTGTGCAGTGATAATAATATTATTAAATTAAATAATATTAAAAAAATCATTATTCAATGACCCTAAAATCTGGCTCTCAAAGAGCTTATATGATTATATTGTGTTATATTATTAAATCGGGCAGTAAAGCATTGTGTGCACCAAATTTCAGGAAATACAATGCGATTATCATATTATCAATACACTGATTGTTTATATATCTAAATAATCAGTTCGAAGCGTTTGACAGATAATAGCAGGCGTGGGGTGGGTTGGGAGGGGAAGGAATCAATCGACATGAATAAAGCCTTATGTAATCAGACTAATTGGTGAGGTATCAATTGATTAACATCAAGGGGGGCCTTACGAACTTAATATTCAACATTGGGCCCTCCCTTGTTTACGAGGACTCACGCCCAGATTCAGGCTTGAGTTGTTTGTTTTACAATTTGCGCAAGTCTTTGCTAACTGTTAAGGCCTGAAAAATTATTATTCATACTCTTAGGGCTTATTGTAGAGAACTAAGGACATTGTTGGTTTTGACGATACAACAAAGTGTAAACAATATTTTATCAATGAAATATATGTAATAGCACGAAATATGCGTTCGTGTTTCACATAAAAAATAACTATGACAAAAATTTAGAAATAATTTATTTTATTACAAATATTTGACGTTTTCCCAAAACAGAATATAAAGCATTTTAAATAATAAAATATTAATAAAAAAATAATGTATAAATTATTATTTTATCAGAATCATTCACATAGTATTTTTTTGATCACGTAAACACACAAGTAGTTACTCAACAAATATGTATTGTAACTGGGCTATAATAACAGAAATATCTAAAAATACTACTTAAACGCATGTTTTTTTTCACTGAAAAAATATGTGATATATTAAAAGCATTAATATGAAATTTTCGTGCATATTAAATATTTTTCATCGAAAATTTTTTTGCCGTCAAAACGAACAATAATAACAAAACGAGTCGAGTTGTCAAAAATCTTTCCAAATGATGATATCGCGTTTAATTCAAAATAATATTAAACACGTGGTGACACGTGCGTCCGGAGGTCATAAATCACGTGTCACGTGCAAACTCACGAGGGGGTGTTGAAATCTCGAATACATTCAGATTCACGTTTCAAATTTCCCCTTTCAATTATCTTTTTACGCGCAAAAACGGAAAACGCGCAGAATTTTAAATAAAATAAAAATACATCTCAGAGCGAATGTAAAAGCAAAGTTAGATAAATGAAAAAAAAAAACATTTAACCGATATAAAATAAAACACAAAAGATAAGTCATTATTTGTACTTTTTGTTGTTTTTTTCCAGGATATAATTAACAATCTGTTTTAATTTTTTTTGAGTTCTTTTAAATGGATTCTCAGCAGACAATAAACTCGGGTATCTCTTCGGTGAACAACTCTCATTGGGACCCACCACATCTGTAAGTACACTCAATGGTTGTTATTTTTGAGCTGAAAGAGGATTATTGAACGATCGATCGTAATACAAATTAAATGAAAATTTAGTTCAAGGTTACAACAAAATACTGATTTAATAAAATATTTGTAATCAAAATTTACTGCCGTTTTAAAAAATTGAAAAAGCCTGGGTACTTTTGAGGGTGGTTCATTAGGTGGATGTTACAAAGCCTGAATACCTACTATGAGCCCTCATCATTTACGTTTCCTCTGAACGAATGTGGCATATTAAGATCTGCCACATTTGTTGTTCTCAATGGGCAATCATCCCATGTTATGCTGTAACAAAGCACAGTTCAATGGGTTTACTTTGTATAAATTACTGAAACATCTTTGAACTGATGTTGAGCGTTTCACGTTTGATTATAAAGCGTTGAAATATTTAATACGTGTATTTCAAGCATACAGACTTAATATTCTGGGATTCAAACACTCATCATCTCGCTTTATATTATACATAAAATAAGATAATAATAAAACATAAAACAAAATAAAAGTTCGGTAAAATAAATAGTACACAAGCAATTCAATAATTTTATCCGACATTAATCATATTTGTTTTCCAATAACTGCTTAAGTACTTGCGTATACACAATATTTTATAAGCACAAAATATGTTTACAAGTTTTGAGAGAGATTACATTTATAAAAGAGGGTAATGCTGTGTTGTTTTTAACCGTATTCGATAACTTATACGGAACAAGATTTATGTATTTTCTCTCCCAAATACTTATATTTTGCGACAACTTAAGTATAGCTTAGTTCTGCGTACACAACTCGTTAACGTGACTTATGTGTTTCCACTTCCGTTCAGGAGAAAACCAAACGGTAAATTATTTTTTGTACAAATTTATGCATCTGTGAATCTTGCGAAAATATCTTTTAAAAATATGTTTCGTGTGGGTTCAAAGGTAAATCGATGAATGTTCAAATAAATCACATTGATTATAAACTCACACACAAATAAAACTTCAATTATACATTAAACCTAAATACTAAGACATTTTAATCGTAAACCTTCAAATAGTTTTTTTTTTTTGTGTGTGAGTTATAATATAATTCTGCTCCTTGGTTGTTTTTATTTTATAAATATTTTTTTGTTATTAGTTTTTATTAATCTTACAAATTATTGTTTAGGAAGAAAAATGCATATATTTACATTACACAAAGGAATTAACACCCTTAAAATAATCAATTCAAGTATGTTTATTGTACAACATTACGCAGTAGAGAATAAAAATAAGAAATATTGAATGCAAACCAGTTTATATTTAAGAATTAAAACTTTTTTTGATGTGTAAATCAAGCCAGAAAAAATCCACACTCCCATTTACAATTAGATTTTTTTTTCCAAGAATGCCATATTGTCAGCAAATTCAAAGATTTTGTCATTTAATTTTCAAAGTTTCTATCTGCCATTTTATCTTTAAAGAATTTATCGGGACAGCCGAATATCTGGCACTCCTCAGTACTCCCGGGAATTTCGCAAGAATTGAGAGCTTTTCTTAAGGATTATCTTTAAACAAGAAATATTTTTTATAAATATTTTTCATCGTTACCACCTCATAAACCAAATTAATTTAGTAAACTAAGAAAATCATAAAGGCTTTTTAATTCAGATTATTGAGAAAATGAGAGTAATTTGACTACTTGTTTATATTTTGTTTTGTGTTGGCTTGTCTGGAAGTTTCTTTTAAAGTCACTGCGTTACTTATCGCTGCTCTTTTGTCGGTGTTGAGCTGGAGCGTTACACAAATAGTCGTTTTTATTTACACAATTTCTTAGTGTAAATATCCTTGTGAATCTATTCTACATTACCCCAACAGCGATTACAATTTCCCTACAATGGAGCGACTGCTCTAAAGCCTCCGCTATATCCACACGGCCCGGACCGCGCTACCCTCTCAGCCTCGCACAGCCTCCGAGGGTATAGAATTGAGATAACCCTCTAAACCTAAACCCTTGACACACTTCGGGGCGGCTGGGGCCGCGACACACAGATCACACCCACGGAATGATAGCATCTTGTTTATTTCACACGGACTACGAAAAGAAAAACAAGGCGACAACATATGTACCATCATAGGTTTGTAAACACGACGATTTTAAGGTCATTTTGATATAAAGGCAAAGTTTTAGGGGTAATATTTTTATTACTAATATGATTAGGCACATTAGTTCATACATAGAAGATTATTTCAAAGAAACTCTCAGAAAAATATCATCGTGATTTGTGTGAGATTTGAACCCACATCTCCTGGTTTACATGACCGGTGTACTAAGGGTTAGTACACCGGTCATGTAAACCAGGAGATGTGGGTTCAAATTCCACACAAGTCACGATGATATTTTTCTGAGAGTTTCTTTGAAATCATCTTCTATGTATGAACTAATGTGCCTAATCATATTAGTAATAATATAATAAACCCGTAATGGGTAATAAATACGCATCTGATTGACCGATCCATAGATAGTAATATTTTTGATACCCTCAAATAACAAGAGTTTTTAAAAATAATATTATTTGATAATCAAGGTGAATTTTATAAAATTCTGAAATAATATTTAGATAGTTTCTGTTACATACATCAAATTAAACTTGTGTTGTGTTAAATTATAATATATGGCAAAGCATTTTTAACTTTTGTCTAAATATTTTAATGGTTTTTCAATTCATATGTATATATATCTTAACTTGTATATATTATATGTTGAGATTGATTGTTGTAATCCTTAATAGACAAAATCTAACTTTTGAGTGTGTTAAGAATTTTAATTAAAAATAATATTAAAAATATTGTTCTTGTTTATAGTAATTTTAAATAAAATATTTATAATGAGGGTTAAAACGTCTGTAAGTGTGCTTCTTTATCACACGTAATTAGCAAAAACGATTTTTGAACGAGCATCGACAACACAATACTCAATTTTGATCACAAGCTTGCACCATGCCAAATTTGCAACAAAATAAAAAAAATAGTTAAAATGAAATAAACACACATGGATCTTATTTAAAAATGTTAATTACATTAAAAAAATATTTTAATGATAAAAAAATACAAATAAAGAAAATGTGCCCCTGACAATTCGTTCAAAATCCTGTAAAGTCTCCACGCCGGGTGATTTCCAGTTAACTAAATTACTCCCTGGAGGAAATGGAGAGATGTTCACAAAAATGAGCTTTTCATCTCGTGGCAATCAGGTCACCTTAATTAGATTTGCTGGTACCTACGGAGGACCTAGCCATTGGACCGCAAGACCTACTCCGTACCACACAATCAACTCCACAGCGGGACTGCCAGGCTGTCTGGTGGAGAGACCTCTGAGAAGTGGAGATAAAAATTTAAATAATGTTTTCAAATGAGATTTCAGTTCTACGTCCAAAAAAACTAGTTATAACTAGTTATACTTATTTTGTTTTAAATTAAATACCAAAAATATATAGATAAATGCTGAAACTCCTTGGAGTTGTAAAACCTGATTTTTTTTATCAACGTCATATATAGTTTAAAAAAAGATAAAAATCACTTCATATAATTTTTTTAGGATGACTTCAAATACATATTTCTAAAAATATAAACAAATACATCTTAAACTGAATGGAGGTTGGTACTGGAGTGTGCTTTGAGAGTGAATACATATATTATTTTGTCTTGTTACTAAACAAAGTCTGTAGTAACCACAAAAAAAATCCAATATTAGATTCAATTTGGTGTTAATCTTTAAAATAATATTAGAAATAAATCTTAAAAAAGACCATTAATGTTAAAAAAAATTAGGTATAATACCCAATAGCATAATTTTATCAAAACTGCCCCCAAAGCTTGGAAATTTTTTTAAACAACTATTATTAATATTTTTTTATGAAACAGAATTATGTTTATATATAATATCAATAGACGTTCCGTTTCTTGGCACAGAAAGTTCGTTCAGGATATTAAGATGAAAATTGTTTGCAAGCAAACATAATGGACCTTAACTGTACTATTCTCTGTACAATATTTCCATACACCTAAGCTATCAGGACCAAAGTTTGTAAAGCAACTTCCCATTATGCCATGAATAACCGGAACAAACGTAAGCTCAGCGAGATATTACTTTCATATGCGACACTTTCAATATTGGACTTGAAAGTAAGCATACTTAACATAAAAATAGCCACTGGTTACGTTTTCCTTTTTTAATTTAATAAATGTTTTAAAAAGTTTAAGTCATCTCTCGAATGGCCTATTTTGTACAGTTACAGGTAAGCTTTGTTTCAGGCTGACTTTTTTGTTCGGTGGCATTTAGTTTGTTTTATTACCAATAAAAATTGGTAACCAAGCGATGAATAATTATATGGGGATAAATGATTATGTATAATCATCCAAGTCAGGTTTATTTATGTTGCTGATAATGGCAGTGAATTTCGCGAAGGGTGGTAGATGGCAAAAGGGGAGGGACGGGGGAGTGACACTAATTGAACGCGCCGAGTGCCGCGCCTCGAGCCCGTCACAACGTTACATTAAATTTATAATGTTAAGGAAAAGATTATAAGTTAATTTTTTTTATTAATAAACAGGAATCACATCCCAAAGTTGCTCCGGCCAGATCGTTTAAATAATTCACGAAAATTAATAAAAATGATGGTGCGCAGTGTTGGAGTGCTCAACACTTCTAAGATAACTGATAAAACATTCGCCAATATTATATATATATATATATATATATATATATATATATTGTTTTGAGTTATATACAAATTAATCATGACGCCTCTTAGTACTCCAAACTGCTCGCCTACCCAGCTCTGCTTTAATAGAGCCACTCATAAAATGAATACTTTATTTAAGCCTATAAATTGAATCGAATTGTCTTTTATATGGCTGTTAAACCAGCCTAAATTTCACATACAAGATAAACAAGGTTTTAGGCATTAAAATATAAAGTGCACAAACACATTTTTCTACAAAAGCCATAAACAGGAAATATTTACTCTCTCGTCATACTTCCACAATGTCGGTTTTATTGTTAATTAAAACATTCCGCCGTGTCTATAATCGTGCGAAGTGTTAAGCTGTTAAAAATAATTCATCACTTATTCTAACTGCTTTTTTTAATTAAATTCTACAAAGCTTGTGTGTGTTACGCTTTACGCTTCGTCACTGTAATAACGTTGGAGCAGCTCGAAGGTCAAAAAAAAACTCTCGCATATTATTTGTACCGGAGCAGAAACCGCCATACGAACACGACGTTGGAAATAGGCAAGCTAGAGTTAAACTTTTGAACGAAAATATTTCATAACATAATTATAGTGGAACCACAAAATATTCATAAAATCTTCTTAATATTTTTGGCACTAATTTTCCGAAAACAATATTCAATTATTTTCTGATATGGAGTGTAATTTAAAAGCTATCTGAGATAGCTCAGTAATAAATATATGTAAAAAAACTTAATCTTATTTTTGAATAATCAAGATTATAAGCAAATATGTAGGAGGATCCGGAAACCAAAAAACCTAAGAAAACCATGAATAGAATTGTTCAGCAAAATGGACACTTAACTCTTCTGAGGAGAGACACACGAAGAAGAATAAAAAGTACATTTAAAACATCAAACTGCTTTAAAAACTCAAGACGCAGTGAAAGGCGCATTTTAATAAAAATAATGCGTAATATTAAAAAATATCAAGTTTCCTTTCATATTCATTGACTGAAATAATAAAAATGTCCATATTAGCAAATATTTAAATTATTTTTCTATTATTAATAATGGTTTTTTTTTTGGTATTTATTCAACTCTATCACAGAAGAATACAGTTTCTTCGATAAAATTAAATTTGCAAATTAAAGTAAGTAATAATGAATTAATATTCTAACAAGAAAACGTCTCGATGAGTCAGACAAGTATCATCTGCTTTAAATTCTTTGCAGGCAGTTCTTCTAATTGAAATTAATTCCTATTAAAACACTTCTAGAAGTTTCAGCGAGGCGTTTTTAAAACTTCCCTTGCTTACACTTACAAAACAGATTCTTGAAACGATCAATTTAATTAAAAATATACAAACACTTTGAATAACTTACTAATCGCCTGCCATTATTTATTTGCGGTATTCTTAATGAACTAATCAAACATATTTTTTAGTCAATTTATGTCTATAAGCGTTTTGGCCTTTCAGGCGACTTTTCAGACATAAATCACCAAAGCTGATGAAACTCATAAATAGCAAATGAATAAGTGTTATTTTTAATTCAATCGAAATAATTTTAAAAAATGTATCAATGTCACAAACTATTTGGTAAAATCCACCCAAGTACTAGGGGGAAAAATATACCTAAGAAACGAAATATTTCTTGGTTTTTAACGTATTGAGATACAATCGTTTCGATATAGACCCAAACTTTTTCTTCTCAAGGTTCCTACAGTAAAAAAACAATCAATCCCCGTAAAGCTTTGGGTCACGTCGCGAAACGTCTTCATGCTATTTTTATTGAACCGATCCAATAATAAAAAAAATTCCCCAATAATATATACCTTTTATAGCATAAAAAATCACTGTATTTTTTATCAAAACGTTTACAATATTTTTTTTTCATATACATTTGATTAAAATGTACTTTTGAATTTATTGGAAGGGAGAGCATACAGCTGTAAACATTTTAAAGAAACCACTTTTTATAACATAAATAACGTGTTTTTAGTCATAAAAAAACAAAACATTCTTGATACTTTCTAGATGATTATAAATCATTATTAAAATCAGAGTTCATTAGAGGTCACTGGGGTCAAAGGTCAAAAATCCGGGAATCTTCAGAAAAGTAACAAAATTCAAGAGCGAACGTATTAATAGGTTTTAGTAGTAATTTTATTCGAAATGCGGGGAATTTTTGTTAACTGCGTAATGTTATTTTTCCATAGTTACAGTCAAATCCTGAATATGGTTTCAGCAATGGGACCAAAACACTCAAGAAATCACCAAAATCATTAGAAATCACACAGTGTATTTTTATGCATACTAGTATACTATTAAAGATGTTATAATACATTCGAATGCATATATATTCTATGTTTTAATACCTTAGTATTCGGCAAGCGATTTAGAATAAATTGGCAATTGGTAATGGTTCAGTTAAAAGTTGGGTAATAAAAAAATACAGGAGCATCATTAAACAAGCAAAAGCGATGAGAAGTATATACAAGTATACGGTACGCCCGGAGCTACTGAGTTACCTCCGATACAGCCTCGGCACTGCTAATGAAAATTATTCGAACGAGTGAGTCAATAGTAAATTTTACGCCTACTGCCTTAATCGCTTCACAATATGCTGCCGGGGCAGTGGAGTTTACAAACGGGCCGACTGGAGCAAATCCAACATTAAACACGGGCCATGTAATTGAACTGCACCCGATTCTCTAGCCGATCGGTTATTGGAGGTCTTGGAATACTTGCGACTTATATATATAAGATAAATAGTTAATTACAAGTAATGGGTAAAAAAAATGATCTGAAAATTATTTTTACAACTCCAACATTAAACACGAGCCTTGTAATTGAACTGCACCCGATTCTCTAGCCGATCGGTTATTGGAGGTCTTGGAATACTTGCGATTTATATATATAAGATAAATAGTTCATTACAAGTAATGGGTAAAAAATAAATGATCTGAAAGTTATTTTTACAGAAGTTAAAATAAACAATAACGAATGTAAATCTTTGTATATTATTTCATGTTATAACTACTCACCCTGTTTCAATTATTTTTTTAATACATACATACATAAAAACTCAAACGAAAAAATATTAGTTTTCTTTCAGCTTCTCTAAGGAATTATAAAACAAAGACGGGGGATTCAAAAAGCGATTACCTCTAAAACATAAATAAATTGGTGCATTTTATAATTTGATATGTAGTTTATATAAAGGAGTACCCCCTTTCATAGTAAAAACTTGCCTACGGACCCTGGGTCACAAATTCATATTATAGACTAGTTGGTGCAAGTATCGACTCTATTACGTATTAACCTACCTGACTCACCGCGATGCCTGTTATTACTTGTATTTTATGCACCTGTCTATATTTATATTTTACTTAGGACGTAAAAATTGATAATAATGTATTCAATGTTATTTATTTTAACTTCCATATTAATAAAAATGTGTCACAATTTTTTTTATTTTATATTAAACCTTGCGCGTACCCCCTGATGTTGTTCAGGGACCCCCAAATCGATTTTAATTTTCTAAGGACCCCCTGAATGATACCAGGGACCCCATGGGGTCCGTAGGGACCACTTTGAAAAGCACTGATATATACAATCACATCATCGAATGGAATAAATAAAAGTGCACAGAACCTAAAATAAACAACTAACATGCAGAACGGGGGGATATAGAGCTTTAGCGTAGTAATTCCTCTCTCGTGCTATTTCAAATAAACAAAGGGCAAATGAAATCCGATCAGGAGTACTTACCGGCTCGCTCCGATTTATAAATGCGAAGACGGTTCTTTAAAAACCGGATGCTGAAGTGTTGTTCGGGGAAAAAACACCCCAGTACGAGACGAGGGTCGGCGCTGAAAATAAAAATACCAAAAAAAAATTAACGGGGTAGCAAAAAATCCGGAAGAGGTGAGATTCACACAGTCGTCTATATAACCGTTTAAATTTTTTATTAATATTTTACTATGTTCATAAATTAGGACGTCGTATCTTTGAGCCAATGATTATTTAATATCGGGGCGGAACAATCCGTAATTTTTTTACTCCAACGTCAAAGTCAATCTCGGTATCTAATATACATAATATCTTCCAAGTTTTTCGACCTAAAACATTCACGTAGTCAAATATTACAAACATAATATTCGTTTATAGAGTAATCGTATAAATATTTTAAATAATATTCACCCATTCACAATAATTTTTAATAGATTCTCGTGATTTACTTTACCTTTACTGCCACTGCAATCTATTCTACTTCGCTTTAAAGCACTCCAAAATAGTATTTTATTGAATAACCTTATCTCTGATATTGAAGGGTGTAAATTTTTGAACAACGACATAAACACGTTAGGCACAGAAACCGAAAATTTTCATCCACCTGGAGTGGTTTTATTTTTCATTCGTTTTATTAGAGCTTGCGAATATAATTCAACCTATGCCTTGTTTAAACTAAAAGGTTTTAAACCCTACGAGGTTCAACATTTACATAAATGTATATTTTTCCAATAAGAATTGCGAATTTGTCGACAAGTAATATATCATTTGTTTATATTATAATATTATTCAAACCATAGAAAATCACCATTAAAATCAAACCCATAAACTAAATATTATTAAATTAATTTTATGTGTATTAAAGTATAAATTTCCCATTGCTGATAAAATAATAGTCTGTCTTGATTTTTTAAATTTATTTTTTATTTCACTTAAAAGCAGACTCTGGGCACCTTGTAATAATTTGCTAAGCTTTTGAATAATTGCGGAGATTTCAAGCAATAAGAAAGCCGATTTGATAAAAGTAATTTAAAAGTTCAGACAGAGATAAAAATGGCGATTGCCATGAAATAAATTAAAAGTCCAAGTAACGGATTCGGATTGGCTCCTTCGAGTATTTTTTTTAATAGAAGTTACTGGGTATCTGTTGGAGAACTTTTTCTTTAGTAGTTTACTTTCACTCTTTAATAGACATTTTATGGACTCGAAAATTTTTGTGCGAATAGAAATTGAGAGTTACAAGATATTCTGAATATCGTATAATTTTCCGTTTTCAGAATCTGTCCCCAGTACGATTCAACAAGTTTTATGGATGATTAAATAGTTTTATTGAAGCAATAAATGTATTTCAAACTTTTCGGATTTTGCTTGCAGAATATTGACCGAGAAAAACTTTTAAATTAAGCAACGGTCATGCTTTTATTATCATAACGATAGCGCAATACGTTCACGTCATTTTTTCATTACAAAATTCTGATAACTCTTAGAGCTTTGGATTATTTTTTGTTTGGATATTTAATTTTTTTATTGATGGGATTTTCGATGGTGAAAAATTTTTACGATGTCAGTACAATTTTTGGTACTTGTTTTTTATCCAACCACCAATTTTTTTAAATGTATATGTACTCGCAGAGATAAGAATCTATCATATGACGATGAGTCCCGTTGTGGCGTTTATTTCGTTCATTGCAGATTTCCATGACCGCTCGATTCGTTGTGTTAGGTTAAGTTGGGTTAAAAAAAAAAAGGTTAGGTACAAGTTTTTTGGTGGTCGGATAAAAAACAAGTACCCAATTTTTTTGCAGTGAGTGAGTTTGATTGCTTTGGGTGAGCTTTCATCTGCTAGTGCGAAAATCGAGCAGAAGGCATCTCAGTCAAGAGTCGACGTCTTGGCCATCGACCCATCCTGGCGACGGATGGATGACGCGGCCTCAGCCTGCATGAGTGATGTTCGGCTCCGGCGCCCAGTTTTGGGCGCCGGAGATAGCCGGCGGGCTGACGGATACTAACGGCCGGAGGGCGGGACCATTTTTCAGGCGGATCGCAACACTTTATTTAATCTGGCGAGTTACATTTAGACAAGTTTGTTAAGGCCCGAGGGTCGGCGAGGACTCTGAGTATGACGAGACGGATGACGTCATCAATCTCTCGGGTGTTCCCCGAACTGGAATCATATCTTTAAAAAGCGAGCGCTGTTTATTGCGAGTGAAGACATCAAGGAAGTCCGTAGAGTTTTTCTGAAACTTAAATGGCTTGCATTTAAATTATAAAAAAATAATTGAATTTTCTAACATTTAAAATATTTTTAAATGTCAATTTAGGTCAATATATTTAAGAATGTTTTTGAATGTCTTCAGTTAAAATATATAACTAATCAGCACATAACGGCAGAAATTCACAAATGTAAAGTGATTAAAAAGTGAGTGCGTAGAACAAGTGAGGAGAAAGCTATGTGAAAGTCTATCTGATATTTTTGCGATAGGACGATAATTAAAATTAAAATTAAATATTGTTGGTGCATTAAAATCTTAATAAATTTAACCTGGACCCTAACTGATATTTTTTGAATTCTTACCTGTTGTTTGCAGTTTTTAGCTATAGATGTACATTTTAAAGTTGTTATTAAAAATAATAATTCGTTGCATTTTTGCCCCAATTTGACCCAATTACCAGAATTTCTATGCTATTATTTACTACTTTTTATTTATTTTACTATGTATTATTTACTATGACTAACTATAATATATCTTGAAAAAATATATGGTGCCACCCGACCGGAATTCTAGAATGTGGTCTTGGGTGCAAAAAGGTTGGGGACCCTTGTTTTAATGCATGTACCACGTACGTTACCTTATTAGTAAAATTTTGTGGATCTTTAATGCATATCTACAATATATTAATTAGATATAAAAATAATTTGTACATATGGGTAAGAAAACGTGCAAACACACGAGCGAGATAGACTGAGATTCGTCTCGTTCTATTTTTTTGCTAATTATACCACCTAGTGGAGGATTGTGAAATATGAAAATCAATTGATTTATGAATCCGATAGTATTTTACAGACAACGGTTAGCAGTTTTTTAGAATTATGGGTTTTCAGCGATTTGTTTCAGTACAATACATTAAATTATTTTCATACGATACGGGAAAAAACGACAGACATTGATGAAAGATCTATCGAAATACCAAGCGAGACGACAAAGACAAAGTTATTGGGAATTTCGATAAATATTCTCAAGCATGAAAGTTGACGTAACTTGTAGTTTATTGAAGATTTATTTTAGAATTAAATCTTTTTATGTTGGAAATATAGTGTATACACGTGTACGTCATCAGAATACCTGAATTTAATTCAAAGTGAATAATTATAAAACATTGAACACGAACTCTGTATAATATGTTGAATTTTTACAATATTTAATGATTAGACTTAGTGATAAAAAAAACCTATTATTTTGATCACATATAAATATTACGCAATAAACAAAAAGATTATTGGTTTAAATACAATTTCAAAGATATCCAGTGTGGCTTTATGGGGTGCGCAATCCTTTAGTTCTTTATTTACACATAATTCTATCGAATCCAGATTCCTATCACATCGGCACGGCGGGGCGCGTCCTATTTCGTATTCAAAATCTTTTTGCCCGACGCTGAAAAAATAAACGAGAAATTTCATCCGTCCAGTGCCTCAGACAAACGACTCCAAATCGCCCATTCGTATGCCGGGGGAGCGGTGAAACTATTCAAAAATATATAAAACACATACCGTACCCTGCTGAATCAGTAGAATCACACTAAACACACATGATTAAAACAGTTTGTGACATAAAAATACTCGTGGCTTGATTTTTTAACAAGAAAACAAAGACCGCGACTGGGACAAGATAATATTTTCTGACGAAGCTTCGTTTTGGGCAACTAGTATCTCACCTCGTGCTTGGTCAACTGCCGATAACAGACTGGTCGAAAGAACTGTTAAACATCCGGTAAAGGTGCATGTTTGGGGATGCTTCTCAAAACATGGTTTTGGCAATTTGAACTTGTTTAGCGGAACTTGGAATGCTGAAAGGATGAACCAAATATACCAAAAATCATTATTACCATCTGCCCGAAGACTGTTCCCAAGCCCAAGTGAATCATGGATATCACAAAAAGATAATGACCCCAAGCACCGAAGTCGCTTATGCAGCACGTGGAAACAAGATAAAGGCATCGAGGTCTTGGATTGGCCCTCACAATCTCCTGACGCAAACCTAATTGATAACGTTTGGACCTTGATGAAGCTTAATGTTCGAGGAAAAAAAACGCTAACTGCCACCGAGCTTATTCGCAATTTAAAGGCCATGTAGAGGTCATTATCCCGTGAATATGCAGAAAAATTAGTTGAAAGCATGCCTCGAAGATGCCTGGCCATTATGAACAGCGGAGAAAACTTGGCACCTTATTGGTAATAAAGCATTTAAGTATGTATGATTAACTACGTGTTTTATTATTTTCCAATGCTAGACTTAATTTTTTTAATAATTTATGCCGGTTATGGCATGACTAATCTTAAAATCTTATGCAGTAGCACACATTTTATATCTACTACCTCTACATTTGTACACATTGAAAATATGTATTGGCGTAGTCAAACATAAATGCATCAAGTGTGAAATGCGATATTATTACAAGATTTCTTTTCATCATAGTAAAAATAAAATAAAAAAGCGAAGTTATTCCGAGAATTGGGCAAGACGTAGTATTAGCATGGATGCGGAATTTCAATAGAGGACCCGCGTTAGAATAACATGCGGAGCCTCGCGCGCGGCCACCTCCGGTGTCCGGAAATCTAATAAAATCTGTATAAAAATCCAATATGGCCGAGCCGCCGGAATTCCAAGATGCCTGCCGCGGTGGCGCGGGAACTCATCATTTCTGCCCGCTTTTAATATCACGAAAATAATTCGGGATATATATATTTTTTATAGCCAAATTTTTCAGCAAAATAGTAGCGCTTGAAAAACTGTTTCTAAAATTTAAACATAATTATTTTAAAAAAGTTATTTTGTATTAAATATACTCTGTTATATTCCACGGATTCTTGTTAATTGATTACGAGATACTTTCAGACAGACCTAAATAATATTAAATCTATAGATTTACGATTGGCACTAGCGTACATTTTATTTTTAATAACGCACTCATAAAATTCCATTCATTATGATTGTGCTTGTCGTATTTTCAGTTTTTTATTTTGTACCACTGAATCGAGTGATATATGATATATCTCAAAGCAAAGGCAGTATACTTGCAGGAAATTCAATTGGATTAGCATAAGTGGTGATGGCTCTACATATGTCCATGAGGCAGGTTGCCAAAGTCAACACGGATTTGTGGGCTGCCATACAAATTACCCGCTGCCACAATAATAGTTCCCCACATTCCAGCATTCCCCGAGTTAGATATTTCGACCATTAATTTTAATTGCGGTACAAATACCATCCGAACAAAGCCGCACGTGAGCTCGCTACTTTACTGATATTTTAAAACATTAGCTATGCGTGACTATGTATTTTTTTATTTTGCTTTGTGTGTTTAAAATACAAAAGTACTAAGGCTTTTGCAGCTAGAACGCAAACTTATATTCTGCACTATTATTGTCATTATTTATGCACGGTAACCATATTATGGAAACGATAAAAATAAATTGAACTTGCTCCAATTTATAGAAGTGAAATTTTGTTCATATCAATAATAATAACTTAAATATTTTTTTTTTGATTATTGTAATTATTTTACGTAATGTATTGAGTATGTACAAGCTGATCAAATTAGAGACAACAAAAAAAAATCTGTTGATGTCCAATGTCAGTGAATGCGAATACGTTCCCTCACTCACCCCGTCGTCACGGAAGCGAGACTGATGCGGCCTGCCCTGGCTCCAGGGTCCCGAGATACAGCCTCACTCCACCCCCTCATTTGCATTTTTATGGCCTCCCTCGTTTGTTGAAGCCTCCGCGCCCCGAGCTGGGATCAGACCATCACAATGGAAAACAATCGAATAATCATCAGCCTGCACGGATATTGGATCACAGGATAGAACTGGAGAGTCTACTTTGAATTTACGATTTATAGTCGCACTGAGACAGTGTTCAGTACAAAGCCGTCACTATACCTTAGACATTGTGTTCAAAATAAAAGGATTTGTTGAAATATAAGACGTAAGACACGAAAGTAATGAATACTTCAACCGATCAAAAATAGGTCGAACTAATAACCGTTATTTATATCAATTTAAAAAATAATTAAGTAATTGAGTATAATCTCATTTTTTAGTAAAAAAATATTTCAATATATTAACTTATGGAAAAAATGAATAAGTTGCTTTTTTTTAAACACAGGGGAAAATTGTGTATTATTTAATTTTACAATATAATCCATTATACGCTGTAACACATTGCAGGTTGACAAATCACTACACCGTTTTGTATTAGACATAAAGGTCTACAATTTGACTACAATCCCATTTACCCTTTCAGAACCCACCCCCCCGATTGTCAATCATCCCCCTCCCCATTAGGACACCTGCCGCCTGAGTACCTGCAAGATTGATAGTTCGAGTTCTTAACACACCCTTACTTCATATACCTTCCTAAATAACGCGTATATATTTTACACATATAATTATTCAAAGGAATCTTTACAAGTTTTCTTTAATAGTATATAAATATTTAGATATTATGAGATATTTTGAATTTTGGATTAAAAAAAATATATATCAATATTTTTTTATCGTACTTTAAATTGACTTCAAACATCCATTTGTAGAAAACGTGAATGTTTAATTTTCGCTGTACGTGTTTTCTTATTAAGTTGCTCAAATTCTAAGTAATTACATATTTTTACACATCTATTACAAAATTATAATAGAGAAAGCAAAATCTATCAAAATCTTACTAACACTGACATATAAAATAACCTTTAATTTATTTAAATTTGAATTTCTCACAAAACGTGGAAAAATCTTATTGAAACCAATAAAGCATTAAATCTAATCTATTATTTATACAATTAGGGTAAACGCTTAGAAATTAATTAGATAAATTAATAAAGTCTTGCAGCGTAGTTTACTTTCTTTGATGACGGAATTTATATGAAATAATTTTATATGGAAATGTCCGTAAATTAAATAAATTTTTTTTTTGCAATGTTGAACTAAAAAAAATGTCAAATTTGACATTTTTTTTTGTGATAATTATCACAAAAAATCCATAAACTTGTTTTTGAATTATACAGACAAGATTAATGCGATTTATTTTTTTAACACAGTGTTGCATAAAAGATCAAATGTTCATAATTGGACAGAACTGAGTTTGAAATAACCGCAAAGCTCAAATAAGCAAACAAACCCGCCGAGCTTCACAGCTCAGCTCAGCTCGGCTCTGCCCAGTGTGGAGTTTGCAGTTCCAAAGGCTATTTGCTCTCCCGGTCTGCAGGAACCGCAGTATTTACACCTAGCCAAGGCAAATAATAACTCCCATTGCGTTTGGCACGATTTTAAATTATGTGGTAACATCTACCAATGCTTGAAAGTTCATTAAATAGAGTGAGAAACGGTTTTCTACGTGTATTCAGAATGTAGCAGAGATTTGTAATTTTAAAAACATTTTTTATTTATTTATACTTTTAAGTATGTGTGTATTTTATGTATGTATTGTAGTGTGTGAATATTGAAAGTGGATGATAATATTCATAGACTTTTATGTATCGAGTGATACATAAGAGCTTAGTAAAACCGCAAGCGCAATAAAAACAGGTGAGCAAGCAGTTGCGAGCGAGAGTGAGAAGCGACTGCAAATATAATCTGATCTACTACATATTTGTAGAGTGGTTTAATAAAGTCTGTTTGAGTGTAATGCTGCGTTCTTCTTTTCTTAATTTTCTTACATTTCAAGGATTTGATTATTTTTAACCTATTTTTAAACTTTTGCATTAAATATCTAAAATTTTACTAATATGTTTAACATTCTTGTTAAAATGATTAGTAAATATAATAAAACAAATATTTTTTATTACAAATGACCTGTTTTGTCCCGGCCTCAGAGCTATCTCACGGTTTATGATTTTTACTGTACGTATTTTGGTTTGGCTATAAAATAAAGCTCATAAAATATTCCAGGCAGGTTTGTTTCTAAAGAAACAAAAAGATTTTTAATGTTATAAAATTTTGCAGAACAATATTATTCATAGTTAACGTCTACATTAGAACCGGTCTTAATAACTCAAACTGAATAAAAAGCTACAGTCATTTGTACACGAAAGTATTTTACTTTGTACACGGCGGTAAAGTCTAGCTTTATGAATACGAGAAAAAAAATTCGCATCGTGTGTAGTCGTTTTGAAGAAACTTCGTTGGAGAGTAATATACAAATAACTAAAATAAATAAAAATCAGTATTACGTTTAAATCGTGTAAAAATAAACAGGAACTGAGTGTTGGTTAATATTTATTTTAACTAAAGCAACACTATTTCTCTAAAAATAATTAATGATATAATAAATAATTGTATTTATTTAAATGCAGGTTGCATAGGTTGTATGTAACAAATTCCATTTAATGGATAAGAAACGTGAACTAAAATGATTTCCAGTGTTATATCAGCACGATCGTAGAATTTTTCAATCCGTATACAATATATTATTGATTTTTTTTGTAGACCGTCTCAGGACATACAATTTTGCCTATACAGGTTTTATTTATTGATATTGATTAAACGTATGTCTATTTTTTGGATTTGGATTACCCATTACGAGTTTATTACATGATTACTAATATGATTAGGCACATTAGTTCATACATAGAAGACGATTTAAAGAAACTCTCAGAAAAATATCATCGTGATTTGTGAGGGATTTGAACCCACATCCCCTGGCTTACATCATTTTTCAATACTTGAAAAAATGTACTCAATCATTAATGTTTTACTTAATGAAAGGTATGTTTTAAAAAAACTGTTGCGCTTTAAAAAAAAAGGTGAGGCTTGTATCGAGACGAAACGACAACATCGAAAGGGTGACGCAGAGTAGGCCCCGTAGCGCACAGTCGCCATAAATCAAGTAGATTCTGACGCGGCGCGAACAAATCTCGCCTTCCTGAATACAAATGCAGGGACGCCCGTGCTGTCCGGTTTTATTTCGCCCCTCGCTGGACTCGTTCAAAATAAAACCCCAAAGCCGGCCCTGGGGAAAACTGAGCGAATAAATATGCCGTCTACAAAAACGAAGAGTGTAATTTCGCACACGAGCTATTTTATATTTAAAATTATAATAGAAACACACTGTAAAAATATATATATTTGAAATTGTGTTTTAACTTAAAAATTTATGTTATCCCAGGACAACGTAGTTTACACTTTACATGTAAAAAAAATATATATCAGGATTTAGTTTTCGTAGAATTTGATTTTTCTTAAATATTTCAGGAATATTTGTGTTCATTGTGTTTTATTAAAAAAATAAGATTGTAACCAATCTAAATTAAAAAAAACTTCGTATTCGGTCTTTTAAATTTTGCATTCATCGAATATTTTTTACAAAAATTTTGAAAGCCTCCATAGCTCTGCAATATCATTCACAATTCGTTTGAAATAGATAAAAACTACATCAAATTAATCAATCTCTACAAATATGGCACTTAACATCTAGTCAATCAAATCAAAATACAATTTTTTTTCTACTAAGGACGAAGATCGAACCGGGCGATCAATAGTCGACAGTCTCATCCCTCAATTTTAAAAATTTGGAAATATTAGATATGCAGGATTTAGTGGTAAGTTAATTTATAGCATCTTAGTAATATTCTACTCATTTGGGTTAATAAACACTAATTATTATCTGTAAACCTGACATTAACACAATTGTGCTAAAATCTTTCATGAATTAACAGAGATTAATTTTACATTTATGCCAAAAAAACTCCTCACTTTATCATATTATATTGTACAGAAATTAGATAAAACAAAACCCACCCTATGTTCTGCTAAACTTCTGGGTGTGTCGGCAGAACAAACGCTCTTATTTCACCATTACAATTTTAACTAGTCATCCGTTTAGAATTTACGTCATTCATAGGTAATGTGTTGTTAAACACGTGTCAGAGAACACGAGACCTACAAGAGTCTCACGGTTTAACATCGGATTTACTTGTCACTCTGTTAAAACCTCTGGGAGATTATTGTGATATGGGAAAAGGTACAGATTTAAATTTCAGCTTGGTATTTACATTATGGAAAACGAGAATTTTATAAATACCCACGCCTAAATTACAAAACATATTAAAAGTTATATAAATTTTAGAGGGCAAGAATTTCATTAAGCCGTAACCTTTTAAAACGTTTTCAATTAGAGTAAAATGAAAAAATGTTGTTTTTAAACAGGTTACTTAAAATTATTAAGCAAAATATTTGTATACGATAAAGGCGTACAGTAAATCACAGCAATACAAGATTTAATATGAATAATATAATAAACCCTAATTTTTTTTCCCAAGGTTATTTATTTTTTAAATGTTACAATGCGGTATATGGCTCTCACCATATGAGATTGGTGACAATTTCATTGAATAAATTCCTATCCTGGACAGTTCTCACTAATTCGACCGTACTCCCGTATCCACGTAAGTTTTCTCCTTGCAAAACTCAATAATGAAAATAAAGAAATACACGTACGCTACCACCTATGTCACATATTGTAAGCCCCACAACCTGCGCGCAGCATCAGAGGATTGCTATTCACCATATTACAACCTTAAAATGTATCAAAAGAAAAATAAGCTCTAGTACCGATAACCAACAGGAGGGTCACGATGTCCGTGTATGTGTCGCCTATCTTTTAAAAATATCACGATGTAATTTGTAATTAAATGTTTACGAAATAAAAAGTGTTTTATAAAGTACCCAATACAGTCCAGAAATATTCTAAAAAATATATAGGTTATTAGAGATTTCGATAGCGAGAAAAATATCTTATAGCCGTCGTCAGCCGCGCAACTCCGTATGCGCGCAAGTTTCCTCCATACAATGTCCCCTTTTACTCCGATTTTTTCTTGGAAAGTTAGCTGTAGCTATGATGATTTTAATTACGATTGTATTAGGGTTTAATATGGCATAATATGATTTCCATGAACCGACGATTACCATCAAGGTAGTTAGTGGTACCGCACTTTGCCTAACGACCATCATTAAGTTGACAAATAGTTAAACCTCCTGTTTTGCGCTTGCAGATCCTGCATCAGAGGATTTCTATTCACCATATTACAACCTTAAACTATAACAAATGAAAAATAAGCCCTAATACTAGATAACCAACAGGAGGGTCACGATGTCCGTGTTACTGTCGCCTATCTTTTAAAAATGCCACGATGTAATTTGTAATTAAATGTTTACGAAATAAAAAGTGTTTTATAATGTACCCAATACAGTCCAGAAATATTTTAAAAAATAAATAGGTTATTAGATATTTCGATAGCGAGAAAAATATCTTATAGCCGTCGTCAGCCGCGCAATTCCGTATGCGCGCAAGTTTCCTCCATACAATGTCCCCTTTTACTTCGATTTTTTCTTGGAAAGTTAGCTGTAGCTTTGATGATTTTAATTACGATTGTATTAGGGTTTAATATGTGATATTAATAGATTCAAATTGAAGCAATATCCCCGGTGGCAGTGACGAGCAGCGTTGCGGCCAATAACGGGGCCGCCACACCTGCGCCTGATTGTCTGCAACCGGCCGTGCGGCTCGGTACTAGCGGTCGGCATTAGCTGGCCTTTATGTGGCGGAGGGTTCTGTGCGGCTGGAATAACTAATGGGGATTAATCTACTTTACGATATTCATTTTTATTTATATTTTCAACAGTTTTGATTCCTAGCGTCAAAAATTTGATAGCATTATTTTTCGCATATTACATAATAGCTTTGTGTTAAGGGTGTTATGTCCCATACTCGAGTTTTTTTTGGTCCGTTTTGCAAAAAATCGACTACACCAATCAACAAAATTTAAATGCAAAAAGTTAGATACGTTACTTCTTCCGAACAAAATATATTTTTATTTCTTGTAAATTTACTTTTATATGATAAATATATGTTTTTCCGATTGAAGTGTAGGAGTTTGGAGATTTGTCATGTCCCTGTTCTAAGAGTCCTAAACATTTAAAAGTCATTTTTTCAATTGGAATTAAAAGATTAAATATAAACTCTGTGCGATTTATTATTATAAATATTTAAAAAAAAGAAATCTTTAACAAACTTTGGTTTTGAAAAGTCGTCATTTTATCCAATTTTTCAACATCTTCATGATTTTATTTTACCCTAAAAATGGACGTTAATTAAATAATAAAAAATAGATAAATATAATTTATAGTTTTTTCAATACTCTATAAAACAATCAACTTTCGAAATAAAAAAATAAAGTGACAATTAAATTACTTAAATAAGACGATTTCGCCAGGTAAAACGGTCCTTTTTTTGTGGCAGACGGGGGATGGACACCAAGCAAGGTTAAGTAGCAAGACCCTTAATGACTGTGTGAAAAGTTGACGAATGATATACTTTTATTCTGATTTTGAGATGCAATAAGTATGAGACTACGTTGAATTTTATTTACAAGTTAAAATTTATCAATACCCAAATTTTTTTAAAAGTATATATTAACTTATAAGGCATCTGACAATTAACTGCATTTATTAGAAATTACAAATGTTATGATTGATTATATTATGGCTGTTCGTTCAAAATCTGATAGATATTAGAGCAAATCAACATTTATAATAAACGTTTTTGAATATTTTCCTAGGCGGTATTTAGTGGCAGTGCATGTGTTATTCAACTCGAACTTCAATTAAAACCTTAATTGCGTTGTAAGCATGCAGGGTTAATTTCCATTTAAGGCCAATGCCGTTGATATTGACCCGCTCTTGGCTGACGGAAGTTGAGAGTGATTCAGTGCTGGGTTGTTACAAGTTTCCAAGACAAGTCCCATAGTTTTGTTGATTTACGAGCTGTTTATCCAGCGCTCCCACCGACCGCCACGTGCTTTGGACAACCGACGACAGTCACTAATTGTAAAAGTACTTCAGCATCGCCTGGAAAATCACAAATATTTCTAGTGCGCAATATAAAGTAATAACGCAAAGAAATCAAATAACAGTTTTTGATTTATTACAAAAGCTTTAAAGTTCAGTTCAAAAATCAATCACGATGCCGAGTAACAGATTTCAGTAACGTATTTGTTTTGCAATAACATTTTTTCTCTGAATTTTTTTTCATAAGTAACTAATTTAAAATTGACTCAAATATATTTTTAACTAAGATGTCTTTTTTTTATCTGCAAGCGCAAAACAAGAGGTTTAACTATTTGTCACCTTAATGATGGTCGTTAGGCAAATGGCGGTACCACTAACTACCTTGATGGTAATCGTCGGTTCAACACTAGATTACATCATCATTTTACGGCAAAACGGGGATACAAAAAAACAAATAACCACTTTGTTGCATTTTATACGAGAAAAATATCTATATCGCATATTATATATATATATATATATATTTTTTTTTTATTAACACGAATACTTTATTATTATAGACTGGTCTGAAATAATATTAGTTTCAAATTCTTTTGACTGTTTTTTTTGTAACAGAACACTGATAAAATCAATTTCACACATGATACATTAAAAAAAAAAGATATATTTTGTTAAGAAAAACATTGCATTAGTCGTATTTTAGTGAAATTAGTCACGTCGCTATACATGACGTAATCCATCACTGGGTTGGTGTAAATAACATTTTTTTCATATTTATTAACTGTTTAACAAAATAATAATTTAGCCATGCAAGTAATAATGTATTTGCTGGATCAACATAAGTTGTGGTGTTCACTAAAGCGGTCTCCCATGGCATAAAGTGATAATTACGCAGTTGATTTAGTGTGAGTTGCCAGACTGCGCGAGATACACAATAACCACCCGAGTATCGTGCTGGCTAGTGATGGACCTAACTGTTATATTTAAATACTCAAATTAACTTAAAAAATATATTAATTGATCACACTATATTACAAAATTATAATTTTACTTAAAAACGCCAAGGAATTTTTTTTTTTTCAAATAAGACTATGAAGAAAATAAATATGATAATGGTCAAGTATCAGACCGTTGATGTCTAGATCTCGTTTATCTTCTAAAATTTGGGCTCTAGCACTTTGTCATTTAAAAACCTGGACGGTTTATTTATTTGAATTTGAGAGCACCACTCCAAAATCCCATATTAGAAACCTGGATATTTGTGATCTAAAATCTTGGTCTAAACTATTTGTGTAAAGCGCTTATTTTATTTCAAATCTTAACTGAAATATTTTTATATTTTTACTCGATATTTTATGAATTAATAAACTCGCACCTATGAGGTCTCTATCGTTGTCTCTATTCAATAACAACAGTAAACTTATCAAGAATAAAACGGAATACAGAAAATTTTCAACATCGGTAATTAATTTATATTTTGTTATAAAAATGTATAAAGTATAAGACTACGAAAAAAAAATTATTACGTAATATCTATACTGTTAACTATTTGAGTTTTTTTTTTTTAAATTCAATGTAACAAAATGAGCAAGATGTTGCGTTTTATGGAATACATTATACTCATGTTACATTTTATTGAATATGTAAGATAATATTTTAGAATGTTTCACGAAATTTATGTAGGAGACAGTTGTGAACAAAATCAATGTTGTAGCCTGACACGCAAACTCTGCGAGTCTTCGTTTTGAGCGAAATGATAAATTTATATATGATGAGGCACTGACTTTACGTGGAGACAAGCTGTTACTGCTCTGGGCTTATGTACAGTAATGTCACAATACCTCCTGCTCGAGGAACACGGGACCTGGGGGGAGACGCGGGTTTCATTACGTCTACTCTGAACGAGTGAATTAAAATAAGATATTATGCATAAATTAATAACATTTCAAGATTAAGAAAATAAATAAGATAAGAGAAAACACGAATTTAGTGTACGTATATTATAAAAAAAAATATTACTTTTACCAGTGTTGTGTACTACGATAAAAAATAAAAAAAAACGCATTTAGCATTTTAATATCACAATACATCAATTCAAAATTATTCAATGTATAAATTTGTTTTTTAGTTTATAATGAAGAATAAGCGGACGTATAACCATGATATTGATTTCCTTTGACAAACTGAAGGGAGGTTTTATCTTGTCAAACAACGACACATCCCCTCACCTCAATCCTTGCTTAGAAAATGTTTTCGAAATCCTTTGTTTATGGCTCGATGATCGGAAAATGTTTTCCCCGCGTGGGGCTGCGATGAAACCTCAGCTCGGGTTGAGGTTTTTCGGGTTTTTAGGCACAAGCACCGAACTCGGGGTTGTAAAGGAAATATATGAGACATATAATTAGCTATTGGCTGGAGAATGCCTCCGCAAAACGATGCCATTGAGTTACCTTCATCGGTATTATGTCCTTCTATTTTATAACGCGCAATTGAAAAATTCTTTTCACGATTTTCATTTAGCAATCTTTATATCAGTCAGTTTATTAAATTTTATATTGGTATTTTTATATGGTTGCACCAAATGGAAAAATTTAATACATAGCCTCGGTCGTCAGTCGGTCCTATTTTTTATATATATCGTCCCAATATGCCCGTGTCTAGTTTATAAGTATATATAAAGTTATAAAAGTATGATTACTCAATTTTAGACCAAAAAATATTAGGTTTTTTTTTTTATAGAATTTCATTGAAGAATTATTTTTAACAATCTTAATGCCAGGTTAAAAAAATTACTATTCGATTCACAAATTAAGAGACGTTTATTATTTTTGTTTTGAACTCATTGTGTTGCGCTATAAATATTCTAATAAATATCCTTTATTGCGCAATACGTTTCCCCAGCCTCCCCTTCTTCCAATAAACGTACAAATAAAAATATATGTACTCGGAATATCGACAGCGCACTCAATATATGGAGGGCAGGGGAGGATTTTCTTTTCCTCGCTTCTTCCTTGCTCTTTCTCTTTTCGGGAAAACGATCAACCTGTCGTTATTTCGCAAATATAGCGCTCAGTGCAACTGCAAATTTTTTATTTAAAATAAAAAATTAATAAGTTCAAATTTGGTTGTTCTTTATATTAAAATAAATTTAGGAATAAGATCTTTGTTGAATAAGCAAAAAAAGTTTATGTAATTAAGTTTTTTTAATTGAATGTTCAATTCATAAATTTCTAGGATATAATTACAATTTCTGAAATAAAATGACACCAGCCGAAGGTGGGCGTTTGTCACAAACAAAAATCTTTCCTAGTAATTCTTGCTGAACTTTCCCATCTTTGAGATAATCTTCCTAAAAATGCAACCAGCCATCGCATATTTATCTTCTCTACAACCATTGCTCTTCACGATTTCTGAACAAAACTTTATTTACCTGTTTTATTTATCGTTGCAATACAAATATCCCAGTTAGAGTTTGAAATGCGGTTTTATGAGAGAATACGTTGACCACGTCACAAATGAGAGTGTCTTGCTCAGAAAACGCTAAAGAAGAGAGCCCCTGACGACATATCCTTTTTGGTGGCTGTGGCTTGGAGTCAGAAGTACAACCAGATTAGTAAGACTGGCTCAGGACAAACATATGCCAAGTGAGAAGTCACCAACCTCCCCTAAAGAGATAAACATGAAAAATAAGATGAGGCCGCAGTGCAAAGGTCTGAATAGATTAATGAGAAATTATAGAAAGTAACAAATAAAAATAAGAATTGATATTAAAAAATGTTTCAGAGGCACAGAGCTCGAGGACGGGAAAAACCCAGGAAACAGGAATGGGAAATACATGAAGTGTATAATATTTTTAAAACTTATTAACAGCTTTAATGATTGAAATCTGTTTTCAATTTTCTCAAAGTCTTTAAATTATTTCAATATCAATGACTAAGTGTTCGCTATTGTCGCGTCATGATTGATAATAACACATTGTTAAACGTCTCGTTTCGCTAATGGCGGATTCAACGGAAGGCTTTCGTTTTTCTGCGAACAGATTTCCGGAGGCGCGTGGCATAAATAAAAAGGAGCGATTGGTTTTTTTTTCAATCAATACGGCCGCGATTCCCAGAAGTTAGGCAGAATGCGATCCAATCGCGGGGATGGCTGGGACTGGAATGACTTGCCGGCCGACGCAAGTGCGGACTGGGGCATTAGTTACGCCCGGGGTGCTAACGAGTTTACTCGCCCCCGGGGGGCGTTTTATCGGGCCGAACTTGAACGGAATTTAACAAATGGTTAATACGCCCGATAGCTGTCGATTGTGAAAAAACCGTTTTTTAAAAAAAATTATAAAAAAAACTTTGTCTCTGCGAACACACTATATTAATACTAGAAATGTAGCCCGTCACAGAATGACGTATTCGATGTACGGTGCAATAGTGTTTGAACATATGTTTGGCTGAATACTCGAATAGCTGGGTATTCGAATTTTAAAAAGACGCTGCTCGTGTTTTCCTTCCAATGCATTGCTTGACATTTATATCACATTTCGTGTCACAAACAACGCATCACTTTCGCTGCACTGTTCTTTATTTGAAAAGTTCTAAATTTGAAATTCTCGCGGTGAACAACAGAATCGTAAAATTCGTACATATTGAAACTCGCTAAAGCATATTTTATAGTTTTTTTCAATTAGTTTATGAATGAAAATATTATCTTATCGTCTTGAAATTCGGCACATAACTGCGGAAAAACTTAATGAACATACATGCAAAAAATCAGCGTTGTATCTTTTAAGATATAGAGAACCAAAAAATGAAACATACATACACACACATAATGGATATTATATAGTATAGACACTATTTTACTGGTTTAAATCAGTTAAAATTTAAGCTGTTATTAATAAAAAAAAATGTTCAAACAAACTCGTCAATTAATGGTATTTCAAAATTATGAATGAAGTTATGCAAACAGTGTTTTTAAGAAATTCAATATTTTTGACGGAGAGTACTTGGTGGAATTCCATTTTAATATTTTTGAGTAAAATACTCGATTGATTTTCCACGTGTTAGTTTTTATTTGTGACCGGTTTCGCCAACTTTTCACGTTAGCATTATCAAACAGAGTCTCTGTTTCATGTGGAAAATCACTCAAGTATTTTATTCAAAAATATTTAAACAGTGTTATTGTCAGAATCAAGTGATGATGGTTTCAATTTTTATAGATTTTTTAAGAATCAATTAAATTTTTTTTACTATAAAGAAAAAAATATTGTTTATTGAATGACATGTTGTTTTTTTTAAATGAAGTGTATTTTACGATAGGTAATTTTATGTAACGTACATTAATATTTGTGTTATTTAGCATACAAAGTGCTACATAATAAAGGTAGCCATAAAATGTAATATATAATAATCTGCGTTATGTTTAAAGCAGTAAAATTATAATACATCACAGCAACCCTTTGCAAACTTAATGTGAACCGAGTCCTTGCTTACCGAGTACAATAGAAATCGCTTTATTTAATGGAGGTATTCCATATATACACACATATATGTAGATTTATTTATTTTATAAATCTTTTAGTGCATATTCAGAATAACTCTGTCATTTATTCAGAAAAGATATTGTCACACAAACATAAAATAACGTTAATTAATGGAACTGGTATTTATTTTGTAATACTCCATTTTATAACAATAAAATAAAACCAAATGGTTTTGGAGACTACGTTTATTTTGCTTATAGCGAGAGCTCTTTCGCCGAACACGGCATCTTCAAGACTGATTCTATATAGAAAACACGAGTTTATACATAACAAAATCAACAAAATTACATGAGTCATAGATATTACAAATTTATGTGGAAAAAATTGCTTCTATTGGGTGCTGTGAAACCCCATTAAAATGACATTAACAGCAATAATTTTAATACTAAGTACTTAAATAAACTATTTTATGATGATTCCTGGCTGTCCTGGCCGCCACCTGAAAGCAATTAGTTTGGAAGCAGAATCACATTGTATTTTTAAAAATATTAAGAAGGGGAGAATTATGGTTGTTAAGTTGTTCATTGATCAAAGGGAATTCTAGATTTTGGTGCTTAATTATTTCTAATTGCTCCAAAATATTAAGTCTATAGCCTTTATTGGAAACATGAAGGAGACTTGGCTTATTATCAACATTTAACTTATGTTTACTGTCATTAAGATGTATTGCAAATTGTGAATCTAATTTATTATTTTTAAAAGAAGCCAGATGCTCTTTGTATCTTGTTGCAAAACTACGACCTGTTTGACCAATGTACATAGCTTTGCAGTCATCACACGTTAATTTGTAGACTCCACTCTTTTGGAAGGCATCAACTTTGTCCTTACTATTTTTTACTTACTATTGTTACTATTGTTTACTTACTATTTGTTACTTACTACCTTACTATTGTTTTCTATATAGAATCAGTCTTGAAGATGCCGTGTTCGGCGAAAGAGCTCTCGCTATAAGCAAAATAAACGTAGTCTCCAAAACCATTTGGTTTTATTTTATTGTTATAAAATAACGTTTTCAAATATCTGTCTGAGCTCGTGCGTTTCATATTGTCTGCTAGTGAAATCGCTTCTTGAATTGGTTATTTCAAATGCAAATGGCTGCTGCAAGTGATTGTGTGGCATCTGGATCAAACACACATGCAATCTTTGTAGATAGAAGAAATTTTAACCTTTAAAATATCTGTAAAATCGGGAGGTTTTATTCAAGCATCGAAACTAATCCTGAAAAATTACCTTCATTATATAAAAAAAAACTTAACAGGTGAAACTTATGAATTTAGATTTTTTATTTCTTTAAGTATCTTTAGAAATAAACTGTATCGCATCAAAATATAAAATGGTTCTTACAGTAGTTGATAATGAAAACCGTTTGATAAATGGCATCTCCAATCGATTTTCTCATCACATAAGATTTTTTATCACGCGCAAGCTTTCTCAACTAAGTTGTGCATTATAAATTAATTAAAACAAAGTACAATTTAACCAGTTAAAATATTTTGTGCTTTTATCCAAGATTTCGATCCATCGTGTTTTATTTTTTTTGGTATATTTTAAAGATAGACCAAAAACTATGGTATTATATAACTTTGTCGATAAGCGCATGTAAGTTCATGTATATTGAATTTTATATCAACATTGCTCTCATATAGTTTCAATATATAGAAAAATAAAAAATATGATGGATCTGTTCTCAAATGCCGCCGTTCACAAAGCAATTTCTTTTCCAATTGGTTCGATTGTATCTCGGTTAGCCGCCGTCGCTCCCGAGATTTGCCGCTGTATTGAGTAACCGTCGCGACCAAACACGGCGGGGCTCGCCAGGCTTTACCACCGTAGAATTTCAGCTGAAAAATATATCACCAGTGTGATATAACACTTCAAAACAACTGAAAATCTATCGAAAGAAAAGAAACTGTCTAAAATGTAATAATGATATCAACAACGCCTCAGCGAATGCTTCATTTTTGATCATTTTACTGTGCGTGCTAAACGCAAAACCAAAAGCATGCGTGTACTCAAAATATTATTAATCGAATAAAATATTATTTTAAAATAATAAACTATCAATATTTGAAGGTATATCAACGACCAGAAGTTGGCTCTATTAGCTCCAAATGTTCCTGCCAGAGAAATCCTATTTTTAATTCCAAATTGAATACTCGTATAAGTTGTATTCGTTTGCTCAAATTGCCTCAATAAAAAATTACTTATTTTATTTAAAATATCAAAATGAAATTCTACCAAGTACTCTGTGTCAATCAAAATAGATTATTCGTATTACTAATCAAATTATGTACAGCGTAATTTTTTTTAATAACATAGAAAGTATAAAAACCCCTTGAAGGAGTTTTTAAAAACGGAGGCGGAAATATGAAGGCAATTGTATAAGCGAACAAACAAATAACAATCGTAACTAAGCTGGGGAGCTTTATGTTTCTACAAATTCTAGTCATTTATCTTCGATAAAATAAAAATATAATATATCTTTTATCGAAAATATTATCTATTTTATATACAGGGAGATGTTAAGACTATTTATTCATAAACTTTTTTAAATATCAACCTATTATTTCAAATATGAAACTGTGATTTAACAAATAACTTCTTACCATGGATTACTGGTCGTTTAATATTTTTTAAGTGTTTCTGAAATAATTTAAAATTATTGAGTTTAAATGTTTTCAGTTTATTATAGATTATATTTACATTAAAAAGTGATTGATCGAATGATCTTTATTAATAACAAATATGTTTTAAGGAACTTAAGAAAAATATATAGTACATGGTGATCCGACGCATTGAATATTTCATATTTTAAGTGTTTTGCGGCATCACTCTTACAATATTTCACAGTGAAGACCCTTCACATTGGTTTTGTTTCTTTCGGAGTGTTTTATCGAGATTTTGTTTGTAAGCTTCCGGGAAACACACTTAAGGCGGGCTCGACTAACAAATATTTATTGTTATGGATCTGATGAAAGTCACACTTCCCGGTGAGCGCAAAGCTTCACGGAAACCCGTAAAATGGACAGAATAACGCGCATGAAAACAAATCTCCATCCCCTCGGAAATAATACCAACGCGGAAAAACAATTAAAGCTGAAAAATATATTATTGATTTTTGTGAAGACCGTCTCACAGGAAGTACGATTTTGCCTCTACAGGTTTGATTGATTGATAATGATTAAGTACATTTTTTCAAATATTGAAAATTGATTAAAGAAACTCTTAACTTGCATAATAAGTACGTTGTTTCATGTATAGGATATGATTGTTAAAAATTCTTGCCTAGTACTAGTGATTCGTTAGCATAGTTGGTAATGCACCTGCCATATAAGCTTGGGGATGTGGGTTCGAATCCCACACAAATCGCGATAATATTTTTCTGATCTCTATTTAAATCTTAACGAGTTTCTTTAATCAATTTTTAATATCTGAAAAATATATTTATTTTTTTGGATTTTTTGTCGTGTTTTGTATGTTTACTGTGCATTAAATGTGAACGTGAGTGTCAATAAATAATTCTGACATGGTTTAATCAAGTAAACTAAATTTCTAGCATGAAAATTTGTGGGCAGTTTATTGGTCTCAATTTGATTTTTGTTTTCGCAGGTGATATCAGCTATTGTTAAAAATGTTAATTCTTTATTTTTTTCTACGTAAGACGCTGACATTAACAGAAAAATCATATAAAATATCATCGTTTATCGACGAATTAATTTATCTTGGGGTGTTGTTGCTATGGTAGTTCTGTTTCGGAGTCTGTGTTTGTTGGGGATCATCGATGTTGAGCATTCAACACCCAATTCGAAAGATGAGAAAATAATTTTGATTGTATACGAAGTGTACTTGAAATGTCCTCTTATTTTGTATGTAAATATTATTCTTCTTCATCAAGTGCCTCTCCTCAGAAGAGGTTGGCGACCATTTCACTGAGCATGTACTTTTGCTGAATCAGCGTTCATAGTTTTCTAAAGGGAAAATAAGCCTCCTCTCTCTCCCCATTCTGTTGATTGTGCAAGGCTGCCATTCTGTACCGTGTGTAAAAAATCAGTAATGGAGTAGTGGACCTTGAATGATTGTTGAGGGATGTGCTTTGTAAGTACATGTCGAGGTGAGTATCAGATCTAAACGCCAGACCTTTGTAAGTAAAGGATTATATAATAATGCTATTGGGCAGCAGCAATACACAGACTTTTCCTTCCAATATAAAACTGCGGTGTAGAAGAAACCGGGGACTAATTACACTATTTTCCTCTTAGAAAATCATAAATATTATTATAGATATAAAAAATAATGTATTACAAATTCTTTATATCATATACGTAATATTTTCAACCAATTTCCATTCACTTTATTCCGGCGAGACACATTTTCCAGGCGTTCGGCAGGCAAGCCCCGCTTTGCGTACTCTCAAGCGTAAAAAAAATCTATCCGTAGATTTTAAACAGCCATTTTGGGATCGTAAAATAAATGCCGCGATGAATATATTTTAGCGGCAAATACGTTTGATCGGTTCCGGGAATTCCCCGAGTATTCGATGACAAAGTAATTTCATGAACACAACGAAATTTTATCGACTGCCGTAAAATTTGCAAGAGTGTCACTTAAAATGTTCGCTACGCGTTACTTTCAGTTCATCCGATCGGAGCTTATTGGATTAGAGCTTAAATACATATTAAGCACAGCTCAACTAGGAAATCATCAATTGTTGTTAATTCTATAGTCTATGTATAAACTTAATTTTATGATATCATTATGTATTATTTACTTTGTTAGAAGGTGATTTTGTTTTAATGTTCAAAGACAACAATAAAATACATGATATAAGGTACGCTTTTCTGTGGTGTTTTTAGATATTGTGTTGCGTCAAGGCTCCATTAGTATTAAGAATTTTAGCTCTTCAAGGTTCCCATGAAACGAATCCCTTGAATTAACATACTTTTTACACGGGTTTATTTAAATAATTAATATTTTGATAATGATCTTTTACTGTTAAAAAAAACAAGAAGGTTGGCGCACGAAAAAATATAAATAATTAAATTTTAATAAGATTATCAGATAAATGTTTTGTAAACTTAGATCAAACGGCATTATAGAACCAATATCGCAATATTCAATATAGTTACGTTAAAAGTATTTACTTACAAGTAAAACACAGTGATTATTCAAATTACTTCTTGGAAACATTCTAACCAACCAATTTCAAAGAAATTCGCATAAAAGAATACTTTTCTTGTACTTGAGTTTGAGTTTCAAGAGCCTTTTTTATAATTACGTTTATTGAAAGTAAAAAAAATATCGTTTTATATTTTGAATGTCTCTATTTACGAAAAAAAAGTTTTATTTAATTTCAATTGAAAATTCATTACAGAAATTAGGAAGTTTTTTAAGAAAAAGGTTATATTTATTGTGGAAAAAGTTTATACACGCTATGTAACAAATATGATTTTTTGAACAGAAAAAATTATTGTAAAAAAAAAATTTTATGCTTTATGCAATAAAATAATTAAGTCTAAGTGGAATTATGTAATAGCAACGTTATTAAAACGACGATTATATAATATAAAATTTTTGTTTGAACAATGAAGGTTTTTACTACCAGAGAGGCATCGTAAAAATAAAGTTAATTCAACGATGTGAAATAATGAATATTGTTTTATTTTTTAACCGCTTTTTGGATGATATAAATGTCTCTTCCTTAAACCGATCTATTCTTCACTTTTAAAAGTTCACTTGAATATTCAAATTCATCCCTTATTTATTGAATAAATTTAGATTAAACTTTATTTTCTTAAAGACAACATAATGAAGTCGGGATAAATAAGCTCGCGGTGGTTCTCACACCAGGGGTGGGCATCCCCGTCCCATCCCGGCCCGTTCCGTCCGAAAATCAATATGGCTCCCGGGCCGCGGCTGAGCGCACCTGCAACCACCGCCGACTTGGGGAATTTCAAACATTATGAAATATTGCTTATAGTTTTTCGGGACCCAGCCCGAGCGAGCTTCCACCCGCCGGGCCTATCTGTATCTCGGTTTCTTGGAACAATTTATAAGTTTTTACGGCTAGGTTAGTTTTAGAGGGCATTACCGTTAGAATAAAGTGCCGCGTGTTATTTAAACCTTAAATTATAAATCGGACCGGACGTTTTTTTTTTTATTTTGAGCGATTCTTGTTGATTCTGAAGTAACGTTGTAACTTGTTCTACGGGTCGCTGCAAACCAGGCGTTAGATCAACACTCGATATATTGTTGTTTATTATTGAAGTTCAGGCCCATCCATCGCCTGATCCGCCACTAAGCCCTCTTTATCTTTACTTAGTTTTTTTAGGTTTTAGTAACAGAAGTTCCTGGCATGCGTATAGAAAAATGCGATTATTTTCTTTTTGTATATATATATATATAAGTAAATTTTGTTGACAGAAATAATGTGTAACTCAAAGAAATCTCAAAATGTTAAGACATAAGTTTTGATTCAATAATAATGTTGTGTGGCGTGTTGTCGCAATATCTCATAGTATATATGATTGATTTTTTGTGAAGACTGTCTCACAAGAAGTACAATTATGCTTATACAGGTTTGATTGATTGATAAATGATTTAAATACTTCACTCAGTACTTCGTGTTAAAAGTCTAGTATTGCAAGTCACACAATATTTAATTGGCATAATAAGTACGTTGTTTCATTTCTAAGATATGATTGTTAAAAATTCTTGCCTAGTACTAGTGATTCGTTGGTATAATTGGTAATGCACCGGCCATGTAAGCTTGAGGATGTGTTTCTTTAATCAATTTTCAACATTTTAAAAAATGTACTTAATCATTATCTCATTTTAAAATTTAAACACTATTATAAAAAAAATAATTAAGTATTGTGACGTAAAGTAACAGCAAAGTTACGTAACGTGACGGCGAAACTTACTAACGTGACGGTAAAATTTATTAACGTCACGGTAAATTTTGATTTATTGCGCAGTAGAGGTGCAATAAATCAAAATTTTCCACTAAAAAAAAAAAAAAATTGCAGATAGAAGTGGATATCCATCCAGTGGGTGTCCGATACAATTCAATATTTACAGCTGCGAATGGGCGCATTTTGTGGGACCAGGACGTGACCTGGCTGCCGAGCAGACGGACAGTCGGTGTACGGTCCCCCCATTCTACAGCACTACAGCCTTACTCGAGGGTGAATCAATAACTAAAAACTTCGCCATGTTTCACTACCCTTCGCGCGACCTCTCTCTGTACGCTTTACTTAGTTAATGTCATACGCTCCGGCAGAGCACTTAATAAAAACGCGAAAAAAATCTACCCACCTTTCATTCCCGAATAAAATATTACTGGGTGAAATTTTAAATAGGCATCGAGATGTAATATTTAGGTAAATGCGATAGATGCCCAATTTTTTTTACACGCTATTAAAAATATACGTTGATAGCTCTCCAAGCAATTGATTCAAAGGTACATGTGTTGCACAAATAAATAATATCTTCAACACACCCTCAAGACAGCTGGAAAGGTTTATATGAAGGGGGTAAGTTTTCCTCAGTTCAGTACTGAGTCCGACTTAGCAACAGACGTGATGGAGAAAGAAATCAACTCCGAACGGAGCTACTCTACTTGGCTGGTACACAATTCGATTTGGCTTCTCTTGTCTTTCTTTATCGCATCAAAAGAAATGTGATAACACTTGAAATATACAATACTTATTTGCTTGTTACTAAGGGACTAAATAACAATATATACTGACTAATAAGATCTTCTTGCACAAATAATAACACTTCACTTTTAGGTTTTTGAATTTCCTCAGAAAATAAACGATATACTTCATATTCAAAAAAATGCTTTTGATTAAAAATATAAATTTACAACAATTATGCAAAAAAAACCTAATTGGTCCGCTGCAAGTGTCATGCTATGACATCATTTGACAATGATTCTCGTGTGTTCTGATAATGAGATTGTCTGATTACTGATATTTCTAATTATTAATTGACGCCAAATACAAATACTAAATCAAATAATATATAAGTTATCTATATACTTTATTATTTGGGTCTAATTCATATGCACATATGCAGAGCACACCACGAAATTAAAACCTCGTATAAATTATTTTTTTTTTACAAAAAAATATTACAATAATAAAAACTTACTTAAAAAACTTGTTGTAGCGTAAAAGTGAAAAATAGAATCGAACAATATAGCTTCCTCGTTGTAGAAAAATTTAAGCATTACTAGAAAAAGTACAAAACATGCGTATAGCGCTAGTTTAGTTTAAATTGTATAAATTTATTTTTATTAATTGTCGATTACTGAGAATTCCCTAAGAATCTGTTGTTGTAAAAATACTTAATTCGTAAAATTTTGTAAAAGTACCACTTATATATAAACAAGCCCCGCCATTAAGCACACGGATTTCCTTTGGCTCTTGATTACTTTAATCTGTTTTACCTTAATTGAAATTCTGAGAAGAGAAACCGATAGACATTGCACCGCCCTTACATCGCGGAGACAAATAATAAATTTAGAACCGAGTTAAGCTGTTTTACGTAAACATTTAAATTTTAAACCTTATCTCGGAATGAAAACACACTTAGGTTTGGGCTTAAAACTATTTTTTATTTTATATACTCGCAAATATACGCAAAGCCTTTGAGAAAAAGTATTTATTTTAAAAACTTCTTACTTTTTTAATTTCATAAAAAGAAAACGAATCTGTATTTTTTTTATATTTCATTTGCAAATTTTTTTATTTAAATTTAAGCTTTAAAAAAACTACTATCGGTTCAATGTTAACATGAGATTATATTTTCGCAAAAAAACACATCGAAATTCTAATTTATATATTAGTTCGATTTTTTTTTTCAATTACTACATCTAGTGTCCAAAAAGAGTATCGGGTGAATGTGAATAGTGACCGTTATTGCGATATGCCGCGAAAATTTTTATTGCAGAGTTGCAAGAGTTTTAAGGCTTTAACTCAAGAACGTGATTCCAACAAGACGAGGCCACTTGCCATACATCCAATCAATCAATTGAAGCTGTTAACGAATTATTCCCTAATAAGGTCATTTCACGTAGAGGTAACATCAACTGGCCTCCCAGAAGCCCCGACCTTAGCCCTCTTGACTATTTTGTATAGGGATACCTTAAAAGTAGGGTTTATAAGAATAATCCGACGAACCTAACGGAATTGAAACAAAACATCAGGTCAGAAATAGCAGCAATATCTAGGGCTATGTGTCAGCGTGTTATCGGCAATCTTTGTTCCAGATTAGAAGAGTACCAGCAGCGTAACAGTCACCAATTGGATAACATCATCTTTTTTAAAAATAATTTTCCATTTTGTATTCTTATAATCAACAGTAAAAAAATACTTGATTATTAGTGGTTTTTGTTTTACTGAACTCACAAATACCCGATACTCACTTTGGACACCTTATATAAAATATACAACCATTTATAGTTTGAACCTAAGAAATAGCACTCTGCATATTATTTAAAAAAACATTTTTACTTATTTCTTAATTCATATCAATTTACGGATTGGTCAATCAGATGCGTATTTATTACCCATTACGGGTTTATTATATTATTACTAATATGATTAGGCACATTAGTTCATATAAAGAAGATGACTTAATGAAACTCTCAGAAAAATATCATAGTCATGTAAACCAGGAGATGTGGGTTCAAATCCCACACAAATCACAGTCATCTTCTATAAATGAACTAATGTGCCTAATCATATTAGTAATAATTTCTTAATTCATTAAAATACGTAAAGCTCTCGCTTTAATAATTTGCAAACAAGTATGTCTATTATAAGTAGGCCACGTGCTTAAATTATATACTTGAAATAAGAAATTCAATACTTTTGACAGAGAGTACTTGGTGGAATTCCATTTTAATAACTTGACATGTGGAAAATCACTCAAGTATTTAACTCAAAAATATAATTGAAATACACATAAACCACGTCTCGCCGGTAAGAATCTATCTGAGTTTTTATTTAACAATTTTGCAAAGCTCGGAATAATACAGAACTTGGACGCGCGTTTGGAGAAGCATCGGACTACTCACCCGAGGCATCCATCTCCTTCAGCAGAGAGAAAGTTCAGCGCCAGGGGAGAGTAGGAAAGGGGAGAGTGCCCAGCATCGGGCACCTCGCGTCGCGGGTATTCAAAAATACATAAATCAGGAGTAGGGCCGCCCCCGCCTTTATTAAAAAACTTTAAAGATATTGGGAATGGATCCAAAATACATCACTCTCGAGATGTATATTCGAACAAATCCTTTTTTGCGAAGGCAGATTTTTCCCCAAAGAGTTTTTGGTTGATTATAATTATGATAAAAGGGTATTTTACAAGTAATCTTGGCCACACATAATGGTTTTTTTGTGCTTGTATTTTTTATTAAAATGATTTTTTTAATTTTAAACAGTGATTCAGACGCTCAATAAAGTTTCCTTTTTTGAGTACCTAATTTCGGAAAATCACCCCCAGACCTCCATGCCTTTGAGTTTCCACGAAAACGAAGTGAAAACCTAGTTGAGATACGGTATTTATTTTATACAACACACTGTTCACCAATAAAAGCCTTACAAAACTGTTTTCATCGTGATGAGGACAATTTATTGAAATAATTTAACAGTAAACAGTATCCAATACAGCCTAATATTTTTTTTACAATATCGACGGAGAGCATAAAAATTATTTGCAGAATAAACATTTTTAACTTAATAATTTTACATCATGTTAGTTAAACATTGATGTATTCGAATTTAATAAAAAAATACTTGAAGCAAAACTACTATTAAAACCCATGAAATTACGATACAATATAATTTGTTAATTTTGAGAAACCATTATTCAAAACACTCGAAGGCTTCTTTTAATAAAACAGTAATTAGAAATAAAAGTTATTTTATCAATACTTGTACCTTTAATTTGGTTAATGTCGAAAAGTTTTAAAACATTATGTAGCGTTGTTTGTAAAATATTTTTCTAGTTGAAAACGAAACGAGAGTCGTTAGTGGTTATAAAATATATTCTCTAATGAGAAAAGCTGGGTCTCGCTGAATACAGATAAGGAAGTTGCATATCTAGAATGATAATTAATTAAATTTATATCTTATCTTATTAACTCATTAGTAAGACCGTATTTTACATTTAATTCTAGCGTTCAATACAAACTTAAACATACAGCTATAAGCATTGAATGCAAAGTATACCCAAAAATAATTGTGATTGAATTATTACATATATTTTTAGCACTACTAGCGGGGACTCCACACTATTGGCTGTTTATTATTGCTACTTTATATTTAAATTTTTTATTATCTAAAAGTTCAAATAGTATTTTTTTTATTATATCTAGTTCAAAGTCTCGGAATAGTGTCAATGTGACCGGCTCTCGCATTCCGAGTACCCCAGTAGCTGACGTGGCATTGTTAACCCATCACGGGTCGCGAGTGATTCACCGGCAGCTGGTATTGACAAGGATATAACTATGCTCATTACTAATTAGGTGTGTTAATCCAGGCCCCGGCATCAATGGGTTATGATTAATTAAGCTTAGAGGTCAAAGCGTAGAGTTTAATTGCTGGGCACGCTGCGCCGGGCTAATTGCTTTAAAAGACACGCCGGGCAGATGTCGGACCGAGCGACCAGCCGCAATCATTGTAGTAACATTTTATATTAGTGTCGAACTTTGCTTGATGCTTTAAAATATATTTACGTAATGGTATAGTATGAATTTACATTACACAGTTCAGGTACATTCGATCATCCACCTTACGTAATATCGTCATGACACTGTAGCTTTTAAAAGTCGTTTCTTATAATGCCTTTCGTCAGAGAAGTATAGAAGCATATACTCGTGCTGGGTTCCTGTGGGTCCCCGGGTCCATCTAAACCACAGTCTTATATTGCTGCTGTCCAATAACATTATTATATAATCCTTTCCTTACAAAGCTCTGGCGTTTAGATCTGATACGCATTCTGCAGCAAGCTACAGAAACATGCATTCATATCTTTCTTATCTCTAAAATTGTGTGAATTCTAGATATCTTGAAAAAATTTGTGACAGTTCATGCTCTCATCATGCTCTTTATGATACTGAATTTTTAGCATATTTTTAAAAGTACTATAAATGATTTTATTTTTATTTAGTTTTGTTCTATTATTTTTAAATATTTTCTCATGTAAATTTATCTGTTTTATCAAAACTGAGAACTGGGGACACATGATTCACCAAATGCTTACGGCATATTCTTATACTCTGTATCTATATTGCTCACCGTGATAGATAAAGACTAAGTGGTTTTTTTTAACAATATACCTAAAAAGGGAGATCTAACCGTAGAATTGGACACCAGAAGACAAGAACATATGAGCTGATGCTGGTCCTCAGAAATGAGGACAAGATATTGATGGCCACACATTTTATTACATGACTGTAAATACTTCATTTTCATTGCTGCAAAGTATAGTTTTAAATATTTTACATTATACCTTTTCGAAGTCGCTGCCCGTTTACTAGAAAGGAACGGTGAAATAATAAAATATAAATTAACTCAAAGAAAAAAATTGTATAAAAATCCTCGCTAATGCAAGTTTTATACACAAGTAGTATACAAAAAAATTATAAAATCGTATAATTATGCTCCCTATTTTCTTCTTTTTCATTTTTTTTTCTACCGCATGTCATTTCTTTGGAAAATTTAATCCATGTATAATTAACTATTATTATGTAAAGAAAGTAAACGCTTGGCAATGCAAGGTTTTAAAGAAACAAAGACTTTATAATTTAATATTCGGCGAGTGAGAGCCATTTAAGCGATTCTCGGAACGAGCACGTAGAAGTTCTGTACTCTCACAAATAGAAAAGTAGAGGTCGGAACTTTGAAAACTTCCATAGGGATAAACTCCAAGTTTTTACAGCGATTTATTATCCAGCCTGCATTTAACTCGGTCGGGTTATTTATTGTGATAATAAATATACTTCAGTTCTATCGAACTGCCATCCGTCGGCGCTGCAAAAAGTGAAGGCCGCAAATTAATATGAGTTTGACGTTTGATAAATGCGATCGATTGAGAAATTATCGTTTTATTTATATGTCTTTTAAATATTTCTAAGAATAAAAGTACTGGCAAAGTAAAGGGCATTTAAATAAAAAATATTTCCAATAACTTAAGTTTTATTCATAGCACTTTTATACCAGTCCAGTTTATGAAATAATTATCAGAAACAGAAAGCTACATTAATATTAACATACGTTAAATGTTTTCAGTAACTGCTAATTAATCTATGTTAACAGAAGCTTAACGAAATGTTTGTTTTCCTAGTAAATAGTAAAATTTTAATTTATACTGTAAAAACAGAAATTACATTTCAATTGTTGTTTTTTTTTTTTTTACTAATTCTAACTGTGTTTGCGGAAAATAACATACGCTTTATCGACAACAAAAATACTGGAATCCCTTTACGTTTTCCACTGTGCTCGGTGCTCGATGTACAAATAATAGTGTCTAAAAGTAATTTATTGATGTAAATGCTTTTAGCTTAATCCCTTTTGGTAACAATGAGCCGATTATGCTATCAGTCTATCAAAACGCCGACGTTCTGTTCGTGTTAGATAATTATTTTTTCCTCGTTATTAATTTACTTCCACGCACGAATAATGCCGTATTGATTTTTACATAATGTCTCTAATCATCTGGCTAGAACAGGCGGGCACAACTTTTTCTGGTCAAATTCTGAATTGTATAACAGTAAAGTCTACTACGCCCAATACAAAGAGATTATAACAGGTATTTTATTATTCTAAATTGGATTATTGGATAGAAAAATTGGATTGTATTAAATGAAAACATACATCTTATATAAAAAAGAAGTGCCTGACTGTGTAGAATGAAATAATTATCTAAAAACTTTTTATAAATAAACAAAAATTTAACAAGGAATAAATATTATGAAGCCATTGGTAAGCAGATTTATTTAGCAATATATACACAAAAAAATATTTCGTTTACTAAGTCTGACTATAGATTGTGGTCTAATGCGCGTTATAATCTATATATTTTTAATTTTAAAATAATGGAAATAAATCGTAACTTTTATAGTAATTTTCTCATCATGAACATTATATAACATTACTGAAAAGAAACTGCTGACGATTTGAGTAATTGAGTAATTTTCAAAAAAATTGACATTTGTACATATATGACAGTAATATTATATTTCATATAAATGAAATTGATATAAATATATACTATTTTGTAAAATAATGTTTATCGAACTTATAAATACAACCCTGGGGATATACCTGGGGTATGTATGAAAAATAAGCAAATATTTTCAACGTAACGTAAACACTGAACAGAGCTGTACAAATTCCCATCATATTTTCAGTACTACTTCAGTTGTTCGAATACCTCCAGTTTCTTCCTTGGAAATGTTGTTGAGTTGGATTCCCCGTACGAGGCTTCCCATGAAAGGACCGGCTTGGTGTGTATTCTGTAAGCACTCTAGCAAAGATTCCCTTAGCGCTCTAGGCGAGTTGAGTGAACGGGCTCGAAAGGGATCTTAAGGATTATAGTGAAGTTGCCAACACGTATGGCCAGATTCTTTAAGCGAGAGGGTCTGGCTGAACTTTTCTACGAAATGAAAAAAGTTGCTGATTTTAAACTTTCTATAGGTTTTAACACATCTGGCATCTTAGGTTCTTCAATAAACATTAAAACTTTCTCTTTTATTTTTTTATTTAACTTGTGTTACCGGATACAATGAACTCGAGACTTTCAACCTTTGAAATGGTTTAGCGGCTCAGTTATTTCGATTATAGAGATAAGCCGTTTCTTGTGTGGTCACTGTAAATATATTCATATAAACTAAAGCTTTAAAAATATTCATCTAAATTATTTTATGTCGTTTTGTGAGAAACACAGTAAAATGACGTGCTTCACTATTACAAGCTACACGGATATTATAATTTATCTATAAGTACAGATATAAAATATTTAATGGCGTTTTGCAAGTATACAGAAAATACGCTTTATATTAATACTAGATATGTTTCTATCCAATATTTATGTGTACAAATATATAAATATATATACATGTTACATTTCATTTCCAAATGGAATGTTCTATTGTTTATTTTCGCAAACAGAAAACTGTATGATAATACACAGTATTTACAAAGAACTTGACCATAAAATGTAGACAAACCGCACGTTTCTAGAATTCTCCGGTCGACCTTTCTGCTTTTGTAGGGGTGGAACAATGCCTAACCGAAGGGGTCTCGCTGAGAATTATTAAATTTGATTAATGACAAAAGTTTTTGTTAAGCCTCGCCCTGTAGTGGCCAGATAGAGAAGCCACACAACTGCTCCGTAGGCTCCAACTACACCAAACGGGCAACAAACCACTTCGCTTGTCGCCAGACCAATGGTGGTCTCAGATCCCCATAGAACAGAGTTTTGCAGATTTTCTGCTTTGTGATTTGATGCAAAGAGTTGTAAAGACTTCTAATGAACTCATGCTATTGTTGAATGAGTAATAAGTTCCTGACAAGAAAATAATGTAAAAATTAAGACAGCACGCATACCCATGAAACAACTTAAGAATAGTATTATGTACCAGTGGAAACTCGCTGGAGATTCACATTGAGATGTTTTTTCAATTTTATATTATAGGGATACTGAAGACAGTAACAGTGGTTTTATAAGAGAATACTTAAAATACCATGGGTTGACCACGTCACAAATGAGAGAGCCTTGCAAATAATACGCCAACAATGGTAAAAAGAGTGAGTCCTATTTTGACCGTATTTTTATGAGTAATAAATATAGTTTACGGCATCACATTGTTTAAGAAAAAAAAAATTAAAAATGAGATCGGTAGGAGAAAGCTGATGTGGTCACCAATGAATAAAAAAAGCTGTTTGCTTCTTTGGTCAATGTTTTAATTTAACTTAAATTATAACTTGAGTGTCTTCTAATCAGCAAACTTAAAGTTTTGCAGATTTCCTTTGCTGATAAAAAGTTTAAAATATTCTGCTGAAAATTTATCACAACATGTTTTTAAAACACATAAATTTTGTCAAGCCTTATTAAAAAAAAAACTATACATAATTTGATGATTTTCAAATTGGTATCATGCAGAACTACTGAAAACAGTAGTGTGATTCATAACGATAACTTATATAATAAAAAGTATATATCCTATAGAGAATATATCTTTCAGGAAGTGATACTAACCGGATGAGATTATTTCGATCATTTTTAAGCCAGCTGCAGTCGCCACTGGTTATTCGCTTTTTCTTGAGGTCTCATACAATTTTTCAGTATGCTTTATTTAATTTTGATTCAGATCGTTTAAGCATAATATTAATACAATTTTTTTTTTATAAATACACAAAAAATGAGTACAAGGCCAAAAGCATATCGATCCAGACAGTTGAAATTGATTTAGCTTGCTTGCATATATTTTCTCTTATTTTCCCCTCTCCTTCAATTTAGAGTACTTCATGCATGTATTTTTTATATCAAATAATCTCCCACATAAAAAAAATTAACATTACGAACATTCAAAATATTTACTTTAAAATTTAATCAAGTAAAACTGTAGCTTTTAAGAATATAATTCAAAGTACTAGAGTTCGTTGCTTACAGGGAGTGCCTATTATAAAGTTTAATGTTTAATACCTGTATAAAGCACTACCGATGTTAATTTACATGAAAATTTCCGTTTTTTAATGAATCATCAAAAAGTTTCAATGAAATGAATTGAGTTTAATTATTACACCATGTACTTACGCAATTCTATTCCGGTTTTGCAACGCTTGGGATTCTTAAAGTAGAACTGTAAAATATCACTAAAAGTAGATCTACGTATACACAGCGTAGATTTGCCTTCTTAAAAGTAGTCTTTGAAATATTATATAACGTATTAAGTCATGTAAAAAAAAACTTTACAAAATGTTGACGTTATTTATCAATCTTTAAGCTGGAGATATTATGAAATTGCTGTGTTGTTTTATCAATCACCATGGTGATATAACACCAAGCAATTTTAGTAAAGAGATATCTATAAATTGTTAGATTTAATTTAAAAGCAATACATCTACCAATTTCAATCGATAATCCACTGTCTCTATTTGTTACGCATAACCCATTCAATTTATAAATATTGTTTCTTTCAATGTGTCTTTTAAAACTAAATGGCTGGCATGGGAAGGAAATCTCTTCGAAAATAAAACGTTTCTTGCTTTATATTTCTGTGATATTCGCATACAAGCTTAATGCTAGAGATGTATAAAGCCAGGCAGAGTTCTAACTGCTTCTATTTGAAGACATTTCTCTTGCAACTTCCTACTTAAATGCGATATATTTGGTTTTAGATTTTTCTGATTGAATCGTGCAATAAATAAAACCGACACGGAATAAATGTCAAAGGCAGTGTTCTGCACTTAATAAGACAATAAAAATATCTAAAACTGACGCATCTACGCTTCGTGCATAGTCCGAGGTAAAGTATTATCAAACATTACTTTTGCTTGTGTTCGTACAGCGGGACTTGTAATAAACGTAAAGCCTGTATTTAGGGCCGCAGATAAGTTTGTGTCGGATGGAAATATTACGGTGCGACCCATTAACCGAGCCTCAGATAAATACGGCCGGCCTGCCAGGGTTCGATCCCTATTTACAGTTTACTTCGCTAACTTCGGTCGCTCGAGCGCCCCGTACTTAAACAGTTTGCGAGAGAAACTTATCGCGCCAGTGGTTCTGCTCAAACACAGTGGAGCGGAGGGAATGACCATCATCAGTGATAAATGAACACAGACCTAAGTGGTTTATCAACGTCGCAAGGAACAACACTTTAGTAATTAAAAATACTATATATATTCGTAGGCTTAGGCGTCTGTTGCTATGCCAGCATAAGGAACTCCGAGTTGTGCGCTCGAATCCTGAAAACGACTACCATTTGACGTGAGTTTTAAATTGGGCTGGTAGCAGGGCCGAAAAATAAAAAACTTCAAGTTAAAACGCAGCGCAACACTCAAATACTTAATAATTTTTACTTTGTAATAAAGGACATTTTACATGTTATATAAAAATAAACAAGTTCTTTTAATAAATCATAAATAAGTGAAAAGATATCAAAAATATTCATACCAATACAAATCCCCATTTGCAAAGTATTGACCCATAGTATACAATGTGAATACAAATCATCTTCGACAAAACTGAACAGACGTGAGCCTGATTACATCAGTTTTGGATTCACGTGTCTAGGTGATGATCGAACCGAGCATTTCTCAATCTAAACACTGAGCCAACAAATCATTCAAATGTAAATACAAGTTCAATTGTTCTTCTATGAATTATTGGGATATAAACTGTTCGGCAAAGCGTTTAGCATAAAGCGTAAAGCGTAAAGCAGTCACAAGTATGCTTTCGAAATAAACAAAACCGTGGACTTCTCTTCCTGGAGAGAGGAGAGTCTGAAAGGTCGGAGGCTCCATATAATACACACTAAGCTTAAATAAATCACCATCATACACACACATAATTCCCAACGTCAAAAACTTGAATCCATCGGGTGAGATACTCAAATATAAATTAGTGTGAATATGAACTGTGCGTTCAATGGCCCAGTGAGTTTTTAGTTGGTGTTATTCGGCTTTTGCCGGAAGCTGGGAAGATAGTGCTGCGCCATGTCCCGGGCTGGTCCCTATCACCCAAACCTCGCGAAGCTAATTAAGGACAAACTCAGTTGCCACGTAATCAGCCGCGAGTGGTGCACACTTTTCGGGCATTGGACGATAACACGTTGTACATACGATCGTGTAATAATACATAACGTATTTTAAAATATTTTGTCTTCTTCTTCTAGTGCCTCTCCTCGTAAGAGAATTGTGACAATTTCATCGAATGTATTCCTATCCTGGGTTAGTCTCACTAATTGGGCCGTACTTCAGACTTCCAGCAACTGGCGTAAATTCCGTATTCACATAAGTTTTCTCTTTCCAATGCCCCTTTTTCCTTAGATTTTTTCTTGGACAATCAGCTGGAGGATGCTTAATTTATTGTTCCGAAAAATGTGGCCATAATACGCTTTTTTACCATCGTCAGGAGTTCTCTTTCTTTGCGCATCCGTGCAAGACTCTTATTTGTGATGCGATCGTCCCATGGTATTTTAAGCCACATTAAAATCCTATAAAGCCACATTTCAAACACTGCAATTATTCGCATTGTAGTTGTCTTAAGTGTTCAGACATCAACTCCATTAAAAAGAAATGAATACCCACGAAATATCAGTGATTTTTTGTGTAAATTGATAACCTAAAACATATTGTAATCACGATGGATAATACGCGTTTTTAAAAATATATAATCATTGGTATCATTTTTTAATTGAAAGACTTATTCGATAATACACAGATAACTAAAAAAGTATATATATTGTGATATGCTCATCTGAAGGTACCACATCTTTAGCAAAATAATATTGAACCATTTCAATAAAACTTGATCACTAACAATATGTATATAAAAATTGATAAAAAAGTATAATTTAAACAAAAAATATCAATGCCTGAACATCGACTAGGCTCTAGCCACGCCTTTGGTTAGGAAGCACTATACTGGTAATATTCAAAGGCTATTGTTAACTTTGGGAGGCTATCGGCTTACTTCAATATTATGACAATAATAATTATGTTAACCATTTGATCCGGGGCCATGGATTTGGGTTGACGATAGAATTATGGGCAGTTTTAGGCTCCAACCCAAACAGGTGAAATAACTACTATTGGCTTCACAAATAATGACGCACCGATTTGCTTTTACCAAATATTGCATTGATTGACTTAGTCATAGTTCATATGTCATATTTTTTTACGATATCCGTTGCGACAGGTATCAAATCGATTAAGCGTAGTCTTCCTGGGGCAGTGTAGTCTTCAAAAAACCTTTGTTAATAAATTTGCTATATGAAAAATATATATATATATATATAAATTACAAAATTTCAGGCTTGGGATCACCCAGGTTTTCAATTTTATTATCTTAAATAAAATATTAAATCTGACCTTCATATAGCTGGCTACCTTGAAGGTAGACAAGAACTATCTGTTACTAACGGCATAGTAATACCTGATACTAATAAGTATTAATTTATTACAAAAAACATTGAAGATGCACCAACACACATTTTTCAGTCTAGATTTGATAAAAAAGAAAAAATATAACGACCCAACTATGAGCATTCCAATTTACAACAATTCGTCCGCAAAGTACCATGGTCAGTATTTTGCTGTACATTGTTTGCTCAGACTATTTTTAAACGACTTCATAATTAGCTTTTAACTATATATACAGTTTAAACCCTGAAGCTTATAAAGCTAAAAATAAATAAGAGCGACTATGACGCGACATGCTTTATCAAATTACTGCATAATGATAGTTAACATAAGCGCTAGCCTTTTTACTTAAATCAATTCTAGATTTGGTCATTAAACTTCTAGAAACTATTTAATTTTAGTTTTTTAAACGATTTACTTTTATTTCAAAATAATATTTGCTCTCATTACGGAAGGAATTTAACAGTATCTATGATTATTTTGCTGAAAAACATTACGTGGTATTTTATTATAGTGAAATACTTGCTTTGTGGAAATAATTAAATTAAGCTTCTCCGTCTTGCTAAAACCACCAATTACGGTGGAAACTAATTGCCTTCGTGAGTTATTTGATATACAAACATTTTAGAACTTCTAAGCAATAATTATTTGGAAATTTTAGTGATACATAAATACTTGAATGTAATCATGTAAATAACAACATATGAAGCTAATTTCTGGAATTTAATATAAACGTCCCAAAACAATATTAAAACAACCGAGAAGCCGTATTTTTTATAAATGAAATGTATGGAATATTGCCGGACATGACATTGCAAGAATAATTTTGTTGTGACATTTTTTTAAGAAATGCTAAATAATAATTATATGTACATATTTTTGATAATAGAGCTTATAATAGGTAAAGTCAATTTATTGAAATTTTCATTCATAAAAAAGGTACTTACATATACCGGGATAGACACGAAGGCGAACAAAGGCTGCAAATGCAGAACGGCCGCCTATATCACATAACAACTGATACTTGTACCGATACACCCGCACAGGCTAAAACGACACACCATTATAGCGTTCAGGCACACGAATCGTCCGAAAACACTTCAGCACGTAAACTTTCCATTGATCAAAGCATGAATGAAAGGCGAGAGAAGCGAGGAGCTCTGGCGGCGCGCGCGGCTCCGGAAGCAGTGACAGCGAAAAGCGCGCGAAAATGGCGTCCGCGAGCTGGCGGGGGCCACTGGAGGGGCCACTGGAGGGGCCGGCTGGGCGGGCACCACCGGGGGCCACTCGCCCATCGCGACCTCTCGGACCTTTCACTCACACATTACACATTAAAAAAAAAACACTCGGTCAATTGTTACACAAATTGTTACGCCCTGGTAAAAATATTTGAGTGCGTTTGCGGACAATCGGTGGCGGTACTGTAGGTATGTTTTCGGTTTTGCGATTCGCGAGAAAATGCGGAAAGTTCTGGCAGCGCCTCTCGCCGGGGGGCCCCTGGCATGAATGGGCAGGGCGGCGGCCCACGCGGGCGGCCGCCGTTGGCTGGAGGCCGCGTGGGCGCCCCCCGCCCCGCCCCGCCCGCCCCGCCCCGCCCTCGCTCGGCCGCCCCTCCCGGGGTGCATCACCCGCCCGGGCCGCGACCCCCCGCTCTCATACGCACAGCATAAAAATTATTATCAAAAAAAAAAAAAACCAACCAGAAATGTAGGCCGTCACAGAGTGACGTATTCGACGTACGATGCAATATGTATGAACTGAATACTCGAATAGCTAGGTATTCGAATTTTAAAAAGACGCTGCTCGCGTTTTCCTTCATGACGAAAGATTTTCAAATCCTCTTCCATAATGGGGGTACACGTTTACTATTTACGAAAAAAACTTTATTTCGGTAAAAAACTAGAGTTTAACGATGTTTAAAGCCATTTTTATAATATTTTTTCAAAAGTGCGCGAAAACGCGTCATCGCGAGGCGTGACGTCATCGCGTCCGCTCTGACGTCACGCCTCCTATTAACTATCATTGTCAACTGGCGTGTCATTGTGTTTGCATTGAAAACCATAGACCAATTTGAATACCATAGAGTTGTTTACAGGGGTATGACGTCATGCGCTGTGATTGGTGTTTCAGTCAAAATGGCCGATTGCAGTATTTTAACCTTTTAATTTGTTGAAAATCTTATTAATCTTAGATTTTTAAATAAAACTAAATCAGTTTTTTGAATCCTTTTAATATGTATTTTCCCTTAAAATAATTATTTCTTTGATTCTTTGATGCTGTCGTCACGCCTATTCATTGCTTGTCACATTTCGTGGTGTCACAAACAACGCATCACTGTTCTTTATTTGAAAAGTTCTAAATTTGAAATTCTCGCGGTGAACAACAGAATCGTAAAATTCGTACACATTGAAACTCGCTAAAGCATATTTTATAGTTTTATTCAATTAGTTTATGAATAAAAAAATATTATCTTATCGTCTTGAAATTCGGCACATAACTGCGGAAAACCTACTGAACTTACATGCAAAAAATCAGCGTTGTATATTTTAAGATATTCTATAGAGAACCAAAAAATGAAAAAAAAAAAAAAAACACACAATGGATATTATTATTATAGATTGTTACTTTTGTGGTGGATGGAGAACTCTTTAATGACAATTTTTTAAATATTGAAAGCGTATGATGTTTCTAAAGATTTATTTTTTTTAAATAATTTCAATTTAATAAGTTATTTTAATTATTTTAACAATTAATATATTCTTGTTAATATCATGTTTCCCGTTGAATTAATTCGCAAGTAATTGCCATGCTATTACTTGTGCATGGCTGCCATTCTGTATCCTAAGCGTGTGTAAAATATCGATAATGGAGTAGTGGACTTGGAATGATTGTGGAAGTACCTTGTCGAGGTGAGAAGGGGCTCCTGATATGCTACATAAGGAGTATTAGACATAAACGCCAAAGCTTTGTAAAGAAAGGATTATATAATAATGCTGTTAGACAGCAGCAATGCGCAGATATTTTGTTAGGTATTTCTCGTTAAAAATTGGTTTTCTGTGTTGAGGATTCTTACAATAGTTTTGCGATAAATTATGTTTCTTATCTTCTTCTGATGCCTCTCCTCATAGGAGGTCGGTGACCATTTCATCGAGCATATCCCTATCCTGTGCCAATCTCACCAATTCGGCCGTACTTCCGATACTTCCGGCCACTGGCGCAAATTCCTCGACCACGTTAACTTCCTCCTTCCAATGCCTCTTTTTCCGTCGATGTTTTCTTGGACAGTCAGCTGCAGGATGCTATATTTGTTGTTACGTAAAATGTGGCCAAAAAAGGAGACATTCCCTTCTTCACCAACGCCAAGACTTGGCCGCTTAACAAATTATGTTTAACGACAAAATTATTTTTAAAAATACGTGATTGAAACATTGAACATCAGTTTACCAAGAAGTGAGAGAAAACGATGACAAAATTGAACTTGCAGTGAGCATCATCGGAAAATCGCCGAAAAAATTACCATGTATAATAAATCTAAAAAGCAGTAATACAAATACATATTTTAAAAAAATATATATATAATATTCTTTGAAATTATTTTTTTTTATAATTTGACCGCAGTAAAGTTTATTTAAAAAAAACTAAAAAATATCTATGGTATATAGATTTATTTTGTTCATGGCCACCCCAAAGACTTTCAATAGTGGTCTATTTTTAGACCGGTATATATAAAGTTGACACCCACGCTTGTGAAAATATTGCGGTTCAGTGAGCCGATTGGGACCGATTTTTGTGAAATGTGGGGCTGTTTCACTTACCTAAAAGGCTTTAAGTTAACTGGCTTGAAAGAGTTATTTATTCTATAATATGTTAAAAACCAAAATATGCTACTGCGTCACAAATTATTTATGAAGTGAGTCAAGATTTTGATATCAAGTTTACTATGGGTATGTAGTAGTTATTTATCCTTATTTTTGTTTTATACTTTTAATCAAACGTACTCACAATAAACAATTTTATTTATGTATAATATGCAGTTTTATATTTTATATTTCATTATTGCACAACAAAACTGTTGCGTCATCTAAATTTACGAAAATTATTAAAAATTCTTTCATGAAAATAAATTTGGATTTTCAGTCATAAAAGTACTGCATAAATCATGTTTTTTTTAATATCTAGAAATTTTCTACAAAAATTCAAAATTTACTTTGAATAAAATTTTACTGAAGGTATTGAAGATAGTCAGACTTTTTTTTGTAAAAAAATATTTGGTGACTTAGCTCTGACATAGAAGTCATAAAATATAGTAGAAACTCATATAAAACTAGAAGATTACGGTTCAAGTTAGTTTTGGAAATAAACGACTTACGCATATGCCATATTAAAAATCTGCTCATCTGCTGACTAAGATCTTCATATCTTATATACCAGAGTGCCTTGCACCATCGTCAATCTAAATATTTTTATTTGGATTCCACAGTATTTTCATTTTATAACCAACCATCTACTAAAAATATAAATATACTAATATTTACAATATTCATCGATGTTGTTCAGTATAATACAATAACTTAGATATGACAATCATTTTATTGTTACGAGTTTTTTTTCGTTACCACGCCTTATACTATTCGTATCAGTTCAAATCGAGCAAAAACATTTCAACCCACATCTATAAATTTATTACAATGCAAATACGGTAGAAATACAAGAAATTATTATTCAATGGGTCAGAAAATATTTGGCCACTCGTACAATAGTTTCTCAAGCTACTACCGTAATTGCACCGAAAAAAATTTAATTTGTTGAAATAATTTTAAAAAAATATCAATAATGAGTTACAGCGTTATTCACATTCGATGAATCAATATTGACTTTTTCAATTCAATAAATTATATTGGAATTTCTCGCTGAGTTCGTTGCGACCAAGTGACCTCTCGAACTAGAACTCTCGGTCCTCGGAGTTCGCATTTCCTGTGAGCGGCCATTGTTGGCTGGGCTGACTTCCGCCAGCCTTATCTGGGCGCCCCTCCCTTCCCAACCCTCCCTCCAGGCTCCAGGGCTATTCAAATCTTGTTCATTGTGCGCCAGGTATCTCGCGCAATTATTATTTCCCCTATAAAATCCACGTTTATGTAATTATACTACCCTAATTGGAGGCGTGAGGTGTTTTCAGTTGCACTTTTATGTTGTTATGACCCAAAACTGGATGAAGGCCTCTTCTGGCGTATTGAGCTGTAAATTTATTATTATTATACGTGTGTGTGTAAAATATGTTTTGTTTGTTATTTAATATGCTGTCAGAAGCAAGACAGTCGATGAGTTTTGACATGACAGGCTTTGTATGGGCGCCGCAGGGCTGCACAGAAAGGTACTTATGTGGGTGTGGATGATTGAAATACAAAACTTTCAAACTCAATATACTATCAAGCAAGCATCGTGCATCAACTTTCAGAGTTGGGCAGCTCCAGGATCTGCCAACAGGCATTGTCTTGTGCTGTCATGTGATTGATCGCACAGGGCGTCGCAATTCCTCTATAATATTATTTTGTGATATTATAAATTAGTTTTAATATCTAGGTGCGTTTTAGGGCTTTCAGCATTTTATATTGATTACGTGTAAACTTTTTTAGTACTCAAATGTATATTTAATTATTTTTGTTCTGTTTAGTTTGACTTTAATTTTGTTTAAAATATAACATGCTTATTTTTGAAATATTAAGTCATACCTATGATATTATCTAAACTCACAACATCATAGCAGTATATATAAAAAAAAATTCCGACTCAATTGGACAAGCGAATCTGCTGTTTTTGAGAACTTTAATTACGTCAGCCGTATTCGACTATATTTATGAAGTGTATAATTTTGTTTTTGTTTGACTTAAAATTTAAGCGTATCTCTAGTTGTCAGATTCCATATTTCGCATTTGTCGAATAAGCTTAAAATTACAGCTTAATTTTTGTAAAGAACTTAAAGATCAAAGCTCTGAATTATCATATAATATTATCAAAAGGCTTACTTTTAATCTTTAAGCAAAATTTTCCAGACACTGGTCTCTGAGTCAAGCAAAGCGGCTGCCAGCATGAATAAAATATCTTTTGAAATTTCCACCCCTGACCATAATCTACGGATGAGCGAATGTTTTCTTTCAACAGTTCCCAGCACATAAACTCTACACCATCAAATTAAAGCCTTAAACAATTAAACATAAAAATACTAAGTATAGTTTATTATTTTGTCAAAATATAAAATACATTAGAATACGTTTAGAGTACTAGGCTGCGGTCTCGTTTCCACCCCTATTTGTACTTAGCAAGATATTTATCTCTGTCGCCAGGTTTTGTTACTTTCAATGCGAATTTTGCATAAAGAATACCTTAATTAAACTGGGCCGTTGTATTGTTCCCGAAACGTTATTATCCTGGCGAAATTGTTGCGGATTTCAAAATGTGTCTCACGATCGTGGACAACGATGTAGCGCAGTGGCTTTTCAACTCTGGTTCGCATCTCATTTTTTTTTACATTTTTATTTGGCGATACGACTCGAGGTATATTCTGAAAATGTGGTAATAATCAAAGTAAGTATTTCTTGCTGGACATTACTGTATCAAGTGTGTTAACCATAAATGTATATTTAACCTCCACAGATTAACACCCTTGGTTTTTTTTTCTCATTCGAGTAATGTCAAGAGTTTATGTGTAAATTTAGTGGAGACTTTTCAATTACAATTTCAAACAAGAGGATAAGTTTTTTTTATTAATATACACATAAATTACAACCAAATCGTGGTCTGATATTTACCCTGATAGTCAAGCATGAAGATCTAAATTTCAATTCGTTTATTTTATATTTTTGAAATAATTAAATGTCTCTAGATAATAAATAACAAATAATTATAAAAAACCAGCTCATAAGTACTTTCCATAAAACTTTTTTTTTTAAATTTTCCTTTATAAAACAAAACATATTGCAGGTATTATTTCTGATCGCTTTGTTTACAAACTCTAACGGCTTTCAATTCTTATAAAATAGTATAAATAAAAGACTTGTCTTGCAGAATTAAAATTTTAATAAAATTCACACATAACTTTAGTAATTTATTTTTGCCTCTACCTATTCACATTATCACAAATAAAACCGGATAAGACCCTCAACGGATTCTATTAGCTTAAAGAAATTTATAATAGCTTAGAAAGCTACACAATAGAAAATGAAAATAATACGTTGCATTGCTATTGCAGAGCAGCGATATTTTTGCATGAAAACGCAATATGTTTTCCAATTTAAATGACAATGTCTTCATAACAAATACGGAAGTCTACTTGATTCACTTTATCGTTTGTATAGGTGGAGCTTTAAAACAGAAAGCAAATAATGCAATTCTCTTTGCTAACAAACACAGAGCCGCACTGCACTCGCCCCTCAGCAGCGAGGAGTTTTTTTTTCTTCTGGCGACACGTGTAGCAGAGAAACCTTGAAATTGAATTCTACCGAGCGGTTGGCAACTATTTGCTCTATGAAAATAATTTCCTCTCGGTCTGAGAGGACTATTGGCAGTCGCTTGTCGATGATGTGGACCGAACTGGACTCAGTATTGTAGAGAAAAATTGGGATGTGAAGGAGATAAATACAACATAAAAGGCGACAAGCAAACAATCTACTCAATTTCTTATCGATATATAATAAAAAATAAAATAAAAATTGTGATATTTTTCACGTATTATTTTCAATGTGGCATTTTCAAACAGAGTAGTCACACTAAAAATAAAGCGTGACTTTTATTTATCTCTTTGTATTTTTATATCCTCTAAACATTTTCTGTCGTATTTTAATTTCATATGTGTTTAGAGTTATTTAAAGAATTCTATAAAAGAAAAAACTGTTATGTGACCCATGTGACCATCTGGTTCAGTTCAATATTTATATCTAACAGGGTTTTTCTTCGACGAGGATTGCCACCCCATGGTCAATGTGCTAACCTTGCCAACTATGCTAATCACTAAAACCTGAAGTGGTGTAATTGAGATTTGAAAAATAGTCAAATCTACAAGCCTCCCACTTGTGTTTATTAAAAAAATACTATCCGAGGAGTCTTTTATAACTACTGTTTTAATTGTAAAATTGAACTCAACCATAATAAATCGTTTAACCTTTTTTTCACCTTTGCATTATTCACCTATGCATTCGTATTTAATATTGATATTTATTTTCCAATGGCGGGCCTGGCTTGCCGGCTCCTGCACGTGCCTCTCCACCGCATCCAATCTGCGATGGTTTCCAATCGATTTCCGCCATTTGTAATGAAATGGGATGTCACGGCCGCTGCGGCCTGGCCAGCACATTATTCCCTCCAGCCAGAGACAGTAGCTACTCTATTTTCATTAAACTGCCAATATACTTTCATTAAAGTACACAATACACTGCAAAGTATATTCCTCTTGTCAATACAGCATTACCTCAAAGTTGCGTCAATCGTGATATAAAAATCCTAAGAATGTCACGTTGAAAATTAAACAATTTATAATTTTATTGATAACGCAAAAACCAATCTTTGTAAAGACTAAATCAACATTATTTTAATTAATTAACAAGCTACACCTTGACTGACTCCACAGTATATTAGTATTTTAATATTGCATAAAAAAAATATCTGTTGCACAGTAACCGACTATTGCACTCGTATTTTTATGAATAATCCGATACTGTGTGAGATTTTTACATGCGAATATGCAGTTCTACCGACCCTGGTCGTGTTTTCCCAAGTTGAGCCCTGGCCATGGCCTGGGCATTAATTAGGCTTTAGTATGTGCCACACGCCTGGGTCCGATTACGATATTGGAGAAACCATCAATCTCGGCTGTTAAATTATATTAAATCAATTACCACTGGGTAATAAAATAACGATGGTGATGGGAATAATCGATTGAATCTAATGGTTTTTCGACGAAACTAAAGCCTTGTAAGAAAACAGATTATTCGTATTCCAATTTTCGTTATCAATGTACTGTGGACTAATTGAATTTTCTTAGTTTATATAATGCTGGATAATCTCCAAATGTTATGTTGTCTCAGTTTTTTATGGAGTTGAGGCTTGGACACTTACGACGGCTACAATGCGAAAAATCGAGGCGTCAGAATGTGTCCTTAAATTGCCATGGGATGACCGCTCACAAATGAGGGTCTTGCACAGAATGCGCACTCCTGACAATGGTAAAAAAGCGTAAAGAATTCTATTTTGGTATTATTTTTCGAAATAATAAATATATCTTACTGCAGCATATTGTTTAGAAAAAAGAGACACTGGTAGGAGAAAGCTGGTTGGAAGTCGAAAGTGTAGCCGAAGCAATAAAAATGGCCCAATATAAATATGTATTTAATAAAATAGTCACCAAGCTCCTATAAAAAGGAAAACTCGAAGAAGAAGATATAATGCATAAAGGAACAGTAGCTATCTTAACCATAAAAATCACCCAAAAAAACGCCATTGGCTGATTGCAAATCGGTCGCAAGTCATGTCGCGACGCGTGTAGAGAGCTTTTAGGTATACTTTACTATAGGGGTGGCCAACTTTTGTGTACTTTTTCCATATTAAAAATGTGTCGCGATTGATTTGTTGCTATAGACGCAGTCTATGAGGAGAGGAAGGTGTGAAATTCGTACTACGACTATACACTGTGTTTCAGCACGAGGTGCACTCTCGCGAGCTATGGGTAGATAATCAAAATATATGTTCAAGTATACTTATCTACCTGTATGAAAAACAAGATAATTATTTAACGGCCAAAAAAGTATGAAAAACTTAACTTTAAGTATGAAAATGCTGATTCACACCGGTTTGTAGATCCGAAACAATAAAAAAATATATTCTTAATTAGTGCTCTATGCATCATGTAGCTAATCGGTTTTTAATCGACATCAATCGATCGACCAAAATTACGTGATGTATTGGCCACCCCTGCTATACAACACATATTGCATTTTGTTGCTTATCAATGGACTGATTACTTTACTATTTATTTATTATTTATAATTTACTAGCGGATACCCGGCGTGTTCTACTACGCTTAAAAAAATAAATACATTTATTTTATTTGTTGGAAAAAAGGAAATTTTGTTTATTATTAACTTTTTTATCTTATCTTTTATCTTTTTTTATTTTTCGGTAGGTGTGTAAACAAAGATTTTTCGGCTTTGATTTTGATTGTGGCTTCGTTTAACTACGTGCGATAGTTTTTTAACAGCAAGTCTTGTTCCGTTGCACAATTCTCTATCAGCATCTATGGTGAACCAACTTTTAAAGTTAAGATGTGTGGTGGCATTCCAGATGGTTCCAAAGAGCTAACAATCTCTATTGGATAGTTGACTCTATTTTGGAACTTCATTATACAGCAATGTTTTCGCAAAATTATTGTAGCTGTGCTCCTCGTTCTTCGACATTTTTTTTTCAGTAAAACAAACACGTTGACCGTTTTCTAAATGAACAGCAAGATTGGATTGAACAGTTGGATCCGCTCGCTCACGATCTGGAGGCCGGCTTTCGCCTGACGCGGTTCGCGGACCTGAAGGGCCGCGGCTTCAAGGTGCCGCAGGAAGTCCTGGGGAACCTCGTGGAATAGCTGCAGCAGGACTACAGTTCGCAGGAACACGAGCACTCTCACTTCATGCACATGGCGATTCCGCGCATCGGCATCGGCCTCGACTGCTCCGTCCCCCCCCTGCACCACGGCGGACTGCGCCTCGTCCAGACCACTGACTTTTTCTATCCACTCGTGGACGACCCTTACATGATGGGGAAGATCGCCTCCGCTAACGTTCTGAGCGATACTTAGTGGACTGTATTATTAGGTAAATTCAAACACTTTGTATGTGTAAACTTTTATTTCAACTTTATTACAAATTTCGTTATAATATATGTTTCCAAAGATGTTACACTTAACACTTTGACTTCACTTTTGCACTGACACAGGGGTCAGTAATTTAAAACTTTTACATGTGACCATATATCACAATATACGTACAACTCGCAGCTGTATGTTCACTGAGGTTTGCACGACCTCTACTTTACTAACGACGGATGTTTAATCCACCGGAGCGATACTACACGGCAAATACGCCGGGATCAAGTATATCCTAAGTCTTTTCTTAAGAAATAACTCTAAAGATTGAATATTGGAGACCACACATCTGTATGCAATAACTTATTCTATTCATCTCGAGAGTTGTACATGTTCCTTAAAATATTAAGTCATTTATTATCTACTGCTAAGTCTGTTTAATATCTTAACTTTCAATAATTCACTCGTGGCCGCGCAAAAGTCCACGTGTAAAAAACCTTTCGTTCCCAGAAGGATCGAGAGGGTCGTTATTTGCCGGAGCGCCTAACGCCAAGGCGCCCGGACCCGACGGAATCCCCAACGAGATCATCAAGAGGACCGTGCACGAAGATCCTGCGGCGCTAGGTTAGAACAACAAACAACAACAAAACACTGGCGACGAACTATGGCGTGAACACGGACAACTTCTTGGAACATGATTTAGAATTTGCCTGGCAGCTGGAAAAGCTCGCCAGGACATTGGAGGCGGCGGTCAGGCCGAACACCAACCGCACGCTAAGGACGGCAATACAACTGCGCCCTCCTGAATCCCCGCAAACCAGAATGCGGTTCCCGGCGCGGAAAATGTCAGCCGTGGAGATACGTCCCCTCAATGGGAAGACCGCTGCAGAGACGATATCCGCGGTGAAGACTGCGGTCAGGCCGGACGAGCAAGGCGCCAGCGTCCGGACTGTCCGCAAGACCCGCGCAGGCCACATCGTGGTCGAGCTGGACGGGGCAAATGCCGAGACGGCGATTAAATTTGCCAAGGCGGTAGCTGGCGTTCTGGGTGAGAACGCCAGCCCCAAGAGCCTTGGCACGACCTTGACCGTCGAGGTTCATAACCTCGACGAGTCTGTCAAGTTTCTCCCGGCCTGAAACGGCACCAGAACGGGACTGGCCGACGTCCCGACAGACGCAGCGAAGACCGTCCTGACAGCCGGCAAGATCCGCGTTGGATGGGTCAGCTGCCGAGTTCGAGAGCACCTGATCATCACCAGATGCTTCAGGTGCCTCGACTTTGGCCACGCTGCGCCAAGCTGCAGAGGCCCGGACAAGAGCAAGCAGTGTGTAGCGGTCCCAAAGGTAGTGTAGGGGTTAGTACCTACATCGGAACACGTGTCTTACGGCCTGTTGGAATGTGACATTCGACCCTTAATCCATTAAATATTTTATTAGACTGCCATTAAAATAGAACATAACCCCTTAGTAATTAGCGGTCAGTCAAAGGCGATCGTATTCAGGCGAGATGTCCTCGCAATAAGACACCCCCGATACGTGGGAATCTTCCTGTTTGCGCCAGCCACAAAGGCAGCGGGACCCTATATAAGCGGCTTCCCCGCGCCTCTCCAGAGAGACCTCGCGGCATCGAACAAGTAACCACGTATATTTCTAACCAGTGTAGTTATACTGAATAAACTACGAATACGCAAATATTTCGCCAGCCTTCTGATTTCCAACCATACATCAATCCTGCAACCACATCATCTTCATCTTCAACAACATACACTCAACCTGCGGCGAATTGGTGACATCTTAATCATCGGCGAAAGTAGCAACCCTCGGCAAGTTCGGACGTGTTAAGCTCCGCCCTTACCGCAGGTAGAGACTTTCTAATTTTACAACAACCGCTACAACCCCCAGCGATAACGCAACCACACAGAGAGACGCAGGCACTCGACCAGTATCCACGTATAATTCTGTCTTGTCCATCATACAAATAAACGAATACGCAAACATTTCGCCAGCCTTTTGATCTACATCCATCATCAACAACAACATATAATCAACGGCGAAAAGTGCTTCACCTGCGGCCGACCCGGGCACAAGGCGAAAGAGTGCCGAAACAGGTCGAAGTGCCCGACATGCGCCGCAACAGGCAGAAATAGCGAGCACGCCCAAGGGAGCGGAAAATGCGAGGCATTCAGGAGCTACCTGAATGCCTACCGCAAGTACAACGATGTCTCTGCGCGTCCTGCAAATTAATCTAAATCATTGCAGGGCGGCGCAGGCGCTGATGGAGCAGAAAGCGCGGGAGCTGCAGGCGGACATAATCTTCGCCTGCGAGCAGCACCGCACTCCGGCAAGCGCCAGGTGGAGGGCCGACGCGACAGGGCTGACGGCTGTAGCCATAGCCGGCGACACCCCCGTCGAAGAGATCGGCACCGCGGGGCAAGGCTTCACATGGATCCGGGTCGGAGGTATACGCGTGTACTCGTGCTACGTTTCGCCTAACGTGGCGTACGCAGAGTACGAAGCGTACCTCGCCCGGCTCGAGCAGGACGTCCGGACGCACGCAGGTGAGGTCATCCTCGCCGGCGATTTCAACGCCAAGGCCGTCGAATGGGGAGCGCGGTCGACGACCCGGAAAGGAGCAGCATACGCCGACATGACGGCTGGACTGGGCCTCGTCGTATGTAACAACGGCGCTAGCACGTTCCGGAGGGGCTCGTCAGAGTCAATACTAGACCTGACGTTTGCGAGCCTGGGAACTGCACGTTCGCTCGAGGGTTGGAGGGTATTGGAAGAAGAGTCGTTGAGCGACCACCTCTACATATCCTTCACCCTCAACACGACAGCGCTCACCCACCCAGCTGTGCCACCACCGCCCCGAGGACCGGCCTGGAGCCTGCGGAAGCTGGACGCGGAGAAATTCGCGAACAGCTTCATGCGGCACGGGGAAGACGCCATCAGCGAGGATCCGGAAGCGGCGGCGCGCGAGAAGAAAGGCGTCGAGCCGTATCTACGGGCCGTGATAGACAGCTACTTTCGAGACCGCAGCGTACATTACACTCCCACAGGTGGAATAATTAGAACCACCAGAATCACCACATGCGGAGTGCCACAAGGGTCGGTCCTCGGACCGCTCCTGTGGAACATAATGTACGATGCGGTGCTGCGAGACGCCCCCGTATCATGGTAGGTGCACACTTGCGGTCCCAGATACGGGGGGCAAAAAAAAAAAAAAAAGGGTCGTTATTTGGAGCATCTAAATAGCTTAACATGTGCTTCAAATAGCATTATATTTACTTAACAACAATATCTTACTTTAGTTTTAACTTAATTCTAAAGACAATACAACACTTGTACGCACTAATAAATCGTTCAAAAGATCCTTGCAGGCGCGCAGAAACCTGTGAATCCTGAATCTATGAGCGGAAATGTCACATAATTTAAACTTAATAGTTTTTAAGCACACGAATATCATAGGCCAGATGGGCTCGCTTCAAACTGAGACCTCCAGAGGAGATGTCATATTTCACTTGTCACTGGTGAATTTAATTTTAATCGTCGATTCCCAACACCGCTGATCATGCGCGGTTTCAAGGATTCCGCGCTCGAAGCCGGCACTTCCGTGACCGGCGGCCAGACGGTCGTGAACCCCTGGTGCACCATCGCCGGGGTGGCCTCCACCGTGTGTCGATAACGCCGTAATGGGTGACTTTCTCGTTCTCACGAAGCCTCTGGGAACGCAGGTCGCCGTCAACGCTCACCAGTGGTTAGACCAACCGGAGAGGTGGAATCGCATCAAACTGGTGGTCTCGGAGGAGGATGGAGGCCTACCATCGCGCCATGGACTCCATGAGCCGTCTCAACCGTATTGCATCGCGTCTCATGCACAAGTACAATGCGCACGGTTCTACCGATATCACGGGATTTGGCCTCTTGGGCCATGCTCAAAACCTCGCTTCGCATCAGGAAAATGAGGTGTCTTTCGTTATCCACAATCTGCCTGTTATCGCCAAGAGGGCCGCTGTAGCCAAGGCGTGCGGAAACATGTTCCAATCGTTACAAGGCCACTCAGCAGAAACGTCAGGCGGTTTGCTTATCTGTCTGCCCCGTGAACAGGCAGCCGCGTACTGTAAGGACATCGAGAAGTAAGAGGGTTATCAGGCCTGGATTATTGGGATCGTGGAGAAAGGCAACCGCACCGCCTTTTAAAATGTGATTGGATTGATAGGCTCTTATCATAATGCGATATGCATAATAGTCCATAGATGAAACTTGTAATACGAATATTTTTATTTAATTTTTTTTTCCCATATAAAAACAGACAAACTCACTATGATAAAACTCTCTGTTGTGAATGACAGATAGTGATTTTGTTTTGAAAGTCCGTCTTCACAATGTTCTTTTTTCAAATTTTTTGCGAGGAACGATCTCGACTTTACAAATGTTGAAAATTTTTGTATGGAAAATGTTGAAAATTGACTTAATTCATAGAGCGAATGTATTTAATGCATTGTTTTAATAGTCTCAAAGATTCTTGGTATTATTCCCTTTCAAATGAAACCGGTTTGGGGCACATCGATTGGATGGTTTCAATGACTATGACGGACACACACACATCTTTTGTGTTTTATATATATATAGATTGTCTTCAATGTTTTCAAGTACGGAACAAAATTTTCAACTAATAAAATAAAAAAACAAAGATAAAGCAAAAAAGAAACAAATGGGTGCAATTGTGACGCAAGTGTCGATAACCTGTTAAATATGAAGTGTTTTAATTTTATGATACCAAATAAAATTATTATTTGTATCTAACATGATTATTAACTTTTTAAATGTGTAAGTGCATATTCAAATAAAATGGGAGGTGAGTATTTTTTATTTATTATGGAAATATCCTTCAATGTTCAGAGACCATGCTCGCCCAAAGATTGGATACTGTTAGTTATTAATAAATATTATAATATCATTATTTGTCATCGGTGATAGTCATGTGACAGCATGATAATAAACCTTATTGAATAAACAAGAAATTATATTGGTTTTGTAATTGGCCAATAGCGTCCTCACCCAAAATAAAGGAGGCTACCGCGTCTTATTTCTTTGGTGATTTATTTCTTTCAACAGCCTTGGGCCTGGATATTAATATTTGCTAATTGAGCTCACCAATATTGCTGACTTCTTAGGTACTACTATAAATGTATCATTTTTGTCTCAATATGATGGATACATTTAAGTTAGCCAAGACTCAAATTATTAGTTTTATTAGACGGTTGTTGAATATTGAATAAATCTGCATTCAGCACTATGCTGGCCACCAGCGTTTTGTATGTGTATTTAAACTTATTGATAACACAATAACCCTGTATTGATGTAAAATGCTATGTTCTTGAATATTCAACAACGGCCATACTAAAAATACTTTATGCATTATTTTAAAAATTGGATATAACATGAATCCTTTATGTGATTAAGCATATTTTTTCACACATTGAAAACGATTAAAGAAAACTCTCAGAAAATATCATCGTGACTTGTGAGGGATTCGAACCCACATCCCCAAGCTTTCATGGCCGGTGCATTTATCCAACTATGCTAACGAGCCACTGCAATTTAGTGAGAATTTTTAATAATCATAATCTACATATGAACCAATATGCCCAGGCTAATCAATATTTCTCTCGTTAGCATAGTTGGATAAATGCACCGGCCATGAAAGCTTGGGGATGTGGGTTCGAATCCCTCACAAGTCACGATGATATTTTCTGAGAGTTTTCTTTAATCGTTTTCAATGTGTGAAAAAATATGGTTAATCACATAAACATACTAATACCTGCATGGGTAAATAAATACGCATCCTGATTAACATTAATCCAATTTAATATAAATAGAATGGTGCGCGTCTCGGCTAAACATCAATAGATTTAAAAAAAAAAAAAATAATAATAATAATAATAATAATAATAATAATAACCATATTTGGATATAAAAATGCTTCACTTGTTACTTTAATTAAGTCCAGTGTTTGCAAATCATTAAATATTGATTAGCCTGGGCATATTGGTTCATATGTAGATTATGATTATTAAAAATTCTCACTAAATTGCAGTGGCTCGTTAGCATAGTTGGATAAATGCACCGGCCATGAAAGCTTGGGGATGTGGGTTCGAATCCCTCACAAGTCACGATGATATTTTCTGAGAGTTTTCTTTAATCGTTTTCAATGTGTGAAAAAATATGCTTAATCACATAAACATACTAATACCTGCATGGGTAAATAAATACGCATCCTGATTAACATTAATCCAATTTAATATAAAATGAATCCTTTAATTAAATTGCCCTGTCTTTTAATAGAATTAATGAAACACTGAGTTAAATTTTATGTCTGAATACGCGATGAATTATATGAAAGACATTGTAGCTGAATCAGATATATATATATTTCTTTTCATTCTATTAAATTGACATTATTCTCATTACTTATTACTTCATTGCATCCTCACTAGCACCTGATGATTGCTGAATAGCAAATATAACTGGAAACTGAATTGTAATTGTATAAATATTTGACAACAATGACATAGATGTCACATACTCTGAAGATACCACTAAGCATATGATATACATAGAATATTAACACATTTGTGCATTGCTAACTATTTCAATAATCACACAGTTGCCTTATACTCAAAATCTATCACTAAGTGCAGGTATCTGGAAGCATGTTATGATATAATATTTTATATTTTAGTTAACGAAGAAGACAAACACATTTGTACTTTACCAGTTGTCTCAATAATCACGCAGTTGCCATATACTCAGAAGCTACCGCCGAGTGCCGGTATCTGGAGGCACTTCTGCCATGCGCTACAATATTTAATTCTGGTCTCTTCACGCCACAAAGGCACTCAAAACTACCTCAAAAGCAAGACTGCCATTTTGAAAGAGCGAAAGCATCAGCTAGCCCAGAAGAATTTCTTCATGATCCACCCCTTTAGTCTGTTGACATTGGGTTGGTCGTACTTTATTTGCCTCATCTGTTTTTCTACTGTCGTAACTGTGCCCTACTCAGCATATACTCCAGGAGAAGTAGGTGAATATAAATATATTATTTTGTTGTCTTGTATATGTTTCTTTGTTACAAGTTATCTTAATATTTATTACTGGCATTTACTTTGATAAAATTATACATTTTATATTCAGGTTGGGAACACCGTCTTGCTATTCTATTTACCGACTGCATTGCCCTGATGGACATGGTGCTCAGGTTTTGTAGCGGATATCACCATGTGAACACTAAAGACACCGAGTTCCGATTTTCTGTGACGGCTATGATGTACCTGAAGGGCTCCTTCATATTTGACTTTTTAGGGATGTTACCTTATCAAGAATTTAATTTTATCCGCAAAGAGCTCCCTGAATCGTTTTACTACTCAAAAGCTTTTCGCATTATCTGCTTTAATAAATACTTTAAAATCTTATGCAACCAATGGGACGTGGACTTTATCATAGAATCTCGAATAACCCTTTTTATACATTCCATGCTGTTAATGATTTGGTCTGCGTCATTTTTCTTCAGCATTGCCGAATATAATTTTCAAATATTCACGGGTCCAGAAATACAGTGGTTTTACGATATTGATATTTTTGTTGGAAATTATACAACATGGTACAAATTTATAAGTAGCTTGTACTTTGTTTCTGGATTTCTTACCACAGCAGGGTTAGGCTATGAAAAAACAACAGAGAACATTTACAAAATGATCGAAATAATCATTTGTATGATGATCGGTTACTTGTTTCTGCTTTATTTAATTATTACCACTTTGCAACAGACCTTATATAAGTATGCAGTAGAACTGCAATTTGACTCAAAATATAAGGAACTTCAAAATATGATGATGAAAAAACATCTACCAATGGAGTTACAAAAAAAGATTTATGAATATGTGAACCATGAATGGGATGGAAAGTACTTTAGTGAAAAAAATATACACTCCACACTTTCTAGTCACTTGCAGTTGGAAATTAAGCTTTTAAGCTGTGAAAAATTATTAAACAAAGTAAATATATTCAAGACATTGTCAGGAATCGTCATAGATAGCATTGTGAAAGAGCTGGTTTTTGAAATAATAATGCCTGGCAAGGTAATTAATATTTGTTACATTTGATACTATTTTTCTGAACGCTAACCTTCTTGGTCACTTGCTAAGGCAGGTTTAAAGGGACTTTTAGTTAACGAAGTTATAGATTTTGTAGCTTTTCAGAATTAAAAGGGTATCATGTTAATTATACCCGACTTAGCAAATACCTTGAGTAAGACAGTGCAAATGGTAATAAGCTCAAAATTTAATTATTTTGCTCGAGTATGTGTGTTTCATGCTATATTCGTAAGAAAGTAAAATCTAATCTAAATTTATTCACTTAAATCTTAAATGAAGAATTTTGGTAAAATTATAATTTACCTCCAGGTTGGAAGACAAGCCTTGCTTAGACGCCCAGGTTTTATTATGATTTCCCTGTAAGTGACAAGGTAAATAAATACTTTCAGCTTATTTTAATGAAGACTCTTCATTAAAATAAACTGAAATTGGCTGTCTTCTTCAGGTGAATTTCTATATTATAATATAAATAAATAACAAAATTTTAGAGTAAAAACATATCAATGCCTCTTTTGGTAGTAAATAAAAAACAACTTTGAAAAATATTTTAAAAATTCTCTTGAATTGTAAAACTAAAAAATCTATTCAATGTATTTAATCCTAACATTAATAATGAGTTAGTTTATTTTTTCAATTCAATTGAATTGTGTATTTTGTATTTTCAGGTAGTAATAAAGGAAGGTACAGAAGACGGGCAGTTTGTTATATTGAAGCTTGGGTGTGTTGTTGAAACCAAAAATGGCCATGTCATCAGATACCTGAAAGATGGGTCTTACTTTGGTGAAGAGTTTTTGACCAAGAAAAACCACATTCATAAAACCACCGTGACAGCACTTGAAATATCTGAAATATTTCAATTAAATAATGAGACATGGAATAAACTTTGTCAACAATTCCCTAATTTACTAAACATAGAAATTTAGTAAAGCTTATGCAGTGTTACTTTAAAAAAATCTGGTGTAATTAACATAGAAAAAGATAATGTATAATATTGCCAAGATATTAAAAAAAAAAATATGTATGATTTATTGAGCAACAGCTTTTAACATTATTAGTGAATACTCCAACCCTTTGCATTTTATTTGATGTCAAAAATAATGCTAAGTTATGAATTAGAAAAGATAGCAGATACACTGGCTAGTTGAGTTTTTACATATGCGGTCTAACTGATAATTTCTTTACTTTTGCTTAATTTGAAATTTGCATGCACAGATTTCTGACTTTTTACAAGTTTAACTTAATTGAAGTAATTGAATATTCCTAAAGACAGGTAAAAAAAAAATTCTTTAATGTAAAAATAATTCCTAGACGCCACCGAAAACCGAGGTGAAAACAAACCAAACTACTCGAACCAAATCAGAATCCAATCTGTGTTGAAAACTAATTTTTATTAAATAAAACTGTACGTATTGGCTGGAACTGCCAGATATATAATTTACACTGCACAAGGATCAACTTAAAAAAAAACAATATTTCGTGTTAACTTCATGAAACAGCACCTCAATCAATATTTGTAAGAAGAAATAAAACACATATCACACAATCAGTTGTATTTTATATTAATCACACAATTATTTTCATAAAACAATTACTCAAGTAGGCACCTAATGTTGATTTGCTTTAAAATACTGAAATGTACCATAATAATTGAGACAGTACCTAGCAATAAAATTTACTATTGTATCTTATTTGACTGTATACATTTTTTCAATATTAAAAGTTATTCAAACAAATACAGATTCTATAATAATAACATATAAAAAAGAATTAATGGGTTGAAATTTCTAATAAAGTAGATCAGGCATATTAAGAAATGACAAATAGTTAGACAGTTAACAAAGATTCATCGTTCAAATAATTAAAATTGTTTCATTTTTAAGTTAAATCGATTTTTTTATACCTGTTATATGCAAGTATGTTTAAATGTTGTAAATCCAACTGGCAAAAAATGAGACTTTAAAAAAATATTTCAAGCTAGGTATTTCTTCTATGAAAATATGCCCTTTTTATAAATGGACAGACGTAGATAGTTATATTTAGAATGACTAATGTTTTAAAAGTCTAAAGTTGGACATTATTTATATGCTCCTATGTATTGGGGCTAGATGAAAAGTAAAGAGTTATGTTAATAAGTATTTGTTCGCTCACAACCAATTTTACGTAGATTAAAATTATATCACCAAGTTTTTATGTACCTCTTCATTTATAAATTATTTGAAATGACAATATGTAAAATTCGCTTTGATCAAAGCTTATTTCTTTAAATGCTTTTATTCTGTATTGCAAAACTCGTAATGTATTATAATTACTAACTAAAATCGATGGCAATGTTAATTAAGTGTTGTCGTACATACATGCTGTTTTAAATTCTGACACACTGAAATATCTGCTAATTGGTAGCAAAACTTTATAATAACCCTGCTCTTTAAAATCAGGCATGGGCAACTTTTTCTACCAAAATTGGCACAGCCCAAATTACTCAATTTTTTTAAAAAACTATATTACCTAACGATATTCATCATCAATTGTGGCGTTTCTATTTCTGCAATTGGCATCATCACAATTGATGTTATATTTATTCATTATGAAAATCATTCAAGGAAACATTAAACAGAAAGACTTTTTTGTATAATTGAATATGATACATTCCTTTTAAGCTTTCGTAATAAGTATATTTGATAGTAAATTGATAGAAAATATTACTATCGATCATTAAAATGTGAATTATTTTATTAGTCAAATTATTACCTGTGGGAATTTGACCTATGCTCCAGTAGTCCATGCCTGTTTTAATTGGTCAAATTGATATCAGAGTTAATGTAGCACCCATATCACACACATTTGTGGGGAGTTGTATTTAAAATAGTATTATGCTACCTTTGAATTTGCATTTATATAACTGAACCTTATTCTGTTGGTTATTCTATAAAATAAAGATAGATGTAAAAAATTTATTGAACTAATAAACTTTTCTGTTGGAATATCAAAAATATGTGTTATTACATTTTTTGTAAATTGAGATTGAAAAATACCTGCGATATATAAAAATAAGCAACAAAAATAAAAATTATAATTACCCACGTTTGAAGTTTTTATGTGATGAGATGCATGAGGATGTGTTCTCAGAGTTAAATTGCTTATGAGGTACTGCTGATAATATTGAAAATAAAAAAAATTTAGAGCCACGCCACGGAAACTTCTAAGCAAAGTCAGACCACCGTGAAAACTGGTGTAGGCAAAGTCCATCGCCTTATAATGGAAAATACATCTTATTTTTAGAGAAATGTAACTTTCTCAGGATAAATAAAATTTATTTGCAACACAAAAATATATATTTTTGTATGTATTAGCTCGATCCAAAAATTATTTGCAATTAGTGTAAGAAGGACAAATATAGGAGCATTTAGTTTTTTTTGACATTGAAAAATACTTTATCATTTCAAATACATATATATACACATTTAATTTAATTATTCTATTTATCTAGCCTTGTTTATTTATTCTTTTGTTTACTTTGCCTGGTTTTACTTGTTAATTTCTGAGATATATTTTATATATGTTTGGAGATACGGTTGAGGTCAGATTAATTCTAGAAATTGTTGTTATTATATTTTTGTTTCAATAAAATGGAGTATTTTTATTTAGGAAATAGTAGAGAATTATTTGGCAGAGGAAGCGATTTTTCATTTAAAGTTATCCACAAAGAAAAAAAACAAATTATAAAATCTCATTTATTAGAAATCAAATATTCTGCATATTATGCTACACATACACCTAAAAGTCTATCGATATTCAAATGAGTCCAGTAATAAATAATTGTTAATATTTTCTACAATTGACATCTAGGTTTCCTCTATTGACACTGAATAAATTTAATACTAAATTAAAACACTGTAAACAATTTTATAAATAGATAATAAATTGAATTGACATTGATGAATGATAAAAGATTACTCAGATCTAGTTTAACATGCTTTTATAAATCTTATGGGATAACCGACAGAGCGAGATGTGATGATATAATGATTATTTACAAAAGCACCACAAAACAATTATTTTATATATCGCTAATCTTAATAACAATACCTATAGAATTATACTATCCTAAATTGAAGGCCTATAGTTTAAAACTAGTAGAATGTGCACTCTACACCCAAATGTGTTATTATTCTTAAATAATATAAAACTTTCACTTTGTAAAATAAATTAGAGACTTAATTTGATAATGATGGATCAATAGATAAGTTTGTAGGTTTTTTGTTTTCATGCCAATAGTTTTTTTTATGTAATTTCAATGTTATAGTATTTTTGTATTGAATATATCTTGAATTTTTCAATTCAATGGAGTGTCAAGTGAAAAAAACTGGTAGCTTCTGATACGTCGATAGAGCATATGTTTTTTGATTCAACACTTGTTCATACATTAAAAAATTCATGACGTTCAATAGAAAAACCAATGTCAGTTTTATAACGTAAGTATTGTGATGAAAAAAATATATTTCCTGTAGAACTTGGCAATGAAATGGAAAAAAGTATGAATTTATCCATCAATCCAGTACAATAAGTAATAATATCTTTGGTTTTTACAGTAAAATATAATTTGAACAATCAAATTATAACCGAAAGAGAATAAATAATACAAGAAATAATAAGTGCCAGTTCAGAGGTGTTCCTTTCACCGACTTTCAGGCAGTTGGGTTGTCCCTTATACAACCACTTTCTTCCCGTCATAAAATTTTCCAAAACGTCATTAGGAAAATGCCAGTAGAAGAAATAATATTGTAACCTAAATAGGTGAAGGTTTTTTTTCTCTGCAACAACAAGTAATAACAGCTTCTTAAACCACAAAAAATAATATACTAGTACCACTGCATGAAAAACTCCTTAAAAACACAGGTACATTTTGTTTTTTGGATATCCATTTGTATTCTATTTAATTAACTGCCTTACTTTAAGGTCACTGTTTCATAGTATAAAATACTAAATAAACACATTACGATATATTACACAGAATAATTAATTAAAATACTAATATTCAAAAACAAAATCCTTCATTTGATGTATTTTAAATGAATTTGTATCAAGCAGCTATACCTTCTAAGAATTAGGCTTTCACACGGTGGTACTAATATACTCTAAGAAGCCTTACGACAAAAATAACTTGATCTATGCACTAATTAAAAAGAATTTTGTGACAATAAAAAATCCATCTCTATATAACCCTGTATGAAATCATTCTTAGAGATATAAGACAGCCAAACGCTTAATTTTACCCAATGTTGTGCATTATGATCATATGAGTTTGATTAATGTTGATTTAATAGAAAGTTACGAATAAACAATCTTTGGTTGAAAACTAAAAAAAAAATTCTAAAAGAAGCCACGTACCTAATGTACTGCACATAAAATAAAATTAGCTTCAATCAAACATTACATTTGTATTTGTTAATAATATTCTCCAAATTAATTAATTTGGTAGTACTTGTATTATGAAAATAAAGCCTATTGCCAAGAGAAAATAATGAAAATATTTATGGAATCATATCAAAACATTGATTTCTTAAGAATCAATATAATAATTAACATTTAACAATCATTATCAACATCTTTAGCAACAAATCATGTAAACTGATATCTATTTACACTATGAAATATAAATATGAGTCGAATTTAATACAATTTACTCCTAACATGTTCAAGAATCAGTCAAGTCAATTTTTTTCAATTAAAAATCTTAAATACTAAAAACTGATTCAGTATTTAGGAAAGAAAATTAAGTATTTATTGTAGTACAATTATACAATGTTCGTTATAAAGAGTTTAGTACAACAATAATAAAATATCTATTATTTTTTGGGAATTATGTCTGTGCATTCATTCACTGGCTGTGATACTAAAAATCATAAAATAAATTTTCTGTAATATCTGCATTTTCTCAAAGGTTCTTCTCGCATGGAGCTACTAAACAATATACCTTCAGTTACAAATCAGCAACTTCCGCACCATCGCCGATGATACTGAATATGTAAGTAATCTATTTATTTTCACTACTTGATTTTTATCAGGCTATTTGAGTCACGTTATGAACAGCGTGATGTAAAAAGGCCAAAAAATGTAAAACTAAATATACATACAACGAGAGAAAAATATTTTTCTTTTGAATAATAGTTTCAGAAGCATTTCACTCTGAATGGAATATCGAATACTTATACGTTCTAGTACTTTCAAGTAGCAAAAAACCTTAAAGCACAAAATAGAATAAGTCAATGGTAAAATAGCTTGGCGAGGACTCCAAGCTTGCCCGTAGCATTTTTAGATATTAGATTTATATGCGATTGATACACTGAACATAGCAGAATGGACCTGACAAGACAAATGCAGATCATTCATGAAATAGATAAATAATATAACATTTCAAAATATGATAAGCTGCTAAAGTTATGTAAGATAATTAAGAGTGACTGCGTCTGCAGTGTTTATACACAAAACGTTATGAGATTCAAAAATCATTTGAGAACTTATTTAATATATAAAAATGTTTTTTTTAATAGTATTATCACAAACAATAGGTATGAAACTTTCCGTAAGCATATATTTTGATTTTCATGTAACTTTTAAATTTGATACAAAAACTGATAATTAGGGTTTATTATGTTTCCTGTAAACTTAATTAAGAGATATTTTATGAAAATAAAATTTTATCTATTAATTGTGATAAATACAATCAAACATGCATCTATATTGAACAAGTCCTAAAACTTTTTTTGCGTGGAAACACAAAGGAAGTAGCTACTCATAATTTAAGGTTATTTTAATAAATAAAAAAATTTATCATTGCAGAGCATACATACTTTTTAGAATAAACAATTTTTTATATGTATTTCAATAATAAATATGAATAATTTTGAATATAATACACAGTTCAACATCTATTTTGATTAATGATTATTATATATTTTTATAATATGAGTATTTGCAATATATTTACATATTAAAAATTTACATACAAATGATACCAAAGCTAGATCTTGTACAAAAAAACCATACAATTGACTACTTATCCAAACAATAATCAAATCATCATATTTGGTTTTAAACAATTGTACCCACTAAAATCATACTGAGAGTAGCATATTATCTACGCTAGATAATATTTTGTATACATATTCTTTCTAAGAAACAAGCTAATAAATTGACAACATCACATCAATGAATAACTTTTTCGTAGATCATTAATTTATATTCAATAATATCAGTACAAGTGATACATTATTTAAAAAAATTATTGTTTAGTTTCAGATCTTTGGCTGTACTATGATAATAACGTACTAAGACCTGTTCTTTTCATCTATCAATAAATTAGCTTATTATTATATAGTATTAAAGATTAGATATTATTTTAATCCATTCATTTCATTATATGTGTACCTAACCATCTTAATCTGATTTATTCATTCGGCTTCGCCAGCTATTTAGTTTCAGTATAGTTGATTTCTTTTTTAAAATGAAACCGTCATGTGCCTTTTTTCGAACATTAACATAGTTTTAATGTGCTAGAAATATATAAATAGAATATCTAACACTAATCATCACACTATTGATAGACGAAAAGAACCGTCTTGACTATAATAATTTAACATATTGATTGAATTTACAACTGGAGATAGCATTAAGGTACACTAAGGATTATATTTTTCGATTTGGCTGTAGCCGTCGTAAGTTTACACTGATAAAGTTATTGAGAATATCATGTTTATTAACTTGCAATATCATAGACATTGATGAAAAATAACTTATCACAGGAAAGCAAACTCATAAGAACTCATGTGCTGTAATAATATGTATCATTAAATGTTTGACAAACCCGTTTCAGGTCACGTCTATTTATTATCTTACATGTAATCATAAGGTGTACTTATTAAACTTAAATAAAATAAAACAAAACTCTAGACAAGTTGAAAACATTGTCGTTTGCAAAATTACAATGCAATTGTGTAATAAATTCATTGCATAGTTAAGGTATGTATTTGAGATTCAGAACATCAAATCATATTGTTAAGTAGCTCAGTATGTATTAGGCCAGAATAATTGTATACTTTAAAAGCTTTACACTGTTAGCTAAAATACACATTATTGTCCGATTAGTGAGCCCTTAAAAAGCCTGTTGGTAGTATTGTATGAAGCTGCACAAATTTCACAAGGAAAGACCATCAAGTCGAGTAGACTTATGTCACTTGTATAGACGAGAGGAACGCTGGATCCACAGAAGCCACTTTTGCAGTCAGAAAGGCATGCATGCAGAATAACAAACTCTGCAGAATTTGGCACTCCAACTCCTGAAACATCCAAAAAAATATTATGTTAATATGTTTCTTAAAATAATTTATTTAGTTTTGTATTTTATGGCATGCATCTTTTGCATATTATAAAAATATATTATATGCAATATGTTAAGTTGCAAAGCCTACTTTAAAAAAAAACATTATTTGGATTCTACTCTGCGTTTATCTGAAACTTGATATCAATAATATTTTGAATAATTATTTTTTATAAATTAAAAACACATCCAACAGCACTTATTTAATCAGCATATAAAAGTACACTCCCCACTTTTTGTGTAACATTTTTTGTTAAACTATGTGGCTCTGATCAATGGTATGCGTTGCAATATACTATAAGTGCAGTCCTTTCCAACCTTGGTTTCAATAGCCCTGGTCTCACTATCCTGGAAGTGCAGCTTCAGCTTGGACTTGCCGTCGTCACTGGAGCCTCGCAGTTGGGAGAAGCGATACGCCCACAGCGGAGCCGTGCCTGCTGCGCCTTCATTCAATGAGAAGCCCGCAGACCAATCCAGGGTCAGGCCGGCAGTGCGACCTTCATATGATACTGTGAATGTCTTTTTCTGTAAATAATAGACATGCTTGTAATTGAAATTTTTATAATTATTTTCACTCAAATCTATATAAAATATTAAAACTTAAAATCATGAACTTATAAATTTCAGTGTATTTATTAATAAAATAAATTTATATATGACACTAATTTGTATGAAATCAAATGTGTTTACTGTATTATTTAAATATTTATATTATTTTAAATATTAGGCATTTTGGTAGCTTAGTATAATACTAATTATGATAATAATTATGCTTCACTTACGCCAAGCTTAATGACGGAGGTGAGTATAGCGGCGGTCCATGCTCCCTCTATCCTCAGCAGTTCTTGCCTGGTTTCCACACTGAGATAGCGTGGACCGGCAGCCCCCGAAGCCTGCACAAGGAAGCAGTGTTGCCTCCAGTCTACATTCTCACTCTCCTTCACCACGCGGAACATGGTTTGGTACACCTTCAGCACGTACGGACACTTGGACAGCCCCGCCACTGACAACTGGAGATTATAATCAACTTTTTAAGTGAATTTAGAAATGAATTTTCGGACTAAACTGATAAAACATTTTTAGTTTGCTTATATTTCACAAGAAAGCCATGAAACCATTTGTGTACTTTCAATATATATAAACTTTTAGTAAATACTTACAGGAGGTGTGTCGAACAGCATGACATCTGTTCCTTTGAGTGTGAGGAACCTGGGTTTGTACGTCTGCCAGGGTTGGTTGTTATTTAAAATCCCTTCATGGACCCAGCCCATGTATTCTATTCGTTCGCCAGCAGCAAAATTCCTATTGTATAGTTTTGTCTAAAAATAGGAAAATAATAATTGGAATTATTTTATTTTTCAAATATTAAAATATCCCTTATTGGGTTAAGACTGATACACAAACCCCACAGACAGAGGTAACCCTGAATAACTTATATTCTTAGCCCTAATAAAATATAAATAATATAAATAGACGTTTACCTGAAGATTCGTTAAACCAACAATATTGTCAGTAATAAGTTTAAGCCATTGGGACATGATGGCTAAGTCGTCACAGTGGATGACTCCTGTGGAGGCTCCGTTGAGGCCTCGGACTTCAAAAGAGTTAGGCCGCAGCTTGTCAGTTCCAAATACATACCTCGTCACATACGCCATCATAAGAGGAACTGGAAAAATGATAAACATTCAAATTTAAAAACTATTTGACTAAAGTAGCTTTAAAGTTAAAAAAATATTTGGAAACTTTATTAAAAATAATTTTGTGATAATGACATTCATGGCTATATAATTTATTAATTTATGTGATTTTTAAGTGTTTTTAATTACCTGTGATAATATCCACCCAGTGTTTCCTTCCAATAGAGCCCACATAGTCTGAAGCCACCGAAGATGGCCTGCTGTTGGTTGCTGAACCCGCCCTGCTCCAGCCGTCGTCTCCACGGCCCAGGCTGTTGTGGTTGGCTGAGAGGCTGTTCTCGGTAACAGGTGTAGGGAGACTGCCTTTGACGCTGGCTGTGTCAGCGTTGTGGTTATCAGCCCCCGGAGCCACGTTCCATCCCCCATTGGTGTGGTGCTGCGGATGCTCATCGCCCGCTATGCTGTCCGTGTCTGACACTCCGTCTACTGAAAAATTATTTATATTTATAAACATCATTAAGAAACACAAAAAGAATATTTGTTTTACAGGTTAATTATATTTTCATATTTGACCAAGCAATATGTCTGCCTAATAATTAATTTCTTGTTTCAAATTGCATCTAAAAAAATCTACTATAATAATATCCATTGGGTGTGTGTGTATGTTTCATTTATTGGTTCTCTATAGAATATCTTAAAAGATACAACGCTGATTTTTTGCACGTAAGTTCAGTAAGTTTTTCCGCAGTTATGTGCCGAATTTCAAGACGATATGATAATATTTTCATTCATAAACTAATTAAATAAAACTATCAAATATGCTTTATGTACGAATTATATGATTCTGTTGTTCACAGCGAGAATTTCAAATTTAGAATTTTTACAAAAAAAAACAAAATATGATGCTTCTAAGAAATTTTACTTTTTAATACCAATTTTATTTTTTAGTTGATCATTAATAACTTAAAATTCCTCCTAAAAAAATAACACCGTCTAAGCACAGCAAACGTAATTAAAAAAGAATAGCACAATTGAACGTGATAAAGACTGCATCTAATAAAGAACAGTGCAGTGAAAGTGATTCGTTGTTTGTGACACGAAATGTGATATTTCCTTGAATGGCTTTGCTTTCGAAATTAATATCCGGTTATTCAAAATATATGTTCAAACACTATTGCATCGTTCATCGAATACGTCATTTTATGACGGGCTACGTTTCTAGTATTTAAATATTCTATCACATATGATTTTTTAGATTTTTATTTAGGTCAGAAACTTGATCACACAGATCGAGTACGTCAGGACTAATCAGAGTAAACCACTCGTTGCATTAACAGACAAGATAAAAAATGCAAGTTAATTAAAAAAATAAAAAATACGATTTCCCTCATAACACATTACATTTAATCCGAGCGGTCGCTTTGGTGCCTCGGGCCGGGCTTGAAAGCTGCGCGATTCAAAGAGAGAGAAAAGATTCTCATCATTAAAGTTGGGGACAAAAGTGCAGAACATGTGCGCGACAAAAACACATTAGGGGCGGCAAACACGCGCCCTTTCAGCCGCCCTGGACGAGAAGCCGGCACAGAACTTTTCATCCGAGGACTTGGTTAAAAACTGTAGAGCTTTATTCAAAAGGATACCGAGAAACTAGAAACTTGTTAAAGCGATTGCAGAATATTTGATATACAAAAACGCGTCATTGTTAAGTGTGTGTACTTTGAGCACGTAGCTGATAAAAAAATGTGCACTTATATATTATGTGTATAGCACGAGTAAATTATTTTCCAATTATATAACATTCTAAAGAGTTTTCACTTTTTTTTATTATTAAAAGGCGGCTTTTATACGGCACGGCTTAATCCATTCAAGATTCTGGAATACAAAGTTACTAAATTGGTTTGCCTTAATACCTCGGGCGGGTGATTTGCTAACCGGGTACGAGAAAAAAGGTAAAAGTTAAATAAGAATTAAAGGGATTTCGAAAGGTCGAAAAATTGTGTAGAAAATGTTGTAATAAATTTCACGCTGAAGGAAAGTGAGCATCTGCATGTCTCGCCTTGTTTTTTTTATTTTTTTTAAAGTGAAACTTCTCCTGTTGCGTGGTTCGCCGAAGATATTTCTTAGACTCCACACATAAAGCATATTGGAAAAATAGCTTTACTTAAATAATGCTTACACGTTTGTTAGTTTATTATGGCGCAGCAAAAGGGAAAATCAATGTAAACTGCAAGCCATAGCTGATAGTAAAAATAGCAAAATAGCACAAAGCATTCAGAGGAAATTGAGGTTTGATATGTACAAAGAAATCGCAGTAATCTTATAAATAATATTTTTTTCTCTTTAACGCAAACAACTTATAACTAAATAAAAAAAAAAGTGTAATAATATGTCTCAGTCCGGTGAAAGATTGCAAAGTGTTTTAAGAGACCTGCCGTAAAATGATAAAAATAATTATCCAAAAAATATATAATCTTAGAGGAACTAAAAAGGTTTTTAATAAAAAAAATATGGTCAAAAATTACATTTGTTATAAACCACTATAGACGCATTCATAAATGAAATCTAATCTCGTAGATGCTCGGATCTCCATTCAATCCCCTAACAATATTTGGCAATGCTTTTACGGGCACGCATTTTAATAAAAAGATAAATAATAAAGGGAAAGTTTTCTGTTTTCCTAATGGCATAAGTTAGCCAATATTTTTTTTCTATGTTGTATAATACAAATGTTATTTCACCGCAAAAAAGGCCGAATGAGAATGTTTACTTTTTTGGGATCGAAACATTTGGCTGGATGTTTTTACAGTAGATTCTCTCGAATACATCAGCAGTGCCAACGACGGCGAAAAAACGGGGTCAAAAAACTACGCACAAAGAAATTAGAATTCATGTAAGCATGAACGTCGAAAGTATAATATCTGACTCAATAAATATATAACACAAAACATGTTAAAGTACAATTAAAAACAAATTTTCGATATGTCAATTTAGGGTCTTTTCAGGTAAATCTGAAAATGACTTCAGTAACGGAATCGTGAATACTTCTATAAACTATTGAATTTATAAATTTGATTACAACTATGTTTTTTTGTGGTTGTATTAACTATTCTACCCAGCATGAGACCATTAAAAGATTATATACTCTTTCTCCCGGCCAAGACACAATGCTGTGTATCGTTGTATTGTAAATCGATAATCTCGACTAAATAAATAATACAAACATCCATACATATTGATAACATTAAAAGCAGGCATTTAATGTTTATTAAATGGAGAGCGTGTGCAGAATTATCCGCGTCAAAAGATTAAAAAATAAATTATTCTTTGTAACTTAAAAAAGAATTAGCCCCGAGCAAACGTTGTACCTTGTATGCGTGATATAATAATGTTTCTTCAAAGTTAATATCTTTCCGCTAACGAGTAGCAATTTCACGTGGGGCTACTTAATATTAAATGGCGTAAAACAAAGTTAGCAGACTGCTTGCACAAGCTTTTTTTGTTTCATGAAAATTGCCATCCTTTATGGGGGTGAAAGCGGAGGCTTTCAGTTTTCAGTTCCAGCCCTTTCGCGTCCATTTACGTTCTGTGAGATTAGAGAGCCCCCCGCCTAGGCAGAGCCGCAGTGGAGAGGTCGCGATAGGGGATACCAACTAAATTATTCATTTATTCCAATAGAAACACAGCATGTCCAAAGCCTTTTAATGATAAAATCGAATAAATTATAAAGGTACTTATTTTGTAATATTCTATTAATCAAATTAAATAAAAAACCGGAGACCCACTACACTATTTTTCCCTTAGAAAATCATGAACACTGGCTCATCATGAGTTCATTGAAATGGTCGCCAACCTCCTCTGAGGAGAGGCAGTTGATGAATAAATAAAAAAAAGATGCGAAATAGTTTTATAAAACATCTTAATTCATCATCATTAAGCAGATAAATTTTTACCCTACGTGTAATAAAACAGTTTACAGTAACAAACTCATTCTATATCCGTTTTTATATTGTAATTTGAGATCCGTTGAGATATCGTAATGATTAAAAAATAAATCTACTAATTGCTACTAAGTGGATTATTTAAAATATAAATAAACATTCAATTAAAGTATTCTTTATCCCTATAATATAAATCACTATCCTCAAAATTAATTAATAAGTTAGTTGTGAATTTCTTGAAAATTGAGACAGGTAATTCAAATCAATCGAAGCTATCTATCGACCCCCAGTACAGGGGGTGATTGGGAGAGGAGCCAGTCCTGACCCAGTTCCCTGGGGATGGAAGATTAGGCATGCTGCATCAGATACCATCGCAGCACGTAATTGGATCCCGCGCCTTAATGCGGACGTCTTCCAGTCTCCAGTCGCGAGAGGAAACAGACAATCTACCGAGAATCAGCTGATCAGAGACGAAGAACTTTCAAATCAACCCATTTGTTCAAATATAATGATACCTAGTATGTGCGCATCGCTGAGACAACTCGATTATTTAATATCAGTGAAGCAATAAGATCTGGCCACGGATTATAATCTAAGGAAAATGCCGTAATGTGAAGAAATATTTTTTAGTGTCACTGTTATTAAGTTTTAAAAACTATAGTCAACTTTTGTGATTTAGATAAAAAAATAATTATTTATAAACGTGTATCGCTGCTAATCACGTAATCAGTAATAAAAACTTGTTTTGATTTATTAAAAAGACGAAGAGATAAAGCTTTACAAGCATGACGCTAGAGAGTTATTTTTATTTTTTTGATAAAGCAGATTATTTGAAATTTAATAACATCGTAATATTCACGGGGCATTAAAATTTGGTATAATAATAATAAGTAATGATTCATTCATTGTTTTCTGTAAAGTTATTACGAACGAGCAATTTAATGTTAACGGAATAATTTGTCTTCTATGGTAAGTTATATTTTATTTTGAGTTAATTTATATCTTGACAATTTGTTATTTTAATTATACAATGTGTTTTATACGCGTATTTTATAAACTGAAAATTCAATTATTTATAAAGGCAGCATTATCATCCACGACTGACTGGATTAATTTGTAATACTCTATATTAAAACAAAAAAAATGTAAATAGGCAAATGATTATATGATTGCATGTTTGTGGGCATTTCTCGCAACCAGTCTGAGGAAGACGGTAGCTTATGAAACAAAAATATGTTCAGTGTAAAAGTGCTTCTCAAAGTGGTCCCTGGGATCATTCAGGGGGTCCTTAGAAAATTAAAATCGATTTGGGGGTCCCTGAACAACGTCAGGGGGTCCGCGCAAGGCTTAATATAAAATAAAAAAATTGTGACATATTTTTATTAATATGGAAGTTAAAATAAATAACAATGAATACATTATTAGCGATTTTTACGTCCTTAGTAAAATATAAATATAGACAGGTGCATAAAATACAAGTAATAATTTAATAATAATAATAAATTAATACAGGAACGCAATAGAGTCGATACTTGCACCAACTAGTCTATAATATGAATTTATGTAGTTTTTCACTCAAGGTCTGTAGGCAAGTTTTGACTATGAAAGGGGGTCCGTAGGCAAGTTTTGACTATGAAAAGGGGTCCATGGTCAGTTTTGACTGTGAAAGGGGGTTCCTAGGCAAGTTTTTACTATGAAAGGGGGTCCATGGGTAAGTTATGACTATGAAAGGGGGTCCATGAGCAAGTTATGACTATGAAAGGGGGTCCGTAGGCAAGTTATGACTATGAAAGGGGGTCCATGAGCAAGTTATGACTATGAAAGGGGGTCCGTAGGCAAGTTTTTACTATGATAGGGGGTCCATGGGCAAGTTATGACTATGAAAGGGGGTCCATGAGCAAGTTATGACTATGAAAGGGGGTCCGTAGGCAAGTTTTTACTATGAAAGGGGGTCCATGGGCAAGTTATGACTATGAAAGGGGGTCCGTAGGCAAATTTTTACGATGAAAGGGGGTCTGTAGGCAAGTTTTTACTATGAAAAGGGGTCCATGGGCAAGTTATGACTATGAAAGGGGGTCCATGGGCAAGTTTTGACTATGAAAGGGGGTCCGTAGGCAAGTTTTTACTATGAAAGGGGGTCCATGGGCAAGTTATGACTATGAAAGGGGGTCCATGAGCAAGTTATGACTATGAAAGGGGGTCCATGAGCAATTTATGACTATGAAAGGGGGTCCATGAGCAAGTTATGACTATGAAAGGGGGTCCATGGGCAAGTTTTGACTATGAAAAGGTGTCCGTGGGCCAAAAGAGTTTGAGAGCCTCTGCTCTAAAGTATCCATAAAAAAATGATTGCTTACAACTTTTTTTTTTTAATGTCATAACAAAATAAATAATTACATTGTCATGTTATCACAAAAGCATCACAAGCCCTCCGCCCCGCAGCCGGCGCGGGAGTGATTGCCTTGCATGGGCGTGCGCCTCCATGGGAGATCCTATCCGCGAAACGGCGTCAAATAAATGTCAAGATGCGGAAACACCGAGCGATTACGTCACGATTAATTAAAACTTGGCGTGAAAAGTGACCCTTCTGCGGCCGCGGGGGGCAGAGGGGCGGCTTTTCAGGTCGGGGGAGATCGAAAAACCCTGTAACTCTGATTTCACACGAGCAAATGGAACGATGAAAATGGGAAATACCTGTTTTTTTATTTACCTGCACAGGTCTATCTATGCACACGTTAAATGACGAGACAATACTCCATTTTTTTTTTTCAAAATCCAGATAGCATAATATAAATGCGAAACAATTTTTTGCTTAATAAATATCAGTGAAACTCAATCATTATACGTTTATATAATAGTATGAATGCAACTCTTGGTTTTATGACTACGCGAAGACATGATGCATTTTAAAAGTTATGATTGCATTTTAATATCCTAAAATTTAAAAAATCTTACAATAATTTGTAACAATGCGACGTTCACTGAGTTTCTGGTTGTCGTTGTGTATAGTGTAAATAAGTCAATAGTAATTACCGAAATCAACCTTCGCATTTGAAAATTGACGAAAAGGAAATACATAATTGAATGATGTGTGCTAGTTGATAACGATGTTACAAAATGCCAGGCAGTGGTTTCCAACCTTGCTTCTGCAGGAAGGGTGTGGCCGCTCTGTAGTGTTTCACTGTGAGCACCACCAGGTCCCCAGCGTTTCTCAAGATGTTGACTGCATCATCGTGAGGGCAGGCTGTGATGTACTCCCCGTTGACTGAAAATAAAAATTCATAACTTAATCATTGGAATCCAAATTATAAAAGCGATTGTTAATTTATTAGTATTCTTGGATGTTTCATAGCGCCCTGATTTCTTCGTTTATTTTCTATGGAAGTGATGAAGCTGTCATAAGGGAATGATTTTGATGGAAGTCTCTCGTAAAAGAACCAGCGCCTAGAATATTTTTCGATATCAATTATTTGAAATTATCTTATATTCAGTAAGCTGTCATGTTAATTCATAAGTGAATGCAATTAAGTATTACAAAAATAAATTATTCCGATAGTAACTCTAAAACACTGTTATTCAATAGATCTAAAATTTGCTCTGGAAAATGTTGAATAAGATCACGCAAGTCGGTCATGTCGAGAATATCCAAACTACCCATTTATTTTATTGATACAACGGAATTAATTGTTAATTAAGAACACAAGGACATATAAATAAAGCACATCCAATGTTAACCGCAGAATCAAAAATGATTTATTTTTTACAAGTAACAGTGCAATTCTGTCAGTAGTCAATTTGTCAGGTTGACTGTCTGCTGCGAGAGGACACGATGCATTAAATTGAGGTCAATTAAAGTTAATTACTTCAAGTGTATTTTGCTGACATTTTTGTGTGAGGTGTCATGCAGTAATTTAGACAATAACGAATAATGTCAAATTCCTCGGCTTATACAATAATATTACATGAGTTGGATGATTCTACAAATGTAATGGCTAAAAATAAGTCGAATAAAAAAAGTCAATACACTTCTATTATTTTTTTGTGTACATTTATTCTATACGCTTCGATCGGTGCTATCTAAACGCGATGCTGTCTGCATTGAGAAATGATTTTACAAGCTCGATGCTTTTATCAACGACGTCGAGTGCAGCCATGGTTTGACAGAATAATACGAATTGCTGGAGTGATAGGACATATGGCGCTATAGAGCATTACAAGAGTTAAATAAAAAGCCATATAGAGGGTACTTTCCAATGCGGTGGTGATATTTTGTAATACTATCGAATTGGTCTGTACTTTAAGGTGTAATTCAATAATACAGACTTTTTTCATGTTTTTAACATCTGAGGTTAGTCAAAAAATATCTCTGTATTACAAATATTAGGAGGTGATTTACTTGAAGCTAGAAGAGAAAATAAACTGCCTTGCTGATCAGAAGCTAGCGCATTTCCTTGCAGTCCATGAGAGTCGAGGTTCGATTTCGAGTAGAGCCTTAAGTTTTTTAATATCTCTAAAAATGACAAATTGTCTCCAGATTTACAGAGAATAAAAGGCTTTCGGACACAAAAACACTGCATCTAGATGCTTTTTTCGTTACGAACCCTACTCTTGTAGAGTTTTGAGATATCAGATATACTTTAGAGATATCAAATTATACGAGCTTGGATGTGTTCTGCTCGTAAAATAAAGATTAAAAAATATTATATTAGCTCGCTTTATGCTTTTATGCAAAAAAAACAGGTACAAAAAACTATTTTATTTAATCTTCAAAAAAAAACATTTTCTATTTAGGTTATTAAAAACAAAACTGACCATCGCGATATTAATAATTTTTTCACCCCATAAAGCCTTAATTTTCGACCAATAAAAACTTTTTATTACTGGTTCTCGGCTGCTAATTGCCGAAGTGTTAATTTATAAACCGTTCTCATCGGAGCTTTGTATCAAATTTTCGAATTCCTTCGTAAAATTTTAATTACACCTCTGATAAGGAACAAATTCACCGAATACTTCAGCAGCCTGAAAATAATCGCAAGCAAGATAAATAGAATTAATTGAAGGCACTGAATATTTTGCTGAAACGTTAATATTATCCGGCTTGTAATTTATCTGCGCACATAGCAGGGAGCCGAGGGACTAACTGCTTTATATTCAACCATCATATTTCGATAAATTGAATTGAAAATTGTCAACCAGAGTGAATCGATTGGATAAATGTTGGGATAAATTACTGTTTGTAGCCCATTCAAATTTTAGCTAAATTTTATTCAATGTGTTATATATGAAGCGCGAGAGTTTTGTGTCGTTTGGTAATTGAATTTTTCAATCGTGTATTTAAAACGCCGTGACATTAAAGAAAATACTAGCGAAAGAGATTAATAAAGCATGGATAAATGTGTTATACATGGTCGTTTACTAAAGCGGATCTAGGTTAACTATAATCTAATGCAACTCTATTTGATCATAATATAAATAAATAATATATAATGTTTATACATATGACAATTGGCAATGCTTTAATATACTCGTGTTTTAAAACCATTACAATTTCAGTTAAGAAAAATTGGTTCTTTTCGACTTGAACCTATTGAAAATAATAAGTAGATGGCATAATTTTTTTTTTTTAATTTTAATATAATTATAATTATTAGTTGATTTTTAAATGACGAAATACATAGTTGCATTATCTAATACTTAATTCTTTTCATTATTATTTCATTTTGTTATTTAAAACACAAGTATTTATAATTTTAAATATAAGATATTTTTGTATATTGAAAATAAAAAGTACTTTTACAAAAATATTATTTCGCCATACGAGAGATTATTTCCTAATCAAAACAAAGTAAAATTACGAAGTAAAGAAACTTCGGTGTTGATTTATTACATTCCCCGCATATCTGATTGTATATTTTAATGAAAATGCTTGTCTACTCCGTATAAAATGAAATAGACAAGCTCTTTTTTTAATCTATATTATTAATATTTAGATTGTTTATTATAACTTTGTGTAGTAAAACAAATGGCAGAAGTCAAATTACCGAGTCGTAATGAGAAAGTCCAATTTTCCGTGCGGCACGTGGCGTCCGAAATGCGGCCACTTTACCGATCTGTTAAGGGGACCTTTAGATATATTCCTAAAAGGATTAATATAAAAACATTTTTAAATATATAAATATATTAACCAAAAAATGAATAAATTTAAAAAAATGGATTTGTTAGACATGACCTATATACCGCATATTTTATAAAGATACATAAAATTAAAACTTCACATTTTTCATCTATAAATATATATTAAGTATAAAATATATTTTTAGGTAATCGATTCACTAAAAAACACATTATATAAACATGTCATAATGTCGAGAATCAATTTTACGATGTATGAGCATAAAGTGAAAATATAATTCCATAAAAATACCATCAAAATAATTATTTCAATTTATTTTGCAAAAGCCTTTCGGGATTGCTTTGGGAGTTTAGGAGACAGACTCTGCAGCCAATCTGTAGCGAAAAGCAAATCTCATGACACAGTCCAAATATTAAGATTCAAATCTTTCCGGAGTAATAAATAAGACAGTAAACGATGTGAGGCAGACTCGGAGCGGAAAGTTTCGGGAAAATGTGGCACAAGACGGCGACAGTAAAACTTCAGCTTTTCAACAATACCCCTGAAGTGCGTCTGTAGCAAAACAGCCCCAACCCTTGTGCTGTTATTGCTGTCGAATTAATTACAGATCCTTTCAAAGTTTCTGAATATATTTAATATTTAAAAAAAAAAAACGATGCCTGCCACTTCACATAGACCAGCGTCTCTTGCATTAGCTATGTAGTCTGAGGCGAGAGAACTTGTGTTATCAGGATAAACTGATCGGCAACAATACATTTATTCATTATCAAAAAATATAAATAATTATTATAAATATAGTAATTTACTGTATTTATGAATTATTAATATAAAATGACCTAGTGACAATTTATCATTCCATCATTAGTGTCGATCACAAATCTCATATTACTTAAACAATCTGAAAAGTAAGTGTCGCGTATACAAGTATATGGCTAGAAAATTACGGTAATATATTACTAATAATAATCTTCAAAAGTACTCACAAATATTTATATTTGTTATATAATTTAGGGTATTATAATTTAAACCGGTCCATCAGGTTATTGTGGATCGAAGTGATAGGCTTTCAGACTCTTCTCTCTGGACTCTGCGACAAACGAGAATGAAACCAGCCGAGATGTCGTTAGTCTATTGTGTAACAGGAAATATTTACGGGTCCTTGACAAGCTGCGATAACAATAAATTTAAATAAAAACTCAGACCATTTGCCCGCAATTGTGACCGATCGGGTCGCTATTATTATACCCAATTCACGTTATGTGAGAGGCCGCACGGATTGAATCTATTTTATTGGCGACGTCGGATGTTTTTTTTAGACCGTGTACCAGAAATTTCTACTTACAAAGCATTTCCTTGGCATTATATCCATATTATTGATAAATCAACAATCCTGCTTTTATTATTTTTGATTCGGTAATATGGTTTTTGTCTATTATATTACTGGTCTAACATGGAGAAGGGATCGAAGGACACTTCAAGGGTAAAACAAACAACTGAATACGGCTAAGATATTATATCCAAAAATATATCTTTCTCTCTCATGTCAGCTTTCAAAAAAATATTCAGCACTCTCGTCTCATAATTATTAATATTCAGAAATAAACAAAATGGTTTTAAAACTGGCCATCGCTCTTTTAAAACAAGATAGATGTTGCTGAAAAAAAATCAAAGCACTCGGCCTAGTCCAGTGGCTTCCAATCTACGGTACGCGTACCTTTAATTGGATATGGTATTTTTGCATTAAAAATAAGTTATTAATTGAAATAAACAATTAATGATGTGTATAACTTTATGATAATAGTTATTTCTATTATTTTTTAAAACAACAATTGCCTTTAAAGTGAAATTAAAAAAATGCGGAAACTCTTAACTTATATAAATACTGAGGTTTATACGTACTTTAAATATTGATTCTTGTTTTAGCTTTAAATTAATGATAATGTCCTTATCTAAGCAGGAATATGTTTATTTTACAATATAGCCATGTTGTGAATTCATCAATACGAATAGATTAATTTAAATTAAATTGTTTGAAATAGTTTGGCCACCACACGATATTAACAGTGACATTTATTAGTTGACCGTTTCACTTGTGCTAGGCTGGGGTGACCAGAATATCTGAAATCCTGGATCAATCAACTCCGGCGGATGCTGTAATATTATTGTAATTGAGTTTGTCCGATCTCGCTGATAAGGGTTTGAAAATTCAAATGCTCTTTTAATAATATTTATGATAATTCATTTGTGAATAATTCATTATGATTCTCAATGTGAATAATAATATCTATAGTGGGTTAATTTAAATCTCCACTCTCCACATTCACAAGACTCTCAAAATAGCAAGGATACTACAAAAACAATTTGGAAATTGAGCAACCTTCACTCATTTGATTCAGAAAAAAGCCTTAAAAATAGTAAAAATCTCACTACTATAATAATTTAAGTATTCTTATAGTTTTTTGGGGGGTGACACTTACTGTATATTTTAATGGTAATGGTTTGCAAAGTGTTTATTTATAATAGCAAATTTTAGGAAAAAACAAACATAATTGTTCTCTTTGTAAGCATTTAACCTTTTAAAGCTCAGTGAATGATAAATATGTTAATAAATTAACACAATTAGTAATGTTACTTAAACACGTATACGACAAATTTAAGTATTGTAAAACACATGCTAAATTACATAAAGCTAAAGAAATTATTATCATATCATTCGTGAAATAATTATAAACTAAAGGATTTTTTTTTTCAAAAGCAGCATTAAACATGAACTAAACTATGAATAAATTTAAAATATTAATGACTTAACAAACAAAATATAGCATGAAAATTGTTAAAGTTTGTATACACGACAACACGATAGCGTAGCTTTCATCATCACTGAATTTCAGAATGATTGATTACTGAATCCATTTTGTATATTTTTCCAAAACTTTCTTTCATATGTGAAGAGAAAACATCAGCAATATTTATCTTTGCCGTTGATTTCGCATCATAAGGGTAACCGCTTCCACCGTGTTTTTATACAAATACCAGTGAACCCTAAACTTTTTATTTATATAGAAATAGGTGTAAAAAAAAATTGTTTTATATTTCAAGGTTGTTAATTAGAGTAGATTATTTCAATATAAGAAAATCTTAAATATAGCGTGTACCTAAAATGTGAGAGTGTTATGAAGCTATTTTGCAACTGTGATCCATGTTAGCAGGTGAGCTAAACACTGGACCATGAGGCGGTCAAAGATAGGTGGGTATGGGTATAGAAATGTACCTTTGATGACGGCGTCCCCCACGAAGAGTTGGCCCGTCTGGTCCGCCGCCTGGTCCTTGTAGATGCGGGAGATGAGGATGGGCAGCTTGTGCTCAGCCCCGCCCTTGATGCTCAAGCCCAGCCCGCCCACCTTCTGCCGCGTGATCTGAACCATCCGCTCCTGCAACAGAGCACGCCATGAGGGCATCGCCCTTCCCAAACAACATGACACGCAGAAGTACACGTGTTCATCGGTCAAAGACCAGATGGTAATCGAGACAGTTGGAGAACGGAAGCAAGTAGCAATTCCAATGCACGGAATGAATTAAATGTAACAATAATAATGTATAACGAATCAGTATATTATGGTTGTATTACAGATGGTAATCAACAGTTTGCGAAAAAACTTTTTCAAGTGCCTCTCAGAGGAGTTTGGCTTTTTGAGTTTGTTTATTAGTAGGTTTCTTAGAGTAAATAGTGAAGTGAGTCCCCGGGTCCTACACTATCACTTCTCACTTTTATATACATTAGCTACGAGGGCGGTCCGATAAGTACTTAGCCTCACCGCCCGATGGTGCTAGTATAGCAAGAGAGATTTACTATCGTGTAGAACATTTTCGTAGACGGCTACTGTCGAAATTTCAGCCGAATCGGAAAATTTGAACCAAACTTGAAAAAGTCACTCGCCAGGCAGAAATTTAAGTCGAACGAGGAGGTCATCGCCGCCGTATTTTTCAGATGGGTTGAAGAAGTTGGAGCATCGCTGGGTCAAGTGTATCGAGCTAAGAGGAGACTATTTCGAGAAATAAATCGCCACTTTTCCAAAATTTTCGTTTTTCTTTTGTAGGCTAAGTACTTATCGGACCGCCCTCGTATTAAATGTATTAAAATAGTAGACCCCAAGGGGGATTTTGGTGATTCGGTAAGCCAGTCTCGAGTACGCTCAGTGTCCGCCCGGACGATGGGTTGGTGGCTTTGTGGACTGGTGTTGTTAGGGATAAGGGTTGGTGGATGTTCTTACCCTGGCGTGCAGGGCCGGCCTGGTCTCCCGGGGCGGCGCCTCCCGCTGGACGGCCAGCGTCTCCATGGAGAGGCGGAGGCGCGCGGGCTCCGGCCTGCTCTTGCCGTCGCTCACGCGCACCATGCCGGTGCGGATCTGGAATTTAAAAAATAACTTATTAATAAAAAGCATCAGTTAAAGTAGAGGTATTGAAAAACCCGAGGACCCACTACACTGTTTAAACACTGGCTCAGTATGAGTATATGCTCAGTGAAATGGTCGCCAACCTCCTCCGAGGAGAGACACTTGATGAAGTAGATCAGTTAAATTTTAAGTTATCGCAATTGAGTCGCGCTCTAGTTGCGATGTAGTTTTGGTAAAATATAACATATTCGGATAGTCATGTGGAGTGCGGTTGAGAAAAAGAGAATGATAAGAGACCAATCCCTATCGCATCATTTTGACCTTTAAATGCCAATGCTAAGATGGAGTATTTTCACATGTGTCACATTGTAGCCGCCTATCTTTTGATGGGCGATTATAATGTGACACAGAACGAACGTCATCTTTTACTAGTGACATATCACCGGAAGTGAGATAGTTTTTTTTTAATAAAAATAAAAGAAAACATTGCAAAATGATAATAATAATAAAATAGTAGATCAATGTAAAATATATAAATAAGGCCGTTTGTGTAGCAACGCCGCATGACAAAATAACAATTATTCACAACATTAAGGTGCGTACTTGTAAGAAATTGCATTCGATCAAGTCTACGATACCCACATTCGTCACCTGCTAACCGCCAATCAGTTAAAGTATACTTCCTAGGTCCTTTCTACCGTATCTCCAAACAAACCTGATGACAACCACAAATCAATGCTTTCCATTAACACAGCCATGAATTTTAATGCTCTCGATTAATTTTAATAAATAAATTTCCTCAGCTTGTTTTCTTCGGTATCTTCGGGTGGGAAGTAAAAAGTCGGGAAACTGAAGCTTCTGATGGTAACCAGTTTATCGTGTACTGCTCTGCACGGATCGAAAAAATCTAACACGTTATAAATACTTCCCTATAGTTCTCCCATATCAGATAAATGGACGGTTAAAAATATTTATTTAATAATTTACTTCGAATCATATGAATGTATATAATATTATTACGCCCGCTAACATCAGGAGATTGATAATAAAATGAAATTTTCACACATCATATCCTACATTTTACAAAATACATGATAGATAGTTGATAGAATAAATGATTTTAGCCAGATATGCGTTTAGGATTGTCCAAAGCCGATTAATGAGAGATTCAAGTATCCCTGTGAGCAAATTTGTTTATTGAAAACAACCTCTTTGTGAGCTTGAGCGGATTTCCACCTTTATGTAGTTTTTACATATATATAAACCGAATTATTTACACACATACTTTGGTTGGTTCTGTAATCTATAAGACACATTCGGTTTTAAATTCGAAGTAATACTTTGAGTGTGGGACGATAACAAAGTCAGTCTTTTTACCGTAACTTGAAATACAAGCAAAACCTGAGAGCCGCCGACGGAAGTTGCGAGCGAAAATTCTAACTTCCAATAGTTCTCAAGTTCTCCATATTCGAGGGGCGGGAGTTTAAAAGCTTTGAGGCTTGTGTTTCCAAAAGCCGCACTCTTCTATATGCGAAATATACTTTATATAAAAATCGATGCAAAAGTCGTTCGTCATAAATACAAGAGATTTAATTTTTGGTATTAAATACTATCCAATTTTTAAAAAAAAATAATAACTTCATCAAGTGCCTCTCCTCAAAGGAGGGTGGTGACCATTTCACTGAACACAAGTATCTCCTAGGCCAGTTTTACTTATTCAGCTGTACTCTCGACAGCCATTAGCGCGACTCCCGCATCCACGTTAGTTTTCTCCTTGAAATGGTTCTTTTTCTTGGATTTTTCCCTTTACAATCAGCTGCAGAACCCAGTTTTTATCTATTCGATCATAATTCTACCTTTTCTACCCACATACTTACCGTCTTAACGATAATACTTACTCTACTCGAATATAAACCTACTACACGTACAAAAATACTTTCTCAATAAAATAATACCTACTTTACCAAATTACAACCTTTTTATTTGAAATAAGATATTCGTACACAAAAACTTAGTCCTCTTATTATAATACTCACCTCACTTAAATGTACGTCTTAAAAATAAATATTTACAGTTTGTATTCAGATACACCACATAGATATTTCAAGAATAAATGGAAACCATTTACTTAATTATATCTCTTTAGTGGGCCAAAAAACATTATTTTTCACTGATGCTTTCCATATAAAAATCGATGTGTCGTAATTGACAATGTTAAAAAAAGCTTTGTGTCTGTGATTTTCCAGTCCAGTAAAAGCGTATTTTAAAATACAAACATCATTAAAAATGAATTCATATTCAAAATCAAGTGATGGCCGGTAGGTGGGCACGCCAATATGGCTCCTAAACAACTCTCCACAGGGCTGGAACAAGCTCGTCGCGTCGACTGATCCATCAACTAATCAACAGGCGGGGCGAGAGCACAATCAACACGCAGTGGGGAAATTACAAATTCAAATTCGATTGTGGCACAGCAAATACGTGTGAAAAATTCATCTGGTCGAATCTGGACTGACGCATCGACGCTGTAGTGCCAACGAAATACACAGACTCGGGTGCATTATAATATAAGCAATATTCTGCGCGGTGGTCTTTTTATCACACCGAGCGTTATTTCTAGTATAAACGGATAACCTAAAATATATGATGTTGTTTTTTTATGACACCAATATTTTTGTGACTCACTCAAGAGCCGTAAATCATCAATAACGATACTTTCCAACTTGCTGTTTGCATTTTTTTCCCGTGAATATATTTTGTCGCAAATGAATATTTTTGATGTGAACATTTAACAAACAATAAATATGAGGTTTGCTTACTTCAACGTCGCACTACATATAAAGCCTTGTATCAATTATTGTAATCAATCACATAGCACGTAGATAAATATTTTTTTAACGATAAGATTGACGAAGAATGAGAAAATAAAAAAATAAAACAACAGATGTAGAGCTGAGGAATTTTTACCTTTATATTTATATATAATTACTTATATGATAAGGCACATTAGTTCACACATAGAAGATGATTAAAGGAATTCTCAGAAAAATATCATCGTGATTTGTGTGGGATTTGAACCCACATCCCCTGGCTTACATGGCCGGTGTACTAACCCTTGTACTAACGAATCACATCCGTTAATCGAGAAATTTTAACAATCATACCCTACATATGAACCCATATGCCCAGGCCAACCAATATTCGATGTGATTCGTTAGTACAAAGGTTAGTACACCGGCCATGTAAGCCAGGGGATGTGGGTTCAAGTCCCACACAAATCACGGTGATATTTTTCTGAGACATACTTATATTTATATATAATAAAATTATTAAACTTTGCTGATGGCTCCTGGCCAATTCCGTTCGTGGCACCTTCTACAGCTGTAGCCTTCCTCGAGGTTCCGCCGCGCTGTGGGGATTTCCCAAGGCACGCGGTTAATTCAACTGTGAGTGACGGAAGTCCGGCCAGCCACGGGAAGTCGTCAGCATTCAGCGGCCATAGATGGCGATGGGATGCACATTGTTTCCCTTCAGGCTTGAATCTTTATTTAATTTATTTTTACTAAATATTCACAATAAAAATATTTCAGTATTTTCAGTAAATTCAATCGCTAAAAAAAAACCTTTGAAATAAATATAAAGATATTTAAATGTGCTTCAATTTGAATATAATTCAAATTATTTTTCACACAGTTAATAAACTATTGAAATATATTCTTTTTTCCAAAAAAAACTGAATCACCTTTATAAGAAATACTACGAGTACATGATATAAAACGAATGTGTATATGGCAGGAGGATCCCTTCTTATTACCGACATAAATTTTGCGTTTAAATGTTTATCCTCGCCAACTTTACTGAAGTACTTCATACAAAACTTTTTACATACATTACTGAAGCCACAATTACTCTAGTGGTCCATAAATTAGCAGGGAATGGTTTTGAAAAGCCCATCGTTTCGCCTGAATTATTTCTTGCATACTTTCCATCGACACTGAATTTCACCCCTCGTCTTAGTCGACGGCCTTACAATTCTGCTATGCGAAAAAAACGCTAATTATATACGGAAACTTCGCAAAAACCTTAAAATAACGAATTTGCGATTACATTATATATCATCGGTTATATTCACAGTAACATTACTTAACAACCTGGGTTATTCTTATCATATAATAATTGTGTTATAAAAAGCTTTGATTTTAAAAATACTATATATATGAGATAAAAAATAAATTCAAATAAAAAAAAATCAGCAATTTGTAGAGTATAAAAAAAACATAACTATTTTTAATAAATATTTCTTTATTTAATAATACTATGCGTGATTTATTTTTGTGATAAAAATGAAATTTAATATCAATTTGTTTATGATTCGGTCATTTTCCTCGTGAGCAAATGATTTTTTTCGACTTGTCACGCTTTTTCTCGGAAACATCAACACTCGTGTACATAAACGTGATGTGTGTCGTTGTATAACTGAACGATAAAAGTATGCCAGAAAATAAATTACAAAAAGTACAATATAAAAAAAACTAGCATCATTTTAACGAGTTTCAAAGCTCAGATCTCAGAAAAGATAGTGTATATTTTTTTTCTTAAAAATTAGTCTGTTGTATTATGCGATTTATAGTAAAATAACTGTGATTATATGATTTTTTTACATTTAACAAAGGGACAGCTTTAGGCGAGATATAAATTTAAAATGACAATGGCAAAATTTTCATCTTTCAGTTATATTTTTAAGGCAGCGCATTAATCAAAAAAAATCATTATTGTTAACTGAAAAGTTACTGAGATAAAAAAGTTTACATCAGAACTGTACAGAAAGATTTCATTCAAACGAGCTTAACAATTAAGTTACTATAAGCCATAATAAAAAATAAAACTTTTCAATAGGGATGCTTTACTTATTGTTATTTAATTAATTAATTAATTTTACAGAATTGTGTAGAAATGCGTTTTATGTTTGCCACGTGTCACCAATATAAAAATCCACTTAACATATCAAAATGTATTTTAAAAATAATCCAACACACATAGCTCCTACAAAGCTTTATTTTGACTGCGGCTTTCTGATTCAGAATTGAACACAATAGTAAAAAAATATACAAAAAACCACTGAGAAACCATCGATGGACCAGCGAGTATCCGTTGATCCAGACAGGTATTGTTAGCTTCGTTGAAAGGGGGACGTTCGGTCCACTCCAGGCGGGGCTGGCAGGCCCGAGGGTGGCCAGAGGTGAAGCAGGGGATGAACAGAGGGTTGCCTCAGTTCAACTGTCACGGCGTTTTGTTCTCGAAGCCTTTTTATGCTCTGCGCCTGGGCGCTAGGAAAAAACAAAACGAAAAAGACTTGCGAGAGAAACTTTCCCGTCGCTTGCTAATGATTTTCTAATCCCACGATATTGATACATTATGTAATTGCTCTTAACAAAAACCTACTTTTTAAGGTTGTAGGTGTAAAATTTATTAAATTAAACATAGCATTTAGATAGTAAAAAAATCGAATAACTTGATCTTGTGGAATCACAAAAACGAGTATCACAAAAAAGTACATACTAAGTAATCCTGATTTCGAAAAACACTTAAATACAAAACAAGAAATGTCATAAATGGTATTTTCGGAATATATTTTGCTTGGTTGTCATATCATCTACATAAATTTATAGACAGAGTATCGATTATATTTATTATTCAAATTATTTTACACGTAAAAGCGTGTGTCTAATACTAAAATAACCCAATACCCCGAATAATGTCTATATTAACTGTAAACAAACCTTAATTAATAATTATAACCCAGAAGCGTTATAAACCTTTATCTGATAATATAATGAAAAACACCCTTAATGTATCGGGTGTTATAAATAAAACTGAAAGATATAAATTGAATTTTAGGAGTATCTAAATAAAGATGATAATCTATTGGTATTAATTATTATAGTCTTATGTATTTTAGTGAATAAGTATTCATATACTAACTCAAAGTTTTTTAAGAATATTAATTAAGCTTGTCGGAGACATACAGAAGCTAATAGCAGGAAGCACAGAGACAAACGTAACTGGCAGTGGTAACTTAAAAAGATTTACTCGTCCTTTAGCGGTCGAAAAGCGAAGTTTAACTTAAAATCAGTACAGTTAAGGTAAGCTGCAACAAGTTAACATAGATACAGAATCTGCAACAAAGGCTGGAAGACAAGAGTACAGCCGAATCGATAAGACTGGCCAGGACAAAGACATGCTCAGTGAGATGGCCACCAACCTCCCCTGAGGAGAGGCATCTTAAGAATAAGAAGAAGCTGTCATTGATTTTTAGAATAATTCTTGTTTAAACACTAAGAAAAATAAAAGCAAAAAACCACATTTAATAATAGTTTTGCGTTTTATAAATCAATCAATGGTGCTCAAAACTGAGTTTCATACTTTTGCCGTCGAGACAGGGGCAATTTTAAAATGCCGATACAATCGTAGCTACTTCATATTTATTGAAAATTCATACCTTAGAGACGAACTTGATGTTTCATGAATTACAAACATCGCCTTTCAGGAGCCACTCAGACATTCAGTGAGTAATTGGAATATCCTTGTATAAATATTGCTATATAATAAGCATTTGAATATTATAGTAATATACATATATATCTATAACAACATATTATTCAAACATCCCTAATTTATGAACATGTCTACGAGTATATGGCCCAATAATCATAGCAATTAATAACTCAACCTACTTATGGACTTTACAGTGCTCGAAAATAGTATGAGTAAAAAATATGTCAATTAATAAATCAGTAAATTTATCCATATATGCTGTTGTATATAAAATATGTTTTAAGGTATTCGATGAGATAATCCTAGAATTCAACTTATGGTTCTTAGTACATCGTTTCGGATTCGATACTTCAACCATTCTAATTTATTATAATACAAGTTGAAACATCGATTATAAAACCCAATGAAAAAATATTAGCCCTGCAAACAGGCAGGGCCTGTATTTTTCTTCTGGTGGATATTGAATCGATATTTACAATATGTGAGCTTTTAGAGCGATAAGTCAGCATTGGGTGGTTTTATCGGGGTGGCTATGGGGGAGAGGTAGGGGGTGGGGGCGGTGGTCGAGGCTGTAGCAGCCGACAATGGGTGTAGACAATGGTTTTCAAGCCGCAGCCAGCGGACGAAGCTAACTCCTCCCGAAACCTTTGCGGTGTAAACGGGGAACAATGGGCTATTTAAGACACATCCAACTGTGTTTAAACAGTCTGCTTAACGTACGAATAGTTATTTGAGTCGTCGAGTTGCACAATACATTCCGAATAATAAAACCCATAAACCTGTTAAAATGTATATATTTAATAATACAGTTTTATTTACCATCAATACGACTACAACGATTTTACTTCATCGCGTTGTAACTTCTATCGCAATGCGCATGGCCATTTTTCGAGGACAAAAACAGATTGATTAATATAGACTTTCTTGTGAAAATTTACAGTTTTTCTTTACAAATACTCGTGCAAATATAAATCATAAGCTATTGAATACACTTAAATTGTTGTAATTAACTATAATCCCAAGTGACGTAGAATTTTCATACTCCAGCGATATATTTTTGTATGCTTTGGCATTCGAAAGATACACAGAGCAGCAAAAAAATGGTCGTGAGTGGTTTCCTAAATATATATATATATATATATATATATATATATATATATATATATATATATATATATATATATATATATATATATATATGAATTATAAAAAGCAAAATTAATATATGTAATCTTTTTCACACAAAAATCGAATGAAGTTCGACAGTCTCAAGGGTTTGCGTAAATCACTTGTATAAAAGGCACATCGAAAGGAACTGTCGTAGTTTATTATATAGCAGTCTCGGCCGCTTGTCAGCGATTTGTCGCGAGTAAAGTCGCTGAGGATTTATCGGAACATTCCCCTAACAGGCCATGGACGGCTTCCCATGAAGGGACCGGCAGCCCCGTCGCGATATATGGCCCTCGAAGAGCGCCCGGAATGATACAGACGGTGATTTACGACGTCATTCTGAAGCGAATAATTCAAAACGAAAGTGTAAGTTATTTTAATAGCTTTTAAATATATTCTGATCTTTTTTAAGGTTAATAAATTTAAAGCACCCCGCAAAGTGCCGGTTAGTTAAAGTCAATATAATTGATTGTTAATAACACACTTTAAGCGGGTAACCAAATTGACTGAACTGATGTGCGTAGCGGGCAAAATTCGCGTAAATCGTGTGCGAAATCTAGTCTATACACTCTTTGATTTGCACTTTTTGATTTTTTTTCTTTCGTTTAGCAACTCCGAGTTAATTATGAGATTTTTATTGATAAATTAAATGTTATTGTTACGCACTACCTTATATTTTAAGCGGGTAACGCGTTTAAAAAATTCGCATAAAATTGCTCGTGTGAAATCTAGTCTATACACTCTTTGATTTGTATCGTTTCCTATAAAAAGTTGAACCACTTCATACACACTTTGCGGATACCTTGGCATCTCAACAACACCACTTTGTCTTAAAAATTCTTCAATAATTGGAGGATATTCATTCTCTGACCACTCCACTTCTTCATTGTCACTATGTTCAGAATCACTGGACAGTATTGGTAGAAATAACGTTGACGAGTCTAAACAAACATTACGCGCTGTAAACCTAAAGAGTAAAATAACCTTCTGTTGCTTTTAGAGTAAACACATTCAAAAAAGTATTAATACGCGCCCCGCTTTTAGATAGCAGTCCGCGAAACGGGTACTAGTACCCGCCCAGCCTTTAGTGTGTTTATCATAAATTTGATTGAAATGGTTGAGTACATTTTTTCACAAATTGAAAAATTATTAAAGAAACTCTCAGAAAAATATCAGCATGACTTGTGCGGGATTCGAAATCCACATCCCCAAGCATACATGACCGGTGCATTTAACCAATTATGCTAACGAGCCATCGGTACTAATCGAGATTTTTGAACAATCATATCCTATATGTGAAACAACGCACTTATTATTATGCCAATTAAATATTGTGTGACTTGCAATACTAGACTTTTAAACCAAAGTACTGAGTGAAGCGTTTAATCCACCATTTAATGCATCAGCAATTTTTTCTGAGAGTTTCTTTAATCATTTTCAATATGTGAAAAAATGTACTTAATCATATCAATCAAAAATAAAACCTGCATAGGCAAAATCGTACTTACTGTGACGGTCTTCACAAAAAACCAATATCATAAATAAAAATGTATGGATTCATATTTAACGAAAAAAACATGTGTGAAAAAAAAAAATAATTGTTACTCTACTATTCTGATGTATAACGCTACAGTTATTGGTGGCATAGTACATTGTAATGCTCAGGTAATTTTATTGTTTCCTATATTCATGGTATGTAAGCATTTATTTATTGCCTAATGCACAAATTATAACATTGTATTACATTTTAATGCGTAAATAAAAAATATAAATGCTTATTTTTCAGTATTATTTTTTCCCCTGAGATTCCAAAAATAGTCATCGAAAGCCCTTAATTTCAGGGCGTGAGCTCTCAGGAGAGGCTTTCGAGGCGGGCTGAAAATTGTCTTCATTACAAACTGATTGATTGATTGATCTCCCAATCGGCGTGGCTTTCATTGAGCGTCTCTCGCGCCTTGCCAATAACATGTCCTGTCCGCCATTCGACTCGGCTGATCCAAGTGCGAGGCAAGCAATTCATTAAAAGAACCACTTCACTGTGAGGCGTCGTTTGATCTATTGACTTTGAGGCTATAGAGAACCATGCCTGGTCTTGTCACTTATCTTGATTTTTTTTCCAGAAGAGCTTTTACCGATGGCTTCACCCCCTCCCCCTACTATTCGCCCAAACTATTTTTAATTTTTAAATTGATACTTTGCTATTTTTTTTGCTATTTGAAAAATGCGACGATCTCAATAGTATCTCTGGAAATTGTCAGAAGCTCTAGTCGTGGGATTTTAACATTTTTATCACAAATTTTAGAACCTCATTCAAAAGAATCGTCAATAGTATAACAAAACATAATAACACCGTTAAAATATATCTGTTATCCGAAGAAAAAAATATATAATTTTTTTTTTTAATCTTACGAGTAGCAATAAAACATAAACTAAGTAACTAAACTAAAACTGTAATATTTACGGAATAAATAAGTTGCTGGTCAATAACAAGTTATTAAGATCATTTTGGGACTCTTTGGAAACTCTTATTGTGTTTCTTTTCTTTTTATTAAATACATCTTTATCTTACGTTTCAAACAATTACTTTTACGATGAGAGAGCTCCATCGTGAGCCCTTCAGTATGTTTGAGAGGGCTCGACCCATTTCAATTTGACTTCTACTCCAGATGAATACTCTTCATAATAATAAATATTATATTTGACACTGGACGTCAGATCAGACTCAATTATTGTACAAGATACGGCTGAAGAATAAAATATAATGATATTCAATATGTGAATATCAATCCTGATCACAAAAGATATTCCAGGCACGCAAGACAGGTGAAATAATGAAAAACTCAAACGATATCAAAAATAAATTATTCAGAAACGTAATACTGAATACAGAACTCATAATAACATCACAAAAATAGAAAAAAAAGTTAAAGACTAAAATATAACAAAAACAAAAATATTGTCTTTGTCATGTTTATAACAAAAATAGAGTTACTCAAATATTATATAATTTAGTTTTAACTATAGACATTTTAACGTGTTACGCAGCTGCGTTTTTCGTGTACCGCTGGCTGCTTCATGCAATAAAAAGAGAAGGGTTAGGGTTAAGGTGAGATTCAAACAGACAGGAAGCAATTGGAATTTTCGCTAGATTAATCTGGGGAATAGGGGATGGAAAATCAATAATACAAGGGAGGATGCCTCATATATTCGACGAATTTAAAAAAAAACTTAGCTTACAATTCACAAACTTTATTATTTCACGACAAAGTAAATAAATACAATCATCATATCGACGATCACGTATTTTTCACTACCTCGAATGCAGTTATTTCGCTTTATTGACATCATGGGATTCTGTGATCAAACGAAGTGGAAGAATAAGATTTGCGATTTTGCAAAAATTATCTGGATTTAAAATTACGCAATTATCCCTGCTTCGGAGCCTTAAAATCAACTGGAATATTTAAATAATTTTCAACAAAGTTTTACGGTCAAAAAGAACCTTCATGCGAGGTATTCACACCCTAACTGAAAATATCAAATATTTTCTTCCCTTTATTATAACTTAGTATTCATATAGAAACATTTTGTTTCATCTTTAAAATAATATATTCATTCTAATATCATTTTTGGTATTTCATGTTTTACTCTTGTTTTATAAATATGTAGAATAGAATAATATTAAATAGAATAACAACTAAAAGAAATCTCAACTTCGTGCTCTTCGTTTTCTGTTTGACTATGTCACAGAGACTCGAGAACATGAAACAAACCACTCTCTTATGCAAGTTTGTAGTGATTTCCTTCTACACAACACAGCGTATTCCCTGGGCGTAACATGCCAAGAAGTTACTTCTAACTGCTTATCTACCGTCCACTTGCAGCTCCCGAGTCTTTAAGAGTAGGGTTGTTCAGATCATAAATCTGTTGTGTGTAGTATTGACACGAGAGGCAGGTGATTCCAAACTTATTACAGACCTTTCAACCTGTCATTTCTTTTGATATATCAAACATTAAAAATACCAAAGAAAATCTTTTTATCAAGTAAGACCAGCTTGTACCAAAAATCCAATAAACCTGGGTCATTTTGGTAAAATAAACATGACGTTCGTGTGCACGCTGTCATGCCACGATATGTCAACACAATGACGTCACGATCTTGATTACGACTATAATTGTTGAAACTGTACACAATGACCTAAATAATTGTGTGCCACGTACTCAATGGACTTTTTATGGTGGATATTTTGTTTGTACTCTTTGTGATAAAAGGAAAACGTAACACATTTAGAATATCCTTGCAGAGATAAGTGATTATTTCTTCCCAAAAAAATCACGTTTTGAAATTTATACAAAACACACGCAAAAAAATTTAATACCAAATGAATAAACTTTTATACAAATGTCGCTACGAATTTATCAGTACAGGACAATCCGAAAAATCGTTATCCTCCGGGTACCAAAACGCCTGTTTTTTTTTTACCCCCAAGAGATTTTCATCTCCTTCAAAATGCCCCAAGTTTTAAGATACTGATGTTACATCATTATGAAGGAGCCTCGCAATCAATCAACGGCTGAGTTTGACAGGAAGAAAACTAATGGAGTTATTCAGCGGCCGGGAGGCGCACCGAGCCAGGAGTTTGACTCGCAAATTACGCGGTAATAAGGAATTTTATCTCCTTCATTTTTTAAAACAGCAATTAGGCTTTCGAGAACAATTAAAGAGAGAATTGACGGTGAATTGAAATCCAAAGACTCGGGAGAACACTGGCTTTGTTACTATAATAGATAACTTTTTTTTTACTGACTTTTTTTTCTGTGACACATCAAACGTCAATATTTAGCATCCATAATACATGTTGAGCATGTTTCACATACGTGAAATATGATAAACAACTATAACAATTGTATTTACTCTTGAAAATAAATATGAAGGGTTACGTTAAGTTCTATATAATCCCAAAAAGTATGTCAAAGATACAGCATTCGTTTTCTTACTTAGAGTTTACTCAAAATATTAAATATGATTATAAAATTTTGTTTTAATATCCTCAGTCTTTCCCACATTTGTTTACAATCAACACATTATTTGAAAGGTTATTGAAGATTTGAAAAAGTTTTGTTTACTTGTGAGTATTTTTTTAATATTCAATAATCTCTTGAATACATTAGAAACCTTCTAAATGTTATAGCTACAGTATAAAAACATTTTTCTCGGCGTTTATTTTAAGAAGCAAATCTGTTTAAAATAAATAAACAATGATTCTGTAACATCGAAGTAGAACAAACACGACAAGTCAGACTCAGTTGCAGTTCGTTACTCGTTACCCGCAACAAGATTGCAAAGTTCCTGTTTCCGGGGAGCGTTTTATATGCGGTGGGCGAACAAGAAGCCAGCAATTCAATTAATCTATCTGTGGAGATACACGGAGGCTGCAGGGCGGAGGCTGTGCAGCGAGGCGGGGGCGGGACCGGGTCACGAGCCCTCGCCCAGTGTAAACACGGACGGGGAGGGGGATGAACGACCGCTGCCCTTTTTACTGCAACCTGCCAGACCAGACGATCCAATCTGTACTGCTTAGCGTTACATTATGTGACTTAATTAATTTCACCCTGATCCCTGCAATTTAGAAACATCGTACAGTACTTAGGTCAGTTTAGTTATGCATCTGATGATGTCCTAGTCCAGTCATGTCAAAAATACGGCCCGTGATCGCAATGTGTCACATAAAGAAGAATTACGTTTTTTAGAGCTTTTAGACTTCACTCGATTCCTCTACGGAAGTTTTAAAATGCGCACACTACATTTATAAGTAATTTCAAAGGCAGCGCGTGCCTAGACAATCTGATCACGGAATTCAACAATCGTTTTGAAGACTTCCACTAAATGAATGAAATGGAATTCCCAATTTTCAACAATCCATACAATTTTGAAGCTTCACAGGCACCAGTTCATCTGCAAATGGAGTTGATAGATCTTAAATCGGACAGTATTTTGAAAGAAAAATTTAAAGAGGTAAACGCTCTTACATTTTATACACAATATTTCAAGAGTTCGGATAACTACCCGGAATTAAAAAAGCATGCAGCACGCATTCTGTGCATGTTTGGAAGTGCCTCCTTATGTGAGCAGATGTTTTCCGTCGTGAAAATAAATAAGAACAAACATCGCACAAGACTTACGAATGAACATCTGCAATCAATTCTTAAAATAATTACAAGAAATATGACATCAATAAGCTTGTCAAAATAATTATCCTCTTTAATAACTTTGATATGATTTTTAACAACCGTACATTATATACTATATAATTAAATAAATAAAATTTTATGATAATTCAGTGCATTTTTTTTACTTGAATCTGGCCCGCCTACACATTCTTAATTTAATATACGGCCCTCTGCAAAATTGAGTTTGACACCTCTGTCCTAGTCTATTTGGTCGAAACTAGTAATGCAAAAAAAATAATAAACTCAAAGTGAAGACTAAATACAAAGGTACTTTTATCATTATAACATAGTACGATTTTCGAAAAAATATCACAGGGTACATTAAATATACATCTTAAACATTAACATGATAGCGTTGAAAACTTATATACTAAGTAGTTTGTAATTGTTAAATATATAAGACATAATACATTTTTTTTCAATATAAATAGCTGATTGATTGATTGGGTACATTTTTTAACACATTGAAAAATGATTAAAAAAACTTGTGCGGGATGATACGATGTCACGATGATATTTTTCTGAGAGTTTCTTTAATCATTTTTCAATATGTAAAAAATGTACTTAATCAATCAATCCCAAATAGCTGTGTTTAAAAAACAAGAATAGAAATTAATTTCATAATACAAATTTTTATTTTAATAACTTTTTTTTGCTTATTTATAAGTTACCAGTTATATTGCACAATACAGTTTAGAGTGAAATATAGAACAGTATAATGCAATATATTGTGTTTTATATTCTAAAATATATTTATAAAAATATAACAAAATAAAATAATTAAATTATAATTTTATGCACACAGACAAACCTATACCAACAGATATATACAACACACATGGCTGTAAAAGATCGACCACATGTATTGAATTACAGCTGAAAATCTTAAATATTAATAGCAGCAAGCAAAACAACATCCTTAATATTTAATACAAATACGTGTTGTTTTGTAAATGATAGAAATGATTAAAATTTATCGTATCGGTACACCTTTACTTATAATATTGCATTGCATGATTAATTAATACATATTTTCCTAAACATGACATTTAATCAGCATTTTGCTATCACTAGGCGAAACGTTAATTAATTTAAGATGCTTTATTACAAGCTCCTTTTAGACACTCCAAATGTAGTATCATTGATGCTCAATTAATTCAGGGATTCTGTCTACTTAAGCCTTTGGAAATCAAGATCAACTCATTCTGCGAGAGGGATCGCTGTAAATAAAGTAAATCCAGTAATCTTGTAATCCCAGGGAGCCCACAGGCCCGGGGCGTACGGAAAACAATAAATTCGTGAAGTATTACCCCAAGTGTGTGGCCCAAGATGAAAGCACCCGGCTTGTTTTGAAGATTAAAATTTTGAGAAAGTTTAAGCACAGAAAAAAACAGAACGTCACACGTATAAATAATAAAAACAGAACGTTACGTGACAGGAGAATGAAAAAGGCTTTATAATTTATATAACTCATATAATTACTTAGTTTAGCGTTGCTTTTAAAAAGTGAAAAAAAGTCAGTGGTCTATTTTATTGTTAGGGTTTTATTGCGCATTATTGAAAGTAAATATTTTTTTGATTAACAAAATAAAATAATTTAAAAGCGTCAAATACTAGGAATTTTTTTCTATATTATTGATTTTTGTGAAGACCGTCTCACGTGAAGTACGATTTTGCCTATACAGGTTTTATTGATTGATAATGATTAAGTACATTTTTTAAAATATTGAAAAATTGATTAAAGAAACTCTCATAATATCATCGTGATTTGTGTGGGATTTGAACCCACATCCCTAGGACGGTCTTCACAAAAATCAATAATATATTTCAACACAATGTAAACACAATAGTAAGAAGTCAAAGTCAAATTTCTAAAGATGGTTTACGGGTAAATTAATGCAAAATAGCATAGATTTTTAGAGGAGCCGCTATTGTTATTTGTTTCTAATAAATCTTATGCAAAATCACTCTATAAAATCTTCAACGTTTTCACTGTAATTGTAGCAGTCATATTAAATAACTGAATAAAAATCACAGTATTATTTGTCTTGTATGTCAGTATTAAGATACATTCCTCTCTGGGGGATACAGTGCTTTACATGTTTACACAAGAAACCGCTTTCCAGTTGCACTAGCTTACAAGGTATTTTATTAGATACAGTTCACAAGAATACATTACCAATTTACAGCAACGTTGGTATTTTTATCATGCTGCTAAATAATATTTTCGTTGTTGCCGCTACATCTTCCAAACCTCTTTAACGAACTAAAAAATATCAATAGGTCGATACAGATGGTTAATAACTTGTTTACAGCTTTGCTTAAAAAAATTAAATACTTTACTTGTGAACAATGAAAAAGTAAATACAATTAAAATATTGGATATTTTTTTAAAGGTACAAATCATAAAACCCTGCACTGTGCTAGATAAAATCAGTAAAATAACACGAAAAGTTACTTTTCAGCTTTGACGTTGACACTCGTATAACAATATCCCGGTTATAATTGAGTTTTTACCATTTGTTTAAAATAAAAATACATTTTTCCTTTCAAAACATATACAATAATGTTAAAATGTATTGCCACCGAGGCTGTTTCCAAAGCTTTAAAAAGCTTTCCGAATAACACGGAATGAAATTTCCAACAACAACAAAAATTGTCAATCACATTAGGCAGAAAGTTGAAGAGCTTAAAAAAACTTTGTGCCAAAGCGAGCAACAGTCAAGCTGCCGAATATCGACCTGTATTTTGTAAAAAATATTATAATACATATAAGTAAATATGAACTAGCCTGTAGCCATGAACTAAATATAAAATAATTTTACCTATCAATTTAGTCATTCTGTAAAAAAGGCATACGCATAATTTTTTAAATTATATCAACAAATAAATTGAAATTTGTAGGTTTCAAAGAGTATCAAAAATCTGCATAAATTTAAAAATATATATATTATAGCATTTTTTATTCAATCCTACTACAATTCGATGTTGTAACTATTTTTTAAAAAAGTATATGAAACATTTTTCATTTTATAAACGTTAGCATTTCAAGAACGTCTCTAAACCAAAGAATAACGCACAGAAAATCTAAAGTAATGCTGAGACCACCAGCTTTGATTTTGAATATTACTTATTAAAAATACTTAGTAAAAAATTTAGGTGCCTTCTACTGGTCTCATTTTTGTTATCTATTCATTTGTGTGGTTTAGTTGAAGAATAAAATCATTTGACCTAAAAATGCGAGCGTCCGCCCTCGGTGCCCCTTTCGTGCCAGCAAACATCGGATTTTTAATGAGGGTCTGAAATGCAAGCGCCGCTTCAGCTCTGAGAAGAGCGAAGATTGTTTACCAGCGCGGAGGAGCAGAGCTGACTTAGCGAGTGAATTAATGTTGAAACAACTCAGATTATAAGTAGAATTTTAATATTATTAAAACCTTTATCAATGACACAGCTGTTATATTAAATTTGATTATTTTTGAATTTCACAAAAAATATTTTATCTTTATGTCATCTATCAAGCCTAACACGTGCAAAAAAGTTCGCACATAAATCAGATTCTCGTCGTAAAAATAACCAGTTTGCTCTTTAATTATTAATATCAAGGAAACATTACTATCATATTTAATATAAAAACACAAAAAGCTGTGCTTAAAAAAATAGAATATAGATATTGTATAGAATTAGAATTGGAAAGTGAAGAGTATATTTTTAAATGTCTTAAGATTTTTTGCTGCAAACAATAAAACAAAATATATGATATTGGTGATAAAAACGAAAAATACTTATCTACCATCTTGTTGAAATAAAAACATGCTCGAAACCTTGAGTTTCAGATAAACTTTAAAAAAAAAAAGCACACCCAAGCAGGAATATTGCCAAAAATTAGAAACAATACATCAACAGTATCCTCATAAAGCAGAAAATAACGCCAAATAGGAAGAACACAGTACAATCAATTTGCGAAATACGAAAGGAAATTTCACCATATATTTAGCAAAATTGGCAACGGACCGCGGCAGTGCTCTCGGGGCTTACATTGTGTGTATTTTCGGCCACTAAGAGGTATCCATCGCAGAGAGTGGGTTGGGGGTTGGGGGTTGGGGGTTGGGGAGGAGGGGTGGGATCCGTCAGTCCGGTCACGTGACGGGCTCGGGGAGGGAGACGACAAATTAATGGCTCTCTCGCTCGGATTTTTGCCGCCAATCTTCCGCAGTTTCGGTGCGAATCGCGGCCGACGGACCGACACGAGGGCCGAATCCCTAATTCTCGGTGGGGGTTTCATTTTTTTTTTTTTCTTGTACCAAATGCAACCCAGGTGAATAGGTGAATCTATATTTTCAGGAGCAGAATGCGTGCTATGCGGGTCGCATTTGAATGGATATTATTTTTTTGGAAAAAATGCAGAAGAAATCCACTGTTATCGAAACCCATGTATCGCAACTTAAATTTGAATTAAAAACATCATAAAAAAAATATTTATTATAATAAAAGATTTCACGTAATCTCAGGCAGTGTATAATGAAAATACGTCCTTTTGTATTTACTCAGACTACGCGGTTTAAAAATATTTTAAAAGCATATTTTCACTAACCCAAAGCATTAGAGTTATTCAAAAACCAATATGATAATGGCGGGATTAAGGCCGTAAAATGAATTAAGGGGAGAGAATCTGCCTCGAGTCGTTACTTAAGCCGGTGTCGCATATAAAATTACATTTCTATGATAAATTTTCGCCGTTTCCGCGTTATCTCTATATAGAGGAAATCAGTATTCCGCGTGACAGGATTCCCAAACTGAGAGCCGCGCACCCCCTCGCTGGCAGGATCTTCAATAAATATTCCTATATTATAGAATAAATAGAGAATGTATAAATATATATAATAGAGGGTTCAGGCGATGGTAACAATTACAAGGAACTAAAATAGCCTGAACTCCACGTCCTGTGAAGCCTCCGCCCACCCTCGCGACTTCAATATAATAACGCTGGAAATGAGCATTGCTCTAAGTATGGCAGGTTAATTTTAATCAAAACTTTTCCAGTTACTCTCCGGTTATCGCGCGTAATTTGATAATCCTGTGAGCTTTTGTGTGCCATAATGACGTCACTGGCGTTAAAAGTGAACCATAAAAGCATTTTAAGGTAACAAGGACTCTCAACAAACGAAAAGCTGCTCTCTATGTACTTTTGAAATGAGTTGATATCCGTGATTCTGGTATGTTGTTTGTTGAGTTGAGGTGTCAATGGTACTTTTTTATTCATAAATATATGATGTACATAATTAATATATATTAATTATAAATGTGTTTTGCTCTTAGCAATGTATTACACATCAAACTTTTACGTTTTATATTAGCAAAATAATACTTTTGACTATAGACATAGTCGTGCACACTGTGTTTTCGATCTAATTACTGTCCTAGTTATTAAAGCAATACAATCAAGCTTTTATAAAGAAAATGGGTTGTATATAAATGCTGTTATTTTTTTCACAAGTTAATATTTGAATATACTATAGCCTATACAAGTAGAAGTATTTTATCCTGAAGTTTCTTATGATTGGACAGCCTTCCGCTTGTGACGTGGCGTTTGTGAAAAATCCTTAGTTTTGGGTTATAAAGGCGCCACGCTCGGCAGGCCTGGCGACGGCAGTGCGACAAAAACATCACAATAGTGTACTGCTGTATGGACTGTGTTATGTTTCAGGTTTTTATATAACTTAGCCAAAAAAGTGAGGAGGGTCCTGTTTAAAGTTTTTTCTCGTAATAAATTGCTTGGACTCGCCGCTGCGCGTTAGAGAGGCTCACCGTCCAATCGTACTTTGGGTACTCCTAACGTCGATTAATGTTATCTAATGTATTATTTAACAGTTGCTAGACTGAAAAAGTACCTTAACGGATATTAAAAAAATGTAGCTTGCTGTAGTTATTTACCTAAAGAAGACACAGTAGCAATGTATTACATATATATTTTTTTGATTAAAAATTAGCTTAAAAATCAAAGACATACTCAAGTCAATAAATTGAAAATAAAAAACAACGTTTAAGTTTAGAGTAAAAAATATATACGCTTAGTTTACTAGAGCACAACGTCGCAGGGGATTAATGTTGATACGATAAACACACACACGACACGACACCTCCGAACAACCAAATTAATATCCTCAATTTGGCTCATATCTAAATGCGCTCAGTTTCACACAAGTCGAGTATTATTCCGAAGTGGATTTGCCGGTTTTGTACAAGTTTATATCAGCTTCTCTTCCATACATAATTAGTGTTGGTACTTTGAGGAGCTCCGCGGGCGTTTATTCAGAGATACTGATCCCCTCTTCAGGACTGCTCCCGAGGCTGCCCGGAGACGGCAGGGAATTCTGCGCTGAAATTCCACGCCTTTGTTGAGTGCCCCCGTGCATGTATGGTGAAATTTGATAGCGGCTTTTCCGCTAATGGCGAGAAATGTAGCTGATGAGTGTATTGGATATTGGTGGATAGAAATATATTGACCCTCGTGCCGTGGAGGGGCGTAAAATTTTGGGTATCTAATGAAAACAGCTAAGAGTCTATATATGAATTAAATATTTAAGCAATGGATGAAAATTTCAACAAGAAATCTTAATTATGGTGTAATTATCTTAAGAAGCAAAAAATGAAATATTTGAGTTACTTTCATATATTATGTTAATTTTTAACAAATTATAAGATTTTGGTATCCATTTCGTACTAATTCGACACAAATAATACGATTTCAGATGTGAACGAAAAGACACCCTGTGAAACAGTCTGTGTTTCAGCTGCAAAACTAATATTTTTTTAATCAAATATTTTATAATTCTATGTTAATTATCCATATGTGTTATTTGTATTCACAATGCAAACCATCATTTTTAGATTGCCAATCACGCATTAAATACAATGCGTGATTGGTATACAATGTATATTGTATTGTATTTATGTATAATGTATGTATACTATACATACATCATACATAAATCACAAAATCTTTTTGATTATCCATACAACTAACAGGAAACTATTTAATAGTATCTATTTATTGAAAACTAGTAAGGTTAAGTAAAACTGTTGGGTAAAAAAGAAAGGTAAAAAAAAGTAAGAAGTGTAATTCATAGTAAAAGAGAAAAATTTAAAAAAAAATGTTTTTAAATATTTGACTAAACATTGAAAAAAATATTGTACGAAGCAACACATTTTAAGCATATTTTTAGTGAAAGTCACAAAAACAAAATATAACTTTAATTCTTATACATTTCACAAAACTGAATTCTTAGATACAAACTGCACGTCAAGTATTTTTCAGCTTTTATATTTTAAAAATTATAACCCCTCAGTTATCAGATAACTAATGCATGTAATTGTAAATAAGCGATGTTCAGTAATTAAAACGTTGTTTATTAGATACTAAAATTTAATAACCTATGATAAAGTTCCGCGAGTTAATAATAGATATTTACGAGTGTGCCAGTAATCGCCGTTTAGAGTGTAGAAGACCACGCTCAAAAGTAAACGGCCTGAAGAAAATTTTACGACGCCGTAGCGGACTCTTACACGCAACCTGTTGCCTGAACAAGGCGGCATTACGAGACAGGTGTTATGGACTTTATATAAAACTTTATCTCCACAATAGCGACTCGGCGTGTGAAAGCAATAAATGGAACTGAAAGAGGCAGCCCCGCGTGTCATCGCGAGCGTTCACTCACGTACAGCCTTTGGATCACAATCGGACCGTAAACTGAAATTCCACGACTACTGCCCCATAAACGACTGCCGCCCAGGAAGTGAGCTCGGTGTGGTGTCTGCAGAAACAAGTGGTAAAGTTTTATACTTAAAATAGCGCAAGAGCGTATTCTTCAACGACATGCACGGAATTATATCATAAAGCTCCGTAAGTACGCTGAAATAAAGTGAAAAAACTTGATAGCTATAGACAAGAGGCTCCCAAAGTGGTCAATATCAAAGGGGTCGATTTCGCCCTGCAAGGTCGAAAACAGCGAAAAATAAAATTGGGGGTTCATGAACTGTAAATGGGGGTCTACTAGAGTGGATCCCATTTAAGCAGGTCATCACCAAAATTTAGACATTTCGTAAATGTCATAATGCACCGAACACAGATTGTACCTATGTACTTTGTGATTAATCGAAGCCCTGAAGCGTAGAAGTTCGTGCCAAATGCTCGAGAAACGAGACTTTCGGCATTGTAAAACTATACCGTCGTACCTTTTTGGAGCTTATGATATAAGAAGACGAACCATTATGATCGTGCTGCCTTTTTTTAAAAATCATTTACAGGGGCTAATAAATTCGGATGGGCAGCGAGCTAATTGGTGCCGATGGGCGTAATAAAACAAATTGATTTGACAATATTCCGAGAAAATAAGGACACTGTACGGCTTAGGAACGTGGGAACTTTGGCGATCGAGGACAGACAGAACCTTCCAAGGGAGACAGTTTTAAATCGAGAGCCATTCAAGCCCAGGCCGCGGAAGAGTAAGCATAATTTTTGACCCAGTTAGTTCTTTTGTGCTTGGTATTTTTACAGTCAAGCCTATGAAAGTGAGTTGTTCTATATAAGATGTCAAAAATATATTTGAAGTTGATGAATTTGTAAAAATTTAATATTAGCAAGGCCGACGAAAAACTGGAAAACTCGACAAGGGGTTGACGGGACAAAATAGTTTGGGAAACTATGCTATAGACTATAATAAATATTACGTGTTTTATAAAAAATTTTAACAACTCAATTGATTCCCTTTACCGGATATAAACAATTATTTTCAGCAACTACACAAGAAAAACATACACCCACAATAAACATATCCCTACTATTCTTTGTAAAAATATCAATCACTTGTTGATTTTTATTGGCACGAATAAAGCTTTCTATTGCGCATCATAAAAGAAAGAAAAAAACACAGTTAACATAAGCCCATCAGACTTGGCATAAATTGGGAATAACTTTCCACATAATACCATAAAAGCTTTCAGATATTCATTGGCAATAATTTTAAATAAAACAAACATATTCAAGATGAAAATGTTTATTTATGCGTCATTTTAATTTCATGGCATGAGTTAATATATCATGAATTTAAAATGGGTTTTTAGGAGGAGATATCTCGGGGCTGGTTTGAGAGTTTCCTTTATATTTGCTTTGTTTGGCTGCAAAGCACGGAAATAAAAAAAAAGATAACAGATTTGAGATTTTCAAACACGAGTGAAGGATCGGTCCTCCCGCCACGAGGAAACTTGTTAGGAATTTACGCGAGAAATCATTTCTATTTTATCTCTTATGGCCTGTTACGAGTTTTTTCATTGCCTTCAGCGGTTTGGATCGCGAGGCCGAATTTCTTCGGTGCTTTAAACATTTGTTTGAACATTTTTAACAAAAGAAGAACACTTACTCAGATTTTCGTACTAATGTGATGTTTGAAATGCTCAAAAGATTGCATATTTATTATATTACACCCCATTGACATTGAAAACATCTCAATGTAGTCGTTATATTGCCGATCTCATTTATTTTGCAACTATTCTTTGAATAACAATAAAGCACACAACGCTAAATATAAAATAGTAGTTTTATTTTAAATATTTTGTATAGTGAACTACTAAATAGATAATTAGTTTGCAAATAAAATCATATGCTGTTAATGTAATAAACCAGTATAAATAATAAAATTTTGATGTATTGAGTACTCATTAAACTTTGTGATTTTCAACAGCTTGTTTATAAAACATTACTAGCCTTCTTAGCAAAGAAAAATCCATGTGATATGTATTTTAATCTAACAAAAGATTTACTGTATCAATCAAAATGTACAAAATAAAATATAAGTTTGATTAAATACAGCATGATCACTACTAACTATGTATAACCTTTAATCTAGCACTTGCAATGTATGTATACAAAGTCAATTGAAAAACAACTAATTTCGTTATTAAATAGTTAAAATCGCTAATTCTAACTGACAAATGAGCAGTTGTGGTGAAAAATATTAAACTAACCAAACTTACTTTTGTTGAAGTTTAATGTTATTTTTTTATATAAGGATTATGCGGTGCAAATAAGCAGATACTACCAATAACCTCTAACCTCTAAAAGTATGATAATTTAATCATCCAACAGCGAATAGAAAACGGTTTATTTCTTCTAATTCATACGTGTATCCGCGTTAACTAAATGGCAAAAAACGTTACAGTCTAATTTCATCTCCATCCCCTTCAACATAAAACTACTAAAGCGATAAAAACACAGCTGTATAATAATTTCACGACCCGAGAAAAAACTTCCCGCATCGCACTCCGCGTGCCAAGAAGGGGGAGGTCCGGGCCAGGGATGGAATTATTTAGGGGCGGTAAGGTCGCGGAAAGTCAAGCCGCGGAAAACTGCGAGAGGCGTCTCGAAAGCCCGCCGGAAAAACAATTTGCAAAACAAGATATTTCACTGTCGAGCTGGGCGGTTTTATTATGTACACGATATGATAAATGAACGCGTGGCGGGGCTCGCTGTTGACATGCTCAAAACACGGCTCGTTACGAGGCAGAAACACCTGCGCAACCGAGAAATGAAACTATGAAAATAGTCCGTGAATTCAAAAAGACATGTTCATAGACATTTTCTAGTAAAACAATCATAACACCCAAGCTGTTAAGAGCCGTGATAGCAAATTCGAGTTTTTTGACCTTTTGCATGTACCTATTGCGCAAAATCTACTGCACCAATCAAAAAAAATTTAAATGCAGAAAGTTAGATACATCCTTTTTTCTACTATCTTTTTTTTATTTCTCATAATTTACTTTTGATATGATAAATGTGTTTTTCCGATTGAAGTTTCGGGATTGGAGTTTCGCGATGCTCTTGTCCCAAGAATCCTAAACATTTATGACTCTTTTTTTCAATTGAAATTAAAATATTAACTATAAACCCTCATATTGGGATTAGTTTGAAAAGGATGTATCTAACTTTCTGCATTCAAATTTTTTTGATTGGTGCGGTCGATTTTTCGCAATAGGTACAAGAAAATGGTCAAAAAACTCGAATTTGTTATCACGGCTCTTAAAGTAAACCACTTTGCAAAAAGTTTCAAAATTGGTTCAAACGGTGATTCGATCCCTGCCAAATAAGCGCAACTACACTTTTCACGCTCCCGGCGTGCTTTCACTATCTGTCGAGCTTTGCGAGCTCGGGAGCTTTAAGCGGAAAACAATCAAACTTTTAGGCTGTTCGGTGCTGAACAAGAGAAAGCAATTGCAGTTGAGGGAACAAAAAAACACCTGCCGGGCACTGCACTGCACTCCGCAATGCACACCCTATCAGACCACATCATTTTAGTACTTATTTAGATATGCGTGTAAAAAAGAGTCTGTCAATTTAATAATATGTTTAAAACATAGAATTAGATTGAATGATATAAACAAGATAACTTAATTTGTCGTCAAAGCTGTTGAACAAAAAACCGACTGGGCTGTAACTTGAGCCACACCTATGGGTACGATAAATTTTAACTACTCGAAGCAACTGATTTTCGTCCATGTAAGATGTCTTGAAATACGTAAACTACGACTAAATGTAAAAAAACAACAAAAGAATACATTTTTGGTGCTACAAAGTAGTAATTTAATTAAAACAACAAATATGAATAGCCAAATGGCTAGGACAGTTCAATCAATTTTGTTTGTGTACACTCGCTTTTTCGAGGTCTTTTTTTTAACATTATGGCAATTTACGTTTTTTTGTTTTATATAGAATATAACAAATCAATCGAGTCTGTCGTGGTTTATTCAACGTTGCCTCACTCCTATAATCACTTTCAACACAAAAAATTCCCTTATTACTTACTCGATATTATTTACTCGGTGAGATTGATATTGGACTTGAGCACTAAAAATGTTTAGTATAAAAATAAATGACTACTTCCTTTTTGATCCGTTTTGATTTTTTTTATTATCTTTACACTTGATGAATTAACGCGTTTATTTTTTAAGTAATAAAGAAGCTATTGACGATTAAAGAATAAATTTGAGTTAAATATTGAGGAAAAATATTTACCAGGTAAGTTATGACAAGCGATAACAGACATAAGAAAAAACAAAAATATCTCAGAAGAATACGAAAATTGTAACATATAATATAAATAACCAAGTTCTGAACAGATTTAATAATACTCAAATCTTACGAACATAATACCGTTAATTCTTACAATTTTACCGCATTATATTTCACGTTATCTTATTACGTTTCTTATTGTTCCGCATTATGCTGAGAGCTTCACATTATTATCCCTCCTTTGATACAAATATAATAATATTATCATTTGATTTGCTTTGATTCTGAAACCTTATAAATAAATATTTATACACGTTTTTCTTTTCATTGAGGTATTTACAAGAATACATATTAAAACATTACAATTTCATTTGAAAGCGAATCGTACATTTGCAAATTATACACACACCAAAATAAATATATATATATATGTTGACAAATTAAAAAATAAATTTTAGCTGGCTTTTTTTGTTATTTTATAGTATGTATAGTTTAAACTATAAAAATATTCATGTTAATAATTAATCAATATTAAATCAACCCATTCTCGGGGAGTAAGTAAGCAGGAAGTCGCATTTTGTTTACCCTGTATTGTACAAATGATAGAATAGATTAGGTTTGAACATGAAATTTTAAATTGAATTTCTGTCTGTTAGCTATGCACACAAACACAATTTTTTTAAACTAGTTTTTACATATTGAGTAGAACATGGCCACTGAAAATGGATTCGTCCGCTTTATCCGGATTTAATTCAAATCATACAGTTTTTTTGTTGGGCCCCGCACACGCCACAGGGTAGTACGTTTGGATGACAAAAACAAAATAAAAAATCTCTTACAACAGAAAACGTACGAGAAATTGTCAGTTCGTGCTCGCAATATAAATATTTTTTTTATAAATAATACCAAAATGAGACGTTAACTTTTCGACGCGATTTGAAAGCAAAGTTCAATTTCTTTTTTAAAAATGTCAAAATTTCCAATGCAGTTATAATCTTTACGGAAATTTTAAAATTTTATGCTATATGTTGATTGTATAAGATACAAAATATCTGCAGTATTCATTAAAATACAAAGGCTTTCTCGAAGAAAATAAAAAGAATCAATAGCGGATTGATAGATATCACATTGGTTGTCTAAAAATAAATTTATCAATATTCATTACTTAGAAAAGTACTTGGGTCATTCAACTTACTCACAAATACTATATACAAATAGTTTTACTGATAAAAATACTCGCATAACATTATATTATAAAATTAACCATTTTTAAAACTACATTACTAATTGATAATATTTTTACTCAGAAATGCAACAAAAACTAAATACAATTTAAAATCAGTTTTTGAATAATAATAATAATTAAAGTTAAGCATTTATACTAAAATAGTTCCAGTGCTTCAGCATTATTAATCAGAGTTCTAGGTTTTTTTTAAATTGATTCTGTATGTAGATCATAATAAGTACAATCAAAATGCTTATTTTCTAATGCTACAGCTTTAAAATCGAAAATTAAATAAAACGTCTCTTGTATGTATATTTTTACCTCATTCAATTTAATTGTTTCCCTTTCGCTACTCGGGAATTTCCCACACGTGTTTTTAAAGAACAAGGAAGCGAGAATCCCCAAGGCTCATTTTTATCTGCCGCAAGTACATATTACGCAAAAGAAAATTCTCTGACGTAATTATAGGCTTTGATTTATTTAGGCGTCAGGAAGCCTGTCTAGCTCGGGACGTGGAATATTTACACGTACAAAATATTCACCGCTTTCTGAACAACAGCTATTTAAAACAAAGATATGTGAGTGATATTAAATTATTCCGGCATATGGGCGGAAAATTTTTGGTAAAGGTTTAATGTTAATATTGATGGTATATTTACGTACTTCAATTTGGTTTGGTGCTTCAGTGGCAAAGGAAATGTAAAGAAACTCGTAAAAACATAAATTCGATTCATGTCAATTATTAACTTGATATACATGGTCTATTATTAATAAAAACACAACAACAAAAAAATGAATCGCTTGTGATTTTAACTTAATTTCTCCATATTTTTGTACAAAACAAGGTTTTTATTCTTATTAAATTTATTGACGTATCTTGTTAGTCATTTTAATACATACATTGTAAATGGTACATTACCGGAAAAAACATTATAATTTACTGGAAAACATAAATGATGACATTGAAGTTTATCGAAGGGCGAATTCTTATTGTATTCATAGATCAAAGATAACATCATTATAATCGCTTATTCGCATGCCAGACTAACCCTCAACCATTAGGGGTGAATAAATATTGAATAATGTTGATAGTATCAATAATCTGCTACGCCTCGTACAAGGTTGTATTCTGACAGAAACTTTTAGAATGTAAATAGATTTAAAAGAGCAGGTTATAATAATAATGTCAAACTGTCCAACTTCCGTTTTAGATTGACGACCATAGAATCAAAATAGCTGGACTATTTTTTTAGCAACGATTATGTTTTCTTTGTTAAATATTATTTTATAAAATTTAACCTTGATCAATCATTAGTCAAATTTTGTTACCGTTGTAAATTTTCCAATCCGTAATTAACAATTTATTTAAATTAAAACACAATTATTCCAATGTAACAAATCAGCCGTAATAATGAGATATAGCTACTAACAATTTGTAATTTAGTAAGACAATGAACCCTTTTTTTAATTTGTTCAGTTAATATTGAAATTCAAAAGATTTTTTCCCAGTGACATAAATTCACATTTCGACGAAATAATGGTTGTGAGCTTTGCAATCAAACAAAACAGGAAATTTATAGTACTTTTTGTAACATCACAACACAAAGAAATATATTATCAATTCTAGATTTCATGTTTATCACGCTTTGTTTTAAGGCTCCATTTAATTAATATGAAAAATAGATGTCTATTTTGTGGATTGAACGTCAATCGGGTGCGATTTAATTACCTTTACAGGCTTATATTACTTACTAATATGATTAGGCATATTTTTTCACATATTGAAAATGATTCAAAGAAACTCTCAGAAAAATATCAGCGTGACTTGTGTAGGATTTGAACCTTCATCTTCAAGCTTACATGGCCGGTGTACTGACCCTTGTACTAACGAGTCACCTCCGGCTTTCTTTTTTTAAATTTTTCTAAGAGTTTCTTTGAATCATTTTCAATATGTGAAAAAATATGCCTAATCATATAAGTAAGTAATATGAAAAATACAAATTTACAAAATATGCGATTTAAACTATCTGTTTGAAATAAATTATCCAAAAGTTTCAAATCACCAAAACCTAGGGTCAACCACTCAAGCCATTGGCATTCAACCGGCCTGTATTTAATAACAACTGAAATAGACTTCCGAAAAGCTTTATAATTTGTAAATAATGCGAAGTAAGAAGGCCTCAGTCGGTGGGACCTTGGCCTTTGTGAGGACCCGGAGTGTGTAATTTATTACTCGGCGGTGTCAGGGCGGAGTGCCGCGAGTGCTCGAGCGAGGCCCTCCGCACGCAGGTCGATAGTGCCGGAGTGTCAGAGTGTCAGAGTGCCAGAGTGCCAGAGTGCCAGAGTGCCAGGGTGCCAGAGTGCCAGAGTGCCGGGCGGGCAACGACTCATTGTACTCCAATCCGTTCGAAAACCTGTGTGGCCTCAAACGATCCCCAGAAAACTCAACAAAGACAGAAACGGTTAACCATGAAAAGGTTATTTTTCGAATGAACTTAGCGTAAACACACATCATGCTATTTGAAATTTAAAAGGTAGCATGAATAAAAAATTGACTCGGAATTGAAGAATTGAAGGTTGATATGCTTTTTTTTGTGTAATTTTAATGCGTGGACAAAAAATAAACCGCATACAATCTACACAAAACAAATTGTACTCGAGCTTTAATTTCGTTTAGCACGGTGACTTTTTTTGTTATTCGATTGTTGCTTATCATTTTAACTTTATGAATTATACTTACAGTATCAGCAATTTTTATTAGAGCTTATTTAAGAAATGCTCGGGTATTTTTGAAAAAATTTAACGATGGTATTTCAAATAACAAAACATATGATAATATATATTTTATAAAAGCGTGGCATTTGGAGTTTCCCTCGAGTTTGCGTGATATTATAAACAATATTTATAAGCGTGTCGAAATATGTTTGTTTTTTTTTTACAAATGTTTACATCTTGTTCAAAACAAGATTATCATTTCTATCTTTCGGAATGTCTTAAAATGAAGATAGTTTTTGTTGAAACCACTATCAATTTTCAACGCCTATTTTTGGAATGATTGAAATAAATAATTAAGAGAAGGCGTTACATAATTTGTATTATTTTAATTATTAGATAAATCACACAATGCAGTGACGTATACAAGCAGCTTAAACTGACGGTTGTCAAGGGACTTGTATGCAATTAGGCTAACATTGATTAAGTGACATAACATCCAACATATGAATATTCCTATCTACTAGTTCTGTGGAATCCATAACCGTATTAATATTACACGTGACGATAAATCAACGTTATTCATCGGGTAATTGCACGGGAAGTCTAAAATATTTTTCGCTGTGAAATTTCCCCATTCGATCAGATAGTATTACTCTGGGGAGTAAGAATTTTAACACACAGAATAACAAGATTTGATTTTTTGGCGACAATGTCGCAATGCGGAAGCAAATTGCGAATAAAACTCGGAGAATTTACCAAAAATTAACATTATTGGGAAGAATTTTCTACACATCGTGAATGTCTAAAAACTCTTGTCGGTATTTCTGCAGTTACATAAAAAAAAGAGAATTCATTCAATTTATTTCGTTGACTCGAGAAAAGCGTTTTAATAATATAATATATTAAAAAAATTATATTATTAAATGCGTTGGGCTAAAATAGTTCGATTTAAAAAATATATACAAATTTGCAACAAAAATATGAAAAAATACTTTGTAAAGTATATCTTCTAAATGAAAATATAGAAAAGCGCGTTGTGATTTAGATTTTTAAATTTATTTATACTATTTTGGTAATTTACATAGTCATTTAGCAGTGACAAACGCCGGCATAATACAATGTTCTGATATTATAAAACCATAAAGCCAAAATGGCGTTCGCTGTACTAAGTTACTTTCCCCTCCCATTACCTAAATCCGTCGCACTAATCCCATACATTATTAGGAAGAGCCGCTGAATTAATGCGATGTTTGGTCAAAAATATCAACAGCATGATAAACAAAATTATCAGTTTATTTGTTATATATATATACTGGTTTAATATAACAAAGTTATAATAACTATTGTAATACTAAAAGTAATGAAGATATTATTGATTATAGGTTTTTTTTATTCAAAAAACTTTAGTTCCTTGGGATTAATTGATTCATGGTTTTTTTATTTTTTCAATGTGTTTGCTATTTTTATTAATAATTTTCATGTTCCGTTTAACTTTTGCCAACATTGCTCTCAATTTTTGGAACTTTCACTGATATATAATACATTGATCACTTATGATACCTTATAATACCTTATAATACCACTTAGAATACCTTTTCTAAGGGAGCATCGAATTTTCAGTCAGGAGCAAGAGCTGACTTTTCAATTCATTTTTTTATTTTCATGCGTTCTCAACTTTCATAGAATATTTCAGATTCTAATGTTTCATAATAATACGACTATTCGCTCAAGTATTACAAGTGTGGTTATAATATTTTGTAAAATGTACCACATTATTGTAAATACAATTGATCATATCAAAGAGTAAAAAAGTAACATTATTTTTTGCTCAAAACTCATTTTTTCACCATCAAGCATCTCGCAAACAAGTCACGAAAAAAGTATTAGTAATACTCTGAAGCTCTTAGAAATTTATTTACAGCCTTGCTCTCCAGCCCATAAACAATAAATTTGCGACTGGCGAAAACAGGAGCAGAGAGGAAATGTATAATCTGGGTTATGACGCGGTTATTAAATCCATGGTAACTAATAACCAATAACCCTGCAATAACCTACGGCCGAGTTACCATAATGTAGCCTCGCCCAATCACACCCCCGGGATAATCAGTTGCCGTCATAACAAAAGCCAGAGCTTCCAGCCCTTTGTTCAGCGGGCCCAGGCGTTGATTGATGAAGCTGGAGCTTTAAGCTCGACTTGCGATAGATCAGGGAGCTTTCGGACGTTTACGCTAGTATTTATGTACATATTTTATTCTATTCGATTGATATCGAAACGGTTTATATATTCATTAGAAGATATGATTGATCATTTGTCTAGGTTTGTTTCTTGTACACCATTTAGCATTTAGATGAAAACTAATGAATTTAATATGAATAAATTTATTCAGCTATCACTAGTAGAATTTGAGTTGTGCTAGTCAATCTGCTATAGATATTTATTATTTCACATATTCAAAAAAAAAATTGTGTTTTTTTTATTCAAAATGTTCAACCTATGATGGGTTAGTTGGTGTAAAAGTTCAACCAAAATACAATAGCATAAAGCCTCGTGAAAACATTTTTTTCATATAAAAAAATAACGACACGCAATGTTGAATTTTATTTCACTATGCAACGAAACCATGCAAATTTTATGAAGGCCGATAATTTTACGGATGTGATTTTCATGCAAGGCCTGCGCAGATTGAATGAACAAAAAATGTTTCATAAAATGAAACCATACATGTCGCTTAATTCACTCTATTCCACGATGAAATATCCACAAAGGGAAGCAGCACCATGACGGCTACATATAATGTGGCATTGAATGGAATCTATTAGATCAATAGGATGGTCAGCCAATATTAATTATATTTTTTACTGTATGCATCAAACCAATTTTAATAATTATTTATGGACAGATATAAGTGATATGACCGATGATGATTCATTGTTAAAAATGTTTTGCATTGAGTCATAAACCAAACTATTTACTATAGTTAGCCTGTTCACATTTATAAAATAAATCCATAGCAAATTAATTGTATTGTTAAATCACTTATATTTGTTTTAGCCGAATTTAATACAAACATGCGATATAATTATCTTTCACGAGCTTTATATTTTTACTTGTAAATCTTTCTTAATTTGCTATTGAAAATGATAATGGACGATAAACATGGAAACAGCTGCTAATCGCTTTATGAACACGCTTTCAATTGCCCGACTACCTACCCGCTTTTATAATTATTATAAGCTTATTTTTAAAAAAAAATTAAACCGCAAATTGTGAAACCATTTACAAATTTTCTATACATTTCTATAATTTATTTAAATTGTACTGTATAAGTAAAATAACTGTTATGTATAAAAATATTTTATTTGTCTTACTTATAATTCAATTATCTCATATCAAATTCAGAAGCGTTGTTTTTAAAGCCTCTTAACGTGGTGTTTTCGAACATTTTGTGATTGGCTTTTAACAAAAAAATAACAAAATACATTCTCGCTTCAGCGTCAGAATCATGTCGATAAGCTACTTATGAAGTAGCGATAAAGTAATAAAAAATACACCTTTATATTGAATTAACATAGAAATTTTATATGCGGTCGATGTAACTCAATCGCGAAATTTAAAACTCAAACGAGAGTGATTTTGTTTGTAAAACGGATTCCCGAGAGAAGAAGGCAAATTCAGAAATTTAAAATAAAAAGAAAAAACCTCTCAAGATTTGTAGAATTGTGTGATTGCTTGTAGGGCGCGCGGCTTAAAGCAAACTCCAGATCCAATCTTGTCTAGTGATCGAGGAGAGAACCGCAAAAATACCGAGAGGGAAATATTCAAAACTTTTGTATTAAAGTAGCTGTTTTATTTCCCGTGTTGATTAGCATCATCAGTGGCACTACTCCGTCGCTCCGGTATAGCGCCGAAGAAATAACACCTTTTTTTAACTGAATGAGTTCTTGCAGCTGCCTGAGCTCAGCAGATTAATTGGAAAGTAACTCATTTATATCAAGTAAAAAATCAAAACTTAAACGTTGCCCCTAAATTAGCTGATCAAAGAAGCCGTACGTGTATTAAGACAAAAAAAACTATCGACCGAGCGAACAAGTATTATATAATATATAGCCGAGTGGCGCACAATAAAAGGTATTGTAAAACTCCGTACTGATTTGATTTGTAACTCTTCATTTTTAAACAACAAATATGAATGGATAAACGGCTGTAAGATTTTATTTTGTGACACTTTCGCCTTTTCGCTTTTCAGGTGTCTGAAGAAACTCTTGAAAGGTAAAAGCAAACAAACAATATTACAATCTCAAAGGCATTTGGACCACTCATAATTAGATAATACGATGGTATTTTCATAGACATGCGCCCATTCAACAATTTTAATATAAAAATAGCTCCTACATTAATAGTCAAAATATCAGGTAACGAATAAAGTCAACATGTTAAATGTATCTGATAAAGCCATAAAAGATCAGATATCGTATTCATGGCTCTTAATAAGTCTTATATATTGCAACTTAGGTTTCCTAGAACATTATTATGCCTTGGGCGATATATTAATTTGAATCAGTTGAACAAAGCAATATCTAATAGTTTCATATGTGAATTAATTTCGTTATACATATTTCATACGATTTTTTTAGAATATTTAATAATAATCATTGATAGGTAAAACAATGCTTTGGTGTATGTAGCATAAGATCAGTTGATTGTCTGTAGGGAAAAATCTCAAGTATTTTCTCCATTAAACAATATATAAAATCCAAGATTTTACAAATCCAATTTTATAAGGAAACCTCCTCACGTACAAGTGAACTTCGAGGGTTTTCCAACTCTACAAATTAAATGAAATCTAAACTTATACAGCAATTTTCACCATTTTCACGATTATTTTTCTTTTTCAGTGTTTAAAAAAAATTGTATTCGCTACCATAAAAATATGTATTGTACTGTAATGTTTCCTGTTGATTACATTTCTCGGTAAACCTTGATATTTTATGTAGCAATTTAAATTTAAAATCAGAAAAAATCTGTGTAATTTATTACTTTTTTATTCTAACATAGCCTTTTACCTTCAATACTTAATAATATCCAATTCCTGGAAATTCTTATAATGGTAAAAATTTGTAATAAAATGCTGAAAAATTCTTTTAGCAAGTTATTCAACAATAATTATTTTTTAAATGATGCATTTTACACATTCAAGTAAAAATAAAACACTTGGTTGAGACAAAACGATAAACATAGATTTTTTTATAAAAATATATATTTGACAAATTTTTGTCACTATCTATTTTGAATTCAAAAAATATCTAACAACTTATAAAGAAGTACAATTCAAAATCTTTTATAGTTTCAGTTAACAGGGATGGATACAAATACAAAACTTAAACAATACCACTAACTCCTATGAAAACATACTCGTACCGGTTTAGGAATTTACAGTCGAGCATTGAAAACTACCCTTGAACTCCGATAATCTAAACTAACCAGCCTTGGCATTATGCAAACAGCGGCTCTTGGGCCAAATGCACCGACTGCATCGCGGGGAGGGGGGGGGGCGAGCTGAGCCTCCACCCCTCTACACGAGGCCGGAGGGGTGCGTATAAACCTGTCTCTAAATAATGGAAGGTTTACAAAGTTAGACACATCCATAAATTTCACCCAAGTAGTGTGCTTTGTAAAGTTGATTGTTTTACCAATTGAAACATTTTTTTTATTACGTATTATTTTTTTAATATATTTAGAATAAAGAGCTATATTTTAAATATAAAGTAACAATACTATTGTTCGCTTTTTTATTGGAATTTTGTCTATGTATTATGTATGTGAAGGTCCGAGAAAAATGTTAAAAAAATGGTCAGTAAATATTGCGTATTAGCATATGATTTAAACCCTTGCAGGGTTAAAATCTTATTCGATTCGTAATATTAATATATATAAACGTACACTCTCATTTAAAATAAAAACCGAACCTATATAAATATCAATAAAATCGGTATTTTAATGGTTTGACTCATACCTTTTTTCTGGTAACAACATAATTTATAGTAAAATTGGAAATTTTGGTTATAAAATTAAATGAGAACTATCACAAATCTTAGGAATATTTTATTAAATATTTTAGGCATTCCAAAGTAGCCAGCTATTTTTGTCCCGATCTGGTATTCTGTATAGGTGGCTTTTATTGTACTAATGTACTTCTTATAACTCCGTTGTAAGGCACATGCTATCTCTATGAATATATTAGAGAAATGCTCGTGTACTACATTTCTTATGGTAATGAAACTATGGAACCATCCCTATCAACACATACATCTAACAAACGCGGTACAACAAACCATTTCTCTATTTCAAGATAACACTGGTTCAGTGTTTTAGTAATATAGGGGGAAATAAATATTTAAAAGCGTTATTCGTAAAATAGTTTTTTTTTATGTTTTGAATAAACAATTTTTTAGATTAACATCGAATTTATTAGTATAAATTATTTTGCATAAAAATTACATCGACACGTAAGTAAACATTGAAAATTTTAAAACATTTCAGTAATTTGATTATTTCATTAAATAAATTCCATTGTTTAAAGAATTCGATTATGTCCAATACTAAGAGATATAGCCAAACATAAATAATAAACGAAAACAAATGCTTTTCAGAAAGTTCAAAGCTCTATCATTCTCTGGCATAAATCAAAGAAAGTTTTACATTGTTACTGATGAATCCAGCTGTCTTTGAAAACCAATTGATTTGGGATAATATTTACAAAATCAAAAGTTATAAATTATTTCAATTATAAAAACAAAAGTTTAAATGTTTATATAATATTCTGATGGTATCGTATTGTAAGCATGGCTGGATATACTATACTAAATGCGCATCATTTAAAGACCTAGAACGACCTTAAAGGGGCACGTCCTGGGCCTGGGTTTCCAAAGGAACAATAGCCGGTCACTTGTTGTCCACAACAATGGAAACACGTCCCATAGAAGGTCCTAGACAATTAGAAGTGACCTGAGCAATGAAATTATAATTAGATACTACGTACAATTAATATGCTATTATTTCCATGTTATGCTATTTAAAAAAATTAAACGATTTTAAATTTAATTTAAAGTTTATAAATTGAGAAAGAGTGATTATTTTGTTAACTCCGAAACTCTATATAAACTTATTGGATGTATATTAAAGGCCATTTTGATTTTCAAATTTCTCTTGCTCTTTTTTAATTAAGTAACCGTCGTTGAAAAATTTGGTTTGAATTTCAAGAAGGGTCGCCAAATAACCCATTGTTTCAAGTACATTAAGTGGTAAAAGCATTATACATTTAAATAGCTTTCTGCTCGGCATATTTTCCCATTAAAAACGTTTTTTTTTTTTACTGACAGAACTGAAAAAAATGGTTTAATGTCTAAATATACCACATAGAATCGTTGAATAAAAAAAAATTACAGTTTCAATTATCCATCGGTATAAAAAAAAACACAATAAAAAGTACAATGTGAGAGCTCAACAGCTTGTTTGCAACTTCCCGTTGATGGCGTTTTGAAAAAGGTTGTACAATAATAGGAATTAAAACGGAAGCTCTCTCTGAGTGGATGCCATTTTCACGGCCTTAATCCTCCGTTCAGTGAACCACACAAAATTTATATTGAAACCCCACCCACTGGCCTAAAGATAGAGTTGGACTTCCACCAAAGCCGCAGTGGAAAAAACCTCTATGCCTAAATCTTCCGCAATTACAAATCATCTTACATCCTTGGCGAAAATATTTTCTTCAGGCCGGAACCGTTAGGGAAAAATATGGATCCGAACTGAGAAAGAAGATGTAAAATATTTCTGTAAGTATCTACAAAGAGATAATTCCGTCAGATCTCTTTTAGATAACAAGGAAGCGAATTTTTCCATTCGAAAATAAATTAACTAAAATGGATCCTTCTTTTATTGTAGAATCCAGAATCTTGATAATGATTAAGGCGAACTCTCTTTGTTTTCACGTTTTATTTATTAACGACTCACTTGAGACAGTTTCTTTGTGAAACGAGATCTTAAATTAGAAATAAGTCCTTGAATAAATGATTTTTTTGAAGAATGTAGCATGTCCATTACATATTTTTTTTATAAATAACTATACATATATAAATATATTATGTATATACAAGTTCACTATAAGAACAGGAAATGATAGAGCTCAGATAATAGAACAAATATATGATTTTTTTTTCCATTTTGTGAAAGTAAAACATTATTGAACGAGTACGCATTAAACCTGTAGATAATAATCAAAAATTTATGAATTATAAGTATGATAAAACTACAGTTTTCAAGGAACAATTTAAGTGATATTTATTTTGCAAGTAGTTTATAAAGAAACATCTTAACGGTGTTTTTCATTATCGTTAAAATATATAAAAAAAATATCAAAATAAAATTCAAGATTCATTTTTTTATTTTAGATAATTTACAATAGTTAGAGCTATTGCCTACAATACTACAATCCCCTTATCTTGCGAGCAGGTTGTTGGGCGTACAAGGTGGTAGCGTACATGAATTTCTCTATTTTCGATATTGAGTTTATATAGTAAGAAACGTGTGTGGAAAAACCCTTTAAAACAATTTGATGAATATATACACAAAATCTAGATCCAACACTGTTTACTCTGACGTATCTCAACAGCACGGCATATTGAAGCCGTTTGTGCCCCTCGCAGCGATCTCTACCCGTGCCCTGAGCAAACACGCCACACGCTATACAGCCACTTCCTGATCGCCAACAGATCGCCAACAGATCGCCGGCAGATCGCTGGCAGATCGCTGGCAGATCGCTGGCAGATCGCTGGCAGATCGCTGGCAGATCGCTGGTAGATCGCTGGCAGATCCCTGGCAGATCGTTGGTAGATCGCTGGCAGATCGCAGGCAGATCGCTGGCAGATCGCTGGTAGATCGCTGGCAGATCGACTCACAACTCGATTACACCCCGAGCCAAAGACCGAATTAAACGTGTAACGAATATGATGCATGACGTCAGCGCAGGTATTATGCTAATTCCTCTGTGGTACAAAGCGAACAATGCCTCCCATTATCCTTTATTCATTCGCGTATTTCAGAACAATATGCCGTAATTATTACGTGTGAATGATAACATCGTATATAATACAATACCTGTGGCGGTATCACCAAACCTATCTCGCCTTGTTTACTTGGTTTGTGTGTAAAATCAATTTCTTATAAGCTTTCAAAGAAAAACCTTAATTGAAAGAAGGTTTAAATAATTTTCTTGCATATGACTTTGCAAACTATAATATAGCAAACCACGTGACAAAATAAACATATGAGAAGTTCTAATTGCAAAGGTAATTGCCTTTTTCATCTTATAGGTTGATTATTTTTCAATTTAACGCAATCAAATAGAGTACGAAACCTACTTCGAAATCACAAGCTGTATTTACTTTTGTCTTTTCCTCTTTGTATATACAATTTTAAGTTTTCCTTACAACGAAATTCGTACCACTGGTGTGACAGCTCGTCTCCATACGAGATCTAAATTATCTATGTATATAATTTATAATGGTGCAAGCTCATTATTAACTTCTCCATAATAGCTAAAAATATTGTACTTATATTTGAGTAGTGCTGATTACTGCTGAAGCAAAAATCATTTTAAATAATTTAATATGACGTTATACCACAATTTAATAACAGACAAGATTTTAAACCTCATAAAATTTATGTAGAATAAATTAACTTTTAATATTTAATATTTATTCACTACAGTGGTTAATTAATGTAAATAATAGAATAGCACATCCGTAAATCAAATCTGCGATTCTGATCGGTCAACGTGTCGTTCAACTATTTGTTGGGAATCAATAGCTGCAGTGCTGTCGAATGAAAAGTTTGATATCAAAAATAAAATATTAAAAAATAGTGAAGTATTGCAAGCATTTTATCATAAAATATATGTAAGGCTGAGAAGAATTGCAATTCGACAGCCACACGAATAGGAAGATTTGCACCACCTGGCGCGACAAAGAATCACACATGCCATGGAAGCATGCAAAAGTAACCATAAGAATGGGTGGTTCGAAGTTATAGTGATACAAAACGTAAATATAAATGCATAAAAAGTTTTAAGAATATATTTACATTTTAGTAAAAAAAATTAAAAAACGACTATTTGATGATTTTTAATATTTATTTGAAGATTCCTAATTACACTGTATTTCTGCACAAAAAGTTAAAAACTCACTAAATATGTAATACAGATTTCGTATTTTTATTTCAATAAACATCAAGAATTTTACAATGAAGTAATTGATATTATACGTCATAAAACTGGACATACTGGCAAAATTTAATCGTTTACAAAAAGTAAAAAAAAATTATGAAATTTAAAAAAATATATTATGAGCTGTATATCAAAAATATCTATTTTCATACTTGTACACAGCAAGTGGTGAAGGAAATTAATAAATATTTTATATTCTATATTACCTTTGGATATATTATCATTCGACGGATTATTATACTTAAGTAGCACAATAACAATGCACGGAGTACAATGTAAATATTAATAATTCTATTAGTTTGTCAGGGGGGTGCGTGCAGCGGAGAGATGTCAATCTTGTATCGATTTTCCGCGGTTACAAAGCTCCCTAATAATTCAATTTTACATTCCCTCGCTCGGTAAACAGTCACGCGTACGTTATTCGTGGATATAATGGGAACACGAAGTGCCCCCCTCTTAGGAAATGCGCTCTCTGAGTGTTTATTGCCACTACGAGTCGAGAAACAAAAATTCCACTGAGAGGAAGAATCCGGCGAGAGGAGTCACGTCGCGAAATCTACAACGGTTAAGTTGAAATCGGATCCTTTGAGAATACGACATGGTATAAGTGTCAAATAAAAGTGGAGATTTCGGAGAGCTCGAATACACAGAGTCCTGCGTTTGATATTACTTGAAATGGGAGATACAGATGCCATCGCGACTGCAAAAAGTTTGAATGGCTATCGGAGGAATACGTCTGCAGCTGCAGAGCGGCTTGGACCTGGGGGACAGATAAACTGCGAGGGAATGAGCAATCTCGGCGGAGATGTAGCACTGTCGAGATGCTGTTGAGATCGACAGGCACAAACGGCGACACGAAGACAATTGCAAGAACGAAGCAAGAACAGAAACACCCGCCGGGTATATGTGATGTTACAGCATTTGAAATACAAAATACGGAAACGGTAACGGTCCCGAAACACTTAATATTATGTTGAATTATCTTTATAATGGTATAGGTAACATTGTATTTTGTCTTCGTTTAGTTAAGTAAAAACTACTTTAGTTAAGCATCTGATGATGACCCAGTGTATCGGGTCGAAACTAGTAATGCAAATAATTTAAATAAACTCAATGTGAAGACAAAATACAAAGTTACTTTTATCATTGTAATAATGGATCTTCACGAATCAAATGCCTTGTCCCTTACTACTGATTATAATTAAATATAACAGAAATCAAATTTTATAGCCATGCTAATAATTATTTATATATTTTTTTTATATTTTACATCATATCGTATAAAAACCGATTGCCTAAAAACATAATGTGTGATTAGTGTCTTTAGTGCATATTAAAATATTTTAATGTACTAATAATATTGTATGTGTTACTATACTGGTGCCTTTATTAAATTTATATTTATAATTATCAAATACGCTCACAGACGATAAATTCAGTAATTAAATAATTGCAAAGAAAAATCTATTAATAACTCTGTTATGCACAACAAAACGACAAAAAATAATGGTATGTTGTCGTAGAGGGATAAATGTATAATTATTCATTTTTTATCAAAACCTTGTAGCTGGGTCGCTTGCCAAGTCCAATTATTCCGATAAACTTCCGGGGCGGTGCTTACCTGCGGACAAAGAAAAATTAAAAATTAATTAATAAGTAAAAACGTTTGAATATTCGCTCCAGAGAATATGACATAACTTTTTAATATCTGGTTAAACGTGTGAACGACCCGAGATGACAAACCTCCGTGTTTGCTAGGGGTGTAATTTATACAAGCCGGCATGTACTCTGAGTGCCTTATAAATACACCCCGCCATCTCCAGGGGCTGTATTCCGATGGATAACATTTGAGTTACGTTACGCTCTGTTTGGTCACAATGATTTGGTATGAAATACATCTAAATACAGTTGACATTAGTAATAGTTGCTATAAAAATCTGCTTCCTCACATTGATTTGATATAAAATACCTTTTAAAAAAAAGTTACTATAAGATCGTGAATTTTTGTTAAAAACCACAAGGCTTCGTCTATTTCTACTTCAAATCGTGGAAAGCAACAATAAGGTATAAATCATAATAATTTCTCTTTTAGTATTTTTTTTAGGTTAATGATATATTTATAATAAATATACATCAACAAGATTTTCTACATAAAAATAATTTTTAAATGTGAGCAAGTATATTATCAAAGTATTTTTATTTTCTGTGGAGAATTCTTTTGTCTGGAAGGTCTAGTAATTCAACAAAGAAAAAAATCTACTTAAACCAACGAACGCAGGCTAAAAATTTCCTTCTTTTCTTTTGAAAATAAATTTAAAAATTCAAAGTGATTATAAGCGCTTTAGCTCCCCTAATGACTTAATTTTAATGGGAATCGTTTTCAAATAAAAATACTCGTTTTGAAAGAAAATCAAGATTAAACCCGAACTGTGCAAGGAATTCTGCGGGAGCGAGGCGTCCTGTATAAATGCAGGCCTATGGAAGCGAGGCACCCTGTACAGCTGGAGGGCCACGGAACCGAGACGCCTTGCATAGCCCAAGCCCTGAACAAACACTAGACTTAATTCACAACAAACACGGGAGGAGATCTCTACAGAGGGATTGCCTGTCAATAGCAAAGGCGTTGGAAAATAACATTCAAACTGAAAAATACGTTTCAAATATATCTTCTATTCGATTCTTTCTTCTGATAAAAATATTATTATCATAATAAAAAAAAACGTAAAAATTTCATATTTGAGTATTTGATTCATGTTCTTACTATTGACAAATAATATTTTAAAAAAAATAGCACCACTAAATAATAATAATTTTAATCGATTTCAAGATACAAAGCAGAAAAACAATAATAAACAGATGACTCAAGTATTTTCTCAACGAAACGTACTTACACTTCGAGTGGGTAGCATCTGAACACAGAATATATGAACAGTTTAAACACTTATATTTAAAAGCAGTAGACAACAAGTGAAATTGCATACAAAAACTTATTACATCACCATCAAGAAATACAAGTAACTTGTAAAATTTTAAAATAAAAAAATTATGTAAGGATTTTCTGTGTATTGCTTACAACTAGATGCATCGCAGTTGCACTTGCAGTTACAGTGCTACAGTGTTTCAATTGAATAGAGCTCTAGGGCTCGATATGCTTGGAGGTATAGGTTCGAATCCCATTTGTGTCGCGAAATAATATTATATACAAACCTTAGAACTTATTTTATACATTTAAGACAAACAGAATCAACTTGAACAAATATGAATTTTTGTGAATACTTTCACCTTTCAGAGTAGTATTCACAAACAAAAATATTCATAATCTCTTAGCCAATTGGCTATTCGTATCTGTATAGGTAAAAAAAATATATATATAATAATCACAGGATAATTTAAAAAGTTTCTGTGAACGCTGAATACGTGTACTTTGGTCTTTAAATAATAAGCTTGAGAAAAGTAGAAAAGTCCAAATCGTAATACATTTATTTCATCAGACCGGAGCTGCCGGAAGGCGAGGCCCCTCGTGTGTTCGCAGCCCCGTCAGGCCCGGCTCGGGGGGCCAGGCTCGGGGGGCCCGACTGAGGGGGCCCGACTGAGGGGGGCCTGGCTCAGGGGGCCTGGCTCAGGGGGCCCGGCTCAGGGGGCCCGGCTCAGGGGGCCCGGCTCAGGGGGCCCGGCTCAGGGGGCCCGGCTCAGGGGGCCCGGCTCAGGGGGCACGGGTGTCGCGGGTCGCAAGGGGCGCTCTGCGACTTTGGCCGTTAATACTTCAAGTTGCTATCTGGGGAGTGACCAATTTGTCCTGCCAGAGTTTCAGGCCTTTCGTATGGTTCGCATAACATTATAATTTATTGTGTGTACTCCGTATTACAGTGTACTAAAACAAATACTTCCTAGAACTTTGTATAAAGCCGCGTAATTAATGTAATATATGCGAAATATGGACTGTAATATATAATTATTCTTTCCGCTAATTGCGTGGAATAAAATTTGACCGCGCTGTAAAAAAGTTTGTTTTCACAGAGTGAAGCATTGAGTGCGTTTTTTATACACAGCTTAAAAGTTTTGATTGCTTTTATTTTTGAAGTCTTTCGGTTATTATGCAAAATTTTCAAGGTTTGGCGATTCGGTCAAAAACGCCTACAAGACTTTTTGTTATGGAGTTTGATAAACAATCTGCTTTCTGCCAGCTCATTGGCAAATATTACGTTATCACTTAATTACTGAGAATAAATAATACGTGTATTTATTACGAATCACGCCAGGCTTGAATCGCTCAAACAAAAACCTTATTAATATGACTGATATAATTTTATTTTTCTTAATGTCTAGAAAAACATTATTAGCAATACATAACTACACACAATGTAAGATGTTTGTATTATTTGGATAGACAACCGCTATTTTTTAGAATAAACTATACACATTTCAAACTGCTGTTATTTGCACAGTATGCACGTTATATACAATAATATTTAATATACAATATATTGTGTTTCAAGTATAAATTTATACATGCCAAAAAAACATCAAAATGTATACTTTTATAAAAAAAATGATCAGAGGTTTTACAATTCGACGGTACATAATATAATGAATGTACAACAAAATAAACCTATGCACAGTTGTAATAACACAGTGAATACATTTTAAAATATAATTGAGTGAGATAAAGCTAGAACCTCGCGGTCAGGGGTAGCCACTGTTTACGATTTAAAGTTAAATTAAATTCTAAAAATGTGATTGTGTGCGTGGGCGGGGGCGAGTCGGGGGCGGGGGCGGGGGCGGAGGGTGAGACTCGAGCCGTTTCCGGTTCGAGCCGAGTGCATACATATTTGAGCGAGCTCATTTGCCTCGGCGGTTTATGAAGGATCACCGCCCTGGTTATGTGCATTACAGGGATGATTAATGTTGGGGCGAGGAGCCCACCTGGCCGCGCTTACGCGCCGCCTTTTTCAGGAGAACCCTGAACGACACGGGACTCATTGCAAACACCGACTAGCACGGTCGACTTTCCCGGCGATAAAATGCTTGACAAATTCATAACGACATTCAAATAACCAAATAAAAGACATCAGACGCTGTGGGAAGTCAAAATGTTAATAATCAATTTTAATACATCGGTGAAAGAACGCCCATGAAAGCGTGCGTTTGACTGATTATTGATTATATTCCTCAGCGTTACCAGCGTGAATTCATATAAAATAAAAATTATATTTAAAAAAAATTATTATTGAAATTAGTACATATTTATTCAAGAGCCTTTCTTCAAAAGAGATTAGTAACCATCTCACTGAACATGTGTTTGTTCTAAGCCAGTCTCATTGACTCGTCTGTACTGGCAAAAATTTCGAATCCACGTTATAAATACACCTCAATGTTAACTTACTTTATACATCATTGGTATTTATACAATTTAATATCTATTTTTTGTTGTATCGATAGTGCACATGTAACGCAGGCATCAATTTGGTAAAAGCCATCAAAACATTCATGTCAAATTTATTCCATCGCATCAAAATTCATGAAGCGTCCGAGTTATTAAGAAAAATTCATCATGGCGACACTATCGCGACTACTTCGGACTGCTGCACGAGGAAGTGAGATCTCGGGGGCTCTGATTCCGTCACCTGAATTATGTACGAAGACCCGTGCCATTCACAGCTGAAATGGATATTGTTCTAGGCTGAATAGCTTATTTGACACCGGTCTGGAACCTCATAGAACTCCATCCATCGGACAGGGTGGATAAAATTTACGGATCCATTATGCATTCAGATGTGCCAAACGCGGCATATTATCCGAGAGCCGGGTCTTTCTAATCAAACAGCCAGCAAATCCTGTAATTAATAAGAAAACATTGAAGGTGAGTTCCCATACTTTATTAAAATCAATAGAATTTTTTTTATGGTGAGTTGTAGAATAATATTTTTTTATCAGTAAAAAAGCTTTCGTCAAAAAGGATTCCATGAAATTTCTTCATATATTATTTAATTTAATAACTTCCAATACCCGATTTTTCTTAGACCTTGAAATAGAATTGTAAGGTAGTTTACTTCATTTCTTTATAAATATCTTTTAAATAAGCAAATTATATTAACTGTTGTTTTATAAAAATTTATCTCATTTATAACAAAAATGGTAATTCATTTTGTAATTATTTTGAAATAACTATTAAAAAATTTCTACATCAACAAATACACAAATGAATGTTAATGATTTAAAATCTACAATCCTGTTGAATATTTTTTAAATAAGAAACATTTTACTTGAACAAAATAATCCAAAGAAAATAACAAAAAAAGCAACGTATTTCTACTGCCATTTTTAGATAATGACTGCTTTTATATTCTCTTTTTTTCTTCATAATCTGAATTCATTGTGCTTTTATTACGTAAAGCGGCATTTTTAATTATTTTCTGTCCCTCCGAATTTCAATTATTCGCCAAAAATTCCTCACTTTCCTACAAACATGCAAATTAATTAAAATAATCAATATCTAGACAACGCTGGAATTATTTTCATCAGCCCGTGCAAATTTCCATAAACACGTCTGTCCTGTTTCACATCTCTTCAAATACGCATGAATTTATATTCAATGAAGCAAATGTCTCGTAACAACCCAAGAACAGAATGGAAAAATAACACATGGAACATGGGAATCAGAAATTAATACAATGGATTATTTTGATCCAGTCCAAGTGGAGTGATTTTCAACTATTTATTAATATAATTTAATACAGCATTTCGACAAAAACTGTCTCTAGTACTGATTATCAAAGTCAAAAGACGTAAAAACTAATGAAACAAGATGTTTACTAAAATTAGTTTTTCAACCTTTTCTGAATAAATAACTAAAATAAATGAATACCTATACATTCAATTAGAATTTGTCTAAAATTTTATCAATCACCGCTTAAAAAATTCATAAAAGCGTTTTATTTTGCTTCCTCAATACTAAATTTAATTTAAAAGACAAAAAATATTGTCAGTGCGTTTATATTTTTCCCAACTACTATTTTCAATACACCAATACAATAATTTCTCTCGTAATTAAATAATCTGATTATCAGCAAGAACTAGAAGTTTTTTTTTCATGCTTGACTTAATTTTTATTTGGCTCAATAACGTTAATATTTTAATGATCATCACCCACAAATTTTAATAAAAGCAAATTCTAGTAACAAGCTTTTTTTATAAAATTGACGCCATTTCAATTATTTTTATTACTACGCAGAAATTTATCAAATAGCTCTATGGTGTTCCTAATGACGTATTTCCGACTATCCGTCTTACGCAGAGAGCCTTTCTCTGTAAACGCCGTGGAAGAATCGAATATTAGTTCCCTCACATAACAGAGAACCGGGCTTGTAATCGAATCTGGGATATTACGACCTCTAGGAGCGAAATGCCAACCAACCAGTCGTAAAGATATTATTGACAATCAATATTAACTATTATCTTATAATTCGAAACCCTCCGTCCCAATAATATTAGCCAGAATATTACGATAATGGTGGAACCTCTCCGCTGCTCGGGGCTCTAGTACAAGTTAATATTCGATAAAATCAACCGAGTAACTCCAGCGTCTACAGGAGTTATTACAACAACAGCCTTGTGCTTTCAAGACAAACTCAATAATATTATTATATTATTGTGCCTATTTTATGTTCAGAAATAATTAATAGGAGTCAGCTATTTAAGGCTGTACTTTCTAATTATCTATCATTAACTCAAGTGGAACTGAGACCTTTAATTTAAGACCAATTGAGAATAATAACTATTCGCTAGATCAAACATTTACATTCGCTACATTTAATATCATACAATAGGCAGGTATCAAACCACACTAATATTATAATATATTTCTTCAAATAATCACACTTTTCTGCAGTGTTCAAGAAAAACGCTTCTTGTTTTGAATTATTTACATATAAACTTTACATCTCACGATTTAAAAATAATTTGTAGAAAAAAATTGTATACTTGATAACATAAATTTGTTATACACATTACTACAAAAAAAATTTGCCGATGTATTTTTTAATAAAAACCACTAAAAAATATATCTGGCAACGTTGCTAAAAAAAATTATATAAAGGCTGAAAAAGATAATTCCCGAATTGAGAAACCTCTTTTTCAGGTCCAGCTGCCTTTGGCAACATTTCACCGGCGCACTTATCCTGCGCTTACGCGCGGCCATAAAACCTGCGATCCGGCAGCAAAAGATAACAGAGACTCAAAATAACACAGCGTGAAATAGAAAACGCAAAATGGACGTTACCTGCGAGAAAAGCAGACAAGCGCGATACATTCAATGCCAAATTCCGGGAAGTAGATGATTACTAGTGAGTGACTGTCTTACTATAGGTTTTCAAATAATGTGTAAATATCAAAAAAAATACTATCAAAACATACAGACCTTGTGTCCCGAGTACCCAATATTTATTGCAAGGGACTAAGCTAGAACTATCCTCAATCATAAAAACAACTAGTATTTTGTTCCGAGAAAACGAGTCTAGATTTTAAAATACTATACAAGTATGCAATAAAAGAAAAATCTTCATAGGCGATTATTTTACCGATAAAGAAACAAAACAAATAGAAATCTAAACCCCCGCCAAAAACGAATACACAAAAACATTTTCGCTAGCTCGAAGTAACTTTCAGCCGAAGCCGGCGGAAAAAAAAAACTGTAAAGGTGTTTTATTTTACAGGAATTGAATTTCGCACGGTTTGCACGGACTGCCGGAAAACTGGAGCTTATAAGGGTGCGGACTCTAAATCTCCGGACAGCGACAAAGCCTGAGGACCGAATTCACGATATTTACAAAGATACGCCTTAATTTTATGCAGATTAGCTGTGAGAGAGACTATTGTCTTCAAGTAGCGCAATTGTAAACAGCTCTGTGCTGCTGAGCGGCGTTATGACCCAGTTCCCAGGGTAGATAACTTTGCGAAGCTCAAAAAGTCTCCCTTATCATTTATTCAAAACAAGGCAAGGCGGGAAAAAAATTGCATGATCAAAAGTTTGCGCAAAAAAAAATAACACATAAAACCCCTGAAACAATCAGACCTCACTCCAACAGTCGACACCGCTTTTCCAAAATAAATTATTAACGCTGCGTAAAGAAGTGCATATAAAATAGAATGGATTTCGTAAAGGGCATGTCTATTTTGTGTTTGCTTCGATTTCAGGAATAAGCACCTCCACGTCGCGCAATTCCCTGCCCGTGGGTTCCCTTGACGTACCGGCTTCTTTATCGGAGCACCCTTTCGCTTTTCCTTTGTATGCGAGCTTAAACGGCTCGGGACAAGTGCATTTTATGCCGTTCTGTATGTGCGACTCTACAATGGAAGGTTTCCCTTTTGTTTTGCTTTATTTATGTGTACCTGCAGGGGCCGCTGGCTTCAAAATAATATTAAAAAAGTTTTCTCGGTGTGAATTATCACCACGCAGTAAAGGCTCGTTTATCGCGTGTATACGAAAATTTAAGATGAGAAATAAAAACTTTTTTTACTTCGTCAAAATACGGAAAAATAAGTCAAATATTCAATACATTTAAACGTAAGAATAAAGGTAATATTCAAAATTAATATCTACTAACACAGATTTGTATTAGTCAAACCATTGAACTCTCTTGCTTGTTTGGTTGGGGAGTAAAACGTTTGACTCTTGTTGATCGGGGATTTTTTTTTCAACCCCCATCCCGACAGTTAAATCTCTAGCTAAAAATATTCAGTTCCGTTGTTCTACTGTCGAAGAAAATTTTTACAATAATACCCATTATTCATTTTTTTTATAAAACCCAAATTTGAAAACCAACTGAAAAAATATATTTGAAACTGAGGTCATTCTGTATAAAATAAAAGTTAAACAATGAGCCAATTACAACATTTAACTGAATGTCGACATGCATAGCTAATGATGAGGTAACATCCCACAAATTTAAATCGCATAACAAACGTGTTAAAATATTATAAAGCGATGATTTGTGCAGGGGCGACACGTGACGTAATATGAAAATAATAAATATAATGAAAACGTTAAAAAACCTGAGCCATGCAATTAATAAATAGTTAATGAATTGGATTATTTTAAATATTTGTAATCCGTGCAGTCCGAAATGTCAAACTGCAATTCAATTGTCATATGTGTCGATTTAAATATTTTACTAACAAATTTTTAATCATAGTCGAATCAGTATTAAGGTTATTCAACTCTCCATATCATGAAAAGTATACAATAATTGATTTACCCGATCTCAGCATGTTTTGAAGATAATTTTTATTTTGATCTACACTCACATTTATTGCTTAACGTTTATCGATAATATACTCTTAAAACATTGTCTTCGCCATGTCTTTAAGCGCGTAGGAGCCAACAATTGTGTTTGCGTGGGACATGTTTTCGTTTAATTTCAAAGCGGTTTCGGATTGTATTTTTTTAAAATTGCATTAATAAAATTGTACAAAAAAACATTACGAAATACTATGCAACCAATAGTACCAGACTAAAAAGATAAATGATAAAAAAAATACCATTCGCTAAGAATAATAAAAACGATTTTATAAAAGAGTTTGATAAATGAGTTCGCTTTGGACAGGCACTAATCTTCAATTAAACTTGGATTAATCTTTTTAATAAGCTGAAAACTTCGTATTTTTCCGCTCTTGCCTGTCTGAAATTCGTAACGACTTCCTAAGTGTATTTCCATTTTCATACAATCGAAATTTTTACAGTTGGCAGTTTCACTGGCTCGGTTTAAACGGCAGACCTACGGTCGCAAAAGAAAATTGGACAATTCTCTAAAAGTAAAAAAAAAACCATTGAAATTACTTTAGAAGAGGAATGCTTTTCTTACTAAATTTTATAATAACTTATGTCACTTAGCAAAAAATAAAAGGAAAATTATTAATACTATACAATATATATATAAGAGTAGTTTTATATAATAGTAAAATTATTTTTCCAGCGTTTTTGTTGTTTTCCGCCCGCCACTGGGAGGCAGGTAATACAAATAGCCCATTCGTAAGTTTTTACTACAATTTCCTTATATCCTAAGTGAGGCACTTCCGCGTCCAGATAGCGCCTATAACTATTCAAATGGGATAATTCAGTCAGAGTCTCGGCGGGGGTTGGGCCATTTACGGAGGGTTCACTTTTTCTGTCGCAGCACTGTTACCTTTTCCATCGCCAAAGTATTATACGTCCGCAGTGCATGGCGCGGGGACGAGGCGAAAAACCCACGAAACAAGATGCGAGCAATCACAATAATGTCGTCATAAATCCGCCAGACTTGGAGCAGTCCGTAACGATGATGATCATGAGCGTCGAGCCTGGCTTCTGCCCCGAAAAAACCCGGAACCCGAGGGGATAGCGCAATAAAGCCCGTTTCACATTTTCAAGACTGTGATCTCGTAAAATATATTTTTTTTAAATGAAATTAATACGTATGATTTGTTATTAATAATATTAACTTAAACAATCACGCCATCTAGAGTTTTGAAAAACACTTGAGTTTGAATTCAAGCGAAATTTTCCCTGATATTTTTACGTTGATAAAAGTGAGGAGAAAGCTATGTGAAAGTGTCTCTGATATTTTTGCGTTGGTAAAAGTGAGGAGAGAGCTATGTGAAAGTCTATCTGATATTTTTGCGGTAGAACAAGTGAGGAGAAAGCTATGGGAAAGTGTCTCTGATATTTTTGCGTTAGTAAAAGTAAGGAGAGAGCTATTTGAAAGTCTATCTGATATTTTTGCGTTAGTAAACGTGAGAAGAGAGCTATTTGAAAGTGTCCCTGATATTTTTGCGATAAGACGATAATTAAAATTAAATATTGTTGGTGCATTAAAATTTAAAAAACATAGCGTGGACCCTAACTGATGTTTTTTTTAAATCCTTACCTGTTGTTTGCAGTTTTTAGCTATAGATGTAAATTTTAAAGTTTTTATTTAAAATAATAATTCGTTGCATTTTTGCCCAAATTTGACCCAATTACCAGAATTTTTATGCTATTATTTACTACTTATTACTTTACATAAAATGTTAACAATAATTTTTATATTTTATAATTATATTTTTAGAATTAAATATTTATTGTAAAATGTATGTATTATTGACTATGTCCAACTATAAATATATTTTGAAAAAATATATGGTGCCCGCCACCCAACCTGCATTCTTGAATATACTCTTGAGTGCAAAAAGGTTGGGGACCCTAGGCATGAGCATTTTGTTAAAAATTCAATGTTTTTCTATAACTTAACCCATTCATTGGAAACTTGTTAAATACACTCCAACAATTTTTCTCTTTATATACTTTCTGTTAGATTTTTTTCCATGAGTGTATTTTAATAACTCCTGTAAAAAAAATCACTTCGTATGCCTGTCGACCCTGTGCCCCAGTCAACTCATGGCATAAAGAAGATAATTCGTCTTGTATAGTTGAATTCACTAAAGCGTCTTTCCAATAGCATATTAACTGTCACCAAAACACAACGAATAGGCTTTTATGTGAGTATCGGGTCTATGACGTCTTCAGCAAAACGCCAGTTGTACGATAGCACAAAATTTATAGAATCGCTTAAGTAAACACGTGTCACTTAAAACCTAAGTACTTTGGTTAATGATTCAAGCTGTTATACGCTGTAATAATAATTTTAATGTGTGAGATATTACTAGTTAATATGAGAGCACTACTAATTCAATAAGATGTAGATGTGCCCATTTATTTTAATGAATTTGTAATGGAAGCATTTTCGCTAGGAGTATGTGGGGTGCGTAGCTCTGCATTGGCATAATTATCATAATTTCATAGATGCGTTGAATAGCTCTTAAGGTATAAGTAAATATTAAATACAATGATTCAAGGGAATTGCTTTTGTTCGTATTATTTGTTTCGATTTAATTTTTACATTTGATGTTTTGTATACTTCAGACAGCCAGCATACATAGCATTCATTTTCTTATGGATATTTTATTACTTGTCTAAAATCTGAAACTTAATTTAACAAAAAAAAAAACCGGGAGAAGCTCGCAGTTGTAATTTAACTAAAGATAGAATAGAAACCAAAACACCAATATATTATTTTTATTGTGAAATAATATTTCAAGTTTACCTAATATTTCATAATACATATTTCTATCATTCTACTAATATTTGTATTAAATTAATATTATTTCAAGTATACAAGAGAGTAAATGCCGGTCATGTATCAAGCCGGAACAACCGGATGCCTTCATGTGCTTTTATGGTAGATACATAAATATGTAGCTTTAAATAAATGCTGTAAAATTATAAGATTGTGTTATGATATTCAATATAATGAAACTAAAAAAAAACATAACCACATGTATTTGTTTTCAATTTCTACAAGATGAAAAGTACGAATATGGATATTTTAAATATATTTTTAGGAAAAGTAAATATGATAATGCTGTTATTGTAGGGCAATCTTGAAAGTACGCTGTTTTATTTATATAATCTACTAATCGTAAAAATATTGTCATGATAGGAAATCAATTTTTGGCAGATATTTCGCGAGATCAATTTATAGAAATATTATAGGACGTATTCTAAAAAATATTAGAAAGGCTATTGGTACTCATTGAACAACAAAAAAGGAAATAATGAAAAGAGGACAAACAATAATAGGAAGTCGCTTCCCCAGGGAAGCACTCGTCTGTATGATGAGGCATTCTCTTCTTCAGTTTCTTTGGAAGGAAGTTTTAAGGACGTATCTTCAGCAAGAAGTTTGCTCGTTATCAGCACGAATACTGAAGAGTACGGACTCACGCAGGCCGTTTATCAAAAGCATTTAAAAAATTAAGCACACATTATTAACAATTCGTTCATATAATTAACAAAGGAGAATATTAAAAAAACTAAAAAATTTATGAATGATCTTAAATTTAACCGGTGTTAATGTTTCAAGAGATGCCATAGAATCAAGTGTATTTTAAAAACCTATAAATTTTTGCAATTATGAAAATATCTATATAAAAATATTAACCTTTTTTTCGTGAGAAAATTTATGAAACCCAAAAAGCTCCTTCCGTAGTGCCTTTTAGATTCCTTCGGTTTGTGTACATCATCGAAGATACGGAACAAAAAACCAACGCTCGAGTCAAGAGTCCATTGAACCAGGAATGTCATATTTATTATTTTTTAATGACTCGGGGATTCCGACAGAAACAAAGCCTTTTGCTGTAGCAGAAGGACGAGTGCTATTTATTCCTGATAATTGGAAGTAAGCAACTTCAACCCTTCAGTTGAAAACGTTTTTATTTCACCTTAATATATATTTGTTTACATCATAGAGTAGAGTCGCGGTAGTAAAGTCGTACCTTTTTTTTTAAATAAAAATAAGCGAAAAAAGCCACTAGCTTCTGAGAATATTGCCTGTTTAAATGCTAAACCGCAATAAGTGGCAAAATACAGCAGTGAAATGTGAGTTTAAGGTGAGGATATTTTTTGCGATTCATAAGGCAGACCTAAGTATTACTTTTACAGGTGAAAAAACACATATTTCGAATTTAATTTAAAAGAAATATGGTATACATTTTAAAAAGCAGTGTACATTTATACTATTTTACAAAACATATGAAAATTCTTTTGAAATAATATTTACTAACAAACAAAATATTAGAATATTTTTATATCATTAGGTACTCAGGTAATCGATTCGCTCGTGAAAGAAGAAGTGTCGTGAATAACTTTTCAATTTATTTTCTTCGTTTCGTGTGCGCTCCAAAAACCGGATTTATCTTAAGATCTTATAAAATTAATTAATTTCTTTATTTTAAAAAACATATGATAATTGAATTTCAATACTTAATAAGTCATTTCATTGCTGTTAATCTAAGCTTACTTTTTTCGTGTATCCCACCTGTCTTCAATATTTTTTCGTTTCGAAAGCTTTTTGTCCAGCCTGTTGCGTATGCAGAAATCGATGCTAGACGAATCGTAGCAGGCGATGGCACATTATATTACAAACAAGGTCATATGCTAATGTCATATTTATTTTTGTCCCAGGTTTGTCATGAAGTAATAAATATATTCGCATAATGAAACCTATAAAAATTAATAGGAAAAACCAAATTACCACGCTGCTAGACTAGAACGGAATTTTACCTTTGTAAGAAATCCAAAGGAGCTTTCTGACGGTAAAATGAAAGAATAACATTGAGGAAAAGCACAGAACGCGGCGACAGATATTTGGGTCAACCGATACTCGTCGAATAGTAAGAACGCAAAATTTGCATTCGTTAAACCTAGAAATTGTAATAGAAATGTGAACGTTGACGAAATTTAAAAAGAAAAATACGAACGAAGTTCATCGTCACTATAATTTTGTAAATCACATTTATTTTTTCCTGGTGTTCACTTTTTAACAAAACCTCATTTGAGCAATGCATGTTTAAAATTATTATAAAGAAAAAAAACATAAAAGTACCAATGAAAAGAGCCACGCCGATGGGTATGAAGCATAAATAATAGCAATGTTATAGCCATCAATTCCAAATCATCACTACATATTTTTAATTATAAAATTACATCGCCACCTAGGTTTAAAATAAACAGATAATATTATTTCAGTTAAAATAAATTAACTATTTCAAATTATTTACCAATTGGTTTTTAAAGTGGTTTTACAAATTAAGTTTCGTATTTTTTGCAATGTATAATTGCTTTTGCTTGTAAAAGGAATTGAAAATAATCGTATATTTTTGTACGAAACAAAATAGCTTTGAATAATTATTAATTATTTTTAAATTTAATTTCTTGATTGTAAGATATGAATATGTGGTCGAACCATTAAATGACTTCATTTGATGACGTCGTTCAGCAAATTTTCTATAATACGGGTAAAATTTTGTTTGATTTTTAAATTTTTTTTTTCTTACAAATATTTCGCTATGAAAAAAACACTACAACTACAAGTCGGTACTTTGAGAATATCACTATATATATATATTTTTTTTTAGCAATGCTATAAGAATAAAAATAATATAGATACATAAATGCAAAGAGGCTTATAAATATCATAAATGATTTGTGTTTTCAACGTAAAGATTTGTAGTAAAATAAATCATATTTATATACATCCAGATTTACATGTGAGATTAAATATTTCTTTGAGAACCAGCCCCAGAGCAGGCAGGCACTTTGATGTCGTGGATCCTGGCTGGAGGTCTTCACTGAAGCAGGGAGCACTAATGCAGCATGAATAAGGGATCAACGGGTCAGAACTGCGGGTTTGCAGGACTCTCCTGCGAAAATAATTCTTCCCTCAAAGCTGATCTGAGCTTCCAAGATTCCCACGTATACTTACTGGAATCCTATACAAAACGGTAAACTACTGCTGTGCCATATAAAGAGCTTTTGAAACTTGGAATTTTCTATCGTCTTTCAGGGATGTTTATGAATAGTTCAAAGGAAACAAAATATCAATGGCAGTTGAAAAATTTCTCAAATTTATAACGTGAAGAAAACTATTGCTCTCACTTAAAAAACCTTACGTAAGCATCCGCTATGATTAAAGTTTTTAGTGGTATTCGTTTTTTTAAGCTTTCTGCGCTATAAAATCAAAAACCATTATTTGTTGAAATATTTATATACGCTCGGCGGCTTAGTAGTTAAAACTACCGAGACAAAAGTAAGCGAAGGTAGTAACAACTATATCGAAAGCTGCTGCTTTTATTTAAGTACATACATAAACACAAAGCACATAACGTTTTATTCAGAGTCATTTACTGAAGTGGATCCGTGTAAAAGATAAATAAATGAGTTTAGATATTATATTAAACCGACGTATAATAAAACTTATGGCGCTATAAAACCAAACTCTCAATAGATCTACTTAATGAGCTCCTGTGCATAAGATGCAAATAACTTTTTACTATTTCTGAAAAGTTTTAAATACTACTACATTTTATTCCTTTTTGTAAAATATAATATTTTTATTGTTACGGTAGCAAATTATGAATGTACAAAATACATTTTTATTTTAAATTTGATGAGGTGAATCATTGAAATTAAAAAATTTATTTCAAACATTTCTTGTAAATTTTTGTTAACTTATATATAAGAAAAAAAATACTTCGATCCAGTAGAATAAACTTAATAAAAGACGTTGACAGTCTTCTATCTGACATATACTTAATCTGACAGCTGTCCAGTTGCAAATATGTTTAAAAATATAAAGACATTACAAATATCAATTAATATAATAACTTTGAAACAATACGATTTAAGAAGTATTTATCTGATATAAAATTTTAAAAATATTAAAAAAACATATTTTCCAAAAAAAAAATTCGCGTTGTCATCGCTTACTGATTATGTGGTCTAAGGTTCAAATTTAAGTAGAAAACGTATATTATATTTAAAGAAAAATTTAAGTAAAATCACTTTTATTATGCTTTCCCGTGATTATAAAAAATATATATAAAAGATCGGCAATAATATAAATGTATATATATTTATATCGTACTTTACATAGTAGCTTTCAACATCGTCGCTATAAGTCATATTTTCGCTATTAATCCTTCTTCCATATGGGCCTCTGTGTCTCAGATAAGAGTGATTAAAAATATTCTTAACATTCGTTAAATTACAATAACAACAAAAAAAACAAAGAGACGTTTAACTTTTATTATTTCGCAATTCAAAATAAATTGCCTTGGGGATTGGAGCAGCCCCTGACTCGTAAACCCTTTAGTTATACCTGTTTCTGTTTTCATGAGTACTTTTTCACAGCTTTCTCGAAGCGTTCAGTAAACTATAATAAATCCATGTGGCAGAAACTTATCTACGGGCCTGAGCGTGTACCTTCTTAGAGCTCACTTGAATAGAAACATATTGAAAGAAAGGTTTTCTCATATTCTACTTTATTTTTTATGTTCATCAATTCATTTCTTACGGCTCGATAGATAGCAGATGCTTGGAAATAACATTATTTTTGTCTTATAAAATTCGGTAATATTGTTTGATGTCTTATTTATTTCAGTAAAACTGAAAATAGCGAGAGTGCCGGCTCGGAGTGCAACACTCTTAGAGATGTGAGCACTCTTTATTATAATTATGAACCAATACCAATTAAATAACAAAACGTGTTTAACGAAACTGCATGTATAATAATATACAAATAAACACATTTTTAATCCAAAATATTAAATTTAGATACGTTAAAAGAATAGATCTTGTTGAGGGAAAGGCATTTGATTCGTGAAGAACGCATAACTAAACATGTTTAGTTATGCATCTGATGATGACCCAGTGTATTGGGTCGAAACTAGTAATGCATATAATTTTAATAAACTCAAAGTGAAGACAAAATACAAAGGTACTTTTATCATTATATTGTAAAATAATATATATTTTACAACAGGTGCTCATTCGGTGTAATAAATAATGTACTATAAGTGTGATAGACACCTTTTTTTTAAAATCGGCCCAAATTCGTTAACATAATATATAGATATCAAAAACCTGTTTAAAGTTTTATATTTGTGTGTGCTCTACATTCCTGTCATATTTAATATAAATTTTAAAAATATCAAAGCATTTTCTGTGTATTATCAACTGTGTGTTTCTTGAGAATAAAAAACGTAGACTTGTATTTTCTTTATGCATATTCCATACTCTACAAAACTCGTCAATGCAAATGGAAAAATACCATTAAAATAGATTGCATTTTTCTTGATACATACATTTATTCAGAAGTGTCTCTTTTGATCTTTTGCACCCCGTCTGCGGAGCACTTTTAAACAAATAATGTATCTTGGTTGAGATGAGCCCAGCTCCGCAGCCTTCGGATCAATAATTCACCGAGATGAAACCAGATCGGCGGCGGCAAACACAACAAGGAATCAATATGGTATTGTATCCGCCAGCCGCGGTGAAGGCAATCGAAATCAAGAAACACGCAAGCTCTCAAAAATCACGCTTTATAGAAGGCACTTTGCTTCTTATGCCTTTATTTATATTTTAATAAACAATGTATAGTAAGAAATTTTAATGCGTATCGCTTTCTATAAAATAAAAATATTGAAAACAATAACGGTTTTATAACTAAAATGAGTTCAATAATAACTGTTAAAAAACGCTTACAAAATAATCAGAGCGGAAGCAATAAAATTTAAGACATGAAAAAATCAAATTGTTCAACATATGAAAATATATCAGGTTCCGAATAATAGTGATTTTCACTAAAACCGGATTACAATAGGAGATGTAACAATGCAATCAAAGGAAATATAAAAGCTCCACGGTAGAAGTGAGGCCTGAAAACCCGAGTGAAGGCACCGGCGGAAGTATTAATGAGCGGAGCCTCCGCGGCCGAGGACTGAAAGTCAAACTCGCGGGGGAGGAATTACTCTCGCCCATTACCGTGGAATATTATTTGCAGAGAAACGAGCTTTTTCATTTGTATTGTTGGTTTGTTTTTTTTTTTTTGTTATTATTTTAATTACACAATGTATGCGCAAGTAAATGGAGCGCATTTAAATGCTAAAAATAAAGGACTCTTAAGCGCATCTGCCTCAAAAAGCTAATGTAACCTGTGAAATGTCAGCCGCGGGAGCTTTGCTGGGCTTTCATAACTCTGTAATGTATGATGTTTTGCTGAAGAAGGTACAAACCACGATGGGGATTATTTTTGTCGAGTTTGACATTAAAATTTTAGTTTCAAACACATTTATTACAAATAATTTTTGTCATAATAACTGAAATTAAATTTACACATCAAAAAATAAATTAAAATGGGTGATTATAAAAAAGCCAAATAATACGTATAAGCTGAGATTTGACAAGGGTATCGTAATTTTTTATTGCTATTTCAGAATTTTAAACTATATTCGTCTTTCCCGACGTTAATTCGGAGATTTTTAAAGTTTTTATTGAATTTCTCAAATAGCATGTATTATGTATTTTTGAACAGTATAAACATTAAAACTAAGGACGCTTCCAATTTGTAGATTACAACATAACAAAAAAATATTTTCTACCCAAAATCAAATATTAAATCATAAATTCAGATTGTATATATCATTTTTTCAATCTACGTAAATATGATGCAGCTTCCCAAGCCAAATAAAAAAGTTTCTTATATAAACAAATAACCATAATTCAACTTGTGTTTTCCACAGTTATGGATGACTTCGCTTCTGCCCGCTACACAGAGGTACGTTAAAATTTATGATCGATTTTTACACGGCAACATTCGCATTTCAGTCGGTACAAGGATGGAACATTGATATTTGTGTGCCTAAACAAACAGCATCCCGCGGGGGTAGTTTACCTGGCACCTCCGCCGCCCCAACAGGATGAGGGCAGTTATTAGTTACAGCGCTGGGCGCACGTCAGCTCCGGTGCCAGCGGCTTCCTGAATAATTTAAGCATTTGTTGTATACTTCCCGACACATCCATAGTTTTCAAACATGAGCTCCTGATTCAGTAAAAACAACAGCCGCTTACCAACCGTGATATCCCGGGGTTGAATCAAAGCGACGAAAAAGTTTTCATATCTAAATTCCCTAACAGCGAGAGAGGTCGAATTGTGGGAGTCTCCTGAAGATACGGATCAAGGCAAAAACCCCATTTAGGTTTGCAACAGTACAGCCATGTTTATACTATTATAACTTCCGCTTGTAATTTCTTAGATTATAAAAAAACATACGCGTATTTATAATATTTACATTTAAGTTAAAGCGGCGACCATTTAAATTCTGAATAACCTTTCTGAGAATCTATGACACTAACTCAACAAGGGTTGCGGGCCATAGGTGAAATCAACTTGTATTTGCTGAAACTGGGCCTGAAGGTCAAAATTACATGTAACACACTGTAATGCAGTTGAATAACAATCTATTCAAAGTTAATGGTGTTGTCGAATAACAAAGTGATTTATAAGGATATTCAAAAAAATCCATCATACAATGTTCTAACCAAAAAATTATAATTTATTTAGCCTTAATTATTTGTTTCTTCTTTTTGAGGAGAGGAGGCTGGTGACCATCTCACTGAACATATCTCTATCCTGGGACGGTCTTATTAGTTCGGTTGTACTCCTGATATTGTTTTTGAACCCTGCTACAGAAGAAATATCAAATCAAAATACCAGACGATTATATAATAACATTACATAACAGCAGCAATACACAAACCTTTCCTACGAATACAGAATTGCGGTACAGAAGAACCCGGGGACCCACTACACTATTATCCATTTAAAAACCATGAATAAAGATTTTAATTAATCTTATAATCAACCAAAGCTGCAGGAATAATAAATTTGAAAGCTATACATTAAAATCACTTAACTGAAAAAGGGTCTGGTAGATGAAAAAAACTAAATGGAAATGTATGATCAAGCAAAAGAATATACCTGTAAAAATACGTAGTTCTGAATAGGACAAGTGATAAAATGTTTTCACTTATTTACACTTGTGACTCGGGTTTCGGTGGAAATATGAACCAAGAACTCACTGAGCACATTTTTGTAATTAAAGTAAAAGAAGTAAAATCAATAAAAGCGGACTACACCGAAAAACACTTAAGTTGGAAATTTATTTCACGCACCGCTAGATGGGATAAACCCCCTTAAGCATCCCCAGGTGCGTAATAAAATGGAACTTTTCATTCAACTACAATAATGTTAGGTTTTATTTTATTGTATCAGAAAAAATACTTTTAAATACATTTAAAAAAATATATCACGGTATTATTGATTTTTTTTGGGAGCGATGTTATAACTCTCAAAAGACTTCCTATATATTGATGAAATAAAAAATGGATAGTATAAAATTGATAAATACTATTCAAAAGAAAAAAATAATGAAGTAATATTTTATCTATGACATGTAAAATTTCATCAGATATTGCAAACAATTATACCATTCAATGAACGAAATTATAATTAGCTAGAAAGGCTGCGTCCTTGGATGCTTCGCCGCGTTTCTAATGAAAACAGCAGGTAATTTTTTTTTTTTTTATATATATATATATATATACATATATATAAAACCGGATAACTGGGTGTGACAGCTACAATCGATCGATAATTAATAAATTATCAGGGGAGAATTATGAAAGGGAAGGCAGGTGTAGCCGATTAAGTCAATCGGGTAAATTATGCAGGAACGGGCAAGCACTTGGGAAGTCCAGCTGTACTCTAAATCACCCTGCATTACGGGAATTACGTTGCCTTAAGGCAAAAATAAATCGCTGCATGGGAACCGATTAGAGTGCATAATTACAGCGATAAAAGACAATATAATTTAAATGTTTTAAGAGATTCATAAGGGCGCATTGAACCCATCCTTTTATGCTAATTTGCGTTAATTATTATAAGAGAATCAATTGCTTCAAATCAAAATATTAAATGTTCACAAGGGTAGGTTTGGGCATGAACATTCATTTGCTAACTTAATGCAGATTTGCCGCAAAATACTGAAAAAAATGCAAAGGGAAATTCTTTTATCGCGTATTTTTTTTATGATGCAATCAAAGTAACGAGGTGCCTTTTTGTTACGAAGGCATATTTATGACTAGACCCAGCCATACTCATTTAACATGCAGTATTTTATATGACGGCGTTGCATAGAGCCTCCTGGGGTGGGTAATGAAATCCGACCTTGATATGACATTTTTATACTTCTCTTTTATGCAATATAATTTAAATTTTACTTGAATGTGGATAGCTTTTGATAAAAGATTCTACTTTAAAATTTTATTACTCTGCCTGTTATATACTTCAGTTTTAACAAAAAAGGCACGTTGCTAAATATAGACATGTATGGAAACGCTTTATATTATAATACTGTGATACATGTCGATACCACACGATTTAACAATTTGGACTTTATATAATTACTAGTAATGTAGCCCGTCACAAAATGACGTATTTGATAAACGATGCGTCTAAATTCTCGCGGTGAACGACATCTCGCGGCGAAGAAGTGAATCATATAATTCGTACATATTGAAATTCGCTAAAGCATATTTTAAAGTTTATGAATGAAAATATTATCCTATCGTCTTGAAATTCGGCACATAGCTGCGGAAAAATTTACTTAACTTATGTGCAAAAAATCAGCGTTGTATCTTTTAAGATATTCTATACAGAACGGAAAAACGAAACATACATACAAACATACACACAATGGCTATTATTATAGTAGATAAGGTTTAAGCTAAAAGCCTCTTAAAACGCACCAATTTTCTTGAATTATAAAACATACTTTTGAATATACGCTCTCTTAGTAGATTTTTTCTGTTTTAACATTATTATATTTATGAGCCAGAGATAACTACAATTATATATGTTTAAACTTATAATTATTAAGACTTTAACATTCTTACCGCGAACTCTGTGAACGAAGATCTAATGTGTTAATATCAAGGTTACAGGCAGGTTTAAAAAGATTATTTTTGTAACTGGATCATATCGATTAGTTATATCGCAATAATAACACAGCATCGTAATATACCGCATCAATACCATAGAAGAGACGCATTGTTCCACTTCGAGGCAGTTGATACGATACGGGTGAACGATCACATCTGGATCCGGGTTCGTATAGGGGAAAAGCTCGATTACCTGTTACTGACACAGCAGGGATAAAAAAATATTCAACGCAATGAAAGCTATCCGTAAGAGTTGCCATAAAAATGCACAAAATATTTAATGACGTGATACTCTAACGGTCTAACGCAATGACTTAACCTTTCTCAGATTATTGATTTATAAGAAGGTCAATAAAAATAGAGTTAGACTTCCAAGAACAAGAATGAACTTTTAAACCTATCATTACTGAATGTCTGATGCCGCTCGTGATTCCTTTAGACTCGTGGTTTATTTATAATTTATGATCGATATTACTATGCAAGTTCACGTTGTTGTTACGAAAAGCCTTGACAAGTAATGTTTTAATAGTTTTATAAAAATGTACCCAAGTAAATTTTTATAAAACTATGATGCTTATGATATTTAAAAAATCGAATTAATTGAACGATATTTCAATAAAAAAACTTGGGAGTATTTATGAAAAAAATATACAGCACTTTTCAAGTACACATTGCACATTACAATAAAAAAAATACTGTCTTAAATCACATTATCATGCTATTATAAAAAAAACAAGGCCATTTATATTTTACTAAAATCTAGTATTTTAAATTCTGCTCTCTCGTTTACGCAAACTATATTTCCGACCATTTACAACATTTAGTTTTAATTTCTACAAGCCAAGCGATAAAATTCTATCAGAAAAATATCATCGTGATTTGCATAATAAGTACGTTGTTTCATTTATAGGATATGATTGTTAAAAATTCTTACCTAGTACTAGTAATGCACCTGCCATGTAAGCGAGGAGATGTGGGTTCGAATCCCACACAAATCACGATGATATTTTTCTAAGAGTTTCTTTAATCAATTTTCAATATTTGAAAAAATGTACTTAATCATTATCAATCATTAAACCTGTATAGGTAAAAACGTACTTCCTGTGAGACGGTCTTCACAAAAATCAATAATATATCAAAAACCATGTTGAGTTTTTTTTTTAAATCGTTTGCCCCCATTCCAAAAATAAAGAAAATACATCCGCGCTGTCCCCCTTTTTAGAGATGATATATTTCCCGAGCAACCGCGTGCCGATATCGATATCGAGAGCGATGTATCCAGAGCTCGGTAAATAAATCTTTATTGCGAGTCGTCGTACAGAGATAGAGTTTATTTTTTACCGCCCACACCTCCGCCCACCCCCGCCCATTATCGATGTTTACCCGCGACTAATCCGCGAGCCACCCCCGGGGGTGACTCCTCCGCCAGATTACGAGGTCTTACTTATTTACGGGTATCAGAACCACTCGAGAAAGGGTAGATTGTGAGAAATCACCTTGAGCGAATGATAGCGTCACAGTATAATATGATTCGATGATATGATAATGGAACTCAGAGGATTTATAAAGTTCTGTAAGAAGATATAAAAAAACCATTAAATTTAATGTATCCAAGGCAACTTGACTTTGTTTTCATTATATAGCACACTAAACATTGACAAGCGTAATTAAAAATAATTCAAACTGAATATTTATAAGTTGTCATATATTTCGTACCTTTGACCGTTTACACATATTTTTTTAAAATTGTTGTAATTATTGACAGCATTTAAGCAACAGGTGTCTACAGGAATAAAATTGAAAATGTAACGAATCCAGAAGTTAGAAGTTAAAACAGGCCTAAAAATTATAAGATTGTTCAATGATCTACCTTAAAAGTACACAATAGTATAGTAATATCTAAAATAACAACGCTATTGAAAGTTTATGTGACCTCTGTGACAACACAAGCGGCTTATACACATAATACAACAGACCGGTGATTAATAAAAATAAAAGAAAGACTTCTTAAACACGACAAGTATTAATTGAGCATCGTTTACGCAGACCTGGTTTGGCTGATAACACAGAAAGTAATCAAAACAACACGCATCGATTTTAAAAACACTTGACACGTTAGGTATACGCGAAGTGTCGATGAGTTTAGTAATAATAATTTCTCGCATTGAATCATCACTACAAGTTATCAGTTTAATGACTAGAATATTTACTAGGTAGAAAATTATATTATACGAGTATATCCAGCACAAAAACGATTAAGTTACAAAGTCACGTTAAATTCTGCGCCAACTCGAGGGCTATGAAGTAAGCTGCCCGTCGCTTGCAGTATTTCGCTTCGCGTGATGTCACTCGAGCAGGCCCCGAACCCGCTGCACATCTGCCGGAAGCGTAGCCGCTTTTCCGGCTTTTTACTTACGGAGGGGACTCGAGTCCCGCCCGAGATATTCTCTTAACCCAGTTCTTGTGTTTTGCTCGGCAATCCGCGCTAATGGCTCCCGCTCGCCTGTGGCGGGATATTTAATGGAATTCGGTGAACGATCTCCCCGGCTTGGCACACTCAGACCAGAAAGCCGCGAAAGTCAGAAACAAAACGCAACTGAATCTTCAGGTGTAATTTTGACGCTACAAAAAGTAATTTGGACGAAGCATACTATAAGTCACCATCAACATTTTTGAACGTATCATAAAATAAAATAAAAATTCAAGATTCTTTACTTTCGAATGACATTATTCTCAACATCAAATGATACAATACAAAACGAAATAATTGATTCTTGTAAGCATTGCCTAGTAGTTATTACAAAAATATATACTAGGTATGCCACTAAGCAGAAAACCAAAACTTTCCGCAAATGCTGCTTTTTTGGCACAAAACTCGACTTCATTGTTGATATGTGTTGGTATTATGACTGCTTATTGTTGACAGACGTCTAAGCTATAAAAAAATACAAGTTTAGACATGTATGTCGACTATATGTGTCGTTAGCGCCATCTATGTGTGAAATCCCGAAACTTAGTGGCACACCTAACATATATCTTCTTTGAAAGCAATGTAAAAATTAAGTTATAAAGAATGCATTCTTATACGTGAAACTTCAACTGGACATGTCTTATAAAGTCATCATCGGTAGTGGTGCACGATGAAAGAAAGGCTTTTAGTTCGAGTCTCACTCCCGCTATATTTTTTTTCAATTATACCGTTAAAGCATTTCTATATTTTTGGATAATTTGTTCAAAATAAACCCGGTCAATGATAAGCAATATTGTTACCCAAACAGGTAGCAAATCACAAATACACAATAGTTTCATATTAAAAATCATGCAATAAATTATTCTTTAATCAATTTTTACCACAAAATAAAAATACCGACCAACAAATCATACAAAGAAACGATAAGAGAATTTCTGTCGCAGTATTTCCAGTCATACATCATACTGTTGATAGCTTAACTAGATGTTACTTTAGAAAACAGGATTTATGTTCCGCCATACGCCATTGTTAGAGAAAACACACACCGCAGTAATATTGATAACATCGCCTCATAAATACGGGCGTTTCTATTTCACAATTACTATTGTGATTAACAAATTTAATATGTTAACATGGTTTGAAAGTCACTCTCTCTGCATGGCCACAGTGAAAGGCTTTAACCTTTGATACTATAAATTAAAAAAAATTGTAAGATACAATTGAATTTAACCGAAATCAAAATCCAATTGATATCCACGTATTATAATGCCAAGGTGCATTATAATGCATGCTTTTATATGACACGTAGAAAACTGTGAATTGGTTCGAAATAACTCTTGTATATCCAAATGGTGTATTAGATTTAATTTTGTCATTGCGACAGGTATACTAATACATTGTGAAAATTGACGTGCTGTATTCTTAACTTCTTCAAGAGCCGTCTCCGTGTCGGATGTCGGCCATAACCGATGTGATTTCCTGCCTGTCCTCCACCTTCCGGAACTACTCACGCGACTCGCGACCTACTCACGTCCATGCGATTCTACATCTTCATTTGATATTAATGAGCTTTCAGAAATAGAAGTAATAAGTTAATTGAATATACTATGCCGTGTTTTACGTTCTATGTACGTAAATCATTGCCCAATGACATCATGGTCCACTTATTCGTTTTTTTTTTTTTTTATACAACTCTTATGGCTGAACGAATACATAACCATCGAGTTAAAAGCAAGGTTGGAATACATTTGATTTAGCGAATGATTTCACATTACGCGGTTTAGCATTTGTACTTGGGTTGGTCGTGAATATGCAACAATTTCTGAGTGTAATGATTGGGATTTATTCTCGATTCTGTTCGCCGGCGGGGTCTCGCTTTAATGTTGACGACTCACTCGACTTTGCTTTGCGGAACGTAATTTATGGTTCACCGCTCATTAAATATGAAGTGAGGCGAGGACGGAGCTCGAGGAACACGGCCGAGAGACCGCTGCAACTTCCCACGTAGCAAGTAAGACGTTACATACAAAACGCCTTACTTCGTAGTTTAATGTCCCAGGAATTATCACGCACTTGAATTGGATAATTTGGTAATAATAATAGTAACATAAAAGGGGTGATTTTACAAAAAAAAATTCCTTCAAAGTTTAAACGAAATAAGCTTATTGGCACATCCGAGTTAAAATCTAGGGCTCCGTGCTAGCTACTAGCCCAAATGTTATCTGGTGTTATATCTGTTGATATTACACACCCCGAAGGCTGTAACTGCATCGTACGTGAAATATTAATACAAGATCATCGTTATTACACGCGAAGCCCTTTCCAAAATCTACAGCATGGGTTTCGATAACGGAAAACAATAACTATGACGATAACATGGGAATCGAGGCCGTTAGAACCCGCATAACAATGCATATTTATGGATTTCCCTTAAATCCAGTGTATTTACACGTGTAGGTTGTATACCGCTATTGTAATCAACCACATCATTTTACAGTGCTTAGCGGACTCCCAGGCTTATATCCGGGTAGAATTTTTTTTTTCCAGCACCATTGTTTGCGAGCACTTTTGCCTTTCCATGTCTTCTTCAGATCGAAGTGTCAGAGTAAGTCTAAAGAAGCTCGCAAAAGACGAAAATACTATACCTAACCTAACCTAACCTAACCTTATATGATCGTAATCTGCAAGGCATTTTGACTATTCTTGTATTTTGTTAAAACGTAGAATATTTAAAAATAAAAATCTTTAGTTGTTTCTTCAAAAAAAAATCTTTAATTGTTATATTAGTAGTATGCATTAATGTTAAGGATTTTCTAAGAGATGGCGTTTCAAGTATTGAATCGCATCAGGCTATACTTTAACTAACTTCATTGTGAAGCGTCATTGTTGCTCTTTATTTTTCAGTATATGTCATATCGCTGAAGTGTATACAACATTTTTTTTTTTGAGCTCTCAACATGGCACCAACAAAACGCAATTTGCGGGAAGCTTTACTTTTCTGTTTCAATTGGATGAAAAAAGCACCTGAAAGTCACCGATTGCTGTGTGAAGTTTATGGTAAACATGCTCCATCGCAACAAACGTGTGAGAACTGGTTTCGACGCTTTAAAAGTGGTGATTTCGATGTGGATGACAATGAACGTCCAGGTCAACCAAAAAAATTCGAAGATGATGAATTAGAGGCATTGCTCGATAAAGACTCGTGTCAAACGCAAGCAGAACTCGCAGAATCATTGGGAGTTGATCGAACAACAATTTCGAAACGCTTAAAAGCATTGGAAATTATTCAAAAGCAAGGAAATTGGGTGCCACATGAATTGAAGTCGAGAGACGTCGAAAGGTGATTTTGCATTTCGGAAATACTGCTTGAACGCCACAAAAAGAAGTATTTTTTGCATCGTTTCGTCACTGGTGATGAAAAATGGATTCACTACTACAGCCCGAAGCGTAAAAAATCATGGGGTAAGCCCGTATTCATGGCTTGGCCGTCGATGCTTCAAAGCTCCAATTTCACGAAAAAAATCCTTAAAATTAATGCATACTACCAATACAATTATTTTATCAATAAAAAATAAGGTTAACATTATGTAATGGGATAAACTATTATACATTTATTGCAGAAAAAATCAATTTACATTACACGCACGTTAATCATTGTGTTACGGAATAATAAAAAAATACGTGATTTTGAGGGGTTTTTTTGCAGGTTGTGGCGTCGCGTAACGGCATTAATGCACACAGGTATACAAATCGTTAACCTAATTTATACGAGTGCGACCGGGGCTGGGAACAAGGGCCGAGGGTCGTAAACCGCCGGGCGAGTTCCGCGTGCGATAAATACGGCAAGCAATGGTAACAGGACACGTGGAAGAAATTCCCTGAAAGTCGAGACCGAATCGATGTTTTAAATTATTCATCAAGAATTTTATTTTATCAACCAAAAAAGGGTGAAATCCATTCAAAAATGTATAAACCTGTAATTGATATATTCAAGATTCGGTTTTATATTCTCTCGAAGAATATGTAATGCAGTAGTTCAAAAAAATTATTTTGCTGTTTCAGGCTTAATCTTAAAATCGTTGGACTATTGAATAATTGCAATTTGATATTACGAGCTACCTTTTAACTCTTGATCACATGTTTTATCACATTTAAGAAGTTCTTCGTAGTCTGGTTACTCTTGCAAAGTAGCATGTAGTGGTGTACGTCGATTTTGGTAAAGGAGCAAGCTAGAAATCTATAATATGTTAATAACATTACACAACGTCTTTCCCCATATATTACGAGTTTCATTTAGCGATTTGGCGAAAAGTCGAATTTGCTTGTTTTGAAGCAAAATCTGAGGCTTGTACGAGATTGTGAAAAATCCAGATTTTAATTACCGTGTAGTTTTTACACGATTTACATTATTAAAAAAAACGAATATACCTAATGTGAGAATGCCTTAACAGCTGATATAACTTTTAAATTTGAATTTGTTTAAAGACAAAGGCGGACTCTCCCCGACGATGTGTACGTTCCGCTGAAGTTAGATTAGCCTACAAGTCGGAGCTGCGTCAGTCACCCCGGGAACTTCGAATCCCACGTGGCTTGAGCAGGTGGATCGCACGTGCCAAGGCCCACGCGGCATTAACGAGCCATCAGCCAACTACAAAGTCCGACTCGGCACGGTCCCTTTGTAGGATTAATGAAAGTAGGGATCTGTCTCTATTGTGCCTTAATTAACGTCTGTACAGGTACATCCACCCACCTGCACTCCAATATAATCGCTATCTTAATTATAACTTTCATAACTTAGCTCGGAAAATTTGGAACATTAAATTTTATTTAATAAATAATATAATGTTCAACAAACTAATAAATACTGGGTTTAATGAAATTGAGAAGCTTTACAAATTTTAGACGTGAATATAACGTTGGTGTCCTTTAAAAATTTAAATAAAATTATGATTTAATCTTAGTTTAAATTCTGTAAGTTACTTAGAAAACCATGTAAATGGTGACTCTTTTTACTGCGTTACCGTGAAAATATATTCAGCTTTTCCACATTTTTAGCTGATACACACTTCTTTTCGATGAATTATTTCTTTACTTTTTTAGGTTTTCCAGTGATATTCCTGTTTACATAAACTAATACAAAATCTGTTCTTTATCATGAAGAAACACGCTCTACAGTTTACTAAGATTTTATAAAGTTGCCGGTTTGTTGAAGCTTAAAGTTGGGTCACCAAAAAAGACCTTTCGAGGAGGAAAACTTGGAAATCGCCCAATTTGGTCCAAACATGTCGCAGATGTCAGTACCGTGCCAATCCATACAAAAAACTACTTTCGGAAGCACTCGATGTTTATTTTCTTTTGATATTCGAGTTACGTAGTGAACAAGTTAATATAAGTAAAACTTAATTAGAAAAAAATAAATATATAAAATCAAATGAGTAAAAATTCAGACGAATTACAAGCTTCTTGTTTTCAAAATATAATTGATAAAAAATACTTGATGGGATTTCATTTTGATGAATAACGAATACACTTTGTTTGAAAATGCTAACAAGATAAGATGGCGAAACTAGTCATAATAAAAACGAAAACGTAAAGAAATCACAGAATATTTTTTGTTTAAAAATGTAGAAAAATATTTCGTGGATAAATCAATAAATTCACGAAATTCACTCCTTGATAAAAAATATTTTTAAAATGTATTTGAAAAAGACAGCTTATTTACCGTCAAATTATCAATATAACTAAAACTTATTTTATTTTATTTTTACAATAAATTTAAAAATAGTTACAATATAAATATATACGTTTATGGATTTAAGTTTTTTTATTGTAAATAAAAGCCTTTTTAGCTCTGACTTTCAAAATGACTTTCCAGATCCATAGTAGAATAATTAATAACACTGAAAGCTGGGGTATTGAGAGGCTTTGTATTGGTTCTGGTATTGGCATGTCGATATTTCTGTTCATTACATAAGCTTTAAAACTATAACCTGACCTATCCTGAAAAGGGTCCAATAAACTAGAAACCTTGACCGGTCATCAACGATTCTACATAAACGTGATATCCGAACAATATGGTGTGTGAGATAAAATATAAATTAAATCGAGATATTATATTTTAAAAATATATTTACAAAGACATAATAAAACCATGATAATGTTAAGCATGCTGGAAATAGCATTTGATTTATCAATATAGTATAGTATTTTTACCAAAATATCAAAGTTGAAAAAACGCAATCAAGCCTTGCAAAATATCTACATTTTAAATATATTATTGCTAAAAAACACTATCCCTGCCTTAATACTCTTAATTTAAGTGGGAGGGAGTTAAAGTCGAGTTTACTTTCCAAGATCTAAAATAAAATGCAGCGCTGTAGAAGGAATCTTCAAAGAAAACAAACAAACTTTCGTCCTATTTAAAATACTCACAAAATTAACCTTAACAAAGTCACCTCGCTTGCCCTCGAGGCGGCAATATTTGTTTTCAACATCATTAAAACGGCATCTTCTTGGTTAAAAAATAATCACTCAACTTCCAGAGGGCGATCCCAGCGGCCGCGCTCAGCTGTTGCCGGCCGCCGTTACTCGGCTAATGTCCCGGACTGGGGGAGGAAGTGCATTAAGAACCTCCACTGTGAGGGTAGCGTGCTTTTAATACATGGTAAGAAACGCTACCATCGAAATCTCGCCCGAGGGCCACATAGGTGGCAGCTGCAGCGGCAGGCGGCGGCGCTAGTAGCTCGCACCTCAACGCCCGCGCTGGAAAATGTTGCAACCGCTCGTAACATTATTCCTAAAATCTCTCATGAACGCCACAAAATTACCAGCGAGTGAGCTAGCTCAAGCACTGAAAGTTGACCACCGCCTGTTTGGAGCTGTTGCAGCATATTTATAATTAAATTAATTAAATTAACAAAAAAGAAAACAAATATTTATAAACACAAACAAGCTGGATCTGGCTTCTACAATATTTTTTACAGAACAGAGTAATAAAAACATCTTGTTTATTATATCAAAGTTTTAATACTCTTCGTGGAGTGTTTTGCAAAAATTTCATATAAATAAAGCACAACTTTTAAACGAATAACATTAAACCTTTCATTTTTCGTACTCAATATATAAATTCTTCAGGCATATTAAATACTTTCGCTCCGCTATCAAGTATGAGGAACTCGGACGAGATCTCGGAAGGAGTGTTTTGTACCACATATTCAAAACACTCAGCGGAGAGATCGCCAGCTCGTCTGCCGAGACAACTGCGGGGAAAGATGGAGCACTAGATATAATCAACAAGAAGAAAAATAAACCTCAAGAGCCTTCTATTCAGGCCTGCTGAGTGCAAAATATTTTATTTTTTTTAAGATATTGTTGCAATGTATATTTGAGTTTTCAACGTATTTTAAGCTGCAGACAAATACAATATGTTTATTTTTTACAACCACTGTATATTGCTCACAGACTTGCTGAAAACCTACATTGTTTACATATAAAATTAGATTGCATCTAATACAACAGAAAAGCGACAAATAAAAAACCATTATATAAATTATTATTTCTAATATGATTAAGCACATTAGTTCACACATAGAAGATGATTAAAGAAATTCTCAGAAAATTTCTTCTGAGAATTTCTTTAATCATCTTCTTTGTGTGAACTAATTTGCCTAATCATATTAGTAATAATATAAAAAACCGTAATGGGTAATAAATACGCATCCGATTGACATTAAATCCAAAAAAATAGACATACATTATATAAATATTTAATATAATAAGAGCACGTCTTCCATTGTGAATAATACATTAATTCGATTATTGATATCTCCATTTGTGAGGAGAAAAGGTAATATTATATTTTTTGAAATACTGAAAAATCTGTCAATATTGAAAATCAAACAAAAAGCTATGATTTTAAAATATGTTTCAAAGATATACTATCAGTATTCAAAAGCCATTGTATAATTTTAATTTATACGAACCCCCATTCTTTAATTCCAATAAAACCCACGAAAAGAAAAGTTTCCGGGAATTCTTACAAAAATAAATGACAAGTGCTATTGCCGTTCAATGCGCAGGTAGGTCCTTATTGAATTTGAAAAGGTAATAAATACCGTAAATCTCTTTGTGGTGAGCTTTTTGAAAATATAAAAGGAGAATTATCTTTTATTTTCTAAATTGGATTTTAATACACAATTAACTTTTATGTTATATTATCCCCTGGAGAAAATTTAAATCACGTTTTGCGATAAAATAGCTTCCTAATTAACAAATTATTTTTAGAATCAGATATAATTCTCGTCTCTCAACATGAATCTATATAAAATCAAACAAAATTGTGAAGATACTGAAAATAGGATCAAAATATAATTCTAAGAAACTTCTATAAATTTCAATTAAGCGTAACAATTTTTATATTTAGCTTTATATAAATAAAGAGGTAAATGAAATGTTATCATCGATCCTTCATTTCATCACTTCGTTTCTTATTGTGCAATGATTATCATGGAAATTGTGACATTATGTCTTCATCGTGTTGTCTACGTGATTAAACACATTTCCACCATCTCTTTACATAAGTGTGTTATACACGCCTTAATATAAATAGCTTTATAATATTTATAACAAGCAATAAAATTTATTTATTAAAATAATATTTTGTTTAATATATACTGCATTTTCACGGTACTTATTAACCCATGGTTTAAAATATACATAAGCAAAATCAAATATATATAGCGAGTCTTTAAAAACACATAGATACAAATATATCAAGTAATTGTTTTACAATACGATTATTTATGTATAATCACAAAAATGTTTTTACGCTAGCACAGTATTTTCTTTAATGAAGAACGAACGTAAAATGGAGAAAAAAACAGAAATATTTAAAACTTGATAATTGGAAGCAAAGAGAAATTTGCTAAATTAATATCGTGCACACAATTTGATGAGAATTCTTGTACCTTCTTTGAAAATTCCGTATAAAAACCCAAAAAAAATATTTTTATAAAGCAAAATATTATCAAAATTAATTAAGAAATTTAGAATCACAATATCAAATTTATTCACTGTGTTTTTTTATGCAAGTATATTGTGGAATGAAATAAAACACAGAATATTATAATAATAAAAGATGTGTTTTATAAAGGTTATTTTTTCCTTATAAAAAACGACATTAAACATAAACACAAGTGTGGTTAAAGCTGTAGGACTAAACTGCGGGTGATATGATTAATTATTTTTTTTCACCTAAAGCTACAGAAAAAGTATTTAAATATATATTTCATGTTCTAATAGGAATATAAGGCACGATTATAATTATGAATAATTTTAACGAAGCAATAAAACTTAACACCATTGTGAATAGCTACATATCTACATTGAGTTCATAAATGATAATCACCTGAAAATTACCATTAAAATTAGAGGGATAGGAAGACTACATGCTAGCAATGTTATTATGTGATGTCATTATGTGGCCAGGAGCCGCCGAAGTGATCGTCATTAAAATCCTTTATGGCTGAAAAACAGGCAACGGGAATCAACGGCCCCACCGTGTGAACAGGACTTATTAAAAAGGAAATAAAACTAATTTTTATAGAGGCGCAGACATTAACAAATCGCAAGCATCTAGTCAATTAAATATGAGAAAGATTCAAATAAAGACATACCTGCTAGATATCAAATCCTTAATTATAATTATCTGAGAAGTCATACTAAAAGTTTGATTTAATATGCTGGTACAATAATAGAATAAGGGAGGGGGGTAGCATAACACAAGATTTGCATAAAAACAAATGTCACGGCAACAAGCAAACATTAAATATTTCTTATCAACGCATAAAGTACTATCGCTTCAAAACTAAAAAAATATTTTTTAAATGATTATTTTTGATAATTGATATAGAAATCGATGATTTGAGAACGAGCTGTTAACACGATTTTAATGCGAGTTTGCCTAATATTTTATAATAATCGGCATCCGCTATTTCTTTAAAAAGGATTGAAAATCACCAAACAGCAAAACCACGTATCTGTTTAACGACTATGTTTTATTTGTACCGTGAAATGCGGCGACACAAACCCATTACTTATCCTGTACCCCCTATTGAATAAATAAACGTAGAATCCGCACTACCTGTGTACCATTTTAAATTAAAAGCACATCGAGGCTTGAAAAGCACTGAAAAGTCGCTGTATTTTACAACTCCTTTAGTCTGCATGTTACCAAAAGTGTTTACAAAAGTAATCTTAGTGCAGGTACAAACAGAGAGTAACAAAGGCCTTTTCTTTAAATAATGTATGAGCAAGAGAATTCTTGTCTAAGAAGTAAAATAGACGCGTAATAAAGAGGTTTTTTTTACATGGTAGTTATTATGATTAAATTATATGAAACGAATTTACGCGCGAGCAAACAGAATTCGTTTCACTTTTACCTAATTTTAATCAATTGTTAAAGACGAGAATACAACCTTAAAAATGTAAACGATCAACAGTGGTCCTTTAATGGCATGTTAAATGTGTGAAGCGAAATTGTTTTCAGCTATAAAAAAGCCAAGGTGTTTTTTTGCAATTTTAATTTTTCAATAACTTATGTAGCATGTTATTTAGTACAAACTGCCTCTCAAAACGTGAATTTAAAATGACAAGCAGTATAGCCTATTAATATAAGAATGAACTACAACCACATACGCCGATCAAGTGGAGTAACCAGGTCAAAAGACCGACAAGACTCGTCTTACTTCAACCTAGAGAGCAGGAGAAGACAATGAAGATTGGGGGTCTCCAATTTTCAATAAAAAATCGTAGCTAGTCGCTGTTAGACATGGAATCAAATGCTGCATAAGGAAAGCCTATTTTCATTTTTTATTTTTTTTACACATATATGCCAGGAATCAAACGCTGATCAATGCAACACAAAGGATGTATTTTCGTCTTTGAAAATGTCTCATACAAGATAATTACGAACATAGTGATAGAGCAGATAAAGGGCGACACGTTATTTTTCTCCGCATAACGTAATTCATTAATCAGTGTCTCATTTATTTAGCAGGTGATGGCTTGTTAGGCGTAAACCGAAGACAGTGCTTGTAAGAGTTATAAAAATTGCCTTTGTTAATGGGCAGGAATAGCATGGGGATGCGCCGGGGACAGAAAGAACCCCGAGAGAATGCTGGGGATTATTATATTAAGGGAATGCGGGGTGAATCACCCTACGAGGTATATAAAAATGGATATTTATATTTCCCGGGTGGACATTGCGGGTTTGTTTGCGTCATGTTTCAAACTGAATATAGCATGATTTTATATGAAAATTTTATTGGTACAAATTATGGTTATTCGATTATATAATGTTTATTGATCGAAACCTAAAAGTAAATCTTTAAACAGAAATAATTATTTTATTAAATTCCAAGTATCATAACAATTCAATGTGTAATTGATACAAAAAACCCTAAAATTTCATTGGTAAAAAGTTTTCAAGAGACTGCTGTTTAAACTAATACTACTAAGAAACATAATGAGATCCACTATTATAACATGAATTTATTTTTGAATTTTAGCTAGACCTTGGGCATTGACCAATGATATCCTTAATATCCTGTTGCAAACATTTAAAATTATATATCGGCAAATCATAATAAATCTTTACCGTTTCATATAATGAAATGATAAATAGATATGATAGTATTGTATGGAGTGGTCATATGTGAACTTACAGAAAAACGTTTATGCTGGCGTGTGCAAGTTAGTTAGAATAAAAACTCTTTTCATTTTCAGTGAGTTGGGAAGAGGGTTGACTCACAGCCTATTTGAAAAATGTTTTGATTCTAAAAGAGTATTTTCATAGTTCCAACATTAAAATAATAATATCACTCAATTACGATTCAACATATTCGTATAATAATGAAGGACTAAAATTCATACAAACGAACGGTCCGTAAGTAAAGGTTTTATTTTTAGTTTAAAGCGCTTACCAATTTGAGGTCTTAGTGTCATTTAACAAATGGCGTCTTACCTGTAAGAAAAATAAAAACATCGTTAGTATATTAAATATTACCGGTTGTATATTCACTACATTATATTTCCTTGTTCAAAATTATCACTAAACAATGGATAAATGGGCGAAAAGATAAGGATTAAATGATGCATATACTTACTTCTCGTTAGATTTCCTACATATACAAACACATCAGATGTATATATCTATGTTATGGATTAGTCAATTAAGATGCGTATTTATTACCCATTACGGGGTTATTATATTTACTTATATGATTAGGCACATTAGTTCATATATAGAAGATGATTTAAAGAAACTTTCAGAAAAATATCATCGTGATTTGTGTGGGATTTGGGATCAGATGTATTTAGATGTCGTGACATCTTCTAATAAGTAACAAAATAAAGATAAACCGAATGCAAAGAGTAGGGAAAACACGAGAAATAATATTATTTCCCGGATAAAAATAGCTGTGGGGAATAAAATAATACGGAAACGGGCAAAAATGTAGGAAAACAAGTATCGGGAGCGGATAAGTCGGCGCCGCTCCCGACAGATCCGGGCGAGCAAACAATGGCCGGAGTTTTGTTCAGTTATTCGGGCTTGTTTTCGGTCAATGTGGTCTCGTTGATTTTGTTTATTAAGGGACGTGTACGCTTTACGGCTGTGATAGCAATAAAAGCCATTAAAGCACAAAGACACGCCCTATAATAATTAGAAAGTACCTCCGTTTGTGTTGAAAATATTGGTTTTGTTTTAAATTGTACGCTTTGGAATAATTACCAAATCAAACTGCGATCGGTTAGTTTTGTACATTTTAAAATAAAGCGATATTTATACAGCAAACACAGAATTTAATTTAAGAATCAATAACAGTCAAGAATGCTCTTTAAATATCAAAAAATGATGATTACATTACAAATGGCGTGCAGTAGATTCCAAATATGTGCGTGCAATTATATCCACATAATTTGAGTTGAATATAATTAATTAAGTTATTAGTAAAACAAAATCAAATTTATCGTGACTTATATTTAAATGCGTGCCTGTGCGACACTGGTTAAAATGATATTGAATATGAATTTTATTTCATTACTTTGCAAAAATTTAACACGCGGCTCTAATTCCCAATCACAAATTAAAACTGAATCCTTCAGTTAACACAAAATATAAAAATTTAAATCAATTCAAACATAAGTGAATTTTTGTAGGCACACAAATAAGGTCAGATAAGCGTTTAGATCAAACATTTAAAATATATCGAACGGTACCGGAAACGATTAAAAATCCGATGATAATTTACTAAATTATGACTCTTGACCCCGTTCGCTGGTTATAAAATGAGTTGCAGCACGGGATGGAGAGGAAACATCCGCGAAGGCCGCAGCCCCTGAAGTGCAGGCACTTTGGCATCGAAAATGGGTCGCGACGGCAAAAAGCGTTTTGAAAACCCGCGTCGTGAAAGGATTCAGGAACAAAGTGATATTTCAGGCCACCCGAGAGGGACCCGAATGAAACTTAAAAATAAGCGCCGAGGAAATATATGACGTCGCATTACCTTTATGGAATTTTCAGGTTAAAATAGATATGTATACTTGTAGATATATTGCCAGAAAAAGCAATAATATTTATCACGTATAAAGAGGTTTCCAGTCGAAGCCCCTATACATCACTATTTTTTTATTTAATAACGAGCGATTTATCGTGATAACGAAACTGAAAATATTTCTTAACTGAAAACTGTTTTCGAGTTAAATCTTCTCAAACGGATTTTTAAAGCTTGGCCATAGTACTAATACTATAAACTATAACTAATCCAAGTCCACCACGGCACTGCATACTCTTGGGAGAGTCTCTTCAATGGTAAATTGAGCAAACTACTCGAGTTAAATTTTTTGAGAAAGATTTTTGAAAAATTTTGAACATTAAAAACACATTATCAAAAAACTAGTAAAGAAGTAGAAATATTTAACATACATACGACGAAATTATCTCTCGTCGCAATTAATAAAAAATTATAAATTCAAAAACAATTTTATGAAAAATGTTAAAACATCATATCTAATGTCAAAAATGATATACAGTTATTTCTTTTTAGATGATACTATGAACTTTGAAACAATAAAAAAAAACTGTGATATGTGTTGGTTTTATGACTGCATATTGTTGACAGATGTCTATTCTATAATAAAAACACAAGATTAGACATGTATGTCAACTACATGTGTCGTTAGCGCCATCTATGTGTGAAACCTAAAAACATAGTTGCGCACTTATACAGTAATACCCCGCTTTACGCGAGAGATACGTTCCGGAAAAAATCGCGTTAAGTGAAATTCGCGTATATCGCGTAATTTGTATACATACATAGTCAAAACTTAATACAAAAAATACGAATCATTTGAATCAATCGCTTTAATTCTAAGAACACTTTATGCAGTATTACATGTTATTTTTACTGAAAAATACATCTAAGTATTGTCTTTTGGGTAGCGTTTCTTTTACGTTCTTATAAAATACGTTCACAACACCCAACGCTGTTTTTAATTGTTAAGAGAAGTCAATGACTACATTATGACCATACACATTCTTAAAATAAGAAATTCGTGTTATAGTGAAACTAATATGATTAGGCACATTAGTTCATATATAGAAGATGATTTAAAGAAACTCTCATAAAAATATCATCGTGATTTGTGTGGGATTTGAACCCACATCCCCTGGCTTATATGGCCGGTGTACGAACCTTTGTACTAACGAATCACTTCCACTTATCGAGAATTTTTAACAATCATACTCTACATATGAACCAATGTGCCCAGGCCAACCAATATTTAGTGCTAATGTGCCTAATCATATTAGTAAATATAATAAGCCCGTAATGGGTAATAAATACGCATCTGATTGACTTATCCGTAATAGGCATTATAGTGAAACCGCGCATAACGGGGTCGCGTAAAGCCGAGTATTACTGTACATAAAAAATACTGGATTTTTATTGTATACATTTTCTAAGAAGATTAATCCTTGAGGTATCATTTTTCTGTGAGCCAATGACGTCACTGCGACGCAGGCAATGTCTGTGACGGTGGAATGCTGCACGAGTGCGGGGACAATGCGCCAAGTGAGACGACACCGTCACGGCCCGGGGCGGAGGAGAGCGCGCCGCCAGTTCCCTGAGATAACAATCTTGAACCGGAAATACCTTCAGGGTGTATATTTTCTTTGAGATTCTTTATATCATAAGCGTTTTATTTCATTTTGATTACATGAAAAAATACCTTTTATGAATTTTTATTTTTGATTAACATGAATGTCAAATGAAGTAAAATTTATACAAAATACAATATTTGATTTAATAATTGTATTGTTTTTTAAATATATAATTTCTATGCTGATCGCAGCAAGTTCTCATATATTCGAGTATGCTGTGTGGTGAGTATATTTTTGTTGCTTTCTAAACTTATTGAATAAAGTTAAAAGCAGCCAATACAGAAATAATCGAGGCATATAATATTAAAAAAAACATAATAAAAGTCTGCAGTAAATATCAGGAATATCATTAATCATTTCGTTAAAGTATTCAATATTATTTGTATTATGGTAGAAAAACACGTATTGAAAAAGGTTTAGTAAAAAGTAATTTGTCGACTTTTTAATTAAAATCACACCAGTAGAAACAGATAGATGAAAAAAAAATCTGGAATAAATTTATAGAACTATAGTAGTCAGTTCGAGTCAAAAAATATTTCGCAAAACGCTTCCAAAAAACACACCATCTCTACCAAATAATTAATTATTTGTAAAACTTGTGATTGCTTTAAAAAGAGATATAAAAAAATTATAACATCAATCACAACAAACGTATTCATGTCAAATGTTTATCAACGGTTTTCTGTAGTTATTGCTTGCTCAAAAACGTAAAAAGGATCAAGCAAGAAGTTTTAAAAGACTGAAGTCATTTAGCGGCGTTACGTGTGAGCTTTGAGGTTGTCTTTTTTTTTAAATGCTTTGCCGGGTCTTTTCTCTGCTCTCAACCACCAGCCTCGGTATATTTGGCTATATAATACTAACGTATGTCAAGCTTGTAGAGTAAGCTCAATTAAACGAAAGCTTATATTTAAAGTCGAGATAAATATCAACCTTCAAAGCTAAGCACGGACTATATTTAAACTGTCTTAAAAATGTATTTAAAGTCATTGAGACATGTGCTGTAAGAATCTAACTGAAATATGCACAAAAAATAGACAGTGAGCTAATCAATTATTATATTATTTGTATGATTAAATTATCTAATCTTTATTATTTTTTATAGATGCAAGTTAAAGACACTACCTTGAGAAAAATTTATTGATTGATAAAAAGCACCCCCCGCTCAGGGTATGAACACAATATTCTTGCATATCCGCCAAATATGCAGTATACCACGACCTAGTAGGCACAAAAAAAAGTTTTTCACGTAAAACATTACATAAAAAAACTAATGAATCCCTTCCTGAAGGGCTGCAGGTACTACCGACTCCTGAATGTGTCATATTGTTCGAGGACGCTGTAGTAACCGCTAAAATCACTTTTCGGGCGTTTCTTGCACGCGGCAGCCGTAAAATAAATAAAAATAAGGTGACAAAGTTCCTCTTACTTCCGGTGCGGTATCGTAAATCCAATCCCGTTTTTTTTTATATAAATAACCAAGTTTTCCCTGAGAGCCTCCCTCTTGCGATTCCAGTTTTATTTTTTTCCGCAAACGCTGTGTTCTCTCGGGTCGCTTTAATTAACTTTTAAATAAAGCGTTTCATAAGTATAATCTGTAAAATATCTTCCAGAAGGTAATCCAATAGCCCTGAGCCTGAACAAATTACTTGGACGTAATATTATTGGGTAGTTTTATTTTCTAGGCTGGTGTTCTGCTTTGCAATGATTGTATATTTGTGTGTTTGGATCGTGTTATGTACGCACGTCACGCTATCCATGTTCAGTACATATTGCATTAGTAAATACTAAAGATTGGGCAGAGAATTTTTTTTATTATTTAAAGTAAGCCAGAACATGCGTGAACTCAATTAACAAATGAACCAGATTTGTTGGTACGAGAATTCGAAGCCATAAAACAGGACTGTTCATTCCCCTAAGGCCATCCCTACAAGAGACCCGAGTGGTAACATACTAGTATTGTAGTAAATGTAAATATTTTAATAAAATATATTATTTAATTGGTAATGTACAATACATAAATTATCTCATCTTTTAAATTAACTAAATTGGTCAAAGTTGAATCGATCAAAAAAAATAGTTGCACTGATCGACGATTTAAAGGTAAATTAAATACCAGGGGGTGGACGTGAGGAGCTATTTGGAAGGATGTTATATGAATCAGCTTCAGACATCAGTACTGTATTATGTATTCTATATACTGAAGCGTTGAAGAGAATCTTTGATGTGCGTGAACCTCTGAGACCCTAAACTTCTTATGCGGAATCATTCACTAAAGCAAATCAATATAAGTTATGATTCTTAGCCGTGTAAAATCATACATTTTATGTTATGATTTTATGGGAAAGGCATCCTTAACTGTTTAAATCAATTATTTTTTTTGACATGTTTAACGTTAGTCTCATTTAATTTTGCACGGTTTTTTTTGCAAAAATATTCGTGATTGATTATAAGCTTTGCATAATTGTATGAAAACTGCAGTTGTGCTTTCCTGTTGACAAAATCTGAATATATTAATTATACCATTTTTCATATAATAAAATAAAGAGTAGCATAATAACATCATCAAATCAAAGTACTATATATCAAATGCTTAAAAATAAATTATTTTTGATAACCTTCTACTTATATAACAAAATTAAAAAGTTTATCAACAATTGAAAAAAAAAATTAAATAGATAACATTTTTTTTTCAAATCATGTAAAATTCGGCAACTTCACGCACCCTTTTCAATTTTTCCCATAACCCTTTGAGCCCTCGAGCCTGCCGTACGTCCCACGGCTTAGTTTATTGACCATAAAACCCCATGTCACCTGCAAGCCCGGGGCAGGGGGGGGTGGGCGCCCACCTGGCCGGCCTGAAAAGGGTCAACAGGACTATCGGTAACTACAAATTGACAGGAGGTCACCGGTCAAGTCAATATGGATGGTGATATTTCAAATTTGGGGATGGTTTTGTTGTTTATTAGATATTTTACTTTCTGTAATGGCTGAGTTTGATTAAATACAAAACTACACATATGTGAATAAAGTTGATTATATAAACACACGAGTAAGTTAATTGCTTATATTGAGTGATATTAACACACTTAAGGCGGGGCGGGTACTAGTACCCGTTTCGCGGACTGCTGTCTAAAAGCGGCAGAAGGTCATTTTACTCTTTAGGTTTACAGCTCGTAATGTTTGTTTAAACTCGTCAACGTTACTTCTACCAATATTGTCCAGTGATTCTGAGCAAAGTGACAATGAAGAAGTGGAGTGGTCAAAGAATGATAATCCTCCAATTATTGAACAATTTTTAGGACAAAGTGGCGTTGTTGTGATGCCAAGTAATCCGCAAAGTGTGTATTATGAAGTGGTTTAACTTTTTATGGGAAACGATTTATTTGACTACATGCAAATCAAAGAGTGTATAGACTAGATTTCACACGCACATCAGTTTAGTCAATTTGGTTACCCGCTTAAAATATAAATATAATATAAGCTATTGCGTAACAATAACACTTAATTTATTAACAAAAATCTCAATAATTAACTCGGAGTTGCTAAACGGAAGAAAAAAAATAAAAAAGTGCAATTCAAAGAGTGTATAGACTAGATTTCGCAAATCAGTTTAGTCAATTTGGTTACCCGCTTCAAAATTATGGAATTTGAAAATTTAATAATAATAAATACATCCTTCATCACGTGTGAAATAGTCTCCAAATATATAAGCACATACAAACATTCTATATTTTATTTTTGCAATATCAAAAATTCCCACGAATGTTTTATTTGTAGCCATTTTCTTCCTTATAAAAATATTTGTACCCAGCTTTAAGCTCGAAATTCCTGGAACAACCGATGCAATCTCCATAAAACTTAATATCAGAAGTTTCAATGTAAATCTCTCAACCAATTCCGACGCGGGTTTTTTCGTTATATTTGAATCTCTTCGTATCAAAGTGAATAACGTGAACGAAATGAATGTTTCAACTGGAGCCTGGCTTTCGTATGCAAGCGGAGGAATAAATTTACTACACATCGGTCAGAATTAAATAGAATATGTAATGGATTCTAAGCAAATATTTGCGTACCCAAATAAAATATACATTCAAAATTAAATGCATGGACCAGGTTTATAGATGCGTGTAAATCAAAATAGCATTTTAATAATTATTCTCCTAGAAATTGAGCCGGAGAACTACTGGCAATTAATTTAACTGGCTCATTAAGTAGGGAAAAAAATTGTGATCGTACGGTAATATTTTTATCCCGCAACGTGATTCTATCAACCGGAATCAAAGCAGTTGATTAAATTATACAGACATGCATCGCACTCGCAGAAATCATTTTTCACGGTGAATATTTAGAATATTGAGATATTTTTAATGACTTTAGTCGCGAATTAAAATATCGCCGCGCGAAAAAAAACATGATAGAAAGATAATTAAAAAACAACGCTGAAAAAATTACAAAAACTCATTAATCAGACTGACTCAATATATTTAATAAAAAGTCGTTTAGGCTCAATTATTTGTGTTAATAAAATGGCTCAATAAGACTCTCACATAATATCTGATAATTTTTCGATTGCAGTCATTGAATAGCCGCTGCCAACAATGTGGCTTTCGTGCAGGTCTCCCTTTACACCTCTCTCCAGAACAAGGACTGGCTGTCAGTGAAATATCATGAATTCGTTATTCCTCCCGCAGGCCGTCTTCACATTCTCACGCCAGAATTCGGCAGGCTATTTTTTTTTTTGTGGAGAGTTTCCTCGCCCGCCATGGCAATACTGCATAAGTAAAGCGGAAACTTGTGGCGCACAGCCGGTCGGCGCTTCCGGTCGCGCGGCAATTGTTGGTTTTACATTTGAATAATATGAATATAACAACATCGGAAAACTCACGAGCCCACTCTGGCCAAGTGCTGATGAAGCATTAACATTGCGAAACACATAAAAAAATACTTAAGTATAGTACGAGTACAATTTTCGCTGTTCAATTCAGTAGCAGTGGCGTGCAATAAGTCTTACATCCAATTGGACACTTAAATAAAAATATGCAATTTTATAAATTACTTACTGTATATTTAAAATCATGTAAAAATATTACGAGTGTTTAATCTATCTTTCTGGTTTATTTTTTATCAAAAATTTGTTTAAAGATAATAATTAAGCAATGGTTTATTGATTATATGGGCCATTGAGTGCGTTGCACTCCGTTGGCGACAATATATCGACAAATTATTTATAAAATTACTTTATACCTCCGGTGGTGACTATAGGTCACCATAATACATATGTATTGTTTACCCTAATTTTAATATTTTTGAATAAAATACTCGAGTAATTTTCCACATTTTCGTTTTTATTAGTGACCGGTTTCGCCAACTTTTCACGTTGGCATTATCAAACAGAGTGACTGAACGTGACTCTGTTTGATAATGCCAACGTGAAAGGTTGGCGAAACCGGTCACTAATAAAAACGAAAATGTGGAAAATCACTCAAGTATTTTATTCAAAAATATTAAAATGGAATTCCACCAAGTACTTTCTGTCAAAAATATTGAATGTCTTTACCCTAATTTTGCTTATTGTATTGCTACAAAAACAAGGTGTATTTGAGCCTTACCATAATTGTTATCCCAACCTGTATGGGTAGAAAATTATATTTTTCAAAACATTAAATAAACATCCGTTAGCACCAGTTTAAATATTTCTCAGAAGAGAATTAAATATACGTCATAAAGTCAACACGCTACCGCTTAGGAATAAGTAATATAAAACGGCGTGCAGTTTGCAACCGGGGGGACATCAGCCAGTTGGTATAACATTACTTGAGAGACAGGCCAAACTGGTCTCTCGGGCCCGCTCCACAAGGCCTGCAGTCCACAATCGGCGTGGGTGACTTCTGCTTAAGCCTCGCCGTCTAGGGAAGATTCAGTTGGTTGGAGACTCTGTGTGATCTTGATTAAACTAGCAGGGTCCGTGCTCTCCCAGTTGGGAGTCTTGGAGTTTGTATTTCAAAGGAGTCCAAAGTGGTTCCCCCAGGCCAAACTTTCAGTAGATACAAAAATGGAAACGTTTCTAAAAAAATATGGGAATACCATTTTACTTCCCAATTGAATCACTTATTTTTCTTTTAGAATAATTTATTGACGTAACCAAAACTGGTAGTCTGTTCATTTTTAATTATTGTTGCTTTGCGTGCTTCGTATCTATTCGGATTGAATTTATGATGAAAAATTGCGTTATAATGTAAATTGATACTTTTTAAATGTTCCCTTTTAAAATATTCTAATTGAGTTTTGCCGTCGATATGTGAAGCCAGTTTCATCATTATCTATATTACAAGCAACACCGTCACGCATGTATATTAAACATTTTCTACTAAACTAAAGTAGGCTCAGACTCAAGCTAAAGACTTTTTTAATATGGTTACATTATTCACACTGAAATTCATAGAGGATACAAATAGAGTATAAAAAAATATAATTGCATAATTCGTAGCATTTTTTATATTTTACAGATAGTAATGCATGCCACGTTCATATTAATCATCTCCCAACAATCTAAAAAATACCATTACTTTAATAGCATCGATTTAATATTCGCCTCCTAGGAATAACATGCATACCTTCCACAAAAAGGGTTGAAGTCGTCGACCCCAACTACCAGGTACGAACAAGAATAATTCTTTTATTTTGTTCCCAGTTGTACTAATGATTGAATGATTAAAAACTAAAGAAAACGGAACATGAAAGTTTTAATACTAAAAGCACTTGAACAAATATTTTTTTTGTTTTTTTCAATTTGCATGAAAATACAAACTATCTCCATATTCAAAGTAAAAAAAAATTCATTACGAATAAACTTTCTCGGGTGCTGATTGTAATGTTAAACAATCATTCAGTTTTCAACACAGCCGTAATTGCCTCTTAATACCACCAACTGCTTGCTTACTTGCGTTCACGTTATACAAACATGGATTTCTCTTATTTGTAGACAAAATAAAGTAATGTAACAATTTACAAGTAAATCGATACGTTGTGTACAAAAACCAAAATGCTACTTTGATAAATATACTTAAGCGGTTGTGATATCTCTTAAAAAAATAACTACTCAACATGAATATCGAGTTTGTTGATATTTAAATGGTTATTATAAACCAGCCACACTAAAACTTAAATTGACTTTCTAGTTTATTGATTAGAAGAACCGTGTATAGTGCTTTCGAAGAATTCAGTAAAAACTGGTCACTTGATGGGTTCGTTGAATGTTAGAATAACCTTGAAGCAGAGAAGCACTGTTTTGTATGCAACAAAGTAGCGACTGTGCATTTATACTCGAATATAACTCTTAAATCCAAACGAGTATCACGATAGACGATACATATTCCGCTATTTACAATAAAATATTAAAAAGCTTAATGTACCGGCAGTCTGCTGTAACGTTATCTAAAAATAAAATGTATAGCATCGTTCTATTAAATATATACTTATACTAGAATTAAAGTAAAACTAATGTCTAAAGTTTCCTAAATACTTGTATGTTAAGTATCAAGACTTTAATGCGACTAGTTTTGATATTTTAGCAATTATTGTTAGTAACTTTCATAACAATCATACACTGAGCTTTTGAACTCATTAAATACGTGAACATTATATTTAAATAATATTATAACTTTTTTAATCATCATGCGGAAATTAAAAATCCTCGCAAGATTTCTCTTTTCTTGAACCAGGAAACAAGTTTTAATATTTACAGAATGTAATATAATAATAATTTTAAAAAATCCGGGACCTAACTGGTAGCAAAAAGCGTCTTACCACAAAAACATGAGGCGGTTGAGGCATTATCGCAACCAACATTATTATATCATAAGTACACACAGTGCTGTCAAGATTTACTGTGCATTTACGATGATCATAAAAAAAATCATAATTTGATATTAAACATCGTGATAAGTCTCTGAACATCAATTTTTATAACTAGATTTATTGAGAGTCGGTTATATTTAACAGTGAAATCCAATGTAAGTAAAATAAGGTACCTTGTCATGGTTACCAGTACATTGACAATTGGCTTGTAATCAAATATTTATTTAGTATAGAAGCAACGATTAAACACTTGCAAATTACTTCCTGTGTACACGTCGTGACACAATTTGCAACCGACTTGCAATTCAGAGTTAGGGGGGACGCTATTAGCTGATTGCAAGTCGAAATCAGTTAACGAACCAAGGTGGTTAAGAAGATACCTAAATAGATTTTTTTAAAGGTAAAATGGTTTTTTAAACACCCTATGTATAAAAGGAAATGAGTGCATATTTCTGTCATATGTAATCATTGCTTTAATTTCTTACGTAGCGTGTTTTTTTCGTTAGAAGCAAACGGTAAGATTTTTCACGTGGGGAATGCAATGTTGCGTGCTGGGGAGGGCTCACAACGTCCAGGGGGCTTCAAAGTGACGGCGAAGTACAATAATCAGGGTATTGAACGCATCAAGCAAATAAACAGTGGCCGGCGAACAAAGCCCCGTTTTAATAATACTATTAGGAACTTAACACAATCGTATTATTCACAAAGCCTAAACTAAATTATTCAGCCCGTACAAACAGTCCGTAAGCACGCAAGTCATCCCCATTTATCATATCGGTATTTTTCAGATTTGTTGAATTTTTTTTTTTTGAAAGCACGCAACTTCGTTTTGCACCTTTGCGTTTTGCACAGATAGATGCTTTTGTATTGGAGACTGGTATATTTATATCGTAGCAACTAGATCATTTTGCGCAGCTACTAGCGATTGGTCAGAAATAACACTTTGATCGTATCTGTTGCTGAGGTGTATTCGTATTTGTGATTTATAGGATCACTTATGATCACTTACAACTTGCAACCGATGTGCAATTGGTCGATAGCTTCCTTTTGCATTCTTTACTTAGACAAAACCATAAAAAATACATAAAATAAAAGGACGCCATTGGCTGATTGCAAATCGGTTGCAAGTTGTATCGCTACGTGCGTAACCTGCTTTAGGGTATTGTATTTGTATTATCAGTGCCATAAATATTGCCTTGAAGATAGGGCCAATGAAATTTGTTGCTGAATTATGTAATATATTACTTTTTGTGTAGTAAAAACTATAAAAGCACTTGCATATGAAATTTTATTTGGACATGTCAAAAATAATTTTCTGACTGATTAGATGTGTTTTAAAAAATATTGTTCGCGCCGATCCGCAGCATGCGTGGATCCCGCTGAGTTGTAAATTCAGCCCACACATGTACGATCTTCGGCTCGTTACTCGACCGGGATTAATGGTCGTTATTTTCACTTTGAGTTATGATGCACGTCTCGTTCGTCAATAAAATTCGGATTTTATGATTTCCGTTTTTATTACAATATAAATATCACATAACAATCAGAGAATAGGGAAGAACTGAGAATAGAGAGAAATAGAGAAATAGAGAGAAAAAGAGAATGAGCTGCAGGCCAGCCCGCTCTTTTATACGCCACTGCCCCCCCCTCTCTAGGCCATAAATTCGCCGTCATATGACTCATATGTCACATGGCTCGCAAAACAGTTCCCTGAGCTATCACCACTTTGATAGCTCATACATAGATGGTGGTACCATCCTTAAAATCGTACATACTTCCCCCCAAGAAATCACTATCTCATAGTTTTTTCTTCCTTAATCGACATTACATCCGCGTTATTTCATAAATCATAAAGCTTAACCTAACATGGAAAATAAATTACAAAGTCAAAACGATAATCACTAAAACCGCGGTCCCTTTTCCACTTAGGAGTCCATTCCGTGGTCTCTAATCCATCCTGAATTTCACTGAGTGCATCAGCACCTGATTTATAAACACTTGTCATCTTTGATGACGTTCACTGTTTGTTTCACTTTAAAGTTATTTCGTTACGTTATTTCGTAATCATAAAGCTTAACCTAACATGAAATAAATTACAAAAGTAAAATAAATCTAAAACTGTGGTCCCTTTTCCACTTATGAGTCTCCAATCCCTCTTGGATTGCACTGAGTGCATCAGCACTGATTTATAAACACTTGTCATTTTTGATGACATTCACTTTAGAGTTTTCTTCCACTGACTTGTTTTCTACGTCGTCCATTGGCAACAAAACAACTCTGTGGACTGCTCGTGTAGTACTCCCCTTGGCTGTGCGAATATCAACTACTCGCACACAGCCGTCTGCTCCTGGATGTAGGCTCGTGACACGCCCCATCGGCCAGTGTAGTGGCTGAACGTTGTCTTCCTTCAGGATGACCAAGTCCCCTTGCTGGATCTCTCGTCTCCCCTTGTTGGTCCATTTGGACCGCTCCTGTAGTTGTCCCAAATACTCCGTTCTCCATCGGTCCCAAAAACATAAAGTCAAGTGTGTGAGCATTTGGTATCGATCCCGTCGATTGAAAGATATCTCCCGTACGTCTTCTTCCGGCGTGCTTACTAGTGACGTACCGATCAGGAATGGGCTGGTGTTAAGGAAAGGAGGTCGGAAACTACCTAATGATTTTTCTATAATACTTAAAATTTCAACTAAATCCGATTTTAATTTTTTCGCTTGTTCAATGGTGTCAGTTCCCGTAATTAACTTGTCTACGTAGAATGAATTTAAAATTACCTGAACCTTGTAGTTGTACTTACGTACAACGTGCGGTGTACAAACAGTTAACTGTTTGTACGCCGCATGACGAGGTAAAGATGATACGATCTCATCTTCACTGGGAGGGTCGCACTCCAGCAAATGTCCTAATCTGAATATTGAATATTCTACTCTCCTTTTATTATCTTGAGTCCGAAGTTCTAAGTCGAGAAATCTTTTTCTAACCGCAAGATATGTTTCTCTTAAATTTCGACTTTTTTCCTTTAATGAAAAATGTCGCTTTGCTGGCGCCACTACACATGATGAACCGTCATCTTGTTTTGACACCGCTTCCGTTTCCTGCGGTCGTTCTAACCTGACGACGCAGTCTTTTTGAGATGGCGCTCGGCCCATCTCTCTGGCCTTCCTTTGAAAGCCGTTCTGCGATCGTTCTAACTTGACGACGCAGTCCCCTTCCTCAACTCCAGGACATAATCCTGGCTGCGGTCGCTCTAACTTGACGACGCAGTTTCCTTTCTCAACTTCAAGATATAATCCTAGCTGCGGTCGCTCTAACTTGACGACGCGGTTCCTTTCCTCAACTCCAGGAAATAATCCTGGCTGCGGTCGCTCTAACTTGACGACTTGGTTCCCTTCCTCAACTCCAGGACATAATCCTGGCTGCGGTCGCTCTAACTTGACGACGCGGTTCCCTTCCTCAACTCCAGGAAATAATCCTGGCTGCGGTCGCTCTAACTTGACGACTCGGTTCCCTTCCTCAACTCCAGGAAATAATCCTGGCTGCGGTCGCTCTAACTTGACGACGCGGTTCCCTTCCTCAACTCCAGGACATAATCCTGGCTGCGGTCGCTCTAACTTGACGACGCGGTTCCCTTCCTCAGCTCCAGGAAATAATCCTGGCTGCGGTCGCTCTAACTTGACGACGCGGTTCCCTTCCTCAACTCCAGGAAATAATCCTGGCTGCGGTCGCTCTAACTTGACGACGCGGTTCCCTTCCTCAACTCCAGGAAATAATCCTGGCTGCGGTCGCTCTAACTCTGGCAAATCAACCTTCGAATGAATTCGATTGCTCCTACCTTCCGCTTTGTGCGGTCGTTCTAACCTGACGACCGCCTTCACACCGGTTATTCCTTTAACTGGTGGCTCTAACTCTGGCAAATCAACTTTCGAATGAATTTGATTGCTCCTACCTTCCGCTTCGTGCGGTCGTTCTAACCTGACGACCGCCATCACACCAGTTATTCCTTTAACTGGTGGCTCTAACTCTGGCAAATCAACTTTCGAATGAATTTGATTGCTCCTACCTTCCGCTTCGTGCGGTCGTTCTAACCTGACGACCGCCATCACACCGGTTATTCCTTTAACTGGTGGCTCTAACTCTGGCAAATCAACTTTCGAATGAATTTGATTGCTCCTACCTTCCGCTTCGTGCGGTCGTTCTAACCTGACGACCGCCATCACACCGGTTATTCCTTTAACTGGTGGCTCTAACTCTGGCAAATCAACTTTCGAATGAATTTGATTGCTCCTACCTTCCGCTTCGTGCGGTCGTTCTAACCTGACGACCGCCATCACACCAGTTATTCCTTTAACTGGTGGCTCTAACTCTGGCAAATCAACTTTCGAATGAATTTGATTGCTCCTACCTTCCGCTTCGTGCGGTCGTTCTAACCTGACGACCGCCATCACACCGGTTATTCCTTTAACTGGTGGCTCTAACTCTGGCAAATCAACTTTCGAATGAATTTGATTGCTCCTACCTTCCGCTTCGTGCGGTCGTTCTAACCTGACGACCGCCATCACACCGGTTATTCCTTTAACTGGTGGCTCTAATCCTTTAAATCTCTTCTTCCCTAACGCTATTGTATCATAGTACGCGGCATCAATTGTTTCCCATTCGTCATCGTCAACACCTGAGATTGACTCTATTTTCGATTGTATCTTATAGATCTCCTCGTAACATTCTTCCATTTTTTTCAATCTAAAAGGTATTTGTGCTAGGCTACTGGATTCTGAAGCGAAGTAACTACCACAACTCGTTATTTGGCCCATAATACATCTTCGCTTCATTATGAGTTCTTTTAATTCCGCCATTTTTAAAATTGACAAATGAATCCGTTATTATTTTAATAATCACCGAGTCCTTTACTTTATTTTTACTTAATTTCCGTTATATTAGTTATTTATGTTCCAACTAATATAATATTTTTTAAAAAATAATATAATAAAAAATTTGAATTTTGCCACGATTTTTTACGCGAACGTCATCTGTGTTCTAATTATGACATTTCTTCAACCAAAGCATTGATCCAAATAATTATCTACACGTGCTCCACGTGTTCTACCTACTTACTTTGTAACATTTAAAATTATCGACGAGAGACGAACATATACATTTTAACCTTAAAACTTTTTAAAAACAATAAATTCAACTAACGACGTGCACTTGTTCAAAAAACTATCACCTACCTACTGATTACAAAAAACTAATGACGGGAAGTCCGATGCTGACAATAATGAGATTGCATTATTTCCGATGATAGGACGTGATACAAGGAGATCGGTACTCACGTTCAGTTCGACTTCCACTCGTCTGGCTCCTGGTGATGACTCGTCTGATCATGATGTGTGCACTGCGCTGCTCCGGTCACGATGTCTTGTTTCGGGACATCCTGATCCAGTTACAAACTGTTCCAACATCCGGTTCGAAGGACCATGTTCGCGCCGATCCGCAGCATGCGTGGATCCCGCTGAGTTGTAAATTCAGCCCACACATGTACGATCTTCGGCTCGTTACTCGACCGGGATTAATGGTCGTTATTTTCACTTTGAGTTATGATGCACGTCTCGTTCGTCAATAAAATTCGGATTTTATGATTTCCGTTTTTATTACAATATAAATATCACATAACAATCAGAGAATAGGGAAGAACTGAGAATAGAGAGAAATAGAGAAATAGAGAGAAAAAGAGAATGAGCTGCAGGCCAGCCCGCTCTTTTATACGCCACTGCCCCCCCCTCTCTAGGCCATAAATTCGCCGTCATATGACTCATATGTCACATGGCTCGCAAAACAGTTCCCTGAGCTATCACCACTTTGATAGCTCATACATAGATGGTGGTACCATCCTTAAAATCGTACAAATATTGTTTACAATGATCAAAATTAACAGTTTCCATGTTATCGATTAATTAACACAATATATATCCTAAATTAATGCCAAAGCTTATTTTCAGAGAAAATCAATAAAGTCGGTAAAAATAAGCTGTTCGATGAAGTAAAGATCGTACGATGTTGAATTGTGATAAATAGCTTCTCGCGTAGCGAGCCTGATAGGGGACTGAAGCCAAAAAATGTTATCCCTATTTTGTATTACTAGAAAAGATGGAAAAAATAAAACTCTACCATATTTTTTTCCAAGCGAAAAAAAAAGCTTTTCAAAGGTCTAAGATGGGTTTATTGACAAAATTGTTTTCATTCCGCTTCATCTAATGCATAAGCACTTTGCTACTATACGATAAGAAATCGCTAAATGTTTTGCGTACTACAATTTTCCAGATCTATTTCCAGGTTTTGATCAGTTCCTAGGGTAAATAGTTACAGGCGTATATCGCTTATGTACAAAATGTAGATTGGGTAGAGCCTGCCGGGCTTGGCCGCCGGAACCGGCGGTTTTGTCGGCAACAAGGCGATCTCTTTTATCGGCGATTACAAGCCTATTACGGAAAACTGACGGGATTTTACGAGGCAGTTCGCGAGTTACGTCATCGCCGGCCGACCCGATCGGGGTTTCCCCGAAATCGTAAGCGAGAAGCGATTCCACACGCCCGGTATAAACAATTTGTACAAAAAAAATAATCAACCCTCATATAACGCGAAAAGTTCGTACCGCGTTATATGGGAACCGCACTATAAGAATATCAGAGGTAATATCAAATAAGGAAATTAAAAAACTTATAATAATTTCTTCCGACTCTTCTTAAGCCAATTAAGGTGAAAGTATATTGCTGAACAGAAATGGTGTTATAAGAGTACCGCTATAAATGACAAGTACTCACTTTGGCTAAATGGTTTTTTTTTCCATGACTTAAATGCAAAAAGAAAAGAAGAATAAGCGTTAATTATAGTATATAAAAATACAATATTTCATTCATTAATATCAAATAATCAAAATAAAAAGAATTTTTGACATTGATGAAATTTAACTTTGCTATCTTATAACACGAAACATCATTTTTATATGTGTTATTCTTAAAAGTATATATTTGTTGTATTTGCATATTATAACACAAACATATAAATTGTATTAGTTGCCATCAAAATTATTTAATTTAAGTCATGTAAAATTGTGAAACAACTTATATAAAATTATGTAAAAAAATATACTATGCAGTTTTTTCAATAGATAAAGTACATAAAAAAGTATCTCATCTCATGAAATTTTTCCAAGATTTTTTTCAATTCTGACAAAATTGCATGGTGTGCACTTTTCATAAACAATCCGAACCCTCAGCAGTGGCGATAAGCGACTCGGAAGAAGTATAATAATAATAAAGAATATATCAGCACTTTGGAACAATATTAGGGTTGGAGTGTTCTTGTGAAATTCCACCCCGAATATAAGGAAAAGAAAACAGAGGGTGCCGACTGCCGCCAAGGGCAGGAGCTGGACGTGCTCGATATTCGTAAAGCATTGCGGGGCGGGGCTGTTCCCGAAGCATGCCTAGTTTTCATGCAATTATATTCTCATTTGAGGGTAGTAGGCATGTTTAATTGAATAAAACATCACCCTTTCTAACACCTAGTAATTATATACCATTATTTTTTAGATTAACTTTTTTCAATTTATTTGTGAGTAGATAAAACATATGAATATTGCATCGGTTGGCTTATATTTATTCTGAAGAGTTATCGGGTAAAAAGGGTGTAGATTGTGTAATTGTATTTCAACGTTTTAGTGAAACTGCACTAGTCTTATTTATAGTATTTAACTCGTATTATCATTAAAATAACAACATTATTTCAGCAGTAATATTATTTTTTTTTTACATATCTTCTCTTCTCTCAATTTTGAGAGTAAAATAAAAATACAATGCAAAGTGTTTGAAAAACATAAATACGCTTTTGATTTTTATGTATCTAAACCATGTTGTCTTAAACATATTACAAAAATCAAACTTTTCAGAAATAAATCATATATTTATTTAATTATGATGTACGAGGTGTTGATATGCTTTAATTTAAAACAAATATCAGTTCGAATAAATAACTATGAGATTCGTAAAAACAAGGATTTTTTTAAGCTAGAAAATTTGATGTAAACTAAATAACAAAATTATTTCAGCAGTAATATTATTTTCTTATATATCTTCTCTTCTATGACAATTTTGAGAGTAAAATAAAAATATAATGCAAAGTATTTAAAAAACATAATTACGCTTTTGATTTTTGTATATCTAAACTATGTTGTCTAAAACACATTACAAAAACCAAACGTTTTTTAAATAAAAACAAATAAATCATAGATTTATTTAATTATTATGTACGGGGTGTTGGTATGCTTTAATTTAAAACAAATATCAGTTACAAATAAATAACTATGGAATTCGTAAAACCAAGGATTTTTTAAGCTAGAAAATTTGATGTAAACTCCAGTACGAATGGGCAATTAGGCATCGTGTCCACATTAACGTATTGATTTTTTGTTCACGTCCAATGACTTGTCAGAAAATGAACAAGATTAATTCGTTTTTATATTAATTTACTTACAATACAGCGCATTCATCTACCAGTAATATCGCTTGTGCGATGAATGCACTCATGGGATATTCAATTATTTCATATTTGTTATAATACTATGAACATATGTTGCATATAAATAAAAACTGGGAACAATATAATAACACGTATAAAATAATTATATTTATATTACATTGAGTACAGTTGTAAAAATATATTTATTTAAATAAAGTTTATTTTGTTATAAATAAAGCCTTTTTTAATTATTAAGGTCTTCAAATCCGAAAAAAAATTATAATTTTAAAGAACGGTTTTTAAACAACCAAGTGCCCTCAGCCTAAACTCTTGTAGGTCAATTTAAGTTTTTACATTAAAAAGTAAGTACTGGCCTAAAGGGAATGAAAACCTTTCGTGAAAAACTCTCTCTAATACTGGTATCAACGATTTCCCTACAGACAACAAGATTAATGTTTCGCATTTATTGACGATCGCTCTTAACTGCTTGCTCAACTGCGAAACTATTTTGTAAAATAGATTCCCAGATATAAGATAAATATATTATTAGAAATAGATTTATTCTGTAGAAAGCAAATATTAATGTGTATAATGGCTGCGTTATGGCGTTTTTTGGTCCCGTTTCTGAGACCATCTTTAGAATACAATTCATTTAGACTAAAACAAAAACGACAAGTATTTCAATAATCGAAAAAATTATGTATAAATCTATTTTTTAAACGTATTTCTCGTTGCCAAATAACCATAATTATTCGGATATTTTTAATATCCCGTAATACTCAGCAATGATCAATGTTAAAATCGAACAAATTCCATCTCTTGTTAAAAATCAGTAATATTTACTCAGCTCCGGAAAAGAATTCCAATCCAATTAGAGGAGAGCGCAGTAGTAAAAATCAAGCTTTAAAAAAGCTTTGAAATAAAACTTCAAAAAATATTTTTCACAAGCATAAGCTACGATAAAGTTTTCAATATCTCAACCGTCACTTGGACCCGCCCGGACTAGCTCGACCCTGCGTCGGTTTTGCTCTTCCAGAGAGCTCTCATCCCCTCGGTCTGGGAACAACCCCGTCTGGCTCATTTATTATTTGCTCCATATCACAGATCGACGTTGCTTGCTGTGTTATATTAACGCGTCGGGCATCTATTCGGGCTTCGGAGTCTCTTCGGAGCCTCCTCGCAAACAGACGCGATAAGCTTATTCAGCTGGAAAAAATATTTACTTTGACTTATTTGAATACAACAAAACCAACTAAAATAAAAACTAATAAAAATATGCAAACCAGCATACATATATATATATATATATACACAAGCACAGGTAATTTAAATAATGAGTCGATAAACCCCAATTATCAGCAAATAAATATGGCTACAAGCTAAAATGACATATAAGCAAGTATTCGAAGCTCTGTACGACGTCTGAATCTGTATAAGAAGACATATTTTATAAAGCTTTTTATCAGTGCCCAAAATCAACTAAAAAGTAATATGTATAATAGGCATGACGAAAGATTTTCAAATCCTCTTCCATAATGGGGGTACACGTTTACTATTTACGAAAAAAACTTTATTTCGTTAAAAAACTTGAGTTTAACGAAGTTTAAAGCCATTTTTATAATATTTTTTCAAAAGTGCGCGAAAACGCTCGCTAGTGTCATCGCGTCCGCTCTGACGTCACACCACCTGTCGACTATCATTGTTAACTGACGTGTCATTGTGTTTGCATTGAAGACAGTAAACGAAATTCGTATAAATGAATTCCAAATTCTATAAGTGGTGTGCAGTACCTCAGTGTACGAACACTTCGATAGTAACACCCAACAAGCTGTTTATATATGTTCCAAATAAGAAAATTATAAGATATAAGTGGTTTAAGCTCGCACGGCGAAACACGAAAAACGTAGTCACGAATTCATCAATTTATTTCTGTGAAGACCACAAAATGTTAAAATCACATGACTGTCTTAACTTAAGTTTGGTTAAAGTTATTGATGATGTGATAACTATAGCTTGTGGTTTGGTTAATATACAAGATTCTCTTATTAAATAAAACACATGAAATTTTTGCCTTTTTAATTTCTATTTTATACTTTTATATAATAACGGGTAAACATGGGATTTCCAAAACATTATTACACTTTCAAGAAAGCCTGACATATATTGATCATTATAAGATATAAATAAAATTTCAACATCTTGACTAGTGGAAAAATTTGGGTCTGCAACGCAAAAGTAACAATTTTTAAGACCACTAAGATACATTTGCATTTGTATCTGGGCAAAGCATTTCTTGGTGGGTTTTCCATCTTTTATATACTGGAGATATGTTTTGTCGCTCATGGGACATTTTATCTCCACAATACTATCTCCACATATTCCATCAAGGGAACCTGCTAACATTGGATGTTTTTGCGATATGAAAAGTCCAGCACTCGTGATTTTTTTCCCTAGTTTCTTGCTAATTACTTGTTTTACTTTATTTTCTAAAAATCTTCCTCGTTTCATTGCTGGTGTGTCTGGTATCTTCCCCCCCATGATAGTAGAAATCAGAGTCCCATCAGCGGTCTGGCACCGACTCACTTCGTAAGCTCTAGAAGCTGTTACCCTGCCGTACCTCAGTTCATACCAAAGGTTATTGTTGAACTGGTCCCTGGTTAAATTTTCAATATTTTTGATAAGTCCTACTGTCAAACTCACTTTACTTAAAAATAAGTCACAGCACTCTTCTTTATATGTAAGCACAAGTTGGTGCATTGAGACACTACGTAGTTTATCACTATTACAATCATGATGATACACTAATAGCTCGCAGTTGTTTAAATTCCTTGTTTTTACTTCTTCTAAAAAAATTTCAAGACCTGCAGAGTTAGAAGGCAGTATAGGGCTACCATTAGATACATCTTTTGCAGATTTGAATTTCAAGGTAGTGCCAACTCTTGATAACTTCGATTTCTGCCAGTAACATAGAACTTCAGTGCAAGAAGGTTCTTCGCTTCGTCTATGGACCCACGTAAGCAGCGCTGCGGCATGCTTACATCCGCCCTGGGCAGCAACACAATCATGGCATTGGATTGATATTACCCTTTCTTCATATTCATCAACCATCAATGTTACAGCATATAATTTTGCATGGACTTTATGCTCTGGGCAAATCTTGCATTTTACTACACAGATGTTTCCTTCCCGTTTTAGTTCTACGTAACTGATTGCATCATCCCCATATGATGGTCTTGAAGACCTGAAAGAAATGAAATTAATTATAATAAATACATACACACTGCCTTGGTGATTATCAGATATTAGGTGTCTACCAAATAAGTGAAGTGCTTCGTAAAGGCTAGTTCGGCCTAGACTAATAATTTAGTTGAGTAGAGAGTAATTTAATTAAAATAAACTCCTATGAGTTCAAACGAGTTTAATTTTTACTAAGTTGATTGTATCTAGTGCTAAAGATAAATATAAACAAAATGTACTTACAAGGAAATTTTGACGTTTCGGAACTCGGGTGAGCAAAATTCTTTATCAGTTATAAAGAAATCTCTCACCATCGATGAATCAATCCTGGGCAAATTTGAGCTGTTTGCTTTAACAAAGCCTGATTCCATTGTTAGAGAGTAAATAATACGGTCACAATAAAACAGCGAAGTTTGTTTGCAAGATTAACACACTTTAGACTTTTAAAAAAGCAATCCAAATGCGTATACGGTCACAACAAAACACAGCGAAGTTTGTTTGCAAGATTAGCACACTTGAGATTATTAAAAAATCAATCCAAATTCGCAAGCAATACGGAGGTCACAACAAAACACAGTGAAGTTTGAATACCATAGAGTTGCTTACGGTGGTATGACGTCATGCGCTGTGATTGGTGTTTCAGTCAAAATGGCCGATTGCAGTATTTTAACCTTTTAATTTGTTGAAAATCTTATTAATCTTAGATTTTTAAATAAAACTAAATCAGTTTTTTGAATCCTTTTAATATGTATTTTCCCTTAAAATAATTATTTCATTGATTCTTTGATACTGTCGTCATGCCTATTGAATTTAAAGATATTTAATGTACTGATCATGTCTGAAAATTTGTAACTATCTTTTAATTTAAGAGTACATAAGATTTGTAGAGCAAAGTTTCGTTAGAGTTTCACGGAGTTACAAATTGAACTTGCAGCTTTTCGCAAAGTTTTACGAGTGTAAGCAATAGACGTGAAAGCACATGATGGTACAGATAAGTAAATAGAACAAGCTTCCATGACTGGTTAAATTCATTAAATACGAAACACTAACTGACGAGAAATCGTTTTATTAATCATACAGAGAAATAAAAAGTGTTCGCAGATTTTTCTGCTCATTCAACGCTTCCTGTATAAAAACAAGAATAAATAGTTTTATTTTACTGTGTATATGTGAGAATATCAAATGTGTTAATGAGGCGACATAAAACTTTTGATAAGTGGAGTGCGCTAACTTTAAAACATGATCATAGTTCCCTTGAGATTTTGAGTGTTACAAAATTAAACCAGAGTGTCGTAGGTGCAGTAAAACGTCCTATTTTTTTTTTGCAATGAAAAGAAAAACATACCGGTCTATGTATATGCCGCGACATGAACGGGGATTCCAAAGAAATAGCCATGGCGGTGGAGCACTAGACACCTAAGCACACCATAACGTGTAACGGCGTACGCACATCACCGGCGCGGGCGTATCGATTTGCGGGACGGATGTGTGTCGGGGCGGCCATGCCGGCGGCCTTCCGCGGCCCTCTCCGAAATCAAATGGAAGAAAACAACAACACTCCGAGGTAAAGCCGCGCACCTCCTTACCGACCCGCCGCCGTCTCGGGGGCTGCGCCAAAGGCCATCAACCCTACCAGGAGCCGTCTTCGAGGGGCGCGCTTCTCGCCACGGTTCAATTAATAACACACTTTAGACAGGTACCAAACTGACTAAACTGATGTGCAAAATTCGCGTAAAATTGCGCGTGTGAAATCTAGTCTATACACTCTTTGATTTGCAAGTAGTCAAATAAATCGTTTCCTATAAAAAGTTGAACCACTTCATAATACACACTTTGCGGATTACTTGGCATCACAACAACGCCACTATGTCCTAAAAATTGTTCAATAATTGGAGGATTGTCATTCTCTGACCACTCCACTTCTTCATTGTCACTTTGCTCAGAATCACTGGACAGTATTGGTAGAAGTAACGTTGACGAGTCCTAAACAAACATTTCGAGCTGAAAACCTAAAGAATAAAATGACCTTCTGCCGCTTTTAGAGTAAACACATTCAAAAACGTATAAATACGCGCCCCGATTTTAGACAGCAGTCCGCGGAACGGGTACCAGTACCCGCCCCGCCTTTAGTGTGTTAAGGGTCTAAGTCCCATACTCTAATTTTTCAACAAATTTCACAAGGGTGTAGCCGTATGCCAGTAGTTTTTGTGAGATTTCGCCGATACTCACTGGTATATGGACAAACACTTATGCAATTTGTTGAACGAGACGGAAATTTGTTGGTAAGTGTGTGGGGCGATTAGACACAGAGATGCTGATGTTTTTAGTGGCGTTATTTATATATCATAATCGAGTTTTTTGATCACTTTCTGGTCCGTTTTGCGAAAAATCGACTGCACCAATCAAAAAAATTTAAATGTATAAAGTTATATACATCCCTTCTTCCGAACAGAATATTTATTCACTTCTTGTAAATTTACTTTTAATGTGGTAAATATGTGTTTTTCCGATTGAAGTGTAGGAATTTGTTCTGTTCTAAGAGTCCTAACCAGTTTTTTTTTTCAATTGGAATTAAAATATTAAGTATAAACCTTGTGCGACTTATTAATTTAAAATTTAAAAAAAAAAATCTTTAACTAGCTTTGGTTTTGAAAAGTCGTCATTTTATCCAATTTTTCAACATCTTCAAGATTTTATTTTACCCTGAAAATGGACGTCAATTAAATAATAAAAAATCAATAAATTTAATTTATAGTTTTTTCAATACTGTATAAAAAAATCAACCTTCGACATAGAAAAATAAAGTGACAATTAAATTAATTAAATGACACGATTTCGCCAGGTAAATCGGTCCTTTGTTGTGGCAGACGGGGTATGGACACCAAGCAAGGTTAGGTAGCAAGACCCTTAAGCTTTTAGTAAAAAAAAAATATTATTAAAATTAATAACAAAACTTTAAACTTTTCATCCAGTGACTTGTACATAAACTAGGCTAATATTTTTTATCTCCTAGCCGTGCGCGCATGTTGTTAGGCTTACAGAATGTGGCTTGTGTGGGGATTTCTCTGATGAGTTTGTTTAGGGAAAAACACGTGTATACGATAAATAAATAAGTAAAGGACCCAATAACATGTACAAATATTTAATAAAATAGAAAAAAAAAAACAAGTAGGCTGAGTGTTATACAGTGATATTTTCGTGTTGCATTTCCGTCGAAATGAGAAATGATTGCTCTTAAAATATACTACGATACATAATAAATACGAAGGACTATAGATCAACCACGACCTGGCACAGAAATCGATTTTAAAAAACCCAAAGATCATTAAAAAAATATATGCTTTATAGTCGTATTGTTATCATTCGTAACATATATTTACACATAAACATGAATTAATTGTGAAAAATATAAGATATCAAAACTTTTGAAACGGAAAATAAAAAAAACACTTGAATGCACACAATAAACTTGGTGGCAACAAGATCTGACAGATTTATTAAGTGCAAAGGCATATTATTTTATATATATTGGGCACAGCACTCTTCAGTATATAGTTACAAAAAACACTTTTAATTTAATTTTTCGTAAATAGGAATTTTTTTCGTATTTTGGTGGCGTGCCGTGTCTCTGCGATGAAGGCCTCTCGCTCCCCAGTGGGTTCTGACCACGCGGTCGGGGACATGAAGTAAGCCATTTATCCCGCTGCCTACACGTATGACGCGTGTAACGCTGATTGATGGCGACCGGCGCGGCCTCCGATGACTAAGTTTCCGTGAAAAATGTGCCATCGATGCCAGGGACCGAGCCCCGTGCGAGCTGAACTAAAAGATTGATGAGGCGGGAAGCGCGCCTGCAAGAGTGCTTTTGTAATTGTACCTGCAGCGTCAGAAGCCTGCAGGGTACATAAGCAGATTAAGGGTTGCTTCTGCCCCCAAAGCTCCTTGTATAAAATATGTTATAAGAACAATGCATATGTTGTATATATACAACAATCAACATATATTGTGTATAAGAGATAATGATATCTATGAAATTTACGTTAGAAAACAATAGTAAAATATATATATTGCGATACAATGATATATTGTCTTGTTTAAGGACAAGGCATTTGATTGGTGAAGATCCATTATTATAATTCATTATAATAATTATAACTCAACGAACTATGACCTAGTGGTCGAAACTAGTCATGCAAAAAAATATATAATATACTCACTAAAGTAAAAACAGAATACAAAGCTACTTCTAAAGTTATAATTATGATATATTGTCATTTTAAAAAAACTAAAAAGCTGTTTAAAATCGTGATTATTCAGAGTGTAAAAAAAGTATTTTAATGATAGGAAGTAAAGTATTTTATATTATAATTGTGCTTATAAATCACAAAAGAATATAATAATCTTCGACTTACCTTCAACCGTCGAAAAAAATGGTTTATAGTAAAATGAACTATTCTTAAATCAGAACAATTTAGTTGCACTTTCTAGATGAATTATTTGTCTGAGTTAGGATTGCGCAGGTCTTGAAAAAGAATGTATAAACTGATTACTAAAAGCATATTGTTTGAATGATTTACAATAAATAGTTACAAACGTATAAATTTATACTTCAAAAAATATTTTTTTCTTATATAATAAATATCATACCTCTTTGTGGTAAAAAACGTAATATTACCAAGGTTTCAAAAATATAATTGTTTTGTTTGCGGCTTCAGAGGAGAGGCAGCTTAAAATGAAATTCTCTCAGTGTCGATTTAAATTGATTCAATTTCGTGAGAGACCTGACGATATTTCCTTTTGTAGTATTTCTCGACGAAGTCTTCTTGATTCTCAGGCAGTATAAATTAAGGCCTCCGGGGCTGCCCCCTCCCTGTGTATGTGGCTCCCGAAAAACAAGCCTTTTCATTGTCATTGTCACGACTGAGCCATTGAAAATTGATGGGGTGACTTGGGGAAAATTTCAACGAAAATGGAAACTTCAGTTGAATAATAACAGATGAGTGAGAAGCGTCAAATTTATAAAGTCGATATTTCTACACCTTCTTATGTAATTCTTTTTTAAATTTTACACAAAAGATCTTACACGTTCTTTATTTTCCTAAAAAAAAAATAAGCTTGAAAAAATCGATGTTAAAATATTAAACACTCTTCAATTTATTCAAACTGCGACAAAATATTTTTTATCGTCTTTGTGCGTTATATCTTCATAAATGAAAATTTGAAAGAACCAAATTAAATGTTTTTCGATTTAGGTTTAATTATACGTTTTTTTATAAGAAACAAATTGGCTTGATTCAATGGTAGATAATTAATTAAAAACTTGCAGATTCAATTTCATCCCCTACAGGTAGACTGTTTCAGTTTCTTCAAAGAAGATTTGGGTTATTTGTGACATAATACATAGAAAATATATTTTTTTAAGGTTCTTCAAGTAAATGGTATTCGTATAACATTATATTGCTTTTATTCCACGAATGAGACAACTAAAATAACGGCAAGCGTTCACAAGTAACAACTTGTGTTTCTAGATTGATTCAAGGCTTTATTTTTTTTTATATTTAATTGAAATCACAAAAAATAAAACTTATCGATTAACGATTGAACAACGGAGCGATTTGGTGTACGGTTATGTATATTTCGTAGAAAACAACATACTATGCTTGATTATTATTTTGCTAACATATATAAACATTTATTATACGTTTCCCTGACATTCCGTCATATTAATGTTATTTCCGAAAAATCGACTTCATTATGTGAGCCATTAAACCTTATGTTCTGTAATGCTATGCTATTTAACAAACGTAGGGTAAATGTTTATTTTTACACAAAAATATTACAATAATTTGCATATAAATATAAAACATGTGACTCAGATCAGAATTATTTAATTTTGTTAAATCTAGCATGTAACGTGTGTAATTTTTATTACATATCCATTACATTAGGTTGGGATGCATATTATGATGATTTATATATTATTGTGTGATTTGAGATTATTGATATTGAGTGATTGTCAGGTGGTAAGAACCAATGTGATTTTAATGTACCTGACAAGTCTAACAATTCTCAGTCTAATAATCTAACAATTGTTTACCTAATTGATTACTATTATATAAAATCTCACTCTGTTTGATAATGCAAACGTGAAAGATTGGCGAAACCGGTCAAAAATAAAAACGAACATGTGGAAAATCACTCAAGTATTTTACATTTACTAATATGATTAGGCACATTAGTTCATACATAGAAGATGATTTAAAGAAACTCCCAGAAAAATTTCAAGTAATAATATAATAAACCCGTAATGGGTAATAAATACGCATCTGATTGACGTTTAATCAAAAAATCGACTCAAGTATTTTACTCAAAAATATTAAAATGGAATTCCACCAAGTACTCTCTGTCAAAAATATTGAATACTATAAATACTTAAAATTAGGCTATATTATAGTCATCTTTGAAATGATGAATATATCTCTGTGGGGAAAGGCTTTTTTTTTTTATTCACAAAGTACCGTGAAGGTAAAAAGCGTTCCTCTCGTAGCAACGAAATCTTTAGAGGCCGTGCATAGCTCATGGTTAATGTTAAAAATGAATAATTCCCATTTGTGTTGTGCGCCACCCCCGCCGCACATTAGGCAGCGCGGTGCATTAACAACCCTATTTTTAATTTATATTTACAGTCGGGGGTTCCATTAATGCCTGCGGCGTGTTTCGGCTGCAGGCCCCGCGGGGCTGCGATCAGATCCCGCGGCGATACAAGACGTTCGTGACCGCTTCCCATAAATACCCATATTCCCTCATAATCACCACCATGTAAAAACCCACCGGCTCCTGCGGCGGAAGGGACGGAGGGGGCCGGCTCTGGGTATTCCGGGAATATGTTGGTAGAGCTGTTACCGAGAAACCAACTAATTTGAACGGTAATAAAATAATGAATTTAAAACACGCCTTTGACGTGAGGAACATTTTATTTTGGGTGTTGATAATGTGTTTTCTCTCACAATTTTATATACATTGTTAGTTTCAAGTATTAGAAAGACAGTTGGAAATATATTCAGTTTATAGTCAATATCATTAAAATAAACATTTTACTTTTGAATGGCTCATTTTTTATTTCTATACAAGATAAACCTTAACACCATAAATTATTAAAATATAAAGTTAAATGCGCTTATTACTCATCGTGATATGTGTGGGATCTGAACGGAACGGATAAACGGAAGTGATTCGTTAGTACAAGGGTTAGTACACCGGCCATGTAAGCCAGGGGATGTGGGTTTAAATCCCACACAAATCACGATGATATTTTTCTGAGAGTTTCTTTAAATCATCTTCTATATATAAACTAATGTGCCTAATCATAATAGTAATAATATAATAAACCCGTAATGGGTAATAAATACGCATCTGATTGACGTTCAATCAAAAAATCGACATACTTAAATGCGCTAAATAATTATCAAATATATATTCACCAAATCAAGATTCATATTTTATGTTTAATTTCAAGTTTTTTCAATGTGCACTTATGTAAAAATCAGTGATTTTTAATAAAGCTTTTATGCAATGAAGCAGCAAATATTACCTTTCACAAAAAAGTTACATCAAATGTGGCTAAATCATTTATTAATTTCAATGTGTATTTTTATGAAATACGACTTTATTAGATTGTATAATATATAAGAATTAAAACACGCATGCTCTTATTGGTTGTTTAAGATGTTACAAGTAACTGTTTAATTAGTATTTAAAAAACTGAACGGCAATTAAGACTAAGTTCAAAAGATTTTTAAACCTTCTTAATATAATAGCCTTAAGATTTTTAATTCTCGTTAAAAAGTATTAAAATGTTGAGTTAGACCTTGATGAATCAAATTATCAATTCAGACCTTTTTTTTATATTCAAGGTAATTCAACCTCCTTTGAGACTAGAAACTTTCTAAAACTCTACGGGATTCCGTTGAAGCTTTGTTAAAACATCTTTAAATCTGCAGTCATCCGTTTATCTTCAGGGTTTCCCCGTGGGCCGCCTGCTCCTGAACATTTCAATCAAATTTAATTAATGCTGAAAACTCGGCGAGACATCCTGAAAGCTGCCGCCACGTTTAAATTTCAATAATGTCGACTTTAATTACACCGATTTAGTATTTTACCGCAGCCAACTCAAACCCACCCCTGTCTATCTGAACATCTGAAAACATCAGATATCATAATTAAAAACAATATATATGTATATAAATATATATATTATGGTCACCAACTTCCCTTGCGAATAAGCATTTGAAGAAGAATATATAAAAGTTTAAGTTTACCACTGCCTCTTTGATTTATAAAGATTGATAATTGCATAGCCTCCATTGTTCTAGCCCAAAGTTCTTGCAGAAGACATTCTTGCACCGTCCCAATAACAATGTACATTCTGTTGGTGGGCATTGTTTATGTGTCCTGAAAGTCAATTTATTATGGCACCGTTAACATAATTGACTTACACATTTCTAGGCTTTAGGCGCAACCGGACAAAGGCGGTATATCAAATTAGTCGGGTAAATGGCCCTTTTTATTTGTACTGTGCGAAAGGAGTCCGAGAGGATAATCTAATTGAATCGTCCGTTTAATTATTTTTTATACCGTCTGATATATTCGCTTAGTCTTTATAAATTGACGGTGTATATTATGTGTTCTTATCTTAATTCTTAATTAAATACGTGATGGTATAGGCGACGCAACGTGTGCAAATCACACCAGTCCAAAGAGGAAGGGGCTCTAAAAGCGCTCAGGCATGCCGCCCTCGGCTAACTTAGTTTCAGGGATGAAACGCCTCGTGACGTCACACCCTCCCCTAATTAACTGCGGGCGTGCCGCTGCATCCGCACTCCGGGGTGGGAACTGGGCTGAGGATGAAACCCACCCGATAAACATCTCAAAGGGTTGCTGGGGATATTGCAATAAGTCATTTCGCGCTGAGTTTGTTGGCGTAGGCTTTAATAAAATAAACCGAGAGCGCTTATATTTATTGCTTATTAATATATTCACATAATTAACTTATATTCAAATTTATAGCTGCTTCAAATAAACAAATACTTTTGGGTAATATAATGAAATTACTAATCCATTTTTAAAATAAAAATAATTAATCACATAATCATTATCAAAGTTTTGAAAGGGGAATTTTTTTTATAAAGATTTTTTATCATCTGTTCTACCCGTAAAACAGGGTGTGTTACATGCTGACTTAAATTAAAAAAATTGAGAGCACGAGTGATAAAAGCAGATTTGTAGAAAAGTACCTGTTAATATTATTTTGGAAAAATCAGGCTTTGATAGCAGTGAAAATATCGCTGAAGGAAGCGCGTTCCGTTACCTAAGCTATCTCAAATGTTAAATTAAATTAAATACACTTACGGAAGCATTTTATTAAAATTAAGAGATATGCCCTTTTTGGCGTTCAATATAAACAAAGCAGGTATTTTTTTAAGGTCTTTAATATACAGCGTAGATAATCTAAATTATATGGCAATAAGAACTTTTTATATAAGGCGTTTACTGCTATTTTAAATAAAAATATTCGACACTCTATTAAAGGTAAAAACAAATTATTAAAAATAATACTTTAAAGGAAAAAACGCATTTAAAATTTAGTATAACTTGTATGCTTGCAAAGAGAAAACTTCGGTTGCTTCGCCACTTATAAGGCGCAATCTAGCTAATATTTTTATAATGCAGTATTACCCTCACACGAGGGTGCAAGCAACAAAGCACTAAAACAAAATTAGCTAAGTTTCCGCTTTTCATATTTTCATATATTACATCAGGAACTCATTCTGCATGAAAAAAAACGCCATTCCAGAGAAATATCTTCAGAAAACATAAAATAAAGACTTCGTGCTTAGCATATATATTGAGAAAATTGAAAAGTTACAGCTGAGAGGGGGGCTGGGGATTTATTACGTCGTAATTCAGGAGCTAATAATAAAGCGAAAAGCCGCCGTTGCATAAAACTTATGTGAAATTGAAAACAAAAAACTGTAATATAAACTGGCAGCAACGTCGAGACGCACGAATCTGTGGCACTTCACCCCCGGAGTACCGTTTTAAAGGTCCCATGGGACTGCCTGCGGGGATGACAGCTGTTTGGAAAAGCACCGTTTTTCTGTTTGTTAGATTTGTGCTTCACAAAAAAAAACCGCAATTTATTTTATCAGAATTATACAGTTTCGAAAATTTGCTGCTTGTGAATAAAATTGATCGAAATTTCAAGCGATCGCATTTCTTTCGAAATTTTTATTTAAATGATTTTATTAAAAATTGACAGATTGCGCTTGCTGGTTCATGGGCACTCTGTGCATAACCAAGAACTGGCAAAGAAGGTTGTACAGCGAGTCTAGGAGACATCAGAGTGTATGTAGACCTGTGACGGGATAAGTGGATGATGTAACAAAGCTTCGGCTTAGATAAACTAGAACAGTGGCTCTCAAACTCTTTTGGCCCACGGACCCCATTTCATAGTCAAAACTTGCCTACGGCCCCTGGGTGAAAAACGACATAAATTCATATTATAGACTAGTTGGTGCAAGTACGACTCTATTGCGTTTCTGTATTAACCTACCTGACTCACCGCAATGCCTGTTATTACAGGCATTTTATTCACCTGTCTATATTTATATTTTACTTAGGACGTAAAAATCGCTAATAATGTATTCATTGTTATTTATTTTAACTTCCATATTAATTAAATTGTGTCACAATTTTGTATTTTATATTAAACCTTGCGCGGACCCCCTGACGTTGTTCAGGGATCCCCAAATCGATTTTAATTTTCTAAGGACCCCCTGAATGATCCCAGTGACCCCCTTGGGTCCGCAGGGACCAGTTTGAGAAGCACTGAACTAGAAGATAGCAGTATTGACTTGTATACCACTTTTACATTTAAAACAAGATATAATAAACGATAACTTTTACGTTTTTAATTTTAAAAACTGCAATAATTTGGTGTTAAGTGTTAATCATAGCAACGTGAACGTATGAATGAGATAGGAAATACAAACAAATTATATACACTCGTATTTAATTTGAAAAAATATTGTTTTTTCAGGTACCGTTTTGTATCGAGTTTAATTAAAAAAAATACCCAAGTAAATGAACCATTTTTGAGATATCGACAAAACGTGAGCATAGGGGGTGAAACGTGTATCAATCATCATTAAGCCAGGTTTTTAAAAAGCTGACGTCTTATCTGCCACCCCCACGAACACTCCACTCCCGCACTCCCTGCACTTCTATATTAAAGAAGCGTATACCACCCACCCCCAGTGTATGCACCACCAGCTCAGCAGGGGTGCCCGCGTGAGAGCCTCGAAGAAAGACGCGGGGGACCTCAAAGGAATGCCTCGGATTTAGTAGACATTTCCATCGTGTGGGGAAATAAATACCTCCAAAATAAATTCGGTATCTCATATATGAGATGTCGCATTGCAAAACCCACTGGAAATATTTCTCGTTTTCAAATAAATCACGAAATAATATTCTTGTAGAATTTAGAATATTTTAAGACTTTTTGTATTTATATATATTTTTAAAGGGACTTCGTTTTACTAAAACTTTTGATAGGATTTCGGTGTTTTTTTTTTTATCAAAAATAGTCATTAGAAAAAAACCTACTGTTTTCATTTTATTTCTATACATGAAAATATAATTAATGAGATAAAAACTCAAAATAATAAAAATCAATTTTTCAACAAAAATATTCTTTCCATTTGTACAACCAACTTTTTCTGCTCGTTGAATTTTGTACTAAAATATGTTTATTTTTCAAAGCAAAGAAAATAAATATTTACTACAATAAAAGCAACCATATAAAATAAAATGTTTTCCCATTTTTATTTTTTTATTTTAATAAACTGTATTTTTATGGTGCTTTAATAAAAGCATACATAAAATAAATTCTACCAATACAAGCTTATTTCTCTTTAGGGTCTCGTTAAGGGAAAAATACGTCCTCAAATGTTAAATACTCATAGTCAAGAGCTGATGATTCATATATTTAGAAGTAAACGATATCATAAAGTACATGATAACTTTATAAAATGTCAATTTTGCAATGAATCAAAAACATAAATATAGAATTCATGACGATGGTGATTTATTTTTTAAATACCACATATAGCCTACTGATGATGTGTAATTGATATAGTGTAATTGTGAGTGTATTTAAACAACTTCACACTTTAAAATATTAGTAAAAAAAAATTATATAAATAAACTTTAGATTAATTATGTGGCAATATTTTTTCCAGTGAAATCGCTTACATTGCGAACAAATTTAAGAGAAACTAATAATGAAAGGGCCTTGGGTAGCTCTATTTATGTGCTTGTGCTCTAATGGCCTTCAAGAGGGCTTCGCAAAAGGCTCACAGGGATTGCAACCCTACCGTCTCCGTGAAGTCAATTAAGTAGAGTGACTGCCCGCGGGTGTGTGCGGGTGTGAGCGGGTGTGTGCGGGCGTGTGCGGGTGTGGGCAGGTGTGGGCAGGTGTGTGGGCCAGGTGAGCCCCGCAGCTCGCGGGCACCTCCCGGCCCACCCCGCCAGATTGGCAATCTGGAATTCCTTTGGGGGCTGATTCTACCATGTTGCGGCCCGTTTGATACGTTTGCTGCAATTTCCAAGCGGGAGTAGAGAAGAGTCACTGATGTTTAAACCTGGTTAATTATAAAATCACCAGTGCTATTTTATATACCTGAGGTAATACATACTTTATGAGACATAGTACAAATATATAAACTTTTCATATAAGCTATTTTTTATTGCCTTTATATAATTACAGCTAAAAGCCGTTGAGCCAAAATCACTTCGTTGAATAACCGATAAATATTTTAAACTTCCACTTCAAATAAATAATAATATTACGTGATAATTGTATACTGTTTACTCTCAGAAACACATGATGAATTTCACTGTTTTAAAACGTTTTTGCAAATATTTTTATAATTATCAAAAAACTCTTTTTAAACATAGTGATAACATATTAAATTAAGATATCATTAGTTTTAAACAAAGTAACAGTACTTTTTGATTTATCTAGAATAGCGATCTGACATAATTTTAAAAGTATTTTTATTTAATTTTTAGTCACGAAACAACTACTAAATCTTTTACACAAAAAAAATTTGATCTAAAAAAATTGTTTCTACAATCTACATTTTTTTAACATAACCCTTATCAGTATTTAAAAGGAATTTTTAAAGAGGTATTAAAAATATATAATAAATCTTATATGTCTTAAGAGAATGTTTCATTTTATATATGGTGGTTTATTTAATTATTTTATAAACATAGCTTGCAGCTTGCAAATAAAAAAACTAACGTGTATTTAAGTTTTAATTACCTTAAAAAAATGGGATGAAAAAAATAAACGAGAGAAAGATTTTTCTATATTTACTAAACGCTTTATTTCTGGAAAGATTAAATCAATAACTTTCAATTAACAAATATGTTTTATCAATAAAGTGTATTCATATTTTTATTCTAATAACAGACGATTTCCCAGATATGTACTGCTTCTTGAACCCCATTGATGTTCTAGAGAGATTTTTTGCTATTTTTTGAATAACTATAGACAAGACACTTATGCTTGTATAAAAGCATACTCGAGGAATATCTGTTATCTGTGTTTCAGTTACGAAGCCTTGGATATCCACGGTCATAAATCCAAAGTTGGACTTTTATCGCATAAAATATAAGCACTGCAGTCAAAGCTAACAAAACAAACTTGGCAAAAAAGACGAGAGAGAAGAAAGGAGAAGAGAGGCTCCGGCGCCATCGCGAGTCGCGAACGTAAGCCGGGATGGACGGCCTGGGGGGCGAGTGTGGCGCTTATTAAAGCGAGTGATAAAGTGTTATTTCCCTCTAAAACTCAAACTCACACAGTGCATTAAATGCTTTATTGTTATAATTAACATTTCTGAGTTGGACCGCCACTCAACCGGCGCTTCCGAGACCCTCCGGGGCGAAGACACGACCGCACCAGTAAAAGCCTACCATTGATTATACTTATATTAGGCAGAAGGTTTAATAGTTCCCCAAAACGATTCGCAACCCTTCAACCTCACTATTTATTTATATAAAGAAAATATATTTATAAATACACAATGCAGCAGATGAACAATTTAAATATTATTTTTTGTATGTAGGAAAAAATGAATCGTGTCTTTATGTGCACTTTTCACACGCTCCAAAACAAGAACCACTTTTGAGGCATTGTTATGCAACTCGCCACGTTACTCAAATCTGCTTTAAATGGCTGTCACAAACCGTTACAGCGGCAACCTTATTAACTCCACTCACGCCCAGTCTCTCCGAGACCGATCGACTGAAGATACTGTCAGCTAGATGTAAATGCGAAGCCTATAATTTAAATAGACCTATGTTCAAAGTACACTGATATAACATGCATTATATTAATCAAACTTTAAATTGCCTGTTAAAAGTTCTTGTTTCTAGTTTATATGGTATAATAGACAGTTTTTTTTTTTTTTTATGAAACTCAAATTTACATACAATTCAATAGGCAGGAAAGCGTCAAACAGCCTAAGACAATGCTGGGTGTACTAAATGTTAAATTGCAACTTTGGTTGGACAACGGTGGAACAAAGGCTGCTTCCTCGAGCCCCGGGCAGGGTCTGGAGCCCTCCGCAGCTTCCAGAGCCTTCTGGAAGTTCAGCCATTTATACTTCCATTGAGCTGGCGAGAGATAACTCGCGTCTTCTGCTTGAATAGAGTTGCAATTGATGCGCTTAGGTTTAGTGAACAAGAGCACGTTAGTTTGGTACATTATTATATATTTGAGACTACACAGTTGAATAACTGCAGATTGAATCAAAAGTCAAAGTTTTATTTATACAAAGCTCAATACCCAAGAAACCAAATCAACTAATGTCTTATGCACACTTAACTCCTACCTAACCATGAATGATAATATTATAGATTATAATTTTTATATATGAATATACACTACTACTAAAATATGCTTAACGTAGGCCTCCTTTAGTAAATAACAGCAAAAGATTATACATATTAAGAAAAATTTCATATATCAGTCATAACTATTGCATAAACAAATTCCCAAGATCTACAGTATATATTTCAAATATTTTTTTGCTCAACAGTTTCTCACGAAGAAAACGCAAATCAAATGACCCGATTCTTAGAAATGTGCATACGCTTATTTATTTATTTTTAATAGATTGAGACGTGATGATATTTAGTTCCCCATTTTGGGTGATCCCATTGAAACATTTTGAAATTATGTTTGAATTTCCAAATAACACCTGGCGTTTCTGTCAGGTGTCGTGAACGGCTAGGAGATCCCATTAATACCTCGTTTGCCTCCCGCGCCTCTCCCTAGAGACCATGGGCTGCCGAGATGACATTGCCATCATAATATGATTTGCATATTAAAAAAGGGCGAAGTAAATCTTCCGCCCGCGGCTAATTCCTGCGACTTCCCGTTCTGCAAGCTTCGCACATTAAACTACAAGATCATAAAAAGTTAAATTAAAACATTAAATCATTAAAAACTCGCCCAGAGAACGTACTCGCTTTTTCAGGACGGCGCATTTAATGAGAGATGACGAAAATATGTCATTTAAGTTGTGTAATTAATAGAAGAAGCGCAAAGTTTGGGATTTGTGTGCGTCGTACTTTGCTCCTATGAATTTAAGTTCATTATAACTTTGCTAAATGTTTAATTTTCTACAATGGAGCAATCTGCAAAGTGAATAAGAAACTAAATTAATATTTCGTACATTTTGAGACTCAGCAGTCACAGCCGCCTTCGAAAAGGGAGATAATTATTTACCTGGACTAGAATGAGCAATTTTACATTCTTTTGTGGAATGCTTAATGTACAAAAACATCCTTAAATATTGATACATAATGTCTTTTGAATTTAATACCTTTTGTATTTGATTTTATGATCTCTTACTGCACCACTGTCCACACGTGTAAAAAACGATAATATTCTCCCAAAAAAAAAACCGTAAAAGTGAACTTTTAGTCATCAGGTGTGGACTCAAGTACCACTTGTGTCCTGTATACATATTAAGGCTTTTTTTGTGGTTTAAAAAATGTAGCTGTTGTGTTTATGTGCGCTACTTCATCAATTACAGTTTTGACTGATTTATTTGATTTTCAATGCTGTATTTATACAAACATTCATAGAAAATTTACAGAAATTTTAATTGTTTTTTTTTTAAATCAATTATAAGGGTAAATACAGTGGCAAGATACTCCGTCCATGCAAGAAACGTGTGTGCCTTAAAGCAAACACCGATCACGATTCCACAGCAATTCCAGTAGCGTATAGAATAATATAAAACGAAAACATTACGTTCCGAAGCTGGGCACGTCTGCTTCGGTCCTATTTGCCGGGACTGAAAGGAAATAATAACAATACAATCGCTTCCGGTACGCTGAAATACTACCCGCCTGGAGCTGCAGGAAGTGGACTCGGCCCGTCCGCGGGGCTTCCGTCCATAAGGCGCATCACCCTTTACCTTGGCGTCTTCACACTCACAAGCGGCTGTAAGTCGGCTCTCTAAGCGTCTTAAAGTATTTGAATAATCAGAACCGCCTATACCCAACGAGGATTAAAATACCTATGCTGTGTCTCTAACCGTAAGCCCGGAGCAACTTCATATATACATAAGTATGTATACTAGAACATAAATATAATACAACCTTACAATTATGTAACGCACGTATAGTACTGTTCAGATATTCTGATATTTTCAATGCGGTTTGTAATATTTTTGTAACGCTTTTATTTTATAAAATAATTTGGAAGCTGTAGAAATTTCAATAACGCTTTAAAAATTGTACGCGCCTTTAATGGAAATCCCACGAATCTTCGTCTATTGTCTTAAATGGTTTAACAGAAGATTTATTAGGTTTCATCACTTATGGTAGTGTGGACTTATTTATTATCGTATTAACCTTTGAAATTTTATTTAAGAATGACGGTAGAACATCGCTTGATAGCTCTTTAATTAAAAATGTATGTTCCAACTGGTCGTTATAGGAAACGCCAGATACTCATATTTATTACAAGGAGCGAAAAAACCTTAAATAATGTTACTGTTGGCTAAATAGTGACATTGCCATTTTTTCCACCTTATTATTTTATTAGTTAACATTGAATTTTATTTTAAACTTTTTCAATGCTTTTAAAAGGTAATTTTTTTAATAGGTTTTTTATATTTATTATTTATGTTTACAGTAAAGTTAAAAAGTCCCGAAAAACGACTTAGCACGACAACAACCATCAGTAAGAGTTACAGTTATAAGTGCTCGAGCACTTACACATTTTATTTTTATTTACACTATATGTACTCATATTTTTCATTTTATTTCCGGCATTCGCTCACACGCCGCGAGTAAACCACGTAATCTACAGGCAATGTTGGACATGAAAAAGGTGCGCCTTAAGCCGGGGAAGTTTGTCACTTTCGCGGCTGTTAAATGCAGTCGGGGGCTTCTTAAATAAAATCCCGAAGTTAGCGGGGGAGGGTAATCCGTCCGTCTGGCGAGCCTTACAGCCCCGGCGCTATCCGGGGCGGGGGTGGAAGGCGTCGGGCATCGCAGCCGGTGAGTTACACCGGGGAAACTTTACCCATTTAGGCGGGGGTGCTGCGCCCCGGGGGCGGAAACAAGTACCGAGACCCGGTGAGGAACAGCTGACATCGAAGGAGACTTCAAACTCATGGAGGCATTGAAAAAATATTAAGACCACTTAGTCTTAAACAGAAATTGATTTTGTTGTTGTGTTTTCTACTCTTTGAAGACAAGATATCTTAACTCAAACAAATAGAAAATAGCCTTGATAAAAGTATTGTTTGTACTATGTAAGAGTTAGCAAGCTTTTCGTAAAGATCATATGCAAAAACAGGTGTTTTTCTTGTTGTGTTTTCTACTCTTTGAAGACAAGATATCTAAGCTCAAACAATCAGAAAATAGCCCTAATAAAAGTATTGTTTATACTGTGTAAGAGTTAGCAAGCTTTTCGAAAAGATCATATGCAAAAACAGGCGTTTTTGTTGTTGTGTTTTCTACTCTTTAAAGAGAAGATATCTTAACTCAAACAATCAGAAAATAGCCTTGATAAAAGTATTGTTTATACTGTGTAAGAGTTAGCAAGCTTTTCGAAAAGATCATATGCAAAAACAGTCGTTTTTGTTGTTGTGTTTTCTACTTTTTGAAGACAAGATATCTTAGCTCAAACAACCAGAAAATAGCCTTGATAAAAGTATTGCTTATACTATGTAAGAGTTAGCAAGCTTTTCGAAAACAGCTGTTTTTGCACATCTTTTTCCAAAGCCAAATTCTTTAACAAAATAGAAAACTCCAAGTATGCATGTATGCATCATTTGCCGTACTTTTAATTACCCTAAATACTTATTATATATTATTATGTAATAAAAATTCTTGAATTTTTTGGGAATCGCTGAAAGCATCTAATCAAGAGATACTTAGAGAATATTTATTATTTTTATAGAACTCATAAAGCTTATTGCTTCGCCCGGATTCGAAAATCAGCAATAAGCAAATGTGCTAACCTTCGGAACAAAAAACGGTATTTGTGCAATCGAGCCGCAAGATGGCGTGTCGGTCATGAATAATAAATAGTTGGATACAAATTGGCAATACAAAGTTGTAATGAAAAACGAGTTCGCTGGCAGACAACCCTTACAAACGGAAAATATTTATAACGTAGTGAATGAATATTGTTTGAAAATTGTCAAATATATATATATTTTTTTTTTAATAATAATATAAATCAGGTCTTTTCATTTCAAGGAATTGAACACTAAAATGGCAGTGTCGTAATTTTCGGGAGAAATGCGTGCCGCTGCATCGCCTGAAGCTGATATTCCCGAAACTTTTCCCTCGGTAAGTGCCGAGGAAGTTATAACACTTGTTATTATACTTTCCGGTAAAAAAACTTCCTCTCCTGCCTCGAAAAATTATCAAAGATTTCCAATTAGAGGTAATATCAATAAACGACTAAAGTTCTGCCTAAACAAAAATAAAAGACCTCTTTAAATGTACTTTTTTCGTAATTTAAAGCTTAAAAGAATGACATTATTTCAGATTAATTCAAAACTAGGTAAAAAAACAATATAAAATAAATATTTTATACAATAAAAAAAAAACCTTATTATTGAATCATACTTTTGAATATTAAATAACTAAGTTAATATAATTTTATCGGAATGTGATAGAGCGTGTTTCATATTTCAGTCATTGAATTAGGAGTAATTTAATATGGAATTAATATTTACGAATAAACCGCAATATATAGCCAAATTTTAATTTATATTATTATTATATATATATTTAAAACTTGTCACTGTGTTGGTTTCAAAAACTTCACGCTTGTATAAAGCATTCATTCTTGACTAGTTACGATTTTAGTATCACGTCATTTTATGATCACAAATGAATGTGACTATTATATCACCTAACGAATAGCAAATAAAATTCTGAATTAACACAAAGTCTTATGAGTTGTTGTAGTAATATTTTAATGCATAAGGCTTTAGCTGTTTGTGTATATAAATAAAATTAGATATTTCGAAATTACACGGTGCTATCTGGGCATATAAACCTCGTTCCACCCCGAAATCTAAAAGGGACTCACGTGCAAAGGGTAGTGGCGTAGAAACGACGCTTATTGTTGCGTTGCCAACTATTGAATTGGCTCAAAATGCAACTCTTGAATTATAATATAAATACACGAGCTGTTTTGCTTAAAACTTGCACAAAGCAGGCCTCGGGGAGAGCCTACTCGGCGCGCGTTTCACGCTCGGCTAATGCCTTTGAAATTTCTAGCAATTAAAACGAAAACAATGGAATTATGCCGCTAAATTTAACAATAATAATATTATTATTATGATAGAAACGACTTGAATAGAAATGGAGTTATATCTCTAGGAACAACAAAGCTACCGTGATTCGCAGAGGTTTATTTATTTTCAGTTCGTAGCTGAATCAGTCGCGTTGTTTCACGGCTTTCACTCCCATTATGCCAAAGCCTAAACCATCAAACGTATTATTCAGAGCCGTTAACTTATGCAGAATATTGAATTATTTTTTATAATTTTACAATTGTCCAAATTAACACATAATATCTTAAAATAAAAAGCAATAAGTAATTGGGTAAATTGGCTTCAGCAAATGATTATTTTTTACTGTAAAATGCAATGTAACTCTTCCATTAGTTGCAGCGTGATTATATGTTATATATCAACTATACACCTGGGGAAAAATATATATATATATATTATTTAAGACAGTAAAAACGTTAATTAAATCACAAGTGTTACAATAATAAAAAATACATCTTAGTCATGGGTACTTTTTTATCAAAAATACAATTTAAAATCTATATAAGCTACAGCGAGTCGAATATGATCTATGTATATATTTTATAATATCCCAAAATCAAATATACCTTTTGCCTTTCACGTCGGTAGGACTGAATATGCCTTTAATATTAAGTAATCAATATTTTTTGACCAAAAGTACACGGTGGAATCACATTTTAATATTTTAAATTAAATACTTGAGAGATTTTTCCACATGCTTATTTTCATCGGTGACCGGTTTCGCCAACCTTTCACGTTGGAATTATCAAACTGATGCCAACGTGAAAGGTTGGCGAAATGAAAATAAATATGTGGAAAAATCACTCGAGTAATTTATTTAAAATATTACGTTTAATATTGTATTATATATTGCGCGGGACCTTCGCTCTCGGCGCCGCTAATCACCGCGCTGCGTGGAAGATGTCCGCCATCAAGCGCATTTAAAATGGCGCCCGCGTCCACCGCCAGCATTGATCTCAGTATTTAAATAATTTATCGAGGCCGCCGGCGGACAATGGAGTCGCAAATCAAACCGAAGCGCGGCCACTTAGCCTGTCTCTCGCCCGCGCAACCAGACTGCTGGAACTAGCGATGGGCAAATTGAATATGCGTGTAGCTGACAAAAAAAATAGCACCTCATCAGACTGTTGTTTTTTTTATTCAATAGTAACCACAGAGCGTGGCGGTGCCTGCTGCTCACTCCGTGATGGAGCCACAAAAGAAAAAGTAAAGAGGGATGCATGAACTTACGATTTATCTTATCCATCGCAAGAAGAGTTCTTTTTCTAGAGTATTATGAGTACATTAAAACCCCGCGAGGGATACGTTCTGGAAAAAATCGCGTTAAGTGAAATTCGCGTATATCGGGGTTTACGATTAAACATTCATACATAGTCAAAACTTAATACAAAAAAAATACGAATCATTTGAATCGATCGCTTTAATTCTAAAAACACTTTATGCAGTATTACATGTTATTTTTACTGAAAAATACATCTGTTGTTTCTTTTACGTTCATAACACCCAACGCTGTTTTTAATTGTTAAGAGAAGTCAATGACTGCAATATGTTCATACACATTCTTAAAATAAGAAATTCGCGTAATGCAAGGCATTTTAACGCGAAATTTGAAATTCGCGTTATAGAGAAACCGCGCATAACGGGGTCGCGTAATGCGGGGTATTACTGTATAGTAATTTAAAGAAATGCAGGTTATATACGTGCGATTCGTTTCGTATAGTGTCAAATCAAACAATCGATTATTAATGAATCAATTGTACAGATATTCGAATATATTTTGAATGAAAATCTTTCGCAAAGAGCCACATAAATCTAAGTTCGGATAATCATTTTAACGTGTAACAAGCTATTCTTTGAGCGTAGCTCGAGGGCCACATTGTTGACAACTGCGGCAGAGACGAACACGGCGCCGTCTTCTTAGAGATCATCATTACGCCTGACACCTGTGTATTCGCGTTTCAACTATCGGTGTCAAAGAACGACTAAAAAAATTATTTGTAATCATCGATCAATGTTATTATATAAAACTTATAAATAAGTAAAAAAACAAAGTTTCGTGATCCGATTTTAAAAAGATGAAGACTATTGCGTTAAATTTATACAATAATATCTGCATGAAACGAAAACGTTACAAAAACGTTAGATTGCGATCACGCGTGAACGCCCACGGCTAGAGCTTGAATCCAGCAAAAATCCGCCATACGAAACGGTGAACAATACGAAGAGTTACAATACTCGAAGGCAGCCCGTAATTACATCAATATCGGTGACGCAATCAAACCAACAGATCGAATACAATTGCTTACTTACTGTACTGAAAACAAATTTTTAGAAAGTTTTGCACATCCATTCGATTCGGGAGGTCCAATTTTTTAATACCGTTAGCAGATAAAACGCACTACGATAAATTCCGCCAAAGTAGAGTAGAGAGGAGAAACTTAAATGTACACAATAAAAAGGCTTATCTCAATTAAATGTGACTTTGGAGCGAGTATCAATTTACACGATCGTTAATTTCGGCAAAATAAATTAGCTGATCGGAATCGGAAGGAGATGAGAACATTTCGTTTTCAATAAAATTAAATGCGAGATTTGTTACAAGGCTCCTTTCAATTGCTTGGCAGTTTCAATGACATTGTTGTACACATAATAAATTTATGGTATTATATTCCTGTTACTTTGTAGCTTTTGTAAGGAATTTAATTAAAAATAATGAAGTATTGCTTTGCAAACGGTTATAAAAGTGAGTTAATGAAATTTTAGTAATGAAACGATACTGACTTCATAACAAGTTGCTATTTAATTCAAAGTCGTACCTATCAAACATTTATTGAGAATAAACTTACAAATTACTTTAACTCAGGAGCAAGCATTGCTCATCATCATCGTCGTCGTCTGAAATTCGGATGGCGTGATAAATGGCGTGGCAAACATGCAAAATATGAATTGTTAGATTAATGGAGTATTGTGGTCCATCATATTCGCAGATCTATGTGGTATAACTCGCATCACTGCTTTCAGTGAAGATAATAAATACAATAAAAAAAATATTTTTTTGAACATATTTTACTGTCTGTAGAACCACGGCGATCGTGATTAATGTTCCAGCGTACAAGACTAATTTTAGAGAAAGGAATCATTCCTGTAGTACCGTAATAATATTAATTCAAACTCGACACACCTCAACACTCCCTGAGCATCGGCCGCCAACACTAACGAACTTATCGAATAAAAAATATATAAATGTTTATTTATTGACTCGACGGTAATCGAACCTGTGAACTTTGTATCAAAAGCCAACGCCCCAACACACCCACGCGACAGCAATTTTACACAACAAACAATTTGAGGCCCTCTACACACGTCGCGACTCAACTTGCGACCGACCTGCAATTGGGCAATATCGTCCTCTTTCGTTTCACTGAGCATATACGCATGCTGAGCCAGTGCTCATGGTTTTCTAATGGGAAAATAGTGTAGTGCAGTGGTCCCTAACCCTATGCCCGCGGGCACCATGGCGCCCGCCGACCTTTTTACGTGTGCCCGCCGCTGTACGACCACGATAAAAAGTTATTTAAGTTTACAATAAAATGTAATGATAAAAATTAATATTTACTAACCAAACACAGTGATATAAGCGAAAATAATTATACGGTTATAATTATATTTATATATAAATATACCTTGAAAAAATAAATGGTGCCCGCCGCCCGACCGGCATTCTAGAATGTGCTCTTGGATGCAAAAAGGTTGGGGACCCCTGGTGTAGTGGGTCCTTCTAGTTTTATATTGAAAGGAAAAGTCTGTGTATTGCTGCTGCCCAATAGCATTATTATATAATACTTTCCTTACAAAGCTCCTTCAGCAGAAAGCTACAGAAACAATAGTAGGGGCCACCACACCTAGACATGGTACTGTTCAAGTCCACTGCTACATTACCGATCCTTAACACACGCTCAAGGTACAGAATGGCAGCCACGCACAAGCAACAGAATGGGGAGAAGAAGAAGGAGTTCTTGGTTGTGAAAAGCTATTTTTAAAAAAAAAACCAAAATAAAGGGAAGCTATTGGCTGATTGCAAGTCGTGTCGCTGCATAGTATATCTCTCACGATGGTTCGTTTCGGCGAGCTGGTAAGCACCGTTAGCAGCCGGGCGGACTCCTTATTTGATTTGACGGAAGTCCTCGCCCTCTGAGACTGTCCGAGAATGCAGCTCCGACCATAGACAGAGGAGCTCGACCATAATGTAAGCCGCGGCCAGCTCGCTTGCAGCCAGAGACGTGGCGACTAAAAAGGATATCCCTCGACGCGTCACGACTTGTGACCGAAATATGCACTCATTTCATGTGTTTTGAAATCAATTTTACCATTATTAGATATCGTTTTAATCACCATGGTTCTCTTACTCCATCAGCCAATAGCACCTTTTTACTTTGGGTGGTTTTTTTTAATGATTTTACTTAATGACGGTGTTGGCTAATTGCAAGTCGATCGCGCCTTGTGTCGCGACGTGTGTCTTTAGGCAAAACAATAAAAATATATAATTATAAAAAGTAACTTTGTATTTTTGTCTTCACTTTGAGTTTATCAAAATTATTTGCATAACTGGTTTCGACCCTATACACCGGGTCATCATCAGATGCATGACTAAACAAAATACAAAGTTACTTTTTATCATTATAATAATGAATCTTCATCAATCAAATGCCTTGTCCCTCAACAGCAATAAAAAAATACTTCAAATTAAGGGAAGCTATTAGATTATTGTAGATCGGTTGCAAGTTGCGTCTCTGTGTGTATTATTTTTATATATTTAAAATCAGCGAGATGTAGTAAATATAAAACCATGACATGAAGTTCCATTGGAGTTAAAAAATCTCGCTATATCAAAAAATATATATTTTATTTAATTGATATTTTTTTATTACACCGCCTAGATACATGCAGATAGCTTTGAATCATAGATAAAACCAATTTTGCTCAAAAACGTATTCTAAATACTTATTTGCAATCAATCGCTATAAACGCTAGTTTTTTATTACACATTTTTTTATAAAAACACAGATATTAAAGTCATTGATATTAACTTATTTTGAAGAGAAAAGAAATAATTATCTATGCTACAAACGCTAGATTAAAGAAGCATTTGTAACATATTGAGAAATTAATTTATGAACACGTAAGAATTTTTTTATCCGTTCTTTATAACTCCAACTTTTAGAAACGAAATAAAAAACAATTATTTGGTTTATGTTTGTAATAAAGAGACATTTTGCACATATTTCTAGTGATACGGTAATTTTTAATAGTATTTAAAAAAAAAAAAAAGAATTTAGTGAGAGGTTTAGTAAATACCGTTATAGTAATATATAACCTCTTAGCAACAGATAACTTTCTATGAACTTTAAATGTAATGTCACGTTTAAGACTGAAAACAGTGACATGATTTTAAAAGTAACGAAACCTTTTAGCTCGTCATCTAGTTGATAAAAGAGAACAGACAAATTCTAAGGAAGGTATAATATCTTGCTGGATTTTTATGAAAAGCATATACGAGAATTTAGTATTCTGTTTATGGTTTGGTTTTGTTGTTAAGAGGTAGGACCTTGTGTTGCCTCACATGAATCTCAAACGGTCACTTGCCTCTTAATGATAGATGTTAACCGTGTTAATAGCCAGTCTTTCACAGCACGCGACTTATAAAACAACCATAGCGTGCAGTTCATCCAAGCGATAAAGCAATGCATGCCATAAGACATCTTTAAAACATGTACAATTCATTTTCTATTGGTTTGAAATAGATTTTTAGTTTCAAAATACATTTTAAAAAAGTACTGTTAAAAACAAAATTGTATTTATTTTATTCTGTTCATGTTATGCAATCATATTCTTAACTAGGTCTGCGTAATCTAGTCATAGCTAGTTTTATGTTTTTTTTGGTATTAAGGCCCCAACTTGGATTAGTTCGCAGAAAGTTGGGCAATAACACTACACACTACACAATATGTCGACCAATCGTCAACTTTGTTGGGACGTCATTAGGAATCAGTACGCGTAAAGGTTGTTAAAAAGTGGACAATGACGTCATTAAACCAAGGTTTAATTAGACACGGTTTAGCAAATACCCCTGAATAAAATTGTGAATGACACGCGGGACAACACAACCGACAATCGATCGATGATTTAGGCAAAAGCGTACTTAAACTGTAAAAAAAGCTATCGAGTACTTATCGGACGGTTATATGTTAAAACCGCTCGCTAAATGTTAATAATGACTTTTTGGTAGGTTGCAAGTTTTTATTTCATAATAAACATACGAAGATGCGTAATTATATTGTCTTAAATTTGGCTTTATATGATAATGAACAGAATGTGCAAAGAATGACGATAATAGAATAGCGTAAGGTCGCCTAAGGTCCAAGAAAAAATCGATGGACAAAGAAGCTTTGGAAGAATGAAGATTGATGCGGAATTTGCACCAGTGGCTGAAAGTCAGGACTGGCCCAGGACAAATATGTGATGAGTGAGATGATAAAAATAAAGCAATAGAAAGGTTCACTCAATCCGATCGTTCGCTAGCCGCCGAGCTCCGTGTACTTTAGTATGCAAATGAAGATCCATAATCAACATTTACGTAGACGGCGCGCCATACCTGTGAGGTACTTTTTTGCGATTAGGCTGCTTGATAACGGAGAGCGGAAAGTTCGACTTATCGGTGTAATGTAACGGAGCCTTTTTTAGAATCACAACATGGCCTGGGGAAATATAAATTGTCGACCGCGATGTTCGCTTGTTTTTGCTTTGTTTTTTTGTTTTTTGTTTTTTCTTCGACCTTTGTTAGCATCCGCGTCGTACGCGTCTACTGTAGTTTGAATACGACGAGTTATTTGATATGAATAAACATTCTAGTTGACTGAGAAATCGCATTAAATTTATATTACGTAATAGCTCACAGATTATAAATGCCATGATCCGTTCTTTTCATTCCGACTTTTCGTCTCTTTTGCGTTGGAATATGACGACTTCTGACTCATTACACTGTAAAAAGCGCACAATTCATTCCCATGGGTAACAAACTTGTGTACATATAATCTTCGATCGACCGACTTGTTGTCATAGGCGCAGTCCATGTGGAGAGGTGAGAAATACACACTATGCGTTTCAGCAAAAGGTGCACTTTAGCGACATAAGGGTGGAAAAGCAAAATATATTATTAAACAACATAATTATTTAACGACGATCGACCAAAATAAGCTTCGCTAACGACTTGTTGAACACCCCTGGTATAGACCTTTTTCTCTTTTGTTATATTGTAGCATGACGATCTGCTTTCTGAATCACAATAATAATAAATAAAAAAAACTGCAGAACCAAAAGATGTAATATTTGACAAGATCCTACCTTGACTTTTTCGTCGATTATCTCTTCAATCGGCGTGGTCATTTTCTCTGGTGCTTCGACCTTCATATTTGGAAGAATCAAAATTTCTGGTCCATTCCCTAACTGGCGAAACTGCAACAAGAATGCAAACCAATTAAAAATAATACAGGTACCTATTTTTTTATGTAAAACAAACAAACGTAATGGTTTCAAAAACCGGCTCAGAATGATAATCAATTCATTCGTCATATTTTACTTACTAAAAAGACTATCTTCACAGGTTGTATTTTTTTGCAAAGTGAAATTTCGAAAGCGGCTAATATTAACGTTGAAAGCACTCAGCCCGTAAGTATTGTAGTCTCACGTCATAGCTGCAAACTTTATCGCCATAAAATGTATGTGAGATGTGTGTAAGGTGTTTACAGAGTTTACGTGAAGAACACGTGCCAACCCTCCATTTTAAACATCGCACTAAACCTTGAACCATATTTAAATAAGTCTACTTAGCCGCAGTATATTAGCATCGTAGCAGGCTTTATAAATTATGATTATATACATATAAAATATATACATATCTTCTGGCTTCAAACGTGTAAAATCGTACAGTAAAAAGCTGTCTTCGACGGCATATTTTATAAGCATTGTTACATCTCGCTCAGTGTTTAAATAACAGCAATATCTGAAAAAATATTATCGCTTTTTACAGCGTAAGAAATAATACAGAGTTTCTATTTATAAATTATATTATTATCGACAACGCCATGAACGATAATATCAACTTTTAGAATATTGCAATGTCACACGATCGCGTTATTTAGGGCTTCGTTTCAAATTTACGATTACGCGTGTTTTTCGGACATTTTGTTTTACGGCAGGACGAAATGACCTTATAAAATATAAAGGACTTTCTCCGGCCGGTCAGGGCAGACTGGTGTCATTTATAGAGGCAATTTTGTCTCCAGTTTTGTTACTCTGACCCACAAAACCCTCCGCCATCGGCCCGTCTGACCTTGCGGACCGGTCCTCGGGCACAGCCCTTCGGGGACTCGGGCCTCCATCAGCGCAGATGGCGAACCAAAATAAACACAACACTGTGAAGCATCCACACCGTGGAAGGAAGCACGTAAAATATTATATAAGATCCACGAGCAGAGCAGCCAAATTATCACATTGAAGTATTTTGAGTTTCCGTAAGTTTACGCGTACATGTTGTTTTCTTACTTCATAACATTGACAGTGACAGTAAATGTGACAATAAAATGCTGCACACGTCCGACAGTGAAATAACTGTTTTTGTTACCTGGCATAAAAGTATTTATGGGTATCTACGCATCGCAATTTTCTGTTCAAATGTTTATAATATTTACAACTAAATTAAAAATAGATTATGGCGCGTTTGAGAAAGTGCTCGCTTCTAAGTGATAGTTGTGATATAGCACAGTTAACTTTACAGTTAAATCTACAAGTAGAAGGAAATCTCTCACCATATTACATAAATGATTTGATAACATGTTTCGTCTATTAAAACGAGATATTTGCTTATTTAAAATTAACAATAACATCACGACAACATCCTTACACTCCATAAGCGGATTACAAATATTATTTATAGATTTGTTGTATTTTAGACCACTAACGCGACATGTCACTTAAAAACAATGCTATAAAACCATTGACAATAAAATAAACGTTATATCTAGCTAATATAACAGTTCACAGTTTCAAAAGAAATAATGCATTAGATAATAATTCTTACCTATTGAAAAATACGGCTCATTCAATCCTACAGATCGCACCGCACCCCTAGAAACAAAAAACACATTTCTCTCGCTGAAGTTTTATGAGATAACACAATTTGACAAAGATACTTCGATCGCGAAGCTCTCAGGTTTAGAATGCGACTTTATGTTATGAAACCGTGTGTTGCAACCCGCGGTGGTTTCTATTTAACTTTTTAGACAGCGGTAGAAAACAGCTGGGCGACGAAGCGGCGGACGAAAACACAAGCCGCGCTTGACACGGCGGCTCTTCACAACAAGCGATTGATAACCACTGCAGCCAACACCGCGGGGGGCTCGACTCAATGCTTTTTATGACATTTGGCATTTGCCGTGACGTTGGCCAACCTGACTCGAGAAGAAATCTGCAGTACCGACAGTGCTTCAACAAACGCTTCATAGATGACGGTAGCTGTTTTACTGATATTAAAATTTATGAATAACACAAATTTATATACTAACACAAAATATTTTTATTTTGTTACCAAAGGCTTTTTTTTTTTTTACACATATTTTTTTCTACATTTACTCAATAACTAAAATATAAAAATACATGTACGCACACCTTGTAAGCCCAACCACCTGCGCGCTAAATTTAGCCACGTAATTTTACTAAAAGAAAAGTAATGAATCTTGTAATTCAATATAAAAAAAAAATTCAGGCTAGTCACAAGAACTTATGTAAAAGTCACAAGATTAAAAATAAAGAATTTCGTGATTTAAAAAAAAATATATATATTTATTAATACGAAAAAGGGTTTTTAACACATATTTACCCAACACAAACGCAATAACGAAAATAGTGAAATCCATGAACGCCACGTGCTGTGAGCCCCACAACCCGCGCCAGGTCCAGGGGATAATCACACACCGTATCGTGGGCAAATTAACATAAACTTGCGACCGATTTGCAATGTTTTTCGTGGTAGTCCAAGTAAATAACGCAAAGTAGAACGATATTGGCTGATTGTAAGACGGTCGCAAGTCGTGTCGCGACGTGTGCGAGGGCTTAATCGGCGTCGATCGGGCCTCTCTGTCGGGCGCGCGGGCAGGTGCATAGCCCCGTCCCGCTCTAGCTCGTGCGGGGCGCGTGTGGGACGGGCGGCCGCCGCGTGTTCCCACGGCGACAGGGGTGAAGCGGCGACAAGTCCGTCATCTAATTGTTACAATTTAGGGCTGTAGGTGTAAGCCTTATCAATTTTGTCCATATATGTGGTATGTAAACATTAGACAACATACATTTTGTTAATATATTTTTTAATAATGTATGAAAAATTATGAGAACCACAGAAATAATTCTAAGATTTTCTTTTAGACTAATTTACAATAGTTGTTAGGGTTGTGCTTACAATACGGTGTGTGGCTGTCACGTTCTCCTGGCACAGATTGTGGGGCTTACAAGGTGTGGCTTAGGTGGTAGTGAGCATAGGTTTCTCTAAATATTTGGTAGATTTTATAAATTGATAATGAACCTTTTGGTTTTGGACAAGCGATGAAGCCCGCTAGTTTTGATAACTGTTATTATTAGATATTGAGCTGCTTGAAGTTTTCTGTCCTCTTGCTTGATACACCTCGGAGTGGTGCGATCAAATACAGGTCAACAGCAGAATAAATCAATTAGAAGCAGAAATCCTCGGAGAGATCTCAGGAAGACCAAATCATCTTATGCATTATTATCAGATAGTTAAATTTATATATTAAAATAGAACTTGATATTGTTTCCGAGTATCGGATCTAAACGCAAAAGCTTTGTAAAGAAATGATTATATAATAATGCTATGTAGAAGGACCCGTGGAGTACACTATTTTCCTATTAGAAAACCATGATCATGGTCGCCAACGTCCTCTGAGAAGAGGCACTTGACGAAGAAGAAATAAAACTAAATGTTACTCAAGCAATGAGAGTTCTAAGGCCAAACCTTTTATTGAATTATGTCTTTATTACAATACCACATGATAATTTATTTATAATACCGGATATCGGGACACCGTTAACGAGATACGGAAGTGCCATGAAGTGTTTATTTCAAGGGCCGTTAATGGATCTTACCTGTAAGCACTCGTGGAGTGGTGCGGGCGGCGCGGCCAGGTGTGCCCTGCAAGGGAGGATCCCGCACTGCTCATCATCAGGATGATGAATTTAGTAGGAAAAAAATATTAAATAACAGATGATTTAAAAGTAGGATATACCCACACTTGGAAGCTACAAACGAAGTACAGACAATTTGGAAAAATACGAGCGCTGTTTGGTTGACGTGATTGTGCCCGAAATGATGCCTTGCTTATCAATTTATATGTATTCAAATGACGACACACTGTTTTTTTTAAATTTATTGTGACCCTTTTTTCAAAATATCTGAAATATATTATTTTCACATCTTCAAACATATATTTAGAAACACTTAATAAAAGCTAAAAAAATAATAGTATCCAAATATATATATGGTTATAAAGGATATATACATTTTTGCGAAACATCAAAAAAGAGTTGTCGATAACTGATTTCGATTGCATATACGATATTTGTTTGAAATATAACTCCATTTCAATCGTGTCTATCGATCACTTGTAATCACATTAAAAAGGGGGATGAAGCGACCACCACGCCACTGGATCAGCAGAGGCAATGGAACAATAAGAAGAGCGTGGGAAGGGAATCGAACTGGAACCTTTCCGCACTGCAGTGAAGAGACCTAAGCGGAAAGGGGTCGTTTCACATCATGATTGTGACCAAAGATATGCACTATCAATTTTCAAATTATAATCAAAATATTGAAGGGAAAAATCATCAGCTGTCTTAAAAACCCCTGCTGAAAAGGGGCTTCCACTTGTTATGTCTGCTTTTCGCTGCTTCAGGAAGTTCTCTTCTTTTTATATTGCAGTAGCTGCTGGTTTCATTTTACCTATTGTTTTTTTGATATCTGGAGCGTCGAGTAATTAAGCCAGGTCATTCAGATTCGAATATATATATATATATGTGTGTGTGTGTGTGTGTATGTGTGTGTGTGTGGGTGGGTTTTTTTAAAGCATAAAATTTAAATGAATACAACGAAAAAAACACCTGAAGAAATATCAAAAGAACTTTTTTGAATGCTCTCATGTCGTTGGTGTTGTTTGTTTGTAAACAAACAAGAATCAAGTGTGGGCCAAGAGGACACAATGCAGGACTGATCGTATCTCCAGACAAGCCGCGATCTTCGCCTCAAATCCCTTCGAGGGCTCTCCCACGCCAGCTTATCCGATTTCCCTTTTCGATACAATTTACTCTGTCTGCCGTGAAAGCCTGCAGTGTTCCGAGGCACCGGAGGTTGTTTATACTTTTTTTATTAAACTCCCTTAGAGAATTAGGCCACATTTCTTACGTAATCTTATAACAACATTAAACAGACCCCAGGTTGTTGATTTTAGCGAAACTTCATTACAATTGCTAAATCTGCTGAGGCAACAAAAGATACCGTACCTGCGTGGCTCTAAAATTTTGGTTTTGTCAAATGTATGCAATTCATGATTTTGTCATAGGGAATATTTATATCAGCTTTAAAAATACTAATACTTAAAATACTGTTTTGCTCATTAGTTTTTTACATATACTTATAATAGTAACACTGTAAAAAATCATGTTGCTTTTAACTATAATGTTGTTTTATTGTTTAACGAATGAATGATTTACTTTCAAAGCTTTACGTTTTTATTATAATTTTGTATAAATTAATTTCAATTATTTTTATTTCATTTGTGTGTAGTTTGTTTTTTTTTTGATATCTTGTATTTTTTTATTTACTCGTCGTAAATCTTCATTCTTAAAATCAATAATAGATATATACATTATAATACAAGACCTATCCTGCAAATACTATACCACCTGTAATTTCAATATTTCAGTATAAAAAAAACCTGTGCACCTTTATGACGAAGCTTGTTTTTATTATTGTCTGAAAACGGTCAGGTTGGGGTAAACGTGGGAAGAGCAGCGACCGATAAGGTGCTCCATTCTGCTTTCACCCTTTCTACACCACAATGAAATAATGAAACTTTTCATTTCAAACTTTTTGAACACAAAACAACAGCCTTTCAAAATTCTGCCGTGGGAATTTCAGCTTGCTGAAATAAAAAGCTACTTATTTATAGTATATAAGTTTTGAAGTCTGCTGCGGAAGGAATATCAGATATAAATGCCAAAACTTTGTAAGGAAATGATTATATATTAATGCTTTTGGGAAGCAGCAATACGCTGATATTTTCTCTGAATATAAAACTGCGGCATAGAAGAATACAGAAACACTAACAGATATAGAGATATATTCAATTAGATGGTCACCAATCTCCTCTGGAGAGGTTGATGAAGATGATTCATAGTAACGACTTTGTCAACGTTATATTATGATGAATATTATTCGTATTTATGTTCGCCATCAATTTTATCGCTGCCCTAAAATTTATTAATATATTTCATCATTGTGTGCATTCTGCGTTTTGTTATTTTGGCTCTTAAAATACTAAAATTATTCTAAACTGGTGTATTTAATTTAATATTCTGAAACAACTTAAACGTTATATGAAAAAATTGTTTATCTTTATGATTTTTACGGCTGGATTTGGGAGCTTACATGAAGTATGCAGAAAGAATTTGAAAGGCCTTAGGTATTTAATTCTGCTTTTCAACGCATATGATCTAAATTACGGTTTTATTATTCCCTGCGATACCAAATTATAAAAAAAACAGGTGACAGAACTCACGTATCCAAAGTAAAACAAATCTAAAAACTTTTAAAACCTGAGGCTACTTTTCCACTGAGCCCAAAAATATATTCAGTACTTTTTAATACAAATGTTACAAATTACAAATAGTTTTACATTGAATTTCAGTTTCATGTAAAAAAGTAACTTCAAACGGCTAAAAAAGTTATGATTTTTACTAACGTATTTTTAAAATACCTTCGTGAATTCCGTCGCATATTTTTTAATACGAATTTATTATTCGTCTTCATATCCTGTCTCTTCAGTATTAAAACGAAGAAAACACTCGTATAAAGGGAGCACAAAGGGGGAACGAGTTAAATGCGGAAGTTGCCGGGAACATACAAAGGGAAACCCCCTACAGACGCGTCAGTATCCGATCTGCCCATTCTCCCTGAACACTAGACTGAAAGGACCAAGGGTGCAAAGGCGAGGACTTCTAGGGTAAAAGTGACAGTTTATATTCTACAGCATTCAATTTCCGCAGAGCACAAAAGTGTTGGCATTTTATATCTCATGTTTATTAGTATAACTGTTTTTTTATCTTTACTCCACGAGCGAAACATATATAACGCACTTTGCGAAAATATCTATAGGCAGGTGATTTGTAATCAAGTTTGTCTGTGCACGATTTGTGATACACATACAATTACTTTAATAAAGACGTATTCATATTGTAATAATTATTTATTGCTTTAAGTCAAACACGCTTTTGATTTAAACATTTATTTGATTTAAACATTTTTTTTATACTATTCTACACATTTTTACGACATAAAAAATCAGGTACCGCCAAGGGCTCAACCCATTTTGTAATGCCTCCAAAGTAGGTCACATCTTATCTTTTTTGTGCCCAAATTACTGCAATCCGTTCCCAAATTGATTACAAGATAATGTGAGTTTTTTTTGGTTTACTTTCCTCTTCCGTTCATCCCTCAGTCGGGGTTGATAATGCATATTCAGGACGCGGCTGCTCGGCGGAGCCGGATGTGCGGCGGGGGTGTTGGGGGGTGCTGCGGGAGGGGAAGACATGCCACGTGGGCCACGTGACCTCGCACATGCACACTAAGCACTTAACCCACATCTCAAATTGTCACCTAAAGGAACCATGACCTAAGCAGGTAGCTCCTTGCGATAAAAGCACATTATATTACAACCTATTTTCAAATTTTATTTTTTAGATCTCCATAATTCATTATATAATAAATTTTATAAATATAAAAATAATTTTAGTTTATTTATACATAAAGGTTTTGATTTAATATCACCGTCAAATGAATCGTTATTATTTATTGATACCTGCGGGCGAAATCTGTGCTTTCGAAAATCCTGTTGATTTTACGGCCATTTTTTATACAAAAATCATCCCCGCTACCTGATCACGCCAACTGTTACTTTTACCGAAGTAAAAGTAAAAAAGGAAAGCAGGTGCCGTTTTTTAGAGAAAAAAATAATCAAAAAACATAAACCTGCCTTGATGTTATGAAATATGTCCAAATCAAAGAAGATAAAATTACATTTAATACAGCATTTTATTTTCTTAGATGAGAAGTCTAATACAACAATACTCGCACTTTATATAAATAAAAAAGAATATATTTAGTATTAAGATGCGATTATGGCTGTTTGCGGTTTGATGAGTCTCTGGTTTTTATATAATTGTATATAATGATTACTACCACTTAAATTAATCACTTTCACAAATATAAAAGCATTTGTTTAGTAAAGAATCGTTAAAAATACCAATTATTACACATTACTCTTAAATTACACCTTACCACCTGACAATATCTCTCTCTCTCTAACAACCTCTCCTTTTAACAATTGTATAATTGCTTGTTTTTTTATAAATTCCCACTCAATCAAATTCAAAATCCACCAATTACTCTTTGTCAAAAATATTGATTATATATATTAAGAAATTACAAAAATATTTTTCTCCAAGGGTTTCCAATACATAAAAGCTGATGACAATTACAACGCGGTCAGCATAAATAGCATCTAGTCCTAGTAACAGCAGACGAACGTCCACTAAATTATCAATGAAATCAGCACGCATCCCAATTATCCGGAGAAAACTCCAGCCACGTGCTGCGAACAGACCGATACAAATAAAAATAAAAATGAATAAAGCTTTTCATTACCAAGTACTCTCTGTCAAAAATATTGATTGTGTATATTAAGAAATTACAAATTACAACGCGGTCAGCATAAATAACATCTAGTCCTAGTAATAGCAGACGGACGTTTTCTAAATTATCAATGAAATCAGCACGCATCCCAATTATCCGGAAAAAACTCCAGCCACGTGCTGCGAACAGACCGATACAAATAAAAATAAAAATGAATAAAGCTTTTCATTACCAAGTACTCTCTGTCAAAAATATTGATTGTGTATATTAAGAAATTACAAATTACAACGCGGTCAGCATAAATAACATCTAGTCCTAGTAATAGCAGACGGACGTTTTCTAAATTATCAATGAAATCAGCACGCATCCCAATTATCCGGAAAAAACTCCAGCCACGTGCTGCGAACAGACCGATACAAATAAAAATGAAAATGAATAAAGCTTTTCATTACCAAGTACTCTCTGTCAAAAATATTGATTATGTATATTAAGAAATTACAAATTACAACGCGGTCAGCATAAATAACATTTAGTCCTAGTAATAGCAGACGGACGTTTACTAAATTATCAATGAAATCAGCACGCATCCCAATTATCCGGAGAAAACTCCAGCCACGTGCTGCGAACAGGCCAATACTAATAAAAATAAAGACGAATAAAGCTTTTCATTTCGGGCCCACTGCGCCCGGCATGGGGACTGCCGGGCGCGCACACTGCGGCGCGACCCACACGGGCCCGTGGCGGGCTTGCCGGTGTGGGTGCCCCCCATGGCCTGCAGGGGGGATGAATGAATGGGGTGAAGGCGATGGGCGTACGTACGGACGGCGGCCGCTCACTAGGCAGCCGCTCGCACACGCGACCGCACGCCGACCGACACGCTCCAGCCGCCCACGCGACAAGTGCCTTCCGGGACCGGGAAACGCACCACTTTTCAAATTCAATATATATACAAGTTACAAAAAAAAAATAAAAAAATTGTGCGCATATTTATCGTGTTTCTATATATATGAGTGCTGATTTTTGACAGTTTGTGATAATCTAAATTTTTGTGAGGTTGGAATATTATTTTTTTTTGTTTGCTGCTAAGTGCGACGGGGAAAGGTGGCTTTTCACCGATTAGCAGGGGCGGGTGGCATGGAGTACCCTCAGGATGGGGGCGGAGGCGAGGGCGGGGGTCCTCTGCACTGGGGCTACTCGGGGTGGGCGCCGCCCGCGCCGCGGCGACCCTCGAAGCGGGCGCCCTCAGAGAGCGATGACAATGATGATCTCTTCTCCGAGGAATCTGGAAAGGACCAGTGAGTTATTATCAATATACTAAATTATTTTTAATGGTACTGGTATTTTTTTTGTAATACTCCATTTCAAAGAGCTCTCGCTACAAGTGAAATAAACGTAGTTTCCAAAACCACTTGGTTTTTATTTTACCAAATTATTTTCATAACAAGCTAACAAAATCAACTACTATTAGTGATGTAGTGCAAATACACGTCACAAGTATTTAATTATGTAAGAACGGAAGTCGAACCTCGAGCTATTAGTGAAAAATCAGCCGAACTGTTTTGTTTACAAAAGTTTTTTTTTTATTTTGTTCTTTTCAAAAGCCATTTAAAAATATCACATAAAATTCTCAACGTATTTGTATTAATACCCAAAGTTTAAAAACATAAACTATTTGTGATTTAAAGTGATTGTTCTGGTATAAATCAGCACAATAAAATGGTTTAAAAAAAAAAACTATACTTGCAGTATGGTTTACCGTGGTTTTTTTTTCTCCAGGTGTACGTCTCCTGGGGACACGGACTCCTGCCAGATGCTGTCGAGGAAGAAGCGACGGGGAGTGATCGAGAAGAAGCGGCGAGACCGCATCAACACTTCCCTCACCGAGCTGAAGCGCCTGGTGCCCTCCGCGCTGGAGAAGCAGGGCTCCGCCAAGCTGGAGAAGGCGGAGATCCTGCAGCTCACGGTGGACCACCTGAAGATGCTGCACGCCAAAGGTAAGCAACACGCTGCAGCCTTTTAAATGTCGTGTTTATGTTTTGCAATCGACACTATTCGTCTTTGAGCCACAATGGTTGAGTAAAACTATTCAGAATTAACAGGAAAATTTCACTCAGGTCGAGAATATTCTATTTTTCCGTTTACTATATCACCTCGGTCTTATTGATCTCCTATGCAAATATACTGCCTTCCATAAATCTCAATTTTAGCGGTTTGTGGGGGATATACGTATAGTATAACTTCTTTGTTAAATTATGGTTTCGTTGATATACTCTATATTGGTTTTAGTGGATTCACAACTCAGCATGAAATTTCATATTATGAAAAATATATTAGAGCATACAGTAAATTACATTGCTCAAATATATTTCTACACAAAGAACAACAGCTCTTTATGTGATTAGAATTCTCTAAATTACAACAGCGATTATTTAAATAGAAAACGTTGCTAATATCTATAAATTTCAGTGGATAAAAAAACAACTTACATTTTTAAAACTCTCACGCTTTACAGTTTATCTTTATTGTGATATACTTCGCAGGTAGCAAAATGCTCCAACTTCCTTATCTCAAAAATATAATAGGTAACTGTTATGATGCCGTACTGATATTGTGTTGTGAAAAATTGTATACATTCTGCGTACATCTCCGTTAGGTCATGCATTGAATGAAACGGAAATAAAACATGTGCCGTTTTTTTCGGCTGAATCACCTTCGCTTTCAAAAGAACCATGCAACGGTTTAATTATCTTGCAGTGCTTGATAATGCAATATTACTAATATTACCAAATGCACTATCAATAACTCTGTTTTGAGTAACAAAAAAAATATCTCATGATTCAAAGTTTTGATTTTAAAACATCGATCAAAAGTAAATATCTTGTGGTTGTATTATAGAGAGTATAAATAATTTTTGACTTTGTTATATTGCGACTCGTTAGTTTTCGCCAGTAATTATCATATGGACAGAATAAAAATTTTCAGTTGGGCCTTGACTGGGTTGTATCAAATGACATGAGTAACATAATACCTCAGCTTGTATTTGAAATAATTTAAATGCAGTAATGAACTTTGTAGGAAGCAAATGAAAGTAAACATCCTAAAACAACAGGAAGCAATCCTTTCAATTTCAAAGTCCCACTGACCCTGATTCCCAGGATCCCGCATCAGATGGTGGGCGAAAAAATACCCTTTGTAAATCCAAACATAACCAGGCATCCCCCGCTGGCTTCAATCTGGAGTGCGGCCAGAGAAAGGCTTCACACACCCTTGCCAAAAGTGGCCAAAAAAAACACGTTTCTCGGCGTCATCGTAAATTCATTTGTAAAAGAGGTAATTCTGCCCCTTTCTCGGAGGTTTTTTTGCTGTCGGATATCCTTCGGGTCTTTACACTGACAGGAAGCGTGTTATTAGACTTAATTTTTCGATTTAAAACAATTTATCACATTTAATAATTATGTAGAAAAAAGAGCATGTTTTAGATATATCTGATATAATGATTCGACAGAAGGTTGTTTTTAATTGAAATTTTTTTTTTAACATTTCCATTTATAATTGATGTATTAAATTAAAACATAAAATTTATAAACGATCAACAGCGAATAATGATAGAGGTTTCAATACTTAATAAATATTTTCGTAGATTATGGCAGCCGTTTTAATAACAAACATTCAGTTATTGGGTGCTATGCCGCGAGATTTTGGTTTCAGTACTCGAGAGGCATCTTTAGAAATTTAAATATTAACATAGCTTTCACGTGAATTTCAAATTCCTGATGATAGCTCTGGTATCATAACATTGGATCACTAAATGCGCCAAATACCCAAGAACCGAGAAATCGCTACATATATATAATAAATATCAGTATGTCATTCGAGCGCTGGATTTATCATCGTATATAATGAATTCGATAATCTGTTTATATTTTTTTGTATATTCAACAAAAACAAAAGTTACCATTAACAGTATCCAAAATTTCAATCTGGTGTTTGATTCCCAAGCATTTAGAACTTCACCCATCAAAATAAACCCGATGTTTTTCAAAGAGCCGTAACGGCCAGTTCCTTCTCGAGGACTTCCTGACCCGCACACCTGTCGGGATATTCGCATACCTGCGTGGGCGCGCCCCGCGGTGTCAGGTGGTCTCCCATGTGGGCCTCCCATGTGGGCCGCAGCCCTCCGGGAATCGTCATAAGCCACCAGCACATCCGTTAATATGCTAATCCCTCAAAACAAAAGTCAAATATATCATATTGAATGCGAAACAATGCACTGAACTTTAAATTAAATTTCTTAAAATATATTTTTTTGTTTGTTTACAATGATTGTTAAAGCTATGCTCACAATACGGTTTGCGGATATCCGCAGGTTGTGGCGTACGTGGATTTCTCTATGTATGAGTTCATTCTAAAATATGTCTGATAAACCCTTTTGCGTGACTTGAAAAGAACAGATAAAACAAAACAAGAGCGTAAACTGAATAAATTCACTGAGTTTATATAAAATGCGAGAGGAAAGGAATAGTACCTTAGGTATACTTTAAAATACAAATTGTGCAACACTTATGCATAAGTCTAAGGATGGAGTACAATAATCATTCCAACATTTGTGTACAAATATAGAGTGCCCCGGGAGCCTTCGGAGACCGTTTGATTTTATAAATAATGCACTGTTCAATGGCGTACAATAAAGGCAAGAAATTAATTTTGATACTAAGAACCAAAAAACCTACGTTGTGTCATTAACAAGGTATAAACCACATTAGCATGCACCCTTACATAAATTGCTTGCTCTCATCGCACGCCACTGGTAAAACAAAAATAGTCGACAATAAAATTGTGAGCTTGGATTTTGAGAGAGCAATATTTTTTTATTTTTATTATGTAAAGATCGTTAATTGTCTAAGCCTAAGCCAAGGGATCAAAACACAAAAAAAAGTCTTAAAAAATATCCCAGTCGAATAACGCCGAGTACAACCTTAATTGCTACTAATCGCTTTCGACCTCTTGGTTACCTGCCTCCACCGCTTACAGCTTCTTTGATATCAAATTATGAATTAAAAAGTAGCTCAAAGGACAATAACGTTAGTTTGTGATATACGCCAAAAGGATGTGCTCACAAAGTTGCAAAGACAAAAATACTAATACTAATAAGTAGCTCAAAGGGCAAAAACGTCAGCATGTGATAAACGCCAAAAATCACTAAAAATAATTTTGAACCAAACAACCGATTTTGTCCGATGTTAGTCCTAAAAAAGATATAATTAAGTAGAATAAAGGCATTTAGTTCCGTCGATGACCGTTGTAAGATTTGAGCACTTCCGGCCGGTCACGGGGGCTGCGCAGAACCCCTGGAACGCCACCCTCCTGCGCACGAATCAAACCCGCCAAGGACTGCTTCCGGTGCCGAGGATAACCGACCCATGCTGCTTGATCCACCGGAGACAGTAAATGCCACGAACCAAAATGAGAATAATTGACGATCATTAATATAATTGCAGCATTTTACTTGTGCTATCAAGTGATATTTTGGATTTTTATTTGTATTTACCTTCGTTGTTGAATAAATAATAATTTTTGATAATAACCATTTGGTGTTTTATGATTTATTCAAATATCGTCATTTATCACGGCTAAAGACAACAATAAGCACTATCAACCTCTAGTGGGCTTTGTCATTGTTAATTGAATAAGTCTTCCAACGTTTCGACTCTTGTACTAATGCTCATTGTCAGGAATCATCCTAGCACTAGATTCAAAACGTAAGAGTAACTCAAACAAAGCTTGAAATCAATTAATATTAATTTGAACAGTTTGAAACAATCTTACTCAAACTTTTTGGACTATATAACCCATTTATTGAAATGTATAAGAAATTATCAAATTTATTCCAAAATAGGGTCGTTTTGTGTAACAAATATTCGATGTATTTTGTACTCCATAGATATTTTTAAAGACTTATAAAATAGGCATTTTTGGCAAATAGCATCAATGTGCTTGAAACTGAACAGGAAACACCTAAAATTAAAGAGATCACACTAAAAAAGATTTAAAGGCAGGGGCTTTATTAATATTCTTTCGCAAATTTGCCATAGCTACATTATTCGAAGGGAGGTCAATAAGATCAGTGTAGCATAACGGTTCAATCTAATTATTGAGTTTATCCTCTTGTATACCTCAATCAGTGCCAGTTCTCAAAGGATCTCCTTGGTCCAGTTCCGCCGCCGGACAGGCACCGGTCACGTCTGACCGCGGTCAGGTCTGCGGGGAATTATGAAGAAATGCCGGTAAAAATATTTTCCCAAGAGTCTGTTGATCGAGTGATTTTTTATTCCGGCGCTATGGTTGTTAGCTTTTAATCTCCTCGTGCCGCGGCCGGTCTTCATAAAAATTAGTCAACCGCACTGCAGGCGATTCCAAACGAGTTACAGAGATCTAGACCACTTCGTAGAGTACAAAAAATACATTTAAAAATATAAGCAATTAGCTAGTGAATTTGTCGATAATTTAAACAATCACCTTCGCAATCGTTTGCAAGTATAATACCTTGCGGAGCCGTGACGTCATAGTGTTAATGTATCAGGCCATGGCAACGCGCAGAACAGACACCATGATTATTTCACTAAAATATCCGCAGGTTTATTAAATATTATTAAATTAATATTTAATAAATCTGCATTTTTACGCTTACAAGTTTTCTGTGTGTATTTATAGGTAATCGATTCACATATGCAAAATATTTAAGCCTTTTATTTGTCAATCTGAGATAAGCTCGCTCATATAAAAATATATGTTACGTATATCAGTTTTTTTTATATATATAATAAGCCTTGTGGAGAATCGAACTAATACCCCGATATAAGCAGACTACATCTCCCACACTTTGCATAAATTCTCATTTAATCCAAACACAAATCAATCTAGCATGGAAAGTAGTATTCAGCCTATTACCTCCGTTTGATTCTCACCAGCTCGTAGGCAGCATATGCCTCGTATTGGGCTTTAGGGTTACTTGGTACAGCCAATATCATCCCCTTTCCCACGCGACCAACCCCTCTGGTCATGCTATCGTTTTATCACTCAGCCACCCCCCATTATGAATTGTAAATAAAAGCCCTTTGCGCAAATCCCACTTTCACACGGTACTTTTCAGTCTGACTTTAATGACGTATTATTTCGATTTTAAATGCGAGCATTGCCGGCGTGGTGATTAATCAATCTGTTTCTGCAGCTTTACAATTGCAACTATTACAATTAGACACGAAATAATATTTTAAATAACACAAAAAAACGATCCTTTTATAAATTTGAAGCAACAAAAATTTTGTAAAAAAATCGTACTTTCTGTGATGAGACGGTAATGTATCTAACAAGTGCGTGTATTGGCTTAATTAAATAGACTTTAAAAATAATAATATCCAGATCGGATTTAAATGTTTCACTCAGTACTTTGTGTTGTAAAAGTCTAGTATTGCAAGTCACACAATATTTAATTGGCATAATAAGTACGTTGTTTCATTTACAGGATGATTGTTAAAAATTCTTACCTAGTAATGCACCTGCCATGTAAGCTTGGAGATGTGGGTTCGAATCCCACACAAATCACGATGAAATTTTTTAAGAGTTTCTTTAATCAATTTTCATTTAATTTAATTTTCAATCAAATCTGTATAGGCAAAATAGTACTTCACAAAAAATCAATAATATAAAAATATTGTACCTGAAATTTGATCGCATTAGAAAATATATGCATAGTAAATAATTAAGTTTGTTTTTTTTGGCTGATTGATAATTTGTGAAATCATACATCCGGTGAGAACGAATTTGCTTTGAAATGGTTTATCACAAGCAGTGAACATCATTACCATGAACTGATAATGATAATAAGGCACACGAAAGCCCGAGACCGCAGGTGTCAGCCGCCAGTGCCCCCCTTTAGAGTGGTTCCCACGCCGCGCCCCTGGCCGCTTGCCCCTCGGGGGCTGCCGCCACTGCCATCGAGCCTGCTCGCCACACCGACTCCTGTTCCGGACTGAATTAATTTGAAGTTCCGTTCAGTCACATTCACATTTATACAACTACAATCATATTCTTCACCAATGAATAATCAATCAAAAATTTTACTTCATTTAAACAGGGAAAAAATATTTTTGTATACACAGGTCACAATACACTATAAAAAAAATAAAAAAAATATTACTAAAATACTTTAAATAATTTTAAAAATTTCTTTATTTTTTCATTTGGTAAATTTACAATAGTTCGTATGAATATGGTTGTAACATGGTGTGTGGATTTAGAAAAATTTTACTTCATTTAAACAGGAAAAATATTTTTTTTGTATACACAGGTCACAATACACTAAAAAAAATAATAAAAATATTATTAAAATACTAAAAATAATTTTAAAAATTTCTTTATTTTTTTGTTTTGTAAATTTACAATAGTTCGTATGAATATGGTTGTAACATGGTGTGCGGATATCCCCTGATCCTGCGCGCAAGTTGTGGGTCTTACAATGTGTGGCTAAAGTAGTAGCGTACATGTATATGCGAGTTGTTGAATAAATAAAATATATAATTAAACACTAGATAAACAAAATATAACAGACAAAACAAGAGGGTAAACTGAGTGAATCAACGTAACGCAAACTGCAAGCCACAAATAGATAAGTCTTTGTCGGTATGTTATTATTTCTATATTCACACGTGAAAAGCATCCACCCAGCTATATTTCTAATCTCGCATAAATAAATATACAGTCAGATACAGAATATTCCAAATCAATACACAATCAATGCCCCTGCGAGCGACACCGTCTACGCCGCCGCAAGCAACTGGTCGCCCCTTCGGATGGGGAGGAGAACAATAGTCGACGCTGTATTCTAACATAAACAATGAGTTCTTTGTGATATTTCCTGATATTCCGGAATCCTTGATCCCTCCTCCGGACTGTCCACATCCACGCCACCCGGACAAGAACATCATTATCTTATAATATATTTAATATATATTTTTGCAAAATACTTGCATCGCGCTCGTATCGGGTATTTGTTAGTTCAGTAAAACAAAAACTACTGGTAATCAAGTATTTTTTTATTGTTGATTATATGAATACAAAATGGAAAATGTTATCCAAATGGTGACCGTTACGCGCTGCTGGCACTCTTCTAATCTGGAACGAAGATTGCTGATAACACGCTGACACAAAGCCCTCGATATTGCTGCCATTTCTGACCTGATGTTTTGTTTCAATTCCGTAAGGTTCGTCGGGTTATTCTCATAAACCCTACTTTTAAGGTATCCCCATACGAAATAGTCAAGAGGGCTAAGGTAGGGGCTCCTGGGAGGCCAGTTGATGTTACCTCTACGTGAAATGACCTCATCAGGGAATAATTCGTGAACAGCTTCAATTGATTAATTTGATGTATGTCTTGTTAGAACCACGTTCTTGAGTTGAAACCTTGAAACTCCTGCAACTCTGGGCCCAAAAATTTTCGCAGCATATCGCAATATCGGTCCCGATTGCAATAACCCGTTACTTTTTTTGGACACCCTATATACTCGTATATATAATATGGAAATGATTAGTCCACACGCTAAACCACTTTAATCGCTATTTTACTTCAATTTGATTTTAGTTTAATAAAAATGTCTGCGTCATTTATTTAATTCAGTTATAAACATAATATCCATTGAAAGTATCAGAGAATTTGAAATAAATATTAGTATGAACTCTACTTGCGATCCTGTGTAAGTTGCATATTTTATATTTTGAAGACATTGAAATATTAATGATTATACCATTTAATATGTGTGACAGAAAGTAGAAAGAAAAAAAAAAAGCTTTTTTAGTGATATTGCTTCGCCACCCATTTGCCTTGTTGGTTGGCATCTTCAAACATAGCAAGATATAAAAAAATGAATGTGCTTAAATATCTTAAATAAAATATTATATCACAATTGCACACGAAATGTAATGCAATAATTGCGAAATAAACATTTTTCATGGATTTTTTTTTATCGGAAACACAATTTATCACTTTCGTTGGGAGCTTAAAGCGTGTTGCAGATTCGTCACGCTCGTTTTTACATGGTCTGAAATTTCGAGCTCGCCCCTCCTGCGCCGTGCACTTCCAATCAAGTTCATTCCCCCTGCTCTGATGACGTATGCGTCTCAAAGGAAACTCGGGGGGTGACTCCGAAGCCGCTCAACCCTGCGCACTGCCATAATATAACTTTCATCATACATAATACACAAAGACACCCATTCAAAATCATAGATCCTATGGTCACTATTACTGGGTTTGAAATAATGACTATTTGCGCTCGAGAGGTGCGTCTCGGTCACCACTTTGTTTGGTGCAGAAATTCGATGTGCCATGATAACTATTTATGGTGATATCTTGATTATGTTTACATGATCTTGTTATTTAAAGTTCGTTCCTAAACACTGCCTTTATAATTTTACAAAGATGGTGTTATCTCCCTTTCAAGCTACGCAAGAATTTCTTATCTAAAATAAAAGTCCGTGGACAGCGGTCTCAGTTCGACCTTAAGGGTCTAGGTCGCATAATCGAGTTTTTTTGATCATTTTCTAGTCCGTTTTGCGAAAAATCGAAAAAATTTAAATGCAAAAAGTTTGATACATCCCTTCTTCCGAATAAAATATATTTTTATTTCTTATAAATTTACTATGTGTTTTTCCGATTGAAGTGTAGGAATTTGGAGATTCATCTGGTCCATTTTACAAGAGTCCTAAACATTTAATAATTTATTTTTTTTAATTGAAATTAAAAGATTAAATATAAACCATGTGCGTCTAATTATTTTAAAAATTAAAAAAAAAAAATCTTTAACAAACTTTGGTTTTGAAAAGTCGTCATTTTATCCAATTTTTCAACATCTTCAAGATTTTATTTTACCCTGAAAATGGACGTTAATTAAATAATAAAAAATAGGTAAATATAATTTATAGTTTTTTCAATACTCTGTAAAAAAATCAACTTTCTATATAGCAAAATAAAGTGACAATTAAATTAATTAAATCTAAGCAAAAAGGACTAGATGTGTACCTAATCAACCCATATATTTTGTGCTTGTACATTCATTTGAAGTTCCTTATTTGTTTAAACTTATATTGCACTGAGGAATATACTTTTTTCTCCCCCACAATATTAATAAGCTTTCCATTCACTTATCGCACCATTATTTTATTTGCTTTATAATATCTAATACCATTAAGATAATATGTATAATAAACCCAGTAAAAGACATTAAACGACTGTGATACTTGTCCCTAAAAGCCGGACATGCATCTTGGCAATTGCTACATGAAATATCATACAAAGCAAAATTAAAAAGACTTATGTTTACAAAATTATCTTCGTAAAGATGTAAATATACATTAAATATAAAAATATAAAAGTTGTATGTGTTAATTTGTGTGTGTGATCATTGTGTGTGTGTCGAAAACGGTCTCGAGATAGATATGTTGTATTGAGTAAAAATGAAGATAAAGCGGTCTGCACTCAACCATACTAGATTTGTTTTTAAAAAATCTGTATTTACCGTTGTTTTTTTTTTTTCAGGTGTGGATACTTTCGCGTATGATCCCCAACGCTACGCAATGGACTACCACAGCATTGGCTTCCGGGAATGCGCGTCCGAGGTCGCGCGGTACCTCGTCAGCTGCGAGGGGCTCGACATTCAGGATCCTCTCAGGCTGCGGTTGATGAGCCACCTGCAGTGCTTTGCAGCCCAGCGAGAGCTGGCCACCAAGTCTTGCGCTGCCCCTTACCCCTCGGCATACCCTGGTTACGCGCAAGTGGCAGCGGGTGGCGCCCAGCCGTACCCTCACGCCCACGCCCCATTGTCTGCCGCTCCCAACACTCACCATGAGCACCACCAGTACACGGAAGCCTCGGCATCGTCTGCGCCTCCTACGGCGCCACCCACTAGTAGCTCGAGTTACGTAACAGCTGGCAGTGGGACATATGCGCCGCCTCCTAGCGGAACCAGCTACGCCCCCCCTCCCTACCACCAGCCGCCCCCTCCGCACCATCAGTACTCCCAGGGAAGTTCCAAGCCTTACAGACCTTGGGGAGCAGAACTGGCCTACTGACAACAAACTACTGGCTCATTCGGATAGCAGTAATACCAAAAATCTACAATCAAAATAATATTTATCAAAGAACAATATATCTACAGGAATAACGTGCCTACCTTTAATAGAATATTAAAATTAAAATATATCTAAAAATATTAAATTTAAATAACCTGGGTTCACTTTTTAAAAACATATTTTCAAATTTACTGTTGCAACAAAACTACGCTGATTCGACTGACTAACAGCAGAGGCCTCATACACCTCTTCCATTAAATTATACTCAATTAATAATGGTTTCCTTGTTGTTGCAAAGTGCAATTCTAGGCTGAAATATTTCCATGTCATGTTTAATATTATCATAGGAAAAATCTAAAAAAAATATTTTGCATTTGGTGTTGGCATTAATATTATTCCTGTCTATAGTAAAACATCATAGATTTTAAAATATCATTATTAAATTAATATAGATACATATCTGGAAGTCTGCTTGAGCTTTAAAAAATATGTATATAATTGTGATTTAATTTTAAGTAATTTATTAATTATAAGATATAACTTGATAAACAAGGTTGTGTGTACAAAATAATGTAAATAGCAAAGTTATCATAATACAAAGTCGCCAACACATGAGTGAAAAAATTTAGTCATATTTTAATAAACATATTTTTGTATTACCAATATTTAAAAAAAAATTAAACATATAAACTACCTAACTATTCAAACGCACAAAAATTTATACATTTTTAAAATAAAAAGAAAATAATCAAAAAAACTGATAAAAATATGTTTGTGCCTACTTGTGTGTGAGAGAAATAAAATATTTATTATATTCATTTCTTTTATTTTCCTAAAACAATGGTATGATGTCTTTACTTAATATGAATCCATACATATCAAAAATTGTATGTTTGTTTGTGTAATTTGTACGAAATATCGATAATTAATTGTGCTTTAAAAAGCTTATAATAAACAACGGTAGAAATAGTTATTGAGCTTAGAGTTACAGAAGAACGATAATAATCTAATTAAAATGAAGTGCCACCGCTGAGAAGAGCTTCTATTTATTAAAATATTTTAATAAAGTTTTAGTACGAAGAAAGCTAAAAAATAATTATCATAAAAAAGTTTATCAAATATCATCACAAGCCTATAATATGCATAGTATAAGCCTGAAAAACAAACATTTAGGGTGTAACAGAAAATACTGTGGATGCCTACAATATAACCTTTTCAATTTTGGTATTTTGCTTCACTTTATTGACGTGCTCATTATTTTGTTATTTATTTTTGTACTTACTTTTAGTCACACAGTTATTTGGGCAACAATATTTATATTTTAATTATATTATCCATACGAAAAAATTATTGTAATAAAAATCCAAATCAATGCCATAAACCTGACAATTAACCAAGCAATCGAATTACTTGTTATTATTGGCATTCAATAAATCTTCAATCTGGCATCAATTGGGAATCAATAAAAAAAACTTGACACCTCTTGATTGGTCAGCTAACAGCTTGATTAGGTTTCACAGGGCAGCTCTAATTAGGAAGGCGCCGCTCGGGGCCCGCAAGTCGGTCCCGGGGACCACTCCAGGCGTGACCAATACGGTCCCCGTCCAAGGCGGTCTCTGCTGCTCGGAAGCGTGTGATCTATCGTTTTACGAATTGCTCCAACTGGGTGATTACAAATAAACTAAACGAATTAGTAATGTTTTTAAATTTTAATTATTTTTTCTCAGTGTGTGTACCTGCATTGTATTATTTTATTATATATCTAAAATATATTTTAAAAATGAATAATCTCAGGGATACAAAAATAATATTTGTAGCAAAATGTTCAAAAACGTATTTTTTATTTAAATGTCACGTCGCAGTGTAAACACTATAAATATTATACGTATAGTTTTATACTTTGCTAAAGACTTGCTGTGATAAGAATTGACATGGATAATAAAAAAAATATCATTAGCAGGTGCAAATAAAGAAATCACTTCCAGACCACCTTGAGCGAATCAGTCTGCCTTTGTCATTACTTCACACCGGCCGCCGAGTTCCCCCGAAGCGCCCCGAGCCCCATTCGGCTGCACTCGGGCGCGCGGCTGGGACTCGGCCTTCTAGCAAGTTCCCACGCCACCTCTCGCTCGCGCGTATGGCCGCGTCCCTCTCGAACACACGTGACATCTCGCTCCCGCGCATGCATACATCCCCCTTCGATATATTTGGCATTTCGCTTGCTTGTACAGGCTCATCCCTCTCTAACACATTAGTGTACACGTGGTTACTCGCTTCCTTGTTTGTATTAATAATTACAAATAATTACAATATTCTATTAAAAATAAAGCAAAAATTTTATAAAGAAATATTTTGATTAAAAAAAAATATTTGATAGTATCCATTCAAATAACGCGTAATTTTATGAAACAAATAATATGTATTGGGTACGCTTTCATACAACACATAGTACAGATATCACTTTTCCCTTCCATTCATCGCTTTGCTTTTGCACTGCTTTTCTCTCCCTCGTTGCAATTCTTTCTCCCAAACCTGCCCTAGTTTTATTACCTTTGACCTTACGTGCATCCCCGTGTATTACATCCCCTTTGTGTAATCATCACTTCTAAACAAAATGCCCCGACAGAAAACAAGCATAAAAAATCCCTTTTGCCTTCTGTTTTAGAAATAATAATAAAAGAATTGGACCTTACTTTAAATTAGGTTTTTACAATTTATTATATAAATTTTACAATGTATAAAAAGACATAATATTACAATATATATTTGGACCGTTATGGTGATTAAATTAAAATACAGAAAAATCTTTGGTTTCAGAGTAGGTACTGGTTTTAATGTCAGTTACATATATCCTTATTTTGTATCAATACAATACACTAATTTTGAACATTGATATCATTAAACTTACAAGCACAGATTATTTATATCTCTAATTATCACAATTATAAACATTCATATCAGAATAAATAAATGGGTTAAAAAATGTTTTATGCGAAGCTACTATTATCCATCGAAAACACTCATCATTTTCATCATAATAACTCGCCCCGAATTTTAGGCTTGTTTTAATGGTTGAAGTTATTGACGACATAAAACATAATCTAGATTAAAAGAGATGCTTGGTAAAACTTTAAAAATAAAAATGTTTCATTTTTTAAACAATAAATTTAAATGAATGAATATTCGTTTATATGTATAATGTTTCTTTTGTCACGATAAGCTCACTAACGACTCTATTGTCTCATTCCAGATATTCTCAAACTTTTCCTTATCGCCCTCCTTCATCCGTCTCGATCTGACACGAGTTGTGACATCTCCTGAAGTTTCTTCAGCCAAGTGATCACTGAAGGTCTCCTCTGGTTGGTCTGAGAACTCCAAACCCTCCGAATCGTAGGCTGAGTCGTAGCTCACATTTACGTTTTCATAGACAGAATTCCTGGATATTTGTAAATTCCTTGGAAACGGAGGAGTTCTATTCTGTCCTGATGATGAACAGGAACAGAATATGCCCATGTTTGTGTTTCCTTCTATGTTTCTTTTGTTGGATGAAGCGTTCTCTTTCAAATGTGGGTCAGGATGGACTTTGTTTGATTTTGTAGTCACTCTTTGTACATATGTTGACTGCTTTCGTAGACGTTTCAGCTTTTGTAGAATCTAAAAAATATATATTATCGTTATAAAACATGTTATTTGTAATAAAAAATATACTATAACACATGTTTAGTATAATAATTAATTTGAGTTAATAAAACCTAAATAAACAAAGTTTTTTTTAAGAAGTTTGATAAATCAACAGGTGTATTAGAGAAGACTTTTTTAATCAAACCATTTTTTTTATATTCAGAAATTAATGTTAAAGTAATTATTTTCAAAACATTAAGCATTTTTTAAATTATTTTTATTTTCTTTTGTTTTTGTATTAATTAAATAGATTGATAATAATAAAAATCCTACCTCACTGCACTTTCTTCTAGTAAGATGCACAACGCGTTCAATAGACATTTCACTCCACAAGCAAAACAAGTTATGAGCACAATACAGCCATTTTCAGGGCTTTTTCCAGCAACACAACCATCCCTCCCGGCTGTCCAACAGGAAATGAGACTCCGGGACTTCCACCCCCTCCCTTATGTTAATTGAATTAATAATAATGTAAGTGCGCAGAGCTGGCGAGCTCTATTTTATTGGGAGGGTAGAAAACCATGATTGTATGCACCCGCGCTAATCGCACTGTGGGAATTATTTGGATTCTTTATTGTTGCATTTAGGGGATGAAACAATTATTTTTATTATTCACTAAAACTTAGTAAGTATTTATGGGTAACCTATTCTCATTTTGCATGAGTAATTCAAACAATACATTCAATTTTAAGCTTAAAATATATCCAATTAATTTAAGTGCAATGATACAAACATGCAATGATTTGCATCCAACAACCTAGTGGTAAAATTTTTTTCCTCTCGGTGTTTCACGCTATTCATGTGAAAAATGCTTATTTGAGTATTTATTTTGACAATGCTTATTATTCATTAAACCCTTTCTTCTTCTTGTGATGCATCTCCTCATATGAGGTTGGGGACCATTTCACCGAACATATTTTTATCCGAGGCCAGTCTCACTAATTCGGCCGTACTTCAGACCTCCAGCCACTGGCCGTTTTACCATAAATTTTTCCTTGCACAATCAACTGAAGGATGCTTTATTTACTCTTACGAAAAATGCGACCAAAATTGGAGGCCTTCCGCTTCTTTACCAACGTCAGGAGCTCTCATTTGTGACGCGGTGAACCCATGGTATTTGGAAACCTTTGAATAAATATGTATAGATATTTCATTCCCGCTCTCCCCGTCCTATTGTACTGTAACCTAAGCGTGTGTAAAGGATCGGTAATGGAGTAGTGAATTTGGAGTGATTGTGGAAGGATGTGCTCTGGAAGTACCTTGACGAGGTGGGGAGGCGTAAGCTATTGTTTCAGTAGCTTGCTGCAGAATGAGTATCAGATCTAAACCGGGGACTACAGTATTTTCACTGGCTCAGCATGATATATGCTCAGTGAAATGGTCATCAACTTCCTCTAAGAAGAAGCACTTAACAATATGAATATAGATATACGATAACATATTCTTAACACGTTGACTGCAACGACAATTTTCTGAAATCTGGTCTAAAATGACAATTAAACAAGGACGAGATAATTCGTAGTGTGCGTCCTAGAAAAAAACGCAATCTACGAGTTATCTCGTAGTCGGCAGTCAACTGTTAATAAATTTTCTGTTCATGCAAGCCAGCATAGATTTTTAGATCTTTTCCCAGAAGCCATCAATCGATATTAGCACTGATATATTCCGAGCTCAATCGTAGCTTTATAGGAAACGATTTATTTGACTACATGCAAATCAAAGAGTGTATTGACGAATTTCGTCCGCTTCGCACATCAGTTTGGTCAATTTGGTTACCCGCTTAAAGTATAAATATAATATAAGCTATTGCGTAACAATAACATTTAATGTATTAACAAAAATCTCATAATTAACTCGGAGTTGCTAAACGGAAGAAAAAAAATTTAAAAAATGCAAATCAATGAGTGTAAAGACTAGATTTCGCACGCGCAATTTTACGCGAATTTTGTCCGCTTCGCACATCAGTTTAGTCAATTTGGTTACACTTTTGCTTAAAGTGTGTTATCGATAAAAATGATGCCTACTGTAAAATATAATAATTTCAACTTTTGATCAAATCATTTTCAAATACAACTGTATTTTCACATTCAAAAGCAATCAACCGTCTACGCATAATCAAATTTGAAGTTGGCGTCGCACGTGACCGCGAGGCAGGAGCGGAGTGCTCCGTGGGTGGAGCACAGTGGTTCCCAAAGTGGTCAATATCGACCCCCGGGGGTCGATTTCGCCCTGCAAGGGGTCGATGACAGCGAAAAATAAAATTGGGGATCCATGAACTGTAAACGGGGGTCTACGAGAGTGGATCCCATTTAAGCAGGTCATCACCAAAATTTAGACATTTCGTAAATGTCATAATGCACCGAACACAGATTGTACCTATGTACTTTGTGACGAATCGAAGCCCTGAAGCGTAGAAGTATTTTGTATGTATTTTATTCTATTTAAGATATTAAAATGGAATTCCACCAAGTTGTCAAAAATATTGATTTTCTGAATGTTACTATATATGCATTTTGTGTATTTTTAATTAATAAAGGTATAATGAACTTTTTCATTTTTAAACCCACTGTACAGTAAACCCTATGAAAGTGAGTTGGGTACTTGTTTTTTATCCGACCACCAAAAAACTTGTACCTAACCTTTTATTTTTAACCCAACGAATCGAGCGGTCATGGAAATCTGCAATGAACGAAATAAACGCCACAACGGGACTCATCGTCATATGATAGATTCTAATCTCTGCGAGTACATGTACATTAAAAAAATTTGGTGGTCGGATAAAAAACAAGTACCGTGAGTTGTTCTATATAAGATGTCAAAAATATGTTTGAAGCTGATGAATTTGTAAAAATTCAATATTACCAAGGCAGGCAGGAAAACTCGACAAGGGGTCGGTGGGACAAAATAGTTTGGGTAACTATGGTGTAGCACAATAACGGGGACCCATTTCCGTACCCACGGGAACACTCGGTTTCCCTCGGAACCGGCGCTGGCCGGGGTTCTCACAGGACAGCGCGTGCCCGATGTTTGCGGTGCATTATGACCAGGCAGCTTGTAAACAATGACCCCCGCGAGGGGATCGCTCGAGGAGGCGCACGCGACAGGCTCTTCATAAGTTTGATTCGAATTTATGTAGATTGAAAAGAAATATGTTTATTTTAATTAATGATAAGGGTAACTTTGTATTCTTTCTTCGCTTTGAGTTTATTGTGGTTTTTGCATGACTAGTTTCGATCAACAGACTTGGTCATCATCAGATGCAGAACTAACAAAATATACAAATATCATATGCTTGAGGGTCTACGTCCCATAATCGAGTTATTTTGATAATTTTCTAGTCCGTTTTTCGAAAAATAAATGCAAAAAGTTATATACATCCCTTTTTCCGAACAGAATATATTTTTATTTCTTATAAATTTACTTTTAATATGATAATATGGGTTTTTCCGATTGAAGTGTAGGAATTCGGAGGTTCGCTGTCCCTTTTAAACATTTAAAAGTCTTTTTTTCAATTTGAATTAAAAGATTAAATATAAACCCTGTGCGATATATTATTTTAAAAATTAAAAAAAATTATATTTAACTAACTTTGGTTTTGAAAAGTCGTCATTTTATCAAATTTTTAAACACAAGTACTGCATGTCCTTAAAATATATTTCAAAAAATACTTGCTTTGCAAATGCTTACGAAATTCGTTATAAACATGTGAATATTTTTTATCTACTTTTGATCTTAATCAATGAAAAATAAATAATTCCATTAAAAATACAAAAAGTGGCATATTCAAAGTATCGTCAAGTGTAGCCCAGCCAAGCCGTGCGCCATCGACTGAAACAAGTAATAATCTGATGCGGCCAGGTTTTGTAAATACAGCGGGTGCAGTAGCAGATCCCATTTCGTGTCCTAAATACGTATTTATCTATATATTACTAATACGTATTTATCTATACTATTTGATTAATAATACTTCACGCTAATATTAAAGCCACTGCAAGTACTCGTAAACATAAAAATAACACTAACTAGAAAAACAGTCATAAAATTAAAACTGCATCTCATGTTGTACTGTCTTGAATGAAACACATCCGATTCGGTTCACGTATATTTAAAAACTGGCTAAGTGTGAGCATGCAACGTAGATTCCGTATCATATATACTACCTTCGTTACACACGTGCTATCGTTATTTATAGCACAGAGAAGAGCTGCTATTTAACTAACGTAGTTTTAAATTCTAATAAATTAAATGCATTATACTTGATGGCTAAAATTTTATAATAATTTTACTGATCGCACGAAGCTCATATATTTACTTCGACAGTAGGTGACGAAGAAATAGACTCAGCATTCAGTTTTACACGTCAAGTGTTTAAATAGCCCCTATACTCACAGCCCCACAGCCTGATACTTGGAATATTTACACGCATGCACTTACTCACACCTACCCGTTTTCACCATTACACTTACTGCCTTCAGCGCGTACCAACTCATGCAATTTTTAATAAACTTTACACCACTACACATACAGTAATATCGCTAGGGTGGTGTTTGAAAGAGCACAGGGGGAGAGGGAGAGGGAGCGGACACGTGGCGAGCTGCGCGAAGGGGAGGGAGGGACACGTTACCGTGGGAAACCCGAATTTTCCGTCATTCATAAAAGTAAGGGTCAACTCCAGTTAACTCCATTTTCTGAATAACAATTAAGCCCCATTTTTTTTTTACTCCTGAAAATATTAAAATTCTTATAAAATCAGCTTAATAAAATATATTAAATTGTATTTCACTTTTGTCTTTATTCATTACGAATGTGTATTTCGCTTTCAATTACTTCATAACCATTTTTATAAACTTTCAACCAAAACAAAACGGCTCACTAATATTTTAAATATTTCCTCGCCTTGAAAAAGGCATTAATATTTTAAAAGATAGTAAATAATAAATTAACCTTTTTTTATATACTTTAATTAGCTGTATGTACCATAAATTAATGGGCTAGGCATTTAAACCATTTATTATTATTGTATATTTGTTTAAAAATAATACACACATATCTATTTTTCCTACAAACATACTGAATATTAATGTTTTTTTATTATTTATTTTACATATAAAATCAAAATATATTAAGACAGCATCGTATTTTTAAATAATCATTACTATGAATGCAAAACCTATAAAGGCGCAACCACGCTGCCCATTATCATGTAAATACAGCCAACACTATCTATCCTCACCAGGCGCTATTTTATAGCTTCGAAAATAAGTATCTTTTATTTATTGAGCAAATTATTTGATTTTATCAGCACAAGTATCGGGGAATAATATCATATATACAATAGGGTACTTCTGCTGAAGCTTAAAGAGTCCAATATAAAAATTCACTCACAAACTGGACCGGCTTGGACTCATGCTTCCGGTGAGCAACACGCTTGTTCAGCTTCCCATTCTCTCCAGAGTCAAAGTTAAATTTTTTTATTAAATAATGGCTTATACAAATTAATTATTTTAAACCAAATATAACACAATCTACTTCTTTTCGCTTTGAGCAGCTTGCTTATCTGCATATCTTCCGCTTGTGGTCTTCTATCAATATTGGTATCATGGATTTCGACTCATACTCATTATCTGTGGTTGGACGATTCTCGCTCGCTGAGTAAATATAAAATTATTATCCATCAGTTTGAGTCTAGCCGCAGCACTTATTTTCACAATCATATACAATCTTTTTTAACTGCATTTAAACGGTTTCCATAACTTATGTGTATCAATCGAATTTATTAAAACAAAAACTCTACTTGAAAGTAAATTTATTTTCTACATTTTTATAAGACTGTTTTTTTTTGTTTTTTTTGAGCTAACTACAACTTAGGTGTACTGTACATTTAAAATACATTATTTTAAAATAATAAATATACCTACTTGCAGATTCATCCCTTTCCAGTGCCCTACCGTATTACTGGTGCCATTATCAAAGGATAAGCCTGAAATCGATATGCGCGTTCATGTCGGCTAGAAATTAGCAATTCTGGGACCTCCGGGACAAACTGCATCGGCCGAGGACAATGAGAGGGAAGCAAACACGAGATGAAGAGTAAACTACGAACTGGGTGGAAGCGGCCATTTTAAATGCCACGTGGCCGGCACGCCGTCCTTTTTTATTACATTTTTCATAAGGCTTTGATGTCGAGAACCCCGAACAGAATTGAACTCGAACCTTGGTTTTTATATTTATTTATTTATAATATCACTCATTGCGCATTAGAAAAAATATATATTCATATCAATAGCTCATGATATGAGCAAGCAGTTCTATTTATTGAAAATTAAAATAAAACTGTTTCAATCTACTGAATCACATATTTTATGTGTTGCAAATGCTATCAGATTATAAAAAAATATAAATATATTTGTATATTATAATGATAAAAGTATCTTTGTATTCTGTCTTCACTTTCAGTTTATTAAATTTAATGCAAAAAATTTAATAAACTCAAAGTGAAGACAGAATAAAAAGTTACTTTTATCATTATAATAATGGATCTTCACCAATCAAATGTACCTCAACAAGGTTAAATATATTTGATTTTATGTCATTATATACTTAAATAAGTTTTAAATATTAATCATTTAATGAAGAAAATTCTGACTTAATTTAAACCCGTTGTTGTTTTATAGATAAGAAATTTATTCAAAAAAATATCTGACCTTTCACGCAAATTTTATAAATACTTCCGCAATTACTGTGGAATATTTTTTTTATTCTTTCCCTATGCTTGCAAAATAGTGGCGTGACGAATAAAACATGAGGATTTTTTTTTTTTATGGATAGTATAAATTGTTTTCTTTACACAAAATTAATGACGAAAACAGAAAAATCCGTGTACGCTACCACCTAAGCCACACCTTGTAAGCCCCATACTTGCGCGCAGGATCAGAAAAAAGTCACTTGCTGTATTAAAAGCATAGCCCTTGCTGTATTAAAAGGAAACTTGATTTTTTTTTATTTTGTGTTATATAGAAAATGGGCCGCCAGTTCGCTCCTGAAGAATTAACACAATGGGAAATAAATAAACCGAATTTAATCACCACGATCCAACATGGCCGCTGCCTAAATGATGTTGAAAACTAACGCAGTGCATCACCAGACATCAAATTTAAGTAATCCCAAATATAATTTGCTTCAGCGAAAATTTACTCCATTTTGATGATACGCAAAACACGTCACATAACGAAAATGAGCACTACAGTAATACCCCGCTTTACGCGAGGAATACGTTCCGGAAAAAATCGCGTTAAGTGAAATTCGCGTATATCGGGGTCTACGATTAAACATACATACGTATCCAAAACTTAATAAATAATAATACGAATCATTTGAATCAATCACTTTAATTCTAAAAACACTTTATGCAATATTACATGTTATTTTTACTGAAAAATACATCTATTGTTTTTTGGGTAGCGTTTCTTTTACGTTCTTGTAAAATACGTTCATAACACCCAACGCTGTTTTTAATTGTTAAGAGAAGTCAATGACTATATTATGACCATAAACATTCTTAAAATAAGAAATTCGCGTAATGCGAGGCATTTTACAGCGAAATTTGAAATTCGCGTTGTAGTGAAACCGCGCATAACGGGGTCGCGTAAAGCGGGGTTTTATTGTGTATATATTAGCTTCAATATTTTTGGCAAAAAAAACTTGGTGCAATTCCATTTTAATATTATAAATAATATAATTTTGTGATTTTTCCACGTGTTTTGTTTTATTGCTGACCGGTTTCGCCAATATGTTGCGTTGGCATTACCAAACGATAATGCTAACTTCGTTTTAAAATGCCAAAGGACATCAATAAAATACTACGTATATTCTCTCTTGGTGTCAATTTTTTTAGTGTGTGACTTTATTTTAGGGTTTTGGTAGGATTTTGACATTATTAATTAACTAATTTTATTTTATGATCTTGATTGAAAAAAAAATTAAAATTATTTTACATAAGCATTGATTTTGTGTTAGTGGGATATGTTTTTACATTTATGAATTAAAATCAGTTCCAAGTACTGATATAATATACGTAATTAGTATAAGTGTGTTATTTTACTATAAATTTATCAATCATTAAAATATTTATATTATAATAATAAAAATATTTTGAATAATTATTATGCTTACATAAATTATATAATGCTTTATATATGCAAAAAAAATTATTGAAACTTTGAAGTTAAAATTTATAATATAAATGTATTAAAGATAATGTAATGTAACACATGTAAATACATGTGTTTTTAGACAAAATGAACGCACTGTTATATTAATCAGTTTATATTTTTCTAAAACTTAAAAAAATTAAGAAAAAAAAATTCCAAAAAATAACATTTTTTTTGTTTATGGATATACAATTAAGATCAAAATATATTTATATATGTGATATCACGAATGATAAGATTTATACGTAAGTAACTTAAACGTACTAGTGCAATAATTGTATTAACTCTTCGATATCTTCAAGACATCAAGACAGACTTGCCAGCAAAAAAATTTTTTTTTTTTTATATACATATTTTTCCTACACAATCTCGATAGCAAAAATAAAAAAATCCACGCCCGCTACCACCTAAGCCACACCTTGTAAGCCCCACAGCCTGCGCGCAGGAGCAGTGAACTGCCACACGCCGTGTTGCAAGCTTCAACAACTATTGTAAAAACAATAATAATAAAACCTTGAATATATGCTTTAACGGGAAATTGAATCAGAATAAGTGGCGTGTCGCGCTTGCAGCAACTGTGTTTCTTGGCGCGCGGCCGCCACGCGCGAGCCGGCCGCCGCGCACGCTCCGTGACGTCACCGGACGCTGCTCCGTCCCCGAACCTCCCTCGCCCCACTGCCCCGCCGCCGAGGGGGCCGACCTCTGCTCTCGGAACTGGGCTAAATCGATCCCGTCGAGATTGCCACCGCAAAATGTTAAGGTAGTCAAGACGGCTCCTCATTTTACACTAAACATATTTGACCCAAATTTTCGTGCACGACAATTGACGTGAAATTTTTTATTATGATTTCAGTAAATGTATCAAAAATTATATAGTGACGCACCAATTGCGTGATTATTTTTCTGGTTGTCATTATATTTGTGTGTTATTGTAGCGAATACTCAAAACGTTATTTTTCTTCGATAAAATTGTGCGCATGTTTTCGCTACAGTGATTTAAAGATAACTTTACTGACATTTTTTTAATTAATTTGTACGGCAAATACAATAGCAAAACATCAATTTGGGATTCAGCTAATGATGACAGGAACCGAACCAAAAAACTTTCAGTCATGTGTCAATTATTCTGACCATTTAACTGTGACTTTTAACAATTCGCGATTCAAGATTATTTCGATATTACTGCATACGAATTAAAAAATTCTTTTAATGAGTGATCTTAGTAACAATGCATATAAAACTATGCAAAATTCAAAAAACGATATTTTAATTATACGCATTGAAAAAATTGTATCGAAAAGACAGTTGATCCTATAGTTAAATTTTTAAAATATGATATTGATTAAACAAGTTTTTGAGGTGCCCGAACCCTGTAAAAACCTATAAAACCATTAGATAAATTATTGCCTGGGTGTGATGGGATTGCGTAAATAAAGCATGAGTCAAGGTCTACGCTACTCATTCAGCAAATCTGCTCCATAACTGTTACTGGTAAAATATTCTCGTTTATGGAGACAACTTAGCAGCCGACGCTTGGTTGTATTACTGAAAAAATAATAATTATTGGATATTTGTAAACGGCATAGAATTTGGACAAAACGTGTGCGCAACAATGGACGCAATGCCAGAACTAGTTTTGGCGAGGCGGCCATTGTCTCTGGACAACGGCTACTCCAGGCGCTACTGGTTTTGGTGATAATCCTCTCTATTAGCGAAAAAAGCACGCATCCGCCATTATTACCCAACTGTAAACTAAATGCTCATGGTATTATATCTAAAGTGTTCTCGACGTGAAAGATGCAATGTGTGCAACAAAGGTCTACTTGTTTATATGTAGTACAAATATTCGAAGTAGCAATACGCCAGACAATAAACTGTGATACAGAAATATATAAATACTCAAGTGTTTCACCCTCACTTCATTTGCTTAAAAATATATAGATTTAAATAACTAAAAATTAATATATGTAATTTTTTTTTACTTCAACCCTCCCCTATCTGTCAATTATAAACCAATCTTCGACCAATCCATCATTTATTTATATTTTCAATACACAAAACATTTGAGAAACTCAAATGTGAGTAAGCAAATAATTTTATACTGCTTGAGTTGCGGATTATTTTCTTTTCTACAAGCTGCATTTTGATTCGGAAAACCAGCGGAATAAGTATGCTAGTAAATATATAAGAAAAATATAAATTAGTTGTTGAAATATTATTATTGGGTTTATTCACATAATTTGAAAATTCCAGAAATGATAAATATAATTATAGTACACAAGATTCTTCCTATTCACCAATTTTCAGGTGTTTTGTACTCATCTGTATATTTATTATAAACAATGTATTAATTTTGTTAAAATCAGATTTTTTTCGAAGTACCAAATAAATATAAGAGTACATAAAGTAGTATTGGGAGTATGAAACAATTTTTATCATCTTTGTATAATGAATAGTTGCGCTTATTGGCATTGGTCCGTACCAGATGGCTCGCCCGACGTCTGCGGTGATTTATCGAGCTAACTGCCAATCGCTCTAATTCTAATCGCATTACAATCATGACGTTTCACTTTGGTCATCGAATTGGTAATTGCTCCCTTTTCATGAATCCTCCTCTACTTTAAATTTACCCTCCCAGATCTTAGCCCCCTGTAAATTGAATTAAAAATTATCTTGCCTTTTGATTAGTTCAAAAACAGTTCCGATTTATTGCTCTGAAGCCCTTGGTTATTTTTTTTTACGAAACAGGTCATCAATGTCTTCGTTGTATTTAACGAAGACATATTTTATCGTATGAGTGACTGAGGAAGAGTGAAGTGAATGGAAGCAAAGCGTGTCACAATCTATACACACAATGCGACACAGCTTGCAATTAGCCAATGGCATAGTATTTTGCATTATTTATTTAGACAGAAACACCAAAAAATAAAGGGACACTATTGACTGATTGCAAATCAGTTGCATGTTGTGTCGCTGCGTGTGTAACCGGCTTTAAAAAGTCACCATACAAAAGTGAATACACGCGGCGAACATCACGTTACATCCTGTTTTTCATTATGCACAGCATGAGAAAATAAATCATAAATCTGTATATGTGATAAAAATTAAATAATATAAGGTATTGAATACAATTAAAAAAATGTTAACCACAATTAAAATTTTATCAAATCATGGACTTATTTAATTTAAGCCCCTCGGTCGAGTTCATTGTAATGCACGCGGAAATAAATCGTCACATGCATTATATTGAATGAATCAATCGACAATCGATTACATCTGTCACGACAGCAAATACATATAAATAATTGGTAAATGGAGTATCACATTGGCTACTTGAATAATAAATAAAAACACTTATAAACTTATTAATTGTTGGAAATATTCTTAATGAAAAGTATATTAGTCACTGTCCCTGCAATAACTGTGAGTACACAGTGTGGCGTCTCAATACATCATTATAATTTATTTGATCATTATTCACTCACTTGTTCCATCAGAGCATCAGAAGAATATGACATAAAACACATAAATATTAAAATATCTGTACTTGATACAATACAAAAATTTACTTGAATCGACCTCAAACATTATATAAACGAAGACCACACTAACAGCATCGAGCGAATGCTTATCCTTAGAGCTCCGGGTATAACGCCATAACTAATACCAAATTTGACTGAAATTAACTAATAATTAATAAATATGAAACTAAATAAGCAAAGGTAATAATAATAATACAATTAAGAGACCCGCGACTCGCATTGTGAAATTTGTTTATCTCCAAAAACTTCAGCAATGATGATTTCGCGATCGAGCAGAACCGAAAATCGCATCGTTTCTTCTTCATATTATTTGCATATAACAAAGTGCTTTATTATTATTGTTATAAGCAAACGTTAGAATTGAAAACAATTATAATTCACTTTCCAGAGTAAACACAAATGCACTGACCACATGCCACCCTATCAGCTTTTTATTATTATGAAAATACTCTCGCATATGATGCAAATGACCACTGCCACAGAATCTACATAATCGAATTATGCTTATTGGTTCGTGCGGCCAATTGAATTTATACCATTAATTATAAGTAAGGCAATTTACCTTTTTGTTGTTTTTATATTATCATCACAATTTTAAAAAATACGACTTCATAATTCGACTCAAATCGAGATGAAACCTAATTTTACAGACCCGAAAAAATATTTGCACAGTAAAAAAATTGAAATGAGATATAATTTATGAGTACTCCCAGGAATCTAAATTATTGAATTATTGAGTTTTTTCAAATTTACATACGAATGCAATATAATGGACACTCGAATACGAAATAACTTGACCGCTTAAATTAATTTTATTGCGTAGGGTGAAAGAGCAATGATCGTCCGAAGCCAATTTGTTTTCACAAACTCACTCCAGCCCTCCAGCGCGTATGGCATACAAATTTACGACGGTAAATAAATTTCGATAAATTTCTACATATATGGTGCAATATTTATGGTCGTAAATTCGCATGATGTTCAATGCAAATCGGATGTTACTGTCAATAACAATAGTCTAATTTAATTTATATTGAATAGTACCCTCTTTAAAATATTATATGAACTCAAGGTGCACGCATCGTCAAATGTATGTGTATTACCCAGCGATACTCAACCTTTTTTTTCTTCGGGCTACAACGTTTTTGGGTGATGACCTATTTTGGGGATCCATTTAAAATTAGTTAGTGCAATAATCCGAAATGAAATTAAAATTAGAAACTCGTAGTTTATAAAGAACCTTCGTAATAATAGTGTTACGGGCCGCAGATTGATTATCGCTGGTACACACGTGGCGACACAACTTGCATCCTACTTTGCGTTGTTTACATGGGCAAAACCATTTTTGGCATTGGCTGATTGCAAATCGGTCGCAAGTCATGTCGCTGCATGTGTAATGGGCTTTTAGCAATCTGAATTATTTCCGTCCGTTTTATAAATGCAAGCTTTACACGCAGCATTTTTAATATTTGATTTATGAAATAAATATGAATACTATATATTAAATTGACGGTTATAACATATTTTATTTGTACATCTATATTGTATGTTTACATATTCAATGAAAAATATTTCAAACTTGTTGAAACTCGAAATGATTTTGTTAACTGTTTATGAAATAAAAATACAATTAAAATAATTAAATGCGTATGATCATCAATTTAGCATGCAGTCATTAATATAAGTGGGGTAAAATTCACACAAATACTGTCCACAATAGGTGAATAAATTCTAGGGCTGGATAACAGAAATAAATTTACTGTGTTGGAGATGTCATTTTTATTTTTAATTGTTTATTTTACAATCCCCACAAGACTTGAAGGGTGTCAGAATGATTGACAACCATGAAAACATATATTATTGTTAATGTTAAAATGTTTCAGATGGTAATTAAATGATATTTAAACATTGTATTTGTATACTATTAATTAAATATGATATACTCTATGATTACATTTTTTTTTATTATTATGTATAATAGTTTCATTTATAGGCAAGTATCAATAAAAAATATTTTTGAATTTAAATCTATGATGGTTTTGAAAATATAAAAGCTCAAAAAATTAAATTGCAAGATTCTTTATTTTCATAAATTAAATTAACAATAGTTGTTAGGACTGTGTTTAGAATATGTTATATGGCTATCTCCTGCTTCTGCACGCAGGCTATGGGGCTTACAAGGTGTGGCTTAGGTGGTAGTGTACACTATATTCGTTATTGAATTTTTCTAGAGAAAAATATGTGTAAAAACTTTTTTACTGCGATATAAATATATTAACGCTTTTTGTATCAGAGAATATCTCCTGCGTACATTGTTACCACTATTATTTCACCAAAAGTAGTAATTTACTTTTGTAAAATACTATGTGTATATGCTGTTCACTTTGTATTGAAAAACTGCTACTTCTAAATGGACAAATCAAGAAATCTGAGCAGGAGCTAGTTGTTTTCAGATAAATTAGTTTTAACATTCTGAATGAAATTTGCTTTCATTACTTTGTCTAAATGGAATTTATTCATTAAACCACTTTCCTTCAGCAAAAGCCTGTGAGACCTGCAAAGATATGAAAATAAAAACTCAGTTTTCAAATCTAAAAACGCTGACCCAGATGCTTAGTTCTGATACAGGTATTCAATCCAATTAATCAAATGTGTACATGTCTCTTGAACAGTGAACACCTACCTCTGCAGTTCTTACCAAGATCCTGCTCAACAAGGGCACATCAAGAATAAATACTGCACACGATTCAAAACACAAACACCCAAGAGAAAGCGAACAGGTGTCTAAATCTATGTACAGAATTGGAGGCCCTCCCAGTGTTCATGTGGTATCTGGCCACGGAAGGGAATTTATGGCATGTCTTACGTCACGGCGAAACTCAGGTAGTGAGTGTTCCCCCGGGATACATAAATACATGACGCGATAGCCCCGTAGACCCCTCGTGTAACCCCTTGATGCGACCACAACACAACAGTTTAAAGAGCCCCATGAATGTTATTGGCATTTCTCATCGTCAGTACAGTATTACAATTCTTCAAAATCCTACACGTAATCACTTTTTATACTTTATGAATTTGAATTAAAATATTTTAGACATGCAAATATATAAGCATACCAGATATTATATGCTTATATATTTGCATGTCTAAATGTTTATAGCTAAAGATACGAAAATTATTTTATATGAGTATTAAAGATGATGTACTATATTTAATTAAGTTGTTTTCAGTCTTTCATCGTCATTTTAAATTAGCAATAACAAAACACAGTTCGACTTGTACAATGATGCATTATTCTTCTAAATGAATTGTGACAAACTTATTTGCTTTATAAATGCATGGGAGTATATAAAATAGAATAACATGATACAACAATAACAGAAAAAATATAGAATTAGTAAATATCATATTTCACTATCTTTTGTACAAATATACCATTATATTCTTCTTTTTACACTATAAAAACTGAAAATAATGATTACATCCATTTCAGAGAACAAGGATAGTAACTTACCAAATTATAAAATAACATATTAAATTATCGACAACACTAAAAAATGTGCATCATATAGATTTAAAACATTGACGTGTAATGGTCAAGTAGTAGTTGCCCCACAGAAATTAGTAAATGGCAAATAGAAACGAGACTAGGCTAGCAATCTTATTGTTCTTTAGAAGCTAGAAGAAAAAAAAACCAATATGGACATACCCTATAAAATTGTATAACTTGTCGCTTTAAATATTGCTCTTTTTAAATTTAATTTTCATGAAAATCTTAAATAAAAACTTTTGGACATTGAAATCACTGAGCATTGAAGTCTCCGGTAGAAGCAGGATGCATTGTAAGATTCAAAGACTGGTGTTTAGATAAGAGTGGAATCCAAAGACATGCAATCCTTGGCAATGATTGATAGAACTTTTAACACATTATATAAATGCAGTAACATCTGTTGAAGAACAACAACAGATTGATATTCCTTCAAGACATAAGACAGCAAACATCTTCGATAAATCCATGTTAATAAAATGGTATACAAATTACATTGTTAAGATGTCAGGAAGCGCTAAGTGGTGGCATTTTGAATGGTCGATTGTATTTGTTGATTGAATTGAAATATTTATCTTAAACTGTGATCTTTTAAAAGATATCGAATGGATAGTGATAATCGAAAGGATTACATTTCAATCGCTTTAGGTTCAGGATCAGTTTCTGTCAAACATATTAACAAATGATATATCTTCTTCTTCTGATGCCTCTCCTATCCCTATCCTGTGCCAGTCTCATCGATTCGGCCACACTTCAGATCTCCAGCCACATCCAGACAATCAGCTGGAGGATGCTATATTTATTATTACGAAAAATGTGCCCAAAATAAAAGACATTCCGCTTTATTACAAACGTCAATAGTTGCCTTTCATTGCACATTCTGTGCAAGACTCTTTCATTTGTGACGCAGTCAACCCATGGATCTTAAGGATTCTCCTATACAGCCACATTTCTGCTGCCTCAATTCTTCACATAGTATAATGAAATAAGTAAACTTTTTATTTATATCTTCACATTGAAGATATAAATAAAAAGTTTACTTATTTCATTATATTAATGGATCTTCACCATGCAAATGCCTTGTCCCTCAACAACATCTTCACATAGTAGCTGTCTTGAGTATCCAAGCTTCGACTCCATAAAGGAGAACTGAGACGACATAACAGTTTGTGAATCTCCAGCGAGATTTCAGAGTTATATCTCTTGAGCATAGTAATTTCCTCACATGTAGATATTAAAGGTGTTAAGCAACTCTCTGCTGACAAACATTAGTTTCGGTTTTTTATGTTCATGGAGAGGCCGTAATTACAGCTAGCATCATTTGAATTTGTCGACTAGGGTTTGTAGGTCGTCAGCACTGTATGCTGCGAAATATAATGTTTATAAATATTAAAAACAAGTACAAAAATTTAGATCAGAAGCTTATACATCAAACGTTCTTAGTAATTGACATTTGTTGTGTAATTTCGGTTTGTCAAAACTCAGCACATCTTTTAACCTTTTAACTGCTACGGTGTTTTTTTAAAATCCTAATGGAAACTACTACAAGTTGTTATTATTTAAAAAAAATAATTATTGATATTACTTTTGCCATACTTCTTGGGTGCGCGGATACTATATGTGGGCTACTATACTTTATTTGTTTTATTACTTATGTTTCATTTATATTTTATATTTAAGATACATTTGTTATGTATTCAGCGACAAAACCCATGGATTTATTCATTGCTAAAACATTTTTATGAGACTTATTTTCACAGTTGAGCCTTTTAGACGCTTTTAACTATTATTGATAAATGTACATTCATTTAATATGGTTATACTCTACTTTACTTTTGGTTTTTATTAACTATCGCCCTTCTTAGAAGCTATTATCGTCAGATGAGTATTTATCGATATGGTTATTTCTTTACATTAGTTAACTTTTGATTTTCATTAAAAAATATATTTTTTTTTTTATATATATATAATCATATGACACATTTTTATCTCATTTACGTCATTAAATTGGCTAAGCATTATTAATTTTCAAATACTTTTAACAATCCTTCAACGCAACTGAAATACTTTACTTCTACTAAAGATCAAATCGCTAATTGAATGCAAAGATACTTTCAACTTAATCGATCATATCAGACAACAACACTTAAAGAATAACAACAGTGGTTCAATATTTATAATATATGTATTTTCGTAAAACTGCTTATATTAAACAAGAATCTAATTAAAAAAATTATTTGTCAAGTAGATAAATATTGACTTACAAAAAACATTTCAAATGTAAATATTGAAACAAATGTTTGCCTGTGAAAGTATATTAATTGGCAATTTGAGTTTGATTTTAGCGTCATTTAAGCAATTTTATTACTAGTAGCATTTAAAAAAAAAGTGTAAGATTATTATACAAAGATCTGCTTGATCAGATTTTTGCGCGCTAAAAATTGGTTAACTAAATGTTTTTGCCTGATAAAGATTCAAACCGAAGTAAGTTGGACATCGTCAGTGCATAAAATTCAATCTGCCCGAATATGTCTTCAAAATTCATCCACGAATTTTTATTGATGGTAATATATATGGTCGATATTTTATGATACAAAAAAAATGGCAGCATTTATAAGCTTGCAACGCGAATCTGCTTCCTTGGCCGTGAGACCGCGCGTGTGTGAGTGTGGGTGCAGCTCGCACGCACACGCGCGCACATGCGTGTGTACACACAGAGGCTCGCACCAATCCGATAGCGACACAGTCTGCAGTCATGCATTCCATTCCATAGCTCGCTCCTGTGCTTCGGTGGTAGTGCATCGCGTGCTTGTATTGTTTTACTATCGTTAGATCCTTTCACGCCGACGCAGTGAGTGGTTCCTGACGTCTGATTTCCTGCGTTGAAAACAGGTTTGTGTAATTATTATGTTTAAACATTTTTATATTTGTTATTTGCACACTGAGTTGTTTACTTTCAATGTTTCCAATCGGAGCCCCGGGCTATCCATTTTGTTATCTTTTGATTTTATCGTAAATCATGGTTCACAAAAAATACAAATATTTAGGTAAAGTCGTCTACCTACATACTGTTTACAAATTATACTCGAGCAACATAAAAACCAAGCGTATTCGCTGAAGTATTCTTCAGCTTAATTAAAATCTTGGAATTTGACTTCGTCTAACCGAGGGATATAATGAAGCCTTTGGTCATTCGTCTCTGTACCCATTCGTGCCATAAAATAATAACTTTTCTAAAAGGTTGTGAATAAATAAAGATATCACCACCGCAGCATAAAAACTTGGACTTGCACTGTTTCTGCTTCTGACAAACGAACAGTGCAATTATTGCAGTCAGATCTTCTGAGGGAATTATAAAAATCAACTGTTTGTCGGTAGGTACAAAAAAAAATCGGTGATCGTCCAATACATTGGCGCATTTTATTTTTTTTATATCGTCACTCGGTCTATTTGAAACTGCGTTTTTTTTTTTATGGTAATTGAAGTATCTCGCATAACAACGCGAAATATTTTCTCGTCAACCCGCGGCGCTCGCGAGCCAATCCAGACTTTCTCGTCTGGCTCGCGTGGTTTTTTGTGCTCGAAGCCATTTTTGTCACTGCCAATATCTTTTAGAAATTGATTTGTGTCAATAATTTTATACAAAATAACCGCAATTTAATATATCCATATGTCACATCCGTATTGCTTATTTTCGGGTTCAATTTCCTTTTGCAATCCGGAGTTTATTTTCTTGTCGCATTTTCGAAATCGTGTCATTTTATTTATTTAATTGTCACGCTATTTTTCTGCATTAAAAGCTGATTTTTTTTACAGAATATTGAATCAGTTATATATTATATTAAACAATTTTTTTATTATTTGACAAACGTCTTCTTTCATGATAAAATAACGTCTTAAATATGTTGAAAAATTGGATAAAATGACGACTTTTCAAAACAAAAGTTTGTTTAAGTTTTTATATTATTTAATTTTTAAATTCATTATATGCGATAGGTTTATATGTAAATTTCAAATTCCTATTAAATAAAGGACTCCTAAATACTAAGGGTTCTTGGACCGTGAGTTTTTATGATCTCCATAATGTCTAAAATTTGCTCGGGAAAACACGTATTACTCATATTAAAAGTAAATTTATAAGAATACAGTAAATTTATAATAGATAATGTGTTTATTCGTGTTCTGAACTATATCTTGTGTGTATTATTGGGGTCAAATTTCGGTTTCAGTTTTCTATTTCTAGGCAAAAAGATATTTGAGTATTATAGTTTCGTAAGGATTTTTTAAATAGGCCATGAATTTTAGTGCCGCAGTAATATGAATCTATTGCAGTATGTTATTTTAATAAAATTATATTATTAATTTTAACCTTTTAAGATTAATCTAATATTTAGCTAGTTTCCCGTATATCTACAACATATGAGCTTTACTGCATGTACTAACATCATCATATCATTTTTTTTTACTGAAAATAGTATAATCGTGGTTAAGTTAGGAATGATTATAAAATGAGCTAATAATCAATAAACGTTAATATTAAGAAAAACGATATATATATATATATATATATATATATATATATATATATATATATATATATATATATATATGTATAGATATATAAAAACTAGCCTGCAAAATATCCTCATGTGGTCTCGAACTCGCAGTTTGGCCGATTCTCAGAAATATGAAGTGCCGACTTAAAACGAATACATACTATATTTAGATGCAAAGTGTTAAGCTCGCTTACAAGGAAACTCATGAAATAAACCTCAGGCGGTCACTAAAAATAAACAAATTGGTCGAGTGCACACGTCATTCTTGCGCTATTATCAACAAACCTTCCCCGAGCAACACTCCTGATATCGGATAAGTCGCCGAGTGATGGAAGATTAAACAATTACCTCACCGTGGCTTCCAAGCAATAGTGAGGCGCGTCTAGTAACATCGGACTAATATTTTATCTGTTAAGTATGTTTCTAAGTAACGAGACCCATACACATGTTGCAACACGGTGCAAACGACTTGCACTTTTACTTGATAACGTCAACATCCTCTGTGTGTTGCAAAAAAAATTTGCGGTCAGTAGAACTTTCCAGTAGTGGTAAAAATGACTCACGAAAGAGCCGGGAAATCTTCTTGGGGGGTCTACAATTTTTATTTAAGTTATTTCAAAACAATGGTTGTCAAATGTTATGTCGTCTCAGTTCTCCTTTATGAAGTCGAAACTTGGACACTCTAGACGTCTAGACAGCTAATATGCGAAGAATTGTGGCTGTGTAGGAGAATCCTTGATACAAATGAAAGAGTCTTGCGCAGAATGCGCAAAGAAAGGGAACTCTTGACGCTGGTAAAGAAGCGGAAGGTCTTCTACTTTGACCGCATTTTTCGTAACAATAAGTAAGTATAGCATCCTCCAGCTGATTGTCCAAGGAAAAGGGGCATTGATAGAAGGAAGTTTACGTTGATGCGGAATTTGGGCCAGTGGCTGGAGATCGGAACTGCAGCCGAATTGGTGAAACTGGCCCAGGATAGAGATATGTTCGAAAAAATGGTCTTCTACCTCCTATGAGGAGAGGCATCAGAAGAAGAAAAAGTCTCGAAAAAAATTGAGGATGCAACGTTAAATTTCTTGGATATCAATTACGTCATCCCTCTTGTATATAAAAATACATATAAATATGTTTACTTCCAGACCAAAATATTTTTTTTTAAATAAAACACATACCCCAGCAGAAAATATTTTTGTTTACCTTAAAAAAAAAAAGAGATTGTGCAACCGCTTATTTAAAATATTTCGTATTTGCCTAACTAACGTTGATTGTGCATTTTATAATATGTACAAAAGAGTTTAGTTCTTAGTCTGCAAAAAAAAACTGACTTATCGCAAAAGGAATCGGCGGTTACTATCTTTAAACATAGTAATATTTTCTCTAAAATAATCTCTTTGAACAATCAATATGATCGTCACTCGCGATTTCCTGAAAGCAGATATTATATATTATTATATTACAAGAAATGTAGCCCGTTAAAGAATAACGGATTCGATTAACGATGCAATAGTGTTTGAACATATGTTTGGCTGACAATAAGATGAATCTTTCGTAAGCTTTCGTTTTGTACCATCAGTTGGATGAAGGTGTGAAGCTCTGTGATATATTTGGCCTTGAACTTTGAAGCAGAGTGGCCCTGATTCTGCCACTGGACCTGTTAATTTAGCTCCTATTGATGCAAAAGATATACTGTTATTGTTTGATCTTATTTTTCTTTTGAAATTTCCATCATAAATATTTTCTGGATTTGACATAATATCCTTTAAATATACCGGGAAAATAGGCCTTGCTGGTAGTTTCACTTTACCTTTGTGACGGCAATCGTTGAACTTTCCATTTGATGGTTTTTGCACCGAAAAATGTAAAGCATTGCAGAATCGACAGGTCACATTCATTAATCCGCAATTGTGTGCAGTAATATTAATATCAAACGCTCCTGTGTGATTTGTCTTATTGTTTCTTTTTGTCTTGAGGTCGATACACGTACTCGAATTTTAAGAAGACGCTGCTCACTTTTTCCTTCCAATTCATTGCATGACATTTCTGTCACATTTCGTGTCGCAAAAAACGCATCACTTTTACTGCACTGTTCTTTATTTGATGTAGTCTTTATCACGTTCAATTGTGCAATTCTGTATGGATTACGTTTGCTGTGCGTAGACATTTTGAGTTATAAATGATGTGATTAATCATTTCTAACGCAATTTCGATAAAAAAATAAAATTGGTTCTTGTGTCAAGCTGACATACACTGAAAATTTCTTAGAAGCATCAAAATTTGTTTTTTTGTAAAAGTTCTAAATTTGAAATTCTCAGCAATAAAATCCTATAATTCGTACATATTGAAACTCGCTAAAGCATATTTTATAGTCTTATTAAATTAGTTTTTAAATAAAAATATTATCCTATCGTCTTGAAATTCGGCGGCACATAGCTGCGGAAAAATTTACTAAACTTATGTGCAAAAAATCAGCGTTGTATCATTTAAGATATTCTATAGAGAAGCAAAAGATGAAACATACATACACACAATGGCTATTATATATATTAGACTATATATAATTTTAATACGTCCATGTACCCGGAATCAATATTATTTACAGCATTAGAGCAATCAAATTGAGAATAAATAATATATATATTAGCTAAACCAATAGTACTGTAAGCATGTTTGTGTGATGTGATATGAGCTTGGTATGTAACTTGTAAAGTTAGCGAGTTCGCACATTCAGTGAATCATTAAAATACGAGCTTGTTAATGTTGTCATTATCTTCTCTGATTTCAGCATACAGTATAAGTGCCTACTTTGCGATTTCAGCATGAAACACTCGGCGCAGTTTTAAATTAATGTTTGCCTTGGTATTTTTATATGATATAAAATTCCCCGGTTGAGTGAGTGCTTTGAAATACGCATATTATATTTTTTGCGAAAAAGTTAAATGGATCTCATATATTGCTGTACCGTTTATCGATTATTTTTATATTTACAATATTTTATGTTAATCTAACCTCGTAGAAAATCTTCCCAAAAAGCGTATTGGTCCATGTTTTTGTACGCGTAAAATTCTGACTACTAGACAACAATACTTCAGGGGTACTTGTTATTTTTACCGCATAAACCGTTTTAAAGCATCAGTATGTACCTACTGGCGGAAACATAGGAATAGTGTGCCGTTTTGGACGAAGTCGCAACTTGACGACTATCTTTTTTCCATGTTGATAACGCACAGATAAAGCACGGTTAGTTTGGCGGCCCTGCCATAAGCAACAGTAAATCACTTTGCATTGAGTTCTTAGAGTAAATCTTTTTTTAATTTTTCGAAATATCCTACATCTGAGACCCTATATTTATCGCACTGTGAGTGTACTGACATCATATATATTTTTAACAATAAATGTAATGCTGTGGTATACCTCACCACTTGTTCCTGATTTGTAGTTTTATAAAACTACAAATCAGGAAAAAGTGTTGATTAAGCGTAAAGGAAATATCGGGCGTAAAATTGATTATCTCACGTAAATAATTGCAAGAAAAACCACACTAACTCTATTTGCAATCTTACTCAAATTATTTAGTTATGAATTTACGATTGAAAAAATTACAGAAAGACTACTTTTAATTTTTTTGGTAGCATTTTGATATAACAGTAAGAAAATATCATTGAAAGGCGGAAAATGTTATTATTTTTTAGATGGTCCTTTTTCTAATGGCTAAAATTTCAATTTTCAACAAGTATTGAAATTGAACATATTTTTAATTGTGCCATGCATCATAGTAAAATGATTTTTTTATTGAATAAATCTTTTTGTTTAAAATATGCAATCCAATTAAGATTTTTTTTTAACAATTAAAATTTTGATGAGTCCTGCTGATTGGTTGTTGCTTGTTTCAGTATCGCGTGACTTTGAAGGAAGTCATGACTTTGACAGGATGTTGCTGCTGCAGCTTGCGCACAGGAGGGATGATCATTGGTTGGGTGGGAACGGTAAATATCCATTACATCAGCTAATCTAATCTCCTTATGTTACAACTACTGCATAATAATATTTTCAACTTTTGAAAACATATTTTTACTTCTTTCGTTAGTTTAGTATAAATCATAATTTTACACGGTAACACTCTGTCTGTAAATCAAATAATTTATTCATCTTTGCTTTTATTTTACTGTGAATGTGTAGATGTAGTAATAATAAACTCTGAAGACTGGTTTATTGTTTTATGTCTATGTACTTGCGTTATGTTAATATGTATATTAAAATAATGCAAGTACTGTAGCAACGCTTTGATTATTGTAGGATGTCTTAAATGCTACGACAAAATTTTTGACATTTTTTTTTGACCAACTAAAACTCAGCACAGATCCATCACCAATTCTATACGCAATATGTTATAAAATGTTTAACACTGTTAACTTGTCTTCTTATCAAAAGTTTTTAACCACTACACGTACCACCTGATTTTTAATTTTAATTTTTAGTGTTATGGATTGATCGCCTTAGCATCTTGGATCGCCTTCAATCCGACCAGTAGAGAGTTTGATCATTTAAATGTTGATGTGAAATCAGGTATGTATTACATAAAACATAAATATTTGAGGTATAAGTAAAATCATCATCAACAATAATTTCCTGTGGAATGTGCTACTTGGGCGAATTTACAAAAAAGAAGTTTGTTATGCTAAATTGTTTATCAATATGAATACTAATATTTGCTCTGTCCATCAAAAAATATTTTTTTTTTACTGTTAATTTCATTACTTTCATAGTAACAAGTCTTTTTCATTGGCATTTTCCAGGAAAAATATTATATGCAGACTAACTGAGTACTTGTTTTTAAACAAAGAAAAAAAACACTCGTCAAATAATTTTAATTCTGACTAAAAGGCCGAACAAATCCACATGCATGTAAATTATTCAATACTCAGGTGAATAAAATGTCTTAATAATCCTTTTTTTAATATTTCAGTTAAAATTACTGCCATTACTATGTCTGTGATCAGCATTCTTATGCATGTTTTGCTAATCGTCGGAATTCACAAGGTTTGTTCCAATCCACCAACAGTTATTATTTTTATATGTACAGTATACCGGTTTAAAATAAGGCAGCTCAAATTAACGAAACTGTGTATATAAATAAATTACTACTATCTTCTAAGGATGAATGTAAATTTGAATTATTTATCATGTTGTACACTTGCTCAAGAAATAACTCAAAATGTTATATTTATGTTTGAAATTTGATACGCTAAAAACAATAATTTGAATAGATATATTTTGTTTCGATAGATATTAATCATTATATTTTTGTATTTCAACCATAGTTTATACTACCTGGTTATACAATTTGATGTATATATTGTGTAAGGTAATAATGTGCTGTCTAGTTTCTGAGAAATTTGCATCATTTCAGGATAAACCCATGCTTTTGGTCGCCTGGCTGACATCAAGTATGATCAAGATTGTTGGATTATGCATTATATTCCTAATTGTTTGTTGCATAGCGATTATAAATAACATGGGTTCTTTGTTTGGAATTGCCTTGCTAGTTGGAGTTTTTACTGGTAAGTACACATAACACCTACGTTCTTTGGGCTTGTACACAAAGCAACTAAAAAACTTTTTATTTTTGTGTATGATATAAACTTTATTTCAGCTCTTTATATTTACTTCTGGGCTTGCATCCAAGCTCTGTTCCGAGAACTTCGCTTACTAGAGAGCAGGAAGACTAACTCTGGAGACGATGAGATCTGCATCGCTCGTACAGAATTCAATGATAACTACAACAACCCTCCTCCTTACAACATGCCATCCTAACTGCCATCAACATCAACATTGAGGCCTTTTGATCTTGCCCAACTTACTACTCTGTAAACAGCATTTATAATAATTATATACAAATATCAGTATTAAAATAGTGTGGTATTCGTATTTTTTAAAATTACTTTGATTAAAAGATTTCATTGAATTACACTTATGCGATGTTATTCATGCGTCTATCAATTTTTATCATCATTAATTCTCGTGCTTAAGTATACGTTAGCGCATTTAAATTAACAAGTTTTACTCTAGTTCTTTTGAAATATAATTAGCATGCAGCGTCAGAGCACCACTGTACTGAACTCTGAACACTGTAACAATATCTGACTTTGTAACATCATGAATAATAGTTATAAGTTGCAGTTCTCGTTTTATTGCTGTATTTAGATATTTAAGAAATGTTCCTCAAATTCGGGTATATAATACGCCTCTCCCTATAACTGCTTTTAAGTGTTGACAGAATGTATTGATTTCACCCAAAAAATATTACAGTTTTATTATTTTTTTATTGTTCTGTAAACATTTATAACATTATTAATTGTTTAGATAACTTACTTTTGCATTTAGCTGTATCGTACTTATTATTTTATTAGAATTATAAATAAAAATATAACAAGTGCTTGAGTAGTACTATGAAGAAATAGCTTATACATATTCAGAATATTTATTTGGCATCAAATGTTTCAACTATTTTGCACATCTCAAGTCTGCGCTTAATTTGCCAAAAGTATTTTGATATTTTAATACATCAATTTGACAAAATTAAAAATTAATATTCTTCAGCAATGAAATCAAAACTATTAAGATTTATTTGTAAAATCAGATTAATCAATATTGAATTCTATGTTATAGCCATCTTGCGTTAATTTTCAATTCTATTTATATGTTTTACTTATTTGTTGTATTTTTGCAAAAATTATTTGATGATTCTTATCGGTGTTGGTGTGACTTATAGTGACACATAGCAAATATTATAGCATGTTTCACAATGAAAAGAAACCTATGTTTTCAGTTATTAAATTAACATGCTCAATGCCAAATAACATCACACTGATTAATATTATAAAAATAAATTGTACTTAGCATTATGAATAAAAATATACTAAAAAATACAAAGAATGTTCTTTTTATTCACCCTCAATAGTAATAAATTAGGTTTTCTTCATTCAATATGGATGAATTAATAGATATTATAAAATTATTATGGTCGCACAGCAACAATACATTATTTGTATCAGCACACCCTGAGCATTGGAAGTTGTATCGCAATATGGATTATCTTTTTTTTTCTTCTTAATTTTAATAATTTGGTTTATACATTTTACATGTTATTATGTATGTTGGCGAAGGGCACCAGGTATTTCCTCGAAAATGGCACTCCTTCTTTTCTTTCTTGGGTTGATTCACGAATTGCCAAAGTTCATGAGCCCTCAGTGGTTTAATAGTGGACTGTATTATTGATTGATTTCAAACACTTTTTATTTATAAACTTTTATTTATCCTTTTTCAAACATTTGGATTAATATTTTAAATCTATTTAAACTTCTTTCACAAATTGCGCAATAATTTCACAATTTAGGGATCATTATTTACTTTTACAAACACTTTTCAATTTCAACATTAATAAGGTCGGGCATTTAACACTTTTTAACTGACGAACTTATTCACATGACTTTTCATGTCACAATATACCTCCGACTCGCGGCTGTATGTTCTTTGAGATTTGTAAGATCTCTATAAATTGCGGCAGGTACACGAACGCATCGTATCCTGGTGGAATATCCTTGCTCCCGAGCATAGTCAACCGCGCGAAGATGGTTTTAACACTTTTTAACATTAAGACAGATAAATCTGCTGGAGTATCCTTACTCCCGGACATAGGTCCTTCTCTGAAGTCAACTTGAATACTGCCCTCGTCAGAAAAAATAAATCAATTTCAAAATTCTTTATTTGTTGTTAAGTTGTATTACAGTTGGTTGATGTGTGGTACGTGACTATCCCCGTCCTGCGCGCAGATTTCGGGGCTTGAAATGTGTGGTTTATTTGGTAGCATTCATGATTTACCATAGGTTCAGTAATGTGTTAGGCAGGGAAAATGAGTGGGAAAAACCGTTTATTTGCATGTGTTTATGTGTAATAAATATCTACGAACTAAATAAAAGGATAAAAGTTTAAAACAATAACAGGTAGGGCAGGAGGGTGCAATGATCACTCCTGGGTATGTTTTTTGACTACCGTCAGAGACTATTATATTTTCACCGAGTAGGATATGGTCCGCTTTTATACACCGTTTTACATAATAAGAAACATGGGCGCGTGTGTGACGGCACGTGATTAGAACAATGAAACACAGATCAAGCTTTCGGCACTTATCTCCGGACTGACTCTGGAAAGAATCATAAACCTACCTGAGCAGTGCCATATACATTGCAACCATAAAGATTACACGGCGATCCCTTTGGGAACAAAAATCATGGAAAATCCCCCGGCCGAAGATATGTGTGTGGTCTGTGGGAGCGCGGGCCAGGACTATAGGTGCTGTTCCAGCAGTCGCTTATAACAAATCATTTTTAATATTTTGAATAAAAATACTTGAGTGATTTTCCACATTTTTGTTTTTATTAGTGACCGGTTTCGCCAACCTTTCACGTTGGCATTATCAAACAGAAACAACGTGAAAGGTTGGCGAAACCGGTCACTAATAAAAACAAAAATGTGGAAAATCACTCAAGTATTTTTATTCAAAATATTAAAATGGAATTCCACCAAGTACTCTCTGTAAAAAATATTGAATTTCTTAAATCATTTTTAAATTATATCTAGATTAATTTTTTAAGAAAAGAATTTAAACTATCATCGGGTTGCCAACAGTGTAAATATTGGTTCTTGTCATCCGCTACTAGATTTTTTTTACTAAAAGCTTTTTTTTTTTACTAAAAGCATCTTTCGCAGTTGTTCTGTACTTGACTCATCAGTCTTCATCATTTTTGCTGTGGTGACCTCGTGTTTACTATTTACCATTAAGATTCAATCACTCTATCAAAAGATTTATCACCATTAGGAGAGAATAATTGAGAGTATATCAAAGTAATTATCACAAACAAAAAGCAATGTATGAAAAAAGCAATACTTCACAACATTTTTGATGTTTTGATATTTCCCATCCAATGGGTCTCATTATGAGGAGAAAGATAGCCTCACATACACATGATTTATTTATTCAAGCAAAATATCGTCATGATGTAATATGTTTTTGGAAATTTGGTGATTAGATGCCAACAGATATTATACATCACAGTAGTGTTATGGTATATACCATTCGCGTGTCCAGGTAACTAATTCGACCATCGGCTGTTCGCCGATGGATATACATGTATATTAAATAAACTTCATAATTTAGTATTGAAAGTGTTATTACTCAAACGTTCCAGAAAAGTACATCCAGTGTGCATCCGCGGAGTCACATGTCAAGCAAGTAGCGTCCCGAGAGGGGCACACAACACGTAATTCAAAAGGGAACTCCCCGGTTAACAGGTTAAAATACTCTATACAGTAATGATGTAATATATGTTTTTGGAAATTTGGTGGTTAGATGCCAATAGATATTATACATCACAGTAGTGTTATGGTATATATCATTCGCGTGCATTGAAAAAATTAGAAATATTTGCAGGCTCTCAAAATTTATATCCAATTCAATAAAATTCAACACTTATTGAATGTGTTTTATTTGTTCAGAAATGAACTCATGTTTCTGTTTATTGGTACCACTCAATAAACCGTTTCTTAGTACCACACCAATAATAACATGATATCCTGATAAGTCTTGAAGAAGTATAACTATAAAGATGTGCATGTGATACTTATAATCATACACGTACTCAAATTTCAATATGAGTCTCTGTACACATTATCTCTGCTCTGTATTTTGGTTAAATTACATTTGTTGACATATCTATAGGTTTAGCCAATGAACCTGATGCTCATTTTATTTTTTTTTATTAACTACTACTAATATAAGATTTAATCAAGGAACAAAAGATATAACCAATGTATAAATTACATATTAAAATAATGACATTGTGACTGGTTAGTATAAGTATTATTTTTCAATAAATGAAATATTTATTTTTTATTTTTTTATTCAATACAAATTACTGCGAATAAATAAATATTTTTAAAAAAATACAAACCTTAATTAAAATATGGCAATGATTTTATGAAATATAACCGATTGTTTGTGACTCTTGAAATATATTCTGCGCTGGCAGCACTTTGCGCCTCGCCCCTCTCTCTCGCACCGACTAGTGTGCTCTGTCTGACTCCAACAGGCAGTTGTTTTTGCGCTCCTCGCTCACGTGGTTGGCAGCTTTTGATCGTCTGTTGTTTCCAAGTTTTGGTTCTGTCGGCGTGTGCACAACTTTCCAACCTTCAAAGATCTACAAAAAATAAAGGTTTTTAGGCATTTTCTTTATTCTATGTGTTTTTATAGTAAAATAAATATTTTGGCAATACGCCAGGCGACACCGGCTCGGCTAAAATGTAATTTCTGTCGGTTTGTTTATCCTGTTGCTTGGGCGAGTATTTCTTCGTTTGGTTTCACAACTTTATGAATAGTTTTTTTTTTATCCAGATTTTAAATTAGGTATTATTAACTTTTCAAATCTCTTGATATCTACCGTACGCAAAATAATATTGAATGTATTAATTGAGTTTACTAATAATCATAAATTATGTTTGGACTAAATATCGTAATTTAGACTTTGTGCATTCCGTTATCTTGTGCAACAAAAAACTTGTTTATCTGTCAAATAGCGCCTACACTATCCCATACATATATTTATCATACGAATAGCAAAAAATACAACTTTTCATAAATTAAAACTGAACCTACCGCCATTACATGGATACCTATTCCTACCGCTGGTGGTTAATATCTCGAAGGGTCGAATTGACCCCTCTTGGTAGGTAGGCACATGTCACATATGTATCTCCGAAATTAAAATGAGAAGTAAAAACTGAAAAATGGATAGTTTAGGGAAAAGTCGTAAAATTTGATATGTGATAACGTTTAAATATGTAAAAGTTATATCAAAGTATGAAAAAGGCTGAAAATGACCCCTCCGTTAGGGTTAGTAATTAATTCGGGTTTAGTTTACGGGCATTCTCTCAGTCGTTTTGTATATTAAATTACCACCATTTTACAAGCTTTCTGTATTTGTGATAAGCCCTAAAAAAACAGCCAAGATTCTTTATTTTCTTTTATGTTGATTTATAACAGTTATCGGGCGCAAGTTGTGGGACTTCTACGATGTGGCCTAGGTCGTAGGGTACGTGGGTTTCTCCATTTTCATTATGGAATTTGTTTAGTGAAAAATATGTGTAAAAAACCCTTTATTGCATGAGTTGAAGAATAAGTCAAATAAATAAGTAAACACTTGGTAACATGGATAAATGGAGATGTACGCTTTTTCATTGAATAATTAATTAGTAATTAGCAGATCACACGTCTGAGTCATGTCTATCAGTGATATTTCCAACAGGTATTTCCCATTATGTTTTAATGAGAAATGGAGTTTGTTTGAGAATTTACCTTTATGGACGTACTATAGTCGTACTAGTAGCAGTATCAAAAAATAAAATAATACATAAGTTCAACTTACTTACTCAAAAAATGATTGAAGCTTCGAGGCTAATATAAATTAATTTAAATAAAAATCATTTTTCATCTTCATTCAGGATGATGATTTCATTTCATATAATCAACGTGCTACATTGTGTAATTATAATATTAAATACAACCTGTTCGGTGAAAACTCTTTCGCCCTATAGAGACTTCGTCGCACTCAAAACGAAGTTTGACAACCCCTTTACAAGTCATTTTTTTGTTAAGTCTCAATATATTTCATCTTTATTGATATTGTATTTGAAAATTCATCTGATGAAAAATAATATTATTCAATTTATTCATAAATTTGCGACCCTGCATACAAATATACATATACAATTTTTATCTCAAAATAAAATGCCGTTTTGCCAACCTTCGGGTGTTGTTTTATTTTTGATCGGAATTCCGTGCGAAAACAGCTAACGAAATATTATTTTTGAACGCTCAATAAATTTATAAGGCTTGCTTATTGTGTGATTTTTTATTTGATCCAGAATATGCCAAACAAGCTACCGAGTATGTCTATTTGAATACAATTTAAGTATTCAAATAATTTTTCACAATATGTATTAAAATTTGCCGAAGTTGCCTGCGAAAGATGATGTTTAGTGTTCGTAGATCGACCTTGGCAGTATTTTTTTTACTCCGGCACGGAGGGGTGGCGAGGGTAATTTGCACATCATTAATTGGAAATCGGAGTAATTAATTTCTCAGTCGGATTCTCCCCGCTGATAACAAAATACCTAGGTGCAATTTGAGTTACTCCACAATTATCAAGTTGAATACAGTAGTAATTGTGCTTTTGGTGGGGCTGCAATTACACGGAGTTGTTAAAACTCTGTCACGCTCATTACAATAATTATAATTGTCGGCAATTGACGACACGATCCCGACCGGTCTGTCGTTCTGTCCCGGTTTTTCGGTAGTAATCTAAAAGTGTAAATAAAAATCATTCAAAACGCGTGGCAAACTCATTAATAACTTTAAAATTGCTGCTTTTTGGTTACTTGTCCGCTATTTGTTCTCATCGGTTAGACTCGTATTTCTTTCTCAATTATCAGAATTGTCCTGGTTGCAGATTTTTTTTATGGTAAGTCGTAATATACATATGTCTGACGCTTATTCACGTTTGCCTTAGAGTCGACTCGGGGTTTTGTTTATTTGATTTGCGAATGGTATGGTCCAGTCCAGCGGTCGGCAAAGTGCGGCTCCGGAGCCGCATGCGGCTCGGGGTCTGGCACAAATATCCCCGGGTATTGTTTTTAATCGCCCAAGACGCGCGACGGTTCTACATATGCGAACAATCGTTTTCAAGTGTGAAACTTTATCAAGAGTAAACTGAGAAGTCGTCTTATTGGTGAGAACCTGGAATCTTGCCTAAAATTAAAATTAACAACATACAAACCGGACTTACTTAAACTTTCCAAGGAGATGCAAGAACATCGTTCGCATCAAATGTTTGTCGGTCATTGTCATGATTTAAATTTATATTCTAATTTTTTGATCTTAAGTACTTTCATATAATTAATAACACTTTATTTCTTCTTACATATAAGTGTTTTATAAAACTTTCTTTCTTGTAATTTCTTTTTATATAACAGTAGCCTTAAGTTTTTATATAACGCTTTATATTTCTTATCTTTTCAAATTTGTATTATATAAACTTTAAAGCCCTAAGAGCGTTTGTTTGATAATAAATAAAGAAAACAAGTTTTATTCGGTATACCCGTAATTTAATGAAGTGTTAAATTATATTAGAGGTTTGTCAAACCGATAAACAGATTTGGCTCTCAATTTTTTTTTTAACGTTGTAATGTACATATTTGGCTCTTTGGTTAATAAGTTTTCCGACCCCTGGTCTAGTCTAAAGCGTATCAGGCTTATTCCAGACCACATGCGAAATGGAAATTTTAATGCTCACCACATTCACTGATATTCTGCTATCGGAGTATTATCTGCTTAGGCCTGTGGAGAATCCCATTGACGATAATATCAAAATATAGGATATATTATTGGCGCTGAAGCTCACGTTCGAACACGTATTATTTTCATAACAGATAATTAAAATATCCAAATATGTACTCAACTAAATAACAATATAAATTTGTTACCTGTGAACGATCTACTTTAGATGGGAAATTATCTACTCCTCTGCACCTCTCGAGGTACTGAGATACATTCAGACCTGCTTCAGATGCTACTCACTCCGCGCACCCCTTATTATTCAATAATATTGCATATTTTAGATTATAATCCATCGCGGATTTTTTTAAAACATAAATGGTCAATAAGCCAAGCATATATTTAGCCCACCAGTTAGTCTAATACAGCTATGAAAAAACAATTTTACAACCTCTTCTTTATAAAAAAAAAATTCGCTGTGTGAAAATTCTAATTGTAGACTCGTATGCAGTAAATTAAAATTATGAAAATCAATCTAGATGGATTCAGTTTCGATGGAAAAATGCAGACCGGTCGATTATCAACACACTCTTTATGCTTGCTTTGTCTATTTTTAGACCCGCTGCTGGGCGTTGCCCGACATTTGTTGTACCAAAACTTCAAATGCACGCAAATCGAAAGCGGATCAGCAATCAGTACCGCCGAATGGCACACGAAATCGAAGAATGATCTGTTTATTATTTATTACGATCACTTTCTTCCTAGCCTCAAATATATTCTTATTATATACTCAGGTTTTACCAGAAAATAATATAGAAGAAACTAAAATATCAAATTTAATAAACGCTCATCTTGGGGGACCCATGTATACATACTTTTTTTAGGCACAGCTAACGAATTTGATAAGGTTATATATTTTTAGAATTGGGAACGGGTGCTATGATAGTTATAGGAAATAAATGGTATTTCACGCACGCTGCAGGTACTGGGACATATCGTAGAAGTGTACGTTCGGCAATACGTACCCATTTAAAACAATTAACAGATCTCCCAATTTGGCCGCACCCATATCGAGTTGTCGGAGAGGCCTCGCTGGAATTAGTAATCGGCCATCTTTTCATTCTCATTGGCGTCCTGCATAAACGCATGGCACCCAACACCAGTGACTATATTGCTCGAAAACGGGAACCATGTTTTTTTTAAATTAAATACGAATGAAGGTTTGGTAAACAATAAAATTTAAAAAAACACATATTAGAATTAGTTATTATTAAAAAAAAAAATTCGTGTCGGTTTTTATAGTAAATAGACTTGTAGTAGATATATTGTTATCTCCCGAAATGGTGCCTTCTCGCCCCGAACCTGCCCTGTCCGCAAAAGCCCCTTGCAGATGGCTTCCTGTCTCATTCTATATAATTTATATAAATTAAGAGTTATTATTTTTTATCACATACTTTTGAAATGCATCTCAAAATCGTTGAACTTTGTCTAAAGGATTATATTGTATTGCCTATATGACCACAATATCATAAAAAAATACCACTATCTATACACGTAATTGCATTTTTTATACTAATGTATTATTGTAATAACTTTTGAGTACGTAACTGTACGCCGTGGTGTAAATAAAATGTATGTAACACTGCTCATATGTCAGTAATCAGTAAAGCCACACTATCGCGCAGCCGACAGTCTCGGCGGCGGTGGGCGCTGCTTGCCGGCTGACTCGCGGCACGCATCGTGTGTGGAGCGGAATCTCGACGACAAGGTTGCCTCGCGATAACCCCTCTATTTTATTTTTATCTACCAGTTCAGTTGCCCGTCAATCGCGACCCGGTCTTCCCTAGACACATTTCCAAGAAATCGCTTAAAGAAATCCAAGCTTAAAAATCAGTGCAAAGTGAATCATCGATGTCGGTGGACTTCACTGACAATATTAAACTTACTAGTCCATTAAAATAATGTATATCAAATATTGAGCTCGTAAGAAATGCGATAAGTTCTGAAATTGCGGCAAAATTCCTCTAAGCTCGGTACGAATACTATAAAACTTCCTTTCGATATTTTTGACGGAGTACTTGGTACAATTCCATTTTAAGTATCGTAAATCGTATTTTATAGTACATTACTATAAGCATCTATATATAATATGTATGTATACTAGGTATATACTGGTTTCACTATAACGCAAATTTCGCGTTAAAATGCCTCGCATTACGCGAATTTCTTACTTAAGAATATGTATTAACATAATGTAGTCATTGACTTCTCTTAACAATTGAAAACAGCGTCGGGTGTTGTGAACGTATTTTACAAGAACGTAAAAGAAACGCTACCCAAAAGACAATAGATGTAATGTTGATGTAAGTGTTCTTAGAATTAAAGTGATTGATTCAAATGATTCATACTTTTTTGTATTAAGTTTTGACTATGTAGAACGTATCCCTCGCGTAAAGCGGGGTATTACTGTTTATATGTAAACACTCGGCCGTCACCGCGCCCCGCAGTTGCTGGACGGGCGTCGCTCCTCTTTTCGCCAGCAGTGAAATAATCAATATGACTGGAAACCATAGGTTCCCAACGGGGGCGGTACCGCCCCCCAGTGGGCGCTGGAGCTTTCCAAGGGGGCGGTGGCGGGTTCAAGGGAAAATTAATAAACTTTTTGCATTTTATTTTTTTTGATTTGTGCTGTAGATTTGTCACAAAAAAAACCAGAAAATGATCAAAATACTCGAACAACATTTTTTTACCTGGGCAGCAATAAATAATAGACAGAAAAAAATTATAACTGTTATTTTGCGCAAAGGGGGGCGATAGAATTTTTTTTCTTGTCAAGGGGGTCAATAAAAGGTTGGGAACCTATGCTGTAAACCGACTCATCATCCGAGGTGTATGATACTCGTAGTTATTATTTTAATAATTGTTTATGGATCCCTTACTCTTCAAAAAGATTCGTTATGGCTTCTCTCCTTGAGGAGGGGGGTGTTCAGGTGGTAAGTATATGTCGAAGACTCGAGTGACGCTATTCTACGTCACCATCGCAATGGCAATGCCCATGTCGCAATCTTTTCAAAAATGATGTATATAAATAAGACTTTAAAAATAATTGTAAATATCACTCGTAAAATACGCATCAAATTTCGAAAATCGTATTCTTATTTTATAAGTAAAAAAATGTATCCAGCTTTCTGCTTTTAATGATTGTTGGATCCTTTTTCAATAGAGGTCGTAATCGCGCTTTCTCCTTAGCAGGCTCGGACGCTGCGGAAATGGATGTTGATTGCAGAATAAATTATCATAAAACTTATCTTATTTATAATATTCATATACTAAAATTAATTTTAAATGTGTACAAATACGTACATCATCACTAGCGTCATTCGTAGCATTGTGGATGTTAGTAATTTTAATTTATATTAGTTGTAGTAGTATTTATTTTTTGAGACCCATTATATAAATTGTAAACACAATCTTAACTATGTTTGTTTCATCATGAATAGTAACAGCTCTTCATAGACAAGCTGAAGAACGTTATTTATTTTTTTTAAACATCTTCAAGCCAGGCTCTAGAGAGTATTTATTATTTGTGCTATTGAATTTACTCAGTATTTAAAGATTATTGAAATATCATTTAATACTAAACATTTTATTATTCAGTTCTTTATAAACATTTTTGTTTTACTGGGAAACATAATTTTTAGAGAATATTTAAATTAAATTATCAACATATCTTTACAATTAGTTATAGAACTTCACACTTAAAATCGTCATGCTTGTATATGTGTTGAATATAGTTTGTTGTAAGTGAAATTTTGATATTATAAAATTCCATGATATTTTTTATTTTCTTGTCAAATCGTAAAATAATCATTTACCCACTCTTGGGAGTGACGATAGACTTGCTGAAACATTTACGACTGCTGACTACAATGAACCTTGTTAGTCATTCTTGTAGCTCACTTTTTTTCCATTCTTCCTCTGTGTTGCCACAGCTGAGGTCTCTTGATAATCTACTATAATAATAGCCATTGTGTGTTTATTTGTATGTATGTTTCGTTTTTCCGTTCTGTATAGAATATCTTAAAAGATACAACGCTGATTTTTTGCACATAAGTTAAGTAAATTTTTCCGCAGCTATGTGCCGAATTTCAAGACGATAGGATAATATTTTCATTCATAAACTTTAAAATATGCTTTAGCTAAACTTTAATTATATGATTCACTTCTTCGCCGCGAGATGTCGTTCACCGCGAGAATTTAGACGCATCGTTCATCAAATTCGTCATTTTGTGACGGGCTACATTACTAGTCTTAAAATAAAGTCACACATGCTAAAAATGCGCAATATAAAAAATAAATAATATAATATATTTAAAAAAATATCTCTCTTAGTACGGTTGTCTACTATAAAAAGACAAGAGCTGTCATTGTAGCTTATTCAATAATCAAGGTGTACCCTGCCTTTTATTAAAAGAAAACCACATTACGAACATCGTGCTCTTACTACACTACACCGGAACAACTGTTTATACATCATTATTTTGCAAAGAAAATTATACTGCGAATATTCTGTTCAATGAACTCATTGAACACAAGTATGTGTGTTTGTTGCAGGTATTTACCGCACTCGGGAGTGGAGATGGCGCTGACAGGATGTTGTTGCTGCAGCTTGCGAACGGGGGGGATGATTATCGGCTGGGTGGGATTGGTAAATATCTGCTAATTGAATGTTCATACAACTGGTAATTTTAAGCTCTTCTGTATCTGCCACTTTGATATTTGCCAATGTCAATCATCTGTTTTGTATTTCTCCATACTGTTTTATAATATATTTGTATAACAATTGATGTTACATTTAAAGTGCAGTAATAGAACTAATTTCAGACTGCTGGAGACTATATTATATACTTACTTGTACTTCTAGCTAAGACTGATTGTATAATCAATGTTTTAAAAAATATATATATTTTAGTGCCTTGCAATCCTCTCGTTGGCTGGAGCATTGAATATGAAGAGTGCTACTGAGATCTATCGACCGCAAATGAAAGATATGGAAATATCTGACAAAGATTTTGGTGAAGGTAAATTTATTATCTGCTTTCTATACTGAGTATTTTTTTCAGCTAAATTTTTTTAAATAACGCAATAATAAGTAACAGGTTGCAATCACACAATCTCCTGTAACTTCTAATTCAATAATATAAGTCAATGAAAATGTTCATTGCACCAAACAATTTATATTATTTGTTACAAAGTTACAAATTGGATATTTAGCAGTTTATTCTAACTGTGTTGACAGGTTGTCAACTATTTATTTTGCTTAAGTTTTCAGACCACTGTATTAGTGCGATAGAACAGGAAATCATTAAAATGAAAATGACAGTGGAGAAGTTAGCTATTATCCTCAAAAGCCACATTTTGGTACTTGTCTTTTATCCGACCACCAAAAAACATTGTCCTATTATTTTGCTTTTTATTATTGGCAACAGTGTCTATTTTTTGCTTCTTTTGTTGGCAACAGCGAGTCTCGTCATAGAAATGAAAGTTTTTTTTCAATTTTGTATCATATATTTTACAAACAATGAAAAAACGGTTATCTTTGACGGTTAGGTTAGGTTAGGTTAGGTTAATACTTTAAATTAAATAAATAAACAATACGTGTTTTCTCGCCAATAGACACTGTTGCCAACAAAAGAAGCAAAAAATAGACACTGTTGCCAACAAAAAAAGCAAAACAATAGGACAATGTTTTTTGGTGGTCGGATAAAAGACAAGTACCCACATTTTTGTTTGTTTCAGTTATGGACAGCATAATGACTGTTCTAATTGCATCTGCAGTTATCGACATTCTAATGCATCTTCTGCTTCTTCTGGGAATTCACAAGGTTTGTATTCTGTAATTTATCTGAACCTTCAGTGCTTCGGGTGAAGTTTCTAAAACCGTAGTATCTTGCCTATAGCTTACCTTTATAAATTGCACATTCTATTCCACTTTTACCTTAGTCCCTTTGTCATATCGACAAGAAAAATGCAAAGTTTGATATCTTCTTGGCATATGGTTCTTATGTGAATGTACGAATTGATTTGATTTCTTGAGTGTTGAACAGCTTCAATTTTACGGTACTCTGACGTTTCGGTCGCTGTGCTTGGACCATCTTTAGGGATTTTCTTTTCAAAAAATCCCTGAAAATGGTCTCAGCAAGGGGACCGAAATGTCGCAGTACCAAAAACTTGAAACAGCTCCACCTAACCTAAGAAACCAAATCAAGTCATCACAGTGGCTACCTAAACCTACAAACATTTTTTATTTATAATTAAGATGATTTTCAATGGTCTCACCTAGACGCCGTGTAACTGTATTGCTGTACTATTTTATTAAACTCATAAATTTTAGCTAAGGGAATTTGTATTTTTTTTTCAGGAAAAACCCATGTTGATGGTTGCTTGGCTAACAACAAGTATGATTAAAATTATTGGACTCTTCATAGAATTCATCATCATATGTTACTTAGTATTCACTATGGGTCACAACTACGTTCTTTTGGCTATTGTGGGACTATTTATTGGTAAGATTTTTTTTTAAACTTCTCACCTAAGAAATCTACTTTTTATAACAGGGAAATCCTACATGACAACATTATACAAGTACAGACAGTGCAAAATATACTCATTGGATTTTTTTTTAATATGCATACACCGTGGAAAGAAAACTTAATTATTTGAATTTCTGTTCTAATCAGAATATTTAAGCACTGTTTTATTATATTTGGAATTTTTAAGCTAAAAAAACAGAAATATATGTATATTTGCTCTTGTTTAAATCTAAATATTGAATAATTTGCTTTCAGGTTTATATATCTACTTTTGGGCCTGCGTCCAAGCCCTGTTCCGAGAGTTCCGCCGAATTGAAACTGCCCGTCGAGAGACTGCCCCGAGGCAAGAGGAGCTGGACAATCTTCAGCCTACCAAAGAAAACTTCTATTCTCCTCCTCCATACAAGGCGTAGATGGGCACTTAATTAATGAGCTGACTGATGAACTCAAGCAAACTTCAATATCTCCATATAAATATTGAAACTTCAGCTTCTGTTCATCTCTTTTGTCAACATTTTCATAAACTATAATTTTATTTTATGTGTGAAACTTCATTTCACATAATCTGTTATATATGTTATGTTTATTGTGTTAGGCAGACATTTAAAAATATTAAGGTCATGATAAAAATAGAGTGACTGTGGGTGTTCACTTAGTAACATTGATGTTAATTATTTATCGCAAAAAAAATTGTCAATTAAAATATCACAAAATGAAAGAAGTGACAAATTAGTCATTGTGTTTTTTTAAAGTTCCATAATTTTTATCTAGTGCCATTTATTTGTCCATATAATTTGTTTTATAAATAATACTACATTAATATATTTTTATAACAAAATTGAAATATTCCGACTAAATGGTGTCCATAATGTAATAAGTACTGTACAATTTTCGTAAAACGAAGGTAGTTCTAACTTTATCACTCATTAAATATGAATTAAATTCTCCACAATCGGAATACCAATATTTACTGTTTATATTCATATATTTGGATCGTTAGAGCCTCAGATGTTTATTCAAAAGTTGAGAATTTTCTTTTAAAAAATTTGTACTTATATTTTTAATTTCTTTCATTATAATATCCTATTTGTTTTTGCAGTACTAAAATATGAGTTTTTCTGAATATTTACAATTACTTGGTAACTCGGATATGCATCAAGGCATGCAGTATATGAAAGGGTGGTTAATAATATAGTTTACCTTTTTAAGAAACAGAACCCAATATACCTTACAAGAAAACCTAAAAGCAAACCATGTTAACAACCATACCCTCATACATTTCATAAGCTCACTTCAGTCATTATTTTAGTTATTAATTTTTTTTAGTATTTTGTATTATTCAGAGATTATAAAAATAAGAGTGATTTATGTTTTAAAAAAATAATAGTTTTTAAGGTATCTTTTCATTGTATTGCTATAGTAGTGTTTTTTTTTTTTTTAGTGTTTATCCTGTTTCAAATGTACAGAAAATGTGTAGCCAGTACACAATACTGACTTGGTTGTAACAGTAAATTTTGTATGCTAGAGCATCTGACATTCAATCTAATATACTCCATCACAATAGACTACTTACACGAGCTATCACAGCTCAGGGTGTTTCTAGGACAGTGCACAATATCATTAGATTTCCAAGTCTGACAACTAAGTTAGTATAGTGGCTTTATTTTACCTGTACTGATTGACTGTTAATTTCATATCATGCGATATCTCGTATTCCTGATTTTTGTTCTTGTGTAAAATTATTTAATAAAAACCTTGTATTAACACGGTTCATTGAGTTTGTCTTTAATTTCCTGTCCATATCCGGCGTTAACTCACTGGAATAGTTTGGAAGTCAAATCATACAGGGATATATTGGTGGCTTAAGAATTTATATAAAAATATTTAACTCAATACGAGATATCTTGTGTACATCATCAAACAGGTGCTTATTTTTTATACTGATGGCTCCTGCATACTTAATGTATCATAAGTACATAAAGAGCACACCAATATATTGTTGGCATAAATGGTTTTGTTTTAATGTTGATTGCTATCTGTTAGATATTCAAGAATAATAAATAATAAAAAAAGCAAATAACAATTTTTTTTAATGGACATTTAATCCTCTAAATCCTAGGTTCCCAACGGGGGGTAACGCCCCCCAGTGGGCGCTGGAGCTTTCCAAGGGGGCGGTGGCGGGTCCAAGGGAAAATGGGGTGCGTTATGAAAAAAATATTTTATCTAGTCGTCAAAAATGTGTTTATCGTATTATTATGGCCTAAATTTCAACTGTTAAAATCCCAAGCTAGTTTTATAACTAACAATATAGGAATCTAGAATTATTTTCATTCACAGTCATAAAACCTGCACAGATATCGCTTTAGATGCTGCAAATAAACAAGTACAGTGTGTCCAAAAAGTGTATCGGGTATTGTTAGTTCAGTAAAACAAAAAACTACTAGTATTCAAGTATTTTTTTTTATTGTTGATTATAAGAATACAAAATGTAAAATTATTTCGAATAGATGATGTTATCCAAATAGTGACCGTTACGCTGCTGGCACTTCTAATCTGCGACGAAGATTGCTGATAACAAGCTAACAGGGTGTCCAAAAAGAGTATCGGGTATTTCTTTTAGTGTTGAAGTTGATTCGAAGCGGCTGAGGGGCTGTGTACTATTACTATGAACAATACTAGAAAGCTTTTTATATACAATTCAACTATTATTCATAAATAAAGTATATTTTATCAAAACTTTTAAATCATTTTTTTAATTGCTAAAAATTTCTGCTGTTTTCATGTTGTCCATTTTGGAGTGTGATCAGTTTGACTTCATTACTGTGCAAATTGTCAAAGTCGCATAAGTAAATAATATATTTAACCAACAGAATTTGGTTAAAATATCTCTCATGGTGTTTATACTTAAGTCCCATAATAAATAATTTACTTATCAAACAGGTTATAGGTATAATTAGACATAAATAAAATATTAATTTATTTAACATCTAATAATAATATCCATTCAAACACGCATTTCATGATCTGTGAGTAACATAAATATAAAAGGTTATTGGTCTAATGAATAAATATTGAGACTATTGCTATGTGGATATTTATAAAGAAGTAGAATAAATATTTATATGTGATCCAAAACAACAAACAAATAAAACTTAAATGCATAATAATTTACAAAACTCCGTTTTTTTTTACAAAAATGGCCCTGATTGCGCACCGATTCTCTGTTAAATAATTTTAATGTGATCTGTCTTATAAAAAACTTTTCGGACTGTTACAACTACACTTGTGGATTCAAAAATTATCGTTTGATGGGTCAGAAACTTGTGCTTGAAACGGGATAAAAATTAACCGCATTCCCAATTTTGAAAGATGTTGAAATACCTCGGAGGCTGTAAATTATTTTACCCTCTGTCTATTACAAAAATGGCCCTGATTGCGCACCGATTATCTGTTAAATAATTTTAATGTGATCTGCCTTATAAAAAACTTTTGGGAAAACTTTTGGGTCAGAAACTTGTGCTTGAAACGGGATAAAAAATATCCGCATCCCAACTTTGAAAAATGTTGAAATACTCCAGAGGCTGTTTATAATTTTATCCTCCGTTTTTTTTTACAAAAGTGACCCTGATTGTACGCAGATTCGACCATATAAATAATTCGGGAGCCTCGATGCTGGCAACACAGGCCACGACCCCTGAAGTAGGGAGCTCGCTCAGCGCGCCGCTTGCAAATGAACAGTGAATATCTACAGACGCGGGACACTTGAAGGTATATTTACAAACGCACTTTATACATTGATTAAATTTAAATTATTGCATTTTATTTCTGTGACATGTTTTTATTATTTACAAAATACTCTTGTGACGTGTAATTTTTCATATCGTGTGTTATTTTCTATATATTTATCTAATGTAGTTTTTTTTAAGCTGTTGCTAGATATACGTAATATATACGTTTGTGTTTAAAGGTTATATTGTGATTACGTTTTCGCTAAGGCGACATGACTAGGGCTGCCAATAATTTTGCAGATAGCTCAAGCTGATATTATACGATATTTATTTAATCACTAGTGATAAACAATGTAAATACATTGTTACGATAATTGTCAGTTGACAACAATTTTCTGAAAGTGGTACAATTTATTTAAATCCAAGCCTGCTTGCTGTATACAAACGTGATTAAAGTACATTTTCTCTGGCATTCTTAGTGCAAGTGACATTGATTTCCGGAATATATATTTTTCGCAATCGATTCATGTTGATTATTGTGATTTATTCATCAGCAGTAAACATTATAAGTATGCTATGTGAGTGACTTATTAGGTGCGTCTTTTCGGTATCTTTTTTATATTTTATTAGATTAGTCCTATCGATTATTTATCAAGCGAGAGTCATCCATTCCTAGATAATCTGAAAACCGGAAACCTGCCAGAACATAACTCTGCAGAGTAGAAGAAGCAGTAGAAAGTATTCAGAAGCAATTCCGATTAAGCCTGACCTAATACGTTTCCGGAAAATAACCAGCATCAGAATCACTGCATTGATGAGTATGATTGCAATTCAAATCATTGGTAAAGAGGTAGGCTACGCTACTAAAAGCCATATCTCATATGCTAAAATATTTCAGGAATAAATTATTTTTTTTGCTCGAGCCGAAAAATTGTGTTTGATGACTATTTTTTTAATAATGACTCCGTTATCTGTACTTGTTCAATTATACCGAAATAAAAATATTCAAAAATGAGTCACGCCTTGTCGACACTGGGTTCAAGGGTGTTACGCCGCGTTTCTTCTTTAAAGGTCTGACGTTTCGGTGCGGCGCGGGGGCCGTCTTTAGGGATCAAAATATCTGAAGATTCATCAATATTAAAAATGCAGCGTAACATCCAATATCGGCCGACAAAATCTACGTTACGCCTGTTTGCTCGCGTCGGAGACGTGTCGAGTCGGGCACAGCCGCACTTTTATCTGAACGCGTTGTTTATATTTTTCATTTCAGCCTGTTGTTATAATTGAGTAGTTTGTTTATAAACTTTCGTTCTCAGAATATATAAACATTGATATCTCCGCTAGTGGAATATAGATAAAAAATGTTGCTCACGGGCACATGAGTGTGTGTAAAACGTAACATGTATTATAGTTAGAAGTGTTCACTGTTTATATGTATAATAACGAGTACTTTTAATCTGTTGCTTCGGTGACCCTGTGACCGGGATGTAGATAGGCTCGTGACGTCATCTTGGACGCCCAGTTCGTGGAATAAGTATAATGCATGTAGAGAATACACACACAGCCAGTCTGGTGGCGCCGACGCCTCCCCCGCCCTCCGAGCTGCGCAGTTGGCTGTGAAAAACGCCAAAACTGGACTCTGTTTAATCATACACTCAACCATATTACATAATAAACAGAGCATATATCTAGCATTTCAATGTGGTGGACACAAAATAGCTTTGGACAATAGGTTTCCAACCTTTTATTGACCACCACCCCCTTGACAAGAAAAAAAAATTCCAACGCCCCCTTTGACATAACAGTTATAATTATACCAATTTTATTTATATATAAAAATACCTTAGAGGTATTTCATAACGCCCCCCATTTTTCCTTGTACCTCCCCTGTTGGGAACCTATGCTTTAGACGTTTAGACCCTCTGTGCAAGCCAATTATATGAAAGTTGCATGCACTGTTTATCTTTCTTCTTCGTCAAGTGCTTTTCCCCAGACCAGGCTGACGACCGTTTCACTCTGAGCCAGTGTTCATGGTTTTCTAAGGGGAAAATAGAGTAGTAGGTCCTTCAACACCGCAGTTTTATATTGGAAGGAAAAGTCTGCGTATTGCTGCTGCCCAATAGCAATATTATATAATCCTTTCCTTATATAGGCAATATCCTAACAATGTAATTTAATTCAAGGGGTTTACTAGTTTACCTTAATTTCAGAGAGCTATATATTTTTTATAGTGATATATATCATGCGGATTGCATAAAATTTGTGACTGAAATATAAAACTTTGTACACACAGATAAATAGTATTCATATCTTTATTATATTTTTCTCATTTAAATAAGATTTTTTTTCCCCATTATTTTGTATCAACATGGGTGAATAAAGACAGACAGAAAATAAATAACTAATGGTTGCTAACACTTTCGGTCGATTTTCAAACAAATTCGTTTTCAATTATTTTTTGTAGCATTTTCGTGGAAGTTTATTATATTATGTATTTCAAGAAAGATTGCAATAAAATTAGTCATATTGTTTAATTTATACACACCCTCGGGTTTCGAAAGACTGACTAAATAAACAGCGATTATCAAGCTAGTTGTTTTGCTAGATTTGACAAATGTTTGATATTTGGTATTTTTCATAATTTGATTTGAGCTTCACATCATTTTATCAGAGAAAACCGTGTGTTCTGATTCAGATCATTTTATAACCGTGTGACACAATTTACCACTGTTTAATTTTATCGGTCTTCGGGACATCGCAGTTGTGTGATTCTAAACAAACCAAATAAGAAATATCATTGGGTATTCCCCTCTTATAATTTTTTTATCGCTTGAAGTCCAGACGTAGACCCTGTGTCAATAAATATAATCTTGTTTTTTAAAACATTTATTCACTCAATTTTATTCACAGATTCCTCGAAGACTATCCAACTCCAAACAAGATGGTGTTGACAGACTGCTGTTGTTGCAAACTGAGGACGGGGGGGTTGATTATCGGCTGGGTGGGATTGGTAAGTTCTTTCATTTCCCCATTACTTTAGAGTTTTGCGTAAAGCATATCTGCTTTTGATGAATAAGTTAGGAAATTCCGTAATTATTATTAGCAGTTCTGAAAGAATAGAACAGCGTCAATGGGTACAAGTAAAGATGCCCTGGAAAGGGAAAAAAATGATGTGGTTGACAATACGCATGCTGACAGTGAAGACACTCTTCTCGTCAATCACTGAGTTAATGTTGTAAATTATTTTGTGAATCAATTCATATGAAGTCACGATACCTTCAGATTATTTATACTCTAATTTTTCCACACATTCAATGCATCTACCCACGATCAGATACACTTTATAACAAGCCATATGTGCCAATACGCAGCTATCATCAATAGCTAACACTGACTTGAATTTGACGATGAATTTACGATTCGATTACAAATCGAAACGTATGTATATATATTTTTTTTGTCTTTTTTAGTGTTTGAATGTCTTTTACTTGGTCTGCTTGCTGATACTTCGTGAAACCGTCACAGATCTCGACACCAGATATTGTAAGTAAAATCACAAAGGTCTAACATACGCTGAGACACAACCGAAAACCGAGTGGTTACTTAATAATGACAGAAAAAAATAACGATTACTGTTTTGAAGATTAGATTTAATCTTAGCACTGCGAGCGTCACATTGGTGTGACGTTAAGTTTTTTAGATGTCTGATCGATTTTAACGGGTATCATATTAAATGGTGAAATTATTACAGTGTTTTAAAAATATTTTAAAATGAATATCAAACGATGGCAACAGAGCTATCGCAAAGACCGACTCGTCCATGTGACTCGCGTTATGGTTTGATTATTTCACGCTCGCGTGCCGAAGGTTAATGATAATTTTAATAATTTACACTATGAGGTTATTACCTTATTATTTTGAAATAATACCACTTTTTTTTTTATTTAAGTCTTAGTAAATTATACCTACTGAAGACAGAAATGCAATTGTTATTTCCTCTTTTTTGGCTTTGTCTATTCTTTTGTTTTCCTCCTATACTTTTTCATGTTTAATTTTGATTCAATTCATTAAAGTATTACGAATGTTTTATTTGGTTTTCCTCAGTGAGAACTTGCCGAAAATGGTAAATGACCATTTCGTTCATCCTCAATCAGCCGTAGCTCGGTTTCATTGTCAATCAGTTTATTTATTTTTTTTATATTATTTTGCAAATGCTTCTGGTCTTTTATATGTTGCGGAAAATTTTATTAATTATAAATTTGCAGTATCTGACACCAAAACAAAGGGACACTATGATGCTGTGATTTTGATCTCGTACATCGCTGCTATTGCTATCGACATGCTAATGCATCTCCTGCTACTCTTGGGAATCCATAAGGTTTGTATTGTTGATATCCGGCTTTACCAGTAATCATTTTAAACCATTACCTAAAGAAATTTCTAAACATATGGCGACCGGAGTTGACCATATTTTTGCACGAAATTGATCAATAAGGTCAATAGAAAATTCGCTTCGATTCTTTAATCAATCATTTTATTTTCATCCTCTTAGTGTCGATTTACAATTTGATTTTCAAAACCAGGTATCAAGGTAATATTTAAGGTCATACCTTAGTCTACCACGCCATGAATTAAAATATATAGAAAGAGGTTTTCTTGTTAAATAAGATTATTTGAAACGGCTTTAACTTACGAATAAACAATTTCGGTGATTCGTTAGGGTTACATAGTTTTCTTTGCTTCCGAAAATACCTATCGGGTTTGCTACTTTTATTTCGCAAAAAGTAATGTAGCTACTCCGCTTTTTAATTACTAGTAGACGTAGATTTGTGTTAAAGCAGATTTTAGATAGATAAATCACAAATGGTGAGAAACTAAAATGTTATCCAACATGAACTCGGGCGTTCAATTGAATATAAAAATGTGAAAATGTATAATTATTGCTTGTAGCTGACATTATATCTTATCTGCCCCATGTTTTTATTCATTTGTTTATATAATTTCTAGGAAAAACCCAAACTCATGTCGGCCTGGCTGTGGACGAGTGCCATCAAAATAGTGATGAACTGTGTGCAGTTGGTCGTCGAGGGGATCAACGGGAAAATTTCTGAGTTCGTTTTAACTGGATTCGGCATCTGTGAGTTGCCAAAACTAACTATAGCAAAAAACATAATAAAATATTGAAAATTGATTTGATAAAAGTCCATACATACAAATACACGCGTTGCTTCGTTTTTTTTTTTGTGTTATGGGTGATTGGTGCCGTGCGCTCACTTAAATGAAAAATTGAGTACGATGTAACGATCGACCCACATGCTCTACAGCTGTAGCACACTCGGCGACAATGCCCCGTAGCACGATGCAGCGTGTATTGCCGCAGGTCTTGAATACCATGTGTTGTAATTTGCAGGTTTGTTCGTGTATTTCTGGGTGTGTGTCCGAGCTCTGTACAAGCAAATCATCGAAAAAAATAACACCCCCGCCTCGGGGGTTGAAGACGCGCAGGCGGGCCCCGCAGACAAGATGCTCGCCTACAACATGCCCCCGCCCTACAAGGTGTGAGCCTCCCCGCCACGGCCACACTCTTATTTACAAATACATTTTCCCCGTATCCGCTAAATGGAATCGTAATACAAAAAAAAAATATTGCTTTGTAACTCTGCCAGCGTTAACAAGAGCCGGAATACAGCCTCCCCCCTCCCCTCGTGTCCCTGTGGCTGGCACGCTCGCTCGCCGGTCACAAGGTCCCAGCTTTGATTTCGCTTAATAAAAGCTTACATATTTTTCAGTTCAGTTTTCATTTTCATGTTTTGATCTTTATATTTGAGTTTGTTTAATAATAACTGACATTTTAAAAATGTACATATATTTGCTGCCGCAAAGTGCATCTCCATGTTTTATCAACTGAAATAATATTATCTTGTCATGGGAGCAAATGGGCCGAGACGGCGTAAAAACTTTTTTATTCAAATAAATACCCAATTATTTTGATATTGAATTATATTAGTGTGTAACCTTACGCAGGGTTAAGTATGCGTGAAATATTTTTTTTTAATACATATTTGATATATTTAGATTAGAAAAGCAGATTAACTGTAAAACAGCCACTTCTTCCGCAGCTTACGCCAGACTTCTGGCTCGCTATACTATAAAAAGTGTAACTGCAGCTATCAGAATTATCCTATAATTGCGGAAGATTTACAGACATACGAGTAGATTAATAATGAATAATACCTGTAATATTTCATATATTTTTATTTTATTCAGGCATTTGAGTTCTGAGATTTATAAATGAATATTCTTTACTTTTTTTTCAAAACTTATACTATTATAATAACAGATATATAATACAATAAAGTGCTATAAAATGTCAATATATCAAAAATAAAGGTTTAAAAAAATATGTAAATTATTTCATTTTTTACTCCCAACATTGATATAATTTTTTTTGTTGTTTAAAAACTATTTCACATTTACGATTAATATTCAAAATGATGCTTTTATGATGATCTCTTCGATTTTTACAAAAAGCTTATCTATTGTGTCCTCTTTTTCTGAGAATTGAGAGAATCGATGCATACGACACAAGATATCTTCGTCACAGATAAAATAATCATGTGATAAGATAATATTAATATTTCGAAGAATTATGACTGGTACTAAAAAAACTATTTGTAAAATAATAGAAAGTATTTAAGCTGCCTACGCACGTAACAATACAACCGACAGCCGAGCAATAATTATCCAATTTTTTTACCGTTTTGCCTTATCGGCTCGTCTTTGCCCCAGCGAGCCATTTTCTTCTTTGTTTTTTTCAATATTCAAACAACAAAAAAATATTTCCCCCGATATTTCTAATTACATACACACACATATATATATATATGTGTGTGTGTGTGTGTGTGTTGGGTAGTTTTGTTTGTTTCAGTTTATTTGTATGAAAAATTTATTTTCAGGCTTTGAATACAACATCGCAATTCAGTGGGTTGGTATAATTTAGTATTTATTATTGGTAGGGTGAGAAAAACACTTTCGTTCAAGAATCCTAAGAGACATGCGCGTCGAGCCCAGAGCCACCCTCGCCCGGAGACGGAGACCCTCGACTCAGTCCATCATCTGCTCATGTTGTGAGTGGTCAGGAGGGGTTTCGGCTTCCGAATCACGAAAAATTCTGCTGCACACTGCTGGACACTGTGGGGTGAGCTCAAAACCATTGCCTTTAATATTCCTACTTTATTTCATTACCCGGTCTGAATTGAAGGTTTCGAGCTCCGAATTTTTTTTTAATAAAATCAACGAAAAATATTACGTCAAAGTTATAAATATATTTGTCAGTACTTATGATATAAATATCTAGCACATACAGTTGTGACCGTGAGATTGCATTTATTTTGATCGTTAAAATTATAGTTTGAATGAGATATTTTATTAAAAATCCTTGTAAATGCCAATTAATTTATGATTTATAAATGTCCGTATATATTTATTTTGAGTATCGATGATGAATTTTTTTGATAGTGCTCGACACATGATTTGTTTTATCATTTATAATTATTCGTAATGTCTCATTTAAATGATTAATTGTATATTGCGATAATAACGTTATAACATACAAATTGAGGCATATTGTTTAAAATGTACATTAGTTTATAAATATTTTCAGTCAGGATAATTTTATATATGCCATAGAAAAAAAAAACACACGTTTATATAGTATTTTAATAAAATAAATTATATTATTAATATTGCATTATTTGCTGCATGAAAGTGATATTATGAAATGTTGGAAAATAATTAATTCAATTATTCCTCATAGAGATTTCCAAAGGAAAACACTCACAACCCATTATCTGCATTGAGAGATTATATTGCGATTTTCTCCTAATTTTAATATTATTTATTTCACAATTTTCCTGCTGCCGAATCAATGACTTATCCGTGGCTTAATTCTGATTAGAAAAATTAAATCTGCGTTAAAGAAATCATATCCATGATGCAATTGGTTAATCTTCGTAACCTTCACACCTTTTTTACCTCTTTTACGTAGTCTCAAATTTCACCCGAAAAAAATAATGAACAATAAAAATAAGCGTCTTTTAATTTTTTTAGGTCATTTCCGAAATAGTGATTTTTCATACAAGAGAAAGTAGACTTTGAGTATGTTAGAATTTAATATATTGTGTTTGTTCAAAGTATCTTTACGATATAATTAAAATTACACGGGTTTTTATCGCTCTTTTCTATTTTGAGAAGTCATTTAATTCTTTTTTTAATATATTAATGCTACATTTGTGATTAGATATAAACAGATAATATAATAAATTGCTCGAATTCGTGGACCATGACATGACGGTAATAAATTGTTATATATTTGGAATTACAAAAACTATAAATAAAATTGAATCGTCATTTTTTTATCACTTCTCCAGTGCTCTTTTACTGCCGCACTAAAGCTTTGTTTTACAGCTCTATTCATGATAAATATACAAAATTTTAATATTTTTACCTGCAAAAAATTTTCAGACTTCACAACCTTGAATAGTTTTATCTGATTCGTAGATATTTTTATACTTTTAAATTTGCCGATATTTTAAATGCTTAGTTTATTTAAAAAATTAGTTTGCATATCAACATATTTTTACATATCAGTTTATAAATATTTATACATATCCTTGATGACTACGACATAACTATTAGATCAGACTTCATTCAGGATGCGCTTTTAATGCAGATTTATGTGTAGTTCAATATGTATTTTGTTTTTTTTATACATTTTACAAATCTTCATACATGTATATGAATTTTTTTCGGATTATTCCAATTGTAAATACACATTAATAAGTAGATTCAAATGAAGGCAAAGATGTTTGCATGTAACTTAGTGTAACACATGTAATGTCAGCTGTAACTTCCTGAATTTTTTTTCAGAATATTACAGCAACTAATACAGGTAGATCTAAAACAGCAAAATACAGAATGTCCAAAAAGAGAAAGTATTTTAAATACTTGATTACTAGCAGTTTTTGTTTTACTGAACTAACAAATACCCGATGCTCTTTTTGGACACACTGTATAACGAAAAAAAATATTATTTAGGCATGCTTTAAGTTACCTAAAGGGCACGAGCGACTTTTCCGGCTTATCGGACTCAGTGTTTCGAGCATGTCAGGAATGACTAAATTACCCGTTACGTTTGTCAGCAAGACGAAAAAATAATATCGGTCGTGGAAGACAGTGCGGTGGGAAGCTGCGGCCTGTCCTCGCCGGTGTCGGATGTCTCGGATGATATTGATCAGAGCCAAGAGCAGAGGTCGCGGGGAGGGAGACGCGCCAGCAGACCAGACGGCGCCGCCACGCTGGCTGGCCGATCCACTTCCCCGGGCCAAGTTGCTGCTGCCCCATATCGACAACACGCCGACTCTTCAAAACCCTACGCACTGAATAACTTCATTGCACGTCTCAGCATTATTTGCTTCAATCTTCAATCCACTACAAGACAATGGCCCTTTCCCAAAAATTCGGCGGTGAAGTGATAACGCTTCATAATAACAATACATTTTAAAAGCATACAAATACATATATAGGGTGTCCAAAAAGAATATCGGGTTATTGGAATCGGGACCGTTATTGCGATATGCTGCGAAAATTTTTGGGCCCAGAGTTGCAGGAGTTTCAAGGTTTCAACTCAAGAACGTGGTTCCAACAAGACATACATCCAATCAATCAATTGAAGCTGTTCACGAATTATTCCCCAATGAGGTCATTTCACGTAGAGGTAACATCAACTGGCCCCCCAGAAGCCCCGACCTTAGCCCTCTTGATTATTTCGAATGGGGATACCTTAAAAGTAGGGTTTATGAGAATAACCCGACGAACCTTACGGAATTGAAACAAAACATCAGGTCAGAAATGGCAGTAATATCGAGGGCTTTGTGTCAGCGTGTTATCAGTAATCTTCGTTCCAGATTAGAAGAGTGCCAGCAGCGTAACGGTCACTATTTGGATAGCATCATCTTTTCGAAATAATTTTCCACTTGGTATTCTTATAATCAACAATAAAAAAATACTTGATTACTAGTAGTTTTTGTTTTACTGAACTAACAAATACCCGATACTCTGTTTGGTGTATAATAGTTTGCTTTATTCGGTGTCGTGTTGCTTGTGTTTTCCAAGAAAAGTGAATTCACGTCATCCCTGAACACTTGTCTCAAATTACGTTTATCAGAGAATATAATCAATATCGTATATAAAAGCAACGCGGCTAGGGTTGAATATACCATAGGGTGGCAGTATTGAATTTAAAAATACTGATATGTATTTTCCTCTTTTTAAAATACATCACAAATCCCCTCCCTTTAATGACAAATTTTTCTTCTAATAAACTTCTTTCTTTTGATAAATAAGTATGCCAAATATTAATAGAGATGAACTATTGTTTAATACATTACTAAGTGGAGAGGGTGGAATTTCATACCAAAATTATGATTCTTCTTTTTCTTCAAATCAAATAGATAATCTTTAGACCCTTTAGAAATATATTAGAAATAAATATAATTATATTTACTTTTCAGCACGATGAGGATGTTCACGTTCAAGTCGTTTTGCTGCTGCTGCAGCTTGCAGACGGGAGGCATCATCCTCGGGATCATGGGATTGGTAATATTAACCATTTGTCAAATAAAGTTATTTTTTCTAATGCGTAAAAATATTTTTTACTATAGTTTAAAGCACAGTTAATTTTCCATATTTGTATCAAAATCCGCATTTAACCCATTTTATGTCGTACAGTCTTTTTATTTTAACGAACATGACACACGCACGAAACAGCAAAAAAATCGATGTTTTACTCGTCGTTTTGTTAAATATGTATATATTTAAGTTTGTATTTACGTTTTAAAACCGTGGGCTATGGTTTATAGTCGCGCGTGTATAACATAAAACGCGCGGAGATTGTCACAAAGAAAGAATAATGAAAAATGGTTAAAAATAATTATATCACCATTATAATATAATTTCTAGCGACAATTAAAACGCAATAAAGTTTGATGTTTTTTTTTATTAGCATTCAAAGAAATATAAATACTGGATAGGTAATATATGATGATGTCAAATGTTTTCAGGGTTTTGTGTATGCGAAGACCACAGCTCGGTATGTTCATGTAAACACCGGCGGTCATTTCTATTTTCCGAAAATGTTTTTATATTTTCAATTTATTTAATGAAGGCAAACGTAATTATAACTTTAGTTATAAATATTATACATATATAAATAAACCCGCCTCAAGTTGTTGGCGAGCGACCATTGGTCTGGCTCATACACCATATTAATTCAATTTTTTCAAATGAATCAATGACTACATAAATCAATAATTCAATTCAATCCAATTCTAGTTTAATTATGTCCATTAATAGTTTCTTGCATTTCTTTAGTGACTGCTTGAAAAAAAGTAACTCGTTATACATAAAACCCCGGTGTAGCATAACAGATGCAACGAAGACATTTACAGAATAAAGTTTAACGAGTGATGATCAAACTATGGACACATTGTTTATTTATTTAGTGTACTTACATACCAGATTTCTTTTTTTTAGATGTCTTCAATCGCTAATTTCTTTGGAGCGTTGACTTTTATGTCTGAAATGAAGAAGCATGAAATTTCCACCTGGGATCGAGAGGACTACTTGGAGAGTAAGTAACTCAGAAGCTTCAGGTATCCGCAGGCAATGGTTAATATTTTTATATATAAATGATAAAATACTTTGACAAATGCCACTAGCCCTTTCTTAATGCAAATATAATTATAAATAAATATTACAGTAAGTAATCAACAACATTGATACTAAATCTTCCTCCTCATGAGTATGTACCCAGAAGAACCTAAAAAAACAATTCTGAATCAACAAAAAATAATTATTTCTGAGATACAAGTACGCTGACTAAATGTAAATATTTTGAGCATATTATTGCACAGGTACACTTCTTTAGGACTTTAGATCAACTTCACAAATCCGCCTTTTCTACAAATCTCAGTAAAAATATGTAGTGATCAAAGAATCCATGAAGTATTTTGATAATTTGGTGTGTATGTGTCAATGTTTTTTTATTCATTTTAGATATTTCATGTCTAATAACCTTAACTAAAAATTAAAAATATTTAAAGTTTTAAAAATATTATAATGGTTTATAACAATAGGGGCTCGTTCTGTGACTGCTACGTTGATTGGAGGAGCCATTGTGAGCAGCGTCATGCATGTTTCCCTTATATATGGTTCCTACAAGGTATTTTTGTTTTAATAGCACTTTGGCAATCAATAATGAAATTGACGTTATTTCTTCCTTTACTAACAATCATTCTCATAAAGATCGACAGCTTAGCTGGCCTGAAATATATTGAATTCATTTTTCTCTGTGTTAATTATAATAATGGATTATTTTACCAGAAACAACGAATGCTGTTGGTTCCGTGGTTGGCCACAGGAATGTTGAAGAACATTTTGTTTGGATTTGGTGTCTTTTTGATTTCCGGCGTTTGTGTCACTCACGAAGAACTTCATTCCATTGGAGCAGCTATTTTCATAGTAGCCATGCTATTACTTGGTGTGTACATTTATTTTTATTATAAATCTACCAAGAATGTTATTATCACAGTTACAAATCCTGCGATTTATAAGATTTCATTTAGCATACCTAATATTAGCCTTCATTTCCGTTTCAGTTTCTTCTATTTCATATAGCTATACATATTCTCAATATCTACATTCATAAAATTTAGACTGTCAATTCTACTTAAAGTTTATTTAAATTTTTTTTTCATTTGTCCAAACTGAATAAAGTTGTTGTAGTCCTACAAATAATCTTTATTACTTTAAATTTAATTTGATGTATGACTTTTTTTCAGCCTATGATCTATACATTTGGCTCTGCGTCTACAGTCTTTACAGGGAATACACCGATCAAGAGCAATTTGGAAATAGACTACGCAACGATGAAGTAACTGTTACAATGGGACCAGATTACAAATACCAAAATAGCGAAGTTTTAGATCCGGCTACAGGCTACGCTCCCACTGGATACGTGAACGACCCAAATGCTTACTTACCTGCCGGATATCCAAATGTAGTCCAGCCCTACCCCCCCAACATGTACCCTAACTTGCAGGGCCAACCCCAACAAGAGTTCACTAATACCGTAACCAAGCAAGACCCACCTCCCTATAATGCTGTTGCTGTCTAAAATTTTAACACGACATCATAAAAAACATGAATCTCAGCTTCAATTTTTGTAAAATGTATAAAGCATTTTTATTATTATTGAAACTAACTTATGTTTAATCTAGATGTATAGTCCACTAAAAGCAATAATATGATCAATATTAAAATTTTGGGTGTGTTAGCTGCAATTTAGCAGTTAAGTATGTTTACCTCTAATAATAATATTTAAATTTTTTTTTTTTCTTTGAAAAAGAGAACTTATCAATACTTTCAGATTATTTTATAAAAATTTATTCTTAGAAATGAATTACTATTTAATATATTATAAACAATTCATTACCTAGATTTTACAATGTAATTAATGAATACAGAAATGAGATACTGCTTCAGTATTATAAGATTGGGTATCACCGATACTGGAATTCTCTTATTATATAGAATTAGATGATACAATACTTATTTGGAAAAAAATATTATTGACACTGCTGGCAGTGTGCACAAAAAAATACCATGCATGACGAATAATTGGTTTATGCTTTTTAGCAATTCACCTACGTTCAAAAAGCTTGGTTAAATTGAATATTGATTGACAGCTGTTAAATATATTAAAATGTTTTTTTTTAAAAAAAGCCATAAGCTTTAAATTGAACTAAATATACACATTATTAATTAGCAATATAATGTTTTATGCAATACATGTAATATTTTCAATAGCTTGGTAATCACTCTTTAATTTGATCAGTCTTCAATACTATCTGAAAACCAACGTCATGTCATATCAAAAAAGTGATACCGCTTTTTTGTTTGCCATGAAATTGATTTAGCAGGGAATGAAAATTTTTTTTTTGCGCACCCAAGATGTTGAAAAAATTGCTAAAATCCTCCAGTATATAGTCATTTTCACTCTAGTAAATGTTTCCTTATTATTACATTTTAATCAAGCAACTTCCAAGTATTAATATATACCTATACATTTCTTCCAAATAAATATTTTTCAATATAATAAAGTATTTCCCAATTTTTTGGTTATTTCTTAGCGATCTCTGGGCCAAATATTCAATTTCATCTCTTATACCAATTTAGCCAAAAAATACTGTGATCAACGAAAAAGCACTCTGCGCTTGACTAAATGTGTAGCTCTATATAATTGTTTTATAAAGCCAAAATTATTACAGATGGCAGAAATTCACATTCGATGTTAATAAATTAGCTATGTTGAATTAGAAATGTGTAAAAAAAAATTAACAATGTGTTTAGCATCGTGAGCAATAATTATGTGATCAGCTTAAATGATATATTTTCATTAGAGTGTGTTATAAGATAATTATTGGTATTGTACGGGACGTCGGCCGCCAGTTAAAAGTCATATATTTGCGTGCACTTTGCCGTCCGTACGGAGGCATGAGTCACGACGCGTCGGCTTCCCGTCCGATGAGTCACGCACGCAAATACAGGTTGAGAACCAGCAACGTGACCAGAGCGGCCGCCACTCTCAGCCCACGAGCCCACGCCTTCCTATGGACGGACCAGACGCACCGCACTTGATGGCCGCCGGTGTGTCTCGGCCGGCTTTCGCCCGGACCTGACGTGGCTCGCGCGGCGCTTTTATGATAATTATTTTGTACATAAATATGCTTGTTTTGTAAATAAACAGTCAGTGTGAAAAATTGTGCGTTTCATTAACTACCTCTCCGCTCCCGAAATCTCCAAGTTAAAATCTTTTGCTTTGCCAGTGCCTAGTGGTACAGTTCAAAGTGTACGTCGCGTACATTTTTGGTCCTTCGAAATCCGGATATAAAAGTGAATTAAAAGTTAAATAAAAAAGTGTCTTTTAAAAAGTGAATTTAAAAGTGTTCTTTAAAAAAGTGAATAAAAAAGTATTTTTTAATAGTGAATTTTAAAAGTATTTTTTTAAAAAAAGTGAACTTAAAAGTGTTTTTTGTTGTAAAACTAAAATCGTTTCAAACTGTTTGTGTTTAAATTCAAGTTCATAATCATAGCCAGCCTGCTCAAAGTGTTGCCGTATGAAGTGAAGTTTTTTTGTAAATTCAGAACCTTTTCTAAAATCTGTTAACGTAACTTGTAATTAAAAGTGAATAAATTCAGATTTCGACTCTTTAATTTGTGCGCGTAATCCTGTGAAACAATGCCAGCATCACTCCGCTCTGGAAAGGGCGCGGCTCGCGAGGATGACCGGGCCGACTCCGACGCATCTGAGAGTGCGTCGTCGAGACACTCGGACCGCACCGCCACAGACGACACGATCATCAAATTAAGGAGAGAAATGAGGTTAGTGAAACGCCAACTTCGCGAGGCCGAAGAAAGGAACGCTGCACATCTACGTGCAGGTTCAGCCGCCGCCGCCGCCGCCGCCGCCGCCGCCGACGCCGCAGACGCCGCCGACGCCGCCGTAGCTGCCGCTGCCGCTGCTGCTAGTGTAAGCTCACGCGTACCGACTACCACCGCACAGATAGTCGCCACGCCTGCGCACGGGCCGAGCACACGTCGCTCATTGAGCGAGACTGCCGTACCGGACACTCTAACAGGACAAGCGAACACTCAGAAGGACGCCTGGCGAGCGGAGACTCGAAGTGAAGAGTTCTCCAGAGAGCCACACCGTCAAACAGCGGCATGGGTCCAGCAGAGCGACCCCATGGCCCAGCTCGTGACAGCGATAACGCAGGCAGTGCGTTCTGTCATGGGCGATAGCAGTCTGCAAAACCCACGGACCCCCTCGCCACTGCACACAATTGCAGATGAGCCGGCGAAGGAAAGCGTCTCGTCCGACACGGCCGCACAGGGCGCGCCGCCACTTCGGAGCGACGAGAAAGAGAACACCGCGACCCGCGATCTCTCGCACATAGAGGCGTTCATGGCGAGACAGTCGGGCGTGAAGGACCTACCACCCTTCAGCGGTGATCACGTCGATTGGCCTACATTTATTGCGCAGTGGGAGCAATCGTCGCGTGTTTGCGCAATCACAGATTCGGAGAATCTGATGAGACTGCGTCAGGCATTGAAAGGCGAGGCACGTTTGGCCGTCGCCGGGATGCTCAACGACCCTGAGAGGGTCGGGGACATCATAGAATCGCTGCGGATCCGCTTTGGTGATCGAGACGCGATCATCAACACCATGTTGGAAAACATGCAACGGATGCCGCGGATGGAGGAGGGCAACGGAATGGACAAGATGATAGAGATTGCAGTGGCAATCAACAACCTTGTCGCTGCCATCGGGAAGGAAGGCAATCGTTACTTGGCAATGCCAAACTTGCTCACCTCCATGGTGTTAAAGCTGCCTCCATACCTGCAGTTTGCATGGATGCAACAATTTTTCGACAAACCGAATGGCAGCGAGAGACCCACCATCGCCGATCTAGGCAAGTGGCTGATGAAGGGCTGCGAAAAGGCAGCGTTCGCGGGTTGTCTGGACCGCAAGCGGTCCACAGGAAGGGGGCGTAAGGACGCTCACGTGCTTGCCATAATGGAACAAGATGGCCGGCAAGAGGGCCGACAAGATGGCCGACAAGATGGCCGGCAAGATGGCCGGCAAGATGGCCGGCAAGATGGCCGACAAGATGGCGGGGTGGATCGCCGCCAGGATGGCCGCGATGATCGCCGCGTTGATCGTCGGGAAGACCGCAACCGGGACGCCTGCCCGATGTGCAGAGCCGGGAAACACAAATTAGAAAGATGCAATGTCTTCACAAAGAAGAGTACCCATGATCGCTGGGACTTTGTGAACCGCGTTAATCTGTGTTTCATTTGTCTGGAGCCCACCCACCGATCGCGGGACTGTACCAGACAAAAATGCGGCGAGAATGGGTGCAGCAGGCCACATCACCGCTTGCTGCACAGCGAGCTCAAGCAAGGGCACACGGTAACCCACACCTGGCGACAGGGACACCCCACCCTGCTCAAGGTGCTGCCCGTGACCGTGAGCGGCCCCACCGGATCCATGGACGTCCACGCCCTGCTGGATGAAGGTTCCACAGTAACGCTGATCGACAGCAACGTTGCAGCGAGCATAGGGGCTAAGGGACCGATCCAGAACATTCGGATCCACGGCATCGGAGGGATGTGCACCTCCGATAGCCTATCGCAAGTGGTGAAGATCCGCGTGCGCGGAGACGCTGAAGAGTACACCGTAGAAGCATGCACGGTACAGGCTCTCATGCTCCCGGCACAAACGATCGAAGACAAGACGACCTGGACGAGCGGCCGAGACATCAGACCGCAATTGCTGATAGGCGAGGACAACGCCCACCTCATCGTCACCCGAGAGCTGAGGGAGACAACACGCGACGCCTGCATCCTGTCTCACACCTCGCTGGGTTGGGTGGCTCACGGAAGGGGACAGGTTCAGAACAGCTACCAGGTCACCTTAACCACCGAGCGAGAAGACAAGCTGATGGAATTAGTAAAGAATAGCTTCGCAATCGACTCACTGGGAGTCACGCCCTTCTCTCGGGCAGAATGCGCTGAAGAGAGGAGGGCCCGAGCCATAATGGCGGCCACCACGCGCCAGTCAAAAACAGGACGTTGGGAGACAGGTCTCCTATGGAAGGAGGGAGACACTCATCTAACCAACAACCGGGCTTGTGCTCTGAACCGACTGATGGTACTGGAGCGTAAGCTCAGAGCCGACCCAGTTCTGTCCGAGGCGTACCAGGAAAAAATACGTGATTATGTCAGCAAAGGGTACGCACGGAAGCTGACAGCGATGGAAAAGCAGAAAGGCGGTAGGGTTTGGTACCTGCCGCACTTTGCCGTGCAGAACCAGAACAAGCCCGGCAAAATAAGAGTCGTGTTCGATGCCGCGAGCAAGTGCCGAGGCATCTCTCTAAATGACCGGCTAATAGCCGGCCCGGATCTCTTAACATCCCTGCTGGGCAACGTGCTGCGTTTCCGTGAAGGACGAGTGGCACTCGCCGCCGATATCCGGGAAATGTTTCTCCGCATCGGCATCCGGAGCGCGGATCAGCAGGTGCAAAGGTTCCTGTGGAGAACCAATGAAGAAGAGGAGCCAGAGGAGTATGTCCTAAGCTCGATGATGTTTGGCGCCAAGTGCTCTCCGAGCAGCGCACAATTTGTGAGAAACATGGCCGCCGAGGCCTACGAGAAGGAATCCCCAGAGGCAGGGGTCGCCATAAGAACAAAGTTCTACATGGACGATTACCTCGATGCAGTAGACACCACGGCGGAGGCCAGGCTACTCGTAAAACAGGTGAGCGCCGCCCTCGAGAAGAGCGGAATGACGCTCACAAACTGGGCTTCAAACGAAGAAGATGTCCTGACAGCTGTACCAGAAAGCAAGCGAGCGCGAACCACCATCGCAATCGCTGAAAACGCGACAGAGCGAGTCCTGGGGGTGCAGTGGGACCCTCGGACAGACCGCTTTGTGTTCGACCTACACACGAAGAGTACAGAGATAGGCGAACCCACCAAGAGAGGGCTGCTAGGAAGCATCGCCCGAATTTTCGACCCAGCCGGCTTCATCACGTGTCTCACGGTGAGGCCACGGATACTGCTCCAAGACGTATGGCGATCCGCGGTCAACTGGGACGAGAAACTGTTGGAGGCCCACGCGATCAAGTGGAAGGAGTGGCTGCTATTGATAGCAGAAAGACAAATCACCATTCCCCGGTGTTGCCTATGGGATAGGCGCAACCCCGCCACGCTGCATGTGTTCTGTGACGCGTCAGAACAGGCATGCTGCACCGTCGCTTACAGAGTCGAGCAGCAGGCAGACGAGCACAAGGTCGCCTTCCTCACAAGCAAGAGCAAGGTGGCGCCGCTCAAACCGATGTCGATCCCACGACTGGAGCTCCAAGCAGCACTGATGGGGGCTCGTATGGCAGCCACCATCAAAAAAGAATGCACCGGAGCCATCACCCAGACAGTGTTCTGGACGGATTCGACGACTGTGCTGTGTTGGTTGCGCACCGACCCACGCCGGTACAGCCCCTTCGTGGCCAACCGACTGGGCGAGTTGGACGAACTAACAAACGCCCAGGACTGGCGATGGGTTCCGACGAAGATGAACCCCGCCGACCTAGGCACCAGGGACAACGTGGTGCCCGACCTGAAGGAGGAAGGGCTATGGTTCCAGGGCCCTGGCTTCCTAACGCTAGGGCCGACCGGCTGGCCAGAGGAGCGCCAGCCCGTCACGAGCATCATTAATGACCCAGAGCAGAAACCTCAGTTTGTGGGTCAAGCCAGGATACAGAAGGAACCCTTAATCAAGCTCCAGGACGTCTCATCATGGCGAAGACTCATACGCGTCACCGCCTGGACGATGCGTTTCACGGCCAAATGTCGCCGGGAAGGAAACACCGACAGCACGCTGAACGCCACTGAGCTAGAGGCCGCCGAAAGACACTGGGCAAAGCAATCCCAGGGCGAATCTCTGGCAAATGATCTGCAAACGATCCAACACAAAGGTAGTCTCCCCGCCAGCGCACGAACGAGACACCTCAACCCGTCGATTGATGAGCATGGGCTCCTTCGGATGGGAACACGACTGAGTGCGCTCAGCATTTCCACGGGCGCACCAGTGATACTGGACGGAAGACACCAGTACACCAGGCTGCTGATTCAGCACGCCCACGAGACCGCAGGGCATGGCAGCTGTGAAAAGACGCTCGCTAGGCTGCGAAGCACTGGCGTCTTTGTCTTGGCTGCGCGCACGAATACGCGCAAAATAATCCACGCATGCCAGGCCTGCAGGATTACCAAGGCACAACCCCAGAACCCGCTGATGGGTCAGCTACCTGCTGGAAGACTAGCCCATCATTGCAGGCCGTTCACGCATTGCGGCCTGGACTACTTCGGCCCAATGAAGGTCACGATCGGCCGACGGCAGGAAAAAAGATACGGTGCGCTGTTCACCTGCCTTACAACCAGGGCAGTGCACCTGGAACTCGCAGGAGACCTGAGCGCTGACGCCGCGATTATGGCGATCAGGCGCATGACGGCAAGACGAGGGCAGCCAGCTGTGATGTACAGCGACAACGGGACGAACTTCCACGGAGCAGACACCGAGATGAAGAAGGCGATCCGCGAACTAGCCAAGAGTGCGCGCATCAAAGACGTGCTCGCCAACGCTCGCACAGAGTGGCGCTTCATCACGCCGGCCTCTCCACACATGGGTGGAGCTTGGGAAAGGCTAGTTCGCTCCGTGAAGCAAGCCCTTGCCATCACTCTGAAGGAGCGGGTCCCCCGGGAAGAGACACTTCTCACAGCACTAGCGGAGGCTGAGTACACAATCAACAACAGACCGTTGACTCACGTCTCGGTTGACCCGAGGGACGAAGAACCACTCACCCCCAATCATTTTTTAATCGGAGGCCCCCACGGCCGCCCACACCTTGCGCTCTACAGCAAGGAGGACGACGAGGTTTGCCTACGCAAGCAATGGCAAATTGCGCAGCGCCTCGCCGACATGTTCTGGCGGCGATGGATACGAGAGTATCTACCAACACTCGCACCCCGCCAGAAATGGACTCAAGAAGTAATGCCCATCAAGGAAGGAGATCTGGTCGTCATCATGGACGCCGCTCTTCCCAGGAACGCTTGGCCACGCGGCCGAGTGACCCAGGCACATGCTGCACCCGACGGCCAAGTCAGGACCGTTCGAGTAAAGACTGCCACCGGTGAGTACACCCGCCCAGCAACAAAGGTGGTTGTTCTCCCCATGGAACAAACACAGCCCGCCGCCGCTGCCAAGCGCGCCGCCGCTGCCAAGCGCGCCGCCGCTGCCAAGCGCGCCGCCGCTGCCAAGCGCGCCGCCGCTGCCCAGCGCGCCGCCGCTGGCCAGCCCACCACCACTGCCCAGTGCGCCGCCGCTGGCCAGCCTGCCGCCGCTGCCAGGCGCGCCGCCGCTGCCCAGCGCGCCGCCGCTGGCCAGCCCACCGCCACTGGCCAGCCCACCACCACTGCCCAGTGCGCCGCCGCTGGCCAGCCTGCCGCCGCTGCCAAGCGCGCCGCCGCTGCCCAGCGCGCCGCCGCTGGCCAGCCCACCGCCACTGGCCAGCCCACCAACACTGCCCAGTGCGCCGCCGCTGGTCAGCCTGCCGCCGCTGCCCAGCGCGCCGCCACTGGCCAGCCCACCACCACTGCCCAGTGCGCCGCCGCTGGTCAGCCTGCCGCCGCTGCCCAGCGCGCCGCCGCTGGCCTGCCCACTACCAACAACGCAGGCCGCCGACCTTCCGCCCCCCGGCGCCGGAAACAACGACCGGCCGACGTACGATGCTAGTACAGCGGAGACTGCACGGGGGGAATGTACGGGACGTCGGCCGCCAGTTAAAAGTCATATATTTGCGTGCACTTTGCCGTCCGTACGGAGGCATGAGTCACGACGCGTCGGCTTCCCGTCCGATGAGTCACGCACGCAAATACAGGTTGAGAACCAGCAACGTGACCAGAGCGGCCGCCACTCTCAGCCCACGAGCCCACGCCTTCCTATGGACGGACCAGACGCACCGCACTTGATGGCCGCCGGTGTGTCTCGGCCGGCTTTCGCCCGGACCTGACGTGGCTCGCGCGGCGCTTTTATGATAATTATTTTGTACATAAATATGCTTGTTTTGTAAATAAACAGTCAGTGTGAAAAATTGTGCGTTTCATTAACTACCTCTCCGCTCCCGAAATCTCCAAGTTAAAATCTTTTGCTTTGCCAGTGCCTAGTGGTACAGTTCAAAGTGTACGTCGCGTACAGGTATTGTTCTTAAATTTTATAGGTACAATTACCATTGTTAAATCTTTAAACTTATATTGAAAGTTAATATGTTTTAAAAATATAAATAAAGAGTGTACGAAAATATTTTTTTTATTCAATATAAAACTGCCAATATCCACCTGATATGATTTTCATTGATTATTATTGGATTATAACACATTTTTTCTACTGTGGAGTTTTTTTCAAAAAATATGAACTTATAATTGATCTTAATACAATACAATGCCATGAAAATTTTTATTAAGTAGTTTTAACAAGACCCCAAGTCATCGCCAAATGACATATTTTTTATATAAAAAAAATTGTTTCATTTAAAATTGTTTCCATAGACACGTTTTTGAAGCAGAAAGACACAAAAACATATTATTATTGTTGTCATTAATTTACCTAACAAATAATCTTGCATACAATAACATATGTCGTAAAGCAAACCAGGTTTAGTGATATCGCACCAGTGTAACCGCAACTGCTCTGGAGCAATGTACAGCTGAAATAAAGGAGGAACAATATCTGAGAGTTGACTTAATCTACAATTTAACCGCAAAACAAATCATGAGAGTTAACTTTTTCCAGTGATTAGTGAGTAAGCATTTAGGCTGGTTGAGGAAGCACGAGTCTTCCTAAAAAATCTCTTTTCGACTGTTTATTGTAAGTATTTGTGTAAATACTAATTAACTAACAAATTTTATTTCAATTGGCTTCCATTAATATAAAAAAATATCCTCATGCTGAATAATGTTATACATTTGAGGTTTTTAGTTGACAATTAAAAATTGTTTAACTATTTTTAAGTGTTTTGAATTTTGATACATCTTCAAATGCAATTCATGATTATTATTTTTTTAAATTATTATTTATATTCCTAGAATTAACAATTTCAACATTTTTTTAAGTTAATTTATTAGTGTGCAATAAATATGACATATTATTAAATAATAATAGATTCACAATAACACAGGTATTTTCAATGAAAACACATAGTAACCTCCTGAAATGAAAAGAAAATATTAAATTAATATATTGATTCCCTGCCATATTATTCTTAAAGTAAATTACTTATAACTCATTTATTTATTATTGCTTGTGATATTATATTTCTTCTCTTACGTTGAATTAGTGTTTGATTTCACACTGATAAAAAATTTGCAATTTAAAGATCTACAATGACACCGACAATATTTAGCGGTTGTAAATAAGTTCGTATGCACTCAATCATACATTTTAATCTACATATTTTTAGCGATAATGACCACAATTATATGTTATCAGCAAGAAACTTTGTTTATCAAAATATTAAATACGTGTAAACCAGTAAAGTTTTCATAAATTAGAATAATATTTGATAACTCTAATTGCTATTAACAAATGCAAACTCAATATATTTTTATTTCCAATTATATCCATTGAAGAATGATTAATTTAATTACTAATATTAAGCTAAACTGTATTATTTTCTAAATTTATTTATCACATATTATTTCAACTAACATTTAATAGTATTGCTATTTTACTTGTTAGTGATAGGGCAGTGTTATTTTTAAAAACATACCTCTGTTTATTGATCATTTTGTTAAATTTTCTCATAAAAATTAAACTAATAAACATACAGAATATGTAAATCACTCTCACGAAACATGCGTCATGGAAAGAAGCTGATATTTTCTATTAATTTTATAAGAGCATAAATACTTGCCTTGATCGCATGTAGTAATATTACTCGGTGGGATAAAACTAATTTCCCAAAATGGTAATTACCAACTTAAATGTAATCATTTTTACTGTCTTCTTCAACACATTGTGAACTACATCTTAGTATTGATTTTTTTTCAAAGAAAAATGACTTTACCAAGAAATTTCTGCTGTGGACGTTTGCGAACAGGAGCCTTAGTTTTGGGATGGATAGAAGTGGTAAGAATTGACATAAAAATTGCCTTAATACATACATATTACCTTAATATATTCTATAAACTATTAACATTTGTTTTTATAATTTTCTAGTTTAGTTCCATAGTGATTTTTTTTGGATCATTACATGGTATGGTCAGCACCGAAGCTTTTATACCCATGGGAGAAAATCCTGCAGAAATTAAGAGAAGTATGTTTTCATAATGTTATATTTAAGTTAGACCAAAATTTGATATTACTTTTATCACAATGTTATTTTTTTTTTTTTTTAGAAACGTTGACTATATCATCATTAGTAATAGCAGCATCAATTTTGTTATGTGTTGTGAATATCTTACTTATTTGGGGATCTTATAAGGTAATTTATAAATTTGATAAATAAAACAGCATTTTTTAAATAGAGGTTTCGGAGCAAAGATATGCATTTTGAGTTCTGAGTTTTTGTATGCATTCCACAGAAAAAACCAGTTCTGATTATTCCATGGCTGAGTTTACACATTGCGGCACTAGCAACAGTAGCAGGAGGACTTTTATACGCTGGCTATAAATTCTTAGCATTGGGTCTGCTTGGATATACATTCATACTAGTCATCCTAGGGGGAGCCATATTTGGTTTGTAAAACATTATCAGTAATTAACAATTTATTTTTGAGTAGTTACCACCAAGGTCATAAAAACTGCTTGATTCATAATAATAATAATAATAAGAAGTAAGTTTCTGAGATTAGTTACTTATCAACAAAAACCACAATTGAGGTTTTGAGACAGAACAACCGTATTGTAATTACAAATTGAATGCACGTACTTATGTGAAAACTTCTGTACAATTTCGAATCAATAATTTATTTTTTTCTTTCAGCATTACTGCTTTACTTCGTGCTTTGTATGCTTAGCCTACACAAGGAAATGAGTGATGAAATCAACAATATGTATAGGATATATGACGATGAGCATGTAAATATTCAACCCAAGCTTTCACCGTACTTCAAATCTTTAATGTTTTAAAGTAAATACATTTACTGTGTAATGTTTGATATGTTATTATTTTATAGTGAAACATTGCAGAGATTGCAAATAATTCAAAACTTATACCTAAATATAATGTTATAAATTTAATATATTTCATTTTAACCATATTTTATAGTATAATTTATATTTGTGTGTATGTGTTTCTTATATTGTACCTACATAGGGTAAAAATATTCTTATTTTCTGTATCATGTATAAAATCTGTCTATTCGCAAGAAATATATCAATAAATGTATTGCGAAAGTATGCTATGTTAGTATAACAGATATATAAAAAATTTGATCAATTGTTTCATTAATGTTCAATAAAACTATTTAAAAACATAAAAGTTTTTATTATTTTAAGATATATTGATTGAGATACTCTGTCTTTAGTTACATTGGCATCTACTTTTACTTTTATTAGAAATTATTTTTTGCATTTAAGGAAAGGGGTCTCAAAAATCTACTGTTATATATTATTTACTTTACCATGTAAAAAATTCAATTTATTTACTGGCTCCAGAGGTTTTTCAAATTTATTTAATAAATGATCTTGTTTACTGTGATTTTCACCAGCACTTTGAGAAAGAGACATTATTCGTGCTAAAGAATTATGATCATTTTGCATTGTAGTTGTGAAAAATGGTCGTAAATATGCAAACCCATTATACTTGGATGCAGGGACATATTGTTCATTTATCACTAAATTAGATTTCTTTGGATATTTTTGCTGTTCTAAATGTTTTCTGTGATCATTTGTACTCTCAACATCACTGCACAGTTGAGGTGCTATTTTCATATCAAAATAATTTTCAATGTTACGTGTCATTTTTGCGTGCTTTTATGTTATTGATCTATAATTATCTAAAAAAAAATACAGTATTAATAATTACGTACTACGTACATGATTTCAATAAATATACAATTAAAAGTAAACATATGAGCAAAATTAGATACACAACCGAATTTAATTCATTATATTTTAATGTATTTATCAGTCTACACACCAATACTGAGGGTTTAATTAAATAACAATAATTTCCTAATAATTTAAATAATTCTTTGGATTTGTACACCTATTTAAAATGAAAACTGAAATTTCATTTCAATCAATGTCAAAATAAAAACAATGAAAATCTATTCTCAAAATATTTTGTTTTGCTACTGTGTAATAAAGTATGAGAGAAGATGATATAAATAATAAAAAAAAAAAAAAACAAATACAATTGATATTGAGATCTTATAAATAGGTTATCAGTTTAAAAAAATACACTAGCGTGGTTTGATTGATTTTCAGGAATAAAAAATCTTAATTTACTGTTACTAAATCATACGTACCAGTCTTTGGTAAACCAAAATACATAAATTCAACCATATATACATTTAAATCTAGCTGGATTATTTAACACTAAATTAACAAATTAATTTTATTAAGACTCTAATATAATGCACTTTATTTTCATAAAAGTTCTATTTCATAATTTAGAAGAAAAAGTTGTATTTCTTATTAAGACCAAAGATTCATTATAAAATATCCAGTTTATCATTTTATTTTCCTGTCATAATTTTACACTCGTAGCACTATTACTGTGGGTATAAAATTGAAATATAAAAATCAATGCGACACTAGTCTGTCCCTATTAAATTTACTCCTCTACTCGTACAAAAAAGAATTTTTTAAACATATTTTCCGTATATTTGTGTAGGGAAATAATGAAAATAAAGAAACCCAAGCACGTTACCATTTAAGCCACATGTTGTAAGCCCCACAACCTGCTCGCAGGACCAGGGAATAGCCATATGCTGTATTGTAAGCCCAAAGAGCTAATGTAAATTTAATAAATGAAAATACAGAATCTTTTAATTTAATTTTTAAAGCTTTTAAACAATCATCGATTTGGATTTTAAAATATTTTTTATCGATACTTGCCTGTTTTATTTATTTTTATTTTTAAGTCAATAGTATTTTTTCTTTCAAATTTCCATTTGAAACTTTTTGATGTCCTCCAAGTCTGTGGGGATTGTAAAAGTAAAAATAAAAATGACATCTCCAACACAGCAAATTTATTTCTACTATCCAGCCCCAGAATTTTTCCACTTATTGTGGACAGTATTTGTGTGAATTTAACCCCACGTATAATAATAATAAAAAAATATATATTGTTCGCCGTCAAGAGCTTATATATTGTCAATGGCAACTACTCCGAGTGACTTATCAAAGTCATAGAGAACGTCATTGCAGCCAACAGCACCGCCGTGCGAGCGTGCTTCACGATTTTATCTATTTATTGACAGTTGGCTTGTCATTTTAATTGGTATTTCTTTCATTTGTCAAAATATCGCAGTAGACGGTACAGGTTGCATTTCAAGTAAACTCATCATGCACGCTTAAATTAACGTAATAATTTATTTTTCACTGTGAACACCTCTACCTCAAAGAATATTTCATGTTTATATTTATAGAAAAATAAATCTGTGATTTAAATAAAATTACCCTAAAATTATATTCAGTGCTTCAAAGAAGCAATCGAATTCATACATAAAGTAATAAAAATACGTTTGGAGAAAAATATAAATTATAATTGTGGAGTGATAGAAATACTTCATAATGATTTCAACTATCAAAAACGTATGGCTCTGTACGTTTGGTCCTCACCTCTACAAAATTTATAATGGGCCACTCTATACTCAAGGAAGCTTAGAAAAATGGGGCGATCAAATAATCCAGTCACTGACCATCATGTTAAAGATAAGCATGTACACATCGCCCATAATCGGACTCTATCTGTATAAAAAAGATTATATGGAAACAAAGTCACTCGTTCCACTCATTAAAATAATGACCAGCTTGGGTATCGTAGTTACCACATCTCTTACTTTACGTGGCTACGGAAGATCAACTAATCCTCAATACACTGAATTTATTAAATCTCTATCTACAAATAACATAACTGCTTTAAGACGTTTTGATTTTAATTTTTACGCTTGGCCTGTGGACTTTGACTGTCAAACAGTTGAGGAATCTAAAGGGAAAAGGTATTCGAAGCCTTCCAGTGCTGGATTAAAAACCTGGAAAGAAATTCCAGTGTACGTTATTGGCCAATTTGTAGTGCAAACTTTTGGCCTCAAGCTCATTTACCCTGGTTCTATTTCCCTGCTGCAAATGACCATATTCAATGCTTTGCTAGAGGGACGTGTCAAACTTGTAGAAGAGTACAGTGGTCAACGTTACAAATTGCGCACCAGGGACTCCAATGACATAGACTGCATGTTCGTAGACAGACGAAACTCCTCCCGAACCAACAGGCATGTCTTGGTGATAACTTCTGAAGGAAATGCTGGGTTCTACGAAATTGGCATTATGACTACTCCCATTGAAGCAGGCTTTTCTGTTTTGGGTTGGAATCACCCCGGATTTGGAGGCAGCACTGGCAAACCGTACCCTTCTCAAGAGCAGCATGCTTTCGATACAGTCATACAGTTTGCCATCCACAAACTTGGCTTTGCTCCCGAAAATATTGTTTTGTTCGGTTGGAGTATAGGTTGTTACTCAGTAGCTTGGGCGGCCGTACAGTACCCCGAGATAAGAGGAATTGTGTTAGATGCTACGTTTGACGACATCCTGCCCCTAGCCCAGGCTCGCATGCCCTCCTCCTGGAAACCATTGGTCAGAGAGGTTATAAGAGGCCATGTTGATTTAAACATTGCAGAAATTTTACATGAATACACTGGACCTATCAAATTAATCAGAAGGACTCTTGATGAAATTATTTGCGTCCAGGAGGGTGTTCTGAGCACTAACAAAGGAAACAATCTTCTAATAAAAGTTATCTCTCAGCGATATCCAAATTTAATTGGTGAAGAACAGCTCTTGTTGCTCAAGAATTATCTATCCGTGTTGGGTCCCGCCAGAGCTGTCCTCATGAAGGACGGTGTGGGACAATCAGACCAGAATAAGAAAGTTCTGTTCTTGGCTGGGAAGTTAATGTCCGACTACCAGTCTACTCATTGCACTCCATTACCTGTCGACCTTTTCGAGATTCCTCAGGACTTAAATAAACTAGACGATAGCCCTTTGAATCAAAAGATATTCATGTAGAAAATTTTAGATAATCTTTAATACCTAATATTATTTATATCGTAAAAAATATTTGACTTAATTAATGTTGGTGTGGTGTGAATTTATTTAAGAAAAAATTACTACTGAGAAAAATATTTTTTATTTATCCTCACTCCTTACATTTTATAAATATTGTGCTGTTTGTTACCATTTTTATAGAAATGAATAAAATGCATATTTAAATTTCTTAAAATATATATTTAATACCAGAGGTTTTACAAAATCATTGATATATACAGAGATTGTAATCGATAACTGTGACAACACATCTGTTGAAATAGTTATTGGCACTTTAAGATGAAGGGCACAACTTTTACTATGCTATATTATCACCCTGTTTGTATTTTATTCATGACACTTCTTGAGACAGTGGAGTCGACTCGTTGAATTTTTACTGTGCCTGCTTCTGTATGAAAACTCGTATCAAACATTTAAAATAATAATAAAAGCCAATTTGCATGATTTGTCTATAACTGCTGGTCTTTTCATAATTTTGCCTTACTTTTCTAATTTATATGAAAATATTTTATATGCCACTATTTAAAGGGTCTATAAATGAATTTTTAAAAGGAACATACTAATAATTATTCAAAAGCGATAAGATTTACATTTTCAGTTTTAAAATTAACTACACAACAATATTAGCTATTAAAAAATACTAGGCAATTGAAATAAATGCAATTATCATTATTTTTTTAAATCAATAATCAAATATTGGATTTATTAAAGAGAACAATTATTAATTAAAATATAAAAACTATGTGTGATTTAATAATAAATTATTCTACAGAAAATTTTGACTAACTTGCAGAAGACGCAGAATAGCCCTTTGAAGACAAATCCTGGCGTGACAACTGCGAGCTTTCTCTCTAGATGGCAGTTTTATCACAAAATACTTCATGCACAACCTTTCACCTTCGGGAGATGAAAAATTATCAATCTTTATCACAAAGTCAAATCACTACATTCAATTACCGGCAATTATTAAACAAAATCTACATTTACGAAATTAAAACTGGATGATCTGAAATTGTTATTATAAACCTACAACAAAACATTTAAAAAATTATCGTTTTGTCCTAAGTGTAAAAGCTATCATTTCGGTAAAAAAATACTCTTGTGGTTTTTTTTATTAATTTTATGTTTTTATAAATGCTATTATCAATGAAGCAATAGCCAAACTGGACATAAATCTAAATACAAAGTAGTTTGTTCTTTTACTAGATAGTCAATGCCATGCCAAATACTTCCTTTATATAAATAAGTGTTGAAAATAAATATAGGATAGGTATTAATAATTTTCTAAGTAATATTTACTTGAAGATTTAATACATAACGATACAAGTGTTCAGACCCTAAAGAAATATGACTTAATCGTAGCATTTATCCATAAACATATTATTAAATCAGGACACATTACAAGTGTATTCCCTGGATAAGGATAAAAAACAATCAACAATAGTACTTTTAAAAATCATAATTTTTTTTAATGGCATTACTATAAAATTAAATAAATTGCTAAAAATTACTAATATAAATAATATTAAACAATTGAGTTGGGCAGTGAAATAGTTCAGTTATTTAAAGAGTACCTAGAAAAGCAATAAAGTGTACACTTCCACAAAGAAAATATATAGAGTGCAAAGAACTGAGACATTGTCCACGGAATGACTGCTTTGTCACTCACCAGCACGTTTGTCAATCATCACATTACTTAAAATATGTTTATAAATTGTCAGGTGAACAGTAAAACAAAAATAGGCCTTATTAATGTAAATAATGAGTAGAATATAATGATATATATATATATATATAAGGAAAACTTTATTAACTTCTCAATTCAATTAAGTTGTGAGAATATTTACGAAGTTAATTACCAACGGTGCCGAGTAGAACTTATGTGACGAGTGAGATTTCTACATTCCTTTTCAAACCCTATGAACTAAAGATATATGTACACAGTGCAAAGTTGACAAATACAAGAATTATATGAAATATTACTTTTCAGAGCTGTATTGCAAAATCATAAGTACTATTTAATTTTTTCTTTATAAAATGTTGAATCTTAACAGGTATTTTTACCCATGGAATGTTAAATTTCATGGAAAACTAATCGGAAATGTAATTTGTCCAATGACTAGAGAAAAGTAAAAAAAAAAAGACAAATATGCATAAAAACTGAATAAAATGCTATGGATTTTATAAAATTTTTCCAAGATTTGTCAAGAAGTAAACATGAAACCTGCCTGCACCTATGAATATATTCTTTATATTTTTATGATTGACTATTGAGAATATTACTAAATAAATTTTATCAGCTTCATTATAATCAAAAACAGATTTGTTTAGTATCCTACTGTGAGAGAGAAGCATAGTGTTGAATATTTATCAATAATGAACAGTGAAGGTATGCAGTACATTAAAAGGCATAATAAGAATATAAACAACTTTTCAAAGGCAGTTTGATTTTTCTCCCAACGATGTAAAAATATGATGTTACCAATAAAATTATGTTTTTGGAAGTTATGCCACATAAACGTCTTCCGAAGTTTCAGCTCCCTGTTAAATTCGAAAACATCATAAGACCAACGAAACCATTAAGTGTAACAACACTTAAGAATACACTATACACCTTATGACTTTTATATTAATTTAATGGCAATAAAACTTTCAGTGTGAAGATGGACTACAATATCTATATGGAATGAGTAACCATTTTTATACAATTTGATTCAAATCAATACCTCGCCATGTTTTTTTAAAATTAAATCAATTAATAAGATGTATTAAAAAAAAAATGTTGGCAGAAATATTTAAGATTTCATCCTCTCATAGATCTGTATTCATAGCTAAATTCAACAAATGTACTCCCTTCACTGTACATATTTATATGCAATACGATAAATTTTAATTGCTGTAGTTAAAATATTAGGAATAGTATTAAAGCACTCGGTAATAACGTTTCAGAGAAATTTATAAAAACTATATGAATGAATTCCGTAAAAAGCAGCAAATTAATTTTACATTTTTTACATTCTTAAATAAAATATCATTCTTATAAGACCTACTATGTTTGTCACAAAAATAATATAAGCTACAATCTCCTTTAGCACACAATTCAGATCTTCTCATCATTTAAAAGCAAGTGAGCACAATATTAAAAAATACTACTATATCTACAAGCTATGAGTGAAGTTTCACCAACAAACCGTCCATTCAGTCAATGAACAATTTGTAAATAAAATCCTCACATTATTGCTTTTCTCTCTGTTTAAGACGATAACAAAAATATCAAGTCTATGAAGAATATCAATAAAAAAATATCTCGCACATCTAATGGAGATCTATCCACAACAGGCCACAGGTAAGGTTAGTGTTGATTTTAAGTATCACAATAATTGTTTTATCAAAGTTAACATTTTTGTAAAGAAACAAGAGTGTGTTGATCGTTCCCTCGATTGATATGTCCAACAGGCCCGCCTAACCTAACCTCACATGAGTTCACTAAGTAAGGAGGGAGAGTGCCTAGAAGTTCTGCTGTCTCTTCCTCTTGGTGTCCATGGCATCGAGGATGGGCTGCCGTTTGGTTTGGTATCGCCGTCGCAGCTCATCTATTTCCCGCTCCATCTCAGAGTCCAGGTTAGACATTCTCTCCTGTAACTCTTCGTAGGTCAGAAATTTTAACTGAAAATTCAATAAAAAACGTATTCAACAAATCTTGATTAAATATTAAATACAATCATTAACACTGTAGTTTCATGAAGAAAAAGAAACCATTTAAAATAAAAATATATTTGGGCATCATATTTATTATGAATTGTTTAATTAGCATTGAGGTTTACTTACAAATTCAAAATCACTACTATCTACAAAGTTCCTTTGAAACTTAGGCTGCTGGTTGTCGTGCAAGCAGTTGAGTTGATGCGGTGCCGCGGCCAGATGCGCCACACCGCCCATGTCGGGGGGGTCTAGCCTAAAATATTTATAATTGTAATATTATAAAAAAAATCAATAAAATCCAATAAGAGTCAATGAGACTATATGGTAAATAAAGGTGATGATATTATTTGTACCTCTGTCTCTCATCATTTAATTGGTTATAGTTGTTTGGTTGATGCGTCTCCAGAGGGTGCATCATCCCCGAATGATTGACATTCATGTTGTTCTTCTGATTGGCAGCCACCATCATTATATTGCTATTTGTATCATTATCTGTATTATTTTCTATTGTTATGTGGTCAGGCTCCTTCTTGTCGAAATGCTCTAAGAAAAGTGGACGATACTTGGGCCGCTGGTAGTCACACGTCCCAGTGTCGTGTCCTGAAAAAAATTATAAACAATTAAATTATTTCATAACAAGATTAAAAAAGGAACGTGAGGATTTGCTTTCCTTTACAAATTTTCTCAAATGTAATATGCTCAGATCTCTTTCAGTATTTTATATCAATTCAAAAATTCACCTGTCACTGTGAAGATAAAAATGCACTGATAAACTCTACAAAAGTTTTACAAATTAAAATTTGGATTTGAGACAAAAATCTAAGTAAAACATCATACATACATTAAAAATGAAGTATTCTAGAGCACATATTGATATATTAAGTTCATACACGCAACACTTTCTTGGTAACAGATTATCATAGTAAGAAGTCGTACTTTTCATAGTGGGTTCATCGGAGTCACTATTGATGACCATGGTGCCGAGGTCGGGCTGATCAGGCAGTAGAGAGCCGCCGCGTCCGGGTACAAGTGTGCCGCAGTCTCCACCGATGCCATTGCCGCTTCCTGCGTGTCTCATGGTGCCACTGTCTGCACACCCTATGCCATCCTTGTTGTCATCGTCCTAGAGTAGTAAAAGAATTAAGAATTTTTTAAAATTGGGATGGAGCTTTAATTAATTAGATATGTAGGCTGCTCATCCGTACTTGGGTCCTGCAAATGGCTGAAGTTGTCATGCACTATAAAATATTCATTAAAAAAATTATAACTTGTAAACCAATCCAATGAAATACTGTAATCCTGTGATTTGTGATGTTTCAATTTGTCAAAAATGTGAAAACTTATATACGTTCTCAAAAAAAAAAACTGAAATCAATGTTAAATGCAGCTGAGCAATAATTTTAACCGACTTATTTGACACAACTTCTAAAATAAATTCAAGAAGCTGAATTGCAATCAAATTTAAATACATTTTTTTTAAAGACTCTAAACTGATCTAAAATCAAGCGAGTGAAGACAAGTTTATCGAAAGCAAGTTTCACATCAACTTACCGATTCCTCTGTATGATTTTTAATAATATGTGGTACAGCATTTGCAGCCATGTTTCTGTATGCCTGGTTTTCTCGGAGCTCGTGAGCCTCGGCGATCATCTGACCCAGTATGTTCGCCTGCTTCGCAGCACCTGAAGAATAATATAAAGCATCATTAAAATAACACCTGTTGCTAAAATTTCAGCAAACGCTGTTTATTTGTAATATTTAAAAGTACTGTACCTATAAACTCATGGTTGAGGAGGTCCCCGGCCGTGGCTCGCTCGTCCGGGTTTTTCACAAGGCAGAGACTAACGAAATCAATGAACTCAGGTGACCACTGATCAGGTTCTCTGAATGAAGGAGGCGGCTTGGTGGGGATCATGAATATTGCTCTCATAGGGTGGATGTCTCCATACGGAGGCTTCCCCTCTGCCATTTCCAGGGCCGTGATGCCCAGAGACCAAATATCAGCAACACAATCATAGCCGATCTCCTGAATCACCTCTGGAGCCATCCAGAAAGGCGTGCCAATGACCGTGTTCCGCTTAGCCATTGTGTCCTGAAATATTGTTGAATAGAAGTTTACATATATCTAACCTTTTGAAATAATTTATCTTTTAACATGGTTCGAATTTAGTGATGTTAAATTTAATAGCTTTTTGATATTTTAATATTTTTTATAACCCTACCAAATGCAAGGGGAAAAGAATTTTATATTTAAAAAAATTCAAGCAAATTAAAGAGACTTGATGAAGTTAAATTAGGATAATTTCTCATTTGTTACGCTTGTAAATTGAAAATAAGCACTGAATTGCTTTTCTAATAAATTTTCTTTTAACTTTATAAGAAAAAATAATACTTTCTAAAAAAATATGGTTTTACCGTTAACTGTCCAGCAACACCAAAGTCTGCAAGCTTTGCATGTCCTTCAGAATTCAAAAGAATGTTTCCTGCCTTGATATCCCGGTGAATCTTCCTTCTCAAGTGTAAATATTCCAAGCCCTTTAGAGTGTCGCACAAGATGGTAGCTATCTCTTCTTCTGAAAGTGTCTTCTTCCTCAACCTCATGATGTCTGAAACCGATCCGGCACCGCAATATTCCATCACGATCTGGAAACATGCATGATTAATGACAACAAGTGAGTATATCAACGTATTAACTTCCATCCACTACAACAGCAACAAAAACTCAAAATTAATTTTGCTTTAGGCTGAAAGTAAGCTAATACCACATAATTATTTCACATTTTACAAAACTGAAAAATGTTTAAAAAGTTAGAGAACTCCTACTTCACAGATATTGTGAATAATTTTGTCATGATTTTGTGTAGTAAAAATAATAATAATAGTAGTAATTTTAATAACCCAAGCCACCTGTATAACATTAACAGGCAGTTATAGGATAGGAAACATTCAGACGTAGAATAAGAAAATGCTCACTAAGCCTTCTTCTTAATTATATTTGCCGATTTCCAGCTCATATTTTTATTACTCACCCACAAGTCGGTGTTTTTGAAGTAACTGCCATAGTACTTGACGACATAGGGGCTGTCACACTGCTGCATGATGGATATCTCCTTGATGATTTCTTGCAGGTCAGTGTCCACAGGCACCTGCTTGATGGCCAGCACCTGCCCCGACTCCTTGTGGAGGGCTTTGTACACGCTCCCATAGGAACCCTCCCCCAGCTTGCAGATAATGTCGAACACCTCCTCGGGCTGCCGCGTGAGACTCTCCTCAGACAGCTTCTTCAGCTCACTACAACATAAAAAACACAATATAAACAGATAAACTTAAATTTTTTATTAAATAGATGATATATCAAATCAAAAAGCATTCAATGCAATTCAGCATCTAAAGGTTTTAACCCAATCTTCCCCTTCCTTCTTCACATTTCATATTTTATTAATGGAGTATTTTTTCAATAACAGATAAAGTGAAAAAATAGTGATAAAGTTCTTTATACATCCCTACTACTAGATAACTATTAATTTTTTGGATCAGCCAACGAAAAATAGGGCATGAGTTATTACAAAAGTTCATTAGAAATTGAGCATATTTAATTAATTTTATCATTTAGAAAGACTTTCAAAAGACTGTTCAATTAAATATATGCTGGCGTATAATCTAACTATTATACATTGTGATAAGATTAATATTTCATTCAACATTTCATTAAACATTCAACAATTCAAAAGCGTATTATAGTCTAATATTTTCTATGAGTATTATTTGATACACTTTTATGATTCGTTATTTTTTCGATGAACTATTTATTTTTAATACATGTATCGATCTACTTCAGAATTTCATCAGTCAAATGGTTCAATACGATTACGCATTGACATCAAATTGTATCATTAGATCTGATAAGATCGGAACATGCATTATTATTTTTTTATATAAATAATAAATCAACAAGTATTTATCTCGTAATGACGTACAGTTGAATTTCATATTTTTTTGTGTGGAATACGAAAAAAATCCCCCTTATAAAAATGGACGCTCAGACAGACAGCAGTGGTGTGGAGTGGTTCTCGAGAGTCGCCAAGAGCTCGGGGGACCAGCGGCCGCGGGGACAGCTCCTGGCAGTGCGCCAGGCGCGGCACCAGGAAAAACGAGGACCTTCGTCTAAATGTCGCCGACACGTCGCGCTTCCCAGTGCCCGTGTCGATATACATGGCGCGCATCCTGCACTTTGAGTGCAACTCCGCAAATACATCTGCACACAATGGGGCAGCGCTTATACACGATGCTCGGAACGCACGTGCCTCCAGAAATGGAGCTGAATCATGGCGGTGTGCAGTTATACATTAATAAAATGTAACGGGGTGTCTTGGAAGTTCGTACCACATCGGTTGCAAACATGCTAATAATGTTGTATATTCTTGCTAAACTGTGGGGGCACAGCGGGCGAAAGGAGGTAAGCCAGGAGGTGTGAGTTCAAATCCAGCTTGTGGCCCCTAAAACCAATTCGAGAATTTTTTCTTGTCTAGTACTTGAAATAATTTCATAATAGAATATGTCTGCATGGGTAATGATCGTTAACCAGGTACTGCGGGGACAGAAACGGCGTGAATCACGACGCCAGCCGCGGGGACGCCGACTGTGGTTAGAGCCAAATACGTTTCACCAAGCTTTTTGGAAAGTTTCCAGCCGCGAAAAAACTGCAGTTTGGAGAAGGAGCGACGAACACACTGGTTTAATAAATTAAAATAAATGTATTAACATTTTACCTACATAACATATATAATATGTACGGTAGGAAGCATTTATTTTTAGACAAATGTATTCTCTTTCATAATATAGACTGTGCCTGTACACGACATGTCGGCTCTAACCGCACAATCTTGATAAACCAGTCGGGGAAATTCAACCATTAAACTACGTAGATTTATTATTAATTCAGGCACACTTTACTATTGAGCATTGACATGACAGATGTGCCAGCAAAATCTGCTTTTGCGCCGGGAACTCTCCCCGGTTGAAGACGCCCCATTGAGACTCGCCACATTTATTACAATCTGCACTGGAATGCCTGCAATGACGTGAGAAGCATTTAAAAAGGGGGGATCTAAAAAAAACTCACGATTCTTGATGGCATTCGCAGTGCGAAAAGGATGCAAGAGGTACAAATTGCCTTATTTATCTGAGATGCAGAAGAAAATAAAAAGAGATAAATTAAAAATAGGTGATTTAGTGCTAAACACAGTTGCTTACATGCCACGGATAGGGTCTCGAGTCCGGAAACAAATTTAATTTAATTAAATTTGCTGAAGGTTCAAAAATATGGGATATTAAAAAAGCGACCCTGGATAGTTTTTCTATAAATATAATAAGGAACCTATTCATCATATTTCGAAGATAGACAACGACAACGGCGTCAAATCACATAAAACTTATTCCATATTATTTTCTGTTCTCGGAGAGTTTCCTTTTCCATTTGATCCAGAGAGCAAATCGTGAGTTCTAAATCATTGATAAAACTCCGACTCCTTCCGCGATGTGGTCTGCAAGCGACTATGCTAATCATTAGACCACCACAAGGCGATTAGGTAAATAAATATTGATGAATATTAAAACAGAATTATATGTGAATTCAAACTATTCAAGTGACACTTTTGTTGAAAAAAATATTGATTTAAAAATCCCGTAGTTGTATTGATTATTTATTCAGCCCGATTCAAGGGAAAGCAAAGCGTTATATGTACACGTTTATGTGAAAAGGTCCGTACAATTTGCGTGGTTGTCCGCGATGTGACACCAGGCCGGGGCCGACTCGCACGCTATTTCCTTCCACAGATAAACATAAATAGATTCGTTCGTCCAATTCGAGTTTATAAAGTATTGTCCCGATAACAATGGCGGCCGGGGGAGGCTATAAAACTGCCCCCCGGCACGCGGGGATTGCGTTTCCCTTTTCACTTCTGGCGGGCCCGCGACGCGCCGTGCCAAGCTCTTTACTTTCGATTCGGAAGTATTTTCTGATTTTACGGAAATCGGAAGGCTTCACGGCATGCCGACGCGTTTGTACGTCGTTCATGCGAAAGAAGTATTTACAATAAAATTGCTATACATAAACAGCTTGAATACAATATTATCTGGTTTTGAATTGGGTCGCTCTGCTAAGAACCAATTTCACAAATAAAAAAATAATTAAAATCTAAATCAGAGGTTCCCAAAGTGGTCAATATCGACCCCCAGAGGTCGATTTCGATGAGAGCGAAAAATAAAATTGGGGGTCCATGAACTGTAAACGGGGGTCTACGAGAGTGGATCCCATTTAAGCAGGTCATCACCAAAATTTAGACATTTCGTAAATGTCATAATGCACCGAACACAGATTGTACTTATGTATTTTGTGACGAATCGAAGCCCTGAAGCGTAGAAGTATTTCGTATGTTTTTAATTAATGAATTCCACCAAGTATTCTCTGTCAAAAATATTGATTTTCTGAATGTTACTATATTTGCATTTTGTGTGTTTTTAATTAATAAAGGTATAATTAACTTTACATGTATTTAAACTTTTTCATTTTTAAACCCACTGTACAGTAAACCCTATGAAAGTGAGTTGTTCTATATAAGATGTCAAAAAAATTGTTTGAAGTTGATGAATTTGTAAAAATGCAATATTAGCAAGGCAAACAGGAAAACTCGACAAGGGGTCGACGGGACAAAATAGTTTGGGAAACTATGATCTAAAGTCTAAATTAATCAACTACCTTGTTCCAACCTTGCATGTACAGGGTTAGGCAGGGAGGTATGGATGATTTGAAATAACAAAAAATTATTTTTTCAATGTGTAACATGGATGTTGCCATTACAAAAATCTCCTAACGACCAGATCCCCCCCCCCCCCCCTCTCTTTATCCACCAAGGTTATCTCCACCTCGCGTGGCGCTCCGTTCAAATCGTCCACACCTCTCTGCCTAATCCCGTACCTACATTTAAAAACGTAAAATTTATACAAACCGTGAATCAATAAATGGTTGGCGGTAGCTGTAGCAATTTTTTCAATATTTTGAGAAACACAATTATTTGTGAGTTTCAAAATGACACGTACCAATGCGAAATAACATGAAAAAGTCCGGGTTTCCGCGATTAAAAGATTTTTAGGGCGCCGTTGATTGTTGATTCTTCATTCTTCACTCCTCACCACCGCGGCCATCTCCGAGTGTCCTCGGAAGCAGTCGCCCTCGAGGGCCTGGCCCCGCCCGGGAGAGTGCCGACGCAACGGCAGGAGATTGAAAAAGCGAGTAGCATTACATCCGAGCTAGCGTGATTCGCAAGAATTAAGATGGTCTACTTAAATACGGGAACTAAACGCAAATTGGGAAGGAAGGCGAAGCCACCCGCGCCCACCCCCGTGCCGCGGTGGTCGGCCAATCGGAGCCCGAGATTATAGAGGCTTTTCTCAGAAACGAAGCGGAATTTTCCTGTTCGCGTCAATCACACTTCGATGGTTTCTCAGAGCGCAGTCTATTTTTATTCATTTTCAGCCTCATACAAGCAAACGAGCGCTGACAGCCTTCGCGACGATTAATTATTATGCACCGGTTGCGAGCACGGCGTTTCGAGTCACAGCATCGTCCGGAAAGAAAAAAGTTTTAGCACAATGCAAGATCAGTGGACATCAGTTTCGATCATCGGTTTCCTTCAAGTTAAACCCCGAAGGAATTATCTAGAACATTAGCTATGCGTGGTTGGAAATTGATGCTTTTGTGTGCCCGGTCACCTCAGCTTAGCGAGCTCAGTTTCGTTGTACAATGACATAAACGTAATCTGAAAAATAATCGAGTACTCTCCCACGGGGAGTGCGGCCGCTCCGCAAGATCGAGACCGCAGATTTCATAACTGGAAAGAGTGAATCACAGCGGCCGCGTTTCCAAATCCGCCAGCAATGCCGGGGGGGGGGACTTCCTGGAGGGTGGGGACTCCCGGGGGGGGGGAGGCTTACCGGGGGGTGGGGGCTGCCGGGGGAGGGGGAGGGGGACGCCCCTCGACCTTGACTGACCCCCGCGTGGCGGGCGCCGCCAGCGGTCGTCAAGCCGCGAAAAATAATTGCATTCAAACAATAAACCATAAATTAACGACAGCATCTCTTTTCGGTTTTTAATTAATAAAATAAATTAATCTTTGATTACAAATAAATATTAAAAATCATTATGGAATATTCGCTGTGAAGAGCTAGGGACTAATTAAAATGTTTTATTTATATAATTTAAAAAATAATTATTGGAAACTGATGTAATTGAGACCTCTATTGCCACGTAGCAACGTGAACAAAATAATCACATTCAAAACAATAGACATGGTAATTAACTTCATTGCCTGAAGAAATAATCAAATGAAGAAGAAAACAACGCGACATAGAGCTATAATAATATGCACATTAACTTAAGGGCGAAATCAGACACGTTTATATTTAATTTATCAGAACACTTCCGTATTATAAACAATGTCAGCTGCCTGTGTAAGGGCACCTTAATTATATATCGATGTGATATTAGATAAGTTATAAAATTCTAAATTATTTTTTTAATTAAATTAAAAATAAGAGATAGAATTCTATTATTTATTTGGGTAAGATTCTCGCCGTTGACCTGTTATTCAACTTAACTCGACCTCACCCCGCAGGGGCTTTTCCTAAGCGAATAGAGCTCACCGTGACCCGCGATCGTTCACAATGAGTGACTGAGCAATGAGGGAGGGCTGCAGTGTACTGTACCGTGACAATTCCCACATTACCGAACGATGGTAACAGAACACAAGACGAGAGCAATATCGAGCAAATTTCCCGATCCGGTTGAGGCAGGTCTTCTCCAAATTTCAGCGCGCTGATGAGTTTTCGCGTCGGTTTTAATGCAGGCCGGAAGCCTCGTTCGTTATCAGATTAAATATACGAAGTTTGATGGGCGAGGTAATGGGCTTTTAGTGTAATTACTATCGATCTCGAGCTCCCGCGGCGGGGCGGCCGAGAACGGGAGACCTCCGTCCAGCGGGGGAGCCGCGGCCGGCCTCGGACCGTAGCGGCGAGCGGTGAGGTCAGCAGGTCATCGCCGAGGAAGCGGCTTCGACAGCTCGCGTGACCATTTAGGGAGCTTATAAGCAAATCCCATGACTGCTGTACCCCAAGCCCATACAGGGTAAATAGAATACTCAGCTTAGCTACTTAGCCGCACGTGGAGTAGATTTTGGAAACTGGGTCGCTGGGTTAAGTTTCTTTTACGTAAGCCTACCCTACCTTCTTTGCGTAAGCGAGAATGATCTGAATGGGAAGTGGCTTTGGAAACAGAGCAAGTCCGTTTGTTTTGTATGAAAAGGCTCAAGGGAAAGAGATAACAAAAGATCGACATATCTTACGCTTCAGAACGTTTTGTACTGGATCGTATCAATTATAATTAGTGTCCGAGTTTTTGAATGCATATGCACAGTGTTGGTGTTGAATGGCAGTATCGTATATATATAATGTTGACAACCCGACTCTTTGGGCAATTGAGAAAGCGATTAGCAGCAATTTAGTTTTTTCCTACGAACGTCGTCAGCCTAGTTGGAAATTATAAAAATGCGATTTCGCAAACTTCACATAACTTCCCAATATTCTTCTCATTTTTACAGCAAAACCAATAAATCGCGCAAGGTCAGAGGTCAGTTTCGTCCACAACGCTCGTGCGATTCACTATTTAGGCCGACATTTTGCGATTTGCAACTACCCTCGTAGGCAAATACAAAACATCCTGGTTTTATTTTATTTACAATGCAAACAAATCAGATTTGCCAACAAAACTGAATATGAAAAAAAACTAAATAAGATAAGCAGCTCAGGGGCGATTGCGGCTGTGGCCGACTTGTAACATGCCATGAGAGGGGAATCAGAGAAAACCTGGATCGAAAAGATTCATTTTCTTTGTACCTAGAAACAGTGTCTATAATATAATACAGGACGGCAAGCAATCGCGCTAACCGTTAGACCACGGTGTACGGTCGTTAGTGGCTGAGAAATCTAGGTGTAGAGTATTCGGTGCGTTTCCCGCCGGCCGTGGGATTTCATATTGTTAGAGTGAATGCTTCGCAAGGTGTGCGCGAGTCCTTGGAAGGCTAGCCTAATGGATTACAGCCATTTGCGTGTGAAGAAAAAACCAAACGAAACAAACAATAAATCCGAACCCAGCAGCACGTTTAAAACCGACCACAAATATTAAATTGTCATTATACGATACGAACGTGATAACAAAAAAGAGAAAATACCCCTATTTAGTTATTTTCCCTTCGTGTCAACGGAAGCGTACATTTTGAATAGACATAAATTATATATTTATACGTTTTTTAAAAATGGCATGCTATGGTTTGATGAAGTAACGCGGTAAAATGTGAATATTTAGTAATCATCACTATGAAGGGGACTAATCACTATGAAAAATTCACGCAGCCAGATTTCATCGCTATGGTATTTGTATTAGCATCCGCAATGAGCTATACTCAAAGTCGAAAGCCACACAAGACACCGTGATATATTACATTGATTATAATACTCACACTTGATATATGATTGGCAATTTAGTTTGCTGATGGAGTTTAGAAATGATAAGTTTTGAATAGTGCTATGAGTTTCTTCGCCAAAGTTCCAACGTTTCGGATCCGGTACTAGAGCCATATTTGGGGATTTGAAATTTGCTCAGTAACGGGACCGAAACACCGGAATTTGAAAGAAGAAACGCAGAGGACGTAGTACTCACAACAAAAGCAGCCAAAACCTACGGAACTATCTGGTAGGTAATGAATTATTGCGATTATATGAAACTACATTAAGGCAAGCCGGGCTTTTGTGATAGTACTGTCATTGTAAGAAATCAATTTGATAAAATGAGCTTGAATTCTGAAAAATAAATGTGTGTTAGTGGGATCGGATCGTAAGTTATTTTTACAATTATTTTTCGCGGTTTGATAATCCTGACCTGAAATTTTCTATACTACCGCTGTAAGGAGGCGGTGCCTATTGTGTATCCTGTATGACAACAGTAAATAATCTTGAAACTTTATCTGCGGCTGATTATACAGTATAAATATATCTACAATAAAATATATAAGAGTTAGAGTGGAGTATATCGACTGAAGATAGGACTTTAGGGCACTCAGGGGTTAGGTCAGATTAGGTCTCAACAAGCAGCGAGTCCACAGCAAGTAAAAAACCCATATTTCACTTCATCCAGACAAGGTTAACGTGACGTAGTACATCTTCAATTCTCTTGACTTTTACAAAACCCTTTATCAAATACTGACGGCCGAAGAAAGTGCCGGGTAATTATAGTTCACCTTCACCTCGCGATATTGTCACTTACGAGGGAATGAACTGCACGACCAGATAATAAATACAATCGTGCATTATCAAGAAAGGAGATAAAAAATAACGTCCGATACAAGTTTTAATCTACAAATTGAAAATAATCACTCGGACTAAAAAAACGAGCGACGCTTTGTGAAACAAACACAGGTCGACGTCGAGCATTATCTATCGTTACCGGACTGGTCTCCTGGCTGAAACTCTGATGACAACATCGTCGTCAGCATCGGCGACCGCCGCAGACTGGTGAGGCACGACCAGGACTCCCTCCATACTTCAAAGATTGCAGAAACGAAGGGATATAAATTTTCAGTCAATCTAACAGACCTCCATCCCGATTGAGCACAAAAAAAACATATCAAATAGTTCTCGATTTCCCCTCGCCGTTACTTCTACATGTCACAAAATCAGCTAAATGTCAACTTTGCCGCATGAACGGACACTTGCAAATACCACACACAAATCTTTTTATTATTCTTTTTCTTCTAATATCTGGCTTCTATTATTTTTCCAAGCGGAACACCGCTGCCGAGTTACGTTTGCGCCGCTTTACTCGGACGCGTCTATTTTTCAACGCCGGGCGTAATTATAGAACCGCGGCAACTTCGCGGCGCACTGAAAATGGAAACGTTTTGCACCGCCGATAAACAAGTCGACCGCGCGAATGTTGAACTCGCGACTGAATGGCGCGGCCTGGCGGACTGGCGCGCTATCGGGCGACCCGGCGGACCTCCCCCCCCAGGGCTGGCCCCTGGGGGTGCCTGCACTCCCTGCACTCCCTGCAGCCGCAACACACCGAGCTCACCCCCGGAATCATACACGCATCTCACACTTGATGAATTATTGGCAATTTAGAAATGATTAGTTTTGAATAGTGCAATTTCGGATCCGGTACTAGAGCCATATTTGAGGATTTGAAATATGCTCAGTGCCATGACCGAAACACCGGAACTTAAAAGAAGAAACGTGTAACGTAGGTAGTATATATGATGCGGAATCTACGTTGCATGCTCACACTTAGTCAGTCTTATAATAAACGCTGTACTGAATAGACGTGTTTGATTCAATACATTACAAAACGCAAAGGACATAGTACTTACAACAAAAACAGCCAAAACCTATGGAACTGTCTGTAGATAATAAATTAATGACGCGGATAGATCAGGTTACCCCACGGTGACACAAGTCACTGAGTGAGAATGAAGGCGTTTAAGAAACAAACATATGTTCCTTTGCCGCCGAAAAAGACACAAACGATAGATCAGGTTGCGGGGCTTACAAGGTGGTTGAGTGCATGAATTTCTTTATTTTCGTTTATGTAGAGAGCTTTGTAAGGAAAGGATTTATAATAATGCTATTGGGCAGCGGCAATACACAGACTTTTTTTCCAATATAAAACTACAGTATAGAAGGACCCGGGGACCCAACTACACTATTTTCTCCTTAAAAAACCATGAGCACTGGTTCAGCATGATCGGTGAAATGGTCGCCAACCTCCACTGAGGAGAGGCACTTGATGAAGAAGAGAGAAAATATATGTAAAAAAAAAACCCTTTTTCTGCAAGAGTCAATGAGTAAATAAATAACTAAGAACTAGATAACAAAGATAGACATTTAAAATAAAATATAACAGACAAAACAAAAGGGCAATCTGAGTGAATTTACTGAGTTTATACAATGCAAACATAATATACTTTACAACACATGATGTATTTTGGTGCTTATGCATTTCCCATCTAGGGATGGAGTACAATAATCACCCCAACATTTGTTTACTGGCTACTTGGCGTTCCTTCTTGTATAGAGTGCTCCAGGAACCGTCGGAGACTGTTAGATTTTCACCGAGTTGGATGTGGTGGGAGAATTTATGTCACTTGCACTGAAACAATGCAACAGCCCTACTCCAAAATGCGTGAACAATTTTTTTTCATCTCTACCGAGAGTTTGCTACCTCTAAGCCGTTTGCCGCTTTGCATGGAGTCGTTTACTAAAGTAGATGTAAATTATGTATGCTTTGATAATGTGGTTTATTGTTAATGCATCAAATAAATAAAATCTTAAAATAAAAATGTTTAGGTACTCGCACAATCGTGATGCTTGATCAACTATTTCACGCAACCAGATCTGAGATGGAAATACTATGATTAAATCCTGGATATTGAAATCCAAATACAGACTCTGTTCTGTGGCATGTTAGCAAATAAATGATCACACTAATATTTATGCTGTAAAAATAGTAAATTAAAAAATTTCCACTAAATATAAAAATAGAAATTCTGACGACAAAACTTTATTTATCGTTTTAGACAGGCAAGATCAGACCAAGTCAAGAAATCATGTTGGCATCGTTTTAAAAAAAATGTTTAGTGGTGCATTGTTTTTAACATAAAACGGCATAGGTATTTCAATGATCTATAATGACTGATATTCATAAAAATTAAAACATTTGCTACTAAGTTTAATATCCATTTAGTGGAAAATGGTGCAGAAAAAAGACAAATGTAATATACATGATGAGGTAAAAATTATTTGATGATTTTTCAAATTAAAATTGATTTTAACTTTATTAAATATTTTGAAATACAATTTCATACACTGGAAGTGTTAATTTATTTGATAAACTAAAAATAAAATCGACTTTTGAAAATTTATGCCAACAAATAAAAAATAATTACAAATTATTGATTGATATGGATGTAAATCACTTCTCAGTCCCGTTAGAATAATAAATAATATTATTTAAATAGTTAATTTGAGAAAAATGTATTGTAATTAGAATAACTCCATTTCAAGACTACTTCAAGTTAAAAACTTAATTTCAGTGAAATATGTTTCTAAACGTAACGTTAAAATGTCAATAAAATTACCTGTGACATTCTTCACAAACCTCAACCTTTTGACTGTCATACTGACATGCACGACAATCCAATTAATAATAGTATCTTTTTTAGCATGAAGTTGATAATTTTTTTATTAAAAAAAATGTAATCCCTCGTTTTATTTTACATTTTTCATATTTATAATAGAAGAATTTACCCTTTTTATACTCAAGTTTACTCGATTTTAATGACATACCTGTTCTTTTTAATTCCTACTGAGTAATAAACTAAAAATATTATTTACAAATGTACATGGTTGGATATGGAAAATTAATTCATAAAAATATATTTTAATGGAATATTCGCAGATCTGTGATGTGTTGAAAGGTATACTTTAATTAAAAAATAAAGACACACTAATTTATGTTTCTGGTTAATCAAATGTGATTTTTATAATATTTTCATTACAATAAGTATTATTATTAATTAATGATTTCAATCAACATGCAAGGTAGCGTATAAAGGTACAGAAAGACTCTAGGGCTAAGACATTAATTATACAGTTGTGATGGTTTCTATATATAATATATAACTGAGATAAAATAATATTGAAAGGTGGTTTTTTTTAATTTAAAGTAAAACGTTAGTAGAAAAAATATATATTAAGAGTGTTCTTAGACAATAGCCAGGGTTTTAAGATAAAATACTGAACTCTCTGTATTCGGTTGTTACAAAATATTTTATCAAAGCAAGTTAGCTGCATAGAGCCCCTTCCGGGCTCTGCAAAATGTCTGGTATCCCTGATATAAACTCTCTGCGAATTTAAAACTCTGGCGATATTTCTGAGTGTTGTTGTTAAGATAACATAAAATCAAAAGTCAATATACTTGCAATAATTGTATTTAAAGTTTTATGTTGATGAAATATTGTTCCAAGAACTGATAACCAAAGAAACCATGTGTGTATGCGTTAGAACAAATGATTTTAAGATACCATTTGCCACACATAGCTGTAAATTCATTGAAAAAACAAAACATTTTATGCAAGAAGCCTACATAAATAGTAACAATAATGAATTAAATCCACTAAAAAAAAAATGGTCAAAATAAGTCCGTCTATGTCAGAGTTTCTAACAACGTGAAAAATCAAAAAAGCTTTAAATAACAAGGAACTCGATGCATCCAACGATTTTTATATGATTCCTGATGCCTCAAATTGAATATCTTTGAATTATAATAAACACAATGAGACAGCAGCACCGACTGTCAACATCATTATCTAACACATAACAATGTAAGTAAACTAACCTTTTAGAAGACATAGTGAAGATCGGATGAAGAGAAGATGGTTGTAGAGGTATTTAATTGAAGCTACACAAATTTCATGTCAAAATTATAAGAAAAAATTTAAATAAACCATAATTGAGCGGCACATCACTACGTCCCCGCCTCCATTATTTGCAGATGGCAAATGACATGAACAATATTTTGATTTCGTTATATGGCAACCGAAATATTCAATTCTGGCTATTCATTAATTTATATCACAAATTAACTCTAATAATTATTTACTCGATAGTTTCATCTAAAAATAATTCTAAAGAATTAAAATTAAATATTTTATAATCATTATGTTTCTATTCTCATTTTCATTTAACTAAATTTTCTTCACATATTTTTTGATATAGATTATAAAACAATACAAAAAGCGGAAGAAATAATGTAAGCATGCTCTGATCTAATTGATCAATTTTTTTCCGTGTAAAAAATTACAAAATCTCTGATAACAGCATTGAAGCTCGTTTTTTACTTTTTGGATAAATTTTTTTTATAAAACAATTGATAATGTATTTTTTCTTTTAATTTATTTAAGTTTTTATTTAGTTAGTTAAATATATGTTAAGTTATATATTTTGAAAATTTAAATAATGACGTTATTTTGAGTATTTGGGAGTAAAAATGAATACATATATGAAAACAAATAGATTTTAAATTACTCCTGCTTGTAAAAAAAGACATGATGTTACTAGTAAATCATTTTTATATAAAAATTTTAATATATCCAACAAAATACCATTGAATATAATCATCGTCAATTTTGATAAAAGGTGTGAAGTAAACAAAATAAATATAAATTGAAATAATACCATAATATAAAAAAATATTTCATAAAAAACTATTGAAATGTGACTAAATAAAAAAAACATTTTTTTACTATAATACATTATATAATATAACATTCAAAAGATTATAACATTTATTCAATGGTAGCTATTATTATGCATCGTTTGACTTAAATTAAATTAATACACGTTATCAGATTAAACTAATATAAGTTATAATTTAAAAAATGTGATTTAAATTAATTAAATTTGTTTTATTAAAATGTATAGCATAGACAAAGTTTCTGGGCTTGTCTGTGGTTTAGTCAGTTATTTTAGATTGGCATCACTCTACACATGGCCGGGTTTTAAATTTTTGTTTACGGAGTTGTCAAAACAGATATGTTGTGGGAAATTATCGATGAAACATTTCCATAGTTACAACTTGAATATTGCAAGTAAAACTCAAAAATGTTTAAAAATACTTTTCAGTCTGGATTTCTGTCAATATTGTACAGTATCGGTAGTAAGCCTCTACAAATTTGGGATAAGAAGGTGCGAAATGGGCACATAAAGCGCATAACTGATAATGATATTCAGAGTCTTGTACTAGAAATCGTCGGAACTAACGTTAGTACTACATATATAACTTGTCCTGCAGATCCAAAGAAAACTCTCGGGATAAAGTTACCTTTCTTGGTTATGATTATCAAGAATCTGAAGAAATATTTTACTTTTGAAGTCCAGGTAAGATTCCCTAGGATAACCTTTAAGTATCATGATTAATGTAACGAATTTTAATTAATAATTACATAAATTAAATTTATAACAAATGATTGTGTATATTTTAATCAAGTTCATTAGACAAATTAAGATTCAAAAATTGACATTTGTCAAAATTAAATTAGTTATTTTCATGTTTTTTGTCTTCGGTAATAGCACATTTGGACGTTTTTACTAATGTATACAGTGAATCATGTAGACGGCGTGCATTTTTTGCAGTTTCCTATCATATGTATTTATTCATTGTCTTTATAATTAGACAGGTCATTATTTGAGGTTATGATTAATTCATCAGTCAGTTTTAATGTGTCGTGTTGTATTAAAAAAAATTGTGTTAATTTTATTAAATATTAATTTTTACGAATTTATACAAGTAATCGTCGTTTTAATTATGCTACATTACATTGTTTAAACTTAAACTTTGTTTTATTTTATCATTTTTTGAAATATCAGCCCCTTTAAAAATTAAATTACATTTAAACCTTAAGCATAACTAAGAAAAGTAAAAATAATATTTTTTTTTAGGTACTTGATGATAAAAATGTAAGACGGAGATTTCGAGCGAGTAACTACCAATCTACTACGCGAGTGAAACCCTTCATTTGCACAATGCCCATGAGGCTGGATGAAGGGTGGAATCAAATCCAGTTCAATTTGGCAGATTTCACTCGGAGGGCTTATGGCACCAACTACGTGGAGACACTTCGAGTTCAAATACATGCCAACTGCCGGATAAGAAGAGTGTATTTTTCAGATAGACTTTACTCCGAAGATGAATTACCTGCCGAGTTTAAATTGTTCCTCCCAATTCAAAATAAAACAAAAACTGCCGTATCAACATAATTTAGAATGTAAAATGTATAAAGTTAAACACAAGTATTATAAATATATCTCTACTTGGCCTTACAATTCTATTAGTATTGTAAGTAAATGAATTGCCGTGCAATGAAAGCATGCAGTGCCATAAAACCAGTAAAGGTAAACTGCATTTTCACTGGATACCTTGACAGCACGGTCACTGGTGGCGACTGAAACTTCAATTATGTCTTCATTAATATGTAATCTATTTTACACTGCTGCGGCTTGAAGTCATATATATTTTTAAATAAAATTACATTTGTAAAAGTATATGCTTTATAATAGTGTATTATCCTGAATATGACATCCCTTAAAATATTACTGTGCGTAAATCTCATTTTCATCTTAGCCAAAGTTGTACATTTATTGCTCGGAATGACTTATTTGCACCATCTAATACTGTATCATAACTTTTATACACAAAGTATTAACTATACCCATACTTGCTTGATTTTGCTCAAATACATTTTAACAATATTCATGGAAAATTATAAATTGCGTTATTTTTTAGGTCTTTTCTATTCATGTTTTAATTTGGGAAAAAAATCGAATAATTTTCAGGCTAATATGCTTATTGTAATCGTTCTGCAATATATTTCTTCAGTATGCAAAACATAATTTATTCGAAACAGCGACAAATCTAATACTAATCAAATGCATTTTAACTTTTCTGTTCCTTGGTTTTTTTTTTTTAACAGGCTTATTTCTATATTTATATATATATAGGGGGTATTATCTGATAATCTCTTGAAATATTTTTTTCGAACTACTTATATAGGTACAGTTTAAATGTAAATTGTAAATGAAGAAAAAATGTAAATGTTAAAATTAAATAATATTCAAATTTTAGATACTTTTTTTTCCTCCCACTAATTTTAACTAATTACCCGGCCAAGTAACGACCAATGTATGTACTTTTTCTAAACATGTATAAAAATTTAATTACACTTTTTGGATAATTGTGATTTATTATTATTCTGTGACATTGAAAATAAATATTTCAACAAGTAATTTTGATTTTCTTAGCAACGCTAAACTCTGCACTGAGACAACATTCACAACCACCCATGAACTAATATTGCATTCAACAAGTGTTAGGAAGCATTCAAATGAAGTAAATTTTTGGTGTTGTTTCTGTAAAGGAACAACTTATTGTTTGTAGAGCCTTGTGTCCGGACCTGGAATTGCAAGGTATTTCCTGGACCCACCAGGAAATACCTTGCAAGGCCATAGTATGTAGGGCCCTGGTTCGGTGAGGTAAGAAAAGAAAACATCTGGGTAGCTCAATTCTAACCAAACCTATATCTTATTTATTATTAATGCCATAAGTATGTTTCGATGACAAAATTTTCACTTGAGTTACGATTTGTAAATAATATGTAGAAAAATGGAAAGACAAATATTTAAGAGAAGTAATGTTTATTGATTTCAATATATTATTAACATTTAATTGAAAACACTAAACACATAAATAACAAATATCTGTTGATTAACAGTCGAGGAAAACCTAAAAAGAACCCATAAAATGCAATAAATAAAAGTGTTTAAATATCGCAAAAAATTAAGATACCAAATATTTGGGAAGTAAAATTTTTCTATCTAAACAAAATGTAAAAATAAAATATCATGAATGAAAAGTATTCTTGTTCGTTTCAGAATCGTTACAAAGGTAATGAGTAAACGCTAGAGTCATGTACTCGTAAATCTTGCAGGATGAAGATATTCACTGCACAACAGATTAATGAAAGTGAAAATAAACTCTATACTGCACCTGCAGTCCATCCATCTTATTCATAGGTAGTAATGAAAGTGCAGCTTAAAATTCCTACGTTTTTTTCTCTTAAGTAGTAAGAAAAGCTTCAAAAACCACCTGCCGATAGGTTAATAGCACGGCAGTCCGTCATTAAGCTCGTCGACAGATGCATCAAGATACGGCACTAAACGATAACAAATTTCAAGCTGCAGCCAACTCTGGTGCCGTTGCCTCTCGACTGCACCAGAGTTGCGTATTAGTGTATCATAAATAATGACTTTAAACTTATGACTAACAAGATAAACAATGCGAACCTCTACAGTTCTAGTACACAATTGTTGTATATTTCTGTGCAGATTATAAATCCATTCAGAATGGTCCTTTAGATACTATCTCAGTTTTTCGGAATAATTTCATCTATGTTTAAATATTATATAAAAAGCTTCGTTCCATACAGAGGAATGTCACGATCAACACTCCGTACTGACGCAGCTCAAATCCAGACCTCTATACTGGAGTGTGGATCGATTTATTAGTGAATTCTACTGATTATTACGAGGCCATTTCTAGTTCATATTTTCACGAGAAATTGCAGCCGGCTGAGCAAAGAGGAGCTCACTTAACTTTCAAAATGTATCTGCAAACTATTGTAATCAATCTTAACTAAGTTTACTTCACTAAAGTTTCACCATGGCCGCATGGCATTCTTATATCGGAGACTTTGAAGGTTCCAGTTGCCAGTCTGTGCCGCCGACCGCTGATCCCCAAAGCGACACAACAAGAAGATTGAACCGCAGATGCTTCATATTACAGTACAAGCATATCTTAGTGATTACATATCTAACATCATACTAGGCAAACAATAGCTCCGTAAGGACAGTTAGTGGTTCATATACATTATAAATTAATAATAACAATATAACTTTGAAGTGCAAACAATAAAGGAAAATCTATGAATACTTTTTAGATGAAAGCTTATTTTGTTATGCCATTGGTTAATATTCCCGGTATGCTTCCGCCGCTTCCTGGAATCCCATGAATTCTGAAAAACAAATGACAAACACGGTAAAAATCATGAGATAAAAAAAGTAAATTCAAGAGTACAGTGTAAGTTAGTTTACCTAGTTTTGCCTGGCTTGGGCAATTCCAATCAAAATATGTTTACATGTAAATAAGAATTGTTAAAATAGGTTAATTTAAGAGTATCAGAAGAATTTCTACATCTTTACGGAGGGAATAAAATAGATACCCTGGAAAATTTAGCTTCAATTACCAATTTTGTATAAAGGGCATGTGAAATAATATAAAATTCAATGGCATTGTCAAAATTCATATTATAATTATAAAGTAGTCCTTATATTATAAAATGAATTAAACCCACCCATCACCCTGTCTAGGGTTCGCGCCATTTTGCGGCGTGACATTATCGAGTCCCATCTTAGAGAGATACTCTAGAGCAGCTCGGGCCGACTGGTCGTGTGACTGTTCAGTTGTCTGACCGCCACCATGGCACACCATCGGAGGGTCTGTTGTCAGGGTAAGTAATGACAGGTACTCTTGATGATTTCCCTGAAAAAATATAGTTGTAATAAACAAAGCGCTAACTATTATTGCTACAACTTAAAAGGTTAATTTTTAAAATGATATTATCTTTTAATGTTATTTCAACAAACCTTGGGGAAAAGAGAGAATTGTACTTGAAAGCCAAGCAGTCGCGCAAGATACAAGAGCTGTTCCTTTGGACGAATGGCTTGATTAGTCTGAGATGAAGTTCCGATTCCTGTGCCAGTCGTGGAGCTCACCACTGAACTGGATATTGGTTTTGTGGCAGGCCCATTATCTAAAAAAAACAAATTGTAGATGATAGTTTTAACTTATTGACGACTGCAACATTGGTAATCATAATAATTTTTTTCTGTTGCATTCAAATGACCTCTGTGATTGTGATCTTGCTTGGCTAATGCGTCAGCAGTGGGAGAAGTGCCGGCATTCAACAATTCTTTGGCTATTGCAGCAGTGGTCTTCGCATTCACACCTGGAGATGAACAAAGCGTTAGTAATATGCACACTTTACAGTCACGAAAGACAATAATGATCATCAAAATATTACCATCATCATCAGGCACTAGATCCAGAGTGGCATAAAAAAGTTTACAAATAACTGATCAAATTGAAATTTTAGCTGCTTGGTAACAAAAAATAGCCATAGCAAGAATTTTTTGGCGCAGCAATCCTTTTTAAAAACAGGCAAAGCATTTATCGAGTAAATGCATAAATTCACCTCCAAATTATCCAACCAAAGTCCTGGTTAGTTACAGTAAGAATACTGTTTCAGGTGAGATATACACTATGTACATGAGATGTACTATGTATGTTTGTAGGGGCAATATAGAAGTGACATTACAAGTTCAGACATACCATTCTTGTTGGGCGTGTTGAGTTGAGGGTTAGCATTCACCAGATGGTCTTGCATTAGCAATAGACCCGGGACTAGCTGGCGACCTGCAGCTCCGGGAGCAGGAGTGTCCAACCCGAGCTTACTAGCTTCCGAGAGATACGGCCCCTTGCGAGGGCTCTCGAGTTCCACTGATTTCTCACTGTCTTCAGATGACTTTGATGGAGTCTGCGTCTTACCCAGACCCAGATCAATCAACATTTCTAGAAGAATTATAAAATTGATATGATACAACATCCCTATTTATACATATTTGAGATGTTTAAATAGTATGGTATATATAATCTAAGCAATTTACTCACTCTCAGCAGCTTGTCGCTTGGCAAGTTTCTTACTGGCGCCGGAGCCAGTTGTGTGGCGGGCACCAAGAAGGCACTGCACCAGGAAGGTGCGCCTCCATGTACCGCGCCCTTCTTCCAGCAGGGAATAGGTTGGCTCACGGCCTCCCCCAGCCCCAGCTGCTCCCACAGCCCACTGCAGCAGGCGCGACACAGGGTTGGCTTCTGTACTGGCTGTTGGATCTGCTTTGTCCTGTAATATCATTCGTATTCTCCCATCAAAGTAATAATAGTAATATTCAAAGATAATTATTTATGTAGAAGAATTCAGCGATGTACATTGTTTGGAGAGTTTAGTTTGTAAGGATTGCAATGATGGAACTACTTTGAGAGCCGAGAAGCTCACATCATTAGCTAGAATTCTACTTCATAGATACCAACTAGCTTAAAATAAGTATTTATGTATATGTAGTATGGAAGAAATAGGCAGACTTATTGTTTCCAATACGCTTAAATTTAGATTTCGGACCCAACGAATTAAGTGTTCCCTTTCAATCTAAACAGGTTTTTTTGGTGCAGAAGCCACCGACTATAATGTTTAAATTGTGCCAATTATATTTACCTTGATTAAATTTCTAGTTCTCTTTTTCGGTTGCTGCTGTTTTCGTTTAGGTTTGTTCTTTTCGGGCTGGGTGACGGTCTTCTTTATCGATGGCAGTTTCTTTAACTCTTCCAGCATTTTTTCGGCGGCTCGTTTTTTCGAAATCTTTTTACTGCTTCCTTCTCCCTCCGTGACATGCATGGCTACTGTGCAGATGGTTATGAAAGTCTGCAAGAAAATATATTTGTGAGCATCTCTATTGTAACCTTTTATCCATATAGATTGGTCAATACACATACCTTCATGTGCGGTGGTCCTTTTTCACTTTTAACATCAAAGTTCACGGGCAAATTAAACTTTAATGCAACTTCATGAACCATCGACACAGGAGACTTTAGGTCCAAAGAATCTTTATCATCTGAGTCTCCATCTGCACACAATAAAATATTGATATTTATTAAAATATATAACAAGCCCACTTATTTTTATATTAACATTTATGGATCAATGTGGTTTTTAAATTATATTAAATTCAAACGTACCGACCAATTTCAGAACCATAAGAAACTATTTGATACATGTTCATTTAACGCATAAAACAACTTTTAATTTAAACACAGATAAAAACTCTACCTGCTTTACCAATTTCAAAATAGATTAGAGATGCACAAATTGGCACATATCAGGTATATCACTAATGGATGTTTGAGAGCTTATTACTAACAGAAATACTGAACAATGTGTTTGAATGTAAATGGTTGTCGATTTTGGAGTGCGGATAGTAAAAATGTCGAGTTATTTGGTTAACGTTATTTAAATGTTGCAAGACAGTAAAAATTTAACTAGAAATAAATTATACAAGCGCTACATTTCAGTTAACATTTATACAGTGGGATTTACTAACCGTCCGCTGTTTGCGAGTCGTTTTCGTTGCAGACATCGTCATCTTGATTTTGACGGAGATCACGGAGCGCACTAGCAGCTGCATCATGGCGTGCTGCCTGAGGGGTAGCCCCCTCCCCATGGTATTGCCGTGTCCCTACTACCAGCTTCACTTGGTATAATCCCTGATTGTTGGTTTGCTATAAAATGAAATGAGAACTAAACATTAGCATCACTTTAATTTGATATCTAGAATACCTAATATGGAAAAATAAAACCATATATATCAAAAAATTGTTTATAGTCAGTCATTCTAGAGCATAGCCTAAATCTTTATTTTTATTAAAATAAAAGATAAAGAATAAGACAGATTAACACACAAATAAAAATTAATATATTTTTAAAATCTTAAACAGAAAACCGAGCCATCAAAAAACCTACAGAACCAAAAAAATCTCTTTGACAACTCTGATTATACTTCACACAAGAAGTTAAGCAGTGAAAAGAACTCACCTCTTTATAGGGATTATTTGGATACTTGGTGTAATTGTTTCCAAATCGGTTGTTCTGGTTGAAGTAACGACTGTTGCGGTTGAAGGTCTGCAAAGGGACCATGGAGGGTGCAGAGGGCGGCATGCCAGGACGATAAGCCACTGCGTACGAGGAGGCGTTACGCATGTGAGCGTGCTCAGGGTAGGCAGTGGCAGGGTTGTCCACGGTATACACAGCTGTCACACCCAGCTTCATGGTAAGGGCGTTAAGCTCCACAGTGGGCATGATGGACCCCGATGCTGCAACACACACGTCTGTGTTCATGCAGAACCCGACACAATGGATTTATTAGGATTGTTAAACGTTTTCACCTAAATCTAGCATCACGACACATAATTTCTAACTTTATTTAAACCTTTTACACGCAGATAACTTAAAAGTGATAAATTACTTTTATAGAGTAAGCCGTTTTTATATAATTTTTTAAAAATATTATTGTGATTATATCTTTATGTTGTTATTAGCAAATATACAGGAATAAGGTAAAAATGAATTTAAAAACAATTTTAAAAAAATTAATGCGACAGACCTGTTGAGAATAGCAACATCGCTCGCTAACCACATTTGGTGTATCTTAGTCAAAGAAAACCAAAAGATATATTAAGATTAAATTCAATAAGAATAAAATGACAATAGGATATGATGCATGTATTTTCAGTAGACACTATGCTATTAATTTGTATTTAGGAGATTTTAAGCCAACAATATATTCATCATTTTCAGTACAAGCCACCCACAATCCTAGATCTTCTAATCTATTATTGAAAATTTGATAGTTAAACTAATGGTAAAATATACTGCAGTCTACCTTCAATCTATTTTTTATAAGACTTTAAATCAAAGGACCTGATGGAGTCGAGTATTTGGTTTTTTTTATTAATAGATTGAAAACGTATGAAACTTCAAAAGGTTCTTAAGCTAGTCTACTACAGCTGAGAGCTACAATATGATGTGGTACCATTGGGACGAGCAGCACGCACAGCCCTGGGCGGGCGTGGAGGAGGCCGAGGGTAGCGCGTACGAGCGAGTGCTTCAGCAGCCACAGCGTGCTGAGCCGTGCGGATGCGTGAGCCCTCGGCAGAGTACTCCTCAGAGGCGGCATCACCGCCCAGCCGCAGTGCTACCGTGAAACGCTTGCGGTGCGCCGGGCCCTGCTCTGATGTCAGTCGATACTGATGCTGGATCTGTAAATTTGTATCAAATTAAGCATACAAAATTACTAGTTGATGTTTATGAAGTGATGAAATTTTGGTCAAACAGTTTAAATGACATTATGAGAATGTCACAAAATGGTTTACCTTATTGAACCTGGCCAGCTCATTGACCAGGCACATAGGCGTCTTTTCTTTACTGTTGGCCATACTGGAGCTGCTGATGTCAGGAAGAATTTTGGGCAGACTGCTGGTGGTAATAGATTCAGTTCCCAAGGGAGGCAGCACCTCTAGTTCCGGGACCTTCTTTCCCACCGTCGTCAGTACTCCTGTTGGTATAACATGGGTTATTTTAGCCTTTTTCTGACGATATAAAGTTATTTTCTAAAGAAGTTATTTATCCTTTAAATTATAATTATTTTAGATATTATTTTTCTCCTCATATCAGTTATTATCAGTCTACTTATTCTATCTTCCACATCCATACTACTCTATGACCTCAGATAGTTTAGTGTTTATTGACAAACTAGCAAGAATTAGGTATATTGTTGCTGTAGAGCATAGGTTCCCAACGGGGGCGGTACCGCCCCCCAGTGGGCGCTGGAGCTTTCCAAGGGGGCAGTGGCGGATCCAAGGGAAAATGGGGGGCGTTATGAAATACCTCTATGGTAATTTTATAGGGAAAAAATTGGTATAATTATAACTGTTGTCAAAGGGGGCTTTGGAATTTTTTTTCTTGTCAAGGGGGCGGTGGTCAATAAAAGGTTGGGAGCCTATGCTGTAAAGAAAAGAGCAAAGACAAACTAAAAACAAATATAATTATAGCCAATATCAAGGTGAAAAAAACTGCACATATTGTGAATGTTTACTAATATAAAAAGACAAAGTTAGCTGATGAGTTATTGACCAAAATAACAAGGATATGTGACACTATCAGAGGTAATCGAGGGATATGGAGGTGAGGAGGAAATGCGTCTACAAGCTGACAGAAGGAAAAAAAAAAGATCATACAAATGTTGTCAATAATTTAAAATGAAGAAAATTATCAATACACACAAACTTGACTACAATATACAATTACCAATTAAATAACCAAGTTGTGTATTAGATTATAATAATTTTACGAGTGGTGTGAATCACCAATTGTCAATCAAATTTGAGCTTATATATGTAACAAATAACAACTTCACGATAAGTTAAGTTTGAAAGCCTGCACTGGACCAAGTAGTAATTTTTTGCTAACGTTTTCTTGTGTTGAGAATTCCTCAGCACTCGCGCGCACTTAGCTGTCGGATTGCCCCCGGCGTCCGTGTGTTCATAATACATTTAAAAAAAAAAACAAACTTGAATAGTGTATACCTTCAATGCATAATGCGGATCCAAATATCGAGGAAATGTCTTCGGGTGAATAAAACACAGATGGATCGAACCTACCCGCGACATCTTCAAGAACCAAGCAGAACACTAGCACGGAAATTAACTTATTCACTGCCATTGGAACTGTTAGTGATCAAAGAAAAACATAACCGCACTTTATGCTGCGAGCTAAAGCAAAAGCGCCGACCTCTATATCCTTGACTGGATGACTCATACGATAAAATGCTCTAGTACGGAACAACAAGTATATTTATTAATTGTACGAATTAACATTAAACAGAATACGACTTGATCGAATACAATAAGTATTGCTAAGAAAAGTTGAAAGTGACTTCGACGACAGCGTCACAAACCGGGGAATTATAGGACAACCATAGACAATTATGAATGTAGCGCAGACTGCAATGTTGACATGTGATAGAAAAGAAAATTTTTATATTTGTGTGTGTAATAAAATGTAATTACTAGTAAGTAAATAATCCGTCGTACCGATACAACCGGTAAGTTAGTAATTGGTAAAATAAACATGGTAGATAGGTCAGATATTTGCGCACTTAGATATCTCGATCTGAAAATTAAATTTAAAGTTACGGCTATTAAAAATCAAATCGCCAATTCGATTAAAAGATCTCCCCTTCTGATTGGTCAGATTTCGGTATGTGAAAAATTATATCTCATAAGACAACACTATTTTTAAGTAAAGCGTAATATTAAGTAAAAAGAAAAAAAAATTGTTTTCACTAGTCTCAAAAAAAGATACTAATGAAATGTTAGAATTGACAACAAAAAAATTTAATTTCAGGAATTTTGAGTATACATATTTTCTATGTCAAGGTTTAAAAATATATCTTTACGACCTACCTGTCTGCAGAACAACTGAGGGAACAGGCTGCTGTATAGGTGGATGCGGGGGGTGTGGAGGGCGGGGTGGGTGGGGCGGATGAGATGGAATCATAGAATGTTGTGGATGAGGCTGACGGAGTGGGAGTGGGGGAGGAAGGTGACGTGGGGTCGGAGGGGGAGGACGATGGTGATGTTGTAGGCGGGGCGCCAAAAGCGGGCGCGGGGGCGGAGGGCAATGGCCCATGGGATTGCTCATGTTGATGTTCATCCCCATAGCCATGCCACCGCCTCCCTGCTGCCCAGGCCCAGGTAACATCCTGTAAATAATATTAAAATAAATTTCAAGAATTTTAGATAACTACAAAGCAAAAAAAATATTTATTGATTGGGCTACAGAAAACTATAAACTAAACAAAGTTTGATATTGTGTTTCAGTACAATACCAAGATGAAAATGTATCGAATAGACAGTTTTAAACAATGTTAGAAACAAAGTTTTAAACCATGTACCTATAGTATTTCGGTACTGCCACTAGTCTGAAGTGGTATGCTTAATTCGCCGACCAGGTGACATTTAGTGCGATAATCTATCACTGTTCATTCAAGTTTTGAAAATGTGTAAACGCAACACAAACACAATATTATTAAAAGATCATAATTATAATTTATTTTGGTATTTAATCTAACATTTGGTATATAATCACATTCAGGACGCAGTACTCGTTTACATAATCAGAAAAACATGTATCAAACTAACAAAATAATATATTATGTATATTAATGATGATTCACATTATTTAGCTGGTGTGCTGGGTACACAAAAAGGAGTCAGAATGTTATTCAGAAGCTTGGTCGAGTGCCAAACAGATAATGCACGGGAAAAAAGATGAATGTGTTTTAACATTTTGAACAGAACTCAAAGATAACTTAAATAAAATATACAATAGCATTTAGAGTACTAGAATATTGTACCCTATAAAAAGAATCTGGTTTCTAGGATTTCAATATTGTAATAAATGTTATGTTATAATTATATATATATTAAAAAATAGCAAACGTGATGTTTTAATGGCAGAACAGCAGATTGATTTAACATTAAAAAAAGACCAAAATCATTTGTGCTTTGTACATATTTATGAAGTTTTCTTCCCTGAATAATTTGTGATCTATTTATAGCTCTCGACTGTTATTGCTAAAAGTATCTCAACACTCGGTAGCCTATACAAGCTGCTCAGATCTTTTGAATAATATTCATCAAATTCTTATAAAAACTTAGTGATAATATAAATCATATTACAGAAAATAAGTTACTGGCTATCTATGTAGTGCAGTAAGCATACGTTGGGACACAACCTTTCTTATTGAATGCTGCATCTAAAAAATTTCATTTCATATTGTATTTCTGGCTGCAAATACGAAAGACATGTTTATCTAGGCAGAGAAGTACTTAACCTTCCAATTCAAACTAAAAAAAATTATCATGCAGCACACCGATTATACAAAATGTACTAAAAATTACTCTCAAAAGTGAACAGATTCAATGCCTAACCAAAAAAGCAGACGTACGAGTCAGCAAAAAAATAAGTAGTAAACATTTTTTTTAGTTCTAGACAGTTGTCACAAAAATACTGGCAGAACTTGCAAATGGTTTTAAAAAATAACACCGGTTTATGATTTTGAACTGAGCTCCATACAAATGTGCACATCTGCCATATTATGATATAAATTTGTAAAACAGGATCTCAGTATTTAATAGCAGAAATAAATCATATTTCTATAACTGCATGCCTTCCTACACTATTACATACATATAATACGTATTAAAAAAAACACTTTACCTTCCCATTAAGTTCTATTTATTAAGAAAAAAAAAACAGAAAATCAACACACATAGATTGTAGTACACACATATTAGGCTTATTGTTGAGAGATACATTTCCTATACTGCTTATTATAAAATATAGAAATTTTAAAAATTTCAGTTGGCATTTGGTGTGAAATATCACTTTTAACCTGACATTATGCAAATAAGTATAACTCTGTCTGTAGATGTACACGTCTCACTCAACCCTTGAAGAACAGAAGACAATGGCGAAAGCATAAAGGGATATAACCAGACACGCCATAGTACAATGCAGCCAACCCCTGTCTCAGAAGGGGACCTTTACAACCGGTCACTGGCCGCATCACAGCAAGTGAAGGGCTAAATTACACTTGCCAGTTTCTTGGAAAACATTTTAAAAATTATAAAAACCCTATAATAATTACTGTAGCATACAATAATATCTACCTATCTGTAGCTATCTAAAAATAGATTGCAAATTATTATTGAGTTAAGTGAATGAATTTGACTTTTTAATAAGAGTAAAATTTTGGTTTCATTTTTTTTCCTATGAATTTGTATTTTAACAAGCTACAAAATAAAAATATTTAAATTCAGTATGTAGTGAATTGGATCTTCCGTATAACAACTGCCTATATCCATAACTGCCATAACATACTTCAAATTGTACCATCATGTACATAATAATATATATACTTATTTTATTTGTGACAACTACAGATTGGACACCAAACTGAATATGCCTAGACAGACTTCTAAGTTTTGAATCAAGCAAAATTAAAATGCACACAAGCTCATATAAAACACAAATATAATGTCACGAGGCATGCTGTCATTATATTTGTCTTCAGATTTCTCAAATCTTCAAATAATGTGAACAAAAAACTAGGAAAGTTTTACTGGTGCTCTTATGGTCAGATACACTTCATGGAAAGTCTCGAAGGACCAATAACCACAACTAGCAACTTTGACCTAAAGATATGGGTGTCTTGAGAACTTCCTTGAAATTGCTCAATCAAATCCAATAACTTCTTTTGGTGTGTTCGAAGATAATTGACATGCGTAGATGATAATTAACTTAGACCATTAACTCAGTGATTTTGTTTGTAGTAAATAAGCTGTGATTGCATACTGCATGTCACTAGCGCTTATGAAATGACAAATAAACTACATGGACCACAAAACACAGATATAGTAAAAGTAGACATAAAAACTGTAGCACCCTTAAAAAAAACTACTAATAAAAAAGAAGATTGAGTAGAATAAATGCAAGTGATATTATTATAAGTATGTGAATTGTGTAATATTTTACACAAAATTGATTGACAAAATAAACAATTAGATTATCATTTGTTTGAACAACAATGTCAATGTCCTCAACAATATCGAATCTAATGTGTTTTAACACAAAACAATTACTATCAATTAGTTTATAAAACCATTAAATGCTCTCCACAGAAAATAAGCACTAACTGAAATCATGATAAGATAAACATGAAAATTTTTGAAGAGTAATCACTTTAATAAGCACACCAGATTTATCACCTAAAAGTTGTATGTTAGACATTGAAAATTGCAAAAACGCTTAAACCGAATACGATCATCTTACCTATTTTGCTCTCTGTGCATTTGGTGCGGCGTGTGCGGGGCCATCTGATGATGTGTAGGCATCCCATGGTGGTTCATGTGTTGGCCTGGATGGCCACTGACAGGCTGGTGCATATTATGATGATGCATCATTTTGAGTACCGAACCTGTATAATATGTACAATTTAAACTTCTTTAACCAATTTCAATTCAAACACGAAACAAAAACACGTCAAAACTAACATAAAATGAAATATTGTCACAAAAGCTGCCGGCAGCCATTGACATTCACGCCATTAAAAATTGACCGACTTTCGTACCTCAAACGTCAGTGAAGCACTCGGTGGGTATTCAATACCATGAACATTGAAGTTTAGCGGACAAATATGCGATTCGAGCACTCTAGGATGTGTGATTTTGGCAAACAGTAAAGAAAAATTAAGAACAACATGCGGCCATGTTATTGTGTCGAATTTTACTCTATTTCAGAGACAACTGGAGACAGCTGACTGAACTACCGTTAGCAGGGCTACCAACCGCGCGGCCGCCCAACGCGCTTCTCTCCGCCCGCCGCTGACGATTCCACGCCAAGGGAACAGATGTCACTAAGCAGACATCGATGGTGACAATAAACTAATTGTTTTATATTTATCCTAGTTATTTATTTTAATTATTCTTCAACTCGTGCAAAAGAGGCTTTTTTTTTTTTACACATATTTTTCCCTACAGTTACGAAATTAGAGAAATCCATGTACCACCTAAAAGCCTCTACACACGTAGCAACAAATCGTGCCATCGACTTGGAGCTAGCCAATAGCGTCCTGCATTGGCAAAATCATAAAAAAAAACACGCAAAATAAGGGAACGCTTCAGAATCAGGGGATAGCCACACACCGTAGCCCTAACAATGATTGTAAATTAACACAAAGAAAATCAAGAATCTCGAAGTTTCATTTATTTTTTTTAAGCACCGAAATACAATACGTGTTGATAACTACTGTTCCTTTGTAATAATAGGATGTTTGCATTAAATAAAATATAAAAATATGGAAAGTATGGCGATTTATATCAAGCGAAAAGTTAAATAACTTTGATGTATTGAAACGACTTACATGAGCCAAGTCTAAAACAATTACCTATTGTAAAAAAATCAACAAACTTCATTGTCATAGCAACGCAAGTAATTAATATTTTAATTCAAATTGACAGTAGCTTTGTTAGCAAAATTAAAACGTTATTATGTAAAATACAAACTAAAATGCAGATTCACAAGCTGACAGTGCAACAAATTTAAACATAAATCTTTAAATAAATCAAAATGCGTCCTTACCGCGGCAAAGACAAATCTCTGGTGAGTAGATATTTTAACATAAACGACACACGCACACACAAGAAGATATATATATATATATATATCTTCTTCTTCATGTGCCTCCCCTCAAGGTTGGTGACCATCTCACTGAACACATCTTATGTCTGTTCATGGTTTTCTTAGAGAGTATAAGACAGGATTTATTATATGTGTGTTTTTTTATTTCTTTTAGATAAGGAAAACATACACGGCTTGCACTAAACTATTTATCAAACAAATATGCGAAGATGTGATGAAAGTGTGGTTACTGGACCTTCCGTTTCCCACATTCTTCAAGTTGGTCGCCATTTACTGGATCGGGCTCATGATGATTTTCTCATTGGCGACTCCCCTCATTTTGGTGGTCGCTTCGCTCCTCCCGACGTTCCGCTTGATGCAAAAGTAAGCCCTAAGCGAGCTCTTTGAGGGGTTTTCGCAGAAATGATCAATAGTTCAGTTGTCAGTGGCTATACCTACTAACAACGCGCACAAATTGTAAATTGAAATATATAAATCGAGCAAAAATGTATCTCGCGGTCAAGTCGCTACTGTTCCTCCTCAAATGCGCAAAGTGTCGAACTAAAAGTTACAGAAACAGAGACACGACCGTCTCAGAATCGTGAATGGTTATGACATATTTTCTACATTTTACATTATTATTTATAGATAATTTGTTTGTGTAGTTTTGAATATGTAAAGACATTTTTCAATCGGTACTTGCAATCAAACTTAAAAAAAATCACACCGAGGAATGAGAATCACGCGTCACGGATAGCGAGTAAATCTGCCCAGAAAAATTTTAAAGGTTTTGTTTAAAACATCGAAACGTGCATCGAGCTGAAATTTCAATTAAATTTATAATAGTTGTTGGGGTTACGGTGTGTGGCCGTTTCCTGCTCCTCAAGGTGAGGCTTACAAGGTGTGGCTTGGGTGGTAGCGTACATGTGTTCCTCTATTTCACTTATTGAGTTGGTGTAGGGAAAAATATGTGTAATGAGCTGTGCTGTGCACCGCTACTCTGCATCGCTCGCGGTGGACATTTGCTTGCAGCCACTTGTGCACGCCGATGGACGCTGCCGAGAGGAGATCGCTGCTGTGTGCGGTCAAGCTTCCGCGGGCGCCGTGGCTGTGGCGAGGCCCGGAGGGGGCGCGCGCCCACCCCGCCCTGCTGCACGAGCTCCTCACGCGCTCCGTGCTGGTCTGCAACTCCATGGCCACCTCCCTCGACTACATGCACATCATGCGCCAGCTCGTGGAGGAAATGCTGCCCTAGGATCGTCCCGCCGTTGATGGACACGGTAAATATATGATCACATACAATACCTACATAATACTTTTTTTTTTTATACACGAAAATGATTGTTGCAATTCTAATGCCGGTACACCCGAAACGATAACCTTCTGAAACTTTTCTGATCAGATTAATCTGAATTGATAAATCCAACGTGTGTAGGCAAAGTTTCTATTGTCGTAGCTATCTTTCTTACACGCTTTAGATTTATTTAGAAGGTTACAAGATAAAAAGATATACTAATCAAATGCCAAAATTGTAGACATTCTTCATAACATTTGCTACGTTTAAAGTGTTTATTGGTTAAATAAACAAAAAAATATTTGTATTATCTAAGTATTTAACCGACATTTTTTCTATGGCAACGAATCAAAAATAGCGCTATTTTACAGGTCAAAATGTTCATCGAAACTATCAAGTCAGAGAAAATGGAAGTGTATTGATACATTTTTTTCTATTTTTCGCCATGATATTCTAATCAAAAAAATTGTGTTTATATATATATAAGGATACATGGGTAAGTATATTTAATGTTTTTTTTTTGCCAATACTTCGACTTTTGGTATTTATTTACAAGATTTATCGATGTTCTGTTGATATTTTGCCTAATGGAATAATCTTGAGAAGATGGAGAAATACACCGCTGGCCTGGATTTACTTGTCTGCCTACTTTATAACAGCTGGAAACTAGTCTTTTACAACTGTTCACCACCGTCAGTAGTCCGCCAGTCGTCAGTCAGATAGTATGACAACATTTTAAACATGAATATCATAAATTGCTTAATTTTTACTGCAGTGGTTTTATTGAAAAAGTAAGCTTTTTACTGTCAACTTAATAGTTTAACATAGTGGTTGTTTATTTCAAAATACTTAACTATTTACTAATATTTGCACTGATGTGAACATTTGAATGTATCAATGATTGATTTTTTAAGAAAAATGCTTCGCGTTTTTGCAACGCAGATTTCAACGCTCTTAAATATATAAAAATGTTAATGAAGAATCTATACTCTTGTAAATTGAAGCTATTTTAATATAATTACCTAATTCTGAGATATCTATGATTATGTAGGAAGCTGCTTTATTTTTCACATATTTGAAAATATTTTACGTTACCCGGTTGTCGTGTAAATTTAGCGGGCGTTGTGTAAAAATATTTTAAATGCTGTTTAGTAAATATGTATATTGTTTAGAACAATTTGTATAAACGCATTCAATGGCAATACAAATATCGTTTCCAACCAAAGCGAAATAATTGTGACGGGATTCCCCCGCAGAGACGGAGAGCTCAATCATCGAGCCGATAATATGTAGTACTGTACATATCAAGATTGTTGCAATCATATGCTATTTGTTGCAGAAATAAACATAGGGCAGCCAATATATATGGATAAAATTATAATTTAACAATTACTAAAAACGCGTAGTGACCTTCTTTTAAAATTTCTACCTGTTTAAATTTTATAATTTATTTTACGCCACATTGCACAGTTGTACATGGTCGACTACCTTCTTGTTGATACTTTACATTGGATAATTGTATGCACCAATATGTAGTGCAGGGGTAGCAAAACTTTTGATCACTATGGGCAACCTGTTTTTTTTTAAATTATAAGCATCGGTCTACCAACATCGTATGTGTAAAGCGATTTAAAAAAAAAGTAGAAAAATAATATATACATATATATATATATATATATATTTTTTTTTTTTCTTCTTCACATGCCTCTCCTCAAAGGAGGTTGGTGACCATCTCACTGATCATATCTCGATAATAGTGTAGTGGATCCCCGGGTCCTTGTAAACATATTTAATATCAAGTTATTCTAATAAGAGGAAATAATTATTTCTTCTCAAAAATGTGAGTTTATGTGGGGCGGACATCACAGATGTGTGCATATCAAACATGGGATGGTTACCGGTGGACCGCAGTCGACGGTTTGGCACCCCTGGCTCGGTGTGCCTGCGACTTAACAGGCCTCGACTGTCAAAGCGGTTCGCGCAACTGAAGTTTCCCAAGCATCTAAAGCTAAAGAAACAATTTGCTTGTGATTTGCATTCTGGATTACTGTAACGTAGCGTCATTGCGAACAATTCAATTCAATTTTTAATTTTGTTTTGTAAAAAGTTTCAAAACTTTCCCGTGAACTTGCTGACTTAATATGATGTTTCGCATTATAGCTTTTGCTCTGTTGTTCGGTTTGGGATGTGTCGGGGTATTTTTTTTGGTTGTCAGTGAAGCGTTTTCTGTTTTGTCACCATTTCACATGTTTCATAAACTAGCGTTACCTGAGTAAGTAAATATAATATTAAATAAACAACTTATTTCCAATGTTGATATCACATCTGTAATTGATTTTATTATGTACATATATTTTTTCTCATAATATACGTATATTTCTCAACAGTATTGAAGCTGATTATCCATATACACGATTTCCTGAATATTTTACATTCGGAGTAGCCACAGCAGCTCATCAAATTGAGGGTGCTTGGAATTTGTCCGGTATTAACTTAAATTATTACAAATCATATTGTAAATACTTTATTGTAAATACTTGAGTATTTATTTGTGTTTCTTAACAGGTAAAACCGAAAACTGTTGGGATAGATTATCACACTCGAGACCAGATCTTATTGCCGATGGCACAAATGGGGATGTAGCCATAGACTCATACAACAGATATAAAGAGGATGTTGAAGCCTTGAGTTTCCTCGGAGCTGATTTTTATAGATTTTCTTTATCGTGGGCTCGTATTCTTCCAACTGGCCGTGCTGACTTTATAAATCCTGAAGGCATTGAGTATTACAATAATCTTATTAACAATCTACTCGAAAAAAATATTCAACCTTTGGTGAGTACTAATATAGGAACAGTCACTAGTACACAAAATAATAAATCTGCAGTTTATTATTTTGGTGGTTAATTTTTGATTTTAGGTGACATTATTTCACTGGGATCTGCCTCAGACTCTTCAGGATCTCGGTGGGTGGACTAATCCTTTTATGATTGATTATTTTGAGGACTACTCTCGAATATGTTTTGAAATGTTTGGTGACCGCGTCAAGTCGTGGATTACATTTAATGAACCGTATGAAATATGCGAGGATGGATACGGTGATGAAAAGAAAGCACCAGCACTCAACAGTCACGGAGTTGGAAACTATCTGTGCGGGGACACTCTCCTCAAGGCACACGCTCGCTCTTACCATTTGTACAACACAACCTTCCGTCCTAAACAAAAGGGAACGATCATGATCAGCATAAATTCTATTTGGTATGCACCTAAAAATGAAACTAGTGAAGAAGACAAAAATCTTGCTGAAGTTGCAAATCAGTTTAAGGTTATGCATATTTTATTTCAATGCATACTTAGTGAATAACACGTGGTGGTATTTTATTAAAGTAACCCATAAAAAAATACATTTTTCAAAACTTTCTCAGAATCGTTTGTTGAAATTTATTTTCTCATTTGTGAAGTAAATTCAAAATATTGGGTAATTTTTCAGTTCGGTTGGTTTGCACACCCAATATATTCTGACGAGGGAGGTTATCCCCAAGCGATGATTAGCCAGATTGCTGCAAATAGTAAAGCGGAAGGATTGTACCGCTCGAGACTGCCTGAAATGTCCATTGAATGGAAAAAAATAATTCGGGGTACCGCTGATATCCTGGGAATTAACCACTATACAACTCACCTCATTACCCCCGGATTGGATCCCACGGCCAAGTCTCCATCATGGTTGAAAGACATCGGAGCTATTGTCTCTCTGGAAATTGGGAAACCTTCTGCATCTGAGTGGTTGCGAGTAAGTAAATATTACTGATGAAATAATTTTTTTTCAAGTGGTCATCTTACTTCGTACCAATTTACAATGTTTTAAAATGATAAAAACAAGTTGAAAAGTAAGTGTGGTCATTGTTATTGTAATTATTCAGTTCTTATGTACTATGCCGTGTTTTTTTTACTTTTTCAATGTTTCATTCAGAAATTTGCTTCAGTACGTAAAAAATTTAACGTTAGATTAGTAAAATCGTGACACTCGTGAATCTGAGGATTTATAATAAAAACATGTTATTTTTAAATAATCAACAGCAAACAAACAAACAAAACTCATTGAGAACTGGAATTTAAATTAAAAACCCGATGTTAAAAATTATCCTTTATCAAACCGATAAGATATACTGAGATATATTGTTTTGAATTCCACAAAAGGTCTAATTTTTTTATTGTGATATAATTTATATTACTTCAGATATTCCCAAAAGGATTCAGTGACATGCTTCGGTGGGTGAAAGAAGAATACAAAGATCCTGAGATAAAAATAACTGAGAATGGAGTGTCCGACAGAGGCACGCTGACAGATGATGATCGCATCAAATATTATAATGTATGTATTTAATACTTGATTTTGCCTACTTGATCCAAATTAACATTAACCTACCAGGAATCACCATATATTAATAGAATAGAGAATATAATTTATTCAATACTATCGACGAAGGCTTAGCTTAATAATTCTGATAGTCTCAAGAGGACCGCGCTACAGCGACTGAATTATATGCAAAATATTTTTTTGTATAAATTAAAAACTTGGAATTAAAGAAAAGCAAAAGGTGATGCCTATAGATCCCCATATATAATCATAACTTTTGAGACACTATAAATATTCAAGTAATTAAAATAAGAAATATCCAAGCTCATGAAGAGTAAAAACAAAATTCAATCGTAGATGAAATTGACTTAGATGTGTGCATGGCTCCCGCTTTAACCTGCTACAGCACTACTGCAGGTCTCATTATACTTAGAAGCTTACCTGTACGAATGATCGCAAATTTTCAGTAAAATATCTGAATATACCCTTATCTTTACAGGACTATCTTGCCGAAATTTTGGTAGCCATAAATGATTTCGGTGTCAGAATTACGAGTTACACCGCATGGACGTTAGTGGATAACTTTGAATGGAGAGCCGGCTTCTCGTAAGTTACACAACCAATATTCGTACATTCTAATTTAATAATTTAATGTGTATATTTAGTTTTTTTTTTTAACATTTGTAGCGAGCGTTTTGGATTCTACTCGGTAGACATAAAAAACCCACAGCTTCCTCGAAAACCAAAAAAATCAGCTCTAGCTTTTAAGAAAATTTTGAACACTCGTAGGATAACCAACAGCTCATCAACAGTGATTTGATTTTTTACGGTTATATACATTTTTTTAATTTTTGATATTAACAATTTTCATATTTATAATAACAAATTATTCATTTTATTCAATAAAATAGTTTTTATAAAAAATATTTTTTAAATAATTATAAATTGACCTGACCTGTACCTCACCACACCCCTATTGGATTGTATAAAACATTGATATTAATGTTTACTCAAACAAAAATATTTTATTAATACATTTATACAATAGATAGGTTTTATATACAAATAATATTTTTTTTTATCATCTCTAAAAAAACCCCTAAAATTCATATGAAGAAAACTTTTCACATTGTGAAAATCAAACTCAAAGGGCAATTATCTCAAAATCAACGTTTCTTCCATCCAGCTCCGCAATTTATGAATATCTTAATTATCTAACGAGGGACAAACTTTACTTTTATTGGGTATTTACTTCTTAATACTAAATCTGCAGAAAAAATAATATCATCCGGGGTAGTGACAGCTTCAAGTTTGTAGTTGCGTAAAATTGTTGATATTAAAGACTTTCCTTCAAGAAGTGCAAACCTTTGTCCTGTGAATGATAATTACATATTTAACTTAAACGTCCAGTTTTAATTATTTTTCATTCATATCGAACAAATTATTTCTAAGATTGCAATTCAATCATAGAGTTAATCAGACACTTTGTTATACTATCAAGTGTCAGATATGTGTAAATATATTTTATTGATTAGTAGGCAGGTAGGTACCTATACAATTTCTTGACCCAGCGCTGAATGGGATGAATGCAAAAGGATGTCGCTTAGCACTGTTTTCTGGAGTAAATCTATCTGGATCAAATACATCTGGAGCGGGGTACAGGTTTGCATCTCTGTGCATATCAAAAATATGGCAATTGAAAGCAGTCCCCGCTGGTATAGTATGATCTCCTATAGTAAATATAAAAAAATAGAAAATTTATCAAAATTAAGATGGAGAGCTAATTTATTCATCTGTAATTTATTACTAAACATACTTAATTTAACTTCTACATCACACTGACGGGCTATAAACGGGACGCTTGGGTAGAGTCTTAAAGACTCCTTGAGACAGTTTTCTAGATAGCGCATTTTGTTCAGATCATCAATTGTGATTTCTCTATCAGTTTCTCCAATAATTTCATCACATTCAGCTACTATCCGCTCCTTTAAAAGTTTCATCATTTAGATTGTGTCACATAATATTGAAAAAAAGTTCATGTCAGCATACCTGTATATGTGGGTTGTTTGCCAATATCATCAGAGTAAATGAAAATCCCATTGAGGTAGTATCATGCCCCTTAAAAATTAAAATATTTACATGACATTTGGATTATTTTATTTAATGCTTCATTAAAAATAATTTTTATTTTTGTAAGCATAATGTTATATTACCTCAAACATAAAAGTGTCAACTTCTTCTCTTATGCCATCTTCATCTATAACGTTCTCAGATTCAGCAGATAACAATAAATCCAACATTGCGAGTCGTTTTTTATTACTTTTAATGCTGCCATCATCTATTATTTCCTCCACTATCAACTGTTGTGTTTCTCCAGATGATTCCCTTAACATTCTTCTGTTTCTTATGACATCAGTTGTAAATTTATGAAGAACGAATAGTTGCTTCTCTTGTTTTCTTCCTGTCTGTGACAATTGGAAAATCCATTTAGGGAAAAGCCACGGCCGACCTATTCTATAGATAAAATATTCTCCTAGTTTATAAATAGATTTTTTATAGTTTTTGACTGATTTATTATCTGTATCAATCTTAGTTCCCATGGCAGTTTCTAAAATATTTATAATGTTAAAATCTAATCAACAAAAATATTAAAAAAGTGTCAACCACTTATAATTCTAAATGGTTTTAATGAATGTTGAAGAATTCCTGTGGAGCTCACCACAGATTGAATTTAGTGCATATTTAGTCATCAATGGTATAACATCAGTTTCAGCCTTCCCAACCTCTGCCTGTATGTTTTCTACCAACTCCTTGCTTTGCTCGTCAAATACTTTGCAAAAATGACGAAGAATGTTAAAATGAAACGCTGGAGTTAAAATCTTCCTTCGCTGCTGCCATTTCTCACCTTAAATAAATAATAAAAAAAAATTAAGTAAATTTTCAATTCATCAGATTAGAATGTTAGATTTTTGTGCAGAAAATATTATATCCAATCAAACAACAGCATTTCAGGGTTTCATATAATATAAAACATATGTTGATACGGTATTTGCGTAATTTTACTTGTTAGTAAGATGGATTATAATTTTATATCTTACCAGTGGTGGTGAGAAGTCCATCACTTAGCCATGGATGAAGAAAATCATATAGCCAACTTTTTGTAATATGCTTTGAACTTGTTAGAATTACCTATTGAAAATGATAATTATGCACATAACACTATAAAATAATATTATTTCTTAATAATTTTCAAAATATTGAACTAGTTATAGTCTGGTATGTCATTGTCCACATTGAACTGATGTTGTGTTTACTCAATATAGTACGCTTTACTCGGAGCAAAATAATTAGGAACCATGACGTTATTGGCCAAGTCCTGAATGGTAGCTATTCATGATACATTGTTTTGCTTTATCAAACTACAAATATTATTAGTTTATTCATTTTAATACTTGATCTAAATTGTGGATTGATTATCAGAGATATAATATAGTACATTTATTTAACTTTGTAATTATAGTTCAATTTAATCAGATTTTCTTATCAAAAAGACTGTAGTTTTTATAGATTACCTCCATATCATGTGGATCCACTAAGTTTATTACTGGGTCCTTTGTGAACCAAATTCTGTATGCCTGCTTATATTCTGCTCTCATTTGCCTGGTTCTGTAGAAAAGTGGGACTAAAAACCAATAAGCTGAGTAAGGATAGGAGATAGGAGCTGAGTAACATTCTACATACCACATATAAATGTAATGCAGGCAAGATGTAGAAGTGCTGGAAGGACCTATGCCTACAAGTCAATAACAACCCTTGGGGCAGGGCGTATTGACTTGTAAGGAAAAAAATAAGAATTCCGGAGGCAATTCCAGGGATAACTCTGCCAGGGATGTTGGAGACGATCCTGGACGCTCTATTCCCTACTTGCCCTCCCCTGATGAACCCTATACCTGACGCTGCCACAGAGGTTGCCCACCCTTTCAACATGGCTGAACCACGGGAGGCGGCCAAACGACTTCCGTACGGTCAAGCACCCGGCTCAGATGGCATCCTGAACGAGGCCATCAGACTGGCCGTGCGAGAAAATCCCTCAACAAAGCTGGCTGTATACAACCAGTGCCTTGTCGAACACACATTTCCGAGGAGCTGGAAAGCAGCCCGCCTAGTGCAGGCGCGCAAGGGATGCAAGCCGGCAGGCCTGCCCTCGTCCTATAGACCGCTATGCATGTTGGACGTACTAGGCAAGTTGCTCGAGGGAATGCTGAAGGCCAGACATAAATTAGAGATTGAGGAAAACGGCGGACTATCCAACGTCCAATACGGGTTCAGATCGACCGCAGACGCGATTAGTAGAGTCCACCAGAAGATGAAGGAAGTTAACGCCGGAACGCAGTGCACACGCGAGTACTGCCTCCTCGTCACTCTTGATGTTAAAAACGCCTTCAACATGCCTCATGAGACATCATCCTCGGAGCCTTAGAGAAGAATACTTCAGCCGGACCATCGCCAGCTACTTCGAGGACCGTGTCATCCGATTCTCCACAGCAGGTGTTCCCCCAGCCGCGAGACACCTCACGTCCGGAGTCCCACAAGGTTCCGTCCTTGGACCATTGCTGTGGAATGTCATGTACGATGCGGAACGAAACACGGAGCTGCAGGAGGTAACGTAGGAGATAGGATTCGCTGATAACATTGGCATTGTCGTCGCCGCAAAAACCATTGGCGAACTGGAGGCGAGAACTAACGAAGCCCTTAGGAGAATCTCCCACAGCCTTGCGGAGAAAGGCTAAAGCTCGCCTGCCACAAGACGGAAGCGGTGATGCTCTGTGGCAGACGGAAATACCCCACACCTAACATCACTATGGGTGGGGCACAAATAGTTCCGCAGAGATCCGCTTGATATCTGGGCATGTACCTCGACACCTCGCTGAAGTACGAACCACTCGGAAAGCTGCTGGAACCACTGAGGCAGTTGCAAGAATGCTGCCCAATGTGGGAGAACCGATGCAATGCAAGCGGAAACTGCTGGCCAGCGTGACGATATCACAGATCCTGTACGGTGCAGAGACGTGGGCGAACACAATGGAGATTTCCCACTACAGGAACATGCTGGCCAGTGTCCAGCACAGAACAACACTGAAGGTGATATGTGGCTTCCGCACGATGGAATGCAGGCATGCCGCCAGTAGACCTGATGGCCCGAGAACGCCAAAAAATCTTCGAGGCATAACAACCGAAGGAGGACCTCATCGTTATCAGGACCAGCGTGAGGGCAAACGTCACCGAGACTTTGCAACAGCGATGGGCGGCATCCACCAAAGGGCGCTGGACGCGAAGGCTCATCCCGGACATCCGCCCGTGGATCTCGCAACGCCACGACCAGGTCACCTAAAGTCTGACCCAACTCCTCTTGGGGCACGGCTGCTTCGGCAGCTACCTCGGGAAGTTCGACCGACCTGTCGACATAAGCTGCCCACTGTGCAACGACTACAGCGACGACGTGGAGCACGCCCTCTTCAACTGCGGAGCGACCAAAGTGGAGCGATGGCGACTCCGGAACAGTCTTGGCATCTTCTGGACGGCGGATGAGCGGATGAGGAGGGAGCTCGAGAGGCAACGCCAACTAGACTTCAGAACTCCCACCTGAGGAGAAGCTCCCGGACAAGATAAGAACGACATCAACCAACAGAGACGCTTTATCCATAGATAGTAAGGGACGAATGTCAGAGACGAATAGAAGGGAGGGGAGGCAGACTGGGGAACAAAAAAGTGCGCTCCCTGGAAAACCCCCCTCACAAATTATTTTAGATATATTGTATTTTATATATAAAAAGACCAGCTGTCGGCACCCGGAAGTAGCACTACATCGCTGCCCGGGGCCGACAGTTAAAAAAAAATGGCAAGATGTAATGTTATTATTATAAAAATATAATTTGAACAATTAAAACCAGCCTGTCCTTGGATACACTATTAGGGCTGATTGCACAATCAATATCAATAGACTAATCTTTCTATTTTTAGCATGATAATAATCTATATCTGTCTGTATATTCTCCAAATTGCCTTGTTTTCTTAAAATCACTAAGCTATAAATTTCCCGGTTTTTTTTTTAATAATATGGATGCAATTTTGTTTACTTAGCAGTCCATCTAATTAATTTTATTATATTTTAAATTAAAGTTCATTTCAGTACTGTCTGAGTGCTAATCTCTAAAATTGTAATGTAATAAAATTTATCTGCTCATGAACTACTAAAGTAATCAAATAGTAAAGTACGTTTTTTTTAATAAATAATTTCCAATTCAATGAATTAATCATAACATTTTGCTTATTACCCAACTTCACAACACCATTTTTTTCATATTGGTTTTATATAAATTCAAGGTTATATCAATTGCTTTATCTAGCATCGATTTGTGACAAGTGTTATTATCAACAAAAAACATTAGATAACAATGTATATTATCATCAGGTTTGAACGAAAAAAATATGTAGTAAAATATGTATACGAACAATAAAATTGGGCAATTTAGTTATTATTTTTCATAATGATTATATAATTATTTTGCAATTAAGGAAGCTGGTATTTAATGACCGAAAAATAAATAAATTGGCTGGCCATCACTCGCTATATTTCATGGCTAAAATACAAACTCACAAAATTTTCAAACTAGTCAACAAAGTACAGTACAACGCCAAAAGTAATGCCATATTCAGATTTTATCATATATATAAGTTATTTACATCCTAAGTAATTTGAAATTATATATATTCATAAATATATATATATATAAATATATATATATAAATATACATATATATTTTTTCTATTGTAACAAAAAACATCCTTCTGTTGCAAAATTTACAAACATATTAAAATTAAATTGGTGTAGGTACCTGGTCCACATAAAAATTCTTTAGCATTTCCAATCAAGGGTAATACTTTAGGGCCAGGTAATCTGTTCAGTGCTCTTCCTTTTGCAGAATTGTGAATATAATAATCTAGGCATAGTAAAATGCACACTACTGTAAAAATCAATAAAATAGTCAACATTTTGTCAACAGATCAACAGATATCCTCACTAGTAACTTATTTTATAACTGGAGGTACTACACCCGACAATCATAATCCTACTAATGGATTTTCTAGTTGTTTGGTATAGAGATAGAGCTTATACAATTTGACTCCCCCCTCCCATCATCTCTCCCTCCATAGTTTAGTTAACCCTCCTATAGCCCATTGTAAAGTGCCATTTTATATGTGTAAAAAATCTAAAATTATTTAGATTTATTTTTGATTTCTTATTTTTAAAAATAAAAAGTCTTCACAATTATTTATATTATAACAACGGTCACTCGATCATTCCAGATGTTTCTGGACTATGGACTAGAAGTAGACTCTGGAGTAGAATCGCTTCGATCGATTCTATCGCTATCACGTTACATTATATATTCATAAATTTTATTTCATTTGAAAATTTAAAGTATTCATTTTAAATTATCAATGAAAATCATTTTGTATTTTTTTTTTAACATTTTACCCATGTATAACTTAGATAATATGCAGATTACAAAAACAATTTCAATTAATAATTATAATAGTGCAATATTTTGAAAAATCAAATTAAAATATGAGCATGATTCTAGTAAAATTAACATGCAAGAAAGATTGTATAAAAACAAATAAATTAATAATAAGAATGTGTATTTTTTATGAAGATATTTGGAATAAAAATACCTTTGTGATTTTCCCACATTTTTTAATCTTACAGGTGACTGGTTTTGCCAACCTGTTTTGTTTGCATTTTCAAACGTTTGAAACAGTTGGACGAAACATTCAAAATCACAATAGTATTTTTAATTAACAATCAAAATTGAGTTCCCCAGATACTTTCCATTAAAAATATTGAATACAAGATATTTATTAATACATTTTATAATAATGCAAATAAATAAATTGAACAACTTATATAATTATTAATTTCATACAATCACTGAAGGGTTAACGGAGGTCACTGGTGATTATAGTTACTTTTTTTTCTGTACAATGTAAAGGTATAGAAAAAACTTTTAAAAATGTACAAATCATAAATAGTAGCTAAGGTGTGTACTTGAAAAACATTAAGAGGGCTACTTTTTCAAAAATTCCGTTTTCATTCACCAACCCGGACACCAGAGGTCTCTAGCGTAGCTTTCAATTGGAAACTGAATGACAGTTCTAGTTGGACTAAGTTTTGTTATTTATGGTCAATTATCAAAGAAGAATTTTTTTTTTTTAATATTTAATAAATTTATATTGTTGATTTTTCTTTTCAAATATTCAAAAAGGAATAAATATTTATAAACATTTTAAAATAATTATTGTCATATTTAACTTATTGAAATTATGCTATAAAGCCACATTTCCATGGGATTTTTTTGTAAACTTTGCGTGAATTCAGTAAAATTGCAATAAATCGACCACTACTTTACCTTTTTACAAAAAAAATTCCAAACAAGAAATATAAATATTCACACTGAAGTCAAAATCCGTTGTTGGAGGTTCCATATTTGAGTTTTTTGATCATTTTCTCGTGCCTTTTGCGAAAAATCGAATGCACCAACCAAAAAAATTTAAATGCAAAAAGTTAGATAAATCCCTTCTTCCAAACGGAAGCTTTTTTTTATTTCTAATAAATACTCAATACTCTAAAAAAATCAGTTTTCAACATACAAAAATAAAGTGACATAATACATATATAAATATATATATATATATATATATAATATATATATATATATATATAATATATATATATATATAATATATATATGTATATATACACGCATATATATATATACATATATATATATATACTTATATGTATGTATGTATGTATATATATATATATATATATATTTATTTAGACATATGTATGTAAATTATAATAAAAAGGCCCAAATATATATAATGAAAACACACATCTCACCAAAAACATTTATTTATTATTAATTGAACAAATATATGACACTGGACAGAAATCTGAACATTATACAGGTTATTTCTTTTCTTCTTCATCCAGTGCCTCTCTTCATTGGAGGCTTAGTAATGTGCAATTGTCCTTGTACTTGAAAATACCATTCGTGGTGGACGTTTATAGTAATATTCTGTTTTTTATCTATTTTCCAAAATTTTAATTTTTTGTTGAGAATTGCTTCTTCAACACTTGTTCCCGATATTGATAGTGGATATTTTACTTCCACAATTTTATCACCACTAATTCCATCAGGTGTTGACGATCTATCAAAGGGACACAATTCTAAAAAAAGAAGGAATTTACTAACTGACAAGATGATTATTCACGACAGTTTTCTTATTTTTCCTCCAATCGATTGATTTACAAGACACTAGTAATATATAAAATAAATTTACTCGTTTCGCTTTTGGATTCTTAGTATGTATATGAAAGCGAGTATTTTCTTGGCATTTTGAATTTTGTCACAAACTGTCCGTCGCCACTGTACATGCAATTATGAATTTTTAGGTTAGACTTCGTTATGATCTTGACGAATATGGCCACACGACCAATGACTGTTAGACCAGGCATCCTCAACCTCCAGCCCGAAACACGTATTCCAAAGTGAAATATGCAAGAAATGTATATAGAAATCGACTTACTGATTCTCACCTTGATAACGTATTGAGAGTAGTGTGTAGCAATTATAAACCCGATTTTTCTAAAATAAAAAAGTTTTATCTCAATATCACACTAAATTTGAAATAGGCGTTTGGATATATTTAGGTTTTAAAGATTAAGATTTAATACATGGGAAATAAGTGTAAAACCAAGTCCCCACTAACTAATTGCCTGAAAAAAGCCATTACTCAAAAATATTGCATGTGTGACTTGTAAGAAAAAAAATGTTGAGTATCACTGGGTCGGGTATTACGGTCGCAAATTGCTCCTGTGTCGAAATTGTCATTTGTACAAAGTAGCTATGTTGCCAAATTGACATCTTAGAGAGAGACATGCTTTCAATGCAATGTTGCCAATACTAACAACGACAAACGACCACAGTAGCCTAAGCTGTCATCTGCTCCGTTCTCTATGGATCAAGCATGGCTGACCACGTCACAAATATTCTAAGTAGATTTTTAAATAAAATACATTTTTGTATTTTACTCGCAAAATACGCACAAATTTAATACAATTAATGTTTAAAAAGTGACATGATGAGCTTAAATATCTTCTTTAATAGATGTCAAGCCTTGTACAGCGATAAATCAGCCAATAAAGATTTTTAAATACCGAGAAACGAATTGACGTCGTGCTCACTTGGAGGCCATCTCCGGTCTGCCAGAAATTTTACCTGGCGAAATCGTGTCATTTGATTTATTTAATTTTTACTTTATTATTCTATTGATAGAGTTTATTTTCTTACAGAGTATTGAAAAAATATTAAATTATATTTATCTATTTATTATTATTTAATTAACGTTCATTTTCAGGGTAAAATAAAATCTTGAAGATGTTGAAAAATTGGATAAAATGACGACTTTTCAAAACCAAAGTTTGTTAAAAAAAAATTTTTTTTTAATTTTTAAATTAATAAGGCGCACGTGGTTTATATTTAATCTTTTAATTCCAATTGAAAAAAAGACTTTTAAATGTTAAGGATTCTTGGAAAATGTACCGGACGAATCTCACAATTCCTACACTTCAATCGGAAAAACACACATTTATCATATTAATAGTAAATTTATAAGGAATAAAAATATATTGTGTTCGGAAGAAAGAATGTATCTAACTTTTTGCATTAAAATTTTTTTGATTAGTGCAGTCGATTTTTCGCAAAATCGACCTGAAAATGATCAAAAAAACTCGAGAAGTGGGACTTGGCCCTTAACCCCCTCAGACCCAGTGCTCATTATAAAGTTCAGAAATGTTAAAACCTATTTTCGACTCATTTACATTGGGAACTTTTGAACCCTATTTCACATTTTGAACCATTATTTCATATAGTTTTACAAGTGACAACATATATCGAGTAATATATGTATTGTATGACATTCTTGCAAGATGGTCGGGCGCGTCAGTCCAGGTACGTCACGTTTTATTTTCGTTGTTTTGTTATTAAATAGTCAATTACAATCAATTATCGTTGTAATATCTTATAAAGAAGACTCCCTTTAACGGTTTGAATCAAATTTTTATTCTATACTGTAGTGTATTATACCTTCGCCGATGATTAGATGTATCACGTCGGGGTCACCAATTTCGCCTATGATTATGATGTGTGTTGTTGTCTCCGATTTCGTTGATGTGATGTTGTGGTATCAGGATTGATGTATGGTTGGAAATCAGAAGGCTGGCGAAATATTTGCGTATTCGTTATTTATTCAGTATAACTACATTGGTTAGAAATATACGTGGTTATTGCTTTGATGCCGCGAGGTCTCTCTGAAAAAAAAAATTTAAATTACAAAATTCTTTTATTTTTCTTCAAGTTTGTTACAATAGATCTTATAACTAACGTTTTGGTGGAGTGTTTGGCTATCCCCGTCCTGCGCGCAGGTTTCGGGGCTCTCAATGTGTGACTTAGGTGGTAGCGTACATGATTTACTGTGGTTGTGATATTGTGTTAGGCAGGGAAAATGAGTGGGAAAAACCCTTTATTCGCATGTGTAAAGGTCTCTCTGGCGAGAAGCCGCTTATATAGGGTCCCGCTGCCTTTGTGGATAGCGTAAACAGGAAGATTCCCGCGAGGACATCTCGCCTGAAATACGATCGCCTTTTGACTGACCGCTAATTACTATAGGTTTATGTCATATTTTAATGGGGCGTCTAATAAAATATCTAATGGATTATGGGTCGAATGTCACATTCCAACAGGCCGTAAGACACGTGTTCCGATGTAGGTACTGACCTTCAATACCACAACTTGACATCAAACTTGAGTGGACATTAGTATTCGGTCCTTTGTCGGTCAAACGTCAGTTTGGCAACTTTTATTATTTTCAAATATTCTGATGGGGTTGAATTTTTTTAAAATTATTACAATGTTTAATATTAACATTTTTTAATTTTATATTTAATTGTCTTCGGACACTCGTCGCGAAGTGACGTTGCTGTTTGATATCGCCGCGCTCGCTTTCGGTAATCCTACTAAAAATGAAACCAAGTTTTGTTTGCATAATCAACTCTCGAAAATTACGAAAAAAAATATTTTTTTTACATTTTCGTATTTAAAACGTGTTTGAGTTTTTTTTACATTTGACCGGGTTTTTTGTCCGTTATATTCGAAGTCCGTTTTATCGAGGTTTTACTGTACACTTGAGTTTTACCAGAAGTACTAACTGCTTTTTCAATTTCCACTCGAAATTGAGACATGTGTAGACTTTTTTCAAAATTATAAACGGTTTTAGTTACAACCGTTTTAGTTCCTCTTATTTTGACTATATAATTTTAGATATATTTAGTTATCTCTCGATTTATAATTTAGTTTCTCTAAATGTATAAGTAATTTTCATTTATAAATGTATAAAAGTATGAAAGTGATTTTACTCACTCAAGTCCTATTGTACAGTATGTCCAAACAGAGTATCGGGTATTTGTTAGTTCAGTAAAACAATCAAGTATTTTTTTTAAATTGTTGATTATAAGAATACAAAATGGAAAATTATTTCGAAAAGATGATGTTATCCGAATGGTGACTGTTACGCTGCTGGCACTCTTCTAATCTGGCCAACCCAAATGATCTTTAGGGCCACTTTGGAAATGCATCATAACTCCGCGGGTCATTTAGATTTAGATACACTATATACATTTTTTGGAGTAAAAAATTGAAACATAATGAGTTATTATTATTGTGTTTACTATTATTCTTACATGTAAAAAAAGATAATATAATAATAATGATATTACATAAACGTACATTGTACAGAAATATATAACACTAAAAAATATAATATAAATATAAAAAATATTATATAATTAAATCATTAAAAAAAATGTTTATTTTATTAGCGCGATATTTCTTTATCCACTCTTTCACTTAGCTTTTGCAAATCGATCTCAATTTGATTAATTGCACATCGTAATTCATGTATTCAATAAACTCATGAATTAAACAGGCAATATCTGTCATATATTCGCAAGAATATTATTTTAAAATCAAAGTTAATTTTTTTATCATATTTTAGACCGTTAATTTTTTAATATGTGGATGCACAAATAATGTATTTTTTTAAATTCATTGGTTTTCACTCCTTTGGCCATTATAAAATAAACATATTTTGTAAAAGCGTGATGGATCTCGCGGGCCGGAAAATTGTTCGAGGGCCGCGGGTTAGCCACCCCTGGCTTAGAGTGTCCCCTCAGAGTAGATCTCGTACAGTGGAAGAGTTGCCTGTATGATGGGCGTTGTTGGGAATCTAAAAATTCAATTCAATAGAGATGGTGAAACCATCTGGAATGTTGCATCCCCTCTGAGCGTCTCAGTTTGAAGCGAGCCCATCTGGCTCTTAATATTTGTGTGTTTTGAAACTTTTTGATTTTTAACTATGTGTCATTTCAACGCATAGATTCAGGATATTTACAAGGTTCTACGCATCTGCGAGGATCCTTTGGACGATTTATTAGTGCATACAAGTGTTGTTTTGACTTTAAAGTTTAAGATAAAACTATCATTTTGGGTGTTAAATAAGTATGATTGATATGATTAAGTACATTTTTTCACACATTGAAAAATTATTAAAGAAACTCAAAAAAATATCATCGTGACTTGTGCGGGATCCCGCATGATGATATTATTCTGAGAGTTTCTTTAATTTAAATAAGTATATTGATATTTGAAGCATATGCTATAAATTGTATATAAAAAGTATAAATTTATTGTATACAGATGTGTGGTCTCAAATATTTAATCTCGAGAGTGTCTTGTAAAAGTTGATAATAAAAAGTTTTCGTAATAAATGAACTTTGAAACAAAATAAAGGTGTTTTAAATAAATTAATTAAGAATTACAGTCCACTAACTAATTTGTGACACCCCTGCTGCGACTTTGCTGGGGATCGTCGCTCTTCAATATTTACGAACTTTGGCGAATTCTTAGATTTCAACAGATGAAATTAATCGGCGGCTAAAGCCTTTCGATAACGAGGAAATACTTAGCCGGTCCGTCGTCAATATGGTGCGAGTCGAGTTGATATAACTTGTCACGGTCGCAAAAGTAAAAAAGTAAAAAGTAAGTGTGTGTTTGTTTAACAACAAAATTAACATTTTAAAATACTCTATCTTGCGATAAACTTCACTTTGATTGGATATTTGCTTCTTAAAACAATATCTGCAGTAAATACAATGTCATCTGGTTTAGTCACAGCTTCAAGTTTGTATTTGCGTAAAATTGCTGATATTATAGACTTTACTTCAAGAATCGCAAACTTTTGTCCTGTAAATGAAAATAATATATTATTCTACAAACAATAAATTTATCAAAGTTTTAAATTAAAAATTAATTCAATATACATATTTCTGTTTGGTGTATAAATATATTCTTACCTATACAATTTCTGGGTCCAGCGCTGAATGGGATGAATGCAAAAGGGTGTCGCTTAGCACTGTTTTCTGGAGTAAATCTATCTGGATCAAATACATCCGGGGCGGGGAAAAGGTTTGCATCTCTGTGCATGTCAAAAATATGTAAATTGAAAGAAGTCCCCGCCGGTATAGTGTAGTCTCCTATAATAAATATAAAAAAATAAATATATGATTAGTTTGACTATTTATATATTTTAATATTTTGAATAAAAATACTTGAGTGATTTTCCACATTTTTGTTTTTATTAGTGACCGGTTTCGCCAACCTTTCACGTTGGCATTATCAAACAGAATATCATTATCAACTCAGAATAACTGCTGCTACACCTCAAAGCCACTACTTTAGATAATTACCCCATTAACACAAAAATTTGCAATTATATAGAATCCTCCACTTGTCAGGTACATTAAAATCACATTAGCCCTTACCATCTGACCATTACTCTCTCTCTTTCCAACAACAACCTCTCCCTCTAACAATTGTTTACCTAATTGCTTAGTATTATATAGAATCTCACTCTGTTTGATAATGCCAACGTGAAAGGTTGGCGAAACTGGTCACTAATAAAAACAAAAATGTGGAAAATCACTCAAGTATTTTTATTCAAAATATTAAAATGGAATTCCACCAAGTACTCTCTGTCAAAAATATTGAATTTATATATTTATAATGTGTGAATAATAACAGAACTCACTTAATTTAACTTCTTCATCACAGTGGCGGGCTATAAATGGAACACTTGGATAGAGCCTCAGAGACTCTTTAATGCAATTTTCAAGATAGCGCATTTTGTTAAGATCGTCTATTGTGACTTCTCTATCTGATTCCCCAATTATTTCATCACATTCAGCTACTATCCGCTCCTTCAAAAATAGATATGAGTAATGGAAAAATTAAAAACAAACCAGATCAGCATCTAGTATATTTAATGTTCAACATACCTGTATATGTGGATTGTTTGCCAGTATCATCAAAGTAAATGAAAGCCCCATAGAAGTTGTATCATGCCCCTAAAAAAATGAAATTTATATTTGATATCATGGGGAGATTATGTCATATAGTTTGTTGACAGAAATGTTTATATAAAATAAGATTTTTTTTATATAAACAAAAAATTGTGAAATATAAATACAGCAGTTCTGAGTGAGCAGGGCCGAGCCATGGAACGAAACGATAGATGTTGTTACATCAGGCGGCACTGTGAGTAAACAGTAATTGAAAATATTTACACTAAATTATATTACCTCAAACATAAAAGTGTCAACTTCTTCTCTAATGCCACTTTCATCAATGGTATTTTTAGATTCTGCAGATAATAATAAATCAAGCATGGCAAGTCGTTTTTTACTACTTTTGATATTGTCTTCATCTATTATATCCTCTGCTATGAACTGTTCTGTGCCAGATGAGTCCCTTAGTATCCTTCTTTCTCTTATAACGTCAGTTGTAAATGTATGCACTTTAGACAATTGCTTTACTTGATCTCTTCCTTTGGGTGATAGTCGGAACATCAATGGAGAGTGGAGCCATGGTCGAACTACTCTATGAATGAGGTACTCTCCTAGTTTATAAATTGATTTTTTATAATCACTGGTTGATTTATTTTCTGTATTGATTTTAGTTCCCATGGCAGTTTCTGAAACAGTAAGTATTTATTTACATTATATGAGGTTATTTTAAGCCCTTGAAAAATACCATTCATCAAAAATTTGGAAAATAGTAAAATATTATCATTGAATTAGGTAAAATATAGGTTGAGGACACAATTATTTATCAATCTGATGGGGGAAGTTTTGATAAATATTTTATTATTTTTCAAAACATCAAATATAGTTTTTAATCTGTTCCGACTTTAAGAAAGTTTACCAACCGCAGATTGAGTCCAATGAAAATTTGGTCATCATTGGAATAACATCAGTTTCTGCCTTCCCGACCTCAGCCTGCATGTTGTCAACCAACTCCTTGCTTTGCTCGTCAAACACTTTGCAAAACTGACGAAGAATGTTGAAATGAAATGCTGGGGTTAAAAGCTTCCTTCGGTGCTGCCATTTATCACCTAAAATTTAACAATATAATTTATCTGTCAAGGTGTTTGCATTTGAGTTTGTTTATTTTTTAAATATGTATTTCTAATCCTACGATTTATTTTACTGAATTTAAATAACCCTTAAAGTACCAGTTAAAATATTATTTGGCATTCATTAAAAATACTTACACATGAAAAAAAAATTATGAATATAATTGCATCTTTATAAAATTCTTATAAACATATACTAAATATGATTATAATAACCGTGAGAGAGTGTACAGTAAAATAGTTTTGTTTCTTACCAGTACTAACTAGAAGTCCGTCATTTAGCCATGGGTGAAGAAATTTGTATATTTCACTTTTTGTTATATATTTTGAACTCGTAAGAATTACCTGTTGAAGTAAAATATTGAGATTTCTAGCGAATACTCGTTCTAAATGGGGTTTGACACTGATGTGTATATGAAAAAATGTATTTTTCAAGTCAAGTTTAATGTGATTAAATAGTCCCCTCTCTGACGACTCTAGGATGAGGATTCTAAATAACTACTTTACACTAGTCAGAGAAGGGATCCTTCTTGCATCATAAGGCATCCTAGAATAATAATTTTGTGTTCTACTGATGTCGTTATTGAAAAAAAAACTTGTGCAAAAAGTATTTGCAGCTCTATACTTTTTTTACAAAAATTCCGACCTCTTTTTTAATGATAAAGTGATAATTGTTACACATACAGATTATGTGATATTTAAATGTAAATAATTAACTTGTTTATCTAAGGCTTATGATAAGACAGATTGTATTGTTCATATCTTTATTAATTTATATTTAATACATCAAATATATTATGCTTAATTTTGTATTGAAAATATAAAATAATGAATTCTAAAACATTAAATGCGCTCTATTATATAAATATTCAAACATTTATTTTAAGTTTTCTCCATGAGCAAGGGACATTCGATATCAGATATTCTGAAATGTATATAATGAAAATACTCCATAAGATTAGGAGACCATAACAGGTATGCAAATAATCCGAAGCTTGATTTTTGCTGTATTTAAATGATAGATTTTTCGCTTTGATGACAGACAATTTCGTTATTATATTGATGCAAACATTACCTCCATGTCATGTGGGTCCACTATATTTACTATCCTAAGGTGCAACATCCTAAGTCTATAAGTCTTCTTATACTGAGCTCTAAATTTTCTTCCAATGTAGAAAAATTGAACTGAAATCAAAATAAATAACAATTCAAACTACATTATTCCATAATATTCACGTTTTGGGCCAGAAATTAAGGTGTCGTGTCCAAAAAAGTTTATAATTATTAAATGGTTTATCGGGATAAGTTTTCAGATCTATCCGACTCAGAATATAGAGCTTCAGAAATATCTAACATTTAGGCCTTGACATCCAATACCTTTGCAAGTGGCTGACACCTGACATCAGTATTTAATTGAAAAAGACTTGAATTTATCAATTTACAACTCAGGTAAAGTATGATATATTCTTAAAATGGAATATTTCATAAATATATTTTTTTTGTAAAAAAAGCGATTAACCCATCCAGTCTCTCAAATAAGGCAGTAATAGCTAAATAAATAGTTTGTATGAATATTGAAAGAAAGACAATACATTTATGTGTCTTTGACTTAGTGATTTGCAATTGTTAAAGGAATGGTAAATTAAAATACAGTTATTGTACACTTTCTTGATAGTAAAAATAGATTATAAATACCTGGTCCACTTAATACATCGATCAAATTTCCAATAAAAGGCCAAGTTTTTGGGCCAGGTAGTTTGTTGAATGCTTTTCTTTCTGCAGAATTCTCTAAATAATAATGTATACATACTAAAATGAAAACAAAAACTACTAGAGCGACCAACATTTTGATGAATAGATGTCTTCCACTAGCATGTACTCATTGGTAGCATACTACACTGACAATTATGTTTCAACTAAAATCCATCATTGCTCTAGTTTATCACTATTGAGTTTGTACATTTTATCTTCCCCCTCCCTTCTCAATCACTTAAGCCACAGGTTATCTAATACAATATACATTCAAATAATAATGAAGATATGATTTTTGTGTATTCGCCAATAATTGATTTAATAACAAATAACAAACACCAATTACATTTTAAAAAGAAAAAGACAATAACAGTAAAATATTTTTCGTAATAATTGAAGAAATTATCCTTAATGACCCACGGCGAAATTAACTGTGAAGATTAAAAAATATAAACATCAACGCCTCGTTGCAACAGAATACTTGTTTATCATAACAATATTATTAAGTAGACATTAAATCTCCTTTTTTTAAATTAATAAACATGTACATCATTAGGATCTTTGGAATTAAATCAGTGAGCTCTCAGCCAAAACCTAACGTCTAACTGACAAGCCAACCAATTGTAGATCATTATTTTCTTCTTCTTTATGTGTCTCTCCTCAGAGGAGGTCGGTGGCCAACTCACTGAATACCTATGTATGATCATGCTTTTCTTAGGGGAAAATAGTGCAGTGGGTCCCCGGGTCCTTCTACACAGCAGTTTAATTGTTTTTGTTTTCATTATCATCAATTGGTATAAACCATGAAACTACGAAAATGCAAGAATAATTTACATGAGAAGTCCAATAAATTGGTCAAGAGTTTCCATGAAAACACCCATGATTTTTTTATTATTATTTCTTTATTAGATTATTTTGTTATCATTTACATATATTACAATGAATAACTGCCAATTGATACTGTGAATTATACACCCATACCTCACTATACGGCCGCTCGTTATCCTTTCGCTATAACGGCCCTATTCAATTAAGGCACGTTTTCGATATACGGCCTAAAATGTTTCGCTATAATGGCCAAAAAAACTTTTTTTGGATGTTATTTTGTTTACGAGCGATATTCAGTGTGTGCTCATAGAGCGGCTGATTTAGACTTGTCTGTGAGTGTTTTATGTACATATTTATTACTGATTGTTACACATTAACTGGAAAAATTGGAAATAATTAGGGAAATTTTTAGTACGTAAGTACTTATGTATGTATGTACAATTTTTTTTTTTTATATGTATGTATTTTTTTATTAAACTTATTTTAACTATTGATTATATGGATTGAGGACAATAACAAACGGAGAATGCCAATCAGTCAAACGACTATCCAGGAAAAAGCTTTAAGTATTTTCGAAAATTTGAAGAATGGAGATACCGATGAATCTGCTGAAAATGTCACATTCCAAGCAAGCCGAGGATGGTTTGAAAAATTTAAAAATAGATTTAATTTGCATAATTTGAAAATGAAAGGTGAAGCAGCTAGCGCCGATGAGGCCGCATTTAAGGAATATCCCAAAATTTTAACGGGAATTATTGGAAGAGGTGGTTATAAACCTGAATAAGTGTTTAACGTAGACGAAACAGGGCTTTATTGGAAGCGAATGCCTGATCGCACATACATTTCAAAAACCGAAAAATCTGCGCCTGGTTATAAGGTGTCTAAAGAACGATTAACTTTGCTACTTGGTGCAAATGCCGCGGTCGATTTTAAACTAAAACCACTTTTAATATATTTGTCCGAAAATCCAAGGCCTCTTAAAGGACTAAATAAAAATCAATTACCCGTCATATGGAAATCCAACAAGAAAGCTTGGATGACTAAAGCTACTTTTGAGGATTGGTTCAAAAATCACTTTTGTACAGAAGTGAAAAAATATTTGCGAGACAATAACTTAACCAACAAGGCTTTGCTAATTTTGGATAATGCACCAGGGCATCCTACTAATTTATCCGAGCTATCTGAAGATGTCATGATTGAGTACCTTCCGAAAAATACAACAGTTCTGATCCAACCAATGGATCAGAGTGCAATAGCCACTTTTAAGGCATATTACCTATGCCGAACTTTCCGACAACTTATAAGGGAAACCGATGGTAAAGCTTCAATTAAAACATTTTGGAAAAACTAACACATCAAGGATGCTGTTGACAGCATCAGTGAATCATGGAAGGAATTAAAATTAACAACAATGAACCATGTTTGGAAAAAAATATGGCCAGAATGTGTAAAAAGTGTTACATATTTAACAAATTTGGAACCGATCCCATTGAATTTGTATGAATTTGTTTTAGAATAATTGATTCCTTATACGGCTTTTCACTTAGCGGCCAAGTTTCGTGGAACGTATCTAGGCCGTAAAGCGAGGTATGGGTGTATTATAATTTATCTTGGAAGGAATTTTACATTGATTGGATATTTGCTTCTTAAAACAAGATCTGAAGAAAATATAATGTCATCAGGGGTGGTGACAGCTTCAAGTTTATATTTGCTTAATATTGCTGATATTATAGACTTTTCCTCGAGCAATGCAAACTTTTGTCCTGTGAATTAGAAAAAAATAATATTTATCAAATAGTGAAACTAAATTTATTTTGTAAAATTAAACCTACGCTTGGATTATAAAAGTTCCTGTTAATGTTTTGTTTATTATCATAATTACAATTGTATATTAACACATTGTATGCGGGCGGCTTGCGCCGCGGAACTATGCGTGGAGTGGGCGTTTTTCGCGTGAAATTAAACATTTGGGTAAATTGCGATCACTTGAAAAATACTCATTTGATTTTTATATTTCTTTTTTTGTATTAATTATAATTGTATTATTCACAGTTCTGTGGATATAAATTCTACATTCGAACATAGATTTTTTTTTCAAGGAAATTGAAAAAAAAATTAGTATTTTAAACTTTATTTCAAAATTTTATACAAAAAATGTTTACCTAAACATAAAAAGAATCAATAATGTTTGAGAGTGTGATATCTTTCAAAACATTTGCTTCTGTGAAGAGGATCTTCGCAAAATTTACAAATAAACCTAGTCATACTGCGCACTTTGCTGACATTGTCTCTGAATTCTCTTTTCGACTGTCTGTTTCCTCATATCCATGGACAATCTTCCTGGGGGATCACGACGTCTGCTGGCCGTAGATGTAGATGGTCCTGGATCTTGAGGAGGGCCTTCTTCCATAGTAAGTAAATAAAAAAACAAAAAAAGTCAACCGTCTGATATAAAAGGCCCAAAAAAAAAAGTTTTTAGGATTTTTATCAAAGTCGGATAATAAAGCATTCAATATAGATTTCTAAATTGGAAATATATTTAGCCGGCCCCGTCGTCAACAGGCAATCTGATGTAAATCAAATAATACAGTTAGTCATGTGGGTATAAACTAAAAACCTTGTGTTGTAAAAACCAAGTGTGTTTGGCTCCGTGAGGAAAATGTCTCCCTATTACTTGCAATTATTGCCACAACAAGACAAAGCATTTCTCATTTAGAGAGAAAAAGATATGATAAAAGGACAAAATAAACTTGCTTTACAAAAAATTACGGTATATTGTTTGAAAGATATATTTAATATGTATTTTAAGACCATTCAAAAAAAGACCATAACTCAATTGGCATAACAAATTACATAGTTTTTTTTAATTATAATATAACTTTTGTAAGTGTGTGTTTGTTTAACAACAAAATTAACAGATTTTAATATACTCTATCTTGCGATAAACTTCACTTTGATTGGGTATTTGCTTCTTAAAACAATATCTGAAGTAAATACAATGTCATCTGGTTTAGTCACAGCTTCAAGCTTGTATTTGCGTAAAATTGCTGATATTATAGACTTTACTTCAAGAATCGCAAACTTTTGTCCTGTAAATGAAAATAATATATTATTCTACACACAATAAATTTATCAAAGTTTTAAATAAAAAATTAATTCAATATACATATTTCTGTTTGGTGTATAAATATATTCTTACCTATACAATTTCTGGGTCCAGCGCTGAATGGGATGAATGCAAAAGGGTGTCGCTTAGCACTGTTTTCTGGAGTAAATCTATCTGGATCAAAAACATCCGGGGCGGGGAAAAGGTTTGCATCTCTGTGCATGTCAAAAATATGTAAATTAAAAGCAGTCCCCGCCGGTATAGTGTAGTCTCCTGTAATAAATTTAAAAAAATAAATAATTGATTAGTTTAACTATTTATATATTTATAATGTGTTAATAATAACAAAACTCACTTAATTTAACTTCTTCATCACAGTAACGGGCTATAAATGGAACACTTGGATAGAGCCTCAGAGACTCTTTAATGCAATTTTCAAGATAGCGCATTTTGTTAAGATCGTCTATTGTGACTTCTCTATCTGATTCCCCAATTATTTCATCACATTCAGCTGCTATCCGCTCCTTCAAAAATAGATATGAGTAATGGAAAAATTAAAAACAAACCAGATCAGCATCTAGTATATTTAATGTTCAACATACCTGTATATGTGGATTGTTTGCTAGTATCATCAAAGTAAATGAAATCCCCATCGAAGTTGTATCATGCCCCTAAAAATAATGAAATTTATATTTGATATCATGGGGAGATTATGTCATATAGTTTGTTGACAGAAATGTTTATATAAAATAAGATTTTTTTTATATAAACAAAAAATTGTGAAATATAAATACAGCAGTTCTGAGTGAGCAGGGCCGAGCCATGGAACGAAACGATAGAGATTGCCCCATCAGGCGGCACTGTGAGTAAACTGTAATTGAAAATATTTACACTAAATTATATTACCTCAAACATAAAAGTGTCAACTTCTTCTCTAATGCCACTTTCATCAATGGTATTTTTAGATTCTGCAGATAATAATAAATCAAGCATGGCAAGTCGTTTTTTACTACTTTTGATATTGTCTTCATCTATTATATCCTCTGCTATGAACTGTTCTGTGCCAGATAAGTCCCTTAGTTTCCTTCTTTCTCTTATAACGTCAGTTGTAAATGTATGCAGTATAGACAATTGCTTTACTTGATCTCTTCCTTTGGGTGATAGTCGGAACATCCACGGAAAGTGGAGCCATGGTCGAACTAATCTATGAATTTATAATAAGTTTATATAAGTTTATAAATTGATTTTTTATAATCACTGGTTGATTTATTTTCTGTATTGATTTTAGTTCCCATGGCAGTTTCTGAAACATTAAGTATTTATTTACATTATATGAGGTTATTTTAAGCCCTTGAAAAACACCATTCATCAAAAATTTGGAAAATAGTAAAATATTATCATTGAATTAGGTAAAATATAGGTTGAGGACACAATTGTTTATTAATGTGATGGGGGAAGTTTTGATAAATATTTTATTATTTTTCAAAACATCAAATATAGTTTTTAATCTGCTCCGACTTTTAAGAAAGTTTGCCAACCGCAGATTGAGTCCAATGAAAATTTGGTCATCATTGGAATAACATCAGTTTCTGCCTTCCCGACCTCAGCCTGCATGTTGTCAACCAACTCCTTGCTTTGCTCGTCAAACACTTTGCAAAACTGACGAAGAATGTTGAAATGAAATGCTGGGGTTAAAAGCTTCCTTCGGTGCTGCCATTTACCACCTAAAATTTAACAATATAATTTATCTGTCAAAGTTTTTGCATTTGAGTTTGTTTATTTTTTAAATATGTATTTCTAATCCTACGATTTCTTTTACTGAATTTAAATAACATAATACTGTACTAAAATACCAGTTAAAATATTATTTAGCATTCATTAAAAATACTTACACATAAAAAAAATAATTATGAATTGCATCTTTATAAAATTCTTATAAACATATACTAAATATGATTATAATAATTGTAAAAGAGTGTACAGTAAAATAGCTTTGTTTCTTACCAGTACTAACTAGAAGTCCGTCATTTAGCCATGGGTGAAGAAATGTGTATGATTGACTTTTTGTTATATATTTCGAACTCGTAAGAATTACCTGTTGAAGTAAAATATTGAGATTTCTAGCGAATACTCGTTCTAAATGGGGTTTGACACTAAAAATGTATTTTTCAAGTCATGTTTAAAGTGATTAAATAATCCCCTCTTCAGAGAGGGGATGAGGATTCTAGGATGAGGATTCTAAATAACTACTTTACACTGGTCATAGAAGGGATCCTTCATGCATCATAAGGCATCCTAGAATAATAATTTTGTGTTCTACTGATGTCGTTATTGAAAAAAAAACTTGTGCAAAAAGTATTTGCAGCTCTATACTTTTTTTACAAAAATTCCGACCTCTTTTTTAATGATAAAGTGATAATTGTTACACATTCAGATTAAGTGATATTTAAATGCAAATAATTAACTTGTTTATCTAAGGCTTATGATAAGACAGATTGTATTTATATCTATGTATGGATTAGTCAATCAAGATGCGTATTTATTACCCATTACAGGGTTATTATATTTACTTATATGATTAGGCACATTAGTTCATATATAGAAGATGATTTAAAGAAACTCTCAGAAAAATATCATCGTGATTTGTGTGGGACACAAATCATGATGATATTTTTCTGAGAGTTTCTTTAAATCATCTTCTATATATGAACTAATGTGCCTAATCATATTAGTATATACAGCTTGTATTGTTCATATCTTTAAATTTATATTTAATACATCAAAAATATTATGCTTAATTTTGTATTGAAAATATAAAATAATGAATTCTAAAACATTAAATGCGCTCTATTATATAAATATTCAAACATTTATTTTAAGTTTTCTCCATGAGCAAGGGACATTCGAGATCAGATATTCTGAAATGTATATAATGAAAATACTCCATAAGATTAGGAGACCATAACAGATATGCAAATAATCCGAAGCTTGATATTTGCAGTATGCAAATGATAGATTTTTTAAAAAATAGACAATTTCGTTATTATATTGATGCAAACATTACCTCCATGTCGTGTGGGTCCACTATATTTACTATCCTAAGGTGCATCATCCAAAGTCTATAAGTCTTCTTATACTGAGCTCTAAATTGTCTTGCCATGTAGAAAAGTTGAACTGAAAATAAAATAAATAACAATTCAAAGTACATTATCCCATAATATTCACGTTTTAGGCCAGAAATTAAGGTGTTGTGTCCAAAAAAGTTTCTGATTATTAAATGGTTTATCGGGAGAGGTTTTCAGATCTATCTCCGACTCAGAATATAGAGCTTCAGAAATATCTAACATTTAGGCCTTGACATCCAATACCTTTGCAAGTAGCTGACACCTGACAATTATTGTACACTTTCTTGATAGTAAAAATAGATTATAAATACCTGGTCTACTTAATAATTCGATCGAATTTCCAATAAAGGGCCAAGTTTTTGGGCCAGGTAGTTTGTTGAATGCTTTTCTTTCTGCAGAATTCTCTAAATAATAATGTATACATACTAAAATGAAAACAAAAACTACTAGAGCGACCAACATTTTGATGAATAGATGTCTTCCACTAGCATGTACTCATTGGTAGCATACTACACTGACAATTATGTTTCAACTAAAATGCATCATTGCTCTGGTTTATCAGTATTGAGTTTGTGCATTTTATCTTCCCCCTCCCCTCTCAATCATTATAGCCACAGGTTATCTAATACAATAAACATTCAATCAATAATGAAGATATTCTTTTTTTGTATTCACCAATAATTGATTTAATAAAAAATAACAAACACCAATTACATTTTGAAAAGAAAAAGATATATATTTAAAGATATATATTTAGAACAGTAAAATATTTTTCGTAATAATTGAAGAAATAATCCTTAATGACCCACGGCGAAATTAACTGTGAAGATTAAAAAATATAAACATCAACGCCTCGTTGCAACAGAATACTTGTTTATCATAACAATATTATTAAGTAGACATTAAATCTCCTTTTTTTAAATTAATAAACATGTACATCATTAGGATCTTTGGAATTAAATCAGTGAGCTCTCAGTCAAAACCAAACGTCTAACTGACAAGCCAACCAATTGTAGATCATTATTTTCTTCTTCTTCTTCATGTGTCTCTCCTCAGAGGAGGTCGGTGACCAACTCACTGAATACCTATGTATGATCATGCTTTTCTTAGGGGAAAATAGTGCAGTGGGTCCCCGGGTCCTTCTACACAGCAGTTTAATTGTTTTTGTTTTCATTATCATCAATTGGTATAAACCATGAAACTACGAAAATGTAAGAATAGTTTACATGAGAAGTCCAATAAATTGGTCAAGAGTTTCCATGAAAACACCCATGATTTTTTTATTATTATTTCTTTATTAGATTATTTTGTTACCATTTACACATATTACAATGAATAACTGCCAATTGATACTGTGAATTATATTATAATTTATCTTGGAAGGAATTTTACTTTGATTGGATATTTGCTTCTTAAAACAAGATCTGAAGAAAATATAATGTCATCAGGGGTGGTGACAGCTTCAAGTTTATATTTGCGTAATATTGCTGATATTATAGACTTTTCCTCGAGCAATGCAAACTTTTGTCCTATAAATTTGAAAAAAATAATATTTATCAAATAGTGAAACTAAATTTATTTTGTAAAATTAAATCTACGCTTGGATAATAAAATTTCATGTTAATGTTTTGTTTATTATCATTATTACAATTGTATATTAACAAGTTACAAATTTCTGTTAAGTGTATCTGTATATACTTCCTCATCACATAACTTCTAAGTAATAAGCAGGTACCTATGCAATTTCTGGGTCCAGCGCTGAATGGGATGAATGCAAAAGGATGTCGCTTAGCACTGTTTACTGGAGTAAATCTATCTGGATCAAATACATCCGGGGCGGGGAAAAGGTTTGCATCTCTATGCATGTCAAAAATATGCAACCGGAATTCCGTTCCAGCAGGAATAGTATAATCCCCTTTAATAAAGGAAAAAATATAATATAAAAAACCATGGTGAGTGACTTGAATACTTGATGTATATAATGTGTGAATAATAACAGAACTCACTTAATTTAACTTCTTCATCACAGTGGCGGGCTATAAATGGAACACTTGGATAGAGCCTCAGAGACTCTTTAATGCAATTTTCAAGATAGCGCATTTTGTTAAGATCGTCTATTGTGACTTCTCTATCTGATTCCCCAATTATTTCATCACATTCAGCTGCTATCCGCTCCTTCGAAAATACAAGTGAGAAATCGAATTAATTGTTATTAAAGCTATATTTTAGAATAATAATCATTCAGTTAGCATACTTGTATATGTGGGTTGTTTGCCAGTATCATCAACGTAAATGAAAGCCCCATCGAAGTTGTATCATGTCCCTATAAATAATAGTTTAGTATTTTATCATTTTCATGGATAATTTAGTAAATACGTATTTTTGGTGTTGCTTAATCCAGTCATGTTTTTTTAATACCTCAAACATAAATGTGTCGACCTCTTCTCGTATACCATTCTCATCAATAATGTTTTGAGATTCTGCCGATAATAATAAATCCAGCATCGCCAATCTCTTCTTACTACTTTTGATGTCGCCTTCATCTATAATATCTTCGGCTATAAACTGTTCTGTTGTAGATTTGTTTCTGAATATTCTTCTGTCTCTTATCACATCGGTTGTAAATTTATGCAAAATAGTCAATTGCTTATTTTGCTCTCGCCCTGTTGGTGACAATTGAAACAGCCAAGAAGCGTAAAGCCACGGTCGGGTTATTCTATGAACGAAATACTCTCCTAGAGTATAAATCGATTTTTTATAATCATTGACAGATTTATTATCTGTATCAATCTTCGTTCCCATAGCAGTTTCTAAAAATACATGCATTTGAAATAATATTTTACTGACTTATGATTTGTACAAAATAGTAAAATGCTGATTTAAATTTTCAACCTTTTTCAATTGTTATTGTATGCTGGTAAAAAAGGTAGAATAAATGTTGACTTAATTTACTAAAAATAAAATGATAGCATAAATGTCAACATCGTCAGTGGCTTTACAGCAGGTATCATATTATGGTTATATAAATATTTTAGAAGATTACCAACCACAGATTGAGTTCAGTGCATATTTGGTCATCAGTGGAATAACATCAGTTTCAGGCTTCTCAATTTCGGACTGTATGTCTTTTACTAATACCCTGCTTTGCTCGTCAAATACTTTACAAAACTGTCGAAGAATGTTGAAATGAAACGCAGGAGTTAAAATCTTTCTTCGCTGCTGCCATTTATCTCCTGAAATTCAATAGTTTTTTTTATTTTACTTTGTTTAAATATTACAGATTATTTTTAAATCAAACATTTATATTCAATATTAACAAGAGTTGAGTGGATTTTGTTACTATCTGGCCTAAGAGAGGAAGAAAATGAGTCAGCCCCATCTTGAGACCTTTGAGACTGATGGGCTTGTAACTTTCAGGGTGTGCTTGAAGGATTATCCATACAATTATAATTCCACTTGTCTGTTTTACCCTACAAGATCTAGCAGAAGACTAGTGCAGCCCATGATATTCTCTCAGTGAATGAGGTTACCAGTCTTCTTTAGAAACTAAGGTCCCTAAGAAGACACCTCATAGATTTTACTAGAAGTCCATGGGCACCAATCTCAATTGTATAGCTATGAACCTGAGACCTGAGAACCTGGACTAAATCTGGAGACAGTTGGGATAATTAATTCACAAGGGATAGTCAATTCTACAGAGAATTAATAAAGTATGTCCAGGTGTAATGCTGTGCCACATAAGCCATCAAGGAATTTATATTGATTCATTGTGATGTCCATAGAAGAAATCAATCAGTTGATACAATTTATTTAATCGTGACTTTTTTCTTTTAGTCTTTTGTACGTGAAAAATTAGGGCCAGCAGAATTTTAGAGTTACTACAGTGCACAATTTCTTCTTTTTTTTTTTTTTTTGCTAAGACTAATAATTTTTTAGTATTATGTAATTTTGTTTTTTACCAGTGGTCGTTAAAAGTCCATCATTTAACCATGGGTGAAGAAAATCATATATAGCACTTTTTTTTATATGTTTTGAACTTGTTAGAATCACCTGTTGAAAGAAGTATACATTTATTTTATATTATTTGTTTATAATTTATAGTATATATTATTGTTTATAATATATACTAAGCCTGGAATAAAATTTTATGCGACCACCAAATTATGGTTTTAAATTTTAAAAACATTGATATTCAATTTTTGTTACAAGTCTGGCTAAAAATAGCTTATTTATCGGGAGTATAAGATAAAGCTTGTTTCAAATTCACAGTGATATATTTTTTCTTTCAACTTTAATATATTCAGATACTGATGATATCATTTATACATTCCATATCAATATAACCTTGCACTGTGTTCAGGTTAAAGAATTAATCAACAATTTTGATTTTATTGAGACTTATGTACACAATACCTCCATATCGTGTGGGTCCACCAGGTTTACTACTATATCATTCATCACCCAAATTCTATAAATTTGCTTATATTCAGCTCTCAAGCGTCTTACTATATAGAAAAGTGAAACTGAAAAAAAAATTATAATTTTTATAACGCTTCAACATATGCTATGAACATAAAACATACACACTTTTATTTAAAAATCTGAAAAGAAAGTGATTAATAAACTAACACTAATAAAAAATGTAATATTTTTACTATCAAAAGATAGTAAAAATATTACATTGTTTGACGCTTGGATAAAAATCCAAGCGTCTGTATTTCGACAAGTCATTATTAGTTGATCTCTATTAAATAATAATAAAATTCGGTTTTGTTTGTTTGTTATTTGTTGAACGAGAGGGCAATTTGTTGCTACGTGTGTGGAGTAAAATAAACCAGCAATACTACACATTTTCTTGTAAAACTAGTCAATAACCAGTTTTATTGAGTTCAATAAAAATTCATATTATCTTTTTCTCAACGCCACAGAAGCATTAATAAATTATGTTCTTATACACAATTAAGTTTTTTTTATCTTAAATCATTTCTTAGGTTTTATCAATTATTTATTTGTTATCAAAATTTATCTTTGGTTCCATTAGTTAATTAATCTTTTTATAAGTCATTATGACTAACCATACCGACAACTTCCAAGATTTAATCAAAAATAATTTATTTCTTGATTTAATTTGATGGATTTCACCCAAATTGACAATGATGTACTATAAATATGATACAACAGACAGTACTATTATTGTGTCAACATGTTTATTTATGAAGTTTTTCATTTTATTAAACAAAAAAGAACCTAAAATTATATAAAATACTAATAAGTACCTGGTCCACAAAAAAAATCCCTAACATTCCCAATCAAAGGCAATATTTTAGGCCCAGGGAGTAGGTTTATTGCTTTTCCTCTCACAGAATTCTGAATCAAATAATGTATGCATAGTAAAACGCACACAATGGTCACTAGCACTGATAAAATCAACATTTTTATATAAATAATATCTGGACTAGCCTGTCCTCACTGGTAACTCACTACATTGAGTACTGCACGGATAATTACATTCCTATTGAAATAACCACATAATTACTCTAGTTGACCGGTATTGAGCCCGTGCTAATTATCTTCTCCCCTCTCCTGAGCTTGTATAACACTTAAACAGCTGTGAGATTAAAATTAGATGTTTTAAAATTATATAGTAGCCTTAATAATTTTTTATGAAAACTCTCCAATATTCCTGTGCATTTTATTCATTGTTTTCGAAAGTCTTTTTTCCATTCAATTCATTCAAATATTTATAAAAAATATCTGCAATCTTTGTGTATTAGGTAATTTTGATTTAAATTAATAAAATATTTGTATTTAAATTGATGCATTTGAGACATGATTAAATCTACAAATTTCATAAATTTTGTATTTTAAATTTGAATAATAAAATATGTCAGTTTTTGCATAATTTTAAAAGACATAATCTAAAATATTTGCTACACTCATTAAAGTATTAAAGTATTTTTTATGAGTTTCTTAACATCTTTACATTAACAGATATATAATTACAAGTGGTATGTTCATAAAAAATATAATATCTTATAAATGTCGTTAATATATTATGAACATGAGCCATAAATACTTCTGTTATCAGGTTTTACTAAAGAATTGTTTTTTATAATTGGGTATTTATCAAGAAGATAAAAAGAAGAATAAAATACTTAAGTATTTTATATTTATGACATTTTTTTTATATTTAGATACGCTGATATATAATATACCTCCCATTAGACCTGATCAGATGGAGCAGATGAGTGAATGCACTGTGAGCATATTACAATTGTAAAAATAATGCACCAGTTTCTAAATCTCAATAGGTTCTGGCCTATCTCTGAAATCTTCCACCGAAGTCAGTACAGTCGGCTATTTCCATTCCAGATTAGCTCTTGATCTCGCTTCAATAAATGTAATATTTACTCTCCCAATACCCACAAGTCTTTTTTTAGTTTGTTTACAGTTTATTTTCAAACAGGCAAAGAAGCCATAAAGTTTACTAAACTTTGCTCCAAATCTGTTGCTCAGGGCTTTACGAAAAGTCTGTAAAAATTCTCTTTGATTGTTATTTGCAAGTATAATAATTAATTTTTATTGTATTATATAATGCGCAAAATGCTAACAGGGGATGTTACAGAAAAGATGAATAAATTAAAGAACGTTAAAAATTAATCAGTGATTTTATTAGTTTAAAAGTCACATTGAGTATATTTACAAAGAAATAATTTCTAATCACACAAATACTGAAATAATAATTGAACCTTCACATCATTTCATATGTAACACTGACGGTGTAGCTCAGTTGGGTATTTATAATTCACATTTCTGAATAAAAATATCACTAATAATATGAAAAAATCTTACAATACAGTAATCCTTACAAGTATCTGATATTCCTACGTTTATTGCTCAGCACGTCTTCAGTCTGTAGAAAGCAATATTGACTCTTTCAACTTTAGCAAAATTACTAATCCATAATTATTAAAAATAAGTAATAGCCCCACATACAGAACATACAAACATTATGAATACATCAAGTAATCAATCATGATATTTTTGTAAAACCTAATCTTATCCTATTGATATGATAACTCTACCTTCAATACCTAATAAAAATTTTGAGAATTGAAAACACAATAAAAAATAAAAGAAGATACATATGTATAATTTATTTACAATTATACCATCGAACTTCCACATAAGTAAAGAACTCAGTAAGACCAAACGGTTAACTGCCATAAATAAAATAAGACAAATGATAATAATCTCTAATCTCCTAACCATTTGTTATTTTTAAAGCAGTTTCCGCATTCTAAGATTTCATATAAATAAGAAAACACTAAATTTAACTAGTTAACTACTCGGTCATTATCAGCAAGAAATATGGTAATAAAAATGTTGCAAATGGCTTTTTAAATATGTAAAACATTACAGAAGGGAAATAACAGTTTCGAGTTTATCCAGAAAAACAGTGAACTTCTTGCATATTTATCATTTATTATAATAACATAAATAAAAATTGTAATGAATTTTCGTGATTTGTATTAAGTAAAAGAATAATTACTGAACAAGAACATGGCTTGATCAGCGAGACGAATCACAATAATTAATTCAATTCAGTTTGAATTTATACAGACACATAAAAAATGTGCTGAATGGAATCTTAAACAAACTACTATTCTGTATAAAAGGTTTTGAGATAATAAAATTAAAAAAACCCTTTTGACTCACTGAAAATAATAAAAAATATTTTTTTCTTTCAATAGATTAATAAGACCGACAGTAATAATATATAAAATATAACTTCTATATTATCTAGTTTTGTATTCTTATAATAGATAATTTAAAAAAATATTTGAAAGACATTGGGTAAATTATATCAACATATTTTAAGTTTCATATCTATTCATTTATAAAAATATTCCAGAATAAGCATGTTCACTCCTGACTGACGGATGAGCCGGAACAGTTTATATTCATCATAGTGATCTTAAAATCTAAATAAAACCTAACTTATATAAAAATAATTATACAAAATACTAATTGCTGCCAATATAAAGGCGATAATATTCTATGATTGTAAACATTAAAATACGTTGAAGGCAACTATATAACTACTACAGATTAACAACAAAATACTCATATAGGCACTGATCTTATAAGTAGAGAAGGCACATACAAAGTGGATGGATTCTATTTTACTTGAGGATTAATCTCAAAGGCAATTTCAACCAATATACATCTGAAGAAAACAGGTATATGTAACAACACGTCATCATTACACACCAAGGAAACTCCAACAGTAGAATCATGCAATCATCTTGCTCCACCAGCCTTCTGCGTCGCCTCCCAACAGACTGAGAGGTCGCAAAAGCCAGCTTCATTGATAAAAACAAAAAGTGCAACGGACAAGCGACAAGCACTCTTGTGTAGAGTGTGAAGTGCACGGCAGTTCGTCTAGAGTTACGGAATTGTTAGGTGGACATTCAAAAGTCTACGATGTTAAATATAAAATATTTTAATGGATAAATTATCAAATTTGATTTGTCCAATATATTTGCTAAGGTCACACATTAATAATTGTAAATAAAATTTCTTTAATATAAATACATATAACTGGTCAACACTTTTACATCATTTCATTTTCAAACCGACACAATAAATTTGTATATTGAATATATTTTATGATACAAAATTCTTCTACTACAGGTGTGTACAATTACAATATCAAATACAATATGGCATTTCATTTCAATGGACGGCTTTATTATTTTATTCTTATTGCTTTCACTCGTACTGTTCAAATATAATATTGTCTTACACATGTACTTCGAGCATTTATAAAGGCCTAATGTAAATCGATAAGACCGAGTTTCAGGTCAAAAATAATATCTGATGCTTTTTGATCATAACAATATAAATGAACAACTTCACAAAGTCATAGATCAGACTTAAAATCGACTACACAAGATAAAATACCGGTTACAGAGAATAACCTATAAATACAATATTTACTTATGAATTAAGCAATTTCATATTTTTTAACCCTTCAGATGCCCAGCTTATTATAGCCTAAGAACTATGTTCCCATTCCAAAGAATAATAATAATAAAAAAATCAGATACAGAACAACAGACCAATCTTTTGAACTGAAACTGTGATAAATTAAGTTTTCTTTATATGCAAACAACAAGATCATCATGAGATATACTATTACAGGATATGGGTCCAATTTCATACTTATCATGAGCATCTAAAGGGTATGTAATATTTATATATATATATATTTATATATATATATTTATATATTTATATATATATATTTATATATATATATTTATATATATATATTTATATATATATATATTTGTATATATATATTTATATATATATATATATATATATATATATATATATATATATATATATATATATATTTATATATATATATTTATATATATATATTTATATATATATATTTATATATATATATTTATATATATATATATTTATATATATATATTTATATATATATATTTATATATATATATTTATATATATATATATTTATATATATATATTTATATATATATATTTATATATATATATTTATATATATATATTTATATATATATATTTATATATATATATTTATATATATATTTATATATATATTTATATATATATTTATATATATGAATCAACACATTCCAGATAAAAATATATCCAAATTTCGCATCTCGTTCATACTATATTCTCATTTCAGTGTAAAGTCATATCTAAATATACTTAAGAACGTGAATGCGATACTAATAAAACATGTAAACGTAAAACAAAGATAAAATACTTTAATGTACCAAAGTATCAGTTTAGAAATCTGATGATCAAAATTACTTAATTGTAAATAGAACCTATAGTTACGTTAAATATACATCTCAAAGTCAGGCACGAGCATAAGGCACCGTCGCGGGCGAGTCGCGGCATGTCCACCAAAAGAATGAAAACATGCGACACGCTAAATAGTTGCCATGTCAAACAATGTTCATAAGAAATGACACTTCTCCGACTGTGCTGCCATACAATACATCATTTTCACAATATATCAGCACCACGCATTAAAATCACATTAAAAAATAATTGTCTACAAAATAAGTCAAAGTTCAGAATCTCGCGATGTGAAAATTCACTTCAAAGTGGGAGTTCGATAACCGTTCTCGTTTATTAAGTATCTCAATGAAAGAAGCATTTTTGTAAATATAATAATAAAAATACTATTCACTTTGATTGTTTCTGAATGGGTTGAGGGCAAATATTTAGAATAGCCCATCGAGTGTCGCATTCACTATCCAGCCGCTCTCGGCTCACAGCTTACAGCCACGTGAGCACGTTGTCCTGCCGATTGGTGGCGGGATTGATGAGAGACTGCACATCGTCCAGGATGTCATTACTAAACTCCTCGCCCAGCTGGAAAAGAGCAATGGGCAATCAATAAATACCGTCTCGCATTCTTATAGGCAAATAGAAGATAATTAATGGCAAAAGTAGAAGACAGCATTATTTTATTTTTCTCATTATTTCATTTTTCACATTGTATTATATCGAAGCACACCATAAATTAAATTTTGTTTCTGTGATTAATGTATAGCTGTTTAATTTACATATCACCCACTAGTGCATGCGACCCCTCTTGCACGATTAGTGCCTTTTCAGAATATCAAAAAAGAATATTCAATATTTTAACAGAAAGTACATGGTGAAGCTCATTTTTTATATTTTTTTAATAATAAGTCTTCTTGTGATTTTTAACATTTTTTGTTTTTATTGTGACTAGTTTTGACAACATATCTCTTTGGCATTTTCGTTCATACGAAACTTCGTTTGAAAATGCCAATAAGATAAATTGGCGAAACTAGTCACAATAAAAAATAAAAAAGGTGGAAAAAACATAGAATTTTTATTTAAAAATATTATGATTGATTTTTCAAATCTTCAAAATCTGAAAAGTCAAAATACACCCTGTTTTTTTTAAACAGCTTCAACTTGGGATTTCCAAAGTGAATTATAAAAAAAAAACGCAATGGTCTGGTAAAACCATAAACGTTTTAGAAATGTAAGAACGTTCATAGATAAGAATCCCTTTCATCTTAGTCAATATTGAGGTGGTAAATGAAATAAATAGATAAATATTCGTATTCATATTTTGGAAATAAAAAAGTTAAATTATAAATTACTTAGATGAAATACAGTCAATTTTTTGTTTTAAAAGATTTTGAATGATTTGGGAAAAATTTCATTATAAATCACAGAAATGATTGAATAATAATAAAAATTATCGTATTTATGAATCTACGAGTGAGATTGTGATTTTTGTTCATCAGTTTGTCGGAAACTGAGCAAAGGTATCAACAGAAAGATCAAGATGAAGAATGCTCGGGTGAGACAATACAAGTGAACTGACTTGCAAGGAGGGTACGAGGTCATCAGTGGAGTCAATATTGTCTGTGAGGGAGATATCGGCAGCGTCCATGGTAGCGCCGCCCTCACTGGCACAGTCCATATTGTCATCTGTAGCCAGGAAGTCCTCAGGGGTGTGCGGCATGGAGTAAGACTGCACGAGGCCCATGCCTAGACCACTATCCCCCGACTCTTGGCGAGAGTGCTCCGACAGTCCTGACAGGAACGGGTCGAGTGGAAGCTCTCCTCCACCCGACACTGCAGATGGGGTCTGTCGGGCCATCAGCTCTTGCTGAAAACGTATGAAGGTATTATTAGCATTTAGAAGAAAATGAAAAAATCGAAACAAACTAACACTTAAAATTTGTATAAACCCCAATTTAAAAAAAATATTTTTTTATTCACAGTAAACAGTGAGGTTTTGAGTTCCGTTGGTTTGTTTTTGTTGATATTGTAAAATATGAACAGTTTTGATAACTCAAATTGGTTTTGAAATCATGAAGGTGTCAAAGATGCAGCTCAATATCCTATGAATTCTTTTCAATGTTTTCGTACTAACCGATTGTCCTTTTTTTGTACGTTCTTCGGGTACGAGTGCTGTGACACACCACAAGGTTGAAGTAAAGTTTATCTATACCTGCAGACGAATCTCCTGCTGTCTCTGCTTGAGGCGCTCCCGCTCAAGCTGCAGGGACTGGAGACGCAGCTTCTGGCAGGCCTGGAGCGCCCCCGCGGAGCCAGCTGCCCAGCCGCCCGGCAGCACCACCCCGGCCGCCGGCGTGCGCTGCAGGTGCTGGGCTGCAACACAAACGCACGCTCAATTACTCCACCAGAGACTGGAGCGACATGCATACATTTTTGATTTATAAATTTTAGCAAAAATTATTCTCAAAGGAGACTCGCCCTGTTCAATAGTCTTTCGAAATAATTTTCAAAAACTATAAATACCACAATAAACAAACATCAGATAGTGATACTTGTTTTAAATTTACGAGAAATTTTAAGTAATCTTTTTCAAAAGCATAGAAGCATAAAAAATAAATGATAACGATAAAAGCATGTTCATGTTGATAAGTTGACAATAATTTGAAAAGCTCGTGCAAAGCTTTCTCAGAAATAAATCCACGTAATATTTGTTTTTACATTCCTAGGATTTTTCACCCCCCAGAGCGCATGGAAAAGTACTATTAATTTCCTCGCAAGGCCTCTCACCCCGGGGCCGCCGCGGGCCAGCCGGGGCTTTCCCACGTGAGTCACTCCGGAAGAATTTCCCCTCGGGCAGTGTTGCCAACGTAACGCATTGAAAAACAAAACGCTTTATGCAAAACAGCGCAATAAATTAAAGCGCACGGCCGAGTCGTCGGTCGCAAAACCCGCTCCGGAGGTACATCATGCTTTTTTTAATGAAGCTCAACTAACTGTTCCGAGAATTTAGCGACTAATACTAGCTTTGAATTCCTCACTAAACAAATTTAAAAAGAGTGATATTCGTGATATTCAAAAGCTCGTTTTTATTTTTTTAAATACTCAGAGCGGGTTTTGAAATCGCCAATACTTCGTGTATTTAAGATTATTTTATGAATACAATATGAGATATGCGAACGTAGAAAGTTTATTTACGCTAAATAAATGTATTTGTATTATTTTTAAATGTATAAACACAACGAAATATTTTCAATTGTAAACATAAAAAATAAATTAAACACTTTATTGATTCTGTGTACACTTCAATTTAAATGGCGCGTTTTATTATTTTGCTGCTTGTTTGTTTTTTTATGAATTGTATACGAGAAAATGATGTTAGTATGCCACCAAAATCTAAGAAAAAAATTATAATAAAGATATTTTTTTGTACAGTCTGAATATATTATACTAAACTAACTTAACCTATTATAAAGTAATTTTTTATATAAGTATAAATATTTCTTGGTTTGGAATATCGGAAATATAACGTACGGAATAAATATATAAATCAATAAAATATTCAGAACAATATCGAACGATGAAACTTTAAGGTACAGTAAAATGTAGAAAGAAACCAACGAGGATTATTTTCAGTTATAAACATTTCTTATGAGCTTGCGTTAGCAGGCAATAAAACAATTAAACATTGTTCAATTGCTAATTTTAAAAATCGCACGCAATCCACCCGTCGCCATGCACTCCAAGAGTGCAGCAGCCGCCGACCCGGCCGGGGTTCACACGACCCGTGGGAACAGGAGCTGGTCATCCAAGACACCGGACACCGCGCCGAGGACGCGACACCCGACACCCACGCCAGCTCCAGCTGCGATCTGCCCGAGGTCACGCGAGGACACATGCTCAATCTTATCTCTGACCGCCACTGCGCTGCTGAAACCCTCCACTCGAGCTAACCTAACCTAACCTAACCTGCCCCCCCCCCCCCTCAAGGCTAAGAGCTCATTAAACTCCGCCACAGTTATACTATATAATATTCCTATTGGTGGTGGTGCTTACACGTTTTCATACATAAAATTTATTTATGCTTGGTAATTTTGTTTACACTCTGCATTCTTGTACAGCGATATTTGCTCAATTATGTTTAGCAACAAAACTACGAGAGCTCATCCTGTTAACAATTCATTTTTTTCTGTTGTCTAAAATCGGCACGTCACTTTTCCGCATCCTTTGAATTGCAGATCTGATCCTAACTTTACTTAAGAATTACAAAGGTATCGAGGGATTCAGGACCTGAGAATTCGTAACCATGCCGCCGAAGAACGTCGGGGAATAGCCACGGGCACCTCGGTGGGATGCCCAGGCCTGCCGCCGGAGCTTTTTGTCTCCAACGGTGACCGTGGGAATTGACAAACATCCCGATCGCTATTTAATAAAATCTAACAATGACGTTTAACGCTCAACTGTAGACTGTAGAAAAATAAACATCAAGAAATTTATTAAACATTAAAAATATGGGCAATGTCGAGCTTCATCGCATTGAGATATAGAGCTATAGTGTCTTAGTGGAATATATTACCACTCGATACACCCATTCGATAGTGATCAACCATGTTAAATCATTAAACCATATGAACCATAATAAACATCAGTCCATGTGTTTAATTTTAGGTTTTTTTTAAAATGATCAAATTATCGCATTTTTTTGAAATTCTATCGTGAACAGGACGACAGGCGGCAGCAAAGAAAGCAGCCGCAGCAGCAGTCGCTTTGTTAATAGTATGCCATTACGGTTTCATTACGATTGCAAGGTAAAAACTTGTAAATAATTTGGTTCTGGTTTCAGTCGTTAGTCAAGGTCGCAGCGGAAATGGTGGTCTTTCTCACGCAGAATAAATGCGAACGTGTTGCGTATTAGCCCATCAGCGCCCAGTGTCAGCGATCGAAGATTTTCATTTTGAGAATTTAATTAATATGGAGCAACAATTATCCTGAAAAAAAAATGTTTATACTCGTAGTAATTTGAAAAGGTTTGTAAAATTCAAATTCAAATATAAATTTAAAATTTATATTTATTGTTCAAAAGTGTAAAAATTGTACGTCGTATAATCGAATAACTGATCTACTCAATTTTAGGAAAAGTTCAAATGAAAATAACATTACTGCTGTTGACTGAAAATAAATATTTATTATATTGCAAGGTAATTATTTTATATAACTCAGTATAGTACAGCATATAAATGTAGTTATGACATCAATATAATTATAAAAAAACATACTCCGAAAAATATTGATGTCTTTCTCAGTACCCAAAAATAAGAACAGACCATATTGCTGACATAAAGCGTTAACAGAAATTATATTTCTATCATTTATTAATCAGACGTATAACAATAAATAACCAATGCAAAAATATATATATATAAGTATCAAAAAGATAATCTAGCGATAATGGGTTGGTAATAAACAGACTTATCTCGCGAAGGTCGGCAAACACACGTTTTCTCATCAATCCGTCCGCATCAAAATAAACATCGGCGCCAGCCACGAGACTCGAGCTTATCAGATGTCTAACGTAAATCGCGATTAGATACCGGCTTTTGGCCATGTTCCGTCGACATTGACACAATCAAATAGCAAACCAACGGTTTACGGAGAAGGGAGTACTGGGTAACCACTATTTCTAGGCTTAAAAAAATATTCATTTGCGACTGTCTATGACGCTGCGTGGCGTGTGACTTTCTCAAGTAAACAAAGCAAACCAATGTTTTCATAGAAATGGGGTACTAGGTAACTATCACTTTTATCGTAATAAATATATATCTCAAGTAAACATGAACACAGCGTATTTTAAAGCAATCCATCGTTTTACACGAAAATATTAACACTATCACCCCTAGGTTCCAAAATTACGTAGATATTCACGACTGTCTATACGAGAGGTGACTTTCTCCAAGGGCTTAGTAAAAAGCGTCGTAATGCCTTTATCTCGTTGTTTAACCATACAAAATATTTAAACATTAAAACAATTTGAAACAAACCTACAATAAGTGTGACCATGTATTCCCAGACTTGACTGTATTAAACAAAAAATCTTTAAAGTTCTTTCCTTATCTTAATTTAAGTAATCGCAAAGAAATAATATTTTTTAATTCGCAATGATCAATGTACAGTAGGTTAATTGCTAAATAATTTCGTTTATTTGTTGTTTTATTGAATACTACTCAATAACAACGTTAAAGAAAAAATAACAAATTTCTAATTTTATACCAATGTTCTTTCTCTTGGCGTTTACAATGATAAAAAAAACTTTCAATCGTGTACGCTATAAGAAGAACAAGATGAGAAAAAAAAGAGACTATCATAGTCGCAAACGTCATTGTGAAATATTTTTTTCGAGTCGGTGGTTGGACCTCCATTCGTTTGTTCGATTTCTGCCCTTGCAGACGAATCCCAATTTAATTCAATTGACATTAAAATCGTGTGATTTTTTAATAGTTCAAGAGCATGCTTGAATAGCAAAGGATTTTTTTTCGGAGTACCTGCATAAAATTGTAAAAATAAACTGACGGTTTACTCAGTGAACTCCGAAAGAGTATTTTTAACGCCCAGTACTAGATTCAATATTCACACCTCCAATCGGGGGGGAGTATTATACATTCGGACGAATTACTGGAAAATGCATAAATTTACCTCACGCTAAGGCAAGTTGCAAAACTAACGGTGGACAATTTCCAGTAGAATCCACTAAATTAACCAGTGTATTATTTCATTGCAAAACTAACTGTGTCCCATAAAAAAATGTCAAAAGTAAGTTTTAAATATATTGAAGATGATAAAACATAAATAATTAATATGGATGCAACAAAAAAAACCAAAACATTTTCGTTGTAGCGTTTGAATTTCAGCAAGGTTATTCAAAGAAGCGAAAAAAGTATGTAGATTGTCGTTAGAGGCCAGGAGAGATGGTTTGGCTTAAATTTGGACAGCTCGCAACGATACTCCAAATAGTGACATCCATTTTCCACGGTTTTTGACTGCAAGTACACGCAAAGAAGATTCCGCGATCGTGAATCTATAATAAAATTAAAATATGTGGATTTGCTCCAAAAGCAGAGCGGATTGCGGATTTGCTCCGATCTTCCGCGGAGTCCCCGTGCATGGGCGCAGTCGGTGTGAAGTAATGAACGGCTGGGCGTGAACCGGCAGACTGTCGCAGGTGTATTTGGATTTGACAGCCGGGCCGGGCGGTGCGGCTGGTGCGGCTGATGCGGCTGGTGCGGCTGGTGCGGCTGGTGGATTGGTGCGGCTGGGCGGAGCGGCTGGCTGGAGCGGCCGGCGGGTGAACGACCGCCGCCATGTTGCGCCGCAGCGCCTCTGCCGGCGGCGCGCCGCACCCTGCTTGGATTTTCTTTAGAAACTGACGCGGATCTGCCGCAGCGGCATCTTCGCTAGGATTCGCGCGAGACAAGAGGCCCGAGGCCCGAGGCGCGGGGCCGAGTCGCCAACCGGGACGACGACAAAAAATACTTGCAACAAATCATCGTTCAGCATTTTTACTCATGTGCATCATACACACGAGGTGAATCTAAGATTCTTTACATGATACATCCAGCCTACACAAATAGACTACAATTGATTCAAACATAATTTATACTTTAATTTTCATATACGCCTATCTCCCAATTTACGCGATCTTCCTATTCTGAAGCAATCGTCTTCCTAGCGCGTATGGGTGATCCCGATGAAGAGAAATTTGAACCGGTTGCGTTCCCAGCAAGAGTCATCCGCGAAGGACGCGAATTGGGGCGAAGTTGGATAATCATTTTTTACAAAATGACCCGAATGCTGAACGAGCTCTCCTATTTCGGCGAGATGTTAGCAACCGCTCGACTCAATATGAAGAAGTCTCCGAGGATTTGACCGAAAACTTAACACAATGCGATCGCCGAGGCACGCCGATCTGAAATTGATTCTAGTTCATCTGACATCGAACTTGAATCCTCTTGAATCAAGTGATGAAAGTGCCTTCATACCAATCATGAAGAAAAGATTAAAAATCCACGAAAGTGATAAGAGTAATTAAATTGTTGGTTAATTTCTTTAATTTTTTTTCTTGTTTCTATATGTCGAGTGAATTACATACGTATACCTGTAGTAATTTTTTGTCATTTTATGAATAGACCGCTCTTTTTATGTTTCTTAAAATATTTTACGTTGAAATAAATGACTAAATTTTTTAGTTTGATATCGATATAAACGGATTTCTGAGGAATCTACATTCAGTGCAAATCGGGGGACAGGTGTCTCAATATGAGCGTGGCGAACTCCAGCCGCAGAAGTTTTTCTGTTTTTATCGACCGTGAGGTAAAAAATGACAAGTGACCGAATAGCAAAGAACTGCGACAAAAAACTGGCAGTGACTTTGAAAAAATGAACCAAATACACAACAAACAACGCGGAAAAGAGGACAGTCACCCGCGGCGGCCTTTGCTAATAATATTGCACTCCGAAATAATTATCAACCGAAATGTAAAATATTCGCATTTAAAACAATTATAATAGACCTGGGAGATTTCTAAAACAAATTCGATAAGGCTTCTCGAGAACGGACGAAGAAGCCCTCAAATGGCGAATGTATTTTAGTCTTTAAAATATTCATTTGTACTAAATGAGTATGGAATACGAGTATATCTCTGTACCCATTTTCAAATCAAGAGATGCAATATTTTTCTTGATTTATTAATTGGAGACATCTTTTACACTATTGTATCGATTCGCTAAAATATCATCTGACTACAAATTTTATACAACAAAAGTAATTCCTCTATTTATCCATGTAATACGTGTTACCCAGCATAAATCAAATAATGTATTTTAGACTAAGTATTCACACATAAAACGATATGGGATTCAAACCCACACCCACAGCTACCGAGGCCTGGCGCATTACTCCTCCGACCACCGTGATTAACTGAACGAGAATTTAAATCGTTATATGCAAGGACTAACCGACGTATCTATATGTTAGATTTTTTTTTATCATTTGTTATCAAACGTAAATATGATTTTAAAGCAATGGCTCCCTGTGCTATTTTTTTTTTTTTGTGATTCAATGAATATGTACAAGAACCGCCGACTGGGCTTGCGGGATCTGAAGGAAAACCCGCAAACCACGAGAGCCAGAGCATCAAAGGCTCCCCGGGGGGAGCGCTGAAAAAGTAGACTAACTACTAGTATAGAAGGAGTGACACTCACGTATCCTTGGGTCGAACCACGAGGTGGTGCGCGTGGCGTGGTTGATGAAGTACACCTCCCCCTCGGGCGTGGAGGCCTGCTCCCAGCCCGAGGGCAGCGCGCCCAGAGTCTCGGCGCCCGCCCCCGCCCCCGCGCCCGCGCCCGCCCCCGCCCCCGCCCCGCTGCCCGCGCCGCCTTTGCTCACTGCAACCAATACACCAACCAGCACCGCTTAGAAAGGTCTACAACTGGCCGGACTGGCTGGACTCGCAGTCAAGCCAGTGACAGTCTACCGTCTAAAGCACGTATTCCGTTTTAATTCATTATTTTGCTTGACATTTATTAATATTCTACTTCGTAAGAATTGTAAAATAATCACATTATATCAATGTTATTTTCGCCGGCTACACTTCTTCAAAAATAATTCAGATAATAAATCTTGAAAAAGTGTAACTTACAAGCACAGAGTGTTTATAGGAGATCATCATAACCAAACACGGACTAAGTACTAAAATATATAAAATAAAACCTGAATATTATACAAATATTATATATAAATACATTATTGAATATCATTATCTATATATGGACTTAAAAATAAAAGAGCTTTTATAGAAAAGATCACCAGGGTTTCACTGTTGTATTGTAAAAAAAAATCTGTGTTTCTTTATGAATCTAATTTTTTTTTACTCATGAATTTAATCATTACTGATATCTAATTTTTACTACTAAATATTTATTTATAACACGATCAAATAAAAGTTGTGACGTCAATAAACCAAAATTAGTGCGTTTTTTTAGAGCGAGTGATTTAATTTTTCAGAGACAGTCAGGTGAAAACGCTTACTCCTAAAATATTATGCTATCTTCTATCCAATTGGCTCTCCAAAAACCGGTCTATCGTGAATATAATAATGTGAGACAGAAGTGCAATATATTCTTATTGGATGAAAACATGAATTTTGACCCGAGTGTTTTTTTTTTTATTTGTATAAAAATGATCTATCTTAAAAAATATATACTTGTGCAAAAACTACATGCATATCAGAGAATATACGCCCAAGGCATTCGTTGAATGAACGCAGCTCTCGCCTTTTTCTCCGAGGGTCAGCCGTGAGCCAACGTTGTCGGAGCGATCGGATCGATTGTTTTCTCTGATCAGCGGGACGTTAACTGTCCAGAAAGGCGGCAACCGATCACCTTGGCAGAGGCCGACCGCCCTGGACCGCTTGCGTCAGCGCTCGACTATCGCCCGGACTCCGCGGGGTTGGGCAACTCCTCGGGCTGGAGACACGGAGTCCGCTGATGCAATGCGGGCAAATCGTGCGACCTGACGGGCCCAAGTGGGAGAACTCGCTGAACCGTACTGGCGCGAAGAAAGGAATCATTGTTCGATATATCTATCAAAGCTATTGCACTTTTATTTTTGCAAATATGATTTGATAATACTTTTAAAAAAACACTTTCAAAGACTTCATCGTTGCGCAGGTTTAACTTAAACTTGCCTGGCGCTGAATAAGTCAATATCTCACACAGAGGCGTAAACTCAAACATATATTAGTAATGTATGGTTTAATGACATCGCAGTCCATAACTTTTTTTAATTTTATGGTTTTACAATGATCTGAAAATCATAAAACAAAAAGCAATATAATATATGACGCCAGTAAAACACGTCTACGTAAAACTGTAAGTCTTTGAAATTCTACTGAATAATTTTAAAAACAAAAAATTAAATCCGAGTGGGGGGTGTAGGTAATAATGTACCAGCTTGCCCGACGGGTTGATATGAGAGAACTTGGGTAACAAAAGCTCTTGTGAAATGAATTTTGCGGTTGCATCTGTATTTTCATATCTACAATATGTATCTAATCATATTTAAATAAATCTCAACCGTGGTTTTTTTATTTTTTTTACAATTTTTTTTAAATCAGATCATATGATTAACTGAAGTCTAAAATACAATAATTAGATAAGGGATGCATTTTTTCGGTCATTACACAATAAATAATTTAAATCAACATACTATTGAAGTCGCTGTGTATACTTACTCCGGCTGTGGGGTTCAGCCTCTGCTCATAAATACATTTATGTTACTATGTAAATTATTACTAAATATTGATTGATTCGCATACGAGTCATGTTATGGCGAAAGCAAAGTGTTGGGTTTCTGCACGACACGGCGCCGAGGTGGTCTGGAGGTGACCGAGAGGAAACTAATCTATATGGCGTATACAGGGTGGATCAGAGGCATTCCCCATAAGTAATGTGCATCATGCATTAAAAATCTTTAACTTAAATAATTTGATTTCTACATTAATGAAAATAAAATATATTTCTTGATAATTTTGTTTAAGTTTCGTCGTGTGAATATTGTTCAATCGAAACGACCCTATGGACAGCATTTTTAGTTGAGAGATAATTTATTAATTCACGTTATGCAAATACAATAATAAACAAATCAGTTGTTATATGAAATGTTGTGTTTTCTTATGGATTGACGGTAATTTTTTTAACTTGATATATATATATATATATATATAATACCAAATGATATAAAATATATGTATGAAAGTTGAAACTATTTGTAATGTCACTGTTCACCCCATATATTTGAATTGGTCTCGTCATATAAACAACTTTCACTTCAAACGAACTAACCAGCAATTAATTAATTACTTTTTGCATTATTTAAATACAATAGCAAACTAATCGGGTGACCACACGTTTTGCATAGTAAAGAACTAAATCATATTTTTGCGCACTAACGGGTATGTACGTTCTTACGAATATTGGAACCACCCTGTGGCATCGGTGGTGCAATATATCGTGAATTCTCTCTGCGGAGAGGCGAGCATTTATTGGTGCGATATTGGCCATTGTTCAGGCCGGGCGAGGCGACTGCGATGTGCTGGGTGGATGGCAGCCATGACTGCAGCCAGAAAACCTCTTTCAAGTCGCAAACATGTTTTACGGACGCCGTGCAGACCTACAACACTCCACATAACCCTTAGATGCTTATTGTTACATATATAACAACACGCACACAATATACGTACTATGACAACTAACAAATTAGAAATGGAAAAAAGTAATAAAAAATTTCATCAAGGCTTAATGCAAGAAACCATGGATAGAATCCCTTAGCAGATTAGCTATTACTCGCCGCGCTACGGGTCGACAATGAGTTTGAATAGTCAGGGAATAATAATATTTAATGGCTTTCTTGTTTTATTTGCCGGCCTTCCCGAAACCCAAAATCTATCAATGTAGTCCTCGATGTGGAAACTTAAGTCTAGTGTACTTTAGTAAAAATAAGCCTTAGAGAGTTAAGGGATAACTATTCTCTCTAAAGGTATTCGAACGTAACGTAATCATTTATTTCGTTATACTTGCTGACTGATTTTTAGTCTAACCGAAGTAAACCCGATTGAAAAAAGCTGAATAAACAAGTTGGAAAGTTTTGGCGGCCGTTGTTAACTTACTCCTCTTTTACTTGGGTGTTGAGCTGCGTCAATTTTTAATAAATGTTTTGTACTCCAGTACTAGAACCAAAACGTAAATTTCAATGTTTTCGTACTTTGAAAACGGCTCCAATACCGGAGCAGAAACGTTGTTTTCGGTTCACTTCATTTAACCCGAGATATGTATTTGACGGTTTGATAAAAAAAAAAAAATAATAACCGGGCGGAACGACACAATTTTCACCGATGTTCGGGGTATCATGAAACAGCAGTTCTCTGTGGGGAGGGAGTGAAGTTTTGAGTCTAATTTTAAAAAGCGACAACAATATGCGTCAGCGGGCGTGAAGAAATGGCGCCGCCGTGCTCAGAATCCAATAAGCGGCTGAGTTATCGGTGCGCCAGTGGCGGACATTAGCGGCCCGCGATACAAGCGCGCCGTGGTTTGTATGGGACATTGTGTTTCAGGTATTTACGACTTGTTTCGTGTTTTACGTACATACTGCCACAATGAACGCCATTTTGCGTGACAATTCGGAGTTATTCCACGAAAACGGTATAAAGAATGACCTGTTGATAAAAAGCGACTATCTAGAAACTAGGTTATTTTAAGGCTACGTGTGTGACTTTTTTATGAGTTTTCGTGTTTATTTTTTTGTTATTAATTTATATTGCTTGTCCAAAATAACCACTCCCTTGAGTTTAAAACGTGGTTGTTTATCGTGCAAAATATACGATTCGGATCTTGCGCCAGCGATTTTCGTCTCGAAGGCGCCGGATGACAGATATAGGAAATTTCACAAGCATAAAACAATGAGACTGAAAAGAAGATGCGTTTTACTAGGGAAAATTAAAATCATGACGAGGTTTTTAAATAGTCTCGTTACAAAAAAATGCGCTCCTGTTATTTAAGCTATTTTCATGTTATTAATATGCGTATGATAATTGTCATTGTAATATCAAAATTATCAAACAATTAAAATTTTATTTTTAATGAGTTTATTAATTTTAAAAAATATATGAATTCTTCTGAATCAGTAAGAAAGGATCTCCGAAATATTACTCGATCGAATGAAAATATTTACTACCAGAAAGATATGTTTCAGGTTATCGTCTTTGTGTTAACATTTATGGGATGATTTTTGTATACCGTATAACAGAACCTAGCCGGAAGTGATTAGGGCTAAAATGAATTTGACTTAATAAAGAAACTACAGTCGTTTACTAAAGCAGGTATAAGTAAGGTATGCTTTAGTAATGTGATAGCCATGTAACAGTCCAGATTTTTAATTTTTAGCATCCCACCATTTTGTTTATAAACGTTGTCTCTGAGCAATATTTACTTAAACCTCGTTTGATAAACGACTCTGGTAAGATGATCAAGGTACGGTAGCGATGAGTACAATCGGATATTTGTACAAATTTAAATGTTTAATTTTACTTTTTTCGATAGTTCGATTAATAAGAAAATAATTTCGATTATGTCCATCGCTAGTCGAAAGATTCCACCTCACCTGTGGTCGTGGGCTGTGAGGGCTGCGCTGCCGAACTGGCCTGGGGAGTCAGCAGATCTGTCTGGCGGGCCTTACGAGGGTCTTCCCATGTCGTGGTGCATGTCATGTGGCTGTAAAAAAAACGTTTCATAAATACGGGTCATACTGGACATATATTTAAAGTTTAGGTATCTTTTTATTAACTTTGAGACGGTAAAACACAGCCTAATTAAAACAATACTGTTTAAGAAGTATAAGGTTGAAGTAAGCAATCGAATATTTATTGATTTTTTGGGTATCCGAATAAACTGACCACATTTCATAACATTCTTAAAAATCGACATCGTATACATGTAACGATAAAATCTCACGAATTATTTGACTATATTCCGGATTACAAATGAAATCAGATGTACAATGAATTGCGAGCCACTCGGATATAATACACGAACAAAGCAACATCAGAAGAATAGTAATACACATGGTTTCAACGATTTCGTGTGATCTTCAGAGCCCTCGCGTTTAATGTAGTGATAATGTGCCAATTCGTGTCTTCGTTAGCGCAATGCATAAATTACTAGACAGAGCACGGCGAGTGAGTAGTCCCATGAGGACGCTGCTCGCACGCGATGGAAGAGCAGACTATACGATCGTGCCGAGTCAGTTCTGGTCGGCGGGCATGCAGGTGGCGGAGGCACCACCGAGCCACGACTCATGGCTGGCGGCGTCGCTGTCCTACAAGCCCAAAAACCCGACTTGCCCTAAAAGAATTAAGTTTTAAAAAAAAAAATTAAATTAAAAACAACAATTTATTAATCGGTCGGTCGACCGTTGTATTTTGACGTTTGTTGAGGCTTATAGTCTTGTTAAATAACAGATTTAGCTTAACAGAAGTTTTGGATTATTTTTAGGAAAAAAATTCGTTTTAGAATATTTATTATAAACGACATTTTTCCGCTAAGTGTCCCATCACTACACAGCAATACTCACTATCGATACCGGTTTAATTGGTACACTATACCGGATATTGATTATCAATATCATTACGAAACAGAAGCTCTCTACCGGCTGTAGATTGCGCGACGTGCCAGTTAGAGGGGCGGGCTTGAGGCCGACAGTTGATTGTATGCAATTGATGTAAATAAACACTGCATGCTTTAGAATTAAACGCCATGCTGCGATAGTCATGGTGTGTCGGTTTGAATCTTACATCCGAGTTCAGGTAATCAGAGAATGAAGTCTATAACCACACTGCTCTGGAGGAGTAGTAGACCGAAAGGTCCAGGTAGCAAAAACTAAAAATCGTATTCTTACAAAGTAATCAAATGTTTAAAAAATATTTATGGCATATAAAGTTTTGGTAAAATTATATTTTTAATCATTGAGGTACAACGGAGAAAAGATCTTTGTATTATTTTATACATCTAAATCTAATGGTGTAATGGTAATAATAAAAAAAAACATAACCCTATTGTTAAGTAAAATGTATGAAGCTAATCTATGAAATGAGGTTTAATAAAAATCTCACAATTAATTATTTTTTTAATGTGTCTACTGAAAACATTGTTTATTATTCTGTATACTTTGTTTATCAAAAGGGAAAAAGGAAACTAATAGACATATATTAAAACCGAAAAACAAATATGTTTTGACGGAAAATCGGAGAAAACGTCTTATCTTTTAGAGCTGTAAAAACATAATTCAAAACTATCCGTACGTACACACACATAATTAGAAAAACTTTGCATAATACATGACAACATTAGAAGAGGAGTATAAAAATATTCCGTGCTTAAGTAACATCGGTGCATATATTTTTTTTCAATTCAAAGAGTAAACAACCTATTAATAGGACGTGGTCATCTTTTGATGTTTTATGTAATTGGGGAGACTATTTCGGTCTCGTGAGGCAGTCGCGGGGCCATTCATGCGACAAAATCGCTACAAGGGGAACAATAACAATCGAGACGCGGGGAATAATATCAGACCGAGCCAGGCACCGCCCCGCTTCTCGGCCGGCTCAGGGGGCGACAAACCACGGGATATACGGAGACGCGCTACACAGTGGAAAATCTGAAATCCCGAGTCCGCGGCGCACTCGGCGGCGCGTTTATTAGGAGGCGGCCGTTAGGAGCATCTGCCGCTTATTATAGCCGCTTTACGAGGGACGAGATCGTCGGTCCCGGCTTCCCGGCTTCCCGGCTTGAATGAAGCGGGTGACGCACCGCGCCGGGACCTTCCGCTTCTCGGAACTTGAGGAAACTGTGTCAAATTAGAATCTTTTCTCTGGCGCTGCCGCGGCGGACGCGAGCTGCCTCTCGAGCCGCGCCGGTTATTTGCGTCCGATATAAACTGACCGGTAATCTCTCGCGTCGGTGCGGTATTATTACCTCCGAGGCGGGGGCCGACACCTCTGCGGAGGCTCCCCCGCCAGGTGAACCGGACCGCCGCCACTTCCGGCCGACTGCACATGCGGAGAGCGCTGCCGCGGACGGATCTACTAGTCTTTCAAAATCTATCGATACCCGGCTAAAATTCACGGAATGCCTGAAATCATTAGGTCGTCATTATTGAAAGCGAAGGGTTGCTATAAAACTTATTTTATTCGTTTCGATACCTCGGAAGTGAATTGATTGGCGTTTGCAATAGATATACTACTACTTACAGGCTACAAATAGTTGCATAAATGTTCATATCGAGCGGTAAATGAGGATAAGGCGAGTACGTAAGAATTCTACTCATGGACCGAGATTAGACGGGAACCTTCCCTAAAATGTAAAGTTCAAATGCGAGTGTCAAATATAGGTAGAGGTTATACGACCTGTTCACTGCTGTCATGCAGACAACTGCAACATTGCAAGTGTAAATATTCGTCAGCGGCTTGTGTACAGTGGATGCACTTTCAAATATTGCAGTCCAAAAGATAATTTCTGATAAAAATAAATATTATTCTTATAATACACGTATTTATAAAAACAGTCAATGACAAAATTAATCCGGTGATTGGCCTTAGTTCTAAAATTTCAGTCCCTCTCGTATGGCGTCCGTCGAAATTATTAATCAACTTTTCAATTAATTAAGTAATCAATAATATTGCATTTTGCAATGCGATTGAGTGCCAGATAAGCGCACTCGGTTTCCCTGAAATAAGAGGCCGCTCGATTTATCGCTTCGGAACCTCTCCCGGATTTAGAAAGGAAACAAAAAGAAGCCGAGAGATATCTCAGTTGGATGAAGACGTCGCCAGTGACTAACCCGTTGTCACTTCAAAAGGAGTTGTTTCCCGGGCGGCGCCACCCGGCCGCCTCCGTCACGCGCGGGCATCGTTCAATTCATTCGCCGTTTAATTCAGATTCATCGGCCATATAATCCGACAGATTTATGTCATCATTCTGTCCATCGACAAGGAGTATATAATGCAAATCTCACTCGCTGCGCTGTAAATCTGGGTTTATTTTGACAAGTGTGGACCACGCACTCCGCGCTCAGGGTCAACGGACGGCGTCCCTCGGGTGCCCCCGATCCGATCACACTTCCAGCTGCTGGAAAATCGATACGAAAATAACTAAATAAATGAACACATCATCTTATTTTATTTCAACGGATTATTTATTGTTTAATGCTGACGTCAATCGAATTATTTAGATAGCACAATATATTGTGTTCAAATAGGAACGTAAATATTATAAAGCACTTTTGATACTGGAAACTTTCTAAGTTCATCATAATTTTTAAAATAGAGCTCACGTACGAAGAATTGACCCGCCTTCTAGTTAATTTGGCAAATCTCGCCAAACATGGTGACTCGGCCAGATCGAATCGATTCTCGGGGGTGGAGTCGCTTTTCAGAAGCCGTTATTGTCAACAAGAGTTTAGCAAGGAGGACAGACATGCCGGTGTGCGGTCAGGAGTAGGAAGCAGCGGTGTCCTTATACTTGATACTTGGCGGATACTTGTCACGCCCCCGCCTGGCGCCGAGCAAGCTCGCCCATGTGCCCACAACCGTTTAGATATTATATTTTTATTCTAAATTTGGACACACTGATTTTTTTCTGATTACCACAGAGCAAACAAAGTAGGGTTATTTATGGCAATTTTAATCTATGATGAAGATGGCGTTTTATATTTTGATCAGTAATATCTATGGGTGCAATGTCACCCATGTGACTGTTGGATGGATAAAAAAAAGTTTTCACTAGATTTTCGAATCGATGTATATTGCGTAGATCGAACTTTTTCATATCGTTTATATTTATTATATATGTATATTTTAAAATTTAGCCCTGAATGCATCGAATGGAGCTTGGGTATTTGCAGAAGTTATTGCTTAACACTGTTAGTCATTTACTAAAACATAGTTTTAATGAAGCCGTAGTTTGGTTTTTATTTTCAGATTGTACAGTGTTTATGCATGAACCTATAAAACTATAAAATAAATAATGAAGTATAATAATGTTATAATGTCAATGCCCCATAATTTTATTAAGCTGCATAACGCGGAAAGAGTATGCCAAGCTATACTTAACTATAATCCACTAGGTGTTTTAACATTTTAATGGCGGAATTAAATTCAAAAACGATGTTTTATTTTATCATAGAGAAAAAAACATTTATATGATGTTGACTAATATATAATAGGAGCAGATGTCCTGCGCCGGACGAGCTAGAGGCCGAGCTCGGTTCCGTGCCAATGTAATTGAACTTCTAGCCACATTTAAATGGCGATTCGACAGAAGCCACCGCGCTGTCATTCGATGGAAAATTATTCAAAGAACGAGCTTAATTTATTCATGCGAGTATTTTCTTCTGGCGACTCTCCGAATGTGCAATAAATTTACTATAAAACTCGAGACGTGTCATCTCCAACGGCACGGCGATACCGGGAAGCGGACGACTTACGAAAATATCAGTGTTGTTCTCGAAACGCTATTATTACGTTCGCGGCTTTTAGAAAACAGCTCCTTGCGAGCCAAGGCAAAATATTAAAATGTTTAATTTGAAAAGGGATATATCGGGAAATGGACATCTTATGAATATATCCGAACTTAATGAAATTTCAAAAGCTTTAATAAACAATTTCTTGTTAAATTATTATAAATCTGAATATGGAGAAAAGTATATCGGGAAACGGACGTCTTACAAAAACACCGCCGTGTCATTGAAATGTTATTATATATTCACAGCTTTTGGGAAACCACTCCTTGTAAGTCACACCAATATTGCCATAATGTTTAATATATTCGTTAAGAGACGTGTTATTGTCCAAAATGTGGATAATGACTTGGTGAAATATCAGATGTGAGCAATATTATGCGATAAAACAGGAACAAATTAATTTAGTACGAAGGTTGTTTTTGGAAACTAATTTTCTATCGGTGTAGGTTGGAAAACCTAGTGAAATACATTAAATTATAGCGTTTATGGGTATACTATAAAGTGAGGATACCAAACTGTGATCAAAATAAATATTTTTGGAGCGACAAATTTAAACGAACTGTAATAACATGAACATTGGCTTATTGTTGATTTGTCAAAATAATTGTTGAGAACTATGTTAGTTGAATTTTTGGATTACTTTTTAAATTCATTTATGATTTTATCGAAATGTTCCCTGTGCATTATTATTTTACATTAAGAAGATAAGGATGAATGGTGTTATTCTGTCCACTCGTATTAAATCAGTTCAGGTGGTGGAGGTCGGTATACCTGATATCTATTTATTTATACAGCCGATACAAAACATTCGATCTGGCAACATTCCGTTGGAAAAAAACTATACTTAGAGATACTTAGAATGGGTTAAGGGCATATATCCTTTACCTGGACCCGTCCATTAGAATCATATTATAATTATAATCATACATATTATAATTATAATCATACATAAAAATCTGTCCTAATATTGGGACAGTCAGAATTTTAATGACACATTTACATTCTAAAAATATAATGAAAGCATGTGATTGCTCCGATATTACACCATAACAAAAGCTCGACTAGTCATGGATAATTTTTTCAATAAATAAGCACAAATTTTTAAATAGATTAATGAACTTCACATTGAATGATTAAAGTAACTTTGAACTCGGGTGATGTAACCGGTCTGCATCATCTATGCAAAGGAAATATCGATCGTAATGTTTTCATTTGAAATACCAAAAGAAAAAAGTTTCAATTCTGTGCAATAGTTAAAATAAATGTGATCTCTCCTAGGAGAATCGTTGAAATGATGGATCTGAGATAAATCAAACGTGTTTATGAAATATCGGGAGGATTTTCTTTCATCGTATTCTTATAATTTATCCCAATCTCGATGATTCCGTGTTATTGATTCTACTATATATATTTCGCAGACATTTCAAAATCGTTTCGGCACTATGATATGAATAGCAGTTTTGGATGCAATGACGGGGTCGAGAAAATATATCGGTGTGATACAGAAGTTGAGACGAGTGCGGTCACCCTTCCTACAGGAAACAAAGTGTGAATTCCGAATTTGATCGAGATCGTTACTAATTCAAAGGCGCTGCGCGTCCCGGTCAGCTCGCGGGCAGGGGCGGGCAGGGCGGGCAGGGCGGGCAGGGCGGGCAGGGCGGGCAGGGCGGGCAGGGCGGGCAGGGCGGGCAGGCCAGGGGCGGGCAGAGCAGGGGTGGGCAGGTAGGGAACAGGTTGCGCCGCGTCGGCACTCGAGAGGCTTCACTTTCTTCACAAGATGGCGTCACCGCAGATTACGTGGCTTGTAATCCTGCGCTGACCCCAAACGCGCGAGTCGACTGAAGCAGACGCGTCCACCGAAGGAAATTCAGCGCAGATTTGAAAATATATTATTGCTAAATTAGATATTTTGACGGTTAGTTGAGAGTTTGCTCGACATTTTTGTGTGTAATTTTATTTACGTTATTTTATAAGGCGGTTTGCTATTGATATGCATCTCACTCCGTGCACTCCACATTTAATCGTTAACTGTTTACATTATTTTCCGGATTCCGCTGAATTCACATTTAAAGATTAGCTGCAGATGAACAGTCAATGATTTCATATTTTAAAAAACCTACGTATTTATTGAAAAAATAAAACAAGAACTTCATTCTCATTTGTCCTTGAATGTACTTATAATATTAAATTTTGATTAAAATTGTAAGATTTCTAAATATATTTATTATTTGTAGTCATAAATGTATAAAGTAAATTTCCATTAAGGTTTAAAACAACGAAACAAAGATACCGTCGCTCTTATTTTCTAAAGACATTTTATTAATTAATTCAGTATAAGAACAGATGAATCTATATTACGGAATTAGTCCGGGTGACATCATGTATGGATCTAATTCTCAAAACACACAATAAATAATGTATCACATTTATAAATAATCAGTTTCTTCTATAATGAAATACGTCACAGCTAATAATAGAGTAAATATAGAATCCATAGAAGTATTTTAAAAGTATTACGTATGCCGTCAGTGCTGCATGTACTAAACTTCGTTTGTTTCTCGGAAATAGACATAAACCGTTACAAAATGAGGTTTATCCTTTTCCTGTATATTATATGTAATTAATTATAAGCAAAGATAAGCAATTTCTCAGTATTTATAATTATTATAAGAACACTGACAATACAGAAATAATAAAGGAAACTTACAAACGCTAATAATAAAAAATGTTAGTATTTTCAATTAAATTACATCACGTGCCAATTTCACCGGGGAAAAATATACCATTAATACTCAATACAGGGAAACTAAAAAGGCTGGCTGGAGCTAAGTAGACGAAAAAAAATCACAACACGAGAGAAACATTCTCCGAGATAAACACAGCCTTTCTTTATTAGCTCGTATGACTTAAGGAAACGAAATGCCAAAATATTTGGTGAATGGTTTCCCAAAAAAGGACATATTAATTAAAAGGGTGTTTTTTCTTGGCATCTTGTGTGTACTTTGCGCTTAAAACACATTTAGATCAGTTCTAACCAGAACTTTTTTTAATTAATGAGAAACTTGAAAAAAAAACAAGGAAATGGCATTTCCTTGTTAAAACAATTACGACTAAAATTATAGACGTGTGCTGGATAAATGTTGACATATAGTTTTAAAATTATGTGCAACAATGAACTATTTAAAGCTTTATCAATCGATGGACAACGCTTAGCACCAAGAAATTTATTCAAACAACAACAATCGTCAGAACCTTAGAGCATATCTATATGTAGTCTTCCCTGCTTTATCGTTTTTGCACGATCCACTGCATCCACCGTGTTGTGCGTCGAATGCAATTAGGTGAATACAAATCTGCGCGTTGCAGCGGTGAGATGCGCCGGAGATGCGCCCGGCTGCAGACCGCGGCTCCGGCGAAGATGAGTGGATCTGCACGACGTCTGCATAATAACGACGACCAGCGCGCCTGGGATTCTTGCACAAGCGGCGATTGTCCGCTACGGAGAACGGCTCCATCGGCGCTCCCCGTCCCGGTGGTCCGGCCAGAATGCAAATCGACGAAAGTGAAACCGAATATTATCCATACTTGAATTTACTGCATTGAAGTTAGATCCACAACCGACTGTAGAATAACACACGAAACGCACAAATTTTGAATGTGTTATAGTACGAAACGATACAACGCGAGGATCACACAGTCGGCAGCGGCGGTGCAACGATACAGTTTTATAACACCTAGCGTACTTTGTCTATTTTGTTTGATTTGAAAAAACCGCTATGATAAAATCATTTAACTTGTATTATCGGACCGATAAAGATTCAGTGTACAACGCACACTCGATACTATAAATAAATATAATTTTTATCAAATAGTTTTATCGCTCACTTCTCAAAAAAGATATATAATCAAAATAATGTCGCATCATCTGCAACAAGCTCACTTTTATTGAACTTAAATAAGCGAAATCCAGTTATTAATAACTCCGATTATTTATATCTAACCGCGCCGACCTACGCGAGGCGCGATGTTATATTTCTCAATCTATAATCAATAACAGAGAAACATTAAATATTTTGATAGTGCGTAACATATCGGAAGCCGGCACTCCATAACAAACAAGCAGCGCCTGAGTCACGGTAGTCCAAGACGTCGCGGAGCTGATCGCCCAATCGGACTCATCAAACGCGGGAGTCGGCTGGGAGCAGGTAAAGGCATCTACGCCCGTAGCAACTCGCAGCTTTCCAATAGCGTCCTACATTTTAGGCAAAACCATAAAAAAAAACACCCATAAGATAGGGACGCTATTCGCTAACTGCAGTTTGGTGGCGCGATTTGTTGCTACGCGTGTAGAGGTCTTATTCGTGTGATACGGATATATCCGCAAACTATATCGACCATACGCTCTCAATATCAAAGGCGTTTTTTTTCATTCAGTTGCATCATTTTGAGATCGTTTTGCAGTATGAGATCATGTGTGATGGATTTATAGCAGAACAAATTACTATAAAGGCGATTAAATAAAATTAACATCATATTTACTTAAAATGGAATTCATAATGGAGCGGAAAAATCAAGTCGACGTACTTTAAAAAATCAAACGTGTTAAAGCAAAGAATATTAAATTATGTGGTAGTTTTATAATTCAAAAAGCTATTTTATTCATTGGCTGACTGAACAAAGTTGTATTTGCATCTTATAATAAGCATGAATAAAAATTAGTGTACCAAGTACGTAATGTATGTGAAATAGGTTTATAAGCAAAGGATGCATTTCTATAATAGTATTATCACACTTAACTTAACGTTTATTTGTGTTAATTTCACAAAAAAAGTTTTTGATTCGAGAAAAGACATTTAAGAACAAGCATATTTTTTTTTTGGTTGCATGGGTTGCACTGATAAATACTAAGTGCAAACTATTCACTTCCAGATTTTTTTTTTAGCTGTCAACATAAGTTTCAAGCGATATTTATATAGTATGTAAACAAAGGCTTTTTAATCAATATTTCCTTATCAAGCCAACCGCATGACAAGTGTGGACTCTTCGAGGCAGAGAATATTAACCGCAAACATGACTTACAAAGTAATTTCATGCATACAAACATCGAAGCGCAAGGTGAGTATATTAATTTATAATGTATTCAAGAAAATACATTATATTACGGAGAAGCGGCCGGCTTGGCATCCTGCAGAATGGCGATCACGCAGGCGGCATCCGTCCCGGTAAGGCTATTGTACAACATTTTCCGACTTCGGTTTCCCGGAAGCTCAACGTTTGAAAGATAAGGAAGTCCTGCAGCGCTGCTACTGCCTTCCGGTGCGACATCCACCACTCCGGACGCTATGCAGGCGAACACACCGGTCGGCTTTTTAGGGTTCTCAATGTAGTTATTGCCATTGCGTGAAAATACATTATAAAAGGGGATAAATACCCCACAAGTATACGAGTAAATACGCCAAACAGTATAATCAACCCTATGAGAGTTTCAGATATGATTTGTGAATCAATCTAATGAAAGGTTTTAATTAGCACAGTAATTAATATAAAGTGCACTGAGTATACAAATCGCAAGTATATCTACACATTAACAACTTTTTGTAAATGGGGTTGTACTGTTTTCCAAAAGCGTTACGACATTGCTAAATCATCATCAGCGCCATGAAGAATCCACGCAGCCATCCACAGCATGATATTGGGAGGGAATACGACATGGAGTCGGGGCAGAGAAAAGCGGTGCAGCTCTCGGCTGGACAGGGTATATTTGTCGCTAGTGACGTCAGACACGTGCTCCTGTCTATTTCCATCCGAGTTTCGGTTGTGATTATGTGAATAGCAGTTTGTATTTAGTATTTCTGTCTGCGACACTCCACCATGGCGCTGTTTTCCTGCGCCTATCCGCCACTCAATGAAAATCACCGAGCGAAAACATTGCACAAGGAACAATAGCTAGATTTAGCAGTTCGGTTGAATTTAAACATGTCTTGTGTTTATAAAAACGTCGTAAACACAAGACCTCGAAACTCAATTTCTTGAGAAATAAGCCATTATTTATTTTTAAATATCGAAATAAAAACCATCTTAAAAAAAAAATACATAATTATTTTACAAGTTTTGATATGAAATATTTTAGAAATTAAAAAGTACTTTGCTGATCTCTTTCGTATTTTAATCATCAGTAAAAAATTGTCTGAATCAAATTATTTTTTTCGAGTGCATTAGGTAATTACAGTCCATATATCAAAACCTAACATACAATTTAAAACATATAGTTTCAAAAACACAGTTTCTTACCGTGTCAAGACGAGACATTAATAATTTGTCATGGGAATGCCTACACCAGCTCCAAACAAAAAGTTGGGAAGACCACAGAAGATATATTAGCTCATCCTCGGTTTGACATTTTGATAATAAAAACGATGACTGTGCTCAAATACAATTGGGAAAACCACCTCTCTATCACGGTACGCCTATGTTGACATTAACGATAACTTATACTGATTTATCAAACAGTTGTAACAACGGCCATGGGTGCTCAACCTTCTAAAGAAATCTTTGAAGTTTCACATCCTTTTTTCTTCACCAATAAGTAAAACAATTTAATTTAAACAGCATAATGTAAAAAAAAGCTTATCAGTGGTAATAATACTTACATACTGAAAAATCGATATTAGAATTAAAGAATCTTGCAGATCTGACGATTTTCATTGTAGCTGGTACAAGACAGTATATATTTCACCGACCCCGGAAAAAACAAAACTAATATTTGGCTAGTTAAATAAGACGGTGTTCCAGAATCCTGAGATTGTTACCAGGCAGAGGTATCGTGATCTGAATAAGAATTACATTTAACGAAATTTAGATATTCAAGTACAACAGACATACCTGGAGTTACGTCATCTTAGATTCAAGGCCAATGCTGTAACTCAAAAGTACCTTCGAATATAACCCATACCACGTGACAATGTGCCTTATTCAGGTACATTTACTGAAGCAGGACATTCCTCGCTTTTTCTATACAATGAAAAGAAAGCATACTAATAACTCAACAAGTAACTTTAGGCTTTTAGCAAAATTTTTAAAACTCCAGGTTGACGTTGATCACCTAGTCTAGATCTTAATTATTTTTATAAATTTCAATTTTGAATTCATTCGCATATTCTGTTAAACACATGTGGTGTTTTAACCTGACAGCAAAAAGAAAGCACTGCCTATAGTTTCCTCAGAATCGCCACGCCGTGACGTCATAGAGCATAAAACATATACAATAACCAAGCTTGTTAATCACACACAAAACAAAAACAATGTTTACTACGCAGTAATGAACCAAAAGTACAAAGCTGATAAGCCTTAGGGTAACAAAAGATGCCGGGTTTATCAGTTAATTTTGAGTTTGAGACGCATCCGGTACTCTGCATCGATACTGGCGTCGCGCTGCCCTTTGGTACCGCTCGGACTTCACATCCGTTATCGTACGTCACTACGCACGTATGAAAATTATCACACTGATAGAATCAACGGATGTATGATTGCGATTACCTTATAAAAAAACGGATAAGCTGATTGATGGCAGTGACAATGTGTAAAGCTTATCATAATATAATACATAAAATTAATTGTAAAAAATCTTAGTAATAAACGAATATTGATTAGTGTTTTATTTTTCAATGTGGGAATGTTTTGCACTTATAATCATTTTATAGCGATATCATAATAATTTTTAATACTATTTAAAAACAAAGTATCTCGTGAAAGATAATATAAACGGTTTCATTTCGAAGTACAGGGTAATTCCTTCAACTCTGAAAGTAGAGACGACGTGGACAACTGTTATAAAAACTGTTAGATGCATCCTGGTATCTATTAATATTAGCGCTTTATAGATGACAGTAATCTTGTATGCAGCTAAAGTAACGATCTGACCGACGAAAGGATACCGCTCTTGATCCAACTCAATTTTAGAGCTTTATTTACGACCGTCATCTATTATGAAGCCAATGTAACGATTTGGCAGTGGTGTAATGTGTACGCTGGCCGAGATTTGAGTACTTTGGCAGCGTCCCTTCCAGGTGGATGCAGATCCCGCTGCAGTCGGGCAAGGCATGTATTTATACGCATTGTTTTTGTCTGGGAGCGCTGCAGCGGAGGTGGCTCGTGTCTCGTGCACTTTTTGTGTCTGGCGCCGCGGCTATTTATTCAGGCGGCTCTTCATTCCTACTCCCCGAGCACGGTGGACATCGCGGCCAGCCCTCTTGTTTGTTTTGGCCTCCAAGACTGATGTTCTAATTTGATAGGGAATCTGATTCGTGTATTGATCTAAGACTGCATAAAGAGGTGACCGGTAATAAGTATTCAGCATGTTTATAGCCCAGTAATAACTGCAATAATGTTTTAGTATGAAATAAGATGACTACACTGTATCTTTTCATGCAAACTTTTACAAGTTAAATAGTTTTTTTTAGATTTTGACACGAGATTTATTTTTAACAATTTGACTCAATGTGTGAATATGATTAAATCGCTGCGAAAAAAAGAAAAGTTTCAGACTTTTATACTGTACAAACTAACAAAAACATTTCAATGTTTACTTTAAATAAGCTAGAGTTTCACTGATGCTTGTAGAAAAAATTTAATTTTCATAATATAATTCAATTAATTCATTATAATTTGAGTAGCATTCTTCAATGTTTTTGGGAGTCTTTTCCTGAAAATCGAAATCCAATAACAAATAAATACCTGATTACTTTAGGATACGGAAAAAAGTATACTCTAAATACTCGTATTTTTTAATAAGGTTTGAATTGGAGTTAGATTATGAACTTCTATTTAGTTGGAATATTTAATTATTTAGCATGGTGGTTACTGACGAAGCGCGGTAATTGCATGCACAGCTCTCGTTCTAACAAGGCTGGTATTGTGACGGGCCGGGTACTGTGCGTCTCCGGCGGAGGTGATGTCACCGATGTCATCAGCCAGCATCGGGCCTGCGTTAATCATCACCACCACGCAGCAGCGGACCCTGCAGGCTGCACGGGCGCATTAATCGAGATATTATAAAAATGCAAGGCGTGTGCACGCCAACACGCCAATATTCATTAACGGACTCTTCAAGATGTAGCAGCAGTCAGGGTTCGAAACAGAGCAAAATTCTTAGTTAGTGAGAACGTCCGTCAGGTCCAAACACGGAGGAATGAAAAATTAGTTTAAATGCTACAAATAAAATATAAATAAGTAACATAATACAACATAGTTCGATGAAAAGTTCAATGTAAATATTGAAGTAAACAAGAATTGTCCTTTCATTTCGTGTGTGAACTTTAAACCATAAAACGCGTTTTAGTGCAAAAAAAAAAAAAAACGTATATGGGTAAAAATGGTATTAGAAATTTAAAAAATATCAAAATGTATATTTAATAATTAAATAAAATTTAAATGACTCAATAAATCAAGCTAGATATTGGTTGCGTTATTTTACAGGAAGTTTAGATTGCAGTCCTTTGCACTAAATGCATTATATACTTTGTATTTGATTAGTTACACCGTATTGAACACTGGAAAAAAAAATCTAATTATATTAAAAGCCTTGTATAAATAAGATAGTTGGGAATATTTTCCACGGTTTATAAATCTAATTTCAAAAGTTGTTAAATTTAAATTATATAAAAGCATTTCCAGCCACCTCACCGTCACTGTCATTGTTTATTTGCCGCTGTCACCAATAGAAATAATGGCGTCTCACTCGCACGCGTCGCAAATTATAAATAATGGAGCAATCTATGCGTTTGTTGCAGCGAGACAGGAGTCCCGGCCATTTCGCATCCACTGGGATCATTACTTCTCATTTGCGAAGGCAGACGAGGCGTCAGATATAATTATGGCATCGTGTGCCGCCGGACTGCCTGGCGGGAGTGCCGGCTGGACGGGAAGCGCGTTTTACCTCCGAAATCTCGCCCGAGTGCCACGTAGTTGGCAGCGGCGCACATAGATTTATAACACACATTTTAGTTGATATTAATTTTAAAAAATATTCTATTCGGTGCGATGCGATCTTCGTGTAAGATAGACGGAAGCGATGGAGGAAATCAAACAGAGTCCGACGCTGGTTACCAATAATAAATTGCGGCAGGTCGGTTTAGGTTACGCTTCCTGCGGTCCCGCAGAGCTCGCGTCGGCGGGCGATCGGCACTGACTCAGCGGGTATTCTGGGCTGGAACAATCACTCCTATAAATAGAACCGAATCACTGCACCGCCTATTAGGCATTAATTGGGGCTGAGGACACTCCGCGTGTCAGCGCCTCCGTAAGTGCGCTCGCGTGCGGGGCGGTACACGTGACGGCGCGGCCGTACTGTGGCAACCGGATCAACGAAAGTATCAACACTTATAACCTATCTTCTTAAATGCACAGAGCTGATTGTTATTTGCTTAAATCAAAACGCATAAAAGCTACACAGATAATATTAATATTTTGTAAATATGTTTATTAATCATTTTCCTGTGAGAATGGTTTTCTGTATTATTTTTAATACTTGCTGTTTAGTTTATATTTTTTTCTTCGTGTATATAAACATTCATATTACTATTGTTTTTATATGTACTTAAATACGTAGCACAAAACTACACAACTATCCTTATTGCCTAAAAGATATAACATTGGGTAAATAATGTTTCAGATATTGAACAACCAAATATTCTGAAACGTTAAGCAAACACTGAATATAATAATAAACGCAAAAAAATATTCTCATTGTAACTAGAATAAATACGTACTTGCCTCGGATATTTTCCTTCCGGCATGATGCCCGAGTGTTTTTGCATACATAATTCCGTTTCCCGTGGGTCGAGCCCCAAGTCGGAGATTATTTTTACAAGTAGTAAACTAGCGTCCATTGAGAAGCGGGCCGGTCCGCGCGGCCGACGCAGACGTGTTTATATTACGCTAAAAATAAGGCACGGGAGCCGCGCCGGATCTCGATCAATCCGATGCGAGTCTATGAGCGAGCGCTGTTTGTGCAGATGGAGGGGCTCCGTGGTTCCGAGAAGAGACTGCATTATGGAGTATATTTAGATATTTTATAAGAATCGTCGGGATGACACAAACGGCGTGTCGGACACAGATGTATCTGACAGCAGTAATCGAGATGTTTTATTTTCAGAGATGCGCAAAGAATTACAGTTTTAAAGTCACTTGCGAAAAGCTGGTCTATACCAACCGTGTATTATTGACACATCCGTTTAAATAATAATTTTTTGTTTGTTTCATGACAAGGAGACATCCACGTTTCTAAGTCACTCTGTAGGAAAAGAAGCCACGATTTAAGAGTCAAATGCAGGACAGCAAGCAATTTAGAGCAAATGAAGCAGGATGTGTCTTGATTTTGAAACTAGAGACAATGTATAATAAATATTTTATAAAAAAACCTACTGTCCAGTTTAAATTTGAACTAAAAACCCAATTATTGACACGCAAGCGTGAAAACGACTGGAGAACCTGGATCTCGAGGCGGCTTCATTCCCCGCTTTTGTTTTAGTTTTAATGGTGCTATATAATGATACTCTACACCCGTCGCGACACAACTTGCAACTATCCAATAGCGTCTTATTTTACGTTGTTTACTTAGACAAAATCATAAAAACACACCCAAAATAAATGGACGCTATTGGCTGATTCCAAATCGGTCGCAAGTAGTGTCGCTGCGTGTATATGTAAAATGAAAGCGGATTGAGACGTCATTAAATAATTATTTACGTAGACCTTGTTAAGAAAAGTCTCAGTATCAACTGAGACTTTTCCAATATCAATTGGCATATCAAAAAACTAAATAAAAGCCACAGATCAATAAATATCGCTACGGAAACGGAAAGAGAAGCAATAAAAACTGAATTGATTGAAAAGATTGTGCTAATTCTCAGGATATTTAACATCGATAATTGAGTTATCGAACGTCAGAATCAAAAACCTTTACCAAAAGCCTCAAATGTATTACAATGAGTTAAAGAATTTCCCATTTACAATACTTTTAAATATTTTCCTTTTCCCATAATTATTAATTTACCTTATATTATTCAACACTATCTGCAGTAGCTTCTGATGATAAACAACTCACGAATCGTCATTGTAATAAATTATGAATTTCTGAAATTGAAAACGTGTGCATTGATGGTGAGACGTTGTTTGCAAAAGTTTGAAATGTTAACAGAAGATCACAATCATGCGCTGATAAATTTCCCAAATCTACATCGTTTCTTAACTTTCTGTTTTCAGATCTCTAATAAGATAATTAGATAGATAGCTCAATTTTATAACGTTTACAATCGTTTTATAGAAATTTTAGCTGTATATCATGGTAAATATTTTTAAAAAAATACAATCTTATACATTATCTTTAAAGAGTTGATAAAAACTATAATTTTTTGGTTGATAAAACAGCGTTCTTCATTTCATTTGGTTTTGAAATGGTGTGTGTATGTATAGAATAGTCACATGGCCGAATAAGGTATGGAAACAGTTTTTTGTAATTTATTTTACAGTAAGAGCGCTGATTTTGAATAGATCCATATTATATGCCTTCATTGTATTTGCAATTCCCTGCGTATAAATATATTATATTGGCAAAAGGTAAACACTGCAGGCACGCAGACAGCCACGTCCTAGGTATGCCAGGACTACAGCTCCAGATGTGAGGCACAGCGTGAAGTAATAATAATCCAAGGCATTGTTCCCACTCGGGGCCTAATTAAACTTTTAATTGACGTCTCGATTAATTGTCGGGCTAACTTTAGCCCGGCGAGTCATGTGAGACCGAACGCCGTCTCCGTCCTTCTGGACTCCACGCCTCTGGAATGGCTTGCACCTATGCTATATGCAATCATCATACATGTACTTTCTAATTATAGATACAATTAACAAACAAATATGAACTGTAGTGGCTTTTCGCGGTTTTAGTGACAAGGAAAGCATGTTTGCAATTTAAGATTTTGTTTTTGATGACGACCATGAAAGCAACGTTACGTCAACAAAACATCTACTCTTGTAGAGTAGTAGGATTTGAATATAAAATCATTGATTAAATTTTATAAGAACTCAACTAGGCATGTCGTAATTGAACGCCATGTTCAAGTTGAAGGATCCTACGATTTCGTAATCAAATATTTAACAATTCTAAATACATACAATCATGATATTATAATTTCGAGTAGGAGGACTCATGAGTTGGACCTTTAATGTCGTTAAATAGGACCATCACTCATGTCAATCACCCAGTGATGACCTTACATAATAACACGAGTCGTGACTTCGCCTATCATTGCTAATCCTTTAACACAATTCTTGCATATACTTATTATTGATTGAGTATTATTATTAAATTATTAATTGATTCGTGAATATTTTATAAAAATAAAAATATTAAGGCCTCAATAAATATTTCGTGCATTTTAACTGCGCTATTTAACTTATTACATCAGGATCATTATCTTAACACACTGGCTAGGTTCCCAAAATCTAAAGCAATAATATGTATAATCATTTGCTATGTTTTCAACAAAAAAAAAAACATCAGATAATTTTATAGATTTTTCTGGTGTTTGTAAAGAGTAAAGCAGAGCTGAGATTCTTGTTCAGGAGGATTTATTATTATGTTGTAAGTCTGTTTTACCATTATTTATAGACAATTCTAAAAATACACGTAATTCATGTTAATATCGTAATAAAGCGGTATATAAAACTATCTTCCGAACGTTAAATCACGATAATTAACAGTTGAACACAATAAAAAACAACGTGTTTTGAGATAAATCAAAAGCTCCGGTGAGAATTTCTGTGAATATAATTCAGAGATAAGTTATTAGCGAAATAAAGTACGAGCTGCATTGCTGCCAACTTTAGAAGAGTCGTAAAAAACATGTCGCCGGATTAAGCGGACATTGTGATCCAATTTGCTGCACTAAAAAGTTGGATTTAATGTAATTGGCGACAAGGATATATCACACGCGCTCGCTTTATGGACGCGAAAAATCACTTCTTAACCCGCGCCTTCCACACCCTGCGCCGGCGACATTTGTCACAGTGACCCGACAGCTTTTTATTTTTGAGTATATAGAATGAGACAAGCTAGTTTTAATGGACTTTGTTGCACTGATAAATATTTGTGGACGTAAAACAATTACTATCAATCCTGCGACTTCTCCACCCTTCGCTGCAACGACATAGATATCACGCTGGCACTTACGCCTTTATTATTATTTTTGTTATTTTGTATAATAATTTAAAATGGTATGTTTACATTTAAACCTATTATTTCAAATTGATCAGAAAAAAAGATTTTTAACAGATCACACAATAATTTTGTAATGATAGAATACATTTTTTCTTCTATAATAAATGAAATTGAAATAGAATGTATTTTATAAAAATACTGTCGGGTCTGCATCTCAGTAACCCTTTGGAAGTTTTGGGTTAAACACCGTTAAAATTTGTGTTAGAACACGCGGTTGATGGTCTGTGGCGCCAGCGCCTTCCTCACTCTTTAAGTCGGGTTAATGCGCCATAAACATATCACCAAGAGAACGAAAGTTGAAGATTGATAATGACAGAATGAGTTGTTATTGCACAGGATCCGTGGCGCCATGGATGATTTGTAAAAGATCTTTTTTTAAAATGGCTAAATTTTCGTGATCTCTAAAATAACAATATTTTTATTACAGCGGGATTAACATTATACAAAGAGGAAAAAAGTTCTCAAAAATAGAAAGGTGTGTTCAATATGAATGAGAATGATCCTCAGTGTTAGGTTCTTTCGGGGGTTGAAAACTCCCACTTGAAAAGTTATTTGTGCAAATATACGTTAAATATAGATTACAGCTAAATGATTTGGGTTTCAGTATAAATTATGAAACATAGTTTGAATGAAAATACATATAAATAAAGAGATTTCGATGAGCTAAGTGAATATAACATTTATGCTAGTTTCTTAAATGTTAGGATAATTCTCGGTTGGGGATTTAAAATTTGAGAATGATACGAAGAATAGCTGGGAGTCTTGGACGGCCACATCCCCTGCACCCAGGGCGGGAGCGACGGCGCAGCTCGGGCGGCTCCGTGCCGCTGAATGGATGAGTCAGCAGAAGTGCCGAAGTCCTTGTTTGACGAATGGGCATGTCGGGCGGCCGCTCGGAGCTGTTACGACGCCGACGGTCAAAAGCATCAATCGGGACGCAAATAGCTGCGGATATTTCGGGCGGCGCGTGGGCGGCGCCGTGGAGCTCTGGTCATCTCCGCCGCCCGGGGACTCGCCGGGGAGGCGACCTCTCAAGGAAACACCCGGCCAGTGAGTAACTCGACTGGTGGAGTGCGCCGCGCGGGCCGGGCCAATTAACTCAGACAAGACAGAACAGAATGGACTGTGTCCAATCGCATAGTTACTTTCGAAGCACCATCCACTTATTAAATAATAAATTGTGTGAAAACCATATTTCGACTGTATTCCCCCCAACAGTAAAATTTTGATATTTTCACATTCGTAAATGTCACATTAAATATTTATATTATCAGTCCGTAGGCCATGTTAAAATGTTCTCTCGACCTGAGCATACGGAATTCAACTGTAAACTTTAGCTAGTGCAGCCCGCGATCGCACTGGAAGTGGTGGGTAGAGACACCGAGAGCTTGTTGTAAGGGGAGTGACACAGCGTACGGCGTGTGTTTACCCTTACATCAATACTATAACTACCTCGATGTCTCTACATATTTTTCGGGGCAGACACCGTAACATAGTCACTTATCGGGTAGTCCATTTCGAATACAAAAGAATAGGCTGCGGTTGCTGGGTGAGGTTGGATCACTCGAGCGGGTGACGGATGCGGGCCTGAAGCGGCAGTAAAAGTAGCTTTAATTACCGCCCAAAGTGACGTTGGGCGGGAGATGATGAATAACCGGCGCTTTATTTAGCGCGGCCAGGAATAGCGCCGCCCGCCTCGCCGCCTCTCACCTGCCCTCACCTGCCCTCACCTGGGGCGCTGCCGAGACCCTGCGGCGTCACTGTGGCGTCACTGTCGCGCCACTGTCGCGCCACTTCCGGGCCACTCTGTCACGCGTGTGGTGGACGATGCGGCCAGCACATCGCGTGCTGCTGTTCGGTGACGAATCGCACGGTATTTTTGAAAGTTTTATGTCACGAAAATACAGTTACTATTATCAACTTACTACTTACATCAACTGATAAGATTGAAAATATTCTTCAATAGCGAACACTGCGTAACATCAAAGATCTATCGGTATATTCGTCTATATACGCGGATTCAATTATAACATTCATATGTGTCTTATTCACAATCGTTTTAGAGATCTAGTTTACATAATATAGTATAGATCAATAACATAATTCAAAAAATCTAGAACACATGAAAACGATAGCTAAGAATACTCAAATTTTATAATGCAGTTTGCAATTTTTTTTTTATTGTATGAATATACACATAGTCGGTATACATAATAAATAAAATGAATGTTTTATTTTTTGTAGTGTTCATACGAAATTACTTAATAATAGTAATAATAAAGTAAACATTATAGTATTAAGAGGCTTACAAGAAAAAAAATCCATTAACGGGATACAATTTCGTGAAATCCAAGATCAATCGCCTTCAGAGTCCGTTACTAGTATAATGCGTAAGTAACCAAGAGACTAGTATAATGCGACTCTCCGACCAGTTGTGTACACATTATGTTTAATTTGTTTCGATGCGGGAACATAAACGCAGACCGCGAGAAGAACGGGTTTCACTCAAGGATATCGCCCGGCCGGCTCGGCGACTGCAGCGGCGGCGCGGTAGGAAGGAAGGAATATACCTCCAACATGGAAGCTTTCAGATAAAAGACAATCTTAGATTTATTTTAATTATGAATTTACTTATAATTTCGTTGTAACTCCATTTTCGATTCAGGGAGGGAAGGAGAAAATATTTTAAACAGACGAAAATATAAAACAATCCTGAAACGCCTGCATGATAAATTTAAATAATAAAAAAAATGCGTGTCAAGTATTGAAAACGATTTTGTAAAGATATTCCTTAAACCATTATTGTCATTGTCGTCGTATTGTCTGGTAATGCAACGTATTGTAAAAAAATATATAAATTTAGTAATAAATCAATTCTGAATCTAAAGCATATACTTTATAATTGCGCTATGCCATATAACAATTAATATGGCCGGTAAACCCGAACTTTTTACATTGTATCTTTCATGTGAAAAAATTTAAAAACAAAACTATCATTGATTGCTGTAAATTAAAATTATAATTGAAAAAATGCAATATATTTATAATTTTTTAAAATATGAGAATCTATTATGTGTCAATCACAAGTTTCAATTTGTATTGTTGATCACGGAAAAAGTACAAACTTATGTAGCTCATATAAAAAAAACATTTTATAGAACACCATCTGTTGAAATTTTTCTGCATCTGTACCAGTGCAACGTGAAACGACCAGATTGCATCCAAAGATCATCACGCTGGGTGGTTGACAGCTTTACAGTGAAATAAAATAGCGTGTTTGATAAATCTGTCACCACACAACATTATGTGTCATTCATCTCAACAGACAAAGTGAATAGTTTCAATAGCAAATTGTTATTGTTTTTATAATAATGCACTGCAGTCAGTAGTGTAAAATAACTCCTGCGGATTGAAGTGAATACTCACATTTACGCATTTCCTTTTTTGATCATGCGTACCTACTAGCTGTTTGGTCGTTAATTTTACATAACGAGTGAAATTTTATAGAGCTAGGCCGAGGGCTTATAAAGAATTACCGCGACCGGTTACAATGTTGCAACATGTACTGACATTAACTATTATATAAAAAAAGTTTTAGTAAAATTATTTTCACAATATTTAAAATCTAAGGGTTGAGAGGCAGCCAGGTGGAAAGCATTGCCCCCACAATCGCGGGCAGGGACTCCAGCACTATAACAACCCCATGTATAATGACAATGTTACTCCTTCAATAATTGCCATTTTGCTTTATAATTTGATTTCAAGTTTGGAAAGTTTAAAACGCACACATTCAAGATAACATTGAATGTATTTTAAGCAGCTGCTTCTTGGAAAGCAGATAGAGCTAGTGAAATTCAAGCGGGCAAGCTGGGCTTTTTAGACTGTACCGACGCTGGTATATTTATCTGTTTCCAAATGCTTGTGCATATCGTTGTAGTTCTCCGTTACAATCAATGCCGAGGGACGGGTATTATTACCCCACCTTCTTATTATTAAGCCTAATAAAAAATACATTAAGTGCACATTGTACCTCATTTTAATGGCAACATTAACGTGAGCATATTGATATTTACGATTTTATATCTTCTTTTTTCATCTCGGTACGTTCTCTTGTCCGTCCATCCATCAAATCAAATGCCTCTTGACGTGCTGTGAAAATACCGATGTTAAACGTTTTCGTGAAAAGGTCAAAGGCAACTTAATATAATTCAATTAAAAAAGATGAACGGAAAATAAAATCGTTTCCATTAATTTACATTACCTGTTTTTGAAATGAATAATGTTATTTTTCCTTATCCAAATAAAAATGGTATATTACATTAGATATTTCTTTTTAATTCTAGTAGTTTTGATAGAACTAAATAGCATCAGTTTTAGACTTGATTTTTTTATGCACTATAAGAATAATTTAAATAAATATACGTAACAAAATAATACGTTTGTATAGATTTTAAAACACCATTTGTCAATAAAACTAACTTAAGGCCAGCTGTTAATTAAGTTACCTAATACAATGTATATTGTAAGCAATTTTGCTTATTCGATAGTTCCATTGACCTTGAAGCGTTATTTAGATTTGGCCTAACTTACAGTGGTATTTTTAAGCAACGATTGATTGCGGAAGCCCATAAGAAATGGTTTGTATCTAATAAGTGACAAAAAATGAAAAAGGGTATATATAAATATATATATATATGTCATTAATCTATTATTGAAATACAAAAAACTCTAACCCCCTTTATCAATTCACCCCAGTTTAAGTTATTGTTGCAGTATCCAGCGGTAACCAGCCGTTTGATGTCCTCGCATTTGACTCAATCGTTTGTTCGTTAGTCGATTGGCTTGTTAGTGAATTCGCCCGCTTGCCGAGTTGCTGGCTGCAGCTCCACGGGGCCCCTCCTCGGCCAAACTGGTTGCCGCGCACGGGCCCAGAGCGTGCACCTCCCGGCGCTTGCCCATGCCAGTTACCACACTGGCATCTTGCGAAAGTCGGCTCTGCTCACAGTCACTGCCTCACCTCACACCTCACACCTCACACCGCCACCGTAGGACTCTCGGGGATTCCCACAGGACTAAAGCTCTTTACTTTTTGTTGCTTTAATTTTGGAAATATTTTGTGCTGATATTTTCGGACTCCAGGGCGATAGTCACAATATAGTTTTTGAAAAAACTTATTTATTATTCGTTATTTTGGAACCCGAAGAAAACTTGGCAGTAATCGCCCCCGGTGACTTATTATAATTCTGCTCAAGTGCGAGCATTAAATGGAAAAAAATACCACTTACTGCATAATAATATATTTTTAATATTTTATTTATTTATAATTTGTGTGTACAGCCACGTTCATAAAATAATAACCGTCCGATACTTCGTGGATATGCTGGCAAGGGCCGTATAAATAGGGGTGGTACTCAATATAGTTAATATTACGTCTAGACTTCTAAAAAAAAAAAAAAAAGCATTGAATTGACATAAATAAGTCGAAATCATAAGTTCTATCAAAAATGAACACTAAAGTTTAGTTAAAACAAACAGTTCTATAATCTTTAATATCCACCAAAAAATAAAACACAGGAGATAGGCTTATTGTGTTGATTACTGACATTTGATATTTTTATTATTTCTTAGTACATCTAAATAAAACTACTAACAATTGAAAATCACGATTATGATTTGCATGTTTATTAAAAGTTACTACAAAGATTAAATCGTAATATTTTATACACCCAAGTGATATTTTAAGAGATAATAAATGCATGGCATTATAAAATAAAATAAAGGTGCCCTTTCATGAAATGACTCGCTGCGCGCCTTTCACGCCGACGTTGAAAGTTTTCCATATAATTCTGCAAGTCATCATCGCCCGAGAGCGGCCGGAGAGCCTGACGCAACGTCCTCCAAGAAAACCTCTCCTCCATCAATCATGGCTGTTTCTATGGTGGGAAGCCATGACGACAGAGGCGGCTCTAACCTCTAAAATTTGAATATTCTACCAAACTCATAGGCTAAATTTTTGGCTCGACAAGTCTCAGCTTTGATATTTTTAAATTACTAGCACTTGATTAATTTATTAATAAATAAAAAAAACACTATTTACATTCGAATTTGCTACTAAGCTTTGTATCCTTAAGAGTAAAAATACGTACATAGGATAAAAGAAGATGACTGACGTCCCTGCATTTGCAATGGGCCTAGTATAGTGTGGATCAAGACTCGAACGCCTGCTGAACATATATATGTGTGTGTGAAAAGTTGATAATAATTAAAAGTGTTTATGATGTTAATTCATATAAACACCAATAATTAGCTAACTCAAGGTAAGGTGCCAAACAATCGAGTTGCCCGTTCTCTTATGTTATTATAGAAATTAAATGTTGCAAAAAGTCCGGAAAGCAAACTGGCGTGATGATTACTGCAGGGGATAATTTAAACAGTTTAAAGCAGGAAAAAATTAGACTGGAATAATTTAAACAAAAAGGTCCCAATTACTTTGTATTGATGGCCTTAAGGCTATGTGGAAAACAGGGAAAAGAAAATTCGCAACTACGAAATTTTTGCACCAATTAAATGTTTTGTTGTGTAAATCAATAATATTCAGGAAATAAAAAAAAGATTTACTCATAATTCAATTAAACGATAAATTAGTAAAATTATTGAATATACAGTATGTTGTAATAATACAATTCAAGTTTATATTTTTATGTTAGCAGCAGTCGCATGAACATTTAACTCATCCTTACGATAAGTATACTTTAGTTATATAAAGAAAAATCATAAGGGAAGTAAATCGTGTAGTTTGACCGGTTATTGCGCGATTACTATCGGTCTATGTGTGTTGCCATGGAAATTGCTCCGTAGTGAGTAATGCTGGACGATAAAATCGACTATTCGAAGAAATCGATTAATTTAAATAATGTACAACATTTGAGCAACCGAATAATTCAACCAATAATAATGATGGTCAGCATCTGAACTTTGGGCAAAAACAAGCTGCCGATATTAAATTTTATAGACAAAATAAAAAAAAATATTTACAAATTTAGCCAGTTTATCAAAATACTGATTTATCCAATTTGATTTTTTTCGCAAAAAAAAAAAAACCCAAAAAATTATTATTGGACAATAAACACTAATCGGTTTTTAAGATAATCGAATATTTCGATTTCCATGCTTACTTTCAGGATTAATTCGAATAATAAAGCAAGTCGATAGCGGCCGTCACTAGTTGCGAGTGTTACCGCTTGACTAGATCCGGAAATCATTGGCCGACCTCGGAACACTTTTTAGGTGGTTTTTTTGAGCCGCGGCGTGGCTTTCGTGGATAGGCACGATTCGCACGGCGCGGTTACATGCTCCTGCAGCCGCGGCCGTAACCGGTCTGCTGCACGGCGGGTAGGTGCGACACGTGAGGACGACTACTTTTGTTTTTGATTGCAGTTGTTTCTTTGTTTCGTCCCATGGCCTCATAATTCAACCGTGTGAATGGTTTTAGCGATAATGCCAGCGTTAAGAGGCAAGCTGACACGTATTTCTCTGAAAAACATACTTATTTATTTTTCACTTTTTGAGAACCTCCTGTACCACTGAGTAACAGAATAGACTGAGAAATATAAAGATCTATTTTATAAGCCGATGATAAACTAGTCGTGAATTATGAACAGACGGTATATTATCAAATCTTTACAAAACGTGCTTTTATTAATAATAATTCCTCATGATCAAATAGCAAATTTCACCGCATAACTGGAAACTTACTTGTATATTCGATTGTCATAGAAATAGATGGGATGGTTCTGTGCCGGTGTAAAGCCGCCAACTTACCTATAAATAAAGAAATACATAATTAGTAAAATTTACAAAATAAATTATGACACAATAGTATAATTGAGAGAATATTGAAAAGCAAAGGTCAAATAAATAAATATGTTTTGCAAAAAAGTTTGTAGAAAATATATTTCATTGGGTGAATATGTAAGCTTAAATTGTGGTAATGATTAATTTCTAGTTTAACTACATAACACTTCATGTTCCTTTATGCATTTTATAAAAAACATTAATTCAAAAAAATCAGAATATGCATCGAAATTTTGGGAGTCATATATATTTTAATGGCCACTCGATGTATGCCATTCTTAATAGAAGAAATGTACATTTATTTTTTTTGGCATGAGGAAAATCTCAGAAACAAAATTTTACACACAAAGATTCCATCTCTGTCATAACATAAAAATGACAATTATTGAGTTACGGCGATGCATTATATATTAAATACGCAACAGTGAAACAAGTAGCGCAGACAGCCTCAGAGCCTTTGTTGCTCGATGCAGTGACATGATATATGTATTTTGAATAATGTATTATATTCAACGATGTCCAAAGTAAACTACACGAGACGCGGCTTGCGGTCATGTGGTCTGCTCAAGTTACGCCGTCTCTGATTCAGTTCCCCGTGGCAAGACGCAATACAAGCTCGAGTCTTCTCTTGTATGCACACTCATGTTTAATATGGCAAACGGTCACTCTCGGCAACTAAATCACCGAGAAATTACGATATCATCCGAAAAGGGAAAACTTCAGCAAAAAAAATTGATTTCATCTTTTATATCCGATACCCTGTTTAATGCGTAGTAATAGTAATTCGGTGTTTCCAAATTTTGTAACACATCTTTTTTGCATGCTAAAACAGTTTCTCGATACCTAATGACATAATTATAGGAGGTGGAGAAAATCGATAACATAAACTAAATTGTTGGCATTTTCAATATATTATATGATACATATATATAAATTATTTCAATTCAACAGGTCCTTGATATTGAATCCTGCATACATCTTCAGTAAGACCGGAGAGGTGGTAACTGTAGGCGACGTGGGTGACTACAGACTCGCCTCGTAGATTGAAGTCCACTTGTTTACATTGCGACGAGAGAGATGCCACAAACTGTCCGAGCGACCGAAGCGGCTGGAGTAACGGAGTGTCCCGCCGCACCTGCGCGACGCGGCCGTCCACCCGTCCACCTGGCCACCCGGCCACCCGGCCACCCGGCACAGGTGCGCGGCGGCCTTGCGAGCCTCTGCAGCCCAGGGGCCGCGACCTCCATCACCCGACGTGAGAACTGCACCGCCACCCGGGCGATGACAGCGGCCGATCTTCTCATGACTTATCGCGTCGTGGGTCGGGAACGATTCGAGTAATGCTATCTTTGCACGGCTTTGCATGCACTGTAGCGAAAGATTGTCTCGATGGTGTAATTTTTGAGTTTTCATCACGTAACATCTATTGCCTAATCTCTAAGAACCGAGCAAACCCCAATCGATATCTCTAAATCACTTGTGTTACCAGTTTAACCGATTCGAAACACATAATGTTAAATTACTTTGACCCGAAGGCATTCTTTCGGCTTAAATAGTATTATATTAAATAGCAAGTGTCTAAAATTAGAATTGGCGAAAATTATTTATTAAATTTTAATCAAATAATTTCCTTACGGGAAATATAACATTTTAGGTTGGACCAAAAAATATGGAACCGTTATGAGCTAAATGCAATTATTAATTATTGTGGGGGTTTGATAAAATTAGATTCGTTTGCAAGCATTCTATGTTCAACGAACCCTCCCAAAAAAATACAAATAAAACAAAAAACATACTGCGTTATAGCAATTGGAATAAACGATTTGAAAAAATTACCAGCAATTCGTAGTGCTTTTTTCACCCAGGTGCTTGTCGATTGTATCGTTGATTATTTGATAGAAGTAAAGTAAGTATAAAAAATATCAAAACCGCAAAAAAAATATTTTAAATAAAAAATATTATATTCTATACTTGTTATGATTGAGGGTGTTTTTAGAGTGACATTTGAATTAGATTTTAAAACTACAGTTTTAATTATATTTTGAAATGATTCGTTAAATGAAACCTTTATATTTATTTAGTCTGTGCTTATATTATAATCAACCTATAAATAAATTACCTTTTCTTTTGATAAATACTTTTTATATGCATAAAATAATTAAAAGTTCTATTTCTATTCAAACAACAAAATAGTCAGTATTTACACGTACTTACTACCGACTGGCAAATATTTCCCAAACATGCGCGCAATAACAAAGTTTTATTATGAAAATACACTCTGACGAAAGCGGGAGGCGCAGGTGCAAATAAATAATTCATCGATGGTAAAACAAGCCGCGGCGGCTAATCCGGCGATACGTATTCTGAAGAAAGGCCGCCACCTGCGAGCGGTGCGCAGGCTTGTGCGCAGACTCCGGCGCAGGCTCCGGCGCTGGTCGCGAGGTCGGCCGAGTCTCTTCCTGCTGCGGTGGTCGCCCGCCCAGTCCACCTTCCCGGCGCGTGACCGCGGGCCGTGAAGGCTCCTGCACGCCGCACCACAACCGTTCACAACCAAGTGTGTGAACTATTTACTTTTTAATGTAACTGTCTCAAGAGTTTTATCGAAAAATTTAACGAAAAATTGGTTGTTGAACCACTAAGTAGTGGCTGTGTAAGGTTAGGTTAGGTTAAAAATATTTATGCATGGGTTTCATGTTTGAGATTCAATATATATTCAATATTTTATATAAAATACTTTTGTGATTTTTCCTCATGTTTAATTTTATTGGTAAAAGGTATCGCCAACCTTTTACGTTGGCATTATCAAGCGTTATTATACATTAATGGCAAATCAATGATGATATAGTAAAGTAAAGTAAAAACATAATCCTACATCCATATTAAATGTACTTTCCAATATACGCGAAAAATCAATTAATCTATGAAAATGCTAAATTGAAAACATATTTTAAAAAATTATAAAACAGGTCATATTTATGACCGTGAGCAGTTTCCATATTGTGGTTACACTGATCGACAATGCAAACAGGCGTCCAGTGTACGTACCGACTATATAAAGTTAAAAAAAAGTGGAGGAAAGCAGTCTCACTGTGCATTTTACTTGAAGTATACAAACGAGTCATCCAGGTCTTGCTGGATCGCAAATTTCTGCAACGACTGGCACAACCCGGCAGATATGTGTGCACCTGACTTGAATTTTAGTGTTTGGCAGTGAAATATCATTAAAACATTTTTAAAAATAAGGCTTAATGCTACTAGATTCAGCTTAACGAAAAAAACAGAAATTCAAAAACCATTTCAAAAACAAGTCTGTAATCTGTGTTTATTTATAATAAACCTGTTAGCGCTGTACGCGAGGTTTGCTGATCAAACAGTAAAGGCCAGTGTGCCTGCCTGCTTTTAATATAATATCTAGCATTTTAGTGTTCAGTATTTAAGATCAAGTAAAATCCCAATGATTATAAGCATTCTGTATTATCGAATGCATTGAATTTTCTTACACATGCTCGCCCTATACATTGATAAAGAATTCAAAGTATAGATAAAATTAAGATGACTTCCTGTATAAAAATTATAATACATAAAAATATCATATATCAGAAATACAAAACCATGTTTTTTGTCTTCTTTTTGTCAAAATATCCCGATCAGGGATAAACGACAAATATATTTATTGTTTTAATGTGCCTCCTATATGTTTGAAAACGTTATTTTGATATAATTTATGAATCATAATAGAGTTATCACTGTATTATTCATAATTCACAGTACTGATAAGCGACAGTTTTGCGTGAATGACGCCGCAATGACGATAAAGCGAAACTAGTAACGAGGTAATAATAAAATCCACTACGTGATTATACTATCTCTCGAAAATAATATATTTTATTGAACGCAAACACTTAATAGTGAAGGAAGCGAATAATTTTCGTATCCATCTACATCTACACAGTAAAAAATATTAACAAATAATTAATTACATATAGAAACTATAAAATAATAAACAACAATGCCACAATTAAACATTTTTTTTAAAGATTTTGGAATAAATTTCTTATTTTTGTATAAAACACCCATATCGTTGAGTAAAACGGTGCTTATGTTGAGGATTCTTAAAAACCGTTGTCTAGGGTTTGCAGCCGTCTCAAATCGAGTGAAAATATCGATATTTAATATGAAAATACTTTTTTTAGAGCTTATGGGGTCATATTCAATTATCGCTTACCCCACAAAATCTATTTCTATTGTTTTGTTTTTATACTATTTCTATTGCAACCATCGAGTACATAGCTCCGTCACTGTATAATATTTACTATTGGTGGGATGTTAAATGTCACGCCGGGCACCAGATTAGACTGGAAATACGACTGGTGATATCAAAATGCTTCGCTCGTAAATTAAGACGAGCCGGGCAGTGTTTTCGCAGATGTTTTTACAGACTCATACATAATCAATTAGAATACTTGTAAAATAAATAAACAGGACGTAATAAATAAATCATGAGACTTACATGAATAATAATATTATGATTATACTGTAACATTGAATCTGTAATAAGTGAAATAAAATTAGCGGCGTGTTGCACTCGCGATTGTCCCCGCCCCGGACAGGGTCTGCTGTTGGAATTTAGTGATTTTTTTAGAAGCAACGCCACAGATAGGCCCACTCTGCGAATATTAACGAGTCAGTTGGCAAGCGACCATATAAAGAATAAATTACTTTTTTTTAAAATTAAGTAAGGTACTTAAATTAAAATAAAACTTTTTTTTTTATTTCAACATAAATGTGCACAATTCTGAAATATTAAGTATTTGTTATAAAGAGCCTACTCTGTTGTTATAAATATGTTATATACTATGGTTATTTTTAGTTACATTTATGAAACTAAATTTTATTTCATTTTAAATAAAAAGTAAATATTTATGACGACTCTAGGTCGATTTACAACCGCGTAGTGTGGATTCGAATCTTATTTTTGTTTTTAATAATATTTAAGAGGATTATATGTGAATCGATTACCAAAATCATAATGTTTTACTTACGCCGGCAGTATTATAATCGTAAAATTATCATATTTTATATCTACACCTAACAACAACAAATAGGTATCTTTGCAGCTACAACATTAACCACGGGAGTAGTCGTAAACGCTCCTAAAATAAATCGATGCGGGTATCGATCGGCCGTCGCTTTTATGCCCGGTACATTGTCGTATGGAAACGGCCGAGGCGACCGAAATGGCAAAACAATAATAAAAAGAAGCCGGACCACCGCGACCGGCAGAAATAACCCGCGGGAACAATGTACAATATGCAGTCCGGGTAGGTGGCGAGGCACCCGCGGGCAGGGCTCGGCTCCGGGGTGGCCAGGATGTGCAGGATGTGCCCGAGGCTCTGATGTTTCATATTTATAATATTAACACACTACAAAAATGAGAAACTATCTCATTAATCATCCTTGCGAATATTCTGCCTTCAGCAAATTTTCAAATGGATACAATGAAGCCATTGCCATTGTTCATATTTTGAAATAGTTATTTAAGGAACCCCCTGTTTAGTTGCACGCCCAAACTTGGTATGAAATAGTACCCTTATTAAAACAGCAAAGCTAGTCGGAAGAAAGAAGCACTTTTTTAAAAACTTTTTGAGATTTGTTGTGTATGCAATCTGCTTTAATCGGTTACATTAAACGACAAGAAAAATCCTCTATTTCAAAATAAAAACATTTTTGTTTTGTTTTAAAATATCGCCACGTGTGAACCCAGGGAGTTTGTATATATGCTAAGGGCTATATATTGTGGCGACATTCAGCCTCGTATAATCTGAGAACAGGTAGTGCTGCAGTAGCAAGAACCCATTAGTCACGAGGAGTTATTAAAAATATTTATCAATTATTATACGTGTCAAAAGGGTTTTTTTAAAGGCCTTCAATTTATCAAAAAAAATACTTTATTGTTTGCAATGATTAATGTTCGCATTGTTAAAACAGGAAAAACTTCAATAAAAACATCAACAGGTTGATTGTGCGTCGAAATATATTTATATATTATTTGCTAATATATAATCAATCATACGGGAAAATAATTAATAAATTACAAAAAAAAAATTGACACTATAATCAAATCACACAAGTCATATATTAGTATGACTCAGTTCTTGTTTATGGAGCTGAGGCCTGGACACTTTAGACAACAAAAATGCGAAAGTAGAGGTGTGAAATGTGGCGTGGTAGAATTGAAATGGCACGGGTTGACCACGTCACAAATGAGTCTTACACAGAATGCACAAATAAAGAACTCCTGAAAGTGGCAAAAAAAGCATCAGGTATCCTATTTTGGCCATATTTTTCGAAATAATAAATATAGCCCACTGCAACTGATTGTCTACGAAAAAATCGGCATTGGATAGAGAAAACTAACGTGGATGCGGAATTTTTACCAGTCGCTGGCAGTCAAGAATACAGCCGTAATAGTAAAACTGGCTCAAGACAAGCATATGTTCAGTGACATGGACACTAACCTCCTCTGAGGATAGGCACCTAAAAAAGATATACGAGTACAGGAAACTATGAAAGATATATATCTAAATCTTCTAAAATCATAAAACTAACGTTGGCTTAAGCAAAATTACCCATTGCAGAAAATAAAATATCGTTTTTAGGGTGGTTCCTCAAAACGGTCACGACTGCCAATTCTAATAACGAAATAAACCAAACAATAATCAAAAGCATTCAAAATTATGGGTTGACGAATTTCACTGAAGTAATGGTCAAGGTTATTATTTTAACAAGCTATTAAGTAATGAGGTGAACAAATGAAATCCCCTTTAATGCGACAGCCCATATCCTGTCAGCAGGTTGGCTGGTTTCACTTTCCCCGTCACGGTTAATGGCGTTATTTGGAAGTGGGTAGCTGTCGGCTTCAGCTCCTACATAATGCCATGGAGCGTGAAATGCCCCAGAGGTCGCATCTGTAGCCCCTCGGTGCAAACTCGGTGCGATCTCGGTGCAGATGCACTCAACTAGGAAAACCACGAATATTATATAAATCGACGCAGTGATACGACGCATACGATATTATATAAATAAGATAAGTTTTTTAAGGGCCATATTCAGACAGACATTCTTATAAGTTGATTTGGATTCTTAGGTGTTGAGCTGCTTCAAGTTTTCAATAAGCTTTGATACTGGAAACATCTTTTGGGATATTCAGAAAACTTAACATCTAAGAAACCAAATCAAGTCGAATGAACAATCCATCATGAATTATTATCAGGATAGTGAGATGTTTAGAACTTTAATATAGGACCTTTAAATAGGAAAATTGTAAATTCATACAATTGATCAAATTATAAGTAAATTATTATTAACTGCTATGTGTGCAGAAACATAAACAAAAGCCAACCTTTTTTTGTCTTAAAAAAGTTCATTCTCGACAAGAAGGAATTATTTGTTGACTTATTATTGAAGAAGGTAGCAATGATGAAACTTAATACTTGGCCTTGCACGCCACAAATTTGACAAGCTCCCAGAGAAATGTGACTTACTTCATTGAAAGTGACGTTTTTGTCTATGCTTTTTATTCAAAATATTTATAAAAATACTATTGATAAAACAATGGACAAATACTGAACGAGCGTGCCCAAGGTCAGTTTGTGGTTTTTATAGTAATAGTATTGGAAAATTCTAGTGACCAATTAAAAGTTATTCGCGAAATATAGTATAAATGAAACCGGATATAAAAATGAGTTACATTTAAAAAAATAAGTGAAGAAGATTATATTATATAATGAAGTAAAAAAACAATTTATATTTAGTTAAATCGAACTCTGATAGTGTTATACTCATCCCCACCGTTTGTAACTAAATCCATTACTTATAATAATTAAAGTAAGAGGAGAAAAACATGTCAGTTTACTTACGCCGATATCCGATTTCTGATATAACAATGAAATTTATAATGTCATAGATAGCAGACTGCTTTCTCACGAGACCCGTAATTCAATACAAGAAATTTAACTCCACAGGAATGAAGGAAATAAATAGTAACATGGATCTTTGGTGTAGAGCTATTTCATTATTGATGCTCGAATCGCCATCAGGGAATTTCCTGAAAAATGTTAAAACATAAGAAGCAACCATATTCAACATGCCTTCCCTGTTATTTAAGTTCTATTAAGAACTATACGTGTATTAATATTTTGTAATAATAAAAATTATTAGTATATTACTAATAAATTAGTCCATCAACCTTGACGAGACAATTTAAAATCAATAAAAGATAATAATAATAAAATATAATTAATTGATTTGAAGCAATTATAACATTAATTCCCTATTAATATTTTGGTATGATACAAAAAGTCGATCACCTTAGACAGCGATGCAGACCGAGCCGAGCCGCACGGAGAAAGTTTATATAATTTAACATTTTATATGGAAATATAACGCAAAAATAAATGCGTTAAGATTTTCTGCTTTAGTTCAAAGTTTTTGGTTAGTAAAATTTGCAGCGTGAGTGCATATAAAAAGAATTGTAAATCCACTTGCCATACTGTACTCTGCAGATTTAATTTGCAAGGAGTTATATATAAAGTATATATTTCGGGTTAAGAGGAAAATTTACAGAAAAGGACGTAAAATTCCCTTTCCTCGTTCGCTCCTTCCTTTATTTTCCTTACTCGTTCATTCTCATTTTTTCCGTTTCGTTCCTCGGTCGCTCGCGGACTTCCCATGCGCGGGCACGACCGCCGGCTGACTGATTTAGGGGCCGGCAGCTCTACGTGGGGGGATTCCTCATCGCCTTGAACACACCTACCCTGGGAACTCTGGAAGGTTGTATTGTTTACGGATTCTGTCGGAGCGAGCGCATGCAACACAGTGGGAATCACTTGTCTTGCGAGGTTGTGACTGACATTACAGAGCATGTTTGGAAGGCCTACAATGTTTTAAACCAAGAGTTGATAAAAACTTTTTAAAGCTACTGCTATAGAGCATGTTTGAAATAGTAAGTATTTGTTTAAAGAAGAAAATAAAAAATATTTACACAAATATAAAAACTTAATTAAATCAACAAGAAACATTAGTAATCACGATGCCGGGGATCGAGCTTAAGTAACGTTGACCCAAAACCGACGGTTTTCACCACCATGTCAACAAGGTAATCAACAAAAATTTCTGGTTTCAATTTATACCTATGCAAACACTTGCGTAATTGCCTAATTCAAAATCATTCGTTATTCAGAAGATATGCATCTGATATAAATATGACAATGCATCTGAAATTATAATATAAATCTCATAAGTAAATGTCGCAAAAGTGGATGCTATTGACTAGTTACTATTAGGATATCAGTTAGATTCGTGCACCGTGTGCGAGATTTCAAAGTCTCGGCCAAAATGGATGAATCCTCAATGTTGCTACCAAAACGAGCAGAGATCGTCACGGCAAATTATACAATGCTTCGGATTCCCAGACGCTTTTAAAAATCGACTTGTCCGTGAAAAAAACAAGCATGGCTGCCGGCGTGCGCGGCGCCGGGCCTGGACAGCCGCCGGCCACGCGGCAGCGGCAGGACGTGCCCTCGCGGCCTCGGCCTCGGACACAGCCTCCGATCATCTTCTCGTCTAATCTCAATTTGTCTTGCCCGTGGCGTTGTGGGTTAACGAACCGCAAAACGCAAATTCGGCTAATTTATACTGACTTACCTGCTCATACAGCGTGTGCGTGATAAACGTGTCTATATTTAAAATATCCATAAAAAAATATTTTAACATTGAATCATTATAAATATTTAAGTGTTTTAGAAACATCGGTTCAATTATTTTATACATGTGTCAAAACACGTTTATATCAGGAGCCTTAGTATTGTGTCAGTAAAATAAATAGTTTTTATTAGCAGTCAATGACGTAACATTATCAACATTCAGTTTTACTTCTCTATTTTGGACAAGTAACATAAGTATATAAATATCAATGGGCCTAATTCAGAATCATTTTTTAAATGGTCCCGCAAAGGTCTTGCTTATATCAAAAATCATTTATTGAAAGTACAATATTATGTATATTTATGTCGTATATTATGGATTTATAAAAAACACTGAAAATAACATCTCTAATGCAATGTTTTATTACTCAGATGGACCGCACGCTGCTGACTATTATAGGACCGATACCCGAAATAAACCTTAATTGAATAACAACCTTTTATAATATATATATATATATATATATGTGTGCGTGTGTGTGTGTGTGTGTGTGTGTGTGTGTGTGTGTGTGTGTATGTTTGTGTGGGTGCCTCTCTATACTTTTATATTTATCCATTGCTCGCAGCAGCAATTATGAAAAAAAAATCATTTTTTACAGTGGGCCTATCTGAATCCAGACGGATCTAAAAAAGCGGCGGGCACCGGGCGCGAGTCCGTCTACCTGTGCCGCCGCTACCTGGGCCTTCTGGGAAGGGCCGCGCGGCCGAGGTCACGGGAGAGGCCTCCCTCGCAGCATCTGTATCGTGCGCGACCATCGGCGCTATCGCATCCTGGACCGTGTCCTTGAACGGGTCGCACAGCTAGTTTGTAGTCTTCATATATCTGCACGCGAATATTAACCGGATCTACATCACAAATCTACACGACTTAGACAATATCTTCAAAAATTATTGTGCTCCATCGGAACAGTTTTATTAATTGAGTACAAAATAAGTCCAATGAATTATGTTAAAAATAAAAAGAGGAATGATTCAAAATAATAATATCCCCCTTCTGGTACACCTTTAATTCTAGAACACAATGCTCTACGCTTGTATGATCCGACAATGATTGATAGAAACTAAATTCAGTGAGGATAAATAGCAATAATATGCATAAGACAAAAAATTTCAATTAAAAAAATAATAACTCAGCATGGAGACAGAAAAATTAATGAATTCAATAATACATAAATTTACAGTTATAACAATATAATCTGTAGACATAATAGCACACGTAATAGTGTAGTTGGTATTAAAAAAAAGAAATTACTATATTTTTTTTGAAGTGTCGAAGTTTTACGTAAGACAAAGCTTTCCAAAGGTGTAAGCGTACTTTATAACATTACTTTTTTGCTCGTATATAAAAGCTCATAACTTTTACCAAAGTGGCATGGGCGAAATCGAAGAAAAACTAAAAGAAATGGTTTTAATCAAGGTTGATGCGATGGCAGTAGAAATCGAAATAGATAAAAGCTCGAATCGCTGTTACTATCGGTCAGCATTGTCATTAGGCTGGCAATGAAAGCGAAATTTTCTAAAAACAATTAAGAAACGCTATAACGTGAGTGTGGACGATGAGTGGGCCATACCTGAGAACATACTGCCTTCTCACTAATCACGAATATTGTCAAGAGTAGACGGGTGAGTGAGAGCGAGAGAAATGGTGCTGATCTGCTAACGTGATTGATTTCGAAATTTCATACTATTCGACCATGTGAATATTGGTAATTAAACTGTAAATGTACAAATTTATATAATATAAAGCAATTTATAATTATAACACAATGGTGACGTGATATAAATATATAATATGCTGACATAAGAAAAACCTCGGATTGATTTTTGACTGAATAAGCTGGATTGAGTTTTTCAGAAAATCGTCTAAATATTGTTAATTCATCATAATATTATAAAGCATTCGTTAATATCAAAAACGTCAACACAAATATCATGTACTAATAATTTCTTCAAAAAAGATTTTGAAGCTCCGCAATCAACTTATTTCCAAATGTCCTGAATCTTCATTCAGGACTCGACTCTAATTCCCGAAACTGAAAAAATGAAATCTTTTTCTATTACAAATGGAGTGATACATAATGATAAATAATTTATAATGACAATAATTCACTTTAAAATATTTAGCTTGCAAGTAAGTTATACTAGCCAATAATTTCTTTAGGAAATTTTAATCTCATGGTCAGAATACATAATATAGATTTTAAGTATGAATTATAATAACTTTAGTTTATATTTTTCGAATGACCCTTATTGTAGAATACATCACAACTGACTGTCAGAAAAATTTACACGTTGATATTTCAAAACCCATAAAAAAATGGTTCCTTAGCCCATTGCAATACAGTTGATGTTGACGCTCACGGACAGGAAAGTTTATGTGGTTTATCAAAGAAGCTGATGATGGTTTCATTCCTTGGAAGAATATCAAAGATCGAATTTTCAGCATCACATAAATGAGGGTAACAAGCCTTTGGGCACGGCTCATGGCACCGACCTCTAAAATTCACGAGTTCGGTGAGTGATTTCCACGGCATCTATGCTCTTGATCTCTATTTTCCTCCTTGACTACTTCTTTTAATACAACCCCTGACGAGTCACGAGACACGAAAAATCACGCCATCCTAGCGATGTGATTCCTTCCTCCAAAGGCATGTCCAGTTGGCGAGACACGCGATCGACCAATGTGCATAATTTTGGGAGCGTTGGCCCTTTGTGTTCGGGAGGAAAGTTGGCATTATAGCATTTTACATATTTTCGTCGAGGAAGTCTCCGCGGTAAGAGACCGGAGCGATATAAATTTGCATGGATTATTTTATTGGGCCATTAAAGAGGCGATTTGGTCTTGTGACTCCCTGCTGAATCGTGAAAGTATAACGTGCAATTACAAATTTGCATGTTGAAGCTGTTCCTGTACAATGCATTTATTATGCATGTCTGGGGTAATTTTTAGGAGTATTTGCAGTGATTGGTCGTATAAGGAAGCTTTGAAGAATTACCGGCACGCTACTGGAGCCATTTTAGTGCGAATAAAAAATCTGATATGTTAATATGTATATTATGAATTGAAGACTTTCAGTAGTGTGGTTTATTACTTATTGATTAATTTGCTCTCGCAAAAATAAGGTTTCAAAATGCAACATCGATGAGTTAACCGTCAAGATAAGTAAATATACTGTAGCGGTTGTCAATATAATGCTCGATAAACACCACTATAGTAAAGTGAAATCCTGACTTCCATGAAGTAGGCAACTAAAATATAATTGTAAAGAGTTCTGGATCGAAAGAATCTTAAAAGTTTTAGTATCATTTCAAGGTTTCCTAAAGATTGATTCAGAGGATTTGAACAAACAACCATGAAGAAATTGAAAACTGACGTGAAAAGGGAAGAAATATTAAATAGGTTTTTTAAAAACTTTTTAATTGATGACGTAAAATATTCATCAAAATAAAATAACCTATCCTATCTGTGAGGCATGTTGAAAAATAGATAATGCTAAGTCCTAAGAAGTATTCTTGCTCGTGTGGAGATTAATACACTGTGCTGCCTTTTAAATCACAGAAACACAAAGCGAACTGCCAGCGGTTCCTCGCAGTCTGCCGTATGGGGAGACGCTAAAAACTTGTAAATGCAAATATGCGGCGTACAAGGACAGGCAGCATAGGCAGAGAGACAAAAAGATGTCCGAGCCGACCGTGGGACCAGCCCCGGCCGCCGGCCTCCCATCCACTGCAATTGACATCTCCACTATCCCACAGGCCAAGCACCACACGACCGCAATGGCGGATCAAAATATTTTGCCACATATTTAGATTCACCACATATGTTTGATTCGCGTTGAACGAATGACTTAAGAAGGCTTCGACTACGCCATCTTGCTCTATTTCTAGCTGGGATTAAGTTTGACGTTGATTGCTGATGTCCATAAAAAGTACAAATGTTATGATTAAAGCAATTTAAATAACACATCTGGAAAAAAAATGATTATGAGCGGAAGAAATCCAAACTCAGATAATTTGAACTGTGTGTCTATAAACCTCACTATTCTGTAATAGGGGGCAAAAAACCGGAAGAGGCAGTTGCGACCGCCTTGGCATTTATATTGTAAGACATCTAAGCTAGATTAATATGGACAAGAAGGTGTATGAGGTCGCTAAGTTGAAAACGATTAAAGACTACTGTAGTTGCCTTGACATGTTGAATATAGAAAAAATTATAGGATTAAAAATATCAATCTTGCAACCGGATTCTACGCACAGGACTTGGGGAGTAAATATAGTAAGTAATGCATTGATGATATCTTAAACTATGAGATAAACGATTAATGTCGTTAAGCGTTCCGACGCAGAGTTCACATTGCCATGACGATGGCAGCTACTACAGAAATAGCACAGATATATTTTTCATCTGAATGGTTCAACATGTGACCACCGAATCATGTGCTCGGCGTTAGCTAATATCGCTCGTATCATAAAAAATACGGGAATAATTTGAGAGCAACACAAGAACAGACATCGCGAGCGTCAGTTCGATTGTATATCGAGGCGGCCTGACAGCGGCGTGTTTCAAGATCAAGTGGAGTTCCACAAATAGCGGGCATGTGATTTCCGGCGGGAGATGATGGGCGGTCGCGTGTTTTGAGAATATAGCACGAATCGGTACTCTCAGAGTCTCGATCGAAATCCATATGGTTAGCAGCAGCGGCGTTTTACCCTATATGATGAATAAAAAGATCTGAACATGAACTGAAAACGAAAAAAAAATTATTTGGCTGGTTTTTACAAAAGGATACCATGCTATAATGTCGAAGCTATCCTATTAATTGCAAAAGCAAAAAAAAATTAAACATAAAAACAGACATCTCGCAGAAATACATTTTCAAATATCAGATTTTTTTTTACAATTGTGAAGATGCACTTGTTTAACGTTACGACCAGACGAGGAGTCATCTTTTATTGAGGGCTGGAGTCGAATTACTAGCCCCGCTGTGTTCCCTCTACGAGATTCAGAGTATGACGTTTTGTACTATACATTGCTTCTTGGCTTCTGCAGCTGACGTCACGGGGATCGAACCTGCCGCCTTACTGACGAATGAATGGGCGAACCGCCGTAGTGCTCAGAGTAGGAAATAGATTTGTGTACGCGCGCCACTCTTAATAGATCAGGCGAATGAAGCCAAAGGTTGACCGTGTAAATTAAACGCTTCGAGTTATCTAGAACGTAAAGTTCAAACTGTTTAAATATTAAATATACAGGAAACTAGTCTCTTCGTTTAAAGTACTTCAGACCTACTACTTTTAACCCCTCAACAATGACGGTTTGCAAGATTGCATCGGTAATTATGATCCAATTTTGCAACACAAAATATCGTGTTTATATTAAGACTATAATAGGCTGAACAACAAAATTGAAATATTATAAAATTACTTGATTTTCCGCACTGCATTTTTTTTAATTTTAAATAATCGATTTGGCAAATATAACAAATATTGATATTTATAACAAAGACAAAACAATAGTAAAATAAATCACACGTATTGCAAGAAACGCTATTTCAAAGATGAATCTTATACAAATTAAATAATATTTTATTATAAGGTTATGTTATGCGCACAGGTTACCTTTATCATCGAAGGGCTTTATGCAACCTATTTGATAGCTAGTTAGCTATTGCGTTCGTGATCAACTTATAAACAAGAAACTCAAAGAGGATTTAAATTTGTGTTTGATATAAATATATTACATTTGCACGATTAAAACGTGTTGTTAAGCAATAATATTGTAATAAAAAATAAATAATACGCAGACCGATACGGTCTCTAGGGATTTTTTATTAGAAATGAATGATAATAAAAACCCAAAAAAATCAAACATTGTTTTGGGTGTGATATTTATGAAACCGCAAATGGAATACCCCATAATAAAAAATAAGGAGTCCCCGAAACACACTGTGAAGAATATTCAGAGCAGATAGATAAGGCAAAGAAAATTTATGTCGTTTTTTTTTTTTAAATATCCGCTAAAGCAAATTGTTTATAGTAATTATTTGAGATCGCTTTATTCTGCTGAAGATTGTTAGACAGCAGTAGAATTGCATTTACATAAGAAAATTTTGCAACAATATTATGCACTATCCGCCATTCCAGTTATCCCCGACTTTCACTGGAGCCGGTTCGCCGGCGAGTCCAGCAAGTTCATTGCCCCTTCCCAGGAGTCTCGGCGCAGAAGCGGCGGTGACGCCAATTCTGGAGCGGGCGGCGCCGGGAGCCTCTGCAGCGTGATGGATCGGCCCATCAGCCAGGGTCTGCCGGCCTGGACATTGTCGAGCTCTGCCATCATTTGATGTTTGAATCCGAAACGCTTATTATTGGTCACTGTCAAAAGCTGCGTTAGAAGCATCTTTCAAAAGCAATGTGGATTATTCGAATGGTTCTGGATATTGCAATATTAATTGGAATTTGATTGATAGCTGACAGCCGAGGTTTAGGAAACGAAAAAATTAAGGCCATGTTTTATACATATTCGTAATCACGTCTAGAAGATGGTGGTTTTCGGGTGTTGTGCCACGTCGTTCATATCTTCACTTTATCAAGGTTTCGACCCAGAGGCATTTAGGAAAAATGGAGGTTGAAGGCTTGAGTTGAAGACACACATCTAAAACCTATCTGCAAGCCTTGTTCTAAATTGTAAAAAAACTTTTCTATGATAATTTTTTGTGACCTTATTAATACCGTTATTGTAGAAGTTTTTGTTCCCATATAATTATTTCAATTTGCTTCAAATAAAGTCATTATGAATGTAAAATATAAATAATTTATACTGTAAATGCGCTATTTGTAGTACTTGATAGTTTTTATTTGCGGTGTATTGATTTTATTTATTTTTTGATAACGTATTTTACCTTGTATCGACTTGTTTTACAAGTCGATACAAAAATATTGAATGATTTTACAAAACACCACACAGTACACTTCAGTGCGTATCTGAATCAATAATACTATTGATTCAGACTTATATGACCAAGGATATTAATTAATATATTAATAATGTACAATACTGATGTTTATGGAATTTCATGCATTAGATGTTGGTGTTTTGTGTCGAAACCAGGTCGACGACAAACCAGAAAATCTTGGTTGAATTCGCGAATAAAACCGACAAGACGGGTTTGGCACAAAGTTAAGACATGCCGGCGGATATAATACATAAGACCACTGCAATCAAGATTAATTGCAGCCAATATTTACGTCTGATTAAACAAACAGCGGCTTAGAATTCTCAGATTTATCAAATAAGAGAAGGAATATTTTTTTTGATTTCAAGTAGACATTTTGTTAATAATCTATGGATTTATTAACTAATAAAATGTAAAAACGATCTTAAAAATAATTCTTTTTAAAATCAAAAAGCAATATTAATATATAAATACATAATAATAGTTTTTAAATGTTTGTTTGCACACTTATTTTTGGTTTGTGTCAACTATATTTATTTGATAGATGAAAATGATATGATACCAAAAAAAAACTAACAAGTAACCTTAAGTTAACCACCAGTATAGAGTTAATATTGTTTACCGCTTTCAGTCACACACGTGGTCTAAGCATACGATAAAAGCGTGACACGTAATAACGGTTTATACAAGATTCAAGTAATGCAGTTCTATTACTGCGTAGTATTAATTTTCATCGTAAAAAAAAAACACATGCACGACAAAGCTTTTCCGGCCGGCCATTAAGATATCCTAATGGACCGTCAGCAACTAAAAGGTATAGCTTCTTCTGCATGTCGCGTGACGTCACAGAAGGTTGATCAATCAATTTAATAAATTAAACGGCGGCCTCTCTTATCTGCGTGAATAATAGCACCTTCTACGCACTCTTAACAGGTTTACAACAGCAAAAATATCAATCGCTTTAAAATACAAAAGGAAAATGCCAAACAAAAATTTTCCGAAAGGGAAGCTGTAAAAAACTGATTGCGGTTTTGTTTTTTTTTTTTTATAATTTTCGATCGGTTTTCAGAGCTGGCTGACTTGATGAACTTCGGAGTTGATGTTTCTGGCTCGCATTACGGCGCCCAGTTGATATCTCGCATAACAAATATCCACATTATAGAAAGTGTGGCGTTATATACCTTAGCTTTTTTAACTGCCCTTGGTACCGATAGTCCACTGCCACTCTGTTATATCCTATTCGAAAATAATTTAATCCGTCTTAAACTTGAATTGCAGTGTCGATATGCTTAAATGTTTGAAAAGGTCCCTAATTTATGGTTTGCTTTATTATTACGTTAATGTTATGCATTCTAAAACCATAAAAACTTTATTGTTTAAAAGCAAGTCTTTTATATGAGTATACTCCTTAGAACGCCACTGCTCTAAACTAACGTCATAGTAATATGTTAATACGTAATTTTGTTGCAATGCAACGTGTAAATTAAGTAGTCAATTTTATTACACTATGTATCTAATTAAAACTGCTTGACCCGGTCACACTGCAGTAAATGAAAACAAAAACCATGCGCTTGTACTAATTTTATAAATTTTTGCAATCCTCAAGTAAATGCGAAACAAAAAAAAAATACAATCCAGTGCGCGAAATTCAAGACATTATGTATCTGGGTTGACGTTTAGCATATTATAATAAGTCATGGCATTTAATTATTGAAAAAAAATCATGATTGCGTTTCTACGACAAATGCATAGCGTGCCTGACGGGCGTGTGAGGAGGTAGAGAATGGTCTAGAAAGATACAATAATCGAGCGTGCATAACATCATGCGGTCAGTTCAGCGATCATGCATATTTTAATTTGATTTGTGTATGCAAAAGATTTCCTCGAGTGTGGATTTATTTGAAGAGGCTACCGTGAGAAATTGGCGCCGTCTACGGGACCTAGCAGGCAATGCATCCGACGGATCACTGCCGGAGTGACATTTTAATGGGCATGTAACACGACTAAAAGCCGGCTACACACGCAACGACACAACTTGCGACCGATTTGCAATAAGCCAATAGCGTCCTTTATTTTGGATGGTTTTGCCAAGTAAACAACGCAAAATAGGACGCTTTTGGCTAGTTGCAGGTCTAAAAGCGAGTAATATCCTGAGCCCTTAATTAACAGGGATGACAAATTAAATACGGTAACATGCTATTCGTAACGAATCTAATAAAAAATAGACTATAAAATTGTAGTTTATTTTCAAGTAACATACTTTTTTGAAGAGTGCACCTAACATACTGGTAACCTTCTGTTTTTACCGACTGGCAAAGGTTTATATGAGTAGTTTTAAGATGCTACATTGAAAATGCGATTCAATTTACCGGCGCCTAAATTACTAGCTAGGTTGCTTTCAACTAAATCAAACATTTTTAACTTATGAAGACGTGTGTAGATGATTTGTACTTTTAACTTCAAAGCATACTTGTTTTATAAATGCATACCTATATCACGAGACTGTCTGATTAATCAGTAAAATTGATCTCAAATTAGACGAAAATCAAAACATATTGATTAGCTGATTACATTATGATTAAATTTAAGTACAGACTTTCGCGATCCTATCTGACCGATCGGATCAGACTGTCGGTCGCACAAAAAACTGATGACTTGAATGATACTGATCACGGCCAGTTTAATAACGACTCACGGGCATGCATAATGTACTAAAGTGTTACGGGCCTCGGTTACGTAAGGCATTTACATGGGATATGTTCCGTGAAGTAGAAAGCGGCCATTGAAGTCGGCGCAATGAGCCGACCCTACCGGCGTATCACCGACAACTGAAGCCTGGTTTGAGACGCGCAGATGGAACCGTAGCACAATTATCATCCTCGTAGCTCACACATAGAAACTAGCCACAATGTCGCATACCGCTGCTAAAGTTGAAAGAGATGAAAACAACTAGATTTTTTCGAAATGTTCGCCACAAGTCGTCACAGAGCGTGTTAGTTATTTTCATTAAATCCAACAATTAGGATTTTTTTGCTACCCATGTAAATTTAAAATTAGACAATGCATTAAATAAATCCACCTTCTTCTGTTATGAATGCTTTATCTATTATAATAGTAATAATTATGTAAAAGCGATGAGTGTAAAAAAAGTGTGGTTTCTCTATTTTTACTTTTATTTTGCAAGGAAACCGCAACCGAAAGGACCGGACCGTAAAACTTACAACTTTTAAGTTTATTTATTTTCGCCTTATTTAATTTGCGCAGCTATGGATTTTTTTTCTATTCACAAAAAAAGATATTGGCTCTGTTATTTTAGCTGGAGGATCTGACTCCAAAGATTGCTTTGGATCTAGAGATAATAGATGAAGACCAAAGACCATGGAATGCAAGTCCTCGACTGCAGCCCGGTGCTGACGGCCAACCCAACGCAGCATTGTTCCGCAGAGACAGCAGCCAGCACATCCGGGTAGCAAACTTGTTTAGTTACTTTCATATTTACATGCATATGGAGAAGTCTCCTTGACAATAGGCACGGCTTCATACTCAAACAAGATGCTGTTATAACACGAATTCATAATTCGCATCGCCGACACACACACCCAAGCATGCAGTCATCGGACACTCAGGCGAGTAGTTTCTACTCAAAACTTGGTTTCTAGACAAAGCCTCGTTTTTGTAACTGTTGATTGTGTATTTATAACAATAAGGATATATCCACGATAAAGTAAGCTTGTACATTAATATATCACATGTAAATATTTGTTTTGACTCACATGGTATGACACTTACGGAAATTAGTAGCTTTTTGGAAACTTACCTGAAACAAAGGAAAAACAATAAATTAATAAATGCGTTTTTTTGGTGCACTATATTTTCATGACCAAAATTAGTTTATTTTAATAAATACTAATAAGTAAGCATAACGTATCAAACGTTATTTAAATTTTATATGAATAAATATAATTATTTTATAAATTGATTTGTAGTGTATTAATCTACTTGCCTAGCCTCGGACTATCTAATTATAATTACAAATTTCAAGGATAAATTTACATTTAAAATTTATAAATATAATAGAAGGAAACTGCAAATACATGGGTATTGTAATTCGTAGTCATATTTGAAAGTCTTATTTCCATGAACATATTTCCAAAGTCCAGGCGATGTTTATAAAGTACGTTCATAATGAAAAGAGTTCTCATAATACACAGGCATTTCTTCCGAAAATTTCTTCACGATGCCGATTTTACAGTACATTTGTTTTTTGCTTTGGTATCACTTACGACAAACCATTTAAATTTGTGATACTCCAAATTTAAACTAATACAAATAACGAAATAACTGGAAGGTTACGATAATTTTTGTTTTTGTGCGCTTTCGCCGGAGTCTGAAGAAGCCTTTGAAAGACGCATACACTCAGAAACAAATTGATCATAATCTTCTGGCCAATTGACTATTTCATATTGGTTGGCTTGGTATAAATTTTTTAAAGTTGTAGGTGGCACGTAGTTACCGTTGGAAACTAAGAACGTGTTATTCAATTTACAACAAAGCATAATAATATTATTCTGTTGTAATTAAATTGGATTATGTGTAACTGAGCACTGGCAGTCTGTCTTGATCGCTGGATTCAGCTTGTGGAAAGCGCTTGTGAAATGTAATATTGTATGTGGTATTTTGTAAACCATATTTATTCATAATGTTGTCATAAAGTCATTGTGGAATAACCGGGTACGCATATTGCCTTTGGGGCAAAAACATAATCGGCGGAAAACGTATAAAAAGTATAAAGTTACTAAAGTACTCAATAAAGACAACAGTTACAAATAGTTCTTAATTTTGGCTAAAACATTGAATTCTAATTACTTGAACTGGAATGGAAAAACAACGACTAGTTTTTAAATGATAGCTAGATAAACTGGAGACCAATTTGTTCTAGCATCGTTTGAATAAAAGGCTATTGTCGCTAGAGAAATTCATGACATTTATTCTGAATCAAACCAGATATAGTTAAAGAATGGCAAGGATTTCGAGGATAAAGTGGCGAACGAGAATATACCAAACGAAACTGGCTGATTGCCGTTGATAAACGGTGCGAAATCGCACATGGTGCGACGCATGCGGTGCCCGAAGCATGCCAATATAAATAAACAAAATAAATCACAGCAATATAAATGATAAATATTTACAGTACAAGCAATTAATTTTATTTATTGTTATAATTATCAATTCTACTCTCTTCTCGGCTGTTATTATTATTAAATAAACATATCCGGTAAAATGTAAATATTATTAAGTAGTAAAATGTATATTATTAAACGGAACAGTTTATACATTTCCTTAAATTATAAACCCAGGGTGAATTCACTGGCGCCAACAAAAACACATCCACCATAAAACAAAGGTTGATATTAAGTTTAATAAAATTGCAAACCTCTCACTACCCACTTTACCACCGAAGATAAGCAGTTTCTGTGGTATGTCACATCATTCTTTGTGATTTTCTGAGGAACTATAACAACTGTCAAAAGGTGTCTGTTTTCTCTTCTCAGAAAGAAAATGTTTTATTATAGAAGCTACCATGATAGCCATTCGCTGTGGTCTTCGCAGAGGTGACCCGGCTGACACTTGATATCTGACGACAGTAAATTATTGTTATACATAAAGTAATAAAGAGTTTACTGCTTGTGTAATACATGAGTTTCCACATGTTAGTGGATTCGATTATTGCATATCTACTTTTGAGTGAGTGTAAATAATAACGTACGTGATTTATGAAAGTGAAAACGAAGATTATCGAAACAGCCTTTCTCCCATTTGAGATTTATTTCGCCTGCCTGTTATGCATCAATGAAAACAAAAAAATGATTGTTGGTAACGCCGAGTATCGAGACGTTATGACGTATTATATTAATTCAACGGAAAACATTGCATATCAAATCAATATAATCTTTAAATGAAATAATGTCATGCATACTTTTTTATATGATTTGTCCATAAATATATGTATAATAAGCAAAGAGAGAAAAAAAATTAAACAAATGTGATAAGAATTTAAAATAGCGTTTTTTTAATATTGCTTACTAATATGTAATACCAAAGACTGAGCTACTGACCAGATTAACAAAAAAAAAAATCGATACAAGTGGAGTTTAAGTTTTCTTCCATTTTTTGGTATAGCCTTATTATCACAATGGTCTATCCATTTACTTTTTTTTTGTTTCCTTAGACAACTCCATAGCGCAAGATTATGGCTTATTTAAAAAAATAATGTATACAAGGCAAATTCCGGACACAGCAATAATTGGATCTGAAAGCTTGCCTACCTGCTTCTTCTATTACTTATTTAGAAAACTTGTTGGTTTTTTCTCGTTAATTGCTAATAATGAATAAATAATTTTTAAAAAATAGAAACCGCTATCTAATAAATAATAAGTATTTTTCATTTCTGTGTATATTTTTTTTAACGGGTCGGTGTCAATATCTGTTATATTTTCACATTACCAGTTAAGTATTTTTTTATGGTGCAGACCCTTAACATAATTTTAAGTGCGAAGTGACAAAACGTTGGCTTTGGGAGAGCACTTGACTTGCACTTTGCGGGGAGCACAAAGCACCGCCTCCCAAGGTCTTCTTCTCTTACGAACAGGTATCGCTAAATATTTGCGCAAGTGCGGTTAATCAAATTCACCGACTAAATGGGCGTGAAGTAATTATCAACAATTTAAAAATAATAGTTTATTTACACAAACATGGGAGACCAGTCGTAAATCTTGTGTTTTGTCTCTAGAGATCATTTTTGCGGTTGGTGTTTAAGATTATCAAATATACGAGGACTTGAATTGAAAATAATACTATACAAATATGAAAAACGACATGTCACAAGAGAACCCGTAAAAGCGGAAAAACAATTGATAAATTATAAGCCAAATGGTTTAACGTTGTGTATTTCGTGTTTTAAGCTCCGTTTTAGTTTGTAAACTACAAATATTAAAATAATAATTATTATGTCCTCAACTGTTAATAACCGAAAATTTCAAATTCAGTTATGGTCTTTACTGTCCATTAACTCTATCGTATAAATTGCAAGCGACCGAAATAAGAACCTGGTGATAAACTATCATTATCTCAGCCACGGACAAGTTAACATCTGCAAAGCTCAGTACTTAACCATAAATAACCGTGTAGCTATTTTATTTAGAGCAATTACTACCATGGGTTTGTTGAAGACAAATTGTGATGTTGCTATCAGTGTGGTCGAGATCGCGCAGAGCTCGTGCGGCGTCGGGAGTCGCCGTTACGAGAACACAGATTGAATAATATTTGCACACTCCAACTGCGAAAACACAACGCAATTTGTTACACCGCTCAAAGAAACCCGACAAAAATAAGCGAGAGAATCTGTCTTGGCCTGTGAGTGGAGAGGGAAATGATGATTATCGACAATATTCCTTATTTAATTTATGGAAACTAAAGAAACGCATTTAATATAAGATTCTGTAATGAAAATCAAGGAACCTGTTCCAATAGTCGTCAATGATATTGACTATTTTGTATCCTGATGAAATTGATTTTATAATTTTTTTTAATGACAACCACACAATATAAGTAGAAAACAAAAAAAAACCTGACATCTTAAATTGTGATACAAGTAAATCAAAAATAATCGATAAAGATTTAAAATAAAACTACTGCCCGCTGTCTATAATATTATGCGAGTTAAGGCTGCAGGCAGTGAAGGCTGTGATGGGTGGATTAATGTTTTAAATATAATTTTATTACGTTAAGCTAAAAGGTGAATGTCAACAGTGTATTGTTACGGTCCAGCAGTAAGTTTGAAAAACGAACACCATAAACAAAGGGACTCTGGAAGGATCGAGCGACCATCGATTAGAAGCGCCGATACGCGGTCTTAGAGAAGCGAGGAGTGCGCCTCGCGCGAGCTCCCGAATGTTGGAGATGCAAGGGGGGAAGCCATTTTGTGTTTAGTGTCAAACAGGGCTTCGGCCTGTCTGCATTCATAACAATGTTAATATAAATATATAATGTGAAAATAAATACTCTGTACGTAGATAAATAAATATAACTTGTGTTGACATAAATAAGTCTTTAAGTGTGAACCCCGATTCGTTACAATTGGTGTCAGGTGTGTGGGGTGATAAATAAATAATAATTAAAATAGTAAAAATAAATAAAAGTATAAAACAAAATGGCGAAGCACGTAAATGTGAGTGACCTCAAAGTAGTAGATCTGAAGAGAGAACTTGAAGAACGTGATTTGTTAACCACAGGGTTGAAGAAAGACCTTGTGCTAAGATTGAAGGAATTCCTGGCACAAGAGGGCCACAACCCAGAGGAGTTCCTTTTTGAAGTGCCGTGCAGCATTACTGATTTATTCAAAACGATGGCCGGAATGAGGACCGAGCACCAAGAAAAAGCAAATGAGCTGCGAGAACATATCGAGACCAAGATGGAGAAACAAGCAAACGAGTTACGGGAACAGATTGGGACTGAGCTGGCGGATCATTTGGATTCAATGAAGTACCGGCTAATGAAAACCATTTCAGGCACCGGTTACATCGGTGCGAGGACCGTCGGCGTGGCCGCGGTGGAAGCCGTTTCAGGCACCGGAGAAATCGGTGCGAGGACCGTCGGCGAGGCCGCGGTGGAAGCCGTTTCTGGCACCGGAGAAATTAGTGCGAGGACCGTCGGCGTGGCCGCGGTGGAAGCTATTTCAACAACCGGAGAAATTGGTGCGAGGACCGTCGGCGTGGCCGCGGTGGAAGCCATTTCGAGCATTGGTGGAATAGACGTGAAGACCGGCAGCGGGGCCTCGGTCGGAACGGGATTTGGCTCAGGAAGGAGAGCGCGAGAAGGTGCATCAGGACCATCGTCGCGGAGCATGGTACTTTGCGCGCGGGTGGCACTGGACAGAGCGCGAGAAGATGCATCAGGACCATCGTCGCGGAGCATGGTACTTCGCGCGCGGGTGGCACTGGACAGAGCGCGAGAAGGTGCATCAGGACCATCGTCGCGGAGCATGGTACTTCGCGCGCGGGTGGCACCGGGCAGAGCGCGAAGAGGTGCATCAGGACCATCGTCGCGGAGCATGGTGCTTCGGCGGCGAGTGGCGCTGAGCGGAGTGCGAGGAGGTGCATCAGAACCATCGTCGCGGAGCATGGTACTTCGCGCGCGGGTGGCACTGAACAGAGCGCGAGGGAGGTGCATCAAGACCGTCGCCGCGGAGCATGGAGCTTCACGGGGAAGTGGCGTTAGAAAGAGCGCGAGGGAGGTGCAACAGGTCCATCATCGTGGAGCATGGCATTTCGCGGGGAGATGGCGATGGGCATTTCGCGGAGGAGGCCAACAGTTCCATCATCGCGGAGCATGGCATTTCGCGGGGAGATGGCGATGGGCATTTCGCGGAGGGGGCCAACAGTTCCATCATCGCGGAGCATGGCATTTCGCGAGGAGATGGCGATGGGCATTTCGCGGAGGAGGCCAACAGGTTCATCGTCGCGGAAAATGGTACTTCGCGGGCGAGAGGCCCTAGACAAAGCGCGGAGGAGGTCAACAGGACCATCATCGCGAAGCGTGGCATTCTGCGAGCGAGTGAAGTGTGGACAGAATATAACATTGTGTAATGTCGTGTTTCTTTTTATTTTTTGTAAATGACTCAGCATATAAATGGACCCCCGGCGCGTAAAGATAAGTGTGAGTGAAAGTGTTATCTGGCGGATAATTACGCTCGCCGACGGCCACGGCGAGCAACGAGCGATCCTTTGGGCCGAGAGGACAACAGCACTACATCCGCAATCTGACAGAATGGTTGAAAGAATGAACCGGACTATGGGTAAAGATTTATCCAAAGTTGTCGCTGATCATCAAGGGGACTGGGACCGACACCTGCACCTGTTCCTATGGCATATCGTTCTTCCATCCACGAGGCAACTAGACAAACACCAGCCAATGTAATTTTCAGGCGAGAACTGCGCCTCCCGTGCGATTTGAAGTTCGGAGGAAAACCTGAAGAAAGCCTGGCGGGAGAAGGTTACGTCTCAGACTTACGCCGTCAGCTAAACGAAACTCATGACAAAGTACGTGTCAATATCCAAGGTGCTAGTGATAGGATGAAGGACCGATACGACCTGGGAGCCGAAGGAAGTGGACACCAAGCCAGGGACCTGGTTTGGCTATTCAATCCCCAGAGACGGAGGGGGTTCTCTCCGAAACTTCAACTGGCGTGGGACGGTTCGTACGAGAAAATGAAGAGGATAAATGATGTAATATATCGCATCCGGAAGAGACCGAATGGAAATACTAGGGTTGTTCATTTTAATCGCCTGAGCCTGTTGGAAGTAACACCATGTCAACGTGGACCAGACTGCTGCTACGTACACATGAACTAACAACGAGTGTTCCGGGACGGAACAATGCCTAAGGAGGGGGTAGTGTTACGGTCCAGCAGTAAGTTTGAAAAACGAACACCATAAACAAAGGGACTCTGGAAGGATCGAGCGACCATCGATTAGAAGCGCCGATACGCGGTCTTAGAGAAGCGAGGAGTGCGCCTCGCGCGAGCTCCCGAATGTTGGAGATGCAAGGGGGGAAGCCATTTTGTGTTTAGTGTCAAACAGGGCTTCGGCCTGTCTGCATTCATAACAATGTTAATATAAATATATAATGTGAAAATAAATACTCTGTACGTAGATAAATAAATATAACTTGTGTTGACATAAATAAGCGTTTAAATGTGAACCCCGGCTCGTTACAGTATTTAAAAAGAATACTAGTATTTTAGAGACATTGCAAGGCAAACGCCATAGATCAAAGAGAACTTTGCAACTATAGTAAGAGAGAAAAAGGCTAATGGCTTATTTGAAAAAAAATCAAGGAGGGACGCCACTTCACACGAATTTTTTTTAAAACCAAGAACAAGACGAACAAATCAGTCGATGGTAATAACATCTGATTCAGTTTCAATAAACTACCACTTGAGTGGTGTAGGCAATTATTGTTATAAATTCAAATAGGTACAAATAAGCGGGTGCATTATGCGGGCGTGCGTAGCTGGTAATCGGTGCTCGTGTGGACGAACGCACATACTCGCGGTTCACGGATAGTGTAAGATGGCGACAAGATGTCACGATGGATGATTTATTGGTTTTCACAATGATTCAACAATCAGTATTTGATTAGCTCGGCGCAGGAGCGTTGACCGCCGGCCAATCAGAGCGCGCCGTCTGCCCCGCCGCTGCCCCACTGCCTCAGCGACTCGAGCAATTCCAGTTTTTAATAATTTTCATACGCGAGATTACGCTAATCAATTTTTATAGCCCGCGAAATTAAGAAAACCTTTTTTTATTGAACGGCGCCGATAGTGCTTTTGCTTCGAGATGAATGGATACGCAATAAATAAGAAACGATTAAAAACGAGCCGCGGTCATTGTTCTCAACAAACCGTGGGCATGGATTAAAAGAAATCGCATGTGAAATTGCTTTGGAATAATATTGATTAAAAAATACCGAATGCACACGCTACATTAATTTATATAACAAAATATAATTCTCAATTTCGAAATTCCACGATCGATCGATCAATCGGTAGTTTATTATACATGTTTGACAAATAACAGAAATAAATTAAATGACAGGTTTGTAATTTTACTGATCGATGGTCGGCGGGACCTGGCCGTCCAAATTCAGATGAAACCCATGTGAGGTCTTTCATAAGCGCCTTCCATTTGAGTGTTTTTAATGGGGTCAAGGTTACTACAGAAATAGGTAGAATAGATTACAGACGGACCACCCTGGCGTTTACCACTTGTGAATTAAGAAATAAACATCATTACCGAGAGGAGTCGAGGGAGACATAATGTTGATAATAAATTATTTGAAACGCGCTCAAGTGTTCTGAAATTTCACTCCGCGCCTCGGTGGTTTCCGTGCACGCGAGAGTTATTTATTTACTGTGGGATGTTCTTACATTGTATCGCGGGTTTCCTGCTGTTGATGCACACATGTCTATATATTGAGCACCAAAATGTTTATATCCCACATCTTGATATTCACAGTTCGAAATTCATTTTTTTTATTTTAAATTTAAAATTACTTTTATATTCTAAATTCAAAATTGTCTGATATTTGAAAATCCAAAGTAAAACTCAAATAGTTATAAATTTAAAATATTTTTACATTTCGCGATCTGGTTATACGAGCTGCTAATCCCGTCAATGCGGTTTAACTGTATATTCGTCGATAAAACTCGCGTATATTTGCATATTAATTCAAAATTGAGGGGCTAAAAAAATGTTGCTGGCTATGCTCGGTATCCCGTGTACGGCAAACTGTAACACCTTGATTTATAGACTTGGAAATTAAGCAACAAGCAAATTTGATTTTATATTATAATATACCACAAACTAACCAGATAGTAAATCCATTGACTTCATTACAAATTAATCATTGAATTAATCTATCAAAAAATAACTATATATATATATATAGATACATTCTACGTTGATATTATTAAACATATTATATATTTGAGTAAATAGTTACGTCTCAATATTTTGAGATTAATTTTGGTCATTTTGTAAAAGTCTATTGCATGTTAAACTCATATATAAAGTGATTCAACAAAAAGTTTTATTCTAAAAAAATATATAGTTTATGTTAATTTGATAAATGGATTTGCCCCCTGGAAGAAGTTAAGGTTATTTCCCTTCATCGTTCCATAGTTTCTTTACCTAGGTCACATCGTAGAGAACATCTTATTTGTCAAAACGTTATTAGGAAATGACTAGTTTATCAATTTATTTATTATTATTACTTGCAGTCGTAAATAATATTAGGCCATGAGTATATTCACACCGCTCGGTACAGTAACGAAATTAAAAATTTAGATAACATAATATTATTACAAAATTAAGCTTTCTAATTAATATTTGAATGGCCGTTAAATCGGTTTAATATTTAGGTAGTCGATGCAGTTATGTGCAGTTAAAACTGTATCCACTCAACGGTAATTTGCGTGCAATTTGTATGGCAATCATGCCCGATCGCTCGGATAGCCAAAACTTCTATGCGCATCTTGCAGTTGTAAAAACTGCAAATATGGAGGTTCATCGACCATTTCATAAAGCTTTTCCGGTTGAATAAACTGCATCCGGTCGGCCAATTAATGAGCCAAAAGTTATCTTGACCTTCTTAAGCAATCTGTTTGAAACGACCGTATTTTTTTGCTGTTTTAAGTGGATTTTGAAATACCAAGAGGTGGCATTGAATGCTCTTATTTTTAACAACCCTTAGGCCGTGTGACTGCTGTTGCAGTGCCGTTCGTAAGCTTCCTGCTCTTTGTTTGAGTTTCACTGCCGATTGTACTGGAGGCATGTTTTATTCAATAGCAAGAAATAAGCACAAAAAATCTTTTGACCTGCTGTGCAGTGCGTGGCGCCACTCGGCATAAACAATGATCCTTTTTTATTTAGCAAGGGACAAAAAAAATAGGGAATGTTCGGAATTCTTCCGGTTCATAGATGCATGCGCTTATCAATGTATATATTTAGACGTATATTTACAATATGATATATATTAAAAGAAAAAAGATTGATCAAGACATCCAAGATTGCTTACATGAGTTGAATTCGGATCCAGCTTGGAGTACATCTGAGAAATGATCATGTGAAGACAGTAAAATTATTACAGAGTAAAAAAATGTAGTATGTTTATCACATATATCAAAGAAAATCTGTAAAGTTTAGTATAAGATATATAATGACATTTTAATTATTTTTCAGGGTGACATCCGTATTGAATGCCCAACAAGTAGACTTTTTGCCTTAACAATATATCATGATATGTGATAAGCAAAGCACTCAAACCTTCTGGATAACACAACCCATTGAATAAATACGTTAGTCCACGGTGGATTTGCAACTGGACGAGAGCACTAACCGTTATAAATATGCGTGACACAGCCTACACTGTATTCGTATTTTGGATTGTCGATTCCGCGCAAAAACACAATATTTAATAATATTTATAAGAGCGTGAGTCATTGAGGTAACGCTCAGTGTTTGCAAAGTATTACGATGCATAAATATCGCTGAGGTTTGGCTAAAATCGTCGACGCAGCTGAGAGCGGCGCCTCGGCCTGGAGGGCGCCTCGGCGCGGGGCACTGCGCGGGGCGCGGGGCACGGGGCGCGGGGCACGGGGCGCGGGGCACTGCGCGGGGCACGGGGCGCGGGGCACTGCGCGGGGCACGGGGCGCGGGGCACTGCGCGGGGCACGCGCGGCCCGGAGCCCGACTCCATTGATCCCCACAAGGAGCGCCCCCCGGCCCATTCATGCGGAAGTTCCGGCGAGGAATTGCAGCCAGGACCAAATTCGTAAAAAAAAAAATTAAATATATCATATTTATTTAATACCAGCGGATACCCGGCGCGTGCTACTACGCTTAAAGAAATAAAATACTTTTTTTATTTGTTCGAAAAAACAAAAAAAAAAAAGTAAATTTAGTTAATTTATTAATCTTTTTATCTTAATGCTAGCGGATAAACAATATAGTGAGTTATTTCGGTAGGTGTGTAAGCATAAAGATTTTTCGGCTTTCTGACCCTTCTGAAATTGAGTAATTTCATCGTTTCGATTTGAAAGCTCGAAATGTCGCTGCCTTTGTTTACATATTTGCATATGTACTTAATGGATTTCACGAAGTTGCAGTATTCCACATTGATATATGTTTTTGACAGTATTGGACTGTATGGAACAATCCATCTGTTATCAATGTCAATATCAACGTTTTTTTAATTTAATGGTGGTGGTGAATCCTCCATCTTCTGGCTTTCGTCATCTGTATTTCGGATATCCACCCTCACCAGTTTGAGTTTCATTAATCAAATCGCGTGGATATCTTTTCGTGCATTTGCCGACTTTTATGCAAGGCGAATTCATATTCAATGCTCCGCATGGGCCGTGAATCATGTTCTTACAAACAACGTCAAAAAATATCGGATCTTCTTGTTGATTCGGTAGTTCAGCAGATATATACTATCGATTTGAGTTGGAATAATTAAATTTTTCAGCCAAATTAGACTATGAGCGTGCGGTAAACCCCGTTTCTGCCACTCAATTGAATACATCTAGCATTGCACTTCACCGTATATATTATTTTTTAATCGTGAGATCCATGGGTTTTTGTTTGAAAACTCTAGCAGTCAGATCGTGTCTGTGATGCGATGACTGACCAGGCGATAGCAAATCCTTGTTTGTTGTGTCCTCAAATTCTCAAAATGTTGTGGCAGCCTGCATTATACAACGGCAACGTCATACTAATTTGCAGCCTGCATTATCTGCCAACATGACACGGTTCTCTTTTTGAAAAGTATTCGCGACCGTAAAATGTTGAAACTTTTGTATGGGAAATGTAGAAAATCTACTTAAATAATAAACCGAATTTGATTATTAATTGTTTAATTTAAGTGGCCTAAAACCACCTCAGTATTATTGGCTTCCAAATGAAACCGGTTTGGAGCACATCTGTTCGATGGTTTTAAAGCTTAGCGCAGCCAAATAACCGCCGGTTTTTGAGTTTGTGTTTTATATATATATAGATTTTCTAGCCATTTCGAATATATTTATCACCAGAGCCGGAAGGCCATTTTTTTTTACTTTTTTCACAAAGCTTTTACTTTCTGAAGGCTTCTATGATGTCAATCGAGACAGAATTATTATTTTTTATTCGGCTAAAGCTAAATACCACGGAAAGATTGCATGAAGCATTATTTTGTCGATTGTCATTGTAAGCAATGCGTTCATATGAAATAAATATTAATTTCAGTCGTAATTTTTAATACATTATTGATTTATAAAAATGTTTTAAAATCACAATTGTTTAATAATAACAGAAAAATTATCTCAAATTAAAACAACAAGCAGTGCAAGGTCACAACTAGGTGTGGGGATTTTTGTTTTAATTTTAATTTGAAACCAAAACTAAAAGTGTGTGGGGAAGGATTGAGTATGAAAATTACCAATTGAAAAACATAACAAAATCTATAATATGACAATTGATGAAGGACTACAACGCTATCTCACTGTGCGTTATTATCTGGACGACAATAATGAAGAATGAGCTTCTCAACAATAGTAGAAGACTCGACATACGTATAACACAACTTACACGAAGTCATGGAATGTTGTCATTTAGCAAAATCGGAGCGCTTCCGCAGAATGGATAACAGTGCATTGTGTCCCTGCCCATGCGAAACCGGGGCGCTTTTACCGACAGGATAATGAAGGATCCATTTTGAAGCATCTCGGCACAAGGGTGACACCGCCTATGCAAATCTTACGATGTCACTAAGCAAAACGGGTGTGCTTTCACAGGACCGATAACAACCCACTGTATCACCATCCATGCGATATATTCATACTTGAAAACCGGAGCGCTATTACCCGCAAAATAGTAAAGTAACTGGGCACAAGGGGGACACCACCTAAATCATGCGATATTGTCATCCTACAGAACGGGAGTACTTTCGCAGGACTGGTAAAGCACGGAGGCTGGCGAGTCGGGCGGGGCGGGGCGCGGTCCCGGCCTGGTGGGTGCGACACCGCGTGGGCCGCATCCGCCGTCGCAAGGACGCCGCGCTTCCGCCCGCGGCTAACGGTGAAGCGGTAACTAGACACTCCGTATAGTCAAGTTTTCGTTATGAGACCACTCGATGGCGTATAACTGTAGCAGCTGTCTTGCTGGTCAGTGAACATATTATCGCGATTTTCTTGTAACATCGGATTTAACCGTTCTGCAAAATTTGAAATAATTTTATTTCATTATCATACTATAAATAAATTCTCAATTTTTTAACAGTAATTTAATAAAATGATGATATTTAGTCTTTTCAAAATTTCTATATATATAAAACACAAAAGATGTTTCTATGTCCGTCATAGGCATTGAAACCACCCAACCGATGTGCCCCAAACCGGTTTCATTTGAAAGACAATAATACTAAGAATCTTTGAGACTATTAAAACAATGCATTAAATACATTCGGTCCATTAATTATGTCAATTTTCGACATTTTCCATACAAAAATTTTCAACATCTGTGAAGACGAGATCGTTCCTAGCAAAGAATTTGAAAAAATAACATTGTGAAGATCGCGCATAGAACGGACTTTCAAAACAAGATTACTGATCTGTCATTCACAACAGAGAGTTTTATAATTTGAGGTTAATCAAAAAATGGCACCGAAAAGAGCTGTAATTGGAAGAAATACAGCAGCCGAAACTGCCGGACAACACGAAGTCATTTGGAGTGAAGAGCGACAGTCAAGAGCTGTAGAAACACTAGAACAACATGAAGCACATCTAGAACAAGCTCTAATCAGAGCTACTACAGCAAGAGCTGCTGAAACTCCCCAGCAGCAGGATAACAGCGTGGTAGCACACGTCGGGTATCCGCTAGTATTAAATAATATTGCTCGAACATAGAATTTGAATGGAAGACCCGTCAATAAATACATCACGAAATGTAATAAGACGCAGTACGGAGAGACCGACCGCCGGTCGGAGGGGCCTTAAGATTTGGTAAATGCAGCCAACATAATCATATCTGAATATTACGCAGCAGATTTCCACGGGCGGCCGGCAGGAGCGGATAACAGAGTTCTTTGTGCGCGGAATAACGGAGAACACAAGCACGACATTACATACATATTGTCCGCAATGATGGACAAAATCGAGCACGCCCTGTCGACCATTGAAATAATCGATTCGTTTGAGCGAAAAAAATAATTTACGGCTGAATTCAAATGCAGAACATACACCCCATCAATTAATCCATTGTAAGTGATAATCGAAATGTTTTCTATAAGTTCATATAAAAATTCTGTGAGCTGAATATTTTGCCTACAATTTTTCAGACAAACGATTATTCGATTACAATTCAGCTATAAACAATTAATTACGAAAAAGTTTTTTTTATTCGAATCGAGTCGATTGTGCCCAACACTAATTGTCGGCTGTCTCTGGTGGCGAATCGAGGCCGCCGAGGAGGAAGTGTGGCGGCCCTTGCGCGGAGCTGCCGCCGCCTGCACTATCCTAATGCGAGTGGCTCCGTGTGAGGCGCAGGGCTTCCTGGCCATCGTGGCAAAGCTGATTTATTGGCAATACCAACTTTACATGCAGGCGGACTGCCTGCGAAGCGGCTGCGGTGCGCACTGCAATATCGCGGAATATACGGAACGAATTGAATTTGAAGACAGTCACAAATAAAATACTTTGGTAACAACTGCCAGTGGCTGGAAGTCGTGATTAGTATGAATGACTCAGGACAAACATATGATCGGTTAAATGGTCACGGAGAGTGGTAACAATATTCAACGAAATATAAATGAAGGATATTGATTTTAGATGATTAGTTGTATAATACAAATCATAACATGAACATCTTGTTAATCCTCATATACACACTTCATTTAGTATGTTACTGTGATGTGATTGCATTGATCATACTATAAAATTAATATGTAATTATTTTCACACAGTTTATTGGCCTCAAACTCCCCGTATAAACAATTAATAATGAATTTCTTTAAATGATAATTCTTAAGCGTCGTCTTGTTGATATGCAGTTATCTAATGTGTTTAAAAATTAGCATTTTTAAATGTTTTTAGTTTTTGCACGAAAATCCGGCGGAAGCAGTCACTCTTAATAACAATTTAGCGATTTGACTTGTATAAATGTATGAATACGTAGATTTGTTGAAAAAATTTAGAAAACAATGAAAGTGAATACCGCAATAAACATTGACATGGAAGATTATAGAAACCGAATTACTTATATATTGAAAACAATGTTTTTTTGATTATTTTTATTTTTAATCGCGAGGTTATAGAACCGTTTTAAATGTTTCGGAATCGGGTTACAAACTATCGTATTGAACGTTAATTTCGCTAAAGCCTTTGGCTAGCGCGACAAATCCACAAATAATTATAATTTCTAAGAAAATAACATAAAATATAAGCTAATCGCAATTCATTCTGACAAATCGTGTTTATCACGACCGCAGTGAAAGCAACTCAGCACAACAAACAGCGTGCAGGTGTGATGAAAAAAGTTATCCCATAATACTGCTTGGGCAAGTCCTTCTGGAGTGGTGCCAAACAAGAATGATATAAAAAGTGCGCTGTGAATGGGGAATAGACGAGTTACATCACCATTGTTGGTCGAGTGTTCTATAAATTTTAAGCCGAACGCGTCATAAAGTTTACACATGGTCATAAATTAATATTGTGCTAAAGGTTTGTAAGCTCGCCTAGAGAAAACACGATCGAGTTTTACGCCGCGTTTTCTCTTGCTATCATTTTATTGTTGTTATAATTTACAATTGAAAAATTACATCATGCGTGACAGGTTTCACCGTCTTATTTATGGTTTTAAAATATAATATTTATATGTTTATAAAATTCGGACATGTTTAGTAATCGAACTTTTTGAGCCTGATTTTAAATTATCATCCACGATATGACATGGAAGTATAAACATGACGAACTAGAGCTAGATTAGTAAATAATTTGGAATAACACGGTAACTGTACTTTAAGTACCCTCAGTTGTACGCCTACAAGATGAAACGTAGAAGCGATAGCGCCATATCAGAATAATAAAGATAAGAACTCGATTATCTGCCTACGATGATTATTACGCTGCCTTAGATATTGGTACAGCCTGTCACCCTCCCACGCCTCCAGCTGGCGAGACAATTTGCCAATACTAATTGTATGGAGCTGAGTAGCGGTACCCGAGCTTATTGTATAAAAATAGGCGACCAGTTTTTGTCCTGTTATAATTTCAACAGTTCAACAAACGCATTGGATTACTTAATAGCACTGTTAAGATATAGATATATATGTATATTTACATATGTAATAATTTATTGTGTTTATACATGGCAATAGCGTGATACTAGGTTGAATAAACTTGATATTATTAATTTGAAATAATACCATTTTTAAAAAATTAAATAATATTTTTTTATATGCTCGCTTCGCCAAAACGCCTTCTCCGCCAGCAGTTCCCGGCTTTTGTTTAGCGGGGATTCCCGATTCCCCGTTCGGTTAATTGTAATCCGGATATCCCCCCGCTGTGGTGTGGTGTTAATTTAATTCGTAATACTAAACGGTTCTAAAATGGAGGAACATGTGGCACCGGCCAGAATGGTGGATTTATGAACGTCAAACAGGAAGTGGGTGTTGTCGGAGATCATGTATCAATTTCCTTGCACTTTTATTGCGGCTCAGTTGTTTGACATTTGCCAAACAAAAAGCGGCTCTCCTTGCCATTTTTTTGCAGTAATTATATCGCTGGCGGTGCAGATCATGAATGTATAATTGACCTTTGCAGTTCTCACGAGAACCGCCGCGTATTCACCTCCCATGACGGGTCGAATTTGGAGGCAGAGGAAAATGTAAGTGATCTCCTGAGAAAGTTACCTTCGTTTTTTTAATTATCCTCATAACAGGTGAAACAGCCCTATTTTAACTCCCACGTGGTTTGATACTGAGTTTGTTTTCATTTTAATTATGAATTACTGCCAGGTTTGAGGGGGAGAAGAATTTTTTGAGAAAAATACCTCTGCGAGATAGGTTTTCAGAGATTTTCATTCATACAAAAAGTGAATGTTTAAGATAATAATGTGTGCTTAAACTTCATGTCGTTTTCCATGGTTAACACTCATACAATTTTAATTCAGATTATCCGAGTTTGGATGTCTTTGGCTTGTCTAATGTTTACCACAAACAATAATTCCACCAGGAATTACTTAACAATTTATCGTTTGGATCATGAGAGCTCTTTCGTTTTATTTTTTTAAAATGCGAATGATCTAAAAAAAAAAAAATAAAGTACGTAATTTAATACAATATTTTATATATTGCAAAAATATTTATGTGAGTTGTCTAATATATTCAGCGATTTATATTTTAGGCTATTAAAATTGAAAGGCACATCGGAGTTATATGCGTTAGCGCAAGGTTGGATTCGGAGGAACATCGCCGTTCGGTTTGACGGCCGGAACGAGCGCCGCCTTGGCTTATTCCGGGCCAGGTCGGGAGCAGGGACGTCGCGGTCATCGCTCATCTCAAAGCAGCATCATTCCCGGCGGGGATCACCTGTCCCGCCGCAAATAACGAGCACTCGTCACGCAGCGACGCACGGCGTCAGCGCGAGCCTGCCGGGGGTTGCGGAGGCCCTCGAACCGAACAGTTCGGATAATACACAATGATGATGTCGATGCTTTGATAGGCGGTTCTCTGAAATGGGCCCTCAAAGCAAAGACTGTTTTATTCATAATAGCTAACCGAACTGCTAGTAAAATCTTCAACCACAGATAGTGTACCCGAAGATTATTTGGATTGTTGAAGAGAAGAGCAACGCAAGAAGTGATGGCGTCTGAAGATACTTCTATCCTGCATTGCAGTGAAAACAGCTTGAGACAATTCGATTCTATTTTAATCTAAAATTAAAGTCCAATGCGATTGTAGATAGGATTGGGTACCGACACTTGTTGGGTATATCGGGCTATAATTTAATCAAGACAATTAAATAAATAGACAGTTAAGCAAGCCTCCACAATAAAGCCATTTTTTTTAATCAATTGATGCCAATATAACAGCAAGAAGATTATAATAAACAATACGATTTACTAGGTTTTTCCGTGTTTACAAGCCCGTAGTTTATAATTGAATTCATAATAAAAATCGATTATTTATTGATTTCAGCCGAATATTCGTTTCGTCGTTAGTGAGAAATCTCATATTAGTCACTTGCAGTGGTGGATTAAGAAGAAGTAGGTGTACTCCACTGACAGATAGTTATGAGCGTATTGTTCCGCCGTTTTCGACAAAGCATTGCAAGCAGCGTTCGTACGGAGCCGCTTCTTACTAGTCGTGATGCAGATATGGTTCCGAGGCAACAGGAGACATCTCTCCACTCGCTATCTAGAAATCTTATCAGGTTATCACGCACTAATAAAAGTTGCGACTGATAAAGCTATTTAAGACACTTTCCAGATGTACGAATTTTTAAAATTAAAATATAACAAGGTTATACACTCGCGTTCTGAATTAAATATTACCTACCATACGCACGCAATGAAAAAATAATGAACAAGTGTCAAATCTTACATGGATATATACGTACATTCCAAAACCTATAATCTAGTTGCCATTGACTACATTTTGCAATTCGACAACTTATATCTACAAGTCTTAAAGTCTAAGCCCGCCGTCGCATAAGACTCGGTGGGTCGAGGCACCGAGGCTATATAACGGAGGTGGGATGTATAGTAGTTGTAAGATTGTACTACAATCCGCCTTGATACCTCTCAATACGTTTAGCGTGGCCGCAGGTTCAGAATAAAATACTCACTGCTTTAAGTTATTTGGTAGAAAGCCAGACAGGATCGATGATATCCAATCTCTGATGAAAACGAAGATGTGAACTGTTAGTGTAATTGTCCTAAATTGGGCTGATGAAATCTGAATCAACGATATTCAACGTCAAGAAACGAATATGTGTATTGTAAGCATGCTCGCTGCAAGTAAACGTCTTAAATTGGATTGATTAAAATCTGGATCGATGAGATTCGATATGAAGAAATGAATGTGTACTGTTAGATTGTCCATAAGTAAATGTCCCGAATTGAATTGATTAAAATTGAAGTAATCGGTTGAATAAAATAATGAAGTCGTTGTGTATTTGTATACGGATGTCAGACGGCTCCGCTAGAGCGGCGGGGCGCGGGGCGGGGCGGGGCGCGAGACGGGGCGGGGCGCGGGGCGGGGCGGGGCGCGAGGCGGGGCGCGGGGCGGGGGCAGAGCCGCGGCCGTCTTGGCGGATGTCCAGCGGCGCGCGAGACGCCAAAAGACAATTTGGCAGCCGGCCAGAGTGGCGCCCTAATGGAGATGAATCAGCAGCGGCGGTATTGATACAATGTACGCGGGAGCCGCTCACACGGCACGAGAAATAAAGCCCCAAACTCTGCATCAGTGGCGTGCAGTGAGTTCAAAATCCGGACATACTATTTGTAAGTTAAAATAAAAACCACATAAAATATCCATGATCCTCATTTCTCAGCCATATTATCAGTATATACAATAGTTAAACAATCTATTCTCAAAGCGAGACGAAAAGAATCCTCGCAAAAAATTTAAGACCCAGTTGGATATATTCCACGAATTTCACCACTAGTAAAAATCTCTCAAATTGATCAGATTGGAGCAAGTTGACACTACCTTTTGAAAATTACCAATTATGATATAAAATCATCTGGCTCTAATATTTGGTTTAATGTAAAAGGACAATAAGAAAATATCTGTAACAGAAGTTTTTTTTTTTTTTTCATAAATTATTTATCTTTGCTTTTAACCAATGCAATGCATATCTTGAACAGAACTAATTTAAACTAGGAACTCCCAAGTAAGTATGCTAACTATTAGACTACAAGGCCATTTTTAAAAATCTACAAATCTTGATATTATAAAGTCTAATCAACAAATAATATAAGAAAAATTAACGGAATAAAATAGAAGTCAATGTTAACAAATCATGATTTCTGTCTCATGTGTCGTTATGTTGGATGAAGGATGGCAAAAGAGGTTGCACTGCACTTAGTTTCTTGTGACTATTAATTATATTTTAAGCCCCTGTACACATTTAGGAAGTTAAGTCCCAAACAACGTGAGTCTCCAAAAAGCGCGGCACACTTCTACCACGTGGATGCGAGCTTTTGAGACTTGCTTCTGCGAATTTAACTATCATGCCGGATGACCTTCTTTTATGTTGATTCACTAAGATGAGCAATGTTGCTTCGAAAATATATTTTGTTTCAATTCATTTTATATTTAATCAAGATGTTATATTATATAAACATTTTCTAGCAAAACTATCATAAGTCTTAAATTACCTACATACATACTGGCGGACAAGTTTTGTTATTGCCACAGATCTGTAAAAATGATCCAAGCATGGTGAAAAATGTATACTATCAAAAAGAAAATATTTTTGTTGCGACAGATCTGCTCTGAAGGTGCTTTATGAGAGTTTGAATAGATAATGAGAATTTTACAAATGAAGGATAGAAAACACTTCTCGGAAGTGCAGCAAAGATACTCGGTAGATTATTAAAAATTATTCTTAGAATTCTGATTGAAATTTTCTCGTGACCTTGGTTGATTCATAAATCCGATCTTAAAATATAGTTCTTGACGAATCTTATTTCATTCACCGGGCAGATTACGAAGTTACAAGAAATGCAATGAGTAACGACGATTTACTGAATTCGTTGGCAAGACGACTAGCAAAACACAATGAACACATAATTCATTCAGCACATTGAAATATTGTGATCAACACTTCTACTAACTTAATTCAAAACTGTTGATGAACATAAATAATACTACACAAGCGGGTGTTTATAAAAAAAAACCCATAGTGATTCTCAGAATAAAGCGACGATCTTACATGTTAGTTTATAAATGTACTTACATATGAATTGTCATGAGTGCATTATCGTGACACGTTGCATGGATTGATATTTTAGACAGATACGAGATAAATTAGTTTGTAGATGATACGATTATTTTAAGATACATTCAAATTTATGCTAAAGTTAGTAAAAGTTTTTTAGTAATAAACAGGACAACGCCACCGTCACGTCATTTTGAAGAGCAAAAAGTATATTTTAATTAATCTTACAAAAAGATTTATGCGCTATCAAACAACCGGATATGTTATGTTGCAACAATTCATTAATTATCGCTGTTATAAAAACTTTATTGTGGGGTGATTTTGGCGTAGGGTTATTCAATATTTAATGGAACTGGTATTTATTTTGTAATACTCCATTTTATTATAATAAAACAAAACCAAATGGTTTTGGAGACTACGTTAATTTCACTTGCAGCGTGAGCTCTTTCGCCGAACACGGCCCATCTTCGCTCTAAGCTCGCTTTTTTCTGTATAGACTCAGTTTTGAAGATGCCGTGTGTTCGGCGAAAGAGCTCTCGCTACAAGTGAAATTAGCGTAGTCTCCAAAACCATTTAGTTTTATTTTATCATTATTCAATATTTATCTTTTTTCTAGACAAAATATTGCAGTTCATGAGCCTGCGGTACAATCGCTGCGTTTTAAACAACCATTGAGCGGTTAGCGATTAACCGGGTTCGTTTCTGTCCACGGACATGAAACTGAATGGCGGGCGGGGAGTTGGTTAGTTTGTTTCCAATCGGGCGGATGTGCGGCGGCGCCGGTGCTTCGCAAATAGAATGTAGGGCGGCGACCTTGTTCGCATCTAGCGCCGGACATGTGCTCCGAGCTCGACGCTGATGATGCCCCGCCGCTGCAGCCCTTTCGGAGATCATGTAGATCGTAGATCCCTGAGCTGAACTATCCAATCAAATCAGAACAAGCTGGAGCTTGCTTTTCGTCAAAAAGCGGGGCTCCGGGTGTTCGGAGGGTTTCATCCGCGTTCTATTGCTTGACTAGGTTGGCCTACCTTCCAATCACTGCAGGTAATATTTATGCCAACATGCTTGGTTAGTACCGAAACATCTATGACTGCATAATTTCTATGTTCGATTGAGTACTACATTTTTTCTCGGAAAAGTGGTACGTTCTAGCAAAAACACCCTCTGGTAAAGGTCATCTGTGATTTTCTCGTACGTTCAGAGAAAAATTCCAAAGTGGTACGTAGCAATCCGGTCGTTCTCTTGCTACCCTTAGTTCAGATGCCTAGCGCTCGGGGATTTTGATAAAAAGAAAGATGTTGGAAAAATGTAAAATATTTTTATCTGCCAAATAAAACTTCTAATACAAGCCGCCTTGTTTCCTGCCGCTCTAGAGGCGCCAAGTCACACGCTGCTGTCGGATGAATCAACATATGCTTTGATATTTTCGGTTTAACAATAACGTATGATTCGACTTGGGTTATTATACTACAAATTATAATAAATTATGATTTACTAATTTAACAAAATCAACCCCATAGTTACATTAGTTTGAAGTTTTAAATAAATAAAATCATAATTTGCTTTCATACAATAATACTCGTAGATCATCTCATGACATCGGTCCAGCCAACCTGTACGGGTGTTGTCCCAAAATATTCCCATTCATTTATATTTTATGGTACGAATACAAATTTTGTTTTATTTATTTTTAAATTAGAAGGTATCCGAGAATATTAGTGATTATGGCGCTGCGCGGAGAATAAAGTAGAAGGTTTTCGCAGATTTATGTCCCATTGTTATAGTATCACAGAATATGTTTTTCGCGTATTTTTATTATTCGGTGACAGAAATAACGCTAATTATGTGTGAAGCTTTATCTGCAGTCGTGCATCCCCGAGCTTCATGTTTGGCAGGCTGTCAAAGTAAATGTTGTGCCATTATCTCACAGTTGTAACGAAAAAACGTTGAAAAATTGTATGATTATCGGACAGGCGCCGGACAAATTAGCGTGTACTGTTTCTCGGACCGAAATAACAACTCGCACACCTACAAATCTAGCGAAAGAGACGCTCTTTGGGATAGTCTTAGGAATTCTAGATCTAAAGAGGCTTAACTGGGTTAAGAGCGTGGTCAAACCCCTGCCACACGGCCTGGCGAGGGTGATTGATGTGCTGACGACTGCTTGAAATGAACCACGCTATTGAGGATCTTGATAATGAAGAGCTTATGATTAATTATAAAGTGACGACTCGCAACGTCTGTAACCAGAATTTTACAAAATAAATAAACATCGGGAAAATAGATTTTTGGTTGACACATTTTCATTATTATCCTGCTGAATTTCAAATTCCTAGCATCATTATGATCTTGATGATATACAAACTTTTCGCATCCCATCCATGTAGATATCAAAGGCCTGGTAATACTATAAACCACACTACACTGTGAGAGTAAGCAAGATGTTTGAAGCGATCAAAGATAATTGTGGCTGTGTCGACTTGAGTGGTCTCCGGGACTTGCCTCGTCGGATACAGGAAATTCACAGAAAACTTGTCCTACAGAGGGTATTACCTGATTTGATTTGGGTGGTTAATGTAAGGCTTTATTGGGCTTCTCCTCGAGCGGGCTCGCCCTGAAGTCGGAGCCCGTGTGAGTTTCCACGGCGACACGAGCGCAGTCAGAGGCGGGACTAGAAGAGAGCGTCGGGCGGGAGACGGTCGGCGTGTAGTCTCCGGTGTTATTTTTACCGGCTTTCCTTCGGGAAGGTTGGCTCGTCCGGCATTAATGAGTGCAGAGGCTGACGGCCGTGAGCGCCCGCCACAGCCTCGCGGACGCGCCCAGACGCCGTTAAATATATTTATGAAGGAAAAATAAACAAGCGTGTTGTGCGCCTGCCAAACCGACGCCGAGCGAGCGAGCGAGCGCACCGACCGACGCAAATAAGCGTACAAATGTGCGCGGGTCAAGCCGCCCCGCGCCACGGCTGTCGTGAACTTCCTCGCTAACCGGCGCCCGTAACTCACTCGAGTCGTATGCCGAGTGTATGCCGAGTGTACGCCGAGTGTATGCCGAGTGTATGCTCAGTGGCACTTTAGTTTAGGCAAGACGCTTAGCAACTGTCATCTCTTAAACAGAGCCCGCGATTAACAGACCTACGATTGTGACAGGTACAATTGTTTACGCGAAAAAATAGTTGGTATATATTGTTAAAATAGCAGTTGTAGCATTGATTTTTTCAATCTACACTTTTCTCAGATTGTGTGAGTAAAAGTCAATTCTTTGAATTCCATTATTTTTAAAGCTACCGTGTAAGTAAAACGAGAGTCGAATAAGTACGCTCACGCTTGGAAAGAGACAGAAGTATAAACCGATAAGTAAGATGGACAAAGCGCATGATATCAAAATAAACAATATAACTGAAGTAAAAGTTGACACGACTATCTATCTCTCAAGAAGAGTGAAATTTTACTGAAACAGTCTGTATTATACTGATTTTTGGGGACTTTTCCTTATATTTAGTCACACTCCAAGACGCAGGTAGAATATAAAAATGCTTATCACAGAAATTAATAATACAACGATATTAGAAAAACCAAAGATAAAATCAATCAAATTTACTTATTTAATGAACTGAAGCTTTCTCGAACGTAAATGAATGTTATTGGTAGTTTTCCTTTAATACCGAATGCATCATATCAACTGATCAACCAATCGACAAAAACTTATGGAGTAACTTTATGTAATGTGTGTTTTTACCAGTTAACTCTGTCAGTTGTTTAAACACGACCAAATGTACATAGTAACAAAGATATTATCTTCCGTGAAAATTAGAGGGAAAGGCTTTTAGATAACGGAAAAGACACTGATTTGGCTTGTGAACTCGTGTTTGTGTTCAAGGAAATCGTTTAAAACAAACTGTATTTAGTGATTTAACGAATATATAAGACTGTTTAAGTACTCAATTAAGTATCTAGTAATTCAGTAGCCTTGTGCGCATGCACCAATATTTTACTTATGTCAAACAACTCCGAAATGCACCACCACTAAATGTTGTTTCCTATATTACTTTTAGCTCACAATGGTTGGTTTTAACTTTATACATATATATATATATATATATATATATTTTATAGATATATAAATATATATTATAATATGAGGTTCTTTGTTTTGTCACCTGGGAATCGGAGCGAGTATTTCCCATTATAATATCAAAAGTATTGCAAGCCTTGTTCTTGCCTATTGGCTTTATCGAGAGATCTAAATATAAAAATTTGATCCTACTGAAACGCGAGGCCGATCAGATCTATCTTCGGTTAAGGTATTTAAAACAGCGAGACTCGGGTGGACGTCCAGGGCAGAGTTGCTAGAATGTTAGTTCTGTTTGCCGAGAGAACGACGCTTCCAGCCTCGCGCCGCGGATAAATAACACCGTGGGCCAGGTATGCTGTGCTCGGATACCTGCGGCGAAGTCACTTCGGGGAGCGTCGGGCGGAGCCGAGTCCGGCCGAGCCCGTCACAATAATCGGGTGAGGGAGCAGCAACACGAGATGAACGACGCGTGCATTCCCGGCCAGGCTTACCGACACTTCGTGTTCAGTTCGCCTGCAATTAAATTGCATACAATATTATCACAGGCTCTTTGGAAAAGTTTTTTTTCATTTTCTAATTTTTAAGTAATTGTTGCAGTTTTGCTTTACTCCGTGCAGCTACGTGTACCGTAAATAGTTTATTTTTCAAATATTTATTCCAACAGTATTGCACAAAGAATGCATAATATATTGCATTACAAATTTAGCTCCAATGCGAATGCAAACAAAAGACAACCGCGGGGGCAAAGGCAATACCGCGGAATACAAACAAAAGTGCTTCCATAATATTGCAATTTGAAAGTTTCCGGAGCGATATTAAAATGCACAAGTAATCCGATGCTACTCGTGATTGGCGAGGCGTCGCTAAACTGCACTCGCCGGAGACGTTTGCATGCGCAAGGAGAAAATTTTCAAGTAAACCAGTTTTAATCGTGCAATCGGGAGTAAATTAAAGTTTCCCCCGCCAAAGTTTTTGGCGTCCCTCGGAGATAACGATACTGCGATATCTCCGGCTATTCTCGGAACCGCAGGTATCTTCCTATCTCGGATTGCCTCTATCGTTTCCCCGACTCGTAGATTTTGCGTCCGAGGAAAATACCGGAGGAGAGTACTCCGCAACCCGACGGGATGGCGCTCTCGATCAGTCCTTTACAAAAAAAAAACAGGCAATTCTGATAAAATAGTTATTGCGCAGCAAATTCAAGACCGGGAGATTGCAACAGAAAATAACATCCGATTCGCAAACGCAAACGGGGAATCGGCGAGCACTTCTGAACTCGACGCAGTGTCGAGTGTCGTCACCGGCAGCGCAAAAATGGACGGCGACCTGTCGGCTCGCGCGGCAAGTGCAGCCCCGGCCCGGCGCGCAACAGGTGACGCCCGCGGGACGCCCTCGCCTCGGGGCGGGTCTGCGCGTTCCGACTGTCCCTCTCCGGCTCGAGGGAAGTGTTGTCGGACAAAACTCAAAATACATCGCTCGATATAGTGACGGATACGCAATGCGAATGCGGGGTCGCTCTTTGTGGAAAATGTCAAAAGGGAAGTTCGTCGCCCGTTGTTTACCTTCGGGTGACAACGGTGCAAAGAAAAACGAACCGGTCGAGGGCGATCCCGGAGCCCGTCGGCGCCGAGCGCGGATCGAGCGACGGAGACGACCTCGGGCCGGGGTCGACGGACAGGCGGGAGCACTCACTTGAGGTAGTAGATCTGCCCCTCCTGGGTGCGGGCCTGCTCCCAGCCGGGGGGCAGAGGGCCGAGCTCCTCGTGCAGGGCGGCGCTGACCACGTCGTAGGAGCGCTGCTTGGCGTGGCGGTGCGGGGCGGGCGGGGCGCCCTGGGCTGCCGCGGCGGCCCCCGCGGCGTAGGTCTGCTGCAGCGAGGCGGGCGAGCTGTGGGCCCGCGAGTGCGCCACCGCCGGGCCCGCGCCTCCGCCTCCCGCCGAACCGAAGGCCGAGTCCGCGGAGTTCTCCCGCGAGTGCGACACGGACGGGGACTTGGAACCCGTCGACGGGGGATTGAAGAACGACTTCGGCAACTGCCTCATCCGGAGCGGCACCTGCAGGGGCCGAGTCGAATCCGGTTTCAGAACGCTGTCGAACAGGGCCTTCAGAGCCGAGTCGCTGTTCTCGTCCACCCGCAGGACGGGGTTGGACGTCGGCTCCCCTTCGCCGTTGAGGGCCATTTCTATCGTTCGGGTAAAAAAAAAAAAAACAATAATAATAAAAAAAGGCGAGGGCCGCGACACAGCACTCACTCGCGACGCGGCCTCCCGTGGGCACTCGCTCGTCTGACTGGCGACGGCGGACGCTCGCGCCGGTGCTGCCAACTCGAGCCTACTGAGATTTACCAAAATAGACGGAATTGAACCGAGAAAATCGATTAGCTCGTATCGGAAAACGATATCGACATCAAAACGTCAACCGAAAAAGGAAACAGTTGTATTGCAAACCCCTCCAAAAGTTACTTTATTTGCAGTCAATTTAAATGTTAGTATCTAAATGCAATTGTACTCAGTCAATTTAAAATTATTATATATTATTTTGTATCTTTATTGTAAAATACTTTTTCTTTTAAATTTATCAGTGTTTAAATGCTTTTGTAAAAGCACACAAAAAACGAGTTTTAATGTCATTATACATTAACCTTCTTTTGTTAATTTTCGTTAAAAATATGCTTTTTACTAAAACCATGAAAATATTTCATTTCTGAAGTACTAATTGATCAAAAAGTTATATTTACTTTTTATTTTTGATATTTTAAGCATTTATAGAAGTATTTAACGTAACCCGTGTGTTAATAATTACTATTGTTGCAATTATTGTAAACAAAACATGCGTTCGTTTATGAATACGTTTACATTATAAAGCAAAGTCTTCAATAAGTATATTTTTAATTTATTAAAAATTTTCAAAATAGTTTAAAAAAAACCATAGTTGGTTAAAAAGTCTTCATACAGGCAACACTGACGCTCCGTCGCGGTGGAATGCTGCCCACGCTCGGCCGGCCGGCGCGGGCGCAGAAAGAAATAGTCCCCGTCGTCCACCGCCTCGCCCCCCTCCCCCCCGTTCTCGGTCCCCCGCCTCCCGCGCACGCCGGTCATCGCCGACCTACCCCTCGCAGGGACCGCCGAAGAGTCGAGCCAGTAACTGGGAGGTAGAGTCGTGGGTGATCATTTTTTTTATCCTCTTTGAAAAATCATATTCTTTCCTGCTCGAATCATATTGGACCAAAAATTCATTATTTTATTTTTTGTTTATTTTCAATACTTACGGCTATGCTTATACTGAAGTGTGTGGCTGTCCCTTGAACCTGCGCGCAGATTCTTAGGTATGTGATTTAGGTTGTAGCGGACATGAGTTTCTCCATTGTGATATCAACCGATTAAAACAATAAAACGTAATAAAATATGACGCATTCGTATGGATATGTGGGATACGTTCCTACATTTGTAGATATTTAGAATATTTTATTTTAGTATTTCTTAAAATTCTGAATTAATTTTTTAACATTAGTTTGGAAATATGCATGCATAACAAAATTTAAAAAAATCAAGTAAAATTATTTCTTTCATTCATAAAAAATGTATCTCCACAATACTTTTTTACTACCGCCATCTGTAATTTCATGCAATATTCTTTTAAGTGACGAAATTGCAGATTTCTGTAATAAAAGCTTGAATCTACTAGCCGGTAATATTTTACATTTTTCAGAGAAGTAAATAAATCTAATCTTGTAGCTGATTACATATAAAATTAAGCTTAGATTATAAACAATAGAACCATTGATCCTGTGATGTACTTTTTTATTTGTGTAAAATGTAAATGATAGTTTTATCTGTGTGTCCAGTTGAGATGATAGCACTCGCTGCACTTCCTCGAGAGAGAGAGCTTTCGGCATGGATCGTCATCCGCTGGCGCTGTGCTGTGACGCCGTCGTCGCAGGGTTGTAAACTAAAAAAGATCGTTAAAATAATCAAGGAAATACCCTATATTTATGTTTTGTGCGATGGGTCCGGTTGAGTTATGTTATTTATCTGTGATTGAAATTGGATTGCAAGATGGAAATTGAGCATAAATTTGAGCATTTTTGTCGTATTTGTACAGTTGAACATGAAGTCGGAATAATGATATTCAGTGAAGAGGGTGAAAAAATGATGTTACGAGATAAAATAACAAAATATCTTCACGTCGAGGTAAGCCAATCGCTGTTGTCAGACTCGAGCAGCGTGACATTTTTAGATTTGACATTAGGCTTTTCATTTATTTAATATTTTCAACACGGTAGTGATGAAATGTTTACTATTTCATAATATAAACACTGGATTAATTTTGTGCGTACATTTGTGTGTACGTGAGCTTTTAATCTCAAGTATATTATTTGACTATTACTCTTTTATTCAGTTATTTTAGTGATTTTTTCCCTAGTTTATTATTTTAATCATTTACATTTTAATATACTTGAGAATATATTCGTTGGTTGTCAATTAATTCACTAATTAGCATTTCTTCACAAGGTTATAATTTGTACTGTTGAGCTAATTTGATGTTTGGTTTTTTCAGATAAATTTTGAAGATAGACTTCCCAAAATGATCTGCATTAGTTGTTGTACCCAATTAGACTCATTTAGAGTGTTTGCAGAAATGGCTAGACAATCACAATTAAAGCTAAGCAAACATTTAGAAATAATAGATCTCGTAAATAAAAACGGTTTGAAAATCTCTTCTAGTTCACCTACGGTAGATATAAAAAATGATTTTGTTAAGATAGAAAGACAATCAAATGGAGAAAGGAATTTACTAGATGGGGATTCTGATATTACTGAAATGGAAGTGAGACTCGATCCGATGATGTTTTTGGATTGTCAAACAGATGATAGTCAAACTAACGATAGCGCCAGCACTTGCAATGATACGACAATAAAGGATATATTATCATGCCAGTTAAATAATATTAATGCATCAAACGTTGAAGATCAACATAATACTCTGACAATTGAACTAGTTAAAAAGTCTGATATACCTAAACCTGATACTGGGAAAAAAGCCAAACCCCGATTACCTGATTTAACACCTATCAAATTAACCAGGAAGACCGATACCGAACCTACGAAGCCATTTGTATGCACACTGTGCCCAAGAAGTTACTTCTCCAGTATTGCTCTTCAAAATCATTCTTGGTTGCATCTGAAGAACAAAACTAAGGATGATGGCCTTGGCAGGGTTTGCTGTCCTATTTGTAATAAGGATATATCCACTAAAGGTAACCTGAAAGTTCACATGGAAACCCATCGTCCCAAAGGAAAGTACAATTGCGATATTTGTGGGCGAATGTAAGTATATAATGCTTGTCATTTGTAATAAGTTGATATAATATGATTGCAGAGCATATAATAATAAATTTTGTTGATATTTCAGATTTAAGACCCATTCAAATTTATTTAGACACAAAGAATATCATGGAGGAGAGGTTTACACATGCAATGTCTGTGGACGAGTATATCCAACGAATAGCACATTGCGGGCTCACAGCATCACCCACAGCGACGCTCGTCCTCACAACTGTCCACTCTGCAAAAAAACCTTCAAACGAAATCAGGATCTGAAGGTAAAAGAGACAGATTATTTATATTAGTTGGTAGAATAGAAGTATCCATACTGAAATTCTAATCAAAAACTCCAAATTCATTTTTTAAATTAATATTTTGTAAGTTTTGCATTAATTCATTTAAAAATTTATTCAAAACCTTTGGTTGTTATTAAAAATTATGTTTGTCTATTATTAAAATTAAATTGCTTTAAATGCAAATGAGCTTGCTCTAGTTTCAATACTCCAGCATGCCACTGATGTATATCTATAATTCACATTCACATCGTAAAATTACAGATTTGTTTTACATATTTATAAGTTCCATTAATTGCAGTTCCATATCAACCAGCACACCGGCGCCAGACCTTATTCCTGTCCCTACTGTCCGAAAGCATTTGCAAGCTCGGGAAATTGCTTTTCTCACCGTAAAAGAATGCACCCTGCCGAAGTAGAGAGAGATCGCGACAAATCCCAAAATAGTGACCACTAAACCACAACCCAGAATACCTTTTTAAATATCTGGCGTACTGATACATAAAAGAAATATCTGAATTAAATTGCATCAATATATGGAAATATCTATGTCACTGGAGATAAATATTAGTAAATTTATTGGGTTTCATTGAAACCTTCTTCACCATATTTTCTGCGTCATGCCAAGGTCAACCCTTTAGGAAGCTTTGGTCATGCCCATGGCCTAATAAATCTTAATGACTTATATTTTTTAAATAAAGTGTTTAGGTTTAGACAATGATGTTGGCTATTGGATGAAAATGTTTGTTTTGTTGTTGTGTATGTTTGTGGTATATATGGTGGAGCGGTGACTGTATTTTGTGAACTATTCTAAATTGCATACTTATATAATTGTTATATGTATATACTTGTGTTTATCGTTAGGTATCTGAGTATTTGTATGTTCAGCATATAAGCTACGTATGCTGATAGAATAAGTAAACAGATTCCCTGCGATATTTTATGACCTACTGATTTTTTCAGTTTGCTTATAAATATTCAAATTGTATTTTTCCTAGGAGGTATGATCAAAGCTGCCCAGTATGTAATGGGCCTAACAGCTGCAATACATTTTAGATTAAATCTATGACAAGACTTTAACAATTTGTTATTTCTGGCATTGAATAAATTTTAATAAAGTGGTTAGTTGCGTACAGAAAATTTCAACATTGTCTTTCTTTGAATAGAATATCAATGAAGAAAATAATATTGAGTCTGTTTTTAGGAAAACTATGGTTATATTGGATTTAACTATCTATAGTTTGTTAAGATTTTAAAATGTTTAACAGGTATTTTCATCGGTTTTATATATTTTTTATTTTTATGTATGGCAACTAAATTCTTAATTCAGATATTATAAAGATACTATGTAGTATGATTTATAAAAAAGTGCAATACTCCTATTTTTTATGAATTCTTTTTGAAGCATAAAATGTTTATCAGTTCTCCAAACCATAAAAACTAGGACAATAAAAATACATTTCACGAAGTGAATTACATGTAAACTTAATCATCAACAACCATTTGTATTTAGTTTCAAAATATTTTTTTTAGAAAATATAGGTAATTTTTATGTCATGTTTGAATTTTTATATTAATTAATTTCTAATTTTATTATAAAAATTCGGTATTTGCTGGCAGCATACAGTATTATTGTACTTGATTTTGTATTTAGTTGTATAATTTTCCTATTTATTATGTTTCAGTTATTCTTGTACAAGATTTACATTATCAAATTTATGTAATTTAAATTTTATTTTAAATATGTTAAATTATCAAATAATATTTTTTTTCTAGTAAATTGTCAATTTTTAATGTTTTAATTTGATTTATTTAATAAGTTGTATATTATGTTAATTTATTACGCTTTTACGCAAGATAACAAATGTCACAAATATGAATGGAAAGTTTGAGATTTCAGAAAATCTTAATATTTGGCTGAGGCGATATTTTATTGTAAACGTATTAGTATCTTGACAAAACAGGGACTGTAGTATTAAAACTTTTTTTTATTAAATGTTCAAACTCCGCTGATATATGTGTCGGTTTAACAGTATTTTAGTAAACTAGTGAATTTGCTTAGTTTTATCTTTACAAGCAGTTCAATTTACTACCAGGCAACGTTAGTCTAGTGAAATGTGCTGGTAATACAAAACAACGCATTGATGGTGTATTGTTTTCAATACTTGCTTCTTTCACTACATAAATTAATCTATCGGTAAGTATTGATTACATGCCAGTAACATGACATTAAAAGACTGCCTAACTATAACCAAAGTGGGATAATTGTCACAGAACTGCCTTTACAAAAAATATATATAACAATTTGTAAGCTAAATAGCACCTGGTGTGGATTATCTTACCAGATGATTGTTTGTATATCCATCAGTTACGGAAGGAAAAATAATACCTAGTTAAGCCATGAGTGTTTAATCAGGTCACACACACAGTCGGGTGGTTGTCTGTATAGAAAAATTGCAGTCTGTAATCTCAGTTATTTAGGTATGCAACTAGGGTTGATATGAATAAAAGAGCTCTCAGATGCGTGCCACTAGCTAAAATTGTAGCTTTAGTGTCAACCACACTAGTGTGCTGTTAAGCTAAAGCTTAAAAATAAAAAAAGGTTTTGTGACTAAACTAATAAAACCATCTTATGAAATGATTCAGCGTTTACTAATTTAAGGAAAGTGCGGATTAAATCGGGTGTGGTTTTTGGTAATGATTGGAATTAATATTAAGTGGAAAGATTTGTTTTTTAAATGTGGGTTTTAGAATAGGTGGTTTTTGTTCACAGTGGGTTTTGTCTTGATTTGTGCTTGTATTAAATGTGTCTGCATTTACAAATTTCGTCACGGAGTGAAAAATGATAGTTATGATCATTGTGCAATAAATCGATGAGTTTGTTTGTAGCAACGTATTGATTGTATATCAAAACACAATAAGTACTAAATGAATATTAGTTTTAGGATATAACATTAGCATAAGTAAATATGTGTGCCATTTATTCAAGACTGTTACTGCTAAACATAGTAGATATAGAAATATCTTTGTAGAATTTTTATTTACAAACTTTATTTATTTTTATTCTGTGATCTCATGTATACCAAAAGTCATTTCTTTGTAACTACAGATTATTTTGATAATGAGTAATTACTATAGTCTATGAACCTAAAGTTATATTTTTAGATAGGCTTTAATGGCTATATGTACGTATCAATATTATTGTACTATAAATTTCCATTTTGTATGGAAAAATTATTGTAGAAAACAGTATTATGTGTTGAAATCTTAATCATGGTAAAATTGTATCATTAAAATGTCTAAAATAAATAGTTGGTTGATAAGCTTATATTTTATTTTATTTTAAATGTTCTGTTTGGTATTCTGGAGCACTTCATCGAAACCTATCATACTTTTAAGACTAAAAGGGGGGATTATCGGAGATATGTACGAGATGTCATTAAAATCTATATGAAATCTGTAGATCTTTGAGACCATTTCAGAATTTCACAAAAAGCTCCTAAAAAGTAAACAGTTAAGTGATTAAGGTCTTGCAGAGAAGGTCGCCCAATTGAATGGTAAAATTTGAATAAGAGTGTTGATACTTTCTAGACATAAACAAATCTTGTGCGGAAAGCTTGTATGATTTAAGAAATTCCTAATAATGTCTCGTTGACTAGAAGGTCACAAGAGAAGAAAAAATTACCTAGATTACATATTCTGATAAAGCCCAAGAAAACCAATAGCTGTGAAACCCTTTATTCTCATCTAAGCCCATAAAGCGTCTTTTATATAAATATTGCGTGGTAGACTTATTTTTTGAGAAAGCATCAAAAGTAGCATTTGCAACCTTGTATCAGATCTGATTGTCTAGAGCAGGCAAGTGGAAGTAGTGTGAGTACAATTTGTTAAAGAACCTTTCAAACATGAACTGAGAGTTGAATACTCTTACACTCTACTCGCCTTAACACACCGGTTTTTGAATTTAACAAAAGGCCTAAATCCAGCCAGAGACTAGCATTACAGTTAAGTGCTTAATCATTCTCTCTTTATACTGTAATTAAAGTATTCATATTAATTTTTTTTAAATGTATTGTTATATTTATCGTTATATAATCTTTTCTTTCCGAAGAATGCTGGATGATTCATTTTTAGCCATAGAAACTTAAATAATACTAGCATAATTAAATTCAAATAATAAAAAATACACCGGGCCCAAAATCTTCAATAGATACAGAAAAATGTGAAAATTATTTCTTCCATTTTAATATTTTAAATATGTAAAATACTTGAGTGATTTTTCTACATATAAATTTTTATTGGTGACCGGTTTCGTCAACCTCTCACGTTAGCATTATTAAACTGTCAATGCCAACGTGAGAGGTTGACGAAACCAGTCACCAATAAAAATTTATATGTAGAAAAATCACTCAAGTATTTTACTTATTTAAAATATTCAAATTATTTGTAGTTTTTTTTAAATAAGATCATTTAAAAATTAGTTCGTACTAATAATAGATAGTTATATTTGATTTTTGTGATTTTGATAGGTTAGAAACTCGCATGCGTAAATATTAAACAAGGTATGTCATAACAAATATTTCGTCCCGATAAAAAAATATTTAAGACGATGAAGTTATTATCTTTACTCATTATAAATATATGGCGTGTATTTTGAAAATTCTTTCGCTTGCAGAAATCTTCACGCGCAATATTCTGATCTGTAATATCATAGGAAGTTGAGATAATTTATAGAAGTGATTTTAATGGAAGGTAATCATAATTGAATATTACAAGAAAGGATATAAATATAATCAATGAAAAATAATAACATTTCCGTTTACAAAAATAACATGAAGCGATGACCTTGGCGTGATTTGAATTGATGAGCTAGATTTTTGAACAGGAAAAAAAAATCGACGGACCAGATATAATACTAAAGTTCCTTTTGTAGATAAAGCGTGCATAAAATATTTTTGATGTTTTATATTTTTCAATTTAAAAAAAATAGCTCGTGTGAAATGGGATCTATCTTCAAAAAAATATATGTGATACTATTTATAAATAATATGTTCTAAACCCTGTTAGTTTTATTTAAAAAATGCGTGATTTTTATTATATATTTTTTAATTTCAAATAGCTATGGTATATGTTGGATAATTTACAAAACTTAGGGACTTCCCCGATCGCTAAATACAAACTCCCCGATTACTCCAAGGTGAAGTACCTTACGTCACAAAGATCGGACTGCAGTGCAATCGTAATCAAATTTTAAAATAATATCGTAATTTAATGTAAAAATTTTAATTGTTTTTTATTGTCCGTCGATAAATAGTTAATTTAAAAAAATAGTACCTCGTCTATTTATTATAAATAAATAAAATAATCAAAAAATAAGTTATATCAATAGCTGTAATAGGATATTATATGAGGTCATATAACTTTTGACAATAAATCACATCATATTATAAATAAGCAGATTACCCCGATTAGTTTCTAATAAACTATACCTTCCATTTTGCTTAATTGTACAAAGTTAGTAAAATATTTTTATGTGAATTCAAATGTTATTTATAAATCAGTAATGTTTAGGTTTTCTTTTCGTTGTAATGATTTACAAATGCGCATGCAAAAGTATATTTGTACGCATAAAGTAAATATTTGTCATTTGTAAGCTTGAACAAAATCAAGATGGAAGTGTTCACATACAAATCAATTTGCTCTTGTGATTTCTGAAGATAGGAAGTTACAATTGCAGAGCCTCGATCGTCAATAAGTTGCTTACCACCTTGATCTACAACAACCCAACACCGCTGGTGTCGGCCTCGCATTATAAAATTTATCCTGCGGTATTCAGAATTTCTACACGTTACATAATTTAACAAGTTCACCCATGCAATGCTATTTTTATTTTTTGCGAATCTGAAATGCCATCAATGAAAATCTAAAATAACACAGTCGTTACACTTGTGGTTACACAGGTGCACTTCGATTATTGTTCACACACACACACACACACACATATATATATATATATATATATATATATATATATATATATATATATATATATATGAGGGATAACCAAACTTTTGATTACTACTGGCGACCTGTTTTTTTAAATTATAGGCGGCAGTTTACCAGCATCGTGCAAAAAAATTGTAGTAATTTAAGCCAAAAATAAGTTTAAATTTAAAATAAATACATTTTATATACATATTGAATATCAGGTTATTTTAATTAGAGAAAACAATGACTTCCTCGCAAACGAATTAGTTTATGTGGGTCGGGAATCAAGGTGTATATTTCAGAGGCGGGCGAGGTGAGAATATATAGGTGTATGGTAAAATAGTTTTGTGATTTTTCTACATGTTTTAATTTTATCGGTTACCGGTTTCGTTTATTATGATGAGAAAAATATTAAATAACCCCCCTCTCTTCTTATTTTACCATCTGACAATCATTGCATCTCTCTCTAACAAGCAATATCTCTCGCTTTAACAATCTGTCACTTGCTTATTTCGTTGGATAATGCCAACGTAAAAGGTTGGCGAGACCGAAATGAAATTCCCCGAGTACTTTCAGTCAAAAATATTGAATATATATGTTTAGATAGTTTGTTGACAAAACTATGAGAATTTTACCAAAGTTGGTGTACTATTCAAGGATAGAAAAATGTACAACAGACGATGGTTTAAAGAAGCTCGGATGCTGTGAGGTTAGCTGAGAGGTTGAGTGCCCTTGGGCGCGACCTCCGCTCACGTGCGCCGGTCGATGGACATTGCGCACGCCGCGCCGTGATGCGCCGTGACGCGCTGTGACGGGTCGTGACGGGTCGTGACGGGCCGCCCGCGAGCGCGGCGACGGGCCCGATGACAGCAGTTTCGCGTGAGAAATACAGCGCGAAGCACGCGGAGTCGTGAAGCTGCTCCCCATTTCGCCAAAACATGTCATGTGAAAGCGGAATATTGCAAAATTGTGAAAGAAAAATGGCACGCCAGAACGGAATAGTTCAGCCACTTTTGACAGGTAAATATGATACGTTTTTTTCTCTACGTTGGTCTGCCGTTGAAGAGGGAAATTTGAATATTATTATTGTCCAAATTTGAGTTTGCAACTACGTACTTGCAGTTGAATTTGATAAATATTTTTTATTTTTAGATCTTTATCAAATAACTATGGCGTATGCCTACTGGAAGTCGGGAAAAATAGACGATGTCGCCGTGTTTGATTTGTTTTTTCGCAACAATCCGTTCCAAGGAGAATTTACAATTTTTGCTGGCTTGGAAGAATGCTTGAAATTCTTGGAGAATTTTCATTACTCAGATAGTGGTGAGTACTTTTACAAAGTTTCATTGCAGTTGTTCATCTCTTTTCATAAAAATATAATGTGCTCCGTTTTACTTTCCGTGTTTTAGATATTACATATTTAATCCAGACCTTACCCGAGTCGATTGAACCGGAGTTTTTCGGTTATCTGAGGCAATTGACATGCAGAGAGGTAACCGTGAGTGCAATCGAGGAGGGGTCTGTTTCGTTTCCAAGGTAACGCTCCGATATAATGATTTATTACCGCTGATATTTTGTTCGTAGTTGTAAGTTTGTGTATTGTCAAGAGGTTCCCAAGTCATTTAATAAACAAGCATGAAACTTCAAATTTTTCACAGTTTTATTTGTATTATTGTTGCTGTTTTGTAATGAAATAAATACAGGAGCTCAAAAGATGAAAATGTTTAACAAATTTCAAATTCAAGGCAAAAACTTATGTTTTATTATTAAAAGCTTATTGACATAGATTCTGACATGTCGGTTATGTATTTGTTTTTTATTTTTAATTTGAGTTTACATATGACATGTATTTCTCTATTTTACTTATTTATAGAAAACAAGTTCACATCCTATAATAAAAATATTCTCAAATAAAACTTTCATTATTAAAATCTTATACCTAGATTCTTTGATTATCCAAGCTATTTTTCTGGCAGAAGAATCGGTCATTTCAATTAACTTCATAAACCTACGTAGCTTGAATCGCTAATGCCTGACCTTGATAGTTTATAAACAATTTAGGTATCAGCAAATTGTGGTAGATTAAAAAATGTGTACTTTAATATATATTAATTCCTCCTAATTTTAGAGTGCCACTTTTACGCGTGGAAGGTCCCTTGATTATCACTCAGCTTTTGGAAACCACTTTACTCACACTTGTCAACTATGCTAGGTAAGGATATTAAAATTGAGAAAAAACTCAATATTTTATCGCATGGATATATATATAGTAATACCCCGCTTTATTTGACCACGTTATGCGCGGTTTCACTATAACGCGAATTTCGCGTTAAACTGCCTTATATTATGCGAATTTCTTAATTTAAGAATGTATATGAACATAATTTAGTCATTGACTTCTCTTAACAATTAAAAACAGCGTTGGGTGTTATGAACATATTTTACAAGAACGTAAAAGAAACGCTACCCAAAAGGCAATAGATGTATTTTTCAGTAAAAATAACATGTAATATTGCATAAAGTGTTCTTAGAAGTAAAGTGATTGATTCAAATGATTCGTATTTTTTTGTATTAAGTTTTGACTATGTATTTATGTTTAATCGTAAACCCCGATATACGCGAATTTCATTTAACGCAATTTTTTCCGGAACGTATCCCTCGCGTAAAGTGGGGTATTACTTGGTTGGCATTATCAAACAGAGTGTTCTCACTTCACTCTGTTTGATAATGCCAACGTGAAAGGTTGGCAAAACCGGTCACAAATAAAAACGAACATGTGGAAAATCACTCAAGTATTTTACTCAAAAATATTAAAATGGGATTCCACCAAGTACTCTCTGTCAAAAATATTGAATTTCGTATATATATATATGTTAATGTTTCCCGGTAAATAGTCAGTATTCCATTGATGTTGAGTTATCAACTCAATATTTAGGTAATTGATCATATGAAACGACAAGAAAGATCTTGGTTTTTTGTTTTGGATAGTGTTGTCCCACTGGTGTAGTGAAATTATTTTTCCAGTATTTTTCTAGTGTGTATGAATCGATTACCAAAATCAACAATAAGTATGTTTCGATGAAATGATCCATTTCATACTTTTTTTAAAATTATTTTATTTTTTTATTTTTCATTTTTGTAACATTTTGAAATTTACTGCACTTCATCGTTATGTAATATATATATAAGCACTGCCCAAAATAATTATATTGTATGACTGTACTAAAGTAATTTGTAAAATCTCTTGGTCACTTTATTATACCTACCCACTTAAATTGACATTTATGTCTATCTTTTCATTATGGCTTATGAAATATTTTACAATATAGGGTAGGCTTAGATTGCATCTGCATAATGTTAGTTTATAATAATAATGAAATAATGTGTGTTTGCTTTAGTTTAATGGCTACAAATGCTGCTCGATACCGGATGGTGGCTGGCAAGAATATTTCCCTGCTTGAATTTGGTTTACGAAGAGCTCAAGGGCCTGATGGTGGTCTGTCAGCATCCAAGTATTCATATGTTGGTGAGTATTCTTACACCCATAAAACTTACTTCATATTTACTGATATGTTGAATATGACCTAGAGATATTTCATTAAGTTTTTTAATCTAAAAACACATTCACCTCCACGTATTGAATAGAATGTATTGTAATGTCTTCTCTCTAAATAATTTTAAATGTTATATTTTGAAGTTTAGTAATGCCTTGTCAGAGTTGTCAGAATTTACAAAACTTTTTAGCTGTTGAAGTTTATTTCAAGTTTTACATTTAAAAACAAGAGAAGTATTTGAAAGTTTTATCTGCAATGCTACAATACAAAGTTTTGTGTTTTGTGAACGCTTAGACTATAACTTACCTGCCGTAACATTGGAAGAAGCCATTTCATTTTTAATATTATACCTGATTCGTTAAATAGCAGTCTTTATGTTTGTGTTTTCAGATAGATTGCAAAATATTATTTAAAATGAAGTATAAAATTTCATATCATATTATTCCGAAAGATTTAATTTGACAGTGGCATGAATGAGCTTAAATGTTTATTGCTTTAGTCTATTTCATGGAATTCTCAGACTGCTTGAAAGAAATCAACCCATCATTCTTTATTATCTTTCATGTTGGAATATTACTAGGAATGTAGCATCATTAATGATAATAATTTTCAAATTAAATCAAACTTTTCTATATTGTGATAAAACAAAAGACTTACATTTCAAGGAGTCGTTGAGATTTTATAAAAAAAAGTTTCAGAACAACATTTCTCATAAAAAATGTAACATATACCCACACGGAACAATAAACTGTTAAGTAACTTGGCTTGAATAGTAAGGTAGTTTTTCAGAAGTGGTAATATACATACGATATACATATACATGTGTAACATTTATTCTGTTCTCATATCAGTAAATAAACCTTTATGGATAACAAATTTTCGGCAAAAGTAAAGTGAAACTAGACTAATAAAAGTTTGATACCGCATTTTCGTAAGACATAAATAATATGCCATAATCCTTTATCACGCAATGAAAGTTTGGGTGGAAGGAGGGCTCCTTTGTCTATTGATTTGAGTAGATTAGTTTTTCAGGCGGTGCCAGGCACCGACCCACCCCGATACACCATCAACATTCACTGGAGGTTTTTTGTTGTCTTATTTCCTTACACGTCGGAAACTTTGAATTGCAGGCTTTACTAGAATGAGTTATGTTTCCCATTAGGTTTAGTGGTTTTTGCTTAGCAACCCATTGTTAAATTGCCTTTGATTCTGTGACCTTGAACTCTACTAGTAAATGGATTACATGTTTGGTATAAGAGCAGTGATCACTTTTTGAATTCAAGGTTTGATTGAGGTTTACTTGATAAGAAATTTTAATTTATTTAAATTTTTTAAAATAAAACACATTGTATTGGAAATTGATGTACTTGCGCATCGTAAATTTAATATTCAAACTTATTTAAATATATCATGACATGTAGATAAAAAAAATTATCATATAAATTTTATTCAAGCTAGGTCGATAAAGATTTGTTCTGACATAATGTGTGAGTATGAATAAAATTAAAAAATATATATATAAGTATATGATACATTCTTGTTATCTCGAAAAATATTTTGTATTTGTACATCAAGAATGTTTGCAGACTTTTTGGAATTATAGTTTATTGTATCATAGTATATATTTCTTCTTAGAGTGTATCACATTTGTATTTGACATCACCAACATCTTTAATTTGATTATTAATAATAGATAGATAAAAATAACCTGAGAAGGTTACTGAATTTGACCTTCATTGTAGATAAAATTGAGTACGCAAAAATGAAGTGCGAATTTTGCCAATGAATCATTTCTTTTCTTTAAACATAAATGACTTACAAGCATAAAATAAATATTTATAATGTTTGTAAACATAGAGTGAGTACGAATTAGATTTTTAGCTGGTGATCAGAAAAGTATCAAATAATTATTTTAAAGTAAATAAACAATTAACTTTTAATTAAAGTAATTAGCGATTATCGATATCTTATCGTGGTCAAAAATATGTATTGAAGAGTTAGAATGATTTTTGCATCATTCTGACGTATATGATAATATATCAATATTGACATAAGCGGTTTTATTGATAAGATATCATATCTGTTAATATATAATACTATTTTTCACATTTTCTACCAGAATTAATCTAACTGTAGTAGTATGAAATTACTGGGTATCACAATAAGTTCGGGTAGATTTTAATCTATTGTTATTTATGTGGATTTTGTTTCCATCTATTCAGACTTGACAAATGCCAAATAAACACATGAAAAATGTATCATGCAAACTTTTTCGTTACATCAATTTTTTTAAAAAAAAACTTAAATTTAAAATATTTCAATTTGATAATGGTTTGTGTGCATTAACACATATTCCATATATAAATTGACAAAGATTTTATTTTTCGACTAAGTATTCAAAATGATGTCAACCTATTCTCATTTAAATACTGTGCTAATAAACCTTGTAATGCTAATATTTTTCAAAGCTTTCATTATCTCTTCCAGTATTTACATTGCATTGTTTTGAGTAATATCTTCTATTGTGTTTTAATGTAGTCACAAAACAAATGATCATTATTTCCTAGAAAGTTAGAATCTTTCATACCAAGTCTAAAGTGAATCAGTCATTTTTTTGTGACAAGCAACTTTTAATCTTTTATTTATTTTGATAAAAAAAATATTTTCAGGTGGGTTTGATGGAACGAGTAATGTTCTCGCTGGAAAACTTTTCAATATTCCTGTGAAAGGGACCCACGCTCACGCTTACATAACTTCATTTTCCACTCTGGAGGACCTGAGAGTGGCTATACTGCCTCACAGCGAGAGCAAACAACCTTTCAATCTTCTAGAACTTGCTGTGAACTGGAGACATAAGATATCCTCTCTATTGGATGTGTCTCCCGAAGAAGCCAACGATGGGGAGTTTGCGGCTCTCATCTCGTATGCTGTGGCCTTCCCGAATGGCTTCACTGCCCTCGTGGACACGTATGATGTGAAGAGGTATCACTTTAACGGCACGCCGCTGCGGCAATGCACAGTGCCTCGACATGATAACGACCATAAACAGAGGCGATGTTACCTCGACAAGTGCAACTGTCAGAAAATTAATTTTTATTCGTACACTGCCGAGTTGATCAAGAGGTAATGTGATAAATGGAAGGGCTCTATGGGATATTGCATTTTTTGCCATCATATGTTGTGCCGTACTTTTGGGTTCTTTATTACAGTACTTATAGGACAGTTGCTGACAAGGTCCAAATAGGTCTATGCCCTTATATTTTCCAAAAAATAAATCCTAGTTTGTTTTTAAATATCATAGTTTTTATGAATATTTAAAAATAAATAAAACAAAGAAAGTCGACAGTCAAAAGTGTTGTCAAATCCTAAAGCCAAGTTCTTATTGAAAAATGCCACAAATAAGGTTGCTTTTTAAAAATGATTATATATAGATATAATTTAGGTACACATAAAATATTTTTACAAAAAAAGATGAATGCTATTAATGCAGTATTATTAACATTATCTAACACAATACATTTTATCACTATACAATCCTATATGTCAGATTTGAGTACTGTCCGTTGTATAGTTATACGACACCAAAACAAATTACAATTCATAAAAAATATTTTGGTGCTTACATTGATTGATTACAGTGCCAATTTATATTATAATATATTATTTTTAATTTGCATAGCTAATTTATTGATAAAGACTTAATTAAATAATTTGATCAATTTGTTTTGAAGTATTTAAGTATAAAAATGCAATTCATATAATTAATTTGTAGTAGTAAGTGTATATTTTTACGTGCATTTCTGATTGTGCATGATTATGTACATCAAATTATCTTTATCGCAAATGAAGTAATAATTTAATTATTCAATTTTTAATATGTAGCTTACTCATCATGACTCGTACATCACAAACATTGACTGTACAGCACTTACATATTCAACGTTTCTCTTCTACCATAAGTAAGGGTGTCAAATTTTACTTTCTTAATTATAATTTGCACAGATGTCAACAGCCAGCCACCAATAATCAAGTACATTCCCGATTGCTAATCCTACTAATGTTTTCGGGTCAACTCCAGATCGAGCATGTCTTTATCAAACGTTCATAACTCCCCAAGCCAAAAACGTTTGTTATTTCAACATGGTTTTAGATATCCAAATCACCATCTTACGTTTGATTCATGGAGAGTAGTGTTCACGTGTCCATGGCAGCCCAACTCTGTAATATTGCATAAGTATTGATCAAATACATTTACTCTGATGCAGCGTCGATTACTATTTCATATGCTCAATGAATCTTGACAACTCAGCGGTTTGTATAAATTAAAATTGATTGTCTCACAGTAGCTGTTGTATGCGGTATTAGAGGCTTCTACCCTATGCACACAGATCGCTTTGAAATGTATATTTTCTATGCTTTTCTTTATATTCGTAATAACAAGAGTCTCTCTTTGACTGCATGTCATGTATAGTGTTAGACATGCCTGCAAATATCATTGTATATATACCTACATCCGTGTAAAAGATATGTCCATCATACTAAAACAAGGCTCTTTGACCCTTTTCATTCTTGGGTGACTGATACTGTTACCTTAATGTTCATTAAAAAAATAATACATTTTATCCTTTAGATAGTTACTGTATTCTGTGGATTATTTATCACTTCTCATTATTCTGCTCATGTACCATTTTTAACATTAATAATTAATTTTTCGAACATGTCTTGTTTGCTTTATTAATTTATGTTGGTTAAGTGGACAAGGCAATTTTGATAAAAATAATGAGAGTGCATGTTTGAGTATGTCGCTCACATAGACATTTTATAGTTGAAGTATCAAAGCTACAATTTTCCATGATTCTAATTTAAAATTCTTTTTGTCAACTGCATTGCAACGATTTGTAAACCAATTTGCCAAGTTTTTTTTTTTATAAAGCTATTTATTTTAAACTAAAATAATTGTATAGTCAGCAAGTAATGCTATATTTTCTGGGTTTCTAAAGAGTTTTTCTCTCATTTGTGTTGTCAGCTTATTTTTAAGAGAATTGGTATACATTATAAACTACTGTATTCTGTTATATTTATATTCCATAAGTGGCTAAGGTTGTGTTGATTACCTTTGATGGCTTTGAACTAACATTGAATTATGTTTTTGTACAGGAGTGGCCTTTTGAACTTCTGTGCCGTGGCGCTCGCTTTGAATGACGTTGGGTATCGAGCCGTGGGTGTCAGGATTGATAGCGGAGACCTCGCATACCTCTCTGTTCTCTCTAGAAATACTTTTGAAAAGATTGCCGAGAAGTTGAACTTACCATGGTTTTCAAAGATGATGATAGTTGCTTCCAATGATATAAATGAAGAAACCATTTTGAGTTTGAATGAGCAAGGCCATAAAATCGATTGCTTTGGAATAGGCACTCATTTAGGTAATTTTGACAAACACTAATAAAACTTCATTGTTGAACAGAAGATTTATTGCTTACATGGTTTTAATGCTCTTATTTAAATTTAGACAATGATTGAATTGTGAATGAAATTCTCTATTTACAGTCACATGTCAAAGGCAACCAGCTTTGGGCTGCGTTTATAAGCTTGTGCAAATAAATAGCCAACCACGTATCAAATTGAGTCAAGATGTTGGTAAAGTTACCATGCCCGGACATAAAGATGTAAGGAACCTAAATTATTGAATAAGCATCCTTTTTTATTACATATTGTAAATTAATTGTACATCTAACGGATTTACTTAAATTTTTCAAGGCATACCGGCTTTATGGTGCTGATGGTCATGCTTTAATTGACCTTCTGCAAAGGTCATCTGAAAATCCACCAGAAATGGGCCAAAAAGTTTTGTGCCGTCATCCATTCCAGGAATCCAAAAGGGCATATGTCATCCCATCGAGGGTTGAGAAGCTCTACAAGGTATTTAAAGGACAAGCTGAATGTTCTGACAGAATGTAATGTAGTCATATAATTATCTATATTTTTATGTGCAGGTTTATTGGAATGGGGGAAAGATCTGTATTCCTTCTCCTCCGCTATCTAAAGTCCGTGAGAGAGTTCAAGATTCACTACGCACATTAAGGCAGGATATTAAGAGAAATTTGAATCCTACACCCTATAAGGTACAAAAACCACACAGACTTACAGTGTGTTTAAATTATTAGTACACAGAAAACTTCAATCATATTATAAGAATTAAATAAATTTATATTTACTTAATAAACTTATCTATTCATTGGAATTAAATAGAGTTTATATCACCACTTTCAACTTTCAACTCAAGCCAGGCTTTTAATATTATGGGAGCACTATTATCACACTTGTTAGTCAAATGTCTACCTCTAATGGTATTATTTTAATCACATGCTATTATATTCTCTATTGGTATTATTTTAATCAAAATAATTTTCAGGTTGCTGTGAGCGATGATCTCTACAATTTCATCCATGACTTGTGGCTTCAAAATGCCCCTATTGGAGAATTATCATGAGTGGACAGTGTAGAAGTGATCTGAGATTTTTAATAAAAATACATGAGTGTTATCACTTTATATGAGGATATAAAATTTGCGGAATATATAATATGAGCATGAATTATATTCTTCCAAAATCTCTTGATTGCTTCAAACAAAATATTATTTGGCTAAAATATTACCTTACTGGAATTCTAGTCACAGGGAAGGAAATTGGTCAAACATATTATGCTTATATCACTGTCCTGCTAAGATCTAATTTTGGGATATGGTGATGTTTAATTCACACAAGTCATAGCATTTATACAACAAATTGGCATTTGGAAATTAAAAGATTAATTATAATATATAATTGTTAGTATAAATAGCCTAAATTTTGCAAAGTCGCCTATGGTATTAATTCGGAGATTCATACTTTGTTACTAAGTAAATGACTCGTCAGATAATATTTTGAACAAACCAAAAGATGTTGCCAGCTAAATATTTGGTTATTGCTTCATTTTAGTTTTAATTTTAATTTTTATAGCTATATAAAGCAGCTTTACTGTCATATTGTTAGAACTTTCTTAAAGTGGTGGTTATATTCAAGAAATATAATATCATTCACATATTATTTAGGTTATCGATGAGAAATATCATCAATTTTTTTTTATAGACATAGGTGGTAATAGAATCCACAATCGCAGCTATTGAAGCTTAGCATAATATTTTTTACTACTGTTGTTTATTCACACTGTTGAAAATTTGAATCTTCAAATTTAAGTGTGAAACCTATTTTACCAATTATCTAGATATTATTTAAGCCCGTAAAAGTTAAAAATGCGGTTTCATTAAATATTTATTATTATTGATAATTACAAGCTACAAAAAATTACTTATCCAGCCAAAAGTTCACACTAAAGTATAGAAGTGTACTCACGACTAAAGAGTTAAAATATATTTTCACATTCCAAATTTTTTTTCGGTACATTTTATTATTCTCGTTGCATTAGTTATAGGAGAAAAATTTATTGAAGAGATTTTTTTAATGTATAAAATAAAACTAGTTTGTAGTTGAATCCAAGAAATTGAATTAACGATTGATGTAATAAAACCAATAATATAAGATAGACACTGTTGCATGTTAAGTAAATACAATTTTTTTGTAATGCTTCATACAGCGTCTAGAGAATTCATTTATGTGGAAATTCTTTGATAAGTACATTTAGATACTACATAAATATATTTGAAACTGACGAATAAAAGTGATGTGCACATATTCTTATAGAAAATTCAATCTACAATATTTTCATTAATCAATTACACACTACAATCCTCTAGAATTAATTTCAACTTAAATAATATGAATAATAAGGAACACATTAATGGTACTGGAATTCATCACTATTACCGACATTTTAGTATTTTTACAATGGTAATTCAAGCAATAAATAAAAATGCATATCCAGATTTATATTTTAGTGCACGAAATTGGCTTATAATGTCATTGTTTTGCACAAGAGGACTATTTTTTATCTCAAATTAATAGCTAAGTAATATATACGTGAAACAAATTTTTAACAACGAATTATGTAACTGAAATTTTTTAAAAACAGCCTTAACAAGTAACCTATTTTTATTATATTATAACAAATTGTTTATAATTCCAATTATTTGACTCTAGATAATAATCACTGTGCCTTGTCTTTGTTAATAATATAATCTTAAATAAAATAGTGGAGGTAACACTGGAGTCAGTGCCTTCGATGCATACAGTGTATCTTCTATCGTGTAATTGGAGCAATTTGTGGATTTATCATAATCCACTCTAAGTGTTGTAAGTGCTTATCCTTAAATACTATCAATAACTAAACTTGTCATCAGTAAATATGTTGATAGAATTTTATGGTAAGCACATAACCTAATTTGGCGCCCCAAGTTATGCCGATCTTATGAATAAAACAATGTATGTATTTTTTAAACATTTTGTAATTAGAAAACGTGAGAAGTTAGAAGTGTTAGATTGCCCAAAGGAATGTAGATTATTGCTTGCTTGACGCTTTTGTTTATCCTTTTTGTTTTATCCTTAAAAAAAGAAACTATTTTTTTATGGAAGATTTGTTCAATCTCTATTTTTTGTGGCGTTTTAACGGCATACCATAATTATTGGATTTTAAATGTAACAGAGTCAAGTCTTAAATTGCTGGTAAATATGATAGAATTAATCCCACTTAATCAAAACTGATCTAGTACAATGGAATTTTGAAATGTTTCAATGAAAAACATTGATTCAGTAAAACAAAGTATGCCATATTCTGATAGTGAAAAAGAAAAATTGTAATAATATTGTTAAAATGAGTAAAGAAGCCCTGATAAAATTTTTCACACCAGCAAATGATTGTTTTGTGAACAGTGAATGATTAAAAATTTAAATGTTTAAATTCTAGCAGTAAAAGAGCTGTGCCATTAGATATAGGATAGTTTTTGATAATTGTTTTGTAGCAAACTTCTTAGAAGTCTATTTTATGTTGAAAATTATATATTAATCAGATTATTTATTACATTGCCTTCTATATGCAGCCTCGATAAAAACAAAATAATGAATTTGCTATAAATGGATGTATTAGTCAGCATACATATAAATGTTGTTATTTGTTAGATTTATAGGTTCTGGTCTGAATAATGCACAATTTTGGATAAATAAATGTAACAAAGCCTTATAATAATTATCAATCTTATATAAATAATAAAAATAAAGATTATCATTTTTTAAAGCTGTAAGAGTATAATTATTATTTATCCGAGTACATACAGATGTTGAGAAATACAATTAGAAAAAATAATTCAACCGAACATGTTTTTTTATTCTTAATATTTTTAATAGATTTCTACAAATATTTGTAACAACTTTATTTTTTTTAGGTCATAATTTGATATACAAAATATAAGGATCTTTATATTTTATATTAATATATTTTATATAAAACAGCTGTTATATTAATTATTATAAAAAGTAATATGATCTTAGTGTTTTTTTTATACTTTTGTTCGAAATAGCATATGATTTGTTAATAAAGAATAAATAAATCAATCTGACTATTTATTAAATTAGCACAATAATCCCCTATGATATGATTTATTAATTTATATATACAATAAATCTCAAAATAAAATATATAATATTATCTAAATGCACTAATGTTTAGGTAGCATGATCAAATAATTCAATTAGGTGTTGTAATTATACTCTTACAAAGTATAATTTAAAATAAATATATATTTTTATTATTATTTAATTTGGTTTGTAATGTGATTTTTTGAGGTTGATTTTAGTCCAATTTCACTGAACTAATATGTTTATAAAATGAGTGACATCTATGAACAGATAAAATAATATCAAATCACATTACTTGAAGGTAAGTGACATTATTGAAGGGATCTGTTTTACCTACACTATTGTTATATTTCATGATATTGCCGCTACGGCAAAACACCGAGCTGGCTTCTGTCAAAATACAGTCATTCTTGGAGTTGGCAAACGCCCTACAGCGAGTGACAAGTAACCTATAATTGTGAAGTTTTTGTGACCGTTACTCCTGCAATACAAACAATACACAGTTCTTTGGTGCTGGACACAACTCTGCATAACATAATCAGCGGTTAGTAGAGCATTTTTTTTTGCATACTGCAGTCCTTACTGCAAACGGTTTACCGGCTCGCATATTAATGAGCATCGTGAGTCCTCCCCTCGTCCATTCATCCCCAAAACCACCCCCTTTATGTTACTATTGCCTTGTGTAGAAAATGGGGGTGTTTCAAAATGGTTATAATTGACCAAACGGCTGTTATATTATTTTAGGACCACAGTTGTGTAAGCCGGCATCGACGCCTACTCTATCTATTTCTGTCATTCCTTTCCAAAAGTTAGGTAAATAAATACAATTATGTCAGTCCTCTAAATTCCTATATTCGCGATGCTTATTTTCATTAATGTATAATAATATATTTATCGCTTTTTTCAGATAGTATTTTTCAGTCGCATGATAAAATAATATTCTTTTATGCCATTTGAAAGCACCGGAAATGTTATTCTGTATACTTATGAATATTAATAATATACTTTTATTTTTATAGTGACATTTAGTAGAGCAAAAGTGTAGGGGGTTAGATTATGTGCTTGGTATTTGACTAGACCTCGTATATTTTGCACAACACTAATATTATACTCTTGTATTTCTTAGGGTAAGAATAATTCTTACATCAAGTGCTGACATATTTGTGATTTGTGTGCTTTATGCAAGCTGGAGTAGTTCCAAATTTAATATTACTGCACCTGTTTTCTCCATATTTTATATTTGGAACACTATATATATATATTTATCTCACATTAGGACAAGATTAATTATACATATGATATGATTATTAAAATTTGTCAGTTATAGATATGAAACATTTCAAGTTTTCAAATTAAAATAATATGCACTACTATTTAATTAACTCTAATTGTAGATATTTCATATATTTTTGTTTCCAACAGGGTATTTGTGGTTTGTGGTCATTATCCTGTAAATGTAGGAAATACGGAAACATGGTTAAAATTAGTGTTCATTGTGTAAATTGTTATTAAAATGGATGTCCGTTTTGCTTCAGTGGACTCGGCATCATTCAATACTAAAATAACTTGTTTATATCACAGTAACACAGAAAACATTAATGTATAAAATGATTTTGCCACGGAAGCGCTGTGAATGAGGTATTTGATGTTTCATGGTCGGTGTTCACATGAAGCTTACTACTTTTTAAAAATTCTTGTTGACATGTGTTTTGTGTTAATAATATTAATTATAAATTATTGGTGTATTTTATGTAAAGTATTTGTTTTTCCAAATATATGTTTAGTTAATGCATACCAAGAAGAAAACATTAAATGTGATGACTAATATAATCTTACAGAAATATACTTAGTTTGATGCAATAATTTATTGGGCTTCTTGCTTTTGAGATCTTTCATATTTACTAGGGTGCTAAGCCACATTAAGTTTTAATTATCGTTCCAATGTTTCAGCTCTGGTATTAAGGCCGTTTTTAAGCTCGAAAGGCTTCAATATCGGAGCATCAATCAATCAATTTTTTTGCAGTCTAACACTCAAGAAAATAAGTCTATTAACAACCGTCATCAAAATTTGATAAAGTTATCTAATTGTTTACTTAGAATATTTTTAAATTATGGAGTAATATGGAAAAAATACATACACATTTAATTTATAATCCATAGGTGGTATTCTTAAAATATTAAATATTTTATACTTTTAGGTATTGTGTGGTATTTGTTATTATATTATTCTAATAATAGTTAGTTTAGGCACTGCTGATACTTTATGGATTGAAGTATGATTGCTCAGAGCTATTGTATAAAATTATTTATTAGATTCTATTGAAAGCAAGTAGCTAATGTATTTCAATTTAAAAATTTAGTATGTACTCAAAAGGAAATTGGAGTAAGATCAATACTTTCTCAAAGGAAATATATCACCTGATTTAAGGTGGGTTCTTCACATTAAAAAAACTCTAGAATTTAAACGCTCATTTTAAATTACAAGAATTTGCAATTTAACATTTTTCACCGGTTTTTTTTTAATCAAACCTGGTTCTTGTACCCATACTTAATTCTTGAAATATTTGTTTTCTGTATATGCTGTTTCTGATATTCGGTATGTTGTTTAATGTTTTTGAACATAATATCAAACATTCATATTGTTTATTATATCTCTCATTTATATTATTATTCAGATTCAAGGACGTTTTTTTTTTACTGATGGCTTTATAATTCATTTTCGTTTGTTTCTACTTCGTAACTTTAAAATAAATCATCAAGTATTTTACAAATATTTCATTCGATAAACATTTACTGACGAACTGTGAAAGCATTATCCGCTGTCAAGTTGAGAGCTGTTGTATAGTTTAAATAAGCTAGCTAGCAAGCTAGGAGAGGAACTTTAGTTTAGAGGAAAACTTTTTTGCTTTAGCACATACCCATTTCATAAGTTTTTAAAATTCTAATTGCTTTCTGGAAGACAGAAGACTCTCTTTTTTCTCCTGCTTTGGCTCAGTTCACGACACGCAACTGTCGACATGTGGTATGTAAGTTAAATCATTTTTCACTACAATATTTGATTTTATATTATGTCGTTAATTCCAGCAAGTAAAAAGACAGTCATACTATATTATATTTAAAACATTAAATGTATTATCTAAGAAAAAGTGTAAAGAATGCAGTCATAATTTATTTTTTTGTATCTTCATACAAAACACACTTTAGTGTCTTTGATTTTATAAGTTGAGTGTCTAAATTTTCTTGGTTTACTGGCACCGATATTATAATATAAATTTCGATATATGTACTTACTTATTATCAAATGGAAGAGAACTTCATTAAATATGTCGTAGATTTTCATTGTAATTTTGCGCTTAACGCGTGAAATATTGAATATTAATATCATAATTTTGTCGTGTTATTATTATACAATTGTTAGTTATAGAGCTCCTTACGCTCTAAGCCTAAAAGCTGATCAGTATCGTAAAATAACCACAACCGTTATCTGCATCCGTGCAGTACAGGCTTTAATACAAAGGGCCACGAGTGGGCATTCTGCATGTAGGCGTGTCTGGTGCTCGACTCGAAACTGAGAAAAATGTACCTGCATGTCGCGATCACGCACACGGGCTGGCGATGTGCTCGCAGATAAAACCGTGATTGACAAAAAGGGTGCAAAGGATGTTGGCGTGGCTTGTTCGGCATCAGCGCCGGACTGGGGGCGGATTGGAGGGAGGGAAAATATTTACGAGGCCCACCGGAAGCTCGGCCGCCCCGCGATCTACTGCCTTACGCAGAATCGTTCGCCAAAACAAATCTAGGAGAAGTAAGGTTTATTCATGTCATTCACCCAGCATTTTGTTTTATGGTTCTATAGTTCCCTAGCCTCAAAGTATCCTATGGTGGTATCAAAGCACATTTTAACTAGATCGTATCATAAAGTGAGTTTGCATAAGACGGTTTTTGTTTGATTTAGTTGGTTTTCGGGTTTAAACTTTGATTTCGTGTTTATTTAAGGAAATGTCTGATTCAGATGTCTTACAAACGGAATGCATGAGATGTAACAAGTTGAATTGCTGACCGGTCTAATTCGTACCAACCGCACATAAAAACAATAAATATTGGACATAGGAAAGGCATTTATATTATGTGCTAATCTCTTCTTAGTTTCGTGTTTGTGATTTAAGTCGAAAATACTTTATTTTAGTTGCTGAATATCATCCGTTTAGGGTCTCACGTGCTAGAGCTTCCGGGAGATCTCCGTGTTCCCCGATGCAGCAGTCCAGGCCTGCTCGACGCGGTCGAAGAAAGTTGGCAGCTATAGAGCTGTGACTTCGTGTTCACGTCTGGCATGTGGTTCCGAGTGAGTTACCTCAAACAGCATGTGACTTCCTTGGAATACAGAGCACTTTGTTAAATTCGCGAGTCGTCTTAATTATTTATATGTTAATTATCACAATCAAGTGGTTGAAGGTGAAATAAATCACATGCAAGGCAATAATAGTATAAGTAAATAAATTTCAAACGTTTTCAGAGAGTAATTTCAGCGATATAATAGAATATTAGTATCATGTTCCATATAACTGGATTTAAAGTATTGCTACCCCTATCTACACACTAAGCCGGTCCAGACGCCCAACATTGGAGGAGACGTGGTATTTCTACCCTTCTTCTTTATTTTTATTGTACGGTGTATTTCCAGTTTTCTTCAGTGCACAATAAAATAGTTCTTGAGTGCTTCGTTTCAATTGGAAGTTCACGTTGTACGACATCTCCAGACGGTGGTCGGGGCCGTTGGGGGTCCGCTCTACTGACTGGCCGCCGGTTCGTGACTGGCTTCGGTCCCCTGCCGAGGTGGTTAACTTCTTAGCCCCTCGTGTTTCTCGATACAACTGCTCTTTAATGAACCCGATGTTTAAAAATGACTCGTGCTACTTAAAATTTAAAACGCTGATGCTAAAATTATGACATCGCGGATTTTGGGTAAATGGAAATATTGTATTCTAAATCTATACGAATATTTTGAAACTATTTAGTTTTGGGATACAGGTGACATTCAAGCTTACTCAGCCATCGTCACTTGATATTTTTTACCGCTGTGACCCTGTTGTGTAACGAAAAATAAAACCGTCATTCATATGCTTGTGGCAATCAATACATAGCTAACACTTATTTTTTTATTTTATTCTACACCCCGAATGAAACTCCGTGGTTTGAATACAGACGCCAATAGTATGCGCTAGTACTTCAAGTACCCCTCCAGTCTGTCGGTGCTCTCGGTTCGGCTAGGATATCACCAGGCTGCTTCCTGCTTCTCCGGGTGAGTCAGTGCCAGCTGGCGGCGGTCTCTTCGGGCGCACAACTGGTTTGCAGATATAAAACCCCGCAGTTAGGCGTGCAATATCACGATTTTATCAGCGGCCATAATAAAACAATAGTTGGTTTATTTCAAATGTTATGAATATGTTATAGTGTTGGTTTACCGAACTTTTGGCTGATGAGGTCATTTTAAGTATTTCAACCTTTTTTTTAAACTCGCTTGAATTTTGGTCGCTAATATATTTTTTTGTTTTATTTCAATTAAAAAAAAATTATAATTCTGTTATCGAAAAAATCTAATTAATTTGTTTCTTGTTTTTGTTGGATAACTATTCTTCCCGCGCCGTATCGACCCGGCCTGAAGATGAAAGTCGTTCTTTCTTTTGTTCCGTTTTAATTAGATTTTTTTAAACTTATGACATTTTCGGGGGTTGATGGAAAATTCACGTCGCGAATATGGCTCTTTTTTAAATGTCACGTTTCGCATATTTGAATTATTAAATAATAAAATGACGATTTCAGTTTTCATGAAAATAAATACCGGCGAGTTTTGCTTCTAATGTGACGTTTCGACCTTTATGTATTTACCTAAGTAGATGAAAGCCGACAAAATTTATGTATAAATCCGCAGTATTTCCATATTCGTATCGCCTAACTCAACGACTCATTTTTGTAAACGAATATTTTTACGTTCGGTTAGGATTTTTATTTTTTATTTTTCCACACTGAAATATTACGCGCCCACACATGCACGCACACACACACACACACACTCACGCCACCGAGGGCAGTTTGTAATCTATCATTCATTTTGTTTAGGTTCTGAAATATAAAATGTATTTTAAAATATTTATGCGAAATTCTTGTTCAACATTGTGTTAGTATAACCCAAGTCGTTTCAGACTTCTATTTTGAGAATTTATTTTTATAAACAGACAATTTATCATAAAATTTTAGATCATTGACGTGCTTCTATTTTTCATAGGAATAGGACCCCGATGGTGCTACGTGCACCTCAGTCAGGCGTTTTTAAATTTAGTAAAACTTCCGTTTTAAAAACAACAATACCAGAAGCGATTCAGGTAACAACAAAATTTGTTTATCAAAACAATTAATGCTTATCAACATCCAAGGAGTGTCACTAATTTTGTACGAAATTTAATAGCGTATCGCTAATATACTTGACTTATACCGTTGAAGTATTGTTACCGTTCCGGTAGCGGGTAAAAGCGCTATTCCCCCAGCGTGTCTCCAGGCCTTGTCGGGTGATGCAGCTCTGCAGGTCAGGTCCCTCGCTGACCGCATCCACGTACCGCCGTTTCTCTACGAGTCTTCAATATCACCAGAAGTCTGTCTTGTATTCCAAGACCCGTTTTTCTTGTGGTTTTGCGAAACTTGTTATATACTGAATGCGGATGAATTGTCAGTATTATTAATTGTATATGTTTCCATTGAAATCAATTAATTGTAACGATATTTTATTAAAAGTTTCGTTGACTTTACATGTACATTTCCGCATAAATTTAAGGTGTCAATTAGAAACAAAGGTAAACTAAGGGTGCCATTGTGGATCCAAAAGAAGTGAAGTCGTAATTTGTAATAACAAATCAACAAAATTAAAAATATAATTAACTACTTTTCCCTCTATTGGATATTATTAATAAACACCGATTGAATATTCAATATTTACACCACTCGCTCGTTTCGTTGGCATTTTTATTTTTTACGCGAATTAAAACGCATACTTATACAATGACAGCACTGAGCACAGAACGGTGATGGTTATATTTATTTATACTTTGGTGATTCACTATTAGTTGTGGATGACGTCCTCCCGTGAATCACGAAACACGTACTGATTAATTCGAATATTAATCTCACAATTAGGACAAAAGTAAACATTTATTATGCGTTTTATTGATGTTGCTATGGAAAATTTAAACGTATAAACCGGTTGATAGTCAGTTATGCCAGTTGTATTTTTTTTGGCGGTGAAGTTGAATATAATAAGATATGTACATAAAATATCTGACACTTAAAGTGCTTATTTTAATGAATGCAAACTTCAGTTTTTTCACCTGGTGGTTGTACTCCTTGAAACTCGAACATCGTTTTCTCATAAAAATTCACAACGGACTTAATAATACTCGTTTAAGTTATATAACTACAATGTCTACGCCATCGTAACGGTACAATAAAAAATGCTATGGATGTTTTTTTATTGGATAAAAAAAAATCTTTCTAGTAAGGAATATTAAGAACGGTGTTGGTCTTGTCTGAATTCATTTTTTATGAAGGTTTCTCAGAAGTATGCTACGCTTTTATGTATTGAGGCTTGTATTTATTCTCAATCGCTGGTGTTAAGATTAAATATATTGCAGACGGTATTTGGTGAAATTTCAATATACTCTTTGAAGCGATTAGTTTTGCTAACACACTAGAGCGGTGGTCCCCAACCCTGTGCCCGCGGGCGCAATGGCGCCCGCCGATCATTTTTCGTGCGCCCGCCAACCATTTTCCGTGTGATCGCCACTATCCGACAGCAATAAAAAAAATATTAAAAAAAAAAAAAATTGTACTAATTAAAATGAGAAATGTAATCAAAAATAAGTATATTGTTATAATTTTCAAAATAAAAATTATTTCCAGAAAATCATAAAAAAGTCTGTTGAAATAGCATCTTATGGTGGGCCGATCCCTTTGATGGGTCAATTTTTGAGTTTTTTGATATTTTTTTTATTATCTTCTGATTATTAATGCCTCCGCAAGTTGATGTTGTGTTTGCGTACCATCTTCATCCAATATCGCTTACAGATTGGCATCCTTAGTGTCGAAATCGCCACTTCTGAAGCGTTTAAACCAATTTTCACAGGAAGTTTTCGATGGTGCATGTTTTCCATAGGCCGTACGTAAAACGACGTACTTCAGCTGCATTTTTTTTCAAGTTAAAGCAGAAAACCAAAACTTTCCGCAAATGGTGTTTTTTTGGCATAAAACTCGACATCTTCATTGTTACAAAAAAAAAATTGCGTTGCGAAATGTGTTGGTAGCTTATTGAAGACTGATGTCTAAACTATAAAACAACACAAGTTTAGAATTGTCTAGCGTCGTTAGCGCCATCTTTGTGTGAAAACCAAAAACTTAGTAGCGACTTAAAAACATACAATTTTTTTTTTTTTAGCCGGCTTTGATCCTACTTTTGGGAGCAGAAAAAATAAATGGTGCCCGCCGCCCGACCGGCATCCTGAAATGTGCTCTTGGGTACAAAAAGGTTGGGGACCCCTGCACTAGACGATCACGGCTGTCGGAGCTGGTGAAATATTCACGCGAAACTGTCGATAAATGTAGCGGATTTCGTGACAATTTTAAGCAATTGCGGAAATTTTGGAAAAAAAAATCCTCCGCCATGATAGTGGTATGAGCACTGCCGTGACCAGGAGTCGAACCTGGGTTACCACGGCCACAACGTGGGGTCCTAACCACTAGACGATCACGGCTGTCGGAGTTGGTGAAATATTCATGCGAAACTGTGGATAAATGTAGCGGATTTCGTGACAATTTTAAGCAATTGCGGAAATTTTGGAAAAATAAATCCTCCGCCATGATAGTGGTATGAGCACTGCCGTGACCAGGAGTCGAACCTGGGTTACCACGGCCACAACGTGGGGTCCTAACCACTAGACGATCACGGCTGTCGGAGCTGGTGAAATATTCACGCGAAACTGTCGATAAATGTAGCGGATTTCGTGACAATTTTAAGCAATTGCGGAAATTTTGGAAAAATAAATCCTCCGCCATGATAGTGGTATGAGCACTGCCGTGACCAGGAGTCGAACCTGGGTTACCACGGCCACAACGTGGGGTCCTAACCACTAGACGATCACGGCTGTCGGAGTTGGTGAAATATTCATGCGAAACTGTGGATAAATGTAGCGGATTTCGTGACAATTTTAAGCAATTGCGGAAATTTTGGAAAAATAAATCCTCCGCCATGATAGTGGTATGAGCACTGCCGTGACCAGGAGTCGAACCTGGGTTACCACGGCCACAACGTGGGGTCCTAACCACTAGACGATCACGGCTGTCGGAGCTGGTGAAATATTCACGCGAAACTGTCGATAAATGTAGCGGATTTCGTGACAATTTTAAGCAATTGCGGAAATTTTGGAAAAAAAAATCCTCCGCCATGATAGTGGTATGAGCACTGCCGTGACCAGGAGTCGAACCTGGGTTACCACGGCCACAACGTGGGGTCCTAACCACTAGACGATCACGGCTATCGGAGCTGGTAAAAGGTACACAAAGAACTTGTTACAAATTCAATGTTATCAAAAGTGATTGGATAATCGATTACCTTGAGTATCATTTATCAGATACGCGTTCTGTACAAAAAATAGCACATTTTTTTACACCTAGCTGAGGGTCCAAATTTCAAGTGAATTTGAATTATTTTTTCTTATTTTATTGTATAAACACAGATTGTTTGTTTTACGTTAAACATCAATGAAATATCATTCAAACTTTATTTTTTGCGAATTTTATCATATCGTAAAACATCCAGTTCTGATGTACTATTATTTTGAAGATTGATTTGCATACTTACATGGAAATACAGATCTTTTTCCCAATAAATAAAAAAAACGAATAATATTGTTGTAAGTTTAATCGTTGAATCAATATGATATAACACTCTTTATTGTTTTGTAAACGTATTTAAATTAAATAGATAGCAGCAGATATTACCAAGCCTTTAGGGCAGTGGTCCCCACACCCTATGCCCGCGGGCACCATGGCGCCCGCCGATCGTTTTACGTATGCCCGCTGCTGTGCGACCACGATAAAATATATTAAAGTTTACAATAAAATGTTATGAAAAATATGAATATTTAGTAATAAAACAGAGAAATAAAGCGAAAATAATTATATCGTTATAATTATATTTTTATATTAATAATAATTATATTTTTGGAATTAAATATTTTTTGTGCATTATATGTATTATTGACTATGTCCAACTATAAATATACCTGGAAAAAATAAATGGTGCCCGCCGCCCGACCGGCATTCTAGAACGTGCTCTCGGGTGCAAAAAGGTTGGGGACTCCTGCACTAGAGTGTTAAGTGTGAGGATAGTAAACTCCCCTCAAATACCAGCTTAGTGTGTTATGATTTCGGCTAATTAGTAAACTAAATACAGTAATATAGCAAAAATACTCTTCACTTAAGAAAATGGGTTAATGCATATTTTGGTATTTTAAATGAAAATCTCACGACTTAATTGATTATTTCCTTTTATTTGTAAAATGTCATAAAATATATTCTCAATTTCCAGACACACGTCTTCATACCATAATTGTAAACAACTTGACCCTCTGATATTTTAATAGGTGATGTTACATATATTTTATTATTAATATGTTTTGCCCATTGAGAATACAATTGTAAATTAACATCGATAAGTAAAAATGATATTTGAAAAAGGGTAGATTTTTTTAAACCATAAGAAGAAGTATAATTATTTCATTTACGGGTGTATTTTGTTTCAAATGTTGCGTAGGCAAACGAATTTTAACTGTGAAATCATATATGCTGATTGATACCTTTACGTTACAGTTTTGGTATGTAGAATGACACCAATGCTATACTACTTATCAATTATATTTAAATTCGTTTTCGTTTTTCGTGTCGAGATCCCAATCATTCGACCGAGTATGGTACGGCATCATTAGAAATGCAGGCGGTCAGACAAGTGGGTTCCTTCTCACCTGTCTCTCTCCTCGCTGCGCAGTCGGCTGACTTTTATCTGCCGTATGTGTTTCTCCTGACTCAATTCAGCTTAGAGTTCTCCAAGCGATCCGGTTCAGGCTGTTTTTCAGTTATAAAAATGCGAGAAAGCCATTTGAGCAATTTACGAGCTAACATCGCGCGGCGGTCTTCAGTGGCAATGTTTGTCAACTCTTTTAGATTTTCTAAATTATAAGGGGATTCTCCCTTAGTAATTTCTATTTTTATTTAGATTTATGAAAAGAAACGAGGATAACGATATCTTTTAATTTAATTATTTTTTTCTTACTCGTAGTTCAGTAAGTTAAGTTATTTATCTTCAATCGTCTACTCTAAAGTAACGCAATTATGTACTTGTATTACTTGGTAAGAAATTCAATTTTCACTTTCTGTAATTACCTTGGCGACTACTCAAAAGCGTAGGCCGGATTGTAGGGAGGCTGTAGGGCGGCTGCAGGGTGGCTGTAGGGCGACCGTAGGGCGGTCTGGGCAAAAAACCTTTTTATTGTTGCCACTTGTGATTATTTCCGGACCCTCTTCATATCGCGTCCGCTCAGGTGTACGCAACCCCTTCTCGCCAGTGCAGATCGTTGAGCACACGCACTGCAGTATTTCCCAAGTATAAGAAATACATTGTACTCAGTGGCGATCCGTGATCGGTTAGTCATTTTGCATTTACTATACAACTAACTAAAAGCATTAATGGCTGGAAACCGCATTTGGTGAAATTAATCACATGCTTATATTTTACTTACTTCTAATTTTTCAAAATTATTGATAATGGTCAAGTCATGTTTTTTGGTTTAAGTGGCTTTTAATTGCGCTAGTAAAATATTTATTTTAGATAGCGCTCATGCTTCGTATAAGATTAAATTTATCACGGTCGATACATTTACACGAGTTGCTCGGGTGTTGGATTTGTGCAAACGCTATAGAAGACAATAATCTCGTGCCAGTCAGATTTAGATTTTTATTAAACTGTTAGCTTAAACGAAAATTTTCTTATCAGAATATTAGATTTCTCTCAGACCATAAATGCGCTTAAAAATCTCCCATGTGAAATTCAGTTTAAAGAAAAATAAAGCCTTTTCTTCAAAAATCTCCAGAACTTTTTTGTATCTACATAGAAAATCCCAAACATTAAAATCACACTTACCAAGCATTATTGCAAAGAAGGCTCGCTTCACTTAGCGCGTCCTATGATTGTTATTTCCGCGTAACATCTGCTCCTGCTCTAAGCGTGATGACGTCATCAATCCTCTTCCGCTTCAGGTCGTCGTTTCAGGCTTTCAGCTGCGCGTCTCACGCCCCTCGGTCGCTTATAGATTGGATTATTTGATAAACGGGGTGAATCTTTCGTTTCGTGTCAATGATATTGGTGGATTTCCACTTCGAATAATCGAGAACACGAGTTGGATTGAGTGAATGAAACATGCTACCTTTGTCAACTTTTTAAAGATTTGTCACTATGATTTCCTTAATACCATAATGTATATTTGTATTCGTTAAAGAACGGTAATATGTAATTTTTTTATAACAAAAACATAAAACAAAAATTATAATTATTTCAATTTTTATTATCATACAATTGATACCATACAATTTTTTTTATATCGTCTGTTTCAAACATTTGATGGTCTCGTTTTTAAAATACACATAAAACTCAAAGAATTGTTGTCTGTGTTTAATTTTTCAGTTTTTCTTTTTTGGAATCGCTTTATAGCGATTCCACATTTTTTATTACTTCATTCGTATAAAACAAAACCTATTGTGACAGAACTTTTGGCCAACTTTTCATACTGACGACATTACAAGGATAGACATCTTTGATATTTTCTTTAAACACGATATATGGTACAAAATCATTGCCGGCCGACTGTTGATTTTTTTGCATGTACGAACTTTGGCTAAATTTGTAGCTTACCCTGTCTTGTAAATATTAAAGTTTGAATGTCCCCAATTACAACCTTGTCGGCCGCTTCATCCCAGCTCCTCGGCTGGCACTTGATCCTCCAAGATTCCCGTCCGAGCGGAGCTCAATTTGCTCCGTCCCGCGCCCTCCGTAGATGCGGTCCTTGAAAATTATAAAGGGAGATTTGATTATGGCTGTAATTTACGTTTAGTCGCCGTAATTGCCTGTTACGTTGTCTTTGTAAAAGACGAATATCCAATTTGCATGGATAATAACATTAGGAAGTGTGTCATTGTGTTGCCAGGATTTCGTCTTTTTCATTGCCGTCTAATTTTATAATTTCGTTGAAAAGCTTCTGGTTTTGACATTTTATTTATTGCGGTGTAAAAATTTAAATATGCAACTAAATTAGATTTATTCTAATGAATCGTAATGTTGGCTAAACTTTGACTCTGATCCAATTTATATATATACTATATATGTGTATGTAGTCAAATAATAAAATATATATTGCTATGCTATTTTTTGCTTCAGTAGTTTCAAAATGCCCGAAAAACCCAAAGCAATACAATATTTCTCGTTTGAACTAGGGTACAGGCACGCCGAAGCTTTATATCCATCCTAGTTTGATCCTGTAGATAGAGCCTTTTTGGTATATAGGTGTTTCGATTTCCCCTGCCGTTCTCCTCTATCAATATCTGTCCCTACATCCGAATCGCACCATCTGCACAGCCACAAAGGCCGCGATATCTTTAATTAGGCAGGTCTCATTTGTACCGCGCTTCCTGTTGAGATTCAACATTCGCGATAACCACCAACCTTTCCGATATATGAGCACAAAAAATATTCAAACAAAAGAGAAAAGTATTATAAAGTTGAATATTTAATTTTCTTGTACTGTGTTATTACCCCCCCTCCCGGAATTTTCAGGTATAATATAAAGTAAGTGCATTTATAGTAGTGCAAAAAAATACACAACGGTTTATTTATTCTCCGGAGTTGCATAATTTGCACAAATGAGCTTGCATAATTGAGATTACCGCCATAGAGGCTTTTTGCCATATTTCAAATAATGAAAACTCACGCCTGGTGTCATGTATAATATAATTTATATATGTCGTTAAAATTAATTCCAGTATTATCCTCTAGGTGTTTGAAGAATCATTGATTAGGATGGCGTCGTTTCATTCTTAGGCGAGTTGCATTCTTCTTTTTTCTCATTGTAACGCTCAAGATGATTCGAGATGTTTCTAAATTAAAATCTTTTGATCAATCGGTGCCCGTTTTTTCGCCATGAAGATGTCATACGCTTATTTCGTGAATAGAAGCAATTTATTTATCGTCAAGTTTTATATTTACTCTATTGATTGCTATAATATATATTAGCCACACCTATATATTTTATGATTATGTAACACATATGATTTATTTATTACTTTATCAATATTAAAAAATGCGATAAAACATTATCATATCTTGATAAGATTTCAAGTGGCGGAACTTTACTACACTTTTCTAGATAAAATCTCTACGTTATTTTAAAATAAATTGCCGATCAAATGATTTAAAAATTGCACATGTATTTCTGTTTTCCCATTTTGGAACGGTCAGAAAAAACTGCCAAGTGGAGCAATCAATTTATTGCTTTTTTAGAATTCGCGTAGGCAGATAAATATTTTTGCAGTCGAAGCGCTTCGCTTTGTGGCACTATATCGACATTGTATTTGTTTTATACTGTCAGTTTTAATTAAAAACCTAATTGGCTTTTGTAAAGTTGGAAAAATACTCGAGTTTAATATTTATATTCATGAAATACCATTGAAAGGATTCTGGAATACTGATGTGTGTTTGGCTTTTCCAGCGTCCGCGACACGGGAGCGATTGAACGGCCGGGGCTCGTCAGACACTCCCGGAGTCCCGTATTTTAATTATTTCTCAACTCAGCTGTATTGAAAATGTATATCTTGGCGATTTTAATTAAAGTCGGAAAGCCGCTGGGGTCTTTTCAGTTTCTGCGGCTTCCACGTTTTTCTTTTTACCTTTGGTTTCACTCTGCTTGGGTCCATTATGGAGGATGTTGCAGTCTCAAAGGCGCAATGCTGCGAAATAGTATTCATTTAGTGAAATATTTACTTCCTAGTGAAATGCATTAAAATGTTTTTGATTCTTGCCAAATAAAAGTGAACAGTTTTCAATTGGTAAATCACTCAATATTATTTGAATCTCTATACCGCTGACTTATCCTGTGGCTGTGTTTTTTTAATAGTTTGATCTGAATTACTCATGGCTTATTCTCTAATTTCTTTCCAAAAAATGTTATTCAATTATTATAAGAAGTTTTTCAGAAAATAAAAGGCACATGCTTACTTCAGCATCGTTTATGAAAATGCGTTAGGAACAACCCTCTTTAACCACCCGTGTTTTTATTACGATCGATATCCGTTCTGCAGCGAAATCCATCAATCGCAGTATTACAAGCCCGCGTCTGCCGTGCTCTCTCTCTCACTGGGTGGCGCAGGTGAATATAATCCTTAACGACTTTTTCGCGATTAATCTTAATACAGAAGCAGAACAGCCCCCGGTCATTTGCCGCCCCCCGCTTCCCATCGCTTTAGCGGGAGGTTTTGAAATCTGCCGCGCGGTCTGTGAAAACACCCCGCGTAGGTGTGCGGCCGGGGATCTCTCGATATGCGAATGGAATATTATATTGACTCGGCAGGGGCTGATGTTGAAAAGATGTGAAAAGATATTCCGTTTAAATATATTTGACTTGAAAATGTTTTTTTTTTTTTTTTTAATATTGATATTAGGTGGCAGTGCTATAAAAAGGTTCTGTCAGCCTTTTATTTTATTCTTTAAAAAGCAGGTTGAAAAGTATTTATAAAATTGTATAGTTAGTTGTACTCCTTACGGATTTAATATTCATGTCATGATACTATAATTTTTAGACGTAATATGAGGTGACTGAGTACTATGGTGGTATATTAAACAACTTCTCTACTGTATACCAGGTCGTTGCAAGATGGGAGAGTTTACATATTGAGAGTAGAGTTTGCATAGAGATGGTTGTTATTAGCGTCCGTTCACAATTTTCCAGTAGAGGGATGGGGAGGTTATTCGATCGCTTCTCCCGGGTGCGCGACTTTGGGACATTACTGCACAACTTCTGAAACTGTACAAGCTGTAATTGTCGAGGTGATGGTTATTACTTTGCTCCTTCTATCGCTTGTGTGATGTTTGGGACTATTTTCATTTGGTGACCAATGCTAAGTTTATTTTTTACTTAATATGTATTTTTATTATTTACTTACGCTAAACAGTTAACATAAATTAAATACATACCAAATTGACCCGGTTACAAATGAGAGTCTTTCAACTCATGACTGTTGTGAAAAACGTAAGATAATTAAAATTAATTAAAAATACAAACTTCGTTTTTCATGGCTCATCTTATATAGTAGTGATGTTCCAACTTGTATCCTTGTATAATTGTTTCATTTTTTTATTCTGCAGACGTGCGACAGAGCTATACTTTCTTTAGACGGTTTAGTCTGTAGATAGTCATGTCAAATCTAACCTGGCATCTGACCGAGTTGTCATCTTACTATCTTCCGCTTGAGTAACAAAGTTGTACAATTAAGCGGTGTGATGTCCTGTCGTACATTGTCTGCCAGATTTCTATTTCATGCGGTCGGCGTGAGCCGGCTCGCTAGGGGGGACGTCGGGCGCGCCGGCCGCTAATCCGCGCCAGCCGATATTTCCGAGTCGCAGGACAGCCTTCCTGGGGGAGTTTTGCCACAACTGCAGGGGACAGTCGTTCTGGAGTCCCTGGCCACGGCCCAGCGGGAAGTTCAAAGGATCCATGCTCTCGGACGCGCTTAAAGTTGGACACTGATAATTGTAATTATGCGAACGTTAGTTTTGGTGCAATTGCTTTTTGCATGGATTATCCAGAATTTTAAATGTATTTAGTCCAATACATGAAAGCGAATATATTTGAAAGACAATTTTTATTTTCATGTGCATAAAACGCTGTGTTGAGTTTTTTTTTATCATTCAAATATATCATAGTTCTTATTAAAAATATATAATGTAAATAGTTCTTTGACCGAGAAAATCTATAAATTTTATCAATTCTAATCGGGTTCATGCATACAAAATGCATAATATGTATTGAAAAAAATAAACAATTCATTTATTTTTACACGTTGTTGTAACCTTAATTAAAAACATTTAAATTTAGTCAGTTTTTGTTGTGTTTAATTTTTCTTCACTCAAATCAGTGAATGTGTTTAAATGTATGCGACTGAATTGGTTCGGTCGTTAATGCGGTGGGTAGGCATATAGAAGTAAATCTCTAGAATGGTAATAGAGTTAGCGTAGGGTTCCTTGCCTTCAACCCTTCACCTACTTAATGAGACTACCATAACCTAACCCAACCCATTCTGCTTCAGTTAATTTCTTTTTTAAATTTATGTTTTGTTCTCTATGCTAGACTTTATTATAAATTTTTATCGGCAAGGTTAGGTTATAGAGTGATTCATATTTATTAGAAAATAAATTATAATAATAGAAAAGTTTATTTTTTACTACCCTTAAGAATGTTTATGATTTGCAATTTGACTTATTAGAACTTCTAGCTTTCAATTTTGCTATCCAATTTCGGGTCACTGCATAATACAGTGTTATTGTAAAATAAAGTCGTACTTATATCCTGTGGGTGATATTAAGCCTCACATCCAGTGAAATATTTTCCAGTTAATAAACGAGTTTATGAATTATACTGCTATTTGGTGTTTACTGAACACCTCTTGAAGCCTATTGAATTACGTGAAATAAGTGCTAATTCATGAAATTATAAATATTTGTTTTACAAAATGTTCTCGTAATTAATTATTTCAAAAACACCGAAAAAATGAATGACATCATTTTGGTCTACATAACAGTCAATATTTTGTTTGTTTGTAATTCGCAATCATTTTTCAATTCTCAGACACTGCACTAGTACTAATTTATTCCTACGAAAAAATAAATTAATTTCCGATTGTGTATTTTGAACGTTGGTGGTTTCATAAAAGTTTTTGTGTTATGTTATAAATAATTTTTTTATGAGATCGATATACAAAACTCTTGAATTTGCTAGTAACTCTTAAAAAGTTATCGCTGAACAAAATTAAGATTATGGACGTTACCTTTTTTTTCCTCCACATTATAACGCCTGTAGTTTAAAATAATGTGATCCAAATATGATTATATTTCTTAGAAATCGGTTTTAAGACACCACCTATTTTTTTGCCTTATGATATTTTTCCACACGGGTTGGCAACGCGAACAAATGATGCATCGTTAAGTCTTGTATTATGGACATTGTTCACGCTGAAAGAAGGGAAGGCAGAATCGATTTGAATGCATTTCGGTTGCCAGGTGGTAGTGTTTTATGTGTACGTGTGGTAATATTATGTTAAAATGGCGAATGTAATGGTGCATATTTCCTGCTCCCGCGGTCTTCTGTGTCGGTACGCATGTCAAATTAAAATGTCATTTGTCGGACTTCGCCATCTCTAGCGACGCTCAGGCGAAACTGCTGACAAACACCCAACATTACGGTCAAAGTTGATGCTAATTGTTTTGTATTTTATATACACAGATAAACCATGTTCGCTCGTTCGTTGACAGCTTTTTATAATATAGCGTCAAAGAGTTATAAATTTTGACTATTTAAAAAATCACAAATTAAAATGTGAGTTAGCAGTTGCATATAAACTTTGATTAAAAGTTACTAGCCTTTTATACAAAAGGAATAATAGTGAAGGTCTTTAAAAGGTATTAAAAGAATTCAGCATCCAATATATTTTCAAAACTTGACACAATGTGTGAAATTTAAAAATATGCTGTGACTTTTTTAAAATTAATTTAAATGTATACATGCTAGCACCGCACGCCACCGTATACTTATTTTAGGGCATGCAGAGATTTATTGCCTGCCTGAAACGCATTGATCTAAAAATAATTCAGCATTTTCGGAACAAAATTTGTTGAATTCTAAGACGTGTTTGGTTTGAGATTCCTGTCATGTATAACTCCTTGCTATTATCAATTCGAATAGCCTGTCCGCTCTTTAGTGAAAATTTAACCCGTATACTAGAAATGTCTTATTCACCCCCTTTCGAGGGGTATTTTTTATTTTAAAATAAAACGCCGCTAAGTAGGCGTCACTAATGGCGCCTTTAAAAAGTACGCCTTGGGTCTGTAAACGAGTTCCATTGAATTTTATAAACACTTTGTGAGAATTTCTTTTGATATGTCGTGTGGTTTAGAAAACTTTAATTGGTAGGAAAACACTTAAAATATATTAACCGTCAACGTTATTTCAAATCTCCGCAAATGCTCACTTTGTCAACGGATGAGGCAAAAATATATTTTACAAAATTAATCTCACAAAAAGTCAGCCATCTTGACAACAGATGTCGTCAGCGATACTGTTGAATATATTTTTGAAGGTGACATTTATTTTACGCAACCGCAGATTTTTCGCTCCCTTTTGCTTTTTAATGTAGCGTAAAATCAACCTAATACTGTTTGTTAACATTTTTGACAGTAAAATTAAAATGGTAACAGTATCTTATTTAAATTTTATTTTCCGCCGTAAATCCTCGGCCGTGACATCACTGCGAATAAAAACGGCGTTTTTTGTGCGGCTTTTTACATGTACAAGCCTCGCGTAATTTGAAACTGTAATACAATCAAAATATATATTGCTTTTAAATTAGAATAACCAAACTTGTTACTAGTAGATAATTCGTGTATTTAGTTAATTAACAATAAAGACAATCGGTTTAATTGAAATTTATTTCCATAAATAGTATAAAATATAATAGTTTTATGAATTTATTAGAGTAAAATAAGTTAATAACTTTTAAATATTTTCTTGTCTTGTTTATAAACTCTCTATGGAAATAAATTGCTAGGGTCTATTGATTATTATTTTTAATTTAAATGATTAATATAATGTCATATTTTTAATTAGATTATCAACGTGGAATTTCATCGTAAGTTATAATTGAAATGACATGCAAATATTTATTATCGTAATAAAATAAGTAAATTTATTGCTTACGCACTGTAATAATGATTGAAGAGATACTCGGTACTCTGCCGGGCGTTACATAAGCCTAGCATCTTGGCCGGGCCCCAAGTGGAATTTTCCAGTGTTTTTGAGTCTCGAATAAATCCTGAAATAAGTGATGAGTAACCCGCCACCCCTTGCCCCGCCCCGATGGGAGATCCCCTCTCTCTCGCGATTACAATCGGATTTGGGCAAGATATTCACATCACGAGGCGGTGTCATCCGCCCGGGGACCGCGGCGTTGTCAAGCATCGATCCGCCGGGAAATATAGTCGTAACGCGGGGCTCAAGAGGTGGTTGCAGTGTATGTTCTCATTAAATATTAATATTCGGCGTATTCTCTGGCGCCGTCAAAGCTTACATAACTCGAAAAAACATCTATCTATCGATCAAGTCGAAAAAATCATCTTTCGATTTGAAATACCACTGATTCGGACGTTAACTTAAGCTTAGAAATGAGATAGTTTTATTTATTCAACTTTACGTGTAAATGATATTTTAAAATAGAAAAATCAATAAAATATAGTTAATTTAAGAAAAGCTGCATAAACAGTAATTTACTTGAAAAGTCAACGTTAGGAAGAGAAAGTGGTATAACCACCACGTTATATTTTTAGTTATTTATAAGTTTTTATTATCAACTAATTATACTGACATAAAAATAGTATTATGTGTTTAAAAAATCTACTACCGTTATTCACTACCACTTTACTAATATGATTGTTGTAGTTCTTCTCTATTTGTAATAATATCAAGCGGCAGTGAATACCTGTTTCCAGCAATGATAAGTCACAGATTCTTGCGGCCATCATCAATAAAACTATTTTTCTTGCGTCTCTTGTACTGAATTCATTTTCAAGGAGAATAGCTCCTGAATCGGACTCAAGACATTTTAATGTCAGTGATTAAATATACAATGCTTAGCATCGAGATAATTACATGGTTCGCCCCAAACTTCGACATGTCTTGTATCTACACATGTGTATCCATTTTCAATATTTGAGAGATCGCCGGAACTGATCTGCGGTCACGCGCGTGTTTTAGTGTTATAATATTAATTGCTGTTCCCTCTAATTGCGGTTTCCATGTCGCGCAGAGAGATTTACGGTTTACCCAATACATATTAAATACTCCAGCGGTCCTCCCACTCAGCTCCCGACAGTGTAGCGAATGCCAGGATTTTTTTAAATAGGCTCTTAGTATATAAATATTATGACTAAAGCATCCGCTGTTTACTCTAAATTTAGTTTTTTTAGTTACTGCTAGTATGTTTTACATATTATATAATGTAGAGATAAAATTGTTATACAATATGAAGATTCAGTGCTTCTGGTTTTCTTTTATAATACGATTTTTTTATTTTGATATAGTTCAATTAACCGTAAAGGTTTTAGATGCAATATTATATAATCCATATTATGTAATCGTTTAAATTTTTTTTGAAATATCTATTTAACTCATCGCGTGACCACGTCTTGTGCAACGCATCAATACAAGTCACTTATAATTAAGCACCCTGAGTATCGGACACTTTATTGACTTGCACCATTTTTGTATGTATCTCGCTCATTTAGTGTATCTGAATTAATACGTTGGATTGTCACTTTATAGTAATGATGTAGGTACTGCAGATATCCCAATAATACAACTTAAGATGTGAATTATATAATGTCTATTTTGTAAGCTTGTAAGTCTGTCGGAAAAATAAGCTATTATGAGGTTTTTTAAATTCTTTTTTAGGACTGTGATAATATACCTATCTTCATATACAATGCCCGTGTTGTGTACCACCCATCTATTTTTTCCTGGCTATTCTGCCACAGAATAACCGCATTTTATAAATTAATTGCTTATAAATTATAAATAAAATTACGTGAAAAAATACTTTTATAATAAACTATGATGTACCCCCAGCTCCAAAGGTAAGAACTGTCTAGTGTATGTGATTAAGCATATTTTTTCACACATTGAAAACGATTAAAGAAAACTCTCAGAAAATATCATCGTGACTTGTGAGGGATTCGAACCCACATCCCCAAGCTTTCATGGCCGGTGCATTTATCCAACTATGCTAACGAGCCACTGCAATTTAGTGAGAATTTTTAATAATCATATTCTACATATGAACTAATATGCTCGGGCTAATCAATATTTAATGATTTGCAAACACTGGACTTTTTAATTAAAGTAACAAGTGAAGCATTTTTATATCCAAAGCTGGTTATTATTATTTTTAAAAACTATTGATGTTTAGCCGAGACGCGCACCATTCAATTATTTTAATTTAGATTAATGTTAATCAGGATGCGTATTTATTTACCCATGCAGGTATTAGTATGTTTATGTGATTAAGCATATTTTTTCACACATTGAAAACGATTAAAGAAAACTCTCAGAAAATATCATCGTGACTTGTGAGGGATTCGAACCCACATCCCCAAGCTTTCATGGCCGGTGCATTTATCCAACTATGCTAACGAGCCACTGCAATTTAGTGAGAATTTTTAATAATCATATTCTACATATGAACTAATATGCTCGGGCTAATCAATATTTAATGATTTGCAAACACTGGACTTTTTAATTAAAGTAACAAGTGAAGCATTTTTATATCCAAAGCTGGTTATTATTATTTTTAAAATCTATTGATGTTTAGCCGAGACGCGCACCATTCAATTATTTTAATTTAGATTAATGTTAATCAGGATGCGTATTTATTTACCCATGCAGGTATTAGTATGTTTATGTGATTAAGCATATTTTTTCACACATTGAAAACGATTAAAGAAAACTCTCAGAAAATATCATCGTGACTTGTGAGGGATTCGAACCCACATCCCCAAGCTTTCATGGCCGGTGCATTTATCCAACTATGCTAACGAGCCACTGCAATTTAGTGAGAATTTTTAATAATCATATTCTACATATGAACTAATATGCTCGGGCTAATCAATATTTAATGATTTGCAAACACTGGACTTTTTAATTAAAGTAACAAGTGAAGCATTTTTATATGCACCGGCCATGAAAGCTTGGGGATGTGGGTTCGAATCCCTCACAAGTCACGATGATATTTTCTGAGAGTTTTCTTTAATCGTTTTCAATGTGTGAAAAAATATGCTTAATCACATAAACATACTAATACCTGCATGGGTAAATAAATACGCATCCTGATTAACATTAATCTAAATTAAAATAATTGAATGGTGCGCGTCTCGGCTAAACATCAATAGATTTTAAAAATAATAATAACCAGCTTTGGATATAAAAATGCTTCACTTGTTACTTTAATTAAAAAGTCCAGTGTTTGCAAATCATTAAATATTGATTAGCCCGAGCATATTAGTTCATATGTAGAATATGATTATTAAAAATTCTCACTAAATTGCAGTGGCTCGTTAGCATAGTTGGATAAATGCACCGGCCATGAAAGCTTGGGGATGTGGGTTCGAATCCCTCACAAGTCACGATGATATTTTCTGAGAGTTTTCTTTAATCGTTTTCAATGTGTGAAAAAATATGCTTAATCACATAAACATACTAATACCTGCATGGGTAAATAAATACGCATCCTGATTAACATTAATCTAAATTAAAATAATTGAATGGTGCGCGTCTCGGCTAAACATCAATAGATTTTAAAAATAATAATAACCAGCTTTGGATATAAAAATGCTTCACTTGTTACTTTAATTAAAAAGTCCAGTGTTTGCAAATCATTAAATATTGATTAGCCCGAGCATATTAGTTCATATGTAGAATATGATTATTAAAAATTCTCACTAAATTGCAGTGGCTCGTTAGCATAGTTGGATAAATGCACCGGCCATGAAAGCTTGGGGATGTGGGTTCGAATCCCTCACAAGTCACGATGATATTTTCTGAGAGTTTTCTTTAATCGTTTTCAATGTGTGAAAAAATATGCTTAATCACATAAACATACTAATACCTGCATGGGTAAATAAATACGCATCCTGATTAACATTAATCTAAATTAAAATAATTGAATGGTGCGCGTCTCGGCTAAACATCAATAGATTTTAAAAATAATAATAACCAGCTTTGGATATAAAAATGCTTCACTTGTTACTTTAATTAAAAAGTCCAGTGTTTGCAAATCATTAAATATTGATTAGCCCGAGCATATTAGTTCATATGTAGAATATGATTATTAAAAATTCTCACTAAATTGCAGTGGCTCGTTAGCATAGTTGGATAAATGCACCGGCCATGAAAGCTTGGGGATGTGGGTTCGAATCCCTCACAAGTCACGATGATATTTTCTGAGAGTTTTCTTTAATCGTTTTCAATGTGTGAAAAAATATGCTTAATCACATAAACATACTAATACCTGCATGGGTAAATAAATACGCATCCTGATTAACATTAATCTAAATTAAAATAACTGTCTAGTGGTTTTGTAGTTATTATAATCACTCTCTGACTATCTGGAGGTAGGTGAAGCATATAGTTTTTTTGTGTTTAAAAGATAAATTGCTTTTAGGTTTGAAGGGAAAAAAAGCCCTTTGAAGAAGATTGATATTAAGATTTTTGTGATTTCCTTTTATATAGCAAAGGAAATAAATGCCTGAGAAATCAAATACAGGTTTATTTACTTTTTATCGTTCGTAAACTACATATTGGGATGACAACTAACAACAACAACAAAAAAACAACTTCACACTCTAAATTTTAGACCGGCCTAAAACTGTCATTAAAAAAATGTTCAGTTGGGTTTACTTTCAATACGAAGAACATGCTTGGCATAAAGATTATTTCACGCCGTTTAAATGTAGGTTACATCCTCTGGCCGAGCTGTGCTCTTGTCCTTTTTGGTTCAATCTTTGAAGCGCACATGCCTGCGCAGGCAGCGCGGGGCTCGTTAGCGTCTCTTCCTGCGCGCTCTCCTCTTTGTTTCCTCCCCCCTTTCCCTTTTTTAGGACTGGAATTTTTTATTAAACTCTACCATTCATCACTGTGCACGGTGCTAATCAAAATGTCTCCTTTCGAATGGTGGTTTCCGGTTCCTCGCCACGTATTAATCGTATTGCATACAAGTACTACATCCAACGTGGCCGGCTTAGCGAGAATTATTCATATTTTTATGTTCGTTTATTGTGTTCACTGTGTACACAGCATTGGGAAACCGGTACAGGTATTTCTATAACTTTTGACAGAATATAATTTATTTTTCAAATCACTGTAAAATGAATTACATTTTATGCTCCTGAATCTAGCAAATGCATCGTTTCTGAAAGTTAGAATATAATCGTGCATACACTTAATATTCTCACAGCGTTCAAAGGTTTTATAACATAGTAAATGATATGCATATATGAGTGCGACTGCAATTTTCTCCATTGCAATTCCCGGTCGCTCGCCTGGCTTCCGGGCTTGGGTGCCAACTCCGCCAATGTTATCCGATACTTGCAATAATATAGATACATCTGATGCATTTGTTTCAGATTTTTGCATTTTCTCGACTTGTAGGTAACATATTTTACTCATCGCGTGACTGCGTCTCATGCAACGTATCAACACGAGTTACTTACGAATAAGCACACTGAGTGTTGTGCACTCTATTGACCTGTGTTTAGTATGTCTGAATCAGTACATCGAATTGACATTTTCGAAATGACAGAAGCACTGCGTATACCCCAGTAATGCAACTCAAATTGTTAGTTTCAAAGTCAGAAAAAAATAATTTACTGTGGGGTATACCGATAGTTTTTTATCAGCTTCTTTTTTGATTATTCTTTGGGATGATATTTTTGTAGTTGTCTCTCGCCTGATTTTTTAATATGTCTACCTGTCTGAGTTAACACGTCTAAAGTGGCCGGATTTCGCATTCACCTTGCGGGGATGGCCGGCTGCTCTGGAGGACCGATGACCGGAGTGCGCCGGTTCGTCCATGACGCGTGTTTTGAAGTCTGCTGAGCGCAAACATATTTTCGTCGAGAATTATCGGAGTAAAAATATCGTTTGTTATGATTCTCAAGCACAGCACAGGTACATAAACACGAAAAAAATGTTTCATAATAATACCGGCTGTGTAAACACTGGCAAAACAAACGCTGAATTGGCAAAATATGATTTTAATACATTCTTTTATATTCACTGTACTTGTTTTTGTATTAATACGATTGAAGTAAAATAATCTTTTTATACACCAAAAAAAAAAAAATTGATTTTTGGTAATTTGTAACCCTGCCTTCAAAGTTAGTACCTAGTTAAGCTGTCGAATAACTCATTCGTTTTTAAACACGACTTTGATTTTTAATGATTATTACATTTTTTCAAATATTGAAAAATGAGAAACTCTCAGAAAAATATCACCGTGACTTGTGTGGGACTTTGATTTTTTTTTATTTTGAATGTATTTTACAATAATGTCATTACACATCGTCTTCGACTAAACTAAAATAGGCGTGGGCCCAATAATATCAATGTAAATTTAATTGTCGGGACGGAGACTGAACCGGAAACCTCGATCAAAACTCCACGGTCTAACTACTGTACGAATAAACCAACCAAACATATGAATATAACGAGAGGATGGATTTGCTAGGTTATTTCTTGTATATTAATATGTTATTCTTGATTAAATATTTGATTTTCCAAAGTATTATTTTTTCGGCATTCCAGCATTAATTAGTCCCCACGGTGACACAAGTCACCCAGTAATTTTGAAGGCGTTGAAGGAAGGCATCTTCCTGTTCCGCCGATAAAGCCAAATACAACAGAAAAAGCATTCATTAGTATTTCTAGCGGTGTATTTTATAAGGTTTTCTTAATTTTATACGCTTCCATTGTTGCTTCTGCATTTTAATTTAGATTGGATTTAAAAATATATATTCTTAGACTAACAAGAGTATATGCATCTACGTATGGATATCTTTTCACTATTCCAGATAACAGTAATAAAACAAACTGAAATAAATTGCTTCGCTGAAACAGCAGTCGGTACTCGCTGCCCTCAATTTTCACTCCCAAGGATGTCCGTAATTAGCCGGGACGTCCATTTCTAAAGCCTTCGCTGAAAGGCCCGCGCGGGTGGGGTCAGGCGGAATTGCCCATCCAAACAAACTGCAGTCGCCAACTACTATGAGTCCGCCCATCGCCAGTCGCTTCAGTAGGCAATGGGCGTCCCCGACTGCCCGTGTTTGCGCAGCGGGAAAGCCACCTTTCATTCCTTACTTCTGCTGTCAGTTCGGTTCGGTGCACTTCCTGCGCTTATCTTCTACCGTATTTGCATAGCACAATGTTTAGCGCCGTTTTAACCAAACCTTATCCGAATCGGTGTAACGTTTAGTGCTCAGTAATTGTGATAGAATACTGTCTCATTATATTATAAAATAAATTCATAAGTATTCAGTTTTGTTTAAAAGACAATATATATTTTATAATCTAATCTATGAATATTGTTACTGGGTTTTAGATCTCTGGAATAGAATACGTGTGTCTTGATTATTATGTTTTGTACAAATTACAGCCAAATTTATTTAGCACTTTTCGTGAGACTGAAAATATTATAAAATATATAAAACATTATCAGAGTAGTGCAGAGGATTTTAATAAAATTACTTTTTCGGCATTTCCCTTTTTCCACTTTTGAGAAATGTTTTTATATTATTTATTTAATCCAAGTCTATCTAATGGATCGCTTCGGCCGTTTCATTTGAAGAGTCCTTATCAGCATACATCTAAAAATATATTTGAAATACACGGGAGCGTAAGGGATTCTACCGCTGTACGAATCTGACATTTTCGGAAAAGTTACGCCCTTTACTCTTGTTAGGATATTATAGATTCCCCATTTAGACAATGCGAATCTGAATATATCTTGCTTTTGCTCTTTGAATAAAACATGAATGAATTATACAATGAATAATAACGTGCTTTATCTCAATTTCAAATTTCGTTTATCCTCATTGCCACATATTATTATGATTAAAAATATTTTATCATATGTTTTGTTGTAAAGTATTGCCATATTTTAATATCATTTTATTTTGTTTTTCAGTCTTTTGTTTATTTTACTTAAATACCCACTGCTCGCTACTGGGAACGGAGAATAGAAAGAAGTAATCGGATCCACAATTAAAGACAGTCCATACTTCCAATGCAGGCAATTGGCTAGAGCAAACATGTCAATAGATAACAAAGAGATTTTCTCATAGACGCCGTCGTGTTTTTTTTTTTTTTGGTTTTTATTTATATTTTACTTTAAAACTGGCAAGACTGGATCGAACTTTATTTAATCACCTTTATATTCGTATTATCAATTGTTTGTAGATTTATTTTGTAATCGTTAAAAAGCTATAAAAGCACTTAAAACTTTTATATTTATTTTATCTAGTACACGACTATTTGCTACTATATCTTTCGAAAATAACACAATAATAATCGGATAACATGATAAAATTTGGAGAATAATACTTATTGAGTTTTGAGAAATTCCCATGAGTATTATACAAGAAACTCATTTGGTGAATTTACTTTCCTTGTCAATCAAATTATTCTGTTATTACTTATAGTTAGATTTATAAATAGTTTCGAGCTAAAAAATATCTACTAGCGTATATGGATGTTAGCGTAAATGCATTGGTAGCGTAAATGCATTGGTAGCGTGCGGTAAATTTGAAACATATTTTAGCTGCGAATGGCAGGGAGTTAACTTAGATTACTCAGAAACTCTTTAGATTTGTTTTTAATATCACATTCGGCCAGAACTGTTTCAACTGATCTCCACATCCTGTTCAGTAATTTATGTTGTATAGTTATCTCATCCATATGCATATTCCAGATACCAGCCAATGCAATATCAATAAAATAGAAAAATTGACAAATTGAGTGGTAAGGACTAAAGGTTTGAAGGACTGAAGGTCCTGCAGATATAAACGTGTTGGCAATGCATTAGAATATATGTACGAGTATATCTACCGTCAAGTAAACTTAGGTCTCAAAAAATTGACATTATTCGTTGATGTAATGCGTTATTGAAATTTTATTTTCTATTATAATGGAAAAAAAAACTTCTATACAAAAAAACATATACCCCGAAAAATAGGTCCGCGATATTATTTTATCTTTTTTTATAAAAGATTTCCCGGCAGTAAGTTTAGACAAAGCGTGTCTTTGTATTATGGTAATATTCTTGTTAAAACACGGTATTGCATCCCGCGGCTTCATGGCATGTATTCTTTTTGTTTCAGGACCGGCTTCCAGTCTCCCCCTGACGTGAGTAATACAAAATAAGCGGAAATAAACTGCCGGAAAATACAATGCATGTTTTCTGACGATGGAACACAACCAATTACAGAGTGTGGCTGCACCTGGAAGCTGCGAAAATCTCTTGTAAGCGTTCGTAAAATTGCGTCACAACATGGCTGTGCAGCAGCCCTAGTGACGTCGTGCGTAATAAGTTTACTGTTTTAATTTCACTATGTGTAAATTTAATCAGATTTTAACAGTCGGTTTACAACATATATAGTGATTTTACGGCTTGTTCTGAATCTGCAATGAAGTATGTGAGGTACTCTGAAGTTTATTAATACCATTTTTTGAACCAAAAGTGAGTTAACATCAGTGGGATTATATTTTTGCGTAATGTGGCTCAGTAATATTTATGATTTGTTTAAGACAACATCAATATCAACAATAAGCTTAAAAATGAACCAGATATAGCCGAAATGCGCTCCAAATGCTTCCTTTCCTTATCTTTGCTTTTGTTAATGCGACGTTCTACTTTTACAGAATTTTGTGTTTTTGATATTCGTTCCCAGATTATTTAAGCCTCCACGTCTACCGCTTTTAGAACAAAAAAATAAAATCGAGGTCGATATTCAAGGTATTTAATGTTTTTTATTAAGATGTGTTGTGGTGTAAATCGGCGTTTTCTGCTTTATTGTAAAGCGACGGAACAAACTTTAGCTCTCCAGAAATAAGTTCCCGCGCATCTCGGTACAGCCGCATTTTTCAGTCGGGCTGACTTTATCGCCTACCATTCATCCTTGTACAAATGTTTTGAATTCTAAGAAATTTCGTACCGAACGGACTTTTCAGAAGTATTGCCCTGCTGTTCGCTTTTCCGGGTAAAATGTAAATCGCGCCATTTTCTTTCTTGATTGTGGAAAGATTAATATTTATGTCTGGAGTATCTTGATGGCGATATAAACATGGATAATGGATTTTGAATATTTACGCTTAAAATCTGCGTTCGTAATACTCTATTTATCAACTGCTATCAGCGAGGCAGTCCTGACTTAATATGCTTATAAAAAATATAATCTGTTACAAATAAAATTATGCACTGTATATTTTTCGTGTTTTTATTTTTTGGAAAGTGGGAATTAGAAACAAAACCATACGCATCACATCATTAATTAGTAAAGAACTGACGTAAATCTGAGCTCAGATAAAACGTGTTCATAATACCCTATTATTATAAATGAAAAATGTATCGTTTTTCTGTACACATTCAAAATATTTTGATATGATTTTATCGTTGAAATATATTTTTTGTTCTGTATAAAAGTACATTTTTTATTTAATTGGATTCGTGCTGATTACATATTTGATACATTACTCCTCTCTCCTTTTCAGGAAGTTTTTTTATTACAAGCTCGCAGTTTGAGAGGAAAAAGCGAATTTAAAAATACTTAATTCCATTATATCCGTTTTTAAACTGGATCGATTTTAAATAATCTATTCTCTACCCGCAGACGCTATTAAGTGTTCAGCTGGGTTTTCAATGCCTTTCAGCTTTTCAGTTTTTCAAATGATTGATCGACTATAAATATTCACAAAAATAACGAATCAAACCACTGAAAGTTTTACTAAAATGACTTACACTACATTCATTTTCATTGTGTTATGTGTTTTGAATATCAAGGATCCTGTGTTAAAAAAAATAAATTCGATACGAATAATCAAATATATTTGAATCCCAAGGATCACTTATCTAATTTATATGTTCTTATTATTTTGTGTGTTCTTATTATCTAATTCGTACTACTCTAAAATACACGTGATTTTTTTATTACACCCCTGAAACATTTTACTCACTGTAAACATAAATTTAATTGATTTTATAAAAATAATTGGTACCATAATTGGTTTTATCTTTCGATACTAGTATTTCTGACAAGAATATTGTTTTTTTCAAAATGTCTTCGACTGCTTTTCTTTAAACCAATCTGTCAGAGATATTTTTCCAAACAAATTTACAAAAAATATTGAATGTAAAGAAATTTCTTTATTCCGGTCGTGAAAGGCGGGGGCGAACCTTCTGGATTCAGGGGATAAAAGTCTGAACACCCACCCCCAGATCGCGCTTAGGGGGTTACACTTTTCTCTACAACTCATCATACAATTACCTTGGAAATTAAATAGGAACGAGAAACCTTGGATTGATATGGACTATTTTAAGTTGTAGGTATTTTTTGTTTATTCTATTAAAACAATTTTTACAACATTTGATAATTATGTTTAAAGCTCTTTGGAGTTGGCATATTTAAAAAAAATCGTATTACGAATATGTGTTGGTTGGTTGTGCGGTTTTTATTAATGTAAATAAACCGAAAATGGTTTATTTATTGAATTTATCATTACTATAAAATTGACCTATTAAGGCACACGGGAATAATTTCCTAACATTTTGAAGTATTTTTTTCAGTAGAACGTTGAATGTAATAGCACATTTATCATTTTTAATTAAACACGTCATTGCAAGTCTTTTTTTTATAATAAGTAATTATTATATTTTGAAGAATAAATATTATTTTTGGAATAAAATTAATATTTTATAAATTTGGTAATCTCATTTGTTCAATTATTGTACGTGTTTTGTGCCGTCAATTTGTGCACACCCATACGAACATTCGATGTCTACTTCGTAGCTAGTATTGTATATTGAGTACGCGACGTTGCTAGTCTACTATCAGCGTGCTTCTTAGAAAAGCGGCCGTGCATTACAGTAGCGGATAACAAATTACACACCGTCTGCCGTTCTCTATCATTACGAACAATTTATACATCAATAAGATAGGAGTCCGCCCTCTTCAGCTGCCCCCCCCTTGAAATATTAAAATTACCGCATTTGAAATGGGAACTTCCGGAATCGATTTTCCGGAGTCGTCTTTCCTGTTCCCGAGGCAGACTTCCGATCGCCGCTCCGGAGTCGGCACTCTCGGGAGAGCTAACAATGCCGCGCCTGTCGGCTTACGCCGGAGATGATATTCCGACTCGACATTGGCGCTACGGTGAAAAATGCCTAGTAAGGATTGAATTTGCAATTTATATACAGTTTTATGTAAACTGGATATTGCAGGAGTTCGCCAGCCAGGGTGGAACTGGGACATGCTCCACAACGCGTAACTTTGTAAACATCAACAAAGTGTTTTTATAGATCTCATGAATCGGTTTGCTTTTTTTTACCTTACCCTCTCCAGTTTGAATGTCGCTTGCCATCGACGTGTCATTCGTTTTAAAAATTTTGTTTTGGCGTGTTTTTCATCGACAAAAACGGTTTTTGAATAGTATGTGCACAAGTTATACCATCTTATACAAATGAAAAAAGGTTACTAAAAGCAGCAAAAAAATAAGTTACCAGTTTCACGTGTTTTATTTTTGGGCTTACGAAGTAAGGATTTTTTTCTTTTCAATAAGTATTTTTGGGGAATATCCGAATCCCAAATAACGCATAGAACTCATATCACCTCACTCAAAATGATTTGGGGCGCAGGTGGAGGAGACTTGTCTGTGAATGAGTGAGTGAATATTCGTGAACCTGCCGGGCTTGAAAGGTGGTTGTAACGTCCATAGCACAGATACATTATAAATATTTGTTAGTGTTAAAAAAAAAAATTACTACTTCTGTTATTATACATTAAGTAAATTCTTTCTATAATACATCAATATATATAAATATATTGTCTGGTGTAAAAATAATATATATTTAGGTACTTACTTTTTATTTTTAAATCAAAAATATTTTGATTTTTTTAGTGATTTGAGTCTATATTATATAAACAATATATTACCGTTTATTATGAGAAGTAACAAAACAACTAGTTTTGTCGCTTGAGCATTTCACAGCATTAAACTAAGAATTAAGTGAAATGGCTCGAAAAGCCGTCCTTGCAGGCGAATTCAAGCCAGATTCTTCTCCGATAAACTAATGGCTGCTTCATAATTATATTGTGTTAACAAGTACATTCTAACACCATTTGTACAACATTTTAAATCATCATATTTTATTCTCTGCTAGGGTGTATTTTAATGCGATTTTCGTATCATTCGCAATTGAGGTCATCTTGATCGCATTATCAATAAGAGATAGAAATAAACCTCTTCAGCAGCTAACTCAAATAACTATTCAGAGCTTAAGCATAAGTCGATCGTAAGCTTTTAAATTGCCGTGGATAATCCTTGAAGCTCTTTGTACAAATCGGATTATGCCTTCTCTGAGTATACTTATTGAGAACTAACATGTATATTTCCTTTGAATATAGAAAGCTTTAAAAGAATATTGTATTTTATTATTGTACTACGTTGGAATATTCCTACTTCTTCCAATTCGTTTATAATATAAAGCCGTAGATATATTGTCAACTATTAGTTTTGTATATTATTGGAACAATATGTATCGCGACTTTTCCGTGCTGATTTGATCTTTGACTAAGTAATTTGTTTGATATTTTCGATGTATCTTTTATATGTTCATCGCGCGTTGGTGGTTTCCTTCCCTCGTAACAGCTGTTTATTTTGTCTATTTCCTTGCGATGAACACCATCTCGCTGCTCGCATGGAGTGTCTTCGGGTGGAAAAAAATTATACATTATCTTTGAATAAAATTATGGATTATGGAACCTTTCCCAGCTGTGCTTCTTTTGTAAGCCTAAAAAATATAAAATAATATGAACGTCTCTTTTTCCACAGACAAGCCTTAATTAATCCTGAACAGTATTTTAACAATAAGTCTATTCATTGTGATTAATAATTTACAATTTTGTTCTTTGTTACTTATGATTACAGATAGAAAATAAAATTTTTGGTATGACTTATATAATAACTGAAATATGTATATAAATTTAATTGTTTTTACCTTAATCATAAAAATTCTGGGTAATGATTTTCTCATTACGGGAGATTATAGAAGCGACTTTGTGGTTTAGTGGTAAGCATGCTTGCTTATCAGCCAGTAGTCGAATACACCCGGAAAAGCCATAAAATGCTTCTTACTGCATATCGACATACTACTTCTCTTGTGACCTCTTACATTTTCAGAGTTGTGTACTTTTTGATTGGTCGTTTTCAGATTATCTGTAGTTGAATGTTTATCGCTTGTAGAGTAAAAAAAATATATATCTCAAAAGTAGTTTCTACACTGGTAATGCTAACTTCAGATATCTACTTGAAATATTTAGACAGTATAATATTATAATGTAATCTAGGATAAGCGTGTGCTTACATGCTTGGGTGTTTTTCCGTTTCCGGCTTGTGGTCCACTTCGGTTTTCCCTAAATGTTGATAAGAGCAATATACATTAACCTTTATTAATTTTAATTACAAGTGGGTTGAAGCTTTCCCCGTTTGTTTTTACTCATAATTTTACCGAATTAAAATTTCAATGCATATTCATATTTTAATTATGTAATAAATTTGAGGGCACCAATAAATAATAATGGTAAGAAAACACCCAACAAAGCTATTTGCTAAAGTAATTAAGTCAATTGCTTTAATTAATTTTAAAATACTAAAAAAGTATTTCTACTCTTATTATATGTCTAAACATCTGGGAAATTTGAACATTATTTTTTGTTTAGTTCATTATATAATATATTCATTACTCTCCTATTTGCCTGCACGAAAGACTTTTTCAGATTTTTTGTTCATATTGTCAGAAAGTTTAATTTTTTTTTTAGTTATCCTATACATATAAAATTATAATTTTATAATCGTTCAAATATCAATTTTTTCACATCTCCGATAAAAAAACTGTAATTTTAATTTACTCAAACTATGTTAGTATTGGTTCAAGATTAAAGAATATATAAACTCTTTTAAATTTATTGGAATAAGACGTTGTAGGGTGCACAAAGTAAAATATATAACGTAAATATATAATAGTTACCCCTTTGGTCTAGGGGTTGATGTCGTAAACAAATGCACCGGAAGACGTAGCTAAGAATAATGCTGTCTGGCTGAAGTAAACTACCCTCTGACAAAGTAGAGGCTCACCCTGCATCCCCATAAATTATATCATTTTGAAGACAGCTCTGAATTCTGGCAAAGAAATGAACCCTGTGTGAATAATGGCGTCGGAAAATGTATTGTCAATGTTTGAGTAAGTCGCTTTCATTCTAGTCTTGCGAATAAAAGGATATTAATCATTTTATTATTTAGCTACGGAATTAATATTTATGTCATTTACAGTGTTTTTCTCGGTGCTTTATATATTAGTTAAGTTCTTTCGTTTTTCCTACCAAAGAAGTGTTTGATAGCATTTATTGAATCCCTGGTGCATTTTATAACAACAAAGTATAAATAATATTTACAACTAAGACTTTAGTTGCGTTAAATGTTACTTTTTTAAAACGCCTTATTGGTGCTAAGCTGCTATAAAAACTAGAAGACGATTTTATTTTAGAAATCCAAATCAATTGAATTGTTCGACAGATAAACTGCATGGTTTGTGTCTTTTATTTTGCTTATTCTTGTTGTGTTAGGTTATGTTAGGTTAAGCACAAAAAAAGGGTTTTTTTAAATTATTCAGAATAAATTCGGATTTTCTTAAGATGTGTAAAAAATAAATCCGAATTGAATAAAATCTAACGTTGTTCATACCAAATAGAATTTGATGTAACTTAAAATTTATCTAAAAGTAAACAGCTTATTTATTTCAAAGGGGTTGGTCAAATTTATATGAATAAAAATAATCCTGAAAATTAATTAACTGTCAAGGGAAATCTGTTGTGAATATGTGGATATAATTTTTCACAAAATACGACCCCTGCTGGACAAAGCTATCAATTGTATTTTTAGGGCAATTATTAATATGGTATGTAATGTATTCGTTTATACAAACTCATCTGGGAATCAAGGCTTCTTCAAAAGTGACACGACTGTGAATAAATTTGTAGGGATCAAACATATTTTATTTTGATATTTATCAACTCATTTACTTATTTAAATTGTATTTTTTGTAAATTTCTTTACATATATGTTATCTAACGTAGGTGTGCATTATGTTGAGTAAAGAACTGATAATTATCCGATAATTTTATTAAGCAACGTTTACCTTTTTCAGCGCTTCCTTGCAATATTTTATAATTTTGTCATATTCTTTTCATTTTATTTATTTACATAATTTTTCGTATATTTTTTCAGTAGTGTTTTTTTAAAAATATCTCTGAATCTTTGAGCTGAAACCTTAAATATATTTCTTTATTGCGACCTAGTTATTAAAATTTTATTTTGATTATTGAACGACTATAATCTAGTTTATAATTTAAATTTTTTAAACATCTTTTAAAAATTGATTTTAATATTACCTTGTAGATTGAATGCCTAGTCAAAGAAATGTTTACTCACTGGCGAAACATTACATAATGTAAAACGATAAGAGCAACCCTAGCGAATGTAGATTCAGCTCAGTTAGAAGCACTTGCGCTGAAATATATCTTGAATATTCAGGAATACTGCCAAATTTCTTTGCAACAACTGAGTTAATGCGTTACGTTGCGTACGTAAATCTTTCAAAAGTAAATTACTATTATTTAAAGGCAACCCCATTAAAAGCTACTTAGATATTTTATAATAATCCTTGACCCCGGGCTACCATTACGGCATGGCCGCCGGAAGTGCCCCCTCGCTCTGGGGCCCATAACCCCGCCCTCCTCCTTGGGCACGGACTCGTCGCGCCCTGCCACCCTGCCACCCTGCCTCCCCCCGTGCCAGCTGCTCGCAGAAAACTAAGGGCTAACCCCCCGTTTTCCCGGGCTAATGGCCATTTTTATTGACCAAAACACCCCATTCTATGCTTTATCTTCTTGTGAGTCTCCTAAATTTAGTACAACGTTGTAATGTATTATTTTTACGCTGATAAAATCTTATAGCATCGAATTATAATAATATAAATTTCTCGAGCTAATACGAAGGGAATGGACAAATGTTAAGTTACAAAAAATCTTATTTTCATTAAATCATAAAACAAAAAAAAACTTTTTTTCATTTTTAGGACTGTCTGAATATTCCGGTTTTGGTCGAAAAAAAAAATGTGTTCAGTTTTTAGGATTATTAATATCAACATCACTAAGGCGATAGAACTTACAACTAAGGCCAAACTCAATGTAAAATTCATATTTAACATTGATTAAGATATTGGATGATAGACAGATTGAGTGCTGGTCGACGGACCCAAAGAAACAAGTCTAATATAAATCTTAAGCGAAATCATAAATATAATTTTAATATAAAATGAATCCTATATACATACTTAACAGACGTACGCAAGGCCAATATTAGCATGGCTTACTTGGTTTGGACGTTTTTTTAAATATGCAGTTGACTTCTCTTGTTTGGTATTATCAATCAATTTAGCATAATACTATTATTTAATCATAGATACCATACTGTCTTTATAATCTTATAGTCCAAAGAGCAATTTGGTACATGTATTTAATTAAATGTAACCATATTTATATATGTCAAGGCAACGTTAAAATATTAAACATTTACATGAGAATCAGAAATTACCAATTTCACATCTATAAAATAAAGTGGGATATCTCACATTATTCTAGATTCAGTTCACAAAAATTTTAATCAGTAACTGTGAATAACTTTGTATGTTCAATTATTGGCTTGAAATAATATTTAAAAAAAAAACCGTATTTTTTTATTGTAGAGTAATCTGTGTCAATAAATTAGTCGATTCATGCGTATATTTTCTGAAAGTATTGTGTATCGCATTGTTATTATTAATCCCTTTGAAGAATGGACATTAATTCTCTTCATAATACTCATGTATTTATATCTAATTAAAATAAAGTTATCAGTGTAAAAGCTTTAGAATAAAACAAACGATTTATATAAATGCTAAGTGTTTGGTTCAATAAATTAAGCAGGCCTTATAGTTTTATGAACTTCATCATATAAAGCATCATAATCGTTTGTTTGCTATATGAGTTTGTCTCGTGTTATCTCGAGTGTATCGCCGCTCCTTGTACTGATGCACTCGCTGAAATAAAGCCGCTCAGCACCGCGATGCAGTTTTATGCTTCCGCTCTCTTCGTGCTTGAAACAGACTGGCTTTTGAATCAAGTTAAAGTGTCTAATATGGCAGCGCACTTACCTGCCAACGGTAACTATTTCTTTAACTATCAGTCTTCATAAGAAGTAGCAACTACGTAATTGCTCTATCATAACACGTAATTGCTTTAAGGCGTATTAATTTATTCTACGAAAATAATTGTTTTATGTTCGAGTTATAGATTTTAAACTCAATTTATTTTCTTGTAAGATATCTATTCTTTAATCATATCTTGAATCACTGTAGATAGGAAGAACTAAATTAACTTAATAAATTTTTAATCAAAGTTGGTCAGATTTGTCCAAAAGTATTTTTTATAAATAAAATAAAGAGTATTACGCCAAAAATTGAGTTTGATTTGAAGTTAATAATATAAAACAAAACACTATTGTTACGACGTTTTTGCTATTTTTTGATACATCGATTCGATACATTACGCCAATTGGTGTAGCATATTTTAATGAAATTCTTGACTTCGTCTACCTGATTTCCACGGAATTTCAATAATTAATTTACCTCGTAGCTTATTAAAACGTAATTCTAAAAGTTATTACTCACTTTGATGTTTGAGTGATGTAAATTTAACGTTTTTCAGTCATCAGGATTAGTGTTTTCGTGCTCGGTTGGTAGAATCACGTAGAACCTCTACCGTTCTCAAATGGAATTTCATATTACGTTTGACTGAGATTGTCAGAATTTCAATTCTTAACAAGACAGAAGTTTTCCTTTATATTTCTTTTTTGTTTTTATATGGGAAATGTTTTAACAAAGAATGCTAAAAGCAATTGTAAAGGGAATCATGTTTGAATATACAATTGGTCATAATACATAACCCTATGTTTAAATTTTTTTTTTCAATATGCAGGATACATTTCTATTTTTAATTAAAGTTTTTTCTTTTCTACTTTTGAAGTCGGCGACAATCTGCGTTTTAGTTATATTGCAGAATTATAATGGTAAAAGCCATTTTCTTTGGAAAGTTAATTATTTACTGTAAATATTAATTCGTATTTCTCAATATTGATCTAAAGTCTGTTTTATCATTATTTTCTACTTTAATTTCCGCAAATACAGTAATATCCTATAAAATCAATGCAACCGCATGATAAACATTCTTACTATTCGTACTCATTGTTCTTTGTATTACTTATCACCTATTGAAATTTTTGTACCTTGAATGGTTGTGATAGTTTTAAATATTTAGTGCAACATGCAGGTAAATTATTATATAATATATAAAGTTGTTTTAATTCAGTTAGGTGTCATTCTATTTCGGGCATACTAATTGGTTCATGTAAGTACTTTCGCTGTTGAAAAATTTAAAAAAAAACATTTTGTTGGTAATTTTTTCATGAAAGACCTTTAGATATCTACACAGAGGAAAGAGTCTGATCAAGACCAGATTACGTAGGTAAGCTGATCTTACTCCTGAAGTAATAAGGAAGATGCGAAAAAGCCTCCCGAAGTAATGTCGCGGGTATCGGCGCCATTCCCTTCACGGGTCCGCCTACTCGGCGCATAAAAATATTACAACCTGAATTCTGAGAAATAGTGGAAATCAACGATCGCCCCGAGACACGTTTTCTTTGAGGATATAAAAAAGCCATATCGCACTTCTTCTGTATTTCCCTTTGGGTTATGATGTTCGGATGTTTTCATTGCTGCCACAAAACATCTAGGTTATTTGTATTAACTGACATTCGTTTTATTTTATTCAATAATCTAGAAATTATTGTTATGTCAATAAAAGTCATAATAAATATGATAGGATAATATTTATTGTCCAATTAATGTTTCAGTACGCCAAATTACATTAAAAAAATTTGGTACCGTTTTTTTTGTTATTTAACTCTCCAATTTACTAAAATTAACACAAAAACATACAATAAATGAATTAAAAATCCATGATACAAAATCATGCTTATAACTTGCTTGATTATTCAGATATGTATAAAAAAATATATTTATCATATCATTTACTTTTTAGTATATTAGTACTGTGTATAATTGAATTACATTTCATTTTAACAACTTAGTTTAGTAGTACAATGAAGTATTTAATGTCTCTTTGATATTATATTTTTCTTTTAATTTAAATGATCATCAAAAGGCAATATAAATTTACGGTGTTCTTTTATGCTTAATTTATAAAATAAAATCTTCATTTAGATCAAGAAAACTCTCAATTTTATGCTTAAAACAATGTCGTCCAATTCCGTTTCAATTTCTTTCTGATAGTGCATACAATAAAGTTATTTTTAGATATACAACAAATCGGGTACGTTTTATCACGTAGACTTTTTGTTGGCTTTCCTCTCCGAAGCACACATTATGTTTGAAAAATGTAATATCACTTCAAACTACATAAAACGAATTTGTAGTTGGCCAAAGTAGCCAATTATATTATCTGGGATCTCCGCTAAGATTCGCTCACCTCGAGGCTCGAGATGTTGGTGCAGATACCCGCCGTCACGGCACTCGCCCGAGCGCGTCCCACGAGGCAGTTTTTGTGATGCAGCAATAGCAACAGCAACAGCACCGCATTTAGTTCGTTTGCTTCCGTTTCGCGGCTTCATTCACGCAAGGAAATCATCGCATTCGAATCACATGTGCGTAGCGAGCAAGGAGGAACAATTGCACGGCCTCCGGTGACTAGTGGAGGGAATCAGAAACTTTACACAGCGTGTAACTACCACAGAGAACATAGTCGAAAAGTAGTGAAGAATAAGTGTTTTTTTGTGAACAATCATGTGTCGGGAAAGACAGAAAAAACGCTAATAAGTTCAAGGAAATTCAAAGTTCAGTTGTAAATATTCAAAAGACAATGGTATTAAACCAAGTTGGTCGGTTGCAGTTATATCAATTTTTAAGCCAAAATATTTAATTCACAAAAAATCACAGTGCTTTTTTTCTTTTTCTATCATTTCTTAATAGTAAAAAAACAACTCGAAAAACGAATTCATTATTTGCCATTATTTTTTTACACGATTTTATCATAACGCGAAAAAAATTGTATTTTTTATGCTCGAATTTAATATACTATATTACTTTTTCTGAGTTGATGTGGCTTCAAATCGTAGTAATTTTAAATATAATCTTTCATCAATAAATGATCAGTTAAGTTAATCGCAATAAATGAAATAATACATAATAATAACGAACAAAAGCAGCTTTGTTTTGACGCTCTTAATATATTAAGTTCTCAAGACCCAACTCTACTGACGGCCACGTCCTTTTGCTGTGCGTTTTGTATGCCATTTGTCGGTCGGTTCTCGTGAGAACTTGGCATCAGGTCTGGCCGCGAGGGCCCATGAAGTATGGTCTGCGCTTACTGCTTCACTGTCTCTCCACATACCTGCATAATGGAGTAGCTACCGACTGTTGTGCTCGGGAGCAGATGCGGCCACGAGCGGTGACATGCTTTATTTTAGTGCTCAGGATTTTTACATTTCAAACAAAAGTACTCTCAATATCTTTGTACCTTGTGATATACTGATTTTTTTTTTTTTTAAATATAATTAATATATTAATGTAGTTAGTGGTCTACTAATTCTTGTCTTGGTCAAAATTATTATAAATAATGAAGTGGAAACAGGATGAACAGTTTTTTTTTTTATTTTTATCCTTCACATACCTCTTCTTTATCTTTGCATAAACTTTCTTGATATCTTTTCTCCACATGAATAATACTAATAGTTTATTGGCATGTCGATCCATCTCTGAGACATTCTGGGTTTATGAAATATTCATGTCCACTCAGGGATAAGCTGTGTCATCACTGTTATTCGTTTCCTGAGGTCTAGTATTTGCTAGTTAATATAAAATTATATTTTGTTACTTTAATTAAATATTGGGAAATAAACTGATAAAACCGCGATTGAATGTTTTGGGGCTGTCGCTGAGTCTCGATGGCTCAGCGATTTTTTTCTTGTTATTGGTGCAAGCTCAGTGACCAATGATTATTTGTAACTTAAAATTGACGAGAATAATATTAATATGTTATTAAATTTTGCAGCGTCATTGAGTTTAATACATTTAGTCACCGTTTTGGATCTCGTACTCTTTGTACCTATTTTAATCGCTTTGATGCGCGGCTCGGCCAGACTGCGGACTGTACTCACCTATTACAGATGTTCCGTTTTGCAATTATTTCTGCCAGGTCTGTAGTTTCCTATGTAATAATTCATTTTTGCAGACTGGCCCCAGACGCGGTTTGACCATGTCCAATCACCGAGTCGGAATTGTTGCCTTCTCGTGTGACGAACACAGTGGCGGCGCATATTACTGCTTAGTGAAGCTTTATCGCAGCGATATAAAAAAAACTCAACGTTTCAGTTATAGCATCGTTTATTTTTTAATTTAGTGCTATAAAAAAGATACTGCTTTCGACTGGATATCAGGTTTCCTTCAAAATGTTGAAAGTCTAAGAAATCCTTGTTTATAACTTATTAAATGCTATTTTATTTAAAAGCAAATTTTTTTTTTGAGAAATCGGCGATAGCGATATATTTTTCTAAAACTTATTAACTGAGCAACATCATTGCTTTGTTACAACATATTATAATTTTTTTAAATTATGTTTACTGTCGTGCCTATAAAAAAATAGTTTTAACGGATTTCAGTCAGTGCTCGGTAATAATGCGGTGTCCTATTTAAATCTGCTTTCGACCAACTTGTATGGTTAAGATAAGTTTTGTTTGGGTTTTTCTTAAGTTGAATTTAGTTTTCATCTGAACAACTAGGAATTATGGTTACTTGAAACCCCTTCCCGGTTCTTATTCTTTCTAAGTATAGTTTTCAGTTCAGGTTTATTGGTGGGAAACATTCTTCAGAGTCTGCTATTCACCTTTATATTCATAGAATTCAGCATGCCTCAGAGAACGCATAACTTTATTCGGTCTTTAGTAACTCACGATAATCACTATATATTCTTAATTATAAGATTTAATGGTGATTATACTATTGTGTTGGTTAAAAAAGTACACCTTAATGTAAACCATTCACTGATTTAATCGTTCACTATTTTTCATTGAGTTCACAAAAAAACGATTCGCTTAGTTTACTAAGCATACTTCGAGCCATAAACGCAAATTGTTTTAATAATCTAATATTTTATTTTTAAGCTTTTAGCGAGCCTAGCTTAGATAACATTTTTTTATTAATCGTTAAATAAAAATATATACAAAGGATACTTTAAAACTCGAAGCGAACGGTTTTTCCAACAGTCTTGGTTGACGTCGACTCGCTGAATAAATTAGAATTTTTTTACTTCAATTTATGATCTGCGGTAACACAACACACAAACACAGTTTTTGACGTGAAAATAAATAATATATACGTACAAATACTTTTTTTGTCTCAAATTTTTTCGAACAAATAACTTTGATAATACTATGAAAATCATGCGATCTTTATGACGGTGTTTAAAGTAATGCTCGCTATTATATAATTTTTAGTCGCCTGCGGAACAATGCCAAAACGATCATCGTGAATGGCGCGTAGTCTACTAACGTTGCGTTCTTATTTCACGGTTTGTTAATACTGTATGAGATGCTTTGCAATAATGTTTAATTGATAGGAATATGTTTATGAACTAACTGTTGATTTAAAAAAACGTAATTGTGTGAAGTTAGGCAGATGCTGATAAGATTTTCCATTTAATTTATATTATATAGTAAGTTATTTCTAACATAAACATTCATTATTTCTTAAAAAATATTTTATAATAGATGTTATTATAGTTATCCCATGATACACATCAAATGTAAATATAATTGTAGCTTTAATAAATCACTCTGACGTTGAATGAGATAAGAGCTATCCACAATTACGTAAAGCTATTAAAAATGGTACAAATTAAAGCATAATTTATCATCTCATTAAACGATTTTTTAATTTCATGTGATAGTTATTTTAAAATATCTAATTTTTGTTTATTTTATATGTACTTGAGATTGGTCGTGAGTCTCAATGCTATCTTAAATCTTTTAATTTTATTTGTTAAACTTTAGTAAAAATTATAGTTTCTACTCAATTATTCCGTATTTATGAAAATTGTCATTCATAGTAGTGTAATGAATAATTCAAAGTAATGAAACTAAAATATCATATACAAAATTTTGAATTATTTCTTTCCCAAGACTAATTACCCGGTGATATAATACAAGAACAAATCAGAACTGATATGATAAAGTTTATTGAAAAAAATCCGGACTCTTCTTGGATACATGTAAAGTCTCAGTGTTAAAGTTTGCATGCAGATATCTCAATTATTGGCAAATATCCCATCGTCGCGATATGCGGAAATATAATTTTCCAGTTAAGAGCGTAAATGCTTTCAACAATTACAAGTTTAATAAATCATTTTCCTCGCACAGTTCGGCGTATCCGTCAGGGGAGAGTGTTGCCACTGCAAGTTCAAATAAATGTCGGATGTTAAGTTGGATTTACTGCCTCCATTACGGAGCTCTCGCTTCTTCATCCGATGGGGGACGCCGGGAACAAAAATACCTATTAGACATTCGCACACTTGCTCCGGTACTATCTCTTCACAGGCGCCCCGACCAGAAACAAACGTGCTCAGGATACGCAGACTACTTTGCCTAGATTTTTTTCACCTAAATTTATGATATTTATCTTATAAAGAAACGTTAATACTACTTTGTGCTAGAAATGCAAAGTGCTTTGCAAATTAAAAACATTTTTTCACGTTGATTTATAACCGTAAAATACTTTTAGTATTCTAGTGATTGCGGTTTGGTTCTTTTAGGGTAATATCCCAAATAATATTTTTATGGGTTTTTTATTTGTTTAAATAATGTTATCCAATCGGTACGAAGTTGAATTTTTCTAAAAGCACCATTATTCTCTAATAATTTTCGGTCATTATTCAACCATTTGTTTGAAAATTTTATTTTTGAGATTTATTTACTTTGGAAGAAAAGGTTTTGTGAATGGAGTGTTCATATAACAGGTTTTTCATTCCGGTTTTTGGGGTAGAAGTTCATCTCATTTCCTGATAAGGTTTCTAAATAAATACATGTTATTGATTATTTGAAATTTTATTTGTAAGCTTCATAGAAATTATTTAAAAAAAAATGTATTCCATTTAAATATTTGTAAATCTGAGTAGGCATGCCTTGTTCAAGAGATTTATTATCAAATATAGGGTCTCAAACATTTTAAAATGATACTATCTTCGAGAATTTCGAGGATTTATCATAGATGAGATTTTAACTTCTAAAAGCACTGTAAAAATATACGGTATTGAAAGTATACGAAACTGACGACAAAATTATGCACAATGAAGGTCTGCCTGATGCGGTCAGACTACTGATGATGCGTAGTCACGGAAAATGAGACCTAGGAGAGTGACCCTCAAACGAGGCGCAGGTTATTAAAGCACATTATGTGATTTATTTGCCGTTTAGCGTCGTGTACAGTGTTGGCCAATTGATTGATTTATTCTTTATAGGAACTTAATATTGTACTTCTGGCAGTGAACCGGTCTATTAATCTAATGAAATGTCCATTTATAATAAAGGATTGTTATTTTATATAAATTGTAGTGACAGCACGAAGATGATTAATGGTTTCGAAGACTGCTAAGGAGAATAAAAGCCACACACTCTTACAAGAGTTTTGACATAACATTTTAATACGTGTAATCCAAGCGATAACGATCTAACATATAAAGGTTTTTTTTTTTTTCAATCGACAGATCTCCCAGAGGCAATTACAGCTGTTTACCTTCCTCGTAGTCTTCTACTTAAAGAGTATAGTGGTTCAGAGGATTATTGTTTAGATTTTTTAAGCTAAGGTTTTTCCCGCTCGTGAAACAATTTTTTCTTATCAAAAATAAAAAAAAATGTGCACTTTTAGTATGAAGCAAAAATTGTTTGCGTCATTGAATCTGTATTAATTTTCGATCCAAGGCGCTGTGCTTCTGGGGGAATGTTGCCAGATTTATGTGCCCTCAGGGAGGTTTGTGGGCACATCCGGGGAGAGCGTGTCCCCTCTCCCCTCGCCGCCGCTGAAACAAAATGTTACTCCTATAACACAGCTCCGGGATACCATTGCTCAAGTTTTATGCTTTATACTTATTGGTTCTAAGTTTTTTTAGGATATGTGTGTGCCTGCATTTACTCTGCACTGTGTCAACACTTTCGCCAGGAGATCTGGAAAATACAATATTTACGTTTTTTTTTTTTCACGTGAAACGACTAGAAAAATCTCAAAAAGATTTTTTATGACACCATTTATGACAAAAAAGCACTTCGTGAATTCTCTTCGTTATTTGTATATAGATTATATAAATATTGCATACACAATATGCTCGTATGGGTGAAAAATGTGAATTTATTACAAATATTTAATAATAATCACTAGTACAATATTTTGGTGGAGACGGTTGATCTTTGAAATTTCTTACTCGAGGTTTATGTACTTTATTTAAACTGATATCGCTTTAACAATGAAAAATAAAATGGAATTTTTTTTTGTCTTATGAAATTATTAATTAATTAAATTTGTTTGTTTTTTGTTATAGATCTCCTCTTCGGTGGCGAAGTCTCACTTTCACACCAAATCCATTGTAAGTGCTACATTAAATTTATAGATAAATGCTTTGTTTTTTTTTAGTAGTGAAACATATTTAAACGGAAGTAAAAGTTATAGATATGTTAACGTTACCTTAAAAGTTTTAATTTTGACCGATCTTGAAAAAACTATGAACAGTATAATATATATATTTTTTTAATTTTTAACCATTCTTTTGGCAGTTTTTTTAGTTAATAAAAAAAATCTAATATTTAAACTAAATTGGAAATATTTACACCTCAACACAATTGAACAAAAATGAAATATTTCAGGTTTGAGATAAAGCTATCAATTTTTCAATAACATCACGAACATTAAAAAACATAATATTCCTGGCTTTTAATATTTAAAATATTTTAGTGTTTTTATAATACTAAACTGTATTCAAGTTTTGTATATAAAAAAATCTTTAGAGAGATTTTAATATTAGGATATCAAGAATATTTTTAAAATGTTTCATAAGTTGGTAAATACGTACTTTTTTGGTAACTTTTTTACTGAGTGGCCCTGAAGAACCTTTCATAATATATTTAGCATTAAAATATCTCATTACATAACCTTCATTTAAACATGTAGCTTTTGTCAACAAATTTTTATTTATCCCCAAGACGCTCAACCTTTCTTAGAACACCTTGTTTCTAAATTTGATACTAAAGTATATCTTTTTTATTAACCGGAATCGTCGTAGTCAGGATGTTTCAAAAGTTTCAGCGAAATATTTTCAGAAAAAATATACATTTGCTAAAATCATAAAAGTCGTGGTTACTTTCCTTACACATAAACTCACAAGATAATAGAAGCGGACTCGGGTTTTACACAAAGAGGTGGGGGATTTGCGCACCAGTTCACTTTTAGAACCTTTGTGCTGATATTTTTTTTTTGGTATATAACGGGTAGTTTACTGAATGTATTTGAATTGTCCAGAAATATATTTTCTAAATATTTGAGTAACTTCTCCACGAGCAAAAGCATTCAATAAATTAATGTATAAAGCATAGCGTTTTATACTTCATCTTTTTTAGTATTACTGGCTTAAAAGCATTACTGTGTAAATGAGAATTAAGGTTTCAAAATAATGAATTATGTATGCTTTAAGATGTAATGCAGACAAAAGAAATATTAAGAATGAAAACGTGCGTCTCATTGTTTGATTCATATTCGTTACAATATTAAAATATATTTAAATTCTCTCGCGCATGCTAGAGGCAGCCAGCTGTCGCCCAGTATGCCCGAGTAAAGTTTCTGGTCCACTGTTGTGTCTCCCAAGGCATCCAGTCTGCCGATTTTTGATTCGCCGTTTAAGTTCCTTATTCTTTTTATTATTTTATCTCCTAAAATTTGGCGAGAGTCCAATGACTCCGACTGTGAACTCCGTCGCAGCCACCTCGGATTTTAGGTTTAACACGGAGTCATAAACCCCTTGGAAAGAAAACAAATTTTATAGGCATTAAATAATGAATGGTAAACGTCCCGAGCTTGGAAATCAACGGTCCCTGCAATAAAGCTAGTTTGTAGGTTTTATTTGTAAATGAATTGAAAATATCTACAGTTTATTATAGTGAACTTTGTGGGATAGTTATAAAGTATGAGTGCGATTCTATTTCTATTTAAATGAGTGATGCTGCCTCTGTGAAACGTCATCAATTTGTTATAATAACAAGTAATCTAGGTGACTTATTTTCAGTATTAATTGGCTGAGACGATAAAAAAATCACGACTTATGAAGCATTTTAGGGAAAAAATAGTTTTAAATATGTATATCTTTTCTTTATCTAGGTTTTAAATTTATATATTAAAAATCGAAAGGCTTTGTACAGATGATTGCGTATACGCCATTATATGTATATACTATATATATTCCATACATTTGTTTTCCAAAAATGCGTTTAAAAGAATGTCTATACTTCCGATAGATATTTCTAAAAACAAATAGATAAAGAAAGGTTTATGTGTGTTTTTTTATATTCGGCGTTACCTCCAAGTTTTATCCCCCCCCCCCTCTCCACACCCAACTACCTTCCCTAATCTATCTTCCTTGTGCGCTCACGCTCACGCCCACGCCCACGGAGATAGATACTTGGAGGACGCAGCGATAGGCAGCGGGGGTGGCGGTTTGAGGGCGGGGTGGGGCTCGAACTCTCGATTCCACCTACATCAAAATAATACTCAATGCGGGCGTGCAAAATGGCCGCCAAAAGAGGACTATGTGCTGACGCCAATCATGCTAAATGATTATTAGATTCGATTTGCAGACAAAGGCGTACGAACACACAACGTGGTGACCAATGATTTCTATATTAATTTCAATAAAATACCATGATATTCAATATTTTGCTAGCATTCATTTCGTCGCTATTAACTATTTTTTAATACTCAGTACTTATAACTAATATAATCAATTGTGGGTAGGACCTTATTTTAATTATTTTGACCTAACCATTTCGCTGAATCATAGTATTTTGCCAATATTTTTTAAAAATTATATGACATCCTAAAATTCAATTGTAAGGTAATTAAATCAATTGTAAGTGGCGCTAGCGGCAATCGCTATGGCCTTATTGAGGGTGACAACCCTATCCGGGACCGGCCCGCCCCGAGGTGGAGTAACGGCACTCCTTTGCAGCCCCCGGCCTTGAGATTGTGGAGCATCTAACCCGCTTATTAAAACACAATGTTTACTGCCGGGTGGGATGGAATTTAGATTACAATGTTATAAGTGAGATGGTGTTTATATCATATTATGGAGGGATATCGCACCTTCAGAGCGGAACTATTATAACAAAAGTAAACACATAAATGATTTCATACATTACTATGCAAAACTGTGGTTATCCACTGATATTTGATCAGAAAAAGTTTTTTTTTTAAATTTTATATTTTTAATATATGTATACATACATACATACATATATACATACATATATACATACATATATACATACATATATACATACATATATATATATATATATATATATATATATATATATATATATATATATATATATATATATATATATATATATATATATTTAATTGAGGTTATGGTGCTTCAGAAGGTACACTAAGGGAAACTAAATATTTTTTACCAAAAAAAGCTTGGCCAATTTTTTTCCATTTAAAAAAAATCTACCTTTTATTTAACACCATATTACGACAAAGAACACTACCTAATCTGAGATAAGATGTTTAATTTTTCACATATTCATTTATTTATGACATCAGAATTTTGTTTTCGTTGTTCTGTTTTTTGATCATTGGTTTTGCAAACCTGACAATTAATTGGCTCAAGCTTACATTTTTTCATGTTTTATTGCTGATTTATAATATATTTCATCGATTAATATTTTCGAAGCTTAAATATATTATGTGTCTTTACATTTGAAACAAATATAACGATGGCCTAAATCGGTACTTCTGGCCCAATGGGCACTGTTAAGAGACCGGATCAGGTGGAATCTCTAACCAGACTCAATAAACTTAAGACTGGGAATAGGATAGGATGAATCAATTGAAGAAAGAGACTAGCAATTCGAAGTAAGTAAGGGTCGTTTATCTCGAATTTATAATACAACTGAAAATATTCAAGTTCTCGATAATGCATTTTGACTATTTTTCATACCTCCTTGATTCTAATGTAATAAATCATGAAACCTTTGACTCTAAGACATTGTCACTAAAAATCAAACGAATCCCATAATAATTTATGAACTGGTGAGAGTATTATTTTCCTACGTCAAATAAGTAGATGATACTATTTTATATGTTACGTTTTTATTTTGTATTCTGGTTTGTTCTATATGAAATTAAAGCACCTTCTTTGTTGGAGTTTTGTATAACAAAGCACTGCAAGCACTGCGCCGCTGCTCGCTGAGTGCATTGCTAATATATGCCAATGCAAAACCATGTGACTGTAAAATATATTATGGAATGAATGCTGCCTTTTCATCTGAGGGACTAAACTGAATATTTATTTTAAAAAATACTTATCACTATTGTTATGAAATTCGTTTTAAGTTTGAAATACAAATGATTAAATAAAACGTGTTGGGGTCGTGGGGATATTCAATGTTTTTAAAGGTTTAATGTTATTGTAGAATGAAGTTTGTTCTTAGATCAAGTCACCGTAAAACACTGAATATATCCGGAACGAAGAGACAGTAGAGTGAATTCATCAACATTGTTCAGACATTAAAAGATCTTATAAATCAGAATAATTATAAATAATAAAATCTTTTTACGGTAATATCACAAAAACAATATATTAAAAAACTAAAATATATTTTTAAGTCAAAATTCATTTTTTAATAATATACACAAAATATGTTATTTTTTATTCTTCGCATCGATGTTTAAAACGTGAATATTATGTAAGTCGTTTTCCGCTTATAATGGTATGAATAAATTTATATGTAAAATTTTTCGATAAAGATAATAAAATTCGCATTAACGCTGCAGCCTTACATAAATTTAAAAACAATCCCCGAAACTAACTCGTCTTTTGAGTAAGGACCGAATTTCACTTGCGGTCTATTATCGTCAGGGGCGGCCATCGCATAAATTTGTGCAACTTGAGAACAACGCTACCGTTTACTTATTCGGTCGCTCCCGAGCCAGACAAACTCTTTTTTTTTTTTCGCTATAAAAGATAACCAAATTTAAAAAGGCTGAATTTAAAGCTTTGTAAATTTATTCACTTTGAAACAACTAGTCGTTTGTTACACAACAGATCTGCGCATTAATATTTTAATGGTTTACGTAATGAAGCTTTTCGAAAATAGTCGCGTAATTAATGTTTTTAGTGTCTCGTTTCCATTTATTTAATGGAAGTTTTTCAGATTAAAATTATAAAAAATTCCCATTTCTGTGGAGCTTTTCAAAGGAATTTTAGTTAAAACAATTGTATTATTTAAATTTATTTGTATGATTACTAAATCGTTTTACATTTGACAAATTTTTATGTTCTAAAAAAAAATTAATAAAACTTGTCGATTCTTTTTGTATAAAATCAATTTTTCACGTATTTCAATTTTCACGATGCCACGCTGAAAGTCATTATAAGAACAAGGATAGAACCTGTTCATACTATCACTGGGGCTGGTGCTTTTCTACCTTTGTGAGGTGCATTAATTTAGGACCAGGTAATTTATGCAGCTTAGCAACGCAACGCTATGCTCGCAGCAGTTATTTTACTCATCGAGTGTGGTATCAGGCTGAACGATAAATATTTTTATCCCATATTATTTGCATTAAATACTTAAGTGTGATATTTACATATGTGTTTTAATGTAGAAAAAAAGTTAAGGCGTGTTTGTATATTGTTTGCATGAAAAGTTCCACACCTATTTTTAGTTAAAGTGGGATTGTTTTCGGTACTAATTTGGATTGATTAGCAAGTTTTTCAGCCTTCGTGCTAATTTCGGTCGACGACCAATTTAATTCAAAAGCATTTCAACTGGAAACTTCACGCAAACGGGATATTATACGAAACAATAAGCGTCGCATTTCCAAACTGTGGTATGTAATTCCTTTCGTGTGTGAATTTGACAATTTTTTTACTCGAATTTCCTTGCAAAATACGATATCAATATTTCCTCCGCAGTTTTGCGAAAGGATTAACGAAATTTAAGGAGTTTTCCGTGGCGGCTATATTTAAAAGTATTTACATTTAGAAGTAACCTTTTTATCTTATTAAAAATAAAAAGGAGAAAGAAATTCTGAAATGTTTCAATTACATAAGGGTTTTAAAACGTTGTTAATTCTCTTTGTTAATTTATTTGCCGTATTTTTTACAACCCACGTTAAACGCGGACTTAAAAGTGAACCAACACGCTTGCAGAGTGAATATGAAATTTTTTTAAAGTGGCTTTTTTTATTGATAAATTAAATTTAATGGAAAAATCTCGCATGTTTCGAACAAACCACAGAATGTTTATAATAAAATAGTAATTGTATTTTTTAAAGTGAACCTTCTTTGATCACATTAGGAAAAATCATTTTGCAACTTATTTTATTTGTATTAAAAATATTTTTAAAACAAATATGCTGTTCTAGATTCGGGATTCGGGTTCTGGGTATCAAAATTCTAACCAAAGGTCAAATATCAGATAAAAAGTGTAATTGTTATTTATAAGATTGAAATTTTTTTAAATTTACTTTATCTATCTGCGGTATAACAAAAATGTCATATTTTATCGAAGTTATTATTAAGTTATACATAGAACTTCTTATTTGTTATACTTTCTTTGTGATATTTACACACACACACACACACACAATGAAAAATCAACCAAGAGTCTATATAATGAATTTGAGAATTTAAGCAATTTGTTTCAAAATGCTTTCGACCAATATTTAATAGTTAATTATGTCACATATAAAGATGTACATTTAAATTTGTAATTAGTGTTGATTAATTCCCCGGATACGGAAGCGCTTCAGTGTAAACACTCCACCGCAAATATGGCCTCTTTCATTCAACTAGTCAATAGCAGCTTACTGTTTGTCTTGTCGAGTATAAGGTCGGAATTAATCCGATAAGTAACTCTAAAAGCCGAGTGGGAGAAATGGTTGGGAAATTTGTAAATAAAATATGCAATCTGCTTATCTGATATCATCCACCCATTGCATATAATTAACCCAATAATTTTGTTTATTTGAGCCTACTAAAATAAACCTGAGTTTACAATTCAACATCCTGTTTTGTCTATTGATTATCAGTATTATTTTATTTATTTTTATTACACTTTTATCTAAGTCAACTAACAAAGCAATTTTAATTCTGAATTTGATTCGTTATGTCATGTTATTATTATACGTGATAAAGTCATAAATTACTTACCACCATAATAATTCCAAAGCCCAAATACAAGTCCTCTATGTTTCCTTATTTTACAATCTAATACATATAGTAAAGTGTAACTTGCACCTGTTCATATAATTAATATTATAAAATTAATCGCCCTTATAATTGTCTGACAGGCGTTGTTCAAAAACACATTTTCACCTGGTTGTCGTCTGTGAGTCGTCATAAGCACGCAAATTTCGCCGTAATGTACACACTACGATACGAAACATGGGTGTGATGATGAATTGTAGTATTTTTCAGATACAATGAGTTCCTTGCGTTATTTGTTAATACCGAAGTTGCTTTGCAAAGTGTACTTCAGTGCATAAAACTGCATACTCAGATTTGAAACTCAATATACGCATGCAGTAAATACATTGATCATATTAATGTACTTATATTATTTTGCATTTTTGTAAAATATTTTAAAAAACTTTTTCATGTTTTGTGTTTATTGTTTTAATTTTTTGATCAAAATAATTATACTAAATTAAATATTTTCCTCGGACTAAATTTCGTATTATAAAAGCGTTTACCTTGAATATATGTCCTCGAGTTTGTATTGTCTTTTATTAAATACTATTGACAAATATTACTTTATTTGTTCGTCTCTATTGATTGAACAAAATCCATGTGTATATTCTTATGAAAATATTGGTAGGTAATAAGGTCTGTTTTCGTTCCGTAGTGTAGTCGATGTAATATTTCACAAGAAAAATTCTATCTTTTATTACAAACATTGTGATTTATTGTTCGTTTTTATGGACGAAAGATAAAAACAAATTCTAAAAAGTCTTTTGCGTATTTTTCTCGCCTATACATTTTTACTGATGTGAAAATAAAGACTGACCTCAGAGGCATATTTGAGAACAGATTTCGTCGCGCGATTGTAAACTTGGACGATGTAGATTTAACATTGTTAAAAATGTATTATTCTCATTGTATTAACGGTGTCAGTGCCTCTACGTTATGATCGAACCACTATGCAATTATTTTAAGACATTCTTGTTTATTGAGTCGTCATTCTTACAAGACTCCTTTGCTTTTAAGTTTCACGATTGGCTTTTGATTGCACTGACTCTGAAGCTTTGCACGATGTCGGAAAGTTATTTTATATATAACGAATGTTTGTTATTTTTTTTTTTTATTATAGACAGTGAAAAAAAAAAAAGCATTTTAATGAAAAGAAATAATTCACTAGCTCTTTATATGATCAAACTTGAAAATTGAATGTATTATATAATGTTTTGGATGACCTGTTTTAAATATTTTTTAGTTAAGTACGTACAGATAATGTTCAAATTGACTTTTATAATCTGAAGCAATTTTTTTAGATACACGATAAAAGTAATGATTATCTTTAAAGGCACAGTCAAACAATACCGGGAGTTATCGTACATCGATTTGCATGTCACCTTTAACGGCCGTTATTAAAAGCCAATACTTAGATCCTACCGATGCGCATTAATCCGGAGATCCTTGTGCCGCTCTCCCTGGTGCATGGGCGGGGGCGGGGGCCCAGGGCGCCGGCGCGCCGCCCGCCCCGCCCGGCCCGCCCCGGCCGCCCCGCCCGCCCCGCCCGCCCCGCCCCGCCTTGCCTGACTCGCTCGGGGCCCTCCGCGCAGTGCGCCCGTCCCAGTCACACTCCGCCGCACAGCGCCGGGACGCCGGACGCCGGGAATACGCACTCCGCGAAAACCGCTCACCGAAAACTTTGAAAGTGTTACATTCTTCGCCAAAGTGGTCGTTCATTATTCGCTGTTACTAAAAGTATTCACACTTAGAAGTTTATATATGTATTTCTGGTGGTGCGAATCCTTAAGTATAGAAAGTAGTCATTAATTGTTAAAAATTTATAGAGTTTAAACGACATCGTTGAAAGTTGCCAGTGCGATTTCAGAGGCGATCCAGCGCCGAGTGCGTTTTGAAAGTGAGTCGTTAGCGTGTGCCAGATTAAAGTTATAATTACCGTGATCGATTGTGTTGAAATAGTGTGCTCCGTCGAGTGACCGCCGATCGGGACATGCATGCTAAACCTCAGAAATGTTCAAGAGTTGCTGCGTGTGCGTGAGCAAGAAAGTCATTGAAAACCACCAGAGTTCCGAAGAAACTCCGGAAGCGGACGATGCCCAGAGAGTGGCGGAAGTACCAGACAAGCTCGCATCCGCCAACGGAATCTCTGCGCAATCTTGCAAACTCGAGGAAGTCCAGGTACCCCTGCGGAAGAACGGACCCGTAGAGGCGCCCGTCATTGAAATCACATCCCCCGCCGAGGAAACGGAAAGCAGCATCTCTGAGGATACTGACGATCCAATCGACGAGTCGAAAGATAGCTCTCGTGACATTGAAGAAGACAATTTGGCAAAAGATATTGTCGAGGACAACGATAGTAAGAGTGCAGAGTCGCCAAATAAAAGTATCAAGGATACGAACGGTTTCACTGAGGACATTCAGGTGAGTACTAGTGATATCGACGTCTCCGCTTCTACCCTAGAGGATACTGACAGTAAGGACACGGAGTCTCCAAACAAAAGCATCATGGAGAACGTTCGCGCAGATCTCGTCAAGGAAGAAGTTCTCGTAAATAATGGCAGCGTGCCATGCGAGGTTGTAAATAAAATCGAGATACCGATGGACGCTAACGCGAACGCCAAAAATGAGGATGCAGATTCCAGTCGAGACGAAGACGACGATTCCAAAGAGGATGTCACCGATGACGTATTCAACGCATTCATCCAGGAGAAGGTGGAATCTGACTCGGACAGCTCCGAGCCGTGCCCGCCACCCGTGGTGCGGCGTAAGTCCTCGGGCATCCTGAAGCGCCCCAGCGTGGGGGAGCTGCTGCCGCGGGGGTGCGCGTCCGTGGCGGACGACGACGACGTGTTCGGGCCGCGCGCCGAGCTGCTGGCCCGCAAGCGCTCGCTGCCGGCCGGGGACGCCGTGGGGCGGGACGAGCTGGCCATGCGCCGCCACCGCGTGTTCTCCGAGCTGGTGGGCGCGGCGCGGGCGGCCGCCGAGCACCGCGTGCGCTTCGACCCGCTCGGACCTCTCGTCGCTCCCGGTGAGGTCTCACGCTGAACTCATGCTGCGAGCTACACACTTGCTTTCTCATACGTTTTCAGCAACTATCAATGGAATATAGGGATCATTTCTGTTTCCGTTAAAAATGTTTCCATGAGTACGGAATAAAACTTAAACTTAAAAAAATATATTCCAAACGTTGGAAACGACGCCATAATGCTCACACTACCAAACAGGGCATACTTCTCGATTCGATTTCCGTTATGGCAGGTGAATCTTAATTTTTTGTAAGAATTAGGATGATGCTTATTTCTGTTTAATTGCTAAGATTGCTAGTATCTGAAAACTGCTTGTAAAGTATCACCAATTTAGCAATATAAATTTATTTTTCACATCCAACTGTTATTCATAGATATATAATAAGAGTACTCTGATCAGCACAGTCTTTCAAGACTACTGTCCATGCTATTTCATCTATTTGCATAATTTTGTGATAAATACACTAAGCATTCATCGTTGCAACTTGATCCTAGTAACCTACTTTTCTTGTTACTATAGGACAAATGCTATAAAATGAGTTCACGATTGTACGATTGTTCTGTAGAGAGGGACTAGTTTATGATATAGTATTATACCAATATTAATACTAGTATATATTATCTCTAAAGTATGAGAATATTGTGTTTAAAGATAACCAAACACTTCTGTGAGATTTCTCTTTGCCAAACCGAGGTTCGCAGTAGTGGTGGGGCGCTGGACACTTCCAGCGCGCTGTCTTAGAGTTCAATAAATCTTCAACCTGTTAAAATTGCGATCATAACGCCACGTCGTTGTAGTTTATAGTTACCCTTATTTGGTGCTGTAATTAATGGCCAATCCGGACGGGCGTTCACTTGCGACTGAGCGGGTACCGAATTTCTATACGCATTTTCGTTTTCAATTTCGCAGTTGGTTAGGAATAAATGAAGTAAAACGTTGTTTATTCTGTTTCATTGGCGACACTCACTCGCTTCGTGTCGCACTTGCCCGGCGCGTTTTATGTGCATTCAAATTAATCATCGTAAAGTCTCGCTATGTCTTTTGTCTGTCATTGTGAATGAATCTCGTTTCCGATGATTGACAGCGGCCCATCAGTGTTTTGGTGACTTATGGGTTACGGCCGAGTGTTTCGACTGCGGACGTTTATTGGTTAAATATCCTCGTATATTTCAATTGGTCGCTAAACGTTTCGACAGGCCATTAAATTTAAGTGTCCCATTGTGAATCACTTCGCTCTTCAATTCCGTGGCGTGATTTGAGATCCTTTCGGGGCTATTCAACCGGTAATTAAGGTCATTACGCGGATCTTATCCAATCTGGTTTAGAATTTTCCTGCTCCCTTCGCGGATGGACGCGGCTAACGTCGTTAACGTCGGGCTAACCGACCACATGTTTATTCGCTTTTTTGTGAAATGTTATTCTGATTACCTTGTATTTGAAGTCACTCAAAAATGAAGTCTTCCATGTATACTTTTGCTTACTTACTTCCATCTCCTTTGCGTCGTTTGATTCCTTTGAAGTACAAATAAACACAAGTTGCCAAAATATCTTGGCCTCTAAATGCTATAATTATTTTATGTGATTGCTTTATTAGCAGTGGTGGCTTTGACGCACTCGCCACCTGCTAGTGCAAATATTTCTCGGTACGTGTTTGACACGGCGCCGCTAATTGTGTTGCCGAGCATCTAATTACTCCTGGTGGGACTCCAGCGGTGGCTCTCGGCCTCTGCCCGCGCTATCACACTGAACAAGCACCGTAATTAGTATTTAAGCAGCGTATTTATTCAACCATATTTTTACTATTCATTAACTGAAATATGACCTTATTATCACTTTCGTGTAGGAAAAACATATCGTGGTTTACGCCTCATTTATCTTTTTTTTTCTTCAGAAATTTACTTTCGGTTTTTTTATCTCATTTATTTTTTTTAAAATTTATTTACAAAATAATGTTGAAATGAAAGTTTTTTGGAGAGGCTTATTTTAGTCTAAGTGTTTTTGTACGAAATTTAAATTATTTTCTTGTTAAATATAACATAACCAAAGGAATGTAAAGCGGAACAAATAATCTCATGTATATATATATATATGGTATAAAAAAAATTCGGTGTTAAAATTGTACGAAATATATAAAAACATGTGTTTTAAATAATATCATTCATTTGATAACTCACAATATATATCTTTGTCATTATCTCAGTTCAAATATTTTTTATTATTATTCAGTTCAGGAAAAAAAATTCTTATCTATTTTCGTAAATATAAAAAAATATAATTTATCTTTTTTCGTGTCATTAAATCTAATATAGTTCTTAAATAGACACTATAATCGGAACAGCTATGATAAAGAATTAAGTTTACGAAATATTTTTAGTTTTGTAAGATAAAATTTATTTTCTGATCTTAGTAAAAAAATCTTTTAACATGTTTTAATGTGCATTAGAAATACTTAATTATTAGTATGATCGAATATAAGTTTACATTGTGCTTCTTCGTCAACAACGTTTTCAACGATTACAGTTACGTGCTTTTATTAAAAATTCGAAGCCCGTTGTTTTTAGAGAGCGTTAGGATAAATTATAATACATTTTCATTGTTAGCATTCTGATTGCGGTTGTTTGGCAGCCAGATCAGAATAATTGATCTATCATCTTACTTGTCGATAGCCAGCTATCGTCTTAAGCACAGATTCTGACTAAATTTAGATCGCGATCTGGCTATTAAGTAACAACGACACTGCTCGCACTATGTGATAAGTGAAGAATACGCACGAGTTTTGTAGCTTGTACGTACTTGATAAATTCGGCTCTCAGTCAGTAGAAGTAGATTAAAGTCATGTTGGGAAAAGTTTTTCAATTACTTCAAAAATATAAGTTAATTTTCAAGCATAAAGAAAAAAGGTAAACCGTTATTGAAAAAATCACACCTGAAATCGTTTTTATGAGGTTTTCCCGTACACAGCCGGTGAATTTCAGATACGCAACAAGCCAACCTCAGCGGCAGTTGTTTTCGCTCGTTTCGGGAACAACTCATTCACTTTTCTTTACGGTTCTTGACTTACGATATCGGGTTACTACTGATATTCGTGTTTGAATGTCTTCCACGCGTGTCCCGTTCAAATTTTAGTTTTGGTTATAAAAAATAAATTGGTTGGATTGTTGGCTCAAAGTCAGACCGCTGACTCTCGATCGAGAGGTCCCGGCTTCGATATCCGTCCTGACAGGTAAATTCTCAACTGTTATTTGCTCCACGTCCACTTTAGTTTGGTAAAAGACATGTCATGTATTTGTTCATATTATTTGAAGATTTTTACAAAAAAAAAACAAAAAGTCGACTTTTTACCATTGTACAAATTGGCAGTATTGTATTTTGTCAGGTTAACGCCATAGATATCGCGGTGTCGCTCGGTGTGATGTGGACTCCAGTGGCGCACTTATTGTTTATTATTTGAGTTGGTTTATTTGCTCCTTCGTTAGTAATAGGAACTGGCGCCGACACCGTGACATCTGGCGGCGGCCATTCAGCTCAGCCGGCGGGGGTAAAGTTACATTTTTATACAATTACTGCTCCGAGTTCCCGGCTGTGTGCGAAACGAATCCATGAAATCGTTTGCATAATTGCTGTGCTTCGGTACAAAGGCGTTGTCTTCAGTAACATTGTATTAAATATTTGTTGTTAAAATGTATAAAATACTAGAACGACTTTATAGCGACTAATTTTTATCCACGTTTTAATTGTCACATATAAGATTTTTCAAAAGTCTGAAAAATAAAATAAAAGCCGTGTTTTATTTCAGTAGCAATGTGTTACAAGGAAAAACATTATTTCGTAGTGATATCAAAATTTATAAAAATATTACGTTTTTTTAATATATAAATATTTTTCAAACCTATATTTTTTTAAAATGTAATATAAACTACCCAGTTTTATTCATGATTTTTTACACAAATTAAACTCATTTTGGTGACGCCTTTAGCGTCTATTCCAACTCCTATGAATATTCTGTACTCCAAAATTATTATTCTGAGTTAATTACGATACACTTTTATGTCAGATAATACTTCAATAACTTCGTTATATTACCGATTTAATTAAATTGGCCGTTTTCTGGATTCATCTTTGCCGGAGGATTTTGAGTATTGACAGGTTGATTGATATTTTCCGGAAATTAACATTTATTTCCAATTTATCAATTGGAATGATTCTAAAAAGTTAATTAATTTATTCGCTTGTTTATTTCCATTCGGCTCCCCTTATCAAAACATGTCAGTAATTTGTGAAGTCACCCAATATAAGCGTCTGGGTGGTCTGGGTGTAGTGGCTAGAGCTGGAGGAATCCGCCTGGGAGACGGGGGCTCGTGACTGAATTTTAAAATGTATATCTCTGTGATATTAATATTGGTTTTATTATATACAGTACTGCTAACATAGTCTTAAGTAATTTTTAAAATCGAGAGTATTTTTCATTGTATTGTGCTTTTTGGTTTATTATAATTCATTATTTTCCATGACTTTTTCATTAATTTGGCGAACGCCATTTTGTTTATTAAAAAAAGTTTGCATTGTAAATCTTTACACGTTAACATATTATATATCGTTAGAGTACATTTCTTGGGCAGGTGAACACAAGCTGAAATCTTTAGCTATGAGTCGATAAGTCAGTCGTTGTTTCAATATGTACTTTTTTGTTTAAATAATGTATTGTAGTTTTGCACATTATTCATGATTTATTGGTTATTTTACAGTTTTTTTTAATGTCATATTTCGTGTTGTTTATGTGAACAGGAAGTCTTAGAACCTAAGCAAAAATATTTTTAGCCTTGCTGTCTTAAGAGTCTGATTTTGTGTAGTTTCAGTAACCTATGATTATTTTATAGTAGAGTATTCTTGATTATTCTATGTTTATCTCAGAATTGAATCCTGCTTGTGTGTGTATATATATATATTTCTATGCATTCAATCTCTAAAATTCAAACCAGCGATACTCTCGAATTGCTGATAACTTTATAGTTCTCCAAACATTTGTATTTGGTTCAATAAAAGGACCTTTTCTGCGGGTGGTTTCGAATAGAACGTATATTTCTCTCGGCCGTGGAAATCGTACCTTTTTGAATTACACAGCTTTATACTTATTTGTTACTTTTTCGAGTGTGTACGCTATTATTCTCTGAATGGTATGCCTCTTAAATTAAAATAAATACTTTTCTGATAAAAGTAACTCTGAATTTAAAAAAGAAATCACTCCACAGACTTTTAGTTAATAAGGCGTATTTTATTTGAATAGTTAAATGGGTTTGTAGGTTTGTATTAAAAAATTTATATTGTGATACACCTTATTAAAATAAAATAATATTTATTATTCTTAATAACTGCAGTATTACTTTTCCCAAAGAAAATAAAGTGCAAAGTGTAAGAAACAAAAAAATCATTAAAACGGATTCCTCGTTCGTCCTTTATAATTACTTAATTTATTTTTTCTGTATTATGTCTTAATTTATGTTTTATAAATAACGAATAGAAATTTTACTAATTGCTGTTAATAATAAATTGTTGTGATGAATTCAATCAACGAAGACATGAATTTTCTATCGATAATCTCAAATACTACCTAAATAAATTAAATATTTCTTCGTATTGTATTACTTAAATCTGAGATGATCTTATTTCATATTTTCTTAGAATTCAAAGTTTTTTTTATACGTATATTTAAAGGATCAAATATAAAATATATTCAATATCACTTTTTTTTTTAACAAGAATAGGATATTCCCAAGGATAACTTATTGGCTGGAATAAATCTTATGTTGTATATTTTATGATAATGTTAGAAAAATTGGCTTCCTTCCAAGTAAATAAATGATTGATCGCCGAAATCAAATTGGTTTTATGTTTTCACCTTTATTGGGGATTTTAATTTAACGGAAAGGAATCTGAATATTTGTAAGAAGCTCTCAACAAAATTTAAAACAAATAACATTTTGCCCGTATTTTCTCCACAGTTTTATGATACAATATTTTCTATAATAATTTTATAAATTCTTTGTTTTCGAAGAATTTGCTCCACGGAATTAAGCAAAATTAAACAAGGGAATATCTGCTCTAGAGCTTTGAAATATTCTGTATTCTTATCGTTAAAATGTAGATTTTATTTTACAATATTTTTCAAGTTTATAATAATATGACCTTGAAGAAGTGTAGTTTTAGTGCAGGAAATAAAAATTGGAACATATTTGTTTATTTTGATATTAAGCAAAAAAACATCTTATTGATGACTCGAGGCTCCAGTTGACACCGATCGTGAGCTCACAAATATACATTTAACATAAATAGACAATGTCCCTAATCTTATCGCAGGACGCTTATTTTATACCACGTCGCTGCATACTTGGACATGCTCGCTCAGCAGTCTTTATTTTCAATCTCGTCTTTCTTCCGGACGTTATTGGTGCCTATTTATTTTGTCTTGTACATTTTTCTCTCTGAGGCATTTCTTCTTTCCGTATTTTTGGTAAATAAATGTGATGGATCGTACCGCTCACGAGTTTAGTACCGGTTCCTTACTATAATGTACGTTGGTTCCGGACGAATGAGCTGTGCAATAAATCTCTATGACCATATTAATAGTAAAAACCGGCCTAAACCCAGACATCCTCCTTGCGGGATAGCTGTAAATAAATTTAGCAACTTTAAATAGGCCCATGTCATTATGGCTGGGGACAATTTGGATACGAGCTCTCTACCTCTAATGGGATGAATTGGATAAGTAAGTACCATTTTTAATCGCACAAGGCCGCCCCCGCTCCTTTATACAACAGTAACGTACCCAGGACTTAAAAATGCAATAATTTTCATTAAGTCTTCACGTTTTCAGCTCGATCGTTAAAAGTGATTGTATCGGTTTTTGAGGTTAAGTTAATGCATTTTCAATGGGCTTTTAGTCCGTGGAATCAAGTTTGGAGGCGATTGAATTAATAAGTTTGAATATTGTGAAGCGAAAAGCCTTCGACTCGGATGGAATATATTACGCAGTAATTGATTGGGATTAAATAAATAACTTTTGTTTTGTAACTTTAACAAATACCTATCATCTTATTATATTAGTATTTATTATTGAGAAGACTGGTTAAATTTTTTACTTCATAGTAATTGTAAGTTAATTAATCTGCTATTGAGTTCGAGTCAAGGTTAGCAGTTGGTACACTTGAAAACCCCGATATTTTGTCAGAATGTTTGAAAATGTTTTGTGAATATGAGATGTCAGGAAATATAATAAGTAATGAATTTACAGTGTTTCAAAATACAAAAGCTACAAATTATATATTATATAATCATTTTGACAGTAAGTCTATAGATCCACACACATATTATATTATAAGAGGAACAGCTCTTTATACAAGAGGGAGAAAATATAAAGTACAGACAGCACTGACGATTTCATAATAATTGCCACCACGGGAACCACGAATTATGCTCTCCATTATTTAAGAAGGTAAATTGAAAGTGTGCAAATTGAATAAGTGACTTATTATAGTTAGTTTTTTTGTAATTAAATTACCAGGGTTATTTTAAGGTTATGCAATGAACCATCGAATAGTATGCTGGGCAATTGAATTGTGGGTCTCGGATGCCTCCGCGAGCTGAAACGTATTTTTATTCGTATCCTAGCACCTGGGAAAACTTGGGAGCTCTGCTACTTAAGCCGGGAAATCACCCTAGAAATACATACTACATAGTAGTCAGCGCAAAGCTGGGGGAGTCCCGGACTGAAAATAAATTCCAGAATGTTCCACTGCAGAGGGCCGGGATAAGCGCGCGGCGATCGACGCGGAAAACGTTTGGAAAATAAATCATTTTAAGAATAAAGATTCTTTCAAAATCGTAAAACGACTTATGTACAGAATCTCATAAATATTTTATCACTGTGTTTGTTTCGCGTTTTTTTATACTGAGATTTTTATGTAACTAATGTATTCAACATTTAGAATTTATTTTGGTACTAAAAATTAACTAACATTTTTTGTAGTTTTTGTTTTTGGCTACTTTAGCTTTCATAAAGATTTTTGGTAATAGAAACTTTATTGGTCAGATTTTTTTATCTCCTTTTATTCTTGGTTGTCTATTCGGATCGATTGTGTTTTTCTACATTCGCCGATGAAGAATCAGACAAAGCGTTGCGTCCAAGCTAGACAATGGCACCATTGATCCATTTATTATTCATAATGTTCTTAAAAACCCTTATTTGAATTTTAAATGTAAATGGTCTGATAGATTTTATGCTCAAATATATACATCACAATGTGCTCTCTTATATGATCACTATCGTTATTTTTAAATTTACTTGAATATTCCAAAATATTCATGATTTGGCAATCGCCTGCGTATGAATTAAGGCGTAAACTCGCTTGCGAATAATAAAATGATTGAAGATTTTGTGTGAATTGAAGTGTATTTGGTGACACAGATGTTTTCACAACTCTAGCATTGAAACACGTAACATACATTTTTATAAAAACAAATTCCCATATATCTAATTGGATGCTCATTCTGACTTAAATTCGATTAAAACTAATTGTTAACAAAACTGGGTTCGAATTGTATTTGATTTTCGTGTTATTTCATTTCTTTTCCGGAAAGGTTCGGAAGTTACACTGCCTTCCATTTCGGTACACCAATATGCGATTACATCTTTAAATGTGGTAAAAAACGGTCCGATTTTGCCTTTCTGATCCATGATGTTGATATTTTTTCTAGCGTTGAAAACTGAAAATTAAAACATGATACATTTATTTACTAATGTGCAATCTATAAAATCTTATCTTATCGTTGACATAGTTTTTTCTTTATAAAACAGTGTAGTTTTATAAAATACTTGTTTTTAATTAAAACCAAAATAAATATATTTTTGAGGAAACGTAGAACGTAATTCAATTGGGCACTAGTGTTTTTATGCCAGTCTATTATTATGATGCCAAGTTTTTTGGAGTGTATAAAAAGAATATCAGGTGTGTTTGACTCTTGAAGTATATTTAACAATTTTCTAAAAATATTTTTAAATACGCAATGTCTGCATATTTATGTCGGCCGATAAAGCTCGACATGTTTTAAAATATATTTTTGTTTTTTGATTTAACAATACGAGTAGTGAGCCACCCTAGTTGAAGTAGGAAACTTCGCTTTTAAAGTATGCTAAGCGTACTTAGTTATTAATGACTGGTATTGTTCAATTTAAAATTAGCTTTATACTTGTGGCAGGAAATTTTACTGAAGGATTATGTTACGGCTTGATAAAAATTTAATTATAAGTTATTCGTTCAAATTTTATCGAAATCAAGAATTTCATTTGATGACTTGATCTCGAATTCGCTATAAATATTTCTAAAACACTTTATTTTATTATTGAGATCTCCGTTTGTTCTTTGTGATCTTCTTGTTTATATTAAAACATTGTTTTACCTTCCACCTATTGTTTTCAATATATTAATTTGAAAAATTTATATTGAACTAAAATCTTTGTACTTTGTATATTAAATTTGATAGAAAATCATTGTTTTTACAAATTTTAACGAAAAAGAGCATAAACGTATCATGCTAAAGTATTTAAGTGCACACTCTTAAATACTTAAATATAGTGTAGTAAAAGTAAGCGCGATTACCTATCATTATTTTAAAATGTGTGTAAATTTATTTTAGATTAATTGATGTTATTTTTAATGCACAAACTTCTCATATAATTTATTTTCATGACACTTTAATCATTTCTATAGGAGATAGGCTATTGTTTGCTGTAGTTTTATAACTGAGAATATTTAGGTCAATTTGTACCAAAAATAAAACTAATTTAATGATTCTGTGGTTATTTTAAGCGATATATTTCTTGGTTTATATCATTATTGTTATATACTATAAGTCAACAATTATCATACATGTGCAAACATAATATAATCTTGCCTCATGTTATGACCATGAAATTAGAATTAATCTTAGTAATTTTTTTTTTGTTGATACACTTAAATGGCATTTACTTTACTACGTTGACAAAGCTTAACTTGCAAAGAACAATTTACACAACGTATCTGAAAATAGTGCTTATAACGTCTTCACTAATCTTTCATAACATGGATTTGGTGAGTTTGGTTTGACACAAATCACAGACTATTATTAACACGTCGTAATGTTTACTCTTCATGAGACACACGTGCATCTAGTATACTGAGCGTTTTACAAATGATAGTATCACCTCGAACTAAGTGTCTTATATGTATTATGATCAAAATAAATCTCTGGTATCTTTACCATTTTTTTATCTTTCATAAAATGTTTCAATATCGTTTTAACGACCTAGTACTGAAGTATTGAATACGAAAATAACGAGAAGATTGTGAAAGGTAAAGAGAATCGAGTGTCACGCCCAAAAATAACGACACAAATGGCACTAATAGTCGTTGATACCTGAAATTCTCGGTATCAGCAATATAATGGATATATCGGAAATGTTACTTGTTTTGTACTTGAAATTCTTTGAACTTAATTAATTAACTAACGTAAGCTTTATTTTATAGACTTTTAATTAATTGGTGCTATGTGTTTTTATATTTTTTAAATAAATGAGAATTAGCGTTTCTCTCAGCGTTAACTTACTACGGCCAAACGCTTATGATGCAGGCGAAAAGACTCTTTGTGAGCAGAATGGATTAAATATAACTTCGGACAGTATGCGGTTCCTACAATACGGTGCGACATGCCACACAGCCGATCCAGTGCGAGGGCTACCTATTTCTCTTATTCTACAGTTGTAGGCTTTATACTACTTTTTTACACGGTATCCTCCCAAATGAGGTACATTCGTATATTGTGTAGTAGACTACGACTTAGGTTTAAGAAACTCAAAAGAACGTTACAGTAGCAGTATAGAGGTTAAAAGACATTGCATTGTTCAGCATACCGCGCACTCTGACACTGAGTCACCCCGTTTCGCACGATTCCGCGTGTTATAAAACGTTGTGCATAATGTGGATTAAGGGTAATTACAGCCAAGAGACGCGTATTTTGTTTTCTGAAACAGGGCACTACTTCGGTCGTGGCACCCGCCAAGCTCGTGGCATTTTTTGTTATCTGTTCGTGCTTCACTCGCGTTTGCGAGCATGCAGACATGTGCCATAAAAACGTAACGCGGCCACGCCATATATCTTTACAGCTCTGCTGGCGGCCGCGGTGGAGCTGATTGTTAAAATAAACACGGTCTGGTGTGCTAATTTATTTTTCTTCTGCTTCGATTACAAACGCACTCGCTATTTATCACTAAATCTAATTGAAAGTAGCCTGGACGAATCATTCGAGGAAAAAAATACTGAATTGAAAAAATAAATAAACCAGTCAATGAGCTTATTTTACAGCCAAGCAAAGAGTAAAGTATATTTAATTGGATTATTATTTCTTTATGTGCCTGTTTATGTTTATTTCCCACAGTTCATGAATACTGAAAAATACTAAATATAGATTCATTGACTTGGTTTGATGTGTATAGCCGACTTTTAGCTTATATTTTTGTCTATGGAATTAAATTTGATGCTCAATTAATATTTTATTGATTTTCATAAGAATTCATTATATTTTAGTAAGAGGAGCTTCTTTATAGAGCCATGCGATGATTTATAAACAGCCCAAATTTATAGAAAATCTCTTCTTTAAACTGAAGGTGTAATACATCAAAGTTGAAATGTAATTCATCATAACCTTAGCTATTAAAAGCTCCGCGTAAATGTTGCCTTCATTAATTTATGTTTTAATTTATATTAATATAAATATAATCAAATTTTTTTTCGAGAATGTCGAGTTTTTGCTCTACAGAGTTGTCGTGAGACTTTTCAGTGCTCTCTTGAATTATTTAATTTTATTTAAATAATAGAATACTGAATAATAAATCCACACATAAATTACATCAGATAGTTTGCTACCATTCGTTTTGTAACAATGGGAGAGACTAAAAATAAGGTAGTTACGATTCCGTTTTCCTGGAAGGGATATACTCGTAACTCTTTTGTACTTGAGCAATAAAGACCCTCCCTTCTATTCGCGGTACGCATGTATAATTTAAACAAACCGAGCGCGATCTGAATCTTTATGAGTTTGAAAATTGCTACTATTTGAGCCTCGTACCGCTGAGGATATTTATAGATATTAATATATGTTTAGCATTCTGCATCAATTGCTCCTTTGAATCAAAATTAAGTTGACATCCTTCAGTTTTAGAATCTACACAAGCATAGTCTGCAGTCTTGAACACATTTAAAAGCTCATGTCGTGTGCATCAAATCAACTCCAAAAAGCCTAGTAAGTACGCCAGGCATAATCTGGTCGCGTATTTTTTTAATAGTGATGATTCAAAAATTTTAAACTCACTATAACTATTGAAATTTTTATTGATTCAAAAATGAATTACTTACATAATAATATTCACTAAGAAATTCAGTTGATATTTGGCCTCTTGTAGAGAGATATTGTTTTTTTCAAATCGTTTCTAACGACATCTAAATTGACATGCATATAAATACAAAGTAAGCTTGCTGAAACTAGTTGACCTTTATTGTTAATAATGGATGCATAAAAAGGTTGAAACTTCTATGGTCTTTTCATGGTTGTCTTGCAAGCTGAGCTTTTGTATCTTGCTTTTTATTATTTTAACTCTGAGTAGAGTATTCTCTGTGGCAGGATATGTTTATACATGTATTTTGAAACACTGTTCTTCGGTTTGATTTAATTGAATGAAAATACATGAAATTTTTAAAATATAATTTTATTATGTAGCAAAACACATGAATTCCAAGTGATAAAACATATTTTATTACCATTACTTTATATATACTGAGCTTTGTAAGACCCGTTTTTATGGAGAATTCGGCAAACGTAAAACATCCATTTTATCGTTTTTCATCTAGATGATGTCTTTGTTTTCTTCTACACCAATTCCCACAAATTGTTATTTTATCAAATACTGAAGGTATTTTAACAATGGATATCAGTTTTCCCAAGTTATATTAGATTGTCATTTATGTATGTCGCGAAAATCGCTCGTTCGTTTTAACTTATCCTTTTGCAAGTAGTTTCGAAAAGTTCCGGCCAACTAATATGATCCCATTCAAAGTAAAATAGGAGGACGTGAAATATATCCCCTGCAACTTATCTTTTTTATGTGTCGGATAAATTGATTCCCTTTTTAGACCTTTGAACATTGCATTGAAAAGAAAAATATTTTTTGAATGGATTAAAAATATAACTTATCGTTTTTCACTAAATCAGAGATATCTTCATATTTACGGTTTTTGATTTTATTGGAAAATAATTTTCTTTTTAAATAGTTTATACATCCACATTAGAGATGGACTGAATCGCCTCACAAATATACATTACATCTTATATTGTTTAATATTGAAAAAAAAATTGTTTAATACATAACTGAAACAGGCAGATACTAATTATGTCAGTTTTGGTTTTGCGTAGTTACGACGGGGATTTAATTGACGAACTAACCAAAAATCACTATGTGACGTTTCTTATAAACATAGGTCCTTGAGCTCAGGTGTTCCTGCCTAAGGCTTTGCAACGTGCATTGTCCTTGTCGTCAGTTTGCCTGAACGTCTAAGCCCATGTGTGGCTTTATCACTTTATAAGACAGCTTTGTCGGCTTTAGCCCCAGACAGCCATTGTAGATTTTTCATTTTATACGAACTTCGAGTTTATTTTCGTCGTCTGCAAACTCATTTATATATTTGGGAACCGCTATTACAAAATGTTTTTTTTTTGTTTTTTGTATTTGCGGCGCACATTTTTATATGATTCATGTTTAATGGTTCGATGACCCTAAAATGTAAATATTTTTTGTAATTTGCAAGCAAGCATTTTTAAATTAGAATAATTGGTTCATTAACGACTCTCCGTTTTATGTAAATTTCGACGAAAAATAAGCGAAAACACTTGAATATGTATTTTTAAATTATCTAAATAATATTTTATGGCGTGCAGTGCATTATTGCTTATAGAAGTCGCAAACCACATATACCGATATTTTATATATATATATATATATATATATATATATATATATATATATATATATATATATATATATATATATATATATATAGAAAGTAAGGTAAGCAGTAGTTTTGATTTTTTTATGATTTGAGCACTTTATTCCGAGCGCGCTTTACGTATTGCTACCGCCGACTGCGAGGGTGCGCGCATACGGCGTCAATCTACCCCAAACTCAGCAAAGTGACACAGCATGGCATTTTACTTGTATTTCTTGTTCATTTCGTCAGCTTCTTTTAACTCGATTATTTTGGTTATAGCCGATAACTTATGCCCCACTCGTCTGCATAAGTCTCCGTCCATAGCTTGCGGTTTGCACGGGCCGGGTTGTCAGTCGTGCGGAAGACGCCCGCCGGCCGACCGCTTTCCTCTTGACCCGCTTCCATACGCTCCTCGCTGATGGTTTGCTCTCATCACACATTCTCCGCGGCTGTTTGCCCGACCTTCGCGGACGCTTGCCCCACTTGTGCAGAGCGAGCACACGGACCTGTTGGCGTGACGTGCATTGCGATCTTTGCGTAAAACGCATTAGACTAGATTAGGTAAATGTGCAAGCATCACAAGCATTTGCCTGAAAGCTTATCACATTTACGTAAGCATTGTTATGAGTATGAAATTTATTACGTATGCTACTTTCAATTTTTTTAACTCTTGTGGGGAAGTTATTATTTTTCAGTTGAAAGTTTCACAGAAAATATTTAGGTGTATTTATATAAATCAGATAAAAGTTTAATTGTAGTTTTCTTTTATTAAATACATGTGTTGTAAATTATATCGTAATCTTTAAATTCCACAATGTCTAGCAGCACATATTTTATTTTACACAAATAATTTTTCAAACCAGATTTGAATTATATTTATTTATAAAATTTATTTATGCCGACTTTTGACGATGGAGATGGATATAGATCAAAAACTTGTATTAAAATTTAACACTTTATTATATTTTTGAATATTCATCAATATTAATGCTTTTTAGAAGTTATGGGTATATAGTTAAAAAACATTTTACCTACCTATTTTTTTTTATAGTACACTGCACTAGTAAGGCGATTATTTCACAAGGCAATCGTGTATTATGCAGTCGGGCTGCGATATTCAAAGCGGCTGCGACATTGATTTTTTTTACGAGAGGTCGACACATGAAGGCTCGGTACTTGCACGCCCGACTAATAAACGAGCAATACACTCCAAGGCGCTTTCCCAACGGGGATTGAACATCTTACCAAGCCAGCAAACTCAAGGGAACTGTCCACCGTCATGTCTATTTTGCTATTTATACTGCAATTGTGATTTGATACAACTAGAACATGCATAAAGTTAATGTCAATTTTATATTCGATTTGTTGATGAAATTAAACTAATAGGCTTAGGTTATCAATTATTATTAATTGTATAAATAGTTAAATGTATAGAAGATTTTGAGTCCCCAAATAAAATACTGTTGAATAGTACTTAAGTGCAGAGAAACAGCGGTGTGGCTTGACAATGAAGAATGTGGCCAAGTCGAGACATCAGTAAACACAAATGGAGGCAGCCAAGCCCCTCCCAGATTTACAGTCTTTAAGATGGCGACAAGGACGTAAAGCGTGTTTATATATGAAAGTAATTTTTACAATAAAAGTTACTTTGTTCGGGACTGCGAAACAAAGTGTTACGTTTATCTTTTTTATATTGCACGGTAGATTGAATGACCCTATTGTACCTAGACGTATGGGCACGCCACGCTCATGCTGTGTCTACGTCCGTGTGACAAAGGAAAATCAATCACGGAGGTATTTTCTGTATAATTCTCTACACAGCCGGCTTGTCTAAAGCGCGTTGTTCACTGCTGCCTTCTACAGACTCTGCCTTCCATTGTGCGATGCATTGTTAGAAAACGATTAGTGTACAACCGACGTCGAAGCCTGACGAGTTACTGGAAAATAGAACCGCTCTATATGTTGTTGAAGTATCATTGTTATTTTTAGATGTGTTCATTTTGGTAAATTTGATGCAAGTTTCAAGTGTTTTTTTTTTAGATTCAGAGTAGTTTGCTATTGAAATTTACCCATTTTTAATGCAATGTAGATACCTATACTACTTGTTATTACACATGAACCGTAAATAACGCTTAAAACTCATGTTATATTTAGATGAACATAAATTGCTTTGGTCGGTATTTTCTCGTTTAATCACACATTAGATTATTACCAGACCAATAGACCCATTGTTTGTTTTTTTCCCCAATGATTAGAGAAGATACATAATTATTTTCTCTCTTTTATAAATAAAAAAGTTGTTACAACTTATGTTACATAATCGACATATTATTAATAAATTCCATTATTATTTTGTGAGTCTGAGGATTAAAAGGCCAATTCAGCAATTAATTAATTTTAGTTTATAATTATTGACTTAAATATTCTTTTAGATTTAGAAAATTTATTTACTACCTACATTAAATTTGCCAAAATACTTATATCGTGCGTATAGAAAAATATCGTGCGGTATGATCCGTTTGTAGTAGATTCAGAAACGTGTTTCTGCGCCCTTCGCATTCTTTGTTTATTATACTAAAAATATCTTTCATCTACAGCAACTTCCGCCCTGCCTAAATTACGTCAAAGAAGCTTCATCTCAGTTTAAGTTGCTTAGTAAAGGCATCCTGATTATTGTCTTAAGTTATTAGTGTAAGGATTCTCCCTTTCGTAAGTCCACGAGTCCTCGTCTTCCAGATTACGAAAGTCTTCCGAGAAATAATGGCAGCGCTTAAAAGGCTTATCTCTAGCAATTATTTAAAACATCAACTAAATCTAATTACATTATTGCCACCTACTTTGGCGGGTCTCATCGTTTGGAAATTCTTGAACCTTATCTTATGTCAATTATGATACTTTATAGTCTGCCGGTAGTACATGTTGGTGTATCCCGGGGGTGCCTCGGGCCCCGACCGCAGTCGATCGCCTCGTGAAGTTAGTCGTGGTCGTACGTGCTCTATTGAAAATATCTATTAACCAACAGGCATACTCGTACACTAATAACCGACACAAATGTTGTTTCGAAATTCGCGATTTTAGGTGAAAGAGGTAACATGTAAAATATCATATCCCAATTATTTATAATATGTTTTTTGCTTTATTTCTAGTTTTTTTTTTTTTTTAATTTTATGTTTCTGAATGCGTTAAAATTTTACCAACACAATAAAAATAACATTGTTGTTTTTTTTTATTTACTGTACATTCTTTCATGGAATACAATTTTCTTTGTCTTGTGCATTTTCATTTTTTAAATGTCACATCTATTGGTTCTATGTAATAGGTTTCTGGAACTGAGTGTGTATTTTTCTGACAAATTGAGTGCAATTTTGAGTTCAAACCGTATGATTATAAAAATAAAACAAAAATATATTTTTTTTAAAAGGCTCACGAATTATTTTACGCATAGTACTTGTATTTTTTTAATGCATGCAGTTATTGATATATCGAAGGTGCAATAAAACATTTGCAAATGTCAAATATTTGACAGGATTATTAATCTGATATTATTTAATCTGACTTTCGTGTCTGTATGTAACATAAATTAGGTTTACTCTCAGATTCAAATGGCTTTCCGTTAAGAGAAGGAGCGGCTAACGTTTGATTTCCACAGGGAATTTATTTTGTATTTTTACATCCATACACTCACCTACGTCATTTATCTCAGTATGCCGGCATGCTATGTGCTTAAAATAATTGAATTTGCGCATGTTTATAATCAAATGTTTTTAATACGCTAATATGCATGTTTCTAATACGGTATTGAGTATCTCGTCATAAAATAAGTTTTTAAAGAGTTTTTTGTGATGAGTTACGGGATGCATATTGTTTAGTTAATACTTAAAAACTTAAAAATAAATATTTTGTTTTTAATATTATTTGCGTAACAATTTTTTAATTGAATGTTGTTTTTGTCGTTAATTTATTTAAGTCATTAAAATACAACAACGTTAAAGAAGGGATTTTACTTTATTTGAAATGACTTTTTATTCAGATTTATACTAGGCGATATGAATCCCGCTCCTTCCAGACCAGACGATTCCTAAAGCGATAATCCCACTGATGTTAGCTCTTTTATTAATTTAGTTTTCATTCTGTGTTGATTTCAATTATATTTGAGGTTTGTGAATATTTGTAAACTTAATCTGTTGATTATACACATAATTAAAACAGCACTACCTTTGAGCTTTATCAATCAAAATATTGATTGGATACGTCAAAATGCTAATGATTGTAACTGATATGTATGGATGAACTGGGTATGTTTTGCGTCTTGGTCTTTCGAGCACGACCTTTGTTTATATATACCTACGATTCATGTATTCTGTCTCTGCTTGTCTGTTTGCTGACATCTGACTTGTAAATTCAACATCATCACTAATTGTTAATTAAATATACCTTATTATATCAGGGGCTATTGAGTAAGTCATATAACTCATGGGTAAACAACAGTGATAGCATTGTTTTAACATAATAGGTGAAAAATTAGTTGATCATTCCAACCGATGGAGTACAGACATCAGTAAGTAATAATTTTTCAATCTAAAATAATTTTAATCAATCAGCTTTGTTTACGTGTTTTATATAAATATGAGCATTAGACATTTTAATGGGTATAATTTATTAGGTTTTTAACGTCATCAATTTTGATTTTGTTTGTTTTACAGATTGTGTATCCCAAGATTGACTGAACCAAACCGGTGGGAGAGCCAATTAAAATCTATTAATATTCTACGAAGCTCGGGTAACCGGGAATTAGCGCATTACTAATTAATGATTAATTGACACTGGGGCAAAATTTAATCCACATCAATCCCATTCACTTATTAATTATTCCTGGCGGTTTTTAGTTAAGGACCAAAAGTATACAATCTTGGATTCGATATTTTACATCGTGGTCGTAATCAGAGGCTGCGGAAACCATAACGTTTGCGTGGAGTGGCAAAAGGCAAAGCAAAAATTACACGCTGTATGAATGAACTTTCTCTCTGAGGTTCGTAAGTCACAGTAATGCTATCAATCGCACTTTCTTGCGGCAATGTTCATATTTTGTAGCCTGAAGCATTTATTGGTATTAGGTCAAAATATTGACTACTGATTTTCTTTTTAATAAATCTGGATGAATCGTGTTTTAAACCTTACCGGACACTGAATTTGTTGACAGTAAGCGTAAGTCTGAATTTTGTAAAAAAAAAATATCTTTAAAACTTTGATTCAAAGCTCGATTTCTTGTAGCATACTTATTCATTACTACGGCTTTACGAATCGTACATTTATGGAATTTCACGGAGCGGTATCTGGGCAGCCCCCTACATAATGTGTTGCGAATAGTTTAATTTATATTTGTACTTCGGTCGAGTCGCTGAATAGCGCGGTCGCGGAAGTCAAAGGACCAAGCAAATGGCGTGGAAATACGAAACTTTACGAAAAAAAAAGTTTTCGCACGATCGCTTACCCTGAACGATCACGCCCTGGCTCACCTGAACCAATTCACCTATTGGCGTGATTATCTCACGACTGGGAAGTTAATTCAATTTCCTAATTTGTGTTGGAGTTATGTAAATTTGATTACCGCTTGATCTTAGTATATATTATGTATTCGCATTATGTAATTGGTTGTTTCTGTCATATTGTTTGCGTAGGAAGGCAGATTGACTCTGCTTTATATATCGTAACAAGCAATTCCATCGCACATCAATTCCAATAATTGCTCCGCTTCTCCCGTTTTGATGATTTATTAGAGATATTGAGTGAAATTGAGAGGCATCGTAAGGGTTATATGGGGATGGTTTTCGATCGTTTCCTGAATATACACAGTGATTCGAACATTCTCAAATATTTTTTATCTTGTCATTATACTGTGTATTTATTTAAAACTTAATTTTATTTTACCATAACATTGTTTTATTTTTTTTGTGACCCATTTTTTTCAGGTTTAAAAACTTTTTCTTAATGAGTATTAAGATAATGCAAATATATAACAATGAATAGGAATTATTTATAAAAAGCTTTTGATTTATAGTTTTTTTATGTATAGTATAGTCGGTTGATTGCAGTCTTAATTTATTTTAAATTTCGTTTGTAGGATGTATAACCTACCCAACAGCATTTCGTGATTTCAATGGCTTAGCATGTCGGTATGCATTAATAACAAGATAAACCTTAGTATGTGGAAAATTTATGAGGTGTAATATCGTAGCAGATGTCTTGGTTTATTTTTTTAAAACAAAACAAATTACTCAATTAGTATACATACTATGTCATGATATCAGTATGGCAGTATAGTGATAGACACGTAACGAAGTATCCACCTTATTTTTTTTAAAGGCCAGATTCACCTGTATATTTATATTCATTAATAAACTATTTCGTACGGTGTTACAGCACAATTGATATAACAATACATGTATCTTTACCTGACTGATATGTGTATTCAGGTATTTTGAATTATACCAAGTAGTTAATTTGAGTACGAATTACTTGATATCATCTGAAAGTGAGATTCTTGATTAATATGATTTAAAACACATTTCTTAAATTAGAATTTTGGAATTATTAGATTACGGAGTATTCGAGATATATCCTCCTCATATGATGTATTGTATTGATGTGTTAACCTTTATATTAAAGTAAATTTTATTCACATGACTTTTTTTCTCAGTTGTGCATGTGAAGCTCTTATCTTTATTAATTTGTTACGATTTTGAGTACAAGTCATTAAAAACGTGCCGAATTGCGTAATATCTGTAAACATCTCAAGTTATGTGCTCTGCATGACCCAGATGGTTTCGGTTTGATATTTAATCATAGCTGTGAGCAGCTTAAGGGCGGAAGATTATCCGAGCCTGGGGTGTGGATAGCTCCATAGATCAGGGTACACCGCCCCCGCCTCTCGCCTCAGGCCCCATTGTGTACTGTATCCGATACAAACAATAAATATCCAGCCGGCACTGATGCAAGACCGCAGATAACCTAAAACAAGCTAACCTAAACGCCAACATGGCTGCGAAAGGATAACATTTTCTGAATTATTTAAAAGGATACATGACCCATGTGCCTCGAGGCAGATACCGTTTATATGTTATTTTGTTTATTATATTTAATGCAGTAAAGTATAAAAACAACCCACGCAAAGTTTTTACTTCAAAAACTTCAAATCTTTCGATTATCTGACTGATGTTATTAGGGGAAAGCTTTTCGTAAATTAGACATTGTATATATCAATATAAATTATTAAACAAGATGTTAATACATGTATCTAATTTTTATTATTGATTTACTTAGCAGCCATACCCTGAAACCGTAAAAGTCTGAACTGGTTTTTTTAAATTTAGTCAATAATATGATATTATTGGGGTGCATTTTGCTTCGTATATGAACTATCTAGAGAGACCAAAGGGGTCGTCGCTGTGTTTGCGTCTTTATTTTTATCTCCCATCAGAGTTTTCTCAATAATAACACAGCCTGAGAGGCTTCATTTTGTGGAAATGTTAATGAATTGGTTCCATTGTGATAGGTCAGATTCAGATGAATGGCTTCCAGAATAATAGATCAATACACAGGCACACACACACACAAAATTTTACCCTTTATATTTACTAAAATTCATTCGCAAAACTTTTTCATTAATACCAAATTACTATTCCTTTAAGTATCGCATAAACTTTTATCACAGTTATCAAAATATATCTATATTGGCTATTTTATTAACTTAGCAGGCGGGCCTTAAAGGCCTGAGGCCCACGAAATTAATCTTCACCAAGATACTAACTGGCTCCTGAAAACTCACATTCCAGGTGATAAAACATTTATTACTTTCTTATTTATTTTTTGTTATTAAAAGGTTCCATCTTTGTGTAGGTTCACCTGTATTGGGAATTACATTTGCAAATTGTGAATCCTTTAGATAATAAATTATCTCTCTTAATCCTCTGAACGACTACCCCGCGATGACGTAATGGAAATCTGATATTCCAAGCCGAATTTATACGAATGAATTTTCCTAATAACGTGTATAGATAAAGATATATTTCAGAATTATATATTTTTAAAAAGGTTCGTGCTATTTTTAGTACTTAGTTTAAATTTTGTTTTAAAAAAATATTTGGTTTACCAATTTATTTTGTATAATAAATTCATTTTTTTAAATCTATCCGTAAGTTATAATTTTTTTATATTTATTGTATTTTTGACTGATGACCGATTCGTTTTTGATATTTTATGTCATTTTGTGTGATGCTGTTAGTGATTTCATAACGTGATGATGTTTTATTTAGTCATTTTCTTTCTATTCAATTGATTTATTAATAAATATGCATTTTAGTGGAATTATTTTCTATTTGAAATAAGTTCGTCCGATGTAATGATGTTATTAAATATACATTTTTAAAATAGGGATAGACCTTCCACTTAATGATTAAAGAATTAAAAAATTCTATTAATATTGACTTGCCTGATGTCGCTGATTTTCATGGCTGTAAACTAATTTCTTTCTCTCTCTGCGAATATAATACTAAAATAAAATCACTTAACGGCTATGATTTTTTAAAAGTAATAATATTTTTTTACAGTTTTAAGAGTATATTGTCCGTCTTTTCTAAACTTGAAGCAACCATAATACAAAGAAAAGATTTTGTAAATTTTTACGCAGGAATTTCACTTTAAAAACAATTAATTAAATGATCATTCATATTCGAGGTGTTCTAATAATTTCAACTGTGTTTTGGGAATAAAGGCTCCTGAAAACGAAGATGATGTTATTCCTGAGACAGGCAACACTTACAGGGTCCGTTGGGGAATTTCAATTTAACCTTTGATAAATTATTGTGGAGAGCCTGCCTGATTTCCCTGTTCGCTTTGCAACCCCTGGCCTTTATATTGCACGCTTGAATATATTCGAAAAATATATTTCGTATATTTTAATTTACTGATTCTTCTTCATTCATATTTAAAAGTATTTTCCATCAATTTTATATCAAAAAGCAATATCCAAATATTCTGGTATAACTTCTATCCAATTAAATTATGCGATATGTGGTTATGATCAACAAAATTCAATTATGTTTTTTCAGTTTTTTTAATGTAGACTGCATCATAATTATTTTGGTTGTATTTTTTTTCCTTTATTAGTGTTTACGAAAGGTTTTTTGGTTGATAGTGTTATGATCATTAGTGTTTTGGTATGGGTCAAAATTTCCACGTGTCAAAATATTCAATAGACATATTATAAAAGCCGCATTCATTATTGGAGACTTGATTTAAACCCGAATCCAATTTACATTAGAACCTGAACCTCTTTTATTCTAAATATTGTTCAATTATTTCTCCTTCGTCCTCCCGCCTCGTGTGCCGTTTGCTGTAGTTATTTTCTTTGGACGCAGTTTTATTATTTGATAGCGGTGGTCTCTTAGCTCTGGTGTGTTTACTTGGAGTTCCATACCTTCTAAGGTAATAAATTAGCTTTGGTGTAAACAGACAAGTTTCTAGTTATTAAACTTTCAGGTGTTTGATTAATGTTTGCACAGAGTGTGTACCCAGGTTTACTGTTACGGCTTCAAATTTACAATGTATATATTTGTCACAGTGTAAATATTTGTATCCCACCCGCTTCTTGAGGCATTTACTGTCAACATACTAAGAATATGTCGTACTAGACGAGATAAATATAGTTTGACTTATTGTCTTTGAATACATTCACAACTATGGTAACGTGGTCAAACATACAAGTACAGCATTAGTATGTCTCTATCTGCGTCGGAACCAAGTATGTAGTGACATATTGGACATATGATATAAAACGTGCAATTATTCTTGTTTATGTCTGGAACGATGATGTGAAACGCCTTCAGGGACTGACTATTTTATTCGAGTTACAGTGTTTTCTGTAATGTTCGTTCTCAGCTGTGTTCACACGGTAGCCCCGAGTCTTAAAAGCGTTGTTAGTATAATGCCTAATTCTGTACAAAGAAAATATGCGGAGTTTCAGCGGGATGGAATTTGTATGCGAGGTTAAAGACTGTGTGTTAATACAGTTCTGCAAATAATTCTGGAAGTGTATGAGTGATGCGAACTTAATTAATCCTGTTAAGTAATGTTTTTTTAATTTGAAATTCGTGTTTTGTGGTTTATGGAACTCATATGTAAAATTTAAAATAAGTTATTTAACAAATAAAAATATTTGAATAGTCAATATTTTAACCGATGCCTCTATGTTGTAACTATTTAAAAACATCGCGGCTATGTTTTTTCAAGGTTTGTGATGTTCACAAAATTTTGGTATTTTTAAAATTATACCAATTGTATAATTATTGACAATTTAAACTAGCTTTAGAGTACTTTACTCCAATCAGGATCACTTACAGCAAATAAGCGAAACGATTTATCGATTTGTGTACAATTCAGTAAAAATAACGACGATCGGTCAGAGTTCATATTTATTTTCACACTCAACGAGATACACGAGTATAAAATACGATATAGCGGTTATTGAAATTGATCTGTAGAAAGCAATGACCTGCGATTCGATATTATAACATACGAGTGTTTATTGTGTATAAATAACGGACGCTCTCCGCTCAGTTCATTCCATCCAATCTCTGCGTAATTTTCTACCCGAGCGACCGTCCGCCAGCTGGAATGTATAATTTATACTTACCCCGCAGTCGGTCGCACTGTAAAGTCTCTTAGCTACACACTTGCATGAAAATTATAGCGCTGTGTTACCAATAAACCATTTGAATCAAATTTCATCTAAAAATATATATTATAAAAGTACTCTCAAACGTGTATAAAAATGTGTGACATATATTGATATTTCTAATCGACGCCTATGCTCAGTGGTTGAAATCGTTCACTCATAACTGGTAAATCGATGCCGTTGATTATTTTTACACCTCATAAATTGATTAGTTTCAAAATGGTTGAATTGAATAAGGATAAATACTCAAGTCCTGTGCCCATCGGTAGCCCGACAATATTTATTTGGCCGTTTCTATTTTTGATGTTTTTCGATTTCGTACAAAAAGGGTTGACTACAAAACGCATTTCACCTTTGATATTGAGCCCGGGCAGGTATTGCCCTTATCTGCTAATGCTTATTCTTATCAGACGTGGCATTCTTCTTTGGGTGTCGGGTCCCCTCGCTTTGCGCAGAGGTCGTCCCCTTTACCCGGCTTCCGAGAGATTTTACTATCCATATTATTGTAAATCGTCTAATTGCTTGGTTTTTATTAACGCCACTGGAAACAAAGTTATTATTTTTTTAAAATTACATGAATTTAAATTAATTTTATTTTCTACGTTAACAGTGTTATTTCAACAGTTTTCGTTTGCTTTTAGAACGATATATTATTAATCGTTACAATTCAGGAAATAGGCTGTTCCTGTAGGTATAACCTCATTTTAAAAGTGTCCAATATACTTTTAATGTCGTTTCGTTTGTGTAATTAATTTCGTTGAGATTTATTATTTCGAATTTCGGTTGAAATTCAAAGGTTTTACTACCCCGGAGGCTTTATTTTATATCTGTGAAATTTCATGATCTTCGATGTAATTAAATTGCCGCAAATAGTCTGGTTCAGAGCAGAAATAAACCAAATGATAACATTAAAAGAGCAATCTAGCTTTTTCCTTATGCGCACATATAACTTCTTTATAGGTGTTTGTATTGCTTACCAACCCAACTTTATTATTATTCAGAATAACTCAGGCTGGTATTAAACTTTAAATTAAAATTTTCAGTCATTTTTTAACAATTCGATAATTTTATTTAAGAAACCAAAGGGTTTCAAAAGAACGAATACAATTTTATTTCAGTGGTAAAAATAAATGAAGCCAAATTAGTCAAATTTGGTTGAAAAACGTTTCAAAAAAAAGTTTTAAAACAGGAGAAAAGAAGGTGTCTTGCCTGTGTAATATTCCGATCCAGCCTTAAAATATAAAGCAATATAAACATATTCTAGGAAATTTTCTGTAATGGTGTTTTTTTTTAATACACATATTTACATTTTAAATATCTGTATTTAAACCTAGTAATATAGACCGTAATCTGGAGGAGCTATGTCAGAAGCAAACTCGTATATTATATGTAAATTATACAAATACGGGGTTTTTAAACAGTAAATACCTAAGTTTATTTCTTGCAGTTTCTAAATTTTTACAAAGATGATTTTTAAATTCAAAAACGAATAAAGTCGGGATAGGAAACGGTTCATTTTAGTTAATTTCGTTCACGTTTTTGTGGTTTTAGATGCTTAAGGCTCGAAGCAGGTTCGTTGTTGATGTTCTCGGCCCACAGTACAGGAAATAATTTCCACTCGGAGCCACAGACGTGGCATTCCCATTTAACATCTGACGACTAAGGTTACTCTGCCTAAATTCCTACGTATCCGTCGAAAAACGCTGTACCTCAAAATTTGACATTCGAAACCCAATATCAACTCCAACCTTTTAGTTTTAAATCTTTTTGAGACTAAAGATTTTTATTATTTAGGCAGATATTTAAGTAATAATTGCGCGAATGATATCAAACACGTTTAATGTATGATCTTGCTTAGGTATTTGGTTAGATTGCGTTTTTGCACATTTTTTAACGGCTCCACAATTCAGTTGGCTTTTTAAACATGAAACTATTGCGTAATCTACAAAATTGATTTATAAGAAATATACTTTATTATAGTTTAGATTAGACTATTATGATAATATTCATACAATTGCATAAAATAGTCGATTCACGTTCTCACATAACGATATATTTTGTGAACTTACAGTTTAATTTCTTTAGGACCTGTGACCCAAGGCCGACAGTAAAAAAAAAAAAAAAAGGACCCGCTATGACTGGAATGAAGTCCATCAATAACGGAAAATATTTTTTTACAGGGAATTAACCTAACACATGTGTCCAATTGTATTCATCGTCTGTGAAACAATAATCACATCGAGTAAATACGTTTTTCGCGACCTGCGTAAATACTTACAATAAGCTAGCGGAACTATCGATGAACTTAAGGAGCTCGGAGCCTGTCACAACCCATGAGGGTCCATTTATACACAGTTGCGTCTCGGTTAGAGCATTAAGTTTTGCTAATTGAACTGTTTGAGTTTGTTGGTTGTTTTGTGTGTGTGGCTTTGAGTCTACAGCATTAATAGATTTTCACTCTGAATCCACTATTGTGATGCTTTGGTCGAGCCTTAGTTTTTACAAAACACGGTTTCAATTAAATAGAAATATTTTACTCTGCGATATTACAAAATCATTTCAATAGTGTATCGAAATGTATTTATTTAATAAATAATATTGTCTACTTTTTTACGGCGTATTTTTGCTATGCAAATTTTTTCGAAGACTGCAAACACTGACGTAACGTTTTCATCGGCCGTCAAGTTCATCCATCAATTCGACGCTGGAAGGCGAATAATCGAATTATTTTAATTAAAAAGAAAAAAAAATGTTTATGCGAATATATTGACAATACCCGTGATAGTAAATATTTTTTTAAAGTACGTTTTGTGTACATAGTCTACATTAAGTTGCCATCTTTGTCGTCAGTTTGTTAAAAAAAAACACGCATTCATTAAATACAAGGTATTTTTCTGCCGCGCTCTGAATTGTTTTTGTTAGTTTTGATTAGTTTTCGTGATTCGCTTAATTTTCAATGTATATATGGAATGTAACATGGCTTTTTAGTTAATTAGTTATTTTTTGGCTCAACTTCCCCACTTAACGATTATCTCCGGCAACTTCGCAAATACTTCAACGTCCATTCTTTTTTATTTTCAAAGTTGCTCGAGAACAATTTTTCAAGGCGAAATCCTAACAGCGGAGAGAAGCCATTAAGGGTCAAAGTTATAAAAAAAACCCAAACGGACGAAAGTTTACGGCTTCTTACTAACGCGACAAATATTCCAAAATTATACTTAGAATATAAAAAAAACTTTCACCGAATTATCGTACTAAATATTTTAAACATTGAAGAACTGCTTGAATGTACTGTAATATGAGTCTGCGGTATGTTAGGTTAAGAAAACAGACAGCGTTTGGTTTATATATTTACACGTTAACATTTTACTTCTTACCAAAATGTTAATATTGGTCTTATATATGATATTCCGTTACATAACATCAATATATTACTCTTATTGGCACAATGTGGGTTCGAGTAAAAAAATATTTTCTTTGTACCTATATTGATGAGAAATATTTAAAAAATATATATCGACTGCTTGATATGTAAAAAGGTACTTTATGATATTTGTAAAATCTCGCGAAATGACAAAGAGCTATGGAGAGTAGAAGATAAGCCCGTGTAGTGCAATAAACATTGAGAAGAACAAGAAAATAATATATTTTGTAAATAAGAAAAGTGGATTTGTGTTGCGTACATTCTTTTCTTACGCCGCTTTCCGATGTAAATATTAAAAGCACACCTATGTAAAAACACCGAACCCTTGGTAAATATTATGCGGCTGAAATTTAAGGAAAATTCGCTTGTTTTTTTTAGTAAGATTTAAGATATTTTATCTGTTATCATGTACGATCTGCTGAAACATAAAACATTTTTGTTTTATTTGCTACAAAAACCACAGAATTGCTAAGCCTATGTTAAGATTTTTTTAAATGCCATTGTGCTGAAACGAGAGTCTTTCGAAGATTATATGAGTTTTTTTTGTTATTTTGATAATAAACTACCGTAAGATTTTCGAACTAATTTCAAGCGGAAAATTTCTTGAAGCGAATCTCATTTCACCCAGCGGTGAAAAATTTGATTTATCAGATTTCACAACTCTCAGAAATCGTCTCGCGAATAATCCATTTCCCGGGCGCGTAAGTGTGTGTTGCATACTCGATCCAATTTGCAAATGGCCGAGGCGCCTTGTGTCAAACGCGAGCTCCTGGCGAGATCCTGGCGAGATCCTGGCGAGCCGCCGTCTGCCTCCTCGGCCCGACGCCTCCTGCGGACATCGCGCCGCACCGCCATTACTCCCGATCCGCAAAGTTTTTTCTTCTAGAACACGCAAGGAGAGCCATAATTTACCCCGTCCCCCTGCGCGGGCCGCCCACTGCGACTGTGCTCGTGAAATTACGCGAAATAAATCGGAGACCCTGTACCGCTGCTGCTCCGCGCCGACGCCACTTTTGCTTATTACTACTGTATTTCATAGTGGCGGTCTCACACTCTGCTGTTCAAATTTTAAACCTTTTCAAGCTACTCGAAAATATACACTGAAATTCAACCGCTAATTCAATTTATATTCAGATATATACTATGGTTACTTTTGTTCGCGTTTTGTACTCATTGGTCTTTGTACTGTCAACTTCGGAAGATATAAATTTTGTTTCCTTATTTGTAGCTTGGGTTTTGTCTCGTGCGACTCCTCAAATACTCGGGAACAATCAGGGTGTTATCAAGTTTGGCGATTATTCCGAAGTGCTTTTCAATCGCTGTCAATCATTCTGAATCACTCGACACAATTTTTCTATTATTGTATTTTAAAAATATATGAGAACATAAAAAATACACACTGCTGTCATAAAAGTGAAAGCAGGATTGCTTGAAAATGAATATTAAATATATAATTGAATATTCTTAAATAATATTACAACTTATTATATTTTCAAACCATTTTATGCCCTGTATTCAATTTATCATGAATAATTCTCAACTTAAACGAATTTTGATTGCACGTCTAAATTTTTGCGAGAGAGTTGTCCGCGTTTAATGCTATTGAAAACAGACCAAGTTAAAATTTATCGGAGTAAAGTTTGAGTCAACAGACTTGTCGACTTGAATTTCAAAATAAAGTTATTTATATTTTGGGGTACTTCCCGTTACAAGTTCGTGAGGATTGATTGCCCATTAATTTGTTCAAAATTAATAAATTTGATAGGATGTTTTAAGAATTCAAACCTTAATTTAATTTTAACTTTGAGATTATTTAAGATTGAATTTCCGTAACTTTGAATCAGGATTGTGGCTTAATCTCTATACACGTATAACTTATTTGTACATATTACATATCTGAATGTATTCTGAATGTTTTCTCTTGATCAAAGCGGTTGAAATGTTCCGAGTCTAACTTAAATCCGAAGGAGCTTAGCTTCAAATCTAATTTTGAGTGAATGCAACTTCGGGATTGATGTACAGCCATTCCCTGATTATTGCATTCCACGAGTTTCAATATATCATAACGGATGATACATGGTAAATATATGTTTAATATTTGTGGGTTCTATGAATGATCGTAACTAATATTTCCTCAGGATATTTGAATAAATAAGCAAAACACGGTTATTAATTTTGTATAAATTATTTTTTTATATAAAACTTACTAGACTTTTATATAAGCCAAGAAGATTGTAATATTCAATGTTTTTAAACCTTAGCTATTTGCACATGTTTTCGTGTATGTTTTATATAGTATAATAGTATGTACAGTTCGTAAAAGAAACACCTTTTTTCATAAGCATGCTTAATTGAGACATTGTTTATTTGAGTCAAGCAAATATTGGCGCAGCTTAGTTCTTAACACTTTATTTCCGGGGGATAAACGTTTTGAAGACCAAGTATCGGCAGTAGCATACTATATATCAGGAATCGATTCACCCATGAAACGATGAGAGGAACCCTTGATTTTTTTTCACATTTGAATTTGTTAGTGAAAATGTTTACGAGTCATTAAATATTTATCTTGTAACTTAGGTTCATCGCCTCAAATTCTTACTAACTTAGCTTACTTACAGCGGCGCTGTAGCTTAATAGGATAAAATTATCTGATCATATATATTTAGATCCACGTAAGAATGTTCACAGCTGATTTATTTTAAATAAGTATAAAAAAAAATATTACTGAACAAAGTTATGATACAGTAGGTCTTACCTAATTAGTAAATTTATTTATTATCTTATGTGACATTACAATTATTATCTTATAATCTATCACAAAGTACGTGGTTACCTTTTTGGGTTTTTTCGTGCTTAATGTTATTTGTACACAGAGGAATATACAAATATATTTTTTTAATTAAGTCTTAAATTACTTCAGAATTAATAATGAATAAAGTTAATTTGTTCAAACATGATGTGAAAAATTTAGGTTTTTTTATGGTATAATAATTATTGATGTCTTGATACTTTTTTAAATTATAGGTTAATTTTTGGCGTCTCAAATTTCGTGCCAAGGTTTCGATAAAAGGATTTTTTTTATTTTATTAAATATTCATTTATTTTTTGATTATCGTTGAATTAATTAGCTTCAGCAAAAAAGGAAACCATCCGGCGATCAACGGGTCTTTGTATTCATTCGATTACCTTATAAGATTTATAAACAGGTTTAACTTTTTATTAGATTCGGTTTAATTGATGTAACTTTTATCAAAATAAATTTGATTGAAGTAACTCCCGTAAGACTGCTTTAACGTCCGTTCAGTTATTCGAGCGCAGTCAGACGTGTCAATATCGACCTGAATGTCTAAAGATCTGAATATCTGTTCATCACTCGATACTTCAGATGGTCCACATCGTTTACAATGCGATTCTGTTACTCGTGCGCAGTCCATCGTGCCAATATCGACCTGAATGTCTGCGAGATCTCTTCATTACTCGATACTTCAGATGGTCTACATCGTTTATTCTGCGATTCTGTGCAGAAATAAAACATCAAAAGAGTTTTTACTTTCTCTCTTTACATTTTACTCATCTTTTTGTGTTTTAATTAAATTTTATTGACAATCCCCCCCCTTTGCGATTGATTCTTCAGCTGGAAGAAAAGTCTTTATTTAATACTTGTTATTAAAATGTCTTCCGGGGGCTGTTATTTATTCAAATAAATATTTAAGCTAAATTTCGATTTAATCGAAGTCATTGTTTTTCGGAAGTTTTAAAAGAATTTTATGTTACATTGTATTTGCATTTTTAAGTTATATTTAAACGAGAATACCTGATGTTTTGTATGCTATATACATTTTAATTTATAACGTATTGTCTCTGATGAGGAATTATTTTAACACAAATATAGCTCTGTATATATATATGACCAAATGGTGTAACTATGATTTTAGATGACAATGAAATCAGTCTTTATTATTTTGTACAGTCTAGACGGCGGCTGGAACACCATTTATACAATTTCGGTACATTTAATTCAACTGAAAGAATCATTTACTACCATCATTCGTGTTTTCTCTTGGTTTTTTTTTATATTGCTTAAATAAAGACCTAAAACCAAAGTACAATATCTGCATATTAATTTATATAAACTTTCTTGAATGTTAAAATATAATCAATAAAAAGTTGGTAAAAATAAATTTTGACATTATGAAATATTTTGAAACGTGTATTTTATACATAAGCACAGGATTAGTCTTATTTTGCTGGCTAGTAGAACTTGATAAAATGAATCTTAGGGAATGAATAGTGTTTATACATTTTCAGAAAAAAGATGTTGGTTTTTATGACGTATCGAATCAATTCATCAACTTCAAGATAGTCCACTCTCTGCTGTATTCTATTAAACCTTTTCTTTATATGTTTTTCTTTGCTTTACACTCGGCGTACAGACCAGCTACGAGCGTTTTAGTCGAGAAGGTGAAAAGTAGGAGCAATCTGATTTTTTGTAGGTGTTAATTAAGACACTGTCTGAGATATATTATAATATAGATATATGTATTAGTGGTCAATTATGAGAATAGGTTTTTTGGCGGTAACTAAATTTTTATTTATTTATAACAACCGATAGGTTTATACATGATTAAAAAATTGCTTAAAAATAAATTAAAAAATCCTCTTTAAATGTCGTTTTAAACGACAGTTGATAAAAAAAAAGAAAGTAATTTTTTTTTTTTTTGTAATTTTATTTTGTCGATAGTTTATATTAATTTTAATCTGAATATTTTAAGTTACAGAAATTAAAGAAGTACAGCTAATACATACATTATTACCTAATAATATTTATATGTCTTATCTGAGGTCTTGAAAATATTGATTTTCTGCATATTTTTCAAAAGGGGCGTTAGCAAACGTCATATTATAAGCGTGAAAATGTTGTTATCTAAATTCTCTGAATAAGTCCCTGCTGTTCGCATATTATACAAATCGCTTGATATATTTGTTCGGGTCTAACGTGTGATAGCATCAAAGCCCCCAGCCTTGAGTGCACGAAAAGGTCAGCTGATCGGCTCCTTAGCCAGAGCAGGGAATAGTCCCTTCCTGATTTGGAGGATCGTCTCAAATCGAATATTTATTCATGTGGATTCTGTGGAGTATTGAAATGGTACGATCGCCGGATGGGGGCAGGGGGTTGCAGCGCTGCCTCGCCAGTAATGTGATAGCACTGGCCTCGCGCGTCCCTCTGGAACCCTCGGCAAGTAACTCAATTTTACTGGTGGGATTTTTACATTTTGTCGACTCGGGAAAATCTTTGTCCAACCACTCGAAAGTAAAGCTTTGTGTAGTTGAGAATGATTCGGAATTCTGACTCGCAAAGGGAAGTTAGTTTAATTTATAGTGTTTTTAAAGTTATTATATGCCTCAGGGTTTTTTTACACATGTTTTTCCCTACATAAACTCAATAATGAAAATAGAGAAATCCATGTACGCTACCACCTAAGATACACATTGAAAGCCCCAAAATCTGCGCGCAGTATCAGGGAATAGCCACATACCGTATTGTAAGCCTAGCCCCAAGAACTATTGTAAATTAACTGAAGAAAAAAAAATAGAATCATAAATTTCTTTATTTTTAAAATCATATTTTTCACATTTAAATATATAATACACATATAAAAATATTTCACATAAGAATATTAGACACGTATTAATATTAAATATGGAAGCAATTCCAGTAAGAAAAAGGTTTTTACTTTTAAAACACAAAGGTGAAGTTTGTTTAATATTATACGTTTCTCAAATATTTATAAAAAAATAGATTTTAACAAATTCAATCTTCTAGAAGTGATTTATTAAAATAAAATTCAACGAAGTGTAATGTATAACTTTATAACAGCGGCGTTATGTGGTTTAATGGCAAGTGTGAGAAGTTATTCATAGATAAACAAAAATCTTTTTTTTAATCTGCAACGCCTTCTTTATGAAACATTATTACAATTTAAAAGTGAAATTACATTAATTAAAAATTAGAATTTTTTAAACATTATTAAGGTGATGCCTTACTAGAGTATTAACAAGCTTTGCACTCTTTGATATTCTGTTGAATTGGTAATTTTTATTCATTAGGATTTAGGTAACACGATCTTTAAATTAAATTTTGATGGCAAGGCCGACTTTTGAGCTAATGTGTTAGACCCGCTACTGCTTTAGACTTGAGGAAGAAGTGATGCTTGGTATCCCTTTTTCGGATGAAACCATGCGTTTGAAAATACCGTGTATGTATTATCAAAGCAAATTTATACTTGCTGAAATATATTATATTTACGAGACAGGGCTTTGTACAGGTCCCTGTACAAATGTATCACACTGCCTGAAGTATTCTAATTTATGTCCTGTCAGGAAATAAGGAAGTACAAATAATGTGAAAAAGATTCATGAGGGACAATTGACTTTTTATTTATTTTCGACCGGCAACTGCTTGTCTAATACGGAGTATAAAGAAATAAAGAGATAATTCACATTCTGAATATTATATATAATATATAATCAATAAAAAAGGTCGAATTAATGAAAATGATCTTGTCGTATGTCTGTACGCACTAATTTATTTTAACTTTATTTTTAGTATTTTTTAAATAGTATACTTCCACCTAGAATAGTAGAATCTAAGATAATTACTTTTTTTATATAGATATCACAATAATATAATATCATTAGGTTCGACATTAGAGTGACAGTAGACAAATTAACATCAATTTTTCATAAAAAATAGATTATTTCTCTAGCTATTTACTTAAAGTAATATATATTTCCTACATGTCAGTTTATTTTTTAATCCAATTCTTCAAGTCCAGTTGTCGGAGTCACTATTTAATTGCACACATAATAATACTATGTACAGTGTAACTAATTTTATGTTTTTTTTTTTCAGGTAAGTTGATGGCTTCACAGTAATTCCCGCAGCTAACTGCTTTGCAAGTCGTAAGTTTTCATTTCAGTATTACACGCAGGGACATTTGATGAGTCCTTGATTATTTTATATTTATTTTTCGAAAAAATTTAAGGCTGTGAAACACCATGGAATTTTTTTTTTTGAATTAAATTCAAATTTTTCATTGGGAAAATTTTTAGTTTATTGTGGTAATGATATCACATGGTATCACCCAAAATGGGAAAATAGTTTTTCAAGTATTCAAACACGTTGCTATATGGGAATATATTATTTTCAACAAAATTTAGTTTCAGAAGGTTTAACCGTACAACGTTGATACGTTTCCGAAATGCTCAAACATATCAAAATATTGTAAACGTAAACACCGAGTTGACTCTAAACCCTTTCGTAATAAATCTACGCAATTCCAACTTTGGCCAATCTCCATTAGAATCTGGAGGTCTCGGCACAATGGGCCGAGGGCCCGGGAGGGCGCGCCGCTCCGGCCGCTGTATTGTGCGCCCGCTTCCTCCTCGTATTATTTTGACTTTGAATTAATTTGGGAGCCGAGAGCGTCACGGCGCGGCTGACGAGGCGGCCATTGTGGGCGCTCCTCGCGTGGCGTCCTCGTGCGCGGGCGACACTCGGCCACGAGGACGAAGGCAACTTGGAGACAATCTCAGGCGAAGATATGATTTAGACGTTAATTAAGACTGTTTCGCGCAGTTGGCACCTTGGCACCTTATATACAACATTCGAATCGCAGAAAATGTTTTTAATTTATAAATTTTGATATTTTGGGGAACTATATTAGATATATTGGGAAGAAGAGGGTTTGTGCTATTGTCTCTGTAGCCCCTGCTGCAGAATGAGTATCAGATCTAAACGCCAGAGCGTTGTTAGGGAAGGATTATATAATAATGCTGCGATTATATAATAATTCCAATATATAACTGCGGTGTAGAAGGACCCGGGGACCCACTACACTATTTTCCCCTTAGAAAATCATGAAAACTGGCTCAGCAGCAGTATATGCTCAGTGAAATGGTCGCCAACCTCCTCTGAGGAGAGGCACTTGATGAAGAAGATATGTTTAAAATTTAAAGGGAATAAAAATTGAAAATTTATAAAGGTTTTTTTTGCGGTACATTTTTACGATCTTGAATATATTTTTTACTATTTTATATACTTTTTATGGCTTCTGAAGCTAGACCAAGGAAATCTACTTATGGCATAAGATCGATGTTCTTGTTTGACATTTTCCCCTACCTTTCCTGTTTTTTTTCTGGAAAAAAAACTCACCGCGTGGATAACCGTTTCTTTGTTTCAAAGGAAACATTGTGCTTTGTATGTTTTTAATAAATTAAATTTCATAGCTGCTGCCTTTTGGCAGTGCTTGAAAGAAATTTTGGCGTGATTGGTCTCACCGTATGCTCGCGTGCTATTTCTCGGGAATTGTTTTCATATCATTCGAGCGCTCTTCCCGGAGGTCCGCAGTTCCGAATTGAGATAATTTATGAGTCGGCACCTGCTGAATGTTTTTTCCCCTTAATTTCACGAATATAACGAGAATTAAAATGAATTACTGCACAATCATGCAAATCTAGATCCATTTTTTTATCAAAGCAGGAACTGCTTTTGAACATCAATCATGTCTTTGAAAAGAAATTAAGCACTTTTAATTCCTTTTTGGTGCTTTTTACATAAATTTTTTTGCAACTGAATTTCTTTTTTTATTTTTATAAATTTGATAAAAAAAAAATCAATGTCTTTCACTTGATTTTTGTTGGCTAAGCAGTTAAGACCTCCAGAGTTCCCCCGGCCTATCGAATTTTCGCCTATTTCGGATTTTTTTGATTCGATCTATGCATATTCTACAATAAAATGTCTTAATTGTATATACCAAAAAAAAAGTGTACATTATTTAAGGACTACTAGAAATTATTACCATTTTTTCGTGATGTGAATTTACAAAGTGTCTTGGATCAGCGATAGTCAATTTACTATTAATCCAAAGCCATTTTTTATTGCCTAACTTGAATTTATATATTTTTTCTATAAATAATATATGAATTATAATGATAATAATAGTGATATGAATAATATTTTGTTTGTTTCAATGGAATTATTTCAATTTTATGTCATTATCTATTTCACGATGTACGATAAAAACATCGAATCCAAAACGCATGTTAAGAAGCATACTATTCGGGTGAACTGTCGTTAAACGATATATTTACCAATTGATATGATTAAGTACATTTTTTCAATCAAAAATAAAACCTGTATAGGCAAAATCGCACTTGTGACGGTCTTCACAAAAATCAATAGATATATTTATCGTTGAGTAATTTTTCCAGAATTTCAAAATACTCAAATACATATTTGCATTGCGGACGAACATTTAGTGTTTTATTAATTGATTATTCAATAGCAACATAGTATTAAAAAGTAGACGTAAACTACAATTGATTTCCGAAATCGGCATAATTTATATTGGAAATAGTTTAAAAGCATCTACACACGCAGATATAGATTATCGCAAAACAATTTCTATTCCTGAGGAGTTTGCTCTTGTCCTGGGCATAGTGCCCCGCGTTGCCCCCGCGTTGCCCCCGCGTTGCCCCCGCGGCAGGCCGAGGTCCGCCGCAATCAACCCTCATAAATATTCTCGTCAGCTGCGGGCGTCACGCCGGAGGCACTCGTTCCTTCATAATTCACGTCGCACTGCGGGGACTCCCGCGATCATTGTTTAGAAGCAAACCAGGAATGTAGTAATGACTCGCTGCCTCGTTACGTGAATGGCTTGTTGATGACAGCGTCGTCACATTGATCGTCTCCACCGTCAGGTCTTTATATTCATAATTTGGATTTGCAAATAACTTGATACTCTCAATACTATGTTACTACTTAAAAGGTGTTCTTTTCCGTCCAAAGTTTTATAATTTTTAAAAATAATATTCACTTCAGGTAAAAAAGAGGATCAAATTTTCATTGTTTTACATTTTATCTATATTACCTTATTTGATACACATACATTTTAAAACAAAAATCAAAAGAATCGGTTTCTTGAAATGAATCTGATTCTCAGAAATAAAGTAATCTTTAATATGAAATTGGTTATTTAAATTTATTCCTTTAATAAGTTGATAGAAATAAAATAAGCATTGCAAAAAAATCATTGTCAACTGCATCTAGAGATTTTATTTTTTTTTGTAGCTAAATTTTAGTTTAATGTTTTTTTAATGAAAAGTTATACATCGTATATTTTATACGTCGAATTTCTACGCATTATAGTATTTCTTCTCCATTATTTATTTACATTAACTTAAAACCTTTTTTTAAATTCTCTGAAATCTTACGCTTCGGATTTATTCTCGAAGTTTTCGAAACAAATCAACTCTCTGCGATGGATTAGCATAAGCGGAGTGTCTCCCTGCAGCCGCGTGATTCCCATCAAAGTTGACCGAATAGCGGCCGGAGCTCCCGGGGGGCGTCGGGGGTGAGAGCCCTTTAGCATATTTATTAATCTTCGTCGGGGTGGGAGTATCTCACGAGTGCGCTCGCTTGCTTTGATTGTATCACACTTGGAACAAGCTTGATAATAAGATCTACACAGAGTTCACTAGCCCTATGAGTCTTTTGCCGATTTACCAAATATCTAATAAAAATATCAAGTTGTGTTTCTAATTTGAGCTTGGACATACGTGAGTGTAATATTTAAATTTATAATAAATTCAAACGAAATTAAATATCAGGATTGTGATAATGCAAATTAGTTTTTAGCGTCTAATATTCTATATAGAATGAAGTTAAATGTATGATTTGATTTTTGGGCTATTATCATTATATTTAGCTATGGTTTTAAGGCATGTGTATTTTAATTAAAATTTTTAATGTTCTCAAAATATTTGCATTATTTTTAATGTTGGAAATTGTTAAATTCTTGAAGATTTATGTTAAATTCTTTCCCCGAAATACGCATGAATATTTGACGTTGTTACACTGTCCGAGCATCAATAAATGTCACAAAAATAAGGCGATGTCATTAACATTTTTATACTCGGGGAGAATGCCTGTTTTCCCAAAGGTACTTTCCTTTTATTGCTTCTCATATTCCCCGAAGCGTGGGATAATTCTAGAGTCACTTAGTCACCTCTGCTGTATGGAGAAAAAAAACCCACCCAGCTTACAAATCTCTCTCTTCACTACACACAGAGAGGGAAAATCGAATTTTTACTTTTCCTTTTAAGTCGTATCACATCGTGTTTTACAAGAGAACCTAAACGATATTTTCTTTTCAGAGCTAACGCTGCGTTTAAATTGTGGTACGTTTACCGGAAATTGAAATTTAAAAACGCAATATTGAGAAGGAGTTTTTATTACGCTGTGAATCAAATACACACAAAACAGTAAATACCCTATACAATTTAAGTAAAAAATGGCTTAAATCTTTGAAAAATTCAGTTTTTGCCATATTCATGCTTCGTTTATTCAAACTTAATTTAGTTTGTATTATTGTTTTAAATATATATATATATATATATATATGCTTCAAAAAATATTTTTAACATAGCATGGAACTGATTTCATAGAATTCTAAACCCCTTCCAACCTGGCCACATTTTGATTTTTATTTTGAATTCAATCTATTATTGAAAAACAATATCTATTTATTTAACCCCCTAAGTTCTTACGGTCCGTAAAAGTGTTTCATACTCATTAGTTTAATGAATTCGGTTATCAGCGAGAAACATTTCACTGTGTGTTAGTTTAATATTTGCATTGTTAATTGGAATTCGTTTTTGTTTGGTCAATAATCTAACGCTACGTACCTTTCATTATACCTAAAGGCTTAATATTTCTAAGAAAATTATGCATATAGTCTCATTTTAACTGAAACTTATTTCACTACTATGTTATTGGTATTTTGTAGTCATGGTTTTATTTAAAACACATGAATATATAATTCTATTCGGATTTTTACTTTATATATAAAATATTTAAGGTTCGCCTAGTATTGGATGTGCTATTTTCTTAACTGATCTGTCTTTTGTAAGCATCCCATGTAATATATTCCCGCTGTCTCTTTTCGTGTATCTATCTTCTTCGCGTTTTTCACCACCAACTGTCGAGTTGAGCTCTGTAAGCTCATGAGCTGGCTCCATGAGTGATCGATTCGGTTAGGAAGTCGGCTAGATCAATTTTCATTGACAAATTTTCCTTATCATTTTTACCTGTTGAATATAATATGGAATATACGTTTGTGTGTCGATTTATTGTAACGGGAATGTTTACCAAAAATTATTGACGGCTACGTGAGAATATTGGTGTAATGAAATTACTTATTTCATTCGCAGGCGTATTGTTTCGCTCAGGCCTTGTCCAGTCTTCCTAAGAACCCTAAGCTATATTATTCATGAGGCGACCAGCTTTGGGAAGGCTCTCTGTTTCCCAGGAACCATAGTTTCAGAAGTTCCATTTTAGTTCCGGTTCGCGCTTCAAGTGGTTCAACTATTGATATCAACTGCCGGGTCATAATCTTATTAACTATGTCGTCTTAGAAATTAAGTTGACTGGTGGGATATATGTCGGCATAATACAAGCTGTTATAATAGGAAGTAACTATTTTGAATATAACACCATTTGGCACCTGTGTAAATTTGATATTTGACATTTGACATTCGCAATCTATGTACGCGGAAATATGAAGCGTCTCACAGAAATATAATATTTACAAGTCTTTGAAAGTTACGAAAAATAGTTGTATCTGTACTTAAGATTCTGACAAGAGAATTTTTTTAGGAAATATTATCCCTGCCCTTATTTTGTATAGAGATGTAGGAACACTGCAAGGCGCAACTATGAGGCGGTGGTGTTCTACTCCTATCTTCCTAAACTTTCAGAATTTTAACCTTTCTCTTTTATTCCACCTTTCATATGCAATATATTTTGATAATTCCGCTTTTAACCACGATTTTATCACACATGCCTTTGTATCTTATACCACTAAAGAGGCATACGAGGATAGTCAATCTATTTAGCAAAACCCAACTACTCTAAACTTGATCATACTATTAAGAAACTGTAATATTCAACAAGGATCGCTAGTGTTCCTGAAGAATACAGGCTGTGATGTTTTAGTTGAAGTGCAAAACCATTACTTTGTGGTATGTTTACTCGCAGACTTGGCAAGAGGCCGTCCATTAGTCATGCAGAGTCTGGGCGCCTCCGGAGCGGTTCAGCTGCAGGAGCATTCGCTCCCTTTGTCTCGGGCTGGCACCTAGAGTGAGGGGCCCTCGCCAGGCGCTACTCCGCCCCCGGGCCACAGGCTCCTTTAAATTTACAATCGCGCGTCTCACTAATTCTCATAACGTAATTTACATAACTAGCACACGAATGCCGCTTCCGGCCGGTTCAAATTTTATTAATGAAAATGTTTAAAATATGGAGAAAGTTTTGTTTTGACAAAAAAGTCTTTATTAAATAAAATTATTGTTCACTGAATAAATCAGTCTTGTGTAAGTTTTTGCGTATTTTCACAATGTTTTGATTTTTTTTTTGTACGTTTACGAATGTTGGGTATATACGGTATATTGCGTAAACGGTTTAATTAGATAATTCGATTCGATCGATGCTCTCAGTTGATTACGGTATTCTTAAAGCTGTTTTTTTTTAATAGACATTACAAAGTAAATCAAATGTTTATGCTAGAGATTCAAAATAAGACCAAAGGGAAAACGGAAAGTTCATTGACCGTTTTGAAAGACCGTTAATAAATATTTAAAAATATGGATTTTTAAAAGTCGATCTGTAAATATCTTTACCGTTGTAAAGTAAATGTAGAAGTCAATAATAGGGTTGAAAGGGTATAATTGTTAATGATATTTACGAGGGTATCCCTTGGTAACAAATGGATCACAAATGTTTATGCGCTGGGCGGTCCTAGCAATAATATCGACGGGGCCGGCGAGCCATATTTTAATTCAAAATCTATGATTTGGTCATATGAATGCGTAAATTCTGGGAGGGAGACATTTTATTGATTTTTAAATTGGAATTTGACGACATTTGAGCCAGTAAATTGAGTTAATAGTAGAAGTATTACTTTGTTTTGCATAAATAAAACCCAGCAGTTATCGAGAATATTATTTATACTACAATAGTAAGAGATAATTCGCTATCAAGAGATGCCGATATAATTGACGATGCCCCTACTTAGCAATAGAGCTCTTACTGTCTTATTGAAAAGTTTCACTAGTCTTCTCTTTTGCTTTCTATCACTTTTTTCAATATCACTTTCATAAATAGAATTAAAAAATTAGCCAATATTATTATTTTGTCTCATATATTAAAAGCTTTATCGAAGCTTGAATATACATAATATATTTCTTTTTTTCGAATAATAATTACCAGACCAGCAGAATAAATTCCAGTGGCTTTAAGCAACTCTACTCCGTGGGCGTAGATGATATTACATCACTTTCATAATTTTAATACTCTGTTTGATCTTTGTTTTAAATATGAAATATATTCACTTACCAACTTGAAAAATACAGCAGCCTATTTCAATTTCATTTGCAATTTAAATCATTTTACATCCTACATATTTTTATATCTCCCAAACCCACCTAGATTTTGAATTTGAATTAAAACCGGCAGATCTTTTAATTTCCCACACACTCACATCATTACACTTTACATGAAATGGTCCTGCTACAGGCACCGCCTATCTTAATTAAGGTCTTTTGAAGATACGAGTGGTCGTGACGTTAATCCAATTTTTCAGAGGGTTAGCTTTTAGCATTAACGGTATATTTATTTTACATATTTTTCAAATTGGAAACTCAAAGGATAATTTTAAAGTTCTTCGTAGTCTTCTCAATACTCTTCGTAAACGAGATTTTTCTTGCTGAAATCTAAAAAATACAATTTATTAATTTAGTAAAGCGCTTGCCAGATTTTTTTCCTTTCGGTCCACCTTAGAGAGTTCAAATAGCCATAAAAACTGTTAAAAAATTCGTTACGTAATACTGTATTTATGTCTTCATATAAGGCAGAGTTCGTTGAGAATCACATATAAGAAATTCAATATTTTTGACCGAGAGTACTTGGTGGAATTCCATTTTAATATTTTTGAGTAAAATTCTTGAGTGATTTTCCACATGTTCGTTTTTATTTGTGACCGGTTTCGCCAACCTTTTACGTTGGCATTATCAAACAGAGTGAGATTTTATATAATAATAAGCAATTAAGTAAACAATTATTAGAGGGACAAACCCCAACACAGGATAACTGCTGCTACACTTCAAAGCCACCACTTTAGATAATTACCCCATTAATATAAAAACATTTGTTCACAAAAATTTGCAATTATATAGAATCCTCCACTTGTCAGGTACATTAAAATCACATTAGCCCTTACCATCTGACAATTACTCTCTCTCTTTCCAACAACCTCTCCCTCTAACAATTATTTACCTAATTGCTTATTATTATATAAAATCTCACTCTGTTTGATAATTCCAACGTGAAAGGTTGGCGAAACCGGTCACAAATAAAAACGAACATGTGGAAAACCACTCAAGTATTTTACTTAAAAATATTAATCACATATGATGTTGTGGGTGCACTGTAACTTTTTTTTATAAATCTTCAAGTGTTTATACATGTTTATAATATCATTTTTACGTATAGGTAGTCAGTATTTTTTTTTTTTTACAAATCAGTTTCTCTTATTGAATTTCTGTAAGTTTATTTTGAATACAGTTGTATAGGTATAAAAAAGTTGGTTAATATAGTAGATGTAAAAATATGACTGGGATTTTTTAAAAAATAAACTTTTTAAAATGAGAGCGTGATTATTTATTATGTCTGAAGGTTTAATCAACAGCCTTTTGAGAGTAAGCACCTGAGGCGTACTGTAGTTTTGTGCAGTGCAGATTGGGCGGGGAATGTGGCCGTCGCCCTGGACGCCTTCCAAGAGTTCCGTTCTATTCCTCTTCCTCGGCGAGCGTCTGGCCTGGGATTCATCTGCAGGAAGCCGTGGCAGATTCAACTGATAATTAAAATTAGCTCTCGGGCACGTCCAATTACCCCCGGCACTGATATAGCCCCGGCTATTGCGGGCGGCATCAAAGATGCTCAGGTGAATGAGTGGAGGCCGGAGACTCTTCAATGTACCAATCCAGCTATTGAGAGAGTTTCTAATCTTGCATAGAATTTCCTTGAATTTACTCTAACCATTTTCTCATACCGTATCTTACTAGCTTTGTCCCGATAATCAGAAATTGGCGTGCACGTCTCGTAGCCTTTTATTATTGTACATTCTTATCAATCAATAGTATCGCCCTTATTATTGGGGTAACCTTTTCAATCGTGAATTAGAGCTGGCAGGACTCTGCGTACTTTAGATTCGTAATTTCTATATTACGCGTCATCTGCCAGTGTGCAGACAAATAATTGCAAACGAGTGCAGTATTGCATGGATTATCAGCCCTAAAAACTGATAGACTTGATTCACTTGAAATAAAAATGAAAGAGAGCAGCCCAGATCGTTTACTTGAGTAAGAATATTATAATGATTATACTTTTTTCCGTGATTGTAAGGCTTTAAAATAACAATGTTTTTGGTTTATAACGTAAAATTGTGTACCTTCAACATTATTTTCTTCCAAAAATGGAGTCCAAATTTAGTCGTATTAGAGCCCAGTGTAGGAAATCAATATTTTATTGAATCACCGCTGGCTTCTTGGTGTGCGGGACTGGCAGCCTCTCGAGAAAACCTAATTTATTTGTTTTGTATGTCTGAAAACTCCCGAACCTTTTGTGTATATTTTTCTTAAATCAATTGTTTTCGCTGCTACATCTTAACAGATTATTATTTTCTCTTTCTTCTAAATATTCGTAGTTCGTTAGTATACTCGTATATTATGTAATTTTTTACTTGATCTTAGTTTGATTAGTATTCAATAAAATAGACTACACGTTAGTCAGATAATCCTAATTAGCTTTCTACTTTAATATATTATATTTAACCAACACAAACAACAATTAAAAATGGTTATAACGTTTTATTCGCCAGCGTTTTTGTTTTTACTTGCGCTTTTGTTTTTGCTTAATTACTGTCTTTAACGTATTTTTTTAAAGTTATAAATATTCGTTATTATCTTTCCGTCCCCGAAAATTGTCTTCTTAGCAAATGCGTTTCTATTCTGGGCGTGTTTTAAATTATATTTTAAAACTTCACCTGTGCGACAAATGTCAACGAGAAAAATGTACACTCCACGCCTGACCCAATTAATATACTCCGTTGAAATTCTGTTCCTTTCTCTACCTCATTACAAGTGCCCTGGTCCTGGGGGACCTCTCACAAAACAATTTTATTTCACCTGCCATGTGCTCTGTATGGGGATATATCTATCACTGTCAGGAGGCCACCCACACTCGAAATAAGCAGTCAAAATAATTCGTTTATAGGTGAACGTTATATTGGAATTTATTTCACTCAGGTTTTGAAAATCACATTATTCTTCAAATTATCGTTTTTGTTAAATTTATAGAAATAAATAAACTACGCTCTATTGTTGGTAAGCCTTTACAATACTCAATGAATGCTCTCCAATTCTAATACATAAGTGATGAACCTGATGAACTCCATTTTTCATCATCTTGAACTCTCGAATCATCGCCGATGCTACAATCCAGGGAAGATAAGAATGTGCTCAGGTAACCTGGATGTCTTAAGGGTTGCTTCTCCTTCTTTAATACATCATTAAGTTTTTTAAAGGCATTTGCTTAGTAAAGATCCATATTATTAATGAATGAAAGGTATCTTTTTATATACTCTCATGTGAAGTATATAAAAAGATACATTTTTTTCATTAATAAGTATTTGGTAACTTATTTATCATCGTTTACATTTACATCGATAATTTCTTCTAAACAGGGACCACACATCACTGAGTCCTGGGCTCTATTCGTAAGGTTTTGCTGTCGATTTTATTCGCGTAGCCGATAAATACGATAGTCAATATATTTTACTGTGTTTTTTATATAAATTGTATCCATAAAATCTTAAATACTTTCGGAGGAATAAATTTAAAAAAAACTTAACGATTCTAAATAGTGCTTTTACCATTATTTCCGCTTCATCAATTTATATTTTAGTGAATATGTAGGGTTGTGACAAAAGCATGCCAACCCTGCATTAAGCCACGAGGGGCGCGTGTCGGAAGAGTGATTTACATTTATTTTTGGCAGTTGTCACCGTTGTGCCGTGATTCTTCTGGTTCCCGCGGAGTACGCACTCGACAGAAGTTCGGCCTCAGCACTCCACGTGAAAGCTCTGCGTAATTTTCACGACTTCCGTCCATTTTGAAGCGGAAAATTATTTCTATTCTATCGCTCCCCGACATACACTCTTTTCAGCCACACTTCCGTGAAGCTTTTTGAAGAAGCTATTTTTCTTCTGATATTAATACCTTGTTCCAGTGACTCGGAAATGTAACAGAGAGATCCCATTTTTCTTGGAGAGTATCTGGTTTTTATCAATACGATGGTAGAAGAAATTTTTATTTCATTTTTGCGTGAGCCGTTCTGGGTTTATGTGATTTATCTCAAAAAGGACACAAAAAACAGAGTTTGGCGTACCTGTAAAAAAGCAAATATTTTCCATCCGTAAATTAAAAGTAAGCAATTATTTGTTTTCTTTTAAAAAGGCTTTTTTGAATTAAAATTTAAGTACACACAATACACCCCCTTGTGTATTTAATGAATGTGATAAAGTATTCTAGCACGATAGGCTTATTCGTTTTCAGTTGTCAACTTTTATACAAGACATATTTTTTTATAGAAATCTAGGCAAGCGACTTTAGAGAATAAGTAACATTATTTCAACAGCTAATGATTTTAACCCATAACATCATTCCTTTATTCTTTCACGAGTTTGTGAATGATAAAATGGTTGATTTTTTAAATTTCTGTTCGTTACTTTAAAATAATGTTTTGGAATAAATAACGTCCTTCTAGACAGCATAAAATTAGCAGCATTTTCATTCAGCTACAATTTTGAGATATTGATGTTAAGTATTTATATAAATGGGTTCGGGCGAGTTCCTGGCCCGAGTGTATGACAAATCTGTGGAGGCACGCGCCTCTATAACGTATTGCAAGTCTATTTTACAAGCACAGTGGCAGCTGGAGCTATGACCTATTTGTAACCTGTCAAAGTGATTGTATTTCACCATGGGTCATTACTTCAGAGCACGCTTCAATTCGGGATACATTTCAGATGAATATTTACGCAATATTCTTTGTATACAAGTATGCGGCTTATGTGAATTATTTGATTTTTTTTCTTCATTATAATTATTTTTATTATTTGTAATTCCGTCCGGCCGAATTGAGGTCGGAATGATTGAGGAGTTAGAAGTTTTGCCTCTGCGGGAATGGACAGCGTCGTCGACAGCCTGTCTAACTAATTTGGGGTTTCCTGGAATCCAAAGGTTAATGAATAATTATTTTTTTCGAGACCGAAACTTATCCCATAGCATCAGTAGTTTTCCAATTTGCGATTGGACCCTTTTTTAAGAATACGCTACTTTTGCATGTGTTTCTGTGTGATGGTGAAGTCTTCTTTTTTTTGTAAGTATTTTTTTAACTTATTAGGGTATAGTGGTTTTGTAGATGAGTAAAAGTGATTTAATTATTATATCAATAATACACCACCCTTAAAAAAAAAATTACGACAGTTATAGCTGTTGCAATAAGTCGATACTTTTTATATTAATTTGCTATGAAATTCTGTAAATAATTATATGAATTAATATATTTTTTTAAATACTTTTGTTGTATCTGAAGTTTTACAAGACAGTTTTTTTTCAAAAAAGTCCAAATGTCGCCAAGGTTGTTAATATAATTAAATAAGTTTAAAAGCATAATAATAATATGAGACTATGATTTGAAATTTCCGCCCTCCTCTACGGTTAATAATTTTGCACTTTTTTTATAATCCGAAAGTTAATTAAGTCTCGGAGTTTGTTTGAAGCGGGCGGGGAGCCGGGCCGCCGCTGGAGCCCCGCTATATTTAACCCGGCCCCGCGGCTGGAGGGCCGCCGCCCGCCGCGGGACTCCGCCGTGTATATTTAGCGGCGTTCTTCTGAAGGCGAAAATTCTCGTGTCACCGAGGCAGATTTTATATCGCTATGAAATCGTGCAAAAAGATTTTTCTAGATTAACCCATTTTTTTGTTGTTGTTTTGGTGTGTCAATTCAAATTATTTTCGATCACGTCGGAGTTCATCAGACTATATCCTGCTAAAGTTGTTAAATATAAAATAATATAAAAAAACAAAAAGTATCGATATTTTATTGCAAAATGCAGTTTTTGCGTGATTTAAATAAACTTTTAGAAGAATACCAACTCGTTTTTTTTTATTAATTAGATTAACTAAGTTTGGGTTGCCGATGGGGTCCCCGGAGGCTCGCGTCAAGCGGCTCCGCGGCTCCTAGGCCCTCAGCTCCCCTCTCCGGCCCCGCTGTGTGTCACTCCGGTACATTTTTTTCCCGGGAACGCTGGCTGAATATGGCGGGGAAACTTTTCCCTCGGCTGTCAGCAACTTACAAACCCGCGGAGAGGAATCCTGAAGAAACGCGCCATTTCTTATTGCGATGTTGATTGCTGTGTTCTCGGCGTACTGGAGACTGAACCGTTTTAAAAGCAAGAAGAAAAGATGGTATTTTTTTATTACTCGCCTTCGACGCAATTAAATCACTGACACAATTTGATTTAATGTTTCTGACGTTTTAAAAAATATATATATTAATTTTTGATACTGAAAATCGCCCAGATCTTGCGCGTGTGCGTATCGTTTGCTGTTGTTAATCGCCGGGCAGAGTTAGATGGTACGTCGTTTGATTTGCTCCGCGTAGTGCGGGAAGCCTAAACGTTTCTATGAATCATTTTGCGTGTCCCCCCGGCGGCAGTCCTCTCACGGCAATTGTTTTAAAACACCCGCCGCGGCAATCTATACAGCGACGAGGCGCTCAGTGCTCACACGTGATATACAAATAAAGTGTACGTACTGAATGACACGTACAATATCAATACAACTCGTCTTCGAACAAACTAACATATTATTAAATCGGTATTCACTTGACGATCAAACATGATTTCGCCATCAAATGTCAACGGCATCGTATCGGTATCAAAAAATATTTATTTTGTGTGCAACTTAAAATTTTTGCAGTAATTGATTCCTGAAATAACAAAAAACCCAAAAAAAATTATTGTATAAATTAAAAGTTAAAATTGCACAACGGCAAAGAATTTATATTAAAAAAATATGTGTGTATTTTTTTAAATCATATTTCATCAATTAGTTATATGCCATAAATAACAACACATGGGTAAATTATTTATGGAATAAAATTCACGGCAATTGTATAAAATCATTATTTAGTCAACTTTATTCGTGGTTTTATTTGTGAATGAACTGCAACCGATGAATGCTAAACAATGGGCAAATGATTACTATCTATTTTATGTACAAATTAAATTGGCATTTCACATTTTGTTTTTATTATTTATATTGAAAAATAAATAAAAGAAAATAAAATATTGAAAAATAAAAACATCATATATATATATAAATATAAATATATATTGAAAAACTTTAAAACAAAAATAATGATACAGAATAAGAGCATTCTTTTGTATTCGAAAAATGCTATTTGCTCTCTTTTTTTTGAGAAACCATTAGTTATGAAACTCCGTGTAGATACCGCTCCAGAAAAATATATATGTTTTTTTTCTCTCATATCGATTTCTTGGTAGAACATTTGCGCTTTTTTCTCTGAATGTCTCTCAGACATGGGCATTATCCAAGCGAGACGAAGGGCTCGCTAAGATCTTTCGAGTGAAAAATTCCTTCTTGAACATGCTCCAATACCTACCACAGTTGCTCAATACTGAGCTCCGTGCCTGTTTTGTACGCCGGCGTGATTAAATGCACCTAAAAAAGGGATCCGGGAAAATTAAACTGAAAATATTCCAATCAATACAAATATTTCAAAATAACGTGATTTGCAGAGTATTTATAAATATTTAAATATATCTATTAATTTATGTAGGATATTAGAACCACTAGAAATTAAAAAAAATCATAAGTCTTCCCTAATTGACTACGTATATTAGGAATTTATTTTTAATTGTTCTGAGAATAAAACGACACCAAATAATACTATGCTCCAGTAGATATATATTTTTTCTGGTTTACTTGGACATTTCGTTCATATTATGTCAATTGTTGGACAGCTAAAGGTTGGCTTATTTAACAAATAACAATTTGTCTATTTTTTGATTAACGTCAATCAGATGCGTATTTATTACCCATTACGGGTTTATTATATTATTACTTATATGATTAGGCACATTAATATAATAAACCCGTAATGGGTAATAAATACGCATCTAATTAACGTTAATCAAAAAATAGACATATGTATATGATGGTGCGCGTCTTAACTATATTAATAGATTTTAAAAATAATGTCCAGATGGGACTAAAATCGCTTCACTTGTTACTTTGTTCAAAAAGTCCAGTGCTTGCAAATCACTAAATATTGATTGGCCTGGGCACATTGGTTCATATGTAGAGTATGATTGTTAAAAATTCTCGATAAACGGAAGTGATTCGTTAGTACAAGGGTTAGTACACCGGTCATGTAAACCAGGGGATGTGGGTTCAAATCCCACACAAATCACGATGATATTTTTCTGAGAGTTTCTTTAAATCATCTCCTATGTATGAACTAATGTGCCTAATCATATAAGTAATAAAATAACAATTTACCAAATACAACACGAATTCGAGATACTTGACAAACGTGCGTAATTTGTTTTCCATCAATTTTCGGATAACTATAGTACGCCCGTTTTAAATATTCTAATTAACTAATTGCGTTACGATTTTTAATAGGATTAACAGACACGTGTAAATTATATTTCAGCAATTGTTACAACGATAAGAGAAACTCTAGTTCAATATATACCGATGACGTCACAGCTTCAAGACAATCGACAAACACTCATATTAATTGACGCATAATCGTTAGATGGTTTAGAAAAAACTTGTTTTATAGCACACGTCCCAATAGACTGTTGATGTTGCAGCCCAAAGTAAATTGACAGACATGCGTGGTTTATTTTGTAACAATTGCCAGCGTCACGCCAGCGGGAGATGAGCTCGCGCGGGTCTTTGTGCTCGTCGCGTGGAATGACAACGCGGAGGTCGCCGAGAACGATTTCATGAAAATGGTCTCCGGTCCCTCTAGGTCAGGGCTCTAAACCAATAATCAAAGCACTATATTGTTTTTTTTTTTTTTTTTTAATATTATGCATTTTGAGTTTTTTTTTTGTTCAAGTAAATCAAAAAGTGCTTTATTGGAATTACGAAAACAACTTGTAAGTAGAGTTGGGTCAATGAAATGTATTTTTTGTCTAAGATGATAAAATCAACTGTCGTACTTTCATGCTATATATGGCATGTATTGGACTGTCCAGTTCCATACTGCAAATAACGGTTTGAATCCATGTTACGTTAAAGAGCCACGACTGTTGCATTGAACAGTGCACCAGAAAACAGAATATATACGTTTTATAGAAAAACTAAATATATACTTTACTAAATAAACTTTTGTTTTTTGTAATGTGTAATGATGTAATGCGGAATCAATTGCCCTTTATAAATCAATAAATTTGACACAGAGTAGTTTAGTTTGAATGAAATAGAAAATCAGTAGTGTATAAATTTTCTAGTACGACCTCTTTGGCAGTCAAGGTTTCTTTGATAATCCTCTGCCCCGGTCCTTTACGGTTTCACAGGCCATTGGTCGCCCAAGGTGGGCCGCCCTCACCCTGCCAGCGTGCTTTGAAAGTGTAGTATGACACTTGGATTTGCGCCCAAGAACCACATGGTCGAAAATGGGGGCTCTATCATCTCGACGAAACCGTGCGAAGAATGAAAGATGGTCGTATATTTGGATGTCTATCTGTCTCTCGTGCGGAAAATATTTACTATAAAAGCACACCAATAAAACAAAATCGTACAAGTAACATAAACTCAAAGAGTGAAAGTTTATTTTTTTAATAACATAATTATTTCTAATCGCGTTTCAAAGGCTGTATGTGTCATGCGATACGTTGTTATTTTTATATACAAGTCATAACTTTCTTACAAAAATTCATCGATGTTGAGTTTGACTATACATTTTTTCTTCACTTTTGTTGGTGTGCTTTAATTGCCTTATCTTACCCTCTTAACATGGTTTTATAATAAATATTAAATTAGAAGTGGCAGCTTTTAAACGGGCTGCCATATTTTTTCTTTGCACCGCTAACTTGTACTATCATGTCGAAGTACATTTCCATTTCCTTGCTGCCAACCGTGTGGCACTCGGACGGGATCGGTGCTGTACTTTCTAAGCAAGCTTTCTGACCTCAGTAGCTCTGGCAGAGTGAAGGTGCAAGTCAGCACTTTATGGAGTTCTCTCGGCGAGTCCGGTCTCTGTATAAGGAGTGCGGCGACCAGCTGGACGAAGATCGATGTCTTGTTCAATGCGAACTTTTTACTATAATTGATTAAAAAAAAAATGCTTTTAACTCAATGTACTCCTGGGTTTTTGTTTCTCACTTTCTCAATCTTGAATTATTGCATTTTCTTCTTTTATTTGACAATATAATTCGTATAAATATAAAATTAATACTAACGTATGCTTATAAAAATACCCACCATTTTTTTTTCGGCCGGTTTCATTATTTTAAATATTCAAAATTATGTACAATTAAAAAAAAAGTACGAACGAGCTTTTATGAGTGTGATTTTATGAATCGTAAAATTGAGTAAATTTGTAGAGATTTTTTTACTGTCTTTTGAAAATTTATTTTACGAATAAAATTGTAATTTTATAGGAGGCTGAAACGTAAAGAAAATTATTGACGGCTTATAAACTGTCCGCAAATATTATTATGAACCACCCGCATAAATGTGTATACCTTTTTTTAATATTAAAATTTATTTTTTAGGAGAAATATGACTGCGGAACTAATTAAAACAAAGACTAATTACAACAGCGTAAGGACGAAAATAAAAAATATATATATAACTAACCCAACCTCTGCAGTTTATAGACAATTACAGTGGGGAAAAGTTCCTCTCCTCGAGCAGCGAGCACGCTTAATTTTTTAATTTAGAAGTTTAATATCCGGGCCTTCGTTTTTCGCCGCGAAGTTCGCAGCCGACATTGTTTGGCACTTCTGCCTCCGTCCGGCGCGGGCGGCGTCGCTCGCTTATTTTTAGCCGCCATTACCGCAAACGTTTCACAGAAGCTTGGCTGATTAAAAAATGGGAGCGTAATGAACTCTTCCTGGTGGAACCGGCGCGGCGCACCTGGCGGCCGCGCGCGCCCTGCGATCGAAAGTGATCGAATTGAATCATTGAATATCAAACTATTTATTTTTACGGCATCTTATATAAATAAATATTATGTTCTTACGGTATCTCTTGGGAGATAAAATATGTACATATTTGCGTCTTGATATTAAATTGTAAATTTTATATACATAGGCAACATTGTATGCGGTGAAAGCATCTGCCAGAGTTCGTGTTGTACTCATAAAATATTTAGTAGAAGCTGCTTGGGTTCAGGTGTTAAATGTTGTGTGCGGTAATTAAAATACCTGTGGTGTCTGTTCTGTTGAGTGGAAGCATGTAACCTTTAAATGTAAATATTTGCAAAGGAAAATGAAATTATACTTTCATCGCGATAGCTGGCATCGGTCGAGGCTTTTTAATGTACAAACCGTTAAAAGAATGTTTAAATTTGCGCAAAAGTAGCGCTTGAACTTTGTTTGAAAAGTAAAATTGTTTGTAATGAACCTCTTGAGTTTTTTTTTTTCGGAAGTTTTTGGAGTTTGCTCTCGTTACAAATTTTTGTTTGATTTTTGCAGTAAAAGTTTTTTTTATAATAAGTTCAATGTTAAACAACTATCTAGGAAAATGATTTTTAATGTTTTATTTATTTTAACCGATATCTACCCGATTCATCCGTATCAAATTTTTATATTATGTTTTCATGTAAAACTAGCTTATTTTTGATAACAAAAGACAAATTGTTGTAACTTCACTAGTAATGCTCATTTTTGGGGAAATACACAATTTTAACAATGTACTCAAAAGTTTATTATATTAATACAAAATTTGTCATGATTTATTAAAAATATAGTGATTAAGTTCTTCCTGCATGAGTTCCTTTCCGCATTCTCCTGGCAGGTCCCGCTCAGCACTTCTCCTTTCACTCGCCAACGCAACTTCTCAGTACATCGATTGTACTCCACATTAGTGGATGGGAATCATCGACTATTTGAGTTATTTTAAAAATTATAAATTAAAAATTGAAGTACCGTTTTATTTTTATTACTTTACTCAAATAACTCAATGTCTACATTAGAGGTTGAAATAATCAACGATTTGAATCATTTAATAAAAATATTAATCGATTAGGTTTGCTTTACTTACAAACAGTAAAAATACGATTATTTAAAGTAAATTGTACCCATTCGAGACACCGAATTGTAATTTTAATTGCAAATTACGGTGTAAAATTATTGATATCAATTATCTGAACAGTTTTGTAGGTTATAATTTATGTGAAGCAATTATTTTATATACATTTACTCGATTATCAAACAATATTTTATTTACTGAAATGAACTTTTTATTCGATTTATCATATTTGATTATTCCAATCACTACTCCACATGACTTATTCACATTTTATAAGCGGCTTTTCCACCGTAAACACTTAACACTTGTGTAAAGCGCATTACATAATAAAATCCAGCCCCTAGGATAAAAATAGCATTTTTCATTGTTATTATATTCATCAATCATTCGAAGTTTTTACTTTATGTGAATTCGATTTAAAACTATGAAATATGTTAACTATTATTATTATTATTTTTATTATAAAATATAATGAATAAATCGTCATTATTTTGTAAGATTTCAACGTAACAACTTTGTGTAAAACAAAATAAAAAATTCTAGTAAATAAAAACACATCGAATATATTTTGTAAGTGTACGCGTTGCGTTTAATCTCAAATTTTAGTTATTTTAATTATATGTTTTAGGTTTCCCATCTTTTATTAATAATTATATTTGTTATTTTTTATTGTTATCTTTTGTTATTAAAAAGAAATATGCAACTTGATATTTTAACCAATTGTTGTATAAAGATTTGCTAAAATTAGATTTAATTATATAGAAGTGTTCCTATGAAATATACGATTTTCACTGACGCAATAGATCTGTTAGCAAATTCCAAATACCTTGTATTGATAATACCTTATCATATGTTAATATTTCCCAGAATTCGCCTTTGAGTGTGAAGTTTTCAGTTACACACGTGATCGTATTAGACAAGGAGTTTCTCTTAAGCACGCTCATTGCGGTAAATTGTCTCGACAAACAATTCCAACGAAGGCAGAGTATTTCATAAGCTAATATTAATTGGGAGAATTGGAACAGTCGTCACAAGAATCTTTCAATTATTAATAAAACTTCTAGACTTATGTTTGAAATTTGAAACTGAAGACAAAGTATTATTGATAATATTTCTATATTATAAATATTTCTAATACGGTTTCATTAATTATCAAAACATATAAAGTGCGATCGTTTGCTTTAATCCTGGAAAGATGTTGAGGTTTATGATAATTTCTTAGTTTTAGATCCTGTGAGCCTATGTAGGTATTTAAATCTAGGCGTTGTCCAGTTGACTATTGTCACATAACCTTTGGTTTTTTTAACCATTGCCCCAATGAAACTAACTAATCTTATATGTTTTAGGTAATCGATTCATACAAACAGTTACGAGAATGCGGATTTATCAAATATATAATATCAAGATTTTTTGAAACAAACTTAACTGAATTGTAGCAACTGTGAATTAAAAAATAAATCATTTTGTAGGATGTTTCTTTTAAAAAAAACAATATTGTTTTCGCGTACGTTTTAAAAACTTTATTTATCACAACATATACGCAAATATATTATGTTATTTTGTTCAATATTAATCAAATTATAATTCATTAAAAAAACAGCTACATCAAACTCTTCAAAAGAATCAAGTAAGTGGAACAAAATATATGTTTACGATAGCTGCTGATAAAATACGTTATCCTTTGTATATGGTACTTCGACATTGTTATTTTTTGCACGGGATCAAGGCGGAAACATTCGCCGCTAATAAAATAATTAAGCTAGAAATATATTAATATATATTCTACACATTTTAATGTAAGTAGAAGTATATTCATTGAAAAGACTACTTGTGTGTAGAGTTCACGACGTCCTCCGAGGCTCTCCGGCCTTCACTCTGTTTACCCTGCTCAACCCGGCGGCCAGGGGCACCGGGCGATGTGTATTTATTGCATGTTGTCATCTTGAAAAATGTCACTCCAAACATTTTAAGTATGTTGTCGAATCCTATTTATAGTTTTTGAATGGGACATTTTAAGATATATTTTAATAAAATGATTTTATATTGTTTTACGTAATACGGTAGTCAACACTTTTATCTTAACATAAGCAATGAAGAAAGATAATTTCTCTAGTTATGCTTAAATGTTATTTTTTTATATATCAAATCCTCGAACAATTTTAGATTAATGCGATTTTCGTTTGTAAAAATCAAGCATAAAAAATATTATGTATGAATTTGAAATATGCCATTTATATACAATGTTGAGTTTTCAATATTTTCACTACGCTTAGTAACTGTGTTTTTCTCAAATGTTCAACATATATTTTGAATTTTATATTCCGAGTAAATTTTTTCGATATGTGAGATAAAACGATACGAAAAATCAATAAAATAGCTATGGGTATTACTTAATATCTTGTTGGTAAGCTCACCATTGCTGTTAGTTTTCTAGGAACATGTCCTGACTATAAGAATTTCTTAGAATACTATATGCTACTCCAAATCTTACACGTTAGTAAATTTTTCGCAATTAAAAAATATTATTTTATCCACGAGCTTTCGTGACATTAGACGTTTTATTTATTTATGTGGATATGAATTTCTCTCAAATAAATATTCTATTGCAATTTAAAGTGACGCAAGTTTCTAAATATTAATTAAAATAAACGATTCTGTCAATATTTCCCGAGCAAATTACCAATCGTCAAAGGTAAACCGTACAACCTCAAATTAAATCGAAGTATAAATTTGCCTATTTCTAAAGTGAAACGGCGCGGGGTCTCGTTATATTTTCAAGGAAATTTCACGAAAATCGTAAATCAAATTTATTTTAGTTTCTAAAAGACGAGGTAAAGTTTTTTAGAATGTTGTCTGGCCCGCGAGGAGATTACAGAGTCAACAAGAAATTGTTTTCCACCTGAAAACTTACTACCTGTATTATTCATTCACGCTTCATAAATTAGATAATTGTAAAGTTTAAGGGAACATTATTCGAAAATTTTCTTCTCAGAAATTACCAAATATCAAAGGTCAAATTTCACTCGTGATTTATTAAGTGTACGTTAGCATTAAACATTATTTTGCTTTTCTGAAGAATTACAATTAAAACTTGTACGTTTTTGATTGATCAGAAAATGTATGATGTACTTATGTTCACACAATATTTGAGTTAAAAAGTATTAAAACATACGCGTGTATACAGCTTGACAGATGTTTTTGAAGATATCTCTGATTGTAAGTATTCATATTCTACTATTCGCTGCAATTATTTTAAATTGTATGAATTATATTTTCTACTAATTATTATTACTCTCTGGCTATTCCTAGCTTCATGCCTTCCGTCCCTGAGTGTCCCTGCAGTCACTGCAGAGGCCCTGTTGACTCACCTTTGAACTTTCTCTTTATATTTCTGTTTTCTTTCTAGAACAATCCAGAAACTTAAGATTTTTGCTTACACTACGCCAAGCTTACTTTCATAACATTGAAGTGAATAAATTGCAATGGTTCATGTAGCCCTCTTATTTATATATTTTTTTATGTATATGTATAGGATTTGATACCAAGTTTTATTCCTATGAGAGCAATTACAATTTATACTTTTGAAAGTAGGTAGGTAAATTATTTGTGTTTTAATATTACTGTCCATTCCATTTTGAAATTATAATACACGCATAATTTATTCAAGTATTGAAACTTTGTTAATTCTGTCCATCTTAGAGTTTAGAACTGTAAGCCAAATTTATCTGTTGGGTAGTTATAATTATAAGTTTATATCTAAAGGGGTATATTCTGTAGCTACATAACTGTCACAAAATGTCTTTACTTAACCTAACCAAGCCTAACCTATATGACGTAATGCTCAGAATATCATCGGGTCGGATTTCTGCCAAATAATTTATTCGGAAGACACTACTTTTTTACTTTTTGTTATATTGCTATTGTTATTGAGAAAAGCCGCTTCTGGAGTTTGAAAAACTGTATATATTTACAGTTAACTAAACAATATACTGATCATTCTGAAATAAATTGATAATTTTTGAAAATGCTACAAGCCTCGTTTATTTTTGTTTATGTATTATTAAAATATAGTTATTTGAATAACCACATGAGTTATTTAAAATTAAATGTGAATATTAAAAAATAAATAATAATAACATTTCATATTAAAAATGATAAATGGATATAAAAAATGTGTTATTATTTTCAATCTAAAACATTTTTTTTATTATTACAAAATATGGACGCTCCGCATTATTGTTTCAAAAATGACTGTATGAATATAAATTACCCAGTATTAAATGAAAGTCCAAGTTAAGTTGAAGTTTTACCGCGCACAGTCCTCGTAAATAATCTGAGCACATCGCAAGCGGGGCTGCCTCGCCCCGGAGTCTCCGGGCCAACTCTCCGGGTTCCGGATCTACTCTACATCCTCCAGTTTCCGGGCTTACTCGTATGAGCTCCAATCTCCGGGTCTACTCGTACGAGCTTCATTCTGTGAATTCTGTATTTGTCTTTATGAGAGTTAAGACTTTTTGAAAACAATAACATAGGCATGGTTTTAAACTAGGATTGAACTCGGTTCAAATTCAAATAATATAAAAGAATACCAATAATTTTTGTGTTATTTTCATCATTTTACTGACACGTGTTCTTGCTAGTGATCCTAGATGTTTTTATATTATTCAACTTGCTGGGATCTTTTGGACTTTTTTCTCTGTTTGTAGTTTTTGAAAAAATAAAAGTGTCAAAAAAATAATTGACCGATTTTTTTGGACTTGAAACGTCGACGTTGCCAGTTTTTGCTAAAATTGTCAGCAGCAAGTGTCCGGGTCAAAAGATTTTTAGGGTAGCAACCATAATTACAAGACAAAAGTTTGACTACTTAAAGTTGGCAAGGAAGTCTCACGCCCGTGACAGCTCAGCACACCACGTTAAAATTTCGTAATATATTCGCAGACTTGTTGTTTAAGGTTTATGAATTTATCGGCACAATAACGAACCACCCCGGCCCTCCCCCGCGACCGCCCCCGCTACCGCCCCTTCACCCCCGCTTTCATTAAAGCTGTGTAATTTCCCTTATCGCCTTTAGAGCACCCTACGTGATTTGGCACATGATATCCATAATCATGATTCACGATCTGCGTATATATTTACAAATTCAAAACCTTTGTTATTTTAAACTTTCACAAATTTTTAATAAACTTATCTATTATTATTAACTGATATAAATAGGTATTTCTTGTTGGCTCAATCCATTTATCTACCACAAATTCAGTCGACATTTTCAATGGTACTCTTTATTTTTAATATATAATAATCCATATTTCCAGCATGCCTTCAGTATAATGCTTGCCATTACTTCACGCCACAGGTATTTAAACAAATCATCTTCATTGTCATGGCCACGCTCAAAAGATAAAAATTCAACCTTTCATGCCCAAGCCGAGGCCATACCTCCCGCCCGTAATCCTGAATAAATGAGAGGCCTCTGTGTCCCCAGGCGGAACCTTCTGGATTTTATAAAACACTGGGGTTTATAGCACCCCCGAGGTGATCCGACTCATCCCTTAAGTACTAAAACAACATGCCTCGTTATAAAATGCAGCCACCCACAAACACGTGTATTTGTCATATGCGAATTTGTTCTTGATTCCAGACCCCTTTTTATGATTTTAAATAAAATATCATTTTAGACCACAATACATATTTGTACCTTTTGCCACGTTGCTTTTCATACGTCTTTTCTCGTTTATTTTTTGAAGATTTATCATTAGTTGAGCAAGTTTTAAATTTATTTTTCTGAAATACCACACAATGTGGAAATAAAAAACAAAACAGTAACAAATCATATTTTTTACCTTTTTCTGCTAGAGATTTGATACAAAAATTATTTGATTGATATTTTTATTTGTAACTACGAATTTTTCTTTGTTTCTTGTTATGAGGTGGTTTTACTGGAATTCACCGTATCGTATTATCAGCTGATAATATTACAGTGTACGGAAAAAAACATTTCACTGCAAAACCCTGTCATTCTTCATTACATGTTAGTAGATTTGTTCCAAAATACAATATATCATTTTTACACATAAAAAAGTATGAGTGAATATGTAAACTTATACTGAATCGAAATCTTTAAGCACCCCATCCAGGGAAATGGTAACAAATAGCACGAGTACCTGAACTCCCTGGTCGTCCAATCTATTATGCTTTGATCGTACTCGCTAGACAATGGTGCGTGATTGCATCTAAATACGCAAAATTAAATTAAAATGCCTATGCATGTTACTTTGAAAGCATTATTTTAACACTTAAAACTGAAATTCTTTAGCATGGTGTATATTTTCAGAAGTCGCTTTCAACTATGCCATACGCTTCAAAAATAATAAGATTCATATTACAGTACTTCTACGCAGCGCAGTGCGTATTTTCCCGAATAATCTGTTTTCATACAAAAGAAAACTTTTTTCATGTCTCTATTGTCGTGAAGTCGCTGTAGTCAGATAAGGAAACCGGTCGCTAGTCGCAACAAACTCCTTCGCAACGAGAAATATTCCCCCAAGAACTACTCTAAATCTATTATTAACTCTTGACAACAATAAAACCAGGTTTTTGTTATTTGGAAAGTTGTTTATCGGAAAAGTTTTTTTAAGGGCGGGATCTACACGGAATATTTTTTAATGTTCAGATATTTTCTGACGTATATTTGTTTATTTTTTTTTTTTTTTGCTATTAGTTTAATCATGTTGTGGTCGGCGATGTAATCTCAAGGGATTCGCCATTATTTGCTCAATTAGTTTTAATTTATATTTCTAACTGAAGTTAACGTTTTAGCACGCACTATTGTAATGTAGAAACTTGTATTAATTAAATTTATATTATACATTATAGTCGTGTTCGCGTATACTAAATTCGCATTACTAAAAATAACAAATGCGGTGTGCACTGGGATTTGTCTGCATTTACTTATTTCGGGCTGCACTGTACTCTGATTTAGTCAGATATTTCGAGTCATTCTTCTGCTCAACTTTGAGTTGACAAAGCACCGTAGATATTCAAGAGTAAACCTTTTTTTGGCATCTAGCTTATGAATTAAATCATGATATATTTTACTGAGTTATTTAATCATGTGTCGTTTTTAAATGTTGACATTTTATCACTCAACTGAAGAACTCCATATTGTTTTGAACATCTTTTAATTACAAGCATTAATGAAGTCGCCCAAAGTTCAAATAAATTTGATATGTTGGATCTCTACACTATTGTCATTTTTGCACTACAGCTCATTTTTTCACGTAATTAACTCGCCACTTAAAGCATACCTTTCTAAAGTTTCGATTAGTAGAAGTCTCCTCGGCTTGATTAATTCACTATGTCCTTTGGATTTTGAGTAATTGAATTGAGATTAGCTTTTCGTATCAGTGATTATAGTGGCAGATTAATCCCGAGTGGGGCTTGGTGTAGAAGCTTCGGAATTCACGACATGACGTGGCGTCAGTGGCTGGACATGCACGTGTTAGAACATTCAGTACTATTTTGTATATGCATACTTCGTATGCACCCTGTCTGTTCAATAATCGTGACAAGTTCATTTTTTTCTTCTAATTTTTACTTCACAATCAAGGAGGAACCAAACTCATTACCTTCAAGGAGTCTATAAACTATCATATACGAGTATATAGCCACAAGCAGCTCAAAGTGATCAGAAGGAATTATGGTTGTGTTCGTCTTAATTGAATTTCCGGTGTTAGCTTACTATATACGTGGAAATCACAAACGACCTGTTTTAGAGAAAGAGAATTGAAGGGTTCGAACATGGAGACAATTTATATTTTCACAGAATCGTTAAAAATATATTACTGTAACAGGATTTGAATACAAAACCGCAGATAATTAAGCTCAATAACCATCGATCCAAAAGGTGGTATCCTACTCTATTTTGTATTTAAATGTCTCCATCGACGCTTCAACAAAGGACGAGTTCCCTGTAATTAAGTTAATTGTGGTACTATTACCAAGCGCGATTAAGTATCAGGTATTGGGGGAACATCCGGCCTCAGAGCTGTCCCGGCCTTCAGGTTTCATCTCGGTTGAAAATGTTTCAAACACTCGTAGTTTATTTGTTTATTTTCGCCTGGAGATCGACTGATGGGTCTGATTGTTCCCAGACCCTTGCGTTTCAATTTACCGATTGCTAATTTTAAAGCTTATATTTTTAATCGTCAGCCATGGCGGTTTACAATCGATTGTGAACGGAGCAAAACACGCTAAATCAACAAAGACGTGCACATTTTCTATTTATTTAGTATAAATAAACTTTACTTTACGTTACTCTTTGAAAAGTATAATTCAAATTCAATTTGACTGTCGCTTTGTCGTTCATTAAAAGAAAAATCGGCAAAAAAATTACATTTGTAATTACCCGTATATTAATTTTAAATGAATTATTATTACGTAAATAACGAATTTCTTATATTCCACAGGGCAATTTCGCCTTGTGAAATATTGAAATAGGTGATTTTTGATGGTTTACAGTAAACTTTGATATTCCTGCTACAGCCTCCCACGCGTGGCTTTGGGTACGTGTACGATGTTTTTACTAAGCGGAGTTTTCAGAAGCACTCGAGGGTTATGATGAGTATCTGGTTATTTTAAATAAATTCATACGCGTGTACGCCAATTACTTGATGGCAAAAATACAAATTTCACGTTTGAGGCACAGGGAGGCAAGTAATTTATAATATATTTTATTTCGGAAAAGACTTTCTACGTGGCATCTTACGTACGCATCTACGTAGCGTACATGTATTTCTTTATTTACATTATTGTGTTAAGCAGGGAAAATAAGTGAAAAAACCCTTTTTCTGCATGAGTTTATGTGTACGTTAAATAAATAACCATGAACTAGATAACAAAGATTGAGATTTATAAGAAGAACAAAACAGAAAACAAAAATAACAGGTAAAAAAATAGGGTACAATAATCACCCCATACATATGTTTGTTGACTTCTTGGCTTTCCTTCGTGTGTAGGGTGTCCCAGGAGCCGTCGGAGACTGTTATATTTTTTTTTTAAATACACTTTCAAATGTTACTTGGTTATGGAAGAGTTGGCATCACTTCTTCACTATTTTGATTTGTGTTTTGCGCTTGTTTCAGAATCAGAAGCGGTCCAGCCGGTAGCCCTCGAGCAGCTGCTGATTCGCCTTGAGCAGGTCGTGATCCGCCTGGAGGACCTGCTTCCGCCGCCCTTCCACTCGCCGCCGCCGCCGCCCTCCGACTCCAGCCCCGAGCCGCTGTCCCCGCCGCCGCGCCGGCCCGACCCCGCCATGAGCGTGCAGGGGTACCAGGACATCCTGCAGGTCAGCACCTCCAATACACCTTCAATCAACACCTTCGCTCGATTTTAATTGAAAAGATGACTTAAACTAATGCATTCTTGGCTGATGAGTTTATTATTTTTAGCTTTCTGTTAGTGAATTGAAATAAAATTTATTTACTTCGATTCTCAATTACAGTTAATTTGAAACGTTTTTCAGATAATACGAATTATGAAATCAACTTAAAATTTTGATATTTGTAGCCTATAATTACTTAATTATTTAATGTACCATATAAAATTTATACAACTTTTATTTGGTTTTAATTTATTTTTTGTTATGAAATGTCGTAATGCTGTAGTTTACTTAACAATATAAATGTTTATTTTTCATGTGGAATTTTATTTAATAGGATGGGTTTTAGCTACAATGAAATACGATAGAAGTGAACAGAAGTTTACCAACAATTATTATGAAAGATCTAGAAATCCAGTTTGTCTACGCTATTTTCTACTAGTCGTCATAAATGGCGTAAGATCTCATCTACAAATCAATTTTTAATTCAGTTCAGTAGATTTATTACTATTTCTGAAAATATTATTATTAAAAATCTTTCGTAAACTTACCGCTCTGGTATTGTTTACGCCACTTTAAACTTCTCGCTATTAATCAAGCTTTAAAGGTTTTAGTTTAAAAGAAAGTCGAAAAGAAATTTAATGTATTTTAACGCTTATCAGAATTTAATTAGGAGGTGAAAATAAGGACCCTAAGTAGAACAAAGAAATTGTAGTATTAGTAGAAAGTTATTTGACAATTCCAGCCGGCTAATATATCATTCAAGCAGTCTCCCTTGTAAATAGAAAGTCGCCTGAAATATGGCCATTCGTCCCCAAAAAGACGGCGGCGCTCGCTGAAAACTTCCCCCAACTCTAGAAAACTTAGCTAGTCTTTAAAAATTAAATTAAGCTCCGTCTAACGGGATAGCCCGAGGTAACGGGTAATGCGCTAGTTCGGGGCTTACGGTTTATAATGAGCACTGTGAATGAGGCACTTTATTTATTGCCTACGCTTGTAATTGGGTGATAGAGCTGTGTGCTGGAAGCACTAATTACTCCAGGGTTTCCCAATCAATCTGTTCCAATGGATCCTCTTAAACATAAAAAAAAAAACTGAACTCGCAACTTTTTTTTATGAAAAATATTATTGTCAAGTACGAAAATAACATTTTGGATTTTCTTGTCTCGTCTTTCTAAAAAATAATTTCAACTTTGTATTCAATAGTACATCTAAATATAAAATATTTTTTTTTAAACATAGATTAGACTAAGCAGAATATTTTTTAACGTTTAATTATTATAAGTTGTCGAAATTTCGAGGTTCCGCGGAACACCTATAGCGAAACACTGAATTAATTCATCGCACGTCGGATTTGTTTTAATGAATATCAGGGGTTTATTTAATTAGACTTGTAGGCATAATTTTTTTAACGTGCATTAATGGCACGAACAATTGATTAAGTAATCAGATTAACTGTTTCAATTAAAATAAATTTTAATTATACTCGCATTGTGAGGTTGAAGTACGCCGGCGCCGCAGAATATGCAGGGAAAACCCCGAAAATACGCCATCCAGATTGGTCTGGATTGTGAATTCATTAATTCTGATACTTATAGCTTTGCCGTTGGATAGTATACACAGTGTTTCAAAAGTTACGGTATCACCCGAAAAGAGGAAACTGGGGATCATTCCTTCAATGTTTATATGATAAATCTTTATGTTGAATTAAAAATGTGTCTTTAAAGTGTATCTTTTCACCATAATTACACTGTATAAACAATGCTGTTACATTATTCAAACTATTTCAATACATAAATCCAAAAATAATAAAAATTTACATCTGTAGTGATCTGTAATTAAAGATTAACCTGTATGTTTCAGGGCCCACTTGCCCAGTACGTGTCCCTGTCGACCCAGATCGGAGGAGATGTCGCCCAGCACTCCAACCTCGTGCAGCAAGCCTTCCAGTAAGTGCACCCTCCTCACTGTCAGTGACAGTTATGCTTAAATAAATTATAATCACAACCATGATAACATTAGAGTGCATATTGTTGCCATTTTTTTGGACAGGTTGCTAAGAATAAAAATAAAGATCTACGGAATATTCAATTATTGTCTAGCGTCTATCTAGTTTGCGTCTTTGCGAATGGAATAGACCAATAGTCATTGTATTATAATAATTAATGAAAATCAGTTTCAGTATTTACAATATATAATCAGAGTACGCTCAGCTCTCACAGGAAGTGGATACGTAGCATATCTCAGCATAGCTTACATGAATGCCTTTTTGCTGAGTCTTACATTATGCGTGTCGCTTTATTCTCATCATTAGATTGCAGAAATTCTCTACCTATTTTGTTAACTACTCTAATAAATCCATTGTTCAAATTTCATTGTTAAGTTATGTCTGTATATATAATATATATACATAAATTTGGAATGTTTCTGTTAAGGCTTAGTCTTTACAGAACATATGATAATTTATGAAATGAAGTTTAACACACCAGTCTTATGTAAATATGATTCTAATATCGAGGGATGTTGATTTAGGATCACACGCAGATACTGAAATCTATGCCTAATGCTCAATGCGCATAATACTTGATTTCTACAATTTTGAAATGGTATTATCAAAAATAAGCCATCTGATGTTACTTGAACGCATTTTTGCTTTTTAAGGCTTGAAATTTTATTAATATAATATTTAATGTGTTACTTTCCTTCAATGCCACGGGACACCCAAAGTGTTGTTGGTAAAACAAATATGAAAAGCGTAATAGTATAATTTTTTTTAACAAAAACTTATATATTATTCAGAAAACCATAATCAAAATTACTTATAAACCAACTGCAGAAAACTTGATGGAAATAGAGTATGCATTGATGTTTGTAGACATGACCAGTTGAAACGTTCCTTATATTTTGAAAAATATTTGATGTAATCACATTGAACTAGGTATTATAAAACTTGATTTTATTTCCAGGGCCCAGCTGCAGTACCTGACTATGGCCTCAACTTCCGCGGCCCCGTCAGCTGGACAGCAGCAGCAGATGTTGCTGCCCACAAGCCAGCATATCCAGGCCATCCAAGAGTTCCGCGAGAAGAACCGTGTCTCCCCACTGTTCAATCATCTCTCTGCTATCTCTGAGAGCATTCCCGCTCTTGGGTGGGTCGCTGTGGTCAGTATTTTTTAAATCAGTTTTTCTTTAGCTTAATCGTAATAGGTACAAGCGTTATTAAATAAGTTTGAGGATCATCATACTTTTTTCTATTTTTAGACCCCTGCCCCATCTCCGTATGTGAAGGAGATGAATGATGCTGGGCAGTTCTATACCAACCGTGTGCTCAAGGACTGGAAGGAGAAGGACAAGAAGCACGTGGAGTGGTGCCGAGCATGGGTGCAGACTCTGCAGGAGATGCAAGCTTTTGTTAAGCAACACCACACCACTGGCCTTGTTTGGGCAGGTAATTATACATGAAACACTACACTTTTATCTTATATGTAATAATTCTGGTGGTTTTATCTCTCAGCACAGCAATTTAAACATATTGTAATATACAATTGATACTGATTGATTTAAATATTGTACATGAAATTTTATTTATAAATAATTATAATCATACATTCTTGCTACTTTTTCTCAGATATGCTTTTGTTTGAGCTTCAATTCAATAAGTTGATTGAATGTTGAATCTAGATGATAGCTTTGCTTATTATTGAAATGTCAATTATGTGTTTGATGAAAAAGTATATAATTTTTTTGACACCAGACTTTTAAGAATTGTCAGATGGTGTGGCTAATCAGAATCTATTGTATGTGCTTTATGTAAGAACCAAATCTTGTCAATAACAATTCTTCAAAGAAAAGCGCATGTACTGTGGCAGTACAGTAAACCTATCTCAACAGTTTATAAGCTACTTTTGCAAACTCTATGCTCACTTCACTCCGCACGCTTGTCTGGGCTCTGTGCAGGTAAGGGCTCGTGCCCCCCGCCTCCGCCGTGCGGCATGCCTCCTCCCCCGCCGTGCCTGCCGCCCATGGTGGACTTCGAGGATCAGTCGGGAGATGACCGCAATGCTCTCTTTGCTCAAATCAACCAGGGAGAAGATATCACTAAAAGTAAGTAACATTATTCCTTTACCGAAAAAAGTTTTGCATTTATTGTTTGAACAATCAAAACTAGCTCTTGATATTTTTTGACCCGAAAATGGTTACTGTAAAATGTTATTAATCAAATTGATAAAGTCAATTTTCTATTATAATATTTAAGCTCAGGTTATCTTTTGATTTTTATCTGAATTGTGTGTATATTTTAATATAAACATATTTTTGACAGTGAAAGTGTTGTTTAATTTTATATTTTATTTTAAACAGCAATCTTATTAATGATATTTATTGCTAATTAGTTAACTACAACACTTGCATTTAAAATTTTTAGCTTGTTTTTTTATATATTGTTTCATTTTATTTTTGAGTTGTCCATATTATTAAGATGTTCAAATATAATAATTTAGATTCTATGAATGTGATTCCAGGCCTCAAGAAGGTGACGTCGGACATGCAGACTCACAAAAATACAGCCCTGCGTGAGGGCCCCGCTCCTTTCAAGACTCCTGTTGGGGCCCCTAAACCGTTTGCCAAGGCCTTGCCCACTCCTGGGGCTGGAACCGCCGCTGACAAGCCTCCCGTGTTCAGCAGGGATGGCAAGAAGTGGCTTATTGTAAGGACCATAACATGTTTTCAAAAACAGGATAAATTTAAGAATTCAATAAAGCAAATTGCTAAATTTTACACCTATGTACAATTTTTTTAGGTTATTAGATTTATAGTTTTATACTAAATATCTTCTTTTTTTGTTCGTAAATGTTGAATAAATGAACATTTAAAGTTTCTGGGGCACCATTTTCTTGTATTAAGACTGCTCAAAATCGCGCCTAATTTGCTAACTTTTCTAACATTATGGTAATTTGTGAACATATTGTATTCAACAAAACATTATCAAATATTAACAAAGGCAGCAAAGGGATTATTTGTTAACATTTTTATTAATTAATTATTTTCTGTATTAATAATAAGCTTATTTACGCCCATTTCAGGAATACCAGAAGGGCAATCAGAATCTGGTGGTGGAGAATGCAGAGATGAACAATGTGGTGTACATGTTCCGCTGCCGTGACAGTGCTCTCACTGTGAAGGGGAAAATCAACTCCATCGTGCTAGATTCTTGCACCAAATGTGCTGTGGTCTTCGACTCTCTTGTGTCCAGCGTTGAGTTTGTCAACTGCCAGTCTGTGCAGATGCAGGTAAAAAATAATTTATATATTAATAAGTAAATTTTTTTTATAATTTTAAAAAATTAAATTAAATTTTTTCTTTTGTTTATTATTGTAAAACATAATACATATTTATTCTTGGTTCAATTTGCGACTTTTTGTTTTGTGTCACATTATACATAAAATATAACATTTAGTGTTTTAGTAAAAAAAAATTGTATGATTAGCACGAGTTATCTTACAAATATTTTTTTTTCAGAAGAATACATTTATTTTTATATTTTCATTATATATTTTTTTCTTATGTAACTTATCAATTATTTTAATGTTATTTTGTAATTTCTAGGTCCTTGGCTTTGTACCTACGGTTTCTATCGACAAGTCTGACGGTTGCCAGATGTACTTGAGTCCTGATTCTATTGGAGTTGAGATTGTCAGCTCCAAGTCTTCTGAGATGAACGTTTTAATACCAAAAGGCAATGGAGATTATGTAAGTCAATATCTAAGGCCATATCAACTGCCTGCATTTGTATATATAGAAACATAAAAGAACCAAATCTTAAACATTTTTAATTACCTTTTATTTAGTCTCAAATCATGGTGATTTTTTTAAAAATGTAATAATTTATCATTTAATTACAGCTTTATTACAATGCAATCATTCCAAAGTTACTTCTTTACTTAGCATTTTAAGTGTCTTATTGCACTTTTCACCGCTTCAATTTCACGACTGGTAGGAGTAGAAAGTGGTCACCAAATTTTTTTTATTCAAATCCCTTGGACACTAATCAAATTGCTTTAAATAATACAAACCATTAACATTTATTGTGACTGCTTTCAACAATCAATCCAGTAAGCACAGCACTGAAGCTCGTAGATTAGTGCAACTCTTTTTTCATTCCGCAGTGATGGGATCAGGTCGTATTGTTACAAGTACTGTAAACCTGGTATTATGAAATTATTTGATTTTATTTTTTAGACGGAGCTTCCGATTGCTGAACAATTTAAAACAACTGTCAACAAAGGCAAGAATGCCCTCGTCACCGTGGCCGTGGAGAGCAAGGGCTAAGCGGCTTTAATTTACTATCAAACACGAAGTATTTATATTTTTCATATATTTCACATATTTTTTATTGATTCGAAGTTACATTATATTGACATTACAGCATTCATGTGAGAAAATACCCCAAAAATGATTTCGTATGTAATAATATTTTATGAAGTATTATAATTTTCTCCTAAGGTTATTTGTGATCAATTGTAATTTTACATGTAAACATAATTTTGATACTTAATATACACTAAAATATGGACTAACCGAGAGTGAGTAGTGAACGTTATTTGTTTTATTGCAACAATGCTTTTACGACCCGTCATCTGTAAATATATAATGTATCCATTTTACTAGTGTTTCAATCTTTGATCAAAATTTGAGAATTAGTATAATGTTAATTATAATAATTTGTCATTAGGTACAATACTTTAGTGTACTGTCATATGCGCATTTATGTTTTGATTAATAATAATGATGTCATTTTGAACAACAATTGAGTTATCAAATAATTTATAATAAAATTAATTTGTGATTTATTTTGTCAGCCAATTTTTCTGTAATCATATTGCAAATAAAATTTGAAAAAAAAATGTTTATTTTTCATTGACCCTTGGTTCTTATCCAGCATCAACATTAAAATAAAATGTTGTCTCTAACCTATCAGTTTTGAAAAACATGTTTCAAATCTATTGATTATTTTTAAAACAATTTTTTGCAAACATGGAACTTTCTGAAAATGTGTAAAACTTTCAATTCTATACAAAATATTTTTTCTTGTGCAAAAGTTGTGATGAAATATTGTTGTGGAAATCAGTAATGAAAAAGAGTATTTTAAAAATAGCATTTTATTTTCTGGAGATACATTCTTTTGCCTCTATAGCTGTTGGCAAATTTTCAAAATGATTGAAAATAATTTTGGAAAATGAGGCAAGGGTAGAATATAATATATACGATATCAGTACATTTTCAGATGACCTGCGTTGTCCACTTAAATGTTGCTTAAACGGAAAAGGTGGGTCATCTTACAATCGGTTACTTATTATTCAACAAGAAATAAATACTTATAACTAAATGACAAATAATATTTACATAATGCTTTTCGTTGAATTTATGATAATTCTTATAGTATTCTAGCTTTTTTAAAGATATTCTTACTTGTAACAAATAGGCACAGTTTGTATTATTGATATCGAAAAAAAGAAGAATTGATTAGGTTCCATATGTCCATTATAAGTACAATTCCTACAAATTTGTGGTGCTTTTCACCAAAAGACATTGTTATATGAATCATCTGGTGGTAAAGTAATTTATCTTTCAGAGCTGATATTGTGATCATACAGAATCAATCTTGAATGATTTATCGTTTCAATAGTTTTCAGGTGTCCATTTGACAATTTATTGACATAAAATAATGTTTTTGGATGTTATACTGTGTCAAGGTTTTGTTGGTCTTAAGGGTTTCGACTCCCATACTGCAGCTATTTCTAAAGATTAAACACCTTGGATTACTTTACTTGATGAGAATACGTTGATACGAGAGCACATCTCAGAGATCCCATGATATACACGGGTATAAGCGCACCTCTCCAAGTCTAACGGAAGAGAACCTTGCTGGGGCACAACACCCGAAAACATAATTTGAAATGATTGGATTTATTTTTGTTAAATAATTTGAATTAGATATCTGTCACAAGTCAATTAATTAAAGCATATTCGATCCAATATTATTTATAAAGCTGGAAAGAAAACATTTTTCTATGCATAAAACAACTGTGCAATAATATTGTTGTACAAATCAATTTAAACATGTATGCATTTTTTATTATAATTCATAAAATGAAAGAGCAAATGCAATCATTTTCAGTATTTAGAAGAACTGATTTCATATTTTCTAAAACTTAATCTAAAATAATTATATAATATTTATTTACAAGTATTAACTAGAGAAAGCACTTGAGTGCTATTTTTTTATTGGCTGATAATAATGACTCTTAATCTAAGGAAGTTCAGAAAGCCGACTGAAATAAAAAAATAACCGAATTCAAATAACAAGAATCTATTCCACTATATACTATAAAATCGATCGCTTAGTAAATTAATACTATTATTGTATGTAATAATGGTGGCAACTTATTTGAGTAAGGTTTGGTATGATTTATTTACAGTCTTTTTCGTCACTTCCATCGGAGCATTCCATGAAGCCATTGCAGACCCTCGTTGGCGGAAGACATTCGCCCAGGGGACATCGATGTCCTCGACATTTGTTTACATGACGATGAGTGCTTCTACTCTCGGAAACTTCTAGATCAACATAAGATCGGTTACCAAATTGATGGTGATAATTATCAGGATGGTCAAACGATCGGTCATCATAAATCTGCATGGTTGTTTGGATCCAGTTGACATAGTTAGCGACTTTTGTGTAAACACCTGGACGATTGGCTCGTGCACATCCGTAGCCATTACTGGTGACTCCATAAAGATACCACTGGCCATCTTGTTCCTGTTGACAACAAAATTATTAGTTTTAAAGCATGCCAGATATTTATTTTATACAGGCGATGACAGATAATACTTTCAGTTAATAATAAAGTATCTCATTGGCTTAATACCTGGCACATGAGAGGTCCTCCAGAATCTCCGAGACATGCATCTCGGCCTCCTCTGTCAAATCCAGCGCAGAACATATCATCAGTGATGCGGTACAGAGGAAGAAACAGAGTTCGCTTGCGGCATTCACCAGTAGAGATTACCGGTAGTTCTACTTCTTGCAGAGTATCCGCTAAAAAATTGTAATCAATAGTATAGGTATAGTACTAAAAACAATAATTTAAATTGTAAAAATAAAAACAAAAAAAGCAGTTATCTTGTATCTTTAACACTTATCAGAACATTAATAAAAGAGTAAATAGTGGTCCAATTTTTTTAATTATTTAAAATGCTAATACTTACGGAATATTCTTCCAACTTCAAAGAGTTGCCCCCATCCCACCACAGTGCAATGCCTGTTGTCATGTATCTCCGTCTCTGCAGGAGGCAGGCAAATGGGCCTCACGTAGTCACTGAATGCTACCGGATTGGCTGTCTTCAGGAGAGCTATATCATTGATAAAGCCACTGTCAATGTAGCCAGGATGAAGGATGACGGAAGAGATAGGCTGAAGCTGCTCATATGGAGATGGGAAAGTGGTTCCTCTGCGAAGGGCGCCAAGTCTTGCAACCCAGAAGTCTTCTTGAGCACTGAAAATAATTTAAAACATTGAATTAATGGTACTGCTTAGGTCTGTTGAATGATTAAATATCTAACAACATCTATACCTAATTAATAATGTAAAATATTCACCATTATTTTGTTTTAATATATCAATATTTTTGACAGAGAGTACTTGGTGGAATTCCATTTTAATATTTTTGAGTAAAATACTTGAGTGATTTTCCACATGTTCGTTTTTATTTGTGACCGGTTTTGCCAACCTTTCACGTTGGCATTATCAAACAGAGTAATGTAACTCTGTTTGATAATGCCAACGTGAAAGGTTGGCGAAACCGGTCACTAATAAAAACGAAAATGTGGAAAATCACTCAAGTATTTTATTCAAAAATATTTTAGTATATGATTAGAAGTATTAAAGAGATAATAAAGTGGGTAGTTACTGGTAGAAGCAGTGTCCCGCAGAGATGAGCCAGCGATCAGAGATGAGTGTGGCTCCGCACTGAAAGTCTCCCTCCTTGTAGAGGGCAGCCTGCCATGGCCAGGCGCCGGCTCCTGCGTTTCCTCCGCCAACAATTCTGGAATGTCGAGAATGGGGGCTGCTTTGAGAATTCACTTTATTTGTCCTTTCACAGATTCAAAATGATAGTTAAAGAGTTATAATAATCTATAACTAAAAAAATCTAAGAATACTTATTGCAGAGTGTTTTAAAAAAATATTGCATATGATGTGGCCATCTTCTCACTGTCAGGTATACATCAGTTACCGGGTAAAAGCTTAAATGAAGAAGTGTCATCTAATTTAGAAGTTCAATTTAATGATTATTTCTAATTAATGTCATTACATTAATTTGAAATAATCATATTCCCAAATAATCCCCTCTATAAATGCAGCCAGTTTATAAATTGTGTAAAATGAAATCAAACTGAGATATTACAATTAAAAAAGTAATTGATAATATAAGGAAATAGTTTTTATTCCACTATTAGTGATCATCGTGCCTTTTATATATGATGTACCTGGCTTGTTGTGCAGCAGCCTGCGGCCTCGCCCCGCACTGCAGTGATGAGCAGGTGACCCTCGCTACGTGCCCACGACTGCAGCCCGAGCGACGGAAGGCAAGCCCGCCGCGTCCACTGCTGCCACGGCTGCCGTAGTGAAGTGAAAAATACTGCTTCTCCTTCTCGGGACTCTCCTCAACAACTCGATCAATGTTTTGATAATCACTACAAGCAAATGAATTTTAAATTAAATTAAATAAAATCGGGAATTAAATTGAACAAATATAAGCCATAAAAAATTGTTATACATTTTTACATTATTTAATATTAATACAAAATATATATGTTGTAATGCTTACACATAAGTCATAGCTCTGCAAACTGCTCTTCCAAGATCAGTTATTTGTAATGAACTTCTAGATCTAGCGATAACCTTGTCAAAGTTCTGTACGCACAGTCGTCCCCAGCGCCCTTGTTTCTGAACCATTATGTAACCTGAAATAGAAGAGTAAAAGAAAAAAGTATTGAATTTATACGATGCATTTAAAATTAAACCATTTTAGTAATCAATGAGCCTAAAATATATACCTTCTTTACTGTAAGGATAAGAACTAGCGTCTTCTTTGGACATAGCAACTGTAACACATTGTCTCTCATCGTCACCCAGAGGACAATCTTTGTGTCCATCGCAAACCTTTTCTTTGTCAACACACTGCCTGGAGTTAGAGCAGACATACTGTTCTGGTGTACACCATTCTGAAACCAAATAAATATTCAATAGTATTAAGGATTTGAATTTGATTTAAGAAATATCCTAATAAAAATTTTAAATTACAATTTCTTACTAACCACAATTATTTTCATCAGAATAATCCCAACAGTCGAGAACACCATCACACAATTTCCTCAACAGAAACTGCGATCGCAAGTAATCGGCGCAAGTGCAACCTTCCTCATCTTCTCCTCCCGGGCAGTCCAGGAGTCGGTTGCATCGAGAGGTTTCGGGAAGGCACAGGCCACTCGAGCATTGCACAGTCAGGTTTTTATTATTGCATCCATCTGAAAAATGATATGCTCATGATTTACGAAAAACTTCAAGGAATCACAATATATAAATAAATACGATAGTAAGATGTTTACTTACCGATGTCTGAGGTCGGGGAATTTTCGTATAATATTTGAGTTGGCGGTTCATCATAAAATTTATTAACCTTTTTCTCATCATCTTTGAAGTTTCCTGGTATTTTATTAAATGTTTTGGTGAGTATCTTAAAGCCCGCATTGTTTACGGTATAGCTTGAAGATACCGCCTTGGTCGAGATAACCGTTTCATCTGATGGATGCTCATCCCCAAAAAAAGTATCATTGTGAGAGTCTGTAATTGTTGCAATATTTGCGAGATGCTTAAGTTCATCTGAAGTGATCTGATCTACTGAGGAAGTCCTGATAGGGTTCGATGAATTATTTTTCGACTGAGAAGATATATTTTTCAAAATATCCAAAATATCTTTGTCACTCAATACATTTAGAGATTCATTATTTTTGGTATCCATACTAACACTACTTTCTACGTGTATTTTCATATGGATATCTTTATTTGCAGCACTCACGTCAGTTTTGTTTGAAGAAATTTCAGTTGCATTGTTCATCAAACTAGGTAAAAAATCAGTATGATTGAAATCTTTTGCTACAAATGATTTAGTACTATTGATAAAAGAAGAGTTATTATCATGTAATAAAAAATCTTTTTCATCTTTTATTGGAGCTACAACTTCAGGAGCTGTTGCTGATGATAAATTCTGATTGACCATGAAATCTTTGAGAACTGATTTCACTTTTTCTGCAAGTTCAGCCGCCTGAGTAGACGGGTGAGTCAGAAAAAACTCAGTAGCTGTTGGAAGCACATAGGTTCTCAAATTCTCTTCAACACCGGAACTAGAATCATCATTTTTTTCTTTTAAAAAACTGTCTTCAGACGGTTGCGTTTTAGGTAAACGAAATTTTTCACTAATGTCTACTTTTTTTGTTTGCTCCCTTATAAAGCTTCTGTGTTTATCACCGATAGTTGGAATTTGATACTGAACTTTTGAATTGTTATTGTTGTCATCAAAAGTTAGGTGTGTATTTATACTTGCTGGCGCAGGAAATTTTGTTGGCTGATTTGAATAGCTAATAGAAGTGACAACATCAGTTTTGATAGACGTTGTAACAAAGTCTTGTACAGCTTCTGTTGTAGCATCTGGAGTTTTCGTTGTCCCTCTAACTTTGTTTTCAGGTTCATTTACGGTTGTATTGCTATAGACAGGGCTTAATGGTGCTCCACCGTCTGATTGCATATTAGAAATAAAACTTTTCACTTCACTAAAAAATGGTATTTTATAATCTGAAAAGCTTCGATCCTCACCGTTGGTGTTGGGGATTTTTGGTCTTGGACGCAAAGGTCGTCCAATGCCTGAATTAGATTTCACTGGCAGTAATGTGGGGATAGATGTGGAAGATGATGGTTTTTGTTGCTTTAGGAGAATATCTTGCATTACAGAATCTACTACAGGCTCACTAGATCCCTGAGCATAGATGACGGATGATTCTTTCGGCTCACTATTTGTTGTATTTTGTTTAAAAGAAAAGGCTTTTTCTTCATTTTCAAATCTTGATGACTTAGTAGGAGTTTCTACAGTAGAAGATGATTCACCTAATATACTTGCAAGCTTATCTATTATTTCAGTGAGATTTTTCATTATTTTCTCATCTTTAACTGGAATAGTTGTTCTGTTTTTGGAAGGCCAGGATTCCATGTCATCGTTTGTCGTGATGACTGCTTGTAATGTCTCATTAAATAACTTGAACGGTTTCTTTTTGTATCCAGGATCTCCGACGTTGGTTCCATTGACATATTCCCATGTCATTTGACTTGTGAACAATGTTGGTTCTTCTGGTTTAGTCGGTTTGTGAGTTTCCCGGTTATTTTCAATAGTATCAATTTTTACAAATTCAGTTTTGTTTCCTGAATTTTCAGCTCCCTCAATTACTTTAGTTGCGTTATTTGAATTTGATTCTAAGGAAGTATTTTGCTTTCTTATAATCACGCCTCCATTCAAATTGACAAATTCTGCACTATCTACAGTACTAAAAGGATCAATATTGATTGCTACTGTAGAAAGCCTATCTTTCGGAGGTGCATAAGACCCTCCACTGTCTTTACTATTCACTTCCTGCACCATTGAAAAAACATTTTCATAGTTGACTTCATCTTTCTGCTCTCCCGTTTCAATTTCGTGGGGAGACACTGATGAAGCAACCGATTGCAGTTTATCCACTGGAAGCGGATGTGGCTTTGGATAGCTCGATCCGAGAGTTTCAGTTTCTTTGAACGTTGAAGAGAATGCTGGGTCAGTGAAGCTTGTGTACACCGGCTCTGGGGGGTATTCTGTATAAACTGGCCAGTTAACAGGATTCGTGGGCTCCCCAGCTTTCATGTATTGATCATGAAAATTTGTCATTTGTACATTGGTGATGTTCGGTGGATAGTCGCCTGTATTCGCGACTCCTTCTAGAGCTGATAGATCTTCTATTACTTCAGCAACGCCCATTCTGTCTTCGGCTTCCGTCACTTCCGCAGGGAGAGACTCACTATCTACATCCGTACTGAAAACGTCTCCCGGTCTGATGGGTCGCCACGGCTCCTGGTCGATGTAGGAAGGCACGGCGAATAGGGTGTCGAGTTTGGGAAGTTCGGGAATGTTATTTTTTTCTTGCTCAAAATCAATTACGCTCGGGGTGGACGGTTTATTAGTTTCGGTGACAGAAGCCGTACTCGATGTCACTTGCTCGGTGTCGACGATCGCAGTTCCGGGTGCCACAGTCGATGAGAGTATTTTATTTCCAGGGACCGCTTTGATAGTCGCAGAATATACCTTTTTCATTTCCGTCGTTGGTCGTCTCGTCGGTTTATATTTGACGGTATCGGTGGTCGCTTCTTTTGGAGTCGGACGAGATGAGGAAGACGGACGGTGCGTCGCTTTTGAAACTTCCCTAGCAGGTTCAGTTTTTTTCTTATTCTCCGTGATGTCGGCTTCCGTTTTTGTTATTTGAAATGATCCTTGGATTACCGGGAGTTCGTCGACGTTGATGTCCGGCTCATCACTGGGGGGAGTGGTTTTGACTTTGACGTTAGTCGTGATATTGCTAGGCTTCACGGCAGTCTTTCTGATGACTCCCATTCTCGTCTGTAAAACTTTTTCTTTGGTATTTTGAGACGTCATCGGGGTCGGAGGCTTACTCTCTGTCATGGATTCTTGAGTTTCAGACCTGTACGTGTGGTCCGTGTCCATCTTTATGGAAATCGATGCCGGATCGACATTTAACTGGCGCAGTGCCGAATTCTTTGTCATCGAATTCTCTACAAACGTATTTCTTAAGACTTCTTCCAAATTTGCGACATCACTGAAAACAAAAAACGAACGATGATTACTTTTGTGTCCCCGGGTTGTCGGTCCAAACTGGTTCAATTTCAGTTCTGCCGGGTGCGGGTTCGATTAGTTCAACAGGGATGGGTCACCTGGGCAGCTTTCTGCGGTCGAGGTAGAGACGGAAGAACGCGAGCAGGCGGTCGGAGTCGAGCGCGTGCACGTGCAGGGCGGCCAGGGCCGGCGCCAGGGGCCCGGAGGCGGCGGCGCGGCGCAGGGCGGCTGCCACGCGCCCCGCCGAGGGCGGCAACACTCCCGCCCCCGTGCCCGCCCCGCGCCGCACGTGCAGTCGCCCCTCGAATGCTATTATTGCTGCAACAGTAAAAAACCTTTCAAAATCTTTCATTACAGACACTGATAATACGGCACGAAACCATTGTCAAGCTATTGTCCGCATACGAATTTGTATAACACGGACACTAAAAAAAAAGTTTGCGGCCTCTTGACACTTTCAAGCAAAAAATCCTTTGTCGCACTTGTGGGCAACAAAAAACGGTGTCATTGAAGAATACCTCGAACACGTCGAGATGTACGCGAGCTCGTGTTGTCCGAGAACCCTGAAGGGCATGGGATGGTGAAAAAAATATTTTGCTTTATTTTAAGGATATGTTGGAAGACGGGGCCGCGGTTGATACGAAAAAAAGACAAGAGTCTACTTGAGAAGCGCTTGGATGAGACAAGAGTGAATGAGATGTTATCGGTTGTACTTTTGGGAGAAAATCGAAAATAAATCATGCAGGTACTCACGCTCGGAGGAGTCTCCCCGGAAGGCGCCCATGTAGAGGGCCAGGCCCGCCACCACCAGCACGGCCAGCGCGGCCAGCAGCGCAGCCGCGGCCAGCAGCGCGGAGCAGCGCCGCTTGCGGGCCACGGGCGGGGGAGCCGCGCGCCCGCCCCGCCCCGCCCAGCCCGCCCAGCCGCCCCAGCCGCCCCGCCCTCCGCCCCCGCCCCCGCCCCCGCCCCCGCCCCACTCCGCCGCCGTGCCCGCGCGCGAGTACCCCGCGAAGCTGTACTCGCTCTGAAACAAACCAACGCAATACTCAGTATCGACCAGTGCATGATGACACCCCAGCCAGATCTCCCAGTCAAACCGATCGTTCCCAATACAAAGTAATCAATATTTTTGACAGAGAATATTTGGCGGAATTCCATTCTAATATTTTAAACAAAATACTTGAATGATTTTTCCACATGTTAATTTTATTGTCAAACTGAGACTCAGTTTGATAATGCCAACGGGAAAGGTTGGCGAAACCGGTCACCAATTAAAAATGAACATGTGGAAATATCACTTAAGTATTTTATTTCAAATATCACAATACAAAGCACACCGATACTCATGTCGGCCTGCAAGAATTTCATTGCGAAACCAATGCAAATATTGCAAAAAAAAAGGACAAAATATTTTATCTATACTGAAGAATTGATAATATTTTACATAAATCACTAAAGTATACGGTGTGTGCATTAATTTTTTCGAATTTTTTTGTGAAATTGGTGCTTTATTATACAAAAATGGTACAATATACTCTATTCAAAGTATTGTCCATCGCTAGCCACTACTTTTTCCCATCTTTCGGGCAAATTATGGATTCCATCCCAAAAGAACTGTTCGTCTTTTGAAGCCAAGAAAGAATCAGGCCAATTTTTCATACCCTGTTCAGAAGTGAAGCGTATTCCAGAAAGGGCATTCTGCATCGATTGAAACAAGTGTCTTGAAATTGTTGCTCGATCAACTTCCAATGATTCTGCGAGTCTTGCGTTTGACACGACTCTTTACCGAGCAATGCCTCTAATTCTTCATGCCTGGTTCGGTTCGAACGTTCTTTGTCATCCACATCGAAATCACCATTGTTAAAGCGTCGAAACCAGTTCTCACACGTTTTTTGCGATGGAGCATGTTCACCATAAACTTCACACAGCAATCGGTGACTTTCAGCTGTTTTTTTCTTCCAATTGAAACAGAAAAGTAAAGCTTCCCGCAAATTGCGTTTTGTTGGTACAAAAGTTGACATGTTGATAGCTCAAAAAAAATGTTGTATACACTTCAGCGATATGACATATACTGAAAACACAAAAGCGCAATAATGACGCTACACAATGAAATGTTAAAGTATAGCCTGATGCGATTCAATACTAGTAACGCTATCTCTTAGAACATCAGAAAAAATTAATGCACACACCGTATATTTTATTTAGAATATTTAAATTGTATTTCACTAAGTACAATCTGTCAAAAATATTGATTAATAAAAATATTGATAGATAAGCTAGGTACTTGTGTCGGTATCGGTTGATATAATCTCCAATATAAAAATTACTAGATCGCAGGTGTGAAAAAAACTAAGGGAAATATTATTCAGGACCCCCAAAGTTGAGGAAGCTAGATTGGCTAAAAATTTGGTGACTTGACAACACTTACTATGTAAAAACCCACTCGGGATTGGTTACGAAGGAAACCAACCAAGAACATATTCCATTTTTATTATCTACTATATGAGATTCTATACGAATACAGCTAGATTCAGTAAGTACTCGCATTTTATACCGTTATTTTGTATTAAAAATAAGGATTCAAATGGCTAAGTTTGTACTGCATACCATCTTGTGTACACGCTTTGTAGTTTGCTATCGCATGAAGCTTAACTTAAAATAATATAACGCCCACAAAGCTGTGAATCATAAATCATGAATATATTATCTTTTATTAATATAACACCAGGTGTTGCCATGTAACAACCGTATGAAAAGAAAATTATCTTTTTAAACGTCAATTACCTCTATTATTTGTACAGTAAACACCAGAAGCGACGGCGATAACTCATTAATATTGTTATTGTGCATAATGAGTTTTTCATCGCAAATACTTGAAAAAAATAATGACAAGCTTAATTTATTATTGTTGTTATTATTTGTATTAAACAAACGGTGAAACTTATTTTAGCAGTTAGTTAAAGTTCAATTAATAATATTTTACGCTTATATATAATGGATAATGCCATATAATTAAGTATATTATATTAAATATTCAACACGTATTTATACACTGTAATAAGTACACATAAAACAAGAATTATAAAATTTACCTTTTATAGAAATGGATGATAGAAAATAACATTATCTAAATTACGTCTAAAGTTTTAAATAATTAGTTCAAACTTAAATCTCATAAAATATTACAAAATACACTACGCAAACGAAACGATCGCGACTTGTATTTTCATTTTTATTGCACTGCCTTTGTATATTAAACATGAAACGCCTTCTAAAGCAACGGAAATCATCGTCAGAACAAAAAATAAACGAAAAAAGCATGCAACTTCTACTTACGACTAATTATCTAAATATATTTGTAGGAAATCATGTAAATAATATGCAGTTTCCTACAAATATTTTTTTCAATAAATCATGCACCATTTATGGATTGTTTCGATCGTCAAATAAAATTACTAAAATGATGAAGTATGCAATAAGTGCTGGTGAAGCAAAGACACTATACGGGATATTTTTACCACACGAAGACGAATTGCCATTTTCTTTTTTAGTCAATAATTAAGGTTACTAAAGAAAAGAAGCGTGGTCAATATGTAGCAAAAACATTTTGATCCCTAAATTAATCACGTACTGAATTATTCGGATATTCAATTTAGAAATATCAGGTATGCTTAGACTCCGAATATTCTAATAATATAGGCACTAGTGATGTTGTAATTATTATTTCGGAAAATTGAAAGATTAGAAAAAATATATAGATTGTATTATCGGAGTTAATAATTAGCGGTTTACAAAAATTAATCGATATGGGTACGGAGAATTTCGAGTAAAAAACCACAATATTCATTTAGATATCTTAAACTTAATAAAGCTAAAAATATATAGTTAAATATCCACGTTTGTAACACGATATCGATAATTTTAAAGACATCATATCGGTTGTTATAATAATTAGAGTACTAACGTTTATACATATATAGTAGCCTCTTGCAGGTGCATAAGTATCCTCACTTCTCACAACCTTCCAGCTGATAGACAACAAGTCCTATTATGTATATCTAATCAATTAGTACTTCATGGGTCGCCCCAGCGGCTTCATTAGTATTGACGTATGTAAAACGTGTAATTGGCCGCTTAGGAAGAGACGTTTGTGATTGTATCGAGGGAGGCCACAGGGGATTCTCGGGACGATGGCGGAGATAACGCTTCCGCTCATTAATCTGTTAAAACAATTACTCTGGACGAGAGCAGGTGTTTCAGGTGAGGGAAGCCGTTTGTTATTGTTTGAACGGCTGTCAGATCTGACGGTGATGAGTGGATGTTGTTCAGATGACCTTGGATGACTTTGAATGTCATTAAGCGTGCATAAACGTTTTCCGATTCGATATTCATTTTGATTTCCATATTTTTTAAGAAAAGATTTCTTCATTGTGTTGTAATTATTATTGTGCCACCGTATTTCATTATAGTTGAGCTTAAAAATGGATGGTAAGCAGCAGTGCCGAACTGGAGGCTAATGACATGTTCTTTCAGAAATAGGAACACGGGCATTCTTATTAAGCATATTCTTCGATAAGCATGGGTGCACGTCATTTTAAAACTATCTCTACAAAAATATATATTTGTTTTTAGTCACATCATGCATCACAATGCCTACTAAGCATGAGGTAGCTTCAGCTTTTTGGTTGGAAATTAATATAAATTTTTAAGTAATCGGCCTTTTTTTTGATTGATTTGGATACAAATATTAAAAATATATATATAAATACCATGTGACCTCTCTTTGCCATTGAAAATTTAACGATTATTTTCATGGATATCATTAAATTTCTACAACTGTTTAACAAAGCAGAATACCAGAGAACAGCAATTTTTTTTTTATTTTATTTAAAATTTTCGACACAAAAAACTTTTAATCCGCACAAAAATAATGGTTTTTTAAAATAAATTCTGTTCTACAATTTACCGTTACGGTTTTTATACATAAGGTGTGTTAATATTATTAGTTTTCCATACTATTTTTTCTCAAAGAAAAAAACTAATAAGATGGGTCATGTTATTAGATTTGCATAATTGTTTCGTGTTCTTCTTCTGTTTAAATCTCAATTATAAAAATAAATAATTAAAAATAGCGTTTCTCATTTCCTCGTCCGAGCATCGAGCCAACGACCTCTCCATTACAATCGTACAGTACTCAAGTAGTTACCTTAGCCCATTGAAATTTTGTACATTTTATATTTTGACTTGTATAATACGAGAAGCAGGCATTCCCTTAATTATTTCTTCATAAAGTTTCGTCAAGCGTACTGCGCAATCATTTTCAAAAATTGGTACGTACTGTATGTGCTCGTAATGATGATTTATCATATGTCATATGAATACTAAAACTAGTTTGTAATTTTTGGCAGCACTTTTTATTTTATATATATATGCTTTAAGTTTAAAAAAAAAAAAAAATGACAAATGGTGTTTTGCAACGGTTGCTGCCTCAGTTGTATTTTTGATTTAAAGTTTGTTTAAATGTAACCATAAATATAATCATTTTTACTGTTTGAGAATTAATATGCTAATAATAATTTACAATAGGTTCCGGTCACGCTTCGGTCAAGTGCAAACATTTGAAAATGAATACTCATGAACCATTATTATCATAGTGTTATGCAATCCACGGTAGAATGAACCGGAGAATCACTAACAATTTCCTCATTTTTAATTTATTTTTATATATGCAACATTCATTGATGAGTTTCTAACGTATTTTATGTTCTCATAAATTTATTGGGGCACATTTTTATTAATTGTTAAAAGATATAAATATCGTTTTATAGAATATTTAGTGATTTATGGTGAGATCTTTATTTAACTTTGTACATTTAGCACAGTTTTATTTTAAATGTTTTCCTTGTTTAATAAATCATTATCAATAAATATTTTTAAAATAACATTGATCAAACATGTATTCTTAAATATTTTATATGCTTTCAAATTAAAAAAAAAAATGATTATCTCTATGGGATGCTTCCATTGTCTGTGGCCGTGTTGTTCGAAGTTCAAACAAATTTGACAGTTCCATAAGAGCTGGAAGAAATCCGAGTCTTATAGATTATTTTCAATGGTCATGATCGGTTGTGATTTTAATTTGTGTATAGTTACAAGTTTATTTTATATAATTGTGCTTTCCGGTCTCGAAGTGGAGTGCACCTGTGTATAAATGACGAGTATTAAACCAGGAAGTGAGAAATGCTATATGAATCAGTGCATCGTGAAGGAGTTCCACTTGATGAACTTCGTGGAGAATCCTCAATTACCATTGCATAATCCATAACAATATGTGTGAATTATCCTCTCCTCGCAGATGAGGTTATTTGAGTTCACATAATTAATTATTACTTGCGCTTTGTTACTGAAACGGGAGTTTAGCCGCTTGTAAAATGTGTGCGATTCTAATTTATGCTGTAGTTTATTGCCACACGGTTATTTGCTGCATAATTTTAAATTCATTTCGACGTTTATATCAAGTGATTTTAAAAATATTAATTTTATAATGTGTAAATATTCATTTTTTAGTGTGTTAGTGTTTAATTTTTAATTATGGTGCAATCTCACAGAAATGAGGAACAAGCAGTCTGTCATCTTTCAAATGGTGAGAATACTTTTTATTGAAAATTATTTACAGTCACATTCCATTGCGCGTCGTTATAAGAATTGCTTGAATGCAAGTAAGTATCAATGATATCCGTAAAACTTAAAAAAATATCGATTTTCGTATAAAATTATTATTATATTAACAGATTATTATTTAATAATAAAAGTGTAGACGTTTCTAAATTCACACAAGAGGGAGCAGATTCCCATTTAATCAATATTGAATTTGATAAAAATATCACTGTATAGCGGAATCGAATTAATTCTATCATTCATTTTGTATGATACAAAGTATTTATATTCTTTAAAAATTCCGATCATGGCTATAGAAATCGATTAAAACGTACTTTGCCTTTTCTATACTTAAATCTGGAAATCTATCGACGCTTAATTTATTCTCGTATTATAAATATATAATACTTTTTAATGTGAATTATTTTTAATTTAATACGGTTGAAACTAACTGTTGAAAAAAAATGATATAAAATTAGTACAAATAATGGCGGGATGTGGTGCCGGATGGCTGTGTTTAGTTTTTGGTTGGTTATTATATTTTCCAGCGTTCCCCTTAAACTAAGCCGAATATTTGAAACATCTTTATTACAAAAATAATACAAAAGACATCAATTGCGGGAAAATTGATGCGCCAGTAGCTTTTGTGTCACCTTGCTCTTATACAAAGAAAATTAATCTACTAATCTATATCATTGTCTACAATTATTTTTATCACTTATCTCGTATTCCGCATCCCGTGTTTTGGTGCGAAATATGTTTTTAAACTGAAAAGTTTGTTATTAGTAATATATGTTTTTGTACTAATTATTATTCTACAAAATCATCTACACTACATGAATAATTTTATAGAAATAATAAAAGTACACACACCGGTTATAAATATTGCTTTTCTTCAAATCGATTACAATAAGATTTGGGTTGGTTTTTTTTTTATATAAAGCGAATGATTGACGTTTCTATAAAGTTTATGCGTTTAGGTTTAAATTCAGTTAATGTATTGTTTATCTTCAAGGACTAATGAATTACAAATGCGCTTACATTACCCACTTATTATCTGATAAATTATGAGTATTTAATAACTGGAGGAAACGTCGCTTTGCATGAATTACCACCAAGGCTTCGGGAACTTCACGATGTCTTTTACGGCATGACTTATTACTATTTAATATACACATACCATTATTTAGTAAATACTTTTATATTTATCATACTACTTACAAAATACCACATTTTTTTCATTCAGATAACGTTAGAGCCAAGAATCGAAGAATGAAAACATATTAATCACAGCTTCTTCGGTTTGAGTGAGTTTTATAGTAGAATGCCGTGCATACATATCATTAGGTTTTTTCTTCGACACCAAATACGGCTGTCCTATTTCTTGATCGACATTTACTATCACTTAAATAAATAGGTACAAGAAATGACATAGCTTATTTCGATGTCGACATCCATCAAAAGCTAGTGCCACGTACCGTTACATGAACTTGATCGAATAAAATCGGCGAGGTATTCGATTTGTTTCACGTAGGTATCCACCATATTCTTAGACATCGCATAACGGCCGGCTGAGCGATTACGAGCGTGAAGTTCGCTTTTTTGTCTTCGGTCTACCTCAATGGTATTGAATGTTCGATAATGCACTCGGAGGTGTTAACTTTTTACAATATTCTCGAGAGTATAACAATTTCGATTCCAATTTAAAATATTTTAATGAGATTTTTAGGTTAATGTAGAATGAAACTGTAGATTCTTAAGATAAATTTATTTTTATGTGAATCAAGTACTTTTATATAATTACGTAAAAAAAAGCATATGTTTCGGTTAAATTATATTTAACAATGTAGGTGTTCAATGATTTATTTTTACTTTATTGTTTTAACATAAACCATAATATGTATGATAATATTTTCTATACAGGAGATGGTTTTATTGTTAATTTGCAGATCTTTGGGGCCCTGTGCTCAATGCCAAGCATATCAACACTGATTTTATCAACCATGACCGTGAAAAACTACATGTTCTTTTTACTATTGTTATTACACATAAACAAATGGATTCATCTAGAAGCAGCGAGCACGACTGATTGCACTATTTAATTAAGCACCACTGTATGTAGGTTGAATTAAAATCATTGCAAACAAAGAATCGATGACACATATTTATATCGGTAATCGTGAGAAAATAGCAGATATTAAGAGCTGCATATAATCACAACATCGATTTGTGTTTTCCACTTGAATTAAAGTATATTATTACTGCAAATTTAATCGCAGGATTGACTCACACATATAAAATGCAAAGCTAATGATGTAACGCGACTGCTGTACTTGCAATAGCAAATGCAATAATTAAATCCGCACCTCAGTGAACTGCGTTCAAGTCACAGGTCTCGAATATTCTGCCATTTTAACGTTATTTATTTCAGATAATTATAAAGAAGTAGCTAATTATGTTTAATGATTCTTATATAAAAAGACACATATTTTTTAATATATGAATTTAACAACATCTATGTGTTTTTACCGGTATTTTTTAATATTAAGTTTTGTTAGAATCATTTTATAATAACATTGTTGCAAATCATAATCTACAAAGGTCGATTAGTTTAAAACTATTTTACGGGTACTTCGTGTCATTGAAAATTGTGCGCAGGGTTAGGAGTTAGGATATTATACATTATGATGCAAATTTTCATTGTGTGTTTTTTTTCTTTCTGAAAACACTAAAATAAGTACTGGGGCAATTTAAGAAACTGGCTCTTAAATTTATCCTCGCATTATCCATTCGCCTGCTTCGTGTGATACTTTAAACAATCGACTCGTTGTTAGGTTTGAAAGCATGCGATTGCGGTGATGCGGTAGGTCTCCGTGAGCTGTATGGGTAAATGAGATATTAATTATGTCTGGTTGAAAGAAGTGCCTGCATCAGTGCGGGAAGTGCACATATACAATAGATTAAGGTATTTAAGGATTACGCTCGGCTCATAAGCTGTGAATCAATAATGCAGGATTTTGGTTAATTATCGCGGAAGTTAAAACGTCAATGTTAAGAGATTTAATCTACTGCAGGGCGGAGGTCACTATTTTTAAAATATAAAACTTTTGGCAAGGTTTTTGTAAATTTAAAATTTGTTTAATGCAAGATTGTGTTTACTGAATGTAGAATTTAATTTCAACGGTACACAACTATTTGTTGGTCGCGAAAACAAGTTTTATAATTTACCATGATTAATTAAAAATATATATTAATCAACAAAGGCTTTTAGTGGCAAGTCTGTATTCATTATTATTGTATGTTTTGTATAAAAAAATATCTCGACAATTATCTAAATTCAACTATATTTTAATTATGATTCATTGTACCAAAAATATGATTAATTTGCACGCTTTGCGCAAAGTTGCGTATCTTCTTTTCAAATGCTGTGAACTAATATAATAAAGCTTTCCACTAAATATGATTGTGTTAGATTAATAATATACCATACGTTAAATAAAATATTTTTTTTACTGTGACCACTAGGTTTTTCATACAAAATATTATTTTATCTAAACTTATTGTCAATTCTGTCTAGTTATATGAAAAATAAAACTCTTCACTTATTAAATGATAGCCAGAAACACTACTAGAAAAGATTATGGAAAACATTCTTCGGTCGTAACTTTTGTACTTGCAAGCATAGTTTTGTACAGCAATTACACCAGGTATTGAGATTACCTGCGCTCCTTCAGGGTGACCAGAACAACAAAAAAAAACGTAATATTATTAATCGGATACTTCCCGTTACTTAATTATTGAGCAAAGTGTAAACGTGCGAGTAATTAGATTCGATGAGAGCTTTTTAAAAAATAAATAATAATTTAATTGCCATTTATCATTATAATAATCATCTTCGGCAGTGTTTGATGACTACTTACTGTAGCCAAAGAACCTTGATTTTTTATATTTTTCAATTTTGCACTATCAGTTTGACGTCATCACATTTTCTTCCGAATTTTGTTTAATGAAAAATACCAAAAATATACATGCCTTCTTCGTGACTAAAAAAATATGAGACTGATATGATCTTTTGGGTCAGGGTCGACGGGAAAACGTCGTGAATATTTTAAGTATGGGTCGATTAGAGTTTTGGCGATGCCATGTAGATTCATTAAAATTTTGTCAACCCTTACTTCTAAAAATGTAGTTTTGATTATTTAACGTAACATGTTAAAACTTGTCATTAGTATTATTAAGTACGTAAGTATTAAGTATGTTTATTTTGTTATCTTATATATATTTTATATATACTGGAAGTGCATAAATAAATATTCTCAGCAGACGAAAATTCAATTTCAAAGGCGACATTACGAATGCTTTAATAATATAAAGCTATTATAAAGTAATTTCAAACTGTACGACTCATCTAATAATTATGAAAAAATATATTTTTGTGTTTTTTTATGATTGGTCACCCGTTTTGTGAAAACAACTACCACGAGCTTTGAAACACCGAGTATGATAAGAAACGCCAAGTGCGTTTAATAAAACATAGACGATATATATATATAATATATTTCACAGATCTCCGCCTCCCTGGCGCAGGTCGAGTGGTACTCCTGAAGGTCGTTCAGTATCGTCTTCCCTGCACCTGCCCGCGGCCGCTCCCCGCCGCACTACACCCGTCTGGCCTCTGACGTCATCCCCGTCATGCAATCATTACCATAGCTATATTTGATCGCTCGCTTTGGCTGACTGTTTTCTATGTGCAATTACTTTTTCGTGATTTTTTATAAACAATTTTTAATAATAGATTTATGTGTTTATTTAATATTTCCTATTCAAAGAGGTTGTGTACAATATAGGTCCAGACACATGATATGTTCAGATGATAAAATTACTTACTTTTTTTTTTCAATTCTCCATTTACACGCAGTCTGCATGACTAACACAAGTATTTAATGTTTTTTTTTCAAACTACTAACATTTTTTTTCACTTTATTATTAACTAGTGAGAATTCAATAGACTTGTATATTTTATGACTTGGTTTTATTTTAAAAAAAATTATATTCTTTAAAATATTCTTCTTGATTTACTCGTATTTAGGTTTTTTTCATATGAACACCGAGACGTGTTTATGAAATTAAAAGTACATTACTCAATCATTCGCCTATATTCGTGACTTACGAAGCACCAGTGTCTATTTTTGTATTCTATATAAAGCATTATTAATAATTACGTGTTATTTCGTATGGAAAATTCTCAATAATATTATATTGCTGGGAGGTGCGCGTGAAGGATGATTTCAATTCCATCAGAGTAAAGTGGACACGACGCACCCATCTTCTCATTGCCTATCGGGAAGTGAAAAATTTATGATAACTTCTAATAAGTCATGCTTGCTATGGATTTAGACCGGTGATCATTAAACTATGGTGCGCATAACCAATTTCGTATGCGTTTATTTTTATTTAACTTTTCTACTAGCAAGTAGAAAATAAATTTGCCTTGCACCAACCATGTGACAAGTTTAGAACTCACTCAAAAAGAGTCCGAAGGTAAATATTTTTTTTCTGTATTTTTTGTTTAAGTCGTAGAAAAAAATAGTCGGAGAATCATAATTAAAATTTCTGTATGATTGAAATATTTTTTGAATATATATTTTTTCATATTACATAATTCTCAGTGTATTTACTATAAATAGTGATATTCTTACTAACTTTCTTATTTTAGTGCGTTGGTTATATTAGTTTAGTATATTATTTATAATTTATTATGAATAACTGATTATCATGATGTATTACGAAAAAAAGATTTTTTTAATATTCATGGATAATTGGTCAAATTAAAAAAAAGATTTTATGACATCACTCATAGCTCACTTAAAATAATTTAACATTTGTAATTCAAATTCACAGTAAATGAGCATGTAATGTGTACGACAAGTATATTATAAATAAAATGAACAATATTCTTCTTCTTCGTGTGCCTTTTCTCAGAGGAGTTTACTCACTAAACATATATTTTACTTTGAACCAGTTTCACTAATTCGGCTGTACTCCCGACTTCCAGCCACTGCCATTGCCTCTTTTTCTTTGACAATCAAGTACTCTCGTTATCGCACATGATGACAATTGTTAAAATTAAATATAAGTTTAGTTTTTAATTGCGCTTTGTGAAGATGTGCCATGGTGTGGGAGCACTGGGTGTTCATCTCCGCTTCACGGTCAATGCCACCCCTCGCGGGCCTGAAGGACCCTCCAGCCTGCGCCGACTCCGCCGCGTCGGTAATCTCGTCCCATTATCGTCGACTAGGAGAGGTCTTATGCAGTCTTTACCAAAGAGTCTCTAATAAACCACAGTTTAATAACGTCAAAAAATACTTTTTTATTAAAAAAAAATTATGCTTTTAACTAGAAGCTAATCTTATAGTAAAACAGTGAAAAAATGAGCAGACTACATCAAGACCAATCTGAAAACAATCAGTGATTTTACTGTTTATTTTTTTATAAAATCACATTTTTTATGACACAAAATGTGGTTTTTTAAACCAGAAAATGCATTTTCGATTTGATATATAACTTGTGAACGTGTCAAGAGACAGTATTTTTGAGTAAAAAATTTATAAAGCTGTAGAATAATTTTGCGTTTCATTTTATTTTACGATAATGTTGTACACTAGTAAGCTACAGTGTTAAAAAATTCTTTGAAATCTATCATTCAATGCATGTGATTTTTTTAATTATTATGAGTAATATCAAAATCGGTAGAGGTGCATTATAAAAACTGTTTTATAAACAAATGTTATAAGATATGTAGTTAATCATAATTACATCAACATTATCATCTCTCTATTATATAAGTAATAATGTGATTAAAGTCCAAAAAATAACACTTCATAAGTATATGGCTTTTGACAGCTCATTTTTAACGCTGATTTTTGTTGAATTTTTTTCGTTGATTAAGTTGATTTATTGAATATTGTGTGCAAATAAAACAGGTTTTTTTTTGTATATTTGAAATAACAAATTTTATTTTATGCATTGTCATACAATTATTTTAACTGGAGTGATATTAATAAGTAAATTGACGTTGTATTACAGTATATAAACAAATGAAAAGGATAATTTTATATCATTTCAATAAGACAAAATTTTCCCAGGGGAAAAATCAGTTTTTAATTATGCCTAAAATAAATTTTAAAATGTCGTTTACAATGTTAACATTATTTATTTTATATATCAAAATAAACTATACCAACATACTTGCAAATATTGACACTTATTGCTGTAGCTGTTTGTTGTAACAATAAAATTAATACCGGGAACTCATTGCATATGAAGATGACATTGAAACTAGTAATTAAAATACTTGTATATAAATGCGAGTCCCAGTACTTCAATAATAATATAGTTAACATAATGTACCCATTCAGTTTTTATTTTTTAATTGGCTTTTGAGTCATACGTTAACAGGTGTTATCTGTACGTGGTCTGATCCTTTATCTAGCGAGTCGATCGAGTAGTCAGGAGGTTCAAAAACGCCGATTGAAGTTGATTTATGATTTATTGTATTTTTTTGAGCTGTAAGTTGTCAAAACATCATAAATACCGATACTGTGATACAAACATGGTTACTTTGTGTTATGTTTTTATTATAATAGTGATACACTTAATGTCGCTCGATTGTTTTATAAACAGAGGTGCAATCTATTCTCTACGATCAGTTATGTCATTCAAAAATTTTAATATCGATCTACTCTACACGAACACTAGTGATGGGAATAGAAATACGCTCGTATGAGCTGCTTTTGTAGCATATCCATTCATTGTTGTTTTTTTTAATAAACTATTCATTATAAAAAAAAAAATTTAATGTTTATATTTAACTTGTTTCCTGAAAACGTATTTCTTTTTTACTAAAGTGGTGGTAACTTTTTAAATTTTATTTAAAATTATGCACATCATCATCAATTAAAAATATATTTTTTTATAAATCAAATTATATAAATAAAATTTCAGTAGCCAAAAAAATTGCCATTTTAAATTTGAATGAAAACGTCCATCACTAGTTAGCGTGCGTATAACAATGAAAAAGAGTTTATTGTTTTATCAGATCTCCTCATGGAGCACCAAACGCATAACGATCTTTTCAAACCTGTATCGGTTAACTGCTTTATATTTCTTTTAAATTATAGATTTATGCATTGTCATAATACCATAAAGACAGATGCCGCAGATACGTTTTTTTAATTTAAAATATTTCGTTTTTATGGCCCAATCAATCTGTGCGCATATGAAATTTAACATAGGAAATTGCACATAATATAAACAAGGAAAAAATATTGCATTACAATAGATAATTTTAATTCTAATTTTTTTCACCATTTACAATATTAGACAGTGGCTTTTCTCTTAATATTAAAAATAATTCAATTATTTTCGTAGAACACCAGTCTTTTTATGTCGTGTGTGACATAGTATCATTCTTAGCTATAATTACGGGAACACGCACTCCTGACTGAACTAATTCCAACTGAAAACCTGAAGTGGTATTGAATCCAGACGCATCAGTCCACATCCTTTCCTATATGAAAAGAAATAAAGAAGAGGCAGCTCTGCGCAAACCTTCACTCTGGTAAATCTAACTCAGGTGATAAAACGTAATAAAGTCCTTTATCTCACTAAGTTAGTTTTAGAATATTTACGTTTAGAAGAAAAAAGAATGCAGTGTTAAAAATTAACAACAAACTTAAAATGAGAAATAACACAAACGCAAATTTCCGATGTTTAGTATTATTTGTCAGAATAATTTCTTGTTATTCTTTGAAATTTTATTCTGCACACAAAGACTATTACAATGAGTTAAACTGAAAGGTGAATCTTAAATAATATCAATGATTTAAAACAAATCTTAAGTTGTGTTCTAGCAACACATCTTCATCTCTTACGTTTCGAATTCGCCTGTAAGAGACTTCTTCAATGGCAGACTAAATGAATCCTCCAGACGAAATCAAAATGTCTGAAAAACAACATCGCTACATAACATCACGAAAACCACAATGAATACATCTGATCATGAAGGCCTTCGCAAATATTTAGCTAATTCCATCCATCGCAAAAATCGCTCCCTCCAGCCCCCGCCCGACCGCAGCTGGTCTCCGAGACAATGCAGTTGATTGCTGAGTCTCCTCGGCACTCCTACATGGCCGCAGCATTCTCCAGCGGCTGTTAGGATTCCGCGGAGGCTCTAGAAGCTTCTATCGAGGCATTTAGTAATTTACTACATACCCATACTTTTTCCTCCAACCAGGCCTAATGAAGATAAATGAGAATCGAATTGTTTTTACTCCTTTGAGCGTTTGCCTGGAATTGATTCGATTAGATGGATATCATTTTAGAATTGAAATGTGATTATAAAATTAACTGACATTCATTATAAATATATTCAAAATACATGACTTACATCAACAAGAAACAGTAGTTTAGTATGATTTGTAAATAAGTGTATGTTATATGCGTAGCCTTAGTGTACTTTTAGTGATTTATCAAAATATAATGGATTTACTAATATAACAATCGATTTTGATTTTTTTAATATATATTTAATTTTTAACGGATGTATTTGATTTTAAAAATAATTTATTATCAACAATAACAGAAGAACGAGTGTTTTACTTACTTGCGTAGAAACGAGTACACACAACAATCTGTATTTTTTGCAGCAGAATTAAACAATAAGCCTTTTCTATACGGTATGTACCTACTTACCAACAGTTATAAATTTAAGTGCCGTCAAATTGTGTCAAATCATTATCACTTTTTTGACGCAGCCTATTTCTGGGGTAGCAAAAAAGGATTCTGTGGGAATCTGGCTGAGAGATACGCGAGTTACAAAAACCGTAGAAAATGACGACGGCATATTGTCATCTCGGTCACTTGGACGTTCCTCTCATGGTTAAATTAGTTCCAAACTTTTTCTCGATTCGTCACAAAGCTTGCCTTAAAATTGCAGTCTTTTCACGGAGCGAAAATTTATTTCCAGCTTACAAGACAAACGTCTTGATTTAAATAAGAAATCACATAATATGTTTTTTTACTAAATGTACTGACATTTTGAATGCTGTAAGATTGTGTCGGTAGAAAGAAGCAAATACATAATAAATTATATTACTTATTTAGAGAAAATCATTCTTACGATAAATTTTTTAATTTTTGCTTTCGTAAATTAGTTTTTTTGGGAAACAAGTACCTAGAAAAAAAAAGTAAGTAGAAAAACCTAAATATTCAATTGGGTAAACACGAGTGCCATTAAAACTGATTTTTTGCCATTATATATCTTGCTGTGGTGTTTAAATTGTAGTAAGTTTTTACGACAATACTGCATGTAACCTATTTTTATGAAACAAGTCCAAATTAAATAAAAAAAACACTTACTTATTATTACATCGATATATTTATTAATAGTATATATCCCCACATAATGTATATAATCAAATATTTTATTTAGTTAAACACAATTCATTTACATTTAAAGTTCTACTATGACTTACACATTTAATTTATTTTCCGTCCAGCTACAGGAAGTCAGTAATGGTTAAATAGTTATTGTAGTAAAAATTCTATTTGGAATATTTATTATCAACCATAAAGACAGGTACACAAATACGCTGTAGGTGGCATAATTTATTCCACTCAAGAATTAAACATAAATATTATTATATTATAGTTATAACTTGCAAAAAAAGTAATAAGACATGCGTTATTTGCTATTATTTTTAATCATAATAGAGGGTGTCTCAATAATAGTTGTTATTAATTCAAGTTTTATTTCGTAACAAATTGTATATATTTTGGTTATTTTTATTAAACAAGCAACGTCCAATAAACATTAGTTAAAATACAAAACATTAATCGACAAAAAACGGTGTGATTCATTAGTTGAATTAGCCACTGCTATTGTGGATTGTTTTAGATTTTGTCAAATCTTTATTACGGTTAAACAGAAATCTATAATTTGGCATGATAAATTTATATTTTAAAATCTGTAATCTTCATTTAAATGAAAAACATTACAAGGTCAGATTTTAAGTATAATTGTATGCGGTAATATTAATACAAGTTTGCAAAACATAGAAGAGATATTAGTTTTTTTAATAATCTGCATTAAATTATAACGTATTATTTTATAAAATTTTTATTTTAAAACAAGCTCTAGCTATTGAAGCACTCTACATTTCGCAACAAATATTAAAATTGGTGAATTTCTTGAACATATTCAATTTCCAAGTAGTTATTCCACACAGTGATTAACAGCTGAACAGCCGGTCTACAATAAATATATTATTAATTTTTATCTAAATTTAACACTCATATTTATGGCACTCCATGCTGCTTATCAATTTACAAATTAACAAATTAACACCACTCACAAAAACTTGCTTACGCGGTCAGTGCTTCTGTGGACATTTCATCTGTGGTCCGCGAGATTGATTTAAAAAATTGTTTTATATGTGTGACCCCCACGCACTATTGCTGTGATTTTTTTGATTAACATTAAGCTAATGATTTATTGAATATTTTTGTCGAAACGGGAAATAATTTTTAGAGAAATGTAAATATGAATATAAATAATAGCAAATCCAAATACCGGCCATAATTAATCTTACCTGAACGTTTGTAACCCATCAAATCTTCTATTTCGTAATATAGTTGAGCTACAAAACTTGTTACTATAAAGCATTATCCCTTTAACCAGTAATATATGTAAGTATAAAATATATTTACCTAAGGGGTTATTAATTAAAGGTTGATTTACTAGGTAATCAATGTGGTAAAAAGCCACACCAAAGATCTGCTTTTAATAAATACACACACACACACACACATATATATATATATATATATATATATATATATATATATATATATATATATATATATATATATATAAATAAATAAATAAATATGTTAAATAAGTGTTTAACAAGCGCTGATAAAAAACAATCTTATTTCAAAAGAGTTTTGTATACCTAGGAGTAAAATATTTTAATTATAGCTGTGCTTATGACTTAAGACGTCCTCTCGTACGCTTTATTGGTGTCCAATACGCCATATGCTAAGTTCACGGCCAACTCTATTGAATTATAAATAAATTACGTATCGTAACTTCGCTAATGACTCCGTACAAAAAAGCCCGTAAGTTTTTTGCTAGTCAATTTAATTTCGCTGCGAGCAAGCGAGTGTGCCATTGCACTGCCCCATTGTCATACTCCGCGGAACGTACTCCGTCAGCATCAAAAGGCTTCGTGATGAATGGGAGGCGGCCGGGCTCGGCTTCGTATCGATTATAGTCATTATGGATTATAAATGAGATCTCTGGAACGATCTTCTTTCGTGGAATCGTTTAATCTGCTAGAAAAGACGATGGTGTTGAAGAAAACAGCCCAGTTCAATGTATTGCATAGCTCGTGATCATTGGGATATTAAGCCCATCTCAGACGCTTTTATGGAATTATTCTTAAATAATAAAAGCAGCAATGTCCCCTTTAAATAAAAATTTGTTTACCACGCAAAATATTTTTGTATGTGAATCAATATGAATAATATCTATCCATGATTGTATGGCGCATAGCAGGTGTCGTTTTCAATCCTATCTCTTCGTTTATGATGACTTGTACCATTCCAGAGTCTCTCCTGGCGATTACCAGAATTACTTCCTAGATGCATTATATAATTTCTCGGCTTGCGTAGGGTTCTCCGGAGTCACACCGCTGGCTCTTGGCCAGATAATATATTATGGCTACGATAAGTGCCAGCAAGTAACGGTCATCGTAAACATAGAAGTCTGTGATATTTTTAGAATCGGCATGGTGACACCTAAAGTTGTACTTTAAATAATAAACCATCGCAAAAGTGGCTAAGCAATAAAAACATAACAATTTTGTATTTACTTATATGTATATATTTTTGATTTTTGACGTATTAATTCTAAAAGTTATTCAGAGCCATTACGGCATGTTAATTTTAACTTCGTTACATTGTCAATATTTTATTTAAGCAATTTAATAATGTTTTCTTTTCTGGCTGTCAATCAATTCGGACGTCTTCATAATTGTTTGGGATGATTTGGATCATGGACATTTGATACATTGTTTTCTTCAAGTTCTTGCACTGTACGTAGAAAAAAAGCTAACAAATCAACTGGAACTTAATTGTGTGGCTATCAGTTTTATTATATTCCTTAAGCAAGGTTAATATTTTTTAGAATTACTGACCGCAGATTCAATCATCATTTTGCGCATGTTCTCATAGATGCGTCGGGGTTTTTTTCTGGGTCAATTAGGGTTGAATCACTTTTAAGTGATTTTTAATGCCCGCTATGATAAAAATAAAAAATACCCCCTTAAACCATCTCAAACCAATTAGCGATTGTATATACCCATAATAAATTTTGATATTCAAGTACATTACGTATTGTTCCTGGGTTTTTTTGTTATATGATATAAACAACCCATTCCGAGCTACAGTGTAAGATGGAGAAAAAATTATGAATCAACCATGGCAACATAATTGTTTTGATGTTGGACCTTAAAGCTCTAACTGAGAAAATATAGTGATTGAGCAGAAGTCCGCTTAGGATGTTTGGTGAAGAGTTATTAAAAGCTAACAATTACGCAATAAAACGAATGATTTATTGCGTAATTGTAAACAGTTAGAGATTTTGGCTATTTGCTTAGACAAGAAGACTCCTAGAGCTATGGTGGACGAGTGAATTTAGTCACTGAGCCGCATTAGCCGGTTTAGTCTTTTAATATGTATATCATAATTTATGATTTAAGATAAATCATTTTACAAGGCTTCTGGTTTCTAAGATAACGTGAATATTATTTAGCGTTGGATTTATTGAATATTCACTTTATTTGAAAATAGCATCGGTACAACTTACGTCATTAAACCTTATAGTAAGTTTATGTTAGTGGAATCTCAATCAATAGAAATACTAAAGTGTTTCCTGTGCTTTACACAATATATGGGTATAATAATTCATTATTAAAAATAATGAAGAATCTAAAGGAACGCGTCGAGTCAGCTTCCTGCTCTCGTGAAATGATAATTTTCTGCAGTATTGTAATTTAACCACAAGAAACATATCATTAAGGATGAGAAGGAAAACGTATTTTGGTAGTGTATTATTTTATATTTCAATAAAATTGGGCTGGAAAGGAAGATGTAGTAGCCCGGAGGCTAACTCATAAATAAATACTTTTGCAAGTTTTTGGACTAAATATCTATAGTGGTATTATATTATAATTGAAAAATATGGATATTCAGAATAATGTAGATGGATTGGAAATAAGAATCTGTAACAATAATTATAACATAAGTATATAAGTATATATATATATATAATTAAATTAAAAAAATATTTGAGTTATTTATTTATGGTTATATTTAATGATGAAAGTGAGAAATGGAATATTTAAAAAAAAACAACGTTTATAAGAAATTGCATTGAGAATACAGATTATTCTATAAATATTTATTGTATCAATTATACCTTGAAAAACTACCTCTTTAATGAATATTAATGTTTGCTTTTATAATTCATGATAAAAAACACAAACAATCTGACTTTATGATGTAATTTAATTGAACGAATCGTAATTTATTTTGTCCGTATCTCTTATTTTACATCTGGTTGATATTTATTTACTAGCGCCAGTGACGTTCTATCAGCCCTTCCTGGGAATCTATTGAATTATCTTGGAGTCATTATTTACAGGCCTATTAAAATATTCAGACTAGCATTCAGTATTAATAGCAGATATAAACCGGGAGAACAGGTACGGGGTCTTGCGCTTTCCTCGGCGCGTACCTGTTCACCTGCTCGGGTGCTATCGCCATTACCTGGGATTATGAAAACGCATGTAACATCGGACAAATAAATGACAAGGATCCTCCGACGAGCCGGCCGTTCAACTTTATATTATTACGCTGGCGCGCATCAGTCGGTCGTTCTTGGCAATTGGACGCCTTTGTGGCCAGCAACAGGTTGCGGTGTGGAATTTTTTCGACTAAGCATTTTTCCACGTTTTATCCCAGGAATTTAATGATTTAATAATACCAATTATTAGGGCTAGAGTGTACTAGCGCATTCTTTACGACTTTGTGTAAAAGTTTTATTTTTTAAGTGCACACATGAGAGCCGTTTAGATTCGGATAAGCCGAACTGGAAATCCGAAACACTTCAGTCAATAATATATAATTTGAGAAGAAGTATTGTTATAAGCGCCAATAAAGAATGAAACTTAAATCTGGTAGCTATTTCTTTTTTTTTCTTTGCTGGTTGACATCAAGCAATATCATTGAAACGGAAGCAGGCATTTATACTTTGATTTAAGTCTATTATTTGCGCTCTCCCGTGCTAGTCGAGATATCGCCTCACCCCGGGCGGAGGTCAGAGTCGGGCGTCTTCTCGGCCTCACCGGATCTGCTGAGAGATCTGCGCCGCATCTCTGAGATTGGTCACGTTCTGCGCACAGCGGATATCATGTGATCGGTTTCCACTGCGGAATATATGAGAGCGCTCGCTTGTAATGTGCGAGTTATGGTTTGGTAGTCGATGCAGCGGGACGATTAGCCTGCATTTAATAGTAAAAGCTTCTTGAATTGAGCAGCTGCTATTGACATGTGTGAAGAAGCAAAGCTTAGAAATACAAAGCTCCTTTAAACATCATTTTTTGAGGTTATTCACCAGCGTTTAACCGTTTTTTTCTTTTTTATGATCATTGCTGATTTTATTAAATAAAAATCCATCGAAGATGAAACGTATTTTACCCACCTGTGATATAAGAGCAAGTTGTGAAGTTCTGTATCCCAATACAAAAAAAGCCTTAAAAAATAAGTTAAACGCTCATGTTTATAATTTTTCAAAAATAGTATATTCTCAGTTGAGCATTTGTATTTATTTTGCACATATAATTTCTGAACAAATTTTTTAAATATTTTTGAATCCTTTTTTTCACAAACTTTACATTCAATATTCATTTAATCTGTTTGCCAACTTATTCTGTGAGAATTGGGCGGCGCGATTAGAAAGAGACATGTTTAAGTAACAATGTGAATATCTGATAAGAGTATTTATCAAAATACGCAAATAAATATAATTCATACATAGTTTTCGGATATACCTCCATTTTTTATAGCACCATGACTTGTAAACTTGTAAATGTAAACATTGCTTTTAATTGTTTAAATGAAAACTTAATATATACCCTGGTAATTGCTTCAGGATTGTATAAGTGTTGCCAAGTACAAAGCCAAGGTTCGGTTGCTTCTATGCCAGCTATCTAAAGTTGCTTGGAATAAATTTGATTACGTCCGTTGCACGATATTGATTATGGCCAACATCGCTGCTTCCGGTAGCCACTGTAAATTTATCTTTACACAAATAATAATCGTTTGAGCATTCCTCCTTTGGTTATTGGAATATACGCGTTACATTATTTGCCTTTTAAATCAGCCGTTACTCGAATTTTAAGCACAACCTAATATTCGATACAGTTTTACGATGCGATGATACCAAATATAATTTTTATTGATTATTAACAACGCGATAAGTGTAGCAGTTATTGCTCTCTTTAAGACATTATCCGAATGATTAGTTTTTTTGTGATTTTTAAAAGAGATTACTGATTTCATGTTTGAAAAAAGGTTAAGCAATTTCATCGTTGGAATTGCATTAGTTTTAAAAAAAAATGTGCGTGTCCAGGTCTTTGAATTTTTCTGAAAATACTGTTAAATAATTACGTTTCAGAGTTCCCATTTAAAATGAGTTTAAAACGCAAGGCAAATAACTGGACAGGTTCATTGACTGGCTTTTTTACATCTGCCAAAGAAATTTATAACATCCGAGTCGATGTTAATAGTTACACGTTATTAGTGGAAACGAATTCGATTCCTTCTGATGTTAGTGAATTTTTTTTTCACTGTGGCATTTGGTCATAAGTGCGAACGTATAAGTAAGTCCTAATAGATGTTATTTCTTCAGTTCTTTGGGATATTTTATTAAATTGTGATTTTTGCTTTTCTATAACTATTATAATTCAGTATGATATGATTAAATTATTTAAAATCTAATAGAAATTTAAGTAAATGATATAATTACTCTCTACTTGCATTTTTTTGAAGTATTAGTGAAGATCGATTTTTTAGAAAGAACTACATAGAAAATATAGTTTTTATACACTGAGTCAACTATACTGTGCCAAGAAACTATGCTAAGTAATGATAATTTTTTTGGAAAACATGAAGTTCAACGACTCAATAAAGGTGCTAATAATTTTCCATTCAGATGAACGACTGACTAACACATTTGTGTTTATCATTTTATACGCACAAAATCTACATCAATTATATTAAAAATAAAATATGAAACTTCAACCGGCCTCTAAATATGTAGTAATTATCTTAGTCATCTAAATATTGTGGAAAGTTCAGTTACTAGTTAAAATGCTTCGCAGTGATTTTACATCTAAAACCACCACTTTTTGTAAGTCAGTGTGTACTTTTAACAAGACAGTAAGATGTACAACCTCTTTTTTTTTCTATTATTATCCATTAAATTATCAATTTGATTTGGTGGTTTTTTTTTTATAGGAATTCATATCACCAAAATAAAATAAACATTATTATCATCTTCTGTGTTGTTGCTGCCGACTCTTCCTGCTCCCTCTTTTATTTTTTATTTGTGTAAAAATTTACTTAAAAATAATCATCTGCTATTTATGAATGTAACGCAATGCTTAAATAATTCTAAACGTTGAACACACTCGGACAATCTTTTTAATTTAAAAATTAATTGGTTTAATTTGCACGCGCACTCAGTGGGGTAAATAGTTCCGCCGAGCTCCCGGCGGCAGTTATTCGGCTTGCCGGGGCCGGCCGGAGCAACGACCAAGGGAGTGCCGGCCCAGTTTTTGCGGCCCTCCCGCAGGCGAGGCGAGCCGAGGAGACTTGAAGACCAGCCTCCCTCCGCGAACCGTCCAACTCAGCCAGCGCACAGCGCATTGCGACACAATGCACCTCTGGCTCGACTGAGCTCAAACATACCCACATTCAAATTATTCATATATATGCGTTATTTCGATAGTCTCATTTTTTTTCAATTACTCCCACTTTCAAAGAGTTCTTAATTTGGTTCTGAGATTTCCTCCTTGCTATCAGTAATGTATTTTCATAAACAAATGTTTATGTTACCGCAATGCATGCATTCAGCTGCTTTTTATCGAGCGTCATTAAATTCTTACAATCTTAAATTTGCCATAAAGTGTGCGTTTATTATCGCGGTCGCGAGATCAGGTTCCCCGGGCGTGCGAGCGACTTCACCCCGAAGGTGCGAGGCTGCAGGGCGGTGCCGGACAAAGGATATTGTTCCAGCTCAGAGCAAGGGGAGCATAATGCACCACGAAGTGTCCACCGAGGACGGCCCAGCGTTTGTCCCTCGGCCCTGAAGCCCTGAGCGCTGTATTGGCACTGAGAACGACTCGCGAAGTAACTTTTCTTCCGCGTACTAAGTTTTCTCAGGCTTTGAAAGTAAAGCAAATACGCTTTCACATAGAGTGACTGAAAATAATGCTGAAGTTCGGTGAAGAGTTTTCGCGGATAATCGGAAGTAATCGAGTCAAATGCAAAAATTGAAAAGGGGTAATTGATTATTACTCCTGGTACATTCAAAAACACATTTATATAGTAAAATAAATAAAAATGAAATACTTATTTAAAACAAATATTTTTGGTAAAATAGGTGTATCTGAATATAAATAATTATCCATATGATAAGGCAAATACAATGTGTATTTGCAAATATATTTTGTTTGTGTCAATGTTTTTCACTTATTTTTTTGTATGCAGTAAAGTGTCCTTAGTTTCTCGAATTCGATTTATTTATTTATTTTTTTGTACGCGTTACTTATCGCAGTTGAATCGACCGCGTCCGAGCGAAATGAGAAGTCACGAGCGTCGGCGCATCAGCCGCACGTTCCTCGTGTTGCGCAAACGAAGGGCAAATCTGTCAATACATAAATATTCCAAGTGCTCCTCGCGCTGAGTTGACGGGCGGCTTTCGGACGGAGCTCTCGGAGTCGGAGCGGAATCGGAGACGGACGGGAGGCTCCGGCGACTCCTGGCCAGAATGCGCCCCCAGCGCCGGAGCCGAAACCTGAAGCCCGCTAAAAATCGCGCACTTTTGTTTTATGGTGACAGAACTGTAGCTTATAAAATGTCGTCAGGGCAAAAACTGGAATTATGCAATTTGAAGTATTTAAGCGCGCCGCTCTTCCAAGTAGTCAGCACTTTGGTGCCATTTTGATTAAAGTGTATGTACATTTCGTTGGAACCGCGGGCCAGTTTGTGCGAATAGCTTTTGGAGAGCGAGATGTCTCTATGGCGAAGGTCTTGTCGTAATCAACTTCTTTTTTTTTTTTAACAATATAACTTAAAAGTATGAATATATATAACATATTTAATTAAATGTATTAGTATTAATATTTTTTTTAGTCTTGGTGTGGACTTTATTTCGCGAATGAAAATTTAAAAAAAACCATGGCCGGATATCATTGCAATTTTCTTAATCTTGCATATTACTTAACGTCTTTCGTCGATTTAAAACTGAAATTAACTGCCTCATCGTCAAATATAAATATTACAATTTAATTTTGGTGTTTTACAGTGACAGATAGTTTTAGAAGTATCGTGGTTGTTTCTGTGATCTGTGAGAAATACCCTACAATATACATTTTCCCATTTTCTTATGAAAATTTATTTAAAGGTCGGTGATTGACAGTGCATAACTCTAAAAAGTGGACTGAAATCAAAAAAAGAAATAATTTATTTGTACGAGCACTAAATAATTTGTAATAAAGATTTTTTTTACATTTATTAATAGTTTTGTGAAAATGACAATTTTTTTCCAATAATCAATCTTACGTAAGTGTTAATCTTCTTTTACTTCCATATTCTACGTTCGAATATTATTAAGTGAAATGAAGCGTAGTTGTTGTACCTGTTTGGTTATAGTGTACGCATTTTGTATCTAAGTGGATGTATATTTATGTTTCTTTTCCATGTCGGCATCCAGGCCGGCAACTGGAGCGACATGAAGTGCATCTGTCGGGATCCCATGGCTGCCGACCCACGGGCGAGGAGCCGGACGCTACACGGCAACATTAATTGTCTTGATGTATTCTTTGTATTGGCGGCTTATTTTCACTAAGTGGCGTCGCTTCTTATTTGGTGCATTTGCTCGCCAAGCATTTTAATGGATTTTGAAATGTATAAAACTTTTTTTTTATTACTTTTGGTCATCGTCTCACGTCGTTCATTATGTTTTTATCGTTTACATTTTATGTTAAAACATTCCACTTTTTTCTAAAAAAAATTAATTTATTAATGAATGCATACTTGACTCTTATTATTATAATAGTTCTTTGGTGTTATAACCATAAATTATATTTTATGAAAATATTTATTTTTATTAGTACCTTAGAATAACTGTCGAATTGAAGAATTGCTTATCAATCAGTTTTTACTTCATATCTTAAAATTAAGAGGGCAAAATGTCCAATGTGCTACTGAAACATAACTCTGAAGAAGAGTTGAATTAATTGTCGTGAGAAAGTTATCATAAAGTTTTGAATTAATTAACTTTTCATTTTATATTTAAATTTTTAAAAAAATCTACTTGTTATGAGCATTTTGTAACTCATTAACGTAAATAGTATTAAAAATTATCTAAAATATCTCGTGGATGTATTTATTTTGATTACTGTCATTTTACATAATATTCATTGTATTTTATTTATTAGGACAAAAACATACATATAATATTGAATTGAATTTAGTGTTACTTAAACTTCCTAAGTATTAAACTCAGATTACTCAAATTAAGGACAGCTCGACCACAGCATACATTTATTTGTGGTTGTTATATATAGATATGATCAAATATTTCACTAAAGTTATAAAGATGCTAGGAAAATTGGATTCGCGCCGCGCTTTCATCCGTAACGGTAAAGCAATAAGTTGGACGGGTCAATGCTTCCCACTCGGGTCCGAGCAGAGACAGTATGCCGCACCGGAAGATCGTATCACCTGGACGGGGCCATTATTATTGCATCAGTACCGGCGGCGTTCTGCGAACGGCGACAGGTAGTAGTGGCGCGCATGCGACACGCGTACGCGGGGCTGCGTGACCCGACGAGCGGGAGACAGCCAAACTCAAACAATCTGAACGAGGTAGCCACCCCACTCTTGATGAATTGGAGCGCGCAAGTGGATGATAAAATCAATATAAAGTGTAGAGAAATGCATGCTACGAAACCTGTGAGAACCTCATACCTTTGCATGGTACTAAAATCGAAATAAATTCTTCACTCAACATTGGCAACATTTAACAATTTAAAATATTATAAATCTAATAAGGAATACTTGAAAAAAATAACGGTGAATTTGTACGCAAAGTTCGTCTATTTTGTATTTTTTTTTGCGATTTATTTTCTACCCAAAATTCAAAAAGCCTCCTTTGATAAATTGTAAATGAATAATAAAAATAAAACTTATAGTTTTTCTACTCAAAATATTCAGTAATTTTCGGTAAATTTGTTCATACGAAGAATTTCATTGTTTTATTTAAAAATTATTATTAACGATAAAATCAATGTCATTGAAAATATTTATTAAAAAGTAACAAAAATTCCTGAATCAATTCTTTAGCAAGTGAATAGAACTGCGTTATCTTGTTATTTATAACCGCCCCTTAGGCTATACAATGTAATAATTTTAGGATTCTGTGATAAATATTAGTTAGTGATTTTGTTTATATCCAGAGATATAAACAAAGCGCTAACCAGTCTACGTGCGAGAAACTTCATCGCTCGGGGGAGAATATACGAGGCAGGCGATGCCACTGGAATAGGCGAGACAATTTATGAACTCTGAAATATTTATCACGAGATGATCAAACGATTATTTATAAATGCTATCAAAAATTTTGATTACAGGTAATAGTGACAAAATCATGATTTTAAATATATGCAGTTTTTAGAAGCTATATATTTTATGAGGTTATTTATGATTAACTCTTTCATTGTTTGATCATAGGTATGATAATAAATTAAAAAATATTTGAAGCAAAGATATGTGTTATGTAACATGACGTACAAGCAGTATAAAATTTTTGTATATCTGGTAAAAGTCAGATCTTTATAAAATATATCTTCGTTATCCGCGTATTCACATCATTAACTTATTCCATTAATATAAAGATCGATTCAATTTCACAAATACGAAACACATGTCCCTGTAATAAAATATAAATATTGACGTATTAATTTCCCGAGAAACAAAACAAAGCGCCGGCGTGTCGGACGGCCATCTTTTTTCTATTTTCCTGCGCAAAGGTTACCCGTGCCTTCAAAGGAATCTCAGCACGCTCGGAGGATCCCGCGGATCTCTCATATAGACGGATTACATTAAACTGTCCTGCTAAAAGAAAGCCGATCCAGTATATTTTATAATAAATATATTTTTTGGCATGGCTTGTCATGAATTTTAATGAATGCGAAGAAACCAGAGAAGCATTCTTTAAACTTAAAAATCACAACGTTTTTGTAAATCATTAACACTTTCAAGTATTTTGATTTTGGTAGCAAATGATTTGTTGCAGTTTGAGAAATTTAAACCGCAAATGATAATGATTCAGATTATTTTCTGTAATTATTTTGCTTGTTGTACAAAAAAATCACTATTACGCATATCATATATTGAAACGATAACCTACAAAAAAATCGTCGGTATTTTGAATGATTTTTTTAATGTGGTAATTATTGTGTGCTTTTCTGTTTTTCTAATCTGTCGTTGCTTAATTTATAAGAAGATCATGAAAGTTGATTAGTACGCTTTGATTAAACGATCAATCATTTATACGATGCGTGATTTAAAATTACCGCGAAGGTCGCTTCACGTGCAAGGAAATCACAGCATGGATGGTGTACTTCTCTTAATTATTTTTAATAATCTTTTTTTGCACAATATTTTTTTTGGCATGAGTTGGACTCTCTCTGCCCTGGGCACGGCCTCTCGGTGTGAGCTGTGCGCAGTCTATGCGAATAAACAACACAAAAAACAGTTGATGTACCGCGGGGTGCAAGCGGCCCTGCCAAGGCCGCGAGCCCCCGTCCGCGCATCTTGCCCAGCGCATCTCTTCCAGCCGCCAGCGGCTCTGACGGTCCATCCTTCGGATTGAGTTTTAACTTAATTTTAAAACAGAACAAGCTTGAGTATGAGAATTTGAAAAAAAAATAGAATTATACACTGTAAACAGTGAGCTGCTTTTTTTAGTAGCTACATTACACTTTCAAGCGTCAGAAGCAACAAGTTTTTAGTAATTCGTGACAAGCAAGTTTTCACTTTTTTTTTTAACGACTACGTACTCTTTGTACCGAAACCAAAAAAAATAAATCTAAAGAAAAACATACCGATGGGAATTGAATCCGTGTGAAGCCATGGTCTTTGTCAATATTTCATGCACATTACAATAGTGCTTCTATAGGGGCTATGAAAAAATATACGTATCATTTGTGTCATGAACTTGAGATTATAAAAAAAATATTTATTTGGGTTTCCCATTTGTAATTAATGCGTAAAAACTTTTAAAAGATGTGTTGTGTGTTTTTAATAATTTAAATGTGTTTGATTCGGTAAGAATATGCGGCCAGAGGTTTGGCAAGCGGTGTTTTTCCAGGTCCATACCTCAAGGCGCGACGACCCCTGCACTAACGAAGCCCTGTTTTAAAGGCTATTCAAGGCAATAACGACTATAAGAGAAATTATTGATAACGCAAAGAGCTTTGTAATAATTGTGTGAGTGGTTGCGTCAGCATTACAGAAGACAACCTTCAGTGTTGAGACGTCTCAGCCGTTGATCGCGGCTGAGAAAACGCTGAATGTCTCTCAGGTAAGATTCATTCCTAGATTATTTAAAATTACCTAAGAAAAGATTGTTTCCGGTTTTTTTTTGGGATCTCCAAATTTGATCACTCCAGGGAGTCAAGACTATAATTATATATCCCCTTAAGAGTTTAAAAAAGTACTACAAGTTTTATCTTTGATAAGAATTTATTGAGAAAAAATTTACATATAAACGAAATTGTGAAATTAACAACATTTTAAAATACACAGTTTGACTTTAGTAAATGTTTTTAATAAAATTATAATAAATTATATAATTTAATTAAACATTCAATTCTAAAATATCTTTGTTTGGTATATGCACTTAAAGACAGCGGAATTTTTTTTATTTTGTATAAATATGTGAATACTTGTTTAAAATGCCAAAAAATATTGTGAAATTTCAAAATAAATACTGTAACATTCATACTAATAACCAAATAATTTAGTAAAACAACATTTTTATTTTATCTCTCAATTTCATCTCTGCTGCTTACAGATTACAGTTACAGAATCATCCTGAGAGCATTTAAATTACTTCAACAAAGCAAACAAAAGAAGTTTGTTTTTCATGGCATAGTTATCTTAAAAATAAATCTTCCGTAAAGATTTATATACGTTTGTAATCACCAATATCAAAACACACGGACTATAATTATAAAAACACGCTGAATGCTCTTAGTATTGTGGGATGTATGTAAATTTAAGAAATATTATTTTTCTAGTTCTCATATTCTTTTAATATTTAGTATTAAAAAAAAATAATAATGACAACTCTTATATATACTGCGTTGCAGTAAGAGCTCTTTTTTTATTGACGCCTTTAAAAAGTGAAAAACCTCTCACTGCATCTACAATAAACCATAGGTTTTGTTATATTTTGTTACACTTATTAAAAGAATATTTATTTAATCATATAATTTATTATGCTTTATTAAAGTACATCCGCTCAAAAATCTTCACAAACAACAATCAAATATATTAAGAAATGTTTTTGATAAAAATGTAGTTGTCTGGTTTCGATACAAATTATCACGTGTGTGAAGGCTCGTCTGCGAAAATTAAACGCCATTAATCATTCCTCATTGTTCTTTAAAACGAGTTGATTAACACACGTAATACATGAGACGTTTCTTATTACGGCCAAATTGCAGGTTACGTTTTCTCCAGCCCTATAATTTTTTAAGTCCCTTTGACTATCGCACGGCATCAACAATTTATTTTAAAATTAATTTGGGGATTCATCTTAATTATTTTGCAATTATGTTCCCATTTTAATTGGATAATATTCATCGATGAAAATGAACCTTGGATAGTAATTTTAATTTAACTAAGGAATTAAATAATTCAGACATAATAAAACTTTATAAAACTAATTGAATAATTAAATGTTTACATGGCTATTAATTTTGTATTTTTAGAAAACTTTTAATAGTTTAACTGTTATTTTTATATAAATTTAAACAAAACTGATTTTTATTTACATATAAAATTGTAAAAAAAATATTTCTGACCCATCTGATCTTTTGTAATTTTTATAGTCGTTGATTTAGGTTTTTTGGTACAGATTATACACGATTCACTCTCTTTAAATACGATATGGCATCTGTCACATCTCAGAGAATATGAAAGAGCCACAAACCGCTCGGAGACTAGGAGTTCCCTGGCGAGAGAATAAAACTCACTGAAAATAACTTCCATCAGTTTACAGATGCACAATAAACAGCAAAAATAAATCTCTGAGATTCTACCAACCATCCAATTTAAATTAAAAAAATTCAGCCCAGAGTGGTAACCGGTCTCCCCTTTTCGGGTTTCCCGTGTGTTTGGGAACATCGTGTATTGTGTTTTAACAATACGAATAAGCCATCCGTAAATTATTTTTAATTTTCTTATTAGTTTTATTCTGTGGATCACTCTGGTCAGTATTTTAAAGAACAAAAATAGTATTGAATATTAGTACTCATAAATAAAAACTGGAGTATATATATATATATATATATATATATATATATATATATATATATTTAAAATTAATTGACTCTGTCTTACTAAAAACTCAATTTAAATGAGCACAAAGCTTTGAACAATTATTGAAATTATTAAAACGATTATTGAATTTGTAAAAAAATAAATATTTACGAAACGGAAGAGAACGATTGATACCGCAAACAAAAAGTGAACCAACTTACACGCAATGGACGTTGAAATGGATGAAACCGAATTAGTAAAAACGAGGCCGTTTCATTTTTTATACCATTGAAATATCATTATCGTAGTAATATATCCGAAATGCACTCCAAATTATTACCGAAACCTTTCAAGTATACCAAATATTGATTTTACGTATATAATTTTCTGGTAGGTGTATATGAACTTGATCTTCGATTGAATACGGCCCGATGGTAACCGCAGATGTTAAAATACCAATAACAGTTAATAGATCGTGCAATCACATAAAGTAAATTGCATGTCCGGCACGGAGCACGCCCAGCCCGGCAGTCCCAACCTAATTTAAAGAACAAACTATTCACAAAATAACTTAATCTTTTTCCAGACGGTCTGCCGCTTTTGATCGGTATAATTTGATCTAATTTGGTACACCTCGTATTGTTTAGATTTTTTGTTGTTAAAGTAAAAAAGACGTTAAATTTTCATGATTGTTACTTGGCTACTTATTTTTGTTATGTAAGGCAGTGTAATGAAATGCATGCAATATTAATAATTATAACGAAGATAAATTTAACCCGTGAATGCTAGAAGCATATTTCAAGTAAGAGCTGAAACCAAACAGCAATGTTTTTTAAAAACTTTGAACTGATATATGTTTTATATAATAACTCTATAACATTAAAAATAATAAAATTTTCTTTAAAAATACCGAAAGGTTTGAACAGATAGTAGTTTTTTTTCCACAGTACACTGTAATATACCTAAATAACTTTAATGTTTTTTGCGATTAAAACTTATTTAGTCTTAAAAATACATGTTTTTCGTATTGTTTCATAATCAATATATTTCAAACTGTAATCTAAACCTATGCAAATTTTACATAAATATTGTTAAGGGCATTTATAATCAAATAATCATTCATATTACATTCTAAAATAGATGACCAAATATATTTATATATATACTGAACCCGTTATAGATAAATACTTATCAAAAGTAACGTTACCTTAATGAGTTTATTATATTTTTTTGGCTAAATAATTAAAACGTACGAATTTTAAACAAAATAAAAAAACTATTAAATTGTGATATAAATTAATATTTGCTACCTGTAAAAGTTTATGACTTCTCGGGTTGTGGTGATCTGCAAGTTCAAGCTCCCGGTTGAAAGGATATATAAATCACTATAATTGAATTTAAAACATAATGATTAAAATAACTCCGCAATAAAGTAGTCAGCTCCTTTATGGGTCGTATTTGATATTCGGATTCTCGTCTCGAGTCTACACCGGTTTTTATGACGTTAACAAAAATAAAATTTAAATTGGGCCGTAATTAATTCGGATGAAGACTTCACCGGCGGTGTCAGTTTCGGCGACCCTCTTTATTCATATCAAAATCTTCAGCAACGAAAAATACACATCAGGAGATTGAATCATGAATTGCATTATTTAAAACCAACTTTGATTTTTGTTAATTGGTTCTCGGAGAAGTACGATTTCTTCTTTTATACTGTGAGTATTTGGTTATTAGTTTTTTTTTCAAACTGGTACTCGTACGATGAGGTAATAAAACGAAAATAAACCATGCGAATATTTTATATGTTTGAAGTATTTTTTATGGTGATCGTACAATATTTTTATGTCTAATTTACAAGAAGTGTGATCATGTTTTAAAAATGCGATAATGATTGTATGAGTTTTAACAACAATAGACTTTTTGCGAGCTAATGTGAGACAGGTGCTTGTTTATATAAAAACGCAGCGTAATAAAATTGCGTTAACAATCCGATGGCTTTCTATACGCAAGTCGTTGGTAATGTCGTGAGTTATGCTGAGTCACTCGCCCGTAGGAACGATAACGTCAATCTAGCTCACCGGCTTTGGAGTCCTGTCAAAGAGAATACTTATTGAATTAGTTAATGCGTATGAAGTAATAGAAGGTTTTCTTTTAAAGAAACTAAGAACTCTAAAGAAATATATTCTCATGATAGTTGTCTCGAAAAATTTTTATATCCATGTGAGCACATGTTTATTAGCTTTCGATCTTTAGTTCCGATTTGGTTGCAATGAGTTATAAAAATTAGTATTGTGATAAAAGTATTGACACTGAAGAATATAATAGTTTGTATGATATTGAATATTAAGATAAAACATAAATCACTATTTATATGTTTTTAGACATAATGTTTAGTAAATATTGATATACTCATGTTTTATTTTTAAAATCAAAATACATTTAGAAGTTTAATTTTTTTAATACGATTGTTCAAAATTTGTTAGTAAATTTTTTTTTTTTTTTAAAAATAGCAGTGTTGTATACATATATATTAAGTCAAAAAAATTTGTAACAATCAACTGAATGTCAAAATGTCAATATTTTACCTTTTAAATTCACTGCCAACAATAATACAATCCCTAGCATAAGCCGCAGTTTTAGACGTTTTATTTAATAAAGATCTTAAGCAGTAAATTGAATTATTGAATTATTTTAAAGGTAGTTGTTACTGTAATGATTGTGTATATATGAAAAAAAGATTTATGTACTCAATTAAATTAATATCTAAAATATAGATATAAACAAGTGTTTAGTTTTTATAACTGCATATTTTATACACTCAGTCATTGGACTATTTCGTTGATTAAATAGAGAAGTGAGTGAGGCTTTGGTCAAATGCTCGTGAGGAGGGAGTGAAGATTGCCGCAGAGGAGCAGGTTTGGCCTTGAACTGCTCTTCTCTGACGTTGGATGACAGCCGCATTTCGCAAACCTCAGCTGTTACGAAATAGTAAAAAATAGCAATGAGGATGTATTATTATTTTTTAAATTTAAAAAAATCCGGATAGGCCTTCGGTAGACGTTTTAATTCCATTGTTTTAGGAAAATTAGTAAATTGTGATATATTTGAAACAGCTGATCTTATATTAAAAATATGTTATCTATTAAACGAATATAGCTAGCGTGCGAAAATTGGTTGTATATTACATTGTTTAACATATTTTTAATTGAATTTTGATATATTTTTTTATGTTTTGCTATTATGTTATTTAAAACGTCAGTCAGTTTCTTGATTGCCCACTTAAATACTTCCGTAGAAAACAATGCATTTTTCATTCATTATCTTCGTTATGTAATAGAAATTTCAGTTGGTACCTACGTTCATAGCTTGCCGTAATTTTATTAAATCTTATTTTTATTTTATATGTGATATATTAACACTGAGTCTTTAAAAACTAAGCCTTTTTTTAAATATTGCAATAATATGTAATAATACTAAGCTCATTACTTCTATTTCCACATTTAAAGTGCTCAAATTTAATTACATACGATGACTATAAGTTACGCTTACATCTTTAGCAACTTAAAACTCATAAGTATTTTAATTTTTCTGCGTATAGAGCGCATTCTTTTTTTAATAATCCATGCAAAATAAAACAAATGTGACATTGAATACATCAATGGTTTTGATTTGTTTCTCAGTGGAATGTATTAATGTTTTTTGACAATATGTATTTTTTAATATTTTATCAAATATAACTTCATGATTTCCTCGCCGTTCGTTTTATCTTATTATTTTTAGGTGACATTAACTACAATAGTTTTGTCGCTCCTTACAAATTGACATGCACTGCTGCTGAAGTCACAGCACGCCACTGAATTATGACTTGACCCAATCTCCTCAGGCTGACGATAAAAGTAGCGCGATGATTCTTGATGAAATTATTGTATTATATCCCTGCGCATGCAAGTCTGGGAGGAATAACTCTTTATCAACAGCTCCTCCGTGCGATGAGGTCACCTCTCGTGCCGGCGGAGGCACCTGCGATCACGAACAATTAATCATACGAACTTCCATCAGCGGGCCAGCGAGAATTGTCCTTGATCGCTGTTCCTGACTGTGGACTTAACCATGACCGAATCGGATTATTTTTTGTACCCACCCGGTGCTTGAGATTACCACAATGCTCTCCGTGTAAGTTTTGCGCAGTCCGTCATCGGAGCAATCATTTCGATTGGTAAATTGTTGCTATCTCGACGCGAGTGTGCCGGTCATTATGCTGACTGATTAGAAGTTATATAGTTATTATTTAAAATAATTTATGGCTATGTCACACAATAAATACAATGCCCGAATTTGTATAAACTGTAAAACAATAATAATATAGATTTATGTGGATTATTTTTAAAATTAACAATGGTTTTCATGCTGAAATTAAAGACAGTATTTTTTATTTTAATCTATCTTTAGTTTCTAACTTATAAACGTATGAAATCTTGACTGCAAAAATAAAACGATTTTGCAATATACAAAACTCATAGTTTATAATAACAAATTTAATACTAGATTCATAAAAATCCTATTAATATTTGATAAAGTAAGTTTTGTTTCAATGGTTTCCTTTCTACATATCTTAGTTTGTATGCTTATAATATTCTTGCCACTCATTACAATTTGTATTCTAATTGTTACCTGTTTATTTAAAACAATGTCTTTTTTTGTTATAGAAACAAAAAACTTCCTTCGATAGTACATGTATGCATATTTGAAAATAGCAATCACAATATGAAATTAAAATAATCACAACTTATTTATAAAAAAATAAATTATGTCTATATTATAAATCAGCTACTTCAATGTGTTTAAAATTAGGTATTCAAGCATTTCCCTTATCGTGACACAAACATTAGCGAGTATCTATGCAGGTACTTAATAATAAAATTCGTAAGATTAATAGGCATGCGTGCATTCAATTTCTTAACCAAACAAATTCCGCCGTATTAATGAACTCTAAAATTGCTATTCATTCCAGCTCGTAATTTAGATATTAAAATGGCGTCGACGGCGATCAAATTATTTAATTAGATATGCGGGAGTCGTTTTAAGGAGGTAGTTATTTTTCAATATGATGTATTATTAAGCTTTGCTGTAAATAGCCAATCGGAGCAGATCGATGCCAAGGTGGCATTGAGGAAACCTCACTAATCAATTGTATTTAGAAAATTACAATGATTATTACAGGTAATGGTTCGCATTATATCTGAAGGATGTGTAATCGGAAGAGAATAATATACCTCATTACGTATCACGATTCTTATTATTGTAATTTACACGCATTTTGTATTGGTCTCTATGATTCGAATTATTCTCGCCAAGCATTACTCCCGAGCCGTTAACGCAGATGACAAGCCTTGAAGCTAATATATTCTGTACTTAATAGATAGCTTCGGATGAATTCCAAAATCAGCTAACGCTTAAAAGTTAAAGTTATATACGCTATATGTCTTGATGTTTTACGAATTTAAGTTATTATGCGAAGACTGGGATTGTTAAAATGTATACATACACACATAATATAAAAATATATATTTATATGTATGTTTTAAAATATTTTTATAAATCAACTAAATATAAATTAACATAATTAAAAGTATTTTTATGTGTATTATAGTCCTTGATTTTATAAAAAAATTCAATTACTCTAGATAGTCCCTGACCCTTCATAACCAAATAATAAATTGAAATAAGCGTAGCTTAAAATCATAAAACTTTATGGGAAGTCTTATAATATATGAGAATAACATGTTACAAGTACAGCCTTGATTTATTAGGGCCCCATCAGTCATTCACACGTCTCTTCATTAAGCCGACGCCTTAAAGTATGTTATTAAATACCAATAATTTTAGACTTGAAACTTGTTATTTATTTATATTTTTACCAAGTATTTATTTGCATTTAAATACATTTATAAATAATAAAAATTCTGTCCAATTTTTATGCATTGTATTAAAAAATACAATCTTTTATTCTGTAAACGATATCAAACTAATGCACCCAAAGAAACAACTGTAATGTATAGTGTATTATTCTTATGTATGATTTTTAATAGGGTGATTTATTAGACTTTTCTAAACATTAAATTAGTCTACTGCCGGATGGTGTTCTTTATATTTATTTGTAAAAAATAAAACCTAGCGTTGTATGCATATTATTTTATTTTGTCGTTATCTTTGCCAACGCGAAATGCAGTGCTTTGATGTCGATAAAAAGTTTGACGTATAAATTCAGCTACAGATTACAAACTCTAAAGACTATTATTATAAATGTCTATAAGGCATGACGTTGTAAACGATTTCCGCAGAGCCTTTACGATCCTGGGTTTATAGGCACCATTAAAGATAACCTGCGACACATGCGGGTGAGGTGAGGAGGTGTACCTGGAATAAGACTTCCAGCGATTGCATCTTTTACAAGATCAGTGTACTTCAAAGGAATCGTAAAATTTATATATCACATATCGCGTGCGAGAAATTGAGACTTTTTTTACAAACTCAATCATTCTTGATTAAAACCAATGCCCTTTACATCAATGCTTTTTTTTGTTTAATTTTACGCATAGTAATTTTTTATATATAATTAATATTAAGGATTTCGATAAGCACATAAAACACCAAAAAAATTTGAATACCGTTGTAAACTCAAATCCCACATAATATTTATTTATATCTTAAAAGAGGTAATTGATCACACTGATAAATAAAATTATTGAAAAAAAATTGTTATAAACTTATAGGATGAGTTTAAATTTAATAAACACTTCATTGATTAATTTATTTAGGTGTACATAATACAAAAGACCCTGTGTGGATACAAGCTGATTGGCTGGAATCTTCCAGAGACAAGGTTAAGTGTATAGAATAAATAGCGTAACGAGAAGCCCGTCTTGAAATATTGCGGCCAATTTCCATGTTTAACAAGCAACTACATTGCGTGGAGCTTAGTCAACAGAAAATGAGATACCTATAACTCATATTTGGTTTATCACTACGTAAATATGCAAATTAATCCTATGGTACAGGTTCGTTATGTCCACATTTTTTTTTGTACCGCCAACTTGGAGATATTGCATATCATTTTCTAATAAAGCCACACGTTATATGATTATAGAACCAGAGTCAGTCCGTTTTCATATACCACTGGTCTTCGAAAATTCATTTCTCGAAATAAACGCCGATGCGAACAGTATTTTATGTAACTTTCATAACTTTAATCCTTTAATGAAAATTCACGGACGCGTTTAATAAGTGTATTAATTTTAAACCTTAAACGTTGAATAGTGGATCTAGTGTGAATCAGAATCTCTATTACTATTTTTACGTGTGAGTGATGCTTTAAACACTGGCCGATTTGAATCAAAAGAGAGAAATGTCAATACTTAAAACATCAATTTTCAAGATAAGTTTAATAAAGCATATTAAATAAGTAAGGCTATAAAATATAAAATATTACTTTTTAACTTTAAGGGTTAGTATTTGCAAATCATTGTCAAATTTGACTTATTAGACGCCAAGTAACGTTGTATGGCACATATTTTAAATGAAATCGAGCTGTGGCGCTTTCGTTCCTTGAAAAACTGCAAAGTCAAAATGTTGCACGATTTCGTAATCGTTAAGAAAGAAAATAATTTTCAAAACATACTTTAAGCCGTCAGAAGTTTTTAAAACTCTCGCGACGCTTATGAGAAGAGTTACGACCTTTTGTACCGGGAGTTTGAATGGGGGGAGAGGTCCGGCGGAATCTCTGCATTTAATGTCCTCTAATGTGAGTTAACGACCCTTTGCAGTCGCACGAGCGAGAGCGACCCGCGGTCGTAAAATTTGCGCTTGCGTAAAATTGTTTTCCAATTGCTATGAAGAATGCGAACCCCGAGCAGGCTCCGCCGGCCGAGCTGAGCGCGGAGTTGACAAGGCGTGGGAAAACGGAGCAAGGATCGGAGTTCTCGTTTGTGCGAACATCGGTCCGCGCGAGTACTCGAACCAATTTCGAATACACTTTTGATACAATGAAGTGCCCGCCCACGCACCCTGCAGATGTGCAATTGCTTCTAAACGCACGTCTCATTCGTAATGAGAAAACCTTGGTATTCCTTTAACTACTTAAACCTTCACGTGTCGTGCAATTTGTTTGTGATTAATAATTTTACCACTCAATGTGTAAATATTTCACAACATAGCTAATTGTAGTAAGCTTTATATGTATGCTCCAATATATCTTCTCGACATTTTCTGAAAACATATTTTTCATTTAACTCTTGCTTTAAAAAGGAATAATGGATACGTTGAACTTTACCCCTATTTAAATGCACCATTTTTTTATGTTCTTTGTTTATAATATACTTGCATAACATAAATGAAGATATTTCGTAAAGTAACAATATTTTATGTTGAATTATTATATACCCTAATTTGTCGTACAATTGATTTCGTCTCAATACCGATGGGAATATCGGCGATGTTTCACAAGCAGACGTCATGATGCCGAAAGCAAATTATCTAACGATTGTTTCTGATGGCAGAGTTCTGCCCCGGCCGTGGGAGACTGTCCAGCCAGCCCTCCGAGGTCCATCCATCATCAGCGGTGTAATTTACTGAATGGTTGTCATGCGTGCCAACTCGAGCATGCCCTGATCAAAGAGTAAACGCCTTTGCTACGATTGCTATTATTGAAACCGCCGTAGTGATGGTAATGAATTCAAAGTGCAGTGAATTACTGCTTTCATTGGATATACTGATTTATTCACCATAAATACATATATTTTTTATTAAAAAATAATCTGTATGGACCCATTAAACGATCACAAGTCGTCTACTACCTAACTGAATCAGACGTTAGTATAATAATATCAACATAGGATTCAGCTATTAAGACGAGTACTAAACAGTCTTACTACTACTAAGCCAACAGTCCAATCATTTGGTGCATATTTAATGCTTTCAAACTAAACTTATTTTATAGGCTTTACTTGATCTTTGATCACGCATACATTATTTATTTCACAATTATACTTTTGTAGGCTTAATCAGGGAATAAAAAATAAGAATAAATAGAAAGCCAAGGAATAGGCTGTAGTATTCGCAGCTGAAATCTTATAAACACAAATTACATAAATTATAAAAATGGTCTATAACCTAAAGATTTTGAAAATTATATTATAAATGTTCGTAAAATGGTGTGACGTAATACGTTTTTTCCATATAAAATAAAGTATAATAGAGAACAAAATAGAGAACTGATACAAGAATTATATTTAATCGCATCATATTAATTGCTAATGATATTTTTTTATTATATCGTGGTAAGTGGTCGATAATGTATGTATAAAAATTATTGAGTCGTACTTTTTGTGATTTTTTTATATAATTTAATAACTCGTGACTCATTTTCAGGCGAAAAATTTACTTATTCACAGGCAGAAGATATACGAGTTCAAGGCATCGTAATGCAGTATTATTAAATTTCAGCTATGTTTCTTTTCGTTTTTTTTTCACAGTTTAATTTTAATTAACGTTTGGCCACAAAATTGTTATATAAATCCGCAGAAAGGACTTAATTTATTATTTATTGGTATTCGTGACATCAATAATACGTGTTTATGTACACGAATAAAGCTTTAAATGTGTAAATGTTTAGTAATCTACGACTCTTGGTGTCTATAATAGCTATAGCAAACATATTAAGCTAGCTAATATAGTGTTAAGATATATTGAAACATCAGATTCTACTAAGGAAGTTAGCGTTTTAATATGTTTTTGGCATCAAATATAGCAGTGGCTTTTAATCTGCGCTATGGTGTAAATTCTAAAATATAATTCTATGGAAATGCCTCTAAATTGAACATATATCTCAATTTTTGTAAAAAAAATCATATAATTAGGTATAATGATAAAAGTACCTTTGTATTTTGTCTTCACTTTGAGTTTATTAAAATTATTTGCTATAATAGTTTCGACCCAATACATTGGGTCATCATCAGATGCATAAGTTGTGCCTGATCTGATGATGACCCAGTGTATTGGGTCGAAACTAGTAATGCAAATAATTTTAATAAACTCAAAGTGAAGACAAAATACAAAGGTACTTTTATCATTATAATAATGGATCTTCACGAATCAAATGCCTTGTCCATCAACAAGATATAATTAGGTATTTTGCACCATGTGTGATATGGCGCATCTCGATCAATTTCGCAGGTCCTTGCGAGGATTTAAATGAGTTACAGGTCCACAGATTATCAGGCAACAGTCACTGCGACCGGATCCTCCGAGGGAGCGCCTGCCGGCTACCGGTCTGACCGCTGCCTTACCCGGGACGTGATCCTGGGATTCCGAGATATCATCGCATCTTGTCACTTGTCCCTAAGCCCTCGCGTCAGACGAGATCTGAATAATAAAAATGAGGGCTCGGTTCACGCAGGTTTTTTACAATACCGAGAACCAGACAACTTCTTCTAAAAAACACTTATAACACACTAATATAAAATTTTACTATAAACTATTATTGAGATCTGATATGAAATAAAACAGAATTGGATGAAAACAAACCCGAGTGTTATGTAGGATTAGTTTATTGTTTCAAAGAGATTATACTGGAATCTTATCCGTGTAAATTTCACGTATTTAATTTAATCTTACATTCTGTTTTTATTCAATTAGTATTACAATTCAAGGAACAGTACCAGGTTTATAGTAAATTAACATCATGCAAACCTCTGAGATGATACTATAATAGTTCGTTTTCGCTCATCTGCTCTACACGGAGGACCCGAATTAATTTGGAAGTGATAAATCATGATACTTATAAATTTATTGTCCAGGCATAAAACATCCGCAGACGTTTACTTTTTTAATTTAAATTCTTCTGAGAACCAATGTATCGGTTTTGACTTATCGAAAAGTGCAATCTACCAATTGAAATGACAAACGCATACTAAACGAAAACTCAATACGAACTAAACAAATACGTACCACAATAATCTAAAATATGTTTATATAAAACATGTTACACTATAATTTTTTTTACCCGTTTCTAATTCAACCTAATTTAAAAGTATTTCAGGTTTAAATTGCTATCTTTGCTTTTTATTTAAAATGCAATATTTGTTCACTGAACTGTGTGTTTTTCGTGAAATTATTGATTATACGATACAACCTTTAGGTATATAATGATTGATTCGAAACCGCACAAGTATTATAGTATTAAGCACGCCATTTTTAAATTACCATATCTTCATCTTCTTTTATTTTCATCGATATTGACTGAGCACAGACATAAAGTGTGTAAAAAGCACAAAATTTTTGAAGCGAAATAATACTTGGGCAAGTCAGGAAACAGTCTTTTTTAATACATTTATACAAAAATTTATAAAAAACTAATAAATAAGGTCCTTTTTGCGTTTTTATATTTAATATGTGACTATTGTATAAAGCTTACAAATAATAAATTATAATTTTCACTAAAATGCAATAGTTCAAATAGGCAACTTTATTCCAATTATATCAACTTCAACTTTTCATAATTTGTTAAGTATAATTATCTTTTATTAATTACAATACTCTGTCTAATTGTGTTGGCGAGCCTGGTTAGTCACGTCTCCGGATGACCGGATGTTCAACTCGCCGGCGCCGGATGTCGGACATCTTCTCACGTTAAATCGTCAGCACTTAGTATTTAAAATGGCGGCCGAGGCACCTGGCTAAATATTAATAACCCTCATAATTTATGGAGCATTGTTCTGCCGAAAATACTCGAGCTTTGCGGCATTTCTTGTCCGGTACTGTAATCGCGGCAAATAAATACGCATATGTATGTATGTGGCTGTCCAATTCATGTGACATGTGAGACAGATGATTTCTTTATCTTTGCTTCTCCTAAATGATTAATTTAATGTTAAAATATACTGATTAACAACAGCTACTGTTTTAAATGAGAGTATCTTAACAAATGAATATATATATGGTGTAATTTGTATACATCGTAATAAAAAAGTTCAATCGGCTACCAGACCAATAGAATAACGCTTCACCACATGAAGTCTGTGAGACTTATAAAACGTTTAATATATTTTTTTATATTACTTTGTTTTACAATCGTCAATCAAGTTTATGTTCAAATTGTATTATACAACATGACTGAATCTTACAACAATAATAAATTTATAAATTAAATCATCATATGTATGAAAAATATTTTTTATGGATAAAAAATAAACTTCACGGTGTTTTAATACTCTGCAGAATATCGTGCACTAAATTGTATTATAAATTGCTATAGCCATGGGGTTTGTGGTAATCAGGATACTGCCTTAATGGTGGAGATTGGTTGTTTCATACGCGTCATGACTGCTAAGGAATATTCTAGGAATTATAATATTGTCTATGGTTCTAAGCAAATAGATAGTTGATTATTTCGGTCTAATGTCTGTCATCACACACAAATACTTAAATGTTGGCATTAAAAAAACTTACCAGCATACAGGTGATTTTTGATTTGGTGGCAATCACAAAACTTTTCTCGCCTTACCTGTAAAAATAAAAATAATATTTATTCGTAAAAATCTATATCCACTTCGTTTTATTCAACCGTATAAATACTCATGTGAATATCAAATTGTGCTTCCTGTGTCGACATTTTTCTGAAAATATAATTTAAAAATAACTCTTTCTTTTGTTGCACATGTCTTAAGATTTATTTTATTTATAAATTGTAACTGATAAATTATTTAGTTTTTTATAAATATTCTTCAAAATCCTTTACCTTTAGTGCGTGTGTGATCTGTACATAGATATTATCAGAGCGGATAATTTAACATGATGCATTTTTATTCATATGCATTTACTGCGCATAAAAACTTCCAAAGGTCAACTTACTGCATGCAAAATGCGTAAAAAGTAACAAGGGTTGCGTTGGTAGCCACGGGTACGCCGTTCCCCATCAGCCGGCGCTATTAGCCATAACAGTGTTCCCATTAACCGTCACTGTGGGAATTGAACTTCATGAATCCATTTACCGCTTAATAAAAAACTACACTGTAAAAGCTAATAATCTAGGATGGGGATTTATTTAAGCCGAACGTATAAAAAATTCCTACTATCCTGCATACTTAAAAAAATACATCGTTATTTATGTAGTAATAATGATTGTTCTTTTTAATACCTATCTGTAAGCACTTACGCTTATGAGATCACACTGATTGCTTAAAACATAACTAATTATGATTTTTTTTAATAATAATATAATACTAAAATAAATTTCGATCCTTGTAGAATGAGACAAATTACATTGCTTATTTAGACCACACGGGAGGTTAGTCTTTTTTGCATAATGATATAATAGTAATTTCAAATTATGTTCAGATTACGTTTCATTATTTAATGCGTAGTGGAATCGATAGAAAACTGGTCAACGCATTTTATTTTTAAATTAAGCAGCGTATGTACGGTATAATATATTTATGTGATACAACACAGTTTCATATGTCTTTTTTATGATTTATTTGATAGACTACACGAGTTTTTGATTTGAAAACATAAACATAAATTTACATACCACTCAGTATATCTTCTCTGACAGTTAAGTACGAATGGCTGCAGCAAGTAAATGCTGTAAGACTATAATCATAGGTTCAAAGTTTGTAAATTGTTTTATTTTATAACAATCTCAAAATGATAATTTTATATATTTTTTTTTTATTAATATTTTTATAAAATTTTAAATGCTCTTTAAAAATCTGTAATTATTATATTACAATGTAACGTAAACTGCTTTTTCATAATTTAAAATATGGTTGGTGTAATACGATTTTACTTTTAAGGTAGAGCGTATATATTACGTTGTATTGAAAGTTGCATCACGTGCATCTTCGAGGTGTTTGAATAAGATGGATTTGAGTATACAAACTGGGTCGAAAGGACAAGACATACCTTGCAGCCTGCAATCAGCACAATGCACACTGCAGGTCGCGCCTCAGGCCGAGGTGTGCACTCTCATGAATTCAAGCGATCGCTTTGAATGTAAAACGCCTTCTCTATCCATCATTAGATAATCTAGGCAGGCTGAGTTTCTTTTTGCAATTTACCGAGAGGTTTTTTACGGCTACACTGCCAAGTCGGTCTAAACAAAAAAATCGGAAGCAGTAACGTAATTTATTCAACCCATGAACTGATTTCTTATTCGCACTGTTTATTGACCATAATCTAACTTATATTATCAAAATATAGATACAAATGATGTGGATTAATGTAAAAAATTGATTTGTTTGAGTTAGTTATTAACTACATGGCAGGATGTTTGAATTGGTAAGAAGCATATTGGTGAGGTTTGTATAATTAGCGAATTCGCGCTGTTCAAGACAATGTATAAAAAATATTATAGTTCAAATGTAATCGTAAACAATAAGCCTTTGATTGAAACAAATTGCTCTATTTAATTGTTGTTTTGTGATTGATATCTCTCGCTGGGTAAATAGAACATAGGCCTAAAACAAATGTGTGTAATTGAACTTCGAAGGTTGATATTGCCGCAGATCTCATTATCGACAGAATGGAAACTATCGGAAACCCATTATATAGATAAACAAGATTTATTTGTTTCCATAATTAATGAGTTTTGTGCTTTAATCAAACCTATGTGATATGCAAATAAGAGAAATATTACAATATGTATTCTGCTTGAAAAATGTCACCAATCATATTAATTTATATAAGCAATCATAAAAATTCTTCTCAATTACCTGTTTGTCATAAATCCAAATCTTATGATAACATTATAAATAAAACTTAATATTTAATTAATAGTGTGTTGAAAGCAGTAGAGAAACTTATCTATGTGATCAATAGCATCTCCACATTATTATTGATTACATTTTAAAATCAGTTTACTCCTAACAGTACACAATTTATTAGCCTCTGCATTATATTTACGTTCATAGATTTGTACAAGTGAATTAAAGCGAACGCCTCAATCAAAAAATTCGCATGGGTTTCCCGAGGATAGAGCGGGGAATAGCCGCGAAGACCCTCTGTTAGTACGCAAACAGATTATCTATTATGTAAAGAGCACCATCAATCACTATTTTTTCAATGGCCTGAGGCCACACGCACACACGAAGGTTAACGTCAGAAAATTCTACTTAAAACTCGCGCTCAAATCCGTCTTGCAATGAAGCCGCGGAAACTGTTGACGTTCCTCAGCAATTTTTTCACAGTTTGTCACTAGAACAAATGATTAACTATCACGTGTTACTTGGGATTGTATCAGCTAATAACATTATTTAAGTAGTTAAGATTTCATGCAAACAGTGTTCTCGTGGCCTTACAGACACTTGGTGCTGACCTCCGGGAGGTGAAGGTTTCCTGACCCGCCGCGCTGGCGAGGATCCACGAATGTGGAACAAAAGCACCTGCGACAATGGCAACACTTGAGCCCAACAAAAGACCTGATATATTTTTTGTAATTCAGCTAAAACATTGTTCATTGATATGTTTCATTTATTAAGGCAATGTAATAAATACGTTGCGGTCATGATAAAGTACATTTTGCGAATTGTGGAGCTTTATGTGACAATTTCAGGCTGGTTAAAAAATACGAAACAAATTATTAATTGATTTTCATCTAAACGCAATTCCCGTATTTCTGACAAAAATGCGAACCAACATTTTTTTTAGTATTAGGACTTTTATCACTGAATTATCCGAAAAGTAAGAGAAAACATATTTTTACCATAACAAATATTTAAAAAAAATAAATCTTTGAACAATCAACAGTCAAATAAGCAATTCTACATCTAGGAATCAATTTGTATTTGCAGTTTGATAAGATGTTTTATTTGCCATATCATTGATTTTCAACGTATGTTTCGATAATCAAGAAGACTTTTTTCAAAAGATGTAAAAATTAAATAGCTAAGCCAAAATATAGATTTGAATTCATAGTTTATACTTGTTTTTGCTTATTATTTTGTACTAATGTTTCATACGAATATATAACACTTCTCATATACATTAAATTAAACGAAATTAACAAAAATTGTGGATACTTTTAATAAATCCTGTTTTTATTTGGGAACCCCGTATACCTGTGGCTTGAATTAGTCTTCACACGATAAAGGTGGGCGTCTGCCAGTAAGAATAGGAGGTATTTGTTAAAACTTGGAGGTCGAGGAGCCTGATCTCAAATATTATATGTGTATTGTGAGATGTTATTTGTACAATAACTCTTCCATTGTTGGTTATTTCATAGACGAAAATTGCCCATGTGCTTTATGTGAAGATATAAGTCACACGGCCGGTTTTGAATCTTTTGTAATACTGGTAAGATGTAAGGCATTGTTGTATGCAACTGAAAGTATTTTCACTGGATTATATGAGAACTTTTATTAAATATTTGATCGCTATGTCGATAAAGCCATCGTGAATAATCCTAAACGGTCGTTTAAACTGTCAAAATACAATAATGTAAATGTATACATACAGACTTTTCTGTATCTATCTATAATGTATTGCAAATCACTAAATAGTATTTTGGTTTCTTATCTGTTTTTCTTTAAGCTTTTCTTTAGAATCATTAATTTTTATGAAGAAGTTGCTCTTAAGATTACTTAATAACTTCTAATTTGTACGATTTTATAAGGTTTGTGGGTATATATTCCCTTTAATCTATTAGATTTTTCAATTTTAAACTTGTATTCAACTTTGCTTAAACATAATAATTTCGATACGATCCATGCGGATTATTTTAGACTCGAGGATGATATCGCAGGAAAAATAGAAATTCATTGTTATTTTTGGGCACGAAGAAGAAACTGATAATTACATATAAAAAGTCAAATCTTGTTCGTGTATTTGTAAAATATAAACTTTTTTTCTCTCAAAGTAAAAAAAATATCTTTAATAACAGATTGTTGTTGTCACCAGGTCATCTGTAGACAATGATCTCAATTTTAACAAATTGAGGACGCTCGGGGTCGTGAACCGTAAGTATGACTCGGCTTATATATCGCTGTAATGCTCAAGTCGATAACGAGATCTTGAACACAATCATTTCGTGGCATTCCGCGCAGTCAGAGGACCCAGAGAGGCTGCGGATGCGCGGGGACCGTGCGCTCTGATGATGGATGAGGCAGCCGTTTGTGCGGCCGCGAGGAGATCGCGAGCTTGGGAACTTGATACTCTGGCTTTTGTGTGCTTTTTATAGTCCTGCAAAAACGTTCGCAATAACAGCAGATTGAGCACTAACATTGAGCCTAGAAATGCACAAAAACAGGCTAACGATATTAAAAATATTACACGTACAACTAAAAAAGTTGTTTATTTTGTTAGTCATATTAAAATTACTATACGTGTGAGATTTAATTATTGCGTAATTAAAAACTTAATTATGCGTTCAGGAAATTTTAGTTTTTTATAATTTCTTTGTGATCATTTTAAAGTTGAAGTAGTAATCGTGAAAATTCTCGCCTCTAATTATATTTTATTTAATTGCTGTATTCAATCCTAATTACTTCTTGTATTTTACTGGAAATGTTGTTGTAACTAATAAATCACAATTATAACATTTTATCTACAAATATATAACAATTAAACACTTTCAAATCTTATATGATAGACGGTACAGATAAAAAATTAAATGTCTATAATAATGTTCTGATTGCTCAGTGCAGGCTCCTGCCTCATGGTCGTGTTGATCCACACGCAATGAGGGGAAGAGGCCGTCGTTCAAGTTTAAATTCGTATAACTTTTTTATACCTCTAAATTTATAAATTTATTTGCCGATTTACTTGTTATTTGGTATTTTTATTCTATTTTCCACGTTTATTTTTGCTTATCTCTTTACTATTATACTATTTATTCGAAATGAGTAGGAGACCCCTATTTTTATTATACTAAGCGCTTTTAATATAAAATCAATAAATAAAATAAACTTTTAGCGTTTTTGCTATCGGAGTTCTTAAAAATCCAAAGCGCTCACTATGAAAAATCTATTTGGTTTATCATATCACTTTATCGGGATAATTTGATGGTTACTATTGTAACTTACCGAGCTTGATAATTGGTAGCAGAGTCTTTACGAGATATCGACCAAGTCCCTGGCAGCTCCTAGAGAAAGCTCCGCTCGTGCTAACGGAACTCCCCGGCCCGCTGTGGTCTGACCATCATTCTCGCAGCAAACAACAGGGCTCTGGGGCTCCAGACCTCAGGTGCGCAGGTGAACTTCGTCGGGCGCAACTGCATTGCGAACGATCAAATTTATTCAACAAAACACTCCATATAAAATGTTTACAATTCCTTTAAAAGCAATCATTTTATAAATGTATATTTAAATATAAAAGTGGTATTATTGAGCGTAAATATCTTCATGGTATAATTTTTAAATCGTGACTTCCATGGTATTTTTCCTTTCATTCTAATAGCACAGCTTCTTTTTTTGCAAACCGGTCCGTGACACCACCCTGACCGTGCGTTACGCTGCCCGTACGTTCGCCTTCAGTCTTGTAATTGAGCTTTTTTCAACACTGAAATTAAGAAGTTTCGCGAAGTGCGTTTGTCGGTTGCGGAGCGCTGCCTCGGGGAGTCGGCACGACCGCGCCGGGCAGAGATAAATGCGGGCAAACCTCTGACTCCTGCCCTCCGTAGACAATGCACTGCATCCAGCTTCAGCGAGATATAAATTAAGATCGTGGAGATTGTCTCTGCGTATTCTACTTTTGAAAGCTCTTTAATAACATGCTTTTACCTTAGTATAGGAAATAAAATGCACAATGTCAGTACAAAGCACAATATTGTATTTTATATATGAAACCCTTTTTAAGTCAAACGGAATTTTTGTTCCTCAATACATTCGTTTGTGTTTTTTTATCACTGTCATATAAAATGTTATAAAAGCAAAATGGGTCTTAACATTGCATTGAAATGATATATTTTTTTTTTGTTATTCAAAACTTGTATAGTATATAAACATAATACTTTGCAATTGTATTTTTATAATTTTAAAATATTATTAAATGTTAGTTTGTTGTATAAAATAAATTCAACACAAACACTTGCCGAATATACAATTAGGCTCAACAATCAGAGCAGGACTTGTGCGCAAATTAACTAGTTAAATCCCGATTCCAAGCAAGCGAATACAAATCATATTTCATGGCAATGATTGAATGCAACAAAAATATTGAAAACAATCAGATTTCCTAGTATTCAAATAATTAAATAAACCATTTTTATTTTAAAAATAAATTAATCACATACAAGACACATGGTATTTTAAAATAATTTATTTTATCCTATACACTCAATTAATCTCCATGAGCAATTTAGTACATTTATTACTGATTAGTGACCCAAAAGGGATACTAAGAGCGCGTTCATTCTAATCACATTAGTTTGATTATATAAGATCGTGTTTGCGGTCGATTAATGACAATAGATGATATAATATCATTAGACACCATGGAGTCAGAAAACACAAAAAAGCGAACAAAGCGTATCGTTTGTCTAAAGCAGAGTGAGTAAATCAATTAGGTTTTTTAAAAAAACATAATAATATGTCGTGTAAAAAAGATTCTGGCCTTCAGTTTCTATTCATTATATGGACTGATCGCTTTGTTATACGTGTCACCTCTAAATTAGATAAATAGTATATGAAAACAATAAAAGTCTAGTGTGTGATATTAAAAGTATACGTACACGACTTTTTTTATAGAAACCAATTGCATGGACACTGTAGAATTATACCAACGAATCACTAGTACTAAATAAGAATTTTTAACAATCATATCTTATAAGTGAAACAACGTACTTATTAATACGTACTTTCGTAATGCACCGGCCATGTAAGCTTGGGGATGTGGGTTCAAATCCCATACAAATCAAGATGATATTTTTATTTAATCAATTTTCAATAATTGAAAAAATGTACTTAATAATTATCAATCAATAAAACCTATATAGGCAAAATCGTACTTCCTGTGAGACGGTCTTCACAAAGAATTAATAATATACTTAAGTCATTCATGCTTGTATTGCAAAATTAATATTATTTTTAATAAAATTAACAAAAGTAAATTCAAATATTTTATACAAAAATTACAGAAAACCTCACTCAAAAGATAAGATTCGCGATGTAGGCCGGCTGGCGCGGCTCTGAACTTGACTGGCATGTGGGTCACGTGGCCGAGCCATGCAAATCGGAGCCTCCTTCCAGGAACCCTGCGAGGTGGACGGAGTAACTGTCGCCCCTGATCTGCAGAACCCGTCCTCATTGGGAAGCCCAAAATAAGCCCGAGTTGCCCGATCAATGCATTTGCCACCTTCATGTAGGTCAACATTTGGATGTTACCATATACGAGGAAAAAACTGGAAAATATCTGATGATATAGCATTTGACAGCATAAAAAGATATTAACATTGATGGTGGATATTCATGTCGCTGAATATATATTTTCAATAAATAAAATACGTCTTTGTAAATATATTTTTAAACAACCTGTTCAATTGAAAAAAAAGTGATGTAGCTATATAATTAAAAGGCTTGTGCTATGCTAGACAACTTTTTCTTAATTCATTGCGATACTAGGCTTATGGTGAATTAACTATTCTTCAGGTAAATCAAATAAGTTGTTATGATAATTATTTAGACATATACATATACCCTAAATTAATAAAACTAAATCAAAATACTGTAAAAAAATATTATCAAGCGTAGAATTTTCAATGAAAAGACAATGGTACATCACATATCTAAACATATTTAAAGTGCTAATAAATCACTAAATATAATTTATAAATTAATCCTCCTTTTATTTAGTTAATAGTGATAGATGATATCCGGAATGGCGTGTATCATCTCTTACGGGTGATTTAATATGATCTCGAGGAGATAAATTTATTTATTATTATAATAAACAATATTGATTTACGGAAGTTCTCTAGTGAGTGACTCCTGGCGGCCATTCTTCGGTGCATTCACTATGCTAAATTATACATCGCTGTGTGTATTCGCTCGTTTGTTGACCTATGGAGATGTATGCAAATTCTGCGAAGAAAAATGCATTCGGCTCACTGCAAGTGGGCCAAACAGGTTACAGTGACAATGCCATAAGATTGGGTATGCCTACTGAGTCAGAAATTGAATAAATATCTTATTATTTTTTCAGAAAAAAAGTAATGCATAAATATTTAGAATGCTCAAATTTATATCACTAATATGTGGATTCAACCATTCACTTATTTTAAAACAATGGATTATGTTAAGACTGATTCATTATACTACTAGTCTTAATAAAATAAAATTAATTCGAAAAAAAAAAATCTTATTTTAATATATAACAAAACTATAAAATATACCACTTTTCGATAAATTATTTATTTCAATTAATTTTGGTTACCTGTCTTTATTTTTATTATTTAAAATAAGGATTTTAGTTTTTTCAATCAGTTGTATGTTTGTCAAGTAATTCTCCCAAACTGAATTTTTTCCTATTAAATAATATATAATAAATAAATAACAAGTAAATAATACAATTTACTTTATTTTACACATTCTACTAGAATCGTTATCTCGATATACAGATATAATTCATTGATTTGCTATCTATGTATATTTTCAATTAGCCTAGATGCCCGGGAGTGAGAAACAATTTGACTTATCTGGGTTAAGCGACGAGCCACGAGAGGAAACTTGTACAGGAAGACATCGCATGGCTGCTGCAGGTTTACATATTAAAGCACACCTTTGTATCTCTGCCCTGCTCCTACACGCTCAACGTTCGAGACCCCAAAGTCTCCAAGAACATTTCAATTCACCCAATAACTCACACTAATAAACCCACTGTGTGTTTTATGCGCTATCTGTTTGGCTTGTGCAGGCTGAGTGCATAAAGTAATTACTTTGCAAACTCGTGCGTTGTAATTCAAGGCAGAAATGCCGTTTTTGGAGATAAATTGCCACTCGAAATCGTTTACAATGACTTGATTGAAATAATTAATTTGCTCGTCGGCTCGGTGGATTCTCTTTACTTCCGTCATATGTACACCAAAATCGTTTTAAAAAATTGAGCTTACATAATTAGTAAACGAGTATTTGCAGTATTATCACGAAACACGTATTTTACTTCTGGAGTATATTATTATGTAAATGTTTTACGGGTATATTTGTACTTTTATAAATATTTTTTTGCTGCAGCTTACAATATTGTCATTGAATAGATTACAACGTATCTCAATAAGCAAATCTTTATTTTTGTGATAAAAACCTCTACTAGACCTTATGTGTCATGTAGTGCTCTGCTCTAGAATCACTGACTCGTTTTGTTCATTAGACTACTCTAGCATTGTACAATCTCAATATGATATAATATTTCAATGGAGATAGCACAAGTATTAAAGAAATTATTTTTCAGAATTACGTGTTATTATTTTATCAGGACCGCATTGAAGCGACCGAGAGGCGGACGCTGGGGACGGCATTCCCGGGCGCGAGTGCCCTCGGGTGCATTTTTTATAAGCGGCAGGGCCGGCTTCGGGGAACGCCGCCCCCGAGCCGCCCGACTAGTCCGGGCCTGGTGAAATGAGACGAGCGACTGCCGCTCCTTAATTAGACCGCTCCCGACAATTTGTCTCTCTCATTTCGGGAATTTTGACTCATTTTTTACATCCCCGAGGAAAGTATGCCCGAATACTTGTAACGGGGAAAATTCCGCTGCGAGTAATTACAAATTCACCGGCTCGTATGCAACTAAATCCTCACATTCGTGAATCACTTAGTGGTCTGCAAGAAAGTATGTGATATATTTGGAAAATATTTTTCGTTTATTGGTCACCTTAACTTACAATGCCATAGATATAAAGGTTATTGACAATACCATATCGCCCTTCTAGGAAGATTGGAAGGAAAAGTTGGATGTAAAGGTTTATTTGCAGCTGTATTAACCTCAACATACATTATATTTAAGTATTACTAAAAATCTAGACCAAAAAAAATTTCTTTTGTTTTTTTTTTATTGGAGCTTGAATGTTTGTTCTGGTATTTTAAATTTTGTTATTTTTGTATTTTATGTGATAAAATGCATAATCATTCAAACATTTGTGCAGTTTTGTTTCATTCTCATTATATTTTTATAGAAAACAATAGACTGAAAGGTAAAGTTAGACATTGAAGTTAAAACAATTGAGATAACTATTAAAAAAATATTTCATTTTTAAAGCTTTTTCAGTCATGATACTGACTAGCTAAATATTGATTGTTATTTTGTGTAAGAAGATCAAAAATAACTAAAATAATATATATATATCGTAAATATAAATTAAGACATATTTGAGGAATGGTATGTAGCGGTCTTGGTGGATATAAATAAAATGAAAGGTCCCACCGAGATTTGAACTCGGATCGCTGGATTCAGAGTCCAGAGTGCTAACCATTACACCATGGAACCTTGTTATGAGACTGCTCGAGATTATCAAAGATGCGCAATTAATCGACAACATTCACAGCCATCAATGTAGACCATCTCGTTACAGCTGAATCAGTAACTTTAATGTTAGTCAATAGAATGCATACACATTGCAATGCAAAATTAATTTTGCTAATTTCACATAACAGGTTCCATGGTGTAATGGTTAGCACTCTGGACTTTGAATCCAGCGATCCGAGTTCAAGTCTCGGTGGGACCTTTCATTTTTGAGCTTTTTACAATATTTATATTATATATATATTAAAATGTTTTCTTGGTCATAAATTATACAAAATGCAAATTGTTTTCAGTTTTTGGTAAATGTATTTTTTTGTAAATTTTAAAATTTTTGTAAAACAAAAAAAACCCAGGTGTGTAAGGTTAATATTTTTTATATAATGAAATACATGAACAATGCGCGAAAAATTTATTTTTCAATTGTCACTAGCGATGTGAAATAAAACAATTTAATTACGATGCATTATTTTGTATAATTCAATATCAAGGTTTTTTTAGAATTGAAAACACGTTGAAAAGATAAATATCTCCCGTTGTTTACTTTGTAAAAAATTTAATGATGAGATTTTGAATATACTTTGTAATAATTATGCAGGAGTTCAAAAAGGCTATCAATAAAATTATTATAAACGTAAACACTAAAGCCGTTGACATCACTTTAATATTGTGAATAATATTTATGTGTCAATAACCTTCCGTAAAATTAAGTTTATGTAAACAATCTCAGATATTATGCGCATAATTATTTAATATCAAACTATTATAATATCACTTAAATTACTCTCAGTATTAGAAAAATATATCATGAAACGCATATATTTAAAAGCAAATCACATACATGTGTGTAAAATGGGGCATCTCCAAACATAGTTATAAAAGTGCTAGAAAGAGGAAAAAGTTTTGCATGTTACAATAATAGTAACCTCTATGCCGGTTTAACTTTTGTTGAAACGAAACGAGAACTGAAATATACGATAAATTATTACCACTACACTATAATATAATTTTTTTTTTTTTTGTTTGCAAATTAGGCTGTTTTTACAATCGTTGAATAAAGTGACAGCTGTAGGTAGCAATATATAAGCATTCTATTCGATTTCTTACATGTATTAAGTATTTTAATTATTCCAATGTTTATTGAGGTAATTGATTTGATGTAGACATGTAATGAATGTACGGTGACCCATCCTTAGGCAGTGGTTACAGGGCAGTGGGTGGGCGCCCCGGACCACCGGCCGAGAGGGTAACCGGCCCCGCCGCCACTACAGCAGGGACCCGTGAGAAACATCCGATTCTTTGTTTATCACTTGTTATCTATTTGTTAAGCTGCGTATTTGTTAATTATACTCCGCGTTTTTTTTTTCAAATCTGTTGTAGATGTTTAAAATATCGAAATCAAAATAACTGGTTATTAAACTGTAGCTAAGGCACGTTCACTATAGGTACGATTAGAGTAATTATAATTAGTGAAACTTAAGTTAAAAAAAAATTGCAAGAACAATAGTTTGAAGGATGAGATGTGCAAGCAATAAAGCTGAGGTCGTGCAGTTCATTATTATATGAACGACATGAACCAGGGTTTTATTACAACTCCCCGGCATTCCCGAACAGCCTCAGCCGCCGGACTGATGGAGCAATCAATCTTCCAGACGGCCTATGGTCACTATAAATAATAAGGGATTTACTGCATCATTAATGTTAAGACTACTTCTACCTTATAAAATTAAAACAAAACGTTTTATAATTTACTGTCCAATCTTCGGGGCTTAGTTTAATGATTGTTTTTAGATAGTATATTGATTTATTAGAAACGACCCTTCATATAATATAACATGAATCATTAATACACGTTACTTATATCACATGATAGGGGATGGTTATGAAGCATGAAACCTGTTCTGTGCGTTTCTTTCATTACGTGGCGGAGCCACTGAATTCTTTTTATGTTTTTAATTTTATTTTCATGTACCTTTCTGATTTTTACCGCGTATCGTTACGACTTAACATTACTCTTGGGATATAAAACACAACTTCTCATTTGTATATTTATTTATTCGAAACGACTCCCAATCAGAAATATATTAATTTTTAAATGCACGTTGCTTTAGAACCGGTTATAAAATGCAAACATTTTTTATTTTTAAAACTAGTGATTTATTTTATAGAATTTTCCAATTTCACGTTACCTTTGTGATAAAATTCCAAATTTCTCTCACCTACATTATTACTATTTTTTCGCCATACAAAGAAGCAGGCAGCATCGGTCTGTAAGACTGGCTATATGGTATCACATACCAGTAACAAAATTTATTATTTAACACTAAAAACATAAACTGCGAATACAACCATTTAAAAACAAAGTTGACGCTTATTTTTGCATTTAGCATCTTTAAAAATAATAATTATGACGTATAAACGTAAATAATTATTCATGAATAATTTATTATGTTTAAGAATATAAAAACCTTCAAAAGTATTTCTAGCCAAATTATCTCAGCACTGCTATTGTGACATAAAAATTGGATATACCTGAATTGATAATATCCTAAAATGCAATTCTAAAAATTCTATAGAAATCGTGCAATGTTATTTTAAAACCAAATAAATCCATTTCCTTGGTATTCTTCCATGATACCATCTTATTTTCTATAAATATGTATTCCCACGTTTTATCTCGACTGTATAAGTTAGATTCAAATGATATTTTCCCAAACGTTGCAAAAATAATGAATACGCTTATCAATTATGATTAATAAGTACTAACACTATTTTCGTATCATTTTGAAAAACAAAATATTTTACTTACGATAAAAAGACTTAATAAAATGGAGATGTCTTTTGTGTCGTAATTAAGTTGAATAGTTTTTTTTATTTAAGTTGGTTGAAAGAAGTTAAGTTATTTGTAATGTCCACTCATACCACAGACTGGAATAACAATTAATTGGTAATTCTTCGGAAGCTACGTGTACGATGGAAGCTGCATTTCGCAAATGAGTCCCACGACAAACTCTCTTTGCAGGAATTTTGAACGCACCTTACATCGATATATCCTCGGAAAATTGTTTCTTAGTAATAAAATACAAAAACAATTACAACATCCCGACTACTTTTTGGGTTGAACTGAATTTGCAATGATAATAATTTTTTTAAATATATTGTAATGTGTTTTAAATATAAGCATCTTAACTTCGGATCTAATACATTTGAGTTATTTTGTTGTAGCGCATATTAAAATTAAAGTTTTTAGAGAAAAAAATGTATTCATTAGGAAGTCTTAAAAAATTATCACGATTTTGAGAAAATAATAACGCAACAAAAATTACTGAAAAATTATGTACAGTAAACATTGTGATTACAACAGTACAAAGGTTCTTTTAAAAAAAATGTTATTAAAACTGCATTGTTATTTAATTCTGATTACTTTGTGTTTTCATAGTTTTTTAAGTAAAATTAACTGTTTTTGTAATGAATATGAAGATGACCTTATGAGGTGTAATGTTACTTCTGGTTTAAAAGTGAATTTACTTTTTTGAAGTTTTTCTTCAATCGTTATAAAATGAACATAACACGTAATTCTTGAATTCGTGGCTAATATTTGATATTCCATCAAAGACGGTAAATTTATCTTTTTGGTACAATTTGATTAATCGATCAACAGTTTGTGGTGAGTTGTAAGTTAAAGTATTCGTAATATCATCACTATCGACGGACAAGCAAAGTTACTTTCATATTTACGCTTAACAAAACGGTACTTGATAAATATTTATCTCAAATGATCATAAAGCAACATTAAGTATTATATGTCATTTATTAAGTTAGACTTATGTCAATTCTATCCTGTCAACTTTATTCGCATTTAAATCTCGGTTTTGATAAACTCTGGCTGAATTTTTTAATATAAGTTGATTTTGAAATGTACTTTTAACATCGTTATAGATAGTCGGGTTAGGAATATATGTGGAGGATAATTTTGATATCGTCGGGAAGCTAAGATAGTCAAGGGCATTGGCACACGATCCGCGGCGCTAGGAGCTGGAGGCGGTGGCAGGCTCTGCTCCAAGCACGTACCCAGGGTTCCTAAACAAGCCCATCTAGTTCCCCAGTAATGGCAGTCATTATAGACCTCTTATATATAATAACCATTCGGCGAACCATTTATCTACAAAAAAACTCAACGTTTCAATACTCGCAAAAACACTGAAATCGCACAAAACTAACAATGTTTTACAATCTGTAAAGGATTTCTTTAGAAATACTACGGACAAATGATTTAAGCATCCTGGTTAATGTTTGCGTAAAAAAATTTGTACGTGATGAGAAGACTTTTTTTAGATGATTAATGATTATTTATTTTGTTTCCCGCCTGTATTATCAATCTTTATGTCAACATAATTAAGTGTTTATGTAATAACGTAAAAAAACTATTTATTTTGTTGTATAGTTTTTCCTTTTTTAATAGCAATTTACCTTTTTTTAATAATGACGTTATTTATAACACGAAGCGTCTATTAAAAACGATAAATTAATGAAAGTGTGTGTTAATTTTTCGATCTAATAAAAATATAATTCACGATTTTGCCAATCTACGTAAATCGTCTAAAATCGTCTTTTATATTTATATATATATATATATATATATATATTAATAGAACTTCTTTGATATTTCATTAAATCCTGGAATCAGAGCAGAGTTAACATTGGGTATATTTTATAGTTACTAAAACTATAATTAACTTTAAAACATTAAAATAGCAAAATTGGTTGTGCACCCGTGAGCACAAACATTTGTAAAAAATATCAGATTCTTTCGAAACCCTTGAGTGACTGCTCACAAAAATCAACTTCTTGCCCAGTATATCAGTTTGGTTGAAATACAATTGTAATATACGCTAATGGAATTTCAAAACATTGACACTAGATGATGTATTCGTGTGAAACGAATGACGCTGTAACTTCCGATGGCCCTTCGCTCTAGCCCGCACTGCGCGGCACTTAGCGCCCCCCGAGGGTCATCAGCTGCTCCTCCGCGATCACCGCGGCTCTCGACGCCTTCCTTCAACAACTTACTATTACAATACTGACATTTTATTTGTATTCAAAGTTTTTATTTTAGTTAAATTTGTTTACTTGCAAGTAGTTTTAATCATTGTGAATTTTCTTTAAAAATATTGTATATGACATTCAAATTTTTCCCAAGAAAATTTATCTGAAAACGATGATATGGCATTGCTATTATTTACGCGAACATCTGTTTTTAACATAGTTACATTAGATATGTGTTAAAACAGTAACAAGCATTGAGGTGTCTCTCATTTTTTTTTAAATATATTAATAGCCTCGCGTTCGATACATCAATTATACTATTGTAGTCTAATTTATAATTGATGGAGTGGAAGCTGCGCGACCACGCCCGGGAGGCTGGGGGGCAAGGGGTGAAGGAGGGCAGCGGGAGGGAGGAGCTGGCCGGCGGGGCCCAGCGGCCAGTGGTCGGTCTCCAGCGCCAGGTTGTGTAATACAATGGAGCAAGTTCATCTTTACTCCGAGCCCCATTATAAGTGTGCGATGGAGTGTAAACACATCCACTGTACGGGGCCGCATTGGGGTTTTATCGTTAATTGTATCTTTAATACTATAAATCATATTCGTCAACCTTTTCTTTGAATTCAATATTACTTTACCTGGTTTTGAATATCGCAACTTCGCCTCACACAATAGTCTCTCCAGCATAGCTTTTTCTGTTTTTGAATATAAAGCCAAATCATTTTCAAAACATTTGCGATAAATCTGTCTGTTTAAGTATGGTAGTAGTGGTAAGTAAGTAGTAGTGCGTCTATTTAATGGGCAAAGATTTTTATATCCGCGGATATGCGTCTTCATCAAGGGCGATTAAAAATAAAATATAACACAAAGCTATCTTCAAATAAAAATAAATTAGTTAGTAAAACTTTTCTTAGTGCTGCTCTGTACCGTAGTACAGTTGTATTTTTTGTTGCCCCCGGGCCGGCTCGGACTCTCGCTGCCATCTGTGATGCTGCCGGCGGAGGGCACCCTCCTCCCCCCCCCCCCTTCTCCAGTTCTATCTGCCGTCCATCATCTATCATCAGCCGAGATAAGGCGGCTCCTTCACAACTCACTAACTACCAGGAAGAATCAGACTATAATCACATTACAAAACAAAACGTATTCACGCTGAGAAAATTACACGACAGCGCTACATAAATAAACATTTGAAAGAATCTTAAAATCTTTATCGATTTATTGCCATCGGTGGTTTGTTTACCTACAGGAAATAATTATATTCGAAATTATTGTATCTGACGCAAACGGATGTCAGTCACTATGGAAAGATAAAAAAATACTATGAAAAAAAAAACCTGTCACAATTTAAACAGAAAATATTTGTTTTCGAGATATTTCTGTTTTTTTATTTACTCTTTCATAATTTTATGTTAGTTGGAGGTTTTTATTTATTTATTGATCTACTTAAAGCATGTTGTAAATATTTATTTTAGAGTAAGGTTTTTCATATGAACCTCATATTTGCCCTGGTCAGTATCTTAGCATTCACATATAAAAAATGATAATTAATATTTCCATTTTCTTTATATAATAATGTAAACAGATACAAGTATTTCGATCATTAACTCGGTGAATTTAAATTCAAATACTCAATGACTGGCTTATACAAAATCACATGTTTATATATTTCCCGCAAGACATAATCACAGAGTTTATTCAATACAGAAACAATTTTTTATAATATATAATTTATGAAAATTATTTTAATGAACTGGAAGGCATAATTTATGTGTAGCAAGAGCTTTATACAAATATTAGTTAAGTGAATAAAAAAAACGGGTTCTCAAAGTATCATCTAACAAAATCACAATACTTATGTTTATGGCGTTGTTTAAAGAGACAGGCATAAAACGAAGATGAAGACAAGCAGAACAATAAAATGACAGATGGATTCATTCACGACGGAGACAAGTGTAATAACTCAGTCGTTTAAATTGAATACAATTAAACGATTACTGTTAGCTGGCGGGCGCGGTGCGTCCCCGAGTGTCGACGCGCCGGGGATCGATCCTGGGCGTGAGAAGTGCCCGCCGGTACTGTTACTATCGCGCCATTGTTGCCCGTGAACTCTGATCGCCGATATAGATCTAAACTGTCACTCGCGGGAGTGACGCGTCTCTGCAACGGAACCGCGGCTCGGAGATACAAATTAAGATACAGCCTCCTTGCAGGTGCGTCGTGTATTGTTTTAAACATTTTATTTTTAACCGGTTCACTTTGCAGAAAGGAATTTTCATAGAGAGGTATGCCTTCATTGTCTTGGACACATTGACATACTATAGGCAGCTGCGTGGATGAATACAAGGCATTTTTTTTTTAATAAATATACTGCAGCATAAGACGGAACTGTTTATAAACTTTGCGTGTTTTTTCTAATAATGTTTAAATTGTTAGCAAAAAATAATCAATTTTTATATTTATTCGCGTACAAATATTAACAAATTTTCTCTGTGAAAATATGAAGTACTCATGTTTAATTTTCATTATAGCATAATATCACGGTTTGATACTTTAACCGTCGCTAAAACATAAAGGGCAGTACCATAACTAAGTATTACATAGCGGTTAAGTGGAACCTCCGCGCGGGCCATAAGGCATCACAATTCAAAAAAAAACATCTCTCAGTCATTGACGCCATTTTCCGCTAATTCGTAACGCAACTCAACTGTAAACATTCCGATAAGTTTGCAGTTATCGACCGCGAAATATGATTATACAACCATTCTCTGGCCGCCGGCACACATACAGGCGGCCATTGTCTGCCGGCTCACGGCGACGCCACAACGAATTAAAGTCAACTACTGTATAACATTGCTCTAATATCTTGAAGGTGCCCCAAAGATATAATATATCGAAAATTTACAACCAAAACAACAAATAATAACAATCAAAAAACAACAAAATAAAGTAATTTTGACTAGCTTTTTTAGTAAACTTTACTTAACGAATTTTATTTATAAAAGTAAATGAAGTGATACAGTAACAAATATGTTTTTAAATTCTTATATTCAAATTTCCTTTTTGTAGGTCATTCGCACTGTTCGTTAGTTTCGTGAAACGTGAAATTCTTTATTTCCGACAGTATCTTTTGTAACAAAAAAACTAAATATTTAAAAACAAATAATTAACCTTTAAGCGTGAAAAAATCTTTACTAACACCGTTACGTTATGTAAAAAACCAATTCATGCAAAAACTTCAGCAAAAAGATACACATACTTTTTAAACACCAAATATATATTTATCGAATTTATTATGTATTGTTGGCATCAAGAACTGTGACTGTGTAAAATGATAATTTAATATATTATATATACATACGATATTTCGAGCAAATTTCAGTGAAACTTGGGTCTTTGTTATTAATTAATATCAAAGACGGCGTTGGTTGCTTGCGGGTTACCATCGGTGCATGTCCTATGTTAGCTACAGCTGATCAACAACGCTTCTGAACGGATATCCGCTCATGTGTCTGTCCATTACTGGGAGATCGTTAACACTGACTTATTAAGCAAGTTTACGCTGCTTTTGAGTTGTTTCTTAAAAGTATATACTTATTAATATGCACTGAAGCTTTAAAAACCTCAGTATTATTTTTATGAAGATTGTGGATGGATATGTTTGAAGCTACTTGATTTGTATTTAACCATAAATTGAATCAAAAAAATAAATGACATTTTTTTAGGAAAAACGGTTATAAATAAATTGGTTTGCTTACTACTAATTTAATGAAAATAGATTTTATAAATAACCATTTTGGCTTCAGTTCAAATTTACTAATTTTCCCATAAATATAAAATTATCCGCATTGCCTTTGGAGATATTGATACGTCATGCTGTTACTTTTCATTTTCAAAAATCAACACAAAATCAGCATCGTGCTATTCGTCAGCACATTTTTAAGTATTTTTTTATGAAAATCGATTTAGATTTAAAAATATTTTAGTTACGCAATATATTTGTGTCAAATTTGGAAACAATGATTCAACTCATTTACAACAATTGGGTAAACAATTTTATCAGAAAATTGTTAGTAAATACTAGATATTTTAATTGGTCGATTTAATAATATAAATTATTCAGGGAATGTACTATTGTAAACGTATGTCTCCTCCGCGTTTTATCTTCATCCTTTATGTTACAGACTCCGCCCTTTAACATCCTTGCGGATGTCTTGATAGCACCTCCTTGACTGGCTATTAATACTTTAAGTAGTTTAGATAAACTACCTCTTGCACTTAACTGCCGACTTCCTTACTACCTCAACCTTGTAAGGTTGTAGCGTCTTCTTCAGATTTATGTCGATTTTTTTCTTTTCGTGCGATGTATTCATACAATTAAGTTTAAATAAAATCCCTAGCTATTTTCAATTGAGTTGAAACACAGGTGTAATAAAATCATTGGTTATCCCATTCCACTCCTCTATTTTGTCTGATATAATGATTGAAATAAACACCATGGTCTGCGCGTCTCTCAAGCAGTCTCAGCACTAGCTCTAGGGACCAGCCCGCGGAGGTTACAACTATCATGTTGTTGACTCAAAAGTGAACCTCCTGTCCCGTTCCTGCTTAATATTGATCATTATTACTTAGGTTTACGGTCCGGATAATTAATACATTGGTTGATTTATTTGCGTACTACCGGATTCTACTTTTATTTATGCTCGACAGTTGAATTAAACCGGGTCGTTATTTTTAATTAAGATTTCCGCAAAATAAGCTGTAAAATTTAATTCGTTTATTCATCAAGTTAACACTATTATTAAAAAAATATTCTACTCGTTTGATATAATATGAAAATATGTCAACTAATAGTTTTATAAATATCCGCCACGCATCCTTCCGTCAAATGAGCACGTGCAATGCTTACTCGCACATGAAAATCACATTGAAAAAAGAAATAAAAGCGTCACTTCAGCGAACCGGAGCCTTGGAGGCTCCATCACGCGACATCCGACGTGACAATTATGATTTCTCTGGTTGCATTAAAAGACATTATTTTTCGGTTCAAAAAACTCAGCAATAAATAATGTCAATAAAAAAAGCACTTTTCGTGTCAGTGTCAGAGGTTCCTGCGCCAGGGCCCAGGGGCGGCGCGGGGCGCGGGGCGCGGGGCGCGGGGCGCGGGCGGGGGCGCCGGCCGTGTGGAACCCGGGGCCGCACGTGAAGCGGCCGCAGTAGAAAACGTAGATTTAACGTGCTGGAAGACACCGTGAACTGCGAAGGTCTTGTGTAATCGTACAGTAATTTAAGTCAAGGGTACTGCCGATACTTGTTTTTTTACAGATGCATAGTGACTATGACACGAAAACTACGAACGATTTGCTTAAGCTTGTGGATTTTGAATTATTACTTCCATTATGTAAATAATCCAGCATTTTATTTATTTTTTTAAATAGTGAAATTCAATATTTTAACCATGAGTATATTTATTTGTTTATTATACCTTGTGTTACAGTTATAATATAAAATTGTATTCTGTGTTTATCAAAATCACAAAAGTCATCAATGCAATTCCAGCAGGATATTTTGAATAAAACTAGCTTGCAAGCGTTAATACAAGCGTACAAATAATTTAGATGGTCGGTTCCCCGCTGTGTCAAATGCGTGATAAGCCACTATCTCAAAAGCGCTTAAATACAAACAAACAGAAATAAATCTCAACAGGCACTGTTTAAAATATAAAAATCGACAATCAAATTTATTACGACTGATATTAAAGCACACAGAACTCGTTTAGAGTAAATAAAAAGCGGCCAACAATCGGGGGATTACGCCATCGCCGCGGCTCCGAGCGCTCCTCCCTGCCTATAATCTGATAGAGATTACCGGGCCGTCCTACAGGTGGAAATAAAAAAACAACGAGTCGCATGTCTGCTGTGTGAATGAACCAGAGTGGACCACTCATTTCATAACCGGTGAGAACCGACTACACGCCGCTGCCAAACGCAGGGAATGCCAATCAATAATTAATTTCAATTACTTTTAAATAAAGCAAAAGTTTAAATAATTTATTTTTAATTCGTTTTGGTTGAAACCTGCAGGTTTTTATTCTGATAGTGTCTGATAGTATTTAAAAGTGAAAACATTAGTAAAAATATTTCATTAAATAAAACTGTTAAAAAAATAATTCAGTCAAAAATGATGAATATACATACTTATATATATACTAGTAATGTAGCCCGTCACAAAATGACGAATTTGATGAACGATGCGTCTAAATTCTCGCGGTTAACGACATCTCGCGGCGAAGAAGTGAATTATATAATTAAAGTTTAGCTAAAGCATATTTTAAAGTTTATGAATGAAAATATTATCCTATCGTCTTGAAATTCGGCACATAGCTGCGGAAAAATTTACTTAACTTATGTGCAAAAAATCAGCGTTGTATCTTTTAAGATATTCTATACAGAACGGAAAAATGAAACATACATACAAACATACAAATAAACACACAATGGCTATTATTATAGTAGATATATATATTTTTATTTTTTTTTGCATTTTGGTTCCAACAAAATACGTGATTTTTGTAATTACTTGATCTAATGTTTTAAAATTTCAATTGTTTATTATCGTTGTTAAGATGTTTTTAAATTTATCTTGGACATAGCATACTTGAGTCCTGACTACAAAAATGGCGGATGTAACTAAACATACACTACTAAAAATTGACGAAAAACATTAAAATCGCTCCCACGCTTTTTTAGATGCGTTTTTATACAGAATCAAATCAAGTTTAAAATAAAATCATTTAAAAGTTGCATAGGTTGCATAATAGGCGTTATGAATCTATAATTGCTTTTAATATAAATAATAGTAGTTATTACTGAAAGGTAACAACAGGGATGGTTCGAAACAGATTTAAAGAAACAAATATTATCTGTCACATTTTGTTGGTAGTAAAAAAACATTATTCTGATGCACTTGAGATCTTCTTTAAGCACAACTATTTTAGTTTTTTTTGCATATGCATAAAATATGATTTATGGTAAGAGCAATCGAAGGTTTTATTTAATGAATTACTGTAATTTTGGCCTGTTAGTTCTATAATTACTTTTGTAAATATTTACTGGTAAGGACAAGTTTTTTTTGTTGTTGTAAGTATTCTTGGATAGTTTTTGTTATAATCACATAATGGTTGCATTAATTAGGCGGGGTAGGCGGGTTTCGTTAGTGTTCCGTTACACCCGCGACATGTAGTTGTAATTGGTTTGGGTGTTGAGCGCGGGGCTCGGTCCAGCTCCGCAGGTCGTATCAGATTCTATCTCGATAATATTTAGATGATTATCGTTGCATTCTTCTGAGTGTTATGCTGGATTATACAAAGCTGTATCCGGATACTTTTTATGTACCGCGAACATCAATCGACTTAATAGAGAATTTATCTTTATCTTTGTACCTGCAGCAGATGAAGCGTTAGACGTTATTAGAGGCATGTAAATATGTATAACACGACTTAAACCTTAATTAAGTTGCTGTTATAGATATATATTTTTTCGATAAATTATAGGTTACCAATACTCAAGAAATTAAAAATTTATTTAAATAAAATAGCAATATCATGCAATTTTTTTTTATTGAATAACAAAAATGAATGTTCACGTTCCATTGAATAAGTGTTTTTGAAATATAAAAAGTTCATACTTTTTTTTTATATTTATTACAATTTTTTAAATGTATTTATATGACTGGTTACAGACAAATTTTTTTCTTAAAAAATTAAAATTACTTTTTTAGAAATTGTTAAAATATTTTTTGGTTTCTTTTCTTTGAAATTTTCAATGTGACATGAGTGGCCTAGCAGTAAAATGAATAAAACATAAAAAAAGATTATTTGCCTTGAACAGCATACTCATTACCTTTACCGGTACGTAAAGATATTTTCAAAGATTCTCTCCGCTCTCGCGTATGAGCGATACCGCGTTTATTTTAAAGCTATCTGTATAACAAAATTACACCTTTCATCTTTCTGTAAATACGCCTCAGCACCAAAATACCGAGATTAAAAAATTAGTCGAGTTACATAAGAAATGCCGGGCTGGCCGGCGATGCTGAATTCCAATACAGGTTTTTTCCTGCTCCAATTTGGGGTAACAGATCGTCTTTTTTCAGCGGCAAATTATTAACGTTTTTTCAGCATGAAATCATGCCTACCTTTACACGCCTCTAATCACGATCCTGCAACAATAGATTGTTTTACTAGCGAGATGGCACTGGAGCCGAGCCAGAGCCCCGCCAGGGGTAACGGCCTCGCCGGCAATACGAGCTCCACACATTTGTATCGACTGCCCGTGCTGCGACTCCCAACATTTCAGATCAGGGACACCGATTGTTGGATCTTCTTATCTAATTTTACATTTTTGTACACTGAGTGCCCAACTCTTCATTTATTTTTAAAAAAAAAACACACAACCTATAATTTTAATGTATAAAAATATTTTAACGTCACTGGTTTTACTTTTAAATGAAGTCTGCCTTATATGTAAGGGTATTTGTATTTTTTTATTTCTGTGGTTTAATACAATTTTTTGAACGAATTTTTTTGAATTTTTTTGAAATGAACAGCTTTCAATAATTTTAAGTTTTAAATAAATATATAGAAATTCCAATTTGTTGAATTCTGCATATTTTTTAATCAGAAATATATTTCTTTTATCGATTCTTAATCAAGATCTCAGTGACCATAATATGAAATAACTAAGCTTATTTGAGTAAGTGTAGGTGGTATTGTATAAAAAAAACCTTTCTTAATCACTCAAACTACTAAGCAAAAAAGGCGAACGCCCAATTAAATTATCTAACCAAATTTTTCATCGTCATGAAATTCAATTATTCACTATGGTGAAAGCCTTCTCATTCCACAACTGTATTTAACAACTTTATTTCGTTAAAATTATTAAAAAACCAACTGTCATCATTTATGTACTGATTGGCTTTTCGGGCGGTTTTGTGATGCTTGTTTTTCAGTTAACTAAAGTATGTCAACACCTTTAAGTTATTACGTTAGCGAATCTGCGTTATATCGAAATTGTTAAAAAGACAGTTATTTGACCGTTTAATACATTTAAGTAGTAAAATAAAATTTACTAATCACTTAATTCTCTTCAGGTAATTACTTATTATGACTTATTTTTATCACTAACACTTTTCTCACGGTATACCAAAACGTTTCTCATACGCACTTCTTCATTCTCTGTAATTTAAATGTATTCATTTAAGTGTTCGCTAATTATTTCAAGAGATTCTATATTTTTTATGAATGGTTTTTAATCGATTCAATCAGCCATTAATTCGCTGTGATGTCGGCAATCGCCGCGTCACGATGACTGTTAAATTAAGGCGGTGACTTTGACCGCTCGCAGACTGTTTTAGCGCATGACGGTCAATCAAATAGCAGTATTTGTTTTAACCCATTTGACCACAGGGGGTACAGGGACTAGAAAATAAGTTAGTGTTCAAGGTGTCTTTCAATGATATTTGACTTAATAAAAACAACGAGAGCTATTTAAAGTATATTCATAAATACATATTTTGAGTGCTTAAAAAAAGGCTTGTCGCGCTTAAAGACTAAATGATTTGATGGGTCATTATTAGAACGTCAGACTCAACGTATAAGACGAAAAAAAAACCATGTTAATAAAATATTATTCTGTTTATAAGTTGCAAAGGTAAGTTTCCTTGTATTTTATTTGGATATAACTTGTTTTATTTTAGCTAGCTTAAAAAAATATATTTTATGGTATTGAAAAATCTCAAACCAAATCAAAGTAGATTGCGCCCATATACGACGAATTACTAAAATATAATTATGTGAAATGAACCTCAAATGGCTTTTTAATGTATCATCACGCCACTTCAAGAGTGCAACTCTTATTAGGCCTCCATAAAATATTAACCTTGAATATTTAAAAAACGGAGTTTTTTAGAAAATATAACGGTTTTTATGCGTTTTTTTTTTAAACTATAAAATAAGACCAGAATTCGCATTGCATTCCGGGGTTGGCAGCGCTGCCATAGCGTGTGGCGCACTCCTCGCGGGTCACGACTTCGCCGATTCAGGGAAACAATAATTTATCGTATCGAAATGTCGGGATCGGACACCAGCTCGCGTGGACCCGAGTCCTCGGATGTTGGCGCTTCTCGTACTCGAAGGCTGGATTAATTAAACGGCATTTTGCGTGCCTGAGGTTAGGCCACTCGTGTTCAAGCCTATACGTATTTATGCGCAGTTCATTTGAGTGTTCACCAAGAAAGAAAAAAAAACAATCGCCTTGTAAGCAGTAGGCATACGTAGGCAGCAACAATACATATGTTCCTACATAACTTATTTTTTGTTTGGCTTCAGGTAATCATAAAAAATAACACACTTTTATGATTTTTTATATCAACGGAACCTATATTTTACGGCTGTTACTGCTAAACTGTAAAAAAAACAATATCACTTATTCTACTACTACATTCTACTAGTTTTTTTCTTCATTTTTATGCCTATTGATTGCATATATTGATTGTTATACTTAATCATTTTCTAAAGCATGCCTATATAAATTGTGACAAAATACTTTACGAATAAACCGGTAAAATCTAAAAGCACTTCTGTAAAAACAAGTGAGCAAACACTTAAATTAGCCTCTTAAAAAAATTATATCAATAAACAAATAAATTTAAAATGTACTATAAACCACTTTATCATAAACAATACGGATTCCCTTAAAATTTGTGTGTAATTAGTTCCGTCTTCCCTATACGAAATCAACTGAATCGTTTTTTAAATAATTGATTAGATTATGAACAAAACTTATTGACCAATAGAACTTTTCTTTCTGAATATATATATATATATATATATATATATATATATATATATATATATATATATATATATATATATATATATATATAGTTATTTATGTATCGCAGATGCTCTGCGCTTGGTTAGCTAGGAACTCTAAATAATGCGATTGTATTCGAATATACTAATTAAGCCTTCCAATTAAATTGCCGGTAGTTTTAACGTACTTGTGCGTTAAATGATGCAATTTTATTAATTAGTTCTTGTTTTAACGCCTGGCCTAACCTCCAAATAAAGTTTATACAGTGTGTGAAGGTTCTCGAATAAAAGTGAAACAATACTTGCATACCATTACTCCCTCGCCTTCTCCGATAGCATCGCGGGCTTCCTTTTGCCGTCAGACATCTTTACTACGTATTCTTAAATGCTTGCGTACTGCTTTTTATTTAATTAGTTTATTCTAATTCGGCTTTTGAAACAATAAAGTTTAATCACCAACAGCAACAGCTGAAAAAACATACAAGTAATTTAAATTCATCGGTTTAAATTTCTGCGTTTGTAGTGAGTTTTATTTAAACTTATTGATATTATATTGGTTTGTTTAAATTGGAAAGAATATATTTCAAAATAAAAGTATTTGAGACTATTATTTCGATAAGGTGAATAAAATTGAACCGTATATGAAAGTGAATAATGAACTTATTGCATACACTTCAGTTTACAAGTTCAATTTGAATTACAACCATGAGCTAAAATACAAAGATTTTTTTACATGAACCAATGCTGTTTTCGGTGATATTTCAAATTTATTTAATATTTTGAATCGTAATCTCAATTATACATAACGTTAAATCAAACTAATTTAACCAATTTTTATGCAAACAAAATTAAAGCAGCTCTCATTAAAAACTAAGCGTGCAAGAGTCGATGTAGTAGTTTGGGAAAACCGTATATTTGTTATCAATTCTAAGCACTACATGATCTGAATTATAGCGTAGGTTAAGACGTATTTTGAATTTTAAGTCAACACACCTTCATAGATTATTGCTATTCATGTAAGAAGATGCTTTATATTTTTCTAGAAATGGTGACACAGAACTTTTATCTTTCAAGTACGGCATAAAATAATTTATTCTTTAGAAAATGCATTTCGTTTCCACAGCACGTAAGCTATTCTCGCATAAAAAATTCCGATCGAATTCGCGTGGGTCCTATTCTCAAATGCCCGAGTTTTCCGGTCTTCCCGGCAGCCATGATTACAGGCATCCTCCTCTCGTACGCCTCTCGTGGTCAATGACACCGCACCGGACGCGGCCGGCCAACCTCCAAACTGCAGCAAATCGCCACCGACCTGACTGCCGAATGTTCACGACTGGCAACCCTCACGGGCGGCGGCACGTCGCGTGGATGCCCGAGACAAAGCATGACGAGACATCGCTTGAATATTGAAATGGCCGACGTGTGAAATGACAAATATGCGACTTTTATGACTGAATTATTGACTGGTGTTTTAAAGACTTTGATAAAAACTACTTTTTTTCTCCGCATTCCTTATTTTTCACGCAACAGATAAACTAGTCAAAATTGCCGCAAAGAAACTAGACATAGAATATATATATATTAAAGTAACTCTGTCTTGCGGATGCAAAACTAGGATGCTATTAAAAAAAAAACCTCATACATAAATACATGATAAAAACTTTCAAGTGAATAATAGAAGACCAAGATTCAATAAAAAAATACAATTTCTTCTCCAAAGGGCACAGGAAAGTGTAAACATCAAATATTAGAGGATTTAATGATATGAAAAAAAAAAAATGTACATAAAGAATTTAACAGGAAATCCTATGAATTATAGTAATACTAAGTATTATATCAATAGTTACTATTTTCGTTAGAACATGTGGCATTTTGTTTTATCTCCTTTTTACAAAGAGCTACACATTTGTTATGTTAATGCAGCTTATGAAGCTGAAGCGAACTCTGCCAAGTGATTCCGAGAAATTTTGTATGCACAAAGTTCATGCAAGAATTTTAGAAATTATTTATGGCTCGGAGACAGGTGCACCGCCGGTAGAACACGAAAACTCGAGAAAACAAACTAACGGATGAGAGAGCCGATAAAGACACAGCATTGAATGTAGCCACTCGTGAGGCGGCTGACTGGCGATGGACAACTGGTATGCAAGAGTAGTCGAGAGGCCGAGAGGGCACCCAGAGGCTTCTGCCAAGGTGGCTGGGCCAGGTGCTGTGATTCCACACAGCTTCCTGCCGTCGTGTATATGATGCAGCAGATTTAATGTCCAATGTTTATTTTGTATTACTGTTTACATAAACATTTTTTTTTAAAATTTTTGTTTCTTCAAATGATTCTATCATTGTTTTAAATTTCTTTACGTGGTTAATTTTCTCCTCAGAGGAAGTTTGTGACCATCTCACTGAGCATATGTTTGAACTGAGACAATCTTACTTATTAAGCTGGGCTCCTGACATCCAACCACTGGTACAAATTTCACATCCAAGTTGATTTTTTATTTTTTTCCAAACCAATCAGCTGCAAAATGGCCAATAGGATACCTTACGCTTACGTCAGGATTATGGATATGGTTGAGATAGTGCGCAAAACCTAGAAATATACTATTATTATTGTTTAATTCATATATGTTTATACCTAATTTTTATCATAAAAAAAACAAATAGTACATGAATTTATATTTTAATTATATCGAAATGGGCACTTAAATAAATGTACAAGTCGCCTGCAGTACAACAATATGTACTGTCATAATAATCTATTGTACAATTGTACCTACGCCGCGATAATACCAACGGGACATTACCGATGCAGTTGTGCTGAGCGACGTAAGGCTTCGCTCTATTTAAACTGACAATCACTTTATTACAGCCTAGGAACGATCCACATTGCGGGTAATAAGCATCATCGATTGTAAAATTAGGATTCCCGTTCGCTGCAGCATTCCACCTTTATCAGGCTTTCTTAAATAATAAGCATGTAAAAGCTATTTAATAGTACGGCACTAAAATATGAAGGGGCGGTGCTATAAAATGAGAATTTCAAAAAAGATTGTAGATGATTAATAAATAATAAATAAACAATCTTAAATTATGAAATTTACTGCTTAATCCATCTACTTGAACATAAGACGGCATAAGCATTTATAATTTTTACAAAGCTACATTATTTTAATATTTTTTTGGTATCGTTGTTACAGAGGCAAGTAACTTTTTCTGAATAATTCGTTCACATTATTCACAATTTTTTCAGTTATTTGGTTTGTATAAAACTATAAATTGTTATTAAATTACCTATAAAAGTAAAATAAAGGAAGCTATGTGTTTTAGGCATTTAACCTAAAACTTTTGCTGTGATAATGGACTGATGTATCCAACTATTTATTAAATTCGTTTGTAGTACTCATGTATATATATATAAAACAAATACTTTATGGTTGCCTTGCCGGGTTTTGTTACTAATATAATACATCTCAATAAAAATAACCTCTTTGTTTATGGTGTAGCCTTACGATCGGGGATAACATCACAAATAACACGAAAGTAAGCATGCAATACCTATAATAAATAATATACCGTTTGTATGTTAACGATAGTCAAAGGTTTAATTTGTGTCATTTCAAGTCCAGTTTGTTTTGTCATCAAATACTCACTCGGCTCTCTTTGTATGCGGTAATGTAAAATTTTTGTGACACAACAGTTCTTTTATGCTAGCAATTTACCTAACTGGCCTGAAACACACTTACCTGCAGATACTCGGCAAAAACGCGAGGTTTCTAGATCAAGCGGTTTCAATTTTTGCTGTAAATTTATGTGGATCATTAGGTAAAACACTTACCCCAGAGCCATGCGACTAATTTGACGGTGAAAATACACACTTTAATTTCCCTGCGAATAGAGCTTCAAATTTGCACCACGAGACCTGATTCCATTGTTTAGTTGTATTCTAGACATTAGTGATGGCTCTGGGTTTACTTTTAAAAAAGATGGAAAATTTTCAGTAAAATATAAAATATTGTTTATGTGAATAGAATAAAATAATGGTTTTGTTAAAAATTCGGTCTGCTTAATTCCAGAACTTAAATATTGAGTCGATTATAATTCTCAAGTTTTTTTATTATTTTAAAACCTTAACACCGCTCACTTTACCCATATGCACAAGTATTCCATAATAGTTAAATGAATAATCATTTTTGAAATCTATTTCCTTAATTTATGCATCGGTTTTCACTTCGGTGGAAGCTAACAGATAACGTGATTTATTTTGAAAATAATTTTAAAAAATGTATATCACAAATAAAGACCGAAATATTCAGAGGTGATTGGTAGTGTAACTCCAGTATGTCTCCATTGGCGTTTTATGGAAAATCAGAAAACTTATATCAATTAGGATATTTTCCAGCAAAATATCTAATCATACAAAATTTAATTAACTCTATTCCACTTCAATTCAAACATACTTCGATTAAAACAAGTAACCGCTCTTCGGTATTTTTTTTTTAATTACATTAATTATAAATCGTTATGAAACTGATAGTGGAGATGTTTAGCGGCCGTAAGGCTAAGCTGCACTTAGTTTCGATAATATAACTTTGACCTCTCGGATAGCAGCAGAAATATTCCCAGCACGATAGCGGGCGCGCGAACGGCGCCGAAGATCCACTTATTTAAATGGATGTTTATTTACAAACAAGTAGTAATGGTCGCCACCGAAGGCTAGGCGAGCCCGGCCTGCGGGGCTGCGGGGCTGCGGGACTGCGGGGCTGCGGGGCTGCGGTGCGTCATGGCGAGGAGACTCGGCGCGCGAGGCCTCGCTGCCCATGCTTCTGCAATCATCGCATTACACACTCAACTAACCACACACCAGCGGGCACCCGCCATTCAACCTAATCTTTACTAATTGGCGGTGCGATATGTCAGGTGTAGGTTGGAATCCAGCTCCTAACGCACGAATGAATGGTAGGAGCTCAGGTGTGTTTATTGTTATTGCTGATTACTTGCCAGGTAATACACGCTATAAATTTGTTGCGTCATACAGTAAATTTTTCAAAAGCCGTACTTTTCACCTCACGATGATTGTTAGGTATAAAATAAAGCATTAAAAATAAAATTATATTTTTATATTAAATCAAATATTTTGATTAAAACAGTAAAGAATGGCCGCAATGGTATGTTTACGCTTATTCAAATTGTAATAAACGATCGTTGATGTTTAAGCAATCGATAACAATGTATTGTTCCGATGAAAATATTTAAGTAGCTAAAATAAATTGGAAAAGATATCATAACTTTGCATGTAGCTTAGTTAAATTTAAGTACCTCTGTGGGAGTCTTGGGCGGCATGTTCTAATTGATGTATCATTTCATTGGAATATAATAACAAGCATTCTTTTACTACGCTGCATTACAATATATAATACATTCGCGTTCATGGCAACCTATGATTTGCGATGAAATTCCATAGATTATTTACATTTTATAAATAGATTTATTGTCTCTAGTGGTATGGTGACCGGCGACATTAACTGTTTTCTTTTGGACGTGATGATTGTACAAATTGTTTGCATTGTTTTGATCGTCACGGCAACTTCCGTTTCGATACATACTCGTACGCAACCATTACGCTTGTGACAAAATTGATATAAATATCAGGTTGATGAAGGCTCACTAACAAGTATTTCGTTACACGTATTTTTGCTACCCATTATTTTATTTTTTCATTTTATTTTCATGTTATAATACTCTTGTTGTTTTGTTCGAGACTAAAACAATTACAATGACCTACCTGCAAAGGATGCATGGATCTCATAATTTTTGCCATTTAAAACTTTGTTTTAAGTCGGCTGTTTTTATTGACATTTACATAAAAAAAAAAACACATTCGCTATGGGCGTTTTTATGTGTTGTTTAATAGTGTTGATACCATTTATTTTGTATATCTTGCGTCTACTCCATTGAACTGAATGCTCCGAATTAAAATTTACTACGCGATAATGAATAATAGTCATATTACACATTCGTAAAATCATTTTTGTATATCAAGTATTTTTTTTAATTATTTACTATATTTGATATTTATTATATATCATACAAATTAAGCATGGTAGTTATAATGAAAGTATCGTTAAATATTAAATATTATTAAATATCTTTAATAATATTAAAAAATGTAAATTTCCTAGATAGCTATTCAAAAACTGTTTGGCGCCTATGTCGGAATTAGAAATACATCTTTATTATTGTTTTTGATATGCTGTAATCGTAATCGAGCTGCCACGGGCTTTGAAGGTCGGGTCAGAGATGAGCAGAGGAGCCGTGACGTCACAAGGCTGCCGGTTAGCTCACCAGCGAAGCTGCAGGAAGGTTGGACTCGTGCGCCAGCAGCCAGCGCGTGTCGGTGGTAACTCCAGACAAAGATTACTTGCCATGTTGTTTATAAGCAAAGCTATCTTGTAGCCATTTTTTTTTAATAATAATTCATCTATGTATATAATAAAATATCATTTTATACAGATACGAAATATTTCTTGTAATTTCATAGATTCGATTACTTATTTTGACAATATGCATTTTCGTACGATTTTTATTTTACATTGAGCTTAATCAGTATTTATATATACTTTTTATTCATGTTATATTTGATACTAGCCCGTTGATATGATAATTAAAAATAATAATAATATATACCATAATTTAATATGATACAAGCTATTTTTGTTATATGGGGTCAAAATTTTAATATGATCGATTGCAAATAAAAAAAATACTTATTAAAAAAATTCCATTTCACGTAAGAAACTTTGTCAGTTCTCCGTATCTTTTACAGTTATAGAATTTTCTCAAATATATAAAACAAATGCTGTAAATTTAGACGATTCACAAATATTTTAATTTAAGTAAGTCTAGTAATGTTTAATTTACGCTTTCTGAGTAAAAACAGAATACTTCTAGGCTAACAAACTATTAATTATCGTACTTCCAGTACACGTCGCTTTATTAAACGTATCGTCTCATCATCGTATCGTCATTCATGGCGGGTAAAATTACTAATCAAAGTATAATTTATAATAAAACTTTCGTTTTTATTTTTGTATAAGATGTTTTTAAAGCTTTTTTGAACAAAATTCAAACATAATACAATATTTCCAAGCATCGCTTGAATTACGAGCCGTTTCATAGTCTCAATCGCACATTGCTAGATTATAGTCATTCAGTCTGTCAAACCGCATTTATTAAGTTTTTTAAATGTTGAAAAAAAGACGGATATGATTTATAAACCGTACACCTTATTATTCTCGGAAGATTGCTGAGGTTTAAAGCAACAATTTTGATTGTTTCCCGGCTAACTGTTAGTAATAATATGATTAGCTAATTGCAAACAACTTGTTCTCAGGTGATTCACAATACGTTCCCATAAATTACCTTCAATACCAAGTTTTCCTGCGAATAAATGTAAATAGCGAAGTGCAAGTTGAAGTTATTCTTAGTGAAATTACATTTTATTGTATGAACATAAAAAATAATGAAAAGTCTGTACAGCGCTTTCCAATTGATATAATCTGGAATCTTAATGGGACGGATCATGACGCAAGAATAAAAGCAAGATAATTTTTCTTTAGTATAACTAAAATTTGTTATTTTTTACAATGTTTTGGATATGATCACACTTAATAATTTTATGAAACCTTATTGGATAGGTTTGATTAGATAAAGTAAGTTTCTGTAAGTGTTTTACTTGCCTACAACTGCAAAGCGGCTGCTAGCCATTGACTTGCAAATCCCGGGCTGGCGAGAGAAGTCTAGCGAAGTTGTTGAAAGACATACCTGCGGAAGATTATATGCTGTGAGTAATATGTTTTGAATAAATTATGGAGTAAATAAACGCCTAGACTGAAGGGGTATGCAATTTGAGAGTATATGGCCAAGTACATAATAACAGATATTATTGAGGCAACACACGTCGAAAAATTTTCGTGCATTGTTATTTTTTCTGCTTTTCATACTGGTATTTCCCCACAACATCTATCAGATTTTTTAGGATTTGATTCTTAGTCTATTACCGGTTTTTTCCACATTTTTCATACATAATTTTAACAATGACATAAACACCTTTTAAAATGATAAAATAATGGTTTAGAAATCTTTATATATTTACATCTGTAATTTATAATTGTTTGTTCATAAATAATTTGATTAGCTAAATTAGCTACACGTTTAAGATCTCATTTGGTTTATTTTGATTTATGTTTTTGATTTTTAATCAATATTTATTAAAATACATCTGGAAGTTGACCGTGATATTTTGCCCAGTATGTGTTAAATAAACACCTCAATATGAAACAGGAGAAGTTCAATACAATCCAGCGCTCACATACATAAGTCATGAGTGTAATTACTTGGTAGTGTTCCGAGCGTTTCTTACAGGTTGTGGTACTTGCCAATCACCCCCGACAATTACTTTATCACGACTCGGGCGGTGATGCTGCGAATGTAATTGTTTTGAACGTTCATCGTTGTAAATACATTGACTTTTATGGCTGATGTCAGCGGGTGCTCTAGAATTATAAATTATGAATATTATTCACGTTTTGTTCTAGTGAACTGCCCGGCATACAAACAAAAATACACAAATAAAAATGTTAACATCTATCTCACAAACTCACTACACCGTCAGTTCTCTACTTTTACGTACACATGTGTATAATATGATTTATCTACATATTAATCTAATTAGTCTCTTTGTTTTTTTGTTTTATATTGCTAAGTACGTAACAATATGCTTTTTATACTTGTAAATTTACATCAGAAAGACAGCACAAGTCTAATTTAAATCTATGAAATTTTACTAACAATGTGTTATTTCAATACTCTATAAACTTCTATACTACATACACTAATATCGTCAAAGCTTTCGAAAATGAGTAAAGACTCGACCCGTAACTGACTTTTTAACATATTAACATATTTATATTCAATACTGTATACAAATTAAATTTGTATACAGTATTGAACCAACATCCTGAACCTCTCTAATTCAACATGAATTTCTTATTTCTGTCATTTTGTAAAAAAAACATAGTTTTATTAAAGACCAAGATCTTAATTTGTTACCAAATAAGTCACATTAAGAAATTACTCTATTTTCAAATGAAGCGTGTGTGATGAAGAAAACATTGGTCACGTGTATGAATAACAATATTTATATTAATATGCTTCCTCAGGACTATCCGACCACAAAACCTCCCAAACGTGCACGAAATACCGACAGAAGATCATTATCATCAACGCACACGGGCCAAATTCTTTCTACAATACGGCTACAAAAAACAGCTGTCTTTATCTGATTTATAACCAAGCAACACTAGCCATAATAAATTTCACGATTTACGTGTTTTAATATTGTTTTTCGAGAGGATGCTCGAATACGACGTTATATGCTTTAAATATATTTTATAAAATCAACTATTTTATCTTTAATCAAAATTTTTACCTCGTATGTTTTATCGTGGTTGGGATATGTTATCTAAAATAAAATGGGTGAAGTTTTCAGGGTAGTATCTGTAGTACACTCCAATGACACTATATAGTATTATTAATTTTCTTTATAAGAGATGCCAAGTTAATTGGGAAAAAATGCACTTGCGCTATGTATTTATTTGTATTATTTTTAAATTAGGCTTTTGTCGATTATTTAATTATTTCAAATGCAATAAAATACGTTTTACAAACTAAACTAAAAATGATCAGGATCAATTCCAATCCAAAAGATTTTACATAAGGTACTTAGTAACCAGAAATATTTAGAGTAAACTAATTTCTATATTATTTCATACAATATCGATATTAAAAACCGTTTAAAACATACAAACACACTAATCTCAATAATTAGTATTATAAATATAGCGATATGAATATAATCAACATAAAACGATTTTTCATGTTATTTTTAACACGTGCTATGATTATGTGGGTACATATTTCAGACCGTATTTATATAATGCAAACATTCATGTATTCCCAGGATCAATCCCATAAACTTCATCAAAAAAGCATGATCATCAACACGTCAATAATTTCAATAACCGAAGTGCGCTTCATTTCTGTCCGGGAATGCTTGTCTTTGTGAGGCGCGCCGCAAAAAACACATTTCTTTCTTATGCGAAGTGGTTGACCCCAGCAGACGCGGAACCGATGAATATTCGTTACAATAAAAAATTGTCCAAAAAAATTTCAGATCGTCTTCATCTCAAACATAAAAACCACTTAACCCTTCGACGGCTTTGAGTATAAACATTTTATGTCAAAGTACCATAAATTACCTTGAATTCACTATTAAATGAATTAAAACCAATTTTTAATTAAAGTAAAAAGATTTCTGTAATTTTTTATAATTATTATTGCATAAAGATTTAGTAGATTTATTTATTCTATGTTATGCACATTCTTGTATTTTTGGTTGCGGAATATATCTTAGGATTGGGATACGTTTTTCTGTTGATAGTTCATAAATCATAGTTTCACTTATTCATGATAGTAATGAAACTTAACTGTTATGATTAAAAAAATATTGTCATCATACGAATTCCCAAAATATGTAAATGATGAGAATTATTTAAAAAAATTATTGAAAAATTTATTTTTAGTCTCAATTTACCAATGCAGTGAAATGCAACAAACGTTACAAACCATACAATATGCGCTTTGCGGTTTGTTTGGTAATCATAACATTATAAATGTCTTTATTTATGCTCAATTTATTTTAATTAGTAATATAATTTAATTGTACGTTTTACAATACGAAGAGGTTAAACCTCCATAATCGGTAATCACGGGTTAAAAATAAGAAGTCTTTAGCCTGTGGAACGGTGGGATAACAAAAAAATATACTTGTATACGATGTGAATAATATTTATAATATGTCAATCTAAAATATAGTAATAATTATATATTAAAAAAGGTATAAAAATTTTACAAAATTTAACTTTTTGTATTCGCCTTTAATGCCCGACAATAATTCAATATTAACTTTTTTACTATATCTTTTGTTAAAATAATTTACTTTCGCTTTTCTTACAACCATGTAAAATTAATAAAAACGGCCAAGATACTAAAGAATCAAGGAAAATTAAGAGTATATTTGCTTACTACTAGTAATATCTAGATACCTCTTATCAAAGTTACAGATCAAACAATCAAACTGTCGTTATTCAAAAATAACATACATAATTTTATTTGTGTAGTTTTATTTGAACGTATTTAGATATAATTGCATAACCTGTTTCTCAAATACACGTTTTAAATTGATTGTATTACAAATAAATATTCTATCATATCTGTTGGATTGTTTTTAATAAAATATTTTTATTTACCAAGCTTTTACTTGGGTTTAACTATATTTAAACTTATTTATATTAAAAAAATTCTAAGGTTGGATGACATTAAGACAGTCAATGCCTAAACCAAAAAATACCCGTCTAATTAATTGACCAGACGCACTTAAAAGTTATGCTCGACCCAATTAATCCAGCATTAAAGCTGAGTTAATTCTGGTTTAGGTAATCTTCGTGTTAGTTATAAATATATAAAATCACACATAAAAACGACAGCCAGAAATAATCGGTAATAACACACATTAAAAGCACAATAAAACTTTTAATGCATACACAAATTAAATCAAAAATATTTTTACCAAGGGTATTAAACCGACTAATTAATCGAAATTTTTAATAAGAATTCAAATTGATTTAAATCTTATACACTTACTCACCATAAAACTATTAATAATATCGTTATGATACTTTTAAATTGAAATTGCTCGGCAAATTGTACGTAAATAAATACATAAATTTCAATTTATGTCTGCAGTTCGACCTTGGTGTGTTTTGATAACTTAATATACGAGAGTTTTTCGTGACTTATGAATCCACTAATGAAGGCTGCATAATATTCATTCTTTGTCACAAATAAGGTTTAATGATGAAGATATTATACTCTCCAGGGTCGCTCATTTGCTCAAGGACCTTCACGTCGAAGAAACTCGCATGGAATTTATAATTTCAGTTTAACATGAAAGAAGCTTGTCATATTTTTATCACTGGTGAATTCACACTAGAGATGTCTTTCATATTAGTTCATGCAGTTATTTGTAATGACTTTTTTATAACTCAAGTTTGTTTTATAATCAGCCTAATAAAATAAAAAAATAGCTACGCAGTCTAATGGCTAAGCATAGCTCCATATAAGCATGTAATCCCTTGTTGAAGTCAATGAAATACTAATAAAGAAAAATCAATTAAGAACCTATCAATTTTAATTAGGATTCCAAATGAATAAAATACAGAAGGGATAATTATTGTATGTTCAAAATGGCGAATACCCTTTGTGTCAATAATATCAGGCACTACCGTGGCACATCAATGCATTGAAGACCATAAGTATTTTATTACTTACCGACTCGCCTAACAAATGTCGCAGGTTACCACAAGCATGCTTTCAAGTATGTGAAGGTCGTATATCATCGGTGGACAAAAAATAGCAAATTTATAAAATACTAAAATTTTATAACATTAACAATAAACAACGAAAATGCACCAATAAATGTGAACACCAATACAAAAAAAAACAGATATCAATTATTCACTTTTCATGTACAATATATAAAAATAATTAACTTTAGAACTTTTCGTCTTTAAAATCGGACACTCTTCAAATTTTCATTTTTCTCATTACACTAGTGAATCTGAATTAACGAATAGCGTTAAGTTTACTTATATTCAATTGTTTTATAATATATTCTTCATTATTTTTATATGTTCCATTTACTTTTCTTTACTTCATATTATGAAATATGCATTCACATGTAGTATATTTTTTATTGTGCTGAGATGCCTATTTATAAGTCTATTTATTATAAATAACTGATAAATAAAAGGTACCGTTATCATTTTCGTACTTCATAAAAAAATAATTTCAAACACTGCAATACAATTGAATTCATATATCTTATTCAATGGTAATGATATCGATCCGCTGACAGATGTGGCATTTTTCACTTTTTGCAAAACGATTGTTCAAACCTTTAAAAGTGCACAACAAAAAAAATTACTACCTAAACAGAATTTATTTAAGATAATATTTTACTTTCGATGACAAGGAGGACATAATATTGCGATACGTTCATAAAATGAGTAATTACAAAACGAACTCACGAGAACGTACGACGACCTCTTATTATAGATTACAATCTTCATGGAGTGAGCTTAAATTCATTTCTAAACGCTGCTGTCAAAATCTTCAATCAATCTTATTTACACCTGTTTATCATGCTGTGGTGTTTCTCTTGGATTTACATGCTATAGGTAGTTAGATTTTTTTTATAAATCTAGGTACTCTATTAACATATAACGCTAATCATGCTCTATATAGCCATTACATAGATTTAACTGGTAAATCTACAAAAAACGTGTTCGTTAATCCATATAAGGTTACCGACCTTCAATGTGTATACCGAACATTTGATCCAACGTATTCAATCATAAATAATACTTTTGTTTATAAGTGGCTGAATTCAGATCGCATTTATACCGAAACATCTTAAAATTTATTGCAAAATCTTCAAAGGATATATTATTGATTTTTTGTGAAGACCGTCTCACAGGAAGTACGATTTTGCCTATACAGGTTTTATTGATTGATAATGATTATATTGCATAATTGGTAATGCACCTGCCACGAAAGCGAGGGGATGTGGGTTCGAATCCCACACAAATCACGATGATATTTTTCTGAGAGTTTCTTTAATCATTTTTCAATATTTGAAAAAATGTACTTAATCATTATCTTCAAAGGAAGTTTGAATATCTATTCACACGGCCAATAAAATATAATGACTGTGATCACAAATCTAAAACCATTCCACGTTTACACACCTACACGGGTAAATGGACGTGTATTTATTCGCACTTCAGCGTTCGCAAAGTTGTTCACCCAGAGACACAATTCCCTTGGCGTTCGCGTGAGAGCCTCTCCGGGGCGACCCAGTCCGCCCAGTCCGCCCACGCCGCCCCCGCCCTGGCCGGACTTATTGTCTCATCCACCAGCTTGGGCGGCCAGCTAGTCCAGTGGGTCTGTGGGACAAACTTCATGGCGAACACCGCCGCAGAGAATATGCATTTTCTTGTCGCTACTGGAATGCGCTCAGCAACACTGCGAACTGTTAATGTCATCCGGTTGGTAAGCGGAGCTCGATTTGTGTGTTTATAAATAAATAAGTATTTCTACTTCTTATTATTATAATCGTATTTGTAAATCTGTAGTAAGGTTTTCTCAATAAATAACACGCTGTTTCAGCACGTAGGCAATGTAATTATAGATTGTATCAAACGGCTAGATTTTCATTTAAGTGAAAGAATAACATATACTATATGTAAGATCTTAAATATAACTTACACATGACTAAATAAACTTTTTACTATAAATTTTTTTTTTTTTTTAATATAAAAACAAATAATACAATTATTGTGACAAACAATTTACACAAGTGACTCTTAGAAAAAAAAATCGAATGGTTTATTTTTTTTTACTTTTTTTTAAATGTATAAACCTGTTATAGAATAGATAATAACAAGCATTATTAAACACTATATAAATACTATAAAAAAATGTTTTGAATTAAGGCGTATATACCGCTATGTTTATTCTAGTTTTGACTAGATTTTGAACTTTGTCGCCTCATAAATATTAACATATTATAATTATAATAATCAAAATATTGTCAAAGCTACCGTTAATAATAAATGAGGTTCTTATATAAGGCAATCGTTAGATTAAATGAATCAGAATCGAGAGAGAACCAGTCGAACCGCACATCTCAGAAATAGCTGTTTATTTTTGTTTAATTATTGATCGATAATTAACATAGTGAAACGTCTCAGATAATACTATATTTTGTAACATAAAATACAGTTAAGTCGGATTACAAATAAATACGTAAGGAATAATATTCGTTTGGTGTTTTCTTTGCTGAACATTTATTATAAATAATTAATTTTATTATTTAAAAAAAATTATCTGCTTTTAAAAACTTATCACTAAAAACGTGTATGACAGTCTCTTATTAGCCAATAAATTGATTCCGATTTATAATCATTTTTGATTTTCAATCATTTTAACTAACTAAACACAATAATTGTACTATAAATAAATAAATATTTTTAGTAAGTTTATTTGGAATCATCAAATGTTTTATTTAAAAAATAACATGAGGCTTTAGCGCTAGATGCATGATCCCATGAGCTTTTTTGGAAAAATCTAGTTGCTCGAGCTTCATTATTGTAATATACAATAGTTATTATGTGAGAAATCACTTGCTTTATTAACGGTAAACCCTTTAAATTTTAAGAATATAAACATTATATAAATAATTGTAATTTTTTGATGATCGAATGAATAAATCAAATACGTTATTTCAAGTCGTGCATCTCTATTATGTTCATTGGCCTGATTTATTGAGTGAGGATAAAAACTAAAAAGATTTCGTCTTAACCTCATTCTCATACGAAACCACCTTTTTCTAGGAAGGCACCAACCTAACAGTAAACAAGTTTATTCGATGAATACTACTTTATTAGCTCCCAAACGATTATTTTCCTCTTAAATCAGTACTACTGAGAGAATTATTTATTATTCTAGGTTTCAAATTAATTACCCTGCCCATCGTTTACCGGTTTAAATCGATAACTAGTATTGTTTAGATATTATATATTTTAAACATTTGTTATATAATTAAGGGTCTTGGTCCCATACTCGAGTTTTTTTGATCATTTTCTGGTCCGTTTTGCGAAAAATCGACTGCACCAATCAAAAAAATTAAATGCAAAAAATTAGATACATCCCTTTTTCCGAACAGAATATTTTCATTTCTTGTAAATTTACTTTTAATATGACAAATATGTGTTTTTCCGATTGAAGTGTAGGAATTTGGAGATTCGTCATGTCCCTGTTCTAAGAGTCCTAAACATTTAAAATTATTTTTTTCAATTGGAATTAAAAGATTCAATATAAACCCCTGTGCGATTTATTTTAAAAATTAAAATCTTTAACAAACTTTGGTTTTGAAAAGTCGTAATTTTATCCAATTTTTCAACATCTTCAAGATTTTATTTTACCCTGAAAATGGATGGTAATTAAATTTAAAAAAATAGATAAATATAATTAATAGTTTTTTCAATACTTATGTGAAAAGGAAAAATTATGTGACAATTAAATGACACGATTTCGCCAGGTAAAACGGTCCTTTTCATAGACGGGGGATGGACACCAAGCAAGGTTAGGTAGCAAGACCCTGAATCTAATAAATAGTTTTTATCACAATTATGAAAAATGCTATTTATTTTTATTGTTTATACATGAACTGAAGTTCTTGGTGAACAAAATAAGAATATGATTTTTTTACTGGAATGCACAAATATAATACAGGTATTTTAACCATTGTGTTATATTTTTAAATAAGTGATTATTGAGTGTCACACCCGAATGAATATATTTTACGTATTACATCATTCAAGTGTTCTGAACTAGTATGATTATCATGCGCGAAAATTACTTGTTGATCCATCTTTTAGAACATTTCACTCATCGGCAAGGATGCGGCGTCCTAAAAGGGCATTTGGCGTAAAACCAGACCGATGTGTGGTCCGAGGCATTGGCGAGTGCCCCCACGTCCGCGGCTCTGGCCAGCCAGACGGGCATTATCATTTCCAAATGCCAAGGATCGGGCCGCGGAGTGCAGCCGGAGTCGCCGGCGGTACCGTAAGCGCGTCCTTGACCGCCGGTGGCCCACTTCGGCGGCATTTTTTTTATTTTTTCACGTACCGGTTTTAATCCGAGAGATCTCCTTCTCCTTGCTGTGGGCGGCCGCGGCAAAAACTCTTCCCGGTGAAAGAATTTCGGCTCGCCGTTTACTGTTAGTGGGCGCGAGCGACGCTTTTCGGGGAGCGGAGCTCTTCGTGGGCTGCTTACGATTGCGCATTTCCGCAAACGGATTTTTGTTGGAAATTTATTAAATTGTAATATTCTCTAGTAAACCTTTTGACACATTTGATGCATACAGATTCAGCAAAGTTTATTTTATAGGAATGAGGACAGTAATCACATTTTAACAATGATTACGAAAACTAATTTGTCTTAAGCTCAGATTGATATTTTTTAAGCTAATTATACGAATCAAATGTCTTTTTCTTGATTTATTTTTATAAAAATAACTGCACTTTTAAAACACCCTAATACTATAATTTCATTGTTTATATCCTAAAACACAGTTTAATGTGTATTATCATCATCATTGAATGTATCATTGAAAAAATATCACATTGATTAACTTATTGTATGTCGATAAAAAAATCCTTATTGAAACTAAAGACAAACAAGATAATTTAGCATTGAGATACTATTAAATATATTGCAAAATACTATTATAAAGATATTAAATTTAAATAGGTTAAGCGCTAAATTAATTTTACCCTGACGTATTTATAAGAAGCGATGGCGGTTGGTGTTTTAAATTAATTTAATGGTGCTTTTAATGTATATATTACTATTTACAGTTACAGGTTATTTAATATTATTCAAAGATCTGGATCTAAATTTATATTGCATCACATCCAAAATCCCATAGGAATCTTATCTGCAAATGAGACAAGTAAACTAATTGAGATTAAACATATATATTATTATTGATATCAAAGTAAATTTGTATTAAAAAATAAGTGTATACATTCAATGTAAAAAAATATAATATTATATAGCATGTAATGGTTATTGTATGGTTTTTTATATGTAGAATATTTAAATGCAAACGGCTATCTAATGAGCAGCTTTTAAAGAATCTGTCCTCATTTAATATTCTGAGGAATTCCATGCTTCTTTCAAGCCAATGAACTTTTAATATTTATTCAATTCCTTTATGGATTACACGTTTTCTCGTGAACTTGATACGATAAAGAAAAAGGCATTCACGATGATTTTTAGCTGTTTATTTATTTAATAAATTAAACTTTAAATATAAAACGAATGAAATGAAATGAATTGCATTTTGCAGACAACTGCATTTTAAGTTCTCTAAACATAATTTTTACAGTATTCTGATTGTTTAAAATGTTTGGTTAATTTAAATATCTTTGAATATGAATCTCCTTTATGATATGCAATCTTTGCGTTCTTATCTTTTTAAGGTTTTGCTGATTAAATGATCTGGGTAATGTTTAATTGTGTTGAAGGTTTGTTATTTGCCGGGGAAAATGTCAGAATACCTTGAGGCTTCTTTAAATCCATCCGTTATGACAGGAAGTTTTTACATTCCTACATTTCTGGTCAGAATCGAACCTCCGTTTCAAATAGACAGAAGGCCGTGACTTTGGTCATGGAGATGAGCCTGTAAAACTGTTCATAAATCATGTTTTATGTTTCTTACATTAAATTTTAGTTGCAATAAATATTTTATGTACAACCGTTATATTGATTATTGTTTGATCTCTAGCTTACTAATAGATTGCAAAAAAGATAATCGTACTACATCGCTGAAAATGATATTTTATTATAAATAGAAGAAAATTAATGTTAAAAATGCAATATATTTATATCATTCTACAAAATAGCTTTTAAATATTTGGTTTCATAATAATTATATTTGAAATCAAGATTTTTTAAGCCTTAATTTAACAGTCATCACACTGTAATAACCTTATCTATGTAAATAACATTTGTTTGCGATAACACCTCGTTTATTTAACACAATAGAGATATTGCATAAGTTCAACAACCCATCTTTTGTACATTTACAAACTAATATATTTCCAAAAAACATAATGTAAAATCTTAAAAATTATGCATAAGAATCCCGTTAATAACATTACGTAATTATTACCCATTCGATTCATGTTTTATTCAAATCGATGCGCATCTCTCTCCGGAAAAGGCAACAATCCAAGAGTGGCCGACAGCCGCGCGCTTATGTCCGGGGCGCAGGGTCTGGCCAGCATCACACTTTATTACTCCAGGGGGTTGAACTCGAATAAAACTGAATTGCAGCTTGTTGAAAAAGAAAAATAGTCAGAAAAAATATTAACATTATTAACACAGGCATGTTGGTACAGTTGACAAACATTTTAATTATAAAATCAATGCAAATTATTAACATATTTAATTAAAAAAAGAATAATTTCAACATGTTGCAGTTTTTTAAATGTTATCTTTTTGTGTAACACAGATGTTTATTTTTTTATAAGTATTGAATAGTATTTTTACATATTTATAAAAATAGTCGTATTACCGAAATTTTCACATATTTCACAGTCGTTTTTCTTGCAAAATGTAACTTTCAATTTTAATTCTTATTTTTTTTTAATTGAACAGTGTTTTTTTTTTAAGAACGTTCAATATTAATCTTATGATTGTAATATTTACGTAAAACAGTTTTCAGACCATTTTTAGATACTAGCGAATTAAAAAAACCTATGTTTTATAATAAACAAAATTGATATTAATAACATACTTAAGTATATTTTTATCCTCATTTTCAAATAATTCTCTCAGCACTGCGAGCAGGTGCTGAAGACCCGGGAGTGTCGCGTTCTGTCTTTCTAATCATGAACGAGAAATCTTTTCGCCTTGTACCTTTCGGACCAATCTACCTGAGTTTTATCCTAATGCGATGTTTAGAAAGCCTTACGTATTATTTCTCTAAAATTTCCGTATTGAATTTTCATTGCTCATAAAACTTTTGCTTTATATCCTTACATGAGTTTTAATCCACGCACAATGACAAAATATCTTTGTAATCAAAAATTTAAAGGTGTACGCACTCAGAAAAAAATAATTTTATAAAGCAATTATACGCCATTACACAGCGTACCATAACTTTTTATAGGTATCATTAATTTGTGGTTTTCGGTGTTCGTTTATTTTTTTCACACAAAAGACGTGCGACAACTCCGAAGCTCTGCTGCGGTCACGCCACGCCGCGGTCGTCAGGCAAGCCGGTGCCTGCACTGTGGACATTACTCTGATGCTTGCAAACACACGCTCATCCTGACGAAATTGTATAAATCACGCTGGTGATTCAAAAAATGTCTTGGATCGGTTTTTAAGCCTTTGGAGTTTAATTTTAGTTTTATTAATTGATCGATTACGTTGGTGCGGTTTTAACTTAGTGCGATAATTCAATGACGCCTGATGATGTATAAAATGTATAAGAAGGCCAAAAACTTGTTGGAAGATGCTCTTGTCTGATAATAGCAAATATTTTAGAAACTCCCAAACCAATCCAGGATTGTAACGCTCAGGATACGTTGAATCGACGAATAATGAATCAATGCTTAATTGTATATGCACTTAGTTTACCAGTAAGCAATTGTATTGAATTTTAAGATATTGTTTTAGACATATCTTTAATAAAAGTAACAATAAACATCATTGAATTGAAAATTACTACTGAACAGATTAAAGTGGAATGTATTCATAAGACTTTATAAGATAATAACCTAATTCATTATTAAACAAAAAAACTGTTATTGAATTACTATTCTTGATTGTGTATCTACAAACAATGGCCAGGCTTAGTTACGGATGTTGGTATCCTCGAGGTATTCTAGGCAATTTATAAAAATCTGTTCGTGATGTACGGCCGCGTGTGCGCCCTCGTGATGGACCCGCCCGAAGCCGGATAAGACGGGGTGACAATGTGTCATCACCTCCAGCATCTGCTTCGGGTCGTGATGCTTTGGTTTACTTCGAATTTACTTATCGATGAAGAAAGATCTCCTCAATTTGTAAGTAATTTGAGTCTGAGAAACAACTGCTATGTATTCATGGCATCATATAAATTTGTGAATAATGTTCAAAAGAATTTCATAAAAGGTTCATACGGTACATTGCTTATTGATATATTTTATTTTATATAATTCAACGAATGTTTTTATTATGTATCAATATGTATAATTAACATTATCTAGCTTTGATACAAAAAGATGTAAAATAGTAGAAAACTAGTCATATTTAGTATAAATTACATTAAGTAGAAACCGTATTAGAAGCTATAAATTTGCAAAACTTGAATAACACAAGAACCTAACGTGATATTTTTAGGTGAGTTGTTAGTATTTATGGAGGAGAAATATATCACGCTGTATAGTATGAAATAATTCAGTCGGTAAATGTGCAGATGAATATGAAAGCCTTACAATTAGGGCGCTTCGATTGTTCTTCGTAATCGCACAAGAAGCAATAGGTAACCAGAAATCACACTAACCGGAACAATAGAACAACAATTACTGTGTTGTATCGCGGCAGCACAGATAGCAGGATGTGTTCGAGTCGGCGTACATTCAGATTTATCTACTATTTATATTACTTTTCCATTTACAAGTAAAGTAATTTATTTGAAAATAATAGATCGTTTATCCAACTGTCTGCTCAATATCTTTATTCATAAATAAAACCATTATGTTAAAAACAGGAATTTCATGTTTCAAATTATTTGTATGAGATTCATGTATATTTTTACTGTGCCAATTTATAAAATAATAAACGTACGACTTATATCCATCTAAGCATTATTAATGTTCGAAAAACATTAATAAGACTGTTTTTCCAATATTTTGTTACAAACAAGCATCGCATACTTATTACAAATAAAATGTAAAATGTTATTTGTAATAATTCTCTGAAATATATCAAAAAATTAAAAATGTCGAAAACACTATTCTCTGTAAATTTATTTGTGTTTTCTCTGTTTATCAGTAAAGCAAATGTATTTTGTAAACTGAAACTGCGATAGTATATTCGTTTTCATTAACCCTACTCTATCATTATTACACATATTAGTAGTTTATAATTTTTTTAAACTAATTTGTTCAAAAAAATATCGACAGCAACAAAAATATAATTTAGTTTTTGTATAAACAATACATTATTTGTCAAAGTCAAGGAAAGTATTTTTCGTTATATTAGAAATATTTTTACAAAATAAATCCGTCAAAAATATATATTCTCATTATGGAATATTCCCTACGAAGATTTTTCGTTACATAATATGTATCTTATCTAAATCAAAACATAACGGTTCTTTTAATTATACCTAATTTGTAATGTTGCTTTTAAAAAATGTGTTTTATAATTACAAATTAATTTCTTTTTAATCGCGAACGGGAATCGCCGAGAGAGTTTTTAGGAAAAATCGATTAATTATTTTTTGCAAGAGTCGTCGACAGCTGGGTTTTTTTTAAATATTATTTCCTAGTCCAGTTTTTTCCTGATATAAATCACCACGGACGCGGCGCGGTGTGGGCGCGACGCACGCGGGGAGGCTGCGATGATTGATAACTGTTATCGATAATAAACCCTGTAATTATTTCATAATTGGTATTAAGCGAATATCTGAAAATAAACTTACATTCATTTAAAATTCGACTATTGGTGTGTTTATATTTGTACACTGATTTCTAGTCAAAAACGAACATCCTAAGCATAAAAATATTGTGTTTTTAATGATGAGCCAGTCCTTCCATAAACCCACCTGGTCACCAGTTGGCTTTTTTCCACGTATGCTGTAAATAAAAACACATCCATATTTTTCCGTCGGTGTAAAAATATTTAATATTATTTATCCGGTTGTGACTGTCAGAAATATAGCAAAATATTATTGGAGATAACTTGCAGCTTTTGAATATTTAAATAAGTTATTATTTATAGCTTTTATTTTTTTGTATACAATAATGTCAGCAATTTATAAAAATTATACATTCGCTAAATATTTTTTTCTGATATTTCGTGTCTTGTCGTGGATCTTCATTTTTTTCATTTAAGAAAAAACTTGAAACATAACCATGCAATAAAAAATCCCGTCTGAAAAGATCTGCCATTGTTTTAAATACTAAACAAGTTGCTTTAAATAATGTTTTGCGTTGAAGTTTTCGAACAATGACTATTTCATTGTTCTTAAAAAAAATAATGGATACCGTCATCAACAAGTAAAATAAATAAAAAAACATATTTAAAATAATCTTCTTGGGTCAAACAGTTTCTTTAACAGAAATACTTATGTATATAAGTTCACATTTCAAAGTACTTTTACAAACGCATCAAGAAGTATAAGTTTTCGTTTTAAATTAAACGAAGCACTTGAATATTACATGCACGCATACCGGCATGTAGCTCTCGTAAATATGGGCGCAAAATTCACACAATGTCGTAAATATTATTCAGCACCGAAGGTTGCCCATAATGATTCTTCAGAGAGCAGAAGCGTGACAGAGATCCACAACGCATGACAAAACGGAGCCATCTTGAATACACAAAACAACAAAAAAAAAAAAAATAAACAAGCGTGTTTGAGAAACGCAACAATTACGACGTGACGATAAATCCCCGCGGGCCGCGTGCAGCGGGGGGAGGAAGCGGCGTCCTCCTCGGGTTGACTATTTTCCAGAAGATGCGCGGTTGTTCACCCGCGCGGCCCCCTCCCCGCCCCGCCCCGCCCCGCCCCGCCCCGCCCCGCCCCGCCCCGCCCCGCCTCGCGTCTCGCTCGTCCGCAGTTTATTGGCCACATTAATCAGCACGGCATCTAAAGCCTTTATAATTTGGAACTTTTATTTCGTTTTTCTTGAGAAATATTTTTCAAATAAATATTGTTATTATTGTTTTACTAGAAATGTTGCCCGCCGCAGAATGACGTTTTCGGTGGCATATTGAGTTATTATTGCTGTGATTAATAATTTATAACGCAATTTCGATAAAAAAATAAAATTGGTACTTTTGTCATGCTGATATAAATTGAAAATTTCTAAGAAGCATCAAAATTTGTTTTTTTTTGTAAAAGTTCTAGATTTGAAATTCTCGCGGTGAACAATAAAATCCTATAATTCGCACATATTGAAACTCGCTAAAGCATATTTTATATAAAATATTATCCGAATGACCTATCGTGAAATTCGGCACATAGCTGCGGAAAATTTTACTAAACTTACATGCAAAAAATCAGCGTTGTATCTTTTAAGAAAACCAAAAAATGAAACATACACACACACACAATGGATATTATTATTATAGTAGATTGCATCGTTGGCATACTTGTGCATAGCTGCCATTCTGTCCCCTAAGCGTGTGTAAAGTATCGGTAAGGGACTAGTGGAGTAAGAATTATTGTGGAGGGACGTGCTCTGGAAGTACCTTGTCGAGGTGGGGAGGCTCCTGATATTGTTTCTGTAGCTTGCTGCAGAAGGAGTATCAGATCTAAACGTTAGAGCTTTATAAGGAAAAAATTTATAATAATACTATTGGGCAGCAACCGGGGACCGGGTCCTTCTAAAACTGCGGTGTAGAAGAACCCGGAGACCCACCACACTATTTTCCATAAGAAAACCATGAACACTGGCTCAGCATGAGTATATGCTCAGTGAAATAGTCGCCAACCTCCTTTAAGGACAGGCACTTGATAAAGAAGAAGCACCGATAGCTATTAATTTAAAAAAATGTGTTTTTAGTTTTAATAAAATTAAGAAGTTATATATAAATTCTTCTTTTACTTTCAGAGTGAACAAAAATATGCTTGACTTCATTTGAATATTTTTTTTATTACTGGATACCTAAACACCGAGTCAATAGCGCAACTATAGTGATGTTATTTACAAAACGCTTATTTTGATAAAAATGTATATAAATTTAAAACAATCAGAATTTTTTTTTTGATAAATACCTATTTCAAATCTTTATCTCCCGAATGGAAGTCTGCAGTTATTACTACTGGACAATCAAATCAAGACATTTGAATGCATTATTTTGTCTATAAATTTAAATCTATCTTCCATCTTGACATGTCTGACTATCAAGCGTGAATAAAATTTATTCACAGGATCTTAAGTATCCGCCGGCGCTGACCAGGCCCCGACCTGGCCGAGTTGTTTCTCACGTGTCGGACTCAAACAAAACTATTATCATTTCCGTTTCATTATACTCTGGCGACTAGTTGTGATATAATACAGTCGGAGGCTCTGTGAACAACCTTTACAATTTTCCACGCTCTCTGAGTTAACGGAACTAGGCAGTGGATAAACACATTTTTTAAAACGATTCTCAGGAAACAAACGAGTGTGAAATGCCCATAACCCGTGATCCTTTTTAATATATACGCTTACAGCGAAAATTGTTAATCATAAATAAAAGAATACAATTACGAGAAATATACGTTTTTATAAATTAAGGGTATATTTATTTAGTATCCTAATTTTATTGCTGAAGTTAAAAAAAAAAAATTTTATTGATAGATGATTTCCTTGGGAATATTTTTAGTACTTTTCTTCAAATAGAAATAATATTTTTGCAAAAATAAAAAAGCGAATGACATAAACGCTTGAAACACCAACGAACCTTTTTTTATTTTTTGTTTAAAACACTGAACACTGAAAACATTGAATTAATATATTCATATATATTTATTTTGTTAAATGCTGGTTATCATAACTTACTGAACCGATATATGATGATATCACAACAAAAATATACAAAGCATTAAAGTGTTAATTAGTACTATTTATGAAAAAAAATATTTCTTATAAAAATTACTTTTAAAAATTAACCTGCAGTGCTAACTTAAATAGGCACACTAGTTGATGAAATAAATACTTTTTTTTCAGTCCGGTTATATTTAAATTTTTTTTGTTCGGGCATTTTTGTTTTTTTTTGATATTTAAATATTTTTAGCTTTTATTATTATTTTATAATAGCTGCATGGTTAAATATGCCAACTTAGATAAATAGATAAAAATTATCTCTGAAAAGTGCACTGCCAGTATGATGCACCGCACAATGGCGCGCTGTCGCACGGCCGCTCGCGTCAGTAGCTCTGGACGTGTGTAATTTTTCTCTTGAACTTGACTTTAATCGTCGTCTAAGAATTTCAATTAGCTAAAAATTTAAATACAATGTTAAAAGTTATATAACCTCAACTGTGAGAACTCTACAATGTCTTGTGATGCCAAATGATATATTAAAACCGTTACTACATAAACAATTATTGTCCATATAATAAAATTACAGTAATCTTTTCATTAATTATTTTTTTCTAATTTTTCTTTATTGTATAGTTAACGGTTATGAAAATAGACTCATTAAGTTTTATGATATTTTAATTTAAATTTTATGTGTGTTTTTTTAAGTTTATTATATGGCCGTAGAAAAAAGATTTAATCTTTTTAATAAAATCTTTGCTTTACGTATTCTGGCAAAACAAAAAACTTGTTAAGTAAATTGTTGTAACTCATAAAGTTTCAATATTTTCAACATTTTATAAATAGATAGTCTCTTACAAAAACAAGTTTTTTCTTAGATAATTTTTTTTCAGGTTTATTTTCAATTTGACATAATAATTTAATCAGTAATAAATAAAAGATAACAAGAAGCATACTAAAATACACTATGTTTATGTTAATTTTACGATAGGAGATGTACATATTGCGCTTTGCGATAATATTTAAAACAGGTGCACGTGTGAGTCCTTTAGTCCTTTGGGTTCATTAAACTTTAAAAAGGGGTAAAGTTACATTTCTTTCACGGGACATTAACTTTCCGTAAAGCATTAAAATTAACCGGTTGACTTCGAGTCCTGCACAAAAACATACCGCCATGAAATAATAAAAGTTTTTATACAAATTTTGTACGATACGATGTCTGTAGATGTTATTGTTAAATAAATTATTTTATTTTATACCATAGTTACATTAATTGCAGAGAACCACTAAACTCGAATTAATACTAAAAAAATTCATTTAATTATTATGATTTTTTGGTATTTTGGGGTTCGTATAAATAAAAATAACCACATTTAAAATGAATCAATAGAATGTTTTACCTGTGGTCTGAGAGTGTTGATCCTCGAATGGGGGTGCGGCGGCTGGTAAAAGCTGCTGGCAGTGAGAGTCGGCCGAAACTTCTTCTGCCCCGCACATATGGACTCCATAGTCTTCATCTTTAGCTTTGTTCACCACAATCTGTCACACCGTTCACTGTGCACTGTTCACTGCGACCACTCGCGAGTCGCTAGCCGACTGGGCTCATCGCACACATGTCAAATAAACAATCCTATCCAACCCAAGCGCACTTCTGTTTCGGCGACACTGGCGCATGAGCCACCTCTTAGTTTTAATCGCTAGAAAGTAAAATAATGAGTCAGTAACATACAAAGAAAACTCATTACGTTGATTGTTTCCTTTATTACTAATTTTCTCGGTTACACATTTAAAACAACATAAACATGTTGACGTTGATTGTCTTTGTGACCTATTTGATTTGCCAAATTATATCTACTCACGAACCGTATGCGTACTGCAACGCTTCGTAATTTTTATTATGCTATATAAATTTAAAAATTAATTATTACAAAATAATTTTAATATATATTTAAATATTAGTTTCATAATATTTATGTGCTCCAAAAATAGTTTTTGGCGTTTGTGATCAAAGTTATCTAGAAAACAATTCCTGAATAATTTTGATCAGTAAAATTTTTAAAAAAATAAAATATTTTGTGATGCAATTTTTAAACGAATCAATCGTCAATATTTACTAATAAAGAGTTAGATATATTAAAGCTGCGCAATTTTATATAATTAATAGCATAAATCTCATTTCGGATTATTTATAGGAAAGTGTTACAATGATGTAACCGTAAAATGAGAATTTGAACTAGTGACAAGCCCGGCCCGGAGCGCGGCTCTGGCAAACACCTCAACGAGGCGGCAAGCGCGAAACGCGGCCACTCGGTGTTTCGTAATTGGAGGAATGCGCCTTACGTCTGCGCGGGGCTGGAGGCTGCGCAGCCAATGTCAATGTCACACAGCCCTGCGCCGGCCTGTCTTGCCGCTCATGCTATGGCTATATGGATACTTCACGCACTATTTATCGGCGTTTAACAATAACATTACACGCATTATACCACGAAATACATGAATATAAATCACGTGTAAGCCTAATTTAAATAGTTTGTGACTAATGCATTACAATGGAAAATGATTCTGAAAATTGTTGCCTGAAAGTAGACGCTTCTAAGTTCTGCAAACTTAATTTGAATAATCATATTACTCCATCTGACAATTAAATGTGATCACAAGTTCAGGTGCTCATTGTCAAAATTAAAAGATTTATTGGTTATCATGGATAAACTTTGTATTTCGGAGGAAGTCATTTAATAGACACCTAGATACCTTAATTCAGACTTAAGATAATTTTAAACCATGAGTTTTTATATTTTATTTTATTCTTAAACAACAGCATATTAAGAAACGTTTAAACGAAAAAAATATTTTGTGATTCGCAGCTATTAATTTTTTTAACAATGCAAAGATGACTCATATGTGTATAATAGATGAATCTTTTTCCAAAAAAATTGAGGATCTAAAGGCATAGACTATGTTGATGCATAAATAATTCATGAGGATGATATTGTCTTGTTGAAACCTAAATCAAATACGTGCTTGTAATATTGGCCATTATAAGAGGCAAAAAAAAACAATAGGAAGGATAGAATTTAATCGACCTGTAATTTTTAACTACTTTATTCATACGTAATGCAATAAACTATGAAATTGAGAATTTATCAAATAGAAACTAAATTTATAAATAAATGTGTCATTTGATAAGTTTTGTCTCCAAGTCTTTTTTATTTATTTTATATTGATTAAGAGAGGCCTGATATACAATTTTACAAAACATAATAAAAAAATGTAAAAAATAAAAAATAGATTTACAATTTAACTGTCGTTCTCTACAGAATTAATAACTATTTATATTGAAATAAAATACGTTAATCCAAGACCCCATGTTTTGTTGCATTTTATTCTGTCGAGTGTAGATATTTGTATAAAAATATTCCCCGGGTAGAAAAAAAATATATTTACAAAATATACAAAATTAGATATAGTTACGAACGATGCACAACTGATAACAAGTGGTCACAAACCGCAGGCGATTCGGTATCAAGAACACGAGAGACGCTACGCACGACCCCTCGGGCCGAGAGGCATCGCCGAACTGACTTCGCGAGAGACGGAGCGCGAGGATCCCTGCCGTCCGCAGCGCACGGCGACCGGTGCGCGAGTGGAGCCGCAGCCGGAGACCAGCCGCCCGTGCAGCCCGATGCCTGAGATGGAGCTCTCGACTAGATAAGGGTTTCTGTGAGACTCCATCGTTGAAATATTTACAAATGCTTGCTTAAAATTTTAAAAAGTACGTTTTTCGATTGCAGAAAGGGGGTTGTGTAATTTTGAAACATTAGAAAATATTTTTATGCACTAGATGTTCAGGAGTTTTTAGACACGGTCTAGGTACTTTGATTTCTTGTTTTTTGTGATAATTTATTATCTGGACACAGGGCAATTCGACAAAAAAATTGATTTCTTATAATAATTTATTAAATCACCATGGGTCAATATTTGAAAAATTCTGTGAATATGCAGTATGCGGCTTTACAAATGCTTCTCAACTCTTCTTCTAGTTGCATGTTTGCTTTTATGATTATAAATTATTTAATATTTTTGAGTAAAATACTTGAGTGATTTTCCACATGTTCGTTTTTATTTGTGACCGGTTTCGCCAACGACACTCATAATGACACTCTGTTTGATAATGCCAGCATGAAAGGTTGGCGAAACCGATCACAAATAAAAACGAACACGTGGAAAATCACTCAAGTATTTTACTCAAAAATATTAAAATGAAATTCCACCATGTACTCTCTATCGAAAATAGTGAATTTCTTATAAATTATTTAATAAAAAATATATTTTATTTAAATTATGCAAACGCCGTCAACAACAATTTATTCAGTCGTGTATTTTCTTACCCACAACCGTATAATAGTTTATCTCTCTTTTGTAGAATCGTTTAAATCTCAAAGCGTAAGCCCAACCTTTTTACAATATGATCGTGGAGTCTGTACGTAATTCTAAAGCCTTGTATTACTTATGCAGCGCTTAGTGTTGTTATACCAAAAAAGGCTTATCAGAGATAATCTGTGCATCCCCTTATAGCCACTACTAAATGCTTTATACCATCTTTACTTTAATGTATGCATTCAGAATATTCAAATTATTTATACCACAGTGTATCTATCTTTGATATCTTTAGTGATATATTTTTACATTACAAACATCTATGCATGCATTAGAATTATAAATAGAAAGCATATTCTATTTTATTTTTTTAAAGCATTATATAAATGGTTGTTTGAGTATTACTTATAATGATAGCAAGTAAATTCTATGAATACATTATTTATTACCCAACAAATATTTCAGAATATAATTCTATTATTATATTTTTATTATCGAATTTATTGGCCATTTCAGTATATGAATGTTTTAGTTGTTTTTAATACAAAAATATTCTATGATTAACTAAATAGCATAAAAACCTTTTTTTGTTATTTTAGCAGTATAATAACCAAATCAAATAAATCACTTGAATTAACAACAAAGATAAAATGTAATAATAATTATTTAAATTTATATGATTATCATCATCAATCATTTTGATCTTTTGATTGATAATGACTTTATATTTCTGATCTGCACAAGCCTAAATTTTCATTGATCCACAATGTCTAAGCATCCTTTGAGGTTTTTTTTTACATCAAGAGATACTTGTGCTATGTAACGAATTCCGTAAATGTTTGTATATTAAAATTAAACATGCTAGATTTTTTTATATTACTTTGTTTAAAGTGAAGATAAGCATAAAAATGTAACATAGTATATCGTACTTATATTTCAACATCCAATTGAAGAGCCACTTACTCTTATATATAGATATAAAAGTTTGATGTGCACTTCTCCATAAAAGGCAAGTGAGCGCTCTTAAACGATAAAAAGGTTCGGTCATCACACAGAGTATTCGGACGTCACAAGTGTTATTGGATGCGGGTCCATCCCGCGAGTATCATGGCTCCGGCTGAGCTCAAACACAAAGACCGTAATCTCTGATTTATCCAGCAATTTTGTGTTATCGATGCTTGCCCAATGAATAAATCATGCCCTATTGTAATGATGTATATCCATTCAAAGCTAAGGTCTATCTTTATTATTTCAAAATCTTCGAGAGAGACATCAAACACATATATAATATTGAAAATTGAGATAAGCACAAGTAATATATTTCTTTAGTAAACTAGCACAATTTCAAAAATAAATATAATATTGTTGATGCATCAATTTGTTTCCATATATTTTATATTTTTTACTTTGTCAAAAATTACCTTACGAAGTTTATAAAATGATTACTCGCACTTCCATGTAACTTAATTTCATTTAAAATATTACAATTCATCGTTTTAATATAATTAACACAAAAAAAAACAATTTGTCTTTTTGATATTTTGATTGTTTGGAATGTAGATACATACATATATATAATATATCGCTGTAAAAAATATTTGATGTAACCTTTTATAAAAGAAAATCTAATGATCATTTTTTACGGATTGTTTTCAAATAAACTAAACTATAGTACTTTTTATATTTCATTTTATTTTAAAAAACGAAAAATTATAGAAACAATAATGATTCACTTTCTTGCATTCAGTGGTTTAGATTGTTCGGTACTACAATTTTTGCTTACTAAAAATATTTCTGTAGTATATATATTATTGTACGTGTATAGAAATCAACAACATATGCAACCTCTCATTTATTATTAAATACGTACCATGTACCAGTAAAACTCTACTTTGCTGGAGAGGAATATAGAAATCTTTCATATTGTGACATGGAAATCTACCCACGACATAAAGACACGTGGCTGGATGTTAGATGTCCTATTGTTATAACACACGACCAGGCTGATATCATAAGCATCCAGTGAACTACACGCGATGTTAAAATCTTTGTTAACAAAAAACTAGCCTCGAGTTAGTCATCCAGATAATTTTGTAATGAGTAATAGACCAATATATTATATAGCCGATTGTTATTATTTTAAAAACAGTATTTATTTTTAAAATACATAATTATTAGCCCACTAAAATATTAATTCAATTTTCGCAGCACCTTCCGTACCCAAGGTCACTTATGTAATATGTATTTATAGATCTGCGTGTAAAATAATAATCTTCCTTAGAAATATAAACAGGTACCGATTCGATCGCTTGAATTTAATCGGATTTGTTTATAATATTTTTTTCTAGTTACAGCTCACATAATTCGTTAACAGTGTTATGTTTGTGTAGACCGCATACACCATTCAAATATTGACGAAATTATGTATTGCCACTGAAGTAGTATACTTAATCACTACTTATTATCAAATTACTTGCCTAATGACAGCTTCTTACGTAAATATACTTAATAATTATTACCTTATTTTAGAAATAACATTTAATTGTCATTTAAAACATTTCAGTAAATGCTATTATTTTTTTATAATGAAACTCCGACATTGTTGCATCGAAATCTTATCGTTGCATTAATAATGTAAGATTTTATAAAAATCAAATTAATTTGTTTGTCACGCAATGTGTGAGTTTTTAAATAAGCTATTTCAAGAAATAGTGACTCTTTGGTAACTGATATTAATTTCATCAACAACATACATTTTCAATGAATCGAATCAAGTTATATATTTTTTTATTAGTAAATTTATTTAATCCTTTTTTTGTTTATTTGATATAATAGTGTTTATAATATTTTGAGTGTGCTTTTAGGGTGTTTAACCTTATTTTTTATAATTTATGGACGCACGTGTAAATCACTAAAGTTTATCTAGTGGCACGTTCTCCACACAAAAGGTAGAGTGGAGCAGATAAGACTCGGTACAAATAAAACAATCAGTGCTCACCAAACAAGATCACATATCGGTCCGAATCCAGCTCAATGAAGCAGCACAGACAATGTCCATTGTGATGGCTCCGGCATGATCTAGTGTTTTGTAATATGGATTGATGAATGTATCAGGTTTCGCAATTATTATACAACAATACATCAATTTAAACTTTAAACTATTTTCAAAGCTAAGCATGACTCGAATTGAAATATTTATTGTTACATAAAGAATAAACCCGAACAAAGTCGCATTGAATGAGGAGTAGGCCTTTAAAAGCATTGTTCTGGTTTTTATCTATTAAATGTTGATACAAATGAAAATAATAAAATCAAAATGCTATCAATTCTATTTCGTTTTATTTTATTTTTACTTCATGATGCGTTGTAAACATTGATTTTTTTAAAATGCGCCATATGTATTGATCGATACTTCATTTTATTCATAATTTTATTTTATTATATTTTTTAACATATTGCCATATATATTTAATATTTTATAAAACAATCAAGTATTAAACAAAATAATCTATAAAATAAATACTCGTAAGTTCCAATGTTTATAAAAGCTTTTCTACTTTTTGAAAGTATTTAACTTTCAATTAAGGAAAAACCTTTTTAAACAATTTTCCTAGTATACATATAATATCAAATATAAAATACCAATTGAAGCTCTTAGCACATACGTATTGGTACTTTATAAAATCTACGAGTTAAGCTAACACATAATCTACGTAATTAATAAATGCGTGCTGTCTAAATATACTGTATAACAAAATTAATCAATTTTTAATGTGCAGTATTATTATATTGCAGCGATTGATGCGTTACAAATATTTCAAACCGTCCTCAATAAGTGGCCAACACAATCAAAACCCAAAATATCGAAAATCAATTACTTATTTATAATGAACTAGTATCCTAAAAAGTCTATTTACTATTTACCCTTAAAAAATATGTATTCAAATGTAAATTTGAGAATATAAGTGCACTTTTTATAGGCAATGAATTACTTCATGTCTTAAGTATATTTGCACAAATTTTATTAAATAAAATTCTAAAAATCAGATTGAAAATCTGTTTCACGCCTTTTTTGTAGTGCTGTAATATTTAAAAAAATTAATACCTTTTATTTTCATGACAAATATTATTTGATTATTAAGGTTGTGTTGTGTTTACAAGATTATATTATCCACATAAAAAAACACGCAAGTGCTTGAATGACTGTTGACAAATTAATCTTGACCGGGATAGTTCAATCCAATGTATTTACCGGATTTTATAAAATCCGGTTATTAAATAGGCATTAATATTTACAATAAAATGTTTCTTGGCAAATAACCGTTTCTCCTCCGAATCGTTATGCATCTGATGATGACCCAGTGTATTGGGTCGAAACTGGTAATGCAAATAATTTTAATAAACTCAAAGTGAAGACAAAATACAAAGGTACTTTTATCGTTATAAGTATATGAATTGAAAATTATGATTATGCGCTAATTTGTATTCTCTCGATAATCCCCGGGTGTTTCGATGGCGTGGAGTATCCTCTCGTAGGCCTTGACGCCCATGCCCTTGAGCCCCGCCAGCCAGCCGGGGGCGGGGGTGGGGGTGGCGCCGTCCGCGAGGGGCGCGCCGCCTTCCAGCGCCCTGCCGAAGAAGTAATCGTCGTACGTCGTGTCGTAGTCCGGCTGGATAGGGTTGAACTTAGCGTAGTAGATGGCGGCCAGAGCAGAGTAGAGCAGCAACCCTGCCGTGGCAAGCTGGAACAATAACCATCAAAATAAAAATTTTACTATCGTCGTTATCAAAATTTTGGATCTGTAAATAAAACATGACTAGAAAATAAATTATTTTTTACAAGTGCCACTAAATCATAAAAACTTATTATATTACGCTATTTCTAATATAAATGTACTATGTTTGGAAGTTGAATTCTTATTTAATTTACAAAAGATTCTGCATACCTATTTTAGTTATTATTTGACATTGACTTTATTGATTATTGAAACCGGATCAATGGATTAAAGCTGTCCTTGTTAACGCTTTCTTGAGTAATTTATATATTTTTTATTTAAACTTGTAAAATATCAAGGCTTTCTTTGTTTAATGTATCTAACGTTACACATATTTTAAGTAAATATATAATTTAGTCTAAAACTAATAAAATAATTGAATAAAAGTGTATCTACTCGTTGTGATATTAACGAGTTAAATAAACAAATGTTGCAACACTCTTCACAATGTCATTCAACAATTTTAAATGAAACAGTGTCACGGGTTCACTATTATATTTCATATTTATGACAAGAACCTTGTTCTGGTGTTTGCATAGAATTTCTATTGAGCATTAAGCGTTTCGCTCAGTAAATAATACAATCAAAGGCAGACTTGACCCGAGCATGTTGGACACGTCGATCATAAAGTTTAGATAGGAATCATCCTTTGCGAGCTCCCTACCAGAAGATTAAATGCTGATAACATTAATGGCCAATCCGGCCCGATATTCCCCGAGAAGGGACAGCGACTTGGATATTAATTTGTATGCATGTATGCTTCTGGGTTTGTGGCGTGCTTCGTTTTTAAAAATACCCATTGACAGCTACATTAATAATTATCATAAATTTGGAATTAAATAGAATTGAAAAAAAATAACTGACGGATACAGATATATTTGTTGTTTTCATTATTTTGTATAAAGTATTCATAAAATATTTCAGGTTCAACTTATGTAAAGTTTAACCATTACCCAAAAAACGATTAGCATAAATGTACGTGTTATTAAACGTTATAGAGTAAAGACACAATATAATTTATTCGTTAACTAAAACTAAAGACTGCAGGGTCGAACAGGGATCGATGACGTGTTTTTAAATTATATATATAACCAACCACTATTTGCAGGTCAAAAATATCAAAAGAATTTTTTTTAAAGATCATAAACGTATCCAAAAATTCATTCAAAAAATCGGTAAGGATACTGTTTTTTTGTTGATCAAACTACTGTTTTTGAATTTTTTTTTATAAAAAATACTTTAAACAAAAATGATTCACGAATTAGACACGCCAAACCGAAACCGAACTGAACTTATATCTGAACTCCACATAATAATGACCCAACGTTCATAGATTAGTTACACGAATCTTGTTTCTCTCGTAGGCCAGTTTGAAACATCAGTTTACTTGAAAAAGGTGTTTTCAAGACGTGACTTGTTTTATATCGATTATTTCAAAACCTGGTTTGATAGACAGGTGCTTTTTTATAAATAAATTAAACAACAAATTCAAAAACATCACGTTAATACTCAAGCTATCATAGTAAAAAAAACTTGTAGGATAAACAATATTTCGTGTTGCAGACGTTTTAAATAATTCAACTGCGTCTTATTGAATCACAACAAAATCATTTATTTATTCAAATAGAAATAAAAGTCTGCATTACTGTAACGAGTTATGATGCATTACACAATGAACAAAAAAATAAAAATCTACAATGTCATATCTATGCCAAGTCACATCTAGGACACTACAGTACAAGCATACGCCAGGAAAATAAAATCATAAAATATATAAGTACGTAATAAATGCGATTCACAATATTACGTAATTACGTTGCAATATAAACAAACGACAAAGGTATTGCAAGAATATAGATATGCACAGAATTATTAATAAGGCAATTTTATAGATGTAATAATAGAATTGAGCGTAAAAAGGCTTTTTGAGTAATAAATAATTGTTGCCATTATTTCCACGTTTCCCGTCATCCAAAGTATTATGTTACACTTTAATGTGTACATCTAATTGTTTTGAAATATTATCCTTCACAATAAATAAATCAAAAGCGATAACATGCAAGTAGCGACAAAAGTGGATGACAAAATGAATTAAATGTTTTAAAGTCAGAATAATTAATATGCTAGACTACTGATAGTATTTTTTAATGATTGGCTATTATTTTGGGTTCAAGATTAAAACTTTAGGATTTGGCCTACAATAAGAGCTTTTCTTCGGTATTTTTTTTTTGTTTTTTAGTAAATTGATAGTCATGATGCAAAAATGTATTCACGAGTCTTCCTTGGCGATGATACATCTGAGTTTATATGCAAAAGGAATGCAACCGAAATTCATGTAAAAATAATAAATAATAACGGCCCATCCGATGAGACATAAAATTTAACGATTATTGCAGGGGGCGTGCCATCTGTGGACGGCCGCCGCTACTACGACTACCCAGCGGCGGTGTTGAAGGCAACTGTTTTACCGATAAAATATCACGTAAGTTTTTCCAGGGTTAGAAAAGAGAATATTAAAAATAATTATGTCAAATAAATTTTGAAGTGTGCTACAAAAGCTTGATGACTAACAATGCAAATTAATTTAAGTAAATTTATGAATTTTTTTCTATAGTTAGTCAATCATCTTTGAACGGTTCATTGCTTGGAAAAACTGTTACCTTTTTTCATTCAGTGACTCAAATCGAATCCACAAGTAAGATATGTTGTCAATAATTTTTGTGTACAAATTGAAAAGAATAAATAGGACAGCACTTAAGAGCGATAACGGCACGCAATAATGAACAGAATTTGGACTGATTGGTATAAAGTCGAGAAAATGATGATGACTCGAGTAATCATTATCATCTTATGAAAATTAAGAATGATAAAAAATATATATAAAATTTATATAAGGCATTTTTTTTATTTTGGTATTTGTCTGGTTTGAAGCAAAAACCTTTTTAAAATTCGTGTATTTTATTTAATAACGTTCCCCGAGCGAATAAAGCTACGCTCCCGAGATAGCCGCAGGAGAGCTTTATAAATGCAAACAACGCTGCATCTCTAATTTATTATATCATTACGCAAAGCTTACACATTTTATGGGATTTTTTTATAGCTGCAACTGATTCAAGATACGCACATAATATTGGCGAATATCCCAACAGCAACGGTGCATGTAATTTTATTAAAAATTTGTTTTTATTTCGCCGCGGTCACGACTCCCTCGCGGTCGTGCATCGAAGTTTTTCATGATTCGCAGCAAACATTGCTCTCGCATTGATAAGCCGACGAGAGTAATAGACGAGCGCGTTCGCTTCAATTGTTTAGTGAATAATACAATGACGCCATGCAGAACATTATAATATAATTATGACGCATCCAGGAACTTCGTTAAATGATATCAAATCATACGGATGCGTTTTTTAATATTACAAATTAACAATTCACATGGTTATCATAAAAAGTAACAAACTTTCAATTTATCTCATCACATATATAATGATGATTCATTTTTCAAGGTAACAATAAAATGAAAAATAATTGTATAGATAGCGCTGATAATTAAATGAAGGTAAAGATGAACGCATGCTACGAAGCTTTAAACTTTTAACAATACCACCGTGAAGGTGCCAAGTTGTATGAAGTATAATTTTTAAAATTTTTGTGTTAAATGTTTTTTATTAATAACTTCCTTTTAATCCTTGGGAGCTTCTTATAGATTATATTCCATAAATTTGTAGAGATGCATAGCTCCTGAGTTCACTTACGCGTCCAGCGGCCGCACTGGCCGATGCGTCAGTGCGATAGGCCACATATTGAGGGGTCACGACTTGCAAACATGCCGCAGTTATGCCACCTCTTATCGTTACATATTAAATTATATTCTACTCGCAGGAATACCGTCAACCGTTACGATATTAGTAAATACCGAGCAACGGGATCGCTACGGTATCTTCGATAATTTTCAGAAGATATTTATTTTGTCTAAGAATTCGGTGGTTAGTGTTAATTAGGAAAATGTCGCTCGGTGGCCTAGTTTGTAAAGCATAAAATATTTTCCTCTCACCAGAAAATATCATGAAAATTTAACTAATCTTGTCGAGGGACAAGGCATTTGATTGTTGAAGATCCACTAATTACTAAAATTTATGAACGACTTGTTGCTTAATGGTACTCTACCAAAACTGTTAAGTTATATAAGTGATTTCATTTTCACTAATAAAATTTTAAAAAAAATGTATTTGTAGATGTATATATAAAACTACATATAATCTAATAATATAATTCAAACTGTTAACGAATTTTATCAATGTTAAGATTTTAAAGGTTGCATTTACCTGAAAAGCACTCCAGAATTTGAAGGATCCTTCTGTGATGATGAAATCGTAATATCCTGTCCAGGGATCCGCATACCTTGACTGCTTCATCATTTCCTTGGGAACTTCTTTTGTGGCCGTCATCTCCACAGGTGGAGGCGCAGGAGGGTCAGCGTGTCCGTGGTAATGATCACTGAGAGTCAAGTCGTGATAGCTCACCTCATGCTCCTCCATGCCTCTGGCCGCTTCTTTATTTGTACCATTCAAAAAAGTTTCTTTGCGCAAACCCCGAGTGAACGCTTCAGTTTTTTGCGTTGTACTCGATTCGCTGATTCGCTGACTGGCTGTCGTGTTCGATGAGCCTTTTGTTGCGGCGATTTGTATTTTTTTCTGTGATCTTTTTTTATTAATATCCCGCAAAATATCAACAACAGTTCTCATTAGCGTCATGAGCAACTGCGGGGGTGAGAACTCCGGTGCTTTAAGAGTTGGGAAATTGTAGATCCGCGTATCCTCCGCCTCTTCATAGTCTTCCAGCCCTTGTTCATACCTGAAATGGTTAAAGACGTATTTTTTTAGTAATTTGGAAAAGGTCATATTACATACATATTTGATACGAATATAATATCATTAATGAATGATGTAGAACAAATTTTTTAATGCAAAATTATATTTTTATTTTTTTACAAATATTATACACTGAACCTGGATAAGGGTTGTCTTCTAACCCAAGGGATAGGGGTGGCAACTGGGTAGGGAACAGCTGTAGCAGTCTCTTGTGCAGGGGCTGCACGCACGACTGTGGTTACTAATGAGCAACTGACTATGAGAACAAATATTTGACATTCCCAACATCTCCAATTGCAATCCATAATGCTCATGTTATCTGAAAAAATAAAGCATAATAATTAAATGATCTAATAGCTTTTAGAACTTCTAAAAGAACATATAAGGAAACTGTTGACAAAGCTGAAGTGAAGGTCTCTTTGGGTAACGGTTTCTGTAAGTAATAGGATTATCGTTAGACCAAATCGGGTGGTGATTTACACATTCACATATTTTTTTTCACCTCTTGGAAAATTAACACATCGGTTGTTACAGTTACTAAATACCAATATTTGTATTTTACTCACTTACAAATTATTATAGTTTATTGTGCAATAAATTTTAGTCCCCATAAGCAATCTCTTTTTTAATTTTAATTTTTTTGTAAAATTGAAAACTAACTACAGTATATTATTGCAAAAAAAATCAGGTTATTCAAAAATTTCGTTAAAAAAAAATTCAAAATATGTCATAGTTTTCATATTACTTCTTGAGTTTTATGAAGCTACAGTCAAACTTGTTACTAAGCTACAATTTTCTGGTCTTCTGTTAGATGTTTGGCCATGTTATTGATGCATATAAAAAGATACCCAAACCATGATGGATATAAATAAATAAATAATAAAACCACACAGATTTTTATCTGTCTCGCCTGAAATCTTAACATTCAAATTTTTTGTTAACAAAAATCATAGAGCTTTCAAAAGCATTTATATAAATATATATGCGTACTTCTTAGCAATTTATATAATAAAAAATTTATACTCATAATGTATCATTATACTTTTTCTCCGTATGTGACATAATGAGTAAATCGAAAAGTCTAAAGATTTCACATGATTTCGAAGCTGTGTATGGCAGCAGTACTTAGTATTAAGCGCGGAATTTTGCTCTAATAAAATAAAATAATTATAAAATATTCAACCATGAAATGCTAAAGACATATATTTGGTAATAAAAATCTGGCAGTTATCTCCGCAGGTTCCACTTGACGGGCGACGACACATGCCCTTGTGATGATATTACTTCACAAACAGTGATCCACCTTGTGGGTTCATGTCCCATCTTTGGCCTTCAGAGACACCAACTGGAGAGCCAATGCCTGGATGACTTAAAATCAGTGGCGAGACACCCACAGTTGATGAAGTCACTGGATAGCTTCTTGAAGGGTGTCATCGGAACCATAAAGAAGATAAACCAGGGGGTGTAGCTTCAGTCACTCCCATATATAGCACAATTTCGATTGACTAGTTTGGAAAGTTTCCCCAAATTGTGATGACAAACCTTGTACAGTCACGATTTTCGAAACGTCGCAAAATCGACGATACCTTAACTCGGCATAACACCGAATAATATATTGTAATAACAACTGCCTCCAAATATACAAGCATATAAGGGCACATGTATCTGGTTTTTCTAGAAAACTTACATAGAAAGGAGCAAGGAAACACCCATTAACCACTTCTCTTACAAGTATCTTCAAAAACAAAATAAATTGGTTTTTGAGTGAATTAAATGCTTTTGTTTGTTTATAATCCATTGATGCGCTTGTAATAAATCATTATGTATCACCCGTGCATCTTCCCAGTTAAAATATAATGATCAATTTATTAACATTTCTCTTCTTCCTCCGTCATCCTAGCACGAACAGCGCGAAAGTCCGAATCGATTTCTTACGATGATATATATTTCCAATTTCAATAATTTCCAGCTTTTGGCACACACACCGTAAACACCGACTACCTTCGATCAAATCGAAATGGCCGTAATCCCACTTGCATTGTTTGAAATTCACTTGCCATGGCGGTAACTTTAGCCCAGAACTCGTGATTACGAGTCCCGCCAGAGTCGGCCGGCCTAGCGCTCTCCCGGACCTCCGTACAGTATTTCGGGTGTCTCGCCTTGCTGCTAATCTACTAACGGTGCTTGCTTCTTTGATAAAGTCTTTCTTTGAGGATCCTTAAGAAGATTAATGACTTATATATTTATATTATTATAAGGCTCTTTAAACTACGTACATTAATTAAAGTCCCCCAAGATCTTTATACTGCATTTAAAAAAAAAGTTTATAGGTTTGGTACCTTGTACATAACAAGGTACCAAACCTATAAAATTTTTTAAAAAAAAATCTTGCTTACCTTTATATGCTATCTTAACTATTCTTAAACTACCGCACTATTTCATTTTCCTAACAATAGTTCAAAAATCACTCAAAGATCAGGACTACAAGTCCACGGGGTGCCGACATCAACAAGCGGCAGGTCGCGGCGGGCACAGTACTCGCGGGGGGGTCTCGGCGGCTCGAGCACCGCACATGTCGGATTTCCCGGAGGCTGTCGCGGCGCGGCTGCCGGAGCGACTGAGCGGGAGACCCCCGGGGCCCGCGAGCCCGGAGGCGGCCAGAGTCAACAGCCCGCGCTAACTGCCCCGGCCCGGCGCGCGGCCGGACAGTTAGGCCGTGTGTCAACTGCCCCTATTTCGCGGCCGGTGTCTAACTGAGCCTAATTGCAAATGGATCAGCCTCAGGTGTCACCAATGTTGCCGCAGTGTCTGATTTTCTGCTTGGCAACAGTTTTTTTTTTTTTTTTTTTTTGTCGATAATTCATTAGCTGGCAAAACCGGTCACCGATTAAAATTAACACGTGGAAAAATCACTCACATTATCCATATGTCGTGAAATTGAAAACATAATAATCATATTGAAAAGCTTCAAAATATAACTTCATCATTTTTTTTCAATATATTATAAATAGTTACTGCCCTGAGTTTCATAATATTCATATTTGATCAAATTTTAAATTAACCAACAATTTTTAGTAAAATTTATAAATTTATGTTGATTGTAGCTCTTGGAATTGTAAATTTGAATATGAAAAAATTTATCGTGAACTCACTATGCTCAATACATATTTGTGTGTGTGTGTGTGTTTTAAAAAATTCTAATAGTACATTATTGATAATAAAGTGAATGAAAAATCACCAAAGTATATATTTTCTCTTGACTATCTTTTAATGTTTGGGGTAAAAATGAAATACGGATGCCAAAAAGTGAAAATACCCAAATTCTTAATATATCTGTAAGCTCTTCGGACTCCTGTGGGACTTGTCCTACTTCCTCAGTCAATGAACACTTCGTGGCCATCCACTTAGGAAGACTTTTTGGATCACATGAGTGACCTAACTACACCATAACGGGCTCCGCTCGGCCTCGCTGAATATATTGCGTCCACATATGTGACAATTATCAATCAAATTATAGCTTCGGCTCTTTTTAATTGCAAGTGCTAATTTTTTTCGATTATCGTTTTAGGTGTACACGCACAAAGTACACTGCAATAAATTTGCACCTTTTCAAACCGGTCGGTAAACTCAAAATCAATTGTGCCCATTTCCCCCGACAAACGACGCAATAGTGTGTAATAGATCAGTCATTTCCCGCAACTCGCTAACAAAGATACATACGGCGCACCGAGATAGGTGCGACGAGTCGTGAACAAACACTCACAGCCAAAAGTTCAACACTGGCCTGGCAGCGCAGGTCCCGTTACGACTCACCGGGGTAAAGAAGTTCAGCACCCGGAGTACTCACACCTTTGCCACACTTCCACGAGAGCTTTTCCGCTGAGCGCTTCTACCTGTGACACTTGATACATCATCGACCGCTCAACACACATGCCATGGAAAGTTATTCAATTAAAAGTAAAATAGCCAAAAGCTTCGCTTTGCTTGTATTGATTTTCGCGAGTGGTTTTAAAAAGTGCAATTTGGCTTCTGTGCAGTCAGCTAGACAGATCCACCCCGATGTTTACGTTGTTACACCAGATTCATCGGAATACGTTCCTTTTCTACCGACGCCGCTTCCTGAAAATGAAACGTTTATTTTACCAAAGCTACCGACGAAAAATTTTACAGTCAATACTGGTACGAAAACAAAATCTGCCACAGCTACTCCTGATTTGATTTTTGCCGAATTCAAAGCGGGCTCAACCAAAACGAATGGAAAACATAACGAGCGAATGTTATCTGTGAAAGATATGCTGAGTAAAGAAAAAGTTTCATCGCCTGTTTTATCTACTACTACGACGCGAGCTCCGATATCTACGAAAGAAACTATCAGTATGAAGGTGCAAGATGTGTGGGACATAATCAAACACAATCAAGATCTAGAAACATCAACTGCAAATAATGTTAAAAAATACAGGGCTTATTCTGCGGCAGATCAAGGCCGTTCGAATACTACAAGCAATCACAAAGTGAGTGAAAGTTCTGGATCACAATCCTCGCAACTTTCTTCGGGTGAAGATGTGGGGTTTTCCGTTTCAATGGAGAAATACAGAGTTTACCCGAAAATTAAGCAAGATTCAACCGTTCAATCTGCGGAAATAAAAACTGATTCGCATTTGAATATGAAGACGGTCGGATCAACCCGCGCCGAGGAGGACGGCTGGCTGAAGGCGATCCCTAACTTTGGACAGCTAAAGTAAGTTTTTAAATACTTATTTACTATGTTGTATAGTGATTTTGAAGAGTAAAAAAATATTTGTGGTAATTTCAGTGAAACAATCATAAAATCTTTGGAAGTCAACTCCAGTGCAGATGACCAAGGACGTACGATCAGAAACCACGGCTACAGCTCTTGGGGAGACGACTCCCGCGGGAGAGTCAAATATTACCCTTCTTATACTCCTAGTAATGATGCTTCTTATATTAATGTAGAACATAGTCAATACGACCCCTATCCTGCCACCGGAGAAGCTGAAGATCGTTTCAACCCCGCACAACCGTATTTACCACCCAAACCGGGTTCCAGACCCGCACCACCCTCACCCCCGCCTCCGACTCCCAGACCTACCCTACCTCTCCCTCCGGCGCCCATGCCTCCGCCGCCTCTACCGCAATCACCACCGGTGCTATACGATTCAATAAAACCTTCAGGACCTCCGAGTGATACGTCATACAGCTATCCAACACCCGACCAAGACGATAGTCCACCATCTTCCGCGGAGCACCATCATCATTACGGCGATTTCAAATTTGAGCTTCCCCCATCCGACATAGCCTCGGGTCCCGGAGAATCCGGTGTCGACGCGTATCCTTCGATCACGATAGACCACGAGCCTCACAACCACCACCTGCACCTCGATTATCATGACCTCGAAGAGTATATTCATCATCACCACCATCACGAAACTCCGCCGCCACCGCCGACCACCACGACGACGGCCGCTCCCGCGATGGCCGAGAGGGTCAACAACAGATACAGCTACTACTATCTAGGAAAGAAATTATGGTACCTACCGCTGTACTTTTCAGTTTACTTTATTATTTATGTTGGCGTGCTCATCATCAAGTCGGTAGCTAGGCACAAGATCACCTACCCGCAGCACTGGAAGACGAGGAGGTCTGTCGGGTCAGACTGGCGCCTGTCGGGCGAGGCTCTGGACACGCTCACGAGGCTGGTGAGTGACGCGCTCGTCAGGTCTGCTCAGAAGTACTGGCCGAGCTCACCGTGACATGTTGGCTTCAACGTACCAGTTTATTACTTGTTAACTTCCATAATACGTAAAGCATGCTTGCTTGGGACTGTGCTAATTTTTTAGTCACTATGATTTATGAGGCAGTAAAATCACGGGTGTTAATTATTACCGAAAACTCTCACGAATTGAGATGAGCTGTTATATTTGATTTGTGTGAAATATTGCGTTATTTGAAATGCATACCAGAACCGTATATAAAATATGCAATATTATAATAAATTATTTTATTATTACAAAGTCAGAATAAAAAAGCATTTTACCCCATTCATGATTGATTGAGGTGGCGTGTGTGTGATGGCAATTTGAGTATGCATATAAAAAGTATTACCTAATCTTATAATTATATAAAATAATATAATCTTCAGATATATTTAAACGTGATTTTAACAACTCATGCACTGTAAAGTTAACAATATTTATTGTTGAGATGTTATTTTAAAATTAAAATTATTTGTAGACAAATGTCGAAACTATAAAAACTCAAATCATAAACTTTTAGGTGAAAGAAATATTATTTCCCATCTATTTAAGCTACGATTTTTAGGTCAGCCAATCCAAAATGGTCATTTATATGCCATCATTGGTTATTTTGGAATTATTGTATTTATAATATATTTTTTCTTGTGTTATAAACTGGGCATTGCTTATTTTTAAAACATTGTTTGTATTTATTTTTCCAATTTAGGTGGTTGCTCATTGTAATAACGCTCATATATATACGTAAAACTATTTTTTACTTATACATTGTAAATAAAAAAATATTTTAAATAATGTTTGTTTATTTTACATAATTATTTACAATACAAATAAATAAAATTAAGGGATAAATTTAAAATCGTATAAATATAAATTTTAACAATGAATAATTATGAATTTGATACTTAGATCTATCTAAAAGTACTACTTGTAAGTAATTTATTTTCAGTGTATTTAAAACTATTTACCAAGTGAGGATTAAAACAATTACTTATTTCAGAAAATACAAATATCACAATCTGAGTAAAATACTTCCTCTTGTGATAAAACATTTTGTTTAACGAAATCAATAAATAGATTTAATTTAGTTTTTACTTTACACCTGCACTGTACACAATAAAAATGAAATACTATTTTCATATCAACAATTTCTTTCCGATGTAGTTTCAATTACTTAAAGCTTAATAATATTTTACACTATATAAAGGTAGATCACACAAGCGGCTTCACAGCATACAATTATTCAATATTGGATGGACAATGTACAGAATTTCAATAATCAGTTATACTTATATAATTTCAAGCTCTGCTTTCATAAATCTCTGTACTGATATTCACAGTCTGCCATTCTTATATACGTTATGTTTATAAATACTATTCGAGCTTAAAGCCTTATTTATCGTCCACTACGCGACCGTTTCCATGGAGTTTGTTCGCCGGCGCTCCATCCACCTGCTCCACCTCCGCGTCCGTGGCCAAGCGCTTCCGGTCCCTGACGCCGGATGTCTCTTCACCGTCGAACGCCTCGTTATGGAAGTCTCCTGCATTACCGACACCCGCCTTCGGATGAACCGGTTGGCTCGGATCTAGGATAGCGCTGATTCGATCGATACCTTTCTCGCTGGATTCGTACGCCTGGTTTATATTGGCACTGCCTTTGGGAGGAGCGCTTTCCAAATACATGCTGACGTTGTTCTTGGACTCCTTGAGGGGCATTTTTTCGCTACCTCCGTTTGTGAGAGCGACGTCGGTCTTGGCGCATGATTCCACGTCTTTGGTTTTTGGTTTCTTTTTGCAGATGTCGTTGCCTTCTCGTTGGGGCCTCTTGACGACGTAAAAACGGTTAAACAAAAAGTACATGATGCCTGTTATGAGAGTTGCCGTTGCGAATATGCGATATGTAGGTCGAGTGCCGAAATATTTTATCAGATATCCTCCAATCAAACTGCCGGCTCCCTTTCCTGAAGAAAAAACACACAATTAATGTAACAAATTTATTATATAAATATACTAAAAAAATAGATCCGCGCTTATTATACGAAATCATTGTTTTAATGGTACACTTATAATAAAACACTTAACATAAGAATAATCGATATATTTACAACTTACGATGTATTATGTATATAAATATATATATCATTGCCCTTCAATGCTTGATTAGGGTACATTTTTTTTTTTTTTGTTTTCTATAGACTAAAATATAATAGTATTAAAAATTCTCAAACGAATTATATAGCATGTTTAAAAACAAAACAGATACGTGTAAATAATATTAATTAATACGATATATTGGGGAATTGTTCAAAGTATAATAAAAAAATCAATCATTTCGATTTCATACTAGCCACCAATCATGGACATTTTTGACGCAAGAAATTTAGTATGCATTATACTGACCGACTCCAAAGTACAGTCCCCCCAACAGTCCTTGTATGCTGGTGTCCGTGGTGGTGGTGGAGAGCCTCGCCGCGTACGTCACAGCGGCCGTGAAGGCGAGCGACGACGTCACTGACTCCAGAGCCTCGAATATCAGGCACATCCAGGGGTTGTAGATCAGCGAATACCCTGCAGAGCAACAGGGGCGATGAGCGATGGATCAGTCCAACAGCTTTACCAAAAGACAAAAGTGTGATTGCACATTGCAACTGCTGGCAGCCAAGGTGGCTAAACGATCGGCCGCCTGTGTTATCCGCGGTGACTCGTACAAAACGTTGTTTAATCATAAACACAATGCCAAAACACAAAACATATTAAATCAAATTTATTTTTCCGTACAAGTACAGGCCAAAAAATATTTGCTTATCATCGTCGAACCATTAAATTCAATGAGATATCTTTGTTATTTTATTTCTTCAAGAATTTGTTTTAAATAGTATGCATTTTCAGCCCTTAATCGTTATAGATTAGAACTGATATAAATGAATTTGGTAATACTTTCAAATACTATAAAAAATCTTGTGATCATTCGTAATACATAACATAACATTCGTACTGTAACGTGTTTCTGTAGACTTTTCATCCTACTCTATTTTTTTTATTTTATTGGAATATTAGTAATAAATTTTTAATTTACATATTAAGGTCACGGTTATTTTATTTATAAAAAAAAACAGGAATGCCTTCGTGCTCTCCGTGACATTATTTATTTAAATCGTTGTAAATATAGCTAAAGAACGAAAAAAAAATATATATATATATATATATATATATAAACCTCAGGTAGCTACTCTTTAACAGTTTAACCAAGCATACAAAAGTTTAAAAATATTTCATTTTAAACATTAGTGAAAGCTTTCACGCGTCTATTTAGGCAATGTTTCATATCTGAACTTGCCATCAGTTATCATTAAAACATAGTCTTAATTTATTGAAACATATTTTCTCGTCGCTCCCTTTAAACAGACCTCGTTCCTCACATGACCATCCGTTAGTTTTTTGTATAAATCTATACTGTGCTGCCTGTACACGCTCAACGTTACACATTCGTGACTTCTTACTAAATACGAGATAAAAAAAAACATATGTCACACAACCAGGGCTATCAGATTATTCTACGACTTGCATCAACGTACACTCAACTTAATCTTCATTTAAAGATATCAACCAGTCGTCAACTAATATATCACTTTCTCGAGTATTCTCAAAAATACTTTCATTTTTTTTTTTAAAACATGTAAAGACACATGTATCAAAGTAAATACTCATAAATATTTCAAAGTTCAATGCCGTTTTTATTCAATTTAGTTTTTTAAGGTAAACAGATAAAAATCATAAGTTGTTAACACTAGGTAAACAAGAGGTTTTTGTTACTCAATATTTCGTCTAGTTTTATTTTGCATCAAGTGTACATTATTGCAAATCCGTTAATTTATAGCTGACTCTCGATTCTCAAATAAATCAACATTCGTTTTTACTATCATTCAGAAGACTGTAAAAGATTTCATAACACCATAATCTTTTGACGTAATAGCGGGAGTGCTTTAGGGCATTTGCATAGCAATCAAAATACCTGAGAAGAATCTCGCAATAGACTATTAAATGTCCCTCCATCTCTCGAAGCTGAATATTATTTTTTTATCAAAACAGTCAAGTTTTAGACCACGCTGATATAATGACAAGGTATTTCTAAAAAAAACTCAGAAACAATGGTATAAGAAAATCCACTTGGAATAGAAATTTCTGCTTACATCTGAAATTATTGTTAATGCCAACTACTATTGTCGTTTTTATTGCCTTTTGTTTGTTTAATACAATTATTTAAATTCGACCTTTAATTTAAGTAGCATTTTTATTAAAACTATATCGTATTTTGTTTTGTATATTTATTTCCAAAAGACGTGTAGCGTGTCTAGTATCTATTCCCAATATATAAGCAATAATTTTGACCACTCTCAAGTTTTTTTAAATTTATAATTATTTTTGTTTTAGGAAATCAGATTATTGATGGTACAATTTTGAGATGTGCATTTCATCGCGGGAAAGCTAAAAAAGTTATTATAATTTAATATAAAAAAAGAAATCTGATACATCAAAAACTAAACAAGACAGCAAACGTAGCATTGCAAAAATAACATATGTGTTATAACTCTGGTAGCGTCAAAGATCCAGTTTTATGGTAGTTTCTCGGTCTTTCCATCCGTTAGTTATAAAAAAACAATATCACATCGTTATCTGTCGCACTGAGCAATTTGACGTATCGTTAAAAATACTCAAGTATCGCGAACTCACCCAACAGTCTAATGGCGTAGAAGATGAAGCCGATAAAGAGGACATTGGCGTGGCCGATTCGCTCGATGATGGGCCCGGACATGACGAGGAGAGGAATACCGGCTATGCCCCCCACGGTGATGGTGATCCCCATCAAGCTGCGGGAGCCGCCGAGGTCCTGCAGCAGCCAGAACAGGAAGGCCTCGATATACCCAAACGCAGTACCTGAATAAAACATGACAAAAAAATCTTAATATACCTCTTCGCGACGGCAACAATCTCAACATGGAAATACATTTCAGGGGTGAACTTCGATTTTGAAACTGTAACGCTTTTTCCAGCTCTTTGCGCCGCATAACTGTATTTTACTGATTTAAAACTTTTTTTTTTTTGATAAAAGAATAAGACAATCTTACAGAGACAGTAAGAGTTTTTTCGACCTACAGAAAACAGATTAAATATTACGTTAATATTTTATATATAATTTATTATAAGTAGCATATAACTTTTATTTTCTGTTTAATTCTTATGAAATTTATTTTTATATGAACTTTTACTACTTCAACCTTGTTTTTTTTTAAATGTAAAACTAGTTTATAAAGATATATTAATTAATAAATCAAAAATAATAAATTAAAAATTTATAGTATTTTATGGATTAATCAAATTTCTCAAATTTATTTCTTAATCATTAAAATCAACGACTTTTCACATCAAATAAAAAGCATATAATTTTATAATATTGCTCCACAAAACTGTTTGTGCCCGAGAGAAAGTGTATTTTTGCAACTTAAATAAAATAAAACTGCAAATAATCCGATAAAAGCACCGTGCGATTTCGCCCCGACTGGAAATCAAACCCGATCCATCACGTCGCCCGTTGCAGAATCGTGCGCATAATTATCTTGACCACCAGGAAGATAAGATCAACGACAAGCGGAGCGAAGACGATCTGACAGCAGCCTTAGCCATAATATTAAATAACTAAAAGAATAATAATAATAAATAGCCTCGTTAATCAACGTCAGGTGCAAGTATGGGATTTGACGTCTCGAAAACTCGCCCAGAAATAAATCATAATAAAAATGCTTATAAATGCGTTGAATGCATATTTTATATATTTTTTTAACTTGTATATTCGTTATATGAGTGAGGGTCCAAGCGTTGAAAGTTTGAAACTCTAAAGAGGTTTTCAAAAGCAAAATAGGCGGACAACCAAGGTTTCCGATGTGATCAGAAGCAAATGCGTCTGTTATACTTTATGTAATAACCTCACTATAAAGAAGGTAATCATAAAAAAAAACTTGTATTAGAGAATATTTTTCCTCTGAGGATTTTTCTTCTCATTGAATCTTGAGGTAACCCAAACTCAAACCTGGAACGTCATAATTGTTAACTATTGAAAACGAAGCTTTTAAATACACAACTGAGAAGTCTTAAAATGAAGTAAAACTTATAGGTCACCTAGCACGAAGCAGGCTACGAAGAGTGCCACAATCTCCACATTCCTCAGGACCGTGAAGACGTCTTCCATGAGGTTACTGGCGGGGGACTTGAACTCCAAATTGACAGTCAGCACCAGGGCGGCGCTCAGCACCTTCAGCACCACGTACAGGTAAAAAGCCGGTCTGGAAGATGAGCAAGACTTTAAGCGAAGAAGAAAATGAACCGTCAAAACTATCTTTTCTAAATAGAATAGTAAAAGTACAGACTGAATATTATGATTGCTGGTCGAAATATGTAATTGGTGTCCTAATAAAAAAATTAGTTCTCTTACACAACATACGAGTTTACTCGATATGTGATGTGCTTGGGCAATTAGTCGATGAAATGCGATATAACCTGTTGGCTCTTATCTATTAATTGCAATACCGGTCGCCAAAAGAGTTACTGAAATATAATTTTCAATGGCACATTCATATTCAATTTTAGAAGTTCCTTGCGAATTCGTTTATCCTACATCTAAAATGCGTGATGCCTCTTTTACAATAAAGTTAGTTTTTTTATATTAAGATACAGCATTGAATTACATAACCACCTGTTTTTACATAATAATACCAACACAACAATTCAACTAGCTAATTTTTCGTGAGTTGCGTACCTCCATCGCACGCCACTGAGTTATATAACGCCATCGAGAGCTCTAAGCTTGCTCATATTATGTTAACCGCAAAAGATCTCTAAAGTTGGTTGGCAGAAGATTTGGATATTTGTTGGCGCACCGGAAGTCCGTGTAGCCCTTGCCGCGGCTGAAGTAGTCGATGAGCATGCCGGACAGCGGCGAGGAGATCATGCCGCCGATGCTGCCGTAGATGCGCTGCAGGCCGTAGTCCGCGCCGTGCTCGCGCAGGATGGCGATCACCGCACCCTCGAACATGGCGTACGCCGTGCCGCCGATGATTCCCGTAAACACGCGCACCTGCAACAGGTCACAACCTTCATATACACCTGCTATAAGCTATTACCACATACACTTAATTCAAAACACATCATAACATAAGTTGTAAGAGATGAACAACCGACCTTAACTAAGTTAGTGAAGATATGGCTCTGGCTGTTGCAAATGATCAAACATGTAGAAATATCTCGTTTTTCATCAAATGGAATTTTAGTAAATTTTAGTAATGAATAATTGAAAGAAATATTGGGTCTATTCCTTAGAAACCGGATTTTTTTAGGAAATTTGAGCGTTTATTTAAGATAATCTTGTACAATTCTGTTATTCAAAGTATTGCCCATCGGAAGTTACAACGTTTCCCCGTCTTTTTGGCAATTTGTGGATGCCATTCCGAATAAACCGGTCATGCTTTGAACCAAAGAACGAATCGACCCAATTTTTCGAAGCGTATTCCGGAAAGTCCATTCTGCATCGACCGAAACAAAAGGTAGTCAGAAGGCGCCAAGTCTGGTCAATCATATAGATGGCGGGTGGAGCAGAGCTTCCCATCCGCTATTTTCCAAATAGTTTTTAACGGGTTCAGCAACATGTGGCCGAGCATTGTTATGTTTGAAAATCAATGTATCGTATCTGGTCTCCTATTCTGGCCGTTTTTCCTTCAGTGCTCTCTTTTAACGAATCAGATGTTATTGGTACACCTCTCCAGTAATGGTTTCACCCGGTTTTAAAACCTCATAATAACAACTCCTTTCTGGTAACACCAAATACAGAGCATTATCTTGGCAGCGTGAATATTCTTCTTCGGTGTCGATTTGGCTGGTTGGCCGGGCTTTAAATACGATTTTTTGCTCTTTGGGTTATCTTAATGAATCCATTTACCGTCGCCAGTAACAATTCGATGCAAAAACGACTTCTTTTTATGACGCTCGAGCAGCATTTCAGACATGCAAAATCGCCTTTCCACGTCTCTCAGGTTCAACTCGTATGGCACCCAATGTCCTTGCTTCTGGATGAATTCCAATGCTTTTAGGCACTTAAAAATGGCTGCTTGAGTCAGGTCCAATGATTCCGCAAGCTCTTTTTGTGTTTGACACGAGTCTTAATCGAGTAGCGCTTCCAATTCTTTATCTTCAAACTTTTTCAGCTGTCCAGGCCGTTTTTGTCTTTGATGTCAAAATCGCCTTGTTTAAAGCGTTGAAACCTCTCCAAACACTGTTTTTTCGCATGAACATGTTTTACATACAATCCCATGACTTTCGGCTGCAATTTTCTCAGCAAAAAAGTGACTCCCGCAAATGCTATTTTTTTCGTAATATTTCAAAATTTTCCATGGTTGAAAAAAATATGATGCGCACAAGCAAATCAAACATTGTTGACTGATTTTAAGAACTTATGGATAGAACTTCAAAATGACACGTATATCGATGATTTGTTACAGCGCATACAAAAGTTTTGGCATCTAGTGTCAAATTCCGGTTTTTAAGTTATAGATCTATCAAAAAAGTACCTATGCTTACACTTAAAATTATCATAAATGACATACTCATATGTTAAATTAACCGTACGGAAAAAAATACACTATACATTAGTTTACTACTCTTCTCGTGTCGCATCAACCGTTTATCTTGATGTATGTTATTACTTCCTTGTACCGATTTAAACGAAAAATCTTAATTACTTTTTTAATAATATAAACTTATGTACTGTAGTTTAAAAGTATTTTTTTTTTTATATAATTGAAAGACTTTTATCTATATTACGGTAAGGAGGTTTACTTTTTAAAAGTATATCAATCAAAGTTATCATACTCGACAAGGGAACGAAATTCTAACATTAACGCTGTAATAATATGTTGTTCTTCCCATATTTCCGGTAAACACTAAGGTCGCAATAATTACATACTACATATGCAAAGGAGCCGTCCTCTCCGGAGACAATTTTCTCCGTCTCCTGAGTGGCGTGCTTATCCACTTAGTGAAAAACGCCATGTTCGAGTCACTCGCTCCGGAGCCAATTACTGCGGGGACGGAGGACGGGAGGAGGTCTGGTCGGCTTGCGCAACCGACCCACGCCCGCAATTACACGAGGAAACTTTAACAGTTCAAACCTTAACTGTTTTAGTACTCAGACAGTAGCGAGCCCTTCAGGCCACATTCGCAAATCGCCTATTTTCAAGAGCGGTATTTAAGATCTTCATTTCGCGACTTAGCAAATGTTTTTAATTGGCTATTATACTCATACGTAATTCTCGTAGGATATGACGAGTCAAATATTATACAGGTATTAATTTAATAATTTTATGTTTGACAGTTCGTAGAAAAACTTAATAATACAGATAAAGGTGTTTACTTGTGGAAATTCAAAACAAATTTTGACAATCAGCTATAGGATGCTATATTTATTGTAGCGAAAAATATGGCCAAAATAAGAGATCTTACGCTTTTTTTACCATCATCAGGTCTCTACACCTCTTGTCTATATAACTTGGATTATTAACAAGAATATTCATATATCTTCATTCATTCGTATTTAATTATATTTATATATCAAAAAATATTCCAACAACATTTTTTTTATGTTTTGTTTTAAGTTTTCACAAGTGCGTTTTGTACAGTAAGTTAACATAAAAATCTGTATTATCTTTGAATATATTGTAACTCAAAAATGGATTTAATAAATGCGATCCATAGGTCCGAGGTCTCTGCCTAAGATTATATATAATCTTATTGCTTCATATGCATATATTAGTTATAAAAAAAATAATTATATGAAAATTTTTTTTACGGTCAAGATGAACATTAATATTATAAAACACCGAAATGCATTGACACGAACGTTGCGTAAACTTTTACTTACCATTTAGTGAAATTCCATTAAAAAAAAATAATGCAATAGATATTTTTTGGTCAATTGGTATTGAACACGTTTTTACTCTTAAATCTCACTTTAATTCTTACTTTCTCTTAAGTCAGAATTTTTATTGATATTTTTATGGCGGCTAAATTTAATCATCATTTTATTGTCAAATACAACAAAAAAGAATCTAAATGTAAATAGTTTTAAATCGAAAGTGTTTCACTCACCGCAAGGTACGACCAGAAGGTTAGAGTTATGTCGAGCTCCACCTCCTGCTTTGGGTTGGCGCACAGAGCCTCTCGAGGGGTGGTGGCGATGCAGCGAGGGACGCAGCCTCCCAGTCCCACCGTCACCCCCACCCTCGAGGGGCTCCCACTCTCGTGCGAGTGGGACCGAAGCAGTATCTCCATTGACACTTCATCTTCTAACTGCAGACAAAGCTCGAGTTACATATTTAACGCCCATAATAATTATTTCTCAAATTATAAAAGCGTTCACGGTACAGTAAAAAAAAACTTTCACTAGCTAGAAGTAAAATCATCTTACTTATATATTTTAGTTAATTGTGAACAACTTACCCCGGCAAAATAGTCAAAACATGTTGTAGAGGAGAAATCTAGATCGTTGATTTGTTTCTTCGTCATATTTTCCCCCGTCTTTGTGAGCCCCGCCAAGCTCTCGATGTTGAACTGCTTTATGCTCTCCGGCTGAGAGCTGGGGGACATCGGCAGCACCCTGTCAGTAGACTTCTCTGAAGACGGCTTTACCTTCGCCATAAAGTAAGTGGGGTACACGCTGGAAGATTTCTCTCCAGTCACTGTCGTATCATTCGACCCGAACTCGCAAAATAGATCTGTAGAATTTTCGTACGGCTTGTCGCATACGAAATTGTACATCCCTATCGTCGGGAAGAAGAGCGAAGAGTCGGACACTCTCTTCAGTGCCGTTTTGTATCGTTCGTTGTTGACTAACAATCTTACACTGTTCTGGTCTGCCATCGAGGATATGTTTGGAATGTCCGCCTTGGTCAGGGGATATCTGAAAACTTCTGTGGATCCTTGCGCGGGGTTTCTTATCTTAACAGCGTAGCTGATTGCATCTGATAATGGCAGGGATCCATTTTCAGGTAACCATTCGCAAACGAACCCGCAGGTCTCCACTCTAAAATTTAAATTAATTATATTAAATCATTGATATATTCTTGATATACATGTTTAGGTGACTTTTTATGGTTATATATGAAAATTAAAAGTAATGTAATACGAATCCTCAGACTATCATTCAGTTGGTTTTTCAAACAAAATTTATTCAATGATAAACCAGAAAAAGGTTTCTCCGCTTTACCTTTTACGGGAGAAGTATCAAGTTTAACGTCATTATTTCACAATTTTTTTTTTATTGTAGCAATACTTCACTAGCACTTCAATATTACTGCCAAACCTCGAATATTCATAGCTTTATTATAACTTTCGTATTACTGTCACCCCAAGAGCGAGCATTGCGCATTTTAAGTGATAGAGATTACACAAAAAAAAAACAAGTTAAATAAAACATAATTGATAATAAATTTTTAAAATCAATACATTTCATAAAATAGAATCCTTAATTGCAAATTTCATGTTGTGTAGAAGTTATTAAAAAAATATATTTGATGTATTCATAATGAAACGCTAAATATTATACTTGTTATTGTACACAATGAAAGCGGTACTATATAATATATAGCATATTAAAATCAATAGTTCGTAAAAATACATGTATTAAATATTTTGCATCGTAATTAATTCGCTAATATTTTAACGGAGTACAGCTCGTCGTGAGGTGTGACATGTTTTATGATTATGTTTATAAAATATACCAGTCATCAAATGTAACCATTCGCCGACCGACGCGCAAAGAACCGATCGGCAGTCATTTATAAGGAAGCAGGCAGATGAACGAACAATGTCTCATTATTTCATTACCATGCTCCATTGTCTCAGTTCCCAAACCTTCTGGGTCAACCTAAATGGTTCGCTGACTGAGTGTGGAGGTGTGCAGATGCCGGGCTTTAATGTGTGCTGTTCTCTATACGCCTTGGGAACCCATTGAAGATGTTCCACATTAATACGAGGACGCCTTCGATTGAATCAATCGAAAGTAAAGAGGTTCGCCTATTATAAAGAACATTTTCCGTCATACTTGCCATACTTACTAGTAAACTATTGAAATAGTTTTCTCACTTGTAAGGTGTTTTTTTACAGGCGGAAAATTTAAATTTTATTCCAGGTCTAATTACTGTTGCTTTAGTAATATTCGCATTGTGCAATTCTTAAATGTTTTACGGGGTGTTATTCATGGCGAATTTGGTATTTTTTTTACAACGTGTCAGTGTACACAATCACTCGTTTGATAAATATTGATGCTCGGTGTTAATGAATTTAATATTAAACAATCACGATCGCCGGTGTACCTTTAAGTGTACGAGCAAACGTGGTCATGTTTGCGTGAGGAAAAAATCGGAACTGACATCTCACTTTTCGTGCTGCCAGCCTGTGTAAATTGTTAAATATGTTTTTTTTATTGGGTAAGCAAAAACGCATTTCAATTTATAAGTGTTGATAATTTATATTTTACAAATATACTAAATGACGTTAATAACTTGTAGTTCAATTTCTTGAAAAAATGTAAATAAAATTAATACAAATAAATTTAAAAAAAAATTTTTTTTTTATTTAATAAAAATATCCTTCGCCCTATATTTTTAAAACTTGCATATATACTAGGGTGTCCCTTATATGACCAAAAAAAATTTTTTTTCAAATTTCGAAATGCATACCCTCTACATTTTTTACTAATGCTATAAGATACTCAAATATAAAATTTCATCTTTCTAGAAAAATTGCAACTAGTGCCGACCGACCTTCAAAGTTTAGTAAAAAACGTGTTTTGTCTTGATATTTCGGTCTGGTATAAAATCATTATAAATGCAATAAATTAAGTGAATAATAGTAAAAATTCAATTAAATGAACATTAATCTTTAATCAAAAACATAAAGTAATAACAATCAGTCAGGGTAACTTTTTTATAGAGTTGTTTTTTTACAGTCCGGATACAATTTTCTATGTTCCTGGACACAGCGCAGCAAGAACTGTTTTTGTTCTTCTTCAGCCGCGATAAGTCCGTTAAAATCTTGCATCATTTTAACAGCCCTTTCAGCAGTATCATTCACAACCCTCAAATAACTTATTTTTCTTTTAGCTTCCACAAAAGCACTATTATTATTCCAAGAAGATACATCTTCCTTTAGAAAACTGTCGTCGATCTGCAGTCGTGATAAAAATTGTTTGCTCTTTTCCGATACGAAATCATCCAGTGTTTTACAAACATAAGCAAACATCTTGTAGAGTCTTTTTGTCCTTCGCAGTTATTCTGCATTGTGACTGAAGTAAACACATTTTTAAAGAATAGATCGCTCTCGCCATCCAGCGTGCCTGGTGCATGGCTTTGGGGGGGCTTAGTTTTAATTTTTCCTCTGAGTCTCCTCCCAAAAATATTACGCACAGTTCGACCAATTTGCGGTAGTTATCTCTTACATAACCTTTGTCTAATTCTGCCTTATAAAATATTAACAAAGCTTGAATGTCTGTCTCGGCAACACGTTGTTTTACGAAATTAAGAGATGGTTCAATGTTACTAGCGTCGATGTTTTTCCAATTTTCTCTGAACTTTTTAAACATTGGAGTATCTGGGCTACTAGTAATTTACTTAATTTTGCTTTCAAAGACAGCTTTTAGGACCAATTCATAAACATGATGACGACAGGCGAAAAGCAGCAATTCTCTTCCTAAAGTTTCTCCAAAATAGCACAAGCTCCATTGAAACGGCCAGTATTGAAAGCTGTTGTGTCGCAGCACATTATTTGTACTTTATCGTGAAGGTTCTAGTCAAAGAGAGCTGTTGAGACAGCCTTAGCTTGATGTTTTTCAGAAGAATGTTCTAGTTTTGGCACTGCAAGAAGCTGTTCCTTATCGTCAAACGAAGCAATAACTGGCAAGCGTTCTTCTTTAGAACTTCGTACATCTAACCCGGGTAATAGTTTTCCATCCCAATGGACTGTGACTACGTCGGGTACATTACTTCCAAAGAAGTCAGATTTTATTGCTTCTGCCCTTGATTTTCTAGTTTCAGCAGCTAGTGGTTATCTTTGTCTTACAACCCTTTCCTCTTCTTCCAATCGTCGTTGTTTAGATCTATCTTCTTTTTCCGACAATTTTTTATCAACACCACCTAAGCATCCTGGTCGATCTGGCTCTCTCTGTTTCATTAAAAATAATTTATCTTCCTCTATTTTCATTCTCTCAAAAGCATCAGCATGTGCAATATCAAACAAATTATCAAGATCAATTTTGAAATTGTTCTCACGGCTCTTGAACGTAACCTGAGTTTTCTTACAATTTTTTTTGCAACTCTCTCCAAACATGATATAAATCAACAAGTTTCTTCACGCAGTTAGGATATGCCCTTGTTGGAATTCTTGCTTTTTCCCAATATATGATGCACTCTCTAATCACAAGATTTGCACTTTCACTAACAATCAGTTTAACCTCACGAATATTGTAAAATAGGACCGAGGGAATTTGTCGATTAGATGGTAATTTTGCACCATTTATTTGATATCTAGGCAAACCGATAAGGAAATTATTTTGTTTATCACTCCGTAATTCCACCGACATGTTAACGCACTAAACAATGGAGCACTACTAATCTCAAAAATCACGTATGAAATGACAAATAAAACATGCAGTTACAAGTCACAGCGTAGTACTTACGCAACTTGTATGGACAAGTTAAAATCGCAAGTCGGCACGGGTTACCGTTTATAAATCGAACTAATATTTTTTTCTAGACAATATAGGGTTATTACTAAACTTTTAAGAAGGTATGCATAAAAAAATATTGAACTTGAATTTTAAGGGACACCCTAATATATACCCAATGCAAAGTACCTCCACCAGGGTTTTTTGGTTTCTCGGCAACATCACTTGTTCGTGAGGTATCATCCTCCGCACGCAGACTTAACCATGTCAGTCAGTACAAATATTTAAGCTTGTCCTTATTACGTATACAGCGCGGCCGAGCTCGCCCGACCGTGTCTCCGATGTCGCAACCTCCAAGGGCAAGGAAAAACACTATGGCCTGAGAGAACTCAATTTCCGATACACTTTTTCTCTCTGCGTGACGTATTTTCCATTTTCTATGTTTATCCTTCGATTATTTCGATGTTATAGCAAAAACCTGTTTTACTTTTTACATAGCTTATTTTTATTATTGTAGGCAATGAAGGGTACTTTTTGTCTCTATTGCTTTTATTGTTCTTATGATTTTTTCATTCATACATTAATATCGCGAAAGCGTTCAATACCAAATTATTTATCCACTAGCTTAGTTTGCAGCAACTTAGACAACTCAATCGAGGATATATTATGTATATATATATAATATGATTTCAGTTCAGATAGATTCTTTTGATGGGGCATTGATGTCCTAATGACCAATATCTCCCTTAAAGAAAAGGTCTTCTTCAATCAGAATATTTTATCATATATTTACCGACAAAACTAAAGCACCATATTGCTAAAATATTTATTTAATACTGCATAATACTTTCCAAATAAAGGTTTTTTTTTGTCTTCCCCGCTTTTGTAGAATCCATCAGACTTCCCTGAATATCACAAATCCCTGAATATCAAAAAATAGCTGATAGATCAATGAATACTAGAAGTTTGCGTGGTGCTAATGGTAAATCATTTCAACGGTACCAAAAAGGGGTATAAAAATTGTATTACACAGTGATTATCTCATTTTGCAAATTAACAAAAGGCCAAGTACATTCGGTAACGGTAAATCGGGGATGAACTTTGATAAGTAGTGAAATGGAATCTCACCTCATCTCCACGTGGTACGAGTAGGGATGCAGCTGCTCGCAGGGGAAGCGGGCGGCGTCCAGCGTGAGGGCGGGGGCGGGGGCGGGGCCGTCCGAGGCGGGGCAGCCCACGGCCAGCTCAGCCCGCCCCGGGAAGGTCACCGTCACTCGCCCCACGGGCACCATCAGCAGCAGCAACGCGGCCGCACCACCCATGCCGGTGGAGATCGCGAACAGCAACTGTACACAACATAGCACTAACTACTCTCTTTCCTCACCAATCTATACAACAAAGATTCTACCAACAAACCATGCTTTACATCACTGGTTCCCAAAGTGGTCAGTATCGACCCCCAGGGGTCGATTCCGCCCTGCAAGGGGTCGATGACAGCGAAAAATTAAATCGGGGATCCATGAACTGTAAATGGGGGTCTTCGAGAGTGGATCCCATTTAAGCAGATCATCACCTAAATTTAGGCATTCCGTAAATGTCATAATGCACCGAACACAGATTGTACCTATGTACTTTGTGAAAAATCGAATTCGTTATAATGCCAACCTTTCACGTTGGCATTTCAAGTATTTTATTCTATTTAAGATATTAAAATTGAATTCCACCGAGTACTCTCTGTCATAAATATAGATTTTCTTGTGTTTTTAATTAATAAAGTTATAATTACTTTACATGTATTAAATCTACTGTACAGTTAACCATATGAAAGTGAGTTGTTCTATATAAGATGTCAAAAATATGTTTGAAGTTGATGAATTTGTAAAAATGCAATTTTAGCAACGAAAAACTGAAAAACTCGACAAGGGATCTACGGGACAAAATACTTTGGAAACCTATGCTTTACATCATAACCAACACTTTTTGCATTTTTTTTATAATATGCAATAATTGTATTTTATAAATGTTTTCTTTAATGTTATAAATTCTTCCTACGAAACAAAACGGTGAACTCTCAGTCGAGAGTCAACGATCCCTACTACTAAGCCAAACATGACAACCACCATAAATCGTCAAGATGTCATTAACGTCATAATACATATTTTTATAAGTACGCAACTTGTTTTTCTGTGAGGAATACTTTTGCGAAAACAGCTACCGATTCATTTAGTAAATTTTGCAACACTCACGATAGATGTTATGATTGATGGATGACACATAACTGACATCAGCAGTGGCGTGCAATCTATTTGAGCATTAAAGCATCATTTTTTAAATTTTAATATGTATTAATTATTATTTGTTTTGAACAATAATTGTTCGTCGAAATGTAAGCTAAAAATAACACTCGCGGTGATATTCGATTTATTTATACTCAATAAATATATTTTACTGTCAATTAATAAAACTGCTTGCTTAGACTTTGAGATCACCACACGCCACTGGTATTCAGTCATTAGTGTAGCATGCGAATATTATGATAGGTGTGCTATTCAGTTAGAGCTATACTAAAATGAAAATGAGATCAATCCCACATTATTCGCGACGCATTATTAGATGCATTGTACTCGAGTGACAACGGCCGATTGTACCAGACATGTCCGTCCCGTGGACTGTGACGTCAGCGATATCCGTAATCGCTAAATTAAACCAAATCAGTCCAAATTAGAAAAATAAAACTGAATTATGCCCGCAGCGGGACGGAGCGCGCGCCGGCGGTTCTCGCTGCAGCATTGTCGGGCTCCGGGCCAATGGTTGCGGATGAACCGCTTCCGGTTCATTCCGGATTGTTGCCGCAATGATAAATAAATAAATTCGCCCGAGAAGCATGAAAGGCGTGAATGGCTGGCGGCCCTGGGCGGCCATGGATCACGGGCGGCAGGTCGTCAATGGAGCACACATCATCGATGAATCAGAGCGTTGCAAATATCGACTTTTCCGCGAAAATCCGCGCTTAAATACATCGTACGTGTGATGTTTCAGTTTACAATAAAAAAATTCACGCCTTCATAAACGACCTTAGACTATTTTATTCCAAAACATGCTGTTCTGTGTCCAATAGTAAATTTATGCTATCATAAATTTTAAATCTGTTTTTTTCAAAATAAATAAACAACTACTAAAACTAGCGTTGGTAGTTCCGATACAAATAATTAAAGAAAAACCCTGTTTTGTGGAAATATTTCCATTTATATATAAATAATAACTAGTATAGATGCTTGAAAAATTTATAATAATATTTGTTTAGGGCGTTTTATTATATTTCTTCAATGATAAACCATAATAGTTTGTACAGTGTATTCATATTATTATTAACAACAAAGCTGACTTAAAAAATCCTTCTCCAAATTTGGTATTTATCTATAATTTTATATTTGGTAAAAATAAATTTATCTAGTGATCTAAGATCACCATTGTCAGATCTCATGTTTATTTTTATAACTGATAATGGTTATAAACAATCCATTGGGAGTGCCATGGACCAGGGTTGGCAAAATCGCACAGTCGATGATGCCAACGAAAAAACGTCGAGTATCTATGACTGCTTCGACTTGTACTGAAATTAAGAGTTGCTCTTATATGTATAGTTGCAAACACGTTGGAGGATACTTTCATACATTAATGGTTGTTTTCCGATTCTGTTAGTAAACGAAGCGACCATAGCGCAAATATTTTACAAAAGATTTGCTGTTTATCGACACGAGCCACGCCAAGTGTTGAGAATTCACTTAACACACCCGTCTACGCTAGTATTGTTTGTTTATATTTCAAACTCTAAAAAGTTGCGATCGCAGTAACGGTCGCTATATTTGTTCAACTTTCTTATGGAATTTAAATGCTTATCATCTAATCGAGTACTCTTCACATGCGTCTTGCATACAAATGACACTCAATAGTCCTCCTGAGCTTCAGACGAGCTGTCACCTTCGTCGTTCGAGGACCGTCGGTCTCAGCCGAGCTGGACTAAGACCTCACCTTGAAATTTCCTATCTTGTCCGCTACCATTCCTGCCAGCGGCGGCATGATGATGGCCACCACCGGAGTCACGGCCGACATAATGGCCGTCTCCTCCACGTTGATGCCCAGCTCCCTCATATGGATCGTCAGGTACGGATACAGCACAAAAAATGCTGTAAAACAATTATATCATATCATATACATATATGATCAAAGCTCAGAAATATAATATCACTCCCAATACTTACTCGATGCATGGACGAAGAATAATATTTTCAGAGGCAGCAACTTCTTCTGCTTCAGATCATTGGTGATCCTTCGAAAGAAAGCCTTCAGCAGCTTCATTTTGAACTGTTTATTTTTCAGTATCACTTAGAATATAGATTAAATAATTAAGAATATCAAAATAAATTCGCTAAGATTGCTTCCGACTGGTCGGCAAAAGTTTTATCTCGGAATCAGCATCGCTGGTTTTCTATCCCGTTTTAATCTCATGAATTGGTCTTCCGGATCTGTGGACAAGAACAATTCAATCATTAGTAGACAAAATCAAATAATTTTAATGGTGAATTTAATTTTGATCCTTTACCTCTCGTTTGAGTTTCTCGGTCTATGTATAGAATATATATATAATATATATTCTATTAATATAACACTCTACTTTCATATTATTTTGCATTTATATTATTTATGGTGGTATATAATGATTTTTTTATAATTTTTAATAATGACGTCATATCCGGTATAATTATTTTCAAAGAAAGGAAGCACGTGTCATCAGTTGTCACGAATGTGCATTTATCATATAAATCATGTAGTAATATAATAATTATTAGTTATTGTATTTTCAAAAACGGGTTTTTTTTATATCATCGTAAAATTATTATTTTTTTTTTATTCAAAAGAAATATCATAATATACATATTGGTATACTCAGTTTACGAAAAATTGAGCAGTTGCATCTATTTTACTTAAAAATATAATCTTTTCATATTGAATTTAGATAGAGGAAACTTAGTTTTCAAGAAGTTTTTGGATAAATACATTGAACGAAAAATCTGCGCTACTTTCCTGGCAAGCTTCGATAAAATTATTTTAGCCTTTGTTTTAAAATCAATTTTTAATTAATTTTGAAAATAATATTTAATTTTAACTAATCCACCTTTTATATTTTCATCAATTAATTTAGCAACTAAGGCGCTGCATGTGGAACTCGAAAACTTCTCCACTCTATTGCAATTGGCCACCAAAACCTACGCAAAGTGCGCTATCCAGTGACTGTCTTTAATTTTCAGATGTTAGTATACGCACATAGCTCTAGAAGCGAATGGCTTTTGGAACATTCTGTTAAGCTGTGCCCTTTAAATCAGTTATGCATTTAAAAAACCCGTACGTGTTTTATAATATTTTTGAATGTGACCTCAGACTTCAAGTCAAGTGTAGTTCGCGGCTTCGGTCCTGCGTCGTGCATACAGCATGAAGCGGCTCTGGGGACTCGATGAACTGACATTGGGGCTTGATTTCTATGTGATGCTATTCCAGGAAGCTCCTTACGTGACGCCATTGTTTCCGACTGCCATTTATATTCCGGCGTGACTTTTTTAACGTTACACTTAAAATTTACCAATATTTTGAAGGATGTGTTGTAACTGTGTTTTTTTTGTGACGTGTCGATAAATCGTTTCGAATTATGAGTAAAGCAAACACGCTGCGGCATAACTGGCAAAATAATGATGAATCGATCATTCACTTAGGCTAAATGTTTTATTGGTTTGAAAAAATCATTCCTGCCTTTGGTAATTTAATAAATTACTCCCTGTATCCAAAATCGCAATTCGCATAATTGTTTTAGGCAATCTCTGCAATGATAAAAATATTTTTTTGTATTATAATATGTTGTTGCATCCCACTCATGGTTTCGTATTAATGTAGATTGATTAACAGGTAAAGATGACACTGTCAAAAGTTATTGTTTTTTTTATCATTTTACGAGATATGACGTTATCTATAAGACAATACAATTGAATCATCATTTTGTTATTTCCTATTAAAAAATAGCATTTAAATATTTTCTTAAATGCACGTAATATAATAATATTTTAAATTTTACTAAAAATCTTACATGTTTTAATATTGAATTAAAGTATGTCAAAAAAAGTTATTTTACTGTCTGGCTAGTTTTTTTTTCTGATTTAAGAAACTCTGGTATTTTGTATTTCCCTGCGTAATCAGCAGCGTTTTTATTGTTTGTATGTTCGTTCATGGCCACAGTGTAATTAAATTGAACTGTCGCACAACTTTACCGTTACTAAACCATTATGCTACAAAAAGCATGGACGAGTATCACATGCATATCCCATTTATATATATTTTTCTATTCATATAATAATATTAAAATGATGACAATAAATTTTCATTTTGATTTCCCATGATAGCTCGACTTTGCACCAGCATTTTGTTATTTGTTTCTCCACGTGTATGCTTTGTTACTTACATTGAAATTTATTTGCAGTTAAATGATTCGTACATTTGAAAAAGCTTGTTTATTCATTTAAAATGTGATACAAACTTTAATTTACTCGAAATTATCACTACAAAAATATTTTTTATTAGGTTTAGTACTTCTCGGGTTATAACAATTGTATACAGTGGAATATATAAAAATAGCATAACTTGCGTAAAATAACATAGAAGCAAGTATAAAAAAAAATATTTAAAAGGTTTTGATATTTATTATCAATTGATATTACGAGATCCAATCTCAAATCAGATGTTGTATTATCTTGTCACATCTTTAGTATTTTTAAATTTAATTATTGTTAGTAAAAATGAGCAGTTAAATGATATGTTATTGTGGTTAAACCATCATCAATTCTGTTATTCCTCTTAACGACAGATCAAATCGTGTAATACAGTAATAGGCATGACGAAAGATTTTCAAATCCTCTTCCATAATGGGGGTACCCATTTACTATTTACGAAAAAAACTTTATTTCGGTAAAAAACTAGAGTTTAACGATGTTTAAAGCCATTTTTATAATATTTTTTCAAAAGTGCGCGAAAACGCGACATCGCGAGGCGTGACGTCATCGCAGCATTTTTTAGACGCTCTGACGTCATTAACTATCTTGTATACGGGCGTGCCATTGTGTTTGCATTGAAGACCATAGACCAATTTGAATACCATAGAGTTGTTGACGTCAGTATGACGTCATGCGCTGTGATTGGTGTTTCAGTCAAAATGGCCGATTGCAGTATTTTAATCTTTTAATTTATTGAAAATCGTATTAATCTTAGATTTTTAAATAAAACTAAATCACTTTTTTAAATCCTTTTAATATGTATTTTCCCTTAAAATAATTCTTTCTTTGATTCTTTGATACTGTCGTCATCCCTATTATCTCAGAGGACAATTGTAGGGAAGATAATAAAATACAGCCATTATACTTCACAGTAGTTAGAATATATTTATCATTTGACATGCAATCATGCTATCATAAGCAGGCTTAGATTATATCCAGGAATTAAAAAAAATATAATACAATAGTAAAATATATAGTATAATAAAAAAAATTGTTTTTTTAAAAAGGCTCTCTTTTTCTGAGAAAAATTTATTAATGTAATTTATATATAACTAAAACTAAACTTTAGCTCTGTTTACTGTATCCGAGATGTTAATGTTAAATTGTCTAGAATATTCATATTGAACTTCGAATATCATAATTAAATAAACAAACCGTATATAATATTATACATTGTGTCGTTAATCTTAAGTATAAATAATAACGATTTCAGCACCCATCTCAGTGAATGCATGACAGACTATAGTTATATTTGAGGTTGTATATAAAAAATTTAGAAAATTAATACAATGTGATCTATAAAATGTTGTACGTAACAATCATATTAAAATAGTTGTTAGTTACGTTTTCAAAAACAAATCACGTAACGTCTTTAGAGGACAATAATAAACTTATGGAGTCTAATTGAAGCAGACTCGGGTAGAGACGGTGTAGCAGCGAATAACATCAACGTTGAATACTTTATCGGTACCCCAAATAAAAAAATCGGTCATTCATAACACACTTAAACTTGACACGACTCAAAGAGAGGCGTTTAAATGCTCCCTTATATTTTCTATTTTTAACTCCAAAAAATGTTGGACAACAAATAACCTTAAAAGGTATGTGGAAATGTTTTGTATTTTAAGTCAATGATCTGTAAATTAGAATAACAATGAGGTCATAACCTTCGTTTTTTTATAAAATTTCTTTTCGGCGACATTATTACGTATTACCTCGATTTGCATCGAAAATAGGTTTATTGTGTTTACGAGCTCTAGAATGACTGACGCAACGGCAGCGCTCCAACATTCTAAGACATCTCGTTGTTGATGTTGAATAAATCACGTAAATGCCTCTTTTTATATTTGTTTTTTTTAAATTTGTTTTATAAAATATACATGAGACACATTATATATATATATATATATATTGAATATCTTACATTAAATTTTTTTTATGCAATGAAATGATCTTATACATTGAAAAACATCTAGGTCTTGGCTGAATCAAACTAACGCAAAATATAAACAAGAGCATATTATTTTGTGAATGATGTTTTTTTTTCGTATCAATGTATTTTTTTTATAGCAAATATATTAACAAAATAACTTAACAAAATACGTGTTGTACTAGACTTGACATTTTTTTTGATAATAATAATTTCACTAGCGTATCTAATTTAATCGTAAAGAAATTTAACTATGGTTAAAAATTGAATAAAATAAAATTTATCAAAATCCCGCTCTATCGCTGTAATCAACAAACAAATTGTATATATATCGCAAACGTTTTTTTTTTAATATGTATATTATATATACTTCCGTCTCCGTGGTTTCAGTAATTAAAAAAATTACTTTAAAACTAGATCTTAAATTATATTAGTTAAATTAAACTTTGTCATTACATTAATACATTGTCAGTTACGGACTATTTTCAACAACGCCCATTACCCTAACACGCAGACTTTCGATGGACACTTTCCCCGGACCGCGCGGAGTGCAGTGCAGTGCAATGCAGTGCAGTGCAGTGCAGTGCAGTGTAGTGCAGTGCAGTCCAGTGCAGTGCAGTGGAGTGGTGCGAGGTGCTGGCGCGGAAGGAGCGTCTCAGCTGACTTACTATTCCGCACCCTCGGGCGCTAAATGCCCACGTACAGCGAAATGAATCACGGCTCGCGGTACAGATAATATCACTTTCTACAGCTACACCGCCATTAGTAATTTCCATACTCATTCGACGTAAGGTATTTCAAATAAACTCGCACGTAAACACCTCTTTTGAATCACATATTAAAATAATGTTTCCCGGTAAGGTTTTGGCGTGGTTGGTCATAAGAGAGCGCGTGAGTTTTTCGTTTACTTTACGCCAAGAAATGAACACTACTCCAATGGAAAAATATCAAGAATATAGAAGACATGCTTAGGAGATAACTTAAAAATTTTATTTGCAAATAAGTGTTGTAATTTATGAGTATTCACTACAGTGAAGTGATCATTAATGTTATTCTTTTTAAGAATAAAATAAATTATATATAATTTATTTTTTTTTAAAAATTATATATAATGTTTGTTTGTGTTATTGCTTATTAATTTATTTAGAGTAATTATTTCACAACCTCATAATTTAAATTTATTACAACACAGACATTTTTTTTAAATATATATTTTTAGTGTTTTTCCGTATTTATATTATGTTTTGTGTGACTAGTTGTCAAATAAAAATACTGTCAATAATGATATTTTAAAAGTATTCAGCTCATTGCCTACTTATGAAGCTGTTTTAAAAATATTTATGATAACAAATGTAAATAATCCAATCGATGTCAAAGATTCTGACGCTAATCGACATCAATCAAGCTCTTTAAAATATTATTGTTGTGTATAAATCAGTTTATTTTCTTTTTTAATTTTCATAACTAATGACTTCTTCCATCGTTGTGTTTGGTTTGGTGTTAAAAAAATCGGCTCAATAAGAAACTTGACCGCAAAGATATTGCCAATATTTACATTATCGATTATTCATATTTGCAGTACAAAGATGCTAACTCATAATCGTTCATCGAAATCATGCTTAAAATACACGTTTAACACTTCTGTTTTCTTAGAACTTTTACGTACGTCTACATCACGAGATTTTTAAATAATTATTTGTTTTGGAGTGAAATGGTGGATCCTCCTCCATATTTAAAATCACTAAATCTATGTAAATACAACAACCAAAATACACGGTGTTCCTATACCTACAGTATAACTATAGAAATGAGTTACTTCAATTTAGCTTCTTTTATTGTCGAAAAATATAAAGTACTTGTACAGTTATTATTATATTTCTAGAGTAAACTTCATTATGTCGTATTTTACCACATCTTGTTCAATACCGGCAACCAATGCCATCAAATTTTGGTCCATGCCATATGGCAATGCCATCAAATAGTATGTAAATTAATAAACATCAATGAATAATCATTAGTTTTAACAATATGAAAATAAAATCTATACTTTTCAAACAAATCCTGTATTTAGTCTTACAGTATAATTTGTTTGGCTTTCATCCCTCAAATGTAACTGTAAACTCGTGGAGTTGGATTGACTCGTAACATTCTCGGACTAAACCAAAATATAATCTATTTTTTCAGATGAAATGAGTTTTAATCACTCCTTATGGGGCGTCCTCAAAGGCAGTTTACAGCTTATCCGGTTTTACAGCCTTAACGGCTCTTCCCAACACCAGATCCAAGACCATCTTTAATATAGTGCAAAACCTACCTCGTATCAACACAACTGGTTTAAATAATGGCGATTTTTGGTTTTAGCATGGCAGATACAAATTTAAAATTAAATTAACAATTACTGTAAATTCGTTCAGCTTACAATAAAGTATATTTTGATTCACATTGAAAATATATAATACGAAACCAGGATAAAGCAGAAATATCCCAATGTGTCGATACTATATAAATTAGAGAGGAAAAGTATTACAATAAAATAGACACCATTTTTCGCACATACATAAATAATTTAAAATACTAGATCCTACAGACAATAACGAGATAAAAGAGACCCCAACAAAAATAAAATATATAAATGGGACTTCTTTAGACTAACACTCTTGTGCTCTTCAGGTCGACGTCACTTAATATGTCGTCACGAGGCTGATCTTTCCGTTCAATTTGGTAGTTACGAAAGCATTTGTCATTTTATATTTTTCAGCAATTAACTCTAAATCCACATCCAACACTATTCGTATTTTTTTTAGGATATCAAAATATCGCAATGGCTTTTCTTAGCAGACGCGAGTAAAGTGTCTGCCTCGGTAATTAAAGACCTGTCCGGTTCCCAAGCGATGCTGAGCTATTGAGGAAGGCAACGGATGGTGAAAACCATAGTTACTGCCATAGTTTCTAAAGCGGTGAAACTGTCACCCCCACCAATGATTAAATATATGGCATACGCGAATGCTATTCTCAAAATGTTCATATTAGTTTCACTTCTTTTATTGTAAATTTTAGATAAAGAGTATGAGCTGTTGGATTTGCTTGCGGCGCGAATACTTACAATGAACTGTTAATGGCACCTTGTATTGAGGTCGCTTGAGCATATTTTTTTGTGGTATACAACTTCTAGTTTTTTGTTTTATATTACAGAGAACCTGGTGATGGATTGAAAGTTTTTTTTTCATGAAATTCTATCTTGCATCAGTCAATAATTGTACGGTTTAAGAATCATAATTGTCCGTTTTTATGTTTCCAATGAAACGATTCTTAACACTTTATAAGCATAATGTAATTGAAAACATTAGGTAAAATATATTTTTTTTTATATTCTAATTTAATTTAGTAGTAAATTGTAGCAGAGATCAATCTCGGGATACTTATTTTTTTAATCTAATAGGATTTAAGTTTTCTATATTTTATCAATAAACATAAATTAATATAATACAATTGACGCAAATACATTTTTTTTACTCGACTACACATTTGCCAATACGTCTATCTAATATGAAAGATTAACTCATTTTTGTATACAAGCTTTTAGGAGATCCAGCATCGGATAGAAAACGGCTATAACTCGAATAGAATCACGTCAAATAAAGGGTTATGCCCGATAAAGTGTACAAACAAATTCTTGTACAAATTATGTTGAAAGGTATTGAATGTTTTACGTAGGTTTATGTTTCAGCGATATTTAGTTGTTTGCAATTTTGGTACATTTTTTTTATTAGCTATGTAAACGTAATATCTAAGCAATAGTCACTATGCAGAGCTTTAACAAAACTAGGAGAGAAATAAAACAGATTGTGCCGCTGTTATAATTTGAAGGATACATGCTTACTCCCAGTTTTACTACAAATAGGAAACCAGTTCTTTAAAAAATAAACACACGCGAAAGCAACACCATGTTGTTTTTATTGTTTATTTTTAAAATAATTTTTCAGATGATTTCTCTTGAAGCATTTAAACGAGAGTATATTTTTTATGAGAAATCAAGAAACGCTTAGTCTTTTAATTGTATGTATACATTCGTAAATAATTCACAGTTCAGTGGATCCTCGAGCGTTTATAGACATCTCAGTAGAGAACTCTTCTTGCTTAATCAAAATATGGCAGTTAAAATAGTAAATAAAAGCATATAAAAATAATTCTCGTGTGTGAAGACAATATTCCTCGCGTGGAGTGGTCTTTCGTTTTTTTTTTTTTTTTTTTAAATACTCATTTTTCTTTTTGATCATGATCATGATCATGACTATATAATTAGCTTTTCATAGAATTCAGAAACATATTTGTAATTGGCAGGTTTTTGTCTTGCATATATTTATTAAATCATTTAAGAAGATATCACTGATCCCACAATTTTCAGCATCAAACAAAGCTCAGCTTTAAGATAATGCACTATGGGAATCGTTATGATAAATTGCATTGTTTAATTTCAATGAGTAAAACGACCCAAGGGACAACTGATGCTGGGGAACCACCGGCGGGTGCAGGAAGTGGCCGAGTGGTCGCACCTTGGGAAATTAGAGACACGAAAACAAAGCTCATTCAAATTAATCAAACAGCATTGAAATATTCGTCGGCCTCGTTGCACGTGTAATAATCATTTTTAAAAAAAAAACTGCCTCAAGTATGACACAACTCGTAATCTGACATTCTTGATAGTAAAATGTCACATTTATTGCTTTGACATTTGTAACAGCTCAGAAATGGTACAATTTTAATGATAATTCATACCGCACATACAAAAATAAGTAAAGTATGGTCTACCATTTATATGGTTTCATTTTAATGGTTTCGTTTTCAAGCTACTTTCATAATTATATAGTAAATTTTTTTTTAAATTACCGAGTATACATTAAATGACGGTTTAGATACATGCTCATAATTTTTTTTAGTTACAATTTTTTTTTAATCGATAAAGGTATTGAAAAATACGATGTACAATAATGTTTTTTCATTAGTTAACAAAAATTTGCACAATATTCCATAAAAATAAATTGAATAAAAAACCAAAAGGAAAAAGGTTCTACGCCTAAGAGTAACAATAAAAGCACGAAAACTTGTTAAATCCTATTTCTAATTAAAAATCTAAAATATGAAATCACATGTAAATCATTCACACGTATAGATAATAATAATAATGATGCACGTCCTGATTTTTAATAAATATTTTATTTTTTACCTTATGTAAATTAATTTGAATAACTTTTTAAAAAGTAACAATCGTTTACAGATTATGTTTTGTAAAACACGGCGCGTTTTCATAAAAGCTGTACATGTGTCCATAAATTTGTTTTTTTCTGTCGTTATCTTCAGTTACAATTATTTGAATGTATTTTTATTACCATCTCGTGAATTGTTCATTTGTTATTTTTTATTTTTCGTTTCCTTTTTTTAATTTTCTCAATTATTGCATTTAAATAATTATTCCCAACAATTGAAATAACTACCGAGTACCATTGTTCTACCTCCAATAAAAACAACTAACAGTGAACAGATCTTTATTGTATTCGCTCATACTTCGGTGGCAGATATAAAGCGAAAACCTTTTTTATTTTTATTATTCACGCATAAATAAAAACATATTATGTTAAGAAAATCGTAATGAACAAATTTCTTTTGACTATTATTCTCCACGTGTCTTACTAATTTACCTATGAATCCATCTTCGTAGAATCTTCTTATCGATTAATTAATGGAAACTCTTTTGATGGTAATTTTTAAAAGGTTTATAACAATTTATCTTTGTAAATTAAAATACATTTCGGGTCAAATATAGCAAGTTTTTCAATCGCTTCTTTAATTTTTTAATAATAATACAAATCCTTCCTTTCGTTGTTGTAAATTTAATTAAATTATCATAACTTCTGTACCAAATTTTCATACTAAAAGTACACAAAATAACCACGTGAATTTTTTTTTTAAATTTGATATACAATTTGTCAACAGTAAAGTTCAAAATAAAATAAAAATTTGTAGCAATTATTATCGAATGTATTTTTCATAACTTTATAATTATGTTTTGATATCTCAGTATTGTTATAAAATTCAAAATAATGATAACGAATACTTAAACAAATTACATAAACATGTTTTAATCAAAGGTTTTCATTCTCTTTCTGGTCAGTTGCCTCGAATAATACGTGACTTTAAAAGGTCGCAAAATAATGAAATACGCCGTGACGTAAACAGTCGCACTTTACGGGACGATTATTTGTAGATTTAGGTTGCAACAAAGCAGAATCTTCATTAAAATCGTGCACCCGTAGTTTCCCAGTCGCGAGACAATTCACGCTATTTTCGCTAGAAACTATGATTGCTTCAATCACCCTGTGTTTATATAAACACGCTGAATACTCAAGTAGTTATATTGTACGAAACCAACGCCAGCCAGGCCAAATAAAGAGTGAAGTATACAATCCAAATTGTACACTTGTATACTATTGTTGTTATCAGATGTCTTAGTTAAAATACAGAATATTTTTAAAACGAATGTGGCATACAGTATGTCATGAAAAACGCAATTGAATTTTTTATAATCGCTGAGTGTGCATTATTTTATCATATGAATCGAGAGCTGCTGCCTTAATTTTTTTATTGAGAGATTCGTCTAAATCAAGAAAATAATCAATTGTTATATTAAAGCATATTTAAGACAATCATTATAAATATTTAGAAGGACTTTTCATTCTAGAAATAATGAGTAGAATAAATTTGATGGAAATGCGAACCATACTAACACGATGTTGGTCGACAATGTGAACAGATTCCAACACTTCCCTGGAGTAAATGCCATGATTATTTCGGGCCTGATGCCAAAAACAGCCCACCGCAGGACGATACGTCAATGCACTAAGTGGCACAATGAAATGAGCTGTGTCCTTCTTAGAGGCCATTTGCCCAAAAGGGCCTGCGGGATCATCCGATTATCCTAACGACGCTCAAGTGCAGACGTCCGCGAGTTCAATGCCGAGCGGCCGCTCGACGCGCGCCAGGCTACTCCGGCAGTATCTACTGTACCAATATTTGAGAGAGCAATCTGTGCTTTGATATTCATACATACTAATTTAGTTCCTGTGATGACACGAGGTCGAGAACTTTAAAAAAAATGGGGGATTTTTTGCAGAGAAATGTTGTATACAAATATGATATTCGTAATCATTATTTTTATTCGTTTATAAAAATTAATACTTTTGTTAAAATAATATATATTTAGGGCTATTCAAGTCACTTTTCAGAACTTTTAATATACCTTAATAAAAATATTATAATGGAGTTTCACCAAGTGCTTTATGTCAAAAAATAAATACATAATCACTTATTCGCACTGTCTTAAAAAATTATCCAAAAAAATAAATAGATGGGTGAGAGAGACCGCATTTCCAGTTGTCCACGAGTATAGCAAGCTATGAATATATTAATCACTCTGTTGCTACTTGGGGTCAGTTGTCGGCCAATTGTGGCACCACGCAGCTCAACTTTTTTTTTCAATAAATCACATGTCGAAGGTAGGTTAAGTTAGTTTTTATCATTTTTTTTAATTGTGTGTTGTCTGCTAAATAAGGCGATCTGTATTTTAAGAACTTTTTACATAAGATATATTTTTTTTAAATAATGCATGTAATACATTAATTACTATACATTTAATTTTAGAGTTCATATTTCTTTTGAATTGGGAGCATAGCAGATTTGAAAATAGCTGGTTTGAATGTTTCCTTTTTTTTTAATTAATGAGTCGTTTTTTCACAAAAAGTTTTCCGGCCCCTGCCCCAAGCAATCGCGTAGGCTTTATGGCTTTCACTAACTAGGGAGCTACTTCCAGCCGAAAGGAGAATGCAAATCAGCCGGCCTAGACCTCCTCCGGGCGCGCGGACTCGCAACAGCACCGCGCGTCCACCTGGTGAATCATAATTACCTGAGGATTACGTAAACAAACACATGTGTAAAAGGCAAGAGCGGTGACAATTGCGGCAATCTGATTAATATCACTTAAATAATTTATTCAAATTAAAATATTAAAAACTATTGAAGATACAAACATCAATCAGATTATTTAGTTTCGAAGTACCTCTGCCCAATGACTACCCACAATTTGAAGTGCTTTTCCAGTATTTCGACTGTGTATCGTGAATATTTTTCAGATAACTGTAACAATACTATTGCTAATAAAAAAGGCCGCAATTTTTTTATAATTAAAAAAACTCATGTGATGTTAAATCAAATTACTGTATTGTATAAAATCAAATCGATTTACAGTTGCTCTGAATTTAATATACAAATGCTCTGGATTCAGTTGTGTGTCACAAGTGTAAAGCAAGCCTTATTTTAGATAATAACAATAAAGCAACAATAACTACGCTTGTTATCAACATATGTCGTCGCGTTGCTTGTTATTATAACAGATAGTAATGAAAATACACGTAAACGTATTTTATACAAAGTTACAACTCGTAATCCACATAACACAAATTCAACAAAAACCTGTTAAAATTTCTCGCGTTTATATTGTTTTCTTTCAAACCTCATTTCTGATTCATTGTTTGTATCGATGTTTGCAATAAAGGATTTCTTATCAGCGCATAAACTTATAGTATTTACATTAAACAATTATTTAATGGTTAATCAGATAAGAAAGAAGCCGAAAATTTTTCATATCTTTAGTCACTATTACAGTTTAATAAAATCATTCTTTCAAAACTTAGGCGTTAAAATAAAAATAAAACGTAAATCTTTTCTAATGTGAGAACAATGGGATTAACGTACTCGTAACTAAAGGTCATTGCACTGCTATGTTAGAATAGACGTAATTCGTCGCTTTGACCTCAGACGGGACATCTGTGACATTTTCCAATAATGTATGTGTATTTAATTTCAAATGCAGATATCCACTTCCGCTCATGTTTACTATGAATAAAATTTGCTATTTATAACGAATATTCGCAAAAAAATTACGTGGATCGGAAAATCGATTGATTTTTTAATCAATGAAGAAACAGATGCATTTTAAAAATATTTGAATGTATGGTTATTTATATCGTGTTTTTTTTTTAAAAGAGTGTGTGTTATAAAAATAAGTTTGATAAATGCTCGAGAAACGTAAGACACTACTGTTATTATTCAATATTTGTTATGAAATTCGAAAGAGTGTAGGCTTACGTCTTAATAATGTATTAGTAAAACACATCTAGTGCTATATTTTAGAAAATTTTAATCACAGCTACGTAAAAAAAATAACAATTAAGGACATGTTTTTTATATAATCACTTCTGTTTTCTTCCCTGTGCAAGTATAGTAGTGTGAAATATTAAAATGTTAAAAACATTATAATAAAACGTATAGGTAATTTTTACAGAGGTAATTTTTATGACACCTATCTTAAAGCTTATTGCTGTATATATTTGCGAGGTCGTTACCCATTTATTTTTTGGGTCTTAATGTGTAAACACTGCAGTGCATTTTTACTAGTCTTTTAAGCATATTCTAGATAACCAATAATTCATCTTTTGAAATTATTGTTCTTATATATATAGGGATGGATTGTACGTATTTTTAATTTTATTAAAAAAATATATTCGTTATATTTTGAGCATAACAATTAATGCTGCAGCATCAATAGGTTCAAATATACGCAAACATGAATCAGCTGTATATTCTGCTCTAATATAATAATTTAAAATACTTCAACTTTCTATTTCATAATTATGAACCTTATCTCTGCGGATGTATATCGTTCGCTTTCCCTCCGTTTAATTAACTGGACTGCACAAAAGATAATTACTTCTAGCAATACGCGATTGATCTATTAGTTAATATCCCAGATCGTTTAAAATACTTTTCTAGGCACGCTGAGCTATCCTCCGCGGAACAACTTGAAAACAACAGATGATATAATGATGGAAACATTGCAACAAGTTTGCGCAAAGGAAACTCAGCCTCGGACGTGAAATCATATTTTGTTTCTCACTTTCATTGTGAGCTGAGAGAAATCAACCGCGAAGTTCCATCGTAATCTTATGGGGGTTTGCGGTTCACCTGCCGTTGTACTTGTCTTGCTGGTGCCTACACGTTGTTTTCAAACATTTGCGAGCGGTGGAAATGAGCCAAGGGAAATATTATGAGTTATCACAAACACGATTTTGCATATAAGCAAATTTCCAGAAAAATAATTCAGAAATTCGCTATGAGCCGTTTTATATGGATAAAAGTACGTGATAAGTTTTATGGCAATATTATGTTATTAGTTGTCATTTTCATATACGTTGCGTTTGAAATATATTACATATATTATTGATAATATTAAGTATATTGTTATTAGCAATTTTTTATTAGAAAACAGCTATCATTAAAGCTTTGATTTTACAATAAATCTCCAAGTATAATAGATGGCCATCCCACTATTACGAATACTTTTCTTTGTGTTTGATTTAACAACAGGTCACATGTGAGTCTTGCGACTTAATAAATATGGATTATCATTTTGATTCAAATATTAATTTTGATAAATAAGTAGTATTTGCCGAATAATATTATGTAGAACGTAATATCCGTTTGATCAACGTATGAGATCATTTCAGTACCAACGATTAAGTCTTGCTTCAGCCATACGGTGAATTTCACGAAAAGCGAGACACTGAGTGCCAAGTAAATATACAAATATTTAAAATGTATTTCTGGGCCAAAAACTTTATTCAAAAGTAATTAATGTCTTGCGTAAAAAAAAATATATTAAAATGATATTTTTAAAATGACAATAAAACTTATTGCATTGTATTCCGTTCTGCTAAATTTAAAGCAGTATTGTTCGCCTCGTAATCGTATCGACAAATAACCCATAATATTTTCTAAAAGCATCTCATTCGATAAAGTATATGCAAATTGATTCTTTTCGTAAAATTGACACAGCATCAACACTGGATCCATCAGAAACCGTCACGATCCGACCCATGTGCTAATCGTTCGCCATATTAGTGAGCACACTCACCATGACGATTGGCCGGGTGGTGTTCATTGTTACGCAAAGTCATTCGCTAAACCTAGCCTACGTTAACTTCGCTTTAGTGACGACACTACCAGCTTTTTATTCTATCATATGATTATTCAACCTTCACGACTTGGCATATATAAGATCATCACATCAAAAGCGAGGTATGAGTACCTACCCTCATACACGTCGCGACATAACTGCCAGCTGACCGATCAATTATATCGTGTAAAGCACAGCACGCTACCCGCTAAAAGATTTGGCGGTCGTGTTGGGGCTTCATGACGTCAATAAACTGCGATTCACGTAGACCTGGTTTAGGTGATGACTCTTCGTAAGTCGGTTGATCGGCTGTTCAACGTTCTCTTGAGCACCGAGGGTCAAAGCAAAAACCTGCCGATTCCCGCAAAAAGTGACCCGGACGACGCTTCTTCATACAGCGCTCTGCACGTCTGCTGCTTCTTCTTTGTGTCTTTCAAACAGACGGCTCGAGAGATCATTAGTCAAACTTCCAATTAGACCCACAAAAGAATGCGGTTGTATTGAGATGCGCAAAAAGTTTTTTGATGATCTGTCTAAGTACATCATGATCATCTTGGGTACGCGGGCCAGTGGTGTGCTCGGGGACGTGTCAATCGCGAATTCAACGAGGCTCAGGCGCTTTCGACTGAGATGTTTCCAGTTTTTAATTCGGACAGTTTTCTGCCGCCGATTGCACTTGTGGGTCACTAAACGATTTTACGGGTGTTGATGTAAGGATTGGTACAATAGCCGCTTTTGAAAAGGGGAAAATATTAACGCAAAAAAGTCGATCAATTCGCGATGTATGTGCCACTTTTTTTGTAACTGATGAAAGCTTTTAATTTAATGAATTAATATTATATTTATGGTGTACACCCTAATTAAAATTATATCAGTTTATATTGCCTTATTATTTTTTGTGATTTTATAAATAACATCTTGAAGTACAATCGGAATCTACGAATATTTGATGATTTACAATATTGAATAATTAAATATATAAGTTTTGATGAAACACACTTTATTCGTATGATCATTGATTCGGAGCTTTTTTTATTGGAAAAATACTTGTTATTAAAATATTATTGTATGGGAAAGCATACCTTATTTAGATATTCACTATTTCAATTTTTTTTTGTTTAAATACGTAACGCATTTCAATGGTATTTCCCAGTAACAAATAAATGATCAAGTTGTATAAAAACTTAATTTAATTTTAATTGCATAATTATTTTAGTAACAATGATTTATTGTTTTAAAAAATTATCTCAAGAGCACCATTAAATCATCTTCTGTAATATATTAATTGATAATTCTATTCAACTGTCAGATATGGTATCGGATCACAAATCAAGTTCGGGAATACCTGCATTACTCAAAGCGTTAGAGTATAATTTACACCCACCAAAAGCGAGCAGGCCGCGCAGTTGCTGGTGCACTGCGTGCCCTGATATATTGCTTTACAGTTAAACTTACACCAAAAACATACGAAGTTATAGCAATCATATTTTTGGATTCAGCGCACACAAATGCATGCAGAGATTTGAAATCCAATGCACATTTCTGGTCAGTGTTAACTCCATACTTTTTTTTTTCTTCACTTTAATTTGTTGTTTTAGAGCCTTTTTTCATATTTTTTTTATATCGATTAGAGGATACTTTCCAGACTTATACAAAATCATTTCTTTTTCTTTTGAATTCGCGCAAAAAAAATCAGTAACGTCTTTTGCCCCTTAAAATGAAACCCTCATCTTTCAGAACACCTCCCTTCTCCCCAGGGCAAGAACCTCACCAAGACCCGCCTCGATTGAGATTATTTTATGTAGATATTTCCAATTATAAGTCTTTGCTGATTAATAGAGACACTTGGCTGTGCCAAGAAGAGCGTAGGAATTCTATCAAGAGTTACTTAGAGGACTTTTAAAAAAATAAGCGAATAAACCTATTCATTGGTATATAATACAATATTTTAGTAGAAAAAAAGAAGAAAACCCAAGTGAGTTAAGAAATCATGCCATAAAGTAGATGACTCCTATGTTGATCAGCTTTTTATGTGAAGGTACAATAAGGTGCAATAGTATAGAATAAATACAAGCATTGCGTGATGAATGTGATACAGACGAAAGAGAATGTTGACAATATGATAGAGTGCGATGAGTGACTGCGCTGGTTCGTTGTGCTTGCATTCGAAGACTCAGTAACTCAATCTGTAATTATAGCCCAGCGAATGTATCCGCTCAGTATGAACAATGGCCTTCAATCACTCGCCTGAGCAGAGTCTTGCGGAGGAATCTCACATCTCTTCGTTTGTTTCGTTCGATCATTAGAATAAACTCTACCTTCATAGTCGTACAGTAGCTGAAGCCACGGCGTTACTTGAAACATTAGTTTATACTAATGAATATAAATAGTCAAAGTATATGTACTTAATGTTTTACTTCATGTTAAGAGAACAAAGCAGGATGTTTAAAAATAACTGCGGGATAACACATGCAAGGTATTGATCGAGAAAAACTTTGGCCGTAAATAAAGTGCTAATGCATCCTTTAATAATTACTTCATCATGTTTTTTTTACAACTTTATTTTGATTGAGAATTTTCATTTTTATTGACAGATGTAATGAAAGCAAACTTCAAAATATAAAATATACTGCCATATTTATTGTATACAAATAGATAAATAATTTGTATGTTCTTATAAAACATACAATATTATAGGCAAAGTATCTTAACGTTAACATTTTAAAATCAAGAAACCTAAACTGCAGGGTTGCTTTTGCTTCGCTCTGAAGCTTCCGATTTCCTCGTGTTGAAAATTTTTATTTCTTACTAATGAAAACAACCATTAAATGTCACGCAGTGATTAAAATTTTTTGATGATTTAAAACAATACAAAATTTTGATGTTTTCCGGGTGTAAATAAAAAAATCCGCTGTCTTTAGTAAATGCAATGTTTGCAGCGCTCTTCCGCTTGCAGACAGGACGGATTATAAAAAATATTTTACGTTTAAGCATATTTAAAAAAAAATTCTAATGCATTTATGACATGAATCAACTGTTGAATCAATTCACTTACATTTAGGTGATTTATCATGCATTAAAAATCCAAACACAATTATTGAATCTAATCGTAATTGTTAAAGTTATAAAACCAAAGCGATATGTAAAAAAAATAGCCCTCGCTTTGACCAGGACCGATATTTTTTTTAATTCTAAATACATTGCAGTTAATAAAATTGTGAAACCTGATCGCTTACGTTTGTTTTCGATATAAGAATAAATCCCAGAAAATAAATTGATGTCCTTAAAAATTAGAATTTTTAAGCGTTATGTATAAGAATTGAATTCGCACACGGTTATAATATAATAATTTTTCATTTATTCTAGTTACACATCTTCGTAACTTGATGTTGGAGCATACACAAAATATCGACAGAAGAACATCATCATCACAGATGGACCCACTTCCCAAGGTCAGCAACGATATACATGCATGCATATTAATTTAAAATTCAAAAACTAAATTGTTGGCAAGTTTTCTTTGTAGTTTAGTTTATATCAGATGGAATGTCAATCACTGACTGTCTCGAACCAACTTCTACTGCATAGCACTTCCGAGAACTAGACGATTCGTATGGGTCGATTTGGATAAGACCAATTTAAGACGCTCTACTTTTAATACGACTTCTAGATGTCTCATGAGAAATCCATCCGTGCATAGAATGAGCTCTAATATCATCTTAATCACACATGTGCAGACAATTGTGGGTGGACAGAGGAATCGCTCCACGCCATCGCGGGGTGCCCGCCTGGACAGGAAAATATGGAGAACCCTTCGTGGGATAAAAACTGGAGCAACCAAAGAATCACCAAACCTAGTAAAACAGAGGTTCCAAGAGGGATAAAACGTCTGCAGTCGTCGTGAACTCCATGACGGTGAATACCTTGCTCGATGCAGACTTCGCCGGACATTTGCATGGAAGAGATTTGACTGGTCATGGTGTCATTGTCTTGGCAAAATATTGGCTAGCCTTCCGAGCTCGAAATGTATAAGTTCCAATGTAGCAGGTAGGCACTTGATTACTTTTTAAGTATTTATTTTATTTGATAATTTTAAAACCCCGCGAAAGTCAAAGAACATTTTCACGACATGAAGTCGAAGTTCCTTAGGATAAACAATAAGTGATAGCAGTCTGTTCAGGAACTATATCAACATGCCGGTGGCTCGGTGGCTCGGTGGCTCGGTGGCTGTCTTGTGCCGCGGCTCCCCCGCCGGAACCACGCGCGGCCAGGCGCCCTACATATCGGGCGACTCTCAGCCGACTGTACGCACTTTTAATTGCAGCCGTGCCTTGACCTGGCAAATCTAACTCATTACCTGACACAATTACAGTATTATCCCACGTTACAAATTTAAGTTTATGACAATCGTAATGTACAAACCTACTCACTGCTTGTATTGAAAACAGTTTCGAACCCTTAAAGCGTAATAATTTTAATTTACTTCACGATCTCAAAGATTGGAACCGTATATTATTAGTAACCGTATGTTTTCAGGATTTGTGAAAAATATCGCAAAACATCACCATTATCACTCAATTTCCTAATTTTCTAAATATCTTAATTCACAATTTCATATTATTATTTATTTTTTTGTATATTTTTCAGTGCCATGCAGTGGATTTGGAAGCAGAATATACAAATTCTATGGTCAGAATTCAACATATCCCTTTAAAATTATGTAAGATACCTTAAACACTAGTTCTGCTTGATATTATTGTAGTTTGAATCTGTATATATTTTTTTTTTATTTATTTGCGTTTATTATTATAATACGAGTGAACTAGCAGCTGAGGCACTTAGAAAACTAATCTCTGAAAATCTTGCGTTATTAGATGAGATGCCAATGGACATTATCAGTACAACTTTAAATAATGTGTCTTTATGTGAAATAATAAAAATTCTTAGTTTTTAGGAGTTTGGCCATGAAGCAAAAAGAAGATTTCGTAATATATTAAATTATAAAATTGTCTTTCCGGCGCAAACCGCAAGTGGCCGAACATGCGATCTTTTTTCTTGGGTATATTATTCTTGTAAGTATAAACGAAACTAAATGGATTGTAGAAACCATTTTTTCTCCATAATAAGATATTTTATGATTTTTGGAAAGTATTATTTTATTACCTTTAAATTTTGACAATTACTCTACAAGAAAAACGACCTTTCAGCAAAAACAATACCAAAACTGTCACTTACTCTATTCGGTTCTGTTCGTGATTATTGTAATAAAATACTACAACTTTTAATTAAGATCATACAAAAACAGCCCAACTAACCGACACTTTTACTGATTTCTTTTCATAAAAATTTCTTTCGTATCAAATTATCATTCATTTAGTATAATAATTATAAATCATTTTTTGTAAACTGACACAAGTAATTCACTAGTAAAACTCGAAAAAATATGAAACGTAACAGTTGTTTGTTACAATTATTGAAACGCATTATAGTCTCTTAAACGAAAATCGTAAATGTCTTATGAATGTAACAATACTCAACTTCAAAGCCGCAGCTCTCGATTTTAAAATAACACATAAGCGTTGAATATAATAAACAAAGCAGCAAATCGAGTGTTCCAGCTCATGAAATTAAATAATATTTTTAAATCCACAGCATGTTTAAAGTTTTTCATTTTAGGTTTTTAATTCAATTGAATTAATTTTAGTATCGGCACTAATTCTGCACGATTGTGGGCTATGAATATTGCTATCAATATTATTAATCTATGAAAGTGTGACTGTAGCACAGTGTTATGTAAATAGAACAAACTACTTACTGCCCGCATTGTATTTATAAAAAAATGATAACACGTAACTTCAATAAACTGATGACAAAATCAACGGTTCTCAGTAACTAGAAACAATACTTTCTTAATTTTATTTGAAGATTAACGTAATTATCGTACTCATTGCCAAATGTGTGAGAAAGTTGAACCATCAACAATACGACATTAACTAAAATATTTTCATACACACGAATGAGTTGATGGAAAAAGTCATAACCGTTGCAAATAAACATAGCAAAAGATAGAGACATCTTTTTAGTTCGCAGTGTCTTCAAGCCTCTTTTTACTCAAAGTATCTTTATCTTAATTTTACATAAATAGGTAAACGATTCCCACTATAGTTGCGCACTCGCGAACAGCTTTATCCCCCGCGGTACCCTCGCATAATACAATTAAGTTTACTAACGAAAAGCACATTCGGGTGATTAGCCAAAACGCCGGAAAAAACATTACAACATGCGATTTCGCAAATAATACCATTACAATACCCACTCGGTGTGTACTTACATTTACAAAACGACAGAGATAGCGAACTAGCGCGAACGGAACTTTTTGTTATCACAGAGTGGCACTCGATCCGGAGCTCGCGGTCCTCCGCACCGGTCGGGGTCGGATCTCGTGGCTCGGCGGCGACTGGCCGCGGCGCTCGCCGCCCGAGCCGAGCCGGCGCAGCGGGGCGGGGGGCGCCCTGCTCATCAGCGCCCTGCTCACCAGCGCCCTGCTCATCAGCGCCCATGGGATTCGAACCCGCACTGTCTCGATCGAACCTGATGCAACATTCCCAACCTCTTTGGTGCACAAAAGTTACATTTACCCTTCAAAACCTCAGTAAGAACTGGGGTTCGCCTGTATCTTCAGTGCCTCTCCTCAAAGGAGGTCGCCAACCATTTCATTGAGCATATACTCATTTCTAAGTGGAAAATAGTGTAGTGAGTCCCCGGATCCCCAACAGCATTATTATATAATCCGTTTATATCTGATACTCCTTCTGCAGCCCCCCCCCCCCCCCCCCCCACATCCAGACCACATCCCTCCACAACCGTTCCAAGTCCACTACTCCGTTACAAACGCTCAAGATACATAGTGGCAGCCGTGCACAAGCAACAGAATGGGGAGAGCGGGGAAGTATATGTATCAAGCGTGGCCAAAAAAATTAAATTATATTTCAAATTTATTTATTTTTTATTAGGTAAATTTACAATAGTTCTTATGGCTATGGTCGTAATATGGTGTGTGATTATCCCCTGATGCTGCGCGCAGGCTGTGGGGCTTGCAATGTGTGACTCAGGTGGTAGCGTACATGTATTTATTTATTTTAACTTTTGTTTTCGGTAGGGAAAATATGTGAAAAAACCCTTAACCCTTTAATTTATTGATAAGTTAAACTAGACAACAAAGATAGAGATTTAAAACAAAGCGTTCCTTATTGTGTGGGGTGCCCCGGGAGCCGTCGGAGACGTTTAATTTTCACCGAGTAGGAGGATCTGGTGGGGACATCAAGCGTTGCCAACTTTTGCGTACAAAAGATCTACTATCTTAAAAATGTGACTTGCTGTTATAGGCGTAGTCTAAAGGCCTCTACACCCGTAGCCACAAATCGCGCCTCCAACTTGCCAACTTGCAAGGTAGCCAATAGCGTCCCTTTGTTTTGGGTTTTTTTTTTGTGGTTTTGCCTAAAATGTAGGACGCTATTGGCTGGCTGCAAGTTGGTGGCGCGATTTGTTGATACGGGTGTAGAGGCTTTTGAGCTCTTTGCACACGTCGCGACACAACTTACAACCGACTTGAAACTAGCCAACAGCGTCCTTTGTTTACTTAAGTAAAACCATAAAAAAATATCTAAAATAAAGAGATGCCATTGGCTGATTGCAAATCGGTCGCAAGTTGTGTCGCTGCGGGTAGGGAGATGTGAATTACGAAATGCACTCTCGCGAGATATGGGTAGATAATTTATAAACATTCGTGAAAAACAACATCATTATAGCCACGTTCAGGGGAAATTCGTTAACTTTAAATGTGAAAATGCCGATTCACACAGGTGTGTAGATCCGGACCAGGAGTAAATATATTATAAATTAGCGCTCTATTTATCACGTAGTCTAATCGGTTTCTCGACCAGAGTTGGGCTTCTACTTGTTTGCTACCCCTGATCTACACCCCTGCCTTCCTATTTCGAGGTGCGCCTCCAACTTGACTTCAACGTCCGGATAGACTACGTCAAAAAATGGTTACAGTTTTTAATGCAAAAAATAGTAAACCAAATAAGAACTGTAATAAAATTTGAGACTTTCAAAATCTCTGCGTTTTACTATCGATTATATGTGCGCACTTATTTTTTTTTAATTTGTGATGACTAAAGAGTTTTGGGAGTTCAAATCTTAGTGAATTGTGTGATGAATTTATATTTTTGTATGTAAGATTATCTTTAGATGAATAATTATTATATTTTGAATATCCAAGGTGTCGATATTTTGATTTTATTTTTATAAAATTAATACGTATCAGCGGCCTGCTCAATTAAGTAGAGAATTTAATATCTTTTCACATGTAAAGAACCTTTTTAGTACGTCCAAATTCAATTGACTTTAATGTATATTCAGTATGTGTATAGTTTGATCTCAATGACTATGTGTCATTGAGTTCAAACTATTAAAAGTTGTAAATCAATGATTCTTCTATTTTGGTAAATAAATCACACAATTAAATGAAAAACATTTAATGCAATGTATGTAGCGTATTAAACAGCTTGGCAATCACCTTTTAAACAATGGGCATAAGATAATCTTAATTTTATTCGTGTAGGAAAATAAATCGGTCGTTGAGAAGCATCAAAGTATTTAGCGCAGATATTTTCATTGGCTTTTATCAACTATTAAATTTATGCAAAAGGTCGCATTACGGTATTTTCCAATCGACATATCGTGTCGCCTTTAAGGACAACGCTTTTATGAAATGGATTTTCTAAACCCGCGTAACTTCCTCGCGTGAATACGTAAAAAATATTATCTTTATTTAATACAATTACACGAAGCGTGCAATATCATGAAATATTGTTTTTTTTTACTTCAGTATAAACTTTGATAATGGATGTGTAAAAAAAATCAATATCATTACCACCGGAACTAAAAAAAAATCACCCTTTACCACATTTTCAATGATACTTTGGTACAGTTGCGGGTTTTTTTTTTTTTACAAATGACTCGCGTAACTTCGTCTTCAGATCTCAGGTTGTTGGCTTCAAAATACTTCAACGGCGTCAAATCGCTCGGTGGCAGTAGCCAATTGATGTCGCCTCTTCCCGAAAACGTTGGACGCGGTTACTCCTCCGCCTAAAAACAGTACATATACTTCGTGCAAAAGTAATGATGATAGTTATTTCATCGATAAAACGTACTTTCCCATTTAAGTAAATACTGAAAAAACCATAAAAAGATTTCTGTTTTATTTTTTAAAAAAACATCGTGGAGGTCTTTCACCTGATTCATAATAAAATTATTTCATTTGTCAAGATCGTGATAAACAAATCGTAAAATGACAATAAATGCTGTTATAAACACATAACAATTAATTTGTTTATCACACATATAGTAGAAAATCATCATCACATATTAAAAATCACGCAACATGCAAGTTAAAACTATTGGTGTATTTACGAAAGTCGCTATGGACGCGAAAATAAACAGTCTTATTTTTTTATTATTAAATCTTAAGTTCAAAATCACTCTTGTTTATAGTATACAATTTAATTTACAGTAATTTGAAAAACGCCATTGCAACCTACGCACTAATAAATATTTAAAAAAATTCTTACGGGATAAAAATTACAAAACCGTACGCAAACAGCATCAATAATAATAACTTTGGTCGATATCAAATAATTTTGCAAAGACGTGGGTCACATTTTTGGTAAATCTTGACCTCCATTTCTCAATATCCGCAGGGCCAAAATGAATTCAATCAAATGATTTTTCTAAAAAATGATCTGAAATTTAAATTGGACTATCAAAATAGTAAATTGATTAACATATTTTCAATATAATAAATTGACATAGGTAATCAATTCATTCATGAAACGACAAAAAGTTGGGATTCGAACCCACGATTATTGCAGCCCGTAATTCTAGCGAACGATTACCTAATTATTGTTTATACAATACCATAAACCTGTATGGAGAGAAAATGCAGATTTATTAGAAATAAGTAAAAATAATCTTTGGTAATAAATTAACCGATAAGTAATTTGAATAAATACATTTTATGCAATCAGCTTATCATTTTTTTTTTTCAGAACTTTGGTATAAGCTTTCTGGCATTTTTCCAACACTTGTGGCCTTGGAATGATAATCCTGTGTAGTTAGTGTTGTGCATGCAAAGTACTTCCAATCCAGACGATGGGTGAAATTCCTCCAAGTTGAGGAAATCAACGGATCAGGGCCTTATCTCCTTGTCAAGATCAAAATTTACTGCCCAAAATCAATCAAGGAAGGATGCTTGTTAGATGCTTAGAGTGTGTTAAAGCTTTGTAGCATTGCATTAGTCTTTAGGTCTTGGAACACCCCCCCCCCCCAAATGATCAGTGAGCATGAAACCTCATTTGAGAGTTGGTCATTCGATATCCGCACTCTGCTATAGTTCACACTAGTTTTCATACTTGTAACACCAGCCTGTTTGAACTCACAAATGGTGACGATCTTCCTTGGCTATCTCTGGTGATACACCTCTAACAGCTTAAGAACCGCATTCACACAGTCGAATGTCAGAATCAACAACTCGAAAGTAAATGAAAGCACAACATGTATGTATGGCTTTATGAACTGACATGCTTTAAGTACCCACATTACTAAATTTCATGGAAAAAATCATTCATATTAAAAAAACTAATTAGTAAAACAACTGTCATTTACGATAAATTCTTGGTTGGTGCTCTTTATTTCCCAAAATTCTAACCTTGTCAAAAATAAAATACAATCATTATTATTTTGACATTAAAATTACTTTTATAGGTATAGAAAATATTAAAAACAGTTATATTTTATATGTGTACTTTTATAGGTGTAAAAAAATAATAATATTTTATTATTTATGGGAAAAAATATCAAATATACAGATAAACTATGAACATCGGTATTACATGCAATCAATTTGAAATTTAAGCTCTTATTTGTACATGCATCAAATTCATTTCTTATATTTTAAATTTTAATTAAAAATCAAGTCACTTCAAAGTTATAATTTTGTTTGTGAGACGATGAAGTCATTTTCAACAAATATAATCATTATGGACATTCTTATAGTGAATGCTTTCGCCTTTGGCTTTTAGAGCTTTGTCAGACTTAAAAGGTCAAAGTGCCCACCATTAAAAATAGCGAGTACTAGCTCACTAATCATATTTTTTTAATATACAAATTTAACCAGTCTGTTGTAGATCAATAAGGAAAATTAAGATTCCATATTAGCTAGTTCATAGAAGTACAAAAATAACATTCAATCCTAAGAGTTAATCGAGTATTTTGAAAAAATATTCAACTTCCAGGAGACCATCTTCAGGTAGATCACTGCAGTGGACAGCATTTTGAATACGGTTTGTGCCAAAGCGAGCTCTGAGTGTTTGAGGCCTTAGTTGTCTAGCGATCTCCTGTGTAAAAAATAGAAAAATATTTGATTAACATCACAATTTATTCTCTACAAGGGCTAAAACAATGTTTCAGCCCTTGAAACAGAAATTTCTACTGAAAAATCAAAAAAATTACTAGAAACTGAAAAATATCAGGTGACATATTAATGACTTTTCAAAACTAGGGATTGATAAATATTCTCAACATACAAAAAACCTTAATTTTCCTAGTATTATTTTAGCGCTCCTCAAAGCCTTATCTCACACTCATTATATTTAATAACTAAATATTTTACTCACTGGGTCGGTGGGGCCAACAAGTTTACGAAATTCAACAGGCGTGTTCACTTCAGGAAGACCAACAATCTCCATAGCAACACATGAACCATTAGTGAGCTCTGCTACCATTCCCTGAAAAATAGATATGACATTAACCTATCTCAAGCATTGTCAAAAGAACAAACAATTTTTTTACGTGTATCTCTTATAAGGAAGTGTAAACTTTTAATTTATTAATGTACTTTTAAGTTATTCAATATTAAATTTAAAGAAGAAGTGTAAATCGTGTGAAACAAGAAATTGTAGTAAATTATTTTTAATCTGATTCAAAATCTATAAGTATGTTTACCAAATAATCTGGAACAACTCCTTTGTAAATTTCATAAAACTCTGATGCATTTACATTATCAAGTGTAAACATTTTGAGAGCAGAAATTCTATATCTGGCATCCGTTATTGCAGAGATAATTTTTCCAAGATTGCCTTCCTTGATAGCATGAGGTTTTATAACACAGCATGTACAGTTTATTAACGTTGGTGTCAGTGCCGGTCCTAAAGAGTTAAGTTTACCCGTTGGAAAGAAAAAAGATAGGTCCTAAAAATAAACATAATTCATCCAGTAAATTATTCATTTTAAAATGCTTAAAACGCCCAATTAATAGTAAAATTGTTTACGTGTAAAGCATCATCAATTGTAGCAGAACCATAAAAACCATTTTGAATTGAATTTATTCCATATGTTTTTCTAAATGTGCCTTCTTTAGCCTCAGAAGGATCGGCAACTCCCATGTCTTCACACCATTTGGTAACGGCATTATTTGATACAAGCTCCATTCCAATCACAGGACCGCTTGCAATATTCTCGATTTGATCTCTGAAAATATTTATATTTTATAAGATCTACTACTAACTTACATCTTTACAAAAAATTAAGGCAAATAGTATTAAATATTTGAGCCGTGTCGTTTACTGTTCAATGTCTAAGGAATCACATTGCTCAATATTCAAATATAAAACTTGTAATTGGTCCTAATAATAAATAGCATAATATAATAATGTAGGATTGCGTATTCTGCTCATCCAAAAAAAAATTATACCCAATTATGTGGTGCACAAAAGTTGAAAGAAGACCTAAGAATATTCTGAAAAAAAGCGAATTTGTAATAAGCTGGGTCATTTTTGTGTCTTGTTATTTCAAATGTTACATTACAAAAAAATATTTAATTTGTATCAAGTGAAATTCTACGTTGTGTATTTGTATTAAATTTTTACCCAACCTAACCTAAAAACATAATGTAAAAGCTTTAACTTTTTGAGACCTCAGGTTAAATAATCAAGTGACAGAAATATTAAACAAATTAATTTGAAAGTAGTGATAAATGTGCAATAAATACAATTAGGAATTGAGCACAGGTAGTAAATATTGTATTGAAATGTCATCTCATTTTAATCAATTCTATGGGACGAAAAAGAATAATAGCCCACAGTTGTGAGCCTAACAAAAAATATATGTTATTTAGAAACATTTAAGTTTTGACTGTTACTTACTTGATGTCTTGACTTGCTCTTAAACTATTGCAGGCGTTGATTGCACTCTCTGTTGTCAACGTTGACATTTTTAATTGCAATATTCTATATCCTCTATCCAGAACACTCTGAATTATCTCACCAATTTTGTCATCTGACATTGGCTTAACCATGGCAAATGTTCTAAAATAAAAAAAGTCATTCAGAACAAACCTCAAATTTAAATACCGCTAGTCAAACTTGTTTGAAGCAAATTTCAGATTCCCACGATTTTAAAACAACTGATACTTAATATTCTGTTCCCGTCGATGACAAACACACAGAAAACTCTGTCAAAAAAAAAAAACAGACAGTAAATTTCTAAACTATGTACTGTCATTTCAAATTATTAAACCTTTTTTATGAATAAAGATAATTTATGGTATATAGCTGATATAATATTGAAATAATAAAATTGTATATGGAAAAAATTGACCATACAATTATAATCGCTAAATGCAATATATACTTGATAATTAACATTGGGTACTATGATATGTATCTTCTTTAGACTATGCACTTTTTAGTTTCTATGAAATAAAAAGAAAAACTAAAAAATATTACGAGTATCCATTGCTAAACAAGTTAAGTACCATCGGAAGGTTTAAAGTAACATGATAAAACATAAGAATCTTCAACATGCGTCAAACAATAATATTAGATCTGTGCTCAGATTGAATTTTGAAAACCTTGAAGAGTTAAATCTAGTTTTGTAACAAACCTTTCTAAAGAATTAGCCAACTTCTTCTTTGTATCCTCACATCCAAAATCAGTAATATTAATAACACGCCCAAACACTCGTATTGTGCCTCCAATAAATAAATCATTCAAGGAGATACCTGGTACTAATGTTCTCCTCAAAAATGTTTTTTTAGTTTTTACATCGAATAAATCTAAGCTTCCATCCGTATGAAAATAATGAATTAAAAATTTCCTTGTTATTGCCGTTTCGTGGTCGTACCAATCCCCCACAAAGGTAAACTTATTGTAGCAATTATCCTCCTGAAATAGAATAGGTAATAATAATATTAACCCCATATAATAAATTAAAAAATGCTATTATTGATAACAATGGTTTGTTTCGAATGGTAAAATGTAAAATTTATTTGTATAATTAGATATTTAGACTATGTTTAAAATTAGACTAACAAAATGTATTCGCCTCTATATAAGAGAGTAAACAACAAATCAAATACCATTATTTTGGATTTATTACCATTTCAGTAAATATAATATAAAGAAAAGTCCGTAATCACAGTATTTTACGTAAAAATTCTTTCAAACCACATTTGTTTACCGGTAACTTAGTAACTGTCAAAACGAAAATAGTAAACCTGCAGGAAAGGAAACATGCTGAAAATTAAAAATATTTATAAAGGTATTATCACACTAATTATCTAAAAAAAAGTAATAAAAAATAATAATTCATTTGTTTCAAAAAATAATTTTTCAATGCTCGCTGCAAAAACAATGCTCAACTTGCTCTGATTTAATTGGTAAGGTTCAGCAATCGTACAAATATTTAAAACGATGCAAATATTGTGACAAAGCTTTGTCTATGGATGATTTTAATGTTTTATAATAAGATGGCTAAAATTAGTAAAAAATAATTTTGCGTTCTCATCTTGTGTAGGTTATTTTTTTATTGAGTTATATGTCAAATTGTTAATTATTTTGATTAAAATATGTTTTACTTCTAATATATCTGTTGTTTTTGTGTGTTTTATAAATCATTCAAAAAAACAATCAAATTCTTTTTTTTTATTATTTATTGCTATCATTTTTTTAATTTATTGATTTTATTTTTAAAATTTTTATTTTTTATTTTTTATTTATTGCTATAATCATATCTGAACACATCTATTTTAGATCATACTACATAAATATCACCTATCAATAATATTTTATCAAATAAACATTGTATACATTATCCCTTGAGTAGTTATTTTACTGCTAAAAAGTCGAACTAAGTTTTTCTTCTATGAAATCAACAAGGTCATCCGCTGAAATGGAAAGTAGGTCTGCAAAATCGTGTTGCGCAAGTTGTCGTCGGATATCCCATGAAATGCTTTGATAATTTCTATAAAATAGCCTATTAATACCTTAAAATACTAATTACTAGATATCAACTATTTCTATGCATGCACGGTGCTTATAATAATACATTTAAGTCTCGTTGCGAATTCTATGACCTCTCTTTCATAATATTCAGTAACACGTACCTAAGTAGCCAAATAATAAGCTTATAATATAAAAACAGCCACTTAAACACATGCAAGGTCGGTTGACAAATTTCCAGCAAGGTTGTAGTGCTGTCCGAAGATATATGCGCATGTTGTACATCACACTAGTGAGTAATAAATGTTTGCCTTCACATCTGACGAACTACTTGATACGAGTAATAAGGTATATGTTTTGGATGTAAATTTTAGTTAAATCAACTAATTTCATTTATCAGTGACAAATAAGTGAGCCTGAAAAAAACAACTATTTCACGGAACCTTGTGAGAATATTCAAATATTAAAGGAAAGTATTCGGTTAAATATTAATTAATATAATAAGTCCAACAATGCGCATACTAGAGGCGAGCTAGAACTGCTAACATTGCATCACAGCTTATCACAACACATTGCTGTGCTGTTGCATCAAAACGAGTTGTGATGTCACAGTATCGCTATCTCCCTCTTGCAGCTTGGTCCGAGAGTGCGGAAGCGAGAGAGACACTGAAAACCGCGCCACTTGACACTTGACAGGCTGTGAGGCTGCCTACTTTTTGCCACACTGCATTGCTCCTTTAAATATTATCAAAAATAAAGTTATTTTTAGAATTTTCGACGTTCAATAGTTGTTATTTGTGTTGACTGTCGTGTTTTTGTATTTAATTGAGTGCGTGTTTGTAGCACCGAGAGATAAAATTTATGATTGTGCATTGAAGTTTCATTGTTTACTAAAAAGTCAAAAATGTAGATAAAAGAAGAAAATCGTTTTATTTTCTCGGATAAACATATTTTTTTGCGTCAATACAACGAAGCTTTTATCAACTTATCACAATTTAGAAGGTAAATTGTTTATTTGTTTTATAGATATGTGTTTATTCGTAAAGAATCTGATATTTTGATAAATATGTTTGGTATTTTTATAATGTTAAAGCCCAATCGTTTTCATTTTTGGCACAAATTGCAACGTTTTGAATCAAATGTATTGTATTTAATACTTGTTGATTTTGATATTAATTAATAGTCATAACACCACTATCTATATAAAATACTGTTGACTTAAGACATAAAAATATATACTCTTCTTCTCTAAAGCCCCCAATTTATTTTAATGTTATAATTATTTTATTTATCTTTTGTTAGTATCCTGTAATTATTTAAGTAATTTTTTTTCTTGATACTCTTTTGATGATATTTTACCAGCCATTTTTTTTTAATTCCTAATAATTTAAAAAAATCAGTTCAGATAAAAATTAATAAGTAAACTAGTGCAAATTATTTGAAAAGAATTAGTTTGATAAATAGCTCTTCTAGTGCACTTAGTCCCTTATGTAACTAAATTTAGAATATTTCTGTTTGATTTTTTTAAAATATGTTTTACCAATATTTTCATTGGCACAAGATGCATCAGATGGGTTAGAGTGAGGGTGAGCATTACTATCAACTGTGTGTTATGACTCCGCTTGTCTCTTCACTGATCCCTGATCTTCACAACGGAGCTGACTTTAATTAAAACCTTCATTGACATCTAACTCTCTATTTCAAATAAAAATCTTACTTATCAGTCCAGTCACATATAAAACAGTATACAAGTAGTCTTTTTCTTCAAATATATTTTTAAGTGCATACTATTAATTTCCAAAAAAGCTTATTAGCCTTTGAATATTTTCCAAAATACCTTAGCGTGTGCTTATTCATATTTTTACTCATTACTTTAAATTATTTTCAGATGGGAATACCGCTTACATCCATACCAGTGAACGCAGATACCTCACCGACCGAGCGATGTTCATCAAAGCACTTAAACTAAAAAGTCAGCGCTGGCAGTCGAATGTGATTTTGTTATGAAATTATCATCTCGTCTTTTATACCATGATGGCAGTTGCGTCTCTCTGGGCAATGCTTGTGTGGGTTGCTCTGTGCATCCTGCTAAGCCCTCTCACTGTCTTTTTTGTAGTTTGTCTTCCCCAGTTGCCACTTTTACTCGTAAGAAGAATGTGTTACATACCGTTTGATTATATTTAAATAAAAATAATTCATATTACAATATACTTGCTATTCTGATCATAACCATCATACCATAATGAGTATAATGGCTTTTATAACATGTTAATATGAAATTCCATAAATTTTTTATCCCAGTTTAGCTCTGTGAAAACACTATAGTTAGATCTGACTTGATGGATGTCATCAAAAAGTAATGTGATATATGTTTTTCTCATTTTTGAAATTAAATGTACAAATGAAGATTAAGCATTTGTTCACATATACCTGCATATCAAAAGCAAAAAGACAAATTGGCAGAAACCGGCAAAAAATTGTAATTTATTAACTATCTGGGTTTCTTTTCTACATCAAAGCTTTCAGAACTGTCGCTCAATGTAAAATTATGCATCTACACTGCATTTATTCCAAATTTTACTGTCAATTTGCGATCATTGAGTCATTTTGTTTTTTTGCCATTGATATTATGATAAGGCATATTTAAAATGGTACCATGTATCTAAATTTAAATAGTCATAAGGACTGTGCATCTTTATTAAGTGCCAAAATAAACTTAAATATTATCACTTGCTTTTTTATATAGGTTTAGAAGTAGCCATAATCATGTGCAGTCCTCTCTTAATTGTTTTGGTTAATAAGTTATTTATATGTAAATTAAACTGACCAATGATGCAATAATATACTCAAAATTATAAATATTCCACTCAACTGAGTACATATAATAAAATATTAACGTAAATGGTTGTTATTTATGCTCATTATAGATAATAAAGTAAACTTTAAAAATCAGGTAGGTACATGCAGATTTTTAATAACAGAAAATAATAAAGGCAGTATTTAGGTTTTCTCTTGTAATATAACAATTATTATTATTATAATTTTACACAAATATATTTTTATACTTTGACTCATTGTGTATTTTTTTAATACATACATATTCGATTGATTGGAGAGGTATTTGTTTTGTAGTACTCAGTTATATAATATAAATACAAATAAAACCAAATACAGATTGATATTTGCAAGATCTCTATAGACACAGTCAAACTTTAAAGTTGTGTTTGAAAATGAGCAAAAAGAGAAAAAGGTTTTGAATTGTGTTTAAACATTTTATATTTACACAGATTTCATATCGATTTGAAGAGGTAAAGGATGAAAAATTTACAATAAATATGCTTAACTAGATTACTTTTATTGGTAAGTATTATTAAAAATTTGTAATATTGCACATAAATTATTATATACAAATAGATAAATCTCTTATATACATAAATTTCAATCAGGTTCAACGGGAGTTTCTGGAACAGGCTTCAGGTTTTCCGGCAAGACGATAACTGTTTTAACTTTAGCTTGCTTGACCGACACACACTGGATAGGCAATGATTGTGTATTTTTATCTCGAGGAATTGAATCTGTAAAAAAACTTTTGCTTAATAATACAGATTGTGATTTAGTCAAGCAGGGTTTTGACTTTGTACCGCCATTTACCACCACGGTGATTATTTCCAATGTATATTTCAGTACAACACAGAATGCTTGGTTTAAGTCCACGCAGTAAAAATGTTCAGCCTTAAAGTATTTATATAATAAATATTTTAAATACATACTTGGTGCAGGTCCATGAATTGCTTCATACTCTGCCAATTCATTTGGGTGCATTCTTCTCTTGTGGTTTCTAAGGTTAGAATTGTCGATAAAACACTTGGGACACCATGGGCACTCGTGAGGTCTCTCTCCGGTATGTAGGTTCATGTGCGACTGTTAAAACCAATGAACACATCAATTAATACAAATTTTACAGTATATCATTTAAATCTATTTACAGTTAAACAATAGCATTTATGCTATGGTAATTTCATGCTGAAAATTCACAATTATCTTTTTGCAATGAACACGAAAAATTTTATTTACAACAATACCACTTTTCATTTAAAAAAGGCAGTCAGTCTGTTTAGCTGTCATCCTGCAAAAATCAACCTATGAACTGGTTGATATTCCAGATGAATATGAATGATTACGGTAGAGGAAAAAAATTATATCCAATTACATATAAAATAGAGAATAGCATTCAAACCTTGAGTGCTTTTCTTCTTTTATACTTTTTATTGCAAAGACCACAGACATAATTGCACATATTGTCATGAACATGCATATGGTTACGAAGAGTTGTACGAGAGTTTAAAATAGCAGGACACATGGAACACTTGTAGGAAGTTCCGCTGTGACAATCTAAATGCTTTTTTAGAAGTACTTTGGATTTGAATCTGTAACAGATAAATAAACAATCAACGTGATTAATAAATTAAAAATGTAATAATATAAGTTAATTCCCATCACTAGCTGTAGAAATTAATAATTTTTATGTGAATTAACAGAAATTCATTTGTACCATAATCTAGTATTTTCCTAGATTAAACCCATTGACTGCATTCAAAAATAAATGTTTTGTTCATATCTTGCTTTGTAATTTCATATAAATAATATTATTGGTACTATACTACCATAAGTAAAAGCACTATCTCCTAAGCGATATGTATGTATTCAAATTGTGTTACATTATTTTATCTAATACATAGGTGTACTTCAAATAGAAATAAGAGTACATCCACATTTGAAGACATTGCCATTGTGCGCCTCTATTAAATGATGCCATACCGAATTTCGGGCTGATTTTTAACTTAGTGTTGATTTACAGCCATATATATCGAATGAGCAATGTCAATGTGTATTATGGTTTTTATTTTTTTTACCAAGAAATAGGGGTAAAGTTATGTCCCTTCGCCGTTTATGACAACTGTGAGATTTGGCTAAATGAATTTAAATAAAAAGCAGAATCCAGGCCACCCAACAGTCCTCTTTGTATTTATATTCTGAAAATAGCAGCTGAAGTACTTACTTTTTTGGACATTTGGAACAAGAATACTTTCTAACATCAATGTGGACGGTCAAGTGCGATTGCAAATTCGCATTAGTTCTAAAGGCATTTCCACAAACATCGCAAACATAAGCTAATGTCGAAGATTCCACAGCCATAAGGTGATACTTTAAACTGCATTTTGTAGTAAACCTACAACATATTTTTTTTATTATTATATTTTTTTATGTTTATAAATTGCACTTTTCTGATTCAGCCCATCATACAATCAAATGAGATTTTTGTGAAATCTAAAATCAACTGTGGTATACTTTAATAATAAATCAATACACACGTTTTATCACAATGACTGCAAGGAATTTGTTTTCTTAGCTCTCTTGGTATATGTGATTTCTCATGAATCCTCAGTTTAAGTGGTGTTGAATATCTCTTGGCACAAAAACTACACACAAAGGGATATTCTTCTTTAGGTAAGTGACTAATTGAATGTAAATGTAACGATTTCTCAGATCGACATAGTTTATCGCAGACAAGGCATCTAGAACAGTACAATTGGGTATTTTATTTTTGATGTCACAGCTTCAGTAAAGAGATTCAATTACATTTTAACCATGGTTAAATATCGGGGCCGTGCAGTAAATTCAATTTAATTCAAACAATATAAAATGAGCTTTATAATAACATAAATTATGTATTGTATATGAATCACCAAAATTGTAATTAAAGCATCATTATGGTGCTTAATCCATTACAAAATAGTAAAAAAATATTTATCCTTAAAGACTTTTTGCTTATAAAGACATCACGCTAGGTATAATGTATCATAATGACATTTAATAGGTTCATGCTTAGCAATGACATTTTGATAAAAAAACGATCATTTTTTGTCGAGTACATTTAAAAGTTTTTTTTTTCTTAATCCCCACAAGTGTACATTCAGATTCTACTCTTTGAAAGATGATAGCTGCATGATACATACATATAACCTTCCGTTTGAATATTTAGTTCATGCTCTCTCCTGTGCCTGACGTAAGTGTGTCGGGTGTGCATATATTTTCCACAAATGCAAAGAACGCTTGGCTTAGAAGAATGAATTGAAGTAATATGGGCTTCTAATTTAGACCAGTTCGAAAACTCATCTGTACACTTATGGCATACAAATTTATACCTAAAAAGAAAATTATAAAAAAATATTATTAAGAATTTTATTTTTTTTGGTAGCAGTGAACATAATTAATTTATATCTTTCATACATACTTAAAATCAGTATTTTTAAAAACTTGCAATTTGATTGGTTTTTGTGGTGGGTTTTCTACATGATTTTCCTTGTAAGAATCTTTTGCTTTGCCAGTGTTTTTTTTCTTTTTTAAATAATCAGTTAGATTAATCATTCCTATTGCATTTATGGATTTAGATCGGACTTTTTTTTTCCTTGAATCTTTTTCTCTATCTAAAACATATAAATATAATCATTTCTTACATGTTACCACATTTTTTTTACGTTACACAATGTCTTAAGTAGTATAATAAAAAAAAAATACATTTAGAACCAGGTATATATTCTTCATCATCATCTTCACAGCTTTCATTGTCACAATTGTTTTCATCACCATTGAACCAGTCACTATCATTTTCGTGCTTTATAGAAATTTCTTCAGATATTTCTGTTTTGATATCATTTACAATTCCTTCAGATATATTTTGTTTTATTTCATTTGATACATTTTGAACGTCATATTTTATGGGATCCCAAATATTTTCAGCTATTTCTACATTCTTTTCAGAATAATTATTCAGTATAGTCTGTACTTTGAGACATTCAGTGGCAAACTCATCAAAACTTGTCACTTTGTCTTGACAAGATTGGCATACATGTTTCGGCAATGCATCTAATAGATTAACCTGTTAAATTAAAAATACATTCGTTTAGATTATACTAGAATATACCTGCATATTATAATACAAAGCATTTTTATTCTAGTATTATTGTCTTTATATAGTATAAGGAACGTATAAACGTATACTGATTATCCCTAAATAGAGAAATGTGTACAAACCGTTATTGATAAATATTTTAAAATACTGTGTGAAAGTTTTACACCATCATCGCTTTGAAAAATATCGAGCCAATTATTGCTGAAGTCTCCACAAAGGCGACATAAATTTTTCAATTCAGTTGTCATAATTGTTATTAATGAAACGTTTGAACATGACAGTTAAACATGAGACCGAAAATAAAACGGAATCGTGAATAATCAAACATCATTATGCAGTTTTTTTTATAACTTATCAGAGCTATTCATTAGATAAAACAAAACAATAAATATTTTCTTTCAAAATAAAAATATTGACAACTCGTGGATATAGATAAATATTGTTATGGGGCATAGAGCAGAGAGAAAATTCCGGGCTTCTGGGCAAATCGATTTTTTGACGTTAGAAAAAATAATAGACAAATAATTTTATACAAAACTGCGATCATAGAGAAAAAAATCATAAATATTGTCATTAAAAAATAATAATTTAAAACATTGAAAATACTGCGGCATTATCTACGTTAAGGAAATGTGTAAAAGTTCTTGACATATGCTAAGTTAGACCAAGTGTATATTAAACAATGTACAGAAAAGATGTCTTAAGTAAAAAAAAAATATATGAAAATGCCTTCTATGCAGGTAGTTTGCACAAGCCTTGACATTCTATCAGCATAAATAGATTTCCAAAGTAATCAACTACCTTACCATAGCATTTTCGTTATCACTAATCAACTTATTCTCTTCCTGTACAAACCTTACTCCTTCGCCAGTCAACCAAATAAACATCAGTTATGAACTTGAACATTTTACTGCTTAGTTACGGTGTATTATATTTTATTTATTGAAAATTTTGTTTTTTTTTCTTCTTTAAACTCATGCTTGTGTTATATTAATTTGAAAGTATCTTTAAAACAATTTTTTTTTAAGATTTTTATAAAATATACTTTTTATCATCCAATTCAACCGAATATCATATCAATTCTGAAATTTCTAACATTATCAGATTATTAAGAATTATTAGAAAAAAATGCATTTTTTAATCAAACAATAATTTTATTTAATATACAGATGTTTAATAACCTTTAAGTCTTTAACACAAATTTAATCAATTTTCTTTAGAAGATTCGTTGACTAATTTTACACATTGAGGTCTGGAGCCAGCCACCTTAATCTTGGATTTTCTTAGCAACGCTTCAGAAGCAAGTGTGATCTTTTCATTGTTATTACGAGGAGTTGAGTTATCTACAATAAACAAGTATATAAATAAGTATGTTTCAAATTCACACATTTTTTTTCATTTACAAGTGTGAATTGCCTACCTTAAAATATATTGCATAGTAAATAAAACATTAGTTATTACTTTGTGTATAAAATAATATTATTTTAATAATATTTATCTCTAAAAATCAATAACAAATGACACAATACTAGGTACTAATTCTTTGCACTCGAGAGATGCGTCTCAGTCACCACTCGATGTAATGCCGCAACTCGAGAGGTGCGTCTCGGTCACCACTTTGTTTGGTGCGGAAATTCAATGTGCGGTGATAACTATTCATGGTGATATCTTGTTTATGTTTATGTGATCTTGTTCTTTAAAGTTCGTTCCTAAACACTGTCTATATCATTTAAAAAGATTATGTTATCTCCCTTTCAAACTATGTAAGAATTTCTTATCTAAGATAAGTGCGGCGCCATTAAGAACTGCACCATGGACAGCGGTCTCAGTTCAACCTTGACAGCCATGGCAAAAGGACTAGATGTGTACCTAATCAACCCATATATTTTTGCTTGTACTTCTTATCGTAATCATTTATTTGAAGGTCCTTATTTGTTTAAACTTATATTGCACTGAGGAATATACTGTTCTCCCTGACAATATCAATTATATCGCACCATTATTTTGTTTGCTTTATAATATCTAATACCATTAAGATAATATGTTTAATAAGCCTGGCAAAAGACATCAAACGACAATACTATTGTGATACTTGTCCCGAAAAGCCGAGCATGCATCTCGGCAATTGTTACATGAAATATCATACAATTCAAAATTACAAAGACTTATGCTTACGAAATTATCTTCGTAAAGATGTAAATATACATTAAATATTAAAATATACAAGTTTTATGTGTTAATTTGTGTGTGTGATCATTTTAAGTTAGAGGTAAGAAATTCACCTAAAGCGCTACGAAACGCTTCGAGTTGCTAATTAGTCCGCGCGGAAATGGTCTCGAGTGCAAAGGGCTAATAAATTTTGCAATTTCCTTGGAAAACTTAATATTTTCGTAAAATATTTTTCTTATGTAATATAATTTAAGATTTATAACTAATACATATTTTTTTAATTTTTTTCCATATACTTACTTTTTGGAGGTCCATGAACTGCTTCATATTCTGCTAATTCAGTAGAATGCATCCGTTTTTTGTGATTTCTGAGGTTGGAATTATCAATAAAAACCTTTGGACACCACGGGCACTCGTGGGGTCTCTCTCCTGTGTGTAGGTTCATGTGAGACTAAAAAATTAACCAGTCAATAAATAAACAAAATAGTCAGTGCACTAAGAACGTAAACCTCAAGCTTAAAAATAATGATTTATTTCCGTACCTTGAGGGCTTTTCTTCTTTTATATTTTTTATTGCAAAGATTGCAAACATACTTGCATAGGTCAGTGTGAATGAGCATGTGGTTACGAAGAGTTTCACGTGAATTTAAAGAGGCAGTGCAGATGTTACATGGGTAAGAAGTGTCACTGTGGCAATCCATATGCTTTCTAAGACGTGCCTTAGTTTTGAATCTGCAATAGTTTTAACTTTTTATAATGATAATTTTCAATTAAATATGCATTGCTTAAGCATACTGAAACTGATAGCATAAGTGAACTTAAATTTATTTAAAATTATTATTACAAACAATTTTTTGGCAACTTAAACATTTAAATATTTAAAATTATAATTGGTTGCATACTTCATAAGACATTTGGTACAGGGATAATTTTTAACATCACTGTGCACAGCTAAATGGGCTTGCAAATATCCTCTGTCTCTAAATGCTTTTCCACAAGTATCGCATACAAAGGATAAAGAAGAATTCACAAACTTCAGATGGTGATGCAACGCAGATTTCGAAGAAAATCTTCAACAGAAAAAAAAACACATTTAAAATACAAGGGCAGAATAAGTGTTAAAATATGTGGGAGTGCTAAGGGATGTTGGCATTACCATTGTGTACTGCCATCTGTAGCAGTAAATATTTTGACAGGGTCGTAAATACAGTTGCCTATCTATATTACTTTAGAAATTATATTTTTTAAATGAATCAATAAAAAAAAAACACCTTTACTATGCTGTATAAAATTTTAATTTTAATTACTTACTTTAGGTGACAATGACTACATGGCAGTTTCTGTCTCAACTCAAGTGGGATATGAATATTTTCATGTTTCTGTAGACTGCGAATTGATGAAAATCTCTTGGCACAATGGCTACACACAAAAGGATATTCTTCCTTAGGCATGTGGCTTATTGAGTGCCCATATAATGATTTCTCTGATTTAAATTCTTTATCACAAACATTGCATCTAGAATATAATGATTTAATAAGTAAAATAAACAATTAACATAATATAAATTATTCAATGTTGAAACATGAATGTGATGTATTAAAATTGCCTGCTTTTACATATTGCATCTAGCACATACATTAAGATGATAATAAAAGCACTTACACCCTTGAAGCACTTACATCAGAGGCATATAGTATATATAACTATTAAAATACTGTAAGTCTAGACAAATATATTCTAAGCATGATGACAATTTTCATAAAAAAAATTATGTTTTACAGAAATAAATAGATGAATATAAAATTAATGAAACAAACTTTACTGGTTCATTACCAAACTTACTGTAGCTTTTAATTTTTTTAATTCTTCTTTTGAAAAATAGTAAAATCGAGGATGAAAATAGAGCTATGAACCTTTAAAACAGAGATTACATAAGGCCTGATGAAAAAAAAATTACCTTTAGAAAAAGAAAACATGTTATATATTTAATAAAGACAGAATTGTACATACTTGAAACATTCTTTCTCAAACTTCAGCTGATGCTCTTCTCTGTGCCTGTGGAAGGATTTTCTGGAGTGCAAGTATTTGGAGCAAATACATAAAACATTCGGTTTGCAAGAGTGGAAGAAAATAGTGTGAGCTTCTAATTTAGCCCAATCAAAAAACTCGTCTGCACATATGTGACAAATGAAGTTATATCTAAAACAAGAAGACTTTCTTAGCAAGTTCAAAACCATTACCATTAATTGATAATTAAACAATGATTTTTACGTACTTGAAATCATCATTGATAAATAATTTGGACTTTTTTTGCTTCTGGGTAGGAGTCTTTTTAAGATTTTCTCTATGATAGTTTTTAATAGATTTTTGTCCAACTCTCTTTTTCACTAAGCAGCTGCTAACTTCTCTTTTTTTGCGGTGGATATCTAAAATATCATCTCAAATAAGTATTTTCTATTTAAAGCATAAACATTTACAGACATAATAGTTTATTTATTATGCATTTAACATTTTAACCCTTTCCACTCCGTTGGCGACAATGTGTCGACATGGTAAATTCCTTTGTAACTCCGTTGGCGACTATAGGTTGCTATAGTGCACCTTTTATTGTTTACCCTATAAGAAATCTAGGTGCGTATTAGAGCAGGTATAAACCCTTTTTGTCAGTTTTGCAAAGTAATTGCTGCCATTCGGACGTATTCACATTGTTAGATTAAAAAAAAAACAAACAAAACAAAGTCCGGAGTTCAAAGGGTTAATAGAAAAAGGTGTAAGGCAGGTTGATAAATTTTCCATTAAATGTTTTGGTGACACCAAAATGAAGAAGTTTCATCAGCTCGGATTTATTACATTAAAAATGAAATATTAAAATTAGCTTTTTATTCATGTAAACTTACATTTAGAGGCAGGGAGATAATCTTCATCACCATCATCATTGTTTTCATCATAATCATTGTTGTCACCGTTACACCAGTCACTGTCATCTTCATGCTTTATGGAAATTTCTTCAGTTATTTCTATCTTTATTTCGTGTCCAACTTGGTCAGGATATATGGTTGAATTTTTGCCGGTTTTAATTTTACCTTCCTTTTCATATGATATTTCTTGAATGTTATCTTTTATACTTTCCCAAATATTATCACCTAATCCCACATTCTTACAGACACAATTATTTAGTATAGTTTGTAGTTTAACACACCCAACAGCAAATTCATCAAAATTTGCCACTATGTCTTGACAAGACTGACATACATGCTTGGGTAAGCCATCTAAGGTATCAATCTGAAAATAAAATATTTTGAGTTACTTTTATTTAATAATAAGTCATTACTGTAATACTACTCCAACTAATATAATTTTTTTCGAGATTTAAATAAAGCTGAATTCACTTATTTAAATAATTACTTTATAAAAGATGAATAAAGTGTTATATTATGGTGTATAAATAACGAATTACAAAATAATCGTTCTACAAAAATAATGTGCAATAAGTACTTACCGTTATAGATAAATATTTGACAATATTCTCAGCTAATTTTATTCCACTATCGCTATGAAAAATGTTCAATTCAAGATCACTGAAGTCTCCACAGAGACGGCATAAATGTTTCATTTCAATTGTCATGATTACGATATTACGACAGTTCAAAAGTAATCCAAAAATAAATAGTCAATATGAGCATCACAACAAAGTGGCCGCATAGTATTTCGCTCGGTGGTCTGTCAGTTGTAAAATAGTTTCGTCAGAAATGTACAACAAACACAGACCTTTAGAGAACATCACCACATATCGATAATAAATATCAGAATAGAAATGTGTAATGGGCAAGGTTTCTCTCTCCTGTAGACACAACACTTTATCTCCGCACAACACATAGCCGCAGAGCAGACGACCTGCGAATCCAAAAGTTAGTGCTGCCAGCTTAAACTGTAAAAAAAACAACCTAAATAACTGTGTTCAGAGTTAGGTTAGATTATTGGATTTACTACGTTCTCGGGCGGTACTGGGATCTTCAGGAATTTGAGTAAAAATCTATGAAGGTGGTATCAGTACCGGGATCGAAACGTCGGAAGATTCAAAATATAACACACCACAACATTCAAAATCGAAATAAATCTACCAACAAAAATATGTAAATTAGTAAATATTTTACATTCAAGGCCTTTTTAATATGTAGTATCAAAAAAGTTTTATTTTAAATATGTAAAAAAATATTTATGACTATTAAATCTGAGAAAAAATGCTATCACCGAAGTACCGTCGTAACTCAAAGTGTAGGGGAGATGTAGGCAATTGGAGTCAGTAGGCAATAGTGTTCATCCCATTACAGAAACCAAGCGAGAAAAGGCGATGCTTTTGAACCCAATTGCTACCTGTGCACAAATAAGGCATCCTTTTTTTTCGAGTGGACAAATCCGAAGGTAAGCCTCAAACTACTTGGTGTGCACAGGTAGCAATTGGGTTCAAAAACATCGCCTTCTCTCGTTTAGTTTCTTTTAAAATAGGGGGACCACCATTGCCTACTAACTCCAATTGCGTACATCTCCCCTAAATATATTTTAGACTGAGCAGAAATAATTATGTGTTCTGTGAATGGAAGAAAGGTTGAAACGTCGTGAAAATTTCACGTCACTTTCAACTTTTTTATTTCAAATAAGAAGACCATAGACACTACGTTGCTAGGTTACCACACAGCTGCTACTGTCACTTGTGTGAAGTATAATGTGTGTACTATGCAGCTCTGTGCACAGGTATCATTGTGCTGTGGTGTCAGAGTAAAAGAGAATCTGCTGTGCAGTCTAGCACATACAATCTTATTTTTAATCCATATATTTTTATTATGTCACAATACATATCATTGATTGATATAAACTAAATACCTATTATATTATGACTATTTAGTTTAATAACTGTACATCTTTCAACGTGGAACCGAAAATCATGCAAGAATGCATTGAGTCCGGTGAATGATTAAAGCCTTCTGAATCTAGTGTATTTTCAATTAAACGAGAAGAAATAACCACTCTAATTGCTCAGGATATTGAACGTTGTGAAGAAATGTACTGGGAGCACAATAAAAAAACTAGTACATTTGGAGAATCTCATGTTACTAAAGTAATCACAATAGAAGAATTAGACATTGATAGAACACTATTGGAGCAAGAAAGAACATTATCTATAGTCCTTGCGCGTAGCGATCAGGTAAAAAAGTAGTTTTCAACTGAACTTATGGCTAGCTATAGATCATTTTTATTCAAAAATATTTTTACTTCTGCTTTTAGTTTAGGAAAGATGATGTCTGTTAAATTAGAAAACAGCAATAGTATTTATACCAATGTATTTTTACAGGTGCAGCGTTTAAGACCTGCTTTTCATAGTGAAAAAAAAGATTTTCAGACTACTTCAGCATTGATTCCGAAGACTATAAATATTGATAAAAGAATACTTGTAGATAAATTTTGTAGTTCTTCGTTTAAGAGTATATCTGAAATAAAGATACATTCACTTATACATACTGCTGAGAAGCGCTTTGAGTGTAACCAATGCGTTTACAGTTGTTCTCGAAAGAGTGATTTGAGAAGACATGAATTTATTCATAATGTAGAAAAGCCCTACGCCTGTGATCAATTTTCGTACAAATGTTCTCAAGTTAGTAATTTAAAGCAACATAAACTTGTGCATAACATGCTGAAACACTATTCTTTTAGCCAATGTTCAAATAAATGTTTTCAAATTAGCAATTTAAAACAACATAAACTTGTACATAGCATGGAAAAGCCATATGCTTGTGACCTATGTTCATACAAATCTTATCTAAGTAATAATTTACGTCGACATAAAATTGTCCACAATACAGAAAAGCCGTATTCTTGTGACCAATGTTCATACAGATGCTCTGGAAATTCTCTTTTAACACGACAAACGTATTCATAATCTACAGAAGCCTTACGCTTGTGACGTATGTTCTTATACTTGTAATCACTCAAATAGTTTGATTAGTCACTAACTTAAACATACCGGCGAGATGCCTTATGCTTGTGATCAATGTTCCTATATTTCAAATCAGAAAAGTAGTTTAATACATCACAAACATTCACATTCATTTGGCGACAGGCCCTATGCTTGCGATGAATGTTCTTATAAATGTTCTCAAAACAGTATTTTAAAAAGACACAAACTTGTTCATAATATAGAGAAGCCCTATGCTTGTGGCCATTGTTCTTATAAATGCTCTCGAAATAGTGACTTAGCAAGACACGAACTTGTTCAACAGGAGAAACCCTATGCTTGTGACCAATGTTCTTATGTATGTTCGCTTAATCATCATTTAAGACGACATAAACGTATTCATAATGTAGAGAAATCCTTTATATGTGATTAATATTCTGATGATTTAGAAAATCTTTATTGTACTTTATCTGTATACTGGTGAATTTAATAAATTCAAGACATATTTCTAAAACATATTAGCTGGAAGCTATTCGATAGTGATTTCAGTTCCAAAAGTTATGGGTCTTTCTAAGTTAAGGGTGTACTGCTCCTGTTTAATCCAACAATTTTATTTATTTTTAAACAGGATTATTGTGATCCATCAAAGTTAATTGGTGCTATTTTTAAAGGGCTATTTATTACCATAGTTATTTTAATCTCAGGGAAAATATGTTTATAGCACATTTAATACAATATTATTATTATATATTTTGGAGAGTTTAGTTTGATTATATATATAAGTGTAATTGTTTTGTTTCTAATTTTGAGAAAAAATATAATGCTTTGTATAGTGTAGAATTTAATTTACTATCAATATTTTAAATTTCATTAATTTATTATTGAAAATGACTGTCTAAACATCAAAAATATATATTACCTTTATTTCGGGATTAAACATTTATTTCATATATTTTCATGTTTAACTTTTTCCAAAAATAATTACAATTTCCCTACAATAGCAGTGATTTCAACTGTTTGTTTTTTTATATATATAATTTAATTATCAATTTACTAGTTCCAAAAAATTGTGAATTTTAAAAAAATAGGGAGCTATCTATTTAAAATATGGCATTTTCTACAGACTGAGTTTAGGGGCTAACCAGAGACAATATCCTAAATAAATTTCTACAATCAATCAAGTCAATCCATAGAGAAAATTGAATCGTCTGTTTAGAGCAAATGTAAGATGCTTAGAGCCGTCATGTGTTTGAAGCGCGCTTCGTCTTTGTGAATTTAGCTATTTTATAAACAACATATATTTAATTGCCAGAGTATTTCAGCTAGAGCATTTCTAAAATGTCGGATGCAAACATTAAAGAACAGACTGCAATGAAAACTCCAATGGTTTACGTATGCGGAGGTAATTTCTATATTCGTTTTTAGGTTATAAAATTGTTGTGTCAAAACAATATTTTATTTAAATTATAAATTACAAAGCATTCTACGCTGAGAAGTAGGCTAGTTGAATGAGTATCGTTTTTATTAATAATTATCTATTATTACTTGTTTTTAGAATGTCATCGTGAAAACGAAATCAAGCCGAGAGATCCCATCAGATGTCGAGAATGTGGCTATCGAATAATGTACAAAAAAAGAACAAAGCGACGTATCCTTTTAATTTTTTTTACTTAGTTTATAATTTTTAATGGGTGAAGTAAGATCTTTTAACTTGTTTTCTCTTTAGACATTCTCATCAATAAATAAACCAACCTATTTCCCATAACATCACATCTTCATCACAAACCGGGTTTTTCTCTTACTGCATAAACATTGCGACCTCGTCTAAAAAAATTCAATCAAATCATTGTTGATTATTTCTGGTTTTTCCTAGAAATTTAGCATTGGGTATGAGGTTTTACATATGCCCATCAATAAATTTGGAAGAATATATATGATTAAAAAAAAGTGTAATTTCTTCATTGGATTATTTTTTTATGTAGTGAAATTATTGCTTTAACCCAAATCATGTTGTTTTGTTCCGTTAATATGATAGTATGGCCAAAATCAGGTTTCTTTTCAACTGTCAGCTATTATAATATTTATGAATGAACTTGTTATTCCTTCAAGATGCTCACTTGATAAATAAACATAGAGCTGTGCTATGTTAAAAGAACTCCATAAGAAGCTTTAATAAGTTTGTTTACAAGCTTTTATAAGTTTGTTTACAAGCTTTTTGACAATGCAATGTCATTTTGATGTTTAATTCTTACCATGAGGTTTGCAGTACTATACAAAAAACTTCAGTTTAATATTTTTCTTTTCAGCTTTCATTTTTCAGACATGAATCCTTAACGTTTATATACAGTTGTGGTGTTTGATGCACGATAAGAAATCGACAGGAAGAAAAAAGAAGATATTTTTTTTATCAAATTAGTCTTTTATTTGTAATCTTATAAAATAACAATACAATTAACCAATAAATAAGTATAAGTAAACCTTATGACTTCTTAATGTCTTATAAAACAAAACATTTATTTCAAGATATCTACATGATATGGAAGACTTGCACATTTTTTGGGTTGTAAAATCTATCTTTCAAACTAACCATTGGAAAACTGATATGCCAATATTCACTGCATCAGCATTATTACCTGCTCAAAGAATATGCTTATAAAAAATACATCAGGTTACATTAAATAGTAAAATCATAATTATACAAAACATTACTCTACTCTGAATATGTTAGCATGATATTTCATTGATGCATCGCTTATATTGATCTATTTTTTCGTGGCAGATTGGCAATAGATAAATACTGTCAAAAATTAACTCGGAAGCATTATCATGGAAGCAAAAATACAATCGCCTCACAGCTCGAAGTTATCTTATAATACCAATATTTGGCAACAAGTTAAGCTTTGTAATATACAAAAAATATATACAAATATCATTTACATGTCCCGTACACAAAATTAATACCAAAAGAGAGGGTTTGTATACATTTCTGTTAAGCAGCACTCGTAACAGCTGCCAATCATCGGCACAACAAACCCACTTTATATGGTACCCCTTATGCGTGGACATGATTGCACATTCAATAGAAACTACTTAATTTAAATTTGGCACTAAGTATCTGTGGCACTATATTTTAAATTTGTCTCATCAGGACTGTCACTGTCGTTAAGCATTTTAGGTTCAGAGTCTATAGAACTTATATGATGCGCTATAGGGCTACCCGGCTCATCATCATCTGATGAGTCAGCCCCAGGCGGCAGCAAAGGAGGAGCCATCGTCACTGGATCCCATTTTTCTAGTTTGGTTGGATCCTTCTCGTGCAACTTCTGAGCAAGAAGCTGAAGACTCGCTAGTGAATTATCGCAATCAGTTGTGTCTATGTCCGTTAAACTCACACCTGCCCTTTCTATCTCCGCAAAAGTACCGAAAGGTAATTTTCCCAAACATTCTAATCTCATAACGTGCATTTTACTTCTTAAATGTTTGGCTAAATGTCCGTGTATTCTAAATGCAATCTTGCAATCTGAACACTTAAAAGGACGAGGATTGGTCGTCGTTGCTGCTCCAAATGTGGAAGTCATAGAAACTTTGTTGTGGTGAGACCCCGAACGCTCATGTTTCTGTAAATGACCCCGAGTTCGGAAACTAACTGCACAAGCACTGCAACGAAACGGTCGTTCCATATAATGAATATTGATATGTAAACGGAGTTGGGAGGGCTTGGAGAATGTCTTGTTGCACACAACACAAACGGACCTGCCGTCTTCTGTAAGATGACCCTTAGCGAATGAAGCCGTCGATGAGAAGTCACCAGACGGAGCTGTCAACTTAAATCCTACACCTCCGGCACCCACTACAACTTTACGAGCTACTCCGATATGCTCAGAATTAATTTTTTGCATTTCAATTTCTTTTTCACTGTAACCGTTTTCTTCAGCATTCGATGTAATTGGTCCGCTATCAGTATTTTGTTTTTCTGTCCTGCTTTCACAGTTAACTGTATCACCGCAAGCCACTTTCAAATATTCTGAAGCGACAAACTTAGCATTTTCCGTACTAGTTGATGTCTCAGTACTCAAAATTTGTAAGTTTCGTTCAGCATTTAAATTGGAAGGAGGAGAAGTTGGTCGCACCGAAGTCGCAATTTCGACTAAAATTTGTATTCCAGAATTTTCAGTATTTTGAATCTGAGATAAACTAACTCGCTCAAATTTGGCAGAAGATGGAATTACATTAGGAGGTTGCTCTACTTTATTTAGTTTTATTTTATGACCGTGAGTTAAAACAGAATTTTCTAATGGGAGTATATTTTTAAGATTAACACTATCGCTCAGTACTGTATTAAGCTCATGGTGTCTGGGTCGTCCATTTGTGTACTGACTCTGCTTAATTCTAGAATCTTGCAAAGCTACTTCAGTTCGGTATGCCTGCAACATGGGTTCATTGTTGTGCCAGTCGTCCGTACGTTGTGGAAGCTTAGCTGAACTTTGCACAAGAGACGCCATGAAGTCTGGCTCTCCCACTGGAGTTAAAATATCAGAGGCGGAGGAGTACCATGATACTCTTTCTATTTTATCATCGTCTCTCTGTTCACCTTTGCTGAGATCCATTGGTTCACTGAGATCTATGGGATGACAAGGATTTTGCCTGAGAACACTCGGTGGTTTCTCCAGTTTAAAGTTGACTCCCTGTATTATGGTCTGCTTTCTGATGACTGTCTGGATTGATTCTCCGTGAGGCGATACTCCATCTTCCTTAATGCTGGCATGGTGAACGAGCAAGGAGGAAGAGTCTACGCTGACATTGGGAGTATAAGGATAAGTCGTGGGTCGAGCTGTCGAGAGTAGGCCGGGTGCAGGGCGTCCGCCCCACAAAGATAATAGACAATGGGCAGCCTCGTGTTCTAATCGCGATTTCCACGAATCAGTATCTGAAGAAGAGTAATCTTAAATAAATAAAGGATAAAATTGTTTTATTATTGTTCAATTATTTTTTGATAATTAATAAGTAAAATCAATCATTATGTAATTTCAGATTTAAACTCACCACTGGATTCGGTTTCCCCTTCATTTCCATCATCATCGGAGTCAGATTCTTCATCTGACTCGGGCATACCCTGGGAAGTGCAATCTCCGTTGTCTCCTTCTTCAATTGGACTGATCCCAAGTTCACAGCATTTTTTATAATGCGCTTTACTTTTCATGTGTTTAGTGAGATTCCCTTTAGTTTTGAAACTGAAATATAAAAATTACATTAAAACTAGAAAAAAAAATTCGTGGGAAGTTTTGATTCTTCAAAATATATTTTTTTATTTATCATTTCAAAAACTTATATATGATAGAATTAAATTTTTACCTGAAAGCGCAATGTTTACATGTAAAAGGTCGAACGTCCGTATGAGTTCTGATATGTTTTTTCAGCATGGATGGTTTCTTGCATCGTATTCCACATTCAGAGCAAACATATCTTCCGCGGCCTCTTCCTCTCACATAAGTATATTCTTCATTGCTCTCAAATCCTCCTGTCAGGCCTTTGCTACTCTTACTTCCTATAAATGATGGATCTGCATTCACTTTTGAGTCATCCATTCCATCATTAGCTGATGGACTCTGAAAAATAGCATTTATATATGTATTCAATAAAGAATAATATACCAAAATTTTCTGATTTTACTATATTTTAATTATTACAAACCTGTTGCTTGGACACCGTAACACTCCATTGAGAAGAGTGCGTCATCAAATGGTCTTGCTTTAGCCTAGCAACTGTAGTGCATTGTGGGCGATGCCTAGAGTCATACAAAGCCATAGCTCTACCGGGAGTCAGTCCTAAAGGATGTGGACTTGACTCTGAACAAACCTTTAACAAGTTATATTGAAGCAATGAATTTATGTAATTTACTATTGATAATATCATACATCATTATTATGGGTATTTTATAAAAAAAAAGAGAAGTACATTGATAATTTTACATAAACTAACATATATCCTTCGAATTGGATTATTAGCTTCGTGACACATCACAAGTCAAGTTTGTGGCATCAAAGAAGATAACCTAACCTGACCCATTATTTAATATCTGCTGTTATGTTATTACATATTCTTATGCTATGTGTACAATCTTCGACAATAATTTTACTTATATTAATGATTTATAATTTCATGTAAAAGTGTAATATAATTACCTGCCAATTACTATACATGGAGAGTGCATGCTGCTCAGGGACGTAGGTGGGCTGGGGCCGGTTGAGTGTGCAGTAGTATACCTTGGTAGAGCACTTGAGTCCCAAGTACGTATATGCATGTCCATTCAGGTATAGCTGACTGTAGGCCTTAGCAGGTCGGGGTGTTTCCGGAGATATGAGAGGCAATGTATTTGCATTGGGGGTGATTCCGTGATGCCTCTTAGGTGTAAAAGTTCCCGGTTTAAGAGGCAACGAGGTCGGTCTAAGAAACTTTTGTTTTTGACTATCAGTTTTTGAAGATGCAAGAGAATAATTTGCATTCTTTTTAAAGTATGTAGTCTCTGATCTTTCTGGTATTCTACTAGAGGAATCATCAGACCGCATTGTATTGCTAGTGAAACCTTCAGATGGAACTTCTGCTGGTTTGTTTAAAATTTCAGATTTAGAAATCAGATTTTCAAAATTGAACTGCCTGACCTCAGTTTGTTTTACTTCTTTTTCATTCAGTTTTGTCAATATTTTATTTTCTTTTGAATCTATCCAGTCTTCGATTACTTTTTCAGGTTTGTTAAATGTAAATTTCTTGACTTCACTGTGAATTAGCAATGTTTTATTGATGGGTGAACCTGAACGTTTACTTAAGGTTTTCTGTAATATTTCAGTATTTTTTCTTAATATTTCATCAATTTTATTTTGAGCTATATTCTGCCTTAATTGTAAACTGAAGTCTAGGCTAGAAGTTTTGGCACTAACAGGAGATACCTCTTCAGAATTTATTTTTATAGTGGGTACATTGTGTTTTGAAATGGGACTATTTAAATTTTGTGATGCTGTATTGACGACTCTATCCTTTTTATCCACACAATTATTGAAGATTTGAAAACTTGGATTTTTAGATTTCACCCTAGGAGATTGGAGTTTAATGCCATTATCCACATCCGGACTCATAAGACCCTTACTCATTTTCATTCTGTCTGTTGAATTAGATTCTTCTCGTAATATATGTGAATCAGGAATATTATTTAAAGCTTCTATTGATTGTACCATTTTCAGACTCATCCTTGGAAGACTATGCATGTACGTGCTGAGAGAGTTAGGTCCAGGCATTCCTGGCACGTGAGGAATCAACTTTCCACCATGTAAAATGGTTGAAGCTCCGCTAGGTGACGAAGCAGGACTGAGTGGTGGCAGAGTCAGGGGGTTGTAAGCTGTTATAGCACCGATAGGGGGAAATTGGAACTTAGTTATATTGGGAGCCGGAATACCGGTCACGGTAAGGTTAGGTGTAGATATATTGGGTGCAATGGAGACTGTGGAAAGGTGCGGAGATTGAAGTGGTTCCTTAGGAGTAGGAGGGTTATGAACTATGGTTCCCCCTGAGTGAAGACCTGATCTTACAACGATGCTGCTAGTTTCGAGACCTTGCACTTTAGGAGACGCTCTGCTCTGAGATATGAGAGTCGGTGATTGCTGAGAAGTAGAGGGCTCTATTCGCATGGTTGTGGTTCCTCCTGAGTTGTCAACTATCTTGACTTCTCCGCCGAACATCTGCAATGATGTTGAATTGTGGCGCATAGGAGACAAGGATAATTCTTCCAGCGATCTCAACGTTGTTGGAGTTTCAATGCAACGAATTTTACTAGGAGGGCTATATAATTCTTGTCTTTGTAAACCATCTTCGCTCATTTTTGATGAACAACCAAAATTTTCAGAGGAATGTGATTCTTGTCTTCTCTTTAGTGTCGACATATTTAACTTAGAATTAACATCATCATTTAGGAAAACTGAAGATCTAGTTCCATCACAAGAGCTTTGGGTGTCAACTAAACGAGTATTTCCAAGCAGGGGACCCGGCGACGGTAGAGGTGCAGCTATTTCATTATGATCAGTCTTGAGGATCAGGAGGTTGCCGGGTTTGTTGATGCGTCCCGAAGGACACTTGAGTGTGGAACTTGCAAGTTTCGCTAGGGTGTTAGGATTGTACGTTTCTGGAAGAGTAACATGCACAGAATTACTTCTCATATAAGGATGTTCCGGTCTAGTAAATTTAAGTACATCTTTTGTATGCGATATAGTTCCATTAAACAATGAATTTGAATAAGGTATAGTATTACCTTTACAATAATAAAGTCTGTGGATCTCTAGATTGTCTGCACTCTTATAGGATATTTGACAGAGGGGACACACGTACAATGTTTCAGAAGCATCGTACGTTTCGCTCGTCACAGGCAATAGTCCGGTAGCTTGCGCTCGAGCCTTGAGTAGTAAATCTTTAATAATAGAACCTTCCGGATTTAAAGGATGTTGAGGAACTTTCAATAACTCTGGCTGAGCAAAACTCTCGGAGAAACATCTTTTTCTGTGATTGGCATCCATGCTTTCAGTACTTTTGGTTAAATTCAACGGCTGGCTGTCGTTCTTGAGTGCATCTTGAGAGTTTATTACATCGTTTAAACTTTGTTTTTGGTTACTTAAATCTTTGCTATACTTCTTATGTAGAGGAGTATCTAACGTATCGACTATGGCTTCATTATCTGATATTATCTTGGAGATATGTTTGTTTAAAAAATCAGGATTCGGTGATAGTACACTTCTAGGAGCGTCGTCTTCCTCTTGATAGAATGTGGCCTTGTGGAATTTGGGTTTGTATATTGTTTTCGGCCTCGGTTCAACGTGAGAATTTCCCAAATTGGAAGGAGAGACGCATTCGGAGGATAACAAATCGGCCGACGAGTTGTCATTCATTCCTAAGGTTTCGCTCAAAGTGACGGTTTTATCGGAACTCCAAGTTGAATCCGACCTCGAAGCGTTATTGATATTCGTCAAATCGGCTTCAGAGCCTAGAGACGAATCCTCGTCCATATTGGGAGCCTCCTCTGCGCCCTGAAGTCTCAAGGCGTGAGATCTCGATCTGCAGTGCTTGTAAAGGTTGGACTTAGTCTTAAACGCAAACCCGCAAGGGACGCAAGGATATGGACGCTCATTGGTATGGGCGCGGATATGTTTTTGAAGAACCGACGGCTTGGCACAGCTCAACTTGCAGTACGGGCACACGTGCCGCCCGTTTCCGATACCGTTTGAATCTTTGATATACGTTTCGCACGCTTCGCGAAGATCACTCACACCGAATAATTTACTTTCGATCGCATTTCTTTTCACAAAATCGGAGTTTACACTTTCGTTCGCGCCGTCTCCGACCGCGCCGACGGCATTATCGCTAAAATTCTTATGAATAATTTGTACATCGTTTTCCGCTTCGCGATTGCGGGAGACGTTATTTTGAGCGGTACCGTCGGCGAGCGAAGCCAGAGGCGCGGACGTCGGCCGGGTCGGCTCGGGAGCCGCCTGAGGCCTCCTGACCGCGGGGAGGTCTCGCGAGGACGGGAGGTGCGAGGTGCTCTGGCCGTTGGAGATGTTTTCGAGCAGCGTCGCCGACCTGCCGTGGTCGCGGTCGGGCTGAGCCGCGACGGGCTGGACGGCCGTGGCCATCTTTTTGAACTTCTTGTGCAAGTATCTGCTGTCATTGTTGTTGTTCAGACTGTGAAACTCTTCCCGCGGCTTCTCCGCCAAGGCGACTCCGGGATTCTCCTTCCGGTTCTCTGAAAGCGAAAATAACACCAAATATAAAAAAAAAAACAATTAAAATTAAAAATAACAAAATCGATCAAACGTTTCTTGTGCAAATGAAGAAAACTATACCTAGGCACATTTTAAACGGCATATACAAAATGCGGAAGACGCTTGCGGCGCGCGACGGCCCGGAGTCCGCTCCCCGGGGCTCCCGGCGCGGCTCCCCGGGTCCGCGGCCGCATCGTGGGGCTCGTCATTCCGAGGAACGGGGAGACCGTTTCTTGAATATTTAATGCGAATCGCTCGTGGAAGTCCGCGTCGGCCGCTCCGTAGCGGGTCGATCGGAATCGGCGAGCGCGCGGGCCGAACGTCGCAATCGACGCGAACCGACGATAGCGGCCTCTTTTCGATGATACGGTTTACGGTCATGAATATCTGCAATCATTTCCGACTGCGAGGAGTCGCGTCTCGCGGGCGGCGGACGGCGGGGCTATATCCGTTCGTCGGGGTGCTCGGCGGGCATTCCTGGCTGGGTTTTCTCGCGTCACGTACCGCGTCCCGGCCGTTGGCTCGGTGCCGAGGGTGCTCGCTTCGTCTCCCGGCGACCGGAGTCTCGCGACGGCGGGACGATCCGGTGACTCTGCCCGGTGAACTTTGCCCGGCATTCCCGGTCCCCGATTTCCCGCGGGAGGTCGCGGCGGCTCCGGTCGGTCGCGAGGCCGCCCGCGATAGACTTCAGAGTCGACGAACACCTTCCGCGGGAGATTTTCGCGGAATCGCGTTATCGCCTCGGCCGAGGCGTCGGGCTTCTCGCGGGCTTCTCGCTGGCTTCTCGCGGGCTTCTCGCGGGCTTCACGCGGGCGTCGCGAGCGACCGGTCGCGGCGGTTCGCTTCGCATTCCGCGCGCTCGTCCGCAGAGTATCGTCGACGAGTCCTCGCGAAACGGCGGGATGCGATACAAATAAAATCGCAATAAAAAAAAAACCAAGGGATTCGCCATTTTCGTCGTCAGGGTTCTCGTCGTGACATCGGTAAACAAAAGGATCGTCGGCAATGCCGATGACGATACGTATACGACATTAACAATACGAGAGACGTCCGCATTTGGTATTAATAGATTACAGCATAATCGCGCCCGGAAACCGGTTTGATCGTTCCGATCATACTTTTGGCATCCCGATATGTCGATAGGAATTTCCAAAAGTCGATTCCCTCCGATGTTCGAATGCTTCCTTCTCGTTTGACCCCTTCGGGAGGGATCGGCCGATACTGGCGGGGATCGTTCTCGGGCAACCGAAGGGCGACAATGAGAAACTGCGGGCACTCGCGGCGCCGAGAGCCGCCCGCCGCGCCGGGGCCGCCCGGGCCGAGCCGCCGCCAGAGTCGGCTCCGGCTCCGGCCCCGGCCCCGGCTCTGGCTCCGGCCGACGCGGACACTCGCATCGGCATATCACAATACGGGGATGAGTTCGAAGCCATGTGACTTAAATTGTGCTTCACCCGAAAATGTCATTAATTTTGTTGACTACTGTGGTAAAAATTGTAAAATTCGACTTTTATACAATCCTCCTCAAAATGCATCAAGTGTTAACTTTATCGTTTTCACGGGGTAGTGCAATTTGTAGTGATTTGTTATATCGGAGTTGTCGATTTTTAAAATTATATTGCTAACTTTTACGATTCAAACCGGTTATCATTTCGATCGAGGGTAGTGGCGTTATCGGCTCTCCGAAATGTGAAAAAATCCGATAGCAACGATGACCGACTGCAGCGATAAGAAGAAAGATCGATCGACGGGGACGGCCCTGGCGAGGAGCCAGTCGACGATCTACAGACGAGGCGACGGAGCGACGGGAGCGGCACGGGGGCGCGGGGCGGGGGCGGGTCCGAGCGCGCTTCCCGGAACGACTCACGCTTTCCGAGAAGCCCCTTCCCGAGGCGGCCCGCGACACTCCGGCCGGCCGCGGCCGCGAGCGGTGACCGAGCCGGCCGTAAACGATAAACGAGTTTGGCCCCGCGCGCCTTTCACCGCGGCCGATCCGATCGGTCGCGATCTCCGAAGAAAAGCGGCGCCGGCGACCGCCGATCCCGATACCGCGTCCCGCCGTCGCGGCAGATCGTGGCCGCCGAGCCGAGCCCTCTCCTCCGAGGCGGTGAACTCGCGACGGGCCGCGGACGCTCCATCCGACGGGCGGTCCGGCCGCGCGGAGAAAACGCAAGGCGAGACGCGCAAGTGAGGCCCAAACGCACCTGTCGCTCTGCGCATTCCGCCGGCTTTTTCAGAGTCGCATCGCCCCGCAGACCCGATCGGCTCGACGAGACTGCGCTTCGGGGAACTGAAAGCGTTCATTTGCACCCTAATTGCAACCGCAAAACTGCCGCAATGCATCAATAACAAAAATGCAAGTGAACAACGATTATATATATATATATTTATCGATGCAAACGAAAAAATCTCAACAGACAAAGCGGACGTCTTTGAAAAAAATAAGCAATATAATTATGAGAAAATACCACGCTTCGTCGTCGAATTTTTTGATTGTATCGGCATGAATTAATAGTAAATTGGAAAAATTGCAGTTGCAGAATTTTGAATGCTGGCCACTCCCTCCGTTCCGCGGACCTCGCGCAGGGCGACGTGATCCACGGTTCCTTCCCCCGTATAGATCGCTTCCAGATTGGTCGACCGCACGGTTACTCCGGCAGGCCTCGCGAAAAACGGCACCGATACTATAGAGAGAGAGTTCAAGGTTTGAATCGATCGCAGCCGGGCGATAGGCGCAGGGGACTAATCCTGAGATAATAACGACGGAGAGGAGACGATTGTGAAAATACCTCCTAATCGATTCGCGCACTCGATTAGCGATGAAACATCACCGCAAAGCTTATCACGCGTTCAGCTTTAAATATATTATATCGCGGTTATCTCCAATCCGAAGTTCATTTCCATATCCAAAAACTGGCAAGTAGTGAGGCCGCAGGAATATACATCCGTCGGTTACCGGCTCTCCGCTCGGCAATCGTAGAAGTTGTCGTCGAAGTGAAGCGATCCGAACGAGACGGCAAAAAAGAAAATAATGGCATGTCTCCATCCCGGGGCCCTCGTCGGTCGGGACCGGAGGAAAGCGCGTCTCGGAGAGGTGCGCCGGAATTTAAATTTCAACGAATTTACCGTTTCACGACGGAGACCTGAAGTATTCAATGCAAAATATCACTGATGTCATTCATTCGGGTTGTCGATCATTCAAAGTATTATTTTTTGAAAAGCGCTCGGTTTGTCGGGCTGTTAAATTTGTTGCAAAAGTAAAAAAAAGAGACAGGTATGATGACGCAGTCGCTCCGCGGACGCGGCGCTGATTCATCCGCGCGGGAGCACAACGGATGACTCCTCGGCCAGTCGTATCGGCCGAGCGATGAATTCGCGTATCCTTCTGTCATAATCCCATTGCTTTTTTTTTTTTTTTCACTATTACTCAACTAAGGACGGCGTTGATCTCCCGTTTTTACACACCGTGGACGTTATCCTCTATGGTTACAAACAATGCGCTATATTATTTTGAAAATGTATAATCTCATCGAACGGATGCGGATGTACGATAGGGGGGCCCTATTAAACTACCTATTGAGATATATTTTTAATATGATTACGATTTCAAATATGGTGGCAAAGTTTAGATAACAAGTGATTTTGCGTTCGTCGGTGAGTACACTGAAAAGATTGCGCAAATCGGGCTGGAGGGTAAATAATCTCGGATGCGAGGATCGCCCTCCCGATTCGCGGCGCGATAAAACGAAAAATAATATGAAAAAAAATAATCCGGCTCAGTCGGAGACGCGGAAAGGCCGCAGACAAGGAGGTCGGCAGCGGATGACCGGTTTCGAAGCCGAACGGTCCGGAAGACCAGAATCGACATAACTATCGCTCCGTATTTAAACAATATGACTGAGGAATGTTTAAAAAGTATGCGAATTCTTCCCCATTGAATAAAATATAGACGGATTCAATCGAAACGTCTTTTTTTAGAGGTAGGATCGAGTGTTAATTTATGTACAAACACACTTTGATTTTTTTTTACAACAATAGTGGCTTTCTTTAGAGATCTAGAACTGTATTGAGGGATCTGGGTAATACATCGGTAATCTGGGCCCATTTTTTTTTTAAACATGTTAACGTTAATAATAAAAGATATTTGCTATTGATTTTTAACGAAATTATACTATGACATGTTTATGTTTTTGATTAAAAAAAAACACCTTATTATTGATTAACATTTTTTAAAAATAAGTAATCTATAATGTATTTGATCCTTTAGTTATTGTAAATAAAGGATTTAAAGGGTAGTAGGCTTGTTATTCCGACACGTGCTTAGTAAATAGAAAAACTTATAGCGATGCCATTTGTGCATCTGGTGGCGGCAATTCGAGTTCCAGGGGGGAGCACCGAGGCAGGGGCAGGGCAGGGGCAGGGGCAGGGCAGGGGCAGGGCAGGGGCAGGGCTCTGCGCACGGCGCGGGTGACGGGAGGCAGCGGCGGAGATTGACACCGCGCGCATTAGCATTCGGGGCGCACCCCGCGGGGTGGGGCGGGGCGGGGCGGCGGGGCGGCGGGGCGCACCGGGACCTCGTTACCGCGACCATTCACAAGCGTCACGAGCGAGGTGGGAGCCCGCCCGGCTGCTGGCTGCTGGCTGCTGGCCGCCGCCCGCAAAAACTTCCGAAACCAGTCGCTCCCACTGCAGCCGCCGGCGAGCTCAAAGGGCCTCCGGACTAAACCTGTCCCTCGCGCCCTCGCACCCTCGCTCCTTCGCGCCCCCCTCGACCCGCGCGAGCCCCCGGGCACCGAGTCGTACGCCCGGACGCAATCGCCGCGACAGAATCGATTCGGCATATTGTATTATTCGTTTTAATATTTATGTTTATACTACACTTGTCTAAAAAACAATCATTCAAACACCCCGCTGAATACGAGATTATTATATTTTTTGCTCTGCGCAAAATATGTTTTTTTAATTACCATTACTAGACACAAGCTTTATTTCTTTGTGAAGTTTCGGGAATTATCGATGAATTAATTAATATGAAAAGATCTACAATATCCAAAAAAAAAAAATTTAAAGTATGCTTGGGTAAAAAAAATACTATCGCTTTTGAGATGAACCGTCATCGTTAAATCCGTTATATAAAAAAAATGATCTCGCCAACGTGGGCAGCCGGTTTGTGAAAAAAAAAAAAAAAAAACATTCAGCTCGGATGTTTTTGCGAGTCTCGCGTTGCATTCGAATGTCGCGGCGGGGTGATTTCGGTGAGTAGTTCGTCCGAATCGGTCCCGAATTCCTCTGATCGCGGCGGCGGCGGACTTCCGCGAGCTCCCCCGGCCCGGGCTCGCGTGGCCGATGCCCCCGCGCCGAGCTCTCCGAGGAAGCATCGCGATCAATCTACCCGAGAGACACTAGGTGTAATTTTTTTCATCGCAACGAAGTTTCCGGGGTCCAAAATTAATGAGACAATTCACAATACAATTTATTATTTTTTTGATATCGGCTCTTGGGGAGTCGCCCGTTTCCGCTTGGAGCGTTCGCGTGATCACCGAGCGAATGGCGGGTGGTAGTTATTTTTCAGCTCGGATTAATAACCGAACGTTCTGTATTAGCTCGCGGATCGTGTCGGTCGACTCGTTCACCGACGGGTGCGGAGTGGGTGAGGAGAGGAGTGGGTGAGGAGTGGGTGCGGAGTGGGTGCACGCGCGTCTCGCGACGTCCCCAGCCGCTCCCCGCGGAGCTCGCGATCGGCCGCCGCCGCTTCCTTCGAGATCTACCGATGGGCGCCATAAATTACTATCGCCAAACGAGTTCCGCTTAGTGGGGTTTCGATAATGTTAATGTAAAAATAAAAAAAAAAAATCGAATTTAAGAGAATATCGTATACTAATGAGATATGTCATAACACTCATAAATTACGACAGTTAATCACATTATTCTGTTCATTGATTTTTATAATGAGCAGTCAAATTTAAATTATTCGATATTAATGTGTGAATAAATTTACAGTCTCCGTCGAGAGCTCGCGTTACGCGTTGCGATTGTCCCCGCGCCTGCGAAACGGTTTCGGAACCCCTTCAAGTGAGCGGCGGAGGTGCGCATCGCGAGCCGAGGGGAGTCCCGAATGCCGCAACCGTATGTCCCAGGAAGTTCCGCAGCATTTCCCACTTGTTCTCCCGATTAAACCCCGGGAGCGCGGTGGGGTCGGCGGCGTGCTCGCGCAGGGGCGCCGCCCGCGCGAACAAATTAAATTATAAAATATTAATAAGAAAAAAAAATAGTTTCAAATTTACATTGAAAATACTATAGTGTTGTAGAAAAAATACACATTCTTGATTAATCATCAATAACGATAGAAATCTAAATAATTGAAATTACTCATAAGAGGTAATAAAACTCATGCGTGTGGTTTTGCTCGCGCACCAAAACAATACAAATTTTCCAGAATTTGCCGCAAATTCGATGATGTGTTATGGCTCCCAAGCCGTCTGTCTAAATAAAAGTACAATAGTATTCTTGAAAATTTCATTTGTATAAAATAATAACAATCGCATTTTCCAAATGGCGGTGAGGTGACATTGCATTTTAAAAATACCCAATACAAAGACAAGAAAAAATAGTGTAAAATGAAGTAACTAGCTGAATAGTCGCTTATATAATTAGGCCGCTCACAAAAGGCGTTCGCTAAGTGATATATTTGAGTCCTTTCCTTTGAGCCGCGAACAGCTAAGGTGTTTTATATCGACCACCCTCCAACACGAATGTCGATGTAATTAAGCAATAAGTAGAAAATAAACTTATTTTCATTAAAACGGGTTTTAAAATGATGTGCGCCCAAAACTGAAAAAAAAAAAAAACAGATACAAGGCTGTGTTCTCGTTTTAGATGTGTTTTGTTATTAAACATAAGCCCACCCTTGCCGTCATTTACTGCGAGTCCAGGTCTCGCATATAGGTGACAACGAGAGATCTGATTGATTAGGTTAATTTAATTGAATTGTTTATTAAAGTGTATTTATATATATGGCTTCCTGCTGCACGGTCGGCACCCCTGCCTCGTGTAACACCATTCCACCTCCATTCATGGTGGCAGTGTGTGCGTCGTGCCACCGTGTGGGTACATCTCAACTCCCCCTGCGAAATAAGCTCAGACCTGTATTTCAGGTCAGTCTATCGCATTGTGCGGACTTAATTAAAACTTTTATTATATATTTATTCCTACTGCACTGCTCAACGCGTCATCACTATTTCCTCCTTCGCTGAAAATTTATTTGGAATTGCTGAAAGTGCTCGATTATTCTGAGAATAAAAATAATCAGTTGTTTTCTTGTTGTATATAAGTTTTCAAATCCAGAAAATGTAACTGACTTTTGTTTCTTGAATACCTCAGAAGAAACTCATGCGGGACGTGCAATATTACTAAACAAAGTTGATCAATGTTGCCATTAATTTATTCAAGTATGTTAAAAAAAAAGTTGTTTTTTTTATTAAGAAAATAATGACTCAAAGCTCTCCGAATCGACTAGAACGAAAACACGCAACAAAATATATTAAACTTACGTACAGACTGAGATAAAATTTGCATGATTATTAATTTTATACCGGCAACCTCAATACTGACAAGAGGAGTGGTGATAAGATTTTGACGTCACGAGTTCAATGCACCTAGTACTTGGAATGCATATACAAAATATAATATATACCTAACATTTTACTATAATATAAACGACCTTGAGTCGAATCTGCAGATGCAATAAGTCATTGTATATTTATCATTACATATATTAAGGGGTGGAATATAAATTCAAATCTACTAACAGGTTTACAGTAAGGGCAACATTTTTCCAGAGAAAGCTTTAGATAAATACAATAATAGTTGCCAATAATATTGTTTGTCCCGGGGTAATGAATCGTGTACTTTTATTTTCATACGTTTTAAGCCAACGCATGGAAGAAAAAATAAAAGAATTAATAATTGAATTAGAATAGTGCATAAAAACAACTTACTGTCAAAGATACTCTAACATTCATAAAATCGATATTGAGTCTCGTTTGTACTTAAATAAAGACCAAACCGTGAAAAATAAACGATCGGTGCCAAAAAAAAAAAAAAAAAACAGAAAGTCACATGCCGTGATTGTATAATTTGAAGCTTGAAGGAAAATGTCGGAAAAACAATAATATTATTTCGTTGGCACCGCGTGTCTCGGCGGCGGCCTTGTGGGGCACTTGTTGCCGCCCGCCAGCGCGGCGCCGCGGAGGGGGCGACTAGCGGCGCCCGGGGGTGACGCTCGGGGGGGCGCAGACGCTGCAGACGCTGCGCTGCGTCTATTTACAGTCATTCCGGAGCAACAAGCGACGCCTGGATTGCAGAGGAGTTTCAAATACCGCGGGGATGAATGCATACCTATTTTTGGATTAGTAAGAAATAACGAGTCGATTTGTTTTCACGACAAAGAATAATCATTTCCCTTGAAGGGGGTGGTACGTTTTATTTACAATAGCATTTCAATCATTTATTATACGTGTTTATTAAGCTTGAATAAGTAAAAACACGCTTGTTCCTTCCAATTTTTTGTGCTCGGTTTCAAGAAGATGAGATTCAAAATCCTCCCGACTTCTGGATTATTTCATTTCGTTCGATTCCGATCGTCATTCAGAATTTCTCAGGAAAACCGCAAAACAACACATTGTTGTGAAGCGATACTCGCCTGTTTGAGGCGAGCTCGTTATATCTGATATCCTTTATCGATAAGTAAACACCTCGGGCCGCAGGCACTCGCGGCCGCCGGGAAGACTCGGAAAGCTGCGACCGCCGGCCCGGGCGAGCGGCAGAAGCTTTCCCGACAGCCGGGCGTTCAGTTTGCTGGCGAAACCGGGGAAACCTGTCCGGGATATAATTTACTACACTCGTTTAACTTGAGTGCGAAGCCGTGACGCATTATTACATGAAATTCGCATAATATCACTAAATACCCTTTCATCCTAAGTGGTTACGCATAATTCGGCAAATGTCCAGGTGTGTTACTTGTTTTTGCGAATTCGGTGCTGCTTTGTGACATCGATGTTAACTGTAGAGGAATTCGTACGCGGGGAAATCCCTAACCTAAACCTGCTCTGAACTTCATTTACATAACTTACAACGATAATTCATAGTAACCAGAAAAAATATTATTTATGCGAGCACAATCAAGTTAACAGACACAAATATCATAAGTATGCAGCGTGTCATAGCATAATTTCCAAATATTATAAGAATCGTGTATTCTCAGGTTATTACATTCAAGTCTTTGTTTTTTTTTTTTTTGTTGAATTCATTGGTGAACGGTTTTGGGCCCGCGTGGTAGGTGTTAGGTGTTTAATTTCTTCACTACCGTAAGCATCAATGACAAAACAAAGATATTCAGTTTTTTTTAAACAAAATACAGGTGGACTTAATTTATAATATATAATTATTACATTGAACATGTTATGGACTGTATTTGGTAAATAATACGTTATGTTATACGATTATATTAAAATTTTTGTAAATATTAATTATGACTAAAAATTGGAATTTAATAGACAGGTAATTCAACATTTTGAAGCAAGTATTTTGTACACGCATTGAATTTCAATTATTCTTTTATCGGGTGACGATATGGTCGATCCGCAAAGACACATTTATGAGCAGCGCGATAGGGGGCGAGGGTCATTCTCTCCGCTGCGGGGAGTGGTCCTCGGCATAGGGCGCCTAGATCCGAGCGCAGCGGGTCTCGGGCCCCGCGCCCTCGGCCGGAGAACAAAACGCCTCGACAATATTAGTATATTGGCAAGTTCACGGGGCTATTTATAACCCGAGGAGTGCTGCCATAACGCTATCGGTTCATAAATTCAGCTGATATTGGATTTTCTTTCGGATAGAGTCCTGTCGACCGCAGGCGGTGCGACTCGCCTACCGAGAACCGGCAACTGCTCAAATAAACAAAAAGTTATCAGCGTACCAAAAATACTCGGAATGAGCGAGATATGATGCGGGAAATTACGAAATTTAGCTTCACGAATAATATATTCGGTGTGAGTGTGGCGTATTCCGTTTTGTTCTTAGAATTTATGCAAAATATTCAAGCCAGTAGCTGCCGGGTGGCCGTAGGTCTGACCTCTCGCGCTCCGCGGGGCGGGAATGCAGGGACGCCGCTGCAGCCGGCGGACGAGATCTCTCGCAATTCAGCGGAATCGCGAGTACCGGCTCGAGCATCGCGAGCTGCGGCCGACGTCTCTTCTGGCAGAGGATTCCTCGTCCTTCAATTCTCGGAAGCGACTTCGGAATGCGCAGAATTCGGTTTGTTGTGAATTGGCCGCGTTTGTGCCCGGAGACTATTTTCTTAAGTCTCAGATTTGATAAGTTTGTTTGCGATAATTTTAGACTCGGGCGGAGGAAGGTGCGGGCCGAGCCGGGCGCCCGTCGAGAGGTTCGGAGTTCCGCGGAGGCCGATCGACAAAATTCCAGGCAGAGCGGGATCGAATTACGGGAAAGTAATTTATCGTTGCGTCAGAATACACGAATAGGTACGCAAACAATACGTCTAGTGTGTCCAAAGATAATGTAACGTGCTTGCATTATCGAATCGATTCGATGGAACGAATTTTCAACACCGACACGGGTTTATTGATTTTACTCAATAAAATTCATCGCGCTGCATGAGCGATTTGTTCTCACATCCTTACCGCTGCGTTGCAATCCGCACATGAAAAAGAGTTTTGCACGCCTAGAAAGCAAATTTACAAATATAAACGTGAGCTTTTCGGTGAATCGATCGTTTAACCTGTTTGGTCAATTTCATTATTGATGGCAATGCGATTGATCCTTTCGGTTATCCGAGGACGCCGGATACAAGCCGGAAAACGAAGTTTGCAATCGCATCTGCAGTTTGACAACTTTTATAACAACAGAAGTATACTAGTTTCAAAACATTAATTAAGTGATCAAATAAATCAGAATTATTGCTAACGATGGAAGAGGCGTTGGTTTCGCCGACACTCGTTACAAAATAATTAAACTTATTTGCTTGTACAATTACGACACTAGGGACTACTAATTGGAGACAACGCTACCAATCAAAGAATCGTTAATTTTGTAAAACACATAGCTCTAAGAATATATAAACATATTTTCATTCAAAAATATCTTCAATCGTACAATTCGTCAAAAAAATCGCAACCAATTCCATGAAACAATATTATTTTTGTACAAATATTCCAAGCTAAAGAGAGATTAAAAACGATACTTAATTCGTTTGAATAGGTGACTACCAAAATATAATACATACACAATGAACGTATATTTTCGACTTTTCCTTATTTCACTAAAGATATTTTCAAACTTTCCCGGGCCACGACTCAACACTTTTTTTATATTTTCCTTGGTATGTAGTAAATTATCAAACATACCGAAATATCCGAAGTGCATTCTCCAATAAAAAAATTATCATGATCCAATCGATCAAGTCAGTGAATGAGCCAAATACGTATGGGAAAAAATTGCAGTCTCGAGAGCCTGCGCTAATAGTCGTCAGTTTCCATCGTCAGTATTATTGACACGCACGAAAAAGCGACAAGCCGTCAATCAGACTCCTCGCCGAAGGCGCACGCGAACTGCGTGAGGTTGCAAAATCCCAACGAGCGTACGCTCGCGCGGCTCCGCCCGGCCGATGGTCAGGTGATTGTATTTAGTCACCTGTATTTTTGGCCAAGAAGCGCAGCAGTGTTGGATTGCATAATGACGAGGCTATCCGCAGAGCCTGTCACTTTTCTAACGGTTTGATCACTCGGCGTTTTATGTAGGATAGTAAATTCCTAGGGGTTACTAAAAAGGTCACTTTTTCAAAAAATACGCGTACTCTTCTTTTAAAATAATTATTGAATATCGAAGGATTAGTATTTTTTTTAATACGCCAATATGTTTGAGGTACTCGATTGTCAGGTGTCTGCATTTGAATAATCGGTTAAATAAGTTGTACATTATTTTACTATCTGAATATTTGGGAGATAAAATCCAACACCGTTTCATCCCATTAAAAAAACACAGTTGCTTGGCGAGTATTTTTTTGGACTAGAGTTCCGTAATTCAACGCTCGTATCTTTTAAAAAAGCATTGCCCGGATCAGAATCAAATACAATTATTTTTAGAAAAAAATTATCTGCCGCCGCTGAATACCAAAACGGAACCCCAGATCGAACGTAAAGGCTTCACGGACTATGCTATATGTCCAGTGGCTACTTCCGGAATTTTTTTTTTTGAGCTCTAGATTGTATTGCCCTGTTCGGATTTGACACTTCTCTTTGTACCACAAAATTAGTGATTGAAAAATAAAATATTTCACTAATGGCTGTTCCGATGTTTTGACTCAAATATAATACGAGTCTTCCTTAACGCATCCCTGGGTCGAACTTCGCTAGACAAGTGTGTGTCTTTTAGTATCTACTGAATCCAAATAGAACGAAAAACACCTAGGAAAATCGTCAATAGAGGCGAAAATATATCAAGCAATGGTTTATCGCGATTAGAAGGTCGTTCATACCATGTGAACGGCCACAGGTAAGTCAAGGACGAATCTAAGCATTACTGTGAAATCTATGGCACCAGATTCCGCATTCCACTAGTCTAGACATTTATTACATATTTTTGCGAGTTTATCGAATTTCTCGGTGTCACATTCTGTAGAATTACATTGATTGCTTGTTTAGTGATCATCCACCAGCCGTGTAGTATTTGGTAATTACAATGTGTCGGAAAAAAATGCATCGGGACTCGATTGGATAAGTACACACACCCATGACGTTATCAATAAATAATTCTATAATGCGTTATTTGTAAATTACCAACGAAAGCGTCAGCAGCTCCAGTCATACAATGTCGTTTTCGTTTTGTTACATATTTATATGATTTAACTTGTAGACAAACAAATTTACACCATGGGCTTCATAATCAAAGCGTTTCTTCTAGTTTTGATCGATAACTATTTTTATATGGATTTATATGACTGTTAGCAGAATATATTTACTTTATTTGCATTGTAATTGTTGTTTACACTACATTATTTAAGTGTCCTTTTAATTTTGTAAGTGTTTCTTTCTGAAAAAAGCTATTACTGAGTGCGTCATAGTTTGAACTATTTTTCATACAATTTTATATTGTGTGTCTGAATAATCGTGTGTGAAGTATAAACACATTTTAAATTAATAACGTAATAACAAACGATCGATATGTTTTTTTAAATATCGTCGATAGTTTTCTCCGTCACTACATCACAGAGTGGATTTCGGTATTCCCGAGTTAAAGGTGCCGACGTTTCCTGTTAAAACCTGTCTTCCAGTCTCACCATCTACTGTTTTTTTTAACTCAGGGCGTTAAATTATTTTAATTCTTCGATCTAATAAATTTAGTGTCTCTCAGAGTTCTTGTCGTCTGTTATAAAACCATATATGCCCTCGCTTTGTGTCCACATCTTGAAGTAGTTAAGCCCTAGTTTTTTTACATTTATATTGTGGGGAAAAGTTATTAGGATGTTTAGCATTGCTGTAGTAGCTAGCTGACTTTATTTAGTGAATACTTATATTGTAAAACAATTGGAAAAATAAGGAAAATAATTATTCGCGGATAACCTCACACCTTCTGTGTGATGTGGCATTTACAAGTGTAATGCGTTAGCGCGACAAAGTCCACACCGGTCGGGTCACAATATCGTTCCTTCAACATTGGATGGAGGACTGGAGTGCCAAATAGTGACAAATACTAAAGATTAATGAGACAAACATATTCACACGTTGAGTTGTTTTGTGCGCGATATGTTATCAATACACTAAACTACTACATTTAACAAAACACATTAAAATGTGCTGACTATTTATGAATATTTACAAATATAATAATAGTCTGCTGACTTCGCCGTACGCGCGAGCACATGCTGTGCGAGGTACTTACTCCAGTATAATGAAGCATGACCGTTTAACAGTGACGAACTACAAAGAAAAGCATGCAGTTTGAAAGTATGCAAGTAAAATAGAAGTGATGCTAGCAGTTGTTATTTAATTTATTCTCCATTGCAAAATAAACATTGAGTAATATAAATTTCGTTGAATATATGAGCTTCACTATATTATAACGATCCATCGAACGCACCACCTGGTAATTTTTGACAAACACCAAAACAAAAATAAAAGAACACTCCTAATATACTTTAGGTGGAGAGTAAGACAGTTCTGTATAATACAATTTCCACTTCAATGTGAGGAAAGTGTGATAAAAATTGTTACCGATAGTGCAATCTACATACCAGTATATATATATATATTTACAGAAACTATGTGCACGGAGAGTCGAGGAGGCGAAGGTCCTCATTGGAAGTAATTCCCATTCAGTGGCGCGGGGGCAGCGGACCGCGGAGCAGAGGGGGGCTGTTTTATTTCGTTTGGTCATAGGGTCCGCGTTCCTCGCTCGCGACAAGACGACGGCATTAAACGAACCCAATTGCGAAAACGTACGATTATTCCACTCAGTGTTTTATTGAAAGTACTCGAGTCATTCGAGTACATAATTAATTCGCATGTTTGGACAACCTAGCATTCTTCATGACGCACCCGAGTGTTTGCAGAGGTGTCGAGCTTTGCAGGTGGTTCGCTCGGAAGGCACACACCGCGGGCGTCTTCTGTGAACTTCGCCTCTCGTATATCTCCCAGAGTAAATAGTTGCTTCAGAATTCGTTAGCACTCGTGAGTATTGCGCATGAAAACTTTTAAGGCCGTTCTTCTTATCACTTATCACTGCGGTGCGATATTAGAAAATTTGTTCTGCGTTCGTACCGCTTCCATTCATGAGATATTATCACACTGTTGCACCACGCGGCGGTCATTGCGGTTTCAGATTTTCAAGTAGGCGCATGCAACGCTCTTATCCCTACTCTTCAACTAATGCGGTCACTTACGTGCGTAAATTTGATGGTGTTCCATCTATTAATGCTCGAAAATTTACGTCAAATATTACATTGTAAAAAAACCGATTGCAGTGTCGCAGAAAAATCCATCGATTTCAAAAATAAGGTATAGGAAAACCTCAAGAATCCAACGGTATCAAATTTATTTGAGTTAGGATATTTACTTCATTGATATTTTTAAGCAAGTGCATCGATTGGCATTTCATCGATCACTTTAAACAATAAGGTTCAATCAGAATTTCAAATTTTCTGACACAGTGGATCTGAAAATAAAATAAATATAAAAAATAAGTTCGAACATCTTCGATTGCGACATAAAACTAGAGCCAATAGTGTTGTCACTCGGATTGCAAGCACTTTGCATTATGTTTGAGCGATATTGCTTTTCCCGTAGGAATTGGCAAAAACTGGTTTCGTAATTATTGGGCGTGTGCATCCTCGTGAACTATCGAACTGTAGTACAATGTGCGCAAGCGACGACCTCTTGCGAGCACTGCTCAATTAAAATATGCAAATACTGTTGACCTAATAATCTCCCGTAGCTCTAATTAATGGCCATCCTCGATCGTAACGAGGTTTCAGAGCCCTCACTGCGTGGACCGCCAGCCAGGACAAGCCCATAGCATGAACACATCTACAAGATCGACGAGTGAAAACAGGGAGTTTCGGCAAATCATGGAAAAATAGACACCCAGATAATAAAATGATCAATATAAATGTATATTCTCAAAATAACTTCACAAAACCCGAAAAATCTCCGTGAAAAGAAACAAAGGAAAATAATTATTTTTATAATCTGTATTTCAACACTTACAAAAATAGGTATAATGTAAGTTATGTTTGACGCAAGCATGTGCGCATTTTTTAACACTGTTCACTTTTGTATGTAAATTTGGTATTAACAAATATTTGCATGTTTTGTCTCTTTTACAATTGAAGCGAAATAAACCCAGTAAAAATAATAACATTGGGAATAGGACATGGGTGTAGTTATGAATCTTCTTGTCACTATTCAATACAGCTCATTGAAATATCTTCATCAGAATTTGCAATAAATAAATTAAAATTTATCCAAAATATTGTCATTTCTGGGTGCAGTTTCTCTAATGTGGATTTGTCGATCGGGTGTTGGTTACAGGCAAAGGAAAACATAAAAATCTTTTTGCACGAGAAATTTCATTTCATTTTGCTAAGGCAACTGAGTGGGAGACGTTTACTCGGTAAGAAGCCCAGTGCGACTTTAGTGTTGAAGTTATGTAGAAACGGAGGTAATCAACTTGCTTGCGTATAAGTCTCTGGCGTTTCAGCACGCATCTATTCTGAAAGGCTCGAAAAAAATAGCGCGTGTTGACAGTCTGCCACGAGTTATACAGAACATGTCACGGTGCCAAAGAAATCACCTCCGCGCGCCGCGGCGGTTGTAACCGGTTACTGTGACGTTTACAAAGTCGGTGTTGGATCATAATAAATTATTAATGGAGTCGATGAGGTTGGTAACATAGAGAATCAATACCAAAGACAAGCCATTTTAAAAACTCAACGGCTATCAAACAAAACCTTTACAGATATTAAATTTGAACAATCTGATAACGCAGTCAAAATAATCGGCCGTACGAAGCTCTCAATGATAAGGCCGTTTTGATTCATGCATAAATAATAATATTAAAAAAAAAACGAAAGTGCATTTGTGTATATGAAAAGATTACGTGATTTTAATACGGAAAGACATAAAACATAAAAAATCCAACGATTTTTTTCTAATATGGAAACTAATTTTGTATTTATAGAAATGTCAACAAAAACTATCAAATTAGCAGATATTCAAGCAATTTTAAAAAAATGAAGGAGTTTGGGCGTCACACTTTTTTTAAGCACGCCACATTCTGGACATCCATGAACTGAGCTTGCCAACTTATTCTCAACAAAAATACGCGTGCAACAGATTGTATCAATAATATATTAATAAAAAATATTGAGAACTGAGAAAACTCTGGGTGCCCTCGGTGACTGCAGCACGTTAAAGTGCGATATTTTTCGGGGTGACGCCATTTTGTAAAAGCGTCGATTCCCTACATTCGTGGTGAATGGCGTGGTGTGTGTTGTGTGTTGTGAAGTGTACTGACCGGTGCCGACAGCGAGCGCGCCGTCCCGCGCCGGCACCTGCTCCCGCCCATGCTGCGCCGCTGCCGACAACACTCCTGCGACACAAACAAACAACGTCAACCACCAGCAAGCAACACTTCACAACCGACGAGTGTCGGCACTCGGCATCCGCAATGCAATCCCACCACCAGCGAATCTCCGTCAACAACGCGATCATCCCACTACTCACGCGGAAACACTACCCTAAATGGTTTTACAACTAATGTTTAAATGTTCGCATACCTGATATAAACATCTACTAGTATAAATTCCAAATAGAATACGTTATTATTTTTATCATTGAGTATTATGAATTTATTCAGAAAAAACAGTTATTTTTTGTACATAATATAGTACCCCTCATTTTTACTAAGGACTCCCAAGAATTCTAAATGGATAGTCATAGTACAGCATCAAAACAATCACAACCCCTAAACTACCATCAATATTTTCTATGGGTAAGAAATATTGTCACCCACAAAACAGGGTTTGCTACGATTGTAACCGAGTATAGTACAGTAGATTCAGGCTAATTTTTGATTCCCCATCAGTGGAGTTTATGAAGCAGTGCGAGAGTGCATAACAGATTACGCAAGGCTTTGGGCCGCTCGCCGCTCGCCGCTCGCCGCCCACTCCGTCATCATTCCGCGTCCGAAGGATCTCTGCCGAGACTCGATCCGAGACGGCCGAGGACGTCTGCACCGAGAGCGTCTGGACACTCGTCCGCGGCGGCACACTTAATGGACAGCGGACAGGACCGGTGGCGTCAATTGAACGGAAATATTGCGCTACGACCTTAGGGGCACCCGTCGAGATCGTCCAGTCGTGAGGGCACTCCCTCGGCACAGGGACCTTTGGGTTGCGCAACGATTGACACAAGGTAATCTATTTTAAAATGGGGCCCCGTTAACTTTTATGACCGGTGTGCAATCAATAAATTATTATTTGTTTTCTAGAGTTATGGAAAATACAACCGATTCCTCTTCACCATAAAAACTTATATCATATGGTTAGAGAGAGAGATAATACCAAACAATGTGTAGAGAAAATTCAATAAAAATACCGAATATTGACCATTTTATTTATTAAAAAAAAGATTGGTAGCTTTTACAAATATTTAGGTATAAATACAAAACTTACTATATATTGAAGAAGTATTTAGGTACGTAAAAACATATGCTCTAATGCAGTGCATTTAATGCGTTTACAATTTTTAACAAAGACTTTGAAAGATATTCAGGGGATTTGGGAGTTCACGACCCTGCATTTATACGATGCAACGTTTACGATTTATTATATTATTTATTAAAATACATGAAATTTAATATAAAATGTTGACAGGATCACTAAGTTGTAAAAAAATAATTTGAAAGGTGAGTAGATGGATTGTTTCTTTGCCAATTTCCTTGTTCTGAAGTACTTACTTGAAAGCCGTTTGCTCACATGAATGCCACTTCCGCTTCGTGTTTAATCAATTGACACTCCGTCTTTTTCAGTTTTCGCCGAGCGTACTATTTATTGGTGATGTGTAATGTATTTTTATCTCTAACGCTGTGCGCCTGCGACCTACGCGATATTTGCCATGTATTAACTTTTTTGCGATTTATCAGCGCCGACAAAAAACGCACTGTTTTGCTAGAAATGAATCACTTATTTTTTGCTCAGGTAATACACCGGAGAGCTATTAACCCTTTGCACTCGAGAGGTGCGGATTCCGCACCACACGATGTAATGCCGCAACTCGAGAGGTGCGGATTCCGCACCAATTTGCTTGGTGCGGAAATTCGATGTGCGGTGATAACTATTTATGGTTTTTTATCTGGTGATTTCTTGTTTATGTTTATGTGATCTTGTTCTTTAAAGTTCGTTACTAAGCACTGCCCATATAATTTTACAAAGATCATGTTATCCCCCTTTCAAACTACGCTAGAATTTCTTATTCAAGATTAGTGCGGCACCATAAAGCGAACTGCATTTTTGGTCTCAGTTCGACCTTGACAGCCATGGCAAAATGACTAGATGTGTACCTACCTAATCAACCCATATATTTTTTGCTTGTACTTCTTATCGTAATCATTCATTTGAGGGTCCTTATTTGCTTAAACTTATATTGCACTGAAGAATAGACTTTTTTCTCCCTCACAATATCAATAACCTTTCCATTCACTTATCGTACCATTATTTTGTTTGCTTTATAATATATAATAATATTATGATAATGTGTATCTCACTAAACAGCTGAGAGGAGAACAGCCGCTTAATCACTAGCGGTATATGAAAACCTTAGTTCGGCAATTGACTGGAGATTTTCGTCAGACACGTGCTAGAGCTTCACTTCAACCTGCGATTCCGAAAATCCGCCTAAGTGGAAGGCTGCATAACATTCTAACAGGAGTTAGGAAGGATTACAAAGTCTGTTCTCAAAAAAATAAACCCGGCAAAAGACATCAAACGACATACTTTTGTGATACTTGTCCCGAAAAGCCGGGCATGCATCTCGGCAATTGTTACATGAAATATCATACAAAGCAAAATTACAAAGACTTATGTTTACGAACCTATCTTCGTAAAGATGTAAATATACATTAAATATTAAAATTAAAAAAATTATGTGTCAATTTGTGTGTGTGAACATTTTAAGTTAGAGGTAAAAAATTCACCGAAAGTGATACGAAACGCTTCGAGTTGCTGATTAGTCCGCGCGGAAACGGTCTCGAGCGCAAAGGGTTAATCTTTTCCGTGAAAAACTTGCAAAATATTATGTAAGTCAAGCGGATCGTTTGTTTTATATTCTAACAAATACCGATGCAAATTATCAACGTATGCGAAACGCTCCCTAGGTATGCATGAAAATGAACTTTGAAACGAAAACAAATAACTTATCGTAAAACGTTACTATATTTATTCATCTGTTTCTAGTATGCATATATACTTATATAATGTCGACAACCATAATTGGGTGATCTTCTCTACCATGTGCCTACCAGTGCAGCATTACCGAGTACGATAAGCGACTTCCTCGCGTTGAAACAAAAATGAAAACGAAACGAAACGAACGTTATATATTTGATTCGCCCGTTATTTCTCTATCCATGTTTCGTGTGCTCATTGACCTTCGTATGTATAATATTTTCCCTGAGTTATCAACAGCTTAAATTCAAAAAATATACACAAAGCATTATGTCCATTGTTTCTACTGGATTAGAATATATATATTTGCTATTTTAAAAAAAAATGGTATATAGGTAATTTAGAAGCGTGGTTGTGCTTCTAAATTCATATATGCCATTTTTAAACACACTGTTTTAATTCCGTCCAACAAACTTGTAATAAATAATTAAACTTGTCCTTCACATTATATTTGTTTTAAATAAATGCATGCTTGTAGTAAATTTCGAATGCCACTTAAATTAATAACATATTTGGGACACATGGCTGAGCTCATTTTCAATACCGTGTTAGCAATACCGTGTTGGTATTGATAATCGTATATACTATATAGTATTATTTCCGATTGTGAATACGAACAATACTGATCACTAATTGATTATTGTTTAGTAAATAAATACGATTAATAAGTTAGCAAACAAAGCATTAGTGGAATATAACAGCTGTAAACCGCGCGTAACTGCATTCTGTCATTAGTGACGCAATCGCGGACCTGCACACCTCGGAGCCTGAGAGGCGACCATCGCGTGACGCCACCGCCGGGGCGAGACTCACACCGCAGACAAATTTCCAAAGGAAAATATCCGCAAAACACCCACAAAACAATCAACTATTAAATATCCGTTATCGAGGATAAAATTATTGAATAAGTTCCAATGCAGACTTAAGCGTTGCAAAGATGAATAAAAATTATAGATGTATGGTATGCATAATACATTAGTATATGTGGATGCATTTTCAATTATTTAGAAATCGATATTATAACCACCAATTTTTATACACATTGAAAACTGACACCCTGACAGAACTGGCAAGTAGAGACTCGCACAACAAAGACATCTACAATGAGCGAATATCGGTTTTTCAATATGTCCGGGTCCAGGCAGCGTCACCAGCAGGCCCGTCACCACTGCAGGCTGCGGCACCTCCTGACTCATTAGTGACATCAGGCCCGCATTGCTCTTTGCGCTGCCCCGGCTCCACTCACCGGTCACTGGAGACGCTGTCGTGCAAACTCTAGACCTGGCTTAGTCTATTTAGCTTGCTTATAAGCGCTTCACGTTTTACGAGACTTGTGGGTTTCTTTTAAGGTCATTCATATATATATGTATATATATATATATATATATTTTTTTTTTTTTTTGTTCGTTTTCCACTAAATATATGGAACACAACCGCTGCCGGCTACACGTCACTTTAGTATGCACACCACCGTTGTGTAAAGCACCATTAGAATTAACGTGTAAGCCATAAAAACTCATTCATATTCTTCTGTAAAGAGAAGCCCAACGCTGGGGAGCATTTTCTTCGGGTCGTGAGCTCGAAGCCCACTTGTGGCTCGCAGAATTTAAAAAAATAATAACAACTTCGAATTCAGCACAAAATGTGTTAATTTTACAAGCACTACAAGCAAAAAAACCAGAGACTAACCTATAAAGGCTATAAAAATATTTTTGTCCGGTGCATACTTTAAAATTTACGACACTCCGATTGTGAATTTTAAAACCATTCACTATACTTTAATTGTTTTTTTATAAGGCACTTACTGATTTTCCGTTTGCATAGACCGTACGCCACTGATATGTATGAATAGTTTATATGTATATCGTCATGTATGTGTTAACCCTTTGCACTCGAGAGGTGCGGATTCCGCACCACACGATGTAATGCCGCAACTCGAGTGGTGCGGATTCCGCACCACATTGTTTGGTGCGGAAATTCGATGTGCGGTGATAACTATTTATGGTTTCTTATCTGGTGATTTCTTGTTTATGTTTATGTGATCTTGTTCTTTAAAGTTCGTTACTAAGCACTGCGTATATAATTGTACAAAGATCATGTTATCTCCCTTTCAAACTACGCTAAAATTGCTTATCTAAGATTAGTGCGGCACCATAAAGCGAACTGCATTTTTGGTCTCATTTCGAACTTGACAGCCATGGCAAAATGACTGGATGTGTACCTAATCAACCCATATATTTTTTGCTTGTACTTCTTATCGTAATAATTCATTTGAAGGTCCATATTTGCTTAAACTTATATTGCACTGAAGGATAGACTTTTTTCTCCCTCACAATATCAATAACCTCTTCATTCACTTATCGAACCATTATTTTGTTTGGTTTATAATATATAATAATATTATGATGTGTATCTCACTAAACAGCTGAGGAGAACAGCCGCTTCATCACTTGCGGTATATGAAAACCTTAGTTCGGCAATTGACTGGAGATTTTCGTCAGACACGTGCTAGAGCTTCACTTCAACCTGCGATTCCGAAAATATCCCTTTAAGTGAAAAGCTGCATAACGTTATAACAGGAGTTAGGAAGGATTGCAAAGTCTGCTATCAAAAAAATAAACCCGGCAAAAGACACCAAACGACATACTATTGTGATACTTGTCCCGAAAAGCCGGGCATGCATCTCGGCAATTGTTACATGAAATATCATACAAAGCAAAATTACAAAGACTTATGTTTACGAAATTATCTTCGTAAAGATGTAAATATACATTAAATATTAAAATAAAAAAGTTTTATGGGTTAATTTGTGTGTGTGATCATTTTAAGTTAGAGGTGAAAAATTCATCAAAAGTGCTACGAAACGCTTCGAGTTGCTGATTAGTCCGCGCGGAAACGGTCTCGAGCGCAAAGGGTTAATAGGTAGTGGGACCGTAACCGCCTAATTCTTCTCTTTGATTAACCAAATTTAACAGAGATAGAAAGATGATGTCACCAAAATGAAACCAAAGCTTGATACAATGTCGTCCGACACGAGCGCATCAGTTCAATTACTCTTAATATACGTAATAAATTCATTTTTATTCAAATATGTACGCATTGACATATACAAACTACATTAAGTTAATTCTGAAACTATGAAAATGTTCACATTAAGGCAGGTTAACCAAAAAGTAAGCATCTGGAAATAGATAACAGCGGGTTGTCCTTAAAAAAATACTTTTGAAAACTAAATTGAAATGTTGCAGACACTCTGTCGTCTCTGCGATAGCAAGGTTCTCGGGCGGGTTACAAGTGCGGGTGACGTCACGCGGGCAAGCCTAAGCTCTCGGGCTGGCGCGGAAGGTGTCGCGGCCGCGGAGCGAGGTATTAATTATTCAATCAAAATAACAAACCGTCCAAAGGTGAAGGTCGGGAGAATCCTGTTTGATCTACAATCGCGGGCTAACGAGTCGAAACAATCGCTTCCGAGAGCGCAAATTGGGACCGCTCTGCATTTGCGGCGATAAATTGGTAATACAAATGACAGTCGCCTATTTTGTTATTGTGGAATACCTACGCAATAATCTAGACACGAGGAATCTATTACTGGGCGGCCTCCTAATTCGAGCCGTCCGCCTCCACACTTGCGGGGATTCGCAAGCCGGTCTCCGCGCCAGATATACGCGGGGAAACCCGACTCAAAACAAACACGTCCGCCATCTTGGATGTTATGAATTTTAAAGAAAATGTCAACCCAGGATAAGATCTCTATTTCGGGGGAGCGCTACAAGGTAAGCTTTGTTCTCCGCTTTCGTTTGATATTCTTGCGTTTGCGATAAAGCAAGATAAGTCATATTTTTACTATCATAGAAAAAATAATGAATACGAAGGGGACAAAAAGAGACATCTGTGACACGGAACCTGCGCGGTCGAATAAACAAAAACTACCAAGGAGATTTTTTTCTTATCTACGGCTATCGTCGTTGATCGGTCGTATCTTCATTTCGGTACTATTGCGTCATTTAATTTTTAAATATAAAAAACCACAATAGTGGTTATTATTCCAATTGAAACTTATTAATGATTTCATCGTTTGCATAAAACTTTAATTGCCAAATTTTTGAGAGATAACAGAATATGCTTATCGGCATAGATTTGATCCCGAGACCTCGGATAATTCTCATCTCCTTTAATCAAATGCGTTACAAAAAACAAACAATAGAAAGTTGCAAAAGCAATTCGATACAGTCCAAAAAGTATACGAATGAAACGATTTTTTTTCAATAGGTTGTCATTTTATAGTACTGCGTTGTTACTTTAGTTTATCGCGAGGTATTCGCCCAGAATTTTTTAAGCAGCGTAGAAAAAATTGTACTCAATCGTTGAGAAAATTAGAGAAATATTTGCAACTGATATTAAAAAAAATACACTTCAAATTGTTTGACAGCATGCGACTTCATCGACAATGAGGATTTTGGATTTGATATTTTTGTGACCTCGATCGCGATTGATAAAATTCTAATAATCATAAAAGTGATAAAAGGATGCGACAGTCAGGACGATATTTATATCCGAATGACAATAAAAAATAAACGGTTAAATTATGAAAAGGTACTCGGAACTTGTTCTCGGTCGCTATCGTGAATATTCGCAATTCCGACGATTCGGTCGTTACGCTACCGAGTCATCGTGTAAGTTAAAAAGTAGCATACCAATATTGTGCAGTGAATACGTAACCGATTACTATTTGAGGAAGCATTCGGACAAACTCTATTGCGCTGCCGATCTCGACTGAGGAATGTTTCCGAATGTCGCTAATCAATTCGATAACTCTTTTTTACGCTTATTGCAATACAAATGTGCCGCGAGCATCCTTCCCCGTCCGGAGGAAGGATAAGGCGTTTTCGAAAATACGCAGAGATGACATGCAGCGATGCATTACTCGCGAAAATATCGCTCGTCTATAATTAGGTAAACAATAAACAATTCGCGCATTGCAAGTGTGACATCGAACCGGAGGGATCGAGCGTATTTTCTAAAAATAAACTGAAACCGGCGGCCGCCAAATGAAAGAGACATTCGCGGCAGTGGGCGAGCGGCGGGCGGCGGCGGCGATGCAAGGCGGCGACTTGTTGCCGGGGAACACCGCGCGGCGCCAGCTAGGCGGGCGGGGCGGCGGGGCGGCGGGGCGGGGCGGGGCGCGGGGCGGGGCGGGGGGGGCGCGGGGCGGGGCCGTCACCTGGCGGGCCGGGGAAGCCGCTGCCCCGCGCCCCGCCCCGCCCCGCCCCGCCGGCCGCCGCGAACAATGCGTAGCTCTCGGTGACGGTTCGAATAAAATTCTCGCGTGGGATCGCCGGCGGTTCGACCGTATCGTTTCGCCTCGGAGCTTTCGTCAGCCGGTGCGAGTGTTTCTAGTGACCGGATCTCGAACGAAAATATCACAAAAGAATGCCCTCCCTCTCGGATGATTGTATTAAAACGGAATATGTTTACGTTTCCTCGCTCATATCGACACTCCAAATTTATTTAAACTTTACAAATCGTCACTCGAATCTCTGCTCGATCTCCTCCTCAGAGACTCTGCGGTCGTAAGAGTGCAAAAAATGTAAAGGCGCAGGGGGAAGTTGCAAATTTCTCGAGTGATCGTTTGAATTATAAGTGACGCGAACGTATCGAGCGATTCGAAGACGAGGCGTCCTTCGCTCGTCGTGCGATATTGCGATCGGCTCATTGTAAACATTATCCGAATCGATCGATATTGAAAGTAAACAGTCCCTCGCCAGCGCGGTGAGATAATTAGCTATTGTGAAATACGATTGTCACTCTGTCACGGCCGTCATGGGAATTTCCCAAATATTGTATTTCTCCGACGCATCCGATAGTAATCGATAAATTGCCAGATAGGAACGCGAGGCATCGCGAACGATCGCTCGAAATTAATAAAGAAAAATGATAAACAGCTGAGTCACGAACTCGAGCCGATACGATTATTTCGCTTTGTGGTATTCAGTGTAGGATTCATCGAAGAGCCGGAGTGTTCGGAGAATTCTTTTTTTTACTAGAAATATCCATTCTCCGTTCCCCCGCGGAATGAGAAACGTTTCGATAATAAAATATTACCCATTCGAGATACCCTCCCCGAGTGAACGCGTGTCCGAAAGTTACGAAAAAAAACTTTGTATTGAATTGATTTTTAAAAAAAAAAAAAATTATGAAATAATATTTTTTAGCACTAAATCTACTGACATTGGGTGTATACCTATTCCTCCCGCCGGAGGTCGGTGAGGTCACATATGTTTCTCCGAAAATAAAACGAGTAGTGAATACTGAAATATCCATATTTTAGGAAAAGTCATAAAATTTGATAGCGATGTTTAAATATGTAAAAGTTGTACCAAAGCGTAAAAAGGGGTCAAAATGATCCCTCCGATAGGTTTAGTGATTATTAAATATTATGTAGGATTAATATCACTATCAACAATATTACGAGATAAGTCGTCTGGCATCATGCGACATCCAAATTGGCCGTCTCGGTCGACAGAGAACTCGATTATTCGAGATTATATCTAGAGTTACGAAAACAATATCGTCGAATCCGGTGTTCCGTCTGGGTTGCCAGTACACGTACCGGTATCTCCCGACACTTCATTGGCAAACACATCCACCCCACGCACTGAATGTTATTTCTGTAGCGAAACGTATTCTGGAAAATATATTTACTCATAGGGCGACTATATTTACAAGTGTTCACTTATTTTTCGGGACGGTCTCGAGTCCGGATTTTGCAGAACTCAGTTTTAAAATATGTGTACAATAATGGCGACAAAAATTATTTTTTTACCAGCAGTAATACCTGATGCATATTGGGATTGTTCAGCGATTATCTCGGTCATATATGCAGAGATAAAAAAGTCAGTTCGGAAAATGGCAACTGTAGATAGCATCATATGACGTATTTAATTATCACGCCGGCATACGCCGGTGCAGCTATGAGTAAATATGGTAAATATTCAATGATTATAAAGCTACGTCAGACTGCAAACGTAAATAAACAAAACGAAGAATTTATTAATACGATATAAGAGGCTAATTCCTTAACATATTACAGCGTGAAAAATAAATATTTTTTAAAGAGATCACCCAATGAGTGTGAGAATGCACATGGCCCTCGCAGTCGAGTCGAGCACAAAGGGATAAATTACCAAACAGGTATCGGTGCACCTGTAAACGCTGTCGCAGAATGAAACGATTTGGGCGCACCTGTAGTCGAGTGCGGCAGGTGAGACCGGGGGCAGCCGGGCCGAGCGCGCGCAGCATCCTGCTCGAGCCCCCGACTAATCAAGCCCTGCCGGTGCATCCTTCAGCACCCCATTTGGCTGCCAACAGCGTAACATTCGCAAAATGTGACCGTGCGTTCAATACGAATAAAAAGATTATCATGCAAAGTTTAAACGATTATATGTTGTAATATATCGTATAAAATATCGCGATCCAAGTTGGATCCATATGGTTGGTTGAATTCGACCTACGATAAGATTATATTTAGCAAATAACTGTTTTATTGAGTTGAAACTTATAAATTTACAATAATTAACTTCGGTTATAAAATAGTCATCTGAGGTGTCGCAAAAGGGCTACGATGAGTTGGCAAAGGCCCGCCCACCACAGGTTACAATAGCATTAACGTTTTGAAATTTTTGGAAAAATTTTGTTTCACAATTTTAAGCTGGTTGAAAAATCTGAATTTTATAAGACACAACTCCCTAAATGGGTTAGATTAATAAAAATCATTCTAGTTGCGCTGCGACAAATACCTACAATAAGGGTTACCTATTCAAACCGAGTCGTACTCTTAGATTGCATACCAAAGCGGTAAATAAAGTGAGGTGTGCACAATAATAACTTTGATTGTCCTAATAAATTTTTATTTTTATTTATGCCAATCTAGTGTTAAACCGCCTGCCTGCATAACGCAAATCTGCTCGTGTTGTGACATGTTGTGATTTTTTAGAGTTTAGGTTGATATTTTTTATTGAATCCCAAATTTAAAGAAAATGAATTAAAGAGAACCATGTAGTCAAGGCTTCTGTGAGTAATGATTATACTTTGGGAAATGAAACGAAACATTCGCCCATCCTACCGAGCGGCAATATTAGTTGTACACTGATGTCTCGTGGATATCTACTATTTTTATCATTCATTGAATTCAATTTAAGGATTTTAGTAGCATACGGGTATTCTCGCTCGTGCACACGGAGGGATCTTCCACCGTAACGGTCTCACTGACAATATTTTGTTAGTTTCCCTTCAAAATTTCAAACAAAATTCTGAATTAACATAAAATTCGCTAATCAAATTGGATGCGAAAGTTCCCTAGAAGGTTCCAGTAATTTTATTACAAACGTTCTAGAAGTACGATATTCCATAACAAAAGGCAGCCTTTTGATAATTATTATTGTGTGCGTTCCAAGAATGGCAAACTTCAGGCGCGCGCATCGGAGCTCACTTGACCGGTAAAATGACTCCCGACTTCTAGGAATCTCTCCGCCTAGTACTCGTATCGTGCTATTGCGGGTGTCGTTTGTAAACGAGAAGGAACCGAGATAAAACACTCGAGCTACAATTGATACAAAAAAGCCTACCGTTCTCGGCATCACAATTTCGGTCGCTCTCGGTAATTTTCATGTTTTTAGACTCATCGACTGGGGTGCATACACATCGCGAGCGGGCCGATAATGATTTTACAAAAATAAACAAATAACAAATTAAAATTGACCTAGGTACTCAGTAAATAAATATTGAAAATACATTTCGACACAAACTGACAACATCCTAGAAAAACGACTCACACATACTTTACGGAAGATATGCACCTTCGTCATCGATGCAAAGTATAGTAACTATTATACTATCGGCTGCATATTAAAAGAATAATCGACAATTTCCCCGTGCCCGTAAGTCTAAACGACCAAAATAAAACATCCGCGATGCGTCACGGCTGTCGGGTAATCCTCGCCGGGGAGAGCTATCGGCGGAGGTTCAGCGTTATCGGAGCTTTTCAAAAATGCTCCAGTATCGGAGGGTGGGGGGGGGGGGGGAGCCCGAGGGCCGCACTCGGGTCGGTCGGACCGGCCGGCAGCCGAGCTTCTCGAGAGCACGTCCGGATGCCGCCCCCCCGGTCTCCCGCCGGGCGCCGGGGACGCCGGCCCCGCGGGGACCGTGCCGGTCCGACGGGAGTGGAATTTCCTCGATCCCGGCGGCTCGAGGAAATTCCACTCGACGATCGGCGCGTCGAGCCGACCGGAACGGGGCTCGCGCGAGGGAGGCGATACTTCCTCTCGGAGGTTCCCCGCCGGGTCGACTCGCTCGGACTCGCTCGCCGACACGCGGGGCGCCGTCGCACCGAACGAGCGCGCCCGCGACCGCGAGAGGGACCGCGGAATCGGTAATCCGACGAGCCCCGCGGAGCGACCGACCGGATCCCCGACCGGAGAGCGCCGGGGATCGTCGATCGCGAGCCGAAGAGGAGGAAGCGTCCCCGAGCGAACGGACGGGCGGCGCGTCGAGCGGAGCGAAGAATCGCTTCTCTCGCGGGACAATCGGCGACATCTCGACGGGACGCCCGACGATCGCGTCGACGATCGGACGCGTTATTTTCGGGCATCTCCGAACTCCGACGCTTCCCTCCGCTCCGGATCGCCCGGCCGAGGTCGCGTCCGCGGGCGACGGGCGCGCTCGACGTCCGCCGTCCGCCGATCGCCGATCGCCGCCCGCCGGAGTGGTCACCCGCTCCCGCGCCGGCTCGCTCGAGACGCTCCCGTCGAAGCGGCCGCCGCGGCGAAGTCGGATTCGAAAAACGTCGCGTCCCCTTAGCGCGACAGACGGGCGGTCAGGGTCAGCGCGGAGGTAAACGGCCCGTCGGGCGATCGCGCCCGCGCGTCCGGCGACCGAATCGAGAGAGTGCGTACCGATATGAATGCAAATCGGAAAACAAAAATCGTCAATGCGTTCGAACGCATCGCAATTGTAAACCCGCGGCCGGAGAAGGAGCCCACGCGGACGAGTCCGCGCGGCGAGCGGGCCGAGCGGCCGCGCCGGGAACGCCCGCCCGCCGATTCTCGCTCGGCGACACCGTCACCGCGGCGCGCGAGAGCGGGACGGCGCGCAGACGGCGGCGCAGGCCGGCGGTCTGGCGCCAGAAGGATTCCCCGGCGCCCCGCCCGCCCCGCGCCCCGCTCTGCCCGCCCCGCCCCGCCCCGCCCCGCAGCCTTGCAGCGCGGCATCGCCTCTCGCTCGCGGCGCGGCGGCCGAAATAGCCGAGCGCCGGCCGCGGCCGCCCGACGAGCCCGATCGTCCGCAGTGCCGGGCGATACTCCTCGCCGTGTATTTTGTATCGATAACTCGAGTGAGTTTTATTTTCAACCGTATACTTCGAAACGAGGACGTTTGGATTTTTAAAAAGAAATGCGAGAGCGTGCCGTTTCCGATACTTCTTCAAAAACGGTCAAGGCGGTCGAGTGTCCTTCGATGAAATTTTTGTATTTCGTACGCTCGACGGAATGAAAAAATTAAGAGGCAAGACGAGAGACGTTTTCGCGCGATTTTGTATGACGTCAAATATGAGAGAACAGGGACGTTTTCCTTTTAAATTGCAACACTGAACTATTGCGAGGGTTTAGTTGAATTCGACCGCAATCTAGCGGACCCTGCCAAAATGAGTTCCTCCCGCAAATTGTCCAGCCTTAGAGAGGATCGGAGTTTGAAGATTGAATTCGCGCAGCGTTCGGGTGGACCGCCCGTCATCCGGAATTCTCGGCCGGAACTGTCCAAACGTGAGCATCGCGTTCCGGTCATCGCGAAATTTAAGGAGGCCTCCCCTCATCGCGACGCGATCCCCGACCGGTCGACGGCGTCCTCCTTTGCGTCGCGTCGCTCGGACGAAACTTCAAAAACCACCCGAAATAAGGGAACGCTCTGGCCGATCGCTAATCGGTCGCGAGTCGTGCCGCCGCGGGCTTAGATTTCGAACTCGATTCGGGCGGGAGGCTCGAGACTCGCGTCGACCCGCTCGAGAGAAAAAGAAGGGGACAATACTCGCGACGGCTCTGAGGCGATGCGTCATCCGCGGGGGAGGGCGTCCGTCCTCGCGTCCTAGGTTTATGTCATATCGGAAATCGTCAGCGAAGTTCAGCGAGAACGTGTCAAGGATAACGAATTATAGTATTTGCAAATCTCCTCCTCCCCCCCCCCCCCCTGTGGCGACACGACTCGCCACCGATTTGCAGTCGGTCATAGCGTTCTCCTATTTTGGGTGGTTTTTTTATAGTTTTGTCAAAGTAAACAACGAAACGGAGGACGCTGTTGGCTAATTACAAGGGGTGTGGCGGGCGACGGGGGGGGGGAGGGCTTTATTTTGGGTGTTTTTTTGTTTTGTTTATGGTTTTGCCCTAGTAGGTAAAATAAAATATAGGACGCTGCCGTCTGATTGCGAGTCGTGGCGTCGCGAGTGGGGAGGGCTCGAGTAAGCAACGCGCGAGTCGGTCGTGGGGGGGGGGGGGGGGGGGGGAGCAGGGCTCAACTGGTAAGCTTTGACAGCAATATGGAGCATAATTTGGGAGACTTGGAAAGAAAAGCCTTTCGCTCGATTGAATGAAAACTAGAATTACGATCGAGGTGCGCAACGAGTCGCGAGCCCCGGCGGGCGGGGCGGAGGCGGGGGCGGGGCGGCGGAGGCCCCTTGCCCGCGCCCCCGCCCCGCGCCGCGCCGCCCCGCCCCGCCCGGAGTCGCGCACCGCTGGCGGCCAGCGGGTCAACTTTCTTGAATTGCGATGACGCACGGGCACGTCGGGCAAAGTTTGCTGATAGCGCGCCTCGCCTCGCCGCCTGTCAGTCGCGGCTTCCCCGCCGCTTCCATTCCTATTCGTCTCCGTTGAGCGTCTCCGCGGCCCGGGACTGACCCCTTCCCGAATGCCCGCCGACCCCCGATCGACAAAACGTCGTTCAGAGTTCGTGAATTGTAGATTTTATAGACAAAACCTCAGTATGATATTTTTAATGACAGTAAATATTCATTCGTATCGAGAACCCCTCGAGCATCGATTACCGAAAGAGGTGTCATCGAGCGTTAACGATAATCGATCGAGTATCGGTATGTATTCCCAGAACCCGTAGAATTAGGAACCCGTGAAAGCTCGCCCATCGACGATGAAGAAAATGCATCGATCGCCTCGGCTTTATTATTGTACATCGCGTCCGCGCGTTTTGTTTGCGACGGTATCCGAGGACTATTTTAATCGCGTTCATCTCGCTGGACGGCGAGTGCAAATGCTGCCGAACGACAAATTTAAAACGACGAGCATGCGATCTCAAAAACGCTTCCTCCCCTGGGGAAATCTATATTTCGTAATAAAATGTAATACCCCCGCGTGACTATTTAAAAATATATTAAAATAAAAAGTACGTCCCGATGTTAAAAATGTAAAATTATGTATGCAACGATAGAGATTGGTATGCCGCATACTTCGTTAATTTTATTGCAACGATGAAATATCGTCTCCACACAGTAGTATTCGTATTGCACGTTTGATTTCATTTTCAAAATATCCGCTCGACGAAGTTGTCAAGAGTTACGCTTTTTTAAAACGACATCATCGCCGACACCTCGAAGTGTCAGTAAAATTAAAAGCAAACGTCCGCGATAACATTTGCTCGGAAAACGATAGCATTTAACAATCAATTATTGTACATGTGTGTGGCGGTTCCCGCGGGTCACAGGTTATTGTGACGCATCCCTGTACATATATTTACACAATGTTATCGCGTTTGTTAATGTTACTCCATTTTTTATTAATAAATAATGCACTATGATTATTTATGAATAAACATCAGGCGTTGGGACATCGACGAGATAAGTTATTATGATTAAAAGTAATAAAAAAAATCTATAGCAAAATACAAATATAAACAACGCGATAAGTAATAAATTATTATCAAATCATTATCAATTCGAGGATTTTGCACTTACGAGTTTTATTGGTGTTGGAAGAAATTCCTTTTCGACGTGCCATGTCTCCGACTATCTCTCCCTTTCTCGCACAGCGCACTTGTTACGGTGCCTCTCTGTCGCCAATAGGGATACCCTTAATCCGTTATTCATACATCTTGCAAAATAGTGATGAGTATGTACGCACGACTACTCCGTTCTTCACACTGCACGGTGACATTGTTATTTGACAGATGAATTAATAAACCGACGATTCATAATACGCATGACGCCCGCACTGTTCCCACTATACTAAAAATTAGCGTGATAAACAAAAAAATACACTGCTAAACGCGCGTGCAGGTTACATTTGGTACGATGTGATGTGATATTAATGTACGAACACAACAATCACACACAAAGGTCTCCGTCTCCCCCGCCTCACTCCCGCTCTGTAGTACAGCGTAAAACGATTCACGCTCGGCACTCTTCGTGCGTTTCCGGAGATCTCGGAGAAGTGTTGCCAGTAGCGTAAATGCAGATTAAAAAATATGTTCTCTTTTTAAAATTAAAGATTATTTTAAAGATACAATTATTTTTGCAATTCAATTAAATTTTGATAAACTCTATAATATTAAGTATAGTTAACGAGACATTTCATTAAAAGTGTTTGCAGTAGTTGTTGAATGTTGGATTTAATGGGTGCTATACTTCGCTATGGTTTGTCTTTTCAAACCACGAGATCCATGCTCATCTAGACACTTCAATGTTACATGAATGTAACCATCCAAACAATTGATACACATAAGTTAACACGTTTATTACGGAGAGGTCACGAAATAATCATTTTTATATGTAACCAGTAACTACTCAAGAAAAACCAAAAAATTAAAATAAGTACAATTGCAGGAAAAAAAATCACACAAAATACCAGGAAATAAACTTTTAATGACAATAAAAACAATTGGTATAAACAAATTGTAATATGGGAATCTTTATTATTTATATAAAGCATGAAATGGTTAATTGGATTAAACTAGAAATAAATCTTGATTATTTCTGTAGATCTTCATATAAAATAATACAGGAGAGGATCTAATCTAAAGCCATGTTATCATCATCATCATCTTTTGGCTTTACAGTCTCTTGTTTTTGTTTTTTTTCTTCGTTTTCTAAGGCTTTAATAAATGCCTTCATATCTCCGTTTTGTGCGGCGGTCACCGCTTCACTTCCTAAGCCAAACTGTGAAATAATCGGTCCTAGTTGTCCAGAAGCAATTGCATTTGAAAATAATGTCATTGCCTAAAAAAATTACATAAAAAAATTTACTTCCTGTAAGTTATTTGATGATAAATCGATTATTAAATTTTAAAAATTGATTATAAAAGCATACTTGTGAAAATTGAGGAGAGAGTAAAGTGGTTTTAATATCATCTTGAGGCTGATCTGGAGCTGGTGGTGGCAGATGTTGCATAAGTCCCGCGGCGTGCGGTCCAGCTGCAGCTATCACGTCAGCACCCGAAATCACCGAGGCTAGGTCCACCATCTCGCCAGTTGTAACTCTGTCTGAGGAGGAGCCTTCCTCCGTCGAGGGATTCGAAAGTCCTGACAGATATTTTTGCAAGTCAGAGAGATGAACAGTTTGTTCTGTAAATAAAAGAAGAAACAAATATTAAAATGATAACACTTCACATTTTACAATCCTATATGATTTAAGCACCACCAACCCTTAGAATTTTTCAGTAATGATAATTATGCTATCATGACAGAAGATATGGTGACTTGAAAATGTAGTTAACCACTATGTTATGGTCAAACGGAAATAAAAATGGCTTCACCAGATAGGAGATGTTGGTAATAATTTCTCAAGGCAGTCAAGGTTATGATGATGGTGAGTGAAAAATGACATAATTGCCTATTTTATCTATAAATTTACCTCTACTGGCAGCAGGGGTGGTGGGGGGTGGCAGGAGTAGCGGTGGTGGCGGAGGCTGCGGGGGGCGGCAGTTGTGGCAGGTGAGGCTGGCTCAGTGGCTCTCAGGGGCCGTGGGGGTGCGCGTGGTGCCTCCGAGGGTGGTCTGCTAGCCGTAGGGGTGGCACTGCTGGAGCGCGAGCTCGGGGGACCTGAATTGGATCGCCTGTATACACACCAGAATTTTTAAATTTGAATTTTACAGTAATGCACAATAAGTCATATATTTTTTATAAGAAGTTTTTCAAAAAAAATCTTTTGATATGCGCATATTAAACAAAAGGTTTTAGTTTTTATACAATTTTTTTTCTTCTATATTTTCTATTTTTTTTATCTGTTTTTAGAAAAAGTTAACCATTACGGTGATAACAGTTCAACATTTTTGTACACAAGCTATTAGATTCTTTAAGGAGAAGCATCCGTTTCACTTTCAAGGCAGTCAAGTTTTTGATTTTCCATACAGTCCTCACCCATAACTTTTCCAGTAAATGTCAACAAAGCTCCAAGATAAAATAAAATAAATATAAACAGGTTTCAAATACAATCACAGTGGCTTTAGAGTCCACTACTTAACAGCAGAAATTGACATTCATAGAATTCAATTGTGTTTACAAAGCGCCCAAAGGCTGATAGAGCATTTCAATGGATCAGATTGGGCTACACAAGGAAAATGAGTAAAGTTAAATGTTATTATTACAATTTTTTAAATCGAACCTTCTTTCCACTCCCCTCTTCTTCTATCACAAGATTTTGGTTGCTGACTTCATTAAATCGCTTAAATCAATCTCATTTGCTTACATGCGGAAGTTCAAATGATAATTTCAATGGTATTAAATAATGTTCAATAGATATAAGCTAGCAAGTTTGTTGTGTACAAGTGTGTTATTTATGTTTGTGTCATGAAATTCTGGTAAATTAAGATTGAGTTTAGAGTTGATATGGTAATAACTATACAAAAAGTTATTATTGAAAAATTTGAAGTTTAAAACAAATGTATTATAAATTTTTTAGACATATTAACTCACGTCATTGTTCCCAAAAGTGAAGAGAGACCCCCGATTTGGCCTACACCACCAAACAGTTGCATTAGTTGTTGCTGTGACATATTATTCAGAATGTTTTGCAACTCGCCATCGGGGGGGCCTGACCCTAAGCTCCTACCACCACCCACTGCAGGAGGGTTATTCAACACTTCATTGATGCGACGGCACCATTCTTCATCTTTGTCTGTTTTGGGTTCCTATAACCAATTTTTAAAAAAATAAATATATAATATGACACAAAAATATTTTTTGAGAGAAATCAATATGATATAGACATGTTTGAGTACAAAACGCTCAGTGAATAGATTATTAGAATACAGGCCCAGTTTAGCACTTTTTTTACTGTACAGCTGGTTATTATCATCAATTATCTGATTACATATCTTTTCACTTGTCCTACTTTTTATAAGTAATTTTAACATAAAAATAGAGTTTGAGTTATTTTAAGCAGCTATACAATTCATCTGGAACATAGAAATGACACCATTTTAAGGTCTATTCAGAACTAAAAACCATTTCTAAAATAAAATTCATTTTTAGCATAAATCACATTAACATTTGCTATAAATTGAAAGAATAAATGTCAACAAATACAAACACACTTTTTAAAAAGAAATGAGTTTGTCTGTAATGCAATAAAAAATATTTAACCTTAATATTTTTGTGGGAATTTTGATTTATTTAATGTTTACATTGGGATTGGTGCAAACATGCCTAAGATATGAAGGGTTTGGGACAAAACTAAAACTCAAGAGCGCATAGTTCTTGCAAAGGTAGATTAACTGGCATTGATTAAAACTAACAGAGCTGGAGATGGAACAATTACACAAAAAAACATTATTGTGCAACAAATCACGTTATTTACTATTGTGTATCTATCGCACAATTGACAATAATTCAGACTAATTCAATAACCAAAAAGAACCTACACAATACTCTTAGTTTTATAAAACAATTCAATAAGACATACCTGCATCCAAAAGAATAACTTTCTTGAAGAAGATTTAAACTTGAGTACATAAACTCTGCCTGTGGTACATTGATTAACACGTAAAAATTCACAATCATCGGGAAAGATTATAAGGTCATCTTCAATGGTACCGGTAACACGGTCTTTCCAACAAAAATGCATTAGGGAATCGTCACTCTGATAAACGTACAGAAACCCTTTACGCATGTCAGCATGCATCATTCGGTCTTTTAGTATCATTCGACCGGCTCTGAATTCCACTAAATGTTTGGATCCTCCTGAGCCGCACCCAAGGGCGCTGCTACTTCCAAATAACGCACCAGAAGGCATTTTTCCTGCAAATGTCATCAATAGGGTTAATGATTATCATTTGATGACTTGTAAAAATATTGAAGTTATTAAAATGGCCAAACATATTTACATAAGCATTCATTTTATGATATTTATATTGTAAATATACATTTAAATACTGCATATTACCTGTAATTGCTTGATAAATAACTAAAAACCCGGAAAAATTACGAACCACAAACAATGATATTTGTAATGTGAAAAACTACAAGTTCATGGTAAATTTAAAGTTGCCACATTCAGAATTCATATTCCTTACAACTTTTACAAATTCTTGCTTACTTTTAACAAAAAATGTTAAAAAGCTTTAAATAAAATATTATATATTGTTTAAGATAACCAAAAAATGGTTTTCAGACATATACCAAAACTCATCAAAAAATAACGAAATTCATTTTTTTAAAAGAAATTGAAAAATATAAAATTAAGTGTAGCTTTATAGATAATTATAGATAATATATATTTATATATATATATATATATATATATAATATATATATATATATATTATCAAATATTTTCTTATAAATCATAATTTTTTATTAAAATTTTCAAATGAAAAATAAATAAATAAAATTAGTTTTAATATAATCGATATGATGGTAAACAAAGAATTTGAATTTCTTAAAGCTACAAAATTTTTATTTTAGCAATTATAAGAGTGTTATGAAATAAATCTTTGTATAGAAATGAGTTTATTGCCGTTACTATATTTACTATGAATTAGTAGCCAATACATTAATATTCAACACGAATATATTTTAGTTTCAACTAGGTTATAATTATAAAAACTATTAATTGAACATTGTCAGAAGATGAAATCGATTTAAATGAAACCCTTTAAATTAAATAAAAAAACAATTTTGTGCGTTCATGTATTTATTTTTATACTAATAGAATGTTTTTGCGTTTATTTAAAATATTGCCAGAGTTAATAACTATTTTGGCGATTTCTAAGTTTTAAAGCATGGCAGCACTTTTATTATTTGATTGTCTATTCTTTAAACACGTCATAAGTCATATTATTGTGTATTTTTGCAATCTAAAGACTGAATTGCATTAATTTTTTTTTGAAGTAGCCCGAGCGAGAGTTAGTCATTTGATTTGTTAATTCAGTGGATATACATTTCTTCAAAATCACCTAAAAATATGAGTTCTCCGACATGGTCGTCTCCGGAAGGTAAGTGATATTATTGTCTTCCTATTATCATTTTTAGTGTAACGTAATTAAAATATTAAGTCATCTTGAAGCCGGTAAAAGAAACATAATATTTATAATTTTCTGTACACAAATAAATAATGTTTTTTGTGCTTTTCCGTTAAAGCACTAACTACGTATATGTATTCCATTTAATTATTTGATTGCATTAAGTCTTCGTTTATGTATTTTCTTAAGTCCCTTTTTATCTTTTTCAATGTTTTTCGTTCATTTTCATATTTTATGTATAAAAGTGATTAAAATACTCATATTGCTTGCTCATATTTTTTAATGGGTTATCATTAAATGACTTTTTCTGGTTGACTAGATAGCACCTTATGTAGGTCCTCACTTTATTACACGTTTTAATAAGTTTTCATTTGATATTTACTGTGGATATTGGTGACCGTTTATGAGTCGTAATATTTTTAGTAAGCTTATCAATGGCATATGTTAATATTTTTAGGTTTTCTGGACTTATAACATTAAGTAATATTAAACCATATAAACATTATTAACAGTATATTTCTAAGTTATAATTTTCTGAATAACAATTTTAATTTTATTTTTTTAAGAACATTTGCAGAATCAAAAAACTTAGTTCACACATCTATCTTCCATTCAGTTGTGTTACTTCTGAAATTCAAGATTAATTTTTTTGGTGTAATCTGTCATTAAGAAGTGCTGCTTATTAAAATGACCTTTGTACATAGTTTATTTTAGATTTATACATATTTTTGAATACCTTTGACTTTTCATAATTAATAATAAATCTAAGTGACTGGTTTTTTATAGTGACTTAATATCTTATGCCGTTTGTACCATACTATTATATATCCTTGTCAAAGATAATAGAGTTATGCCTGTTAGATCGATCAAAACAGAATTAAATTATGTTTCATTATTAAAAGCTGAATTTACAATATAAATATTTTGAATTAAGGGCCCTTACAGCAATAAATAAATACATATTTTTATATGTATATTAATAAGGTAGAGAGAGAATAATTAATTAGCATCTCTAAAGACAAGTAGAGTCCGGGAATCGCAATCCTCGGGGCTAATTAGGATCTTACACTTGTAATCATACTCCACGCAGTCAGATATTATTGGATTCTGCAAGTGCAAGGGATATTTGTCAATATGATATCTAAATTCCACAATAACTACCAAACTTTAAGATGGTTTCAAAGACTTAAAGGCCTGTAAGAGTCAACTTCAGTTGTGAGGCAGTGGATTAGATTCTTTTTCTTATATATCTTTATATATAATTATTTTTAACGTATCTTTAATTTATTATGCTAAATACATACATCAATATTATTTGATTATTCGCAGGATAATCCACAGATAAATACATAAGTAGGTAGGCGCTCATTGGTTAGTAAGATAATAAATAATGTACGGGATTCAAAAAAATATTTATTGTGTAGTACAGTTGGTTCCCACTTAGATTAGATAAAAGAATTACTATAAAGTAATCAATTCAAATTATAGCCACCTGATAAAACTTACAGTTAAATACTGTCTGTAATTTCGCATATTTATTATTGCTATAAATAAGTTCTCTTTTTAAATGTAATTTTCTAATTTTTAATGCAAATACATATTTTAATTGCTTTATATCTGTCAATACTTTTGTTGACTTTTAAAATAATAATTGGCATGGTTAAACAATATTAGCTTTAAAAGATAAAATATTTATCTTTTTACCATTTTTTTTTTTATTAATTAGTCAAATATTAAGTATTTTTTTCATAAGTTTTTATTATTCTTGATAATATATCTAATATTGTATTGCAGGAACTCTTGCCAAATTTATAAAATTTTAGGAAAAAAAAAAAAAAAAAAACAGGTGCCATAATTTTTCAAATGAAAAAATAATTCAGTGACATTATAATTACATTAGTTATGAAATAGTAAATTCGTTTAAATTTTATTATATATAAAAATATCAATAAAATATTAAAGTTCTGATATATTTCATTTTTATTTATGAAAAGATTATCCGGTAATGTCTATTTTGATAAGATTAACATTATGCTGTATATTTTATTTTCGCGGTCGAAACATAATTATATAATATTACAAAAAAAAGATATATATATATTATTCGATGGCGTAAAACGATGTAGGTGACACGTGCTTATAACAGTCGTCAGGGGGCAACTGAAGGAGGGAGACAGTGGAGGCTACATGCGTGTTTGCGACCGACTGTTGAGTTTGTCGCGATTGACTCGCTGGCAGCCCTGGTCTGTAATAACCATTTGTTTATTAAAGTGGAAACAATAAGTGAGCTAAGATATTGTTAGCCACGGACTGCTGGAGCTAGCATTTGAGAACATGCGTTGCTTTGTTACACGCGTTGGCTGCACCTCACTGGTAACCAGGTATACACGGGCATTCGCTTGACCTATATTAACGGCACTAGTACAGATAGTGGATTTCGATTTTCCCGTCGTCTCACCTGGTGTTGGACTCGGCGATGGTCAGGTTCAGCAATATGTATACAAAGCTGCAATTTGCACACTTTCTGGATAAGCTTATTTGTCAGAGCGAGCTTGGAACTTGCGGATCTCGCCGGAGAGTTGCGTGCCCGCCGGTGCCTCCAGCGCAGCCGCTGGTGCTGGTCCCCGCCGGTGCCAACTCATTCAAATATTTCGGCGTATTTGGAAAACGGGGTCATCGAAAAACACAGGAATGCAGCGGGTTGCCAACAAAACCTACACAAGTGTTTTGTATCAAAGAGAAAAACTTGCTTTTATATTTTATAGCCATTTTTTGATCACTTCCTTTACCTATATAAAATTGTACGTTTCCTTCCAAATGTAATTGTCTCGAGTCATTCAGTCGATTATCGAGAAATAAGATAACTTTGTGAAGACTTGTTATTATAAAAAAATATTTGTTTTGAAGATTTCGCGTATACTGAGAGTTTTATTACTAGTTTTACCTGATGTATCCTAAAAATAGTTTTAAATTCGGCGACACTTTTATCCGTGAATATCTCACAATTATATTACTAAAAAGTACCTTTTCAATACTTTTGGCAATAATTTATGGTAAACTCGGTGGTAACTGAATTTCGTCGGAAAACGCATCATTATGTCTAATATACTGCGCCAACTCTAGTTTTCTGACCTGAAGGTTTGCTTCAAAAGGAATACGAATTTCGACTCTATTTTTTTGCTCTAGCAATTTGTTAACCGTACAAGGTAGGAGAGTTCGTGAAGTTCGATTTTTACGACCAAATTAAATCAAAATATGTTTTGACCCCTTCTCCTCAATTCTCTAATAGGTTAGGTAATAATCCACCCCCGCTACATCAAAGCGGTACTGTTGGTCGACTATATAAAGTAATGCGGTGCAAATGAATCGGTCAGCAGTCAACTGAATTTAATTTATATAAATATATCCACTATACTGAAGCGTCTCAGAATATAAACTCGTTAAATTCGAATATGAATTATTTTAGGCGATATATTGCTATTGAATTCTCGTTGGATCGCAGATAAATACTCTGCAAAGTCAACACGTTTTGTTTACTATCATCATTAGTATCGTTGTTTCTTGTCGAATTGGAAGCAGTTCGTGCACTTTGCACAGCCACGGAGTCCGCTCGCGGGACCCTCGACCCGCGGAGTGGTGCGGCAGTCCCCGCCAGTAGCAGTGACAGGTTGTTTAATTGTGAGGTTGGAATGAGGAACCTCGCTGCGGTGCACCGGCATGTATGAAATGTCGCTTTAAATGGCTTATTTGCTTTAATCTACAACTAAAACTAATATTCAAACGTCGTACAGCTGACAGTTGCACGACATCTCTACATGAAAAGATTTATACTATAATGACCCTTTGCATCTTAACCAAGTCTATTGGAAACCCGGGGATCCACTACACTATTTCCCCCTGAGAAAACCATGAACACTGGCTCAGCACGAGTGAAATGGTCGCATTTTATGAAGATTGTAGTTAAACGGAAATTACAATTGAGAAATGTTTTTTTAATAATTAGTACTAAGCTTTGAATATGTTTATTTTATACCTTCTAGAATAGAGTTTGTATGATGACGGATTTATCGATTACAGCAGACTTTAAGCAACCGTTACATTAACAGGTTTTGACACAGCATGGAACTAGCTACAAAATAACAGGTGCATACAATGCGATCCATCTTTAGTGCGAGGCGTGAGTCATCTGCCGCAGCTCGCCAGGGCCGCCCCGCCTCGGAGTGCTCTCCACTTCCTTCATTGTAGGCCAGTGAATCTAGCGCAGAGCACTCCACGCTGGTAATGAAACGTCGTTAAGCCAACACGACGCCGCAAGACGATTATACTTCCGTAGTAATTCGTTCCTTGTGATAGTTTTGTAACAACGACATGAAATTATTTTGATGAAAATTATTAATAACTTTCTTCGTTGACATTATTTCAGCAATAACTTTTCCTTTGGAGCTGGGTTTTCTGTGATCCAGGATGTGCTGTTTTATTTAAAACATCTTTCCAAAAAATCCGGGAATCCCAAGCTTGTTGTTATCAACGAATTGAAAATCGGATCCATGCTGACATTCTGATTTCCGCCCTGGTGTCTGCCCATGATGGTCGCAGCCTCGAGGATTTCCCCTCTTATACAAACCTCCATATTTGCCGAAGTGTAAAAACTACTCAATTCTAAGATCAATAAACTTCCGCGTGCTTTGCTACGACTTGGTTTTCAACTTACATTTTCTTTATTGTTTTTTTTTGGGAAAGTGAGTCGTTTTTATATAATGCACTTTCAGAAACACGCGTATTTCGTTTATACATATCCTTTACTCACCTTAAATCACGTGCTTCGAAATAATTATAATGAAAAGAGTCAGATTTAATACCCAAACATAGTTGACATAAGACGTTCGGCATTATTGACGTCAAAATGATAAGTTTTATTGCATTTTACATGCATTCTACATTTTATTAATATTTACACCATTTTTACTATTATTAATGCAATTTTATCAAAAATTTGAACAATGGGAAATTCTGCAATATTAATATACTATATATGTCTTGTATCGACAAATCACATAACTGTATCAATTTCTAAAAAAAAATAACGCGTGATTTTTTAAAAATATCTGCGTTATTATTATTAGTAATAATCACAATGTATGTAGTAATTATTTCTTCACGTGCAATTTATTTACAGTTCGTTCTATAACAAGTTAATGCTTTGCAAATTTCGCATTAATCAATCGCAATCTAACTCAGTCTTTCAATTTGTGATTCAAAATCACACATTGATTAAGTTTTTACGCAGTAATACTCTAAAGCGAGTTAAACGAATCATTATTATACTTAATTTAACCATAAATCAGTAACAGTTTATATACAAAAAAAATTGTTTTTTCATCTCAACTGCAACAAACGATTATAGTCGTATCATTGAAACATGACAAAAACGATGGAAATTTAATAAAGCATTTGTTCGAATTAATCACCCTTCACCGATTGTAACTCGGATCGTTGCAAATAATTATACATTATATTCGTACTCACATATGGTAGATACGTTGCGGTGAAGCTTGTGTTACTTGAAGAGCTTGTGCATTTATTATACATGCAACGGTCAATAATATCTAAAAAGAGGCTTACTGCAGGGCGGTCAAAGTTATTCGACAAATCACGAATTTTCGAAGAGTCACGTATTCAGAAGTACCGCGGCCAAATGGCAGCGAGCGCCAATAAAAATGTGGGCAAATAACGAGAAAGATAATAGCCCTCGCAGACTGTGCGGCTCTTTCAAATACAATGGCAGTTCGTTGCTCTATTATCGGCGAAAATGGCATCACAGTCTTTCGAAATAAAAGCGTCATCAACCGATCAATATTACTCTATTTTAAGTATTACCGCGGCGAGGTCGGCTGTGCCAGGTTATCTTCATGTTGATTTTGTCAGGTTATCTTCGAGTCGATTTTGCACACTGAATATTTTCTATTGCGTATAGTAAAACGCTCTCCATGTATAAATACACAAAAGGTAATAGAATAATCCCACTGCACTGTTTGCAGCACCAAAATAACGCGCAAGTGGGATTCAAGCCTCGCCATTGCAACAAGGCTGCGTTCTCGCAAAGCCAAAGCTCGCCATGGATCAATAAAATTACAGATGCGTTTAAATGATCAGCGGAGTGGACTTCAGGAACATATTTATTATTGTGGGGGTTAATAGCTACTTATACTTACGATTGCATAAACGTTTATATATCTACATCTAGACGACTTTTAAAGTAAAAAATAATATTACTTCTATTTGATTTTTTTACTGTGTTTGGGCCAATTCTCCCCCAACCTACTTTGCGTGTTTTTATTTTTAAATTCGTATAGTCAGCTTATTATTTTCTATAATATCCTGAAATAGAGAATATAATGCTTTGTTTTTGCACTTATGCCAATGCACTAGCTTATTGCTGGCGCGGATGCTGCCATCCTCGGATCGTGACATCTCAATGCGCAGAGCCTTCGCAAGAGAACAAAGCGGAGCAACGGCCTTGCGTTACTCTGCGGTTTGGCCGAGCCGCGGCTTGCGAGTGCTCCCCTCTGCGAGACTTTGTTCAAGATTGTCGTCGGAGTCTTTCTCAACTGGATTCTGCAGACCACAGTTTCCAAGCAATTTCACCACCACTCGCCGAAACATCCCACTTTACTTTTTTTGTTACCGACTCACTCGCAATTGGTCGTTGGTCGCTAAAATTATTTTTCAAACAGAGACTTTTTTTATTGTGTATAATCTCCATGTTTCCAATAATTAATACTTTGTTCTGGCGAGCTCGCGTCGATATAATCTAATAGTATTATTCTCGAGTTCACGTAGAGCTTCATACGCATACAAATAATGCTCTCAACCGTTATTAACTTGGTTCTAAGCAAAGATATCAGAACGTGTGTATTCTTTCATGTTTGTTTAAATATTACCAGACAGCTGTGATGGGTCAATAATGTACTATAAATAGTCGCGATCGACTTGAAAAAGGCAAAAACGTTTAAATTTGAGGGAAAAAAATAATATCCACTAAGATACAATTTCGATACTGTCGGTTTATTTCGGATAACCGGAAATCTCGTTCCCAGTATCGAAAAAAAATCGATAGCTTATCATATATCTTTTGGTCACACGATGACAACGATTAAATCAAAAATAAATTTATATATTTCCCGAAATAATAGTTTGTACAAAAATGTAATTTTCCCATCAATAATTAGTAAATGGAAATGTGTCCATCCACATGCTCAGAGCTTAAGTGTTACTGTAATTTAAAAAAAATAGTTTTTACTAACAATGAATCTAATATAATACAATGAGAATTTTGAATTTTCTCTTTTTATCGTATATGCATATAATATAACATATTGCAGATCTACCACGTAAAAATAGTTTCGCACCAGTCATATAAATGATTGTGAGTATGTACCACATATAAATAATATTTCAGGTGCTACGTGCACGATAAGGTTGTCCTAGGTAGGTAAACGGCCTTTGTTCCCAGTGAATCAGTGTTATTCTAGTATAATTGAATTATTATTGTGGCCACTGTTTTTTTTTTTTTTGCCGAGGATCGAAATACACTTGTTAGCATTGTATCTAAAGTTCACCGAAGAACATCCCAATGTCATTTGTCAATAAAATATTTTTGTATGATTTTATGTACTCATAATTGCTGACGAAAATGGTAATCTGTGAAGTCGGGCGAAATGGCAGACATGAAATTTTAACCCGTATCGAGTAAACGTGTAATTTATTAGTTCGATATAAACTGTAACTATCTATAATAATCATATTTGACAATATTTCACTCTATTCTCGGTCGGTATTCACTGGAATTTATCGCCGAGTAGTGAAAAGTCAGCTCTATGTATCTGATTTATCAAATACAGCTACAATACTTGGCGTTACATCGGTCAGTGCTACTCAAACTGTGGTTCTACGGAGTAGATGTGATCCGTTACACACTCAGTTTTAATAAGCTATTTAATTTAAATATAAATATTACAACATATGCTCTCCATCATTTTTATTTTATTTAATGCACTTACTTGAATAAAATGACACAGCTTGGCTCGATTTGCGAGTTGTTGGTCACTGATTGTCTATTTCAAAAGCAAATATAAATTAGATAATTATAATAAAATTTATAATCGTTTTAACCAATAATGAAAAATTGCTGATCTTTGATTTAGATTTTTACCACCACCCAAGGCTGATCCCATGGACATGCCAATGACTCTCATGGGAAAGTCGTGGTCGAGACTGGCGTAGTCAGTCCTCGACTCCTCCGGGTCGGGTTTTGCGCGTCTCTGGCGTTTGTCTCCTCCTGCAGCAGAGCCGTCCACCGCGCCACCCGCGCCACCCGCGCGGTCATCGCACCCACCGCCACTTTTTTAGACCGAAAATTATCGCGGTACATTTTTTTTATACCACATTCAAATGTGCACCGTTGCATATTCATACCGCGAAATAGTCTATTCAATATAATGGGAATAATACACGTATTTCGGCTGGGGGGACCTTAAACCTTAGATTTGGCATGAATTTTTTTTCAGCATTATTTTTTAGTGCTCGCCACATCGGAGCGGAACTAAGCTAAATTAAAAAAAAAAATAACCGGAAACTTGTTTGCTGGGTTTTTTGATTGCTTTGATGAAATTGACAATTTTGGAAGTGAATGTTTTTTTTGTATCCTTTACCTACTTTTTTATGTTAAAAAAGTTTAGAGTACCATTTTAATACCGATCAATGTTCACAAGTAGAGGCGAGCAGAAGGTAAGGTTAAGTATTATTTACGATTTGAAGTATCGTACGTCCATTTCGCGGTTATGGTTACGGTTATGGATGATTCACTTAAATTTTCTGATATAAAACGGAACCAAAACGTCCTGTAGATTTAAAATAAATTAAATTTTTACAAAAAGTAGTAAATAGTTATCAAGTATTTGATAAAAAAATTAGATAAATACTACTCGAATTGGTCAGTGCGACCGCTCTCTACTGCTCCCATTCGTAAAATATATTCACCGAATTTTAATGTAAAACTTTTAGATTGGAATGATTCATTGTTTCCATTCCGCTCAGTTTGCTCAGCGGAATTTAGAAAAATTGCGATTTTTTATATAGACGCAGACAGTGCAAGGTTAACTCGAAAATAACACACGCGTGCGTTTTCCTCTTTCGTGCTTCGTTTCCTTGTCATTACTCCTTGTGAATATAAAAAATAAAGGAAGTGAAACTAAGTCAAAACGATAAATTAATATTTTTTGCGTGCAATTTCTAAAGCAAAAACAGGTCAGCTCTGCTTGCGGGAAATGTTCCGAACAGTCGCACTCGCAATGCGGCCATTTTCTCTATAAGAACATTAAACTAACAAATACATTTTCTCCACCCAAACTCCATAACGAAAAAAGAGAAATCCACGTACGCTGCCACCTAAGCCACACGTTGTAAGCCCCACAACCTGCGCGCAGGACCAGGAGGCACACACACCGTACTGTAAGCATAGTCCCAACAACTATTGTAAATTTAACACATGAAAAATAAATCACATTGAAATTTAATTTAAATTAATTAATTTATTCTCATGTATATAAAAAAACACAAAATAAATAAATGAAAATGCTGGGGCGACTCGTGTTTTGTCGAGGAAGTGCACCATGGAGCGGCGGCTCACCTGGCCCAGAGTGAAAGGAACTTCGTTTCCAATCCACGCGGCACACGACGCGATATTGTGACGGATATATTATATATCGATGTGATACTTATTCCGAATGACTCTAGAAAGGAAACGATACTGAAAGTTGAAATAATGAGCTCCCGCAAAGTTGCCACTCGAGGAGCAAGTCTGCGTTTTGGAAATCCCGCCCTCGGGGACTGTGAGACTCCGAAACCTTTTATAATTACAATAGTTCCGTATTTCGAAACGATATGCAAAATGTATCTCACGATGTTCTTGACAATCTTGAATTGTACTTTATTATTTTCAAAAAAATAACAAAATGTTTAGTTAAAATAGTTGGTTGTTAATACTATTATTAAGAAGAATATTACTCAGCACAGCATCCGGCGAGTCGATTCGTGTAGATTGAGGATCGAATTCGCGGGCCTCGATCGAATAACGCCCCGTACAAAATGTTAAATAAATTATTATTATATTTATTTCGTTGTATAATAATACGAATGCAATGGAAGAAGAGCAAATGAGAGAGGCCTCGCCTTTCGTTAGAATGTATCAAAATCAATGTGTCCATCCAAATCCAATGTATTTTAGAAAATTACCGTGTAAAGTATTTTATCGTGCGAGATATATCACGGAAAATCGACTCACACTAGAATTATCAGTCTCAATTATCGATCAAAAAGTTATCGATATCAGATATTTTTTTCGGTTTTATTGGATTATATTTCGTGGTTGATGTTTTCTTTGGTATTTTCTGAGAAATTAACTTTTCGAGAAATCCGTTTTGAATGTCAAGAATGAATGAAAAATCACCGGAGCCAGATAAATCATCGGAATACGAGCGATGGCGAACATTTTCGGAAACAATAGAAATGAACGAAAAACGCAGAAGTGAAGCTGGCCGCTGGACGTCGGGAGCTCGTCATCACACGCGGATGGCGGAGAACCGTTACGCCATCGCCACGGATCGGCTAACGGCGGCTAGGGCGGGCGGCGGCGTCCACTCACGCGCGCACTCACGCCCGCTCGGCTCACGATGCTCGCAAACTTCAATTTTATACATCGAAATCTGTTTATTGCTCTTTCAGTGCAATTTTATGGCGTAATCTTTACTTACGATTTGTTGCCGTTTTAATCATTTCCGTGAAATTCAATAAAAATGTAAGCTAATGTAAGGTGTATCGCAGTGGGCACGCTCAACGTGACGGAGCCACTCGCAAAAGATTAGCTTGTCGGAAAATGGCGATCCTTTGACACGACTCTTATTTGTGATGTATCGAAGAAAACTGTCGGCGGTGTGTCGCGAGGTCGCAACGGTAGTGCGGTCGTGATCGTGATCGTGATCGTGATCGTGATCGTGATCTCGACGAAGCGACGTGTCCGGTGTTGCGGCGGCCTCTCGCGGCGCCACAGTCCGGCGGCCAGCACTCGGCGCCGCACGCGGCCGACACTAGCGAGGCCGTCAGCATGCCGGGAGCCTGACGAGGGGACCGGGATGGCCGGCCATCCGGAGGAACAGCGCGCCTTCCGGAGCGGCGACGATGACGCCGACGCTGAGGACGCTGAGGACGCTGATGACGCCGCCCGCTCGCTCGACGACTGCGAGCCGCAGAGTCTGGAGTACATGGAAGATCCGTACTTCATCCGGCTGGAGTCGGACGCCACCCCCAGCCTGGACGAGCCGGAACCCGGAGACGGCGGCCCCTGGGAGGGGGGCGGCGAGGCGGAGGGGCGCCTGCGGGACCTGGCGCTGGAGCTGGAGGACGGCCTGCTGTGCGTGGAGACGGAGTTCATAGCCGACAACAGGAAGCGTCGCCTGCGCATCTTCCGCCGGAGGATGCGGGACGTCCGCGTCACCTTCCAGGACCTCTCCAAGCCCTACCTCGCTCGCATCTCCAGCCAAAATAACTACAAGAAATTCCTCGGATTGGGAAACGGAGGTGTGATTGCAAACACAGCGTATTATATCAGTCAACTTCTGTTGTGTTTTATACAAAATATTTTTATACAAAGCGGGCTCATCACTGCTATTCACAATGTATTTGATTAATATATATTGAGACATTGGATCAAAAACTTTTGACATATTTGGAAGTGTATCAGACTGTGCTACTTTTTTTGTGACTACTATTGAATTTCAAAAATGTAAATAATACAACAGTGTCAATATGGCAATACTTACCTGCTACTATACTTGTAACGGGATCGAATAAAACTAAGGATAGAGATGACTTCCTATCTCCCCGTCTTTGTTTATATACATTGTGTTTTCCATCTAAAAGTCTAATACATATTTTATTCAGAAATTATGCTAAAATTTATAAAAAGTGAATGAAAGGTTTTCATTGAAATTCTTCACTTTAAGATACAATGCATATTAATTTGAAGATTTTAATAATTTTTGATCCTTAGTTACTAATTTCTTAAATTGTAATTTACAGTAACATTGTTTCTTAGTTCCTTGACAATAAAAGCATTTGGTTTTCTGACAAGTTACTCCACAGTACAAACATACAATATTTGGGTTTTTTTCTTTTGATTTATTTTTTCCAACGATCAACGTATTATATGAATTCACAGTCTACCTGATAAGTGCCATTATTCTAAAGAGTTGTCATTTTTTAAAGTTCCATTGGAATATTATTTCCATTGCAAAGGTAGACCACCTTTAGCTGAACAATGTACAGTTTCACCTCAAATTCCTCGGATTAGTGCGATTGTTATTATTAATTCTGTAAAGTTAAATATAAATGTAAACTGAAGATTAAATTTTGTTTCAGTGGAGGAAGGTACGGCGGCATCTCCTGGAGTGGAGGCGGTGCCGGAGCTGGCAGGGTTGACACCCGAAGAGGTTGAACAGCAGAAAGCTGAGTGGAGTTCTGAGCTAGCGCGCGTAGAAGAGGAGATTGCCACCCTCCGCATGGTTCTGGCCAGCAAGGTCCGTCTCAGCTCTGATCTCAAGCGCAAACTCGGCATCTCTGTGTGGAAAGAGCTTACTGAGGATATGAACCAGGGCATCAAAAACGTCAAGGAGAGTCAGGCGTAAGTTCATATCTTAATGATTACTACTAATTTCACAGATATGTATAATCAGGTGAATTAATGAGTGTTGTGAGAATGGGAAGAATACATTCATGATATAATAAATATTATCACTCGCTTTCTTCTTGATGGTAGGCCCATTAGCCTCAATTGTACTGCAGGCAGACTTAATGCTGGATTCAACTCTGAAACAATCTTTGTAACTCTACTTGTTTATAATTATTTCAAACGTATTTATTTTGTCGACATATCTGAAATAAATCAAGCGTTTTAAATATTGTATTAATTTTACAAAAATATTATTAAATTTTACTTAATATTAAAATGTGTCAACCTAGTTCGTCAATGAAACCGTTTGTATCAAAATATAAACAAGTACAGGAGTTTCATTAAATATCTTAATTTTTTTTTAAATTTGACTAATTATTGCACAATGACCAAATTTAGGAGAATATTTTTTACTAGAAAATTTCCTTGGTTAAAATTTACTGTAGTGTAATGTCATAAACAATAAATAAATCTCACAAGAGTGTTTTTACACAAATGACACCCTTTAGTAGATTTCCTTAAATATTTTTTAAGTCAAATGCCATTATGTGAATAATTCTATTTTGATATTCAATAGTCACTTTTTTTTTAAATGGACTTGTGTGATTTGTTGATTGATTATGTTTTAATACTTTTTTAATATGCTGTAAAAATATTCAATGCATATATTAATTTATATATTTTTTAACTATATACTCTGCTATTATTATTACGCTGTATACACTAAACATTATTTACATTTTATTATTGTGGAGAGTCACCTACTGATAACACTAAATTTATTATTATGTCATTTTTTATATCCATTGTTCTTTACAATATTTATTTATTACCACGCAAAAAAACTTAAACCCTCTACACGCCAACTTGCAGCTAGCCGATAGCGTCATACATTTTAGGCAATACCATAAAAAACACCCAAAATAAAGGGACGCTGCAAGTTGGTGGAGCAATCTGTTGCTACGTGTGTAGAGGGCTTTATTCAAATTTAATAATTACATGATAGTGTTGTGCTAATGGCAACTAAATGTTTATGAGGGCGTACGAGTCTCGTTTGCCTGGATCCCCTTCGTATGCTTGCGATGGCTTGTTGAACTTATTTGTAATTAACTTAAAGGAGCTCTGCTGAGTTCGGTAATAAAAAGAATACTGATTCGGTCAAGAAAAACAGTGTTACGGATATTGGGAAAATATAAAGATTTTCTTTTTCTACTTTTAAACGAGGCTATTTTTTAAAACTCAAAGCTTACTACAAGTTATTAGAATAGAAATATACGCATTATATTATTACAATATCACAAGACCTTGACTAAACACTGTAAATATTTATATTATAATTGACACTTCACATTCAAAGCTTTAGTTTATTCAATTTTTTAAAACTACTTTTCTAGTTTTGATATTCTATATTGTTTTTGCAGTTTATAATTTTTATTTATTATTTATTTTCTGGCTTTTGATTGTTTTCTCTCATGTCCGGCGGTGCATTTTGCCAACTTCAGCTATCATAATGTTGAAAGTTGTGTCGGACAACTTACTAAAGCTGTAACTGATGCTCCCGTGTAAGTAAATAAGACTTCAGTATAATGGTGGACGAATGTTCTTCAACATTTAATTACATATTAACAATATTATTTTCTGATTTGTTATTTAATTTAAAAAAAAATCTTGTATTGCTTGCATTTTGTATAAATATAAAATTTCATTAAAACGTGCTAATGACAGTTTCTCTATAGGAACAAACTTATTATTTCTGGGTAATACTAATATAATTTACTTTGCTAGTAATAATAGGTATGCTTTTCTCTTTTATTAACTAAGGTAATCTATCTGCTAACATAAATATAGTTTTTGCTTTATGCTGTTTTTAATTTCTAATATTTATTAACTTTAATTTTTTTTAAATATGTGAAGATGTTTTTTTTTTATGAAAATATAAATAACATTAGTTATTTCCGAATAACCTTGTGTCACACTCCCAAAATTAATGTTTTTCTTAATAAATTCTAATGATATATGTATGTATTATATATAATTTTTTTAAATATATATATTGTAAATATATTTATAAAACTCAACATAGTATCCATTCATGTCGATTAAACGATTAAAAGTATTTTCGTGCAACATCTATAGCTACCTGACAAGTGAAAATCTCATTTAACTAATTTTGTGTTGTTTCTTATAGATATCAAAAAACAGAATCGGTTATCAAGTCAACTGCTGAAAAAACTTCTTCAATATTTGGCGGAATCACTGGGGGCATCACCTCCAAGCTCGGCCAGATGAGAAACTCAGAATCCTTTCGTTCCATCGAAGAAAAAATGGGAAGCGCCTATGAAAATGTCAAGGTAATAAAAATTATGGTGTAAAAATTCAGCTTTGTGTCTCCGGTCCGAAATAAAAATATTTATCAGTAATATTGTATAAAAATACATTGGACAGATTGTTTTTGTACAATATAAAGCAAATTGCTTACAAAAGATTTTTCTTTCAGGGTAAAGTAGCCTCAAGATCTAATTCAGTGCAGAGCTTTGACGAGTGCTTGAGAGAGTCCAACCGGGCCACCCCCGTGACGTCACCCACTATCCCAGAGAACAAGCTGCTGCAATAATACACACTACCCTGAGCTGTCCTATCGAGCTTCATTCTATATCTTCATAAGTTAGTTCACTCTAACGTGTCCAATGAAGCCATCGCTTTATTATTCATTCAATGAAATTCAATGATGTTACTATATAGTGTATAAAAGAGTAATGCATCATTTTTATTTTGTGATATGAATTGTTCAATTGATATTGGATTTTTTCGAATGATTTAAACATAATTGTTTTTAAAATTTCTGAAATATGATTTTAGCACGAACCCAACGTACTACAGAATCCAGTTTTACATTCCTAATAGTGTTCAATTTGTTTTTTTTATCACGGGCAATATCTTTACATATTTATTGTGAGTCACCATCAATCATGCCTTACTGCATATGAATAAAATATTCTATCA